>CM057462.1:156178733-165187847 GCA_030035585.1 Dugong dugon
TATATTTTCTAGAGATAAAACTCATAGTTATCACCTGAGGCTGCAAGTCTGTGGTACCAAATACCTAGATGTAAACCAAAGAGATCCACTGGATTCTATGGGTATCTGATTTCTGGTATACACAGGCAACATTTACTTCGGTTTTATCGTTTTGAGTAACTATTAATTCACAGAGAACTCACTGGCCATCTGTTTTGATAAACTTTAAGTGATTTGAGTTGTTTGCAATATTTCTTCTAGCAAAGCTTCTCTTAAGGCAATGGTAAGCCTCGTTCTTTACTGTGTTGATAATTTTTTACCCAAAATAGAGTCATATTTTTATTTAATGAATAAAAGAGAGATTGTAATTACAGCAGTGACTGTTGCAGACCCAGAAAGGAGCCAACTAAAGAGGGAAGGACTAGAACTTGTTATTTTTAAATGACATTCTTCAAATATGACAAACTGTAAATAAACTGTATATTGCCCTTTGAAGGAAAGAGCCTGAGGTGGAAACTCCACATAGGGTCATCGAGAGGTCTGATTTGGGGTTTTCAAATGCTTCCTGTGGCTCCTGACATGGTTTGGCTATGGAATCCATCCACTTAAAGATGAAGGGAGACAAACTCTTTGAGGCTGATGGGAGCTACTTGTTTTACACATTTAACTGTGTATTTTTTCATTTTTATAGCCATTGCCAATAGTTATATCAAGTGCTACATAAACTGTTCCTGGTACAATAAAAACAGCTCCTCTGGGATAGTCTAGAATGTCTGACCCCCAGAAGTCAGAAGCTTTGATGAAGGAAGGAGACTTTTCATCCCTCTGTCATCAAGGAGAAGAAACTGAGGATCAGAGAAGAATGGAAGCTTGCTCAGATTTATTTTGAGAGGCAAAAACTCTACATTAGGCCTTCACTGTTGTGTTTTGCTTGTCATCGAGTAATTTTTTTTTTTTTAAGTAGGATCAAGCCTGGTGCTGTGTGATAGGTGCCTTTCTGTTTTTGTGCCTTGCTTCCAAATATACCTTTGAGGCCTAACTCATGTGTGCTCTCCTCCTGAATTTCCCTTGGGATGAGTGTCTACCCCCTGGAGACTCAGTTGTGGCTCCCATCACATTCTTTCTGGTTTTATTTTAATCCTATGGGCCCCTGTGTGCAGGGGCACATTAATCAATAAGCAAGGTAAGCACAGGCTTACTTGTGGTTACTAACTAATCTGTAGTGAACAATTTCACATTTTTTCACCACATTCTACTTTTAAGTATGGCTGGCGTATGTCTCTCTCCCAACCCCACAACACCTTCCTACAGAATCAAAGCTTCTTTTCACATTCACAATCCCTGACAGGGGCAGATGACTCAGTAAATGAGGTAAGCACAGGCTTACTTGTGCTTACTTACTAATCTGTAGTGAACAATTTTACCTGGGTTTCACTCCTGGCTATGTGACTTCAAAGGCATTCCACATCAAAGGAGGTCAATAAGGCTAAATTTTGGGACACTGGCCCAAGAGTTTGAGGCAGATAGTGGATTCTAGCACTAGAGCTAGAGCCAGGACTGTTCTGAAAAAAAAAAAAAAAAAAAAAAACATTGCCCTTGAGTCAGTTCTGACCCACAGTGACCCCATGTGTGTCAGAGTAGAACTGAGCTCCATATGATTTTCTTGGCTATAATCTGTATGGCAGATCACCTGGCCTTTTCTTCCGTGGTACCATTGGGTGGATTTGAACCACCTTTAGGCTTGTACTTGAGTGCAAACTGCTCTACCCATAACTAATCTGGACTCAGAGCCAAAGAGATGAACCTGCTCAAAGTTCCTAAATTCCTAAGTGAGAACTAAACCATGGAAAGGCCATGTTTGGACTAGGACTTGGCTACTCAAAGTGTGATCCCTGGGCCAGCAGCACGAGTACCACTTTCAGACAGAATCTCAGCCTCCTCCCATCCCAACCCACTCACCCCTTGTTATGGATTAAATTGTACCCTCCCAAAAATGTGTGTCAATTTGGCTAGGCCATGATTCCCAGTATTGTGTGATTGTCCACCATTTTGTCATCTGATATGACTTTCCTATGTGTTGTAAATTCTGCCTCTATGATGTTAATGAGGCAAGATTATCGGCAGTTATGTTAATAAAGCAGGACTCAATCTACAAGATTAGTTGTGTCTTAAGTCAATCTCTTTTGAGATATAAAAGAAAGAAGCAAGCAGAGAGACATGGGGGCCCTCATATGACCAAGAAAGCAGTGCTAGGAATATAGAGCGTTCTTTGAACGCAGGGTCCCTGCAATGAGAAGCTCCTCAACCAGGGAAGACTGATGACAAAGACCCTCCAGAGCCGACAGAGAGAGAAAGTCTTCCCCTGGAGCTGGCACCCTGAATTCAGATTTCAAGCCTCCTAGACTATGAGAAAATAAATTTCTCTTTGTTAAAGCCACCCACTTATAGTGTTTCTGTTCTAGCAGCACTAGATGACTAAGACACCCCTAATCTACTGAATCAGAGCCTGCATTTTAACAAGCTCTCCACGTGATTCAGGTGAACATTTAAGTTTGAGGAGCTCTGCTCTGGAGAACCCAACACAGAATCAGGGTCAGGGTCACAGAGCCTAGAGTTTGGAACTTAGTAGGGGTGAGATGGGCGTGAAAGAAGGCCAGGAACAAGCAGGTGGGGGACCAAGGCTGGAGGGCAGGAGGATGACTGCCAGCACCAGGAGGTGTTTGAAGCCTGCTTCCATGTACTGTGCATGATGTGGGTACATCCAGAGTTAAAACTGAAAGAGAGACAGGAAACTTCTATTCAGCCTCCAACTTGGATGCAAGGGTGTTGAGGACTGGGGACCCATCTTACTCTTTGGTGGAGCCTACCATGGCACTGTGCACTTCTTGGATGTGCCGTTGCTCACTGCTGAACCGAGTGAGTGCCCTCGGCCTCTCCTGCCAAACCACCGCTTGGGCCGATTATAGGGAGAATCACCGTTGATGCTGTAGTTCCCTTCAGGAGTTTCCTTCCAGGTGAGATCATGACATTTTGGCATTTTCTTCAGCCAAAAAAAACCCCCCTGATAGATCAGAAAGGATCCACATCACATCCTTTGAGAATTCAGGCAGAACCACAAAGGACCCTGGATTCCTCTTGGGTGTCGACACATCAATGCGCAATCTCTGCGAAAAGGAAAATGGATCTCCCGAATCTCACTATGATTTTCTGAGAGGTAGGTGCCGAGATGCCAAGTCCAGAGCCCGGCCGTGCACTTGGGGAGTCCTTATTGCCAGCCTCTGCAGAACCTCAGGAATGAGCTCTGCTTGCAGCAGCCTTCGCCTGGCAAGAGTTAACTCTAAGGTGCAGCTGAAGGAATGTGAAGGTTGGAGAGCCAACTTGGGGGATTGCTATTGCAATCAGAAGACGGCCCAAGTCAGAGTTCCAAAGCCCTTTGAAGAGATGCCAGCTTGGACACATGTTTCCAATTATCATATACAATCTCGAGACAGTGTGCAAGTTGCACTTTTAAGTGAAAGGAATGGTGAGGGCGAGGATGAAGGAGAGGCCGCCAGCCAGAGACTGCGCTTGTCGGTGGCACCATCAGCCAAGGCGCCAAGCCGGCCTTCAAACCAAGTCTGCCCCTAGGAGCCAGTGGCACAAGACCCTCACCCTAAAAGCATCTCTTTTTCCTCACTATTTTGGGGGCTGATATGGCTGGAGGGGCCCCCATCTTCAGGAAGATATCTGACCAGCTCTTCGGCATTTGATCTGACCACCGGCAACATTCTGTGGGAATCGTACAGGGACTTTAACTCTGTCCACCCACAAGATCTCACACTTCTTTCCTTGAGGCTTCCCAAGGTCTGTATCTGCAAGAGAAGCTAGTTCCTTTGCCAGCTGTAGCTCAGAACAGGGTATGAGAATAGAGGCAGCTCTTCTCTCTCTCCCATCCAGGGCTGGGCAGCCTCTTGGTTGAATTACACTGTGTTTGTAGTTCTGGAGTAAATCCCAGCATAGGATAATAATTTTATTCAACTTCTTTTCCAAACACAGTTTAACAGTTGTTTCTTTCAGGAAGTCTTCCCTGGTTTACTCTTTACATCTATTACTTCCTATTACGGTACTCACTTCTTAGAATGTTTATTTACACTGATTTGCAGGTTGCTTTGTCTATGTTCTGAAGTCAGCGTGTGGGTGCATGTGAGTATACAATGTACACTTCCTGGCTGTAACTTAGCTCTCAGAGGTTATTCACAGATGCAGATAGATACAGTATCCACGTCTCTGTGTGTATAGGTATGTGTGAGTATTGTATATGATGAATATATGTTTATATATATGTATATATAGAGATATGTAAATATACGTATATTTTTACTTATGTTTAATATACAATAATGTGCTATGTGCCAAGCACTGGACTAGGTGCTTTACAACTATAAAAGTAGATTCCATTATTATCCACGTTTTGCATGTAAGAAAACTGAAGCGCAGAGAGATGAGATAAGTTGTCCAATATCACTCAGCGAAGTCAGTGGCAAGACTAGGATTTGACCTGAAAGTCTGATCAAGCTCTTCACCACAACACCAACCTCTGAATGCTGTTCAGACAGATGACTCCCATGCGATGTCCTTCAGGAAGAACTTTGTCTTCAAGTCAGACCATTAACCCAATCATTGCTGGCACATGGTAGGGGCAGGAGATGAGGGTGGTGATGGTGGTGGTGGAGAAAAGATGGGAACTGAACTCTGTCTTACCTGCCCTAAGACATGGAATGAGTGCCTGCCACATGCAAAACTGTGATCCAGGGTCTGAGGGGTACACAGGTGTAACACATCCTGGACTTTAAAGAGCCTGGAGCAGTGGACCCTGGGTAGGAGGGATTCTTCTCAGGTTGCTAGTGTGGGAAGGTCTGTCCAACTTAATCTTGGCCCCGGGCCCCGTGAGCCATCTTCACAAACCCAGGTGAACTTTGGGAAGGTCGAAGTTTCTCAATTACAGACCCAAGTGAATTAGATCAAAACAGATTCTGCGTGCTTGACACGTGGAAACTCTCAGATCCAATGGTTTATAAACCTGCCAAGGGCTGGGGGAGTAAACACATCCCAGAGAACCGTGAAGCAGTTCTCTGGCAGTGATGCACGTAAACAAGAGAGCACAGCCTTCCAGGCCACTCTCCTTAAGGTAGTCTTTGTTTTAGAACCCAGAGGCTTGCTCAGAGCTAAGCCACGAAAAATGCTTAGTACTGTGCCTGGCACATAGCAAGCTCTTAGTAAATGTAAGCAGTCACTGTTTGTATTGCTTGTCACAGCATGAACCTATGATACACCTATAAAACTGCCGGTTCACAAATCTCTTTGCATTGTTGAAAGCCGTCCCACCCCATTCTAACAGGCTCTCAGGGTTTCTCAGCCAACCTTAATTTTCAAAATCAAAATTTATTACATACTTAAGTATCAGATACTTATGTATATTGATATATATATATATAATCTCATTTAATCATCCCTCATCCGTCTGAGAGAAGTACTTTTATTATCCTCATTTCACAGATGAAGATATTGAACTCAGAGAGGTTAAGCAACTTGCCTAAAGTCACACAGCCAGTAAGGAGAAGAGCCTTGCTTGTTTGACTCCAAAGACCATGCTCTTAACCACTACACCAGAAAACTCTAGAATCTAGGTTGCCTCCCTAAGCCCTGCTTCAGGCAGGGTCTGGGCTGAAAAGCTGCTGTTCTTGCTCTTACCCTCCTGGGCCTGGTTATGCCATACCCATAGTCCATGATAGTCCACTGATCGGAGGGTTTCCCTTACCCAATCTACACATCCACCAGTAAACAAATACTTAGTGAGCACCAACATAGTTGTTACTTCCTACAATCAACACAGGAATTGTTAAGTTTGGAATAAATTACTTTGCCTGACACTTGCATAGGACTTTACTTTCAAATATATGATTTTGCTTCATGCTCCCAACACTTGGATACAGGAATGATTATTTTCGTTTCACAGCTGCAGGAACCAGGCTTAAAGAAGTGCTGTGGCTTGCCAAGGTTTCACAGATAGAGATGAGGAAGCTGGGCCTAGAACCTAACTCCACTGACACCAAGTCCAGCATTTGCGCCATTACACCAGGCTGCTTCTTCAGGCACCAGAGTTGGTTGAAGACCTTGACTCCTAGGGGCCCAGCCGCTCCCACTTTTCCATTCAGGCTTGTGGAAGAAAGACTGAGGTAAATGCTGAGTTTCAGGCCCGTGTTCTTGATAGCCCACAACTCCACTCAAGTCTGCTTTCCCTGCCTGACTGATCCTTTTCTCCAAGGAGTGGAGAACACGTGGCCCAGGTGGGACAGACCCTGTCCCCTGTCTTCTGCTTCCAGGTCTAAGGTGGATCCTCCTCATGGAATTCAGATTATGCGGAGCAGAAAGTGGTGAGACTTTGAGGAGGGACATTCCTGTGTTTCACGGGGATGAAAATAGCTGTTGACTTGTCGCTAAAAATCTGTATCCCATTGTAGGTTTTCTGTTAGTAGGGAGAGCGGATCTCAGGGAGGCTGGTGCTCTGGTGCGGGGAAGAGGAGGAGGTCACAAGGACCGATTCAGAATATAAATAGAGTCAGGCACCATATTGCTCTCATCTTCCAGAACCAGGAGTTTTGCCTCAAGCTGAGGCAAGAAAGGGCTTCGCTAGGAGGGCTGGGCTGTGTCAGGCGGGGATGAGCCAGGGTCTGTGCTAGTTTACTTTGGCATGCTGAAGGGACGCCTTCCAGGGAAGGAAGTTGCAGAGGGGAGAGGCATCTGCTCTAACCCTCTGGGCTTTGGGGGAACCCCGGCAGAAAACCTCAGTGAGGCAAGAGGTGGAAAAGTGTAAGGGGTGTGCAGCTGCTGCTCCTCAGCAGAACACAATGGGCTGTTTGGAGCTGTTTTTTCAACAGATTCAAATGGCTGGGGCCCTCTTGACCCAGGCAGGGTTCTCCTGGGGCAGCTCGGGTGGGTCTTAAAGCCAGAGCTCCCCTCTGTGTGTGGGAGGCAGAGTCCAAGTTGTGAAAACCACCAGACTCGAGGTTGTTTTTGGGACCGCTCCGACTCTGTTCAGCCAAACTGATATTCCCTCATATTGTGTGAAAACATTAGCTCCCATGCTGAGACTCCAGACCTTCAGCTTAGAGCAGATTTTGCCTTTGGAGGAGTGAGGGGCACCTTCTGTTATGAGACAGGAAAGCAGAGCAACCCACACCGAAATGAGGTGCCCTTGGCCTCCATCCTTCCTCAGATGTTTAGGGGATAAATCTTCCCTCTAGACAGTCCAAGGGAGCAAAGAAATTTTTTAATGTCCTATGTGGCACAATGTTTAAGAGTTCGACTGCTAACCAAAAAGTCAGCAGTTTGAATCCACCAGCCGCTCCTTGGAAACCCTATGGGGCAGTTCTACTCTGTCCTATACTGTTGCTATGAGTTAGAATCGACTTGGCAACAGGCCTGGTCTGGTCATCTGTCTTGCAAGCCAAGGTAGGTGCACATGGTTAATCACTGGACTACTAACTGAAAGTTTGGTGGTTTAAACCCACCCAGAGGCACCTCAAAAGGTCACAGTTTTGAAAACGCTATTAAGTGCAGCACTATTCTGCAACACATGGAATTACCATGAGTTGGAATTGACTTGACGGCAACTGGTTTGGTGTGTGTGTGCGTGTGTGTGCGTGTGTGTGTGCGTGTGCGTGTGCGTGTGCGTGTGTGTGTGTTGCAGTACTGGGAGTAGCTCTCCAGGACTCTCCATGCTGGTGTAACTGCTCACTGAAAAGCCTGCCTGGCTGGGAGCTTCTTCCTGGGTGCCCTGCCTCACCATCCCTCTAACCACAACCAGCACCCAGTAGGCTTGTCCAGTCTTAAGAGAAAAGGCCCCCAGGAACTGTTTATAGGAGAGGCCTAGGAAGGCTGTGGCCACTGGCGCTCCAGCCCGGTAAAAAGCCACAGACACAGGTCAGTGGGATGGCCCTCTCCCCACAGCCTTTATCTGACCAAAGTATCTCAGCACAGAATGTTCTGGTTGGTATTTCTTGAACATAAATCTTTATTCCAACTGCAGTAGCTTTGATAGAAAAAACAGGGCACATTTCATCATGCTTTTACCCTAATCAAATGTCTCCTGTGCCAAAACTCTCTACGTTTCTAATTGGCCCTATTTGGATTGGATTGGGGGTAGGGCGGGACAGTGAGAGTTACAGAGGGAATGAATACGACCATTTGCTTTTTGTCAGAGGGACAATTTGGGTCTGTTCTCATAAAAACCAGAGTAGGCTTTTCATCCTGGATGGGGCAGGGGGGGAGGGCCGGGGGATAAAGAAGGAAAATTCCCATGTCTGGGGGAAAAAAAGAAGCTTCAGGGAAAATATAAAATGAAAGTGTCAGGGGAAGACAGCAGCATGAGGCTGGGTAGAGGCCTGCTCCTGGGGGTGCCCTGAAATCTCGCCGTCACCTTCGTCTCTCTTTAAAATGCTCTTGATGTAGGAAGTATTGAAAACTATTGAGGATGTTAGGTGTCCCTGGGTGGCACAAATGGGTTACACACTTGACGACTGATAGAAAGGTTGGAGGCTTGAACCTAACCAGAGGTGCCTTGGAAGAGAGGTCTGGTGATCTCCTTCTAAAGGTTTACAGCCACTGAAAACCCTGTGGCACAGTTTCACTCCGCGACACATGTGATCATCACGAGTCTAAGGTGACTAGAGGGCGACTGGTTTGGTTTTATTTTTACTGAGACCACTGGATTTCTTGGCGGGAAGGGGATGCCGGCAAAGATGACATACCCTCCTCCTCTTTCGGCTCCTTTGTCCCCATCCGCACACACATCTGCTTGTTTTCTTGTCTTCCTCCTGTTTGGATTCCACAGTCAGTGAGGGAGCCCCAGGCCTGGTGGTTCTCTTCTGACATGGCCCACCTCTCCTCCATGTTCCGCCCCCGCCCCTCCGTTGATCCGTTAGTTCTGACTACATTTATCCTTGTCTTTTCTCCCGGCTTCTTGCCCCTTGGCCCCAGCCACCTTTTGTCACTTGTGGAAATTACTGATTAGGAATGTTAAAAGGTTTTCAAGAGTTCTTCCCTGACAGGTCTCTGGCTTCCCTGGTTATGGGCCAATATTGGGGCCATTGGAAGTTGATGGAGCTGTTGGTGGGTAGCAAGCATGCTGGAGGCGCTAATGTTTTCCCTGGGTAATGAGACTTTCTGCAGGAAGCCGCTGGAGGATCAAGGGAGAACCAGCCATTGGTGCTAAGGCAATCTGAACATGAAATCAGATCTACCGTGACAGGGCTCCTGAGATTACTTTGTTACAACTCTTTCGGTCAGTTTTCAGCAGAAAGCAGATCTCCTTCTAAAAACAAGCCAGCCTCAAGGTCTTTGGGGCAAGCCTCCTCCCACCCATATAGCGAGTCCCTCCAGGACCAAGCCGGGGCATCTCTGAGCCCCATGCTTACAGTGATCTGCCTTCTGCTGAGACTTCACAAACTTCCTGGAGTAAAGCAATCTAGGCGGGTAGATCCAGGCTGTGGGGCAGGTAATCCAAGGATTAGGTAGCTTCGGCTCTGGAATGCAAAAACAAAGTCACAGTCCAGCAGACTTCCCTTCCTAATCATGCCGGGTTTAGGCTAATGTCTGAAACCAGTTTGCCTTCCCTGAAGTTGCAGTGGGGGTGGGGTAAGGGTTCCAAGTGAGCCTTAGAGGGACTCAAGGGCTGAGTGAGGGAATCTTGCTGTGAACAACTCACCTTGCCTATTCCAAGACCTGCCAATGATCCTATTGAGAAAAATGACTGGAGTGCAGGATGCTTCCAAAAATTTAATAAATAATGATTTTTTAAAACTGTATAAACTATAAATTACCATGCAGTCCTTATAATTTAAAATAATTTACAGGTTGAGGTAGGGAGGGGCCCAGGAGAGTGGAGAGGGGGCACCAGGGGAGGGGGTGGGCAGTGCAGGTCAGGTTCTTCTCCCAGTCTTCCTGCTTATCACACACACACAGGCTGTGTTGATCCGGATAAACCGCCAGGCCGTCTGCCTGTCATCCAAGGTCAGCGCCCTGGTGAAGGAGTAATTTGGGGCACAATAGGAGTTCCAGTGCTTCGAATCAATGCCCCTGCACCCATTGTCTACAGGATTGGGGTTCTGGCACTTGGTCTCAAAAAAGTACTGTTTGTATACAACGTTGTTAATGATCACTTCTTTTAACACCATCACCTCCTTGCCCTTGATGTCCGTGGCGGTGGTCTTATCTCCAACCCACATGCTGACACTGTCACACACGGAGAACTCCCCCCTGTGGAAAATGGGGTGGGATGATTCGGATCGCTTGCTCCTGTGAGTCCTGTTGAAAGGGGCAGCATCACCGGCCTCAAAGTCCAGGTCCTGAGCCTCTATGGTGACAGGTGGGGGCTGGGTGCTAAACAACACTCGGGGTGAACGTAGCCGCCGCTTTTTAAAGAGTTTGGGGTCCACGGTGATGTTGCGGGTCTGCCCTGCCACCCTTGCAGCTATCACCCCAGCTGGGGTGCTGTTGGCTCTGCGGAGGGCTGTATCAAGGGAATGTTGAAGTTTAGTCCAATGGGCTTGGGGGATGGCGTGTCCTGCTGGGACATTGCTTTCTGCGTGTGGCTCTGCCTGTATGCCGATCAAAAATGCTGTAATCAGAGTGTAGAACAACATGGACATTACGCTATGCACCTGCAATGAAACAAATGAGGGTTATGACACAGAGTGCTGAGTGCCATAAAAAGTCACTGTTTCGGAGCCCCTCGGAGTTGATCTCCCAAGAGGATCATGAAGAGGTAGTCTGGTAGTCTGTGGGCAAGGTGACCCTAGAATGTACCATTCAAACTGGGACCCATTTGAGAGTGAAAGGAGATGCTAGCAATAATTACCTTGGGATAACCAGTGTAACCCAGGGCTGACTCAGACAACCTGGGGTGTGTGGTCACCCCACTTATGGAGTGGCCTTTTTCAGGTAGGGACAGGACCCCTGAAATTCTGCTCAGTAGCTTGGTATAAAGTTGGGGGCATCACTTACACAATCATCTGTGTTCTCTGACTGCCAGCTTGTGGCAGCGGTGGGCAGGGTAGTATGTGTGTATGCGGGTGTCCTGGGAGGCAGGTGGGGTGAGTTTGATAGTTCTCCCCAGAACTGGTGTCTCAGATGTGATGGTGCCTCCAGTCCTACCCAATAGATTTGAACCCCTGGGAAGGCACTGGGAAGGGCTGCTGGGGACACATCTCAAAGTCCCAGCACTGAGTAGTACCTCTTCAGACAGAAGCACTGGGTCTGCTCTAAGACCAGGTGTCTCTGGACCCTTGTTGTAAAGCTACAAAGCATCATGTTTGGAAAAAAAACCTGTGGCTCTGGGACTATTTCAGAGAGTTCATCTATTCAGTCACCACCTCTCACATATAAATGTACTTATGCTAATGGTCCTGTTTGTGTGATGTTTTTAAACTTTTCAAATGTGTTCCCTTCTAATTTCTCATTAGTCTGTGAGTTAGGTTAGGATTTATCATCTGTCTTTCATGTATAAGGAAACTGATCCACAGAAAATTAACTGAAGGGCTTAAAGTCACAAATAAAAACTGGACCAGAAATAGAATCCAAAGCGGACTAATCTACCTTTTCAGCCATTTTCCTTCCTCACTTTCTCTTTCGTTCTTAAACACGTCTTTTCTTTTTATTATTTGTTCCTATGTGGAACTATTATCACTCAGAGGCAGTGCAAACCCCTCCTCAGCATCTGCTGGACAGGGCTGCTCACTGCACTGCAGCTGCCCACCAGAGACCACCCACTGGGCAAGTAAAGGTGGAATTAGCTCTGCCCCTGGAGGGTCCTTCGTCTGCTCCTGGTGAGCTCCTATTCAAACCTGTAGACATATACCAAATTCACAACTTCTGTGAAGCTTTCCCAGATCTTCTTGTTAGGCTTAGAGGCATCCCCTATAAAGCGTGTTCTCCAAACTTTCAATTCTATCTCTTCCCCCAGTCCTCCTCCCGACTCCCGGAGGTCATTCTACTTCCTACCAACTTTCCAGTCTGGCTCAGATAACACCCACTCCTTGAGGCCTTCTCAGATCACCCCCACCAAAAGTGATCTCTTTCAAGTCCAAAGCTCAGCAATGTGTGTGTGTTTCTCTCCTACCGAGCCAGTGTAATAAAAAGAACTCTGCATTGGATCTGAGGTTAGAAAATCTTGTTATGATTCCTAGCTCAGCTACTTGTTAGCAGAGGGAAGCCACTTAATCCGTCTGAGCCTTAGTTTCCGCATTGATAAGACGAGGACAGTAAACATGATTTCACAGGGCTGTTGTTAGGATTAAATTGGTGCTCAAGAAATTTGTGTTAATTTTGAGTCATTTCAATGGCCTCTGGGTCAAAGACTTACCCATATTTTTGTGCAAATAACACACGCCTTCTGCGTTTGTTTGCTGGCTGTGCCCTCCAGACCCCCTGAGGATTGGCATAGCGGTGCTTGTGAGGGTGCCTCGTGAGTGGAGGGTGCAGCTGGCAAACAAACGCAGAAGGTGCATGTTATTTGTGTAAAAATATGGTAGTCTTCTTCACTTATATTGCTGGTTGTTCATTCTCCGAGTGCATTTCATCCATGCTTTCTCATAGCACATTGTTTTATCTCTTTCAGACTTTTTCAAAGCATTGTAATTAATTGAGGCCGTCTCTCCCACTGGTTATAAGGTTCTGGAGGTCAGTTTTGTCTCATCCACCTGTGTATCCAGTTATACCACCCCTTAGCATGCACCTCCCTTGTCTTCCATAGTGGTTTGTGCATAACCCTATCACCTCTCATGGTGTTGTGGCTAATCATTTACCTGTCGTCATGGATTGAATTGTGTCCCCCAAAAATATCTGTCAACTTGCCTAGGCCATGATTCCCAATATTGTGTGATTGTCCACCATTTTGTCATCTGATGTGATTTTCCTATGTGTTGTAAATCCTATCTCTATGATGTTAATGAGATGAGATTAGTGGCAGTTGTGCAGATTCAATCTACAAAATTAATCTACAATTTAAGCCAATCTCTTCTGAGATGTAAAAGAGAGAAGCAAAGAGATAGGGGGACCTCATACCACCAAGAAACAAGAGCATGGAGAATAGCGTGTCCTTTGGACCTGGGACCCTTGCACTGAGAAGTTCCTTGACCAGGGGAAGATTTACGACAAGGAACTTCCTCCAGAGCTGACAGAGAGAGAAAGACTTCCCTTGGAGCTGATGCCCTAAATTTGGACTTGTAGCCTACTAGACTGTGAGAGAATAAATTAATCTTTGTTAAAGCCATCCACGTGTGGTATTTCTATTATAGCAGTGCTAGATAACTAAGACATATGTCTGTCTCCTTGAGACCCCTTTAGATGCTGTGCCATTTGCATTTTAATATGCCAGGGTCCATGTGCAGTGCCCGGCATGTAGTAGGTCCTCAAACGCTATAAGTAGAATGAATGAAAGAGTGAATGGCGGGTGGCCAGAGAAGCTCACCATCTGACTTCTTTCCACCATGGTGCGAGCTTTCATTTTGACTTGTGCATATGGCCACATGCAGCTTTTCTGATCTGTTTTAAAGTGATGTATTATTCTTAATAATACGCTTTTATTCAGCTGAAAATAGCTCTTTGGTGAGATACCAAGAAGGAAACCACCAAATTCTTTTCTCTTTGGTTACTTGGAAAAATGTTTTGTTTGCTCCAATTCTTGTGTGTCTCCTACAGTGTCAGCTGGCTATGCAGAGGAGGCGATGGCATGTCTACGCCTTTGGCCACCATCAGTTCTGCTGGCTAATGGTCTTGCAGATGAACGTCAACTCCAGCTGATTATTCAGCTGACGGCTAGTTCAAGCCCTTTACTTTTGCTCCTTCTGTTTCATTTCTCTCTTCTTCTCAGTACTACGATATCTCTATCAGAGAGTGAGTTGAGAAAAAACAAAACTAAAGTCCATCCTTTATGTCCACATTAGTAACACTTGTTAGAATTTGGATAAGGAGATGTGAAAGAACATTGACTAAAATCTAAGGTATCGATGGAAATAAGGTCCCCATTACCGAACTTCTTCTAAGGACTCAACTGAAATTTCTGTGCATTTGATGGCCCTACCTGGATCTCTAGCCCACTTGCTCTTTTATAAGCCAGTTCTGAATCTCTAGCATCTTGACGGGCAACTCTCCACGTAGATTAGCATTGTAAATGCAAGACATCCAAAACAAAATTCTTCATACTCAACATCCTCATTATGATCATCATCTCCCTTTCTTCCTCCTCTTTATCCAACATAAGCAGCCCATTTTGGACCACTTGATGATTTACAAAGTAGTTTGACAGCTACTATCTCTTTTGATCATCTTTCCCCATCTTTCTAAACCTGCTTCTCTGCATTTTCCTTTTTCCGTTAATGAAACCATTATTCCGTCATTCGCCAGCTCCAAACCTCAGATCATGACTAGACTCTGCACTTTCCTCTATGCCCTTCATCCAGTCATCCAGTCAGCCCTCTTAGGTCTGCTATGGTAGCATCTTTTTAAACTGCTTTCCATTCTCATCTCTCCACGCATAGTTCAGGTCATGGAAACAGTTGGCCAACTGACGTCCTAAACCCTCACCTCTCCTCCAATGCCTACTATCCCTGGCCACTTCATTTAACTTCTTATAGCTTGGGTCTGACCACATCATGCCTACCCAAAGGATCTGGTGGGGAGCCCATTGTATAGCGAGTCAGTAAGGAATCCTCACTCTTCCTCTACTCCCCTCACATATTTTGCAAACAGAACTCCTCACAGGCATCCCTGCTCTGTGCTTCCCCACCACTGCCCTTGGTTCAGACTCTTCTGTACCTGGTATGCTCTCAGGCCCTCCCTGTGCCTTTCTCTGTCCACCTCTGCTGGCTGAAATTCTTCATGCTATCTTTTCACACTCGACTTAAAATGCCACCTCCACTGAGGAGTTTTCTCTAATTTCAATGGGATAAACTCTCTCCCTTTTCCACATCTTAAAGCATTTCCTTTATGCTCTCTTAATGGCATTGCTGTTCTCCTCTTAGCCTTCTTCCTAGAAGATAAATGTCCCGAAGGCATCTCTGTGGCCTCTGCGTTACCTAGTGCTCCGAGACTAGTTCCACCTCCAAGGATCAATGAGTCTGTAGATAAGTCTCCTTCCTTCTCTGGTCTTTAATTTCTCCACCTCAACAACGATGTTCAAAGGTATCTTTCCAATTCTTACTTTCTCTGATTTTAAGCAATTATACAGTTTTATACTCTGCTTAGCACTCTGCTGGTTCTACTTAACTGGCTTCACAAAGTTCTTAAAACTGAATGCTGCTTCTCAATTCACAGTAACATGTGGTACCTAGTTACATTTAATCACAATGGAGATTTGTATCATGCACAGATGGTTTCATTAAGATCTGAAAATGTCACAAATAATCTCTCATTTGGGTTTTAGACTAAAAGGTGTGTCTTAAAAAATAATGCTTGATTTACTCATAATACGGATATGTTCCCTGTGATCTTTTAAAAAATTGTTTAAATATGTCCCCAGGTGATGCTGATGCTGCTAGACTGGGGATCCTTGAGAACCACTCATCTAGTCCAATCCTTTAACTTTATAGAAGACAGAAATGAGCCTCAGGGAGGCTATATGACTTGAGGTTATACAGCTAGTGACAGGCAGTCAGCATGGGGGTGCATGGCCTGTTGCACAGCCTGGGCACTTTTTTTGAGGAGGGGGCCTGAGGTCTCACATACACTGTAACTGATAGGTCCTGGGGTGTGTTTGACGTCCTGGGTGGCATAAATGGCAAACGCTTTGCTGCTAACCAAAGGGTTGGTGGTTCAAGTCTAACCAAAGGTACCTCGGAAGAAAAGCCTGGCAATCTACTTCCAAAAAAATCAGCCACTGAAAACCCTGTGGAACACAGTTCTACTCTGAGACACATGGGGTCACTGTGAGTCAAAATTGACTCCACAGCAAATGGTGGGGGTGTGTTTGCTGAACCCCTAACATCTAAGTGAAAATTCTGTTCAGCAGATTGTCAGTTTTACTTTCCTGATGCCACAAATCCAAATACCTGGGAACATCTGGACATTTAATTGCTTTTAAATCCAGTTTATTAGGTCTCCAAGTATCATATAGACTTGATCCAAAAGTACTTAAAATGCTCATGATAGAAATATGCAGCCAAGAATCACCAGCAGGTACAGGCACCTGCGGATTTACAGGTCTCTTCCAGGACAGGTGTGCTGGCTGCATGAATGGGAACAGAACCTACTAGTTTGAATTCTTAGAAGGACATCTTAAAATGAATGAGCTAAGATCATAATTATTATCTTTTATTGGGCATAACTGTCTCATTAACCATCACAATAGCCCTGGGAGGTAGGCATTATTGCCATTTTACAGATGAGAAAACAGAGCCTCAGTAAGATTAAGTACCCTGATCATAGTCACACACCTGGCAGGACTAAAACTCAAAGCCAGGCCTGCCTGTCCTCTGTGTTAGACCTTCCCACCTCAACTCCATTCTGCTCGTTAAGGGGATGGAGAGTGGTTAGGGGCCTTCTGTCTCACAAGGTTGCCTGCTCAGACAAACCAGAGAGTTGTGTGGAGGGTCTAACAGGGCCTATCTGTCTATTTGAGGCCCTACATTCTGTTACTTTAGAGGTGGGGCTGCTCAGATTCTTACTATGTCCCTGGAAGGTGTGGGGCCAGCCTGAGAGCAAGGCCATTCCCCTCCCAAAACAGCTTAGAGGCCTCATTTGCCTGGGTCGCTATGAGACACCCCAGGCCTAGTGATCAGCAGTAGGCTCTGACCCTCCTTCCTGAGCCTGGGGCTTATTCCCAGCTGTCACTTGGGGCCCCTGCTCCTGGCAGCTGCAGAGCGAGAAACCCTCATGAGGCAGATGTCCCTCAGATGCTTACCTCCGTGTGGCCAGGACAGAAAGCTGCTCCCTTGGAAAAGCCTTTATTGGGCCCAGACACTGAGCTGAGCTTGGGTCCAGCATGCCATCCAGCCCCCGGGACTGCACGACCACGGGCCAGGACTCTGTGAGGGAGAGAGCTGGCATTAGATGGGCACACTACCACATTCCAGCAGATGGACACCTGTGCTGTAGGCAGAAGGGGAGGGATGTGCCAACAGGACAAACTCCCTATCCCTGAGTTCTGGGATTTTACTAGCATCAGGGCCCAGGAAGGAGTTAGAGATCAGCTACCAAAATTACCAGGGGTCTGGCCTCACACGGAAAGGTGGGGTTGGGTAGGCGGTTGTGGGGAGAGGGCACTTGCTTCTTGATCTCATGCCAAAGCCTCTTGGCTTATGCCCAGACATAATCCATGTCTAACCTTACACCCAGGATAGGTGCTTCCAGACCTACACCAGAGTCCTGCTCCAGCAGACCCCTAATCCAGCATCAAAATGGAAATTATTCTAATTACAGCTGGGCAGATGTAGACCCAACTCTAAACCAGCCTAACTAAAATAAATTATACAGGGAGAGAAAAATAAAAAGTCCTGAAAACTCAGAACAAGTTGGTGCTTTGATAAAAATGCAGATAAAGGCAAATAAGACAACTTTCCCACTTGTTGGAGCTTTTACAGAACTAGGACATGGATCTCAGAGAACCATGCTAAAGGTCAAATTTTAGGAATTGGGAGCTATGGAAATGATACAATGAGAAAACAATTTCATTCAATTTTAGGTTGTAATTTCTAGATGCATTGGACAGTTTCTATTCTCCCCTCAGTCCCATAAATCTGACATATGTAGGTGTTTTATTCATTCATTCAACAAATATTTCCTGAGCACGTACTATGGGCCAAAGACTGTTCTAGGTTCTAGGGACACAGCAGTAAATAAGGCAGACAAGGTCCCTGCTCTCATGGAGTGTATAGTCTTGTGTAAACAAGATGTCCTCAGATTCTTTATGTGCCATGAAGGAAATACGCAGGATATGGTGATGGAGGGCTACTGCAGGGTATAGTAAAGGACCACTATTGACAGGGTGCTCAGGGAAGAGTTGCCCAAGGGAGTTGCCTTCAAGTTGACATCTGAAGGATGAGAAAGAACCAGAGAGAGAGAGCAGTCCAGGCACAAGGAACAGCAAGTGCAAAAGTCCTGAGGTGGGAATAAATGAAAGTCACTGAGCATGTAGGGAAGAGACCTGTGAAATAACTTGGAGTGGTAGAAGAAGCCAGGTCTGCAGGGCCATAGTAAGGAGCTAAGGTTTTATCTTAAGTGCAATAGGAAGGGTATGGAGGGATTTAAGTGGGGGAATGCCATCCTTTTTTTCTTTTTTTTTTTAATGAATGTATGATTATGTCTATTGCGGAGCTTTTGGTGGGGTGGGGTAGGTTCCCCTGTCCCCCAAATAGTTCTAGAATGGCATCTTTAACCTCCCCGTCTGTATTCTCTTTCCAACTCCAACAACCCCTAGCTCCATCATGCCTGTTTTTAGTGTGGATCCCAACCACTGATGTTCTCTCAACCTACTACCATCTTGTGCTACTGGAAGCAAATGTCAGTGAAGCCACCACGGTCCCCAAGCCTCACCCACAAAGAAGAGCTGGAGAACAGAGGAGATAGGAAGGGTCTCTGGAGTGATTTTATGCTGTTAAAAACCAAAAACCAAACCTGTTGCCATCAAGTCGATTCCAATTCATAGCAACCCTATAGGACAGAGTAGAACTGCCCCACAGAGTTTCCAGGAGCGGCTGGTGGCTTCAAACTGCCAATCTTTTGGATAGCTGCCGTACCTCTTAGCCACTATGCTACCAGGGTTTCCTTCACACTATTAGAAATAGTGAAATTAAGGACTGGTATGTTTCCATTCTTCTTCCTTCCCCACCCTGCTCAAAATATCCTCTTGCCTCAGAAAGTACCAGAAAGAACTTCCAATACGATTGAAAGTTTACTCAAATACCCTTAAAAAAAAAAAATTAGATTGTGAGGCAAAGAACATGACTTTCTTGCTCTCCTGGGCTTGGATTTAGCACAGGAGAGGGAGGATACCATGTCCCCAGGGTAAGATGTGGGCACTATGGAGCCTGGCCCCAACACTCACGGGAAACAGTATCTGATCTAATCCTCAAGCCCTTCATCTGCGTGTGTGGCAAAACCTGACAGACAGCCAGATTGGAATCAACTGACCTGCATCCTGGTCCAATTCACCCTGATATTTGAGTAACTCACTTGATGTCTTTAAGCATTTCTGAGCTTCCTCCTCTGTAGGACAAGGAGCTGGCATAGACGATAGCTAAGGTGCCTTGTAGCTCTAAGCATCTGTATTCTGTAAGAGTTAATGTTTTCCAACCTGCATCCCTACTGAGTGCTTCCGTAATGTTTCCATCTACCCAAACACTGGAAATAATTTATTTCACTCATTAAAAACTTAAATGTAGACCCTATTTCAGCTACTATGTTAGGTGCTAGGAACACAAAAAAAGAATAAGGCATAATACTTAACTTCCAAGAGCAGATAATGTAGAGGTGAGGAAAGGCAAGCAAGTGAATAAGCATTTAAAGTACAATGTGATAAGTATGATGTACATTTGATATAATATAGAAGCATAATGGAGGGAGGGATTAGTTTTACCTTGACAGACTAGCCAGTGACATAAGTTCATAGAGGAGGTAGTATCTGAGCAGGGTCTTAAGGATGAATAGGTATTCATCATGTGAAGGGAAGAAAAGGCATGACAGAGTCACAGAGTTCAAGGACTGGCTAGAGGGCCAACATGATTTAATACACTTACTATCGGGACATGGGGAAGAGGGTAAGAGAATTATGCGATGGGCCTCACACATCCCAAACCAAGCCCATTGCCATCGAGTCGTTTCCAACACATGGAGACCCTACACCTTGGGTACTAATGAGTTTGCAGAGCTCACTGCTGTGGACCTCTGTCTTGAATGAAACTTTGTATGTGACATAAAAGCCTCCATTTTTAATCTATGGGACAACCAGGGAAGTAAAAGTAACTCTCTCTGGAAATATTTTGGATATCCCACTACAAGTCATGAGGGCTTCCAATCTGGAAGACTAGAAGGTCCTAATCAAAAATTCCAGAACTTCTAGGTAGAACTGTCTTATTAGGGGATAAATGCTAGACCAACCATAAGAGATTCCCTGGTCCTGGGTATAGGCCAAAGGGTGTCCTAAATATCTGCAACCTTTGGCCTAACCCACCTTGGTACATGTCAGGGTTTCCTGCCAATTTCATCTGGATGCCTGATTGCTATATTTGAGACCCTGTCTAGCATCTTCTATGCCTTTAGCCTTCTCTTGTTCAGTTTTTGTACCGATAGTTGCTATTGTTGTTAGGTACCACCGAGTCAATTTTCGACTCATAGCGACCCCATGTGACAGAGTCACAGAGTGTCACAGGGCTTTCTTTGTTATGATCTTTACAGGAGCAAGTCATCAGGTCTTTCTCCTGTGGAGCTACTGGGTAGGTTTGAACCTCCAGCCTTTTGGTTAGCAGCTGAGGACTTAACCGTTGTGCCACCAGGGCTCCCTGATAGTTGTTAGTGAAGAGCAATTCCCTGTCTGGAATAATTAAACACAATGATTTTCATAGATATTGTTGTTACTGTTTTAAGTCTCATGCTCATAAAGATTGGGGATCTAAAATTAAGTCCAATTTAAATATTACCAACTTCTAATGCAAAGATATTAGGGAAAAACAACCTAAATGCATAACTGCTTTTAAAATACTATCTGTTCTTGTGGGGGTGATCACTTAAGCAGAAATCAGATGGCTATTGAACTTTTGATAAATGCATGAAAATAAATCCCAGTTCATCTCAGGACCATATTTTATTCCTTCTTAATATTACAGTCTAGCGGACCTCCTCCAGACCCTGATGACCCTGGCCTGCCCTGGATCTCATACTTTAAAGCAGTGGTCCTTAGCAGCATCAACAGTATCTTGGAACTTGTGAGAAATGCAAATTCTTGGGCTCCACCACAAACCTATTGAATCAGAAGCTCTGGGGGTGAAACCCAGCAATCTGTAGTTTAACAAGCCCTGCAGATGATTCTAATGCACACTCAGGTCTGAGAACCATTGCTTTAAAGGGTTTCACACTGGCCCTCCTCCAGCTGCAACCTCCCCATGGGGTGAGGGATCCACGGGGCAGAGAAAGTGCCAACCCAGAGCCAGAGCTTATTCTGCCTTCAAGAACATATTCCCAGGATTCAGGACCCCAAAATCTCCCACTCAGCCAGTACAAAGCCTGCTTCCAGGGAACTTGCCCAGTTCCACCCTCCCAAGGGCAGCAGCAATGCTAATGTGTGCAAATCTAGGGTGACCAGGGAGTAACTTTTGTCAGGAGAAGTATCTGCATAGAGGTTGGATATGTAGGGTTGGGTGTCCCCACTCATGTGCAGGAGGCCTCTTATGGTATAGATCAGAAGTGAAAAGAAAGGTGGGGACTCCATTACTCTTGTCTGGACCCCACTAATGTCAGGGGCAGACCTGTGATCTGGTGCTACAGAACTGAAACCACTTCCTTTGGATGTAAAGATGAATGTGTTCTTTTCTCTGAGACATCCAGTGTGGATACTCAGCAAACACTCGCGGGGAAACCAGGTGTGCCTGACTTTGTAAAATCAATATGACCCTGAACATCTCTGAAATTTGCTTTGGAAAAATCGAACAATATCTTTAAATTCCCCAGACAGCTGACTCTCAGAAGGATTCCTATAGGAAATTCTTGTGAATGATACCCTTAATTTATCTATTGTGCAAAAATCTATTTCATCTATAATTTTTGGTTTTCAGTGAGATACAGCTGACGATCTAACAGTATGGACAGTAACATCTAACCAAGTCGAGTACATCAGAGGACTTTATATTCTCCAGAAGTCTGGGACATCCTGATGGAGAATCTTTTTTCAGTAAGGATGATTTTCATAAGGACTTGAGAGATCCAAACTGGATATTAGGATGGGTATAGAGTCTCTTTGCTTCACTTAAATTAGGCAGTTTCGTGGTGCAAATAGTTAAGTGCTCAGCTGCTAACCAAAAGGGTAAAAGGGTGGAGGTTTGAATCCATCCAGAGGTGCCTTGGAAGAAAGGCCTGGTGATCTACTTTTGGAAAATCAGCCATTTAAAACCCTACGGAGCATAGCTCTACTCTTAAACACATGGCGCTGCCATGTTTTTTATGTATAGATTCTCTCTTTGCTTCACTTAAATTAGGCAAACCTAATTTCCTCACTGTGCTCTTTGGACTCCAAAAAAGAGAGCAGCCACCAGTTCCTAGGCCAGCAGGGTTGTCTCTGGAGTGGATGGAAGAGAGGGAGCTAGAGCTAGGGGTTCTTCTGAAGACCCCCTGAAGTTAAGCCCATTGTATGGTTCTGTCTGTGGATGGTTGCCTTAATGTCTGTCCCCTTTGCCTTCTTAAGGTCTTAATGATTTTTTTGGTCAATTTCATCCAAGAGGCTTAGTTACACGGCAAATTGTCCAAGATCCATTCAAGACATAGTTCAAGGAAACTATCAGAGCCTCTGCAGCATGTTTATCAGGGAGTGATGGGCACTGGCTGGCTATTGCTGCCTGCTAACTCTGACAATCAGCATTCCCCTACGTTCTCCACACTCGACCTTTGTGGAAGTTTCTATCTACCTCCCTGGCTCCCACTTTCTGCTGAAGAAAAAAAAAAAAGTCCTCTACAGCTGTGGCTCTCAACTTTGGTCACACGTTGAAATTACCTGGGGAGCTTTCAAACATCCTGACACCTGTGTCCCGCCTCAGAGATTCTGAGTTAATTGGTCTGGGGTTCGACCTGGGCATCGGGCTCCCTGGGTGATCCCAGTGTAAAGCCAGAGCTGAGAAACACTGCTGTACAGGATGATGATAAACCTGGCATTGCTTTTGATTAGCTAGCAATCAAAAGAAATTATCTGGAAATTACTACATATCAGAAGATATAAAGTGCAGGTGTAGTCACGTTATAAGCAAGAGGAAGGCATCAGAATATAGCTTGCAGACTCTCTGGGATATGTCCTTGTCTCCCACCCCACTCCCCTGATAACCTAGATGTAACTGACATTTGTGAATTGGAAAGTTTTCTTTCTACTCCTTATATGCTACTTAAAATGTTCTTTGGTGTTTAGTTATAGTTAGGTTATTATTAATAATCCAGAGGATTATTTCCTGGCATTTTCAATACCGAAGATTTGGGAATGCTTCAACAAAAAGACCTCTTGGACCATTCTTCTCAGGTGCTCAGAAGCAATGGGTACTCAGTCCCAAAAGTAGCTTACATTACATCAAAGATGTGAGGACAGCTGGCATAGAACTGCAGCCTTTCTCCTTGCTTCCACCCACTAGATTTCTGTGTTGGCAAAACTCACTAGGAATATCTAGTACTAAGAACCCGTTGGGAACATAACAATAATTGTTGGTGCAGTCGCTGTGACTTTCATTGCTGTAACTGATCCCCCTTATTCCCTCCCCTCTCTGGCAGTTCTTATTCTGAGCCTGTACACACAAAGGAAACAGAATTTGGAGTCTTTTGCTTTGCAAGTCTGTTTTACTAATTTTTAGCCTAATCAGAAGTTTTCTAATATGGTATATGACCTTGAGATTTGCTGAGTAAGAGCTCTTTGTTTGGGGAAAAAAAATTCAACTTGGGCCATTTTGAGATGATTTGATGTGTTTTAATTATTTAGTGGTTTTGGCACATCCAATAGGAAAATAGTGCATCTGGCACCAAGGATTTAGGAAGGCATCAAAGTTGAGAAAAACTGCTGTTCTTTCTGACTGAAGGTTTCATTATGGACAATTCTGAAGTGCCTTGCCACATTTCCCTAAGAGAAATGGTCCTACCACTCCTTAGGAGTTGCTGGGGGAATTACAAAACCCTAACATTTCCCCTAGAGACTCAGACAGCTTAAGGAAGAAGCCATTGTAGTTGGCTGACCTTGAGCTTCAGAATCAAAGAGCGTTTGCTACTAATTTGAGTGGCTTTCTATTGTGTGTGGCTGGCCATGATCTGCACGGAATTTACCTGGCTGGATTTACTGCCTGTGTATTGGCCAACACCACAGACAGGTTTTCACAGAAAAGTGCATAATTACAATGACATTAATGTGGTAGAAGATAAGACATCTAAACACACAGTAGCCTTCTATTACAGAGCTGAGGGCAGTATATTTTCGCAAGAATGTACTGCTGAAATGACAGTCCTTGCAGTACAGCCCATCAGCTTAGTAATATGAATGATATATCCATAATCTACATTTGAGTGCCAAAAAAATCCAATAGTTTTTCAAACTTTTTTACAACCCTAAGAAAACACATCCTTGGTTCCAACTGGCTGATGCTTAAACCACAAGAAAAAAATCCATTTCAGCTATACTTTTGGCCTTTCCCGGGTCTGTTCTTCCTATACTTGGGACTAAGAGCAGACAGACTGGGCCAAACGAGGACTCTCAGGTTAGCTGTAGTCAAAGTTTACATTCAATAGTACTTGCACCTACTGAGGTCTCCAGCCCACGGCGAACCTCTGATGACCACCTGGGATGAAACCTATGAATGAAAACAAAATGTCGCCAGTGAATGTGAACTCGGTTCCAAGCCCTTTATTCTATTTGCTTTATAGAATTGAATGTCCTCAGCTCTTTTCGAGCTAGCCTTTTGCTCTTAGTGTGTGGTATGTTTCCCATACACTAGGTCAAGAAATGTTACAACACATAAGTCTATAACGCAATTCAGATGTAACTTCAGAAATTAAGACAAGCTAAAGATCCACAGGCCTGAAAAAGACCAGGAAAAATCCTGCCTTAACAGACACACAGAGGTCTAGGGCTTTCAGCAAGATAGGCAGCACATCCTTCAATTAAACGGGGATAAGGGATGAGCCATGGGGCTTGAGTGTAAGGATTCCAGTAAAATACCACCCTTACTCTGGAAAGTCTCCATGAGATGAGGCCATTTCTGTTTGAGCAGCTGGACTTCAGCTCCACTGCAAGCATCACGCACCTCAACCACCCTGCATCCAAGAAAACATGGATCACAAGGAGCCAGCACCGAACACATCATAAGGGAGAAACCGGATCCTAGGACATGTCAGGAACCTTTCCCTCCACACCACTCTGAGTGACAGCTGCCACCGAGTCCTTGCTCCCTTGCTTTTCTGTGCTGACGCTTCCTGGCTTGTCTGCTGACTTCACAGCCAGAAAATCTAACTCAAGGCATGAAAGAGAGAGCTCAGCCCAGCTTTGCCCGGGCATGTAGCACATGCAAATCCTAGGTAACCTGAGGCTAAGAGCTGGAAATGAAGAATTTATTTCCATGTGTGTGTTTGTCAGGGGGGCTTTGTGCTGTTTTAGCTACTTCCCGTGTATCACTTTAACTATCCCAGCCCCAAATTGGGCTCCTACCATGTAGTAACATATATGCCTGATGGGGAATGTCATCGGGGTGGTTAACTATAATGAAGGGCTATTTGATAGGCATTTTTCGGCTTATGTTAAGGAGTTTCGTCTCTTTCATTATTTCAGGAGGAAAGGTAAGGGCAGATGAAAACCTGCTGTCCCTTCTGAAAGTCACTTGATTTTCATATAATTTTATTTCAGAACATTCCCAATCTTCTAGTGTTTCTCCTTTTAGGTTTCATTTGAGCATGACATCATGAACAAAAGAAAAACTGTGCACCGGAGAAATTCACTCCAGAGCTAACAAGAGGCCAACAGACTGCATCCGTCTCCAGGGACCCAGAACACCGTGGGTAATTAAAAATTCCAAAGATGAGGACACACACAGTTTTCCCCACTCAGTCTCCCTTACCCGCCCCCCCCCCCCCCCACACACACAGAAACAAGCCAGCCATCCAACCTGTTGCTTCTAAACAGGTACTGTTTGGGTATTTATGATTCAGAGAAGTATAAGCTTATTTATTTTAGAATCCCAGTTGTTATTTTACATAATTATATACTGTTAGAGCTGTGAAGATCCATTAGTAGCTCTGCAGTCAGCTGCTTCATTTGACAGATGGGCCAACTGAGGCCTGGACTGGGTACATCCCAGTTCCACCAACTGCCAGCCGTGTGACCTTTAGTAAGCAACTTAACCTCTCTGTGCCTCAGTGCTTCTTCACTAAAACTGGAATAATTATATCTTCCAAGTGGGGTTATTGAGAAGATTAAACAAAACTAGCCTTTAGCACAGTGCCTGGCACCTAATTAGTGTTAAATAAATATTAGCTCTTCTTATTACAGCTGCTAACCAAAAGTTGGCAGTTTGAATCCACCAGTTGCTCCTTGGAAACCCTATGGGGCAGTTCGTCTCTGTCCTGTACAGTTGCTATGAGTCAGCAACTCAATGGGCGATGGGTTTTATTAATATCATTAAAGACACTTGGACAAAATCAGGCCCTTGTTACTGGCAGAGCTGGGTGCAAAAGAGAAAGCGGATGCTTCCTGTCCATGGCATGCCCCCATCTGACTATCTCTGGCTGGAAGAAATCACTGCGTTTTGTCCCAAGCCTCAGTTGGAATGGCTGGTCATGCACACACTCAGTGGCACCATCTGAGCAACTGTGTAACAGCCTGCAGCTGCGGGGCTATTATCTCACTCATTTGCCAACAAAGATGCTGAGTAATGGACTTAAACATTTGTTTTTGAAATGATCCATTTTCTTCGGCTACGTTAGAGTCACAGAGAGGAAGCTGCTCTCACTATGGCTGTGGCTCAGCTGTCACTAAAACAGGCCAGGCACTGTAGAGTTAATAGCGTCTTTGCTTAGGGTCATGGCTGCCTTATAGGGAAAGGGAATCTTAAGGAGAATACAATATGAAGGGTATCTTCATGGTCACATTTATGCTCAGTTATCCTGGGATTTGGGACAAACTCGGCAGGCATCTGCTAGATTGTTAACTTCTTGAGGTTTTAGGCATATTTTTATCCACAGGGCTGTTCTAGAGTACCACTTAATGAATGTTAATTGAACAAAATTGAAAACTCTTCACACAGCTGTGTCAGATTAGTCAACCAAGGTAAATCATTATTTAACATTATACTGGAAAATAGCAAGTGGTCCCAATGTACATTTCTGGATAACTGGTTGAGCCTCCCTTCCACTTTGGCGATGAGGTGTTTTATTCAAGAAAAAGAATGCCATTTTGGTGGGCTGACAGGTGCACCGCTGATGAGCTAAGTATCCCAGCTCTCAGCAGAACCTCATTCTGCCTTCATCACCAGCACTAAAAAGTATACACAGGTGTTGTGCAAAACAAACTCCTCCTTATTTCCAGCTTGCTTATTTTCCTTGTCCAGAATTCCCTTGAAGAATGCTATGCTCCAATCCAGCCACTGGTTATGTTGTGCAATCCAGGAGGATGGCAATCACCTCATTGTTTAGTTACAACCATGAAAAGATGAAAAAAAACCAAAAAAAAAGCACAGCGCACAGCATACTCATATAGAATGAGTGTGGAGACCGCATGATGATAATGAAAACCATTTGTTAGCATTTCATCTCTTTCTCTGTGAATCAGCCGAGTCCCTGGCACCAGGCCTCAGTCTGTGAAGAGAGCTGCACCTCAAATGCCTTCCAGGGACTCATTGTGTCATGCCAGTCTAAAGAGCATCCCCCTTTGTCCTGAAGAAGGAGGCGCACGACTGACTGCCCAGCACCCTCCAGGCCACGGCCACCAGGCTAGGCTCCAGCTCTCACCTTCTGCCCCACCAGCTTACCCATCCTGTGTGAATGCACGTTTACTTCAGTGATTTCTAAGCTCTGCCTAAACTAGAGTTTGGCTTAGTTTGTGTAGGAATGTCTCTCATCTTGGCTGTCTCCCCACATTGTGTTCACCCACCAGTATCCTTCTGGACAGGACTTTCTGCCTCTGCTTTCTTTTTTAACTGTTTCTACTGTCCTTTGTTCCCTCAGTTCCAATTTTCACATTTCTCCAAATAACATATATTCGACCTTCTTGAGAATGAAAAGTAAAAATAAATAAAATTTTAAAAATAAAAGAAATGAAAAAAAAATCTCCACAAACAATACCCAAAAATATCATAACCAGTAGAATAGTGTGTACCTGCCTATGCATGATTGTTTTACCTGGGTTGTCCCCAAGACAGGAATCATCTTGAAAGGCATGTGTTGTGGTTGTAGGCAGAGATCAGGACCAAATCCTCTGTGCAACTGTGTTCCTAGTAGCCTCCTTCTCTCTGCCCATTGCTCACATCTATCATAGTATTTAAACAAGTGGAGTCTCTTATTCAGATGGGTAAAGGTTGACAGTATTATCTCCAAAATCCACCACCACTGCTACCACTATTATCATCACCATCACTACCACGCCCCCACCATCGCCACATCCACCATCACCATCACCTCTACCGCCACCATCCTATCATCACCATTTACCCAATACTTCCTAAACACTACCATCCTATTACCACTCATCACCACCATAGCACCATCAGGACTACCATTTCAACCATCATACCATCACAATCACCACCTCCACCATCACTATCTTTTCTATCACCATTACCACTACCACCACCACCATCACCACAATCACCTCCATCATCACCACTACCACCACCACCACCTTCAAAAGGATTAAAGGAATTTTTAGACTCATGGAAACCTGAACAATTTTCTCCAAGGCTCCACTTAGGCCATCAATAAAATCAGCAGAACCAGAAGAGAGCCAACCAAGCCTAGAGGTCATTTAGACTTTTCTAGAATAATCAAGTGAATTCTTTAGTTCCATATGACTCCCACCTGAATGGTGAGTAGAGCTGGGTCTAGAAGTCAGTATTCCTGATTTGTGGTATATTCCATTATACTAATTTCCACCACCCATCACCCACTCTGTAAGTTGCTTTAATTTTCTTCCTTGAGACTTTTTTTGGTGGGGAGGGGGTCAAACTTTATGTCTACAATAATACAATAGTTGAAAACATTTTTTCAGTTTGGACCCTGATTAATCTTAAAATTATTCCAAAAGAGGAATATCTATGACTGTCATAAGGACAATTATATACAGATACACACATACACATACTGAAAAA
This sequence comes from Dugong dugon, assembly GCA_030035585.1. Lineage (NCBI taxonomy): Eukaryota > Metazoa > Chordata > Mammalia > Sirenia > Dugongidae > Dugong > Dugong dugon. Next base: position 156,207,770 of record CM057462.1, read on the forward strand.
ATAAACAAGGAATTATGTACCTTGGTCCTCTAAAATGAGGTAGGTTCTTCCATTCGCCTGATGCAGTATATTAAGGATAAGTGCACAAACTTCACAGACCATCTTTGAGTTTTTCTATTTTTAAAGATAAGGGACCTTGTGTTTAGGCTCTGAAGGGAAAAAAGCTCTCCTTGACCCCTCCCCTCAGCCTTCAGAAGGAGGTACTACCTCTGACTAGCCCAATTCCATGGCAGTGATTGGCTCCAGCTGGTAAGAGGGGAGTTCCCCGAGCGTTAAAGGTCAGACCCTGAGAGTGGCTCTCTCCTGGCCTTTCCTCCCAAGAGGCAGAAGTGGCCAGCTGTCGCAGGAGGAGAATAGACCTGCTTGCTGGCATGCTTCTTCTTTAGCTGCTTGTTCAGCCAGAGTGGAGATTTTCTTCCTTCTGGACCAACAGGGTGAGTATGCCAAGACTGGAAATTTAGCTTTGGGCTTGGGGTGGGGATGGAGCGCCAGGGATGGGATAGAAATCCCCCAAAGGGCCGTTGATAAGAACAGAATCACCTATATTTTAGGTGTAAAGTTAAACATAATGTGATATGATAAAATGTGTGGTAAGTGCTTCATTAGAATAAACCATGGGTTAGAAGCGAGTACAACTACCACCACTAATAATGTTGTTGTTAGTTGCCATTGAGTTGACCAACTCATGGCAATACTATGTGTGCAGAGTAGATCTGCTCTATAGGGTTTTCAAGGCTGTGATTTTTCAGAAGTAGATTGCCAGGCCTGTCTTCTGAGGTGCCTCTGAGTGGGTCTGAACCACCAACCTTTTGGCTAGTAATCGAGCATTTAACCATTTGTGCCACTCAGGGACTCCTACCACTAATAATAAATAATATTTATCTGTTATGCCAGATACTGTGCTAAGGGCTTTTTATATATTGTCTTTTTTTTAATACTTAAAAAAAATTTTTCTAAGGTCTGTATCATTCTCATTTTACAGATGAGGAAACTTCAGCTCTGTAGTGACATGAGGAAGTGCAAGGTTACACTGCTTCATGGATGGCACAGATGGACAAGAGCCCAGGTCTCTTGCTCTGTGGTCTGCTCCTCCTTATATCACTCACACATCTGACTACTGAAGGGAGCAACAGTTTAGCCCCCTGGGTCTTGTATTGAGGTTCTAGTTCTGGATAATGTATAGGTAGGTATGCATGTTAAACACTCTTAAATTTACTTAATTGCTTTTATGCAAGGGAATTTTAGAGGCATATGATAAATCTAGTGCTGATTTTCCAACTTATAAGATAGCTTGACTTCACCATTTATCTTCCACGAGCCTCCCCTTGTTTACAATCTTGAGTGGACCCATAGAGCACACTGCCTCCTCACTGAAAGACCCTAGCCACCAAGAAATAGTTTTTGAAGGGTTCACCATTCCAATAGAAGTGTAGTTATGGAAAATAAACCAGTTACTGTCAAGTCAACTCCGACTCATAAGTGATCCCATGTGTTTCAGAGTAGAACTGTGCTCCACAGAGTTTCCAACTGCTGATTTTTTGGTAGCAGATTTCCAGACCTTTCTTCTGAGGTGCCTCTGGATGGACTTGAACCGCCAACCTTTCAATTAGCAACCGACTGGGTTAACCATGTGCACCACCCAGGGTCTCCCTTGTGGAAGACAGATGCGTAGAAATGTGCAGTTATTCCTTACCGAGAAATTGATACAAACTGTAATGTAGGTATTAAGCTTACTTACATACACTTTCTGGATAAAATCTACTCTTAATACTAAGAAAAACCACAGGCAAGACAGGAACTATGCACTCTGAGCTGGGGATGTGATTCTCTGTTGGTTGGCTTTTTGGGTGTGAAGACCAAGCCAGAGGCTGATGGAGCCAAGTGGAGTCTGTTAATATTTCCTTTCATGGACATGCAATAGAAAACCATCTCATACATTTACAGGAAAGCATCTAATATAATATCTTTGTTGAGCTTAATCAGAACCAGAGTAAAATTCCAGTCGACAAGAATAGAAACTTACCCTAATGATTTCATTTTTAGTCCAAAACATACAGTGTTTTCTCTGCCTGCTCTGTTTGTCATTTTCTAAAACAAGAAATTACCAAGCAATGACTTTGGTTTGAGGGACGAGTGGAAAGCAATAAACACTGAGCAGAAGTGCAAAGAGATCGAATATCAAGGGTCATTGGTGGATGAGCATCTAGAAGTGGATTCAGTTTGTGAATTGTTGACTTTGTTTCTCAGAAGTCGCATGAATTACTCAATCAGGGTTCAATTATCCAGGCTGCATGTTCTCTGCAGTGAGTGCTTCATCCAATAGAAGTGAATCACAAGGCAAAGAAGAGGTTGAATGACCATTAGTGGGTTTTTCAGGCAGGCACAGTTGCTTTCATTGTTAGCAAGTGAAATGGCCTTTTCCTAGAAGAATGAAAATCTTACGCTTTGAAAAGCAGGCCACCTAGCCAGAAGAGAAATCACTTCCTTCTGATTGGCCATATTGAATCACATAGATGATTTGATATTAGGAATCATGTTATTCTATGTACAGTAGATTGTGGTTTACATTTCAGGCTCTGGAGTGAAAATCTGGAAGCCCCTCTAGCCCACCTGCCTCCTGCCTCCACAAACTCTTTAAAAGAAACGAGGCCACTGTCTTCTTTCAGTTTCTCAAAAGTAGTCTGAGTATGAAGGTGCAAATCAGAAGGTTCTTCACCAGGGAGCAGTGGCTGTCACTTCGCAGGTAAGAGTGACATTTGGCTGACATGTTAGAAGGGCACACGCCGGCCATTAATTATGTGGTTTGGCCCTGTCCCCACCAGGCACCATGGAGGAGCTGAGTAATGCTGGCACAAAAGATGGCCCTGGCCCTGGTGCCAGAACTGCTGACTCCAACCAGGGGCCAGCCTGCCTGGGGCTGAGCTCAGGGCAGAGACAGAGGGAGAAATGCCTGTTTTGTTTCCCATCAGCTTGGAGCTTGATGAGTATTTGTGGCATAAATGGATGAGTCCTGAACAGACTGAATCAGACCAGGCCGACACCGGCACACATCGAGCTGGGATTTGCCCTACCCTTAGGAAGCCTAATGTCATCATAGAAGGAGAAGGAGACTGAAACAGGGGAAAGAGGAAGATGGAACTAGATTAAGAAGCAATTGGGAAAGGAGGGTAGTGGGAAAAAGAGAGCAATAACAGTAAACTAGAGAAGAGAGAGAGGACAAGGAAAGGATGGAGAGGGAGTGGGAAAAATGGAAGGAGGGTGGAGAGGGAGACCTAAAGGAGCAACAACAGAGAGAGGGTGGGTAGCCCTAGAGAGGAACCAGAAAAACAACAAAATGAGAGAAAGAAACAGAGATTGAAAGAGGGCTTTGAAGATGACCTCAACCTCAGCTCTACTGAGTGGCAAAAAATCACTGCACAAATCATAAACAGACTCACAATCCTTGCCTATGCTGGGGAGATGTGATTCCTTCTTGGGTTTCTCTAGAGAAAAAGGCCAAGGAATAGGTAATCATGGCCATTTATGATTAGCAACAACTTTCCGAAAAGAACCCAGATTTCAAACGAATTGGCTTCCAGTAACCTCACAAGATCTCCCGGATGCTGCTTCAATTAGCAGTCTATTAGAAGAAGATCATTTCTGCCGGAGAAACTCCAAATCTGAGCCCAAACCGAATGATAATATTGCCTTGGAAGAATGACACAGTGATTTCATTACGTAGGTTAGGATAAGGCCACCTCTCAGGATACATAACATCTCCGACATAAATGTCCTTCATTGAGGGCCGCCGTGCTGGGTGTGCCAGACCGGCCCTTAAAATAAATGAAATTGAATGACTCACCATTATCAGATTCAGAGAAAATGCCTTGGAAGAGAAACTGTGAGTAGAAAGGACAAAAGGACAACATCAGGGGAATTAGGGTTTCCCATTGATGCTGGATCCAGCTGGAACTGGTTATGGCATCAACTTTGTTTAATCACATCCTCTGTCATTAATAAAACCCCAAACCAAATCCAAACACAGATAAATGATGATGTACTTGGATTTCAAGTTGGGCTTGCATCACGGCTTCACCAGGTGCCCCACATGAATCTGGGATGCAGGCTGCTGGAGATGGAGCTGCAGAAATTCTGTCTTGGGAGTGTGCTTCCACCATTCCACTTGTGCCACTTCTATTTTCCTGTTCCTGCAGGTCAGCAGGTCAGTGAGTAGGCTGAAGGAAACCACAGACTCTGCCCAAGACCCACAATCTTCCTCTTCTTGGTGCAGTAAGTTTTAAAGGCAAACCAGGTAGGTGAAGTGTCTGGAAACGACACCATAACAAGAATGGTTGGATCAAGTAGTGATATTACAAATTGAGGAAAGCTTTCACAGGGAGAGGATTCAGAACTGCTCTCCATTATTCCAGAGGACACAACTGGGATGAATGGGCAGAACTGGAAAAGAGGCAGGTGCTACCTCAACATGAGGTTTCCAGCAATAGTCAGCAAAAGGAATGGAGTGCCTGTTGAGGTAGAATTCCCTTTTATGTTGCTGTTGTTAGGTGCCATCGAGTAGGTTCCAATTCATAGCAACCCCATGTACAACAGAACGAAACACTGCCCAGTGCTGCGCCATCCTCACAATGTTGCTGTGTTTGAGCCCATTGTTGCAGATACTGTGTCAATCCATCTCATTGAGGGTCTTCCTCTTTTTCACTGACCCTCTACTTTACCAAGTATGATGTCCTTCTCCAAGGACTGGTCCCTTCTGATAACATGTCAAAATATGTGAGATAAAGTCTCACCATCCTTGCTTCTAAGGAGCATTCTGGCTGTACTTCTTTTTTTATTTTTATTTTTTGTGGTGGTGGGGGCATTCTTCTATTATTTTTTTAATTGTGCTCCGGGTGAAGGCTTACAGAACAAATAGTTTCTCATGAAACAGTAGTACACATGTTGTTTTATGACATTGGTTAACAACCCCACAACATATCAACCCTCTAACTTCTCAACCATTTTTTTGGTGAAAATACACATAGCCAAAGATACACCATTTCAAAAATTTCTACATGCACAGTTCAGTGACACTGACTATGTTCTTCCAATTGTGCTGTTATTCTCACTTAAGATGAAGGCTTACAGAACAAAACAGTTTCTCATTTAACAGTTACTACAAATGTTGCCCTCTGACAATGGTTAACAATCTCACAACACATCAACAATATCCTTACTCAACCTTGGGTTCCCTATCACCAGCTTCCTTGTCCCCTTCTGCTTTCTGGCCCTTGTCACTGAACACCTGTACCTCGTTAGTCTCATTTGGTTTTACGGGGCTGTCCACTCCCATGCTGAACAGTGAACCTCGGAGGTTAACTTCACCACTGAGCTAAAAGGGTGTCTGGGGGCCATACTCTCGAGGTTTCTCCAGTCTCCTTTAGGCCAGTAAATCTGTTTGTTTTTTTTTTTTTTTTTTTTTGTGAGTTAGAATTATGCTCTACATCCTTCTCCAGCTCTGTCCAGAACCCTCTGTTGTGATCCTGGTCAGAGCAGTCAGTGGTGGTAGCTGGGCACCATCTAGCTGTACTGGACTCAGTGCAGTGGAGGCCTTGGTAGCTGTGGACAATTAGTCCTTTGGACTAATCTTTTCCTTGTAACCTGTTCTCTTCATTCTCCCTTGCTCCCGAAGGGATGAGACCAGTGGAGTATCTTAGATGGCTGCTCACAGGCTTTTAAGACCCCAGACACTACTCACCAAGGTAGAATGTAGAACATGGTCTCTATAAGCTGTGTCATGCCAATTGAGCTAGATGTTCCCCAAGACCATGGTCCTCACAGCCCTCTGTCCAGAAATTCAGTCCCTCAGGGAGTTTGGATGTGTCTGTGGGGCTTCCATGACCTTTCCTTGTACAAGTTGTGCTAGTTTCCCCTGTATTGTGTAGTGTCTCACCCTTCACCCAAGATACCACTTATCTATCGCCTATTTAGTATTTCCCCCCACCCCTCCCATCCCTGGTAACCAGCAAAGATTGTTACATTTTGTGTGTGAACTTTTTCATGGGTTTTTACAACAGAGGTCTCATACAATATTTGTCCTTTTGTGATTGACTTATTTCACTCAGCATAATGTCCTCCAGTTTCTGACGTTTTCTTTGTTCTTCTTACTCACCTGTGCTGAATCACTTTTGTTTGTGGATTTTTTTTTTTTATTCTTTTGTGTTTGTAGGTTTTGTTTTTGCTGAGACTTCATGTTTTTCCTCTTTATTTTTATGAGTATGTTTGTTAACTTTCTTTGTGGTTATCATGAATTTTACCCTTATCTTTCTAAGTTTGAAGCAGTCTACCATTACTTGGTATTGCCTTGCCTTCCTCTCCATTAGAAGGTTCTATACCTATGCCGTTTATTCCCTCTTTTATTATTTTGATGTTGTTGTCATTTACTGATTAACTGCTCTGATTCCCTGTTGTATTTCTTTTGGTTTTGGATAGTCCTTCAGAGTTCATTTCCTAGATTGGTATCTGCCTGTGAGCTGAAGTTGTTTATTCTCAGGTCGAAGAACTCCCTTTAATAATTCTCGTAAGTTTGGTTTGGCTTTTACATATTCCGTTAATTTCTGTTTATCTGGAAATGACCTAATTTCACCATCATATTTGAAGGAGAGTTTTGCAGGATATATTATTCTTGGCTGGAAACTTTTTTCTTTCAAGATTTTATATATGTCATTCAATTGCCTTCTTGCCTGCATGGTTTCTGCCGAATAATCTGAGCTTAGTCTTATTGTTTCTCCTCTGTATGTGACTTCTTATTTTTCAAGAGCTGCTCTCAGGACTCTTTGTTTGTCTTTGGTTTTAGCGAGTGTAATTATGATATGCCTTGGTGATTTTCTTTTGGGGTCTATCCTATATAGGGTTCATTGAGCTTCTTGGATGGCCAGCTTTTCATCTTTCGTGATATTGGGGAAGTTTTCTGTCAGCAGTTCTTCAATGATCCTCTCTGTGTTTTCTGTTTTCTCCCCCTGTTCTGGAACTCCAATCACTCACAGATTTTTGCTTTTGATTGTATCCCACATAACTCTCAGGGTCTCTTTATTTTTCTTTGTTCTTTTTTCTGAATTTTCCTCAAACAAAGTTGTATCCAAGTGTTTGTCTTCAATTCCACTGATCCTGTCTTCCATTGTTTCAAATCTGCTTCTCAGCCCTTCTATGACACCGTCCATTTCTGAAATCTTGTTTATCTTTTGGATTTCTAATAGTTGTTTTTGTATAATTTTTAGTTGTGAATTTATTTTGGAATTTTGTTGCTGCATTATTTTCCTGAATTCTTCCAATTTTTTGTCCGTATTTTCCATGAATTTGTCTATTTTTTCCTCATTTTTGTCTACTTTTTGCTTCAGCTCTTGGAGAATTCTAAGTATTAGAGATTTGAATTCCCTATCAGGTATTTCTACTGCCTTTTCTTCCACTGGAAAGTCATCTGGTATTTTATTTTGGACACCTACTGGAACCATCCTGTCCTGTTTTTGTAAAAGTTTTGATATTGTCTGCTGTCTTCGGGGCATTCAGTAGTTATTTTTCTCATTTATTGATTGTAGATTTGTTTGTTCCGTCCCTTTTTTTTAAAATTTGGCTATGTCTGAGCAGGCGGGCTGTGTGTTCTTTGTTGTTTGCTCGTCTGTGGGCACAATACTTTTCGCCTCCTTTTCCAATTGGCAGGGTCAGTCACTCAGATATGGTATGGCAGGGCAGGTCTAGCTGAAGAGGAGCCACTGGGATGGGTTGTTTGTGGCGCTTACTACAGCCACCAGGGCGGGCCGGCAATCAGTGCAGGGCAGGTTCCAGCAGGCCACGCCTGCGCTGCATGGTTGTGTGATGCCAAGCGCACGGTGCAGGTAGACAGGATGCAGTGGGGAGATTGTTATGTGTGGAGCTAAGATGGATATGGGAGAGAGGAGAGAGGAACAGGAGCCAAAAACATACAAATAAAAAAGAATGCTAGGGGAGCTTGCCGTTGGAGTGGAGAGATGAGAGACCATGAAATGGAGAAAAACAAAAAGGGGAAGAGGAAGAAATAAAAGAAAAGAAAAGAATGAATAAATAAAAAATCAGAAAGGGAAAAGAACAGTGAAGTTCCCAGGGATCCCACTGGTACAGCTATGAGGTTTGGGGAAGTTGTTCTCAGGTGTTGCAGTACAGCCTGGCTAGAAGGCGTAGAGGTATACAATGCCAGGTATTCAGGGAACAGAAAGAGAAGGAAAATATAGAGAGACGAGAAACTGAGCAATGAAGAAAGACAAAAAGGGCAAAAGAGGGAAAAGAAAACAAAACAAATTTAAAAAAAAAAAAAAAGAAAAAGAAAAGCCCCCCAAAAAACAGGAAAAAAAAAAAACCCAAAGAGAAAAGAAATACCCTCAGGGATCCCTCTGCACGTCTGGGCAAGCCGAGGGGGTAGGGTCCAAGCTGCACAGCACCACCCGGCCAGAACGGGCTCCCAACTCAAGAAAAGGAAAAGAAAAGTAACAAACAACCCCAAACAAACAAACAAAAGCCCCGGGATCCACCAGTGCAGCAGCCCAGACTGGGAAGCAGCTCCACACTTGAACGGAGCTCTGCAGCCCCTCAGGAAGAAGCAAGGATGGTGCACGGAGCCAGGTATTTGAGCGAAAGGAGGGGGAAGTAGTGAGAGGTAAGGAAGAAATCAAAAGAAGCAGAAAAAAGCAACACCAGCAGCCAACAAATGGCACTTAGAGAGCTGGCCAGTGGGGGAGGATGCAGTCCAAGCAGCCAGTGCTTCCCGGACAAGATTGTGGCCGCGGGAAGCAGAGGAGGCCAAGTAAGGGTGAAGAAGGGTGGGGAGTGGGAAAGCATATATCACAAATTACTGGTTGTTCTGTCTCCCACTGGAAGCTCTGTGAAGCTGCTTTCTCATACCCCCTGTTTGCTGGTCTCCGATAGGAGTCCAAGATGGTGGATCCACGCTGCGTTAGCTGATAGGGGACCTCTGCATGAATCTCTCCTCACTCTCCATTCTCTGTCAGTTTTCTCACTCCATTTGGTGCTTGGCTGCATTCTTTATCTCTTCATTTGATGTTTCAGGGTTTCAGGATTGTTGTTTTCTCTGTTCAGCTTAGTTTTTCAGATCTTTGCTGTGGAGGGACGGTGTGGTGCTTCTGCCTACAGCGCCATTTTGCTGGAAGTCCTGGCTGTACTTCTTCCAAGATAGATTTGTTTGTTCTTTTGGAAGTCCATGGTATGTATATTCAATATTCTCCAACAACACCATAATTCAAAAGTGTCAATTCTTCTTCGGCCTTCCTTATTCATCGTCCAGCTTTCACATGGTGATTGAAAATACCATGGCTTGGGTCTCGTGCACCTCAGTCCTCAAAGTGACATCTTTGCTTTTTAACACTTTAAAGAGGTCTTTTGCAGCAGATTTTCCCAATGCAATGCATCTTTTGATTTCTTGACTGCTGCTTCCATGGGTGTTGATTGTGGATCCAAGTAAAATGAAATCCTTGACAACTTTCAGTCTTTTCTCTGTTTATCATGATGTTGCTTATTGGTCCAGTTGTGAGGATTTTTGTTTTCTTTATGTTGAGGTGTAATCCATACTGAACGCCGTAGTTTTTGATCTTCATCTGTAAGTGCTTCAAGTCCTCTTCACTTGCAGCCAGCAAGGTTGTGTCATCTGCATATCGCAAGTTGTTAATGGGTCTTCCTCCAATCCTGATGCTTCATTCTTCTTTATAAAACCTACCTTCTCAGATTATTTGCTCAGAATAGAGATTGAGTAAGTACAGTATGGTAAAAGGATACAACCCTGACACACACCCTTTCTGATTTTAAACCATGTGGTTTCCCCTTGTTCTATTTGAACGACTACCTCTTGGTCTATGTACAGGTTCTGCGTGAGCATAATTAAGTGTTCTGGAATTCCCTCCCCTTTATGCTTTATGAGGAGTGGTCTATCAGGCTAAGTGATTATAATGGCCTCTCATTACAACTAATAACAATACAACTTGTGCAGATTAAATTATAAGCAATCAGAAAAAATAAAAAGAGGGAAGGGAGGAAGGAAGAAAGAAAGAAGGAATGAAGGAGAAAAGGAAGGCAGGCAGGACGGGGAAAGGAAGGAGGGAAGGGGGCAGAGAAGAAAGAAGAGAGAGAGAATGAATAACAATTTAAATAGTGAGGGAGATTCTTAGTGTCATTCCATCATATAAACCTGCGTGAAGTGGGGACTTGAACCCGGCATTCTTCAGTCAGTGTTGATTCCCACTGATCTCGCATTCTGTGAGGCTGTGTGTGATTTTTGGTGTTAAAGATTTGTATTTTTTTATACAATCGGCTCCTTTGCAAGCTAACTACTTCATCTCAAGCCTAACTGAAGAAAGAGCAATCTGTTCCCACGCTGGAAAGAAAATGAGCTGGTTGGTCTTACAGAGCAGTGATGTCTTTTTCTGTGACAGGGAGTCTTCCTCAGGCGTTTCAAAGGTGAACTTGGCTATCCTTCACAGACCTCTTGTATACCGACTTCAGAGTGCAACTCCTGCATGAGATCGGCTAGGCCCCGTTGACAGGGGTGCTAGAGAAGAGAGTCCTCTGGCAGGGAGGGCAGATGGCTGCCCTAACAGAATCATGTGGAGCAGACTGCTGAGTGGACTGAAATGATCAGGCTTGAGGTCTGCTCCCTGCTCGCTGATAACCCCAAGGGAACACCTGAGGATTCTGAGCCTAGGTTTCCTCACTAGTAGAATGAATGCATCGGTATGTTAGTGGTTTTTAATCCCAGGAAGCTGTTTTAACAAGCACATGCCCAGGTCTTGCCTTTGGTGTATTAGATGAGGGGCAGGCCTGGGAATCTGCATTCAGGTAATTCTGAGGCACACACCCTGGTTACGGAGCACTGGTCTGGAGAACCTCGAAGCTCTCTCCTACCTCCAACACTTGCCTTTGCTGGTCTCCTGGCTTTCCAGGGATGGCGTGAATAGCTGCTTTTCATTCACTCCTGAGACTGCTGGCTTTGAGCCCATTCCACAAAGGCGAACCAGTGGAGGAGCAGAACTGACCATTGGCCTTGCTGCCTTTGCTTAACTTAATTCAAGGCTGTTCCCTTTTTCCTAAAGTGAGAGTTGCCGAGGCGCTGGGCCTGAGTCTCCTGTGCACTCTAAGGAGACCTCTTTATCACTCTGACTAGAATTACTCATCTGACTGAGCTACATCAGGCTAATACTGCATATAACTGCTAACTTAGGAAGCCGAGTATTGATAATATTATAATAACATAATTTCATATACATGTATATATTAAAGATAGGAGAAAAGACTGGAAGGAAATACAGCAGATGTTAACAGTAGTTGAGTTAAAGGATTATGGGTGGTTTTTGTTTTAGTCTTTATACCTTCCTTTATTTTCTAAGTATTCTGTAATGAGCCACAAATGTATTTAATCAGAATAATGTATCAAAATAGTTTGACAATATTATATTTAAAGCTATAAAATGTTCATAATTTTACCTATTAATCCCACTTTTGAGAATTTATCCTAAGAAAATAATCCAGAGAGGAAAAAAGCCTTACACACACACACACATACACAGATATATATATATATATAGCCCCACTGCCGTCAAGTCGATTTGCACTCATAGTGACCCTATAGGACAGGGTAGAACTGCTCCATAGGGTTTCCAAGGCTGTAAATTTTTACAGAAGCAGACTGCCACATCTTTCTCCTGTGGAGTGGCTGGTGAGCTCAAACCACAGGCTTTTTCGTTAGTAGCCAAGCACTTAACATATATATATATATATATACTTATAAAACTCTGTGGAGCACAGCTCTACTCTGGCACACGAGGGGTTGCCAAGAGTCAGAATCGACTCAATAGCAACTGATTGTTTTATATATATATATGTACATATATATACACAAATATATACACACAGTGTGTGTGCTTAATAATTTATAATTACAAAATCAGAAGCCAAATTTTCTTCAATAAAAACCAACCAAACCCATTGCTGTCGACCCTATAGCACAGAGTAGAACTTCCCCATAGGGTTTCCAAGAAGTGCCTGGTGAATTCGAACTGCCAACCTTCTGGTTAGCAGCCAGACTCTTAACCACTATGCCACTAGGGTTTCCTTCTTCAATAAAGGAATAGTTAATTAGTTACTTCATGGAAAATCTTTTTCAAGAACTTCTGTGCAGTCATCAAATAGGAAAACCGTGAAGAAAATAAGAACAAGGAGAAATGCCTATGATGCAACGCAAAGTGGAGGAAACACAGGCTAGAGAAGAATATGTATCAAATTATTGCAACCAAGGGAAATCATATGTACATAGGAACTAGGCCTGGAAGTAAATGCATAAAAATGAAAACAACAGTATTGAGTGTTAGAACTTCAGGTGATCTCCTTCTCCCTTCTCCATTGTCCAAATGGTTTGTGCGTTGTCATAATGATTTTATTATGAAAATAAGGTCCATGAAACTTTCCATCTATCCTTTCTTTAAATCCTTCAGAGTGAGGACTATATCAGATACATTTTCATGCCAGTGTTTCCTGCATGGAGCCCTGGTGGCACAGCGGTTAAGAGCTCAGCTGCTAACCCAAAGCTCAGTAGTTTAAATCCACCAGCCTCTCTTTGGAAACCCTATGGTGCAGTTCTACTCTGTCCTATAGGGTTGCTGTGAGTCAGAATTGGATCAATGGCAATGGGTTTGGTTTTTGGTTTGGTTCCCCCCATGGTGCCTAGCCTGGTTTTTTTAAATTCTGCAATGGCTCAGCCAGTATTGCTGATTAAGCAGCTAGGCTCATTTGATGGCCTTGGGTGGGTACTGGTGTGGGGCATGCTCAATCTGTGTGCAGCCCCTTTGTTTACAGTCTTATCAAGTTAAACAGAGAATACGAAAACAATGAATGGTTCTAATGTGTGTGGACCCTCCCCATAGTTGAAACTTCTGTGCATGAATGCAAAGAATTGAGGGCTCAGATTCTCTTTTATCTATTGTTGACTTAGGCTGTTCTTTCTCCAAAGCTCACATAAGGTTTGGATGTAATGCCAGCTCCTGATTATCTGTGCTATAGAAGGAAAAAAATTGGAAAGGAACCACCAAGCCAGTTGTAGTGCATATAATTTGGTTGTGTGCATCCCATACATTGAAGAAAGCAGGGAAAGGAAGAGGAAAAGGAGCAGCGAAAGGAGGAGGAGGGGAACCACTAACATTCACTACATGCCTGCTTCTTGCCAGGCATTACGCTGGAGCTTTACAGCGTATGGCTCACTTGTGCTTATGACCACCTATGGGGTAAGTATTGCTCTTGATGTACAGATAAGGGAACTGAGACTCTTAGAGCTTAGATAACTAGTCCCAGGCCACACAGACTAGAAAGAGGACAGAATTATCTAATTCTGAAGCACTGCAAGCATTGTTTTCCACTCTCTGGGCACGTTCTAACTGACAACCCACCAAATGAAAAATTTATTTACTGTTAGTCTAGAACTGACTTTAATCACCAGTGGCTCTTTTATCATCAGTGGTTTTCACCTGGGAGTGACTTTGTTCCCCAGGAAAATCTGGCAGTGTCTGGAACATATTCAGTTCAAAAGTGGGGGGTGGGGTGTGTGTGTGTGTGTGTGCCACTAGCAATTAGTGGATAGAGACCCAGGATGCGGCTAAACATCCTCCAATGCACAGGACAGCCCTCAAAACCAAGAATTATCAGCTCAAAATGTCAATAGTGCTGAGGCTGAGAAACTCTGCCATATCATAATAGAACCCAGTGTAATTTATCCCAACTAAATTTGCTTCCTTATTTCCTTATGAAATTACGTTTCGGTGGCTCTGAACAATTCTTAAATATATAAAGCATCTGAGGTGCTGCTTACTGCTCATACAGTTAGGAATGACTCAGCATATGTAAATTAAACAAATGTGCATAAAATCTGGATGAAATCGCCAAGTTTAAATTTGAAATTTATGAAACAAGTTTATAGTGAATCTGCCAGCAAGAAATTAACAGCTCCTTGAGTGTTACAAATTGTGGCTAACCCTAATCTGTATTAAATTCTACAATGAATAAGCTCAACATTCACTTGGTTCACAAGATTCCCATATGTAAAATCTGAAACTTGGCTCTTCTCCGATTATGAGGTCAAATCACTAAGTTTAACACTTAAACTGTGTCTATAAGCTGAGAGTAAATTGCTTTAGTTTGTTGTGGTTTGTCTATTTGGAGGGGCAGAATGCATTAATTTTGTTACTTTTGTAGCAGTAAGACAGCCTTGGAAAACTAGAGCTAATGAATTGTTCATACTTTTGTGGTTCACCCAGGGCTTAGAGTAGGTTAGAACCCCTGCTGAGAATTTGCATTTCTAACAAGTTCCAGTAGATGCTCAGCAAAAAAGAGAAAGACCCTCAATGAGATGGATTGATACAGTGGCTGCAACAATGGGTTCAAGCATAGCAATGATTGTGAGGATGGCGCAGGACTGGGCAGTGTTTCGTTCTGTTGTGCGTAGGGTCGCTATGAGTTGGAATCGACTTGATGGCATCTAACAACAACAACGTGTTCCCAGGCGATGCTAATGCTGTTGGTTAGGGTCTAATTCTCAGAACCACTAGTAGAGTCACCAAACCAAACGTGTTGCTGTCGAGTGGATTTCAACTCATACCCATCGTATAGGACGGAGTAGAACTGCCCCATAGGGTTTCCAAGGAGCAGCTGGTGGATTCGAACTGCTGACCTTTTGGTTAGCAGCCCAAGCTCTTAAGCTACTCTGCCACTAAGGCTCCAAATACAGCAATGGCTCTCAAAACTTACTATATGTAAGAATCACCTGGGGATCTTGTTAAAACGTAGATTCTGAGTCAGTGCATCTGGGGTGGAAATGCAAATTCTCAGCAGGGATTTGAAATGGAACAAACCAGTTTGAAGCCCTGGGTTTGCCATGATTTTATAGGTACGAGCTTGTACCAATTTTGAGAAAGACTCAGAACTTCAAAACTAAAAACACTTAAAAGATCATCTGTTTAATCTTTAATCAGTCAATCAACCAGTATTCATTGGCTGGCCTACTATGTGTCCAGTCCCATGTTGTTGTGGTTAGGGGCTGTCAAGTTGGCTCCAACTCAGCGACCTTATATATAACAGAAGGAAACCTTGCCCTATCCTGTGCCATTCCCACAGTTGTTTCTATGTTTGAGCCCATTGTTGCAGCCACTGTATCAATCCCATGCTAGGTGCTATAGTGAACACGAGACAAGTATAAACCATGAACCTAACCCTCAAGTAATAAACGATACAGAGGAGAAGGCTGCATCACATGAAATTGCAGATATTTGTTTACATGTTTGTTTTTCCTATTACATTGACAATTACCAGAGTGCAGGGACCCTAATATTTTCTTCTTTGTATTTGTCTTGGCGTCTAGCCAGAGCCTGGCCTGTAGAAGCCAACTAATAAATGTCCACTGAATAAATGAATGAATGATCTCAGTATGGCCTGGGGCGCTGGGTGGAGGCAATACACCTTCATTTTGGCCTTTAAGTAACAGGAAATGTCAAAACCTGTGTTTCCCACCCCTGTGATGTCACAAGGGATTAGTAAAATAAGAGTTCCATGGTCAAATGAATTTGGGAGGCACTGGGTTAAGAAACACCTTTCTTTATTTTGAGCTTTCCATATGCCAGTGTGCACTGAAAATCTCCACTTATCTGGAGTCAAGCTTATTTGACCATGGAAACCTTTTTTTACTGAACATTTGGTAACTTACATTTGAGTCAATATACCAAGAAATTAAACTTGAGAATAATTAGTATAAACCATCCAAAAAAAAAAAAAAAAAAAAAAACCACAACAGATTCAATGCTTTGAAAACTAGTATAATGGAGCTCATAAAATTGTGATTTGCAGATTTTCTAGAGAGAAGAGAAAGGAAGTTCTGTCCCTCTAAGCCAGGCCTGGAGTCCTTGGGTGGTTTAAACATTAACACACTCAGCCATTAACCGAAAGGGTGACAGTTCAAGTCCACCCAGAGGAACCTCAGAAGAAAGGCCTGGTGATCTACTTCCAGATCAGCCACTGGAAACCCTATCTAGCAGAGTTCTACTTTGACACACATGGGGTTGCCATGAGTTGGAATCAATTCAACTGGCAACTGGTTAACTGGGAAGTCAGGCCCATGTGAAGGAATTAGATGCTTTTCGTGCTTCACTTAACTGGCTTTCACAGTGGCCTCTTTGTACCTCCAGTTTAGAGATCCTGCTTTGGCCTGTTGTAATGGCTTGGGCCTTGGATGCACATTTTTTAAAAATTTGGATGAGTCTTGTCTTAATATTCCCAGTGGGCCTGTGCTTTTGAGTTTTTTAAATGTCTTTTGCCCTGAACTACTCAATTGAGCTTGATGAATTCTCAGCAGATTGCCAGCCCCAGAGCCCTAGATGATCTGGGACAGCTGCTGTTTGTTTTTCTGTAATCTGCACTTGCTTTGATTTTGGTGGGTTTCCTTGTGTGGTTTCAAATTATAAGGATCACTTATGGGTACCAATCTACTAAAAAGGCCATAGCAAAAGTATCCATTATATTGTTTCTTTACCTTTTAAGAGCTTTATCTCTTTTTTTTTTTAACATTAATATATAATAAAGACATTATCTTAAATCTTTCAAATGCACAATTGTTTTTCCTTTTCTGTTCAGCATTTGAAACAAATCTTCTAGATTCCAAAAGGTTTTTATTAAAAGACAAGGCAGTTAGAAAATAATTGATTGCAAACTGGGGAGCTGAGTAGCTTTCTATTGCCATCAGGAGAAAATGCAAACAGTGACACATATCGTAAATTATTTCTATTTAAACATTTGAGCCTGAGGAAACAGTTGAAGGCAGAGCTAAATCCATTTTGGCAAAGTAGCTTTGATTTTAAGATAAATTTGTCAAATGATTCCTAGAACATTATGTCACACTCTAGCTCAACTTATAATAACTCAGGCGGCACCTGGGCTCGTTCCAAAGTAGCTGGTTATTGGGAAAGACCTCATTATAGCACAGTCTCACCTATATCACAGTCCAGGGGCATGGATCCCAAGGTTGACACTGAACAAAGTTCTAGTCCCTTACCTCAAGCAAATGTACACGAACCCAAAGTAGCGGAACTAAGTTGTCTGGTTCTGCAGAAGTGCAGCAGAATCAGCCATAAGCAAAAATGTTGGTGTACCTGCCTCACCATGGTTTGTCTACATGGTTCTGTAGTGGATGTCTGGCATACCCTTCCAACCCAAGACTGACCTTGTAACCTTGGTGGCTCAGACCTAACCAACCCTTGGGTCACATTTGCTTCTGCCACTTCCCCCAGAGCTTGCCTCTGAATATTCAGACCTGGCAAAAAGTCACTGCCAACAGCTCTGACTGGGACTGCACCTCACGGTTTTCTCCACCATACAAATCTCTATTTGTACTGCTCCTTCTTCCCAGAGTTGTTGCCTAAGTTCTAATGAAACACTGGGACCACCTCTCAGGAATATTAACAAACCCTTTGATTACAATGCCTCTTCCAGATGATATGAACTGAATTTAAGTCACATAATTGTGGCTAGTGCTTGGCAATTATTCAGCCAACATGTATTGAGCACCTGTTCCATGTAGGTACACCACACTAGGAAATGCAGGAATTAGAGAGGCGAATTAAGCTGATTTAGTAGGAGAGGAGGATCTCTGGGTGGCGCAAACTCGACTACTAGCTGAAAACTTGGCAGTTTGAACCCCAGCCAGAGATGCCTCAGAAGACAGGCCTGACGATCTGCCTGCAAAAGGTCACAGCCTTGAAAACCCTATGGAGCAGTTTTATTCTGCACTATGAGTTGGAATTGACAGCAACTAACAACAGCAGCAACAGTAGGGGTGGTAAGATAAGTACACAGGCTACTAAACTGAAACATAGAATGAAAGTATATTGTTGATTCAATCTTTTAGCAAATATATTTTGAGCACCTAATGTAAGCCAAGGCCCTGTTCGAGGTACTCTGAATACTGTAGTGAGCAAAACAGAAAAGTTGTCTGCTCTTCCAAACCAAACCAGACTCATTGCCATCAAGTTGTTTCCAACTCAGAGTGACCCTATAGGACAGAGTAGAACTCCCTCATAGGGTTTCCAAGGCTGTAAATCTTTACAGAAGCAGACTGCAACATCTTTCACTTGTGGAGCAGCTGGTGGGTTCGAACCACTGACCTGTCATTTAGCAGCCGAGCTGTTTAACCATTGTGTCACGAGGGCTCCTCTATCTGCTCTTAGGGAGCTTGAATTCTAGTGATACGATACAGACAACAACAAATAACCACAAAATGCCAGTTAGTGATAAGTGCTAGGAAAAATAAAGCGTGGCAAAGGTTTTGAAGTTTCAAGTTGGGGAAGTGCTAGTTTGGATTGCATGGTCAGGGAAGGTCTGTCTGATGAGGTGATGTTTAGAAAAAGACCTGAATGAAGTATGGGTGACAGCTGTGCAGAAATGTAGGAAGAACATGGCCAGTGCAAAGATCCTGGGGCAGGAGCATACTTGGCTGAAAACAGCAAACGTGTATCTGTGGCTGGGACAGAATAATCACTAGGAAGAGTGGTAGAAGGTGAGAACTGAGAGGCAACAAGGGCCAGTTCTTAGAGGGCTTTAAGGACACTGATGAGGACTTTTAACTTTATTCTGAGGGAGACAAGGAGCCATTAGAAGGTTTTGAACATGTGACATGACCTGATATATTTTAAAAGGAGCACTCTGGCTGACCATGTGCAATGGAGACCAAGAGTAGAAGCAGGAAAATCAGTTAGGTTGTTCCTGCAATAATCCAGGCAAGAGCTGATGATGGTTTGAACAAGAAATTCAACGCAGAGAAGGTGAGAAAACATGGTAAGTGGGATAAGTTTTGAAGGGAATCCAATAGGATTTCCTGATGGATTGTGATGTGGAGGAGAGAGGGAAGAGAGGAAGCAAGGATGACTCCAAGGTTTTTGGCATCCAGATGGATGGAAGGGCTATTTACTGACGTGGAGAACACTGGGGAGAAGCAGATTCAAAGGGCAGAAATTAAAGAGTGTGTTTGGAAATATTAAGTTTGCAATACCTATTGGACATACAAATGGAGAGTTTAAGTGGGCAGTTGGATATAGAAATCTATAGTTAAGGGGAGAGGTTAAGGGCTGTAAATATACAATTTGAGAATTTATCAGTGAGTAGATGGTATTTAAAACCATGAAGTTAGATGGGGTCACCTAGGGAGGGAGTGAGCTAAAGCTAAAGAGGAAAAGATGACCAAAGAGTGGACCTCAGGCACTCCAACACTAAGAGGTCAGGGAGAGAGTCTGCAAAGAAACTGTGAAGGAGGAAACCAGGAGAGAATGATTCTGTGGACACCAAGTAAAAAAAAAAGTTGGATGACCATGTATTTTACTGTCCAAACCAAGAAACTCTTGAGAGTGACGGGGAGCACTAATTATTATACAAGGACAGCAGGTGTAAACAGGACTCTTCTGGGCAACCCAGGATATTCAGTCATCTGTCAAGAAAGATGGAGTGATCAGCTGTGTCAACTGCTGCCACACCTTTGAGTAAGGCGAAGGTTGAGAAGTTCTTATTTGCAATGTGGAGGGCATTGGTGATTTTGGCATGAAGCAGGGTTGAAGAAGTGATGTGGACAAAAGCCTGATTGGAGTGGGTTCACAAAAGAATAGGAGAAGAGAAAGTGAAAAATGATGCAGACAATTCTTTATGTGAATTTTGTCATAAAGGGGAGCAAGAAAGGGGTGGTATCTGAAGGGACATGTGAGATCCATGGAGATCACATTATATTTATGAGGTTTGGGACAGTTTAGAAAGAGATGAATGCAGTAAAAATAAAATCAATAAAAGTACAGGACAATAATGGGTTCTTAAAGCTTAACTCAACTGGAATATGGCTCCTTGCATGTATGCCCTGCCCTGTCCACAAGGATATTTTTAAAGCATGGTAGGAAGTCTCCCAGGATCTCTAATGGTTTCTCTGGAGACCACGGTCAAGGCCAAGTTAAAGCATGACCTCACCTCAAACCCTTTTCTAAGCCTCACACACATTGCTCCCTCTCACCTACTCCATTTGGTTTGTAGCCCGTGGAGGTTATTTCTCAAGTTTTTGCTTGTGTTAAAATTATTTGAACTCAACAGTAAGAAAACAAACAACCCAATTGCCAGATGGCAAAAAATCTGAACAGACACCTTGCCAAAAAGGATATCTCAATGGTAAATAAGCATATGAAAAGATGCCCAATGTCATATGTCATTAGAGAAATGCAAGTTAAAACAATAATGGGATACCATTACACGCCTATCAGAATGGATAAAATCCAAAACACTGACAACACCAAATGCTGGCGACAATGTGGAGCAACAGGAACTCTCGCTCGTTGCTAGTGGAATGCAAAATGGTACAGCCACGTTGGAAGACAGTATGGCAGTTTCTTACAAAGCTAAACAGAACCTTACCATATGATCCAGTAATCGTGCTCCTAGGTATTTATTCAAATATGTTGAAAACTCATGTCCACATAAAAGCCTGCACCTGAATATTTATAGACACTTTATTCATAACTGCCAAAAATTAGAAGCAACCAAGATGTCTTTCAACAGGTGGATGGATAAACAAACTGTGGAACAGCCATATTAAAAAAACAAACAAACAAACAAAAACCCATTGCCTTTGAGTCAATTCTGACTCATAGTGAACCTATAGGACGGAGTAGAATTGCCCCAAGAATTGTTTCCAAGGAGCGGCTGGTGGATTCGAACTGCTGACCTTTTGGTTAGCAGCCAAGCTCTTAACCACTGTGCCACCAGGGCTCCATAGTGGAGTATTATTTAGTGATAAAAAGAAATGAACTATCAAGATACAAAAAGATGTGGAGGAATTTTAAATGCATATTGCTAAATGAAAGAAACCAGTCTGAAAAAAATGATATACTATATGATTCCAACCATATGACATTCTGGAAAAGGCAACACTATAGAGACAGTGAAAAGATAAGCGGTTTCCAGGAGTTCAGGGGGAGAGGAGGAGGGATGAACTTGTGGAGCACAGGGCATTTTTAGGGCAGTGAAACTATTCTATATGATACTGTAATAGTGGGTACATGACATGCATTTGTCAAAACCCATAGGACTATACAACACAAAAAATGAACCCTAATGTGAACTATGGACTTTGGTTAATAATGTTGTTGTTGTTAGGTGCCACTGAGTCAGTTCCGACTCATAGTGACCCTATGCCGTCCTGCGCCATCCTCACAATCGTTGCTATGTTTGAGCCCATTGTTGCAGCCAATGTGTTAATCTATATCATTGAGGGTCTTCCTCTTTTTTGCAGACCTGTACCTTACCAAGCATGATGTCCTTCTCCAGGGACTGGTTCCTCCTGAGAACATGTCCAAAGTACGTAAGACAAAGTCTCACCATCCTCGCTTCCAAGGAGCGCTCTGGCTGTATGTCTTCCAAGACTGATTTGTTCGTTCTTCTGGCAGTTTGTGGTATATTCAATATTCTTCGCCAACACCATAATTCAAAGGCATCAATGCTTCTTCGGTCTTCCTTATTCATTGTCCAGCCTTCACATGCATATGAGGCAATTGAAAATTGGATCAGGTGCACCTTCGCTTTTCAACACTTTAAAGAAGTCTTTTGCAGCAGATTTGTCCAATTCAATATGTTGTTTGATTTCTTGACCGCTTCTTCCATGGGTGTTGATTGTGGATCCAAGTAAAATGAAATCCTTGACAACATCAGTCTTTTCTCCATTTATCATGATGTTGCTTATTGGTCCAGTTGTGAGGATTTTTGTTTTCTTGATGTTGAGGTGTAATCCAAACTGAAGCCTGTAATCTTTGATCTTCATCAGTAAGTGCCTCAAGTCCTCTTCACTTGCAGCAAGCAAGGTTGTGTCATTTACATATCGCAGGTTGTTAACGAGTCTTTCACCAATCCTGATGCTGCGTTCTTCTTCACATAGTCCGCTTCTCAGACTATTTGCTCAGCACAGAGATTGAATAAGTATGGTGAAATGATACAGTCCTGATGCACCCCTTTCCTAATTTTAAACCATGTAGTATCCCCTTGTTCTGTTCTAACAACTGCCTTTTGGTCTATGTACAGGTTCCGCATGAGCACAATTAAGTGTTCTGGAATTCCCATTCTTCACAGTGTTATCCATAATTTGTTATGATCCACACAGTTGAATGCCTTTGCATAGTCAATAAAACACAGGTAAATATCTTTGCACCATGCGTCTGTCAGTTGGTCGTACTGTGGTGGTCTGCGTGTTGCTGTGATGCTGGAAGCTATGCCACCAGTATTTCAAATATCAGCAGGGTCACCCATGGGGGAGCTTCCAGACTGAGATAGACTAGGAAGAAGGACCTGCTGGTCTACTTCTAAAGAAATTGGCCAGTGAAAACCTTTTGAATAGTTAATAATAATGTATCCATATTAATTCATCAGTTGTAACAAATGTACCACAGGAATATAAGATGTTAATAATAGGAGAAACAATGTACAGAGGGAAGAGAGGTATATGGGAACTCTGTATTTTCTGCACACTTTTTCTGTAAACCTAAAACTACTCTAAAAAATAGTCTATTAAAAAATTATTTGAAAACGTATCCAGTACTTTTCTCCAGACTCCACACCCTTTGAGGGCTGGGGCTTTATCTTTCTCATGCCCCATATCTTGAGTAGTTCTGGCTTATAGAATCCTCTCAATGAATGCTGGTTGAATTCTCTGGGAACTAAAGGCTTGGCTTTTAAAAGGTTTCCAGATGCCTTAGTCCAGTGTTTCCCAAGTTTGCCTGATCATTAGATTTACCTGGGATATTACAAAGCCCATTTCTTAGGCCCCTCTCTTAGAGATCTGAATGAAGTGGGACCTGGGAATTTGTACTTTTAATAAATGTCCCATGTCAGGCAAATATGGGAAACATCTGCTTGTCTCCTCTTCACTGCCCTCCCTACAATGGGAGGAGAAAGGAGGCCTCAGAAGGTGAAGCCCTGTGGGAAGAGGCCAGGGAGGCTGATCTGTGAGCCTGTCCATGGACACCATGCTCTGTGCCTGTGAGCCCAACCTGGATGCTGGGGGTAAAAGGTCAACTTCAGAGTGTTAAGTCTTCCAGAGGCAGGGCCCATTTAGGAGTGAAACCTGAGAGTCCTCAGAAGGCACGAGTTGTCACTCCTCTTGCAGCGTTGCCAGATAAAATACAGGATGCTCAGTTAAATTTGAATTTCAGATAAATAACAAATAATTGTTTCATGTAAGTATGATGTTTGGAATATACTTATACTAAAAAAAGTACTTGCTATTTATCTAAAACTCAAATTTAATGAAATGCTCTATTTTTTGTTTGTTATTATTATTTTAATTTGACAATTCTACCTCCTTGTCCCCTTCAGGTCCTGGGGTGATGCTGGAAGTGGCCACCTTCCCTCTCCTGTTTGGCTGGGTCTGCGGCCGGGGAACGGCATTGGCTGTTGAGTCACCCAGTAGGAACACTGGTCTCCATTATGTTAATTGGGCCCAGGAGAAAATCTATAAAAGAGAAGCCAGGAAATACCTTTAGGACTTGTCTTGGGTAAGGAGTCTGGAGAACTGGCTCATTGTGAGGTTTATTACATGATTCGATTTTTGACCTTCATTCTCTGTAGATGAAATTAAACAAGTCTCCTCTCTCTGAGACCCCCTCATCCCCTGCTGTGGCTTCCCAGGCCAGTCTCTGGAAGCTTCCTAGAGGCAGGGACTTTGTCTTACTTAGCTTCCTATCTCCTGTACTGAGCATATACCTGACACAGAGGCCACAAACAGCTGGTTAGTTGGATTAAGCAAACCATTTATCAAGTGCCTACTGCATGCCCAGGAGCTCTGGTGGAGTGGTTAAGAGCTTGGCTGCTAACCGAAAAGTCTATGGGGCAGTTCTACTTTGTCCTATGGGCTCGCTATGAGTCAGAACCGACTCTACAGCAAAGGGTTTCATTTTGGTAATGCATGCCCAGTACTGTGCTATGGGCTGTGTGATATCACAAAACAGTATAAGGCTCCAGTGTACATCAACCTAGAGAAACTGAGAGGCCACCTGTCAGAGTGAGAAGAGATAGACAAGTGGTCTACACTGTAGGATCTAGTCTTGTCTTTGCTACTCTGTGATGTTTGGTAAGTCATTACCCAGCAGGGCTCAGTCTCCTCATCTGTAAAATGGCCTGGACCAGATTATTTCTAAGTTCCTTTCCAGTTTTAAATTCTTGTTATGCCAAATTAAGCATTACCTACAGGTGAGGCTGAGATCTTAGACTTGATGAAGGAGAGAGGACTTAAGTTGGGTCCTAAATTTTTGTTTCACATTCGTATCTATCTCAGGGAAATCCAGAAAAGAAGATGAGTGATATCTGCTCATCTGCCTACTTATTTTTTGAAGATCTTGATGTACTCTCTGAATATATATATATAATATATATATGATACATAAAATTTATCAAATACCTACTATGTGTCAGGATTGTAGTAAATACTTTAAATGGATTATCTCATTTAATGCTCATAGTAGTTCTATGGGTAAGGTTGTTTGTTTTTTGTAAAGATGAGGAAACTGAGGTCATATATATTTGCTTAGGTAAATATAAAAAATCAGCCAAACAAAAAACAAACTCACTTAATGTCTTACCCAGATTATACAACTTTAATCTAGAAATTCTCAAAGAAACTTAATTTGACTTAAGCTTCAGTTTTCAAACCTACAGCAATTGAAATAGTTTATTAATTAGCTAGCATTTTAAGACAAATTATTCTTGAAGAATATTGCATATAAAAAATTCTTAGGATTTATTTATGACAAGTTTGAACACTATTGGTGATTGAGGGTAATTTTCTCAAACAAATATGCACAATTCCGGATATGCCATAATTTTTTTTTTTAATTCTAATCCTACCTGTTCCAGAAACCAGTTGCCACGAAGTCAGTCTAACTCATGGTGACCCCATGTGTGTCAGAGTAGAACTATGCTCCACAGAGTTTTCAATGGCTGACTTTTTGGAAGTAGATCACCCGGCCTTTCTTCCAAGGTGCCTCTGGGTGGACTCCCACCTCCAACTTTTTGGTTAACAGCCAGGCACGTTAACTGTTTGCATCAACAGGGACTCCCCCACCGACTTAGAGATAACTAAAGTTAACATTTGGGGGCATATCCTTCCAGAATTTTCTATGGTATTCAAATTTTTGTACAACTTTAGCCATCTAGAAGTACTCTATTTTGGCATGACCTGGGCCTTCATAGTGTGTGATGGGGAAGGCTACGTCTTTCTTTTGCCCAGTTGATAAAGATGTGGGTTTGCACGGCAGTAAGGGGATGGACTCATGGCTCTTGTAATTTTCCAGTATGATAGCACTTGTGTGGAGCCACCATCTGTTTGCAGGGCAGCTCTGACTAGTAACTTGAGTGGTGTGGGTCTGATTTCAATAAGCCAGGAAAGCAGTTCCATCCCACAGCGCGTTAGCAGGCAGGCACATCTGTTCTGTCTCCAGGCTCCAGAAGCCAACGGAAAGTTGGTCTCATGGAGCCTGAGGTCCGGCTTGACAACAGAAGACAGTAGTTACTGTTGGACTCTGTCCAATCCCTGTGGAGGTCAAGTTGTGACCCAGAGTTAAGAAGCCAGGCTGGTATTGTTCTTTATCATTAGTTGTGTTCTCTCAATAAGAAAAGAAAAAAAATCTATGAAGTCTGGGTGCTGAATTCTCAAGTCTGGAATTCCTCCCACATATGGAAAACAAGACTCACTCATGGAAACAATGCCACTGTGTTTGTCACCCACATTATTTTGGGATCTGACCCCAGAGAATAATTTGCTTTTTATCCAAATGCTCTTCACCTGGGCTTGATAAGGAGTTACTACCATGCCACAGTCAGGATACCACAGTCAAATGATTACGCGGCAGCAAAGTAAACACTGGGTGCTCACTACAGAACTGGAAATGCATCCCTGCCACTGGCAGGAGTCCCATGTTTCCTGTAATGTTTGGCTAATTATCAGCAATAAGATGTTTTATTTAACAATATTTAGACAATGAGCATAATAGCATAAACAAGTTAATTATTTCAATGTTAATGAGAAAAACATCCTTTCATCTTCAGACCACCTGTACTTCAGAGGGGTAAGCCGATAACCCCGTGTTGGCTCTTGACAACGTCGTTGAGTAGGTAACATTGGTCTCCACCATCCCTTCCCAAAAGGCTGCCCTCTTCCTGTGCCTGTCCCCTTCTCTGGGGTCCCCATCCTCTCTCAGGCCCCCTTCCTAGGGCTTGTGGGGGTTTCCTGGGGTCAGGGCTGCACCTAGGTCATGTAGAGCCTTTGTGTGAATTAGGAAAATGTGCCCTTTCCTCAGGTGGATGAAGCTATATGATAAGCGGCTACTTGGTGAGCAGAGCCCCCGCTCGACACCTTTGTGCAGGACACAACTGTACAGCTGTGACGGGGACTCTGTCCACAGTCAGATGTGTCCTATGACTGGACAGGACTTCTCCCTCCGGACTTCCTTGCTAACTCACAGTGTCCTGGCCAGGACCCTCAAGATTACTGTGCTTTGCCAGAACAGTCAGTGGACACCCTCGGCCTCCAAAGGACAGAATGCCAGCTGTGCCAACCAGGCCATCAGTACAGTACAAATGAAGATGGCGGGCTCCAGTGAAGGAGGGAGGCGTAGCTTCTCTGCAGGGCAACTGAGGGCTGTCTTCACATTCCCGTCTTCCTGTCTGTGTTACTGTGGGTGGGTCACCCTGTGCCAACTCTTCCCCTACATCTTCTAGAGTGTTCAACCACCCCCTCTCCTTTGTTGTCTCCTCTGTACTACAAATGCACAGACCTTCAAATAGCAACCCCTTCTACTACACCACTATGACAGCCAACTTGTTGGTCCCTCCCCTCCCATCCATTCCCCCTTTGTGGAGCTCAACCCCCCTCCCCCAAAAAAAGATGCAGCTTGATAATCTGAGAGGTGAAGGCTAGGTGTTAGGAGCTACTACTGCTGTCCCGATCATCCTCAGGTCTTTGCTTTTGGGCAGAAGTCTCCTGGAGACTCACTGTTGGCCCAAGGTGTCGTGCCTACAGTGGGGATCTGGGCAGATAATTTTCAGTGACCTCCAAGAACTGTCAAGTCATACTTGACATGTCCATGCTTGGCTCTGACTCAGAAGCCTGGCTAGGAGACTTAGTGACTTCATCTAACTTTCAAATCTGAGATGTGGTCCAGATAGTAAATGTCGAGCTTTCCTGGTCAATGGGGTGCCGTCTCCAGTGTGGGTCAAGTGTGAAAGTCACATGCATCCTTCCAGGAGCTGGGAGATAACCAGAAGGAAAGGAATTCCATAGATCAAGGATGCTGGCTTCTTATCCCAACCAGACCCATGGCTGGTCTTTCTCTTCAAGATTCTCGAGCTCACAGCCCTGTCTTTGCCCTGCACCACCCTCCAACACTAGTTTCTTCCCATCCATATTTTGTATGCACAGCAGACACTGCACACACACATGCAAATGCACACACACACGTGTGCAGATACATGCACACACACATAAGTGCATACACACACCTGAAAAATGTTTCCACTGCAAAACCCTCCTTCTGGAATGGCTGCCCACTTTGCCCCCAGCCAGTCTTTGTAAGGACACAAAACTCACTTTTTCTTTTGGCAAATCTCTTCAGAGAACCAGGGGAGGCGGTGAGGGTGTGAGGGTGCAGAATCCATTGCTGATAAAATCATATATATTGTGATCTTTATCCCCTACCCATCTGGTGTTTTCTGCACTTACAAATAGACTGGGAAAAATAGCAGCGGTGCCATCTCCTAACCTCATGCCCTTGGTTGGGCTTTCAGACCCTGGTACTTGGGCCCCGAGCAGCCCGAGTTATATTAATGAAGAACAATGTCAGCCTAGCAGCCTCAGCCAGGCCCCAAATTCCTGAGGGGTCAGAGCCTGACTTGAGATCTGCCTGGCGAAGAGTCTCAATACAGCACTGGGCAGGCGTGGGTCGTTGATAAATATCATTAGATGGCAAGGGGGTGACGAAGACCACAAGAACAGGCTCTTTCTTAGCTGTTTGCTGTTAACTTGCTAGGATGTTCTGGACCCCAGAAGAAGCCAGATGGCCCAGGGTCTGAAATAAACAGCCTCAAGGCCCAGTTCACTTGTTGTCAGCACTTTCCTGGGAATAGACACTTGGTAGAGTTTCTGCAGGAAGGAGACTAGTGCACTTGGCTTCAAGGACAGTGCTGTGCTGCCCACAGCCAGGAAGCAAGTGGAATATATGAAATGTATGGTGTGTTCCACCGCCCGTCTGTCAGTTTATTGGACTGTGACGGCTTGCATGTTGCTATGATGCTGAAAACTATGCCACCAGTATTTCAAATACCAGTAAGGTCACCCATGGTGGACAGGTTTCAGCTGAGCTTCCAGACTAAGACTAAGAAGGGCCTATACTTCTAAGAAGAAAGGCCTACTAGACTAAGAAGAAAGGCAATCTACTTCTGAAAATTAGCCAGTAACAACCCTACAGATCACAACAGAATATTATCTGATATTGTGCTGGAAGATGAGCCTCATAGGTTGGAAGGCACTCAGAAACACAATGGTGGCAACAATGGATTTGAGCATACCAAACATTTTAAGGACTGGGCAGTGTGTCCTTCTATTATATGTGGGGTCACCATGAGTCAGAGCCGACTCAATGGCAACTAACAACATGGTGTGCTAGTAAAATGGCTCTCCAAAGGGACAGATTCCTAATTTCTAGCACCTGCCACTTTCTGTGGTGTAAATACTCCCACCACAGCCAGTTTCAAACTAGCGTGACCTCCATGAGTGGAGCTGGGAAGAGAAGCTTGTATGAGTGAGCCTTTTGAGCCGGCTCCAGCACACCACTGTCTGCAACATTCTCCAACATCCTCCTCCAACATTCTCCCACATCCTCCTCCTGCCAGTCTTTCAGATCTCAAATGAATCATGCCTTCCTCCAGGATGCCTTTCCTGTCCTTCTAATACACATCCTCTAACAGCACATAAACTGCTCATTCATGGCACTTGCACAGTGGAAATTTCACATTGATTCATGTAATGATTGATCACTGTCTTCCTGACTCGACTGTAAGCTCCACAAGGGAGGAAACTTTGTATAGTTTTGTCCACTATTGCATTAGTAGCGCCTAGCACAGCTCCTGGCTCAAAGTTGGTGCTTAATAAATATCTGATGCAAGAAGGAAAGGAATCAATGAATTGAGCCTGAGCTGAGCTCTGCTACAAACCCTGTGATTTTAGATAAGTTTCTCTCTCCATTAGCTTTCTGGTTTTCTTTCCTTCTTTTTAGTTTTTTCCATTTATCAGAAAAGAACTATATGATTTCTCATGATCCTTTCAACTCTAGGAGTCCATGGAACTTTGAAATATGTAATGTTTGCAAACAGCTGTCTCAGCAATTTCTCACCCTTTGTATGTATGTGTTTGTGTGTGCATATGTGTGGTGTGTTTGTATATTTGATGTGAGTTTGTGTGTGCATATGTGTATGTGTGTGTGGGTAGTGTATGTGGTGTGTATGTGTGTATGCATATGTGTATGCGTGTGGTGTGTATGTGTGTATGGTGTGTATTTGTGTGTGGTGTGTGGTACGTGTGTGCATATGTGTATGTGTGTGCATGCATGTGTGTATGGTGTGTATGTGCTTATGTGTGTCTGGTGGGGTAGGCAGGGGAAGATGGCAGGAACGTGAAGAAGGCAGAAAGAGTTATAATGAAATGTTTTATTTCCTTTTGATATCCAAGGCTACAGGGTCACAGAAGAGCCAATCTGACAGACATCCCTGCAGTATAAGATTCAGCCAGTGGTGCTTTTCCTGAAACGCTAAAGTTTTCCTTGGAATTAAAATTAAAATAAGAAGTGCCAATGAGATCGTAAGCCCCTTGTGGGCAGCTTTATGTCTTAAATTTCCTTACATTCCTCTAAAGCCCAGAACAACATAGTACACACACTGATACTCAAGAATGCTTGCTGAGTAATTAGCTTTAGGACAGAAATTACCCTTGTAGTAAGAATTAATCCTAATTTCCAATTTTGGTGGGGCCAAAAAAGTTGCTCTATTTTGATTTGTTTGCTTAGCAACACATGGGCAGAAACATCCCCAGGACATTTTATAAGTTGCGGTAGCTTCTATTAAAATTAGGCCACCCCACAATTTACTTCTGTCTGAGTCCAAGGAAGCTAGAGGACCCTTGTCTC
Source organism: Dugong dugon (assembly GCA_030035585.1). Lineage (NCBI taxonomy): Eukaryota > Metazoa > Chordata > Mammalia > Sirenia > Dugongidae > Dugong > Dugong dugon. The sequence goes on from CM057462.1 coordinate 156,238,060, forward strand.
TGGAATTTCTTTTCTGTCCAAGTCTAGCACTTTCTGAGCATAAAGCTAAATTCTGGGCCCCTTTGCCCTTTGCTGGATACTGAATAAATTCATTTCAGAGGTCATGGCTCCCTCGCTTTTGTGACCATCCCAGTAAGGAGGGGTGAGAGCCAAGTAGGCCCATGGTAGGAAAAGAAGGGCTGTTCCTCTGTCTGTGTATCACATGGCACTGTCATTACACGTGACAAAGTCTCCAGAAAGCTGTGGGAGTGAACTTGAGCTGACTTTAAATATACTATAAAAGGAACAGACTCTTGGGGTTAGAGGGGTGCTGACCCAGCCTGAAATTCCGGAATAGTGCCTTAGGGCCCAGGTTGGACCTGTCTATGTAGGAGCTTGACCTGAGTAAAAGGATGACAGAGGAGCTAGCGTGGGGAAGTCTGGTTGTGATAGCAACAACAATAACAACAGGAAAGCTAAAAGTTTTTGAGGATTATGTGCCTGATACTGTACTAATCACTTTATAGTAAAACCTGTGAACGCCAGAACCTGTGTAACGCAGAAACCTGTCAGAGAAGGAAAATGCAAATATTTTCCACTAAAACAAGCGATAGAAAGTTGGTAAGACTGCACCCTGTCCAATGTGTAAAACTTGCGAGACCCGGAAAAACAAGGCAGTCCTGTCAAGTTCCAGCTCTCACAGGTTTCACTGTATAAACATTATTAAATATAATCCTCATGGCCAGCCTATCATTGCCTCTGTTTTACAGATGGCTGGACTGAGGCTTAAGCCCGGATGGGAGTCCCTGGGTGGTGCAAATGATTAATACACTCAGCTGTTAACCAAAATGTTAGAGGTTCAAGTCTACCCAGAGGTGCCTTAAAAGAAAGGCCTGGTGACCTCCTTCTGAAAAATCAGCCACTGAATGCTCTATGGAGCACAGTTCTACTCTGACACACATGGGATGGTCATGAGTCAGAATTGGCTCAATGGTAACCAGTTGGTTAATCCCAAATGAGCAGTAAGTCACATAATAATACCATGGCATTGACCTTCTGCATTCCTTGTATACTAATCTCCTCCCTGTGTTTTAAACTCCCCTCCCTTTCCCCCACACTTTATAGAGGCCTCAAGTTTCAAAAGTCTATAATTTTACTTTTCAAGATTTATAATAATACAATGAGGATAGCTGCTATTTATTGAATAGCTTTTATGTGCCAAGTACAGTGCTAAGTGTTACTTATTTCATTTAATCACTACTCTGTAAGGGAAGTATTATTACCATTTCTGTTTTACAGTTCAGGAAACTGAGAGTCAGAGGGGGCTTGTACAGTAAAACCTGTGAAAGCCAGGACCTGTATATGGTGGAAACCTGTTAAAGAAGGAAAACCCAAATATTTTCCGCTAAACAGAGCAATAGAAAAGTGGTAAGACTACACCCTGTCAAAGGCAGAAAACTTGTGAGACTTGGAAAAACAGTCCCACCAAAACAGTTCAGGCTCTTACAGGCTAGACTGTATAATTTACTTATAGTGGCACAATAAAGAGGAAGGACCTTTGTCTCTGTCTTTGCCTTTGCTCTTTTCTTATTCAATTGTCTGTTAGCGGTTTACTGCTGTTCTAACAAACAGAATTTGATGGCTGCTACAAGCATTTGCCCCTAGGGTGAGCATCAGTCTGAGCCTTTACCAGCCACATATTTCTTCTTAAGAATGAAGGTTCAGAGAGCCCATTCTGATGGAGTAGAAGCTTGCTAGCATCAAACCTCTGTATACCAAGAAGAGAGACATAATGGTTGAACAGGGTCCAATGACAAATTGGCAGACTGGTTTTGTGAACTAAAAGCCAAAGAGGCATGTCAACAACTTTCTCAGGAAGCAGGCCGGGATCACCAGCTCCAGGGAAGTTTTATGACTTCCGAGCCTGGGTGACAGACAACCTCATCGCCTTAGTCCTAGGAGGCGCACAGCGTTCCTGCCGCTATGAGGCTATGTCTGCTGGAAAATCCATATTTCTACGGACTGAGGGCTGAATTAGACTTTAGGGCAATCCAACACATCTGAATTTCATCACCATTATTTCACTCTTTAGAACTTGTAAATGTTCATGATGATATTTTTGGTAGGTCGGCGTAAGCTGTCTACATCTGAGGTGTGTTACTTTAAGCTTACGTTAATAGACTAATAAAATGAGGTGTTGGCCAGCAAATCTTGCATAGTCATCTATTCAAAAGTATCCAAGCAGCAAAATGAACCAGAGTTATGAGTAAGTGTCCTGGGGTGGCCCTGCGAGCACAGACCCTGTCTGGGGTCCACCCTCCTCTTGGAGGTGTTGGATGACCAGAGCTGTGTACCTGGCACCAGGTAGCCTCCTCACACGGGAGACTCTATGATCTACAAACCCAGGGCCTGGGGCTGCCCCTGGAATCCTGGAACACCTTGGAAATATGCACTATGATCCATTGACCCACTCCATTTCCCTCAAGAAATGGATGTCAACATCATTACGGTGAAGTGGCAAAGGGGGCTGACCTGGACAGAGAGGACAGAAAAACCCACTTCTTACCTGGCATGTGCTCAACACAGACTATCTGCTGCCACACATGTGACAGAACGGTGGTGATGACTGTTTTTTAATTGAAGTGCAAGATCTAATGTTTGATGATGAGTCAGAGCATTTGGAACCAAGAACGTCCTGGAGCCATGTTTGTCATAATTATCTCATTCAGTACTGACTCTATAGATCAAGGAGCCCTAGTAGCACAATGGCTAACCGTTCAGTTGCTAACTGAAAGGTTGGCAGTTCGAAGCCACCAGTGGCTCCACAGGAGAAAAGACCTGGTGATCTGCTCCCGTACGGATCACAGCCTAGGAAACCCTATGTGGCAGTTCTACTCTGTCCTATAGGATCACTGTGAGTTAGAATCAGCTTGCTGGTACACAACAACAGCTATACGTATCAGTACGTTGTAAGGGCACAGGCTCTGCCCAGCTACCTAAGAGGTCTGATTTTACTCTTCATTTGCCTTTCTCTTATCCCAGGTCCAACTCTCAGCCCCCTCTCACTTATCTCTTGGCAAACTGATGACAGAACCCTCCCTCCCCCCCTCCCCAGTTCTTTCTCCAGGAACTACCCTCAGCCCTTCAGAATGGGCTGACCCAGAAATTTCCCCGTGGAGATGGCTATCTTTTTTCCCAGGTCCTTCCTTTCTGTCTATACTGGGCTCCTCTGACTCCTGGTTTGAACCAACTTAAGCTTAGATTTCCCCTTCCTGGTGCTGCTTTTCTCCCTACTCATCTCTTTCCTGACTCCTCTCATTAATCACACACCTGGATTCCTGAGTTCTCCACCTTCGTCTCCGTCCTATCACGTATTCAAGTCCACCCAACCCAACCCAACCCAACCAAATCCATTGCCATTGAGCCAATTCTGACTCAGAGCGACCCTACAGGACAGAGTAGAACTGCCCCACAGGGTTTCTAAGGAGCGGCTTGTAGATTTGAACTGCCTACATTTTGGTTAGCAGCCAAACCCTTAACTACTGTGCCACAAGGGCTCCATCAAAGTCCACAGCAGGCTCTAATCCAGAAGAAGACTACACCAGGTACATACATGCTTGAGAAGGAGCCAGTCCTCAAAAGCCCTGCTCCATTTTAGGGCCAGCTTATCTGGAGGGCGGGAGACTCTGGAAACTTGTAGTGCAGCCCATGTCACACCTCCTCCAGGAAGCGTTCCCTAAAATGATGGATCCCACAGGTGCCTTCCTTTCCTAACCTTCTGTAATAATCCATATCTGTGCCGTACACATCAATTATTCATTCGTCTAACAAATATTTATTGGAAGCCTCTTATATGATGAACTACAACAAAAGTCCCTGCCTTCATTCTTACATTCTTGTGGGGGAGACAGGTGATAAGCAAGAAACCAAATAAATAATAAAATTATGTACCGTAAAATAAAATCGGGTAAGGGAATAGAGTACACTGGTGGCAGAGTTTGGTGGGGGTGCAGATAGATGTTTTAGATTAGGGTGATTGAGAGGTGACATCTAAGCAGACCTAAATGATGAGCAAAAGCTCACCATGTAAAGAGCTGTGGACAGGAGCCCCAAATGTAGGAAACAGTAAGTGCAAAGGCTCTGAGGTAGAAACAAAGTTAGCATCTTGAAGACATAGAAAGAAGGTCAGTGTGGCTGCAACACAGCAGGCAAGGCGGCAGCAATATAAGATGCTGGAGGGAGAGTCAAGGTTCAGATCATACGAGGCATTTTCAGCCAGATTTTTTTTTGTTGTGGGGGGCTGTCCTGTGCATTGTGGGATGGTTAGCAGCTTCCCTGACCTGTACCTCCTAGATGTCAGAAACACACTCACACACACACACACAGATCACCAGTTAAGACAACTAAAAATGCCAAATGCCCCCTGGGGGACAAAATCACCACCCCCAGTGAAGAACCACTGAAATAACGCTATGTTAAATGTATGGATTTTTTTCTAAATATAATGGAAATCCATTGAAGGGCTGAGAGCTGGGAAATAATGTGATGTAATTTACATTTTTAAAAGGGCGCCCTGGCTTCTGTTGGTTTAAAATATTGTATGGGAACCAGAGTGGAGGCAGGGAGATCTGTGAGGGGGTTCCTGTAATAGTCTGGATGAGAGGTGATAGTGGGCAGTGGTGGGGATGGGAAGAAGTGATTGGATTCAGAACATATTTTGAGGGTGAAGCCCACAAGACTTGCTAGTAGATTGGATATGAAAGGTGAGGAGGTAGGTAGGCTTAAGGATGGCTTCTAGACTTGGGACCTGAGCAACCGAGAATGATGCTGTCGTTACATAAAATGCAAAAGACTAAAATAAGAACAGGAGAAGAGGAGTTTAGGGGAGTTAAAAATTCTAAATTTGAGATGTCCATTAGACATCCAAGTGGATGTGATGGCAGGCAGTATTATACACCCACCTGGAGCTTGGGGAGAAGTCCCAATTGGAAGTGGCCATTCAGAAGTCATGGATTGTATTTAATGCCAGGGGGGATGAGCTCATCCAAGAAGACAGTGACGTAGAAAAGAATGGTGGTCCTGGAAGGAGGCCAGGGCACTCTAGGATTTAGAGGGCAGAAAGAGAAGGAGAGGCTCACAAAGGAGAACGAGGAGGAGCAGTGAGGGCAAAGTGACACTAGGAGAGCTTCATGTCCCCAAGGCATCCTGGCACTGTAGTGACAGCCCAGCTTAGACTGTCCTTAGGCCACCAAGGAGTTGGTGAGCTCCTCAGGCATCCATCTGTGTGCACTGACAACCACCACTACAAGTATGCGCAGCCACAGCAGCATAAACGATTTACCAAATATCACCTTATTTAACCCTCACAACAACACTAAAAAGTAAGTGCCATTCACCCAATTGCCATGAAGTCAATTCCCACTCACGGCGACCCTATGTGTGTCAGAGTAGAACTGTGCTCCATAGGGTTTTCAGTGACCGATTTTTTGGAAGTAGATCACCAGGCCTTTCTTCCAAGGCTCCTCCGGGTGAACGTGAACCTCCAGCCTTTCCATTAGTAGCCACACGCATTAACCATTTGCACCCCGAAGGGACAAGTGCCATTTTACAACTGAGAAAACTGAGACAGAGAGCAGTAGTAACTTGCCTTCGATCATATGCCTCTCAAGCTCTACTCTTGGGACTTGAGCTCTGCAGAGTCTGATTCCACATTTATGCTTTTTCCATGATGTCCTTGGCCATTGCCTCATGGGGCCTGCTCAATGCCCCTCACAGGCCTCCATTCCCAGTGTGGCAGGAAGAGCACATTTCAGCTCACTTGAAGCACTTCCACATCTACTACCGCATATGGGATGGGCAGACTGGAGCTGAGGACCGCTTGTCTAGGGCAAGTGACCATCAAGACCACTCACCAAGCTAAAGGGTAGGCTAGCACTGTACCTGGAGTCTCACCCTCCTTGTTCAGGGCTTTTCACATTTTACCTCTATATCTACGTTCAAGGTGTTTCCCCATCTATCAATCAGCTTCAATACAACAGCCCTATGATGCAGACAAGAGCAATATTATTATTCTCATTTTACAGATTAAGAAACAGAGGCTCAGAGAGGTTCTGTAACTTGCCCCAGTTACACAGCTAGTAAGAGGCTGAGCCAGGGATAAAACATCTGTTGCCTGAACCTCAGTAGTTACTGAATTGGAATAAATAATCTATATCTGACCTAGAATCCCTGGGTGGCAAAAACGGTGAGGTGCTTGGCTGCTAACTGAAATGTTGGAGGTTTGAGTTTACCCAGAGTCACCTCAGAAGAAAGGCTTGGTGATCTACTTCTGAAAATTTACCCACTGAACACCCTGTGGAGCACAGTTCTACTCTGACACACGTGGGGTTGCCATGAGTCAGAATCAACTCGACAGCAACTGGCTTTATACCTGATCTAACCATTTTTCTTTCTTAAATAACAACTTTCCATATCCATAAAAGAAATAAGCTACAGACAGGTTTGTGGAATTTTCCCAAGCAGAAGCATTGCCAATTGGAATTTTGTAAGCGGTTCATAATCATTTAAGTATTTAATATGACTGGAAGATGGACATTCTGTGCCCTGTGCCAATTTAAAATTACTTTTTTTTTTAGTTTAATCATAAAGATGCTTTAAAAAGAATCTTTGAAGCATATTTGTTGCTTTACTAAGCCTTTTACTTTCTGGCATGTTTCACTCTTTTTTGGAAAAATTCAAAACAAAAACACTTAAATACCCCACCCCCAAAATATTTTCTTTCATTTCCAAGATACAGAGATGCTGACACATGGGTGTGCAATCCAGAGTCAGGATTTGGAGTATGACCTCCTCAAAAGAGAAAACAAAAATATTGCTAATTGTTTACACTTTCGCCAGGAAAGGACAGACACTACACTCTTGAATCCAGACAAAAAGAAAGGTAATTCCTTTCATACATAAGTAACATTCTTGGTGATGTGTCCTATTCCAGGACAATTGATTCCATTTGTCATTGCAAGTTTCAGGAAGGGTGGAAATATGCTTTTTTCTTTATTTTTTCTTTTCCTTTTGGGCCCAGAGAAAGTAAGTCAGCATTTGCTTCCCCCTCCCCTCCCCCCCCCCCCCCCCCCCCGTGAAAAACAGGTGCAACAGTCATGAATTTTAAGCAGCCTCTTTGCTGGCTTGTTCGCAGTCCACTCAAGTGCTCCTGTGCTTGGTTCAATACAACCCACCTGCCTGGGGGGGTAGGGTTGCTGGTTATGATGCGACACATTTCTCTCTTCTGATGTAAATGCTGTTGAAAATGTGCAACTGTCCTGGTGACACTGATTTTATAGGGAGTGGTGGAATGAGTAGGGAGGAGGAGTGGAGCATACGATCACAGAGATGATCTCTAGAACCCTCCTGCCCCATTGCCCTGCAACCTCATAGAGAGATTGCTTAACTGCCTAAAAGGAGTATACAGTCTTTGGTCAGGATAGGAATTCAGCATTTGAGGAGATGTAACTAATAATCCTCTTTGAGTCTTCGCGGTGAAAACTGGACCCAGTGGGAGGGCATTTTATGAGGAGAGTTGGAATGAGCCTCAGGGGAACAAGGGGAAACAGAGAAGGAAAAAAAAAAAAAGAAGAGGTAAAGCTGCCACGTGAACAGAGTCAGGCAGTTTGTCATCACCCATCTGTCCTCAGGGAATACAATAGCCAGAGCTCTCAAGGAAATTGGGATCTGTCACCTCTGTAGAACCAAAGTAGAACCTTGATGTAGGTCATTCTTTCATGTGCCCTCAGCAGGGAATGGAAGGGCTCGGGGTCAGTGACAGATTATAGAATCAGCTGAGGGCTGGAGTTGGGATTGTTGTTATTGTGTGCCTTGGAGTCAGCTTTGACTTATAATGACCCTATGTGACAGAGCAGAACTGCCCCATAGGGTTTCCCAGGCTGTAATCTTTACTGGAGCAGATTGCTAGGTGTTTTCTGCCATGGAGCAGCTGGTGGATTAGAACCGCCAACCTTTTAGTTAGCAGCCAAAAGCTTAACCATTGCACCACCAGGAGTTGGGATTAGGATTTGGTTTATCTGAAGGTATCAACATTAAGAGTCATTAAACTGTTTACACCAGGGTTTCAAACAGGTTCCTTCTGGTTCACTCCTCTGCTAATAATTTGCATTTCTAACAAGTTCCCAGGAAGTTATATGTAAGAATTGCCTGGGGATCTTGTTACAATGTAGATTCTGATTCAGTATATCTGGGGTGGAAATGCAAACTGTCAGCAGGGAATTTGTTAGAAATGCAAATTCCAAGCAGGGGTTTGAACTGGAAGGAACCTGTTCAGAGACCTGGTTTACACCAAGAGAAGGACTTCAACCCTCAGCAGCCAGGGCAGTCTGGAGCTTCACTCATGAGAAAATGTTAGACTCTGCTCTGGGCAAGAACTTCTTTAGAATTTTGACAATGTCAGCATTTTAATAGTATCTCATATGGAGTAAAAAGGATGTGATTTGTGGCAACAGAAGGTCCTTCCACAGTCACTGCACCCATATGAGGACCATTTATCCTGGCGACAAACCCAAGAAAGGCCCTGATTCTTGTGATGGTTCCCAGTCACAGAAAGAAGGATGTCTTGTGCTCCTGGGACAATTGCTGCCATAGTCATGTCTAGGGGAATGGAGTCACAGAAAGATAGCTCTGCAAACATGAAATGGGTGAGAGCTGGTGTAGAAGGTTGGGGACAAAGCTGTTGCTTCTTTGCTGAGTGTGTCAGAGGCGAGTACACCTCAGGGATAAAAAACTTTCGGGAAATCAAAGCTCTGATGAGGTGGAGCAGTCACAAAGAAGATGGTAAGAAGGAGAAGAAAGAAGAAGGGGAAGGGGAAGAAAGATGATGATAGCAGCTGTCCCTTACTGAGGGCCTCCTAGGTAGCAGGCACAGTACCAGGCACTTCAAAAATCTTCCTCACTTAATCTACACAACAGCCCTATGAGAGCGTTATTAATCTCACCTTCCAGATGAGGGCGATGATGCTTAGAGAATTTAAGTCATCCAAGACCACACAGTTAAACCAATGACTTGGTTTAACCCCAAATTTGTGTGACTTCAGAACTATTCCCTATTTTAAACCATCCTGTGCAAATGGTTAACATGCTCCCAGAAGGTTGGAGGTTTGAGTCCACTCAGAGGCACCTCAGAAGAAAGGCCTGATGATCTACTTCCAAAAAACCAGCCATTCAAAACCCTATAGAACACAGTTCTACTCTGACACACTTTGGGTCATCATGAGTTAGAATTAACTCTATGGCAACTGGTAAACTGTCCTTCTACACCAGTAGCTTTCCAATGTTTTTGACCAAGACTCATAGTAAAAAAATACATTTCCCATATGAGCCAACTTGCACGTGTGTATACATGTATACAACTAAAGCAAGTTTCATGAAACAATACCCTTGCTACATATAATGCATATTGATTTAAATTTTTTTTTACTCTATTCTCTGTTTGTTTTTTTTTAATGAGAGTTGTACCACCTAATCCACTTCACAACACCCATGGGTCTCAACCTGTGCTTTGAAAAACATATTCCTTTCCTCTACTTTATGGCTTTTGATTTGAAATGTTTTTCAACCCCTTGCTTGATCCTGCTGGACAATGAGCAGCATCTTTGCTTCTGAGGCATGCTGCTAATTATGCACTCTGGCCCAGCCCTCTGGTGCTGGGACATCAGTAACAGAATATTTCAGAAGTTACAAATATCTGACAAAGCCATTTGCTTGGAAAAGAGTCAGCCCAGCAAAGCATCCAGAAAACACAATGGCTGATTCTCAGGCATCGACTGGTAATATTTTAGAAAGTTGATGCATGCTTTCGCAAAACGCACGTTCGTCTCATGCTCTGAGTTTGCCAGTTACAGAAGAAACTATTTTCTCTGCTTTTGTAACCTAAAGAACTCATCCGCTCTGCCATAGCATTGCGGAGTCACCATCTAACCATAAATGCTAAAGGAAAACAAAAGCACAAGGGCTTGCAGGGGATCTGCTCCATCCACTGTCTGGAGTAGTTGAATAACATGATGAACATAACTAGATGTTGAAATGGCAAATATTTTTGTTACCCATATATTTACCAAAAACAAACCCATTGCTGTCGAGCCGATTCCTACTAATGGCGACCCCATGTGTTACAGAGTAGAACTGTTCCCTTAGGTTTTTTTGTTCCCCCATATGGCTTTCTTGGCTGTAATCTTTATAGAAGTAGTAGAAGCTGTTCGCTAAGCCCTTTTTATGCGGAGCTGCTGGGTGGGTTCAAACCGCCAACCTCTAGGTTAGCAGATGATCACAAACCGCTTGCACCACCCACGGATCTACCTATATATTTACCACAATAATAATAATAATAATAAAACTTGTTAAAAAAAGAAAAAGTTGTGTTGTCTTTCTCAAGTTTCGGTGAGTGTACTCGGGATCTGAAATTAGATTGCTTTTCGGGGGAGTGTGCATGTCTCCACCTTAGTTTAGGATTGTGGGGATGATTTCCTCTGGACAGCCAGGCACAGTGGCAGGGTTGGTTAAATCAGATTTAGCTCATGGAAAGTGAAGTCCGGATCAGGTGGCTCAGTGCGAGTCAGCCCGGATGAGCCGCGGCCTCGGTGACTTCACTCCAAGCAATGTGCACATTAATTGAAAAAACATGTTCCCAGGATGGCCTCATGCAAAAATCCAGATTTACAGATTTTTTTTTTTTTTTTATTCCTATGAATTCTTTGAATGCTTGCCATGCATGTCTATACAGCCTCCCAGAGCACTTCTTTCTCTTTCTTACTGAGCAGGGTTGTGTTTTCCAGCTATGGCCCAGGTCAGGTTTTTAAAGGGTGGGATTCTGGCAGAGGGCAATTGGGCAAGCATCTGGGGGCCCTGGGGAGAAGCAGAATGAAGGCAGAAAATGAAGAGAATAACCTACCCCTTCTGTGTTTTTCCTGGGGCAGAAAGAAACAATTGGCCCAAGTCCTTGTAAAGCAACTGTCTGCAAAGCTCAATGTGGCTGCTCTTACTCATGCCTGGGGGCCTTCATTCATGCAGCCCTCCAGACTGCCTAAACCCCACCCACCTATCATTCAACAAGAGCTCAGGCTCACTGGGCACTTGCTACAGTCCATGCTCTGGGATAAGTGTTTTCCAGCATTCTCTCCCTTCACCTTCACAACTATCCTCGGAGGTCAGCACTATTATTTATTTCCTTTTACAGATGAGGACACTGAGGTTTAGCGGGAATAAGTAATACAGTCATAAAGCTAATAAACTAGGATCAAAAGCCAGTTCTGTCTAACTTTGTGCCAGGGCTGCTTCTATAAGCAGTTTGGGAGTCCCTGGGTATTGTAAAAAGATCAACTACTAACCAAAAGGTTGGAGGTTCAAGTCCACCCAGAAGGGCCTCAGAAGAAAGGCCTGGAGATCTACTTCTGAAAAATCAGCCATTGAAAACCCTACGGAGCACAGTTCTACTTTGATACACATAAGGTCACCATGAACTGGTCAACTCAACTGCAAGTGGCTCTATCAAATTATACCCGCCCATAGGACTCCCCCTCCTCCAAGAAGCCTCTTTACAGGACTCCACACCACTCAGGCCTCCTCCTTCACACAGTCCTATAGTCATCCAAGATTAGTGGCTCTCCAGCTATTTTCCATCTTGATATTGCTCTCAATTGCTCCAAGTGTGTTAATCTACGTAAGAAGATGAAAAAGCCTGCAGGCTGGTGTTGTTTAGTCTGCACAGATGTTTGGTGAATACAGAAATTACACATTCAAATTCAAAGTTTTGGCTTTTCTTGAAATGTTGGAAGATCTGGCCACACTGAACCTACCATCCTGCAAAGCAACAGATGTCTAGTGTCTGTCCCCTTTGGACGGCACATATCTTCTCTAGTTTACCACAGTCCCCACCATGCCTGTGAGCTCACCTCATTCACAATCTCTGATGAGACTCTGAAGACTTTTGAGTTTTTTGACTCCTGAGCAAGCTCCTTGGAGTAGAATCATGATTTATATTTACTATGCATCCTGGACAGTGCCCAGTCCCCTAGTTAGCATATTAATACATTCAAACTGACAGACAGAAACTCAGTCCCCTGGCCTGATATCCTGCGAATCTACCTCACTTATGAGGTGGGGACTATCCGTCCTTTAACCACAGGTTATATGCAGTCTAGCAATGGCTGCTCAACCACCCTTGGTCTGGGAGAGCACAAATGCCTTGCTGCCATAGCAAAACTCACTTCTTCCTGCTTCTTTCTCTTGTAAACTTGATAGAAGGTATAAAACCTTGAAGACACAGAGGAGCTGATATACATAAAACGTATAAAAGTCGATGTATATTAAACACTTAAAACTATGAGAAAAAATGGCCATTCTCAAGACATGCCTTATTAGAGAGCACTGCATAACATCTCTGAAATAAAAGGCTAAGGAGAAAGTTGCCTCTGAAAGAAAATGACAGACTACCTATGCACCTCCTTTTACTCAGATATTTTGAGGCAAAGATAATTCAGAAGACGAAATGTTTGGTTAAAATTTTATCAAGATGAAAATGTTAAACATTTTCATATTAAACAGAAGGTCAAAACATAGGCAAGTAAATTCCTAGAAAAGTCTTCAATGCTAACAAAAAGATGTCTCCAAATGCAACAAAGCTTCATACACAGTGACAAAAAAAATGCAAAGATGATATCGTCCTACCTAAAGTGAAGCCATGAAGGAAGGATGTCCTTCAGATATCAAGGGAGTGTGTGAAGGAAGGAAACTAATGTTTGTTGAGTGTCTACTTTGTGCCAGACTTGTGCTGGTGTTCTACCTACATCACTACACCTAATGCACACAACAGGAGTCCCTGGGTGGTGCAAACAGTTAACACGCTTGGTTGCTAACCGAAGGGTTGGAGGTTCGAGTTCACCCAGAGGAGCCTCAGAAGAAAGGCCTGGTGATCTATGTAGCCATTGAAAATCCTGACACGCATGGGGTCACTATGAGTTGGAACTGACTCCATGGCAACTGGTTTAATGTGCACAACAGCCAATGCAGTAGGTACTACTATCATCTTCACTTTACAGACAAGGAAACTTATATACAGAGAGGTTAAGAAATTTGTCACACAACACGAAGTCATAGAGTTCCAATGTGAATCCCAGGGCTGTGTGACTACAAAGCCTGTCAGATTGAGGAACTGGACACCAGCCCCACAATCTGGCAGGTACTTCCTTTTGTTGTTATTTGTCCTGTGGGTCCTCCTAGGGAATTGCTCCAGCCCAAATGGACTGCTTGGGGTCCCTGATCACCTCTCTGCTTTTGCTGCCTTCCTGCATCTCTGCTCTAGCTGTTGCTTCTTGCATGGAGTGCTCATCTCCTCCCTCCATCTCTGCTTCTCTAGAGTCTCACATCCTTCAGGAATCCAGAATGACTTCTCCTTCCTTTCAAACCACAGCCCAAGTATCTGCATTCCTCTTTGGTGAGGTAGGAAGCCTGCCTCTCTTGGTATCTCCCACACATGGTGAGGGCTCAACACATGGTTATTGACAGCAATGAGGTGATACTTCAGTCTGTTGACCTCTAAGCCAAGTCTGCTCAGGTTCAAAAATAGGATGGCATTTTACCAGACTAGACAAGTGGGAAATGCAAGTCACTTTAACCACATCTCTGATTCATGGTGATGTGGGGCTGAAGACAGGACCTCCCTCCACCCCCAACCTGTGAAATACTTCCACCTGGAACTATTGCCTGGATTCAGGAACAGCATGAGAGAGGTTTGCATGCAGGAGGAGAGATGATATATATACCAACAACCCTGAAGGAACAGCCAAAGGAAATAGGAGAGTTAGTCCATCTGTACCAGATAGCAAATATTTTGTGGTTATTGGGAAACTACTCCAGTAGCAGTAGATTGTAATTGTCCTCAACGTGGAATGGCTTCCATGTGAAGCTTGGGCCATTCAATCCCACTGACTTCATCGCCAAGTCCTTCCACTTGCAGGGCTTCCCACCTGCAGTGCCAAAACAGCTCAATCTTCTTAGCTGACTGGTGAATTTTCAGGGAAATCCTGAGTGTCTGACTCTGACTAATACTGCGACTAATAAAAAGACTTTCCCCGCACGTGAAAGAGGTTGGCCAAACTCTTGGGCAATTCAAAAACCATTGTTGCTAGCCCCACCTGACAGATTGCATCATCAAACCAAGTTCATTTGAGGATCTCCTTAAGTCTCCTACATCCTTTTTTTTTTTTTTTGCCTCATTAGGAATCAGCTCCAAACTCTGCCAGCATTACCGCTGTGTTTATTTTCTCTCTCCTGCTAGTGATGACTTGAGGAATGAGTAGCAAGAAGGTGTTCCTGTAATACCCTCCAGAGATATTATTCACCTTGCACTATGAGTAAACAAATGGTTCTATTTTTTGTTCTCCAGTGAAATCTTGGGCAAAGGTGAGGATAACGTGAGCTGCTCTACTTGAGAATAAACCCAGTGCCACAAGCGCCAGCCCTCTAGTATAGCATTGCTAAGCCTACTTTTTTTTTTTTTTCCCCCTCGGTCAGATGTCACGTTATTGATTCTCATTTATTCTCACAGCTTGGGCACAGTTGTATTAATCTGGTATCAACGTGCACTCATGTTGTATTAAGTGCTATCAGGGCTGGGAGGGTTCTGCTTCCTCATTCCCTCATTCAGGGGAGGGACCTCCTGGTGCCAGAGTGTGAGCCATTTAGTAAAAGAGAAAAGGATTCTCTTCCAGTGCTGTGGACATCCTGGGGCAGGCAGTCTGCCTGTGTTTTTAATAGCATATGGCAGAGAAGGAAGCTGCCATGCTCTAATACCACCTGTCCCTCCCCCCTCCCCCGCTCTTGCAGGTTTTCTTTCCATGTGGGTCATTTGTAGTCACATTCCATTGACAAAAGCAAAGCATGATGTCTGGTGGGACCACAGCAGTGTGGTTCCTGCCAATGGCTTCCTGGAGCCTGAGAGGCTGGCTTTGGAGGACACAGCCCAGGGCTAAACTTCTGAAGCCCCAATTCAATGATTAAGTAATAGATGCCCTATTGATAACAGGGCTTCTCAACTGGGAGCCCTATTGTCCATATATGGGAACTTTTTGGGTTGTCCCCATGACTGCTGGCATTTGGCAGGCAAGGCAGGAACACTAAACTTCCTGTATTGTGTAGATCACTCACTCTTCACCGAGAACTGTCCCCAAACTCCAATAGTCCCGTTGAGAAACACTATTAATCCAATACACTTGTTTTACCAACTGGGAAACTGAAGCCAGAGAAGTGTAGTGATATATTTGAGGTCACAAAGCCACTTTCTCTCCTTTCCCAAAACTGAGAAAACTACCACAGCAAGTTTACCCAAAATACAGGAGAAAAACATGAAGAGATTACTCAGTGTTTCAGTCTATTTCCTACTGGGTCATAGTCTGAGGCCAAGAGTCTATAGAAACTCCTCTAAAACATCTAAAGTAGCCCATGGAAGAATAATGAAAACATCCTGAAGCATCAAAACTTCTTCTTTATTGTATGCGTCCATTGTTCTAGCCTTGGCTAAATTTTACAGCTGAATGTCTATTCTCCTCAGCTCAGATAGTGACATTTCTGTGTTTGTTACACCCAACTGAAAGGTCAATCATCCCAAAGCCTCAGTTTCTCCAGTGCATATCTGTCTCAGGGTCTTGCTGGTCTCACTGCTATTTGGAGTTAGGATCTTAACTATTTCCCCACTGTCAGGAAGTGAGATACCCTGGAAATAGGTCAGGGAAGGATCTTGCATCCCCATTTATTTGCCTGATACTGTTCTGTGTAACTGGTCTACTGCGGAGTTGATTTCTCAGGACCAGCTAAACCTGAGAGCCGGCGGTTTAGCTGATAGTTTGCAAGATCAGAGGTGCCAGTTAAAGAAAGAAAGAGAAAGCCTCTAGGAACATGGATTGTTTGCTCAGAGATTTTATGCAAACCCTCAGCAAACCTTCCACAGCCTCCTGATAGCCAAGAGAGTATATGCTGCCAGGAAAGGTCACCAAGATCTGCTCTTAACCCCAAAGTCCTTACAAGTTCTTATTGGGAAAAGGCCAATGACTGGAACCTCTGGTCCCTGGTCTGGCACTGATGTCTGTTTGGGGGTCTGAGCATTGGCCCTAGTCCATGCTCAGTAGAGAAGAGCAGCGGCCGTATCTCTTTTGCAGTGTTTCTGCAGTGCCAGTATGGTTGCCACGGCAGCAGGACATTCCATGAATGTGCAGCAATAGTGCTCGTCACTCATTTAAAAGTTGTGCGACTTTCACATCAGTTTAATCTCAGTAATGATGAGAAAATTCCTCAGGCTACACCCCTGCCCTGCCATGCGCTACCCTCACTGCTGATGTTAGCATCTGGGGTCCCCTTCCTGGCCAAGGCACAGATACCCTGATGGAAGAGTACAGGAGTGTGGAGCCTCATCCCCTGCTCCCACTGGCCCTTGGAGTGGGGGAATTGTGGGGTGTACAATAGGAGAAGTTGAAAACCTCACTCCCTGAGAAGGGCTAAGAGTAGTAAAAGGGTCACCAATGCTAGGATGACTTCCCCGAGTGGCCCAGTCCTCTGATTGCCTGGTGAGTCTGGGCTGCTTTAGGGATAAGATGGCTGCCCAGGGAAGACAGTGGCACCAGCAGCTGGTTATAAAATCCTCTGAGGTACTCCTCTAGTTTTATCAAAGCACATGCCCCCATGCCCTGCCACTTCCCCAGACCTGAGTTTCTGGTTTGTGGTGTCTCCTAACATTTTTCCCATCTAAGTTGCCCTTTATTCACCTGCATACAAAGGTTGGGAAAGTATGGGGGAGGGGTTGGCACTATGTGAGCTCAGTCCCATCCCCCTCCAACTAACCAAGTCCCCTAGAAAGAGATTACCTGAAGGACATTCATTTCTTCCACGAGGCAACGCCAGCAGGGCCACTCTCACCCCTAGTCCCTGTTCCTCTCTGAACCACCATGGATTGATATTTGGGTTGTCTGCATTAACACATGACTTATTCAACAGAAGAGACTCATCGAAGTCTAACATAGCCTTTCTTGGGTGGCTCCAAGGAGAGAGCAAGTTTCAGACATTTGGTAGGAAACTGTAAACACTGGGCAAGAAGGGCTGGCAGAGGCCAACCGCTGCTGCCATTCCTACGCTGCCTTGAGAAGGAGAAATAGTCCCCTCCAGCAGATTTAACTGACAGCTTCCAGAGTCTGAAGAGTAGCTGCTCAGACCCTGGAGAGAAGTTACTGGTGGGCTCTCCACCAACATTTCTGAATTTGCAGAACGCAGTTGGCAGTGCAAGTGTGGGGGAGAAGAGGACTGGCACTGGCAGTGGGTGCGCCCAGAGGTTGGAGCCAGGACAATTAATCAAGTGCGTTTTCTCCAGGATTTTCATTGGCATCAGATGACAGATGGGGCAGAGACACCGGGGAGAGCACTATTTTGGTTTCTAGCTGGGAACGTGCACTAAGTTTTCCTTAATACCCATAGCACCCAAAAGGCTTTGCTGTAATACACTTTAATGCATGAAACACCCATAAATTATCCTTCAGACTGTTATAACTTCCAACCTAGAACAACTTGGAAAAACCAGCCTAGTAAGCAGGCTCTTTTTTAATCTCTCAAGTCACAAGAGAAGAGAAAGTTCAAGCAGAAAACATCTTCAATAAGAATCTCAGTTTTTTTGTTTTTTGTTTTTAAGGAGGAGAGTTGTAATCAAATGGAGCTAACCTTCTTGTTTACATCGGCCGAAAGAAGCAGCTCCCAGACCCGGGAGTCCTCTGTCTCTCACTCCCCTCGGTCCTAGTCGCCTGGACCCAAGGAGCTGCTCGCCCCACCCCTCCAAGCCAGTTTCTCCCATACCTGGCAGCGGACAACTAGGGGTGAGGTGTGTGACCCAAGCAGCAACGCCAGGCCTCGGCGACTTCAGCCTGGGATGTCCAGCGCGGCTCGGTGGAGTCCCCTAGTGCGCTGGACCTCGGCACTTGGAGAGCAGGGTTCCTATGTCAGCCCCCGGGGGCCCCTCACTCGAAACCCCCGGTCGGTCTGTGACGCGCGTAAAAGCCCCGAGACCCCTGCTTCATTGCTTGCACCAAGTCTAGCGCGCCCTGCCCCGCTCGTCTGCTCACCTGAGGGCAGCATGGCACCCTCGGGACACGGCGCACACCCCAGCACGCGCGCGCTCTGCACTCGCCCTCCTCGGTGCAGACCACTACTCCTGCGGCCCTGGTGCGCTTGCAGACCGCGCATCCCTCTCTTCACCACGCGCATTCATTCTCCCTCACTTGCGCGCTGTCCCTTTCTAGCCCTCAAGTTAGTCCCTGGCACGGCCGTGCGGCTTCTGCAGGCGCCAGGATTGCCTCTCAGACTTAGGGCCATCTCGGGACCGGGACCTCCGCGACCAGAAACAGCGCCGCTCCTCGAGACTCTGTCGCCTTCTCAGGAACCCAAGACCCCGCACCCACTCGGGACACCCTTGTTGAGCTGCACCTCATCCCGCATGAGCCTCGGGGGTGCCTGGAGATCTCGCCAGACGCGGACTCATGCATACTGTCTCGGCGAGCCTAGTCACCGGGGCCCGCGCCA
The DNA here is from genome assembly GCA_030035585.1 of Dugong dugon. NCBI lineage: Eukaryota > Metazoa > Chordata > Mammalia > Sirenia > Dugongidae > Dugong > Dugong dugon. Next base: position 156,256,651 of record CM057462.1, read on the forward strand.
GCGCTGCGCCTCTCTCGGGGATCGAATCGGGGCAGCCTGACTCACCGCTGCGCTCCCCTCCGGCTCCCAGCGCTCTCTGCTGTGCCGGAGCGCCGAGCTGCTTTAACACAGGCTTCTTGAATTCTTAGCCCCTCCTCCCCGGTCTCCTGAGTCACACCCTCTCCAAATCCTGCCCCCCCACCCCCACCCCTCCCACCTCTAGCCCCACACCTGCTCTGGCTGGTCGGCAGTGCCCAGCTGCAGGGGTCCTGGACTAGAGATGGATCACTCCCAGGAGGGTCAGCCGAACCCAGCCAGGAAAGGTTCGAACTTCCAAAGGCCAAGGGAAAAAGTGCGGGGGTCGGAGGGGCAGCGCGCGCCAGCCTGGACTGGGGTTTTCTGGGGCACCAGGCGAGGGATGCTAGCTAGGACCGCCAAATGGCCTACAGGCTGGGGCTGGGCGGGGTTGCCCGGCGCTCCTCTCTCCTCCCCGCCCTCCCCGAGCGCATTGTCCGCCGCCCGCGCCTCAGGGGTCTACCCCGCGCCGCCCTCTTTGCCCCAGAGAACAGGTACTCACTAGCTGCCCCAGAGAACAGGTACTCACTAGCTGCCAAAGAGCTCTTTGCCCCGTACGCCTCTGTCCACCCCAAGAGAGGTGAACACCCAGGTAGCTCCGCGAGGTGCAGGTTCTGGGGCTCCTCAGACACTAGGGAGGGCGTCGGTACCGAGGACTGGAACCACCTAGAAGGCCCAGAGCAGGGGCGAGTCCAGCTTGGGGATAAGGGGCATAAGACTTCAAGTTTCAGGATTTAGATCCCAGGCCTTAACTTATGGCCCTAAATTCCCCGGGCTTCAAGGAAAGGGGTGATTGTCTCTATGTCTGCGTGCGGTGTGTGCATTTTTCCAGGTAGAGGGTCCATAGTTTTCATCAGTTTTGCAACGGGTCTGTGACCCAAAACTAGCTTAGACTGCAAGCCTTCTACCCCAACCCCACGCCTTACCCAAATCTTCCTTTACCCCACCATTCAGACCTTTAGTGAGGCAACATCTTCCCAACTGCCCTCCAAGGTTTCTTGGGTTTATGGATTCAGAGACTGCCACAGGAGATTGTCTGGCTGATGCCTGCCCCATCTCTTCCCAACACCCAGGACAAAACCGTTGTTGTTTGGTGCCGTGGATTCAGTTCCGACTCATAGTGACTCCATGTACAACTGAATGAAACACTGCCCCTTCCTGTGCCATCCTCACGATTGTTGCTGTGCTTGAGCCCATTGTTGCAGCCACTGTGTCAATCCATCTCGTTGAGAGTCTTCCTCTTTTTGTTAACCCTTAACTTTACCAAGCATGATGTCCTTCTCCAGGGACTGGTCCCTCCTGATAACTAAAAGTACTCCAGACAAAGTCTTGCCGTCCTCTCTTCCAAGGAGCACTCTGGCTGTATTTCTTCCAAGACAGACTTGTTCCTTCTTCTGGCAGTCCATTATATATTCAATATTCTTTGCCAACACCGTAATTCAAAGGCATCAATTCTTCTTCAGTCTTCCTTATTCATTGCCCAGCTTTCACATGCATATGAGGTAATTGAAAATACCTTGGCTTGGATCAGGCACTCCTTATTCCTTAAAGTGTTAATCTTTGCTTTTTAACACCCAAAAGAGGTCTTTTGCAGCAGATTTGCCCAGTGCAATATGTCCTTTGATTTCTTGACTGCTGCTTCCATGGGTGTTGAGTTGGATCCAAGTAAAATGAAATCCTTGACAACTTCAAATTTTTTTCCATTTATCGTGATGTTGCTTATTGATCCAGTTGTGAGAATTTTTGTTTTCTTTATGTAGGGGTATAATCCATACTGAAGGCTATAGTCTTTGATCTTCATCAGTAAGTGCTTCAAGTCCACTTCACTTTCAGTAAGCAAGGCTGTGTCATCTGTATATCACAGATTGTTAACGAGTCTTCCTCTAATGCTGATGCTGTGTTCTTCCTCATATAGGCCAGCTTCTCAGATTATTTGCTCAGCGTAGATATTGAATAAGTATGGTGAAAGGATACAACCCTGACACACAACTTTCCTGATTTTCAACCACGTAGTATGCCCTTGTTCTGTTTGAAAGAATGCCTCTTGGTCTATGTACAGGTTCCGCATGAGCACAATTAAGTAAGTGTTCTGGAATTTCCATTCTTCGCAATGTTATCCTTAATTTGTTATGATCCACACAGTCCAATGCCTTTGCATAGTCAATAAAACACAGGTAAACATCTTTCTGGTATTCTCTTCTTTTAGCCAGAATCCATCTGACATCAGCAATGATATCCTTCATTCCATGTCCTATTCTGAATCTGGCTTGAATTTCTGGTAGTTCTCTGTTGATGTACTCCTGCAATTGGTTTTTAATTATCTTCAGCGAAATTTTACTTGGGTGTGATATTAATGATATTGTTCAATAATTTCCACATTCTGTTGGATCACTTTTCTTTGGAATGGGCACAAATATGCATCTCTTCCGGTTGATTGACCAAGTAGCTGTCTTCCAAATTTCTTGGCACAGACGAGTGAGCACTTCCAGTGTTGCAACCGTTTGTTGAAACATCTCAATTGGTATTCTGTCATTTTCTGGAGCCTTGTTTTTCACCAGTGCCTTCAGTGCAGCTTGGACTTCTTCCTTCAGTACCTTCAGTTCATGATCTTATGCTACCTCCTGAAATAGTTATGCATCGACAAATTCTTTTTGGTAAAGTGACTTGTATTCCTTCCATTTTCTTTTGAATGCTTCCTGTGTTGTTCAGTATTGTACCCATAGAATCCTTCAATATTGCAGCTCTAAGCTTGAATTTTTTCTTCAAGTCTTTCAGCTTGAGAAATGCCAAGTGTGTTCTTCCCTTTTGGTTTTCTAACTCTAGTTCTTTGCACATTTCATTATAATACTTTACTATATCTTCTCGAGCCACCATTTGAAATCTTTTGTTCAGTTCTTTTACTTCATCATTTCTTTTATTCACTACTCTACATTCAAGAACAAGTTTCAGAGTCTCTTCTGACACCCATTTTGGTGTTGTCTTTCTTTCCTGTCTTTTTAATGACCTTTTGCTTTCTTAATGTCTGATATCTTTCCACAATTCTTCTGGTCTTCACTCATTTGTGTTCAATGCATCAAATCTATTCTTGGGATGATCTCTAAATTCAGGTGGAATATACTCAGGGTTGTACTTTGGCTCTAGTGGACTTGTTTTAATTTTCTTCTGCTTCTTCTTGACCTTGCATATGAGCAATTGATGGTCTGTTCTACGGTCAGCCCCTGGCCTTGTTCTGACTGATGATATTGAGCTTCTCCATTGTCTCTTTCCACAGATGTAGCCGATTTGATTCCTGTGTATTCCATCTGTCACATGTATAGTTGCCACTTAAGTTGTTGTAAAAAGGTATTTCCAAAGAATAGGTCATTGGTCTTGCAAAATTCTATCATGTGATCTCTGGTGTTGTTTCTATCACCAAGGCCATATTTCCCAACTACTGATCCTTCTTTGTTTCCAGCTTTCGCATTCCAATCACCAGTAATTGTCAATGTATCTTGATTGCATGTCTGATCAATTTAAGAATGCAGAATTTCTTCATCTTTGGCAGTAGTGGTTGGTGCATAAATTTGAATAACAGTCGCATTAACTGGCCAAAACTATGAGGCAGAAATAGCCCTAAAATCAGGTTTTTACCAAATGTGCATGATTAATAGTAATAATGCTTAAATAATGCTTAGAGGATTCATAAACCGACCAAACCAAACCCATTGCCGTTGAATCAATTCCAACTCATCGACCCTATAGGACAGAGTAGAACTGCCCCATAAAGTTTCCAAGGAGAGCCTGGTGGATTCGCACTGCCGACCTTTATGGTTAGCAGTCATAGCATTTATCCACTATGCCACCAGGGTTTCCCATAGATCTTTGAAAAGATTTACACCCCACCCCCTCCCATGTTGAGCTGGTCAGATGTCTTCACTTCTTCCTTCAGCAAATGCATGCTGAGTCCCTAGTGTGGCCTCAGTGGAAGGAGAAAAAGAGAGAAACTGAGTCTGTGTTGCTGGTGAAGCCAGGCCAACACAATTCAGCTGAAGTTCCTCCTCCTCTCCAAGGTGCTGAGGTTTAGCCAGGCACAAAACCAGAACAAACAGACAAACAAACCCATTGCCGTTGAGTCAATTCCAACTCATAGTGACCCTATAGGACAGAGTGGAACTGCCCCATAGAGTTTCCAAGGAGTGCCTGGTGGATTAGAATTGCTGACCTTTTGGTTAGCAGCCGAGCTCTGTTATAAACCCAGGGGTGGTCCTTTACTCCCAGAGGAGGGCACTTGAGTGAAGTGGGGCCCTGCCCAGGCACTTCTAGCCTCCTTGGTACAGATTGATCTGAGGTCTGGGCTTCTTTCTATTTTCACCTCTGCCCTTAAACCTAAGTTCATCCAACTAATGGGTGCTCTGAGATGGATCCGGTAGGAAGAAAGCCTCAGGCCTACAGGTCAACTTTAGCTTTGGTGTGACCTCGTTATTTCCCAGCTAAGCCTGTCCACTGCTGATCTGTTCAGATTCAGGCTGGTAGATGAACACACTTTGGAGGTAAGGGCAAAAGGCCGGGGAACACCATAAATAACATTTTCTGCAGAAGTAACATCACAGTCAGGGTGAACTATTAGGAAACTTATAATTGTCAATTAAACAAAGGACTTTCCAGACAATAAAGCAAATTCATTCGTCAATCATGTCAAGTCATGTATAAACTTGTTTGAAAGCACCAACATCATAGCTTCTGGAGAATTTAGGGATGAAGTTGAAAGTTTTAGAATAACAGAATTTGGTTGTGGAATGCAGAGCTTTTGTATGGGTCCTTGTGGCACCACCCAGAAGAGCAAAAGGATTTGGGTCACTGTGGTTCTGTTTCATGCAGTGTGTAAGAGGAAAATTTTTAAAGTGATGTAAGGAGAACATAAGCCTCAGTGCCCCACCCCCTAAACGTTGATCATATTCTTATGGCACATGTTGGTTTAATAAGAGCTGCTTTCCATCCCTGACTAGCTCTCTTTCTATCCCTGAACTTTAAGGATTCTGAGTAAATAAGAACATGTAAACAACAAGCAAAGAAAAACCCCAAAGATTATTTACTGAGAGCCTACTATGTGCCAGGCATTGTAAGATGGACATGGTACCTGCTTTCACAGAGCCTGTGTTCTGGTGGGGGCTTGATTATTAGGTCTTGGCCACTTTTATCACACTCTTCCCAGGTCCTAGCACAGGGCTTGGCACACAGTAGGTGCTTAGTAAATTCTTGTCAAATCCAACAACGATCAGAGCCATTTGTGGCTATCAAACAATCCATCCACACTGGATTGGTTTCCAACAGGTTCCAAAAGAGGCTGGCTTTGGCACAGAGACCATAACCAGGTGTCTCTTGCCTCTTCCACTTTCATGAGGAGCCCAAAGGGAAATGTCCTTCTCCTGGGTCATCAAGAGAAAGGCCTTAAGGCCTCGACCAGCTACAGTTGAAGGAGTAAAAAAAAACAGCTGAGAGGGCAGCGGCCAGAAGGAATGGTGCAGACAAGCAGAGGATAAGAATGTTTTTCTGTACTAGATTTTCTCGAAAGAGCTTTTATCCAGAGTATCAAAATAACCAGCAGCTGATGCATTTGCTGACTTGGAGCTCGGATTGTGGCGCGTACAGTAATTGTTGTTATTTCTGAGGATTCAGAAGCCTGAAGCCATTGAGTGCCTTGTCAACAGCAACACGCAGCCTAGCACAAAGCTCCTGCCTCTTGCTTCATTCCAGAAGTCCAGGACAAAGTGCACATGCTATTTAAAACACCAGAAGGCTCAGCAGCGATCTGCCAGCAAGGATGGAATTGTAGGATCTGCTCTCTCTACGTGTGAAACATAGAAATATAATCCCATTTGCTGGAGGAAGTGATAGCTTCCTCTCAAAGATATTTTTTCTTCCTTTCTTCTAATCAGAGTGAAGGAAAACTTCAGAAGAGGAAATGTTTCATAATGGTTAGTGAGAGGACATGGTTGCAGAGTCAGAGATGATCAACCCAGCCACCTCATTTATGGATGAGGAAACAAGGGCTCGGGAAGGACAAGGACTCAGCCAATTACAAATGGCCAGTGTCAGGACCAGAACTCCGACCTCTTGACTTCTAGACAAGTCTTTTTTCTACTACACTGTCTGAGGCTGAAAAAAAAGACCTCCCAACCTGGCTTCCATGATAAGGCTGGTAAAAGAGCAAAGGCAGGCCAGGGTGCAGAGGACACCAGGCCTGGGAGTCAGAGGTGCCCTCTAGGTCTCTGGGGCCCATCCCTGCTGACTGCTGGCATCTGCTCCTGGCTTTCACCACCTCTCTCTGATACCTAGTTTCTCCATCTCTATGGGTTACTTCCCGTTTACTTACAAACATTCACTTACCTTTTCTCTTTTAAAGAAACCGTGGGCCTTCCTGCTGGCCCAACCTCTGGATTTCTCAACTTCCTTTCACTACCAAATTCCTCAGCAAAGTGATCTACACCTACCATTTCCTTGGCTCCCCTTGACTTCTGCAATCTGTTTCCCATCTTCTTCCCCTCCCCTCCTATTCTCTGAACTTATCTTTTCTTCTTAAAGGTCCCTAGATTCAATAGCAATACCACCACCAGTATAATAGTAGCAACATTTATTGAGTGATTCCCTTTCTTCAGGCACTAGGCAAGGCATTTTATGGGCCCTATCCATAGGCTAAGGAGCCCTGGTGGTGCAGTGGTTAAGCACTTGGCTGCTAACTGAAAGGTTGGTGGCTTGAACCCACCCAGTGGCTCTGCGGGAGAAAAGACCTGGCGATCTGCTCTTGTAAAGATTACAGCCTAGGAAACCCTATAGGACAGTTCTACTCTGCCATATAGGGTAGCTATGAGTTGGAATTGACTCAACAGCACACAACAGCAACAACATCCATAGGCTATCGATTTTTAGATAACGAAACTGAAGCCCTAAGAGTTAAGTCACTTGCCCAGGTGGTAGCAGCTCAAATGACAGAGTAGAGATTTGAGCTCCGTCTGTGAGACTAAAGTTTTTGCTGTTAAACACCATGCCTCCCCCTTCTTTTAGCCAAGATCAACGGACTTTGCTAGTCCTCTGCCTCCTTGACTGATTTCTCTGCAGCCTTGGACTCTACTGATGCCCTTCCTCCATCAAACATTTTCCAGTCAAGCCTTCTATGACTGTTCTTACCATCTACCTCTCTGCCCTTTGGACGCATGTGCATCCCAAGGCTCAGTCCTGAGGCATTACACTTCAGCGAAAAACAGGAAGCCCTCCATGAGATGGATTCACACAGTGGCTGCAACAATGGGCTCAAACATGGCAACAATTGTGAGGGTGGGCAGTGTTTCAGTAGTACATAGGGTCGCTATGAGTCGAAACTGACTCGACTGCACCTAACAACAACAACAACCAATCTCATGTTCCAGGGGTCCCCTCCTAATTGCAAAAATTCTAATCCACAGCCTCAGTCCTAAAGTTCTCATCCTCGCTTAGTCACCAACATTTCTGAGTGTTCTGTATGTGCAAAGTACTACCCAGGTTCTTGTTTAAGGCCACCTGGACAGGTGCTAGGCAAGGACTGTGTTTCCATTTCACCTCTGACCCCCAGCTGTCTTCATCCAAAGTCCTTGGTCTTCACTCTGCTGGGCAGCAGCCCCACAGATTCCATCACTGGAATAGGTCAGGTAATCCTCTTGGGCTGTAGACAATTCAGCTCATCTCCAGCAGGGGCACCACAGTCTAGGAAAGCCACCAGCTTGGAACCAGGAAGATTTACCCCATCTAGCCCATCTATCCTTAGAGGCTGTGTGACCTTAGGAGAAAGATCTATCCTCTTTGAGTCTTAATAATTATATACATAAATATTTATTGAGTCAATAAATATTAATTGAGGACCAGCTATATGCCACTCCTGTTCTAGATGCTGGGGATTTAGCAAGCGAACAAAAACAGTTTCTAGCCACATGAGACTTGATTCAGATAACTGTTTCACCCATTTAATAAATATTTATCTAATGTACATTATATGCCAGGCCCATAAAAAAGAAAATCATGATTTTGGTGAGCTTTATCTGGATAAGAGGGTAAGACAGATACAGAAGCAGGCAATGGAGAGTCAAGCCAGCCCTCTGGGGATTGGATTTTGTCCTCTGCTCTCCTGACACAAACAGCTGTGAGCCTCCAGGTTCTTAGACTAGTATAACTGTCCCCATAAGGTCTCCAGTGTCCTCCTGGCTACCATTCCTATAGCCCAGATCAGGATTTCATTAGTGCTGTTTTCAAAAAGACCTCGCCCCTCCTCTCCAACTGAGACAACACTCAGTGCCCCTCACGAGCCCACATCCAAGGCAAGTATGCCTCTGCAGCACTGCTGCTGCTCCAAAGTTTTCATCCAGGTCCTCACTGAGCAGCTCCCACCAGCCTTGGACCACAGCTAGAATCATGGAATTCCTGTTGGGGCCATCCTAGAGAGGCCTCCAAGGTAGGACCCTCTCTGCTGGTAGCATCTCAGCTGCTCTTCCTGTCACCTGGTGCCATGTTAAGAGGTACAATTCTGTGGCTCTAAGGCACACCTCAGCCTTTCATTTATGAAGCTCATATAGAGGAGTCTGGGATCTGTGGACTCTGCCACCTCATGGGTGGATCTCTGTCAAGTCAGTGGCTCAGGTAAATCCATTCACTAAAATCCTATTCTGGGGAGGATCTGTATTAGGTACTAAGAAACAAAGCTCAAGAAAAAATATTTCCTGCCATATAGGTACTTAATGTTCAGTGGAAGAAACAGACACATAAACAGATAAGAAATATGCATGGGAAGCAATGGAGCTCAGGGGATGGAGAATTTGACTAACCTGGAGCTTCAAGAGCTCTTCATTTTGTTCATTTTGTCCCATTACATTTAGCATAAATTCCATTTTCTTTAAAGTGCCTTATGAGGCCCTTTGTCACCTGGCCCCTCATGCTCCTTCATCTTCCCATCTTGCTACTTTTGTTCTTTTTTATTTTTTGCTCCAGTTCTAGACTTGGTGAATTTTTTTCAGTTGATTAAACAAATTTGTTGGTGCCTCTGGACTTGTTGGTGCCTCCGCCTCAAAAAGAATTACCCCTCCCCACCATCTTATTTGTCTGACCTGTTTGTCTTCCTTTGAGACTCAGCTCTTAAAATCTTAGATGATACTTCTGGTGTGATGCTTTTCCTGATTCCCCAAGTCAATACTGGATGCCCTTTCTAGGTGTTCCTCTAGCACTGTGTATTTCACAGACCATATGCTTAATAAGTATTTTTAAATAAGGTATCACTTGAGCTATGTTTTGAGGGATGAGTAAGAGCTAGGGGAAGAATGTTGGGATGGGCATCATTTGAGACAAAAGGAACAGCTTGAACTAAGGCTTGCAAGTGTGAAGCAGCATGACGTATGCAGGAACCTATAGCCAGTTCAGAATAAATAAATCATGATGCGGCAGAAGATGAAGCTGGAGCAGTCACAGGTGAGGTCAAGGAGGACCTGGATTATGGAGGGTAGGATCAAATGCAGGGAGACCCCCTGGGGTCTATAGTCCTAGCCCAGGTAAACAATGTTGAAAACAACCTGAGAGGCGCACTGGGAGCTAAGTAAGAAGAGGAGACACATTCAAAATAAATTTAGGGGGACTTCTGGGAAGATGGCAGCATCAGCAGGTCTATGATCCTGACCCTTCCACATGAGGACCAAGAGAAGCAAGCAACTGGAAATCTGTAATATCAACTCTGAAAAGTAAGCAGAGGATTGCAGTGACTAAATGCAAACTTAAACAAGAAAAAGGTGACTTTTAAATGTTACAAATAGTTTTTCTACTGTGCTTGCTCCTCACTCTCTCACTACTGCAGCAGATGTGGACCCTGGCTCACACTGTCAATAAGGGGCCCTGATCTCCGGCTATGGAGTGAGTAGGGAAGACTTTGCTGGTGGACTATTAAGTGGGTCTGTTTTCATCTGTGTGGGAGTGAACTAAAGGACTGACTTTTCAGCCTGGACTGAATCAAAGCTCACACAAGGCGAGGGAGGGAGTGGTGAACAAAGACTTAAGGCTGTGGTGGCTTGAAAGTTTCTTGCAAGAATTAGCACTTTCAAAAGCACTGTGTGTATGGAGGAACTGAGAAAGCCACATGCATGCTCAGTGCTAACACACTGTAAAATTCTAATGTCCCAGCTTCAATACAAAATCAAAAGTCATACGAAGAAACTGAGCATGATAGACTGTGATGGTTAAGATTGTGTGTCAACTTGGCTGGGCCATGATTCTCAGTGTTTTAATGTAATCACTCCCACAATTGAATATACTGTGAGTAGCCAATCAGATGAAAGGGAGTCTCCTTGGGGGTGTGGCCCGCATCTGTATGTGAGCAGACGTTCTGGCTTTTTGCTCTTGCTGGATCCTGCGGCTGCTTCCTGTCATCTGAGCTCCCATTCTTGGGACTTGACCTGTCAGCTCATCTGCTGAACCTGAGATTTATCGATCTGCACAGCCTGTGAGTGGGAACCCTGCTCTCCGACCTGCTGATCTTGGGCTTGCCAGCTTCTGCAGCTGTGTGACTTGGGAGAGGCCTCTACCTTGATCCATGGACCTGGGACGTTCAGCCTCTACAATCACATGAGCTGCTTCCTTGATATAATCTCTCTCTATATATATACTTATACACTTTACTGGTTTTGCTTCTCTAGAGAACCCAGCCTAAGACATTTGGTAGTGGGAGTGGTTCTAGAGAAACAAAATTGTAAGGATGAGTTTTTTAAATTGGTTCTCAAGTCTGGTTAGTCTTAAAGATATTGATGACTCTGCTTCCAGCAGTAAAGAGGTCCATGGAGCGAGGTGGCAATATGAATATGCAAAATATCACCACCGGTAGATGAGGTATTGGTGAAAGGTGAGGCTCAGGGTGAACACATATGTGATATCTTTCTACAGCTTTCAGAAAGAGAAGTATAAGGAAGCTGGTTGGTTTGTCCTACTTTCACTAGACAAACTGATGAAGGAAAGAGATGCACTCAGGGCTTCAGAGTCAACGCTCAAGTGCCACATAAATGACCTCAAGGCTTCCACTTGTGCTTTGAAAGAAAGCCTTATTTCTTGTAGTAACAGAGCTGAAATTGCTGAAAACCATACCCAGAGTCTTATTGTAAGAGTGGCTGAATTACAACACCAGCTCAATTGCAAACCTCGAGAGGTGTCTGAAGTAAAAGTAAGGGCATTGATTGGGAAGAGATGGGATCCTGAGACTTGGGATGGGGACATATGGGCAGATAGTTAGGAAGCTGGGGGCTCTGAGCCTGTAAATTCTGTTGAATCACTCCTGCCAGCAGAACCAGCCCCATCTGAAGAGATTACTTCATGTTTGTCTGCTAAACCAACCTGCCCAGAAAAACCATTAGCCCCTCCACTCCCATCTGAGGAGATTAGCCCTAGCCCAGCTGCCTCTAAAGAGCACTTGGCTGAGTCATTGCCTGGAGCATCGCCTGAGGCAGATGCTTTACAAGATAATGCTGAATGTTCTCAAAACAATTCCACACTACTGATTCTGGCTCCTAGACCTATAACTAGGCTTAAGTCCCAGCAAGCTCCAAAAGGTGAGGTACAAAGTGTGACCCAGGAGGAGGTATGCTATACTCCAAAAGAACTACTTGCGTTTTCTAGTATGTACGAACAGAAACCTGGGGAATATGTGTGGGAATGGCTATTAAGGGTGTGGGATAATGGTGCAAGGAACATAAAGATGGATCAGTCTGGGTTTATTGATATGGGTCCACTGAGCACAGACTGTTCCTTCAGTGTTTTAGCTAGAAAAATTAGAAAAGGATCTAATAGTTTATTTGGTTGGGTTGCTGAAGCATGGATTATGAGGTGGCCAACAGTAAATCAAGTTGAAGTACCAGACCTGCCTTGGTATACTGTAGAAGAAGGTATCCAAAGGCTTAGGGAAATTGGCATGCTAGAGTGGATTTATCAAGTTAGACCCACAGACCCACACATGGAGTCTCCAGAGGACACACCTTTTACCACAGCTGTGAGGAACAAATTTGTGAAGGGAGCTCCAGTATCCTTGAAGACTGCTGTGATTGCTATTTTATGTAAGTCAGATTTGACAGTGGGAACTGCCCTAACTGAATTAAGACACCTAACTACAATGGGACTGATTGGATCCCATGGTAGTAGGGGCCAAGTGGCTGGGCTCAACTGACAAAGACAAGGTGGGCGTGGTTATAGTAATGGACAGAGGAGTCAAAGCAGTAATCAGAATAATCTGACTCATACAGACTTATGGCGTTAGCTACTTAGTCATGGTGTCCCTAGGAGTGAAATAAATAGGAAATCTACTAAATATTTACCTGATCTATACAAACGGATGAATTCTAGGTCAGGTGAACAGCAGTGTAACTCAAATTGCCAGAATAGAGAGTCACGGTCCCTCAATCAATTCCCAAATTTGAGCAAGTTTAAAGACCCGCAACTCCTTGAATGAAGGGGAGGCTGGGTCCCCTTGAGGAAGGACTCCAATACACTGCCAAAAATTTTTACTGTTAATCTTTGTCCCAGCCTTCCCCACGGCGTTTTACGAGAGTGACTGTTCACTGAGGGAAAGGAAATATAATCAGACTTTTTGGGGAATACTGTATACTGGCTCTGAGCTGACACTAATTCCAGGATACCCAAAACGTCACTGTGGTCCACCAGTCAGAGTGGGGACATATGGAGGTTAGGTTATTAATGGAGTCTTGGCTCATGTCCATCTCACAATAGGTCCAGTGGGTCCCCGAACCCATCATGTAGTGATTTCCCCAGTTCCAGAATGCATAATTGGAATAGATATACTTAGCAACTAGCAGAACCCCCACATTGGATCCCTGACAAATAGAGTAAGGGCTGTTATGGTAGGAAAAGCCAAGTGGAAGCCATTAGAACTGCCCCTACCTAGGAGAATAGTAAACCAAAAGCAATACTGCATTCCTGGAGGGACTGCAGAGATTACTGCCACCATCAAGGACTTGAAGGATGCAGAGGTGGTGATTCCCACCACATCCCCATTCAACTCGCCTATTTGGCCTGTGCAAAAAACAGATGGGTCTTGGAGAATGACAGTAGGTTATCGAAAACTTAACCAGACTCCAATTGCAGCTGCTGTTCCAGATGTAATTTCACTGCTTGAGCAAATTAATACATCTCCTGGTACCTGGTATGCAGCTATTGATCTGGCTAATGCCTTTTTCTCCATACCTGTTTCAAAGGACCACCATAAGCAGTTTGCCTTCAGCTGGCAAGGCCAACAATACACCCTCACTTGCCTACCTCAGAGCTACATTAACTCTCCAGCCCTATGTCATAATTTAGTCTGCAGGGAACTTGATCACCTTTCCTTCCACAGGACATCACAATGGTCCATTACACTGATGACATTATGCTGACTGGACCTAGTAAGGAAGAAGTGTCAATGACTCTGGACTTATTGGTAAAACATTTGCATGCTACAGGATGGGAGATTAATCCTACAAAAATTCAGGCACCTTCCACTTCAGTGAAATTTCTAGGGGTCCAGTGGTGTGGGGCATGTTGAGACATTCCTTCTAAAGTGAAGGATAAGTTATTGGATCTTGCTGCTCCCACAACTAAAAAGGAGGCACAATGCCTAGTGGGCCTCTTTAGATTTTGGAGGCAACATATTCCTCATATGGGTGTGCTACTCCAGCCTATTTATCAAGTGACTTGAAAAGCTGCTAGTTTTGAGTGGGGACCAGAACAAGAGAAGGCTCTGCAACAGGTTTAGGCTGCTGTGCAAGCTGCTCTGCCACTTGGACCATATGATCCAGCTGATCCAACGGAGCTTTAAGTGTCAGTGGCAGATAGAGATGCTGTTTGGAGTCTTTGGCAGGCCCCTACTGGTGAATCACAGCACAGACCCTTAGGATTTTGGAGCAAAGCTCTGCCATCCTCTGCGGATAACTACTCTCCTTTTGAGAAACAACTTTTGGCTTGTTACTGGGCCTCAGTAGAGACTGAATGCTTAACCATGGGACACCAAGTCACCATAAGGCCTGAGCTTCCCATCATGAACTGGGTGTTGTCTGACTCACAGAACCATAAAGTTGGACGTGCACAGCAGCACTCCATCATTAAATGGAAGTGGTATATTTGAGATCGGGCCCGAGCAGGACCATAAGGCACAAATTGCATGAGGAAGTGACCCAAATGCCCACGGTCTCCACTCCTGTCACATTACCTTCCATCTCCCAGTCTGCACCTATGGCCTCATGGGGAGTTCCTTATGATCAGTTGACTGAGAAAGAGAAAACTCATGCCTGGTTTACAGATGGTTGTGTGCAATATGCAGACATCACTCAAATGGACAGCAGCAGTGCTACATCCCCTTTCTGGGACCTCCCTGAAGGACAGTGGTGAAGGGAAATCCTCTCAATGGGCAGAACTTTGAGCAGTGCACCTGGTTGTTCACTTTGCTTGGAAGGAGAAATGGCCAGATGTGCGATTATATACTGATTCATGGGCTGTGGCCAATGGTTTGGCTGGATGGTCAGGTACTGGGAAGGAACATGATTGGAAAATTGGAGACAAGGATTTATGGGGAAGAGGTATGTGGATAGACCTCTCTGAATGGGATAAAGAAGTGAAGATATTTGTGTCTCATGTGAATGCTCACCAAAGCGTGACCTCAGCAGAGGATGATTTAAACAATCAAGTGGATAGAATGATGTGTTCTGTGGAAACCAGTCATCCTCTTTCCCCAGCTACTCCTGTCATTGCTCAATGGGCTCATGAATGAAGTGGCCATGGTGACAGGGATGGAGGTTATGCATGGGCCCAGCAGCATGGACTTCCACTCACCAAGGCTGACATGGCCACAGCCTCTGCTGAGTGCCTAATCTGCCATCAGCAGAGACCAACACTGAGTCCCCGATATGGCACCATCCCTCGAGGTGATCAGCCAGCAAGCTGGTGGCAAGTGGATTACATTGGACCACTTCCAGCATGGAAAGGGAAGCGTTTTGTCCTTACTGGAATAGACACTTTGGATATGGATTTGCCTTCCCTGCACGCAATGCTTCTGCCAAAACTACCATCCATGGACTTACAGAATGCCTTATCCACCATCATGGTATCCCACACAGCTTTGCCTCAGATCAAGGGACGCACTTCACAGCAAATGAAGTGCGGCAGTGGGCCCATGCTCTTGGAATTCACTGGTCTTACCATGTTCCCATCATCCTGAAGCAGCTGGATTGATAGAATGATGGAATGGCCTTCTAAAGACACAATTACGGTGCCAGCTAGGTGGCAGTACCTTGCAGGATTGGGGCAATGTTCTCCAGGAGGCTGCATATGCTTTAAACCAGCATCCAACATATGGTGCTGTTTCTCCCATAGCCAGGATTCACAGGTCCAGGAATCAAGGGGTGGAAATGGGAGTGGCACCACACACTACTACCCCTAGTGACCCACTTGCAAGATTTTTGCTTCCTGTCACCTCCACCTTATGCTCTGCAGGCCTAGAGGTCCTAGTTCCAAAGGGAGGAATGCTCCCACCTGGAGACACATCACTGATTCCATTGAACTGGAAGTTAAGAATGCCACCTGGCCACTTTGGGCTCCTTATGTCTCTGGATCAACCAGCAAAGAAGGGAGTTACCATACTGGCTGGTGTGATTGATCCTGATTACCAAGAGGAAATCAGACTGATATTACATAATGGAGGTAAAGAAGAGTATGTCTGGAATGCAGGAGATTCCTTGGGACATCTCTTAGTACTACCATGCCCTGTGATTAAAGTCAATGGAAAACTACAGCAACCTAATTCTGACATGACTACTAATGACCCAGACCCTTCAGGAATGAAGGTTTAGGTCACCCCACCAGGCAAAGGACCACGACCAGCCTAGGTGCTTGCTGAGGGCAAAGGGAATACAGAATGGGTGGTGGAAGAAGGTAGTTCTAAATACCAGTTACGGCCACATGACCAGTTGCAGAAATGGGGGCTGTAATTGTTATGAGTATTTCTACTTTGTATGTGTGCATCAGATATTTTTGTTTCCTTCACTTATAAAATATAAGCTTTAAATGGGGCTAGTGCGTTTTTGATTGTATGCGTGTTAGTTGTATCATGTTAGGCGCAAGTATGACTTTCTAATTGTCTTTATTCAGAGATTATGTATGGTTTAAGGAGATGCGTACATATGCCAAGTTGACAAGGGGTGGACTGTGATGGTTAAGATTGTGTGTCAACTTGGCTGGGCCATGATTCTCAGTGTTTTAATGTAATCATTCCCATGATTGAATATACTGTGAGTAGCCAATCAGATGAAAGGGAGTCTCCTTGGGAGTGTGGCCCGCATCTGTATATAAGCAGACGTTCTGGCTTTTTGCTCTCTCTGGATCCTGCGGCTGCTTCCTTTCATCTGATCTCCCATTCTTGGGACTTAAGCTGTCAGCTCATCTGCTGAACCTGGGATTTGTCGATCTGCACAGCCTGTGAGCGTGAGCCCGGCTCTCGGAGCTGCTGATCTTGGGCTTGCCAGCTTCTGCAGCTGTGTGACTTGGGAGAGGCCTCTACCTTGATCCATGGACCTGGGGCGTTCAGCCTCTACGATCACATGAGCTGTTTCCTTGATATAATCTCTCTCTATATATATATTTATACACTTTACTGGTTTTGCTTCTCTAGAGAACCCAGCCTAAGACATAGGCCATTAAAAAGAACAAGATGAAGGTAGAGAAATCTTCTCTATGGAAGCTTGTATAGTAGCAGATTGCTGTTGCTGTGTGCCGTCAAATTGATCCCGACTCACAGCAACCCTACAGGACAGAGTAGAACTGCCCTATAGGTTTTCCAAGAATGCAGTCTTTATGGAAGCGGATGCTACATCTTTCTCCTACAGAGTGGCTTGTGGGTTCAAACCATTGACTTTTCGGTTAGTAGCTGAGTGCTTAACTACAGTGCCACTAGGGCTGCTCAGTGGCAGATTAGAAGACTTTAAATCAACAGTATTTAACTTGCTTAAAAAGCTAAAGGAAAATCACAAAGAACTAAAAAAATCGGGAAGACAATACATGGACAAAAATGAAAATATCAGTAAAAAGATACACACTACAAAAAAGAACCAAATAAAATTACTGGAACTGAAAAATACAGTAACTAAAATGAACAATTCAATGAAAGTCCTCAACAGTAGATATGAGCTGGCAGAAGAAAGAATCCATGAACTAGAGAATAAGACTATTGAAATGATTGAAACTGAATATCAAAAAGCCTAAAGGAATTGTGGGACACCATCAAGTGAAGTAATAAACATATCATGGCAATCCCAGAAAGAGAAGAGAGAAAGGAACAGAAAGAATATTTGGAGAAATAATGGGAGAAAATCTTCCAAATTTGACAAAAGACATGAATCTATAAGTCCATGAAGCTCAATAAACTCCAAGCCGGATAAACCCAAAGAGATCAACACTGAGACACATTATAATCAAACTCTTGAAACCAAAGATAGCAAATCCTGAAAGCAGCAAGAGTGAAGTAAATCATTACAGACAAGGGATCTTCAGTAAGATTAAGTACCAATTTCTCCTCAGTAACAATGGAAGCCAAAAGGCAGTGGAATGACATGTTTAAAATGCTGAAAGAAAAGAACGTCAACCAACAATTCTATACCTAGCAAAAAAAGTCTTCAGGAATGAGGGTAAAATTAAGACATTCCCAGATAAATAAAAGCTGAGGGAGTCCATGATGACTAAACCAACACTAGGAGAACTGCTAATGGGAGTTCTTCAGCTAGAACTGAAAGGCACTAGACAGTAACTCAAAGATGTATGTAGAAAAGAAAGATCTCCAATAAAGGTAGTCTCATGCCAAATATAAGGGGCAGTTTTATGGTATTTTTGGCTTGTAACTTTAGTAACTTTAGGGTCCCTATGTGTCGGAATCAACTTGACGGCAAAGGGTATGTAGGTATGTATGTAATTTTAGTATTGTATCATATATCGTTCCAAAAGACAGATGCATAAATATATAATTACAAATTTGTGCTATTGCACACATAATGTATAAAGATGTAATTGTATAAAAATTGGATAAACGTGACAACAATGGCATATATGGGGGGAGGAGTGGCATGGGAATAGAGTTTTTGTATGTTATTGTCTTAGTTATCTAGTGATGCTATAACAAAAATAAATACCAGAAGTGGATGGCTTTAACAAAAAAAAGTTTATTCTCTCACAGTCTAGTATGCTAGAAGTCTAAATTTAGGGCATCAGCTCCAGGAGAAGGCTTTCTCTTTGTTGGCTCTGGAGGAAGATCCTTTTCATCAGTCTTCCCCTGGCCTAGGAGCGTCTCAGTGCAGGGACCCCGAGTCCAAAGGATGCACTCTGTTCCTGGCACTACTTTCTTGGTGGTATGAGGTTCCCCTGTCTTTCTGTTCACTTCTCTCCTTTATATCTCAAAAGAGATTGACTCAAGATACAACATAATCTGGTAGATTGAATTCCGCCTCATTTACATAATTGCCTCTAATCCTGCCTCATTAACATCATAGAGGCAGGATTTACAACACATGGAAAAATCACATCAGATTACAAAATGGTGGACAATCACAATACTGGGAATCATGGCCTAGCCAAGTTGACACATATTTTTGGGGGACAAAATTCAATCCATAACAGTTACTGAAGTTAAGTTGGTATAAACTAAAACAAGGTTGTAATAAATTTAAGGTGTTAAATGTAATCTTCATGGTAACTACAGGAAAATATCAAAAAAATATATGCAGAAAGAAAGGAGAAGGAAATCAAAATGGCTTAATACAAAAAACCAACTAAACACAAATGACAGAAGTATTGGAGGAAATGAGGGACAAAGAAGGTATATATATTTGCCATCAAGTCAATTCCAACTCATGGCAACCCCATATATGTCAGAGTAGAACTGTGCTCCATAAGGTTTTCAATAACTGATTCTTCAGAAGTAGATCACCAGGCTTTCTTCTGAGGTGCCGCTAGGTGGACTCAAACCTCTAAACTTTCAGTTAGCCGCTGAGTGCATTGACCATTTGCGCCACCCAGGGACTTCAAAAAGATATAAGACACACACACACACATACATGCACACACACACACACAGAGCAAAATGGCAGAAATAAGTCCTTCTGATTGCTAATTACCTTAAATGTAAATGGGTTAAACTCTCTAATCAAAACGCAAAGAGTGGCAGAATGGATTTCAAACAAACAAACAAAAAAACCATGATCTGTCTTTATGCTGTCTGTAAGAGACCCATATTAGACCCAAAGACACAAATAGGTTGAAAGTGAAAGGATGAAAAAAAATTTTTTTACATGCAAATAGTAACCAAAAGAGAGCTGGGCTGACTGTATTGATAACAGACAAAAAATACTTTAAGTCAAAATTTGTTTAAGAGACAAAGACATTATATAATGATAAAAGAGTCAATTCATCAAGAAGATATAACAATTATAAATATATGTGCACCTAACATCAGTGCCCCAAAATATATGAAATAAACACTGACAGAATTGAAGTGAGAAATAGACAGTTCTAAATAATAGTTGGAAACTTCAATGCATCACCTTCAATAATGGACAGAATATCTAGAAAGAAGATAAATAAAGAAATAGATAAATAAAGTCACACTACGAATGAACTAAACCTAACAGACATATATAGAACACTCTACCCAACAACAGAACAATAATCATTTTTCTCCAGTTCACGTGGGTCATTCTCCAAGATTAACCATATGTTAGGTCACAAAACAAGTCTCAATGAATTTAAAAAAACTGAAATCCTACCAAGTATCTTCTCCAATAACAATGGGATGAAACTAGAAATTAGTAACAGGAGGAAAATGGGAAAATGCACAAATATATGGAATTAAACAAGACACTGTTAAAAAAATGGATCAAGGAAGAAATCAAGAGGGAAATCAGAAAATACTTAGAGTCAGATGAAAATGAAAGAACAACATACCAAAACTTAGGAGATATAGTGAAGGCAGTGTTCAGAGGGAAATTTGTAACAGGAAATGTCTGCACTAAAAAAGGTAGATCGAAGCACAAACAGCAAAATACAAAATAAATAACTGGGACCCCATAAAAATTAAAAGCGTTTGTTCATCAAAAGGCTTTGCCAAAAAAGTGAAAAGACAGGCTACCCACTGGGAGGATATCTTTGGAAACCATATATTCAATGAGAATCTAATAACTAAAATATATATAAAACTTCAACAATTTAACAACAAAAAGACAAATAACCCAATCATAAAATTGGCAAAGAACTTGAATAAACATTTCACCAAAAAGGACATTTAAATAGCCACTAAACACATGAAAATATGCTCAATGTCATTAGCCATCAGAGAGATGCAAATCAAAACCACAATGAGATCCCATTTCACTCCCACTGGGATGGCTAAGATTAAAAAAAAACAAAAAAGAAAAAGACAGTAACAAGTGCTGGCGAGGATGTGGGAAATTGGAACCCTTATCCATTGCTGGTGGGAATGCAAAATTGTACAACCATTGTGGAAAACAGTGTGGCAATTCCTCAAAAAATTAAAAATAGAACTACCATATGAATTCCACACCTGGATATTTAGTCAAAAGCCTTGAAAAGAAGAGACTCAGAGACTTGTACACCAATGTCCACTGCCATACTTTTCACAATAGCCAAAAGGCAGAAACAATTTAAATGCCCATCAAGAGATGAATGGATAAACAAAATGTGATACATACATACAATGGAATACTACTCAGCCAGTAGGAGATATGAAGTCTTGATACATGCTATAATATGGATGGAGCTTGAAGACACTATGTTGAATTAAATAAGGCAATCAATCACAAAAGGACAGATATTGTATGACCTCACTAAAAGATAAGAAAAGACAAATGTTTAGATACCAAAGTTTATTAGTGGTTGGGAGGGGGGTTAATGGTGATGGAAAAATGGTCTTGATTAAAGGTAGGGTTGCACATCCAATTATTTTAAGTGCCATCAATAAATTGTATATCTGTAAAAAACTGAATTGGCAAAAGTTGTGTAATAGACATAGTTACAGTGCCAAAAAAAAAAAAAAAAGGGTAGCTTCCTAGGCTGCCTATATACAACCAAACACCTCGTGGGATTTGGTTCCTTGGTTTGGAGGTTTAGGGTCATGGTTTCATGGGACACTCCAGTTAATTGGCCTAAAAACGTGTTTAGTGTTTCTGTTCTACCCTCTAGTTTGTTGCATAGTTACTGGGGTCTTAAAAGCTTGCAAGTGGCCATCCAAGGCACAGTAATTGGTCTCTGGTCACCTGGAGCAACAGAGGAAGACGGAGAGTCAGGAATAGGAGGAAGAAATGAAATGTGTGGCTCATTGCCTCCATGAACAGCTGCCTTCTTTGCCATGAGACCAGAAGAACTGGATGGTGCCTGGCTACCATTACTGAACATTTTGATCAAAGAGTCTATAGAAGAATTCTAATCATAAGTGGGAAAATGTAGAACAGAATTTCAAATTCTCATGGACTCCAGGCTATGGAGGCTAAATGAACCTCTGAAACTATTGCCCTGAAATAATCTTTAAACTTTAAACCAAAAATATCCCCTGAAGTCTTCCTAAAACCAAACAATATTTTAGCTTAACTAGTAAAAAATATCTGCCTTGAGCATTATGCTGTTTTAAGGACTGTCTGTATGGGATCAAACTGACAACAGCAACTCGAAAGTTTAGATAGGAACCTTAGAGGGCAGTGAATTTGTGTTAATGGGGGAGGAACAACTCAGAGAAGAAGGGTAAGAATGGTTGCACAACTCAAAGAATGTAATGAATGTCACTGAACTGTACATGTAGAAACTATTGAATTGGTGTATGTTTTGCTATGTATATTCTCAGCAACAACAACAAAATAAATAGAATTATAAAAAAATGCATACTTGTGCAATAAGATGAAGGAAAAACAGTACTTTCAGTATGATAATGACTATGTAAAATAAAACTATTAACTATTAAAAAAAAGATTGATTTCAAATCAATAACCTAACTTTACAACTTGAGGAACTAGAAAAATAAGAGCTAATTAAGTCCAAAACTACCAGAAAGAAGAAAATAACTAGGATTCAAATGAAGGTAAACAAGATAGAAAATTGATAAGCAATAGAGAGAATGCTTAAAACCAGAAGTTTGTTTTTTGAAAAGATCAATATAATGGACAAACCTTTAGCTCGATTGGAAAAGAAAAAGAGAGAGAAGATGCAAATATCTGAATCAGACATGAAAGCGGGACCATTACAACCAACCCTACGGAAATAAAAAGAATCATAACAAAAATACTATGAACAATTGTACACCAACAAATTAGATGAAATGGACAAATACTTAGAAGCACATAAACTCCCTAAATTGACTCCAAAAGAAACAGAAAACCTCAGTAGACTCATACCAAGTGAAGAGATTGAATCAGTAATAAAAAAAACTTCCCAATTAAAAAAAAAAAAAGTCTTGATCCAGATAGTTTCACTGGGGAATTCTACCAAACATTTATTGAAGAAGTGACACAAATCTTCCTAAACTCTTCAAAAAAAAAAAAAAAAAAAGAAGAAAGGAACACTTCCTAACTCATTCTATGATGCCAGTATTACCCTAATACCAAAGCCAAAGGCACCACAAGAAAACTACAGACCTATATTTCTTATGAATATAGATGCAAAAATCTTCAACTAAATTTTGCAAACCAAACCCAACACCATATTAAAAGGATTATAACCCATGACCAAGTTGGATTTATCCCAGGAATGCAACATTAGAAAAATCGGTGTAATATGCCACACTAACAGAACAAAGGGAAAGAACCAAATGATCATCTCAATCCACTCAAAAAGGCATTGACAAAATCCAACACCCTTTCATAATAAGAACACTCAACAAGCTAGGAATAGAAGGGAAATTCCTCAGCATGATAAAGGGCATTTCTGGAAAAAACAACAGCTAACATTGTATCCAATGGAGAAATGTTGAGACCCTTCCCCTTAAGATCAGGAACATGCCCCTCTCTCACTACTGCTATTCAGTATTGTACTGGAAGTCTCAGCTAGAGCAATTAGGCAAGAAAAAGAAAGAAAAGATACTCGAATTGGAAAGGAAATAAAACTATCCCTATTATCAGATGACACAATACTATGTATATAGAAAATCCCAAAGAATCCACAAGAAAACTACTAGAGCTAATAAATGAGTTCAGCAAAGTTTCAGGGTACAATGTGAACACACACAAGTCAGTTGAATTTCTATACACCAGCCATGAGCAATCTGAAAAGGAACTTAAGAAAAACAATTCCACATACAATAGCAGTTAAAAGAATAAAATATCTAGGAATACATTTAATCAGGGAAGTGAAAGACTTATATACTGAAAACTAGAAAACACTGTTGAAAGAAAGCAAATAAAATCAAAATAAATGGAAAGACATTCCATGTTCGTAGATTGGAAGACATATTATTGTTAAGATGTCAGTACTACCCAAAATGATCTGTAGATTCAATGCAATCCTAATCAAAATTACAACAGCCGTTTTTTTGCACAAATGGAAAAACAAATCCTTAAATTTATGTAGAATCACAAGGGGCCCTGAATAGCAAAAGCAATTTTGAAAAAGAAGTAGGAGTACTTACACTTTCTGATTTCAAAACATACTTTAAAGTGACAGTGATCAAAACAGTCTAGTACTGGTATAATAATAGACATGCAGACAGATGGAACAGAATTGAGAGCCCAGAATAAACCCATATATCTATGTCAATTGATTTTTGACAAGAGCACCAAGTCCATTCAACAAGGAAAGAAGAGTCTCTTTAATAAATGGTGTTGAGATAACTGGATCTTTAATGCAAAAGAATGAAGCTGGATCCATACTTCACACCATATAAAAAAATTAGTCAAAATGGATCAACAACCTAAATGTAACAACTAAAACCATGAAACTCTTAGAACCAAAGATAGGGGTAATGCTTTGGGATCTAGTTTTCAACAATTGATTCTTCGATATGACACTAAAAACATGGGCAATAAAAGACAAAATAGACAAATTGGGCTTCATCAAAGTTAAAAACTTTTGTGCATCAAAGAGCTTTATCAACAAAGTAAAGAGAAAACCTACAGGATGGGAGAAAATATTTGGGAAGCACATATCAGATAAGGGTTTAATATCCAGAATATATAAAGAACTACAACTCAACAACAAAAAAACAAACAGCCCAATCAAAAAATGGACAAAGAACTTAAACAGACATTTTACCAAAGAAAATATACAAATGGCAGTAAGCATATGACATTATGTTCAATGTCATTAGTGATTAGGGGAATGCAAGTCAAAACCATAATGAAATACCACTTTACGCCCACTAGGGTGTTTATTATCAGAAAAACAAAAACAAGTGTTGGTGAGGAAGTGGAGAAATTGAACCCTTATCCATTGCTAGTGGGATTGTAAAATGGTAGACCTGCTGTGGAAAACAGTTTGGTGGTGCCTCAAAAAGTTGAACATAGAATTACCATGTGACCCAGCAATTCCACTCCCAGGCATATACCCAGAAGGCTTGGCAGTAGGGACTCAAACAGATACTTGCACAGCAATGTTCACTGCAGCATTATTCACAATAGTAAAAAGGTGGAAATAAACCATTTCCATCAACAGATGAATGGATAAACAAAATGTGGCATATACACATTGTTGTTGTTGTTAGGTGTCATTGAATCAGTTCCAACTCATAGTGAGCCTATGTACAATAGAACAAAACACTGCCAGGCCCTGTGCCATCCTCACAATCGTTGCTATGTTTGAGCCCATTGTTGCAGCCACTGTGTCAATCCATCACGTTGAGGTTCTTACTCACTGACACCCTACTTTACCAAGCATGATGTCCTTCTCCAGGGACTGGTCCCTCCTGATAACATGTCTAAAGTACGTGAGCCGAAGTCTCAACATCCTCGCTTCTAAGGAGCATTTTGGCTGTACTTCTTCCAAGACAGATTTGTGTGCTCTTCTGGAAGTCCATGGTATATTCAATATTCTTCACCAACACTGTAATACAAATGCATCAATTCTTCGGTCTTCTTTATTCATTGTCCAGCTTTTGCATATATATAAGGCAATTGAAAATACCATGGCTTGGGTCAGGCCCAGCTTAGTCCTCAAAGTGACATCTTAGAAGAGGTCTTTTGTAGCAGATTTCCCCAATGCAATTATCTCATTTGATTTCTTGACTGCTGCTTCCATGGGCGTTGATAGTGGATCCAAGTAATATGAAATCCTTACCAACTTCAGTCTTTTCTCCATTTATCATGATATTGCTTATACATACAATGGAATATTATTCAGCCATAAAGATAAATAAATTTCTCATACATACTACAACTTGGATGAACCTTGAAAATATGCTGAGTGAAGTAAGTCACACAAAAAAGACAAGTACTATATGATCCCACTTATATGAAATATCCAGAATAGGCAAATACATAGAGACCAAAGTTCATTAGTGGTTACCAGGGGTAGAGGGAGGGAGAAGGGGGACCCTATTGCTTCAGGGGCACTGAGCTTCTGTCAAGGGTGATGAAAAAATTTACAAACAGATTGTGGTGATGATTTCACAACATGGTGAACATAATTAATGTCACTGAATTGTACATGTAAAAACAGTTGAAATGGCACCTATTTTGCTGTATATATTTTACCACAATAAAATAAAAAATAAATAAATTTAGGGTGGAAATTCATCGGTATGTGGGGAAGGAGTGGATGGGGGCATGAGAGAGAGGAAAGATTCTCCTGGATTACCCCTGGATTCCTGATTTGGCTAGTAGACGAATGGTGGTGCCACTGTGGAGATGGGGCATCTGAAGGTGAAGCCAGTGTGATGGGCTGGGAAGTTGAGGTCTTCAGTCTGGGATTTTGCAGTACCTGTGGAATACTCAAAGGCATATGCACAACACATGAGTCTGGTGGTCAGGAAAGATGTCAGGGCTAGTAGTCCCTGCACATCTCACGCAGGCTGAGGGGAACCAGTCTGTTACCTCAGAGTCTCAACTGAGGATACCCTACCCCATCAATGCCAGACATACTGTCTGTCTTCCACCATGCTGGCTGAAGTGCCAAGTCAACTGTGGGACGTCTCCCAGGGGCCTGAACCCAGAGATGCAGCCACTTGAGCTAGTGTTCTCATATTCCCTCCTGCCTATCTGTTTGTTTCTACAATATTCACTCCCATTGTGAGGTGTAGGCCCAAGAGTGAAGGAAAACAGGCAGGCACTGTGGCCAATGAGTGCCTAGCCTATCCCTTCTTTCTCCCTCTCCATTCTCTTCTCTGGGGTTACTGGCAAGTGATTTTCCTACTCTTCTCACGTTAGAACTCCTCTTACATCACACCTGAGCTCTCTCTACCCATGGCTTATAGTAAAACTGTATGATCAAGTCCTCCAAGCCTGGCTCTTGAGATTTTAATGGAATTCAGAAAACCCTCTTTGCTCTTGAGAATGCCTGTCTTTTAAAATTATTGTCTTGCTATGGACTCAGAAATCCTATTCTGGATATGGAAAGCTGAATATTGACTCTTTCTCTTTGCATTTCAGCTGCAACAATCCCTGAGGTCCCCTATGAAAACCAGATGGTGCTGGCAGAACAGGGGGAGATCGCATACTGGGAAATACAAAAGAAGGGAATTTTTGTTGTTGTTGTTACACTGTAGGCAGTGGTCTTCTATCTCCACTAAACTGAAAAGTCTTTAAAATCCGTTAAACCAAACCTGTTGTCATGGAGTCGAACTGCCCCATAGGGTTTCCAAGGAGCAGCTGGCAGGTTCAAACTGCTGACCTTTTGGTTAGCAGCTGAGCTCTTAACCGTTGTGCCACCAGGACTCCAAAATGTCCTTAAGAACTCTAAATTCCTAGTACCCATTGTAACATCTGGAGTATAGTAGATCCTTGATAAATGTAGATTATATGAACAAGTAAATTGAGGTTTACCCCCCTGCAAAAAAAAGCAAAACCCATTGCTGTTGAGTCAATTCCAACTCATAGTGACCCTATAGGACAGAGTAGAACTGCTCCATAGAGTTTCCAAGGAGCGGGTGCTGGATTTGAACTGCTGACCTTTTGGTTAGCAGCTGAGCTCTTAACCACTGTACCACCAGGGCTGAAATGGTGGTTTAGAGGAGTTTAAGTAACCAGCCCGAGATCACACATCTGGCAAATAACTAACCTAATCTGTTGGTCTACAAAACCCATGCCCTCAGTACTGTCCCTTATTGACTAATACTTGGGAAAATTCTGAAAGAACCCGGTCTTAGTGGTAGAAGCTAAGAGGACTCTCTAAATCGCTCTAGCGTGCTGGCTAATTTAATCCCACTGTGACCTTTAGTTGTGCTTGGTCAGCCCCACTTAGCCTGGTCTGCTTTCCTGTGAAGTAAGCAGCAGTCTGGGACCAGTGGGGAGTTGCTGGGACCTCTCAGGTACTGGAGGTGTGCCTCCTTGGGTGCAAAGTTTCAGGCCGAGACACTGCATAGCAGATGTGTGACACGTGTTGCTCCTGCAGATGTCACTTTTTTGACACAGTGTTGGTTCAAGCAAGAACTCACTTTCTGCCTAACTGTAGTCTGGCAAAATATTGCTCCTCCTGAAGGGTAGCCCTTCTCAGGTCTCAGTCCTACTGTCAAAAATGGTCTGGAATACTCACTGGCCTTGAGATGAAGCTGACTTAAAGCCATTGGTTCCACCAGGGGTATCTGCATTCCAGTGGGAGAGAGAGCTGAATCAAAAGTCAAAGGAGCTCATTTGTAAACTGAATGAGGGAGATATCTGGGGTAGCAGAAGGTCTGCTGCAGGCCCCTGAAATCATTTTAGACAAGCTTCACAGACTAACTGTATAGACTCCATGGATTCTGCTCTTTCTCATCTCTGGGCCTTTGCACATGCTCTTTCCTCCCCCTGGACATTTTCCCTATTCTTTGTCTCCTTCTCTAGGCTGACTCCACCTCATCTTTGAGGCCTCAGTGCAGATGTGACTTCTAGACTTCCAAGTCTGGGTTAGGTATCCTCTTCTGTGACCCCATCATCCCCTCTGATTGGGCCTCCATAGTACTCCACACTCACTATAAGGGCCTGTCTGTTTATCCTCCCTTTTCCTTTTCCCCAACAAACTGCTCCCTGGGGTGGCATCCCCAGCACCTAACACAGTGCCTGGCACCCAATAGGAGCTCCATTCTTATTTGTTGCTTAGCTGGGTGTTCACATGCATGTTCTTCAATGCTTTATTGGCTTTTTCTGTGGTTGTGAGTAAAATATGCATAAACATACTTTCTTTCTTATCTTATACCTTTCCCCAAGAAATAGAAGGTGTATGTAAAAAAGAGCTTTACAGCCAGAAAGTTCCTAATTCCAGTTCCATTATTTATTGAGCTCAACACCTATAAATTAAAATAATACCTGCCTATAAGGTGTAGGGGAGCCCTGGTGCAGTGGTTAAGAGCTTGGCTGCTAACCAAAAGGTCAACAGTTCGAATCCACCAACTGCTCCTTGGAAACCTATGAGGCAATTCTACTCTGTCCTATAGGGTTGCTGTGAATCAGAATCGACTCGACGGCCACGGATTTGGTTTGTTATAAGGCATAGAAAGAGACTGGTGGTGCAGCGATTAAGTGCTCAGCTGCTAGCCAAAAGGTTGGTAGTTCAAACCTACCCAGCAGCTTGCGAGAGAAAGACCTGGTGATCCACTGCCCTATGGGTCAGTTCCACTCTGTCACACGGGCTCACTATGAGTCAAAAATCTACTCAGAGGTACCTAACAACAACAACGTAATGCATAGGAAAGATTCTGTATAGGGGGTGCTCTGCACAGGCTTGGAAGCACCCCTCTTTCACTACACCCTCATGCATGCATGTCCTAGGCATGTACCACTCCACTCCCCCATGCGCACACAGATGGAATTGCAGCTATACTTGCGGAGACCAAGGGAGACTTGAGTGACCATTATAAAGTCAGAGAAAGAGGGGCTGCCAGGCACTTGTTGAATCCAACAGAAGGAGAGGATTCAGACCAGAACTCTTCTGCCGGCTCCCAGCATCTCTGGGCTGGTGGAATGTCCTTAGGCTGTCTTCTCTCCCTCATTCTGCAAGCCTGCAGAGTTGTTCTTTTTTATTTTTCTTCCAGAATGAAGATTCATTTATCGGCATTCTAATTTTAAAAGTTCTCCAGTGCAGAGATGACTTTGATCTTCAACAAGAGTATATTTCTTCCTCTGACAGATTAATCACAGCTGTTGTTATGTTGTTTATTCTACATACTGTATAATTTTACTTTCAAAATGTTATTTTAATTAAGAAGGAAGTGCATTAGGGGAAGGCATTTTCCTAACAGACAGGCTTCTCAGGCCCCACCAAGCAGGTGTATGCACGTGCTGCCTGCTGCAGTGGTGTCTCCAGCAAGGAGCGCGAGCCCCAGCGCCAGGAAGGAAATGAGTCCTGGGGTTTTATGATGTGATGGGAGGACTGTGAAAAACTTGGTTGGAGCTGAGTTAAATATTTTTCAAAATTTTTTTCTCCTTTGTGTTTTTAAAATCAGCATGTCTTTGTACCATGGAGCATAAACGATGTGACATGTAGCAAGACTTTGATTGAAGGCTGTATAAGCACAGAGGTTGGGTAAGTGACCTTTGGAAGTCCTTTCACCTGGGTTTGAGTTCAATCTGGCTCAGCCACTTACTATCTTTGTGACCTTGGGCAATTTGCTGAACCTTTCTGAGCATTAGATTTCCTCTGAGGGAGAAGATTCCTATATGGGATGTATATGGAAAATCTGGGTGGTTTAAACAAGCTGATGTCTGTAAGGCACTTTGGGATGGTTCTTGGCACGTAGTGAGTGCTATGTAACCCAAAAACCAAACCAGCTGCTGTCAAGTCAGTTCCAACTCGTGGTGATCCCATGTGTGCAGAGTAGTACTGTGTTCCGTAGGGTTTTCAAGACTGTGACCTTTCAGAAGTAGATCACTAGGCCTTTCTTCTGAGGCATCTCTGGTGGGTTCAAACCCCCAACCTTTTGGTTAGCAGTTGAGCACTTAACCACTTGTGCCACCTAGGAGCAGCCAAGTGCTCCGTAAAGGGATCATTATTTGATCCCACAAGATGCATTTTTTTTCTACTCAGATGAAACTAGCGGTGACAAGGGAGCAGCCCCGTGAGGGAAAGAGGCATACTTCGCCAACTTGACAGTTTTAGAGAGGGTCCACCCTAGTTTGAAAAGAGCAACCATGTTGAAATCGCAGAATCCAGAAATACATTTCAACTTCACCATTTACCCTCAACTCCTGGACCCAGAGCCAGATACCAAATCAGTTGGAGCAACAAGTTCATTTTTTAAAAAAGAGAAATAGTTTGTGATGAGGGGAAAAATGCTTGCACAAGAAGCCTGGGCAGAAAAGTTCCTATTTGTAACATAGCCCCATTCAACTGAGATTGAATAAAGAGCTAGCCACACTGGTACCAAGGCCACGGGCTAGGGTAAAGAGCTGGCTTGAACTCTGTATCTGATGTGTATTTTGGTGCAGATAAATCCCGATTCTGCTGTATGGTACCAATGCCATTGACATACAGTCGGGCCAGATTGGCATGATGAAGGTAATGATGAAGGCTTCTTAGTTCTCCTTGGAAAAGAGTCTGTCTATTGCAGAGGAAACAGCGGACACAGAAGGACCCCTGTCCCAATGATAGAACCTTGGAGCCATAAGGCCCCTGACCAAACAGCTGCAGAAATGAGGAAGAAAAAAAATCTAAAACTCCTATATGATTAAGACCACCATTCCCACTTAGAATCCTATATGAAGTCCCAACAGAATAAATTCTAGGGAATAACCACAATTATTGTCTTGTGTTGGAGTTCTGTCATTTCAAATATTGAGCCCTCTGAGAGTGGGTATTCAGCTTTTTCCTTCTCTGCATCAGCAATACTGAGCTTAGTGCCTGGAAGATCTTGTCTTCAAAAAACAGTTGTTCAGCTGAATGGAGAAAAGTTCTTCCAATAAATGCACCATTGCTTGGGTTCATCTTGTAGAGAAATCTTTGTTGTAATGGAACTTCAAACCCTGTTCTTTAATCACAGCTGGGATCTGTTAGGGTGGAGAAAAGGTATAAATGGGGGTAAAAAACTGAAGACAGAACAGATGGCATTGTCATTAACGGAATTTAGAATGCAGTTTATATATGAAACAGGCTGTGTGTCCAGGAACAAGGCACAATGTCACATTGTTCCAAATGTGGCTTTAGCAATCTTTCCAAACACCTCGCACATACGCAGAGAGAGACAAAATTGGTTTGCATTGGAAGACAGGGAGGTTTACTCAGGACATCAGTGCAGGATTTGCACTCACTCAGCAAAAGAATGAGGCACAGATCATGTCTTTTTATGGGGACATTTCTTTTCCAATGAAAGCAAAATCATTGAAAACACCGTGTGTTCGTTAACATTCTTGTAGGCTTTGATATACTTTCCGGCACTTTTATATAATGCAGATATTCATTTAAATTTCAGAAGGGAAAGTTAACATGATTTCAGTTTATGCTACACACTTTTCAAATACTGGGGCCTGGTAAACATTACAAGTTCTCGCTCTGACTGACAATGGCTCTGAGGATTGCTACTTGGCCTCTAAGCCTGTAAATCTCTTTTTATGGCATGTTCCTCTTCCTTCTTCTGAGAAGAGGAGGTTTAGACCTACACTTCCTTGTTGCCCCTCACCACTCTGCCCTGCCTGGAGTTCCACTTACATCATCCCACCTAATGTGCACAGTGGGAGTCCCTCGGTAGCACAATTGGTCAAGTGCTCCACTACTAACCCAAAAGCTGGCTGTTTGAACCCACCAGAAGTGCCTCAGAAGGAAGGCCTGGCAATCTGTTTCCCAAAGGTCACAGCCTTGAAAACTGTATGGTATGCTGTTCTACTCTGTAACACATAGGGTCGCCAGGAGTCAGAATCAACTCCACAGCAACTGGTTTTAATTTTAATTACCTAAAAAGGTGATTTGGCTTCCCTAGACCCCAGATAGGTCTAAGACTGGAGTCACTGAAGTTGGGCATTGTCCAAGGTTTGCAAAAATCAGAAAGGGATTCCAATGTTAACGGTTTCAAATAGCTGTTTTAAAAGGCACAACTAATAATAAAAATGTAATAAAAATTATAGCCAGGAACTTTGCAAATTTAAAGTACGATGTAGAAATGCATAATACAAACGATTCTACTTGGTGTGCTAGGATACAGTGTGCTAGGCTATGAAGAGGCGTGTTGGCACTGTCTGTTTTTAGCTGTGCCCAACCCATGGGGAGCAGCTCAAAGAAGGATTTGCAGGAAGAATGACACAAAGCTGCCAGGGCAGAAAAAATACCAAACAAGACAGAGGGAAGAAGGGAGTTGAATTTGCCCCATGCTTTGTAGGTGTCAAACATAAAAAAAGCTGAACAGGATGTAATTTTTTTCAGTTCCTTTTAATAATTTTCCTTCTCCAATTTGGTCTTTGGTTCAGGACCAATGAAGTCAAGGTTAGTGTTGTGGAAGGATTTGCAGCCTCAGAGGAGGATGCTCCCGAGTCCTGCTCAGACTGGTCTACGCGAAATAGTGAAGGAAGTTATGCTCCTTTCCAATGTGTCCTCTCTCCTCCCCATCCAAGGCCACGCACAGCAGGAGACCCTCCTCTCCCGACTGAACATGGCGAAGGGAGAAGCACTGCACTGGGGATCAGGAGTCCTTCTCTTTGAATCTCAGCTCTACTAAAATTTTCTCCACGACCTTGGGCAATATCATTTACCTGTCTGGATCTTGGTTGATTGACATGACGCAAGGACCAGACAAGATGAAACAAGAGGCTTGGGTCAGATGGTTTCAAGGGTTCCTTTGACCTGCAAGTTGCTAAAATAGATCAATCCACATTAAGGCAACCTCTCTAGTGGGTATTTTCATTTTACAACCAGCTGCTTGGAAAGGACAATGCTTATCCAAGAGGAATGACTCTTCAATGATGAAACTTCAGGGGTTTTGTCTGCCACATAAGAATCAGAGGTCTTTTTTTGGAACTGTGTGTGTATGTGTGTGTGTGTCAGGGGTGTGTGGTATCTGGAGGGCTTAGAGTTTTTCCAGCCTTCCAGTTGCCCATACCAAAAACCTTGGGGTCATGTTTGATTCCTTTTTTTTTAACCCAGTATCCAATGTATTAGCTAATCCTAGTGGTTCCATGTAAAACATCTAGAATCTGATATTTTTCATCTCTTCATCTATTTCCTAGATTATAGCAATACTTTCTTAACTGCTTTTTTTTGCTTCCAACTTTGCCTCCTTTCAGTCTATTCTGAACATTAGCTGCAGCCAGAATGATCCTGCTAAAACTTCTCTCCCCAAAACTCTCTCTTGGCATCTCTATCAGTCATTTTGGGTGAGATTATGCTGAAGTAACAAACAATACCAAAATCTCAGTGACTTAATCCAAAGAAAGCTTATTTCTTGCTCAAACTACGTGTTCGGTGGAGGATGGCAGAAGGACCCTGATCATTGTGGTCACCCAGAGGCTAGGACTGAAGGAAGCTCCCACAATTACTGGAACAGAGAGAAAAGGATAGTGCAACTTGCGCAACGGTTCTGAAAGTTTCTGCCTGAAAGTGACCACATCATCTCTGCCCCCATTTCACTGGCTAAGCAAACAGCATGGCCACACACAGCTTCAAAGGAACAAGAAAGGGCAATACTATTATGTGACCACAAAGGAGAATACTGGAAATATTTGGTAAAAAGTGTAACGTCTACCACAGTTTCCCATCTCACTCAGAAAACCCCCCATGTCCTCATTACCTTTCCGATCTTGCCTCATTCAACTTCCCCTTTCCCCTCCACGTCAGCTACTCTTCCTTAAACACTCCAGGCAGGCTCCACCTCAGGGCCTTTGCACATGCTATTCCCTCTCCTTGGAGTACTCTTCCCCCAGGTATTTGCATAGCTCACTTCCTCACCTACTTCAAGTCTTTGCTCAAGTGCCCACTTCATAGTAAGGATTTTGTTGATCACCAGAATTAAAAATGCACACCACCCTCTCCCACACACACACCTCAGCACTCCTTATCCTGCTTCCCTGTTTTATTTTTTTCTATTGAACCTATTGTCTTCTAATATAACATACAACCG
Source organism: Dugong dugon (assembly GCA_030035585.1). Classification (NCBI taxonomy): domain Eukaryota; kingdom Metazoa; phylum Chordata; class Mammalia; order Sirenia; family Dugongidae; genus Dugong; species Dugong dugon. The sequence goes on from CM057462.1 coordinate 156,290,924, forward strand.
ATTTACTTTATTTTGTGTTCCGTGTTTTTATGCAAATTATGCTTACATCATACATTTCTTTAAAACTATGCAAACTCCTCATACATTATTTTCCTGAGTGCACTGTGTGCATTATATGGGTGGGTGTGTTATTTGAGGAAAAAAGGTAGTTGTTGAGAGCATGGGCTCTGTATCACTTAAGTTCAAATCCACGACTCCTCCACTTCCTAGCTAGTGACTTTGAGAAAGTTACTTAACCTCTTTGCCTCTGTTTCCTTGTCTGTAAAATGGGGCTAATAATAACACTTCGTACTATTCGTGGTGAGGGCTTAAATATGTGCAGCCTTAGAACAGATACTGGTATACAGTAGTAGTATTTTCTGTCCTTATTTATTATCTGATTCCTCGTACTACGATGTAAACTCCATAGGGTGGTGATTATTGTCGTTTTTCACCCCTGGTCCCCAGAGCAGTGTCTGGCACACAATAGACACAGCAAATATTTGTTGCATGAATGAGTGAGTGATTAGTGAATGACTAGCACACTGGGCCAGCACTCATTCTCCTCTGGCCAATTTGCCAACCCCAAGGTACCCAGGCCTTAGCATGGAGAGAACTGCAGAGGGGCCAGCTCCAGCTCTGCCAAATTGCACAAGACTTTGACATGTTCAGAGTCCCTGAAATACATGCCTCCACCTCTGCTGGGGACTTCCCTGGATGTGATGATGTGTGATGTGTGGTGCGGACTCATTTTATCTGGAAGCATCCTGCTGCACTTTGAATCTGAATATATAAATGAACCCTAGAGTGCAGATGAAACCTAAGTCTGGTCTGTAGTGGTGAACGCTTCATCAGCGAGTCAGCCTCAGTTGTGGCCTTGAACCCCTCACTCTGATACCATGATGTCAGGTATGCTTGTTCCTATTGTAAATAGGCTACTTGCTATTGTCATGATTTGTCTGGGGCTTGTCTTCTGGGAGGAGATCTGAAGGCACAGCACTGGGCCAGACACGCCCCCATTGCCATCGAGTCAATTCCGACTCACAGCAACCCTATAGGACAGAGTAGAACTGCCCCACAGTGTTTCTAAGTCTATAAATCTTTACGGCCAGGCACATCAAGCCCAAGCCTGTTGCTGTTGAGTCAATTCTGACTCATAGTGACCCTACAGGACAGAGTAGAACTGCCCCATAGGTTTTCCAAGGAGTTCCTGGTGGATTTGAACTGCCAATCTTTTGATTAGCAGTCGTAGCTCTTAACCACTACGCCACCAGGGTTTACACCAGGCACATAATAAACCAAAAAACCAAACCCATGGCCGTTGAGTTGATCCCAAATTATGATGACCCTATGTGTTAGAGAGTAGAACTGCTCCATAGGGTTTTCTTGGCTGTAATCTTTACAGAAACAGATCACCAGGCCTTTCTCCTGCAATATTGCTGGGTGGGTTGAAACTGCCAACCTTTAGGTTAGCAAAGCATAGACCATTGAGCCACCCAGGGACCTAGGTGCTCAACAGAGGTTTGTTAAGTGAATGAGCAAATGCATTAAAAAACTCACCAGAATGGAAGTCAAACTGTGCTGATTCTCTCCAGGATATTGTAGGAATTTTGATCCCTCAGAAGTGTGGGAAATTTTTTTTCTTGGTAATTAGACAGATTAATCTATTAGCACAAACTTGACACGAGCATCTGGATTCCAGTTTAGCCTACTAGACCTTCACAGGTGGGTCTGCTGCCTGAGAGAACTCTGAGTGAAGCCGGCAATTTCCTGATCTTTCCAGTCTAGGGTGCACTAGAGCTTTCTGTGGTGGGACTGGCTTAGGGTTACAAAGCAAAGTGTAAATATTGAGAGAAAATTTCTGGCAGCGAGGACATGTGAGGGTGTTTCATGTTTTTAAATATATTACGTATGGCAGTCTTTGAGGTGTACAGTGAGGAGGGGAAACGCAGGGAGAGTATCAGGTACCGTAATTCTTATTTCTGGACTCGGTTCTGTTTGCTGACTTCCGATTCTGTGCAAGCCTAAAGGGAATCTCTTTCCTGTTTGTCACTACTCTCAACCTTCAGGCCCCAAGTATAAGAGGTCAGTGGGATGGGAGCATATTCATGACTGACAGGAGGTAAGAAGGGAAAATCATGTGGTTCCTTTCTTTTTCACCTTGGACTCTGATCTGGGAAAATCCTGGCTGACTTGTCTGCTCATAAGAGTGCATCCTTTCTGAGTACCCTCACACCTCACAATATGCCTGTTAGGATCCCCTTTCTCTTACTGTAAAATCAGAGAGCTATCCTTGTGACTTGTTCCGGGTGTAGCCCCAGGGACAACTGTAAGGCAGGTGAAGTTTATCTATCCTCATACTTTTCTGACCCTTTCTCAACCACTTTGCCTCTCAAAACTCCGTGTGACCCAGGCAAGTCCCTTATTTTTTAAGCCTCAGTTTCCTCACCTATAATACGAGATTAACAATCACACTTGTTCTTGTTAGTTGCCATCATGTTGGCTGTCACTCATGGCAACCCCGTGTACAACAGAACGAACATTGCCTGGTTTCATGATTGTTGGTATGCTCAAGTCCACTTTGTGACCGCTGATGTATTTTGAGTGACTTCCAATCTGGAGAACTCATCTTTCAGCACTGTACTGGACAACATTCTGTTGTGATTCATAGGGTTTTTACTGGCTAATTTTCAGAAGTGGATCACCAAGCCTTTCTCCTAGTCTGTCTTAGTCTGGAAGTTCTGCTGAAAACTGTCCACCATGGGTGGCTCTGCTGGTATATGAAATTTAGTATTTGGTATTTAGAAGATGATAGCTTCTAACATCATAGCAACACATAAGCCACTGCAGTACAACAAACTGACAGACAAATGGTGGAATAATAGTAAGCATACCCATTGCCGTTGAGTCGATTCCAACTCATAGCAACCCTTCAAGACAGAGTAGAACTGCTCCATAGGCTTTCCAGGGAGTGGCTAGTGGATTCAAACTGCTGACGTTTTGGTTAGCAGCCTAGCTCTTTCCATAATAAAGTTGCTGTGAGGATTAAATGAGATGGTTCTCAAAATGATTGCTAGAGATTATCAATACTGGCTTTCGGGAAAGGCTCTGATTTATATGTTAGTGAATTTAAGCCAGCATATTGCCTTTCCCAGTAACAGAAACCTTTTAACCTGAAGAATGGAATGGAGCAGTGTGGCCCCTGTGGAAAGAGCTTTGGCATGGCAGAGCCATTGGGAGAGAAGTTCCTTGGATTTGAGGCTCAAGTGTTCCTTGAAGCCTTATTAAGTAGAAAGTTACCTGCTCTTTTCTGAAACAGTGTCTCTGTTTCTTCCCCAAGGAGGTTAGAAGGGAGTGGTGAAATAATGATTCAGAAGCACTTGTAAGTCCTTTGCAATCTACCCTTCCCCCCTCCCTTTTTTTCTTTTTTTTTTTTTTGCTTGAAAAAAGAATGCTTATTATACAGAGGCCCAAGATCTCTTCTCTTTGCCCTTGTTGCCCTACTTTCAGAAGTTTATATCATGATCATATTTGTAAATTCGAGAACTTTTCAGCTGGAAGAGACTATTCTTAAAAGATTTTCACAACAGAAAATAAAAAATGTTAGAAAGATTTCAGGGAGATTGGAACTCTTATGCACTGCTGGTGGGAATGTAAAATGCTCCAACCACTGTGGAAAACAATATGGCACCTTCTTAAAAAGTTAGAAATAGAAATAACATACAATCCAGCAATTCCACTCCTAGGAATATATCCTAGAGAAATAAGAGCTGACACACAAATAGACATATGCACACCCATGTTTATAGTAGCATTACTCACAATAGCAAAGAGATGCAAACAACCTAAGTGCCCATCAGAAGAAGAATGGATAAACAAATTATGGTACACACACTCAGTGGAATTCTATGCAATGATAAAGAACAATGTTGAATCTGTGAAGCATCTCACAACATGGATGAATCTGGAGGGCATTAACCTGAGTCACAATAGCAAAGAGATGCAAACAACCTAAGTGCCCAACAGCAGAAGAATGGATAAACAAATTATGGTACACACACTCAGTGGAATTCTGTGCAATGATAAAGAACAATGTTGAATCTGTGAAGCATCTCACAACATGGATGAATCTGGAGGGCATTAACCTGAGTGAAATAAGTCAATCACAAAAGGACAAATATTGTATGAAACCATTATTATAAAAACTCAAGAAAAGAGTTACACACAGAAAAAAATAATCTTTGATGTTTATGAGGGAGGGGAGCTGTGGGAAGTGAAAATCACTAACTAGACAGTAGGCAAGTGTTAACTTTGGTGAAGGGAACGGCAACACACGATATAGGGCAAGTCAGCACACCTTGACCAAGGCAAGGTCATAGAAGCTTCCTAGGCACATCAAACTTGTGGGACCAAGTTACTGGGGTGGAGAGCTTGGGACCATGGTCTCAGGGGACATCTAGGTCAATTGGCATAACATAGTTCATAAAGAAAATGTTCTACATCCTACTTTGGTTAGTAGTGTCTGGGATCTTAAAAGCTTTTGAGCAGCCATCTAAAATACATCTATTGGTCCCATCACATTTGGAGCAAAGGAGAATGAAGAAAAGCAAAGACACAAGGAAAATATTAGTTCAAAGGACTAATGGACCATATGAAGCACAGCCTCCACCAGCCTAAGCCCAGAAGAACCAGATGGTGCCTGGCTACCACCACCGAGTACTCTGACAGGGATCACGATAGAGGGTCCAGACAGAGTGGGAGAAAAATGTAGAACAAAATTCAAATTCACACACAAAAGAAGACCAGACTGGAGGAATCCCCGAGACTGTGACCCCTGGACACCCTGCTAATTCAGAACTGAAGCCACTCCCAAAGTCTACCTTTCAGCCAAAGGTTAGACAGACCTATAAAACAAGCAATAACACATCTAAGGAAATTGTTTCTTAGTTCACTAAAGTACACGAGACCAAATGGGCAACCCCTGCCCAAAAGGAAAGACTAGAAGGTGGGAAGTCAGAAGAAAATTGGCGGAATGGACATGGAGAACCGGGGTGGAAAGGGAAAGGGGAGAGTGCTGACACATTGTGGGGATTGCAACCAATGTCACAAAATAATTTGTGTATAAATTTTTGAATGAGAAACTAATTTGTGCTATAAAATTTCACATAAAACACAATGATTTTTTTTAAAAAAAAGATTGTCATGCATGTCCCTGGCTGAAGGAAACCTCTAGTTCCAGTTTACTAGAGAGAAAATTCCTAATAAGCACAACTTTAGTTTTAGTACTGATTGAGTATCAACTTTTATCAACAGTTTAAATAAAAATTCCAAATCAACAAATCAGCACAGCCCACAATATATGCCTAGTTTGGCATCTGTCTTTGTGACACCATCAGTGTGGGTTGAATTTGGTCAGTGAAATCTGTTTAAGTTAGTTGAACTGTTGAGGTAATTGGTACCATTGAGATGTGCATGAGCCTGAACTTTGATCCAATGGGAACAGACATTATTGAAACAGAATTTTGTTTGTTAGCTCAGGGAGAGTTGGCTCCTGGAGTCTTTCTGCTGTCAAGTCACTGAAAGGCCATTTGTTCATGGAATTTTTGTCCGGGGAGAAACGCAGTCTGGAGAAATAAATTTAAAGAGATTTATTCCCAGAAGGATGGACTCATGTGGGAAAAACTTGTTGAGGAAAAAAAAATTAAGCTGATTCTGCAGGTACTGCTATGCAGCCTTTGGATTTTGGTCTGTGTGTGTGTGTGCATTTTAAGAATACGACAAGGCTCAAAAAAAAAAAAACAAGAATACCAGGAGGCTCCACTTTACCGAAAGCCAATAGGGCCACAGCTCAAACTTACAGAACAAATAAGGGAGATTTTTCATCCCGCAGGTGTATTTTGCAGTGTCCCTTCCTTTTAAACACCCCAAACCTGAAGAAACGATCCAATGGTCCCAAATTCAGTTTACACACAGTATTTCAGGAATGAATGCACAGTGTAAAGGGAGGCACACCTGTCAATTACTAAACTAGGGAGCATTCCTATAGGATAATCCTTTTTGTAGCGTCTCATGCACCAGAGTATTGGAGCATAAGATACATCAGGTATGAATTTTCATTTGAATGAACTTCTTTTAACTTATTATTTGGGATAAAACATTTCAAGAGTTAACAGCAAACACAAGTGTGCAAGGTCATTGAGATGAATCAGCCTCTTTTAGTTGCTGGTGTTAATTTGTTCACTTGTTGTACCACTCTCTTCTTGGTCCTGTTGTTGTTGTTAGCAGGGCTTTGAAACAGTTCTTCCCGGTTCAGTCATGGGTGAGAAAGCAAAACCAGAACAGACCTGAATTTTTAGAATTTGGGTGAACCAGAATGGTAACTGGAATGGGAACAATTATAGGTTGAAGCCTTGCTAGGAACTTAATATCCCTCTTAGAAAACAAGGGCAGCATATGCATTGCATAGCAACCAAATCTCTTACCCATCAGATTTTGAGCAGAGTTGGAAACAGCAGTGTACCACTCAAAGATGGTGACTGAACGTCCTGTTTTGAATGTGGGTTGCTCTCCACAGTCCTGCCAATAATCCAATATCATGTATCAGGCTTCTGAAAGGGCTCACTGTGCTTTTTCTGAGTCTCCTATTTCAGGGCTTTGACTGTAATTTTTCCCATTCCAGTTACCATTCCGGGTCACCCACATTGTAAAAATTTGGGTCTGTTCATTGGCCTTGACTAAACCACTTCAAAGCCCTGCTTGCTAGTTGTCATGGAGCTGATTCTGAGGGGCTTTGTGTCAGATTTAGCCAGGTCCCCACCCAGGTGTCACTAAGGTATGGTGGTAAGCATGTTCTCTTTATGTATTCAGAACTAACCCCCCTTTCACCCTATGTCCCTTGGTGATTAGTTCCCCCACCCCCACTTTGTTCTGTGTTCTTTGAGTAGGGCTCCACTCACAGGATCAGGTGTGACGCATGTGGCCCAGGCCTCAGGTAGTCAGCACATCACATCTCCCTGGCTACAGAGATTGGTTTGGGAATGGAACATGTAGCCCAATCAAAGCAAGTGAGATGCAGTGAGATTTTGCTGGGAATTCTGGGACCGAAGAAGATGTTTCCATTTAGGCTGTCCTTCCAACTTGAACCTGAGGTAATATAAGCCGGAGTTGCTGCAGCTGTTTTTGTTTCAATGAAGTGAGAGTTTTTCTGAGAATGGCACCTTCAGAGAGCAAGGAGAGTTGAGATACTGGGAGAGAGAAACAAGATAATAATGACAATTTTGAACCCCTGTAGCCAGCCATGCCTGAAACTGGAGCCATCTCTAGACTTACAGGTTATATGGAACAATAAACTAACATTTTCCTTTAAACTAATTTAGGCTGGATTCTTTGTCACTTATAACTAAGCCTTAACTGATAGAGAAATACATCTTGAAGACCAGTATGTTTGAACCCCACCCATTAAGAGTTTCCATTTGCCTCAGGATAAATATATTTCTCTCTCCTCCACCTCTTTTTTTTTTACCCAAATCCTAAGCACAGACGTGCCCCATATTGGAACATTCTAAATCAGAACTCTGGGTCCTAAGTTGCTTTGTATACTGCTTCCTGTCTAGAAGGTAACTCAACCAATTACTGTAACAGACAGTGAGAAGATTTAGACTAAGTCCTGTTTTCATTTGCCTCCACTGTGACTTCTACAATAAATCTTCATATACTATGAGTTTATTTGGGGCCATAAATGGTTGCATAGAATCAGTCTCATAAATGTTATCATTACCTGATGTTTTTAAGACCATCTGGAATAAAAAATCTGGGCAACCAGAGAGCAGTTTAATGATCTAGAATGTGGCAGTGGCCAGCCGTATTTTTGGCCAAAATATTCCAACTTTTCAAGATTGTTTGTATATACTAATCAATAGTTAAAACTGCTCAGGTAGTGGCTTTCAACCACCTGGCATATATTACCAGTCTTGTTTCTGGGGTGGATGGGGAACCTGGGAGGCCTCCAGCCTTGAACTTGGAGGGTGCTAATAAGGAAATATGGCAGCGGGTGAAAAGTTTTGATTTTGTGTGTGTGTGATGCAAATATACTCAATAAAACATTTGCCAGTTCAACAGTTTCTATATGCACAATTCAATGACATTGATTACATTCTTCACACTGTGCATCCCTTATCCCTATCTTTTTTCTAATTATTCTATCACCATTAAAGTAAACTCAGTAACCCACAGCAAAAACTTACCCTTTCCTCCTCCCTTCCACCCTTGGTGGAACCCTGGTTGCCCAGTGGTTAAGAGTTCAGTTGCTAACCAAAGGTTGGCAGTTCAAATCCACCAGCTGCTCCTTGGAAACTCTATGGGGCCATTCTACTCTGTCCTATAGGGTCACTGAGAGTCAGAATTGACTCGATGGCGATGGGTTCCACCCTTGATAATCACTAATAAGTTTTGGTTATATATTTGCTTATGCATGTAAGTTCGGTCATACAGTATTTGTCCTTTTGTGACTGACTTATTTTGCTCAGCATGATGTTTTCAATGTTCATCCATATTGTCGCATGCATCAGGACTTCATTTCTCTTTACAGCTGAGAAATTTTCCATTGTGTTTATGTACCACATTTTGTTTATCCACTCATCTGTTGATGGACATTTAGGTTGTTTCCCCATTTTGGCTATTATGAAGAGTGCTCAGTGAACATTGGTGTACAAGAAAGATTAGGTTTTGAAGTCAGGTAGACCTAGATTCCAATCCCAACTCCACTGGGAACCTTACACAAGTAAGTTACCTCTCTGAGTCTCAACTTTTTCATATGTAAATTTTCATATGTAAATAATAATAACACCTCATAGGGCTGTTAAAAGATTTAAATTTTCTAAAACAGTACCTGACAGACTAACACTCCATAGTTTCCTCCCTCCCTCTACCATAACACACTGGATCAAGCAATGGATTAGGAATCAGGAGATCCTAGTTCAGGCCCTGACTCTGTTTCTAATCACCATGGCATTGAGCAAGTCTGTGTCTTTTTTCCCCTTGTGGTAGCAGAAGTGCCATTATTATCATCATTTTATAGACGAGGAAAAGAAGATTTAGAGACTTGGGCAAGGCCACACACTAGTAAGTGGAACTGGAAACCGAATCTAACTTGAAAAATGAGGCAAATCCAACCATCTATTCACACTTCCATCCATCCGTCCATCCATCCATCCATTCATCCATCCAGCCAGCCATCTACATTTTACTCAGCAGATACTTATTGGAGCCTAATGAGCTATAGAGCCCAGTCATTTTCTTTCTACTTCAGGGTAATTATGAGGTTCAAATGAGAGAGAAGTATCAAAGTGCTCTGTCAAGTACAAAGTAATGTAGAATGTTATTTTTATACTCTGTTCAAATATATTGATAACATTGCCCATACAACGAGATTTCCCCTAACGCCAATTTGAAATTGAGAAAATACCTAACATATAGTTGAAGGGAGTTAGAAAGATTAAGGATCTTAGTTGAGACCCTCGAACTATAAAAGAAGACATCAGTGCCTGACCCCACATGTGGCCCCAGACAAACTATGAACAGCTCCCTGCATCCAAAACCCAGTGTCTGATGAGATGGCTCTGAACTGTGCTTCTCCCACAGTGTCCTGAACACTCTGTCTTGGGTCTGGTGGCAGTCCTGTTACCTCAGATCTTGTTCTCACCTTCAGGTAGATGCTTTCTTTGGACTGTCTGTTGGCTCTTTATTCTGACATTAGACTGGTCCCTGCCTCTCAGATCTCTCTGGGTTCTACTCCTGTGCCCACCATGTCATCCAGAACCAAACACTGATTCACTGGCGCTCTGCTTGATCTCCGAGGTGGTTTAAAGATTAGGAAGGAAGCCCAGCTGTGAGAAAGTGGCATTAAAAGAAAAAGCACCTTAGAGCTGGCACTCATTTCACTGGCATCTGACTGACTGCATCTGATGCCAGGAAATGAGTGGCCAGTGGATAAAGTCCTGTACTTTAGGACACTGTGTGGTGGCTCATGGACACTAGACTCCCAGTGAACATCAAGGAATGACAGGGAATCTGGGATAATCTTTGGGATGAAAGAACTACAAGGTACAGCTTCTAGCTGGTCTGGGGGTGGTGCTGGGGTCGTTTAGTTTTGTTACCAAGTCCATGGCCAGTGAAATCTGAGGAGAGCCATTGAATTTATGGAGTTTTCTGTTTCTGACAGGTGGGAATTCTCAAGGCTTCCACACTCCTCAAAGACACCTGCGTGCTTTTCACTTTCTACCTGGCCCTCCAGCAGGCACCAGGAAAGCTACATGAGCTTCTCCCTTAAGTGAAGTAGAATGATACTTCTATGAAACCTTGCTGCTCCTTACAGGTGGTGGACAGAGAGCCCAGGGACCTGTGCCCTGCCTGTCTCCCTTGATTTGAGCTCTTTGAATATGGTGCCAGAGGGGCATTTGGGCTGGCAGCTCATGGCAGGGCCAAGGTTAAGCCCTTTAAGGGCAGTTGCACCTACTCAGTGTGTCATATGCTCGTTGCTGCCTGTGGAGCACACTAGCTCCATCCAGCCTACAGGCCAGCTGACCAAGGGTCTCTTCCAAGTTGGTTAAAATCACTTTCTCCCAGGCCTCTGCGCGTGGTGCGACTCCTGGTGTTCCACAACAGTTCTCAACTGGAACCTGTGCAAGCCTTTTATTATACGGCTGGGAAAAAAGAAAAATGAACGTTCCCAGTATTTTTCCCATTCTCCTACCAAGAAGACCTTAAATGAAAAGGGGGGAGGGGGAAGCTTCATACCAGAGGCGAGTTTGCAGTGAGAATCTCTGAGTCTATTTTCGTCTAGTACCATCTGGACACAAATCAAGAATCTAATTTTTCCCACTACTTTCTCTTTTTTTCCCCTTTGTACTTTAGCTGACTCTGAGTGCACAAAGCCTGAAACCAAGTCTGGACCACAGAATTCCATTAAAACATAAAGAATAAACAGAAAGAAAATGTCATCGAGTTCCATGGATTATTTCCCCCTCTTACAGTGCCCGCAGCAGCCAGAGCCCCAAGCCCCTCCTTCCAGGACTTTCTGGATGCACCAGAAGGTGCAGTGAGAGGCTGGGAGAGAATCACAGTGGCCAGCCCCTCTTGGTGCTGCCTTGCACCTCAGCCTGTGGCTGGAGTCTAGTATGAGCCCCAGACTGGGATCTGAAGTCCCACCATGTGATCGTCATCTACCAACCTCAACTAAGCGCCAACAACCTTCCAGTGGTGTGAGCTCAGTCCGCTCACTTGCTGCAGACAGTGAGCCCTGGACTCCCTCTTAGCTTTCCAGCATCATCAATGCGACAGGACCCCTGATGCAAGACTAAAATACCACCCAGCTCCCTCCTTGTCCTGGATTATCTCCGCTTCTCCTCATGAGCAATGCCCTGGCCAGTTACATACCCTGAGTTATCAGCAAAGTGATCTCCTTAACATTGTCACAGGTGGGGGTTCACACCAGTGGGATTGGGGTGGTAGAGCAGATTTCCTTTAAGGTCATTTGTGCCAGAGGACTGTGGCTTGAAGATGAGGAACCTGGAGTTCCAGGCTGAATCTTCTGCATAAGAATGAATACATTGTTTTCAAAAGTCTGGCTACTGGGAACTTAGCTATATGTTCAATTGGTTTGCCAGACAGAGAGGAAAGTGGGGCTTTGTGTGTTTTTAGGAGAATGCTGTTATGAAAGAAGTAAGGGCTGGCACAATCCGACCCTCCAGTCTTGTTCCCATTGTTGGAAGTCTGCATCTTCCTATGTACCACCTGCTGGACTGGGACCCTCTACCTATGGCAGACCTGGGGCCTACGATATGCCCAGCCCTCTGGGGCTGTCTTGGGCAGGATGCCTGCTCCTGCCAGAGTGAAGAATATTAAGGAGCTCCTCATCGAACTGAACCTCTTGAGGAGGCGAAGAGCCAGCTGGATGCTTGGTAGGCCTCCAGCTGCCAGCAGAACAGATGTATCAAGTCAGGTTTATGAGAGAAGTTTTCCCAGACGACTATGTCCAAACTTCTGTCCATCCTGCTGTAACCTCTTCAGTTAGATGGATAAAAAGCAGACCAATCCAGCCTTGGACCAGAACAACACAGATAAGAACCCAAAGAAGAAACTAATGGAGTGCCATTAGAGGCTTTTTCCACTTGAGCAGAAAAAAACAGGAACTGATGGAAACCAGAAGGGTGTGGCCTCGGAATGAGACTTTAGGTGAGGAGACAGCAGTGAGCACAGAGCACACTCGTTCAGGGGAGCTTTGCTAGAATGGCTTACCGGACCTGGGACCTTCTGGATACAGAAATGACCATAAAAAGAAAGCAGGCAGATCCCATACAGAAAAAGTGACCTCTCCTCTAAATTCCATGCTTGGAAAAGTACTTATTTAAAGTAAAAAAAAAAAAAAAAAAAAAAAAAAAGTCCACACACACAGCAAAACCTGTCTCTAGATGACTAGGCCTAAGAACATGACTAAAGTGATGCACAGAGAGCAAGCATCCACTAAGGTTGTTTCTTCTGTGTTCCATGGACCTGAAAGAGTGTGTCACATAACTGGGTGTGGAGAAGTCTGTCTACCTCAGATTTATGGTATGTGGTGGGGTGATGTGTTAGTTTTCTATGGCCACTATAAAAAAAAAAATACCATAAATGTAGTGGCTTAAAGCATCAGAAGTTTATTCTCTTACAGTTCTGGAGGTCAGAAGTCCAAAAGCAGTCTCACTGGGCTACAGCCAAGGTGTTGGCAGGGCAGGTTCCTTCTTAAGGCTCTAGGGGAGAATGCGTTTCCTTGCCTTTTCTAGCTTCTGGAGGCTGCCTACATTCCTTAGCTGGTGACCCCTTCCTTAAACCACTCCAGTTTCTTTCCTTCCCCATTACTTCTTTTTCTCCTTCTCTGTAGTCAAATCTCCCTCTGCCTCTCTTATTTGGACTGCTGCGATTTCATTTAGGCCCCACTTGAATAATTCAGGATAATTTCCCTGTTTAAGAATTCTTAACTTGATCCCATCTGCAAAGTCTATTTTGCCATGTAAGGTAACATTCACAGGTTCCAGGATTAGGAAGTGGATATCTTTTGGGTGGGGGCATTAATCAGCCACCATGGATAACTTTACTGAACATGTACCTATCGTGTTGAAAAATTATCTAACTTCTTTTAAAGACTGATGGTTGAGTCATGTTGAGTCATTTATCTGGACTAGAGGCAGTCTGGGTGGGTTCACTGGAACCAGTTGGAGTGGCCACAATGCCAGCTTGGATCTCTGACATAAACGGCAGGTGAAGGGAGCCGGAAATTATTTGCTCACTGGACAGTGATCAGCAGAGAGAGTTGCTCTAAGAAACAGGAAAAACCAGATCAGGGAAATTTAAGAGAGTAGATTGTAGAGGATCTTGTAACAGAAAAGTAGTATTGATGTGACATGTAAACCCTAGAATTTTACATTACAGCTAATATAAGTGGTCTAAACCTGAAGAAATTTAGAAATAAGAATAGGAGGAAATTACATATGTCCTTTTTTCCTTTGTTTTTTTATTTTGCTTATTCCAATTTGATAGTTTTCTAATTTATGTTTAAAAAGCAGTTATTAGATTTCTGATGAGTCAGAATGAAAAAGTCTTTTCCTTAACTTTTCAAACTTTTTATTTTGAAATGATTTTAAACTTATAAAAAAGTTGCAAAAATAGGAGCGTTCCTATACAGCCCTTCACCTAGCTTCCCCTAATGTTACCATCTTATGTAACAATAATACACTGATCAAAACTCAGAAATGAACACTCGTACAATACTATGAACCATACTACAGATTTTATTCCACTATAATAATCTGAGACGCTCTATGTGAAGAAGAACAGGGCATCAGGATTGGAGGAAGACTCATTAACAACCTGCATTATGCAGATGACACAACCTTGCTTGCTGAAAGTGAAGAGGACTAGAAGCATTTACTGATGAAAATCAAAGACTGCAGCCCTCAGTATGGATTACACTCAACATAAAGAAAACAAAAATCCTCACAACCAATAAGCAATATTATGATAAACGGAGAAATGATTGAGGTTGTCAAGGATTTTATTTTACCTGGATCCACAAATAACACACATGGAAGCAGCAGCAAGAAATCAAAAGACATTGCATTGGGCAAATCTGCTGCAAAAGACCTCTTTAAAGTGTTGGAAAGCAAAGATGTCACCTTGAAGACTAAGGTGCACCTGACCCAAGCCATGGTGTTTTCAATTGCCTCATATGCATATGAAAGCTGGAAGATGAATAAGGAAAAAGAATTGATGCCTTTGAATTGTGGTGTTGGCAAAGAATATTGAATATACCATGGACTGCCAAAAGAACGGACAAACCTGTCTTAGAAGAAGTACAACCAGACTGCTCCTTAGAAGCAAGGATGGCGAGACTACGTCTCATATATTTTGGACGCGTTATCAGGAGGGATCAGTACCTGGAGAAAGATGTCATGCTTGGTAAAGTAGAGTGTCAGGGATAAAGAGAAAGACCCTCAACCAGATGGGTTGACACAGTGGCTGCAACAATAGGCTCAAGCATAACAATGATTGTGAGGATGGTACAGGACTGAGCAGTGTTTCTGTTGTACATAGGGTTGCTATGAGTTGGAAGAGACTAAACAGCACCTAATAGCAACAACAAACGTCCTTTTTCTGGTTTAAGATCCTATTCAAGATCCCATATTGCGTTTAGTTATCATGACTCCATGGTCTCCTCTAATCTGGAACTGTTCTTAAATCTTGTCTTGCCTTTCACAAACTCAACAAATTTTTTTTTTTTGATTTATTTTGAGTTAATTGTAGAGTCACATGAAGTTGTAAAAAATAATATAGAGAGATTCCTTATATCAGTAACCCAGTTTCCCCCAAGGTAACATCTTGTGTACCAATAGCACACTGTCACAACCAGGAAATTGACATTGATACAATCCTTGAAACTTATTCAGATTTCACCAGTTTTACATACTCTCATTTGTGTGTGTGTGTGTGTGTGTGTGTGTGTGGTGTGTGTGTGGTGTGTGTAAAAAAAAAAAAAACCCGTTGCCATCGAGTCTATTCCGACTCATAGCAACCCTATAGGACAGAGTAGAACTGCCCCCAAATGTTTCCAAGGAGCACCTAGTGGATTTGAACTGTTGACCTTTTGGTTAGCAGACGTAGCTCTTAGCCACTATGCCACCAAGGTTTCCATGTGTGTGTAGTTCCATGCAATTTTATCACATGTGTAGAGTTGTGGGACTACCACCACCATAGTCAAGATACAGTACAGTTTGATCACAAGGATCCCTCATGCTACGCTTTTATAGGCACAGCCACCTCCCTTTCTCTCCCCTAGCCCCTGGAAACCATTAATCTGTTCTCTATCTCTATATATAGTTTTATCATTTCAAGAATGCCATATGAATGGAATTATAGAGTATGTAATCTTTTGAGATTGGCTTTTTTCACTCAGCATAATACCCTTGAGATCCACTCAAGTTGGGTGCATCAATAATTCATTTTTTTTTCTGTTGAATAGTATTCCATGGAATTGATGTACCAGTTTGTTTAAATTTTTACTTGTTGAACGATATTTGAATAACTTCAACTCTTTTGAGGAATACTGGTCAGTTTTTTTTTTTTTTTTTTTTGTAGACTGTTTCTTGATTTGAGTTGGTCTGAAGTTTCTCATGATGAGACTGAGGTGATGTGTTTTTGGCAAGAATACCACAGAAGTGATATACTTTTCTAAGTGCATCATATCAGGGAGTAAGTGATGTGAATATGTCTTATTAATGATGATGTTAATCTTGATCAGTTGGTTAAGTGGTGTCATTTTGAGTAGGTTTAGTTTTAGTATTTGAATATGTTTTATTAACATACATAAATTAGTCAAGTTAGATACCACTGCTGGCCATTCTCATCAGGAACATAATAGATAGATCCTGATAGAATGGGAGCAAAATGTGGAAATTCTTAAAAAGTCCAGACTTACTGGACCAGTGGAGACTGGAGGACTCCCCAAGACTGTCGCCCTGAGATACTCTTTAAACCTTGAACCTAAACTATTCCATAAGGTCATCTTTTAGCTAAACAACAGATTGGCTCATAAAATAAACAATATTGTCTGTGAGTACTGTGGTCCTTTAAAAAAACATCTATATGGGACCAAATGATCAACACTTAGCTTTAAAACAAAGACAAGAAGGCAAAAGGGCAGGGAAACTAGATTACTGGAAAAGGAACAACCAAAATGAAAATAGTGAGAAAGTTAACACACTGTGTAAAACTGTCTTAGTTATCTAGTGCTGCTGTAACAGAAATACCACAACTAGATGGATTTAACAAAGAGAAATTTATTTTTTCACAGTCTAGTAGGCTAGAAGTCCAAATTTAGGGCAACAACTCCAGGGGAAGGCTTTCTCTGTCAGCTCTGGAGGAAGGTCCTTGTCGTCAATCTTCCCCTGGACTAGGAGCTTCTCTGGGCAGGTACCCTATGTCCAAAGGACGTGCTCTGCTCCCGGGGCTGCTTTCATGGTGGTATGAAGGTCCCACACTCTCTGCTTGCTTCCCTTTCCTTTTATCTCCTGTAAGACAAAAGGTGGTGCAGGCCCCACTCTCGGAAACTCTCTTTACATTGGAGCAAGGATGCGACCTTAGTAAAGGTGTTACAATCCCACCCTAATCCTCTTTAACATAAAATTACAATCACAAAATGGAGAACAACCACACAATATTGGGAATCATGGCCCAGCCAAATTGATACACACATTTTTGGGGGGACATAATTCAATCATGACAAAAATGTAACCAATGTCACTGAGCAAACTGTGTAGAAGTTGCTAAATGGGAGCCTAATTTGCTGTATAAACTTTCACCAAAAACACAATGAAAATTATTTTAAAAAAATAAAATAAATAAATTACTAAATTAGAGATCACTTTGTAATGCTAAGCACAGCATGACCATACAAAAGTTCTAATTCTTAATTATAAATGTCTTATATTAGATAAAGCAACTGAGCCAGCACTCATGAAGCCTCTGGTTCTGCTGTAACAGTGTACCCTGTGAGGAGCAGGACTGCTTCTCTTGAATGGACCTTGTGATGAGCTCTAGAAGATTCCTGAACCCTAGTCGTGGCCTGGGGTTACTGCAGTTGGTGCTATATCCATCCTTTTTGGCTGATACACCAAAACACAATCATGTTCCTTTGGTTCTTCCTGGACAAGAGCCTTGGCAGAGACCCACATGGATCTTAACTTTAGTCTAGGAGGAGACATTAACACCCCATTTGTCACCCATCCCTAAGGGAAGCATGCCTGGACCATGATAATATCCTGTCCTGAGACCAGGGCTGGGACAGTAGAAAACAGGCAGTTGGAACCATTTCCTTCTTTGTCCACTGATCTAAGAAAGCAATCCGCTTTCTTTTTTATTAATGTTCTGGCTTTAAGAAGTGCCTAATTTGACCAGGTTGTGCTGAGGGGCTAGGGAGACTATGAAGAGGCTGTCTTTAATTTCTTCTAATAATTTAGGAGCCATATTCAATCTTCATACATCTTCCACTAGGAAGGATGAAATCTACAAAAGGCTAACAACATGGCATCTGCCCCAGTTTTTGAAAAAGATATCCCAGAAATCATATGCTGGTGGTCCAGGACTCTTCCCCCAGGTTATGGAGTTCTTATCATAGTTTATAGAATAATACATGACTTTATGCAGTTTTAATAGTTGTAGTCTGAAAACTCCGAGTGTTTTGTACTCTGCCTGACTTGTCCTCTTCCAACCATTCAATCTGACTGGGTGCTTCAGTAATTTCTGTGTTTAAAATCTTTCACCCACTGACTTCACTTACCAATTTTATCAGCTTTGCTTCTCAATGAGGCTTGGATTAACTTCTTGAAGATTTCTGTGGAAGATTTATTATTGAAACTTCTTACTGTGGTAAAAGATGTTATTAATACCATTTAATTTAGATGCTTCCCCTTTTCAAGCTTTACTGCTCACCCTTTTTGCTTCAGAAGTTTAATGTGATTTCTCCTTATTCTCACAGAGTGTCTAAAACATATTTTTCATCATAAATGGTAAGATTATTGTTTTGATTATTTCTTTTCCCAACATGTGCAGACCTGGAGAAATGCCATCCCACTTCAAAGTTACTGCTGTCATTACTATATTCAACGAGAAATAAGAAAGTTGATGATAGTAACTGTTATAGTAGGTCTACTCTCCATTTTTCATAAAATCTTCACCTGACCCTTCTTAGATAAGCTTTTGAACACAGGCTTTGGGTCATACAGATCTGTATACAAATCCTGGCTGCACTAACGACTTGTTCTATGACCTTAGGGAGGCTTTTTTTTTTTTTTTTTGGATTAGTCAGGATAGACCAGGTTATACTATGGTAACAAACAATTTCAAACTCTCAGTGGCTTAAAACAAGAAAAGTTTATTTCTTGCTCAGGCAAAGTTTGATAAGGTCTGGGCAGCTCTCCAGCACAGCTGTTCTCCTTGTGATGGCTCAGCATTAACCCTCCACATCCACACATATCCACAATCAGCATGCCAGAGAAAAGATTGGTGGAGAGTAAAGCATCAGCAATGAAATGTTCCTATCCAGACGCAACACATGTCGCTTCTGCTCACATTTCATTGGCTAAAATTCATGCAGCCACATCCAATATCAATATCAATAACCGATCCTGTGCACCCAGGAGGAGAGAACTGGACATTGGTGAGCAATGGTAATGAATGGCAGAGTGAGGATTTGTACATGACTCAGAAAATAATAAACATTATTTTCAGTAGTTCAACAACATATTCATTAAGTGCACAAGATAAGAAAGTTTCAGTCTCAAGAACCCTACCATCTCATTGGGGAGGTAAGCCACATACACACACAAAAAAAGTTAATGATGCGAGACAATAAATCAAGGTCATTTATTGAAGAACAGGTATATGGCCTTTTTCTTATTCTGTATTTAGTATATAATAGCTCCTTGATGCTTATTTGTTGAATGAATAAATGAATAGATAGAATTTCAGAACAACTTATTTTACTGATGGGAAGATGAGAGACCAGAGAGGTTACTTGGCTTGTAAGAGTCACATAGCTATTTAGTGGGTGAACTGAGACTGACTAATCTCTTGCTTCCTTCCCCATTGGACCACACACCAATTTCTCCAGAGGAGAGATTAACTTCGGGATGAAGCATTTTAAGCAACCTTCCATTTTGCCATGTCAGAGCTGGTGGTGTCACCTTGATTCATTCTGTATCACCATGGCCCTGAAATGTCTCTCGTCAAGGTCACCCATGATCTCCATGTTGTTTCATCCTGTGGGCAGCTGTCCATCTTCATGTTACTTGGCCTTTCAGCAGCGTTCAACACAGCTGATTCCTTCCTTCTCTTGAATCTAGGTCTCTGTGACAGCACATTGATCTTTTCCCCTCTTAACTCATTGGTCATGCTGGTCTCCTTTGCTGGCTTCTTCTCTAGCTAATCATTAAATGCTTGAGTTCCTCAGGGATTAATCTCTTTTCTACCAACACATTCTCTCTAGGCAATTCCAACCAGTCCCAAGATTTAACTGCCATCATTACGCAGAAGGCATGCAAATTTATATCTTTCCCCAGAGTTCCAGATTTATACATCCTAATGATTACTTGACATTTTCATTTGGATGCTTAATATGTTATCTCCAATGAATGTCTAAAATTTAAATCTGTTTGTCTTCCACTCATCCACATCTCATTAAATTTTGCTAGAAACCTCCTATTGGTCAAGATAATAATGTAGAAATCATCCTTGAGTACTTCCTCCTTCAACTGTTGCAACCCATCTATCAATAAGTCCTATTTTATGCCTCCAAAATATGGTTCCAAATCTATTCACTTCCTTTTTCATCTCCACTGCACTCACCCTAATTCTTCTATGGACAACTTCAACAACTCTTAACTGGCTACCTGCTTCTATTCTTGCCTCTATTCTGATTCATTCTCCATACAGCAACAAGAATGATCTTTTTACAACATAAATAAGGTTTTGGGCCATCTTTTTTAGAATAAGATCCAATTCCTTACAGGGCAAATTTAACATTTACCAGCCTCCCTGACTACATCTCCCATACTTTTCCCTCCCTCAAGCCTTTTCCTTGTCCCCAATCACCCTGAGTTCCTTCCTGTTTCATGTATTCTTCTTTCACCTGGAACATTCTTCCACTGGTGGGCTGGAAATGGCTCCTACTAGCTCACCAGAGTCAAATGTGTGCCTTTCTTCCCAATTCTGTATTCAGTGATAATCACGTTGGTACCTAGAAATTGGCTATGGTGGGAGTGTTTACACTATGAAAATCAGTAAAACTACAAATCAGAGCTTCTTTTTTTTTTTAAAGCTGATTGGTCAGCACACCATTGCCCTTCCCCCAGTTCCAGGATTTAACTCAAATGTTACTTTTTCAGTTAGGGCTTCGCTGACCGTTCCGTATAAAGCATCCAGATAGGATTCCCTTCGCCTCCTAGTCACTATTACATCACTTTGCTAATTTCCTTCATAACATTTATTCTATTTGTAATTATCCATATTTGTTTACTTGGTTGTCTCTTCCACTAAAATGTGACCTTCGTGAAGGCAGGGAGAAAGCCTATTTTGTTCACTGTTATATCTTTAGCACCTAGAACAGTGCCTAGCATGTAGTAGATGCTCAATGAGTGCTTGTTGAATTTTGAATAATCAGCTCCTGTCCTGCTACCACCAATTATTAGCATACTTATCTTGACCTGTTTTCTCTGGATTCACCCTCAACTTGTCTCTTCAAACTTCTTACTCAACCTTACATTATTCCCTCTCGGAGGATGTCCTCATTGCCCATGCCACCAAAAAGACAGAGCTCACCTACCAACTTTTTTTTTCCTCTTTCTTCCTATCTTAGAAATATAAAGGTCAAATTTATTAATCACCTGGTGTGCAAAGATGAGTACCGTGCTTCCCTTATTATCAAGTGACAGGCTAGTGAGGAAAAAAGGAGAGAAGAGAGGTCTCTTTTTTTCTTTTTTGAGCTCTGCTTCTACCTCTTGTATATTCTGGAGGCTTGTTCTTGCTTAGTTATCCTCTTCCTCTTCTGTAATTCCATACTCTCTTCCTCTCAAATGGCTCCTTTCTCCCAGTCTGTAACCATGCTGAAGTCAAGCCTAACAAGCAAAGAACTTCCTCAACTTCCTGCCCAGTCTAGCTTCTGTTCTCTCTCCTCCCATCCACCGCCATCTTTTCTGAGAATTATCAAT
Organism: Dugong dugon; assembly: GCA_030035585.1. NCBI lineage: Eukaryota > Metazoa > Chordata > Mammalia > Sirenia > Dugongidae > Dugong > Dugong dugon. The sequence continues at coordinate 156,312,196 of CM057462.1, forward strand.
ACATGCTGTTTCTCTACTTGCTCACCTTCCAGACTTTCCTCAGGCCACTACAATATGCTTTCCCCTGCTACAACTCAACGGAATCTTCTTCCAATGCCCAAGTGGCTCTTGATATTGCTAACAAATACTTTCTTCTCGAAGCTCTCTTTTGATTTGTGTGATGCAATGCTTTCTTAGTTCCTTTTCTATCTCTGTTATCATTGTTTATACTATTTATTGAGCATATGAAGTAGGAACTATTATTGCATCCCTATTTTACAGATGAGGAAAATTAGCCCATGAAATTATTACTTTGTCTAAGAAAGTGGCAGAACTTATATTCAGGCAGTTTGACTCTAGAGCCTCAAATTCTTAATCACTGTGTCATATATGCTTCACTTTTCTTCTCACCCAACACCCTCTCCCTAGGCAATCTCATTCATGTCCTTGGTTTTAATTTCACTTATTAACCTGATCACTCAAAAATCTGTACTGTCATGTCAGATCTCTTTCCTGAGTTTCAAATCTAAATATATAACTTTATAATGTGGAGAATCTACTCTACTCACCCACAGACACCTCAGACTCAACATATCCTCCAGATTACTTCTATTGTATTCTATCATCCCACTCCTCATTTATTCATTAATTTAACCAGTATCTATTGAATATCTACTATGAACAGAACGAGGGGATACTGCATGGTTTAAAGTCAGGAAACTTGTGTCAAGGTTGTATCCTTTCACCATACTTATTCAATCTCTATGCTGAGAAAATAATACAAGAAGCTGGACTATATGAAGAACGGGGTATAAGGATTGGAGAAAGACTAACAATCTGCATTATGCAGATGACACAACCTTGCTTGCTGAAAGTGAAGAGGACTAGAAGCATTTACTGATGAAAATCAAAGACCACAGCCTTCACTATGGATTACACTCAACATAAAGAAAACAAAAATCCTCACAACCAATAAGCAATATTATGATAAACGGAGAAATGATTGAGGTTGTCAAGGATTTTATTTTACCTGGATCCACAAATAACACACATGGAAGCAGCAGCAAGAAATCAAAAGACATTGCATTGGGCAAATCTGCTGCAAAAGACCTCTTTAAAGTGTTGGAAAGCAAAGATGTCACCTTGAAGACTAAGGTGCACCTGACCCAAGCCATGGTGTTTTCAATTGCCTCATATGCATATGAAAGCTGGAAGATGAATAAGGAAGACCAAAAAAAGAATTGATGCCTTTGAATTGTGGTGTTGGTGAAGAATGTTGAATATACCGTGGACTGCCAGAAGAACGAACAAATCTGTCTTGGAAGAAGTACAACCAGAATGCTCCTTAGAAGCAAGGATGGCAAGACTACATCTCATATATTTTGGACATGTTATCAGGAGGGATCAGTCCCTGGAGAAGGACATCATGCTTGGTATAGTAGAGGGTCAGTGAAAAAGAGGAAGACCCTTAATGAAATGGATTGACACGGTGGCTGCAACAATGGGCTTGGGACTGGGCAGTGTTTTGTTCTGTTGTACATAGGGTCGCTATGAGTCAAACCAACTCAATGACACCTTAACAACAACAACAACATTGAGTACCTATTATGTGACAGGCTCCATAACTAAGTATCAGGGAAACAACGGCGAAAAATAAGAGTTAGTCCTACCATCTAAGAGCCTACAATCTAATCAGAACAAACAAATATATAAATAAATGATCACAGTGCAACATATTGTTACAACAGGCATGAGTATAGTTCACTATTGAAGTGCTTAGAAGGGGCATTAAATCCACTCTTGATTGGATTATTAAATTGGTTGGTCAGAAAAGTGCTGCGTAGACAGCATAATTTGAGTAAGGTATTTGGCAAAGTTTCTCACCGTATGTTTTTGAAGAAGACAGAAATGGGTTACCTTTTTGAAAAGCTGAATGTTTTCTCACTGAAAGTTACAAGGGAAGGTTGGAGAATGTTGGATGTCTGCTTCATTTGGGTAGTTGGGCTAGAAGGTATCTAAACGTTCTTCTCCTCCACGTATCTTTGACACGTGTAGGATGCTGTAGTTGAAGAAGAATCATAAACAACAGTTTGCAAACAGCAAAGAACAGACTTCCCGTACACGTACCTTGGAAGATGCATATTCTTTACAGAACCATCTGTGCACACAATTAGCAATCATTATGAGCAGTATCATCTTTAAATGCAAAGCACATGACATGGATAAAATGTGCACAAACACATTTTTGCCCAAGCAGTCAATCAATAAAATAAATGGTAATGAATAAAAATGCCTGAATATGTATTTGTGTGTTTAAATAAGAGACCAGTTCACTTTCAGCTCAAGAACACTTTTATCATCTGCTATGAAGGATGGGGTGATTTTTTTTTTTTTTAATTGTTTGGTCTTTGTGAAGAGAAGAAGAAAATTAAATATACAGGACACTATTTAAACACCATCAAGGCCATGATTCAAGAAAACAAAAGACAGGAAATTCAAAGTTAAGGTGTGATTGTGATGTGTTACCCCTCATTCCAGCTGCTGTGTCCATTCACAGTGACAGCTGAAAAGAGAACTGGAACACTATAGAGGCACAGTTTTAAAATATATTTACTTAAGAGAAAACATGGCAGAGATCTTTTGCCCTATTTATGGGAGAAGGGATTAAACACTGACTCATCAGACTGTCTTAAAAACATTTTACAAGTTCAGGAAATATTTGCTAATTCTTGTTTTACTTACCATATGTAAATCAGCCGTTTTATTCAGTGGCAGATTTTTTAGAAATTGATTGAGTTAAGCGAATCTGCTAGATTTCTCTTTGATTTCTAAGGGGTCATGTCAAAATAAAGTATTTGTATCTAGTCTTGTTGAAGTAGGTGACAGAAATGGAGCAGAAAATTGCAAGAGAAAACAAAGACTGCATGAGCATAAAAAGGAAGACAATACCCTTTCTTTTCAGCACTAGTTAGAAGAGACAGAAGTGACAAAGGTGTAGGCATATTTGTCTACTGTCCAGTGGCTAATGGCTTTTCCACTGTGGGACTGACTTCAGCTGCTCATTTAGCTCAAGGTTTTTTTGTTACTGATGTGGCCTGAAATACCCATCTTCCTTAAAAAGGGAGTGGGAAGGCATGTTTTTAGAAGCTGTAGTCAGAAATGGCATGGAAGAGAAACAATATAATGTGTTTGGAAAGAAAACAAGTCAAAAGTCCTGAAACATACCTGGGGACAAGGCCTGAAGCAAGGACCAAAGGAAGCTTTGCTTTGCTTTAAAGAAAAGGACGTTTTTAAGCTGCTCTTGAAAAGACACATATATTGAGTTGTCCAGTCAGAGGAATGGATTTGCCTTGTTTATACAGAGTCTTTCTCGGAAGAAAGACCGTTGACCTGCTTCTGGAAGGTCATAGCCATTGAAAACCTTACGGAGCACAGTTCTATTCTGCACACGTGGGGTTGCCATGAGTCGGAATCAACTCAACAGCAACTGATTTGGTTTGGTTATCCAGAGCCTTTCATGTAATCCATCCGGCCTTAGTGTTAAAGGCCACTCACAATCCTTCCCAAACGGTCGTTTGGACTTTTTTCCCCCTCATTCTGCCAACCCTATCCTTCACAATAGTCACACTAGAGAAAGCCATTTCTGATCTTGCTTGTGTTGTCAATTCTGCTAGGAGGTCCTTCTACCCTTTTCTATCCAACATTTCATCCACAGGGCCGAGCTCAAAGGTCACAAAGCCTTCTCTTCTACCTGCTGCATGGCCAGTAGCACACTGCTTTACTGTTATTTGATCCCTTGTTGTCCTCCCACAGTAAATTATAGGCTTCTGGAGGATAAGAAACGTGCCTTTTAAATTATTTGTTTACTTATCCTTACCATATTGTATTTTTTTCATATCTGCAGTCATCAGCAGAGTGCTTGATGCATAGGAGTGTGCCACACATTTTAGGTGAATAAGTGAATGACACTGGTAAAAGAATCAAGTTTATTTCTTGTTTAAAGTGCCTATTTACAAGCAAAACATTGATATTATGTTAAATAGGTTTTGTTTTTAAGCATTAAATCAAGTACCTCAAGACAACACTTTCTGGATATTATTTACTTTTTTTCAAGTAACAGTACAAGTACCTTAAGACAACACTTTCTGGATGTTATTTACTTTTTTTCAAGTAACAGTACGTCCATTGAGACAATATGCTATCTGCTTTAAAAACAACAACAACAAAACTCTTGGGAGGACTTAGGATAATTTGGTAACATTACAGTGCCATGTGTTTCTCAGGGAAATAGAAGCAGGTAGAACCATGCCACAGGCTCAGAGATGCACCACTGAGATCTGTCCTTCAAGGGAGCACTTGCTGTCCAGCCACAGGGTCTGTGGTCAGCAGGGAGCTTCCAGCTTTCAACTCCTTCAGAGTTGCCTTAGCTACAGAGTCGTCTTGCTCAAAGTCACACCCTTCCTTGGACAACCCTCAGCCGGTGACTGAATGAGGCGAGGATATACGAGACCAGTCATTTCCATCCAATGTGGACCACTCTGCTGGGCAAAACTCTCCCTGGAGCTCATCACCAGGCTGGCTCAGGCCTTGTTGGGTCTGCACTGCAGTTTGACTTCTCCCTCTGCCCACCCCTGCTTTCTCTATCTTCCTTTCACCAATATCAGAGAATTTGCACCCCAGATTCTGTCCATATGGTTTTCATTATGTTCAAAATATTTTCTAATTTCCCTTGTAATTTCTTTTTTGATCCATGAGTTGTTTTTAAATGTGTGGTTTAATTTCCAAATATTTGGGGATTTGTCAGTTAACGTCCTGTTATTAATTTCTGATTTGATTCTGCCACAGTGAAAAAATATACTTAGTATGATTTCAATCCTTTTTTAATTTATTAAGACCTATTTTAAGGCCCAAGGAGACCTGGTAGTACAAATGGTTAAGTGTTCAACTGAAAGGTTGGCAGTTCGAATCCACCCAGCCCCTACTCAGAAGAAAGACCTAGCAATCTGCTTGCATAAAGATTACAGTCAAAAAACCCTATTGGGCAGTTCTACTCTGCCACATGGGGTCCCTATGAGTTGGAATCAACTCAACGGCACCCAACAACAACATTTTAAGGCCCACAGTATGATGTATCTAAATGAATATTCTATGTACACTTGAAAATAATGTTTGTTCTGATCTAAATTAATTTGGTGGGTTGATAACATTATTCAAGTCTTCTATATCCTCATTGATTTGTCTTCTTATCAGGAGAGGAATGTCGGACTCTCCAAATCTAACTGTGGATTTGTCTATTTCTCCTTTTAGCTTTACCAGTTTTTAATTCGTGCTTTTTTAGTTAGAAGCATGTATATTTAGAAGTGTTTTATCCTTTTGATAAATTGACTCCTTTATCATTATGAAATGTCTCTCTTTCACCCTGGTAATATTCCTTTCACTGAATGAACTTTTTCTGATATTATTATATGTGCTGTCCAGACTCATTTTGTTTGGCATAGTACACTTTTTCCCATCTTTTTACTTTTAATTTATCGGTGTTTTCATATGATACGGGTACTTTGTAGACAACATATAATTGGATCTTGCCTTTTTTTTAAAACATCAAATCTGACAACCTCTGCATTTTATCTGGAGTGCTTAAACCTTCTACATTCAACATAATTATTGATATAGTTTGGTTTAACTCTACCATCTTGCTATTTGTTTTCTTTTTTTTTTTTCCACCAGGTCTTTATTCTTGTTTTCCTTTTTTTTTAAATTAATTAATTCTTCTTTATGTTTCAGGTTTATTAACTTACTAGCTGTTGTGGATTGAATTGTGTCCCACACAAATATCTGTCAACTTGGCTAGTCCATGATTCCCACTATTACGTGATTGTCCACCATTTTGTCATCTGATGTGATTTTCCTATGCGTTGTAAATCCTGCCCCTATGATGTTAATGAGGCAGGATTAGAGGTAGTTATGTTAATGAGGTAGGACTCATTAACAACCAACCACTCATTCCATCGACCACCTATTCTTTCAGCCACTCAGTCCTTCAACTTTCATTCCTTCAGCCACTAAAAAGAGAAAAGGAAAAAAAAAAAAAAGATTGTGTCCTAAGCCAATCTCTTTCTAGATACAAAAGAGAAAAGTGATCTGAGAGACAGGGAGACCTCATACCACCAAGAAAGCAGCACCAGGAGCAGACCACATCCTTTGGACCCAGGGTCCCTGTACATGAGAAGCTCCTAGACCAGGGGAAGATTGATAAGAAGGACCTTACTCCAGAGCTGACAGAGAGAGAAAGGCTTCCCCTGGAGCTGATGCCCTGAATTTGGACTTCTAGCCTACTAGGCTGTGAGATAATAAACTTCTGTTTGTTAAAGCAATCCACTTGCAGTATTTCTGTTACAGCAGCACTAGATAACTAAGACACTAGCTATACTCTTTTTCCATTATTTTAATGATTGCTCTAGGGTTTGCAATATACACTGTAAACTTATCACAGTCTACCTTTAAATAATATTATACCTCTTCATGTATAGGATAAAAATTTTACCACTATATACTTCCCCTCCCATCCTGTTCTTTGTGCTATTGTTGTTGTACAATTTAATTCTATATGTTATAAGCCACCATACATTATTATTTCCACTTTAGACTTTTTTTAAATAGATTTTTAAATAAGAAATTCCCTGCATATTTACTATTTCTGGTGTTCTTCATTCCTGGGAAAAGATTCAAATTCCTGTTATTTTCCTTTTACCTAAAGAACTTGTTTTAATATTGATTTTAATACACATCTACAGTTGAAATCTCTAAGCTTTTCAAGTTTTTTAATGAACAAGTTTTGATTTCATATTCATTTTTGAAAGATGTTTTTGCTGGAAACAAGATTATAGATTGAGGATTTTTCCTCTAGTATTTTAAAGATGTCAGTCCATTGTTTACTGTCCTATTTGTTTTGATTCAAATCTTTGAATCAAATCTTTCAATTTGTCAGTCTTCAAATCTTTGTTCCTCTGTATATAATTATCTTTTTTCCCCTCTGACTTCTTTCAATATTTTCTCTTTATCATTAGATTTTCAACAGTTTCATGATTATGTGTCATAGTGTGATTTTCTTTATGTTTATTCTGCTTAGGGTTTGTTGAGCTCCTTGAATCTGTAGATTCATACTTTTCTTCAGATTTGGGAAAATATCGGCCATTACTTCTTCAAATATTCTTTATGTTCCCTTTTCCTTTTCTTCTGAGACTTCTTTTACACATATGATAGACCATTTGGTATTATCTCACATGTAACCGAGGTTATGCTCACTTTTTCTCAGTCTTTTTCCTATCTATACTTCATTCTCAATAGCTTTTATTGCTATCTTTTCAAGTTTAGTGATCTTTTATTCTCTCGTGTCTAATCTGCTCATAAGCCCAATCAATGTATTTTTCATTCCAGATATTGTAGTTTTTATATATAAATTGTACTTGTGGTTTTTTTTTTTTTTGTATCTTTCACTTATATCCTCATCATGTTCATGTTTTCCTTTATATCCTTGAGCATAAAGAACATATTTACAATAGTTGTTTTATTGTCTTTCCTGTTAATTTCATCAACACTGTCCTTTCTGATTTTGTTTCTATTGCCTGACTTTTGTCCTATTTGCACTGCAAATTCTGGCTGCCTCAGACTCCCTGAATTCTGATATTTGTCTTTTCAACAAAGCATGATTACTGGATTCTCTCTAAGTTCTCCTTCTATGAATGATAATCTTAGAATTACCTCCAGACAGAAAGTCTAAGCATAGGTAAGACTCATCTTGTTTGTTTCCTTTTTCTCAGGGACTACACTCCTGTACTGCCTGTGTCCAATGTTTAAAAATACTTGTTTTCTATATTTTGTTCTGTTTTTAATTCTTTACCATTTAGGGTAATTCTGATCATCTTATTTCATCACTTTTGAAAGCAGAAATCGCAATTTTGAAAAGGTTTTTGTTGTTGTTGTTTTATTGTTTTGTTTTGGGACTTATAATTCTATACCAAACAAAACCAAACCTGCTGCCGTCGAGTTGATCCCAACTCATAGCAACCCTATAGGACAGAGCAGAATTGCTCCATAGGGTTTCCAAGGAGTGGCTGGTGGATTCAAACAGCCAACCTTTTGGTTAGCAGCTGAGCTCTTAACCACTGCACCACCAGGCTCCTATAATTCTATAGATAAAACAAAATAACTGAAAATAGTGGAACTCACACTCTGAAATAAGATTTTTACATTTTATGGTACAAGTTAGGCCTACATACATATAACAAACTACAAATGATATATAGTAGAGTCTGAAAATTAATCTTCAATTTCTTCTCATCTTGGAGCTGCTTAATCCTCTGTGTCAGTGGGACAAGTAATTGTGTTCTGGTTCTATTTGGTTCTGTTCTTTCAGGTTCTCTTGATATTTTTGTGTGGATATCAAAATGTATCCTCTTCTTATCCACCACTGTCTTTGATGAACTGCCATCTTCTTGTACCAAACGCCAACTCTCAGGCATTGTTCTGGTTACCTATTGCTATGTAACAAACCACTCCAAACTTCGTGGTCAAATGCAATTATTTTATGATGATGGATTCTGTGGATCAGAAATTCAGACAGGACACAGCAAAAATAATTTGTTTCTTCTTTATGATATCTCAGATCTCAAAAACTCAGATAGCTGGGGATGACCAGGCTGGAATCATCTGGAGGTTTTCTCACTCACTTATTTGATGCCTAGACTGGGATGACTTGAAGGCTGGGGTTAGCTGAGATTGTTGCATGTACGCATAGTCTCTCCATGTGTCTTGGGATCCTTACAGCCTGGAAGCTGGATTCCAAGAGGGGCTATCCTAAGGAAGAGCATCTAGAATAAGTGTTTTAAAAGACCAAAGCTGAAGTTTCAGAGCTTCTTTTGATTTAGTTTTGAAAGTCATGCAGCATCACTTCCACTGCATTCTCTTGTTTACCCCAGATTTAAGGAAAGGGAAATTGGACTCCACCTCTTAGTAAAGTAATAAGGATGGAGGAGTGACAAGGTCACATTTAAGAGGAGTATGAGGGATGAGAGATATTTTTGTGGCCATCTTTGGAAAATAAACAGCCACAGTTCTCCCTCTGGCCATAAAATTCAAGTCCTCTTCACTAGCAAAATGCATTCACCATTTCCCAAGCTCTGAAGTCCCATTCAATTACATCGTGAGGCTCAGGCTCAAAACCCAATATCTCAGCCTCTAAATCGTGTCCAGGTGAACTAAAGAGACAACTTATCTCCCCTACCCCACATCCAGTATATAATGGTGTGACAAACATAGGATGGTTGTAATAGATAATCCTATACAAAAAGGGGGAAACAAGAGGCACACAACAGTCACTGGTCTATAGTAGTCCTGAAATTTAGCAGGGCACATATTGCAAGTTCTTTGATTAGGGCTAAAGTCTTACTTTCTGATGGTTGTTCTCCATGGATCCTGGATTCATCCTCTGAGTCAGTCTTCCTTTTCTGTGAGAGAAGGCCATGTTTGCAGTTGAGTAGTTCTCTCAGGCTGCAGTTTACCTATATGTTTAATGGGTTTACAGGCCTCTTTTTATTTTATGCTCTCTTATTCCTTTCAGTCCAAGCTGGCATATTTTCTTTAAAAAAAATTTAGTGGGTTTCTTATGCATCAATTTATAATCTACTCCATTATACAAAAGCCACACCCCAAATCTCTTCAAAATAAGCTTTTCTCTTCCTCAGGCTCCCCATGAGGCTATTGAGGTATAGATTTTTTTAATGATTCTTAGATATCCTCTTGTTTAACAGAGAGGATCTGGAAGGCACACACTTAAGATCCAGGAAAGGGCTACTGTTTTTTTGAAGTGGTCTGTTTGGCGGTGCCTTAAATATTTCTGAGGTCTGAACAAAGGGTTTTACAGTCACACTTTGACTTCATCTTTACCCAGAGACCACATATTCCTGACAGTGAAACCATACTTCCTGAGACCACATTTTCCTGATCACTGCCCTGAGGCTCTTTCTTACTTTGAGAATATTTTTCTGTCTGGAAAAAATGGTTCTGGGCCGTTTACATTTTGTCCATGTCTATTTGAAAACTTAATAATTTCTTCTTTTCATAATCTCCTTCTATCTGTACCTTATGATATGCAGCTGAAAGAACTCAGGTAGCATCTTCAATGTTCTTACGTGTTTGATAATTTAATCTTTATGGCTAGGGCTGCCATAGCACTGATGTGTTGCTTACTTGTCATTTCCTATTAATTTATTAATAGAAATTATAATTACTATTTATTACTCAGTAGTTGTTGTTGTGTGCCATCGAGGTGTTTCCAACTCATAGCAATCCTATAGGACAGAGTAGAACTGCCCAGCAGGGTTTCTCAGGCTGTAATCTTTATGGGAGCAGATCACCAGCTCTTTCCTCCCATGGAGAAGCTGATGGATTCAAACTGTTGACCTTTTGGTTAGCATAATATCCCTGTTTTACAGACAAACAACGTGAGGCCAATAGACACTAAATAACTTGCTGAAGATCACATAGGTAATAAGTATGGGAATTAATATTTGAGTTCAGCTCTATCCAGGGTCCATGCTCTTAACCACTAAGCTAATCTGTCCAAAGCACACAGAATGAGAACCAAAGCACAGGGACTGAGTCCTAATTTTTGAAAGACATGAGGGCATATGCTTAAGCCCCAGACCATGACTTTTTTGACCTGGAGTCCCACATGCCTCTGGGGCCTGGAGCCACACTTGACATCGGAAACATACCACCACCATCTTATCCAGATGAACAACACAAAATATGTGGCAAGCCTTTTATAATTTGAGTTTTTCATTACTTTAGACTGATTTTTTTTTCTACAACTTGTCTTAATGGGTAAGATGTTACTATAAAACAAAACTTTAGAAATCTATGTTAGAAATGGTTAAAGAATTGGAAAGATCAGTGCATTTGCTTATGGGATAAATCTGTGAGACTTTCTCTAGTGAGTTCTCATGAGACTTTTGAGGCTTAATTCAAAAAGAATCCCCTAAGCTTTAAGATACATTTATCTTCAGGGGGCCCAGGAAAACATGTTCTCAGATGCCATGAAGAAGAGGTATTTATCAACACTGAAGTTGCCACATTATATAAAAGACTGTAGTCAGTAATGTCTTCTAAACTCACATAGATTCCACAAATTAACTCTTTTAATCATTTCTTAGAAACAGAGTTTATTTAAAATACAGTGGAGTCATTTCTTTCACCAGTGTTAGGTGCTTAGTCCTTGAGTATTTAGTATTACATTGGAGGTATTGGTCAATGTAAGTAGCCGAGAGAAAGTAAGTAAAAGCATAAGAATTGGAAAGAAATAAGTAAAACTATTTCTATGCTTAGGTAACATGATTATATCTGGAAAACCTAAAAGAATCAAAGGGAAAACTCTTAAAACATGAGAATTTGATAAAGCAGCAAGTTATAAAATTATCATTTATATATATTTGAAAAAAAAACAATTAGAGGTATAATGGAAGAAGCGATCCCACTTATGGTAACAAGTAAAGATATAAAATACTCAGGCATAAAATTAACAAGAAATGCACAAAACCTATAGGAGAAAGACTACAAAACTCTCTTAATGATACAAAAGGAGACCTTAACAAATGGATGATATATGACATTCTTGGATAGAAAGACTCAAGGTCATAAAGATGTCAGTTCCTCTAAGTTAATTTATACATGTAATATAATCCCAATAAAATACAATCAGGTTATTTTCTGGACCTAGACAATTTGATTTTAAAGTTCATTTGGAAGAACTAATAAACATGCATAGCCAGGATAACCCTGAAAAAGAAGTATATAGAAATGGGCTTCCCATTTATCACCATAATAAAACATATTATAAATCTTTTATAATTAAAATAGTTTGGTATTAGTGCATGAATAGACAGATAGACCAACAGAACAAAAGAGAAATTCTAAAAATAGACTGACCTACATACAGAAATTTAGTATACAATAAAGGCAACATCTCAAATCAGTGAGAAAAAGATCAGCCTTTTAAAAAATGGTGTTAGGATAGTCGGATAGCTACATGGAAAATAATAAAATTGAACGCATCCCTCACACTACACGTCAGGATAAATTCCAAACAGGTCATTCAAATACAAATACTAAAAGAAAACATGGTTGAATGGTTGAGTTCTTCTATAATCTGAGAATGGTAAAAACTTAATCAGACTAAAGGAAAAGATTACTAAATGTGATTACATTAAAAAAAAAGATTTTAAGTCTGCATGGAAAAATACACCATAAGTAAAGTAAAAGACAAACTAGGAAAAAATATTTGCAACTTATGTCACACACTAATGACTAATATTCTTAATGTATGAAGAACTTAAATGAAAAGAAAAAAGTTAACAACCTTACAGAAAAATGGGCTAAAGATAGACAGTTGCCAAAAAAGTGCAAAAGGCTCTTAAGTATATGAAAAGCTGTACAACCATGCAGTGATAAGACAAATGTAAAATTAAACTACATTGGGATATCATTTCTTACCTATCAGATGGGCAAAAATTCAAGTTTGACTATATACTCTGTTGGCAAGACTACGGGGAAATGTTCATTCTCATAAATTGCTGGGGATATAAGTAAAAAGGTTGTAGCTCTATGGAAGGAAATTTGGCAATATCTAGTAAAATTGTATATGCATTTACCCTTTTTCCTGGCAATTCACTTCTAGGAATCTTTCCCAAAGATGCACTGGCAAAAATATGAAAAGACTTGTGCATTAAGCAATTCATTGCAGCACTATTAGTAATACCAAAAGACAGGAAACAACCCAAATATCCATCAGTAGGAGACTGATTAAATAAAATATTTTGTACCCATACAATGAAGTACTATACACCTATATAAAGGAACGGAGAATATTCTGTATACTACTGTACTAATGTTGGGTGATCTCCAGGATATATTGTTAAATAAAGTCATGGTGAGGAAAAATGTATATAATATGTCACCTTTTATCTAGGAAGGGAGTGTGTATGTATCTATATCCATAACCATATTTATGAAAATTGGAATAATCCATAATATATTTTAAATTTTGGTTATTGGGATGGAGCATATAGGGACTAGAGAAAGAAGATAGACTTAAAAAATGTTTGTGTGGGTATAGACTTGACTTTGAAGTCTAGTAAATATTTTACATAATTATAAACCAAAATTTAAATTTAAGAAGTAATCTCTAAAAATCAAATTTAAATGAAACTAATTACGTATCCTGTTGGTGGATAACCACACAGAAAGGCACGATTCTAAGTGACTTTAAAGCACAGTAATTGGACTATACATCCTTTATGGTATATACCCCAAAGCAAAAACAAACTAACAAAAACACTGGAAGAAGCTTAAACTATTTCCAGCAGTCTGTGATGGTAATATTATAGTTATTATTCCAGGACTGTGTGCATAATATGGGGTAAAGCAAATGAATAATAATGTGGTGTCACTGAGAAGTAAGATTTTTGGTGTGGAGAAAGGAAATACAGAGGTAAGAGAAATGAGGATAAGTAAAAACCTTGTAGTCCTGAATTTGAACTAGAGGTATGTCTGAAACTTACTAATTTTTTAGCTTTGTTCACTGAAAAGGCCTAAAAGTAATGAGCACTGCTGGGGTCCAAATTATTGCCTCTAAACGCTCTTTCCCACTAAAAGGAACCAGGTCTTCTTGGAGAAATGACTGACTCCAGGTCTGGGTCAGGCCATGCACAAAATGAACCTGAAACATTTTATCATACCATAATGCAAAAGGAGCCACAGAAGCTACTGAGGTTTTGTCAAAGGGGCTCAGAAATCAATTAACTATTCTCCTTCTGGCTAAAGAGGTGGCAGTTTGATCATTAATAAGAATAATAACCACAATGGATTGAAATACATCCACGTACATCAAATAGGTTTAAATCTATGAGTTCATAATTGATCACCTCTGAAGAATACTCAAAAACCAACTCATTATTTTGAAAACTAGGAAATAAAAGAAAATCATTATGTATTTATTCTATTACTGAACAAACTGTAGCCCGGGGTAGCTAATAGAGTAGAGAATGTTTGTGCTTTAGACTTATCCCAGTTAATAAATGAAGAAGAAATAATGGAATTAGAGTGTCACCAATTTGCAAAACCTAATGAATTAATGATCTAGACAGCAATCATCAATTCCAGTTAACATCATAAAAAGAGAGACAACCAACTGATGGAAACATACAACACCTATGAAGTAGTTTTGGGGAAAACCCCCCACAAATATGGATCTAATCAAGCCTCTAGATCTTACTATCAATTTAAAGGATATACTGGGAACAAAGTAACATGTTAAACAACATCATGGAGCTATGATTAGCAAAATTCAGACCATTCTAAACTATAAGCTAAACAATGTGGTTTCTGCTGCAACAACAATAAAAACGCAGTTTTAAAAAAACAATGAAGTGGGAACCTATAGTTAAAAAGAAATTTAAGAAACATATTAACCAATTGCAAAGTATGAACCTTATTTGGATCCCGATTCAAACTTCAAGGTGTTAAAATAAATAAATAAAGCAATAAAAATAGAACATTCAAGGATATTTAATAATATTAAGGAATTATTGTGGGGTTTGTGTGATAATGGTATTGTGATTATGTTTAAAAAGGAATCCTTGTCTTTTGGAGATATATACTGAACTGTCTACTGTTGAATTTTTTTAAAAAAATACAATAAAATCAGAGTGCAAGGTAAAAATCTTTATAGACGAAAGTTATCCTTGAAAAATCCCTTAAATTGTCCATAAAGTACAGAACACAGTCTACCATTTTTAAATAAATCTGTCGGTTTTTCCATTAGTGTTGGAACAAATGAGTGCTTCTTTGTGCCAAATGAAATAGATGGCGTATATTTAGGAACCAAGTTGTATAAAAAATGTGTATCATTAAATTTTAAACTCATAAGCCGTGCTGAGAGAACATAGTCGAGTTAATAAAAGTTAAACGTGCATCTGATGTAAGCCCACAATGGCCAATGTTAAACAAACTATCAGTGGGACAGGGCAAGGGAAGAGGGTGAAAACAGATCTCAGGATCATCTCAGGCCATCCTGATAGATAAAAGACCTTTCTTCCATCCTTCATTCCTTCTTTCATCAACTCATATCCTCAACAAACTGCTATTAAATACTCTCTGCCATACACTGTGCTAGACGGTGGGTATATGAACACATAGTCCCTGTCCTCATTTGCTTACAGTCCAGTGTGGAGAACAGATGAGGGGACCCGTGATAACAGTGCAGCCATAGGAACCTAAAGGACAGATCTATAAATTATATAGTGGTGAGAAGACCTGAGTAGGCTTCCAGGAGGGGGTGATGGTTAAGATGAGTTCTGAAGCATGAGCAGAAATTAATGAGATGAAGGAAAGTTCATGATAGAGGGAGTCATAAGCATGAGAGCACTAAGGCATGAAACTGTATTTGAGGACCTGTGAAGCCAAAGGTGATCTGGGGAAAGCAACAGTTGAGAAATTCAACACTGGTTATTCAGGAAATAGATATTAGACCCTACAACAGGATTTCAGACCTGGATGTTATTGTTGTTAGGAGCTGTCCAGTCAGTTCTAACTCATAACGACCCCATGCACAACAAAACAAAACACAGCCTGGTCCTGCACCATCCTCACAATTGTTGCTATGTTTGAGCCCATTGTTGCAGCCACTGTGTCAATCTATCTCATTGAGGGTCTTCCTCTTTTTCACTGACCCTGTACTTTACCAAGCATAATGTCCTTCTCCAGGGACTGTTCCCTCCTGATAACATGTCCAAAGTATGTGAGATGAAGTCTCACAGTCCTTGCTTCTAAGGAGCATTGTGGCTGTACTTCCAAGACAAATTTTTTTCTTCTTCTGGCAGTCCATGGTACATCAGACCGGGATAGACAAAAGAAAGGCAGGTACCCTCATCCTGATAGTAGATTACCAGAACAGGGCAATGGCAGAATTCCAGTTATCTAAACTAGGATTTAGGGGAAGAGAAGACTAGCAGATGAGTGAACTACAGAACCAGAGATGCTTTACTCCTTCACTCAGCAAACATTACACTGTGCTAGAAGCTGGGAATACAAAAGAGGACATGGTCCCTGCCTTCACCTTGAATACCTCTTGCTGCCGGCCACAGGTCATAAAAGCAGATAGCACTGTAGTTATTGGATCTTACTATGGGCGTGGCACTTCTGTCAGTGCTTAGGTGTATTAAGCAATTTGGCTGAGCCTATGGATATTGATCAAATGACTTAGCTTAGGGAAAAGTCAGGATTTGGTTTGGAAGCCAGAACCTGGAAGGGCCCAGCAGAAAGGAATGGAAAAATTAGTAACCTGTTTGAATCCCTGTCTTCAAGCTAACTCTTATACCCAACTTGTAATTGATACTAGTTGGTGCTGGTTGCTTTAATATTTCCATGGATACAGGCAGTTGCAGTGATCTGGGCTCTCTGTCTGTTGCATAGCTGGATAAATCACTGGTAGAAGAAGCCCCAGCCAAGAAACAATGAGGTTGCCTTCGAATCAAGAAGATTCCTTTCTACTTTTTATCTCCCATCTTCTCTTTTTAAAGAAGAGCCACTGTTCTTACTGCTCATTGATAGCAGAGATTGGGGTTGTAGCATTGCTCAGGGCTCAAGACTTGGCCACAGGTAATTGAATGCTTGCTTTATCTGGGTGGCATCCCCATCCTGCTGAATGTCCTAGGGAGCTTTAGGAGGAGAACTTTTTCTAATTTGCCTTCCCCTTTCTCTTTTGTATCAAAAGCCTAGTCAACCTTTAAAAACTACCTCTTTCGTGGAGCATAATAATATCTACTCATCATTTATCCATCCATCCATCCATCCATCCATCCACTGACTCATTCATTCAATAAATATTTATTGAGCACCCAGTATGCGATAGATTCTAGAGCCACAGTCCCTGCCCTCTTGGAGCTTAACCACCCCAGACTATAGGGATCTTCCTTTGTCCTGACTTCCTATGGCTCTCTTTGTATAGTCAATCCCCCACTACAGCCTACTGTGACTCAACATTTTATGTGCCTGTGGCTTGCCCCCCTAGTACAATGATAAGCACAGTAAGAGCAGAACTGTGTCTGATCTGATACTGTTCTGATACCTGTCACAGGGCAAGTCCAGAATGATAAACAGAGGGTATTCAGTTCACTCTTTTGAATGAATGTGTGCAAGCATGAATCCTCTGCCCAAGTAGGAATGGAAGGTTCCTTTGGTGACTCTGTACTGTGGCTTTGGGATACTGACTCACGCCCCTCCTTGGCAGGTTAGCACTGGCCCGTGGGTGGAGATTGAGACATGAGATTCTTTGTACAGCAATCATGTCTTAGAACAAGGAATGTAGAGTTGCAATAAAACTGAAAAAAAGATGACGTATGATTCCCAAAGCTTCTCAGAGGGCCATGGGGGCAGATGACATACTGCCATATTGTTCAGTGCCTACTACAGTATGATTGCTCCTGAGAGTCAGCTCTCATGTGACAGGGCAACAAGGATGGGGAGTCTTAGGCTTTGTTATCAAAATCAAACATGTCTGTCTTACAGCTCTTTAGAATCCCAGGTCTTTGGCACTATTTCACATCTTAAATTTTTGCTTTCTCTAAACAGTGATCAAGGTTGACCTTTAGACAAATTGCAAATAAGAAAATTTGGGCTACCTTCTTCATTTTTCTTCCTATCTTCCCAGCTTAGCAGCACTCCCTTCTTCATCCATGGTACCACCAATCTAGGAAAGAATCTGATAAATTCATTCACATTTAGGTTTAAAAGACATCTATTCAAAAAAAAAAAAGCATTGCTGTCAAGTCGATTCCTACTCATAGCAACTCTATAGGACAGAGTAGAACTGCCCCATAGAGTTTCCAAGGAGAGGCTGGTGAATTCCAACTGCAGAACTCTTGGTTAGCAGACAAGCTCTTAATGGGTGTAGTTATATTTTAAGTAAGATCAAACCTTATGACAAAGAAATTAGAGTCTACCAGTGGAAGTTCAGGTATCATTACTTGAAAATGGAGGTATGAGAAACATTTAGGGGGAAACAAAGTCATAAAGGGCCTCTGAAATCATCTCATTGTCAATGGTTTGATACTGACCCCAATTCTTTCATTCCCTCATCAACTTTGATATAAAGCAGTTCTTTTTAAGCTCAAGCCTTTTAAAAGTCAACCTTTTAAGTTTTACTACTGAAAAGGGATGGGCTATATATTAAGGGCACAATTTCAGGTATTTCTTTTTCACCCAAATATCTCCTTGATCTCATGGGTCGTTAATAGAATTGACTAGAAATGCTGAGGTTGTCAAATTTCAAAGCAGAGTTCCTTCTGCTGACTCAAGAGATGAGCACATGTTATAAATTCAGTGATTATTCAATTATCTAGTGAACCTAGGGTCCTTATAACAACCTAGCTGGATAATTCAAGCCAGAAAGGTTGTCATCAAGTGATTTATTTTCATTGGCTACTAGAATAATCCTGAGTTCATGGGTACTTTTTTCTATGAAGTCTTTTCTGATTTCCAATCCCCATAGAATTGACCACTCAACTGGATCCTCAGCATGCCCTGAGCATGCTTCTATCAGAGCTGTTATAACACTATGGCCTTAATTGTTGATGTGTCTGTCTCTTTTACTAGACTGTGAGTCCTTCAGACGGGGATTGGGTCATTCACCTTTATATCCCTACCCCGTACAAAGTGTCTGGCACAGTGGGATACAATAAAATGTTTGTGAATGAATGAATAAATTCAGCCTCCCTTCTCTTGGGTGGGTGAACACATTCTTTGTGGATGAATATAAATCACAGGAGCTTTGGGTAAAATTTACATCTTCACTGGT
The DNA here is from genome assembly GCA_030035585.1 of Dugong dugon. Lineage (NCBI taxonomy): Eukaryota > Metazoa > Chordata > Mammalia > Sirenia > Dugongidae > Dugong > Dugong dugon. Next base: position 156,331,085 of record CM057462.1, read on the forward strand.
CTCACCCACTGAAGGTGCTGGATTACACACATACACAGAGAAAGGTGAAGGGTAGGGACAAGGATGCTCTATTCACCTCAGCTTCCCAGATTACAGCTCAGAAAAGGGGTCAAGTGTGTGTGTGTCTTTTTTTTTTCTCTTATTTTCATTTATTGTTGTAGTTTAAATGAAGTTTACATTCCAAGTTAGCCTACCCTACAAAAATTTATACATACATTGTTATGTGACCCTAATTGCTCTCCCCATACTGTGATAGCATACTCCTTTCTACTCCTGATTCCCCACTTCCATTCAACCAGCTCCTAACCCTCTCTGCCTTCCCATCTCACCTCCGGACAGAAGCTACCCATTTAGTCTCTTGTATCTACTTGAGCTAAAAGGCACACTCCTCACGAGTATCACTTTATGTCCCACAGTCCAGTCCAATCCCTGTCTGAAGAGTTGGCCTCGGAAATTGTTTTAGTTCTGGGTTGATAGAGAATCCAGGGGCCATGCTTTATGGGGTTCCTCCAGTCTCATTTGGATGATTAAGTCCAATCTTCTTACTAGAATTTGAGTTCTGCACCCCACCTTTCTCCTACTTCATCAGGGACTCTCTGTTGTGTTCCGTGTCATGGCGGTCATTGGTGGTAGCTGGGCACCATCTAGCTCTTCTGGTCTCAGGCTGATGAAGTCTCTGGTTTATGTGGCCCATTCTGTCTCTTGGGCTAATACTTTCCTTGTGTCTTTGGTGTTCTCCATTCTCCTTTACTCCAGGTGGTTGGGACAAACTGATGCATCTTAGACGGCTGCTTGCAAGCTTGTAAGACCCAGATGCCACTCACCAAAGTAGGATGCAGAACATTTTCTTAATAAGCTTTGTTATGCCAATTGACCTAGATGTCCCCTGAAAGCATGGTCCCGAGACCCCTACCCCTGCTACTCTGTCCCTCAGAGTGTTTGATTGTATTCAGGAAACTTCTTAGTTTTGGTTTAGTCCAGTTGTGCTGACCTCCCCTGTAGTGTGTGCTGTCCTTCCCTTCACCTAAAATAATTCTTGTCTACTATCTAGTTAGTAAATAATCCTCACCCTCCCTCCCCACCCTCGTAACCATCAAAGAACGTTTTCTTCTGCATTTAAACCTTTTCTTGAGTTCTTATAATAATGGTCTTATACAATATTTGTCCTTCTGTGACTGACTAAATTCACTCAGCATAATGCCCTCCAGATTCCTCCATGTTATACGATGTTTCACAGCTTCATCATTGTTCTTTTTCATTGCGTAGTATTCCATTGTGTGGCTATACCAAAATTTGTTTACTCATTCATCCGTTGATGGGCACCTAGGTTGTTGCCATCTTTTTGCTATTGTGAGCAGTGCTGCAATGAATATGGGTGTGCATATGTCTATTTGTGTAATGGCTCTTATTTCTCTAGGATATATTCCAAAAAGTGGGATTGCTGGATCAAATGGTACTTCTATTTCTAGCTTTTTTAAGGAAGTGCCAAATTGATTTCCAAAGTGGTTGTACCATTTTACATTCCCACCAATGGTGTATAAGTATTCCAGTCTCTCCACAACCTCTCCGACATTTATTATTTTGTGTTTTTTGGATTAATGCTAGCCTTGTTGGGGTGAGATGATATCTCATTTTAGTTTTGATCTGCATTTCTCCAATGGCTAATGATCCTGAGCGTTTCTTTATGTGTCTGTTAGCCACCTGAATATCTTCTTTGGCAAAGTGCCTGTTCATATCCTTTGCCCATTTTTCCATTGGGTTATTTGTCTCTTCGTTGTTGAGGTTTTGCAGTATATGTATATTTTAGAGATTAGACACTGATTGAATTTGTTGCAGCCAAATTTTTTTTCCCAGTCTGTAGGTTGTCTTTTGACTCTTTTGGTCAAGTCTTTTGATGAGTATAAGTGTTTTATTTTTAGGAGCTCACAGTTATCTAGTTTTTGTTCTGGTGTTTGTGCACTGTTACTTATGGTTCGTATTCTGTTTATGCCATGTGTTAGGGCTCCTAGCATTGTCCCTATTTTTCTTCCATGATCTTTATCATTTTTGATTTTATATTTAGATCTTTGATCCATTTTGCATTAATTTTTGTACATGGTGTGAGGTATGGGTCTTGCTTCAGTTTTTTGCAGATGGATATCCAGTTATGCCAGCACCATTTGTTAAAGAGACTGTCCTTTCCCCAATTAATGGACTTTGGGCCTTTGTCAAATATCAGCTGCTCATAGGTGGATGAATTTATGTCTGGATTCTCAATTCTGTTCCATTGGTCTATGTAGCTGTTGTTGTTCCAGTACCAGGCTGTTTTGACTACCATGACAGTATAATAGGTTCTAAAATTAGGTACTGTGAGGCCTTCTACTTTGTTCTTCTTCCTCAGTAATGCTTTACTTATCAGGGGCCTCTTCCTTTTCCATATGAAGTTGATGAGTTATTTCTCCATCTCATTAAAAAATGCCATTGGAATTTGGATCATATTGCATTGTATCTGTAGATCCCTTTGGGTAGAATTGACATTTTCACAATGTTGAGTCTACCTATCCATGAGCAAGGTATGTTCTTCCACTTATGCAACTCTCTTTTGGTTTCTTGCAGTAGTGTCTTGTAGTTTTCATTGTATACATCTTTTATGTCTCTGGTTAGATTTATTCCTAAGTATTTTATCTTCTTGGGGGCTATTGTAAATGGTATTGATTTGGTGATTTCCTCTGGGAGGTTCTCTTTGTTGGTGTAAAGGAATCCAACCGATTTTTGTATGTTTAGCTTGTATCCTGAAACTTTGCTGAAATCTCCTATTAGTTCCAGTAGTTTTCTTGTGGATTCTTTGGGGTTTCCTGTGTATAAGATCATATCATCTGCAAATGGAGATACTTTGACTTCTTCCTTACCAATTTGGATGTCCTTTATTTCTTTTTCTAGCCTAATTGCTCTTACTAGGACCTCCAGCACAATGGTGATAAAGGGCATCCTTGTCTGGTTTCCGTTTTCAAGGGGAATGCTTTCAAACTCTCTCCATTTAGGATGATGTTGGCTGTTGGCTTTGTATAAATGCCCTTAATTATATTGAGGAATTTCCCTTCTAGTCCTATTTTGTTGAGAGTTTTTATCAAGAATGGGTGTTGGACTTTGTCAAATGCCTTTTCTGCATCGATTGATAAGATTATGTGGTTCTTGTCTTTTGTTTTATTTATGTGATGGATTACATTGATTGTTTTTCTAATGTTGAACCATCCCTGAATACCTGGTACAAATCCTGCTTTATCATGGTGAATCATTTTTTTGATATGTTGCTGAATTCTATTGGCTAGAAGTTTGTTGAGGATTTTTGCACCAATGTTCATGAGAGATATTGGTCTATAATTTTCTTTCTTTCTTTCTTTCTTTTTTTTTTGTGGTGTCTTTACCTGGTTTTGGTATCAGGGTTATGCTGGCTTCATAAAATGAGTTTGGGAGTATTCCATCCTTTTCTATGTTCTGAAATACCTTTAGCAGTAGTGGTGTTAACTCTTCTCTGAAAGTTTGGTAGAATTTTCCAGTAAAGCCATCCGGGCCAGGGCTCTTTGTTGTTGGGAGTTTTTAAATTACCTTTTCAATCCCTTCTTTTTTTATGGGTTTATTTACTTGTTCTACCTCTGTTTGTGTTAGTTTAGGTAGTTAGTGTGTTTCTAGAAATTTGTCCATTTCCTCTAGGTTTTCAAATTTGTTAAAGTAGAATTTTTCATAGTATTCTGTTATGATTCTTTTAATTTTGGTTGGGTCTGTTGTGATATCACCCAACTCATTTCTTATACAGGTTATTTGCTTCCTCTCCTGTTTTTCTTTTGTCAGTTTTTGCCAGTGGTTTATCAATTTCTTTTTATCTTTTCGAAGAACCAGCTTTGGTCTTGTTAACTCTTTCAACTGTTTTTCTATTTTCTATTTTATTTAATTCTGCTCTGATTCTTATTATTTCCTTTCTTCTGGCACCCAAGGGCTTCTTTTGCTGCTCTCTTTCTACTTGTTCCTATTGTAGGGTTAATGTTTTTATTATGGCCCTTTCTTCTTTTTGGAAGTGTGCATTTATAAACTGACCTCTGAGCACTACTTTTGCTGTGTCCCAATGGTTCTGGTAGGATGTGTTTTTATTCTCATTTAATTCTATGAATTTCTTTATTCCATCCTTAATTTCTTCTATAACCCAGTAGATTTTGAGCAAAGTGTTGTTCAGTTTCCATGTGTTTGATTTTTTTTTTTTTCCTTGCTTTTTCTGTTGTTGATTTCTACTTTTATGGGTTTATGGTCATAAAACATGCTTTGTAAAATTTTGATGCTTTGGATTTTGTAAGGCTTGCTTTATGGCCTAATATGTGGTCTATTCTGGAGAATGTTCCATGTGCTTTGGAAAAGAAAGTATATTTGGCTGCTGTGGGGTAGAGTGTTTGGTATATGTCTATGAGATCCAGTTGGTTGATTGTAGCATTTAGATCTTCCGTGTCTTTGTTGAGTTTCTTTCTGGATGTTCTGTCCTTCACCGAAAATGGTGTGTTGAAGTCTCCTACTACTATTCTGGAGCTGTCTATCTCTCTTTTCAATGCTGTTAGAGTTTGTTTTATGTATTTTGGAGCCCTGTCATTGGGTGTGTAAATATTTATTATAATTATGTCTTCCTGGTGTAGTGACCCTTTAATCATTATATAGTGTCCTTCCTTATCCTTTGTGGTGGATTTTACTTTAAAGTCTATTTTGTCAGAGATTAATATTGCCACTCCTGCTCTTTTTGAGTGTTGTTTGCTTGATATATTTTTTCCATTCTTTGAGTTTTAGTTTGTTTGTGTCTTTAAGTCTAAGGTGTGTCTCTTGTAGGCATAATATATAGAGGGATCATGTTTTTTATCCATTCTGCCACTCTCTGTCTCTTTATTGGTGCATTTAGTCCATTTAATTCAGCATAATTATTGACAGGTATGAGTTTAGTGCTGTCATTTTGATGTCTTTTTTTGTGCATTGTTCACAGTTTCTTTGTTCCACTTAATTTTCTGTGCTGAATAGTTTTTCTTTATGTATTTTCTTTTCATCTTTTTCATTGTTGTTGATTTTGTATTTGCTGAGTCTTTATATTTTTCTGTTTTTTTTTATTTTGACTTGTAGGATTGTTAGTTTCCTTTGTAGTTACCTTAATATTTACCCCTATTTTTCTAAGTTTATACCAGTCTTATATTTCTTTATATCATCTTGACTTCCTCTCCATATGAAAAACCTATGTCTACATTTTTTAAGACCCTCTGTTTTGTTTTAATATTGTCATTTTTCACAGATTGACATTTGTTTCCCTATTTTCAGTGTTTTAGCTTTGGTTTATTTTTGTGACTTCCCTTCCTGGGTTGATATCTGGTTGCTCTGTTCTGTGTTGTAGTCTTGGGTTGTTATCTGATATTATTGATTTTCTAACTGGAGGACTCCCTTTAGTATTTCTTGTAATTTTGGTTTGGTTTTTGCAAATTCCCTAAACTTCTGTTTATCTGGAAATGCCCTAATTTCACCATCATATTTGAGAGACAGTTTTGCTGGATGTATAACTCTTGGCTGGCAATTTTTTTCCTTCAAGACTTTATATATGTCATCCCATTGCCTTCTTGCCTGTATGTTTTCTGCTAAGTAGTCTGAGCTTATTCTTATTGACTCTCCTTTGTAGATGACTTTTTGTTTATCCTTAGCCACTCTTAAAATTCTCTCTTTATCTTTCATTTTGGCAAGTTTGATTATTACATGCCTGGGTGACTTTCTTTTGGGATCTACCTTATGTGGGGTTCTATGAGAATCTTGGATAGATATCTTGTCATCTTTCACAATATCAGGGAATTTTTCTGCCAACAAATCTTCAACAATTCTCTCTGTATTTTCTGTTATCCACCCCTGTTTTGGTACTCGAATCACTCGTAGGTTATTCTTTTTGATAGAATCCCACATAATTCTTAGGGTTTCTTCATTTTTTTAAATCCTTTTACCTGATTTTTCCTCAGATAAGTTGGTGTCAATTGCTTTATCTTCAATCTCACTAATTCTGACTTCCATTGCCTCAAGTCTGCTCCTATGACTTTCTATTGAGTTGTCTAATTCTGACATTTTATTGTTAATCTTCTGGATTTTTGATTGCTGTCTCTCTATGGATTCTTGCAGCCTGTTAAATTTGTCATTATGCTCTTCTTTAGTCTTTTTAATTTCCTCTATTGCATGTTCTGAGTTTTGCTCAATTTCCTTCCTAATCTCTTGAAGAGTTCTGTATATTAATCTTTTGTATTCTGCCTCTGGTAATTCCAAGAAATTTTCTTCCTCTGGAAAATTTGTAGATTCTTTATTTTGGGGGCTTGCTGAAGCCATCATGGACTGCCTTTTTATGTGATTTGATATTGACTGTTGTTTCCAAGCCATCAATAAGTTATTATATTTATTTATTTTGTGTTTGCTTACTGTGTCCTAGCTTCTAGTTTGTTTTGATATGACCAAATAGGCTGCTCGTGTGAGCTAGTTTTTTAATTGGCAACTTTGACGCTCTAATGTCCTGTCACCAGGTGGTTAGATCTATTACTAGGTATGTGAGCTCAGGAGTCTGCCCACTCCTCCTGTATGCATTCAGCTCAGCTTAGGTGCCCAGGTAGATAGCCAGCAAGTGTGTGGTGCAGGTTCTCACCTACGGTCCTAGACAGGCATGAGTGATTGGTGTAGGCACAGACATCTATCTGACTGCAGCAGGGAAACATACTCTGAGCAAGGCAGGCAGCTGATGGCCTCCCTTAAGTGCTCAGGACTAAGACTTGTCCCTGTTCCCTAGAGTGAATAGGAAGGTGGGTTTTGCAGCTGGACTATGAGCTGGACCCAAAGCTTTTGGCTGTAAGGACTAGGGGGCACCTCTTATTCTTGGGCCCCTATTGCATGGCTAGGTGGCATGGGTGGAGCCACCAGTCTTCAGGCCCCTGATGTGGGTAGGAGAAGACTCTGCTTAATGGACAGAGCAGTGTCATATGTCACGAACCTGACACTTCACAGATGAAACAGTTCAAGTTAGATTTCAGGTATATACCCTGTTGTACTGTGGTAATGAGGGCCTACTCTACTGAACTGGGCCCACACAAGTCTATACCAGGGGAAAGGCACTCAAAGTCCATGGATCCCTTATGCCTGTGCCTAGGCAAAGGAACTGTGCCTACCCTGAGTTCCTGGCTTAAGGGAGCTGGCAGTTTATTTTTTCCCCTGTTTGTTAATTTATTCACTCTCCATGGCCAGGAGAATGGCCCAGGGTGTGTGACGGGTTGTACTTCTGGCCCAGGGGACTCAGCAATTGCTGAAGGCAGTCCGGGACCCAGTGCAGAGCAGGGAGCAGGGAGGTAAATGGGAGAGAATTTTTTCCCTAAGGTGGGTATTTTTGATCTGCACGGTAGGCTGGACGCAATTACTTATCTTTCTCCAACTGAGGGCAGCTTCTCACTGTTTCTGGTGGCTGACTAGACTCTCTTCCACTGGGTCTCTCCCAGTGCAGAGTACGCCTCCTGAGCACCACTGCTTGCCTGCCTCACTGCTCACCCATGAGCTGATCAGGCCTGAAGGGCTCAGGCTCTTGCTGGATCAGGTCTGGCAACTCCTAGCTGCTTCTGAACTGTCTCTCCCTCCCCCTGCCACTCAGTCCAGTTCCTCAACTTTGCCTTTGATGTTCAGCACTCTGAGAATTTCATATATAATTGATTCACTTGTTTTTTCAGGGTCTTTATTGTAAGAGGGTCCACTAGAAGCATCTGACTTCTCTGCCATCTTGGCCCTGCCTCTTAAGTGTGTTTTGACAATCGTAGTTTGTCCAAAAGTTGGTCATAGTGCTAGGAATCTGTGAGGAACACTCCAGATGTGGTTATTTTAGCCAGCATTTCCCAAGGTGGATAACCAAAAGAAACCCATTGTTATCGAATTGATCCCAACTCATAGCGCCCTATAGGACAAAGTAGAACTGCCCCACAGGGTTTCCAAGGCTGTAAATCTTTACAGAAGCAGATTGCCAAATCTTTCTTCCATGGAGTAGCTGGTAGGTTTGAACCACCATCTTTTTGGTTAGCAGTGAAGCTCTTAACCACTGAGCCATCAAGCCTCCTTAAATTCAAGTCAGTTCTGACTCATAGCAACCTTATGGTGACCTTATAGGTAACCTGAATTTACAGTTGAAGTGTTCTTCTATGCTATGATTATGCAGAAACCTGGGGCAATACTTTTTCCTATTCAAAATAACTGAACTCAACAGTGTTAAGATAGTTCCAGTCAAGCAAGGATATTAAAACACCTTCTCATGCCAAACACAGCAGGCAGCATGAATCCAGAGCCAGTGTGCTAAGACACTGAAAACAAACACAGGCGAGCAGACAAACAGACAGCAACGTACACTGTGTGTAGCATAGATAGTTTTGGACACCTCAAGTATTCTGCATCCCAGCCAAGTGGTAGAATGTTACAGGATGTTTTTGCCTCTTCTAAGCAGAGGTTAGGCTACCTGTCCTCTCAGGGCATGGGGCCTGGTCCTTCTTTACTGAGCTGAGCTCAGGTTCACTGAAAGCTATTCCTGCCCCACCATGTGACCTTTGACCTCAGAGTGACCTGGGGCTGGCTCACTCCTACCTCTAAAGATACCCAAAAGTTGCGCCAACCCTTAGTCATAGAAGATCCTTCTCCATGAGCCTCAGCCTTGGTTTGAAGTGTGGAGTGACTATGGTGATGCTAGAAAAGGTGATAATGACCGTTCCTCCCTCCCCTTACCCATTGCTGTCGAGCTGTTTCTGACTTATAGACACCCTACAGGACAGACTAGAGTTTCCAAGGAGTGCCTGATGGATTCGAACTGCCGATCTTTTGGTTAACAACCATAGCTCTTATCTGCTACGCCATCAGGGTTTCATCTCTCCCCTTAGGTGGAGGGAAATAAGGAACTCCATTATGCAGAGGATTTGAGGTAGGTCTGAGGTATGACACAGAGCTACCACTGACTGGTACTGCCAACAAAGTACCATTGACTGGTACTTATCTCCCTGTTTCACTTGATCCTCCAAACTACTTTGTTTAGAGGTAAATATTAATTCTGCGGGTGGGGAAACAGGTTTGGAGGGGCTAAATGCCCCCCACCCCCACCCCAGGTCACTCAACTGGTAAGAGTGTAACTTCTGGTGACTCCACTTATCCTGCTGTGCCGTGTTGTCCTCTCTCTCTCAGTGCCATGTCACAAAGGAAAGCTCCCTCAAGACTCCTTCTACCCTTCCAGAACAATTGAGAATGGATATGAGCCTTGGGCCACCATTGGGATGGGAGACGGCTCAGCTCCAGAGCTCAGAGCTCCAGAGAATGACTTCATTTCCCTGCTGGTGTGATGGGGCTTGCCTTAAAGTGATTGAAACAAGATGACAATGATGATCTCACAAAGAGACCAGCCCTCAGAGCCTGGGGTTCTAGTAGGGGTTGCATTCCACTCACTCAAAAGCTCCTTTTGAAGTAATTTTGTAAAATTTAAAAATATATTTTTTACCCAAGATATGTTATTAAATTTTTTCTTTACAACACCATACCCTGTACTGTACTGGGGAAGCAATGTCTCATAAAGGCCATCCCTGGCTTTCAGATATTTTTTAAGAAACTACTTAGCAACTGAAGGGGGGATAGCATTTTAAAGTTTCTCTGTTGACAGCAGCAGCAGGATGATATGAAGCTTAATCTCATGTTTATCCTTGTGCGGCATTATTTAAACAACATAGAAAGAACAGCGCTGGTCACTAGGTCAAGGCAGCAAAATGATGACTTTGGTAATAAACTATTTCCACATTCTTATTTCTGCCTCTCATTAGAACTTTCCTGTCCTCTGTATCCATATGTATCCATATACTTTTAGTTGATATTTAATGCTACCAGTCAGTTTTTCTTTTAATAACCCTAATGGATTCCCACTAGGAAACTATTTTTACTGTTCACTATAATTGGGTTGTTAAAGTTTCTTGTACAAGAAAATTAGCATTTTTCCCATAGTTAAAAAAAAAAGGCAAATCCATTTTTTAAACCAGAGACTTTAAAGAAGAGACTCAACTTGTGCTCCTGATTTGTTATGACGTTTTCCTATTCATTTTTAAGGTACCTACTACCCCCTAAAAAAACCAAACCAGTTGCTGTTGAGTCAATTGTAACTTTTGGTGACCCCAGATGTTGCAGAGTAGAACCACCCCATAGGTTTTCGTGGCTGTGACCTTTCAGAAGCAGATCACCAGGCCTTTCTTTTGAGGTGCCTTTCGGTGGGTTCAAATCACCAACCTTTTGGTTAGTAGCTCCGTGCATAGCCATTTGCGCCAGCCAGGGAGTCCTGCTACCCAGATACCTTCAGTAATGCCCATGATACAATAGCAATTAAAAAAAAAAAAAAAACCATTACTATCAAGTCAAATCCGACTCATAGAGACCCTACAGGACAGAGTAGAACTGCCCCATAGGGTCTCCTAGGAGCGGCTGGTGGATTCATACTGCCTTTTGGTTAGCCGCCAAGTTCTTAACCACTACACCACCAGGGCTGCTTACAATAGCAATAGTTAAACTAAATGAATTATGGAAGATCAAATATAAAATCCCCATGAAAGAGAAAACCCATTGCTGTCAGGTCGATTCCGACTCATAGTGACCCTACAAGACAGAGTAGAACTGTGCCCATAGAGTTTCCGAGGAGCTGCTGGTGATTTTGAACTGCTGACCTTTCGGTTAGCAGCTGAGCTTTTAACCACTGCACCACCAGGGCTCCCCATGAAAGAGAAGGAAGCCAAAAATATATATAGTGTCTGAGAATCCCTGAGCCTTGAGCTCGCCTTGTAGATCAAGAAACAGGAGTGAAATGAACTGATGAGTTTTTAGAGACATCCCTTTGGCTGTGGTTTCCTGCCAGCCAGTGGGAGCAGATGACATATGTGCATTCAGAGCCCTAAGAAGCTGTGCCAGAAGTAAGGACTAACCTAGAATCCTGGGCAGAAACACCACCCAATAAATATTTGCTGATTTCATTTAGAGAAATGAGACCTCTCAGTGCTCAGGTTCCCAATAATAAACTTCTTGCCTTGAGACAATACTTTGAATTGCATTTGGATGCATTGATGCAAGAAAGGAAGTGCAGCCTTTGGAGGGCAAGCTTAATGTGATGGAGGCAGTTGGTAATTAGACCACTCTGAAATAGTTCTTGTTACACATAGCTCTTATTTTGACGCAAGTCAGTGCATCACGCCTACGCTTTAAACTTTCTCCATTTCCTATACAGTCTAAATCCCAGCATGACCTTTAACAGCCTCTTAGTCTGAAATTCCCTCTTCCTTGGCTTGATTGTGCTCTGTTGTGTGGCTATTCTCTAATAATAATGTATTGATGTTTTCTCCTAGAATAGTGCCTATTCACTATTACACTGTCTGTTGTAACTAAAGGATTATTTGAAACAACTCTTTTTTGAAAGGAATCCAGTTGTAGAAGATCTTCCTGGTGTGAAACTAATAGGCTTGAGAGACTCTAGATATTACATTTAATCCAGAGAATTATGTAGATGATTAAGACTGATTGCTACAGACACAGATGTTCTGTTTGCAGGGAGCCTCTTCCCCAAGCCTATCACCACCACACATTCCACACACTCCACACATCCACACATATAAACCTTCATGTAAGCACTGCTGAAAAAGTTGTTCACTCTTTGCCAGAAATATTTGCCTCTTGCCCTCTTCTCCTATCTCTGTAGCCACTCAGAAACTACCTCCTTATCTTGGGGCTTCCTTAGCCCCAAGCCACACAAAGCTGAGATAGTCTTTCAAGTCTGGGGTTTCTAATCTGTGCTTTATTAGATTGCTTCCTTAGCTAAGGTGAAGACTGGGACCAGGACCGAGATTCAAGCTCAAGAATCACTTGCCCTATAAACTCTTTCCTGGAGTACCTAATACACTCAGCTCCTAACCAAAAGGTTGGCAGTTTGAGTTCACACAGAGGCGCCTTGGAAAAAAGGGCTGGTGATCTACTTCTGAAAAATCAGCCAGTGAAAACTCTATGAAGCATAGTTCTACTCTGACATACATAGGGTCACCATGGGACCCCACTCGTACTGACTCTTGCAAGAGTTGATTGTGCATAACTCTTCCCAAGTTCGTGTTCAGTGACTTCACATTGGTATCTTGAAATCAGCCATGGTGAGAGTATTTATACCAAGGACTTCAACAAATGATACAAATCAGTGTTTTGTTTTTGTTTTTTTTCCCATGAAGAGCCGGTAGTTCATATTTATCAGCACCCAACTGGATACAACCCAGTTGTTTACAGAGAAAACACTCTATGGTAGTAAAACAAGGATTACAACGTGAGCCAAAATTGACTGTGAGGATCATTGTATGCTCCCTTCCAAGTTGCAAATATCTCACAGAAACATACACGCACTCAGATAGGTTTTTTCTACTAATTCCAATCCTTTATTTCTATATTCAACTGTGAGGATTTTAAGTCAGAGGTCAATAGCTTCTGTTTCCACAACATTAGAGGAAGCAAATGCTCCCTGGAAAAGATGCTTCTGGAACGAACTAAGACAAGCTGACAGTGAGGAAAGCTAAAATGTTGGGCTAGGGAGTAGAGGGAATGGCCAGGAGGTAGGGTCAGGGCAGGCAGTTGTAAGCTATACCTAGCAGCCACCAGTTGCAGTCGACTTGATTCCATCTCACGGTGACCCCGTGTATATCAAAGTAGAATAATGCTCCATAGGATTTTCAATGACTCATTTTTCAAAAGTAGATGGCCAGGCCTTTTTTTTGAGGTACCTCTAGGTTTCAGTTAACAGCTGATTGCATTTATCATTTTCACCACCCAGGGACTCCCAACCTAGCCAGGAGACAGAAACCCAGGTATCTGACCCTTTGACCTCTCTGCAGTTGACAGCCCCAAGTCACATGAAGCTGAGATAGTCTTTCAAGGCTGGGGTTTCTAATCTGTATTACATTATTAGTTTTGCTTCTTTAGCTAAGGGGAGGATTGGGACCAGGACTGAGTGAGGATGGCGGGGGAGGGACAGGCAGCTGTCAGAGAGGTGCCAACAAAGCTTTCTGGGAGTTATGCCATAATTAAGTGATAGGACAAATGTCAAATTTCAACAAGTGAAGCTCAGGAGAATTATCCGGATATGTTTATATCCCACATGAAAACACAGTACTAATCCCCAAGCAGGGAGCTGGTAACAGACACCAGGAACTTACCCTTTACCACTGAGATTCTTAACCAAGGCGTTTAAAGCCAAGCTAATACCATCTGAAAAGGTGATGAAAGTTATGACTTCTGTGAAATTTACTTGATTTAAGATACGTAAAATATTGCCAAGTGAACTCTGAACGAGACTTCTCTGAAGCCACCAGGTAGAAAAATGAAAGAGTAAAATAATAGGGACCAAATACGAATAAAATTGTAAATATAGTTGAAGATTATTGTTAGAAATGATAAACCTCAAATGAACTCAACATTCGGGTGGGACAGGTCTATCCAGTTGGGTTGGTGTTTCTAATAAAAATGAAATTGTATGAGCAATCCATGGTCTTTAGCAGCAGTATTTGTTTTTAAAACTCAAATCATTGTTTATATATTATCTTTATTCCGTGTTCCTAAATCCCATTAGTCACAAAGTGGTGTCTCCCTACTGTCTTATTTTGTGGTATGTTTGCCTTCAGTCTGATAGTCAGAGCTCTGGCCCCAGGGAGGAGGTAAGGGGACAATCTGCTTCCCAGAACTAGCTTAAAAATGCTTTTCTCCTCCCTTGGTTTGCAGTTATCATTAACAGGGCCATAGACAAGGTTATATTTTTCAGAAGAATGTTCTTTTCTACCCAAGTCGGTGCTGCCTATTTAATCGCACTCTGTGCCTTGAAGGAGAGGTCCAAGACGTTAAGCATTCTTGAGCGGGGCTCTCAGGAGAGGAAATAAGAACAATGCCATCCTTGAGAAAGCAGAACCAGAGAATTTCTGTCAGTCGGTCCTTTGGGTGCTCCCGTAGACCCCGTTCTCAATGTTCTGTGAGCGAGACCCTCTAGAAACAGCTCACCGACTTGACAGCCAGCTCCTTTTGCTTGGAACCAGATGATCCCAGGGCTACAGACTCTCAGTGTGTCTAAGGCATTTATCTGTATTAGCTATTTCTAATACATTCCCTCTGTTCTCACACGCAACCACAAAGGGTTATTATTAAAAACACAAAAGAGAAGTAGATAAGAAACTTAATACGCCAATTAAAATACCAAACAGAAACCAGAAGAAACCATTCTCAGATTCACAATTCCCTGGACACACAACAGCCCCAGAGGAACTCTGGAAAGCACTACCCAGGCTCAGAGAGTAGGGCAACATCTTGTAGTAATCTCAGAGGCTAGTGCTCACTTGGAGTTATTTACCCTCTGATTTGGGAGAAGTTTTGCACTGCTTATTTGACATTCCCAACTCCCACTTATTGGTAGCTTTATAATTGCTTACAAATATTCATCATAATAATATTAACAACCATTTATTAAGTCCTTACTTGGACCACAAACTGTTAGGGGCTTAGTATAAATTATTTAATTTAATTTTCATTGGAACTCTGCAAGACAGACATTAATACAGATGAAGACATTAAAGGTTAAAAAACTTGGTAATAATTTATTGATTTCTGTACTTTATGCTGGAGTCCCTGGGTGGTGCAAATGGTTAATGCTGTCACCTGCTAACCCAAAGGTTGGAAGTTTGAGTCCACCCAGAGGTGCCTTGGAATAAAGGCCTGGCAATCTACTTCTAAAAAATCAAACATTGAAAACCCTATGAAGCACAGTTCTACTCTGACACACATGAGACAGAATCTACTTGATGACAACTGGTTTGTTATTTTATGCCAGACATTATGCTAATGGCTTTATACAACGACCTCATTTAGCTTATTTATTTAACACTTCTTTACCAAGTACCAAGGAGGCCTGTAGTTAAGCACTCGGCTGCTAATCAAAAGGCCATCAGCTGTTTTGTGGGAGAAAGATGTGACAATCTTGCTTCCTTAAAGATTATAGCCTTGGAAACCCTATGGGGCAGTTCTACTCTGTCCTGTAGAGTCACTATGAGTCAGAATCAACTCAATGGCAACAGGTTCTTTTTTTTTTTTTTTTCGTTTATTAATGTGAACTGGGGCAGTGGTGGTTTAGTGGTAGAATTTCCCCCTCCATGTAGGAGACCTGGTGGTGCAGTGGTGCTCAGCTGCTGACTGAAAGGTCAGTGGCTTAAATCCACTGGCTCCTCCACAGGAGAAAGATGTGGCAGTCTGCTTCTGTAAAGAGTATATTGCCTTGGAAACTCTATGGGCAGTTCTGCTCTGTCCTATAGGGTCACTACAAGTCAGAATTTACTTGATGGCAATGCGTTTTCATTTTGGTTTTACCAAGTATCTGGTACTTCTTTAAGTACCTTACACATATTAACTGTCTCAATCCTCGCAACAGTCCTGTGAGGTAGATGCCATCATTATCTTAATTTTTCAGATGGGGAAGCTGAAGCTGAGAAGTTAAGGACTTGCCCATGGTAAGTGACAGAGCCAGGATTGAATCCAAGCAGTCTGACTCTAGAGTCCATGCACTTAAACCACTTGGCTATGCTACCCTGTCAGGCAGGGATTATTATAATTATTTTTAGGTGACAGCATCTGGCTAGGGACTCCCAGCCACTACAGCAGACGTTTGAAGTGAGACCCCTGGGACTCCAAGGCCCCCTTCAAGTGCTCTGCTGTCTGTTCATACTGCCTTTCCCTATTACACCCTACAGAGTTCATATATTTGAGCCTAGCCAATTAAATTATAAAGGTTTGGGGATAACAGGATTATCTCTTTTACTTCCCTGTTCTCACCACAACTCCAAGTAAAGATCTCTGATCCTAATACGCAGTCAGCAAATGGTCTTGGTAGCTCTGGTCATTAGCAAGATGTCACTAATGAGAGGACAGGAGGCATTTATCACTACTATTTCTCTGCTAGCATGGGTCAGACGGCCTCTCAGATATTTCTTTTGCAGAATTATAGAAATCTTTACAAAATGGGACTTGTATAAATGTGATGAACCCTCTGCCAGATGCTGCTCATCCCTGTCGTTGGGCATTATCTTATTATGTTTTATACATTTCCTTCCATATGAAGAGAATATTTTAGTATTATTTTGGTGTATGTATACATCTTTCATCTCTCTGGTTCAAAGTTGCATGTGACATTCTCTGAAATTCTTTCCTGAAAATTTACAGTGAAGAAAAGTCCATGAGAAGAGAGAAACTCAGGTAGAATGCTCTGTTTTACTGAAGAGATAAAACCAAACCAGGAGTCCTTGGTTTTATCTCTTAGGAGTCTTATCCTGCAGTCTTATGACTCCAACTCATAACAACCCCATAAGTGTAGTCTACGCATAAAGAGTTTTTGTGAAGAAAATAATATTTTAGGACATATATAGCTCAGGACAAGCTCAGAAGGATAATTTCTGCAAAGGACATATATGGCCCCCAATGATCCCACCTCTTGATAGTCACATCCTTGTATAATCCCCTCCCACTGACTATCTTCTATGGATAGAATATGCCAGAAGAAGTGATGGGGTGTCATTTTCAAGAGTAGGTAGAGAAAAACTGAGACTCCTTTCTGGGCACCTTCTCTTACTCTCTCGCTCACTCACTCTGAGGGAAGCCAGCTCCTGTGTTGTAAGCTGCCCTATGGAGAGGCCCACGTGGCAAGAAACCAATGTTTCAAGCCAACGGCCAGCAAGGACATGAGGCCAACAGCCACGATTGAGCTTGGAGGTGAATCTGCCCCCATGTAAGCCTTGAGATGACAGCAGCCCCAGCCAACACATTGGTTGCAGCCTCTTGAGAGACCGTGAGCTGGAGGGACACTGACTCATAAAAATTATGAGATAATGAATGTCTGTTGTTTTAAGCAACTAAGTTTTGGTGGTACGGGCAGTCCCTGGGTTACAAACGAAATCCATTCCTAACTGTGTCTTTAAGTCAAATTTGTAAGTAAGTTGGGACAGGCATATGGTTCTTATTTAGCATTACTTTAGTGCAAGAAAAGGCTTGAAGACTTTTCAATAATTTAAAAGCTGCACATGCAGCAAGTGAAGGTTGTTATGGTGAAGAATTTGTTGTGAGTGGGGTTGGTTCAATCATTTCAAAGTGAGGCCAAATTTATATAACATTAAAGAGCAAGTATGAGTTGTCCGTAAGTGAGACGTTTGTGGGTAATTAATAGAACAAAAGGAAAAAAGTACATGACCTGGAGTCAAGCAGACCTTGGCTAAAGCCTAATTTGACTGATACTAACTATGCAACAGTGTACAAGTTATTTAACTTCCTGGGGCCTCCATTTCCTCAACTGTAAAAAGTGGTAACAGTTACCTTGCAGAATTGTTATAAAGTTGGATTGTGTATGTTAAGTGACCAGTGCAGGGCCTAACATATATTGGGTGCTGATCTAACATTTTCTGTTTCTTTCCTCTTCCTCAGTACTCCCATTAATGACTTCTCACTTTTTTGTCACCCTTGGTCGGTTAGAGGGTATTTGAGATGATAGTAAGAGTGGAAGATTTTGAGAACCAATAGTATTTAAGGAGACAGAATGTAACAGAATCTCAAATACAGAAAAACTATCACTAGATCTGGAGGTGGGAAAAGAAGAAAGAGGTACAGGAAAGGAAGAGAAGTCAACCTGAAAGAATCATTTCTTGCCAACATGTTTATTTTCTGATACCATTACCGGGACTAATGGAGGTGGTTAGTCATCTCTCTTCCAAAAAAATGTGTATTCCCAGATGACGAATGAGATTTGGTTCTAATTTGATATGATTTTTCCCATAGTATAATATGCAGAATGTCTTCTACTAGCAGTTTCTAAAACCAGGTGCCATCAAGTTGATTCTGACTCATGGTGATCCCATGTGTGTCAAAGTAGGCTGATTTTTCAGAAGTAGATTATCAGCCCTTTCTTCTGAGGTCCCTCTGAGTGGACTCGAACCTCCAATCTTTTGGTTAGTAGCTGAGCAGGTTAATCATATGCACTAAGTAAGGACTCCTCCAGCAATTTCTAGAGCTAACTCACTTTTACTTCTTTTCCATGGAAGAATAAAATCAAAGAAAAAGGCAACAAGGATATTCGGCAGCCTTTGGCATCAGCTGGAATCCACTCAATGGCAAAGGGTTTGGTTTTTGTGTGGGATGATGCCAGCAGCCTGAGGCTCCCAGCTGAGAATAGGATCTAACACCTGAGGTAAAACAAAAGGATTTACATTTACATCCACCAATTTTAGGGTTGTTTTACAGATAAAGAAAGCTGAGACCTGTTGAGTCTCTAAAGCCTGAGAAGGCAGCAGAGGAATGGGTGAAGTCCCCTCTAGAGGGAAATGGTAGTTGGATTCCTTTCTCACTGTCTATGGGAAGTGTTTGCCTAGTCCAGGAAGGACCTCTTGGCAGAGACTGGTTTGAGGTAGGATTGAAAAGACTGATGTGGAGAGGTAAGATGAGGAATACCCTAGGTCAATAGAATCCATATAGGACAATCTTAGGGTCCTTTGTAGCCAATTAAAAAAGGAAGGCAGGTGTAAAAGAATGGAGAAAACTTGATGAGAAGATAAAAGTTCATACTCCAAATGGACAATGGCAAGAAAGGGAGCCAGTAGAAACTTTTCACGTGGGCGATCACGGTCAGAGAAAAGAAGAAGACTTTGTCAGGACCAAGAAAAGAGGTAGGTTTGTCAACAACAAGGAAAGTAAGGGAATTAGAAGAGGAGAAAGAGGATGATGACAGCAACAATTATAGTTATGTTGGAAGCCAACATTTACTGGGCTCATACCCTGTGTCAGACATTCTTCTAAGGGACAGTGTTTGTGTACAGGTAGACCCTGGCTTATGACGAGATTCTGTTCTGACTACTCTATTGTAAGTTGGTTCTGAAGTAAGTCCTATACTTTTTTTTCAAGTTTTCATAGCCTGCTCTACGGCAATGTCCTGAACAGTAAATCGTAGCATTAAATATCTACGCATGAACATCTAATAATGAAAACATTAGCAAATTATGCAATGCGACATTTTATGTAGTATACATAACCAACGATAAGATGTACAAAAAAATAAATAACCAGATGATTGTAAGTACTGTTTGTGGTAACTATAATACGTCGTAAGTTGGGGACTACCTGTATATACATATATACACTCACACACACACACACACATATACACACAGTGAAACCTGTGAGAGCTGGAACCTGATGACACTGCCTTGTTTTTCCAGGTCTTGCAAGTTTTTGCCTTGGACAGGGTACAATCACCACTTTTCTATCACTCTCTATTTAGTGAAAATATTTGCGTTTTCTTTCTCTGACAGGTTTCCACCTTACACAGATTCTATATTTCTCAGGTTTTACTATATATATATATAAGGAGCCCTGGTGGCACAGTGGTTAAGGAGCTCAACTGCTACCTGAAAGATTGGCAGTTTGAAACCACCAGTGGCTCCACAGGAGAAAGATGTGACAGTCTGCTTCTGTAGAGATTTACAGCCTTGGAAACCATATGGGGTCACTATGAGTCAGAATCGACTCGACAGCAGTGGGTGTATATACATATATATATACATGCATCTATGTATATACACTTATTTAATTCTCTCAACAGCCCTATGAGATTCTATGAGAAGTACAGATGCTATGTAATGTCAATTACAGAAGAAAATTGTTGAGTTCAGAGCCAGACAGACTTGGGATCAAATCCCAGCTCCATCACTATTGCCCAGATCTGCCAGTGGGGTACCTGCAGACAGCTTAAAATGATAAATGAATAAATGGATGAGTTCTACAAGCCTATTTCCTTCCCCGTGTGTCAATTTCCTCATCTATATAATGACAAGAATAAATCTGCTTGTTACCATTACTGCCCTTCCTTTTTTTAATCTATTTCCAGGAATGTTGGAAGACAAATGATGTAATAAAGTAACCTGAGCACCTTAGGAAGCACCACTTCCTAAGGGTAGTAGTAAAAATATTCTGATACATTAAGAGATTTGTTGTTATTGTCGTTAATTGCTGTCAAATTGGCTCCCAACTCACAGTGACCCCATGTACAACACTATAAAATTTTGCCGGGTCCTGTGCCATCTTCATGATCTTCGGTATGCTCAAACCTATTATTGCAACCACTGTGCATTTTGAGTGCCTTCCAACCTAAGGGGCTCATCTTCTAGTACTATATCTGATTTTAGGAAGTAGATCACCAGGCCTTTCTTCCTAGTCTGTCTTAGTCTGGAAGCTCCACTGAAACCTGTCCACCTGCTGGTGTTGGAAATACCAGTGACATAGCTTCCAGCATCATAGCACCACACAAGCCAGCATAATATGACAAACTGACAGCCAGCCAGTAGAATTAAGAAATAACATGTTTGTAAATTAAATTAAATATGAATATCTGCTCTAGTTTATGATGTTGGAAGAATTCTCCAGAATAAAATACGGAGGGACTAAGAGCCAACCTAAGAATGGGAAGAATTTGGAAAACTTTATTTCTGAAACTGTTTTTCCATTTGAATTTAAAGGTATTTAGCCTGAAATCAGTATTTTCTTCTGAGGAGAGCACTACGAATGCAGTCTGGTCAGTATGTCAGGATTTGTATATGTGTCTGTGTATATACTGCATATTTATAATGTTAGCCCAGTTTGTAAAAAAATTTATGTGAGCAGCAGGAGTTTGTCATAAGCAATAAAATATTTTATATGGATTCTTTCTTATTCTCTCCAGAGGAATTTCTCAGGATTTTTTCCACAAGTCAGTTTCAGGCTCGAGAGTACTCACTGTTGGTGTTTTTCCCAGCCATTCCCCTTTTCCTTCCCCTTGCCACAGTCCACTGGGAGTCAGAGGCAGACCACCCCCTTGAGTGCTGTTTGCTGGTAAGATGAGGACTTTCAGCATCAGTGGTCTTTTGCAGCTTGTCAGGTCTGGAAGAATTGGGGGAAACAGTCCCATCTTGATATTATTAGTGACTCTGAATTCAGGTGATTACGTAACAGAAAAGCTCATAGAAATCTTAAGGTTCCTCTGTGAGGTAACTGTGGAATTGGCTAGTCCTGTATACAGGAGGCCAGGATTTTACCATGAGATATAATTTAAGATATGTCAAAGGCCTCCGTTGCTGCACTCAGTCTCTCTCCGGCAGAACTGGATGCTTTTAGCCTGAAGTTTGCACATTGTCTTTTTGGCCCCAAGAATATTCTCATTTGCTTTGACACTGCCAGACGCTTAAGAACCGAGCAGTCAATTCATCACAACAGCTCTTGATTGTCTCGCTCTGTCTGTATCACAAATATGAGAACATTTTCTCATGCAATAAGTAAAACATAAATTCTCTCAGTATTTTATCCAATTTGTAAAGAAACAAAAGAAGTGCAAGATTTATACATTGGAAAACTACAAAACATCATTGAAAGACATTAAGAAGACCTAAATAATTGAAAATACACCCATATTCATGGATTAGAATATTTATCTTGTTAAAGTGACAATACTTCACAAACTGACATATAGATTCAACACAATCCCTGTCGAAATTCCAACTACTTTTTTTCCCCAGAAACTGACAAGTTGGTCCTAAATTTTATATGGAAGTCAAGAAACCTAGAATAGCCGAAACAATCTTAAAAATGAAAACCAAAGTTGGAGGACTCACATTTCTCCATTTCAAAACTTACTACAAAGCTACAATAATCAAGACAGTATGGCACTGGCATAGGATAACCCAATATATAAGTGGAATAGAATTGAGAGTCTAGAAATAAATTTTTGCATTTATGGTCAATTGATTTTCTACAAGAGTGTCAAAACCATTCAATGGTGGAAAGAATAGCTGTCAACAAATTGTGAGAGGACAACTGGATATTCACGTGCAAAAGAATGAAGTTGGACCCTTACCTCATACCATATACAAAAATTAACTCAAAATATATCATAGATTTAAGTCTATGAATTAAAACTACAAAACTCTGAGGAGAAAACACAGACATAAATCTTTTAAAAAATTTATTTTCTTTTTGTTGTTGTTAAGAATATACACAGCAGAACCTACACCAATGCAAAAATTGCTACATGTACAATTCAGTGACATTGTTTACATTTTTTCATTTGTGCAATCATTCTTACCTTCCTTTTCTGAGTTGTTCCTCCCCTATTAACGTAAACTCACTGCCCACTAAGATTTTTATCTAACCTTTTTACTTGATGTTGTCAAGTTTATCCCATATATAGTTCTTAACAGAGCACAATGCTCAAGGTAGATATTCTTTACTAGTTAAGACAAATTATTGTTTGGTTTTAAGAAGATTTCAGGGAATATTTTTGGTTTAAAGTTTAAAGATTATCTCAGGGCAATAGTTTCAGGGGTTCGTCTAGCCTCCATGGCTACAGAAGGTCTGGATTCCATGAGAATTTGAAAATCTGTTATGCATGTTCCCCCTTTTGATCAGGATTCTTCTATGGAATCTTTGATCAAAATATTCGGTAATGGCAGCCAGGCACCATCCAGTTCTTCTGGTCTCATGGCAAAGAAGGCAGTTTTTCTTGGAGGCAATTAGCCACACATTCCTTTTCCTCCTTCTACTTCTGACTCTCCTTTTTCCTCTGTCGCTCCAGGTGAATTGAGACCAGTTGTTGTGACTTGGTTGGCTGCTTTCAAGCTTGTCAGACCTCAGGCACTACGCAATGAACTAGGAGGTAGAACAGAAGCACTAAACATATTATTAAGCCAATTAACTGAGATGTCTTGTGAAACCATGATCCTAAACCTCCAAAGCAAGGAAACAAATCCCATGAGGTGTTTGGTTGTACATAAGCAGCCTCAGCAACTACTTTTTTTTGTCATTGTTGTAAATATATCTATTACACAACTTTTGCCAATTAAACTTTTTACAGGTGTACAACTTATTCACAGCAATTATATTAACTGACTGTGTGACCTTACCCTTAATGTGGTTTTTCTATTACCATACACCAGAACTCAGTGCTCCATAAGCAATAACCCTCCCTTTCCCCCTTCCTGCCACACCTGGTAACAACTAATAAATTTTGATCTCTACTCATTTGCCTGTTCTTGTCTTTTTATATAAGTTAAGTCATACAATATTTGGCCTTTTGTGACCAATTTATTTCCCTCAGGATAATGTCTTCAAGCTCCATCCATACTGTAGCATATATCAAGACTTCATTTCTCTTACTGGCTGAGTAGTAGTCCATTGATTGTATGTATCACATCTTGTTTATCCATTAATCTGTTGATGGGTGTTTAGGATGTTTCCACCTTTGGCTATTGTGAATAATGCTTCAATGAACGTTGGTGTACAAGAATGTTTGAGTTTCTGCTTTCAGGTCTTTTGGGTCTATACCTAGGAGTGGAATTGCTGAGTCATACGGAAGTCCTATTTTTAGTTTTTTGAGAAACTGCCACACTGTGTTCCACAGTGGCTGTACCATTTTATGTTCCCACCAGCAGTGGATAAGAGTTTTGATTTCCCCACATCCTCGTCAATATTTGTTATTTTTTTTTCTCTTTGTTTCTTTCTTTTTCTTTTTTAACATTAACCATTCCAGTGGGAGTCAAATGGTATCTCATTATGGTTTTGATTTGCATCTCTTTAATGACTAATAACATAAAGCATCTTTTCACGTTTGGTGGCCATTTGAATGCCCTTTTTGGTAAAATGTCTATTCAAGTCCTTTGCCCATATTGATTGGATTATTTGTTTTTTTGTTGTTAAATTACATATATATGTATATTGGTTATTACATTCTTATCAGATAAATGATTTCTGAAGATACTCTTCCATTTGATAGCTTGCTGTCTTAGGTTGGGTTCTCAAAGTTATAAAACCAGTGGAGCATATATATATATATATAGAGAGAGAGAGAGAGAGAGAGAAAGAGAGAGAGAGAGAGAGAGAGAGAGAGAGAGATTTATTTCAAGGAAATGGCTCACACAGTTGTGGAGGCTTGCACGTCCCAAATTCATTGGATCAGGCATCAGGCTGGGGGCTACTCCTGACTCATGTGATTGTATGGACTGACGAACCCAAAATTGGCAGGTCAAACAGTAGGCTGCTGGCTCATGGGGCTGCAGCACCTGGACAATCCAAAAATCTGCAGGTCAGATGTCAGGCTGCTAGCTCATGCCCCAAGAACTGGAAGTCAGAGGATGACAAGTCTCGTGCAGGATCGAGAGAGGGTGAGCTTTGCCAGAACATCCATATATATTAGATGCAGACCACACTCCCATGGAAACTTACCTTTAAACTGATTGGCTGCTCACATCAAATGAAAAAATGAAGGATGATTACATAATATCTTCCAAACCACTGAGAATCATGTCTTTCCAAGTTGGCACATAACCTTAACTATCACAGTCCACCCATTATCAACGTGGCATCTGTGCACATCTCCTTAAACCATGCATACATTATCTCTAAATAAAGATAATTATAAAGTCATACTTGTGCCTAACATGTTACTAACATGAGTACAACTGAAAACATACTAAACCAGCTTATATCTTATATTTTATAACAAGTAACAGAATAAGTTAGAGAAGAAAACAGACACTATACATACGTATTATGTATGTGTGTATATATCTATACACACACACACATATGTATGATGAAACAAGGAAGAAATAATAAAAACAATTACAGCCCTCATTTCTGCAAATAGTCATGTAGTCTTAGCTGGTATTTAAAACTACCTTCTTCCATCACCCATTCCATATATCCTTTGCCCTCAGCAAGTTCCTCAGCTGGTCATGGTCCTTTGCCTGGTGGGATGATCCAAGATTTCATTGCTGAAGTTGTCTAGGCCATTAGTAGTCATGCTGGAATTGGGTTTCTGTAGTTTTCCATTGATTTTAATCATTGGGCATGGTAGAACTAAGAGATATCCTAAGGGATCTCCAGTATTCCAGACACATTTTTTTACCTCCATGATGTAATATCAATCTGATTTCCCCTTGGTAATCAGGATCAATCACACCAGCCGGTATGGTAACTCCCTTCTTTGCCTGTTGATCCAGAGGCATGAGGAGCCCAAAGTGGCCTGGTGGCATTCTTAACTTCCAGTTTAATGGAATCTGTGTTGTGTCTCCAGGTGGGTGCATTCCTCCCTTTGGAACTAAGATCTCTAGACCTGCAGAGCAAAGGGTAACGGGGACAGGAAACAAAAATTTTGCAAGTGGGACACTAGGAGTAATAGTGAATGGTGCGACTCCCATTTCCACCCCTTGATTCCTAAACCCCCCAGCTATGGGAGAAGCAGAACAATATATTGGACACTAATTTAGAGCACATACAGCCTCCTGGAGAATATTTCCCCAACCCTGCAAGGTATTGCCAACTGGCTGGCACCATAATTGTGTCTTTAGAAGGCCGTTCCATTGTTCTATCAATCCAGCTGCTTCAGGATGATGGAGAACATGGTAAGACTAGTGAATTCCATGAGCATGAGTCCATTGCTGCTCTTCATCTGCTGCGAAGTAAGTTCCTTGATCTGAGATGATGCTTTTCAGGATACCATGATGGTGGATAAGGCATTCTTTAAATCCAGGGATGGTAGTTTTGGCGGAAGCATTGCATGCATGGAAGGCAAATCGGTATACAGAGTAAGTGTCTATCCCAGTAAGGAAAAAAATTATCCTTTCCATGATGGATGTGGTCCAATTTAATCAGTCTTCCACTAGGTTGCTGGATGATTGACCCTAGGAATGGTGCCATATCATGGATTTGGTGTTGGTCTCTGCTGCTGGCAGATGGGGCACTCAGCAGTGGCTGTAGCAAAGTCGGTCTTGGTGAGTGGAAGTTTGTGATGCTCAGGCCATGCATAACCTTCATCCCTGCCGCCATAGACACTTTGTTCATGAGCCTATTGGGCAATGGCAGGGGTATCTGGGAAAAGAGGCTGACTGGTATCCACAGAATGCATCATCACATCCACTTGTTGTTAAAATCCTTCTCTGCTGAGGACACCCTTTGGTGAGCAGTCACATGAGACACAAATATCTTCACTTCATAGGCCCATTTAGAAAGATCTCTCCACATGCCTCTTCCCCATACCTCCTTGTCACCAATTTTCCAATCATGTTCCTTCGAAGTCCCTGACCATCCAGCCAGACCACTGGACCCAGCCCATGAATCAGTATACAATCATATATCTGGCCATCTCTTCTCCCAAGCAAAATAAATAACTAGGTGCACTGATCAAATTTCTGCCCACTGGGAGGATTTCTCTTCCCCACTGTCCTTCAGGGAGGTCCTAGAAAGGGGCTGCTGTGCTGTCACTGTCCACTTCCATGTAGTGCCTGCATGTCACATAGAACCATCTGTAAACCAGGCATGAGTTTTCTCTTCCTCAGTCAACAGTTCATAAGGAATTCCCATGAGGCCATAGGAGCAGACTGGGTAAAAGGAAGGTAAAGTGGCAGAAGTGGGGACAATGGGCATTTGGGCCACTTATTCATGTAACTTACTTGTGCCTTCAGGTCCTGTTTGAGCCCGATCTAGTATATACCACTTCCATTTAATAACAGACTGACGCTATGCACATTCAACTTCATGACTCTGTGAATCAGACAACAGCCAGTTCAAGATGGGTGGCTCAGCCCAAATTGTGGCTTGGTGTCCCGTGGTTAAGTGTTCAGTTTCTACTAAGGCCCAGTAATAAGCCAAAACCTGTTTCTCAGAAGGAAAGTAGTAATCTGCAGAGGATGGCAGAGCTTTGTTCCAAAATCCTAAGGGTCTGCACTGTGATTCATCAGCAGGGGCCTGCCAGAGACTTCAGACTGCATCTATATCTTCCATTGACACTTCAAGAACCATTGGATCAGCTAGATCATATGGCCCAAGTGGCAAAGCAGCTTACACAGCAGCCTGGATTTGTTGCAAAGCCATCTCTTGTTCTGAGCCCCACTCAAAGCTAGCATCTTTTCCACCAGTCACTTGATAAATATCCCAGAGTAGCACAACCAAATGAGGGATATGTTGCCTCCAAAATCCAAAGAGACCCACTAGGCATTGTGCCTCCTTTTTAGTTGTAGGAGGGGCCAGATGTAACAACTTATCCTTCACATTAGAAGGAATATCTTGACATGCCCCACACCACTGTACCCCTAGAGATTTTACTGAAGTGGAATACACCTGAATATTTGTCTGTTTCATTTCCCACCCTCTACCATGCAAATGTTTTACCAATAAGTCTAGAGTCATTGATACTTCTTCTTTAGTAGGTCCAATCAGCATAGTGACATCAAAGTAATGGACCAGTGTGACTTCTTGTGGAAGGGAAAGGAGATCAAGTTCCTTACAGACTAAAGTACAACATAGGGCTGGACAGTTGATATACCCCTGAGGTATGACAGCGAAGGTGTATTGCTGGATTTGCCAGGAGAAGGTAAACTGCTTCTGGTGTTCCTTTGAAACCTGAATCGAGAAAAAGGCATCAGCCTGATCAATAGCTACATACCAGGTACCAGGAGATATATTAATTTGCTCAAGTAGTGAAACCACAGGTGGAACACCAGCTGCAATTGAAGTTGCCACTTGGTTAATCCACTGTCATTCTCCAAGATCCATTTGTTTTTTTGCACAGGCCAAATAGGCAAGTTGAATGGAAATGTGGTGGGAATCACCATCCCTGCATCCTTCAAGTCCTTAATGGTGACATTAATCTGCAATCTCTCCAGGAATGCAGTATTGCTTTTTATTTACTGTTTTCCAGGTTAGAGGTTATTCTAATGGTTTCCACATGGCTTTTCCTATCATAATAGCCCTTACTCCATATGTCAGGGATCTAATGTGGGGATTCTGCCAGTTGCTGAGTGTATCTATTCCAATTATGCATTCTGAAACTGGAAATCCCTACAGGATGGATTCGGGGACCCACTGGACCCAATGTGAGATGAACCTGAGCTACGAATCCATTAATAACCTGACTTCCATATGCCTCCTGCTCTGGTGGGCCACAGTGATGTTTTGGGTCTCTGGAATTAGTGTCAGTTCTGAGATATTGTTCAGTAATCCCCCAAAAGTCTGATTATTTCCTTCCCCCCAGTGAACAGTCACTCTCATAAAAGGCTTTAGATTTTTTCATGGAAGATTGGAAGAAAGATTAGCAGTATAATTTTCTGGAAGTGCAGTGGGGTTCTTCCTCAAGGGGTCCTGGCATCCCCTTCATTCAAAGAGTCGTTGGTCTGTAAACTCACTCAAGTCCTGGAATTGATTGAGGGGCAGTGACCTCTATTCTGGTGATTCAAATTAGTCCACCATTTACTTGACCTAGAATTCTTCTACTTGTACAGATCAAGTAAATATTTACTAGGTTTCCCATCTATTTCACTCCTAGGGACACCACGACTAAGTAGCCAACTCCATAAGTCCATATGAGTCAGACTATTCTGATTACTGTTTTGATTCTGCTGTCCCTGATGGTAACCACGCCCAGCTTGTCTTTGTTGGTTAAGTGCTGCCACTTGGCCTCTACCACCCTGGAGCCCAATAAGCTCCATTGTAGTTAGGTGTCTTAATTCATTTAGGGCAGTTCCTGCTTTCAAATCTGACATACATAAAATGGCAATTACAGCAGTCTTCAAGGATGCTGGGGCTCCCTTCACAAATTTATTCTTCAACATTGTGGTAAAAGATGTGCCCTCTGGGCACTCTACGGGTAGGTCTGTGGGGTCCAAACTGATAAATCTACTCTGATATGCCAATTTCCCTAAGCTTTTAGATAGCTTCTTCTACAGCATACCAAGGCAGGTCTGGCATTTCAACTTAATTTAGTGTAGGCTTCCACTTAATCCATGCTTCAGTGAGCCAATCAAATAAATAATTAAATCCTTTTCTAACCTCTTGAGCTGAAACATTGAATGAAGAATCCGTGCTTAGTGGGCCCATATGAATAAACTCAGGTTGATCCAACTTTATGTTCCTTGGACCATTATCCCACACCCTTAATAACCAGTCCCACACATATTCCCCAGGTTTCTGTTTGTATGTATTAGAAAAATCAAGCACTACTTTTGGAGTGTAGTGTACTTTCTGCTGGGTCACACTTTGTACTTTACCTCATTGTGCTAGCTGGGACTTAAGTCTAGTTATAGGTCTAGAAGCAAAAATGGGTGATGGGGAAGTGTCCTGGGAACATTCAGCAATGTCTTGTAAGGCATCTGCCTTAGGCAATGCCCAAGGCTATATCTCAGACAAGACTCTTCAGGCACAGCTGGGTGAATTTCATCAGATGGGGGAGTAAGAGAGTTGGTTCTGTTGGCAGGAGTGACTCAACAGAATTTTAGGGCCTGTATGTCCCCATCCCAAGTTTCAGGATCCCATTGCTTCCCAATCAATACCCTCGCTTTAACTTCAGACACCATTTGAGGTTGGAAATTCAATTGGCATTGTAATTCAGTCACTCTTACAATAAGACTCTGGATTTACTTGTTGATAATATCAGCTTTATTACTACAAGAAATAAGGGTTTCTTTCAGGGCACAAGGGCTAACTTTCAGGTTTTTATGTGGCATTTGAGCTGTGACTCTGAAGCTTTGAGTTCATTCCTATCTTTCACCACTTTGTCTAATGAAAGTAGGACCAAGCAACCATCTTCTGTATACTTCTCATTCTGACAAAATTGGAGAAAAGTATCAAATGTGCAATCACCCAGAGCCTTGTATCTCACAAATATTTGACCAACTGGTGTTGAAATTTTGTGTATTTCTATTGTCACCTCACATCATGGATTAGCAGTGCCCTCTTTACTGCTTGAGACAGAGTCACCAGTGCCTTTAAGATAAGCTAGACTTGAGAACCAATTCAGAAAACTCATCTTTACGATTTTGTTCCTCTAGAACAACTCTCAGTGTGCTGCTCTAACAGATGTTTAAAATATGGAAGTGGTTTTGGAATTAGATAATGGGTAGAGGCTGGAAGAGCTTTAAGGTGCCTAATAGTAAAATCCTAGATTGCCTTGAAGAGAATGTTGATAGAATTATGGATGTCAGAGGCAATTCTGATGAGGGCTTAGAAGGAAATGAGGACAGCTGTACAGAAAATCTCTATTGTCTAAGAAAATACACATGGTTCCAGCAACAGAATGGTGCTGGAACTGTTAGCCTTAAATGTACTTCTGGTGAGGCTTTAAAAGAAAATAATGATCATGTGATTGGACAATGGAGGAAGGGAAAAGGTTTTTATGC
Source organism: Dugong dugon (assembly GCA_030035585.1). Taxonomy (NCBI): domain Eukaryota; kingdom Metazoa; phylum Chordata; class Mammalia; order Sirenia; family Dugongidae; genus Dugong; species Dugong dugon. The sequence continues at coordinate 156,361,384 of CM057462.1, forward strand.
AGTGGGAAAGAGCTTATCTGAATTATGTTAAAATGTTTGGTGGAAGGTAGAACTTGTAAGTGATGAACTTGGATATGTGGCCGATGAGATTTCCAAGCAAGATCTTAAGGGGAACACATGGTTTCTTCTTGCTGCTTATAGTAACATGAGAAAGGAAAGAGATGGACTTGAACATGAACTGTGCAAAATGAAAACAGAACTTAAAGATTTGGAAAATTCTGTTGTACAAACTAAGGACACATGTCCTAGAATGTTCACCAATGACATGGCTACACAATCTTTTGTTAAAGAGATTAAGCCTGTGACATATGGATCTAACCAGCTACCACAACAGAAAACTCATCAGCTCAGACTGAAGGGAACAGAAGAAGAATAGAAGGAAAGAATGCTTGCTACCTGCCTCTTAGAACATTACAGGCAGGAAACAGACCAAAGGAGATACATTTGTTGTTCTCCAAGTAAAGGACCTTTCCTGGAGCAGCTCAGAGCCATTGGAAGGAGCACAGGAAGCAGGGCTTTCATGATTTCAAAGGATGGGGCCACAGTCTCCTGGATTTCAAAGAGTGGGGCCATAGCCTCCTAGGATTCAAATAGTTGGATCTTTACCAACTAGATTCCAGAATGTGAGGCTGCCAGTAAGGTATGCCAGGGAGATGGGTCCACTCTCCAAAGCTGAGGGGCCAGGGCTGTCATGCCCAAGGGGCAGAAGAATGGGGCCTGTCAGGGCCAGGGGGTGGGGTTACCACTCAGATAGACTAGGAGAATGGAGCCATCCAAAGCTGAGGGAGCAAAGTTGCCATCTTAGAGGGCCTGGAAAGTGAAGATGAAGCCCAGAGCCAAGGGGCCTCCACACAGAATCCAGAGGGTGTGGTCAACACCCAGAGTCTGGAGGGCAGGGCCATTACCCAGAGGGTCTCAGAGAAGAGAGGATTATTTTCAAGCCTTGAGAGCTAATGCAATTTGTTTACTGGGTTTGGACTTCCTTGATGCCCACTATCCCTTATTTGCCTCCAATTTCTGCCATTTGTGATGGAAACGTCTGCCTTGTGCCTATTCCACCATTGTACTTTGGAAACAGTTAACTTGTATTCTAGATTTTATACATTCACAAATGAAGAGGAATTTTGCCCCAGGATGGGCTATGACTGAAGTCTCACCCATATTTGAATTAGATGATTCAGAAGATGACGTTTTGGTGGCATAGCATGCCCTCATTAGGACAAATGGGAAGGGCTCCCAGTTGAAGCCCATTTTCACCTGCAGCAGCCAAGAGGAAACTACAGATCTGTAACATTTGGCACGGCCCCACCCCCTAAGAAGAGGCCTCATCCACTCACACTGGGGGCATGAGGGCCAGCGGTACCACCTACTCCATCTATCCATCCACAACAGGGGCCTGAAAAACAGTGACATCCCCCAATCCCTCCAGCCAACAGCACTGGGAGCCCAAGGACAAGCTGCACTACCCCCCACCTGCTATGCTCTCTAGCAGACAGGGGCACGCCTTCCATTCAGGCACCAGGGGGCAACCGACATCGCCTCCCCCCACTGCAACCAGAGACCTGTGCCTCCAGCAAACACCCACATGCAGCCCTACCCACCCAGGACTATAGGTGAGAGTCTCTGCACCACACACTTGGAGACCGACAACCCAAGCACCTGCTCCCTGACCAACCAGCAAGTGGCATAGCACACAAACAACACTCAACCCAACGACCAGGGAGAACACCCCCTGCACCCATGGCCAGGTGACCAGCAACACAGACTCATCACCTCACCAAAAATGCTTCCTACATCTTCAGCAGCCCTGGAAGAACAGTGTCATGGATTGAATTATGTCCCCTAAAAAATATGTGTATCAATTTGGCTGGGCCATGATTCCCAGTATTATGTGGTTGTCCTCCATTTTGTGATTGTAATTTTACGTTAAAGACGATTAGGGTGGAATTATAACACCCTTACTAAGGTCATATCCCTGATCCAATGTAAAGTGAGTTTCCCTGGGGTGTGACCTGTACCACCTTTTCTCTTACAAGAGATAAAAGGAAAGGGAAGCAAGCAGAGAATGGAGGACTTCATACCAGCAAGAAAGCAGTGCCAGGAGCAGAGCATGTTCTTTAGACCCAGGGTCCCTGTATGAAGAAGCTCCTAGTCTGGGGGAAGATTGATGAGAAGGCCAACAGAGAGAGAAAGCCTTCCCCTGGAGGTGACACCCTGAATTTAGACTTCTAGCCTACTAGACTGTGAGAAAATAAATTTCTCTTTGTTAAAGCCATCCACTTGTGGTATTTCTGTTATAGCAGCACTAGATGACCAAGACAAACAGTGAACAGACTCCTGGGCTCACACACCTAGTAGCTACTCCACCCACCTGGAGATAGAAGGTGAGAGCTTCAATATGGCCATATTAAGGATCAGAGTAGCACACATGCCCAGCCTACTTGGACATATCAAACAAAACAAAACAAACAAAAATTTAGGATGTGGTAAACAAACACAAAATAAATAAATATAATAACTTCTTGATGGCTTGGAGACCACAGTCAATATCAAATCACGTAAAGAAGCAGGACAAAATGGCTCCAGCAAGCGACCAAAACAAAGACCCAAAAAAATATTCCTGAGGAAGATAAGACAATGAAACTACTTGATAAAGAATTCAAAAGACTAATATGCAGAGCCCTTCAGGATATCAAGAAGAAGATCAGGCAAAACACAGACAAAATCAAGGAACACACAGACAAAGCAATAGAATAATTCAGGAAAATAATGAAAGAACAAAATGACAAACTAAACAGGCTGCTAGAAACCATACAAAAACAGCAACTAGAAATCCAAAAGATTAACAATAAAATTTCAGAATTAGACAACTCAGTAGAAGGTCATAGGACAGATTAGAGACAATGGAAGTCAGAATTAGTGTGATCGAAGAAAAATCCATTGAAATCGATTTGTATGGGGGGGGGGGGGGGAGAACGAAGAAAGCCTAAGAATTACAAGAAATACTATCAAAAGGGAAAACCTACAAGTGATTGGAGTACCAGAACAAGGGGGATAATGGAAAACACAGAGAGAATTGTCAAAGATTTGCTGGCAGAAAACTTACCTAGTATCATGAAAGATGAGAAGATATCCACCCAAGAAACTCAAGGAACTGCATACAGGATAGATCCCAAAAGAAAGTCATCATGACATATCATAATCAAACTAGCCAAAACCAAACACAAACAAAGAATCCCGAGAGCGGCTAGAGCTAAACAAAAAGTCACTGTCTTAGTTATCTAGTGCTGCTATACCAGAAATACCACAAGTGGATGGCTTTAACAAAGAGAAATTTATTTTCTCACAGTCTAGTAGGCTAGTAGTCCAAATTCAGGGCGTGAGCTCCAGGGGAAGCCTTTCTCTCTCTGTTGGCTCTGGAGGAAGATCCTTCTCATCAAACTTGCCCTGGACTAGGAGCTTCTCCACACACGAATCCTAAGTCCCAAGGATATGCTCTTCTCCCAGTGCTATTTTCTTGGTGGTATGAGGTCCCCCTGTCTCTCTGCTCACTTGTCTCTTTTCTAACTCAAAAGAGATTGGCTTAACATACAATCTAATCCTGTAGATCTCATCAACATAACTGCCGCTAATCTATCTCATTAATATCATAGTGATAGGATTTAAAACACATAGGAAAATCACATCAGATGACAAAATAGTGGACAATCACACATTACTGGTAATCATGGCATAGCCAAAATGATACACATATTTTTAGGGTACACAATTCAATCCATGACATTCCATCCTTTGACCCCCCCCCCCAAAATTCATATTCTTGTCACATGAAAAACACATTCATCCCATCACATCATAGCAAAAGTCTTAAATCAACTCCAAGTCCAAAATGCAAAAATTCTTCTTCATCGGTGAAATTTATAATACAAGTTATCTGCTTCCAAAAACACAATGGTGCAACAGGCAGGCACAAGCTACACATTTCCATTACAAATAGAAGAAACTGGAGGGAAACAAGGCATAACAGGTACCAAGCAGGTCAGCAGAACACATTACATTAGCCCTCAAGTCTTGAAAATAATCCTCTGTTCTCTGAGACCATTTACACAATGGCCCTGCCCTCCAGACTCTATGTATTGACCACACTCTCCAGATTCTGAGTGGAGGCCTCTCAGTCCTGGGCCTTAGCTCTGCCTTCCAGGCCCACTGGAACAACAACTCTACTCCCTCTGCTTTAGGTGCACCATTCTCCTAGTCTATATGAGCGGTGACTCCACCCTTAGAAACTCCAGAGGCCATGGCTCCACCCTTTGAGACCCCAGAGATCATGGCCATACCGTTTGAGACTGAGGCAAATGTGTTCCCTGCGTTTCTTGTCTCTTCAGCTTCTGCTTCCTGGTTCCTCGGCCTCTCGGCCCCTTGGGCCTACAGGCCTGCATCTGCCCTGCTGGGGCAAGTGTTCCAAAACATTGTAACTCCACTGATAAGTGCCGGGAGGCACCCCACTCCGCCTGTAAACTTCGACCAGAAGGCACTCAGCTTTGTTGCTTTATGGGTCAGAAAGCCTAGCTCCACCAATAAGTGCCCAGAGGCACCCTACTCTGCCAGAAAGCCTCCTGTGCACAAGTACTCATCTCTCTCACTCTGTGGGTCAGCTCCAGAGCTGTCTCATATGGGTCTCCTGGTTCTGCTGATGCTAGTTCTCTGCCCCTGCTTGTTCTCTGCTGCTTCTAGCCATCTGCACCATCTCTGCTGTAGCAGCTCTCCTCATTTCCTTCTGAGTCCTCTATCCATTCACAGTTTCACAACCAATTCCACATTTTAAGTGTCTGTTAGAGCAGCACCCTACTCCCAGTACCAAATTCTGTCTTAGTTATCTAGTGCTGCTATAACAGAAATATCACAAGTGGATGGCTTTAACAAAGAGAAGTTTATTTTCTCACAGTCTAGTAGGCTAGAAGTCCAAATACAGGGCGTGAGCTCCAGGGGAAGTCTTTCTCTCTCTGTTGGCTCTGGAGGAAGATCCTTCTCATCAAACTTGCCCTGGACTAGGAGCTTCTCCACACAGGCATCCTAAGTCCCAAGGATATGCTCTGCTCCCAGTGCTGCTTTCTTGGTGGTATGAGGTCCCGCTGTCTCTCTGCTTACTTCTCCCTTTTCTATTTCTATCTCAAAAGAGACTGGCTTAAGACAAAATCTAGTCTTGTAGATCTCATCAACATAACTGTTTCTAATCCACTTATTAACATAGTGATAGGATTTACAACACATAGGAAAATCACATCAGATGACAAATTGATGTACAATCACAAAATACTGGGAATCATGGCATAGCTAAGTTGATACACATATTTTTGGGGGACACAATTCAACCCATGACAGTCACCTACAAAGGAAAACCAATAAGACTAAGCTCTGATTACTAAGCAGAAACCATGCAGGCAAGAAGTCAATGGAAAGATATATATAAAGCCTTGAAGGAAAAAGATAGCCTGCCAAAAATTATATACCCAGCAAAACTGTATCTCAAATACGATGGTGAGATTAAGATATTTCCAGATAAACAGAAATTAGGGGAATATGTAAAAACTAGACCAGAAATTAGAAGAAATAGTAAAAAGAGTCCCACAGTTAGAGAACCAACAATAATCAGACAACAGTCCAAGACTAGGACACAGGACAGATCAACCATTTACTAACACAGATAAGGAATTCCCAAAAAACAAAATCAAGCAAAAAGACTGAAAATAGGGAACCAGAGATGTCAATATGTAAACAATGACAAGGTCAAAACAAAAAAGAGGAAATATACAGTGTAGTTGTTTTTGCTGGTGTTGTTAGGTGCTGTCAAGTCAGTTCTGACTCATAGTGACCCTCTGTACTACAGAATAGAACACTGCCCAGTCCCACACCATTCTCACAATTGTTATTATGCTTGAGCCCATTGTTGTAGTCACTGTGTCAATCCATCTTGTCGAGGGTCTTCTTCTTTTCTGCTGACCCTCTACTTTACCATGCATGATGTCTTTCTCCAAGGACTGATCCTTCCTGACAACATGTCCAAAGTATGTAAAAAGAAAGTCTCGCTATCTTTGCTTCTGAGGAGCGTTCTGGTTGTATTTCTTCCGAGATAGATTTGTTAGTTCTTTTGGCAGTCCATAGTATATTCAACATTCTTCACCAATACCACAATTCAAAGGCATCAATTTTTCTTCAGTCTTCCTTATTCATCGTCCAGCTTTCACATGCATATGAGGCGACTGAAAATACCATGGCTTGGGTCAGGCGCACCATAGTCTTCAAGGTGACATCTTTGCTTTTCTACGCTTTAAAGGTCTTTTGCAGCACATTTGCCCAATGCAATGTGTCTTTTGATTTCTTGACTGCTGCTTCCATGGGTGTTGATTGTGGATCCAAGTAAAATGAAATCCTAAACAACTTCAATCTTTTCTCTGTCATGATGCTGCTTATTGGTCCAGTTGTGAGGATTTTTGTTTTCTTTATGTTGAGGTGTAATCCATATTAAAGGCTGTGGTCTTTGATCTTCTTCAGTAAGTGTTTCAAGTCCTCTTCACTTTCAGCAAGCAAGGTTGTGTCATCTGCATAATGCAGGTTGTTAATGAGTCTTCCTCCAATCTTGATGCCCATTCTTCTTCATATAGTCCAACTTCTAGGATTATTTGCTCAGCATACACACTAAATAGATATGGTAAAAGGATACAACCCTGACACACACCTTTCCTGACTTTAAACCACGTGGTATCCCCTTGCTCTGTTTGAACAACTGCCTCTTGATCTATGTACAGTTTCCTCATGAGCACAATTAAGTGTTCTGGAATTCCCGTTCTTTGCAATGTTATCCATAATTTGTTATGATCCACACAATCGAATGAATTTGCACAGTGAATAAAACACAGGTAAACATCTTTCAGATATTCTCTGCTTTCAGCCAGGATCCATCTGACATCAGCAATGATATTTCTGGTTCCACATCCTCTTCTGAATTGGGCCTGAATTTCTGGCAGTTCTCTGTTGTTATATTACTGCAGCCGCTTTTGAATGATCTTCAGCAAAATTTTACTTGCATGTGATATTAATGATATTGTTTGATAATTTCCACATTTGATTGGATCACCTTTCTTGGAAATAGGTATAAATATGGATCTCTTCTAATCGGTTGGCCAGGTAGCTGTCTTCCAAATTTCTTGGCATAAATGAGTGAGCACTTCCAGGGCTGCATCCGTTTGTTGAAACATCTCAGTTGATATTCCATCAATTCCTGGAGGCTTGTTTTTTGCCAACGCCTTCAGTGCAGCTTGGACTTCTTCCTTCGGTACCATCAGTTCCTGATCATATGCTACCTCTTGAAATGGTTGAACATCGACCAATCCTTTTTGGTATAATGACTGTGTATTCTTTCCATCTTCTTTTGATGCTTCCTGTGTTGTTTAATATTTTCCCTATAGAATCCTTCACTATTGCAACTAGAAACTTGAATTTTTTCTTCAGTTCTTTCAGTTTGAGAAATGCCGAGAGAGTTCTTCCTTTTTGATTTTCAATCTGCAGCTCTTTGCACATGTCATTATAATACTTTACTTTGTCTTCTTAAGCTGCCCTTTGAAATCTTCTGTTCAGTTCTTTTACTTCATCATTTCTTCCTTTTGCTTTAGCTACTTAACGTTCAAGAGCAAGTTTCAGAGTCTCTTCTGACATCCATTTTGGTTTTCTCTTTCTTTCAGTGTAGTCATAGAAATTCTATATAGAGAGGAAGTCAAGGCAATATCAAGAAATAAAAGACTGGTTTAAACTTAGAAAAATAAAGGTGAATTTCGAGGTAACCACAAAGGAAGCTAACAAATCTACCCATCAAAACAAAAAAGAAGAAAAACTAAGTCTCACCAAGCACAAAATTAAAATAATGAAAAGAAAATCCATAAACAAAAAGAGCTCAGCACAGAAAATTAAGTGGAACAAAAAAATCATCAACACCATAAAAAAGAAAATAAAAGCAACAAAATGACAGCAGTAAACTCATACCTACCAGTAATTACACTATGTAAATGGCCTAAATGCATCAGTAAAGAGACAGAGAGTGGTAGAATGGATTTAAAAACATAATCCATCTATATACTGTCTACAAGAAACATACCTTAGGCACAAAGATATAAACAGACTAAAACTCAAAGGATGGAAAAATATATATCAAGCAAACAATAACCAGAAAAGAACAGGAGTGATAATATTAATCTCCGATAAAATAGACTTTAAAGCAAAATCCACCATAAAGAATAAGAAATGACACTATATAATGATTAAATAGTCAATATACCTGGAGGATATAATCATAATAAATATATACACACCTAATGATAGGGCTCCAAAATACATAAAACAAACTCTAATAGCATTGAAAAGAGAAATATACAGTTCCACAATATAGAAGAAGACTTCAACACATGACTTTTGATGAAGGACAGAACATCTAGAAAGAAACTCAGCAAAGATACAGAAGATCTAAATGCCACAAACAACCAATTCAACCTCATAGACAAATACAGAACAATTCACCCAACAGCAGCAAAGTATACATTCTTTTCCAAAGCACATGGAACATTCCCAGAATAGACCACATTTTAGGCCACAAAGCAAGCCTTAACAAAATCCAAAACACTGAAATAATACAAAGTATCTTCTCTGATCATAATGCCACAAAAGTAGAAATCAGTAAAAGAAACAGCAAGGGAAAAATTCAAATACATGGAAAGTGAACAACACCTTGCTTAAAAACAACTGGGTAATAGAAGAAATCAATGATGGAATAAAAAAATTCAAAGAATCCAATGACAATGCAAACAAACCTTACCAAAACCTTTGGGATGCAGCAAAAGCTGTGCTTAGGGTCAATTTATAGCAATAAACACACATCAAAAAAGAATAAAGGGCCAAAATCAAAATATTAACCCTACAGCTTGAACAAATAGAAAGAGAGCAGCAAAAGTAGACAATCCAATAAAAAATGGGCAAAGGATACGAACAGACACTTCCTCAAAGAAGTCATTTGAGTGCCTAACAGACACATGAAGAAATTCTTGCGATCATCAGCCATTAGAGAAATGCAAATCAAAACTACAATGAGATACCATCTCATCCCAACATTACTGGCAATAATAAAAAAAAAAAAAAGAAGAAAATAACAAATGTTGGAGAGGTTGTGGGGGATATTGGAACTCCTCCTATGCACTGCTAGTGGGAATGTAAAATGGTATAACCACTTTGGAAATCGATATGGTGCCTTCTTAAAAAGGAAGAAGGAGAAATACCATACGATCCAGAAATCCCACTCCTAGGGATATACCCTAAAGAAATAAGAGCTGTCACATGAATAGGCATATGCACACCCATATTCATTGTAGCACCGTTCACAATAGCAAAAAATGGAAACAACCTAAGTGCCCATCAACAGATGAATGGATAAACTAATTATAGTACATACATACAATGGAATACTACACAATGATAAAGAACAATGATGAATTCAAGAAACATCTCACAACATGGATGAATCTGGAAGGCGTTATGCTGACTGAAATAAGTCAGTCACAAAAGGACAAACGTTGTATAAAACCACTACTATAAGAACTCAACAAAATGTTTACACACAGAAGAAAAAAAAACATTCCTTGATGGTTATGAGGGTGGGTAGCTATGGGGAGGGGATATCACTAACCAGATAGCAGACAAGTGTCAATTTTAGTGAAGGGAAAGACAACACACAACATAGGGGAAGTCAACACAACTCAACCAAAGAAAAGGCATAGAAGTTTCCTAGACATATCCAAACACTTTGAGGGACTGAGTTGCTGGAGCTGAGGGGTGGGGACCACAGTTCAGGGGACATCTAGGTCAGTCGGCATACCATAGTTCATAAAGAAAATGTGCTACATCCCATCTTGGTTAGTAGCATCTAGGGTCTTAAAGCTCTCAAGCAGCCATCTAAGATACATCTATTGGTCCCATCACATTTGGAGCAAAGGAGAATGAAGAAAACCAAAGACACAAAGAAAACATTAGCCCAAAGGATTAAAGGATTCCATGAACCAAAGCCTCCACCAGTCTGAGCCCTGAAGAACTAGATGGTGTCCAGCTACCACCACTGACTGGTCTGACAGGGACCACAACAGACAGTCCCAGACAGAGTGCAAGAAAAATGTAGAACAAAATTCAAATTAACAAAAAAAGACCAGACTTACTCGTCTGACAGATACTGGAGGAACCCCCAAGACTATGGCCCTGAGACACCCTGCTAACTCAAAACTGAAGTTCTCATAACTCACATAAAGATGAGATTTTGGACTTGAAGTTGACTTAAGGCTTTTGGGGATGATGTGATGGGGTGAATGTGTTTTGCATGTGGCAAGGACATAAATTTTGGGGGACCAAAAGTGGCATGTTATGGATTGAATTATGTTCCCCCAAAATATGTGTAGTAAACTCTAACCTCTATGTCTGTGGTTATAATTCCATTTGGGAATGGGTTATCTTAATTATGTGAATCAGGCAGGATTAGTATACAGTGTGTCTTGAGTTAATTTCTTTTGAGATCTATAAGATTAAACAAGTGAACAGAAGGAGAGATGAGGTAAGATAGATGCCAAGAAACACGAAGATAGCCCAGGAGCAGAAGCTCAGAAGAGACAAGGACCTTCCTCCAGAGCCAGCAGAGAGAGAAAATCTTCCCCTCTAGCTAGCGCTCTGAATTCAGACTTCTAGCCTCCTAAACTGTGAGAAAATAAATTTCTATTTGTCAAAGCCATCCACTTGCAGTACTTCTATTATAGCAACACTAGATAACTTGTCTTCTCACTTTTTTGGTAAAGTCTTTTGAGGAAGAAAAGTTTTTAATTTTTATGAGATGCCCCATTTATTTATTTTGTCTTTTGCTGTTTGTGCTTTTGTTTCATATTAAATGATCCATTGTTAAAAAGCTAGGCCCAACAGCCTTGCCCCTGCTCTTCCAATAATCTCATGATTTTAGTTTTCACATTTAGATTTTTAATCCATTTTGAATTTATTTTTGTGTATGGTACGAGGCATGTATACTGCTTCATTTTTCTGCATATGGAAATCCAATTTTCCCAACACCATTTACTGAAAAGACTCTTCTTTCTCCATTGGATAGACTTAGCACCCTTGTCATAAATCAGCTGACTATAGATATGTGGGTTTATTTCTGGACCATCAATTCTATTCCATTGGTCTATGTATTTATTCTTATACCAATACCAGGTTGTTTTGATTACTGTAGCTGTATAATATGTTTCAAAATCAGGAGTATGAGTGTTCTCCTCTTTAACCATTGCTTTAGCTATTTGGAGCCTCTTGCCATTGGTTCTTCTATTTCTGTAAAGAAGGCTGTAGGAATTTGGATTGGGGTTGAATCTATAGATTGCTTTCAGTAGTTTTGACATCTTAACAATATTGTCTTCTAGTCCATGAACACAGAACATCTTTCCATTTATTTAAGTCTCTTTAACGTGTTTCAGCAATGTTTTATATTTTTCATTGTATAAGACTTTCAGATTCCTGGTTAAATTTATTCCTAGGTATTTTATTCTTTTAGATGCTATTGTAAAAGGAATTATTTCTCTAATTTACCTTTCACATTTTTCATTGCTGATTTATAGAAACCCAAATGATTTTTGTTTGTTGACCTTGTACCCTGCAACTTTGCTAAATTCCTCTATTAGCTCTAGAAGCTTTCTTGCACATTCTTTGGGATTTTCTACATAAAGGATCATGTCATCTGCAAATAAAGATAATTTTACTTCTTCTTTTTCAATCTGGATACTTTTGTTTCTTTTTCTTGTCTTTTTGATTTTGCTAGGACTTCTAATACAAGATTGATTAGAAGTGGTGAGAGTGGACACCCTTATCTTGTTCCTAATTTCAAGGGGAAAGCTCTCAATCTTTCTCCATTAAGTATAATATTGGTTGTTGATTTTTCATATAAGTTCTTAATCCTATGGAGGAACTTCCCTTCTATTCCAATCGTCTTGAGGATTTTCATCAGGAAAGGGTGTTGGATTGTATCAAATGTTTTTACTGCATCCATAGAGATGATCATGTGGTTCTTTTCCTTTGTTCTATTGATTTGGTGTAATATATTGATTGATTTTCTAATGTTGAACCATCTTTGCATTCCCGGAATAAATCCCACTTGGTCATGGTGTATGTTGTGCTGTCATTTTCATCTGACTCTAAGAAATTTCTGATTTCTCTTTTGATTTCTTCCTTGGCATGTTAGTAGTTTAATAGTGTGTTCCTTAATTTTCATATGCTTGTGTATTTTTCAGGGTTTTTTTTTTTTTTTCCGTTATTGATTTCTTGCTTCACTCCAATCTGGTCAGAGAAAATACTTTGTATGATTTCAACCTTTTTAAATTTATTGAGACTTGCTTTGTGACCTAACTTGTGGTCTCTCCTAGAGAATGATCCATGTGCACTGGAGTAGAATGTATATCGTACTGTTGTGGAGTGGAGTGTTCTATATATGTCTGTTAAGTCTAGTGTCATTCAGGTCCTCTATTTCCTTATTGATCTTTCTAGATGTTCTGTCCGATATTGAAAGTGGTGTATTGAAGTCTCCACATATTTTTGTTGTTGTTGTTAGGTGCTGTCGAATCACTTCCAACTCATAGCAAGCCTATGTACAACTGAATGAAACATTGCCCAGTCCTGCACCATCCTCACAGTTGTTGTTATGCTTGAGCCCATTGTTGCAACCACTGTGTCAATCCATCTGGTTGAGGATCTTCCCTTTTTCGCTGACCCTCTACTTTACCAAGCATGATATCCTTCTCCAGGGAAGGATCTCTCCTGTCAACATGTCCAAAGTATGTGAGACGTAGTCTCGCCATCCTTGCTTCTAAGGAGCTTTCCGGTTGTACCTCTTCCAAGAGAGATTTGTTCATTCTTTTGGCAGTCCATGGTATATTCAATATTCTTCACCAACACCACAATTCAAAGGCATCAATTCTTCTTCAGTCTTCTTTATTTATTGTCCATCTTTCACATGCATATGAGGCGATTGAAAACACCTTGGTTTGAATCACGTGCACCTTAGTCTTCAAGGTGACATCTTTGCTTTTTAAAACTAAAGAGATATTTTGCAGCAGATTTGCCCAATGCAATGTGTCTTTTGAGTTCTTGACTGCTGCTTCCATGGGTGTTGATTGTGGATCCAAGTAAAATGAAATCCTAGACAACTTCAATCTTCTCTCTGTTTATCATGATGCTGCTTATTGGTCCAGTTGCAAGGATTTTTGTTTTCTTTATGTTGAGGTGTAATCCATATTGAAGGCTGTGGTCTTTGATCGTCATCAGTAAGTGCTTCAAGTCCTCTTCACTTTCAGCAAGCAAGGTTGTGTCATCTGTATAACACAGGTTGTCATGTTTAGACATGGACCGTGTATTTTAAAAAGACATGGTACCTCAGAGGAGACAGACATATAAATTGCTAATTTTAGAACAGTAAGATTGGTGCAGTGATAGAGATGAGCAAGAACATCATGCGCATACTGAGAAGAGGCCCCTGGCATGACCCAGAACTGTAAGAAAGACACTGTTTTCTTTCAAATACTTCCATTTCTCCACATCATCATCAGCATTTGGTGTTGTCGCTATTTTTATTTTAGCTGTTCTTGTAGGTCATGATATTTCATTGTGGTTTTAATTTGCGTTTTCTTAATGACTAATGATTTTGAACACTTTTCATGTGCTTATTTGTCATCTGTATATCCATCCTCTCTGGTGAAATATCTTTTCAGGTCTTTTGTCCATTTTCTAGTTAGATTATTTTTTTACTGTTGAGTTTTAAGAGTTATTTACATATTCTAGATATTAGTCCTTTGCTGCATACGTGGTTTGCAAATATTTTTTCCAAGTCTGTAGTTTGCTTTTTCATCCTCTTAACAGAGTCTTTCACAGAACAAAAGTTTTTAATTTTAATGAAGTCTATTTTATCAAGTTTTCCTCTTCTGGATTGTGCTTTTGGTATCAAGTTTAAGATTTTGATCTAGCCCTGGATTTCAAAGATTTTCTTTTGTTTCTAAAAGTTTCTTAATTTTACACTTAAGTCTTTAATCCATTTTGAGTTTATTTTTCTATGAGGGGTGTTATGGATTAAATTGTGTCCCCCCAAAATATGTGTTGGAATCCTAACCCCTATACCTGTGGATGCAATCTCATTTGGGAATAGGGTTTTCTTTGTCATATTAATGAGTCCATATCAGTGTAGAGAGTGTCTTAAATCTAATCACTTTTGAGATATAAAAAGAGCAAATTAGGCAGAGACAAGCAAGCACAAACTGGGGAAAGATAGATCTCCAAGGAACTGAGGAACACTGGGGCTAGAGAAGCTGAGAAAGGGTTTTCCCCCATAGCAGGCAGACAGAAAGCCTTCTCCTAAAGATGGTGCCCTGAATTTGGAGTTCTAGCCCCCTAAACTGGGAGAAAATAAATTTCTGTTTGTTAAAGTCATCTACTTGTGGTATTTCTGCTACAGCAGCACTAAAAAACTAACACAAGGGTGACACTTAATTTGAGGTTCATTATTTTGCCTATGGATGTCCAATTGTTCCAGAATCATTTGTAGAAAAGGATTTCTTTCCTTTATTGAATTGCTTTTGCAACTTTGTCAAAAATTAGTTGGGCATATTGGTGTGGGTCTATTTCTGGGGTTTCTAGTCTTCCGTTGATCTGTGTGTGTATCCCTCCACCAATATCACACAGTCTTGATTATTGTAGCTATAGAAAAAGTCTTGAAATTGAGTGGACAAATTTCTCCTGCTTTCTTTTCCATTTTTTAGATTGTTTTAGTTATTCTAATTCCTTTGCCTTTCCATATAAATTTTAGAATAATCTTGTGTACAGGTAGTCCCCAGATTATGAATGAGTTTTGTTCTTAAGTTTGCCTTTAAGTTGAATTTGTACGTATGTTAAAACAGGTACTATTCGTGTCTAATTTCAGTTAGTCAAATGTTTGTAATAACCATTGCCGTCAAGTCGATTCCAACTCATAGCAACCCTATAGGACAGAGTAGAACTGCCCCATAGGGTCTCCAAGGAGTGCCTGGTGGATTCGAACTGCCGACTTTTTGGTTAGCAGCTATAGCTCTTAATCACTACTCCACTAGGGCTTAATGTTTGTCATAGTATATAGTATATACAGAAAAACCAAGCCCATTGATGTCAAATCGATTATGACTCATAGCAATCCTATAAGACAGAGTAGAACTGGCTCATAGGGTTTCCAAGGAACAGCCAGTGGATTCAAACTGCCAAGCTTTTAATTAGCAGCTGAGTTCTTAATTACTGTGCCACTAGGGCTCCAATATAGTGTAACTTTTATGCCTAAAAAACATTAAAGAAACTCTTCCAGATACGCTAAACCATCTTTAACAGTAGTAGCACTAGTTTGTTATTAGGAACCGTTGTATGTGCCTTGAATTTTTTTTTTTAATTGTGCTTTAGGTGAAACTTTACAGCTCAAGTTAATTTTTCATACAAAAATTTTTACACATATTGTTATGTGACCCTAGTTGCTATTCCTATAATGTGACAGCACACTCACCTTTTCCACCCAGGGTTTCCTGTGTCCATTCAACCAAATCCTATCTCTTTCTGCCTTTTCATCCCACCTCCAGACAGGAGTGGCCTATTTAGTCTTGTGTAACTACTTGAACTAAGAAGCATACTCTTCATGAGTATTATTTTTTATAGTCCAGTCTAGTCTTTGTCTGAAGAGTTAGCTTCGGGAATGGTTTTAGTTCTGGGTTAACAGAGAGTTCAGGGGCCATGTCTTCTGGAGTTCCTCTAGTCTCAGTCAGATCGTTAAGTCTGGTCTTTTTTTACATGAATTTGAGTTCTGCACTCCACTTTTCTCCTGTTCCATCAGGGACTCTCCGTTGTGTTCCCTGTCAGCGTGGTCATTGGTAGTAGCAGGGCACCATCTAGTTCTTCTGATCTCAGGCTGATGGAGTCTCTGGTTTATGTGGCCCTTTTGTCTCTTGGGCTAATATTTTCCTTGTGTCTTTTGTGTTCTTCATTCTCCTTTGCTCCACGTGGGTTGGGGCAAATTGATGCATCTTAGATGGTCTCTTGAAAGCTTTTAAGACACTAGATGCCACTCACCAACGTAGGATGCAGAACATTTTCTTAATAAACTTTGTTATGCTGATTGATCTCGATGTCCCCCAAAACAGTGGTCCCCAGACTCCAGCCCCTGCTACTCTGTCCCTCAAAGTGTTTGGTTGTGTTCAGGAAACTTCTTAGCTTTTGATTTAGTCCAGTTGTGCCAACTTCCCCTGTATTGTGTGTTGTTCTTCTCTTTACCTAAGATGATTCTAGTCTACTATCTAGTTAGTGAATTCCCCTCTCTCTCCATCCCCACACTTGTAACCATCAAAGAATATTTTCTTCTGTGTTCAAACCTTTTCTTGAGTTCTTATAAGAGTGGTCTCATACAATATTTGTCCTTTTGCAACTATTTTCACTCATGGAAGTTTCATCCATGTTGTGAGATGTTTCGAGGATTCATCATTGTTCTTTTTCTTTGTGTAGTATTCCATTGCGTGAATATACCATAATTTGTTTATCCATTCATCTGTTGATGGGCATCTAGGTTGTTTCCATCTTTTTGCTATTGTGAATAGTACTGCAATGAACATGGTTGTACATATATCTATTTGTGCAATGGCTCTTATTTCTCTAGTATATATTCCAAGGAGTGGGATTGCTGGATCACATGGTACTTCTATTTCCACTTTTTAAGGAAGCCCCAAATCAATTTCCAAAGTAGTTGTACCATTTTATATTCCCACTAGCAGTGTATAAATGTTCCAGTCTCTCCATAACCTCTCCAACATTTATTATTTTGTGTTTTTTGGATTAGTGCTAAGCTTGTTGGTATGAGATGGTATCTCATTGTAGTTTTAATTTGGATTTCTCTGATGGCTAATAATCAAGAGTATTTCCTCATGTATCTGTCAACTGCCTGAATGTCTTCTTTGGTAAAGTGCCTGTTCATATCTTTTGCCCATTTTTTAATTGAGTTACTTGTCTGTTTGTTGTTGAGATTTTGCAATATCTTGTAAATTTTAGAGATTAGACTCTGATCAGATATGTTTAGCCAAAAATTTTTCCCAGTCTGTAGGTTGTCTTTTGACTCTTTTGGTGAAGTCTTTTGATGAACTTAAGTATTTGATTTTCAGGAACTCCCAGTTATCTAGTTTCTCTTCTGGTTGTGCATTGTTCATTATGTTTTGTATTTGTTTATGCCATGTATTAGGTCTCCTAGTGTTGTCCCTAGTTTATCTTCTATGATCATTATCATTTTCGATTTTCTATTTAGGTCTTTGATCCATTTTGAGTTAGTTTTTGTATATGGTGTGAGGTATGGGTCTTGTTTCATTTTTTTGCTGATGAATATCCGGTTATGCCAGCACTGTACCTTGAATTTTTAATATAATTGGGTTTACAGAGGTTGGCTTGTAACTACGGGTTGGATGTTATGAACATCCATTCATAACTCAGGGACTATCTATATATCTACAAAAAGTCCTGCAGGGATTTTAATATGAATTGCATTAAACCTTTATGTCAAATTTGGGAGAAGTAAGAGCTTTACTAGATTGAGTCTTACAATTCCTGAACATCATCTGTCTCTCCACTTATTTAGGTTTTTTTTTTTTTTAATCAGTGTTTTGTAGTTTCAGCATACCAGTCCTGTACATGTTTTGTTAAATTTACACCTAAGTATTTCATTTTCTGAGTGATTGTAAATAGTATTTTATTTTTAATTTTGATGTCCATGTGTTAATTGTTAGTATAGAGAAATACAATTCATTTTTGTATGCTTATCTTTTATCCTTTGACCTTGCTAAACACACTCATTTCCTCTAGGAGTTTTTGTTGTTGTTGATTTTTTGATATTGTCTACATAGTCAATCATATCATCTGAAAATTTGGACAGTTTTATTTCTTCCTTTCCGATCTGTCTTTTATTTCCTTTTCTTGCCTTAATTTACTGGCTAGAACTTCCAGCAATAGACTGAATAAGAGTGATGAGAGCAGACAGCTTACCTTGTTCCCAGCCTTTGGAAGAAAGCTTCTGTCTTTCACCATGGAGAATAATGTTAGCTGCAGATTTTTGTAGATGTTCTTTATTAAGTTGAGGAAGTCCCTCTTTATTCCTAGTTCTCTGACAGTTTGTATTATGAATGAGTATTGAGTATTGTCAAATGCTCTTTCTGCACCAGTTGATGTGATCATGTAGTTTTTTGTCTTTAGTTTGTTAGGTTGGGTAGATTACATGATCTATTTTCAAAAATTGAATAGTCTTAACATCCCTGGAATTAAACCTTCTTGGTAATGGGCTATAAGTTGTTTTGTTTTTGTTTTTACATATATTTATATTGCTGAATTCTATTTGCTAATATTTTGTTAAGAATTTTTACATATGTATTCATGAGGGATAGTGTCTGTAGTTATATTTTTTGTGCTCTTTGTCTGATTTAGGTATCAGGATAATGCTAGATTCATAAAATGAATTGAAAAGTGTTTCCCCCTCTTCTATTTTTCTGGAAGAGATTTTGTAGAATTGGTGTTAATTTTTTTTAATATTTGATAGAATTCTCCAGTGAAACTATATGGGTCTAGAGATTTCTTTTCTTCTTCTTCTTCTTTTTTTTTTTTTTTTTTTTGGTTTGGTAGATTTAAAATTATAAATTCAATTTTCTTAAATAGTTATCTATTTCATATTGGGTGAGTTGTGGTAGTCTGTGTTTTTTATGGAACTGATCCATTTCATCTAAATTGTCAAATTTACATGTGTAGAGTTATTTGTAGTATTCCATGATTATTCTTTTGGTGTGTGCAGGGTCTGCAGTGCTAACCTTTGTTTCATTTCTGATATTGATAATTTGTGTCTTCTCTCTTTTTTTCTGTCATTCCTGCTAGATGTTTGTCAATTTTATTGATTTTTTTTTTTTTTTAAGAATCAGCTCTTTGTTGCAGTGATATTTCTCTCTTGTTTTCCTATTTTCAAGTCACTGATTTTTGCTCTTATCTTTTTTCTTCCTTCATGTCTTTTGGGTTTATTTTGTTCTTCTCCTTCTAGGTTCTTAATGTAGGAGCTTAGATTATTCATTTTAGACTTCTCTTTTCTAAAGTAAACATTTGGTTCTATAAATTTCCCTCTCAGCACTGAGTAAGCTATAAATTTTGACAGGCTGTGTTTTCATTTTCATTCAGTTAAATGTATTTTTCATTTCCCTTGATAGTTCCTCTTAGATCCACAGATTACTTAGAAGTATACTGTTTAGTTTTCAAGTGTTCAGAGATTTTCCTATTATCTTTCTGTTATAGGATTCTAGTTTGATTCCGTTGTGGTCAAAGAATAACCTCTGTATGATTTCAATTCTTTTAAATTTATTGAGGTTTGTTTTATGGTTTAGGATATGGTCTATCATGGTATATGTTCCATGGGCACTTGAAAAGACTGCGTATCCTGCAATTGTTGGGTGGAATGTTCTGTAAATATCAATTAGATCCTGCTGGTTGATGTTGTTTTGAGATCACGTCTATTCTTTCTGACTTTCCGTGTTATGGTTCTATCAACCACTGAGCCTCTTAGAGTAGCAGGCGCTACAGCCTAAAGCCATTGCCCCACACCTATGGCAAGTCTCCTGGGGATGCTCCATGACAAGCAAGTGCTACTGTGTGCATGTCACTTCAGCCCAGTTGGTATTCTTGTAACACATTCCATAGCATCATCCTCAAAATAAAGGACAAAGAATATGGTTAACACTCAATGCCTGCTTCAGATATTGCACCATTCTGGTCACTAGAGTCTCTATAAGTGACCCACACGGATCACTAGTTTTCAAAGAATTTGAATAAATAAAATCCCTGGAGATTATTGAGAGCCCAGACATGTTTTAGGATCTGCACATTGACTGGTTGTTGCGAGGAATGTCAGTTAATAAACTGTCCAATAAAGAAAATAAGTGGCCGAGGAAGGAAGAATAAATGTCAAGGGGTAATGTGTTTTGTCTAGCATGAAGCAGTGAGTGTGGCAAACCTGCGGCTGTTTTATGGGTTTCCAGACTCACATTCCCTATGCTCTTCCTTGCCGCTGAAGCAGAATAATCACTTAACATTGGAGAGAAAGCCTCAAGGCATTAGGTCATCATAGGAATTGAGGTCAAGTAAGAAAAGTTTGAATAGACTGTAAATTGAATTGTGACCTCCTAAAAGATATGTTAGAATTAATGCCTTTGAATTGTGGTAATGGCCAAGAATATGTGAGACTATGTCTCACATACTTTGGACATGTTGACAGGAGGGTTCAGACCCTAGAGAAGGACATCATGCTTTGTAAAGTGCAGGGTCAGTGAAAAAGAGGAAGACCCTCAACAAGATGGATTGACACAGTGGTTGCAATAATGGGCTCAAGCATAACAACAATTGTGAGCATGGCGCAGGACCAGGCAGTGTTTTGTTCTGTGGTACATAGGGTAGCTATGAGTCAGAACAAACTGGATGGCACCTAACGACAACAACAAAAGATATGTTGGAAGCTCAACTCCTGGTACCTGTGAACATGATCTTGTTTAGATGTAGAGTCTTTGAAAATATTATCAGTTAACATTGTCATAGGGCAACATTTGTAGTAACTGCTAAATGAGAAACTATTTTGTTCTGTAAGCCTTCATCTTAAGTGAGAATAACAGCACAATTGGAAGAGTATAGTCAATGTCACTGAACTGTGCATGTAGAAATTTTTGAAATGGTATATCTTTGGCTATGTGTATTTTCACCAAAAAAAAAAAAAAAAAAGGTTGAGAAGTTAGAGGGTTGACATGTTGTGGAGTTGTTAACCAATGTCATAAAACAATATGTGTACTACTGTTTCATGAGAAACTATTTGTTCTATAAGCCTTCACCTGAAGTACAATAAAAAAAAAAAGAAAATATTATCAGTTAACATGAGGTCTTACTGGAGTAGGGTGAATCCTTGTCCAATATGACTGATGTCCTTACAAAATGAGGGAAAAGACACACACAGAGGGAAGACAGCCATGTGAAGGTGGAGGCAGAGATTGGAGTGATGTAGCTACAAGACAAAGAACATCAAGGATTGCTAGGAACCACCAGAAGCTAGGAGGAGGAAAGGAAGGCGCTTCCTTTGGAGCCTTCAGAGGGAGCATGGCCCTGCCAACACCTTGATGCTGGATTTTTAGCCTCCAGAACTATGAGACAATAAATTTCTGTTGTTTTAAGCCAGCCAGTTTGTGATACTTTGTTAGGAAACTAATACCGACTCCAACATGGTAGCATGGCCTTGCTGTTCATCTCCCTCTGCAAAGAACAAAATTTCATCCAGAGAAAAGATGAATACAAGAGACTTTCCCTTCCTCTCCATGGTCACAGAAAAACATCAAGGCAAAGGAAGAAGAACATGTCCAAGGTTTAAGAGTATTATATTTCCTCTGGTTGGCTGTATTTTAATTACATGACATCTGAAAGGAGGCATCTCATGCCGCCTGCTTGGAAGGCACCTAGTCTGGAAGTCTTGCAGGGACAGCGGAATAGATTTGATTTATAACCCCACCACAGGCATTACCACACGCATCAGGACCAAGTGGAGGAAATGCCACAGCCCTGCCCTGAGGCCGAGTTCCAGCCTGTGAACAAACACTGTGGTTGGGAACGCTGCAGCTAGGGAAGTATGCTCTGGACCTGCTGCTCATGCAGAAACCTCTGACAACACTTTCCTGTGAGAGACCTGGGCTCTGGGGAGGCCCCACTTCCTGCTGCGTCACTGTGATGTGACCACGAGGGTGGGAACTGGGCCCAGGAAAACTTCCTCCTGGACTGGGTAGACCCTTGTGCTGTATTCCTGGCTGACAGCTGCGTGATTTTCCCTAAGATATCAGGGCCTCTGTCACCCTGTCCGAGGGGTCCCTCTCTCCACTGCTCTGCCAGGATCTATCTTACTGCACCCTTGGGATTCTCGGGCTAAGAACTGACCAACAACAGGACCTCTCTTAGGACCAGATTTAGAAATTTGGATGACTCAGGTACATGGGAATTTGAGGGTCTCTCAAGCTGTCAACAAAACAAAATTAAAAAACCAAAATTGAATAATGTCTCAATTAGAATACCAAAATGTCAACAAAACTGTCTTTAAGCAATACAATTACGTTGACATCTCTTCTTACTTTAGCACATTTTCTGAGATTTATACTACTTTTATAAGGGAAAAAATTAACTTTATTAAGGAAAAAATGATCAGAATAACAATTAATTGATTCAATTAAATGTTGCTATCCAAGGGACTCCTACAAATTCTATTAGTAAAGCCTTATAACTTAGAGCACCTGGAGGCTGATTGCAAGGGACCTTTTATTGCTCTGGGCCAGGTCCCCAGATATTGCCTATTCATTAAGACAGATGTCAGTTATTACCATGCCACAAAATCCCCACATTTCCTAACAAAGGAATTGTCTTTGCGTAGCTCACATCACGTAGTCACACCAGACACAAGACAGCCCACTCAATATAAGGCCCGCTTTGCAATCTTCTTATGAGAAAGTTACATGATATCCACTATTAAGAAGGAGTGGTAACATAATGATAACGGCCATTTGTTGGATGCTTACTCGGTGTCGGTAAGCTGCTCATGTCCAGCTTCTCTACACAGATCTTCAATTCTTGCAACAAAGTTCTCCCTAATGGGAGGCAGTCTGGTATAGGGGTTACTCACACCAGATCAGAGCTTAGGCTGCTGGTTATTATTTTTCTCATTTTACGGTTATGGCTGGGATGAGGGAGCATGATGAAATGTATTAATATGATCCCTACCATTGTGAAATTTATTTGAATAATAATGCAAGATAACCAAAAAAAAATCCAAAAACTGCCCTCGAGTTGATTCTGACTCATGGCAATCCCATATGTGCAGAGTAGAGCTGCACTCCATAGTTTTCAAGGTTGTAACCTTTTGGAAACAGATTGCCAGGCTTTTCTTCTGAGGTACCTATGGGTGGGTTCAAACCACCAACCTTCCAGTTAGTAGTCAAGCATTTAACTGTCACCCAGAGACTCCTAATGCAAGATAGGATTCTAGATAATTAGTGCCTATATTCCCAAGTGGAGCCCCGGTGGTGCAGTGGTTATGTGTTAGGCTGCTAACAAAAAGGTCAGTAGTTGAAATCCACCAGCTGCTCCTTGGAAACTCTATGGGGCAGTTCTACTCTGTCCCATAGGTTTGCTATGAGTTGGAATTTACTCAGTGGCAATGGGTTTGGATTTTTATAGTCCCAGGTTTCCAGACCAAGCCATGATTAAGTCTTCTTTAGTTGCTTAGCCACTGTGACTGGAAGGTTTGAGAGGAGGGTGTCAGAGAACACTGTTAGCTATTTGGACGGAGGACGTCCAACAGTCCACCTGTGGCTGTATGCAACTCACAACGAGACCCGCAGTCTATGTCAACTCAGGCCTCAGGGTCATCAATATGTACTCCATAGAGTGACTGAAGTTATCAGTAAAGCCCACCCCCAATGAGGACATCTTTTCAAGAAAATTCCAATCCCATAGGTAGAGAAAATTTCCAGAGAACATTGCCTTTATTGCAGCTTTATACAGTTAAAATGAGACAAGTCAGACTCTCCAAGTCTGAAGCCTGAGGAGTGAGGATAAGGAAGAAGGGAAAGAACAGAGCTGAACTTGGAGCATTTCCCACATTCAGTTATTTCAGGATCTAGGTTGCTAGGTGTCCACATAAAATAGCTTCACTAGGGAAGGAGGGTGAACACATTTTGCTGAAGACTTTTTTACAGTTGCTTGTCAAAGTTAGTGCATTATAGAAAGAAAACAGAGGCAAAGACAATCTTGTTTGTGCTTTATATCCAGAAGACCCCCAAAACAAACAAAAAAATTGGCAACCATGGTGTATAGATTGCTTTTACATATCTGAACCATGAGTCTACTCAACCTAAGGTAAATCCATCTAGGCTATTAAGATGTCTGAACTGTTCCTTTCACAGACAGTAAAGAGAGATACCATATCTGTGTCTCTCCTCACTCTCTGTATTCTTCCTACATGATGTCATTCACTCCCTTGGTTTTATGTGTCACATATCACACGTCTTGAAAAACATAGATACCACCTATATAGTCAAGAAAAAACTCTGTATAATTCACTGAAAGATCTCCCCTGAGCTCCAAACCCACTGGATTAATTAGGAACTCTTTTGATTGCAGGAACCAGGTGGTGCAGTGGTTTAAGCATTTGGCTGCTAACCAAAAGGTTGGCAGTTTGAATCCACCAGCTGCTCCTTGGAAACCCTATGGGGAAGTTTTACTCTGTCTTATAGGGTCACTATGAGTTGGAGTCGATTCAACAGCAATGAGTTTGGTTTGGTTTTGGTTCTTTTGTATGCAAGTAATAGGAACAGAAAGCTAAACTTACTAGTGGTGTGGCACGGACTGCTAGCTGTCTACCAAAATCCATCCTTCTGTAGGAGCTGGGCTGATTCACATGGTTTCCTGGTTACACTACATTTCCCAGCTTACTTTGCAGTTAGAAGTGGCCATGTGACTCAGTTCTCCCCAGTGGAATGAATGTGAGTGGAAGTGATATGTGGCATGTGCAGTCCTGGCCCAAAAAACTTCCCCAAAGAGTATTACCATCCCCTCCCTCCACCCCCAGATAACTGTGATTTCATGCCCAGAATGACCATGGAAGCTACATGCTGAAGACAACAGAGCTGCCATCAGCTTTCTATCACCACTAACCTACAACACTTAGCTTGGACCATACAACAAAAAGAAACTAACTTCTACTGTGTCTGAGCTTTCACTTTTGGAGTCTATTTGTTACCCAGATATATCCTATCATAAATAAAACAAGTGCCTTAAACTACCAGAAATTTTTTTTATCATACTTCACAAGAAGTCCAGAGATAGTCAGGGCTACGATTTATTTAGATGTTGAAAGACACCATCAGGGACCCAGGCTCTCTCTGCTCTGCTGTCCTTGGTGCATTGGCTTTGTTCTCATGCTGTTGTCTCATGGTCACAAGATGATTGCTACAAGGGGATATATTGGATATGGGGTTATGCCAACTTCCAGGCAGGAGGAAGGAGAGACAGTCAAAAGGCAATTGCCTCAGGTAGCTTGTCTTTTTTAATTCAAGGGAAGCTCCCCTTTATGTTTCATAGCCAGAACAAACTAGTCACTTGTCCACCGTTTGACTAAGTCGCCAACAGGAATGAGATTAGCACAATTTGTTTAGAGCAGTCTTAATTCGTTCATTCTGGTTGGGCCTATACTCTCCTAATAAAAAGGATCTGTACCTGTTAGTTGGATAAATTGGGTTTCTAACAACTGGGGTTGCTATGAGTCAGGATCGACTCCACAGCAACTAACAATGACTAACAGCAACTGCACGGTACAATGTGGAGGATGGTTGTAATGTAAGCAAAGAT
This sequence comes from Dugong dugon, assembly GCA_030035585.1. NCBI lineage: Eukaryota > Metazoa > Chordata > Mammalia > Sirenia > Dugongidae > Dugong > Dugong dugon. The sequence goes on from CM057462.1 coordinate 156,386,938, forward strand.
CAGTGTCTGCCACACTCATGTACCCAACTGCTTGCTGAACATCTCCAGCTATTTGGCACATTAGGGTCACCCTCAACACTTTTCTTTCTTACACTCCCATATCCAACGATCACCAAAGCCTCTTGATTTTATCTTCTAAATATCCCTCATCTCTGCCAAGTTCCTTCTATTCTCATTTCTACAGCCATCTCCAAACTGCCACTCCACTTCATTTTCCATGCCAGGACCAGAGGGATCCTGCAGAAACTCAAATCTGACCTCAGCACTCCACTGCTTAAATTCTCCAGTGACCACCCACTGGCTACAGAATAAATGCTTGTACATGAAACCTAAAGCCCTCTGGGAAGCGACTTCTGACTTTTATCTACCAACCAGCAATATCATATTATTGTAAGTCACACACACACCCTTTATGCCTCTGTTCCCTCTGCCTGGAATACAGTTTCCTCACCTTTTCATCTGCCCAACGTTAAAACTTCATTCAGTCTTCAAAATCACTCTTGCCCTGTCTCCTCTCTACTACTGACTTAAGCTTTCTCCGTGCTATTTCTGTAACCTATAAACTTGTCATGCTTCCATTAGTGCATATGGTCTAAGCTATCCTAGTTCCTTATTTATATGTCTGTCTCTCCCACTACCCTGTGACCTGCCTAAAGACAAGGGCCTGCCTGAAGACAAGGGCCATATCTTACTCACCTTTGCATGCCCAGTGCCTCACCCAGTAAATACTTATGTAAATAAACATGGAATAAAATCTTAAATAAGCTCAATGCAAGTGATTTGAAATGAGTCTTTTTAAAAACCTTTTTATACTTGGAACTGCCGTACAGTGTCACTGGTGTGTTTCATCCAGATCAGCAAGTGAAAATCTCTTGTCATAGTACACACTGTGAGAGCAATTGCTTGTTATGTAGGATTTCCAGATACCCACAGTGAGTCACCACCAGCATACTGTGAAGACCCTGTTCCTTGGCTGAGTGAGAAAGGCTGTAGAGTCTAGGAACTGCTCAGGAAGTCAGCGCTCAGCTTCAGGTTTCGAGACCTTAACAACAACAATAGCAGCCAATTGTTGGGCACTTACATTGTGACAGCACTTTGCATACTTTATTATTATTATTGTTATTTAATCCCTACTATTACCTCATGCTATGAGTCAGAATCCACTTGATGACAGTGGGTTTGTTTTTTTTTTATTGATTTTATTACCTGTCTGAGGAAAAGACAATTTTCAGTGCAGTCAGTGAGACAGAGGCTTAACATGCCGACCATGCTATCTAATTTTAATCTGGATTCTAGACTAACAGCTATGTGTTTGTTTGTTTGTTTTTTGAGTGTCATAGTGGGCTATAATTTGAAGAAACAAAGATGAAAAAATTATATATAGGTATTTTACTTGGATTTGTGTAAAATATATTTGATAGTGTAAAAAAGACTAATGGCATCATTTACTTCTATAAAGAGGAACTGAATAACTGAGGAGCTGGGGTGAGTAGTTGGCATTTCATTGTTAATACTTCTGTAATTTTTTAATTGGGAACCAAGTGAACATATCATCTATTATGTATAGATAGATAGATATAATTTTTTTATTGTGCTTTAGGTAAAAGTTTACAGCTCAAATTAATTTCTTATACAAAAATTTATACATACTTTATTTTGTGACATTAGTTGCAATCCCCACAATGTGACAGCATACTTCCCCTTTCCACCCCGGATTCCCTGTGTCCATTCAACCAGTTCCTGTCCCTTCCACCTTCTCATCCTGCCTCTGGACAGGAGCCGCCCATTTGGTCTCATGTGTCTGATTGAACTAGGAAGCACACTCCTCACATGTATTATTTTTTGTTTTATAGTCCTGTCTAATGTTTGTCTGAAGAATGGGCTTCGGGGGTGGTTTCAGTTCTGGGTTAACAGAGCGTCCAGGGGCGATAGTTTTGGGAGTTCCTCCAGTCTCTGTCAGACCACTAAGTCTGGTCTTTTTATGTGAATTTGAGTTCTGCTCCAAACTTTTCTCCTACTCTGTCTGGGACTCTCCGTTGTGTTCCCTGTCAGGGCGGTCGTTGGTGGTAGCCGGGCACCATCTAGTTCTTCTGGTCTCAGGCTGGTGGAGTCTGATTTATGTTGTCCTTTGGTGGTGTAATGGTTAAGAGCTACGGCTGCTAACCAAAATGTTGGCAGTTCGAATCCACCAGGAGCTCCTTGGAAACCATATGGGGCAGTTCTACTCTGTCCTACAGGGTCACTATGAGTTGGAATCGACTCTACAGCAACTGGTTTGGGTTTTTTTGGTGTTATTCTCTTGGGCCAATATTTTCCTTTTATCTTTGGTTTTCTTCATTCTCCTTTGCTCCAAATGGGATGGGACCAACTGATGCATTTTAGATGGCCACTTGCTAGCTTTTAAGACCCTAGACGTCACTCACCAAAGTGGGATGCAGAACATTCTTGATAAACTTTGTTATGCCAATTGGCCTAGATGTCCCCCAAAACTATGGTCTCCAGGCCCCAGCTCCAGCTACTCTGTCCCTCAAAATGTTTGGCTATATGCAGGAAACTTCTTAGCTTTTGCTTTGGTCCAGTTGTGCTGACTTTCCCTGTATTGTGAGTTGTCCTTCGCATCACCAAAATTTACCTTTGTCTACCATTTAGTTATTGAATTCTGTTCCCTCTCCCTCACCACCCTCATAACCACCAAAGAATGCTTTTTTCTGTGTTTAAACCTGTTCTTGAGTTCTTATAATAGTGGTTTCATACGATATTTGTCCTTTTGTGACTGACTAATTTCACTCAGCATAATGCCCTCCAGATTTGTCCATGATGTGAGATGTTTCATGGATTCATCATTGTTCTACAGCTATGTTTTTTGAGAAAAACATGTATTTTCTCAGTGGTCAAAACCAGGATGTGAAACCAAGGGACCATCTGCACCCCTCAGAATACATGTACTCAAGAAGTGTGCTGTCTGGGTGTTGTTGCCAACAAGATATTTTTACATGATAGACAAAGAAAATACATATAAGCATCTTGTGACCATGATCTAAGCATCCTGTGAAACTATCTGTAATCACTAACTATACTATTAATAATCAGTAACTAATCAAAGTGTGATTATTACAATATTCATTGATTTTCCTGTATTTGTCCTCCTTATGGTTTGGTAGAAACCCTGACGTGTAGTGGTTAGCTGCTAACAAAAATGTCGGCAGTTCTAATCCACCAGCTGCTCCTTGGAAACGCTATGGGGAAGTTCTGCTCTGTCCTATAGAGTCACTATGAGTTGGAATTGACTCAACAGTAACAGGTTTGGTTTGTTTTTTTTGGTATGGTTTGGTTCCTCTTTTTACCCCATAAGAATACCTATATAACAAAGCTGCTCCAGGACTACCGGCTTCCATTTTTGATGGGCTACATAGTTCCCCAATTGCAATTGCTTTAAACCCTTAACAAACCTCTCTGTTTTAACTTGAAATAGTGTTCAAGTTTTTCTCTACAACATACCTCATGAAGTAAGTACAGTATTCTTTCTAGTCTCATTCCAGAGATGCGAAACCTGGGGAACTGAGAACAGAAGAGTTTGCTTAGGTTCACACAGTCAGGAAAGAACAGAAACAAGATTGAATCCCAGTTTTTCTGATTCCAAAGACTGCACATTTAACCACATTTAATCTACTGGCCTCCGTCTATCTTAGTCAGGATTGGGAAATCTTGAGAGAGTCTCCAGCTATGACAAAGATAAATAGAAAGAGACATTTGGGGAGACTGAAGTACAGCTTGAGCAAAACTAGATCTATTCTCTGCAATGAGAAGCCTAAAGTGATTGAATGGTGGCCTTCAAACAGGTGAAGAGTCACTAAGTGGACCCTCTCTTTGCATCTGAAAATCTCCTCAGGCTTCAGAGAAAGCTTCATGGAAGTGGTAATGTTTTAGCTCAGTGCTTTTCAAACTTGAATGTGCATACAAATCACCTGGGGTGGGAATCCTATTAGAATGCAGATTCTGATCAGTTGGTATGAGGTAGGGTCCAAGAATCTCCATTTCTAACAAGCTCCTGGATGTTGCTGAGGCTCCGGTCTGTGAACCACACTGTGAGTAGCAAGGTTTTAGCTGGTGCTTAAAGGATTAATCCTCGCAGAAACTCCATGTGGTAACTCAGGTTCTGCAGTTAGACAGACATGGGTTCAAATCCAATAACTCCATTTATCACTTCAGTGACCTTGGAAAATCTACCTAACTTAGCTAAGCCTCAGTTTCCTCATTTGTATAATAAGGATAATAATGCCATCTGTAAATGCACAGGTTGTTGTAAGGATTAAAAGAGATAATTCATATAAAACACTTCAACAGTGACTGACCGGTGTTAAGTACTCAATAAACATGAACTACTGTTATAAGTATTATGCTTTTTTTCATAAAGTATACATATATTTAGCTTTAGAAGATACTGCTAAACCATTTTTTAGGGTAGTTATACAAATTTTTAATCCCAACAGCAGCATTACAGTTGTAACAACAGTTCTAATTATTTCACATTTTGTCAACACTTGGTATTTGTTAGTTTCTGTTTTGTTATTTTAATGTATATTATAAGTATTATGGTGTTTTAACGTGAGGGATTCATTGCTCAGAAAACATGTCATTTGCCTAAACAAGGTATCCAGTCATGATTCAATACAGGTCCTTTTGCCTCCAAAGCCCAGGCTTGTTTTTCCAACCATACAATGCTTGCGTGACCATCTGTCTTCCAAATGTGGGTCCTGACATTAGAAGGGACTGGGAAAGTCTGTGGTTGAGCAGACCCATGTTCACATCCATGACAGTGCTTTAAAGAGCTTCCCAACCAGGGATGACATCAGGATAAGCTTCAAAGTCAAGGACACGTTTCCTTTCAAGTCTCACCCTCAGTTGCTCCAAGCTGTGGTGTGAGTAATTTGCACAGTAAATCAGCACAGAACTCCTTCAACATCAATTATAACTACATGATGTTGGGGGATCCCATCTGGGAGCCCCATCTCCCTCCCCTGCAGGGCTCATGGCCTGAGGCAGGCACATATCTCTTTCACTATTTTTTGCACATCTCATTTCTCCCTATCTGGCCAAATAGCTCTTGGAGATGAAGTTTGTGTTTTATTTATCTTTGTATTCCTCACTGGCTGTCCCAGCACCTGGCACACAGCAGCCCCTTGATTTATGTTTGTAGAATGAATAGACTTGGAAGAAATGTAAAAATAGCTTTTAACAAAAATTTTATCAACACAACACTAAAAGACCTTTTCTAAGTCTTTCCAGAACTTCAGCAGCTCAGTCACCATCTCGAGGCCTTTTGGTTGTGAGCATGATAATGGTGACTATGACCATCACTTCCTACCAAATTATTTAACTACTGCTTCCTCAAATTTGCTTAACACTTACTGTGTTTCAGGCACAGTTTTAAATGCTTAAAGTGAATTAACTCAAATTTGTCTTCTCAGCAACCCAATGAGATAGGTACTATTGTTATACCCTTTCTATAGACGAAGACACATAGACACAGGGTGTTTGAGGAACTTGGCTGAGGTCACACAGCTAATAAGTGGCAGAACCAAGAATCAAGCCCAGGAAGTCTGATTCCAAAGGCTGCAGTCTCAACCACTTCACTATGTGACATATATTACTCTTTTATTATTCCATATTATTTATATGCTATATAGTGTATTCTTATAATTACTGCATAACCAACTATTATAATAAATTTATGATGATAATAATAACTGAGGTAAACATCTTTGAGTATTTCTTTAAGACCATTGCATGCACTGAGTCAGTTAACCCTCACAGCAATCCTATAAAGTAGGCTAGCAGCTTAAAGCCCAGAATTTACTTAGCAAGCCCAGTTTGTTTAGCTAATACACAGCAAATCCGGATCTAGAGCTTGGGTTGCTCTTGACCCTGCTATTGGCTGCTGCCCCAGAGAGCACCATGCTTAACAGGCTCCTGCTGACCTAGTGGGCTTTCGTGCCTTCCTCTGACAGAAGAGCTCCAGGGGCTTCTTCCACGTTTAGCAAGCAGCCACAAGTACCCTCAGCAGTTGTAAGCACCCTCAGGGATACAGCAGGCCATTTAAAGAGCAAATGGAAAGAGAAGACAATGACGTTCCTTCAGCCTAAGTTTGGATGGATCATCAGAGAGTTGGAGGAAGGACATTGAGGTGAAGTTCGCAGTGCAAGTAAAAGTCCAAAGGTAGGAAAGCAAGTGATGCCTGGGAATGATGATGAGTTATGCTAGAGCCAAACCAGTTTCCATTGAGTTGATTCCAACTCATGACAACCATATCTGTGCAGAGTAGAACTGCTCCATAGGGTTTTCAAGGCATGACCTTTCAGAAGCTAACTGCCAGGCCTGTCTTTTGAGCGCCTCTGGGTGGGTTCGAACTGCCAACCTTTCGATTACTAGTTGAGTGCTTAACCATGTGTGCAACCCAGGGACTCCCTACGCTACAGCAGAGGTTCTCGAAGTGTGGTCCCCTGATCTGCAGCATCAGTACCACCTGGGAACCTGTTAGAAATGCAAATTCTTGGGCCCTACCATAGAACTACTGAATCAGAAACTCTAGGCGGATGGAGCTCAGCAGTCTGTGTGGTAACAAACTCTCACAGGTGATTTGAATACATCTGGAAGTATGAGAACCACTGCGCTAGAGGCACTGGGTAAGACATTGGCCTGTTAGTCACTTTTGCATGTCTTTGAGCCATTTGCCAGCCCCGTCCACCTCACTCTGCAGGGCGGTGTTTTACTTCTGCCAGATGGCCAGCCTTGCCCTCCCATAGCCATGACTCAGTGGAACAAAAACAGTTGCCCAGTATTCTGCATGAGGGGAGAAGGGACCACTTGCCTCACAGGTGATGCTTACTTTTACCCAATTCCTCTTTCCTGAAGGGAAAAAAAATTGATTTAAGTTAAATATTCATCTAAGCATCTACTAAAGTCATTCTGTGAAATTAGTAAACCCTGAGAAATGATTAGCCTATCAACTTCGAATGTTACCTTTTCATTTCACACTTTCATGACCCAAGAAAAATCTCCTGAAATAGAAAGGTGAGAGGTGTTTCAGAAGCGGAAAAGCAGCTGAGCATGGAGTCTGGGGCTGTACTAGGGCACCCCCACTCCTGGTGAGGGGGCATTCAGATGGGGCATTCACCGGATCCTTGCTCACCGGCTGCTGGAAGAAGTGGTGTTTCCTGCCCTGCTTTCTGCCTCGGGTCAGGGCTCCCCTGCCAGGTAAGGCTGATCCACTGCCCCACTGGACTGGTGACCCACACCTTCTCTGAGAGGCTTGGGAGAAGAACAAGCTCCTGCAGGTTCAGGACACGGTTAGCTAGCTAATGCAACGCATTTCCAGGTGCACCCTCCTCCAAAAGAGCAAAGGAAACACTGTGTCCTCAATGACTTAATCGTTGACTGACGCCCTTTTTTTCCTGAGCCAGTGCTCTTCTTGCTGTGTGGTTCCTGCAAGATCTTCTCCTCCCACTCACTTTTTTCCCCCTGTCAAAAAAGTTTCTATTTTCTTCCTTGAAATGTTTTTCCTGGTCTTTTTTTATTATTTCTTCCATTCCAGCCCTCATCTCTCTAATAAGGTTAAAGACTGAGCCATCTGGCCCCAGGTGACCTATAAAGTTTTTGGCTTAATTTGAAAACACGGAATTCAAACAGCCAGAAATCACAGAGTCTTTTGGGAGAAATAAATATTGAATGAGTTGCAACAAAGGAATGGGGGAGAGAAACCCCGGCTTAGGAAGGGGTTCTGTTCCAATAACTATTCCCTCATAAGTTAGTTTTCATTATCATTGCCTTTTATTATCAGTATCTTTATAAATCTGATCCATTTGTCTTTGGAGGTTGGAAACATTTCTTTATTTGTCTTTGGGAGTTGATAACGTCAGCAAATCATGTGCTGCAACATTATTTGTAGTACATATTGCTAACAATAAGACATACTTAAAAAAAAAAGTCAGTGGCAAGTGAGGTTTGTAGTAGCTCATTTAGCTGTAAGTCAGGGACTACCTGTATTTAGTGCTGACTACACACCACTCATGGTGCTAGTCACTTTTACGTACCCTACCTCACCCAATCTCCACAGCATTTCTTCAGAGCAGACAAGTCAGGTACTATTATCCTATTTCACAGAGGCAGAAACTGAGACTCAAAGAGATCAAGGGACTTTTCGGGGTCACACAAGTGGGAAGGGACAAAGTCAGATTCAAACCTAAGTTTTTCTAAAGCCAGGGTCTGGGCTCTGCCACTGAATCGTGCTGCAATTCTAGACCCTGTCGTTTCTTAACTGTGAAGCTTCCATTTTCCCTCTTTAACTGAGAAGAAAATAGAGGCTCCAGGGGTCATAAAGACATGCCCTGGAGTTCAGTGACTGGCTGCAGCTTTTGCTTCACTAACAATAAATTCGTGCTTTTCACTTTAGGTGTACGAAAGTGTTCTTGAGGGTTTCTCAGCCTCGTGATGACACCAGCATCACATAGCTTCTCTAAGTCTCAGTTTCCTCTTCCTGTACAAAGGGGTCAATAAAAGTATCTACCTCATAAGAATTCTATGAGAAGCATTTAGCACAGGATATGGCTCATATTGAACACATAATAGTTACTGCCTATTAGTACTGTTGTTGTTGCTGCTGCTTCTGTTGTCATCACCACTGTAATTGCTACTCAAGACAAAATTCATTGTCAGTGTGCTTCATTCATTTATTCAACAAAAACCTATTGAGTGCCTACTCTGTTCCAGGGAAACCCTAGTGGCATAGTGGTTAGAGTTCAGCTGCTAACCAAAAGGTTGGTAGTTCGAACGCACCAGCCGCTCTGCAGGAGAAAAATGTGGCAGCCTGTTTCTGTAAAGATTTCAGTCTTGGAAACCCTATGGAGTAGTTCTACCCTGTCCTATAGGGTTGCTGTGAGTCAGTATCAACTCGATGGCAACAGGTTTTGTTTTTGAATTAATACATATAAAGCACTTGAATAGTTCCTGGAAATAATATGTAATCCACAAATTCTAGCTGTTGTTGGTGCTATTATCATTGGTGCCAACTGGGTTTTCAATAAAGTTCAATAATACCGAGTGGGTCGCTTTTGTAATTCTTGCGGTGCCCTACTATCTTGATAAAGAATAGAGAAAGGAGGATGCGGCATATAATTTTACCATGTAATTTTTTAAAATGCATCAAGAAAATCTCTGTGGTCAGGATGACTTTCATTTATCAACACAATTGTCTTACCAAGTGGCAATGGTGTTTTTAAGAAAATGAAAGAAAGGAAAACCAAAATTACACAATTCGTGGTATCCCTTTTGAAACTGACCACTTTCTGCCAAATGATTTAACTACTGTTTCCTCCCGCACTGGCTTGGCAAAGGGTGCAACAGAATTTCTTGATGTCCTTCTTCATTTCCTGAGGACACTCATTTCCTCTAGGAGGTGAGGCGCAGGGGTGAAAGGGCCAGTTCACATTAGGTTGCTTGGAGCTTGGGTTGATTTCAACGTTTCCCATCAATGTTTTTCTGGCTTCGTCAGTTATTACCTACGGGCCATGGGCTCTGGAGACACTATAGTTCATGGGTGACATGGTTTTGTTCCCATGCCAGACAGAAAGTCCAAATTCTTCCACACAATTGACAAGAACTGAATTTTATGAGTTCAGTCCAAGAAGGTTCCTGGCTGGGTCCACTATGGTACACTATACATCCATTTAAACTTTATTGAAGTTTCATTTAAGTGCCATCAACTGCAACCATTTATAGAATACAAATTGATGAGTTTTGACAAATGTGAATACAAGATACACAAGAGAGATAACATTCCATGACTCGTGTAAGATTCTGGTGCAGGCCTATTTTAGCAGGAGCCTCTGGTGGTGTTTCTCTGCTTGGAGAACCTTCCCCCAGTGGTGGAGCCACCAGGCCTGGGCACCAGGGCTGGCTGGGCAGCCTCCCATCCCACTGTCTGGCCCTTCATAGAGAAACTGATTTTACAGATTCTCTATTTAGGACATCAAGATAGGTTGCCATGGAAAAATGACATCTTCTAATTAAAAACACAGAGAGGTCGCATGTTTCCCAGAACAACTAGGGCACAGATCCTAAAAGGAAAGAAATGAAACATTAAAAAAATAAAAATAAAGAAGAAGTCAAACAAACCTCCAGAGCTGCGTCAGCCTGTAACTTTCCAAACCTGAATGAAATGCCTTGAGAGGATGAGGGATGCTGAGTGAGGAGTGTAAGTTCACACCAATGGACGTTGCTTTTGGCTGGCAAGTGCTCAGTCAGGCAGGAGATCAGGGATGCTCAGGGAGTATTGACACAGGACAATGATTCTGGACTGTCCTTTAAACGTAGTCCCTGGGTGGTGCAAATGGTTAACATACTTGGCTGCTAACCAAAAGGTTGAAGGATCAAGTCAACCTAGAGTCACCTCAGAAGAAAGTCCTGGAAATCTACTTCTAAAGATCAGCCATTGAAAATTCTATGGAGTGCAGTTCTATTTTGACACACATGGGGTCATCATGAGTTGTAATCTACTCCAGAGCAACTGGTTTTGTGTGTGTGTGTGTGTGTGTTGGTCCTTTAAATTGTGGACAACTGGATTTGCTCCTCAGGATTGGGAGGGCCCATGGAACGGCAGGAGTTAGGAATCAGAGAGCTGGTACTTCCAGGAGAACACGATCCTATCACTCTCTGCCATTTTCCCTTCTTCGAACTGTACCTTGTTCATGTACCAAAAATAGATCCTGCAACATGTGTTGTGCTTAATTGCTGTCTCCCCCACTGGACTGCAGGCTTCCCCAGGACAGGTGTGAGGTCTTATTTACCTCCGTATTGCAAGTGCCTAACATATTATTGGGCAGATAAGACATGTACAATAAATCCTTGTTGGATTGATACTATTATTAATAATAACAGCTGCCATTTACTGAGTGCACCAGGCCCAGGGATAATATTTTTAAAAACTGCAGCTCAAGGAGGCAAAGCAACTTGAAGGAGTTCATACTGCTAATAAATGACAGAGTCAGGATTTAAACTCAGTATCATCTGACTCCAAAGCTCAGGAATAAATGAATCCCTACGGGGCTGATTTTCTGTCATGCTGAGGTTTATTAACCCACATGTGGTTTGAAGGACCCTTTCCCCTGGCTCCTTCTGCATCTCACTGGCTGAGTCTTGGCACTCCTGAGTCTCCAGGAAGCCCTGGACTAGAGTAAGCAAGAGAAGAAAAACTGCACTCCTGTCTGGCTGCTTGGTCAAGGCTCGTGTGAAAAGAGAAGGTCAGGATGGCAGTGGGTGAGGACAGGGATACAGGGTGCCTTTCCCTCTTTCTGCCCATCTTTGTTAGTGCTCCAGCCTGGGGAGGTGTAATCACACTCCTGGGTCAGTGTGGCTGCCACAGAGGGAAAACCAGCTGTGCTGATACACCATTATCACTGGAGAGGTATTCTTAGCTTGGATTGAATTTAGAGTGGAGCCTCATACCACAAATTCATAATAACAGAGTTGAGTGGAGTGGTTCTCATTTAGCCAATTTCTCCATGTTTCACAAATCCATGGAGCCCATGTGCACAGAACATATGAATAGTACTTTTGAGAGTTGTGTAAGACAGTGAATCTGAATTAGCAAATGTCTTATGGGCTACTTTTAACATAGTTTTTCAACTTTCAAATATACTTTGCATTTTACATCACAGGTAGTGGATAATAATAATAACAACACTAAACCAAAAAAGCAGACACATTGCTGCTAAGTCAATTCCAACTCATGGCAACCCCGTGTGTTACAGAGTAGAACTGCTCCATAGAGTTTTCTTGGCTGTAATCTTTACTGAAGCAAATCACCAGGCCTTTCTTTTGTGGGTCCGCTGTGTGGATTCCAGCTGCCAATCTCTATGTTAGTAACCAAGAGCAAACCATTTGCACCATCCAGGGACCTATAACAATATTAGCAGCCTCTAAGAGTTTAAAAAGATCTTTTTTCATGCCTTATTTCATTTTTATCCTCTGAGGAAGATAACATTATTAACCAACCCCTATAGAAGATGGAGTCTTGGTGGCACAGTGGTTAAGAGATTGGCTGCTAACCAAAATGTCAGCAGTTTGAATCCGCCAGCCGCTCCTTGGAAATACTATGGGAGCAGTTCTACTCTGTCTTATTGGGTCGCTATGAGTTGGAATCAACCCGATGGCAACAGGTTAGAGATGATAAAAGAGCCCTGGTGGTGTGGTGGTTAAGACCTCAGGCTGCTAACCAAAAGGTTGGCAGTTTGAGTCCACCAGCCACACCTTGGAAACTCTATGGGGCAGTTCTACTCTGTCTATAGGGTCACTATGAGTCGGAATTGACTCAGCAGCAATGGGCTTTTTAGAGACGATGAAATTAAGGCTTTGAGGGGTGAGTCACCTTCCCTTTATCAGTGCTTCTCAAAGTGTGGGCCATAGACTGGGAAGTATCAGCGTAAATTGGAAGTTTGTTAGAAATGCAAATTCTCAGGCTCCACTTCAGAACAACTGAATTGAATCAGGGTGGCAGAATCCAGGAATCTGAGTTTTAACAGCTCTCCAGGTGATTCCTGTACATGCTAAAGTTTCAGAAGCACTGCTCTAGGTCACAGGGTAAGTGATAAAGACTGAATTAAAATTCAGCCCTCCCTTCCCAATCCAACTAAACGTACTAAAAAAGGTGCAGAACAAGGCCAAAACCTTGAACACAAATCACAGAACAGCTATTATTTGTCAAAAGAATGCGCTGTTGTTGTTAGGTGCCATTGAGTCAGTTCCGACTCATAGAGACCCTATGTACAACTGAATGAAACAGTGCCCAGTTTTGCGCCATCCTCACAACTATTGCTATGTTTGAGTTCATTTTTGCAGCTGCTGTGTCATTCCATCTTGTTCAAGGTCTTCTTCTTTCTCACTGACTCTCTCCTTTACCAAGCATGATTTCCTTCTCCAAGGGCTGGTTCCTCCTGACAACATAAGCTAATGTAGAGTAGCATTTAACCTCTTTGAGGTTCAGTTTTTTATTCTCTAAAATGGGTATTTACCTACCTTACTTACCCTTACTGGGCAGTTATGAAAATCAAATGAATTAATGTACGTTAAAGTACCTGGTAAACTGCTAAGTAGTAAATACCATAAACTTATTGTTGTTTACTATTATTATAATTACAGTAATTATTAGATTATTATATTTTAAATGTAGAAAAAATAGAAACTAATGGGTAAAATAAGGTTTAAATATACAATAATTCCCTGAAGGTTCCCTTTACATAATCCTATTCTGTAAATACAAAATTATTTTCAAGGAAAAGAAAATGAAGGCACATTGAGTGAACCCAAGCTGGTGAACAATGACAACAATCATCGCAATAATTACTTGTGTATGAAGAAGAGGTGCCGCTCTGTCTACCCACAGGAACAGGGCTTGACAGAATGGAAGGAAGATGGGAGTCAGCATCAGAATACCTGCATTTGAGTCCCAGCTCTTCCACTTATGGGTTGTTTGATCTCAGACAATTTACTTCACCTCTAAGAGCCTTGTTCCTCCTGTGTAAATTTGAAATCATAATTATAACTACATTGGAATAATAATGATTTATTTGATGTGAGGCTCAGATGAGAGAATGTCTGTGAAAGTGCTCTGCAAACTGCAATTCACTGTACAAATGTTAATTGTTCCAGTTGCTGTTGGTGTTTATAGTAGGAGAGACTAAATGGCTCTGAAGAAAGAAAACAATGGCTCCTAGAGAAACACTTGGGGTCTGGGAGGAGGAAGGCTGGGTGGGAAAAAGACAAGAAAAAAAGAAAAAGAAGAAGAAGAAAAAAGCACTGGGCAGGGGCCAGTGGTGGTTCATTGGTAGAATTCTCACCCTCGACATGGGAGCCACAGGTTCAATTCCTGGCCAAAGCACCTCATGCACAGCCACCACCCATCTATCAATGGTGATTTGTGTGTTACTATGAAACGTGGTTTAAAGTCAGGAAAGGTGTGCGTCAGGGTTGTATCCTTTCACTATACTTATTCAAACTGTATGCTGACTAAATAACCTGAGAAGCTGGACAATATGAAGAAGAACGGGGCATCAGGATTGGTGGAAGACTCTTTAACAACCTGCGATATGCAGATGACACAACATCACTGGCTGAAAGTGAAGAGGACTTGACGAAGATCAAAGACCACAGCCTTCAGTATGGATTACACCTCAATGTAAAGGAAACACAAATCCTCACAAATGGACCAATAAGCAACAGCATGATAAACAAAGAAAAGATGGAAGTTATCAAGAATTTCATTTTATACTGTATAAGACCACTATTAAGAACTCAAGAAAAGGTTTAAACACAGAAGAAAACATTCTTTGATGGTTATGGAGGTGGGGAAGGAGGGTGAGGGTTATTCACTAACTAGATAGTAGATAAGAATCATCTTAGGTGAAAGGAAGGACAGCACACACTACAGGGGAAGCCAGCACAACTGGACTAAACCAAAGCTAAGAAGTTTCCTCAATACAATCAAATACTTTGAGAGGCAGAGTAGCAGGGATGGGGGGTCTGGGGACCATGCTTTCAGGGGACATCTATGTCATTTGGCATAACAAACCTAATTAAGAAAATGTTCTGCATCCTACTTTGGTGAGTGGCATTTGGGGTCTTAAAAGCTTGCAAGCGGCCATCTAAGATGCATCAATTGGTCCCAACCACTTGGAGTAAAGGAGAATGAAGAACAGCAAAGACACAAGGAAGGTAGTAGCCCAAGAGACAGAATGGGCCACATAAACCAGAGACTTCATCAGCCTGAGACCTGAAGAACTAGATGGTGCTTGGCTACCACCAATGAATGTCCTGACAGGAAACACGACAGAGGGTCCCTGATGGAGCAGTAGAACGATGGGATGCAGAACTCAAATTCTAGTAACAAGACCAGACTTAATGGTCTAACTGAAACTGGAGGCACCCTGGAAGGCATGACCCCTGGACTCTCCATCACCCCAGAACTGAAACAATTTCAGAGGCTAACTCTTCAGACAGGGATTGGACTGGACTGTGGGACATAAAGTGATACTCGTGAAGAATGTGCCTCTTAGTCAAGTAGATACAAGAGACCAAAGGGGCAGCTTCTGTCCAGAGGTGAGATGGGAAGGCAGAGAGAGTTAGGAGCTGGTTGAATGTTCTTGGGGAATCAGGGGCGGAGGGGAGGAGTGTGCTGTCACAGAATGGGGTGAGCGGTTGGGGTCTCATAACAATGTATGTAAAAAAAAAAAATTATATGGGATACTAACTTGAAATGTAAACTTCATTTAATTACAACAATTTAAAAAAAATTTCATTTTACTTGGCTCCACAATCAACACTCATAGAAGCAATAGTCAAGAAATCAAAAGAAGCATTGCATTGGGCAAATCTGCTGCAAAAGACATCTTTAAAGTACTGAAAAGCAAAGATGTCACTTTGAGGGCTAAGGTGCACCTGATCCAAGCCCTGGTGTTTTCAATTGCCTCACATGCATGTGAAAGCTGGACAATGAATAAGGAAGACCAAAGAAGAATCGATGCATTTGAATTATGGTGTTGGCAAAGAATATTGAATATACCATGGACGGCCAGAAGAACGAACAAATCTATCCTGGAAGAAGTACAGCCAGAATGCTTATTAGAAACAAGGATGGCAAGACTTTATCTCACATACTTTGGATGTATTATCAGGAAGGACCAGTCCCTGGAGAAGGACATCATGCTTAGTAGAGTAGAAGGTCAATGAAAAAGAGGAAGCCCCTCGATGAGATGAATTGACACAGTTGCTACAACAATGGGTTCCAGCATAACAATTATAGTGAGGATGGTGCAATGTTTTGTTCTGTAGTATATAGGGTCGTTGTGAGTCAGAACCAACTCGACAGTGCCTAACAAGAACATGAAGCTGGACAGGTTTCAGAGAAGCTTCCAGACTAAGACAGGCTAGGAAGAAAGGCCTGGTGATCTACTTCCAAAAATCAGCCAGTGAAAACCCTATTGATCACAATTGTCCAGTCCACTTCTGATCATGGGGATGGTGCAGG
Source organism: Dugong dugon (assembly GCA_030035585.1). Taxonomy (NCBI): domain Eukaryota; kingdom Metazoa; phylum Chordata; class Mammalia; order Sirenia; family Dugongidae; genus Dugong; species Dugong dugon. The sequence continues at coordinate 156,403,013 of CM057462.1, forward strand.
ACCAGGCAGTGTTTTGTTCCACTGTGCGTGGGGTTGCCATGAGTTGGAGCCCGACTCCATGGCAGCTAACAACAACAAACACTGGGCAACAAAGGAGGCCAGATCTCTTGGTTGTGGGTGAGGGTAAGGCAGAGCCTGAAGGCAGCAGGTGCTGCCCCCCAGAGAAGTTGACTTCCTGGAAGCCATGCAGCCATCCATGGGCAGAGGATCAGACCATGGGAACTGGGCACTGCAGACCAGGGTGTCCAGTTCAGGGCCTATCACAGGCCTGGCCAACTTGTCAGGACTAAAGGGCCTCAAATTTAGACTTTTGCAGTTATTTCCAAATAAGTTTACACAGTCACAAGGACACACTGAAGGGATGAGATGTTACTTGTACAACTTTAATATGTATATCATTACTAGGCTGTGCCATCTGTATGCACTGCTGTTGTTGTTAGGTGCCATCAAGTTGGTTCCAACTCATAGCGATCCTATGTACAACTAAATGAAACACTGCCTCGTTTTGTGCCATCCTCACAATTGTTATATGTTGAGCCCATTGTTGCAGCCACTGTGTCAATCACAATTAACTTTTTATAGAACCTGTCACTATATTCTAAATAGCCCAGTTATATCAGTCATATTTTTTATAAAAATATTAATTTTTTAATTATAAAATGTTTAAATATATCACAATTTTTATGACTCTGTTTTGGCTTGTCTTTGTTTTTCACTATTTCAGGATCCTCTGAGAAGCCCCAAGCGAAGTCAGCAGATCTAGAACCTTAGCTCTTAAGTGGGACATAGCTGGAAACTGTCATACGTGCATGGGTATGCTTGTGTGTTACCTGAAAACTCCCATGAAAATTATTTGTATTTATATAATGCTTTAAATTAAATTACGTACTTTAAATTTAAAATACTTTCAATTAAATTAAAATTTACAAAGCACTTTCAAATACATTCTCTCATTGCTTAACAACGATCCTGTAAGTAGAGCAGATGTTTTCATCCCTATTTCTCTAATTATGTATTGCTACGTAACAAACCACCCCAAAATTTAGCAGCTTAAAGCAACAAAGAAAAATTTTTTTTTTCACAGATCTGCAGTCTGTTCTCAGAGGGGACAGCTCAGCTCAGCTCCACTCAGGATTGACTGTTGTAGCTCAAAGGCTGGGGACTAGAATCACCTCAAAGCCTGCTCACTCACCAACAAGTCTGGTGCTGGCCAGGAAGACTCAAAGAACTGAGGGCTGGGATAGGCAGGGCTCCTCCATCATCTCTTTATCTCAATATGGCCAGTTACTGGTTGTAGGACAAGATACAAAGCATCTAAGATTAGACTGTGCACACAATAGGTGCTCAGGAAATGACAGATAGGAAGGAGTCCCTGGGTGATGCAAATGGTTAACACACTTGGCTGCTAACTGAAAGGTTGGTGGTTAAAGTCTGCCCAGAGGTACCTCGGAAGAAAGGCCTGGCAATCTGCTTCTGAAAAACCAGACACTGAAAGCCCTATGGAACACAGTTCTACTCTGAATCACATGGCATCACCATGAGTTGGAATCAACTCACTGGCAACTGATTTTTCCTAGAGAAAAACTTTGTAAGGTTATTCTTACTGATACACCTTGGTGGAATGTGAAGGAGCAAATCTGTAGCAGGGTCAGTTATCTAAACGTTTGTGGTATTTGGTTGTAAGGGATGTTACCAAAATAGCTCTGTCTTAGTTACCTAGTGCTGCCATAGCAAAAAATACCACAAGTGGGTGGCTTTAAAGAACAGAACTTTCTCACAGTTTAGGAGGTTAAAATCCAAATTCAGGGCGTGGCTCTAGGGGAAGGTCCTTCTTTGTCTATTTTAGCTTCTAGTAGCTGCTGGTGATCCTTGGAGTTCCTAGGCTTGTAGATGCATCTGCCATATGTGTCTGTCTTTGTATGGCGTCTTCTCCCTGTGTGTGTTTCTGAATCTATTCTGCTCTTTTGGTAACGCAGACATGATTAGGTTTAGGACCCACCCTACTCCAGTGGGATCTCAGTAAGATAACAAAAGAAAACCCCTATTTCCAAACAAGGTCACATTTATAGGCACAGGGGTTAAGACGTCTTTCATGGGGACGTAATTCCATCTATAACACACTCATTCACTTTCTATTTTGAATCTGGGCACTTCTCATGATTTTATTGCACAAAAAGGTAATCGACAGGACCACTGAGCTGGTTGCCCCAAACGCCCTGTCAAGAGCTTTTAACCCCCAAAGAACCTCTTTGGAGAAAGTAGCTCTGAGTAGAAGCATGTGCTTATGTCTGTGTGGGTTTTGTTTCCAAATTAGCTTACTTTTCAACTCAAGCTGAGGTTTTTAACCCCATTGTAGGCCACCTACCCCCATGACCCAAGATTTAGCTTCTAGAAATGAGGTGGCAAAAAGTCAAGTGGTTTGGTAAAGAGCATAAGATGAGAAAAGCCGTTCTCAGAGGATTTATTTCCCATCTGCTTTATAAAAAGCCAGACTCACTTTAACTGGATTTATATATTTCAGACCTGATACAGTTGTACCGAACTCTAATAAAAAGAGCTATAATGTAAAAGTTCACAAAGGATACTTGTCTCTCTTGGATTTTTAACTGCCATGACTAATCAGGATGAAGGTTAGAAGCATGCAAGGTCTTTTGGCATGCTGATCTATACTTTGGTGAATGCAGAAAATGTCATTCATCTTCACTTAATGAGAAGGGATCCTTTTTGAAGTCTAAAGCCCTAACTTCCTGAGCAGGACATAGTCTATCTAATGATCTTAACTGTGCCGCAGTGGTAAATTCCTTGTAGATCTACTGGTAAAAGTGACTCCAATATGTTCTCACTGAGAAAGGCATATTCAGGAGCTTGCAGAGTAGTACGAACAAGGCTGCTTTTTCTTGTGAGTCTTCCTTCAAATACATGGAGTTTAAGTTCTTGACCAAGTTTTCCTGGCCCTGGGGGTATGGTAATAATAATAATAATAATAGCTAACACTTAAAAGGAGCCCTGGTGGTGCAGTGGTTAAGCATTTGGCTGCTAACCGAAAGGTCAGCAGTTCGAATCCACCAGCCACTCCTTGGAAACCCTATGGGGCAGTTCTACTCTGTCCTATAGGGTTGCTATGAGTTGGAATCAACTTGATGGCAATGGGTAATGGGTAACACTTAAAAAGCACCTACCGTGTACCAGACACTAAGTGCTTATACATATTACCTCAGTTAATCTTCACAATAACATTATGAGGTAGGTGCTATTATTATCCCAGTTCTGCAGATGAGAAAATTAAGGCCCAGAGAAACTTGCCCAAAGTTACCCAGACAGTAAATGGTGGAGCCAGAATTTAAGCAAAGGGAGTTTGGCTCCAGAAACCTTGCTCCCCAACAATATCCCAAGTACTTACCTACAAGCCCTGGCTCCCTCTTTGACTTCCTCTTCAACTCGTCTCTCCCTTCCTCACTCTGCCTCACCCCACTGGCCTCCTTGCTGCTCCTCTAGTATGTCAAGCTCATTCTCACTTCAGGGCCTTTGCGTTTGTATGTTCTTTTCCCCAGATCTCTTTCTCTCTGTCTCTCTTCTATCCTGATTTGTGCTCCAACATCACTTCCTCTGAAGACTTTCCCTAATCACTCTAAATAGCCACATCCTCCTCCATTCCTCTTATCTCCTTGTTGTTTTTGTTGTTAGGTGCCATCAAGTCAGTTCCAACTCATAGTGACCCCATGTACAATGGAACGAAACACTGTCCGGTCCTGTGCCATCCTCGCAATCATTGTTATGCTTGAGTCCATTGTTGCAGCCACTATGTCAATCCATCTCGTTGAGGGTCTTCCTCTTTTTCACTGACCCTCTACTTTACCAAGCATAATGTCCTTCTCCTGGGACTGGTCCCTCCTGATAACATGTCCAAAGTATATGAGACAAAGTCTTGCCATCTTGCTTCTAAGGAGCATTCTGGTCGTACTTCTTCCAAGACAGATTTGTTCATTCTTCTGGCAGTCCATGGTGTATTCAATATTCTTATTATTATGAATACAGAACTGCCAGAAATTCAATCTGGATTCAGAAGAAGACATGGAACAAGGGATATCATCTTATACCTGACCCCGACTTATTTTTCTTTATAGCACTCATAACTATCTGACATAATGTTATTTATACATTTGTTAATTATCTGTCTCCAACCATTAGAATGTAACTTCCATGAGTCAGGGATTTTATTTTTTTTACTATCTAATTTCTAGTACTTAAAGTAATGCTTAGGCAGTCAGTAACTACTTGTTAATTGAACAAATGAATGATAATCTACCCTGTATTGTCTTCATATTCATCATACCAAATAGTAGACAGAGTAGGAAAACATGAATCCAGAGTCTGTATCAGGTAAATTAGTGAGCCGTGCTCTCTATCCCAACCCAAAACCCCACATTTCCTGCATGAGTTTATGGGCATGGCAGCCAGGAAGACTTGGAAAAGGAAGCTTTGTGAGGATTCCCAGTACCATACATGGACAATTGGACGATGGAGAGGATGGCACCGTGCAGACAGGAACAAGGAATGGTCTTCATGAGGGTCTCTGGGTAAACCATAGCACAAGCAGAACACTAAGGGCTCTGCTGTCAGAATAGGAGCGGTGTAAATTCTCCTTAACTCTGTAAAGAACATAGCACAGCTCCAGTGCCATGAGGACAAAGGGAACAGATCTCCCAGGTGATTTGCTCCCAGGTGAGGGAGCAATGGGGAGGAAGCCCCATGAACATGGCATTCACACAGAGGGCCCCTACACCAGTGGCAGCGGCAAAGCACCTCTCTCAAGAGGCTCCTGGGCAGTGGACATACACGAAGTGGCCAGAGAGGAAGAACCCTTGCTCTTCAAGAGACACTTGATGACCCCTGAAATAATTTGAGAGGCTTTGATACAAGAACTAAGTAGTATGAAAGTGGGGGAAATGAGTCATTAATTCGAATATAAATGGGAAACAAGATCGCCCCCGTACCCATGCAGTTGGTAAAGTATAGGAAATTCTGGTTACACAGATGTACCTCCAGGGAATTTCAATATATGTGCCCTTGGGGAATTTTAAAAACTGACAAATTTAACATTTTGTCAATAATCAAGGCTCAGAATTTGTTGTCACTTATGTCTGCTATGGTGTTAAAACTTACTGTTCATTTGGCACTATATATCAAGATCTTTAAAATGTTTTTCACTCTTTCACCCAGAAATTCCACTACAAGACTCTAAATTAATAATCTGAAATCCGGGGGGGGGGGGTATGCACAAAGATGGTTATAAACATATTATTTATGATAGTGAACATTTTTCAGCTATGGGGGAATGGTCAAATTCTTTGCAAGTACAAATAGTAGAGAAATCATAATTCCTACAACCTGAGAATGGGAAAAAACTTTCTAATTATGACTTAAATGCCAATCAACAAGAAAAATACTCAGCAGCATAAAGAGGAAATAAAATATTGCGTAACAAAACAGCACTCCAAATATTGGAAGAAGAAGAAGACTGACAATAGAAAAATAAGCAAAAGACACAAATAAGCAAGACGCATAAAAGGAAATAAAAAATGGCCTTTAAACATAATAAAGCTGCTGAAACAAACTCATAATTGTAAAATGCAAAATAATAGTACACTGAGATACAATTCCTCACTTATCAGATTGGCACAAATCCAAAAGTTTAATAACATATTCTTATGAGGAGACTATGGGGAACAGGCATCTCATTCATTGCTGTTAAGAATGCAAAATAGTATAGCCCTTATGGAAGGGAGTTGGCAACATCAAGCAAACTTACAGATGCATTTACCCTTTGATCTGGCAATTTAGTTCTAGGAATCTACCCCAAAGATACAGTGGCACAAGTACAAAGTAATACAAGCACAAAGTCATTCATTGTGGCTTTATTTGTAATAGCCAAAGATTGGAATCAACTCAAATCTCCATCAATAGGGGACTGATTAAATAAACTTTGGTAAACCTATATAATGAAGTATATGCAGCCATAATAAAAAATAATGAAGAATTCTAGTTTTGTGGTGTGATCTTCAGGATATACTCTTAAGTGACAAGGCAAGATGCAGACAAAATATAAATAATAATCTACTTTTTGTATAATGAGAGGTTGGGATATAAATACAAATATTTTTACAAATATACATATATAAATATGTTTATATACATATAAATATTTGCTTATATTTGTCAAATGACATGCAGGAAGGATAAATCAGAACCTAATAAAATGATTACTTGAAACGGAATGGGGTGAAGGGGCAGGGAGGAAATAAGACTTACCTTAGTGTACTTTAATATATAGTTTTGACTTTCGATTTGCATAGGTACTTTCTATAGTCAAAAAAATAAAAAATTAATTACATTTAGAAATTGAAAACAAACTGCAACAAATGAACCTAAGTGTATATAAGGTTAGTATCATAACTAATTAGAGAAAATAATTACTTCAAGTGACTTTAAAATATATTTACTATACAAGCTTAGCGTGGTATATTCTAAAGACAACATAAATAAGTGAGCCTAACAACAAGAAAAAAACCTCAAAGGAATCTTAAACTTCATTCTTTACTGTTATGAGGTTGTTGGAAATAAGATTAGCATTGTCATTTTAAAACTATTTTGTTTTATAAGACAGTTTTATACTGTAAGATTTATATGTAAAATAGTGTAAAAGATAAAAGTGTAAAATCAAAGATATTAGGTAAAAATCCTATAATGTTTAAATTTGAATTATAAATATCAGTATGAATTTAGAATTTTAAAAATACAGCTACATACCAAACCAAACCCATAGCTGTCAAGTTGACTCTGACTCATAGTGACCATATAGGACAGAGTAAAACTACCGCATAGGGTTTCCAAGGCTGTAATCTTTATGGAAGCAGACTGTTATATCTTTCTCCTTTGGAGCAGCTAGTGGACCGGAACCATCCACCTTTTGGTTAGCAGTCGAGCACTTAACTGTGCCACCAGAGTTCCTTAAAAAAAAAAAATTGTTGCCGTCGAGTCAATTCTGACTCATAGCGACCCTGTAGGACAGAGTAGAACTGCCCACAGGGTTTCCAAGAAGCACCTGGTGGATTCAAACTGCCGACCTATGGTTGGCAGCCATAGCTCTTAACCACTATGGCACCAGGGCTCCTTACACCTACATAAATACATCCACCAGGGCTCCTTACATCTACATACATACATACATTTTCTAAAAAAGAATTGAAAGCTCTGTCTTTGCTCTGTCCACTGAAAAGCCCTGGAAACAATGTCAACCCCATGTTAATGAACATTCTTAGTGTTCAGATTTTGTTTTCTAAATATCATTCTCCGTTAAAAGAAATTGGGTTCCTAGGAGAAATGGCTAATTCCAGGAATAGGGTAGGGAATGTATGGTATGAGCCTGAGACATCTTATAGTGCCAGAAATCAAAGAAGTTATCAAAGGTTAATGGAGTACTGTCAAAAGGCCACAAAAGCCAGCTTGAAGGGGCTTTTATGAGCAGGGATGGATTATTCAATAAGCAAGGTATGCACGGGTTTAGTTGTGCTTATTTTTTAATCTGTAGTGCACAGTTTCACCTGGTTTTGAAGGATGTGGTGAAACTCATGTCAAATTGTGCACTTCAGATGAGTAAGTAAACACAATTAAGCCTGTGCATACCTTGTTTACTGTAAACTGGTGCATACTGTGCTTTCTGGTTAATCTGGCCCCATCCATGAGCCAAAGTTGGGACAATCAGAGAATCAAAAATAATAGACAGAAACACATTGAATGTATTTTTTAAAATCAATATGTTAATAATGTTAGTCAAAAATGAGAAAGCCAAGGAATTCTGGGAACTTGGAGCTATAGACAGAAGCACCATGCCATCCCTCCACAGCAAAGACCCGAAAAACTAAGTAAAACAGAGACGAGCATCAATCATGAATCCCTAAGCATCAACTGAAGAGTAAAGAACTCAACCAAGCACCAAATGGTATAAGAAACTGATACAGAACAGAAGCAGGAGAGTTACCAGCGGAGGCCCCCTATCAGCTAACGCAGCACAGATCCTCCATCTTGGACTCCTGCTGGAGATCAGCAGACAGGGGGTTCAGAAAAGCAGATTCACGGAGCTCCCAGCAGGAGACAGAGCTCCAGATAACCAGTGATACATGCTTTCCCACCCCCAACCCTCCCTCCCCACTGCTTGACCTTTGCTGCTTCCCGCACTAGCCTGTCCGCTGCTTCCCAGTAGGCAGATTCCCGGCTTCCTGGCAGGCCAATTCACTGCTTCCTGGAGGGCAGATTTCTGGCTTCCCAGAGAGGTGATCTGCCACTCCCCAGCAGGCAGTGACCATGGCATGGGAGGCCCCTGCTCTGGGCCAAGTGAATTCACCCTGTCCACACCAGCCGGCATCTTCAGTGCCATTTCTTTGTTGCTGGTATTGCTTTTCGCGGCCTCTTTTGGTTTCTTCCCTGCTTCTCACCTCCTCCCCCTCCTTTCTCTTGAACACTCCATGTGATATATTTGCTTCTTCTTGACAGGCTGTGAAGCGCTGCTCAGCTGGGGAACTGCTTCCCTGGCCCCTTTCCCCAGTCCTGGTGGCCATGCTGGTGGGATCCCTGGGGGTTTTTTGTGTGTGTTTTTTTTTTTCTCTCTCTCTCTTTTTCATTTTTTTGTTTATTTGTTTTCTCTTTCTTTTTTCCTTTTATTTTTCTTCATTTTTTGGTTCCTCATCTCTTTCCACTTACCTTCTTTTACTGTCTCCTGAATACCTGGTGCTGTACATCATCTCCATCCCTTAAAGCCAGGCTATACTGCCTGGCTTGGGAGCAGCTTCTCGGTTGGTGCAACCGTGCCAGTGAGATCCCTGGGGACATTTTGGGGGGGATTTTTTTTTAATTGATCTATTTCTTTTTTTCCTTTTTGTTTTTCTCCTTTTCTCAGTTTCTTGTCTCTCCACTCCAACTGCAAGCTCCCTTAGCATTTTATTTTTTGCTCTTGTCTCTCTCTTCTCTCTCCTTTTCCATACCCAAACTGGCTCCACACATCACAACTTCCCCCATACCCTACCTCCTGCCTATCTGCACCATGTGCTGAACATTGCACTCCCAAGCAGCAAAGGCATGACCTACTGGAACCTGCCCTGCACTGACCACTGGCTCACCTTTTTGGTCCAAAGTACATGCCACAGACAACCCATCCCAGCCACTCCCCTTCTGCTGGACCTGCCCTGCTACACAATAGCAGAACGACTGACCCTGCCCATTGGACAACAAGGTGAAAAATGTCATGTCCACAGACAAGCAAACAACAAAGAATGCACAGCCCACTTGCTCAGACATAACTAAATAAAACAAAAAAGCAGGACAAAATGAATAAATCTACAATCAATAAATGAAGAAAATAACTACTGAATGTCCCGAAGACAGCAGACAATATCAAAACATATTAAAAAACAAGACAGGATGGTTCCAGTAGGCATGCAAAATAAAACACCAGTTGACATTCCAGTGGAAGAAAAGGCAGCAGAACTTTCTGAGAGGGAATTCAAATCTCTAACATTCAGAGCTAGATGTCCATCTGCAAAAAAATGAAACAAGAGACTTCCAGGCAACATGGTGCTGTAGACAGAAGCACTATGCCGTCCATCCACAGCAAAGACCTGTAAAACTAAGTCAAATAGAGACACACGTCAGTTCTGAAACCCTAAGCATCAAATGAAGAGGTAAAGAACTCAGTCAAGCACCAAATGGAATAAGAAACTGACCGAGAACAGAGAGCTAGGAGAGATACATGGAGAGGTACCCTATCAGCTAATGCAGCACGGATATGCCGTCTTGGACTTCTATTGGAGATCAGTGAACAGCGGGTATGAGAAAGTAGCTTCACAGAGCTTCCCGCAGGAGACGGAACAACTAGTAACCAGTGATATATGCTTTCCCACCCACCCCCCCATGCTTCTTCACCCCCACTCAGCCTACTCTGCTTCCTGCAGTGACAGTTTCTTGGCCAGGAAGCACCAGCTTCACCCCTGTGTCACTTGGATTCCACCCACCCTCACTGGCCGGCTCCCTGAGTGCCATTTGTTGGCTGCTGCTGTTGCTTTTTTCTGCTTTTTCAGATTTCTTCCTTACCTCTCACCACCCACCCCCCAAATACCTGGCTCCATGTGCCGTCTTTTCGCTTTCCTGAAAGGCTGCGGAACACTGCTCGACTGTGAAACTGCTTCCTGGCCTGTGCCGCCACGCTGGTGGGACCCCTAGGGCTTTTTTTATTTGTATGTTTGTTTGTTCTGATTTGTTCTGTTTTGATTTGTTTTCTTTTTCTTTTATTGGCTTGGGAGCCCCTTCTATCCAGGCAGTATTGTGTGCCTTGGGAACTACTCCATTATTCTGTGCAGATGCACAGTGACATCCCTGGGGGCATTTCTTTTTTCTTGTTTTTTTTGGGGTGGGTTATTCTTTTTGTTTTGTTTTTGTCTCTCTCTTTTTCCCCTTTTGTCATTCTTCATTTCCAGTTTCTCGTCTCTCTATACTTACCTTCTCTTCCTGCCTGCTTAATACCTGGTGCTGTGTGACACCTCTACCCCTTCTAGTCACTTCCCGAGTCCTAGCAGCTACACCAGTGGGATCCCTGGGGGCTTTTCTTTTTCTCATTTTCTTCTTTTTTTCTCTAGTTTTTATTTACTCATTTGTTTTCTTTTACCTTTTTTCCTTTTTTTATTTTTTCTTATTTCTCAGTCTCTCATCTCTCCACTAACAGCAAGCTCTCTTAGCACTCTTTTTTGTTTGTTTTTGTGTATGTTTTGGCTCCTGTTCCTCTCTCCTCTCGCTCTTCTTTCCCATAACCATCTTAGCTACAAACATCACAATCTACCCCCTCCTTTCTGCCTATCGGCACCATGCACTGAACATCACAATCGCTAGCTGCACGGCCCTGCACTGATTCTCGACCCCCCGTCGACCCTAGTATGTAACACAAACAACCCATTATGGCCACTCCCCTTCAGCTGGACCTTCACTGCTGTACCATACCTGAGTGACTGACACTGCCCACTGGAGAAGGAGGTGAAAATATCATACCCACAGATGAGTAAACAACAAAGAACACACAGCCCACCTGCACGGACATAACCAAATAAAACAAAACCACAGGACGAAACAAACAAATCTGCAATCAGTAAATGACGAAAATAACTACCCAATGCCCCAAAGAAAGCAGACAATATCTAAACATACAAAAACAGGACAGGATGGTTCCAGTAAGCATCCAAAATAAAACACCAGATGACTTTCCAGTAGAAGAAAAGGTACTAAAACTTACTGACAGGGAACTCAAATCTCTAATATTCAGAATTATCCAAGAGTTGAAGCAAAAAGCAGACAAAAATGTGGGAAAAAATAGACAAAATTCATGGAAAAGGCAGACAAATTCATGGAAAATACAGACAAAAAAGGGAAGAATTCAGGAAAATAATACAGGAGCAAAATACCAAAATAAATTCACAAATAGAAATCATACAAAAAGAATTAGAAATCCAAAAGATAAACAACAAGATTTCAGAAATGGACAGTGTCGTAGAAGGGCTGAGAAGCGGGTTTGAAATGATGGAAGACAAGATCAGTGAAATTGAACACAAACACTTTGGTACAACTCTGAGGAAAAATCAGAAAAAAGAACGAAGAAAGATGAAGAAACACTGAGAATTATGTGTGATACAATCAAAAGCAAAAATCTGCAAGTGATCAGAGTTCCAGAACAGAGAGAGAAGACAGAAAACACAGAGAGGATCATTGAAAAATTGATGACAGAAAACTTCCCTAACATCATGAAATATGAAAAGCTGACCATCCAAGAAGCTCAACAAACCCTATATAGGATAGACTCCAAAAGAAAATAACTAAGGCATAGCATAATCATACTTGCTAAAACAAAAGGCGAAGAAAGAATTCTGAGAGCAGCTCTAGAGAAATGAAAAGTCACAACAGAGGGGAGAGAATAAGACCAAGCTCTGATTACTCAGCTGAAAACATGCAGGCAAGAAGGCAATGGGATAACATATATAAAACCTTGAAAGAAAAAACTGCCAACCAAGAATAATATATCCTGCAAAACTCTCATTCAGATATGATGGTGAAATTAGGACGTTTCCAGATAAACAGAAATTAAGAGACTATGTAAAAACCAAACCAAGCTTACAAGAATTATTAAAAGTAACCTTTTGGTTTCAGAACACATATCAGACGACAGCCAGAATCTAGGACACAAGACTGCACCAGCCAGATAGCAACCTAGGAAATGAACTCACAAAGACTATTAAAAAACAAAAGATTTACAACAGGGAACCAAAGAGGTTTAATCTGAAAATGACAACAATGTCAGAACAATAAAAGAAGGAATAAATGGTGTAGGTATAGAACTTTCTTTTGGGGAGGAAGGCAAGGTGATACCAAGTAATAATAAACTGGTTCAAACTTAGGAAGATGAGGGTAAATTTCAAGGAAACCACAAAGAAAGTTAACAAACATACTCATTAAAATAAAGAACAAAAACACAAAGTCTCAGTAAAAACCAAACCTACAAAAACAAAAGAAATTTTTAAAAAATCCACAAACAAAAGGAATTCAGCACAGGATGGTAAGAGGAACAAAGAAATCATCAGCACCGCAGAAAAAAAGCACTACAAAATGACGACAATAAACTCACAGCAATCAATAATTACACTGAATGTAAATGGCCTAAATGCACCCATAAAGAGATGGAGAGTGACAGAATGGATTAAAAAAAACAGGATCCATCAATATGCTGTCTACAAGAGACATACCTTAGAAACAAAGACATAAATTTATTAAAAATCATAGAATGGAAAAATATGTATCAAGCAAACAGTCACCAAAAAAGAGCAGGAGTGGCAACACTAATCGCAGATAAAATAGACATTAAAACAAAATCCACCATAAAAGACAAAGAAGGGCACTACATCATGATTAAAAGGATGATCCAGCATGAAAACATAACTATAATAAACATTTATGCACCCAATAACAGGGCTCCAAAAATACATAAAACAAACTCTAACAGCACTGAAAAGAGAAATGGACAGTGCCACTATAATAGTAGGAGACTTCAATACACCACTCTCAGTAAAGGACAGGACATCTAGAAAGAAACTCAACAAAGATACAGAAGATTAAAGGCCACAATCAGCCAACTTGACCTCATAGACATATATAGAACACTTCACCCAACAGCTGCAAAGTACACATTCTTTTCCAACACACATAGAATGTTCTCCAGAATAGACCACATTTTTGGCTGCAAAGCAACCCTCAACAAAGTCCAAAACAATGAGATAGTACAAAGTATCTTCTCTGATTGCAACACCATCAAAGTAGAAATTAACAACAGGAAGAGCAACGAAAATTAATTTATTACATGGAAACTACATAATACCCTGCTTAAGAACCACTGGTTAAGAGAGGGAATCAAAAAATTCCTAGAATCAAATTAGAATTAAAATACATCATACCAAAACCTTTGGGACAGAGCAAAGGCCTTGATCAGAGGCCAATTTATAGCAATAGATGCACATATCAAAAAAGAAGAAAGAGAGAGAATCAAAACATTAGCTACACAACTCGAACAAATAGAAGGACAACAACAAAAGAAGCCAGTTGATAGGTAGACTCAACATTGTGAAAATGACAATTCTGCCCAAAGCAGTTTACAAATACAGTGCTATCCCTATCCAAATAACAACAACATTCTTTAAACAGATGGAAAAACTAATATTTAACTTTATATGGAAAGGGAAGAAGCCCTGGATAAGTAAAGCACTATTGAAGAAATAAATTAGGAGGACTCACACCACCGGACCTCAGAACATATTATACAGCTATGGTAGTCAAAAGAGCTTGCCACTGGTACAATGACAGACACATTGACCAATGGAACACAATTGAGAACCCAGATGTAAATCCATCCACCTACGGTCAACTGATCTTCGATGAGAGCCCAAAGTCCTTCAAATGGGCAACATAGAGTCTTTTTAACAAACGGTGCTGGCAAAACCGGATATTCTTCTGGAAAAAAATGAAGCAGGACCCATACCTCACACCATATACAAAAACTAATTCAAAATGGATCAAAGATCTAAATATAAAGCCAAAAACTGTAAAGTTCACAGAAGAAAAAATAAGATCAACACTAGAGGCCCTAATACACAGGATTAACAGGATACAAACCATAACCAGCAACACACATACTCCAGAAGACAAGCTAGATAACTGGGGTCTTCTAAAAATTAAACATTTATGCTCATCAAAAGACTTCACCAAAAGAGTAAAAAGAGAACCTACAGACTGGGAAAAAGTTTTTGGACATTGCAAGTCAGACAAAGGTCTAATCTCTAAAATCTACAAGAAAATCCAACACTTTTACAACAAAAAGACAAATAATCCAATTAAAAAATGGGAAAAAGAAATGAATAGACACTTCACCAAAGAAGACATTCAAGCCGCCAACAGACACATGAGGAAATGCTCGCAATCACTAGCCATTAGAGAAATGCAAATTAAAACCACAATGAGATACATCTCATCCTGGCATTACTGGCACGAATCAAAAACACTAGAAATAACAAATGTTGGAGAGGCTGCGGGGAGATCAGAACTCTTATGCACTTCTGGTGGGAATGCATAATGATACAACCATTTTGGAAAATGACATGGCACTTCCCTAGAAAGCTAGAAATAGAAATACCATAGGATCTAGCAATCCCACTCCTAAGACTGTATCCTAGAGAAATAAAAACCGTCACACCAATAGACATATGCACACGCATGTTCATTGCAGCATTGTTCACAATAGCAAAAAGATAGAAACAACCTAGATGCCCATCAACAGATGGATGGATAAACAAGCTATGGTACATACACACAATGGAGTATTACGCAATGATAAAGAACAGTGATGAATCTGTGAAGCATCTCATAACATGGGTGAAACTGAAGGACATTATGCTGAGTGAAATAAGTCAATCACAAAAGGACAAATATTGTATGAGACTTCTACTGTACAAACTCATGAAAAAGTTTGCACACAAAAAGAAACAATCTTTGTTGGTTACAAGGGATGGGAGGGGTGGGGGGAATACTAAACAGACAACAGATAAGTGGTAACTTTGGTGAAGGGTAAGACAGTACACAATACTGGGGAAGCCAGCACAACTTCTACAAGGAAAGGTCGTGCAAGCTCCATAGACATATCCAAAACCCCTGAGGGACTGAATTGCTGGGCTACGGGCTGTGGGGACCATGGTCTCAGGGAACATCTAGCTCAACAGGCATAACACAGTTTATAAAGACAATGTTCTACATTCTACCTTGGTGAGTAACATCTGGGGTCTTAAAAGCCTGTGAGCAGCCATCTAAGGTACTCCACTGATGTCACCCCTTCGGGAGCAAGGAAGAATGAAGAAAGCAAGCTACAAAGGAAAGATTAGTTCAAAGGACTAATGGACCACAACTACTACGGCCTCCACCAGACTGAGTCCAGTACAACTAGATTGTGCCTGGTGACCACACTTACTGCTCTGACCAGGATCACAACAGAGGGTCTTGGACAGAGCTGGAGAAAAATGTAGAACAAAATTCTAACTCACAAAAAAAGACCAGACTTACTGGCCTGACAGAGACTGGAGAAACCCCAAGAGTATGGCCCCCGGACACCCTTTTAGCTCAGTAATGTCACTCCTGATGTTTACCCTTCAGCCAAAGATTAGACAGCCCCATAAAACAAAATGAGATTAATGAGGCACAGCAGTCCAGGGACAAGGACTAGAAGGCAGGAGGGGACAGGAAAGCTGGTAATAGGGAACCCAAGGCTGAGAAGGGACAGTGTTGACATGTCATGGGGTTGTTAACCATTGTCATAGGACAATATGTGTACTGTTTAATGAGAAACTATTTGTTCTGTAAACCTTCATCTAAAGTACAATAAAAAAAAAATGAGAAAGCCACCCTCACCTTTCAGGAAAACACCCTAATTTGTCATCATTTGAGGTATCTATTTCATTGGTTTCTTAGTCTTAAAATTGCAATGAAAGGGAAAGAATTGGGCATTTATTTTGCCTTTCTCTAAGAACTGCATTTCAGGATATGGCAGTGTTGTAGATTGAATTATGTCCCCCCCAAAAATGCATGTCAATTCTTGACTAGGCCATGATTCCCAGTATTCTGTGATTGTTCACCATTTTGTCATCTGATGTGATTTTCCTATGTGTTATAAATCCTACCTCTATGATGTTAATGAGGCAGGACTCAATCTACAAGATTAGGTTGTGTCTTAAGTCAATCTCTTTTGAGATATAAAAGAGAGAAGTGAGCAAAGAGACATGCATTGGGACCTCATAGCACCAAGAAACAAGAGCCAGGAGAATAGCATGTTCTTTGGACCCAGGGTCCCCATGCTGAGAAGTTCCTTGACTGGGAAGATTGATGACAAGGACCTTCCTCCAGAGCCTACAGAGAGAGAAAGGCTTCACCTGGAGGTGGTACCCTGAATTTGGTCTTCTAGCCTACTAGACTGTGAGACAATAAATTTCTGTTCGTTAAAGTCATCCACTTGTGGTATCTAACAGGACTAGATAACTAAGACAGGCAGATTGTATTTTTCTAAGATAGGCACCGTGTCTCCCATCCCACATAGTCTTCTACAATGTGACCTTTCTATCTTCTCATCAAGAGGTGGTGTCTAATGTTCTCGGGGAACATCTAGCTCAATTGGCATAACAGTTTATAAAGACAATGTTCTACATTCTACTTTGGTGAGTAGCGTCTGGGGTCTTAAAAGCCTGTGAGTGGCCATCTAAGATACTCCACTGGTCTCACCCCTTCAGGGGCAAGGAAAAATGAAGAAAACTAAAAATACGAGGGGAAGATTAGTCCAAACAACTAATGGACCACAACTACCACAGCCTTACCAGACTGAGTCCAGTACAACTAGATGGTGCCTGGCTACCACCACTGACAGGGATCACAATAGAGGGTCCTGCGAAGATCTGGAGAAAAATGTAGAACAAAATTCTAACTCACAAAAAAAGACCAGACTTACTGGCCTGACAGAGACTGGAGAAACCCTGAAAGTATGGCCCCCAGACAGCCTTTTAGCTCAGTAATGAAGTCATTTCTGAGGTTCACCCTTCAGCCAAAGATTAGACAGGCCTGTAAAAAAAAATGAGACTAAAGGGCACACCAGCCCAGGGACAAGGACTAGAAGACAGGAGGGGAGAGGAAAGCTGGTAATAGGAAACCCAAGTTCAAGGAGGGAGAGTGCTGGCATGTTGTGGGGTGGTTAACCAATGTCATAAAATAATATGCGTATTAACTGTTCAATGAGAACTAGTTTGTTCTGTACATCTTCATCTAAAGTACAATTAAAAAGGAAAAGAAAATTCATAAGAGGTCCAGTGAAATACAGCAGACCGCACTTTGGACTAGGTAGGTACAAGTGAGAAAACTTGCCTTATCTGTTTTGTTCATTGCTGACTCCCCCAGCACCTAAAACAGTTCCTAGCATCTAGTGGATATTTAGTAGTTATATATTCAATAAACGAACGAATTAATACCTTTCCAGTTCAGTCCTGCATATATCCAAGTAGAACTGCCCCATAGGGTTTCCAAGGAGTGGCTGGTGGATTTGAACTGCCGACTTTTGGTTAGCAGCCAAACGCTTAACTGCTATGCCACCAGGGCTCCATCGAAGTTATACCCAAAAAAAAAAAAAAAAATCCATTGCTGTCAAGCCAATTCTGAATCATAGCAACCCTGTAGAATAGAGTAGAACTACCACATAGTGTTTCCAAGGAGCACCTGGTGGATTCGAACTGCCAACCTTTTAGTTAGTAGCCATAGCTCTTAACCACTACGCCACCAGGGTTTCTGTCTTAATTTTAATGTTCTACTATGACTTACTTAAGTCCTTCAATTGTGCTTATTATCAGTGTTCGGCTAATCACTCTGTAAAATAGTAAATAAACCTATTTTCTTTGGATTTCGCATATCATGAAGCTGTGCACAGTGCAAGTGCTCCAAAAAAGAAATGCTGAAGTTTACACAAGTTAAAAAAAAAAAGAGGTGAGGTCTACGTCCACTCCTGTGATCATTAAGGTTGTATATCAACTTGTAACTGGGCCATGATTCTCAGTGATTTGGCAATTATGTGATGGTGAAGTTTGGCAGTTATGTAATGATATAATCATCCTCCATGATGTGATCTGATGTGATTAGCCAATCAGTTGTAAGGGGAGTTTCCTCAGGGGTGTGACCTGCATCCAATATATATATGAACTTTCTAGCAAAGCTTGTTCACTTGCTCTGGATCTTGTGTTCAACTCATCATCAACTGACTTCTGGTTCTTGGGATTCATCATCCTCTGCAGCCTGTGAACCTGCGGCCTGTCATCTCGCCTGCTGATTTTGAATTTGTCAGCCCCTGCATCTATGTGAATCAGAAGCCTCCAGCCTGACACCTGACCCATGGACTTGGGACTTGCCAGCCTTAACAACCTAGTGAGCCATTTCCTTAAGATAAATCTCTCTATATATAGATATATAAATGTATATATATATATAGAAACCCTAGTGGCATAGTGGTTAAGAGCTATGGCTGCTAACCAAAATGTTGGCAGCTTGAATCCACCAGGCAGGCACTACTTGGAAACTGTATGGGGCGGTTCTACTCTGTCCTATAGGGTCACTATGAGTCGGAATCGACTTGACTGCAATGAGTTTATGTATATATAAATGGGTTTATGTGTGTAGATATATATATATATACATAGAGTTTATGTACATATAAATGGGTTTATGTGTGTGTATATATATACATATAGAGAGACAGAGAGAGAGAGAGAGAAAGGGATGCACTTCACTGGTTTTGCTTCTCTGAAGAAGCATAAGACACCCAGCCTAAGATACCTCCCCTTGGATCTGGGCAGGCTTGTGACTGCTTTGACTAACAGACTGGCAAAAGTGATGCTTTTGAGGATAAGCCATAAAAGGTAATTCAGCTACTGCCATGTCTGCTGGGACATTCACTCTGGAGCTGTGAGCCTCTAAGTAAAAACTTCAGTTCCTCTGAGGCCACTATAATGTGAGGAAGCCCAAGCCACATGGATAGGCCACATGTAGAAGCTCTGGTAAACCCAGATGAGCTCAATGTTCAGATCATTGGAGCCCAGGAGAGTCTTAGTGAGGAAGTCTCCAGATCGTTCAAGCACCAGTCGCTGAGTCAAGCCTGGCCTTTGAGTCTTTCAAGTTGAGGTCCAGACATCACAGTACAGAGACAAGTCATCCACACTGTGCCCTGTCTGAATCCTTAGCCACAGAATTCACGAGCATAATAAAATTCTTGTTTTATACCACTAAGCCTGGGGTGGTTTGTTATACAGTAATATTAACGGGAACACAGGGTCACCAAATAGCTCTAGTTATTAAGGAAAAACCTCTTTACCTAAGAATTCCCATTAATAAATATAGAAGGAAAGAGAAACTCAATAGAATTGTGGCTAATAAATATAGAAGAAATGATAAAAAATAGAAATTAACATTCTGCAACCCCTAGTGAGATATTTGATTTAGGTGCTGTTCAGCAACGGATGCTAAAATCATTAAGGAAAATGATTGAAGGGTAACTGGACATTTGCAGGATGCCAAAACATCATTCCACACATTACTTGTTGGTCTAAACAGAAAAAATACAACTTTAAAATGAATGGATCAGGCTGTCACCACTAAAACTCACTGATCAGTTAATCACATCATCACTTTTGGTGGAATAATTTTATACTATGTGTCTTAGTCATCTAGTGCTGCTATAACAGAAATACCACAAGTGGATGGCTTTAACAAAGAGAAGTTTATTTTCTCACAGTCCAGTAGGCTACAAGTCCAAATTCAGGGCATCAGCTCCAGGGGAATGCTTTCTCTGCTGGCTCTGGAGGAAGGTCCATGTCATCAGTCTTCCCTTGGTCTGGGAGCTTCTCTGTGCAGGAAACTCAGGTCCAAAGAATGTGCTTTGCTCCCGCCACTGCTTTCTTGGTGATATGAGGTTCCCATGTGCCTCTGCTCACTTCTCTCTTTTATATCTCAAAAGAGATTGGCCTAAGACAGTACACAATCTTATATACCTCATCAGTATAACTGCCGCTAATCCATCTTATTAGATCATAGTGATTGAATTTACAACACATAAGGAAATCACTTCAGATTACAAAATATTACACACTCATACAACACCGGGAATCATTACCCAGCCAAGCTGACAGATATTTTGGGGGAACACAGCTCAATCCATGACACTATGTAAATTCTATGAAATATAAAACACAGTCCCCTATAAAGTATTTTTACCAAAAATGTGATTAAGATCCAACTTTCAATTCAAATGTAAGAATTAGAGAGATATGTTTAATGACATTTCCAGGAAGTAATTCAGAAGGTGGAAAATTCTCATTGGAAACTTACCCAGGTTCCTCAACAAGTCAATGGAATAGAAAAAATTGGGGATGAAAGGGGGATTTTAGGTTAAAAGGGACTCAAGAGCCATAATATCAAAATGTAATGCATGGACCTTGTTTGGATTTAGGTTTGAACAAACAAACTGTAAAAAGACATTTTAGGAACTATTGGGAACTTTGAATACCAACCAGGCATTAGATAATATTAAGGAATATATGTTAATTTGTTAGGAGTGATATTGGTATTGTAATTATTTAAGAAATGTCTTTATTATTTAGAGATGCAAATCGAAGTATCTAGTTGTCACACGACATGATACCTGTAATTTATTTTGAAACACCTTAGCAAAAATAAATGCTATTGTTGTTGCTAGGTGCAGTCAAGTCAGTTTTCCAGTCTTAGCAACCCCATGTGACAGAGGAGAACTGCCTCATAGGGTTTTCTTAGCTGTAATCATTACGGAAGCAGATTGCGAGGTCTTTCTCCCCCAAAGCTAACGGATCGGTTAGAACCGCCAACCTTTATGTTAGAAGCTGAGCCCTTAACAATTGCACCACTGGGGCTAAATCTAAGTAATTAGTCTTGGGGGGATTCTCTCCTTTTCTATATGTTTAATATTTTTTATAAACTCAAAAAATAGTGAATTGTGTAGTTATAATTTGCCGTGACTTCTCTACCATGTTAAAAAGCAAAGATGTTCACCTTGAAGACTAAAGTGTGTCTGATCCAAGCCACAGTATTTTCAATCACCTTATATGCATGCAAAAGCTGGACAATGAATAAAAAAAGACTGAAGAATCAATGCCTTTGAATTATGTTGTTGGCAAAGAATATTGAATATACCATGGACTGCCAAAAGAACGAATAACTCTGTCTTGGAAGAAATACAGCCAGAATGCTCCTTAGAAGCAAGGATGGTGAGACTACATCTCACATGCTTTGGACATGTTATCAGGAGGGATCAGACCCTGGAGAAGGACATTATGCTTGGGAAAGTACAGGGTCAGTGAAAAAGAGGAAGATCCTCAACAAGATGGATTGATACAGTGGCTGCAACAATGGGTTCAAGCATAACAACGATTGTGAGGATGGTGCAGGACCAGGCAGTGTTTCATTCTGTGGTACATAGGGTCGCTATGAGTCAGAACCGACTCAGCCGCACCTAACAACAGCAACAAATTTTGCTGTGAAGGGAGTAAGAAGTATCAGAAGGAACAGCATGGGCAAAACACAGGATTATAGAAAAGCATGGCATGTTAGGAGAACATAAAGCAGCTCAGAGCAGTCAGGGCATAAAGTGTGAGGGCAGTTTAAAGGGAGAAGTAGGTTTGAAGCAAAAGGAGAAGGAATCTTCTCTGCAGGGTTGGTTCAACTGATACCCACCCATTGACGAGCTGGCATTCATGCCATAACAGTTGTTCAAAAATTTAAGTAACATCCCTGGCTCCTCTTGAGGGCAGTGGTGATTAGTGGTAGAATTCCCACCTTCCATGGGGGAAACCCAGGTTCGATTCCTGGCCAATGCACTTCAAGAGCAGCCTCCACCCATCTGTCAGTGGAAGTTTTTGTGATGCTATGATGCTGAACAGGTTTCAGCCTTGCTTCCAGACTAAGACAGACTAGAAAGAAAGGCTTGGCAGTCTACTTCCAAAAACCAGCCAATGAAAACCCTATGGATCATAACAGTCAGATTCTGTTGTGCATGGGGTTACCATGAGTAGAGGGTGAACGGACAGCAGCTAACAACAACAACAACCTGCTTCCTCTTATATTATTATAAAACGTTGGAAGGGCAGGCAGGAGTTGATTTTATATAGGGAATGGTGACATAATTAAATTTGTTTTTAAAAAATGTAACTCTGAAACAGTGATGAAAATGAATTAGAAATAGGTAGGTTGGTGGCCTGGAGACCACACAATAAGTTTCAGTAGTTTGTGCATCCCCCTCTAGTTATGTGGGTTCTTTTGGCTTCATTGGGTTGTGTTTTAGTCTCCCCTGCCA
The DNA here is from genome assembly GCA_030035585.1 of Dugong dugon. Classification (NCBI taxonomy): domain Eukaryota; kingdom Metazoa; phylum Chordata; class Mammalia; order Sirenia; family Dugongidae; genus Dugong; species Dugong dugon. Next base: position 156,425,544 of record CM057462.1, read on the forward strand.
CACATAAGCTGCAAAAGGGAAAGGATCATCTTTTATCTCCAGCACCTATATTATTACTTGCTACAGAATAGGGACTCAATTGTTGCTTATTGAATAAATCAATAAAGGAGAGATTATGATGAAATTATGAAACCATGAACTACAATAATGGTGGTGCACACGCCGTCCCTCCACAGCAAAGATCTGAAAAACTAAGCCAAACAGAGAATACAACAATCCTGAAACCCTAAAACATCAAATGAAGAGATAAAGAACTCAGCCAATCACCAAATGGAGTGAGAAAACTGACAGAGAATGGAGAGCGAGGAGAGATTCATGCAGAGGTCCCCTACCAGCTAACGCAGCGTGGATCCACCATCTTGGACTCCTATCGGAGACCAGCAAACAGGGGTACAAGAAAGCAGCCTCATGGAGCATCCAGCACGAGACAAAACAACCGCTAATTTGCGGTGTGCGCTTTCCCACCCCCAACCCCTCTTTGCCCTGGCTTGGCCTCCTCTGCTTCCCGCAGACACAGTCTCTTGTCCAGAAACACCAGCCCGCACTAGCTGGCTCTCTGAGTGCCATTTGTTGGCTGCTGGTGTTGCTCTTTTTTTTTTTTTTCCTGCTTCTTTTGATTTCTTGCTTGCATCTCGCCGCCTCCCCCTCCTTTCACTCTGGTACCTGGCTCCGGGGGTCATCTTTGCTTCTTCTTGAAGGGCTGTGGAGCTCCATTCGAGTGTGGAGCTGCTTCCTGGTCTAGCCTACCACGCTGGTGGGATCCCGGGGCTTTTGTTCGTTTGTTCGTTTTGAATTATTTGTTTGTTTTCTTTTCCTTTTCTTGAGAGGGGAGCCCTTTCTGGCCAGGCGGAGCTGTGTGGCAAGGAACTCTCCTTCAGCTTCCACAGACATGCAGAGGTATCCCTGAGGGCATTTCTTTTTTCGTTATTTTTTTTTTTTTTTCTATTTTTTCGGGGGGAATTTCTTCTTTTTTTTTAAATTATTTGTTTTGTTTTTTTTCCCTCTTTTTCCCTTTTTGTCTTTCTTCATTGCTCAGTTTCTCATCTCTCTATATCTTCCTTCTCTTTCTGGTTCCTGAATACCAGGCATTGTATACCTCAACGCCTTCTAGCCAGGCTGTACTGCAACACCTGAGAGTGACTTCCCCACACCTCATAGCTGCACTGGTGGGATCCCTGGAAACTTTGTGGTTTTTTAACCTTTCTGATTTTTATTTATTCATTCTTTTCTTTTCTTCCTCTTCCGCTTTCTGTTTTTCTCCACTTCATAGTCTCTCATCTCTCCATTCCAACGGCAAGCTCCCCTAGCATTCTTTTTTGTTTGTTTATATGTTTTTGGCTCCTGTTCCTCTCTCCTATCTCCCATATCCATCTTAGCTCCACACATAACAATCTCCCCGCTGCATCCTGCCTACCTGCACTGTGCGCTTGACATCACACCACCAAGCAGCACAGTCACAGCCTACTGGAACCCACCCTGCACTGATTACCAACCCACTCTGGTGGCTGTAGTAAGTGCCACAAACAACCCATCCCAGTAACTCCTCTTAAGCTAGACCTGCCCTGCTGTAGCATATCTGAGTGACTGACCCTGCCAGTTGGAGAAGGAGGCAAAAAGTATTGAGTGCATAGAAGAGCAAACAACAAAGAGCACACGGTCTGCCTGCTCAGACATAGTCAAAATTTTTTCTTAAAAAAGGGAAGAAACAAACAAATCTACAATCAATAAATGAGAAAAATAACTACTGAATGCCCCGAAAACAGCAGACAATATAAAAACATTTACAAAAACAGGACAGGATGGCTCCAGTAGGCGTCCAAAATAAAACACCAGATTACTCTTCTGTGGAAGAAAATGCACTAGAACTACCTGATAGGGAATTCAAATCTCTAATACTCAGAATTCTCCAAGAACTGAGGCAAAAAGCTGACAAACATGAAGAAAAAATAGACAAATTCATGGAAAATACAGACAAAAAATTGGAAGAATTCAGGAAGATGATGCATGAACAAAATGCCAAAATAAATTCAAAACTAGAAATTATACAAAAACAACAAATTAGAAATCCAAAAGGTAAACAACAAGATTTCAGAAATGGATGATGTCATAGAAGGGTTGAGAAGCAGATTTGAAACTGTGGAAGACAGGATCAGTGGAATTGAGGACAAACACTCGGATACAACTCTGTTTCAGGAAAACGCAGAAAAAAGAACAAAGAAAAATGAAGAGATCCAGAGAGTTATGTGGGACACAATTAAAAGCAAAAATTTACGAGTGATTGGAATGCCATAAAGGGGGGAGAAAACAGAAAACACAGAGAGGATCATTGAGGAATTGCTGACAGAAAACTTCCCCAATATCATGAAAGATGCAAAGCTGGCCATCCAAGAAGCTCAACGAACCCCATATAGAAGAGACCCCAAAAGAAAATCACCAAGGCATATCATATTCACACTTGCCAAAACCAAAGACAAACAAAGAATCCTGAGAGCAGCTCATGAAAAACAAGAAGTCACATACAGAGGAGAAACAATAAAACTAAGCTCAGATTATTCAGCAGAAAGCATGCAGGCAAGAAGACAATGGGGTGACATATCTAAACTCATGAAAGAAAAAATTTGTCAGCCACGAATAATATATCCTGCAAAACTCTCCTTCAAATTTGACAGTGAAATTAGGTAATTTCCAGATAAACAGAAATTAAGGGAATATGTAAAAGTCAAACCAAATTTACAAGAATTATTAAAGGGAGTTCTTTGATCTGAGGACAAACAGCTTCAGCTCACAGGCAGAACCTAGGACACAGGATCGTACAAGCCAGATACCAATCTAGGAAATGAACTCTCGAGGATCCAAAACAAAAAGAAATACAACAGGGAATCAGAGCAGTTAATCAATAAATGACAACAACATCAAAACTATATAAGAGGGAATAAACGGCATAGGTATAGAATCTTCTAATGGAGAGGAAGGCAAGGTGATACCAAGTAATGGTAGACTGTTTCAAACTTAGAAAGATAAGGGTAAAATTCATGGTGATCACAAAGAAAGTTAACAAACATACTCATAAAAATAAAGACGAAAAACATAAAGTCTTGGCAAAAAATACCCTACAAAAACAAAAGAAATGAAAAAAAAATCCACAAACAAAAGTAACTCAGCACAAGAGAGTAAGAAGAACAAAGAAAACTTCAGCATCACAAAAAAAAAGCACTACAAAATGACAGCAACAAACACATCCATCAATAATTACACGGAATGTAAATGGACTCAATGCACCCCTAAAGAGATGGAGAGTGACAGAATGGATAAGAAAACAGGATCCATCAATACGCTGTCTACAAGAGACACACCTTAGAAACAAAGATGTGAATTTATTAAAAGTCGAAGGTTGGAAAAAAATATATCAAGCTAACAACTACCAAAACAGAGCAGGAGTGGCAATTCTAATCTCAGATAAAATAGACTTTAAAACAAAATCTACCATAAAAGACAAAGAAGGACACTATAAAATGATTAAGGGGATGATCCATCATGAAGACATAACCATAATAAACATCTATGCACCCAATGACAGAGCTCCAAAATACATAAAACAAACTCTAACAACACTGGAAAGAGAAATTGACAGTTCCACAATAATAGTAGTTGACTTCAACACACCACTCTGAGTAAAGGACAAAACAATTAAGAAGAAACTCAGCAAAGTTACAGAAGACCTAAAGGGCACAATCAACCAACATGACCTCATAGACATATATAGAATACTCCATCCAACCACTGCAAAGTACACATTCTTTTCCAATGCACATGGAATGTTCTCCAGAATAGACCACATCTTAGGCCACAGAGCAATCCTCAACAAGATCCAAAATGCTGACATAATTCAAAGTATCTTCTCTGAACACAATGCCATCAAGGTAGAAATTAACAACAGAAAGAGCAAGGAAAAAAAATCAGCTACATGGAAACTGGATAATACACTGCTTACACATCAGTGGGTAATAGAAGAAATCAGAGATGGAATGACAAAATTCCTAGAATAAATGAGAATGAAAACACATCATACCAAAACCTTTAGGACATAGCAAAGGCAGTCCTCAGAGGACAATTTATAGCAATAGATGCACATATCAAAAAAGAAGAAAGGGACAAAATCAAAACATTAACTACAGAACTCAAACAAATAGAAAGAGAACAGCAAAAAAAGCCCGCAACCACTGGAAGAAAGGAAATAGTAAAGATCAGAGCAGAAATAAATGAAATAGAAAATAGAAAAACAATAGAAAGAATCAACAAAACCAAAAGTTGGTTCTTTGAAAGAATCAACAAAATCGACAAACCACTGGCCAGACTGACCAAAGAAAAACAGGAGAGGACACAAATAACCCAAATAAGAAATGAAATGGGGGACATTACAACAGACCCAACTGAAATAAAAAGGATTATAACAGAATATTATGAAAAAATATACTCCAACAAATTTGAAAACCTAGAGGAAATGGATAAATTTCTAGAAACACACGGCCTACCCAAACTACAACAAAGTGATGTTGAAAATCTGAACAGACCCATAACAAGAGAAGAGATTAAAAAGGTAACAAAAAAACTTCCAACCAAAAAAAAGCCCTGGCCCAGATGTCTTCGCTGGAGAATTCTACAAAACATTTACAGCAGCGATTGTACCAGTACTACTCAAGATATTTCAGAGCATAGAAGAGGAAGCAACACTTCCAAATTCATTCTATGAAGCCAGCATAACGCTGATACCAAAACCAGGCAAAGATGTCACAAAAAAAGAAAATTACAGACCAATATCTCTCATGAATATAGACGCAAAAATTCTGAATAAAATTCTAGCCAATAGAATTCAGCATCATATCAAAAAAATAATACACCACGAACAAGTAGGATTCATACCAGGTATGCAAGGATGGTTCAACATTAGAAAATCAATCAACGTAATCCACCACATAAATAAAAGGAAAGAAAAGAATCACATGATCATCTCAATTGATGCAGAAAAGGTATTTGACAAAATCCAAAACCCATTCCTGATAAAAAACTCTCAATAAAATAGGTACAGAAGGGAAATTTCTCAACATAATAAAGGGCATCTATGCAAAACCAACGGCCAACATCATTCTTAATGGAGAGAGGCTGAAAACACTCCCCTTGAAAACAGGAACAAGACAAGGATGCCCTTTATCACCACTCCTATTTAACATTGTGCTGGAAGTTCTAGCTAGAGCAATAAGGCAAGAAAAAGAAATAAAGGGCATCCAAATTGATAAGGAAGAAGTTAAACTGTCCCTGTTTGCAGATGATATGATACTACACATAGAAAACCCTAAAGACTCCACAAGAAATCTACTGGAACTAATAGAAAGATTCAGCAGAGTTGCAGGATACAAGATAAACATTCAAAAATCATTTGGATTCCTATACACCAGTAAGGAGAACGATGAAAAAGAAATCAGGAAAACAATACCGTTTTCAATAGCCTGTAAAAACATAAAATACTTAGGAATAAATCTGACCAGGAATGTAAAAGACCTATACAAAGAAAACTACAAAACACTGCTGCATGAAACCCAAAGGGATCTACATAAATGGAAAAACATACCATGCTCATGGATAGGCAGACTCAACATTGTGAAAATGGCAATTCTACCCAAAGAAATTTACAAATACAATGCAATCCCGATCCAAATACCAGCAACATTCTTCAAAAAGATGGAAAAACTAATTATTAACTTTATATGGAAAGGGAAGAAGCCCCGAATAAGTAAAACACTACTGAAGAAGAAGAAGAAAGTTGGAGGACTCACACTACCTGACTTGAGAACCTACTATACAGCTACAGTAGTCAAAACAGCCTGGTACTGGTACAACAACAGATACATTGACCAACGGAACAGAATTGAGAACCCAGATGTAAATCCATCCACCTATGGTAACCTGATTTTCAACAAGGGCCCAAAGTCCATCAAATGGGGAAAAGAGAGTCTTTTTAACAAATGGTGCTGGCAAAACTGGATATCCATTTGCAGAAAAATGAAACAGGACCCATACCTCACACCGTATACAAAAACTACTTCAAAATGGATCAAAGACCTGAATATAAAGCCTAAAACTATAAAGTTCATAGAAGAAAAAATAGGACCAACACTTCAGGCCTTAATACATGGCATTAACAGGATACAAATCATAACCATCAATGCACAAACCCCAACAGATAAGCTAGATAACTGGGATCTTCAAAAAATCAAACACCTATGCTCTTCAAAAGACTTCACCAAAAGAGTAAAAAGAAAATCTACAGACTGGGAAAAAAATTTTGGACAGTACAAGTCAGACAAAGGTCTAATCTCCCTAATCTACAAGAAAATCCAATACATCTACAACAAAAAGACAAATAATCCTATTAAAAAATGGGCAAAGGAAATGAGCATACACTTCACCAAAGAAAACATTCAAGCAGCCAACAGACACATGAGGAAATGCTCGCGATCACTAGCCATTAGAGAAATGCAAATTAAAACCACAATGAGATACCATCTCACCTTGGCATTACTGGCACAAATCAAAAACACTGGAAATAACAAATGTTGGAGGGGCTGCAGGGAGATCGGAACTCTTATGCACTGCTGGTGGGAATGCAAAATGATACAACCATTTTGGAAAATGTTATGACACTTCCTCAGAAGGCTAGAAATAGACATACCATTCGATCCAACAATCCCACTCCTAGGAATATATCCTAGAGAAATGAGAGTCGTCACTCGAATAGGCATATGCACACCTATGTTCATGGCTGCATTGCTCACAATAGCAAAACAATGGAAACAACCTAGATGCCCATCAACAGATGAATGGATAAACAAACTATGGTACATACACACAATAGAGTACTACGCAACAAGAAAGAACAACAATGAATCTGTGAAGCATCTCATAACATGGATGAAACTAGAGGACATTATGCTGAGTGAAATAAGTCAATCACAAAAGGACAAATATTGTATGAGACCTCTATTGTAAAAACCCATGAAAAAGTTCACACACAAAATGTAACACTCTTTGTTGGTTACCAGGGATGGGCGGGGGGGGGGGATACTAAATAGGCAATAGATAAGCGGTATCTTGGGTGAAGGGTGAGACAGTATACAATACAGGGGAAACTAGCACAACCTGTACAAGGAAAGTTTATGGAAGCCCCATAGACACATCCAAACTCCCTGAGGGACTGAATTGCTGGGCAGAGGGCTGTGAGGACCATGGTCTCAGGGAACATCTAGTTCAATTGGCATGACACAGCTTATAAAGACAATGCTCTACATTCTACCTTGATGAGTAGTGTCTGGGGTCTTAAAAGCCTATGAGCGGCCATCTAAGATACTCCACTGGTCTCATCCCTTCGGGAGCAAGGGAGAATGAAGAGAACAGGATACAAGGAAAAGATTAGTCCAAAGGACTAATTGTCCACAGCTACCAAGGACTCCACTGGACTGAGTCCAGTACAGCTAGATGGTGCCCGGCTACCACCACTGACTTCTCTGACCAGGATCACAACAGAGGGTTCTGGACAGAGCTGGAGAAGGATGTAGAGCATAATTCTAACTCACAAAAAAAAGACCAGATTTACTGGCCTAAAGGAGACTGGAGAAACCTCGAGAGTATGGCCCCCAGACACCGTTTTAGCTCAGTGGTGAAGTAATCTCTGAGGTTCACTGTTCAGCCTGGGAGTGGACAGCCCCGTAAAACCTAATGAGACTAACGAGGTACAGGAGTCCAGTGACAAGGACCAGAAGGCAGAAGGGGACAAGGAAGCTGGTGATGGGGAATCCAAGGTTGAGTAAGGATATTGTTGATGTGTTGTGAGATTGTTAACCATTGTCATAGGGCAACATTTGTAGTAACTGTTAAATGAGAAACTATTTTGTTCTGTAAGCCTTCATCTTAAGTGAGAATAACAGCACAATTGGAAGAGCGTAGTCAATGTCACTGAACTATGTTATGTAGAAATTTTTGAAATGGTGTATCTTTGGCTATGTGTATTTTCCCCCCAAAAAAGTTGAGAAGTTAGAGGGTTAATATGTTGTGGGGTTGTTAACCAATGTCATAAAACAACATGTGTACTACTGTTTCATGACAAACTATTTGTTCTGTAAGCCTTCACCTGAAGTACAATAAAATATAAAAAAAAAAAAGAAAAAAAAATAATGGTGGTGCAGATGGGAGAAGAGGCCAGGTGTGGAAGATATTTCTAAGGCAGAAGCAACAGGACCTGCTGACCAATCTAGATGTGAGAACTGAGAGTAACAAAGCACCAATACTGTTTCCTAGGTCTCTAAGTTAGTTAGCGGAGTGAATGGTGGAAGTATTCATAGAGATTGTCCACAGAAGAGACAGAATATGCTTGAAGGTCAGCTGATAAATTCTTTATAAAGTGAGAAGATGCAAAAGTGGCCTTCACCAGGGTGGATATTCACTTGAAGAGTGTGAGTTGAAAGGCAGCAGGAAGGCTTCCTGCAACAGAAGCTACAAGTTGTCACCGCGATATCTGTTCTTCATTTCCTCTTTGGTAACAAAAGTGTTGCCTGGACATACGGCTACCCAGCTAGACTCCATTTCCCAGACTCTGTTGCTACTAGGTATGGCCCTTTGTCAAGGCTCTAGAAAATAGGATGTGAGAAAAGGCAAATTGTGCAACTTCCAAGTTTGGGTAAGGAAAAGCATAATCTAGCCTGTCCTTCCTCTTTCCTCTCCCTGCTGGCCATAATATGGATGTGGTGGCTGGAGCTAGCAGGCTTCCTGGACCACAAGGTGGAAAGCCACATTTTGAGGATGGCAGAGCAATAAGATAGAAAGATCCTGAGCTACTTCTAAAAGGTCACAGTCATTGACAACCCTATGCACAGTTCTACTTTGAAACACATGGCATCACCGTGAGTCTGAATTGACTTCTCAGTAACTGGTGGTGTGTGGTGGTGAAGGCCCTAAAGCTGTGAACTAGCATATTAGCCCTAGCTTCATGTGCTCGAACTTTAAGTGAGAAAGAAGTAAATTCCTACCTGATTAAGTCACTAAGATCTTGGCCTTTGTTGTAATAACCAAACCAGTATTCTAACTAATATACCTCCCTAGGCAAAAATACTTTCTCCACACTAGTGATGCTCCCTGAAACTCCACAACTGCAAATTGATTCCTTTGCATTAAACGTAGTCTTCTCCTTCATTCTGAGGAAGATAAATACGGTCAATTACCAATTCACATTAAGAGATTTAACTAACTTACTTTCCTCAATGAACTAGAACCCAGAGACTGAACCTAAAGAGGTCTTATAAGTAATCAACACTTTCTTTAGACAATGAGAGATAGGATAAAAAGGCAGATGCCCCTAAACGTAGTAATCCAGTTATAAATAAGTAAAACTTAATTGAAGAACCTATAATTTTTAAGACAAAATGCCAGTTTCTCTGAGATAAATTATCAAATAGACGATTTGATTCAGATTTGGAAGAAAGCTAAGGAGTAAACACCTGGTGAAGGGGAGAGGTGGGAAGGCCAGTAAAAGAGAGAGGCTGGAGGTGCCCAAAGACACCCTTCTTCTCTACTCTAGCCCTGCTCAAGGTCTCTCCAGGTAGGGAAAGAAGGTGCAATGGGACTTCAAGAAAGAAGAGCTCACTGTTGATTAGATCGGCCTGTTGTTGTTGTTGTTGTCAGGTGTCTTCGAGTCAGTTCCAACTCATAGTGACCCTATGCCCAACAGAACGAAACACTACCCGGTCCCGTGTCATCCTCACAACTGTTGCTATGCTTGAACCCATTGTTCGTTGCAGCCACTGTGTTAATCCATCGTATTTTGAGTGCCTTCCAACCTGGGGGGCTCATCTTCTGGCACTATATCAGACAATGTTCCACTGCTATTCATAAGGTTTTCACTGGCTAATTCTTTTCAGAAGTAGACCACTGGGTCTTTCTTCCTGGTCTGTCTTAGTCTGGAAGCTCAGCTGAAATCTGTCCACCATGGGTGACCCTGCTGGTATTTGAATACCGGTGGCATAGCCCCCAGCATCACAGCAACACACAAGCCCCTACAGTACAACAAACTGACAGACATGTGGGGGTAGATTAGCCTAGAAAGACTTTATGCAAAGAGACAGGCAAGTCTGCTCCAACCTGGCATTTTGGGGTAATGGAAGCAACAGATGTCATAGTATAATTTTTAAGCTGGCAAGGAAGCCAAAAATTCTCTTTCTTACTCTCTCTCTTTTCTTAAGCTATATTTAGGTGCCAGTTATACACAGAAAAGCCAAACTCAGTTTGTTATTGTCAGGCTATAGATTACTTGTGATCTTGCAAAGGGCAATTCCTCTGCAATTTTGGAACTTGTCACCAGGATTAATGGGCCTGGAGCAAAATGTCTGGAGCAATGTTTGGTCCTTCAAAGACCCTGAAGTCCAGATCCAGCATGATTGGGCATCCTCCAGAGCTTCTCAGGCACTTTCCCATGATTCCATATCACTTGGCCAGCTGCCAGCCCTGATGCTCCCTCCTCCTTCCCCAACTCTTCAGAAAAGTTCAGAAAGTGCAGGTTACTCCCACGGATCACCTGGCAGATCCCCAATCTCCCTATAGAAGTGGCCGAACCTGAAACCAGGGGTTGGAACATTCCACGGAATAGCTTACAAGCCTTTCTTTGTGATCTGAGTAGCCACTGGTAAAGTCAGAGGCCCCATACAGAGATGACTACCTCTCCTGGGTAAGTGGTAGGACCCTCTCTCCTTACACCACTCACTTACTGGGGGCCTTGAACTGGCCTTGGTGCAGCTGATGTCATAGAGACCAAAATAGTCATCCAGAGGAAATGTCTAGGCTCCCTCAGAACCATGCAGATATCGTTGGAGCTGTGTAACCATTGTTTGTCTCCCCAAATGGAAGACAAGAAGGGAGAATCACACTTATTATAATCTGCTATGCCACGTATCACACTGGACTTCTAGTTTCTGAAGAGATATTTTATTCAACATTGTCCCCTACCTCCTTTCCTGCCTGAAGAGCTAATAATGTCCCTCCCTTTTTAGTGCTTTTTCAGTGATTCTCAATCTTTAGCACATGTTTGAACTATGTGTGGAATTTTTCAAAAATATTCTTGTCCATGGTCTGCACATAGATGCTGATTCCATAGATATGAGATGGTTACCCTGTTGTGAACAAGTGTTCTTTTTAATCTAATACTCATCACTGGTTAAGGTAAAATCATCTCATTTTCCATTGGGGAACAATGCTCCATCCCCACATGCTCCTTTGAGGGGGTGTTAGTCAAGGTCCCTACACTCCTCTGACCAAGGCATGGGCATGGAACCAAGCAAGGCCAGCCAGATCCTCCCAGGGTCAGAATCCTGGATGGAGAGAGAAAAAAATGAAAATTAGATGTAGCTGACTCCCCTAATGAGGGCTCCTGAAAGTGACTGTATGTTAAGGCCACCACCTAGACCCCAGAATCACCCTGTGTCTCATCCTTCCCAAGGCCCGGCTCTTCTGCTTTCCTTCAATTCTCTGAGTACCCTATGTCTTCCCAATAAATTTCTTATTCGCTTATGTTAGTCAAGGTAAATTTCTTGTTTGCAACAAAGTCACACTGACTGCCAAACCTGGACATCTGTGATTTTTAACAGCTCCATGGTGCACCATAAACTCCTTCAGGATAGGTCCCAAGTAGGGTATGCCTCTATTTCCCCTACTATGGTACCTTTTGTACTTCTATATTACATACAGAAATTTTCCTATATTTGTTGAATGAATGAATGACTGGATAATGGTAACTAGTTACTATACAGGGTGAATCAGTGAGTGACCAATCACTGATGAGTTCGTACTGAAGTGGGGCAAGCAGGAAGTTTTGACATGGTCTTAAATAAACATGTAGTCACAAAAGCATCTCTTCCTCTAGAGAATCACTAATTGATGACTTTTCTCTGTTCCTGAAAGCTCTTCTTTCTGCTCCCTGATTCAACTCCCAACCTGAGCTAGCCTTTCCCAGACATCCTCCTTTCCTCCCTGTTCCAGGTCTAGCTGTTGAGGGGAGGCAGATAGAGTGAATTTTTTTCCATAAGCTTGGAGAACAGCACATTTTTTTTGCCCAAATTTAGATGAGCCATGGCAATAGGCTGGATAGAATGAAACTAATACTCAACTTACAAGTCTCTGAGTTTTCCAACTTATGGAAATGCTGCTAGCTCTTATAAATTAATAACTTGTACTATACTGAATAAATATTTGTGGTTGTCTCCTGTCACTTGAGTGAACTTGAAGAGAATCCAGTTCATGATGCCTGGCTTAGCTCTAGTTCTAGATAGATTTCACCATCTATGTATCTTTCCATCCATTCACAAAGTATTGTTGAGTACCATCTTCATCCCAGGCACTGGACTCACTGCTGAATTAATGAGACCAGAGTCCTAGTCCTTAAGGGACGCTTAGTCTAGTGGTGGACATCAACAGGTGATTTCAACATGACATGACAAAGGCTAAAATTGAATAAGCACAGGCTACTTGGGAGTGGAGAGGACAGATATGAACCCAGCCACATGAAATCGACTGGGGCTGCCTAGGGAGGGTGCTTTTAACAAGGTAGGCCAGAACTTTCCTCGTGCAGAATAGCCCCTGGACTTTTACTCAAAACAACTCCATGAAAAGCCTCTTGTCCCAAATATCCCCTATCCAAAACCCTTAGCTTCACAGTTGTTGGTACCAGATTGTAGGTGACCATAGGACAGGTTAGACCTGTTATGATGGGATAAGACTAGGATATCAGGCAGTCAGTTTTTATTTTAGCCAACATTTATTGAGCACTTACCATGAACTTGAGAGTATACTTAGAAATTCACATAAGTATCTCATTAAGTCCTAACCTCAGACTGTTTTCAAAGTATAGGTATTCTGACCACTGTTTTCTATATGAGTAAACTGAGGCTTAAAGGGTTCAGGAGGTTGCCTAAGATGTCACTGGAGTGGAGACAGCATTCAAACCGAGTTCTCTGTGACTCTACAGCCCATGTAATCACTACACATCTGCTTCCCAAGTTCAGGCCTGTGGCATACACTTGACTGATAAAGATTTCACCCCAAGGGAGACTTCTCAAATCCATTATAGAAACAAGTAAAATTAGAGAGAGTCTTGTTGTAAATCTCCACCTGCCCCAGGTCAATTCTTTAAAGTTGCAAAAATAACTGAAGTTCAATAACAATTCTCATAATTATTGTTGACAGAAAATAGTAAAGACAATTTCCAGTGGGAAGGTGGAGTCCCTGCTGACAATTGTACATGCCAGGCCCAGCACCAAGACCCCCTCCTTCTAGAAGCCTTCCTGGAACCCCTTCGTGAGGGTAAATCTCTCCCATTCACTCAGCCTGACCTGTGCCTGTCTTTCCTGGGACAAGTCATGTAAGCTGTGGAGACTCAGTCAAGTTTTTCTTCCTCCCCTTAAGGCAGCTAACCAAAATGTCAGCAGTTCAAATTCATCAGCCACTCCTTGGAAGCCCTATGGGGCAGTTCTACTCTGTCCTATACGGTCACTTATGAGTCAGAATCAACTTGATAGCAATGGGTTTTGCAGCCAGTTTGTTGCTTTGTACATAGTAAATCCCCAAGAAGTGCTGATTAAGTGTAATATTTACCCCTGAAACTATTGCCCCGAGATAATCTTTAAACCTTAAACCAAAAATGTCCCCTAAAGTCTTCTTAAAACCAAACAATAATTTAGCTTAACTAGTAAGAATGTCTGCCTTGAGCATTATGCTCTTTTAAGGTCTATCTGTGTGGGATCAAACTGACAACAGCAACTTGACAGATAGGAAATTTAGGGGGCAGTGAGTTTATGTTAATGGGGGAGGAACAACTCAGAAAAGGGGAGTGAGAATGGTTGCACAACTCAAAGAATGTAATCAATGTCACTGAATTGTACACGTAGAAACTGTTGAATTGGCGTATGTTCTGCTGTGTATATTCTCAACCACAACAACAAAAATAAAATAAATTATATAAAAAAAGAGTAATTTGCATTGAAGAGTTAGGTAATAATAGGCCCATTTTCAACACAAATAATTGTGTTTCTCACCATTCTGCGCTTTGAACAGTTGCCTAAAATATGAACTAAAAAGTTGTCCTCTTCCTCCTCCCCAACGATCCTCTATGTTTTTCATAAAACACTTTGCAACATGCTTCTATATACATTTTTCTGAGAAAGATGAGCCGCACTCAGAAAGACTTTTAGCTATGATTTGAGACACACGTTATGATCAGGCACAAGCTATGCTATTTTGAAATTGGAAAATGAAGTTGTGGTGTCACACACACATACACACACACATACACACACACACACATGCCCTCTTGATTTCAAAGGGTTTGTTTATTTCCGGAGTTTCACAAAGATGCCAGTCTGTAAAATAACCTGAAAAATCACTTACGGCAAATTCTTACCAGACTTGGATTTCAAGCCTCCTTCAAAAGTCAGTTAGAAAGTCTGTGGTATGTAATTAAATCAAAGTCGTTTGTTATTATTGCCCCGCAGTCTCTCCAAAGCTTTGAACCTCAGTGCATTAGCCTCTACAGCCAAACTGTTTCACCAGCCACTCCGCATTTGTTTACTGCTGCTGCCCCTAGGAGCTCCCTGTGGGGGCCTCCCAAGCTGCCTCTAAGCCTCTTCTCTCACCTCCATTGTTCTAAATGTGTCCAGATGGCTCCAGCTTGCATTCTGGGTTCCAGAGCCCCAGTAGAGAAACTCTGGGACATTTAGGGGTAGAGTTGTGGTTTGCTCACTGTGAAACACAATGTAGGATCTTTGGAATTTTGCTGTGATCTTTTTTTTTGGAAATCACGGGCCATTGGTTGGAATAAGTTCTGGGAGAGAAATGTTAAGCCATGCTGGTAACTCTACCACACAGAACTACAAGTTCCTCCAGGATAAGAACTACTTCTGCCTTGTCGTTGTATCTACAGTGTCTAGACATAGTGTTGAGACATAACAGGTACCCCACAATGTTTGTAAAATGACTTAATGGCTGAAAAGAGATTATTTTAATAAGCTAACAATGTTACCACTGGTACAGACCGTGCTGACTAACCAGTTTAATTTCTTTTCCCCACCAAACTGACCAACCAGACAAATTGGTTGTCCAGGTATCCAACACAAACTTTGAGCTTTATTCTTCAGGGTTGACATTTCTTCCATCTTCTGCAGCACACACAGGAAGCCCAATGACAAATTTCTGATAACACTTGTAAAAAGAGAATTAGTTTTCTCTTTAACACTATCCAATAGAATTTTCTGTGAGGATTAAAACGTTCTATTTAAATAACCACATGTAGATACTGTCGACCATGTTGGACAACACAGATCTAGATATTTTAGATTAACATGTCAAATTTCCCAAGAAGGAACCTGGAAATGACTGAATGGTCCGTGGTTAATAATAAGGCCTGTTTGGGTGGCATTCTGATTGAGAGAATTTCACTTTCTCACTTCTCAAAGTCCCAATGTGCCACACCCTTTGGGCTAAGGTAGGAGTCCTAACCACCTGTGACCTGGACATAAACATCATCTGAGTTTTATTTGTCCAGGCTGGGGAGGACCTGATGATAATGAGTCTCAGCTGTGTGCAATAACAGGGTTTCTGCACCCAGCCCCTGGCCAGTCAGGGTGAGGCTGGTAACAGGAGTAAACCTATGGCAATAGTTCTCAAACTCCAGAGTGATCCAAAAGAGATCTGGGGTGGGAGTACAGAATCTGCTTTTCTAATGAACGCTCAGGTGATTTTGATATAATTGATCTCTGGGTAGTGCAAATGGTTAATGCCCTAGGTTGCTAACCAAAAAGTTGGGAGGTTGGAGTCCACTCAGAGATAACTTGGAAGAAAGGCCTGGCAATCTACTTTCAAAAGATCACAACCATTGAAAGCCCTATGATGTATTTACAATAACAGAAAAAAAAAAAAAAAGAGTAGCTGCTGAAGCTGCCTATGTACAACCAAACACCTCATGTGATTTGGTACATTGGTTCTGAGGTTTAGGGTCATGGTTTTATGGCACACCCCAGTTAACTGGCCTAATAACATGTTTACTGCTTCTGTTCTACCTCCTATTTCCTTGCATAGTGCCTGGGGTCTTAAAAGCTTGCAAGCAGCCATCCAAGATGCAACTATTGGTATCTATTCGCCTGAAGCAACAGAGGAAGGAGAGTCAGGAATAGGGAAAGGAACTGGAATATGTAGCTAATTGTCTCCATGAGCAACTGCCTCCTTTGCCATGAGACCAGAAGAACTGGATAGTACACAGCTATCATTACTGAATATTTTAATCAAAGATTCTATAAAAGAATCCTGATCAAAATGGTGAAAATGCAGAATAGAATTTCAAATTCTCATGGGCTCCAGAGTTTCTGGAGCCATGGAGGCTGGATGAACCCCTGAAACTACTGCCCTGAGATAATCTTTAAAAGTTAAACCAAAAATATCCCCTGAAGTCTTCTTAAAACCAAACTATAGTTTAGCTTAACTAGTAAAAAAGTCTGCCTTGAACGTTACGCTCTTCTAGGAACTACCATATGGGATCATACTGACAACAGCAACTCAAAAGACTAGATAGGAACCTTAAGGGGCAGTAAGCTTATGTTAATGGGAGAGGAACAATTTAGAAAAGGAGGATCAGAATCATTGCACAACTCAAAGAATATAATCAATGCCACTGAATTATACATTTAGAAATTGTTGAATTGGTACTTGTTTTGCTGTGTATATTCTCAACAACAAAATAAGTAAAATAAAATGAAAGAAAGCCCTATGGAGCACAGTTCTACTCTGACACACATGGGGTCCTGAGTTGAAATCAACTCGATGGCAACTGGTTGGTCCTCAGGCCACACTGAGCAGCACTGTCAATCGATGGGTCACTCCCTGATGACTCTGACTAAAAAATAACCCTCTGTGGGTCACCGTTCCCTACATCTGTCTCACCAAACCTCCACACATGTCCTTCTCCACCTGCCAGAATCCTCCTCAACCTTCAGAATCCTGTTCAATGCCACTTCCTGTGAGACACCTCTCCTTCCACATCACCCATTTATCACTTGGTTACAGCCTGTGAGTTGGACTGTGAGGCACTCAGGGCAGGGAGTAGATTTACTCCTCTCTGCATACTCAGTGTCAAGCTCCAATGCCTGGCCCAGCATAGGCATTTACCATCCCATAGCTGTGGTTCAAAGTTCTCCAGGTTCTCTCTTTAAAGAGGAGTGAGTGCCTGCAAAGTCTCATCTTTCAGATCTTAATAGGATAGCAGGCACACAAAGCAAATGATGAGATCAAATGAGATAAATAAGAGTGGCTGAGACATGAGTGAAAGGCTTTCAATTTCTCATGCCCAGACTTTACTCCAGTTGAACTCTGACTTCAGATCATAAACAAAGGCCCTAGGCAGGGTAAGGGATAGGAGGGCCTCCCATTCACTCTGGGCCATGCATGCACACACTCCTCTTCCCCAAAGTGTGCCAGGGCATTGAGTAGCATGTAGGGCCAGAGGCTGGGGCCAGGACAAGTGGGAGGGGGACTGAAGTTTCTGTCCTGAGGCAATAAAGGAAATGCTGCTTACTCCCAGTGCGATTTGTGGCTGATTTTTGCAACCAGCTCTGATGAGGTGGTTTCCCTTCTCTCCCTAATTAGATCTGTAGTTGGTTTTAAGATGGCTTTGGTGTCATCAGGTCCCTGGGTGGCACAGTTTGCACTCAACTACTAACCTAAGGGCCTGGTGATCTGCTTCTGTAAAGATTACAGCCAAGAAAACCCTATGGATCATTCTACTCTGTAACACATGGAGTTGCCGTGTGTCGGAATTGGCTCAAAGGCAGTGGGTTTGTTGTTTTGTTTTGGTGTCATCAAGGCCTGTGCTTCTCAAGCTGTATATGGTGAAGGATCAAGTTTGGTCTCTTCTCCAATCCATTGCAGATCAATACTTTTTAGAAATATGATAAAAATAAATCACTAGAAAACAGAAAATGTTAAAAACAGCTAAAGAGAAACTCGAATTTGATGTTGCTAGGAAGTTTCAGCAATGTCAAATTTCTATAAAATCATACTTATCTCACTGCAGAGGGTAATGGACATTTTGCAGAGGGTGTGGGCCACAGCCCATACTTTGAGTAGCACTGATCCAGGTCAGGGAAAAGCAGACTGCTTAAGTACCTTCCTCTTTCCCAGGGAAATTATCAACTCACTCTGAAAGACGGTGCCAATCACCCCCAAAAACAGTCCTTTCCACCAAGTCTTAAACATCACCCCACCCTCACACTTAAAACTCTGATGGGGTGCTTAGTCCCAAGACACTGAAGCCCCATTCCATGTACAAGGGACACCACTAAAGGACTGGGCCACCCACCCTTCCCCAGGGAAGCCCAGGATGGGCCAACACTTTACATGAATCACTCCTCTTCACCCCTGTAATCACGCAGGAAGACTGGTCTGTATTCTCCCCACTTTTACGGGTGAGAACCCTGAGGTTCACAAAGATAACTAATTCACTCAAGGCCACAGCCAGTGAGTGGCAAGCCTATTACCCAGCCCCAGGTCTCTCAGCTCCCCTACTACACTTTGATGCCTCTTTGAGATGGCAGGGTTTCCATCTGAGTCAGCCATGTTGGAGATGGATAAAGGACAATGCCTTAGTGGTACAGGGAAGGCTAAGGGGGCATTCCCAGTAGGTGGGATCCCAGTAACTGGGGAGTTGGAATTGCTGTAAGAAGGAGTAGAGCTTGTCAGTAGGTAAAATCCAGGAACTATAACTCCCACCCCACAAGAAAATCCATCTATATTTGACATCTTTGGTTTATGTCTATCCTGCTTGGTCTAGGTTGGAAATGTTCTTTCCCTAAGGGATTTTGGGGCCCACCACCGTACTGTGAGACGCCACAGGGTTTCACCCATTGCAGAAACCAGGACTCCATGGAATGGAGGCAGAATTGTGTTGCTATGACAAGAGGTAGGCTGCCATGGGAATGTGACAACCCATCCCCCATCTCTACCCTTGAAATCACCCTCCAGGATCTCTCAAATTATCACATATGTTCAGAGCTCATGTGATAGCACACTGTGGTAGGTGTGACAGTTGATATCTGGAGAAGGCATTTCATCCCCCAACAGCCTGGGGTGTGTCTCTGTACCTTTAGGTCAGTGATTATAAACTCAACACCTATTATATAAAGGGAACCATTCTCCTAGCCTCTGGACTACTCTTTCTTCTGATGATGACTGTCGGTAGGAAGAGGCTGATAGGTCTCTCAATTCTCAGCCAGCCTAACTTTACAAAATTCCCTGTGATCCCCTCCAGCCCCTCCTCACAGCCTTAAGTTTATGCAGGTAAGAGATGTGTGCATGTATGTGTGTGTGTGTGTGTGTGTGTGTGCATGTGTATCTTGCTTCAGGGGTAGTAGAGTGAAATATGTTTCCTGGTATAAAAAACAGACCTGTCTATATGAGAGGGTATGTGTGTATGGGAGTAGATATGAGAAATTGCATGCATGTTGACATACATGTGCAGTGTGACTCTGTGTGTGGTGTGGGCCCCTTTTACTACATTTCAGACCTTGTCTGCAACCCAAGGGCCCCCCAGAATCTAGCTATGTGCTTCAGCAGACAGTCAGAAAGGAGTTGGTCTGCCTATCCTATGCTTCTGGCTCTAAGACTGCACCCTTCAAGGTTTTGCAGTTTTTGGAGCCATGTCAAGGGGAGGAATGGGAGTCTCTGTGTGACAAAAGCAATCTTTCCGTCTCATGTGACTCCCTGCCTGACTCTGAACCTGCTGCCAGAATTGGAGGGAGAATGTAGGGCAGATTGGAGGCTATGTATTGACATTACTTGCCCCAGAGACTCCCATCCACCTCTCCAGATTCATTCTGGGTGGCCTCAGAGAGCTGAGGCACCTAGAGGCACTCGAACCCACTTCTTCCTGGGATTGTTGGACACTGCCCAAGATATAAGAATCCAGTGGGAAGGTCTTTTCCCAGGTACCACCTCTTTTGGTAAGTCTGTCACAATAGTATGGGCTGCTCTCATGCCCCTATGGAAAGGAATATGACTGGTGAGAGTGGGTGGGTGTGCCGGGAGATTCTTGCCTCCGGTGTCACTTTTAATATTTTAATAAGTGATTTTTTAGTGTCTACAGTATGCCACACATAGGGCTATCTCATTTCATCTTCATAACAAATGCATGAGGCTGGCAATATTATTCCTACTGTATAGAAGAGAAAACAGGCTCAGAGAGGTTAAGCAGTGTGACCAAGTTCACATATCTGAAACATTATAGAGCCAAGAGTTGGACTCCCACATTCTAACTCCAAGAACTCTAATCTTCCTACATGCTATAGCCTGTCCTTCTTCTCTGGCCCTCACCTCTTAAGCACCTCTAGTGACAGAGCCAATCCTTTTCCTGAATGGTTTCTCCTGGGAAGGACTGTCAGCCAACACAACTCTATGCCAGACCCTCTCCATATACTTTTAGAGACAACAGGCAAAGTCACCAATCCCTAGAGCAGGATACCTCAACTTAAACCTCATGCCCAGAGCCAGGTGTCTAGCTTTTGCCTTCCTCTGCCCCACCCTCTGCCTCCCTCTCCCCCTGTACTCAGCCTCCCCAGATCCAGGCTTGGTTAGGGGAGGTGAGGATCATCATCTGAGGGGAGCTAGTGGGCCCTTCCTCACCTTCACTGCATTCTTACATTTCCCATCTTCCATTTCAAAGACATCAGCACCCAACAGGATGCCATGCTTGACTCCAAGGAGGGATCCTGGGGCAAGGCTTGCTTTTGATTGTTGCGGGACACAGGACATAACAAAAAGCCCCTACTGTCATCACCTTTTCAGATTTTGCTATCCTATGATTTCTCTACTGTCTGTCTAATATGGTCTTAATGACCATCCCTTCAACATATTACTTTTACAAAATATTAAAAAGTACTACTTGTAACACATTTATTCAGCCCTCTCCCTAAGCCCTTTAAAAGACAGTAAGGGAACAAGAAATGTATAAACCCTCAAAGACAAAGAGATGGAAAAGGAAATCATAGCTCATGGAAATGACAACAAGATTTTGAAGATGGAAATTAGATGGAGGTTTTGACAGAGCAAAGGATGCCACACCCTCAAGGCCAGCAAAGAGTTATGCAGAGGGAACATGAGAGATTTACTCCCCTCCCCCAGACCAATTCTCAGGACTTGAAGGCTCTGGTAGGATGAAGACTGGACTAAAGACAGGGGAACTGGCTGAAAATCCGTATATGGAGAAGTTAGCTATACCAGGTCCCCTCTTCCCAACAAACACAGCCAGGCTATTACTATCATGCCACCTCGCTCTCTTTCCTGAGGACTGCAGTGAAGATGCTCTAGTCATGGAGACACCAAGAACAGTAAGGATGAGGATGACCATCTAAGATGCATCAATTGGTCCCAACCACCTGGAGTAAAAAATAATGAAGAACAACAAAGACACAAGGAAAGTAGTAGCCCAAGAGACAGAAAGGGCCACATAAACCAGAGACTTCATCAGCCTGAGACCAGAAGGACTAGATGGTGCCCAGCTACCACCAATGACCGCCCTGACAAGGAACACAACAGAGTCCCTGTTGAAGCAGGAGAAAGGTGGGGTGCAGAACTCAAATTCTAGTAAGAAGATCAGACTTAATGGTCCAAATGAGACTGGAGGAACCCTGGAAAGCATGGCCCCTGGACTCTGTCAGCCGAGAACTAAAACAATTTCCAAGGCCAACTCTTCAGACAAAGACTGGACTTGACTATGGGACATAAAATGATACTTATGAAGCATTTGCTTCTTAGCTCAAGTAGATACATGAGACTAAATGGGCAGTTTCTGTCCAGAGGTGAGATGAGAAGGCAGAGAGGGTTAGGAGCTGGTTGAATGGACGTGTGAAATCAGGGGTGGAAAGGAGGAGTGCGCTGTCACAGTATAGGGAGAGCAATTAGGGTCACATAACAATGTATGTATAAATTTCTGTATAAGAGACTAACTGGAAATGTAAACTTTCACTTAAACTACAACAATAAACAAAGATATTCAGTAGTTGAAAAAAAATGAGGGTGGGGATAAAGAGGGTAGTTGAAAAGATAGACTGTGAAAATCTGTGTATAAACTGGTGAGACTGCAGCCCTTTCCCTTTCTCTGTTCCCAGAACGCAGGCAGCAAGGCATATACTCCCAAGACAGGAAATGGGAGCTCCAAAGAAAAGATCTTCTGATACTGACATTGGAGTGTACCCTAGAGAAAAAGTCATCTAAGTGCCCCCTTCTACGAGGTGTGCACGAGTCCATAAGCCCCGCCCACACACATTAAGCTTCTACGTCCCTCCTCTTGCCTCCTTAACCATGAACAGAGAGCTAAGGAGTCAGAGGAGTTTGGAAGTCTACTGTTTGGAGGAGTTGAGCAAAGCAAACAAACACAGAGAACAGAGACAATGCAGAAAACAGAGATTATATATATATTTTTTTAATTAGCTCATAGTTGATATGCTCAGGAGGGATAGGAGAAAATTTTGCATCCGTAAAATAAGTAGTGTGTGTAATAAAAATAGGAATAATCAGAAAATCAGAAATGGCCTTCAAAAATTTAAAAATATAAGAGCAAAATTTTTAATAAGTAGTTAAAGAGTTGAAAAATAAAATTAAGGAAATAGCCCAGAAAGTAGAAGAAAAATAAATCAGAGATAAAATATAAGAAACTTAGAAAAGCAAACCAGAAATTGCAACATTCTACTAATAAGAATTCCGAGAAGAAGAATGAAATGGAAGGGAAGAAATGACAAAGAATGAAGCATGAAGCAGGACAATTTCCCAGAACTAAGGGACATAAATTTTCAGAATGAAGTGGTCCACTGAGTGCCCAGCTATCGAATAAAGAAAACCCCTACACCAAGGATAAAGATAAGGTGGTGAAATCTCCTAGTGACAGAAACCATAAAAGATTTGGGAATCAAAATTATACCATACTCATTAAAATCAGAAGACATTGAGAAAAAATCTATAAATTTCAGAGGAAAAATAAATATCAACCTAGAATTCTATTCCCAGCTAAACTATCAAGAGGAAGCATAGAATGAAGACATTTTTAGACAGATCAGAACTAAAAACATTTACTTTTAAGGTGCCTTTTCTCAGGAGGTTTTGGGAGCATGTGCTCCACTTACACAAAGATATAAACTGAGAAAGGAAATCCTGGGAGCCCAGACACAGAGACACCACAGAGGAGAACAACAAAGAGATATCCCCAGGGAACAGAGCGCAAGAGACCTAGGAGCATGGAGCTATCAGGAGAAAATCCCACTGGTACAGTATCTGGGCATAAGACCAGGTGAAAAGAGTCTTTGAAACATCTGGGCAGAATTTACGATAGGATCATAGAAAAGCAAGAAAATGGAAAAAATGGGTCAAGGATAAACTTTACGAAAAGCAAAAAATTTACACAAGAAAGGAAACGTAATCAAAATACGCAGTGAACAATATTTAATTATAATAATGTAAGTACTGAGTTTTGATTTTGACAAAATTGGATACAACCTTATTGGGCGAATGGCTGGGTGTTGGGATAAGAAAAGTGTGTGTGTGTGTTTATGTGTATGTGTGTGGCAGGGAGGGGCACAGTATATGAGAGAGAAGTCTTCATATACCATAAAAGAAGATCAATAAATATTGTATAAAATTAAAAATGGCAGTATAAGTATTATCTTTAGAAATATGGATGAAAATAGCAGAATAGCAGAGAGTTGAAAGCCATTGTCTATGTGGATCAGGGCTGGGGAGAGGAGGCAGGACTAGAAACTGTTAGTTTTTAATATGTCTTTTAGTTCTATGGTTTTTAAAACTACAAACATACTTCTGTTGTTGTTTGTAAAAAAAAAATTGGAAGAAAGAAAGGAAGGGAGGAAAGAAGGAAGAAATAAAAATGAGAAAACGGTCCATTTGCAAGGAAATGAGGTGCTGGGATGCAGCCACTTTCCTTACCTGCCCTACCCCTCCCCAGCTGTACTTCTGCTGATGACACTATTAGCACACACACATCACATGCACCATCCCATCAGAACCATTGCCCCTGCATCATCGCCCCACTGAATTGCTCTGTTGTCCACACCTTCCTCTAAAAAAGGGGCCCTCCAGCTGAAATCTTTTTGATAATGAGACAGATGCCCAGATGACATTTGGAGAAGAGGCTTTTTGTTTGTTTGTTTGTTTGTTTCTGGCTTTCATGCCTCAGGATATGATCCATCTTCTTTCAGGAACACTCATTGGACCAGGCTTTCCAACCAAGCCCCCAGGCCCCTTTGCCAATCTTCTCCCTCCAGTTCTCTGCAGCACCCAAGACCAGTGAGACCTCCCATCAATTTTGGGGGGTACCATCTAAGTAGACCTCAGATTGGAATCACTCCAACCCTATGGCTGAATTCCCGTCCCTTCAAGGCCCCCAAAACAAACTATTACAGACACTTGGTTCTCTCCAGCCCCACTACTCCCAGATGCAAGGTTCTCCTGATCTCAGTTTCAATCCCTTCTCCATAGCTCTCCGAGTAATTATTCCTTCTGGAAGATCCAGCTGTCATTAGTTATTAACTCCATTTCAGGTCTTTCTTCCCCTCTCAAGGCTCTGACTGTGTATCTCTGCCAGCTCAGTGCCCCCCATCCAATTGAAAAGTTCCTCTGAGGAGCCAGCTGGGGCCCTCCAGGGATGAGGAGCTACGTGTGATGTGAGAAGGAAGACAAGTGGAAGAAAGACATGTCTATTTTTTTCCCCTGTCTCTATATTTGTGTTTTATGAATAGAAGCAGGACCTGACCACAGATGTTTAGCCTTCAAACTCTAAGCCTCAATGAGTGCAATTTCCACCACTTTACCACCTCCTATCCATCCACCTAGCGGCCAGAGGCTACGGAGAAAGTTTTCCACTAGACTAGGGATGGCCAAGAATGAATTCATACCTATTTCCCAAAAGGAAATTAGGGCCAAGCAGAAAGAGGAGGACAAGTTGGAAGACCAACTGCCCTACCTCATTTCTCTGCAGAAGCCTTCCAAAGCCCATGAGGGCTCCCACTCCCTCCCACTATTACTAGGTCAATTGAGGACGGACACCACCTCCTCCAGCTCCCTGCTTCCAGAGGGTTAGACTAGGAGCTTCTGCTTCCAGGCTGTAGTGCAGTTCCCCCATAAGCAGCAGCTGCTAAAGGAGGCTTGGAGGTAGGCAGCATTGAGGGCCCTGGGTCTGGCTCTGTCAGAGAACAAGCCAGGAGGATTCGTCCATGTCCCACATAGGAAAACTAAGACAAAGATTAGCCCCAGTCAGGGGTAAAGGCAAGGTGAATAGAGCTTCAATGGCATAGGGGATGAAGTTTGGGCTGAAAGTTTGGAAACCCAGTTTTAGGCCTGTCCCAGCACTGACCTGAGCAGTGCTGTTTTTTATCAGCCTCTGCCCTCTCCAGCCACTCCACAGGAGAAAGATGTGGCAGTCTGCTTCCATAAAGACTTACAGCCTTGGAAACCCTATGGATTAGTTCTACTCTGTCCTATAGGATCTCTATGAGTCAGAATGGACTAGATGGCAACGGACTTTTTTGGATTTTTGGCCCTCTCCAGGGAACCAAGGGCCAGCCCAGGACAAGTCTGCTCGTGTCACTGGACACAATGTTCCTTTCCTATAGTCAGTCCTCCTTCCTTCAGCCCCCTGAGCCATGTCAGAAACCTAGGTACCTTCACCCACCTAGCTCACCCCACTAAAAAAATCCACTGCCATTGAGTCAATTCTGACTTATAGCGACTCTATAGAACAGAGTAGAACCACCCCATACAGTTTCCAAGGAGCGGCTGGTGGATTTGAACTGCCAACCTTCTTGGTTAGCAGCTGAGCTCTTAACCACTGTGCGACCAGGTAGAATTTATTACCGGCTCTCCTACCATCTGCCCCGGGCAACAAATTAGGGCAGAGGAGAATGGCAGCATCCCACTTTGGGAGTTTATAAAAGGAGAAGCATTCTGGGAGCCATTAAGCTGCAGTGGATTCCAGAGAGACAGCCCTGGACTGGGGAGAGATGTGGAACAACAGAGCAGGATGCCTCATTGGGGATTCCTGTTGGTGCTCTGGAGATACTATCTCACTGCAGGCATGGACCCCTTCAGAAGGTAACTCAGGCAGAGGAGGGTAGCAGGGCATAGAAGTTCCCATTTCCCAACACCTCCAGCTTTCAGATGTGTGAAGTCATCCAATCCTCATGATCAGGTGGGCAAGGAGGTCTTGTTCCATTCTGAGAGGTCAGGTAACTTGCCCAAAGTCAGGCAGCCAATAAATAAGTGGCACTAGTCAGGCCTGAGGCCATATCTTTTGATTCCTGCCCAGAGCTCCTGCAAGGCACTACAGACTAGGGGCACTGTGGGGAACTCAGAGATGGTTAAGGCATGCCCCTTGCCTAATCATTAAGGAGAGCATGGCCTCAGTTAACTCTACCAGGAAGTGGTGAAAAGCTGATTGTCTAGGTTTAAATTCTGGAATGGACTCAATGGCAATTGGTTTGATTTCTTTTTGGTTTAGCAGAACTAACTACCTCTGCAACCAGGTTAAGGCAAGTTCCTTAACCTCTCCGTCTCAGTTTACTCATTTTTAATACAAGGATAATAGCAATATCTACTTCGTAGGGCTGCTTTGAAAGTTATTAAGCTTTTGAGATAATGTATGTAAAATATTTAGCATGGTGCTGGGCACATTGTAAGCACTCAGCTGTTATTAGTACTACAGGACAGATTATCACAAAGGTTAAAAGAAAGAATTAAGGCAGCCCAAAGGAGGGAGAAGAAAAGCCTAACATTCACTGTATGCCAGGCCCTATAGGAACAAGCAGTTCATTAAGGCTGCGCAAGGGGAGAAGTCAGGGTTGGGAGAAGGCCTCATAGAGAAAGGGATTTTCAGTTTAGTAATACAGATGGGACCAGAAGACCTGACAGTAAGAGGACAAGTTTTAATAATAGTAAAATTTGCTAAACCTGTAAAACGCTGTGGATTTCTCAGGCCCTTTTCACAGTCTCATCTCAAAGCATCTTCCCAACAACCCAACATTCCAATTTTACAGATAAGGACACTGAATTTCAAGGCGGTTGAGCAGCAATCCTTAGGTCACAGTAAGAGGCTGAGCCTGGCCACACATGGACCTTTTTGTTTCCAATGCTTCTATCCCCTGCCTCAAGGTTCCCAGACAGTAACTACTGGGTTGGCAGTGTAGGGTGATGGGGCCAGTACTACCCAGCATTGTGCCTGAGTGCAGGCTTGGGGCAGTCCCCACCACCAAGATGAAGGTTTTTACTGGCTTCCATTTCGACTCATGTTGACCCCATGTGTTGCAGAGTAGAACTGCTCAATAGGATTTTCAAGGTTGTGACCTTTCAGAAGAGATAGCAAGGTCTCTCTTCTGAGGTGCTTCTGGGTGGGCTCAAATTGCCAACCTTTTGGTTAGAGTCAAGCACTTAATGGTTCGTGCCACCCAGGGCTGGTGGATTCAAACTGGCAAACTTCTGGTTAGCAGCCTGAGCTCTTAACCACTGCGCCACCAGGGCTCCTAAGGTAAAGGTCACCAAAAAACCAAACCCGTTGTCGTCAAGTTGATTCTGACTCATAGCAACCCTGTAGGACAGAGTTGAACTGTCCCATTGGGTTTCCAAGGAATGGCTGGTGGATTCAAACTGCCAACCTTTTGGTTAGCAGCCAAGCTCTTAACCACTGCACCAAAAGATAGAGGGCAATAAAAACATCTTCCCTGGTTCCCTTCAAAAGAGTCTGAACGTAATTGGACAAGGGATGGAGAGGGAATCAAGTATTTGAAGCTCGGTTATCAGAATTTTACTACCTACTATGTGCAAAGCAGGAGTCCCTGGGTCATATAAATGGTTAATGTGCTCTGCTATTATTGGAAAGGTTGGTGGTTTGAGTCCACCCAGAGATACCTTGGAAGAAAGGCCTGGTGATCAATTTCTAAAAACTCAGCCATGAAAAACCCTATGGTACTCTTCTTAAAACAAAACAATAGTTTAGCTTAACTAATAAAAAAAAATCTGCTTTGAACATCATGCTTTTTTAAGAACTACCTATATGGGATCATATTGACAACAGCAACTTGAAAGATTAGATAGGAACCTTAGCGGGCAGTGAGTTTATGTTAATGGTGGAGAAACAACTCAGAAAAAGAGGGTGAGAATGATTGCACAACTTGAAGAATGTAATCAGTGTCACTAATTGTACATGTAGAAACGGTTGAGGAATGTTTTACTGTGTGTGTTCTCAAAAACAAAATCTTAAAAAAAAAAAAAGAAACCCTATGGAGCACACTTCTACTCTGACACAAATGTTGTTACGAGTCGGTGTCAAATCAACAGTAACTGGGAAATGTGCAGAGCATCATTCAAGGCACTTGGGATGTCTGAACACATGACCCTAAAGGTGCTTTCATTGCCTTATACATAACCAGTTTACATTTATTAAGCAGTGGCAGCTCACTAAATCTGCATAAAAGACCCTCTGAGGTAGGTACTACCATTAAGCCCATTTTTGTAGAGAGCCCAGAAAAGGCCCAGAGAGACTGCATAACTTGCTCACAATCACACAGGTAGTAAGGGTAGGCACCAAAATTCAAGCATGTACTCTACAACCACAAAGCCCTCACCACCACACTGCATCGCCTCCCTCTGCGTTAGGCTATGCCATGCTTCCTGCGAGTTCCCAGAGAGAAAAGGAGCAGGGGGCCAAGGAAAGGCAAGGCCAGTGTGGACTAGAATCCTTGAGGCAAGGTTCATGGAGGAGGGGGCCACATGCAGGGCTTTGAAGGATTAAAGAGCTGGGGGAGGGGGAAAAGAAGGCAGAAGGAAATGATTTGTGAAAGGTGAAAGGGAAAAGTAATGGTCCACAGCAGAAGGCTGTTAAGGGCAAACAGTGGGAAGGCATCTTCTTTGGGGTAAAACCTTCTGTGACCCTCCATTTACCCATCTTGAAAATGGGAACAGTAAAACCTGTAAAATGCTCATGGGATGGCTCAGACTCAAATAAAATCATAATTGTGAAATACTTTCTAAACAATAAACTTCAAGATAAATATGACAAGTCATTTCAGTTATAATATCATGATGGCAGGCATGAAAGTTGTGTTCATGCTCTGGGGCACAGCGGGGGCAGTAAGGAGAATTCATGGGATGTGGGCAGGAAAGGATGGTGGGAGTAAAGGAGGACAAACAGCTGAGAAGAAAGCGGGAATCTCCGTATGAATGGCAAAAGCCTATGGCAAAGTTAAGTTTAGCTGCGATCCTGGGACTCCATGGCCAATTGCTGGAGAGACATCTTCCTCCTGGCTGCCACCAACAATCTCCATGTCAAAGCCCAGGAAGATCCTTATGGGAAACAAAGCCAGACACAGCTACTTTGTTTTTGTTTTTATTTGAGAAAAATATCAACAGTTTATTGTTTTTTTATTGTGCTTCAGATGAAGTTTACAGAACAAATTAGCTTCTTATTAAACAGTTAGTACACATATTGTTTTATGACATTGGTTAACAACCCCACGTGTCAACACTCCCCCTTCTCAACCTTGGGTTCCTTATTAACCAGCTTTCCTGTCCCCTCCTGCCTTCTATTCCTTGCCCCTGGGCTGGTGTGCCCATTTAGTCTCACATACATGTTTGAGCTACACGTATTATTGTTTTATGGATCTGTCTAATCTTTGGCTGAAGGGTGAACCTCAGGAGTGACTTCAGTACTGAGTTAAAAGAGTATCCAGGGGCCATACTCTTCAGGTTTCTCCAGTCTCTGTCAGACTAGTAAGTCTGGCCTTTTTTGGTGAGTTTAGAATTTTGTTCTACATTTTTCTCCAGCTCTGTCCGGGACCCTCATTGTGATCCCTGTCAGAGCAGTCGGTGGTGGTAGCCAGGCACCTTCCAGTTATGCTGGACTCAGTCTAGTGGAGGCTGTGATAGTTGTGGTCCATTAGTCTTTTGTACTAATCTTTCCCTTGTGTCTTTGTTTTTCTTCATTCTCCCTTGCTCTAGATGAGGTGGGACCAGTGAAGTATCTTAGATGGCCACTAATAGACCCCAGTCACTACTTACCAAAGTAGAATGTAGAACATTTTCTTTATAAACTGTGTTACGCCAACTGAACTAGAAGTCCCCTGAGATCATGGTCTCCAGTCCTCAGCCTAGTAATTTGGTCCCTCAGGGAGTTTGGATGCAGACACAACTACTTTGAATCCCTGCTCCACCACCTTCATCCCACTGAGCCTGACTTCCGTAATCTATAAAGTGGGATGATAGCTAGTTTGCAGAATTGTTATGAAGATTGCATGGGGTGTGCACGTATATTATTTGTCACTCACCTAGTAGCAGCTTATTATGCCGTGAATTTCCCAGGTATATGTCTCTCTCTGTTCTATAATAGACTTTATTTCCAGGTCTCTTTTTTGTTCTGCCTCCCAAAGGTGATGGGAAGCATCTGGACAAGAAGCTGAGGAACTCTTCATAGGCCCAAGACACATCTTCCCAAGCCCTCAGGAGATGCTGACCTCTCTCCCCAGCCGATTTCAATTGGTCCACTGCATTCCCCAGTCCGTGACTTAGTGCCTACCTCCAGGCAGCAAGAAGACCTAGAAGGCCCCACATGGCACTGCCTACTCCTGTCCAGCCCTCAAGGGGATACATTTTAGCCTTTTCCCCCCAGAGGCAATGTCATTGCATGCTTCCTTGTCTGTCTCTACACCTGATGGAGTTCCTTCAAGGTAGCCATGACCTTCTTTATATATCTCTAGTATCCGGCACAGAGTAGGTATTCAACTAGATGAATAATTTCTTTTGTAAGGATCAGCAAAAAGTTGGTTCCTATGAGGCAGTGGCTAAAGATGTCCCAAATGTCCAACTTTTCCAGATTGCTGTACCACTCCATCATCTCTAACATCAACTACTCCTCCTCCCCTTAGTACTCTCTTCCCCATCTTTGGCTTCCTTAATTCACTGCAAAATATCACAGAACTCACAAACCATATCAAAGAAATGGCTCATGCAGTTGTGGACACTGGCAAGTCCCAATTCCATGGCTCAGGCATAGGCTTCTTTTGAGTCGTTTGGCCGCAGGGGCCAATGAACCCAAATCGGCAGGCCAGATGACAGCTGCTGGCTCATAAGGCTACAGAAGCTGGCCAATCAGGTCAGACAATAGGCTGCTGGCCCACAGGGCTGCAGAAGCTGGCAAATCTCAGAATTGGCAGGTCAGATGGCAGGCCACTGGTTCAAGTCCCTAGAACCAGAAGTCAGACAATGACGAGCTGGATTCAAGATCCCAATAGAGAGAGAGAGAAAGAGCTCTGCCAGAGCACCCACATATATACATTAGATGCAGGCTACCCCACAGGGAAGGGCGTGACTGGAGTAAGGGTGGGACTTGAGTTACACCCTCCTGTAAGGCTATGACTCAAGATACACCCTATACTAGTCCTCCCTCATTAACATACAGAGGTTAGGATCTACAACACATAAAATGGAGGATAATTAGGATAATTACATCAGATCACAAAATGGAGGACAGCCGCGCAATACTGGGAATTATGGCCTAGCCAAGCAAACACACAACACCAACCACCATACCTCATTAGGATTCCATACACCTTAATTGCATGGTCCCACCCAATCCTTGTGTGGGAGTCACAAAGACTATGGCAAGAAGGGCCATATTAAGTAATCACTCCAGTGCATCAACGCATAATTATGGAATGAATGAGTGAACCAATGGGCTTGCAGTGATGGAGATCATAGACAACAAGAGGAAGTCGGTTGAGGGTAATTTAATACCAGAACAGGTGATTCAAGGAGGCTTGCACATTCTCCTTCTGAGGCCTTTGGGAACAAGAGTGATTTTCAGGACCTGGGCTAAGGTTAGGAGTAGTTGTACTAGAAGCAGTGGGGGGGTCTCAGGGACTCTGCCATTATGGAAGCATATGGGACTTCTCTAATTTTGTGTCCTGGGCCAGGATTGCGCTCAAGAAAATGCCCTCAATTTGGAAAAAACTGAAGGAGTGAGGCATGGATATAGCCAAGCTTGATACTGAGTGGAGACAATTGACCAAGAAGCAATCCTCTGGCAACAGTGTTGCCTCCATAACCCTCATCAGGTACCTGGACGTGAGTACCTGGCTAAGACCCTGACTCCCTCCTTGCCTTTCTCTCTTGGACCTCAAACTTTCTTTTCCTGCAAGACTCACTCTTTCCATGCTGTCTTTGACTGAGGAGCTGAGGAACCTAGGCACTTTACAAAATTCCCACTTTTCAGCTAAAAAAACCTGAGGCACAGAGGACAGGAGGGAGCTCATGGACCAGTCAGGGGCAGGCTTAGGTTTGGAACTCAGGAATCTAGGCTTTTGGCGTCAAACTCAGGTGTCACTGCTGTGTAGGGAGGGAGGTGTGTGATCTTAGGTGGAGGTTTCTGTGGCTTGGCTCAGAATAGCTTGAGTTACTGCCCCACTGGTACCTCAAGGGTAGAGGCACCATCCTGCTTCACGTATAGTGTTTTTACTTGCCCCCTTTGTCTCACTGAGCATACTGCTTCTGGGAAGCTATTTGACAATGCAAAGCCTACCACACAGTCCCTGCTGGAAAATGGAAACCCAGAGAGGCTGTATGACCTGCCTCATCTCAACCAGAGAGCCACGGCTGGAGTCAGGCAAGACCCAAAAGACCCAACTCTCCCCCAACACTTCAAGCCGCCTCTTTTCTTTCACCCCTACACATTGAATAGTATGGTGAGATTGGCATTGGAACCCCACTGCAGACCTTCAAGGTCACCTTTGACATGGGGTCAGCCTACCTCTGGGTGCCCTCCAGCATGTGCAGCTCTCTCTACAATGCATGTGGTGAGATCTAAACCTTTGCTGCCTCTCTCCAATCCCCCAGACCCTGCCACACTTGGGCAGCCCTGCCTCATGTCTAGCTAAAATCCCTCCTCCTGTCATTTGAGCTGCTTCTTCTCTGCCTCTGCTCCTACCAACCCTGGGAGGAAGGAGAAAGATGTCTTCTGTTTTCCAGATATGGCCACCATGGTAAGAAAAGAAAAAAATCCCACCACTGCCCCTGGTCAGCCTTGCCTCCACCCACTAGCTGCTTTAATTTTTTTTTTTCCTTTTTCTTTCTGTTTTATTTTTTCTCTTTTCTTTCCTTCTATTCTTTCTCCCTCCCACCTGGCCCAGTATGCTACCTGTCCCTCTTCCCACTGGCCCCTAGGTTCACCCTGCCCCCACCCACCACCTCCCACTTAGCTGCCCTTCTTTTTATTTTTTTCTTTCTTTCTCTCTCTTTTCTTTCTTTCTCCATCCCACCTAGCCCCATCCCTTTCTTCTGGCCCTGGCCATCCTACTGTGGCTAGAGAGTTCCTAGCTCTTAGGCCCACTGCTGCACTGGGCCTGCAATGCCCATCCCTTCCTACCACTCTATCAGCTGCTGAACCATGGGAAGTGAGCCCATACCACTCCCTATCCAACACCTCCGCCCATCTGGCAAAGGGCCGTGAATGCTCCAGCACCACTTGACTGACATCAGGAGGCACACAACACCCATCCAGTCTGCCCTCAGCCACCTTGTCAAACCAGGGTACAGTGAAGCGAGCTTGCCCTGAATGCTGCTGCCCTGCCCACCCAGATGAAGTGGTGAGAGCTGTCATGCCCACAGACAAGCAAGCGGCAAAGTACGCCTTGCTTGCATGCCCTGACATATCAAAATAAAACAAAGAAGCGGGACAAAACAAATGAACATACAATCAGTAAATAAAGAAAGTAATACCTTGATGTCTCGGAGACAGCAGATGATATCAAAACATATTTTAAAAAAAAACCAGGACAAGATGGCTCCAGCAAATGGCCAAAATAAAGAATCAGATGACTCTTTAAAGAAAAAGCACTGCAACTACCTAATATGGAATTCAAAAGATTAATATTTAGGGCTAAGAGACTGAAAACAGATCAAAGAAAACATGACAAAACTAAGGAAAAAATAGCCAAAATCAGGGAAAACACAGACAAAGCAATAGAAGAATTCAGGAAAATAATGCAAGAACAAAACGTCAAAATAAATAAACAATTAGAAATCATTCAAAAACAGCAACTAGAAATCTAAAAGATAAACAACAAAATTTCAGAAATGGACAACTCAAAAGAAGGATTTAGGAGCAAATTTGAAACAATAGAAGACAGAATCAGCGAGATTGAAGACAAATCCATGACCACCACTTTGAGGAAAAATCAGAGAAAAGAATGAAGAAAACCTAAGGATTATGTGGGACAAAATCAAGGGCAAAAAATTGCACATGATCAGAGTTCCAGAACGGGGGAAGATAATGGAAAACACAGAGAAGATTGTTGAAGATTTGCTGGCAGAAAACTTCCTAAATATCATGAAAAACAAAAAACTGACAGTCCGAGAAGTTCAACGAACCCCGTATAGACTAGACCCCAAAGAAAGTCACTGAGACGTATCATAATCACACTTGCCAAAATAAAAGACAAAGAAAGAATCCCAAAAGCAGCTGAAGAAAAATGAAAAGTCACTTACAAAGGGGAAACAAGAATAAGCTCCGATTACTCGGCAGAAACTATGCAGGCAAGAAGACAATGAGATGACATGTATAAAATGTTGAAAGAAAAAAACTGCTAACCAAAAATAATATATCCCGCAAAACTCTCTCAAATACAGTGGCGAAATTAGGACAT
The DNA here is from genome assembly GCA_030035585.1 of Dugong dugon. Taxonomy (NCBI): domain Eukaryota; kingdom Metazoa; phylum Chordata; class Mammalia; order Sirenia; family Dugongidae; genus Dugong; species Dugong dugon. The sequence continues at coordinate 156,460,364 of CM057462.1, forward strand.
TTCCAGATAAACAGAAATTAAGGGAATTCATAAAAACCAAACCAAACTTACAAGAAATATTAAAGGGAGTCCTTCAGTTAGAGAACCAACAACATCAGACAACAACTGGATTCTAAGACACAGGACAGCATCAGCCAGATACCAACCTAGGCAAAGAGCTCCCAATAATAAACCAAAGCTAAAAGACTTAAAACATGGAAATAGAGATGTCAATCTGTAAATAACAACAACAACAAAACAATAAAAGAGGGAGTAAACAGTGTAGGCATAGAACTTTCAAATGGAGAGGAAGTTAAGGCAATATCAAGTAAAAAAAGACTGGTTCAAACTTAGGAAGATAAGGGTAAATTTCAAGGTAACCACAGAGAAAGTTAACAAACCTACTCATCAAAATAAAAGAGAAGAAAAACATAAAGACTCAGTAAACACAAAATCTATGATAATGAAAGAAATGAAAAAGAAAATCCATAAACAAAAGGAACTTAGCACAGGAAAGTAAGAGGAACAAAGAAAACATCAACACCAGAAATAAAAGCACAATATGACAGCAATAAATGAATACATATCAATAATCATACTGAATGTGAATGGCTTAAATGCCCCTGTAAAGAAACAAAGAGTGGCAGAATGATTTAAAAAACATGACCCATCAATATGCTGTCTACAAGAGACACACCTCAGAAACAAAGACATAAATATATTAAAAAATCAAAGGATGGAATAAAATATATCAAGCAAAGAGTAATCAAAAAAGAGCAGGAGTGACAATACTAATCGCAGGTAAAATATACTTTAACACAAAATCCACCATAAAAGACAACAAAGGACATCATATAATGATTAAAGGGACAATTCACCAAGAAGACACAACCTCAATAAATATATATGCATCCAAAGACAGGGCTCTAAAATACATAAAACAAACTCTAACAGCAATACTGCTAACAGCAAAACTTTTACAGTAACAGTAGGAGACTTCAACACACCACTCTTGGTAAAGGACAGAGCATCTAGAAAGAAACTCAACAAAGATACAGAAGATCTAAAGGCAACAATCAACCAATCTGACCTCATAGATATGTATAGAACACCCCACCCAACAGCAGCAAAGTATACCTGCTTTTACAAAGCACATGGAACATTGTCCCAAAAAAAACACATTTTAGGCACAAAGCAACCCTCAACAAAATCCAAAACAGGGAAATAAAGCATTCTCTATGATCAGACTGCCAACAGCAATACCAGTCTAGCAAGTGCCTTAATCCTTTCCCATTCACATTGAGTATGGTTACAGGGAACAGAACTAGTGATATATCTTGACTATTAAGCAATAGAGCTGCCTAGTGTTACCCTTAATTTTGCAGATGGGGGAAGGCACCATCCACCTTGCCATGGTTTGAATTATGTCCCCCCAAAAATGTGTGTATCAGTTTGGCTAGGCCATGATTCCTGGTACTGTGTGATTTTCCTGTATGTTGTAAACCTGCCTCTATGATGTTAATGAGGGAGGATGGGTGGCACTTGTGTTAGTAAGGCAGGACCTGATCTACAAGACTGGATTGTGTCCTGAGGCAATCTCTTGAGATATAAAAGACAGAAGTGAGCAGTGAGACAGCGGGACCTCATACCATCAAGAAAGCAGTGCCAGGAGCAGATCACATCCTTTGGACTGGGGTCCCTGGGCAGAGAAGCTCCTGGTCCGGGGGAACAATGATGAGAAGGCCGAGAGAGAGAAAGCTTTCCCCTGGAACTGATGTCCTGAATTTGGACTTTTAGCCTACTTGACAGTGAAGAAATAAACTTCTTTTTGTTAAAACCATCCACTTGTGGTATTTCTGTTATAGCAGCACTAGATGACTAAGACACACCTTAAAAGGAACTTAGGAGTTCTGACTGAAAAGTTCAAGTGTCTAGTTACAGTTTCTTTGTTAATAGTCATCCCTACTTCCATTATTTGAAGTTGCAACCCTGGTCCTGTCCTGAGACCACTGCATCAGTTATGGGGGAGGGAGGTGGTTAAGGTGATGCGGGGAAGAAAGAAAAAAGTACAGCCATTTGGCCCTCTTCCCACCATGGAAAGAATTACATAGCCATACTAGCATCCTCCTCCACCCCTTGTTGGTCAGATCCCCCAGAAAAGGAAGGAATCTATCAAGTGAACCCCTCCTTATGTTGAGTGTGAGCACATACTCATGAAGGAGTGTAAGCCAGCCCTTCCTGCCCATATCTCTCTGCATTTTAGGCAACTAATCTTTCAATTCTCATTCAAATCATTGCTCTGAGGTTTCTGGTTTGAAGAAACGTGACTCGGTGTTTTAAATTGGTGCAGTATTTTCTTTTCTGGTTCTTTTATAGTACTCTCAGCATTTCATCTACCACTGGTAAGCAAAGTCCAGTCTAGAGTAGGTGTCTCTTCTTGTGAGGACCCATTTGTACCTTCCTGGGGCTACTGGCATCAGTCTGACTTGCCAACTATCTACAAGGCCTTCTCTCAGGAGATCTGTCCCATAGTCATATGCAGCCTCTGTCTTTCTCTTTTGGCAGACAGAACAGTTCTTCCTGGCATTTTGTGCCTCGGAAGATGCAAGAGGAATATTTCTAGATACATCTTATCTCTGCATTGCTGCAATAAGCCATGTCCACTCATTCCACAAACCCAGGTGGCCACCTCAAGTGAGCACACCAAGATAGCTGCTCATTGATTCCAATCACCTTCTAATCCTGGAAGGGGTTCTTCTGATGCACATCAACATGTCCTATGTTAATGAATCCCTCAAATTTCTAGAGTAATTTCCATAGGGCCATGCCCCTTACAGTCATCCCTTTGATAGGTCAGTTTTTCAATGCCCTTTTGCCTAACCATATGGGCATGCCATTTGCCACTGTCCAAGAGTTGGTAAAAACTCAAAAGTAGGGGCAAACAAACATGCAATTTAGCTTACAGAACTGATTTGTTCTTACCTTCTTTGATCAGAGTGGTGCCCTTCCAAACAGGATGCTATCTGTTTGCCTAGGAACTGCCATCCATAAACCAAGCACCTCTTTTTCGGTCAGTTGAGAACTGTTTATAGGGCACAACCACCCAAGTAACAATATGGTCCGGAAGCTCCTCTGGTGATTCCAAAGTCAGCCTTAGCGGAAAAAAGTCTCTTTGTTCATGAGTACCTCCTTGCATTCCCCAGGTAGCATGTTCCTGTACAAATCATTTCCGTTTCATTATAGAACCCTTCTGGGCATTGCCCTCTCTATTAGAATGTTCTTCCAATAGCACCCAAAATACTACAAGCATACTGTCTTAGTCATCTAGTGCTGCTATAACAGAAATACCATAAGTGGATGGCTTTAACAAAGAGAAATCTATTCTCTCACAGTCTAGAAGTCCAAATTCAGGGCGTCAGCTCCAGGGGAAGGCTTTCTCTCTCTGTCGGCTCTGGAGGAAGGTCCTTGTCATCAATCTTCCCCTGGACTAGGAGCTTCTCTGTGCAGGAACCCCGGGTCTAAAGGAGATGCTTTGCTCCCAGAGCTGCTTTCTTGGTCGTATGAGGTCCCCTCCCTCTGCTTGCTCCCCTCTCATTTTAGCCTTGTAAGATAAAAGGTGGTGCAGGCCACACTCCTGGGAAACTCTTTTTACATTGGATCAGGGATGTGACTTTAGTAAGAGTGTTACATCCCACTCTAATCCTCTTTAACCACAGGCAGAGATTATGATTTGTGATATGATAGGAAAATTTCATCAAATGACAAACTGGTGGACAATCACACAATACTGGGAATCATGGCCTAACCAAGTTGACACATATTTTGAGGGGACACAATTCAATCCATGACATATACCAAGCCACCTTCACTTCTGACCAGCTGGCTCTAAATTTGAGGGATCCCACTATGCCTTCAGGTTTGATAATTCACTAGAACGACTCACAGAACTTTAAAAAGTGCCATGCTTATAATTACAGTCATAGCAAAAGGATACAAATCAGAACCAACCAAAGGGAAAGACACATAGGGTGAGGTCTGGGAGGGTCCCAAATTTGAAACTTCCAGGTCCCTAGGAACACATCTCTCCTCACCCCCAACACATTGATGTACATAGAATATTGTCAGTCAGGGAAGCTCACCTGAGCTCTGGTGTTGAGAGTTTTTTTTGGGATTTCTCTGTGTAGGCATGATTGATTAAATCATTAGCCAGGTGATTAAACTTAATCTCCAGCCCCCTTCCCCTCCTGGAAGTTTAACTGATACCGTAAGATGGGTCTTTCTGGCTTGGCCAGCCTCCATCCTGAGTCATCTCATTAGCATAAACGAACGTAGTCCAGGCCCACCGTGAATAACAAAAAGACTCCAATCACTCAGGAAAGTCCAGGGATTTACAGTCTCAGTGGCGTGGTGGTTAAGCGTTCAGTTGCTAAACAAATGGTCGGCAGTTCTAATCCACCAACAGCTCCTTGGAAACCCTGTGGGGCACTTCTACTCTGTCCTTTAGGGTCATTCTGAGAATCGACTTGACAGCAACAGATTTTCCCAGAAACCAGGGACAAAGACCCGGCTTCCATTTGGATAAAGTTAATTCTTAACGTAACAGTGGTGCACAGGGAGCCTGGGGGAGTCTTTTCCAGAGGGTGGTCAGGCTTAATAGGTCCAGTGGTACAGGGGCCCAAGTGCCGCAAAGGAAAGGGAATTGCAGTGACATGCCCCCTTGGAAACTACGTGAATGTGGCCAAGCATCTTGGAAATTGTCAGCCTCCTTGGGGAGGTCATCTTCAACCACCTGAGAAGGCAAGGTAGGAAGTTGCTTACAAAGAAGATGGGAAGGCCTCTCAGGCCTCCAAACATATTCCCCAGTAGCGCAGGAGTCAAAGGACCACAGTTTGAGATCTAACCATGGACTCAGATATTTTGTTTTTAATTAAAATGTAAGCACAGGGGTATGGAATGAGGCTGGTAGCCAAAGGCCAGCCCTGCCCATCACACTGTTCTTGGGTAGGGACTTGGCATTTGCAGTCACATAGCACAGACACTGTTCATGGAGGCTTTGCACTGTAGAGAAAGGTATCATTTGTGATTCATGTGTTCTCAGGCCCCACTTAGAGAACCACAGTTGACTTAACATAATAATAATAAGCAATATTACCTAATTCAACTCTCTCCAGCAGAAATGCAGGAGCCCTAGACCCACACTTCTCTTTCTGATTCCTTTACGGCTTCCTGGTACACCTCTGTTCCTCTGGGACCAGCCAGAGCTCAGGCCCAGAGTGGGCAGGCCTCTCCACTCCTCAGCTTGACTGTACATGGATTCCCATGTCACTGCTAAGACATCCCTAACCACTGCTCCTCAGCTGTACTTGTGCCCAACTTGGGCTGCCCTCTTTTACAAAGCCATAAAACATGACTTCCACATGCTCACTTCTCCAGGCTCTGGTTAAGTCCCTGGGAGAGTGGGCAGAGACCAGAGTAAGTGGCAGGAGAGAGCACACGCCCTGTTGTTTTCAGGATTGCCCTCACTCTGTCTTGAGGCTCCTTTTCCTTGGACTATAGAACCTAAGTTGCGTCTTTCCTTGGGTTACCTTCCTCAGAGGCTCTGACTCAGCCTTTCCCATACAGAGACCTCTCTTCTGTCTCCTATTCCATAGTGTCTGCTGTCTGGGCATGCCTGGACAGTCTGAGCCCCAAGAGTATACAATGTGGGGCTTCCGTTCTTCTAGGTAATTTATCCAGGACTGTGTACTGGGTACTGTGCACTGGAGGTTTTGCCTTGTACAAACACAGATTCTGCATAGATTGACTCATAAATTTGCTGAAATGCCTGATGAATGCTCCCTTAACCCTTAAAGTTATATTTTCCATAAGATGCCCCAAAATATCCTTGTGCAGTACAAATGGAAAAATGTGAAGCCAACGTCTTATTATCCTTGGTTATTTTCAGTTGCTCTTTAATGGAAAAATAAGTTATTCCTTACATTAGGCCTTAACCTATGGCTATTCTGATTACATTTCTGAGAAAAGTCAACTTTTTTTTTTTTCATGGGCTCATCTCATGTTTCCTTTTCTTCATCCTTGGATTAATATGATTACCATATACATTTTAAGTTTCCAAGTTGTTTATAAGAACTGAAACTTTTTCCAGGAAATAATAAAAGGTCTTTATGACATGGGTCCTGTGTACTTTTACAGACTCATCTCCATTCACACAGCCCCTACCCATCTTTCTATTTATATTTCCCAAGATCACCATGTTCTCTTCTATCTCCCTACCAAGTCAATATGTTACAGAGTTGAAGAGCACAGAGTTCAGGGTAGGACAGACCTGATTCTGTGGCTTATTGACCATATGACTTCGGGCAAGTTTCTAAACTTTCACTTCCTCATCTGAAAAATGTAGATAATAACAGTACCTGTCTCAGAAAGTCATAGCAAAGACATAAAAGTACAGAATATATTTGATGCAATACTAGTGTATAGTAGGTACTCACAGAATGTTAGCTTTTCTGTTCTTCCTTCTTTCTAGAATATCCTTGTCCTGATAACTCCAACTCACAACTCAAACATCAGTAATTTTTAAATCCTGTCCCAACTTTTTTTATCCACTTCAATGTGTCGTGCTGATTTAGGTGTCCCCCTCCATCCTCACATGCACATTCTCTAATATAATACTAACTTCTCTGTAGTTAGTCTTTGATTTTCATATCTGCCTTCACCACTAGATTCTGAGCTCTGTGAGAACTGAGTCTATGTCTTGTTCCTGTCTTGTCCTAGTGCTTAGCAGGGTGTCTGCTACATGTATTTAGAATGTTTATCATACAGTTAAGGGAACTACTGGGGAAACCAATAAATTTTTTAAATTTTCTTTTGTTTTGTTGAAAGTATACACAGACAAAGATAACACCGTTTCAACAATTTTTACATCTTTAGTTCAATGACATTGGTTACATTCTTCAAGTTGTGCTACCATTCTAGTTATTCTTTTCCAAATTATCCATTATTTTAAACTCTCTGCCTCCTAAGCTTCCCATCTAACCTTTCAAGTTACCACTGTCAATTTGATCTCACATAGGTAATTCTTCAAAAAAGTACAATGCTTAAAGCAGACAAACTTTACTAATTAAAATAAGCTATTTTTTGGTTCAAAGAAGATTTCAGGGAATAGTTGTTAGTTTAAAGTTTAAAGATTATCTCAGGGAAAGCAATAGTTTTAGGTGTTCATCCAGTCTCAATAGCTCCAGAAAGTCTGGATTCCATTGAGAATTTGAAATTCTGTTCTTCATTTTTTCCCTTTTAATCAAGATTCTTCTATAGAATTTTTGATCAAAATGTCAGAAATGGTAGAAGGGCACCATCTACTTCTTCTCGTCTCATGGCAAAGGAGATAGCTGTTCATGGAGGCAAACAGGAATATAATCAGTTTCCTCCTTTGGGGAACTGATGAGTTTTTAAAGGATAGTGGTTGCTCATAGAATCACTGGGTAGTGCCAATGATTTACACACTCATAGAATCGCTGGGTAGTGCAAATGATTAACACACTTGGCTGCTAACTGAAAAGTTGGAGGTTCAAATCCATCCAGAAGCACCTCAAAAGAAAGGCCTGGCAATCTACTTTCAAAAAATCAGCCATTGAAAACCTTGTGAAGCACAGTTCTACTCTAGTACACATGGTGTCACCATGAGTCAGCATCGACTCAATAGCCACTGGTTTTGTTTGCCCATTTATTTACATTTCTCTTAAGTATGAGGATCTCTTTTTTAAAGTTAAACAATTTCATGGACCCATATGTGAAGTATTAGTTGAATTTTTAATATTTGACAATAAAAATTTATCATGACCTAATGGTGCTATAAATACAGTACATTTAAACCTGAATTGAGCCAACACACCAAGTTTGATGCACGTACAGATTTGTAAGTCAGTGGCTATTCCTCCTGGCCCATTAGGGGCCTAGAACCCTCATCTTGGAAACCACACCTTTAAAGGATATGGCATTCTCAGAGCAGGCTAATGACTCTTAACACTTATGATTAAGCTCCTAAGATTGGTTTGAATTAGAAAAATGAAAAAACCTTACTGGTTTATTTGTTCTGAATGTGAGTATAGAAAAGGAGGCTTGTGACTGTTCTGGAGCGTTTATGGAAGGAAGAAGAATGACTAGAAATAGGCAATCCCAGGGCTGAAGGTCAGGTGCTGGACAGCTTGCCTGTCAAGTTGGGTTTCTCTGAGAGAAAGAAAGCAAAGACCCATAGACTCCTGTGAATTCATGATTTCTGGGCTGAAGTACTCTTCAAGAACATAAGTGTCCCCATGGGAATGAAGGCGACCTCTTGGGAGATGAGCAGTGCCGGTAAAGAAAGTCTACTTTGGAAACTCTGTCCATGTCTAAATGCTTTAATGAAAGAGATCTCAGGAGACACGCTATCAGAGGCCTCTTGGGCATGCACTCCCGTATCTTAGCAGATCCTGATTTTTTTTTTCCACTTTCTTTTTTATTGTAGTGAAAATGTACATAAAAAAACATACGCCAACTCAACAATTTCTACATGTACAATTCGGTGACATTAATTACATTCTTTAAGTTATGTGATCATTCTCGCTATCCTTTTCCAAATCATTCCACCACCATCAACATAAACTCAATGTCCCCTAAGCAAAAACTCCCTCTATCCCTCTCCCTCTCACCCTTGGTAACCACTAACAATCCTTGGTTTCTATATATGTGCGTATTTCATATAAGTGAGATCACACAGTATTTGTCCTTTTGTGACTTACTTATTTTGTTCCGCATGTTTTTAAGGTTCATCCATGCTGTAGTACGCATCAGGACTTCATTTCTCTTTATGGTTGAGAAATATCCCACTGTGTGTATATACCGCATTTTGTTTATCCATTCACCTGTAGATGGACATTTTGGATGTTTCTACTTTTCTGCTATTGTGAAAAGTGCTGCAGTGAGCACTGGTGTACAGGTTTCTGTTTGCATTCCTGCTTTCACTTCTTCTCTATATATACCTAGGATTAAGATTGCTGGGACACATGTTCTGTGTTCCACTTTTTGAAGAACCACCAAACTGTTTTCCACAGTGGCTGTACCATTTTACATTCCCATCAGCAATGGATGAGGTTTCCTATTTCTCCACAACCTCACCAAAACTTATTGTTTTCTGTTTTTTTTAATCATTGCAATTCTAATAGGGATAAAGTGGTATCTTCTGGTTTTGATTTGCATCTCTCTAATAACTGATAACATTGAGCATCTTTTCATGTGCTTGTAGCCCATTTGAATATCATCTATGGCAAACTGTTCAAGTCCTTTGCCCATTTTTTTTTTATTGAGTTATTTGTGTTTTTGTTGTTAAGCATAGAAGTATAGAAGTTTTTTTAAAAACATATTTTGGATATTAGACCCTTATTGGTTGTATGGTTCTCCAAAATTTTCTCCCAATCTATAGGTTGTCTTTTCAAGTTTTTAATAAAGTCATTTGATGAATAGAAATATTTAATTTTTATGAAGTCCCATTTATTTATTTTGTCTTTTGCTGCTTGTGCTTTTGTTGTCGTATCTAATAAATCATTGTTAAAACTAGGCTCTGTGGCTGTGCCCCTATATTTTCTTCTAAGGATTTTATGATTTTAGTTTTTACATTTAGGCCCTTGATCTATTTTGAATTGGTTTTTGTGTACTGTGTGAGGTACGAATTCTGATTCATTCTTCTGCAAGTGGATATGGAAATCAAAATTTTCCAGTTCCATTTATTGAAGAAACTCTTCTTTCTCCATTGAAGGGATTTAGCACTCTTGCTGAAAATCACTTGACTATAGATGTATGAATTCATCTCTGGACTCTCAAGCCTCTTTCATTGATCTATATGCCTATCAAAACAGCCACACCTTAGATTCATTGGTCTTCACTCTGTGTGGGCCAATGTCTTCCCATTCAACTGTTTCTTATGCTCTTAATAAATCTCTTTGTTTTACTTTAGCAGAGTCTGAGAGTTTCACTTTACAACATTTTGGAGTAGTTGGCAGAATTTCAAAAGCGTCTTGTCTTCAGTGAACCCCAAGATTGTTCGTGACTGGAGCTCCAGTGCCAGCTCAAGCCCATTGTGCTCAATCCATCTCCACAAAATCTCAAAATTGAGAAGGTAAGCCCTCTTGAATCTCAAGCCTCTGCTTTGCTGCATAGACAGCTCTCCAGAGATTTATTGTCATTTTCCTGTTTTTGCTTTTATTTTCTGTTCACATTCTGAACATTTTGACAAGTTCAATCTGTCATCTAGCAGGAAGTCCTGATAAGGTTTAGAACTCAATTTTTGTTTTCTCACATAAGGCTTAAGTGCACCTTTAAGTTGCTAATACTTAAAGGTACTTAGTAAGACAGGAAATGCCAGCTCCAGAGATGGCCCTGGTTCCTTTTTGTAACTTGATTACTGACCTGTAGTTACTAAGGGTGATTTAGGAGATCAATGGCTATTGTGGGGCTCATTTGACCTAGGTAAATTAACTTTTCTGTGCAGCAAATAAGAATGTAAAAGCTTCTGCATAAAGCAGCCATAGTGTTAAGTCTATTTTAATTGGTATTTAAAAACCTCTAAAAGGCATCAGAACAGTAAATTTTCATCCTTACAAGACACTGTTTCTAAACAGTCCAAACAAATTAAGAAATTGCAGTGTTAGAGCTCTATAACTACTTTAGCTGTTTCTTCTGCTCCTGTCTATGACTCTTTCTCTGATCTCTCTCCTCATTCTGTCCTCCTATAGTTACTCCTTTTTATCCATCCTTGCCTTCTTACGCTCCTGAGGAAATCTCTTTTAGCTTTCTGGGGTTTTGTTGTTGTTATTGTTGGCTCTGTATTTTTACTTTTGTTTCTGTTTGTCTTTTTACATTGTCTTGGATTTCGGTGTACAAATTAGCTTGATGAAAATTGTTACAAAGTTTCTCAGAGTCTTTTGAGCTGCCCCATTCTGTGGCAGTCTATTGCTAGGATATTGTCTTGCCTCTGAGAAACCAAAAGTAATGCTTCATTTTCAAATTCTGAAATTTTGTAAGTACACTTTTGGGTGGAATCACTAAATCTTGCAAGAATATAGGTGATGCCAATTCTCAGGGAGAGGTGGCAGCTCCTGACCAGTTTTATGATACAGTTTCTCAATAAAGAATCACAGTGCTAAAATTAAAATAATCAACAGTTACTTTTAAGTACTAGTGTACTTATGGCCTAAAATAAGAGACTAGGTCTCTGGCTGGCAGAATGAATTAAGTTCAAACAGAAGGAAATCAAAAGCTTCAATCTTAGAACTTGACATCTTTGATAAGTGAGCCTGGATCCTCCACCCGTACCCCAATTTGGACACTGGTTTGGGATTCATATTTAAAAACACTATAAGCGGAATTCCGGGCAACATGGTGCTATAGACAGAAGCACCACACCATCCCTGCACAGTAAAGATCCAAAAAACTAAGTCAAACAGAGACAAACGTCTATCCTGAAACCCTAAGCATCAAATGAAGAGGTAAAGAACTCAGCCAAGCACCAAATGGAATAAAAACCTGACTGAGAACAGACAGTGAGGAGAGATACATGCAGAGGTACCCTATCTGTTAAAGCAGCACAGATCCGCCATCTTGGACTCCTATCAGAGATCAGTGAACAGGGGGCACAAGAAATCAGCTTCATGGAGCTTCCAGCAGGAGACAGAACTACCAGTAACCAGTGATATATATGCTTTCCACACCCTACCCTCCTTCACCTCCACTTGGCCTCCTCTGCTTCCTGCGGCCAGTCTCTTGGCTGGGAAGCACAAGCTTCACCCTTGTGCCACTTGGATTCCACCCACCCATACTGGTCGGCTCCCTCAGTGCCATTTGTTGGCTGCTGGTGTTGCTTTTCTCCGTTTCTTTTGATTTCTTCCTTATCTCTCACCACCTCCCCCTGCTTTCTCTCAAATACCTAGCTCTGTATGCCATCTTTGCTTCTTCCCGAAAGGCTGTGAAACACCACATAATTGTGAAACTGCTTCCCAGCCCATGCCACCATGCTGGTGGGAACCCCAGTGCTTTTTTTGTTTGTTTATTTGTTCTGATTTGATTGCTTTGTTTGTTTTCTTTTTATTTATTTGGCTTGGGAGGCCCTTCTAGATGGGCAATCCTGCGCAGCTTGGGAGCTACTCCCTTACTCTGCACAGACACACCATGGGATCCCTGAGGACATTTCCTTTTGCTTTTTTTTTCCATTTTGTTTTGTTTTTTTCTTTTCTTTTATTTCTTTGTTCTCTCTGTTTTTACCTTTTTCTCTTTCTTCATTTCTCAGTTAATTATCTCTCTATACTTACCTTCTCTTCCTGTTTCCTGAATACCTGGTGCTGTGTGACATCTCTACCTCTTCTAACCAGGTTCTACTTCACAACCTGAGAGCAACTTCCCTAGTCCTCGCACCCACACCAATGGGATCCCTGGAGGCTTTTCTTTCCTTTTTTCTAATTTTTATTTATTTTTTCTTTTACCCTTCTATTTTTTCTTTTTGTTTTTCTCCATTTCTCAGTCTCTCATCTCTCCACTCCAATGGCAAGTTCCCTTAGCACTCTTTTTTGTTTGTTTGTATGTTTTTGCTCCTGTTCCTCTCTCCTCTATCCCTTACCCATCTTAGTTCCATGCATCACAATCTCCCCCATCCTTTCTGCCTACCTGTACTATGTGCTGAACATCACGCCCCAAACAGCATAGGCACAGCTTACCAGAACATACCCTGCACACTGATTACTGGTTCATCCTATTGGCCCTAGTATGTGCCACAAACAATGGATACCTGCAACTCCCCTTCAGCTGGACTACCCTGCTGTACCATACCTCAGCGACTGACCCTGCCCATTGAAGAAGGAGGCAAAAAGTATCATGCCTACAGATGAGCAAACAACAAAGAACTCACTACCCCCCTGCTCAAACATAACCAAATAAAACAAAAAAGCAGGAAGAAACAAACAAATCTACAATCAATAAACGAGGAAAATAACTACTGAATGTCCCGAAGGCAGCAGACAATACCAAAACATACACAAAAACAGGACAGAATGGTTCTGGTAGGTATCCAAAATAAAACAACAAATAACTTTCCAGTAGGAAAAAAGGCACTGCAACTACCTTGTAGGGAATTCAGATCTCTAATATTCAGAGCTATCCAAGAGTTGAAGCAAAAAGCAGACAAAAATGAGGAAAAAATAGACAAATTCATGGAAAAGGCAGACAAATTCAAGGAAAACACAGACAAAAAATGGAAGAATTCAGGAAAACAATACAGGAACAAAAAGCTAAAATAAATTCACAACTAGAAATCATACTAAAACAACAACTAGAAATCCAAAAGATAAACAACAAGATTTCAGAAATGGACAGTGTCATAGAAGGGCTGAGGAGCAGGTTTGAAACAATGGAAGATAGGATCAGTGAAATTGAAGACAAACACTTGGATACAATTCTGATTGAGGAAAAATCAGAAAAAAAAAGAACCAAGAAAAATGAAGAAACCCTGAGAATTATGTAGGATACAATCAAAGGCAAAAATTTGCTAGTGATTGGAGTTGCAGAACAGAGAGAGAGAACAGAAAACACTGTGAGGATCATTGAAGAGTTGCTGACAGAAAACTTCCCCAATATCATGAAAAATGAAAAGCTGACCATCCAAGGAGCTCAATTAACCTCATATACAATACAGCGCAAAAGAAAATCACCAAGGCATATCATAGTCATACTCGCCAAAACCAAAGACAAAGAATCCTGACAGCAGATTGAGAAAAACAAAAAGTCCATACAGAAGAAAAACAGTAAGACTAAGCTGAGATTATTTGGCTGAAACCAAGCAAGCAAGAAAGCAATGGGATGACATATATAAAACCCTGAAAGAAAAAAAATGCCAACCAAGAATAATATATCCTGCAAAACTCTCACTCAAATATGATGGTGAAATTAGGTCATTTCCAGATAAACAGAAATTAAGGGACTATGTAAAAACCAAACCAAACATACAAGAATTGTTAAAGGGAGTCCTCCAATCTGAGAACAAATAACATCAGACCACAGCTTGAATATAGGATGCAGGATAGTACCAGCCAGATATCAGCCTAGGAAATGAACTTTCAAGGACTATTGAAACCAAAAGTATTACAACAGGGAACCAGAGAGGTTAATCTGTAAATAACAACAGCATCAGAACAATAAAAGAGAGGAAGGCAAGGCAATACCAATTAATAATAGACTGGTTCAAATCTAGGAAGGTAAGGGTAAATTTCAAGGTAACCACAAAGAAAGTTAACAAACCTACTCATCAAAATAAAGAAGAAAAAATAAATTCTCAATAAAAACAAAACCTACAAAAACAAAAGAAATGGAAAAAAATCCACAAACAAAAGGAACTTAGCACAGGAGATTAACAGGAACAAAGAAAATGTCAGCACCACAAAAAAAAGCACCACAAAATGCAATCCCACCCCTAGGAATATATCCTAGAGAAATAAGAGCCATCACACGAATAGACATATGTGCACCAATATTCATTGCAGCACTGTTCACAATAGCAAAAAGATGGAAACAATTTAGATGCCCATCAACAGATGAATGGATAAACAAACTATGGTACGTAGACACGACGGAGTATTATGCAAAGATAAAGAACAATGATGAACCTGTGAAGCATCTCATAACATGGGTGAAACTGAAGGACATTATGCTGAGTGAAATAAGTCAATCATAAAAGGACAAATATTGTATGAGACCTCTATTGTAAAACTCATGTTAAAGTTTACACTCAAAAAGAAACAATCTTTGTTCTTTATGAGGGATGGGAGGGATGGAGGGGAAACTAAATAGACAATAGATAAGTGGTAAGTTTGGTGAAGGGTAAGACAGTACACAATACTGGGGAAGCCAGCACAACTTCTACAAGGAAAGGTCATGGAAGCTCCGTAGACACTTCCAAACTCCTTGAGGGACTGAATTGCTGGGCAGAGGACTGTGGGGACCATGGTCTTGGGAAACATCTAGCTCAATTGGTATAACACAGTTTATAAAGACAATGTTCTACATTCTACCTTGGTGAGTAGCGTCTGGGGTCTTAAAAGCCTGTGAGCAGCCATCTAAGATACTCCACTGGTCTTACCCCTACGGGAGCAAGGGAGAATGAAGAGAACAGGATACAAGGAAAAGATTAGTCCAAAGGGCTAATGGACCACAGCTACCAAGGCCTCCACCAGACTGAGTCCAGTACAGGTAGATGGTGCCCTGCTACCACCACTGACTGCTCTGACTGGGATCACGATAGAGGGTCCCAGACAGAGTTGGAGAAGGATGTAGAACAAAATTCTACCTCACAAAAAAAGACCAGATTTACTGACCTGACAGACTGGAGAAACCCCGAGAATATGGCTCCCGGACAGCCTTTTAGCTCAGTGGTGAAGACACTCTCAAGGTTCACGGTTCAGCCGGGGATTTGACAGCCCCATAAAACAAAACGGGACTCATGAGGCACAGCAGTCCAGGGACAAGGACTAGAAGGCAGAAGGGGACAAGAAAACTGGTGATAGGGAACCCAAGTTTGAGCAAGGACAATGTTGACATGTAGTGGGGTTGTTAACCATTGTCATAGGGCAATATGTGTACTAATTATTTAATGAGAAACCATTTGTTCTGTAAACTTTCATCTAAAGTACTATTTAAAAAATAAAAGATAAAAGCACTATAAGCTGAATATACTAGAAGTAATTTGGAATTTTAGTGATTACTTTGGTAAAATGATTTCACATCTGTTCTGGGTTTGTTTTTTGGGTTTTTTTTTTTTTTTTTTTTTTTTTCTTCTTTCTAATTTTGGAAAATGAGCTCCCATTTGTATTGTTTTTCCTTCCCCTTTGAGGAACTTTTGTTGGTACTCAGATTTGTCAGAGGGTCTGAGATTTCTCCATCTGAGGCTTTGGCAAGTTAATAAGTTTTATCTAGAAACTGTTTTTCTGTTGAATTGAGTCAATCTTACCAAAAATTGCTCTATACACTTTGAGAAATTAGGTTCCCCTATCCTTGTTTTGTTCGGCGTTGTATAAACCTATTCTTTGAGCTAGGCTTGCAGATTGGTGAATTTATGTGGTCTTTCTGCCTTGTTCTGTTCTGAGAGCTTGCTTCTTATCTAGAATGTTGTGTTTGAGTTTCTGTCTTGTATAGGGTTAGAGACCATGGCTTACAGTTGCTGTTTTTTATAAGGCTGTCTTAAAATCTCAATTCTTCCATTGTCCAAGAAAAATTGTGTCTTATGATTTAGACTTTCAGGTAGCTACTCTGAAAAACTTTAATACAAATTGGTCTATTTGAAAAGTGCACTAAAAAAAAAGATAAGTCATTTATTTGAATTGGTACATGAAGACCTTAAAAAGAGACAAATTATTCTAAATTATTTATCCAAAAGATCCTATAAAACATGCAGGAGATAGGGTTATAAAAATATAATACATTCCTCCTCTGTATAGTATTATTAAAACTAGATTATAACATTCCTTCAAAAAAACCTTATTCTGGTTAGTTTAATGATAAATAACACTTATATAAATTTAATAGTTTGAATATTTCCAAGAATTAATGAAAGTGATTTTATTCTGAGAAAGATTTTTCTGTTCTCTACTACGTCAATCTTAAAAGCGATACCTTAAGCTAGGTACTATATGAAATATATTTTATTTAAGGGAAAGGGATAATTTTGTCTTAAAGTAAAACTAGTAGTTCCAGAGTGGGAAAAAGGAGGCATAGAACAAGCATAGAGGGAAAGAAAATGGCTAAAAAGGAATGGGTTCATTTACAAAATTGCTAAAGATCTTTGGTATTTACTTGGTACATAAAAGGTTGTGATAAAGAGAAAGCAGAGTGACTTACCAAAAGAATATAAAAGGGAAAAACATAGTTATCTTTTGTCTTTCAGAATACCTAAGACAACCTAAACATATGTAAATGAATTTGGAATGACTAATTCTTGTCTCTAATCATGAGCCAAAGATAGGGAAAGCCAGGCAGGATCAGGCCTACTCAGCCCCCAGCCTCTGAGGTCATATAACTCCAGGGAAGCTTTTGAAAGACCCCTTCCAACTAGGTGGAGACCTTTCTAGACAAAAGAAAATAAGAAAAGTGCTGCCTTGCTATAGTTATCAGAAATTAGGTGGATCCCAATCATAAAAGAACTGTAAACAAGTTTTCTGTATTGTAGAGAAATTCGAAGACGCCAAAAGATAGAAATCACAATGAGACACACATGAAATGGCCTGGGGAAATGTTCCACTCCTAGCCAGAAACTTAAATTATATCCATATCAATTAATTGACTAATTGAGCAGAGACTTTGTGATTTCCAAAGACATTTGATAAAATCTTTAAGTGCTAAAATTAGATTGGGGAAAATATGGAAAATACTAAAAGCTGAATGAAAAGTTAGAATATTTCAACAAACTTTATTCAACAGTAAGTATCTTTTATGGTATACAAGTTTAAAATAATTTCCAAGATCATTTAGGTAACTTACTTATACTAAATTGAGTTAATAGATATTCGTCATAATTTAAGTTTATATAACTCATTGCCATTGAGTTGATTCCAACTCATAGCAACCCTATGGGACAGAGTAGAACTTCCCCACAGGGTTTCCAAGGCTGTGAATCTTTATGGAGGTAGCTACCACATCTTTCTCCCGTGGAGTGGCTGGTGAGTTCAAACTACCGACCTTTCAGTTAGCAGCTGAGCGCTTTTACCACTGCACCACCAGGGTGCCCTAAGTTTATATACTTTTGCTTTTTATGCCACAGAAAGGATATATATATATATATATTTGGGACTGCTAATAAATGTGTTCATTTTTGCCATTTAAAGTAACATACTTAAGAGATATGCAACAAAGACAATATTTAAGAGATTTACTTAAAAATTTTATTTCAGATAAAGTTTTATTTGTATGGCTGAAGTTTAGTGGCTTAATTCACGAGATTTTTAGGAGTTTTAATGATAAATAGCATATTAAACAAAGAATCAGGTTTCTTGCTGTTAAAACAACAAAAATTTTCTTTGACTACCTGGTTGAAAGGTTAATTTATTTTTTGTGTAATATGCCTCAAAGGCAAGAGTTTAATGACTCATTAGAATAAATTCCTGAATCAAAATCAAGTCACATGGCTTTGAAAAAGGTTGATGTTTTTACCTTTAAGATCTTCAGTAAAATAACTCAAGTATTGTTTCTTGGTGACCTGTAATATACTCCTTCCAACTTTGAAAATTCATGGAAAGCCACTAAAAGATTTCTTCCACTTTATGAAGGAAAAGTGCTAAAAAGATTTATTTACGATGTTATAAATTACGTGGAATGTGTTGTCAAAATCAAGAGAAGCACTTGATTCTCTGCGGGTTAAAATTTATATGTTAGTGTTTCCTCTTATGTTTTTTGCCTAATATTAGGCAACAAATGCATAATATTATGTCATAATTTTGTTATTTTTTAATTGCTAACTTGGTCACAACTTTGCTTCTTTTAAATCTAACATCATCAAAGCCAATGTTTTAAATGTGGAATTCACATCACTTACCCATGGAGTTTTTACTACTACTCAGGTATCAAGAGACTTGATAATCTTGGTATAACCTGATTATATGATATTGTCTCAATGTTATTATGTATTATATCTGAAGCTCTTTGACAATAAGGTTAATCATTATATTTAGAGATATTTTGTCTAAAGTTTTTTTTAACTGACTTTATTTGGCTTTGCATTACTTTTATAATTAATTTATATCAGGTCTTTCCCTTTTTAAGAGTATTATTTTTATAAGTTAATCATGGCCATATTAAGTTTTTCCATTTGCAGATAAGTTTTTACTTCGCTGAATTGCTGAAAATGTTTGGCCACAAAAAGACGGACTGTATTGGACTCATGAAAAGATTGTGATATTTTGAATGTGGATGCTACTAGACTGAATCAAGAGAACTCTTATGTAGGAGCTGATGGGGTCACAGACTGTGGCTGATCCAGAATCATGTAGAACAGAAATTAACTACATAAGACTGAGAAGACTAAAGAATTACTGTGGATGTTATGTGGAAATATTGCTGAAGTTTTAAGGACCTTCTTTCTGCATATAAGAAACCATTTTCCCCCTTTCTTCTAAATTGTCTAATAGGTTTAGATATTGTAACACTCAAATTAGATGCTCCTATTGGTAAATTTAACAAAGTTGTAAATATTATAACCAGAGAAGTGTCTGAAGTTCAAGCTATGATTTTACAAAATAGAATGGCATTAGATTTTGTTATTCCCCCAAAGAACAGTTTGTGACTTAATAGATAAATGTTGCTATGTTTATATAAATACACAATCTGAGGTTTTGCAGAATGTAGTTGC
The DNA here is from genome assembly GCA_030035585.1 of Dugong dugon. Classification (NCBI taxonomy): domain Eukaryota; kingdom Metazoa; phylum Chordata; class Mammalia; order Sirenia; family Dugongidae; genus Dugong; species Dugong dugon. The sequence continues at coordinate 156,479,754 of CM057462.1, forward strand.
TACTGAGGCATATGAAAAGCAATTATGATGCTGCTTATGTATAAACAAACACTTCATGAGATTTGTTTCCTTGGTTCAAATAGCTTAGGGTCATTGTTTCACTGGTTATTTCAGACAATAGGCCTAATATTATTGTTAGTATTTCTGTTCTACCTCTTAGGTGTGGTGCCTGGGATCTTAAAAACCAGATGGTGCCTAATTACCATCATTGAATGTTTCTGATGAAAGATTCTAAAGCAGGATCATGATCAAAAGGAGGGGATGATGAAAGAGTTGTAATTCTCCTGGAATTCGGATATTTCTGGCTTTCATGGAAGTTGGGGTAACCCACACAGACCATTGCCCTTGAATGTCTTTTTGAACCTTGAGCTTTGAGAAAAAAACTGGTTCCTGAAGCCACTTTTGAGTCAAACTATGGTCCATATAAACTAGTACGACCTTTTTGCTCAGGACATTGTGCTTTTTTTGAAGAATTCAGTCTGTTTCAGGAACAGACCCCAAAGATCAGGCTGGGAGCTATGTTTAGGGTAAATTAGTAATTATTTTAATTGTTCTTCAAGAAAATGTTGTATGAAATGCCTGTATAATGTTTGTAATCAAACTGTCACCACCCCCCTTGCTGTGCAGAAAATTATGTATGTTCTCAGAGGAGATTGGCCTCACACCTTGAGTTAGTCGTTTGGAAAACCAAGTAATTCCTCCAATGTGGTCTTGCCCTGCACTTACCTTAATTTAAAATCACAGAAGCAGAATATCTGCGCAGTATAAGATACATTTATAATGGTGATCAAATAATTTGTATGAAAATTCATGATCAGAATAAGGGAATGTGTGAGGGCACCCTAAAACTGAGGCACTTGGCTGAACTAAAATGGTTGACACAAGGTCTGACCCAGACTCCATTTTGTCTTAGGTTCCATTTCTGCTTCTGAGAAAGTGACCCATGACTGTTGGTGGATAAACCAGGGAGGGAGAGCCTGCCCTTTGGAAGAACACTTAGTATGTTTTAAATAGATTAACTAAAGACTTCCAACAGTTGGAGTCCAATCTGTATTATAGTGATAATCATGTATCGTTTGCAACCCTTAACTGAATGTTTTTCTTCTGCTTTTGGTCATTCAGGAGGTCTCATGCCTTAGGACACCTGGACTTTAGATTGTCTTGTAAAAATGTCAAGGAGTAAGTTACTGTAAATCCTTAATCCAATATTCTAAAGAGTAATTTTTCACAGATGAAAGATGTCTTTGATAAATGGAAACTAGACTTTCCAGGCCTGCCTGATTTCACTTTAAAAGATTATGTATACTGGAGTAGATATCTGTTAAAGGACTCATTAGAACCCCGCTGGAAAGGACCAAAGCTTGCCCTCATCACCAATCTGTATGCATCTGAATTATGGAAGATGTTAAACCTTAGATATGTTTGTTGCAGCTTAAAGGAACTAAAGCACTCGTTTGGACTTGCCAGTCATCTGGAAACTTAACATTGAAGCTGAAAAACCCTTGTGGGCAGAAGCAGACGACTGTGCCTGAAGCAGAGTTTTCCCAAGGTCTCAAAACGAGACCTCTCACCCATTCTGTCAAATTAGAGTCCCTGAGGTCTTTGTACTTTGTTTAAATCCTTATTGCTTTTGAGGTTGCTTCACACTGGTCACGGGGTTATTGACTGGTAAGAATTTTCCATACAGACTATTGATATATTTGCTGTTTTCATATTCATTGCTACCCTTATGCTGGTTTCTGTATTATACACTGTTGGTATTATTCCCTATTCTTATACTATTCTTTCTCCATGAAAATAATAGAATATTTATTGTCAGTTTAACCTTTTAGCTGCTATTTTGCTATTCACCCCATTATCTTACTAGAGTTGTTATTGGCCTATGACCTAAACACTTGTTGCCACCTGTCTTAGTTATCTAGTGCTGTTATAACAGAAATACCACAAGTGGGTGGCTTTAACAAACAGAAATGTATTTTCTCAGAGTCTAGGAGGCTAGAAGTCCAAATTCAGGGTACCAGCTCCAAGGGAAGGCTTTCTTTCTCTGTAATCTCTGGAGGAAGGTCCTTGTCATCAATCATCCTATAGTCTAGGAGCTTCTCAGCACAGGGACCCCAGATCCAAAGAACGTACTCTTTTCCTATGTCTTCTTTCTTGGTGGTATGAGGTTCCTCTCTTTTCTACTCAATTTTCTCTTTTATATCTCAAAAGAGAGTGACTCAAGATACAACCTCATCCTGTAGATTGAGTGTGCCTCATTAACATCATAAAGGTTAGGATTTAAAACACATAGATAATCACATCAGATCACAAAATGGTGGACAACTACACAATACTGGGAATTCTGGCCTAGCCAAGTTGATACACACTTTAGGGGAATGCAATTCAATCCATAACACCACCGTAACCCTCATCTCTTTCCTAGTTGCTATTCTTGCTATTCTTGCTATTCTTTTGCTCCTGGGATTACCCATACTGTCATTCCCTGCTTTAAAACGTCAGGCAGGTATGCCAAAGGCAATCTGGCTTCATAAACTCCCTATTTCTGATTTACCTTTCCTTGACATCTTTATCTGGTTACCTAAAGGTGCTGCATCATGCATTCAATTCATATTATTACTAGTCTGCTAATCAAATGTTGCCTGATTACTAAGAACACCAATTTAAAACCTGTGAAGAGAATTATGAACTCATATTTCAGACAAACTCGAGCTTAAAGGCTTACTATAGTAAGCAGCCATCTGAAAGAACTTCTGAAACACAGCAACAAAATAAAGTTCTCTCTTCAAAAATATTCTAGTGGCAGGGCCAAGATGGCAGAATAGTCAGATGCTTCCTGTGGTCCTTCTAACAACAAAGACCAAAAAAAAAAAAGTGAGTCGGTTATATGTGACAATCTAGGAGTCCCGAACATCAAAGACAAAACTGAGGAGTCGGAATGAGTATCAAGCAGAGGGAGAGACAGTTCTGAAGCAGGGAGGATTTGCCAGACCTGACTTGGCCAGCATCCTGCAAGCTGGATCAGCTGGTAACCATGGACTGAGGCAAGTAGTAGCACACTGGATGCAATTTCCACTTTGGGAGAAAGCGAGTGGCGCAGAGTCTGTACAAGTCTCTGGATCCAGGGGAAGTGGCACTGGATCAGCAAAAGTTAAGTGGAAGCATCTAACCTACTGGATGGGATCAAAATAACATTTCCCCCTCTGGGAAGTGCCTCTTGCCCCCTCACTCATTCCCTCCCCACTCTGCTCCGGTCCAGGTCCTGCTTCAGCAATCACCGTGTCCCCTGGGCTGGAAGTGGGACCCATCGTGAGTGCCCAAGCCAGTCTCCCACTTTGGAAAGGGAACAATCAAATGAACAAACAGGAAAAAAGAATCTGCCAGCTCCTCTAAGCTAGGACCTCAGGGAAGGCACTGCCCCTTTGCCTAGGCACAGGCATAAGGGGTCCATGGACTTCAAAAGCCTTTCACCCCTGCCTAGACCTGTGTGGGCCCATTTCAACAGCATAGGCCCTCATTAGCATAGTACAAGAGAGTATATACCTGACGCCAATTTTCAACTGCAACAGCTAAGGGGGAGTGGCAGATTTGAGACATTTGACACCTCCCTGCCCATTAAGCGGGGTCCTCACCTACTCACATCAGGGGCCTGAGGACTGGCAACTCCACCCACTTCACCTAGCCAACCACAACAGGGTCCGAGAATAAGTGGTACCTCCCAGTCCTTATAGCCAACAGCATTTGGTGCCCAAAATCCAGCTGCAAAACCCATCCACCTACATGCTCTAGGGAACAGGGACATGCCATCCTCCCAGGCACTCAGGGGCAGCCATCAGCCCCCTATCTTGCTCAGCACATAACCCTCTACTGCAGCCAGATACCTGTGCCTGCTCCAATCACCCCTACATAGCCCTGCCCATCTAGGACTGTAGGGGAGAGCCTGTACCACACACTCGGTGACTGACTACCTGGACACCTAAGCTGAATCCACACAAGAACGGTAAACAGCCACCTGGGCTCACATACCTAGTAGCAGCTCTAACTACCTGGTGACAGATGTGAGAGCTTCAAAGATATCAATAATCAAAGTAGCTCACACGACCAGCCTATTTGGGCATATTGAAAGAAAAAAATAAAAACAAGAAGCTAGGACACAGTAAGCAAACATAAAATAAGTAAATACAATAACTTATTGATGGCGTGGCGACAACAGTCAATATCAAATCAGATGAAGAAGTAGACCATGACGGCTTCAACAAGCAACCAAAACAAAGAATTAGGAAACCTCCGAGATGAAGATAAGATCTTGGAATTACTTGAGATAGAATTCAAAAGCTTAACATATAGAGGTCTTCAAGATATCAGGAAGGAGATTAGGCAAAATGCAGACCGAGCATAGGAACACACAGATAAGGCAATAGAGGAATTTAGGAAGGTTACACAAGAACAAAATGACAAATTTAACAGGCTGCAAGAATCCATAGATAGACAACAAACAGAAATCCAAAATATTAACAATAAACTTTCAGAATTAGACAACTCAGTAGAAAGTGATAGCTGCAGAATTGAGGCAATGGAAGTCAGAATAAGTGAGATTGAAGATAAATCACTTGGTACCAACTTTTTTGAGGAAAAATCAGATTAAAAGATTTAAAGGAATGAAGAAACCCTAAGAATTATGTGGAACTCTATCAAGAGGAATAACTTATAAGTGATTGGAGTACCAGAATGGGGGGATAACAGAAAATACAGAGAGAATAGTTGAGGATTTGTTGGCAGAAAACTTCTGTGATATAGTGAAAGATGAAACAATATCTATCCAAGAAGCTCATTGAACCCCACAAAGGGTAGATCTCAAAAAGCAAGTCACAAATACATATAATCAAACTTGCCAAACCAAAGATAAAGAGAGAATTTTAAGAGTGGCTAGGGATAAATGAAAAGTCACCTACAAAGGAGAGTCAATAAGACTAAGCTCTGACTACTCAGCAGAAACCATGCAGGCAAGATGGCAATGGGATGACATATATAAAACCTTGAAAGAAAAAAATTGTCAGCCAAGAATTATATACCCAGCAAAACTTTCTTTCAAATATGAAGGCAAAATAAGGGCATTTCAAGATAAACAGAAGTTAAGGGAATTTGTAAAAACCAAACTAAAATTACAAGAAATACTAAAGGGAGTCCTCCAGTTAGAGAATCAATAATATCAGACAACAACCCAAACTAGAACACAGGACAGAACAATCAGATATCAACCCAGATAGGGAAGTCACAAAAATAAATCAAAGCTAAAACACTGAAAATAGGGAAAAAGAGACATCAATATGTAAAAGATGACAACATTAAAACAAAAAAGGATTAAATAGTGTAGTCATAGAAGGTTCATATGGAGAGGAAGTTATGGCAATATCAAGAAATAAAAGATTGGCTTACACTTAGAGAAATAGAGGTAAATTTTAAGGTAACCACAAAGGAAACTAACAAATATACTCATCAAAATAAAAAAGAAGAAAAACATGAAGACTCAGCAAATAAAAAATCAATAACAATGAAAAAGATGAAAAGAAAATACATAAAGAAAAACAACTCAGCACAGCAAAATAAGTGGAACAAAGAAACTGTCACACCACACACACACACAAAAAAAATCAAAATGACAGCACTAAACTCATACCTATCAATAATTATGCTGAATGTAAATGGACTAAATGCACCAATAAAGAGACAGAGAGTGGCAGATTAGATAAAAAACACGATCTGTCTATATGCTGCCTACAAGAGACATACCTTAGACTCAAAGATGTAAACAAAAACTCAAAGGATGGAAAAAATATATCAAGTAAACAACAACTGAAAAAGAGCAAGAGTGGCAATATTAATCTCTGAAAAAATAGGCTTTAAAACAAAATCATCACAAAGGATAAGAAAGTATATTATATAATGATTAAAGGGTCAATACACCAGGAGGACATAACTATAATAAATATTTATGCACCCAACCACAGGGCTCCAAAATACATAAAACAAACTCTAACGGCATTGAAAAGAGAAATAGACAGCTCCACAATAGTAGTAGGAGATTTCAACACACCACTTTTGGTGAAGGACAGAACAGCTAGAAAAAAGGTCAATAAAGGCACACAAGATCTAAATGCCACAATCAATCAACTTGATCTCATACATATATACAGAACACTCCACCCAAGAGCAGGGAAGCATACTTTCTTTTCCAACGCACATGGAATATTCTCCAGAATAGACCACATACTAGGCCACAAAGCAAGTCTTAACAGAATCCAAAACATCGAAATATTACAAAGCATCTTTTCTGACCATAAAGGCATAAAAGCAGAAATCAATAACAGAAAAAGCAAAGAAAAAAAGTCAAATACATGGAAACTGAACAACACTTTGCTCAAAAACTACTGGTTATAGAAGAAATCAGGATAAAATAAGGAAATTCATAGAATCAAATGAGAATGAAACACATCCTACAAGAATTTTTGGGACACAGCAAAAGCAGTGCTCAGACTCAATTTATAGCAATAAATGCACACATCCAAAAAGAAGAAAGGGCCAAAATTAAAACATTAACCCTACAACTTGAACAAATAGAAAGAGAGCAACAAAAGAAGCCCTCAGGAACCAGAAGAAAGCAAATAACAAAAATTAGAGCAGAAATAAATGAAATAGAAAATAGAAAAACAACGGAAAGAGTTAACAAGACCAAAAGCTGTTTCTTTGACAAGATCAACAAAATTGATAAATCATTGGCCAAACTGAAAAAAGAAAAACAAGAGAGGAAGCAAATAACCAGAATAAGAAATGAGATGGGAGATATCAAAACAGAACAAACTGAAATTAAAAGAATCATAACAGAATACTATGAAAAATTATTCTCCAACAAATTTGAAAACTGAGAGAAAATGGACAAATTTCTAGAAACACACTAACTACCTACACTAACACAAACCAAGGTATAATAATTAAATAAACCTATAACAAAAGAAGAGATTGAAGAGGTAATTTTAAAACTCCCAACCAAAAAAAAAAAAAATAGCCCTTGCCCTGACGGTTTCACTATAGAAAAGGATGAAATACCCCTGAACTTTCTATGAAGCCAGCATAACCCTGATACCAAAACCAGTTAAAGACACCACAAAAAAAGAAAATTACAGACCAATATTCCTCATGAACATAGATGCAAAAATCCTTAACAAAATTCTAACCAATAGAATTCAACAACATATAAAAAAAAAATGCACCATGTCCAAGTGGGATTTATACCAGATATACAGGGTTGGTTCAACATTAGAAAAACAATCAATGTAATCCATCACATAAGTAAAATATAAGAACCACGTGATCTTATCAATTGATGCAGAAAAGGCATTCGACAAAATCCAACACTGATTCATGATAAAAACTCTCAGAAAAATAGAAATAGAAAGGAAATTCCTTGACATAATAAAGGGCATTTATACAAAACAAACAGCCAACATCATCCTAAACAGAGAGAATCTGAAAGCATTCCCCTTGAGAACAGGAAGCAGACAAGGATGCCCTTCATCACCACTCTTATTCAACATTGTGTTGGAAGTCCTAGACAGAGCAATTAGGCTAGAAAAAGAAATACAAGGCATCCAAATTGGTAAGGAAGAACTAAAAGTATTCCTATTTGCCGATGATATGATCTTATACACAGAAAACCCAAAAAAATCCACAAGAAAACTACTGGAACTAATAAAAGATTTCAGCAAAATATCAGTGAGGATACAAGATAAACATACAAAAATCAGTTGGATTCCTCCACCAACAAAGAGAACTTTGAAGAGGAATTCATCAAATCAATACTATTTACAACAGCCCCCAAGAAGATAAAATACTTAGGAATAAATCTAACCAGAGATGTAAAAGACCTATACAATGAAAACTACAAGATACTACTTGCAAGAAACCAGAAGAGACTTGCACAAGTGGAAAAACATACCTTGCTCAGGGATAGGAAGACTCAACATTGTGAAAATGTCAATTCTACCCAAAGCAATCTACAGATGCAATGCAATACTGATCCAAATGCTGATGACATTTTTTAACAAGATGGAAAAATAAATCACCAAATTCATATGTAAAGGGAAGAGGCCCCGGATAAGTAAAGCATTACTGAAGAAAAAGAATAAAGTGGGAGACCTCATACTATCTGATTTTAGAACCTATTACATTGCCACAGTAGTCAAAACAGCCTGGTACTGGTACAACAACAGCTACATAGACCAATGGAACAGAATTGAGAATCTAGACATAAATTCATCCTCCTATGAGCCGCTGATATTTGACAAAGGCTCAAAGTCCATTAATTGGGGAAAAGACAGTCTCTTTAACAAATGGTGCTGGCATAACTGGATATCCATCTGCAAAAAACTGAAACAAGATCCATACCTCACATCATGTACAAAAACTAACTCAAAATAGATCAAAGACCTAAATATAAAATATAAAATAATAAAGATTATGGAATAAAAATAAAGACAACGCTAGGAGCCCTAATACATGGCATAAACAGAATACGAACCATAAGTAACAAGGCACAAACACCAGAAGAGAAACTAGATAACTGGGAGCTCCTAGAAATCAAACACTTATACTCATCAAAAGACTTCACCAAAAGAGTCAAAAGACAACCTACAGACTGGGAAAAAATTTTTGGCTACAACAAATTCGATCAGTGTCTAATCTTTAAACTCTACAAGATATTGCAAAACCTCAACAACAAAAAACAAATAACCCAATTAAAAAATGGGCAAAGGATATGAACAGGCACTTCACCAAAGAAGACATTCAGGTGGCTAACAGATGCATGAAGAAATGCTCACCATCATTAGCCATTAGAGCAATGCAAATTAAAACTACAATGAGATACCATCTCACCCCAACAAGACTAACATTAATCCAAAAAACACAAAAAAATAAATGTTGGAGAGGTTGTGGAGAGACTGGAACTCTTATACACTTCTGGTTAGAATGTACAATGGTACAACCACTTTGGAAATTGATTTGGTGCTTCCTTAAAAAGCTAGAAATAGAAGTACCATACAATCCAGCAATCCCACATCTTGGACTATATCCTAGAGAAATAAGAGCAGTCACAAGAATAGACATATGCACACTTATGTTCATTGCAGCACTGTTCACAACAGCAAAAAGATGGAAGCAACCTAGGTGCCCATCAACAGATGAATGAATAAACAAATTATGGTACATACACACAACGAAATACTACACAACGGTAAAGAACAATGATGAATCCAAGAAACATCTCACAACATGGATGATTCTGGAAGGTATTGTGGTGAGTGCAATTAGTCAGTCGCAAAAGGACAAATATTGTATGAGACCACTATCATAAGAACTCAAGAAAAGGTTTAAACACAGAAGAAAGCATTCTTTGATGGTTATGAGGGTGGGGAAGGAGGGAGAGGGGAATTCACTAAATAGATTGTGGACAAGAATCATCTTAGGTGAAGAGAAGGACAACACACAATACAGGGAAAGTCAGCACAACTGGAGTAAACCAAAAGCTAAGAAGTTTCTTGAACACAACCAAACACTTCGAGGGACAGAGTAGCAATGGCTAAGGTCTGGGGACCATGGCTTTGGGGGACATCTAGGTCAATTAGCATAACAATGTTTTTTTTAGTAAATGTTCTGCATCCCACATTGGTGTGTGCGTCTGTGATCTTAAAAGCTAGCGAGCAGGCATCAATTGATCCCAACAAAGCTGGAGCAAAGGAGAATGAAGAACACCAAAGACACAATGGGAATATTAGCCCATGAGACAAAAGGGTCACATAAACCAGAGACTCCATCAGCCTGAGACCAGAAAAACTGGATGGTGCCGAGCTACCACCAATGACCACCCTGACAGGGAATACAACAGAGAGTCCCTGATGGAGCAGGAGAAAATTGTGGTGCAGAACACAAATTCTTGTAAAAAGATCAGACTTAATGGTCTGACTGAGACTGGAGGAACCCCCGAACTAAAACCATTCTCAAAACCCACTTTTCAGACAAAAACTAGACTGGACTATAAAACATAAAACAATACTCGTAAAGAGTGTGCTTCTTAGTTCAAGCAGATACATGACATCAAATTGGCAGCTCCTGTCTGGAGGCAGGATGACAAGGCAGGAAGGGACAGGAGCTTGTTGGATAGACACAGGAAACTTGGGGTAGAAAGGGGGAGTGTGCTGTCACATTATAGGGATTACAGCTAGTGTCACATAACAATATGTATATAAATTTCTGTATGAGAAATTAACTAGAGCTGTAAATTTCACCTAAAACACAATAAAAAAAATTCTAAAAATGCTGTCCTACTGGCAAATATAAATCCAAGTCCATGTAGAAGAAAGCGTTCTTCCCAAAATGGAGGTTGATAATATAATCAAAGAATTTCTCAGAAATTCTTTATCAAAAGGAGGGAAGAAATAAGAACTTCAGAACAGAGGTGTCTGGCATATTTAGGGTAACTGATCTAGGACCAGGCCTGACTCCATTTTGTTACAAACTCCTGCCTCTGCGTTCCTGAAAATGCAATTTTTACTTATTCCCATTCATATGCATATGGATTTGGGTCTCTGGCTGGGTGGGTGGAACCAACAGACAATGTGGCTACACCTAGGTAAGCCAGGGCAAGCATGGACAAATTCAGGAAAGTCCAGGAAGGATCACTCAATCAGAATCTTGCTGGGAGGTTCCTGATTCCACCCTATATCTATCCTGGCAAAACAGTCACTCCTTGGATTCATTGATCTTCACTCTGTGTGGGTTAACGTCTCCCCATTCAAATGTTTCTTATGCTTTCAATAAATCTGTTTTACTTTAGCAGAGTCTGAGAGTTTCACCCTACAACAGTTTCAATAAAACTTTATTTGCAAAAATAGACACTAAACCAGATTTTGTAGGTGTGCTATAGTTTAATGCCCCTGGTCCAGCCCATTCTTCACCCTACTGAATCCTTTTCCTTGTTGCTATTATTCTTTCTTCTGTGTCGTTCTCCATATCATAACAATCTTGCCTTCCATCTTCTCCCACAGCCTAACCCTCATGGTTTTCCTTCCCCACCATGCAGCTTACCGTGAAGGATCTTCTACCCCCATTGCAAACTCCCTCTCATTGCAATCTTCTACTTCCTTCCTTCCCTCCCCCACTATGCATCCTTATCTTCAGAAGATCCTTTCTTCTCCATCCCAGTGCTAACTCTGACACCAGTTCAAGCTCCCCACCTCACCCCATGCCCACAAAGAAGATAGAATCAGCAGTAGTGCAGGGCATTCAATACTGAGCTTGGGCCCATGTGGTGTATGTAAAACCATGTGCATGCAGTATATGTGAAAAATAATTGCAGATCATCCATCTCAATTTATGTACCTCTTTGGCAGCCTTTGTTCTGCTCTCACGATGGAGTCAATGAGGATCTGCCAAGTTTATAAATACTTCCTCTGAATGACAATAAATTTGGTCTCCCCTAGTCATTCACTCCATAGATAAAAACTTAGTGAGGCTGCAATAGCACTGACACTTAAAGTTAACTGTTTTCTTGCTTGATCTTAACACTCCAACCAGATTTTGGGGGCCTCCTATTGATGGGTCACAGCTGCCTATCCACGTCCTGCCAGTTGGAAGCTAACGCATTTGGATGCCTGCCTCTCACACTGCTCTATTCTGTAAAGTCAAGACTATTGATAAAATCCAGATGGTTTACAGAGGGGCCTAGAGAAGATCTTTCCTCTGGACACTTGGCTGTACCTTCCTCAACAGCAGATGAATTTACCAGATGTGACAAAAGCGGTTCTTTTTCTTATGGAAGACAAGATTGTCCTTGATTTTGATGAGCCTTGAAGAACGTGTAGGTATGTAAAACATATTAATAATATGTCATCTCCTATTTGCTTTTTCTCTTAATTCCTTCTTCCTTATTCTTTTTTGTAACTTCCTGGATGCTTAATACAACACCAGGTACACAGAAGGCATTTTGAAGTGTCTTCTTGTCATCACTACTACCAACATCTCCAACACTCTTCCATTCTTCTATACGCATTCAGCTATGCAAAACTCATTCTACCTCTTTGTAAAAAGTTTTTAAGAGGTTAGTTGAGGCTACGATTATTTTAATTTTTTTTCCTGAATTGATAATTGAATGATTAGTCTTTTTTTTTTTCCAATGAAAATCACCTTGAGTTAGTATGCTGACAATAAGCTTAAGGGGGATAAATCACCTGGAATTCTGTTTTCCTTCCTTATTCATTTTCAAATCTGTGTATATAGAGAAAAGACATGGAGACACAAAGATGACATAGGTGAGAAAAGAGGTTATAGGGGCATAAGGAAAGAATCAGGGGACCAGAAGGGACCATCTGACAGAAATACCTGCCGGTATAGACAGTGACATCTTTGTTGCGTGCTCTTCCCTTTCCCTTCCGCTTTTGTTTCTTTCATGCTTCTATTTCCTCTTTATCTCCCCTTTTTTTCCTTTTCTTTCTACTCTCTCCCAATTTAAAATAAAGAAGAAAATGGGATCAAACCATTATGCTTTCTTTTTCAAAGATTATTATCTCTACCTAAGTAACACTGAATGAAGATTTTTCTATTTTGAGTTTTGTATAATTTAATTACTAATTATTTGAGTATAGGATATTAGATACTTAGCCTGTTGCTTCCACGTGCTTTGAGAGGTATAACTCTAAATGGAAAATAAAATATCTTCATTGTCAGAACAGAAACAGCAACGATGATTTAGGTTATTTGTTTCCTTCCTTCTTTCTTATTTTCCTTCCTTCCTTCTTTCTTTCCTTCCTTGCTGTCTTCTTTCTCTCTCTCTTTCTTCCTTCTTCTCTCCTTTCCTTCCTTCCTTCTGTCTTTTCCATCTTTCCCTGGCTCAATCCCTATGCTGAGGTCCAGCCAGTCTGGCAGAGAGGTGACCCACAGAGCATCCCCAAACATCCCAGCTTCAGCATCCCAGGCATTTTTCTGTTACTCACAATCAGCTGTGTCACTTGGATGACCAATGAGCAAGGCACTCACCTTGAGTTCCTCCTGGGGGGAGTAATGACTCACAGCAGCCCATCCCCCTCCTGCGGAAACCACCTGTGACTTTAACTACCACAGGGCTCAGGGCTCTGTACACAACATGGTCTTGACTCAGTAAAAACTGTTGATTGACTGGGGACCAGATGGTCGACAGACCAGGCCCTCGTTAATGCACAGTAAAAATGACGCTAACTGTGCTCAGAGTCACACAGAGGTGGCTGTGGGGAGTCAGCACAAGTTCTTCCACTGTCAGGGCATGTGTACTTTGCAGCACCAAAGATACAGATTCAAGCCCTGGCTCCAGTTACTGAACTTACTGATTAAGAGACTTTGGGCTTCTTACTGTATATATCTGAGTCTCTGTTTTTTCATCTTTAAAACAGAGCTAACTCTGCTGATCTCACAGGCTTCTCTTGAGTATCTAGCTTCTGTAAAGCACCTAGCATAGCACATAGTAGAGGGGAAAGAGCAAAGAGAATTGGAGGGGTAGAAAAGGACAAAGGACAGCATCTAACAGTATGTGCAAGTTAATTTGGGGGTTGCTTGGAAGAACTGATCCAAACAAGTGCCAGGTACATAAGGCTCCAAAGGAAAAGTTGGGCTTCTGTGCTTTGCGTGATGGTGCAGACTTGCTTATTTTCTGAACTCGTTAACTACACAGCACCATCTAGGGGCAGAGCATGTTCCAAGCAATGTTAGTCTCCACCAGGTCTCTGACCCAACACAATTCCCTTGTCTCTTTTTGTCCGTTTCCCCCCAGCCCTCCTGTTGCCTCTGCTCCCCTCCCACGCCCTTTCCCATCCCACCCTTATTCCTTTTTCCTTCTCTATCTCCTCTTCCTGGGACAGTGTTTTTCACAGTGGGGTCCATAGGGCTTTGGACAAAATGATTAATCTGTGGGAAGTCAGATAATGACCATTCCCAAACATCTCTTTCCCGTCCTCCTCTGCTCCTTGTCACTGACTTCCTTTGGATGGCACTGGAAATTCCCAGAGAGTCAATGCCATGTTATCTCTGGGTTCTGACCAGCCCATCATGGTGCCATGGACAGCCAGGTCTTGGTTATTACCATTGCAGGCATGAAGAGAGGAACACTCACATATCAAGTCCATGTCCCCTGGGCCCCCTTTCACTAGTGTGAATTCTACTGTTCTCTAGCTAGAGAAATAACTCTACCCAAAGAGCTCACCAGCTAAAGGAAACAGCAGAGTGTTCACTTAAGATGAAAAGTAAATCTCAAAAGAGTGAAGGAAAATTTTGGCCAAGTCTGCATGTTATGAAACTTGCCAATTTCTATTCCTCATTCTAGAAATCATTATTTAAAAGCAATGTTGAATTGAAAGGCAGAATTCTTTCTTTTAAAATACATTTATAAAGATATTTTGGATTCAGTTCAGCATTCTCTCCACACCTCGTTAAATCTCTCTCATTCTTCTCAAGAGCTAAGATTTGCTTTCAAATCCCTACAAGTGGCACTTGAAATAGCATCATTTGTTCAATATAAAGTGTTTTTGAAAGCTCAGTAGGAACTTTGTAGTGTGATAATGAATTTCCTGAAACATTATTAGAGTGCATCACTCCACAAACATATGTGTTCTTGTGTTACCCTGCAAATTATTCAATACGCCAATTTTAATCTGGAGCAAGGAAGAACAAATATAAACTAATTGTGTTCCCATTTAGTCATCTGTTCCCAAAGCCAAATAGTGTAAGTACAACTTTCTGCTCTGATTGTGGCTATTAGCAAAATAAAATTTGTTTGAATTTTAAAATTTTTCTAGTTCACATTAGAGAGTTAAACTTAGCAAATACTTTTAAGTTCCAACAGCTTTGACCAAGGCAAAAACTTATGTGGAAATAATTACCTGAGTCAATTGAAGACTCAGTAGAAACACAACACATACATTTCCTACTCGTTTTTCCCTTACTGATGATCATTTGTTACATGTGTTATGGAACTATGTGCCCAAGTGAATTCTGTCTAGAGCACCCTCCCCCTCTAATGTCTGCCTAGACAACACCTAATCATTCTTCGAATTTTAGCCCAATTGCCATTTTCTCTGTAAAACCATCACTTAACTTCCTGGGACAAACTGAGGTGCTGTCTCTCGGTATGACTACCCAGAGAACTTTGTATATGCCTTCATTAAGACAATGGCATTATTATATTATCATTTTTGCTATTAATGCCAATCTACTCCCCAGCACAATAATAGTTCCACTCTGTGCCACTCTTCTGAGAGCTTTGCATGCATTTACTTATTTAACCCTCACCAAAAATTCCACTGCCATTGAGTCACTCATAGTGACCCCATAGGGTTTCCAAGGCTGTAAATCTTTACAGAAGCAGGCTGCCACATCTTTCTCTCTCAGAGCAGCTGGTGGTTTCAAACGGCTGACATTTTTGGTTAACAGCCAAGCACTTTAACCACTGTGCCACCAAGGCTCCTGTTTTAACCCTCACAATAATCCTTAAAGAAAAGTTTCTCAACAAAGGTTCTGTGGAACCCTAGAGTTATGGCTAGGGATTCCATAATACATCTTGAATGACAAAAAAGAATACACGTAATTTTTTTTTAACTGATAATGTTAACTCGATGCTAGTACTCTCAGTGATAGACTATGACCAAACAGCCCAGTTAACAATTCCATTAGAGGTCTTTCTGTTCTGTATGGTAGTGCACAGTAGGACCACATTCATTCGATTGAGTCCATTGTCAGGTTTTGATGCCCTTGATAATTGGTGAGCACTGTATTGTGAAGAGGAAAGGATGATAGGCTGTTGACCTCAGCTTCTCCTTTCTGAATTACCTCCCTCAGACTCGTCTTTTAGGCCACTGACTGACTTATACACCACAGTTAAGTCTTGGTTGGGTGATCATCTTTCCATCTTTTGTCTTGTTCTTTTAAAGTCCAAACTTAAAAAGAGTTACCCTATACAGCGACTTGGCTCTATAGGTCCTCCCTCTCTTTCTCCTCATCTGATTCAGTTGCAATTGCAGTTTCAGCATAACCTGTTGCCATCAAGTCCATTCCGACTCATAGTAACCTTGTAGGACAGAGTAGAACTGCCCCCATAGGGTTTTCAGGGCCGTAATCTTTACAGAAGCAGACTGCCACTTCTTTCTGCCATGGAGCAGCTGGTGGATTTGAACCACCGGCCTTTTGGTTGGCAGACAAGTGCTTAACCACCGCGTCACCAGGGCTCCTTCAATTTCAACATAGACATTCGAAAAGCACCAACAGCTGCAGGACACAACAGCAGAGTGGCACTCTTGATGGACTTTAGTAGCATGTATTATTATCTATTCTCACAATAACGTTGCTTAAGAAACAACCCTAAACTCAGTGGCTTAACACAATACCAAAAATCAAACCCATTGCTATCGAGTCCATGCTGACTCTTAGTGACCCTATATGTTACAGAGTAGAACTGAGTTCCATAATGTTTTCTTGGCTGTAATCTTTACAGAAGCAGATAGCCAGGTATTTTTTCTGCAGTGCCACTAGGTGTACTCGAACTGCCAAACTTTCGGTTTTGTCAAGTGTAAACCATTTGCACCACCCAAGGACCTCTGCTTAACATGAAAACCACTTGTTATTGCTTGTAAGTTTCTGTGTTGACTGGGTAGTTCTGGTCCTGGCTGGATTTAGTAGGGCTCACTCATGGGTCTGTAGTCAGCTATGGGTCAACTGTGACTTTCTTAATCTTGGCTAGGTTCTCTCACATGTTTGAAGCTTGGTTGGGACAACTGGGCTCACTCAACTCTGCTCCATGTGGCCTCTCATTCTCCAGCTTATTCTCATGGTGAAAGCTGAGAGAGAGGTATGTAATACCTTTGGCATATTATTAGTGCCATCATATTGTGTTGACCAGAGAAGGCAACAAAATTAGCTCAGATTTAAAGGATGGGGAAGCAGACTTCATCACTTGATGGCAGGAGCTGCAAAGGGGCCATTTTTGCAATCAAACTACCAATTGCTGCTTTGGGTATTGACATTCAGAGAAGACAACACCACAATCTCCTAGAGAAGTAGAAGAGACTCTAAGAAGATTCCGCATGTGCTCTCCTGAGCACATATAGACAAAGCCTGAGGAAGTCAGAACTACTTGAAAGGATTCTAAGGATAGTCTTCTAAAAAAAAACACGAAACTACAGATTCAGAGAAACACTGATTGTCAATGTTCCTTTTACACTCTGGCTGGTGGGCCTAGAAATATGGGTGATTTGGGAAGCTTCAGAGGTTGCAACAAAGTCATGGAAAACACATGGTTTGTTTTGTTCACATTGTAGCATCTTGGACCACATCCTGGGACATGACATGTAAGTGCAGGTTGCTTTCATTTAGCTCCTATGTAATAGGTAGTTATATTTCAACAATTTAAGTTTATTGTGTCAGATACACCACATTTGATGATTTGAAGTAACCCCTTCATGTCGCCCTCTTGTTGGAAGAACCTGCTTTCTGGTCACCAGATTGCAAACACAAGCTTTCTTCCTTCAGCCTTGCTTCTTAGGCTGTACTTTGTCAGTCCTTAGCTCTGTGTCTGCCTGTCTCCCTTCTTCTCTTCAGTCTCATTTTTATCTCCTAGCCTTTGCTTCTTTGTTTGAGTAAGCAAATAAACCCAGAAAGCAGTGTTTAAGAGGCAAAATTCTAAAAACAATCAAACAAACAAAAATCCAGCTGCTACAATTTTAAGCTCATTAATGCTTGTGGGGAAAACTGCTGAGTGTAAAATATATATCGGTAACATTTTTAAAGAGGAATTTGACAACGTCTATCAACATTTAAAATTTGTATACCCTCTTACGTAGCAACTCCACTTTGGAGAATTTACTCTATAGATAAACTTGCATAAATGTGCAAGTTTGTATGTGTGCCTGTGTGTGTATATAGACACATTATTGTACCAACTTATAAAGGATGTTGATAGCAGCATTGTAAGAATGGGAAGGTAGTAACAACAAAAATGTCCACCAGTAGGGCCTATTTACTAAATTAAATCACATTCACACACAAGATTACCACATGGCCAATAAAAAGAATAAGGTACATCTACATGCACTGAAAGATGTGTAAGATATATTGTTAAGTGAAAAAGAATCAAGTTACAGAAGAGTATACTATGTGTCTTTCAGGGTTAAAAACTTAGGTAATTTGTGTGTGTGTGTGTGTGTGTGTACGTGTCCAAATTTTTTTGGATGTACCTAAAAAGAACTGTGATTGTTATTATCTCTGGGGAGTCAAACTGGAGGGTAGGGGAGGTAGAGATTTATTTTTCACTTTATAATCACCTGCACTCTTAGAAAAATTTCCACCAGAAGCATAATTCATATTTATATATTAAAATATATAATTAATTCACAAAGTTATTTAAAGTATCTTTCATATCCAGAGTCATCTGTATCCATCAGGGTGCTTCATTACTGACAGTAGAATCTACTCTCATCAGTTTGAGCAAAACCAAACCAGCTGCCGTCGAGTCAATTCTGACTCATGGCAACCCCCTGTGTGCCAGAGAAGAACTGCGTGCACTCCATAGAGTTTTCAATGGCTGAGTTTTCGGAAGTAGATCATCAAGCTTTTCTCCCAAGGCATCTCTGGGTGGATTTGAACCTGCAACCTTTTGGCTAGCAGCCAAGTGCGTTAATGTTTGTACCACACAGAGACTCTATAGTTTGAACAGCTAGAGATTTATTATGAGATACTGGTTAACTCACAGAATTATCGGGTGCAGGGCGGGGCTGGAGCATTGGGTTCTAGACTAAACTTCTAGGAACAGACAGCTCCTAGAGTCACAGAAGTGTGATGAGGGAAACACCGCCACCACCGTGCTAGACTCACATTGCCTCTGCCACTAGCCATGCCCAGCCTCGTGGAACTCGTTCCAAACTAAATCTTGCTCAGGTAAATCTGAACCTGTAGGATCTAAGTCACATGTCTGTGCTCTAGAAGCAACAGAAACTAGGAAATGTAAGGTTTAAAAAAAAAATTCTCCTTGGGAAGGCGATTTCCAATGTAGGAAATACCAAAATATGGAAAGATACTATTTAAAACATGTAGATCAGTTATAAATGACAGACTTTCACGATACAGCTCTATATGTTACTCCTGTTGGGATCCTATTCAGTTTAACATATCTTATGAGGGAAAAAATTTATCCCAAAACTGCGCTCATGTAAGATTGAATGATAACTGTGGCCCAGACCATCCCTTACTTAATCATTTACCAATTATGTGTGGGAAGCTTTCTGGAAGAAAAAAACTAGAATTTCAAAGACCAGTGAATTCAAGTAAATCCTGAATTAGATGGTTTTTCTCAGAGCTCTAGAATAGCAATGATGGCTACCATTTAATTAATGTTCATTATATGTTAGGCACCATGACAGGTGTGGTATAAGGCCTAAAATTAAGATCCAATATAATGGTCTGCTTTGACATCTGGTGAAATCAAGACCTCAAATGGCCTAACCACAGATTCCCTTCCACGCTCTGCTTCCGCAGGTGAAGCCCCCAGCCAAATAACACTCCTTATTAAACAGACCAGGTACAGTTCCTGCTTATTCCTGAATAGCAGGCTTCAGTTCTCTGTCAGCCTATGGAATTATTCAAACAAGCCAATCACACCCTCCCACAGAACCAAGGGGCACTCCATCCTCTTGGTACTACAAAGCCTGCCTCCTACAGTCCTTTGTTGTTCACTCTGTTCCTGAGTGCAGTCCCTGTGTGGCCTTGCATGGTGTGCAGTGTCCTCCTTTCCTGGGCTGTGAATATATGTAACTAACAATCTACTGTCAATTTCATCTACCCAGTGTCAGGTGCCATGTGTTTTGCCATCCCCATAAATCCTAGGGCAGAAATCTCTCCCTCACGAATGGGGTGAATAGTATGCAGTTAAAACACTGGGGTCTTTATGTATGAAACAAGAAATAAAAGTTGCTTGAAAAAATATTACTGCGGTCACAACCCCTACACTTTACTGTATCAGTCAGAGTTCAATCAGAGAAGCAGAGCCAGTAGAAATATATATTAAGAGATTTATTGCAAATCTGCATATCACAGGTTGTTAATGAGTCTTCCTCCAATCCTGATGCTGCAATCTTCTTCTTATAGATCAGCTTCTGAGATTATTTGCTCGACCTACAGATTGAATAAGTCAGGTGAAAGGATACAAGCCTGACACACAGCTTTTCTGATTTTAAACCTTGCAGCATCTTCTTGTTCTGTTCAAACACCTGACTTTTGATCTATATTCAGTTTCCACATGAGCACAGTTAAGTGTTCTGGAATTCCCATCCTTCATAATGTTATCCATAATTTGTTATGATCCACACAGTCAAATACCTTTTTGTAGTCAATAAAACACAGGTAAACATTTTTATGGTATTCTCTGCTTTTAGCCAAGATCCACCTGACATCAGCAATGATAGTCCTCATTCCATGTCCTCTGCTGAATTTGGCTTAAACTTCTGACGGTTCCCTGTCAATGTATGGCTACAGATGTTTTTGAATTATCTTCAGCAAAATTTTGCTAGTATGTAGTATTAATGATATTGTTCCATAATTTTCACATTCTGTTTGTTTGCCTTTCTTTAGAATGGGCACAAATATGGATCTGTTCCAGTCAGTTGGCCAGGTAGCTGTCTTCCAAATTTCTTGACATAGACGAGTGAGCTCTTCCTGTTTTTTTTACTGAATTGAAACAGAAATGTGTGGCTCAGATCTAAGGATTTCATGAGAGGAGGGAGAACAGTTCAAAATAGTTTCTGTATTTATTTTAATTTAAAGAAAAGAAGATACTGTTCCTAAAGTAGCTAAGCTGAGACAGCCAGCTGCAGAAGTTCTTAGAGGACAAAAGATGTTTAAAAAACAGAGATTCAGATTTGACTAACATAGTCCAGAAAATATATTAATGCAGGCAAGAATCATTTGAAAGTTTCAGTGTAAATTTCTGAACTGTCAAAATAGAATATTACAATGACACAAAAAGCAAAGTCGTATTTTTAAAAACAAACACATTTAAATTTTTAAAATAAGTCATTTGTGTTTGGTTTCAAAAGAAGTTGAGTTAGTGGAGAGCTACTTGCTTTAGCAGCTGGATGCTAATGAGTGCATGAAGACAATGATAATGCACGTAAGCCTGATAAAATCATCTTTTTACACCCAAGAATAGCACTAACTCACTTAAAGTTGCTGAGTCTGGGACACCTAGCTGAGTGAATTCGTGCTTTTCAGATTGCAGATGACAGAAACTTATTCAAACCAGGTTGGCTGAGGAGAGGTTTCATATACCTGCAGAAAGGGCCCCAAGGATGCCTTGTGTGGTGTAATGAATTGCTTTTATATGACCTTTCTAGCCATGGTTTTGTAACTCCCACAAAATTATTGGCTGAGACTATGCAAATAAGGTGTATAAAATCCTTACAGGAGGTCGGGGGCAAGATGGCGCTCTAGGCAGAAACACCACGCCGTCCCTCCACAGCAAAGATCCGAAAAACTAAGCCTAACAGAGAATCAACAATCCTGAAACCCTAGAACACCAAATGAAGAGATAAAGAACTCAGCCAAACACCAAACGGAGTGAGAATACTAAAAGAGAACGGAGAGCGAGGAGAGACTCAGGCAGAGATTCCTTACCAGCTAACGCAGCGCGGATCCACCATCTTGGATTCCTATCGGAGACCAGCAAACGGGAGAGCAGCCTTGCAGAGCATCTGGTCGGAGACAGAACGACCGGTAAACTGCGGTGCGCGCTCTCCCACCACCCACCCCTCTCCGCCTCAGCTGGGGATCCCCTGCTTTCCGTGACCAGGGTCTCTGGGCTGGGGGGTGCTGGTGCTTGGATTCCGCGCGCCTGGGCTGGCGGCTTTCTGAGAGCCGTTTGCTGGCAGCTAGCGAACCTTTCTCTGCCGCCTCCCCCTCCTTTTGCCTGGGTGCCTGGTTCCAAGTGCCGTCTCTGCTCTCTCCTGCGGGGCTGTAGGGCTGCGTGCGGGCGTGTGGCTGTTTCTAGGTCTGGGCCCCCGCGTGGGTGGGATCCCGGGGCCTTTGTTCGTTCGCCCCTCTGCTTTCCGTGGCCGGAGTCCCTGAGCAGGGGGGCGCCGGTGCTTGGATTCCGCACGCCCGGGCTGGAGGCTTTCTGGGAGCCGTTTGCTGGGACCTAGCGAAACTTTTTCTTCCGCCTCCCCCTCCTTTTGCCTGGGTGCCTGGTTCCGAGTGCTGTCTCTGCTCTCTCCTGCGGGGCTGTAGGGCTGCGTGCGGGCGTGTGGCTGTTTCTAGGTCTGGGCCCCCGCGTGGGTGGGATCCCGGGGCCTTTGTTTGTTCGCCCCTCTGCTTTCCGTGGCCGGAGTCCCTGAGCAGGGGGGCACCGGTGCTAGGATTCCGCGCGCCCGGGCTGGAGGCTTTCTGGGAGCCATTTGCTGGCACCTAGCGAACCTTTTTCTGCCGCCTCCCCCTCCTTTTGCCTGGGTGCCTGGTTCCGAGGGCCGTCTCTGCTCTCTCCTGCGGGGCTGTAGGGCTGCGTTCAGGCGTGTGGCTGTTTCTAGGTCTGGGCTCCCGCGCGGGTGGGATCCTGGGGCCTTTGTTCGTTGGCCCCTCTACTTCCCGTGGCCACGGTCACTTAACCCCGAGACTACCGGCTTCTTGGAATTAGCGCCCCTGAGTGGGGGCTCTCTGGGTCCCATTTGTAGGCACTGACTGCTGGTGTTGCCCTTTTTTTTTTTTTCTCTCAATTTTATTTTTCTTCCTTTTTTGATTAGTTTTGTCATCTTTTACCTCTTTTTTTCTTTTGTCTTTCTTCATTGCTTAATTTCTTGTCTCTCTATCTCTTCCTTCTCTTTCTGATCCCTGAATTCCAGGCGATGTATGCCTCTGTACCTTCTGGCCAGGCTGAGCTGTGAAAATTGAGACCGACTCCCCCAGACCTCATAGCTGCATCGGTGGGATCCCTGGGAACTTTGCAGTTCTTTAACTTTTCTGATTTTTATTTGGTCATTCTTTCCTTTTCTTTCTCTTCCCCCTTCTGGTTTCCTCCATCCCATAGTCTCTCATCTGTACATTCCAACGACAAGCTCCCCTAGCATTCTTTTATGTTTGTACACTTTTTGCTCCTCCTCCTCTCTCCTCTCTCCCATATCCAGCTTAGCTTCACACATAACCATCTTCCCGCTGCACCCTACCTACCTGCACCGTGCACTAGACATCACATCACCAAGCGGTGCAGGCACGCCCTATTGGAACCTGCCCAGCACTGACTACCGACCGTCCTGGTGGCTGCGGTGAGTGCCACAAGCAACCCATCCCAGTGGCTCCTCCTCAACTAGATCTGCCCAGCTGTACCACAAGAACGAAAAAAAAAAAAAATCTACAATCAATAAACGAGAGAAATATCTACTGAATGCCCCGAAAACAGCAAACAATATCAAAACATTTACAAAAACAAGACAAGATGGCTCCAATAGGCGTCCAAATTAAAACACCAGATAACTCTCCTGTGGAAGAAAATGCACTAGAAGTACCTGATACGGAACTCAAATCACTAATACTCGGAATTTTCCAAGAACTGAGGCAAAAAGCTGACAAACATGAGGAAAAAATAGACAAATTTATGGAAAATACAGACAAAAAATTGGAAGAATTCAGGAAGATGATGCAAGAACAAAATGCCAAAATAAATTCACAACTCGAAATTATACAAAAACAACAATTAGAAATCCAAAAGATAAACAACAAGATTTCAGAAATGGACGGTGTCATAGAAGGGCTGAGAAGTAGATTTGAAACCATGGAAGACAGGATCAGTGGAACTGAAGACAAACACTTGGATACAACTCTGTTTCAGGAAAACTCAGAAAAAAGAACAAAGAAAAATGAAGAGACCCTGAGAGTTATGTGGGACACAATTAAAAGCAAAAACTTACGAGTGATTGGCATACCAGAACAGGGGGAGAAAACAGAAAACACAGAGAGGATCATTGAGGAACTGCTGACAGAAAACTTTCCCAATATCATGAAAGATGAAAAGCTGGTCATCCAAGAAGCTCAACGAACCCCATATAGAAGAGACCCCAAAAGAAAATCACCAAGACATATCATATTCACACTCGCTAAAACTAAAGACAAACAAAGAATCCTGAGAGAAGCTCGTGAAAAACAAGAAGTCACATACAGAGGAGAAACAATAAGACTAAGCTCAGATTATTCAGCAGAAACCATGCAGGCAAGAAGGCAATGGGATGACATATATAAAATCTTGAAAGAAAAAAATTGTCAGCCAAGAATAATATATCCTGCAAAACTCTCATTCAGATTTGATGGTGAAATTAGGTCATTTCCAGATAAACAGAAACTAAAGGAATATGCAAAAGTCAAACCAAACTTACAAGAATTATTAAAGGGAGTTCTTCGATCTGAGGAAAAACAGCTTAAGCCCTCAGGCAGGACCTAGGACCTAGGACGCAGGTTAACATGAACCAGATACCATTCTAGGAACTGAACTACAGAGGACTTTCCAAAAACAAAAGATATACAACGGGGAATCAGAGAAATCAATCAAAGGATGACAACAACATCAAAACAATGAAAGAGGGAACAAACGGCATAGGTATAGAACCTTCTAAAGCAGAAGAAGGCAAGGCGATACCAAGTAACGGTAGACTGCTTCAAAATTATAAAGATAAGGGTAAAATTCATGGTAACCACAAAAAAAGTTAACAAACCAACTCATAAAAATAAAGACGAAAAACATAAAGTCTCAACAAAACCAAAACCTACAAAAACAAAAGAAATGAACACAAAATCCACAAACAAAAGGAACTCAGCACAAGAGAGTAAGAAGAACAAAGAAAACTTCAGCATCACAAAAAAAAGCACTACAAAATGACAGCAACAAATTCACATCTATCAATAATTACACTGAACGTAAATGGACTCAATGCACCCATAAAGCGACGGAGAGTGGCAGAATGGATAAGAAAACAGGATCCATCTATTTGCTGTCTACAAGAGACACATCTTAGAAACAAAGATGTGAATTTATTAAAAATCAAAGGTTGGAAAAAAATATATCAAGCTAACAACTACCAAAAAAGAGCAGGAGTGGCAATTCTAATCTCAGATAAAATAGACTTTAAAACAAAATCTACCATAAAAGACAAAGAAGGACACTATATAATGATTAAGGGGATGATCCATCATGAAGACATAACCATAATAAATATCTATGCACCCAATGACAGGGCTCCAAAATACATAAAAAAAACTCTAATAGCACTGAAAAGAGAAATTGACAGTTCCACAATAATAGTAGGAGACTTCAACACACCACTCTCAGTAAAGGACAGAACAACTAAAAAGAAACTCAGCAAAGATACAGAAGACCTAAAGGACACAATCAGCCAACTGGACCTCATAGACATATATAGAACAATCCATCCAACCGCTGCAAAGTACACATTCTTTTCCAATGCACATGGAACGTTCTCCAGAATAGACCACATCTTAGGCCACAGAGCAATCCTCAACAAGATCCAAAATGCTGAGATAATTCACAGTATCTTCTCTGACCACAATGCCATCAAGGTAGAAATTAACACTAGAAAGAGCAAGGAAAAAAAATCAAACACATGGAAACTGAATAATAATCTGCTTACACATCAATGGGTAATAGAAGAAATCAGAGATGGAATTAAAAAATTCCTAGAATCAAATGAAAATGAAAACACATCATACCAAAACCTTTGGGACACAGCAAAGGCAGTCCTCAGAGGACAATTTATAGCAATAGATGCACATATCAAAAAAGAAGAAAGGGACAAAATCAAAACATTAACTACAGAACTCAAACAAATAGAAAGAGAACAACAAAAAAAGCCTACAACCACCGGAAGAAAGGAAATAGTAAAGATCAGAGCAGAAATCAATGAAATAGAGAACAGAAAAACAATAGAAAGAATCAACAAAACCAAAAGTTGGTTCTTTGAAAGAATCAACAAAATCGACAAACCACTGGCCAGACTGACAAAAGAAAAACAGCAGAGGGCACAAATAACCCAAATAAGAAATGAAATGGGGGACATTACAACAGACCCAACTGAAATAAAAAGGATTATAACAGAAT
This sequence comes from Dugong dugon, assembly GCA_030035585.1. Classification (NCBI taxonomy): domain Eukaryota; kingdom Metazoa; phylum Chordata; class Mammalia; order Sirenia; family Dugongidae; genus Dugong; species Dugong dugon. Next base: position 156,505,963 of record CM057462.1, read on the forward strand.
ATTATGAAAAACTATATTCCAACAAATTTGAAAACCTAGAGGAAATGGATAAATTTCTAGAAACATACGGCCTACCCAAACTACAACAAAGTGATATTGAAAATCTGAACAGACCCATAACAAGAGAAGAGATTGAAAAGGTAATAAAAAAACTCCCAACCAAAAAAAGCCCTGGCCCAGATGGCTTCACTGGAGAATTCTACAAAACATTTACAGAAGAGCTCGTACCAGTTCTACTCAAGTTATTTCAGAGCATAGAAGAGGAAGCAACACTTCCAAATTCATTCTATGAAGCCAGCATAATGCTGATACCAAAACCAGGCAAAGACATCACAAAAAAAGAAAATTACAGACCAATATCTCTCATGAATATAGATGCAAAAATTCTGAACAAAATTCTAGCCAATAGAATTCAGTATCATATCAAAAAAATAATACACCACGACCAAGTAGGATTCATACCAGGTATGCAAGGATGGTTTAACATTAGAAAATCCATCAACGTAATCCACCACATAAATAAAAGGAAAGAAAAAAATCACATGATTATCTCAATTGATGCAGAAAAGGCATTTGACAAAGTCCAACACCCATTCCTGATAAAAGCTCTCAATAAAATAGGTATACAAGGGAAATTTCTCAACATAATAAAGGGCATCTATGCAAAACCAACAGCCAACATCATTCTTAATGGAGAAAGGCTGAAAACATTCCCCCTGAAAACAGGAACAAGACAAGGATGCCCTTTATCACCACTCCTATTTAACATTGTGCTGGAAGTTCTAGCTAGAGCAGTAAGGCAAGAGAAAGAAATAAAGGGCATCCAAATTGGTAATGAAGAAGTTAAACTCTCCCTGTTTGCAGATGATATGATACTATACATAGAAAACCCTAAAGACTCCACGAGAAATTTACTGGAAGTAATAGAAAGATTCAGCAGAGTAGCAGGATACAAGATAAACATTCAAAAATCAGTTGGATTCCTATACACCGGTAAAGAGAACGATGAAAAGGAGATCAGGAAATCAATACCATTTTCAATAGCCCCTAAAACGATAAAATACTTAGGAATAAATCTGACCAGGAATATAAAAGACCTATACAAAGAAAACTACAAAACACTGCTGCATGAAACCCAAAGGGATCTACATAAATGGAAAAACATACCATGCTCATGGATAGGCAGACTCAACATTGTGAAAATGGCAATTCTACCTAAAGCAATCTACAAATACAATGCAATTCCGATACAAATACCAACAACATTCTTCAAAGAGATGGAAAAACTAATTATTAACTTTATATGGAAAGGGAAGAAACCTCGAATAAGTAAAGCACTACTGAAGAAGAAGAATAAAGTTGGAGGACTCACACTACCTGACTTGAGAACCTACTATACAGCTACAGTACTCAAAACAGCCTGGTACTGGTACAACAACAGAGACATTGACCAATGGAACAGAATTGAGAACTCAGATGTAAATCCATCCACCTACGGTCACCTGATTTTTGACAAGGGCCCAAAATACATCAAATGGGGAAAAGACAGTCTTTTTAACAAATGGTGCTGGCAAAACTGGATATCCATTTGTAGAAAAATGAAACAGGACCCATACCTCACACCATATACAAAAACTACTTCAAAATGGATCAAAGACCTGAATATAAAGCCTCAAACTATAAAATTCATAGAAGAAAAAATAGGACCAACACTTCAGGCCTTAATACATGGCATTAACAGGATACAAACCATAAACATCAACACAAAAAACCCAACAGATAAACTAGATAATTGGGATCTTCTAAAAATCAAACATCTATGCTCTTCAAAAGATTTTACCAAAAGAGTTAAAAGAGAACCTACAGACTGGGAAAAAATTTTTGGACAGTACAAGTCAGACAAAGGTCTAATCTCCATAATCTACAAGAAAATCCAACACCTCTACAACAAAAAGACAACCAATCCTATCAAAAAATGGGCAAAGGAAATGAACAGACACTTCACCAAGGAAGACATTCAAATGGCCAACAGACACATGAGGAAATGCTCGCGATCACTAGCCATTAGAGAAATGCAAATTAAAACCACAATGAGATACCATCTCACCCCGGCATTACTGGCACGAATCAAAAACACTGGAAATAACAAATGTTGGAGGGGCTGCGGGGAGACGGGAACTCTTATACACTGCTGGTGGGAATGCAAAATGATACAGCCATTTTGGAAAATGATATGGCGTTTCCTCAGAAAGCTAGAAATAGACGTACCATTCGATCCAGCAATCCCACTCCTAGGAATATATCCTAGAGAAATAAGAGTCATCACTCGAATAGACATATGCACACCTATGTTCATGGCAGCATTATTCACAATAGCAAAACGATGGAAACAACCTCGATGTCCATCAACAGACGAATGGATACACAAACTATGGTACATACACACAATGGAGTACTATGCAACGAGAAAGAACAATGAATCGGTGAACCATCTCATAACATGGATGAAACTGGAGGACATCATGCTGAGTGAAATAAGTCAATCACAAAAGGACAAATATTGTATGAGACCTCTATTGTAAAAACCCATGAAAAAATTCACATGCAAAATGTAACAATCCTTGTTGGTTACCAGGGATGGGGGGGGGGGATACTAAATAGGTAATAGGTAAGTGGTAACTTGGGTGAGAGATGAGATAGTACATAGTACAGCGGAAACTAACACAACCTGCACAAGGAAAGGTCATGAAGGCCCTATAGACACATCCAAACCCCCCGAGGGACTGAGTTGTTGGACGGAGGGCTCTGGGGACCATGATCTCGGGGAACATCTAGCTCAATTGGCATGACACTACTTATAAAGATAATGCTCTACATTCTACCTTGGTGAGTAGTGTCTGGGGTCTTAAAAGCCTATGAGCGGCCATCTAAGATACTCCACTGATCTCATCCCTTCGGGAACAAGGGAGAATGAAGAGAACAGGATACAAGGAAAAGATTAGTCCGAAGGACTAATGGTCCACAGCTACCAAGGCCTCCACGGGACTGAGCCCAGTACAGCTGGATGGTGCCCGGCTACCACCAATGACTCCTTTGACCAGGATCACAACAGAGGGTTCTGGGCAGAGCTGGAGTAGGATGTAGAGCATAATTTTAACTCCCAAAAAAAAAAAAAAAAGAAGACCAGATATACTGGCCTAAAGAATACTAGAGAAACCTCGAGAGTGTGGCCCCCAGACACCCTTTCAGCTCAGAGGGGAAGTTACCTTCAAGGTTCGATGTTAAGCCTGGGAATGGACACCCCAGTAAAACTAAATGGGACTAACGATGTACAGGAGTCCGGTGACAAGGGCCAGAAGGCAGAGGGAGAGTAGGAAACTGATGATAAGGAACACAAATTGAATAAGGACACTGTCGATGTATTGTGAGATTGTTGACCACTGCTATAGGGCAACATTTGTAGTAACTATTAAATGGGAGGCTGTTTTGTCCTGTAAGCCTTCATCTTGGGCGAGAATGGCAGCACAATTGGAGGAGCATAGTCAATATCACTTAAATGTGTAAGTAAAAAGTTTTGAAATGGTGTTTAAATAAAATAAAAATAAATAAATAAACAAACAAAGGAGACTAAAGAGGTACAATAATCCACTGACAAGGTCCAGAAGACAGAAGGGGACAAGGAAGCCCCCTGGTGATAGGGAACACAAGGTGGAGTAAGGATATTCTTGATGTGCTGTGAGATTGTTAACCATTGTCATAGGGCAACATGTGTAGTAACTGTTAAATGAAAAACTATTTTGTTCTGTAAGCCTTCATCTTAAGTGAGAATAACAGCACAGTTGGAAGAGCGTAGTCAATGTCACTGAACTGTGAATGTAGAAAACTTTGAAACGGTGTATCTTTGGCCATCTGTAATTTTCATCAAAAAAAAAGGTTGAGAATTTAGAGGCTTAATACGTTGTGGGGTTGTTAACCAATGTCAAAAAAAACAACATGTGTACTACTATCTCATGAGAAACTATTTGCTCTGTAAGCTTTCACCTGAAGTACAATAAAATATATATTAAAAAAAAAAAAAAAATCCTTACAGGGTTTGGACAGTTTACTATGACTATGCAAATAAGATGACTGTGGCCTACGAAGAGGATTGGTTGGTTTTGCCACCCTGATAGCTTTAAAAGGGCTAATCTCACAGAGGTTCAGGGGGACCTCATTACCATCAAGAAGAAGAGTCTAGAGTGGAGCATGTCCTTTAAACCAAGAACAAGGAGTCCCTGTGCTAAGAACCTCCAAGACCCAGAAGAAAGAGCTAACTCTGAAGACAGCAAAAAAAAAAAACAACAGCAGTGAGCCTGCTCAGCCCACAGAGTGAGAGCTGAGTGCCTTCAGGTAGGAAGCTTGCCAGTGGAGCTAAAAGAGTTGTGACAATTCTCTGTGCAGGGAAGAGGCCCGAGCGTGCCCAGTGCAGGGGTTGCCTAGGAGGATCCTGTGCAGAGGTCTTCCTACAGCAGGAAGGAGCCAGATACCTCTGGGCAGGAGGCTTGTCAGCAGAGCTATAAGAGCTGTAACACAATGCTTGCTTTCTATGAATAAGAATAATGGCTTTCACCTTGCCAACACTGTGTAAGTATCTTGTGTGTCTGGCTCCATCACAGATGAACGTAGGACCCATGGAATGGTTGATGCCAGTCGGTGTACGTGCCTCATTCCTAGAAGTCCAATGGCTGCCTGAAGGTCTGAGGCACAGCCTGTCTACATGTGTAATGCAGATAGACAGACATGTACATACATACACACTGGAAATTCACTAGCCCCATCAAGCCATCTCTGATTCTGCTTCTTTACAAGTTAGTTTCCATATATCCTGCTGAAAAAGGTTTGTTCTGCACTATGGGTGGTGTGGTCATTCCACAGCCTCACATCTCTACTCCCTAGAGATTTGAGACTCTCAAAGAAACCTCAGGGATGGGCTGTCATTGGCCTATTTTAGGCCTGGCTGGTGCCTAACTCTGGACAATTAATTGTGGCCAGGGCAGGTGGATAATATGATTGTCCTGGCCCAGGTACCTCTGAACCAATCACTGTGGCTGGTAGGATGGGATCTATAAGGAAATGGCAAATCCTTTTCAAACCACAGGGTTGCTCTGGGGAGAAAGAATATGTCCAGGAGAATGTGGGAAGGCACTCCTTTGGGCATTCTTAGCAATAGATATTCATTATACAGAGACAACTAATAGTTTGTAGTTTCATTTTTATTCATTAACACAAAAACATCAAATTGCTTTTCCATTAGAGTAAAAACACTACTTCAAATGATCATTCCATGTATTCTATGTGCAAAATTAAGAGCTATTAGCGTACTGTCTTTAAGGGACTACAGGTATAAAAACGACTCATTGCTGTTTATGAACACATACCTCCCCCTTTCACACCTCCAAGAGCTATTGCTTCTTGGAAACCTTCCATTAAATCTTTGATTAAGTTCAAGGTGATTGAACTATTATAACTTTAGTCGAATTCTGGTAGACTCATTCCCTGCGCCACTCCATTTCTATGATTGTTGCTTTACTCATTCACTCAACACATTAATGAGTGCCTATTATGTGCCTGGAATATAGATACAGAAGAGAGAGAGAGAAATAAAGCGTAGCCCCTGCCCTCGAGAACTATATCAAGTAGGGGACATCAGACAAGTAAGCAGATTACTGTTTGCACTTCAAAATACCTCCTTATCCTACCCCATTGACAGCTAACTTTTTTCAAGCAGGGACTAACTTTCGTTTACAAATACAGATAAGGATTAAAGTATAAATGTCCATGGGAGAACTAAGGGTGTTTTAAATCCACACTAAGGTAAAATGACTGATCTTACATTCTTTCCTGTAAGTAGAGTGACCATATAATTATCATTTATACTGGACCATTTTAAGAGTGAAAAGAGGTGCTGCCCAGACAGGATAAGCAGCACTGGTGGTTCAATGGTAGAATTCTCACCTTCCATGCTGGAGACCCAGGTTCAATTACCAGTCAATGCACCCCATGCACAGCCACCACCTGTCTGTCATTGGTGGCTTGTGTGTTGCTATGATGCCAAACAGGTTTCAGTGGAGCTTCCGGACTAAGATGAACTGGGAAGAAAGTCTTGGTGATCTACTTCTGAAAAATCGCTAAGAAAAACCCTATGGATCACAACAGTTCAATCCAGAATTGGTCATGGGGATGGCACAGGTTTGCTGGCAACATTTTGTTTCATTGTGCATGTGGTTGTCGTGAGTTGGGGCTGACGTGATGGCAGCGAACAACAACCCAAATAGGACACTGGGAGAACTGGGCAAATTGGGACAAATAGTCACCGTAAATTTGATAGAAAAGAGTATAGACGGGACTTCATAAGGGCTGGGAGGAAGGGAGTATTGGGAGAAGCAACTGAAAGACAGGGATGAAAGAAGATCAAATCCTCATATTTCACATTGGCACCAATGGGAAACACTGAGGTAGATATTTGGGATATGAAAGGCTGATTTGACTTGGACTCATTTTGAAACTCCACTGTTTGCCTGTGAAGAACTGAGTATCTGAGATGCAGGCAGACGACCAAAGGTATGGATGAGTTGGAAGTTACTTGTGTAAATTGGGTGGTGAAAGCCATCCTCGGTCACTGATACTTGGACCCTTGTCCTCACAGAATCTGGAAGAGGGCAGGGTACCTCAGGCTGTGAACCACTCATGGCGACTTGTACCCAGGACTAGCACATATTTGGTAAACAAAGACAGAGGCATGGAGAGCAAGAGGAAAAGGGAAACGTGCTCTGGGGAAAGAGGCAGGAAAGGGGGACCTAGTGGGGAAGGGAGCAGCTCTGCAGGCAAATTTCACTTATTTCCCAATTTTGTCTAAAGTGAGAACTGCCATGAGAAGAAAAAGTGGTGTGGGGATGCCAGGCATGGCAGAAAATTAGTGGATAGTAAAAAGAACAGGTGAGAGAGGTTAAAATAGAAAATGTATGCTTTTACGAAAGACCATAACATTCTGCTCTCTACAAGTTAAAGAATCAATGCTCTTTTCCATCTAGCAAGTAAGGAACCTGTACTTAATGCTCACACAGCTTCTGAATAAGGTTCAGAGGCTGGATTGCAGGGATACTCCTTAGAAGCCATGGTTTGGCAAATTCCTTATAGTTGCTCCTTTGAGGACCAACAATGAGCTTTTATTCATGAAGATAAATTATTGGAAGCAAGCTCTACTTAATGCTATTTCATTGTGTAACTTTGCAGGCTTTATTCACAGACTTTAAATACACCTTACAGACGTTCCTACCGAACGCCATATTCTGTAAGTCTAGACATGAGGCCTGTAGTTGGCACTTGGTATTTTCACAGGATAGCAACTGTTTGGGAAAACCCTCCTGTCTTTTTCTGAAGTCAGAGTGCTCCTGAACCACTTGCACTTTCTCTCTCTCTCTGCTCTGCTTGCTTCTGCATAAAGTGAAACTAGGAGTTCTCTGTGAAATTACCACTAGCCAGGCATCATTTTAATGAATTGTTAAACATCATCTGTTTTCCTCTGGGTAATAGTCACTGAGCTCTCTTCACCGTGAAAATATGAAGTAGCATATTTCATGCACTTGCTGTTATGAGTCCTTTGGCTCTTCTAGGCTTTTCTTTGCTTTAGTTCAGTCCACAAAATAAAGTGAGCATCTGTTAATATTTCCCCAGACCGCTATTCAAAAAAAGAACCACTTGATATTAATAATGATTGCAGAACTCCTTGACTGACAGTCTTTTGTCCAGAATTATTGAGGTTATGGTGCTTGTGGCACACAGCTTCTCAAACTTCAGTGAGCCCAAGAAACCCTGGAGGAGTTTGTTAGCAATGCAGAGTACTGAATGAAACCACCCAAAGATTTTGATTGAGTGGGTCCAGAGTTGTTGTTGTTCTTGTTGTTGTTAGGTGCCACTGAGTGAATTCCAGCCCATAGAGAGCCTATGTACAACAGAATGAAACACTGCCTAGTCCTGTGCCATCCCCACAACTGTTGTTATGCTTGAGCCCATTGTTGCAGCCACTGTGTTAATCAGTCTCCTCGAGGGCCTTCCTCATTTTTGCTGACCCTCTACTTTACCAAGCATGATGTCCTTCTCTAGGAACTGATCCCTGCTGATAATATTTCCAAAGTACGTGAGATGAAGTCTTGCCATCCTTGCTTCTAAGGAGCATTCTGGTTGTACTTCTTCCAAGAGATTTGTTTGTTCTTTTGACAGTCTATGGTATATTCAATATTCTTCACCAACACCACAATTCAAAGGCATCAATTTTTCTTTGATCTTCCTTATTCGTTGTCCAGCTTTCGAATGAAAATGAGGCAATTGAAAATACCACCTTAGTCTTCAAGGTGACGTCTTTGCTTTTCAACACTTTAAAGAGGTCTTTTGCAGCTGATTTGCCCAATGACATGCATCATTTGATTTGGGTAGGGTCCAGGAATTTGCATTGCTAACAAATCTATCACTTGATTCTACAGCAGGTAGTCTGAGGAGCAAACTTCTAAAAATCCTGCAATACATACAAAAATCAGTTGGATTCCTCTACACCAACAAAAAGAACTTCGAAGAGGAAATTGCCAAATCAATACCATTCACAATAGCCCACAAGAAGATAAATATTTAGGAATAAATCTAACCAGGGGTGTAAAAGACCTATACAAAGAAAACTACAAGACACTACTGCAAGAAACCAAAAGAGACCTGCATAAGTGGAAGAACATACCTTGTTCATGGATAGGAAGACTCAATATTGTGAAAATGTCAATTCTACCCAAAGCAATCTACAGATACAATGCAATTCCGATCCAAATTCCAATGGCATTTTTTAATGAGATGGAGAAACGAATCACCAAATTCATAAGGAAAGGGAAGAGGCCCCAGATAAGTAAAGCATTACTGAAGAAGAACCAAGTTGGAGGCCTCACACTACCTGATTTTAGAACCTATTATACTGCCACAGTAGTCAAAGCAGCCTGGTACTATTACAACAGCAGCTACATAGACCAATGGAAGAGAATTGAGAATCCACCTATGAGCAGCTGATATTTGACAAAGGCCCAAAGTCCATTAATTGGGGAAAGGACAGGTCTCTTTAACAAATGGTGGTAGGATAACTGGATATCCATCTACAAAAAACTGAAACAAGACCGATACCTCACACCATGCACAAAAACTAACTCAAAATAGATCAAAGACCTAAATATAAAATCTAAAATAATAAAGATTATGGAATAAAAATAGAGACAATGCTAGGAGCCCTAATACATGGCATAAACAGAATACGAACCATAAGTAACAAGGCACAAACACCAGAAGAGAAACTAGATAACTGGGAGCTCCTAAAAATCAAACAATTATACTCATCAAAAGACTTCACCAAAAGAGTCAAAAGACAACCTACAGACTGGGAAAAAATTTTTGGCTACAACAAATTCGATCAGTGTCTAATCTCTAAACTCTACAAGATATTGCAAAACCTCAACAACAAAAAACAAATAACCCAATTAAAAAATGGGCAAAGGATATGAACAGGCACTTCACCAAAGAAGACATTCAGGTGGCTAACAGACACATGAAGAAATGCTCATGATTATTAACCATTAGAGAAATGCAAATCAAAACTACAATGAGACACCATCTCACCCCAACAAGGCTAGCATTAATCCAAAAAACACAAAAAAATAAATGTTGAAGAGGTTGTGGAGAGACTGGAACACTTATACATTATTAGTGGAAATGTAAAATGGTACAACCACTTTGGAAATCAACTTGGTGCTTCCTTAAAAAGCTAGAAATAGAAGTACCATACAATCCAGCAATCCCACTCCTTGGAATATATCTTAGAGAAATAAGAGCCATCACACGAACAGATATATGCACACCCGTGTTCATTGCAGCACTGTTCATGATAGCAAAAAGATGAAAACAACCTAGTTGCCCATCAGCGGATGAATGGATAAACAAGTTATGGTATAGTCACATGATGGAATACTACCCAACAATAAAGAACAATGATGAATCTGTTAAACATCTCACAACATGGAGGAATCTGAAAGGCATTATGCTGAGTGAAATTAGTCAGTTGCAAAACGACAAATATTGTATAAGACCACTATTATAAGAACTCAAGAAAAGGTTTAAACACAGAAGAAAACATTCTTTAGTGCTTATGAGGGTAGGGAGGGAGGGAGAGGGTTATTCACTAACTAGATAGTAGACAAGTATTATCTTAGGTGAAGGGAAGGACAGCACACACTATAGGGGAAGTCAGCACAACTGGACTAAACCAAAGCTAAGAAGTTTCCTGAATACGACCAAACACTTCGAGAGACATAGTAGCAAGGGCAGGGTCTGGGGACCATGGTTTCAGGGGACATCTAGGTCAATTGGCATAACAAATTTTATTAAGAAAATGTTCTACAACCTACTTTGGTGAGTGGCATCTGGGGTCTTAAAAGCTAGCGAGCGGCCATCTAAGATGCATCAATTGGTCCCAATCCACCTGGAGTAAAGGAGAATGATCACCAAAGACACAAGGAAAGCAGTAGCCCAAGAAACAGAAAGGGCCACATAAACCAGAGACTTCATCAGCCTGAGACCAGAAGAACTAGGTGGTGCCTGGCTACCACCAATGACCGCCCTGACAGGGAACATAACAGAGAGTCTCTGATGGAGCAAGAGAAAAGTGGGATGCAGAACTCAAATTCTAGTAAAAATGACCAGACTTAATGGTCTGACTGAGACTGGAGGAACCCCAGAAAACATGGCCCCCGGGCTATCTGTCAACCCAGAACTAAAAACATTCCCAAGGCCAACTCTTCAGGCAAATATTAGACTGGACTATGGGACATAAAATGATACTTGTGAAGAGTGTGCTTCTTAACTCAAGTAGATACATGAGACTAAAAGGGCAGCTCCTGTCTGGAGGTGAGATGAGAAGGCAGAGAGGGTCAGGAGCTGGTTGAATGGACATGCGAAATCAGAGGTGGAAAGGAGGAGTGTGCTGTCACAGTATAGGGAGAGCAAATAGGGTCACATAACAATGTATGTATAAATTTTAGTATGAGACACTAACTTGAATTATAAACTTTCACTTAAAGTACAACAATAAAATAAAAAGAAAAAAACATTTTATCTAATTATAATGCTCAACATGAAGCCATGTCTAATTACTCATGTTGATAAGTTACCTTCATACAGCATACACAGCATTCTATGCTCAATGGAGTAATAATATCTCCAAGAACGCCACAAAGAATCTTCAGTGAATCTTCAGAAGTTTGGCTAATTCCAAGTGGATCAAAGGAATAGGTTACAATGGTCAGAAACACTGAAAAGAAACCGAAGTCTTATGAGAGTCCACAAGATGCAATTTGATACTTGTGTCTTGAACATGCAACTAGGATAGCATCTAACGTCTTGCTCAAAATAGCCCCTGAGACATTATCAATATGGCAAAAGGAGAAAATAAGCTTCATGGTAAAGGGATGATTACTGATCCTATAAAAGTAATTAATATAATTTTTCAAATGTTTCCTAAATATTTTACTTATTCAATAAACATTTATTTGTGTCTACTCTGAAAAAAAAAAATCCTGCAATACATTCCTTTTTTTAATTGGTGAAGTGGTGGTTCATAGGGTAAATTTGTTCATTCATTTTTTCATTTGCTCATGTACGTATGTACTTATTCATTCATTCAAGTAATTATCACTTACTATGTGCTTCCTAACTTGATTTTCCACTTCTAATGACTTTTAATTTAAATTCTATTGTCAAGTTTCATTTTTCTTGGGAGGCAACCAAGGGCGAGGCTCGTAAGAGACAAAGTGAAATTGGCTGTGAAAATGGTCACTCCAGCTGCAGGCCAGGAGGTGGGAGGGATCATATCCAAGCAGTTGGAAACCATCTGGTAGGAAGCAAATTCAATGATGACCCTCACCTAAGGAACTTGACTATTTGTCTAAGCCTCCAGTGGGAGTGATCCCTGGCCCCTTAATGGGCTGAAACCATCTCAAGTGTTATGAGAGAATGGAGACTTCAACATGTATGATGGGAAAGTTGAATAAGATCTTTGTTTGGGCAGCTAGCAGGCCTCCTTCTCTTTTCTTTACTATTGTACTGTGACCAACAATTACGTGTTTGATTTTGTTATAACTTAAAAATTATCATGATCAGTGTGGAATGATGTCTTGTAAATGTTCCACATGGATGCAGCTCCACATCCTCAGATCTCTCAAAGTATTTCTGGGGGATTCCAATCCCTCATTCAAACATAAGTTCCATTTTAGGACTGACCTCAAATCAAAGAGTTAGTTGCAGACTCCCTGGAAGAGACTTGAGCCACCTTATAGATCAGGGCACGTGAAGCAGTGCTGAGCTTTGGTTGGTTGGTTGGTTTCCATTTTTAGTTACTTTTTGGAAGGCTGGTAAACTTTTACAAATATCTGGTGGCATGAGTGGGGAGAGAGATGTCAGGAAGGAGGATTGTCCACCCCAAACCAACTTCTGACCTCATTTTTTTAATGGACAGTGATCTGTCTCGGAAGAAGACTTGGGTAAGTCAAATTTGTGTGTGTGCGCAGGCATGTGTGTGTGTGTGTGTGTGTGTGTGTGTGTGTGTTGGAAGAGGAAGTAGTATGGCAAGAGTGTGTGTTTTTCCAGAGAGGTAGATGTGAAGAATGTGTGTTTAGGGGTATGTGTGTTATCTTTTTGTAGAGAAGACAGTTTATGAGTGAGTGGGTATGCTGTAACAAACAGGTAGCTAATCATCAATCCATGCTAAGAAATTTGCATTTTGCTTGGCTTACCAAGTTGAATTTTCAGAGTGCTAATCTTTGAAGTATATGGAGAAGAGTGATTTCAGCTAGGATAAAGAGAGGTTATAGACAACAAAAAATCTAAGCAGGAAGAAATAGGTGTTGGTAAGAATGTGGAGAAACTGGAAGACTTGTCCATTGCTGGTGAGAAAGTAAAATGGTGTAGCCCCTGTGGGAAACAGTTTGGCTGTTCCTCAAAAAACTAACCATAGAACTACCACATGACCCAGCAATGCCAATCGTAGGTATATACCCAAAAGTCCTAAAATCTTGGACTCAAACAGCTACTTGTACACCAATGTTCACTGCAGCATTATTCACATTAGCCAAAAGGTGCAAACGACCCAAGTGCCCATCAACAAATGAATGGTCATATATACAAAATCTAGTATATACAGACAATGGAATATCATTCTGCAATAAAGAGAAATGAAGTTCTAATACATGCTATGACATGGATCGACCTTAAAAACACCATGCTGAATGAAATAAACCAGACACAAAAGGACAAATATTGCATGATCTCAATTATATGAAATATCTAAAATAGGCAAATGCATAGAAACAAAAGTAAATTCGTGGTGAAGGGGACTGGGGGGCAGGGAGTAGAGGGGAACGGAGAATTATTGTTTAAAAAAGAAAGAAAAGAAAAGAAAAAGTTACTCATGTAATTATTTGTTTAGTGTCTACTTCCACAACTAGCCTGCCTAGTATAGTGGTATCTCTAATGTTTACAGTGACTGCACATAAAAAAAAAAAAAAGGCAAGAGAGGGAACTCCTATGGGTGGCACAGTCTCACCTAGCCAGTAAGTAGCAGAGCCTGTGCCCTTCTCGTCCACCATGATAAACAAGGATGCTCATGGGGACAGGCCACCCATATAGGAGGGTGATACATACACTGGACTTGGTCCCAGATACTGCTGGCAAAAGGGCATACAGACACCCAGGTACTGCCTTCCAGGTAGTTTTGCCCATGAGTACCCACTCTGCCCCTCCACTTTCCCTCCTCCTGCATTGTCATTCCAACCACAAACTCTGGATCAGGAGATTTTCCTACTCGCTGAGACACTCTCTGGCAGTCTCACTAGACAGCTGTAATAACATCATGGACCAGTTTCCTGGGTGTGTGGTCTGTGTAGTCACACAGGCGCATGTGTTTAGAAGGGCACATGCTTGGTTCAGTGCTCTGCTGTCACCATCTTGAAATTTTTGATAATTTTCTAACAAGGGCCCTGCAAGTTATGTCGCCAGCCCCGCTTGCAGAGTCAAGAGGATGCTTCTGGCTCTGGGCTCCCCAGCTGTGTCCATTGGAGCAAAGCGGGTCTGTGAATCTCTTTAGGTCTGCTATCCATCTGCCATCTTCCTACTCCTACAGGAAATGGACCTAGAAAGCCAGAAGTGAGGAGAGCTATTGTAATTTATTACTAGCGCTGGTAGGATGGGGGAGGGGAAGGCACAGAGGAAGACAGGGAGTGTTGGGACTGAATGAATCTTGATTAGGGAAGGTGACAAGAAATGGCTCTCAGAACAAGACCCAAGCCCAGGGACAAGTGCTGTTCAGGGGGGCAGAGGCCAACCGCCTGGTGGATGGGCTTCCATGGCTGACTCTCCTTTCCCCAGCCCAGCCCAGGCCTTGGCCCAAATCCTGGGGAGACCAGAGCCCACAGGCCTTATGTGGCTCATCCTCACCTGGCTTGCCTGAGGTTTGAGATGCTGCCAAAGACAGAGCCTCTTTCTGCTGCTTCTGCATGCTGTGTGCCAGCACCCTGCCATGCCACCCTGGCCTCATCATTCCTGAAAGGAGCAAGCTCATCAGACAGAAGTGAACTCAGGGTCTTTGCTGGTAACTAGTTATTAGTCTTATTAACTGCCATCAAGTCAGCCTAGCACTAAACCAAAACCCAAATCAGTTGCCGTTGAGTCAATTCTGACTTGTGGTGACCCTATGTGCTGCAAAGTAGAACTGTGCTCCATAGAGTTTTCAATACTGTGATCTTTTGGAAGCAGATCACCAAGCATCTCTTCTGAGGCACCTTTGGGTGAATTCAAACCACCAACCTTTTGGTTAGTAGTCAAGCACTTAACCATCTGCTCCACCCAGGGCCTCCCAGCCTAGTACTTAAAAAAAAAAAAAGAAAAACTTGTTGCTATCGAGTCAATTATAACTCATAGCAACCCTATAGGAGAATAGAACTGCCCCATAGGGTTTCCAAGGAGAGGCTGGTGGATTCAAACTGCCGAAGTTTTAGTTAGCAGCCACTGTGCCACCAGGGCTCCGTAGTACTAAACCCAAAAACCAAACCCGTTGCAGTGGAGTCGATTCCAACTAATAACGACTCTATAGGACAGAGTAGAACTCCCAAGGAGCACCTGGTAGGATGGAACTGCCAACCTTTTGGTTAGCAGCTGTAGCACTTACCCACTACACCACCAGGGTTTCTATAGTACTAGCTGCTATTAATTGAGCATTTGTTACATACCAGGCATATTCTTACACTTCATCTTCAACACAGAGCTGTAAGGTAAGTTATATCATTCTCCCCATTTCCTGGATGAAGAAACTGATGTCCAGGGGGAGTATAAAACTTTCCAAAGTTGACAGACCTCATATTTGCATCCAGGCTTTTCTGACAATAGAGACCAAGCTTTTTCCCATTGTGTTTTATTGTCTGTCTAATATCTACCCATCTCATTGGGCTATTGGTGCATTCTTTTAATAAAGTTTTAAAAGCTCTTTATATAAAAATCCAAGGTATAGCAGTGCCTCCTTCTGACATAGTTTATTATTATGTGCTTTTGTGTCTAATATGAACTCTACATCAGTTATAGAGGCATACATATGTGTGTTGGTCCAGCTCTTCTTTGCCTACCTTGCCTACCAGCGACTCATGCATGTGAACAATAGAAGGGGGCTCCTAGGTAGTTACTACAATTGCCAGTTGCTGTCCAGTTGGTTCTGACTCATGGCGACCCCAAGTGAGTCAGAATAGAACTGTATTTTCAATGGCTAATTTTCCAGAACTAGATCACTAAGCCTTTCATCCAAGGCGCCTCTGAGTGGACTCAGACCTCCAACCTTTCAGTTAGCAGCGGAGCACATTAATCATTTGCATTATCAGGGACTCCCTAGATAATTAGTCCCCTATAATCTTGAAAGGTCGCTATGAGTCAGAATCGACTAGACAACAACAGGTTTTGGAATCTTGAGAGGAGGAGACCTGGTGGCGCAGTGATTAAAGTGCTTGACTGCTAACCAAAAGGTTGGAAGTTCGAACTCACTAGCCACTCCCCAGGAGAAAGATGTCACAATCTGCTTCCTTAAAGATTATAGCCTTGGAAACCCTATGGGGAATTTCTGCTCTGTCTTGTAGGGTCACTATGAGTTGGAATTGACTCGAGGGCAGTGGATTTGTTTTCTTGGGAGGAGGGGTTTAATCTTGAGAGCAGAATAAGATAGTCGTTTCCATGTCTCTTCAAATGATGCATTTACTCCTTTCTCAACCTACTTGCTCGCACCTAATCAATGAGGACCTTTAAAGAATATGGGGGCAATGATGATGGCTAACATTTATTAAGCGCACTTCACCAGTATTGCCTCATTTAATACTCTCAAGGGCCCTAGGAGGTACTATTGTTCCTTCCATTTTTAGGTGATAAAAGTGAGGCTCAGAGAGGTTAAGTGCCTTGCCCAAGTTCTTGCAGCTAGACATGGGAGTCATTTATTGATTGCTTCATTTAACAAGCATACTTTGAGCTCCTGCCATATGCCAGACCCTGAGCTGGACACAATAGTGAGCAAAACCAGCGCTAAGCCTATTCTTGCAGCATCCAGTAAGGAGACAACATGAATCAGGATGGCCAGGGAAGACTTCCCTTAGGATATCCAACGTGTGACCAAGAATAAACTAGGAAAAGAGGAGATGGAAGAGAATTTCAGCTGAGGGAACAGTATGTGCAAAGCTTGTGGTAAAACAGAGCATGGCCAGTTTAAGAAATTGAAAGAAGTTCAGTAAGACTGAAGTGGACAGAAGGAGCGGGGTATGGAGCCAGATAAGCCACAAGAAGAAAGGGGTCAGAACTTGTAAGGCCTTTTAAAACTTTAGTCTTTCTCCTAAGATAATTGAAAGCCTTTGATTAGTTTTAAGCCAAGTGACAGAATCCAGATTATAATTTAAGAAGATCACGTTGAGTGCTGTGTGGAGAACAGACTGATGTAGGGCAAGAATGGAGATGGGATGACCAGATAGCTAGCTATTGTAGAAGTCCAAAAGAAGGAAAATAGTGATTTGTGGGTGGTGGCAGAGATGGAAAGAAGTGGAAACATTTGGGAGAGAGTGAAGAGATAAAATAAAGGGATTTGATTATGATTAGGTGGGGAAAATGAGAAAGAGAAAGTTTTCAAGGATTTTAATTCAGGTCTATTAGTCTTCAAAGGCTGCACTTTTAACCATTACCCCTTAAGCATTTGATTATTCAGGATTAAGTTCAGCTATAATAGGAAACTCCAAATAACAATAACTCAAACATGATACAAATTTATTTTTTATTCACATGCCCAGAGGTAATCCTTCCTTGACTAGTTTGGTGTTCCACCATGTTAAGTGTTCAGGCAGCTTCCTTTTTTTGCTCTACCACCCTTAACACACAGCTTCCACTGTCTGGTCCAAATGGCAGCTTGAGCTGAGACATTACATCTGCATTCCAGACAGTAGTAGAGAGAAGGAGGGGGAAGGGCATGTCTCCTTCTTTTGAGAGCATTTCTTGGAAGCCACGTACCAAACTTCTGCTTACATTTCATTTACCACAACTTTGTCATTGGCCGTATTAGCATAGGGGCTGAGAAATGTCACCTTTGTTTTGGGCAAGGCAGTGTCCAGGGTAAAATCAATGGTTCAGTTACTAAGAAGAAGGGAAGAATGGATATTGGGAAACAATTAGCAAACTCAACCACAATTACTAGCCCTAAGTCTGTGCAGTGCCAAACCACACTGAATGATGAAAAGTTGAAAGCAGAGATTTGAATATATGAAGTAGGTTTTGCTAGGTCTCAATATTATATGCACATATTTTGATGTTCCATTTTTGTCCAGTTAGATTGTTTACAAAGTTAAAAATACCTTGAATGTAAAATGGTGCAGCTACTGTGGAAAACAGTTTGACAGTTCCTCAGAATGTTAAATATAAACATACAACCCAGCAGTTCTGCTCCTAAGTATAGAAAACTGAAAATATATGTTCATGCAAAAATTATATATGAATGTTCATAGCAGTATTATCCATAATAGCCAAAAAGTGGAAACCACTCAAATGTCTATCAACTGAAAAATGGATAAAAACAAAATGTTTATGTCTATGCAATGGCATATTATTCAACAATAAAAAGGAATGAAGTACTGATACATGCTACAACGTGGATGAACTTTAAAAACATCATGCTAAGTGAAAGAAAGCCAAAAACAAACAAAATCCATTGCCACTGAGTCGATTCAAACTCATAGCCACACACAAAAGGCCACATATTGTATGATTCCATTTTTATGAAATATCCAGAATAGGCAAGTTCATAGAGAAGGAAAGACTAGGCTGCCAAGGGTTAGGGGGAATGGGGAGTGACAGGTACTAGGTTTCTTTTGGGAGTGATGGAAATGTTCTGGAATTAGAGAGTAGTAATGGTTGCACATCTTAGTGAGTTATATTAATACACTGAATTGTACATTTTAAAATGGTGAATTTTATGTTACATGAACTCTGTTTCAATAAACAAATACATGCCCATCTTTGGTTCCACATGTGGTTCTTAAAAAAAGAAAAGACAAACAAACAATCCCATAAATATATATTTACATATGTGTGTGTGTGTTATAAAGGTTTGGTTAAATCTGATATTTATAAACAACACAGATTAATTCTGGCATTTGATTCCATGACCTCAGAATCATGGTATTTCAGTTATAGGGAGCCAAACATTTGTTTTTTGCCTGGATTTTTAAGTTTTCTAAGGATGCCCATCAACTCACATCTCTGCGCAGTTTTGGAAAATTGAGGTGCTGCTGTGGCGTGTATCATTTATCTATTGCCGTGTAACAAATTACACCAAAACTCAGCAGCTTAAATCAAGCATTTATCATCTCACAGCTGCTATGGGCCAGGAATCCCCAAGGGGCTCGGCTGGGTGGCTCCAGCTCAGAGTCTCTCAAATGGTTGAAGACTTTACTGGACAAAAAGATGGAAAGAACCTAAGTGTCCATCAACAGATGAATGGATAAGCAAATTACAGTAGAAGCACATAGTGGAATACTATTCAACAATAAAGAACAATGATGAATCCATGAGAACCTGAGTGTCCATCAACAGATGAATGGATAAGCAAATTACAGTAGAAGCACATAGTGGAATACTATTCAACAATAAAGAACAATGATGAATCCATGAAACATCTCACAACATGGATGAATCTGGAAAGTATTATGCTGAGTGAAATAAGACTATCACAAAAGGACAAATATTGTATGAGACTACTATTTTAAAAACTCAAGAAAAGGATTACACACAGAAAAAAACATCATTTTATGCTTACGAGGGAGGGGAACGGTGCAGAGGGGAAATCACTAACTAGATAGTAGATAAGTGTTAACTTTGGTGAAAGGAAAGACAACACACAGTATAGGGGAAGTCAGCACAACTTGACCAAGGCAAAGCCAGGAACGTGCTTTTTAGTTCAATCAAGTATAGGAGATTAAATGGGCAATATCTGCCCAAAAGCAAAGATGAGAAGACAGGAAGGGACAGGAAACCTGAACGAATGGACACGGGGAACCCTGGGTGTAAAAGGAAAGAGGGAGAGTGCTGACACATTGCAGGGATTGCAACCAATGTCCCAAAACAATTTGTGTATAAATTTTTTAATAAGGAACTAATTTGCACTGTAAACTTTCACTAAAACACAATTAAAAAAAATAAAAAGACTTGACTGGAGCTAGAGCATGTATGTCTAAGGTCCCTCACCTGGCTCTTGGTCAGGACTTGAGGTGCTCCTTGTGTAACCCTTTCCATGGGGCTGCTCACCACACAGTTTCCCCATGTGACCAGTGACCCGGGAGAGAGTGACTGAAATGGAAGCTTCCGTGTCTTAACCTAATCTCAGAAGTGACATCATCTCCCTTCAGCCATACTCTATTAGTCACACAGAGACCAACCCTGGTACAATGTCGAAGGGGACTGCACAAGGGTGTGAATACCAAGAGGCAGGGTCAGGAGAGCCATCTTGGAGGCTGACTCCTCCAGGGAGATAACAGTACTCAAGCTTGACAGACCCAGAAACCAGAAATTCAGAGGGATGTTTCCCAAAGTGCTGTAAATCAGCCAAACAGGGCCCAGTGTGGATACTGTAAAGTAAAGGCCACATCTGCCCAGCTGGAGTCACAACCTGAGATCCAGCTGTCAGCGCTGCTCTGGAGCTGTCTCTGAGGGTGGCACACACAAGACAGAGATACTCTACCCAGGACGAGGAGTCTCAGGGTCTGCTCTGCCACTTACCTCCCCTGTGAGCTCAGACAAAATTCACTTTCCCTCTCCTGGCCTCCACTTCCTCATTTATAAACGGAGACAATGTGACTCACCACTACCACCAGCTGTCATTGAGTTGATTGCGACTCGTGGTGATCCCATGTGTGTCAGAGTAGAACTGTGCTACATAAGATGTTCAATGGCTGATTTTTCAGAAGTGGATCACCAAGGCACCTCTGGGTGGACTCGAACCTCCAGTCTTTCAGTTAGCACCCAGGAACTCCAACAATGTGACCAGAGCAGCATTTTTCAATGTGTACCCTCTGGGCCCCTTAGAGATCCAAGGATGTATGATTTTATCAGACTTCCTTGTAGACTTCATTTGGGAAAAATCTAAAAGTGTGCCACTGCATAAAAGTAAAAAAAAAAATCAGCAACAAAGTAAGTTTGAAAACCACTGTGCTTTGTGAACTTAAGCTCCCTGTACGTCTTCAGTCTTGAATTTCCTGATCTCAGATCAGTAGAACCTTGGCTATGGGATCACCCTCAGTAATGCTGAAGGTACGTAAGGGATCTGCAGTTATGTTCCATCCTGTGGTAAGCTTACCAGAGGGAAATGGCTCTTGCATCGGACGCTCCAATAATTGTCATTCCATCATTTTCTTGTTGCCTGGAAGGGGCGTAAGCGAAAACGAAGGGCGGTGTTGGCAGTGTTGACCCAAGGCCAACATTCCTGGTTGGAAAGTGAAGGATTCAGCCAGTCATCGAGCTTGGTGCCCAAGCAGAGAGGCTCTGAGGAAGGAGCACAGGATTTGGAGGAGATGTGGGTGTGAGAAAGGGCTCTGCCTCGGAGCCATCTTAGCTCCACTTTCTTCACCTATATTGTAGGGATGGAGTCTCTGAGTGGTGCAAATTGTTAACGCACTCTCTGCTAACCAAAAGATTGCAAGTTTGAGTCCATCCAAAGGCACCTCAAAAGAAAGGCCTGGCAATGTATTTCTGAAAAATCAGCCATTGAAGACCCTATGGAGTACAATTCTGCTCTGGCACACAAGGGGTTGCCATGAATCTACTCAACAGACCTAGTACTGGTAATGGTGGGGATGACTGTAATCATCTCACAGATTGTCTGAGACAGTCAAATGATATAATGACATTCACTTAGAATATGAGTGAAAAATGTAGTGCCCAGGACCCATACCTCATGCCGTATACAAAAACTACTTCTAAATGGATCAAAGACCTGAATATAAAGCCTAAAACTATAAAGTTCATAGAAGAAAAAATAGGACCAACACTACAGGCATAAATACATGGCATCAACAGGATACAAACTATAACCATAAACGCACAAACCCCAGAAGATAAGCTAGATAACTGGGATCTTTGAAAAATCAAACACCTATGCTCTTCAAAAGACTTCACCAAAAGAGTAGAAAGAGAACCTGCAGACTGGGAAAAAATTTTTGGACAGTACAAGTCAGACAAAGGTCTAATCTCCATAATCTACAAGAAAATCCAACACCTCTACAACAAAAAGACACATAATCCTATTAAAAATGGGCAAAGGAAATGAACAGACACTTCACCAAAGAAGACATTCAAATGGCCAACAGACACATGAGGAAATGCTCGCCATCACTAGCCATTAGAGAAATGCAACTTAAAACCACAATGAGATACTATCTCACCCCAGCATTACTGGCATGAATCAAAAACACTGGAAATAACAAATGTTGGAGGGGCTACGGGGAGATTGGAACTCTTGTGCACTGCTGGTGGGAATGCAAAATGATACAACCATTTTGGAAAATGATATGGCACTTCCTCAGAAAGCTAGAAACAGACACACCATTCGATTCAGCAATCCCACTCCTAGGAATATATCCTAGAGAAATAAGAGTCGTCACTCGAATAGACATATGCACACCTATGTTCATGGCAGCATTGTTCACAATAGCAAAACGATGGAAGCAACCTAGATGCCCATCAACAGATGAATGGATAAACAAACTATGGTACATACACACAATGGAGTATTATGCAACGAGAAAGAACAACAATGAATCTGTGGACCATCTCATAGCATGGATGAAATTGGAGGACATTATGCTGAGTGAAGTAAGTCAAGCACAAAAGGACAAATATTGTATGAGACCTCTGTTGTAAAAACCATGAAAAAGTTCACACACAAAATATAACAATCTTTGTTGGTTACCAGGATGGGAGGGGTGGGGGGGGAATACTAAATAGGCAATAGATAAGTGGTATCTTGGGTGAAGGGTGAGACAGTACACAATACAGGGGAAACTAGCACAACTTGTACAAGGAAAGGTCATGGAAGCTCCATAGACACATCCAAACTCCCTGAGCAACTGAATTGCTGGGTGGACGGCTGTTAGGACCATGGTCTCAGGGAACATCTAGTTCAATTGGCATGACACAGCTTATAAAGACAGTGATCTACATTATACCTTGGTGAGTAGTGTCTGGGGTCTTAAAAGCCTATGAGCAGCCATCTAAGATACTCCACTGGTCTCATCCCTTCAGGAGCAAGGGAGAATGAAGAGAACAGGATACAAGGAAAAGATTAGTCCAAGGGACTAATGGACCACAGCTACCAAGGCCTCCACCGGGCTGAGTCCAGTACAGCTAGATGGTGCCTGGCTACCACCACTGACTGCTCTGACCAGGATCACAACATAGGGTTCTGGACAGAGCCGGAGAAGGATGTAGAACAAAATTCTAACTCACAAAAAAAAGACCAGATTTACTGGCCTAAAGGAGACTGGAGAAACCCCGAGAGTATGGCCCCCAGACACCCTTTTAGCTCAGTGGTGAAGTCATCTCCAAGGTTCACCATTCAGCTGGGGAGTGGACAGCCCCATAAAACCAAATGGGACTAATGAGGTACAGCAGTCCAGGGACAAGGGACAGAAGGCAGAAGGGGACAGGAAAGCTGGTGATAGGGAACCCAAGGTTGAGTAAGGACAGTGTTGATGTGTTGTGAGGTTGTTGACCATTGTCATAGGGCAACATGTGTACTAACTGTTAAATGAGAAACTATTTTGTTCTGTAAGCCTTCATCTAGAGTGAGAATAGCAGCACAATTGGAAGAGCATAGTTGATGTCACTGAACTGTGCATGCAGAAATTTTTGGAATGGTGTATCTTTGGCTATGTGCATTTTCACCAAAAAAAAAAAAACGTCCAGAAGGGAGAGGGTTGACATGCCGTGGGGTTGTTAACCAGTGTCATAAATCAATATGTGTACTACTGTTTCATGAGAACCTATCTGTTCTGTAAGCCTTCACCTGAAGTACAATTTTAAAAAATAAAAAATGAGAAAAAAAAGAATGTAGTGCCCCAGAGGGATGTGGCTGCTGTGACATGACACAGGGTGGTGGGATGGCGGTGGGAAGTAGTCCTGTGGGATGTGGGCGGCCGTTACCTGGCTCCCTTGGAAGTTACCAGCAGGAATGCAGGCTCAGTGTTCCTGGATCTTCTCATTTTTTAAAAGAAGCCATAAATTCAGGTTTTTATGTGAAATTTCTCAATTTTTAAAATACTGTACAGACCAAAAACCACATCTCTCAGCCAGACTTGATCCACAGGCCGCCAGTTTGTGACCCCTGAGTTCTAAGGGAGTGACTCCATTTTAATCAAAACACCAGGAAATTTGGATAAAAATTTTCATTCTTCTTCTCTGAGAGGTTTGCCTCCTGGAAGCACATTATTTATTCACCTATCAAGTGTCTACTGTGTGCTAGACACTGAGAAGATTCTAGAATGCTTACACTTTCTCATCTCCTCTCTGACCACAGAGCCCTTTCCCCCGCCTGTTCCACCCATCAGGTTTTCTGTACATGGGAAAGTGGAAAGAAGAGAAATAGGAGGGAAGAAAAGCATAGGCCTGGAGCAAACGTGTGGCAAGCGTCTCATTCCACAAGTGAGGGGTAAAATTATGCCTCCAAAGCTACCA
This sequence comes from Dugong dugon, assembly GCA_030035585.1. NCBI lineage: Eukaryota > Metazoa > Chordata > Mammalia > Sirenia > Dugongidae > Dugong > Dugong dugon. The sequence goes on from CM057462.1 coordinate 156,530,311, forward strand.
TCTTTGCACCTTTATCAGCTAGCACAGAGTTCATTACATATTTATTGAAAAATTCAGTAATAATAATAGCATATGTGAATTGATCACCCATTCTGCACTGGTCCCACCGGTGTTATTATTATCTTGCAGTGCTATGCACCTTATTCCTCCTAACAGTGCTGTAATGCAGGGAACCTCTTTCACCAGATGAGGAAACTAAGGCCTAGAGAGAGTAAGTAACTTGCCCAAGTTCAAAGAGCTCCAGAACGGTGGAGCTGGAATTGGAATCTGATGTATCTGACTCCAGAGCACACACTTTTTACATTTTGCTGAAGAATGAATGAATGAGCAAGCTGAAGTCCTGTTCCCTCTCTCCCTCATCCCTCATCCTCAGCCCCACTCTGCCCTCCCAACTCATGCACTAGTTCTGAGGCTTAAAGACCTGAGTTACATCTTTGAGGATTTTCAGAGGTCCATTGGGGCCATCACGCCCCTCAATGACTCAGGGTGTTCCCATCTTGTCACAGGGCCTCCCAGTAGTACTCAATGTGTAGGCACACGCTTAGCTCCTTTCCTGTCACACTGACACACTTGGCATTAGCTGCCTTTTAAACATCTTTCAAGAAGGGGAAAGATTTGAGAAAAAGTGGCAGGCTTTATAGATCAAGGAGGGTTATTATTTACCTGTGCAACAGTTGCTGTTATTTTTTTCTGTACTCTAGTGTATAATTAGAGCTCATAAAAGTGCTACTGTGTGGGAGGTCTACATTTCCTCCCAATTAAGTGTCCCCAGATGTTCATATATCCTGACACTTCAGGCCTCCCTGCCTGCTTGTGTTCACCTTCCCGCCTTACTCTTCCTCTGCATGTACCGCCCTGCAGTTGGCTAATCAGTCATTGTGCCCCAGTGCTACAGCTCCACGTCTGCCTAAAAGCCTGTTTCCTCCTTGATGTGGTCGAGTGTCTGCTGTCTGCACTGAGTCAGAAATCTCTCTTTCATGAGAACCTGACTCCCAAAGACAGATGGATTTTCTTGCTGCTTTTGGAAATCACTGATAGCACTCCTTTGGTGCAATCATAGAGGTCCCTCTGGGGTGCTTGCTGACTGGATGGTTGAACAAGGGTTCACCAAACACTCACTGCAGTAAGCAAACTTGCAACTTCAGGAGATGCTGTCATAAAGCTAGGGAACACTCTGGTCCTCCAGTTAGATCCAAAAGACTATATTTTGCAAAATATCATACTCAAAGGATACTGTTGTTGTTGTTGTTGTTAGTTGGCCCCCAGCTCATGATGACCGCATACACAGAGGAACAAAAGACTGCCTGGTCTTGCGCCATTCCTATAATCAGTTGTGGATCGGGCTGTTGTGATCCACAGGGCATTCATTGGCTGGTTTTCAGAAGTAGATCGCCAGGCCTTTCTTCCTAGTCTGTCTTAGTCTGGAAGCCCTGCTGAAACCTGTTAAGCATTATAGCAACATGCAAGCCTCCAGATGGGTGGTGCCTGCACATGAAGTGCAATGGCTCGGATTTGAACCTGGGTCTCCTACATGGACAGCAAGAATTCTACAACTAAACCACCAGTGACCTAAAAGGATACTAGGAGTGACCCAGATAGGAATCTCTCCACTTTCTCTCCAAATCCAAGTCCTGAGGGCTTTGGCCTTTATTACACAGGTAAGGACTTCAGGGTCATAGAAAGATGAAAGACGTGGAGTTTGCAGAACTGGGATCAGATTCTCACTCTCCTGTGTGCTAGTTCTGTGCCCTAAAAAAAATTATTTAACTTGGTGTGGGCTTCATTAACGGAGATTATAAGAACAAAAATCACCTCACAAGATTGTTTTGAGAATTAAATAAATTAGCATATGTGAATGTACTTGGGACAGAGTAGGCGTTCATCAAATGATAACTGAATTCCTTAAATGAAAGAACTATGGTGTCTCCTTTTAAGGTGAAAGAAAAAACATTACATCAGAGGAGGAACCCTGCACCCAAACGCAAGAATAATTCTCAGTCTAATGGGGCTCAGTCCAACCTGTTCCTGATTTCCTCTCATTACCTGGCTAAGAAGTCTGATGTCACTTTTTGACTCTATTATTTTAAAATTTTTATATGAAAATGTTAAACACACAGAAAAGTAAAAAGAACAGCATAAGGAATAACCTATTTGTTCATCTATTTGGAAAATCTAGTTCTAACTCTTAACATTTTGCCATTATACATGTAAGTGTGTGTGTGTGCGCACATGTACATATGTATATATGTATGTGTGTGTATATATTTGCTGAACCATTACAGACATAATGATCCTTCATCCCAAAATATCTCAGCAAGCATCTCCAAAAAAGTCACTGTTTTACATTACTACAATAGTATTATATATTTAACCAAATTAACAATTCCCTAATATCAGCTAATAGCTAGTTCATGTTTTAAAATCTCCCATTTATTTCCAGATTATATTTTGTAGCCTTTTTTGGAGTAAGGATCCAATTAAATATGCATTTGGTTGTTATGTTTCTTAAATGTTTTAAAATCTAGAACAAGCTACCTCCCCATCCCCCACCCCAGTTCCACACCTAGCTTGCCTGCCAACTACACACACCTTTTTTTTTACGTTAACGCTAAATTCAATCCCAGAGCTAAGATGATGACCAGCCAGATCTCCACGTTGTGATTAAGAAGTTATCTGGTGCAGAAGGGGGAGCTTGGCTATTCTGTTTCAATTCCCCTATTCCCTTTCCTCCTCTAGTGCTGAGGAATTAAGAATGTTCCTGGCTCATCAGGAACAACCACTGGTTCTAAAAAAAAATGGACTCCCAGGTAACTGACTAAATTTGAAGTTCAAGAAAGGGAGAAGTGGCTATCACCTGGGGGGTCATAGAAATACTCATGGATTGGCTGGCACTGAAGCTGGCTCTTGAAGACAGCCTGAATTTACAACTGTGGAGAAGTGTATGAAGATTGCCCAGCAGAGATAGATCACAGATTCATTGTTGTTCTTTCTCGTTGCATAGTACTCCATTGTGTGTATGTACCATAGTTTGTTTATCCATTCATCTGTTGATGGGCATCTAGGTTACTTCCATCGTTTTGCTATTGTGAACAATGCTGACATGAACATAGGTGTGCATATGTCTAATTCAAGTGACGACTCTCATTTCTCTAGAATATATTCCTAGGAGTGGGATTGCTGGATCGAATGGTATGTCTATTTCTAGCTTTCTGAGGAAGTGCAATATCATTTTTATAACAACTAGTCCCTGTTCTGTGTCTCCAGCCTGGAGCTCTCCTTCTGAGCTATTTAATTGTCTATCAGTTAATTCAATTTTTATTCAACAAATACCTATATATTGTGTGGCATGTAATGCTCCAAGCACTTTATAAGATACTAGTTTATTTACTGCCCCATCCATAGCTGAAAATCTCCATGATTACATCTGAACTGATCATCTTTCCACCAAACTTCCTCCTCCTTCTCCTGTGAGGCCAGTCTTTTAGAAAGGTGTTGAGCATTCACACAGCTGCTCCAGCAAGAAATGAATGGCTTCTCCCAAATGCACTTCTCCCTCACTACTCTCCGTCCTTTACTCCTTCCCCTCCATATACAACTAAACTTCAAGACCTGCTGCTCCCACTGCTATATCACCCCATCTATCCACCCCCTCCAGCTTTAATTCAGGCTTTCATCACATATGACGGAATATCACAACAGCCTTCTAGACTCTCCTTGCCTCTGGTCTGACCCCTCTCAAATCCGTTCTCTGTGATGCTCTCCAAATAATTTCTTCTAAAATACAATCTAATCCTGAAGCCTCTGTCCTCTTGCTTAAGGTCCTTCTATTTCTCCCCAACGTTTCAGAATGAGCAAAACGCTGAGTCATAGGAATCAGGTTGGTAGCTCCAGAAGGGTTCCAAAGTGGCTATCTCATGTTTATAAACATTCCTGCTATGATCTTCCCATCTTTTATTTATAAATACCACAAAAACCCATTGCCATGGAGTCAATGCTGACTCATAGGGACCACGTAGGACAGAATAGAACCTCCCCATAGGGTTTCCAAGGCTGACATCTTTACAGAAGCAGAGTGCCACATCCTTGTCCCACAGAGTGGCTGGTGAGTTTGAACCGCCGAACTTTTTGTTTAGCGGCCGAGCACTTAACGACTGCCTCTTCTTAGTAAGTGACTTTTTCTCTCAGAAGCCTTCCTTGTTCTGATTTCAACACCCCTCTTTGGTGGTCCCATAACATCGTTTGCATACATCTACCATTTTTCCGTTCAGTCTGTCCTTCAATTGTGAGTTTATTTGCTGGTCTCATTCACTGACTATAAACGTCTTAAGACGAGGGATTAAGCTCATTGAACTGTGATTCTTCAGTGCTCAGTACAGAGTACTCAGTAAACTTTTGTTGAATGAATGAATAGCAAAAATTGAGTGGTATTATAATTGAATAATTGAGTATCTAAGGATATGGGGCCTGAGATCATTTTATTTCAGTTCAAATCCCAGGTCAACTGTCATTTACAAGACCTGTGACCTTGGGTAAATTTATTTTATTTTATTTATTTTTTTACTTTTGCTAATTTATTTCATTTTAAATCCCATATTTTCACAGTGAGTAGACATTGTTGATTTTGCAGTAACATTAAATATACACACTAATTGTAAAACATGCCCCAATTTTGGAATGCCTTAGAATCAAGAAAATACAAAAACTTCTATTTTTAAAAATCTGATCACAAAAATATTATATGTTTATTATAGACATTTTGGAAAATACACTAAATATATAGAAAAATTTGAAAACAAATAAATAAAAAAACACTCTAACCACACCATGCTATAACTGTAAAAGCATGTTGTGGTAAATACTTCTAGCCTTTTTCCTCGGCATTTAGGGAAAAAATAATATGTACATGTACTTGTGTGTGTGTGTGTGTGTGTTGTGATGTTGTGTGTGCATATATTTACAAAGTTAGGATCATACTTTACAGACTGTTTTATGACCTGTTTTACCATTTAGCAATACACTATGATTATCTTTCCATGTCGTTAATCGTTAAGTAATATTCTGCCCTGTAATAGCTACATAGAATCCCAATTTATGGATATAGCATAGTTTATTTCATTGAACCTTTATTTTGGGACATTTAGGTAGTTACTAATATTTAGCTATTATAAAAACGCTGTAGTGAGCCCATCAACAGATGAATGGATAAACAAACTGTGGTACATACACACAATGGAGTACTATGCAACGAGAAAGAACAACAATGAATCTGTGAACCATCTCATAACATGGATGAAACTGGAAGACATTATGCTGAGTGAAATAAGTCAATCACAAAAGGACAAATATTGTATAAGACCTCTATTGTAAAAACCCATGAAAAAGTTCACACACAAAATGTAACAATCTTTGTTGGTTACCAGGGATGGGAGGGGTGGGGGGTAAACACTAAATAGGCAATAGATAAGTGGTATCTTGGGTGAAGGGTGAGACAGCACAAGATACAGGGGAAACTAGCACAACTTGTACAAGGAAAGGTCATGGAAGCTCCATAGACACATCCAAACTCCCTGAGCAACTGAATTGCTGGGTGGACAGCTGTTGGGACCATGGTCTCGGGGAACAGCTAATTCAATTGGCATGACACAGCTTATAAAGACAGTGATCTACATTCTACCTTGGTGAGTAGTGTCTGGGGTCTTAAAAGCCTATGAGCAGCCATCTAAGATACTCCACTGGTCTCATCCCTTCAGGAGCAAGGGAGAATGAAGAGAACAGGATACAAGGAAAAAGATGAGTACGAAGGACTAATTGTCCACAGCTACCAAGGCCTCCACCGGACTGAGTCCAGCACAGCCAGATGGTGCCCAGCTACCACCACTGACTGCTCTGACCAGGATCACAACAAAGGGTTCTGGACAGAGCTGGAGAAAGATGTAGAGCACAATTCTAACCCACAAAAAAAAAGACCAGATTTACTGGCCTAAAGGAGACTGGAGAAACCCTGAGAGTATGGCCCCCAGACACCCTTTCAGCTCAGTGGTGAAGTTATCTCTGAGGTTCACTGCTCAGCCGGGGAGTGGACAGCCCCATAAAACCAAATGGGACTAATGAGGTACAGTAGTCCAGTGACAAGGGCCAGAAGGTAGAAGGGGACAGGGAAGCTGGTGATAGGGAACCCAAGGTTGAGTAAGGACAGTGTTGATGTGTTGTGAGATTGTTAACCATTGTCATAGGGCAACATGTGTACTAACTGTTAAATGAGAAACTATTTTGTTCTGTAAGCCTTCATCTTAAGTGAGAATAGCAGCGCAATTGGAAGAGCATATCAATGTCACTGAACTGTGCATGTAGAAATTTTTGAAATGGTGTGTCTCTGGCTATGTGTATTTTCACCAAAAAAAAAAGGTTGAGAAGTTAGAGGGTTGACATTTTGTGGGGTTGTTAGCCAATGTCATAAAACAATATGTGTACTACTGTTTCATGAGAAACTATTTATTCTGTAAGCCTTCACCTGAAGTACAATATAAAAAAAAAAAAACACTGTAGTGAGCATCTTTGATATATCTTTGTGTACATTAGTCAGACTGCATTTTGATTGCCTTAGAAATGACCAGATAAATGTCTTCCTCCCTCACCACTAAAATGCAGATTCCTAAGCAGCCTCTCTTGGGTTTGGCTACTAAATTGGCAAAGACCGTACTCAGAGCCTCTTTTTGAACTGGGAGAAAACTCAGGGTAGACCCTTACATTTGCACTTTGAGGAGTTTCTCGGTGCCTTTAACTCAGAAGTAGTTAGGGGAAGACCTTTCCACAATACTACCAACTGGCACAGAATGGATTACTGAACACCACAATCATTCAAATACATGTGGTTTTGCTACAGCCTTTTGCATGTAGCCAAAATTTAAAATTCATTGTTGTTGTGAAAAACAGACTATGTTTTTACCCATTCCTCGTCTGGTTCCCATTCTCAAGGGGAATGCTTTCAAACTCTCTCCATTTAGGATGATATTGGCTGTTGGCTTTGTATAAATGCCCTTAATTATGTTGAGGAATTCCCCTTCTATTCCTATTTTATTGAGAGTTTTTATCATGAATGGGTGTTGGACTTTGTCAAATGCCTTTTCTGCATCGATTGATAACATCATGTGGTTCTTGTCTTTTGCTTTATTAATGTGATGGATTACACTGATTGTTTTTCTAATGTTGAACCATCCCTGCATACCTGGTATAAAGCCCACTTGATCGTGGTGAATTATTTTTTTGATATGTTGCTGAATTCTATTGGCTAGAACTTTGTTGAGGATTTTTGAGTCAATGTTCATGAGGGATATTGGTCTATAATTTTCTTTTTTTGTGATGTCTTTACCAGGTTTTGGTATCAGGGTTATGCTGATGTCATAAAATGAGTTTGGGAGTATTCCATCCTTTTCTATGCTCTGAAATACCTTTAATAGTAGTGGTGTTAAGTCTTCTCTGAAAGTTTGGTAGAATTCTCCAGTGAAACTGTCTGGGACAGGGCTTTTCTTTGTTAGGAGTTTTTTAATTACCTTTTCAATCTCTTCTTTTGTTATGGGTTTATTTAGTTGTTCTACCTCTGTTTGTGTTAGTTTAGGTAGGTAGTGAGTTTCTAGAAATTTGTCCATTTCCTCTAGGTTTTCAGATTTGTTAGAGTACAATTTTTCATAGTATTCTGTTATGATTCTTTTAATTTCAGTTGGGTCCATTGTGATATCAGCCATCTCATTTCTTACACGGGTTATTTGCTTCCTCTCCTATTTTTCTTTTGTCAGTTTGGCCAATGGTTTACCATTTTTGCTGATCTTTTCAAAGAACCAGGTTTGGTCTTGTTAACTCTTTTGATTGTTTTTCTATTCTCTATTTCATTTGCTTCTGCTCTAATTCTTATTCTTTCCTTTCTTGTGGGACCCGAGGGCTTCTTTTGCTGCTCTCTTTCTACTTGTTCCATTTGTAGGGTTAATGTTTTGATTTTGGCCCTTTCTTCTTTTTGGATGTTTGCATTTATTGCTATAAACTGACCTCGAAGCACTGCTTTTACTGTGTCCCAGAGGTTCTGGTACTATGTGTTTTCATTCTCATTTGATTCTATGAATTTCTTTATTCCATCCTTAATTTCTTCTATAACCCAGTTGTTTATGAGCAAAGTACTGTTCAGTTTCCATGTGTTTGATTTTTTTTCCTTACTTTTTCTGTTACTGATTTCTACTTCTATGGCTTTATGGTCAGAAAAGATGATTTGTAATATTTTGATGCTTTGAATTCTGTTAAGGCTTGCTTTATGGTCTAACAAGTAGTCTGTTCTGGAGAATGTTCCATGTGTGTTGGAAAAGAAAGTATACTTGGCTGCTGTTGGGTGGAGTGCTCAGTGAATGCCCAAGAGATCAAGTTGGTTGATTGTAGCATTTAGATCTTCCATCTCTTTATTGAGCTTCTGTCTGGATGTTCTGTCCTTCACCAAAAGTGGTGTATTGAAATCTCCTACTGTTATTGTGGAGCTGTCTGTCTCTCTTTTCAATTCTGTTCGAGTTTGTGTTATGTATTTTGGAGCTCTGTCATTGGGTGTGTAAATATTTATTATAGTTATGCCCTCCTGGTGTACTGACCTTTTAATCATTATATAGTGTCCTTCCTTATCCTTTGTGGTGGATTTTACTTTAAAGTCTGTCTTGTCAGGGATTAATACTGCCACTCCTGCTCTTTTTTTATTGTTGTTGGCTTGATATATTTTTCTCCATTCTTTGAGGTTTAGTTTGTTTGTGTCTTTAAGTCTAAGTTTGTAGGCAGTATATAGATGGATCGTGTTTTTTAATCCATTCTGCCACTCTCTGTCTCCTTATTGATGTATTTAGTCCATTTACATTCATCATAATTATTGATAGGTATGAGTTTAGTGCTGCCATTTTGATGTCTGTTTTTGTATGTTGTTGACAGTTTCTTTGTTCCACTTAATTTTCTGTGCTGAGTCATTTTTCTTTATGTATTTTCTTTTCATCTTTTTCATTGTTGTTGATATTGTATTTGCTGAGTCTTTATATTTTTCTTGTTTTTTATTTTGATCTGTAGGATTGTTAGTTTCCTTTGTGGTTACCTTGACATTCACCCCTATTTTTCTAAGTTTAAACCAGTCTTTTATTTCTTTATATCGCCTTGACTTCCTCTCCATATGAAAAATCTATGTCTACATATTTTAGTCCCCTTTTTTGTTTTAACGTTGTCATCTTTTACATAATGACATCTCTGTTTCCCTGTTTTCAGTGTTCTAGCTTTGATTTATTTTCATGACTTCCCTATCAGGGTTGATATCTGGTTGCTCTGTTCTGTGTTCTAGTCTGGGGTTCTTATCTGATGTTACTGGTTTTCTAAACAGAGGACTCTCTTTAGTGTCTCTTGTAATTTTCATTTGGTTTTTGCAAATTCCCTAAACTTCTATTTACCTAGAAATGCCCTAATTTCACCACCATATTTGAGAGACAGTTTTGCTGGATATATAATTCTTCGCTGACAGGTTTTTTTTTTTTTCCCCCTCAAGGCTTTATATATGTCATCCCATTGCCTTCTGGACTGCATGGTTTCTGCTGAGTAGTCTGAGCTTAGTCTTACTGACTTTCCTTGGTAGATGACTTTTTGTTTATCCCTAGCCACTCTTAAAATTCTCTCTTTATCTTTGGTTTTGACAAGTGGTGATTATAATATGTCTTGGTGACTTTCTTTTGGGATCTACCTTATGTGGGGTTCAATGAGCATCTTGGATAGATATCGTCTCGTCTTTCATGATGTCAGGTAAGTTTTCTGAAAACAAATCTTCAACAATTCTCTCTGTATTTTCTGTTATCCCTCCCTGTTCTGGTACCCCAATCACTCATAGGTTATTTCTCTTGATAGAGTTCCACATAATTCTTAGGGTTTCTTCATTTTTTTAATCCTTTTATCTGATTTTTCCTCAGATAAGTCGATGTCAAGTGCTTTATCTTCTATCTCACTAATTCTGAATTCCATTGCCTCAATTCTGTTCCTATGACTTTCTGTTGAGTTATCTAATTCTGAAATTTTATTGTTAATCTTCTGGATTTCTGGTTGCTGTCTTTCTATGGATTCTTGCAGCCTGTTAAATGTGTCATTATGCTGTAATCTTCTTAAATCCCTCTATTGCTTGGTCTACATTTTGACTAATTTCCTTCCTGATCTCTTGAAGAGTTCTGTATATTAATCTTTTGTATTCTGCCTCCTGTAATTCCAAGAACTTGTCTTCCTCCAGAAGATTTCTTGATTATTTGGGAACCTTGCTGAAGCCATCGTGGTCTGACTCTTTATGTGATTTGGTATTGACTATTGTCTCCGAGCCATCAGTAAGTTATTATATTTAGTTATTTTATGTTTGCTTACTGTGTCCTAGCGTCTTGTTTTGTTTTGTTTTGTTTTGTTTTGATATGCCCAAATAGGCTGCTCGTGTCAGCTATCCTGATCACCGGTGCCCCTGAAGCTCCAACGTCCTGCCACCAAGTGGTCAGATCTGCCACTAAGCATGTGAGGCCAGGAGTCTGCCCACTCCTCCTGTATGGATTCAGCTCAGGTGTCCAGGTAGTTGGCCACCAAGTGTATGGTGCAGGCTCTCACTTACAGTCCTAGAGAGGTATGGGTGATTAGTGTAGACACAGGCATCCGGCTGCAGCAGGGGGTCATATGCTGAGCAAAGCAGGGGGTAGAAGGCTACCCCCGAATGTCTGGGAGGAAAGTGTGTCCCTGTTCCCCAGAGCACATAGGTGGGTGGGTTTTACAGCCAGACTATGAGCACCCAGTGCTGTTGTCTGTAAGGATTGGGGGACACCACTTATTTTGGGGCCCCTGTCACAGGTGGCTAGGTGGCATGGGTGGAGCCACCAGTAGCCAGGCTCCTGATGTTGGTAGATGAAGACCCTGCTTAATGGGTAGAGCAGTGTCAAATGTCACAAACCTGCCACTTCACAGCTGAAACACTTGAAGTTAGACTTCAGGTATATACACTGTTGTACAATGGTAACGAGGGCCTATGCTGTTGAATAGGCCCACACGAGTCTCTGCAGGGGGAAAGGCACTCAAAGTCTGTGGACCCTTTAATCCTGTGCATAGGCCAAGGAGCTGTGCCTACCCTGAGTTCCCGGCTTAGGAGAGCCGGCAGATTATTTCCCCCCTCGTTTGTTAATTTGTTCCTCTCCAAGGCCAGGAGAATGGCTCAGGGCGCATGACTGCTCCTACTTCTGGCCCAGGAGACTTGGCAATCACTGAAGCCAGCCTGGACCCAGTGCAGAGCAGGGAGCAGGAAAGTAAATGGGAGAGAGGTTTTTCCCAAGGTGGATGTTTTTAACCCACACAGTAGGCCAGCCTCAAGTACTTATCTTTGACCAATCAAGTGCTGCTTCTCACTGATTCTGGATGCCCGAGTAGACTTTCTGCCACTGGGTCTCTCCCAATGTGGAAAATGCCTCCTGAGCGCTACTGCTTGCCTCACTACGCACCACAAGCTGATGCGGCCTCAGGGGCTCCAGCTCCTGCCAGGTCAGTTCTGGCAACTCCTCGCTGCTTCCAAACCATCTCTTCCTCCCCCTGCCACTCAGTCCGATTCCTCAATTTTGCCTTTGATGTTCAGGGCTCCTAGACTGTCATATATAATTGATTCACTTGTTTTTTCTTGGGTCTTTGTTGTAAGAAAGACCACTGAAAGTGTCTGACTACTCTGCCATCTTGGCTGCGCCTCCTTGGGTAAATTTCTTAATTCCCTACTGCTCAGTTTCCTCATCTGCACACTTAGGATAATAAGAGAACCCTATAGGTGTGATGTAATAATGATATAAGATAATGTATATAAATTAATTAGCAAGATACTTAGCACCAAGTAAGTGCTTAATACATGTTTTCTACTATTATCATTTTTAAATTAGGAAATCAATTGCTTTTGCTTCGTTTGACAGTACTTTTTAAAAAGTAGATTGAATATCCTCCCTGGGTAAAAAATATTAATCTATATTAGTTTTAGTACTTTTTACTAATTGTATGCATTGCTGTTAATTTTCAGAGTTAAAACTGGGTTTCTAGTTAGTGGCGGCTTGCATCTTGCTATGATGTTGAACAAATTTCAGTGGAGTTTCCAGACTAGGATGGGCTAGGAAGAAAGGCCTGGCAATCTATTTCTAAAAATCAGCCAATGAAAACCCTATGGATCACACAGACATTGTCTGATCCACAACCGTTCGTGGGGGTGGTGCAAGGCCGGGCAGAGTTTTGTTCTGTTGTGCATGGGTCACCATGAGTCAGGGTCGATTCTACAGGAGCTGACAACAGCAGTTACAGATAAACTGCTTGGCCAGAAATAATGGTACAGCAAATAGTCATGGAGTAGAGCAAAGCAAAAGTGATTATCTCAGGCGAGTACCAAACTGCAACCCAGTCTTTATTTTCAAACCAGTACTCAAACCACCAGGGTCAGTTTACATTACAGACCTAAGGGTTGTGGAGCATCCTAGTTTTTTCTAACTTTGAAATTAGCCTACACAATATAGAATAGAATATTTCCCTAATTCAGAACTTCCTTCCCAACTTATGGGTTTCAGATTTTCTAGGGTGGCAGAACTATTACAAAGGACCCATGGATCCTTATGCAGAGCCAGCTTTGAGGGTAGACTGAGCAATAGGCATTTATTAGGTCCTGGAAAATATTTATTAAATGAAGGAATGAGTGAATGATCCAATTCATGTATTTATATAGTAATATAATTCAAATTATGTAAGTGCCATTGTATTTTGGTTATCTATTGCTACATAACTCCCCCAAAACTTAATGGCTTAAAACAATACTGATTTGTTATTTCTCATGATTCCGTGCCTTGGCTGGGTGGTTCTGTGGGTTTTGCCTGGGATTTACTCATGTGGCTGCATTCAGCTGGCGGATCAGCTGGCAGCTGCTCTGGATAGCTCATCTGGGCTTGCTGGGCCTCTCTCCCCCATATGGTCTTTCATCCTCAAGGAGGCTAGACCAGCTTCCTCATATGATCGCTACCAGGTTCCAAGAAGGCCAACACCAGTGGGCAAGTGCTTACCAAGTCACTGCCTGTGTCAAGTTTACTGATGTCCCCTCGGTCAAAGTAGGTCACACAGTGAAGCCCAGAGTCAATGTCTGAAGGAACTACAGAGGGGCCAATAGTGTAACAATCTACTACATTGTGATTAATTAATTTTAAAGGATTACTAAATTCATAACAACTTGTAGTCATAACATTTTCTCAATTGTTAGAATGTTCATTAAAACTTCAGATACTTCACTAAACAGTTTGACATGTTAAAGGCATGCTTATACAAAAAAAGATGGGGCCCTCTGCTCTAAATGAATTGCCAGGAATTTAACATGTTTGGTCTCATTCATATGTTTGGGATGGGATTTGACACATTTGGGAAGGCTGCTTTGATGTTTATCATGCTTTTCACCATACGGGGACCATGAGTGGTAAATGAAGAATGCTAAGAAAGTTCATTTCTGCTCATTTGCTAGAAGAATAAGAAAGAAGGGAGAGTGTGTTCTTTCTTATCAGGCAGATCAATATAAACCTTTTTTAATAAATACTAGTTTTAATTAGGAAACCAAGAAAGTAAAATAATGTAACATGAAGTTTGTTTATTTTAATTTCTAGATAATTTCTAAAGTTCTGGACAATGACTATAAAGTGAGAAAGGCATCTACCAGTAACAGAAGAACAGGCAGTGGAAACAGGGCGTGAATAAATGTGCACATTGACGAGGATAATCTAGAGGCCATCCTGTTCACGAAGGTATTTCAAAAGCAGAAATTTAAGATTCTCGGTGAGAGGTATTTTTTTCCACTTTCATTGGTGATAATGAGTCAGTATTTTCTTTGGCCAATCAATCACTAGCTATTTAGGGAGATCCAGAAGGAGGAGAGCCGGTTCCTTTCCAAGAGGGCCTCACTACAAGGGTCTACATGGCACATGGGGTTAGAAGCTAATTCATTGGCTTGTGGTCCACCTGCAAACAGGAGAGGCTACATTTTAATATGCTGCCTCCAGTGAGCAGGTTTGAGTAAACTGTTGTTCATTCCCATCTTTATTGGTGCCTTCCAGGGGTACCTCCCACTCTCCGCCTCCATTGTTTTCTATCCGGGCCTGATGTTTCTCGAAAGGAATTTCTAGCAGACCATTTCCTCAGTTTCTCCTCTGTGTTTTAGCAATCCTCTCTAGTCTCCTCTTTGTTTCATAATTCTTTTCATTAACTTATTCAACAACGAACTCAATTTACTCAATTAATTCACAGTATTGAATGGCAGCTGTGTTAGAAGTTCTATGCCAGTTACCCACTGCCGTTGAGTAGATTCCAACTCATAGCGACCCCAAAGGGTTTCTAAGGCTGTAAATGTCTATGAAGCATAGACTGACACATCTTTCTCCTGCAGAGCCACTGGTGGTTTCGAACTGCCAATCTTTCGATTAGTAGTTGGTCATTTTAACCACTGGGCCACCAGGGCTCCTTTGTGTGAGTCACTGGAACTGTAAAGTGAAAACACAGCTGGTTAAGGGACAGGTATCCCCAAAGAGCCAAAACAAGTAGGATGTGATAATAAATATCACAAGTAGTAGGATTAAGGCTACAGCAGCTCACAGGAGGGAATTTTTCCCGTTCTCCTACTTCCATGACTACCGCTTTCCAGCTATCTTCACAGGCTTCTTTTCCTCTTTGCCAGATTTCACCCTCGGCCTCTTGTCTTCTCACTCACTAGGCAATGCCTCCATTCCTTTGGCTTTGACACTTCCTTCCAACACTGACCATTCTGAACTCCCAACCATATTGTCAACTACCTATTAGATGTCATCACTGAGGGCTTTCAAGCCTTCTCTCCCTCAGCACGTCGAAAACTGAACTTATCATCCTTTTAATCTACTATTCCTTATGTATCTACAGACTCCAACAATGGCTACAAGCCAGAAACCTTAGAATCATCTTTAATCCTATCTCTGGATTTCCAAACTGAAAACCTTGCCAAGTCCGATTGGTTTTAGCCCTGAAATAATCTCATCTCATCCTCTTATTATTTAATGGCCTCATTATTCTTCCCAAGGACCATTACACCAAACTCTTAACTAGGCTCCCTGCCTCCATTTCTTTCCTCTCTAAACCAACCACTGATAGCAGCGATATTGTTTAAATATATAAAGTGATTATGTCACTTCTCTGCTTCAAAACATGCCATGGCTCATCACCAAACCCAGAGTAAAGTCCAAATTCTTTAACATGGCATTCAAGGTCTTCACAGTCTATTCTCATTGATGATACATTAACAGCCTCCCACCCCACTCCCTAACCCTGTAGGTATATGCACACAAACACACACACACACAAAAAAAAAAAAAAACACTTCAACTCTCCCCCAAAAACTTTCTAGCTTCTTAGAGGAAAAAAATGTCAAAGACTGAAAAACAGACAAGGAGATTACTGGGAGTGCCTTCAGTGAGATATTGGCCTTATCTCAGGGGCTCTCAGGGGTTATTTGACTTTATACAGCTGTGCACTTTTTAATGTCTTTGATTGACTAAACTATTTCACAACTCTGTAGAATTAGGAGTTAAGTTGTAGAAAACATACAGTAATGCAAATGTTTTCTTCCACAGCAACGCAAATGATTCCTATCCATATCTATGCAAATGGATTTTGTCCAATGTTGTTAGCCACCTTGAGTCCGCCCAACTCAAGGCAACCCCATAAAGACTATAAATCACTGTAAATTAAATCCTGATTTAAACTGATTTTAACATATTATCAGTTTCTTTGTTAATTAGAGTTACAAAAAATCTTTGATACATGTTTACTTTAAATTTCTATGAGTAAATTTCTATGAGAAATGAACTTTATCTAAATTTTTATAAATTTCTAAAATTCATGAATTTGCAATTTTGAAAATAATACTCTAGTAGTTTTGGAGTTTGTTGTAATTGTGTTGGAGTTGTGAAATTGTTGGAATTAGTTGGAATTGTGTCCCCAAAAAGATAGGTTGAAGTCCTAATCTCCGTACCTGTGAATGTTGTCAGTTAACATGAAGTCATACTGGAGTAAGATGGGTTCTAATTCAATATGAGTAGCGCCCTTATAAAAAGAGGTTAAGAGACACAGACACAGAGAGACTCACAGAGGGAAGACAGACACGTAAAGTGATGCATCTACAAGCCAATGAACACCAAGGATCACCACCATCTCTAGAAGCTAGGAGAGAGGCATGGAACAGATTCTCCCTCAGAGCCCTCAGAAAGAATCAACACAGCCAATACCCTGATTTTGGACTCTTAGCTTTCAGAACCGTGAGATAATAAATTTCTGTACTTATAAGCCACCCAATTTATGGTACTTTTTTATGGCAGCCCTAGGAAATAAGACAGAGGTCATCCACCAATATGCTCAAGTTTTGGACTCCCCTGAGGGAGACAGGTAAACTGCATTGCATGAGACGTGCACCTCATGGTAGCTTAAGCCCAGTCACTTTTTTCTTAGCTCTCAGTCTGACACCCAAGTGGCAATCAAACCTGTTAAAACAAAAATCATATTAAAACAATAATAGAAATTTATTGAAGTTTATTTAACATATGATTTGTAAATAGGGAAAACATTTACAACTAGAGAATCATAAATGTGCCTGAGAAGAAAAATCTTTCAAAGATTCTTATATCCAAGCTTATTGCTAATAATTATACATTTCCATGGAAACAGGGCCAGAATATTGTTTACATAATGATTCACAGACATGCAAAATTTTCTTGAAGAAGAATTCAGATAATTACTGATTTATCCTAAAACATAACTCCTAGTCTAAACTTTGGAGTTTCTGTTGTTGAAACCACACATAGATAATTATTTAAAAAGAACACAATGCCCAAGGCAAAATGTACTTTATTAAGCTGGATTATTGTTTGATTTAAAGGTGACTGTGATGGTTAAGATTATGTGTCAGCTTGGCTAAGCCATGATTCTCAGTGGTTTGGCAGATAGTATGTAATAATCCCCCATATTTTTATCTGAAGTGAGCATCCAATCTGTTGAAAGGGGAGTTTCCTTGGGAGTGTGGCTTGCATCCAACATATATGGATGTTCTGTTCTGGCAAAGCTTGCGCCTTCCCGATTATGCATTCAATCCTCCATTCACCTTGTCATCTTCTGACCTCCAGTTCTTGGGATGGGAGCCAGCAGCCTTTCACCAGTCTTGCAGATTTTGGGTTTGTCAGCCCCTACTACCACATGAGTCAGGAGAAGCTACCAGCCTGCTGCCTGACACATGAATTTGGAACTTACCAGCCTCCAAAATTGTGTGAGCCTTTTCCTTAAAATGAATCTATATATAAAGTTATACACGTTTCACTGGTTTTGCTCCTTTAGAGAACCCAGCCTAAGACATTTGGTACCAAGAGTGGTTCTAGAGGAACAAAATCTTAAGGATGAGTTTTTTGAATTGGTTCTCAAGTCTCGCTAATCTTAAAGGCATTAATGACTGTATCTCCAGTAGTAATAGGGCACTGCTAATCTATGATGTGAGGTGGTTATAAAAATACGCAAAATATCACCATCATTGGATCAAATGTTTGTGAAAGACAAGGTTCTGGATGATTGTATATTTAATACTTTTCTACAATTTTGTCAGAATGAGAAATATAACGAACTTAGTTAGCTGATCCTACTTTCACTAGCCAAAGCAGTTAAAGAAAGAGATGAGCTCAAGGCTTCTGAGTCACAGCTCAAGTGCCACATAAAAGACCTGAATGTTGCCATTTGTGCCATGAAAGAAAGCCTTATTTCTTGTAGTAATAGAGCTGATATTGCCAAAAACCAAACCCAAAGTCTTATCATAAAAGTGGCTGAATTACAACACCAATTGAATTCCCAACCTCAAAGGGTGTCTGAAGTTAAAGTGAGGGCATTGTTTGGAAAGAAATAGGATCCTGAAACTTGGGATGGAGACGTATGGGCAGATAATCAGGACGCTGGGGACATTCATCCCTAAATTCCATTAAATCATTCCTGCCAACAGAACCAGCACTCTTATTCCCATCTGAAGAGATTACTCCAGCTTTATCTGCTAAATCACCCTCCCCAGTAAAACCATTCCACCCCCACCTAATTAGCTTAATCCAGCTGTGTCTGAAGAAATACTGTCTGGGGAGGCACCTGGGGCATCACCTGAGGCAGATGCCTTACAAAACATTGCTGAATATCCATCCATAAGGACCATCATCACCTACTTTTGCTTCTAGACCTATAACTAGACTTAAGTCCCACTGAGCCCCAAGAGGTAAAGTACACTGTGTGACACATCAAGAGGTACACTACACTCCAAAAGTACTGCTTGATTTTTCTAATACATACAAACAGAAACCTGGGGAATATGTGTGGAAAAGGCTATTAAGGGTGTGGGATAATGGTACAGTGACCATAAAGTTGGATTAACCTCAGTTTATTGATATGGACCCACTAGGCACAGCACCTTCATTCAATGTTTCACCTCGAGAGGTTACAAAAGATCTAATAGTTTATTTGGTTGGTTCACTGAAGCGTGGATTAAGCGGTGGCCTACACTAAATCAAGTTGAAATGCCAGACCTGCTTTGGTATACTGTAGAAGAAGGAATCCAAAGGCTTAGAGAAATTGGAATGCTAGAGTGGATTTATCAAGTTGGACTCAAAGACCCACTCATGAAGTGCCCAGAGGCCACATCTTTTACCACAACAGTGAGGAACAAATTTGTGAAGGGAGCCCCAGCATCCTTGAAGACTGCTGTGATTGCTATTTTATGTAAGTCAGATTTGACAGGAATTGCCCTAACTGAATTAAGACACCTAACTACAATGGGGCTAACTGTGCCTCACGGTAATAGGGGCCAAGTGGCAGCACTAAATTGACAAAGACAATTTGGGTGGGGTACAGTAATGGACAGCAGAGGTAAAGCAGTTATAAGAATAGTCTGATTTGCCTGGACTTATAGCACTGGCTACTTAGTCATGGTGTCCCTAAGAGTTAAATAGATGGGTCACCTAAAAAGTATTTTCTACATCCATACAAGCAGAAGAATTGTAGGTCAAGTGAATGGATGTCTAACTTGAATTGCCAAAACAGAGTCACAGCCCCTCAATCAATTCCCAGACTTGAGCCAGTTTACAGACCCACAACCCCTTGAATGACAGGAAGGCTGAGTCCCCTTGAGGAAGGACCACATCACACTGCAAAAAATGTGTACTACTAATTCTTCCCCCAGCCTTCCCCAAAGGGATCTATGGCCTTTTATGAGAGTGATTGTTAACTGGGGAAAAGGAAATAATCAGACTTTTCAGGGATTTCTGAACAATGTCTCAGAACGGACACCAATTCTAGGAGACCCTCACTGTGGCCCACCAGTCAGAGTAAGGGCATATTGAGGTCAGGTTATTAATGGAGTCTTAGCTCAGATCCATCCAACAGTAGGTCCAGCAGGTTCCCAAACCCATCCTGTAGTGATTTCCCCAGTTCCAGAGTGCATAATAGGAATAGACATACTCAGCAACTGGCAGAACCCTCACATTGGATCCCTGACATGTGAAGTAAGGGCTGTTATGGTAGGAAAAGCCAAGTGGAAGCCATTAGAACTGCCCATACCTAGGAAAATAGTAAACAAAAAGCAGTACTGCACTCCTGGAGAGACTTCAGAGAATAGTGCCACCTCAAGAACCTGAAAGATACAGGGGTGGTAATTCACACAACATCCCGCTTCAACTTGCTTATTTGGCATGTGCAAAACACTGATATTGGAGAATGACAGTGAATTATCATAAACTTAACCAGGTGGTGACACCAACTGCAGCTGATCCTCCAGATATGATTTCTTTGCTTGAACAAATTAGTACATCTCTTGGTAACTGGTATGCAGCTATTGAGCTCGACAATGTATTTTTCTCAATTCTAGTTTTTAAGGATCACCAGAAGCAGTTTGCTTTCAGTGGGCAAGGCCAGAAATATATCTTCACTGTCCTACTGCAAGGGTATATCAAGTCTCCAGCCCTATGTCATAATTTAGTCCACAAGAATCTTGAGGATGCCGGGCCAAGACGGCAGACTAGTCAGATGCTTCCTGTGGACCCTCTTACAAAAAAGACGCAAAAAAACAAGTGATTAAATTATATATGACAATCAACAAGACCTGATCATTAAAAGCAAACTTGAAGAACCAGACTGAGTGACGGGGAGGGAGAGACAGTTCGGAAAGCAGAGAGGAGGTGCCAGACATGACCTGGCAACAGCCTGAGCCCTTCAGGCCTGATCAGCTTGGGGGTGAGTGGTGAGGCAGGCAAGCAGTGTGCTCAGGAGGTGAATTTTCCACACTGGGAGAGACCCAGCCACTGATAGTCTATTCAGCCACACAAAACCAGTGAGAAGCAGCCCTCGATCATCGAAAGAAGTTTATGCATCTGGCCTACTGCACGGATCAAAAACATCCCCCTTCGTGAAAAACTTCTGTCCCATTTACGTCCTCAGTCCCTGATCTGCACTGTGTCCCGGACTGGCTTCAGCAATTGCCCAGTCCCCTGGGCCAGAGGTAGGATCTGTCACATGCCTGAAGCCATTCTCCTAGCCTTGGAGAGTGAACCAATTAACAAACGGGAAAAAATAAACTGCCAGCTCCCCTAAGCCAGGAACCCAGGGTAGGCACAGCTCCTTTGCCTAGACTCACGCATAAGGGATCCACAGACTTTGAGTGCCTTTCCCCCTGCAGAGACTTGTGTGGGTGCATTTCAACATCATAGTTCCTCATTACCGCAGTACAACAGGGTATATACCTGAAGTCTAACTTCAATTGTTTCAGCTGTGAAGTGGCAGGTTCGTGACATTTGACTCTGCCCGTTAAGCGGGGTCTTCACCTACCCACATCAAGGGCCTGAGGACTGGTGGCTCCACCCACGCCACCTAGCCACCTGCAATAGGGGCCGAAGAATAAGAGGTGCCCCTGAGTCCTTACAGCCAACAGCACTGGGTGCTCGGAGTCTGGCTGCAAAACCCATCCACCTATGCGCTCTAGGGAAAAGGGACATGCCTTCCTCCTAGACATGCAGGGGCAGCCGTTAGCCCTCTGCCTTGCTCAGAATGTGTGCCCCTGCTGCAGCCAGGTACATCTGCCTTCACCAATCATCCATGCCTGTCTAGGACTGTAGGTGAGAGCCTGCACCATACACTTGGTGGTGATCTGCATGGGCACCTCAGCTGAACCCATACAGGAGGAATGGGCAGACTCCTGAGCTCACGTACCTAGTAACAGATCTAACCACCTGATGAAAGGACATTAGAGCTACAAAGTTTCCAATGATAAAACTAACTCACATGAGCAGCCTATTTGGGCATATCAAAACACAACTATAAGCCAGGACACAGTAAGCAAATGTAAAAAAATAAATATAATAACTTTTTGATGGCTCGGAGACAACAGTCAATATCAAATCACATAAAGAGGCAGTCCACGATGGCTTCAGCAATCTCCCCAAGTAAAGAAGCAAGAAATTTTCCAGAGGAGGAAAATTTCTTGGAATTACTGGAGGCAGAATACAAAAGATCAATATACAGAACTCTTCAAGAGATTAGGAAGGAAATTAATCAAAACATAAAACACACAGTAGAGGAAATTAAAAATATTAGAGAAAAGCATAATGACAAATTTAACAGGCTGCAAGAATCCATAGAGAGACAGCAATCAGAAATGCAGAAGATTAACAATAAAATTTCAGAATTAGACAAGTCAGTAGAAAGTCATAGGAACAGAATTGAGGCAATGGAAGTCAGAATTAGTGAGATTGAAGATAAACTTGACACTAACTTATTTGAGGAAAAAATCAGATAAAAGGATTTAAAAAAATGAAGAAACCCTAAGAATTATGTGGGATTCTATCAAGAGGAATAACCTATGAGTGATTGGAGTACCAGAACAGGGGGGGATAACAGAAAATACAGAGAGAATTGTTGAAGATTTGTTGGCAGAAAACTTCCATTATATTGTGAAAGATGAGAAGATATCTATCCAAGATGTTCATTGAACCCCACATAAGGTAGATCCGAAAAGAAAGTCACCAAGACATACTATAATCAAACTTCTCAAAACCAAACATAAAGAGAGAATTTTAAGAGTGGCTAGGGATAAACAAAAAGTCATCTACCAAGGAGAGTCAATAAGACTAACCTCAGACTACTCAGCAGAAACCATGCAGTCAAGAAGGCAGTGGGAGGACTTATATAAAGCCTTAAGGGAAAAAAACTGTCAGCCAAGAAATATATATCCAGCAAAACTGTCTCTGAAATATGATGGCAAAATTAGGCATTTGCAGATAAACCGAGGTTTAGGGAATTTGCGAAAACCAAACTAAAATTACAAGAAATACTAAAGCGAGTCCTCTGGTTAGAAAATCAATAACATCAGATAACAACCCAAGACTAGAACACAGGACAGAGCAACCAGATATCAGCCCAGATAGGGAAGTCATAAAAATAAACAAAAACTAAACCACCGAAAATAGGGAAACAGATGTCAATATGTAAAAGATGACAACATTAAAACAAAAAACAGGGACTTAAAAAATGTAGACATAGATTTTTCATATGGAAAGGAAGTCAAGGCAATATAAAGAAATAAAAGACTAGCATAAACTTAGAAAAATAGGGGTAAATTTAAGGTAACCACAAAGGAAACTAACAATCCTACAAGTCAAAATAAAAAACTAGAAAAATATAAAGACTCAGCAAACACAAAATCAACAATAATGAAAAAGGTGAAAAGAAAATACTTAAATAAAAATGACTCAGCACAGAAAATTAAGTGGAACAAAGAAACTGTTTGAAAAACACACAAAAATATATATCAAAATGACAGCACTAAACTCATACCTATGAATAATTACGCTGAATGTAAAAGGACTAAATGCACCAATAAAGAGACAGAGAGTGGCAGATTGGATAAAAAAAAATGATCCATCTATACGCTGCCTACAAGAGAACACACCTTAGACTTAAAGACACAAACAAACTAAAACTCAAAGCATGGAAAAAAATATATCAAGCAAACAACACTCAAAAAAGAGCAGGAGTGGCAATATTATCTCTGACAAAATAGACTTTAAACTAAAATCCACCACAAAGGCAATGATTAAAGGGTCAACACACCAGAAGAACATATAAATATTTACCCATCCAACGACAGGGCTCCAAAATACAGAAAACAAACTCTAACAGCACTGAAAAGAGACATAGACAGCTCCACAATAGCAGCGGGAGACTTCAACACACCACTGTCAGTGAAGGACAGAACATCCAGAAAGAAGCTCAACAAAGACACGGAAGAGCCAAATGCTACAATCAACCAACTGGATCTCATCGACATATTCCGAACACTCCACTCAACTGCAACCAAGTATACGTTCTTTTCCAACACACACGGAACATTCTCCAGAATAGGCCACATATTAGGCCATAAAGCAAGCCTTAACAAAATCCAAAGCATCAAAATATTACAAAGCATCTTTTCTGACCATAAAGCCATAAAAGTAGAAATCAATAACAGAAAAAGTAAGGAAAAAAAATCAAACACATGGAAACTGAACAATACTTTGCTCAAAAACGACTGGGTTATAGAAGAAATTAAGGATGGAATAAAGAAATTCATAGAATCAGATGAGAATGAAAACACATCCCACCAGAACCTTTGGGACACAGCAAAAGCAGTGCTCAGAGGTCACTTTATAGCAATAAATGCACAAGCGCAAAAAGAAGAAAGGTCCATAATCAAAATATTAACCCTACAACTGGAACAAGTAGAAAGAAGCAAAAGAAGCCCTCAGGTGCCAGAAGAAAGGAAAGAATAAGAATTAGAGCAGAATCAAACGAAATAAAGAATAGAAAAACAATCAAAAGAGTTAACAAGACCAAATCCTGGTTCTTTGAAAAGATCAACAAAATTGATAAACCATTGGCCAAACTGGCAAAAGAAAAATAGGAGAGGAAGCAAATAACCCATATAAGAAATGAGATGGGTGATATCAGAACAGACTCAGCTGAAAGTAAAAGAATCATAACACAATACTATGAAAAATTGTACTCTAACAAATTTGAAAACCTAGAGGAAATGGACAAATTTCTGGAAACTCACTACCTACCTAAACTAACACATACAAAGGTAGAACAGCTAAATAAACCCATAACAAAAGAAGAGATTGAAAAGGTAATTTAAAGACTCCTAACAAAGAAAAGCCCTGTCCCAGAGAGTTTCGCTGGAGAATTCTACCAAACTTTCAGATAAGAGTTAACACTACTACTACTAAAGATATTTCAGAGCATAGAAAAGGATGGAATACTCCCAAATTCATTCTATGAAGCCAGTATAACCCTGATACCAAAACCAGGTAAAGACACCACAAAAAAAGAAAATTACTGACCAGTATCCCTCATGAAAATTGACGCAAAAATCTTCAACAAAATTCTAGCCAATAGAATTCAGCAACTTATCAAAAAAATAATTCACCATGATCATTATACCAGGTATGCAGGATGGTTCAACATTAGAAAAACAATCAATGTAATCCATCACATAAATTAAACAAAAGACGAGAACCACATGATCTTATCAATCGATGCAGAAAAGGCATTTGACAAAGTCCAATACTCATTCATGATAAAAACTCTCAACAGAATAGGAACCAAAGGGAAATTCCTCAACATAATTAAGGGCATTTATACAAAGCTAACAGCCAACATCATCCTAAATGGAGAGAGTTTGAAAGCATTCCCCTTGAGAATGGGAACCAGACAAGGATGCCCTTTATCACTACTCTTATTCAACATTGTGCTGAAGGTACTAGCCAGAGCAATTAGGCTAGAAAAAGAAAGAAAGGGCATCCAAATTGGGAGGGAAGACATCAGAGTATCTGTATTTGCAGATGATATGATCTGATACACAGAAAACACCAAAGAATCCACGAGAAAACTACAGGAATTAATAGAAGATTTCAGCAAAGTTTCAGGATACAAGATAAACATACAAAAATCAGCTGGATTCCTTTACACCAACAAAGAGAACCTCGAAGAGGAAATCACCAAACCAATACCATTTACAATAGCCCTGAAGAAGATAAAATACTTAGGAATAAATCTAACCAGAGACATAAAAGACCTATACAATGAAAACTGCAAGACACTACTGCAAGAAACCAAAAGAGACTTGCATAAGTGGAAAAACAAACCTTGCTCATGGTTGGAAGACTTAACATTGTGAAAATGTCAATTCTACCCAAAGTCATCTACACATACAGTGCAATCCCAATCCAAATTCCACGGGCATTTTTTAATGAGATGGAGAAACAAATCACCAACCTCATATGGAAAGGGAAGAGGACCCGGAAAAGTAAAGTGTTCATTACTCAAGAAGAAGAACAAAGTGGGGGAACTCACACTACCTGATTTTAGAGTCTATTATACCACCACAGTAGTCAAAACAGCCTGTTACTGGTACAACAACAGATACATAGAACAAAGGAACAGAATTGAGAATCCAGACATAAATTCATCCACCTATGAGCAGCTGATATTTGACAAAAGCCCAAAGTCTGTTAATTGGGGAAAAGACAGTCTATTTAACCAATGGTGCTGGCATAACTGGATATCCATCTGCAAAAAACTCAAACAAGACCCATACCTCACACCATGCACAAAAACTGACTCAAAATGGGTCAAAGACTTAAATATAAAATCGAAAAAGATAAAGATGATGGGAGAAAGGATAGGGACAATGCTAGGAGCCCTAATACATGGCATAAACAGAATACGAACCGTAAGTAACAATGCACAAGTACCAGAAGAGAGACTAGATAAACGGGGGCTCCTAAAAATCAAACACTTATGCTCATCAAAAGACTTCATCAAAAGAGTAAAAAGACAACCTACATACTGGGAAAAAAATTTTGGCTACGACAAATCTGATCAGCATCTGATCTCTAAAACCTACAAGATACTGCAAAACCTCAACAACAAAAAGACAAATAACGCGATAAAAAAAAAATGGGCAAAGGATATGAATAGGCACTTCGCCAAAGAAGATATTCAGGCAGCTAACAGACACATGAAGAACTGCTCATGGTCATTTGCCATTAGAGAAATGTAGATCAAAACTACAAAGAGATATCATCTCACCCCAACAAGGCTAGCATTAATCCAAAAAGCATAAAACAATTAATGCCAGAGAGGTTGTGGAGAGACTGGAACACTTATACACTGTTGGTGGGAATGTAAAATGGTACAAGTTTGGAAATCGATTTGGTGCTTCCTTAAAAAGCTGGAAATAGAAGTACCATACGATCCAGCTGTCCCACTCCTTGGAATATATCCTAGAGAAATAAGTACTGTCAAACAAATAGATATATGCCACCTATACTCATTGCAGCACTGTTCACAATAGCAAAAAGATGGAAAAAACCTAGGTGCCCATCAGCAGACAAATGGGTAAACAAATTACCATATATCCACACGATGGAATACTACGAAACAGTAAAGAACAAAGATGAAGCCGGGAAACATCTTATAACAGGGAGGAATCTGGAGGCCATTATGCTGAGTGAATTTAGTCAGTCACAGAAGGACAAATATTGTATAAGACCACTATTATAAGAACACAAGAAAAGGTTTAAATAGAGAAGAAAACATTCTTCTATGGTTACAAGGGTGGGGAGGGAGGGGGAGGGTTATTTAGTAACTAGACAGTAGATAAGAATTATCTTAGGTGAAGGGAAGGATAGCACTCACTACAGGGGAAGTCAGCCCAACTGGACTAAACCAAAGCTAAGAAGTTTCCTGAATACAACCAAACACTTTGAGGGACAGAGTAGCAGGGGTAGGGATCTGGGGACAATGCTTTCAGGGGACATCTAGGTGAAATGGCATAACAAAACATTCTGTATCCTACTTTGGTGAGTGGCATCTGGGGTCTTAAAAGCTTGCAAGTGGCCATCTAAGATAATGAATTGGTCCCAACCACCTGGAGTAGAGGAGAATGAAGAACACCAATGACACAAGGAAAGTATTAGTCCAAGAGACAGAAAGGGCCACATAAACCAGAGACTTCATCAGCCTAAGACCAGAAGAACTAGATGGTGCCCGGCTACCACCAATGACTGCTCTGAAAGGGAACACAACAGAGAGTCCCTGATGGAGCAGGAGAAAGGTGGAGTGCAGAACTCAAATTCTAGTAAGAAGACCAGACTTAATGGTCTGAATAAGACTGGAGGAACCCTGGAAAGCATGGCTCCTGGATTCTCTATCAGCTCAGAACTAAAACAATTTCTGAGGCCAACTGTTCAGACAGGGATTGTACTGGACTGTGGGACACAAAGTGATACTCATGAGGAGTGTGCCTCTTAGCTCAAGTAGATACAAGAGACTAAACGGACAGCTTCTTCTGGAGGTGAGATAGGAAGGTAGAGAGGGCTAGGAGCTGGATGAATGGACAGGAGGAATTGGGTGGAAAGGAGAAGTGTGCTGTCACAGTATGGGGAGAGCAATTAGGGTCACATAACAATGTATGATTATATATACTTATATATACAGTCACTGGTTTTGCTCCTCTGGAGAAGCCAGACTAAGACAGTGACTTTTAGGAGACCAGTTTTGGCTGAGTTTAAGGTTCAAAGATTATCTCAGAGTGATAGTTTGGGTAGGTCATATTCAACTGCCACAGAATCCAGACATCTGGATTCCACAAGAATTAAAAACTCTGTTCCTCAATCCTTAACTTCTTTTGTAAATAAATTTTTTATACCAGCAATAATTATGTTTTATTGTGCATCAGCTTAAACATACTTTTCAAAACCTTTGAGTATCTTAAAATCTTGAACCAATATTAAATCTGCTGATTTTCTGTTTCTCTAGTTTTTGTTTTCTCCTCTGTCTACAATTTTGTGTTTTTTCTTTGTTTCTGGTTTATCATGGTTAATATCTCATTTCCCATTAGTGATAGCAACAAATGGGAATTCGAATTTATGGTCTGATCATTTGGTAATCTTTGTAGATGGATAATGGAGATCTATTCTCTATTGAGAGGGAGATAATACAGAATGCCGTTTATTCTTCATTTTGTCTATTACTCTACCTGTGTACACAAATCAGTTAAAATTTCAGGCCTACCTGGTAGAACAGGTCTTTGAGATCTGGTCTGGAGAGTTTTTGTGTTTCTATATTTACTTTTGATCTATGTCTAAATTGTAGAACTGAAGCTACAAGCACTCTGTATGTCTGTGATAGAGAAAGGCCTTGACTTGTCATGTGAGTATGAAATGCTTCCTACCTCTGAAAGGCATTTATAAATTGGACTATTATGTCTCTCAAATTAAACGAGTTTTGCTCTGAGATAAACATGTAGAGATAAATAAGTATTCATATATATCAAATATTCCCCAAGTTCCCATAAAATTAAAAAAAAAACCAGAATTTCTAATATTTTAAATGTGCTAGAATTAAAAGCCTCCAGAAACTGCTGGCTCAGAAATATTTTAAGAATTAAATTTCACTTAATACTAAGGTACATGTTTGGCAAATCAGACTGACTTAATTTTTGTTTAAATAAATTGGCTATGTTTTTCTATGACTCATCAAAGTTAAGTATAGTACAAGTTTATTTTTTATTTTATTTGGATTGTTTTCTCATGAAGAGACTAATTAGTCTGAACTTCCTAAATTTATGCACATTTACTGATCAAATCACCTAACAATATTCCTACATAATGTTTAAGATTATGAACTATGTAAATTTGTGTTAAAATAAATTGAATCATTATTTTGACAAACTTTTTATATCAACAACAATTATGTTTTCTTGTGTGTCAACCCAAACATAATTTTCAAGATATTTTGTTGTTGTTAGTTGCTGTCGAGTTGGCTGCAACTCATGGCAACCTTATGTATAACAGAACAAAACAGTGTCCCATCCTGCACCATCTTCACGATCCTTGGTATGTTTGAGTCCATAGTTGCCGCTATTGTGTAGTGTCTTCCAACCTAGAGAATTCATCTTCTAGCACCATATCGGACAATATTAGGCTGTGATCCATAAAGTTTTTATTGGCTAATTTTTGGAAGTAGATCGCCAGGCTGTTCTTCTTAGTCTGTCTTAGTCTAGAAGCTCTGCTAAAACCTGTCTACGATGGTGACTCTGCTTGTATTTGAAATACTGTGGCATAGCTTCAACATCGTAGCAACACACAAGCCACCATAATACAACATGCTGACAGATGGGTGGTGGTCAAGATCTTTTGGTGTCTTAAAACCTTGAACTAATATTAAATTGAGCTAATAAAAGGAACATACTGGATACAAGCATTGATTACTAACCATAATGTTAAGTTTGTTTACTTTTGCTGTTTATTTCAGATGCTATCTTTGGGTGTTGTTAATGAGGATGTTCATTTTTGTCACTTTAAGAAGGTATAAAAGATTAGGGAGCTGTACAAAGCTGTGTTAAGTGTATTTGAGATCTTTGATGGTCTGCTAAAAATGCTTATATGGGACAAGCAGTTCTCAATTACCTACCTCCCAATTTTCTCTGTAAAACAGATTATTTGCTTTGTTTAAAAGTAATTATAATAGTGACAAAGAAAAATAACTGTGCATTTTTGTTTTTCAAGGGAAACAGAATACTTTTGTTCTGAGCTGTCGGTTTGCTCCAGTCAGAATAAGCAAGAGCATACTGAAGGACAAAACTTCAGGAAAATGAATTTCATTTGCTATGGTTTAAAACATCCGAGTCTGAAAAAAAACTATGAACTCTATTAAAGTTTTGGTGAATTTTGGTCAGTTTTCATGGGTTTACTTCCTAGACTTATTGATTAATGCCTTCATCTACAATGTGAAAACTTATTCTTTACCATCTATGTGATTTGCCTAGAGATCAACGATTTTATGTCTTAACAGAATCAACCCTTTTGATTTTGCTCTCCCAAGGTCAGATCCTAGATTTAGAAAATAGGAAGTAAGACTTCTAGAATATCATTTATACCTAAAGCTATTTTGAGATAACCCAGAGGGCCCATGAAAAATGTCAATGACTTAATTTACCTTATAAAGGGAAAGATGTTAGAAATAATTAGATTTGTTTGGTATGTTTCATATTTCTTAACTAGCTTAACATTATTGTAAGAGCTGGATAGGAAGAATTAGCAAATAATAAAAAACACTCAGTCTTCCCTGAATTAAGTTGGAATAGGTGAAATACTATCACTATAAACATTTCAAAAATTGCATGCTTCATGTGAAGGCTCTGGAGATTTCTCAGTGATGTAACTGTCCATAATGAATTTTTACCCTCAGAGAAAATGTTGATCAAACTCTTATGAAATAGTTATGTATCGCATCCTGTCTTAATCTGGGTTCTCTGTTGTTGTTTTTGGGTGATGTAATGGTTAAGATTGTGTGTCAACTTGGCTGGGCCATGATTCTCAGTAATTATATGTGATCACCCCCATGATGGGATCTGCTGTGAGTAGCCAATCAGTTGAAAGGGAGTTTCCTTGGGGGTGTGGCCTGCATCTGAATATAAGTGGAAGTTCTGGCTTTTGCCCTCTGTGGATCCTGCAGCTGCCTCCTGTTCATCTGACCTCTAGTTCTTGGGACATGAGACAGCAGTTTATCTGCTGATCTTGGGATTCATGGATCTTCACAGCCTGTGAGCAAAAGCCCTGCTCTCCAACATGCCGATCCTGGGTTCACCAGCCCCTGTGGCTGTGTGAATCAGGAGAAGCCTCTATCTGGATCTATGGACTTGGGATGTTCCAGCCTCTAAAATCACCTGAGCCATTTCTTTGATATAAATCTCTGTCTATATATATTTATATGGTTTACTGGTTTTGCTTCTCTAGAGAACCCAGCCTAAGATAGGTGCTGTCGAGTCAGTTTCAACTCATAGTGACCCTATGTACAACAAAACCAAACACTGCCCAGTCCTCTAGAGGAGCAAAACCAGTGAAACATATATGGAAATATATAGAGAGAGATTTACTTCAAGGAGATGACTCACGCAATTGTGAGGAAATCGTTCACACAATTGTAGGGGCTGGCAAATTCCAAATCCATGGGTCAAGTGGTAGGCTGGAGTCCTCTGCTGGCTCACAGGGTTGCAGAGGTTGGAAAATTCAAAATCTGCAGGTCAGGTGTCAGGCTGAAGACTTCTACAGGTTTATGCCCCAAGAACTGGAGGTCAGGCAACAAGAAAAGTATAGTGGAGGTAAAGAGGGAGAGAGAGAGAAGGGGAGGGAGGAAGTGAAGGAATAAGGAAATGAGGGAGGGAAGGAGAAATCAAGTTTTTCCAGAAAATCCATTTATATACTAGAAGCAGGCCACAACCCCAAGGAAACTCCCCTTTCAACTGATTGGCTTATCACATCAGATTGCATCATGGAAGGTAATTACATTTTGGAAGAGGACCCAGTCTAGTGTCTACCAAACCACTGAGATTCATAGCCTAGCCGAGTCAACACATAGCATTAAACAACACATATGCCAATAGAGAATTTTATATTCCCTACTTTCTGACACTACTGGTTACTATAATAAGTTAACCTCAGCCTTTAAGTCATTGTCATCTACAAATAATATTTCTTTTATTCTGATTCTTGCCTGAAGACACTTTAATAAGCTACAAGCTAGGGTTTGTGTCTTCATTAAAATATAAGACTCTCCGGACTTCCGGCAAAATGGCGCTCTAGTCAGAAGCACTACGCTGTCCGTCCATAGCAAAGATCCAAAAAACTCAGCCAAACAGAGAAAACAGCAATCCTGAAACCCTAAACATCAAATGAAGAGTTAAAAAACTCAGCCAAGCAGAAAATGTAATAAGAAACTGACAGATAACAGAGAGTGAGGAGACATACATGGAGAGGTCCCCTATCAGCTAACGCAGCACGGATCCACCATCTTGGAATCCTATCAGAGACCAGCAAATACAGGGTATGAGAAAGCAGCTTCACAGAGCTTCCAGAAGGAGACAGAACAATCAGTAAGTGGTGATATAGGCTTTCCCACCACCCACCCTTCTTCGCCCCAGCTCGGCCTCCTCTGCTTCCCACGGCTACAGTCTCTTGGCCAGGAAGCACCAGCTGCTTGGATTCCATCTGCCCGTACTGGCCGACTCCCTGCGTGCCATTTGTTGGCTTCTGGTGTTGCTTTTTTCTGCTTCTTTTGATTTCTTCCTTACCTCTCACTACCTCCCCCACCTTTTGCCCAAATACCTGGCTCCATGCACCATCTTTGCTTCTTCCTGAGGGGCTGTGGAGCTCTGTTCAAGGGTGGAACTGCTTCCTGGTCCATGCTGCCATGCTGGTGGGATCCCAGGGCTTTTGTTTGTTTGTTTGTTTTGAATTGTTTGTTTTCTTTTTCTTTTCTTCAGTTGGGAGCCCGTTCTGGCCAGTAAGTGCTGCACAACTTGGGACCTATGCCCACAGCTTGCACAGACACGCAGAGGGATCCCTGAGAGCATTTCTTTTCTCGTGGTTATTTTTTTTTTTTTTTTCTGTTTTTTGGGGGGTTTATCTTGTTCTCTTTTTTTTTTTAATTAGTTTTGTTTTCTTTTGCCTCTCTTTTCCTTTTTGTCTTTCTTCATTACTCAGTTTCTTGTCTCTCTATACCTTCTTTCTCTTCCTGTCCTATGAATACCTGGTGCTGAGTGACAACTCTACACCTCCTAGCCAAGCTGTACTTCAACACCTGGGAACAACTTCCCCAGACCTCGTAGCCACACCAGTGGGATCCCTTGGATCTTTGCTGTTCTTTCTCCTTTCTGATTTTTATTCATTCTTTTCTTTTCTTTATTCTTCTTCCCCTTTTTGTTTTTCTCCATTTCATAGTCTCTCGTCTCTCCACTCCAACGGCAAGCTCCCTTAGCACTCTTTTTTATTTCTATGTTTTTGGCTCCTGTTCCTCTCTCCTCTCTCCCATACCCATCTTAGCTCCACACATCATAATCTCCCCACTCCATCCTGCCTACCTGCACGGTGCACTTAACATCACACCACCAAGCAGCACAGACACAGCCTACCAGAACCTACCCTGCACTGATTACTGACCAACCCTGGGGGCTGTAGTAAGTGCCACAAACAACCTGTCCCAGCAACTTCTCTTCAGCTAGAACTGCTCTGCTGTACCATATGTGAGCGACTGACCCTGCCAACTGGAGAAGGAGACGAAAAGTATCATGCCCACAGATGAGCAGGCAACAAAGAACACACAGCCTGCCCGCTCACACATAGCCAAACTAAAAAAAAAAGGACAAAACAAACAAATCTACAATCAATAAACTAGAAAAATAACTACTGAATGCCCCAAAGACAGCAGACAATATCAAAACATTTACAAAAACAAGACAGGATAGTTCCAGTAGGCATCAAAAACAAAACACTAGATGACTTTCCAGTAGAAGAAAAGGCAGTAGAAATACCTGATAGGGAATTCAAATTTCTAATACTCAGAATTATCCAAGAGTTGAAGCAAAAAGGAGACAAAAATGAGGAATAAATAGACCAATTCATGGAAAACACAGACAAAAAATGGAAGAATTCAGGAAAACAATGCAGCAACAAAATTCCAAAATAAACTCACAACTAGAAATTATACAAAAACAACAATTAGAAATCCAAAAGATAAACAGCAAGATTTCAGAAATGGACAGTGTTGTAGAAGGGCTGAGGAGCAGATCTGAAACAGTGGAAGACAGGATCAGTGGAATTGAAGACAAACACTTGGATATAACTCTGTTCGAGGAAAACTCAGAAAAAAGAACAAAAAAAATGAAGAGACCCTGAGAATTATGTCTGATACAATCAAAAGCAAAAATTCGTGAGTGATCAGAGTTCTAGAACAGGGGGAGAAAACAGAAGACACAGAGAGGATCACTGAAGAACTGCTGACAGAAAACTTCCCCAATATCATGAAAGATGAAAAGCTGGCCATCCAAGAAGCTCAACGAACCCCATATAGGAAAGACCCCAAGAGAAAATCACCAAGGCGTATCATAATCACACTCGCCAAAACCAAAGACAAACAAAGAATCCTGAGAGCAGCTCATGAAAAACAAGAAGTCACATACAGAGGAGATACAATAAGACTAAGCTCAGATTATTCGGCAGAAACCATGCAGACAAGAAGGCAATGGGGTGACGTACATAAAACCTTGAAAGAAAAAAATTGCCAGCCAAGAATAATATATCCTGCAAAACTCTCATTCACATATGATGGTGAAATTAGGACATTCCCAGATAAACAGAAATTAAGGGACTATGTAAAAACCAAACAAAACTTACAAAAACTATTAAAGGTAGTCCTTCAATCTGAGAACAAACAAATTCAGCCCACAGGCTGATCCTACCAGCCAGATACCAATCTAGGAAATGAACTCTCAAAGACTATCCAAAACCACAAGAAATACAGCAGGGAATCAGAGCAGTTAATCTGTAAATGACAAGAACATCAGAACAACAAAAGAGGGAATAAATGGTGTAGGTATAGAACCTTCTAATGGAGAGGAAGGCAAGGCAATACCAAGTAATAATAGACTGCTTCAAACTTAGAAAGATAAGGGTAAATTTCATGGTAACCACAAAGGAAATTAAAAATAAAAATAAAGAGGAAAAATGTAAAGTCTCAGTAAAAAAAAAAAAAAACCTACAAAAACAAAAGAAATGAAAAAAAATCCACAAACAAAAGGAATTCAGCACAGAAGAGTAAGAAGAACAAAGAAAACGTCAGCACCAACAAAATAAAGCACTACAAAATGACAGGAATAAACTCACATCTATCAATAATTACACCGAATGTAAATGGACTCAATGCACCCATAAAGAGATGGACAGTGATGCAACAATAAAGAACAATGATGAATCTGTGAAGCATCTCCTAACATGGATGAAACTGGAGGACATTATGCTGAGTGAAATAAGTCAATCACAAAAGGACAAATATTGTATGAGACCTCTATTGTAAAAACCATGAAAAGTTTACACACAAAAAGTAACAATCTTTGTTGGTTATGAGGGATGGGAGGGGTGGGAGGGAAATACTAAATAGGCAATAGGTAAGTGGTATCTTTGATGAAGGGTAAGACAGTACACAATACAGGGGAAACTAGCACAACTTGTACAAGGAAAGGTCATGAAAGCTCCATAGACACATCCAAACTCCCTGAAGGACTGAATTGCTGGGCAGAGGGCTGTGGGGACCGTGGTCTCAGGGGAATATCTAGCTGAATTGGCATAACGCAGTTTATAAAGACAATGTTCTACATTCTACCTTGGTGAGTAGCGTCTGGGGTCTTAAAAGCCTGTGAGCAACCATCTAAGATTCTCCACTGGTCTCACCCCTTCAGGAGCAAGGGAGAATGAAGAGAACAGGATTCAAAGAAAAGATTAGTCCAAAGGACTAATGGACCACAGCTACCAAGGCCTCCACCAGACTGAGTCCAGTACAGCTAGATGGTGCCAGGCTACCACCACTGATTGCTCTGACCGAGATCACAGTAGAGGGTCCTGGACAGAGCTGGAAAAGGATGTAGAGCATAATTCTAACTCACAAAAAAAAGACCAGATTTACTGGCCTGAAAGAGACTGGAGAAACCCCGAGAGTATGGCCCCCAGACACCCTTTCAGCTTAGTGGTGAAGTCACTCCCGAGGTTCACTGTTCAGCCAGGGATTGGACAGCCCCATAAAACAAAATGGGACTAATGAGGCACAGCAGTCCAGGGACAAGGACTAGAAGGCAGAAGGGGACAGGAAAGCTGGTGATAGGGAACCCAAGGTTGAGTAAGGACAATGTTGACATGTAGTGGGGTTGTTAACCATTGTCATAAGGCAACATGTATACTAACTGTTTAATGAGAAACTATTTTGTTCTGTAAACCTTCATCTAAAGTCAGAATAGCAGCACAATTGGAAGAGCATAGATGATGTCACTGAACTGTGCATGTAGAAATTTTTGAAATGGTGTATCTTTGGCTATGTATATTTTCACCAAAAAATAAAAAAAGATCAAGAAGGGAGAGGGTTGACATGTCGTGGGGTTGTTAACCAATGTCATAAAACATTATGTGTACTACTGTTTCGTGAGAAAGTATTTGTTCTGTAAGCCTTCACCTGAAGTACAATTTAAAAAATAAATAAATAAATAAATTTTTTAAAAAAATTTTTAAAAAGTGAGAATAGGAGCAAAACTGGAAGAATGTAATCGATGCCACTGAACTGTGAATGTAGAAATTTTTGAAATGGTGTATCTTTGGCTTTGTATATTTTCACCCAAAAAAAAAATGAGATCGAAAAGGGAGAGGGTTGACATGTCATGGGGTTGTTAACCAATGTCATAAAACAATATGTGTAGTGACTATTTAATGAGAAACTGTTCTGTAAACCTTCACCTAAATTACAATTTTTAAAAAAGTGAGGAAAAAAAAAAGATACAAGACTCTCCTACAAGGTCTTCACAAAGACTTCACAAAGGAGGAGAGTCTCAGAGCTTTGAGGAAAGAAGCGCATTAGGGACTTATGTCAAAGAATACACACCTTTGGGTATAGGCTTCCAAGCTTAGACAACTTTCCGTTCACAGTTTTTGTGGGTCAGGAATTCTAGCATACCTGAGTGTGATGCCTCTGGCTCAAGATCTCTCATGAAGGTGCTGACAAGCTGTTGACCAAGGCGGCAGTCTCATGTGAGTCTACACTAGGGCAGATTCCGCTTCCAAGCTCACTCATATGGTTTTCAGAGGGATTCAGTTCATCACAGACTGTCAGAATAAGGGCCTCGCTTCCTTGCTGGCTGTTGGCCAGAAGCTTCCCTCAGTTCCTTGACACATGTGCCTCTTCACGGAGACTCTCATAACACAGCAGCTGGCTTCCTTCAGAGTGAGTGAGCAAGACAGCACCTCCAAGAAGGAAGTCACAGTCTTTTTGTAACCTAATCTCAGAAGTGAAATCCCATCACTTCTACCACTTCTTACTCATTTGAAGCAAGTCAATAATTCTAGCCCACCCTCAAGGAGAAGAGATTAAGCAAAGGCATGAATACCAGGAGGTGGGATCACTGGTGATCGTCTTAGAGTCTTCCTCCCACAGACTGCAGAAAGCTTTTGTACATTTAGGTCATACCTATAAATATTATCTGTGTTAAAAGCTGATAGAGAAATTTTAATATATTTATTGATTAATTCATTTGAAGTTTAAAAAAAAAAAAAAACTGTTGGCGTCGAATTGATTTCAACTCATAGTGACCCTATAGGACAGAGTAGAACTGCCCAATAGGGTTTCCAAAGAGTGCCTGATGGATTGGAACTGCCAACCTTTTGGTTAGCAGCTGAACTCTTAACCACTATGCCACCATTTGAAGATAGCAATAATACATGCATTGAGTGTTATCATAAATAACATCTTAGTATTATTCTGAAAATAGTTTTCACCTCATGGGCTCTTGAGAGAGAACAGATATCCTAAAGTAAAGCATCAGTTTGTTCTAGAATATGAAAGAGCATAATGAAGGACAAAACTTGGAAACTTAAATTTATTTGCCTTGGTTTAATATATCTGTGTCAGAAAACAAAAGCTACGAAATGTGTTAAAATAATAACAAAATTCACTCAATTTTGATGGGCTTACTTCATGGTTTATCAATTAATGCATTTTTTTACAGTATAATAGTAGAGATTCTGTGTCTTACCAGAATAATTTTCTAAACTTTATGTTGACTTTATTAAGGCCTTTATTATTTAAGAAAAGAAAAAAAAAAAAGCAAAGTTTCTTCACTTATGAAAGAACAAAGATTATTTTCGATCACTTACTTCCTATGTTTTATTCTTAAATGTTTTATTGACATTTGGATTAAATACGTCACCGAGAACTTTTTCTCAGTCACCCATGATTCCATCTTCAAGTGTTCAAATCTCCTCTTACACTTTTTTTTTTTTTTTTTTTTGCATACTCAAAACTGGATACTAAATACAGGAAAAAAATAAAACAAAACTTTTCAGGGTGTCTTCTATTCCTGCAACTATCTTTTCAGTTCTCTGGAAAAATCACAAAGATTTGTTCTTTTACCTAATAAAAAGAAAATACTTAGATGAGGCAAATGTTAGGGATGAGAGTTTAACAGTGGTTACCAGAGGTGGGAGGAAAGGAGGATGGAGGAAATCATTGATTAGGGATCGGCGAGTTTCTGTTTATGGTGATGGAAAATTTGGCAAGGGATATTGGTGATGGTTGTACAACACGGTTGATGTGACTGGTATCACTGAGTTGAACACGTGGAAATGTTGAATTGGCAAACATTATATAATCTATAGTTTTATAACAATAAAAATGTGTTTTTAAAAAAAGAGTACTAGAAATAAATAGACGTATCTGATGTGCTCCAACTGTCAGAGTTACATGGGAAGAGTTATCAAATTGGAAAACACACTCACATGCCCAGGGTTGAATCTGTATAGGTAAAATGTTATTAATATAAATATTTTAGGAATTATATGCTTTATGTGAAGTCCCAGGGTATTTGCCAATATCTTTGCTGCCTATAATACAGAATGCTTTTTCCCTCAGTGAGAACACTGATCAAAACACTAATGAATAGTTCTGCTGCATTTTCCTATATTTATCAAGAGTCCTGGAGATACTTCGCCTGATATTAGGCAATAACATCATGTTATCAGCAATAAGGTCACATATGAAAATTTTTAATGGGCCACAAGCTTACTTCTCGAATTCGCATATAGCCTTTTCTATCAGTGGCTCTCGGAGCCCTGGTGGCACAGTAGTTAAGTACTACAGCTGCTAACCAAAAGGTCCCCAGTTCAAATCCACTAGCCATTCCTTGGAAACCCTATGGGGCAGTTCTACTCTGTTGCTGTGAGTCAGAATCGACTCAATGGCAACAGGTTTGGTTTTTCGGTATCAGTGGCTCTCAAGTGGGGATGCACATGACTGGCTTACCCACGGAGTTCAGTAAAGATACAGGTGTGTAGGCCCTACTCCAGTCTTGCCAAATCTCTTTACTTAATATTCTTGGAAAAAAATATGTCTCGGGATTGTTATATCTTAACCTCAGAATTTTTTATCTTTGTCTTATGTGCCATTGAAACAATCAAATTTCCTTGACAGTTGCATTTTTTATTATTATGAACCTTCATCAGACCTTTCACATTTGAAAGTTATCCGTTATAAATTAACCACAACCATTAAGTCTCTGTTATCTAAAGGGGGTTTTGGTTTCACTCATGCTTGCTCAAAATCTCTGCTGTAAGCTATAGCAGACTTTGTGTCCTCAACAAAGTACATTCTCAGCACCTGACTTGTGCAAAAGGACTGGACCAGGTCCTGCAGACTATTGACGTTTCAAAGACTAGTCTCTTAGACACAGGTTTCTGTGCTGACATTGTCAGGCAACTTTCACACTGTAGCAGTGGGTTGAGCCAGGATTTCCAAATGGTTTTAGAAACAGATGACTTCATAAAAGCAGACTGTTAACTCAAGATCCAACAGAATGAGAATTAATTACATAAGACTGAGTAAGTGACAAGGCAGCTTTCATTGTGGCTATTTATTTTGGATATTGTTGATATTGTTACCTGAGTAGCGCTCAAGACTTGGAGCAGTAAAGCCAATGAAACGTACTCCAAGTCATAAAGAGAGAGAAAGTTTACTAGGGAGGTGACATCAACGGGGAGTCCAGCAGCAAAGCAGACTGTCTTTAGGGAGTCCCGAAAGGTAATTTTACATTAGAGTTTACGTATGGCTGTTACAAGGGCCCGAAGTGTCTTTTTAGCAAGTGGCCTGCAGATGGCTTGGCCCGATGAGTTATTCATTACAAGATAATTACAAGAGACTCTATCAGACTAAAGAGATACATGCTGGACATCTCCTCATCAGGCTAAAGATATACATGCCAGACATCTGGCCTCTAATTATCATGTGGGGGGTCATAAGTCACAGGTGGCCAGACAGAACAAAACAAAGCCATTAACAAAAGTATGCGGAAAGGGTAGGGCAGGTAGAAAAAACTTATAGGTTCCTCATGGCGTTAGTTATGTCAAGCTCTCAACTGCCCATTTTGAAAAGGAGAAAATATGTTGTGGAGTATTAGGGTCACGATATTGTTTTAATGGTCTAATTTTTTGCATATATAATAGGAAGTGCTTCCTCTTCCTTGCTAAGCTATCTGTAATCCAAAACAATTTAGTAAACTCTACTTTTGTAAACTGAAATAACACATTTAAAAGTGATACCTGATTATCTCTGAACCTGAATCAGAAATTCTGAATTCCCAATCTCGTTACTTGTCATGGCAATGATATTATTTACATAGGGCTTACCAGGATATAAATGGACAAAATGATTGTGAAACCAAGGCCTTAGCTGCAGTGTCACATTTGAGAATGAGCCTCATCAAATTAGGTACGACCAGACACTTTTAGGAACAAAAGTTGACTTCATTAAAGGAGCTGATGCCTACAAAGGCCTCCTGGGAATATGGGCTGGGTTCCTGGTTTATAGGGTCCCATCCTCACAGTTGGTAAGGAAGGTGTTAAAAATAAAATTCCAAAAGATTAGATTTGTATAGGAACTCAGGCTTTATTTGCAATTCATGAATTGGGAAACTTCTGGTGTGGAAGTCAGACAAGAGCTTGGAGATTGGTACAAAGCACAGGAGTTTTATAGGTACAGACACACAGGAACAAGGAAGCTATACTGGGCAATTTTGGATAGGCTGGTGGGCATTTTCTTTCCTTATTAGGGATTAAGAGGGAATTGTGAACCAGGTAAAGCTGAGCAGGCAAGTCCTGATTGGTTAGCTTAGGTTTCAGCTCTGGGAAAGTCAGGCATTTACAGGAAATAGACTTAATTAGGTTTCAGTTTGGTTAGCATAAGTGACTCCATCTTGGGCCTAGTATAGTCAGGTTAACAAAGTTCAATTCCTGGAAGGCCAGGACCCATTGCAAATTCAGGGGACCTTGAGAAGAGCAGGATTTGCTCAAAGTTACAGATACTATGAAATCTGGTGGAGAGTTTCTCTCCATGCCATTTCCTCTACTAAAATTCTTACCCCCACTTCTCTGTTAGAAGGATCTCACACCAAACCCAAACAACCCTCAGGGAAGGGTTTCTCTAGCTTCTCCTCCAGGCAGAAACCATCTACTCCCCATGTTCTCAAAGCACTTGCACATTTTCTTTGTCCTGACATGCCCAGTGCAAAGCCCAGCTGTAGCACAACACCGAAGCTGAGAACATAACTACTGAATGAACCATTAAGTGATAAATGAATGAATGAAGCAATGGCTTGCAGCTAAGAGGGGATGGCATTTGAATTGAGATTTCAGATATAGAAGATTTTAAAATAAAGGGTGACGGTGGTCTTGAGAATGCTATTTCACATTGGCCCAGTCCGGGGTAGGGGTCTGCTACCAGACCCTGCCCCCCACCCCTGTCCGTCCCTAGATGGGGACATGAAGCCCTAGTGTTAAAAGCTTGGGAGACAGATCTGACCTGGAACTCTCCATCCCTTATTCTCATGTGAGCTCGTAAATTAACTAATCTGTTTTAGCCTTCATTTCTTCTATGGATTGAGAAAAACAATATCCATATCCTAGGGTGTCTGTTAGGATTTAAGCAGATAGTGTCTGTAAAACATTTAGCCCAGCTACTGGCACCAAGTAAATGGTAGCTATTGTATTGTTATCATCATCATTTCCTCCCTCAAGGATTCCCTGCATACATTATATTAGCAAGATAATAGGCTGCCTGATCTAATTGTTCTCCCTTAACACATTCTTAATCCCTGGTGGCTGCATGTACAAACCAAGGCTTTTACCTCTGTAGGTCAGGGTCCACAATTAGCAATTCCTCCCTAACAAGTTGTGTGTGTGTGTGTGTGTGTGTGTGTGTGTGTGTGTGTGTAGTTCTGGATTCTCAGGGTGACCTCACCCAGCATGGGAGTTAGTTCCCGGAGAAGGTCTCTGCAAGTGTCGCAGGTGTACTCCATGTTTGTGAGTTTTGGCAGCTGCTGCTGAAGCCAGAGAAGCTAGGCTGTGAGGCCCGGCCTCTCTTGGGTAGACCTCAGCCTCAGCCCGCAGTGCTAGAGAAGAGCTGGCCCACCCACCTAGAAGAAGTATAGGCAAGCCTGAGTAGCCCCTCGAAAACTCTGCTTCAGACAGACCAGAATTTACTTTGTGGGCTCCTCCTAACTTTAGGAGTTCCCTTGGAGAGGAGGGAAGGGGACATGATGTTAGGTAGAACTCATGGGTGACAAGCATCTACATCATTTTAGATACTCTGTGACCCTCTTCAGCAGGTCCTTTCAGAGTCTGAGAGAGATCCAAAATCTTGATCCTCTCTGAAGCTTAACCTGACTATACTAGGCCCAGGATGGAGTCAATTAGGCCAAGCCCCACATCAGCAAACTGAAACCTAGCTAAACGTCTATGTTTTTTAAATGCTTAATGTTCCCAGGAGCCAAAACCCAAGTCAATCAATTGACGTTCCCAGAAACAGAAACCTACGCTAGCCAATTAGGATTCTCCTGTTCAGTTTAACCTAGTTCAAATTTTCCCCTTGATCCCAGGTAGGAAAGAAAATGCTTGCCAGCCAGTCTGAAATTTGGCCTAGGCCAGTATAGCTCGCTTGTTCCTGGGTGTCCATCAGGGCCAGATTAAGGCATATGAGGGCCCTAAACACTGATAATCTGTGGTGCCCCCACAATACAATATATATGTATTTTTTGGATATTTGCAATGTTAGTATTTTAGTAAATGTATGATAGATTGTGTCCGCATATATTGCTAAACATATATTAAAGTTAAAGTTGTAAATATTATTGTTTACAAAACTTAAGACATAACTCTGTACATAAATGCTATACACTTAAAAAGTAACTTGATTGAATTCGTTGCAATGGTCAACTTATTTGAGTTCCCTTGCTTTTGTGCGTCACCTAGGACTGGAGTTCCCATTGGTTGTTTACCAGGACATGCACAAGAGCATACCCTTGTGTTTATATTGTGTAAGGGCACTCCAAAATATGGAGTGTTTGGCATAACCAAAGGGCTAATTTCAAACCTAAATTAAACTTCATTTTAAATTGAACTGCAGCCTGACCAAAGTCTCCGCCTCTACTGTTCTGAAGAGGCAATTCAGCTTCTTGTAAAAGTTTAACTGCTCGTAACACAAAAGAAATCAGGGTCAAAAATTTTTTTAGCTTGTAGTAAGAATTGTTTGTTAAACAATGCTTGTCAAAAATGTTTATGCAGCTTGTCCTCGGGAAAAATACTTCAGTCAACAGGAGGTTAGAAAATAAAGTTGATAACGTTAAGTAAAGGTGAAGCCCTGCAATTGTCTCATAACTATAATCAAGATGAAGTAAAAGCCAATTAACCAAGTCATAATCTAATTTACTCTCTCAAACCAGACTTTATTCACTCATTGAAACCTTCACGCATTTCTACTTACTTCTTATAAAATCGGTAATTAAAGTAAAAGTATAGCTTGTTTCTTTAAGATAAGAGGAAAAACAAACATGCAGAAAGCTGACTCAGTTGTTTCCCAGGAAGTTAACTAATAGACTTGCTGATGTTAAAAAGAATGTCTTGGTTGGTCAAATATATTTCAAGAAGTTAGAGATAAATGTTAAGTTAGAGACTGATGTAAAGAAAGATTATAGTTAACGGGGGAGGTCAGCACAACTGAACTAAACCAAAGCTAAGAAGTTTCCTCAATACAACCAAACACTTCGAGGGACAACGTAGCAGGGGCAGAGGTCTGGGGACCATGCTTTCAGGGGACATCTAGGTCAATTGGCATAACAAAGTTTTTTAAGAAAATGTTCTGCATCCCACTTTGGTGAGTGGCACCTGGGGTCTTAAAAACTAGCAAGCGGCCATCTAAGATGCATCAGTTTTTCTCAACCCACCTGGAGTAAAGGAGAATGAAGAACACCAAAGACACAAGGAAAGTATTATCCCAAGAGACAGAAAGGGCCACATAAACCCGAGACTGCATCAGCCTGAGACCAGAAGAACTAGATGGTGCCTGGCTACCACAATGACTGCCCTGACAGGGAACACAGCAGACAGTCCCAGATGGAGCAGAAGTGGGGTGCAGAATTCAAATTCTAGTAAAAAGACTAGTCTTAATGGTTTGATTGAGGCTGGATGGACCCTGGAAGGCATGGCCCCCGGGCTCTCTGTTAGCCCAAAACTAAAACCATTCCCAAGGCCAACTCTTCAGACAAAGATTAGACTGGACTATGAGACATAAAATGATAACTGTGAAGAGTGCTTCTTAGCTCAAGCAGATACATGAGACTAAATGGGCAGCTCCTGTCCAGAGGTGAGATGAGAAGCCAGAGAGGAGGAGGAGCTGGTTGAATGGACACGGGAAATCTGGGGTGGAAAGGAAGAGTGTGCTGTCACAGTATGGCGAGAGCAAGTAGGGTCACAAAACAATG
This sequence comes from Dugong dugon, assembly GCA_030035585.1. Classification (NCBI taxonomy): domain Eukaryota; kingdom Metazoa; phylum Chordata; class Mammalia; order Sirenia; family Dugongidae; genus Dugong; species Dugong dugon. Next base: position 156,574,853 of record CM057462.1, read on the forward strand.
TATGTATAAATTTTTGTATGAGAAACTAACTTGAATTGTAACCTTTCACTTAAAGCACAACAATAAAAATAAAATAAAAAAGAAAGATTATAGTTTAAAAACCCCCTTTGTAACTTTTTTTTCCCCTCCTTTCTGAAACCCCAGTGACTGCCAGCACTAAGTTTGCTCCACCTGATGAAAACCTCACTGTTCTTCCTGCAGTTTGGAACACTATAGTGTCCTGTGGGAAACGCTAGTGGCATAGTGGTTAAGTGCTACGGCTGCTAACCAAAGGGCTGGCAGTTCAAATCCACCAAGCATTCCCTGGAACCTCTATGGGGCAGTTCTCCTCTGCCCTGTAGAGTTGCTATGAGTTGGAATTGACTCTATGGCAATGGGTTTGGTTTTTTTGGTTTAGCATCCTACGTGGATGCTTGTGTGTCTCTCAGTTTCCCAAAGTTTTTAATCCTTTAATAAAACTCATTACTTTTATTTCTAGGGGAGTATTAAGTCTGGCACTAAATGGAATTGATATGTGAGAATGAGCTGGTGAGAAATAAAGTTGATGCAGGGTCATGAGGGTGCCCACGCACCAGGTTGTTTTAAGCTGTCTCTACATGTTTTAACATGTCTCACTACAACAGTATCATGGCAGAGAGTATTGCTGGCCCTCCTGGCTGGAGTTGCTTGATCAGCAGTTGTGGATGGATCAGAGACCTGTTATCTATTAATATAATCCATCCTTGCCCAATAATCGCTCATGTTGGATCCAGTTGCATGTTGGGAGAATGTAGCAAGAGTTAGACTCAACAGCCCATCCCTACCTCTTGTTTATTAGAAAGAACTAGCATAATTCCAAGAGACCTGCTAAAATAAGGAGTTTCATTTACACGGGAGTGGATCATAGGAGACAGATGTCAACAAAGGTATTGAAGTGGTAGGGGCCTCATAGCTTAAAACAACCTGGTGCGTGGGCACCCTCATGACCCGGCATCAACTTTATTTCTCACCGGCACATTCTCACATACCGGACGGAGCTGGTATCAATTTCATTTAGTGCCTTGCCAGTTCCTTTCTACTGCGGCGCTTGCTTTTCCGTGTGTCCTATCTGCTTGGCATCTATGGGTCTTTGCTTCGGACAACTGGTGCCCCTGTTTTGTTGATGCCCTAAACACATGCTTACCTTGCGTATTGGGTAGTCTATCCCTGGTCTGTGCTTACAAAAACACTTCCACTTTGTACCATGCTTCGTAACTCTTGTCTGACTCTCAGACCAGACATTCCTCAATTTATGAATTGACAAATAAAGCTCATGAGTTTGTACACAAATTTAATATTGTGGAGATTTTATTTTTAACATGGCCAATTGGGTAAGAATGGCAATTTATAAATTTTGCATTAATGCTTTTAATAAAAGAAGTATAACAACTGAACAACTACATTTGGAAATAATATCAGAGTCAAATATCAGGCTTTTTGTGAATGGGAAACCCAGGCCCTCCTGATCCCACCCCACCACCCCGTCACCTTTTCATTGCTCCTTGCTGGTCTGGTGTGGTCTCCAGGTAGAGTGATGAGAGCAGGGGAAATGTGCTGTGTGTGTCCAAGAGGAGCGACTGAACGTGAATGGAAGTGAACTGGTGTTCAAGTCCAAGGCTGGTGCTGGGTGTAGGGACACAATTTCCCCTGACCTGGGTGTGAAGAGGACCAGAGGACCCCAGTCCTTCCTTCAACAGCTCTAACAGCCTTGGAGTTAATCCAATTGAGCCTCCTGGTACATCCATAATGACCATTGTAAATGGTCATTTGTTTGTCCCTGGGAGCACTGCCAAGTCCCCTTCCTCCAGGAGCAGATTCCCATGCTCGGCCCTGGGCCCCAGGAGTACTTCCAGGCCCACATGGGCTCATGGGGGTGCTTGCTGGGCCTGAGAACTGAGCACAGGAGTGGGAAAGCACTGGGGGAGGGGGACAGAGAGAATACTATAAAGATAATCATAAAGAAGTGAGGCTGCCATCTCTGAAGGAGCAGAACTGAGTCTCCCTGGTCTTTGTGTTAAAGAGACAGGCTGGGGACAGCTGTATGGGGACAGCCTAGTTTGGCCAGGCTCAGAGCTGACCTGCTGCCTCAGCCCCTGCAGCTGTCCTTGGTCCAGAGAATGCAGCAGGAGCCCTTGTGCTTGTCCCGGGGCCCAGTGAGCAGGCTGAGGGCTGATTTGGGTAGGCTACAGGCTGCTGGGCCTGGACATGGGAATAGAAGTCTCTGGCAGAGCCTCTGGATTCCTGGGTGTATAATGAGTCCAGGGCAAGGAGAAGGACTCTGCCCTGGGTTCCTGCATCTCCCCATGGCTGAAACCAGAGTAACGCCCAAGGGTCATTCATTGATTCATTTATCAAATTGTCAGTGAGCAATGCCTCTGGGCAGAGGTTCATATTTGGCTTATTGCTCAGAGATGGGAGGCTGCTCCTGGGTTGAGGGACACATAGAAGGAGAGCTTAGACTTCACTGCCTGGTTCTCTTCTCCACGCCTGGAAAAGAGAAGCTGGCTGTCTCCTCAGCCTCATGACACTTCTATCCTACGTATCAAAATAGGACAGGAAAATGGGATCTGAAGGGACCCTGGCTGCTGTCTCTCTGGAGAGGCTGAGGAGTGAGAGACATCCATTTGTCCCCTTAGAATAGCAAGGCACAGACTGGACGGGCCAGGGTGTGAGGAAGTGAGGCCCAGCCAAGCCAGTCTCCCAGACTCCCTTTATTTCTTCTAAATCACAGAACCAAGCACAGTAGCAGGGAAAGGGAAGAAAGGAGGAGGTGTCTAACATGAACTGAACACCTCTTATTCACTGTACGAAATTGCTTTTTTTAAGAACTATCAAATATCAGCAATTTCATATGGTTTGAACTAATATGTGCCAGACACATTATTTCCCTGAATTTGTACAAAACCTGGAAGCTATGTTTCGTTATTCCCATTGGCCCACGTTAGGCATTAAGGAAACAGCCCAAAGTCCACAGTGGAGTAAGTTTAGAGCTGGGCACAGGTCCCTCCGGCTCCAAAAGCACAGTGCTGGCCACACTGCAACAGGATGAACTTGTTAAAGACCAAATATTAAAGTATCTTTCGTGGTCCTAGCTTCCTACACTGGATGTTCTCTACTTGTTCCTCCAGATGCCGTGTGCTGCCTTCTCCACTCTGCCCTCTCCCCCCAGGCTGAACTTCCCATGGGTCTGGCCAATGGGAAGCACCAATGGAGGACACTGAGAAGGGGGGTTTACTCCCCTGGCTTCCTCCAGTCTCTCTCCTATAGCTATAGCTCCCCCCCTGGCTTCCAGTACGAGCTTCTCCACTTGACCTTTGGGCCCAGCGATGGCAATGGCTCTCTTCTCCCCTGTTGCTACCACCACTGTGATTCATCATCTCTCGATGGTTTTCCTCAGTCCTGCCCTGGAAGCCCTGGTGGTGTAGTGGTTAAGTGCTATGGCTGCTAACCAAAAGGTCAGCAATTCGAATCCACCGGGTGCTCCTTGGAAACTCTATGGGGGAGTTCTACTCAGTCCTGTAGGGTTGCTATGAGTGAACTGACTGACTCGCTATGAGTGAACTGACTCGATGGCAATGGGTTTGGCCCATTCTCTTGTACCTTGTTTCTTCATGAAACTCATCAGTTGCCCTGTCTGGGTATACCTTCTGTTTCCCATAAGGTTCACAACAGATACACTCAACATTTTGCTCCCTTTCTCCAGCTGTGATACTCCTGCCTCCCCGCATCAGGTACCCAGTGGCCTCCTAGGTCTCTTCTTCACTTCCCAATCCCCCTCCACTAATCATCATCATCATAATAATAAACAGTTATCATTGAATTCATCCAACTCATAGTGACCCCATGTGTATCAGAGTTTAACTGTGCTCCATAGGGTTTTCAGTGGCTGATTTTTCAGAAGCAGATTGCCAGGCCTTTCTTCCGAGGTGCCTCTGGGTGAGCTTGAACCTCCAACAAGAGCCAACAGTCTTTTATACTGCAGGGCCCAGAAGATGGAGGTCTTCGAATGCCAAGCTCGGTGGTTGAGACTTTTGAACAGTAGTGCTTTAAGAAGATCTGACAGCTGGATACAGACAGACTGGAGGGGAGCTCAAGGAGACCAGGAGTAGGGGTGCACATTAAGTGCTGTTGAAATGGTTCAGGTGTGAGGCACTGAAGATCTAGGGTAATTGCAGGTGGGTTGAAAGAAAGGGACGGCTCCTAGTCATGTGAGAGACTTGTAAGACTGTGGACATGGAGACAGAGATAAGAGGTGCAAACATTTTGAGCCTGGATGTTAGAAAGGACTGTGGTATCACTGGGTCCCCTAGGAAAGGCAGAAGGAGGTATTGTTTCTGAGAAGAAGACAGGGTGTGTCTGGTTCTGGAGTACAACCCAGGATCTGTGTTTGACCGCAGAACTTAAAGCTTCACCTCTGCCAGGGGCACATGCACACTCCGACTGGGACGGGTGGTCGCCTGGGAAAGGAGCTGAACCCCCGAATTCTCCACCGCTCTACCTCTGACTAGGTCTTGGGAAACTCACACCATTACTTCCCAGAACTGCCTGGTGGAACAACGTGTAGGCAAAGATAGTCATTCAGCAGGAAGTTTTACTTATTTGTTCCCTGCCAATAACATTAGCCTCTTGTGGGCAGACCTTACTTGGGGGTGACTGAGGGTGCCAGTGTAGACATTGCAGCCAGTCTGCTGTCTTTGTCTTTCCCTCAGTGTAGGAGGGATTGGAAGAAATCCTGTCTTTTACAAATCCTTTTTAATTCTGACTGCAGAATCAGCAAATTTGCAGAATTACTGTGAGTCTGGCGCCATCTAGTGATTCAAGGTCCACCTGTCACCCTGTCAAGCTGCTTTCCTCATCAGCTAGTTTGCCTTTTTAATGTGCAGAGGTTCTGGAGTGTGTGAAAATCACCTGGGATGCTTGTTAAAAATGAAGATACCTGAGATACGGATCCTAAAGTTTTAATATACTTTGTCTGAGGTGAGATCCAGGAATCTTCTTTGCTAACTAGCATCTCAGGTGATTGTGAAGCAGGATGCTGGACTACACTTAACAATGAATCTGCAGAAGTGGGCAAGGAAGCTGGTGATAGGGAACCCAAGGTTGAGTAAGGACAGTGTTGATGTGTTGTGAGGTTGTTGACCATTGTCATAGGGCAACATGTGTACTAACTGTTAAATGAGAAACTATTTTGTTCTGTAAGCCTTCATCTAAAGTAAGAATAGCAGCACAGTTGGAAGAGCGTAGTCGATGTCACTGAACTGTGCATGTAGACATTTTTGAAATGGTGTATCTTTGGCTATGTATATTTTCACCAAAAAAAAAAAAAGGTCAAGAAGGGAGAGGGTTGACATGTTGTGTGGTTGTTAACCAATGTCATAAAACAATATGTGTACTACTGTTTCATGAGAAACTTTTGTTCTGTAAGCCTTCACCTGAAGTACAATTAAAAAAAAAAAGAATTAATCTAACGTGTCTTCTAAGAAGTGACCTGTTCTGCATGGATAATTATGTACATTTGCATGGTTTTGAGAATGATACTCTTCACTCCTAAATCTGTATCTTCAGGCCAGATCACCTGAGTTTCAGGCTATTTGTGACTGGCTGCTTGTATTTCCAGAAACAGACCCCACATATTCAACATGGCCACCTCCGATCCTTAACCTCTACATCTCATCCCCAAACCCTAGATAACTCTTTATTTCTCATTTTAGTTCTTTTAAGCACCATCATCTTTCTTTTTTTTTTAAATTTTCTTTTAGAATTTTTTCTATATCCTTCTTCAGCTCTGTCCAGAGCCCCCTGTTGTGATCCCGGTCAGAGCAATCAGAGGTGGTAGCCAGGCACCATCTAGCTGTACTGGACTCAGTCTGGTGGAAGCCTTGGTAGCTGTGGTCCATTAGTCCTTTGGACTAATCTTTTCCTTGTATCTTATTCTCTTCATTCTCCCTTGCTCCCGAAGAGGGGGAGACCAGTGGAGTATCTTAGATGGCTGCTCACAGGCTTTTAAGACCCCAAACACTACTTACCAAGGTAGAATGTAGAACAGTCTTTATAAACTGTGTTAAGCCAACTGAGCTAGATGTTGCCCGATACCATGGTTCCCACAGCTCTCCACACAGCAATTCAGTCCCTCAGGGAGTTTGGATGTGTCTATGGAGCTTCCATGACCTTTCCTTGTACAAGTTGTGCTGGTTTCCCCAGTATTGTGTACTGTCTCACCCTTCACCAAAGATACTACTTATCTATTGCCTATTTAGTATTTCCTTCCCACCACTCCCATCCCTCATAACCAACAAAGATTGTTACTTTTTGTGTGTAAACTTTTCATGAGTTTTTACAATAGAGGTCTCATACAATATTTGTCCTTTTGTGATTGACTTATTTCACTCAGCATTAATGTCCTCCAGTTTCATCCATGTTATGAGATGCTTCACAGATTCATAATTGTTCTTTATCATTGCATAATACTCCATTGTGTGTATGTACCATAGTTTGTTTACCCATTCATCTGTTGATGGGCATCTAGGTTGTTTCCATCTTTTCGCTATTGTGAACAATGCTTCTGTGAACATGAGTGTGCATATGTCTACTCGGGTGACCACTCTTATCTCTCTAGGATATATTTCTAGGAGTGGAATTGCTGGATCGTATGGTATTTCTATTTCTAGCATTCTAAGGAAGTGCCGTATCATTTTCCAAAATGGTTGTATCATTATGCATTCCCACCAGCAGTGAATAAGAGTTCCAATCTCCCCACAGCCTCTCCAACATTTGTTATTTCCAGTGTTTTTGATTCGTGCCAGTAATGCCTGGGTGAGATGGTATCTCATTTTGGTTCTGATTTGCATTTCTCTAATGGCTAGTGATCACGAGCATTTCCTCATATGTCTGTTGGTCGCTTGAAAGTCTTCTTTGGTGAAGTGTCTGTTCATTTCCTTTGCCCATTTTTTAATAAGACTATTTGTCTTTTTGTTGTAGAGGTGTTGGATTTTCTTGCAGATTATGGAGATTAGACCTTTGTCTGACTTGTAATGCCCCAAAATTTTTTCCCAGTCTGTAGGTTCTCTTTTTACTCTTTTGGTGAAGTCTTTTGAAGAGCATAGGTGTTTGATTTTTAGAAGATCCCACTTATCTAGCTTATCTTCTGGGGTTTGTGTGTTGATGGTTATGATTTGTATCCTTTTAATGCCGTATATTAGGGCCTCTAACATTGGTCCTGTTTTTTCTTCTATGAACTTTATAGTTTTTGGCTTTATATTTAGGTCTTTGATCCATTTTGAATTAGTTTTTGTATATGGTGTGAAATATGGGTCCTGTGTCATTTTTTTGCAGATGGACATCCAGTTTTGCCAGAATGGTTTGTTAAAAAGACTGTCTTTTTCCCCATTTGATGGACTTTGGGCCCTTGTGGAAGATCAGGTGACCGTAGGTGGATGGATTTACATCTGGGTTGTCAATTCTGTTCCATTGGTCAATGTATATGTCGTTGTACCAGTACCAGGCTGTTTTGACTACCGTAGCTGTATAGTAGGTTCTGAGGTCAGGTAGTGTGAGTCCTCCTACTTTATTCTTCTTCTTCAATAGTGCTTCACTTATTGAGGGCTTCTTCCCTTTTCATATAAAGTTAATGACTAGTTTTTCCATCTCTTTAAAGAACGTTGTTGGTATTTGGATCGGGACTGCATTGTAGTTGTAGATTGCTTTGGGTAGAATTGTCATTTTCACAATGTTCAGTCTACCTATCCATGAGCATGGTATGTTTTTCCATTTATGTAGATTCCTTTGGGTTTCTTGCAGTAGTGTTTTGTAGTTTTCTTTGTATATGTCTTTTACATCCCTGGTTAGATTTATTCCTAAGTATTTTATTTTTTAGGGGGTATTATAAATGGCATTGTTTTCCTGATTTCCTCTTCATTGTTCTCTTTATTGTATAGGAATCCAAGTGATTTTTTAAGTTTATCTTGTATCCTGCTACTCTGCTGAATCTTTCAATTAGTTTCAGTAGTTTTCTCGTGGCGTCTTTTGGGTCTTCTATGTATAGTATCATATCATCCACAAACAGGGACAGTTTAACTTCTTCATTACCAATTTGGATGCCCTTTATTTCTTTTTCTTGCCTTATTGCTCTAGATAGAACTTCCAGAACAATGTTAAATAGGAGTGGTGATAAAGGGCATCCTTGTCTTTTTCCTGTTCTCAAGGGGAATGTTTTCAGCCTCTCTCCATTAAGACTGACTTTGGCTGTTGGTTTTGTATAGATGCCCTTTATTATGTTGAGAAATTTCCCTTCTATACCTATTTTATTGAGAGTTTTTATCAGGAATGGGTGTTGGACTTTGTCGTATGTCTTTTCTGTGTCAATTGAGATGATCATGTGATCCTTTTCTTTCCTTTTATTTATGTGGTGGATTACGTTGATTGATTTTCTAATGTTGAACAAAGCATCACCATCTTTCTAGTCACCAAATCAGAAAACTGGAAAGTATCTTTCATTCTGCTGTCCTCCTTACTCTTCCGTAGCTACTCAGTCAAGATTTTATGCTGGTTTTGCCTCATAAATTTATGTACTCTCCTCTGCATTCCTACTACTACTTAAGTTCAGGCCCTTATCTACTCTTTTGTAGACAATTTAATAGCCTCCTAAATGATTTTACTGGTTCTCTTCACCCTAGATACATCCTAGATACATCAACCAAAGTGGTATATATATTGCTTCTCTGTTTAAAACCCTTCAATAGTTTCCCATCTCCTAGATCACGGGTTGGCAAACTTATTCTGTAAAGGGGCACATAGGAAATATGCTAGCCTTTCTGAGCCATTCAGTCTATGTCACAACTATACAATTCTGCCATTTTAGAGCTAACAAATTCAATATTTGAAATAGAAAAATTAAGTGAGTGGGCTGAATGAATAGGAGAATGAAGATGTCAGGGGAGAGAATCAAACTTGAAGAAATTATCTAATCTAGAGAACTAAAAGAAAACATATATATATTTCTAAAGCAACTACACAAAAGGTCACATACTATATGCTTCTAGCTATACGAAATGTCCAGAATAGGCAAATCCATACAGACAGAAAATAGATGAGTGTTTGCCATAGGCTGAAAGAAAGGCGGAATCAGTAGTGATTGTTAATGGGTAAGGGTTTCTTTACTTGGAGTGATGAAAATATTCTGGAATTAGTTAGTGGTGATGGTTGCAGAACCTTGTGAATATACTAAAAACCAGTAAATAGTTAAAAAAAAAAAAAGTTGCTTAAAAAAAAAAGATAATGCATCACAATCAAGCAGAACTTCTCCCAGGAATGCAATGTTGGTTGAACATTTGAAAATCATTTTAATGTATCATATTAACAGATACGATAATTAACAGATATAGTTAATCATATTAACAGACTAAAGAAGAATCACATGATCATCTTAATATATGCAGTATAAGCATTTGACAAATTCAAAATACATTCATGATTTTTAAAAAATAATAAAACTAGGAATAGAAGAAAGCTTCCTTTACTTGAAAAAAGGTAACTACCAAAACAAAAACAACCAGTAATATCATACTTAATGTTTTCCTACTAAGACTGGGCACAAGGCAAGGATGTCTGCGCTTGCCCCTCCAAGTCAACATCATACTGGCTATCCTAGTCAGTGCCATAGTCAAGGGAAAAAAAATAAATAAAATAAAGCAATATCATTTAAAAGGAAGAAATACAATTGTCTCCATTAAAGATGGCATGATTGTCTACACAGAAAATCCCAAGGAATCTATAAAAAGTTCTTATAACTAATAAATGATTTTAGCAAGGTTGCAAAATAACAGTTCAATATACAAAAATCTATTTTGTTTCTATATACTAACAATAAACAATTGGAAATTTTTTAAAGTTCCGTTTACTATAGCACCAAAAACATGAAATACTTAGGTACAAATCTAGCAAAATATGTACAGATTCTGTATGCTGGAAATCTCAAAACACCAATGAAAAAAATCCAAGAAGGCCTAAATAAATGGAAAGATATACTCTGTTCATGGACGGGAAGACTTAATATTATTAAGATATTAATTCTCTCAAAATTGATCTATGGAGTAATACGATGCCCTAATGATGGTTTTTATCATACTATCTCAGTAAATAGTTGATCAGTCTTGACCAAAAATCAGTAAGGATATTGAAGAATTGAACTAGGTTTACCCGATGGACATATACAGAATTTTGCATCCAACTATAAAAGAAAACCTTTTTTCCTCAAGCACATGTAAAATACATTTTAATAAATGATGGCTTTAAAAATCCATATATTTGAAAACTTAGAAACATGTGGGTCAAAAAATTAATCATACTGAAAATTAGGTATTACTTGTATTTTGGGAAACCAACCTGTGTGCCTTTTCAGTCTCTCAACTACCTTCTTTGTCTTTTTTGGTCGGTGGCCCACCCGTACCAGGTTGCCTCTACATTTTGGGCTTTGATGGAACACCTCACTGTGGGGTATGGGATTAGCTTCCTGAGCAATCAGTGAAGGACCTGATGATTCGCCCTGGAAATGTATGGTAATGAATTCCCCATGAGACGAATCTTGACCAATGGGAACTGGGAGATGAAAGGAAGCTGGGAAGATAAATTCCTCCTCTTTTTCCTCTCCTACAGACTACCATCTGGTGAGGTTCCTCCTTGTAACCTTTCTGGAGAAGTCCAACACACCGAACGAACACAGGTGCTGAGCAACTAGCTGCATTTGCATTGCAAAGTAGTATGTGGTACAATAATGTATTATTATCACATTTCATTGCAGGTTCCTTTGTCTCATTTCTTTTTCTTTCACCTTTCAAATAACATGTTAACATCTTAATCTTTGCCTCAGATTCTTGTTTTCTAAAAGGCCTAGATTAAGACAACTTAAAAATGAATAATGATAAAAATACAACCTATCAAAACTTTTGGAATGCAACTCAAATTATTTAAGGGGAAACTTTTTGTGCTTTATCTATATTAAGAAAAACGACTGAAAATGAATGAGTTATCTTTACAATTGCCCCATATGCCTACAAAAGTTGGACAATGAAAAAGGAAGACAAAAGAAAACTGTATGCATTGGAATTGTGGTGTTGTCAAAGAATATTAAATATACCATGGACTGTCAGAAGAAGGAGCAAATCAGTCTTAGAAGAAATACAACCAGAATGTTCCCTAGAAATGAGGCTGGTGAGACTTGGGCTTGCTTACTTTGGACACATCATCAAGAAAGACCAATTGCTAGAAGAAGACATCATGTTTGCTGAAGTAGAGGTTCAGTGAAAACCAAGAAAGCCCCAATGAAAGGGATTAATACAATATTCACAACAGTGGACACAAACATACCAACAATCATAAAGATGACTCAGGACTGGGCAATGTTTTATTCTGTTATACATGAGGGGCCATGAATTAGAGCCAACTCCATAGCAACTAACAACAACAACTAGCCAGTTAAGATGGTTATTGTTGTTAGTTGTCATCAAGTCAATTCCAACCAGAGAAGGAATAATAGAATAAATCTAAAGGAAATAGAAGGAAGAAAATAATAGCTAAGAGAAAGAGTTAACAAAATAAAAAGATGGAAGGAATACACAGAGTCACTGCACCAAAAAGAATTGTTTGACGTTCAACCATTTCAGGAGGCGGCATATAATCACAAACTATTGGTACTGAAAAAATAAGTACAAGCACACTAAAGGCATTGGCAATAAACAAGACTCCAGGAATTGATGGAATACCAATTGAGATGCTTCAACAAACAGATGCAATGTTAGATGCTAAGAAATCTGGATGGTAGCTACCTGGCCAACTGACTGGAAGAGGTCCGTATTCGTACCCATTCCAAAGAAAAGAGAGCAAACAAAATGCAGAAATTATATAACATTATCAATTAATATCACATGCTAGCAAAATCTTGCTGAAGATAATTTAAAAAACAGCTGCAGCCTTACACCAACAGGGAACTGCCAGAAGTTCAAGCCTGACTCAGAAGAGGATGTGGAACGAGAGATACATTGCTGATGTCAGATGGATCTTGACTCAAAGCAGAGAATACAGAAAGATGTTTACCTGTGTTTTATCGACTGTGCAAAGACTTTCAACTGTGTGGATCATAACAAATTATGGATAACATTATGAAGAATGGGAATTCCAGAACACTTAATTGTGCTCATGTAGAACCTGTATTCGAACAAAGAAGCAGTCATTTGAACACAACAAGGGGATACTGTGTGGTTTAGAATTGGAAAAGGTATGCCGTAGGGCTGCATTATTCCACCTCACTTATTCAATCTATATGCTGAACAAATAATCAGAGAAGCTGGGCTACATGAAGATGAACAATGCATCAGAATAGAGGAAGACTCACTAACAACCTGCAATATCCTGATGACACAACTTTGCTTTCTGAAAGTGAAGAGGACTTGAAGCACTTACTGATGAAGATAAAAGACTACAGCCCTCAGTATGGTTTACACCTCAACATAAAGAAAACATATATCTTTACACCTGGACCAATAAACAACATCACTATAAATGGCAAAGAAATTGAAGTTGTCAAGGATTTCATTCTTCTTGAATCAACAATCAACGCTTGTGGAAGCAGCAGTCAAGAAATCAAACGACGTATTGCATTGGGCAAATCTGCTGCAAAAGACCTCTTTAAAGTGTTAAAAAGCTAAGATGTCACTCTGACGACTAAGGTGTGCCTGAGCCAAGCCGTGGTCTTTTCCATCACCTCATAACCATGAGAAAGCTAGACAATAAAAAATGAAGATGAAAAAATAATAGACGCATTCAAATTGTGGTATTGGCAAAAAATATCGAATATACCATGGACTGCTAGAAGAACAAACAAATCTGTCCTGGAGGAAGTACAGCCAGAATGATCCTTAGAAGCAAGGATGGTAAGATTGCATCTCACTTACCCTGGACACTTCATCAGGGGAGATCAATTGCTGGATAAGGACATCATGCTTGGAAAAGTAGAGGGTCAGCGAAAAACAGGAAGATCCTCAATGAGATGATTGACACGGTGACTGTAACGATGGGCTCAAACATAGCAGTGATCGTTAGGATGGCACAGGACCGGTCAACATTTCATTCTGCTATACATATGGTCACTGTGAGTTGGAGTCAACTCGATGGCACCTAACAACAACAGGTCAATATACCCAAAAGTTGGTTCTTTGAAAGTATGAATACTTTAGGAAAACTTATGATAGGATGATCAAGAAAAAATCAAAAATGCAAAAATTATAACATTGTCAATTATGTACGTCATTTAAATATATAAAGGCACAAATAACCAAAACAATAATGAAGAGAGGGACAAAACTATATCAAAGATTTTTTTTAATAAGCTAGTATTTTTAATAAACTTTATGCCAATAAACTGTCCTTCAAGATAGGACAATTTCCTGTTTATAACTTCAATACTGACTCAGGAAAAAATAGGAAACTGCAATAGAAGTTGAATCAGGATTCCCATAGGATAATGGCAGCCACCAAAAAGAGGATCTCTACAAAAGACCTGCAAAAACTATACAGAACACTAAGGATCACTAATAAGATTACCCTTAATCCACACCTATACAGAAAGACAGTTTACATATAAGCGAGGAATAAACATATGCAATGAGCAGAGGCAGCTTTAGAGGCCACTCGGGAGTGGAGAATCCAGCAGGTATTTTACAGAAGAGAGATGCAACAAGATCCAGATAGTGGCAGAACACGAAGAACCTCAACAGGAGTACAGTATCAGAAGGAGAAGTTTCCATCCTGAGTGGAGAAATACTAGTGATAAGTTTGAGATCAAGGGGATCAGAGCAAAACAAGGAGATGTAGGAAGGTCCCACTTTAGAAGGAGAGGGAGGTAACTTGGAAGGAGGAGGAATCGGTATCCTCAAAAACAAGATAGTATCACAGGATCAGAAAGCATGCCACAGAACTACTTTCAAATGCACGTGCACACACACAGACACACACACATTAAAGAAACTGAAATTCATTGTGCCAACAGAAGAGGGCACTGTTGAATTAAGAAACTCAGTCAGCCAGCAGTCCCTTAGCCTGGGTTTCCACAAAAGCAGAGTTTGAGGCCAGGGCTTGAATGCAGATAATTTAATTGAAGAAGTGATCTCAAGAAAAATGACTGAATAAAACCTAAAACGATAACGATCATGGAAGAAAAAATAGGGACAACACTAGGAGCCCTAATACATGGCATAAACAGAATACAAACCATAACTAACAATGCACAAACACCAGAAGAGAAACTAGACAACTGGGAGTTCCTAAAAATCAAACACTTACGCTCATAAAAAGACTTCATCAAAAGAATATAAAGACAACCTACAGACTGGAAAAAAATTTTTGGCCACGACATATCTGATCAAGGTCTAATCTCTAAAATCTACAAGATACTGCAAAACCTCAACAACAAAAAGACAAATAACCCAATTAAAAAATGGGCAAAGGATATGAACAAATACTTCACCAAGGAAGACGTTCAGGCGGCTAACAGATACATGAGGAAATGCTCATGATCATTAGCCATTAGAGAAATGCAAATCAAAACTACAATGAGATACCATCTCACCCCAACAAGGCTAGCATTAATCCAAAAAACACAAAATAATAAATGTTGGAAAGGTTGTAAAGAGACTGGAACACTTATACACTGCTGGTGGGAATGTAAAATGGTACAACCACTTTGCAAATCAATTTGGCACTTCCTTAAAAGGCTAGAAATAGAATTACCATTTGATCCAGCAATCCCACTCCTTGGAATATATCCTAGAGAAATAAGAGCCGTCACACAAATAGATATATGTGCACCCATGTTCATTGCAGCACTGTTCACAATAGCAAAAAGATGGAAATTACCTAGGTGCCTATCAACAGACAAATGGATAAACAAATTATGACATACACACAATGGAATACTACGCAACAATTAAGAACAATGATGAATCCACGAAACATCTAACAACATAGATGAATCTGGAAGGCATTATGCTGAATGAAATTAGTCAGCTATAAGAGGACAAATACTGTATGAGACCACTATTATAAGAACTCAAGAAAAGGTTTAAACACAGAAGAAAACATTCTTTGATGGCTGCAAGGGTGGGGAGGGAGGGAGAGGGAAATTCACTAACTAGATAGTAGATAAGAATTATCTTAGGTGAAGGGAAGGACAACACACACTACAGGGGAAGTCAGCACATCTGGACTAAACCAAAAGCTAAGAAGTTTCCTGAATACAACCAAATACTTTGAGGGACAGAGTAGCAGGAACTGGGGTCTGGGACTACTGTTTGGGGGGATATCTAGGTCAATTGGCATAACAAAGTTTATTAAGAAAGTGTTCTACATCTCACTTTGGTGAGTGGCATCTAGGGTCTTAAAAGCTTGAGAGTGGCCATCTAAGATGCATCAATTGGTCCCAATCCACTTGGAGCAAAGGAGAATGAAGAACACAAAAGACACAAAGAAAATATTAGCCCAAGAGACAAAAGAGCCATATAAACCAGAGACTCCATCAGCCTGAGACCAGAAGAATTAGATGGTGCCCAGCTACCACCAATGTCCACCCTGACAGGGAACACAAGAGAGAGTCCCTGAAGGAGCAGGAGAAAGTGTAGAGCAGAACTCAAATTCACATAAAAAGACCAGACTTAATGGTGTGACTGAGGCTGGAGGAACCCTCGAAGCCATGGCCCCTGGACTTCTGTTAACCTGGAACTAAAATCATTCCTGAAGCCAACTCTTCAGACAAAGATTAGACTGGACTATAAAACATAAAATAATACTCATGAAGAGTGTGCTTCTTAGATACAGATACACGAGACTAAATGGCTGGCTCCTGTCTGGAGGCAGGATGAGAAGGCAGAAGGAGACAGGAGCTGGTTGGATGGACATGGGAAACCCTGGGGTGGAAAGGGGGAGTGTGCTGCCACATTGTGGGGATTGCAATTAGTGTCACATAACAATATGTGTATAAATTTTTGTATGAGAAATTAACTTGAGCTGTAAACTTTCACCTAAAGCACAATTTAAAAAATAAAGAAACCAAAAAAAAAAAAAAAAAGAAAAAGGACTGAGGGTCTGGGAAAAGTCAAAACAGAAGGAAGGAAAATCAAGACAAAGGTATACTACTGAACTGCTGTGGGCAACCAGGACTTACTCTTGCTGGAGACATTTTATGGAGCTGTATAGAAGGCATAATTGTCTGCCCTAGGGATAGAACCAAAAAAAAACCAAACCAGTTGCTGTAAAGTAGTTTCTGACCATGGTGACCCCATAGGTTTCAGAGTAGAACTGCATGTAGGGTTTTCAATGGCTGTGACTTTTTGGAAGCAGGTTGCCAGGACTTTCTTTTGCTATGCCTCTTGGTGGATTCGAACTTCCAACCTTTTGGTGAGTAGACAAGTGCTTAACCATTTGCACCACCCATGAACTCCTAGGGAGAGAAGAGGGAGAGAAGAGGGAAGTATTTAATCTACTAGTTCCATCTACACTGGTTACTGGCAGTCATGGAGGTGTGCTGCTGGGATCTCCCTTTAAGAAAGAACTTGCCACTCAGCTGCAAGAAGTACACTTAGCAGAAAGCCTCCAGCTGCAGTGCCTTCAGGATATACCATATCCTTTTGAGCCAAGGTCATACTCTTCTGGGGCAACACCCAGTTAATGAGTGAGCATGGTGAGGATCCTAGAACCTTGCCATTTGTGCCCAACGTGGGACTCCTCTAACAGGCAATCTTTGCTCCAGAACTCCCTGTTGGGTGGACCGAGACTGTCAGATCGGCATGGCCATTTGATGCTCTCCCTGTCCAATCCTTCCTTCCCCTTTCCTTTCACTGGTGTCAGATCAGTAATGTTGCCTGAAGATTTTTCCTGCCCAATTCTACCCCTCCCTTTTTATCTTTCATAGGTGTTATATGGAAGTAAACCACCTGCACTCCTAACTCCATCTCAGCTTTGCTACCTAACTGATGCAGACAAGGATTGCCCCATGGGGTACTAATTCCCTCATACTTCCAAGTTTGCACATGCCTCAGAACAGCTGAGTGGGTTCACACCAGCAAATCACATGGTGGTGCCAGAGAAACTCCAGGCGAGAACACTAGAAGATTCAAAGCAGCTAAGGCAAGATGCAGTCCATTTACACCTGTGCGGGGCTGGTTGCTGCAGCAATGACTAGAGTAAAAAGGTGAGCTGAGAAGATGTGAAGCCAAACACAGCAGGGTCTGGTACAACCAACCACACTTTGCACCACTCAGACGTGTGCCTGACATTAAGCCCAAATGGTTACAGAGCCTTCACGTTGTGGCCAGACTTAATACCCAAGATTCAGCAACATAAACTGGAGTCATCATCTCCCTCTTCCAGCACTCCTAGATTTTCCTTCTACTCAGGCAGTTCTTCAGTGGGTCTAGGCTGCTTGCCTGTTGTGGTGATTCATCTCAGAGGGGTTAGAGCCCTTACTGGGCCATGGTTATCACCAGGCATGAGAAGGATACTCCAGGAAATCCCTGGTTTCCAGATGTGCTTCCTCCCACCTCCACTGTGCAGCACTAGCTCTTCATGGTAAATAGGGCCAATCGTCCCAACCAATATTGCAACTCCTTTCTTTGCCTGGTGTTCAACTGGCACAAACCAAGAAACCCATTGCCATCGAGTAGATCCCAACTCATAGTGACCCTGTAGGACAGAGCAGAACTGCCCCATAGGGTTTCCAAGGCTGTAAATCTTTACAGACTGTCACATCTTTCTCCTGAGGAGCAGCTGCTGGGTTGGAATAGCTGACCTTTCGGTTCACAGCTGAGCACTTCAACCACCGCACCACCAGGGCTCCTTTTAACTGGCATAAAGACACCAAAATGGCCAGGTATTAATTATAGCTTCATTTTCAGTGGAACCCTTACTGTGCCCCCTGGTGGAATTCATACAACCCTTTCTCTATCATCCACCCCACGGTAAACAGCCAGCCAGGGTAGTAAAATGTCACTCACTCCTCCCCATTTTCTAGGAGTGGCATTCTTCAGGCTCTTCATATTTGGCTTGGTGGTAAGGGATTCCCCCACCCACAGGGAAGAGGAGGAGAACCCTTATAGTGTTCTCCATTCCTATCAGTTCCCTTTCCGGATCACCCTTCTCCCTCACTGACTCCCTGCTTTCTCTGTTTAGACTGGAGATAGGAAGGATGCCTGTACCAGTTTGTCCAGCACTTAGTAAGTCCTGAAGGACATGTCCAGTGCCTCTCTTTAGGATGCGATAGCATTTGTCACCTGTGGTTTTTAGCTTTGAGGCTTCAGCAGAAACTTTGAGACCATCGGAAATATCCAATTCAAAATGAAAAGATGTTCAACCCCACTGTAGTCAGAGAAATGTAAATTAAAGCTTTAATGAAATGTCACTTCTGCCTCAGAAGGTTGGCAGAAATGAATAAGAGTAATAATACAGGCAGCCTCCCAGGTTACTAACGAGATCCATGCCTATAGTCAAATTTGTAGGTAAGTCGGAACAGGTGCACACAGTTCTCACTTAGCCTTTTCAATGATTTAAAAGCTGCCCGTGCAGCAAGTGAAGGTGATTGTGATGAAGAATTTGTTGTGCGTAAGGGTTGGTTCAATCGTTTCAAAGTGAGGGCAAATTTACATAACATTAAAGGACAGGTAAGAGTTGTGAGTTGTCTGTAAGTTAGATGTTTGTAACCCAGGGACTGCTTGTAACCGATGGTGGGCAGGACCTGTGGCAACTCTGCCAGGGCTCAGGAACATGTGGCTATAATTTACTTTGTTTCTTTTTTCTCACATGGGGAAAGGAGGCTTTTGTACCAGAAAACCACTAATTATAGTTAATCGGTTTTTTAATCTAACATGCAAAATATTAAAGTAGTGATTTTTAAAACCTAATTTATCTTAAGCCTTTAAGTTCAACCCACAAATCTTCTTGTTCTGTTTACAAATCTAGTAATTAAAATGAATTTTAAAAATTTCTACCTGGTCTTTGATCAATGTTCAACTAACTTCAGTTCAATAGATTAAATCATTCTTAACCATTCACTCTACTTACTTTTTAATTCATCAAATTTCCTTAGACACTAAAACCTACAGTCACAAACTCAAAGTATCTGATCCTTTCAGACAATCGAAACACCTGTGGAGGCAAACTTAACAAGCAAAATTATTCTCGGCAATTATGCTACTTTGGTAAATCAATAAATCAGATTTGTAGATGTGACAAATGAGAGTCTCTTACCCATTTCAAACATCATAAAAACAGAAAAGGAGAGAAAGCATACACAGAGCAGCACAATGATTTCAAGCCTTGTTGCCACTCCCATATAAACACAACCCACTCAAAAGAATTCTACATGTATTTTTCTTATCATCTCCATAAATTACTCCCCTCACCAAGGGAAACAAAATTACAATCTCAGCAGAATGATCCTATCCTAGATGAAGGTTGCAGTTGCCTAATTTTACTGCCTTGTTTGAGATGCTCCTTCACTCTCTCTATTACTTGTTCATCTGTCTCATTGCCTACTTCTACTTTTTTCTACAGTCCTGTGTTACCATGTACAAGTGACAAGACTATACATGGGGTGGTTGTACATGCTAACTAGGCCTCATTCATAACCACAGGCTGATTTACAAACCTTGGATTTATGCATCCTCATGGTTAGAACCTAACCTCTCCTCCACACCAAAGATTAAATGGGATAATGCTAGTCCACCTCTCCAGAATGCATCTTCTCATTTAGAGTAACAAGTTTCCATAACAGGCTTTCTTCTTTATAAAATGTAACTCTTCGTTCAAAAACAAGTCCTTTTGTACTCAGCCAAGAAGTACTAAGAAGTGGTAACACTTCCATTAATGAATCCTTTGGAAACAAAGCCCTTTCATTTCAAAACTAGTTATGCTTGAAGCATACACACACCCGACACTCAAACACCTCATAAATTACTTTGGGCATATTATGTAGTTTCACAGCAAATTATCTGCTTCTCTCTTTTCTGTTCATCTCAGAGTCATGGATGCCCTCCTCTGCCTCTGCTTCTTCCTAATTCTCCCATTTCTTTGCCTGCTATTTGGAGAACTGACACTATGTCCTGTTTACATGGACCCAACAGCTGGCCACCGTGGAGAGCCTGCTTGCACAGGTTCAATTTACAATCTGCTCCTAGTGCTGCCTTAAACTCTCCATTATACTCCAGCTTCCAAGGCTGACACCCACCCCTCCTAAATCAATGTTTCTTCAAGGCTGGTCCATGGATCACTTGAAGCAGAATCACCTGAGGTGCTTGTTAAAATGAAGAGTTCCAAGCCACATCTCAAAACTACTGAATCTCTTGGGATGGACATAGGAATCTGCCAGTTTAAAAGGTGATTCTTACGCACAGCCAGATTTGAAAAACCTGCCCTTTATCCTTCTTGTCTACACCTTCCCTTAGGACAATGAAGACTGCATCCTATTCCCTACAGTGAAGGAATTGGAGCTAATACTCTATTGACCCTCTGATTGTGGGCTTCACCTCTTACATGTGTGACACTTGAAGTGAACCACTTATTGAGTTTAATCCTCAAACATTTTTATTTAAATCCCAGCATGCCTTACATCCATGCTTTGATTTATATTTAATTTAACTTGACTATTTTTTTATTTAATGACAATTTGTTCCATAAGTCTGTCTTTTGACAACTTGAAATGCTAATAACACCCTTCAAGGTCTTCCTTGGATATGTGAAGTTTCCACCTCATTAGTGGTAGGGGCCACCAATCACAGACTAGAGGGTTTTGGGTCCAAGAACTACTTCCCTCTGTTAGTTGTAGAACCGGAAGCCTGCACTGAATTGTGCAGTTGTGACTGTGATGCAAGTAAGGAGACAGCCCCCTTTAAGAAAGGCAGCGAGTTCTCTCAGGAGGCTGGAGCTTTCATGCTTGAGCTGCAAAATGAACAGGCTACACAACTGCGGGCATGGTCAGGCTCATAAAGAGTAAGCCTGGGAAGCCAACTCTCACGTGCTTCCATATGGGCCCTCACCCATTCCCCTCTAACACTGTGAAAACAAAAATCATACTGAGCCAATAATAGAAATTGATTGAAGTTTATTTAAGACATGATTTGCAAATCCTCACCCTATTCCTCAGGCATTACAAGTATGCTACAAGCTCAAGACCTTGGCGTTTGTTCTTCGCTCTTCCATCAACCCTCTCTCCAGATCTCTAACACATACCCCCTGGCTTCCTTCAGGCCCCTGCTCAAATACCACTTCATGAAAGTAGCCTTCTTGGCTGTCCTATATAAAATTGTAGTAATAAACCTTCACCTGACTCCCTTCCCCTGCGTTGTCGTTCTCCAAAGCACATAGACAGATAGACAGATGATAGATGGCAGATAGATAGACAGATAGCGCTGCTTTGAGTTGACTCCAACTCAACCATATTTACAACAAAACAAAACATCACCTGGTCCTGTAACATCTTCCTGCTCACTGGCATCTTCAAGTCCATCGCTGCTGCCACTGTGCCAGTCTGTATCACTGGGGGTTGCAGCAGTGCAACAGATCAGTTTTGTGTGGCCTTTCTCACCATGGTCTTGTAACTCCCACCCAGGTGATTAGGAGGGACTGTGCAGATAGCGTAACTGTGGCCCACCAAAGGGACTGGTCAGCTTTACCATCCCACTGGACTTAAAATAAGCCACCCCAGAGGCAGGAAGAAGAAGATCCCACCACCACCAAGGAAGAACAGCCAGGAGCTGGCATGTACTTTGGGTCCAGGATCCCTGCACTGAGAAGGCCCTGGAACCAGGTGACACAGAGAGAGAGAGCTGTGGCCCTGAAGACAGCAAGAAGCAGTGACAGAGGAGACCAGCACAGAATGAGAAAGCTGAGTGCCTGGCTGCCTCTGGGGACTTATTGGCAGGGACTTATTATAAAAGAGCTTTGTAACACTTGCCTGAGCAGGGCAGAGGCCTAGGACCAGAGAGAAGCGTGCCTGTGAGCACAGCTGAAAAGAGGCTGTCCTGATGGACGACCTGTATCCTGAGATTTCCTAAGCCTGAATTGTAACCTGTTACTTCCCAAATAAACCTCATAATCGAGTATTGTCTGTGAGTTCCCTGTGGCCATTACAATGAATTATCGAACCCAGCAGAGAAGTAGAGAGTGCTGGGGGAGGGACTATTGGTGTTAAAATTGGTAAAGATGGCAGAGAGAGGAGGCATGTCTGACCTCTGCCTCATAGGAATCAGCCTTGGGCTGTTGATCTTGATTCTCCTTCACCCTTGTGAAGTTAGAGGAGGCCAGACACCGCCGCATGCCATGTTTACAGTTGCCTTCACCCTTGCTGGCCCTCTACTTCACCAAACATGATGTCCTCCTCCAGTGATCGATCCCTCCTGATGATGTGTCCAAAGCAAGCAAGTCCGACAATGTTTTCTTGTGATCCATAAGGTTTTCATTGGCTAATTTTCTGAAGTAGATCACCAGGCCATTCTTCCTAGTCTGTCTTAGTCTGAAAGCTCTGCTGAAACCTGTCCACTATGGGTGACCCTGCTGATATTTGAAATACCAGTGGCATAGCTTCCAGAATCACAGTAATACCCAAGCCACCACAGTCTGACCACAGGAGATGGTCCAAGTACTTACCATCTAACATACTCTGTATTTACTTGTTTAGTTATTTATTTTCTAACACCCTGCTCTAGAATAGGAGCCCTGATGGTGCAGTGGTTAAGAGCTTGGCTGCTAACCAAAAGGTCGGCAGTTTGAATCCACTGGCCACTCCTTGAAAACCCGATGGGGCAGTTCTACTCTGCTCTATAGGGTCTCTATGAGTCGGAATCAACTCAACAGCAAGAGGTTTTTTGTTCCGGGTTCACTCTAGAATATGAACTCCATGAAAATGGGGAATTTGTTCTGTTCACTGCTGAATCCCCAGCATGTAGAATGGCACCTGACAGTAGCTGATCAACAAATATTTGGTGACTGAATGAACAAATGAATGGTTCTTGTGGCAGGCATTTTGCATGGCATTTTATGTACATTAACTTATTTATTCACAACAAATCGGTAAAATGGTATTTTGAGTTGAATTGGGACCCCCTCAGAAGAGATCTTGAACTCCAACCCCTGGCACCCATTAATGTACAGGATGGAATTAGTTAACATGAGGTCGTATGGGAATTGATTGGACCCTAACCCAATGACTTTTGAAACCCGTTGCCTCGTGTAGATTCTGACTCATAGCAACCCTATAGGACAGAGTAGAACTGCCCCAGAGTCTCCAAGGAGCACCTGGTGGATTCAAACTGCCAACCTTTTGGTTAGCAGCTGTAGCTCTTAACCACTACGCCACCAGGGTTTCCAACTCAACGACTATATCCTTATAAAAATGGGAGAAGAGACACAGACACAGAGGGAAGCAGGCCATACAGAGACAGCAACAGAGATTGGAGTTACGCTGCCACAAGCCACAGAACGCCTGGAGTGATCAGAAGCTGGAAGAGACAAGGAAGAAGTCTGCCCTGGAGCCTTTAGAGAGAGCATGGCCCTGCTGACACTCTGATTTCAACCTCCAGAACTGTGAGAAAATAAATTTCTGTTGTTTTAAGCTACCCAGCTTGTGGGAGTTTGTTATGACAGTCCAAGGAAGCTAATACAGATGGGTGTTGTTATCCTCACTTTCCAGATGAAGAAATGAAGGCTCAGGATGGCTAACAACTGAAAGCAAAGATTTACGGTGCTTATGGCTAGTAAGTGGTACAGGAAGTATTTGAACTCAATTCTGGGCTGTTTGAACTTAATTCTAACAGACCATATGTTAACAGAAAATCAATCCAAAGGAGTAAAGCATATACCCTTTGTCTTAGGCTGGGTTCTCTAGAGAACCAAAACCAGTGCAACATATAAATATATATACAGAGAGAGAGAGAGAGAGAGAGAAAGGAAATGGCTCACATGGTTGTAGAAGCTGGAAAATCCAAAGTCCATGGGTTAGGCTAGAGGCTGCTCCTGACTCACTTAACGGCAGATGCTGGTGGATCCAAGATCAAAAGGTCAGATAACAGGCCTCTGGCTCACAGGCTGTGGAGGCCAATGAATCCTCAGATTGACAGGTGAGACAGCAGGTAAGCTGCTAGCTCAAGTCCCAAGAACCGGAGGTCAGATGAACAGGAGCCAGCTGCAGGATCCAGAGCAAACATAAGCCTTGCCAGAAAGTCCACCTATATTGGATGCAGGCCACATCCCCAAGGAAACTCCCTTTCAACTGACTGGCTGCTCACAACAGGTTTCATCATGGAAGTGATCACATTATATCAGATCTCATTACAGAGGTGATTACATCATTTAAAAAGCTGCCAAACTACATCATAACTGCCAAACCACTGAGGATCGTGGTCCAGCCAAGCGGACACACAACTTTAACCATCACACCCTTCTTAAGTATATCTGCATTTTAAAAGACACAAGATGGAGAACATACTAAAGGTCTTAATCTCTAGCGATGGAATTTCATATACTCTGGCACTAGACCTTCCTGATCCCTCAAGCCATCTCACATAGGTGCCTCTACCCTTTCTTCTCTCTCTGTCTGCAGAGTGGGGAGCCTCAGCATACCCTTCTTCATACAGCCAGCTCAGGAGAGCATTCCTCTTCATGTGGCAGATTTCTGCAGGATGTCAGAAGCACCTGGGGTAATAAGAGGGGCACTGGATGGATCTGTACTCAGAACATATGGACTCAAGGTTCTTCTCTACCGTGTGTTAATGGGGTGACTTGAGCAAGACATGAAAATCCTCTCAGCCCAGCCTTGCTCACCACACTTCATAGGGTGGTGATGAGGCTCCAAAGTGGACACCTGCCTGGGCAGATGCTGTGCAAAGTATTGTCCTGATGTAGGCTGCATTACTACCCTGTTGCAGCAATTCTATCTCATTTGTACCTTCCCTGAAAAATTAGTGCTATACATAAGATAACTTCTCTCCAGTTGCTCTAAAATTGCAATAAAATTAGCATTTCAATTTGTGCCTGCCTTTTTCCCTTTGAGGGCCCTCTGGAGTAGTCTCACATTTTCCTTCATTGGGATACTCTCCTCCTGCCTCTTACTCATTAGCACACCATGTCTGTTATTTCACACTCATTATATACACAGTTGCTCACTCTCCCTCCTTCCTTTCTTCAGTCTCTTGCTAAGTCTCTCTCTGTCCATGTTTTCAGTTCATTTACTTGCCTCTGTTTCTCAGTCAAAGAGCCCTGGTGGTAAGATAGAGGTACCCAGGGTGCGGAAAATTCCACTTCCTGAAGCAGCTTGCTTGGCACAGTTTGCACATTTACATTAAAATCCTGGTTCCCCTCTTCTTAACTGCTGCCCAAAACTAGAGGAAACTGGTGGAAACCAGTTTAGACATCATGTTAACATTCAGGATAACCTTTTAGACCTCATACGTAGTAACTTCTCTGCCTCTGGGTGTAGTTAACCATTTTCTGAACACACGATGCATGAAGTTATATGTAAACCCCGTTGCACTTGTGTAGTATGATTAAGAATGTTGCTGATGTAACTTGTATGAACTTCCTACCTCTAAACCCCTTAAAAGTAACCTTCCCTTGAGCCCTCACTGAGCAGTCTTGGTGGCAGCAGCCCCAACTGTATCCTTTCCTTGTGCAAAGAAATAAAGGCACATTTCTACTCTCTCACTTTGGTCTCTCATTTATTGGCTAAGATGAGTCACACCAAGGAGAACCTGAGATTTCCACCAGGCAACAGTGGCACAGTGGTTAAGTGCTCAACGGGTAACTGAAAAATCGGTGGTTCAAACCTACCAGCCGCTCTGTGGGAGACAGATGTGGCAGTCTGCTTCTGTAAAGATTACAGCCTTAGAAACCCTATCTGGCAGTTCTACTCTCTCCTTTAGGGTCACTATGATTTGGATTTGACTCAACAGCAATAGGGTATACACTGTCACACAGAGACACACACACACACACTCAGAGCTTTTTTTCTCCATCCTCACCTTTGGGCAGGAAGAACTGTAGAGGAAAGGGCAGCTTTCTGGGGGTAGCGTGGGCATTATATGTGAAGGGAACACCTTGAAGAAGGCCTTAATAGGAAGGAAGGAAAGGATATGTTTGAAAAATGGCTAATAGGCTACTGCCTCTGCATCATGAATGGCAGAGGTGGAGAGGGTTGGGAGTGCCATGGAAAACACAGCTGGTAAGGTCAGTAGAGCCAGATGGTGAAGGGTGAAGCATTCATCCTTTATTCTATATGCATTGGAGAGTCTTCATCCTTTGTCCTGTATTCGGTGGAGCAATATGGCAGATATACTTATCACAGTAATCGTAATAAAAAAAAAAAGTTACTATCAAGTAGATTCTGACTCATGTTGACCCCATGTTTGTCAGAGTGGAACTGTGCTCCTTAGGGTTTTCAATAGCTGCTTTTTCAGAAGTAGATTGCCAGCCTTTCTTCCACTGTGCCTCTGGGTGGACTGGAACCTCCAACGTTTTGGTTTGCAGCCAAGTGTGTTAACCATTTGCACAAACCAGGGACTCTACACTAGTCTTACAAGTCCTCTTTTTCCCACCCTATGTAGTTAAATTCCTGGCCAGTGATGTTTAAGAAAGCTTCAGATTAAAAAAAAGAAAGAAAGAAAGCTTCAGATGCTTTGTTCTTAGTTGATCACTGGATTTTTCCCTCTGGTAGAGCTGTGAATATCTCACCCCCAGGCGGTCTCTATTTCCCATCCTCTCTCACCTCCCAGAACCCTCAGGCTTTCTGCTTGTAGCTCCCACCTCCCCCATCCCAATTAAGACCTCATAGTTCCAGCAGCATAGGAGTCCTAGTTTTATCACCAACCAATCGAGTAGTACAACCTCTTGACACCTCAGTTTCCTCTGTGTAAAATGGGAAACACACTTCTTGTCTTTGAGAAAAGAGAAACTTCAATGATAAGAAATGAGTCTTCCTCTGAGGATGAAGAAAGCTGAAAAGAGCGTTGTTCCCACCCTAACAATGAGTAAAAGCTGGATAAGCTACAAAATTGTAACTTTCATGGAGCCAGTGAGAGAACTGAGATCACAAGGCAAGCCAGTAAACCAAATTCCAAAAAGGGACAAGCCCCTCAAGGGAGAGATGGGGCGCACCAACTGTTTATCCTTTGGCAGAGGAAGGGAGAAAGAGCTGGCTGCCAAACAAGCGAGT
The DNA here is from genome assembly GCA_030035585.1 of Dugong dugon. Taxonomy (NCBI): domain Eukaryota; kingdom Metazoa; phylum Chordata; class Mammalia; order Sirenia; family Dugongidae; genus Dugong; species Dugong dugon. Next base: position 156,602,109 of record CM057462.1, read on the forward strand.
AAGAAGAACTAAACTAAAATGTTAACAAATTCTTAAAGGCCAAGTGTGGGCTAGAATGTCAGTTTGGAGTAGCTAGGGGTTACAGCCATGAGGCGTGCTTGCACTCACTTGCCAACTCTTTTTCATAAGCCTCCACTGGGTACTCACAAGAAAGATCTGGGGCAGGGCAGGAGACTGAAGAGTGGCTAGTATGAGAGGGAAGAAGGTAATGGATGGCTGAGGGAAACTGGCACAAAGCCCTGCTTGCTTCTCTAGACCCTTCTCTCCTATGAAGCAAAAACCTTAAGCCCTTGAGGGAGAGGTAGCAAACCTCTAGATCCACAGGTTCTAGGAGAGGAGCAGAAGTAAATCCCATCTGCCTCTGGAGAGGGTAGGAAATCCTCTTTCAGGACCAAACCAAAAACCCACTTCCACTGAGTTGATTCCGACAAGCGACGCTACAGGACAGAGTAGAACTGCCCCATAAGGCTTCTAAGGCTATAGATTTTTACGGAAGCAGACTGCCACATCTTTCTCCCACGGAGCGGCTGGTGGGTTTGAACAACTGACCTTCAGTTAGCAGTCGAGCGCTTTAACCACTGTGCCACCAGGGCTCCTTTCTTTCAGTACACAGGCAAAGATTCATTGCTGCAGAAAGAAGTTGTTATTTGTTGTTAGGTGCTGTTGAGTTGCTTCCAACTCATAGCGACCTTATCTACAACAGAACGAAACACTGCCTGGACCTGTGCCATCCTCACAATCTTTGCTTTGCTTGAGCCCATTGTTGCAGCCACTGAAGAAGGGTAGAAGCAAAAACTCTCTGTCCCTAGGGGAACAGGAACTTTTTGAGCCAAGAATCTTACATCAATACCAAGAAGAGGACTGCACAGCTATAAAGGGGCAGTAAATTCCCACCCAGGGCCAACAACAGATATAAAGCAGAGTTTGGCTACCACAGTGAGGAGAGCATGAATGTCATTAAAAGCTTCCCCTCTGGGCTGACAAATGAGCCTAGGTGCACAGGGCTCACCTAAGACTGAGGCTGGAGCAGGACAAGAGAGAATACCTCCTGGCCCACCAGAAACCTAGCACTGAATGACAAGAAATCTACTGCTGGAGAAGACGGAAAAGCATGAGGAGAGACTCCCCCGTGTGGTATAAATACTCAGGAAGAGAGAAAAGTTGAGGGAGAAACAGAAACACTGAGAAAAACTCTAGCACTCCAGGCCCATTCTAATCAGATGGTAATGGTAGTCCACTGCTAGAATTTAAAGCCTGAACTAGCTCAAATCCTGACTAGCTTGGCTCAACTCAATCCCCACCTCCACCACCACCATTCTACTTACCTTAGTCTCTATTATTCCTCTATGCATGATGTCTGGAATGCAATAAAAAATTGAGATAAACAAAATAGCAAGAGAAAACATCCTGTTACTAAGAAATAAGGCAATAAACATAACCAGAATCAGAGACGATCCAGATGTTAGAACTATCCCACAGAAATTTTAACATAACTAAACAATGTGCTAAAGACTCTATAGGAAAACGTGAATAACATGAATGAAGAGATGCGGAACTTCAACAGAGAGATGAAAACTATAAGAAAAAGTCTCTGCTGGAAATTAAAAGCACAATATCCGAGATGAAGTCCTCTGAGGGGCTGTCATGGATTGAATTGTGTCCCCCAAAAATATCTGCCAACTTGGCTGGGTCATGATTTGTAATACTGTATGATTGTGTAATCTGATGTGATTTCCTTATGTGTTGTAAACTATCACTATGATGAGGTTATATGGGATCTCCTTATGTGTTGTAAATTCTATCACTGTGATGAGGTTATACTGATGAGGTTTACAAGATTAGATAGTGCCTTAATCCAATCTCTTGAGATATAAAAGAGAGAAGTGAGCAGAGACAAAGGGGAACCTCATACCACCAAGAAAGCAGTGCCAGGAGCAGAGTGCATCCTTTGGACCTGAGGTTCCTGCGCTGAGATGCTCCCAGAACAAGGGAAGACTGATGCATGACAAGGACCTTCCTCTGGAGCTGACAGAGAGAGAAGGCCTTTCCCTGGAGCTGATGCCCTGAATTTGGACTTGTAGCCTACTAGACCGTGAGAGGATAAATTTCTCTTTGTTAAAACCACCCACTTGTGGTATTTCTGTTAGAGCAGCACTAGATGACTAAGACATGGGCCCATGAGTAGAGTGGACACAGTTGAGAAAAGAATGAGTGAACTTGAAGAAAGATCAATAGAAACTATCCAAACTAAAACAAATGAGTGGGAAAAAAATTAACATATTTAAGAATTGTGAGACAGTATCAAATGGTCTGCCATACATCCAGTTCAAGTCCCAGAAGGAAATGAGGAAGAGGACAGTGCAGAAGAAATGTTTGAAGGCAAGTATTTTTCAGAAATAAATGAAATACATGAAACCATAGATCTAAGAGTTACAGAGAACCCCCAACAGGATATATACTTTTAGAACACCTAGACACAACAGTGCCAAACTGCTAAAAACTAAAGACAAAGACGAAATCTTGAAGGCAGCCAGAGGAAAAAAACGAACCCTGTATAGAGAGACAAAGTTTAGAAATACAGAGATATTCTTGTCAGAAGCTATAAAAGCCAAAAAGAATAGAGAGATATCTTTAAAGAATTGAAAGAAAAAATCTGTTAAACCAGAAATTTATACCCAGAAAAACCATATTTCAAAAATGAGGGTAAGATAATGACTTTTTCAGAAAAACAAAAGCTGGGAGAATTAATTTCCTTCAGGCCTGTTTTATAAGAAATGCTAAAATTTTATTTCATCATGAAAAAGGTGTATAATACCAAATGGAAACTTGAATACACTCAATGAATGGAAGAGCATATAAAAAGGTAGACACGAAGGTAAATATGAAAGACATTCTTCTATTTAATTGTATAAGATAATTGACTAAAGCAAAAAAAGAATAACAATACATTGTGTGAATTGTAACATATATTAAAATAAAATATGTAACCAAAGTAGCACAAAAGGATTGGAGGGAAAGATTGGAAGCATATTGTTACAAGTTTCTGTGTGAACTGGCATAATATTATTTGTAGATAGATGTGGTAACATAAAGATGGATATTGTCAACCCAGGGCCAACCACTATAAAACAATTTTTTAAAATAATATTTTATCATGTTTTTCATGAAAGTTTACACAGCAAATTAGGTTCCCATTTAGCAATTATATGGCACAGGACCAGGCAGTGTTTCATTCTATTGTACATAGGGTAGCTGAGTCAGAACCAACCCAACAGTGCCTAACAACTACAAGGCATATCGTTCAGTGACTTTGGTTACCTTTTTCATAATGTGTCCATGTTCTCATTATTTCCATTCTGGTTGTTCCATTTCCATTTATCTAGCTTCCCTGTCCCCCCTTACCTTCTTATCTTTGCCTTATGGTAAATGTTGACCATTTGGTCCCATACCGTTTTTCTTTTTTTTTTTTTAAATAAAATAGCACAGTACTCATGGGTGTTGTTGTCTATTTTATGAGCTAATCGGTTATTTAACTGAAAGGTGAAAGGAGGTTTCAGTTCCAGGTTTAAAGGGTGTAAAACAATTTTAAAAGAGTATAATTAATGAACTAATAATGGATATAAAGTAAAATCACAAAGAAATAATTAATACAAATGAAAGCAGGAAAAGAACAAATCAAACAGTCAGAAAACAATTAGCAATGTAATAGATGTAAAGCCAATCACATCAATAATTACATTACATGTAAACAGTCTAGGACTTTTGCTTTCAACCAGGATGGAATAACACTGACCAGATTTACCCTCCTGCCTGAAACAACCAAAAAACTAGACAAAATATACGAAACAGTGGCTTTCAAGACACTAGACGTTAGGCAACAGGTGACAGTGATCCCTGAGAGACAGGGAACAAATGAGCTGAGATCTATGATTGCCCAACATGACTGTGGTGGAAGAGTTTCAGGTGACTCAAGAAAACTACCTGAGTTGAGGAGGCAGAGTTGAGATTTGAGAGAGTGTAGAGTAGTCAGAAGGAGCCCTGGTGATGCAGTGGTTAAGCACTAAGCTGCTAATTGAAAGGTTGGCAGTTCAAACCCACCAGCTACTACATGGGAGAAAGATGTGGCAGTCTGCTTCTGTAAAGATTTATAGCCTATGGGGCAGTTCTACCCTATTCTGTAGGGTTGCTATGAGTCAGAATCAACTCTATGGCAATGTTTTGTTTTTGTTTTTGTTTTTTTTTAAGGTAGTTGGCATTCACAGTAGAGAGTACTAGAGAGAAGGGGACTGTACAGAAGAGAAACTCAGATTTTTGCAAAGGGTCCTGTGAGTATTCTGCAGAGAGAGTACTGATGAGTGCATGAGTATGAATCTGAGAATCTATCTTGAGACTGGGGAAAGAACCACTCAAAAGGATTATAGGGAACAGTGCCCAACCCTTGTACTAACTAGGAATAATGTGTTTTCCCATTAGCCAGGTTGGCAAACCATAGGGCATTGAGTACTCAGAAAGGTCTTCCTCAGTGGTGGGATGTAATAAACCTTAGAGTAAACATGGCTCTAGTCCCACTTAACGTATCTTAAAAGTAAGACCTAAAACTATCAAACTGTTTTCAAGTAAATTTACTGCATCTTAGAACAAAGCTCAAGAATATTTATAGGAATACAAAAATATCCAGTAATCAACAATGTAAAAAACACAGTGCCTACCATCTAATATAAGATTAGCAGGCACACAAAGAAGCAGGAAAATATGACCAATAATGAGGGGGGAAATCAACCAATCATTCAGAAATGACCTAGAATTCACACAGATGCTAAATTTAGCTGACAAGGACATTAAAATAGTTATTATAACTGCATCGCATAGTTTAAAATTCTTGAGTAGAAACATGGAAGCAATAGAAGAGATTCGAATCAAATTTTTAGAGATGAAAACTACAATGTCTGAAACGAAAAATATACTGGATTGGTTTAACAACAGATTAGACATTGTAGAAGAAAATATTAGTGAATTTGTTGTGGTGAATTCTTTCTCGTTTTTTGTGTCTGAAAAAAGTCTTTATTTCACTTTGTTTTTGAATGGTAATTTCATTGGGTACACAAGTATACTGTATAGAATTCTACCTTAACAGCTTTTTTCTTTCAGTACTTGGAATATGTTACTGCTCTATCTTTATGATTGCATTGTTTTCGATGTGAATTTTTGCTATTGTTATTATCTTTGTCCCTATTTTTCCTCTGGCTACTACTTTTAAGATTTTTCTCTTTGTTACTGGTTTTAAGCAATTTGATTTTGATGGGTTCTTGATGTAGATTTCTTCGTGTTTCTTCTGCTTAGACCTTTTGGGATCTGAGAGCTTTCGTCATATTTGGAAGATTTGGAGCCATTATTTCTTCTTTTATTTATTCTGTCCCCCTCCTGAGGGACTCCTAAACCAAACCAAAAACCTGTTGCTGTCATGTTGATTCTGACTCATAGCAACCCTATAGGACAGAGTAGAACTGCCTCATAGGGTTTCCAAGGAACGGCTGGTGGATTCAAACTGTGGACCTTTTGGTTAGCAGCCAAGCTCTTAACCACTGTACCAGCAGGGTTCCAGGGGACTCCTAGTACATGTATATTATGCTTCTTGAGGTGGTTCACATTTATTGATGTGTTGTTCACTTTTTATTTTTAATCCTTATTTCTCTTTGTGTTTCTTTTTGGTAGTTTCTATTGGTATGTTTTCAAGTTCACTCATCTTTTCTTCTTCAATGTCTAATCTTTTGTTAATCCTATCTGGTGTATTTTTTATTTCCAGCATTGTAATTTTCATCTCTAGAAGCTTGGTTTAAATTTGTTTTATATATTCCATTTCTCTACTATCATATTTAACCCTCCTTTAGCTTTTTAAATATATGAAATATAGTTAAAATTACTGTTTTAAAGGTACTGTTTCTGCTAATCCTATCATCTGTGTCAGTTCTGGTGAGTTTCATTTGATAGATTTTTTTCCTTATTATGGGTCATATTTCTCCTGCTTCTGTACATGTCCAGTAATTTTTTTTTAATTGGATCCTAGTTATTGTACATTTACTTTGTTAGATGCTGAGTATTTTTGTATTCAGTAAATATTCTTAAGCTTTGTTTGAGAAAACAAACTACTGGAAACAGTTCGACCCTTTGAGGCCTTATTTTTAAGTTTTATTTGACACAACCAGAGCAGCATTTAATCTAGTGCTTTTTTTTTTTTTTTTTGCTTTACTCCTGAGGCAAGAACTTTCTGATTATACTACCAAATGCCTCATAATTATGAGGCACTCCAGTCTGGCTTGTCATAACAGCCTGGTCATTTACTTCCCTGTGTGGGCTCTAGGTATTGTTCCCTGTAATCCATTCAGGCAAATCTTTCCTCACACACATGTACTGAGCAGTATTCAGTTGAATATTTAAGGGGGACCCTCTGTAGATGTCTAGAGTTCTCTTTACCTGCAGCTCTCTCATCTGTGTTTCTCTGTCCTGCAAACTCTAGTCTCTTTGTCCTTCCTGGACTCGTAGCTCTGTCTCTTCAATGCATAGAAGCCACTAAGCTCTCCTTGGGTTCCCTTCCCTGCGTCACAAATATAAATAAATAAATAGTCAAACTCATTGTTGTCAAGTAAATTCCAACACTTAGCAACCCCATGTGTTAGAGTAGAACTTCTCCATACAGTTTTGTTGGCTATAAACTTATAGAAGCAGATCCCCAGAACTTTCTTCTGCAGTGCCACTGGGTAGTTTCAAAGCACCAGCCTTTAGGTTAGTAATGAGTACAAACTGTTTGCACCACCCAGGGAACTTATTACAAGCTGGGGGAATTGTAGAGATCATCTCATTTGTTTACTGTCTCTCAAGGATAACTGTCTTTTGTTGCCTGATGTTCAATTTCTTGAATCATGTTGCTTCATATATTTGGTCCTAATTTTTAGTTATATCAGGTGAGAGTGTAAATCCAGCCCTATTACTCTATCTTGGCCCTGATGTTTTTAAAAGGCATTTAAAATGAAGCAGGTATTTGAAGATTTTATCATTGAACTTAAAATGCAAAAATTGTAAGTTCAGAACTTAAAATCATGTTTGTTTTTATAATCAAAAGAAGAAATTTTGTTATATCCTGGAATTTATAATTTATTTGTCTTTTAAATTTTCTAAAAGAAAGCTATTTACAGGGAAAGAAGCAAAAATAACATTGCAAAGCAATAATTTTTTGAAGAAAGTGAAAGGTAGAAAGAAAACCGGTGGGGGGTGGGGTAGGGAGTGATAATAATCAAGGAAAGGAAGAGAAAATAAAGAAACAACGAAAAGAAATCTGTCTTAGTTGTCTATGATCAGTGTAGTGGGAACATCCTAGGCTGGGGTTAGCCTCAGTTTTGTGACCTTGGGAAAGTCACCTAACCTATTTGATTCTTTCTTGGCGTTTTCATTTCTCTGCTTACATTACCCATCTGCTCTTGCACATTGTTCCCTTTTTCCATTAGAGCCCTTTGCATAGTAATCATAGTTATTTTAAATTCCCAGTCTGATCCTTTAACCTGAGTTTCTGTAAAACATCTACAGCATAGTGTTACCAGGAAAATACCATTAAATAAAACCGTAGATTTTTATCACAATGCCTGATACATACCAAACCAAACCCACTGCCTTTGAGTCAATTCTGACTCATACTGACTCTATAGGACAAAGTTGAACTGCCCCATAGGGTTTCCAAACAGCGGCTGGTGGATTTGAACTGCCAACCTTTTGATGGGCAGCCGAGCTCTTAATCGCTGTGCTACCAGGGCTCCGCCTCACACCGAGACTGCAGTAAATTTTATTTTCTTCTATCTGGCTATTGAAATAGCTCACAACCAGTAAAGGTTCAATAGAAACCCTGATCCCTAACATGAGCCAACTGTGTTGTCCCACTTTGTCCAGACTTGGCCTACCACCACCAAGGCTATCATTTCGTAGCACCCTTAGAGACTGTTTGGGACTCTGGAGAGAAAGTGGATCTACTTGTGGGCCAGAAGCAAAAATTTTCCTTCCCAGTCTGCATCTCCTCCACAGCCAGGGACCTAGTGTGTCCCGGCCAGCAATGACAAAGGCCGGCTCACCCTTGGGAAATAATGCTACCTGATGTGAGTCCAAGTAGTTAGTTTAACGCTGTATGTGTGGTGTTATTCAAGTGTTTCTCATAAATAGTTAACGAATTACTAACGCTGTCTCTAAACATTAAAAAACAACACTGAAGAAGAAATGCCTAGGTCCCAAAAGGTATTATTAACCTAGTGCAGCCCCACCGATGACTGGCCCTGAGTGTGATCCTTTGCACTCCTAGGCAAGTGGAATGGTTTCTGGAGGAATCAAGAAGCCCCAAGGCCATGTGCACTGGTCAATGCCCTTGTCAGGCTTTTTGCCCCTCAGCGTATATCCCTTTCACTGACAACAAGGCTACGGAAGTTCAGGGCTTGGCTGTAGGCTTGGCAGGATCCTGCTTCTGAGATCTGAGATCTACCTGACATTAAGCGCTCTCCCAAGCCCCAAGGTAACCATAGCCACTGGGCCTGGGAGTGAGCCTGCCAACTAGGCCTGCAGAGTTGTATGGCTGAAGACCTGCGACTGGCCTAAATTTGTTTTTTAAGGTCCCCCCATGCGCCCGGTGGCTTTACCTGGAGCGGATTTGTCTCCTCTTCACAGATTCCATTCCCTAGCCCATGCTAAGCTATTTAAACAGAAAATATCATCTTTTCAACGGCTCTTTTGAAATTTCCACTTGAAGATCCCACCACCATTTGACTATGAGGAGAACTCAACTCATCAAAGGTAAAAATTCTTACACGACAGTAGGTAAGTGGTAAAAGACAGTACACAATATTGGTGGAAGCCAGTACAACTTGTACAAGGAAAGACCATGGAAGCTCCATAGACACATCCAAACTCCCTGAGAGACCAAATTGCTGGGCAGAGGGCTATGGGGACAGTGGTCTTGGGGAACATCTAGCTCAATTGGCATAACACAGTTTATAAAGAAAATGTTCTATATTCTACCTTGGTAAGTAGTGTCTAGGATCTTAAAAGCCTGTGAGCAGCCATCTAAGATACTCCAGTGGTCTCACCCCTTTGGGGGTAAAGGAGAATGAAGAAAAACAAGATACAAGGGAAAGAGGTTCACCGTTCAGCCAAAGATTAGACAGCCCCATAAAACAAAATGAGACTAATGAGGCACAACAGTCCAGGGACAAGGACTAGAAGGCAGGAGGAGACAGGAAAGCTGGTAATAGGGAACCCAAGGTTGAGAAGGAACAGTGTTGACATGTCATTGGGTTGTTAACCATTGTTATAGGGCAATATGTGTACTGTTTAATGAGAAACTATTGGTTCTGTAAACCTTCATCTAAAGTACAAAAAAAAAAACTTACACGTATAAGAGACTTTGGAGATCACAGATGTCTGGGTTCCTGGAAGAGACCCAGTGTCTGTGAACCCATTCAAATTGTTTGGAAAAAACTTGGGGGGTGTGCATTTTTCCCATGGTTTCCATCCCAGTTGCAATCAGATTTTCAAAGGGCCCCTGAGGAGCCACCCAGCTGTATCTCCTTTCTCTGGTCTGACTCTCCTGGGCCGGGCCTCCCAAGTTTCTGTCTGAGGTTCTTGCCTCCTACTTCCTGGAGAATACTGAGCTGGTCAGGAAGGATGCCCTTGAGCTCCTGGGCCCACCCAGTCAGCTCACCTCTGTCTGCACCTATGCAGGGGTAGTCCTTCCACCTGTGCTCTTGATTGCACGTCCCCCTTTTTCCCCAAATCAACCCTTCTTTCTTAAATTTTGAACCTCTCTCTTTCTGGTTTCTTCTCCCTAACGGATAAACAAGCTACAGGTTTCCCCTGTCCCGTGCTGAAACAAAGCAATAACGACCTGTCTCACCTCCACATGTCTCTGTCTTCTCTCTGCATCACGAGTCCTACATTTCTCTGTCCACCTCTTGCTCTTTTCTCTCTACTGTATCATCAGCTACATGTACTTTCCTGAAACTATATTCATTATCACTAGCCTATCTTCTCTCAAGTACTAAACCCAAACTGCTGAAAAACAGTATAGTTTATGGATTAAAGATGTGGAATCTATGGTCAGCCAACCTGGATTCAAAGCCCGGCTCCACCAGTTAGTAGCTGTGTGATCTCAGGTAAGTTATTTAACCTTTCTGTGCCACAGTCTCCTTCTCTGTAAAATGTAGATGCACACCATGGGTTGTAGTGAGGAATAAATCATACATGTAGAATACTTAGCACAGCACCTGGCACATAATAAATGCTCAATAATTGTGAACAGCTATTGCCTTCACCCCCACCTTCCCACAGGTACTTTACATTCGATATGCCTAAAACTGAACTTACTTTTCCTGTTTGAACTTCTTCCTCCTGGTTCCCCATTTGTGTGACTGAGGTTTGCCTACAAGAGCTGCATTTACTCAGGCCCAGTCCCGGCTTCCAGGCCCCTCTGTGTCTTACCAGCCTCCTAGTTGGTTCCCTGCCTTCACTTCCCCCTCCCACCAGTCCACTCTTCACACTGCAATCAGAAGGCTCTTCCAAATCCACAAGTCTGCTCAGCTCATTCCTTTCCATAAACGACCGTCAGTGGCTTCCTTTGCCTGTCAGGTAAAACCCAAACTTGCAAGCCTGCCATATAAGGCCCTCTGGCCTCTGGCCTCTGTCTGCCCTTTTCTTCTGGCCCATCCCCACTCCTCTCCCACCCCTAGCCCTGCTTCTTCCCTTATGCAGGTGGGTGCCTTAAGGAACCATCCTGTTTCAATACCCTGTGCCTTCCTTTCTTCCCAGATAACAACATCGCTGTTTTAGTTCTCCTCCCTCCAGGCCTGCAGTTCTACAGCAGTCTCCTGTGTATCCTCCAGGCCCCACTCCCCCGCAGCTCCCCAGTGCTGCATACTGTCATCAGATACGCCTTCCTGGACATACTCTGTCACACTTCTGTGTTGCTGCACAGAATGCTTCCTCCCACTTTATCTGTCAAATGCTCATCCTTCAAGTTCTGGTCCCAGGGTCACAGTCCAGGTGAAGCCCAGCTGCCTCCACAGGCGAGCTGACCCTTCTCTCTGTGTGCCCACAGCACTCCCTTCCTGCCTCTGGTCTCTGTCACAGCACTCTCCTCTTTGATTACAAGGCTTAGTTTACATGACAATCTCATCCAGTAGCATCTGAGCTCCTCCAGGACAGTGATGTACACCCCCTACTGCACTCTGCATCTCTTTTCCTGCTTTATTTTCTCCTTAGCACTCGTCATAGCCTGACATACTACACATTACTGGTACGTCTGTCTCTCCCCGTTAGAATATAAATTCTCTGCGAGTGGAAACTTTTGTCAGTTTTAATGTATCCCCAGAGCCTAGAATAGTGACTGGCACATAATAAGAGCTCAGTAAATATTTGTTGAATAAATTGTTAAATCACTGAGCAATCTTACATTATCTGGCTTTATATCCCTAGTACCTAACACATTGTCTGGCATGTGCTACCAATTAAAGAGGTTTTAACTCTACCAGTTGCCTTTGAATTGATTTCGATTCATGGAGACCCCCGGTGTGTCAGAGTAGAACTGTGCTCCATAGGGTTTTCAATGGTTGATTTTTTGAAGTAGATCACCAGGCCTTTCTTCCAAGGTGCCTCTGGGTGGACTGGAACCTCCAACCTTTCAGTTAGCAGCTGAGCACTGTAAGCATTTACCCCACCCAGGAACTGTCTAGCATGTCATAGGTACTAAATATACGTTTTTGAATACAGTAAATGAATGGATGAGTGAATAGGATGTTGCTAGCCTGTTCAAACACTAGCATTGGAATCACAGTTCTCTACCTTCTGATCCCAGCTATTCAGTTTCAAATCCCCTATTTCTCAGCACAAGGAAACCTGGTGGCACAGTAGTTAAAACACTTGGCTGCTAACCAAAAGGTTGATGTTTCAAACCCACCAGCCACTCCTAGGTAGAAAGATGTGGCAGTTTGCTTCTGTAAAGATTTATAGCCTTGGAAACCCTATGGGGCGGCTTTACTCTGTCGTATAGGGTCACTGAGAGTCAGAACTGACTCAGCAGCAGTGGGTTTGGTTTTGGGTTTCATGTTTCAGCACAAACCCTTATCATGAGTGTAACTGCTCTGTGCTCTGCCCACTGCCCATGACTCTATCCCAGGCACTGCTCTCTCTACTCTGTTGCCCACATGCCAGACAGAAACACTCTTTACCCATTTACTCAACACAGATTTATTCAGGACTTGCCATCAACCAGTCATTTTTCCAGTCACTGTCCTCCATCTGTGTCTATTCCATTCTCTCTGTCCTCAAGGTGAGGACAAGCTGAACCTCCATTGGGAAGCTTTCCCTGACCATCCAGCCCTGTGAAAATCTCTCCTTGGGCACTGATGACCCATAACTTAGTACCTTATCACTGGTATTATTAACCAATAAACATACAATTGCACATATGTAGATTTATAGAATATTAGCCCTTGAAAGAGTCAACATTTTAACATTCCAAACATTTTGGATGGAAATCTTTCTAATATCTATTTCACTCTGTTGAATAGGAAAATTAATAACAGACTTCTTACTTTGATTCTAAGCTTTTTCTTAACCAGGAAACCAAATATTAACTATAAAAAGCCTGACCCAAACCACAAAAGCCTGCCAGAAACTGCTCTATAGCAATGTAAATTTGTGAATTTGTCTTATCCTGCTAGAGAAGGATAGTTGTCAAACCATTATCTCCTAATTTAAATCTCAAAAACCCTCAGGACTGCAGGTGGGCGGGAGGTCAGAGCTAACCTGATTATCAGTTGATCTCAGTAAAGGGGGAAGACAGGGCTTAATCAGTCATGTTAAGATAGCCAGTGGTTGATCCTTTCTGTTTCTCCGTCTTCTCTTTATAACTGGTGTCTTTGACCATTCATTTTTCCTGGAATCAAAATGGTCTTTCTATGTGCATATAGAATAACTGCTCAGAATAAACCTTATGTTCAAATTTTGGTTATTTTTTAACAACACTTTCTCTGTTTCCTTAAATAGAGTACTGTATGCAAAATATTAATCTAACCCTTTACAACCCAGGATCATCATGATGGACACTAATTATTTTTCTGTAATGTGGCAGTGTGCCTGCAGGAGGAGCAGGTAAAAGGAAAGGCAAGAGCTTTGGAATGAAGCAGTCTTTACTGTGGCACCCTTTGCTGATTCCCTTACTCTCCTTTAATGAGTTATTTCTAATCTACAGCGGGTTTAGGAATCAGAGGATGACGCTTATTAGAACTGTATGTTGTAAGGAAAAGTACAAATACAAAAGAAGAGATTTTAATTCTCCCTTTTGAAAACAAGGCAAGAGACTTCCCTCCTCCCCTGTTCTTTCAGAACTCACTTAGATAACTTGTAACTGTAAATTCCTTCGCTGTAGCTTTGAAAACTGTGTAACTCTAAGACGTCTCCTCAAGATCTGGCAGCTACCTCTTTGAAATGTAACTTTAAGTGATTTTCCCCTACCTTCCAGTTTGCAGGAAGGAGATTAGCAAGATCTCAGATGGCTCAGCCCAAATTGCAAATAACCTCCTGCCATAAAGATACTAGAAAACTAACGGATATTATCTTGAAAACGTAATTGTAATGGGTTATATTTGGTTAGCTATATAACAGGTAAGTTTCCTTTCTGTCTTTGCAATCTCTTTAGCGGGCTGCCTGGGCTGCATCATATTCTGGTTTAATACTTATCCAATAATAAAATGTTTCTTCCTTTTCTATTTTTGTGGAGAAGTTTTCATGATTGGAGCCCTGGTGGCACAGCAGTTAAGAGCTCAGGCAGTTTGAGTCCACCAGCTGCTCCTTGGAAACTCTATGGGAGGTAGTTCTACTGTGTCCTATAGATTCACTATGAGTCAGAATCGACTCCACTGCAGTGGGTTTGGTTTTTTGTTTTTCTTGGTTGAGAATAGGTTTCGTTTTTAATAACTTTTCCACAACAGTGTAAACTAAGAGTAAACAGTATCTAAGGTAGAGCCTGTAAACTCTGGTGTCATAGTGGTTAAGAGCTATAGCTGCTAACCAAAAGTTTGGCAGTTTGAATCCACCAGGCACTCCTTGGAAACACTATGGGGCAGTTCTACTCTGTCCTATAGGGTTGCTATGAGTTGGAATCAACCTCACAGCAATGGATTTGTTTGTTTTTTAAGGGAGGGCCTGAGAAATTCTCCTAGTTATAAAGTCTGTAAGCTTTAAAATAGTCCCCGGGGCTGCTAACTGAAAAGTTGAAAGTTCAAGTCCACCCAGAGGTGCCTTGGAAGAAAGGCCTGGCGATCTACTTCTGAAAAATCAGCCATTGAAAACCCTACGGAGCTCAGTTCTGCTCTGATATACATGAGGTTACCATGAGTTGCAGTCAACTGCATGGCAACTGTATTTTCTGGTATTTTGTTAATCCAGGAAGAAAGGTCTGGCAATCTATGTCTGAAAACCAGCCAATGAAAATTCTACGAATCACAATGGTCTGATCCAGAATGGATCATTGCGATGGTGCAGAACAGGGCATTGCTTTGTTCCACTGTGCATGGGGATGCCATGAATTGGGAATCAACTCAATGGCAGCTAACAATAAAAACAACATTTTGTTGATTAGAGGCTTTTCTCACTTAACTCATATTTTGGGTGTATTCAGGATTCTTGAGGCTGGATAAGTGACTTCTTAAAAAGTGTGCCCTGAGTATATTTCACATTTTATATGTTATGTTTTGTTGTTAAGCATCTTTTGTGCATATGCTACATCTTTTCAATTAGATTGTTCTCTGCTTAGATTATTAACTTCCCAAGGGTAAGAAGTTTTTTATAGTCATTCATCCATTTGTTAGATATTTTTCAAGCAACTACTATTTGGAAAGTTCTGTCATGGAAAAAGATAAATAAGACATGGCATTTCCACATTATTGGGAAGATAAGATGCAAATAACCAATACAAGGTAAAAAAGTGAGCACTTGGGGGTCATCTAGGTCAACTGGCATAACAAAGTTCATAAAGAAAATGTTCTATATCCAATTTTGGTGAGTTGTGTCTGGGGTCTTAAAAGCTTGTGAGCAGCCACCTAAGATACATTTACTGGTCCCATCCCGTCTGGAGCAAAGGAGAATGAAGAAAGCCGAAGACACAAGGGAAATATTAGTCCAAAAGACTAATGGACCAAAGTTCCACAGCCTCTGCCCAGAGGAACTAGATGGTGCCCAGCTACCACCATTAACAGCTCTGACAGGGATTACAGAAGAGGGTCCCAGACAGAGTGGGAGAAAAATGTAGAACAAAATTCCGATTCACAAAAAAGAGACCAGACTTACCGCTCTGATAGAGACTGGAAGAACCACTGAGACTATGGCCTCGGCCACCCTTTTAACTCAGAACTGAAGGCACTCTTGAAGTTCACCCTTCAGTCAAAGATTAGATAGGTCTATAAAACAAACAGTAACACACACGAGGAACGTGCTTCTTAGTTCAATCATGTATATGAGACTGAAAGGGCAACACCTGCCCGAAAGCAAAGACGAAAAGGCAGGAAGGGACTGGAAAAATGGACAGATGGAAATGAGGAATTGGGGTGTGGAAGGAGAGAGTGTTGACACACCATGAGGATTGCAACCAATGTCACAAAACAATGTGTATAAATTGTTGAATGAGAAACTAATTTGCTCTGTAAAGTTTCACCTAAAGCACAAAAAAAAGTTTAGTTTAGCTAGAAAGCCAAAAGAACAAAGTCAACGTTAACTAACTTCAAAAGTAAATGACACATAATTTATAACTGTGATAAAATGCAGGGGGAAATTACAAAATCATGAACTCGAATTTCTAATTTAGAAGCCCTAAACTTCATAAGAGCCCCCTGAAAGTTGAATTTGCACAGGTTACATCTCATTGATTAAATCTGATCCTGAGTTGCATGGTCCTTCAACGAACTTTATGCATAATATCTTTCTCATTGTATCTTGAAGAATATTCACACCATTTTGTGATTATGCGGAGAAGAAAAATCTTAACTTGTTATTCTGAGTGCCTTTTCCTCCAGGTGGCTGCATTTGTTTTTGGTTCTGATTTGCAGATGAAAGGAGATGAGGGTCCTAGAAAGCTCTATGGTAATAGATGGTACAGGTAGAGATGAGAGAAACCACTTATCTTTTTTTTTTTGATAAAAATGTTATTTCCCCAAACCATTAACTTTCTAGGTATTTTACATCATAAGTAATCCTTTTCTATCTTAAATTTAAAAAAAATGAGCACCAAATGCAGAGTGCTATGAGAATACGAGTGGGGCTAAGAGACCACTTTTGGGTTTGGAGAACTGGAGAAGGCTTGATGTAAGAGGTGGCATTTGAGCTGGGTTTTGGTAGAAAGGACGAATTTTAGTGGCTGGCTTTCCAGGGATTGGGAAAGCTGTGAGGATCGGCAGGGAGGGAGAAATACATGCATGTGTTTGTGGAATGTATAGTCATGTTGGAGTCTTGAGAGGACCCAGTACATAGTACCCCGCTTCCCCAGCTGAGTCTGGAATAAACAGATAAGTGAGACAAAGAAGTGGCAGATGGAGTCCACAATATTACCCTTACCGCTGATCAAGGCTAAGCTGGAGGACTCATTTAGTTGAAAGCTAAACGAGCCTGCTCACTGAACCCCAGAATGAGGTGACCCATTCTGTGATAGGCAACGTGGGCCAGGGCAGGCTTTCAGGTTATACACACTGTTATTCAGTTCGTGAGATGTTTTCCAATACTTACGTTTTGAACTTGAATACTTGACATTGTTGGATAGACACAAATAGTGAATGGCATTTAATGGTGAATTTATTATTTTAAAATTAGGTTTTATTTTACACTACCTCTCTTGGCCACAAAAGCACTGCATAATAAGGTAGCTAGACATAATAAAGTGGATGAAATAGAATTACTTTCCATGCAAATTCATCAAGGATCTGTACATTACTTTGGAACTCTTCAGGAGTATCATAACTGGAATTGGGAATCCGGGGCCTATTTTAACTTTGAAGCTTCTATATTTTAAAGATGAAACCAAAACCCAAACCCATTGCCATCGAGTTGATCCCAACTCACAGCGACCCTATAGGACGCTATGAATCTTTATGGAAGCAGACTGCCACATCTTTCTCCTGCAAAGTGGCTTGTGGGTTCCAACCACCGAACTTTCGGTTAGCAGCCGAGCACTTTCATCACTGCATCACCAGGGCTCCTTTAAAGATGAAAGAGACGTTTTAATAAAGGTCTATATTCTCCCTCTGAGCACTGATTCAGGAGGGTAAACAACTAGCTTTACCTGCAGGAAGCCCTCCTGGTCAGCCCAGAGGTCAGGGGGCAGATGGTGTGTGCCACAGATGGGGGGCAATGGAGCCTAGGGGTGGGCTTTTTGGAGGGAGGGCAAAGATGGGCTACACTGAACATACAGATGTCCTCTGAAGGAAGTGCAACATGTAGGGGAGAAAGTGAGAGGTAGAGGAAATGAGCAAGGGGAATCTGTGAGGTTAAAGACCACTAATTAAGGGTAGTTGGAGGGGTGCATTTCCCCACCCCGACTCCCCACAGTGCTCTTGTAGATGACCCTAATAAATTCAGCACTTCATTATACACACTTCCACTTGCGAATTCTGTCATGTAGGCAGCTTTGGGACCCAGCCAGATGGAACTCTCCACATGGATCTCTAACTCTACCCACACAAGACTCTTCATACAGGCTTAACAGACAACCAAGTGTGAAGAGTACAAATATTCATGAAAATAGTTGCCAATTGTTCAGTGCCTACTAAGCACCAGCCACTTTCCATAATTCTCACCACAGTCCTGCAAGGTTAGCATTATATCCTCTCCACTTTACAGAGGAAACCCTGGTGGCGTAGTGGTTGAGAGTTCAGCTGCATAACCACAAAGTTTGGCAGTTTGAATCCACCAGGTGCTCCTTGGAAACTCTATAGGGCAGTTCTACCCTGTACTTTAGGGTTGGAATCTATTCGATGGCAATGGGTTTGGGTTTTCGTTTTGTTTTTTGTTTTACAGACAGAAACAGTGGCTCAGAGAGGGAAGCGGACCTGATTAAATCGGGACTTGAACCCAGGTTACCTATCTTCAGAGAGATTCAAACCCCAGGCTGCATGCCTTCAAAGATAGGAGACTAGGGGCTGGGGTGGGGGGCAGTGTCTAAAAGGGGTCAGTCGGGGTGAAGGAGGAAGAAGGTTGGCTGTGTTGGCTGGCTGTGGTTGCCAGGTAGGGGGTCTGGGTTTGTGTGGTTATTTGTGGGGTCATATCCTAGGCTCTGTGTGAGTCTGTGTAAGCGAATGTGTATATGCGTTGAGGATGGGTGTGTGTGGATATTTATGGGCCATTTCTTGGAATGTGTGTATATAAGTGTGTGTATGTGGATTAGTCCCTGGGTCATGTGAATATGTTTATTGGGACTTCGGTGAGGGCAAATGGGCTTGGATTTTGTGCATGTTTGGGAGTATATGTGTGTGCACACATGTGTGTGAGCTTGAGGGTACAAGTATGTTGGGAGGCTGGGTGTGTGGTAAATCTGTGGGCCATGTCCTTATGATGTGTTTAGCGTATGTGTGCGTCTGTCAGAAGAGGGTCAGTTAGTGGACTGTGTGTGTGCATGTGTGCATGTGTGTAAGTGAGAATGTGTGATGAGGGTATTAGTGTGTGATGAGTAACACCCTGGGTCATGTCAATGTGTGTGTTGGGGTGCAGCTGGGACAAGGTGGCTTGGACCGTGCATGCATGTGAAAGTGTCTTTGAGGTCTTTGAGGCTGGAGCACTAGTGAGGGTGGGGGAGGTAGAAGTGTAAGGGGTGGGGATCAGTCCATAGGCCATGTGTGAGTGAATGTTTGCATGTATATGTGTGTACACGAATATCTCTGTGTGTTAGGGCACCAGGAGAGGGTTAGCTCCTGGGGCCGTATGTGTGTGTATATAAGTGTGTGAGGGTGCTTGCACATATATGTGTGAAAGTGAGTATGTGGGTGAGCTTGAGGGTGCAGTGTGTTGGGGTGCTGAGCGGGGGGGTCAATCCCTGGGTCATGTGTTTATGATGTGAGTGTGTTTGTGTGTGCCTGTGTGCCAGAAAAGCGTCATTACTGTACTGTGTATGTCTGAGTGTGTGCATCTCTGTGTGTAGGGGTGGATGGGAGGGTCAGTCCCCGGGTCCTGTGTGTATATGACTGTGAATTTGCGCGCGTCTGTGTGGGCGCGCGTGTCGCGTGAGTGTCAGTGCGGGGTAGGGGGGGTGGCGGGGAGACGCTGACCGGGCACCGCCCTCCGCTGCAGGTGGGCTGGACCCGCCGCGGGGCCGGCAGCGCTCGCTGCTCTTGGCTCGCCGCCGCGCCGGGCTTTCAGGGCTGGGCTCGAGCTGCGGGGCGGCGCCGGGACAGGAAGCGGAAAGCAGCAGTGCAGCAGCAGCGGCGGCGGCGGGGCTCTGCCTCTACCGGAGCCCAGCGCAGGCCGCAGAGCCGAGGCTGCTGTGAGCCGAGACCTCGGGCCGCGGAGCCCGCACTGCCGGCGCAGGGGTGAGTCCCGCGAAAGGTCGGGCGCAGCGGCGCCGAGCGCTGGGTGCAGACCTTCCGAAGGGAGACGCCCCCACCTGGACCCCGCGTGCCCCTGAGCCCTCGTCTCGCACCCCCCAACTCAGATCCCGGGTTCACGGCCCTCCCGCCGCTGGCCGAGAGCTCGCTACCCTCCTGCGGACCGCGCCCCATCTCGCGTTTCCCCGGACCCCACTCCTTTCCCATCCCGACATGATGCGCCCCTACTGCTCCTGCCCGACGCTCTTCGCCGCACCCCACTTCCTTGGGCCCCAGGATTCCTTCCCTTCGCCTAGGACGACCCCTTCTCCTTGACTGGACTTTGGAGTGCGCCCCTCGGGCGTGCGTATTCTGGGGCTTCGGGTGTGCGGCAGGCTGGCCGGCAGGGAGTGGCCGAGCGTCCCTGGAGGGGACCGGAGCGCCTTTATCTGCAGCTGCGGGGCGGGGGCCGGGCCGCCCCTGCGCTCCCCCGGAGCCGGGCGCGCACCGTTGTCCCCACCCCGCTGCGGGGCTCGACTCGGGTTAACCGCCAGTGTCCGGGGGCTTCCTGGCCCTTCGCCAGCAACCGAGACAGAGCTGGCCTGTGTGTTCACACCTCTTTTTCCAAATTGAGCCGGCTCTGAAGGCCTGGGGGGTGGGGTGGGGGTGGTGAGTCCGGTTGCGCATCGGAGAGCGCAACAGGCAGGTAGGAGTTTACTTTCAAAAACGCCGTGGTGGAGCAGAAGGCGTCCGGCAAGTCTTCCCCGAGATGTCCCTGTTTGAGGAGACCTCTCCACGCCGGGCAGCTTCAACCACGGGCAGGACCTCATTCCTCCTGCAGTCTTTGAACTGCTCCAAGCATTGCGCCCAGAGAAGTGTGAAGCTTTATAAAAATTTAAACGTGTCGGTGGTTGAGGCAGGAGTGGGGCGGAGCCGCGGCCTGGCAGCTCAGTTAGGAGCTGGTAAGACTTGGAGCTGGGAAGTCTTATTGCTCAGTTTTCACATCTCCAAACCTTAGATATAAACCTCACGCCGCGAAAGTGCTGTGAGCTCATTTAGCTGCTCTCATTTAGCTGCTTGTTAAGAGGTCTTTTGTTGTTTGTTGTTAGTTGCCCTCTGGTCGATTCTGACTCATAGCGACCCCGTGTGTGCTGAGTAGAACTGCTCCATAGGGTTTTCAAGGCTGTGACCTTTCGGAAGGAGATCATTAGAGCACGTTATTATGATGACTGTGAGGCTGGCATGTGCATTTTGTTAAAATCCTGGTGGGGCTGCGATTGGAAAGGCATGTATTTTTAGACACCCAAAAGCTAGCAAGCTGTAAAGAATCGGGCATTTTCGCTGACATGTTTATAAATTTTACAGGGTTACTGAAAAAATATTATAACTTGTGTCACCAATCAACAATGCTAATTAGTATTCTCCTTCCAGTGGGTGGGTTGTTTGATTATACGCCTCCTAGGCTCTTTAAGTGAGATGGCAGAAACTGTCTGAATGAGGGAGACATAATTAGCCATTTTATGTAACCACTAATTAGAGTTTTTAGAGTTGAATTAAATCAGCTTGATATAGTTGGGGCTTTGATTTGTGGGAGGAAACTGTTTTATTCTACACTTCAAAGAAATAACACACTTTACCTATCCATGAGCATTTAGCATTCCATAATATGTGTCTCCATAATTAGTGAAAACACCTAGTGTGAAATTTTCACTGTGAGCTGGTAACAGTGTTGGCAATGTGACTTGGTTGCGACTTAATTTGTAAGTAAAATGGGACAAGAATTTTTGAGTGGCATATTTGTAAGGACTACTTGCCAGGCATTGAACTTTTATTGTCTTATGTATTTGAGCAATAGGATGGAAGCCATAAAGGAAATTTAAAGTTTTCTTACCAAGCAACAATTCCATGTTGTCCTTGTCTATTGGAGAATAAACAAGTGTTGAGTGAAGAAGGTATTCTCCCTGCCCCTTCTTCCTCTTCCAACACACAGAAACACTGTTTGCTGTTCTACATCTCAGCAGCTGTTTGGGTTGAGCCTTTATCACATTGTGTTTCAACCCACAGTCTTCACACTTGGGCTCTGAGCTCATTAGGAGCTAGCACCATTTTTTAATTTTTATTATTTTTTTAATTTTATTGTACTTTATCTAGCACCATTTCAGGTTTGTTTCTTTTCTCCTTAGACTGGACAATGCTTGGGACATCAAGCCTGTGAGCAAGATTTGAAATTGCAAAATTCTTTGGAGGTTATGTATGGTTAGGAATAATTATGATTGTTGCCTACTCCCCCCCCACCCCCCCCTTGCAAGTAAACAATTCTGGTAATTGCTACATTGCTATAAATTTTCCATAGTTAAGAGCACAGGTTCTGGAGTTAAACTATCAGAGTTCATGTCCTGGTTCTCCCACGTACTAGGTGTGTGACCTCAGTTTCCCTAACTGTAACATGAGAATAATATTTTACCTCCGTTAACGGCTTACTTGGAATCCTGGTGGTGCAGTGGTTAAGACCTCAGCTGCTAGTCAAAAGGTCGGCAGTTCAAATCCACCAGCCTCTCCTTGGAAACTCTATGGGGCAGTTCTACTCTGTCCTTCAGGGTTGCTTGCTGTAAGTTGAAATCAACTCAACAACAGCGAGTTTAATGGCTTATTCTAGGAATTAAGTGAGATGTTACATACGAATGACTTAAACTAGTGCCTAACACATAGGAAGCACTCAGTAACTGTAAACTGTCGGATTGTTAGTGCCATCATCTCCCTGTAAAGTGAACTAGCCATGGTTAAGGGGACTAGCCGTGCATAAGGTGTAATTTGGGCATTTTTCGTAAGGTGGCCTAGATAGGATTTAGCGGACTTGGGGCTGGACCATGTTTCTGCCAGCTATCTTGCTGTCCCTGAAGTCTGATGAAAAGGTGCATACTCCTTGTACTGCTGTCTGTCTCAATCAGTAACCTTCTTAATCTCACTTATTGGACAGAGCAGTCATTGGACCTGACACTGTGGGATTTACAGAGGAGGCAGTCCTCATGAAATCTGTTTCTTCTGAAGCTTAAAAATCTAGCAGAGGAGAAAGGGGTCACTTGGAAAAAATATGCATCATAGAACTGCAGACACGTTAACCATTACACAGCTCTTCAGAAATCTATACCCAGCTGCTGGAGGTGCTTTAGAGGTAATTAATGACTCGAACCAGGAGCAGTTATTCTGGGAAGGTGAGTTGAAATCATTGGCAAGACAGGTAAAATGAGGTTGGCATTTTCTTTCTTTGTGAAGAGTGACCCAGGATCATTCGTTTGTAAGAGCTCTGTCGTAATGAAAGAATCGCTGGGTTTGTCACAAATGCCACAAGTCCTGCTGATCCCCACACCGGTGACTTGGGTGAGTGTCTTATGGTTTACAGACCACAGGTTCTGCAAAATGTTTTGGAGACCTTGCCTCACTTCTCTGCATCCTCCCTTCCAATTGCATTGCCCTCCAAATAAACCCACTAAAACACACAGTTTTCTCTAATCTCTCTGACATTCATTTCCAAACTAGGAATGGTAAAAAGAGGCCTGTAGGGAACAGAATGGAATCACTTAGTAACTTAACTGCAGTTAATGCTATTGTTAAAGGTGGACTCGAATATTAACCAGCATAGGCCAAAAAATGTACTTCAGTTCAGTGAAGATGGGATGTATGTTATGTGCCATACAAAGGTATTCTTCTTAACTAAAGGAATTTTATTTTGCAGAATAATAATAATGGCTAACAGTTGTGAGTGCTGACTGTGTGCCAGCCATCTAAGTGATTTTTATGAATTATCTTGTTAAATACCCACCACAACCCTATATGGTAGGTAAAATACATTATTGTTGTTACAGTTAAGGAAACCGAGTCACAGAGAGTTTAGGTAACTTGCTCTTATCACAGCTGGTAAGTACCTGAGCCGGGATATGAACTGTGATAGAAAGGCCTGGTGAGCTACTTCTGAGAAATCAGCCGGTGAAAACTCTGTGGAGCACAATGGTTCGAGCCCACTGGGTTACCATGAGTCGGGGCGGAGCTGTGGGGGTAGGGGGACGGTGACTTGAAAGTAGCTAAAACAAATCTTAATTCCAGAACCTGTGTCCTCTAGGAGAGAAGCTGTCTCCTAAACAAAATTATTTAAATTGTCACTTTCCCCTTGGGGACCATGTAATTAAAGATGTGTACCTTGACAAAAAGGTTAGCTTCAAGATGTAGTAAACTCTTTAAAAGTTTATGTATGATAAAAATCTAATATTCAAAATAATGTACACAGTACAGATCATATGTAAAAACAATTGTATCAAAATTTTCCTTTGGAAATATATCCACTGGAGAGGGAGCCGAATGGCTTCTTAAATTTAGTGCGTCTCCACACTCCTCACAAGGTGACTTTTCGCCCTCCAAACCAAGGCTCCATTAATTACTTAATAGCTCTAGGCAGAGATGTTGATGTTTTACAGTTTCCTTTTGGTAAAGGGTAGCTTATGTTTACCACTGTCATTACCATAACATGTTATTTCCCTCATATGATTTTTCTGAAGACTGTATTTTTCTTTCAAGTAAAAGTCAGGCATATTTTATATGAGCGAACGTGACTTTAGGGGCAGATTTCTATTTGAGGCCACTGATGTTCATTTTGCTTTTAATAAAGGGTGGTGAAGGAGGTTTTTTTCTGACATTTTTTGCCTGAGAATTCCAGAAGTTAAGATACTGCCACTCAGACAGAAGTACACTGTGCACCTGTCTTCGCCGTGGTCTTGCTGTCCTGCGATGTGGTTTAATGAGCTCCAGGCTGCCCCCCCCCAAGCAGTGTCTGTAGGTCTTCAGGGATGGGTGACAGCAGAGAGAGGAAGGAGGAGGCAGCTGGTCAGGGTGCCCTTGGGCAATGGCTGGAAGGGGCTGCTGCAGAGTTTTACTTAGTGTGTCTGGAATATAAGCTCAATCTGCTGAATTGAGTCTGCCATGCAGACCATCAGTGTAGTTTCACTCTTGGTAGTTCTGACATCCCTGCTGAATCAGTCTACTCTCTGCATCTTTTGCCTTAACTATGAAATTAAGGAATTGAAATAATAATCTCTAATCTTTCTTCCATGGTGAATCTAGGGCTTCCGTGTGCCAAGGGCTGCCACAAAACCCTTCAATCATTCAGCAAACATTTACTGAGTTCCTTTTATGTTCTGGGGGCCCTGGTGGTGCAGTGATTAAGAGCTTGGCTGCTAACCAGAAGGTCGGCAGTTCAAATCCACCAGCTGGTCCTTGGAAACCCTATGGGGCAGTTCTACTCTGTCCTACAGGGTTGCTATGAGTCAGAATCAACACAAAGGCAATGGTTTAGTTTTAGTTTTTTTATGTTCTAGGAGTCCCTAGATGGGGCAAACAGTTAATGCACTTGGTTGCTAACCAAAAGCTTGGACGTTCAAGTCCACCCAGAGACGTCTTGGAAGAAAAATTAGCCATTGGAAACCCTATGGGGCACAGTTCTACTCTGACACACAACTACGCCATGAGTCTGAGTTGATGACACAGCAACTGGTGGTGGTGGGTTATGTTCTAGGTATTATAGAGACAGTAAAAAAATGTAGTCCCTGCCTTCGTGGAGCTTGCAGTCTATTACGGGAGCCAGCATTAAGTAGCTGCACACATAAATACACAGTTGGAAGTTGTGATAGAAAAGTGCTGTGAAAGGGCTTAATTTAGATTGGGGATCAGGGAAGACTGTTAGAAGCAGTAGTGAAGCTGAGAGGGATGGGTGGTAGGAATTAGGCAAAATGGGGCCTGTGTAAAGTGAGTAACAGGCAGATACTGGACTCTGCCCAGGCACCCAGGCTGGAAAGAGCCTGATTCCTTACAGGAACTGAAGCAGGAGGAGAAGGAGGGAGCTGGAGAGATGGCAGTGCCTTGCAGGCCAAATGAAAGATTCTGTATTTTATTTGAAATGCAGTGGGACATCATATACCTACCTACCTGTTGTTGTTGAGTGGATTCCGACTCATAGCGACCCTAACCCTGTAGAACAGAGTAGAACTGCCCCATAGAGTTTCCAAGGAGTGGCTGGTGGGTTCAAACTGCTGACCTTTTGGTTAGCAGCTGAGATCTTAACCACTGTGCCACCAGGGCTCCGGGTCATCATAGAAGAATTGCTTTTAAATAGGGAAATGACTTTGTCTTGTGATTTAAAAAGTTCACCCTGACTGCTGCCCACCCTGGGCCAAGCCCAGTGCTGGTCACATCAGGGGTCAGTATGAAAGACACTTAGCTTCTAGGGTCCACATTTCCACCTTTATATGCTTCTTTCTACTGAGGGCAGTGCAGCAGCCTATCAGTTTATTACCAGGGAACCTGACTTCTCTCCATTACTTTATTATCTTTCTTGATAAGGGATCCCTTCTGACCCTATCTGAGTTATGTCAATTTCTTGTGTACACAAGGGGAGGACCATCTCGTCAGTATATCATTGCAGTGATAAGCTTCAGAGTGTGTTTTCTATTAATGATATCGAAGCTGTTACCTTGGCTCAAGCCCTCTTTTTAAATGAGCTCACCTGGGTTTTATTAGTTTGCCTCTTATTGCTTCACCTGAATCCTCACTCAGATCTTGGACAAGAGTTGATGGCTCTGATAGACATAGTGTGAATTAGAAGAAGGTGCCAGAGCTCTGTGTAGATTGGATTCAATTAGGAAACCTAGAGGCTTTTGTAATAGCTCAGCCCTGTGTTGATGGGAGCCTGGAGGAAGTGGGTGAACTGAGAGAATGAGAGGAGGATCCCTGAGGCCAGGCAGAACTTAGTGATGGTTGAGTGTGTGGGATGAAGGAGCGAGGAGAGTATTGAAAATGGCACAGGGTTGGATCTATAGGATTGATGTTGTTATTGTTAGGTGCTGTTGATTTTTGAGTCGTAGTGACCCCATGTGACAGAGTAGAATGGCCCTATAGTGTTTTCTAGGCTGTAATCTATGAATCAGAATCGACTCAATGGCAATGCTTTCTGGTTTTTTTTTTTTTTTTTTTTTTCCGGTTAATCTATATGGGGGAGTCCTGCTGGTGCAGTGGTTAAGAGCTCGGCTGCTAACCAAAAGGTTGGCGGTTCAAATCCACCAGCCACTCCTTGGAAACCCTATGGGGCAATTCTTCTCTGTCCTGTAGCGTTGCTGTGAGTCTGAATAGACTCAACGGCAACAGTTTTTTGTTTTTGTTTTTTTAAATCTGTATGGGAGCAGATTGCCAGGTCTTTCTCCCAGGGAGCCACAGGGCGGCCTTGAACCATGAACCTTTTGGTTGGCAGCCGAACTCTTAACCACTGTAACACCAGGGCTCCATAAGATCAATCCAGAAAAAAAAAAAAAAATCCGTTGCCGTCAAGTCGATTTTGACTCATAGTGACCCCACAGGACAGGGCAGAACTGCCCCATAGAGTTTCCAAGGAGTGGCTGGTGGATTTGAACTGATGACCTTGTGGTTAGCAGCCTTAACATTTAACCGCTGCGCCACCAGTGCTCCATAAGATCGCGAGGATGATTACATCAACCTGGAGGAGGGACTTGGGAAGGATAGGCATGGATACTGTGAAGTAGTTGTGGCAGGTAATGGTAATCCCAAGTTGAGCAAGAGGCATCTGAGTAGGAAATATAGATTTGGAATTTATTCTCTCCGTAAGTGTTTGTCGGATACCTAGTATGTTCAAAGTATCCAGGTTGTAAGTAAGCCATAGTTCCTATCTCCAAGGAGCTTATAAATATAGTAATCCACAGATGGAGAAGAATTGCAGGGTGAGTTTTGAGCCTTAAGAGACAACTTGATGGGGAAGTAGCAGCATGAGTGCCATTAAATAGGATGGTAACCAGCTGCTGAGACCTCTGTGTGTGTGTGCCTACAGCATTGCCCTGCCCCTCCCATGGGTGGATGAATGAATGTATGGGATCAGGAACTCAATTTGGCCTTTTCTCTCTGGTTTCTGAAATTAGCCCTTGGAATTTCTCAGCAATCCAAGGTGTCTTTGTTTTTTTAAAACAGCCAGCCAGCGGACACTTAAGCTTGTGCAAATGAGGTGGGAGTCCAAGGACTACACTTGGCTGGAGCTAACTTCAGGAAAAAGGACCCTCCTACCCCCCAATGATGCAGTTATGCATATTCAGTGATTTATTCCATCACTGACTGTGTATTCAGGCCCCAGTCATGCAGACACAGTTGAGGCCCCATTGACTCTTATATAGCATCCTGGACCTTGGAACTTCCTTTTGGGCTTCCAGATTGATGATGCATCTGGGAGGACCAGCACATCTCTGGCAACATACAGCTCCATGCTGAAAACTCCTCCCAGACCTCACCTGTGCACAGGGGTGAATTAATTAGTAAGTAAGGTATGCACAGGCATACTTGTGTTTACTTACTAGTCTTTGGTGCTCAATTTCACGTGTGTTTCACCACATCAAAGATGTGAAATTGTGCACTGCAGATTAGTAAATAAGCACAAGTAAGCCCGTGCATATCTTGTTTATTGGGTAATCCGTCCCTGCCTGTGCATCTCCTTTTGTGGTTATATTAAAAAGGTTACAGTGAGTATACCGCTTTCTGTGAGTCATTCTAGTGAGTTATCAAACCCATTGAGGCCGGTGAGGGCCATCAGGGCTTGATGTCTCCCTATTTGGCAGTTGATTAGAAGGACAGAGTCCTAACTTGTGAAGATCCCAGCCTTGGGTGGCTGACAGAAGAGGATTGTGCGGGCATTCGTGAAGACCTAACTCTGGGTGGTTAGGGTCAGAAGGAGAGAGAAAATGCCACATGGGTGGCTGGTGTCAGAGATGGAGAAGTCAAAGGGGGATGTGAATTATCTTTGCATTTTGGGGATTGGCCTTGTGTCGATTATTATTAATGCGGGGAATCAATGGCATAAGGAGGTCTAGGGGAAGGTGGACGGGGTGTGACCTTTAGATTTGGCTCACAGCAGTCTCTGGCCAACCTAGAGTTGTTTCAGTGGAGTGTTGAGGATGGAGGATTCAAGGTGATGATCCGAGGAAGAGGTGGCAGCATATCCTGACCACCCCCTTGGTAAGGATAGGCAGGACTTGTGGGAGAGAGACCGGACAAGGGTGGTTGGAGTTAGGTAAAGCCTTTCGTGGAAGGGCACTTGGGAACCTATGCCTTTCCTATGAGGAACATGCCTGGAGTTGCCTTAATGGATGGCCATGGTTTTTATGAGGACAAGGAGTGACGTCTCCTTATATGGAGGGGGGTGGAGAGATGGCACTCGATTACCATGTGCCAGAGGCTTTACATAAGGAGTCTTTTTTAATCCTCACAACCCTAAAAAGAGATAGTATTAAATGATCTCATATTACAGGGAGAGAAACATAAGCTCAGAGAGGTAAGCATCTACCCCAAGGTCTCACAGGTAGAAAGCAAGAAGCTAAGACCAGCCCAGGTCTGTAGGTCCTGGGCTGCCTGCTTCTGAGACTCCACAGCAGCATTTAACTGGAGGCACAGAAGTAAAGGAATTGGCTAGAAGTTGGACTGGAAAGGGGAATTGGGTTATGGGTTGCATTGAACTGTACGTGTAGAAATTGTTGAATGGCTGTATGATCTGCTGTAAATAAATATTAAAAAAAGTTATAGGTTGGAAGGCAGAAAAAAAAAGTATAGAGGTTGTGAAGGGTTAATGATGAATCTAGAAAAGGGCAGTTATTTGTCTGGGCTAAGAAGCTGGGCTTTAGAATCTGCAGGTCAGCAGAGCCTTGGGAGAGGGTGAATCAGGGAAAACGGCTCTGTTCAGGGCAGGGCTGGAGATCTCGGCTATGCCGCTTCATGTGAGTGTCTGCCAGGTATGAAATAGATGAAAAAACGGCAGAGACCAGAGCAGAAAGGAAGTGAGAATCTAAGGTGCTGAAAGCTCATTGGTATCCTTGTTGAAGTTGCTAGTGGAAATGGTGGGAAACGGGGTAGGGAGAAAAAAAGATAAGCCAGCTCTTGAAGTCTTCTAGGAAAGTGGAGGTAGGTCCAAGACTAAAACGAACATTTTAAAAAAATGCATGCTATGTTTGTTTTCACAATGAATCTTTACAGTTTATCCTACCAAGTAGGTGGCCTTGTTTCCATTTTACAGATGAGGAAACCTGAGTCTCCAAGGGGAAAACTGAGTTGCTCAAGTACACAGCCAGTTAGTGAGCTGTGGACAGAGATGAGAACTCAATTCTGCTGACTGCAAGCATCATGGTGGAAAGCCCAGCACAGACGCTGGCTCTCTGCCCTAGTCTTTCCCAAACCTTTCTCTTAACTGGGAAAGACAAGAAAAAAAAATCAGGGTTTGGAGCCAGCAAGGGAGTACAGTACTGATAGCCACCATTTTCATTTACCCAGAGGTTAAATGAAAGTTTTGCAAAGATGATATGTTCTGGAGCTGGTACTGGTTGCTTTCACAGTTGTTTGAGCTTTGGATCCTCACAGCAGCCCTGTTACTCACATTTTACAGATGAAGGTTCAGAGAAGTTGAATAATTTGGCTGAGATCACATAGCTAATAAGTGAGTAAAATGCAGGATTGGAACCCAACTCCGCATACCGTGCGTGTCCTTATATCTTCAGATCAACCCTCTGAGGATGGTGGCTGGTTGATTTATCCCCATTTTACAAATGAACAAACTGAGCCTCAAGAGGGCAAGCGGCTTATCCAAGATTGTACTCCCAGGTCTCCCTCCCCACTGCTAGCCTTGGGCTCCTGAGGGTAGAGGAGAAACAAAATGATGAGTCAGGCATCCAGGACCAGGGAAGTTAGCCCTGGGTCACAGACCTTGCGTGCGAATGTACCTCACTTGGAGGCTGAATGAATGGGAAGGGCAAGCACATCCTAACCGGTATTGGAGGGTTTGGAGGCTGTGTTGGTGTGATTTGCAGGCAAAACCAGCATCCTGGCCTGATTCCCTCAAGACTTTTTGTAGGTCGTTGTTGTGTTCATGGAAACTTGACCCCCTCCTTGTAGGGGCAGGAGCATGGCATATGCAGCTCTTTTGTTTTTTCTTCCCACTAATCTCACTGGCTCTGTTTGCAGTTACAGCTTCCAGGTGGGGTGCAGGGAGAGACTGAACTTGTGAATCTCAGTTTTCTAGAAGTAAAGGTTTAGTATTTGGGGGCTCAGGTGAAAGGAATGTACTTGGAAATGTTTTCAATTTATTTTTATTGCAAACCAATATCCAATGAAAATGGGGAGAAAAGCCCAGAATCCTGCTACTAATAAATAACCTGCTTTCATTTTCTGATGTTCCCTTCTAATCCTCATCCTTACAAAAGCATTTTAATATGACTGTAACTATAACATAGATTCAGGGTGCATCTGCAATCTTCTATCCTATTTTTATTTACTGTTATATGATAAAAATTTCCCTTCTTCATTATTATAATTTTAAACAACTGCATAATGTTGCTTTAGGTGGATGAACTATGTTTTTCTTACCCATTCCTCTGTTTTTAGGGGGCATTTAGATTGTTTCTAGCTTTTCACTCTTACAACGTGGTGATAATAACTAGTTGACGTTCAGTCGATTCTAGCTCACGGGTGACTCCGTGTGTGTCAGAGTAGAACTGTGTTCCATGGGGTTTTCAATGGCTGATTTTTGGGAAGTAGATCGCCAGGCCTTTCTTCTGAGGTGCTTCGGAGGGGATTCCATCCTCAGACCTTTCAGTTAGCATCCCAGGGACTCTGGGGTATTAATAGTTTTTCTTTAAAAAAAAAAAAAAGATGAGGTCTCTAAGATAAATTCTCAGGAGTTTGGATTCCTGGATCACAGAAACTAAGCACTTTATTTTTTAAAACTGGCCTTTGGAAACTATAGGTTGGAATCAACTCAACAGCATTGGGTTTGGAAACTATGACCAAATCCCGTAAAGGTACTGCCCCGGATGTTGTTTTTACAAATCAGCAAACTGGCAGTGGGTGGCTGGGCAGTGTCCAGGGCTGTCTGTGTGGGGGGTCCCATGCTACAGCCTCAGAGGCAGTGAGGGGTGAGGCTGTGGCCAGGAAATGGACGAGTGTAGGGGCCTGCCGCCTCCCGCTTTCCTCCTGCTGCAACAGGATTGGTTTGCTCAGCTCCCATCCTGTCCCCCTCCCAGACCCCGGGGAAACTCTTTCCTGTGCTAGTGGGGCCTTTAAAGTCAGACGCTTCACTCTTGCAGTCATTTGTTCATGACAGACCCCAGAGAAGAGGTTGCTGTATACAGAACACTGCTACCATCATTTATATTCTGGCCCCATTTAGATTGGCTTTTAAGATTGATACGTATATTTTTTTTCTTCCCAGAAGTTGTTCCTGCTGAAGAGTGGCTCCTCCTCTGATTCCCAGGGTCCTTGCAGTTTAAGGAGTCTAGTGGGTGAAGTTCTCTACCTCTGAGGAGAAACAGTACCTGCTCCTTCGCTCTCTTTTGCTATGGATACTGAATCCACATATTCTGGATATTCTTACTATTCAAGTCATTCGAAGAAATCTCACAGACAAGGGTATGTAAGCTATTGATTGTTGCACTTTTTGGTGTGGAGAAACTTGCAGATTGGCCGTGATTTGCTTGGCTGAGGTTTTCTCGACTCACTTTACAAAAATGATTCCAGCTTGCAGGGCTGCTGATGGCTAGAAGTTGGAGTCCATTGGTGCGTGAGAAGCTGAGCTTTAAGAGCATTTAACATGCATTGGGGGTGACTACACCACCAATTTACATTTTATAGCCACCATTACAGTTGATGACCATAATTTCTCAGAATTGATTGAAATTACCGTTTCTTCTTGCAGTCGAAATGTTTTTCATTTCTGAGTACTTCCCATAGGTGACAGCTCTCCTGAAGCTTTACCAAGAATGTAAATGAAAGTTTTAAAAAAGAATGTCAATTTGTTGTTTTTCACCCAAAGCTGCTGACTCATTGTCCGTTATGTGTTTGCTGTGAGGCTGGTACACTGAACTGGTACACTGAACTAGTGGGATTGGCCTAATGCCTTATTTCTCTCCTATGAGTCTTCCAGGTGAACAGGCCTGGGTTTTGAAAAGGTTGCCCTGGGTGATGGAGACCATCTCAGCTTTGCAACCAAATTCCCCCTCTTCTGCACTGGTATTCATAGTGCCGGACGTATTATAGGCCTGCAGAATGTTTGAGGGGTAGGGGAGGGAGGGAATGAATGAATGAATGAAGAGGTGGTACTATGTGGGTTAAGAATACAGTTGGTGAAATTTCAGTGCTACCACTTACCTAGTCTCATCTGTGAAATGGGTACAGCAATACTCTTCTTAAGGGTTGTTGAGAGGATTACCATATATGAGATTATACATGTAAAGCATTTAATACAGCTCAGAGTCAACAAACAGTGCCTGTATTAATGCTGTTAGTGGCTTTGGCACTTTAGCACCATGTTGATGGGCACAAGTTGGCCCCAGCCTGAAGGGAAGGGTCATGCCACTCCTAGCATACCTGTAGCCACTGCTCAGCGGGGATTCACTTACTGAGCCATTCCCAATACAAACAGTTGAATGGGGGGAGGGTTTGTTTTATAAAACAGCAAACAGATACGTGTATCTGATTATTTATCTGCGTGTCCCTACGGATGCATACACACAGAAGAGTCTGGAAGGGTACTCTCCAAGCTGCTTGGAATGGTCGGCCACAGGGAGGGGACTCGCAGAGACGGTGACTGACAGAACTGTCACTTTGGACTGTTTCTGTAGTGGTTCCGTTTTTCATAAGCTTGTATTTTGTAATGAAAAAAATGGAATAAATGAGTGTAAAGGAAGCATTTTCAAGGATTATTTGATGACATGAGAAAATGCTCCTGAGACCACGTTATGAAAAACAGGATTCAAGACTTTGTACATTATAATAGTTATATACGTACATATATATGTCTGTTACAATGTACAAAGTCTTGTATGTTGATACTCATCTTATCATGTGTATGTATTTTATAAGATGAATATCGACATATTGACCATAATTCTGAATATGAGATTATGGCTGGTTTTGCTTTAAACTGTTATTATTTTCTAAATTTGTGTATATCACTCTTACAAAAATTTGAGAAGATGTAATTGAGCTTATGCTGGAGCCCAGGTGAGGCTTTCTAGTCAGGATGGGAAACGGAAAGGACTCACTCAGGTGTAGGCAACACCGACAGTGCTGCGGAGGTGAGCCTTAAGTCACAAGCCAGAACCAGGATCCTGAGAAAGTCAGAAACCCTCTGGTGGCGAAAATTTAGTCCAACAAATTTAAACCAGTGGGTAAACACATTCGATTAATGACAAAGTACCATACACACCTGTTTTAAAATTTCACATCATTGGACCTGACTGGAGAAAGCATTTCCCTTGTCAGTGTGCCAGGCTTCCCTTGCCCGCAGCATAGTGACAGAAGTTAGGAACTCAGGGTACTGTAGGTTCTTGGGGATAACTGGAGGAGGATGGCTGGGAGGATTCTGGGAAGGAACTGTCTCTGGCTCCCTTTATCTATACTCACATCCCAACTGTCACGCTTCAGGGCCCATTGCTATGCTTTGTTGTTTCTTCAGGCCTCTTGGGGCCTCCAGAAACTGATACTCCAATGCTCTTTTGGTAGCTTTAAGAGACTATAACTTTCAATTAAAATAGCGTATGGAACTCTTAGTGCCTTCTTGGACCCATGTGGAAAGTGCTTGGCAAATATTAATACAATCTGAGACTCTGAATCAGTTAACAAAGGAATATTACTGAACGCCTACTCTCAGGAAAGCTCGGAGGATCAGCATTAGATTTAGAGATGCACTCCAAAGGTTCATTAAAAAACAGACAAACCGTCCACGTGTGGTGAATTCTGTGACTGAAGGGCATGACCCAGGCAGTGTAGGATATAGTAATTGTCTGAGTTTCCTAGTGTTGCTCCTTTGCAGATACCACGAGCGGGTGGCTTCTAAAGGAAAAGAAATTTATTTGGTCACAGTTCTGGAGGCTAAAAGTCCAAATCAGGGTCTTAGCAAGGTGGATTCCTTCCTTGTCATTAGCCCCGAACGTCCCTTGGTTCCTTGACATTTCTTGGCTTGTAGATGATCCTTAACATGGCGTGCACACACACATACACACGCACACACCCCCTCATCCCTTCTGTGTCTATTCTGGTCTTTTTATTACTAGGAAGTGATTAGGTTTAAGATAAAATGGCATAAATGCGTTAACGTAACAAAAGGGAAAACGCTGTTTCCAAACAGGATCACATCCTGCAGGTTCAAGGGCCAGGAATTCAACACATATTTTCTTTTGAGGGGCATAATAAAATCCACAACAATAATTGTGGGGTGAAGGAGGTAATCTGTAGATTGTAAGTGCATGGAATACTTGGATGGGGCCCCCCCATAGGAATGTTAAGCAGCAACTGTACTCATCAGCAAGCTTGTGTGCAGGTCCCTAGACTCAGCCAAGTGTATATTGTATCACCCAGGAGTGACCCTGTGAAAGGTACTTTGCTTAATGATGTATCAGGAATTTTTAAAAAATATTTTATTATGTTTCTGGTAAAATTTTACAAAGCAGTTGGGTTCGCTTTTGACAGTTCCTACAAAAATTGTTCACTGGCATAATTTACGTTTTTCACAATGTGTCCCTGTTCTCTTTAATTCTGCTCTGGTTGGTCTGTTTCCATTACTCTAGTTTTCCTGCTATCTTATCTTCTCATCTTTGCTTTAGAGTAATTGTTGACCTTTTGGTCCTGTCAGGAATTTGAATGGAAGAGTAGGAAAGGGGAGGGACCTTGCTTTTTTGGTAATTTTAGTAGCAGACC
This sequence comes from Dugong dugon, assembly GCA_030035585.1. Classification (NCBI taxonomy): domain Eukaryota; kingdom Metazoa; phylum Chordata; class Mammalia; order Sirenia; family Dugongidae; genus Dugong; species Dugong dugon. The sequence goes on from CM057462.1 coordinate 156,637,472, forward strand.
AACTCAGAGGAATGATAAATTGCACTAAACTTGATATGCCTGATGCCACTGTGATCATCTTTGGAGGACTGGCCAGGGTCCAAGCAGATGACAAGTGACTGTTCTAACAAAGAGGTTGGTGGCCTGGGTTTGCGATAGCTGCAGTCTCCAGAGAGTGTCTAGTTAACTTGCTGGGAAAATGGTACAGATTCCAGCAGACCTCTCCTAACCTTTGGGGAAGGAGCACCAGTACCCTGATTTAAATATAGCTGCTGCCGCCCCTCACATTTATCAAGTCCTAACCTCAGAGCAGTCCTAGAAAGGTGGGTGGTGGTATCCCCATCTTACAGGTGATGAAACTGAAGTGCAGAGAGGCTGCAGAATTTGCCTGAAGTTACAGGGTCAGTGCCTTAGGCAGATATCAGGCCAGACTTGTGGCTCCTTTGGAAGTCCATGCTTTCCCCCCGACCCCCGCCAAGGGCTGTGGCGTGTGGAGAGGACAATGGAGGATAACTCAGGTGATGCATGTGTTTAAATACATTGTCCAAAATAGGGTTGCTTGGTGGCGGAATCAGTGCTTTTGTTCAGAGGCTGCTTCGGTTTGCCCTGTGCCCAGCCCTCCCATGCCTGTCAGTGCTGGAGGGAGCCACCAGCCAGCCGTAGGCAGCAGAGAGAAAGGAGAGGTAGTGGGTGGTGTAGAGGAGGAAAGGGAGGAGTAACCGGTGTGGCTGGCTTTCCCCAAATAGACAAACAACAGAAACAGGACTAAATAATCTTCCCAGGAAATTCTGACCTTATGTGGTAACAGTATGGAAGTGACAGGGATTCTGGCTTGGAGAGAGGGTGTTTAAAGCAGCCTCCAAGGGCTCAGCTCTAGATTCATTTAAATAGAGGCATTTATACACACACAAGCAGGTACAGGCACATGCCCATGCCTCCTACATGCTGTCTTTTGCTCTTCTTGCCTCTTTTGCACGCGCACACACATGTACAAATAGACGCATCTTTACTCATACGGGCAGATGTTACGTGGAGACAGAGAAAAATACAAAGATTCCTGTGCTCAGCACACACCTGCCAAGGAAAGGCACGCAAGTGAGCCAGACCACTTAGCAGGCTTGAAAACACACACACGTGTGTATGTTCCTAACAACCCACCCCTTTTGGCCCATTTACTGCTCGGTCTCCTGTTTCTGTACTTTGAGATACCAGGAACTAATTGTCTTCATCATCGGGGAACCCTCTCCCAGAGGGCACTGGCAGCTGCAGATTTTCCTTTGTGTTATAGCATCTGGAGCTATAGGGAGGAGCGTTTGGGTACCTGTAGCAGCAAAGTGGCTGTCCTCTGCCTCAGAGCTTTGCAAACTGGAAAGCACTGAACAGCAGTATTTTTATTAGACTTCACTATTAAGTCCTGGCTTGGCTCATAGACCTTTCTGGAGCAGTCATTCAGGACCAGTGATTTTTATAACAGTCATATTACAGGGTTTGCTCCCTTGATAACAAGGACCAGTACAACAAGCATCTCACGTGGGGTGCTGTGTTGATAGGACCTGCCTTACATTCAGCTCTCACTGGACAGTCAGTGGAAGGTTCTTAGCGCTGGGCATCACTCAGTCATGATTGCATGCTATCCTGAGCCCTTCCCCCAGCCTCAGCCATGTTACCTGGTTCTGCTCAACATTATGTCCTTGGCTCCCATTATTGAGCCCTTGCTGTGTACAGGCGGACATCTTGGGCAGTTACTTCCAAGGCCCCAACACTCCCCCCCCCCCCAACCAGAGTAGTTGGGTAGGGAACGTTTTCCTGGACCAACTCTGCATCCTAATCACTGGGGTACAGGTGAAAATGCAGATTCCTGTTGTCTCCCTTCTAGACTAATTCTTTGGCATTGGGGCCAACAAATGAATCTATGCTTAAATCTGCTCCCCCTACCTCCATGGTTTTTCTGCATAGTCAGGTTTGGGAAGCACTGGTAGGGTTTCAAGCTCTAGTGAGTGAGAAATGTTGGGTTATCGGATAATAGGTCTTACCTGATTTGCCTTGGATGTCACCAGGAAAACTATCTAGACAATTGTTTTGTATCTGGTTACTGTTGGCCCTTTAAGAACTGGTTCTAGGGGTTGGGAGTTGGGGGTTGATCAGGAGTGGTGGCTGGCTCTGGAGGGGCCTGGGGGGTTCCCCACATGCTCTTCTGCCCTGGTAGTATTCAAGCTCAAGGAATTGGCACTCAGCGAAAGAATTTTTGATTTCCTGTGGAATTTTTTGCTGTCATAGGATTTGACCTGGTTGGACTAGAGAATAGATAGATGGTTAGTGAGCATGTGACTTGGCTGGTGGCGGAGGAAGTGATAATTGTTGAGAGTAGTTGGGGAGAGGGGAAATGGAGTAAGATAGAGGGCAAACCCCCTTTGTCTGGCTGAAGGAGGTGGGGCTGGTGGAACAGCAGTTCTTGACTTAGTCTAGCACTCATCCTAAAGGCTGACCAGGCAGCGGGAAATAACTCCCAAATAGTTTCTGACAATGAGAGCCTTTTGAAACAATGGTACTTGGGCCCACAGCTTTGTGCTGTCTAAGGTCACAGTCCAGTTGTGACTCCTAATGGGAGCTTCAGAGGCATTATTTCATAGCTGTAGTACTTTGTCAAGTGTTAGGAGTGTGAGGATGAGCATTAGGAATATTTATGCTGTAAAATCTTCCAATTGCTCTTCAGCACAGCTTTGTTGTTGTTGCCATTGAGTCGGTTCCAACTCAGGGTGACCCCATGTGTGCAGTATAGAACTGCTCTATAGGGTTTTCAAGGCTGTGACCTTTCAGAAGCAGATTGTTGGGCCTGTCTTCTGGTACGCCGCTGGGTATCTTCGAACCACCAACCTTTTGTCTAGTAGTTGAGCGCTTAACTGTTTTGCACCACCCAGGGACTCCTACACCTCTGTATTGAGCATCATGTACATTACTTGTGTGGTGAGTATTATTGTCCCCATTTCACAGATGAGGAAACTGAGGTTTTCAGAGATTGAATAACTTGTGCAAGGTCAGATATCTAGTGGGGGCAGAGCTGAGATTTGACTACAGTCGGCTCTTCACATCCACGGGTTCCGCATCTGCAGATTCAACCAACCACGGATTGAAAATATTTGGGGCAGGGGGGAGAGGGGAGAGGAAGTTGCAAAAAGCAAAACTTGAATTTGCTGCTTGACAAGCACTACGCTGAATCCATGTGAATTGAAGTGATGTGTAGGTATAACCTGCTGTAGTTTCCTGCCGTTTCACAGGTCCTCGGTCTCTCTCCAGCACTTCTTGTTGGAGCATTGTTCACCTTGCAGCTGATGTATACTATGTAGTTAGGCCTGCGGTGCTTGCATTTGTGCTGAACGTGTACAGACTTTTTTTTCTTGTTATTATTCCCTAAATGATACAGTACAGCAACTATTTACATAGCATTTATGTTGTATTGGGTAGTGTAAGCAATCTAGACATGATTTAAAGTATAGGGGAGGATGTGTGTTGGTTACATGCAAATACTATGCCATTTTATATAAGGGACTTGAACATCCTCGGATTTTGGTATCCATGGGGGATCCTGGAACCAATCCCCCATGGTTACTGAGGGACCATTATATTTGTCTTCAAAGTCTGCATGCGTAATGCTTCTTCTGTCCTGCCTAGGAAACCTTGGGAATGAGGCAGGTGATTATAGGAAGGATGTCTGATATAAAGGCAGCCCGTGGGGACAGGAGACTGAGGACCCTTAACTGATTCTTGGACACCAAAGGGTTTCTTTGCTGGGGACTCCTGGGTTTGCTGTTAGCAGCTGGGGGCGGGAGCGCCAGTTTCCATGGGTGTTTAATGCCTAGGTTGTGACCTGTAGGCTTTGCCACCGTGATTGGTTCCTTTTGTAATTTCAAGATTGACCCTTAGGAGGCTGCTTTCACAGTCACCCTGGAAGACCACCCAGGAAGCTCATCTGGGGTAAAATGGTACAGTGGCCTGCTTTCCTTAGGAGGTGTGAATACCACCACCCCCCCCACGCCCTCTCTGTGTCTTTGTACTAGTTTTATTGTTCCTACCGGTGTCTTTGAGTTCGCTAGAACCGTATGGGAATGACGTCTAATTTTGAATTTGTTGGAACAAAAAGTAAACAATTCTCTGTATATGTTTAGAATTTCCTTCTCTTCTTGTCTAAAGGTGTAGGGTGACAGTGTGTCTCACATGTTTTGGGGCAGACCAAAGCTTAAATATTCTGTGTTCAGTGTTGTCCTAGTCAAAAAGTCTTAGAAGATTAGTTTAGGCAAATGATAACCAAATCAAGTCAGTAATTTTTATAATAAAATGTGCCTTAGCTACAGAAATTCTAAAATTCACAATTTTAGACTGAAAAAATAGGAACACTGTTAACAGAGGAGGAGTGACAGGCTTTGTTTTGACTCTTGAATGAAATGGCAGACAGAAAATACTAAACTGGGAGTAAACTTCAGCTTACTTTCCTTGCCAGAGGAATGGGGATGGGTGAGTATTGGTGCCGTGTCTGTTTGTGTTTGTGTGCATGCGCGTACCTGGACTTGTTTCATAAATTCAAAACAAAATTTATAACATTCTGATGAAACCTACTGCTGTCGAGTCGATTCCAACTCAGTATCCTATAGAACAGAGTAGGACTGCCCCATAGGGTTTCCAAGGCTGTAAATCTTTACGGAAGGAGACTGCTATATCTTTCTCCCTTGGAGCGGCTGGTAGGTTTGAACCACTGACCTTTTGGTTAGCAGCCAAGCACTTAACCACTATGCAACCAGGGCTTCTTAGAGAGTTAATTAACATGGCATAAATGTGCTACTAGCTGATCATCTTTTTTTCTTTTTTTCGGAGACAGAAATAGAGAGAGACACAAATCACCCCGGAATAAAGATGGCAGAGGGTCAGAAAAATCTGTCACCATCCAAGCTCCCACTGGAGAGCCCCTGTTGGCAAATGATTCCACTCGGACAGAGGAAGTTCAGGTAAGGATCAAAGGCATTCTGAAAGCTTACTGCCACTTGACCAAGGTTCCTTTTCGGTAAATGTTTTCCTAAGTCTTGTTGCCATAGGTTCTCTTGGGTTTTTATCTTTGTTTTTCTGGCATGTTAATTAGTTTATCTATGTTCTGTGGTTTCTTGTTGGTCTAAGGAGAGCCTGTGCTGTTATTGGCTAGCTGAGGGATTTTTCTGAAGTGTGACTGGTTGGCTCTCTTTGAATGGTGTTGAAAAGAAGCCAGCAAGGTTGACGACAGGGCAGGGAAGGGAAAAGTTACAGGCTAGAGTCTCCAGAGACTCATTCCAAAATGGAACAGTATAAGAGAAGGAAGGAAACTCCCTCTCCAGAGAACCTAAATAGTGTCGGAAAGAAAAGTTAAGAGTTGGGACACCCCAGACTGAGCATCATTGATGGATACATGAAATAAATCAGGTGCTGTACACTCAGATATGTGGTTAAAAAAAAAAGAAATCTGTTGCCGTTGAGTTGATTCCGACTTATGGCGACGGTCAGCCTTTCAGTTAGGGAAACCTGTAAATAAATGAAAGAGGTCCTGTGTAAAAAATGAGGAAAAAATTACAGCAGGCAACCTTGGGGGTGAATAACAGTCGGTGCCACACGTCAGTGTTTAGGGACGTGGTATGGCATAAGGCAGTCTGTGGCAAACTGGAGACTGCATTTCCTGTGTAAAGGGAGCAATGGCCCTTTAGTTCCAGACGCTTATTACCATTCAGGAATGCAGGCTCAGTGTTACTGGGCCTTGCAATTTTTAAGGAATGCTGGAAATTAGGATTTTATGTGAAATCACCCAATTTTTAAATATTGGCAGTTTATTAATTTTTTAAAAAACACGTGTGGGTTCTTCTCTCAGTCTCAACTGGCTGGCAGCCCACCAGATTTAAATAAACATCTGAGCTATACTCAGAAACATGTTTGCACACCCTCCACAGCTCCTGAAAGATATGCATGTCCTGCCTTGCCCCTAAGTAAACAAAGTGATGTATGCACGCACAGTAGTAAGGATATAGGGATATAGATAAGCATACGTCAGTACATAGCTAGAGGTGCAAACAGATGTGCATTTTTAAGCAGAAATATGGACTGAAGTTAGAATTCCTCAGAGCACACAGGTGCTCCTGGGACCCAAAGCTGCAGTCGTGGGTTGAATGTGGGGCTTGTTCAGTGATGAGCAAATGCCTTCAGTGCTGTTGCAGTGCCTGCCTAGGTGATGGGTGGAAGGATGGTGGATGGATGGGGCCAATTCTAGGATTGTGTGTTTCGACCACCAATGAATGGTTCAGGAGGTCAGTTTCTTTTTTGATGTGGATTCGGAGATGTAGTTAAAAGGCATCTCTTTCTTCGCAGCCCCTATATAACTTGTAGCTCACCGGGAAGCTGTGTTGGGAGCTCTTCATGTTTACACCAGGATGATGTGGTGGGAAAAGCACTGAAATGGGTATTTGGAGGATGTACTTCTCAGCACCTGTGTGACCTTGGGCAGTTACAACCTTTGTAGGCCTCAGTTGCTTCATCAAAAAACTCGGGATTGGGTTAGAGGTTCTAAGAGCTTCACGCTTAAGAGGACCTTTTGGACATCTACATTTTTTTAGGCATCAAACCAACCAAACACCCATTACCGTCGAGTTGATTTTGACTCATAGCAGCCCTAAAGGACAGAATAGAACTGCCCCATAGAGTTTTCAAGGCTGTGATCTTTATGGAAGCAGATTGCCGCATCTTTCTCCCTCAAAGTGGCTGGGGGGTTCGAAGCAACGACCTTTCAATTTAGCAGCCAAGTGCTTAACCACTGTACCACCAGGGCTCTCCTTTTAGGCAGAGATGTGCACAGATTCTTAAATGAATAGAGGATTTAATTAGGAACTTCGTGTGCAGGAAAAAGGGTGATTGCCTAGATTAGGGCAGTGTAGTGGTCACAAAAAGTAACCACAAGATACTAATAATAATGACTTTAACATTGATAATCAGTTGAATGCTAGACCCAGTATAAAACATGGAATCCAGTACTTGCCTTCAGTCAAAGCATTACAAAGTAAGTTATTTTGTATGGCCTGTGAACTCACCTTATGTTAAACCATGTTGTACATCTTTGGGAGCCCTGGTGGTGTATTGGTTAAGAGTTCAGCTGCTAACCAAAAAGGTCAGCAGTTTGAATCCACCAGTCGCTCTTTGGAAACCCTTTTGGGCAGTTCTGCTCTGTCCTATAAGGTTGCTACGAGTCGGAATCGACTCAATGGCAGTAGATTTGTTTTTTGTTTTTTTGGTACATCTTTGAGTTTGGTTTTAAACTCCCTCCTCCCCCTCCCCATTTATTTATTTTTAAATTGATCTAAATGTACATATGGAGAAATGAACAGATTGGAAGGGTACAGTTTGATGAGTTTTAAGAAATGCATATGCCCATATAACCCACATCCCTATCAAGGTACATATTTCCATCACTCCAGAAAGTTCTCGTATGCTCTTCCCCATTAATACTGCACCTGCCTCTATCCCTCTAAGACAACTCCTGTTTCGATGTGTATCACTGTAGGTTAGTTTTAAGGAGTCCTGGTGGCGCAGTGGTGAAGGTGCTTGGCTGTTAAACAAAAGGTTGGTGGTTCAAACCCACCAGCTGCTCCATGGGAGAAAGATGTGGCAGTCTGCTTCAGTAAAGATCACAGCCTTGGAAAACCCATGTGGCAGTTCTACTCTGTCCTGTAGGGTCACTATGAGTTGAAATCAACTCGATGGTAGTGAGTTTGTTTTTTTTTTTTAGATTAGTTTTGCCTGTTTTAGAATTTAATATGGTTGGAATTATAAATTATATTCTTTTGTTTTAGACTTTTTTTCACCCAGCATAATAATTTTAAGATTTATCCATGTTTCGGTGAGTCTCAGCAGTTCATTCTTACTGAGTAGTATTCCATTGTATGAATATACCACAATTGATCCATTCTCCTGATAATATTTGGGTTGTACAGTTTTGGGATATTATGAATAAAACTGTTAAGAACATTCCGGCACAAATTGTTTTGTGGGTGTATGTTTTCATTTCTCTTGAGTAAAAACCTAGAAGTGGGATTGCTGGACCATATGTACAGATACTTAAATTTATATGAAACTGCCAGACAGTGTTCCAAAGTGATAAGAGTCCTTGTTGTTTCTGACTGGTGTCTTAAACAGCAGTTTCTCTCGTGGTAAGTGATAGTCCTGACTTTCCCAGTTGAAGAGCTATTGTTCATAGGTTGAGACCTTCACCACTACCACCATACCTTGCCACAGCCTGTATGTCTCACAAATCTTATCATTTTGATTATTTCTGGATTTGAGATCATTATTCTGTTATAAGAGGTTTCTATCTTGCCAGTTCAGCTATTATTAACTTAAGCAAGGTTTTTCTAAGTTGGTATCCTACTCATTAATTTCACCCAACTTGTCACTGCATCTGGATTGTGTTTTCCAAGTTAAATCATATACACAAACCTCTTGGACCTCATGTAACTTTTTAGTACCTTCTCGTTCTGTTGTTGCTCTGGAATAGTCATAGTTGCCAGTGAAACAGCGAGATGGTTTAAAATCCTAACATTTGGATCTTGTTAATGAATAGACTCATTGCTTTAACTAGAAACTACTTAGAATTTTAAAAAGAGAGAGAAAGCAAGAAAAGACAGACACATTATAATAATTATGGTTATTTCTATGCCCTAGATGTTTAGTTTGTCATGAGAACATGTGTTTTGGGAGGAATTTTTGAGCTGTTGTAGTCACAGGTAGATTTTTTTTTTTTTTTATTATGGTTTGGGTGAAAGTTTATGGAGCCAATTAGTTTCCTGTTCCACAATTTATACGCATTTTTTTTTTCATGACATCAGTTGCAGTCACCTCAATGTGTCAGCACTCTACCCCCTTCCTTTTTGAGTTCCCTGTTTCCATCCACCCATGTTTCCTGCCCCTTCCTGCCTTTTGAACTTTGTTGTTGAGCAAATGTTGCCCTTTTGCTCTCATATGGTTGATTGTTCTGAGGAGCACATTCTTCATGGGTGTTGTTGTTCACTTCATAGGCCTGTCTGTTGTTTGGCTGAAAGGTGGTCTGCGGGAGTAGGTTCAGTTCCAGGTTTGAAGGGTGTCTAAGGGCCATAGTCTTCGGGGTTCCACCAGTCTCTATCAGACCAGTAAGTCTGATCTTTTTCATGGATTTGAATTTTATTAGACGTTTTTCTCCCACTCTATCCAGGACCTTCTATTGTGATCCTGATCAGAGTGATCAGTAGTGGTAGCCAGGCACCATCTAGTTAGTCTGGTCTCAGGCTAGTGGAGGCTGTAGTTTGTGTAGTCCATTACTCCTTTGAACTAATTGTTTCCTTGAGTCTTTGATTTTCTTCACTCTTCTCTCTCGATCGAAAGAGACCAGTAGTTGTATTTTAGATGGCCGCTCACCACAGGCAGATTTTTGAATTCTCTTAGCTTGGTCGATGAGAAATGCTGTCAAAGAGTGACATTGATATTTTGTAATGGGTCTTGACATCTTGTAGAGAGTTAAAAAATGTGGACTAGTTGCAGGTAAACTGTTATTTGTACAGTTGGTTCTCATTATTTGCAGTAATTATATGTTCTATAAAGTTGCTATGAACATTAAATTAATGAATACTCCCAGGGGAAATATGGGGTTAAGTTCTTGCAAGCCTCTGGTTACAACATTTTTGTCAACCAGTCAGTACATTACCTTGTTTTATGTGTGTTTCTGTTTAAAGTCACCTTATTTAATATATATGATTGATTCATTAGCATTGAACTCACTGCCAACGAACGGCACTGTAACTTGAACAAAGCTTATCTAACACATGCATTTTCTCTGAATGGCACATTGCAGCCTTCTTGCACTTAAGAGCACTAGATAGCATTTCAGCACTTGCTTGGGGACCATTTTCAACAGCAAAATCACCAACAAAAAGTGAAAAACATGGCACTCAATAGACCACCGAATGGATGCTTGTTGAAAGCTGAAACAAAAAGGTAGAGTGTCACCTTGTTTGACCTCAGCTGGCAATGTGTGCACTGGGCAAGTAAAATTTTTTGCTGCTGCGCATCTGACTGTGAAAGAGCCTCAGTATTGATTTGGGGGATACAAATCAGTTTTAGTGAGTAGGCGAATTAACAAATACAGAATCTGCAAATAATGAGAATTGACTGTGCATAGCAATGAGTATATGTAAGTCCCCTTGTTATGCCATTAGCTCTTCAGAGCTATTGGAGGGTACAGTAATACTCCCCACTTACATAAGTCAGACTCTGTAACCCTTTATAACCCAGCCATGAATTGAGAAGGAAGTGCAGAGTTTTACTTCACAGGTGAGTTCTTACGTGGTTATTCTAACAACAGGATTGTTTATTGCAGGGCAGACAGCTCCAGGTCCCTTGGAGCTTCTCAGGGGATTTCAACACAGCAGGATGATATTCAGTGTTATGGTATATATAGTAATGAATTGCCAGAAAAAACAAACAGAAAGACTAAGTTATATTTTCTGTATTTGATCAGATAGATATATAACACATTTTGAAAAATGTCGATGAATATTGTTAAAGTTAAAAAAACTCTTATATTTAAAGAGTTAAGCTTCCAATTTCTAGAAAGCCTCTGCTTGTGGGTTGTTTGGGTAAATGAGGCGGACCCTCCGTGTTCTCCTTGTCTCCAAGTGCTTACTTTGGGGTTTTTTACAAATGACCTGCGCGAGTTGCTCTTCATCCACACTGTTTTCTCCCCATTAGGATGACAACTGGGGAGAGACCACCACGGCCATCACAGGCACCTCAGAGCACAGTATATCACAAGAGGACATTGCTAGGATCAGCAAGGACATGGAGGACAGTGTGGGACTGGATTGCAAACGCTACCTGGGCCTCACCGTTGCGGCCTTTCTTGGACTTCTAGTTTTCCTCACCCCTGTTGCCTTCATCCTGTTACCCCCGATCCTGTGGAGGGAGGAACTAGAGCCTTGTGGCACGATTTGTGAGGGACTCTTCATTTCTGTGGCTTTCAAACTCCTCATTCTGCTCATTGGGACCTGGGCACTCTTTTTCCGCAAGCAAAGAGCTGACGTGCCACGGGTGTTTGTATTCCGTGCCCTTCTGTTGGTCCTCATTTTTCTGTTTGTCATTTCCTATTGGCTTTTTTATGGAGTCCGCATTTTGGACTCCCGGGACCGAAATTACCAGGGCATTGTGCAGTATGCAGTGTCCCTCGTGGACGCTCTCCTCTTCATCCACTACCTGGCCATCGTCCTGCTGGAGCTCCGGCAGCTGCAGCCCATGTTCACGCTGCAGGTGGTCCGCTCCACTGACGGCGAGTCACGCTTTTACAGTCTGGGACACCTGAGGTAAGGGGAGACACTGGGGAGGCAGAAGAGGGTCACTGGTGCCTTGATAGAAGACAGGTGGTCTGCATCATGGGGGGGCAATGGTTGATGCATGTGCTGGAACCATGGGTGGGCTTTCTCTTCTAGTTCTGGTAGTAGCTGTGTGAGTGTGTCTGGAGAGGGTGAGTGCAGGGGGCTGTTCATGTGCCTTGGCTCTCCTGACTTGTGAGTGGGGCAGGGCAGTTGCAGGCTCTCCTCCAGGTTGGGGTTTTGCTGGGCCTGTTCTCAGAGTTGTTGGCAGCTCCCCAGAATGATGGGAATGAATTCATAGCAATGACTGCTGACCTTGCCCTTTAAATTGGCCTATGAGTGATGGATAAGGTCATCAACAATTCCATTTTGCCCAAAATAGTACACCTGGTATACCCTGTTGTCACAGTGTAATTTTTTTTTTCCCCCAATGTAATTCCTAATCACTCTGTTTTTTTCTACTCTCAGAGGTGCCCTGGTTTGGCCAATAAATTATATATTCACCTTAGAGACTCGCCAATGAAGAATTAAGCGCATATTAGAGACTCTAAATGTGCAAGCAAGGGATGACTGTTTTGAAAATGTATGCATGAGAAGAAAGTAGTCATAAGTTGGGATGTTATACTTTAAATCTATGCAGAAATCTAAGTTTTTTTTGTGGTTAATTAAAAGGCTGCTAATTATTTTCTTCTTGTTTACTCTGAGGTAAGTGCTTTGTATAGATTGTCATATTTAGTCTTTACAGAACCTTGTGATGTGGATATTATTAATCCTTATGTTACAGATGAGGAAAACTGAGGTTTGAGGGATTTGAGAATTTGTATACAATAATATGGCTCTCCTCATTTAGGATTCACCCCAGATATCATGAAGCTGTGGTTGAGTTAAGTGCCCCCAGTATATTATCTCTTACTTTGTTTTTACTGGTCTATTTTTATCTGTTTTCCTCTACAAATAATGAACTCCCTGAGGATAGGGGCTGTGTCTTTCTCCTCATTGCATCCTGTGGTGCAGTGAATTACTTAATATGGCCTTTCTAGCCATAGTCTTTGTAACTCCCACCAACTGACTGACTGGGACTGTGCAAATGAGGTGCTTATGGCCCACCAAGGGGATTGGATAGCTTGTAAGTGGTGCCATACAGATAAGGTATATGGAACTCTATGAGGGGATTGGTCAGTTTTGCCTTCCACCAGGCTTAAAATGAGCCATCTCAGAGGTGGAGAAGGGAGGATCTCACCACCACCAGAAAAGAAGAGGTAGGAGTGGAATGCATCCTTTGGACCCAGGGTCCCTGCGCTGAGAAGCTCCTGGAACCAGGAGATAGAAAAGAGAGCTGTAACACTGAAGACAGCGAGAAGCAGCATGGAGAAGCAGTGGCGACAGAGGCAGGAGACCGACAGAAGACAGTGCGGTGGGCTTCCGAGCCCACATAATGAGAAAGCTGAGCGTCTTCAGGCAAGAGACTTGCTGGTGGAGTAGATACCTCTAGGCACTTGGTGGAGCTAGGTTTGCTGACCCACTGGGCTACAGCTGAGTGCCTTCGGGCCGAGGGTTACTGGTGGAGTAGGGTGCCATTGGGTACTATTTATCAGCAGTGCTAAAAGAGCTTTGTAACACTTACCTGAGTAGGGCAGAGGCCGGTGGAGAGGCTGAGGGGCCAAAAAGAGGTATTCCTGCGGGCATAGCTGAGAACAGGCTTTCCTGATGGAAAAGCTGTATTGTGAGTGTTCCGGAACCTGAATTGTAACCTATTACTTCCCTAAATAAACCCCGTAATCATGAGTATCATCTGTGAGTTCTGTGTGGCCACTGCAATGAATTATCCAACCTAGCAGAGAAGTAGAGAGTGCCATGGGAGGGACGGTTGGTGTCAGAATTGGTAAAAAGGTTGGAGGGTGGACACATGTCTGACCTCTGTCTCATAGGAATCAGCTTTGGGCTGTTGATCTTGATTCTCCTTTCCCCCTAGTGAAGTTAGAGGAGACCAGATGCCTCTGCCACGCTGTTTTTACACATCTCCAGTGCCTTGTACAAAGCACGGCTCAAAGTTGGCACTCAGATGGCCACTGGAGGAATGAATAATCTGAGAAGTCTGACTTCAAAGCCTTTTCCCTTCCTACAGGGCTCTTCCGCCTCCATAGGTAGTATATGCTGATGTGTGTAACCTGCGTGGCACATAGTTTAAGCATTGTAGCTTTACTGCTGTGATACCGTAGTAGGCAAAACAGCCAGAATCGGCAAGGGCATTTTAGTGGGTATCAGAGCGATTGACTCTGCCATATTTTTGTCTGGGACCCAGGAGGTGGAGTCAGGCCACACTGCCAAACCATCTCTGTGTTGACACACGCCAGCTTTCATTCCTCTGGCTCCGCTTCTACCACTCGAAGACCGAATGGTTTAGTGTTCGAGGGAGCTGCCACCCTAACCGATCCACAGAGGGAATTGGTTTTGGATTCATATGGTCTCTGCAGCAAAATCTGGTGTTTGGAGTCCTTTGTAAATGCCTACAGGGCTCTGAAGGCAAGTCAGTGCCGCTTACTAGTCTCAGACAGCTTTCTTTGCTGACATTGCACGTTGGAGAATGGCCAACAGAGACTTGTGTTAGATGTCCTCTGACTGAAAGGTGGGGTGATTCAGGTCTATCCAGAGGTGACTCAGAAGAAAGGCCTGGCAATCTACTTCCAAAAAATCAGCCATTAACAACCCCATGGAGCACAGTTCTACTTCGACACACATGGGGTCACCATGCATCAGTCAACTCGGTGACAGCTGGTACTGTGGGCAACTGGCTGGGGCTGTTGAAACACAAGGATGGCTGCCTTCAAATCTATATTTCACAACTTTGGAGCTTACAATGCACTTAGTGAGTGAAGACCAGCAATTGCTGTGGGGTAAGCGCTGAAACATGCCTGGATGCAGGGCCATGGGAACACAGGAGGATAGGGTGACTTCAGGCAGTGGCAGCAATGAAGCCCAGTGGGAGATAATCTGTGTCAGGATAGATTTTGCTGAAGGTTAAGGTGGTGGAGAGAAATCCAGCTCTGGTCACAGCGGAGGTGAATGATACTTGGACTCTATGTCAATGTAGCTAAGACACTGGCCAGTAGCGAGGCCTGCTGTGTTTTTGAGCTTCAGTCTTAGTTGTGTGAATCCAGAGCTGTGGAGGTGGGAAAGGAAAGAGCGTCTTCTTACCTGGTAGTCCAGGTGGTAGGTCTGACTCCATGAGTCACTCTCCATGGGCTCCCACATTGTTGGGATCAGGACTCTGCTCTCCCTCTAAGCCTGGTTGATCTGCCCACTAGATCAGGGTGGGGGCAGGGAGGAGAGACCAAACAGCCCCAGGAAAGTATGCCTGTGGTATGCTGTTGGCAGTAGCCCTGGCATCTCACCACGTAGCTCTGCTGGAGGAGGCAGAAGTGGGTGGGAGAGGCAGGAGTGGTCCTGCGGCAGGACCGATTGTGCTTCAGGACTTGCAGGCCAGTTGGCAAGCTCTTGATCTGTTTGTTGCGACTGGCAACTGCCCAGTCCCTGCTTTCTAACACTGAAGCCAGCAACACCCGATCCTGGGAGACCTAGATGGTGGCAGGTTCCCAGTAGCCATGGAGGAGTGCGTGTGAGGGACCCTCAGTACCTTTCTTTTGGCTCCTCTTTGGGGCTATATTTCTCCTCCTCCTGTCTTTTATAAGGCCCCCTTTGTCCCTCACATGGGGATCCTGGTGAGTTATGGGATGGAAAGAAGACGTCACAAATGGAGCCCTCTGGCAGGGCTGGTGCCTGTGGGACAGCCAGTCTCCGGAAGCTGGGCCAGGCTTGGCATCATGCCCTCCTGGCATTGTGTGGGCTCGATCACCCACCAGCCCTCAGGCTAAATCTGGTCTAAGCCCAGTGGTGGCTGGAAGAGTCACTGAGCCAGAAATATAACTTCTAAGCACCTTTTGTAAAGTGTAGAGACAGATGGCGGGGCGGGGGGGGGGGGGGGGTCATGAGAGACAAAGAGGGGATCAGAATAGCAGGTCTTCATCAGACCCAGGCGGAATTGCAAGCCATTCCACTCTGCCTTTATGTACAGCCTTCCCTTGAGCAGCCACCTATTGGGCTTAGGTGCAGACCTCTGGTGAGTTCCTTTTTCCTGTTTTCAAAGACAATTTTATTGAATTGACTGAGCTATTTTTGAGAGTTGTCAAAAGAATGCCTGCTTTCTGTGTTCTTAAAAGAAAATGTGCTTCTCGTTAGCTCTCATAATGGGTACTTACTGTGGCCGTGCTTGTTGGCAGGAAGTTTGGGCTTATTTGAAAACTTTCAGAAATGGAAAGGTTCTTGTTGTAGAAAGTCAGATACCATGAATAGATGATGCTACTTCCTGACCTTTGCACAGGGCCTTAGGGATTACCAAGGGCTTTTCATATGTTTGGTCTTGTTTCCTCCTTTCTGCTGCCCTAGGAGGGGTTGGGGCAGGTGGTGTAGTGGTGTCCCCATTTTACAGTTGAGGGTCCTGAGCTCCAGGTTAAGGGAACTGCTCAAGGTAACAAGGCACCGTCCTGTTCATCACACCCTGGTGTCTAGGCACATTTGGTTTGTAATTCCCCACACACTCCTCACTTGGCATTTTCTTGGGCCTGTTCTCAAACTGAGTTGTGAACTTTTCTAAGATTGCATGTAAGCTAGTGATTTGCACAAGTGTTAGAAATCTGACTATATCTGGTGCTCAGCAATGAGGAGAGAGCCAGAAAAATTGAGAGGAGAGACTAAAAATGAATCTTAATTATCCTAATTAAAAATTTCACAGTTTTGAAATCTTTAAAAGGAAAGAATGTGAACCATGGAGCATAGAAGCTCATGTAATGGACTGATTGAATCTGAGATGCACAGCAATAGAAGAAACAACAAAAAGCTTAACAATCAACACTTACTTAGTCCTTACTGCATGGCAGGTACTGTCTAAGCTCTTAACATTCAACTCATTCAGCTTTCACAGCAATCCGTGAGGCATGAGACCCATTTTCACAT
Source organism: Dugong dugon (assembly GCA_030035585.1). Classification (NCBI taxonomy): domain Eukaryota; kingdom Metazoa; phylum Chordata; class Mammalia; order Sirenia; family Dugongidae; genus Dugong; species Dugong dugon. Next base: position 156,653,854 of record CM057462.1, read on the forward strand.
GAAGAAATTGAGGCACAGAGACTAACAAACACATGGGGAAATGCTCATGATTATTAGCCATTAGAGAAATGCAAGTCAAAACTACAATGAGATACCCCGACAAAACTAGCATTAATCCAAAAAACACAAAATAATAAATGTTGGAGAGGTTGTGGAGAGACTGGAACATTTATCCATTGTTAGTGGGAATGTAAAATGGTACAGTCACTTTGGAAATCAATTTCGTGCTTCCTTAAAAAGCTAGAAATAGAAGTACCATATGATCCAGCAGTCCGCTCCTTGGAATATAGCCTAGAGAAATAAGAGCCATCACACGGATAGATATATGCACACCCATGTTCATTGCAGCACTGTTCACGATAGCAAAAAGATGGAAACAACCTAGGTGCCCATCAATGGACGAATGGATAAATTATGGTATATACACACAATGGAATACTATGCAACGATAAAGAACAACGATGAATCCGTGAGACATCTTATAACATAGAGGAATCTGGGAGGCATTATGCAAAGTGAATTTAGTCAGATGCAAAAATACAAATACTGTATAAGACCACTATTATAAGAACTCAAGAAAAGGTTTAAACACAGAAGAAAACATTATTTGATGTTTATGAGGGTGGGGAGGGAGGGAGGGAGAGGGTTATTCACTAACTAGATGGTAAGCAAGAATTAGGTGAAGGGAAGGACAGCACACACTACAGGGGAGTCAGTACAACTGGATTAAACCAAACCTAGTAAGTTTCCTGAATACAACCAAATGCTTCAAGGGACAGAGTAGCAGGGGTGGGGGGGGGGGGGGGTTGGGGACCATGGTTTCAAAGGACATCTAGGTCAATTGGCATAACAAAGTTTATTAAGAAAATGTTCTGCATCCCACTTTGGTGAGTGGTATCTGGGGTCTTAAAAGCTAGCGAGAGGCCTTTTAAGATGCATCAGTTGGTCCCAGCTACCTGGAATAAAGGAGAAAGAAGAACACCAAAGACACAAGGAAAGTATTAGCCCAAGAGACAGAAAGGGCCACATAAACCAGAGACTTCATCAGGCTGAGACTAGAAGAACTAGATGGTGCCTGGCTACCACAATGACTGCCCTGACAGGGAACACAACAGAGAGTCCCTGACGGAGCAGGAGAAAAGTGGGGTGCAGAACTCAAATTCTAGTAAAAAGACTAGACTTAATGGTTTGATTGAGACTAGAGGGACCCCAGAAGACCTGGCCCCCGAACTCTGTTAGCCCAAAACTAAAAACATTCCCGAGGCCAACTCTTAAGACAAATATTAGACTGGACTATGGGACATAAAATGATACTTGTGAACAGTGTGCTTCTTAGCTCTAATAGATGCATGTCCAGAGGCGAGATGAGAAGGCAGAGAGGGTCAGGAGCTGGTTGAATGGACACAGGAAATCCGAGGTAGAAAGGAGGAAGGAGTGTGCTGTCCCAGTGTAGGGAAAGCAACTAGGGTCACATAACAATGTATGTATGAATTTTTGTATGAGAGACTAACTTGAATTGTCAACTTTCACTTAAAGCACAACAATTAAAAAAAATAAAAAATAAATTGAGGCACAGAAAAGTTGAGTAAGTTGCCCAAGCCACACAGTTTGTCACTTTGGGAGCCAGAACTTGAACCCAGGCTGTCTGGTTCCAGAGTGAGAGTAACCATTTCATCTTCCTGCCTCTGAATAGGTTGTTGCTTTAAGAATGCATGAACAAGTGTGTAAGCATTTTTTGAGTGCTTACCATGTGGATGGCTGGGTGTTCTCTATTTTTTGATACATTATCTTATTTAATCTCACAACTTCAGGACTGGAAGGGAGAGAATGAAGAGGGTTGTCAGGAGATAGCTGGCTTTGTACTCTGCAGTTCATTCCTTAGCTCCATTAGCTCTTTAATTCAATCAGTCAACAAACAAAGCCTGGTCCTTATCACCACAACAGCAGGTGTTATCCTTTGGTCAGAGACCTTAGACAACTGACCTTTTTAGTGTATGTACTTCACATGTCTCATAGAAAACCTCTGTTATCTATTGCTGTGTAACATCCACCCCAAAACTTAGTAGTTTAAAACGACAGTCATTTTATTATTTCTCACACTTCTGCAAGCTAGGCTGAGCTTAGCTGGGAGATTCTTTTGCTGTTTTTGCCAGTGGTCACTGTATGATCGCACTCACTTGTTGAGTCAGCTGTATTCTGAGGTTCTCTCCCTCCCCACATGGCCTCTCCTCTGGGTTCCTTCATTACAGTAGCTGACCTTCTTACATGGTGTCTTAATTATCTAGTGCTTCTGTAACGAATACCACAAGTGGATGGCTTTAACTGTCAGAAATTTATTTTCTCACAGTCTAGAAGTCCATATTCAGGTCCCAGCTCCAGGGGAAGGCTTTCTCTCTCTGTTGGTTCTTGGGGAAGGTCCTTGTCATCAATCTTCCCCTGGTCTGGGAGCTTCTCAGCACAGGAACCCTGGGTCCAAAGGATGCCCTCTGCTGCCGGCTCTGCTTTCTTGGTAGTAGGAGATCTTATCTTCTGTCTGCTCCCTTCTCTTATATCTCAGAAGAGATTGACTCAAGATACAGCCCAGTCCTATAGATTGAGTCCTCCCTCATTGACATAACAGCCTCTAATCCTGCCTTATCAACATCATAGAGGCTGGGATTTACAACACACAGGCTAATCACATCAGATGGCAAAGTGGTGGACAACCACACAATACTGGGAATCATGGCCTAGCCAAGTTGGCACACACTTTTGGGAGACATAGTTTAGTCTGTAACACATGGCAACTCAGGGCTCCCAAGAGCACAAAAGCAGATGCTCCCAGGCATATTACTTCCACTGCATTCTCTTGGTTAAAGCAAGTCACAGGCTCAGTACAGGTTTCAGGAGAGAGGACGACACAAGGGTGGTGGGAATACGGGGAGGCATAGTTCTTTGGGGACTGATGATTTGTAATGGACCCTCAACCTTCCCAGGCTCTTGTCCTCAGAGTCTGTTTATCCTTACTTTGCATGTAGTTCTAACAAATTTAATTATTGACTGCTATTCCTCAAAACATCCGGAAGTAACAGTACAAGTGGGGAAAAGAGCTGCTCTAAGGAGACACGTGAGCATCAATGAAAAAGTGATAGTTGAGAGTTGTCACCTGGGGGAGAGACAGAGAAGACACAAAACCAGATATAGTTCTTAGCCCTCTGGAAAACTTGGTATTCACAATGACCCATTCTCTAAGATTTTCATATTGCTAAAGCTCCATTGTTGCTAATTCAGCCAACAAGTTTTCACTGTTTGGGTTTTCTAGGCATGCTTCATTCATTGAGACTAAGAGTATCTTATGCACTGGTGGTGGCCATGAACCTTTTTAATAAAGGTCTGGTAACTGAGCACAGACCTACCTGTACTTCAGAAGAAATGATTCTTGGAATGCCTCTCAAGCAGTGCAAGTTTATGATTGTGTACGATCATCACATTGTTGTGTTGAAAAAGGAGCGATACACACACCAGGAAACCATGGGGTCAGGAAGCCCAGCTTGACCCTGATGAAACAAAGCTCATATTGTCCCCCCTCCCCAGCTCACGTATGCATCCTCTCAGCTTGAGTGGGAACCTTGCTTCTCTTGCTCGCACTTTGGTTTTCTAAATAGAAGTGAGAAAGGGAGGGTGTCCTGGGGAGGCTAAAGTTACTCTAGTAATTGTTGAGTACGTCTGGCTCCCCTTGAAATCTTGTCTGTGATTCTGGGTCAAGTAATAACCAAGCTGGCGATTGCACCACTCGTCAGGCTTGGCTGTCACATTGGGCTGTGGCCCACCTCTCATATTCACGACCAATGGGAAGGCCCAGAGCCATTGACTTTGACGTTGAGGAGTACTTCTAAATGACCACCAGAGGTTTTGGTTCATGTTATTTATGATCCTGGTTTTATATACAGTCTCGTTTTTAGAAATGTGTGTTTTTACTTAGGTAGCTGCTTTTCAATAAAGATATTTTGCCACCCACACCTCCTTAAAAAAGCAAAGGCTAAAAACTAGTAAGAAGTAAAAAGTTAGTCAGAGTGTAAAGATTTTTCTTCAGGCTCTGCTTTGCTGTGGGAGAATTTGTAAGGCGGGAATGGAGCTGCCGTTTGTGGTTTGGTCCTGTGGTGCTTGTTAAAATTGGCTTTAATGAGAGTGTAAGGTGCTGGACACTGGACCCTTGTGTTTATACAGCTGCCTGCTGGCAGCAGCCACAGCTGGAAGGCCTCCTTTGCATGCGGTCTGCCCACAAGCCTCTCACTGAGGTGATGAGGAGCTGCTGCGTCCCAGAGCACTGTGGGTGAAGGGGAAGGAGCCAGTTAGGGTAAATCTAGTTTAAATGGTCTTCCTGAGGGACAGACAGCTGGAGGTGGGTTATGCACCCGGACTAGTGCCCTTCCTTTCCTTGCAGGACCCATGCGGTGGGCAGGGCCTGGCATTCTGTGCACTCATCCAGGAGTTGATGAGTATGAGGTGATGGGTGATTTGAGGTGCTACCCTCACTCAAGAGAGCAAATGGACAGTGTTATGGATTGAAATGTGTCCCCCTCAAAATGTGTGTCAACTTGGTTAGGCCATGATTCCCAGTATTGTGTGGTTGTCCACCATTTTGTCATCTGATATGATTATCCTATGTGTTGTAAATCCTGCCTCTGATGTTAATGAGGCAGGATTAGACGCTGTTATGTTAATGATGCAGGACACAATCTACAGAATTAGGTTGTATCTTGAGTCAGTCTCTTGAGATATAAAAGAGAGAATCGAGCAGAGAGAAGTAGGGCCTCCTACCACCAAGAAAGTAGAGCCAGAAACAGAGCACGTCCTTTGGACCTGGGGTCCCATCACTGAGAAGCTCCTAGATCAGGGGAAGATTGATGACAAGGATTTTCTCCAAGAGCGGGCAGAGAGAAAGCCTCCCCTGGAGCTAGCACCCTGAATTTGGACTTCTAGCCTCCTACACTGTGAGAGAATAAATTTCTGATTGTTAAAGCCATCCACTTGTGCTGTTTCTGTTATAGCAGCACTAGATAACTAAGATAGAAATTAACCCCTTTGCCTGTCCTGGAATGCCCCTTCCCAGCTCTGCTCTGTGCCCAGCCTGGTTCACCCCTGTGAGCAGAGGTCTGATTGGACAGTCTGGTTGGCAAGGAGGGTTGCCTCAGACTTCAGACTTCCATTGTGTGCTGCTGTAGATTTTCCCAAATCCAGAGGTACTAAGGTTGAAGAACACAAGACTGGATTAGGGAAGGCTAGTCAAGCATTCTGGGTGGGTCTAGGGTGCTCTTAGTCCACATCTAAACATACTTCTTAAAGAAGCCACATAATCAAAAGTTAAGAGCAGGCAGTTGTCTTTGATACCCATGTCTCTTGAGGTTTATCTTCATGTGATACAGCACAGTGATTTAAAACTCTGAGAAAGCAGAATTCCCACCCCAGGCAGGGGAGGCACAGCTCAGGTTGGACTGTGCAGGGAGGTAGTGGTCCTGTGCTGAGGCCTGGGAGCGGGGTTGCGAGTTCCCCAGGCTGACTATGGCAGTGGCCAAACTTGTCTACTGAGCAAAAGCAATCTCCTAGGCACCCCAGGTGGGAGAAGTCGACCAGCATCTCTGCTGTGGGGAAGGGAGCAAGAGGGATGGACAACTACAACTGAAGTATTGATTTGCTCAGAAGGAAGCTGTCTTGTGGTGACAGACGCTGCACACACAACCCCCCTGGTGGATCACCGTGGGGCGCCCAACAGGAATGCACACAGCTGGCAGTTGTTGTTTAGTGCCTGAGACCGAAAGAACCAGGTTGTGGCATGTAGCTGTTAGCCACTTCCAGTCCTCCAAACTCCTCCCAGTGTTGGTGGAGCAGGCTTCTCTAGGCACCATCTGTATTATCAGGGCATTTTCCAGGGTTACACTACACCTCATTATCAGAAAGTAGGGTATGGCCTCCTCCAGAGTGCACTTTGGAGTCCATTCCATGATTACCAAGTCCTGTTGATTCTGAATTAGATATAAACCAGTTGCCATCAAATCGGTTTCCAACTCATATGGTGACCTGATGTGTATCAGAGTAGAACTGTGCTCCTGTGCTCCATAGGGTTTTCAATGGCTGATTTTTCAGAATTAGATCACCAGGCCTTTCTTCTGAGGTACCTCTGGGTAAATTTGAACCTCCAGCCTTTCGGTTAGCATCCAAGCACGTTAACCATTTGTACCACCGAGGGATTCTGGAATTAGATATACTGGGGCTCAAATCCCAGTTTGCTCATCTTTCAGTGGGGACACCCTGCCTATCTGCAGCCTGATATTCAAAGCATAGGCAGAGATACTTCCCAGCTTACAAATATTGATTAAAAGAACTTGGTTCCTGAAGCTTCCATGTACTGGCATGGGTTACCAGTGAATTCATTCTCAAACTTGGGGTCTGACGTGTCTGGAATCATGAGTAACCCAGGAGAAGGGCCTTCCTGTGGGCCTCTCCAGCAGTCTGTCCTGAGAATGTCCCAGAGAATCCAGCATCTCTGTCAAGATCTTTCTGCTGTTTTAACCCAGACCTGTCAGTAAACACAAGCTCATTCCAGTTTTTGCCCCTTCTTGTTCTCCTCAAGTTCCAAGGTGATCATTGCCTGTTATCTGTGTGGGACTTGTGTACACCAACTTCCTGAAGGCAGCTGTGAAACAGACATTTTAATTAAAAGGCAGAAGGGTCAGGAGATAAAAACACTTGTGTCTTGGTTCTCGGCGGAGGCTGCGGAGGCAGCGGTGGCGGTGTTCGGGGGGTAATTATATTTGCTTCTCTGGCTCACGCACATACTGCTGCAAATATCCAGTTTATCTCCACGTTCAGGGAGCAGTGAAGTCTGCTCATCCAGGTAGATTTAGCTCTTTTTGATTCTTCTCGAGGAGAAGTAGCAGTCTGGTAAAACGGAGGTCATGAGGTATCTCTCACAGGTTAAGGGCTTTCACAAAAAGTTGAGTCAGCTTTCATTTTGGGTCCTCAAAGATCTGGGTTTGGGCCCCAAAGTGCAGCCACCTGAGTAGGCACGCCTTAAACAGCAGGAGACTGAGTGACCTTAGTGACCGAGCAGCGTTTAGTATGGGTGCCCCTGCTGCCTGCTTCACTGTTGGCTCACTCTCTCTTGGACCCACACATTCCCAGCTCTGTTCCATCCTCTTCCTCCCACCACTCACTCCACTCACTCATGCTCTCTTTCCTCACCTTCTCAACTTCGCCGTCTAGAACCTCAGTTACTGTTGACTTTAGCCCAGCCTTGCCATTTTTCTGTCTCCGTTCTTTCCTTGAACACGTATTGGTTTCCTAGAACTGTGGTAACAAAATACAACCTGGATAGTTTAAAACAACGTGAATTTATTCTCTCACAGTTCTGGAGCCTAGAAGCCCAAAACCAGGGTGTTGGCAGGGCAGTGCTCCCTCTGAAGGCTCTAGGGAAGATCCTTTCTTGCCTCTTCCCAGGTTCTGGTGGCTCCCAGCAATCCTTGGCTTTCCTTGGCTTATAGCTTTATCACTCCTCCAGTCTCTGCCTCTGTTATTTCCCTTAGTAACAACATCAGCTTCTTCTGATCCTGAATATTCTATTATCCATGTTGTCTTTTCGTATGTATACAGGATTCCTGTTATCTGAAAGTAGAGTGTTCCTGTGAAACATTTCATGAGCCTAAATGGCGTAAAGTGAAGAACCAAAAAAACAAACCCAACCCATTGTTGTCAAGTTGATTCCAACTTCTAGAGACCCTACAGGACAGAGTAGAACTGCTCTCATAGGGTTTCCAAGGAGTGGCTGGTAGATCTGAACTGCCAACCTTTTGCGTAACAGCTGAGCTCTTCACCACTTCACCACCAGGGCTCCACTAAAGCAAAGAAGGAATTACTATTAATTTATACGGAAAAAATTTCTGAGTGTTCCCAGACCCAAAAAATAGCATACCAAATCATACCAAATAACACATAAAACCTAAAAGAACACTAATACATAGTAAGAGCAAGAATGATATAAGTACACAGCCTATATAAAGTAGAAATAATGTACAGTGTAGTTTCACTTACCGTAATACCTGACCACTCATCTGTCAATTTGTCATACTGGGATGGCTTGCATGTTGTTGTGATGCTGGAAGCTGTGCCACCAGTATTTCAAATACCAGCAGGGTCACCCATTGTGGACAGGTTTCAGCAGAGCTTCTAGACTAAGATAGACTAGGAAGAAGGACGTGGCCGTCTGTTTCTAAAAATATTGGTCAATGAACACTCCCCATCAGTAGGAGCGGAACATCATCTGATATAGTGCTGAAAGATGAGCTCCTCAGGTTGGAAGGCACTCAAGAATATGACTGGGGAAGAGCTGTCTCCTCAAAGTAGAGTCGACCTTAGTGATGTGGATGGAGTAAAGCTTTTGGGACTTTTCATTTGCTGATGTGGCACGACTGAAAATGAGAAGAAATAGCCGTAGACGTCTATTAATAATGGAAACCTGGAATATACAAAGTATGAATCTAGGAAAACAGAGCTGTCAAAAATGAAATGGAATACATAAAGACTGATATCTTAGGCATTAGTGAGCTGAAATGGACTGGTATCGGCCATTTTGAGTTGGACAATCATACGGTCACCTATGCTGGCAATAACAAATTGAAGAGGAATGACATTCCATTGTCAAAAAGAACGTTTCAAGATCTATCCTGAAGTACAACGCTGTCAGTGATAGAATAATATCCATACGCCTGCAAGGAAGACCAGTTGATACAACTGTTACTCAAATTTTTGCGTCAACGACTAATGCCAAAGATGAAGAAATTGAAGATATTTACCAACTTCTGCAGTCTGAAATTTATCAAACATGCAATCAAAATGAATTGATAATTGTGATTGGAATGCAAAAGTGTGAAACAAAGAAGTATCGGCAGTTAGAAAATATGGCCTTGGTGATAGAAACGATGCCAGAGATCACGATAGAATTTTGCAAGACCAATGACTTATTCATCGCAAATTCTCTTTTTCAACAACATAAATGGCTACTATATATGTGGACCGTGCTGGATGGAATACGCAGGAATCAAATCGACTACATCTGTGGAAAGAGATGGAGAAGCTCGATATCATCAATCAGAACAAGGCAAGGGGCCGACTGTGGAACAGACCATCGATTGTATGGCCTTGAGTATATCCCACCTGAATTTAGAGACCATCTATTGAATACATTTGATGCATTGAACACTAATGACATGAAGGACATCATACGTGAAGAAAGCAAAAGATCAGTTAAAAAGACAGGAAAGAAAGAAAAGACCAAAATGGATGTCAGAAGAGCCTCTGAAACTTGCTCTTGAATGCAGAGAAACTAAAGTGAACAGAAAAAATGATGAAGTAAAAGAGCTGAACAGAATATTTCAAATGGCAGCTTGAGAAGACAAAGTATTATAATGAAATGTGCAAAGACCTGGAGTTAGAAAACCAAAAGGGAAGAACATGCTTGGCATTTCTCAAGCTGAAAGAACTGAAGAAAAAAAATTCAAGCCTGAAGTTGCAGTTTTGCTTGGTAAAGTAGAGGATCAGCAAAAAAGAGGAAGACCCTCAACGAGATGGATTGACACAGTGGCTGCAACAATGGGCTCAAACATAGCAACGATTGTGAGGATGGCACAGGACTGGGCAGTGTTACCCTCTGTCGTGCATGGAGTTGCTATGAATCAAAATTGACTTGACGCCACCTATCAACAACAGTGTGGTTTCTGTTAGCAGAAATGGAAAGAAAGCGAGTACAGTGAAAGGCTGGGAGGTGGTGGTGGTGTGATGTAGCCCTGGTAGCCTAGCTGGCAATGGCTAATGGGGCTGGGTTTAAGGGCTGGGGTTCAAATCTTACAGAAGAGTGGAATTTGTATTAACTGGGTGCAGGGGTTAAGAGCCTGGCTGCTAACCAAAAGGTCGGCAGTTGGAATCCACCACCTGCTCCTTGGAAACCCTGTTGGGCAGTTCTGCCTTGTCCTGTAGGGTCACTATGAGTCGGAATTGACTCGACAGCAATGGGTTTGGTTTTTTTTTTTTTTTTTGGTGTGTGCTAAGGGAGGAGTCCTACAGTTAGAGAAATGTACAGGGGACGACAAGTCAAGGATGGGATCTCGTGATGTATGGTGCATTTATACGTCACCAGGCATTTGTTCACAGATAACAGTTCAAAGCTATGGCAGCTTGATGCTGAGATGGCTGAGTGTAGTTCACCGGGAAGGAGTTTGGCAGCACCATTATCACTGCTCGGGATGCTGCCTCTTTAATGGCTTGCTGCATAACAAACTGAACGCTATTTCTGCTTTTCACCTTTTTTCATGAAGGCAAAATCCTGTATGGATTTCTTACAGTTAGTGAAAACATGCCCTAATGTAGATCTTTCATAAAAGCAAAGTGGGGTAAAGGGAACTTCTGAAAAGTGGGGGATACCTGTATTTGAGTTTCCTATGTTAGTATTTTTGTATGTAAGTCTTAAGTGAATTTCTGTTCTAGCTATGGCTATCTCTGTGCTGTTTTGCAAAAATTTATGTGGTCTGTGAAAGGGTGTTACACTCGACAGTGCTACAAGAGGGTGTATTATATACCTGTTGCCATCACGTTGATTCTGACTCCCGGCAGCCCCATGTGTTACAGAGTAGAACTGCCCCATAGGGTTCTCTTGGCTGTAATCCTTATGGAAGCATATTGCCAGGCCTTTCTTCTGTGACACCTCAGGGTGGATTTGAACCTCCAACCTTTAGGTTAGTAGTTGAGCACAAACTGTTTGCACCAGCTGGGGACCTGATTGGAAATCGAAAGTGATATTGAGCTTAGTGGTTCTCTGTCTTGGAAGAGTGCTCCTTTCTGGGATTTTCGATGGGCCATGTTCATGTCTATACCTCGGGCTCCACCTGACTGTAATACAGGGCTTCTGCATAAGGACGTTTTAGTGAGGTTACAGCCCCTTGTGTGTGAATATGACAGTGGTAAGAGAGGTAGTGGAGTCCCTGGGTGCAAACAGTTAAGTATTCAGCTGCTAACTGAAAGGTTGGAGGTTTGAGTCCACTGAGAGTCACCTCTGAAGAAAGGCTTGGCAGTGTACTTCCAAAAACTCAGTGATTGAAAACTATATGGAGCACAGTTCTGTTCTGACATACATGAGGTTGCCAGGAGTTGTAGTTGACTTGATGGCAAGTAGAAGAGAGTTGGCAAGTTTCTCACCAACTTGGATTTTCTTGACTTTCTCCTTCCCCAGAAATCTTCTGGTCTAGAGATTGGGCCCAGTTGAAGTGTTTACTTTTGTTCAGCTCTGCGGCCCTTTTTGCCTCCGGAATTCCATGCTTATGTGAAATACATACTTAGGACTGATCCTAGGCTATGAGAATTCTAGCAGTCTGTGAATGAGGAAAGTAAATCAACACATACTGTGTCCCTGTGGGGAATTCAAAGGTGGAGTGTCTTGGACATGAGGAACTCGCACAGGTGAGCTTGTTAGAGGCAAGACCAGCACACCTGATGCCCCTGGAAGGTATCACAAGTCAAGCATGATAGCTGCTGATGCTCTGAGTTTAGGGACTGATCAGTGGGACTGGAAAGTTGGAAAAGGCTTCCTAAAAGAAAGGCTTTGGGCTTGTGTGAAGCCGTATTTGGAGGGTAGAGGAGGAGGAACAGGAAGAATACTGAACCTTAACATTGACCGAGGGAAAGGGGCTCCCTGCATGTGGGACTGTGAATTAGGCCAATGCCCAGGTGCTCAGCACTCTACAGTAGGTGCTGAATTCTTTTCCTAGGTAGTCAATAACCTGTTGCTATTGAGTCGATTCTGACCCATAGTGACCCTATAGGACAGGATAGAGCTGCCCCATAGAGTTTCCAAGGAGCGCCTGGTGGATTTGGACCACTGACCTTTTGGTTAGCAGCCGTAGCTCTTAACCACTATACCACCAGGGTTTCCAGGTAGTCAGTAGTATATTTAAAAAATAAAGTTAACAACAACAACATAAAACAGTTGCTGTTGAGTCAGTTATGACTCATGGCAACCCTATGTGTGCAGATTAGAACTGCTTCAAAGGGTTTTCATGCCTGTGACCTTTTGCAAGCAGATCGCTAGGGCTTTCTTTCAAGGCTCCTCTGGGTGGGTTCAAACTACCAGCCTTTCAGTTAGTAGTCTCGTGCTTAGCCATTTTTACCACCCAGGGACTCCATCAATGATATATTAGTAGTATATTATTTTCATCCTAAAGCTGGTTATCTAACAAATTTAATACAGAGCATGAATCAGGAACCAGAAGAGAAATAGAAGACCTTACATTTTGGATTGAAATAGACATCAGACTCCTGCACTGGAGCTAATATCACTTGGAGCAGAGTCCTCACTTTGGTCCCTCAGTGAGCTCATTTTCTCTATTTATACCCAAATTGAAAGTATATGAGAACAGAAAATTGTCAGAGGCAGGTAGGTTGGCATCAATGACTTTGATAGCCAATAGTAAGGGAGAAATACAGAAAAAATATAAAAAACAGACTTGAATACCCAGACTGCACTGCAGCATGGGGACAGATAACCTGCCTTCTAATTGAATCTGGTATCTTTACTGCATTATATTCATAGAACAGTACAGTAATTAAAGGGTATAATACTCATCCTACGTCATCAATAAGTGTTAAATCATATGCCATTTACTCTTTTCAAAAAGGCAAAAAAGGTATATAAGATTTTAATCCAAAATATCACAGCCACTTTTTTTTAATTCAGGCACTTCAATTTTGTGTTACTGGACTTTTACTTATGTGGAAGCTCTCATTCCCTGATATTGCCAGATATTTGAGTTTTAAAACAGGCCATTTTCTCTGGGTGAAGGTGTGAACAACTCTTAATGGCCTTTATAAACTTCGCCTGAGAGCCCTTCAGCTCCGGTGTTAGCTTGTCTGCTTGGGAGGCTGGCCAGGACCATTGTAGGTTCTGAGTCATTTGATTCCTCTGTTGAAATGAGACCGCTGGAGGAAGAGAAGGACATCCGAACTTTTTCCCTTGTTCGGTTTTTCTGAGCTAAGGTTCTCAGGCTTTAGGAGGACTGTGAGACACGTGCATGTAATATCCATGATTTCTGTCTGATGTTCCCGGCCTAGTCCCTGAACACTTGCCAGGTCTTTGGTCTGAGCTGGGCTGTGAGGTGAGCTGTAGACATAGATCCCTGGGCTTATGGTGCTTGCCCAATTTGGAAACCCTCTGCCTGTTCTTCCCCTCTCCTCCCAAATCCCTGCTGAGTTAGTATGATTTCCCGGGGTCCTTCTTGTGGCCTGGCTGGACAGAACAGCAAAACCCACCAACCAAAGATGGTTTTGCTTTGAATATAAACCTTAGAATAACCTCTGAAAATTGCCTTTTTATTTTTTGCTTTTGATTAGGGAAATAATTTTCTGCTGGAATCCAGGCCCCTAGAGATGTTGGCTGGAATTTCCATGTCAGTATATGAGTGTGGGATGAAATAGTTTTTTTTTTTTTTTTAACATTTTATTTTTGCTGAAAATATACACAGCTGGTCATATACCCATTCAGCAATATCTGCAGGTACAGTTCAGTGTCATTGGTTACATTCTTCACGCTGTGTCACCATTCTTGCTATCTGTTCCCACATTTCACCACCACTGACTTAGACTCACTGCCCCATAAACTATTCATCTATGCTTTAGCGTTATTGTTGTTAATTTGATCTGATATAGATAATTCTGTAAAATAGAGCACATGCTTAAGGTGAGTATTCTTTACGATTTCAATTAAACTATTGTGTAGTTTGAAGATGATTTCAGGGGATAGTTTTGGTTCAAGTTTTAAATTTTTCCTCAGGGCAACATATCTGGGGGCTTGTCTAGCCTCAGTGGGTCCAGTAAGTCTGGATTCTATAAGAAAGGGATGAAATAGTTTGAACCCCAGTGTATCTGTATGTAGAAAAATGAGATTCATTTCTGTGTGGGGGAGCTACTAGCCTCACAAAAGCCAAAAGAATCTGGAAGAGCAACATGAGGGAGTATGTAGTGGGGGTGGTATAGGTGCAAAAGGGTATGTTTGTGATGTGTTATCAGGGAGAGAGGTGAGGAATCTCTGGATGGAGTAGGAGATGAAGTCTCACTTGCCCTTCTTCAGAGTATGCCACAGACAGGTGCAAGGGGGTGATTGGGACAGTATTGCAGGTGGGGTCCACCTGGTGAGGCCATCAGAGCTAGCAGAGAGGTCGTCTGTATACACAAAGACCTGTAAGGACACACAGATCGCCTGTTCCTGGAACCCACTCCTGCACCACAGCGTACCCTCAACCCCTTTCCGGGCAGTGAAGACCTCCTCTCTGTGTTTACCCAGCGTGAAAGCGCCATGGTCACATAGCTTATGTTCCAAGATGTGACTGGCTAAGGAGAAACTCGTTCCTTCTAATCTCTGTATCTCTAGTGCTTGATAGACATAGGAACTTAAATATGAGGATGAGTGAGTGGTTGAGTAAGTGAATGCCTGTGCCTTCAAAATCTGGATTTGCTGTTGAATCTTATACTTCCACTGTACAAGGTTGGCCTCGCCAGATATCTCTTGACAACATTAACTGGCCTCACATGAGTGTGCGTAGCTGGGTTGGTACTAAACTAAGCACCAACTGCATGTAGATTATTGATGGAGGCACTATTGACTGTATACCCGAGAAAGGATGTTTTTCTTAAGAAGGTCAGTGGACTGCTAGATGATTTTTAGACTCCATGGTAAACTCTGGGGGCAGAGCCCTAAGGGAAGGTCGGATTGATAGTATCTGAAGCTGAAAATTTAGTTGCTGCACTGTTTTGGTGTAGGTGCATCTAAGACCAAGAGTGTATTCTTTTGTCTCTCATACTCATTTCTGAGGCCTGACCACCCTCCCCATGTCCACTCTCCTATCTGTTTCCTACCTCTTTCCTGCTGTCCCAGGCCCTCCCCCAGGGCTGCAGGGGGGCATGTGGGGTCCATCTTCCTTCTCATCAATCCTGTTCAGACCCATCTATATCATCCCAAGCTGGGGGGCTTCCCTATATTCAGCTTTAGAACATACTTGCCTTGAAGGCAGCCAGCCACGCATTTGAGCAGTGGACAGAGGGCCTGAGGACAGAGCTGGGAATGCCCATCTGAAGAGGGCAGGATGATGGAGGAGCTGTGTGTTGTTCTCAGTTTTGAGCATCTTGGTTTCAGGCTCCTCTCTTAACCTGCTCCCCCTCTCTGTTTTCCAGACAAGCAGCTCTTTGGTTATCTCTTCCCTGCCTCTGGCTCCCTTAGAGTGGGATGTGGGGAAAGATCCTCTCTGATTGATTCCTCTACATCAGGGTTGCATTGCATCTGCGTCCAGAACAGAGCCAACTGAGGCTGACGGGCACAGGGAGCCCTCAGACAAGGGAAGGCAGCATCAGCATACAAGCTGAGGTGTAGTTTACAGACATGACCACTTGTTTGAGCCTTTGGAATTGTTCTGGATTGAATTATGTCCCCCAGAAATGTGTGTTGTAAATTTTAACCTCTATGCCTGTGGTTGTAATCCCATTTGGAATGGGTTGTCTTTGTTAGGTTAATGAGGCAGGATTAGTGTAGGATGTATCTTGAGTCAATGTATTTTGAGATATAAAAGAGATTAAACAAGCGAGCAAAGCAGAGATGGGGGAAGAGAGATGCCAAGCCCCATGAAGATCACCCAGGAGCAGATGCTCAAAAAAGACAAGGACCTTCCTCCAGAGCCAACAGAGAGAGAAAGTCTTCCCCTGAATTTGAACTTCTGGCCTCCTAAACTATGAGAAAATAAAATTTCTGTTTTTTAAAACTACCCATTTGTGGTATTCCTGTTATAGCAGCTATCTTAGTTATCTAGTGCTTCTATAACAGGAATAGCACAAGTGGTTGGCTTTAACAATCAGAAATTTATTCTCTCACAGTCTAGGAGGCTAGAAGTCCGAATTCAGGGTGCCAGTTCCAGGGGAAGGCTCTCTCTCTCTGTCAGCTCTGGGGGAAGGACCTTGTCATTAATCTTCCCCTGATCTAGGAGCTTCTCAGCACAGGAACCTCTGGTCCAAAGGATGTGCTGTGTTCCTGGCAGTGCTTTCTTGGTGGTATGAGGTTCCCATGTCTCTCTGCTCACTTCTGTCTTTTATATCTGAAAAGAGATTGACTAAGACACAACCTAATCTTGTAGATTGAGTCCTGCCTCATTAACATAACTTCTGATAATCCCACCTCATTAACATCATAGAGGTAGG
The DNA here is from genome assembly GCA_030035585.1 of Dugong dugon. NCBI lineage: Eukaryota > Metazoa > Chordata > Mammalia > Sirenia > Dugongidae > Dugong > Dugong dugon. The sequence continues at coordinate 156,670,114 of CM057462.1, forward strand.
CTTTACAACACATAGGAAAATCTCATCAGATGACAAAATGGTGGACAGTCACACAATACTGGGAATCATGGAGTAGCCAAGCTGACACATGCTTTGGGGGGACACAATTCATTCCATAATAGCAGTACTAGATAACTAAGACAGGAATGTATCCTGTATTCTAGCTCATTCACTGCTCTCCAAGGGTCCAAGCAGGAGATAGGTTGGAGATCATAAGACATTGATGCAGGAATAGTCCCCCTTCATACACCTCTGCTGAGGGCCAGAGACAGCAGTCCAAGGGGCAGGAGTGTGGACCAAGAAAGAAAAAACAGTCTCAGCTGAGACTGCAGGGAGCTCATGAGGTCTGGAAAGAGGGAGCTCAGGCTGGCCTAGGGGGAGATAGATGGGACAAAGAAGAGGAGTCAGGACTGGCTAATGTCTAATATCTGAATAACGTCCCTGGGTGGGGCAAATGGTTTATTCTCAGCCACTAACTGGAAGGTTGGCAGTTCAGACTTACCAAGTGGCACTGTGGAAGAAAGGCCTGACGATCTGTGTCTGTAAGGATCACAGCCAAGAAAACCCTGTGGAGCAGTTCTCCGTAACACGTGGGGTTGCCATTAGTTGAAATTGATTCTGTGGCAGAGGATTTGGTTTTTTTAATGTCTGCATCTTGCTTATTTTAAGTGAGCCATGTGCTGTATGGTTGTGTCTTAGTTATCTAGTACTGGTCTAACAGAAATACCACAAGCAGATGGCTTTAACAAAGAGAAATTCATTCTCTCACAGTCTGGGAGGCTAGAAGTTTGAATTCAGGTTGCCAGCTCCAGGAGAAGGCTTTGTCTTTCTGTAGGCTCTGGGAGAAGGTCCTTCTCATCAATCTTTCCCTGGTCTAGGAGTGTTTTAGCACAGGGACCTCAGGTCTGAAGGACGCACACTGCTCCTGGCTCTGTTTTCTTGGTGGTAGGAGGTCCCCATGTCTCTCTGTTCGCTTTTCTCATATATCTCAAAAGAAATTATTTTAAAACACAGCCTAATCTTGTGGATTGATTCCTGCCTCATTAACATAACTGCCGATAATCTCACCTTGTTAACATCGTAGATGTAGGATTTACAATAGGAAAATCACATCAGATGACAAAATGGTAGAAAATCGCAGAATACTGGGAATCATGGCCTAGCCAAGTTGACACACGTTATTTGAAGACGCAATTCAATCCATAACAAATTGTAACTGTTCTGATCAGTATAAACCCTAAAACCCAGGATTCCTTACACCAAGGAACATCGAGGTATGGGGGAGAAAACACTGAAGTAGTACCTGAGAAACTTGGATCTACAGTTTGTTCTTTCATTTGTTAGCTCTGTGACCATCATTAGGTCTCTTGACTGCTTTGGGGCCTCAGTTTCTTCTTTTGTAAACTGGGGGAAAAAATAGAGAAGTCTGTGTAATCTATACAAATGTAAGCGAAGTCGTAATTTCTTCCTCTTGCAACTATAGGCTGGATGAGATGTGGCAGATGATGTGCCCTGGGAAGGACTTGGAAGCCACTTGGCCACACGACTTGGTTTCATCTTTAAATTCTCATCCTTGAGACAGGTGTGATGAGGCCCAGTAGCCTTCTCTGTGAGATTATCCTTGGTGTTTTATGACTTCATCTGACACAAAAACGGGGTTTTTCATTTTGGACCTGCTTCTTCAATGGAAAAGCCTTGCCTTAATTTTGCCCTCTTTTCTCAGTATCCAGCGAGCAGCATTGGTGGTTCTGGAAAATTACTACAAAGATTTCACCATCTACAACCCCAACCTCCTCACAGCCTCCAAATTCCAAACAGCCAAGAACATGGCCGGGCTGAAAGTCTACAATGTAGATGGTAGGTGCCTTGAAACAGTTCTGTGGTAGATGTAGGGGGCACTGTTCGGACGACTGTTTAGCTTAAACTTTGTGGTCTGTTTGGTTCTGCCTCCTCTCAGTGCTTGTCTTCATGGTACATTCTCATTTCGGAACAATTTCTGTTTTGTTGCAGCCAGGCAGATTTTCAAAGGAATGTTGATTTACAGTCTGCATATGTGGGAGGTTCCTTTATTTGGGGAGTTTATGATTGAAAACAATAGTGGTGTGTCTCTTGCCTCCTGCTAGGAACATCTTACTTAAAGCTATTAGGAAAGGCCTGCTTTTCAAAATTTGGATAATTTGCCCAAAGACTCAGAAAGCTACCCAAATTAGTTAAGACTAGAAATCTCAGTAGTTCAGGTATCTGGTGAGATATTTACAGGCATTTCTCAATCCTGGCTGGGAGCTGGAGTTGAGTGGGTGGCAGGAGGCCAGAGGCTGGGCGGGGAAGTCAGAGCTGTGTATCAGGATATCAGATGGTCAGTGTAAGAAACAGGACACAGTGTCGTTTCTTCTGGTACACCTTGGGTCAGGCAAGAGCTGTGCAAACCCTAGAAGAGGATCATGTTGTCAGCAACGCAAGTGATTCATAGACAATGTCAGTTTTGGGAGGCGATATCCTCACCATTGTGTTTTTGGCTCTTTGAGTGGTGTGCTCTTCGTAAATCCAAAAGGGTTGGTAAATTTCACCAGTCATCTGAAACCATAGTGAAAATTTCCACTAGCGAAACCAAGTCACTAAGTAGGCGAAACATAAGAATGCATGAAATGTACCTTGTCCTTCTTAAAAGTTTAGATGATGAGTATACAGGGAATGAAACCAGGAGTTATGAGTGTGTATTAATAAATGAGCCCTTTGGCATGTTCTCAAGTATCGGTGCTTTCTGTTAACACTGTGGCTGCCGTGATGTTCCAGCAGAGCTTGTTGTCCTGTATGTGAGCAGTGTCTCCATGTCCCTTGACATGCATTTTTTCTGTCTGTCCTTGTTATCCCTGGCCCTCTCATCCTCTCTCATTGTCTTGTTGCTGAAATGGGATGTTCCAGCTGCCCTTATGGCTAAACTGAAACTTTACGTAACAGATGGTAAGTAACATCTTCAGCTCACTCTGTGTGTTATTTTTGGCCAGCGTTTTAATTGTTGAGCATTCTTCATCCCCTTCTGAGTCCTGTTTCCATTTCCATGGATCACGCTGGAGTTTAGGAAGATTTCCTTCCTCTCCTGCCTTGGGTGTAGTGAATGAGGAGCCAGGTTATAGCTCTCCGTCCTGGGAAGTTACTTTGAGGATTTGTTGTGTATGCTTAATGGAGTTGGGCGGACGGTTTTGACAGACTCCGGTACTAGTTGGCATTCAAGCTGTTCTTCCTCCACCATTCTCCCCAAAGGCCCCAGTAACAACGCCACTGGTCAGTCCCGGGCCATGATTGCTGCAGCAGCTCGGCGCAGGGACTCAAGCCACAACGAGTTGTATTATGAAGAAGCAGAACATGAACGTCGGGTAAAAAAGCGGAGAGCAAGGTATGCCTCACTGCCTTCCTGCCTCCTGGACACCAGCACCCTCTTGGAGTACACTTTTTGTCTTAAAAGAACACCAGAGTGAACTATCTGTTTACAGACGTGACCTGTTGGAGTCTTTGGTTGTGTCCTGCTCCAGTGTTTCCGAAACTTCAGCATGTGTAGGCATCACCTGGAGGACTTCTTAAAATACAGATCACAGGTCCCAGGCCCCACCTCCAAGATTAGTATTCAGTATGTCTGGTGTGGAGCCCTGGTGGTGAAGAGGTTAAGAGCTCAGGCTGCTAACCAAAAGGTTAGCAGTTCAAATCCACCAGCTGCTCCTTGGAAACCTTATAGGGCAGTTCTACTCTGTCCTATAAGGTCGCTGTGAGTCAGAATCGACTTGATGGCATTCTACAACAACAACAACGTCTGGAGTTGGGCCAAAGACATGGTTCTAACAAATCCCCAGGTGACACTGAAGCTGCTGGTCCCTGGCCTGCACTGCCAGGCTTTGCTGGTTTTCAGGATCTGAGAATAGTAGTTGAAGTGGACAGTGGTGGCTTTTGTCATGTGCGCTGTGCCTCTTTCTTCCCCTCCTCGTTCCCAGGGGCTAGTCGGGGGGTGGGGGGTGGTGGCTAGATGAAGGGGGTTACAGCTCTAGTCCTTTTTTTTATTTTTCAGCTCTGGTTTTTTTTAAGGTTGCTTCTGCACCACTGGAGGAGCCCTGGTGGCACAGTAGTTAAAGCACTCAGCTGCTAAGCAAAAGGTTGATGGTTCAAACCCACCAGCCGCTCTATGGGAAAAAGATGTGGCAGTCTGCCTCCATAAAGATTTACAGCCTTGGAAACCCTATGGGGCAGTTCTGCACTGTCTTATAAGGTCACTATAAGTCAGAATCGACTTGATGGTAGTGGGTTTTTGGGATTTGCACCACCGGCCACCTCTCAGTGGGTGCAGAGCCTTTTTAAGCAGAGTTTGAGGGCACTTGGAGCTCTTTTTATCTAACCACTATATTGTAGAGATGAAAAAAAGAGTTGAAGTGAGCTGCCCACGCTCGTTAGTGGCAGAAATGAGACTTTATCGCCCCATGTCCTAGGCTCCTTTCTTGTTACCCTGTAGCTTCCATACCATGTTATTTTTGCTGTTACTTTTCTTAGTTACCTAGTACTGCCATAACAAAAACACAAGTGAGTGGCTTTAAAGAACAGGAATTTATTGTCTCATAGTTTTAGATGCTAGGAGGCTGAATTCAGGGCGTTGACAAGCTCTGCTCTCTATCTCTGCTCTCTCTACCTCTTTCATATTTTGTAGCCCTGGGTGTTTCTTGACGTTTCTGGACCTGTAGATGGATCCTTATGTGGTCTCATCCCCATGTGTGTATGTGTGTGTGTGCACACTTCTGGGTCTGTCTACCCTTTTTATAAGACCTATTCAGAAGTGATTAGGTTTGGAACCCACCGTGCTCTGATATGGCCTCATTAACATAACAGAAGGATTCCATTTCCCAGCAGGGTCACACTCACAGGTACAGGGATTAGGACTTCAACATATCTTTTAGGGAACACAATTCAATCCATAACACTTCCTTTCTTCCTTCCCCTTCCTCTCAACCGTCTGGAGTGACAACTAAGGAAGTGACCACTATGACTGGGCCTTGGGTGAGTTGGTGGGAGACTGGAGGCAGTAAGCTGATGGGCAATCATTCCAGGTCCTTGATGACTTGGTTCTCAAGCCCTGCAGTGGGCACTGTGCTGATTACTGGGTTGCCGTTCACCTTCCCAGGCTGGTGGTTGCAGTGGAAGAGGCCTTCATCCACATCCAGCGTCTCCAGGCCGAGGAGCAGCAGAAAGCCCCAGGGGAGGTGATGGACCCCAGGGAGGCCGCCCAGGCCATCTTCCCCTCCATGGCCAGGGCTCTGCAGAAGTATCTGCGCACCACTCGGCAGCAGCACTACCACAGCATGGAGAGCATTCTGCAGCACCTGGCCTTCTGTATCACCAACAGCATGACCCCAAAGGTGAGCTTCTCCGGGCTGGCTCTGCTGACCTCGGCCGGGTCTATTATAGAGCTTGACAAATCACATTTTCAAGTGTCTCTAAGAATGATAAAATCTAAGGCTTTTCTAAAACACCAGTTAATAAGAATTCATGATTCTCACTTATTTTATATTATCTTGTTACATTTTTTCAAATGTGCCTTTTGAAGGCCTCTAGATTCAAGCAGAGCCCTGATGGTATAGTGGTTAAGAGCTCAGCTGCTAACCAGAAAGTTGGCGATTTGAATTCACCAGCTACTGTTTGGAAATGCTGTAGGGCAGTTCTACTGTGTCCTGTAGGACCAGTATGAGTCAGAATCGACTCGACGGCAATGGGTAAGATTCAGGTAAAGGAAAGACTCACTTAGAGACAGTATGAGTAGTGATTCAGGCACTCTGGACTCTGGAGCCAGATTGACTTGTTCCAGCCTGGCTCTGCTACCAACTAGCTTTATAAACTTGGGCAAAAAAATAGCTTAATGGCTCTGTGCCTTGGTTTTCAAATCTGTAAAATGGGGATAGTACTTAATGCCTACTTTATTGGGTTGTGGGACTAAAAGAGTTAATTTAGGGGTGAGGACTAAACAAGCTTCACAATATAGTAAATATGTAACCATTCATACATAACACCACACTGATGAGGTGGAGTGAAGGAGTATACTTGTGCAATGCTGGTTGCATTATCAATCAGTAACAACCACTTAGGAATATTCAGGAAGAAACCATAAAGATTTCTGTGTTCTTTGATTCAGCAGACTCTCACTCCTAGGACTCATCCTAAGAAAAGTGTTCAGCACAAGCAGATAATATCCATGAATATACATGAAGATGGTTTTTGCAGAATAATTGGTAATAATTCCAAACTGGAAATAACAGAGCAGTGGCTTAAAAATTTTATATCACCTGTTGAAATGTGAAAAAATATTTGTTAGAATATTAAATTGAAAAGCAGCAGAATGCAAAATAGTATGAATAATATGGTTGCAAGTTGGCAAAATATGTCTGAATATGCAAAAAGATGAATATGTCTGAATATGTAGAACTGTTTATGAGACTATTTATTTCTTTACATCCTTGACAGCATTGGGTGTTATCATTCTTTTTAATCGTGGCCCACTTGGTAGGAGGAAAATACAGATTCTTAAATTTTAATTTATATTTCTTTAAGTATTAATGTAGTAGAACATATTTTCATTTTTTTTTTATTTCCATTAATATTTATTCATCTATAGATAATCTTATTAATTTATTTCTCTGTATTTTGTTATTTTTCTTACTGATTCATAAAAGCTATTTTTATATTAGACATGTTTGTATTACAGATACAGCTCTACTTTCTGCCTTAGAACCTATGTCCCACAGATCAGAAATAATATAAGTGGAGGTAGCAGTGAGTGTGGCTGGAAGGAGATACCACCTAGAAACTATCCTTGACCTGTGTCTAGGACAAGATTGATGTATCCCAATATTTTTCTGTCTGTTAGTGGTTCATTCTTTCTCCCTCACCTGACACTAAATCAGTGTATTTATTGACTTAATGTACATGCTTTTGAGCTCCTGGTATATGCAGAGCACACTGGAAATTCAAATTAAAAACAAAAACAAAAGCGTCATTCCTGACCTCGGTGAGAATAAGGACTAGTGTCAGGGACAGATGGGCAAATCAGTAGTAAATGTTCAGAAAGTAAGGTGTCCCTCTGGAGTCATGCCCAGTGATCATAGGAGCTTAGAGAAGGGCATGGTAATTTGTCTGAGAGGTTCAAGGAGGTGATTTGAATGGAGATTTAATGGTAAGTAGCAGGAGGAGCAGCATACATGAAGGCACAGGGAAGACAGAACTCCAAGGAGCTCAGTCAGTGCTGTTGGAGCAAAGAACTCATGAGAGGGCGGGTGGATTCTGTGTCTGCTCATCCTTTGGACTCACCCTGTGCACACTCAGTTCAACCTATAATTACCACCATGCACGTTGATTGCACACTTACTGTGTGCCAGGCATGACCGTATGTGTTTTATAAGAGTTTGCTCATTTTATCTTCACAGCAGCCCTCTAAGCCAAAGTACACAGAGGTTAAATATCTTGTCCAAAGTCACACAGCCAGGAAATGGTAGCCCATGCATTTAGGAATGTGCAAGTATATTCATGTATTCATTCAAGTAGTATTGACTGAGTGCTCCTCTGTGCCGGGCATTGCCCTTGCACAAAGGAAATTCCAGTTTAGTAGGAGGAGGTAGACCTACAAGCATATAAAAGCAGTGATAGGCACCTTCTGGGTAGGTACCAAAAAACCTATTGCCATTGAGTTGATTCCAACTCATAGTGACCCTATAGGACAGAGTAGAACTGCCCCCAAGGAGATTTGAACTACTGACCTTTTGGTTAGCAGCCTGAGCTCTTAACCCCTGTGCCACCAGGGTACAGTGGTGTTCATATCCTTAGAGTAGGCTGGTGGATCAGTGAAGTCTTCTGGGCAGACATTGATCCCAGCCGTCCTACTTCCCTTTCCTCTGTAGTTACCACCACCTTCACCCTCTGATTTGGAAAATGGCAAAGGAGAATGAGGAAACCTAAAAATTCTTCCCTCCCCAATAATGACTGCACTTTGAGGATCTGGTGGGAATTTAGTATGATAAGCTGGGCTCTGATATAAAGTCTTTGCTTGTTTGAAAGTTGTTTGTTGTCGGCATAAGAATGGATAGCCCCCTGGAAGAGATTGAGGCAGGATTCCCCTTGGAAATGGTTCCTTTTTCCTTAACCATCTTTCTCCTCTGCTTTCAGGCCTTCCTGGAACGTTACCTCAGCGCAGGTCCCACCCTGCAGTATGACAAGGATCGGTGGCTGTCTACGCAGTGGAGACTTGTCAGTGACGAGGCAGTGACTAATGGGCTAAAGGATGGAATCATTTTTGTCCTTAAGTGCCTGGACTTCAGCCTTGTTGTCAATGTGAAGAAAATTCCCTTCATCATACTCTCGGAAGAGTTCGTAGACCCCAAGTCTCACAAATTCGTCCTTCGCTTACAGTCTGAGACATCGGTTTAAAAGTTCTATATTTGTGGCTTTATAAAAAAAAAAAGAATATATATAGAGATATATATATAGATATATGTATACCAGAGGGGTGTCTTTTTTTTGGATTCTTCATTGCTGACTGAAACTGGCAGATGATAGACCAGTACCCTTTGACCATCGGCACTTTATCTGGAAGGAAGCAGGGGATGTCTGTCCTGGAAAAAATAACTGATGACGTCTGACTCTTGACGATGGGACTTCTCAAGAAGCCATTCCCTGGAGTTTCTCTGCAGCTGTAAACCAAATTGAAGCTGGTGCATTCTTGGGAACCTTGCCTTACAACTAGTCCCTGTCTTTCTTCTGTGGCCACGTCCTCCCATTGTTTCTGTTGAGCCCACCTGTAGACGTCTAGGGCATACGTCTTTACTCTTTCAGGAAACCAGACACTGCATGTCCACATATGTCTGTGTGCAAATGTCCAGTTCCACAGCACCCTTATGGAGCCACAGGCAGTTCAAAAAATGCCTTCCTTTATCTTTGTTCTTTGTTGCCTTAGGTTCTTCAGAGAAATATCACAACAAAAATATGCACTATCAGTTTATTTTTTTTCCCAAAGAGAAAACCTACCTGCCCTGTTTCTTACCCTATTTCCCTACTGACTTGAAGCAAGTAGCCCCTTCCTCTGCCTGTGACTGTCTACACGTCTCTGCTGCATCCCACCCTCCCTAACACACACCCCACACAGCTCCACATGGCTGGAACCACTAACCAGGAAGGGTCAGTCTTTGAGAGCTATTGGGACCTGGCTCTTCGTTTGTGCCCTCAGGCCCTTTGCACAAGTCGGTCCTCCATACGAGAAGTGTGGAGTGCCCACCTGGGAGGACAGTGAGATTGGGCAAGTAGGAACCCCGACCTTCCCAGTTCCCCTCCCCACTGCCCACACCAACCAGGGGGAGACTAACACTGTGACCCTGGGATTGGCTGGTACAGCTTGGTGCTATCTAATTTTCCGGGGAGATAAGTTCTCACAAAGTTTTATACCAAGCCGCCCTGCTGAGAGAGAGCAAACATTGCCTACCACAATGGCAACTGCTGATGTCCAACCCCTGTATTTCCTGACCACCATCATTGTGAAACCCATCACCACCGCTGGTTACTACCAGTGAAGGGGCTTCTTCAGCCCCTGACGTTTAAGTTACTTTGAGGAGGTGGTAGAGTGGGGAGAAGGAAAATGTATAGGCTGTAGAGTTTAGAGAAGGAGAAGTAGGGAGCTAGGGTGTTGGTCCAGAATGATTCATATGTGATCTGTTTCTGAAATGCAGCTGGTTTCGGTACGCTCTCTCCTTGCCCTGAGGAACAGACGCTTCCCGGGGCCAGAGCCATCCCAGAGTCCTGCAGTCACCTTGCAGGGGGGCTGTCTTTGCCTCCCGTATCCACAACAAATCTTGAGAAAGCATGCACTCTTGCTTTTGCCAGGTATTTAGGGAAATCACTTATCTTGCTTTAGTGAAGGAGGGCCCTGCCAAAATACTGTGTGTGTATACTCTTACTGTTTATGTGTTTTGGATGTGGTATAGTATTTTCTGTATCATTTTTAAAATCAAAATTGGCTTTGGATATTTGTAATACACCTGTACCTGAAAAAGTAAACACCATTCTTGAATCAACAGCCTACAGCTCAAGAAGACATGTTGAGAAAGAAGGAAGGGGAAGTGAGTGGCTGTGGCAGGGAGCCAAGACATACTTTACATGTTTCTGTTGATGAAAAATACATGCCATCTAACCGTGGTGTTTTATTCTCAATTTTTGCCTGTAGGTCCCTTCAAACTGGAAGTTCCTTATGGTGATGTCTTTCTCAGGAAATATGTTTTGGAAGATAGGGCGAATGATGGTGGAAGATGGTGAATGTGTTGACGGCTGCTGCACCGTGAACAGAGTACAGTTGAAAGTGCCATAAATATATCTTTGTTGTTGTGTGCCATCGAGTCGATTCTGACTCATAGCGGCCCCATGTGACTAAGTAGAACTGCCCCATAGAGTCTTCTTGGCTGTAATCTTCACGGAAGCAGATTACCAGGTCTTCCTCCCGCAGAGCCACTGGGTGGTTTGAACCTTTCAGTTAGCAGCCGAGCACTTGACCATTATGCCACCAGTTAACTGCATATAGTTAATTGCGCCATCAATTAACTGCATATAGTTAATTGCACCACCAGTTAACTACATATAGTTAATTGAGCTCAAGCATATCAAAGATCATGGAGATAGCACAGGACCGGGCAGCGTCTCGTTCTGTTACACATAAGAGTGCCTTGAATTGGAATGGACTTGACAGCAGCTAACAACAGCAACATACTTATTGACACAGTTTGTCAGTATTTTAAAATACTGTGCTTCAGACCCTGTCATAAATTACCAGTCAAGAAAGGGTTGAGTTGGAGTCATTTGCTCTCTCCTGGGGCGTGTGCATTTCCAGCATGGTGGAGAAAGGTTAAATTAAGGAATTTATTTTCTCTCTTCCCCTCTTCCATCCTTTGCATAGGAGAATGTCAGACTTTCTAAAATTATTGTTCTGGTTTTAACTTGAATATTGATTTTTTTTTTTTTTTTAACTGACTTTGCATTGAGTCCCTTTTGAAAGAATAGCAAAATAAAATACAGGATCTGTATAAGGCCTTTGCACTTTCAACCTCTTAATAGCTTGAGTTACTGGTGCAGTGGGAACAATGTAAATGGTGTTTAAAAATTTCAGGTTTCAGAAAGCTGTGTCATACAAAATTGAACACAGTGCATTGTTATTTCAGTTCTTGGGACCAATAGGCTATTCTTTTTTAAAGGAGGTAAACTATGCCCTGAAGCTAGTAGAATATATGTTCACTTTAGAGGAGATAGGATTTCATTTGCCTTAAATGTTTATAGATTTTTGTATAACTTTCAGCCTAAGTTATTAAAATCTGAACATGAAGTGTTAAAGAGTAGGTGAGCTTAATAAAGAGTGTATGTCTGCAGTTTCCCTTTGCCCTGGCGATGCTTTAACCAGTAGATTACTTTTTGTTCTTAAGTGTATACTTTTGTGAAGGTGTGAGTTTTTAATAATCCATGAAATGAATGTTAAAAAAAGTCTGCGTTCCTAGAGTTGGAAGGAATTTTGAGATTATTTTGTTCATCCACCCTTTGCGTAGTCAGTTAAGTCAAAATGTGGAACACTTTTGCTCAAGTTTACAAAGGAAGCCCCCAGAGAAAAACTTAACAGCTATTGTGATTGCTTGACCACCATTTTTTTCCCCCAACTGTTGTTTCCCTTTCTCCCTCTCTGCCCTCTGCTTCTCAATCTACATAGAAGACAAATTCTGTACAGCAAATGGTATGAGGTAGGTGGTCCTGTGGTGTTGCGGCTCATTGAAAATCCTTGTCAGTGGAGAGATTGTGGCTGTGCTGGTGTGTTGGATGGGAATGGGGAGCTCACCCTTCCCCTGTACCATACATGGTTGTAGTCAAGTACTCACATTTGTTACATCTCATCTTCTCTCAAGTGCTGCATGTATTTAGATACAGCTGTACCTCTAAGAGTTGGAATTGACTCGATGAAAATGGGTTTTTTTGGTGCCTCTGTGGGATGCCAGGAGCCTATTGGCGGACCGAATCTCCTAATCCCTGAACCACAAGTCTTGTTATATGAGACTCCCTAAATGGGGGCATGTATTTGTGGGTATGTTTCCATACATGTGAATGTTTCTGAGTATGTATTACCAGATGGACAACACATTTATACATTAAACATACTAACATTGTTATCTGTAGCAGGTGGATGTGTATGTCAGCAGATGTTTGTGTATGTGTCTGTATCGGTGAGTGTGAGGGTGTATACCTGTATTTGTTCGTATGCCCTGTGCTTTAGAGACTTCTCAGTAGTGCCTGTCATTTGGGAGGTTACTCTAAAGCCAGAGCCAGTTACTTCTCCTTCCCCTCCTTTATTCTTCAGTTCCATTGGCTTCTCCCCAGGAGTAAATGGCTTTAGCACAGAAATACCTTTTGGTGAGCCTGCTGCCCTGCAAATGAAATCCATTTATACTGTTTCTTGCTTGAAGACCCTACCCCAAAACAGCAAGTAATAGAAAGAAAGGAAGTAACAGAAAGAAAGGTGAAGCTCTGTGATAATTGCTGCTCAGACTTTACTACTCTGGAAGTCTTACTATATAAAATCTCACAATATAACTTAGAAATTGTAAAAAGCAATGATTGATTACTCAAAGCATGGAAATGTTCACATTTATTTAAAAGTCCTACAGCAGAGACCCTGCAGTTGTAAAGTGATGTAAGTATTTCTGGGCAGAGTTTCGGCTTTATGGGTCTTATTATAAGAAATAAATCACTACTGTGAGTACTCTGTAACCTCATAGTCATATTCCATTATAAATACAAAATATCCTTAAGCCCATAGCACAGTTCTTGAATGGTGTTCAGTGCAATAGTAACTGAGATAGCTTAGACGCTCCACTAAAGTTCATTGTATAGAACTTTAACCAAAAGGATGCTAAGAAAATTAGATTTTTGAGTCACAGTTTAGACAAAGCATTACATTTTGGTCAAAGAAGGAAGGAATGGGTACTAACATCAGGTATTGTATGCTAGCTGTTGTTCTAGGCGGCCATATTATCCTCCCAGTCCTTTAAGATAGGGGTTAACTCTTCTATAGGTAATAAAAAAGAAACATCAGAGAGGGAGGGTCTTGTCCAACGCCTCATGGCTAGTAAATGGAATTACAAATCTAGGTGTTTGATTCTAAATCCTTGGCCCAGGTTACCTAGAGTATGAACTAAAGGATGTAAATGAGTTGGCATTTTGGATGAGGTGGAGGGACTTAGGGACACTTAACCATTGAACCAGAACCTGGGGTGGGGAGTTTGATGAAGGCAGAATCATTTCTGGTCTTAACACTTCGGGTTTGTGTGAGAGCTGTGGCCTTAACTTCGTTGTGCTGGCTGATTTCCTAGGAGATTTCAATTGAAAGAATTCGGAATCCCCACTCCCCCAGGCAAACCTAGCCCTGCTTGGGTTACACCTGATGTAGAACACAGGTGCCATTGTTCCCTGAACTCATTTTTCTCTCCCATTGTTTGCTTTCATTGGAGGACAGGAAGGGATGGTGGCATTCACATTCCTGTGTTGCCAGTCTAGGAATTAAGACAGACATTCAAATGGTGGGTAAGAAGTGTAAAACTACTGAATAAGATTTTAGGACATGGGGAGTCCCTTTTACCAGGCCCCGCCCCATTTCTATTTGTTATGTGCTATCTAGTCCATTCTGACTCACAGTGACCCTGTAGGACAGAACTGCCCCATCGGGTTCCCAAGGCTGAAATCTTTACGGGAGCAGATCTCCAGTTAGCTGCTGAGTGGGTTCAGATCTCCAACCTTTCGGTTATCAGCTGAGTGCTTAACCATTGCACCACCAGGATGCCGTCATTTCTACTTAGATAACCCAGTTGGTTTTGTTTCATCTATAAAGTAAATCTCACCGATGGGTTGTTTTGGAATCTCCCCAACACAACAACAGATTCTTAAAGCCTGAAGCAGCACATTGATGGGTAACTTCCAGTGTGGCGCTAAGAGTCGGCCAATTTGAAGGTCTCTCTCAGCCTGGGAACATCAATGTTTTGTCCTATGTCTTGGTGAAATAAAACATTTTAGTCCTAAGCCTTGAGGGCAAATGTGATAAACCCTCCGACTTTTAAGAGTGTCTTTGGCACCGAAATAATATTTGGATAAGAAATACTTGAATATGCAGTTGTCTGGTTTTGTATGTCCCTTAGCATATCAAAGCTTCATCTCTGAGGACAAGAGACTTGCTCAGGGAATTAATAATGGGACTTGGGGCATCTGATCTGCAGGTGACAAGTTTAGTTCAACTCATGATAGGGAACTTAGAACAGTCACACATGCCATTCCAGGGACCAGGTAGAAAGAGGTGGCAGTTGCTTTTTCATTTGCCAGTGCCCCTCAGTTACAGAAGTAATGGACTATTCACTTAGTGTTGATCATAATTTTGTTTTTTTTAAAAGAACATAAGAAAACCCAAACTTTGATGATTTCTTATTTTTATGATGGATTTACTGTAGGGTTCCATTAAATGACAAACTCTTCTGGGACCCCCAAATTATGGCATGATGAACCAAATTTTATTTCCAAGCAATTGTTCTTGAGTGTAACTATTGCTTAGAATGAAGGGCATTTGTCCTGGTGCTATACTAGCAAGGCTAGGGGTTGAGGCCGATGGATACTGGCTCACTGTGGTGGTGAACTCAACTTGCCTTGAGGACAGATCACTTCATCAAAAAAGATGCTAGCGAGTGGGCCAGAGAGGCCTGGGCCAGATGTTTTATGAGAGAAGCTTGTTTGACAATTGCTTTTGTGTTGGAAAGACTTTATAATTTTGGATTTAGAATCCAGCATCAACCTAAAAAGTTCAGTAATGAAGTCATTTGTTTCTGTCTGATGGAGTCATAACTATTTGTGCAAATATGTGGCCAGGGACTTTTGTGTTCTCTCCAATTAGTTAATACTGTACTTGGTAACCAGGAGGGGCAGTTTTGCTAACCAGCCTCTACTCATGGTCACTGTATGTATATGGCAAAGCCTGAGTGTGATGTCCTGCATAACTGGGTTGTGGACTCCATGGAGACATTTTAAAACATGTAAATGAATGAATTATACAACCAGCAACTGTCTGCACATGTATGTTCACTTACCATCATAAGATTTATGCTATGAACCTCTTCACTGTAACGTCAGTAGTAATGTTGACCTCAATGATGGACATACAGCAGAACTGCATCTTTTGTTATCTTTTCAGTTTTCCAGTCTTAGCCCTCTTCCGTCCCAATTAACTAAAACATTTCACACTTCACATTTTTTTATACTGTAAAACTTGGAAAATAAAATGAAATCCCAAATCATATATTGTATCTTCTCTGCATATGATTATTTCAGTCGAGAAAGTTATTTACTTTTTAGGGAACATTTTCACTCTTGCATAATTTTGAAACCCTCTTCAAGGTAACCTGTCAAGTGTCTATGAAAACCAAGATAATTGTTTACGATAGTTGAAGAGAAAGTGTAATTGCCATTGTAACAAAAACTACTTGGCCACCAATCATTTTGTGGTCAAGAAACATGTTTTAAATGAATAGATGATGTCTTAGTCGTCTAGTGCTGCTATAACAAGTGGATGGTTTTAACGAAGAAGTTTATTTCCTCACAGTCAAAGTAGGCTGAAAGTCCAAATTCAGGGCGTCAGCTCCAGGGGAAGGCTTTTTCCTCCCCTTCGGCTTTCTTCTCTTCAGTGTTCCCGCGGACTAGGAGCTTCTCTGCACAGAGACCCTGGTCCAAAGGACGCAGTCTGCTCCCGGCACTGCTTTCTTGATGGTATGAGGTCCCCCTGTTTCACTGCTCACTTCTGTCTTTTATGTCTCAAGAGACTGCCTCAGGACACAACCCAGTCTTGTAGATCAGGTCCTGCCTTACTAACACGGCTGCCACCCATCCTCCCTCATTAACATCATAGAGGTAGGTTTACAACATACAGGAAAATCACACAGTACCAGGAATCATGGCCTAGCCAAATTGATACGTTTTTTGGGGGACATAATTCAAACCATGACAGATGACTAAAAATTAAATCCTTAGGCTATACTACTTGGGAATGAAGCAGGCTTTCCAAGTAAACCAGCAAGCGAAAGATCTTTTAAGTAGGGTGGGAGAAACAGACACCTGAATTTTGGAGGATATATTGGATGGTTTTTGTGGAAGATTTGGTAATTAAATTATTGATTTATTTAAGACTTTTAGATATTTTTGATGGATCTATTTTAGATAGATCTATTTAAAGGGAACTCTGCCCCATAGGGCTTTCAGTGGCTGATTTATTTGGATGTAGATTGCCAGACCTTTCTTCTGAGGTGCCTCTGGGTGGACTCAAACCTCCGACTTTTCAGTTAGCAGCCAAACATTTAACACCACCCAGGAACTACTTACCCATGATAGGGCTATAGAAATTTGCAAGAGTTTTTAATACCTCGGATGATAAACAGATCATGGAAGTGGAATGAGGGACATTGGCATGGCACCAGGTAAGGCCACTGTCTCCTTTCACCAGTGCTAGAGATGAGGCCACCCAGCAGTAGTGTGGGCATGGGTGATGTCCTTGCTTCAGGAGAGACTTGGAGATTTCCTATTGGTGTCAGTGTGTCATATAAGCATCTTCTAGTTATACAAGCTAATGTTGATATGGGTAATCCAAAACTATTTGATTTTTGAGTGCGTTCTCTGTGTTTACCTTGGATATGTTTCTGTGGTTCAAGCAGTAAAGAGGATTATGGGAAATTCACTTGAGTCCATCTCTGGACTTTGAGGGGTAGTGGAACAGAAGCCTTTGCTTTGGTTTAAGTGTAAAAATGGGACTACATTTACATCCCTTAAAAGTGTTTGTGTGACCCTGGGAAAATTACTTGATCCTTCTGTATCTCACTTAGTTTCCTCATCTGTAAAATGGGGATAATAAGCCCCACCTCATAAGACCATTGTGAAGATTAAATGAGATAATATATACAAAGCATTTAGCTCAGTGCTCCAGGCATGTAAAAAATGTTCCATAAATATCAGCTGAAAATGTTTTAGACCAATAACTAAACATCACTACTACTTACAGACAGTACCAGCTTAACATCCAGTCCTTCTAATATAGAAGTACTACGTGTGATTTAGACCTAATGCGTATTACTAAGGCCCCTGAGAATGAGGGAATTTTCTCACTTTCATGATGGGCCACACTCTTTGGCTATTTGTAAGATTAGCTTCAAGATGGCTTTGAAAATTTACTTCCCCAAGATCTTATTGAAGGTGCAGCTGGACCTGGCTGGCTGGCAATACAGCCCAGCTTGGGAAGCATCTGCTTTGTTTTGTGAG
This sequence comes from Dugong dugon, assembly GCA_030035585.1. NCBI lineage: Eukaryota > Metazoa > Chordata > Mammalia > Sirenia > Dugongidae > Dugong > Dugong dugon. The sequence continues at coordinate 156,687,493 of CM057462.1, forward strand.
GGGGGAGAAATGAATAAGGAGGCACTGTAAGCTCTGATACCCAGCAGTGTAGGGGAATTATAGATATTCTGGTTAGTGAAATATCCACCCATCTACGTCCATCCATACGCAATAAATAAGTGTCTAATTTGTGCTAGGCAAAGTACTAGGTGTGGGGATACGAAGATAAATGTCTTGCCACCAAGGAGCCTGCAGTTTAGGGAAAGGACAGGCATACAAATGTATGTTACAAGTGATACAAATGGTAAGTGCCACAATTCAGGATATGCACAAAATGCCATGGGTGCAGAGGTGAAAGGGGCACCTTCCGATAACCTCGGCAACTGGATAGATAATATCACTCATCCAAACTGGGACTCTGTGAAGAGGAAAAGAATGAGTTTAGGGGAAAAGATAATGGGTTTGGATTTTGTTGTACCGACTTTGAATAGCTTGTGCAATATGCAAGCGAAGATGTCCGGAGGCAGTTGAATGACTGGGTCTAAAACCAAGGAGAGATGTCAAGATTAGAGATTCAGATTTGGAGGACATTAGCACATAGGTGGTAGCTGATAAGCGTGGATGATATTGCTTTGGAAGTGAGTATAGAGTTGAAAGAGAAATGGAAATGGAAACACCAAGATGACCTGAGGTAGTTGAATGACTAGGTCTAAAACCAAGGAGAGATATCAAGATTAGAGACTCAGATTTGGAGGGGTGGTAGTTGAAAAGCATAGATAATATTGCCTTGGAAATGTGTATAGAGTTGAAAGAGAAACTGAAACACTAACATTTCAAGGACAGGCAAAGGAAGAGGGATCAGAAGGGATAACAGAGAAGGAACTATCAGAGAGGTAGGACAGGAGCCAGGATATCTCTGAATGAGCAGGTTCAGAAGAATTGAGAGAAGAGTTTCAAGAGTCTCAGTGTTTTCAAAATATGAGTTTAATGGTGGAGTTAGTTAGCTACTATTCCATAAAAGGATCGGCCTTTTTCAAAGAATTTGCACAGTGTATTACACGTGTCAAAAGAATGAGAGAATAAATTAGAACATTATAGTACACACTTAGAACTAAAACTACAGAGCACAATGTAACCATTATGACAGTTCAGAAGGCACTCTGGGATTTTTTTTCAGCGCCTCAGGGCATTATTATGAACTCTGATTATTGATGTACTGGTCAATGGTGGGAGTGTTGTTAAATGGAGAGTGAATCGATCTCTGGATAAACCAACCTTTATTCAAAATGGACTGGCTCACTAGCAAGGACAGAAGGGGAATCCACATCCCAGCTCAGGCTAGGAACTCAACTGACCAAGTCAAAGACAAGAACTCATCAGCAAAATTAGAAGCCTTTAATCCTTCCAGCTCCCACCCCCTCATGTGTATATATGAAACTTGTCATCTAGAGAGATTCAGAAAGCAAATCAACCCCCCACCCCAGTATCCTGATTTGCTAGAAATGATGGTGACACCTGTACACAGGTGTTTCAAGTCCCTTCAATAGCCATCCAAAGGCTTGAATCTGATCTCATAATGGTCTGGCCCACATTATATAATTAAATAATATGTTTAATAAAGCTAAGAGAAGTTGATTTATCGTGTTTCCAAGGTTGAGCCTTCCTCAAGAAAGATCTTCTTGGCTTGAGGTGGGATCCTAACTGATGTTCTAGGTACAGGTGCTAAATGGATTAATTATGTTTCTTCCCTGGGCTCTGATTAAAAGGTCATGGCTACTTGTGAGTTAGATGTCAATTCTGTTACTGTCATAGTCAGAAACAAGTAAACTTGAGTAGAGGTATTAGGGGACTCTTTTCCTCAGACTGCCAGACTCCAGGACTGCCATGACCTCTGATGGTCTGGCAAAGAACAAGAGCTGTTTCGTGACAGTCAAGACAGTCAACATGGGAGTCATTTCCTTCTGGCCCATGCCGGGTGGGATTGCTGGATTTAGCAAGGCATTATTTGTTGAATTGTACTGCTCCTGATGACAAGGGAGTGGGAAAGGAGATGTTGGGGGAAAGAAAGGAGCTGGCTGAGCGTGGGGCATGGCTGCCTGCTGCCACCCTTTGCTATCTGCTTGATAGTGGGTAGATGTGATTGTGTTTTTATCAGAATCATTTGGAGTTGGGGCTATTCATCATCATCACTGTCATCATCATCTTCATCAGAATTGTCATTATCATCATCGTCATCATCATCATTGTCATCATCTTCATCAGAATTGTCATCATCTTCTGTGTTTATCTTTCCAGAAAGCACATCCTCAATCCAGTCTTCCAGCTCCTCAGCTGTGGGCAAGTCATCATCGTCTGGAATATCCATCCAGACACTGTCAGCCTGCAGTGAGGGACAGAATGAGAGAGTGAGTGAGTGCGTGCGTGAAGGATGAGCCAGACCAGTGGGCTATGAGTAGCTGTGCTGACTGGACCCTGAGGTCACTTACATTTATTAGGAATGTGTGTACATTGTTAAACAAAAATGTCAAGTTGAAAAATGGTATGTGTAGTATCCTGTTTGTATAATACAAAAGGAAATACATATTCTATTTTATATATGTGAAATTTCTGGTAAGATACCCATGAAATTACCACAGTCGTTCCTTCAGGGAATGGGACTATGGATGGGGTTAGGGCAGTGGGAAATACTTTTCCTTTTCATCTTATATCCTACAGTTCTGTTTTAAAATGTTCTATCTTGAGCAAATTTTGTTGTTGTCGTCATACTTATTAATTGAAAAAGTAGTTTACAAAATAAATGAATAGAGAGTTTTCCAGGTGACCAAGCACCTGCTAAAAGTGCAAAAGGATAATGCTAACTGGCCCCCACTCACAAGAGATTCCATCACAATTTATTATGGCTCTAGTGGATCCTCTGTGACCATCACTTTCTGTCCATCATTTGCCTGGTTGTACCTGTCATGCTCCTGTTTTGTTATCATGGACCTGCATCTTTGTGGGGACTGAGGTCGACAATTCCTCACACTCTGCCAGCCCACCTCACTAGCCTTTCCCATCCTCAGTTCAATGGTGCCTGAATGGTGGGGACAATGCCCCTACCCTGACTCCCACATCGTTTTCTTCCTTCCTTTCTTTAGGCCTGCTCTCCTGCCTGGTGTTCTGGCTGTGGGGTGGTTATCTGCATGGGCTTCTGAGCCACAGCTGACCCAATACCCATTGTGTAATGGCCGCTCCAGGAGCGTTTACTTGAGTAGAAAGTTCCAAACAGTGAGTTGAGTTGGGCTGGCCACGTAAGTATGGAATGGTGCCCACAGAAGACAGTCAGGGAACCAGATGGGGACTGGCATAGAGACCAGGCATGGGCCACACTGGCAATTTGCCTGAGCTCAGGCAGGGCCAGGGGTCCTGCTGGTGTCATAAGGGGCTGAACTTTTCTACATGATCTCACAGTCTAGGCTACATGGCAGAAAACGGAGCAGGCTGAGGGTGCCCAAGCAAACTTTCACGGAGGATACTCACATCTGTCACATTCACCACCCCAATCTGTGGCCTGAATAGGTCAATCTTGAAAGTCTTTTCCCAGTAGGCAACAAGCTGCAAGGATAAAGAATAAGGTTAGATAGCAGGCCGAGAGCATTTCTTGTTAAAGTCACTTTTTGTGGCTGGGCCCACCTGCCATCCCATCACGGTAACTAGGTTATCATTGGTTAAAGGTTTGCAAAACAGCTGCAGACACTTAGGAAATTGAAGACTTGACCCAGCCCTCAAACACTTTAAACAAGTATTAAAAAAAAAAAAAAAAAAGAGGTCAGAACACAGACTATGAAAACATGTAACACAAAAGCTTCTACAACTCTAATGTAAGGAAGACTATTACAGAGATGGTCCAAAGTTGTTTCTCAAATTACTGGTGGCTTTGCGGGCAACATGGTGCTATAGTCAGAAGCACCACACCGTCCCTCCATAGCAAAGATCAGAAAAATTAAGTCAAACAGAGTCACACGTCTATCCTGAAACCTAAGCATCAAATGAAGAGATAAAGAACTCAGCCAAGCACCGAATGGAACAAGAAACTGACTGAGAACAGAGAGTGAGGAGAAATAGATACAGAGGTCCCCTATCAGCTACCGCAGCACGGACCCGCCATCTTGGACTCCTATCGGAGATCAGCGAACAGGAGGTACAAGAAAGCAGCTTCACAGAACTTCCAGCAGGAGACAGAAAAACCAGTAACCCACTATATAGGCTTTCCCACCCCCACTTGGCCTCCTCTGCTTCCTGCAGCCGTAGTCTCTTGGCCAGGAAGCACAAGCTTCCCCTCAGTGCCACTTGGATTCCACCCGCCTGCACTGGCCAGCTCCCTGAGTACCATTTGTTGGCTGCTGGTGTTGCTTTTTCCACTTCCTTAGATTTCTTCCTTACCTCTCACCACCTCCACCTCCTTTCTCTCAACTACCTGGCTCTGTGCACCATCTTTGCTTCTACCTGAAAGGCTGCAAAACGCCACTCAACTGTGAAACTGCTTCCTGGCCCGTGCTGCCACACTGGTGGGACCCGCGGGGCTCTTTTCTTTGTTTGTTTGTTCTGATTTGTTCTGTTTTGATTTGTTTGTTTTCTTTTTCTTTTCTTGGCTTGGCAGCCCCTTCTAGCCAGGCAGTACCACACGGCTTGGAAGCTAGTCCCTTACTCTGCGCAGACGCACAGGGATATCCCTCAGAGCATTTCTTTTTTCTTTTGTTTGTTTTTGTTTTTTTTAAATCCATTTCTTTGTTTAGTTTTCTTCTCTCTCTTATTCCCTTTTTTCTTTCTTCATTTCTAGTTTCTTGATTTATTCATTTTTTCTTTTACCCTTTTTTTTTCATTTTTGTTTTTCCCCATTTCTCAGTCTCTCATCTCTCCACTCCAATAGCAAGCTCGCTTAGCACTCTTTTTTGTTTGTGTGTATGTTTTTGGCTCCTGTTCCTCTCTCATCTCACTCATCTTTCCCATACCCATCTTAGCTCCACACATCACAATCTAGCCCCCTCCTTCCTGCCTACCTGCACTGTGCACTGAACATCACACTCCCAAGCAGCACAGGCATGGTCTACTGGAACCTGCCCTGTACAGATTCCCGGTCCACACTGTCAGCCCTGGTACGTGCCACAACCCATCACAGCAACTCCCCTTCAGCTGGGCCAGCCCTGCTGTAACATACCTGAGTGACTGACCCTGCCTGTTGGAGAAGGAGGTGAAAAGTATTGTGCCCAGAGACGAGCAAACAACAAAGAACACATAGCCTGCCTACTCAGACATAACCAAATGAAACAAAAAAGCAGGATGAAACAAACAAATCTACAATCAATAAATGAGTAAAATAACCACTGAATGCCCTGAAGACAGCAGACAATATCAAAACATTTACAAAAATAGGACAGGATGGTTCCAGTAGGCATCCAAAATAAAACACCATACGGCATCCAAAATAAAACACCAGAAAAGGCACTAGACCTAACTGATAGGGAATTCAAATCTCTAATATTCAGAACTATCCAAGAGTTGAAGCAAAAACAGACAAAAATGAGGAAAAAATAGACAAATTCTTGGAAAAGGTGGACAAATTCATGAAAATACAGACAAAAAAATGGAAGCATCCAAGAAAATAATACAGGAACAAAATGCTAAAATAAATTCACAACTAGAAATCATACAAAAACAACAACTAGAAATCCAAAAGATAAACCACAAGATTTCAGAAATGGACAGTGTCATAGAAGGGCTGAGGAGCAGGTTTGAAATGATGGAAGATAGGATCAGAGAAACTCAAGAAAAACACTTGCATACACCTCTGTTTGAGGAACAATCAGAAAAAAGACCAAATAAAGATGAAGAAACCCTGAGAATTATGTGGGTACAATCAAAAGCAAAAATCTGGGAGTGATCGGAGTTCCAGAACAGGGGGAGAAAACAGAAAACACAGACAGGATCATTGAAGAACTGCTGACAGAAAACTTCCCCAATGTCATGAAAGTTGAAAAGCTGACCATCCAAGAAGCTCAACAAACCCCATATAAGATAGACCCTAAAAGAAAATCAACAAGGCATATAATAATCACACTCACTAAAACCAAAGACAAACAATCCTGAGAGCAGCTCGAGAAAAACAAAAAGTCACGTACAGAGGAGAAACAATAAGACTAAGCTCAGATTATCTGGCAGAAACCATGCAGCCAAGAAGGCAATGGGATGACATATATAAAACCTTGAAAGAAAAACATTGCCAGCCAAGAATAATATCTCCTGCAAAACTCTCATTCAAATATGATGAAATTTGGTGAAATTAGGTCATCTCCAGATAAACAGAAATTAAGGGACTATGTAAAAACCAAACCAAACTTATGACACTTATTAAAGGAAGTCCTTTGATCTGAGAACAAACAATATCAGACCACAGGCTGAATACAGGACACAGGATTGTACTAGCCAGATACCAACCTACGAAATGAACTCTTAAGGACTATGCAAAACCAAAAGAATTACAACAGGGAACCAGAGAGGTTAATCTGTAAATGACAACAGCATCAGAACAATAATAGAGAGAATAAACGGTGTAGGTATAGAACCTTCTAATGGAGAGGGAGGCAAGGCGATACCAAGTAATAATAGACTGGTTCAAATCTAGGAAGATAAGGGCAAATTTCAAGGTAATCAAAGAGAAAGTTAACCAACCTACTCATCAAAATAAAGAAGAAAAACATAAAGTCTCGGTAAAAACAAAACCTACAAAAACAAAAGAAATGAAAAAAAAAAAAATCCACAAAGAAAAGGAACTCAGCACAGGAGATTAAGAGGAACAAAGAAAATGTCAGCACCACAAAAAACACTACAAAATGCAATCCCACTCCTAGGAATATATCCTAGAGAAATAAGAGCTGTCACACTAATAGACATATGCACACCCATATTCATTGAAGCACTGTTCACAATAGCAAAAAGATGGAAACAACCTAGATGCCCATCAACAGATGAATGGATAAACAAACTATGGTCCATACACACAATGGAGTATTATACAAAGATAAAGAACAATGATGAACCTGTGAAGCATCTCATAACGTGGATGAAACTGGAGGACACTATGCTGAGTGAAATAAGTCAATCCCAAAAGGACAAATATTGTCAGAGGCCTCTACTGTATAACTCATGTAAAAGTTCACACATAAAAAGAAACAATCTTTGTTGGTTACAAGGGATGGAAGGGGTGGTGGTGGGGAACTAAATAGATAAGTGGTAGCTTTGGTGAAGTGTAAGACAGTACACATTACTGGGGAAGCCAGCATAACTTGCACAAGGAAAGGTCATGGAGGCTCCATAGACACTTCCAAACTCACTAAGGGACTGAATTGCTGGGCTAAAGGGCTGTGGGGACCCTGGTCTCGGGGAACATCTAGCTCAATTGGCATAACACAGTTTATAAAGACAATGTTCTACATTCTACCTAGGTGAGTAGTGTCTGGGGTCTTAAAAGCCTGTGAGCAGCCATCTAAGATACTCCACTGCTGTCACCCATTTGGGAACAAGGGAGAATGCAGAGAACAGGATACAAGGAAAAGATTAGTCCAAAGGACTAATGGGCCACAGCTACCAAGGCCTCCATCAGACTGAGTCAAATACAGCCAGATGGTGCCTGGCTACCACCACTGACTGCTCTGACCAGGATGACAGTAGAGGGTCCTGGACAGAGTTGGAAAAGGATGTGGAGCAGAATTCTAACTCAGAAAAAAAAGACCAGATTTACTGGCCTGACAGACTGGGGAAACCCTGAGAGTATGGCCTCCGGACACCCTTTTAGCTCAGTGGTGAAGCCCCTCCCGAAGTTCACTGTTTAGCCGGGGACTGGACAGTCTCATAAAACAAAACAGGACTAATGAGGCACAGCAGTCCAGGGACAAGGACTAGAAGGCAGGAGGGGACAGGAAAGCTGGTGATAAGGAACTCAAGGTTGAGAAGGGACAGTGTTGACATGTCATGGTATTGTTGACCATTGTCATAGGACAATATGTGTACTAACTGTTTAATGAGAAACTATTTGTTCTGCAAACTTTCATCTAAGGTAAAAAAAAAAAAAAAAAGAATTATCAGCGTGAGATCAAATTGACAACAGCAACTCAAAAGGTTTGATGGGAATCCTAGGGGGCAGTGAGTTGAAGATAATGGTGATGGAATAATTTGGAAAACGATAGTGAGAATAGCAGCACAACTGGAGGAAGGTAATCAATGTCAATGAATTGTACATGTAGAAACTTTCATTTATTGTGACATTGCTTATTGGTCCAGTTGTGAGGATTTCTGTTTTCTTTATGTTGAGGTGTAATCACACTGAAGGCTGTAGTCTGATCTTCATCAGTAAGTGCTTCAAATTCTCTTCGCTTTCAGTAAGCAAGGTTGTGTCATCTGCATATCACAGGTTGTTAATGAGTCTTCCTACAATCCTGATGCTGCATTCTTCTTGATATTGTCTGGCTTCTCAGATTATTTGCTCATTGTCTTAGTTATCTAGTGCTGCTATAACAGAAATACCACAAGTGGATGGCTTTAACAAACAGATTTATTCTCTCACAGTCTAGTAGGCTAGAAGTCCGAATTCAGGGTGCCAGCTCTAGAGGAATGCTTTCTCTCTCTGTTTGTTCTGTGGGAAGGTCCTTATCATCAATCTTCCCCTCGTTGAGGAGCTTCTTAGCGCAGGAAACCTGGATCCAAAGGATGAACTCTGCTCCTGGCACTGCTTTCTTGGTGGTATGGGGTCCCCCTCCTCTCTGCTCACTTCTCTCTTTTATATCTCAAACGAGATTGACTCAAGATACAACTTAGTCCTATAGATTGGGTCCTGCCTCATTAGCATAGCAGCTTCTAATCTTGTCTCATTAACATCACAGAGGTTAGGATTTAAAACACATAGGCTAAATATATCAGATCACAAAATGCTGGCTCACAGGCTGCAGGGGCTGATGAATCCCAAGATAGGCAGGCAATAAGGCAGGCAGCTGGCTCAATTTCCAAGAACCAGAGGTCAGATGATGACAAGCTGGATGCAGGATCCAGAGCAAGCAAGCAAGCTTTGCCAGTATATCCATATATATATTGGATGCATGCCACACCCCTGAAGAAACTCCCCTTATAACTGATTGACTGATCATATCAAATAACATCATGGAGGATGACTATATGATTACTTAACTGCCACATTGTATCATTACATACCTGTCAAACTACATCATTATGTAACTGCCAAATCACTGAGAATCATGGCCCAGCCAAGTTGACACACAACCTTAACCATCACAATAATTAAACTTGTACCAATTACCAGCTGTTAATGCTTACCTAAAGCAGTCAATCAATTAAGCTTTGGCATCATACAGATCAAGGTTGGAATATTATATCCGCTATTTACTAGCTTTAACCTCTCCAACTGTTAGGGTTTTCTTCATCTGTAAAATGAGGATTGTAATAGTCCTACTTCATAGGTTGGTTGTGAGGATTAAATGAGACAATGCATGTAAAGTGCCTTCTCTAGTTCCATACATAAAGTATATACAGCAAGGCATATTGGTCATGTACATTATTATTACTACTGGGTTCATATATTGTACACACTCTGTTTATTCATTTAAAAAAAAAGCATAATCAAGGCTTTCTGGCCATTGATGGTTGACATGGGCAAGAATTTGGACTTTAAGATTCTTGCACTTTTAGCATGTGCTAGATACTATGCTAGGTCAGGAGAACATGATGAACAAGACAGATATAATGTCTGCCCTCAAAGAGCTTACTCCTTTCCACGAAGTTCTTTTAATTCTATGCAAAGTGTTCCATCTTTGGTTTTGATTACTTACTTAGTCATGTAGCCTCAGAATTATAGTCACTACCCAGAAAAGGAGGGTACAGTGGTGGTTCAGTGGTAGAATTATCTTCTTCGATGCAGGAGACCCAGGTTCAATTCCTGGCCAATACACCTCATGTGCAGCCAACACTCGTCCATCAGTGGATGCTGAACAGGTTTCAGCGGAACTTCCTGACTAAGATGGGCTAGGAATAAAGGCCTAGTGATCTATTTCTGAAAATCAGCCAGTGAAAATCCTATGGATCACAATAGTCCAGTCTGCAACTGATCATGGGAATCGTGTGACACTGGGTAGTGTTTTATTCCTTTTCCATTGGGGTTGCGATAAGTCGGGGCCAACTCAAAGACAGCTATCAGCAACCCAGAAAATAAAGGAGGTTTTAGGAAGGGCTTGTGGTAGAGGGAGGGGTAGCTACAGAGCTGTTGGCAGAAGAAATTCATCCAGGTCACTTGGCTGGGCCCTTCAGAGAGTCGCCACCTTCTGGTCCCCAGGGAGTGAGAACAGTGACTAGGCCTTAAGTTCAAGGCTGGCTCAATGGCCAAGATCTCGGTTCACACTGGGTGAGCGTGTCCACCAGCTTTCTGCCAGTCCCCCTACCTATTTCACCTCCTCCTCCATGCTTCAGGTGGGATCCCCAGAGCCTTTTGTTTTGTTTGTTTTTCTTTTTCTTTTCCCAGCTTGGGAGCCCCTTCTAGCTGGGTCATACTGCATGGCTTGGTCTGTGTGGCCACATCGGTGGGATTCCTAGGGGCATCCCTTTTTTTTTTTCTTTTTTCCTTTTTGTCTTTCTTCATTTATCAGTTTCTCATATCTCTATACTTACCTTCTTTTCCTGTCTCCTGAATACCTGGTGCTATGTACCATCTCTGCCCCTTATAGTGGGCTGTACTGCTTGGCTTGGGAACCACTGCCCTGGTGTGCACAGCCATACAAGTGGGATTCCTAGGGGCCTTTCTGTTTTTCTTTCTATTTATTTATTTTTCTTTTCTCTTTTCCTTTTTGTTTTTCTTCATTTCTCAGTTTCTCATCTCTCTCTGCTTTCCTTCCCCTCCTGTCTCCTGAATACCTGGTGCTGTGTGCCATCTGTGCCCCTTCTAGACGAGCTGTGCCTCAAGGCCTGGGAGCATTTCTTTTCCTTTTTTAAAATTTTTATTTGTTTATTTAATTCTCTTTTTCTTTTTTCCTTTTTGTTTTTCTCCATTTCTCGGTTTCTAATCTCTCCACTCCAACAGCAAGCTCCCTCAGCACTTTTTTGGTTGTTTTTACTCCTGTTTCTCTCTCCTCTCTCTTCTTTCCTATAACCATCTTAGCTGCACACATCACAACCTCCCCCCTCTCTCCTGCCTACCTGCACCATGCACTGATCATCACACCCCTGAGCAGCACAAGCACAGCCTATTGGAGCCTGCCCTGCCCTGACCCCCAGCCCACCCTGTGGACTAAAGTATGAGCCACAAACAACTCATCCCAGCCTCTCCCCTTCAGCTGGACCTGCCCTGCTGCACCATAGCTGAGCAACTGACCCTGCCCATTGGACAAGGTGGTGAAAAGTATCATGTACACAGATGAGCAAACAGCAAAGAACGCACAGACTGCCTGCTCAAACATAACCAAATAAAACAAGAAAGCAGGATGAAACAAAAAAATCTACAGTCAATAAACAAAGAAAATAACTGCTTAATGTCCCAAACAGAAGACAATATCAAAACATATAAAAAAAAGAGGACAAGATGGTTCCAGCAGGGGTCCAAAATAAAACACCAGATAACTTTCCAGTAGAAGAAAAGGCACTAGAACTACCTGATAGGGAATTCAAATCTCTTTAATAGTCAGAGCTATCCAAGAGTTGAAGCAAAAAGCAGACAAAAATGAGGAAAAAATAGACATATTCATGGAAAAGGCAGACAAATTCATGGAAAATACACACAAAAAATATAAGAATTCAGGAAAATAATACAGGAACAAATTGCCAAAATAAATTCACCACTAGAAATCATACAGAAACAACCAATTAGAAATCCTAAAGATAAACAACATGATTTCAGAAATGGACAGTGTCATAGAAGGTCTGAGGAGCAGGTTTGAAACAATGGAAGACAGGATCAGCGAAATTGAAGACAAACACTTGGATTCAATTTTGTTTGAGGAAAAATCAGAAAAAAGAACGAAGAAAAATGAAGAAACCCTAAGAATGATGTGGGATACAATCAAAAGTAAGAATTTGCAAGTGATCAGAGTTACAGAACAGGGGGAGAAAATGGAAAACACAGAGAGGATCATTGAAGAAATGCTGACAAAAAACTTCCCTAATATCATGAAAGATGAAAAGCTGACGATCTAAGAAGCTCAACAAACCCTATATAGGATAGACCCCAAAAGAAAATCACCAAAGCATATCATATTCACACTCGCTAAAAACAAAGACAAAGAAAGAATCCTGAGAGCAGCTTGAGAAAAATGAAAAGTCACATACAGAGGGGAAACAATAAGACTACGTTCTTTTTTAAAAATTTTTTCCCATACAAAAATTTATACATACATTGTTATGTGACTCTAATTGCTCTCCCCATACTGTGACAGCACACTCCTCCTTTCCACCCCTGATTCCCCATGTCCATTCAACCAGCTCCTAACCCTCTCTCCCTTCCCATCTTACCTCCAGACAGAAACTGCGCATTTAGTCTCCTGTATCCACTTGAGCTAAGAGGCACACTCCTCACGTGTATCACTTTATGTTCCACAGTCCAATCCAATCCCTGTCTGAAGAGTTGGCCTCAGAAACTGTTTTAGTTCTGGGGTGATAGAGAATCCAGGGGCCATGCTTTCTGGGCTTTGTCCAGTCTCAGTCAGATCATTAAGTCTGGTCTTCTTACTAAAATTTGAGTTCTGCACCCTACCTTTCTCCTGCTCCATCTGGGACTCTCTGTCGTGTTCCCTGTCAGGGCAGCCATTGGTGGTAGCCAGGCACCATCTAGTTCTTCTGGTTTCAGGATGATGAAGTCTCTGGTTTATGTGGCCCTTTCTGTCTCTTGGGCTAATAGTTTCCTTGTGTCTTTGGTGTTCTTCGTTCTCCTTTACTCCAGGTAGTTGGGACCAATTGATGCATCTTGGATGGCTGCTTGCAAGCTTTTAAGACCCCAGATGCCACTCACCAAAGTAGGATGCAGAACATTTTCTTAATAAGCTTTGTTATGCCAGTTGACCTAGATGTCCCCTGAAAGCATGGTACCCAGACCCCTACCCCTGCTACTCTGTCCCTCAAAGTGTTTGATTGTATTCAGGAAACTTATTAGCTTTGTTTTAGTCCAGTTGTGCTGACTTCCCTTCACCTAAGATATTTCTTATTTACTATCTAGTTAGTAAATAACCCTCACCCTCCCTCCCCACCCTGGTAACCATCAAAGAATGGTTTCTTCTATGTTTAAACCTTTCCTTGAGTTCTTAGAATAGTGGTCTTATAGAATATTTGTCCTTCCGTGACTGACCAAATTCACTCAGCATAATGCCCTCCAGATTCCTCCATGTTATAAGATGTTTCACAGCTTCATAGTTCTTCTTTATCGTTGTGTAGTGTTCCATTGTGTGGATATACCATAATTTGAATATCCATTCATCTGTTGATGGGCACCTAGGTTGTTTCCATCTTTTTGCTATTGTGAATAGTGCCGGAATGAACACAGGTGTGCATATATCTATTCGTGTGATGGCTCTTATTTCTGTAGGATATATTCCAAGGAGTGGGATAGCTGGATGGTATGGTACTCTTATTTCTATCTTTTTAAAAAATATATATATATATATATTTATTGTACTTTAGATGAAGGTTTATGGAACAAATAGTTTCTCATTAAACAGTCAGTACACATATTGTTTTATGACATTGGTTAACAACCCCATGACATGTCAACACTCTCCCTTCTCGACCTTGGAGGACCCTTCTTTTTTTTGGTGAAAATATATGTAGTCAAAGTTACACCATTTCAAAAGTTTCTACATGTACAATTAAGTGATATCAATTACGTTCTTCCAGTTGTGCTGCTATTCTCACTATCCTTTTCCAAATTATTCCATCATCATTATCTTCAACTCACTGCCCCCTAGGCTTCCCTCAAACCTTTTGAGTTGCTGTTGTCAATTTGATCTCGCATAGATAATTCTTTTTTTTTTTGTACCTTAGATGAAGGTTTGCAGAACAAATAGTTTCTCATTAAACAGTACATATTGCCATATGACAATGGTTAACAACCCCACAACATGTCAACACTGTCCCTTCTCAACCTTGGGTTCCCTATCACCAGCCTTCTTGCCCCCTCCTGCCTACTAGCCCTTATTTCTAGCTTTTAAGGAAGCAACAAATCGATTTCCAAAGTGGTTGTACCATTTTACATTCCCACTAACAGTATATAAGTGTTTCAGTCTCTCCACAACCTCTCCAGCATTTTTTATTTTCTGTTTTTTGGATTAATGCTAGCCTTGTTGGTGTGAGATGATATCTCATTGTAGTTCTGATCTGCATTTTTCTAATGGCTAATGATAGTGAGTATTTATTAATGTGTCTGTTAGCTGCCTGAATATCTTCTTTGGCGAAGCGCCGGTTCATGTCCTTTGCCCATTTTTTAACTGGGTTATTTGTCTTTTTGTTGTTGAGGCTTTGTAGTATCTTGTAGATTTTAGAGATTAAATGCTGACCAGATTTGTCGTAGCCAAAATTTTTTTCCCACTCTGTAGGTTGTCTTTTGACTCTTTTGGTGAAGTCTTTTGATGAGCATAAGTGTTTGATTTTTGGTAGCTCCCATTCATCTAGTATCTCTTCTGGTGCTTGTGCATTGTTACTTATGGCTCATACTGTGTTTATGCGATGTATTAGGGCCCCTCGAGCTGTCCCTATCCTTTCTCCCATGATCTTTATCATTTTCGATTTTATATTTGTCTTTGATCCATTTTGAGTTAGTTTTTGTGCATGGTGTGAGGTATGGGTCTTGTTTCAGTTTTTTGCAGATGGATATCCAGTTATGCCAGCACCATTTGTTAAAGACACTATCTTTTCCCCAATTAACAGATTTTGGGCCTTTGTCAAATATTAGCTGCTCAGAGGTGCATGAATTTATGTCTGGATTCTCAATTCTGTTCCACTGTTCTATTTATCTGTTGTTGTACCAGTACCAGTCTGTTTTGACTACCGTGGCAGTATAATAGCTTCTAAAATCAGGTAGTGTGAAGTCTCCTACTTTGTTCTTCTTCTTAAGTAGTGCTTTACTTATCCGGGGCCTCTTCCCTTTCCATATGAAGTCGGTGATTTGTTTCTGCATCTCGTTAAAAAATGCCAGTGGCATTCGGATCGGGATTGCATTGTATCTGTAGATCGTTTGGGGTAGAACTGACATTTTCACAATGTTGAGTCTACCTATCCACGAGCAAGGTATGTTTTCCACTTATGCAGGTTTCTTTTGGTTTCTTGCAGTACTGTCTTGTAGTTTTCATTGCATAGGTCTTTTACATCTCTGGTTAGATTTATTCCTAAGTATTTTATCTTCTTGGGGGCTATTGTAAATGGTATTGATTTGGTGATTTCCTCTTCGAAGTTCTCTTTGTTGGTGTAAAGGAATCCTACTGATTTTTTTATGTTTAGCTTGTATCCTGAAACTGCTGAAATCTTCTATTAGTTCTAGTAGTTGTCTTGTGGATTCTTCCGGGTTTTCTGTGTATAAGATCATATCATCTGCAACTAGATATACTTTAACCTCTTCCCTCCCAGTTTGGATGCCCTTTATTTCTTTTTCTAGTCTAAATGCTCTGGTTAGGACCTCCAGCACAATGTTGAGTAAGAGTGGTGATAAAGGGCATCCTTGTCTGGTTCCCATTCTCAGTGGGAATGGTTTCAAAGTCTCTCCATTTAGGATGATGTTGGCTGTTGGCTTTGTATAAATGCCCTTAATTATATCAAGGAATTTCCCTTGTATTCCTATTTCATTAAGTTTTTATCATTAAAGAATGTTGGACTTTGTCAAATGCCTTTTCTGCATCGATTGATAAGATCATGTGGTTCTTTTTTTTATGTATGTGATGGATTACATTGATTGTGTTTCTCATGTTGAACCATCCCTGCATACCTGGTATAAATCCCACTTGATCATAGTGAATTATTTTTTTGATATGCTGTTGAATTCTATTGGCTAGGATTTTTTTGAGGATTTTTTAATATATATATATCTTTATTGTATTTTAGGTGAAGGTTTACAGAGCAAATAGTTTCTCATTAAACAGTCAGTACACATATTGTTCTATGACATTGGTTAACAACCCCACAACATGTCACCATTCTCCCTTTTTCACCTTGGAGGACTTTTTTTTTTTTTTTTTGGTGAAAAGATACATAGCCAAAATTACACCATTTCAGAAGTTTCTACATGTACAGTTCAGTGACATGGATTACATTCTTCTAGTTGTGCTGCTATTCTCACTATCCTTTTCCAAATTATTCCATCAAAACTTTTGAGTTGCTGTTGTCAATTTGATCTCACATAGATAATTCTTCTTCTTCTTTTTTTTTTGTACCTTAGATGAAGGTTTGCAGAAAAATAGTTTCTAATTAAACAGAGTACACATATTGCCCTATGACAATTGTTAACAACCCCATGACATGTCAACACTGTCCCTTCTCAACCTTGGGTTCCCTATCACCAGCTTTCTTGTCCCCTCCTGCCTACTAGTTGTTGACCCTTGCCCGCTGTGCCTCATTAGTCCCATTTTGTTTTATGAGGGTGTCCAATACCTGGCTGAAAGGTGAACTTAGGGAGTGACTTCACCACTTAAGTAAAATGGTGTCTGGGGGCCATACTCTCGGGTTTTCTCCAGTCTGTCAGGCCAGTAAATCTGGTCTTTTTTTTGTGAGATAGAATTTTGTTCTGCATCATTTTCCGGCCTGCACAGGACCCTCTATAGTGATCCCGGTCAGAGCAGTCAGTGGTGGTAGCCAGACACCATCTAGCTGTACTGGACTCAGTCTGGTGGAGGCCTTGGTAGCTGTGGTCCATTAGTCCTTTGGACTAATCTTTTCCTTGTATCCTGTTCTCTGCATTCTCCCTAGCTCCCGAAGGGGTGAGACCAGTGGAGTATCTTAGATAGCTGCTCACAGGCCTTTAAGACCCCAGAAGCTACTCACTTAGGTAGAATGTAGACCATTGTCTTTATAAACTGTGTTCTGCCAATTGAGCTAGATGTTCCCTGAGACCATGGTCCCCACAGCCCCTTAGCCCAGAAATTCAGTCCCTCAGGGAGTTTGAATGTGTCTATGGAGCTTCCATAACCTTTTCTTGTATAAGTTGTGCTGGCTTTCCCAGTAATTTGTACTGTCTTAGCCTTCACCAAAGTTACCACTTATCTATTTTCTGTTTAGTCCCCCCTCACCTCTCCCATCCCTCATAACCAACAAAGATTGTTTCTTTTTGTGTGTAAACTTTTACATGAGTTTTTACAGTATAGGTCTCATACAATATTTGTCATTTTGTGATTGACTTATTTCACTCAGTATAATGTCCTCCAGTTTCATCCATGTTATGAGATGCTTCACAGATTCATCATTGTTCTTTATTGGTGCATAATACTCCATTGTGTGTATGTACAATAGTTTGTTTATCCATTCATCTGTTGATGGACATCTAGGTTGTTTCCACCTTTTTGCTATTGTGAACAGTGCTGCAATGAATATGGGTGTGTATATGTTTATTCCTGTGACCACTCTTATTTCTCTAGGATATATTCCTTGGAGTGGGATTGCTGGACCGTATGGTATTTCTATTTCTAGCTTTCTAAGGAAGCACCATATCATTTTCCAAAATGGTTGTACCATTTTTCATTCCCACCAGCAGTGCATAAGAGTTCCAATCTCCCCACAGGCTCTCCAACATTTGTTATTTCCAGTGTTTTTGATTCGTGCCAGTAATGCCGGGGTGAGATAGTATCTCACTGTGGTTTTAATTTGCATTTCTCTAATTGCTAGTTGTCGCGAGCATTTCCTCATGTGTCTGTTGGCCGCTTGAATGTCTTCTTTGATGAAGTGTCTGTTTATTTCCCTTGCCCATTTTTTAATAGGATTATTTGTCTTTTTGTTGTAGAGGTGTTGGATTTTCTTGCAGAATTTAGAGATTAGACCTTTGTCTGACTTGTACTGTCCAAAAATTTTTTCCCAGTCTGTAGGTTCTCTTTTTACTCTTTTGGTGAAGTCTTTTGATGAGCATAAGTGTTTAATTTTTAAAAGATACAAGTTATCTAGCTTATCTTCTTTGGTTTGTGTTTTGTTGGTTATGGTTTGTATCCTGCTAATGCCGTGCATTAGGGCCTCTAGTGTTGATCCTATTTTTCCTTCCATGAACTTTATAGTTTTGGGCTTTATATTTAGGTCTTTGTTACAAATTGAATTAGTTTTTGGGTATGGTGTGGTGTATGGGTCCTGTTTCATTCTTTGCAGATGGACATCCAGTTTTGCCAGTACCGTTTGTTAAAAAGACTGTCTGTTCCCCATTTGATGGACTTTGGTCCCTTGTTGAGGATCAGGTGACTGTAGGTGGATGGATTTACATCTGGGTTCTCAATTCTGTTCTATTGGTCAATGTATATGTCATTGTACCAGTACCAGCCTGTTTTGACTACTGTAGCTGTATAGTAGTTTCTGAAGTCAAGTAGTGTGAATCCTCCTACTTTATTCTTCTTCCCTAGAGCTTTACTTTTCCAGATCTTCTTCCATTTCCATATAAAGTTAATGATTAGTTTTTCCAGTTCTTTAGAGAATGTTATTGGTATTTGAATCGGGATTGCATTGTAGTTCTATATTGCTTTGGGTAGAGTTGTCATTTTCACTATGTTGTGTCTACCTACCCATGATCATGGGTGCTTTTCCATTTATGTAGACCCCTTTGGGTTTCTTGCAGTAGTGTTTTGTAGTTTTCTTTGTATAGGTCTTTTACATCCCTGGTTAGATTTTTTCCTAAGTATTTTTTTTTTTTTTAGGGGCTATTGTAAATGGTATGGCTTTCCTGATTTCCTTTTCATCATTCTCTTTATTGGTGTATACGAATCCAAGCGATTTTTGTATGTTTATCTTGTATGCTGCTACTCTGCTGAATCTTTCTATTAGTTCCAGTAGTTTTCTTGTGGAATCTTTTGGGTTTTCTATGTATAGTATCATATCATCTGCAAACAGGGACAGTTTTACTTCTTCATTACCTATTTGGATGCCCTTTATTTCTTCTTCCCTTATTGCTGTAGCTAGGACTTCCAGCACAATGTTAAATAGGAGTGGAGATAAAGGGCATCCTTGTCTTGTTCCTGTTCTCAAGGGGAATGTTTTCACCCACTCTCCACTAAGAATGATGTTGGCCGTTGGTTTTGCATAGATGCCCTTTATTATGTTGAGAAATTTCCCCTCTATACCTATTTTATTGAGAGTTTGTATCAGGAATGAGTGTTTAAGTTTGTCGAATGCCTTTTCTGTATCAATTGAGATGATAATGTGATTCTTTTCTTTCCTTTTATCTATGTGGTGGATTACATTGATTGATTTTCTAATGTTGAACCATCCTTGCTTAGCTGGTATGAATCCTTCTTGGTCGTGGTGTATTTTTTTCATTTTTTATGATGCTGAATTCTGTTGGCTAGAATTTTCTTGAGAGTTTTTGCATCTATATTCATGAGAGCTATTGGTCTGTAATTTTCTTTTTTTGTGGCATCTTTGGTATCAGTGTTATGCTTGCTTCATAAAATGAATTTGGAAGTATCCCTTTCTTTTCTATGTTCTGAAATAGTTTGTATAGTACTAGTACAAACTCTTTTCTGTATGTTTGGTAGAATTCTCCAGGGAAGCCGTCTGGACCAGGGCTTTTTTTTGTTGGGAGTTTTTTAAATTACATTTTCAATCTCTTCTCTTGTTATGGGTCTGTTCAGATTTTCAACATCACTTCGTGGTAGTTTGGGTAGGTAGTGTGTTTATTTAAATTTATCCATTTCCTCTAGGTTTTCAAATTTGTTGAAGTATAGTTTTTCGTAATACTCTGTTACAATCCTTTTTATTTCAGTTGAGTCTATTGTAATGTCCCCCATTTCATTTCTTATTTGGGTTATTTGCATCCTCTGCTGTTTTTCTTTTGTCAGTCTGGCCAGTGGTTTGTCGATTTTGCTGATCCTTTCAAAGAACCAACTTTTGGTTTTGTTGAGTCTATTTTCCTCTTTTCTATTTCATTTATTTCTGATCTATGTTTATTATTTCCTTTCATCCAGTGGCTGTGGGCTTTTTTTTGTTTTTGCTGTTCTCTTTCTATTTGTTTGAGTTCTGTAGTTAATGTTTCAATTTTGTCCCTTTCTTCTTTTTTGATGTGTGCATCTAATGCTATAAGTTGTCCTCTGAGGACTACCTTTGCTGTGTCCCAAAGGTTTTGGTAGTATGTATTTTCATTGTAGTTTGATTCTAGGAATTTTTTGATTCCATCTATTACTCAGTGATGTGTAAGCAGGGTGTTATTCAGTTTCCATGTACTTGATTTTTTTCCCCCCAGTCTTCCTGTTGTTAATTTCTACCTTGATGGCATTGTGGTCAGAGATGATACTTTGAATTATCTCAACGTTTTGGATCTTGTTGAGGATTTCTCTGTGACCTAAGATGTGGTCTATTCTGGAGAATATTCCATGTGCATTGGAAAAGAATGCATACTTTGCAGTTGTTGGATGTTGTATTCTATATATGTCTATGAGGTCAAGTTGGCTGATTGTGCCCTTTATGTCTTCTGTATCATTGCTGAGTTTCTTTCTAGATGTTCTGTCCTTTATCAAGAGTGGTATGTTGAAGTCTCCTACTACTATTGTGGAACTTTCACTTTCTCTTTTTAGTGCTGTTACAGTTTGTTTTATGTATTTTGGAGCCCTGTCATTGGATGCATAGAGGTTTATTATGGTTACGTGTTCATGGTGGATCATCCCCTTAATCATTATATCATGTCCTTCTTTTTCTTTTATGGTGGATTTTGTTTTAAAGTCCATTTTATCTGAGATTAGTATTGCCACTCTTGCTCTTTTTTGGTAGCTGTTTGCTTGATATATTTTTTTCCATTCTTTGATTTTTAATAAATTTACATCCTTGTTCTAAGGTGTGTCTCTTGTAGACAGTATATGGATGGATCCTGCCTTTTTATCCATTCTGTCACTCTCCATCTCTTTATG
Organism: Dugong dugon; assembly: GCA_030035585.1. Classification (NCBI taxonomy): domain Eukaryota; kingdom Metazoa; phylum Chordata; class Mammalia; order Sirenia; family Dugongidae; genus Dugong; species Dugong dugon. The sequence goes on from CM057462.1 coordinate 156,708,525, forward strand.
GGTGCATTTAGGGCATTTACATTCACTGTAATTGATAGATGTGAGTTATTGCTGTCATTTTGTAGTGCTTTTCTTTGTGGTGCTTATGTTTTCTTTGTTCCTCTTATTCTCCTGTGCTGAGTTCCTTTTTGTGTGTGTGTTTTTTCCTGCACTTCTTTTATTTTGTAGGTTTCGTTTTTACTGAGACTTTATGTTTTTCTTTTTTCTTTTGATGACCAGGTTTATTAACTTTCTTTGTGGTTACCTTGAAAGTTACCCTTATCTTTCTAGGTTTGCACCAGTCTGTTATTACTTGGTATCGCCTTGCCTCCCTCTCCATTAGAAGATTGTATACCTACACTGTTTATTCCCTCTTTTATTGTTCTGATGCTGTTGTCATTTATAGATTATCCTCTCTGGTTCCCTGTTGTAATTCTTTTGGTTTGGGGTAGTCCTTACAGGTTCATTTCCTAGGTTTGTATCTGGCTAGTACAATCCTGTGTCCTATATTCAGCCTGTGGTCTGATGTTGTTTGTTCTCAGATCGAAGTACTCCTTTTAATATGTCTTGTAAATTTGCTTTGGTTTTTACATAGTCCCTTAAATGACCTAATTTCACCATCATATTTGAACAAGAGTTTTGCAGGATATATTATTCTTGGCTGGCAATTTTTTTCTTTTAAGGTTTTATATATGTCATTCCATTGCCTTCTTGCCTGAATGGTTTCTGCCAAATAATCCAAGCTTAGTCTCATTGTTTCTCCTCTGTTTGTGACTTTTTGTTTTTCTCGAGCTGCTGTCAGGATTCTTTTTCTTTGGTTTTAGCAAGTCTGATTATGATATGCCTTGGTGATTTTATTTTGTGGTCTATCCTATACGTGGTTCGTTGAGCTTCTTGGGTGGTCGGCTTTTCATCTTTCATGATATTGGGCAAGTTTTCTGTCAGCAATTCTTCAATTATCCTGTCTGTGTTTTCTGTTTTCTCCCCCATTGTGGAACTCCGATCACTCGTAGATTTTTGCTTTTGACTGTATCCAACATAATTCTCAGGGTTTCTTCATTTTTCTTCATTCTTTTTTCTGATTTTTCCTCAAACAGTTGTATCCAAGTGTTTGCCTTCAATTTTGCTTATCCTATCTTCCACCATTTCAAACCTGCTCCTCAGCCCTTCTATGACACTGTCCATTTCTGAAACCTTGTTGTTTATCTTTTGGATTTCTAATTGTTCTTTTTGTATGATTTCTAGTTGTGAATTTATTTTAGTATTTTGTTCCTGTATTATTTTCTTGGATTCTCCCATTTTTTTTCTGTATTTTCCATGAATTTGTCTGCCTTTTCCATGAATTTGTCTATTTTTTCCTCATTTTTGTCTGCTTTTTTCTTCATCTCTTGGGTAATTCTGAATATTAGAGATTTGAATTCCCTATAAGTTAGGTCTAGTGCCTTTTCTTCTACTGGAAAGTCATCTGGTGTTTTGTTTTGGATGCTTACTGGAACCATCCTATCCTGTTTTTGTATATATTTTTATATTGTCTTCCATCTTCGGGGCATTCAGTAGTTATTTTCCTTCTTTATTGACTGTAAATTTGTTTGTTTCATCCTTTTTTTGTTTTATTTGGTTATGTCTGAACAGGTGGGCTGTGCGTTCTTTGTTGTTTGCTCCTCTGTGGGCACAATACTTTTCACCTCCTTCTCCAATGGGCAGTGTCAGTCATTCAGTTATGGTACAGCAGGGCAGGCCCAGCTGAAGGGGAGTTGCTAGGATGGGTTGTTTGTGGCACATACTAGGGCTGACAGTGTGGTCCGGGAATCAGTGCAGGGCAGGTTCCAGTAGGCCATGCCTGTGCTGCTTGGGAGTGTGATGTTCAGCAGACAGTGCAGGTAGGCAGGAAGGAGGGGTGAGATTGTGATGTGTGGAGCTGAGTATGGGAAAGAAGAGAGAGAGGAGAGAGGAATAGGAGCGAAAAACACCCATACAAACAAAAAAGAGTGCTAAGGGAGCTTGCTACTGGAGTGGAGAGATGATAGACTGAGAAATGGGGAAAAACAAAAATAAAAATAAAGTGTAAAAGAAAAAGATGAATAAATCAATAAACCAGGAATGAAGAAAGACAAAAAGGGAATAAGAGAGAGAAGAAAACAAAAGAAAGAAACAAAACAAAAACAAAAACAGAAACAAGAATACAAAATAAATAAATAAATAAAAAGAAACGCCCCCAGGGATGTCCCTGTGTGTCTGTGCAGAGTAAGGGAGTAGATTTCAAGCTGCGTGGTCCTGCCAGGCTAGAAGTGGCTCCCAAGCCAAGAAAAGAAAACAAAGAAACAAACAAATCAAAACAGAACAAATCAGAGCAAACAAAGAAAAAAAAAAAGCCCCAGGGGTCCCACTAGTGTGGCATCATGGGCAGGGAAGCAGTTTCACAATTGAGCGATGTTTCACAGCCTTTCAGGAAGAAGCAAAGATGGCACATGGAGCCAGATATTTGAGAGAAAGAAGTGGGCAGTGGTGAGAGGTAAGGAAGAAATCTAAAGAGTGGAAAACAGCAACACCAGCAGCCAACAAATGGCACTCAGTGAGCTGGCCAGGGCAGGCAGGTTGAATCTGAGAAACACTGAGGTGAAGCTGGTACTTCCCAGCCAAGAGACTGTGGCTGCAGGAAGCAGAGGAGACTGAGTAGGGGTGAAGAAAGGTGGGGGGTGGGAAAGCATATATCGCTGGTTAGTGGTTGTCCTGTCTCCTGCTGGAAGCTCCAGGAAGCTGCTTTCTCGTATCCCTGTTTGCTGATCTGTTTGCTGATAGGAGTCCAAGATGGTGGATCCGTGCTGGGGTAGCTGATAGGGGACCTCTGTATCTATCTCTCCTCACTCTCTGTTCTCAGTCAGTTTCTTATTCCATCCAGTGCTTGGCTGAGTTCTTTATCTCTTCATTTGATGCTTAGGGTTTCAGGATTCATGTGTGACTCTGTTTGACTTAGTTTTTCTGATCTCTGCTGTGGAGGTATGGTGTGGTGCTTCTGACTATAGTGCCATGTTGCCCGGAAGTCCCCTGAGGATTTTTGCAACAATGTTTATGAGGGATATTGATCTGTAATTTTCTTTTTTTGAGGTGTCTTTACCTGGTTTTGGTATCGGGGTTATAATGGCTTCATAGAATGAGTTTGGGAGTATTCCATCATTTTCTATGCTCTGAAATACCCTTAGTAGTAGTGGTGTTAACTCTTCTCTGAAAGTTTGGTAGAATTCTCCAGTGAAGCCTTCTGGACCAGGGCTTTTTTTTGTTGGGAGTTTTTTAATTACCTTCTCAATCTCTTCTTTTGTTATGGGTTTATTTAGTTGTTCTACCTCTGTTTGTGTTAGTTTAGGTAGGTAGTGAGTTTCTAGAAATTTGTCCATTTTCTCTAGGTTTTCAAATTTGTTAGAATACAATTTTTCATAGTATTCTGTTATGATTCTTTTAATTTCAGTTGGGTCTGTTGTGATATCATCCATCTCATTGCTTACACGGGTTATTTGCTTCCTCTCCTGTTTTTCTTTTGTCATTTTGCCAATGGTTTATCAATTTTTTTTATCTTTTCAAAGAACCAGCTTTTGGTCTTGTTAACTCTTTCAATTGTTTTTCTGTAATCTATTTCATTCAATTCTGCTCTAATTCTTATTATTTCCTTTCTTCTGGTGCCTGAGGGCTTCTTTTGATGCTCTCTTTCTGCTTGTTCCAGTTGTAGGGTTCATGTTTTGATTATGGCCCTTTCTTATTTTTTGATGTGTGTGTTTATTGCTATAAACTGACCTCTGAGTACTGCTTTTGCTGTGTCCCAAAGGTTCTGGTAGGATGTGTTTTCATTCTCATTTGGTGCTATGAATTTCTTTATTCCATCCTCAATTTCTTGTATAACCCAGTAGTTTTTGAGCAAGGTGTTGTTCATTTTCCATGTGTTTGATTTTTATCCTTACTTTTTCTGCTGCTGATTTCTACTTTTATGGCTTTATGGTCAGAAAAAATGCTTTGTAATATTTTGATGCTTTGGATTTTGTTAAGGGTTGCTTTATAGCCTAATATGTGGTCTATTCTGGAGAATGTTCCATGTGCATTGGAAAAGAATGTATACTTGGTTGCAGTTGGGTGGAGTGTTTGGAATATGTCTATGAGATCCAGTTGGTTGTAGCATTTAGCTCTTCCGTGTCTTTGTTGAGCTTCTTTCTGAATGTTCTGTCCTTCACTGACAGTGGTGTGTTGAAGTCTCCTGCTACTATTGTGGAGCTGTCTATCTCTCTTTTCAGTGCTGTTAGAGTTTGTTTTATGTATTTTGGAGCCCTGTCATTGGGTGGGTAAGTATTTATATATTCTTCTGGTGTGTTGATCCTTTAATCATTATAGTGTCCTTCCTTATCCTTTGTGGTGGATTTTACTTTACCGTCTAGTTTGTCAGAGATAATATTGCCACTCCTGCTCTTTTTTGAGTTTTGTTTGCTTGATGTATTTTTTTCCATCCTTTGAGTTTTAGTTTGTTTGTGTCTTTAAGTCTAAGGTGTGTTCTCTTGTAGGCAGCATATAGATGGATCGTGTTTTTTTATCCAATCTGCCACTCTCTATCTCTTTATTGGTGCATTTAGTCCATTTACATTCAGCGTAATTATTCATAGGTATGAGTTTAGTGCTGTCAGTTTGATATTTTTTTTTTTTTTCAAACAGTTTCTTTGTTCCACTTTATTTTCTGTGCTGCGTCGTTTTTCTTTATGTATTTTCTTTTCATCTTTTTCATTGTTGTTGATTTTGTATTTGCTGAGTCTTTATATTTTTCTAGTTTTTTGACTTGTAAGATTGTTAGTTTCCTTTGTGCTTACCTTAATATTTACCCCTATTTTTCTAAGTTTATGCTAGTCTTTTATTTCTTTATATTACCTTGACTTCCTCTCCATATGAAAAATCTATGTCTACATTTTTTAAGTCTCTCTTGTTTGTTTTAATGTTGTCATCTTTTACATATTCACGTTTCCCTATTTTCAGTGTTTTAGCTTTGATTTACTTTTGTGACTTCCCTATCTGGGTTGATATCTGGTTGCTCTGTCCTGTGTTCTAGTCTTGGATTGTTAAGTTATTGAGTTTCTAACCACAGGACTCACTTTAGTATTTCTTGTAATTTTGGTTTGGATTTTGCGAATTCCCTGAACTTCTGTTTATCTGGAAGTGCCCTCATTTCACCATCATATTTGAGAGACAGCTTTGCTGGATATATAATTCTTGGCTGGCAGTTTTTTTCCTTCAAGGCTTTATATATGTCATCCCATTGTCTTCTTGCCTGCATGGTTTCTGCTGTGTAGTCCAAGCTTATTCTTATTGACTCTCCTTTGTAGATGACTTTTTGTTTCTCCCTAGTTTCTCTTAAAATTCTCTCTTTATCTTTGGTTTTGGCAAGTTTGATTATAATATGTCTTGGTGACTTTCTTTTTGGATCTACCTTATGTGGGGTTAAATGAGCATCTTGGATAGATATCTTGTCATCTTTCAAGATATCAGGGAAGTTTTCTGCCAACAAATCTTCAACAATTCTCTCTGTATTTTCTGTCATCCCCCCGATTCTGGTGCTCCAATCACTCGTAGGTTATTCCTCTTGGTAGATTCCCACATAATTCTTAGAGTTTCTTCATTTTTTTTATCCTTTTATCTGATTTTTCCTCAAATAAGTTGGTGTCCAGTGCTTTATCTTCAGTCTCACTAATTCTGACTTCCATTGCCTCAATTCTGCTCCTATGACTTTCTATTGAGTTGTCTAATTCTGAAGTTTTATTGTTCATCTTCTGGATTTCTGATTGCTGTCTCTCTATGGATTCTTGCAGCCTGTTAAATTTGCCATTACGCTCTTCTCTAATCTTTTTGATTTCGTCTATTGCGTGTTCTGCATTTTGCTTAATTTCCTTCCAATTTCTTGAAGAGTTCTGTATATTAATCTTTTGTATTCTGCCTCCAGTAATTTCAAGAAATTTCCTACCTCTGGAAAATTTCTACATTCTTTATTTTGGGAGCTTGCTGAAGCCATCATGGATTGCATCTTTATGTCATTTGATATTGACTGTTGTCTCTGAGCCATCAATAAGTTATTATATTTATTTATTTTATGTTTGATTACTGTTTCCTAGCTTCTTGTTTTGTTTTGATATGCCCAAATAGGCTGCTCTTATGAGCTAGTTTGATTATGGGCATCTTTGAAGCTCTAATGTCCTGTCACCAGGTGGTTAGATCTGTTACTAGGTATGTGAGCTCAGGAGTCCACCCACTCCTCCTGTATGGATTCAGCTCAGGTGCACAGGTAGATAGCCACCAAGTGTGTGGTGTAGGCTCTCACTTATAGTCCTAGACAGGCATGGGTGTAGGCACGGGCATCTGGCTGCAGCAGGGGGACACACTCTAAGCAAGGCAGGGGACTGATGGCCACCCCAAGTGTTCAGGAGGAACGTGTGTCCCTGTTCCATAGACCACATAGGTGGGTGGGTTTTGCAGCCAGACTATGAGCACCTAATGGTGTTGGGTGTAAGGACTGGGGGGCACCTCTTATTCATGGGTCCCTATCGCAGGTGGCTAGGTAGCATGGGTGGAGCCACTAGTCCACAGGCCCCTGATGTGGGTAGGTGAAGACCCTGCTTAATGGGCAGAGCAGTGTCAAATGTCAAGAACCTTTTACTTCACAGCTGAGACAGTTGAAGTGAGACTTCCGGTATATACCCTGTTGTACCGTGGTAATGAGGGCCTATGCTGTTGAGATGGGCCCACACAAGTCTATGCAGGGGGAAAGGCAGTCAAAGCCCATGGATCCTTTATGCCTGTGCCTAGGCAAAAGAGCTGTGCCTACCCTGGCTTCCTGGCTTAGGGGAGCCAGCAGTTTTTTTCCTCCTGTTTGTTAATTTGTTCACTCTCCAAGGCAGGAGAATGGCTCCGGGTGTGTGATGGATGCTACTTCCATCCCAGGGTATGTGGCAATTGCTGAAGCCAGTCTGAGACCCAGTGCAGAGCAGGGAGTGGGGAGGTAAATGGGAGAGAGGCTTTCCCTAAGTGGGGTGTTTTTGATCCGCATGGTAAGTCAAATGCAAGTACTTATCTTTTGCCGATCAGGGCTGCATCTCACTGGTTCTGGGTGGCTGTGTAAACTCTCTGGTGCTTTGGTGCTCTCCCCATGCAGAAAACGTGCCTCCCAAGCACTGCTGCTTGCCTGCCTCACTGCTTACCCATGAGCTTCTCAGGCCTGAAGGGCTCAGGCTAATGCCAGGTCAGGTTTGGCAACTCCTCACTGCTTCCAAACCATCTCTCCCTCCCCATGCCATTCAGTCTGGTTCCTCAACTCTGCCTTTGGTGTTCAGGGCTCCCAGATTTCCAAATATAATTGAATCACGTGTGTTTTCAGGTCTTTGTTTTAATAGGATCCACTGGAAACATCTGACTACTTTGCCATCTTGGCCCTGTCTCTTAAGTTCTGATTACTCAACAGAAACCATGCAGGCAAGAAAGCAATGGAATGCCATATATAAAACCTTGGGGAAAAAAAAAAAAAACCTGCCAGCCAAGAATAATATATCCTGCAAAACTCTCATTCAAATATGGTGGTGAAATTATACCATTTTCAAATAAACAGAAATTAAGGGAATATGTAAAAACCAAACCAAACTTACAACAATTACTAAAGGGAGTCCTTTGGTTTGCGAACGAACATCAGACCATGGGCTGAATCTAGGATGCAAGATCATGCCAGCCAAATACCAACCTAGGAAATGAACTCTCAAGGACTATTCAAAACCAAAAGATTTGCAACAGGGAACCAGAGAGGTTAATCTGTAAATGATAAATACATCAGAACAATAAAATAGGGAATAAATGGTGTAGGGATAGAACTTTCTAATGATGAGTAAGACAAGGCAATACCAAATAATAATAGACTCGTTCAAACCTAGGAAAATAAGGGTAAATTTCAAGGTAACCACCAAGAGAGTTAACAAACCTACTCAACAAAATAAAGAAGAAAACATGAAGTCTCAGTAAAAATGAAATCTACAAAAACAAAAGAAATTATAAAAAAATCCACAAACAAGGAATTCATCACAGGAGAGTAAGAGGAACAAAGAAAAGTCTGCACCACAAAAAAAAAAAAAAAAAAAAAAAAAAAAAAAAAGCACTACAAAATGACAGCAATAAACTCACATCTATCAACAATTACAGTGAATGTAAATAGCCTAAATGCATCCATAAAGAGACAGAGAGTGACAGAATGGATTAAAAAAAAAAACAAAAAAAAAACAGGATCCATCAATATGCTGTCTACAAGAGATTCACCTTAAAAACAAAGATGTAAATTCATTAAAAATCAAAGGATGGAAAAAAAGTATATCAAGCAAACAGCAACCAAAAAAAGCAGGAGTGACAATACTAATCTCAGATAAGATAGACTTTAAAACAAAATCCACCATAAAATACAAAGAAGGGTACTATATAATGATTAAAGAGATGACCCATCATGCAGACATAACCATAATAAACATCTATGCGCCCAATGACAGGGCTCCAAAATACGTAAAACAAACTTTAACAACACTGAGAAGAGAAATTGACAGTTCCACAATAATAGTAGGAGACTTCAACACACCACTCTTGATAAAGGACAGAGCATCTAGAAAGAAACTCAGCAAAGATACAGAAGATCTAAAGGGCACAGTCAGACAACTTGACCTCACAGACTTACATAGAATGCTGCACCTAATAGCTGCAAAGTACATATTCTTTTCCAATGCACGTGCTACGTTCTCCAGAATAGACGACATCTTAGGCCACAGAGCAACCCTCAACAAAATCTGAAACATTGAGATAATACAAAGTATCTTCTCTGATGACACGCCAACAAAGTAGAAACTAACAACAGGAAGAGCAAGGAAAAAAATCAACTACATGGAAACTGACTAACACTTTGCTTACACATCAATGGGTAATAGGAGAAATCAGAGATGGAAACAAAAATTCCTAGAATCAAACAAGAATGAAAACACATCATACTAAAACCTTTGGGACACAGCAAAGGCAGTGCTCAGATGTCAATTTATAGCAATACATGCACACATCTAAAAACAAGAAAGAGATAAAATTAAAACATTAGCTACACCACTCAAACAAATAAAAAGAGAACAGCAAAAGAAGCTCACAGCCACCAGAAGAAAGGATATAATAAAGATCAGAGCAGAAATAAATGAAATAGAGAAGAGAAAAACAATAGAAAGAATCAACAAAACAAAAGTATGTTCTTTGAAAGGATCAACAAAATTGACAAGCCACTGGCCAAACTGACAAAAAGAAAAACAGGAGAGGTGCAAACAATCCAAATAAGAAATGAAATGGGGGACATTACAACAGACACAATTGAAACAAAAAAAGATTATAACAGAGTATTATGAAAAACTATACTTCAACAAATTTGAAAACCTAGAGGAAATGGACAAATTTCTAGAAACATACCATCTACCCCAACTAACACAAAATGACTTTGAAAATCTGAACATACCCATACCAAGAGAAGAAATTGAAAAGGTAATTTAAAAAACTCCCTCAAAAACATGCTGTGGCCCAGCTGGCTTCACTGGAGAATTCTATCAAACATTCAGAGAAGAGCTTACACCAGTACTACTCAAACTATTTCAGAACATAGAAAAGGAAGGGATACTTCCAAATTCATTTTATGACGTCAGCATAACCCTGATACCAAAAGACACCACAAAAAAAGAAAATTACAGACAAATATCTCTCATGAATATAGATGCAAAAATTCTCAACAAAATTCTAGCTAATAGAATTCAGCATCATATCAAAAAATAATACACCACGACCAAGTAGGATTCATACCAGGTATGCAAGGATGGTTCAACATCAGAAAATCAATCAACGTAATCCACCACATAAATAAAAGGAAAGAAAAGAATCACATGATCATCTCAATCGATGCAGAAGAGGCATTTGACAAAGTCCAACACCCATTCCTGATACAAACTCTCAGTAAAATATGTATAGAGGGGAAATTTCTCAACATAATAAAGGGCATCTATACAAAACCAACAGCCATCATCATTCTTAATGGAGAGAGGCTGAAAACATTCCCCTTGAGAACAGGAATAAGACAAGGATGCCCTTTATCACCACTCCTATTTAACTTTGTGCTGCAGGTCCTAGGTGGAGCAATAAGGGAAGAAAAAGAAATAAAGGGCATCCAAATTGGTAATGAAGAAGTAAAACTGTCCCTGTTTGCAGATGATATGATACTATACATAGACAACCCAAAGACTTCACGAGAAAACTACCAGAACTAATAGAAAGATTCAGCTGAGTAGAAGGATACAAGATAAACATACAAAAATCAGTTGGATTTCGATACACCAATAAATAGAATGCTGAAAAGGAAATCAAGAATACAATACCATTTATGATAGACCCTAAAAAACAAAACTAAACAAAAAAAAATTTAGGAATAAATCTAACCAGGGATGTAAAAGACCTATACAAAGAAAACTACAAAACCCACTGCAAGAAACCAAAGAGATCTACATAAATGGAAAAACATACCATGTCATGGACAGGTAGACTCACTATTGTGAAAATGACAACTCTACCCAAAGTAATGTACAAATACAGCGTAATCCCAATCCAAATACCAACAACTTTCTTTAAAGAGATGGAAAAACTAATCATTAACTTTATATGGAAACGGAAGAAGCCCCAGATAAGTAAAGCACTATTGAAGAAGAAGAATAAGGTAGGAGGACTCACATTACTTGACCTCGGAACCTACTATACAGCTACGGTAGTCAAAACAGCCTGGCACTGGTACAACGACAGATCCATTGACCAATGGAACAGAATTGACAACCCAGATGTAAATTCATCCACCTATGGTCACCTGATCTTCGACAAGGGCCCAAAGTCCATCAGATGGGGAACAGACAGTCTTTTTAACAAATGATGCTGACAAAACTGATGTCCATCAGCAGAAAAAAGAAACAGGACCCATACTTCACACCATACACAAAAACTAATTCAAAATGAATCAAAGACCTAAATATAAAACCAAAAACCATAAAGATCATAAAAGAGAAAATAGCATCAACTCTAGAGGCCCTATTACACATCATTAACAGGATACAAACCATAAGTAACAACACACAAACTTTGGAAGATAAACTAGATAACTGGGATCTTCTAAAAACTAAACACTTACGCTCATCAAAAGACTTCACCAAAAGAGGAAAACGGGAACCTACAGACTGGGAAAAAAATTTTGGCTATTACAAACCTGACAAAGGTCTAATCTCTAAAATCTACAAGAAAATCCAACACCTCTACAACAAAAAGACAAATAGTCCAATTAAAAAATGGGCAAAGGAAATGAACAGACACTTCACCAAAGCAGACATTCAAGTGACTAACAGACACTGAGGAAATGTTCGCGATCACTAGCCATTCGAGAAATGCAAATCAAAACCACAATGAGATGTCATATCACCCCGGCATTACTGGCACTAATCAAAAAAACAGAAACTAAAAAATGCTGGGGAGGCTGTGGGGAGATCGGAACTCTTATGCACTGCTTGTGGGAATGCAAAATGATACTACCATTTTGGAAAAAAGTATGACACTTCCTTAGAAAGCTAGAAATAGAAATACCATACGATCCAGCAATCCCACTCCTAGGAATATATCCTAGAGAAATCAGAGTTGTCACACAAGTAGACACATGCACACATGGACATATATTCATTGCAGCATTGTTCACAGCAGCAAAAAGATGGAAACATCCTAGGTGCCCATCAACAGATGAATGGATAAACAAACTAGGGTTCATATACACAATGGAGTACTACACAACCTTAAACAACAATGATCAATCTGGGAAGAATCTCACAACATGGATTAATCTGGAGGGCATTATGCTGAGTGAAATATGTCAATCACAAAAGGACAAATATTGCTTGAGACCACTACTATAAAAATCATGAAAAGGTTTACACATAAAAATAAACAATCTTTGATGGTTATGAGGGAGAGGAGGGGTGGGGTGGTAAAACACTAAATAGACAATAGATAAGTGATAACTTTGGTAAAGGGTAAGACTGTATACAGTACTGGGGAAGCCAGCACAACTTGTACAAGGCAAGGTCATGGAAGCTCCATAGACACATCCAAACTCCCTGAGAGACCTAATTGCTGGGCTGAGGGCTGTGGGGATCATGGTCTCAGGGGAAATCTAGCTCAATTAGCATAACAATTTATAAAGAAAATGTTCTTCATTCTACTTTGCTGAGTAGTGCCTGGGGTCTTAAAAAGCCTGTGAGCAGTGATACAAGATACTCCACTGGTCTCAGCCCTTTGGGAGCAAGTGAGAATGAAGAAAACTAAAGATACAAGGGAAAGATTAATACAAAAGACTAATGGACCACAACTACCACAACCTCCACCAGACTGAGTCCAGTACTACTAGATGGTGCCCAGCCACCACCATTGACTGCTCTGACAGGGATCACAACAGAGGGTCCTGGACAGAGCTGGAGAAAAATATAGAGCAACTCACAAAAAAAAGACCAGACTTATTGGACTGACAGAGACTGAGAAACTCCGAGAGCATGGTACCTGGACACCCTTTTAACTCAGTAATGAAGTCATTCCTGAGGTTCACCCTTCATCCAAAGATTAGACAGCCCCATAAAACAAAATGAGACTAAAGGGGCACAGCACCCCAGAGGCAAAGACTAGAAGGCAGGAAGGGACAGGAAAACTGGTAATAGGGAACCCAAGGTCAAGAAGGGAGAGTGTTCACATGTCATGGAGTTGTTAACCAGTGTCATAAAACAATATGTGTACTGTTTAATGAGAAGCTAGTTCGTTCTGTAAACCTTGATAGAAAGTACAATTAAAAAAAAAAAAAAGAACCAAGGGTGGGGCCCTGGCCTGAGCCACTCACCAGAGGAAAGTCATCCGGGTCGATCCACACGATGCTCAGATCAGGGTTGTCGGTATTGTCCCTGGCAACCTGTTTCAGGATCTCCAGGAACTCGTACCCATCTGCAAGAGTGTTCAAGAAGGCTGAGTAACCCCTACACACACAGCTTCTAACATGGAGAGCAGAAACTACATTTGTTCTTTGGGGGTTTCTTAGGCATGCATGCCCTCTATTACAGGATTATTTTATAAAATGAGTCAAATGAGAATCCCAGCCAGAAAACAGCTTATGCCAAGGAAACTATGAAATCTTGAATAAGAAGATTAAAAGTTCACAGGAACTGGCTGGTTGCAACTTGAAGGCATGTGAAAGCTGACCAGCCTCTGGTCAGGAAGCTCAACCCCAGAGCAGAGGAGCCCTGCCTGGTTCTCATTGCTTCTGTGCCATCTCTTGAGACAGATAATTTACTGTTCCCTGGAATTCTCAATAACATTTGCTCTACGGACCAGTGGTCATGTGAACATGTAAACTGAACCTTTAGTTTTCTGCCACCTGGAATTCCTAAGACCTTCAAGCTGAGCTTCTGATTTAGTTAGTTTCATAGTAATCTCTCCCTTCCTTTGCAAGTGCAGTTGGAGAAGGCTTTGAGATAGTAACGGGGTTTCTACCCTCTCTCACCAGTTGCTTGTATATTCTAAATGACAACCAAACTTGCTACCGTTGAGTCGATTCTGACTCATAGCAATCCTATAGGACAGAGTAGAATTGTCCCATAGGGTTTCCAAGGCTGTAATCTTTATGGAAGCAGACTGCCACATCTTTCTCCAGCAGAGTGGCTGGTGGGTTCGAACTGCCGATCTTTCAGTTAGCAGCCAAGCACTTAACCATTGTGCCACCAGGGCCACTATTCAGTCAGCAGCATTCATTGCTTCCAGGGGAGGGATGATGCATAAGAAAAACATAGGCAAGCCTTGTAAGCTTCAAGAACACAGACTTTTTACTTTCAAAGGCCTAAATCTTGAATAATTGGGAAATAAAATTTATGCTATAAATAAAAATTTTTGAAGAAGGTTTAGTAAGAGAAAGCATACTGTAAACCCTCAGCACTGCCACCTCCAACTAGAAACAGAGAAAAGAGATTAGATTCTGGAAGGTCCTTGAGAATAAGCTCTATGCCTATGTGTGTGTGTAACTGCGTGAACTCAGGCCACGTGTGCACGTTTCCACATACAGAACCTCCATAGTTTCAGGGAATCCCAGAGTAGAGGGGACCATACTTTGTTTCAGAATGAAACTCGGGAAAATGGAAAGGCCCCAGGATACCTTAGAGAACCCCTCAGTGCAGGAGCACTACAGCAGAAAAGTCTGCCAGGATATTTTGGCGATAGGTCCAAGAGAACCTCATAGTGGCCCTTTGCCCCTGAACACAGCACAAAAGAGGTGAAGGGTTTTAGCCACCCCACCATGTTCTCTTGTTCTGAGAAACATGGAAGAAGCTGGGTAGGGGGAGGGCAGATCTGAAGAAGCCCTGCAGTTGGGATGGAGAGAACCAGGACACCTGCTGAGGACCAGGGTTATTGGTCAGACAGAATGACAGACTTCTTTGCAGATGCCAGTGTGGATAGGTGGTGGTGACTCCTACCAGATATATATACCCTACTCCTACCTATGTCTGGGAACCCATGAGACCCTGGGCCCCTAGGGATGGAAGAGAATCAATTGTCAGATTCAATTACCGCTATCCAGTGGTACACAGCTCAAAACAGAAATTAAGATTCAGTTTTAGATAATAAAGTAACATTTATTGCACTGCTGAATTTGTGGCCTGAAATTTATACCTTCTATTAAGTAATTTAAGGCCTCTAGGTGACACAGATGGTTTGTGCTTGACTGCTAACCTAAAGGTTGGTCTTTCATACCCTCCCAAAATCACCATGTAAGAAAGGTCTGGTGATCTGCTTCCATAAAGATTATAGCCAAGAAAACTCTATGAAACAGTTCTACTCTGTAACACAAGGGGTTGCCATGAATCTGAATTGACTCAACTGCAATGGTCTTTTTTTTTTTTTAACATAAGTAATTTATCTACTACTTGAGAATGCAGTATGACAATTGCTCTTTCTTTGCAAAGTTTTCTTTTACTTTTTGATCAAAGATTCCATAGAAGAATCCTGATCAAAAGGGGAAAATGTAGAACAGAATTTCAAATTCTCATGGACCCTAGACTTTCTGGAGCCATGGAGGCTGGATGAACCACTGAAATTATTGCCCTGAAATAATCTTTAAACCTTAAACCAAAAACAGCCCCTGAGGTCATCTTAAAACCATAGTTCAGCTTAACTAGAAAAAGGTTCTGCCTTCAGCACTATGTTCTTTTAAGAACTATCTAAATGGGATAAAATCAACAACAGCAACTCGAAAGATTAGATAGGAGCCTTAGGGGGCAGTGAGTTTATGTTAATGAGGGAGGAATAACTCAGAAAAGGAGGGTGAGAATGGTTGCACAACTTGAATAATGTAATCCATGTCACTAAATTGTACATGCAGAAACTGTTGAATTGGTGTTTGTTTTGCTGTATATGTTCTCTGCAACAACAACAAAATAAATAAAATTTAGGAAAGAAAAAAGGACTCACGTGACAACCAGAATGGAATTAATAAGAATGTTGACACATTGTTAAAAATGTAAATAATATTACTGAATAATTTGTGTAGAAATTGTTAAATGGGAACTTAATCCACTGTGTAAACTCTCACCAAAAACACAATAAAATATTATTTTAAAAAAGTTTTATTCTTTAGCTGGAGTCCCAGGAAACTTGAGCCCATCTCTATGGCCTCTGTTTAACAGTCCTCTCCACTCTCCTGGTGCGATAGCCAAAACTTTTGGCACATCAGCCTTGTTTGCCCTCTTGGTCAAAGTTTGTCTATATACTTCCTTATCTCTAATGTAACCCAGACAAAATGTGTACTATTTTTAGCAGCTCATTTTTGAGTCAACGAAGTCACCACTTTAATTGTTGCTCATTCTTACAAAAGATTCAGACTGGGCCCCCCAGGTGTTATAACCTGGAAAGCACAGCAACCTCTAGTGGAGAATAGGGTCTTCATAGCCTGTGGTCCCTTCCTGCAGACATGCTGGGCCTGCCTGGGTGATCTTTTTTTTTTTTTTTTTTAATTTTTTAAATTGTACTTTAGATGAAGGTATACAGAACAAACTAGTTTCTCATTAAACAGTTAGTACACATATTGTTTTAAGACATTGGTTAACAACCCCACGACATGTCAACACTCTCCCTTCTTGACCTTGGTTTCCCTATTACCAACTTTCCTGTCCCTCCTGCTTTCTAGTCATTGTTCCTGGGCTGTTGTGCCCCTTTAGTCTCATTTTGCGTTATGGGGCTATCTAATCTTTGGCTGAAAGGTGAACCTCGGGAGTGACTTCATTACTGAGCTAAAAGAATGTCCAGGGACCATGCTTTTGGGGTTTCTCCAGTCTCTATCAGGCCATTGAATCTGGTCTTTTTTTATGAGTTAGAATTTTGTTCTACATTTTTCTCCAGCTCTATCTGGGACCCTTGGTTGTGATCCTGGTCAGAGCAGTCAGTGGTGGTAGCTGGGCACCATCTAGTTGTACTGGACTCAGTCTGGTGGAGGCCTTGGTAGCTGTGGTCCATTAGTCCTTTGGACTAATCTTTTCCTTGTATCCTGTTCTCCACTCTCCCTTGCTCCCAAAGGGGTGACCAGTGGAGTATCTTAGATGGCTGCTCACAGGCTTTTAAGACCCCAGATGCTACACATGAAGTTAGAATGTAGAACATTTTCTTCATAAACTATATTATGGCAATTGAGCTAGATTTTCCCTGAGACCATGGTCCCCACAGCCCTCAGCCCAGCAATTCAATCCCTCAGGGAATTTGGATGTGTCTATAAAGCTTCCAAGACCTTGCCTTGTACAAGTTGTGCTGGCTTCCCAGTATTGTGTACTGTCTTACCCTTCACTGGGTGATTTTTCAATCTATGCTCTGAGTTGTGTTGCAAATTAGATTGTAGGACAGATGCCTAGATTGATAAGAGACCTGTGCCTTGGAGGTCATTAATCTCTCACTGAGGGTAGAGACCACTCCTGCAGACAGTAGGTGGGGCTGAGAAGGCCAAGCCCCTCCAGAGTGTCACTAGCTGCTACTCTGGGGACATATGGCTCCTCTTCTGGGCATGTTGCTGAGCTAAATCAAACAAAAAAAAACCCCGTTGCCGTCAGGAGAAAAATGTGACGTCACCTTTGTAACCTGCACACTTGTGTATCATAATAGACCACAGGGAGCTTTCCTCCTAAATATGTATAGTTACTGATTTCAATAGAGAAAAAAGGGATGATAATAAATGAGGTGACGTCGCCAGTACTCTGGAGGATGAGAATCAAATTTAAAAGTGACCTTGACAAATCAAAAATTCATAAAGAGAATGAAATTCAACAACACAGGCACAAATTCAAGTAGAAAGTATACTTCAGGCACGAAAGACTAATTCACATAAAGAAAAGGGAGAAAGGCACAAATGTACAGGGGCAAGATCTGTGATCAGAATTACAAGCTGAATATGAGGTAGCATTGTAGTTCTCTGATGGGACCAAGAAAAACCACACACACACACACATAATGTTGGGATTTACAAAAAGGGATGTTATATACCATACAAGAACGTTTTCTATTCTACATCCAGGAGCAGATTCAAAGACTGAAAAAGAGAAAGAAAAAAAAAAAAGATTGAAGGAATAAAAGATGGGTTCTGCAAGGAACAAAAGGAGTCCCGGGGTGGTGCTCCTTTAAGCACTCAACTACTAACTGAAAGGTCGAAGGTTCAAATCTACCTAGAGGTACCTTGGAAGAAAAACCTTTGGAGAAGTGCAGTTCTATTCTGTGCACATGGGGTCTCCACGAGTCAGCATTAACTCGATTGCAACTGGTTGTTATTTTTTTCCTGCAAGAAAAATTGAATGGATCGGAATTTTCACAAAAATAAGAGAAGTCAAAAGTGGAGCTTAATGTCTATTTTTAAGACTATGAAAGATTTTTGTGAGGAGAATATCCTTTGTGTCTACTGAGTAACAAGGAAGGCTCAAAAACCATTCATAGAATAACTTGATGAAGAGGTTTACAGGTTTACATTAAAGCTGGAGAATTTCCTCCAGATCCTGGGGAAGCTTTTTGACTATTGGGGTGATGAACTCTGTAATGAGCAACAGCCTGCATCTCCGGGTAATTTCAAAAACAGAGCAGAGCCCCATTCTTCAGAGAGGCAGCACAGCAAACACTGTTAAGCACATGGACTCCAGGGCCACATGGCCTTGGTCCAAATCCTGGTTCTGCCACTCATGGCGTGACTTAGGGCAAGTTGTGCACCATCTTGTTTCCTAGTCTGTAAAATGGGGTTGATGATAATAATAGTATTTACCTCACTGAGTTGTTGTATTAAATGCTTTAATATCTTTAAAGTGCCTAAACAGTGCTTGGCATATAGTAAGTGCATATAGTAAGGGTTAGACATCATTCTCCCTAAACGATCTGACATTCTTATTCCTGATTGCAAGGATCTGCATGAAACCCTCTAAAACTGGCCATTCACCCGTTCATTCATCTCATATAAATTAGGTACAGTGATCTGGGCACAAGGGGTGGGTTAGATACAGCAGTCCTAGACCCATGAGGTACAGAAGACATAGTGACAGAAAATCACAAGACAGTCTATCATTGGGTGGTTCCTACTGGCTCCTGTTTCTTGATTCATAACTGAAGACTTCAGGGATGGTGTGCTAGCTGGTGTGACTATGAGAACCTTGCTTCAGTATATGGATTAGACCAACGTTTAATTCCTTTGTTTTTAAGTCATTACACTGACTTGGATATTCCTGATTCAACCTTCATAGGGTCTCCCCTCTCCAGTCCCCAGTCTTGAACATAGACCTGTTTAAATGGAAACTCATTCATCTGGGAAAGCGGAGTTAAAACAGCTAAACAGGTCTCACGTGCATTCAGTTGCTAAAATTGAAAGTTACAAGTTCATTTCCTCCTGGAGAGAGCTTCTGTTCCTTTTTAAAACTGGCAGGTGTGCTTGAAAAGGGAAACATTCACTGTGGATCCTCCCTTTTTGACCAGGAAGGATATGTGCAGGAAATTGTTTATTTCACTCTGGTAATTCAATGTTAAATACAGGACTAGTCCACAGTTGAAATTATGTGAATGAATGAATGAAATGAATAAACACTTTCTTTATCTGTGATGTACTGAGCTTATAGACCTTTTAAGATTGTGGCCATGTCTTTCAGAAGAAATACCCCATAATTCAAAAAGTAGGTAGAGAGCAAGGTGGAATGTTATTAGAGATTTGTAGGCTAGATGTTATTTAGTCACATCTACTAGAGGACTATTCCCTGTGATTATTAGTCAGAGAAACATCAGTCCCCAAAGCCAGAAGGAACTCCCAAACATCCCAAATATCCAGGCAGGTGACTAGCTCTCCACCCAGGACACTTGCCTACTTTTGCCCTTGAATATTTCCAGGGCTAAGACCCTTTGACCTCCCTAAAGGACCATTGTTGTTGTTGTTGTTGTTTGCTGCCATTGAGTCGGCTCTGACTCATGGCAACCCCATGTACAACAGAAGGAAACGTTGCCCAGTCCTGTGCCATCTTCATGATGATTGGTATGCTCTAGTCCGTTGTTGAAGCCACTGTGTATATGTGTACCTTCCAACCTAGGGAGCTCATCTTCCAGTAACATATTGGATAATATAGTGTTGAGATCCACTGGGTTTTCATTGGAAGTAGATCACCAGGCTTTTCTTCCTAATCTGTCTTAGTATGGAAGCTCCGATGAAACCTGTCCACTATGGGTGACCCTGCTGGTGTTTGAAATACTAGTGGCATAGCTTCCAGCATTGTAGCAACATGTAAGCCACCACTCAAAAACCCAAACCAAAGCCATTGCCACTGAGTTGAATTTCAGCTCATAGCAAGCCCATAGGACAGAGTATAGAAGTGCCCCATAGGGTTTCCAAGCAGACTGCCACATCTTTCTCCTGTGGAGCGGCTGTTGGGTTCGAACCACTGACCTTTTGGTTAGCAGGGAAGCACTTACCCACTGCATCACCAGGGCTTCTCTACAAGCTACCGCAATATGACAAGTGTACAGAAGAGTAGTGGCAAGGCCCTTAAAGAATTAATAATCCTGCCAGTCAAGAGACTTTTCTTGCATCCAACTGATTCTTCTTTTTCACAAGAAGTTCATTTTCTAAATGTATTCCTTTATGGACACAGGACATTGTCCTTTATGTGCAGTCTGTAATCATGCCTCCCCAGCCTTTATTTTATGAGTGTTTATTGAACACTTACTGGGTGCCAAGTACTTTGGCTTTTAATCTTCACATCTGTGTTAATGGAGGCAAGAAAGATTTTCATTATCTCCATTTTAAAGGGGATGAGATTGAGACTCAGAGAGAGTAAGTGACTTGCCCAGCATCATGTGGTAGCACATTGTAGAACCAAGGTGACAGCTCAGGTCTTCTGCCTGCACATCTAGAGCCATTTCCACCATGTGTCCTCCCTCCTTACTCCTACCAATGTTGCTTCCATCTTCCTTCTTTAAGTTTGGGCCTGGGATCTCCAAGCCCAGTGTGAAATCTTTGCCATCAGGGAAGGTGGGTTTGGGGCACCAAGGAACAGGAGATGCAGCCGGTACCAGGCGGGCTAGGCCACTGCCTTTCCCATGGAGCAGTTGTGAGGGAACCTCTTCCCTTGACTAACTGTGCTGCTGGGCCCCTGTCCTCCCATAGCCACAGAGGGATGGTTGGTTAACTCAGTGATGGTCTGAATGGTGTCTCAGAGACTCAGAGACCAATCTAAATAAAGAACAGGGACAGAGAGCTGTGAGAACTGAGATTCCTTCACTGCTCCACAGGCTTTGAACCCTGAGACTTCATTACCAGGGCTGAGGGATGCACGTTTAGCCAAAAGGTTTCCCACAGCAAGACAGAGGCCTCTGGGAATTGCATCTCTGTGGGAGGGTAAACTGGTGATTATGCTGTCCCTATTCCCACCAGCTCCTGCCTGGGAACAAGACTCCACTAAGCCCTAGGGGACCAGTTCCAAGCTAGTCCCAGCCATTCCAGGAGCCAAGGGCTTGCTTGGCAAAAGTAGGTATGTTTCTGACCAAGCAGTGGCCCAGGAGCAAATAGGCCCACAGAGTACTGCATACCCTGCCCTTGCCTCGCCTTCTTCTGAACCAATCCTCAGGAAGCTGGGTGTGCTCATTCCATCAAAGCACTGGAAGGACCCCTCCCTGACTCCACACCACATGATGTTATAAGACTCAGTGTCTCTTGCTCTGGGAAGAGAGGCCTGGGTTTGGGGGAGCCAAGCTCTTAGAGTGTAGTCCTGCTGTTCC
The DNA here is from genome assembly GCA_030035585.1 of Dugong dugon. Classification (NCBI taxonomy): domain Eukaryota; kingdom Metazoa; phylum Chordata; class Mammalia; order Sirenia; family Dugongidae; genus Dugong; species Dugong dugon. The sequence continues at coordinate 156,729,900 of CM057462.1, forward strand.
TTGTGTGGTCAGGCTGGGCAGTGGGGGGCACGATTCAGTCTGGGGGTTGTGTGTGGGGAGAATACCAAGCTTGGGGTTTGAAGACCTTGCACAGGCTGCTTAACCTCACAGACACTTCCTTTTCCTCTTCTGAGATTGGAGAGAATAGGTGCCTTGTTTACTTCTCAGACTCACTGACAGTAATGAGATACTATTATTATTAATATTAAGGAGCCCTGGTGGGAGTGGTGGTTAAGCACTTGGCTGCTGGGCAAAAGGCCAGCGGTTCAAATCCACCAGCCACTCCTCAGGAGAAAGATGTGGCAGTCTGCTGCTGTAAAAATCACAGCCTTGGAAACCCTATGGAGCAGTTCTATTCTGTCCTATAGGGTCACTATGTGTTGGAATCGACTCAATGGCAACGGGTTTTTTTTTTTTTTTTTGGTTTATTATTATCAAAGACAGTGAGACACATACAAAAGAGTCTGTAAAGATTTCCTGTCTTCTTTTCCGTCCTCTACCCCTAACAACAACAACAAATCCATTGCTGTTGAGTTTACTCATAGCAACCCTACAGGACAGAGAACAACAGCCCCATAGGGTTTCCAGGGAGCGGCTGGTAGATTTGAACTGCTGACCTTTTGGTTAGCAGCCAAGCTCTTAACCACTGCACCAGCAGGGCTCCTCTCTATCCCTACCAACCTACCAACATTTATTCATTTGAAACGTTTTTCACGACTTACATCATTCATTGATGGGCATGATTTATTTTTTCATAAGGCACGTATATTCCGAGTGCCCACAATTTATCAGTCCAGGGCTAGATGCTGGGACGCAGAAGTGTGTAGGGCAGGTGACTGCCCTCAGTCCTCCTCTTGGAAAGGCCCAGTTGGTCCTCAGGCCAGAGCCCACCCAGTAAGTGTGGAATTCTCAAAAAGCAGCATCATAAAATCTGAATCTGGGGCCATGGAGGAGCCCTCGGGGAAGACAAGGCCAGAAGCTCTCTCTAACACAGTAGAATATCCCAGAAGCCACCTGTAAGATTGAGACAACTGCTTAAAACAAGAGGATATTGTGTGGGCTCCGTGTCTCATGATGGCACTGGAGATAACTGAACACTCTACCACTCCTTACCACAGTCCTCTTTCTCTGCTCTGTTTTCTTCTAGTCCTAGGATCCCAGGATTGGTGAAAAGGAAAATTATATGGTTTTGTGATGGAGACGAACACAAGGTAGTGGTTAGAGAGCCTGGGCTTGGAGCTGGACTGCCTGGGTTGGATCCTAGTTCTATAACTCATTACCCATGAGACCTTGGGAAGTCATTTAACTTCTCCATGCCTTTGTTTCCTCAGCTGTACAATGGGGATGATGATAATAGCAGTACCTACTGCATAGGACTGTTGTGAAGATTAAATATTTTGATATTTGTTAAGTGTTTGGAATAGCATTTAGCACTTCGTAAGTATGGAGTGTTAAATTAGATAAATCGAATTTAAAATTGAAAGCTCAAATAGGCAGTTAGCATTCCTCTTCGAGACAAACAAAACCTTTGCTGTGTAGTCTGACTCATAGTGACCCTAGAGGACAGAGTAGAACTGCCCATTGGGTTTCCAAGGAGACTGGTGGATTTGAACTGCTGATCGGTTAGCAGCCAAGTTCTTAACCACTGCACCACCAGGGATCATATTTGAGACAATTGGTCTCTAAAAAATTTACAAGAACCTGGGGCAGCTAAAGCTCGGGCAGAACAGAACTTGGAGCTGTTCATCCCAGAGCCCGTCGTTAACTCTGTTCCACACGCACAGACAGCAGCCCGGCCGTGCATCTCCAGCTTGTTAGTGCTAATATTCCAGGTGCCCTTGGAGGATAGCCATCCCGTGCGTGCTCATGTAGAAACACCACTTTGCAAACCTTTCATTAAGCCTTATAAAGAAGATGTCAGCTCGCTGCAGACACATCTGGAGGCGGCAGGGAAGAGAGTCGTTCATTTTCAAACCTGTCAGCCGAGCAGTTCCTCCGGTCAACATCCTGGGAGCAGGAGCCGAGAGGACCAGGCAGCACCACCAGGCAACGGCAGGAGCAGAGAGCGGGGGACACGGCCTTCCCAGCCAGGCCTACCTGCCAAGCAGCTGGGATGAGTGCTCACAGCAGAAGAGGTGAATGAGTATGGATCCAGGGTAAGGCAGGCCTCTCCGGGAGAGCAGACACTGCCCCCTCCCAGCTTTCTGTCCTCAGTGATTACCGGCTCTTGGCTGTGAATGTCAGAACTACTAAGGTCCCAGGTCACTAGAACAGATTTAGATTCCAAGTCTGGGAACATCAGTGGACAGTGGGGAGGAACTTTGACTTTTCTCCGTTAACTGTGCTTGCACCCTTGCAGGTGGCTCCACTCTCCTCTCACTTCCCTCTTCCCTCCTCCTGCCTTCCCTGCTCCTCCCTGCCCTTCATTGCAGCAGCACTGCACATGCTCAGAGGCTGCAGCTGGCTGGGCCATCAGAGAGGCCATGTGATATGATTGAGGGTGTCCAGAACGAGCAGTCGGGAAATCTAAGCTTGTGTTTCTGCTGTACCTTTAACCAACCAAGTGATGACTAGTGCACCACTGAATTCTCTCAGTCTTAGTTTTCTGGTCTCACTGGAGATGGAATGGTGGTGAAAGATAGCAGACAGGAGGGAGGGCAGACTGAGAGATCACTGGGATGTAGTCAGGGGTAGTGACTCTGAGTGGTGCATAACTATGCAGCAGGACCTTGCAGGTAAGGGCCTGGGATGGGAAGCCAAACAGCCCTCAACTTAATTCCAGCTTCACTGCTTCCAAGCGAGTTAACCTCTCTGAGCCTCAGCTTCCTTAGTTGTAAAACAGGAAAAAAAAAAAAAAAAAAACAAGACCCACCTCATGGGATTGTTATGTCATATAAGCATGCAATAAATGATCGTATTCATCTTCATCTTAGTCATGATGAATTTAGAGGTCAAGAGAGCCTGCTTGAATTTGAGTCTTGGTTTAGATGTAGTGAGTGATTTGGGTACCTATTCAACCTCTAAGACTCACTTTTCTTATCTCACGTTGGGATAGTAAGTTATTGTTTGCTGCTGTCCAGGAGGCCTCTACTCAGTGATGACCCCGTGCACAACAGAACGAAGCACTGCCTGGTCCTGCGCCATCCCCATGAGTGATTGTGGATTGGACCATTGTGACCCATAGGATTTTTATTGGCTGATTTTCAGAAGTAGATAGCCAGGCCTTTCTTCCTAGTCTGTCTTAGTCCAGAAACTCCACTGAAACCTGTTCGGCATCATAGCAACACAAGCCTCCACTGACAGATGGGTGGTGGCTGCCCATGAGGTGCATTGGCTGGGAATTGAATCAGGTCTCCCACATGGAAGGTGACGCATGAGGTTCATTGGCTGGGAATCAAATTAGGCCTCCCACATGGAAGGTGAGGATTCTACCCCTGAACCACCAAGGCCTCATGGGATAATAATAATCACATGTATATCAGAGTGGCTTTAGAGACTAAATGAGATAATCTACGTAAAGCTACATAAAGTGCAGTTCTCACTAACTGATCTCTCTCTAAGGGGAGCTATATTATTTTCCTGGATGTAGGTGGGACCTTCTTGCTTTGGTGGCTGTGTAGGAGTACGGTTGGGGCAATAGGCAGTGTATAAGCAAAGGTATAGGAGGAACTGTTGTCTTTGCAGGAATGCAGGAATGCAATTCCTCCTCCCGCAGGCAGCCAGGGGCCCCTCCACCCCAGGTTACCCAACAGTGACCCAGCTGGTAAATGACTGACTAACCACAGAGTCAGGGACTTGCACAGAAAAGCCTTTCCCTTTCCCAGCCCTGCACTGGCAAGGCCCTCCCTAGCTGAGAAAAAGATGCTTCAAGCTCCTACCTCCTCTCACCCCCATCTCAGAACCTTTCTTACAGCTTCTGTGTGACAAGCCCTAGCTTGGGCTCCCGGGAAAAGGTACAGCTTCAGGCCCAGGGATATTTGTGCAGGGAGGAGGTGGAAGCAGTTTCAGGAGCTCGATTCATTACAGCAGCAATCTTGGTCAAACAGGTTCCTGCAACTTCAGGGAAGCGTCTTTGTTCTGTTGTTCCAGAGAGCCAGACAGACCTCCCACAACCCTGGAAGGGGGCAGCAGGGGTGGGGAGGAAGTCCCCTGGAGTCTGGCCAGCAGATGACTGTGATGGCAATTTCATCTCAGTTCACACAACACTAGGGACCGATTCTGTCTGATTACAGCTTGTAAGCCTTAGGCAACTGGCTTCCTTTGCTATTTTTTCCTCCAGTCTAGGGCAGAGGGGTGACCAGAGTTGGTGGGAAGAAGTCGGAATTGCACTAGCATTTTTTGGACAAAGACTAGATATCCTTAAAGGATTTCTCCAACTCTGCAAGTCTATGATGAAGAATCTCAAATATCAATGGACATTCAAAAAAGTGAATTTAAAAAAATGGGAAAAAAACTCTTAGATAATTGGAAGCACACATTTGGGTTTCATACAATGGAATATTATTCAACCATTAAAAGGACTGAAGTATTGACACATGCTACAACATGGATGAACCTTGAAAACATGCTAAGTGAAGGAAGCCAGACATGAAAGGCCACATATTATATGATTTCATTTACGTGAAATGTCCAGAATATGCAAATCCATAGACACAGAAAGTAGATTAATGGTTGTCAGGGGCAGTGGGAATGGGGCAAGACCACTAATGGTATGGGGATTCTTTCTGGGGTGATAAAATGCTCTGGAATTAGACAGTAGGGATGGCTGTACAACTTTATGAATATACTAAAACCCACTGAATTGTATACTTTAAAGGGGTGACTTTTATGGTATCCAATTATATCTCAATAAAAAAATTATGTGAGGAAAAAATTTGGGTTTGAGTCTGTAAGGAACTATGGATGCTACATAATACGTTACCAAAAAAATAAAAATAAAAAGGCTGGTCTGATAGTAAAGAGTCTGGCTCAGTCTTGAGCCCATCAATTATCCAACATCTAATAATCTGGCCATCTAATCATCCAACAAGTATTTATTGAGTACCTGCTATATATTAAAGCACTGTGTGAGAACCAGGTATATAGTGGCGAACAAGACATTTTGTCTCTATTGATGGTCTTCCACTAACTAACCGTGTCCCCTTGGCAGTTTGTTTAACTTTTCTGAGCCTCGATTTCCTCTAGTGGAGGTCATCTCTAGATTCCTCCCTCTCAGCTCGAGTGCCCCAGGGGATGAGGTCCTAGGCTAATACTCTATATGGTTTTGCAGTACTTGGAGCAGTGGTTCCCAAACCTGATGATGAATCAGAATTTGTCCCAGAGCTCTGTGAAATTACAAGCTCCCAGGATTTGCTCCTGAACGGTCTGATTTAATCAGCCTGCAGTGGCTTTGGCGCTTGTAGGTCTGTGCACCGTCAGGTTTTGGAACTAATGCCCCAGGAACCGCATGGCCCAGAGCCTGGCTGCTAACCCATCCTAAATGAAGTACCATGCCTTCTCTGGTTCATTCTGGATTGTCCCAGGTCTCCCCACACACGTTAGCATCTCTGCTTACACTTTCTCCACAGGGACAATACGCATTGGCTGCAAAACGTTTTCCACCTACAAAATTCATTTTTCCTGTGCTTCCACTCCCCACTTTGTTAAAAAAGAGTGAAAGGAGAAAAAAAAGTTATCCAAGTTCCAGAAATAGAACAAAATTACTCATCCATTTATAGAGTCATCTTGCACTTTAGAAACAAGCTGCTTTTTTTGGCTTCATTATTTTGAGGGATATTTTTCTATTCAGTTTCCTAAGCATTGACACTATTTTACAGATCAAAGGATTCTTGTTGTTAGCTGCTTTAGAGCTGGCCTGACTCATGGCGACCCCATGTGTGTCAGAGTAGAACTGTGCACCACAGGGTTTTCAATGGCTGATTTTTCAGAAGTAGATTGCCAGGCCTTTCTTTCCAGGTGCCTGAGTGGACTCAAACCACCAACCTTTCAGTTAGTAGCCTATCACTTAACCGTTTATAGCACCCCAGGACTCCAGATCAAAGGGTAGGCTTTTATTATATTTTTTATTTTAAGATAAGGACTGTGGGTTATTTGGCAAAACCACAAAATTGGCAAATAAACTTTTAATGTGAAAAGAAGTTCACACACACACATACACACACACACACACACACACACACACACACACACACACACACCCTCCCCAGTGTTCAGTGTTTCTTCCTTGTTTGGGCAGCTAAGCAGAAGATTTTGAGGTTCTGACATTTCGCTGGTAGCACAGTGGTTAAAGTGCTTGGCTGCTAACCAAGAAATCAGTAGTTCAAATTCACCAGCCACTCCAGGGGAGAAAGATGTGGCAATCTGCTTCCGTAAGGATTTACAGCCTTGGAAACCCTATGGGTCAGTTGTACTCTGTCCTATAGGGTCGCTATGAGCTGCATCGACTCATTGGCAGTGGGTTTGGTTTTGCGTTGGATATTTCCACTCTCCTCTTCCCTTAGAGCCCTGGTGGCATAGTAGTTAAGAAAGAGTTTGGCTGTTAGCCAAAAGGTTGGCAGTTCGAATCCACCATCCGCTCCTTGGAATCCCTATGGGGCAGTTCTTCTCTGTCCTATACGGTCACTATGAGTCAGGATCCACTTGAAGGCAACCGTTTGGGTTTGTTTTTGGTTCTTAGCCCAATTGAAAGCTGACAAGCTACCTAACAGGCGACCACCAGGGGGTGCCCAATATCTTGTGGTTGCATTGAGAATGCGAAGTGAGGGAAGAGAAAGGGTGAGGGATGACAAAGGTGAGAAGTCAGTTCTTGCTTAAATTATAAAAGAGCAGATCAGGGATTTCCTACCTGGATCGCTCTTCTCTGCAAAGGCCACAATGTGGATCCCATTCAAATCATCTTCCTGTGGAAGAAACGAATCAAAGTTTACACTCTTGGGTGGAGCACTTCAGAGGGACATGACAGAGAGGGTGGAATGGAAATAGGGAAGGCGGAGGTGTGGAAGGGGCAGCGGACACAGAGACACAATGAAACAGAGCTGATGTGGGCACACGCTTAGGAAGGGAATGCTGATAAGCATAACTAGGGGGTGGGGAGGCAGAGAGATGCATGGAGCTTTGATAAGGGATTTGGATAAATGGGTTTGCAAGACAGGAACAACTACACACAAGACATTAACACTAAATGGATCTCACTCCTGTGCTCTGGAGGGTCCAGGAAAGCAGCAGTAGAAGACAAAATGTGGAAGAACATTGAGTCTGGCTTCTCAGGGGCTCTTAAGGGCAACAAGCACTCTGAATAGAGGTCAGTGACTTCAGCTGTCCATTTCTGTTTCAAGAATTTGTTACCAACAAATATAACCAGGGATGTACCAGACTGTGGAACCTTCTGAATGCTGCTGGCAGATCCTGAAACTATCCCCAAACAGACAGCAGATAGGAATCTTTAAGGTAAGTTAGGATGTAAAGCCTGTTTTGTTCATACAGGAATCATATACAAGTATAGTGCATCTTTGTTAAGACTTCATGAATACTTCTTATTGTATAAACAGAACCTATGGGGCATTATAGGGCATTTGTTTTTCAGTGGTAGAATTCTCGCCTTCCATGCAGGAGACGAGGGTTCAATTTCCAGCCAAAGCACAGCCACCACCCTTCTGTCATTGGAGGTTTGCAAGTTGCTGTGATGCGTAATAGGTTTCAGTGGAGCTTCCAGACTAAGATGGACTAGGAGAAAAGGCCTGGTGATCTACTTCCGAAAATCAGTCAGTGAAAACCCTATGGATCGCAACAGTCTGATCTCCAACCCATCGTGGTGATGGTGCAAGCCTGGGCAGGGTTTTGTTCCATTGTACATGGGGTCAGCGTGAATCAGGGGCTGATTCTACAGCAGCTAACAACAACAATACATAGTAAGTAGGGAACACCTTGTGACTGTGATCTCCAGGTTGTTTCCATGGTGTCCGTTCTGCCACTGGACCTAAAGCTTGCCAAAGCAGTATGGGCCTTGGAAGCATTTCTGTGATTGTGGGAGCACCTGGAAGAGCCTAAAATTTGGGCCCAGAGAAGGTTGAGGGTGTGTGACAGGGAAAAGTGGGTACAGCTGTGGGTTCTGGGGGGAGGGGATGGCAAGGCAAAGAAGCTAGAGAGAGTGTTTCAAACCGATGGGGCAAGCCTGGGGCATTTCATGTTCCTACTTTCTGGACAGAGAGACTCATATGCTTTGTGTCTCCTTTGCATTGATTATTTTTGGAGAAGGAGGCGAAAAAGCTTGGAGAGGCTTCTGTCATAAGGCATGCGATCCCCAGGAGACTTGGGAAGCAAGATGTATGTGAAAGAAGCATCAGGGACAAAGCTGAGTGAACACTGATTATGGTTGACCTGGGGAAAGGGATTCATTGGGCACCCTGAATGTCATATCAGAATCATCCTAGGGAAAAAAACTGCAGGCATCTCAACCCTCCCATGATCCCCATTTTCATTTCAATGGATTTTAATGCTGGTGCAATCCTATCTAAATGCTAATTTTTTTCCCTTTGAGTTTGGAAAGGACTAAACCTCCCAAAATTCAAAGAGAGATTAAATAGAAAATATTATTATTGAAAATAAGAGAATAGGCACTGTCTTTGTCAGATTCTCTGGGAAATTGATTTTTACGTGTGTGTGTGTGTGTGTGTGTTTGTGTGTGCTGGTTTATTACACAAATCAGACAGCAAACAGAAGGGGAGTCTGAGGTTTCACCATTTTAGGTTTGCTATTATTGCCAGACAGAATCTCCTGATCAGTTCTCATTAGGCAGCCCCGCGTCTGTCTCCTGCCATCAGTGGAAAGTGAGCTGTGCTAACTCTGTGAAGCAGGCTTCATTTCTGTGTGCCCTTCCAGAACGCATCTGGAAATTGGTTTCAGAATAAAGAATCCATATTTGTTTTCTAAGAGGCTGTCACTCCCCGGGCCTGAGATAGCCCCAGCATGGAGAGAGAGGTGTAATCAAAGGGAAGAGGCTCTCGCTTTGTGTGTCTGGAAGATTCAGCACACCAACATTTATTGGACACCTGCTAAGAAACAGGCACTTGCTAGGTGCCAGGTATTTTCATGTAATAAACTCAAGCAGCAAGAATCCATGGGCAAGCCTGTGAGTCGAGGTTACACAGTGAGAATGCAAGGTGCAGGGGTAAGAGCACAGCTGATGGCCATGACACTGAGCACAGCCCACGGGGAGCTCTCTGAACCCCATGATCTTTGCAGAGCAGATCACCCATTTGGTCTGTACAACATATTGCCTCGGAAATTACCTTTATAAATTGCACGATTCTTGCCATCTCAACTAGATGGTAAGTTCTCTGAGGGAAGGGATTAGGCCTTAAAATTACAATGATGATTATAAGTGCCATTCATGGAATAAGTACTTCGTAAGTACATTATCTCTAAATCTCAAATGAAAGTCTTTTTTCTATTTAATGCTGAAAGAATTGAAGGGACTTACCTAAGGCCACAGAGCTAGTAAGGGACATACAAGTAACTGGGAGTCAAGCCAGTTCTGTCTGGCCCCTAAGCCCACGTTCTTTTTTTCCCACCAACAGCAGCACGCTGCGCCCCATGCACAATTGTCACTCTGCAGGGTTTGCAGAACATGCGGTACACCCAGGTCAGTGGCTCTTACTTAAGTTGAAAGAGGCTGAGAATGGGCCTGTATGTAAAGTGACCAAGCATCAAGCCCCCCAAAGAACTGGTGATTTGAGAGTTACTTTCTTAAGTATCTTCTGGATTCCCCAGCACTTTGTACTACTCTCTGTTATAGCGATGAGCATGCTAGACTGGTGATGTACGTTTTGAGACTGTTTCATTTACTCAACCCCAAACTTCTAAGAACAGGACAGCAACATTCTTTTTCATAACCTCAGTGCGTAGCACAGTGTAATAGGCTCTTATTGATGCTTAATGACTTAAAAAAAAATACGATGATAAAAATCTTACATACTCACTGAAGAAAATTAGAAATACTAGAAATACCAAGAAGAAACTAAACATCTCAACTACCCAGATAAAACAACTCTTTAACATTTTGCTCTACGTCCTTCCAGTCTCTGTTGTATGTTTGCTACTGAAGGGAGAGATACAAAGGAAAGAGGTGTGGTTACAACTGGCAGGCTCCCTGATTAGGTTGCAATAAATGGAGTGACCCTGGGGCTCATCTGGGTGTCTCTGGCCGGTTCTAGGAAGTACTTCGCTGTTGTAACAGAGGGAGGGTTCTTTTAGAGGATTTGTTGACTCCCACTCTCTGTGGGATTTGCCCAGGACCCTGGCTGACTGCTTGCTGGGATGGAGGGTGGTTTGGAGGGTGGAGCCTCAGTGGGAATGAAAGGTCAGCACTAGGTCGGGATTGCCTACCCTACCTTTACATTCTTTGAATAGTCTAGGAAAAAAATTAAAAGCTACTCAATTTTCACATAGCAAATATGACTAGGCATTGCTTTCTCTACTGTAATAAATAATGTATTTTCTACGGTTTGGTGCTTTAAAAAACTGCACAACCGGGCAGGAAAAGGGTAAGTAGTTCTTTTAGCCCTAGCTTCCTTTCCTATCTTATTTAAATATTTTGCAAAGTCTGGGAAGTGGATGTTGAAGATAAAGATTTGTAAGTGCATTAGCTGATTACCTTCCTGACATCTGTGCTTCTAAGTTGCCGTGGCCTATGGAGATTCTGCTCTGAGGAGCAATGCCCTCCTCAGTGGGCTGGGAAATGGGGAGGAGGTTGGGGAGTGGCTCCCAGAGGTCCCTCTGATAGATTGATTTCTGTTTCTTCTTTTTAAGGATGTGAAGATGACCCAGAGGTGCTGTCCTGCCTTCCCTCTCATGGTGGAGACTTGGATGAGGGAGCTCACCAGGCCTGGTTAGGGCTTCTGAGGAGTCATGTGGTTATTCCAGAATGGGGTGTTGGGAAAGTGTAACCCATTCCAGTTGCCCTTTACTATACCTGGTTAAATTCAACACAAGGCCCTTCCCCAATTAGAAAAAAAATTGAATATATGATAATGCGGAAAATATGAGCCCTCACTGTTATTTTATATTATAGCAAAAGCTGTAACTTGTTCATTAAGTGAAAAGAAACCAGAGAATGAGTTCCAATGAGGCCAGACATCTGTTTTCAGTGCAATTGACAGTGCTCCCTCTGAGATGACGAGAGAGAGCATTTCTGCAGCACAAAGGGGTGCTGAGGATGTCCTGGGGGAGGTGAGGGAGGCTGATGTAAGCTTTGCCGCTGTCGAATCTGTTGTGTCAGTGAGGAAAGCCCTGGGTGAGTGTGTCCACTGTTCTATATTCTCTCCCTTCCAGCCATCCAGGTGATGGAGGGTTGTCTCTTAGGGAGAAAAACAAAACAAAACAAAAAAGAACTAAGCATAAAGGCTTAGCAGAGCAAAACAGCAATAATCACTTTCAATTTAAAATGTTATAAAAGGAAAGTGTCATGAAAGACCAAGAACTTGTTCCAGATTAAAGGAGACTAAAGAAGCATAACAATGAAATGCAATGTAAGATCCTGGATTGGATCCAGGGCCAGGTGAAAAAGGTTTTTCTCTTGCTTGAAAGGACATTAGTGGGACAACTAGCAAATGTGAATTAGGTTTATAGATTAGGTAATAAAATTGTTGTCAGTGTTAATTTCCTGATTTTGATACTAGTACTGTGGTTATGTAAGAGAAAGTCCTTCTTTTTAGGAAATACACTGAAGTATTTAGGGAGAAAGGGGAATTATATCTGCTACTTAGTCTCAAACAGTTGAGAAATAAAAATATGTAGAGAGGGAGAGAGCATGAGAAAGCAAAGGTGGTACAATGGTAACATTTGGGGCATCTAGATAAAGATATAATGGAATTCTTTGTACAATTTTTCTAAGTCTGAAATTATTTCAAAGTAAAAAGGAATATTCTTTTTAAAGCACTGTTATAACAATTTATTGTCATTATTATTTAAAATCTAAGACGAGATCTTTTAAAGGTTAATGTTTTGAATGGTTTAAATGTTAAGGAAATATGTTTCTATTGTGCTGGGTTGTTCTTAAATAGTCCACTCCTCTAGACTGGATTATTTGCTCTTCGGTGCCTTGTGAAATGTTTGTTCTACCTTCACACATCCAACTAAGATACACACCAGTAAAACAGTGTCAGGTTACTCCATGGCTCTGTGCACCTTCACTTCAGACTCTGAATTAAAGAATTAACGAATGAATAAATGCTTCTCTGTCAATCCTTTTCCTTCCTTCCCCCAAATGGTGCCTTGTGGGGACATGGCCTACTCTAGGCAGGCTTATGGTAAAGAACATAAGATTTGGCACCAGGTGACCTGAATTTAAGTCCCAAGAAGAATAACAGATTTCATATGATAGTCAGTTTCCCCATCTGTAAAATGGAGCTAAAATAATATTTGTTCTAGGTCACTTGCTAGAGAGTTGAAAGGTCCAAGTAGAAGGATCTATGAAATACTTTGAAAAATGCTCCACAGACTTTGATTGTTATTGATTATGGGATTTTGTATAAAGCCTGTGTATGTGTGTGTGTGTATGGGGGGAGTATAGTTATTTCTAAGGCCCTCCTTCTAATAGTAATTGACCCAACTGACATACGGTTCTGCGACATAGACCTAGAGGACAAGTAATGTAGCTGCCTTCCAACACCTTGAGTTGATATTTTTAAAAACAGCCACCATTCACTGAGCACCTTCCATGTCCTGGGCTCTTTACAAAAGCACCAATTTCAGATGGGGAAACTAAAGCTCAGAATGACCATGTGACTTGATATAGAACACAAAGCTAACAAGGTGGCAGATTTCAGATTTGAGCCCAAGTATCCATAGCCTGAGCTCTGTGACCCTGGGTCTCTGGTGGCCAGTGAACAGAAGCCAGTAGTCACTTTGGGAAATGAACTCAGATGGAATAATTTTGCTTATAGATAATACGAAAGAGACTTAAGTTGGATCCATGGATAACTGGGTTTTAATTGAATGTGATGTTGTCCGTGTTTCAATCACCACACTATCCAGACATTTACCCCAACAGAATAAGACTTAGTTTAAATTTAAGGACTTAGTCAAAAGGGCACCCTTCTTGGGGACTATATTCATCTCCACAAGGCAGAAAGGGTTTACCAACTTCTTACCCAAGTTTCAAACATATCTTCCGGGCGCAGGCGCCGTAGTGTAGGTCTGAAAAAAAAAGGGAGGGGTTTCTTTAGCAGGCATCACAGGGCAGACATTGCAACCCGAGTGCAGTGATATGGAAAATGAGATGCTGGTTCGTTTGCAGGAACATGAATTGCTCTGGAACCTGCTTCTCCCCCAAGGAGATGGAGCTACTCTACCCTATTTATCACATGGATACCCGGGCCTACAACCACTCCAGCCTTTGCGCTTCCTTTTTCTCAGCATTTTCGTGGACCTATTTGATCCAAGGATTATAAAGTTTATGTAAATAATGGGCTGGAGGGCATAGGATTAGCTCATTCCCAGGGCAAGAAGCCATTTCCCTTCTCACAGACAAGTATCCCTGCCAAGACTCCAGAGTAGGCCCAGAGTGAGGAGACCTGAGACAGAAAACAGGAAGCCTTTGTGATCCCAGCCCAGAACTGCAGGAATTTATCGTCTGGGTCATCCATCAAAAGCCCTTTAGGGATGTTTAGGGGAGCAGATAGGATGTATATTTTCCTCATAGTTTCATTTCATTCTGAATGTTGGTTAATGGTGTCAGACATTCAGAGGACTAAAACCCATAATTCGAAGAAGAGTTGACATTTGTTCCCCCAAGTGCTGCCTCCTTGCAGAGGCTAGGACTGTGGTGGTGACGGGATCATGTGCTCCAAGCTCAACGAACTTAAGTGTGCATGTGTGTGGGAGGGTGGATGGGTGAGGCAGTGACTGTACTACCATGTTCTATGTTCCAGTATAATCCCTCTAGAGCAGGGATTGGCAAACTACAGTTCATGGGCCAGATCTGGCCAGCATCTCCTGTTTTGGTAAAAAAGTTTTATTGGGAGACAGCCACATCCATTTGTTTACAAATTATCTGTGGCTGCTTCCATTCTACAACAGTAGAGCTGAGTAGTTGCAACAGGAACCATCTGGCCCACAAAGCATGAAATATTCACTATCTGGTCCTTTGCAGAAAAAAGTTTGTTGATCATATCACTCTAGGTGGTATCAAATATTCCTTCCTCTCCCAGAATTTCTATGTATAGAATGTTTATCCTTGGATAAATGACTTAACTTCTCTGAAACCAATTCCTTCATCTCTAAAATTGGGATAATAATAATTATCCACGTAAAGTTGAAGATTAGATAAAATACCTTCCATAAAGCATTTAGCATGGTACTTGGCATATAGGAGACTGTCACTAAATGGCTGTCATTATTATTGGCTCTGGCTTTGAGGGGATTTGCTGACTGGGGTGAAGTGTTCTAACAATGGCTGCAAGCATAAGCCCATATTCAGAGAATTGTGGCAACATTCACGGTCAGTTTATCAATGACCAAGAAAGCAATACCATTGAGTTCAGTTCTGCTGGGATACTAACTCTAGACTGTTGTTCTTGGTGGGTCTGCAATGTTAGGACTGAGGGGCTCTCATCCATTCCCTGGACACTGGACCACCCTACCCCCCCTGCATGCCATCTCAGGCACCTTTGATGTTCCTTCACAAATTCCACGAGTTCCTCTTCTGTGTAGGGTTTGTCGGGGATGGCTACAGGCTCATCCATGAATGGCTCGTAGAAATCAACCTCATTCATCTTCAAAGATAGTTTCTTTGCAACCTATAATAATTAGAAATAAGACAATAGTTTCCTTGAATGGTAGTCTAGAGTAGCAATGGGTTATCCATCTCAGACAAGTATGTGTGTTTTCTGGCAAAGCCATGAGAATGCATGGACAGTTTTAACTTTAATGTTGAGGTGATAGAAACTCATCACCTAAGGCTGGGCTGGATTGATCTTTTGTGATCCAAGAAGGACAGAAGAGAGAAAAAGACCTATCTGGCAAATGAGGGCCAAGTGGGGGCAGGGAGCAGTTGAAATGGAAACAGTTGAAATTCTGTCATCACCATTATTCCATTGTATTTGGCAGGGCTGAAGGAGGAAGCAAATGTCAACGGAGCTGGGATGTGTGGGTTTGAACCAATTTTGATAGAACAGGTACTGAAAATCAGAAACTATTAATCTATCCTCAATCAGCTCGTAAACCCTGATCATTATTTAGGTTGAAGCACTGGCCCTAGGTTAAACATTCCAGGGCTAGGCTTGCTTGGTGGTTTGTCAGGTGCTGGGAACTGCCTGGTTTGCAGCTGAACACAACTCCAGCTACTAGTCATAAGGTGACCAACAGCCCCAGTTTGCCCAGAACCGAGGGGTTTCCTGGGACACAGGACTTTGAGTGTTAAAACCAGGCAAGTCCCAGGCAAACCAGGACGAGTTGGTCACCCTACCCCAGATAAAAGGTTTGGGGAACCAGCCATAGTTGGAAGACATTCCTCTCTTGAATAAAGTGGACACACAGTCTGTTGTCAGCCCAGAGTTGTTGCTGTTTGCCTGCAGGGCTGCTGAACTTGGGACCTCTCTTTGCAAAATGATGTGAGAGGCCTGGAATGTGCAAAGCTCTATAGAAAACCAAATGCCATTCTTTTCTAGTTCGGATCTGTGGTCCAAGAAAGCACAGGCATGAACAGTGGTTCCCTTGAAACTAAAGAGAGATTGCCTAAGCGCTGACGCTTTGTGGTGGTAACCAAGGATGCGGTAGCCTAGGGCTGCTGTGACTAATTGGGAAGGGGAGGAGCTGGGTGTTACACAAGCAATTACACAAGTCGGTCCATCCTAAGGAAACTGGTGTTTATGTGAATTTGTTATCAATTGTTTTAAATTCAAAATCACTATCTTATAAAAAAGGAGCCCTGGTGGTGCAGTGGTTAAGCACTGGGCTGCTAACCTAAAGGTTGGCGGTTTGAACCCACCAGCCACTCTGTGTGAGAATGAAGTGGCTATCTGCTTCCATAAAGATTTACAGCCTTGGAAAGTTTTATTCTTTTCTATAGGGTCACTGTGAGTCAGAATCAACTTTATGGTAACAAGTTTTTTTTTTTAATCTTCCGAAGGTTATTTGTTACAGTACTTTAAGGGAAAGAAACTCCAGCATCACAACTCAGCTAAAGAAAAGAGGCCAGGTTAAGAGTTATAGTCAGGCAAAAGAGATTTGATCATCATATTGATTATGTTTTGAGAGACAGGAAGGTATAATTTTTTTCCCTTACATTTTTCCCATTTCTACCAGTTGCGGGGGATAATAGGTGCTGGCGTGGGGAGCAGGAAGGTGGGAAACAACAAACCTACCACCAGGGTCTAAGTTTATACACAGTTCTTTACAAAATGGGCCTATTACAGAATGGGCTTCAAAAATGACATTGGATTCTAGTGTTTTGAGTTCACTTACTACATGTTCTAGGAACTAGGAATCTTGTATGAAGTGGGGTGAGGGTGACTTGATGACCAGAAACAGTCATAACAAGACATAGAGTGCTTACTAGGTGCCAGGCACTGTTGCAAAGTGTTTTAGGTTTACTACTTTATTTAGTCCTCATTTTTATTACATAGGAGCCCTGTGGCGCAGTGGCTAAAAGCTCGGCTGCTAACCAAAAGTTTGGCAGTTTGAATCCACCAGCCGCCGCTTGGAAATCCTATGGGGAAGTTCTACTCTGTCCTATAGGGCCACTATGAGTCAGAATCAACTCGACGGCAATGGGTTTGGTTTTTGGTTTTGGCTCACTGCATAAGACAGGAAGTACTATTATGCTTACTTTACAAATGATGAACCTAAGACACAATTTGGGTAATTTGTATATACCTTAAGGGGTAGAGCCAGAATTCAAACCCAGGCAGTGAAGTGTTCTAAACTAACAATTTGCCTGAATTCTAATTTTCCTATCATCTGAGAATTACTTTCTCCTTGACACTAAAGAAAGGAATAGATGTCCCAATAAATATTACATTGGCATGCACCATGTGTTAGTGAGATATGTCCTTGTATCTTGTAATGTGCTCTCATCAATTCATCCCCCATCACCGTTGGCTATAATTAAGGCTTTCTGAAGGTGAGAATGAGCTCATCAGACCCACACGTCAAGGTAAGCAGTGTGTATGGGATGGCGGGATGTCTGGGAGTGGGGGTAGTCTCTGGTCTCTGAACATCAGTGTCTGGGTCCACATTGTTAAATTCACCAATGTGAAGTTGCCTTTCATGTCTCTGAGTTTCAGTCTTGGGAACCCTGAGTTAACGTTTCCCAGAGGCGCTTCACAACACCCCACCACCATCACTCCGCGTGCCCTGCTCTTGTATATCAGAGGATCACTTTCTTTCATTCTTTTAATTGTGTCTTGGATGGTAGGCAACCGAAGTTAACGACTGAGGGAGATTTGATTGATTGAGGAATTTGTTCATTCATTTATTCCATAAGTATTTCCTGGGGCCCACTCTATCCAAGATGTTGTTCTATAGCAGACCTGGCTCGTCAGCATTATAATTATATTACAATTATGCAGGAATGGATTATACAATCGAAAGCTAAATAACCAGTTGCCATGGAGTCGACTGCAACTCATGGTGACCCCATGTGTTTCAGAGTAGACCTGCACTCCATAGAGTTTTCATGGCTGTGACCTTTTGGAAGCAGATGACCAGATTACCGTGTGTGTGTGTGTGTGTGTGTGTGTGTGTGTGTGTGAGTCTCTGGGTGGTGTAAATGGTTAAGTGCCACTAACCGAAAGGTTGGTGGTTCAAATCCACCCAGAGTTGTCTTGGAAGAAAGGCCTGGCAATGTGCTTCTGAAGAATCAGCCATTGAAAACCCTGTGGGGCACAGTTCTACTCTGAAACACATTAGTTCGCCAGGAGTTGGAATCAACTCCACGGCAACTGATTTCTTGGTTTTTGTTGAGTGTTTGTGTGTGTGTGTGTGTACATTTTACTAGTTGGGATAGATTTTGGCAAAGGCAAGAAAACTACAAAGGCCATCTTCTGACGTTTGCGTGTGTATGTATTTTGATAGAGGTTTTTTTCTAAAAATTAGCAAACCATTTCAGTTGTTGCAAATGAAACCAACTCAAAGTGAATTTAGGACTTCTTGACATCTATCTCCTCCATCAACTTTGTTTAGAAAGTCACAGCTCCCTTTGGCCCTAGTGTGGTTCAAAAGAGAAAGTGATTTTGCTTCTCGCTGTTTATTCAGACAGAGAAAGTAATGGGCCAGTGGGAGGTGACATGGCATAATTAGAATGAACAAAAATCAAGGTGTAAGCTACTACAGAGAGGATGACATCTTTGGCCCTCTGACCCTGTCTTGCTCCAACTGCTTCCTCACAGAGGTTGGGCCCTTGTGTGGGTTGATTTAGGATCAGGATCAGTAGATTGCTGCTGGTTCCAAACCTCTGTTCCCAGTAAAATCACCGAGGGAGCCTTTTGAAAATGCAGATTCCTGGGCCATATTACAACCCTAAAAACTCAAATTTCCAGGGATGGGGCCAAGGGATCTATGGTTTTAAAAGCTCCTTTTAGAAGTCAGTATCAAAAACTGACTCCCAAATCTACATCAGCAACCCTGACATCTTACCCTCTTTACACTTGTCCAACTCATGTATTTATTGATTTGTTTACTTATTTACTCTCAATTCTACAAGAGCAGGAATCTGTTTTGCTCCGTGTTGTGTCGTGGCACCTAGAAAAGTGCCCAGCACATAAAAGGCACTCAGTAGATATTTGCAAGTGAGTGAATGAATAAACGAAGACACCTCCAGTGGTATGTCCTCTCAAGTTGCAGAAAACAGCACTCATCATTCTGCCTTAAGTAATGTTTTTAGTAGCTTTACAGTCTTTGCTGTCTTGAAGCTGAGGCTTACAGCCTTAAGTTATTTTCAAGTCTCCTCGCTTCTTTCTCTCCTTCATCTCATCAATGGTCAGGTCCTCTCACCAGCTCATCCTCTGCCAGTTATTTTTTTCCCTCTTTCTGACTGTAGCTAGTACTTCTTCGGTCCTTGCCTCACCAGGTTTGAAAGCTCTACAAAGCACTTCCCCTTTCCCAGGTGATTCTAAGATTCCCTAGTGAGTGTCTCACAAATGGTCTTTGACCTTTCAGCCATCACATGACATCCATACATTTTCCCTGCTCTTCTTCTCAAGTACCTCTTGCTGGACACAACTGAGGCTTCTCCTGGATGCAGCCATGCCTTCTGGACCCCACGTCTCCCATTAAGCATTGTTGGCCCTCCCACCCCCACAATGGGTGCAAGTTCTTAAAACCCAAATGTCGCTGGAGTCACTTCAGTGCAACAGCCCCTCCCTCTGTGTTCCAGAGAGAGTGTGTCTTTTCTTTCTGAATGTTATGAAATCCCACAAGGCTACATGAACAGCGGTGGCACTTATGACTCAGTGTCCTGCAGAGTTTTAAGTGAAACAGCTTTTCGAATTTTTAATTACAGCCTGACCTCACCTTCTTCTAGGAGCCCTGGTGGCACAGTGCTTAAGAGCTTGGCTGCTAACCAAGACGTTGGCAGTTCAAATCCATCGGCTGCTCGAGAAATCTTATGGGGCAGTTCTGTTCTGTCCTATAGGGTGGCTATGAGTCAGAATCAATTCATGGTAATGGGTTTGCGGGTTTTTTTTTTGTTTTTTTTTTACCTTCTTCATGGGCTACAGACATGAAGCCATGTGGTTGGTTGGGAGGCACTTCTGAAAATAGATGCTACCCTGAATTCAGAACTGGACCATCCCGCTAAGAACTAAGGCTTTCCTGACTGACCAAGCTTCTCTGCCTGACCCTCTTCCCTTCAGACTAGTTCTTACCCAGGAGCCACCTTAGCCACTCCTGACAGGGGGCAGATCACCCAATAAATGATTTATGCACAGGCTTATTTATGCTTACTTACTAATCTGTAGTGCACAATTTCACTTGCCTTTCATCACATTAGAGATGTGGTGAAACCCATGTGAAATTGTGCACTACAGATTAGTAAGTAAACACAATTAAGCCTGTGTGTAACTTGCTTACTGTAAACTGGTGCGTACCTTGCTTACTGGTTAATCTGCCCCTGCTCCTGACCCACCATGACTAAACTTCAGTGATGGATTCAGTTTAGACTTCTCCTTACCTCCCCTTCTCTACTGATATCTTATACCAACCTCCTTCTTCCTGGGCCTAGAAGACTGCCTTCTTCTTTTTTTATTAAATTAAAAACAAAAACAGTTGCCATCGAATTGATTCTGACTCATGGCAACCCTATGTATGTCAGGGTAGAAATGTGCTCCATAGGGTTCTCTCTCTCTCTCTCTCTTTTTTTTTTTGAACATTTTGTTGTGGTTTAGGTGACAGTTTACAGAGCAAATTAATTTCCCAATCAATAATTTATACACAGCTTGTTTCGTGACATTCGTTGCAAACCCCTGAATGTGTCAGCATTTTCTCCCCTTCCTCCCTGGGTTCCGTGTGTCAATTTGTCCAGCTTTCCTTCCCCTACCTTCCTTCTGAACTTTGCTTTTGGGCATATACTGCCCTTTAGGTCTTGTATAGTTGACTGTTCTGGGGTGTACAATCCTCACTGATGTTATTGTTCCTTTTATTGTTCTGTCTATTTTATGACTATAATGTGATCTCCGGGAGTGATTTCAATTCCAAGTTTGAAGGGTATCTAACAGCCATAGTCTCAGGGGTTCCACCAGTCTCAATCAGACCAATAAGTCTGGTCTTGTTTATGAGTTTGAATTTTGTTCTACATTTCTCTCCCACTCTGTCCATGACCTACTGTTGTGGTCCTGGTCAGAGCAATAGGTTTGGTCTTTGGTTTTCTTCACTCTTCTTTGTTCCAGACAGGAAGAGACCAATTGTTGTATCTTAGATGGCCGCTAGCAGGCTTTTAAGACCCCAGTCACCACTCACCAAGGTAGGATGTAGAACATTATCTGTATGGATTATGATATGCCAAAGACTGCCTTCTTATTAACAATGTTAATAACTAGTGAATATTTACTGAATGCTTACTATAGGCCGAACACCAGATGAGCATTTTACATATATTGTATCCTTTCTCTGGAGCATAGTAGCACAGAGCATTGACTTAGGAGTCAGACTGATCTGTGATTAAATCAAGCTTCCTTACTCACTAACTAGGTGATCATGAAGCAAATAACTTAACCTCTCGGTGCCTCAACTTCATTCTCTGTAGAATGAGAATACTAATCCCTTTCTTATAGGGGTGTTGAGAGGATTCAATGAGAAAACCTATATAATGCTCTTAGCACAGAGTCTGGCATATAACATGTACTTAATAAATGATAGTTACTATTATTCTTTTGGTATTCATGCTCAAGATCACTCCCAACTATAATACAACTAATTAGAGTAAATTTCCTCCAGAATTACTTGCATTATAGATCTCCCCTCTGGGTTATAGGCTTGAAGACAGGGGCCGTATCCATAGAAGAGGTTCAATGTATATATGAATTAAACATGAACTCTTTTCATCATGCCCCTTCCCTACTCCAGCACCTAGAGGCTTCCTCTTGTTTTTCAGGGAAGTTCTGAACTCTTCTTAGTATAAAGGCCCTTGAGCACTGCCTGTCACTGTCTTACTCCTTAGTAGGCCACTCTCTGATTAACCTTTACTTGGCTTTGATCAAAGACTTAGTCTGTCCTAGGTTTATTTGTTCTAGCAAATCTGGTGATTTCAGTTGGGGTATGTGTGTGTGTGTGTGTGTGTGTGTGTGTGTGTGTGTATTTGTGTGTCTTGATCTCAGTGGCAGGTATAGGGTCTTCTATTTAATGGTGTAGTACAGAGTAAAGGACACAGGTTTTAGACTCAGATCGTCCTAAGTTAGGATTTCAGTTCTACCATTAATTCTCTGGAGACTTTGGATGCTACTTAACCTTTCTAAGTCTGATTTCTCATCTGAGAAGAGGGGATAATGATTCCCTTTCATAGTTGTTTAAAGAATTAGAAATAATATAGATGCAATATACAGAACCATGCCTAACACACAGAAAGCACTCAGTAAATAGTAACCATTTTAATAGTAACCAGAGCCAGAGTAGAATATTCTATCCATGGTAGCCTCAAATAAATTAACCATTGATTCAAGGTCCCTCTATCTCTGCTGTTCTTCAGTTTGTAAAAGCACTTGCCACATCCAGAATATAAAGAACAGTTGAATTATAGGAGAGTATATCAATGACATCTGAAGATGTAAGTAACTTTCTGGAGCACTCAGTGCTTCAGGAGCTCAATACTTTTCCCCATTCCATTACCTGTCCTAACCCAGAGGTGGAAATACGCAAGCCCAGGAAGGGAGAAGGTGCTTCCTAAAGAACAAAGAAGCTGTGATTGAGTGACCTAGCACACTCTGGGCTTACATATTTTCCATTTATAGTGTATGAGAAGATAAGGGGCAGGCCAATACTTTTCACTGGGCATTTAAAGAAATAACTTCAGATTCTCTGAATTAACCATATTTGTACTCATCTCTTGTTCAATAGTGATTCATTGCCATATTTCTAATGCTTCTGGAGAAAGAGGCAAAGGAAGAGATGGTTAAAAGAAAAGGAAAATTGAAAAGTTCTCCAAAATTTATTCCTTTGTGCCTACAAAAGTGTTCAAATTGGACTTTCATAGGTACTTACTCCTTTGTCGAAGGTGGCAAAAAATTTAATGTAAGGCTGGAAGTGTTCAGCTGCCTCTTCAAAAGCCTTGTAATCTAACAGGGAATAGATGAAAGGGAGAAACATTTTTTGAAGACGCACAATCAAGAAATTTTTCTTTTTAAATGATGTAGAGAGTAGCAAGCCAATTAATCCCGAGCAATGTAGATAATTATTTAGTACAATTTAAGTCCAGAGTTGCCCCACCCTGCAAAGAATTTGAATCAACTGGCACTTAGTAACCCAACAGAAGATCTCTTTATCACACTTTTATGAAGTTCATAGATGGAAAGGAGAAAATGAAAAAATGGAAAGAGGATACAGGAGAGAAAAAGAAATGAAAAACTCCAAACCAAAAGAAAAAGTCTTTTCACTCAAACTCACTGCTAGTTATAATTGTGCCCTGTAAAGAGAGTGTAGCTTGCTGCATAAAGAAGCCCTAAGTAAGAAGAAAATCCACTTAATCAAAGATGACATCTATAAATATTTCACACCTCTTAGCATCAGTATACCTTTTGGTGAATTCTAGTTTTCCTTTTCCTTTTTTTTTTTTAAATTCTAATCCTTTGAGAAAATGATTCAAAATTAATCAAGACTTAACTTGACTCTATTCCCAAACTTGAGTACAAATTGGCCAAGGTAAGCACAAGACCAGGTGAGTATGACAATGTTGTGTGTTGGTAGACCTAGACAGGTACTAGGTAAAGAGATTCCTACTTAAACCTTTGATGTGAGGGTGATGGCAATGGTAATAGTGATGGGCAGAGGTGTGGGGATTTGTCTTTCTGAATAAATTATATAATCCTGAGAGTCAATAATCCTATGAGTCATTCATAACAAGATTATTCTTTTTCCATTTCATAGAATTCCATTTCTCTTAATCATAATTGGGGCAAGCTTTTACTAGAATCCTGGAATTATGCATGATTTTCTAATATTCTATCAAAAAACAGAGCAAGAATAATGCTGACTCTGGGGATACCAAGATGAGTAAGACAAGAAGACTCATCTAAAAAGGCTCACAGCCTAGGGAAGGTTATGGACCCTTAAATAATCACATTGCTATGTGATAGTTGTTATAATAGAGGCAAGTGCAACAAGCACAGATGAGAGAGGGGCTGAAAAATTTACAAGAACACTCATACATACTAGTACACACTCACACCAACTCATCCTCATAAAAGAAATTGGATAATCAGAAAAGATATCGTATAGCCTGCTAGCTAGGGCAGAAGATTGGGTGGAGGAAGGTAAGATGGGTGCTTGGTTAGAGAATGAATAGAGAGCAGGTCAGGTGGAGAGAGTAGAAAAAATAGAATGGCTAAAGAATACCTAAGCCATTCGTGTCTAAAGCATCAGTGGGCTCCATCTGAATCCCCTGTTCCTCTCTTCCCTGACCTCCATGTCCCTGATGAATCTCTCCTCACCAACACGAACTCCTACCCTGATGGAAACAATGATCTGAACTTGTGTCAGGGGCTTCCTTTCTTCTCTTGGGGAGCCAGTCTACATCCCTTTTAAGATGAAGAAGGGTGGAGCAAGGTGGTTCCCTAGGTTGGTGCTTCGAAACGTGATTGTACCTTTAGCTTCACTCAAACACGAGTGAAAGTAATATTTACATTTTGTCACTTTTGCATAGTTTTAACACTGAATCAAATGAAATTTAACATTTAAATGCTTCCTCTATGCTTATTTTTTAAAATTTACCCAAGTCTTAAAATGCAGATAATATAAATTATTTAAAAAGTTAATTTCTGACGTCAAAAATACTTATAATTTCCTTAAGTATTTTCATTTAAATAGATTTCGTTTTTAAAGTTATTTTATTTTTCCACAATAATGGACTCGCTGGAAAGTCATCATAGTCACAAGTAAAATAGTCCAAAAACATCTGTGACTAATTAGGCACTCATTATGAGTACTCATTATAAGTATTATTGCAAATTAGGATTGCTGTGTCTTTCTTTTCCTTGGCCTGAATGTCTTGTTTGTGTGGACGCATCAAAATAAGAAATTGTGCCATGATGTAACCCATGCTGGCTCCTTAACACAAAATATTTATCTCAAGGAGAAAAAAGATTTAAATGTATTAAAGCCTGTTGTTGTTGCTGCTGTTAGTTGCTGTAGAGCCAATTGTAACTCATGGCTACCCCATGTATGAAGAATAGAACTACTCCATAGGGTTTTTAAGGCTGTGGCTTTTCAAAAGCAGATCACCAGGCCTGTTTTTCAAAGTGCCTCTGGGTGGATTTGAACCATCTACCCTTCGGCTACTAGTGGAGCACTTAACCATTTGTGCTATCCAGGCACTCTTGTATTAAAGCTTAGACAAGTGCAAAAAAAAAAAAAAAAAAATTAACGAACAAAAAAAATTTTTTTTTAATGAGTTTGATTAGAAGAGAACCAGATCAGGCATAAGAAGGTGGTTACAACATAGGGCAACTAATCACTAACCAGCAAAAATGCCTCCCATAATTGCAGAATCACTTATTATATACACTTTCATGGAAATTGTCAACACAATGTTTGGGATAAATGAAGCAAAGAAAACAGAAAAGGGGTTACTTTGAATGATACTGTTTCCATAATGTTAGGTATCACAGAGATGGTGCTGACCCCAGAAGATGACCACGTCAAAACCATCTCCATTGCAGATTGGTGATTCTACTAATATTAGTAATGGGTGTGGTTGATAGCATTAGTGAAAGCACTGAAGAGAAACACATGGAATAACACCATTTGTCTTGCAAAGAAGAACCAGACCAAGTTGTTGGGGATAAAATATTCCAAGAAGTAGATGAGCATGTTGAAACAAATTTTGGAAACACTGCTAAAACTTGTGTACTGATGGTGCGGCTGCAATGACAAGAGGGTGGGAAGACTTTACACTGAGTTTGTTCTGAGAATCCTGAGATGCAAGTAATATGTATTCACAGAAAAGCTCTGGTTCACAAAGGTTTGCCTGTGGATCTAAATTCCACGTAAAAGGTTATTATGAAAAAGGTGATTTTAGTAGCAGCTAAACCTCCATAGCCCTGTCTCTTTAGCTTTAAGAGAAGAAAATAATTCAGAATATCAGTCTCTGCTGTTTCACATTAAAGTGGGTTAACTGTCCAATGCTGAGCTTATTAAGGGCTTATGAGCTTATTTTTTTAATGAAAAATTATGGATTATTCCCACTTTGAAAAATTTTTTGAAAGATAATTATTGGCTTCAGAAAATGTTTTTTTGCTGAGCACTGAATGAACTTAATTGAACATTGCAAGGATCATGTGAAATGCACAAGGTACTGACCGATTTATGAAATGAAAGCAAAAATTCAACCTCAAAATGGAGGTTATAATGACTGACTAGGAATTTTATTATTCAAAACTTAAGAATAATTTTTAAGGCCACCACAGCAATATCAAAAAAATGATAACTGTAAGGTTTTCACAGGTTAATTTTTTTCAGAAGTAAATCACGAGGTCCTTCTTCCTAGTCTGTCTTAGTCTGGAAGCTCCACTGAAACCTGTCCACCATGGATGACCCTGCTTGTATTTGAAATACTGGTGGCAGAGCTTCCAGAATCACAGCAACACACAAGCCACCAGAGTATGACAAACTGACAGACAAGTGGTGGCCAATTTGAATCAGACAATCATATGGTCTACTATGCCAAGAATGACAAATTGAAGAGGAACAGTGTTGCATTCATTGTCACAAAGAACATTTCAAGATCTATACTGAAGTACAATGCTGTCAGTGATACGATAATATCTATATGCCTACAAGGAATACCAGTTAATATGACTATTACTTAAATTTACCCACCAACAACTAATGTCAAAGATGAAGAAATTGAAGATTTTTACCAACTTCTGCAGCCTGACTAAACATGCAATCAAGATGCATTGATAATTACTCATGATTGGAATGTGAAAGTTGAAAACAAAGAAGAAGGATCAGTAGTTAGAAAATATGGCCTTGGCGATAGAAATGACACTGGAGATCACGTGATAGAATTTTGCAAGACTAATGACTTATTCATTGCGAATACCTTTTTCAATAACATAAATGGTGACTATACACGTGAACCTTGCTGGATGGAATACACAGGAATCAAATTGAGTACCTCTGTGGAAAGAAATGATGGAGAAGCTCAATATCATTAGTTAGAACAAGGCCAGGGGCTGACTGCGGAATAGACAATAAATTGCTCATATGAGCATTCAAGTTGAAGCTGAAGAAAATTAAAACACGCCCACGAGAGTCAAAGTACGACCTTGAGTATAGCTCACCTGAATTTAGAGACCGTCTCAAAAACAGATTTGAGGCATTGAACACTAATGACTGAAGACCAGACGAGCTGTGGGATGACATCAAGGACATCATATGTGAAGAAAGGAAAAGGTCCTTAAAAAGACAGAAAAGACCAAAACAGATGTCAGAAGAGATTCTGAAACTTGTTCTTGAATGTACAGTAGATAAAGTGAACGGCAGAAATGATGAAGTAAGAGATGAACAGAAGATTTCAAAGGGCGGCTTGAGAAGACAAACAAAAGGATTATAACGAAATGTACAAAGACGTGGAGTTAGAAAACCAAAAGGGAAGAATATGCTCAGTGTTTCTCAAGTTGGAAGAACTGAGGAAAAAATTCAAACCTTGAATTGTAATACTGAAGGATTCTATGGGCAAAAAATCAAAACACACAGCACAGGAAGCATCAAAGAAGATAGAAAGAATACAGAGTCACTGTACCAAAAAGAATTGATCGACGTTCAAACATTTCAGGAGGTAGCATATGATCAAGAACCAATGGTACTGAAGGAAGAAGTCCAAGCTGCACTGAAGGCATTGGCAAAAAAACAAGGCTCCAGGAATTGATGTTTCAACAAACAGATGCAATGTTGGAAGTGCTCACTTGTCTATGCCAAGAAATTTGGAAGACAGCTACCTGACCAACTGACTAGAAGAGATCCAAATACAAACCCGTTCCAAAGAAAGGTGATCCAATGGAATGCAGAAATTATCAAACAATATCATTAATATCACATGCAAGTAAAATTATGCTGAAGATAATTCAAAAACAGTTGCCGTAGTACATCGAAAGGGAACTGCCAGAAATTCAAGCTGGATTCAGAAAGGACATTGAATGAAAGATATCATTGTTGATGTCAGATGGATCTTGGCTGAAAGCAGAGAATATCATAAAGATGTTTACCTGTGTTTTATTGACTATGCAAAGACATTTGACTCTGTGGATAATAACAAATTACAGATAACTTTGCAAAGAATGAGGATTCCAGAACACTTAATTGTGCTCATGTGGAACCTATACATAGACCAAGAGGTAGTCGTTTGAACAGAACAAAGAGATGCCTCATGGTTTAAAGTCAGGAAAGGTGTGCGTCAGGGTTGTATCCTTTCACCATCCTTATTCAGTCCGTATGCTGAGCAAATACTCCGAGAAGCTGGACTGTATGAAGAAGAATGTGGCATCAGTATTGGAGGAAGACTCATTAACAACCTTTAACATGCAGATGACACACAACCTTGCTTGCTGAAAGTGAAGAGGATTTGAAGCACTTACTGATGAAGATCTAAGACTACACCCTTCACTATGGATTACACCTGAACATAAAAAACATAAAAATCCTCACAACTGGATCAATAAGCAACATCATGATAAATGGAGACAAGACTGAAGTGATTAAGAATTTTATTTTACTTGGATCCACAATCAACATTCATGGAAACATCAGTCAAGAAATCAAATGACGTATTGCACTGGGCCAATCTGCTGCAAAAAACTTGTTTAAAGTGTTAAAAAGCGAAGATGTCTCTTTGAGGACTAAGGTGTGCCTGACCCAAGACATGGTGTTTTCAATCGCCTCATATGCATGCAAAAGCTGGACAATGAATAAGTAAGATGGAAGAAGAATTGATGCTTTGGAATTATGGTGTTGGTGAAGAATATTGAATATACCAGGGACTGCCAGAGCCAAAAAAACGAAACCTGTTGCCATCGAGTCAATCCCGACTGATAGCAACCCTATAGGACAGAATAGAACTGTCCCATAGGATTTTCAAGGAGCGGCTGGTGGATTCAAACTGCTGACCTTTTGATGAGCAGCCAAGCTCCTAACCACTGCACCACCAGGGCTCTGGACTGACACAAGGATCAAATCTGTCTTGGAAGAAGTACAGTCAGAATGCTCCTTAGAAGCAAGGATGTCGAGACTTCATCTCACATACTTTGGACATGTTACCAGGAGGGACCAGTCCCTAGAGAAGGACGTCATATTTGGTAAAGTACAGAGTCATCGAAAAAGTGGAAGACCCTCAATGAGGTGGATTGACACAGTGACTACAACAATAGGCTCATGCCTAACGATGATTGTGAGGATGGCAAAGGACCAGGCAATGTTTTGTTCTGTTGTACATATGTCGCTATGAGTCAGAACCGACTCAACAGCACCTAACAACAACAGAGCATTATCTGTATATTCCTCAGGAAAAATCTTCATTATTTTGAAATACATAATATGAAAAAGTTCAACTGGGTTTGAAATCCAACCAAATTAGTATAAAAAGTGTCACCATTACATTTGTCAGTGAAAAGAAAAGTAATAGCTGTTAGATGGAAAGAACACTCACGTCCTTGGAAGATAATTTACAGATTGAATTATCTGAGTTCTGTTTGATAGCAAGAAAAGAATGCTTATTAATTAAAGGAAAAGCATAGAATGTTGTCCTGCCCTTTGCCACTGCCCACATGTGCAAGCAAAGCTTCTTGTCAATGGTGTAGCAGGAATTTGAAGAGATCGTCATTTAAAACTTTGATCAAGAACTGCATGTGCTATTTCAAGCATAGGAGCCCTGCTACCAAAGCAATTTTACAAATGTACTCAAGCAGTTACCCTTCCTGGTCTTTTTTCCCTACTCTCCTGACTCTTACCCACCATCTCCTCACCCCTCTACAGACTGTGGTGATGCAATGATATGTTCCTGAGCCCACCCAAAACCTCACCACAAAGCTTTCAAAGGGAACATGCCCAAGGGTGTGGCTGGGGCATGGCAAACAGCCTCGGTGGTCAGCTGTTGGCTTGTCAGCAATTTTTGACATTGTGCAGCAGCTGCAGAGCCCGTCCTTACCCCAATTTTCCTCTAGTGCTTTCCAAGTGACTGAGAAGCTCTCCAGCTGGTGACCATGGAAGCTGCCAATGTCAGGGAGAGGGCCCACTGTTTGCCCCATTTTAGGGGCGAATCTGACTGGGAGGTGGGCCAGTGGGAAAAATAAAACTCTCTGTAAAACACTCACCTCCTCCTCACCCTGCCCTCCTCAAGATCAAAGAACATGGCTCAACCTTGATGTTCTTTAAGCTCCCCTGCAGGTTTTACATAATTTTTGCATGCTTGTTTCATTGCTCAGGGTGTAGGTGATGCTGATGATGCATCCTCTTTAGGGATACTCTAACATCCCTTATTGGGAATCTAACCTTCAGATGCACAGGCTGGGATTGACATATGACTTACGTTCTGAGTCTTCACTCTTGAAATAGCCAATGAGTTTGATCTGGTCATCAATGCGTTCAAAAGCTTGGACTTCCAGTTTGCTATTGATGATCTCCACTGGGTCTTCAATTAGCTGAAATGTCAGATACACACACACGCAAATATCCAAATAAGAGAGCTATTCTTTTTCCAGCAGGGAAATCAGGCACATACATAGAATGCTTCAGAGGGACATTGTAGTGGACTTCGTGGTTGTCACCTCAGCATCCATCCCACCTCTCCCCCAGTGAGCAGCATCAGCAGTGTCTTTTGAGGAACTGACCTTAACTCAAGAGATGGGCTGACTAGTGTGTGCGCAATTCCGTTTCTCTTGCCAGTTATTGATTCAAGAATGGGCATGTGACCTGATTTTGATCAATAAGACTACAGGATATATTTGCCAAAGGCTTTTGGAAAATTGTTTATTCTTGAGAGAGCAATGGGAAGCCACTACATATAAACAAGGGAGTATGATGTACCTGCTGCCGGCCATCTTGTAACTACTTGAGGACAAAGCCAACCTACTGAAAACAGCATTATCTCAGATTTACAGAGAAAAATGGAGGTAAAGCCCTGATCAAGTCTAAAATCTAACCTAACTCTGGTCTGTCCCTTATGTGGATCAATCACATTGCTTATTGTTTAAGGTAGTCAGTGTCTGGTTTCTGTTACTCGCATCTAAAGCCTCCTCTGAGATGACAAAAGTGGGACAGGACCATGTTGTCCCAGAGCTGTTCTGGTGCCCCCTCAGTTTTATTAGGACTTGGAGTATGGGTCAATGAGACAGCAAAGCAGGGTCTACTGGCATTTTTATGCAAGAGATGGCCGTCAGCTCACTTCTGATCCTCTCCCTGGGTTTTGGAGGCTCTGGAGAAAAGCGACAGACCACTGGGTACCAGCTGGTCAATAGGAATAATCAGTATGGATGTTCAACCGAAGGTTCTTTATCTGTGTAGGGATCTGAGTTCACAAGCATTTTGTTTCACAGCTGCTATTAAAAGTCTGAGTTTATCTCTGGAGAAAGTTTTTTTTTTTTTATAGTGTTTGTTTCATTTCTCTGTTTGAGCATATGGATCCGAGGGTGTGTACCTCCATACCTGAGAGTGAGTGAGATACTGGGGGACTCTTTAGTCTTACTTTCTCTTTATACTGCTCTGAGGGTAACTCAGAGTAACTTAGCTGATTGTTGTCTTCAAATCTCTTTCCCACACTCTCTTTAGCAGTACTGGAATGAAGCCAAGGAGATTTCAGTGGATGTCATTATATAAGTGATAAGAGAATTAGCATATTACTACCACACAGTCCTGATTTGTGACCCTCTGGTCACTGATAAAATAGTTTCCAAGGTGATTTAAGGGCCAGCTTCCTAGTAGAAGTAAATAGCACTGTGATGTAGGAACTCCTCTGATTTTTTTTTTTGTGAAGCCTGAGAAATCTGTCTTAGACCAGGTCAGGTTCTCCAGTTTCTCTGTTCTTCCTTTGGGGTTTTCCTTTCCCCCTATATTTGAGCTCAAATAGCTCTGTGCATATAAGCTCAAATAGCTCTGTGCATATAAGCTTACGTCCAAGAGAAATTCCACCAAGACATCGGCTGCAAACTCGCCATCAAACTCAATTGTGCGATCACCCTTAAGAATATACAGGCTTCCTTCTTCATCAAAACCTGGAGGAAACAAACAAATTCCAGGACAAGGTTATCGTGATGTAGGAGGAGCCATCCTGTTGTCCGAGGTGTGGCTCTGGGTCTTCGATGACAGTGGGTCAGGATCAGTGGAACTAGCATTCACCTAAGGGCCAGTTCCCTGGAAACAACACCATGGAAGAACTCTCAGATTGGGAATTGAACTTGAAACAGTCAAGAACCAACCTGAATTTGAATTTAAAAGAAAAATCTCTTCTCCATACCACCACTGCTTTGATCTTCCAAAAACACTAGTAACCCCATGTCACTCTCCTTATTAAAAAGGTTTAATGATTCCACCCCCCACCTGACTCCTAAACCTGACAGTCAAGCCCCTCCACATTCTAGTGCCAACCTTACCACTTACATCCTCCCGTGGGTAGACCTGCTCTCTCCTTTGAAAAATGCCCCCTTAATCCCTTATGCCACTCCATTTGCTTCTTGCACACATGCTGATATGTAAGGGTGAGAAAAGGAAATGTGACAGAGCATGATTCTCTATACTTATATCCTCCCTGTTCCCAAACCTGGAGAGACCTCCATCCTCCACAAGCCCATCTCGATCAGCTCCTTCAGACCTCATCTAGGACTCATGTTACTAATAAGGCCACTCCAATGTCACTTTTGATACTCCCCAGCTCCATTTACAAGTGTCCACTTTAACAGAAAGAAGGAAGTGGTGGGTCAGTGGTAGCATTCTCGCCTTCCATGTAGAAGACCTAGGTTTGATTCCCAGCCAACGCACCCTAAGCACAGCCACCACCCTTCTGTCAGTAGAGGTTTGAATGTTGCTATGATGCAAACAGGTTTCAATGGGGCTTCCAGACTAAGATGGATTAGGAAGAAATGTGTGGTGATTTACCAGCCAAAGAAAACCCTATGGATCTGACCCTGTTGTGCATGGGGTTGCCATGAGTTGAGGATGATGTGATGCTAGCTAACAACAAAAACTATAACAGGAAGCTCTCTGAGAGTAGGACCACAGTCTTCTTGGTACCCTAGTTCCTTGCACAGAGCCTGGACATAACGGGCACCCCATAAACGTTTGCAGACAGAAAGGATTCCTTGTTTTCCTGTTCTAGCTGAATCCGGTACATCTTCTTTTCCAGTTAGCTTGTAAACACTACAAGGGCATCGTCTCCTTTCCTGCCCTCCATCACCCTTGATGTAAGGCTGTGTACTTAACAAATGCTTGCTGGAAAACAGCATTTTAACTCAGGAATGTTAAATAGCTGAGGTTGGCATTTAGTACAACTGCCTGGCATCCTAATTCCTTAGATTAATTGTTTTCAAACTCTGTGTTAGCTGGAGAAGGCTTTCTCCAACTGAACTCTTCTGCAGAACCTCCAAGGAAAGGGAGGCTGGACCACTGCCTGCTATGCCCCAAGGCAACTCTGAGGATCCCCTGGCACACTGGGGAGCATTGATTGTAAATCAACAGGAGTACCATGCCAGCTATGCTTGACGTCAGCAATGGCTGATCTCAATAGATACATCAGTTAGTGCCCACTGTTAGATTTTTGTCTGAGTGAGACCAGTTAGGAGGCTGTTACACTAGTTCAGGCAGAACCTGATGAGAGCCAAACTAAGGCAAATGGAGAGGAGATAAATATGAAAAGAGCAGGTTCACAAAATACAACCACTGCCCAGTGAACCTCAAGGATCAAATAGCCAGAAAGACGTTACCTCAGTTCCTCCGGGCTGAGCTTGAAGAAAGGTTCATTTAATGTACCAAGCCCCATCATGTCTTTGCTGGGAGAATAACCACTGGTTCATTCTTATGAATGCTTGCCCCTGCTTGTCCTCTCCAAACTCTTAGATCGCTGGAACACCACTGTTTCCCTCTAACTAAATTTACTTGAAGTTCTCCCAAATTGAATTTCTCATTAAAACCATGGGAAGGGAGACGACTAAGGAATCAACGGGCTGCTGGGGGAGGAGGCAGAACTCATTAAGTTGCTTTTGACTCTAGGGAAAGAGTTTAACATACTTTGCTTCCCTGCTCAAGGGAAAGAATACTCCTTAATTTATCTCTAGGGAAGGAGATACCCCAGACATTCTCATTAACAGTTCATTATCATTTTATGGTCATGATTTCTTCCTTGTGTCTAACCTAAATACTGACTCCTGTAATTTAAATCTTTTTGAAAAATCTGGACTTCTTGAAAATAAAATAGAAAACAGGTGTCTGTGATTCTCCGGGATAATGAACTTAAGCGGACCTGAAAATATGTATTGAACCACCACTAATCTTATTTTTTTTCCTATGCTTACTACTCCAAATCCAATTAACCTTTCTTCAAAGGTCGTGTTATGTAACCTCCTGCTATTTTTTTAATAGCCTTTCTTCACTGGCCACACAGAAAAAGCTAAACGGGCAGTACATGTGTGTGAGAGTTTGAAAACTGGAGGAGTTACCTGTATCCTCTGTCCTTGGGATTATAGGTATAAGAATCTTAAGTATGACCTATTGACACAAGAGATTACAACTTCCACTGTGTGGTCACTTACCCGTTCCTCTCCTAAATCCTCCCTGTCATCCTTGGTGATAATGCCCAGCTGGTTTTTAGCCTTAAATTTAGAAGCCACTCAGGACCCCAGAGTCACTACTAGTAAAGCTATCTTTTGTTGCTCGCTTCAGCCAAGAGGCAAGAAAATAACAGGTGATGGAAGAAGCTATCCAACATCTCTCAGAGAGCTCACCATGGTGAAGAAATAGAGAATCTAGCCTTTCAGCTTGTTCTAGTTGCTGAAAATAAAGGCTCCATTTACAAGTGTCCACTATAACAGAAAGAAGGAAGTGGTGGTTCAGTGGTAGCATTCTCGCCTTCCATGTAGAAGACCTAGGTTTGATTCCCAGCCAACGCACCCTAAGCACAGCCACCACCCTTCTGTCAGTAGAGGCTTGAATGTTACTATGATGCAAACAGGTTTCAATGGGGCTTCCAGACTAAGATGGATTAGGAAGAAATGTGTGGTGATTTACCAGCCAAAGAAAACCCTATGGATCTGACCCTGTTGTGCCTGGGGTTGCCATGAGTTGAGGATGGTGTGATGGTAGCTAACAACAAAAACTATAACAGGAAGCTCTTTGAGAGTAGGACCACAGTCTTCTTGGTACCCTAGTTCCTTTAGTGTAATTTTCTCTAGGTAGGTACTGTTCATTGTACAGAAACAAAAATATATCAGATGATCAATACAAAACTATTCAGTTCAGGCCTAGATTTATTTTTATGAAACTCTTTCCAACCAAAACTAAGGTATGCACGATCATTTTATATTTATCTTAAAAATAGCCCAGCTATCATTCGAGAATAAATGCAACTGTGCTTTTTTGCAAGAGACACTTTTTCCTGATATATCCCCAAAGTCACACTTACCTAGTTTCTTGGCAAGCTTGGCTTCTTTCTTGGCATCCACCATCACAAAGCCTATATCTTTATGCTCTAGGACCTGGGCCACAAGCTGAAGGGAAAGACAAATAGGAAGGTAGTTGGGCCAAAGAGAGAAAGATGATAGAAAATATCACAGAATAATATTTTGATGTATTGACAGGAGGTTTCTCCTCCATACTTCCTGTTACTTTGGCCAATTCAAGCAGCAACTAAGGAATTTTATGCTTATTATCTCAGTTGAAGGATGACTCAGCAGAATGCTGGGAACCAAGGAGATCAAATCTGAGGACCAGGCCTAAGATAAAAGAGCTGAAAGAATATATTCAGTGTCACACCCTCTGCTGCCCTTGGCATAGGTGACATTTGAATTTGGAGAAGGGAGAATCAGAAAGGAAGCAAAGGTAACTGAGAAGTGGCTCTGAGCCTTGCCCCTGCTGTCAGATCAACCTGGAGTAGGGTGGGGACACAAGAGGACCACAGATAGGCTGAGGGATCTTGGAATAAAGGAGGCCTATGTCACCCATATCCTAGGATAGTCCTCAAGTCCCCCCACCCAGTGCTTGTGGCTTAGAAATGCCCATTTAGTGTATCTGGCAAGTAGGCCTAAGATGGCCTCTCCAGGTTTCCTGCAGCCCATTGAGAGGAAGGAGTAGCAGAGTGTCTTCTGTGTGGCCAAGAGTGACACACAACAGGAAGTGCTGTTGGGGAGGGAGGAGAGCACAGAGAGACTTCAGCTTCAAAGGTGAGGAGGATGCAGCAGTGTTCTCAGTGGGCAGATGGCTGAAAACTACTCTGGGCTGACACCAGTGTTGATGATGACACCAAGGACAAGACTGGCACCATGCTAAGCTCCCTGAAACATAGATATGAGGAGGCAGGGAGACCCTTATTTGACTGAGATCTAATCCCGGCCATCTGGCTGAATGGAGGCTTGAAATAGGGTGGAGAAGCTACTGGAGAGATCATGAGATACTAATCTTACTTTTTTAAAATTAAACTTTTGAAAAAACAATTGTAGATTAACATGCAATTGTAAGAAATAATACAGATAGTACAATTTACCTTGTTTCCTCCACTGGTAGCATCTTGCAAAACTATAGTATGTTATCACAGCTGGGATATTGACATCAATACAGTCAAGACATAGAACCTTTCCATGACCATAAAGATCCCTCATGTTACCCTTTTACAGCTACCTCCACTTACTCCAGTTCCCAGCCCCTCCTTAATCCCTCACAACCACTAATCTGTTCTCCATTTCTATAATTTTTTTCATTTCAAGAATGTTATGTAAATGGGATCATACAGTATGTAACCTTTTAGAATTGACTTTTTATTTATTTTTTTGCTGTTCATTTGAATTTTATTGATTTTGTACCTTGTAATTATTCATTTAATTTTTTTTATTGTACTTTAGAGGAAGGTTTACAGAGCAAACTAGTTTCTCATTAAACAATTAGTACACATGTCGTTTTGTGACATTGGTTGCCATCCCCATGACATGTCAACACTCTCCCCTTCTCAACCTTGGGTTCCCCATTACCAGTTTTCCTGTCTCCTCCTGGCTTCTCATCCTTGCCCCGGGGCTGGTGTGCCCCTTTAGTCTTTAGTTTAGTCTTTAGTTTTGTTTTATGGGCCTGTCTAACCTTTGGCTGAAGGGTGAACCTCAGAAGTGACTTCAGTACAGAGTTAAAAGTGTGTCTGGGGGCTATACTCTCAGGGTTTCTCCAGTCTCTGTCAGACCAGTAAGTGGTTTTTTTTTTTTTTCTTTTTGTGAGCTTGAATTTTGTTCTACATTTTTCTCCAGCTCTGTCCTGGTGTACCTTGTATTTAATTTGTTCATATTCTTTTGTTTTATAGTTACTTAACAACAGTAAGGAGTTTATAATATGCTTTTATGTTTGTACATACTTAAAGAGCATTACAGTAAAAATAACTCAAGTCAACCCTGGGAGTCTGAGATAACACTTTTCTTTAAAAAAATGTCTAAGTTTCAGGAAAAGTTGGTCTATAACATCAATTTATCATTTAATCACATACTTTCTGATAGGGTATTTAACCCCCATGTCTTAGTCATCTAGTGCTGCTCTAACAGAAGTACCACAAGTGGATGGTTTTAATGAAGAGAAGTTTATTTCCTCACAGTCACAGTAGGCTAAAAGTCCAAATTCAGGGCTTCAGCTCCAGGGAAGGCTTTTTCTCTCTGTCGGCCTTCTTCTCTTCGGTGTTCTGGAATAGGAGCTTTTTTGCGCAGGAACCCCAGTCCAAAGGACGCACTCTGCTCCCGGCACTGCTTTCTTGAAGGTATGAGGTCCCCCTAGAACTGACCTTTAAATCAGCATAATTCTCTCTCTGGAGATCCATCCAGGTTGTTATGTGTATCAACAGGTGATTCCTTTTTATTGCTGAGTAGTAGCTCATGATATGAGGTACCACAGCTTGTTTAATCTTCACACATTGATGGACATCTGGACCATTTTTATTTTGGGGCTATTACAAATAAAGCTGTTATAAACATTCATGCACAAGTTTTTGTGTAAACGTTAATCTTAATCTCTCCGAGATAAATGCCTAGGCATGCAACTGCTGGGTCACATAGTAGTTGCATATTTAATGTTTAAAGAAAGTAACAAATTGTTTTCCAGAGTGGCTGTACCATTTTACATCCCTACCAACAATGTATGAGTGATTTAGTTTGTCTGCATCCTTGCCAGAATGTGGTACTGTCACTGTTTTTATTTTTGCCATTCTGACAAGTGTGTAGTGGTATCTCATTGTGGTTTTGGTTTGCATTTCACTAATGGCTAATGAAGTTGAATATATTTTTTCATGTACTTATTTGCCATGGATTGTGTTTTGGTGTGAAGTCTATGAACTCTGCCTAGCTCTAGATCTCAAAATTTTCTCTTATTTTTTCCTAAAAGTTTTGTATTTTATATTCAAGCTCATGGTTCATTTTGAGTTAAATTTTACTTAAGATGTGAGACTTAGATTGAGGTTTAATTTTTTTGCCGATGGATATCCAATTGCTTCAACACCATTTGTTGAAAAATCTATCTTTCCTCCATTGAATTGCTTTTGCACTTTTGTCAAAAATCAGTTGGCATATTTGTGTGCGTTTATTTCTGGTTTTTCAGTTCTGTTCCGTTGATCTATGTGCCTATCCCTTCACAAATACCATGTAGTCTTGATTACAGTAATTGTATAATAAGTCTTGAAGTTAGATAGACTGATTTCTACCACTTCATTCTTTTTTTTCAAAATTGCTTTAGCTATTCTAGATCCTTTGCCTTTCCCTGTAAATTTAAGAATAATCTTGCCTCAAACCTGTTGCTATCGAGTCGACTCCAACTCATAGCGACTCTGTCTATAGGACAGGGTAGAACTGCCCCATAGGGTTTCCAAGCTGCTGCTGGTGGATTTGGACTGTTGATGTTTTGGTTAGCAGCTGAATGCTTAGCCACTGTGCCACCGATCTTGTCTAGAACTATAAAAATTCTTGCTGAGGCTTTGATAGGAATTGCATTAAATCTGTGTATTAATTTAGGGAGAACTTAAAGCTATTTTATGTTGAGTCTTCCAATCCATGAACATGTTGTGTCTCCATTTATTTAGATGCTATTTGATTTCTTTCATCGGCTTTATATAGTTTTCATCACAGAAGTCCTGTACATGTTGTGTTAGAGTTACACCTAACTATTTAGTTTTTTGAGAAGTTTTAAATGGTATTATATTTTAAATTTTGGTGTCCATATGTTCATTGCTAGTATACAGAAGTATAAGCGATTTTTGTATGTTTATCTTGTATCCTGTTACCCTGCTGAACTCACTTACTAGTTCTAGAAGGTATTTTTTATGTTTTTCTTTATAATTTTTATTTATTTATTTTGTTGCTGTTGAGAATATACACAGCAAAACATACACCAATTCACCAGTTTCTACATGTACAATTTAGTGACACTGATGACATTCTTTGAGTTGTGTAACCATTCTCACCCTCCTTTTCTGAGTTTTTCCTTCTCCATTAACATCAACTCACTGCCCCTTAAGGTTCCTATCTAATCTTTAGAGTTGCTGTTGTCAATTTGATCTCATATAGATAGTTCTTAAAAGAGCATAATGCTCAAGGCAGACTTTGCCACTAAATTTATTGTTAAGCTAAATTATTGTTTGGTTTTAAGATGACTTCGGGGGATATTTTTGTTTTAAAGTTTAAAGATTATCTCAGGGCAATAGTTTCAAGGGTTTATCCAGTCTTCATGGCTCCAGGAAGTCTGGAGTCCATGAGAATTTGAAATTCTGTTCTGCATTTTTCCCTTTTTGATCAGAGATTCTTCAACAGAATCTCTGATCAAAACGTTCAGTAAGGGTAGCTGGGCACCATCCATTTTTTCTGGTCTCATGGCAAAGGAAGCAATTGTTCATGGAGGCAATTAGCCACACCTTCCGTATCTTCCTTCTATTTCTGACTCTCTTTCTTCCTATGTTGCTCCTGGTGAATAGAGAGCAATTGTGCTAGAAGGCTTTTTTTTTCTTTTTCTTTTGTAAATTCCTTGGGATTTTCTATGTAGATAATCATGTCATCTGCAAATAGGGACAGTTTTGTTTCTTCCTTTCCAACCTGTATGCCTCTTATTTCTTTGTGTTGCCTTATTGCATTTACTAGATATTCCAGCATTATGTTAATAAGAGTATGAGAAAGGACATCCTTGCCTTGTTCTCAGTCTTAGGGGGAAAGCATTCAATCTTTCACCAGTAAGTATAATGTTAGCTGTAGGTTTTTTGTAGCTGCTTCTTATCAAGTTGAGGAAGCTCCTCTCTATTCCTTATATGCAGAGAGTTTTATTTCCAGGAAGAGATTGCAAAGAATTGGTGTTAATTCTTTTTTTTTTTTTTTTTTTCATTTTTTTTTTTTTGAATATATATTTTATTGTACTTCAGGTGAAAGCTTACAGAGCAAATAGTTTCTCATGAAATAGTAGTACACATGTTGTTTTTTGACATTGGTTAACAACCCCACAACGTATTAAGCCTCTAAATTCTCAACCTTTTTTTTTGATGAAAATTACAGATGGCCAAAGATAATGGTGTTAATTCTTTTTTAAATATTTGTTAGAATTCTCCAGTGAAACCAAGAATTTTAAAATTACAAGTTCAATTTCCTTGAGAAATTAAAATTATTTATTTCACATTGGATGAGTTGAGGCAGTTTGTGTTTTTCTAGGAATTGGTCCCTCAGCCAATTCATTTGAATTCAGTTTTTTTTTTCCTTCAGATTTTACGAAGGCAATATGGTACAAATATCAAATATATAACCCTGATCACAGTCTCGACAGGAAGTGTCAAATGTACTAATATTGCTATGGCATTTTTATACTAAGCAGGGAAAATAAAAACTATAAATATCCTCACATTAATTTAGGTTAGGTTTTACCACCACATAAGCTTCCAGAAAACTTAGAAAAGAGTTTTAGTTTCCAGCTTTTGGTTTGGCATTTTGGATTTTGGAATTATGGATAAGGAATTGTGAACCTGCAGTAAGTGGCAGAAGCTGGATTAGAGTCTGGGTCTATTAGGCTCTACAAAGTGTGTTAAAAATCCCTCTACTTTCTCTTTTATGTCTGCTTCTTTCATTTTCCTCCTCACTCCCACATCTTCCTTCATCTCTCCCAGCATCTGTGGCTTCTCTTCTTGGATTTCTTCTTTTGTTGTTAATGTTTCTGAGGTCTGCCTTTGCTTATTTATTCTTTCCTCTCTAAACTTCTCACTTGCTCCTCATTCTCTTTATCTCTACTTCCTAAAAACTCTTTCCTCGAAGGCTAAGGGTATTGAGCAGAAACACAGAGAGCTGCTCTGTGTAGTATCTCTGGTGGCTGGGATGGGGGCGGGTAACAAATGACACCCTTCCCCTTACAGTTTCTCCTTTTCTTGGATTTTGGCCAGGATTAGGGAAGGTTTAGGATGAAAGGCATTATCATTAGTCTTTATGGTATGACTCATCTTAAGCTTTCCTACAATGCCTGTACATGCCAGTCTTTCTGCAAACTCACTTGGTTTTAGAATATTGTATTCAATCTGTTAGACAAGGTCATTTCTGAATGAGTTTTCTGGATTTCAGTGTAAGTCACTCTGTCCTATTTAGTGCTGTCAAAATCGAACCTTCAGTGTTTCATTGTCTATCATTCAAGGCCAATGATGCTGAGACCTAATGACTTGGTGATTGTTTTAGTTACTTAGTGCTGCCATGACAGAAATACCACAAGTGGATGGCTTTCACAAACAGAAATTTATTCTCTCACAGTCTAGGGAGCTAGAAGTCTGGATTCAGGGTGCTAGATCCAGGGGAAGGCTTTCTCTCTCTGTGACTCTGTAGGAAGGTCCTTGTCATCAATCTTCCCTTGAGTCTACGAGTTTCTCAGCACAGGGACCGTGGGTCTAAAGGACGCATTCTTCTCCTGGCTCTTCTTTCTTGGTGATGTGAGGTCCCTCTCCTCTCTGCTTGCTTCTTTCTTATATCTCAAAAGAGATTGAATCAAGAGACAACCTAGTCCTATAGATTGTGTCCTGCCGCATTAACATAACTGACTCTAGTCCTGCTTCATTAACATAATAGAGGTTAGGATTTATAACACATAGGATAATTCTATCAGATCACGAAATGGAGGACAACCACACAATACTGGGAATAATGGCCTAGCCAAGTTGACACACATTTTTGGGGGACACAATTCAATCAATAAGGGTGGCATTAATAAGTTTCCATACACTAGAGTAGGAGCCTCTAACAGTGGTTCTTAAA
The DNA here is from genome assembly GCA_030035585.1 of Dugong dugon. Lineage (NCBI taxonomy): Eukaryota > Metazoa > Chordata > Mammalia > Sirenia > Dugongidae > Dugong > Dugong dugon. The sequence continues at coordinate 156,772,019 of CM057462.1, forward strand.
CTTCCAGTGTGCATGAGAATCACCCTGGGCGTTGGGTAAAATGAAGCTTCCCGGGCGTCAGCACCAGAGAGTGGAGTAGAGGTGAGGTGGGGCTCAGGAATCCATATTTTTATAAACCACACAACCACACCCTATGATTCTGACGCAGCGTATCTCACACCACACTCCGGAAAACACTGCTATTAATCTTTTCCAATTCATCCAAAAGTAATCTGGCCTAGTGTTCTTCCAACTGTGACCCATGGGGCCATGCTTGGCTCTCTTGTCCCCTCTACATTTTATGTAGGAGACAAGAATTAGTAACAGTGAGAATGTAAGAAATGAAAGTGCAAATAAAAAATTTAATCTGAGAATTAAACAGAATTTAACTCTCATTTCTCCTCGACATACACAGACATGTTTTGATTTTTTTCAGGTAGATGCAAATTGTGTGCTTTTCCTAGTTACCTGAAGCATGGCCTTGCTAGTTACCTTATTGATATTCATATGAATTTTGAAGGTATGGAGCCCTGGTGGTGCAGTAGTTAAGAGCTCGGCTGCTAACTGAAAGGTTGGCAGTTCGAATCTTCCTTGGAAATCCTATGGGCAGTTCTACTCTGTCCACTTGATGTCAGCAGGTTTCTTTCTTTTTTTTTTTTTTGAAGATATATGAGTAGAAGGTACTATCTCAGATGAACTAAATTCTGTTTTCTTCTTTAACTAAATACAACCAATCACTGTCCTCTCCCATGAATGGATAGAAGAGCCAGCAATCACAGATGGGCAGGAACTCAAAAGAGCTGAGACCTGCCCCGCCTCCTCCTTGGCACCCTTCCTCACAATTCCTGCATCACCCTGTCACTCCCATCTCCATCCCTGACTAGGCCCAAAGCCTGCCCATTTGAGCCTTGTCATCACTTTCAGGAGCCCTAGCACACAACCCAGTAGGCCTATGCCAGGAGTGGCCTGGGCTGCTAGTGACCCCCGGAAGCGCAGTGAGACTGTGGGAGGAGAATGACTGTAGTGAAAGCCTAGAGCCTTTTGGGCTGACTCCTGACGTTATCCAGCCCCCTCAGGACCAGGGACCCCTGCTGGGACAGTGAGGCAGGCATGACATTGTCGGCCTCTCACACTTGGCAAGATCTTGCTTCCGCCTTTGCTCAATCTCTAACTCCCTAGCTCAAATGTCACCCTCTCCCCTCTTTTTCAACCCAAACCCTGCAAAGCCCAGCTTCAGGCTCATGCTCTATCTAGCCCCCATAGATTTCCCTTTTCTGTTAATTCCAATACCCTCTCACAAGGACACAGCACTTATTTTGGTGCAACCAAAAGATTGGAGGTTTGATGTCTTGGGAGAAAGCCCTGATGATCTACTTCTGAAAATTCAAGTACTGAAAACCCCATGGTGCACAGTTCTGCTCTGACACACGTAGGGTTGCCATGAGTCGGAAAACAACTGGTATGGTGGACATAAGTCTCTTTTGTATGGTGAATCTTTCCTCACTCAAGGAGAAGGGCCCCATTTTGTGTTTCTTTTGTATCTTGCACAGTTCCTTGGAGACACTCAACATTTCTGAGGATGAATAGAAGGACTGACCAAAGTGCTTCACAAGTTCGAGGAGCTTGTGAGCCAATGTGGGAGGTGGCAACTGTATCAATTACAGTGGCAGAATGTTGTAGCTATAAGGAGAAGAAAAGGTGGCGTCATATCAGTCTTCTAAATTCCCAGAAAACTGGGATACTCTTTTCAATTCAGATTACAATTTTCTCCTGTAGAATTTTAATCTTCCCCTGCTGGTTTTGTTTGTTTGTTTGGTTTCTTCCCAGATGGTCATGCCTGTTACCAGTCTTTCCTAGGGAATAGAGGTTATCTCTTATTGGTTGGTCATGTGGCATTCCTTGAGCATTGGCACAAAGCTCATTCTTTCCAGAAACATTAGGATTTGCTTTCACTATTGCTGATTCCATTGAGTGCAAAAAGAACTTTAAAAAAAAAGTTCTAGGTAAATAATATGCATAATTCAATAGTAAAGAAGTGGATATTTATAGCATATTGTTACTCTTCTTTTATATTGCGTTGTGCATATATTTATTGTGCTTTTACTAGCATATTACCTCTGTAATGATGGGTCCAAGCATACCTCATTGTTAAGGGAATAAATGACCCAGGGGTAGTATATCCTAGTGGTTAAAAGCACAGGTCTTAGAATCAAAGACCTGGACTCCTGACTTGATCACAAGCCTGCGCTGTGCCTCAGCTTTAAAATGTGGACAAAAACAGTATCTACTTCATAGCCCTGTTTGAAGATTAAATGATATAATGCATATAAAGTACACAGCACAGTTCTTTGCTTGTAGTGTTTTATTTATTTATTTATTTTATTGTACTTCAGGTGATGGCTTACAGAACAAATAATTTCTCATGAAACAGTAGTACACATATTGTTTTATGACACTGGTTAACAACCCCACAACATGTCAACCCTCTCCCTTCTCGACCTTTTTTTTTTTTAGTGAAAATATACATAGCCAAAGATACACCATATAAGTGTTTAATAAATGTTAGATTTTCTCTTAATATTGACAGCTGGATAAGGTTCCAGGACTTACATCAGTTCAAAGATACCAAAGACTAACATATTAGAATGGAAACAGAGCAATAATTACTAATAGAGGACCTACTATGTTCAAGATACTGTGCTAAACAAAAATGTGCAAGATGTGTCTCAGGTCCGAGGACCCTGTGACTTAGTTAGGGAGGTATGGCATGCACACCTGAGGAAGCTAGTGAAAACTTATAATGAGAGATTCTGGCGTGTGTGCAAGGACTAGGATAGGAAACAAGTGCTATGGGAGATACAGGAAGTTCCGAGGGCAGGAAAGTTAGATCATGCAGAGCCCAGTGAACTGTGGTAAGTACTGTGGATTTTATTTCCATTGCATGCAGGATGAAATTTCAAATCCCTGACGTGGCCTACAAAGCCGTGCACGATTTGTCCCGCTTGCCTTTCCAGCCTCATTTGGTGCCACTCTCCCCCTCACTTAATATACTTTTTTTGGGTTCCTCAAAACAACAATCCCTTTCCTCTTTAGGTCTTTGCACAGGATCACCTTGTTCAGCTGTGCAGGTTGTTTACTGCACAGGTGTGATGTAAGACTTGAAATTAAGGTCACCATTATGTGCCACCTTGACCTCTGTAAAAATCAGGAAGTTCTCAAATAGCTTAAGAGCAAGGCCCCCTATTCACTCTACTACCATAGATAAAGTCCCCTAGCCAAACAACCCTCTTTATCATGGGGACCAGGCACAGTGCCTGCTAATCCCAGAGTAGTGGGCTTTAGTTCCCTGTCAGCCCAAGGAAATATTCAAATAAACCATCACATCCTCCCACAAAAACCAGGGGTCACCTCACCCTCTTGTTACTACAAACCCTGCCTCCCATAGCCCCTGATTGTTCACTTTGTTCCCAAGTGCAACTCCCATGTGACTCTGTCTGGTGTGGTTTCCCTTTCCTGACTGTGAGTATATGTCACTAATAAACTGCTGTCAGTTTCATCTGTGCGGTGTCAGATGTCTGCTTCCTCATATGCTTTTCCCTCTGTCTAGAAGACACTTTATTCTTCACCAACTCCTACATATCCTTGAAATCTTCACATCAACGTCAGTTCCTCAGAAGGCATTCCTCTGACTCCCAATCTAAATTGGGGTCCCTTCTTACACTTGTTCATAGCACCCTGTACTTTTCCCTTCACAACGCTTTTTCAATTTGTAATTGCATACTAATGATCATGTGTCTACCAACTATCCATTCGATAGTCTGTAAGTTCTGTGAGGGTAGGGTTCATGTCTGTGTTTCTCCCCATGCTATCTCTAGCACCTAGTATAGTACCTGGGCAGAGTAGATCTAAAAAAATATTAATTATGTAAATGAATGAATGAAAGGTGAGACTGAATAGAAGAGAGGAGACTAGCTAGATCTTAAAAGAGGAGTGTGTGGATAGGCAAGGAGAGCAAAAAGTTGAGCCCAGGAAGGGAAGATGGCCTATGCAAAGATTTGAAGATGCCAATGTGCAGGATGGCTGTCTCGGTCATCTAGTGCTGCTCTAACAGAAATACCACAAATGGATGGCTTTAACAAAGGGAAGTTTATTCTCTCACAGTCCAGTAGGCTACAAGTCCAAATTCAGGGCTTCAGCTCCAAGGGAATGCCTTCTCTGTTCACTCTGGAGGAAGGTCCACGTCCTCAATCTTCCCTTGGTCTAGGAGCCTCTTGGCGCAGGAACCTCAGGTCCAAAGGATTGCTCTGCTCCTGGCACTGCTGTCTTGGTGGTATGAGGTTCCCACATGTCTCTGCTCATTTCTCTCTTTTATATCTCAAAAGAAATTGGCTTAACACACTATCCAATCTTGTACCTCATCAGTATAACTGCTGCTAATCCATCTTATTACATCACAGTGATAGAGTTTACAACACATAAGGAAATCACATCAGATTACAAAATGGTACACAATCATACAATACTGAGAGTCACGACCAGCCACGTTGACAAATATTTTTTGGGGGACATAATTCAATCCATGACAGTGGGTACAGGAGAATGAGCTGACTTATCTGAGCTGAGGGTTTATTTTAGGGAGCTGAAAATAGTAGTGTGTGTAAGGCATATTAGAAAAAGAATATGAAGGACTTTGAATATTAGGACTAGAAGTTCTGATTTGGCAGATTTTGAGAACAGTATGACTAATTTGAGTTCTAGGAGGGTTAATCTAATCACGTATATCAGAGAGAAAGGAGAGTGGAAAGGAAAGAAGACCAAGTTGGAAGCTGATGCCATGATCTAGGTAGGAGATGACTCTAAGACTAAGGCATTGGCAGTGACTGGAGAAGAAGTAACTTATGCAGGTGATGTTACAGGGAGGAAATCAGTCAGACCCATTAACTCTCCCTGGCTTTGGAGGGAAAGGAGGGAGACCAAAAGAAGAAGAGGAGGCAAGATGATCTCCAGCCAGGGAACAGGGAGAAGGACAGAACAGTGGGCATGCCAGAACTTGGTACAAGGTTCTCAGGTTGGATTTAAATGTCATGTGTTCTTGGTTGTGGAAGTCTAGCCAAGAGCTGGAGGTGCTGTCCTGGAGCTCTGGGAGAGGTCCTGAACAGAGCTGTGGAAGTGAGAGGTGAAAGACTGAGAGGGGTGACATCTTCAGGGAGGACAGTGTACAGAGAAAACCACCGGGTCAAAGACTGGTTGTCTTGTAGAAGGCAAGAGAAAGAAGAGGAGCCTGCCTGAAGGCATTCCCGGAGACCACCTTTCAGGCAAACAATAGACAAGCTCATAAAATAAACAACAACATCTCAGAGGACCGTGTTCCTTGAAACAATCAATTATACAAGATCAAAAGGACAGCATTTGCTCAAAAGCAAAGATGAGAAGGCAGGAAGGGGTAGAAAATCTGAACGAAAAGAATAGGGCACCCAGGGCGGAAACGGGGAAAGTGCTGACACGTCGATGGGAATGCAACCACTGTCAGGGAACACTTTAGGTACAAACTGTCAAATGCCAAAACAATTTGCTCTGTAAACTTTCACCTAAAGCACAATAAAAGATTCAAAAAAATACAATTGCTTTTAAAGTATACCTTTTTATAAGCAGGCAATGGTGGTTGAAGCTGGGTGAACATAAGAATTCACTGCACTATTTACTTTTTGTATGTTTGAGATTTTCTGTAATAAAAAGTTTTTTTTTTTTTTTTACACGCTCATGGACACACACACACACACACAAGCCTGCACAGGAGGCAGAGAAGTTGCAGTCGGAGAAGTAGGGGGATGAAAAGGATCATAGTCTTGTGATTCCAAGGTCATGGGAGGACAGAACCTCAAGAAGGAAAGGGTGGTCAGGTCAAATGTTCCAGGGAGCCAAAGAGGGGTGGGACCACCAGGAGAGCTCTCATTTCAGGACCGGTAAGTCATGGGTGACCTTTCAGAGAAGAGCTGGGGCAGGGGCCAAAGCGCTGGGAGTTGAACAGTTGAGTGGGTGGCAAGGACATGTTAGAGCAGGTGTGGATCACTTGTTCAAGAAGTTTGCCCATGAAAGGGGGGGGGTCAACTAATACAGCAGTGAGAGGGGCAACCTCCCTGTGCTGCATGACTGCCCCGGGCAGAGAGGACAACACATCAAAGATGCTAAACTGGTTGCCATTTAGTTGATTCTGACTCGTGGGGACCTCATGTGTGTCAGAATAGAACTGTGCCCCACAGGGTTTCTTGTCTTTTTTTTTTATGGTGCTTTAGGTGAAAGTTTACAGCTCAAGTTAATTTCTCATTCAAAAATTTATATACATATTGTTTTGTGACATTGGTTGCAATCCTCCCTGGTTTCCCTGTGCCCATTCGTCCAGTTACTGTCCCTTCCTGCCTTCTCATCTTGCTTTTGGACAAGAGTTGCACATTTGGTTTCATATATTTGATTGAACTAAGATGCACATTCCTCACATGTATTATTTTTTGTTTTATAGACCTGTCTAATCTTTGTCTGAAAAGTGGGCTATGGAAATGGGGGCCAGCCGCAGGGTTTCAATGGCTGATTTTTCAGAAGCAGATCACCAGGCCTTTCTTCTGAGGCACCTCTGAGTGGACTCAAACCTCCAACCTTTTGGTTGGCAGCCAAGTGCATTTACCGTTTGCACCACCCAGGGACTCCTTGAGGCTCTGTATGTCTATGTCTGTCCTCCAAGTCCAGTCTTCTCATGAGGGTTTTATCAGCCCTTATTCAGGGATATAGAGGAAGAAAGTAACATTTGTACCAGTTCCTGAGAGCCACCTTTATAGAGGAGGAAGACTAATTTACTAGCTGGTCAGAGGGAAGGTGGAGGAGGAGTGGGGTACTTATCGAAGGGCACGAGTAACCCTCACAACAGACATGCTCAGGAGGCAGAACTCAAGCCCTCTCTGAGGAAAGAGTCCTACACGGTATTCAATGCAGCGTTAAGAATCTAAAAAAAAAACAACAGAGAACTGAGGAGCCTGGGGGAAAATGTCACAGATCTTAGCTCCAAGTGGGTGTCCCTCAGGCCAGCCATTAAAATACTCTGGCTGCAGTCCTGCTTCTTCCATGTAAGCCAAAAGTTGAACGTGGCTGTTTTTACCCACCGTCCCTGATACCACCTGGCAACATGCCAAGCAATTCAACAACTGTATGTCCTCTCCTGAAATCAGAGAGCCGATGTTTACCTCTGGTAATCTCCTGTCACTTTCCACGGCCCTCAAATTAGGCCTGGGCTATGTATAGCTGGGGGGGTGGCACGTGATGTGTCCATGGAGGAGGCCAAGGGGATGGAACAGCTCTTTTATGATACTAAAGAGAATATTGAAGGTAGTGCAGACAGTTAACACTCTTGGCTGCTAACCAAAGGTTGGCAGTTCTAGTCCACCCATAGATGCCTCAGAAGAAAGGCCTGGCAATCTACTTCTGAAAAATCCATTGAAAACCCTATGGAGTACTGTTCTACTCTGACACACATGGAGTCACCAGGAGTTGGATTTAACTCGATGTCAGTTGACTCTGGAGGCTGAATTTGGTGGCCTCCGAAAGAGCTGTGTGGGAGAAGGAGGTTGTTGTTTACATTGGCGCTTTTGGGGAGGATGATTTGACTTCAGTATTGGTCAATGCCAAGGAAGAGACATAACAACGAATATTCCTTCCACTCCACCAGGCTGAGAGGCAGTATGACAACAACAACAACAAAACCAGCATTTATTGAGCATTTTCTAAATAATTGGTACTGCTCAATTACTTTACATGGATTATCTTATTGAATCTTCACAAAAACCTCATTAGATGGAGGTTTACAGATGAGGAAATGGAGACACAGAAAGGTTAAGCAGCTTGCCCAGAGCCACACAGCTTTTAAGTCACAATGCTGGGGTCCAGTCAGGCACTCTGGCTACAAGCTCTCGTCCATTACATTCTTCTCCCAGCACCTGGACCTTAGAGGGACTAGGTCCAAATCCTGAGTCCAAATCCTGGCTCTGACGCTTAACAGCTGTGATAATATGAGCAGGTCACAATTTCTTCAACCTCAATTTTCTAATCTAAAAAAATGAGGTCTAATTTTTGCAAGATTAATAGTTATGAGGAAGACCCTCAATGAGATGGACTGACATAGTGGCTGCAACAATGGGTTCAAACATAGTAATGATTGTGAGGATGGCACAAGACCAGGCACTGTTTCGTTCTGTCGTACCTAGGGTCACTATGAGTTGGAACCAACTGGATAGCACTTAACAACAACAAAAACAATAATTATGTGAGTTCTGCTAACAGCAAGGTCCACAGCAGGGCTTCAGACTGGTTCAGTCTGGTTAGAAATGCAAATTCTCAGCAAGTGTCTGGTTTGAAGCCCTGGTTTGAAGTTCGAGTCCATCCACAAGTGTCTTGGAAGAAAAGCCTGGCAATCTATTACTCAAAGATCAGCCGTTGACAGCCCTATGAAGCACAGTTCTACTCTGACACACATGGCGTCGTCATGAGTCAGAATCAACTCCATGGCAACTGGTTTTGTTTTGAATATTTATGCAAGTACTTAGTGAATGCTCCCTATAAATCCTCTACATTGCACAAACCCTGTTACTCTAAGCCAGAAGTTCTCAAACCTAAGCACGCACCAACATTCCCGGGAGGGAGGGTTTATGAAAACACAAGTTGCTGGGTCCACCCAAGAGCTTCTGATTCAGAATTTCTGACAAGATCCCAGGTGATGTTGATGCTGATGCTGCTGGTCCCAGGACCACAGGTAGACAACCACTGATCTACAGCAATCTCTGACATATTACCCACAATCTTTTATTGTGTAGCATTTTGTGATATCTAAATTGACTTCATGAGGGAGATTGCTTCTTGGGGTCAGATTTTTTTTTTTTTAAATACTAAAAATACCATTGCAATTGAAGTTATTTAAAAGTAGATTTGACTGACAAGGAGCTAGGCCATACCGTTTTCTAATTTTTCTCAATAGAGGTTTTGTGCCTGAGAACCTGTGAAAATGCAATCTGGCAGCCCAAGCCCTGAAAGATATCTTCTGGTAACCCTCACAAGAGCCTTGCTCAGGGACAGAGTCAAAGGCTTCTCTGAGGAAGGTGTCCTACACAGTATTCACTGCCTTCCTGAACCCGGAGAGAGATCATCTCTTTTCTAACTGAGCCCTTCATAGGCTGGTACTCTTCATTTAAAAAATGGGGAGGCTTCAGCTCATTTTGTTGTTAGGTGCCACTGAGTCCATTTTTACTCAGCCAACCCCATGTGACGGAGTAGAACTGCCCCATAGGGCTTTCTAGGCTATATATAATCTTTATGGGAGCAGATGGCCAGGACTTTCTCCCTCGGAGCTGCTGAGTGTCTTTGAACCGATGAGCTTTCAGTTAGCAGCTGCGCACTTCACTGTGGCACCATCAGGGCTCCTTTCAGTGTCATGAGAACCCCTAAATGTAAGACAAAGAGTAGAAGAAGAGATCTTTGACTTGTTTCTCCCACACTGGACATTAAAAATCAGAAGAGGGACCTGTTCCTGCTTGGCTGAACTTTATGAAATGTCTGACTAGTGTTTAACAAAACTAGTTATCAAGGCCCCAGATAAGTAAAGCACATTGAAGAAGATGAAGAAAGTAGGAGGACAGGCACTACCTGACCTCAGAACCTACTATGCAGCTACGGTAGTCAAAACAGCCTGGTACTGGTATAACAACAGATACATTGGCCAATGGAACAGAATTGACAGCCCAGATGTAAATTCATCCACCTACAGTCACCCGACCTTCGACAAAAGCCTAGCGTCCATTAAATGGGGTAAAAGACAGTCTTTTTAACAAATGGTGTGGGCAAAACTGGATGTCCATCTGCAAAAAAATGAGACAGGACTCATACCTCACATCATGCACAAAAACTAATTCAAAATGGATCAAAGACCTAAATATAAAACCAAAAACTATAAAGACCATAGAAGAAAAAATAGCATCAACTCTAGAGGCCCTAATACACGGCATAAACAGGATGCAAACCATAACTAACAATACAAAAACACCAGAAGATAAGCTAGATAACTGGGATCGTCTAAAAATAAAACACTTATGCTCATCAAAAGACTTCACCAAAAGAGTAAAAAGACAACCGACCGACTGGGAAAAAAACTTTGGCTGTGACAAATTCGTCAAAAGTTTGATCTCTAAAATCTACAGGAAAATCCAAAATCCAACACCTCTACAACAAAAAGACAAATAATCCAATTAAAAAATGAGCAAAGGATATGAACGGACACTTCACCAAAGAAGACATTCAGGCAGCTAACAGATACATGAGGGAATGCTCGCATCACTAGCCATTAGAGAAATGCAAACCAAAACTACAATGAGATATCATCTCACCCCAACATTCCTGGCACTAATCAAAAAACAGAAAATAAAAAAATGCTGGAGAGGCTGCAGGGAGATTGGAACTCTTATGCACTGCTGGTGGGAATGCAAAATGGTGCAACCATTTTGGAAAACAATATAGTGCTTCCTTAAAAAGCTAGAAATAGCAATGCCCTGTCAGCCAGCAATTCCACTCCTAGGAATATATCCTAGAGAAATAAGAGTTGTCACACGAATAGACATATGTACACCCATGTTCACTGCAACATTATTCGCAACAGCAAAAAGATGGACACAACCTAAGTGCCCATCAATAGATGAATGGATAAACAAACTATGGTACATACAATGGAATACTACACAATGATAAAGAACAATGAAGAATCTGCAAACCAACTCATAAAATGGATGCATCTGGAGGGTATCATGCTGAGTGAAATAAGTCAATCACAAAAGGACAAGTATTGTATGAGACCACTACTATAAAAACTTATGAAAAGGTTTACACACAAAAAGAAACAATCTTTGATGGTTACGAGGGAGAGGAGGGGTGGGAAGGGAAAAATACTAACTAGAAACAGATAAGTGGTAACTTGGGTGAAGGATAAGACAGTACACAATACTGGGGAAGCCAGCACAGCTTGATCAAGGCAAGGTTATGGAAGCTTCATAGACACATCCAAACTTTCTGAGGATTGAATTACTGGGCTGAGGGCCGGGAACCATGGTCTTGAGGGACATCTAGCTCAACTGGCATAACACAGTTTATAAAGAAAATGTTCTACATTCTATCTTGGTGAGTAGCATCTGAGGTCTTAAAACATGCGAGTGGCCATCTAAGATACTCTAGTGGTCCCACCCCCTCTGGAGCAAGGGAAAATGAAGAAAACCAGAGACACAAAGGAAAGATTAGTCCAGGGGACAAATGGACCACAAGTACCACAGCCTCCACCAGACTGAGTCCAGCACAACTAGATGTTGCATGGCTACTACCACTGACTGCTCTGATAGGGATCATAATCGGAGGTCCTGGACAGATTTGGAGAAAAATATAGAACAAAATTCTAACTCACAAACAAAGACCAGATTTACTGGTCTGACAGAAACTAGAGAAACTCTGACAGTATGGCCCCTGGACACTCTTTTAGTTCAGTAATGAAGTCACTCCTGAGGTTCACCCTTCAGCCAAAGATTAGACAGACCCATAAAACAAACAATAATACATGCAGTTCAACCATGTATATGAGACTAAATGGGCACATCAGCCCAGGGGCAAAGACTGCAAGGCAGGATGGGACAGGAAAGCTGATAATGCGGAACCCAAGGTTGAGAAGGGAAGAATGTTGACATGTCGTGGGGCTGGGAACCAATGTCACAAAACAATACGTGTATTGATTGTCTAATGAGAAACCAATTTGCTCTGTAAACCTTTATCTAAAGCACACACAAAAAAACTAGTTATCAAAATATTTTATGTTATAAAAATAAAATCTACTGATGACAACAAATACCATGGGTAACTAACTCAAGTGGAGATCCAAAGTAGCCTGGAGGAGTTAAGTGGCCTGCCTGAGCTCAGACACATAGGACTCAAACTGAGGTGGGTCTAACTGCACAGCTTGAGCATCTTACACTGCTACATGATATTGTGGGCTAACAAGTGTGTATTGTAGCCACTATTTCCTGTGTGTCTTGGGGTTGCTTTCATTTCCTTCATAAATAAATCAGGTGTGTGTGGTCAGGATGGGAGTTGCTGGGTGGTGCAAACAGTTAGTGTGCTTGGCTGCTAACTGAAATGTTGGAGGTTCAAATCTACGCAGAAGCACCTTGGAACAAAGACCTGGTGATCTACTTCTGAAAAATCAGGCATTGAAAATCCTATGGAGCACAGTTCTACTCAGACATACATGGGGTCTCCATGAGTTGGAATTGACTCCACAGCAACTGATTGTTGTGTGGCCAGGCTAACAAAAGATTGGAGCCAGGGTGGCTGTGTGTGTGGGTGTAAGGTAGAGGCAGATGAGCATGTGAGGGTGTACCTGATGGTCTGCCTTGCTTGTCTCTCTGCCCAGCATGCAGCAGATGGTGAGGAGAGGCCTGCCTGGCATAGGGAACCCAAGCAGAAGGCGGGAGCTCCTGGAACAGGCGCTCGAGCTCTCAAAAGCAGCTCTGGCCTGCCCAGCCCATCACACTGCAAGATGGCGTGCTGGCCATTTTCCTTCATGGCTGTCCAAACAGAAACAGCTTATCTGGATAATTCTGGCCTACCACATCCAATTGCTAGAAGAGGGAAGCCTCAGAGCCTCTTTGAACAGGCTCAGTACTTTGGGCAGGCTGGCTTTCTTGGTGGACCAAGTCATTTTAGATGTGTGCTAAGGCTAACTTGATGATTATATACAAGTACTCTGCACCACCCAGTAAAGCTCAAACTGCAAGAGAGCAGGGCTGCTGCTTTTAAATATTGTGATTCTTTGACAAATTTTATCTCATACTTTTTATTTTACTGCTTAACATTATAATAGTCCCTAAAATAGTTCTATAATGGTGATTTTGATAGTATTTCATGTTCCCATTTAAATATTTATAGCTTTGGGAGGGGGTCAATGGCTCAGGGACACAATGACTAGATATTCTATTTGAGCTAGAGTATTACTGAGGACTTTTGGGGGTGAATAGTGAGAGAAGAAAGTCCAAACCATCTGAAAACCTCTGAATCAACAGTGCATTTTTCATTTTGTAAAATCTCTATTTCCCTATTTATTCTATAAGGGGAAGGGAGAATTTAACTATAATCAACTCAATCCATGTTCCTACAATAGCACTTCTTGTCCTTTCACCAAGCTCAGGGTTGTTACTAAACAGAACACAGAAAACTCATTAAATAATTCATTGGCACTTGGACTCTAAGCAGAACTGCAAGCGTGAGTATAGGTATACAAAGAGCCATGGCGGCACAGTGGTTAAGTACTCAGCTGCTAGCCGTAAGGTCAGTGATTCAAATCTACCAGCCTCTCTGTGGGAGAAAGACATGGCAGTCTGCTTCCGTAAGGATTACAGCCTTGGAAACCCTACGGGGCAGTTCTCTGTCATCTAGGGTTGCTATGAGTCTGAATCATCCTTAGAGCCCAAGTGTCAACGTACTATTTGATGAGTTTGCTACAGTTTAAGAGTGAGTACTTGTATGGATATACAGGAACCCTGGTTGGGCAATGGTTAAGTGCTTGGCTACTAACTGAAATGTTGGCAGTTCAAACCTACACAGTGGCTCCACATGAGAAATACCTGCCCATCAGCTCCCATAAAAATTACAGCCTAGAAAACCCTATGGGGTAGTTGTATTCTGTCACATGAGGTTGCTGGGGATTAAAAAATTGACTTGATGGCACCTAACAATAACAACAACAATATGGCTATACAAAGGACCCCCAGTGACAAAACGGTTATTAAGTGCTCGGTTGCAAACAGAAAGGTTGGTGGTTTAAACCTATCAGTTATTCCTTGGGAGAAAAGACCTAGTGATCTGCTCCCATAAAGATTATAGCCTAGGAAACCCTATGGGGTAGCTCTATTCTGTCATATAGGGTTGTTATGAGTCAGACTCGACTTGATAGAACTCAACAACAGCATGGGTATACAGGAGTCCCTGGATGGTGCAAACAGCTAATGCACTCAGCTACTAACTGAAAGGTTGGTGGTTTAAGTCTTCCCAGAGGTTCCATGGAAGAAAAGCCTGGCAATCTACTTCCAAAAAATCAGCCATTGAAAACCCTATGGTGTGAAGTTCTACTCTGTCGCATATGGAATCACTGTGAGTCATAATCGACTCATGGGTATGGTACAGGTACACACCTTCTGAGAGAGTAATGGCTGTATACAAGGATTAGTTATCAAAGCCAGACTAAAATAAGCCTGACCTTATCTGATTTTCAGAAGGAAGCAGGTGTGAATTTGGAGAGTGCCATCTATGAGCACTGAACAGTTGGAAAAAATACCTGGAATCCTGTTTGTGTTGCTATTCTTTGCTCAATGTTCCCACATCACTCCATCTGCAGATTTACTTGGGTCCAGAAACTTCATTTTGGCTTCCTCTCTTGGGGTTTAGAAAGGCAATCACTGGGACATATGCCAGGGCTAAAAAGGTTGGGAATGTAGGTCAGCCTTATAGAGTCCAGAGGTTTCTGTCCAGGCAGTGTAGATATTTCAGACTGAGAGACCCATAGTTAAAAAAAAAAAAAAAGAAAGAAAAATTCACTTTTACCCACATTTCAGGGTATTAAGGAGCCCTGGTGGTACAATTGTTAAGTGCTTGGATGCTAACCGAAAGGTCAGTGGTTCAAACTCCCCAGCGTCTTCGTAGGAGAAGGACACGTCAATCTGCTCCCTGTAAAGATTACAGCCTAGAAAACTCTATGGGGCAGTCCCACTATGTAACACATGGGGTCACTATGAGTTGGAATAGACTTGACAGCACCCAACAGCAAAAACAAAAAGCAAGGGTGACAAACAGCTCCCTGAATCTGAAATTCAATGTCTTTATTACTCCACCAATATTAAAAGCAATAATAATATTATTAATTAATTAAAAAAGAGATCAAGGAGATCTATTTCTTCAATTAGGCAGCATTTATAACTTCTTGCCTTTTCCTTCTCTCTCCATCCATCCTTCCAGTCACCTGTCTGTCCAGCAAACATTTAGTAAATATTAATAGGTGCTAATCATGAGTCAATTTACTCGCTCTGGTCATTTCAGTTCAACACATAGCCCAGCTGTACAGTTAAACTTTGCTCAAGTGCGAGTGAAAATCCAGAATACAAACTAGATACTTGTCCCTTCATAAGGTGGCACTGTTTACAAACATGAAATAATCTCTTCTCGATCTTCCTTGGTGTAGTGGAAAGAACACGGCATTTGGAATCAAATAGATGTGGGCTCAAATGCTGCCTCATGCTCTGCCATTTTATTGCTTTGTGACTTGGGGAAATTTTACTTAACCCTCTAGGCTCATTTCTTTGAAATGTGAAAATATGTTATAGGAATTAAATAACATATGTAAAGTGCCTATGTTGGGCATGCTTTATGGTAAATTTGTGGTAGGTGCTTTTTCCTTTCTCGTACTTGCCTTTCTGTTCATTCAACATTTATTCAACAACTACTGTTTGTTATGGATTGAATTGTGTTCCCCCAAGATGTGTGTCAACTTGGCTAGCTGGTGATTTTCAGTATTGTCCACCATTTTGTCATCTGATGTGATTTTCCTAGGTGTTGTAAATCTTATCTCTATGATGTTAATGAGGTGGGATTATCTGCCATTATGTTAATGAGGCAGGACTCAATCTACAAGATTAGGTTGTGTGTTAAGTCAATCTCTTTTGAGATATAAAAGAGGGAAGCAAGTAGAGAGGAGAGGGACCTCATGCCACCAAGAAAGAAGCTCTGGAAGCAGACCACATCATTTGGACCTGGGGTTCCTGCTTGGAGAAGCTCCTAGTTGAGGGAAAGATTGATGATAAGGACATTCCCCCAGAACAGACAGAAACAGAAAGCTTTCCCCCAGAGCTGGCACCCTGAATTTGGACTTCTAGCCACCTAAACCGTGAGACAATAAATATCTCTTTGTTAAAGCCATCCACTTGTGGTATTTCTGTTATAGCAGCACTAGATGACTAAGACACTGTTGGGTGTCCACTATGAGTCAGGCACTGACATAGGTGCAATGAATAAAACAAAGTCCTTGCCTTTGTGAATTTTACTTTCTGTAAGGGGATAAGGTCGCTATGAGTTGGACTTGACAGCAATAGGTTTTTTTTTTTTGGTTTTAGGGGGATGTCAGACAACATGCAATGTGACAGCTAAGTGCTATGGAGAAAAAGCATGGTAGGAGGATAAAAGTAATGCTTGGAAAGTATGATTTATATAGGTGGTTGCAGAGATAACTTCCTTGAAAGTTGACATTTAAGCATAAACCTGAAGGAAGTGAGTTCCTATTATACCTAAAAGAACATTTCCTTCAAATATCAGGAGACATGCTATCTGAATCTTTGTAAGAAAGCAGTGATTGAATACTTGGTGAATAAATGAAATAGTGAATATTTCCTTATAAAATGCTCTCCAGCGTGCTCAAAGGAACTTTCCCATAGTTTCCCTTTAAATACAATAACATCTTAGTATACCACATTCGTATTCCTCTAGGGCTCACAGATTTACCATTCTTTTGAGGAAAGGGGTAGTGTGACACAACAACCAAATAGGCACCCTCCCTCTCTTTCTGAAGGTAAATCCTAGATCCTGACCTAAGAGTGGAGTCCCTGGATGGTACAAAAAGTTAATGTGCTTGGCTGCTTACTGAAAGTTTGGCAGTTTGAATCCACCCAGAGGCACCTCGGAAGAAAGTCCTGGTGATCTACTTCTGAAAAATCAGCTATTGACAACCCCGTGGAGCACAGTTCTACTCTGCACACCAAGTGTTGCCATGAGCCAGAATGGACTGCACAGTAACTGGTGGTATGGTGGACCTAATGATACATAGAAGGGTACCTTCTGATTTAGCCTTAGGATTCCGAGTCATTCAACTGGAAATCTCTCAAGGACCCTGATCATGCTCTTCCAAGAATGCCCAAAGTGTTCATCACTGACTTGTGTGAGTGAGGCATCAGTGGGAAGAACCCTGGGAAAGTGGCTGAGTCCTAGAGTAGACCTGAATCCCTGCAGCCCCAGAACCATCTTAACATCCCAGCAGATCTCCATATCGGAGGTTTGCTGACAAGTCCAATATCATTTGGATGATTTAACAGACCAAAGATCAAACAGGTGCAACATGATTCTGGTTATCTAGAAAATTTATTGAACCCAATAGACTGGCACAGCGCTTCTTAAATGTTAACATACCTATGAATCACCTGAGGTTCCTGTTTAAATGTACTTTCTGATTCTAGGGTAAGGCCTGAGATTCTGCATTTCTAACAAGCTCCCAAGTGATACAGTTGCTACTGATTTCAGGTATGCATTTTGAGCATCAAGGCTCTAGTTGTTCTCTAACTTGACTGCACATTGGAAACACCCCAAACCAAACCAAACCCATTGCCATAGAGTTGATTCTGACTCATGGTGACCCCATGTGTTACAGAGTGAAACTTAGCTCCATAGAGTTTTCTTGGTTGTAATCTTTAAGGAAGCAGATCACCAGGGCTTTCTTGTGCGGCATTGCTGGGTGGGTTTGAACTGCCAACATTTTGGTTGGATCCAAGTACAAACCATTTGTGCCACCCAGAGACCTAGAAACACCCAGGGAGCTCTTAAAAATTGTGGTACCTGACAAGAAAGTAAGAGGAACAAAGAAAACGTCAGCACCACAAGAAAGGAAAACAATATGATAGCAATGAACTCATACCCATCAATAATCACACTGAATGTAAATGGCTTTTGCACCTGTAAAGAGACAGAGAGTGGCAGAATAGATAAAAAAAAAAAAGAAAGAAAGAAAAGAAAAGAAAACACAGCCCATCAATATGCTGTCTACAACAGACACACCTTAGACACAAAAACACAAATATATGAAAAATCAAAGGCTGGAAGAAAATATATCAAGCAAACAATAACCAAAAAAGAGCAGGAGTGGCAATAGTAATCTCAAATAAAATAGACTTTAAGGCAAAATCACCATAAAAGACAAGTAAGGACATTATAGAATCACTAAAGGGACAATCCACCAAGAAGATATAACTCTAATAAATAGCTACACACCCAATGACAGGGCTCCAAAATACATAAAACAAACTCTAACAGAACTGAAAAGAGAAATAGACAGTTCCACAATAATAGTAGGAGACGTCAATACATCACTCTTGGTAAAGGACAGAACATCTAGAAAGATGCACAACAAAGATACAAAAGGTCTAAAGGCCACAGTGAACCTACTTGACCTCATAGAAATATATAGAACTCTCCACCCAACAGCAGCAAAATATCTATTCTTTTCCAAAGGACATAGAACATTCTCTACAATACACTACATTTGATGCCACAAAACAACCCTCAATAAAATCCAAAACATTGAAATAATACAAAGCATTCTCCCTGATCACAACACCATAAAAGTAGGAATCAATAACAGGAAGAGCAAGGAAAAAAAATCAGATACATGGAAACTGAATAACATCTTGCTTAAAAACAACTGGGTAATAGAAGAAATCAAACAGGGAATCAAAAATTCCTAGAATCAAATGAGAATGAAAACACATAGTCATGGATTGAATTATATCCCCCTAAAAATGTGTGTATCAGTTTGGCTGGGCCATGATTCCCAGGATTGTGTGGCTGTCCTCCATTTTGTGATTGTAATTTTATGTTAAAGAGGATTAGGGTAAGATTGTAACACCCTTACTAAGGTCACATCCCTGATGCAATGTAAAGGGAGTTTCCCTGGGATGTGGCCTGCACCATACTTTATCTTACAAGAGATAAAAGGAAAGGGAAGCAAGCAGAGAATGAGGGACCTCATACCATCAAGAAAGCAGTTCTGGAGCAGAGCGAGTTCTTTGGACCTGAGGTTCCTGTGCTGAGATGCTCCCAGACCAGGGGAAGACTGATGACAAGGACCTTCCTCTAAAGCAGAGGAGAGAAAGCCTTCCCCTGGAGTTGATGGCCTGAATTTGGACTTGTAGCCTGCTAGACTGTGAGAAAATAAATTTTTCTTTGTTAAAGCCATCCACTTGTGGTATTTCTGTTAGAGCAGCACTAGATGACTAAGACACACATCATACCAAAACCTTTGGAATACAACAAAGGCAGTGCTCAGAGGTCAATTTATAGCAAAAACTCATACATCAAAACAGAAGAACAGGCCAAAATCAAGCTGTTAGCCTTACAACTTGAACAAATAGAAAGAGAATATCAAAAGAAGTCCACAGCCACCAGAAGAAAGGAAATAATAAATATTAGAGCAGAAATAAATGAAATAAAGAACAGAAAAACATTAGAAAGAATCAACAAGACCAGAAGTTGGTTCTTTGCAAAGATCAACAAAATAGACAAACCATTCCCCAAACTGACAGAAGAAAAGCAGGAGAGGGAGCAAATAACCCAAATAGGAATGAGATGGGGGGAGACATTACAACAGACCCAACTGAAATAAAAAGGATCATAACAGAGTATTATGAAAAATTATACTCCAACAAATCTGAGAATCTAGAGGAAATGGATAAATTTCTAGAAATACACTACCTACCTAAACTAACAAAAACTGAGATAGAAAATCTGAATAGATCCATAACAAGAAAAGATATTGAAGAGGTAATAAAAAATCTCCCCCTGCCACCCCTCACCCCCCAAAAAAAGCTCTGGCCCAGATGGCTTCACTGGAGAATTCTACCACAAATTCAGGGAAGAGCACACACCAGTACTACTCAAACTATTTCAGACCATAGAAAAGGAAGGAATACTCTCGAAGTCATTCTATGAAGCCAGCATAACCCTGATACCAAAGCCAGGCAAAGACACCACAAAAAAAGAAAATTACAGATCAATATCTCTCATGAATCCCCACATGTCTGTCAATTTGTCCTACAGTGGCAGTTTGTGCATACCCATGATGATGGAAGCTATGCCACTGGTGTTTCAAACACCAGCAGGATTACCCATGGTGAACAGATTTCAGTGGAGCTCCCAGACTAAGACAGACTAGGAAGAAGGACCTGGTGGTCTCCTTCTGAAAAAAGCAGCCAGTGAAAACCTTATAAATAGCAGCAGAACATTGTCTGGTATAATACTGGAAGATGAGCCCCACAGGTTGGAAGGCACTCAAAATACAACTTGGGAAGAGCTACCTCCTCAAAGTAGAGTTGACCTTAATTACATGGATGGAGTCAAGCTTTCGGGACCTTCATTTGTTGAGGTGGCACAATTCAAAATGCGAAGAAACAACTGAAAACACCCATTAATAATCAGCCTAGAATGTATGAAGTATGAATCTAGGAAAATAGTGAGTCACCAAAAATGAAATAGAAACACATAAAGATCAATATCCTAGGTATTAGTGAGCTGCATGGACTGGTACTGGCCATTTTGAATTGGACCATTACTTGGTTTACTATGCCAGGAATGACAAATTGAAGAGGAATGGCATTGTACTCATCATCAAAAAGAACATTTCAAGATCTATCCTGAAGTACAATGCTGTCAATGATGGGATAATATCCATACTCCTACAAGGAAGACCAGTTAATACGACTATTATTCAAATTTACACACTAACCACTAATGCTAAAGATAAGGAAATGGAAGATTTTTACCAACTTCTGCGGTCTGAAATTGATCAAACATGCGATCAAGATGCGTTGAAATTTCTGGTAATTGCAATGCAAAAGTTGGAAACAAAGAAAGATTGGTAGTTGGAAAATATAGCCTTGGTGACAGAAATGATACCGGGGATCCTATGATAGAATTTGCAAGACCAATGACTTATTCATTGCAAATACCTTTTTTCAACAACATAAATGGCGACTGTACACTTGGACCTTGCCAGATGGAATACAGAGGAATCAAATCAACCATTTCAGGAGGTAGCATATGATCAAGAACCTGTGGTACTGAAGGAAAAAGTCCAAGGTGCACTGAAGGGAATGGCAAAAAACAAGGCTCCAGGAATTGACAGAATACTAATTAAGACGATTCAACAAATGGATGCAGCACTGGAGGTGCTCACTCATCTATGTCAAGAAATTTGGAAGACAGCTTCCTGGCCAATCGACTGGAAGAAACCCATATTTGTGCCCATTTCAAATACGGATGTTCCAACAGAATGTGGAAATTATCAAACAATATAGTTAATATCACACACAAATAAAATTTTTCTGAAGATCGTTCAAAAGCTGTTGCAGCAGTACATCGACAGAGAACTGCCAGAAATTCAAGCCAGATTCAGGAGAGGACGTGGAACGAGGGATATCATTGTCAGATGGATTTTGACTGAAAGCAGAGAATACCAGAGAGATGTTTACCTGTGTTTTATCGACTATGCAAAGGCATTCGACTGTGTGGATCATAACAAATTGTGGATAATATTGTGAAGAATGAGAATTGCAGAACACTTAATTGTGCTCATGAGGAACCTGTACATAGGACAAGAGGCAGTCATTTGAACACAAGGGGATACTGCATGATTTAAAGTCAGGAAAGGTGTGCGCCAGGGTTGTATCCTTTTACTATACTTATTCAGTCTGTATGCTGAGCAAACAATCTGAGAAGCTGGACTATATATAGAATGTGGCATCGGTATTGGAGGAAGATATGCAGATGACACAACCTTGCTTGCTGAAAGTGAAGAGGACTTGAAGGACTTGCTGATGAAGATCATAGACTACAGCCTTCAATATGGATTGCATGTCAACATAAAGAAAACAAAAATCCTCACAACTGGACCAATCAGCAGCATCATGATAAACAGAGAAAATGAAGTTGTCAAGGATTTTATTTTACTTGGATCCACAATCAACGCCCATGGAAGCAGCAGTCAAGAAATCAAACGACCTATTGCATGGGGCAAACCTGTTGCAATAGACCTCTTTAAAGGAGTAAAAAGTAAAGATGTCAGTTTGAGGACTAATGTGTGCCTCACTCAAGCCATGGAATTTTCAGTAGTCTCATATACATGCAAAAGCTGGACAATGAATAAGGAAGACCAAAGAAGAACTGATGTCTTTGAACATTGAACATATCATGGACTGCCAGAAGAATGAACAAATCTGTCTTGGAAGAAGTACAGCCACAATGCTTCTTAGAAGCAAGGATGGTGAGACTTCGTCTCACATACTCTGGACATGTTATCAGGAGAGACCAGTCCCTGGAGAAGGACATCATGCTTGGTAAAGTAGAGGGTCAGTGAAAAAGAGGAAGACCATCAACAAGACAGATTGACACAGTGGCTGCAAAAATGGGCTCAAGCATAACAAGGATTGTGAGGATGGCACAGAACCAGGCAGTGTTTCATTCTGTTTTACATGGGGCCCCTAGAAGTTGGCACCTAACAACAACATCTCTCATGAATATGGATGTAAAAATTCTCAACAAAATTCTAGCCAATAGAATTCAGCATCATATAAAAAAAATAAAATACACCATGACCAAGTGGGATTCATACCACATATGCAAGGATGGTTTGACATTAGAAAATTAGTCAATGTAATCCACCACACAAATAGAACAAAAGAAAAGAATCACATGATAATCTCAAATGACACAGAAAAAGCATTTGATAAAGTCCAATACCCATTCCTGGTATAAAATCTCAATAAAATAGAAATAGAAGGGAAATTCCTCATCATAATAAAGGATATCTATACAAAACCAACAGCCAACATCACTCTCAATGGAGAGAGGCTTAAGACATTCCCCCTGAGAAAGGGAACAAGACAAGGATCCTCTTTATCACCACTCCTACTTAACATTGTGCTGGAAGTTCTAGCTAGAGCAATAAGGCAAGAAAAAGAAATAAAGGGCATTCAGATTGGAAAGAAAGAAGTTAAACTATTGCTATTCACAGATGATATGATCCTATACATAGAGAACCCAAAAGATTGCACAAAAAACTACTGGAACTAATTGAATGATTCATCAGAGTAGCAGGATACAAGATCAACATACAAAAATCAGTTGGATTCCCATATACTAACAAAGAGAATTTTGAAAAGGAAATCAGGAAAACAATACCATTTGTTATGCCCCACGAACACAAAATACTTAGGGAGATAAAAGACATATACAAAGAAAACTACAAAACACTACTGCAAGAAACTAAAAAAGATCTACATAAATGGAAAGACATACCATGCTCATGCATAGGAAGACTCAACATTGTGAAAATGTCAATCCTACCTGAAGTAATCTATAGATATAATGCAACAGCTGTCCAAATACCAACAGCATTCTTTAACAAGAGGAAAAAACTAATCACAAACTTTATATGGAAAGGAAAGAGGCCTTAGATAAGCATAGCATTATTGAAGAAAAAGAACAAAGTATGAGGTCTCACACTACCTGATCTCAGAACCTACAATACAGCCACGGTAGCTGAAACAGCCTGGTACTGGTACAATGACAGATACATAATCCAATGGAACAGAATTGAGAACCCAGACAGAAATCCTATCTACCCATGGCCAGCTGCTGTTTGACAAAGGACCAAAGTCCATTAACTGGGGAAAAGATAGTCTTTTTAACAAATGGTGCTGGCAAAACTCCATGTCTATCTATAAAAAAATGAAACAGGAACCCATACCTCAAACCATACACAAACACTAATTCAAAATGGATCAAATACCTAAATATGAAACCCCAAAAAAAATAAAGCTTATTGAAGAAAAAATAGGGACAATGCTAGGTGCCCTAATACGTAGCATAAAGAGAATACAAACCATAACCAGGAATACACAAACACCAGAAGATAAACTAGACAACTGGGATCTTCTAAAAATTAAATACTTACACTTATCAAAAGACTTCACCAAAAGAGTAAAAAGAAAACCTACAGACTGGGAAAAAATTTTTGGCTACGACATATCTGGTGAGGGTCTAATCTCTAAAATCTATAGAATGCTTCAACACCTATACAATGAAAAGATAAATAATCCAATTTAAAAATGAGCAAAGGATATGAACAGATAGTTAACGAAAGAAGATAATTCAGGGAGCTAACAGACACATGAGAAAATGTTCACAATCATTAGCCATTAGAGAAATGTAGATCAAAACTACAATGAAATACCATCTGTCTTAGTTATCTAGCGCTGCTATAGCAGAAATACCACAAGTAAATGGCTTTAACAAAGGGAAATTTATTCTCTCACAGTGTAGGAGGCTAGAAGTCCCAATTCAGGGCACTAGCTTCCAGGGAAGGCTTTTTCTCTCTGTTGGTTCTGAGGGAAGTTCCTTGTCATCAATCTTCCCCTGGTTGAGAAGCTTCTCAGCACAGGGATCCCAGTTCCAAAGGATGCAGTCTGTTCCCAGAGCTTCTTTCTTGGTGGCATGAGGTCCCTCTCCTCTCTACTCGCTTCTCTCTTTTATATCTCAAAAGAAATTGATGCAAGATACAACCTAATCCTGTAGATTGAGTCCTGCCTCATTAACATAACTACCTCTAATCCTGCCTCATTAACATCATAGAGGTCAGGATTTACAACACACAGGATAATCACATCAGATCACAAAATGGAAGACAACCACATGATACTGGGAATCATGGTCTAGCCAAGTTGACACATTTTGGGGGGACACAATTCAATCCAAGACATCATCTCACTCTGACATTACTGGCACTAATCAATAAATCAGAAAATAAAAAATGTCGGAGACGTTACGGGGAGATTGAAACTGTTAAATGCATTTCTGGTTGGAATGTGAAATGGCTCAACCACTAGGGAAAATGATATGGCATCTTTTTAAAAAGCTAGAGCTAGAAATACCATAATATCCAGTAATCTCACTCCTAGGAATGTATCTTAGAGAAATAAGAGCCTTCACAGGAATAGACATATGCACACCAATGTTCACTGCAGCATTATTCACAATAGCAAAAAGATGGAAACAACCTAAGTGACCATCAACAGATGAATGAATAAACAAATTATGGTACATACAACACCATGGAATACTATGTAATGATAAAGAACAATGATGAATTCGTGAAACATCTTACAACATGGATGAATCTGGACAGCATTATGCTGAGTGAAATAAGTCAATCACAAAAGGACAAATATTGCATAAGAGCACTATTATAAAAACTCAAGAGAAGGTTTACACACATAAAAAATACATATATTTGATAGTTATGAGGGAGGGGAGGCAAAATCACTAACTGTATAGTAGACAAGTGTTAACTTTGGTGAAAGGAAAGACAACACACAATGTAAGGGAAATCAGTACTTGACCAAGGCAAAGTCATAGAAGCTTTCTAGGCACATCCAAACACCTTGAGGGACTGAGTTGCTGGGGCTGAGGGCTGGGGACCATGGTCTCTTGGAATATCTAGGTCAATTGGCATAAAGTAGTTTATAGTTCATAAAAAAAATGTTCTACATCCTACTTTGATGAGTAGCATCTGGGGTCTTAAACGCTTTCGAGCAGCCATCTAAGATATGTCTATTGGTCCCATCCTGTCTGGAGCAAAGGAGAATGAAGAAAACCAAAGACACAAGGAAACTATTATTCCAAAGGACTAACGGACCACATGAACCACAAGCCTCCACCAAGCCTGAGCCCAGAAGAGCTAGATAGTGCCTAGTACCACCACTGACCGCTTTGACAGGGATCACACTAGAGGATCCTGAACAGAGCAGGAGAAAAATGTAGAACAAAATTCAAATTCACCAAAAAAAGACCCTATTTACTGTTCTGACAGAGACTGGAGGGACCCCTGAGGCTATGACCCCTGGACACTCTGCTAACTCAGAACTGAAGCCATTCCTGTAGCCTACCTTTAAGTCAAAGATTAGACAGGCCTGTAAAACAAACAATAACACATGTGAGGATGGTGCTTCTTAGTTCAATCAAATAGAAGAGACCAAACGGGCAATACCTTGCCCAAAAGCAAAGATGAAAAGGCAGAAAGTGACAGCAAAACTGAACTAATGGACATGAGGAACCCGGGATGGATAAAGAAAGGGGGAGAGCACTGACACAATGCAGGGATTGCAACCAAAGTTACAAAACAACTTGTGTATAAATTTTTGAATGAGAAAAAAAGAAACAAAACCCCTATGTAGTACAGTTCTATTCTGACACTCAGGGGTTCGCCAAGAATCGGAGTTGATTTCACGGAAACTGTTGTTTTGCTTGTTTGTTTTTTTGTTTTAGTCCCCTCTCGTCACTCTTCTTCTCTTGAGGGTTTCCTGGCTACTCTTGATTTGGGCCTCGTTCATTGATTCATTGAGCCCTTGTGGTACAGCCGTTAAAGTACTCGGCTGCTAACAGAAGGGTCAGTGGTTCAAAACCACTAGTGGCCCAGCAGGAGACGGATGTGACAGACTGCTTCCATAAAAATTTATAGCATTGGAAACCCTGTGGGGCAGTTCTAGTCTGTCCTGTAGGGTCCCTATGAGTCAGAATTGACTCCATGGCAATAGGTTTTTTGGATTAGCTATATTTTAGTCACTCAAATATGCATTAATTTCCTAAGTCCACCACCTGTCTGTCCGTTTGTCATACTGTGATGGCTTGCATGTTGCTATGAGGCTGGAAGCTATGCCACCCGTACTAAACAAATACAGGCAGTTACTGGGTTACGAACGTTCATCTTAAAGACAACTTGTACTTGTCCTTTAACATTATGGAAATTTTCCCTCACTTTGAAACAACTGAACCAACCCCTACTTGCTACAAATTCTTCATCACGATCACCTTCACTTGCTGCATGTGCAGCTTTTAAATTACTGAAAAGACTTCAAGGCTTTTCTTGCACCAAGTGAGGCTAAATAAGAACTGTGTGCACCTGTTCCGACTTACCTACAAATTCGACTTAAAGACACAGTTAAGAACGGATCTCGTTCATAACCCAGGGACTACCTGTAACAGCAGGGTCAGGCAGGTGGACAGGTTTCAGTGGAGAATTCCAGACCGAGACAGACTAGGAAGAAAGGTCTGGTGATCTACTGCTGAAAATTAGTCAATGAAAACCCTATGACTCACACAAAACGTTGTTTGAAATAGTGCTGGAAGATGAGTCCCCTAGATTTGGAAGTGATTCAAAATACACAGTGGCCACAAAAATGGGCTCAAATACATCAATGATCATGAAGATGGCACAGGACTGGGCAACATTTTGTTCTGTTACGCTTGGTGTCGCCATGAATCGGAACAAACTTCATGGCAACTAACAACAACAAGTTCCTAAGTAGTAACTGACAGAACTAGAATAATAATACCTGATGCTTGTACAATGCCTTAATTCTTATTCACTTCCTTTAGTTTAATTCTCTTAATTCTTTGAGGTAGTTGATTTTATAGCTGAGTAAAAGGAGATGAATTTCCGTGACTTCCCAAGACCAAATAAAGGATAAGTAGAAGAGAAGCACCTCAAGTTCAGGTGCTTTGACTTCCAGTCCTCTGCTTTTCCCCAGCACTGCTACTTCATCTGAGGTCAGATGTATGAGGATCGTGGTCTTGAAGTGCACACAAGAGCCATGTCAATGATGCTGGGTGTATTGCAGAGCCTGAAGAGGCTGCAATCACTCCCAGCCAAAGATTACTTTTCACCGATATACAGATCAATTCAGAGACTGAGACGGTAACAAAGAAGGGAGCTCAGTCCTTTAGGGGCCTTGGCAGATGAGAGCAGTGGCAATAAGACATTTACCAAACAAAGGCAGAACCCAGAGGCCTACACTGCAAAGTATTCTTATTCCTGATTCTGCCATAGACGGTGGAACCAGCACCCCCTCCCCCGCAGCTCTAATGGGTAATCCATGCTAGGATCACTACCTAAAAGTCATTGGAAAATAACCTGTCTACTCGCACTTGAAAATTGGTCATAACAACAAGCCTCCCTCCTGGCAGACAAGCTATTTTCCAATAATTTGTAGGTGGTGATTCTGTCATTTAGTATCTAAGAGGGCTTTGGTTGCATGTGGATGGCAGCAGAGTGTCCCCACATCTTTCCTGTGGTGAGCTAAAGTGAGACTTCCTTAAGCAAGAACTGCAGAAGGCATTTTCTGAGGAGATGCCGAGGAGCAGCCTCAGACCTCAAGCCCTAACTGATGTTTGCTGAAAAACAACAGCAGCTGCAGATCACCTTGGTGTGCAGCTACAGGATGATGGGGCTATTTTTGTGCCAGGTACCCAGATTTCTTGACAGTCAAAGGGACCTAGCGTACCCTAAACAAACGAACCAATTTTTACTATTCGTGATGTGGAAGACATTTCTTATTCACCATCCATCCATCCATTCATTCATTTATTCATGCTAAGATTTCTGAGTGTCTGCTAACCACAATGAATATTTGATGAATGAATAGTTCTATTAAGGGATTTACAAAACTCATTTTCATGTTATAAAACCCTCATCAACATGCTCCTTAGAAGCAAGGATGGCGAGACTTTGTCTGGCGTACCTTGGATATGTTATCAGAAGGGAGCAGTTCCTGGAGAAGGACACATCATGCTTGGTAAAGTAGAGGGTCAGTGAAAAAGAGGAAGTCCCTCAACTAGATGGACTGACACAGCAGTGGCTGTAACAATGGGCTCAAGCATAACAATGATTATGGGGATGGCGCAGGACCAGGCAGTGTTTTGTTCTGTTGCACACAGGGTCACTATGAGTCAGAACTGACTTGACGGCACCGAACAATAACAGCATGCCTTGAGAAAATCTCCTGTTGCTTCCCTTAATCCAGTAAATGTATACTGGTTGCAGACTGGTCTATTTAGTTGCTCTACTTCCATCACCCTCCAAAATACACATGCACAGGTAACAGCATACACTTTGAATACAGAATATGATGTACAGTGCCCAGAAATCCTAGAACTGAGCTCTGAGGGCCATGCGTGTCGCCTTTCCTCTTTCCTTCTAGAGATGGTTTAAGCTTCCATGAAACTGTGTCTATGTAAGTGTGAAGCTGATTGTGAAGAAGCTTTTGTCTTTTTCCTTCCTTCTCTTTCAGGTTGGAATGTTGGTTCCTTAGAGGTGGAGTGGTATAGAGAAAAGGACATGGGCCTTGGAGTCAGGGATAAGATCTGTCTGAAGACAGGAGAGGGAGTAGGAGGGAGTAAATATTCTCCATCCCTGGCTTAGGTGTTTGGGAGAAAGGTGATGCTGTTTCCAGAGACCTCGGGAACCGGTAATATGGATGCCATATAACTTATGCACAGCCAGCTCAGGTGCCTTCTGGCATCAAGGTACCTTCCTGCTACATTTTTATGTCAGTATCACCACTTCATTCATTCAGTTGTATTTTGACCCATAAGCAATTACTTAATCCTTGTACAATGTGAACTCGATTCAGTTTGTTTTTGTTTTTCTACTCCCTATTACTAGATTTATAGAGTCCCTGGGTGGCACAAACAGTTGAGTGCTCGAGACTAACCAAAAGATTGGTGGTTTGAATCCACCCAGAGGTACCTCAGAAGAAAGGCCTGGTGATCTACTTCTGAAAGATCACAGCCATTGAAAACTCTATGGAGCACAGTTCTACTTTGAAACACATGGGGCCACCATGAGTTGTAATTGACTTGTTGGTAACTGGTATTTTGGTTATTACTAATTTGCTTTAAATTTAGATTGGCATCTGGAGGCTTGGAAACTCTGGTGGCATAGTGGTTAAGTGCTACGTCTGCTAACCAAAAGGTCAGCAGTTCGAATCTACCAAGCGCTCCTTGAAAACTCTATGGGGAAGTTCTACTCTGTCCTATAGGGTTGCTACGAGTCAGAATCCACTCAATAGTAACAGGTTTGGTTTGGTTTTGGTTTTCAGGAGGCTTCCAATCTAGAGGGGAATATGTAGTACATGTCTCCATGGGAAGAAAGAGTAAGTTAAAAGGAGTCGGAAGGAAACCTGAAATACTTCTCAAAGAGAGTGAGACTGAATTGTGACTTAAAATGTGAAGGGGATATAACTTAACCAATGGTGTTGATGAGATTGTTGACTGTTTCAGACACAGGCTGAGCAAAGCCTTGGAGACCAGAGAAAGAGTGGAACACGGGGGACATCAAGAAACTGTGATCATGGGCAAGTCACTCCTCCTCTCTGGGGCTCAACTGGCCCTAGAAAAGCAATATGGCATCCCTATCCCAAGTCCCTGAGCTCACTGAAAGTGGCCTGGTTTCCTCAGTCTGTAAAACGATGGGGTTAAGCTGGGCTGGTCTAAAGTCCTGACTAAAATGGAGAATGTGGGCTGCAAAGCAGCCTGCATTTATGAAATACCTTCTGTGTGCCAGAAGACATATTCTTGCTGTGGTACCTTAATTAATCTTGACAGCAACGCCATTATCTCCACTTTACCCATGAGAAAACTAGATGCAGAGAGGTTTTTACCTGGGAATTGAACCCAGGTCTATCTGATTTGGAAGCTCATGTTGGAGCACACCGTCTCTCAAGCGTTTCAACCACAGAGAAGATTGGTGATGTTGGAGGACTTTCTCTGGCAATATTCATAGAACATGATACGAGCAGGAAACAAAGGAGTCGAGAGGAATTGAATTCACTGCCCAGATCCTCCTCTTGTGTCCCTGAGCCCTGTAATGCTAATAGGATTTGGCCACTGTGGTGTGACTAAATTTGCTCTATTAGCTGAAGCTGACGGAGACAACATGCAAAATTGCAACTTCTTTTATAATTTGTTTTGACACCCTAATAGAAAAGTGGGGAAAAGTCATGGAAAAATAATTCATTGAAGAAAATAAAGTAAATGGCAAATAATTTTATGAAAAAAATCCAATCTAGCTAGTAATCAAAGAAACGACCACTAAAACAACAATGTAAATCTAAACAGACAAAAATTTCAAAAACCATGGAAATTGTGTCAGTATCTAAAAATAGGGAAGTTATTTTGAAAATATGTGTGACTATACAGTAGAATACTATGCTGGCATTAAAATAATTTTTTGCAAAAAAAAAAGTACTAATGACACAGGAACACTCACAATAAAATAAAAATTTTTAAAAATCAGGAAACAAAACTGTATAAATGTCATAATCCCAAGTGAAAATGTATGTTTATGCATAGCAAAAAATACTGGAAAGAAATCTATCAAAAAATTAGCTATGTTAATTTGTCAGTGGTTATTTTTATTGCCTTCTTTATTCTTTTCCACATATTGCAGCATTTCTAAGTTAGTATGCACTATTTTGTGGAGAAAGTGCCAGACCAAGAATTAGGATTGCCGGTTGTGTATCAGAGGCAAGTCACACTTCTACAGGGCCACAGCTATGAAATGAGGGATCAGAACAAACTAGATGATTCAGAAGGCTCTTTTGAGCTCTAACATTTTATTTACTCATTCAAGAAACATTTATAGAACATCTATATAGAGCTATGTACCACGCACTGACCCTAGGGCCCTCCAGAGCTAGTCCTAGACCAAATTGGGAAGCAAAGTTTGAGGATGGTACTTCTCAAAGTCATTTTACTTGCTCCTTTTCTGCTCAAGGTTATAGTGACCTTACATCCTCTTCCTTCTCCTCTTCCCCTTATCAAATGCTGTTCTCATGATACAACTAAAACTTGGCCATATGGAGGTGTAAATGACTGGCAACATCTTAAAGTATTATCTCTCCCAGAGGGACTTATCTATGTAGGAATCAAAATCTTGTATTATAGCAATGAGGCTTGCATGGCTAAATTTGAAGAAAAAGCTAGTGGATGGGACAATATAGAGCTATCAGAGCTTTGGAAACCCTGGGTGGTGCAAACAGTTAATGCTTTGGCTGCTAACCGAAAGGCTGGAGGTTTGAGTCCAATCAGAGGTGCCTCAGAAGAAAGGCCAGTTGATCTACTTCTGAAAAATCAGCCATTGAAAGCCCTATGGAGCACATTTCTACTCTGACAGACATGGGGTCACCATGAGTCAGAGCTGACTTGATAGCAACTGGTTCATCAGAACTTTGTTCTTGTGGTTCCCTCCCCTTCCCTTGCTTATTTACCTGGTAAATTCCTACTCATTTTCACAGACCAGTTCTTCCCAGTTACACCTTCCACATCACTCCCAGAGTCAGCTCTTCCTCTGTTGTCTGCACTCCCAGAGAACCTTATAAATAGCTCTACTATTATAGTGACCCCATTGCACTGTAGCTTTGTGTTTGTGTATCTTCTTCCATACTAGGCTGTGTGCCACTTGAGCATTTCATTTTCCCTGTATCCATAGAATCTACCCATGGCTCAGCATAAAGTTGGTGCCTGATAGGTGTACAACTAATTGTACTGAATTTCAAGGGCCCCTAGCAGGCAGTAAGGAGCCCTGGTGGCACAGTGGTTAAGCACTTGGCTGCTAACTGAAAGGTCGGTGGTTCAAACCCACCACCTGCCCTGTGGGAGAAAGATGTGGCAGTCTGCTTTCATAAAGATTACAGTTCTACCCTGTCCTATAGGGTCACTAGGAGTTGAAATTGACTGGATGGCAATGGGTTTTGGTTGGGTTTAGCAGGTGGTGAACTCCTCTGCCTGTGGATGGGGCTGTTTCTGGGCCCTTTCACTGCTATCCCTTAGAGCAGACAAAATACATGATTGATCGCAGTTACCTGTGGATTTTTATCAGAATGGGATATCCCTGTGTGACGAGTAATGAACGTCTAATCCCTAAAGCAGTGTTTTTCAGACTGAGGACAGCAGCTCAACATCGGAGAATGAAATCAGTTTAATGGATTGGGACCAATAATTTTTTTTCTTTTTTTATTGTACTTTAGATGAAGGTTTACAGAACAAATAGTTTTTCAATGAACACTTAGTACACATGTTGTTTTATGACAATGGTTAACAACCCCACGACATGTCAACACTGTCCCTTCTCAACCTTGAGTTCCCTATTACCAGCTTTCATGTTCCCTCCTGCCTTCTAGTCCTTGTCCCTGGACTGTTGCGCCCTATTAATCTCGTTTTGTTTCATGGAGCTGTCTAATCGTTGGCTGAAGGGTGAACCTTGGGAGTGACTTCATTACTGAGCTAAAAAGGTGTCTGGGGGCCATACTCTTGGGGTTTCTCCAGTCTCTGTCAGGCCAGTGAGTCTGGTCTTTTTTTGTGAGTTAGAATTTTGTTCTCCATTTTTCTCCAGCTCTGTCCGGGACCCTCTGTTGTGATCCGGGTCAGAGCAGTCAGTGGTGGTAGCCCGGCATCATCTAGTTGTACTGGATTCGGTCCGGTGGAGGTCGTGGTGGTTGTGGTCCATTAGTCCTTTGGACTAATCTTTTCCTTGTATCTTGTTTTCTTCATTCTCCCTTGCTCCCGAAGGGGTGAGACCAGTGGAGTATCTTAGATGGCTGCTCACAGGCTTTTAAGACCCCAGATGCTACTCACCAAGGTAGAATGTAAAACATTTTCTTTATAAACTGTTATGCCAGTTGAGCTAGATGTTCCCCAAGACCATGGGACCATTTTTTTTAAGTGAAGTAGAATAGAACAGAACAGGATAACATAGAACAGAAGAGAAAATAATAATAATAAACCCAAGTGCTCTTAGTCCATTCACAGCAACACTCTTGTAATAAAGGTAAGTATTGTTCCATGAAACATTTGTTTCAGTTGTGTGTGTGTGTATATGTGTAGGTGCACGTGCTTGTGTGCACTGGGTCACTATGAGTTATGATTAAAAAAATGTTGAAAGCCACCTTCCTAAACTACCAGGAGGGACAGGAGTCCTGTCTGTCCCTGTGGCTGCTTACCCCATGGCTGAGACCACATTACTATGTGGATGTACACTTCGGGGAACTGCCTCTTCTCCATCCACCCCTGCAACACAACCACAGCCCCTGGAACTGGTAGAATACTTTTCTTAGTGTAGATTTGGGACTCAGGACAGTAGAAGGGCAAAAATACTTGTTTTGACCATGAAGAAAACTTTGAGGCTCACGCCTGCCCTTTCTTTCCACCCATGGGATTTCTGGAACCATTTTTGTCCTGGATTCTGAGAAACAGAGCTTGCATCTGTATCTCAACAAATGCTTTCCCACCCCCGGCCCTCACTAAGGGGCCCTTGTCTCCTTTCAAGTTTGGATATCTGTGTTAGCAGTGCCTCCAGGGCTGTATGCTTCAGCTCAAGGGCTCAGTAGCTCTATTTAATCATGACTCTTGCGACCCTTCTGGACAGGGTATCCAGCACCTCCTTGCATAGTGACCCTATAGGACAGAGTAGGACTGCCCCCATACAGTTTCCAAGGAGCGGCTGGTGGATTCGAACTGCTGACCTTTGGTTAAGCAGCCAAGCTCTTCACCACCGCGCCACCAGGGGTCCTCCTTGCACATTGGCTCATTTGATGCCAGGAGTGGTGCAGTGTATGGACTAAGACTGCCTTCACCAGCACTAGTTGTGAGACCTTGAGCAACTTAGCCCTTTTGTGCCTCAGTTTCTCCAACTGTAAAATGGGGATAACTGTACCTACTTCACAGAATTATTGTAAGGATTAAATCAGCTAATACATATAAAGCACTCAGAACAGCCCCTGCACATAGTAAAATGCGACAAATGTTAGTTATTATTATTTAATCATATTTAAGCCTTATACCTATTGTTTTTCCATATTTGTAGATAAGAGAGAAATTATGTAATCTGCTCTATGTCATCCGTCTAGTAGAGGCAGAGCTAGAACTTAAATCCATATCTCCTGGCTCCAAGTTTGATGTTCTTTTCCCTTAATGATGGCTCACTCCAGTTTTAGGAACCTGTGGAGGATCAGACTACCTCCTGCACTCAACAACCTAATCAATCTACCCAGCCAGGTGCTCACCTGGGAAACACCTCGTAGATTGAGGTGTCTAGAGGAATGGTGAGCCCAAGGGGAAGTCCTTTCTTGCGATTTTGCTTGGTCTTTGGGGGAGATATGTATTTAGGGGATATACATATATATATATATATATATATATATATATACACATATACAAACACGCATACATACATACATATGTGTGTGTGTTGTTGTTAGTTGCTGTCGAGTGGATTCTGAATCATGGTGATCCCATGTGTGCAGAGTAGAGCTGCTCTATAGGGTTTTCAAGGCTGTGACCTTTTGGAAGCAAATTGTCAGGCCTTTCTTCCAGGGTCTCTGGGTGGGTTCAAACCACTAACCTTTTGGCTAGCAGTAGAAAGCTTAACCATTTTAGCCACCCAAGGACCTGTGTGTGTATACACACACACACATATATATACGTATATGTACATATATATATAAAATATAGCCCTGGTGGTGCAATGGTTAACAGCTCAGGCTAACCAAAAGGTCAGTAGTTCGAATTCACCAGCCACTCCTTGGAAACCCTATGGGGTAGTTCCACTCTGTCCTATAGGGTAGCTATGAGTTGGAATCGAGTCGACAGCAATGAGTATATATTTTTTCAATATGAGAGAGAATCAGAAATTTGGGTCATTGCACTGGCCACCTAAAGGCATTCTTTTTGAGTTCTAGTCTAACTGAGCAGTGGTGAACAGATAGAGAGAGCCCTTATGCCTTCAATTAACTTTTTTTTTTTTTAAATAAAAATGTCTCTTAGTAATTGAGTATTGCAGTTTGAGACAGGTATGGTAATGTAACTGACGATTTCACAGGCTAAGCAGCTATGTCATATGCCCTATTTTTTTCCAGCTTGAGATTTTTGCATTTATGCAGTGCAAAGACCTAATAGCTGTCCCTGCTTTCTCTTCCATTTGCAACACACGGAGGGAACTGAACTTTCACATTCGGCCCCCAGGCTGGAGCTTGAGGGGGGGGTAAAAAAATATAACCATAGGGATGATATTTTTAAAATTTTCAGCATTATGTCAATTAGAGCTCCCTTTAGTTAGCACATGACCATGTGTAAATCCTGTCAAAATAGATGCTTGTATGATGATCAGGTGACACAGGATTCTGAAGTGCTTTTTAAACATCAAAGATATTTTTATGCCTTCGGTATGGTTTTCCTGGAGTTTATTACAGTAAAAAAAAAAATTTTTTTTTTTTGAGAATTCAAATCCACAAGGGTTTTGTATAGTAATCCTGGCAATCAAAGAATTTGATTAACCTTGCTGGTCAATAAATTGCTGTGATTTTCCAATAGCCCCTTTCACAGGCTTGCGCTGGGCTGGGCTGGGCTGGGTGCAGGGACTGCTGAGGAATTCTTGGTCCCCACAGACTCATAAACGATCTTAAGCTGTCCAGGAGGAGCAACAGGAATCGTTCCTGGGGCATTCACACAGGATTAGACAACGGGCCCCAGCGCCAAGTTATAAACAGACCATGCAATGCAGATAAAATAAAAACTAACTTCAGCATCTGCCCTAAACTCACACCAAGAACTTTCTGAGAAAAAAAAAAGTCCTGTTAATGAAGTCGCAGCAAAGATCTCACATTTATACGGTGTAATGCTGACTAAAACTAGCTCACGAGAGAGGAAAACCATTTAGTGATATTCCCTACCTGATGGGTGAAGAGATGCAAGGTCAAACAACTTTTGTTTCTCCAGGATCATGGGGGACTTGAGGGGGTGAGGAGTGGGGATTAGCACACTGAATGAAATCCACAAATGATCCCTGAGTTTTATTTCAGCCAACAGTTTTAACAACAGTTTTAACATTCAGAAAAACAAGTGACTGGGACAATAATGAAAACAACCCACTGCCACTGAGTTGATTTTGACTCACAGTGACCCTATAGGATAGAGTGGAACTGCCCCATAGGGTTTCCAAGGAGGGGCTGGTGGATTCGAGCTGCCGACATTTTGGTTAACAGCTGACTTCTTAACCACTGAACCACCAGGGGCTCCTGTGATAATAGCCCTTGGAAAATCAAGAAGATGTAATGTGAAAGACTTTAAATGAGAG
The DNA here is from genome assembly GCA_030035585.1 of Dugong dugon. NCBI lineage: Eukaryota > Metazoa > Chordata > Mammalia > Sirenia > Dugongidae > Dugong > Dugong dugon. Next base: position 156,808,893 of record CM057462.1, read on the forward strand.
CCATGCATTGTACAAAGTCCAGTTATCTTCATTTTAAGAGTACAGACCCACCCTGCATTACTTGTGCATCCCAGCTTTGCAACAAGAACATCTTTAGATATATGTGAGACTAAAATGCAGATAGACTTTTGGTCTGCACCCCATATCCCAAGCCCTGATCAAAGATGTAACTAGGCCCCATGCTTATTTAGACAACTTAGTAACCATGCCCCTGCTTACCTCAAGGACAATTTCTTTCAGTTGGAACTGTTTTTGCGCCATCTTATCTGAAGACACAGGCTCATGGTAGTAGAGGCAGAGCAAGTCATATTTCTTCAAAACATGCTTGAAGTTCTTCTCAGTGAGACTTACTACTCGGTCCTTCCCATCGTATATGGGGAAGTTCAGCCCCTCTTCTGCCCTGCAGGAGGACAACAAGTAGACCCCCACAAGAAACAGGTGAGTTCTCTTCATTGGAAAAAGTTTTGTTTTTGTTTTCCAGGAGAAAGGACAGAAAACTGTTAGAGGCCTGGCTGAGCTGTGGGGGGAATAGAGAGAGGCTGATTTTGTCTCTCTTCTTTGCCCTTCCAGACTCTTCACCTCTGTGGGTCCAGCTAGCTCTGTAATCAGGGGCTCAGGACAAAGAGACCACAGGCTCACACACACACATGCGTGTGATGAATAAGAGCCAGGCAGGGGAGGCTGGGAGGCCAAGCCCTAGATAACTTACATAGTTCTGCCCAGCCCCTGTCTCATTAGAAGCTCCATTTTTAGGAGGCAGTTGTTTCAGGCTAAAAATAAATCATGCAATGAATAAAAAAGATAGATATGACACTGTTGAGGGATTCGCTGATACAGTCTGTCAGTGTGGTGGAGAGGGAGGAGGCAGGAGGGAAAAGAACAGCATGTGTGCACAGGGACTAAGGAGGCTAGAAAAGTCAGAGAATAGAAATCCACTCCAGAGGGGGGAAGAGAAAATGAGAGGAGAGAGATAAGGGAGCGTGGCACCAATAAGTAAATGGAGAGGTTAGAACACACAAAATGCCACTCCTACATTATTGAACTGTTAAATTACTCTAGGGAAGTAATTCAGCCTGTGCCCCTCTGGCAGGCTACTCATCCTCTACTTACTCCCTGCTGACATGAGAACAAAACTCAGCCCTGAGGCGGACTTCATGCTCCCTCGGCACCTGCCATCCCCACCTCCTGTCCTCCGCTCTTAGAAATCCAGCCCTAGTTGTGCTGCTATGCCATGCACACGGGGCTCTGCCAATCACTGGGCGAGAGATTGTGAGGACACCTTTCCCCACAAGCCCTGCACATACATGGCTCCATAGCCCCAGCCTGTCCTGGGTCACTGCTGAACTTTGCTGTGTCCATTCCCACTTGAAAAGTTCTACAGTCCCCTTCAGAAACCCGCTTAGGTTTTTCGCCATTGTCCCTGTCATATTTCTTTTTCACATTAATTCCTAATGAGATCATTTTTAAGGAGCCCTGGTGTCGCAGTGGTTAAGCGCTCAACAGCTAATTGAAAGATCGACGGTTTGAACCCACCAGCCGCTTCTTGGGAGAACGATGTGGCAGTCTGCTTCCATAAAGATTTACAGCCTTGGCATAACACAGTTTATAAAGACAACGTTCTACATTCTACCTTGGTGAGTAGCATCCGAGGTCTTAAAAGCCCGTGAGCAGCCATCTAAGATACTCCACTGGTCTCACCACTTCGGGAGCAAGGGAGAATGAAGAGAACAAGATACAAGGAAAAGTTTAGTCCAAAGGACTAATGGGCCACAGCTACCACAGCCTCCACCAGACTGAGTCCAGTAGAGCTAGATGGTGCCCATCTACCACCACTGACTGCTCTGACCTGGATCACAACAGAGGGTTCTGGACAGAGCTGGAGAAGGATGTAGAACAAAATTCTAACTCACAAAAAAAAAAGACCAGATTTCCTGGCCTAAAGGAGACTGGAGAAACCCCAAGAGTATGGCCCCCAGACACACTTTTAGCTCAGTGGTGACGTCATTTCTGAGGTTCACCATTCAGCCGGGGAGTAGACAGCCCCATAAAACCAAATGGGACTAATGAGGCACAGCAGTCCAGGGACAAGGGCTAGAAGGCAGAAGGGGACAGGAAAGCTGGTGATAGGGAACCCAAGGTTGAGTAAGGATAGTGTTGATGTGTTGTGAAGTTGTTAACCATTGTCATAGGGCAACATGTGTACTAACTGTTTAATGAGAAACTATTTTGTTCTGTAAACCTTCATCTAAAGTGAGAAAAGCAGCACAATTGGAAGAGCGTTGTCAATGTCACTGAACTGTGCATGCAGAAATTTTTGAAATGGTGTGTCTTTGGCTATGTTTATTTTCACCAAAAAAAAAAAAGGTCAAGAAGGGAGAGGGTTGACATGTCATGGGGTTGTTAACCAATGACATAAAACAATATGTGTACTACTTTTTCATGAGAAACTATTTGTTCCGTAAACCTTCACCTGAAGTACAATAAAAAAAGAAAAAAAATTGCAAGTTTTAAACAGAGGAAAAAAAAAAAAAAAGATTTACAGCCTTGGAAACTCTATGAGGCAGCTCTACTCTGTCTGACAGTGTCACTATGAGTTGGAATTGACTCAATAGCAACGGGTTTGTTTTTTTAGTGGTCATTTTTGCCCCTTTCCTCTTCATTAGAGACAGGCTGGCATAGAGTCAAAGCCAGACAAACCAGAGTTCAAATCTTTCTTCTGCCTTTTAATAGCAGAATAAATGTTGGAGGGTTACTCACCCTCTCTGATTCTAGCTTCCTTCCCATGTAAAATGTGGATAAGTACAACTATATTGAAAGGTTTGGGAAATAGGGATGGAAAGCATGACACAGAGAGGTGCTCAAAAATGGTAAACCAAAACCATTTGCCACAGAGTCAGTTCTGACTCATAGCGACCCTACATGGGTCAGAGTAGTGCTGCACTACATAGGGTTTTCAATGGCTGATTTTTCAGAAGTAGATTGCCAGGTTTTTCTTCTGAGGCTCCTCAGGTTGGACTCAATCTCCCACCTTTTAGTTAGCAGACAAGAGTGTTAACCATTTGTACCACCAAGGGAATCCTCAAAAACAGTAGCTATTGTAACTATTTTGATGGTGTAACATTGGTTATTATAATAATTAGGCACCCTTTTCTCTCCATTTTCTATGAGTCACCCATTGTTATGAGTCAGAATCAACTTGATGGCACCCAACAACAACAACAATGGCTCTCTTAAAGATACCATGGTGGTGCAAATGTTTAAGCACTCAGGTACTAACTGAAAGGTTGGAGGTTCGAGTCCACCCAGAGGCACCTTGGAAGAAAGGCCTGATGATCTACTTCTGAAAAATCAGTCATTGAAAACCCTGTGGAGCACAGTTTTACTTTGACACGCACACAGTTGCAATGAGTTGGAAATGACTCCACTGAAGTGGTTATTATTATTATTTTAATGGCTCTCTTATGATTTGGAATCAACTCAGTGGCAATGAATTTGGGGTTATTTTTTTTCTTCTTATGATTCTGGCCAAGTTTTTATCTTCCACTGAAGGTTGGGAAATCAGGTTTGGAGGCCTACATGAGTGAGGTGAGGATGTATTATTGCAGCCAGAGAGCCTTATGCAGAGAGATTCAGGCTGAAGAGGAGTTGTTTGGACTGGAAGCTCTCAAGTCCCAGGAGCCTGGGACTGCAGAGAGCTTATCATTGAAACCCTTGACAGCATTCGGTTCTTTCCAGTGGTGTAGTCTCTACGTTTTTTAAAGACATAGCCAAGAATAACAGTTTTGAGGTGCGGTTAGCTTTCCAGGTCATTAGTAAGCATTTGAGACCTGTGCTTTCTTTAGAACATTTGAGGGGGGTGGGGATTTCTGAGAGAAACAATATATGTCTTTTCTTTTTCAGGTCAGCTTCCTAAAACTGTTCCCAGTTGTCTCAATCTCATTGAATTACCTTTATTTAGAATTTGCTCCACTTCTCTTAATATATAAATTTCTTTCTTTTTTTTATTATTAGTGGAAAACTAGGAGATATTTAAAGACAGAGGCTTTGTACTTCCCACTGATTTACAACTAAGGAAAATTACCAGGGAAAGGGATAATTTTTAAAATTTTAGTTTAGTCCTCAAGCCTGGCTCACAACCAGAAGGGATTAATAGAAAAAAGCCCCCATTGTGGAAAGTTCCTGTGTCTCGATCTTGGACTCAATTTGGGGACTTGTGGCCCCATCCTGAGGACTGCAGCACGCCCCCTGACATACGCTGAGGTACTCTGGTTTCCCTCTGCGTCCAGGGACAGATGTGAGGATCCAAATGTGTGTCCCACTCTTAGTAAGATCAGGGTTTTCATGGTCTACTTTTTATGGACCAGCTTTTTATTTTTCTTTCCTTTTTGTCTTAACGCTCATCAACTGTTATTTATTTACAGTAAAACCTGTGAAAGCCAGAACCTGTGTAAGGCAGAAACCTGTCAGAAAAGGAAAACTCAAATATTTTCCACTAATAGAGAGGGATAGAGAAGTGGTAAGACTGCACCCTGTTAATGGTGGAAAACTTGCCAGACTTGGAAAAACAAGGCAGTCCCGTAGCGTTCTGCCTCTCCCAGTTTACACTGAGTCGGCTGTCTCCGTTCAGTTTTAGCTGCTGCCCAAGCCAGTGTGGCAGCTCCTTCTAATTGATGTGATCTTGTTGAAGCGTATGGATGTTTATGTGCTGCTATTAGAGTTTTTTAGTTTTGTTTTTTCGAACAAGAAGAAGGATAAAACAAAATAAACAAGTCAATACAATAAGTGTTACTTTTTGTCACAATATATGAGGTAGGTCCCTTGTTCTGCTAACAATTTCTTTTGCTCTGTCAGTGACACCACCTAGAACTCCTTAATCTCATCTAAAAAAACCCAATTGCCATTGAGTGGACTTCGATTCATGGTGCCGCTGTGTGTGTCATAGTAGAACTCTGCTCCATAGGGTTTTCAATGACTGATTTTTCAAAAGTAGATTGCCAGGACTTTCTTCCAGGGCACCTCTGGGTAGACTAAAACCTCCAACTTTTGGTTAGCAGCCAAGCATATACACCGTTTGCACCCCCCAGGGATTCACTTAGCCTCTTTCATTTGTCTACTCTTGACAGGTGGCAGAATGATTTTTCATATATTATTTAATTTTATCTTCACAAATATTCATTTTATAGCCAGGATTGAAGCCATGGTCTCTCATTTATTTGTTAATTAAATAAATTTTTATTGAGCATCTTCTATGTACCAGCCTCTCTTCTGAGCACAGGGGTTAGATACTAACCCTGAACTCACTGAGCTGCTATCCCAGAAGGGAGGAAACAATAAACAAACAAAATGCATATCTATACATGGTGTGTGTGTGTGTGTGTGTGTGTGTGTGTGTGTGTGTGTGAAATACAGTGTCAAGTAGAGGAACACACTCTGAAGAGCAACTGAGCAGGGCAAGCGGGAGTGAGTGACAATGGGTGGGGGTGGCTCTACGGATGGCGTGGCTGAGGAAAGCATCTCTGAGGAGGGGACTTTGGAGCAGAGACCCAGAGGAGGTGGAAGAGTGAGGCATAGAGCAAGCTGCTGCGGAACTGAGCCCCAGGGAGAAGACCTGAGGCCTCTGTTCTCTAGCCCTCAGGGGATCTCACCAGCTCTCCCACGGAGGCAAGGCCTGAGGAAGTTTTATTCATCTCCTGCCTCCTCAGGTGTCAAGATTAGTTTTCTCTCTCAGACTTTCTTATTTTTAAATACAACAAGTGTTCATACTTGCGTTCTAAGGTTTACAGGGCAAAGAGCCTATCTGAGCAGTTCTGAGGTAATTGTGTGAGAGAATGATGACCAGGAAGCCAGGAGAGCTGGGTTCTGGGCTGATTCTGACACTACCTAGCTATGTGGTCCTGGTTATGTCTCCTTACTTCTTGGGCCATCATTTCTAATTTGTGAAAAAGGGTGTCAGACTCACTGATCTCCCAAAGTCCTTTGCTGGCTCTACATTTTTAAAATGTACCACTGCCATAGAGGATTTACTTTTACCAGGACAGGCCTTGGTGCAGCCCTCAAGCTTGAGGAAGTTTGATGAATGATACCTGTGGAGGAAGGTTTGACAGTTGTGTACTATGGACAAGTCAAAGTTTGCCTCTTCTCCAAGTTAAGTAGCTCTTCCTAGGACTTCACTGCCTCTGAAGAGGTCCCTTCTTTGGCTAAAATACTCCACCTAGTGGACAAAACAGAATATGGCATCTTTTTTTCTTTGATCCCCTTCCTTCCTGTGCCAGTACAGCCTGCTGGCCTGGTAGAACAACCAACAACCAGTTGTTGTCATGTCAATTTTGTCTCATGGTGACTCCACGTATGTAGAGGAGAACTACACTTCATAGTGGTTTTCATGGTTGTGACCTTTCAGAAGCAGGTTGTCAGGCCTTTCTTCTCAAGTGCCTCTGGGTGGATTTGAACCACAAATCTTTTGGTTAGCAGCCAAGTACTTAACCATTTGTGTCACCTAGGGACTCCTGCCTGACAGAAAGAGCCCCAGAAATGCTTGAATCTAGAGCCCTGGGCTCCATGGCCTCAGGCTTCCTCTGGTTAGTTCAGAGCAGATCGGTTAGCAACATCACGGCCCTCCTCTCCTCTTAACTCTGATTGTCAGGTGGCCCCAGGAGCCTTTCCCTTCCCCCACCAGGTAACTCCTAAACAGAACCAATCGGAAAAGGATCACTGCTAGGTTGAGAAAGGGCCCCAACGCTCACCAATAACAATTTCAGATTTTGACAAATGCCACTTTCTCAGGGAGGCCCTCCCCGGCCCTCAGAGCAGACCAAGGGTTAGTATTAATTCCCCTTACACATGGTACTTCTCCTTGGAAACACTTCTTATACTTGCAATTTTTTTCTTTCCAAGCTAGACTGAGCCTTATTGGAGCAGGGCTGCAATCTGTCCACAGTATTCCTCACAACCACCCCTGTGCCTAGCCCATAGTAAACAAAACTAATCCAAACCTGTTGCCGTCAAGCGGATTCTGACTCGTAGCGACCCTATAGGACAGAGTAGAACAGCCCCATAGGGTTTGCAAGGAGTGGCGGCTGGTGGATTTGAACTGCTGTCCTTTTGGTTAGCAGCCAAGCTCTTAACCACTGCACCACCAGGGCTCCAGCCCATAGTAGTTCTCATTAAATATTTATTAAATAAATATTCTTTTTGTTTAACAAGCACTTATGTTGGAGCCCCAAGGTTGGCTTCAGATAGATGGCTCTCCCAGGTGGCTCATGAAGTCATTCGGATAAGCCAGAGACTGCCTCAGAATAATAGTGGCTGCCCACAACCTGAGACTGCCCAGGATAGGCCCTGGTTTTTGGCCCTGTGCTGAATCACCTGCTACCATATCTATGGAACTGTATTTTGCTTTCTGTATGTATAGGAGGGAAGGAAGGAAAGGAACTAAAGTTTTTAATGCTTACTATGAGCTAGTCACTGGGCTCATTACATTTTATACATCATCTCATTTAAATCCTATCAAGCAGAGTATTATTTCTTCCATTTCACAGATGAGAAACCTGGGGTTCAGCATGGTCAAGTAACCTGCCTCAAGTCACACAGCTAGTAAGTAACAGACAACCTGAGTCTGACTGGCTTGTCATGCCCCTAGGCTGCTCTGCTTAAGAAACAGGAGTCTTCTTTGTCTCTTTCAAGGAAAAACGAAAATGGAAAAATTGAGATTAACAGAATTTCCAGGACAAGAAACTAAGAGAAAGCCATATGTTTTGAGAGGAGGGAACAAAAGGAACAGTTAAAAAAGAAAGAAAATGAGAAATTTAGTTTAGAAGAAAATTTTAACCAGAGCAGATAAATGGAAGATGAGGGTTTATTTGTCCTGGAATTAGTGGGAGAACATAGACTTCTCAGGGAAAAGAGTAGAAGAATAGAAAAGAGCATGGATATAAAGGCCATATCAGGGTGTCCAAATAAAGGGTGTGGTTGGCAGGATAATGGCTCTGCAAAGATACCCAGGGCTAATCCTCAGAACCTGCGACTCTGTTATCTTACATGGCAAAAGGGAGTTGGCAGATATGATTAAATTAGCACGTTGAGATGGGGAGATTATCCTGGATTATCCCAGTGGGCCCAGTGTAATCATGAAGGTCCTTAGAAGAGGGAGGCAGGTGTCAGAGTGAGAGAAGGAGATGTGATTAGGGAAGCAGAGGTTGGAATGATAAAGGGCCACAAGCCAAGGAATGCAGGCAGCCTCCAGAAGCTGGAAAAGTTAAGGTAATGAATTCTCCGCTATGGCTTCCAGAAGGAACACAGCCCTGCAGACCCATTTTAGACTTCTGACATCCATAACTGTAAAATAATAAATTTATGTTGTTTTAAGACACTAAATTTGATACAGCAGCAATAAGACACTAATACAGAGGGAAATCAGTGAAAATGGTCCCCTGGAATAAAGAAAATCTGTTTATCTATGACCTTAGCTGTTTTACCTGTAAAACTAATTTGCATCTTCATCTAGTCCCATAGCGTGTAACAAAAAGATAAGAGAGAACAGTCCAACACAGTACCTTTGACCAGATCTTTTTATATGTATGGTTCCTTTTGATCTCTGTGGAGTTCCTGGGTGGTGCAAATGGTTAACACACTCAGCTGCTAACTGAAAGGTTGACGATTTGAGTCTATCCAGAGATACTGAGGAAGAAAGGCCTAGAGATCTACTTCCAAAAACTCAGCCATTGAAAACGCTATGGAACATAGTTCTGCTCTGATACATGTGGAGTCACCATGAATCAGAGTCAACTCAAAGGCAACTGTATTTTTTTTTGTCCCTAGACCATGAGGAAGTAGGGACATATGTTTCTTCAGGAAATTCACTTACCTCTAAAGACTTCTAAAATAAGGGAGATAAACTGGATCAGCATTCCTCTAACCCTGATTTCCCTTTCTACAACAATACATAATCTCTCAATAACCCCGATTATGAATAAAAAAGTCACTCTCGAATAATATATTAAAAAGTAATGATTTTCAAACATTTTAGATTGATATATTCTGTAGACTCTATTATAAAGTTCATTTTAATATCATTCCTCGTAATAATCATTATATATATAAAAACATAAATTTTAATTTCTCAATTTATAAATGATTTATTCTGGTTTAATTAAAATAATTATGCAAGAAAAAGGTTGATTTGTCAACAATTTTTTAAATAGCATATTGGTTTGGGAGACAAATGTGTATAAGAAAAGAGGATTGAAATTTTTAAATTTATTTTTTTAACTGAGGTATAATTGACAGGCAAAAGTTTGTGCTTGGCTGGTAACAGGAAGATTGGTGGTTTGAACCCACCCAGCGACACTGAAGAAGAAGAGAACTGGGGGATCTACTTCCATTAGGTTACAGCCAAGAAAACCCTATGGGGCAACTTTACTCTGTAATATGTGTGGTCTCCCTGAGTCAAAATCAATTCTATGGCACACAACAAAAACAGCACATATTTAAAGTGTAAAATTTGATAAGTTTTGACAGGTTTATGCACCCATGAAACCATTACCACAATCAAGATAATGAATATATCCATCCCCCACAAAAGTTTCCTTCTGTCCTTTTGTAATTCCTTCCTCCTACCTTTCCTGATACTCCCCACTCTCCACCGGCCGCCCCTAGGCAACCACTGATCTACTTTCTGTCACTATAGGTTGGTTTTTATTCTCTAGAATTTCATATAAATGGAATCATACATGATGTGCTCTCTCTCTTTTTGGTCTGGCTTCTTTCACTTGGCATAATTATTTTGAGATTTATTAATGTTGTTGCATATATTAATAGTTCATTTTTATTGCTAACTAGAATTACTTTGTGTAAACATACATTATTTGTTAATTCATTTAGGTTGTTTCCACTTGTAGGCTATCAAATAAAACTGTGCTCAACTGCTAACTGAAAGGTTGGCAGTTATAACCCACCCTGGCAATCTACTCCTGTGAAGATTACAGCCAAGAAAACCCTATGGAACAGTTCTACTCTGTCACAAAGGGGTTGCTATAAGTTAAAATCGACAGCACACAACAACAACAACAAACATTAAATTTATGCACTTAACAACAAAAATACAAATAACCCAATCATAAAATGGGCAAAGGACTTGAACAGACATTTCACCAAAGAGGACATTCAAATGGCTACCAAATACATTGTTGCCCAATTAGGGTACGTGCCCTGGAGGAGTTGAGCCAATGAAACGTACTCCAAGTAAGAAAGAGAGAGAAAGTTTATTTAGGAGGTGACACCAACGGGACGTCTGGCAGCAACACAGGCTGTCCTTATGGAGTTCCAAAAGGCAATTTTACATTATAGCTTATATATGGCTGTTACAGGGGTTAGAAGTGTCTTTTTGGCATGTAGCCCACAAATGGCATATGTCTTAGTCATCTAGTGCTGCTATAACAGAAATACCACAAGCGGATGGCTTTACCAAAGAGAAGTTTATTTCCTCACAGTAAAGTAGGCTGAAAGTCCAAATTCAGGGCATCAGTTCCAGGAGAAGGCTTTCCCTCTCTGTTGGCCTTCTCATCAGCATTCCCCCGGACCAGAAACTTCTCCACACAGGGACCCCGGGTCCAAAGGACATGCTCTGCTCCTGGCACTGCTTTCTTGGTGGTCTGAGGTCTCTCTTCTCTGCTCGCTTCCTTTGCCTTTCTATCTCTTGAGAAATAAAAGGTGGTGCAGTCCACACCACAGGGAAACTCCCTTTACATTGGATCTTGGATGTGACCTGGACAAGGGTGGTGTTACTATCCCACCCTAATCCTCTTTAACATAAAATTACAATCACAAAATGGAAGACAACCACACAATACTAGGAATCATGGCCCAGCCAAATTGATGCACACATTTTTAGGGGGACATAATTCAATCCATGACAGCATGGCTGGATAAGTTACTCATTACAAGATAATTACAAGAGACCGTTAATCAGACTAAAGAGATACATGCCGGACATCTCCTTATCAGGCTAAAGATACACATGCCAGACATCTGGGCTCTAATCTTCATGTGGAGGGTCATAAGTCACAGGTGGCTGGCGAGAACAAAATAAAGTCATTGACAAAAGTACACGGAAAGGAGAAGGTAGGTAGGAAAAAAAAAAACAGGTAGGAAAAAAAAAAACACAAAACGTATAGGTTCATCATGGCATTAGTTATGTCAAGCGCTCAATTGCCCATTTTGAAAAAGAGAAAACGTTGTGGAGTATTAGGGTCACAACGTGAAAAGATTCTCAACATCATTAGCCATCAGGAAGATGCAAATCAAAACCACAATGAGATACCATTTCACTCCCACTGGTATGGCTAAGATAAAAAAAAATAGAAAATTACAAATGTTGATGAGGATGTAAAGAAATTGGAACATTTATCAATTGCTGGTGGGAGTGCAAGATGGTACAGCCATTGTGGAAAACAGCATGGCTGTTCCTCAGAAACGTAAAAATAGAACTACCATATGACCCAGAAATTCCACTCCTAGGTATATACCCAAAAGACTTGAAAGCAGAGACTCAAACAGAGACTTGCACAACAATGTTCATAGTAGCACTATTCACAATAGTTAAAAGGTGGAAACAATCTAAATGTCTATCAACAGATGAATGGATAAATAAAATGTGGTATGTATACACAATGAAATACTACTCAGCCAGTAGAAGAAATGAAGTCTTGATACATGCTACAGTATGAATGGAGCTTAAAGGTATTATGCTGAGTGAACTAAGTCAACCACAAAAAGATAAATATTGTATGAAAAGTCAAATATTGTATAACCTCACTTATATAAAAAGACAAGAATAGGCTAATGTATAGAGACCAAAGGGGCAGTGGGGGTGGGGGGAGAGAGAGGAGAAGGGGAGTTAACAGTGATGGAAAAATAGCACTGATTAAAGGTAGGGTGGCAAGGCCAATTATTGTTAAGTGCTGCCAGTAAGTTGTAACCTGTAAAAAGTTGAACCGGCAAAAGTTGAGTGACAGATATATTTACAATAATGACAAAAAAAAAAAAAAAAAAAAAAGAGTAGCTTCTGAGATTGCTTATGTACAACCAAAAACCTCATGGGATTTGGTTCCTTGGTTTTGAGGTTTAGGGTCATGGTTTCATGCTACTTCCCAGTTAACTGGCCTAATTAACTTGTTCAGTGCTTCTATTTTACCTCCTAGTTTGTTGTGTAGTGCCTGGGTTCTGAAAAGCTTGCAAGCGGTCATGGAAGGCACGACAATTGGTCTCTATTCACCTGGAGCAATAGAGGAAGGAGAGAGAGCCAGGAATAGGAGGAGGCTATGAAATGTGTGGCTAATTGCCTCCATGAACAATTGCCTCCTTGGTCATGAGACCAGAAGAACTGGATGGTGCCTGGCTACCATTACTAAACATTTTGATCAAAGATTCTATAGACAAATCCTGATTAAAAGGGGGGAAATGCAGAAAAGAATTTCAAATTCTCATGGATTCCACACTTTCTGGAGCCATGGAGGCTGGATGAACCCCTGAAACTATTGCCTGGAGATAATCTTTAAACTTTAAACCAAAAATATCCCTTACAGTCCTCTTAAAATAATAGCTTAGCTTAACTAGTAAAAAATATTTGCCTTGAGCATTATGCTCTTTTAAGAACTATTTAAATGGGATCAAAGTGACAACAGCACATTGAAAGTTTAGCTAGGAACCTTAGGGAGCAGTGAATTTACGTTAACAGGCAAGGAACAACTCAGAAAAGGAGTGTGAGAATTGTTTCACAACTCAAAGAATGTAGTCAATGTCACTGAATTGTGCATGTAGAAACTTGAATTCATGTGTGTTTTGCTGTGTATATTCTCAACAACAACAACAAAATAAATTAAAAAAAATTTATACATCTGTGATCCATTTTGAGTTAATTTTTGAATATGGTGTAAATATGGATCAAAGTTCTTTTTTTTTTTTTGCATATAGATATCCAATAGTTCCTGCATCATTTCTTAAAAAAGATTACTCTTTCTCCACTGAACTGCCTTTGCACTTTTGTAAAAAATCAGTTACCCATATATATGTAGGTCAGTTTCTGGGTTCTCTATTTTCTTTTTTTGATAGATTTATCTTTCTTTATGCCAGTATCATACTGTATTGGTTACTGTAACTTTAAAAGTCTGGAAATTAGGAAGTCTTCTAACGTTGTTCTTTTTCAAAAAGTTTGGGCTGTTCACATTTCCATGTGAATTTTAGAACAAGCCTGTCAATTTCTATAAAAAAAAAAATGCCTGTTGGGATTGTGTTGAGTCTTCTGTGACATGAACAAGGCACATCTCTCCATATATTTAGGGTCTTCTTTAATTTCTTTCAGCAATGTTTTATAGTTTTCAGTATACAGGGTTTGTCAGATTTATCTGTAAGTATTTCATATTTTTGGTGCTATCAAAATGATAAATTTTTTATTTCAACTTTGTTGCCAATATGTAGAAATAAAATTGATTTTTGTATATTGATCTTGTGTCTTGTATATTTGCTAAACTCACTTATTACTTCTAAATGCTTTATTGTAGATTCCACTGGATTTTCTACATAGACAGTCATGTTGTCTGCAAATTAAGATGTTTTATTTCTTCCTTTAAAATTTAGATGCCTTTTTTGTTTTTGTTTGCCTTATTGCACAGACCAGAACATCTAGTATAATGTTGAACAGACATGGTGAGAGTGGATATTCTTGCCTTGTCCCTGATCTTAGCGGAAAAGAATTTAATCTTTCACTACTAAGTATGATGGTATTTGCAGATTTTTTGCAGATGTCCTTTATCAGTTCCAAGAAGTTCACTTCTTGTTCTAGTTTGCTGAGAGTTTTTATCAGAAATGGATGCTGAACTTTGCCAAATGCTTTTTCTACATATATTGAGATGGCCATGTGGTGTTTCTTTTTTACCTTGTTAATTTGGTGAATCATCAGATTCACTGATTGATTTTTGAAAGTTAAACCAAGTAGGATAAACCTCACTTGGTCATGATGTATTACCCTTTTTATATATTTTTGGATATAATTTGCTAAAATTTTGTTTAAAGGCTTTGCACCTGTGCTCATGAAGGATATTGTTTTGTGGTGCTTTGTGTCCATTCACATTGCCATTTGATATCATCTTCCTGCTGCCTGAAGGACTTCTTTGAGCATTTCCTATAGTGCAGCTCTGCTGCTAATAATGTTGTTGTTGTTGTTATTGTTTTTTGCTGCCCAGGAGTTTATTCTGTTATACATAAACTCATGGTGACGTTATGTATAACAGAATGAAATGTTGCCCATCCTGCATCATCTTTACACTTGTTGGTGTGTTTGCGTCCTTGTTGTGGCTGTTGTATCAATCTATCTCATTGAGAGTTCCGTGGTTTTCATTGGTCTTCTACTTTGCCAAACACACTGTCCCTTTTTAGTGACGATGTGTTCAAAATAAGTAAGCTGAAGTCTCACCTTCCTCACTTTTAAGGAGCATTCTGGTGGTATTTCTTCTAAGACTGGTTTGTTCTTCTGGCAGTCCACGGTATAGTCAATACTCTTTGCCAACACAAAACTTCAAATGCATCAATTCTTCTCCAGTCTTCCTTTTTTACTGTCCAACTTTCTCATGCATATGAAGTGATTGAAATGACCATGGCTTGGGTTAGATGTGCCTTAGTCATCAAAGTGACACCTTTGTTTTTTAAGATTTTCAAGAGGTCTTTTGAGGCAGATTTGCCCAATGCAACATATCTTCTGATTTCTTGTCTGCAGCCTCCATGGGTGTTGATTGTTGATCTAAGTAGAATGAAATTGTTGACAGCTTCATTTTTTTCTCTGTTTACCATGATTTGTTTATTGGTCCAGTTGTGAGAATTTTGATTTTCTTCATATTCAGGTGTGATGCATACTGAAGGCGGTAGTCTTTGGCTTTTATCAGTAAGTGCTTCAATGATTCTCTTAGCTTGTGTTTATTTGAAAAGTCTTTAATTTGTTTGTGAAAGGTATTTTTTTTTTCTAGGTAAAAGTTTTAAGCTGACAGTTTTCTTTTCTGTTTTTTATTTTAGTACCTTCAAGAATGTTGCTCCACCATCATCTCGATTGCATTGCTTCCTACAGCAATTGCTGTCATCCTTATCTTTGTTCCTCTGTACATATCTTTTTTTTTCCTCTGGCTATTAACAAGATTATTTTTTTTATCAATAGTTTTGAGCAATTTGATTATGACATGTCTTTCTTTAGTGGCCATTATTTCTTCAAAAAAAATTTCATGTCTCCTCCCACCTTTTTTTTCAATTTATTTTATTTTATTGTATTTTAGATGAAGATTTACAGAACAAACTAGCTTCTCATTAAACAGTACACATATTGTTTTATGACATTGGTTAACAGCCCTGCGACATGTCAACATTCTCCCTTCTCAACCTTGGGTTCTCTATTACCAGCTTTCCTGTCCCCTACTGCCTTCTTGTCCCTGGGCTGGTGTGCCCCTTTAGTCTTGTTTTGTTTTATGGGCCTGTCAAATCTTCGGCTGAAGGTTGAACCGCAGGAGTAACTTCATTACTGAGCTAAAAAGGTGTCCGGGGGCCATACTCTTGGGGTTTCTCCAGTCTCTGCCAGGCCAGTAAGTCTGGTCTTTTTTTGTGAGTTAGAATTTTGTTCTAAATTTTTTTCCAGCTCTGTCCGGGATCCTCTACTGTGATCCCTGGCGAAGCAGTCAGTGGTAGTAGCCGGGCACCATCTATTTGTACTGGACTCAGTCTGATGGAAGCTGTGGTAGTTGTGGTCCATTAGTCCTTTGGACTAACTTTTCCCTTGTATCTTTAGTTTTCTTCATTCTCCCTTGCTCCTGAAGGGGTGAGACCAGTGGAGTATCTTAGATGGCTGCTCACAGGCTTTTAAGAACCCAGACGCTACTCACCAAGGTAGAATGTAGAACATTTTCTTTATAAAATATGTTATGCCAATTGAGCTAGATGTTCCCAAAGACTATGGTCCTCACAGCTGTCAGTCCAGCAATTTGGTTCCTCAGGGAGTTTGGATGTGTTTATGGAGCTTCCATGACATTGCCTTGTACAAGTTGTGCTGGCTTCCCCAGTATTGTGTACTGTCTTACCCTTCACCATAGTTACCACTCATTTATTTTCTATTTAGTATTTTTCCATCCCCACTCCTCCCCTCCCTTGTAAACATCAAAGATTGTTTCTTTTTGTGTGTAAACATTTGCATGAGTTTTTACAGTAGTAGTCTCATACAGTATTTGTCCTTTTGGGATTGACTTATTTCACTCAGCATAATGCCCTCCAGTTTCATCCATGTTATGAGGTGCTTCACAGATTCATCATTGTTCTTCATCTTTGTATAATACTCCATTGTGTGTATGGACAATAGTTTGTTTATCCATTCATCTGTTGATGGGCATCTAGGTTGTTTCAGTCTTTACGCTATTGTGAACTGTGCTGCAATGAATATGGGTGTGTATATGTCTATTTGTGTGACAGCTCTGATTTCTCTAGGATATATTCCCAGGAGTGGGATTGAATTTTGTAGTGCTTTTTTTATGGTGCTGACGTTTTCTTTGTTCCTCTTACTTTCCTGTGCTGAGTTCCTTTTGTTTGTGGATTTTTTTTTCATTTCTTTTGTTCTTGTAGGTTTTGTTTTTACTGAGACTTCATGTTTTTCTTCTTTATTTTGATGAGTAGGTTGGTCAACTTTCTTTTTGGTTACCTTGAAATTTACCCTTATCTTCCTAGATTTGAACCAGTCTATTATTACTTGGTATCGCCTTGCCTCCCTCTCCATTAGAAGGTTCTATACCTACACTGTTTATTCCCTCTTTTATTGTTCTGATGCCATTGTCATTTACAGATTAACCTCTCTGGTTCCCTGTTGTAATTCTTTTGGTTTTGCATAGTCCTTAAGAGTTCATTTCCTAGGTTGGTATCTGGCTAGTACAATCCTGTGTCCTATATTCAGTCTGCGGTCTGATGTTGTTTGTTCTCAGATTGAAGGACTCCATTTAATAAGTCTTGTAAATTTGGTATGGTTTTTACATAGTCCCTTAATTTCTGTTCATCTGGAAATGACCTAATTTCACCATCATATTTGAACGTGAGTTTTGCAGGATATATTATTCTTGGCTGGCAAGTTTTTTCTTTCAAGGTTTTGTATAAGTCATCCCATTGCCTTCTTGCCTGCCTGGTTTTTGCCAAAAATCTGAGCTTAGTCTTATTGTTTCTCCTCTGTATGTGATTTTTTGTTTCCTTCGAGCTGCTCTCAGGATTCTTTGGTTTTAGCGAGTGTGATTATGATATGCCTTGGTGATTTCCTTTGGGGTCTATCCTATACGGGGTTTGCTGAGCTTCTTGGATGGTCAGCTTTTCATCTTTCATGATATTGGGGAGGTTTTCTGTCAGCAATTCTTCTATAATCCTCTCTGTGTTTTCTGTTTTCTCCCCCGTTCTGGAATTCTGATCACTCACAAATTTTTGCTTTTGATTATATTCCACATAATTCTCAGGGTTTCTTCATTTTTCTTCGTTCTTTTTTCTGATTTTTCCTCAAAGAGAGTTGTGTCCAAGTGTTTGTCTTCAGTTTCGCTGATCTTATCTTCCATCGTTGCAAACCTGCTCCTCAGCCCTTCTATGACACTGTCCATTTCCGAAATCTTGTTGTTTATCTTTTGGATTTCTAATTGTTGTTTTTGTATGATTTCTAGTTGTGAATTTATTTTAGCACTTTGTCCCTGTATTATTTTCTTCAATTCTTCCATTTTTGGTTTATATTTTCCATGAATTTATCTGCCTTTTCCATGAATTCATCTATTTTTTCCTCATTTTTGTCTGCTTTTTGCTTCATCTCTTGGATAATTCTGAATATTAGAGATTTGAATTCCCTATCACTTCGGTCTAGTGCCTTTTCTTCTACTGGAAGGTCATCTGGTGTTTTATTTTGGACACCTACTGGAACCATCCTGTCCTGTTTTTGTAAATGTTTTGATATTGTCTGCTGTCCTCAGGGCATTCAGTGATTATTTACTTCATTTATTGATTGTAGATTTGTTTCTTTCATCCTGCTTTTTTGTTTTGTTTGGTTATGTCTGAGCAGGTGGGCTGTGCTTTCTTTGATATTTGCTCATCTGTGGGCACGATACTTTTCACCTCCTTCTCCAATGGGCAGGGTCAGTCACTCAGGTATGGTACAGCAGGGCAGGTCCAGCTGAAGAGAGTTGCTGGGATGGGTTTGTGGCACATACCAGGGCTGACAGTGCATACCAGGAATCAGTGCAGGGCAGGATCCAGTAGGCTGTGCCTGTGCTGCTAGAGACTGTGATGTTCAGAGCATGGTGCAGGTAGGCAGGAAGCATGGGGTAGATTGTGATGTGTAGAACTAAAATGGGTATGGAAAAAATGAGAGAGAGGAGAGAAGAACAGGAGCCAAAAAACACAAACAAAAAAGAGTGCTAAGAGAGCTTGCTATTGGAGTGGAGAGATGAGAGACTGAGAGATGGGGAAAAACAAAAAAGAAAAAGGGTAAAAGAAAGAAATGAATAAATCGAGAAACTGGAAAGTAAGAAAGATAAAAAGGGAATAAGAGAGAGAAGAAAATAAAACAAAGAAACAAACAACCCCCCCCCAAAAAAAACCAAAATAAATAAATAAATAAATGCCCCCAGTGATGTCCCTGTGTATCTGCACAGATTAAGGGAGTAGCTTCCAAGCCCTGTGGTACTGCCTGGCTAGAAGGGGTTCCCAAGCCGAGAAAAGAAAAAGAAAACAAAAAACAAATCAAAACAGAACAAATCACAGCAAACAAACAAACACATAAAAAAGCCCCAGGGGTCCCACCAGCATGGCAGCATAGGCTGGGAAGCAGTTTCACAGTCAAGCAGTGTTTCCCAGCCTTTCAGGAAGAAGAAAAGATGGCGCAAGGAGCCAAGTATTTGAGAGAAAAGAGGGGGAGGTGGTGAGAGGTAAGGAAGAAACAAAAGAAATGGAAAAAAGCAACACCAGCAGCCAATAAACGGCACTCAGTGAGCCAGCCAGAGCTGGTGGGTGGAATCGAAGCAACACTGGGGTGAAGCTGGTGCTTCCTGTCCAAGAGACTGTGGCTGCAGGAAGCAGAGGAGGCTGAGTGGTGGGTGAAGAAGGGTGAGGGGGTGGGAAAGCCTATATCGCTGGTTACCGTTGTTCTGTCTCCTGCTGGAAGCTACATGAAGCTGCTTTCTCATACCCCCTGTTTGCTGATCTCCGATAGGAGTACAAGATGGTGGATCCTTACTGCATTAGCTGATAGGGTGCCTCTGCGTGTATCTCCTCGCTCTCTGTTCTTGGTCAGTTTCTTATCCCATTCTGTGCTTGGCTGAGTTCTTTATCTCTTCATTTGATGCTTAGGGTTTCAGGATTGATGTGTGACTCTGTTTGACTTAGTTTTTCTGATCTTTGCTGCAGAGGGATGGTGTGGTGCTTCTGACTATAACGCATGTTACCCGGTATATTTTTATTTTTTGTTTTATTGATTCTATTGTTTTTCTGTTTTTTTAAATTTTATTTATTTATTTCTTTTTATTTTACTTTAGATGAAGGTTTACAGAAGAAATAATTTCTCATTAAACTGTTATAAGTGTTCAATTTTTAGAAGATCCCAGTTATCTAGCTTATCTTCTGGAGTTTGTGTGTTGTTAGTTATGGTTTGTATCCTGTTTATGCCGTGTATTAGGGCCTCTAGAGTTCATACTATTTTTCTTCCATAATCTTTATAGTTTTTGGTTTTATATTTAGGTCTTTGATCCATTTTGAACTAGTTTTTGTGTATGGTGTGAGGTCCAGGTCCTGTTTCATTTTTTTGCAGATGGACATGCAATTTTGCCAGCACCATTTGTTAAAAAGACTGTCTTTTCCCCATTTGATGGACTTTGGGCCCTTGTCGAAGATCAGGTGACCGTAGATGGATGGATTTACATCTGGGTTCTCAATTCTGTTCCATTGGTCAATGTATCTGTCATTGTACCAGTACCAGGCTGTTTTGACTACTGTAGCTGTATAGTAGGTTCTGAAGTCAGGTAGTGTGAGTCCTCCAACTTTATTCTTCTTCAGTAGTGCTTTACTTATTTGGGGTTTCTTTCCTTTCCATATAAAGTTAATGATTAGTTTTTCCATCTCTTTGAAGAATGTTGTTAGTATTTGGATCGGGATTGCATTGTATTTGTAAATTGCTTTGGGTAGAATTGTCATTTTCACAATGTTGAATCTACCTATCCATGAGCATGGTATGTTTTTCCATTTATGTAACTCTCTTTTGGTTTCTCACAATAGTGTTTTGTAGTTTCCTTTTATATGTCTTTTACATCCCTGGTTAGGTTTATTCCTAAGTATTTTACTTTGGGGGGGGGGGGCTATTATAAATGGTATTGTTCTCCTGATTTCCTTTTCATCATTCTCTTTATTGGTGTATAGGAATCCAACTGATTTTTATATGTTTATCTTGCATCCTGCTACTCTGATGAATCTTTCTATTACTTCCAGTAGTTTTCTCATGGAGTCTTTTGGGTTTTCTATGTATAGTATCATATCATCCACAAATAGGGACAGTGTAAATTTTTCATTACTAATTTGGTTGCCCTTTATTTCTTTTTCTTACCTTATTGCTCTAAGTAGGACTTCCAGCACAATGTTAAATAGGAGTGGTGATAAGGGGCATCCTTGTCTTGTATCTGTTCTCAAGGGGAATGTTTTTAGCCTCTCTTCATTAAGAATGATGTTGGCTGTTGGTTTTGTATAGATGCCCTTTATTATGTTGAGGAATTTCCCTTCTATACGTATTTTGTTGAGAGTTTTTATCAGGAATGTGTGTTGGACTTTGTCGAATGCCTTTTTTACGTCGATTGAGATGATCATTTATGTAGTGGATTATGTTGATTCATTTTCTAATCTTGAATCATCCTTACATACCTGGTATGAATCCTACTTGGTCGTAGTGTATTATTTTTTGATATAATACTGAATTCTATTGGCTAGAATTTTGTTGAGAATTTTTGCATCTATATTCATGAGAGATATTGGTCTGTAATTTTCTTTTTTTGTGGTGTCTTTGCCTGGTTTTGGTATCAGGGTTATGGTGGCTTCATAGGATTAATTTGGAAGCATCACCTCTTTTCTATGTTCTGAAATAGTTTGAATAGTGCTGGTGTAAGCTTTTCTCTGAATGTTTAGCAGAATTCTCCAGTGAAGCCATCTGGGTCAGGGCTTTTTTTTGTGGGAGTTTTCTTTTAATTACCTTTTAAATCTCTTCTCTTGTTATGGGTCTGTTTAGATTCTCAACATCATTTTGTGTTAGTTTGGGTCTCCTCTCACCTTTAAGTACTCCAGTTACACATATATTAAGCCACTTGAAGTTGCCTCACAGCTCACTGATGCTTTCTTCTAAAACTTGTTTTGTCTGTTTCATTTTGGATAATTTCTACTGCTATGTCTTCAAGTTCACTAATCTTTTCTTCTTCAAAATGTAATCTTTTGGTAATTCCAGTCAGAGAATTTTTCACCTCAGATTTTATAGTTTTCATCTTTGAAAGTCTGATTTGGGTCTTTTTTATGTCTTCCATGTCTCAATTTAATTTTTTTAACATATGGAATATAGTTATAACAACTGTTTTAATGTCCTTGTATGCTAATTCTAACATTTGTGTCAGTTCTAGGTTGGTTTCAATTATTAGTATTCTTCTCATTATGGGTCATATTTTCCTACTTCTTTGAGTGGCTGATAATATTTGATTGAGTGGGAGATCTTATGAATTTTACCTTATTGAGTGCTGGATTTTAAAAAATTTTTATTCATCTTCTTGAACTTTATTCTGAGATACAGTTATTTGGAAACAGTTTTATGCATTCAGCTCTTAATTTTAATATTTTTTGGTAGTACCAGAGCATCAGTTAACCCATATCTCATTATTCTCCACTACTGAGGCAAGGGACCCCCACTGGCACAGTGGTTAAGAGCTCAGCTGCTAACCAAATGTCAGCAGTTCAAATCCACCAACAACTCCTTAGAAACCTTATAGGGCAATTCTACTCTGTCATATTCTATGAGCTGGAATTGACTAGATGGTAAAAGGTATTGAGGCAAGACTCTTCTAAGTATTCTACCCAACACCCCTTGAATTACGAAGTTTTTCAATCTGGCTGGTGGAAACAGATGCCATTACTGGCTCTATGTCAGCCCTAGCTACTGTTCCCTCTAGTCTAATCATTTTGGATTGTTCTTTTCTCCACCCTTGTGTAGTTTCCTTGTAAACATGAACTATGCAATCAGTACTCTGCTGAATACTTGAGGGGAACCCTCTGCAGGTCTTCAAAGTTGTCTGTCTGAATAGCTCTCTTCTCTGGTACTCTAGGCTGTGAACTTTAGTATCCTTGGTTTTCCTGAACTCTCAGTTTCATCTCCCCAACACAGGGATTCCACTGGGCTCCTCTTGATAACTCCTCCCTGTTCTACTGTCTAAAAACTCCAGGCAGTAAGCTGAGGTAATTTTAAGACTCACCTCATTTGTTTCCTGTCTCTCAAGGATCATTCTCTTTCATTGCCTAATATGTAGTATCTTAAAGATTGTAGTTTCATGAGTCTTTCCTGTTTTTTGGTTGTTTCAGGTTCTAGAGTAAAACAGTCCCTGTTACTCTATCTTGGCTGGAAGCAGAAGTCTCAGAAAATTAAAATTTAACTATGGATTATATCACCAAAAATAGACTAAAACTACTTTTTTGACCTGGCATTTGTCATTTTCGCAGATTCCATCTGTCTCAACTAGTTCATATAATTTTTTAGTTTGTTTCTAAATAATTAGAAAAGCTAAAAGTATGCCAGTGAGATTATGTTAGAATGTGAATAACAAAAACCAAAGCAAGGTGGCTTAAGCAGTAAAAGGGAATTACTGGCTTGTATAACTGGAGGCAGAAAGGAATAATATAGTATCAGTGTCATGGACTGAATTGTGTCCCCCCAAAATATCTGTAAACTTGTCTGGGTCCTGATTCCCAGTACTGTATGATTATCTACCATTTTATCATCTGCTGTGATTTCCCTATTTGTTGTAAATGCTATCACTATGAAGTAATAAGATGGATTAGGAGCAGTTATACCGATGAGGTCTACTAGATTATATAGTGTCTTAAGCCAATCTCTTTTGAGATATAAAAGAAAGAAGTGGGCAGAGAGACATGGGAACCTCATACCACCAAGAAAGCAGTGCCAGGAACAGAGTGCATCTTTTGGACCTGAGGTTCCTGTGCAGAAAATCTCCCAGACCAAGGGAAGATTGATGACGCAGACCTTCCTCCAGAGCAGACAGATAAAGCATTCCCTTGGAGATGATGCCCTGAATTTGGACTTGAAACCTACTGGACTGTGAGAGAATAATCTTCTCTTTGTTAAAGGCATCCACTTGTGGTATTTCTATTATAGCAGCACTAGATGACTAAGACAGTCAGTATGACTCAACTGCTCAAAAACGTCATCAGAGTCTTTTCTGTTTTTATTTCTCTGTTGTGCCTTCTTTTGTCTTAAATGCTCATCATATCACTGGCTCTGCCTGGTTGTTGAAAGATGCCTGCAAACAGCTCCTGGGCTCCCTACTTTCTCTTCCACTTCCAGAAAGAGAGCATGAAGATAATTTTTTCCCTGGAAAAAATCAGAAACCATCTCCTATCTTATAGGTCCAAATGGGGTCACCTGTCCATCTCCAAAAAACAGAGACCAGGGGATGCACTTGGAGTGACTCACCCAGGCTCTGGTAGACTCAGCTTCCTCCGTAGGTGTGGGCTGCCAGGAAAAGGTGGGACACTCAAACAACATTCAGGTCATTGTTAAAGTTAGGGGTATGTGGAGAAGCAAGCACAATGCCCACTTGGGTGGGTGTCAGACTATTTGTGAGTACTTTGGGAGAAATAACACAATGCAGGTGTGAGTAGTCTCTTTATTCCTAATAAATGAAAAGTCAACTTCATTCTAATTATAATAATTTTTGTACACTGAGTTTAGAAATTTTTTTGATATCCGGATTTTTATATTAGTGTTTGGGTCAGATAAATAAAATTTACAGGGTTGTGACGGTTGCCTCCAGCTGAATTTGCAGAGTTAATATTTATGCTTTCCCTTAACTTGGGTTTCAGCATCCATGTTACTTGTATTTCTTGCCTTTATGCAATTGTGTATTAAAGGCAGAAACTATTGCTGCCAGGATATCATTCCTGCTCATGAGAACCCATAGGCCTCATGATGACTAAGAATAAAGATAATTGAAAGCACTGCAATAGTTAAAACCACCATGGCAGCAGAGTGATAATCTGAGTTTCTGAGTAAGGAGCTGAATCATTTGATCTCACTAATGACCATATGTCATAATATTTTATTAGAGGCTCTCAAACAGTTTAATTTTAACTGGCAAGATATTTAAGTAAACATTTTAGTTATTTATAAAAAAAATTAATGGAAAAAGAAGCCTTAGTGCTATTAAGGTTGTGAACACTTGAGGCACTGTCATAAGCCCCTAGCTGAGAAGTGCTGAAATAGTTCATCTGCAGGGCTCACCATGTGCCAAGTGCTGGCCTGAGCACTTTACATGTGACAACTAATGTATATCCTCACAAATACCCTGTGAAGTAGTCACTGTGATTATCCGCAGCTTACAGATAAGAAATCCAAGACACAAAGAGATGAAATTACCTTGCCCAATATCACAAAATTGAGAAGCAGTGATATTGGCATTCAAGAATTGCCAGTCTGGCTCCAGAATATGTGTTCTTTTCCTTCTTCTTTAAAAAATGTTGTTGAAAATATATACAGCAAAACATACAACAATTCAGCAATTTCTACATGCACCATTCAGTGATATCGATTATATTCTTCAAGTTGAGTAACAATTTTCATCCTTTTTCTGAATTGTTCCTCTCCTATTAACATAAACTCACTGCCTCCTAAGCTTCCTATCTAACCTTTTAAGCTCTCGTCCTCAGTTCCTCTGAGGTTTAGGACTAGAATGCTAGGTCAGTGGTTCTCTTTTTGCCCCCCAGGAGATGATTTCATCCCCCAGGAGACATTTGGCAATGTCTGCAGACACTTTTGATTGTCACAACTCAGGAGAGGGGGAGATGTTACTGGCATCTGGTGGATAGAGGCCAGGGACACTGCTAAAATTCTATAATGTGCAAGACAGCCTCTCACCCCAACACGACAAGGAATTGTCTAAAATGTCCAAAAATGTCAATAGTGCTGAGATTGAGAAAGCCTGAGATAGACTTGAAACAAAGTTTATAGTGTGCTAATTGAGATTCCCTCTCTGTAGACATTACAGTTACCTCATTTGAAACTGTCCCTGTTCATATAACCCAAAGAATACGTGACATGCTTTTGTTCCTTTTTTGGTACATGAGCAGTGGTTTGGCCTCTGTCTCTAGCCCTGGCTATATAATTTTTTTTGATATTTATAGCTTTGTCTCCTTGCTTCCTAGGCTATGGGGTAAATTTAGATTGGGAAGGCTACCCTGTCCTTAACTGGTCCAGGACAAATATCTGTGGCATGCCTGCTTCTTTTGCACTTCCTGGAGTTATGCTATAATATGGTCTTTTGATTACTCTTTTTTTCTGTCCTGTTGGCTGGATCCTCATGGTAGCAGCTCATTCTCTGAAATCCCCTGGTTATCTATCCTCTGCGTGTGTCCAGCCTGATGGAGCTGAGGTGCTCAAGCCTCTGTGAGATTTTGTCCTGTAGGCAAGCTTTTCAAGCACTAAGGAGGGCATGGACACAGGACCAAAGTGAAACATGGGGCAGGTATTTCTGGTATTGATACAGTGGCACCTTGAGGTGTGTGGGCCTTCATGAGCAGGGATGATATCCTCTCGATCATCATCTCAGCACTACTCCATAAATAGCCACTATATCTTGCAATGTGTGGTATGGGTTTGTAACATCTAGAAACATTCCTTTGCCACTCCCCTGAGGGCAAAGGTTCTGCTAATCCCCCTCTGACCCATAACCAAAGACAGTTTCCAAAGCAGTTTGGTTGTAGAGCTTGAGGGAGGGGCCTCATGGCCCCCCAAAACTCCTCCACCTATTTGCTGCTCCAACCAATTCTTACACATTCAATTAATATTATTATAACTCCAATTTTATAGGTGGAAAATCTAAAACTCAGAGAAGTTAAGTGACTTTCCTGAGGTGACACAATCAATAAGCCAAATGATCCATGGCTATAGATTTCAAATTCTCTACTCTTTGCTGGGCTATTTCTAAGAGATTGCATTGCCTTATTAAACAATAAGCAGGACCTAAGTGATAAGGGTAGGTCCCCACTAACAAACCCAAATGAAACTTATAAAAATTAAAAATAGAATAACTCAAATAAAAAATACACTAGATAAGATTAAAAGAATAGATATTAGAGAAGATAGTAGAGAAGAACGTTAGATATAAGAGAAGAATAGATCAGTAAACCAGAAAATATAACAATAAAAACTTTCTAAAATGAAGTACAGACAAAAAAAATTTAAACAAACAAACAAAAAAACCACAGATCTCTAAAGACCTGTGGGGCAATCTTAGGTGGACTGCTATAGGGTCGCTATGAGTCGGAATCAACTCAACAGCAATGGGTTTGGTTTTAACCATACAAGCAGCAGTCAAGAAATCAAATTTGCATTGGGCAAATCTGCTGCAAAAGACCTCTTTAAAGTGTTGAAAAGCAAAGATGTTACTTTGAGGAATAAATGCGCCTGACCCAAGCCATGGTGTTTTCAATCTTCTCATATGCATGCCAAAGCTGGACAATAAATAACAAACACTGAAGAAGAATTGATGCCTTTGAATTATGGTGTTGGCGAAGAATATTGAAAAGAACATGGACTGCCCGAAGTAAAAGCAAGTCTGTCTTGAAAGAAGTACAGCCAGAGTGCTCCTTAGAAGCGAGGATGGCGAGACTTCCTCTCACATGTTTTGGACATGTTATCAGAAGGGAACAGCCCTTGGAGAAGGACATCATGTCTGGTAAGGTAGAGGGGCAGCAAAAAAGAGGAAGACCCTCGATGAGATGGATTGACATAGTGGCTGCAACAATGGGCTCACACATAACGATTGTGAGGGTGACACAGAACCAGGCAGTGTTTCATTCTGTTGTACACAGGGTTGCTATGAGTTGGAACTGATTGGATGGCACCTAACAACAACATCATACACATAAGAACCCATGGGTGGTGCGATCAGTTAAGCGTATGACTAACAGAAAGGTTAGCTGTTTGAACTCATCTATAAAATATTATTAACGAGTTCATTGAGGTCACAAGATACAACGTCAACATGCAAAAACTATGTTGCACCTGCATAACGGAACCGACTCGACATCACATTAACAACAGCAATGAAGACATTAAAATACTACTTACAATAAACCAAAAAAACCCAAACCCGTAGCCATCAAGTTGATTCCAACTCATAACAGCCCTATAGGACAGAGTAGAACTGCCCCATAGGGTTTCCAAGGAGCAGCTGGTGGATCTGAACTTCCAACCTTTTGGTTAGCAGACAAACTCTTAACCTCTGTGCTTCTTAGGCCTCCACTCTATATAACTGCATAAAAATATGAAATATCAGGGATAAATTTATCAAAAGATGGGCAAAACCTTTACACTAAAAACTACAAAATATTGCTAAAAAGAAGACCTAAATAAATAGAGACATACCAGGCTTATAGATTGGAAAACTCAATTGAACTATAGATTCAACGCAATCCTAATGAAAATCTCAGTGTTCTTTTTTGTAGAAATTGACAAGATGATTTTAAAATTTATATGAAAATACAAACAATCTTGAATAGTCAGAACAATTTTGAAGAAGAAAGTTGGAGAACTTATCCTACTTGATTTCAAAACTTGCTATGAAGATAGTGTTAGATTGGAATAGGCCTAGACATACAGATCAATGTAACAGAATAGAGTTGAGAAATATACTCATATGAATGATCAATATGATCAACTGGTTTTCAATGATGTTACCAAGTTAATTGAATGGGGAAAGGACATTTGAGTCTCTATTTCCAGTTGTCTTTAGATCAGCTCGCCCATCCTTCTTGAGGTTTAGATGCGTAAGCCAATAAAGTCTCTCTCTCTTTCTCTTTTTTGCTAATCTGGGTCGAGTTTGGTTTCTGCCCTTGCAGCCAAAGATTTGTGAACAATATACCATGCTCAAAATTTTAACTTATATTCTGAATCCCATAAACCTGAATTTATGTGTAGAAGAGGAAAGGAAGGAACCCCAAACCTTTTACACCCAGATGCCCTACTTTTGGGAGGGGTATAGTTCCAGTCTTTCATCCAGTCTCAGGGGCACTCTTACACATGAGGTGATCTCTGGGCCTTGGAAAAGGAGGGACCTTTGAGGTTATTTAGGCCAGTGGTTTGCCGTGGTTTCCAAACTGTGTTCTGGGAACTGTTGGCTTCCACAAAGTTATCCCAGAGAGTGTCAAGGGGGTTTGCAGGGAGGGTCTAGGTGCCCCTGCTCCATTCAGTGCAGCTTTGCTTTTTATATTGGGTTCCACTGCTAAAAAAGAAGAAAGAAAAAACAAAGCAAATGGTTCTAGTTTAATTCGCTCATTCCTATATGGAGAAAGGGAGAGTCAGATGGGTTCAGTGGCTTATCCAAGGCACACAGCTAGGAATGGCACACAACACTCAGGTCCACAGGCTCTGGCTCCTAGGTTGGTGCTGTCTTCTTTGGCTTACTGAGTCCCCCTAAAGCTAGTATTTTGAGGTCCATGTGCAAAGCACCAAGTCTCACTTCTGCCCCTTATTTCCAAGAAATAGAAGAGTATCTAGGAATAAAAAGTCTATGGGCGGGGGGTGGGGAGGAGGTGGGAATAGAAATGTTTTCCTTTAACCATATTGCTTTATAGTATCTATCATTTCTAAGCATTTCACAACAAAAAGAAAAAAATCACTTATTAGAAAGATTTGTGTCTGATATAGAAACCACACATGCATGTAATTCTAGACCAAGAGCATGAAAGCATGCTAATGGTCCTCCAGTCCCAATCCACACCCAGGCTCTTCATACCCTCAGATCAGTGGTTCCTTAGCCCCCTCTCCAGTGCCTTCAGTAGTAGGGAATTCAGTACATCTGAAAAAGCCCATTTTATTGCCGGACAGGAGTTCCTGGGTGGTGCAAACAGTTAAAGCACTCAGCGGCTAACTGAAAGGTTGGCAGTTAGAGTCCATTGAGAGGCAACTTGGAAGAAAGGCCTGGCGATCTACTTCTGAAAATCAGCCATTGAAGACCTTGTGGAGCACAGTTCTAACTTGACAAACCTGGGGTCACCATGAGTCGGGATTGACTAGACAGCAACTGGTTTAGTTTTTGGTTTATTGCCAGACAACTCTTTTTATAAAGCTATTTTTTTTAATTGAGCATAAATCACCTTCAGTAACTTTTCTCTTCTGTCCCCAGTTTGGTTCCTGAAGCTGTATGCATCCAGTCTTGATGTTCACCAAAGCCTGAAAAATGTCACCCCACACCTTCTTTAACATTTTGATGTGCCTGACAGACAGGAAAAGGAGCCCTGGTGGTGTAGTGGTTAAGAACTCGGCTGCTAACCAAAAGGTCAGCAGTTCAAATCCACCAGTTGCTCCTTGGAAGCCCTATGGGTCAGGTCTACTCTGTCCTAAAGGGTCACTATGAGTCAGAATCAATTCAATGGCAATGGTTTTATGGAGATCCTGGTGGTGTAGTGGTTAAGTGCTATGATTGGATTGCTAACCAAAAGTTCGGCAGTTTGAATCCACCAGGCACTCCTTGGAAACCCTATGGGGCAGTTCTACTCTGTCTTATAGGGTCCTTATGAGTCAGAATTGACTTGACAGAAATGGGTTTTTAAGATGACAGGTGGGAGCCCCGGCGGCACAGTAGTTAAGAGCTACAGCTGCTAACCAAAATGTTGGCAGTTCAAATCCACCAGCAGTTCCGTGGAAACCCTATGGGGCAGTTCCATTCTGTCACACAGGGTCGCTGTGAGTTGGAATCGACTCGATGGCAACGGGTTTGGTTTGGTTTTTGGGTAAGATGACAGTTTCATTCCCTCTGTAGGTTAGTTCCAAGAAGCAAAAGAACTTGATTTCCATATTCCCTTGCTACTCAAAGTGCGATTGATATACCGGCAGTATCAGCATCACTTGGGAACTTATCAGAAATATAGACTGTCATGCCCACTCCAGGCCCACTGAATCAGAATCTGCATTTTAACAAGATACCCACATGATTCCTACATCCATTAAAGTTTGGAAAATTCCCTTGCAAATAGAAACCACTGGTTATAAGAACAGGGGCGAGAGTCAGGATCCCCTCTGCAACAGAGGTTGACGAAGATTTTGATTTTTAGTGGTAGAGGGTGGACTCCTCCAGCAGTCTCTCTCAGGAACAGGATGAGTAAGCTTATAACTTTCGAATGTCTCACTTTCTAAAATCAGCATTTGTGGACTTCACTTCCCTCAGCAGGACATGAAGGCATGCCTAAAATCTGGAGTGTAGAGTTCAGCCAGGATGGTTAAAGCAACCGCAAATACTTAATGGGGGCTTGTCTTGATGGTAGGAGACCCTGTGTGGCACAAATGGTTAAATACTTGACTACTAAACTAAAAGCTGACAGTTCAAACCCAGCCAGAGGTGCCTCTGAAGAAAGGCCTGGCGATCTATTTCCAAGACTTGATGCAGCTTTTTGTCTTTTTTTAACTTGATGGCAAGTCAACTGGAAGCATCTTAGTATAGGATGGATAGCACATTGCATTTATTTATGCTGTCACCTGACACATCGTACACACTGCAATGAAACCGTGTTCGTATGAAGACAAACCCCAAAACCCTTCCAGGAGTGAGCAGAGAATGCTGAAGGAGAATCCACCCGAGAGGGAGGGCTGCTGAACAAGAATCCTTTGAAACTATTCCCTTGGGTTTCATCACTCACTTGGGACTTTCACCCCCGAGTATGCCAGTTTCTACTTAAAACTTAGGCTCCAGGGTGGACAAAATTGTTTTCCTTTGGTTCTCCATAGCACAGCTGAGACAGCCTGACATTTTCAAAAAGAATTTAACTAAATACTAAGGGAGAACAAAAAGGAAATACTAGCAGACAGTACAAATAGTGAGTTTCTGATCCTAAGATAACCACACATCAGTCGTAAGGATGGTGTGATAATTTGGATTATTGTTCAGTAGATGTTCGTTCCCTTCCCATTTCCACTGTCTCACTGATGTTGAGCATGCCCATGAGACTTTGGCCACTGGAATGTTAATGGATGAGAAGTGAATGGAGGCCTTAAATGTGCTCCCATGGTTTGGCTCAGCTAAAGTGTCCAGTGGTCCACCATGAAAGAACATGCCTTGGGTAGCACTGCCCCTTCAGCCCGGGCTCACAGAATGAGACACGTGGAACAGACCTGCACCCCATCTGCAGCCAGGAGTCCAGCCTAGCTGACCTGCAGCCTGAAGCAGAGCCTCCCAGGCAACCTATCCTAGCTCAGCTGAACTGTAGGAAACCTGCAGACCCAGAAACAAGATCATACAGGCTGGTTGTGGTGACCCTCTGGGCTGGGCTGATTTGCTTCTCAGCATTCCTGAGGCAACAGCTGACTAATATAGATGATGCAACATCACGAGCCCTGTCTAAAGCCCATTTCTTGGAGCAAGTTCTGTCCACCTTACTGCCTGCTGCTCAGAAGCTGTATCAAGACATCTTGACCCTTTTCGTATTGGCCAGACAGCTGAGTGAGACAAAGGACCTGTCTCCAGCTTCCTGATGAGGGGAAAGTTTACAATTCATACTTAGGAATATCTCCTGCTTCCTCACCCATCCCCTCTATACTATAGACTTACAATCCACCACCAATCTGTCAGTTTGTCATACCGTGGTAGCTTGAGTCTTGTTATGATGCTAGAAGCTATGCCTCTGGTATTTCAAATACTAGCATGGTCACCCATGGTCTGCAGAGCTTCCAGACTAAGAGAGACTAAGAAGAAAGCCCTGGTGAGAGACTTTTGAAAATTAGCCTATGAAAACTCTATGGATCACAACAAAATATTGTCCAATATAGTGCTGAAAGAAGAACCCCCTGTGTTGGAAGGCACTCAAAATACATGATGGTTGCAACAATGGACTCAAGCATATGGTGCAGAACTGGGCAACATTTTGTTCTCTTGGACGAGGGGTCACCATGAGTTGGAGTTGACTCAATGGCAACCAACAACCATAGGCTTATAGCATACAATGTCCGAACCAAACAATAATTGACACAGTGCATAAGACTTAGTGGACCTGTAACAGCATAAGTCTTTCTTTGCACCTGCTGTTCCAGCAACCTGGAATGCCCATCCTTCCCTTCTTCACAAACTCAGCTCCACTTATGCTTTAGCCGTCAGCTCAGTTCCCACTTTCTCAGGGAAGCCTTTCCTGACTGCATCAAGTCGCCACTAGGCATCCATATAATTCTTCGCTTTTTCACAACACTTATCAGAGGTACAATTTTACATTTAATGTCTACTTGCTCTACAGTCTGTAAAATTCAGGTGACAAGGGCAAGCTTCAGGTTGTTTTTTTGCTCATGGCTGCATATGCAATGCCCAGCACGGTGCTGAGAAGTCAGTTCTGACTCATGACAACCCTGTGTGTGTCAGAGTAGAACTGTGCTCAATAGGGTTTTCAATGACTGATTTTTCAGAAGTAGATCACCAGGCCTTTCTTTCATGTTGCCTCTGGGTGGACTTGAACCTCCAACCTCTTGGTTAGCAGCCAAATGTGTTAACTGTTTACACCACTCAGGAGCTCCACCTGGCACACAGACTCTCTAATAAATATCTACTGAATAGACCAGGCTCCTGTCTCTCTCCAAACCGCAGACCTGCCTCTTTCCTAGGCAATCCTTTGGTTTCCTGGGTTTTCTTCCCTTTCTCTGGCACTTTGTATCCCACAGCTCATGAACTCATGTGGTTCTGACCATAATTGCAAGGTCCCTTCCAGCCCTCCAAGGTCACAAAGGCAGGCACAGAGAGGAATCTTATCTCACAAAAAGGTCTTATCACTTGCATCTTGGATGTGAGGGCACACCCCTTCAATCAACTAAGAAGGAAACTGAGGCACCATGTCTGATCCAAGTTTACTCTGCCTGGCAGTGGCAAATGTTAGAGCTGTTGGCAGGAAATTGGTTCTTCCTCCTTTCGTTGTCACTGTGGGTATCGTTTTCCTCCTCAAATAATGACTTTGGTACCAAATACCTTTGGTCTGACTCACTTGTTCCTTGTTAGTAACCCTGGCTTTAGAGGGTCTGTGGTGAAAAAGGACAGACTGGGAGCCGTCCACCAGCCAGGTGTTTGGTAGCAGCTGCCACTTTCTTTCCTTTTGTTTTTTCCACCATCACTGGTTTTAACCCTCATCTAGAAGGCCACTCTCTCTGGGACAGGGAGATAATTTAGTCTCCTATCTGTTTGGCAGCTCCCTGATCACCAGCTGAGCCTGATTACACAGTCTGTGTGCCTGTCCCAGGACAGACGCTGCTGCCGCTGTGCCGGAAAAAGAAAACAGCTCCAACTGTGAAATTGCATTTGGATTCTCGCTTCTAACACGTCTCTGTGGCTAACCCAAGCCCAGCTCCGCCAGGCAGTGGGGCTCCCTGGCCCATGGTTAATTCCAAAGCCACTTGAGCTCGCTTTTTCCTTCCAGCAGGGGATCCTAGTGGATAGACCAGGCTCTCGTCTCTCCCCAGACCTCAGATTTGCCCCTTTCTACGCAATCCTTGGATTTCTGGGCTTTCTTTCCTTTCTCTAGCAAGAACAACTCCTATTTATGAATTCCACAAGTTCAACTAAAACACTTGGGCAAGCGTTTACTGAGGCACTTCTGTGCTAGGAACATGAGAGGTTGAGTAAGACACAGTTCTGACCCCAGGAACTCTCACATGAGAGATAGAGACAGATTAGGAATTATAACAGTGGGAACAAAGGAGAAGAGATTGGTTGGTTCTCTCAGAGAAGGGGTGGAGGGGAGTGATTCTGAGAGACTGCACAGAATGGATATGTATTAGTTTCCCAGCACTTCTGTAACAAAGTACCACAACCTGGGTAGCTTAAAATGGTAGAAATTTATTGCCTCACAGTTCTGGAGGCTAGGAGTTCAAATTCAAGGCATCAGCAGGGCCATGTTGCCTCTGAAGGCTCTAGCAGAGGATCCTTCCTCGCCTCTTTCTAGTTTCTGGTGGTTGTCACAATCCTTGGTGTTCCTTGGCTTGTAGATGCATTGCTTCGGTCTCTCCCTCTGTCTTCACTTGGCATTCTCTTCTGCGTGTCTCTCTGTGTCTCTTCTCTTATAAGGATACCAGTCATATTGGATTAGGGCCCACTCGTATCTAGTATGACCTTATCTTAACTACATCTGCAAAGACTATATTTCCAAATAAGGTCACAGTCACCTGAGGGTTAGGACTTTAACACTTTTTTGGGGGGGAGGGGAGCCCAATTCAACCCATAACATCGTGCCGTCTTGGTTGGGCCTTTACAAGAGTAACTGTGATTTTCCCAAATTAGGGAGTGACAGAAGGACAGAGAGAACAGTACAAGTAACATACAGAGGCATGAAAATCCGTGGTGTGTGTGGTGGGGGAACAGCATGAGCAATCGCATCCATGGTGGGCTGGACAATGGTGAATGGTCTGATGTGTCTAGAAGACACTCCATGAGAGGGCCCAGGGAAGGGGAGGAGTAAAAGATGAGACTGGAAAGTTGGGCTGCAATTAGAGAGTGAAGGTGTTATATGACAAGCTAGTGAGACAAGGAAGGCAGAGTTGCAAACTTCAGCACCGATTCTCAACATGAAGCAGGATGTTATGGATTGAATTTTGTCCCCCCGGAAGTTATTTTGAAATCTTAATAGCTGGTACCTGTGAATGTGATCTCGTTCGGAAGTAGGGTATTTGAAGATATCATCAGTTAACATGAGGTGATACCAGAGTAGGGTGGGTCCTAATCCCATCTGAGTGGTGTCCTTATAAAAGAGAAGAGACATAGGAGGAAAACAGCCGTATGAACACCTAGAAATGCTTGGATCCACCAAAGGCTGTAAGAGACAAGGAAAGATTTTCCTTAAAGTGAACAGAGAGAATGGCCCCACCAGTGCCCTGAATTCAGATTCCTAGCCTCCAGAACTGTAAGACAATAATTTCTGTTCTCATAAGCCACTCATGTGTGGCACTTGGTTGCAGCACCCTTAAGAAACTAATACACATGCCATCTAGCTTCTGTGGGAAAATGACACTTTTGTATGACAGATGCAAATGCTTTTCTTGACAACATTCATTTCTGGAAGATAAAACATATGATATCATAAATATGCCAAGGAAGATTATAAAGTGATTTTATAAAATATGGAAGCCCTGGTGGCGTAGTGGTTAAGAACTTCAGCTGTTAACCAAAAGGTCGGCAGTTTGAATCCTCCAGGCACTCGCTGGACACCCTATGGGGCCATTCTACTCTGTCCTATAGGGTCGTTATGAGTCGGAATTGACTCAACTGTAGTAGGTTAGGTTATAAAGTATATTTTATAAAGTATATAATTACAAAGATTATAATGTATTTTAGAAAGTGTACTTTATAAAGTGATATCAGGGGTAGGGTGTAAATAATTGTAAAATGAAAAGCAGTGGCTGGCTACCATTGAGTACTTACTGTGTGTCAGACACTGCGTAAACACTTCGCATTTTGAAGCCAGTCGCAACGACTTCAGGACTTATATGCTATTTGGGAGATGGACCAAAATCCTAGGCTAAGGAATGTTGATGTTTCTATGGACAGTGCAGAGCCACAGAGGATTCTGAGCAAAGGGGAGGTCTAATCAGTTTATGATGACCTGTCTTTGTTGAGCAATATGGACAGCAGAAGGAACAGGTACAGAAATCTCGGAGGCAGGGCTTGAAACAATGAGACAGTGACAATGGGTTTTTGAGAAAGTTCAGTCCTGGGAGGACAAGCTGACGGGTAAGGGCTCTTCCTGAAGAGGAGCTTTGTGCTAAGTGTGCATCTGAAGTGCCAAGCTACATAGAGTGACAGGCTCTGAGAACGAGGCTGCTGTGCGCATCAAGGAATGTCCTTCCTTAGACACCCACAGCAGGACCCTGGTTGCACACTGGCCTTCTAGTCATCCATGGGCCTTAAATCACCCTCAGCAGTAACATCTACAATGATGAAGTCGGCAACTCTAACTTAATGTCCCTTTTTCTTCTTATAACTAAATTCTGTAGTCCAAGGACAATCTCATAACGTTAGATGGAAAAGACCTTTGTCTCGCAAGTGCAGACACCAAAAATGGTGTGCGTGCTCCCCCACAAGCAGAGGTAAAACCTGCCTCTGTTCATGGCCATTGCCAGGGCACTTCCAGAATTCTTGCAGCATGAGATTCCTGTCACCCACCACATTTGACTTCTTTCCCTTGGAGTCACTACTTTACAGCTTTACAGCCTGTGTCTTCTTTGTTCTTTTCTGACCACCTTTCCAAGCGCACCTCTGAATTTCATTTCTGCTCTTCCTGGGGACTACAAATCCTCTGTAATGAGTAGCCATCTGCAGATTTCATTTTTATGTGGTTTCCCCTCCCCCTTCAGATTGGTAATAAAAATATTAAACAGGACTAAACCCAGTGCTGACCCCTGCTGCATCCTGCCAGACAATCCCCCTGGGGATTGGCTGCCTTTTATCACTGGCCTTTTTTTCTTCCAGTTGTTTGGCCAATTTACTGTCATCTCCCCGTTCGTAGCTGAGTCAATCTGAACTGACTTTGAAAGTAAAAATGTTGAGTGATAGATATCCCAAGCTTTTCCAGTTAAAGTCTAAATCGAAATCTATAGAAAATCTAAAGTCTTTTTCTGTACAGCAGGAAACAATTTTGGTAAAAACTGAACAACACAGCCAATTCCCCCTCTCCCCACAAGAAGCTATTAAATATAAGCATATTTTGATGTAATCTGGATAGTTTACATGTTTTATTTTCAACAGGTTCTTTTGAATCCTGTGTTCATGCTAATAAAGAGTAAACATTTCACTCAGTTTCTCTTTTAGATCTCCAGCTTAGGCTTAGTGCGTTTTGTGTGTCAGTTTCTCCAGGTGAAAATAAAGTAAGCTGGCTAATTTTTATTTACCACAAACTCCAAGGAAATATTTGATAGAGCTACAGAGAATGTTTATCACCTAGAAATGCTTTTGTCTTTTGACACATAATTCCCTCCTGTTCAGGGATCCCGCCAAGAAAGATGCTGGGGAGATCCATTTCATTTTTATTCTGCATATTCCACACTTCTAGAAGTCCTGGAAGAAAAAGAATGGCACCTCACTCCTCTGGAGTTTGCATTCTGAATGTATGGATCTACTATGGAATATAATTATGGCTGCTTTTTGCCCTCCTGAGACTCAGGGCTTATGGAGTCAAAAGCTCATGTGGTAGGATCTGGCCATGAGAAGACATTTTTTCTGGCTCTGTTTATCTTTGCCTCAGTACCCTCATCAGAGTGATGAGGATGGACGGAGATTTAAAAGCAAACATGATGTAACAAATAGGCCAGACCAGTTTTTAATCCAGCATCCAAAACAAAAGATACCACTTCCAGAATTTGCTTACTAGGAGTGTATCACGCTCATCTAGTTCTGAAAAACTTTTCCCTTTCTCTCACAATAGTCAGAAAGTCTTAACCTTTTAGAAGGTCCCTGTCATGGATTGAATTATGTCCCCCCAAAAATGTGTGTATCAATTTTGCTAGGCCATGATTCCCAATATTGTGTGGTTGTCCTCCATTTTGTGATTGTAATTTTACATTAAAGAATTAGGGTGGGATTGTAACACCATCCTTACCCAGGTCACATCCCTGATCCAATGTAAAAGGAGTTTCCCTGGGGTGTGGCCCACACCACCTTTAATCTCTCGAGAAATAAAAGGAAAGGGAAGCAAGCAGAGAGTTGGGAACCTCATACCACCAAGAAAGCTGCTCCGGGAGCAGAGCACATCCTTTGGACCTGAAGTTCCTGTGCAGAGAAGCTCCCGGACCAAGGAAAGATTGATGACATGGACCTTCCTCCAGAGCCAAAAGAGAAAACATTCCCTTGGAGATGACACCCTTAATTTGGACTTTTAGCCTATTGGACTGTGAGAGAATAAACTTCTCTTTGTTAAAGCCATCCACTGGTGGTATTTCTGTTATAGCAGCACTAGATGACTAAGACAGTCTCCTAAAGAAAGGGCCTTCAATATTTGGACCTATTTTAAAAATTCTGTGACATTTTTCTTGGTCAGGAATGCTTTCACACACAGCAGTGTCATCCAAGTTGGGAGCTTCAATCATAATTTTTACATGAGAACTGAGCAAATGAGCATGAAATTATAGGAACCCCACCCTTCTCTCCAAATTTTAACTATTGTATAGAGAGAAGATATGATAAAAGTGAAAAGGATTGCATAGTTCACAGAATATATTATCTTTATCTTTCATTACAAATATCTTACACTCTTTATTATGTATAGTGAAATATCACTATACATGGTAAAGGAATTTCCAAAAATATTCCATAGGTTCACACATATATATAATAAATTGATTTATTCTATACCATACGATTTGCTTGTGTTGTATTACATAGGCACATGTATTACATATACTTTTGTAAATCTATTTATAAAACCATATATAAATGTAATTTCAAAATGAGACTCATAGAGCCCCACTGGCTAGCAGTCTCATTGATATGGTGATGTAGGTCCTCAGCCAGGCTTTCTTTGTATCTCAGTACGTCAGATCTCAATGGCAATGGAGTGGGAGCTGTCCCTTGTTGGAGTCCCCAAAGCCCAGGTTTGTATTTGTGTATGGGGAGAGTTAATGAGAACAGAATGGCTTTCTTTCCCTCGATTCCCCAATCCCATCTGTTCAAACAAAAGGCTGAAAGGGAAAGAGAACCAAGACCCTGCTGGTCAAGGGGGGAGGAATAATAACACATATCCTTGGGCAACATTTCAGCACATGCAACCCTTTTATGCTGTGCTAAAGCTTTTATTCAGACAAAAGGAAGTCAGGCCAATGTAGACTCCATTTAAAAGAAATAGTCATTATTTTTTAAAAAATGCATTAGGCCCAAAGGTTAGTTTTTTTTTTTTTTAATGATTGCATTTGTAAGCCTAGATTAAAAATGGAAAATACAAAGAGAAAAGAAGTAACTTAGTTGTAGTGAAATCTGCTGTGTAACCTACCTGTGCAGTGTGAGTTATAGAACACCAATTTTTCCTTTACTTTGCATGAAGTTCAAGATCCTGTTAATTAACGTTATAACAAAAAGAGTAAAGGAAGTCACTTTCCTCTCTTTCTAAGAAGAGTTCATGAAAATATTGTAATTTCTAGTGGTAGACAAGAAAACCCGTTGTCCTCCTCCCCTTGGGTCAAGGGCTTGTCTGCAAAAGCGTGGCAAGCAACTGTCTGGAAGGTCAAGACAACTTCCCCCCAAGCAGTTCACTGAGGTTGACTGGAGAGAGATGGCTCCCAAAAGGACTCCCTCAAGGGATTATTTCACAAGGTTTGCAGATGCTTTGATATATGTTGTTTCTCATCAAGGCAGGAGAAAACATTTCCTGAATATTATTCTGCTAAATTCAGGCTGGACACTTACCATAGATGGAAAATTGTGTTTGCCATCAAACTATTAATTTTTCTTTTGTCCATATTGCAAGCCTTATATTTTAATAAATCAGTTGTCCCAATAGCTGTGTTTCCATCACACAGGTACAACCTTATTATTCTTTTGAAAGTGCATAAAATGAATTCTACCCACTCCTCTTGAGTTACTTCTGATGTTATCACTTCTGTAAAAAGGAAGATAAGAAACGAATGAAGAGATTCACAGACTGAGATTGCCAAGGAGTTACTCTCCGAGTTTAGGTCACTGTATGTTTGGGGAAGGAAGGAGACCGCATCTTCAAAATATCTTCCAAAGGATAAAAAAGAGAAAAAAAGGGGAAAATAAAAAAGCAAATGTGAGCTTTAAGAAAAGTCACCTTAGGTGTTCTGAGAATTGTGAAAGCCCAGGGATATTTGATAAGAAAATGTTATTAGTGTTTCCTAACGGAGGTGCCAAGAGCCTGACATTCCTTCCCCAAAAAGTCCAGCCAAAAAACAAAAAAGACCAAAACCAAACCTGCTGTGAAGAGTCAATTCCAACTCACAGCGACCCTATAAGACAGAGTAGAACTGCCCTACAGGGTTTCCAAGGCTGTAATCTTTATGGAAACAGACTGCCACATCTTTCTCCATCGTGTTACCGAACCTGGAAAGGTGGGTCTTTGTCAGCACGCTCAGACTTGCCAATTACCTGGACACCAGTCTTTGAGAAAGAGAAAGTAACTTTATTGCAATGCGCAGAGCAAGGAGCCGGGAGGAAGTTCCTCAGATCTGGCTCCCCGAGCTACGGGGAAGCAGGGCTTATATGTGATTTGGGCAGCAAGATGGCTGCCACAAAGGCATACTGGGGAAGGAAAATTCTAGAAGGTGGCCAGGAAACAGGAAGTCACATGGTTCTTGTAGGCCCTCTCGTTTCGGAACAGGGTCTGGGTGACAATTTTCCTTCTAATTCATTCCTCCTGTTGCTGCATCCTCTGTTGAGGTCAATTAGCGGTCACAGCTGGCCCTTCTTCGCATGCGGGGCAGGCCAAATCTGGCTTGGGCTAGTTTAAGGACTAACGGAAATTTACTGGCATTCATAGGGTCAGGTTAAACTCGGAGCGGCTAGTGTGTTCAAACCACCGATCTTTCGGTTAGCAGCCGAGCGCTTAACCACTATGCCACCAGGGCTCCTTGAAGGTCCATCAGCTGCTCAAAAAAGACAAACCAGGCCTAAAATCTAAGGATGCATAGTCTCTGGTAAAAGGAGAAATTTCTTGAAGGGGGTTTTGAAGTTTAATAAAGCAGAAGTTTAGCAGATCTTGATCATCTTGGTAGTAATGCTTTCTCATAAATGTTGATTTTTATTGTGTAGTCAACACTCATTTATGCACACAAATGGAAGGGAAAGCAAGGAAAAGACAGCCCATGCAGTGATTGATCAAAGCACTATTTATATCTGGC
Source organism: Dugong dugon (assembly GCA_030035585.1). Taxonomy (NCBI): domain Eukaryota; kingdom Metazoa; phylum Chordata; class Mammalia; order Sirenia; family Dugongidae; genus Dugong; species Dugong dugon. The sequence continues at coordinate 156,850,045 of CM057462.1, forward strand.
TTTCACTTGCATTATATTATTCTTTTTTGCAATGGATTTTCTCCCCTCATTATTTATTTTTGCTTGGGCTAATTTTCAAATGAGTTTGTATTCCCCAGGTACACTGGTCAGTGTCAGCCCAGAATGAAAAACATGCCCCTGATAATCCACAGAGAATGTAATCCACAACAGTAATAACTGGTGAGCTGAATGCATTTGCCTACTCCATTTTCCTCATCTATCTCTGAAGGAAAATAGGAACATAAATATACCTACTTTACAAAATAGATGAGTTCTTAAGGGGTTGGCTGCAAAAAAAATTTTTGGTTAACAAAATTATATTTCTCCATGAATGTCCCTTTCAAAACTGAAGTTGTATTACCATGTGAAAAATCTTGCTCTGGTTTATAATAGGAACCACACTTAAAAGATAACAAGGCTTTGAAGATCATATATTTAAAGGAAAAGTGACCAAGGCTAACTGTTGGATGACCTTCATTAAACTATCCACACTAAGTCATAAAACACAAATATGCCATGGCTGGGATGGACTTGTTAGGTATGACAAGGACTCCCCCACCCACACCCCCAACCCTACAGCTTTAGGCAACTTTAAAGAATGTTTTTCTGTTCATTGTTGCCACCAATCTCTGTAAGCTCATTATACAGGTAAATTGGACTCCTTCTCTCTGCCATCACTGACAAGTGTATATACATTTGAATGGAGGCAATGGTGGTTCAGTGGTGAAATTCTCCTGGCCAATGCACCTCACATGGAGCCACCACCTGTCTATCAGTGGAACCTTGCATGTTGCTATGATACTGAACAGGTTTCAGCTACGCTTCCAGACCAGAATGAACAAGAAGAAAGGCCTGGTGATCTACTTCTGAAAATTGGCCATTGAAAATCCTATGTATCACAAAAGTCTACTCCACAATCATGGGTATGATGCTGGAGTGGGCAGAATTTCATTCCGTTATACACAGCATTGCCATGAGTTGAGGGCTGACTTGACAGCAACCAACAACATATAGGTACTCAGTCTCAGTTATCTAGTGCTGCTATAACAAAAATACCACAAGTGGATGGCTTTAACAAACTGAAATTTATTTTCTCACAGTCTAGGAGGCTGGAAGTCTGAATTCAGGGTGCCAGCTCCCAGGGAGACTTTCTCTCTGTGTCGGATCTGGTGGAAGATCCTTGTCATCAATCTTGCCCATCTAGGAAGTTCTCAGTGCAGGGACCCAGGGCCCAAAGGACAAAATCTGCTCCCTGGCCTTCTTTCTTGGTGGTATGAGGTCCCCCTCTCTGCTTGCTTCTCTCTCCTTTTATCTCTTGTAAGATAAAAGGTGATGCAGGCCACACCCCAGGGAAACTCCCCTTACTTTGGATCAGGGCTGTGAACCTGAGTAAGGGTGTTGTATCCCACTCTAATCCTCTTTAACATAATCTAATCTTGACTCATGAACATCATAGAGGTTAGGATTTATAACATATAGGATACTCACATCACATCACAAAATGGTGGACAACCACACAATACTGGGAATCACGGCCTAGCCAAGTTGATACACATTTTTGGGGGACACAATTCAATCCATAACATCCCACCCCTTGCCATCCCAAATCTATGTCATTGCCACATGTAAAACACATTTACCCCATCATATCATCCCAAAAGTCTTAAATCAACTTCAAGTCCAAAATCTCATCTTCTGTAAAACTCCTCTACATCTGTGAAATCTAGAATACAAGTTATCTGCTTCCACAGTACAATGGTGGAACAGGCATAAGGTAGATATTTCCATTACAAATGGGAGAAATTGGAGAGGAAGAAGGAATAACAGGCACTAAGCAAGTCAACAGAACACGTTACATTAGCTCTCAAGGTTTGAAAATAATCCTCTGTTCTCTGAGACCATTTAGACAATTGTCCTGCCCTCCAGACTCTGGGTGTTAGCTATACTCTCTGGATTCTGGGGAGAGGCCCCTCAGCCCTGGGCTTCAGCTCTGCCTTTCAGGCCCACTGAAATGGCAACTCTGCTCCCTTGCATTTGGGCGGCCCTATTCTCCTAGTCCATCTGAGTGGTTAGTCCACCCCCTTGGCCCTGGCAGGCCCATTCTTCTGCCCCTTGAGCATGGCAGCCCTGCCCCCTCATCTTTGGGCAGTAGATCTGGCCCCATCCCACTGGTACTCTTGAAAGGCAGCCCTACACTCCTCAACTGAGTTGGTGAAGATCTGACTCTTTGAAACCCAGGAGGCTGTGGCCCCACCCTTTGAAACCCCAGAGGCCATGACTCCACCTTTTGAGACCGCAGAGGTCATGGCCCTACCCTTTGAGACTGAGGCAGCTCCGTTTCCTGTGTTTCTTGTCTCTTCAGTGTCTGCCCTGCTTGGGCAAGTGTTCCAAAGTTATTTAGTTCCACTGATAAGTGCCTGGAGGCAGCCGGCTCTGCCAGGAAGCTTCCTGCACAAAGGCAATCAGCTCTCTCGATTCATGGGTTGGCTCCAGCACTGTCTTGTGCCAGTCTCCTAGTTCTACTGCTGCCCTTTCTCTGCTGTTGTTTGTCTGCACCATCTCTGGTGTTACAGCTCTCCTCAGTTCCTGAGTCCTCACCAGAATTGTGTTTGATGTGCATAATTCCACCAACAGTCTCTTCAAGGCAATCTAGGCTTTTACTATTAGGCACTTTAAAACTTCTCCAACCTCTACCCAGTCACAGTTTCAAAACTGCTTCCACATTTTAAGTATCTGTTAGAGCAGCACCCCACTCCCAGTACTAAATTCTGTCTCAGTTATCTAGTGCTGTTACAACAGAAATGCCACAAGTGGATGGCTTTAACAAACAGAAATTTATTCTCTCACAGTTTAGGAGTCTCGAAGTCAAAATGCAGGGTGCCAGCTCCAGGAGAAGGCTTTCTTTTGGCTCTGGGGGAAGGTCTTTGTCATCAATCTTTCCTTGGTCTAGAAGTTTCTCAGCACAGGGACCCCAGGTCCAAAGGTCATGCTCCGCTCCTGGTGCTTATTTTTTGGTGGTATGAGATATTCAAGTTACAACGAACCACACTTATGACCATCAGTGTATCTGGGACATTGCAGCTTCCTGGGAGGAAGTTACAGGGAAATGCATGCAGGGAATATGGAAAAAATTGTTGAACTATGTGAACACAATCCAAGCATTTGAGTATGATAATATGATGGAAGATATTGGTGGAAAAAAATCATACATATGGCAAGAATGCTGAATTTAGAACTTAATATTGCTGAGTGGAACAGCTCGTAGATCATGAAGAAGGGAAATTGACAGATCAGAACTTAACTAATTTTGAAGAGGAAAGAAATTCGGAAGAAGAAAGAAATAATGAGGAAGAGGAAGGAGGGACATTGTCAGAAAAATTTTACAGTGAAAGGATTAACTGGAGTTTTCTCTAAACTGAATCAGGAGCTTTAGTTGCTTGAAAACATGGACCAAAACTTTGATCGCTTTGCTAAAGTTGATAGGCAGATTCAGGAAGCAGTGAGATGTTATCGTAAAATATGTGAATAAAAAAAGAAAAGGACCATACAGACAACTCTCACTAATTTTCTAACTAGAAATGCCACCCCAATTTCCAGGGATAATTCAGATGATCCAGAACCCTCCACAGTGGTGTTATTACCGCCACTGACAAAATGCCAATGTTGTCCAACTCTTCTTCATCTGAGCAAATTTTTTATGATTTGTGTATTTTTTTTTGTATGCATGCATTATGGATTGAATTGTGTCCCCCCAAAATACTTGTAAATCCTAGCCTTTATGCCTGTGGTTATAACCCCATTTGGGAATGGATTATCTTTGTTACATTAATGAGACAGGATTAGTGTAGTGTGTATCTTGAGTCAATGTCTTCTGAGATATAAAAGAGATTGAATAAGCAAGGTAGCAAGCAGAGATGGGGGGAGATTGATGTCATGCCATATGGAGATCTCCAAGGAACCAGGAAACAGAAGCTGAAGAGACAAGGGCCTTCCCCTGAAGCTAATAGAGAAAGAAAGCCTTTCCTTAGAGCCAGTGCCCTGAATTTGGACTTCTAGCCTCCTAAACTGTGAGAAAACAAATTTCTGTTTGTTAAAGCCATCCACTTGTGGTGTTTCTGTTATAGCAGCACTAGATAATTAAGACAGTATGTATGTATTAAAATAGACCTGTAAGTTTATATGTAATGTTTGCAGCCCTTAAAGACAAATAAAGATCAGTTTATAAAGATACTGATAATAAAAGGCAATAACGATGGAAATAAATTAAAAAAAAAAAAAAAGATGTATTCTACTTACGTCAGAACTCTCCTGTGATAGTCCTTAGAACTGAACCCCATTGTAAATCGGGGACTAAGTGTATACATTTGAAAGAGTCACCATCTTTTGTGCATTTGACTTAAATTCAGAAGTATCCATTTATTCCACAACCATTCATTATGAGAGAGTGAACAGAGACTGTAAGTTGTTTGGAAAGGCTGGCATGGCAGGATGCGTGTGACAGAGTGGAGGACATGGTCTGCCGTACTCTGACATGGATATTTATCCTGTTGAGGAGACACTAGAGGTAGTAAACAGAGACGATGTGAGCAGACCACTGCAGTAGTAGTAATTACATTCTTTGTCTGATTTAACTAAACTCTTCCTCATGAAATGAGTAAGTGGCATTAACAGATTCCTGCAAAGAAACAGCAGACTGAAGCCAACAACTGGTGAATGGCTGAGCTCTTTGTCAGCCTCATTATACAGCAAAAACAAAAATGATATAATCTGCTCTGACAAAAAGTCAGCCAAAACATTCAAAACGATTGAGACTTTTTGGAATATGCATTTGTGTCATAAACTACAGAGTTTGATTTAAGTAGTGTACATCGTGTCTTCATGAGATGAAGTATTTTTTTGGCCATGTCTGCCATCAAAATCTAGTGTGGAAATAAGCTGGACTTAGAACCAAACCCTTGAATTAGGGCAGTTAACATGTTCAGCTGCTAATCGAAATGTTGGCGGTTCTAGTCCACCCAGAGACACCTTGGAAGAAAAACTTGGCAATCGACTTCCGAAAAATCAGCCATTGAAAACCCTATGGAGCACAGTTCTACTGATATGCATGAAGCTGCCATTAGTAGAATATATAAATTATTCTTCTTATATTCCTGATGCCTAACACAGTGTCTGTCACAAAATAAGTGCTCAAAATGTTTACTGAGTAATATTTGCATGCTGTTGTTGTTGCTGGTTGTCACTGAGTAGACTTCAGCTCGTACCAAACTCACCTGTAACAGAACAAAACTTTGCCCACTTTTGTACCGTGTTCTTGATCACTGGCATGTTTGAGTACATTGCTGTGGCTATTGTGTCAATCCGTCTCATTGAAGGCTTCCCTCATTTTTGGTAACCCTCTGCTTTACCAAACAATATTCTTTTCTAGTGAAAAATGAAAATATTTGCATAGGTAATAATAAATCCCATTAATGAGCACCTATTCTGTGCCAGGAACTGTTCTGAAGGTTTTGCATGTATTACCCCATTAAATCCTCACAACTAAACTGTGAGGTAGATATTGTTGTCCCCATTTTACATGCAGAAAACTGAGGCACAGAATAACCTGTTGCCATTGAGTTGATTCTGATTCCTGGCAACCCCATGTGTTACAGAGTAGAACTGCTCCATAGGGTTTTCTTGGTTGTGACCTTTATGGAAGTAGATTACCAGGTCTTTCTTCTGTGGTACCTCTGGGAGGGTTTGAACATCAACTTTTAGGTTAGTAGTCAAGGGGAAACCATTTGTGCCACCCAGAGAGAGTAAGAAATTTCAGTGTTACACAGCTGGTCAGTGGCAAACCTGGGAATGAAGCCCAAGCAATTTGGCTTCAGAGCCCATATACATACCACTACCCACACAGTCCCACTGCACAGCTTGGTCTACTTGATGTTGAGGTGGCTGGAGAAAAAATAGAGTCAGACTTGAAGATGTTTGGTAGACCACATGCTGAATATTCAGAAATATAGAAAAATTTCTTTTGAGACACTCCATGAAAGAGGCTGTGATGTGGTTGCCAGTTCCCTGAGAATTGAAATGATGCCACATGCCTCATCTCAGCTCAGATATTAAGTGTGAAATTCCTCAGACCCTATTAATCAAAGCAATCACTGGAATCAATATTCATTAAACACCCATGTGCATGAACAAAAGTTAATCACAAAGAAGACATCGATGTTGCTCCCAAGTTGGCTCTGCCCAAAAGGAAAGATAACACTAATGGAGACAAACCCTCCGTCTTTGGAGAAAAGAGGGTAGAAGTAAGTCCCATTTATCTGAATGGATTTGAAGCACTCCACAGCTGTCTCCTATACCCTCCTCATATCTCTTCGTATGTAAAGTGTTTTCTATTTGGAGGACACAGCAAGACTAGATTAATGGCAGGGCTGGTGACCCCTATCTGTAAAGGGCTGTAACCTCTCATAAAAATACTTAATAGAGTTCTTTCCCTTTAATTGCATGCCACAATCTTTGGGGGCCCATCCATCTCTATGGATGCTCCAGGCACTAGCCTCCCTTTGTAATGTGGTCTGCCTGAGTGTGGAATCAGCTGATGAGGCCAGGGGTCCCAAGGCAGAACACCATCTGGTCAAGGTCATGGGTGGCAGATTATCAATTAGGAAGCATGGCAGGGAAGATGTTGTGTGGCTGGGGGCCAGGAAGAGATGGTGGATCAGATATCACTAAGGGAACCGGTATAGGTGTTGCAACAGATTAATACACAGATCTTTGCTCTCTGGGGGATCCTGCATGAAATTGTAGATTTGGTCACTGGGAACTTTCGGAGGTGGGTAATAAAGCAGCTTTATTAGAAGATGGGCATGCACTCAGAGCAATATTTCTCAAACTTTAATATGCCTAAGAATCACCCGGGAATCTTGTTAAAATGCAGGTTTTAATTCAGTGGGTCTGGGGTGGGGCCTGAGATTTTGCATTTGTTATAACCCAGGAGATGCCAATGCTGCTGGGCCATGGACCACACTTTGAGTAGCGATGTCTTATAAGCACATCTTGCAGGTTCTCTGCTTCCCCTCTAGAAGGTCTTTCCTCAAATAATCTATATGGCTGTAACCTGGCTTCTATAGACATGATTTCTACCCCAACTCCTTAGATTAAACGGGGCCTCTCTTCTATGTTAATGATGAATAAAGAAAACCTGGTCCCTACACTTTTCTTTATTTTTTTTCACTTATGATTTAATTGCATAAGTAATACATGAGTACAACTGAAGTATTTTAGTCAACCCAAACATAACATCATTTCACCTGTAAATTCTTCCTTACATATGTCTAACATAAGGACTCTTCAAAAATAAAAAAACAAACAAACACAATACCATTATTATTCTCAACAAAATTAATTGTAATTCTATAATATCATCTAATTCCTAGACCATGTTCAATTTCAGATAATTGTCCTCAAAATGTCTTTTTATAGTTGTTTTTTCTAAATCAAGATCAAAATCAGGTCTACACATTTGCATTTGGCTGGTTGGCCTGTTAAGTCTCTTTTAATCTCTAACAGTGCCTCTTCCTTTTTAAAATTTTTTATTCAATTTATTTGTTGAAGAAACTAGGTTATTTGCTCTGTAGAATTTGTCTAATTGCATCCGCATGGTGTCATTCAACATGTTTCTTTATCTCATGTATTTTCTGCAAGTGGATAGTTAGATCCAGAGGTTTAATCAGATTCAGGTTATATATATATATATTTTTATATGTATATGTGTGTGTATGTATATATTATATATATATGTATATATTATATATGTATGTATATGTGTATATATATAATTATATATAGCAATAATACTCTTAGTGGTGCTGTGTGCCTCTACCCTGTCACATTGGGAGGAATGTAATAACTGCCAGTTTTGCTTTTAAAACCCATTGCTGTCGAGTCGATCTCTACTCCTAGCAATGCGGTAGGACAGAGTAGAACTGCACTATAGGGTTTCCAAGGCTATCATCTTTACAGAAGCAGACTGCCACATCTTTTTCCTGCAGAGCAGCTGGTGGGTTCAAATCGCTGGCCCTTCGGTTAGCAGCCGAGCACTTAACCATTGCACCACCAGGGCGCCTCTGTTTTGCTTTTAGAGGTGTTAAAATTTATCAGAGAGATCAGGTGATGTTAACCTAAACCATCCATTACAAAGTCCTCCATCAACTTTCCCTTCACAGTTTTAGCAGTCATTAATAACCATTGTTTGCACTCTCGAAATTGTTCCTTTAGCACCCTGTGCTTCCTTATTATAACACTTGATCAGTTTTCTCTCCTTGACAGTGAATTCCCTCAAGGCACGATTATGTTTCTCTCTGTCTTTGGTGCCTAACTCAGTACCTGGCTAGAGCTGGTACTCAATAAATAGTTACCAAACAAGTAAATTCTTCCCTTAATGTCTCCTGAGATCAGTGCATGCCTGCCACAGACTAGTTCTTAGGTGACATTTTTTTTAGGGGTGTCAGGGACTTTATGGTCCTGGTAAAATCATCATCGACATTGCTTCTAGCAATTCTGCCCCCTGTCAGGCTCAGTGTGTGCCTCATAAACAAGGTATTTCAGCTATGATTGGCATCCCTAAGCCCTTGGTGTCACAGAGGTGACAAAGAGAGATAAGGGAGAGAGAATTTTGCAGAACCCATCCCAGTCTTTAATCGAGAGGACAAATCTCAGAGTCAGATGCATGACCACGGACAGACTTACTGAGGCAGGCAGACCAGTGCCTACCTTGAAAGAGAAGCAGGTAGACACTCAGGGCAATAATTTGTCATATGGCTTCTTTGCTCATTTGAACCCTGATGGGTTTTCAGAGTGGAGGAGGTCACTAATACTCACACTGAACCCTTTTTCCCTCTTCCAGGAAGTCTTTCAATTTAACGAGTAGTCCTTGGAAAGGGCCTCACGGAACAGCTTTTCCAAACTGGTAGATACCTTAGGACTTCTTCAGTACATGTGTGACAGGGAAAGCGGGGAGGGTGGTGCTGATAGAATATTCTAGTTAAACAGACAGGATTTTAGGTTTTGGAGACTGAAAGGTTAATAACAGCATGCCCAGCAGGGGGAGCCCTTACCAATGAAGAGGCCTGAGGTATTTTGGAATGAAGAGAAAATACTAAAAGGAGGTATTTCCTGGGGTCCTGAAGCCACCCCTTATAAGAAATATGTAAGATTAGAAGGGAACAGCTAACTTTCCAGGTTTCGTATGTTGACAACTTTATCGCCTTCCCTATTACTTCTTTTGTCTATGTTAGTCTACACTCTGATACACAAGCCTATATAGGTAGTCCAGGATTACAAACAAATTCAGTTCCTAAATCTGCCTTTAAGTCAAATTTGTATGTAAATTGGAATAGTTAGTCTTAATATATAGTATATAGTGTACATTTCTATGCATAAAAAACATTAAGCACTTCCAGATATACTAAAACATATTTAACGTATTAACACAGTAATAATAATAATAATGTTTTGATGCATTTTGCAAAGTAGCACCCATTTGTTATTACAAACTATTGTACGTACCTCAAATTTTTAATATAATAGGCTTTATGGGGATTGGTAACTACAGGTTGTACATAAGTTGAATGTTTGTAACCCAGGGACTGCCTGTACCTTAAAACAGTGGTTCTCAACTGGAAGTGATTTTGCCCTCTAGGAGACATTTATCAGTGTCTGGAGACATTTTTAGTTGTCATCACTGGGGGGTGAAGAGGAAGTGCTACTGGCATCTAATGCGAGGAGGCCAGAGATGCTGCTAAATATCCTACAATAACCCACGTGACAGCTTCCAACAACAAAGAATTATCTGGTCCAAAATGCCTTAAAATAATCATTTGTCCATTCACCAGTTATAGTCACATTTATTCGTACAAACTCTCAAACTTAGGCTTTCTTAAGTCTTATGTCTTCCATATGAACTCCTTAAATCTCATTCTCAAGTTTCTTGGGTTCTTCCTTCAGAGTGATCTAAGAACAAATAGTTTTGTTATATCCTTCAAAATTAGATGTCCCAAATTCCACCTGTAAATTCTTTCTTATGTATCTCTAACATGAGAACTCTTTTTAAAAACAAACGAAACAAGAAAGAAATGCATTTCGCTCTTGCTGGACAAGCCTTCTTCACTCCAACCCTACCCAAATATCCTATATGATTTTCTTTGTTTGTTTCTTTAAATTCTGCTTTTCAGACCTCATACTGTTTTAGGAAAGAGAGACCAGAAATAGACAGATCAACTAATGAAATGAATGAACACACCTGTTGGCTAAAATATTTATTTTCTGTGAATAGTCTCCACATTCGCTATTTCAGAGTTAAAGGCGGCTCTCAAAGGTTCAGTAATTCTAGGCTCTCTGCAGAATCAACCAGAGCACTTTGGGGACCACTTACATTCAAAATTCAGAGATTTGTATTTGACAGAAGGACTAACAGGTTTTAACATTTACTAAATTTGAAAACAGAAAACTGTGTTATCTCCATCAATGCTGAGTTTCCTTAAATATTCTGCATAAAGTGGTAGAAAACCTAAGTGATAGTGTTGGCGAGTTCTGAAACTCTCAGGTACTAGCTCTTTCCCTATAAAACAAAGGGGCGTCTCCAAGGCCCCTTCCAGCTTCAGACTCAGAGTCCTTGCCCACTCGTAGTAACAACTAGTGGCTACATTGAAAGTCTTTTGGGAACTAGTTAGAAGGGCTGGCAAGCTAACCAGACAGGACAAGTTGGGTTGTAAATAGGAAGATGCTCAGTAGAGTTGTCCTATCCCCTCTCCTCTTTTCCTAGTAGTATTGTGATCTCCTTAAATCATCATCACTATCATCACTACCATCAGCCAAGTGTTAACGTGTTACCTCCTAATCCCCAATCTTCAAGTAATTTTTGACGGATCATAGAATTTAAATCATTCCCTCAAGGTTACGTAGAAGAAATAATGAGGAGATGTCTAGGTATTTGGGGAAGGGGACTGGGATGGGAGTAAAATGGAAAGGGTAGGATTTCTGAAATAGCAAAATCTGGTGTCAGACTCTTGAGTGCTCAAGGAGACAGACCAGCCATCCCAACCAAGGGCAGACAAGCTGAGTCACCTCACTGCCTGAGGAGGCCCATAATAGTAAATGCCACATGGTGGGTTCCCTACCTTTCATATTTCTTTCCTGTCACCTCTTAGAACTACATACCTGTTGCCATCTAGTTGATTCCAACCGATAACGACCCTAGAGGACAGAGTGGAACTGCCCCATAGGGTTTCCAAGGAATCGCTGGTAGATTTGAACTGTTGACCTTTTTGGTTAGCAGCCAAACTCTTAATCCCTGCGCCAAATTTCCAGCTTTTTCAGTCTGTGAATATAAATAAAATTATATTACTATCAATCACGGAAGTTTCTATTTTTGCCCTTACCTGTACCCATGGGTGCCACCTCTTCAAAATCCTTCCCTTCCCCCAGTATTCTGAATAGTCCCCAAAGAAGCACCTTACATGTGCTCACAAACCAGACTGTCCCCTACCATCACTATATGTATCTCTCATCTTTTTCCTCTTGTACCTCCCTTTGCTGATGTCGGCTAATCATAAAGCTTCTGGAAAGCGGGACAATATTACTACTTCACACTGCGTACCCTCCTCCCCCTGGAAGCAAATATCTACTCCAGGACACTTGTGGTCACCACCAGTCCTTCAAGTGTCAGAGCTGGTCCTCAAAACTTTGCCCAGAGTCATGCAAGACTTTTAGGAAAGCAACCCCTACTTCCGGTACAATTAATTGACCAAGAAAACACATACACACAGAGCGAGACACACACAGAGAGAGAAAGAGAGGTTCACATAAACAAGCAACAGCAGAGACCAAATATCTCTAAAAGAAACATTTTTACAAAACAAGTAGTCTACAGAGATGAAACTCTGCCTAAAACTTAGAAAAATTTGCACATGTGTTTACATTTCTGTCCTTCCCACTACAGGGTCTCAAGCAGCTTTTTCCAGTTATGACCTCTGCTTTTTATTTGCACATCTTAATGTCTATTCCAGGGTTTTTCCAGATTAAAAGAACAATGTTTTTATATATTCCATCTCCACCTCTTACAAAACAGAAACTTTCTTATAACTTTGAAATCATAGATTTAAAAGCTACCTACCTTTCTATCTTAGGGGAGGTTCTCTAGAGAAGCAAAGCCAATAAAGCCTATAAATATATACAGCAAGAGATTTATATCAAGGAAATGGCCCATGCATTTGTAGAGGCTGGAAAGTCCCAAGTCCGTGGGTCAGGATAGAGGCCTCTCCTTCTTCATGCAGCCAGAGGAACTGGCAAACCCAAGATCAGCTGGTCAAAGAGCAGGGCTCTTGCTTATGGGCTGCAAAGATCAACGAATCCCAAGATCATCAGGCAAGATGGCAGGTAAGCTGCTAGCTCAAGTCCCAAGAACCAGAGGTCAGACAAACAGGAGCAAGCTGCAGGATCCAGAGTGAGCAAAATCCCGTAAGTCTTGCCAGAAAATACACTTATATTTGATGCAGGCCACACCCCCAAGGAAACCCCGTTTCAACTGATTGGCTACTAACAGTGGATCCCATCATGGAGGTGATCACATTATATCAAATCTCATCATGGAAGTGATCACATCATCATACGACTGCCAAACTATGTCATAACTGCCAAACAACTGAGATTCATGGCCCAGCCAAACTGACACAACCTTAACAATCACACCTTCCCATGAAAGTCTCTAAATTATTAGGGCCAAGTTGCAGGCAGGGCTCAGGTTCAAGTTTCTTTGGAAGAGTTGGACATAGAGAAAAGGCATCTATGCCAGGAGGTGACAAGGCCAGGGGTGGGAGTGTACTGTTAGACTTGGTTGTGAGGAGACCTTAGAAAGGCATTACAAATAGGTACAAGGATATTTCCTTAAAAATCAGTAGTTAACCTGAAAATGTCACAGAAGGCTCTGAGTGCCTCAGCTTGGAATCGAGAATGAGGATAGGCTTGGACTGCTTGGTGAGCAGAAACATCTGTTAGCCTGAGTCTTTTTCTGGATAAATGTGAAGGGAAGGTGGGCACCACTCATTAAGTAGATAACATGTTCTGTAAACAAGCCAACGGTGTCTAAAGACAACTTCAGCTTTTCTTCTTAAAGTGATGAAAGAGACAGATGTGTGCATAAAAAGCTCTTACAGTCACATAAAATCAAACCTCAGGTTTTCTGGCCATAGATTATACCCATTGCTGAGAAGTTTAATTTCCCTGTTGTTTCATAGTATGTGATTCAAATAACCTATAAATTTACAGCACAACGATGTATTGCATTCCTAGGGCATACTGTGCATTCTCACATCTGTTGCTCAGGCTTATTTCTGTTTCACAGTCTCTGGAAATTGCCTACACTTGTGGGCCCAATTTTGACACAATTATCTGGCAAAAGAAACTAACTGAAGGTGTGAAGGGAGGGCAATTATACTTTCTGAAAAAGCTGAAAAGTAAAAAGTAAAGTGCTTTCTTGGATGATAGAAGGAAGAATCAAAGCAAGATCCCAGTGGCTGCTAGTAGAACAGTATTGAGGCCTTGAATTCTTTGGGTAAGCTAGAAAACGTCCTCACCCCATGTCAGCCATCAAACTGGTACCAACTGGCCCAAGGCACCTTTTCTGTGCAGGTACACACCATGCTCCACTTCTGCTGCGTGCACAGGGCCTGACTCTCAAGTTGACTACCAGGGATGAAACACCAGGTTCTGGCTATTTGCTTTCCTAGCAGTCCATTCTACTGTTGTCTCATGGTAGGATGTGTGTCAGTGGTCCCCAGGTTCAACTTTATTCTCAGTGATTCTCTAGAAGGATGCACAGGACTTAGAAAAGCCATTATATTCATGGGTATGGCTTATTGCAATGAAATGATATAGATTAAGATGAGCAAAGGGAAAAGGTGCACGTGTGACATCCAAGGGAAACCACGTGCAAGGTTCCAGGCGTTTCCTCCTGGTGGAATTGCAAGGGGATATATTCAATTCTCTGAGCAACAATGTGCGAAGTGTTGCTAACCAGTCACATAGGCATGTGGTGCCCTTGTGACTGAGCTCAGCTACTCGGACTCCAGCCCCTTAGAGCAAAAACAGGCATTTACTACAAATCACGTTGTTAGCATAAACTATCTGATCAAACTAGTACCTAGTGGCCCAAGACCTCTGGCATACAAAAACACTCTTTCAGGCAGAATATCCCATGGGCTCAGAGGTTATCTTCCAGTAGACAGCCAAAAACCAGTGCTGAAAACAGGCCTTTCTCGGGAATGTGAAGGGTTTGAGCCACACAGGAATACTGAGTTAGCCCGTTCTGCACAGGGGGGTATACACTTCCTGGTCAGTGGCCCCAGATCTGAAGCCTTGTTCCACAGAGACTCAGCACCCTACATTAGCAGTGGCTTGTTAACCAAAGTCATTCAGTCATGCCATTAGTACTGGGCATGAGGATTGATCGGAGCCCAAACTACCTGTGGAGAGCTGTTGAGAGTGGAAAACCTGCTGGAGGATGCAGCTGAGGCCGTGAGTCTTCCTCAGAAAGACCTTAGTCCTTTGCTCCCATCCAAGATCATCCACCAAGTGCTGCTCATTTTACTCCTAAACACTTCTCAGATCTGCCCCTTCCTATGCATCTCCACCATCATATCCCAGTCTAGGTCAATGTCGCCACCTCAACTGCACCATTTCAATAGCTTCCTCTCTCACCTCCTGGCCTCCCATTTCTTCCTCACTGTAGCCAAAGTGAGTGTCATAGAATGTAAATCTGCCTCTCACTGGCTCCCCATGGCCTGCAGCTCCATGACTCCATGTGGAACAGTCTGCCCCTCCTGCAGCCTCCTGCCTCCCCTCACTCTCATTTGTGGCTTTAGCAACCCAAGATGCTTGTCGTTCTTAGTACAGAGCTCATTGTCTCAATCTGGCCTGTGCCTTGGTACTGCCCTCCTGTCTGGGACATTGCTCTCTTCTCACTTCCCTGCCTCAGCTTTGTCATCCTCTACTCAGTCTTTGGGACTGAGCCCAGGTATCATCTCGGAAAGTCTTCCCCAGCTCCTTCCTCATTCCAGTAGACTAGATTAGCTGCCCTCCTCTGTGCATTATAATTATCGGTTCACTGGTCTGCCTCCATCAGGTCCCTGGGTAGCACAAATGGTTTGTGCTTGACTGCTAACTGAAGGGTTGGCAGTTCAAGCCCACCCAGGGACACTTCAGAAAAAAGGCCTGGAAATCTACTTCCACAAAAATTACAGCCAAGAAAACCCTTGCTGGTGGGACTGTCAAATGGTACAGCCCCTATGGAAAATGGTATAGCACTTCCTCAAAAAGCTGGAAATAGAAATATCTTATGATTCAGCAATCCCATTCCTAGGTATATATCTTAGAGATATAAGAGTTGTGACATGAACAGACATATGCACACCCATGTTCATTGCAGCATTATTCACAATAGCAAAAAGAAACAACCTAAGCGCCCACCAATAAAAAAATTGTGGTACGTTCGAACGATGGAATACTATGCAACTATAAAATAATAAGGAGTCCACGAAACATCTTATAACATGGATGAATTTGGAGGACATTATGCTGAGTGAACTGAGTCAATCACAAAAGGGCAATATTGTATGGCCTCATTTTCATAAGTCAAGGATAGATATACACACAGAAAGCAACACTCTTTGATGGTCACCAGGGATGGGAGGGGGAGGAGGGAGAATGACTGCCTAGATAGTAGACTCTTGTTATTTCTGGTGATGGGGAAGACAATACACAATATGGGGGAAGTCAGTACAACTTGACCAAGGTAAATGAAGACACTGATAGGCAGACCAGAATAAAGGATAATTACGGTAAACGTTATAACGTATTCAATTTTGCAACAAGAATAACAACCAAAAAATAGGTGTGTGGGTACATAAGTAGATATGTATGCTATATGTGTATAGGAAGGTATATGTAAGTACATGTACATTCATATATAGGTACATTTGTAGGCATAATTATATACATGTTTGAGTGTGCTACGTATATATTCATATAGATAATAAAGCATATGGAAGCATAGTTATGGAGGCATCCTAGACATATCCAAACACCTCGTAGAATTGGTTAACTGGGTTGAAGGGCTTGGGACCATAGTTTTATGGGACAACTCAGTAAATTGGCATAATACAGTTCATAAAGATAATGTTCTACATCGTAGTTTGATAAGTAACATCTAGGGTCTTAAAAGCTTGCAAGCAGCCATCTAAGATACAGCTATTGGTCTCTTTCCTTATGGAGCAAAAGAGAATGAAGGAAACCAAAGACACAAAGAACAATCTAGTCCACAGGACTAATAGCCTGAGACCAGAAAAACTAATTGGTGCCTGGCTACCACTACCAACCATTCTGACCAAGGTCACAATAGAAGGTCCTGGATAGAAAAGGAGAAAAATGTAGAACAAAATTCAATTTCCTAAAAAAGGCCAGGCCTACTGGACTGATAGAGACTAGAGGAACTTCCTACTATCACCCTAAGATACCATTTAAACTTGGAACTGAAACCACTCCTGGAGGTTGCCTTTCAGCTAAATAACAGATTGGCTTATAAAATAAATAATATCACCTGTGAGGAATGTGGAAGCCCTCGTGGCACAGTGGTTAAAGTGATATGGCTGCTAACGAAAAGGTTGGCAGTTCAAATCCACCAGCCACTCCTTAGAGATCCTATGGGGCAGTTCTACTCTATCCTCTAGGGTGGCTATGGGTTGGAATTGACTCGACAGCAAAGAGTTTTGGTGAGGAATGTGCTCCCTTAACCAATCAACTATATGAGACCAAATGGTCAACATTTACCCAAAAGCAAAGATGAGAATGGCAAGAAGGGGCAGGGAAGCTAGATAAATGGAAATTGAACAAATAGAATGGAAATAATGAGAATGCTAACACATTGCAAAAATTGTAACCAATGTCACAGAACAATTTGTGTAAAAACGTTAATCGAGAATCTAATTTGCTATGTAAATCTCACCTAAAACACAAGAAAATATTTAAAAAAAAAAAAAAGGAAATCCTATGGAGCTCATTCTATTCTGTAACACATGGGGTTGCCATGAGTTGGAATTCACTTGATTGTAACGAGTTTGGTTTTTTGTTTTTTTTTTTGGTCTGTCTGTACCTTTAGACTGTACCCCTTCAGGGAAAGGATGGTATCTTATTAATTTTTATATCCCAAATACCTCTAGTACAGAGGCTGCTATATAGTAGATTCTCAGCAATTGCTTAGTGGGTGAATACATGAAAGGATAAATTAAGACGGCATTAATAGATGAATGAACGAACTCAGCTTGAGCCAGACTACTCTTGCTTGCTTTTTGAGAAGTCTGTCTTCCTCTTGGGCAATCGAGTCCACCAGTCAGAAGCATAGGCTCTGGGTTTGCATCTCAGCTCTGCCACTTAATAGCTGTGTGAGCTCAGACCAGTTATCTAATCTCTGAGCTTGTTTCCTTACAGTAAAATGAGGATCACAGTGGTAGGTTTATTGTTAATATTAAATGAGGTGAGGTCTATAAAGTGCTCCAACTCTACCTACATCAGTGCCTGACACACAGTGCTTCACATGGGAAAGTGTTCTTATTACTCTTAATCAATTTGCCCTTGCATCATACCTGCTCTCCTGTCTAGACCAAATGAAAAAGCCCTCACTGCTATAGCTCTCCTGAATCTCCAAGTCTCATATGCAGCTGATGGTAAAATGCTACATTCTCCTAAGATTGGGATTCCGTTGGTGGGAAAAGGGGTTGGGGTCATTTTAGATCATGGGCCCCAAGACTGGAATCTGCTGGCATTGATTACTTGGCACCTTTCCTTCTAGATCTCCTAGTCACTTGCTACTCTGGACTCCACGACCTAATTGGTCACCAAACTCTCAGATTCTACCACCTCAGAGTTCTAACTCCAGTTCTCATTGCTGCTGCTAGAGGACTCTAGGATTTAGGCACTCATATCCAACCCTAAACCATTGAAATTATGTCCTTTCCTACTGTCTTGCCCCTAACCATTCCACTTCTGGTTATCCTCAAACTGTTATCCATGTTCACCATCTTCATGAGGTCATTATGAAGGTTAAGTAAGTGAATGCCTGTGAAGTGTTTAGTACAATACCTGAATCATAGTGAGAAGTCAAAAAGTGTTCACTCTTGTCAAATCTCATGATACTACTTCTCTGCTTATAAGCTTTTACTGATACTCCACTGTCTCCAGAAAGAAGTCCAAATTCCCAAGCACAGCACAAAAAGCCCTCAATGATCAGAATGTCACCTTCCCTAAACTTTTTCAGTTTTGTCTTTGCCTTACACCATTCTTCTCACTTGGAATGACTTTTCCCAGTTTTGCCTTTGAAACTTGCCCATTGAGGACAATGGTAATACAATTTCCAGGAAACATTTATTGAAACTAACCACAATGTCTGTTGGGGTCCCATACGGTTTAATTTATATTTCCATCCTACCCCTTTGGCCCTATTTATATAGTTAGCTCTGTGTCTGATTTCCTACCTCCCTCTAATTAGAGAGTAAACCCACAGTGCAAACAAATGTTGGCTGAATTATTGAATACAGGAGATGTTGGTAGAGAATCATCAATAGAAAATCCGTGGGTGGGGCAGACCAAGCTCATGCAAGAAAGATGTAAGAAAGGCAGTTTGAGGAGAATTAAAGAAAATGCGTGAGGGCAATATGCCAAAGGGAAGTTTGTTAGTGCCAGTGTAACCAAGGTAGTCTTCCAGGGGCCAGATAAATCCAGTAGTCACTGGTACTGGGAAGACGTCTGTTCTTCAGAGAGGGTGTGGGCTTTAAACCTAGACTGATCTAAGATTAACTAACTCCACAGCTTCATGGAGCAACATAGACTGTGTTGCCTCAGAGACACAAGAAAATAGAGGTAGTTGATAGCTGTGCTTCCGTCTTCCTCTCACCACTAGTTAACAGAGCTGAGCACAGGTTCCAACTTTGTGCGTTGTACCAAGTCAGGGAAGGGAAGGGATAGAGAAAGAGGAGAATCCGTAACTACATACCTATAAACCCAGTACGGATTCCTCCAGCAGGCGGCTCTGAGGAGAGTCCCATTCTTTGGAGGCTGTGAAGAGCAAGAAAAAGTAGGCCTTGGGGCAAGACAAATCATGTGCCCCAACTCCATATTCTGCCACAATTCCTTCTCGAACTCGAAACTTCCCAGTTTTTCTGGCATTCCTGCTGTTCTTCTCTCTCCCTCTCCCTTGTTAATTCTTTTTCTCCTCTTCTCCTTTCTCTTTTCCTTCCATATCTGGGTTTTACCTCGTCCTTAGTAATTGTTTCAAAGCCCAGAGCAACAGTTTCCTTATTTCAGGCTAATGTTTACAAACATAATTTCTTTTCTAGAAGTATGTGGTAAACCCCAATGACAAATATCAGGAAGGACAAGTAAGATGGGGTGTTTTCCAATCCACAGGAGTCAGGAATGAAGGCTCTGGGACTTGAGTGTTCTTATGTCAAATGCGTCTATACTCAACCATCATGGTTGAGGTAGAAATGCAAAAATTTACTATTTTATTAGTTTGGCTTTGAACAACCTCCAAAGGAATTTAGCCCTCTGCTTTATTTAGTTCAACTTTTGTGGATAACTCTCCTAGAAAGCAAACACCTAAGATGCTACATGATGGCCTGGGGTGAGAGATCCTAACTCAGACTCTAATGAGGGCAGCTGTCATTGCAAAGCTCTTCTCTGTTTAGGGACAAGGGTTGTCCTTCAGCACTCCTCAGCTTTCTTTGCTGCTATTCCGTGATCACCAAGGACTCTTTAGTTTTTTGTTTTTTTTTTTTTTTAATATTTTATTGTACTTCAGGTGAAGGTTTACAGAACAAACAGTTTCTCATGTAACAGTAGTACACATGCTGTTTTATGACTTTGGTTAACAACCCCACAACATTTTAACCCTCTGAATTCTCAGCTTTTTTTTTTTTTTTTTGGTGAAAATACACATAGCTAAAGATACACCATTTCAAAACTTTTTACTTACACATTTAAGTGACATTGACTATGCTCTTCCAATTGTGCTGCCATTCTCACACAAGATGAAGGCTTACAGGACAAAATAGCCTCCCATTTAACAGTTACTACAAATGTTGCCCTATAACAATGGTTAACAATCTCACAACACATCAACAGTATCCTTACTCAACTTGTGTTCCCTATCATCAGCTTCCTACTCCCCCTCTGCCTTCTGGCCCTTGTCACTGGACTCCTGTACCTCGTTAGTCTCATTTAGTTCTACTGGGCTGTCCACTCCCAGGCTGAACAGTGAACCTCGAAGGTAACTTCACCTCTGAGCTGAAAGGGTGTCTGGGGGCCATACTCTTGACAAGGACTCTTTAGTTTATAAATCACTTTATCTTGCAGCCTTACCACAGGGAGAGAATGTGGTGATCAGCTAACTTGAGAATTCAGTCTACTTCATAATCATATTTCTCATGGTCAATTAAAAACTTGGAATATGACTTGGGAAGGAAAGGGGAGAGATAGTATAAGACTGGAACAGATAGCACTATATACTCTGGCACATATTCCTGATCCCACTCTCTATTTACTACCCATGTATCCTAAAGGGTAAAGAATAAAAGGCTTAAAAGGACAACCTGCCACCAGAGGGAACTAAGTAGAAGTGGGGAGAAGCTTTGCTTGAGACATCGTGGAATCTAGGGATCAAGGGCTGGTGGTGTGATTGAGCCTGGGGCCCTTTCAAAGCACTGACTGAGGGAGCCACTTCCTTTGATTCTGTCATCTACATCCCCAAATCACTGCCTGTTATTATAGAATGAGTCCAGTAAACCAGCTACAGGAATTTACCTTTCTCTGATATGCCTGAATAATCAAATTAATTAACTCCTGGAACTTAATAAAAAGAAAAGAAATCCCTCTTGGGGTATAGAAAGAAGATGGGCCCCTTGTCCCCTAGGATTGAGGATTATTGTACATGATTTGGTGTGCTACTTCCCATCTTCTGTGTGCAGAGGAAAGCTTGGGTCCTGATGAAAGGATAGCAATGTAAGGAGGCTATAGTCCCAGTTTGAGAACAAGGCTCAAACCTCTGAGGGTGTCCTGCTTTCCACAATTGTCCACTAAACAACCAGATTTTCATGGCAAGGCTTTTGCATCAGAAGTGGGAGGCTTATCTCCAACTGGTTTATTGTTTCTTAATGTCCAGGCAGAAGAGATGTCTAATCACTATTGATCTACCTACTTTCTCCTACTAAGGGAAATAAGTAAATAAATAAAAAATATTCTTCTTGCTGGATTCAGTTGACCAATATAAAGTTATATTTGTATTCATGGTACATTAAAATTGTTTAAAATTTTTTTACCAAGGTGATATAGGCAAATGGTTAAGAAATCAAATGGTATAAAAAGTTGTTTATAACAAAATACCCCAAGCCCTTGCCCCTCCACCCACGTCTGCTGTCCAAAGACAACTACTTTCATTTCTGTTTTTAGTCCTTATGGTGATTACTTCCATACGTCTAAATCGTAGGAATATCACCATTAGTCATTACCTGTGAACTCCTGTTAAGATGGACAATGCTTCAGCTCTATATGCTTTTCCATTCCTTTTTCCTTCCCACAACATAGTAACATAACTTTTTTTTTCTTTATTAGTTTTCAAAACAACTTTAGTGAAAACACTTAAGCCCCTCTTTCTTATTTTGTCAACTCTGATCTTTTTCATTGTAAGATGAGGGTATTACAAGCCGTACCCATTTTCTCAACTCTTTTTCCCTTCTCCCTCCTGACTACAGTCAATTATACTGATTCTTTTACATTACCAAGGTTGATAACGTTCTGTTGTGTAACCATTATTAAGTCTACAGTACTTTGTCTATACCTTTATTCTGAAAGTTAAAAACCAATAAACATATACCTGAAGATTGTTGAATTGTAAATGCTGTATTATATATATATTTACAACAATAAAAAAGAAAAAACAAACAAAGTTGAATACATGGAAAAATATGTTCTTGAATAGGAAGACTCAATCAACATCATAAAGATCATATCTTCCTAACTTAATTTATACATTTAATGTAATACAGCTAGACGTTGGTTATAAGGTCCACTTGAAGGAAAAAGACAAGCAAGAATAGCCAGAAAAACCCAGGTAAAGAAGAACAGTGGGCCAGGGTTGAGGATCTAGATCTACCAGATATGAAAGCATATTACAAAATCTCTCTAAGCCGTAATGAAAGCTGTATGGTTTCTGCCCAGGAATAGACTGATGTAACAATTTTTTAAAATTCAGCAACACTTAATTGCAGGTGGAAATGCAGTATATGATGAGGGAAAAGTTCTATTATTAGGTGCATTCATATTTAGGATTATTTGTCTTCTTGGCGAATTGGTCCTCTTATCATTATGAAATATTTCTCTTTGTCTCTGATTCTACCTTGTCTGATACTAATACAGCCCCATCAGATTTCTTAGCATTAGTATTTGCATAAAAACAAACTAACAGACTTGTTGCCATCCAGTCGATTCTGACTCATAGCAACCCTACAGGACAGAGTAGAACTGCCCCATAGGGTTTCCAATGAGGGCCTGGTAGAATGGAACTGCCAACCTTTTGGTTAGCAGCTGTAACTCTTAACCACTACGCCGCCAGGGTTTCCGGTGTTTGCATAGTCTATCTTTTTCCATCCTTTCATTATAACCTGTAAGGTCTCTGAACTTAAAGTGCACTTTTCATTGATTTTGTCATTATTTGGTCTAGGAGGGAGTTGACTGCAATTTCAGATATTTTTGGTTGACCTTTGGATTCAGCCCTGGTAAGTCTCCAAAATCCAATCACTATGGAATGCACAGAGCTAAAAGATTTCTTTCTGTTTACCAGCCTCTCCTATACTGCTATTCTCTCAGCAAATCTGGGTGAAACATCTCGTTTCTAGGAATTTGTCCTGAGTATACACTGGTAAAAATGCGAAAAGACATATGCACAGGAGTGTACACTGCAGCAGTATTTGTAAGAGTAAAAGACTAAAAACTATTTATTTATTTTAATAATTTATTTTACGTTTTAGTGGTTGTTGAGAATAGACACAGCAAAAACATACACCAATTCAAGTTTCATCATGTACAGTTCAGTGACATTGATTACATTCGTCAAGTTGTGCAGACTAAAAACAATTTAAATGTTTATCAATAGAGAACTTGTACAAACTATGATACATGTATACAATAGCCTATTGCACAGCTACAAAAAAGGAATGAGTAATTGCCAAGGAGTGGAATGACTGAGTCATATAGTGTTAACTTTTTAAGAAACTGCCAAAATATACCTACATAAATACTTGCTTATGAATATTCACAGCAGCTTTATGTGTAATAACTTAAAACTGGAAACAACCCAAATGTCCATCAGTCAGTGGATGGATAAATAATTGTGGTATATCCAGTCAATGGAATACCACTCAGCAATGAAAAAAGAACAAACTATTGATACATGTAACAACATGGATGAATCTTAAAATCGTTGTGCTCAGTGGGAGAAGCCAGAGAGAAAAGAGAATACATTGTATAATTCTATTTACATAAAATTCTAGGAAATGCAAACTAATTTATAGCTACAGAAAGCAGATCAGAGGTTGTCTGGGAAGAGGGATCCATGGAGGGATGGATTACAAAGAGGAACAAGAGAACTTTTGGTAGTATAGGTTAAAAAAAAAAAAAAAAAAAAAACCTATGAAAGCCAGAACCCATGTAGGGTGGAAACCTGTCAGAGAAGGAAAACACAAATATTTTCCACTAAAGTGAGCAATAGAAAAGTGATAAGACTGTACCCTGTAAAAGGTGGAAAACTTGCTAGACCCAGGAAAGCAAGGCAGTCCCTTTGAGTTCCAGTTCTCACAGGTTTCACTGTAATAGAAATATCTGTTATCTTAGTTGTGGTGATGATTGCACGGGCGTATTTAAAAAAACAAAACAGGTGCTGTTGAGTCAATTTCAACTCACGGCAACCCCGTGTATGTGAGAGTAGAACTATGAGCCATAGGGTTTTCAATGGCTGATTTTTCAGAGGTAGATCACCAGGTCTTTCTTCCAAAGAGCCTCTGGGTGGACTTGAACCACCAACCATTGTGTTAGTGGAGTGCTTAACCATTTGTGCCTCCCAGGGACTCCACATGGGTACATATATATGTCAAAGTGGATCAAAATACACACTTTAAATATTTGCAGTCTATTGTTGTTTCAATTATACCTCATAAGAGTTGGATAAAAGTACTTTAAAAAGGAAAGGGAATATTTCTATATGTTACCATGGAGTGATTTCCAAGCTATATTAAGTAAAAAATGCAGCATGAAGAGAAGTGCTTATAGTATTCCACCATTTATCTAAGAAAATAATATAGGCACACACACACACGTGCTTGTTTATGTACTTGCTTATATCTACAGTGAAACCTTTGAGGATCAGAACTAGACGGGACCGCAATTGCTTTTCCTAGTCTCAAGAGTTTTTTTGCCTTTGACAGGGTTCTGTCTTACCCCTTCTCTATCCCTCTCTCTTAGTGGAAAATATTTGTGTTTTCCTTCTCTGACAGGTTTCCGCCTTACACAGGTTTTGGCTTTCACAGGGCTTACTGTATAAAAGAAAGGATGAGCCATGAAAACGGATTTTATATAGAAGAGGGAGGAAATAGAATGGAGAAGACAGGGATACAAAGTCCATTCTTTAAATATACTTCATTGTATAGGCAAGGCTTTTGAACAGTGTAAATAGTCTATGTGATTCTAAAACAAAATCAAATTAGAAAAGAAATTCGTAAAAGTTCAAAGCAAAATGAAATAAATGAGTCTAACTATGAACTCAGTTGGTGGCATTACCACAAAGAGAGAAACAATTTCAAGTAACTTTAAAATACAGTAAATATGACTACATATCCCTAATGGCATATCCTTAAGACATAAAGAACTGCCAAAAAACAAACAAAAAACCTTAACCAGTTTTCAGTAATCGTATTTTTCATGGTAGTGTTGGTTATGTTACTCTAAAGATTGTATTGTGTTTTTATGTGGAATAAGGCAAATAAATGAGTAATTACATTAGAGTCATTGAAAACCAGTATTTTCAGCATAGAAAAAGGGATCCCGTTAAAACTCGTTGCCTTCGAGTGGATTCCAACTCATAGCAACCCTACAGGACAAAGTAGAACTGCCCCATAGGGTTTCCAAGGAATAACTGGTGGAGTCGAACGGCCAACCTTTTGGTTAGCAGCCAAACGCTTAACCACTGCGCCACCAGGGCCCCAGAAGAGAGGATAGAGATGTAAAATCAAAAAGGGCAAGTAAAAACACTATAATCTTGAATTTGAATTGGAAATAATGATTTATCCTAAAACAAGACGAACGAAAATATTTCCTAGCTTTTTATACTGAGAGTATTAGTAACAATGACTAATCCAGTAGAAATGAGTACCCCTAAACCCAGATTGTGGTTTATAAACCCACAGCCCACAAAAAAGAACTAGAACACCTTGGAGAAATGATTGAATCAAGATCTGGGGAAGGAAATGTAGAAGGTGATCCCGGAACAACTTGTCATATCAGAAAGAAAGCAGGTTATGAAGTCACTAGTGGTATCATTTCAAAAGGTCCTGGAAGCCAACCTGAAAAGACTCTCATTGTCCAAGGATGGGACAATTTGAGCATTAATAAGGACAATAACTGCAATGGACTGAAACACACCCACTACTTTAAATCCATTATTTTAGAAACACATAAAAAACACATTTAAAAAAAAAAAACCTGATTAGTCACCTTTGGAGGATGTTAGAGAATCAACACATTAATGAAAATTGATAAATAAAGGAAAGAAGCAACAATTTATTCTGTCCTTCCTACATAAGCTGCATCCCAGGTTAACCAAATAGCTGATGACAGGAAGTTTACCCTTACTGAATTGTTCCAGATAATAAACGAAAAAGGAATGAGAGAATTAGGGTAACCCAAACTGCAGTTGCTAACAAATAAAGGGATCTAGGCCACAATCAGCAACACCTGCTAATATTACAAAGAGAAACAACTAGATGTTCTGAGCCACCTGGTGGAAGTACACCTATGTACTGTGAAGCCTATGAAACAGGCTGGCCAAAAAGTCAAACCTGATTCTGGTCAAGCTTCTAGATCTACTTACAAATTTACAGAAAATACAAGTGAGAAAGGACTACAACAGGGGATTTAATCAGAAAAATCCCGACCGTGATAAACTCAATAGGACAAACAACTTGGCTTCTAAAATAAAATAAAAATAAATACAACGATGGAGGGAGATCCTACAGATTAAAACAGACTTAAGGGATATATTAACCAATGTGTAGAGCTAATTCGAAAGAGCATTTATCATTTACAGCTAAAATCTGAGCTATTTATGGATGTAATGCTATAATGACTGGTGTATATTTCCAAACAATACAAGTGGTGGGGAAGGGAAGTAAAGGGAAAATATAAATAAAACATGGTTGGCCATGAGGGTATTGGCCATGTTGGGGATGGATGATGGGTACATAGGGGTTCATTGTACTCTATATTCCACTTTTGTATGTGTTCCAATTTTTTTCATAATAAAAAGTGAAAAACAAACTATAAACAACATTTACTTTTTATGACCACTTAAATATTATTTACAGGAAAATTGAGTAGTGTGCCATGGTTCCAACTTTATGTTTCAATAGCTGTGCTCCTCAAAACAAATGTTCATCAAGGCTAAACACATACTCCTTTCCTACAATATGGAGTCCCTGTGTGGTACAAATGGTTAGTGTGCTGGGCTTCTAACTGAAAGGTTGAAGGTTCTAGTCCACCCAGAAGTACCTTGGAAGAAAAGCCTGGCAACCTACTTATGAAAAAAAAAAAATTAGCCCCTGAAAACCCTGTGAAGCACAGATCTACTGTGACACACATGGGGTTGCCATGAGTCCAAATTGATTTGACAGAAA
The DNA here is from genome assembly GCA_030035585.1 of Dugong dugon. NCBI lineage: Eukaryota > Metazoa > Chordata > Mammalia > Sirenia > Dugongidae > Dugong > Dugong dugon. The sequence goes on from CM057462.1 coordinate 156,877,080, forward strand.
CTGAATTTTTTTTTACAGTACACAAATTGCTACATATTTTGTTACATTTTAGAGTTTCATATCTGGGCCATGCTTTTTTTACACGTTTCACCTTTCAGAATACATTCCATTTTTCTTTTTTTAATTTAAATTTTTACTTTATAAAAATTGAATTTCTATTTCAAGAGTAGAGTTAAGACATAGCAACTATTGGCATTTTAAACACTTAAAGGCTCTTTTGATATGAGCAATATGAAGATATAGATATTGGTTCATCTGACACTTGTAATATCTTAACAGATAAATGTTGACATTTTATGAGGAAGTTAAGTTTTACTTAAGAAAATTTGAAATTGCTGCTATTTCAAAAACAATTAGTTCAATGCAATACTCTTCAACTTTCATTACTATTTTAACAATACCATCCTTTCTTAAAATTTAAAGGAAACGATCATATTGTCTTTTTAAACTAAAGTCTTACACTTTGGAAAAGAAAGTCTGGAAGGTAGTCCAAAAATAGGGATTCACTTGAATTATTATTATTATTTTTAGTTTTTTCATTCAAAAAATCTATACTGAAAGCACTGAAGAGAAAATTCAAGCCTCCATTTGCAATATTGAAGAATTCTATGGGCAAAATGGAAGGTAGATCTTGGCTGAAAGAGAATATAAAAAAAATGTTTACCTGTGTTTTATTGACTATGCAAAGGAATTCGACTATGTGGATCATAACAAATTATGGATAACATTGCGAAGAATGAGAATTCCAGAACACTTAATTATGCTCATCCAGAACCTGTACATAGATCAAGAAGCAGTCATTCAAACAGAACAAGGGGATACTGTGTGGTTTAAAATCAGGAAAGGTGGGCATCAGGGTTGTATCCTTTCATCATACCTATTCAATCTGTATGTTAAGCAAATAATCTGAGAAGCTGGACTATATGAGGAAGAACGTGGCATCAGGATTGGTGGAAGACTCATCTGAGATACTCAGATGAAACAACCTTGCTTGAAAGTGAAGACAACTTGAAGCACTTACTGATGAAAATCAAAGACTACAGCCTTCAGTATAGATCACACCTCAACATAAAGAAAACAAAAATCCTCACAACTGGACCAATAAGCAACATCGTGATAAACGGAGAAAAGATTGAAGTTGTTGAGGATTTCACTTTATTTGGATCCACAATCAATGCCCACGGAAGCAGGAGTCAAGAAATTAAACAACATATTGCATTAAGCAAATCTTTAAAGTGTTCAGAAGACCTCTTTAATGTGTTCAGTCACCTCATATGCATGCAAAAGCATCTGAATAAGGAAGACCAAAAAAAATTGATGTCTTTGAATTATGGTGTTGGTAAAGAAGGAACAAATCTGTATTGGAAGAAGTACAGCCAGAATGCAGCTTAGGAGCAAGGATGGCAAGACTTTGTCTCACATGCTTTGGACATGTTATCAGAAGGGACCAGGTCCTGAGAAGGACATCATGCTTGATAACATACAGGGTCAGATAAAAAGAGGAAGACACTCAATGAGATGGATTGGCACAGTGGCTGCAACAACGGGCTCAAACACAGCAACGATTGTGAGGATGGTGCAGGACCAGGCAATGTTTTGTTCTGTTGTACATAGGGTCTCTGTAAGTCGAAACCGACTCCACAGCACCTAACAACAAGAAAGTCTTGAAAGGGGCAGGAGATAAGATGTGGGATCAATCTGCCATCTTGAACAAGTTGTTTCCATGATTCGTTCTGAGCTAAAATATACTCTGTATGTATACTTTGAACACTGTTTTATTAATTTATTTTCTTAAATGGCGAGGAGAGGAGGATTCTGTAGAGAAAAATATCATCTTACAGGCTAAAGCCTCCCTTACTTTTAAAAACTGTAGCCTCCAAATTCAAATTACTATTAAAAGATGAAGAAATATCTTCTACCTTTATTGATAGGATGAGACTCTCCAAAGTGTAGGGCCCGAGAGTCCCATTCACTGTACATATGTTGCTTGTTTGGATTAGTTTACACATCTACTTCCCTAGTTGTGACTTGAATTTGAAGCCCTGGTTTCTCGGTCTCCCTGGAGTTCAGTCAAGCATCCCAGGACTCCCTGGGATTTGAAACTATTACTGCCAATTTGAAAATCATCTTAGCTTACCCCTAATCTGAAGGTATAAGTATAGGAAAGATGTTGGTTTATTTCCAATATAAACCTGTTAGAGAGATAGGTGAAGCAAAGCCCAGTTCAGAAGATCATGTTTTTCTAAATGGGACATCTGAACACAAGCTTATGAAAAAGAAAATAAAAGTTAATTTTACATGATTTGCTATTATTGAATTTGTGCCAGCTTTTGTTAAGTGCCACTTCCTTTCCTCAGCTCTCTCAGATCATGTATTACATAATAAACTGTAAAATTTTTATTAGGACTTCATAGCACTTGGTTCATCCTATAATTCTAGAATTCTCTTATTAAAACTTTGCCCAGGTCCTATCCTGTGCAATGTCTTCTTCCCTTCACGACTGTGGAAAATTTATCTACACCAAATAATCAATTTCATGGAAGTTCTTCCAGAGTGCTAATCTTTAAAGTTGGATTTAGAGATGTTATTTACATTCAGAAAAAAAAAAATCCCTTTTAGGTGTATGATTTGCTGAGTTTTGACAAACATATACAATCATGTAACTAGCACAATCAACATATAGAATATTTCCATCACTCCAAAAAGTGCCCTCAAAGTCCTTTGTAGTCAATCCCCACTCCCACCCCCAAACCCTAGCAGCCACTGGTCTGATTTTTGACCCTATATTTTTACCTTTTCTAGAATACCATATATATGGAACAATACAGTATGCAGCCTTTTGAGTCTGACTTCTTTCACTCAGCATAATACTTTTAAAATTCATTCCTGTTACTCTGTGTATCAACATTTCATTCCTTTTTATTGCCACTTGGCATTCCATTGTATGAATGAACTACAGTTTGTTGATCTATTCATCAGCTGATGGACATTTGAGTCCTTTCCACTTTAGAGCTATTATGAATAAATTTGCTATAAACATTTGTGTACATGTCTTCCTGTGGCCATATATTTTCATTTCTTTTGAGTGAATGCCTAGGAGTGGGATTGCTGGGTCTTATGGTAAATGTGCAGAGGGCAGTGGTAGTTCAGTGGTAGAATTCTCACCTTCCATGTGGGAGACCCAGGTTTGATTCCTGGCCAATGCTCCTTAAGAACAGCCACCACCTGTATGTCAGTGGAGGCATGTGTGTTGCTATGATGCTGAACAGGTTTTAACAGAGCTTACAGACTAAAACAGACTAGAATGAAAGGCCTGATGACCTACTTCTGAAAATCAGCCAATGAAAACCCTTTGGATCACAATGGTCCGATCCCATTGTGCATGAGGTCACCATGAATCAGGGTCTACTCGATGGCAGCTAATAACAATAACATGCTAAGTATACGTTTAGCTCTATAAGAGACTGACAAACTGTTTTCCAAAGTGGCTGCACCTTTGTGCATTCCCACCAGCAATGTATGAGAGCTCCAGTTGCTCAGCATCCCTGATGGCACTTGGTATTGTCAGGTTGTTGATTTTTTTTTTAAGTATTCTAATAGTTGTGTAGTGATGTCTCATTTCAGTGTTAATTTGCATTTTATTAATAACTAATGACGTCGAGCATCTTTGAATGCACTTATTTACCATAACATCTCTTTTTTGATGAAGTGGCTGTTTAAATCTTTTGCCCATTTTTTAAACTGAGTTATTTGTAAGATCCCAAGATTTTTAACCTTCGTGGAGGTTGAATAATCCCATAGTCTATTTCCTGATTAGACTTCTCCCTTGAAGGCCAGGATTGACTTCTGACTCTGTGTAAATGGACAGGTCTTGTCTAAAGCCAGGGTCAGATATCCTTGCAGGGGGTACACAGGCATGAAGTAAGCAGGAGGCTGGTGGGGCCGAAGTGGGTAGGGGTGGGCTCCTTTGCAGATGCCAAAATTAAGAGGAGTTCATACTCTGGGTGTGGGGTGCTTCCTAGCATACTCTATTTTATTAATTTCCTGTAGCTGCTGTAACAAATTACCACAAACCAAGTGTCTTAAAACAACAGAAGTTCATTCTCTCACAGTTCTGGAGGCCAGAGTCCAAAATCAAGGTGTGGGGTGGGGCGCACTCTCCCGCTGAAGACTCTAGGGGAAAATTCATTCCTTGCCTCTTCTAGCTTCTGGTTGCTCCAGGTGTTTCTTGGTTTGTGGCAACACAACTCCAGTCTCTGCCTCTGTGCTCACATCCCCTCCTCCTCTTCTCTCTTCTCTATGTGTCTGTCCCAAAACTCCGTCTGCCTTTCTCTTATTAGGATACATGTGATTGCCTTGATGGCCCACCTGGATTATCTAGGATAAGCCCCTCCTCTCAAGATCTTTAACTGAATCTCATCTTTTGCCATATAAAGCAATATTCTCGGGTTCAAAGGATTAGGACATTGACATATCTTTTGGGGAGCCACCATTTGGCCCACTGCATCTGTTTTCCTGAGGGTAAAAGTCACTGCTTGCAGCCTGGTAGACCTCATATAGGAGGGAGAGGGAGGGGGTGGGGCTGGACTGGCTCAGCTGTTCCTGGTGCAGTTCTTTAATTAATTACCCTGATGACAGCCTCAGAGGCCATACCAGCCTTTTGTTTTTGAGTCTGAGGCTAAACTTCTATAGGTTTCCTCGGGAAAGACAGTCTCATTACCGCTGCTGTGTAAGGCTGCACTTTTTCCACCAGTCAGATCCCATCTACTGTCTGTCTTTAGGGGTTTCTAAGCACTTTATACGCATTATTTAATTCTTTCAACTCTTTGGACTGCTGATGCTTAGTCTCCATAGTGAAGAGAAAGTCAAGATGATTCATTTGAATTATGGTAACTAACAACTAACTCTTACAGAGCACATTACGGCCAGTCACCATTCTAAGCACTCTGTATGTATTATTTAATTCTTTCAACAGCCCTTTGAAGAAGGTACTATTATTATACCCATTTTATAGATGGTAAAACCAAAGTACAGAGAAGTTAAGTAACTTACCCAAAATTACACAGCTAGCAAGTAGTAGTGGCACTGGGATTTGAAACCAGGCATTTTGACTCTAGAGCTCTTGCTCCAAGCCAGGGGCTGGAAAACTTTCTGTAAAGAACCAGATGGTAAATCTTTTAGGTATTGTGGGCCATACAGTTTCTGTTGCAACTACTCTACTCTTGTAGCTCAAGAGCAACCATAGACAATATGTCAACGAATGAGTATGGCTGTGTCTAATAAAATTTTACTTATGAAATTTCCCATAATTTTTAGGTGTTGTGAAATATTGCCAATTCCTGATTTAAACCATGATACTGTACTGCTTCCTATTTGAACTACTGATATTTTTCCACTGGTATGTCCCAAACACCAAAGAATTAAGTAAATCCATTGCCATCTAGTCAATTCTGACTTAGAGTGACTGTTAGGGATTGAACTGTGTACCCCTAAAATGTGTGTCAACTTGGCTAGTCCATGATTCTCAGTATTGTGTGATTGTCCACCGCTTTGTCATCTGATGTGATTTTCCTGTGTGTTGTAAATCCTACCCCTATGACATTAATGAGGCAAGATTAGAGGCAGTTATGTTAATGAGGCAGGACTCAATCTACTAGATTAACTTGTGTCTTAAATCAATCTCTTTTGGGATATAAAAGAGAGAAGCGAGCAGAGAGAAATGGGGACCTCATACCACCAAGAAAGTGCCAGGAGCAGAGTGTGTCCTTTGGACCCAGGGTCCTGAGAAGCTCCTAGTCCAGGGGAAGATTGAGGAAAAGGACCTTCCTCCAGAGCCAACAGAGAGAAAAAGCCTTCCCCTGGAGCTGATGCCTTGAATTTGGATTTCTAGCCTATAAGACTGTGAAAGAATAAACTTCTGTTTGTTGAAGCCATCCACTTGTGGTATTTCTGTTATAGCAGCGCTAGATGACTAAGACAGTGAATTTATAGGACAGAGTGGAGCTGCCCTACAGGGTTTCCAAGGAGTGGCTGGTGGATTCAAACTGCCAACCTTTTGGTTAGGAGCCAAGCTGTACTTCTATAAAATATTTATCTTCTTATCTTAATATTATATATTCCTTTTGCAATTACTCATACTGTATATGATGCATAATGGTGCATAGCTATTCAGTAAATATCTGCTGAATTGAATTCAAATAACTGAATTGAATCGGCTATGGACAAGACAACACATTTCATCCCTAATCCTCTTCCTAGCTATTGTCTAATTAAGAATTACTGGGTACTATCTCCACTCTTCATCTTTATAAGTCATAGTTATTACCCTCCATGATAATAGATTTAATGGTTTCACAGACATTTTTCTTTCCCCCATCAGGCTTCCATGCTAAGCTCTTGAACAGTTTGGAAAGACTACAAAAAGTTCTTCCAGTTCATGATCCAGATATTTATTGAGGGTATGTAATATATCTGGCACAAATGGTTTACGCTTGGCTACTAACCGAAAGATTGGTGGTTCACATCCACCCAGTGTACTGTGAAATAAAGGCTCATCTCTTTTCAGCTTCTATTCCTAGATTCCTTGGCAACCATGTGGTGTGTATGTATCTTCCCCTCCCTTTGTGATTGCTTGCTTGCTTGCTTTATCTGTTCTTTTGTATCTCAAAAGAGACTGATTTAAAACACACCCTACACTAATACTGTCTCATTAGCATAACAAAGGAAACCCATTCCCAAATGGGATTATAACCACAGGTATAAAAAGCCAAAACCCAAACCCATTGCCATCGAGTGGATTCCAACGCATAGCGACCCTATAGGACAGAGTAGAACTGCCCCATACGGTTTCCAAGGAGCGGCTGGTGGATACGAACTGCTGACCTTTTGATTAGCAGCCAAATGCTTAACCACTGTGCCACCAGGGCTATAGGGAGTAGGATTTACAACACATATTTTTGGGGGATGCAATTCAATCCATAACACCTACCATGCATTGCCTGTGGGCCTTTCCCAGTTTAGATCCTGGGATGTGGCTTCCCTTTATTGTAGGGAAAACAAAAGTTCACACTGTGGTCTCAGCCAGGTTCATTCTTTCTGATGTAGACCATGTGTACCCAAGGCTGAGCATGCCGTTACCTGGGGTTATGCAGCTGAAATCGGTATTTAAGGGCCAAGATGTCTATATTAGCGTTTGTATTGCAGGGGTAGGGGTGGGAAGGGGAGAGTGCCCTGAAGAAACACAAGTTGCTGCATGCTGCTGGATTTGGGTAAGAAAGGCAGAATTGGATGGGGGGTGGGGGAGGACTGTTGGCAGAGAAGGGTTTCCGATCACCACTTGTCACATACACCATCCTCAGATTATTTCCTCTTTTTATCATCATAATTACTTTGTGAATGTTTTGCATATTGATTGTGCCTTTCCTCCAAGGAGCTGGAGATTCAGTTCCTTCGGCAAACCCCACTGCAGTTTGATTCCAGAGGCCACCGCTTAGTGTCACCATCTCTTCGAGGGGCAAACCTGCAAGAGATACAGACTGTCCAATAGAACAGTAAGTAAATCTGATAAAAATTCCCTTGTTCTTTGTACTAGAAAATAGTTTTAGCAACACTCTCTGTCCATCTGGACATCATTAATATTGTCAACCACTCCCTTCAATAGCCTTTAATGTCTAAATAATTACTCCCTGTGGCCATAATCCGACATGATGTCACTCCCCTCCTGATTTGCATTTCATAGATAACGGACAGCTTGGGAATTACAGAAGGCTTTGTGAGCCATTCTGAAAGCCTAACACTTACTCCCACCATCACCTCAATCACATTGTGTCCCCTCCTCTAAATCTGTCAGCAAACTGTACAACCATCCCCCACTAAATTACCCTTTTCCTTCTGTCACACCTTTGCTGGCTCTGTCTACATCCAGTTCAACATCCTGATTGATAACTGGAAACAAAGTTGACTAACCTGGACATTTTAGCCCTTTGTTTCACGTGGATGTCCTTGACTGGAATTTTTACTTTTTTTTCCTGTATATGATAACCGCTCCCCTCTGCCCCTCAAGGTATCAATCACTTTTCCACTTTGTAGTCTTACCTCCTTACACACAGCCGCCCTCCCTGAGTGAGCTGAATGCCTGGGCTAAGAATGCTTCTCTACGTCTCCTCATGGGTTTCTCTTTCTGGTTATTCTCTGGTCCCCTCTTCCCTATCACCCAGACACAAAAAAGCAGAAACACTTTCAATGGAGCCAGGTAAGAGTGTAGCCAATGGGTGAGCTATCAGGAAATAGAAAGTTGTTTTCTTTTGGAAATTTATTTGACTTTTATTTTTTTCTCTCTTTACATATTTTTTTTCCTTTAATTTCCTGATTCTCTCCTTTTTCTTCCTTCCATCACCATTCAGTTCCCCTTCTTGCTGTCCTCTTAATAAAATTTTGGCTCCCCTCTTTTCAGTTAGTTATTTTTCTTTTCCATGTGTAGGTTGGGTCTTTGACTACACAATCCCAAACATCTGGAAATATAATAAAAACATGCTGCCAAATACCCAGATGTTTTGAAACATCTGGCTGTTTTGGCATCCAGCAGCAACAACAGCTGGATAATGGAATTAATTTTTCACTTCTCAGTTACCACTTGACATTGAATGGACAGAGTCTTACCAGCCACAATATAAGTGTGGCCCATTATCTGCTAGCAATTCTCTTTCCCTCTCACATGGGGAATTATCTCTGTCAATCATTTTATTGTGGAAGGAAAGGGGAAGAAATTTGTCTCTTCTTGGACCTGCAGTACATCATCACTCCATGCCTCAGTTCTTTTCTTATTGAGATAGTTAGTAGGAACTGACAATTTCTTTAACCTTTCCCACTCTAGAGGAAGGGAGAAAGAATAAGGCCTGTGAAACACTGTTGCCTCCATACAAGTCTGGAGGATTTGACAAGAACTTGTTTCTTATCAGAACCACTCAGTCTGCTTTGAGACATCCTCCCCTCCCCAATTCTCTTGTATATCCTTCGCACCACTCTATTTATGAGAAAGCAAAATGATGACAATTTATTTATTCCCATCCACTGTTTTTTCACAAAGAGCCCACATTCTCTGTTTACATTTTTCTCAGGTAGCTTAGAATAACATCGTTCTGCCCCACTGGGGCCTTCAGTAGAAGGGTGATCTCTGGGGGGCCGCCCCAGACAGTAAAATGTTCATCGTTATCTCGGGTGATACCTGGCAGCCTCAAAGTAACTTCCAAACGTTAATGAAGCTGCACGACATCACAGCTGTATTATCAGCGTTAACCCGCTCTCGCTGAAGGACAAATCGTGGCCGAGGCGCAGTAACTGTGTCCACCCAGGGCTAAAATCACGGCGGTGCCTTCTGTGTCTGCACATGCAAATTGGTGGGGCTTAATTAAAATATCAGTTCAGGTGTGTGTGTGTGTGTGTGTGTGTGTGTGTGTGTGTGTGTGTGTGTGTTTGAGCGCGCCCGCCTCACCCAGTCCGCAAGCCGTTATTCCAGACTAAAAGCTTAAGGTAATGGATCGTGTTGGATGTTTCTGTTTTCAGCAGACTTAGTGGAATAAAGATACAGCCCTCAAGTCAGTACAGTCAGAAAGTATATACGTCAATTTAGTGAAAAACAATTCCAGTCTGACATGCTCCCTGGCGCCGCATAGACGCTGCCTAAGTGGCTGCGAATCACTGCCGGGTCATTAGAAGGGCCCTGAGGGTCGCTGGCTCACGCCACTTCTCCCCCTGCTGGCTCAGCCCACTCCCCGTTCACTGTGGCACGGGCCTCAGTATCGCTGTCTGATGTTGACAGTCATCTTCAGGCAAAGGAGGAGAGCAAGGAGTTGTCATTCGTTTGCCCCGAGTTCTCCGGGTGTCCGCAGGGTGCTGGGCTTTCTGTTCTTGGTCGTGGTGCCCTCTCCCCTCCCCCTCCTTTCCCCCTTTCTTCGTTCCCATCCCCCTCCCTCCCTCCACCTTCTCCCAGAGGAGGTGACAGACGGGCCTGTAATTTGGTTCCATTCGCTCGACTGGAGCAACACCTGCCCCCCTCCCCTGGGACGCGAGGGTCTCATCCCAAACCATACAAGAAGCCAAAGACAAATCCGGGCCCACATGCAAATAGGACGACGGCTGAGAGAGAAACACAGGGCTGCCAGCACACTGCCCGTTCGCGGACACTCGCTCAGACTGACCACAAACCAAGAAAACAAAGTAACTCTTGAAGTTCAAACTACTAAACATCACCCAAAACTTTAGATTTTCAGGATTTTAAAAAAATTAATACTTCGCTATTATTATAGTACATAATGTTTCCTCCCACCCACACCACATCACAATAAAACAAAGTGTCTGACATTAGGCTGTATTGGTAGCAAAGTCCAGAACAGAGCTAGGGATAAGGACCAAGGTGATGTGAGCTATGCAGGCGTGTGTGTGTGATAGCTGTAAGTCCGCTTGGTGTCTGTCACTCCAACGAACCAGTAGATGTGTGGTTCCTGGATGGGTTCATTTTCTTTGTGTGAGGCCTTGAGTGCCCACACATAGCTTTTCTACCCAGAACAACACTCATTTCTTTTTCCATTTTCTTAGAATTGTACAAGGGGCACTAACCACTAAGCCTTTCTGAACAATTTCTGAAGTCAAAGTGTCGTCAGGATCATCTTTCGAGTGGGACTCCTTCTAGACCCTTTGGAGGCTTGATATAAAGCAATAAGGTGTGCTGCTGTCAACAGGGGACATTTAAAATCAGGCTCAGCACCACGCCCTGCAATTATGTGTTAGTCACCTGTTCTACGTCTCTGTGATATTGAGGTCTCTCCTTTTGACAGGAGAGGACAAGTCCAAGGGGCCAGGCCAGTGTCTAGTATAGGACCCAGGTTGCTTAAAAGTGAAAATTTGTCCTAACTTCCAGTTGCTGTAGCTTCCCCCTCCCTGCCTCCAACCTTTTTTACAAAGTGTAAGCCTTTAAGTTAGATTGCCCTTCTTCATTTGCTGGCTCGGCCACTTACTAATAGTGTGACCTTGGGCATGTCACTTAACTTCTCTGGGTATTAGTGTCTTCACCTGTAAATTGTGAATAATAATAGCACCAACCTCACTGAGTTTTTGGAGAATTAACTGAGTTACTATATGGAAAGGACCTGGCACAGGATAAGTGCTTTCTATGTCTGTGCCGTTGTTGTCTTTGCAGATGGTGTTATTAGTCCCCAAGCTACACCCAGGGTAGACAGTGTGGGGTCTACACATGGAAAGAGCACAGGATTGGTGTCTAAGTCCTCTGTGTGCTCTGTTACTGGCAGGGTGTGTGGCTGTGGGTGAGTCACTTAACCACAGAGAGTGTCAGTCATACCCCGTGTATTCAGGGCCCGAAGGACTCACCAAAACCAAAAGCCAAACCAGTTGCCATCAAGAGATTCTGACTCATGGCACTTCACAGGGTTTACAAGGCTGTGACCTTTCAGAACCAGGTCTCCAGGCTTTTCTTCCCAGGCACCTCTGGTTAGTAGTTGCACACTTAACTGTTTGTACCATCCAGGGACTCCAAGGGACTCACAGAGCTTTGGGAACTGAAAGGATCACATTAGCGGCACTTGTTACTGCTGTTAATAATTATTCAGGGCTCCATAGGCTGCTGCTATCAGGCAGGCCTGGCAAGTCCTCACTCCTACATTCCCAGAGAGCTTCCCATCCAGTTCCTGACCCTGCTTCCTGACCAATAGTTCAGAATCTGCCAGAATTTTTTTAGTCTTTAAAATCTGTCTAAATTTGGCCCTGGCAGTGTATGCACTCTGATGTTCTGGTGGTTCCCTCTAGGTTCTCCTCTGCCCTTGGCTGTAGCTAGCCCGCTGCCTGCTGCCAGCTACCCCAGCTTTGGACCATGGAATGAGCTCTGCGCTGAAACAGCCAGTTCTCAGGCATGCCCATCCAAGACAGGGGTTGGGGGCCAGGCAAGTGTGAAAGAAGGCCAAAGTTAAGAAGCACATGGGATGAATTTTTAAAAACAGAAGGAGCACCACCAGAGAGAGGATCCAGCTGGCCAGAGGGTAATCAGGAAAATCAAAACTAATCAGGAAAGTTGGGGTAGATCAGCTGTGAAATTTTCCTCAAAAATGTAGGTGATCATTGATGATATTAAGGAAATACTGGTACTTTGTTTCACTGTGATAATGTACTTTGTGATTATTAGCCAACATCAAGTCACCCCCAACTCATGATGACCCCATGTGCAACGGAACAAAATGCTACCCAGTCCGGAGCCATCCCGTGATTGGTTGTGGATAGAACTGTTGTGATCCATAAGGTTTTCATTGGCTGAATTTTGGAAGTAGCTCTCCAGGCCTTTCTTCCTAATCCATCTTAGTCTGAAAGCTCTGCTGTAACCTGTTCAGCATCATAGCAACAGGCAAAGCTCCACTAACAGAAAGATGGTGGCTGCATATGAAGTGCCTTGGCTGGGAATTAAACCCAGGTCTCAAGCATGGAAAGAAAATTCTGCCACTGAATCACCAGTGTCCCTGTTGTTGTTGTTGTGTGCCATGAAGCTGATTCCATAGCAACACCATGTGGCAGAGTAGAACGGTGCCATAGGGTTTTCTTGGCTATAATCTTTACAGAAGCAGATCACCAGGTCTTTCTCCTGCAGAGCTGCTGGGTGGGTTCAAGCCGCCAAACTTTTTGGTGAACAGCCCAGTGCTTAACCATTTGTGACACAAGGGTTCCTTCCAATGTCCCTAATGGTATTTTAGTTATGTTAAAAAAACGTTCAAAATCTTTTAGAGATACTTACTGATGTTTTTTAATGGATGAAATGATGACGTTTGGGATTTGCATCAAATAGTCCAATGACGTAGTGGGGGAGAGCAGATAAGAGTATAAATAAAATGTACTTATTGAAGGTGGGTGTTGGGTATATCAGAATCCATTTTACTCTTCTCTTGACATTTGTAGATATTTAAAAAAATTCCATAAGAGTTTTTTTTTTTTTTTTAATGTAATTGCTCAGAAATTTATGCTGATTGATTTTTACTCACCAGGCTCCAATAGACTGTCACCTGAACTAGACGCCTCCTCCTCATCACAGATGTCTGCCTTCCAGCACATCTCACTTCCTGCTGCTCATGGAAGAACTTCAGCCCCTCTTATTTCTGATTAATGCACCAGGTATTGCTCCACAGAGTCATCTCTAGAGGGTATTTCCCCATCGGAGGCAAAGTTGATTTCTTTCTTTCATCTCCTGTTCTTCAGTTAGTATGACCCTCTCCTCCTCTCTGGCAGACCAGCCCCAATGTCGTTTTCCTTCTACTTATTCCATCCTGATCCCAGGACCTCCCCTCCTTCTATCTCTGCCAATTGTACCACCGTCCTCCTAATTCAAGAAGCTCCTGAAATCTCCCCTTTTACGGATATCTTTCTTGAGTGATCAGCAAGGAGATGATCAAGGAAATAGTTAGATTGAACAGATTATCCTAACAGTTTCTCTCAACAATATTCAACCTCAAGAATATTGTTTAATCCCATTTTTAATAAAGCTTTCCTATCCTAAGAGCTAATGCCATGCATACTATTAACACTTAACACTCACCAGGCATGTTCTAAGTGCCTTACGTGAATTAAGTTCAATCTTCCTAATGATGCTGCTGAGTAGGTACTACTATTACCTTCATTTTACAGACGAAAAAACTGAGGTGCAGAGTTAAGCAACTTGTTCAAGATCACAGTTAGTTAGGAGAGCTGGAATTTGAGCACCGGGGAACGTTTTCAGAGTCCATCCGCGCTCCTGACCGCTTTGCTATAGTGCCTGTCGCAGCATTCAGTGCTATTGGGAAAACCAAGATGAGAAATGAAAAGTCATAGGCCAGGCCTCCAACATAGAGTAGAGTGGGGTTTTTAGATATATACATAAATTTAGCCCTGGTGGCACAGTGGTTAAGCGCTCGGCTGCTGACCAAGAGATTCAGTGGTTCCAACCCACCAGCCACTCTGTGGGAGAAAGATGTGGCAGTCTGCTTCCATGAAGATTTACAGCCTTGGAAGCCCTATGGGGCAGCTCTACTGTGTCCCATAGGGTCCGTATGAGTCAGAGTCAACTCAATGGCAACAGGTTTGTTTGATTTACATAAAGTTAAGTGTAGTAATTTATCATTTGTTCTATGGTTTACTATTTACTTACTGTATTAGTTTCCTAGCTGTAATGAAGTGTGACAAACTGGGTGGCTAGAAACAACAGAAATTCATTCTCTCACAGTTCTAAAAGCTAAAAGTCCAAAATGGAGCTGTTGGCAGGGTCATGCCCCCTCCAAAGCCTCTAGGGGAGGCTCCATCCTTGCCTCTTGCAGCTTCTGGTAGCCCCAGTGTTCCTTGGATTCTGGCAGTATAACTCCAGTCGCTGCCTCTGTCTTCACATAGCTGTCATCTTTCTATGTCTATCTGTGTCTCCTTTTCATATAAGGACCCCAGCCATTTTAGATTAGGGCTCACTCTAATGACCTCATCTTAACTTGATTATATCTGCAAAGAAGTCATTTCCAAGTAAGGTTGCATTCACAGGTAAGGGGGTTAGGACTTTAACATATCTTTTGGGGGGACACAATTAAACCTATAACACTTACCTATAGTATTTCCTGTCTTCTAGGACAAGGACTATTTCCATCAGTCTTTTTGTAGAACTTCTAATGTGTCTTATGCAGATGGATAGGGTTGGTGGAGACCACAAATCATCAATTCGTTGATAAAAGTGTTTTGAGCTTCTTCTGTACAACCTTCTATGTGTACTATAAATACAAAGGTAATAATAGTTATTGAGCACTTATTATGTGCTTCACTTTCTGATAAGCACTCTACAGTATCCCATGAAAGTCTCATGACAAGCGTATGAGATAGGCACTGTATTGTCTTCATCCTACACTTTTGAAAACAGAGGCTTAAGAAGATATAGTAACATATTCAATGTCACATTTAGACTAAGCTGGAGCCAGGATCTGAATATGGCTACAGAGTCTTGGGTCTTAAGCACAGGGATAGTAGGAGAGACAAATAAATTCTGGTAGAATAAGGTACATACATAGAGTGACATGGAGTAAAGGTAGGACTCAGAACAGAGCAGCTCACTCTGTCGAAAGAAAGTGAGGAAGACTTGGAA
The DNA here is from genome assembly GCA_030035585.1 of Dugong dugon. Taxonomy (NCBI): domain Eukaryota; kingdom Metazoa; phylum Chordata; class Mammalia; order Sirenia; family Dugongidae; genus Dugong; species Dugong dugon. The sequence continues at coordinate 156,892,222 of CM057462.1, forward strand.
AAAGGTCATACTTGAGTTGGGTCAAATGGAATAACTGGAATTATTTTCTGGGCAAAATGTAATGTTGGAGGATAGCATCACAGGCAGAGAGAAAGCGTATGCAAAGGTATGCACTATTTCTCTGAGGAAATGAGGAAGTCTGAATTTGGCAGGAACATTTAACCTCAGGGAGAATGGCTGAAGATAATGCTAGAGAGTGTTTAGGACAAGATAGTGAAAGAGTTCTATGCTCAGATAAAGAATTGAATTATATATGTATGTATGTATATATATATGGCTGACCAAGCCGTGGTATTTTCAATCACCTCATATGCATGCAAAAGCAGGACAATGAATAAGGAAGACGGAAGAACTGATGCCTTTGAATTATGGTGTCGGCAAAGAATATTGAATATACTATAAACTGCCAGAAGAATGAACAAATCTGTCTTGGAAGAAGTACAGCTAGAATGCTCCTCAGAAGCAAGGATAGCGAGACTTTGTCTGACATACTTTGGACATGTTATCAGGAGGGACCAGTCCCTAGAGAAGGACATCATGCTTGGTAAGGTAGAGGGTCAGTGAAAAAGAGGAAGAGCCTCGATGAGAAGGACTGACACAGTGGCTGAAACAATGGGCTCAAACATAGTAATGATTGTTGAGAGTGGCACAGGAAGGGGCAATGCTTTGTTCTGTTGTACATAGGGTCACTATGAGTCGGAACCAACTTGACAGCACCTAACAACAATATATTTTTTACAGGCAATGAGGAGCCAAGAGGAGTATTCAGTCAGGGAAATGACATGTTCGTTTTGAAAAGATGGTTCCAAAGGGTGCTGTGAGGATGGGCCATGATGTGCTGAGGAGTGTGAGTGGGGGAGACTGAGGAGCCAGACTCATTAATGCTGTGGTGAGTGTCTTCATCATCTAGTGCTGCTGTAACAGAAATACCATAAGTGGATGTCTTTAACAAAGAGAAATTTATTCTCTCATAGTCTAGTAGGCTACAAGTCCAAATTCAGGGCATCAGCTCCAGGGGAAGACTTTCTCGTCTCTGTCAACTCTGGAGAAGGTCCTTGTCATTAATCTTCCCCAGTCAAGGAGCTTGTCAGCACAGGGACCTCAGGTCCAAAGGATCTGCTACGCTCCCAGTGCTTCTTTCTTGGTGGTATGAGGTCCCCCTGTCTCTCTGCTTGCTTCTCTTTTTATAGCTCAAAAGAGATTGGCTCAAGACACAATCCAATCTTGTACATTGAGTCCTGCCTCGTTAACATAACTGCCACCTATCCTACCTCATTAACATCATAGAGGTAGGATTTACAACACATAGGAAAATCACATCAGATGACAAAATGGTGGACAATCACACAATACTGGGAATCATGGCCTAGCCAAATTGATACACATATTTTGGGAGGACACAATTCAATCCATGACAGTGAGTAATAATGACATGGGCAGTGCCAGATCAGCTCCAGTCTCTCCTTCAGGAGGGGCTGGTCTAGGGCCACCACTAGCCTACAGTGTCTTCCTGCAAAGTAGAAAAGACTCCCCTTCCTCCAGGCAGTTTAGCCCCATGCCAGGGCACACTCTTCACTTAGCAAGCAGAGCACAGGCTCAATTTTAGCTTCCAGTTGTCCCCTTAGTTGGACAGCCTTGTGCACTGAAGGTCCTGTACAACTGCAGAGTAGAGGCCACATTCCTTAGGCTTCCACTAAGGTTCCCCTAAGCACATGGATGGAGAGGCCATGCAGGGGCCAAGGGTAGGGCTTCTGCATAGTATAGCTGTACCTCTGTCAAAGCAAAAACTGGACAGTATGATGGATAAAGGCCGGTACTTTGATAAACAGACAAACAGGGGCTTATGACCCTGGGCAAGTAATTTAATTTCTCTGTCTCAGTGTCCTCATCTGTTAAATGGAGACAATAAAAGTACCTAACTCACTGGGTTGTTTTGAGAATTAAATGAGGTAATGCACGAAAAAGACTTAACTCAGTAAGCATACAGTAAGCACTCAGTTGGTGATAATAGTTACTAGTAATATTTATATTACTACTACTATTGATAATAATAATAATGAGCCCTTCTAAGCCTAGAAAAGGGTATTGGCTGTGCATGCATTTAAGCTGGGTCCTTCCTTCCTCCCCATCTCTGTGGGAGGAAGAAGCTCAACACTCAGAGACAGACAGCAGTGATGAGAATTGGATAGACTACAATATTAGAGAGGTTGGTTCTACTTACCTCATCTCAGTAGTCGGGTGACATGTGTTCATGGGGCAAGGCCATTGGAGGGAGCACCAAGAATGGGGTTCATATGGGAAGCATGCGTTCTCTCCCTGAGCCCTCCACTACCTCTACATCCAGTCTCATTTCTTCCCATAGCCATTTCCACTCTCCTCAGTCTGCTCCTCCTCTCCCACTCCACCCCACCACTCACACTCCCGGCCACTGCCCCTCCCCTCACCCTCTCCCTGGAAGAGAGGTTTTCTCTGCCAAGGACTTTTGTCATTTGACTTCTAAATGTCTCTGGACAGTAGCAGAAGTGAGGAGAAGCCATCTGGGCAGAGAAACCTCCAGGACAGGTGGCCTTGTCGGCTGGGCCAGGTGAGGCTAGGTTTTCTGGGGAGCAGCAATGCCCTAGCAAGTTGTCGAGCAGCTAGGGGCAGTGAGAGGAGCAGCAGGAGGGACTGTGGTTCTGGATATGGCCAAGGAGAGGCAAGCTGGGGGTCAAGGGCAAGGCCACTGTCAGCAGGTAAAGGTGAGTGATCGGCATAGGCTATTTGGTGGCAACAGGACATGTTAACAGGATGCGAGAAGGAAGGGCTGTACAAGCGGCAGCAACTGTGGGGGCTGCTGGTTAGGCTGAAGCAGGAGAGGGGCTTTGAAAACCAGAACTAGAGTGGTGGAAAAAGGGTAAGTCAAGTAGTAGTCATGGGGTTTAGGTGGGAGGTAGTTGCTGCCCAAACCTGCTGATTTCCTAACACGGTGGAGGAACACCTAGGAGAGCAGATCCCAGGTAAAAGACCCAGATAGTAACTGAGCTAACTCAAGCCTCATTAAAGAAATGATTGGGGTGGTGTCCCCACTGTATTAGAGACATTTGGGCCAACATGCCCCTTGTAGAGGGGGAAGGAGGTTAGCCTTCATAAGCCTGTACTCACCTACCAGCCCCTTTTGTCCTTACAAAGGAATAGCAATGAGGAAGAAAGGTAAAGTGGGTTAAGTGCTGGTGCACGGAGTCAGAAGTCTGCTGTATACTTGTTAATGTGTGACTTCGGGAAAACCACTTATGCTGTCTTATCCCCAGTCTCATCATCTGTGAAATAGAGATAATAATGCTTTCCTCCCACATAGGAAGTGAAAATACAATGTTTCATATACTGTAAAACACTGGACATACTGCCTTTGCTATCATCATCATCACTATTTACTCCATCAGGAAGTCCTGAGGGCTTGAGCCTAAAACAGATCCCAAATCTGACCATTTCTTACCACCTCCACTCCTCCCACTCTAGTCCAAGCCACCAGCACCTCTCATCAGGACTGCTGCCTTCTATTGGTCACACTGCCTTCATTCTTGCTTTCCTACCGCCCATCCTTCTATCATGATCCAGAGAGACGTTACAGTGTAATGAGATCATATCGCTCTCTTCCCAAAACTCTCCAATGGCTTCCCTTCACAGTCAGGGGGAAACAAAACAAAATAAAAAACCCCTTGCCCCAAAAGGGTCTACATCATCCCATCTCTACTACCTCTTCAACTCCACTTCCTGCTACTATTCCCCTCACTCAACCTGCTCTCCTCCAAACTCATTCTTGCCTCAGGGCCTTTGTGTTGGTCAGAACATTCTTTCTCCAGATTTTCACAAGGCTCATAACTTTGTATTTAAGTCTCTACTTAGAGGTTTCCTCCGCAAAGAGGCCTTCCCTAACATCTCTATGTAAACTAATACCCACCATCAGCACCTCTAGCTGCCGTTTTCTATTTCCTTACCCTGCTTCATTTTTCTTCATTTATCAGTAAACCAGTTGCCACTGAGTTGACTCTGACTTATGGTGACCCCACGAATGCCAGAGTAGAACTGTACTCCATGGGGTTTTCAATGGTTAATTTTTCAGGAGTAGATCGCCAGGTCTCTTGCGAGGAGTTTCTGGATGGACTTGAACCTCCAACCTTTCAGTTAGTAGCCAAGTGAGTTAACCATTTGCACCACCCAGGGACCGCTATTTATCACTACCTGAAATTAAATACTGTTTACTTATTTATTGTCAGCCTACTGCACTTCTCCAGTAGACTTTGTCTTATTTGTTGCTCTATCCTTAGCATCTAGAACAATGCTTGGCACTTAGCAGGTCCTTAATAAATATTTGTTGAATGTAAGAATTGACGATTACTATCATCATTACTCAGAGAAGAACTGTTACTCCCTTACCCTGTTACTGAGTTCATGCTACATGCAAGGGATGAGCCAGCTGTTCTCTGGTCTAGCAGAGTCCCACAGTGCTGTGTTTCTCTTTGGAGGGTGCTAAGCAGCTTTGGGTTTGAAATAACATTGCTAACATTTTCTTCTGGGCTCACGTGGGCTGTGCAGCTGGGAGGTGATGCTGCCCTTTGACCCTGTCTGCCCTTTGACCAACTCCAAGGGCAAGGGCCTTTTGTCTAGGGAAGTGAATTGATAGGTCCCTCCTAGATGTGAATGGGAGGAGTGTGCTTATTTGTATCAGTGATACGGTGGGTCAGTTGGAAGGTGGGCTCATAAGCCAGGAAAGGGAGACTCTTGAAAGGTTCCAGAGGTTGGAATTTGACTTCATTTTCTTGGCACAGGAGCAGGGCTGATTTCTCTGTCATGTAATAGAGTGATATGAGGACTGGGAGTCTTCTTCTCTCCCCGTTGCCTAGAGATGAGAAACCTACAAACACTCAATGCCATAGACAGCACATCTTTGCGAGTCAGAGTTTCCAGCCATTGCTACAGTGCTCAGAACATTGTCCAGATACAGGGCAAAGGAAGGCACTATTCTTTTTCATGTCCCGGGAAGCGTTTTCCTAATACGCACCCCCCTTATGAAGAGAATGGAGTCCCACTTATTAGGTATCTGTGAACCTGATTTCAAGATACCCAGGTGAAAAGTGAAAAATGCTCAATCCCACGGATACTTTATATGCATAAAACCAAGCATCCGTATAATTTCATTTTTTACTACGCAGCCAGAGATTTGGTGTGATATAGATTCAGTACATTAGTGCCCTGGTTCTATATATATATAACATATATGTTAGTAATGTCTTCTAATACATAGACAGAATATTTCACATTTATAAACTAGCTGTGGGCTTTTGTAGGTGATACTCTTCAAATCTTAAGACTGGTCCAGGACTTAATTTTTTTTTACTGTTTGCAGGTGTAATGTCCTGAATCTTTGTCATGATTAAATGTTTGAGTCTTACACTACTAATATACGACTTGTTCTTAATATGTGCCAAGAAGACTGGGAGTCATTGTATCCAGGGTCATCTTCTCACTGCCACTGAGTAGCTATGTGACTACTGCAAGACACCTAAACTTCTGGGCCTCAGTTTCTCAACTCTAACCTGAAGAGGTTAGTTTCTAAGGTTCCTTTTAAAGCAAAAAAATCTATGATTCAGGTACCACTCTTACATAAACACTATCATTTTTTTCTTTATTGAGAGTAGCAAGCTCTATGCCACCATCATATGTGGGGCAGCTATTTATAGACTGATCCTTGTCCAAGTTTAGAAGGAACATCTAATATCCTAACACATAAGTATGTTTATGGTATAGTTTTTGTTTGTTTTTTTAACAAGTTTCTAAGGAATTGAGTCCATTAAGATATTTCATGCTCAGTCAGTATGGTCATTATTTTTAGACAGTATGGTTAAAATAAAGGAGAAGATTTTATTTGATACCTTTATTTATATGCAAAACAGCGCACCATTCATGAGATATGAAAAACTCGTCAGATAGAAACCAGATTATATCTATTTTCACTACAAAATATTGCATTATATAAAGCAATAGAGACACAAAAAAACCCTGAAAAGGACTAAAATCTTTGGATAGCAGATGTGTTTTTTTTTTTTCCCCTTGTCTCTAAAATACACTCCTTGTTTTAAGAGTTTCACAGCTGAGAACATGAAACATTTTCAGGTTATAGATTTTCTTTTTGGTTGTCACAGAAGAAAGTAGTTCTGAATTCTTTTTTTAGGAAAATAACTTGATTTCCTAAAATCATCCCACGCACAAACATTACACAGTCACACACACAAAGAAGCTACTCTCCTTATAAACAGTTTGTACTTTTCAAACATAACTACAGATAAGAATAACAACACTTTTTTAAAAAACTATAATAGTGAAGTGCTAGTGTTGCTGATCTCACAACAAAAGGACCTTTCAAGAACAAACATCTTAATATATAAAATATGCTTAGAAACAGGGAGAAGTGGGAAATTTGTTATACAAGTGCAATATAATTAGAGCAAAAAGAAAGACCACAGTCTAATCTCAACAAACACTTAGAAAGTTAGACATAATTACTCCACAGGAAAAAGTGTAAACACTTGACTATAAATAAATTGGCACAGAGTATCCAAAGTAAAATTATCACCATTCTGAAAAATAAACGTCTTGAAAAAAATACTCTACTTCTTCTAACATAAATAAAAATAGGTTGTCTTTTTCTAACTGCACCTATGGGTCCACATGTTTAAGGTCACAAATAAATGTTTTTTGGATATATAAAGGGGCACTTTGCCTGAAAAAGCAATCAGATATTAAATTTTCCATTTAAATATGGATATTCCGGTCTACGTTAGTGTCATATCTTGGGGTTAAAATCTCACCCAGTTCAAATCTTCCCACAGTGTGTCTCTTTGTTCTCAATGTATCTTTTTGACTTTACCAAATAGTCAGGGTTTGTCTGTCGTAGTTGGATTCTAATATTTTTCTTTTCATAACGGAACGGAAAATTTCATGTTCCACTTTTCTGTGCCTTAAACCTCTATACTGGAAGAGATCTTCTCCCCAGAATGTTTGGTGATTTGTCAATTAAAAAAATTCCAGATACTCTAAAGTTGTGAGCCTATACTCTGAGTTTCTTCCTTCACTCTTTCATAACATGACAATTTGTGGGAGATTAACAAAGGCGAAGCAACAACCCTCAAAGGGACCCTAATACACGAAGGGGAGGCCCGGAGGTGGCTCATCTCCAGTGCTTTCAGGAGGTTCGCCGGGCCTGAAAAATGCTCCTTGCAAGCCCCAAGGCTCCACAGACATCCCCTCCTCCCAGGGTCGGAAACCTTCCCTCCTTGCCCTGCTGACCAGAGAGAACATTTGGCGAGCTTCCTTCCTCGTCCAAGTCTCTCGCAGCGGCTTCCCTGCTGGGCCGCCGCCTCCTCCGTCGTCCCCGCGGCGCCCGCCCCCGTCGGTCGCGTTCGCGCTTCGAAGACGCCGGGCCGACGGCCTCCCGCGGCGCCCCCGGCCCTACACGTCCAGGACGTGGTTGAGATAGGATATGTAGCAGATGGCCAGGCGCAGGATCTCGATCTTGGAGAGCTTCTTGTCCGGGGGCAGCGTCGGCAGCAGTTTGCGAAGCTCGGCGAAGGCCAGGTTGAAAGCTTCCACCCGGATGCGCTCGCGGGTGGCGTGGGCCGAGCGGTACTTGGCCGTGGCGCGCCGGCGGCGGCGCTTCTCCTCGCGACTCAGCTGCTGCGGGTGCGGGTAGAGCGCGGCCCGGCTGCCGCCCTTGCCGTCGCCCTCGGCCTCCTCCACCGGCTCCAGGTCCGACACGTTGCCCAGCACCTTTGCGTCCGCGCCGCCCAGCGACTCCGGGTCCGAGTGCGCCGAGCTGGGATGGTCCGAGTCGGCGGCTTGGTCCGGACTCAGCATCATTTTGGAGGCTGAGGGGGAGTCAGAAGATCAATCAATAAAAGGAACCAGCCTTATCCTTTTGAGAGCGGGCAAGGGCCTACCACGTTCGCCCTGCCCGCGGTCTCGAGGAGGGACTATCTCCGTGCCGCATCCGCGCGTCCCGCGTCCGCAGCCCACACCGAGCTGGTGCACCCGGCCAAGCAGAACGCGCCTTCAGGGAGGGCACCCAGAGGACAGGCCCGAAGACCAGAGCCCCGCTCCTCCCCACGGCGCGTGTTCCCCGGTCGCATCCTGGACTCAACACCTCGGCCTACGGGAAACAGACCGGCCTGTGGGCCTGGTCCGGTGGACGGCCGCAGGGCCGAGACTGGGTTTTTGTGCCTCCTCTGGCCAAATACCAACTCTGCGATTCCGCCTCCCTATTTTTTTCCTCTTTCCTGACAAACGAATGATTGCTAACTACGAATACATCTGGGTGTTAATGGGGGCGGGGAGACGAGACGTACCTGTCCTACCCGCCCCAAAGGCCCCTGGCAAGGCAGCCGGAGAGCCTTGGCGCCCAGTGGCCCCATGCTGGTCTGGGGCAGCTCTGGTGCTCGGGGGTTCCGGGACTGGGGAGGGCACGCCGGGTCCCTGCTCTGGAGCGGGGGCCGAGAGGAACCCTGGGCCGCAGAGCAAGCGGCCAGAAGCGGGAAGACTTCCTCGCCCCTCTTGCGCTTCTCCGTAAAAAGAAAGAGATGACTAAACAAACGTGGAGGCTACTTTCAACTGAAAATTGACTCGTACGCCCTTGCGGGCTCCTAGAACACCATCTGTCACGCAGACAGCCACACACATCGGGGACCTAGCGACGCGGCGGCGTGGGAGAAAACAATGCGCCCGGCAGTCGGCCTACCACCTCGCGGAAAAATGCCGGCGGCCGGGTGGCTGCGGGAGGAGAGGCCGAGGAGGGACGGGGAAGGGCCCTGGGCGGGAGGAGGCGGGCTCCGTGCGTGTTGCCCTGGGCCGAGCTGCTTCTCCACAGGCAAAGTTCGGGCGTTCCCGGGGCGGGAGCTCGGGAGCCCGGCGCTGGCCCCAGGCCGCCTGGCAAAGGCCCAGCGAGTCTTGTCCTCAGCCTTCCTCTAACGATGCCCTCCTGGAAAGGCCATCTCTCTAGGCTCCTCCTGGGTGCATGGAGTACGGAACCCGACTGCGCGTCTTCTTGGAGGGACCCGCTCAGACTCTGTGGACTTTGGGGGAATTCGGGCTTCCAGAAAGGGGCCGGCAGCAGGGGAAAGGCACTTGCGGGTGCTGCGCGCCCCGAGCGCGGGCAACGGGAGGGAGGACCAGGCTGCAAAGCCCGGGCTCGGCGTGTGTCGCCCTAGCGACGCTTGTCGCGGAAGAAATCCGCGTCGGCGACGTGTAGGACGGTTTGCCGCTAGAAAAACAAAAGCAAGGGGGTGTGCGATCGGTTCCCAACATTGCACTTGGCTTTTGAGTAAATCTGGCTCCAAAACAGCTTTTATTTCCTTGCAAGGAGAACAGGTTCTCTGAGGCAAAATAAAAACAAACGCTCCAAGTGAACTGTATGTGACTCCCTGCGGGCTTTTCGCTGATACGCTTTATAAGTAGAACAACTTACACCTACACATTCGGCTTGAAAGGACATAAACAAATATGCGAGTAATGGAAAATCACAATAAGCCTCGACATAGTTGTAGTTCGGGTCAAAAGTTCCTGGGTTGCCCCCCAAAAGCATGTTAAATTCTCCTCCGTGTATCTTTCTAAAATATTGGTAAGTAGCAAGTCGTGTATGCATTTTATTTATTTAACAATTAACTGAAATGCATCTATAAATGCAACATGAACGATCTAACTTAGTTTCAAGCTGTAAAAAAAAAAAAAAAAAAAAATGATTTAAAGGAGCCTTACCTTGTAAAAGCCTTTTCGATAACCTTTTCTCCAATCTTTTAGAGTTAAAATTCCAGGGAATATCAGGGAGGAAATTCCGGAAAATATTAAAAGCAGCAAATATTTATTACATTCAACAATGAAAAAGCAGCTGTCATCTCTCTGGTGTCCACAGCGAGGGATGACAATACCTCAGGATGTGGACGGTATGAATGATTGTTCATTCACTTAGTTGATAGATCAAAAACGCCTTTTCCTTGTAAATATTTTCGAACATTTCAAGAAATTCGTTTTTTTTTTTTTTAAACGATGTGTTGACAAGTCCCGTGCCTTTTTTCCTCTTCTAGGTCACTATAAATAACAAGAGAGATGCAGAGATAAACACCATGGCATCAAAGGGCTGATTCGTCCACTTTTTAATAGCGGAAGAATCAATAAGAAAGGTGGTTAAGATAAGATTCCGCTCCTATCGCACTCCTTTCCTTCCCTTGTTACAGCTGAGAGAAACTGGGAAGTGCAGGGCAGAGATGCGATCTTGCTCAGAAGTGATTTTTTTTTTTTTTTTTTTTTTTTTGAGATAAGGCTTTGTTCAGCTGATGTCTTCCCAATTCCCAGGAACACAATACTGTAACTCAGGGCTAAGGTCGCCTCTTCCTCTTCCCTCAAATACTTGTATAAACAGACACCTATTTTCCGTTTCAAAGTCTTTCAAGCCTTGATTACATCCCCCGCCCTCACCCACTCCTTTCTTTACCTTGTAGCAAAATATATAGTCAGTGGTTTGGAGATGGCTGGAGAAAGGTTGGTGAAAAGTGAACGTCCCCCGGAGTTAACAGTGACAGAGAAGCGGAGAAAGACCGGAGAGAGTGGGAGAGCTAGAGCAAAGAGGCAGAGATGCGTGTGTGGCTTCTTGGCTCTCCTAGTACCAACTGATTCAGCCTAGAGATGGTGGAAGAGATAAAGACTTAAGAAGGGGGATGGAATTTTTTTCCCTAAATTGATATTTAATGGGAAATCCTATTGGACAGAAACCTGGACATGAGTAACTTAATTGGACTTGACATCTGTCACAGTGTGGGAGTTTTCACAGCCCAAATATTTTAGCAGATCAGATTCCCGCTGAATCTGTGCCATAAAATATAACAGTTGAAAGCAGTCCGTGATGGAAACCTTAGCCTCTAGCCATAATCAGACTATTTCTCTTTTTCAGATTATTGATGCAGTGTTTAAGTGCAAATAAACACCATATTGACTGTGGAAAAATTTCCCTGGCATATCACAAAATCAGCATCTTTCCTTAATGTTTAGGAAAATATTTGTGTCCAAACACGGAAATACATGCTATAGAAGGTGCTACAATGAATATAAAGTATTGAGATATACAACAGCTAACATTTATTAGTGATCATTTATACATTTCAAAATACACTTCAATAAGGCTTGATTAAGCATATTAATATTTTCGGGAGATATTCTGCCATTGGATTAATTTACCAATAGATAAGCAGATCATAGAAACCTTTCAGTAGATTAAGTCATTGGTGGAACTGGGAACGCAATCAAGGTATCGTAATTTCAGGAACCACTATGTGAGACCATTCTACTTTTCTTAGCGTGTTTGTTTTTCCCTTCACCCACTCATTATTCAAGTTAAAATATGGCATACTGCATGTGTTGATTATTGTGCTTCATTCTTGCCTCTCTTAACATGCGAATACATTCAGCTGCGCAACCGTGCACTGGACTAGGATGTAAACACGCATAAATCACCAGTGTATTCCAGCCTTTGCCTTACACAACCTCGTGGTCCTGAATTTATATACTTCTAACAAAAGGGAAAATCCAGTTAAATTATCTTTGTCATCTTATAGAGACACTGTTAGTCACAATAAATTACATATTAACTGGAATTATTTTAGCTTTTTTGATTAGACAACTTAAAAAATAAAAGAGTATCGTAGCTTTACTCCCTACCTCCCCAATCCCTGGAGGAATGTTTGTGGAGAGAGGAATCCTCGCTTTCCCTTCTTTATCAATTTTGCCCTAAAAAGAGGTCTTGTCAGGCAGGTTGAGCAGCCCACCCCTGGGAGTGACACTCTGGGTTCTTTGTGGCAGGCCCAACTACTGTTTGCCTTCGTACACATTTTTCATCCTCTGGGAGATTCCTGGACCAGAATGGGGTGGGGATGGGGAGAGTAGGAGTGCCTGCAAGGAATAAGGGGCGCCAACACTTTCCAATCCTGCCTTTACCAGCACCAGCACAGAAGTACATTTTAAATGTCCCCACGATGCTCAAGTGGAGGCAGAAGCCAGCCACATACAGGTGGTAATGGAAACAGAAGAGTGGATGAACTCCCCAAGGTAGTAAAGAAGAAGGGAGAAGGAAACAGCCAACACTAAGCACTCACACACCAGAAGTGTGCACGTAGATGCGCAGCCACAGATACCTACCTGTGCCTCTTCATCCGCCATTATTCACACAAGCTGGCTGGCTCTACTAGACTGCTACATACTCAGACTGATAGACTGAAAAATCTGGTGGGGTCTAATCACCATAGTCCAGGGGGCAGATGAAGAAGCGGAAAGAGAGTGGGCTTGAGCATGTACGTATCAGGGCAGGTTAGATTCTGCTATGGTGTGTGGTTCCAGGACACATCCTATTCAGGCTTACTCATTCCACACTTAAAACCTGCATGTACATAAATTAATACTTACATGAGTAAGCACATGTAAACAGGTACATGCTCAGATCCACACATAGTCATGCCTAGACACATGGTCATCATCACAAACATGGACTCACAATATGTCATACTCTCCTCCAGGAACGTCCCCCACCCCCCACCCCACCGCCCGCTCCTACCTTGCCTTTTCTAAGATCTCCCTGGCACAGATGGTCCCTCCTTCTGTGCTCCATAAGCACTCTTTTCGTATCTTCCTTAGAGACTACACGTTGTGTACCATGATTCTTGGTCTTCCTCTCTCTCCCACTGGATTGTGACACTTTCAGGGAAGGTCTGTAGCTTGTATTGCCAGCACTAACCATCCTACAGATAGATGTCCGTGCTTAACACGTTATAAGCACTCAATGCATTTATGTGAATGACTCTCTGTGTACAGAGGCACCCAGTATATTTGTGACACAGAAATACTTCCACAAAAAGACACCCATGGTTTCAGCTCTACCAGTTTTCTCTCCTATAAAGCAAGAACAATAATCCTATGCTACTCACTTCACAGGCTTGTTATGAGACTCATGTATATGGAAGTATTTTATAAAATATTAAACACCATACAAATTAAGATATTATGGAGTACAGGAGTAATATTAAATAATATTAAATACAGTTGGGAGGTAGCATAGCAGTGATTAAAAGAGCCAGACTTCCTGGCTCTATCATACTAGCTGTGTAAAATTAAGTGAGCTGCTTAGCATTTCTGGATCTCAGTTTTCTAATCTGTAAAATGGGAATAACAAAAATATGTTATGTTATATCATGTCATGTGCTTTTTTTTTCCCAACGATGAACAAGATAATCTATGTGAAGTGCTTAAACTAATGCCTAGAACACATGCTTACTAAGTGTTGGCTATTAATATTGCTAGTAATATTATTGCTATTAGTCAATATAAATACATACTGAAAGTCAGATCTATATTTACATAGAAATATAAATACCCATGTATACTCACCCAGATCGTGTGTGTGTGTGTGCGTGCATTTGTGTGTGTGAGCACTTTCCATGTGTGAGATAGGTCTAGGAATTTTGCACATGTTAACTTATTTAATATTCACCACAAACTTATGAAGTTGGTACTGTTGTTTCCCAATTTTGCATACAAGGAAACTGAGACATGGAGAAGTTGGTAATCTATTCAATCACATAGCTAGTAAATTATGGCACCAAGATTTACATTTAAATTCAGAAACTGCACCATCAATCATCATGCATTACTGCTTCTGTGGTCATTGTACACCTAAACAAATATATTCATGGAGAAGAATCTTTCACCAAATGAAATGTATATGCTGAAGGAGAAATATATATACACGAAACATAAAATTGTCACTCTTTGTATTCAGTGGTGGTCAGTGAGTCAACTCAGTTTTAAATACTTAGTAGTGCATCTAGCATTGTGTGAGACACTGTTGAACTACAAACACATTAGAATTATTTGTTAATTCTGCTAGGCAGCTGTTTGTTTCCAATCTACATTCTTAAATTTTGCATCCCGTTAGTAAGAATGTTTAGCATACATATCCAATACATGTATATAAACAAAAAACAAACCTGTTGCCGTGGAGTCCATTCTGACTCATAGCAACCCTATTGGACAGAGTAGAACTGTATCATAGGGTTTCCGAGGAGCAGCTGGGGGATTTGAACTGCTGACCTTTTTGGTTAGCAGCAGTAACACGCTGTAGCTCTTAACCACTGGGCCACCGGAGCTCCAATACATGCATGTTTATTATTAATAAACTTTATACATGTACTACTGCACTATAAAACATACACAAAAAAAGACGTTTTAAAAATGTGATAAATACAAACTTAACAATATGTATGAAATAACTTTCTTTATCAACAGTAAAAAAACCTATAAGCAGCACAAGATACTATTAATATTATATATATATATATTTTTCTTTAGAGCAGTAAGGCTCATTGGCTAAAATCATCGTCTAATACTTTGTGATAAAGTGACTTGGTGGTCTGGTTTTAAGCATGATTTGTTTAGATATCTGGTTTTTATGGCTGACATCACAGAAGAAGATATAATACAAAATTTCAAAGGTCTAAACAGAAGTTCATTGATTGTATTAACTAAATTATGATTCTCATTTTATTATATTATCCATGAAATATGCCAAAAGTTTGCTGACATTTGGCTAATACACTTCCTTTTACTGTGAATTATTTATTCCTGTAAAATAATCAACAAAACAATTAGTATTTTTAACAAATACTTTCAAAACCCTCTGAAACTCGTTATTTGGAAGATTTAAAAGTTTAGGAATTTCTGTTTCCAAGTGTTGTAAACATTCAGGTTTAAGAGATTCTAACCCATGACATGGAGCCCTCGTGGTGCAGTGGGTAAGCGTTTAGCTAATAACCAAAATGTTGGTAGTTTGAATCCACCAGCTGCTCCTTGGAAACCCTATGGGGCAGTTCAACTCTGTCCTGTAGGGTCTCTATGAGTCACACATTTTTTATTATTTTGGGCAGCAAAAAACAAAAACAAAAACACATAACTCTATAAACATTTCTAACTACCTTTGTGAAAATGTTTTATCTATTGTAAAAATTTCTTTTTTTTTTAAATTAGCACTTAACTCTTTTAAAAATATATACTTTGTTTTAAAGAGACACATCGTGTTTATTTTTCAAAAAATCTGCTGGTAGCATACTATTGACAGCCACTTGTTATTAAAAAAAAAAAAAAAAAAAAAAAAAAAGACCACATTTGGAACACTTGTCTTAAAGATGAACTACTCTTTTAAGTACTTTCCTACTTGTTAACCAGTATATTTCTTTGTGGAAAAGCAGATTTTTATAGTCTCTCCCTGTTTCATTTATAGCAAAAATTCTAATATATTTTAAAGAGCTCATATTTCTAAAATGAACTACATAGGTGACATCCTATACACTTCTGCTTTGACTTCCTTGTGGCAAATTCTTGCATAGAATTATTTAGTGAATGAATTTTGTTTGAGATAGTATCTCTGACTCCTTATATTTATTTGAGTTAAAGCAGCTATTTCTTCAGTAGTTACACCTCCACAATTTTTTTCATAAAACATTCTTTTTATTAAGGATCATTTCAGTTGTGAATCTATCTCCTCCCGTGTATCTTTCCTTTGATGGCACCCTAGAAAAAGAATTTCTTCAGGTATTTCATTACTAAAACAGAATCTCTAAAATGCCATGATCTGAAACATGTTAGAAGTATCTGTTCTTTCATCCAACTAAATAGCAAATTTTCAACACAGCCATAAATTGGTCTAATACTTATTTCTTCAGATCTTCAGCAATATTTCCCAGGTGTCTATCAACAGAATTTGCCAATACAGAAATGCATTTTGGTTTGTCACTTTATTGGTTTCGGTGTAGTACAGCTTTTTTTTTTTTTTTTCTTTCTTTTTACCATACCTGGAGGAATGTATTTCTCTAAGAGTTTGGGCTCTGATATCAAATAAGAAACCTCAAAATAGGCTTCTACATAATTATCATTACTTTTAGTGAAATATTTTAAAGTGCTGGATTGAATACAGCAAGACTTTAAACATCAATGAAAAAATCAAGAGGTTTCTTTTCATGCTTTGGGTACTTAATTTTTAAATCAGTTTATTGAAGTATAGGAGTCCCTGAGTGGTGCAAACGCTTAAGCCCTTGGCTACTAACCAAAAGGTTGGAGGTTCAAGTCCAGCCAGAGATGCCTCAGAAGAAAGGCCTGGTGATCTACCTCTGAGAAATCAGCCATTGAAAACCCTATGGAGCACAGTTTTACTCTGACACACATGAAGTTGCCATAAGCCAGAATTGACTTGATGGCAATTGGTTTGGTTTGGCTTTATTGAAGTATAATTTACATACAGCAAAATTCACCTTCTAGAAGTGTTCAGTTCTATGAATTTGACAAATGTATACATTCATGTAAGCAACACAATAAAAATATAGAACATTTCCATCACCCTAAAAAGTTCTTTGGTGTCCCTTTGTAGTCAATCCTTTCAGCCACACCTGACCTCAAATAACCACTGATCTGATTTCTGTTCCTATAGTTTTGTCTCTTGCAGAATATCATCAAAGTGGAATCATACATTAGACATTCTATTGGGTATCTGGAAACCCTGGTGGTGTAGTAGTTAAGAACTATGGCTGCTAACCAAAAGGCCAGCAGTTCAAATCCATCAAGTGCTCGTTGGAAACCCTATGGGGCAGTTATACTCTGTCCTACAGGGTTGCTATGAGTCAAAATCGACTTGATGGCAATGGGTTTGGTTGTTTTGGTTTTTTTATTGTGTATCTAGTGTATTCCGTTTTTATTTTATTTTGCATTTACCCCCTTTTTCAGGTTTATAGAGGTATAGTTTATATACAATATACTGCATATATTTAAAGTACAGAATTTAATGAGTTTTGACATATGTATACAACTCTGAAACCATCACCACAATCAAGATAGTGAACTATCCATCATACTCTTTATAATTCATCTCTTCCCCCCACCCCCACCCCATGCTCTCTCCTTCTCATCCCACAGGAAACTACTGCTCTACATTCTGTCACTAGAGATTATTTTGTGTTTTTAAAATTTTATATAGATGGAAACAAACAATAAGTTCTCTTTTTTTGTCTACCTTCTTTCAATCAGAGTAATTATTTTGAGATTCATTCATGTTGTTGTGTATATCAATAGTTTGTTCTTGTTTATTGCTGAGTAGTACTCAGTGTTCCATTTCCAGAGCTCTTCCATTTTATTGTGTAGATCTAGGTTTCTATCCGGTAACATATTCTTTTCACCTGAAGAGCTTCCTCAAATATACATTGCAGAACAGGTTGACTGGCATTGAATTCTTTCCCTGACTGTTTTTCTTTCTTTCTTTCTTCTTCTTTTTTTTTTTTTAAATTGTACTTCAGATGAAGGTTTACAGAACAAATAGTTTCTCATTAAACAGTTAGTACACATATTGTTTTATGACATTGGTTAACAACTCCATGACATGTCAACGCTCTCACTTCTTGACCTTGGGGTTCCCTATTACCTTTCCTGTCCCCTCCTGCCTTCTAGTCCTTGTCCCTGGGCTGTTGTGCCCATTAGTCTCATTTTGTTTTATGGGGCTGTCTAATCTTTGGCTGAAGGGTGAACCTCGGAAGTGACTTCAGTACTGAGTTAAAAGGGTGTCTGGGGGCCATACTTTCGGGGTTTCTCCAGTTTCTGTCAGGCCAGTAAGTCTGGTTGTTTTTTGTGAGTTAGAATTTTGTTCTACATTTTTCTCCAGCTGTGTCTGGAACCGTCTATTGTGACCCCTGTCAGCGCAGTCAGTGGTGGTAGCCGGGCACGATCTATTGTACTGGACTCAGTCTGGTGGAGGCCGTGGTAGATGTGGTCCATTAGTCCTTTGGACTCATTTTTCCCCTGTATCTTATTTTCTTTATTCTCCCTTGCTCCCGAAGAGGTGAGACCAGTGGAGTATCTTAGATAGCTGCTCACATGTTTTAAGACCCCAACTGCTACTCACCAAGGTAGAACGTAGAACATTGTCTTTATAAACTATTTTATGCCAACTGAGCTAGATGTTCCCCGAGACCATGGTCCCCACAGCCCTCTGCCCAGCAATTCAGTCCCTCAGGGATTCTGGAAGTGTCTATGCAGCTTCCATGACCTTTCCTTGAACAAGTTGTGCTGGCTTCCCCAGTACTGTGTACTGTCTTACCCTTCAGCAAAGTTACTACTTATCTACTGTCTATTTAGTATTTCTCCCCTCCACTCCTCCCATTCCTCGTAACCAACAAAGATTGTTTCTTTTTGTGTGTAAACCTTTTCATGAGTTTTTACAGTAGTGGTCCTATGTGATATTTGTCTTTTTGTGATTGACTTATTTCACTCAGCATAATGTCCTCCAGATTCATCCATGTTATGAGATGCTTCACAGATTCATCATCGTTTTGTATAGTTGCATAATACTCCATTGTGTGTATGTACCATATGTTTATCCATTCATCTGTTGATGGACATCTAGGTAGTTTCCGTCTTTCTGCTATTGTGAACAATGCTGCAATGAACATGGGTGTGCATATGTCTATTTGTGTGATGACTCTTATTTCTCTAGGATATACTCCTAGGAGTGGGATTGCTGGATCATATGATAGTTATATTTCTAGCTTTCTAAGTAAGTTCCATATCATTTTCCAAAATTCTTGTATCACCACCAGTAGTGCTTATGAGTTCCGATCTCCCTGCAGCCTCTCCAAAATTTATTTCCAGTTTTTTTGATTCGTGCCAGTAATGCCAGGGTGAGATGGTATCTCATTGTGGTTTTGATCTGAATTTCTCTAATGGGTAAGAGCATTTCTTCATGTGTCTGTTGGCTGCTGGAATGTCTTCTTTGGTGAAGTGACTGTTGATTTCCTTTACCCATTTTTTAATCGGATTATTTGTCTTTTTGTAGTACAGGTGTTGGATTTTCTTGTAGATTTTAGAGATTAGACCTTTGTCTGATTTGTAATGTCCAGAATTTTTTTCCCAGTCTGTAGGCTCTCTTTTTACTCTTTTGGTGAATTCTTTTGATGAGCATAGCACTGACTTTTTCTGATGATATCTTTAATTTGATTTGATTTTGGAAAGATTTTTTTCTGGTTACAGATTCTAAGTTGACAGTTTTGTTTTTCTTTCAGTACTTTACATATATTGTTCCATTTCTTTTTGGCTTACATGATTTCTAAAAAAAAGTATGCTGTAATTTTTTTTATTACGCTTTAGGTGAAAGTTTACCGAGAAAATTAATTTCTCATTGAATAATTAATACACACATTATTGTGTGACACTGGGTGCCAACCCCACAATGTGTCAACACTCTCCCCTTCTCTACCCCAAGTTCCCTGTTTCCATTTGTCCAGTTTTCTTATCCCTTACTACCTTCTTGTTTTTGCTTTTGGGCTGGTGTGCCTATTTAGTCTCCTATACATGATTGAACAACAAAATATGTTCCTCACGTGTGTTATTGTTTGCCCTATAGACTTGTCTAATCTTTGGCTGAACAGTGAATCTCGAGGGTGACTCCAGTACTGAGTTAAAGGGGTGTCTGGAACAGATAAGTGGTAACTATGGTGAAGGGTAAGACAGTATGCAATACTGGGGAAGCCAGCACAACCTGACCAAGGCAAGGTCATGGAAGCTTCATAGACACATGTAAACTCCCTGAGGGACCAAATTACTGGGCTGAGGGCTGGAGACCATGGTCTCAGGGGACATCTAGCTTAATTGGCATAACAGTTTATGAAGAAAATGTTCTACATCCTACTTTGGTGAGTAGTGTCTGGGGTCTTAAAACTTGTGAGTGGCCATCTAAGATACTCCACTGGTCTCACCCCATCTGGAGCAAGGGAGAATGAAGAAAACCAAAGACACCAGGAAAAGATTAGTCCAAAGGACTAACGGAACACACGCACCACGGCCTCCACTAGACTGAGTCCAGCACAACTAGATGGTGCCCTGCTACCACCACCGACTGCTCTGACGAGGATCACAATAGAGGGTCCTGGACAGAGCTGGAGAAAAATGTTGAACAAAATTCTAACTTACACACACAAAAAAAGACCAGACTTACTGGTCTGACAGAGACTGGAGAAACACCGAGTATGCTGACATCCTTTTAACTCAGTACTGAAGTCACTCCTGAGGTTCACCCTCCAGCCAAAGTCTAGACAGGCCCATAAAATAAAATGAGACTAAATGGGCAAACCAGTCTAGGGGCAAGGACAAGAAGGCAGGAGGGGACAGGAAAGCTGGTAACAGGGAACCAAAGGTCGAGAAGGGAAGAGTGTTAACATGTTGTCGGTGTGGCAACCAATGTTACAAAATAATATATGTATTAATTGTTTAATGAGACACTAATTTGCTCTGCATACCTTCATCTAAAGTACAAATTAAAAAAAAAAAAAAAGGTGTCTGAAGGTCATGCTTTTGGCGTTTCTCCAGCCTCTGTCAAATGAGCAATTCTGGTCTTTTTTTTTGTGAATTTGAATTTTGTTGTACAGTCTTCTCCCACTCTGTCCGGGATCCTCTGTCATGATCCCTGTCAGAGCAGTTGGTGGTGGTAGCCGAGCACCATCTACTTGTGCTGGACTCGGTCTGGTGGAGGTTGTGGTAGCTGTGGTCCATTAGTCCTTTGGAATAATCTTTCCCTTGTGTCTTTGGTTTTCTTCATTCTCTTGTCTCCATCCAGGAAGGGATCAGTAGATGGCTAGTTGCAGGCTTTTAAGACCCCGATGCTACTCATTACAGTAAGATGTAGAACATTTTCTTTGTCAACTATGTTATGCCAGTTGCATAGCATAGATGTCCCTCGAGACCATGGTCCCCAGCCCTCAGCCCAGTAACTCAGTCCCTCAGGGAGTTTGGATGCGTCCGTGAAGCATCTATGACTTTGCCTTGGTCAAGTTGTGCTGACTTCCCCAGTATCGTGTACTATCTTACCCTTCACTGAAGTTCCCACTTATTTGCTATTTGTTTAGTGTTTTTCCTTCCCCAACACTTCCCTCCTTCATAATCACCAAAGATTGTTTCTTTCTGTGTGTAAACCTTCTCTTGAGTTTTCA
Source organism: Dugong dugon (assembly GCA_030035585.1). NCBI lineage: Eukaryota > Metazoa > Chordata > Mammalia > Sirenia > Dugongidae > Dugong > Dugong dugon. The sequence goes on from CM057462.1 coordinate 156,913,308, forward strand.
TAATAGTAGTCTCATAAAATATTCATCCTTTTGTGATTGACTTATTTCACTCAGCATCATGCCCTCCAGATTCATCCATGTTGTGAGGTGTTGCACACATTCTTCATTGTTCTTTATCATTGCATAGTGATCCATTGTGTGTACATAGCATAGGTTGTTTATCCATTCATCTGTTGATGGGCACTTAGGTTGTTTCCATCTTTTTGCTATTGTGAACAATGCTGCAATAAACATGGGTGTGCATATGTCTATTCATGTGACAGCTCTTATTTCTCTAGGATACATTCCTAGGAGTGGGATTGCTGGATCATATGGTATTTCTATTTCTAGCTTTTTAAGGAAGTGCCTTATCATTTTCCAAAATGATTGTACCATTTTACCTTCCCACCAGCAGTGCTTAAGAGTTCCAATCTCCTCGCAGCCTCTCTAACATTTGTTATTTTCTATTTTGTTTTGTTTTGTTTTTTGTTTGTTTCGTGCCAGTAATGTTGGGGTGAGATGGTATCTCACTGAAGTTTTGATTTGTATTTCTGTAATGGCTAGTGATCTCAAGCATATCCTCATGTGTCTGTTAACCGCTTGAATGTCGTCTTTGGTGAAGTGTCTGTTCAGACCCTTTACCAATTTTTTAATTGGATTATTTGTCTTTTTGTTGCAGAGGTGTTGAATTTTTCTGTAGATTTTAGAGATTAGACCTTTGTCGGATATGTCCTAGCCAAAAATGTTTTCCCAGTCTGTGGGTTCTCTTTTTACTCTTTTGGTGAAGTCTTTTGATGAGCATAAATGTTTAATTTTTAGAAGATCCTAGTTATCTAGCATATCTTCTGGAGTTTGCGTGTTGTTAATTATGGTTTGTATCCTATTTATGCTGTATATGAGGGTCCCTAGCCTTGACCTTATTTTTCCTTCCACTATCTTTATAGTTTTTCATTTTATGTTTAGGTCTTTGATCCACTTTGATTAGTTTTTGTGTATGGTGTGAGGTATGGGTCCTGTTTTATTTTTTTACAGGTGGACATCCAGTTTTGCCAGCACCGTTTGTTAAAAAGACTGTTTTTTCCCCATTTAATGGAATTTGGGCCTTTGTCAAAGATCAGGTGGCTGTAGGTAGATGGATTTTCATCTTGCTTCTCCATTCTGTTCCATTGGTCAATGTGTCTGTCGTTGTACCAAAACCAAAACCCCCTGCCATCAAGTCGATTGCAACTCATAGAGACCCTATGTACCAGGCTATTTTGACTACTGTAGCTGTATAGTACGTTCTGAGGTCAGGTAGTGCAAAGCCTCTTACTTTGTCCTTCTTCTTCAATAATGCTTTACTTATCTGGGGCCTCTTTCCTTCCCATAAAAATTAATGATTAAATTTTCCATCTCACTAAAAAATGCTGTTGGTATTTGGATTGGGATTGCATTGTATTTGTAGATTGCTTTGGTTAGAATTGACATTTTCACAATGTTAAGTATTCCTATCCATGAGCATATGTTTTTCCATTTATGTAGATCTCTTTTGGTTTCTTGCAGTAATGTTTTATAGTTTTCTTTGTATAGGTCTTTTACATCCCTGGTTAGATTTATTCCTAAGTATTTAATTTTGGGAGGGGGGACTATTATAAATGGTATTGTTTGCCTGATTTCCTCTTCATAGTTCTCTTTATTGGTGTATAAGAATCCAGCTGATTTTTGTATGTTTATCTTGTATCCTATCACTTTGCTGAGTCCTTCTATTAGTTCTAGCAGTTTTCTTGTGGAGTCTTCAGGGTTCTGTATGTACAATATCATATCATCCACAAATAGGGATAGTTTTACTTCTTCCTTAACAATCTGAATGCCCTATATTTCTTTTTTTTTTTGGCTTGTTGCTCTAGCTAAGACTTCCAGCACAACGTTAAATAGGAGTAGTGATAAAGGACATCCTTGTCTTATACCTGTTCTCAGGTGGAGTTTTTAGCCTCTCTCCATTGAGAATGATGTTGCCTGTTGGTTTTGCACAGATGCCCTTTATTATGTTGAGGAATTTCTCTTCTATTCCTATTTCATTGAGTTTTTGTCAGGAATGGATGTTAGACTCTATCAAATGCCTTTTTGGCATCAGTTGAGATGATCATGTGATTCTTTTCTTTTGTTTTATTTATGTGGTGGGTTATGCTGATTTGTTTTCTAATGTTGAGCCATCCTTGCATACGTGGCATGAATCCCACTTGGTTATAGTGTATTATTTTTTTGATATGATGTTAAATTCTATTGGCTAGAATTTTGTTGAGAATTTTTGCATCCATATTCATGAGAGATATTGGTCTGTAATTTTTTTGTGGTGTCATTGCCTGGTTTTGGTATCAGGGTTATGCTGGCTTCATAGAATGAATTCAGAAGTGTCACTTCCTTTTCTACATTCTAAAATAGTTTGAGTAGTACTGGCGTGATCTCTTTTCTGAATGTTGGGTAGAACTCTCCAGTGAAGCCTTCTGGGTCAGGGCTTTTTTTTGATGGGAGTATTTTTTTACTATTACCATTTCAATCTCTTCTCTTTTTTTTTTTTTTTTTTTGAATTTTTTTATTGTACTTTAGACAAAGGTTTACAGAACAAATAGTTTCTCATTAAACTGTCAGTACACATATTGTTTTAGGACATTGGTTAACAACCCCACAACATAGCAACAATCTCCCTTCTCGACCCTGAGGAAATTTTTTGGTGAAAATATACATAGCAAAAGTTACACCATTTTGAAAGTTTCTACACGTACAGTTCGGTAACATCGATTACATTCTTCCAGTTGTGATGCTATTCTCACTATCATTGTCCAAATTATTCTATCACCATTAACTTCAACTCACTGTTTCCTAGGCTTCCCATCAAAACTTTTGAGTTGTCGTTGTCAATTTGATCTTGCATAGATAATTCTTTTTTTTTTTTTTTTTTTGTACCTTAGGTGAAGGTTTGCAGAACAAATAGTTTCTCATTAAACAGTACACATATTGACCTATGACAATGGTTAACAACCCTATGACATGTCAACACTGTCCCTTCTCAACCTTGGGTTCCCTATCACCAGCTTTCCTGTCTCCTCCTGCCTTCTAGTCCTTGTCCCTGGACTCCTGTGCCTCATTAGTCCCATTTTGTTTTATGAGGTTATCCAATCCCTGACTGAACGGTGAACTTCGGGAGGGGCTTCACCACTGAGCTAAAAGGGTGTCTGGGGGCCATACTCTTAGGTTTTCTCCAGTCTGTCAGGCCAGTAAATCTGGTCTTTTTTTTCTGAGTTAGAATTCTGTTCTACATCTTTTTCCAGCTCTGTTCAGGACCCTCTATTATGATCCCGGTCAGAGCAGTCAGTGGAGGTAGCCAGGCACCATCTAGCTGTACTGGACTCAGTCCGGTGGAGGCCTTGGTAGCTGTGGACCAATAGTTATTTGGACTAATCTTTTTCTTGTATCTTGTTCTGATCATTCTCACTTGCTCCCGAAGGGGTGAGACCAGTGGAGTATCTTAGATGCTACTCACCAAGGTAGAATGTAGAACATTGTCTTTATAAACTATGTTATGCCAACTGAGCTAGATGTTCCCCAAGACCATGGTCCCCACAGCCCTCTGCCCAGCAATTCAGTCCCTCAGGGAGTCTGGAAGTGTCTATGGAGCTTCCATGACCTTTCCTTGCACCAGTTGTGCTGGCTCCCCCAATAATGTGTACTGTCTTACCCTTCACCAAAGTTACCACTTATCTATTTAGTTCCCCCTCACTCCTCCCATCCCTTGTAACCAACAAAGATTGTTTCTTCTTGTGTGTAAACTTTTACATGAGTTATACAGTAGAGGTCTCATACAATATTTGTCCTTTTGTGATTGACTTATTTCACTCAGCATAATGTCTTCCAGTTTTGTTCCTCTTACTTTCCTGTGCTGAGTTCCTTTTGTTAGTGGATTTTTTCATTTCTTTTGTTTTCATAAGTTTTGTTTGTACTGAGACTTAATGTTTTTCTTCTTTATTTCGATGAGTAGGTTTGTTAACTTTCTTTATGGTTACCGTGAAATTTACCCTTACCTTCCTAGATTTGAACCAGTCTATTATTACTTGGTATCGCCTTGCCTTTCTCTCCATCAGAAGGTTCTATATCTACACCGTTTATTCTCTCTTTTATTGTTCTTATGCTGTTGTCATTTACAGATTAACCTCTCTGGTTCCATTTTGTAATTCTTTTGGTTTTGCATAGTCCTTAAGAGTTCATTTCCTAGATTGATATCTGGCTAGTACAATTCTGTGTCCTATATTCAGCCTGTGGTCTGATATTGTGTGTTCTCAGATCAAAGGACTTCCTTTAATAAGTCTCATAAATTTGGTTTGGTTTTTACATAGTCCCTTAATTTCTGTTTATCTGTAAATGACCTAATTTCACCATCATATTTGAATGAGAGTTTTGCAGGTTATATTATTCTTGGCTGGCAATTTTTTCTTTCAAGGTTTTTATATACGTCATCGCATTGCCTTCTTGCCCACATAGTTTCTGCCAAATAACTGGAGCTTAGTCTTATTGTTTTTCCTCTGTATGTGACTCTTTGTTTTTCTTGAGCTGCTCTCAGGATTCTTTGTCTTTGGTTTTATCGGGTGTGATTATGATATGCCTCGGTGATTTTCTTTTGGGATCTATCCTATATGGTGTTCGTTGAGCTTCTTGGATGGTCAGCTTTTCATCTTGCATGATATTGGGTAAGTTTTCTGTCAGCAGTTCTTCAATGATCCTCTCTGTGTCTTCTGTTTTCTCTCCCGGTTCTGGAACTCTGATCACTTGCAGATTTTTGCTTTTGATAGTATCCCACATAATTCTCAGGGTCTCTTCATTTTTCTTCATTCTTTTTTCTGACTTTTCCTCAAACAGAGTTGTATCCAAGTTTTTGTCTTCAATTTTGCTGATCCTGTCTTCCACCATTTCAAATCTACTCCTCAGCCCTTCTATGACACTGTCCATTTCTGAAATCTTGTTGTTTATCTTTTGGATTTCTAATTGTTGTTTTTGTATAATTTCTAGTAGTGAATTTATTTTGGCATTTTGTTCCTGTATTATTTTCCTGAATTCTTCCAATTCTTTTGTCCGTATTTTCCATTAATTTGTCTGCCTTTTCCATGAATTTGTCTATTTTTTCCTCATTTTTGTCCGCTTTTTGCTTCAATTCTTTGGTAATTCTGAATATTAGAGATTTGAATTCCCTATCAGGTAGTTCTAGTGCTTTTTTTCTACTGGAAAGTCATCTGGAGTTTTATTTTGGACACCTACTGGAACCATCTTGTCCTGTTTTTGTAAATGTTTTGATATTGTCTGCTGTCTTCGGGGTATTCAGTAGTTATTTTTCTCGTTTATTGATTGTAGATTTGTTTGTTTTGTCGGTTTTTTTTTTTTGTTTGTTTGTTTAATTTGACTATGTCTGAGCAGGCGGGCTGTGTGTTCTTTGTTATTTGCTCATCTGTGGGCATGATACTTTTCGCCTCCTTCTTCAATTGGCAGGGTCAGTTGCTCAAATATGGTACAGGGCAGGTCTAGCTGAAGAGGAGTTGCTGGGATGGGTTGTTTGTGGCACTTACTACAGCCACCAGAGTGGGTCAGTAATCAGTGCAGGGCAGGTTCCGGTAGGCCGTGCCTGTGCTACTTGGCAGTGTGATGTTAAGAGCACGGTGCAGATAGGCAGGATGGAGGGGGAAGACTGTGATGTGTGGAGCTAAGATGGTTATGGGAGAGAGGAGAGAGGAACAGAGCCAAAAACATACAAACAAAAAAGAGTGCTGGGGAGCTTGCCGTTGGAGTGGCAATCTCTTCTCTTTTTATAGGTGTGTTCAGATTTTCCGCTTCAGTTTGTGTTAGTTTAGGTAGGTAGTGGGTTTCTAGAAATTTGTCTATTTCTTCTAGGTTTTCAAATTTGTTGGAGTACACTTTTTCATAATACTCTGTTGTTATAGATTGAATTGTGTCTCCCCAAAATATGTGTCAACTTGGCTAGTCCATGATTCCCAGTATTGTGTGATTGCCTATCATTTTGTCATCTGAAGTGATTTTCATATGTGTTGTAAATCCTACCTGTATAATGTTAATAAGGAAAGATTAGAGGTAGTTATGTTAATGAGGCAGAATTCAATGTTCAAGATTAGGTTGTGTCTTAAGTCAATCACTTTTGAAATATAAAAGAGAGAAGCAAGCAGAGAGACATGGGGACCTCATACTACCAAGAAACTAGAGCCAGGAGAATAGCAAGTCCTTTTGACCCAGGGTCCCTGCACTGAAAAGCTCTAGACCAGGGGAAGGTTGATGACAAGGACCTTCCTCCACATCTGACAAAGAGAGATAGTCTTCCCCTGGAGCTGGCACCCTGAATTCAGACTCCTAGCCTACTAGATTGTGAGAGAATAAATTTCTCTTTGATAAAGCCATCCACTTGTGGAATTTCTGTTATAACATCACTGGATGACTAACACATCTGTTATGAACCTTTTTATTTCAGTTGGTTCTGTTGTAAAGTCACTCACATCATTTCTTATTTAGGTTATTTGCTTCATCTCCTATTTTTCTTTTGTCAGTTTGGCCAATGGTTTGTCAATTTTGTTGCTCCTTTCAAAGAACCAACTTTTGGTTTCGTTAATTCTTTCTATCGTTTTTCTATTCTATATTTCATTTATTTCTGCTCTGATCTTTATTGTTTCCTTTCTTCTGGTGGCTGTGGGCTTCTTTTGCTGTTCTTTTTCTATTTGTTTGAGTGGTAGGGCTAACATTTTGATTTTGTCCCTTTCTTCTTTTTGATATGTAAGCCTATTGCTATAAATTGACCTTTGAGCACCGCCTTTGCTGTGTCCCAAAGGTTTTGGTAGGCTGTTTTAATTCTCATTTGATTCTAGAAAATTTTTGATTCCATCTTTGATTTCTTCTATTACTCACTGGTTTTTAAGCAAGGTGTTAATCAGTTTCCATGTTTTTTAATCTTTATTTTCCTTGCTCTTCCTGTTATTAATTTCTACTTTTATGGCATTATGATTAGAGAAGATGCTTTGTATTATCTTGATGTACTGGATTTTGTTCATGCTTGCTTTGTGGCTTAAGATATGTTCTATTCAGGAGAACATTCCATTTGCATTGGAAAAGAATGTATACTTTACTGCTGTTGGATGGAGTGTTCTATACATGTCTATGAGGTCAATATTTGTCCTCTAGATCTTCTGTGTCTTTGCAGAGTTTCTTTCTAGATGTCTGCCCTTTACTGAGAGTGGTGTGTTGAAGTCTCCTACTATTATTGTGGAACTGTCAATTTCTCTTTTCAGTGCTGTTAAGAGTTTGTGTATTTTGGAGCCCTATCACTGAGTGCATAGCTATTTATTAAGATTATGTCATCATGGTCAATTGTCCCTTTAATCATTATGTAAGGCCCTTCTTTGTCTTCATGTTGGATTTTGTTTTAAAGTCTATTTTACCTGAGATTAGTATTGCCACTCCGCTCTTTTTTGTTACTGTTTGCTTGATATATTTTTTTCTATCCTTTGATTTTTAATATATTTATGTCTTTGTGTCTAAGGTGTATCTCTTGTAGATAGTATATTGATGGGTCATTTTTTTAAAAATCCATTTTGTCACTTTCTGTCTCTTTACAAGTACTTTTAAGGCATTTATATTCAGTATGATTATCAGTACGTGTGAGTTTATTGCTGTCATTTTGTAGTGCTTTTTATTTTGTGGTGCTGAGGTTTTCTTTGCTCTTCTTACTCTCCTGTGCTGAGTTCCTTTTGTTTGTGGAATTTATTTTTGTTTCTTTTGTTATTGTAGATTTTGTGTTTGCTGAGACTTTATGTTTTTCTTTTTTATTTTGATGAGTAGGATTGTTAGCTTTCTTTGTGGTTACCTTGAAATTTTCCCTTATCTTCCTAAGTTTGAACCAGTCCTTTATTACTTGATATTACCTTGACTTCTTTTCTATTTGAAAGTTCTATACCTATACCGTGTATTCCCCCATTATTGTTATGTCACTGTTGTCAGTTACAGATTGACATCTCTAGTTCCCTGTTTTAAGTCTTTTGGTTTTGTTTTATGCTTGAGAGTTCATTACCTAAGTTGGTATCTGGCTAATACTGCCTTGTGTCCTAGATTCAGGTTGTCTGATGTTGTTGGTTTTAACCAAAGGACTCCCTTTAATAATTCTTGTAAGTTTGGTTTGATTTTTACAAATTCCCTTCATTTCTGTTTATCTGGAAATGTCCTAATTTCACCACCACATTTAAGAGCGAGTTTTGCAGGATATATTATTCTTGTTTGGCAATTTTTTTCTTTCAAGGTTATATATGTCATCTCATTGCCTTCCTGCCTGCATGGTTTCTGCTGAGTAATGAGAGCTTAGTCTTATTGTTTCCCATTTTTTATGTGACTTTTCATTTTTCTTGAGCTTCTCTCTGGATTCTTTCCTTGTCTTTGCTTTTGGCCTGTGTGATTATGATATGTCCTGGTGATTTTCTTTTGGGGTCTACCCTATATGGGGTTCGTTGAGCTTTTTGGATGGTCAGCTTTTCATCCTTCATGATATTAGGGAAGTTTTCTGTCAGCAAATCTTCAATGATCTTGTCTGTTTTCCATTTTCTCCCCGTTCTAGAACTCTGATCATGTGCAGATTTTTGCTCTTGATTGTATCCCACGTAGTTCTGAGGTTTTCTTCATTCTTTTCTCAGATTTTTCCTCAAACAAAGTGGCATCCATGGATTTGGCTTCCATTTCACTGAGTCTGTCTCCCATTGTTTCAAATTTGTTCCTAAAACCTTTTTATTATATTGTACATTTCTGAAATTTTGTTTGTCTTTTAGATTTCTAATTGCTGTTTTTGTATGATTTCTAATTGTTTATTTATTTTGACATTTTGTTCTTGTATTGTTTTCCTGAATTCTTCTAATGCTTTGTCTGTGCTTTCTTTGATTTTGGCTATGTTTTCGTCTGTTTTTTTCCCCCATAATTTTGTCTGTATTTTCCTTGATCTCTTTCTTAATCTCTTCGAAAGCCCTGAATGTTAGACTTTTGAATTTCCTATCAGGTAGTTCAGTGCCTTTTCTTCTCCAGGAGTCATCTGGTACTTATTTTGGCCACTTACTGGAGCCATCTTGTTCTGTTTTTTTAAATATGTTTTGATACTGTCTACTGTGTCCAGGAGATTCAGGTATTATTTTCTTTATTTATTGATTGTAGGTTTGTTTGTTTCATCTTGCTTTTTTGTTTTGTTTGGTTATGTCTGGGTGGGTGTGCTAGGTGGGCTTTGTTGTTTGCTTGTCTGTGGACACAATAGTTCTCACCGCTTTGGATGTGCAGGGCTGGTCACTCAACTATGGTGCAGCAGGGAGGAAGGGATGAAAATTGGTTGTTTGTCTGTGCTGTGAACCAGGCCAGGGCTGGGAGCTGGAGCGGGGCCCATGGTGGGGCATGCTGGTTCCCCTTGGGTCCACAGAGTGCAGCTATGCAGGGGCTGAGCTGGCAGGGAGAGGTCTGGGGGTCCAGACCAGCTCCCCTTGGGGCCATGGAGCACAGCGACATGGGGGCTGAGCTGGTGGGGAGGGCCTGGGCTGGTTCCAATTGCGCCGCAGAGTGCAGTGACATGGGTGCCAAGCTGTCAGGAGAGGTCTGTGTGTCTGGTCAGACGGGCTTAGGAGAGAGGCAGGAGCCGGGGCAAGGCAGGGGCAGAGGGGGCTAGATGGAGGAGGGCAATAGGGTGGGAGAGTATTGTGGTTCCCAGCAGTTGGGGCTGTGGGATGGGGTGGTTCTTGCCATTATTCACCAGGGGCAGGGGTTGTGGGAGTGTGCTCCTGTGGTTACCAGCTGAGAGAGTCTGGGTTCCTCTTTAAGTTGCACCCAGCAAACTTCGTCTTACTTAACCCTGGGTGTGTCTGTGCCATACCTCCATCTCCTATTGGAAATTCTGTGGAGGTGCTTTCCTGCATGCAGAGTTGTTGGCTTTATTCTAAGATGGCCACACTGAGGCATGCCATTTGGCCAGGAACCTCCACTCCATATCTCTATTCCTTCGCTGTTTTCTACCAATTTCTTCTTCTCAGTAGTTTTCAGTCTAATACTTTATCCCTTCATTTAAGGTTCAGGGTTCCAGGATTAATGTCCGTATCTGTTTTATTTGTTTTTTTGGGTCTTTGTTGCAGCGTGATGACTTAGTGAGTCTGATTAGTCCACCATCTTGGCTCCATCTCCAGTACGTTGTAATTCTTATCTTTGTCCTGTATATAATGTGTTCCCCATCCCCTAGCTGCTTTCAAATTTTTCTCTTTAAAAATCTTAGGTTATCAGCAGGTTGTCTACAATGTATCTCAGTGTGTGTAAGGTTGTTTTGTTTGTTTGGTTTTGGTGTGTATTCTTTTTGGGGTTATCTCAGCTGTGATATGCTGTCATTAATATATTCTGAAACATTCTTAGTCATTATTTCTTCAGATAGCTCTTCTTCCCCATTCTCTTTCTCCTATCTTTATGGAACTCCAATTACATGTATGTTAAAATGTTTGATACTGTCCCACATCTCTTGGATGCTCTGTTCTGTTTTTTGTTTTTTGTTTTACTCTTCTTTGTCTTTGCGTTTTGTTTTCCAATCTTCAAGTTTTGTTTAGACCAATCTTCAAGATGATTCTTTCCTCAGCTAGATTCAGGCTACTGATGTGCATGTTGAAGGCATTTTTCATTTCTGATATTGGGTTGAGTTTTTTTATTTCTAGCATTTCCATCTGTCTTCTGAAATTACCTATCTGTTTATGTATGTTGTCTATAATTTCTACTATATTCTTTACATATTAATCATAGTTATTTTAAAGTCCCCACCTGTTAGTTCCAACATCTGAGTATTCCCTGTTTACTTCTGTTGATTACTCTGTCTCTTGACAATGGTGTGTGTGTGTATGTGATATAATTTTGGGGTAAATGTCAGACATCTGATGTAGAACAGTAGAGACTAAGGTAAATACTATTCATGCCTGGAAGTGAGCACTACTCTTCTTCTGTTAGGTCACTAGTACGTAAGGTTGAGTCAACCTAGTCAGGATTTTAAGCTGGGTTTGGGTTTCATTGTTGCTATGGTTACTGTCAGCACACCACAGGCTTCAAATGTTTCTAGTAGTGGGCTGCCTTTGCCTTGTGCTTAGGGTGGAGCTTGTATGCCAGAGGTTTTTCTCAGGATTATTGCTCCATCATTAACTTTCAGCTTTCCTACCTGCCTACACCACAGAGAAGGTCTCTCACCATGTGCTCATTCCATGCCCAGCTGTAGACTGCTATTGCCTGTTACTTCTTGTTAGCCTTATGCTGGAGGTAAAAGGGTTTCTGTGCTGTTCTGCTCCAATCTAAGCCTTAGGGAGGGCCTATGTACTTGGGGCTCAGGTGTGAGTCATTCTCTGCATTTCTGCTCCTCCTTGTGGAAGCCAAATTCTACCCTGTATTTGTGGATGGTCCTGGGCAAGAGTTTTCTTCCCACTCTGCAGTGGTAGGAAACCTCTGCCTGATATTAATTTAGGATCTTAGGCCAAAGATAGTTTTGTGCTTCTCTCTCAGAGATAATCTTTTCTTATAACCTTTCCCCCTCTCCACAATACATCTTTTCTTGTGTCTTGGACAATAAATAGTCTTTGCTGCCCCTCCTGCAGCAGCTTAAAGACTTTGCTTCACATGAGAGAAGTTAGGGGAAGTGCATGCTGTTTTGCGTGTGACCCCACACAACTGCCAGTTACCTCCTGTACCCCTGCTCTGCCCCTGTCTTTTTCATGAGCATTCAGTAGAGGCTGAGGATAAGACCTTGTGAATGAGCTTGAACTCCCCTTCGTTGTAGCCCTCACTAGTCTGGACTGATATACCAGCCTACATTTGACCTTTGGCAGTACCTTAAAATCGTCGCTGATTTCTTCTTCCCCACCTGTGATGGCTCAGTGGTTAAGAGCTTGGCTGCTAACCAAAAGCTCAGCAATTCGAATCCACCAGCCGCTCCTTGGAAACCCTATTGGGCAGTTCTATCCTGTCCTATAGGGTCGCTATGAGTCACAATTGGCTGGACTGCAATGGGTTTGGTATTTTTTTTGGTTTACTTGTATCAGGACATGTACCTCCTTCTCATATGCTCTGCCATGGATGAGAGAGTTTATGTCTCCTGTCTCTCCTTGGAAGGGCTTGCCTTTCTTTGGAATTCAGGTTATTCAGTTGTCTTTTGATCTCACCTCTCTGACAGGTTCAGGAAAAGTTAAGATTTTTTTTTTTACCTGATTTTTCTCATTGTTAGGATGGGAACTATGTTCTTTTCAGCTTTCTTAACCCTAAGTAGAAGTGAAACTCCATGCTTAATTTTTAAATATCTTGGTGATTATGATGGCATTGAGCTATCATTAGGTATATCTCAAGGTAAAAGATATACTTAGGGTGAATTTCATTGTTAATTAATATTCTTGATCATTTTAAATTTTTGGTCAAGTTCATTTTGAATCTGTTTAGATCAATGCTGTTTTTCTTTGAAATGTGGCTGATGAAGAGCTCACATTAGGAATGCAGAGAGTGTCAGCTGTCATTTTCTTGCTGTTTGCCTGTGCTTGAATTGTTAGCATGACCTTTAATTGATGGCATCTTTAAATGAATTACTTTTAGCCTCTTGTCCCTTTGTGAGGGTTAATTTTCATAAAGCTACCTAATATAATTACAAATCCTCTTAGCCAAGCACACCTAAACTGCAATGTGTCACAGTACATTGAAAGTGGTTCAATAACAGAATTCCTACTGTCAACCCCTCTAAGATTGAGAAGTCTCATTCTGCCCTGATGGCCCTTTTATGCCATACATGACATAGGCACCAATGAGGGAACTAGGATCAATTCACATATTTAAAACAAAACCAAGAAAAAAAAAATCATTGCCATCAAGTCGATTCAAAATCATGATGACCCCATGTGTTACAGAGTAGAACTTCTCCACAGGTTTTTCTTGGCTGTAAAGATTACAGCCACCCGCATCTTGTCAGCTTGTCGTACTGTGGGGGCTTGCGTGTTGCTGTGATGCTGGAAGTTATGCCACTGGTATTCAAATACCAGCAGGGTCACCCATAGTGGACAGGTTTCAACTGAGCTTCCAGACTAAGACAAACTAGGAAGAAGGACCTGGTGGTCTGCTTCTGAAAAAAATTAGCCGGTGAAAACCTTACGAATAGCAGTGAAACATTGTCTGACACAGTGCTAGAAGGTGAGCCCCTCAGGTTGGAAGGCACTCCAAATACTACTGGGGAAGAGATGCCTGATCAAAGTAGAGTTAACATTAATGACATGGATGGAGTCAAGCTTTTGGGACCTTCATTTGCTGATGTGGTGTGACTGAAAATGAGAAGAAACAGCTGCAAACATCCATTAATAATAGGAATGTGGAAAGTATGAAGTACGAATCTAGGAAAATTGGAAATCTTCAAAAATGAAGTGGAACACATAAACACCGATATCCTAGGCATTAGTGAGCTGAAATGACCGGTATTGGCCATTTTGAATCTGACAATCATATGGTCTACTATGCTGGTATCTTAGTTATCTAGTGCTGCTATAACAGAAATACTACAAGTGGATGGTTTTAACGAAGAGAAGTTTATTTCCTCACAGTCAAAGTAGGCTAAAAGTCCAAATTCAGGGCGTCAGCTCCAGGGGAAGGATTTGTCTCTCTGTTCACCTTCTCATCAGTGTTCCCCTGGACTAGGAGCTTCTCAGCGTAGTGACCCCGGTCCAAAGGACGTGCTCTGCTCCTGGCACTGCTTTCTTGAAGGTGTGAGGTCCCCCTGTCTCACGGCTCACTTCTGTCTTTTATATCTCAAGAGATTGCCTCAGGACACAATCCAGTCTTGTCAATTGAGTCCTGCCTTACTAACACAACTGCCACCCATCCTCCCTCATTAACATCATAGAGGCAGGATTTACAACATATAGGAAAATTGCACAATACCAGGAATCATGGCCCAGCCAAAGTGATATACACATTTTTGGGGGGACATAATTCAAACCATGACATTCCATCCTTTGCCCCCCCCCAAAAATCACATCCTTGCAACATGCAAAACATATTCATCTCATCATATCATAGCAAAAGTCTTAACTCCAAGTCCAAAATCCAAAAATTCCTCTTCATCTGTGAAATCTAGAATACAAGTTAACTGCTTCCAAAGGTACAATGGCAGAACAGGCATAAGCTAGACATTTCCATTACACATGGGAGAAATTGCAAGGAAAGAAGTCATAACAGGCACCAAGCAAGTTAACAGAACTCAATTACATTAGCCCTCAAGGCTTTGAAAATAATCTGTTTTCTGAGACAATTTACACAATAGCCCTGCCCTCTAGACTCTGGGTATTGGCCACAGTCTCTGGATTCTGAGTGGAGGCCCACCAGCCCTGGGCTTCAGCTCCACCTTCCAGGCCCAATGGGACAGCAACTCTGCTCTCTTGGGTTTAAGCGCACCATTCTCCTACTCCATCGGAGTGACAACTCCACCCTTAGAAACACCAGAGGCTATGGCTCCACCCTTTGAAACCCTTGAGGTCATGGCCATACCTTTTGAGACTGAGGCAGCTTGGCTTCTTGTGTCCCTCGTCTCTTCAGCTTCTGCTTCCTGTGGCCTGTCAGCCCTCAGGCCTCACAACCGCATCTGCCCTGCTGGGGCAATTGTTCCAAAGCTCTGTAGCTCCACCGATAAGGGCCCAGAGGTACCCCACTCTGCCAGAAAGCCTCCTGCACACAGACACTTGGCTCTCTCGCTCTGTGGGTCGGCTCCAGTGCCGTCTGGCACTGGTCTCCTGGTTCTGCTGCTGTTGGTTCTCTGCTGCTGCTGGTCCTCTGCCACTGCCGCACATCTATCCATTCATAGTTTTAAAACCACTTCCACATTTTAGGTATCTGTTAGAGCAGCACCCCACTCTCTCAGTACCAAATTCTGTCTCAGTTATCTAGTGCTGCTATAACAGAAATACTACAAGTGAATGGTTTTAAAGAAGAGAAGTTTATTTCCTCACAGTTAAAGTAGGCTAAAAATCCAAATTCAGGGCGTCAGCTCCAGGGAAAGACTTTGTCTCTCTGTCCGCCTTCTCAACAGTGTTCCCCTGGACTAGGAGCTTCTCTGTGCAGGGACCCCGGTCCAAAGGACGCGCTCTGCTCCTGGCACTGCTTTCTTGATGGTATGAGGTCCCCTTGTCTCACTGCTCACTTCTGTCTTTCATATCTCAAGAGATTGCCTCAGAACACAATCTAGTCTTATAGATCCAGTCCTGTCTTACTAACACAACTGCTACCCATCCTACCTCGTTAACATCACAGAGGCAGGATTTACAACATATAGGAAAATCACACAGTACTGGGAATAGTGGCCCAGCCAAACTGATACACACATTTTTTGGGGGACATAATTCAAACCATGATGGCTGGGAAAGACAAATTGAAGAGGAATGGTATTGTATTCATCATCAAAAAGAACATTTCAAGATCTATCCTAAAGTACAATGCTGTCAGTGATAGGATAATATCCATATGCCTACAAGGAAGACCAGTTAATGCAACTATTATTCAAATTTACACACGAGCCACTAAGGCCACAGATGAAGAAATTGAAGATCTTTACCAACATCTGCAGTCTGAAATTGATCAAACATGCAATCAGAATGCATTGATAATTACTGGTGATTGGAATACAAAGGTAGGAAACAAAAAAGGATCAGTAGTGGGAAAACGTGGCCTTGGTGATAGAAATGATGCTGGAGATTGCATGATAGAATTTTGCAATCCCCAGAACTTCTTCATTGCAAATACTTTTTTTCAACAACATAAAGGGCAACTATACACATGGACCTCACCAGACGGAATACACAGGAATCAAATTGACTTCCTGTGTGGAAAGTGATGATGGAAAAGCTCCAATATCATCCGTCAGAACAAGGCCAGGGGCTGACTGCGGAACAGACCATGAATTGTTCATATGCAAGTTCAAGTTGAAGCTGAAGAAAATTACAAGTCTACAAGAGCCGAAGTAGGACTTTGAGTACATCCCATCTGAATTTACAGAACGTCTAAAGAATAGATTTCATGCATTGAACACCAAAGACCAGATGACTTGTGAAATGATATCAAGGACATCGTATGTGAAGAAAGCAAGAGATCATTAAAAAGACAGGAAAGAAAGAAAAGACCAAAATGGATGTCAGAAGACACTTTGAAATTTGCTCTTGAACGTCAAGTAGCTAAAGCAAATGGAAGAAATGATGAAGTAAAAGAGCTGAACAGAAGATTTCAAAGGACCACTTGAGAAGACAAAATGAAGCATTATAATGACATGTGCAAAAACCTGGAGCCAGAAAACCAAAAGGGAAGAACACGCATAGCATTTGTCAAGCCGAAAGAACTGAAGATAAAATTCAAGCCTTGAGTTGCAATAGTGAAGGATTCTATAGGCAAAATATTGAATGACACAGGAAGCATCAAAAAAAGATGGAAGGAATACACATAATGACTGTACCAAAAAGAATTGGTCAACGTTCAACCATTTCAGGAGGTAGCATATCATCAACTATGGATGTTACTGAAGGAAGAAGTCCAAGCTGCACGGAAGGCATTGGTGAAAAACAAGCCTCCAGGAATTGACAGAATACCAACTGAAATATTTCAACAAATGGATGCAACATTGGAAGTGCTCAACTGTCTATGCCAAGAAATTTGGAAGACAGCTACCTGGCCAACTGACTGGAAGAGAGATCTATATTTATGCCTATTCCCAAGAAAGTGATCCAACTGAATGCAGAAATTATCAAACAATATCACTAATATCACATGCAAGTAAAGTTTTGCTGAAGATCATTCAAAAGTGTCTGCAGCTGTATGTCAACAGGGAACTGCCAGAAATTCATGCTGGATTCAGAAGAGGACATGGAACCAGGGATATCATTGCTGATGTCAGATGGATCTTGGCTGAAAGAGAATACCAGAAAGATGTTGACCTGTGTTTTGTTGACTATGCAAGGGCATTCGACTGTGTGGATCATAACAAATTATGGATAACATTGTGAAGAATGGGAATTCCAGAATATTTAATTGTGTTCACGAGGAACCTGTTCATAGATCAAGAGGCAGTTGCTCGAACAGAACAAGGGGATACTGCATGGTTACAAGTCAGGAAAGGTGTGTGTCAGGGTTGTATCCTTCCCCATACTTATTCAATCTATATGCTGAGCAAATAATCTGAGAATCCTGACTATGTGAAGAAGAACGCAGCGTCAGGATTGGAGGAAGACTTATTAACAACCTGTGATACGTAGATGACATAAACTTACTTGCTGAAAGTGAAGAGGACTTGAAGCACTTACTGATGAAGATCAAAGACTACAGCCTACAGTATGGATTACACCTCAACATAAAGAAAACAAAAATCCTCACAACTGTACCCACAAGCAACATCATGATAAATAGAGAAAAGATTGAAGTTGTCAAAGAATTCATTTTATATGAATCCACAATCAACCTCCAAGGAAGCTGCAGTCAAGAAATCAAACAACTCGTTTCATTGAGCAAATCTGCTGTAAGAGAACTCTTTAAGGTGTTAAAAAGCAAAAATGTCATCTTGAAGACCAAGGTGCGCCTAACCCAAGCCATGGTGTTTTCAATCACCTCATATGCATGTAAAATCTGGGCAATGAGTAAGGAAGACTGAAGAAGTGACATCTTTGAACTATGGTTTTGGTGAAGAATATTGAATATACCATGGAATACCAAAAGAATGAGCAAATCTGTCTTGGAAGAAGTACACCCAGAATGTTTCTTAGGAGCAAGGATGGCGAGACTTTGTCTCACATACTTTGGACATGTTATCGGGAGGGTTCAGTCCCTGGAGAAGGATATCATGCTTGGTTAAGTACAGGGTCAGCAGAAAAGAGGAAGACTCTTCAATGAGATGGATTGACATGGTAACCGAAACAATGGGCTCAAGCATAACAGCGATTATGAGGATGGCGTAGGACAGGGCAGTGTTTAGTTCTATTTTGCATTGGGCCGATATGAGTCAGAACTGACTCAACAGCACCTGACAATAACAACAACAATCTTTACAGAAGCAGATTGCCAGGCCTTTCTTCTGTGGCACTGCTGGGGGGGTTGAACCACCTACCTTTAGGTTCATAGTTGACTGAAAACCATTTGTGCTACCCAAAGACCTTTATTTAATACGAGCAAAGCTTAATTTCTTTCTTTATATAAAAAGTAAACATGAATTCTAATATTTTCTCCCAAGACCGCAATAGATATTGTGTACCTCCTGGCTTGCAAACAACCCACTTAAGAGACTATAAGTTCCTTGAACGTACTGCACTCTACTGCACTAGTTTGTTAGTTCCTTCAGGTTAGAACCTGCATCCTAATCATTATTTGTTACCCTCAGCGTCTGATATGGGCCTGACACTATAATTAGGCGACACATACTCACTTGTCGATTAAATGAACACATGTTCCCAGACTTCAGAAAACTTCCTCTTTCACAAAATAGATGGGATCAATTGTGACAGGTGTGTGAAAAAATAGAAAACTATTAAGATAATATAAAATAACTAAATGGTACCATACTGATTACAACATCCATTTGCTTTTAGAGAAAGGGAGTTAAGTAAGAATTGAAGGTGTCTTAGATAAAGGTACATGGAAAAGGTCCACTTGGGGGACATTAAAAAACCCGTTGCCGTAGAGTCAACTCCAACTCATAGTGACCCTATAGGACAGTGTAGAACTGCCCCACTGGGTTTCCAAGAAGTGCCCGGTGGATTTGAACTGCAGACCTTTTGGTTAGCAGCCATAGCTCTTCACCACTGAGCCACCAGTGCTCTGACATTGCAGTAGTCAGAAATAAAAGTGGGGTTTTCCATCAAAGAGAATAACAGACATAAAGTGGAGGATGTGCAGGGCCTGGGTTGAGCACATGATCATAAAGAGTAGGAGCAATTGTCCCTGTGATATGACCGCAGCAGCAGGGTAAGAGGTGAGGGGAGAACTGAGAAACTAGTTCAGGCAGACACACACTCATTGGCCCTAACTGTGACTGCTACTTCTGGTTTCCATTGCCTTCTAAGGAGCCCTGGTGGCACAACGGTTAAGTGCTCAGCTGCTAACCGAGATGTTGGTGGTTCTAAACCCCCCAACTGCTCCATGGAAGAAAGACCTGGAAATCTGCTTCTGTAAAGATTATAGCCTAGAAAACCCAATGCGGGCAGTTCTACTCTGTCACATGTGGTTGTTATGAGTCAAAAATTGACTTGACAGCACTGAACAAAAACAACAACAACACCTTCTAGCTGGTTTAGCAGAAGCCACAGAAACACAGAAGCCAAAGTAGGGTGTATGTTATGGCTTCTTCTCCCTCCTTATCACTGCCTACTGTATAAATGTGTCCCTGCCAGGCTTATTTACCTTCAAAACCAAATATTTATTTAACGATTAAAAAGACACAAAACTCTCAATGAAATAGGTATAGAAGGGAAATTCCTCAACTTAATAAAGGGCATATATACAAAACCAACAGCCAACATCATTCTCAACAGACAGAGGCTGAAAACATTCCCTATGAGAACAGGAACAAGACAAGGATGCCTTTTATCACCACTCCTATTTAACATTGTGCTGGAAGTCCCAGCTAGAGAAATAAGGCAAGAAAAAGAAATAAAGGGCATCCAAATTGGTAATGAAGAAGTAAAACTGTCCCTATTTGCAGATGATATGATATTATATATAGTAAACCCAAAAGACTCCATAAGGAAACTACTGGAACTAATAGAAAGATTCAACAGAAGAGCAGGATATAAGATAAACATACAAAAATCAGTTGGATTCCTATACACCAATAAAGAGAATGATGAAAAGGAAATCAGGAAAACAATACCATTTATAATAGTCCCTGAAAAAATAAAATACTTAGGAATAAATCTAACCAGGGATGTAAAAAGACCTATACAAAGAAAACTCCAAAACACTACTGCAAAAAATCAAAAGAGATCTACATAAATGGAAAAACATACCATGCTCATGGACAGGTAGACTCAACGTTGTGAAAAGTTCAATTCTACCCAAAGTAATCTAGAAATACAACGCAATCCCAATCCAAATACCAACAACTTTCTTTAAAGAGATGGAAAAGCTAATCATTAACTTTATACGGAAAGGGAAGAGGCCTCCGATAAGTAAAACACAATTGAAGAAGAAGAATAAAGCAGGAGGACTTGCACTACCTGACCTCAGAACCTACTATACAGCTACAGTAGTCAAAACAACCTGGAACTGGTATAATGATAGAAACATTGACCAATGGAACAGAATTGAGAATCCAGATGTAAATCCATCCACCTACGGTCACCTGATCTTCAACAAAGGCCCAAAGTCCATCAAATAGTGAAAAGACAGCCTTTTTAACAAATGGTGCTAGCAAAAGTGGATGTCCATCTGCAAAACAATGAAACAGAATCCATACCTCACACCATACACAAAAACTAACTCAAAATGGATCAAAGACCTAAATATAAAGCCCAAAACTATAAGATCATAGAAGAAAAAAATAGGATCAAGCTAGAGGCCCTAATACATGGCATTAACACTATACAAATTATAACTAACAACACACACTAACTCCAGAAGATAAGATAGATAACTGGGATCTTTTAAAAAAATTAAACACTTATACTCATCAAAAGACTTCACCAAAAGAGTAAAAAGAGAACCTATAGACTGGGGGAAAAAAATTGGCTATGACAAATCTGACAAACATCTAATCTCTAAAATCTAGAGGAAAATTCAACACTTGTACAACAAAAAGACAAATACTCCAATTAAAAAATGGGCAAAGGAAATGAATAGACACTTCACCAAAGAAGACATTCAAGTGGCTAACAAACACATGAGGAAATTCTAGAAAACACTAGCCATTGTTGTTGTTAGGTGCCATTGAGTCAGTTCCGCCTCATAGCGATCCAATGTACTACAGAATAAAACACTGCCCAGTCCTGCGCCATCCTCACAATCCTTGTTATACTTGAGCCCACTGTTCCAGTCACTGTGTCAATCCATCTTGTTATGGGTCTTCCTCTTTTTTCCTGACCCTGTACTTTACCAAGCATGATGTCCTTCTCCAGGAATTGATCCCTCCTGATAACATGTCCAAAGTATGTAAGACGAAGTCCCGCCATCCTTGCTTCTAAGGAGCATCTGGTTGTACTTCTTTCAAGACAGATTTGTGCTTTCTTTTGGCAGTCGATGGTATATTCAATATTCTTCACCAATACCACAATTCTAAGGCATCAATTCTTCGGTTTTCCTTATTGTCTTCCTTATTCAGCTTTCGCATGCATCTGATGCAATTGAAAATACCATGGCTTGGGTCAGGTGCACCTTAGTCTTCAAGGTGACATTTTTGCTTTTCAACACTTTAAAGAGGTCTTTTGCAGCAGATTTGCCCAATGCAATGCATCTTTTGATTTCTTTACTGCTGCTTCCATGGGTGTTGATCGTGGATCCAAGTAAAATGAAATGCTTGACAACTTCAATCTGTTCTCCGTTTATCATGATGTTGCTTATTGGTCCAGTTGTGAGAATTTTGTTTTCTTTATGTTGAGGTGTAATCCATACTGAAGGCTGTGGTCTTTGATCTTCATCTGTAAGTGCTTCAAGTCCTCTTCACTTTCAGCAAGCAAGGTTGTTATCTGCATAACGAAGGTTGTTAATAAGTCTTGCTTCAATCCTGGTGCCCCGTTCTTCTTCATATAGTCCAGCTTCTCAGATTATTTGCTCAGCATATAGATTGAATAGGTATGGTGAAAGGATACAACCCTGACACACACCTTTCCTGACTTTCAACCATGCAGTATCCCCTTGTTCTGTTTGAATAGCTGCTTCTTGATCTACGTACAGGTTCCTCATGAGCAGAATTAAGTGTTCTAGAATTGCCATTCTTTGCGATGTTATCCATAATTTGTTATGATCCACATAGTCGAATGCCTTTGCATAGTCAATAAAACACAGGTAAACACTTTTCTGGTATTCTCTGCTTTCAGCCAAGATCCATCTGACATCAGCAATGACATCTCCGGTTCCATGTCCTCTTCTGAATCCAGCATGAATTTCTGGCAGTTCCGTGTTGACATACTGCTGCAGATACTTTTGAATGATCTTCAGCAAAATTTTATTTGCATGTGATATTAATGATATTGTTCGATAATTTCTTATTCGATTGGATCACCTTTTTTGGGAATAGGCATAAATACGAATCTCTTCTAGTCGGTTGGCGAGGTAGCTGTCTTCCAAATTTCTTGGCATAGATGAGTGGGCACTTCCAGTGCTGCATCCATTTGTTGAAACATCTCAATTGATATTCCGTCACTTCCAGGAGCCTTGTTTTACACCAATGCCTTCGGTGCAGCTTGGACTTCTTCCTTTAGTACTGTCGGTTCCTCATCATATGCTACCTCTTGAAATGGTTGAATGTCGACCAATTCTTTTTGGTATAATGACTCTGTGTACTCCTTCCATCTTTTTTTGATGCTTCCTGTGTGATTTAATATTTTCCCATAGAATCAGTCACTATTGCAACTCAAGGCTTGAATTTTTTTCTTCAGTTCCTTCAGCTTGAGAAATGCCGAGAGTGTTCTTCCCTTTTGGTTTTCTATCCCAGCTCTTTGCTCGTCATTATAATACTTTACCTTTGTCTTCTAGAGCTGCCCTTTGAAATCTTCTGTTCAGTTCTTTTACTTCATCATTTCTTCCTTTGGCTTCAGCTACTTGACATTAAACAGCAAGTTTCAGAGTGTCTTCTGACATTCATTTTGGTCTTTTCCTTCTTTCTTGTCTTTTTAATGACCTCTTGCTTTCTTCATATGTGATGTCCTTGATGTCATTCCACAACTTGTCTGGTCTTCGGTCATTAGTGTTCAATGCATCAAATCTATTCTTGAGATGGTCTCTAAATTCAGGTGGCAAATACTCAAGGTCGTACTTGGGCTCTCGTGGACTTGTAATTTTCTTCAGCTTCAACTTGAATTTGCATATAAACAATTGCCAGTCTGTTCCACAGTCAGCCCCTGGCCTTGTTCTGACTGATGATATTGAGCTTTTCCATCTTCTCTTTTCACAGATGTAGTTGATTTGATTTTTGTGTATTCCAGCTGGTGAGTTCCACATGCATAGTTGCCGTCTATGTTGGTGAAAAAAGTTATTTGTAATGAAGAAGTCGTCGGTCTTGCAAAATTCTGTTATGCAGTCTCTGGCATCGTTTCTGTCACCAAGGTCATATTTTCCAACTACCAGTCCTTCTTCTTTGTTTTCAGCTTTTGAATTCCAATCACCAGTAATTATCAATGCATCATGATTGCATGTTTGATCAATTTCAGACTGCAGAAGCTGTTACAAATCTTCAATTTCTTCATCTGTGGCCTTATTGTTTGGTGTGTAAAGTTGAATAATAGTTGCATTAACTGGTCTTCCTTGTAGGCATATGGATATTATCCTATCACTGACAGCATTGTACTTCAGGATAGATCTTGAAATGTTCTTTTTGACGATGAATACAAGGCCATTCCTCTTCAGTTTGTCATTCCTAGCATAGCAGACCGTATCATTGTCCGATTCAAAATGTCAAATACTAGTCCATTTCAGTTCACTAATGCCTAGGATATTGATATTTATGTGTTCTATTTCATTTTTGATGATTTCCAATTTTTCAGGTTCCAATTATTAATGGATATTTGTAGCTGTTTCTCCATTTTGAGTCGTGCCACATCAGTAAATGTAGATCCCAAAAGCTTGACTCTGTGCACGTCATTAAGGTCGACTCTACTTTGAGGAGGCAGCTCTTCCCCAGTCATCTTTTGAGTGCCTTCCAACCTGGGGGGTTCATCATCTGACACTATATCAATGTTCTGCTGCTATTCATAAGGTTTTCACTGGCTATTTCTTTTCAGAAGTAGACTGCCGGGTCCTTCTTCCTAGTCTGTCTTAGTCTGGAAGCTCAGCTGAAACCTGTCCACCATGGGTGACCCTGCTGGTATGTGAATACTGGTGACATAGCTTCCAGCATCACAGCAACATGCAAGTCCCCCCAGTACAACAAACTGACAGACACGTAGGGGCACTAGCCATTAGACAAATGCAAGTCGACGCCATCTCACCCCAGAATTACTGGCATGAATCAAAAAAACAGAAAATAACAAATGTTTTAGAGGCTGAAGGGACATTGGAACTCTTATGCACTGCTGGTGGGAATACAAATGGTACAACTATTTTGGAAAATGATAAGGTGCTTCCTTAAAAAGCTTGAAATAGGAACACCATATGATCCAGCAATTCCACTCCTAGGAATACATCTTAAAGAAATAAGAGCCATCACATGAAAGACATGCACACCTATGGTCAGTGCAGCATTATTCACAATACAAAAAACATGGAAACAAAATAGATGCCCATCAACAGATGAGTGGATAAACAAACTATGGTTCTTACACACAATGGAATACTATGCAATGATAACGAACAATGATGCATCTGTGAAACATCTCACAGTATGGATGAATCTGGAAGGCATTATGCTGAGTAAAATAAGTCAATCACAAAAGGACAAATATTGTTATGAGACCACTACTATAAAAACTCATTAAAAGGTTTACAGAGAAAAAGAAACAATCTTTGATGGTTACTAGGGTGGGGAGGGGTAGGGATGTGTCATGGATTGAATTATATCCCCCCAAAAATGTGTGTATCAATTTGGTTGGGCCATGATTCCTGGTATTGTGTGATTTTCCCTTGTGTGGTAAATCCTGCCTCTATGATGTTAATGAGGGAGGATGGGTGGCAGTTGTGTTAGTGAGGCAGGACTCAATTGACAAGACTGGATTGTGTTCTGAGGCAATCTCTTAAGATATAAAAGACAGAAGTGAGCAGTGAGACAGGGGGACCTCATACCATTAAGAAAGCAGTGCTAGGAGCAGAGCGCTTCCTTTGGACCAGGGTCCCTGCACAGAGAAGCTCCTAGTCTGGGGGAACACTGAGGAGAAGGCCAACAGACAGAAAAAGCCTTCCCCTGGAGCTGACGCCCTGAATTTGGACTTCTAGCCTACTTTGGCTGTGGGGAAATAAACTTCTCTTCGTTAAAACCATCTGCTTGTGGTATTTCTGTTATAGCAGCACTAGATGACTAAGACAGGATGGAAAAACACTAAATAGACAGTAGATAAGTGATAACTTTGGTGAAGGGTAAGATAGTACACAATATTGGGGAAGCCAGCACAACTTGACAAAGGCAAGGTAATGGAAGCTCCATAGACACATCCAAACTCCCTGAGGGACTGAACTACTAGGCTGCGGGCTGTAGGGCCATGGTCTCAGGGGACATCTAGCTTAATTGGCATAACATAGTTTATAAAGAAAATCTTCTACATTCTACTTCTGTGAGTAGCGTCTGGGTAAAAGCTTGTGAGCGGCCATCTAAGATACTCCACTATTCTCACCTCTTCGGGAGCAAGGAAGAATGAAGAAAACTAAAGATACAAGGGAAAGATTAGTCTAAAGGACTAATGGACTACAACTACCACGGCCTCCACCAGACTGAGTCCAGTACAACTAGATGGTGCCCAGCTACCACCACTGACTGCTCTGACAGGGATCACAACAGAGGGTCCTGGACATAGCTGGAGAAAAATGTTGAACAAAATTCTAACTAAGAAGACCAGACTTACTGGTCTCACAGGTACTGGAGAAACTCCGAGAGTATGGCCCCTGGACACCCTTTTAGCTCAGTAATGAAGTCACTCCTGAGGTTCACCCTTCAGCCAAATATTAGACAGGCCAATAAAACAAAATGAGACTAAATGGGCACACCAGCCCAGAGGCAAGGACTAGAAGGCAGAACGGGACAGGAAAGCTCGTAATGGGGAACGTAGGGCAGAGAAGGGGAGAGTGTTGACATGTCATGGGTTGGCAACCAATGTCACAAAGCAATATGTACATTAATTATTTAATGAGAATCTAGTTTGATCTGTAAACCTTCATCTAAAGTACAATAAAAAAAATTGAAAAAAAAGATACTAGTACTATACAGATATAAGGGCTAAAGAAGAATAAGATGTAATCACTGCCTTTAAGGAAACCAGTCTTATGAGAGAGACAGACACATTATGGGAATATTTAAATATCATGCAATAAGTATCAAGATAGAATTTGCACAATGCATTTTGGGAGATCAGTGGAGGGACAACTAATTCAGTTCTAGGGGGAGGGTTGAATAGGAATGGCACCCAGCAGAGACAACTTCTTAGAGAAAGAAATGGGAAAGCTGAGTCTTAAAGGTTGAGTAGGAGTTATTTAGGTAATGAGGGAATTGGAGCTATTCTAAGTGAAAGAAAAAGAATATTACTAGAGTGAAAAGTGTAAGGAAGGTAGTGGGAGGAACTGAGTAGAAAGTTAAGCAGGGATCTGTTCATCAAGGACCTTAAACAGAAAGCATAGAGGATATTAAACAGGGACAAGATCTGAATTATATTTCCTTTATGTTGCCAGTACAAAAGCAACACTGGAGGAAAGAAAACCCGGTAGGAAGCTGCTGCAGTGATCTGGTGGAGAGATGATATGGACTTGAATTAGAGAAGAGAGAATAGATACAAAGACTATATATTGATGGTGATAGCAGGACTTGATTGATTGTCTGTGAAACCACAGCTGGGCCTAAAATCTACCTTGAAACAGGTTGAAGCCAATAAATAGAAGAAGAGTTACTGGTATATAATAAGTTTGGTTTTGAACATGGTAAGTTTGAGGGACCTCTTGACCTGCAGTGGAAGAGAGACCCAGTATCTCCACTCATCTCTTTCCTACCTATAGAATCCCAGAAATCTGACAGCCTGCCTTCATTTTATCCCATCTCTGTTCCCTTCAGTCCAAGCTGGCAGTGTTGCTGTCATGCCTGTGTAGATCCGTAAGTCAAATGCCTAATCTCTTTAGCAAATGGATGTCCAGGGTGTTATCTCTGGAGCACACTTTCTCAGTCTTTGAATTATGGATAGACTGAGAATTTTCTAAACCTTCAAGTTTTGGTTTCTTTTTGCTTAATAGTTCCTTCCTCAATTTATCTCTTTCCTCTCACATTTTACTAGAAGCAACAAGGAGAAACCAGGCTGTATCTTCCACACTTTGCTTAAAAATCTCCTCAGCTAAATATCTAAGTGCGTCACTTATGATTTCTACCTCCTGTAAAACAGTTGAACATAATTTAACCACATTCTCTGCAATTTATAGCAAGGATTGCCTTTCCCCCAGTTTCTAAAAACATGTTCCTCATTTCTTCATTTACTTTTAAGCCCTCATGAGAAGACTGTTTAATGTTCATGTTTCTACCAACAATCTATTCAAAGCAATCTAGGCTTTTTGTGTCGTGTGCCTCAAAATTCTTTCAGCCTTTACCCATTATCTAATTCCAAAGCTACTTCCACATTTTTAGGTATTTGTTACAGCAGTTACCTTCTTCTCAGTACCAAAATCTGTATCAGTCAGGGTTCTCCAGAGAAACAGAACCAATAGGAAATATATATATATATGTATATATATATATATATATATATATATATATATATATATATATATATATAGTGTCTGTATACATACATATATAGAGTGAGAATATACACATACACATGTATATTTATACATATATATATATATATATACATACACACACAGTAAGAAAGATTTATTTTAGGAAATTGGTTCATTGGCTCATGTGATTTTGAGGACCAGCAAGTCTGAAATCTGAAGGGCAGAACTGCAGGCTGAAACTCAGGCAGGGTTTCTATATTATAATCTTCAGGCAAAATTCTTTCTTTTCCTGGAAACTTCCATTTTTCTTTAACTGATTGGATGAGGCCCACCCACATTATTGAGGGTAATTTCCTTACTGATTGTAAATGTCAATCACAATCTACAAAACACCTTCATAGCAATATCTAGACTACTGTTTGACCAAAAAACTGGATACCGTAGCCTGGCCAAGGTGACACAAAAATTAGCGATCACAATGGATGATAGCTGAAATGACGAGATGTGACAGAACCCAGAGAAAAGTGTACATGGTTAAAGAGCAGTGAGGCAAGTATAAGGCCCTGCATACCATTAACATATATGGATCTGGCAGAAGATGGACCCAGGAAGGAGAGAGTAAAGTCATAGTCACAGTACTTCACACAAGGTAAGTGTGGAATCAGTGAATTGAACAACTGGGTAAATGAGCCATATTCCTATGAATCACTCACAAATCCTGCCCAGAGTCAAGGACAAATCTCTGAAGCAACGCTTAAAGCAGGGCCAGAGAGACAAGTCCACAAAGATGCAGCAAATGAATGGTCAGAAGAGTACATAGAGGAGCAGGAGAGGGTAGATCACAGAGGCCAAAAGGGTAAAGCACTTCAAGAAGGAGGGAGTGATTCTGGTGTCAAGTGTAGCATAGAATTCCAGTAAAAGAAAGAAAGAAAAATGTTCCTTGAATTTGACAATATCAAGGACACTGGTAATCTTTAAAAAACCAGTTGGTGTTAATTCCAGCTCATGGCCGCCTATGTGTGACAGAGTAGAACTGTGCTCCAAAAGGTTTTCAGTGGCCAATTTTTTGGAAGTTGATCACCAGGCCTTTCTTTCAAGGCCCCTTTGGGTGGACTTGAACCTCCAACCTTTCGATCAGCAGCTGAGTGCATTAACCATTTGCACTACCAGGGACTCTACCGATAATCTTAGCTACAGCAACTTCAACAGTAAAAGCAGGAGTCCAATTCTCCTAGGTCCAGGCCAAGAGGAGGAGGGTCCTGACACACTGAGAGAAGCCAGAGGAACCTAGGAACTCAAGGTTGCTGAGATTACAGATGAGGTTTAGCAGGAGAGTGGGAAGAAGGGTGACTAGAGAGCAGAGTCACTCCAGTGATGACTCTCAGCTCCATGGGAGAGGTGAGCAGAGAAGACTGGTGATGTTAAGAAAGTCTAGGAAGAGTGAGGTTAGGAGCCAGACTGGCAGTCCTTGTGGAAACTGAGGGCATTAGGGAATTGTATTAGTTTCCTATAGCTGCTATAACAAATTACCACAAACTTACCACAATAAATATTTATTCAAAATTTACAGCTTTGGAGGTCAGAAGTCCTAAAATCAAGGTACCAGCAGGGCTGTATTCCTTCGAGAGGCTCTAGGGGCAAGTCCTTTTTTTTTTTTTTTTTTTTTTTTGCCTTTTCTAGCTTCCAGAGGCTACCCGCATTCCTTGGCTTTTGGTCCCACCCTCCATCTTCAAAATTAGCTGTGTAGCATCTTCCAATCTCCTTGCTTCTGTTGTACCATCATCATTTTCTCTCTTTAATTCTACTGCCTCCCTCTTATGGATATCGTTGTGATTATGTTGGATCCACTTGGATAATTCAGGAAAATTTGCCCATCTCGAAATATTTAACTTAATTACATCTGCAAAGTCTTTTTTGCCATTGAAGTTGACAGGACATAGTCACAGGGTCCTTAACCTTCTCTGTGATTAGGATACAGACATCTCTGGGGGTTATTATTCTGTCTATCACAAAATGAACAAGGAGATTGTGATCCTGCTCAACTTTCAATGTATTTGGGGGAACTGAAAGAAGGTCAGTTAGTGATAGAGATGAGAGGGGTGGAAGATGGCAGAGCACAGTGACATCAACCTCAATCCAGCAGGGATGTTAACCTGAGGATAGAAGAGAGTGGTCCAGAAGCAGCCTTAGGAAATGAAGACAACTTGAAGGTTTGGGGTGTGAAGAATGAGCAATGTCCTCAGGGGAGAGACAGATTTTTCTTAAGGTCAGTAGAGGTGGGTTGTTTTTGGTGTATCCAACACTGAGTCAGCTCCTGACTCATGGTGATCCCATGAACAATGGAATGAAATGGTGCCCAGTCCTGCACCATCCCCACGATCAATCGTGGATCAGATAGTTGTGATCCATAGAGTTTTCATTGGCTGATTTTCAGAAATAGATCAGCAGGCCTTTCTTCCTAGTCTGTCTTAGTCTGGAAGTTCCACTGAAACCTGCTCAGCATCATAGCAGCATGCAAGTCTTCACTGACGGAAGAGTGATGGCTGCGCATGAGGTGCATTGCTGAGAATCGAACCTGGAACACCATATGGAAGATGAGAATGCTACCACTGAATCACCATTGCCCTCTAATAGAGGTGGGTGATGTAACCTGGGTAAGGTAATTAACTTACTGATGAAGATCAAAGACTATAGCCTTCAGTATGGATTACAGCTCAACATAAAGAAAACAAAAAATCCTCAAACTGGACCAATAAGCAACATCATGATAAACAGAAAAGATTGAAGTTTTCAAGGATTTAATTTCACTTGAATCCACAATCAACGCCCATGGAAGCAGCAGTCAAGAAATCAAATGTGTTGTATTGGGCAAATCTGCTGCAAAAGACCTCTTTAAAGTGTTAAAAAGCAAAGATGTCACCTTGAAGTCATGGGATTTTCAGTCATCTCATATGCATGTGAAAGCTGGACAATGAATAAGAAAGACTGAAGAAGAATTGATGCCTTTGAATTACATTGGCGAAGAATATTGAATATACCATGGACTGCCAGAAGAATGAGCAAATCTGTCTTGGAAGAAGTACAGCCAGAATGCTCCTTAGAAGCAAGGATGGTGAGACTTTGTCTTACATATTTTAGACATGTTATCATGAGGGACCAGTCCCTGGAGAAGGACATCATGCTTGGTAAAGCAGAGGGTCAGTGAAAGAGAGGAGAACCCTCAATGAGACAGATTGACACATTGGCTGAAACAACAGGCTCAAACATAGCAACGATTGCGAGGATAGCACAGGACTGGACAGAGTTTTATTCTGTTGTACATAGGTTTGCTATGAGTTGGAACCGACTCGAAGGCACATAACAACAAATGTAACCTTAATATGTCTACCACAAAGCAGGAATTTCTGAGGACACAGTGAAAAGGTCTAAGAGGGAAGGAAGCAGTATGGGTTGTGAGTACGAAGGTTGGAACTTGAAGAAGGCTTGTAGCTGGGGCGGAGAACAAGGATGTCTAGATTGGGGACATGGGTGCTTGACTGGACAAAGAGCTGCTTTTGTGAAGAGGCCATCTGAGTCCCCTGAGGAGAGGCCAGAGGCCTAAATGAGCTGGGGAGTACAGCCTGTGGGCTGGAGAAGCTCTGCACTCCCAGGAGCGGAGTCTTCAACTGCAGCCCCAGAGGGCCCCAAGGGCTGAGGTGGGTAGAAAGAGGCCAGGAAGTCAGCTCCTCACAGATGTCCTAGCTCTCCCAGTCCTTCTCAGCCACCACACTGCCACACTGATTTTCCTTTTTACAGGCTTTCCCCAATCCCTGGTATCTTATTTTACCTCCCCTGTCCCACCGCCCCCTCACCCTGAAGGCACGACACCTTGTAACAGTGACACTACCAAAGGAAACAAAGTCTCCACAGAAGTCCATTTTCCAGATGACAGAAACTTAGTCCTTTGAGAACCAAATTTATATTTAAATTTTTTAAAAAATAAATTGACCAATTTTTAAAATATTATCAATTTTGATAAAACTTTCTGATGGAAGTTGCTTGATTAAATGACCACATGAAATATGATTTATGTTTATCTTAATGACAGGGGGCCTTGTGTCTGTTTTGACAGAAGGCAGCATATAAATAATAAATAAGTGAAGGATGGTGACTAGGGTCATCATTGACATCAATTACATGTCATGTTATAATATGTTGATGCTCAAGGAACTCCTGATAGACTAGTATCAGCCTATGCGCTGCATTACTAAATAGTCCCTATCAGCCCCACTCTAAACATCCTCTGGTCAGCTTTGCTGTTGTCATAGTTTGGTCTCTTCCTTTTCCTCCCTTTATTACGTCTCTGTATGCCTGGTATGACCTCCTTCTTCTAATCACTTGCTTTCTTCTTCACATCATTGTTTAGGTGAAACCATGAAGGCAATTCTACCTCCCTAATGAGATCACCCACGTGGACTTTGGGACTGCTCTTTGCTGCTCAGAGATCTTGGTGCCTTCTTCCAGAATTAGAATTGTGTTCTGGTTGGTAGATATTGCCTATAGTCTGATTTTATTTATTTATTAAAAAAATATTTATTGACTGCTCACTACATGCCAGGCTGTGAGCTAGGAACTGGGGCAAACAAGAAAACAGAAAGGTCTCTGTCACCATGAAGCTTATAGTTAAGAGGCAGAGAAAAACAATACACAAAGCAACAAACAAAAATTACAAGTTGAAAAATAAATGGAGGAAGCAAATGGAATGATGAGCTATAGAATATTAGTGTCTTCCTTTGGTGTGTGTGTGTGTGGTGGGGGTCGGGGTTAATTTAGATTGGGTGATCATAGAAGGCTTCTTCCAGAAAGGAATATTTATGATAAATTCTGAAAGGTAAGAAGAGCCTCCCAGGCAAAAATGGAACAGCTGTGATCCCAGAGAGAGGACTGCAGGTGCAAAGGGTCCAAGAAGGGAAAGACCTTGGCACTTACGAGAAACTGAAAGAAAACCAGTCTGAGTAGAGTGTGGAAAGTGTGTGAGGGGAAGAGAGGCACCAGAGGTGGATGACAAAGGGCCAGGGCCAGACGATGTCGGTGCTGTGGCCATGGCATATACTACCAGACGTTTGGACTTTATTCTGAGCTCAGTTAGAAGTCATCGAAGGGGTGTAAGCATTGAAGCGGTATGATCTGGTTTCTTTTACAAATTCCCCTCAGCTACTGTGCGGTGAATAGATTGGAAAGTGGAGAGTGAAGGTAATGAGATCAGGTAAAGGCTGTTGCAATACCTCAGGTAAGAGTTGATGGTGGATAATGAAACTATTATGCATTACTAAGCAATCATCACTCATGCCTATAACTGTTTTTAAGTTTTTAAAAATCTTTTTACTTTCCATTTTGAAATAATTTCAGACTTATAAAAAACATAAAAATAAAAAACAAAAAATTTCTTTATACCCTTTACACAGTGTCCCCAAATGCTATCATATTTCATAATCCAGGAATTCACTACTGATACAATATTTGTGATGCAATGGTTAAGCACTTGGTTGCTAACCAAAAGGTTGGTGGTTCGAAACCATCCCGCAACTCTGCAGGAGAAAGTTCTGGCAATCTGCTCCCATAAAGATTATAGCCTAGAAAACCCTATGGGAAGTTCTACTTTGTCACATGGGGTCTCTATGAGTTGAAATTGACTCGATAGCACCTAACAACAACACAGTAGTATTAACTAAGCTGCATTTCTTATTCATATGCTGCCAATGTTCTTCCCCTACTCCCATCCCCCATACAGGATCTGATCCAGGATTACACATGGCACTTAGTTGTTATGTCACCTAAAAACAAACAAACAACCAAAAAAACCAAACCCCCTGCCTTCGAGTCAATTCCGACACATAGCGACCCTATAGGACAGAGTAGAACTGCCCCATAGGGTTTCCAAGAAGTGGCTGGTGGATTCGAACTGCCAACCTTTTGGTTAGCAGCCTAATGCTTAACCACTGCACCACCAGGGCCACTTAAGTCACCTAAGTCTCTCCAATCTAGGATAGTTTCTCACTCTTTCTTTGTTTTTCATGATCTGAACACTTTGGAAGAATCTGGCCACTTATTTTGTTCACTGACTCTCAATTTGGATTTGTCTGTTGTTTCTTGATGATTAAATTCAGGTTATGCATTTTTGGCAAGAATACCACAAAAATGATACTAGGCCCTTCATAGTGCATCATATCAGGAGACCCATGATGACTGTTTGTCATATGACGGGTGATGTTAACTTAGTCACTTGGTTGAAGTGGTATCTGCCAGGTTTCTCCACTGTAGAGTAACTATTTTTCCCTTTATAAATAATTAATATCGTGTGGGGAGATGCTTTGGGACTATGTCAATATCCTGTTTCTCCTTGAACTTTTCCGCTCTAATTTTTATATATATTGATGATTCTTGCCTGCAACAATACTGTGGTATTTGTCTAGTGGTGATTTTCTATTTTGTGATTCCTTGTTGTTGTTGTTGTTAGGTGTCGTCAAGTTGGTTCCGACGCATAGCAACCCTATGTACAACAAAACAAAACTCTGTCTGGTCCTGTGCTATCCTCACAATCGTTATACTTGAGCCCAATGTGGAAGCCATTGTGTCAGTCCATCTCTTTGAGGGTCTTCCTTTTTTCCGCTGACCCTCTACCAAGCATGATGTCCTTCTCCAGGGACTGGTCCCTCCTGATAACATGTCTAAAGTATGTAAGACAAAGTCTCACCATCCTTGCTTCTAAGGAGCATTCTGGCTGTACTTCTTCCAAGACAGATTTGTTCATTCTTCTGGCAGTCCATAGTATATTCAATATTCTTCACCACCGTTAACTCAAAAGCATCAATTCTTCTTTGGTCTTCCTTATTCATTGCCCAGTTTTCGCACGCATATGAGGTGATTGAAAACACCATGGCTTGGGTCATGCGCACCCTAGTCTTCAAGGTGATGTCTTTGCTTTTCAACATTTTAAAGAGGACTTTTGCAGTAGATTTGCCCAATGCAATGACTCCTTACATTTTATTAACTGGAATTCTACTGTAAGAAAGACTTTTCCCTTCTCCTTATTGATTTCATTCATTAATTCATGCAATTATTTATTCATTTCAGTAGGGACACATGGATATTTATTTTATTTTATGGGTTTTAATCCATTGTATCATTATTGATTTTGTTGCTCAAATTGTTCCAGATTCGGCCATTGGGAGCAGCTTTAAATTGTCTCTTGTGTCCTTTCAAAGTGGCTTTATCATTTTCTGAACATTTCCTTACTTTCTTCAACCACAAGATGTTTCAGGCCCATCCTATGCTTTTCCTGCTCCAGCATTGCAATCAGTCATTTATCAAAGAATCCCTGGTTCTTTTTTTTGGAGAATGGGATTTAGAAACCATGATCTGGGCTGTAGGTATGCTCATTACTACTAGGGTATCATTACTTCCTGACCTTCTTGGTGGACAGACCTAGGAAATGCAAGTATGTATACACACACACATTTTCACACACATCTGTATCTATTTCTACATTCATTTACATATATTAAAAATCATGAGTTCATTCTAATACTTCCTATTCCAATCTAAGATTACAGGGTTCATTCCAACCTTCTCCCTTTCCTTATTTGTAACTCCTGGAGCCAGTGAGAAATCTGGCTCACATGATGAGTAAACTTACTTATTTGCTAAACCCTAGAATATACATAAATGAGTTTCAAAATTATTAAACCACACCCTTGTAAAAAAATAACTTACTAACTAGACTATAGTATTTGTGTAGAGTTTTTTTTTTTTTTTGGTCTTTAACTTACAGTGTCTGTGATGGTCAGTTTTATGGGTCAACTTGGCTAGGATATAAAAAAAACCCTATTGCCATTGAATCGATTCAGATTCATGATGACCCCATATACTACAGAATAGAACTGTTCCATAGGGTTTTCTTGGCTATAATCTTTATGGAAGCAGTTTGCCAGGCCTTTCTTCTGCAGAGCTGCTGGGTAAGTTCAAACCACTGAACTTTAGGCTAGCAATTGATTTCAAACCACTTGTGCCACCACTGGCTAGGCTATCAACCCTTTGCCATCCAGGTGATTCTGATTCATGATGACCCTATAGGATGGAGCTGAACTGCCCTGTAGGGTTCCAGACTGTAGTCTTTATGGGAGCAGATTGTCACATCTTTCTTCCACAGAGCATCTGGTGGGCTCGAACCACCAACCTTTCAGTTAAGAGCCCTTGTGGTGTAATGGTTAAGCACTTGACTGCTAACGGAAAGGTCAATGGTTTGAACCCATCAGCCACTTTGTGGAGAAAGATGTGGTAATCTGCTTCTGTAAACATTAGAGCCTAGGAAACCCTACAGGGGCAGTTCTACTGTGTCATATAGTGTCACTATGAGTTGGAATCAACCTGACAGCAACAGGCTAGGCTATAATCCCCAGTTTTTCAAACAATCCAACCTATGAATGTATTTTGTCAATGTGATTAAAGTCCACAATCTTTAATTCTTAGTCCAAGATTAAAGTCTTTTGACTTTAAGCAAGAGAGATTATCCTAGATAATCTGGGTGGGCCTGATTCAATCAGTTGAAAGGCTTTAAGAACAGAGCTGAGGTTCCCTAAAGAAGAAGAAATTCTACTTGTTGACAATAGCTTTAGACTGTGTCTGAGAGTTCCAGCCTTCCTTTACTGACAGCCTGCCCTATGGACTTCAGACTCACCTAGCCAGCCCCCACAATCACAAAAGCTAATTCCTTGCAATAAATCTCTTAATACATATCTACTACTGGTTCTCTTTCTCTAGTTGAACTCTGACTGATACACTATACAATCATTTTGAAAGACAGAAATATTTGAAGGATGGATAAATGATTTTGTTGCCAGAAAAAAATGTGTTTGTCACTTACAAAAAACCCTTACATCTGTAGTCTCCAAAACAGTTTAGAAACAATTTTCTACCCCACTTACAATTTCTCCAACGCAAGGGCTTTTAATGAGTTTTAAACCCAGCTTTTGTAAATATTAAAATACAATGCTTTCTGATTAGTTTGTAAGAATAAGTGACTTACAGCAAAGGAAAATGGAACTCCACTGGCCAAAGTTCAATGAAAACTAATATGCATAAGCAATGATACCGTCTTCCATTTAGCTCTACACATTTTGTGAGACATCTTTCTCATACATGGCAGCATTGAAACCAAGAATCAGAATAGACTAAGCTTGGAACCAGAAATTTGGATTACTGAATCACAAAGTGTTAAGCTAAGATTTTAAAAAACAAACAAAGAAAAAAAAAAACCAAGCACGTTCAATTGCATTGCTCTCTATATATGCCATTTGTTAATATTTATTTTAGTGAAATTAAAATAGGATTTTTCTATTAAACAAAATGAAATTAGTTTAAAATATAACTTATTTACTATCCAGGTATTCCTTTTTTAATTTATCTTCTTATGGATGGTTTATAATGCATATGACATATCAGAACATTAGTACTTCTGGGTAATTTATAAATAAAGAAACAAACATATGCTGGGGAAGTATGTTCAAAACTTTTTTTACTGAATGTGATCAAAATGCCTGGAGAACACTTTCTAAATAATATATTTAGTAAATGATCTTTTCATCATAAAAAAAACTTAACGGTTGGAATAAGTGATCTTTCCATCATTAATTATCTGACCAGCAGATTTTTAAAAACAATATTATTTTCCCTTATTTCCCAATTTTCAGAATAATGGGTTGGTGCCCTAGCAACCTCTAGAGGGGACCGAGATTTTTAAAATAACTTTTTATTTTTGTATAATTTTCAACTGACAGGAAAGTTGAAACAATAGTACAAACATCTTCCCATATCTCCTTAATCAGATTCACAAATGTTTACACTTTGCCTTTTTTGCTTTGTCATTCTCTCTCTTTCTGTCTTAGTTATCTAGTGCTGCCATAACAGAAATATCAAAAGTAGATAGCTTCAACAAACAGAAATCTATTCTCTCACAGTCTAGGGGGCTAGAAGTCCAAACTTAGGGTGCCAGTTCCAAGGGGAGACTTTCTCTCTCTGTCAGCTCTGCAGGAAGGTTCTTGTCATCAATTTTCCTTGGTCGAGGAGCTTCTCAGCACAGGAACCCTGGGTCCAAACAATGCACTCTGCTCCTGGCACTGCTTCCTTGGTGGCATGAGTTTCCCTGTCTCTCTGCTTGCTTCTCTCTTTTATATCTCAAAAAAAATTGACTCAAGATACAATCTAATCGTGTAGATTGAGCCCTGCCTCATTAACATAACTGCTTCTAACCCTACCTCATTAACATCATAGAGGTAGGATTTACAACACATAGGAAAATCACGTCAGATGACAAAATAGCAGACAACCACACAATACTGGAAATCATGACCTAGCCGAGGTGACACACATTTTTGGGGGACACAATTCAATCCATAACATTCCACCCTTTGGCCACCCAAAATTCATGTCCTTGCCACGTGTAAAACACATTTGCCCCATCATATCATAGCAAAAGTTTTAAATCAACTCCAAGTCCAAAATAAAAAAATAACTCTTCATCTGTGAAATCTAGAATACAAGTTATGTCCTTCCAAAGTACAATAGTGGGACAGGCACAAACTAGACATTTCCAATGCACATGGGATAAATTGGAGGGAAAGAAGGAATAAAGGCACCAAACAAGTCAGCAGAACACATTACATTAGTTGTCAAGCCTTGAAAATAATCATCTGTTCTCTGAGGCCATTTAGGCAATGGCCCTGCCCTCCAGACTCTGGGTATTGGCCATACTCTCCAGATTTTGGGTGGCAGCCTCACCCCCTCAGCTTTGGGCAGTGGATTCAGTCCCATCTCACTGGCAATCGTGAACAGCAGCCCCACATTCCAGAACCGAGTTAGTGAAGATTTAACTCTTTGAAACCTAGGAGGCCATGGCCCCACCCTTTGAGACCCCAGAGGTTGTGGCCCCACCCTTTGAAACTGCGGCAGCTCTGCTTCCTGTGTTCCTTGTCTCTTCAGCTTCTGTTTTACGGTTCTTCAGCCTCTCCACACCTCCGGCATCACTGCCTGTCATGGATTGAATTGTATCTCCCAAAAATATCTGTCAACTTGGCTGGGCCATTATTGCCAGTATTGTGTGATTATCCACCATTTTGTCATCTGATGTGACTTTTCTATGTATTGTAAATCCTACCTTTCTGATGTTAATGAGGTGGGATAGGTGGCAATTATGTTAATGAGGCAGGACTAAATCTACAAGATTGGATTGTGTCTTGAGCCAATTTCTTTTGAGATATAAAAAGAGAAGCAAGCAGAGAGACAGGGGTACCTCATACCACCAAGAAAGCAGCACTAGGAGCAGAGTGCATCCTTTGGACCCAGGGTTGCTGCTTGGAGAAGCTCCTAGTCCAGGGGAAAATTAATGACAAGGACCTTTCTCCAGAACCAACAGAGAAAGCCTTTCCCTGGAGGTGACACCCTGAATTTGGACTTCTAGCCTCCAGACTATGAAAGCATAAACTTCTGTTTGTTAAAGCCATCCACTGTTACGGCAGCACTAGATGGCTAAGACACCGTCTGCATCTGCCCTGCTGGGGCAAGTGTTCCAAAGCTCTTTAGCTCTAAAGATAAGTGCCTGAAGTGCCCCACTCCACCAGTAAACTTAGGCTGGGAGGCACTCAGCACTCTCACTCCATGGGTCAGCTCCAACACTATCTTGCGTCAGTCTCCAGGTTCTGCTGCTGCCATTTCTCTGCTGCTGCTTCTTGCCATCTGTGCTGTCTCTACTGTAAAAGCTCTCCTCGTTTCCTTCTGATTCCTCACCAGAATTGTCTTTGATGTCCATAATTCCATCAACAGTCTCTTCAAGATAATCTAGGCTTTTACTATTAGGCACTTTAAAACTTTTTCAGCCTTGGGGCAGAGCCAACATGGCTCTATAGACAGAAGCACCACACCGTCTCACCACAGCAAAGACCTGAAAAACTAAGTAAAACAGAGATAAAAGTCAATCCTGGAACCCTAAGCATCAAATGAAGAGATAAAGAACTCAGCCAAGCACCGAATGGAATAGGAAACTGACAGAGAACAGAAAGCGAGGAGAGATACATGCAGAGGTCCCTATCAGCTAATGCAGCATGGATTTGCCATCTTCGACTCCTGTTTGAGATCAGTGGACAAGGAGTGTGGGAAAGCAGCTTCATGGATCTCCCAGCAGGAGACAGAGCACCCAATAACCAGCAATATAGCCTTCCCACCCCCCATTCCTTCTCCCGCCTGCTCAACCTCTGCCGCTTTATAGCTGGCTGCAGTAGCTCAGCCAGCTGGGAAGTGCAAAGTCCCTGCAGCTTAGATTCACCCCACCAAAACTGGAGATCAGTGGACAGGGAGTACAGGAAAACAGCTTCACAAATCTCCCAGTAGGAGACAGAACAATAGGTAGCCAGCAATATACACTTCCCACCTCCAACCTTCACCCTGACTCGGACTCCTCTGCTTCCTGTGGCCACAGTCTCTTGGCTGGGAGGCACCAGCTTCAGCCCTGTGCTGCTTAGATTCAACCCGTGCACACTGGTCCGCTCCCTGAGTGCCATTTATTTGCTGCTGGTAATGCTTTTTTCCACTTCTTTTGCTTTCTTCAGTACCTCTAACCACCTCCCCCTCTTTTCTCACAAACATCTGGCTGTGTGTGCAGGCTTTGCTTCTTCTTGAAAGGCAGTGAAGCGCCACTTGACTGGAACTGCTTCCCAGGCTGTGCCGCCATGCTGGTGGGATCCCCGGGGATTTTATTGTTTTTTTTTGTTTTAATTTGTTCTGTTCTGTTTTGTTTGTTTGTTTGTTTTCTTTTTATTTTCTCTGCTTGGGAGCCCCTACTAGCTGGGCTGTACTGTGCAGCTTGGGAGCTACTTCCCCAGGCTGCACAGTCACATGGTGGGATCTCTGGGGGGCATTTCTTTTTTCTTTTCTCTGTTTCTTCCTCTTTGTCTCTCTTCATTTCTCAGTTTCTCATCTCTTTATACTTACCTTCTCTTCCTGTCTCCTGAATACCTGGA
Source organism: Dugong dugon (assembly GCA_030035585.1). Classification (NCBI taxonomy): domain Eukaryota; kingdom Metazoa; phylum Chordata; class Mammalia; order Sirenia; family Dugongidae; genus Dugong; species Dugong dugon. Next base: position 156,953,948 of record CM057462.1, read on the forward strand.
ACTGTGTGGCATCTCTACCCTTTCTAGCCAGACTGTAGTTCACAGCCTGAGAGCCACTTCCCCAGTCTTCGCAGCCACACTGGTGGGATCCCTGGGAGTTTTTCTTTTCTTTTCTAAATTTTATTTATTTTTTTCTTGTTCCCTTTTTTTCTTTTTGTTTTTCTCCATTTCTCAGGTTCTCATCTGTCCACTCCAATGGCAAGCTCCCTTAGCATTCTTTTTTGGGGGGGTTCCTGTTTCTTTCTCCTCTCTCTCATCTTTCCCATACCCATCTTAGCTCCGCACATCACAATCTCCACACTCCTTCCTACCTATCTGCACTGTGTGCTGAACATCAAACCCCCAAGAAGCAGAGGCATGACCTACTGGAACCTGCCTTATATTGATTCCCAGCCTGCCCTGTTGGCCCTACTATGTGCCCAAAACAACCCATCCCAGCAACTTCCCTTCAGCTGGACCTGCTCTGCTACACCATAGCCGAGTGACTGGTTCTGCCCATTGGACAAGAAGATGAAAAGTATCATGCCCACAGATGAGTAAAGAACAAAGAATGCACAGCTCGTCTGCCCAGAGATAACCAAATAAAACAAAAAAGCAGGATAAAAAAACAAATCTATAATCAAAAAACGAAGAAAATACCTACATAATGTCCCAAAGACAGCAGACAATATCAAAAAATACACAAAAACAAGACAGGATGGTTCCAGTAGGTGTCCAAAATAAAACACCAGATGACTTCCCAGTAGAAGAAAAGGCAGTAAAACTACCTGATAGGGAATTCAAATGTCTAATATTCAGAGCTATCCAAGAGTTGAAGCAAAAAGCAGACAAAAACGAGGAAAAAAATAGACAAATTCATGGAAAAGGCAGACAAATTCATGGAAAATGCAGACAAAAAAATGGAAGAATTCAGGAAAATAATACAGGAACAAAACGTGAAAATAAATTTATAACTAGAAATCCTACAAAAACAACAATTAGAAATCCAAAATATAAAAAACATGATTTCAGATATGGACAGTGTCATAGAAAGGCTGATGAGCAGGTTTGAAACAATGGAAGACAGGATCAGTGAAACTGAAGGCAAACACTTGGATACAACACTGTTTGAGGAAAAATCAGAAAAAGGAATGAAGAAAAATGAAAAAACCCTGAGGATGTGAGACACAATCAAAAGCAAAAATTTGTGAGTGATTGGAGTTCAACAACATGGGAGAAAACAGAAAACACAGAAAGGATCATTGAAGAACTGCTGACAGGAAACTTCCCTGATATCATGAAAGATGAAAAGCTGACCATTCAAGAATCTCAATAAACCCCATATAGGATAGACTCCAAAATAAAATCACCAAGACATATCATAATCACACTTGATAAAACCAAAGACAAAAAAAGAATCCTGAGAGCAGCTTGAGAAATGAAGAGTCACATGCAGGGGAGAAACAATAAGATTAAGCTCTGATTATTCAGCAGATACCATACAGGCAGGAAGGCAATGGGATGACATATATAAAACACTGAAAGAAAAAAAATTGCCAATCAAGAATAATATATTCTGCAAAACTCTCATTCAATTTTGCTAGTGAAATTAGGACATTTCCAGATAAACAGAAATTAAGGGAATATGTAAAAACCAAACCAAATGTACAAAAATTATTAAAGGGAGTCCTTTGATTTGAGAACAACATCAGACCACAGCCTGAATCTAGGACACAAGATTGTGCCAGCCAGATACCAACCTAGGAAATGAACTCAAAAAGACTATCCAAAACCAAAGAATTACAACTGAGAACCAGAGAGGTTAATCTGTAAATAACAACAACATCAGAACAATAAAAGAGGGAATAAATGAATAAATGGTGTAAGTATAGAAACTTCTAATGGAGATGAAGGCAAGGCAATACCAACTAATAATAGACTGGTTGAAACCTCAAAAGATAAGGGTAAATTTCAAGGTAACTACAAAGAAAGTTAACAAACCTACTCATCAGAATAAAGAAGAAAAACATAAAGTCTCAGTAAAAACAAAATCTATAAAAACAAAAGAAATGAAAAAAAAAAAAATCCACAAACAAAAGGAACTCAGTACAAGAGAGTAAGAGGAACAAAGAAAACATAAGCACAAAAAAAAAGCACTACAAAATGAGAGCAATAAACTCATACCTATCAATAATCACACTGAATGTAAATGGCCTAAATGCACCCATAAAGAGACAGAGAGTGACAGAATGGATAGAAAAAAAGGATCCATCAATATGCTGTCTACAAGAGACATGCCTTAGAAACAAAGACTTAATTTATTAAAAATCAATGGACGGAAAAAATATATCAAGCAAACAGCTACCAAAAAAGAGCAGGAGTAGCAATACTAATCTCAGATAAAATAGACTTTAAAACAAAATCCACAATAAAAGACAAAGAAGGGCACTATATAACGATTAAAGGGATGATCCATCATGAAGACATAACCATAATAAACATCTACACACCCAATGACAGGGCTCCAAAATACATAAAAGCAACTTAAGCAGCACTGAAAAGAGAAATTGACAGTTCCACAATAATAGTAGGAAACTTCAACACACCACTCTCAGTAAAGGGCACAATGTCTAGAAAGAAACTCAACAAAGATATATAAGACATAAAGTGCCAACTTGACCTCATAGTCATATATAGAACACACCACCCAACAACTGCAAAGTACACGTTCTTTTCCAATGCACACGGAACTTTCTCCAGAATAGACCACATCTTAAGCTACAGAGCAACCCTCAACAAAATCCAAAACATTGAGATAATACAAAGTATCTTCTTTGACCACAATGCCAACAAGGTAGAAATTAACAACAGAAAAAGCAAGCAAAAAAAATAAACTACATGGAAACTGAGTAACACTTTGCTTAAATAGCACTGGGTAATAGAAGAAATCAAAAATGGAATAAAAAATTCCTAGGATCACTACCTTGGTGAGTAGTGTCTGGGGTCTTAAAAGTCTGTGAGCAGCCATCTAAGATACTCCACTGGTCTCATCCTTCAGGAGCAAGGGAGAATGAAGAAAACAAGATATAAGGGAAAGATTAGTCCAAAGGACTAATGGGTCACAACTACCACAGCCTCCACCAGACTGAGTCTAGTATAACTAGATAGTGCCTGGCCACTACCACTGACTGTTCTGACAGGGATCACAATAGATGGTCCTGGACAGAGCTGGAAAAAAAATGTAGAACAAAATTCTAACTCACAAAAAAAGACCAGATTTACTGGCCTGACAGAGACTAGAGAAACCCTGAGAGTATGGCCCCCGGACATAATGAAGCTCAGTAATGAAATCATTCTGGAGGTTCACCCTTCAGCCAAAGATTAGACAGCCCCATAAAACAAAACGAGACTAATGGGGCACAACGATCCAGGGACTAGAAGGCAGGAGGGGACAGGAAAGCTGGTAACAGAGAACCCACGTCAAGAAGGGAGAGTGTTGACATGTCATGGTGTTGTTAACCATTGTCATAAAACAATATATGTACTAACTGTTTAATGAGAAACTATTTATTCTGTAAAACTTCATCTAAAGTACAATGAAAAAAAATCCCTAGAATCAAACAAGAATGAAAACTCACATCATACCAAAACCTTTTGGACACAGTAAAGGCAGACCTCAGAGGACAATTTACAGCAATGCATGCACACATCAAAAAATAAGAAAGGGACAAAATCAAAACACTAGCTAGACAACTCGAAAAAATAGAAATGGAATAGTAAAAAATCCCACAGCCACTAGAAGAAAGGAAATAATAAAGCTCAGAGCAGAAATAAATGAAATAGACAACAGAAAAACAATAGAAAGAATCAACAGATCTAAAAGTTGATTCTTTGAAAGGATCAACAAAATCGACAAGAGATCAGTGCTGACTTCTGGGCAATATGGCTCTATAGTCAGAAGCACCACACTGTCCCTCTGCAGCAAAGATCAGAAAAACTAAGTCAAACAGTCACACTTCAATCCTGAAACCCTGAGCATCAAATGAAGAGATAAAGAACTCAGCCAAGCACCGAATGGAATAAGAAACTGACTGAGAACAGAGAGCGAGGAGAGATACATGCAGAGGTCCCCTATCAGCTACCAAAGCACGGATCCGCTGTCTTGGACTCCTATTGGAGATCAGTGAACAGTGGGTACTAGAAAGCAGCTTCACGGAGCTTCCAGCAGGAGACAGAACAACTGGTAACCAGCGATATAGGCTTTCTCAACCCCCACCCTTCTTCAACCACACTTAGCCTCCTCTGCATCCTGCAGTCAGTCTCTTGGCCAGGAAACACAAACTTCACCCTGGTGTCATTTGGATTCCACCCGCCCGCACTGGCAGGCTACCTGAGTGCCTTTTGTTGGCTGCTGGTGTTGCTTTTCTCCACTGCTTTAGATTTCTTCCTTACCTCTCACCACCTCCTCCTTTCTCTCAAATACCTGGCTCCGTGCACCATCTTTGCTTCCTCCTGAAAGGCTACAAAACACTGCTGGACTGTAAAACTGCTTCCTGGCCTGTGCTACCATGCTGGTGGGACCCCAGGGGCTTTTTTGTTTGTTTATTTGTTTGCTGTGATTTGTTCTGTTTTGATTTGTTTATTTGTTTTCTTTTTCTTTTCTCGGCTTGGGAGCCCCTTCTAGCTGGGCAGTACTGTGTGGCTTGGAAGCTACTACTTACTCTGAGCAGATGCACAGGGACATCCCTGGGGGCATTTCTTTTTTCTTGCTTTTTTTTTTTTCTTTTTTATTTGTTTGTTTGTTTTTTTTTTTGCTTCTTTGCTTTGTTTTCTTCTCTATCTTATTCCCTTTTTGTCTTTCTTCATTTCGAGTCTCACGATTTATTCATTCTTTTCTTTTTTTCATTTTTGTTTTTCCTCATTTCTCAGTCTCTCATCTCTCCACTCCAATAGCAAGCTCCCTAAGCACTATTTTTTGTTTGTGTGTACGTTTTTGGCTACTGTTCCTCTCTCCTCTCTTTCATCTTTCTCATACCCTTCTTACCTCTTACCCGCTCCTTCCTGCCTACCTGCACTGTGCGCTGAACATCACACTCCCAAGGCACAGGCATGGCCTACTGGAACCTGCCCTGCACTGATTCCCTGGTATGTGCCACAAACAACCCATCCCAGAAACTCCCCTTCAGCTGGACCTGCCCTGCTGTACCATACTTGAGTGACTGACTCTGCCCATTGGAGAAGGAGGTGAAAAGTATTGTGCCCACAGACAAGCAAACAGCAAAGAATGCACAGCCCACTTGCTCAGACATAACCAAACAAAACAAAAAAGCAGGAAGAAACAAACAAATCTACAATCAATAAAAGAGGAGAATAACCAATGAATGCCCCAAAGACAGTAGACAGTATCAAAACATTTACAAAAATAGGACAGGATGGTTTGAGTAGGCATCTAAATTAAAACACCAGATGACCTTCCAGTAGAAGAAAAGGCACTAGACCTAACTGATAGGAAATTCAAATTTCTAATATTCAGAATTATCCAACAGGTGAAGCAAAAAGCAGACAAAAATGAGGAAAAAATAGAAAATCCATCGAAAAGGCAGACAAATTCATGGAAAATACAGAAGAAAAAAGAAGAATTCAAGAAAATAATACAGGAACAAATTGCTAAAATGAATTCACAACTAGAAATCATACAAAAACAACAATTAGAAATCCAAAAGATAAACAACAAGATTTCAGAAATGGACAGTGTCATAGAAGGGCTGATGAGCAGGTTTGAAACAATGGAAGACAGGATCAGCAAAATTGAAGACAAATACTAGGATACAAATCTGTTTGAGGAAAAAAATCAGAAAAAAGAACCAAAAAAAGAAAAAATGAAATAAACCTGAGAATTATGTGGGATACAATTAAAAGCAAAAATCTGGGAAAGATTGGCGTTCCAGAACAGGGGGAGAAAACAAAAAACACAGAGAGGATCACTGAAGAATTGTTGACAGAAATCTTCCCCAATATCATGAAAGATGAAAAGCTGACCATCCAAGAAGCCCAAAGAACTCCATATAGGATAGACCCCAAAAGAAAATCACCAAGGCAAATCATAATCACACTCGCTAAAACCAAAGACAAACAAAGAATCCTGACAGCACCTAGAAAAAAAAAGTCACATACAGAGGACAAACAAGACTAAGCTAGGATTATTCAGCAGAAACCATGGAGGCAAGAAGGCAATGGAATGACATATATAAAACCTTGAAAGAAAAAAATTTACACCCTAGAATAATATATCCTGCAAAACTCTTATTCAAATATGATGGTGAAATTAGGACATTTCCAGATAAACACAAATTAAGGGACTATGTAAAAACCAAACCAAACTTACAAGACTTATTAAAGGGAGTACTTTGATCTGAGAACAAACAACATCAGACCACAGACCAAATATAAGACATAGGATTGTACTAGCCAGATACCAACCTAGGAAATGAACTCTTAAGGACTATGCAAAACCAAAAGAATTACAACAGGGAACCAGAGAGGTTAATCTGTAAATGACAACAGCATCAGAACAATAAGAGGGAATAAATGGTGTAGGTATAGAACCTTCTAATGGAGAGGAAGGCAAGGCGATACCAAGTAATAATAGACTGCTTCAAATCTAGGAAGATAAGGGTAAATTTCAAGGAAACCACAAAGAAAGTTAACGAACCTACTCTTCAAAATAAAGAAAAAAAACATAAAGTTTCAGTAAAAACAAAACCTATGAAAACAAAAGAAATGAAAAAAATCCACAAAGAAAAGGAACTCAGCACAGGAGAGTAAGAGGAACAAAGAAAATTTCAGCACCACAAAAAATAGCACTACAAAATGCTATCCCACTCCTAGGAATATATCCTAGAGAAATAAGAGCCATTACACAAATAGACATATGCACGCCCATATTCATTATACCACTGTTCACAATAGCAAAAAGATGGAAACAATGTAGAAGCCCATCAACAGATGAATGGATAAACAAACTATGGTACATACACACAACGGAGTATCATGCAACGATGAAGAACAATGATGAATCTGTGAAGCATCTCATAACATGGATGAAACTGGAGGGCATTATGCTGAGTGCAATAAGTCAATCACAAAAGGACAAATATTGTATGTGACTGCTACTGTAAAAACTCGTGTAAAACTTTACACACAAAAAGAAACAATCTTTGTTGGTTATGAGGGATGGGAGAGGTGGAGGAGAACACTAAGTAGACAGTATATAAGTGTAACTTTGGTGAAAGGTAAGACAGTACACAATTCTTGGGAAGCCAGCACAACTTGTATAAGGAAAGGTCATGGAAACTCCATAGACACATCCAAACTCCCTGAGGGACTGAATTGCTGGGCGGAGGGCTGTAGGGACCATGGTCTCGGGGAACATCTAGCTTAATTGGCATACCACAGTTTATAAAGACAATGTTCTACATTCTACCTTGGTGAGTAGCATCTGGGGTCTTAAAAGTCTGTGAGTAGCCATCTAAGATACTCTGCTGGTCTCACCCCTTCGGGAGCAGGGGAAAATGAAGAGAACAAGATACAAGGAAAAGATTAGTCCAGAGGACTAATGGACCACAGCTACCATGGCCTCCAAAAGACTGAGTCAGGTACAACTAGATTGTGCCTGGCTACCGCCACAGACTGCTCTGACTGGGATCAAAGCAGAGGGTCCTGGACAGAACTGGAAAAAGCTGTAGAACAAAATCCTAACTTACAGAAGAAGACCAGATTTACTGGCCTGACAGAGACTGGAGAAACCCTGAAAGTATGGCCCCCAGACACCCTTTTAGCTCAGTGGTGAAGTCACTCCCAATGTTCACTGCTCAGCCTGGGATTGGTCAGCCTCATAAAACAAAACAAGACTAATGAGGCACAGCAGTCCAGGGACAAGGACTAGAAGGGGAGGGGACAGGAAAGCTGGTGATAGGGAACCCACAGTTAAGAAGGGACAGTGTTGACATGTCGTGGGGTTGTTAACCATTGTTATAGGGCAATATGTGTACCAACTGTCTAATCAGAAAATATTTGTTCTGCAAACCTTCATCTAAGGTACCAAAAAAAGAAGAAATATCTATGCGAGATCAAATTGAAACAGCACCTCAAAAGGTTTGATGGGAAGCCTAGGGGCCACTGAGTTAAAGATAATGGTGATGGAACAGTTTGGAAAAGGATAGTGAGAACAGCAGCACAACTGGAAGAATGTAATCGATGTCACTGAATTCTACATGTAGAAACTTTTGAAATGGTGTAACTTTGGCTATGTATATTTTCACCAAAAAAAAGTTCCTCCAAGTCAAGAAGGGAGAGTGTTGACATGTCGTGGGGTTGTTAACAATGTCATAAAACAATATGTACACTGACTGTTTAATAGAAACTACTTATTCTGTAAACCTTCATCTAAAGTTCAATTAAAAAACTAAGTTAAAATAAAAAAAATTGACAAACCACTGGCCAAAATGACAAAAAAAAAAAAAAAAAAAAAAACAGGAGAGCACACAAATGTCCCAAATAAGAAATGAAACAGGGGACATTACAACAGACCCAACTGAAATAAGAGGATTATAAAACAGTATTATGAAAAACTATACTCCAACAAATTTGAAAACCTAGAGGAAATAGATAAATTTCTAGAAACATGCTACCTACACAAACTAACACAAAGTGATATTGAAAATCTGAACAGACCCATAACAAGAGAAGAGATTGAAAAGGTAATAAAAAAAACTTCCAACGAAAAATGCCCTGGCCCAGATGGCTTCACTGGAGAATTCTACCAAAGATTTAGAGACGAGCTTACAGCAGTACTACTCGAACTATTTCAGAACATAGAAAAGGAAGAGATACTTCCGAATTCATTCTGTGAAGCCAGCATAACGCTGTTAAGAAAACCAGACAAAGACAGCACACAAAAAGGAAATTATAGACCAGTATCTCTCATGAATATAGATGCAAAAATTCTCAACAAAATTCTAGCCAATAGACTTCAGCATCATATCAAAAAAAATAATACACCACAATCAAGTAGGATTCATACCAGGTATGCAAGGATAGTTCAACATTAGAAAATCAATCAAAGTAACCCACCACATAAGTACAAGGAAAGAAAAGAATCACATGATTATCTCAATTGACACAGAAAAGACTTTAGACAAAATTCAACACCCATTGCTGATAAAAACTCTCAGTAAAATATGTACAGAAGGGAAATTTCTCAACCTAATAAAGGTTATCTATGCAAAACCAACGACCAACATCATTCTTAACGGAGAGAGGCTGAAAACATCCACCTTCAGAACAGGAACAAAGCAAGGATGACCTTCATCACCACTCCTATTTAAAATTGTTCTGGAAGTCCTAGCTAGAGCAATAAGGCAAGAAAAAGAAATAAAGGGCACCCAAATTGGTAATGAAGAAGTTAAACTGTCCCTCTTTGCAGATGATATGATACTATGCACAGAAAACCCTAAAGACTCCATGAGAAAAATACTGGAACGAATAGAAAGATTCATCAGAGTAGCAGGATACAAGCTAAACATACAAAAATCGGTTGGATTCCTATATACCAGTAAAGAGAATGATGAAAAGGAAATCTGGAAAACAGTATCATTTATAATAGCCCCTTAAAAAAATAAAATAGTTAGAAATAAATGTAACCAGGTATGTAAAAGACCTATACAAAGAAAACTACAAAACACTACTGCAAGAAACCAGAAGAGATATACATAAATGGAAAAACATACCATGCTCATGGATAGGTAGACTCAACATAGTGAAAATGACAATTCTACTCAATGTAATTTACAAATACATTGCAATTCTGATCCAAATACAAACAACATTCTTTAAAGAGATGGAAAAACTAATCATTAACTTTATATGGAAAGGGAAGAATCCCCAGGTAAGTAAAGCACTATTGATGAAGAAAAATAAAGTAGGAGGACTCACACTACCTGACCTCAGAACCTACTATACAGCTACGGTAGTCACAACAGCCTGGTACTGGTACAACGACAGATATCTTGACCAAAGGAACAGAATAAGAACCCAGATGTAAATCCATCCACCTATGGTCACCTGATCTTCGACAAGGGCTCAAAATCCATCAGCTGGGGAAAAGACAGTTTTTTTAACAAATAGTGCTAGTAAAACTGGATGTCCATCTCCAGAAAAATGAAACAGGACCCATACCTCACACCATACACAAAAACTAATTCAAAATGGATCAAAGACCTAAACATAAAGCCGAAAACTATAAAAGTTCATGGAAGAATAAATAGGATCAATGCTAGAGGCCCTAATACATGGCATTAACAGGATAAAAGCATAATCAACAACATACGAACTCCAGAAGATAAGCTAGATAACTGGGATCTTCTAAAAATTAAACACTTATGCTCATCAAAAGACTTCATCAAAAGAGTAAAAAGACAACCTACAAACTGGGAAAACATGTGTGGACATTATAAGTCAGACAAAGGTCTAATCTCTGAAACTGCAAGAAAATCCAACACCTCTGCAACAAAAAGACAAATATTTCAATTAATAAATAGGCAAAGGAAATGAACAAACACTTCACCAAGGAAAGTATTCAAGTAGACAACAGACACATGAGGAAATGCTCACAATCACTAGCCATTGGAAAAATGCAAATTAAAATCACAATGAGATACCATCTCACCCTGGCATTACTGGCAGGAATCAAAAAAACTGGAAATAACAAAGTAGGAGAGGCTGTGGGGAGACTGGAACTCTTATGCACTGCTGGTGGGAAAGCAAAATGATAACAACCATTTCGGAAAACGATATGGTGCTTCCTTAGAAAGCCAGAAATAGAAATACCACACTATCCAGCAATCCCACCCCTAGGAATATATCCTAGAGAAATAAGAGCTGTCACACGAATAGACATATGCATACCCATGTTCATTGCAGCATTGTTCACAATAGCAAAAAGATGGAAACAGCCTAGATTCCCATCAACAGATGAATGGATAAACAAACTATGGTACATGTACACAATGGAGTATTATGTAACGATGAAGAACAATGATGAATCTGTGAAGCATCTCATAACATGGATGAAACTGCAGGACATTATGCTGAGTGAAATAAGTCAATCACAAAAGAACAAATATTGTATGAGACTACTACTGTAAAAACTCATGAAAAAGTTTACACACAAAAAGAAACAATCTTTGCTGGTTTCTAGGGATGAGAGGGGTTGGGGGGGAATACTAAATAGACAGCAGATAAGTGGCAACTTTTGTGAAGGGTAAGACAGCACACAATACTGGGGAAGCCAGCACAACTTGCACAAGAAAAGGTCATGGAAGCTCCATAGACACATCCAAACTCCCTGAGGGATTGAATTGCTGGGCTGAGGGCTGTGGGGACCATGGGTATCAGGGAACGTCTAGCTCAATTTGTGTAACATAGTTTATAAAGAACATGTTCTACATTCTACCTCAGTGAGTAGCGTCTGGGGTCTTAAAAGCCTGTGAGCAGCCATCTATGATACTCCACTGGTCTCACCTCTTCGGGAGCAAGGGAGAATGAAGAAAACTAAAGATGTAAGGAAAAGATTAGTCCAAGAGACTAATGGACCACAACAACCACGACCTCCACCAGACTGAGTCCAGTATAACTGGATGGTGCCCAGCTACCACCACTGACTGCTCTGACAGGGATCACAACAGAGGGTCCTCGACAGAGCTGGAGAAAAATGTAGAACAAAATTCTAACTCACAAAAAAAAGGACCAGACTTACTGGCCTGACAGAGACTGGAGAAATCCCGAGAGTATGGCCCCCAGACACCCTTTTAGCTCAGTAATGAAGTCACTCCCGAGGTTCACCGTTCAGCCAAAGATTAGACAGCCCCATAAAACAAAATGAGACTAATGGGGTATAACAGTCCAGGGACAAGGACTAGAAGGCAGGAGGGGATAGGAAAGCTGGTAATAGGGAACCCAAGGTCAAGAAGGGAGAGTGTTGACATGTCATAGGGTTGTTAACCATTGCCATAAAACAATATGTGTACTGACTGTTTAATGAGAAACTGTTCTATAAATCTTCATCTGAAGTACAATAAAAAATTTAAAAAATATATAAATAAAAGTATAAAAGAACAACTACAAATGCATGTATATACATATATAAATGTATATGTATACATATATGTGCACATAAATGAATAAAATGAACATTCTTTAAAAAAACAGAAGAAATCAAATGTCTTTGCCTCAGTTGTCTCATTTGTAATATGAAAACTAGTACCTGCCTTACATACCTTGCAGTAATGCTATAAACATTTTTTTTTTTAAGTTGAAGACACTTTGATAAATACAAAATGTCCCAACCCTAAAAACTTTCTACCCTTGATAAATCTGGATCTTTTGAGGAAAAAGCAGCATTGTGTGTCCTCAAGAATAATCAAGAAAATACCCAGGCACTGACGAGTTTGAGAAATTCTGCTGTGGACATCAGGACTATAAGGTAGCTTACTTCTTCCTGAGCTGAGGGAGAAGCCCACCCAGATCTCACAAGGGAAATCATATCTTCTTGTTTTAACTTCTCATTGAAGACTGTAATTTTGGAAGAGACAGGACAGGCAATATGAACAGCTGGCTGTATAGATGGTATCCAAAAACAGGATTTGGTTTTCTAAACCATGGCTGGTGATGTGCTGTTGTTGTTAGGTGCCTTCAAGTCGGTTATGACCCATAGGGACCCTACAGGACAGAGTAGAACTGCCCTACAGGGTTTTCAAGGAGTGGCTGGTGGATTTGAACTGCCAACATTTTGGTTAGCAACTGAACACTTAACCACAACTCCATCAGGGCTGGTGATACAAGAATGGTAATCTCCTGGACAGATAAAGAAGGCATCTCTCAAAAACTAGGTGAATATGTTTTAGAAAGAAGCTGTACGTTCTCACCAAAAGTAGTTTAAAATGTAATTTAGGGAAGGCAGAGCCACAATGGCAGTATAGACAGAAGCACCAATGCCATCCCTCCACAGCAAAGACCCAAAAACTAAGTAAAACAGAGACAAATGTCAATCCTGGAACCCTAAGTGGCAAAGGAAGAGATAAATAACTCAACCAAACACAGAATGGAATAAGAAACTGACAGAGAACAGAGATCGAGAAGAGATATGAGCAGAGGTCCACTATCAGCTAATATAACACAGATTTGCCATCTTGGACTCTTGTCAGAGATCAGTGGGAAGGGAGTACGGGAAAGCAGCTTCATGGAGCTCCCAGTGGGAGACAGATCACCCGGTAACAGGCGATATATGATTTCCCACTCCTCAGCTTTCTTCCCCCGGCTTGGCCTCTGCTGCTTCCCAGTGGACCAAGGTTACTCAGCCAGCCAAGAGGTGCTGGCTCCATGCTGCTTGGATTCGCCCTGCCCACACCGACTGGCTGCTTCAGTGCCATTTCGCTGTTGCTAGTGTTGCTTTTTTTAGCTTCTTTTAGTTTCTTCCCTACCTCTCACCACCTCCCCCTCCTTTCTCTCTAATACCTGCCTTCATGTGCTATCTTTGCTTCTTGACAGGATGTGAAGCGCTGCTCAGCTGGGGAACCGTTTCCCTAGTCTGCACCCTCATGCTGGTGGGATCCCTGGGGCCTTTTTCTTTTTGTGGATTGGGAGCCCCTTCTAGCCTGGCCATACTGCCCGGCTTGGGAGTCACTTCCCAGTCTGCGAAGCCATGCTAGTGGGGTCCCTGGGGACATTTCTTTCTTTGTTCCTTTTTATTTTTCTTCATTTCTCAGTTTCTCGTCTCTCTCTACTTACCCTCTTTTCCTGTCTCCTGAATACCTGAAGCTGTGTACCATCTCTGCCCCTTCTACCCAGACTGTACTGTACAGATTGGGAGCCACTTCCGCAGTCTGTGAAGCAGCACCAGTGGGATCCCTGGGAGCTTTTCTTTCTTCTACTTATTTATTTATTTTTCTTTTTCCCTTTTTGTCTTTCTTCATTTGTCAGTTTCTTGTGTCTCTCTACTTACCTTCTTTTCCTGTCTCCTTAATACCTGGTGCTGTGTGTCATCTCTGCTCCTTATTGCCAGGTTGCGCTGCATGGCTTGGGAGCCACTTCCCCAGTCTGTGCAGCCACGCAAGTGGGATCACTGGTGGCCTGCTTTTGTTTTTTCTTTTTTATTTATTTCTTTTTTCTTTTCCTTTTTGGTTTTCTTCATTTCTGTTTCTCATCTTTCTCTGCTTTCTTTCTTTTCCTGTCTCCTGAATACCTGGCACTGTGCAACACTTCCACCCCTTCTTGATGGGATGTGCCCTGAGGCCTGGGAGTCTTTCCTGGTCACTGGTGGGATCCCTGGGGGCATTTCTATCTTTTTTAAATTAATTTGTTTTCTCTTTTTCTTTTTGTTTTTCTTCATTTCTCAGTTTCTTGTCTCTCCACTCCAATGGCAAGCTCCCTCAGCACTATTTTTGGCTCCCGTTTCTCTCTCCTCACTCTCTTCTTTCCCATACCCATCTTAGCACCAAACATCACAACTTCTCACTTCCCTCCTATGTGCACCATGCACTGAACATCACACACTTGAGCAGCACAGGCATGGCCTTCTGGAACCTGCCCTGCACTAAACCCCAGACCATCTTGTCGGCCCCAGTACATGCCACAAACAACCCTTCCCAGCCCCACCCCTTCAGCTGGACCTGCCCTGCTGCAACATAGCTGAGTGACTGGCTCTGCTCATTGGACAAGGAGGTAAAAAGTATCATGCCTACAGACCAGCAAACAACAAAGAAAGCACAGCCTGCCTGCTCAGACATAACCAAATAAAATAAAAAAGCAGGATGAAACACACAAATCTACAATCAATAAATGAAGAAAATAACTACTGAACGTCCTGAAGACAGCAGACAATATCAAAACATAAAAAAAAAAAAAGACAGGATGGTTCCAGTAGGCATACAAAATAAAACACCAGATGACTTTCCAGTAGAAGGCACTAGAACTATATGATAAGGAATTCAAATCTCTAATATTCAGAATTATCAAAAAGTTGAAGCAAAAGACAAAAATGAGGAAAAAATAGACAAGTTCATGGAAAAGACAGAGAAAATCATGGAAAATACAGGCAAAAAATGAAAGAATTCAGGAAAATAATACAGGAACAAAATACCAAAGTAAATTCACAACTAGAAAACATTAAAAAATAATAATAATTAAAAATCCAAAAGATAACAATATTTCAGAAATGGACAGTATCCTAGAAGGGCTAAGGAGCAGGTTTGAAACAATGGAAGACAGGATCAGTGAAATTGAAGACAACCATTTGGATATAACTCTGTTTGAGGAAAAATCAGAAAAAAGAACGAAGAAAAATGGAAAAATGAAGAAACCCTGAGAATTATGTGGGATAAAATCAAAAGCAAAAATTTGTGAGTGATCAGAGTTCCAGAATATGGGGAGAAAACAGAGAACATAGAGAGGATCATCGAAGAATTGCTGACAGAAACTTCCCTAATATCATGAAAGATGAAAAGCTGACCACACAAGAAGCTCAATGAACCCCATATAGGATAGAACCCAAAATAAAATCACCAAGGCATATCATAATCACACTCACTAAAACCAAAAACAAACAAAGAATCCTGCGAGCAGCTCGAGAAAAACAAAAAGTCCATACAGAGGAGAAACAATAAGACAAAGCTTGGATTATTCGGTAGAAACCATGCAGGCAAGAAGGTAATGGGAAGACATATATAAAACCTTGAAAGAAAAAAATTACCAAACAAGAATAATATATCTTGCAAAACTCTCATTCAAATATGATGGTGAAATAAGATAAACAGAAATTAAGGGACTATGTAAAAACCAAACTGAATTTACAAGAATAATTGAAGGGAGTCCTTCAGTCTGAACAAAAAACATCAGACCATAGCCTGAATTTAGGGCACATGATGGCACCGGCCACATACTAACCTAGGAAGTGAACTCTCAAGGACTATTCAAAGCAAAAGATTTACAACAGGGAACCAGAGAAGTTAATCTGTAAATGACAACAACGTCAGAATAATAAAAGAGGGAATAAACAGTATACATATGGAACTTTCTAATGGAGAGGAATGCAAAGTGATACCAAGTAATAATAGACTGGTTCAAACCTAGGAAGATAAGGGTAAATATCAAGGTAACCGCAAAGAAAGTTAACAATCCTACTCATCAAAATAAAGAAGAAAAACATAAAGTCTCAGTAAAAACAAAATCTACAAAAAGAAAAGAAATGAAAAAAATCCACAAACAAAAGGGATTCAGCACAGGAGAATAAGAGGAACAAAGAAAATGTCTGCACCACAAAAACAAGCACTACAAAATGAGAGCAATAAACTCACAGCTATCAATAATAAAACTGAATGTAAAAGGCCTATATGCACCCATAAAGAGACAGAGAGTGACAGAATGGATAGAAAAACAGGATCCATCAATATGCTGTCTACAACAGACTCACCTCTGAAACAAAGATGTAAATATATTAAAAATCAACATTTGGAAAAATATATCAATCAAACAGCTACCAAAAAAGAGCAAGAGTGACAATACTAATCTCAGACAAAATAAACTTTAAAACAAAATCCACCATAAAAGACAAAGAAGGGTACTATATTGTCATTAAAGGGGTGATTCATCATGAAGACATACCTATAATAAATATCTATACACCCAATGGCAGGGCTCCAAAATACATAAAACAAACTCTAACAGCACTGAAAAGAGAAATTGACAGTTCCACAATAATAGTAGGAAATGTCAATACAACATTCTCAGTAAAGGACAGAACATCTAGAGAGAAACTCAACAAAGATACAGAAGATCTAAAGGGCACAATCAGCCAACTTGACCTCATAGTCATATATAGATCACTCCACCCAACAGCTGCAAAGTACAGATTCTTTTCCAATCCACATGGAACAGTCTCCAGAACTGACCACATCTTAGGCCACAGAGAAACCCTCAGAAAAATCCAAAACATTGAGACAGGACAAAGTATCTTCTCTGACCACAGTGCCATCAAGGTAGAAATTCACAACAGGAAGAGCAAGGAAAATAAATCAATTACATGGATACTGAATAACACCCTGCTTAAAAAGCACAGGGTAACAGAAGAAATTAATGATAGAATCAAAAAATTCCTAGAATCGAACAAGAATGTAAACACATCATACCAAAACCTTTGGGACACAGCAAAGGCAGTCCTCAGAGGTCAATTTATAGCAATAGATGCCCACATCAAAAAAGAAGGGACAAAATCAAAACAGCTACACAACTCAAAAAAATAGAAAGAGAACAGCAAAAGAAGCCTATAGCCACTAGAAGAAATGAAATAATAAAGATCAGAGCAGAAATAAATGAAATAGACAATATAAAAACCATAGAAAGAATCAATAAATCTAAAAGTTGGTTCTTTGAAAGGATAAACAAAATCGAAAAACCACTGGCCAAAATGACAAAAGAAAAACAGGAGAGCACGCAAATAACCCAAATAAGAAATGAAATAGGGGACATTAGAACAGGCCTAATTGAAATAAAAAGAATCATAACAGAGTATTACAAAAAACTATACTCCAACAAATTTGAAAACCTAGAGGAAATGGACAAATTTCTAGAAACACACTATTTACTAACATAAAATGATGTTGAAAATCTGAACAGACTCATAACAAGAGATTGAAAAGTTAATAAAAAAAACTTCCAACAACAACAACAAAAAAGCTCCATCCCAGATGGCTTCACTGGAGAATTCTACCAAACATTCAGAGAAGAGCTTATACCAGTACTACTCATACTATTTCAGAACATAGAAAAGGAAGTGATACTGCTGAAGTCATTCTGTGGAGCCAGCATAATTCTGATACCAAAACCAAGAAAGGCACAACAAAACAGAAAATTACAGACCAATATCTCTCATGAATATAGATGCAAAAATTCTCAAGAAAATTCTGGCTAATAGAATTCAGCATCATATCAAAAAAATAACATGCTGCAACCAAGTAGGATTCACACCAGATATGCAAGGATGTTCAACATTAGAAAATCAATCAATGGAATCCACCACATAAATAAAAGGGAAGAAAAGAATCCCATGATCATCTCAATTGACACAGAAAAGGCATTCAACAAAGTCAACACACATTCCTGATAAAAACTCTCAATAAAATAGGTATAGAGGGGAAATTCCTCAACATAATAAAGGGCGTCTATACAAAACCAACAGCTACCATCATTCTCAACAGAGAGAGGCTGAAAACATTCCCCTTGAGAGCAGGAACAAGACAAGGATGCCCCTTATCATCACTCCTATTTAACATTGTGCTTGAAGTCCTAGCTAGAGCAATAAGGCAAGAAAAAGAAATAAAGGGCATCCAAATTGGTAATGAAGATGTTAAACTGTCCCTGTTTGTGGACTATATGATACTATACATAGAAAACCCTAAAGACTCCAGGAAAAAACTACTGGAACTAATAGAAACATTCAGCAGAGTAGTAGGATACAAGATAAAAACATACAAAAATCGGTTGGATTCCTATACACCAATAAAGAGAATGATAAAAAGGAAATCAGGAAAACAATACCATTTATAGTAGCCCCTAAAAAAAAAATAAAATACTTAGGAATCAATGTAACCAGAGACGTAAAAGATCTATACAAAAAAACTACAAAACACTACTGCAAGAAACCAAAAGAGATCTACATAAATGGAAAAACATAGCATGCTCATGGATAGGTAGACTCAACATTGTGAAAATGACAATTCTACCCAAAGCAGTTTACAAATATAATGCAATCCCGATCCAAATACCAAAAACACTCTTTAAAGAGATGGAAAAACTAATCATTAACTTTATACAGAAAGGGAAGAGGTCCCAGATAAGTAAAGCACTATTGAAGAAGAATAAAGTAGGAGGACTCGCACTACCTGACCTCAGAACCTACTATACAGCTATGGTAGTCAAAACAGCCTGGTACTGGTACAACAATTGACCAATGGAGCAGAACTGAGAACCCAGATGTAAATCCATCCAGCTATGGTCATCTGATCTTCAACAAAGGCCCTAAGTCCATCAAATGGGGAAAAGACAATCTTTTTAACAAATGGTGCTGACACAACTGGATATCCATCTGCAAAAAAATGAAACAGGACCCATACCTCACACCATATACAAAAACTAATTCAAAATGGATCAAAGACCTAAATATAAAGCCAAAAACTATAAAGATCGTAGAAGAAAAAATAGGATCAACGCTAAGGCCCCAACACATGGCATTAACAGGCATTAACAATAACCAACAACACACAAACTCCAGAAGATAAGCTAGATAACTGGGATCTTCTAATAATTAAACACTTATGCTCATCAAAAGACTTCACCAAAAGAGTAAAAAGAGAACCTACAGACTGGGAAGAAGTATTTGGCTATTACAAATCCGACAAAGGTCTAATCTCTAAAATCTACAAGAAAATCCAATACCTCTACAACAAAAAAAGATAAATAATCCAATTAAAAAATAGGCAGAGGAAAAGAACAGACACTTTACCAAAGAGAACATTCAAGCGGCTAACAGGCACATGAGGAAATGCTAGAGATCACTAGCCATTAGAGAAATGCAAATCAAAACCACAGTAAGATACTATCTCACCGCAGCATTACTGGTATGAATAAAAAAAAAACAAAACAGAAAATAACAAATGTTGGAGAGGCTGGGGGGAGATTGGAATTCTTATGCACTGCTGGTGGGAATGCAAAATGATACAACCATTTTGGAAAACTACATGGCACTTCCTTAGAAAGCTAGAAATAGAAATACCAAGTAATTCGGCAACCCGACTCTTAGGAATATATCCTAGAGAAATAAGAATTGCCACATGAATAGACATATGGACACTCATGTTCATTGGATTATTGTTCACAATAGTAGAAGGATGGCAACAACCTAGATGCCCATCAGCAGAAGAATGGATAAACAAGCTATGGTACACACACATAATGGAGCACTATGCAACTATAAAGACCAATGATGAATCTGCAAAGCATCTCACAACATGGAAGAATCTAGAGGGCTTCATGCTGAGTGAAATAAGTCAATCACAAAAGAACAAATATTGTGTGAAATCACTACTATAAAAATTCATTAAAAGTTTTACACATAAATAGAAAAATCTTTGATGGTTACAAGGGAGGGTAGGGGTGGGGCTGGAAAAACACTAAACAGACAATATATAAGTGGTGACTTTGGTGAAGGGTAAGACAGTACACAGTTCTGAGGAAGCCAGCACAACTTGTACAAGGCAAGGTCATGGAAACTCCACAGACACATCCAAACTCCTTGAGGGACCCAATTGCTGGGCTGTGGGATGTGCGGACCATGGTCTCAGGGAACATCTAGCTCAATTGGTGTGACACAGTTTATAAAGAAAATGTTCTACATTCTACTTTGTTGAGTAGCATCTGGGGTCTTAAAAGTCTGTGGCAGCCATCTAAGATATTCCACTGGTCTCACCCCTTCAGGAGCAAGGGAGAATGAAGAAAATTAAAGATACAAGAGAAAGACTGGTCCAAAGGACTACCACGGCCTCCACCAGACTGAATCCAACACAACTAGATGGTGCCCAGCTACCACCACTGACTGCTCTGACAGGGATCACAATAGAGGGTCCTGGACAGAGCTGGAGAAATCTGTAGAACAAAATTCTAACTCACAAAAAAAGACCAGACTTACTGGCCTGGCAAAGACTGGAGAAACCCCGAGAGTATGGCCCCTCCGGACACCATTTTAGCTCAGTAATGAAGTCACTCCTGAGGTTCACCCTTCAGCCAAAGATCAGACAGGCCCATAAAACAAAACGAGACTAAAGGGGCATACCAGCCCAGGGCAAGGACTAGAAGGCAAGAGGGGACAGGAAAGCTGGTAATAGGGAACCCAAGATCGAGAAGGGAGAATGTTGACAAGTCATTGAATTGTTAACCAATGTCATAAAACAATATGTGTACTAACTCTTTAATGAGAAGCTGGTTTGTTCCGTAAACCTTCATCTAAAATACAATTAAAAGAAAAAGAATTAACAAAACGCAATTTAGGAAAGGACAGGGAAGCGAGCTCAGATAAAACTGTAGAGATATTGTGCTACACACCTCTCATTTGCCCCTCCAGATCCACTCTCTGCCCTTCTCTCCCCTGCTTGTGCCTGGGGAGCTGACCATACGGATGGCATCACTGTGCTCCCTTAACTTCTATTTGACGTGTACCAATGACAGCCACCTCTCTGGGTTCAAGTAACCACATTTTCTTCTTGCCCCTCCAGACCTAGGAGTGGTGACAGCTTTGTGCAGTTGCCCCTTCAGGGTAATGCATTATCCCTCCTCAGTTTCCCCAAATCATGCCCTCAGCTTTGTAAGTAATACATTTATTAACAGCTTCTCAAATTGCATTTTTTTGAGTATTCCAGCTTTTTCCTGACTGTTACAGACTCAGCTACATATACGGAGAATAATAAGTGCAAGACAGAAAAAGGAAACTTATAGGAGGCAGTGACAAGTGATTTTCTCTAGAAAGGTAGAAGGAAAGTGATATAGGAGTTGTAACAGTTGTGGCAGGAGCAGTGATAGTTGTGGGGTTGGAAGACTGAAATGACAATAAATGTGTCTGGATGATAAAATGAAGCTGGACTTTTAATTCAAATTGTTAAACACAACCCAAGGCACTAAGATCTGTGACTGCAGGACAGTAGTTCAAAAGAAACTGACATATCACTGGGGTTTAGAACAGCACTGCATATCAGGAAGGTATACACCTATGTTAACATCTATTTATCTGAGGATGGACTTAGAGCAGAGAGCAAATGAGTGAGGAGAGAGAGGGGAGACATGAAAGTATGAGATTATCTACAGCAGTGCTTCTCATCAAGAATAATCTTACCCCACCTCCTATAGAATATTTGGCAATGTCTGGAGACATTTTTTATTATCATGACTGAGGTGGAAGGGTGCTTCTGGTATCTAGTGGGCAGAGGCCAGGAATGCTGCTAAACATCCTACAATGCATAGGACAGCCCCCTAGAACAAAGAATTATCCATCTTAGAATGTCAATAGCACCAAGATTGAGAAACCCTGATCTATAGTGCTGGCCAGATGAAAGCTGTGAATCATGTGTATCATGTAATGATTAAGAATGTAATCTCTAGAATTAGCTAGACCTGTCTTTGAATCCCATCTCCTCTTCTTATTAGCTAGTGATCTTAAGCAAGTACCCTAACCTCTGTAAGCTTCAGTATCTTATCTATAAAATGATAATAATATAGGCCTAATAATATGTTGCTGTAATTGTTAGGTGCCGTCCAGTCAGTTCCGACTTATAGCGACCTTATGTACAACAGAATGAAACACTGTCCAGTCCTGCACCATCCTCACAATCCTTGCTATGTTTGAGTCCATTGTTGCAGCCACTGAGTCAATCCATTTCATTGAGGATCTTCCTCTTTTTTACTGACACTTTACCAAGCATGATGTCCTTCTCCAGGGACTGGTCCCTCTTGAAAACATGTCCAAAGTACATGAGATGAAGTCTCACCATCCTTGCTTCTAAGGAGCATTCTGGCTGTACTTGTTCCAAGACAGATTTGTTTGTTCTTCTGGCAGTCCATGGTATATTCAATATTATAAGAAAAACTTGCCGTTGAGTCAATTCTGACTCATAGCGACCCTATAGGACAGAGTAGAACTGCCCCATAGGGTTTCCAAGGAGTGGCTGTTGGATTTGAACTGACCACCTCTTGGTTAGCAGCCAAGCTCTTAACCACTGCACCACCAGGGCTCCAATATTATAGATAAAACCCTACTGCCATTCAGTCGATTCCAACTCATAGTGACCCTGGAGGACCGAGTAGAACTGCCACATAGGGTTTCCAAGAAGTGGCTGGTGGATTCAAACCGCCTACCTTTTGGTTGGCAGCCTGAGCTCTTAACCATTGTGCCACCAGGACTCCATATTATATAGGTCTATGTTATTAGATAATAAGAAGATGCACCTCCTAAAGCTGTTGTGAGAAGTAAAATAAGCAATACATATAACGCACAGTGCTTGGCACATAGTTCAAGGTCTGAACTAATATTAGCTCCTGTTATGCTAATTATCATCTTCTCAATGCAGATTATAACTCCATTAAAACAATTTATGAGGCAAGATGGAAGGGTTCTTGATTATGTAGTTATATGGGTGTGTTTACTTTGTGAAAATTCATTAAACACTGTACTTATGATACAGAGTCTTTTCAAACATATGTCATAGTTCAATAAAAAGCTTACTTAAAATAATGAAAATCTCATTCTGCCTTCCTCCAAAAAACACACCTAGTAAATTCTTGACTAGAGATTCAATCTCTCAGAAGGTTGAAGATGCAGTGAAGGTAATGGTGACTTTCTGCTGTCCAAAAATAAGAAACTGGAAGGAAAGAAGTAGAAGAGACCATCACATAATAGTATAGGAAGAAAATGTTTGTCAAGGTCCTGACATACACCCTTGATTTATATAAAAGCAGAACTCATAAAGTTTGGTAAAAAACAGCAACAACAACTGTTATCCCATAGTCTAAGAAAGGAAGATGACTTAAGAAGAATGGTGGGCTCTAAACAGACATTCTCTTGGTCATAAATTATCATGATCAGGAAGAAATGTGAGTGACATCTAAGGAAACAGGTCAGCATGTCCACAGGGAACTCCGTGATGAGCTCAGGGCTTTAAAGACCTGCGTGGGATGAATGGAGAACACCCAGTCTGGAAGGTACAAAGAATGATATAATGGGTATGATATGCCAGGTACGTTAAAGCACAGATGAGGAAGGCTTGTGAAGCATGCTAAAGACAACTGAAAAGGCACTTTAGGTCTTCTCAGAGCTGGAAGAAGAACAAGAGAGCATATGGCCACAGCTCAATTTTAATGTTAACAGCACAAAGAAGGTAGAACAATTATTTCATACTTTCCTTCAAGTTTCTCTCTCAAGGAAAATGATCTTCAGATGATGATGGATAGTATGCTATTGGCTAGGAAAGGACTTGAGCGCTGAATAGTTGAGTAAATAGTAAGAGCCTCCTTGCCCATTTAAATAGGCTCAAACCTGCTGGCTGGGTAAAAGGTGTACAAATGTGACTGTAAAACCCTTACAGGTAAACTCTGAGGCAAATGGCCTGCTGAAAGACTTAAGAAGGACAAAAGTTGTGCCTATTTTTAAAAGGGGAACACATTTTAGAAACTACCACCCATGGGCTTAATGCTGATCCCTGGAAAAATTCTGGACTTTTTAAATTAACAGTATGTACTTGGTGGAGTAAAGTAGTAGAAAGCCCTGGACTCAGCATGGTTTTCCAAGGAAAGGTGTTATACTAATAATTGTCAACATTATTAGTTGTGTGTCAAGTACACTCCAAGCACTCTACTCATTCAGGCTTCACAGTAGTCCTATGATGCAGCTGCTACCATTATCTCCATTTTCCAGATGAAACAGAGGGGTTAGTTAACTTTTCAGAGGTCATACAGCTAATTTGTAACAGAGCTGGAGCTCAACAAGGCAGGCTAACACTAGAGTCTCTCCTCTTCCTCTTTACTGTGAGGCTTGTAACAAAGCAATTGATAATGAGTTTCTACATATTCTTCAGGACAAAATGAGAAAACATTGGCTACACCGTACTACGTTTAGGCGGAGTGGCACTTAGTTAAGCAGTTGTAGCCAGGGCTTTGAACCAGTTCTTTCTGGTTCGAACTCTTGCTGAGAATTTGCATTTCCACTCCAGATATACTGAATCAGAATCTACATTTTAACAAGTCCCCAGGTGATTCTTACGTATAATAAAATTTGAGAACCACTACTCTAATAGTGGTTCTCAGAATTGGTCCCTAACCAGCAGCATTACCATCGCCTGGGAACTTGTTAGAAATGCAAATTCTCAGCAGGGGTTTGAACCGAACTAGTTAGAAGCCCTGGTTGTAGCAAAGGAAGCTTGACTGAAGCCCTTCTGTCATCCTGGAAGTCCCTGGGGACAATACATTAGGTTGCACCATTAAATATTGGTGATATTCGAGTACTTTTGACCTATAAAAATGCCAGTTTCATATGGTTCAGCCTAATACTTGCTACTCTCTTGATCAATACTTTTTCAAAAACCTACGTGGACATGTATAGTGTCTGTGGAACCATTTTTCAGATGACACAAAGCTGGGATTGAAAACTAATCAGGTAGGTGACAGAGCTTTGTTTCAAAAGGATGTTTACAGTTTGTAGAGTAGTGGGCTGAAATCAGAGAAGTAGATTTTAACAGAAATGAATGTGAAACTCTGGATTTCATTTCAGACATTGAATTTATACAAATATAGGATGAATAGGATTTCCTGGGTGGTGTAAATGGTTAATGAGATTGGCTGCTAACCAAAATGTTAACCAAAAGGTTGGAGGTTAAAGTCTACCAAGAGGTACCTTTGAAGAAATTCTTGGTGATCTATTTCTGAAAGAGCAACCATTGAAAACCCAGTGGGGCACAGTTCTACTCTGACAGACATGGGGTCACCATGAGTTGGAATAGACTTAGCAACTGGTTTATAGGATGAGGGAGATGTGACTTTACTAAAGTTCCTGAGCATTTTAGATCTTCACCAGCTTATCTGAGTCCTCAAATACTGAGGCAACTGGGGAAGCTAACACAATCCTGACCTGTATTAAATAAGCTCACCGCAGTATTACATTCTGTCTGGAGTGCCAATGTACAGGAGTGGGGGCACTCTGATATACGGAAGATGTTCAAAGAAGGGTGGCCTGGATATAAAATTATTTGTGGTACACAGAAAAGTTGAGAGAACTCAGAACTTTTAACCTGAGGAGGCTTGGGGAAACCTGTTAACAGCCTTCAGATATTTAAAGGGCTGCCATTTCTATGATCACAAATACTGACTGAGTAACTGCCATATGTAAGGAATTAATGCTATGTGCTATGAAAGATTGATTAATGAGAAAGAAAACTCCCTGACCTCAAGAAGTTTATTAACTATGTGACACACAAACAACAAATGTAGGGGCTAATAGTTGCTATACTAGAGATGCAAATAAACCATAATCGTGCTTTTTACAGATATATTTCAGATATCTAAAAGAAGTAGGAAACAGAGAGAAAGAAATGAGTAATTGATTTATAAGAGGCATTAGAAAACTTGATGGGAAACAGAATTCGTTGAATTATAAGGAAAATATTTCTGAACAACAATGGAATGGAGTCCCTGGGTGGTGCAAAGGGTTAATTCGCTCACTGCTAATCAAAAAGTTGGTGATTTGTGTCTACCCAGAGGTGCCAGTGATCTACTTCTGAAAAACAAGCACTGAAAACCCTATGGAGCACATTTCTACTTCGACACGTGTGAATCATCATGAGTGGGATCGACTCAACAGCAACTGGTTTGGTTCTTGGTTAACGACGGACTTGATGGCTTGGTGAGAGAGTGAGCTCCCTTCTGGGCATCCTGAGGCAATGAAGCACTCATGTCAGGATGTCCCTGCCCTAGGTGGATGAGTTGGCTAAATAGATGACCTTCAATACCCATCCCAAATTGTAAGTCTCAAACTCTCTGAAAATAAATCATCGGGTTGAGAACAGAAATGTCAATGAAAACAATCAAATCCTCCCATATGTTAGTTGCACATGGTAGCCAGCCTAATGCCTGGCACATAGTTGGTGCTCAATTGATATTTGGTGATACAGTCCAGTTTACAACTACTTCATGTAGTTATAAAGCAGATCTCACTTTTAAGAAACCTTGAACTTCTGAAACAATTGAGCCAGAATTTTAGAGCTGGAAACACTGAACTAGTGTTTGAACTAGTTGGCTGCAGCACCTGTTTTACAGATGAGACTGGAATGGAAAGGGGCTCACCTCCTTGCCCACCGTTACACAGACTTCCTGTCAGAACTGCAGCAAAATGCCTGCTCTCTCCAATCCAGGGCATTTTCCACTATATCACTCCGCTGTCTTATTCAGCTTGGCAAAACAAAAACAGACTAATAAAACAATCCTCTTTTGTTTGTACTACAAGACACATTTAATAGTAATTTCCTGCAGTGCAATTATTGGTGATTTTACTTATGGTCTATATTTCAGCCTCTGAAATGTGTGCATGCGTGCCTGCAATGTGGAAACCTTGGTGATGTACTGGTTAAGTGCTAAAGGTTGGCCGTTTGAATCCACCAAACTCTCCTTAGAAACTCAGTGGGGCAGTTCTACATTGTCCTGTATGGTCGCTGTGAGTTGGAATCGACTTGGCAGCAACGGGTTTGTTTGTTTTTTTGTCACGCATGTGTGCACACACACATACAGATTTCAACAAGCTCTGCCTTTATTACTTACACAAAGGAAGGAGCCACCCCTAAGGTGCGATTCGAGGGTTGAGGTGTTCTGGAAAACCCACCACTACACCACTCTCCTTAGAAAACCACTTCCTTCACCTGTCATAGGGCCTGCCGCTGCCATTCGAGATTCATTCCTTGAATGTCCCCCACCAAGCTCCCAGAGAGTCCTGGGAGGAGTTCTGCATTGACATCTTCAAAAGTTAGATTGAATGAGGGGCCACCAATTTGCTCTTCTTTGTGATGGCAAAGCCCACCATGAGAGCATCATAGGAGCATGTGTCCGGGCTGCGTTTCAGGGGGGTAAAATATGAGGTCAGCAAAGCAGATTTCACCAATCTTACCATTTTTCCCTGCAGTTAACTCTTAATTATCTTCATTCATGTTCTCATAACAATTCTCAATAAATTGTTATATGATCATTTGGATTTTAGCTGTATTGCATCTGTTAGTATTTTCCCTAGCAAAATCTGTTGCCCTAGTATTTCCCGGTAATCCTAAAAGTGCACATTCCCTGGGCTCAACAGATGGTGGGAAGAGGCGATCTGAGTACTGGTGAGAAACTGAGAGCATTTTGCACTGGAAGATCCAAAACCTCTACGAGGATCAGATCTGACTCCTTAATGGCAAAATTCTAGCACTGACCCCCCCCACCAATAAACTACATGGTGACTAGGATTTTACCAGCCCATTGCCCACTTATTTTATCACATCTGCTCACATTTTCAGGTGTTGAGTCCTGATGGGTACCTATTTACTCATAAGACTGTTGCCAGGGTACCTAAGTGCTTTAATTAATTCATGAAATAGTTCTGTGCCTCACAGCTGAAAAGCAAATATTTTCCTGTTTCTCTTTCACATACACTCTCAAACTGTTGCTTGAGGGGCTCCAAGATGTTCGGTGAAGTCAGAATACTCTCCTCTCTCACGAAAACCATTGTTTGCTAGGTTGGTGGGATTGTGAGGTTTTTTTTCTCCTTTCAAAAATGTTCTTTAATGTTGACATAAAATTCTTTGTGAAAAATCCACATTTTTCAAAAGGTTACCAAAAAAGGTCTTTTCCAGGAGAAAACAAAAGAATACTTTGAAGAGTTCTTAGCAGTAGTAAAGAAGTTGAATTAAGAAATGCCAATTTGATAAACAATTTAAACTTACAAGGGTAGACTGGGTAGCTAACTTCTGTGAATAATCAAGCATATCAAAGTTGTTATGTAGATAAAACTTATGCATAATTGATTAAATATGGCATTTCTTCATCCAGATATTCTGATGCCCAGTAGATAAGGCCTAAAAAAAAACTGGCTCAAGGACCATTTCAAAAGCCTTTTGTTTTATACCAGCATAATGTACATTAAAAAAAAAGTACCAATGGCCCACATTGGCCATCAGATGTTACCTGGTTTATGTCTCATTTCTGCAGGATTGTGAGTGACTAGGTTTAATCTGATACACTGACCTGTATTAAGGTAATAAAACAAACAAAAACCCGATATATATCTACCCTATAGGGCAGAGTAGAACTGCTCCATTGAGTTTTCAAGAAGTGCCAGGTGGATACGAACTGCCAACCTTTTGGTTAGCTGTTGAACTCTTAATCACTACACCACAGGGTTTCCATATTAAGGTGATAGTAATGCCTCATTACTCTTTCTAGATATCTAGTTTTATTCACTATGTTTTCATGTTTGAAAAAAAAGGAATCTGTGAATTTTAGGTGGCTGGAAATTTCATGTAATGGAAGTTAACTAAGGAGTTCCTTGTCCTACATATTGATGGGGCATGATAGAAAATCAGTAGGTAAGAAACTGTGCAGGAAGTTGGTGAAGGGATCACAAGGTGCTTGTATGATTATAAAGCAGATGGACAAAGTTTTCTTAGAACTTAATGGGAAAATTCACTGGCTTCTTCTTGAAGGGCTTAGCTTTTTATATCCACATCCATATTTTAAACCTCGTAACTGAAATCTAAGTACACTGTTCATTTGTAGCTTGTCAGCTGAGGGAAAATTACAGAATGGGTCACGGCAGCAGGGAGATTATGGGTTACATCTGATAAATGGCTATTTATATGTACTGAGCTGGCTCTGGGGTATTCTCAGGGTATAATTTCATAGCAGAGTTAACATCATCACATAAAATATGACAACAAGTTTTACACTGCTGATCTTAAATGAAATTGCAGCCTTCTATAATGAGCAAGTGAGGCCCAGAAAGCAGGATGGATTGAGCTTCACCAATACCTGTCACCTCCCATCACAGGCTCTTCAAGGTAGAGAGGGGACAAATGGGCAGAGGTGACAGGAACTTCCTGATTTCTCTCATGGCACCCAGAGCCCACTGACAGAAGGGCAGCTTCCCACCTCCACATTACAGAAAACACTCCTTTCATTCCTAGGCACATTTCCTGAAACATTGGGTGTAAATCACAACCACATCTCCCCCATTGACTACCATCAGCATTTCAGATATAATTTACCTTTACTTCTATTGATTTTCAATTGGCAAGGACTCTGAGCCTCTCTGTCACTGCATGCCCTAGCTTGGTGCTGAATGATTTATGAAAGAAATCTAAATGCCCCAGAGGTGGTCCACACTTGAAGGAACTGCCAAATTAAATATTTTAAGTGGACTCTTTTTTGAAATGAAAATAATGTAGCTGTGTTCATCTCTTTGGTCAGATGGGACTTGACTTACCCTAATTGTGGGAAGGAGGGGGCTGTTTGCGTGTAGTTTCAGGGGCACACCTGTGCTTTCCAAGCTAAGTTTTCTTAGTGATTGAGTTGGTCTCACTCTGAGTGTAGAACTTTTTCTGTTTATAGCCTGGAGCCATCTGGATTTCCAGGTTGTAAACATCATTGCTTCAAGGGGTTCCACCCTGGGGTTTGATCCCATTCAAGAGACACAAATGTCTACTAGGGTATTACATTTGATAATGAGGTTATTACTCAGTTCTTTTACATCTCTTGTCTTATTCTCTTACATCTGATCATTACCACCCTCTTTCACCTTTTTGGTGGTTTTAGACATGAAGAGCCCTTATCATTTTTACTGAACATATTCGAAAATAAATTTTCATTCCCCCCATTCCCACCCTCCTTTCATCCCCAAATAAAAGGCCAGGTGGACTGCACACAGGGAGCATAGGCAACCACAGGATTATTTAAACTCTGCCTTTTTTGCTCTGGGACAGGGTGGTGCTTGGACCCCCAGCTGTTGCCATTCATTTCCTCAGTGGTTTCAGGTTACTTTTCTGCACCAGCCACTAGTGAAAAGATAATTTAGAATTTTTTCTAATGAAATGCATTTTGTCTGTCATCACCTTCCTCATACTCTCATTAGCATCTCAAGTAATTGAATCACCCCTCTGTTGTTAAAGATTACGGTGCATGACAGGAACTCACAATTTTATATATTTTTTTAAATTTACATAGAGTAAAATTCACTTTTTTGGTGTACAAATCTATACATTTTTACACATGCATAGATTCTTGTTACCAGCGTTATAGTCAGGATGCAGAAAAATACCCCAAAGAGATGCTCCCGCTCCCTCTTCTTATTCAGACCCTTTCCCCACCCCCAGGGGCAGCATAACCAGTAAGCAAGGAACACTCCAACTTCATTGTGTTTACTTACTAATCTGTAGTGAACAATTTCACATGGGTTCCACCACATTTTTGATGTGGTGAAAAACAGGTGAAATTGTGCAGTACGGATTAGTAAGTAAGTACAAGTAAGCCTGTGCATACCTTGCTTATCGTGTATCCATCCCTGCCCAACCCCAATGCCTGGAAACCACTGATCTGTTTCTATGCTTTTGCCCTTTAAAAATGTAATATAAACGGAATCATAAAGCATGTAACCTTTTGGGACTGAGATCTTTAACGTAGCATAATGCATTTGAGATCCACCTATGTTATTCCATATCAGTAGTTAATTCATTTTTTTCTTTTTCTTTTTTATTGTACTTTAGTCAAAGGTTTACAGAACAAACTAGTTTCTCATTAAACAGTACGCATATAGTTTTATATCACTGGTTAGCAACCCAACAATGTGTCAGTACTCTCTCTGTCCCCTCCCGCATTCTAGTCCTTGTCTCTGGGCTGTTGTGCCTCTTTAGTCTCATTTTGTTTTATGGGTCTGTCTAATCTTTGGCTGAAGGGTGAATCTCAGGAGTGACTTCATTACTGACCTAAAAGGGTGTACGGGGATCTGCAACAATGGGCTCCAGTCTCTGTCAGGCCAGTAAGTCTGGTCTTCTTTTGTGAGTTGGAATTTTGTTCTACATTTTTCTCCAACTGTGTCCGGGACCCTCTATTGTGATCCCTGTCAGAGCAGTCTGTGGTGGTAGCCAGGCACAATCTAGTTGTACTGAACTCAGTCTGGTGGAGGCAGTGGTAGCTGTGGTCCATTAGTCCTTTGGACTAATCTTTCCCTTGTATCTTTAGTTTTCTTTGTTCTCCCTTGCTCCTGAAGAGGTGAGACCAGTGGAGTATCTTAGATGGCCACTCACAAGCTTTTAAGACCCCACACGCTACTCACCAAGGTAGAATGTAGAACATTTTCTTTATAAAGTATGTTATGTCACTTGAGCTAGATGTTCCCCAAGATCATGGTCCCCACAGCCCTCAGCCCAGCAATTCGGTCCCTCAGGGAGTTTGGATATGTCTATGGAGCTTCCATGACCTTGCTTTGTACAAGTTGTGCTGGCTTCCCCAGTATTGTGTACTGTCTTCCGCTTCACTAAAGTTACCACTTATCTATTGTCTATTTAGTGTTTTTTCATCCTCACCCATCCCCTCCCTCATAACCATTAGAGATTGTTTCTTTTTGTGTGTAAACCTTTTCTTGAGTTTTTAAAGTAGTGGTCTCAAACATTTTTCCTTTTGTGATTGACTTATTTCACTCAGCATAATGTCCTCCATTTTCATCCATGTTATGAGATGCTTCACAGATTCATCATTGTTCTTTATCTTTGCATAATACTCCATTGTGTGTATGTACCATAGTTTATCCATTCATCTGTTGATGGGCATCTAGGATGTTTCCATCTTTTTGCTATTGTGAACAAACTACAATGAACATGGGTGTGCATATGTCCATTTGTGTGATGACTCTTATTTCTCTAGGATATATTCCTAGGAGTGGGATTGCTGGATCATAGGGTATTTCTATTTGTAGCTTTCTAAGGAAGTGCCATATTGTTTTCCAAGATGGTTGTATCATTTTGCATTCCCACCAGCAGTGCTTAAGAGTTCTAATCTCCCCGCAGCCTCTCCAGCGTTTGTTATTTCCTGTTCTCTTGATTTGTGCCAGTAATGCACCAATGAGATGGTATCTCATTGTGGTTTTGATTTGCATTTCTCTAATGGCTAGTGATCACGAGCATATACTTATGTGTCTGTTAGCCACTTGAATGTCTTCTTTGGTGAAGTATCTGTTCATACCCTTTGCCCATTTTTTAATTGGATTATTTGTCTTTTTGTTGTAGAGGTGTTGGATTTTCCTGTAGATTTTAGAGCTTAGACCTTTGTCGGATTTGTAATAGCCATAAATTTTTCCCCAGTCTGTTGGTTCTCTTTTTACTCTTTTGGTGAAATCTTTTGATGAGTATAAGTGTTTGATTTTTAGAAGACCCCATTTATCTAGCTTATCTTCTGGAGTTTGTGCCTTGTTGGTTATGGTTTGTGTCCTGTTAATGCCATGTATTAGGGCCTCTAGCATTGATCCTATTTTTTCTTCTATGAACTTTACAATAGTTTTTGGCTTTATATTTAGGTCTTTGATCCATTTTGAATCAGTTTTTGTGTATGGTGTGAGGTGTGGGTCCTGTTTCATTCCTTTGCAGATGGACATCCAGTTTTGCCAGCACCATTTGTTAAAAGGACTGTCTGTTCCCCATCTGATGGACTTTGGGCCCTTGTCGAAGATCCAGTGACTGTAGGTGGATGGATTTACATCTGGATTCTCAATTCTGTTCCATTGGTCAATGTATCTGTTATTGTACCAGTAGCAGGCTGTTATGACTACCATAGCTGTATAGTAGGTTCTAAGGTCAGGTAGTGCAAGTACTCCTGTTTTATTCTTCTTCAATAGTGCTTTACTTATCCGGGACTTCTTCCCTTTCTGTATAAAGTTAATGATTAGTTTTTCCATCTCTTTAAAGAATGTTGTTGGTATTTGGATCAGGATTGCATTGTATTTGTAAATCGTTTTGGGTAGAATTGTCATTTTCATAATACTGAGTCTACTGATCCATGAGCATGGTATGTTTTTCCATTTATGTAGATCTCTTTTGGTTTCTTGCAGTAATGTTTTGTAGTTCTCTTTGCATATGTCTTTATATCCCTGGTTAGATATACTCCTAAGTATTTTATTTTTTTAGGGGCTGTTATAAACGATATTGTTTTCCTGATATCCTTTTCATCGTTCTCTTTATTGGTGTATAGGAATTCAACTGATTTTTGTATGTTTATCTTATATCCTATTATTCTGCTGAATCTTTCTATTAGTTCCAGTAGTTCTCTTGTGGAGTCTTTCGGCTTTTCTGTGTGTAATATCATATCATCCACAAATAGGGACAGTTTAACATCTTCATTACCAATTTGGATGCCCTTTATTTCTTTTTCTTGTCTTATTGCTCTAGCTGGGACTACCAGCACAATGTTAAATATGTGTGGTGATAAAGGGCATCCTTGTCTTTTTCCTATTCTCAGGGGGAATGTTTTCAGCCTGTCTCCATTAAGAATGATGTTGGCCATTGGTTTTGCATAGATGCCTTTAATAATGTTGAGGAATATCCCTTTTGTACCTATTTTATTGAGAGTTTTTATCAGGAATGGTTGCTGGACTTTGCGGAATGCCTTTTCTGCATCAGTTGAGATGATCGTGTGATTCTTTTCTTTCCTTTTATTTATGTGGTGGATTACGTTGATTGATTTTCTAATGTTGAATCATCATTGCATACCTGGTATGAACCCTACTTGGTTATAGTGTATTATTTTTTTGATATGATGCTGAATTCTATTAGCTAGAATTTTGATGAGAATTTTTGCATCTATATTCATGGGAGATATTGGTCTGTAATTTTCTTTTCTTGTGGTGTGTTTGCCTGATTTTGGTATTAGGGTTATGCTGGCTTCATAGAATGAATTTGGAAGTATCCCTTCCTTTTCTATGTTCTGAAATAGTTAGAGTATCACTGGTATAAGCTGTTCTCTGAATGTTTGGTAGAATTCTCCAGTGAAGCCATCTGGGCCAGGGCTTTTTTTTTGTTGTTGCTGGGAGTTTTTGTTTTTTTTTTTAATTACCTTTTCAATCTCTTCTCTTGTTATGGGTCTGTTCAGGTTTTAAACATCATTTTGTGTTAGTCTGAGTAGGTAGTGTGTTTCTATAAATTTGTTCATTTCCTCTAGGTTTTCAAATTCATTGGAGTATAGTTTTTCATAGTACTCTGTTATGATCCTTTTTATTTCAGTTGAATCTGTTGTAATGTCCCCCGTTTCACTTCTTATTTGGGTTATTTGTGTCCTCTCCTGTTTTTATTTTGTCAGTTTGGCCAGTGGTTTGTTGATTTTGTTGATCCTTTCAAAGACCCAACTTTTGGTTTTGTTGATTCTTTCTATTGATTTTCTATTCTTGATTTCATTTATTTCTGCTCTGATCTTTATTATTTCCTTTCTTCTGGTGGCTGTGGGCTTTTTTTTTTTTTTTGCTGTTCTCTTTCTATTTGTTCATGTTGTGTAGTTAATGTTTTGATTTTGTCCCTTTCTTCTTTTCAGTGTGTGCATCTATAACTACAAATTGACCTCTGAGGACTGCCTTTGCTGTGTCCCAGAGGTTTTGGTATGATGTATGTTCATTCTCATTTGATTCTAGGAAATTTTTTATTCAGTCTCTGATTTCTTCTATTACTCAGTGGTTTTTAAGCAGGGTGTTATCCAGGTTCCATGTAACTGATTTTTTTTCCCTCATTCTTCCTCTTATTAAACTCTACTTTGATGCCATTGTCAGAGAAGATACTTTGTATTATCTCAATGTTTTGGATTTTGTTGAGGATTGCTTTGTGGCCTAAGATGTTACCTATTCTGGAGAATGTTCCATGCGTGTTGGAAAAGTATGTGTACTTTGCAGCTTTTGGGTGGAGCATTCTACGTATGTGTATGAGGTCAAGTTGGCTGATTGTGCCCTTTAGGTCTTTTGTATCTTTGTTGAGTTTCTTTCTTGATGTTCTGTCCTTTACTGAGAGTGGTGTATTGAAGTCTCCTACTACTATTGTGGAACTGTTGATTTCTCTTTTCAGTGCTGTTAGAATTTGTTTTATGTATTTTGGAGTCCTGTCATTGGGTGTGTAGATGTTTTTTATGGTTATGTCTTCATTATGGATCGTCCCTTATATAGTGCCCTTCTTTGTCTTTTATGGTGGATTTTGTTTTAAAGTCTATTTTATGAGATTAGTATTTCCACTTCTCTTTTTTTGGTAGCTGTTTGCTTGACATCTTTTGTTCCATCTTTTGATTTTTAATAAATTTATATCTTTGTTTCTAAGGTGAGTTTCTTGTAGACAGTATATTGATGGATCCTGTTTTTTATCAGTTCTGTCACTCTCTGTCCCTTTATGGTGCATTTAGACCATTTATGTTCAGTGTAATTATTGATAGGTGTGAGTTTATTGCTGTCATTTTGTAGTGCTTTTTTTGTGGTGCTGATGTTTCTTTGTTCCTCTTACTCTCCTGTCTGAGTTCCTTTTGTTTGTGGATTTTTTTTCATTTCTTTTGTTTTTATAGATTTTGTTTTTACTGAGACTGTATGTTTTTCTTCTTTATTCTGATAAGTAGGTTTGTTAACTTTCTTTGTGTTTACCTTGAAATTTACCCTTATCTTCTGAGGCTTGAACTAGTCTATTATCACTAGGTATCACCTTGCCTTCCTCTCCATTAGAAAATTCTATGCCTACACCGTTTATTCCCTCTTTTATTGTGCTGAACTTGTTGTCATTTACAGATTAACCTCTCTGGTTCCCTGTTGTAAATGTTTTAGTTTTGATTAATTGTTGAGAGTTCATTACCTACGCTGGTATCTGGTTGGTGCAGTCTTGTGTCCTAGATTCAGGCTGTCATCTGATGTTGTCTGTTCTCAAACTAATGGACTCCCTTTAATAATTCTTGTAAGTTTGTTTTGGTTTTTACATATTCCCTTAATTTCTGTTTATCTGGAAATGTCCTAATTTCACCAACATATTTGAACGAGAGTTTTGCAGGATAGGTTACTCTTGGTTGGCAATTTTTTTCTTTCAAAGTTTTATATATGTTATTCCATTACCTTCTTGCCTGCATGGTTTCTGCTGAATAATCAGAGCTTAGTCTTATTGTTTTTCCTCTGTATATGACTTTTTGTTTTTCTTGAGCTGCTTTTAGGATTCTTTCTTTGTCTTTGGTTTCAGTGACTGTGCTTATGATATGCCTTGGTGATTTTTTTTTTTTAGTTCTATCTTATATTGGGTTTGTTGAGATTCTTGGATGGTCAGCTTTTCATCTTTCATTATATTAAGGAAGTTTTATGTCAGCAATTCTTCAGTGATCTTCTCTGTGTTTTCCGTTTTCTCCCCTTGTTCTGGAACTCCAGTCACTCACAGATTTTTGGTTTTGATTATATCCCACATCATTCTCAGGGTTTCTTCATTTTTCTTCTTCTTTTTTCTGATTTTTTCCTCAGAATTGTAATGAAGTATTTGTCTTCAATTTCACTGATCCTGTCTTCCATTGGTTCAAACATGCTCCTCAGCTCTTTTAAGACATTGTCCATTTCTGAAATTTTGTTGTTTGTCTTTTGGATTTCTAGTTGTTGTTTTTGTATGATTTCTATTTGTGAATTTATTTTGGTAGTTTTTTCCTGTATTATTTTCCTGAAATTTTCCACTGTTTTGTCTGTATTTTCCATGAATTTGTCTGCCTTTCCCATGATTCTGTCTATTTTTTTTCCTCATTTTTGTCTGCTCTTTCAACTCTTGGACAGATTTGAATTCTCTATCAGGTAGTTCCAGTGCCTTTTCTTCTACTGGAAGATCATCTGGTGTTTTATTTTATATGCCTACTGGAACCATCCTGTCTTGTTTTTTTTTTTTTTTTTTTTAATGTTTTGATATTGTCTGCTGTCTTCAGGACATTCAGTAGTTATTGTCTTTGTTTATTGATTATAGATTTGTTTGTTTCATCCTGATATTTTGTTTTATTTGGTTATGTCTGAGCTGTGCTTTCTTTGTTGTTTACTTGTCTGTAAGCATGACAATTTTCACCTCCTTGTCCAATGTCAGGGCCAGTCCTTCAGCTGTGGTGCAGCAGAGCTCATCCAGCTGAAAGGGAGGGGCTGGGATGGTTTGTTTCTGGCATGCATTAGGGCCAACAGGGCGGGCTTGGAATGAGTGTAGGGCAGGTTCCAGTAGGTCATGCCTGTGCTGCTCAGGGGTGTGATGTTCAGTGCATGATGTAGGTAGGCAGGCAGGAAGGGGTAGATTGTGATGTGTGGAGCTA
Source organism: Dugong dugon (assembly GCA_030035585.1). Taxonomy (NCBI): domain Eukaryota; kingdom Metazoa; phylum Chordata; class Mammalia; order Sirenia; family Dugongidae; genus Dugong; species Dugong dugon. Next base: position 156,991,907 of record CM057462.1, read on the forward strand.
AGATTGGTATGGGAAAGAGGAGAGAAAAACAGGAGCCAAAAACAAACAAAAAAATTTCTAAGGGAGCTTGCCATTGGAGTGGAGAGATGAGAAACTGAGAAATGGATAAAAACAAAAATGAAAAAAAAATCCCCCAGGGATCCCACTAGTGAGGCCTCAAAAATGGGGGAAGTGGCTCCCAGGCCGTGCAGTACAGCCTGGCTAGAAGGGGTAGAGATGTCACACAGTGCCAGGTATCCAGGAGACAGGTAAAGAAGGTAAGTATAAAGAGACAAGAAACTTAGAAATGAAGAAAGACAAAAAGGAAATAAGGAAAAAAAAAAAAAAAGAAATGCTCCCAGGGATCCCACTGGCATGACTGCCCAGAGCTGGGAAGTGGCTGCCAAGCAGTGAAAAGAAAAAGAAAACAAACAGGAAAACAACAACAACAAAACAAAAGCCCTGGGGATCCCACCAGCATGGTAGTGAGGGCCAGGGAAGCAGTTCCCCAGTAGAGTGGCACTTCACAGCTTTTCAGGAAGAAGCAAAGATGGCACACAGAGACAGGTGTTCAAGAGAAAGGAGGGGGAGGTGGTGAGAGACACAAAAGAAACCAAAAGAAGTGGAAATAAGCACCAATAACAAATAAATGGCACTCAGGGAGCTGGCCATTGTGGGCAGGGAAAATCCAGGTGGTACAGGGGCTGAAACCAGAGCCTCTCAGCCAAGAGACTGTCGCTGGTGGGAAGCAGTGGAGACCAAGAAAGGGGAAGAAGGGTGACAGTGGGAAAGAGTGTATCACTAGTTACTGGGTGCTCTATCTCCTGCTGGGTGCTCCGTGAAGCTGCTTTCCCATACTCCTGGTCTGCCAATCTCCGACAGGAGTCCAAGATGGCGAATCCATGTTGTGTTAGCTGACAGGACCTCTGCACATATCTCTCCTCGCTCTCTGTTTTCTGTCAGTTCCTTATTCCATTTCGTGTTTGGCTGAGTTCTTTATCTCTTCATCTGACACTTAGGGTTCCAGGATTGACATTTGTCTCTGTTTTACTTAGTTTTTCTGGTCTTTGCTGTGGAGGGATGGCAAGGTGCTTCTGTCTACAGGCCCATGTTGACTCCACCTCTCTCAATACTTCATTCATTTTTGGTGCTGAGTAGTATTAAAATGACACATGCAAAATCCTGGAAATAGAAAACCAAAAGAGAAGAACATCCTCAGCATTTCTCGAAAGAACTGAAGAAAAAATTCAAGCCTCGAGTTGCAATATTGAAGGAGTCTATGGGGAAAATATAAAATGACGCAGGAAGCATAAAAAGAAGATGGAAGGAATACAAAGAGTCACTGTACCAAAAAGAATTGTTGATGTTAAGACATTTCAGGGGGTAGCATATGATCAGGAACTGATGGTACTGAAGGACGAAGTCCAAGCTGCACTGAAGGAATTGGTGAAAAACAAGGTTTCAGGAATTGACAGAATACCAATTGAGATGTTTCAACAAATGGATGCAGCACTAGAAGTGCTCATTCATCTATACCAAAAAATTTGGAAGACAGCTACTCACCAACCAACAGGAAGAGAACCATATTTGTGCCCATTCCAAAGAAAGGTGATCCAATAGAATGTGGAAATTATCAAATAATATCATTAATATCACACATGTAAGATTTTGCTGAAGATAATTCACAAATGGCTGCAGCAGTACATCAACAGGGAAATTCCAGAATAAAATGAAATTCAGAAGAGGACGTGAAATGAGGGATATCATTACTGATGTCAGATGGATCCTGGCTGAAAGCAGAGAACACCAGAAAGATGTTTACCTGTGTTTTATTGACTATGCAAAGGCATTCAACTGTGTGGATCATAACAAATTATGGATAACATTGCAAAGAAGGGAATTCCAGAACACTTAATTGTGCTCATGAGGAATCTATACACAGATCGAGAGGCAGTTGTTTGAACAGAACAAGGGGATACCGCTTGGTTTAAAGTCAAGAAAGATGTGTGTCCAGGTTGTATCCTGTCACCATACTTATTTAATCTGTATGCTGAGCAAATAATCTGAGAAGCTGGACTATCTGAAGAAGAACGGGGCATCAGGATTGAAGGAAGGCTCATTAACAACCTGCGTTACACAGATGACACAACCTTGCTTGCTGAAAGTGAAGGGGACTTGAAACACTTACTGATGAAGATAAAGACTACAGCCTTTAGTATGGATTATGCCTCAATTTAAAGAAAACAAAATTCCTTACAACTGGACTGATAAGCAACATTATAATAAATGTAGAGAAGATTGAATTTGTCAAGGATTTCATTTTACTTAGATTCACAGTCAACACCCATGGAAGCAACAGTCAAGAAATCAAAAGGCACATTGCATTGGGCAAATCTGCTGCAAAAGACCTCTTTAAAGTATTGAAAAGCAAAGATGTCTCCATGAAGACTAAGGTGCACCTGACCCACGCCATGGTGTTTTCAATTACCTCATATGCATGTGAAGGCTGGACAATGCATAAGAAAGACCTAAGAAGAACTGACACCTTTGAATTGCGGTATTGGCAAAGAATGTTGAATATACCATGGACTGCCAAAAGGACGAACGAATCTGTCTTGAAGGAGGTACAATCAGAATGCTCCTTAGAGGCAAGGATGGTGAGACTATGTTTCACATACTTTGGGCATGTTATCAAGAGGGATCAGTCCCTGGAGAAAGACATCATGCTTGGTAAAGTGGAGGGTCAGCGAAAAGGAGGAAGACTCTCAACGAGATGGATTGACATGTTGGTTGTAACAGTGAGCTCAAGAATAACATTGATTGTGAGGATGGCACAGGACTGGGCAGTGTTTCATTCTGTTGTACATAGTGTCTCTATGAATCAGAAGTGACTTGACGGCACCTAACAACAACAGTATTCCATTGTGTAGATTAACTACAGTTTATCTGTTCAACCACTGAAGCACATTTGGGTTATTTCCAGGTTTTTGGTGATTATGGATAACACAGCTACAAACATTTGTGTACAGATTTTTGTGTGAACATAAATTTTCACTTATTTAGAATAAATACCTACTAGTGGGATTTCTGGATAATATAGTAAATGTATGTTAAACTTTATAAGAAATTTCCAAACTATTTTTCTGAATGGCTGTACCATTTTGCATTCTGACCAGGAATGTATGAGAGTTCCTGTTGATTTGCATCCTCACCACCACTTGTAAAATCATTTCATTTACATTTCCCTGGTAAATTATACTTAAGCATCTTTTTATGTGCTTATTTGCCACTCATATATCTTCTTTGGTGAAGTTTCTGCACAAATCTTTTGCCCATTTTTAAGTGGGTTGTTTGTTTCTTACTGCTGAGTTTTGAGTTCTTTATATATTCTGGATACAAGTTCTTTCCTTTATATATGATTGCAAATATGTTCTCCCAGAATATGGACTGTCTTTTTATTGTCCTTTGAAGGGTAAAAATTTTTAAATTTTGATGAAGTACAATTTAACATTTTTTTCTTTAATGGATACTCTTTTTGTCTTTTAACTAAGAATTCTGCCTAACCCAAAGTCACAAAGTGTTTTCCTCCAAGAGTTTTATAGTTAAACATTTTGTATTTGGATATGATCCATTTTCAGTTAATTTTTACATAGGATGTAAAATGTAGCTCAAGATTTTCTCCAATCTCTTTGGTGAATTTTTAATTTATATTATTATATTTTTTTAATCTTAAAATTTCCATTTTGTTCTTTTTCATATACTTTTTCCTATGGTGAGAATTTCTATCTTTATTTCAAAATGTTCATCTGGGAGGTGGACCCAACATAACGCCCTAGACAGATGTATCATGCTGTCCCTCTGCAGCAAAGACAACAAAATATGAGTAAAACAGATACAAATGTCAATCTTGTAACCCTAAGCATCAAATGAAGGGCTAAAGAATTAGATCAAGGACTGAATGGAAGAAGAAACTGAAGGAAAACAGAGACTGAGGAGAGATATACAGTGGAGGTCCTCTGCCAACTAACACAGCACAGCATTACCATCTTGGAGCACAGCCAGCAATGACCTGGACAGGGAGTATAGGAAAGCAACTTCACAGAGCTCCCAACAGAAACAGAGTACCCAGTAACCAGAGAAACATGTTTTCCCACCCTCACCCTTATGTCCAGTACACCACCTCCACCCCTTCCCTAGAGGCCACACCACACCACCTTGGCTAGAGAACTGCTGGCCCAGCACCAGCCCAAGTCCCACCCACCCTCACCCACCCCCAACCACCCACCTGCCCCCACCCTCTGGCTCCTGCCATGCCATTTTTATCCCCTTTCTTCCTTTTCTTTCTCCTTCCCATCTAGTCCCATACACCACCTACACCCCTTCCCAATGGGCCACTCTGTGCTGCCTTGGTAGCCTGGGTCTGCCCTGCCCCCACCCAGCTGCTCCTGCCCCACCATTTTTTTCCTTTCCTCCTTTTCTTTCTCCATCTACCCTGCCTCTACCCCTTCCCACAGGGCCACACTGTGCTACCTTGGCTAGAAAGCCACTGGCCCACTACTTCCCCATATCCCCCTACCTCACCCACAGGCCCCCACTGGGTCATTTTTTTCCTTTTCTTTCTCCCACCTAGCCCTGTAAGCCACCACTACCCCTTCCCACCAGGTCACACTGCACCACTGTGGCTAGAAAGCCATAAGCCCATCACTTTCTACCCCCACCTAGCCTCATACACCACCTCTCCCCCTTCCTGCCAGCCCCCAGATCTGCCCTGCCCCATTCACTGGCTGCCCCTTTTTTAAATTTCTCTTTTCTCTTCTTTGTTCCCCTCACTTAGCCCCGTACACAACTCCTACCTTCCTGCCAGCCCTCACCATGATGCTGTGGCTACAGCAACGCTGGCTCAGGCTTACCACCACACTGGGTACATGTTTCCCCTCCTTGCCCACCACTTGGCCAACTTATGAATGGAGAGAAGTGAACTTGTATAACTCCTCATCTAATACCCCAACCTGTCTGGAGAGAGGCTATGAATGCTTCCACACCACTGGACCAACATCAGGAGACAGCACCCACCCAGTCTGCCCTCAGCTGCCTCGTCAAACCACTTATCTTAGTTATCTAGTTCTGCTATAACAGAAATACCACAAGTGGATGGCTTTAACAAAGACAAATTTATTCTCTCACAGTCTAGGGGGCTAGAAGTCTAAATTCACGGTGCCAGCTCCAGTGGAAGGCTTTCTCTCTGTCAGCTCTGTGGGAAGGTCCTTGTCATCAATCTTCCCCGGTCGAGGAGTTTCTCAGTGCAGGGACCTCAGGTCCAAAGGACGCACTATTCTCCTGGCTCTTGTTTCTTGGTGGTTTGAGGTCCCTATGTCTCTCTTCTCACTTCTGTCTTTAATATCTCAAAAGAGATTGATTTAAGAAACAACCTAATCTGTACAGTCAGTCCTGCCTCATTAACAGAACTGCTGTTAATCCCACCTTATTAACATCATAAAGGTAGGATTTACAACACATAGAAAAATCAAATCAGATGACAAAATGGTGGACAATCACACAATACTGGGAATCATGGACTTGTTAAGTTGACACACATTTTTTTCAGGGGACACAATTCAATCCATAATACTAGTGTACAGTGAAGTGGCACACCCTGCTTGCTGTTGCCCTTCCCACCCGGACAAGGTGGTGACAGCTATCAGGCCCATAGATGAGCAAGCAGCAAAGCATGCCTGTCCCACCTGCCCTGACATATTAAAACAAAACAAAGAAGCAGGATGAAACAAATGAACATACAATCAATAAATAAAATAATACCTTAATGTCTCAGAGACAGCAGACAATATCAAAACATATTTAAAAAAAAAAAGCAAAAAAAGATGGCTCCAGTAGGTGACTAAAATAAAGAATCAAATGTCCTTCTGGTAGAAGAAAAGGGGCAGTGGAACTGCATGATACGAAATTCAAAAGACTAATATTTAGTGCTCTCCAAAAGATTAGGAAAGAAATCAAGGAAAACACAGACAAAACAATAAAAGAATCAGGAAAATATACAAAAACAAAACATCAAAATAAATAATTAGAAATCATACAAAAGCAACAACTTGAAATCCAAAAAGTAAACAACAAAATTTCAGAATCTGACGACTCATTAGAAGGATTTAGGAACAAATTTGAAACAATGGAAGACAGAATCAGTGAGATTGAAGAAAAATCCATGGACTCTACTTTGAAGAAAAATCAGAGAAAAAAGTGAAGAAAGCCTAAGAATTATGTGGGACACAATCAAGAGCAAAAATTAGCGTGTGATCAGAGTTCCAGAAAAGGAGGAGAAAATGGAAAACACAGAAAAGATTGTTGAAGATTTGCTGGCAGAAAACTTCCCAAATATCATGAAAGACGAAAGCTGACCATCCAAGAAGCCCAACGAATCCCATATAGGATAGACCCAAAAGAAATTCACTGAGAGATATCGTAATTACACTTGCCAAAACCAAAGACAAAGAATCCTGAGAGCAGATTGAGAAAAACGAAAAGTAACTTAACAAAGGGGAAACAATAAGACTAAGCTCTGATTACTCAACAAAAACTGTGCAGGCAAGAAGGCAAAGGGATGACATATATAAGCCTTAAAAGAAAAAGAAAAAAAACTGCCAGCAAAGAATAATACATCCTGCAAAACTCTCTTAATACGATGGCAAAATTAGGACATTTCTAGATGAAAAGAAATTAAGGAAATTCATAAAAACCTAACAAACTTACAAAAAATGTTAAAAGGAGTTTTTCAGTTAAAGAGCCAACAACATCAGACAACAACTTGAGTCTAGGACACAAGACAGTATCAGCCAGATACCAACCTAGGTAAATAACTCTAATAAACCTAAAAAACTTAAAACAGGGAAACAGAGATGTCAACCTGTAAATGACAACAACATCAAAACAATAAAAGGAGGAATAAACAGTGTAGGTATAGAACATTCAAATGGAGGGGAAGTCAAGGAATAGACTTTTTCAAACTTAGGAAGATAAGGGAAAATTTCAAGGTAACCACAAAGAAAGTTAAGAAGCCTACCAATCAGAATAAAAAATAAGAAAAACATAAAGTCACAGTAAACACAAAACCTATAGTAATGAAAGAAAAGAAAAGAAAATCCATAAACAAAAGGAACTCAGCATACGAAAGTAAGAGGAACAAAGAAAACGTCAGTGCCAGAGAAAAAAATCACAACAATATGGCAGCAATAAACTCATACCTATCGATATCACACTGAATGCAAATAAGTTAAATGCACCTGTAAAGAGACAGAGAGTGGCATAATGGATAAAGTATGCTGTCTACAAGATACTCACTTTAGACACAAAGACATAAACACATTGAAAATCAAAGGATGGAAAAAAAATCAAACAGTAACCAAAAAAGAGCTGGAGTGACAATACTAATTTCAGATAAAATAAACTTTAAGGCAAAATCAACCATAAAAGACAGGGAATGACATTATATAATGATTAAAGGGACAATTCACCAAGAAGAAAAACTTAATAAATATGCACCCAACAACAGGGCTCCAAACTATACAACACAAACTCTAACAGCACTGAAAAGAGAAACAGTTCCATAATGATAGTAGGAGACTTCAACACACCACTCTCAGTAATGGACAGAACATCTGGAAAGAAACTCAACGAAGATGCAAAAGATCTAAAGGCTAAAATCAACCATCTTGACCTCATAGACATATGAGGATAAGTCAAAAAGTATTGCTAGAAAATCATAGAAACCATTATTAAACAAAAATATCAAAATGTGAAGCTATTGTTTTGCAGCATATCTTCCATCTAGTTCTATACACTTCTGAAGGCAGTGTTTCCATCTCTCTAACCCTTGACCAAAAACTTTGTGCCCTTTGGTTTATACCATGTCAAAACAGCAGTTTTGGCATCCTCAAGGGACACAAACCATGTTCCTTTTAAAAGTTCTTTGAGCTTTTGGGACAAAAAGAAGCCTGAAGGGGCAAGATCAGGGCTGTAGAGTGAATGGGGTAAGGTTTCCCAATGAAATTCTCATAGGACAGCCCTTGCTACCCTTGAAGAGTGAGCAGATGCATTTTCATGATGGAAAAAAATTCCTTGGCCCAACTTTTCTGCCTTTTTCTCACCAATGCAGTTTTCAATTTTCTTAAAACTTCTTCATAATAAGCCTCCATGATTGTCCTGTGTCCTTTAAGAAAATCTATCAAGATTACCCCCTTTGGAATTCCAAAAAATAGTCACCATAATCTGAGCGATCTTTCCTATCTTGGCTCATCTTTGAGGCCTTTCTGACCTTGCTTAAAATGCTTGATCTATTTAAAAACTGTTGTTTTATGTGGAGCAGCACTCCCATAAACTTGTTGCAAAGCTTCAGTGATTTGGGACGATATCCACTTGAGTTTTGTTAAAAATTTGATATTATCCCTGACTTCAAAATTTTTTTCCCATGGCACAAAAAGTATCCTTTTTTTTTTTTTCTTTAAGGTACCCTAACAAGACTAAGACAAGTGTGTTACTGAAAGAAGTTGTCTGCAGCCATCCACTGATTGCAGAGACATATTTAAACACATTTTCTTTGGAATAAACCTGTGCATGTATCAACTGGAACCCTAGTTGCAATACTTTTTGATTAACCCTCATATATAGAACATTCCACCTAACAGCAGCAAAATATACATTCTTTTCCAATGCACATGGAACATTCTCCAGAACTAGACCACATTTTAGGCCACAAAGCAACCCTCAATAAAATCAAAAACATCAAAATAATACAAAGCATTGTCTCTGATCACAATGCCATAGAAGTAGAAACTATAACAAGAAGAGCAAGGAAAAAAGAAATTAAATACACAGAAACTGAATAACGCCTTGCTTAAAAACTACCGGGTAATAGAAGAAATCAAAGGGAATAAAAAAATTCCTAGAATCAAGTGTGAATGAAAACATAACATACCAAAACATTTGGGACACAGAAAAGGCAGTGCTCAGAGGTCAACTTATAGCAATAAATGTACACATCAAAAAAAAAAAAAAAAAAAACAGGAGAAAATAAAAATGTTAGCACTACAACTTGAACAAACAGAAAGAGAACAGCAAAAGAAGCCCACAGCCACCAGAAGAAAGGAAGTAATAAAGATTAGAGCAGAAATAAATGAAACAGAGATCAAAAAAACACTAAGAATCAACAAGACTAAAAGTTGGTTCTGTGAAAAGATAAACAGAATCAACAAACCATTGGCCAAACTGACAAAAGAAAAACAGGAAAGGAAGCAAATAACCCAAATAAGAAACAAGATGAGGGACATTTTACAACAGACTCAACTGGAATAAAAAGGATCATAACAGATTACTATGAAAAATTGTACTCCAACAAATTTGAGAACTTAGAAGAAATTGACAAATTTCCAGAAACACACGACCTACCTAAACTAACACAAGCTAAGATAGAAAATCTGAACAGACCCATAACAAGAGAAGAGATTGAAGAGGAAATAAAAAGAACTCCAAGCAACTAAAATCCCTGGCCCAGACGGCTTCAGTGGAGAATTCTGTCAAACATTCAGAGAGCTCACACGAGTACTAAAACTATTTCAGAGCATAGAAAAGGAAGGAATACTTCCAAATTTATTCTACAAAGCCATCATAAACCTGATATCAAAACCAGACAAAGACATCACAGAAAAAGAAAATTACAAACCAATATCTCTCATGAATATAGATGCAAAAATTATCAACAAATTCTAGTCAATAGAAGTCAGCACCATATAAAAGAAATAATACACCACAACCAAGTGGGATTCATACCAGGTATGCAAGGATATTTCAACATTAGAAAAATCAATCAACATAATCCACCACATAAATAGACAGAATGAAAGAAAAGAATCATATGATCATCTCAATCAATGCAGAAAAGACGTTTAATAAAGTCAAACACCCATTCCTGATAAAATTTCTCACTTAAATAGAAATAGAAGGGAAATTCCTCAACATAATAAAAGGCATCCATACAAAACCAACAGCCAACATCATTCTCAACAGAGAGAGGCTGAAAATATTCCCCCGTTAGAATGAGAACAAGACAAGGATACCCTTCATTACTACTCCCGTTTAACATTGTGCTGGAAGTTCTAGCTAGAGCAATAAGGCAAGAAAAAGAAAAAAAAAGGCATAAATTGGAAAGGAAGAAGTAAAACTGTCCCTATTCGCAGATGATATGATCCTATACAAAGAGAACCCCAAAGATTCCACAAGAAAACTGCTGGAAATAATAGATTCAGCAGAGTAGCAGGATACAAGATAAACATACAAAAATCAGTTGGATTCCTATACAATAACATAGAGAACTCTGACAAGGATATCAGGAAAACAATACTATTTATAATAGTCCCTAAAAGATAAACTACTTAGGAATAAATCTAACCAGGGACATAAAAGACTTACATAAAGAAAACTATAAAACACTATCACAAGAAACCAAAAGAGACCTACATAAATGGAAAAACATACCATGCTCATGGATAGGAAGACTAAACATTGTGAAAATATCAGTCCTACCCAAAGCAGTCTACAGATATAACGCAATCTCGATTCAAATACCAACAGCATTCTTTAACAAGATGTTCAAATGAATCGCCAAGTTTATATAGAAAGGAAAGAGGCCGTGGATAAGCAAAGCATTATTGAAGAAAAAGAACAAAGTAGGAGGCCTCACACTACCTGACCTCAGAACCTACTATACAGCCACAGTAGTCAAAGCAGCCTAGTACTGATACAACAGATACATAGACCAATGGAATAGAATCGAGAACCCAGATGTAAATCCATCCACCTATTGTCAGCTGATCTCTGATAAAGAGCCAAAATCCATTAAATGGGAAAAAGACAGTCTTTTTAACAAATGGTGCTGGAAAAACTGGATGACCATCTGCAAAAAAATGAAACAAGACTATACCTCTCCCCATACATAAAAAGTAACTAAAAATGGATAAAAGACCTAAATATAAAATCTAAGACAATAAAGATCATAGAAGAAAAAATAGGGACAAAACTAGGGACCCTAATTCATGGCATAATAGAATACAAACATTAACAATGCACAAACACCAGAAGACAAATTAGATAACTGGGAGCTCCTAAAAATTAAACACTTATGCTCATCAAAAGATTTCAACAAAGAGTAAAAACATAGCCTAAGAACTGGGAAAGAATGGGAATTCCAGAACACTTAATTGTGCTCATGAGGAACCTGTACACAGATCAAGAGGCAGTTGTTCGCACAGAACAAGGGGATACTGTGTGGTTTAAAGTCAGGAAAGATGTACTTCAGGGTTGCATTCTTTCACCATACCCATTCAATCTGTATGCTGAGCAAATAACCCAAGAAGCTGACTATGTAAAGAAGAAGGGGGCATCAGGATTGGAGGAAGGCTCATTAAAAACCTGCATTATGCAGATGACACAACCTTACTTGCTGAAAGTGAAGAGGACTTGAAGCACTTACTAATGTAGATCAAAGATCACGACCTTCAGTATGGATTACATCTCAACATAAAGAAAACAAAATTATCACAACTGGACCGATAAGCAACATCATGATAAACAGAGAAAAGAATGAAGTTGTCAAGGATTTCATTTTACTTGGATCCACAATCAACACCCATGGAAGCAGCAGTCAAGAAATCAAAAGACGCATTGCATTGGGCAAATCTGCTGCAAAAGACCTCTTTAAAGTGTTGAAAAGCAAAGCTATCATCTTGAAGACTAAGGTGCACCTGACCCAAGCCATGGTATTTTCAATTACATCATATGCATGCGAAAGATGGACAATGAATAAGGAAGACAGAAAAAGAATGGACGCCTTTGAATTGTGGAAGACCCTCAAGGAGACGGATTGACACAGTGGCTGCAACAATGAGCTGAAGCATAACAATGATTGTGAGCAAGGTGCAGGACGGGACAGTGTTTCGCTTTGTGGTACAGGGGTGGCTGTAAGTCAGAACTGACTCGACAGCACCTAAAAACAACAACAGACTGGGAAAGAAAATTTTTGCTACTACATGTCCGACAAGGGTCTAATCTCTAAAATCTATAGAATACTTCAACACCTCAACAACAGAAAGACTAATAATCCAATTAAAAAATGCGCAAAGGATAGGAACAGACACTTCACCAAAGAAGACATTCAGGTGGCTAACATACACATAAGGAAATGCTCATGATCATTAACCATTAGAGAAATGCAAATCAAAACTACAATGAGATACCATCTCCCCCCAAATTACTGGAACTAATTTAAAAAAGCAGAAAATAACAAATATTGGAGAGGTTGCAGGGAGATTGGAACTCTTATGCACTGCTGGTGGGAATGTAAAATGGTACAACTATGGAAAACAATATGGAGCCTCCTTAAAAAGCTAGAAATAGAAACATCATACGATCCAGCAATCCTACTCCTAGTAATAGATCTTAGAGAAATAAGAGGCATCACATGAATAGGCATATGCACACCCATGTTCACTGTAGCATTATTCACAATAGCAAAAAGATGGAAACAACCTAAGTGTCCTTCAACAGATGAATGGATAAACAAGTTATGGTAGATAACACACAATGGAATACTATGCAACGATAAAGAAATGATGAATCTGAGAAACATCTCACAACATGGATGAATCTGGAGGGCATTATGCTAAGTGAAATAAGTATGTCACAAAAGGACAAATATTGTATGAGACCATTATTATAAAAACCCAAGAAAAGGTTTACAAACAGAAAGAAAACAATCTTTGATGGTTATGAGAGAGGGGAGGGGTAAGGAGGGGAAATCACAAACTAGATAGTAGACAAGTGTTAACTTTGGTGAAGAGAAAGACAACACACAATATAGGGGAAGTCAGCATGCTTTACCAAGGCAAAGCCATAGAACCTTCCTAGACACACCTAAACACCTTGAGGGACTGAGTCACTGGGGCTGAGGGCTGGGGACCATAATCTTGGGGGGACATCTAGGTCAATTGTCATAACATAGTTGATATAGAAAATGGTCTACATCTGTCATGGATTGAATTGTCTCCCCCCAAAATATCTGTCAACTTGACTGGATCATGACTCCCAGTATTGTATAATTGTGTACTGTTTTGTAATCTGATGTGATTTCCTTATGTGTTGTGAATTCAATCACTATGATCTAATAAGATAGATTAGTGGCAGTTATACTGATGAGGTATACAAGACTGGATAGTGTCTTAAGCCAATCTTTTTTAAGATATAAAAAATAGAAGGGGGCAGATACACATGGAAACCTCATACCACCAAGAAAACAATGCCAGGAGCAGAGCACGTCCTTCGGACCTGAGGTTCCTGCACAGAGAAGCTCCCAGACAAAGGGAAGCTTGATGACACAGACCTTCCTCCAGAGTCAACAGAGAAAGCCTTTTCCTGGAGCTGATGCTCTGAATTTGGACTTGTAGCCTACTAGACTGAGGAAGAATTTCTCTTTGTTAAAGCCATCCACTTGCGGTATTTCTGTTATAGCAGCACTAGATGACTAAGACAACATCCTACTTTGGTGAGTAGCATCTGGGGTCTTAAAAGCTTGCGAATAGCCATCTAATATACATCTATTTGTCCCATCCTGTCCGGAACAAAGGAGAATGAAGAAAACCAAAGACACAAGGAAAATATTAGTCCAAAGGACTAATGGACCACATGAACCACAGCCTCTACCACCCTGAACCCAAAAGAACTAGGTGGTGCCCAGCTACCACCACCAACCACTCTGGCATGGATCACAATAGAGGGTCCTGGACAGAGAGGGAAAAAAAATGTAACACAAAATTTAAATCCACAAAAAAAGACCATACTTACTGGTCTGACAGAGACTGGAGGAACCACTGAGACTATGGCCCCCAGACACCTTGCTAATTCAGAACTGAAGCCACTCTAGAAATCCACCTTTCAGCCTATAAAGTGAACAATAACACAGGTGAAGAACGTGCTTCCTAGTTCAATCAAGTGTATGAGACAAAATGGACAACACCTACCCAAATTCAAAGATTAGAAGGCAGAAAAGGATAGGAAAACTGGACGAATGGACATGGAGTACCCAGGGTACAAAGGGAAATGAGGAGAGTGCTGATACATAGCAGGGATTGCAACTAATGTCACAAAACAATTTGTGTATAAAATTTTTGAATGAAAAACTAATATGTGCTGTAAACTTTCACCTAAAACACAATACATTTTTTTTTTTAAAGAATTATCTTTACTTCTGGGCACATATAATAAAACCCCAAAAGCCAAACCCTTTGCTGTCAAGTTGATTCCAACTCATAGTAATGCTATATGACAGAGTTGAAGTGCCCCACAGGGTTTCCAAGGTTGAAATCTTTATGGAAGCAGACTGCCACATCTTTCTCCCACAGAGCAGCTGGTGGGTTCAAACTGCCAACATTTTGATTAGGTACTGAGTGCTTTACCTATTGTGCCACCAGGGCACACCTTGTAATTACAATAGCTACTCTAAAGTCTTTGTAGAACAATTCCAACATTTTAGTCAACTCAGTGTTGGCTTCTGTTTATTGCCTTTTCCTTTGAGAGTTGTTTATATTTTCCTGGTTCTTTGTATGTTGAGAAATTTTAGATTACATCTTGGACATTTGGAATATTATAAGACTGTTGTTATTTGTTATTGTTAGGTACCGTCGAGTTGGTTCCAACTCATAGCAATCCTATGTACAACAGAACGAAACACTGCCTGGTCCTGTGCCATCCTCATAATCATTGCTATGTTTGAGCCCATTGTTGCAGCCACTGTGTCACTTCATCTCGTTGAGGGTCTTCCTCTATTTTTCTGACCCTCTACTAAGCATGACATCCTTCTCCAGGGACTAGTCTCCCCTGATAACATGCCCAAAGTATTGATTTTTTTTTTTTTTTTTAAACCAAGCATGCAACCCAGTTAGATTCAGACTGCACAACCTGGTCTGCTTTCTGTGGGCTATGGTTTCAATATCAATTCAGTTTTCACAGTATCAGCAGTGCTCTTCTGGTCTACCCTGTGCCCCACCCAGCTGCCAATCTAAAACTTGGGCAATGGTCTTGTATAGTTCAGTGTTTAAAGCCTTTACCATGCTGATTCCAGTCAGTTTTACACATGCTCAGCTTGGAGGTGAGCCCAGAACTTCTACACAGTTTTAAAGGATCCCTATCTCCAGCTCCATCCTTTTCATGATCCTCCATCCCCTCCCTGCAGTCTCTGGTTCTCAGGGTTTCCCCTTCTTGGTATTCTGGCTAGAAAGCTAGAGATTTAGCATATTCATAGGGTCCACTTCATCGGTAGGGTGGGGAAGAAGCTCTGCCTCTTTGAGAGCACTTGGCTGGTGTTGGGAATGGAGTCAACAGAGCTATGCCCCTCATGGGCCACTTCAATTACCATGGAAGGGTATCAATTATTTGCTGGCATTTGCCTGGAATAAGGTGAATAAAATCAGAAGGGTGCTCCCTTTCCAAAGTCTCTGGACAGAGAGGGCAGGCTTTACTGGAAGTTTCAGATTTCAGGTGTCTCTAGCACCCAGGTCAGGATATATAGAAGGAAAAATGAAACAAAAACTTTAGGGAACTCACCACCAGGTTGTCCCTTGAGCCCCGTGATCCTTACTCTGCCTGCTTTCACCCACCTTTCAGAGCCTTCTGACAGTTGAATTATGTCTTTTTGTCCAAGGTTTATAGCTGTAGTTATTCAGAGAGATAAGGTTAACTGTGCTTACTCCACCTTGCCCAGAACCCAAAGTCCATATAAATTCTGTGAATGAGGGAGCGAAAGGAAAATGCTCAATACTTCATTTTGGGAACAGACTATTTTCAATTCCAAGCCTATGTAGATCCGAAATTTTTAGACTTTCTTCTTGTTTCTTAAAGAATAAGAAACTTCTTTCTAATTTAGGTTCCATATATATTAATATTTTAATGATTCATATTGCACTGCCGGAGTTCCCACTACTATCACCACTTGGCTTATGTAAAACTAGAATGAGGGGTAACAACATAGCATTCTAGTTTTGGCTCAGCTACTCACTGGCTGCATGACTTTGAAAAAGTTTTTTAATAACACAGAACTCCATCCGAAAACAAGTGATTAAGACTAGATGACCTCTAAGTTCTTGTGATGGTTAAAATTGTGTGTCAGCTTGGCTGGGCCATGATTCTCAGTATTTATATGTGATCACCCCCATGATGGGATCTGCTGTGAGTAGCCAGTCAGTTGAAAGGGACTTTTCTTGTTCGTGTGGTCTTCATCCAAATATAAAAGAGCATCCTGGCTTTTGTCTGCTCTGGATCTTGCAGCTGGCTCCTGTTCTTCTGACTTCTGGTTCTTGGGACTTAAGCTAGCAGCTTACCTGCCAGTCTTGGGATTTGTCAATCTTCACAGCTTGTAAGCAAGAGCCCTGATCTCCAACCTGCCAGTCTTGGGTTCACCAGCCCCTGTGGCTACGTGAACCAGAAACCTCTATCCTGACTTGGGACATTCCAACCTCTACAATCGAATGAGCTGTTTCCTTGATATAAATCTCTTTCTGTCTCTATATTTCTACATTTTACCGGTTTTGCTTCCCTAGAGAACCCAACCTAAAACATTTGGCACTGAAAGTGCTTCTGGAGAAACAAAATTGCAAGGATGAGTTTTCCAAATTGGTTCTCAAGTCTAGTTAGTCTTAAAGATGTTGATGACTCTGCTTCCAGCAGTAGTGAGGGCACTACTAATCCATGGCATGAGGTGGTAATAAACAAATATGCAAAATACAAACACCAGTAGATCAGGTATCGGTGAAAGGTGAGGCTCTGGGTGAACACATGTGTGATATCTTTCTACAGTTTTGTCCGAATAAGAAGTATAAGGAAGCTGGTAGGTTGGTCCTACTTTTGGTAGACAAACTGGTGAAAGAAAGAGATGCACTCAGGGCTTCAGAGTCAAATTTCAAGAACCACATAAGCAACCTCAAAGTTTCCACTTGTGCTTTGAAAGGAAGTCTTATTTCTTGTAGTAACAGAGCTGATATTGCCAAAAACCAAACCCAGAGTCTTAATTGTAAGAGTGGCTGAATTACAATGCTAGCTCAATTGCCAACTTATAGAGGTGTCTGAATTTAAAGTGAGGGCAATAATTGGGAAGAAATGGGATCCTGAAACTTGGGATGGGGACATATGGGCAGATAATTAGGAAGCTGGAGACACTGAGCCCCTAAATTTCATTGAATCACTCCTGCCAACAGAACACTTCCATCTGAAGAGATTACTTCATGTTTGTCTGCTACACCACCCTGCCCAGAAAAACCATTAGCCTCTCCACTCCCATCTGAGGAGATTAGCTCTAGCCCAACTACTTCTAAAGAGACCTTGCCTGAGTCGTTGCCTGGGGCATTGCCTGAGGCAGATACCTTACAAGACAATGCTGAATATTTTCAAAACAATTCCACACTACCAATTCTGGCTTCTAGACCTATAACTAGACTTAAGTCCCAGCAAGCCCCAAAAGATGAAGTACAAAGTGTAACATAGGAAGAGGTACGATACTCTCCCAAAGAACTGCTTGACTTTTCTAATACGTACAAACAGAAACCTAGGGAATATGTGTGGGAATGGTTATTAAGGGTGTGGGATAATGGTACAAGTAACATAAAGATGGATCAGTCTGAGTTTATTGATATGAGTCTACTAAGCATGGATTCTTCATCCAGAGTTTCAGCTGGAGAAGTTAGGAAAGGATCTAATAGTTTATTTGGTTGGGTAGCTAAAGCATGGATTACACTGTGGCCTAAACTAAATCAAATTGAAGTATCAGACCTGCCTTGGTATACTGTAGAAGAAGGTATCCAAAGGCTTAGGGAAATTGGCATACTAGAGTGGATTTATCAGGTAAGACCCACAGACCCACACATGGAATGCCCTGGGGACTTACCTTTTACCACAACTGTGAGGAACAAATTTGTAAAGGGAGCTCCAACATCCTTGAAGACTACTGTGATTGCTAGTTTATGTCAATCAGATTTGACAATGGGAACTGCCCTAACTGAATTAAGACACTTAACTACAATGGGGCTGATTAGACCCCATGGCAGTGGGGGCCAAGTGGCAGCATTCAATCAACAAAGACAAGATGGGCGTGGTTACAGCAATGGACAGAGAACTCAAAGCAGTAATCAGAATAGTCTGACTCATATGGACTTAAAGAACTGGCTACTTAGTCATGGTGGCCCTAGGGGTGAAATGGATGAGAAATCTACTAAACAGTTACTTCGTCTGTACAGACAGATAAATTCTAGGTCAGGTGAACAGCAGTCTAACTCAAATTGTCAGAATAGAGAGTCACAGTCCCTCAATCAATTCCCAGACATGAGCGAGTTTAAAGACTGACAACACCTTGAATGAAAGGGAGGCCAGGTCCCCTAGAGGAAGGACTCTAATAAACAGCCAAAAATTTATACTGTTAACCTCCCTCCAGCCTTCCCCAAAGGGATCTATGACCTTTTATGAGTGACTGTTCATTGGGCAAAAGGAAATAATCAGACTTTTTGTGGATTACTGGATACTGGCTCTGAACTGACACTAATTCCAGGAGACCCAAAACATCACTGTGGCCCACCAGTCAGAGTGGGGGAATATGGAGGTCAGGTTATTAACGGAGTCTTGGCTCATGTCCATCTCACAGTAGGTCCAGTGGGTCTGCGAACCCATCCTGTAGTGATTTCCCCAGTTCCAGAATGCATAATTGGAATAGATATACTCAGCAGCTGGCAGAACCCCCACACTGGATCCCTGACAAATACAGTAAGGGCTATTATGGTAGGAAAAGCCAAGTGGAAGCCATTAGAACTGCCCCTACCTAGGAAAATAGTAAACCAAAAGCAATATGGCATTCCTGGAGGGACTGCAGAGATTTCTGCCATCATCAAGGACTTGAAGGATGCAGGGGTGGTGATTCCCACCACATCGCCATTCAACTCGCCTATTTGGCCTGTGCAAAAAACAGATGGATCTTGGAGAATGGCAGTAGATTACCAAAAACTTAACCACGTGGTGACTGCAATTGCAGCTGCTGTTCCAGATGTAGTTTTACTGCTTGAGCAAATTAATACATGTCCTGGTACCCGATATGCAGCTATTGATCTGGCTTATGCCTTTTTCTCCATACCTGTTTTGAAGGACCATCAGAAGCAGTTTGCCTTTAGCTGGCAAGACTGGCAATACACCTTCAGTTGCCTACTTCAGGGCTACATCAACTTTCCGGCCGTATGTCATAATTTAGTCTACAGGGACCTTGATTGCCTTTCCCTTCTACATTACATTGGTCCACTACATTGATGATATTATGCTGATTGGACCTAGTAAGGAAGAAGTGTCAATGACTCTGGCTCATTGGTAAAACATTTGTGTGCTAGAGGGTGGGAAATTAATCCCACAAAAATTCAGTTACCTTCCACCTCAGTGAAATTTCTAGAGATCCAGTGGTGGGGCATGTCTAGATATTCCTTCTAAATTGAAGGATGAGTTATTGTATCTGGGTGCTCCCACAACTGAAAAGGAGGCACAATGCCTAGTGGACCTCTTTGGATTTTTAAGGCAACATGTTCCTCATTCGGGTGTGTTACTCCAGCCTATTTATGAAGTGACTCGAAAAGATGCTAGTTTTCAGTGGGGCCCAGATCAAGAGAAGGCTCTGCAGTAGGTTCAGGCTGCCATGCAAGCCACTCTGCCACTTGGGCCATATGATGCTTCAAGTGTCAGTGATAGACAGAGATGCTGTTTGGAGTCTTTGGCAGGCCCCTACTGGTGAATCATAGCGGAGACCCTTAGGATTTTGGAACAAAGCCCTGCCATCCTCTGCAGATAACTACTTTCCTTTTGAGAAACAGCTTTTGGCTTGTTACTGGACCTTAGTAGAGACTGAACACTTAACCATGGGACACTAAGTCACCATGCAGCCTGAGCTGCCCATCATGAGCTGGGTGTTGTCTGACCCACAGAGTTACAAAGTTAGATGTGCACAGCAGCACTCCATCATTAAATGGAAGTGGTATATATGAGATCTGGCCCAAGTGAGACCTGAAGGCACGAGTAAGTTGCATGAGGAAGTGGCCCAAATGCCCGTGGTCTCCACTTCTCTCACATTACCTTCAATCTCCCAGTCTGCACCTATGGCCTCATGGGGAGTTCCTTACGATCTGTTGACTGAAGAAGAGAAACCTCATGCCTGATTTACATATGGTTCTGCATGATATGCAGGCACCACTTGAAAGTGGACAGTGGTAGCACTACAGCCCCTTTTTGGGACCTTCCTAAAGGACAGTGGTGAAGAGAAATCCTCCCAATGGGCAGAACTTCGAGCAGCACTCCTGGTTGTTCACTTTGCTTGGAAGGAGAAATGGCCAGATGTGCAACTGTATACTGATTCATGGGCTGTGGTCAATGGTTTTGCTGGATGGTAAGGGATTTGGAAGGAATATGATTGGAAAATTGGAGACAAAGGTTTGTGGGGAAGAGGTACGTGGATAGACCTCTCTGAATGGGCCAAAGAAGTGAAGATATTTGTGTCTCATGTGAATGCTCACCAAAGGGTGACCTCAGCAGAGGATGATTTTAACAATCAAGTGGATAGGGTGACGCGTTCTGTGGAAAGCAGTCATCCTCTTTCCCCAGCTACTCCCGTCATTGCTCAATGGGCTCATGAACAAAGTGGCCGTCATGGCAGGGACGGAGGTTAGGCATGGGCCCGGCAGCATGGACTTTCACTCACCAAGGCTGACTTGGCTACAGCCACTGCTGAGTGTCCAATCTGCCATCAGCAGAGACCAACACTGAGTCCCTTATATGACACCATCCCTTGAGGTGATCAGCCAGCAACCTGGTGGCAAGTTGATTACACTGGACCACTTCCATCATGGAAAGGGCAGTGTTTTGTCCTTACTGGAATAGACATTTACCCTGGATATGGATTTTCACTCCCTGCATGCAATGCTTCTGCCAAAACTACCATCTATGGACTTACAGAAAGCCTTATCCACCATCATGGTATCCCACACAGTATTGCCTCAGATCAAAGGACTCACGTCACAGCAAATGAAGCGCAGCAGTGGGCCCATACTCATGGAATTCACTGGTCTTACCATGGTCCCCATTATCCTGAAGCAGCAGGCTTGGTAGAACAATGGAATGACCTCCTAAAAACACAATTATGATGCCAGCTAGGTGGCAATACCTTGCAGGGCTGGGACAATGTTCTCCAGGAGACTGTATATGCTCTAAACCAACATCCAATATATGATGCTGTTTCTCCCATAGCCAGGATTCATGGGTCCAGGAATCAAGGGGTGGAAATGGGAGTGGCACCACTCACTATTACCCCTAGTGACCCACTTGCAAGATTTTTGCTTCCTGTCCCCTTGACCTTATGCTTTGCAGGTCTAGAGGCCTTAGTTCCAAAGAGAGAAATGTTCCCACCTAGAGACACATCACTGATTCCATTGAACTGGAAGCTAAGAATGCCACCTGGCCACTTTGGGCTACTTATGCCTCTGGATCAGCAGGCAAAGAAGGCTGGGGTGATTGATCCTGATTACCAAGAAGAAATTGGATTAATATTACATAATGGAGGTAAAGAAGAGTACGTCTGGAATGCAGGGGATCCCTTAGGGCATCTCTTAGTACTACCATGCCCTGTGATTAAAGTCAATGGAAAACTACAGCAACGCAATTCCGACATGACTGTTAATGGCCCAGACCCTTCAGGACTGAATGTTTGGGTCACCCTACCAGGCAAAGAACCACAACCAGCTGAGATGCTTGCTGAGGGCAAAGGGAATATAGGATGGGTTGTGGAAGAAGGTAGTTCTAAATACCAATCTTGGGTTCACCAGCCCTTGAGGCTATGTGAATCAGGAGAAGCCTCTATCCTGATCCATGAACTTGGGACATTCCAGCCTCTACAATCGTGAGAGCCGTTTCCTTGTTATAAATCTCTGCCTATATATATGTTTATATGCTTTACTGGTTTTGCTTCTCTAGAGAACCAAGCCTAAGACCGTTCTTCAGCTTTCTTATTCTACCACTCTAACACTTGGTTAGCCTGACGTTGCCACTACCTCTGTTCCTCAGCCTGAGGCACATTCTGCTCATTTCTCCTGTGTATAATTTACTCCAAGACCTGTGAGACTTGCCTCTACTCTAGCTCTCTCTATCCACCATCATGAGTCCAACACGCAATCCTCGATCTGCTCTTGTTTGAATTACAACTTCCAGCCCTTCTTCTCAGAAGAATCTTGACTCTCATTTTCTTTGTGAACTTAGTAATGACAAACAATTGTTTACTCTAAGCAATCTTGTGCAATCATACAATGATTCGTGAATCAAGGCCATGAGGTTGACTATCATAATACATGCTCTTAGTCTTTACATTTTACAGAGCTCTACCAAACACTTTAAATGAGTTCTCGTGACACACCTGTTAGGGAACAGCCTGGAATCCACACAGACTTCTACATAGGTTTACAGGGTTTGGTAAGCTATTGCTTCCCCAGAATTCCTCAACACCATCCTTTTGGCATCTTGTCCAGTGGTTCTCAGCTGTGAGATTTTAACATATTGGTGTTCTGGAGCCAGTTACGGCTTTTCTGGATGGTCATTTGTTACTGTCTATATTAAAAAACTCATGTTTGTGAAAGGTTTGCTTTTTTCTTTTTTAAACTTTTATTTATTATCATGTATGAATCCAGATGGTGTACACCAGTATGAAAGAGTATTCCACTGAACATTAGCCCCACAGGTTGGAGATAGGATTTATTTGAAAATAAAATGCCTCCAGGATTTATTTGAAAGTAAAACGCCTCCACGATCACATAAGTTTTGGAAGTATTGGGCTAAGCCA
The DNA here is from genome assembly GCA_030035585.1 of Dugong dugon. NCBI lineage: Eukaryota > Metazoa > Chordata > Mammalia > Sirenia > Dugongidae > Dugong > Dugong dugon. Next base: position 157,014,837 of record CM057462.1, read on the forward strand.
TGTTTACCTGTATTGTAGTACTCAACCTTTAATATGTTGTTGTTGTTAGGTGCCGTCAAGTTGGTTCTGACTCATAGTGACCCTATGTACAACAGAACGGAACGCTGCCTGGTCCTGCACCATCCTCACAATTGTTGTTATGCTTGAGCCCCTTCTTGCAGCCACTGTGTCAATCCATCTCATTAAGGGTCTTCCTCTTCTTCACTGACCCTCTACTTTACCAGGCATGATGTCCTTCTGTAGTTATTGGTCCCTCCTGATAACATGTCCAAAGTTTATGAGTTGAAGCCTCCCCATCCTTGTTTCTAAGGAGCACTCTGGCTGTACTTCTTCCAAGACAGATTTGATCATTCTTCTGGTAGTCCATAGTATATTCAGTATTCTTTGCCAACACCATAATTCAAAGGTATCAATTCTTCTTTGGTCTTCCTTATTCACTGCCCAGCTTTCACATGCATATGAGGTGATTGAAAAAACCATGGCTTCGGCCAGGCGCACTTTAGTTCTCAAAGTGACATCTTTGCTTTTAACATTTTAGAGAGGGCTTTTACAACAGATTTGCCCAATGCAATGCGTCTTTTGATTTCTTGACTGCTGCTTCCATGAGTGTTGATTGTGGATCCAAGTAAAATGAAATCCTTGACAACTTCAATCTTTTCTCTGTTTATCATGATGTTGCTTATTGATCCAGTTGTGAGGATTTTTGTTTTCTTTGAGGTGTAATCCATACCGAATTCTGTAGTCTCTGATCTTCATCAATAAGTGCTTTAAGTCCTCTTCACTTTCAGCAAGCTAAGTTGTATCATTTACATGTAGCAGGTTGTTAATGAGTCTCCCTCCAATCCTGATGCCGTGTTCATCTTCATATAGTCCAGCTGCTCTGATTATTTGGTCAGCAAACAGATTGAATAATTATGGTGAAAGGATACAGCCCTGATGCACACCTTTCCTGATTTTAAACCACACAGTATCCTTTCGTTCTGTTCGAATGACTGCCTCTTGGTCTGTGTACAGGTTCCTAATGAGCACAATTAAGTGTTCTGGAATTCCCATTCTTTGCAATGTTATCCATAATTTGTTATGATCCACATAGTTGAATGCCTTTGCGTAGTCGATAAAACACAGGTAAACATCTTTCTGGTATTCTCTGCTTTCAGTCAAGATTCATCTGACATCAGCAATGATATCCCTTGTTCCACATCCTCTCCTGAATCCAACTTGAAGCTCTGGTAGTTCCCTGTCAATGTACTGCTGCAACCACTTTTGAATGATCGTCAACAAAATTTTACTTGTGTGTGATAGTAACGATGTTGTTCGATAATCTCCCCATTCTGTTGGATCAACTTTAATATAATTCATGCATATTATGATTCTCCAAGCAGGCTAGATATTATACAACTGTTTCATTTTGAAAGGGACATCTTGAGGGAGTTGTGTTCAGAAGAACTCTCTTTACACAACGTTGGTCTCAACTGTTCCTCCTTCCCCTAAGCAGATACAGCAGCTGGGGAGCTGGGAACCCTCTCCTGCAGGGTTAAGTCACTAAAGCTCATTGCTTTCCTTTCATATAAGCCTCTCTGTCCCTGGACCCCTTCCAAATATTCACACAATATTAGGAAACGCTTTCTTTGCCAAACGTTTCCTGTTGCCCTTCAGATAAGTACCAATATTTTCAATATGACCTACAACACAGCTTTCTCTTGTACCACACTCACCTTCTATCTCCACTCCAGCCAAAGTTTTCTTTTTTTTTTCACTTTTTCAACCTCATCATGCACTCTTTTGCCTCAGGTCCTTTGCCTCTGTGTTTCTCTCTGCCTAAAAATAGTCTTCTTTCTCTAGACTTGATTTGCTTAATGCTTAAGTGCTTAGTTACTCTTCAGATATCACCTCCAATGTTACTTCTAGAAAGTCTCCCAGCCATCTCAGGCTCCTTTCCCATTTTCTCTCACAACCTTTAGTTAATCCCACCTTGGCATCTTCTTCCCCAAGGACTTTGACCAACACAACATTCATACCGTTGTTATCCGTTGCTGTCGAGTAGATTCCAACTCAAATTGTGTCTCCCAAAAATTTGGCTAGGCCATGATTATCAGTATTGTGTGATTGTCCACCATTTTATCATCTGATGTGCTTTTCCTATGTGTTGTAAATCCTACCTCTATGATGTTAATGAGGTAGGATTAGCGGCCGTTGTGTTAAGGAGGCAGGACTCAATCTACAAGATTATATTGTGTCTTCCGTCAATCTCTTTTGAGATATAAAAGAGAAAATCGAGCAGAGAGGCACAAAAGCAAACCCATTGCCATCTAGTTGATTCCAACTCAGAGCAACCATGTAGGACAGGGTAGAACTGCCCCATAGAGTTTCCAAGGAGCACCTGGTGGATTCGAACTGCCAACCTTTTGCTTAGCAGCCGTAGCACTTAACCACTATGCCACCAGGGTTTCTGCAGAGAGACAGGGGGACCTCATATCACCAAGAAAGCAGCACCGAGAGCAGAGTGTGTCCCTTGGACCCAGGGTCCCTGAGCAGAGAAGATCCCAGACAAGCGGAAAATTGATGGCGAGGACATTCCCCCCAGAGTTGACAGAGAGAGAAAGGCTTCTTCTAGAGCTGGCACTTTGAATTTGGACTTCTAGCCTCCTAAGCAGAAATCCTGGTGGTGTAGTGGTTGAGTGCTATGGCTGCTAACTAAAAGGTCAGCAGTTCAAATTCACCAGGTGCTCCTTGGAAACTCTATGGCAGTTTTACTCTGTCCTATAGGGTCAATATGAGTCAGAATCAACTCAACGGCAATGGGGTTTTTTTTTTTTTTTAACCTCCTAAACTGTGAGAGAATAAATTTCTCTTTGTTAAAGCCACCTACTTGTGGTATTTCTGTTATAGTAGCACTAGATAACTAAGACATCAACTCATATGACCCTGTAGGACAGGGTAGAAATTCCCAATAAAGTTTCCAAGGCAGTAATCTTTATGGAAACAAATTGCCACATCTTTCTCCCTCAGAGGGGCTAGTGGGTTTGAACCATTGATCTATTGGTTAGCAGCCAAGTGCTTAACCACTGCGCCACCAGGCCTCCTTCATACTGTTGCAAATAACTAAAATTCATTGTTTTGACTGCTGTATAATATTCAAATATATGAATATATCACAATGTATTTATCCGTTCTCCTGTTAATAGACATTTGAGTTGTTTCCAGATTATACTATTATAAAGAGTACTATTGTAAGCATCCTGTACATGACTAATATTTCTTAGATCCATATCTAGAAGCAAAACTTCTGGATCATGGGATAGGTGAATGGCTAACATTTTAAAAATAATGCTGAACTGCTTTCCAATGAGTTTGTGCAAATTGATACTGCTACCAGCAAAGTTTAGAAGATCCTGTGGATCCACATCCTCTCCAATACTTAGTGTAGTTGGATTCTTAATTTTTGCTAATTAAAAGGCTATAAAGTATATCTCATTGTGATCTTGATTTGTATTTCCCCCAGGCCGAACATCCCCTCATGTTTGTTGACAGTTTTATTTGTTCTTCTGTAAAATGCCTGTTCATGTATTTTGCCATTTTTTCTTTTGAGATGTTTGTTCTTTTCTGACTTATTTGAAAGAATTCTTTATATGTTTCTTGTTGTAATCGATTGTCAGTTACATACATTGGAAAATATCTTTTCCCAGTCAAATTTGTAACCTGCCTTTCACATTTATTAAGCTATCTGTTGATTAACAGAAGTTCTTAGTTTTAATATAACAAAATTATCAATTTTTAATTTTACAGTGAAAATTTTTGTTGGTTAAATTTTTCTCCCTACCCAAGATTAGAAAATCGCCTATATTTTTTAAAAGTAAAAATTTTGCTTTTGTTACTTAAGTCCTTGAGTTATCTGAAATTATGTTAGTATATATTATGAATTTAAGAACTTATTTTACTTTTTTCTCCCTCCTTGTGGGTGTTCTTTTTTCCCCCCATGGTCCATTTATTAAATAGTTCTTTCGTCCATTTTTCCCTGCTCATCTTCCACGCTGCCTCTCCCAAATATCAAAGTTTCATATATTCAAGGGACTGTTTCTGGGATTTCTATTCTATCCCATTGGACAGTTTGTCTCTACAATAGTAACACACTATCTTAGAGCTTCTTAGAGGTCCTGCTATCTGATAGCACATGTCTCTTTTCCATATTCTTATTCTTTGAAACATCTTGGCTAGTCTTGATCCCTTTATTCTTCCATATAACTTTTGTAATCAGCTTTTCAAACTCCATAAAATCTGTTGGAATTTTTATTGAAATGTCAATGACTGTCCAGATTAATTTTAAGAGAACTGATACTTTGCATCATTGAGGCTTCTAATCCATGATCATGATATACCTCTCCATTTATCTAGCAAAACCAAAACGGAACCCATTGCCATCGAGTAATTATGACTTATAGTGACCCTATAGGTCTTCTTTATTGTTTCTTAATAAAGTTTTATCATTTTCCTCACAGAGATATTGCACGTATTTTGTTCAATTTATTGTTAGGTACCTGATTGTGTGTATGTGTGAGAGAGAGATTGTAAATGGTATTTGCTTTTAGATTGCATTTTCTAGTTCTTAATCACTACTGTATAGGAATGCAATTGACTTTATTTATTTATTTATTTTATCGTATTTCAGGTGAAGGCTTACAGAACAAATAGTTTCTCATGAAACAGTAGTACACATATTGTTTTATGACATTGGTTAACAACCCCACAACATGTCAACCCTCTAACTTCTCAACCTTTTCTTTTTTTGGTGAAAATACACATAGCCAAAGATAAACCATTTCAAAAATTTCTACATGCACAGTTCAGTGACACTGACTACGCTCTTCCAATTGTTCTGCTATTCTCACTTAAGATGAAGGCTTACAGAACAAAATAGTTTCTCATTTAACAGTTACTATACATGTTGCCCTACGACAATGGTTAACAATTTCACAACACATCAACAATATCCTTACTCAACCTTGGGTTCCCTATCACCAGCTTCCTTGTCCCCTTCTGCCTTCTGGCCCTTGTCACTGGACTACTGTAACTCATTAGTCCCATTTGGTTTTACGGGGCTGTCCACTCCCAGGCTGAACGGTGAACCTCAGAGATAACTTCACCACTGAGCTAAAAGGGTGTCTGGGGGCCATACTCTCAGGGTTTCTCCAGTCTCCTTTAGGCCAGTAAATGTGGTCTTTTTTGGTGAGTTAGAATTATGTTCTACATCCTTCTCCAGCTCTGCCCAGAACCCTCTGTTGTGATCCTGGTCAGAGCAGTCAGTGGTGGTAGCCGGGCACCATCTAGCTGTACTGGACTCAGTCTGGTGGAGGCCTTGGCAGCTGTGGTCCATTAGTCCTTTGGACTAATCTTTTCCTTGTATCCTGTTCTCTTCATTTTCCTTTGCTCCCGAAGGGATGAGACCAGTGGAGTATCTTAGATGGCCGCTCACAGGCTTTTAAGACCCCAGACACTACTCACCAAGGTAGAATGTAGAACATTGTCTTTATAAGCTGTGTCATGCCAATTGAGCTAGATGTTCCCCGAGACCATGGTCCCCAGAGCCCTCCACCCAGCAATTCAGTCCCTCAGGGAGTTTGGATGTGTTTATGGGGCTTCCATGGCAATTGACTTTTGTATTAGAAAAAAATATTCTGGTGGAAATAGGGATCATGATAACAATTATTTATTCAGTATTTTTAGCTACCATTAACTGAGCATATACTATGTGCTGGCCACGTTTACCTACATTTTCCTCCTTTGTTCTCAACACAGCCCTAAGTGTTTGAAAATACCTCTAATTAACAGATTAGAAAACCAAAGTGTAGAGAGATTGAGACACTTATTTCAAGTCACACAGCTAGACAATTGAGGAACTAGGATTCAGTCCCAAGTCAGTTATTCTGACTCTAAAGCATCTACTCCCAACTATTATACCAGTCATTGCAGTTTCCTTAGTTTTTAGAGGGAAACAATAGCAATTAAAAAAAAAAAATCGACCAAAAAATTTGGCTGACAATATTCTATCATTCTTCTGCATTTTCTACTACCCTAATTAAGGCTGTCATACAAAAATAGCGTCTTAGTGCTGTTTAAATTGTCTTTCTACAAAAGATGCAGAAAACTGGTTCTCTAGGACTATAGTTGCCAATGTCTGTTTACTAGATCAGCTCTTATGTTCTTTACTGGTGATAACCTCCACATGCTGTAGTCTGTCACTGTTGTAATCAAGATCCCATGATTTAAGAGGGGTTAAGGAGAGGCTATGACTCCCAGAATCTGATCTCTTCTCAGAGAGAAAGATAGAGTTGTTCTGCTTTGTTTATTTTTATGTGGCTTTACTGATCATATGTTAAATATGGCACACACTATTCAGTCAGGTTCGTGATGAGCAAGGAAATGCTTTCATTTGTGAGTATGAGATGCCCTGCACCTCAAAACCACGCAGCAGAGGAAACTACCTAATTTAAATCCTCACATAATGACATGCCAGCATACTCATCCCTTAGATTTGCATAGCACTGGATTCCTGGACAAAGCAATTTCACCGTGCATATCCACGTAATTTAATCCTCCCCAACCTTGGGAAGTAAACTGGGTAGGTGCCACTCTGCCCATTTTGTAAATGGTGAAATTCAGAAAACGTGCCTTATTCAAGGCCACACTGCAGTTGAGAAATATGAGCTAGAATTAGACCCATGGGGACCGATTTTTCCATCTGATGCTCTCTTCACCTCTCCACGTGTCCTGCCTTTAGGTTCTACCATCTAAAGCCCCCAGGGAAAGGCACTCTCTTGTCACCACTTCCCAGATTTTCTGTTGTAAAGAACGGTTCATTTCCTACTGAAGCAGAAAAGCACTGAGTAAGTGAAAGCCCCACCTGGCAGACCTGATAGAAACTTGCTTAAACCCTTTCTGGTGCAGTTTAAGTTCATATCTCCATTTCATTCACAAGCATGGCTTGAACCTAAGAATTCTAAAGTGACAGAGGCAGAATTCAACCTGACTCTTCTTTAAGTCCAGGGCTGTTTTCAGCATATGTTGAAAGATGAGAGTCATGTAGGAATGTCTTCAGGATCCTCAGTTCTTGGAAAAGGCACTTTTTGGGTGGCATAAACTATTTGCACTCGACTACTAATCTAAAAGTCAGAGCTTCAAACCCATCCAGCAGTGCTGTGGAAGAAGGGCCTGGAAATCTGCTTCCATAAAGATTATAGTCAAGAAAACCTTATGAAACAGTTCTACTCTATAACACATGGGGTTGCTATGAGTTGGAACCTACTTGACATCAACAGGTTTGGTTGTTTCTTCACTCTTGGGGAAATTCTGCAAGAGCACTTGTTCCGAGTGGTTCTGAGTACCTACGGATATATATATGAGTGGAGGGTTCCCCTTTACTCCATCATCAGATTCCTGTACCCCACAGTGGGAAACAATCTTCCCTTCTACATAAACCTATGGCAAAGTTAACATGGTCTGGCTCGATGGCAAACCGAGGGGCAGTGTAGAACCAGATGGGCGGCAGTCCTAAACCAGGGATTCTAACTTTCTGCTGAGGCAGGACTTAATAAATGCATCTATTTTCTCCTAGTATTTTTCTATGTGTGGATGTGTGGGGTTTGTTTTATCACACAATGAAATCATAGCGTATACTGTTACGTATCCTTTTTTTCATCTAATATATTTTGGAAACCTTCGAAGCCTTCAAATTTTTTTCAAAAATGTGACTTTTAAAGGCTGCAAAATATTCCATCATTTTGATATACAATTTATTCAATCAATTACATATTGTTGATCACTCGGATAGTTTTCCTTTCATTGCTAATGCTTTTAATTATTTCTGTGTATAAAAATGTATCTACATTTCTGATTGTTTTAGCATGGATTCCCACATATGGAATCCTTACATCAAATGATAACATTTTTAAAGAGTTTTTTGTTTTTTGAATTTCATTGTGCCTTAGGTGAAAGTTTACAGCACAAATTAGTTTCTCATTAAAAAATTTATACACAAATTGTTTTGTGACATTGGTTGCAATCCCTGCAATGTGTTAACATTCACCTCCTTTCTCTTTCCACCCTGGATTCTCCATGTCCATTCACTCAGTTTTCCTGTCCCTTCTTGCCATCTGTCTTTGCTTTTGGGCAAGGGTTGCCAATTTAGTCTCGACTACTTCATTGAACTAAGAAGCATGTTCCTCACATGTGTTATTGTTTGTTTTATAGGCCTGACTAATCTTTGGCTGAAAGGTAGACTTCTGGAGTGGCTTTACTTGTGAATTAGCAGGGTGTCTGGGGGCCATAGTCTCAGCGGTTCCTCCAGTCTCTGTCAGACCAGTAAGTCTGGTCTTTTTTTGTGAATTTGGATTTTGTTTTACATTTTTCTACTGCTCTATCCAGGACCCTCTATTGTGATCCCTGTCAGAGTGGTGGGTAGTGGTAGCCTAGCACCATCTAGTTCTTCTGGGCTCAGGCTTGTGGAAGCTGTGGTTCATGTGGTCCATTAGTCCTTTGGACTAATATTTTCCTTGTGTCTCTGATTTTCTTCATTCTCCTTTCCTCTGGACAGGATGGGACCAATAGATATACCTTAGCTTTTAAGACCACAGATGCTACTCACCAAAGTAGGATGTAGAACATTTTTTTTCTGAGCTATGTTATGCCAATTGACCCAGATGTCCCCTGAGATTACAGTCCCCAGGCCTCAGCTCCAGTAACTTTGTCTCTCAAGGTGTTTGGCTGTGTCTTGGAAGCTTCTATGACTTCCTTGGTCAAATTGTACTGACTTCCCCTATATTGTGTGCTGTCTTTTCTTTCACCAAAGTTAACACTTGTCTACCATCTAGTTAGTGATTTCCCTTCCCCACACACCCCCTTTCTCAGAACCACCAAAGATTATTTTTTCTGTACGTAAACCTATTCTTGTTGGTAGGTGCCATCAAGTTGGTTCCGACTCATAGTGACCCTATGTATAGCAGACCAAAACACTGCCTGGTCCTGGGCCATCCTCACAATCCTTGTTATGCTTAAGCCCACTGTTTCAGCCACTGTGTCAGTCCATCTCATTGAGGGTCTTCCTCTTTTTCACTGACCCTCTACTTTAACAAGCATGATATCCTTCTCCAGGGACTGATCCCTCTTAACAACATGTCCAAAGTATGTAAGACGTAGTCTTCCCATCCTTGCTTCTAAGGAACATTCTGGTTGTACTTCTTCCAAAACAGACCTGTTTATTATTTTGGCAGTCCATGGTATATTCAAGATTCTTCACCAACACCACAATTCAAAGGCATCAATTCTTCTTCAGTCTTCTTTATTCATTCTCCAGCTTTTGCATGCATATGATGTGATCGAAAAATATCATGGCTTGGGTTAGGTGTACCTTAGTCTTCAAGGTGACATCTTTGCTTTTCAACACTTTAAAGAGGTCTTTTTGCAGCAGATTTGCCCAATTCAATGCATCTTTTGATTTCCTGGCTGCTGCTTCCGTGGGTGTTGATTGTGTATCCATGTGTCATGATGTTGCTTATTGGTCTACTTGTGAGGATTTTTGTTTTCTTTATGTTGAGGTGTAATCCATCCTGAAGGCTGTAGTCTTTGATCTTCATCAGTAAGTGCTTCAAGTCCTCTTCACTTTCAGCAAGCAAGGCTGTGTCATCTGCGTGATGCAGATTGTTAATGAATCTTCTTCCAATCCTGATGCCCTGTTCTTCTTCATATAGTCCAGCTTCTCAAATTATTTGCTCGGCATACAGATTGAATAGGTATAGTGAAAGGATATAACCCTGACACAGCTTTCCTGACTTTGAACCACGAGATATCCCCTTGTCCTGTCCGAACAACTGCCTCTTGATCTATGTACAGATTCCTCATGAGTACAGTTAAGGGTTCTGGAATTCCCATTCTTCACCATGTTATCCATAATTTGTTATGATCCGCACAGTCGAATGCCTTTGCATAGTCGATAAACCACAGGTAAACATCTTTCTGGTATTCTCTGGTTTCAGCCAGGATCCATCTGACATCAGTAATGATACTCCTGGTTCCATGTCCTGTTCTGAATCCAGCCTGAATTTCTGGCAGTTCCCTGTTGATATACTGCTGCAGCTGCTTTTGAATAACCTTCAGCAAAATTTTACTTGCGTGTGGTATTAATGATATTGTTCGATAATTTCCGCATTCAGTTGGATCACCTTTCTTGGGAATAGGCATAAATAAGGATCTCTTCTAGTCGGTTGGCCAGGTAGCTGTCTTCCAAATTTCTTGGCATGGATGAATGAGCACTTCTAGCGCTGCATCCGTTTGTTGAAACATCTGAATTGATATTCCATCAATTCCTGGAGCCTTGTTTTTTGCCAATGCCTTCAGTGCAGCTTGGACATCTTCCTTCAGTACCACTGGTTCCTGATCATATGCTACCTCTTGAAATGGCTGGACATCGACCAATTCTTTTTCATATAATGACTCTGTGTACTCCTTCCATCTTCTTTAATGCTTCCTGATTCATTGAATATTTTCCCTATAGAATCCTTCACTATTGCAGCTCAAGGCTTGAATTTTTTCTTCAGTTCTTTCGGCTTGAGAAATGCTGAGTGTGTTCTTCCTTTTTGGTTTTCTATCTCTAGCTGTTTGTACATGTCATTATAATACTTTGTCTTCTCTAGCTGCTCTTTGAAATCTTCAGTTCAACAGACTGACAGACACGTGGGGGAAACCTATTCTTAGGTTCTTATAATAGTGGTCTCATACAATATTTGTCCTTTTGTAATTGACTTATTTCCTTCAGCATGATACCCTCCAGATTCATCCATGTTGTGAGATGTTTCACGAATTCATCATTGTTCGTTTTCATTGTGTAGTATTCCATTGTATGTATGTGCATAATTTGTTTACCCATTCATCTGTTGATGGGCACTTAGTTTTTTCCCATCTTTTTACTATTGTGAATAATGCTACAGTGAACATGGGTGTGCATATGTCAATTTGTGTGACGGCTCTTACTTCTCTAGGACATATTCCTGGGACTGGGATTGCTGGATCATATGGTATTTCTATTTCAAGTTTTTTAAGGAGGCTCCATATTGTTTTCCATAGTGGTTGTACCATTTTACCTTCCCACCAGCAGTGCATAAGAGTTCCAATCTCCCTGCAACCTCTCCCACATTTGTTATTTTCTGTTCTTTTTTTTTTTTTATTAGCGCCAGAAATGTTAGGGTGAGATAGTATCTCATTGTAGTTTTGATTTGCATTTCTCTATGACTAATGGTCACGAACATTTCCTCATGTGTCTGTTAGTTCCCTGCATGTCTTCTTTGGTGAAGTGTCTGTTCCTATCCTTTGCCTATTTTGTAATTGGATTATTTGTCTTTTTGTTGTTGAGGTGTTGAAGTATTCTATAGATTTTAGAGATTAGACCCTTTTAGGATATGTCATAGCCAAAAATGTTTTCCCAGTCTGTACATTCTCTTTTTACTCATTTGGTTAAGTCTTCTGATGAGCATAAATTGTCGCAGCAGCAACGGTTGTCGGGGTGGTGAAGACAGTAGCCAAACACAACCCTTACAGAGAAGTGGGGCCAGGAGGGTCACTCTGAGGAGTTGACCCCGGCTCCAGTCCCAGGAGTTTATTTATAGTCAATACAGCAAGCAGTGAAGCATATAACAGAACAATAGGCTTTGGGTGAGTAACAATAAGTTTCGGGCAAGGGAGAAGGAATTCAGGTAAACAAGCCAGTCAGTAAGAGGACAATAGGTTTGGGAAAACAAGTCGTGCCTAATCTCTTTCTTATCACTGGTAAGTCTCCAACATGTCGTATACAGCATAGAGGCCTGTGGGGGCTGCAGTTGTCAATAGTGCAGCCATGTTTAAATGGCACATACCCCCACAATAAATGTTTAAGTTTTAAGAGCTCCCAGTTATATAGTTTATCTTCTGGTGTTTGTGCATTGTTAATTATGGTTTGTATTCTCTTTATGCCATGTATTAGGGCCCTTAGCATTGGTTAAGAGCTCAGCTGCTAACCAAAATGGCGGCAGTTGGAATTCACCTGCTGCTCCTTAGAAACCCTGTGGGGCAGTTCTACTCTGTCCTCTAGGGTCGCTATGAGTTGGAATTGACCTGACGGCAATGAGTTTTGGAGTTTTTTAGGGTTAGCATTGTCCCTATTTTTTCTTCCATGATTGTTATCATTTTCAGTTTTATATTTAGGTCTTTGATCCATTTTGAGTTAGTTTTTGTGTATGGTGTGAGGCATGGGCCCTGTTTCTTTTTTTTATAGATGGACATCCAGTTTCGCCAGCACCATTTATTAAAAAGAGTGTCTTTTCCCCATTAAATAGAATTTGATCCTTTGTCAAAGATCAGCTGACCATAGGTGGATGGATTTACATCTGGGCTCTCAATTCTGTTCCATTGGTCTAGATGTCTGTCATTGTACCAGGCTGTTTTGACTACCATAGCTGTGTAGTAGGTTCTGAGATCAGGTAGTGTGAGGCCTCCTACTTTGTTCTTTTTCTTCAATAATGCTTTGTTTATCCAGGGCTTCTTTCCTTTCCGTATAAAGTTGGTGATTAGTTTTTCCATCTCATTAAAGAATGCTGTTGGTATTTGGATCAGGGTTGCATTATGTCTGTAGATCGCTTTGGGTAGAATTGACAATTTCATAATGTCAATTCTTCCTATCTATGATCATGGTATGTTTTTCCATTTATGTAGGTCTCTTTTGATGTCTTGCAGTATTGTTTTGTAGTTTTCTTTGTATAGGTCTTTTACGTCCCTGGTTAGATTTATTCCTAAGTATCTTATCTTTTTAGGGGCTATTATAAATGATATTGTTTTTTGATTTCCTTTTCTAAGTTCTATTTGTTGGTGTATAGGAATCCAACTGATTTTTGTATGTTTATCTTGTATTCTACTACTCTGCTGAGTCTTTCTATTAGTTCCAGCAGTTCTCTTGTGGAATCTTTGGAGATCTTTACGTATAGGATCATATCATCTGTGAATACTGATAGTTTTACTTCTTCCTTTCCAATTTGGATGCCCTTTATTTCTTTTTCTTGGCTTATTGATCTAGCTAGGACTTCCAGCACAATGTTAAATAGGAGTGGTGATAAAGGACATCCTTGTTTTATTCCCATTCTCAGGGGGAATGCTTTCAGGCTCTTTACATTGAGAATGATTTTGGCTGTTGATTTTGTATAGATACCCTTTATTATGTTAAGGAATTTCCCTTCTATTCCCATTTTATTGTGAATTTTTATCAGGATGGGTGTTGATTTTTAAGGTTTTTGATACCAGATTGCCTAACCACTTTATGAAAGATTGTACCAATTTATGCTCTCACCACCATGAATAAAAATGCTGGACCTGCCACATTTTGAGTGTTGTCATATTTTAAACTCCATTACATAGAGTTAAGTTCACATTTCGTCAAGTTTGTCAGTCATTTATATTGTTCTTTGCCACATTTTTTATTGTGCTCTTAGCATTCTTCTTCACTTCTTTACTTAATAAGGATATAAAACATTTTTCTGAAATATTTGTAGCAAATATTTTCTGCTGGATTGTTTTAAAGCTTTTAAATATTGTAATGACTTTTTCAATGTACTCAAGTTTTGTATTTTTGTTATATAATCTATGCTCTTTTCTTTTCTGACTCCTTTTGTTGGTTATTTGTTCCAAAAATCTTTATGCACTCAGAGCTCTCATAAATATTCATATTAATTTTTTTTCTTTGTACTTTTTTTTTTTAAATTGTGCTCTAGGTGAAAGTTTACAGAGCAAATTAGTTTCTTATTCAACAGCTTACACACAATTTGTTTCGTGACATTGGTTGCAATCCCCTTGATGTATCAACACTTCCTTTTTCCAACCTTGGTTCCCCATTTCCTTTTGTCCCATTTTCCTGTCTCTTCCTGCTCTTTTCTCTTTGCTTTTGGGCAGGTGTTCTCCATTTGTTCTCATTTACGTGATTGAGCTAAGACGGACATTATTCACATGTGTTACTGTTTGTTTTATAAACCTATGTAATCTTTAGCTGAAGGGTGAACTTCGGGAATGACTTCAGTTCTGAGTTAAAAGGGTATCCGGGGGCCATAGTCTCAGGGTTCCTCCAGTCTCTGTCAGACCAGTAAGTCTGGTCTTTTTTTGTGAATTTGAATTTTGTTCTACATTTTTCTCCTGCTCTGTCCTGGACTGTCTATTGTGATCCCTGTCAGAGTAGCTGATGGTGGCAGCCAGGCACCATCTAGTTCTTCTGGGCTCAGGCTGGTGGAGGCTGTGGTACTTATAGCCCATTAGTCCTTTGGACTAACATTTCACATGTGCCTTTGGTTTTCTTTTCTTTTTTTTTTTTAACATTTTTACTTATTTTTCTTGTGCTTTAGGTGGAAGTTTACAGCTCAAGTTAATTTCCCATTCAAAAATTTATACACACATTGTTTTGTGACATTGGTTACAATCTCCACAATGTGACAGCACGCTCCTCTTTTTTCTCCTTTGCTCCAGACGGGATGGGACAAGTAGATGTATTATATTAATTTTTTTTTTTTTAAGTTTTTGTTTCATTTAATTTATTTTTCTTTTATCCATCTAGGTTTATTTCAGTATGTGGTTTGTGAGACAATGCATATTTCATTTGTTTTCAAATAGTCATATTTTTCAACAGATTAGGATAGACTGAATCTTGACCTTAAATTGAACCAAGAGGGAGAGAAGCAGTGAGATAATCTGGTGCTGAAGGAATGCACAGACAATCCTGGGGTGTTCAGAACCCTGATGGATAGTTAAGTGGGCACTCAGAAAGTTGTCAGGAAAAACAAGTACTTGACAGCAACTGGGTGGGTTCTAGACTGTCTCTTCTTTTCCATTTTCCCACAATTGAGAGCTTCCTTTGCCACGATGAATTGTCCTAGGTTCAAGTGGTTAAGAACTGGGGCATATCTAGAGTTGTTTCAAGGTGTGAAGGCCTCGTGAAACCACTGGAAGATGAGATACTATGGGAGCAAATTGACAAGGAATTCCAGAAGGGGTAGAGAAGTACAATTCTCATGTAGCTAGATCTAGGCTAGAACACTTGTCAACAACCCAGGCTTAGCTATGTGCTCCTTCCATATTCACCCATAATACTCCATGCACGTCTCTAGCATTATACTTACAGCGTCACATTATAATTACTTTTTATGTGTTTTTTCTCCCCTTTCTCCTAGCTTTTTTTTTAAATGTGTATTTATAGAAGTATAATAACATTCTGTGAAGAGACTATAAGTGTATCATTCTATGAGTTTTGATAAATGCAAAAACCCATACAACTAATACCTCAAACAAGACATAAAACATTACTATTAAATGAGAAAATTCTTTTGTGCCCCTTTCTAGTCATCCTTCCTGCATCCCGAGGCAACCACTATTCTGATTTCTTTCCCCACAGACTAGCTGTGCCTGTTCTTGGACTTCTTATCAATTGAATTCTTAAATATGTATTCCCTTTGTGTCTGGCTTCTTTCGATCTAATACATAATGTTTCTGAGATTCATCCATGTTGTCTCAAATAACAATAATATATTCCTTTTTGTTGCTTAGTATATTCCAGTACCATTTGTTAAAAAGCCTTGGCACTTTTATCAAAAATCATTTGATTGTAATCATGGGTCTATTTCCGTTCCATTGATCTATTTGTCTATTCTTATACCAATATAACACTAAGACATTAACAAGTCAATACTTAAATTCATATGGAAATGTAAAAGACCTAAACAGTCTTTTAAAAAATATTATAATACTTTAAAGTAAGACTTAAAATCAGGCCATGTATGTCTTCTGACTATTTCCTTTTATAACAACTTGTCAGTTTCTGAAAAAATAAAACCTACTGGGAATTTGAATCAAATTGCATTTGATCTATATACCATTTTTTGAGAGTCAACATCTGCCAACTCATAAGTATAGTATGTCTCTCTCCATTTATTTAGGTCTTTTCTTAAATTTTCTCAGCAATATTCTATAGTTTTAAGTATAGAGGACTTATACATTTAAACATTTATTTGTAAGTGTTTTATGATATTGATTCTACTGTAAATGGTGTTAATTTTAATTTCTTTTCCCAATTGCTTGTTGATTATATGTAGAAATATAATTAAGTTTTTTTTGTATTTATTTTATATCCTTAAAGCTTGCTAAATTCACTTATTAGAGTTAATAGGATTTGGAGGTCTAGATTCCTTTGAAATTTCTACATGCAAAATCATGTCATTGAAAATATTGTTTTACTTCTTCTTTCTCAATCTTTTATTTCATTTTCTGCCTAATTGCAAGACCTCCAGTACAACATGGAATAGAAGTTGTGAGAGTGGGCTTCCTTGTTTCAGACTTTAAATGGAAAATGTTATATATTTTATCATTAATTATGATACTTACTGTAGGTTTTTCGTAGACAGCTTTTATCAGATTGAGGACGTTCTGTCCTATTTCTGGTTTACTTAGAGGTTTTATCATGAAATAGTATTGAATTTTTGTTAATTCTTTGCCTGGTTCTACTGAGATATTCATATGATTTTTCTCCCTTATTCTGTTAATGGAATGAATTACATTGATTGATTTTCCTCATGTTGCAACCTAGCTTGCATTTGTGTATGTGTGTGTGATTAAACCCCACTTATCCTTCTTTATGTATTGATGAATTCAGTTTTACTAATGTTTTGTTAAGAATTTTTTGCATCTCTCTTCATGAGGTATGCTGGTCTGTTATCTTTTCTTCTAATGCATTTATCAAGTTTTGGTGTTACGATTATGTCAGCTTCCTAGAAAAGGTTGAGAAGTGCCCTTTCCTCTTCTGTTTCCATAAGAGATTATGTAAGATTGGTATTACAGTGAAGCTTGTGGGAGTTGAACTTGCCAGGACTGCCTTGTTTTTTCCAAGTCTCATGATTTTTCCAATTTTGACAGGGTGCATGCAGCCTTACCACTTTTCTATCTCTTGTTTTAGTGGAAAATATTCGAGTTTTCCTTTTCTGACGGGTTTCTGTCTTACACAGATTCTGGATTTCGCAGGTTTTACTGTATTTCTTCCTTATGCATTTGATAGAATTCACCATGGATGCTATCTGGGCCAGAAGTATTCTTTGTGAAAATAATTTAATTCTGAATTCAATGTCTTTAGCAGACATTCAGGTCATTTATTTATTTGGATGTCAGTTTTAAAAAGCCTATTTTCCAATGGTTTTGTCCAATTCATTTACATTTTCAAATTTATTGGCATAAAATTGTTTATAATATTCTCTATTGTCTTTTTAATGTCTGTAGGATTTGTGGGATATCCTTTCTTTCATTCTTCATATTGGTAATTTGTGTTTTCTCTTTATTTTTCACTTGTTCAGTCTAATTAGGGGCTTATCAATTTTCTTGATCTTTTCAAAAAAACATTTTTGGCTGACTTTCTCTGTTGTTTGTCTGTATTCTATACCATTGATTTCTGCTTACTTTGGGTTTACTTTTTTTTTCTTTTTCTAGCATCTTAACATGGAATCTTAGGTTGTTGAATTTAGACCTTAATTTCGTAATATAAAATGAACATTTAAAACTCCAGATTTTACTCTTACTTCCTGTCTTAGTTATCTAATGCTGCTACAACAGAAATCCCACAAGTGGATGGCTTCAACAAAGAGAAATGTATTCTCTTATAGTCTAGTAGGCTAGAAGTCTGAGTTCAGGGCGTCAGCTCTAGGGGAGGCCTTCTCTCTGTTGGCTCTGGATGCAGGTCCCTGTTATCAATCTTCTGCTGGTCGAGGAGCTTCTCAGCACAGGGACCTTGGGTCCAAAGGACTAGCTCTGCTCCTGGTGCTGCTTTCTTGGTGATATGAGGTCCCCCTGTCCCTCTGCTTGCTTCTCTCTTTTATATACCAAAAGAGATTGGCTTAAGACACTATCTAATCTTGTAGATCTCATCAGTGTAACTACTGCTAATCCATCTTATTAACATCATAGTAATAGGATTTACAACACACAGGGAAATCACATCAGAAGACAAAATGGTAGACAATCACATAACAGTTAGAATCATGACCTAGCCAAGGTGACAGACATTTCTGGGGGACACAATTGAATTCATGACAGTTGCACTTTGATTGTATCTCCAAAATTTTGATATCATGTGTTTTATTGTTGTTCAGTTCAAAATATTATCTAATTTCCTTTTAGATTTTTTTCTTTAAAAGTGTATTGTTTAATTTTGAAATATTTTTATATTTTCTAAATACCTTTTTATTATTGGTTAATAACTCAATTCCACTGTGGTCAGAAAATATACTCTATGATTTAATTCCTTTGAAATTTATTGAGAATTGTTTTATAGGCCAGGATATGGTTTATCTGGTTGAGTGTTTCATGTGCTCTGGTAAAGAATCTGTATTCTTCTATAGTTGGGTAAAATGTTTTATAATTGTCCATTCAGCTGGTAGTGTTCTTCAAGCCTTCTATAGTCTTACTGATTTTATGTCTACTAGTTTTATCAATTAATGAGAGAAGAGTGTTTAAATCTTCAACTATAAAAGTTAATTTTCTATTTTTTCTTTTAGTTCTACCATTGTTTGCTCTGTTATCAGTTGTATACATGCTTAGGATTATTGCGGCTTCTAGATGAATTGACACTTTTATCATTGTGAGTGTTCTCTTTTTCTCTGGTAATACTCCTTGTTTTGAAGTCTACTTGTCTGACATTATTATAGATATACTGCTTTCTTATGATTTGTGTTTGCATGGTATGTATTTTGCCATCCTTTTAGTTTAACCCTGTGTCTTTATATAAAGTATGTCTCATGTAAATTTCATATAGTTGGATCTTGAGTTTGTATGCATTCTGACAATCTCTGCCTTTTAATTGAACCATTTATCCAATTTACATTTAATGTAATTATTTGCATTTTTAGATTTAAGTTTACCATCTGTCTTAGTCCTCTAGTGCTGCTATAATAGAAATACCACAAGTGGATGGCTTTAACAAAGAGAAATTTATTCTCTCACAATCCAGTAGGCTACAAGTCAAAATTCAAGGCATCACCTCCAGGGGAAGGCTTCTCTGTTGGCTCTGGAGGAAGGTCCATGTCATCAATCTTTCCTTGGTCTAGGAGCTTCTCAGTGCAGGAAACTCAGGTTCAAAGGACGCACTCTGCTCCCGGCACTGCTTTCATGTGTCTCTGCTCAC
This sequence comes from Dugong dugon, assembly GCA_030035585.1. Classification (NCBI taxonomy): domain Eukaryota; kingdom Metazoa; phylum Chordata; class Mammalia; order Sirenia; family Dugongidae; genus Dugong; species Dugong dugon. The sequence continues at coordinate 157,034,050 of CM057462.1, forward strand.
TTCTTTTTTTAATATCTCAAAAGAGATTGGCTTAAGACACTATCTAATCTTGTAGACCTCATCAATGTAACTGCCACTAATCCATTTTATGACATCATAGTGATAGGATTTACAACACGTAGGGAAATCAATCATACAATACTGGGAATCATGACCTAGCCAAGTTAACAGGCATTCTGGGGGGACACAATTCAATCCGTGGCACCATCTTGCTATTTGTTTCCTATTTGCCCCTCTGTTCCTTGTTTCTGTCATCTTCCTTTCCTTCCTTCTTTTTAATCAAGTATTTTTTGGTATTCAGTTTTATTTTCTTATTGTCTTTTAACTATACACATCTTTGTATGATATATTAGAAGTTTTTCTAGGTACGACAGAATGTATCATTAATTATCACAATCTATGTTGAATTAACATCATACTATTAATAAGAATTTATTAATTGGTGATGAAGACTGAAAAAAGGGGGATATGACTAAAACATGACTTGCCCTCAAGTAATGAATAAATTAAGAATCTTACAAAAGTATGATTCTTTTCCCTTTGAACTTTTTGCTATTGGTGTCTTACACTTTACTCATACATATGCTATAAACTCTATAATAAAGTGTCATTTTTTTTAAGTAGTCAAATGTCTTTCAAAAAAAATTAGGAATTTTAGAATATATATACATATACCATAATATACCTTTTCTGGTACTTCTCAGTCTTCCTCTGTAAATTTGAGCTTCCAATTGGTATAATTTTTCTTAAAGAACTTCCTTTAGCATTTATTAATGCAGATATGCTGTCAACAAAATCTGTTGAATTTTATCAGAAAATGTCTTTGACTTTTTAAAGACTTTTCCTCACCAGATACAGAATTTTAGTAGACAAGTTTTTTTCCCCAACATATTGAAAACACCATTGTCTTCTGGTTTTTATAGTTTTATAAACAGTCAGTGGCACTTCTTTATGCAATGTGTCTCTTTTTCCCTCTGGCTGCTGTTCTGTTTTTCTTTAGTTTCCAGCAGTTTGACCATCACATGCTTAACTATGGTTTTCTGCATATTTATCCTACTTTGAATGTCCTAATCTACTTGTATTTGTGGATTCATATTTGCATCAAATTTGTAAAAATTTTTACCATTACTTTTACAAAAAAATTTTGCTCCATTTTCTTTCTTCTCTCATTTTAGAACTCCAGTTACACATATGTTAGACTGTTTGATAGTATCCCATTAATATCCTCACTGTATTTTTTTCAGCTTTTTTCGTCTGTGCGTTTAATTTTGGATAATTTCTAGTAACTGATCTTTATGCTTACTGATCCTTTCATCTGCTGTTTCTTTCTGCTGCTAACATCATCTAATTTATTTTTATTTCATACACTGTATTCTTCAGTTATATAATTTTAATTTGGTTCTTTTATTACAGTTTCAATTTTTCTGTTGAGATTCCTCATCTGTTTACTTATTCTTTCCATCTTTGCTGTCAATTCTTGAACTTATTTATAATAGCTGTTTTAAAGCGCTTGTCTGCTAGTCCCAATATCTAGATTATCAGTGGATTGGCTTTTGATTTTTTTCCTTGATTGTGTGTTCTGTTTTCTTGCTTCTTTACATGTCCTGTAATTTTTCCTTGTATACCAGACATTATGTATAGAAAAACAGTTGATATTGAGATTTACTACTGTTGTTTTGCCTTTCTCAGATGATGTGTGTGTCTGGCAGCTAAATTGAGCAGGTAATCATTCAGATTACACCAAATTTTAATTGATCTGGGACTAAGTTCAGCTTTAAGAACACTGAGTTCATCTCTGGCTAGCTCAACCCCTAACTTCTGGTATTCATGTTGCTGTGGCTGCCTAGGGGTTATGTGCTTTGATCCTTTTAGTGTTTGAGACTATGTCTGGGAGGAGTTTGAGCTGAAGGATCGCTTTTGATTCAGAAACTCCAAATATCAGAGTTCTTACTGTTTTGAGTCCCACCTGCACTGTCCTTTCCTTAGCAAAATTGAGGAGGGGCAGTGGTGAGAATTATTATGTCAAGCAATTTATTGTTGCATTTGAGCATGTTATAGACTCTAATCTATTTAGCCTGACCCTCCCATCACCAATAGTTCAGCCGATCTCTTTTCCACCTAGTAAAGTCAGTTTGTCACAGGACTTCTCCTTCACTGCTTACACTCGGATTCAGCATTTGCCTCCAGAAACTGCCCTACTACAGTTTGCTCCTCACCTATGAAAAGTCACTTTCTCTAGAATTTGCTTAAGGTGTCTACTACTCTTTGAGGGCCCTATAGAGTTGTATGATTTTAGTCATCTAGATTTTTCTTGGTGTTACCACGGGAATGAATGTCTTCTGCAGTCTTTCACATTCTAACTAGAATAAGAACTCCTCCCCAGTCTAGCCTCTTGAAAGTAGGAATTGTATCACACTGGTTTCTGCTTCTAGTAGTACTTCCTTCAGAAAAAAACCTCAATAATAAATATAAGAATTTATTTATTAATGCTGAAGATTAAAACAAAGGAGAGGCCTGACTAAAACATGAACTTGCCCTCCCTCAAAGTAACTCATTGTGTAACATGGAAGAAAATATATAAACACATGACTATATAATTTTAACAAGCCCTGGTAGTGCAATGGTTAAGTGCTCAGCTGCTAACTGCAAGGTGAACACTTCAAACCCACCCAGAGGCTCCGAGGGAAGAAGACCTAGTGATCTGTTCCCATAAAGATTGTTGTTGCTGTTGTTAGGCGCCATCGTGTAGATTTTGACTCATAGTGACCCCATGTGGCAGAGTAGAAACAGACAAAGAAAACAAAAAGACGTTTTTAAGTTATGTTTGGCACATCATAACAAAAAATAAATATGACCATTGCTTGAGATCAGTATTTTTATTGCCATAGTATTAACAGATGGCAGAACAAAAACAGCTCCTTTCATCATTTGTATTCCTTCCGTATTCCCTATCAAGAAGACTAGCCTTGAAGCTGGAATGGGTAAGGCTTCCATAGATATTGGTAGAAGAAAATGGAGCCCAAGGCAAGAGAGAAGATTAAAAAGGAGTACTCGGGGTCCAGGGTCAGAGCAAAAAGAGTTCTATCCTATCTAGCTGACTCAATGCCTGCTTTGAGGGGCTGAGCTTTGAGGACATGTGTTAGAAGTCCAGTAATGGGAAACCTTTGACATTTTAAATAAAGGACAGGTAATTTGGATGATCTTTTGTCCGGTGAGCTGAACATTTCTCCCAGGTGACAGGCAAGAAGTCAATGTCTTTTTCAGACTTACTGCACTTCTTTCTGAGAGAGTTGCTAGACTGGTTTATCTGGGTATTATGCAGATGAAATGCATTTGGGTTGCAGTGATGTGTTTAACAGATTAAGTCTCTAGTCATAAGGACAAGATACACCTATGGACAAGGGCTGATGATAGCCAGGTGTCTTAGTTATCTAGTGCTGCTATAACAGAAATACCACAAGTGGATGGCTTTAACAAAGAGAAATTTACTCTCTCTCGGTCTAGGAGGCTAGAAGTCCAAATTCAGGGTGCCAGCTCCAGGGGAAGGCTTTCTGTCTCTGGCAGCTCTGGGGGAAGGTCCTTGTCATCAATCTTTCCCTAGTCTAGGAACTTCTCAGTACAGGGACCCCAGGTCCAAAGGATGCACTCCCCTCCTGGTTCTTCATTCTTGGTGGTATGAGGTCCCCCCACCTCTGCTCAATTCTCTCTTTTGTATCTCAAAAGAGATTAACTCAAGATACAACCTAATCCTGTAGATTGAGTCCTGCCTTATTAACATAACTGCCTCTAATCTTGCCTCATCACCATCATAGAGGTTAGGATTTACAACACATAGGATAATCACATCAGATCACAAAATTGTGGACAAATACACGACACAAGGAATCGCGGCCTAGCCAAGCCGACATATTTTGGGGGAATACAATTCAATCCATAACGCCAGGTGAAGTAGACGGGTAACTGATTGAATGCAGAGTACTAATTAATATATTGATGTCAACCTAGAGAAAGGATCTCTACTTTCACACAACAGTTTCTGGCCTCTGTCCTACCTTGTTAAGCATTTTTATTAATGACTTGGATGAAGACATTGAAGGCTTAGTGATAAAATTTGTGGGTGACACAAAGCTGGAAGGGATACCTAATACATTGGACAGCAGAACTGTGATACAGAAAAGATTTGACAGACTGAAACAGTGGACCAGATCTAACAAGATTATGTTTAATGGAGATAAATGTAAAGTCTTACACTTGGTTAAAATAAACAAGCACATAACATGGAATAAGCAGCAGATGGGAGAGATGTGGTTTCAGAGTAGCCTATGTAAAAATGATAGAGATGTTTTAGTTGACTATAAACTCAAAATGAATCACTAGTTCACTCTGAGCTGAGACTGTAATGGAAGCATGGAGTTGAATATAAAAGAGGTGACAATCTTTCTTCCTTCCAAAATAAGAGCTCATATTTACAGAGTGCTCACTGTACAGCACACATTTTTACATGGTTTCACACATTTATTCTTACTAGTAGCCATAGAGATGCTACTATGACCCTGTTTTACAGATAAGGAAACTGAAGCTCAGAGAGATTAAGTAGCTTGTAAAAAGTCACATAACTGGAGCCAGGCTATGGACTCAGGTGTTCTGAATCCGTACAGTGTACCAAGTTACTGCTCCAGTCTATCTTTTGGACTTTTTATTTCAGACCTACAGAGTTGTGCTAGATTTTGGTATATTAGACTTTAAAAATGAACATTTATAAGCTAAAGGAGTTGAGGGCTTGAAATCATGTCGCATATGAAATGGGAAAAGACTGTGGGTGGGCCATGGGGGAAGGATGAGGGTTAGAAAGTGGCTTGTTAAGATCCCTGTCCTCATATTTATAACAGGCTAAGATTATTCCTCCCTGGGGTCCTAGAAAGCAGAACCATTGAACATGGGGAAAAGATACAAAGAAACATATTGGGGTTCAAATAAGTAGGAACTTTCTAACAATTAGAGCATTCTGACAATGAATTGGTGTCTCCTGAGGGAGCGAGGCCCCATTACTACATAGCCTCTGTGATAGTTAAGGTTGTGTGTCAACTTCGCTGAGGCATGATTCTCAGTGGTTTGGCAGTTATGTAATGATGTAGTTTGGCAGTTTTGTAATGATGTAGTCATCCTTCATGATGTGATCTGTTGTGATCATCCAACCAGTTGTAAAGGGAGTTTCCTCAGAGGTGTGGCCTGCATCCAATATATGTATATTGATGTTCTGGATGTTCTGGATCCTGCATCTGGCTCATCATCATCTATCCTTCAGTTCCTAGGACTTGCACCATCAGCCTGCTGTCTTACCTGATAATCTTGGGGTTCATCAGCCTCTGCATCCTGTGAACTAGCAGCCTGCCATCTTACCTACTGATCTCAGATTCATCAGCCTCCCAGCCCATGAGCCAGTGGTCTGGTATCTTACCTGCCGATCTTGGGTTCTTTAGCCCCTGCAGCTATGTGAGTCAGGAGAAGCCTTCAGCCTGATGCTTTACCCATGGACTTGGGAATTGCCAGCCTCTACAACTGCGCAAGCCATTTTCTTGATATAAATCTCTTTCTCTCTCTCTCTCTCTATATATATATAGATAGATAGATAGATAGATGGATGGTTAATCGGTTTTGCTTCTATAGAGGACCCAGCCTAAGACATTTGATACTGAGAGTGGTTTGAGAGAAACAAGATCTTAAGGATGAGTTTTCTAAGTGGGTTCTCAAGTCTGACTAGTCTTAAAGTTGCTGATGACTCTGCCTCCAGTAGTAAAGATGGTGCTGCTAATCCATGGAGTGAGGTGGCAATGTTAATACACAAAATGTCACCACAAATAGATCAAGTATTGCTGAGAAGTGAGGCTGTGGGTGATCACAGTTTTGATACTTTTCTACAATTTTGCCAGAATGAGAAGTATAGGGAGGCTGATCTATTGGTCCTACTTTTCTAGACAAAGTGGTGAAAGAAAGAGATGAGCTCAGGGCTTGAGAGTCATAGCTCAAGCACTACATAAAAGACCTCAAAGTGGCCACTTGTGCCCTGAAAGAAAGATTTATTTCTTTATTTTTAAAAGAAGGCTTTATCTCTTGTAGTAACAGAGATGATATTGCCAAAAACCAAACCCAGAGTCTTACCATAAGAGAGGCGTAATTACAACACAAATTGAATTCCAAACATTGAATGGTGTCTGAAGTGAAAGTGAGGGCATTGACTGGGAAGAAATAGGGTCCTGAAACTTGGGATGAGAGCATATGAACAGATAATCAGGAATCTGGGGACACTGAGCCCCCAAATTCCATTGAATCACTCCTGCAGACAGAACCAGCCCGCTCACTCCCATCCTAAGAGATCACTTCACCTTTGTCTGCTAAATTGCTCTTCCCAGTAAAACTATTATCCCTTCCACCCCCAACTGATAGGATTAACCCAGCTATGCCTGAAGAGTATTTGTCTGAAATATCGCCTAGGGCCATGCCTGGCGCATTACCAGAGACAGATACCTTATAAAACATTGCTGAATGTTGCCAGGACCCACCCCCACCATCCATTCTTGCTTCTATATCTATAACTAGACTTAAGTCCTTTGTCTGAGTCATCCCCTGGGGAGACCTCTGAATCATTGTCTGTGGCATCGGCTGAGGCAGATGCCTTACAAAACGTTGCTGAATGTTCTCAGAACATATCCCCACCACCTATTTTTGCTTCTAGACCAATAAATACACTTAAGTCCCAGTGAGCCCCAAAAGGTGAAGTACAAAGCAGGACCCAGAAAGAGGTACACTACACTCCAAAAGAACCGTTTAAGTTTTCTAATATTTACAAACAGAAACCTGGGCAATATGTATGGGAATGGCTATCTATAGTGTGTGGGATAAAGGTGCAAGGAACATAAAGATGAATCAGTCTGAGTTTATTGATATGGGCCTACTAAGAATAGATTATTCATGCAGCTTGACAGGTTAGGAAAGGATCTAATAGTTTATTTGGTATGTTCGCTGAAGCATGGATTGCACAGTGACCTACACTAAATCAAGCTGAAGTACCAGACCTGCCTTGGCATACTGTAGGAGAAGGTATCCAAAGGCTTAGGGAAATTGGCATGGTAGAGTGAATTTATCAGGTTAGACCCACAGATCTACACACGGAGAGCCCAGGGGACACACCTTTTACCACAACTTTGAGGAACAAATTTGTGAAGGAAGCTCCAGCATACTTGAAGACTTCTGTGACTGCTATTTTATGTAAGTCAGATTTGACAGTAGGAACTGCCTAACTGAATTAAGACTCCTAACTACAATGGGGCTGATAGGACCCCATGGTGGTAGGGATCAAGTGGCAGCACTCAATGGACAAAGATAAAGTTGGCATGGTTACCATAATGGTAGCAGCAAAGCAGTAATCAGAATAGTCTGACTCATATAGACTTATGGTGTTGACTACTTAGTCATGGTGTCCCTAGGAGTGAAATGAATGGGAAATCTACTATACAGTTACTTGATCTGTACAAACGGATGAATTCTAGGTCAGGTGAACAGCAGCAGTCTAACTTGAATTGCCAGAATAGAGAGTGTCAGCCCCTTAATCAATTCCTAGATTTGAGCCAGTTTACAGACCCACAACCCACTGAATGAAGGGAAGGCCAAGTCCCCATGAGGAAGGACCCCACTACACTTCCAACAACTTATACTGTTAATCTTTCTCCTAGCCTCCCGCCAAAGGAACTTATGGCCTTTTATGAGTGATTGTCCATTGGGGAAGAGGAAATAATCAGACTTTTCAGGGATTACAGGATACTGTCTCTGAACTGACACTAATTCCAGGAGCCCCAAAATATCAGTGTGACCCAACAGTCAGAGTGGGGAGTACGGAGTTCAGGTTATTAATGGATTCTTAGCTCAGGTTTGCCTCACAGTGGGCCAGTGGGTCTCCAAACCTATATTATACTGATTTCCCCAGTTCCAGAATGAGTAATTGGACTAGATATACTCAGCAACTGATAGAACCCCCACATTGGATAGTTGACAAATGAAGTAAGGGCAATTATGGTAGGAAAAGCCAAGTGGAAGCCATTAGAACTGGAAAATAGTCAACCAAAAGCAATACCACATTCCTAGAGGGATTGCAGAGAATGGTGTCACCATCAAGGACTTGAAGGATGCAGGGGTGGTGATTCCCACCACATGCTCATTCAATTCGCCTGTTTGGCCTGTGCAAAAAACAGGTGGATCTTGGAGAATGACTGTAGATTATCATAAACTTAATCAGGTGGTGACTCCAATTGTAGCTGCTGTTCCGGATGTGGTTTCATTGCTTGAGCAAATTAGCACATCTTCTGGTACCTAGTATGCAGTTGTTAATCTGGCCAAGGCCTTTTTCTTGATTCCAATTTCGAAGGACCACCAGAAGCAGTATGCCTTCAGCTGGCAAGACCTGCAATACACCTTCACTGTTCTACCTCAGAGGTATATCAAGTCTCCAGCCCTATGTCATAATTTGGTCTGTAGGGACTATGATCACTGTCTTTATCATCTAGTGCTGCTATAACAGAAATACCACAAGTGTATGGCTTTAACAAAGAGTTTATTCTCTCACCATCCAGTAGGCTAAAAGTCTGAATTCAGGGCACCAGCTCCAGGGGAAGTCTTTCTCTTTCTGTCAGGTCTGGAGGAAGGTCCTTGTGATCAGTCTTCCGTTGGACTAAGAGCTTCTCTGCGCAGGAACCCCGGGTCCAAAGGACGTGCTCTGTTCCCGGTGCTGCTTTCTTGGTGGTATGAGGTTCCCCACTTTCTGCTTGATCTCTTTTTCTTTTACCTCTTGTAAGATAAAAGGTGGAAACTCCCTTTACATTGGATGAGGGATGTGACCTTAGTAAGGGTGTTACAATGCCACCTTAATCCTCTTTAACATAAAATTACTATCACAAAATGGAGGACAACCACACAATACTGGGAATCATGGCCTAACCAAGTTGACACATATTTTGGGGGGACACAGTTCTACCCATGACAATTGCCTTTCCCTTCCACAAGACTTTCACACTAGTCGATTACATTGATGACATTATGCTATTGGACCTAGTAAGGAAGAAGTGTCAATGACTCTGGACTTTTTGGTAAAACAATTGCACTCTGGAAAGTGGGAAATTAATTCTACAAAAATTTAGGTGCTTTCCACCTCAGTGAAATTTCTAGTAGTCCAGTGGTGTGGGGCATGTCAATATATTTATTCTAAAGTGAAGGATAAGTTATTACATCTGACCCCTCCTACAACTTAAAAGGAGGTATAACGCCTGGTGGGCCTCTTTGGTTTTTGGAGGAAACATCTCCTTCATTTGCGTGTGCTACTCAGGCCTATTTATCAGGTGACTCAAAAAGCTGCTAGTTTTGAGTGAGGCCCAAAACAATAGAAATCTCTGCAACAGGTTCAAGCTGCCACACAAGCCACTCTGCCACTTGAGCCATATGATTTGGCTGATCAAATGGTGATTCAAGTGTCAGTGATAGAGATGCGGTTTGGAGTCTTTGGCAGTCCCATATTGGTGAATCACAATGCAGACCCTTAGGATTTTTAAGTAATGTCCTACCATCCTCTGCAGATAACTACTCTCCTTTTGAGAAACAGCTTTGGCTTGTTACTGGGCCTTAGTAGAGACTGAACGCTTACCCATGGACAACCAAGTCACCATGCAGCCTTAGCTGCCTATCATGAACTGGGTGTTGTCTGACCCACAGAGTTATCAAGTCAGATGTACACAGCAGTACTCATCCATTAATGGAAGTGAAGATATTTGTGTCTCATGTGAATGTTCACCAAAGGGTGACCACGGCAGAAGAGAATTTTAACAATCAAGTCAATAGGATGACTCATTCTGTGGAAATCAGTCATCCTCTTTCCCCAGCCACTCTTGTCATTGCCCAATAGGCTCATGAACAAAGTGGCCATGGTGGCAGGGATGGAGGCTATGCACGGGCTCAGCAACATGGACTTCCACTCACCAATGCCGACTTGGCTACAGCCACTGCGAATGCCCACTTTGCCAGCACTAGAGACCAACACTGAGTCCTCAGTATGGCATTATTCCTTGAGACAATCTGCCAGCAACCTGGTGGCAGGTTGATTACATTGGACTGTTTCCATCATGAAAAGTGCAGCATTTTTTTCTTACCGAGATAGACAATTACCCTGGATACGCATTTGCCTTCCTTGCACATAATGCCTCTGCCAAAACTACCATCAGTGGACTCACAGAATGCCTTATCCACCATCACAGTATTCCACACAGCATTACCTTGGATCCAGAGACTCACTTCACAGCAAATAAAATATGGTAATGGGCCCGTGCTCGTGGAATTCGCTGGTCTTACCATGTTCCCCATCATCCTGAAGCAGCTGGATTGATAGAACAATGACCTTCTAAAGACACAATTATGGCACCAGTTAGGTGGCAACACTTTGCAGGGTTGGGGTGATGTTCTCCGGGAAGCTATATATACTCTAAACCAGCATCCAATATGTGGTGCTGTTTCTTCCATAGCCAGGATTCATAGTTCCAAGAATCAAGGGGTGGAGATGGGAGTGGCACCACTCACTATTTACCCCTAGTGACCCGCTCACAAAGTTTTTGCTTCCTGTACCCGCCACCTTATCCTCTGCCCGTCTAGAGGTAGTAGTTCCAAAAGGAGGCATGTTCCCATCTGGAGACAAAACACAGATTCCACTGAAGTGGAAATTAAGAATGCCACTTTGGGCTTCTCATACCTCTAGATCAAAAGGCAAAGAACCGCAACCAGCTGAGGTGATGGTGGGGGTGGAATTAATTGGTGGTAGAAGAACGTAGTTCGAAATACCAGTTATGACCACGTGGCCAGTTGCAGAAATGAAGACTGTAATTTCTATGAGTATTTCTTCCTTGCATTTGTGCATGAAATGTCTTTGTTTTCTTCACTTATAAAATATAAGATGCAAACGGGGTTAGTGTGTTTTCGGTCGTACACATGTTAGTTGTATCATGTTAGGCACATGTATGACTTTGTAATTGTCTTTATTTAGAGACTGTGTATGGTTTAAGGAGATGTGTACAGGTGCCAAGTTAGGATCAGCAAGTTAAGATTGTGTGTCAATTTGACTGGACCATGAGTCTCAGTGGTTAGGTGGTTATGTAATGATGTAGTTTGACAGTTATGTAATGGTGTAATTTGGCAGTTATGTAATGATGTAGTTATCCTCCATGATGTGATCTGATATGATCAGCCAGTCAGATGTAAGGGGAGTTTCCTAAGGGATGTGGCCTGCATCCAATATGTATATGGACATTCTGGCAAAGCTCGTTTGCTTGTTTTGGATCCTGCATCTAGCTCATCATCATCTGACCTTCAGTTTTGGGGACTTAAGCCAGTAGCCTGCTGTCTCTGAAGCATGTAAGCCAGCAGCCTGCCATCTTGCCTGCTGATCTTGGATTAGTCAGCCTCTGCAGCTCCGTGAGTCAGGAGAATCCTCCAGCCTGACACCTTACCCATGGACTTGGTACATTCCAGCTTCTACAACCACGTAAGCCATTTCCTTGAGATAAATCTCTCTCTCTGTCTACATATATATATACATATATATATATATATACGTTTCACTGGTTTTGCTTCTCTAGAGAACCCAGCCTGAGACAGCCTCAAACACAAGCTAAGGGATCATGTGTCAGGAATACTGGACCGGTGACTTTAGAGTTCTCATCCCACTGAGAAGTTCTTTGCTTCTAGACAGGTCCTAACCTGTAGACTGTAAAGTCTGAGCATTTATGGGCAAAGGGGAAATTGCTGGGATTTTCAGTCTGATTCATTTCAACAATGAACTTGGATAACCTGCTCCCCTCCAGGGAGTTTTTGTTCACTTGTTTGATTTTGTTTTTAATTTTTCATTTCTCAGGGGTTTTTGAAATATCTGCTGCCCTCTGACTGTATAGTAAAAGCTCTAGATAACTGCCTCAGATTCATTGTAGAAGGATTTAAGAAACAAATAAGCAAACTAACAAACATACATAAAGCTCTCTACTTTGTTGTAGTATTTCTGGCCTCTCATTTGCTGTCAACTTATCTGATTCCACTTTTTGATAATGTCAGGATCTTAAATGTCTTTAACAGCTTTTCCTCATCATCCCTATCCCAAAGCTGCCCTTTCTAAATTATTTCCTCTAGTCTGCTGTGGGCATCCCTGGGTGGTACAAACAATTAAACACCTGGCTGCTAACTGAAAGGTTGGCAGTTTGAGTCCACCCAAAGTCACCTTGAAAGAAAGGCCTGGTGATCTTCAAAAAATTGGCCATTGAAAAACCTATAGAGCACAATTCTGCTTTGACACACTTGGGGTCTCCAGGAGTTGAAATCAACTTGACAGCAACTGTTTTTGTTTTTATTCTGTTGTGAATTGGTAAAAGAGAGAACTATTATATTAATAGTAAGAAATATAAGTAGAGGATGAGAAAACTGGTTCAGAGCAAGGAGCTGAAGACATATTCAATCAGTAAATGGACTTGGCACATCTATTTTAGTTCCTTAGAGACCTCCCATCCTTTCATAATCCTAGAGTATTTTTTATCTATGTTCTGGATAATTAAGATTTGTGGATCCGTGGCCCCATCAATAAGTTTTCAAAATTCTAGCTTCTGCTGTTAATAGAGAAAACAATGACCCTGCAGTGAGGCTGACATTCTGTTATGCACCTAGCCAGCTAAAACATCAGAACAGCTCCTATCACTCACCCAGTGGCAGGGAAAGCAGCCGCAGCCCAGTGTAATGAGACAATGTCAGGCACTGTAGGTAAATATGCTCTGCCCGCCCGCAACAGCTCAGGCTGCAGCCACATTTTCCAAAAGAGCCTGCACCATCTTAATCATGCCTGCCAGGAAAGAAATTCTCTTTTCTCCTTTATTTCCCTCAGACTTATTTCCCCTGTATCATTTAAACATATTAAATCACTGTTAGTACGCAGAGTGGGCATCATGTTAGCATAAGATCTAATCAGAGCGAGCCTGCTGGTCTCCAAAGGCTTGATTCTTTTTGTCTCTTCCTTCTGTTTTCTTGTTAGACTGAAGAGCCTTTTTTGACATCCTCATTTGTTCTGCTGTGTAATAGCATGGGATCTTTCAGAGCTGTCGACATCTGCTCCACTCTAGAGAGCTGCAGAACTGAGAAAGCAAAGCAATAATAATTAAGCCCAAATGGACTAAAAAGGATGCAAGAGATGAGAAGGAAGACAGGAAAAAATATACAGTGCAAGGGTGGTCTAACCGGTGTGTGTGTGTGTGTGTGTGTGTGTGTGTGTGTGTGTGTATGTGTATATATGTATGCACTGAGGTTGTGCACATATGTGTGCATTGTGGGCACAAATCGTTTTTCTGAGCGTAGTGGACTGGGAATCAACAAGGTCAGTGTTCTCCAAATTTCCCAGTCCTTGCTCTTTTCCCCAGAAGGCCATCCTCAATGAGGGTGCTGCTTTCTACACATGCAATAGTAGCTTGTGGGACGTTGGGGAAAGGGACCTTTCTCCTCCTGCCCTCTGCTCTTATATACAGCTGGTAAGGAAGGTTGCAGATGTGTCTACTTCCCTGAGTATCACTCTCTGGGGGATAAATTAGATTCATTGGGAAGATGCTGTAAGTCTTGCTAATTGTCAAGATACTAGTCATTGAATGACTGGTCTACTGGCCTTATGCTAAGACTAAAAATAGCAGCTGGCGTCTATTGAATACTTATTATTTGCCAGGCACTGTAAACCCTTCACATGTATTATCATTCATCCTTAAACAACCGTAAAGGTAGCGACTACTATCATCCCCACTTGCAAATGAAAAAATTAGGACATGGGGTGGTCCCACAGCTAACAAAAGATGGCTTCAGGAATTGACTCCAGACCTCTGTGAATCCAGTGCCTGCAGTCTTAGCCATTGGGCCATATTCCCAGAGGCCCTGCTTATACATTAAGAAAGCCTGGTTTGTTAAGGCCACAGTTACGAGAACAAAAGAACTGGTCAGGTCAGTCATTTGTGATTCTTCAGCAAAGCAGCCAGGCTGCCCAGTGATGCACTTGGTCAGTTCCAATAAACAACCAGTTGGTTCAACCAAGAGAATTGAAATAAACCCTCAACAAAAGAGCCCAGTTTTTGTCATTGGATTAAAAGATGATTTTGCAGAATCCAGAAATCCTAAAGGAGCTATGTGTCTTGAGATCAGGCAGGGGCCCAGGGTGAGCCATGCCCCTCTCTAAGTCTCAGGGCCCTGGTTGGTCCTGGAAGCCAATGTAGTGAGGGTAGATTGGCCCTCAGCAAATGAGCAGATGAGGCTTGTCAACAGATGTTACATCGTTTCCTCCTCTGCCCCTCACATTTCCAACTTGTTCCCACCCTATCTCCCCTTCATATCTTAAACCATAATGTTCTCCCATAATCTTTTACTTCTGCAGAAACTTCTCCTTAGAAGGCCCAGGTGACCTCATTTATACTGAAGTTCAACTGATGGATAAATGCTTATTGTATGCCTCCCTCTCAGAGAGCTCCATTTTAACTAGGAAATGTGCCTTAATTAGGCCAAAGGAATACATCTCCAATGGTGATGTTTTAGGCTTCTACATGCTAATATGGTGGGGGGGGGGGGGAGGTAGAGGGAGAGCTTCCGTGGCATTTTTATCATCACGCTCCGTGGAAAGAAGAAGGAGCCTTTTTGTGTCTATTTATATGACTGGATTATGAGGCAGAGGTACGGGGTAGACAGAGACAAGGGACAGAATTTTGCACAGGGGTTCGGCTCAAGACTTGAGAGTCGTGAGATTTTGCATGGAAAAGCACTTCATAAAGTTAACACTGTAAAGTGTAAAATATAACCCTCAGAAGTTTTAGGAAGAAAAGGAGATTAAAAAGACTGACCTAAACACCAAAAAGCCTGGGCAGAATGAAAAAGCAAATAGGGATTACTCTTGGGAGGGAGGGGAAAAAAAAAAATACCCTAGAGCTACAGAAAAAAAAAAAAAAAACAAAACACCATGTGAGACACAATGTCTGCAGGCAGCTGTGCAGCTGAAAGTGACCCAGCAGGAAGAGTGGGCAGCCAGTGAGATGAAAACTGCCAAGGCAGTAACACATCCAGGAATGGCAGCGCTGATGTGATGGAGGGTAAAACTGGAGCACATCTCAGACCAAGAAATATCACGGCCCCTCTCTGCATGACCTGAGCATCAGTGCACATATTGTCAAGCCCGACTTTGTCCAGAACTAGCATTAAAATAAAACCAAACCAAACCTGTTGCCATCAAGTCAATTCTGACACATTAACAACCTGGTAATAGTAGTGATTATACATAGTTATAGATGGTGGCTTATATGATCACAAAAGGTTAATGGGTGAAATGTATCCTGCCAACTAAGACTTAACTTATAGGACACCACATAATCTTTTGCTTTTTGGTTTTTAATCGATGTCTTAGTTATCTAGTGCTGCTATAACGGAAATACTGCAAGTGGATGGCTTTAACAAACAGAAGTTTATTCTATGTCTCACCTATTTTGGCCATGTTATCAGGAGGGGTCAGTCCCTGGAGAAGGACATCATGCTTGGTAAAGTAGAGGGTCAGTAAAAAAGAGGAAGGCCCTCAATGAGATGGTTTGACACAGTGGCTGCAACAATGGGGTCAAACATAGCAATGATTGTGGGGACGACTTAGGACCAGGCAGTGTTGTACATAGGGTCACTATGAGTCGGAACCAACTCAACGGCACCTAACAACAGAGGAACTTCAGAAGAAAAGCCTGTAGATCTACTTCTGAAAAATAAGCCATTGGAAACCCTGTGGAGTACAGTTCTACTCTCAGGTCACCATGAGTTGGAATCGACTCAATGGCAACTATTTTTTAGAAAGTTTTGTATTGACTTCCCGGGTCCCCCATGTTCAGTCATTTGGAAATCCAGTTAATCTTTCTGGGTGGGTTGGAACAACGTATCCAGAGCCCCTAGTAGGAAGGAACTCTCTGAGATCCCTGAGGGGTGAGTGAACACAAGGTTCAGGTAGCACTTATGGGGAGGTGTGCATATGCGGGCAGAGAGCTGGCCCCTGGTAGCATCCCTTACAGCCAAAGGCCACTGCTCCAGTCCATCCTGATCAGCAAACCTGCATATTGCAGTTCTGTGGGGACTGCTGCTCTTGATTTAATTAATTGTTTATTTGTTTGCATAATTTTCCTCAGGAAGGACTATTAGCGCATCAAAGGATGTTCAAAGTATCCTTGGTAATCATAAATACAAACCTAGTTTATCACTTTGTCAGTTTCTACAAACACCACTCTGATGTGCTAACCTTTCCCAAGGAGGCGCCCTATTTAAGTCAACAGCAAGCGAAGTGGGAAAAGTTAACACAGACCCAGTCTGTGACCTAGTTGAGGGCGAAGGGCCAAAATAATTTTTATAATGATATTTTCAAAAAAATTCCCCCAAATCTGGAAAACACCAGAGGCATGAATGTTACTTTTCCTCCTCCCTCCTTCAGCTTCAAAACATTTGTAGAGAACCTGCTGGGATAATAGTTCTTCCCATCTCGAGAGAGCACTTTGTAAAAAATGTTTTTAGAGCACTAATTTTCATAACACCCCAGGGAAAGAAATAAAGGTGGGTCATTTACACAAAATAAAGGATTTCCATACACCTTACTCCTATCCCACATCTCAAAGAAAAGAGAGGGAAAACTGCATATCTCCTTGAAACTTTAGGCGACACCTGAGGTTTGAGTCAAAAAGAAAATGCCTCTGAAGGCAGAAAGCAGGCAATCATACTATGCCTAACCCCTAAATAAATCCTCAGTTGCCCAAGACACTACAAGATGCAGGTTAACCAAGGAACCAGTGACCTCATCTTGTATACCTTGGGGTGGACTGAGGGAAGGCTCTCTCTGAATTGCAAGTATACGCGATAAAATCTCTCCAGCCTTTCCACGCACAGCTTGGCAGCTAAGGCAGTGTTATGCATTTTCAATAGCTACAATTTAACTCTTAAAAAAATTATTTTAATCACATATATACTACATTCAGCCTTGTTTTCTCAGATAGAAGATAATGCACGTAATTTTTTTTTAAACTGTACTTCGGTGAAGGTTTACAGAACAAATAGTTTCTCATGAAACAGTAGTTCACATATTGTTTTATGACATTGGTTAACAGCCCCACGACATGTCAACCCTCTCCCTTTTCGAACTTTTTTTTTTTTAAGTGAAAATATACATAGCCAAAGATATACCATTTCAAAGATTTCTACATGCACAGTTCAGTGACATCGACTACGCTCTTCCAATTGTGCTGCTATTCTCACGTTAGATGAAGACTTACAGAACAAAATAGTTTCTCATTAAACAGTTAGTGCACATGTTGCCCTATGAGAATGGTTAACAACCTCACAACACATCAACACTATCCTTACTCAGCCTTGGGTTCCCTATCACCAGCTTTCCTGTCCCCTTCTGCCTTCTAGCCCTTGTCCCTGGACTGCTGTGCCTCATCAGTCCCATTTGGTTTTATGGGGATGTCCACTCCCCCAGCTGAACGGTGAATCTTAGAAGTGACTTCACCACTGAGCTAAAAGGGTGTCTGGGGGCCATACTCTTGGGGTTTCTCCAGTCTCCTTTAGGCCAGTAAATCTCCAGAAACTTCTGTTGTAATCCTGGTCAGAGCAGTCGGTGGGGGTAGCTGGTCACCATCTAGCTGTACTGGACTTAGTCTGGTGGAGGCCTTGGTAGCTGTGGTCCATTAGTCCTTCATTCTGTTCTCTTCATTCTCCCTTGCTCCCGAAGGGATGAGACCAGTGGAATATCTTAGATGGCTGCTCACAGGCTTTTAAGACCCCGGACGCTACTCACCAAGGTAGAATGTAGAACATTGTCTTTATAAACTGTGTTATGCCAATTGAGCTAAATGTTCCCTGAGACCATGGTCCCCACAGCCCTCTGCCCAGCAATTCAGTCCCTCAGGGAGTTTGGATGTGTCTGTGGGGCTTCCATGACCTTTCCTTGTACAAGTTGTGCTGGTTTCCCCAGTATTGTGTACCGTCTCACCCTTCACCCAAGATACCACTTATCTATTGCCTGTTTAGTATTTCCCCCTGACCTCTCCCATTCCTGGTAACCAACAAAGATTGTTATTTTTTGTGTGTGAACTTTTTCATGGGTTTTTACAACAGAAGTCTCATACAATATTTGTCCTTTTGTGATTGACTTATTTCACTCAGCATAATGTCCTCAAGTTTCATCCATATTATGAGATGCTTCACAGATTCATCATTGTTCTTTCTCGTTGCATAGTACTCCATTGTGTGTATATACCATAGTTTTTTATCCATTCATCTGTTGATGGGCATCTAGGTTGTTTCCATCTTTTTGCTATTGTGAACAATGCTGCCATGAACATAGGTGTGCATATGTCTATTCGAGTGATGACTCTTATTTCTCTAGGATATATTCCTAGGAGTGGGATTGCTGGATCGTGTGGTATGTCTATTTCTAGCTTTCTAAGGAAGCGCCATATCATTTTCCAAAATGGTTGTATCATTTTGCATTCCCAGCAGCAGTGCATAAGAGAGTTCTGATCTCCCCGCAGCGCCTCCAATATTTGTTATTTCCAGTGTTTTTGATTAGAGCCAGAAATGCCGGGCTGAGATGGTATTGCATGGTGGGTTTAATTTGCATTTTTCCAATGGCTAGTGATCGCGAGCATTTCCTCATGTGTCTGTTGACTGCTTGAATGTCTTCTTCGGTGAAGTGCCTGTTCATTTCCTTTGCCCATTTTTTAATAGAATTATTTGTCTTTTTGTTGTAGAGGTGTTGGATTTTCTTGTGGATTATGGAGATTAGACTTTTGTCTGACTTGTACTGTCCACTAATTTTTTCCCAGTCTGTAGGTTCTCTTTTTACTCTTTTGGTGAAGTCTCATGAAGAGCATAGGTGTTTGATTTTTAGAAGATCCATTATCTAACTTATCTTCTGGAGTTTGTGTGTTCATGGTTATGGTTTGTATCCTGTTAATGCCGTGTATTAAGGCCTGTGGCGTTGGTCCTATTTTTTCTTCTATGAACTTTATAGTTTTTGGCTTTATATTTAGGTCTTTGATCCATTTTGAATTAGTTTTTATATATGGCGTGAGGTATGGGTCCTGTTTCATTTTTTTGCAGATGGATATCCAGTTTTGCCAGCACCATTTGTTAAAAAGACTGTATTCCTCATTTGATGGACTTTGGGCCCTTTTCGAAGATCAGGTGACCGTAGGTGGATAGATTTACATCTGGGTTCTCAGTTCTGTTCCACTGGTCAATGTATCTGTTGTTGTACCAGTACCAGGCTGTTTTGACTACCATAGCTGTATAGTAGGTTCTGAGTTCAGGTAGTGTGAGTCCTCCAACTTTATTCTTCTTCTTCAGTAGTGCTTTACTTATTCGGGGCTTCTTCCCTTTCCATATAAAGTTAATGATTAGTTTTTCCATATTTTTGAAGAATGCTGTTGGTATTTGAATTGGGATTGCATTGTATTTGTAAATTGCTTTGGGTAGAATTGTCATTTTCACAATGTTGAATCTACCTATCCATGAGCATGGTATGTTTTTCTATTTATGTAGATCCCTTTGGGTTTCTTTCAGTAGTGTTTTGTAGTTTTCTTTGTATAGGTCTTTTACATCCCTGGTTAGATTTATTCCTAAGTATTTTATTTTTTTTAGGGGCTATTATAAATGGTATTGTTTTCCTAATTTCCTTTTCTTCATTCTCCTTATTGGTGTATAGGAATCCAACTGATTTTTGTGTGTTTATCTTGTATCCTGCTACTCTGCTGAATCTTTCTATTAGTTCTGGTAGATTTCTTATGGAGTCTTTAGGGTTTTCTATGTATAATATCATATCATCTGCAAACAGGGAAAGTTTAACGTCTTCATTACCAATTTGGATGCCCTTTATTTCTTTTTCTTGCCTTATTGCTCTAGCTAGAACTTCCACCACAATGTTAAGTAGGAGTGGTGATAAAGGGCATCCTTGTTTTGTTCCTGTTCTCAAGGGGGATGTTTTCAGCCTCTCTCCATTAAGAACGATGATCGCCGTTGGTTTTGCATAGATACCCTTTAGTAAGTTGAGAAATTTCCCTTCTATACCTGTTTTATTGACAATTTTTATCAGGAATGGGTTGGACTTTGTCAAATACCTTTTCTGCATCAATTGAGATGATCATGTGATTCTTTTCTTTCCTTTTATTTATGTGGTGGATTCCATTGATTTATTTTCTAATGTTGAACCATCCTTGCATACCTGGTATGAATCCTACTTGGTCATGGTGTATTATTTTTTTGACATGATGCTGAATTCTATTGGCTAGAATTTGTTGAGAATTTTTGCATCTATATTCATGAGAGATATTAGTCTGTAATTTTCTTTTTTTGTCCTGTCTTTGCCTGGTTTTGGTATCAGAGTTATGCTGGCTTCATAGAATGAACTTGTAAGTGTTCTTCCTTTCCTATGCTCTGAAATAGCTTGAGTAGTACTGGTACAAGCTCTTCTGTGAATGTTTTGTAGAATTCTCCAGTGAACCCATCTGGGCCAAGGCTTTTTTTTGTTGGGAGTTTTTTTTTTTAATACCTTTTCAATCTCTTCTCTTGTTATGAGTCTGTTCAGATTTTCAACATCACTTTGTTGTAGTTTGGGTAGGTAGTGTGTTTCTAGAAATTTATCCATTTCCTCTAGGTTTTCAAATTTGTTGGAGTGTAGTTTTTCATAATATTCTGTTATGATCCTTTTTATTTCAGTTGGGTCTGTTGTAATGTCCCCCATTTCATTTCTTATTTGGGTTATTTGCGTCCTCTCCTGTTTTTCTTTTGTCCGTCTGGCCAATGGTTTGTCGATTTTGTTGATGTTTTCAAAGAACCAACTTTTGGTTTTGTTGATTCTTTCTATTGTTTTTCTGCTCTGATCTTTATTATTTCCTTTCTTCTGGTGGCTGTGGGGTGTTTTTGCTGTTCTCTTTCGATTTGTTTGAGTTGTGTAGTAAATGTTTTGATTTTGTCCCTTTCTTCTTTTTTAATGTGTGCATCTATTGCGATAAATTTTCCTCTGAGGACTGCCTTTGCTCTGTCCCAAAGGTTTTCGTATGATGTGTTTTCATTCTCATTTTATTCTAAGAATTTTTTGATGCCATCTCTGATTTCTTGTATTACCCAGTGATGTGTAAGCAGGGTATTATTCAGTTTCCATGTAATTGATTTTTTTTCCTTGGTCTTCCTGTTGTTAATTTCTACCTTGATGGCATTGTGGTCAGAGAAGATACTTTGAATTACCTCAGCATTTTGGATCTTGTTGAAGATTGCTCTGTGGCCTAAGATGTGGTCTCTTCTGGAGAACATTCCATGTGCATTGGAAAAGAATGTGTACTTTGCAGGTGTTGGATGGAGTGTTCTATATATGTCTATGAGGTCAAGCTGGCTGATTGTGCCCTTTAGGTCTTCTGTATCTTTGCTGAGTTTCTTTTTAGTTGTTCTGTTCTTTACTGACAGTGGTGTGTTGAAGTCTCCTACTATTATTGTGGAACTGTCAATTTCTCTTTTCAGTGCTGTTAGAGTTTGTTTTATGTATATTGGAGCTCTGTCATTGGGTGCGTAGATGTTTCTTATAGTTATGTCTTCATGATGGATCATCCCCTTATCATTATAGAGTGTCCTTCTTTGTCTTTTATGGTGGATTTTGTTTTAAAGTCTATTTTATCTGAGATTAGTATTGCCACTCCTGCTGTTTTTTGGTAGTTGTTAGCTTGATGTATTTTTTTCCAACCTTTGACTTTTTATGAACTCACATCTTTGTTTCTAAGGTGTGTCTCTTGTAGACAGCATATTGATGGATCCTGTTTTCTTATCCATTCTGTCACTCTCTGTCTCTTTACGGGTGCATTGAGTCCATTTACATTCAGTGTAACTATTGATAGATGTGAGTTTGTTGTTGTCATATTATAGTGCTTTTTTTTTTGTGGTGCTGAAGTTTTCTTTGTTCTTCTTACTCTACTGTGCTGAGTTACTTTTGTTTGTGGATTTTCTTTTCATTTCTTTTGTTTTTGTATTTTTTTTTTTTTTTTTTTTTGCTGAGACTTTATGTTTTTCCTCTTTATTTTTATGAGTATGTTTGTTAACTTTCTTTTTGTTTACCATGAAAATTACCCTTATCTTTCTAAGTTTGAAGCAGTCTATTATTACTTGGTATCACCTTGCCTTCCTCTCCATTAGAAGGTTCTATACCTACATCATTTATTCCCTCTTTTATTGTTCTGATGTTGTTGTCATTTACTGATTAACTGCTCTGATTCCCTGTTGTATTTCTTTTGGTTTTGGATAGTCCTTGAGAGTTCATTTCCTAGATTGGTATCTGGCTGGTACAATACGGAGTCCTAGATTCTGCCTATGAACTGAAGTTGTTTGTTCTCAGATCGAAGAACTCCCTTTAATAATTCTTGTAAGTTTGGTATGGTTTTCACATATTCCCTTAATTTCTGTTTATCTGGAAATGTCCTAATTTCACCATCATATTTGAATGAGAGTTTTGTAGGATGTATTATTCTTGGCTGGCAATTTTTTTCTTCCAAGGTTTTATATACGTCATCCCATTGCCTTCTTGCCTGCATGGTTGCTGCCAAATAATCTGAGCTTAGTCTTATTGTTTCTCCTCTGTATGTGACTTCTTGTATTTCACGAGCTGCTCTCAGAATTCTTTGTTTGTCTTTGGTTTTGGCAAGTGTGATTATGATATGCCTTGGTGATTTTCTTTTGGGGCCCATCCTATATGGGGTTCATTGAGCTTCTTGGATGGCCAGCTTTTCATCTTTCATAATATTGGGGAAGTTTTCTATAGCAGTTCTCCAATGATCCTCTCTGTGTTTTCTGTTTTCTCCCCCTGTTCTGGAACTCCAATCAGTCAAAAATTTTTGCTTTTGGTTGTATCCCACATAACTCTCAGGGTCTCTTCATTTTTCTTTGTTCTTTTTTCTGAGTTTTCCTCGAACAGAGTTGTATCCAAGCGCTTGTCTTCAATTCCACTGATCCTGTCTTCCACTGTTTCAAATCTGCTCCTCAGCCCTTCTATGACACCATCCATTTCTGAAATCTTGTTGTTTATCTTTTGGATTTCTGATTGTTTTTGTATAATTTCTAGTTGTGAATTTATTTTGGCATTTTTTTTCTGCATTATTTTCCTGAATTCTCCATTTTTTTGTCTGTATTTTCCATGAATTTGTCTATTTTTTCCTCATTTGTCTGTTTTTTCCTTCAACTCTTGGATAATTCTGAGTGTTAGAGATTTGAATTCCCTATCAAGTAGTTCTAGTGCCTTTTCTTCCACTGGAAAGTAATCTGGTGTTTTATTTTGGATGCCTACTGGAACCATCCTGCCCTGTTTCTGCAAATGTTTTGATGTTGTCTGCTGTCTTCGGGGCATTCAGTGGTTATTTTTCTCATTTTTTGATTGTAGATTTGTTTGTTTCATAATTTTTGTTTTTTTTGTTTTTGGTTATGTCTGAGCAGGCAGGCTATGTGTTCTTTGTTGTTTGCTCGTCTGTGGGCATGATACTTTTCGCCTCCTCCTCCAATTGGCAGGGTGAGACACTCAGATATGGTACAGCAGGGCAGGTCTAGCTGAAGAGGAGTTGCTGGGATAGGTTGATTGTGAAGCTTACTAAGGCCAACAGGGTGGGCTGGTAATCAGTGCAGGGCAGTTTCTGGTTGGCCATGCCTGTGCTGCTTGATGATGTGATGTTAACCGCACGGTGCAGGTAGGCAGGATGTAGGAAGGAGATTGTTATGTGTGGAGCTAAGATGGATATGGGAGAGAGGAGAGAGGAACAGGAGCCAAAAACATGCAAACAAACAAAAAAGAGTGCTAGTGGAGCTTGCCGTTGGAGTGGAGAGATGCGAGACTATGAAACGGAGAAAAACAAAAATGGAAGAAGAAGAAAAAGAAAAGAAGAGAATGAATAAATAAAAATCGGAAATGAAAAAGAACAGCAAAGTTCCCAGGAATCCCACCAGTGCGGCTATGAGCTCTGGGGAGGTTGTTCTCAGGTGTTGCGGTACAGCCTGACTAGAAGGCGTAGAGGTATTCAGCGCCAGCTAGTCAGGGAACAGAAGGAGAAGGAAGGTATAGAGAGATGTGAAACTGAGTAATGAAGAAAGACAAAAAGGGAAAAGAAAACAAAACAAATTAAAAACAAAAAGAACAAGAATAGCCCCAAAAAAAACAGAAAAAAAAAAAAAAACCCATGAAGAAAAAAATGTCCTCAGGGATTCCTCTGCATGTCTGCACAAGCTGAGAGGGTAGGTTCCAAGCCGTACCCACTGCCCAGCCAGAACGGGCTCCCAACTCAACAAAAGGAAAAGAAAACAAACAATTCAAAATAAACAAACAAAAGCTCCGGGATCCCACCAGCTTGGCAGCTCAGACTGGGAAGCAGTTCCACACTTGAACGGAGCTCTGCAGCCCCTCAGGAAGAAGCAAAGATGGCACACAGAGCCAGATATTTGAGCAAAAGGAGGGGGAGGTGGTGAGAGGTAAGGAAGAAATCAAAAGAAGCAGAAAAAAGCAACACCAGTAGCCAACAAATGGCACTCAGAGAGCCGGCAAGTGTGGGTGGGTGGAATCCAAGCAGCCAGTGCTTCCCGCACATGAGACTGTGGCCGTGTGAAGCAGAGGAGGCGAAGTGGTGTGAAGAAGGGTGGAGGATGGGAAAGCATGTATCGCAAATTACCGGTTGTTATGTCTCCCGCTGGAAGTTCCGTGAAGCTGCTTTCTCATACCCCCTATTTGCTGGTCTCTGATTGGAGTCCAAGATGGCAGATCTGTGCTGTGTTAGCTGATAGGGGACCTCTGCATGAATTTCTCCTTGCTCTCCATTCTGTGTCAGTTTTCTCACTCCATTTGGTGTTTGGCTGAGTTCTTTATCTCTTCATTTGATGTTTTAGGGTTTCAGGATTGCTGTTTTCTGTTTGGCTTAGTTTTTCGTATTTTTGCTGTGGAGGGGCAGCGTGGTGCTTCTTCCTAGAGTGCCATTTTGCCCGAAGTCCTGCACATAATTTTTAACTTCTTTTTTATGGTCTTCAATTTGTTACCCAAAGCAGATCCTGCTCCATACGGCTTCTCAACAATAAAGACATGCTGAGGAGGTGAGACCAAGATGGCGGAGTAGTCAGACACTTCCGGCGGACCCTCTTACAACAAAGGCCTGAAAAAACAAGCGACTCAATTATATATGACAATCTAGGGGCCCTGAACATTTAAGGCAAAGTTGAGGAACTGGACTGAGTGGCGAGGGAGGGAGAGATGGTTTGGAAGCAGTGAGGAGTTGCCAGACCTGACCCGGTGAGAGCCTGAGCTCTTTAGGCCTGATCAGCTCTGGGGTGAGTGGTGAGGCAGGCAAGCAGCCGTGCTCATGAGGTGTATTCCACACCAGGAAAGACCCAGCTACAGAGAGTCTACTCAGCCACCCAGAACCAGTGACAAGCAGCCATAGATCAGCGAAAGATAAGTACTTGCATACAGCCTACCACGTGGATCAAAAACACCCCCCTTAGGGAAAAATCTCTCTCCCATTCACCTCCCCACTCGCTGCTCTGCACTGGGTCCCAGACCACTTCCACAATCGCTGAGTCCCCTAGGGTGGAAGTAGGATCTGTCCCATACCCTGAGGCATTCTCCTGGCCTTGGAGAGAGAACAAATTAACAAACAGGACAAAAAATAAACTGCCAGGTCCCCTAAGCCAGGAAACCAGGGTAGGCACAGGTCCTTTGCCTAGGTACAGGCAGAAGGGATCCATGGACTTTGAGTGCCTTTCCCCCTGCATAGACTTGTGTAGGCCCATTTCAACAGCGTAGGCCCTCATTACGCAGTACAATATGGTATATACCTAAAGTCTAATTTCAATTGTTTCAGCTATGAATTGGTAGGTTCGTAACATTTGACACTGCTCTGCCCGTTAAGCAGGGTTTTCACCTACCCACGTCAGGGGCCTGAGGACTGGTGGCATCACCCACTCCACCTAGCCGCCTGCGATAGGGGCTCAAGAATAACAGGCGCCCCCTAGTCCTTATAGCCAGCAGCATAGGGTGCTCATAGTCCGGCTGCAAAACCCACCCACCTATGCACTCTAGGGAACAGGGACAGGCCTTCTTCCTGGACACTCGGGGGTGGCTGTCAGCCCCCTGCCTTGCTCAGAGTGTGTTCCCCTGCTGCAGCCAGATGCCTGTGCCTACACCAATCACCCATGCCTGTCTAGGACTGTAGATAAGAGCCTACACCACACACTTGGTGGCTATCTGCCTGGCCACCTAAGCTGAATCCATAAGGAGGAGTGGGCAGACTCCTGAGCTCACATACCTAGTAACAGATCCAACCACGTGGTGACAGGACATTAGAGCTTCAAAGGTGTTAATAATCAAACTACATCATACAAGCAGCCTATTTGGGTATATCAAAACAAAACAAGAAGCTAGGACACAGTAAGCAAACATAAAATAAATAAATATGAAAACTTATTCATGGCTCAGAGACAACAGTCAATATCAAATCACATAAAGAGGCAATCCATGATGGTTTCAGCAAGCTCCAAAAATAAACAATCTAGAAATTTTCCAGAGGAGGAAAATTTCTTGGAATTACCGGAAGCAGAATACAAAAGATTAATATACAGAACTCTTCCAGAAATTAGGAAGGAAATTAAACAAAATGCAGAACACACAACAGAGGAAATCAAAAAGATTAGAGAAGAGCATAATGACAAATTTAACAGGCTGAAAGAATCCATAGACAGATAGCAATCAGAAATCCGGAAGACTAACAATAAAATTTCAGAATTAGATAACTCAATAGAAAGTCATAGGAGCAGAATTAAGGCAATGGAGAGCAGAATTAAGGCAGTGGAGGTCAGAATTAGTGAGATTGAAGATAAAGCACTTGACACCAATTTATCTGAGGAAAAATCAGATAAAAGGATGAGAAAAAATGAAGAAACCCTAAGAATTATGTGGGACTCTATCAAGAAGAATAACCTACGAGTGACTGGAGTACCAGAAGGGGGTGGGGGTCGGATCACAGAAAATACAGAGAGACTTGTTGAAGATTTGTTGGGAGAAAACTTCCCTGATATCATGAAAGATGACAAGATATCTATCCAAGATGCTCATCGAACCCCACATAAGGTAGATCCAAAAAGAAAGTCACCAAGACATAATATAATCAAACTTGCCAAAACCAAAGACAAAGAATTTTAAGAGGGGCTAGGGATAAACGAACAGTCATCTACAAAGGAGAGTCAATAAGAATAAGCTTGGACTACTCAGCAGAAACCATGCGGGCAAGAAGGCAATGGGATGACATATATAAAGCCTTGAAGGAAAAAAAATTGCCAGCCAAGAATTATATATCCAGCAAAACTGTCTCTCAAATATGATGGCAAAATTAAGGCATTTCCAGACAAACAGAAATTTAGGGAATTTGCAAAAACCAACCCATAATTACAAGAAATACAAAAGGGAGTCCTCCAGTTAGAAAGTCAGTAAAATCAGATAACAACCCAAGACTAGAACATAGGACACAGCAACCAAATATAGACTCAGATAGGGAAATCACAAAAGTAAATCAAAGCTAAAACACTGAAAATAGGGAAACAAATGTCAATATGTAAAAGATGACAACATTAAAACAAAAAAGAGGGACTTAAAAAATGTAGACATAGACTTTGCATATGGAGTGGAAGTCAAGGCAATATAAAGATATAAAAGACTGGTATAAACTTAGAAAAATAGGGTAAATATTAAGGTAACCACAAAGGAAATTAACAATCCTACTAGTCAAAATAAAAATCTAGAAAAACATAAAGACTCAGCAAACACAAAATCACCAACAATGAAAAAGATGAAAAGAAAATACATAAAGAAAAATGACTCAGCACAGAAAATTAAGTAGAACAAAGAAACTGTCAACAACACCAAAAAAAGACATCAAAATGACAGCACTAAACTCATATCTATCAATAACTGTGCTGAATGTAAATGGACTAAATGCACCAATAAAGAGGCCGAGAGTGGCAGACTTGATTAAAAAACATGATCTGTCTATATGCTGCCTACAAGAGACACACCTTTGACTTAAAACACACAAACTAAAACTCTAAGGATGGAAAAAAATATATCAAGCAAACAGCAGTCAAAAAAGAGCAAGAGTGGCAATATTAGTCTCTGACAAAATAGACTTTAAAGTAAAATCCACCACAAACAATAAGGGAGGACACTATCTAATGATTAAAGGGTCAATAGACCAGGAGGACATAACTATAATAAATATTTCTGCAGCCAACGACAGGGCTCCAAAATACATAAAACAAACTCCAACAGTACTAAAAAGAGAGATAGACAGCTCCAAAATAGTAGTAAAAGACTTCAACACACCACTTTCGGTGAAGCACAGAACATCCAGAAAGAAGCTCAACGAAGACATGGAAGAGCTAAATGCTACAATCAACCAACATGATCTCATAGACATATACTGAACACTGCACCCAACAGCAGCCAAGTATACTTTCTTTTCCAACGCACATGGAACATTCTCCAGAATAGATCACATATAAGGCCATAAAGCAAGCCTTAAAAAAATCCAAAGCATCAAAATATTACAAAGCATCTTTTCCGACCGTAAAGCCATAAATATAGAAATCAACAACAGAAAAAGCAAGGAAAAAGATTAAACACATGGAAACTGAACAACACTGCTAAAAAACTACTGGGTTATAGAAGAAATTAAGGATGGAATAAAGAAATTCAAAGAATCAAGCGAGAATGAAAATACATCCTACCAGAACCTTTGGGACACAGCAAGAGCAGTGCTCAGAGGTCAGTTTATAGCAATAATTGCACACAACCAAAAAGAAGAAAAGGCCATAATCAAAACATTAACCCTACAACTGGAACAAATAGAAAGAGAGCAGCAAAAGAAGTCCTCAGG
Organism: Dugong dugon; assembly: GCA_030035585.1. Classification (NCBI taxonomy): domain Eukaryota; kingdom Metazoa; phylum Chordata; class Mammalia; order Sirenia; family Dugongidae; genus Dugong; species Dugong dugon. The sequence continues at coordinate 157,063,098 of CM057462.1, forward strand.
TGCCAGAAGAAAGGAAACAATAAGAATTAGAGCAGAATTAAATGAAATAGAGAATAGAAAAACAATTGAAAGAGTTAACAAGACCAAAAACTAGTTCTTTGAAAAGATCAACAAAGTTGATAAACCATTGGCAAAACTGACAGAAGAAAAACAGGAAAGGAAGCAGATAACCTGTATAAGAAATGAGATGGGTGATATCACAGCAGACCCAAATGAAATTAAAAGAATCATAACAGAATACTATGAAAAACTGTACGCTAACAAATTTGAAAACCTAGAGGAAATGGACAAATCTCTAGAAACTCACTACCTACCTAAACTATCACAAACAGAGGTAGAAAAGCTAAATAAACCTATAATAAAAAAGAGATTGAAAATGTAATTTAAAAACTCCCAGCAAATAAAAGCCCTGGCCCTGACAGTTTCACTGGGGAATTATACTAAACTTTCAGAGAAGAGTTAACACCACTACTACTAAAGGTATTTCAGAGCATAGAAAAGGGTGAAATATTCCCAAACCCATTCTATGAAGCCAGCATAACTCTGATACCAAAACCAGGTAAAGACACCACAAGAAAAAAAAAAAATTACAAACCAATATCCCTCATAAACATAGACGCAAAAATCCTCAACAAAATTCTAGCCAATAGAATTCAACAACATACCAAAAAAATAATTCACCATGATCAAGTGGGATTTATACCAGGTATGCAGGGATGGTTCAACATTAGGAAAACAATCAATGTAATCCACCACATAAATAAAACAAAAAACAAGAACCACATGATCTTATCAATCAATGCACAAAAGGCATTTGACAAAGTCCAACACCCATTCATGATAAAAACTCTCAACAACACAGGAATAGAAGGGAAATTCCTCAGTATAATAAAGGGCATTTATACAAAGCCAACAGCTAACATCATTCTAAATGGAGAGAGTCTGAAAGCATTCCCCTTGAGAATGGAAACCAGAACAGGATGCCCTTTATCACCACTCTTATTCAACATTGTGCTGGAGGTCCTAGCCAGAGCAATTAGGCTAGAAAAAGAATCAAAGGGCATCCAAACTGGTAGGCTAGAAGTCAAAGTATCTCTATTTGCAGATGATATGATCTTATACACAGAAAACCCCAAAGAATCCACAAGAAAACTACTGGAACTAATAGAAGATTTCAGCAAAGTTTCCGGATACAAGATAAACGTACAAAAATCAGTTGGATTCCTTTACACCAACAAAGAGAACCTCCAAGAGGAAATCACCAAATCAATACCATTTACATAGCCTCCAAGAAGATAAAATACTTAGGAATAAATCTAACCATAAACGATCTATACAATGAAAACTACAAGACACTACTGCAAGAAACCAAAAGAGACCTGCATAAGTGGAAAAACATACCTTCCTCATGGATAGGTAGACTCAACATAGTGAAAATGTCAATTCTACCCCAAGCAATCTACAGATACAATGCAATCCCGATCCAAATTCCACCAGCATTTTTTAATGAGATGGAGAAACAAATCACCAACTTCATATGGAAAGGGAAGAGGCCCCCAATCAGTAAAGCATTACTGAAGAAGAAGAACAAAGTGGGAGGCCTCACATTACCTGATTTTAGAACCTATTATACTACCATGGTTGTCAGAACAGCCTGGTACTGGTACAACAACAGATACATAGTCCAATGGAACAGAATTGAGAATCCAGACAAATTCATCCACCTATGAGCAGCTGATATTTGACAAAGTCCCAAAGTCTGTTAATTGGGGAAAAGACAGTCTCTTTAAGAAATTGTGCTGGCATAACTGGATATCCATCTGCATAAAACTGAAACAAGACCCATACCTCACACCATGCACAAAAACTTACTCTAAATGGATCAAAGACTTAAATATAAAATTGAAAACGATAAAGATTATGGAAGAAAAAATAGGGACAATGCAAGGAGCCCTAATACCTGGCATACACACAATACAAACCATAAGTAACAATGCACAAGCACCAGAAGAGAGACTAGAAACACTTACGCTCATCAAAAGACTTCACCAACAGAGTAAAAGGACAACCTACAGACTGGGAAAAAATTTTTGGCTATGACAAATCCAATCAGTGTCTAATCTCTAAAATCTACAAGATACTGCAAAACCTCAACAACAAAAAGACAAGTAACTCAATTAAAAAATGAGCAAAGGATATGAACAGGCACTTCGCCAAAGAAGATATTCAGGCAACTAACAGACACATGAAGAAATGCTCACGATCATTAGCCATCAGAGAAATGCAGATCAAAACTACAATGAGATATCATCTCACTTCAACAAGGCTAGCGTTAATCCAAAACACACAAAATAATAAATGTGGGAGAGACTGGAACACCTTTACACTGTTGGTGTGAACATAAAATGGTACAACCACTTTGGAAATCGATTTGGTGCTTCCTTAAAAGGCTAAAAATAGAAGTACCATATGATCCAGCTATCCCACTCCTTGGAATATATCCTAGAGAAATAAGAGCTGTCACACGAATAGACATATGTACACCCATGTTCATTGCAGCACTGTTCACAATAGCAAAAAGTTGAAAACAACCTAGGTGTCCATCAACGAACACATGGATAAACATATTATGGTATATCCACACAATGGAATACTACGCAACAATAAAGAACAACGATGAAGCCGTGAAACATCTTATAACATGGAGGAATCTGGAGGGCATTATGCTGAGTGAATTTAGTCAGTCACAGAAGGGCAAATATTGTATAAGACCACTATTATAAGAACTCAAGAAAAGTTTTAAGCACAGAAGAAAACATTCTTTGATGATTATGAGGGTGGGGAAGTAGGGTGAGGGTTATTCACTAACTAGATAGTAGATAAGTATTATCTTAGGTGAGGGGAAGGACAACACACACTGCCAGGGAAGTCAGCACAACTGGACTAGACCAAAGCTAAGAGGGACAGAGGAGTAGGGGTAGGGATCTGGGGACCATTCTTTAAGGGGACATCTAGGTCAATTTGCATGACAAAGCTTATTAAGAAAATTTTCTGCACCCTACTTTGGTGTGCTGCGTCTGGGGTCTTAAAAGCTTGCAAGCAGCCATCTAAGATGCATCAATTGGTCCCAACCACCTGGAGTAAAGGAGAATGAAGAACACCAAAGACACAAGGAAAGTAGTAGCCCAAGAGACAGAAAGGGCCACATAAACCAGAGACTTCATCAGCCTGAGACCAGAAGAACTAGATGGTGCCCAGCTACCACCAATGACTGCCCTGACAGGGAACACAACAGAGAGTCCCAGAGGGAGCAGGAGAAAGGTGGGGTGCAGAACTCAAATTCTAGTAAGAAGACCAGACTTAATGGTCTGACTGAGACTGGAGGAACCCTGGAAAGCATGGCCCCTGGATTCTCTCTCAGCCCAGAACTAAAACAGTTTCTGAGGCCAACTCTTCAGACAGGGATTGGACTGGACTGTGGGACATAAAGTGATACTCGTGAGGAGTGTGCCTCTTAGCTCAAGTAGATACAAGAGACTAAACGGGCAGCATCTGTCCAGAGGTGGTGAGATGGGAAGGCAGAGAGGATTAGGAGCTGGTTGAATGGACATGGGGAATCAGGGGTGGAAAGGAGGAGTGTGCTGTCACAGTATGGAGAGACCAATTAGGGTCACATAACAATATATGTATAAATTTTTGTACGGGAGACTAACTTGGAATGTAAACTTCATTTAAACTACAACAATAAAAATTTTTTTAAAAAAAGACACACTGAGGTGAGGAGGGAGGAAGAGCATTTATTGCAAGCATATAGGCAAGGAGCAAGGAAGTTTCTACCTCAAACCAAGCTCCCCGAACAAAGAGAGGCAAAACCTTTATACCATCTCTCACAAGGAAGTACATACAAACCTTATGGACTACCTAGGTTATGATGGCCTGAAGGCGCAGTAAGACAAATTGCATTTTTTCTTTGGCATGTATGCTAGTAAACTGGGTTTGACTGGCTTGAGCCACACCCATGGTTTTGAGGACAATGGACAGGAGGGGGCAGGTTCCTGCTTGGTCTTAGCAGCTCCCAACTGAGCCATACCCGTCACCATCACCTAAGCTTTTGTTTTCTAGTGGACAGGAGGAGCAGGTAAACAAATTGACATGAATGACACTGATCTTATTACCTGGGAAATGGAGATATAAATTTGGAAATAAAGAAAATATCTTTGGAGTTTCTAGAATGATTGCCAAAGTAGAAGGATGATATTGCCCTTTGCCAACCCAGCATCCATTTCCATTGCCTCCTTCATATCAGAATCCTGAGTTTATCTGGCATTTCTCCCTCCCCAAGGAAGCCGACGTGCCTCAGGGGAAGATGACCCAAACCCTCCCTCTCAGCCACACACACTTGGCTCCAGGGAGGACCTGATTGGAACAGTGATCATCTCAGTCCTTTGCCAGTGGTTGGTTCAGAAATGGTTATGTGACAGTTGAGCCAATAAGGCAAAAGGAGAGGTTTTGTGGGAGCTTCTTGGAAAATTTTCCTTGCTCTTCAGAGATGGGCATAGGAAGTCTCTCTGGACTTGCTATTCCTGGAGTGAGGCCATCTGCTACAGCTATATTTCTACTAGGCTACGGATGAAGCTGTGAGTGGGAAGAGGACAGAGCTGAGAGAACTGCAGAGACATGGAGTCAGAGCCACTTGACTCCTTCAACTTTGGAGCCTGGCCTACCTTTGGACTTCAGTTTTGTAAGCCATAAATCATCTTATTTTTTAAGACAGTTTGAGTTTTCTGTTACTTGCACGTAAAGGAAACTTAACTAATACAAGTAATTAAACTAAAAACTTATAAATAGTACAAGTAACAAAGATGAAGACATTTGGCTGTATAAAAAAGGAATGTAATATTGACTAATGTGTAAAAAGAAGGGAAATTGCACTATAATATAACTGAGATGATTTCCTCTACAGAGGAAATTATTAAGTTATGAAATAATTTAGCACTAAACCTAAGGCATTGTCATCACCAGGATAGTTTGAACATGACCAGGTAAAATGTTCTGAAGTGTTAGAAACAGGTATCTGCCATGCCATACTCAACCTTAGCACAGGACTTTTTAAAGAGAATAAAGTCAGTACAATCTAGTGTACAGTTTAAAATGGTCCTCAAGAGGCCAGAGACTTCTAGACGCTCCAACAATAATCATGCAGTTCCCAATGGAGGGGTATGGGCTGGAGAAGGGTCAACCAAATTTGTGGAAACCAAGACTAGTTTTGTGCAAAAATTAAAATGGGAGGCTTCAAAGAATTGGGAAAGTGTTCTCTCTTCATCTTAAAATACTTCTTCCAACTTCCTGATGTTGAAATTTTGTTAACTGGGGAATAAAGAGAGTCCTTTAACAACAAGACATAAAATACCTCAAATGGAAATTTCCATGAAAGGATTAATATGATACTAAAAACTTGGCCACTCTAAAATGAACATTAGTTTACCTTCTGTCTCACTATTTAGTTGCCATCAGTCGACTCTGACTCGTGATGACCCCATGTGTGTCAGAGTAGAACTGCGCTCCATAAGGTTTTCAATGGCTGATTTTTTGGAAGTAGGTTGTCAGGTCTGTCTTCCTAGGCACCTCTGGGTGGACTTGAACTGCCAACATTTTGGTTAGCAGCTGAGCACATTAACTATTTGTACTACCCAGAGACATCTGTGTCTCACTAGCTCTAGAATATGAGCTTTGTGAGGCCAGGGGTGTTATTTCCTTGTTCACTGCTTAATCTTTAATAACTAAAATGGTGCCTAAGCCACATTACATACAAAATAAACATTTGTGAATAGATGAATGAATGAATAGTAGATATTGAGTCCTCACCAAAAGGAAACTTTTATAAGAGAGGAGAAGAAAGTCTTTAGAGGGCACTGTGGTGGTGCAGTGGTTAAGTAAGTACTCAGCTGCTAATGGAAAGGTGGGCAGTTTGAACTCACCAGCTGCTCCGGGAGTAAGATGTGGCAGTCTGCTTCTGTAAAGATTTATGGCCTTGGAAACCCTATGGGGGCAGTTCTACCCCATCGTATAGAGTCGCTATAAGTTGGAATTGACTCAACGGCAATGGATTGTTTTTTATTGTCGCCATAGAATCCGTGGGTGATGCAAACGGTTAAGCACTTGGACTACTGGCTGAAAGGCTGGGTGTTTGAACCCATCCAAAGGTACCTGCTGATCTGCTGGACAGCAACTAGCAACAAAAACATGGCTGAAATAGAAAGGAAAAATGCTCCATGAAGAAGTTAAAGGGGAAGTAAACAGACGAAAGATAGGAAAATCACAGACAGTATTTGAACCAAGTAGCTGAACCACATGCTCCTACACTTTCCACAGGCCCATCCTTATCCTGTTCTCTAAATGTCTATTTCCCAACCTCTCTCCCAAATCTCCAGTTGTGGGTTTAGCATGAAGCTAATGAAGCTTAAGCTTTGGGTCTCCACACTTCGTTAGTTCTAACAATGCATTTACTTGCAAAATTTGCCAAAGTCAGATATTTTAGTCAGAACAGGCTAAGCCGGCTGTCTCTTTCTACTTCAACTTACCCTCATATCAAGTGGCATCAGAGTGGCTGCAGGCATTTCGATGTTCCATCTAAGGCAGGTAGAATTGGGGATACATTAGTTTGGGCTTAGTGGAATGTATTTATGTGATTCCCAGTCACTTCTATGTATAAATTATTTTAGCCATTCTGTTCTAGGAATAGGTTTCAGGAAGACCCACTGTGGAAACTCACCTGGTGTCATAACACAGAGTTGAAGATGTAAAGGTAATATCAAAATATGAATGTGTTATATGGCTCCTGGTGGAGGAGAAGCAAGGTTTCAAATGTGTGAAGCCAGAAGCTAGTATGTGGAAAATTCTTTCCAATCAATTGTAAATAGTGGATTTAGTTCTCACTGACATCTAGTCAAAGTGAAGTTGTCTCCTATTGAGAATATACATGAAAATGCAGTGTAATGTTATTATGCTTTTGCATTGCACAATAAAAATATTTTTCACATATTTGTATATGGAAATCCTGAGAGACAGTTCTACTCTGTCCTACAGGGTCGCTATGAGTCAGAATTGACTCGACAGCAATGGATTTGGTTTTTTTTATATGAAATCAATAGAAATTATTCTGACATCTTGGACTTGACGGCAATGGATTTTTTTTTTAAATATGAAATTAATAGATGTTATTCTGATATGTAGAAGTGAATTGTAACAAAAAATGCAGAGCATTCAAAAAGTAGTAAATCATTAAGCAGAAGAGAGAAATTGCTAATAGAAATAATAAATAGGCTCTTGGATTATTTAATGATCCAATTAAGGAAGAAGAGTGAATTATATGAACATGTATGAAAAATATTTAAATTTCTTTATGATTTGACAGGAGTTCTTACATTGACAAAAATAATGTAACTCATAATACATCACTTTGATGAGCATATTGATAATAAATTACTTAATAGTGAGCACCATCAATTAAAAGCATATTTTAGATTAAGTACTGGACAATAAGAGAAACAACAAAAAACAACTGGAAGTACCATGAAATCTTACAGCTCATCTATGACTATATTCCTAACAATTTATGTGTTGGTGACAATAATGATTTGTGAAACTCACAGACATTTTTCTAAACTGTTAATAAAAAACAAATTTTGATCAACCAGTGCTTCTCTTTCAACAGAAAATATAACAAAATCTTAGTCAGATGAAGAGGTGATTCAAGAGTATACAGCCAAAAAAAGGTCGGGGGGCGGGGAATGAGAGAACTATAGATGGGTGTCAGGCAGTTACGTAACAAAAATATTCTGTTGCTTTTTGTATTTTATAATGCTTGTGGCATAAATAATTTTTAAACGTGTAATTTATAGTGGTTTCTTTTACCATTCTAAATAAGCACTCACTCTTGAACTTCATTTTGGATTGGTAATCTTTGATTGTTTTCTTTTAAAAAGCTTCTAAAACTATATAAGCTTCAGATCCCAAGGGCAGTAATTTATTGAGAGGAAGAGATCCCAGATCTACCCTTGCTTCCACCTCGTTCCAACCTTGGATTGATTAAACTAGTACTCAGCTTTTAAAACACACACAACAAAACAAAAAAAAAAGAGTTTCTAAAATGGGTGAAATGAACTAAAATAGATTTTTTTCATATTATCAATCTTTCCTCAGTAAGACAGAGACCCTGACACTCCTTTGAATTTTGATGGCGGAGTGGTATATGTGTGTTAGGGATGGAAAAACAGTAACAAAACAAACCTATTGCCATCAATTCCAATTCATGGCAAACCCATGTGTTACAGAGTAGAATTGAGCTCCATGGGGATTTTTGGCTGTAATCTTTATGGGAGCAGATCACCAGGCCTTTCTTCCATGGTGCCACTGGGTGGGTTCAAACTGCCAACGTTTTGGTTAGTAGTCGAGCACAAACAATGTGCGCCTCTCAGGGACCTTGAGGATGGAAGGAAATGTGAAAAATACAGTACTAGAATTCAGAAGCCTTGCTAAGGCTCATAAAGTGAGAAAAATAAAAAGTAAGGCTCACAGCAGTAGGCAACAGTATATAGAAAATACGTAACAGAAAATTTACTTTGGACTTGAAGTGTCTTGGGTTTAAAACCCAGCTCTGCTGCTTAACTAGTTGTGTGAATGAGAGCCAAATGAAACTTAATTTCTACATTTGTAAAAGTAGGCAGAAGATTAAGTGTGGGCTTTTTAAGCTTTTGTGAAAATGCTACTGCAGGAATTAAATGAAGCTATAAGAACTGAATAGGGCTGTTTTAAGTAGCTCAGGAATAGTTGTTCTAAAAATGTTAGATTTTCTTTTCTGAAATAAATAGAGCAGGAAGTTAACTTGAACAAGAATGTAAATTTGTTCTGATCATAAATGCCAATGCATTTTTCTTACAATGCCACTGAATCTGTACAGAACATGTGGATTACGTTTCACCCTTTTGCCTTATTCTAAAGCTAATACTAAATAGGGCAGTGACTCGTAGGGCAATTTATGAAAGAAGAATTAAGAATGTCTGGTAATATAGTAGAGGCCTGGTGGCACAATGATTAAGCGCTTGGCTGCTAACAGAAAGGTGGGCAGTTTGAACCCACCATATACTCTGGGAGAAAGGCGTGGAATTCTGCTTCTGTAAAGATTTACAGCCTTGGAAACCGTATGGGGCGGTTCTGCTCTGTCCTATAGGATCGCTATGAGTTGGCATCGACTCAATGGCAACAGGACAGGTAACATAGCAAGGACAAGTAAACATAGAATTGTTTAACATACTTGGTAAACAAACGTGATGCAAACAATCAGATACCATTTCATCTCTCAGATTTTGCAAAGATAAGAAAGAAATGGGAATACATACTGTTGGTAAGGGTGTGAGGGGAGGGGCACTCTCAAACATCAATGGTTGGAGTTCAGTTGGTACAACTGTTTAGGAGGCTCGTTTAAAAGTAGATTTTAAAAAATTGCCTTGTATTTAAAGGTAAACATATACCTACTCTGTTGTTGTTATTGGTGTTAGCTACCACTGAGTCTACTCTGACTCATGGCAATCCTATGTACATCAGAACAGAACATTGCCTCGTCTTGTGTCATCCTCACTATTGCCAATATATTCAAGTCCATAGTTGCAGCTATATTACCAATCCATATCATCAAGGGTTTCCACGTCCTCATTGACCTTTATTTCAGCAAAAATGACACCCTTCTCTAGAGAGGAATCCCTCCTGACGACATGTACAAAGCAAGAAAGTCAGACAGTGTTCTATTGTGGTCCATAAGATTTTCATTGGCTAATTTTCAGAAGTAGATCACCAGGCTTTCTTCCTAGTCTGTCTTAGTCTGGTGGCTTAGCTTTCAGCATCATAGCAACATGCAAGCCACCACAGTACAACAAACGGACAGATGGGTGGTGGATACCTACTCTATGACCTAGTAATTCGGCTCCTAGTTTACATCAAAAAAATGTGTACAAATGTCTTCTACAAGACAGGTACAAGAATATTCATATCTACTTTATTCCTAATAGCCCTACTGTCCATCAACAGTATAATGGATCAATAAATCATAGTATATTCAAACAATAGAATACTGCATAACAACAAAAAGAATGAACTGTACACAAGAGCATGGATGAATCTCATAGACTTTATGTTGAGTGAAAGAAGTCAAAAACAAAAGAATATACACTCTATGATTCCACTTAAATGAATTTCAAGAACATGGGTGGATATTGGCTAGGAAGGGGCACAAAGGAGCACTCGGGTGCTGCAAATGTTTAATATCTTTTTCTGGGTGGTGGCTATACAGTTGTATGTCTACATCGGTAAAATTCAACTAGCTGCACACTTAAGATTTATTCATTTTACTGTATATATGTTACAATTAAATAAAAAAGTTTTTTTTTTTTTTTTAATGCCCTTTAGCTGTGGAGACCATGGTCTCAGGGAACATCTAGCTCAACTGGCATAACATAGTTTATAAAGAAGATGTTCTACATTCTACCTTGGTGAGTAGCGTCTGGAGTCTTAAAAGGCTGTGAGGAGCCATCTAAGATACTCCACTGGTCTCACCCCTTTGGGAGCAAGGGAGAATGAAGAAAACAAGACATAAGGGAAAGATTAGTGCAAAGGACTAATGGACCACAGCTACCACGGTCTCCACCAAACTGAGTCCAGTACAACTAGATGGTGCCCACTGACTGCTCTGACAGGGATCACAATAGAGGATCCCAGACAGAGCTGGAGAAAAACGTAGAACAAAATTCTAACTCACAAAAAAAAGACCAGACTTACTGGCCTGACAGAGACTGGAGAAACCCCAAGAGTATGGCCCCAAGACACCCTTTCAGCTCAGTAATGAAGTCATTCCTGAGGTTCACCCTTCAGCCAAAGATTAGACAGCCCCATAAAACAAAATGAAACTAATGGGGCACAACAGCCCAGGGGCAAGGACTAGAAGGCAGGAGGGGACAGGGAAGCTGGTAATAGGGAACCCAAGGTCAAGAAGGGAGAGTGTTGACATGTGGTGGGGTTCTTAACCAATATCATAAAACAATATGTGTACTAACTGTTTAGTGAGAAAATATTTGCTCTGTAAACCTTCATCTGAAGTACAATTAAAAAAAACTAAAAGAAATAAAAATAAAAATGCCCTTTAGCAATTATGCTGTAATTCTAAAGAAAAAAATCAAAGCTGTGCAAAAAAGATTTATATACAAGAGTAATCACCATGGCACTATTTTTTTATTTTATTTTTTCCCATACAAAAATTTATACACACATAGTTATGTGACCCTAATTGTTCTCCCCATACTGTGAAGGCACACTCCTCCTTTCCACCCCTGATTCCTCATGTCCGTTCATCCAGCTCCTAACCCTCTCTGCCTTCCCATCTCACCACCTCTGGACAGATGCTGCCCGTTTAGTCTCTTGTATCTACTTGAGCTAAGAGGCACACTCCTCACGAGTATCACTTTATGTCCCACAGTCCAGTCCAATCCCTGTCTGAAGAGTTGGCCTCAGAAACTGTTTTAGTTCTGGGCTGAGAGAGAATCCAGGGGCCATGCTTTCCAGGGTTCCTCCAGTCTCAGTCAGACCATTAAGTCTGGTCTTCTTACTAGAATTTGAGTTCTGCACCCCACCTTTCTCCTGCTCCCTCTGGGACTCTCTGTTGTGTTCCCTGTCAGGGCAGTCATTGGTGGTAGCTGGGCACCATCTAGTTCTTCTGGTCTCAGGCTGATGAAGTCTCTGGTTTATGTGGCCCTTTCTGTCTCTTGGGCTAATATTTTCCTTGTGTCTTTGGTGTTCTTCATTATCCTTTACTCCAGGTGGTTGGGACCAATTGATGCATCTTAGATGGCTGCTTGCAAGCTTTTAAGACCCCAGACGCCACTCACCAAAATAGGATGCAGAATATTTTCTTAATAAGCTTTGTTAACCACAGCACTATTTATAGTAGCAAAAATCTGGAAATAAATCCAGTAAGTCCAATAATAAGGAACAATTCAAGCAATAGAATACTGTATAGTCATTAAATAAGATGAAATAGAGGACTAGTTAAAAACATAGTTATTCAGAATATATTGTTGAAAAAAAGTAGGTTAATCAAATTATGTTTAAGGTTTAATACTATATATGATTAAAATGTGTGTGTGTGTGTGTGAAATGCTGGATAGTATACAACCCACATCCTTACCATGTTTATCTCTGACTAATGGGATTATAGGTATTTTTTTTCTTTCTCTTTTTCTAAACATGTCTTATTTTTGTAATCGGCAAAATTTTAAAATAAAATCTATAAAGAGAAAGGAAAAAAGAACAAGAACAAGCAAACTATTACTTCTTCCTACACAAGTAAGCTATTATTTGCATTCTGTATTCTAGATGTGCCCTTAATGGAGGTAGTTAACCTCTCTAAGCCTCAGTTGCTATCTGTAAAATGGGAGAATAACAGTATAATTACACCTATTTTGTGGTATTATCTGGTTTAACTGAAATAATCTACATACAGTGCTTAGCACAGTGTCTGACACACAGTAAGCACTCTTTAAATGTTAGTCATTACGTTACGCTAGGACACTGGCTAAACCAAAAAAGCCAAACTCGTTTCCGTTGAGTCGATTCCAACTCATAGCAACCCTATAGGACAGAGTGGAACTGCCCCATAGGGCTTCCAAAGAGCTCCTGGTGTGTTCGAACTGCTGACCTTTTAGTTAGCAGCCATAAATCTTAACCACTACACCACTAGGGTTTCCAGGATGTTGGCTAAGACTCCTAGATTACCTGCACTGACTTCACTGTTCTTGTCTTCTTTTCACCATATCTACTGAGCTTGTCAGCACTTCTCCCTTTAAGGGGCGACTAGAACACTGCTGAAGACATTGGTGGTTCAGTGGTAGAATTCTCACCTTCCATGAGGGAGACCAGGTTCCATTCCTGGCCAGTACACCTCGTGCACAGCCACCACCGGTCTGTCAGTGGAGACTTGCCTATTGCTAAGATGCTGAATAGGTTTCAGCGGGGCTTCCAGACTGAGAAGAACTAGGAAGAAAGACCTAGCAATCTACTTCAAGAAAATGAGCCAGTGAAAACCCTATGGATCACAACAGTCCAATCCACAACCAGTCACGGGTATGGCACAGTACCGGGCAGCATTTCATTTCATCGTGCATGGGGTCGCCGTGAGTGCAACTCAAAGGCAGCCAACAACAAAAGAACACTGCTGGAGATGGGGCAACAGGCCTGTCAGGTATTGACCTATCTGGGTTTCTGAAAGGCCACAGGAAGACTATCTAACCAGGCGGTTCATTCTGAGAACCAAGTCTCAGAATTCTTTTGCAGATGCATCAAATTTCAGCTGATACCTGGAGCCACACGGGCAGTGCTGTGAATGCCCCTCAGAAAAGCCCTGAAGCCCAGGTTCCATAGCATTCTGTGTAACCATTTGAGACCTACGAATGCGAGCAGAAAGTTAGGAAATAGCTGATTTGCTTCCTTTGTCGTATTTTCTTCCTCCAACTCACTACAGAAGTCTACTGCGCAGTCCGGCTTTAGTTTTATTTATTTCATTATGTCTCTTTTTTCCTTTAGTCCCGCTTTCCTTGTTTACTATATCTATTTACACTCTTTCCTAAAATTTTCATTTCCAGGGCTGCTCTGTGCTCTCTTCTCCCAGCCCCAGCCCACCCCCACCTCTGCTCCTTCCTCCCCTCTCTCTCCTTTCCTCTTCGTCTCTCTTGAGACAGGTCTAGTGGCCTGGTTGCCATCTGCTGCCTTTTTTTTTTTTATGAGGTTGAGATCAGATGGCATCTAATCAATCGTCATGGTCTCCATGGTTACCAGGGTGACAGAGTACTTGAGAGAGACACATTCTGTAGCCTGGGGCTGTCAGACCATTCCTGAGAGGGGAAAAGAAAATAAAACCTCTTCCATCATATTTACACATTTACATCTTTCTCAAATGCAGCGAAACACAGACCGTTTATGTTTTACATAGCTACCTAGTGGCTGGAGGTCAGGGAAGGCAGAGTGACTTTTTTCTATTAAAAAAAAAATGCTTAAGGACAGATGTAAAGATTTTTTTTGAACCTCCGAATCTCGCCCCTTTCCTGCCTCCATCCCCCCTGCATCGTCACCTTTTTCCTTTCCCCTTTTAATGTTGGGTATTACTTTAATAATTCTAATGGGTTGTTGCCGTTCTCATAAATCACAGAAGAGTTCTAAAACTGACAATTGACAACTGTTTGCTTCAGAGAAAGAAACAGTCTTAAAAATCACTGACACCTTAGCCTTTGATTAGGATCATTGGGAACATTAGCTGTGATGTGTTCTTTGGCCAGGATTATCTGTCCTACAGGAAAGGCTTGTTCCCCATGAAGAGCCGCATATGATGAAATGTAAACAAAATGCAAAAATGTGCTGAGGCCCGACTATGGTCTGTGAAGCGTTAACGCGCCAAGGCTGGCCAATCGGCAGAAGTGCACCCAGGCCTTATTAGAATAGAATATGATGGTGTTGACAGCCCACATCTGGTGAAAGAGACACGACACGTGAAAGATCTTGGTAGTAAGGATGTATGACTAACAGAACAAAGGCTAGGTTTTTGGAGACACAGAGAAAACAAAATCACAATCAATCACCATACGTTCAAAAATGTTAAAACTGCAAACTGAATACAGTCTTTGATTTATTCACACACCTTTAATCCTAAGCACAGACGAGATAGAGCTAGAAGTATGCTTTATACTTCCTCTTCTGGTAATACTTTATGCTTCATAACACTTATTAGAAATTCTACTCTTCTTTCCTTTGTCAGAGAACACCGAACTTAAAACCTGTGTATGTTCAGATTCTAAGTAATTTTGTTTTTCATTCAAAGAAAAACTGTAACCCAAAACGATAGGCAGGGTTTCCTTCTTTCCTTCCTTTGTCTCTGATTTCTCCTTAGCCCTCCTGCATCTACCCCTGTACAGTATCTTAGTAAGATTCAGCTGCATTAATCTGCAGTGCCTTTGGCTGTTAAGCAAATATCACACTGATATTTGAAATAGAAATGATGCCATCAATTGGAGGAGAGACTTTAATATAAAGGGAAAATAATTTATCATGAACATGGAGCGCTCTTATTCATCTTCACCTCTGCATCTTTGCTAATGCCTGCCTCTCCTTCCCTCTCTGCAATTCCTCCAACCCTAGCCTCTTTATTGGTGAGCTCCATAGATGACCAGGGGAACTGCTTTTATTTCAAGGCCTGATTCTAGTCCTTCCTTCTCAGAAAAGCTTTCCCCAAACTCACCATTGCACAGACATCTGATCTCCTCATGTTCTTATGGTCTACACTTCTCCTTCAGGACTTAGCCCACACTGCTGTATACCCTTGGTTACGTATTTGTTAGAAGCCCTGGTGGTGCAGTGGTTAAGTGTTCAGCTGATAACCAAAAGGTCATTGGTTTGAACCCACCCTGCAGGAGAAGAGACCTGGGTCACCTGGCAATCTGCTCCCACAAACATTACAGCCTGGGAAACCCTACGGGGCAGTTCTACTCTGTCCTGTAAGGTCACTATGAATTGGGATATATTCGAGGGCACACAACAACAACAGCAACATGTATTTGTTATGCGTTATCTCTCTTACTTAAATTGTAAGCTCCAGAGGGAAGAAAGAGACTGTGTACCCTGCTTCCGGGCTCCTCCCTTGCTTTGTACCACACATAGATGTTTGATGAAGATAATAACAGCCTGTTGTGCCTAAATGCAATAGCTGGCTTCCCTTTTTAAGGCCAGGAGTCAAATTTCATTCTTAGCACTTCTTCAACAGCAGTGAATTTACTTTGTGTCTGCCGGGAGGCTTCGCCTACCTCCTTGTCTTCAATACTCCTGTGCACATGCACGCTTCTTGGAGAAGGTGAGTTCCACCCTGGAATGAAATGAGTTGTTTGTTCCCATCAGGACAACTGCCACAGCATGGTGTCAACTCACTCTTACCTTTTATAAATTGAGTTTGTCAGTGCTCAGCCACACAACTAAGTGAAATGTTGTGTGATGCAGGCTGTCTTCTGGGAGAGAGAAACTGGCATAAACCACATCCTAATGGGATCCAGAGACAAAGAAGCGTGAATGAAGTGTTAATTGCATTCATAAAGACATTAACAAAAGAATTAAAATGGCAGAAGCTTCCATCCCCTCCTCAAGACTCCCAGAAAAGCATCTTACCCCAAAGAAGGTTCTAACAATAATCGTCAAAAGCTTATTGCTTGCCCGCTGCAGAGATGACGCTCAATAAATACTTTTTCCAAGAACAATTTTTTGTCCATTATCTGGAGTTTATTAACTAACAGTTTCATCCAACCCACCTCCAGTTCTTTATTGCTCCTTACTGCCTTTGTATGATTTAAGTTTCCCAAGAATCAAGAGGCATTTTCAATGCTGCTTCATTAACCATAAGGTTGTTAACAGTTTGAACCTAATCAATCCTACAGTTCTTATTAGAACACAATGCTCATTATCTGGGAGCTTTTTTTTTTTTTTTTTGCTTTTTGAAGT
Source organism: Dugong dugon (assembly GCA_030035585.1). Classification (NCBI taxonomy): domain Eukaryota; kingdom Metazoa; phylum Chordata; class Mammalia; order Sirenia; family Dugongidae; genus Dugong; species Dugong dugon. The sequence continues at coordinate 157,079,676 of CM057462.1, forward strand.
AAAATTACAAGACAGGAGGTTCATTTTACAGTCCTTCTTGAATACTCCCAAGATAATCTGCAATATGGGCAACCTGGGGCTGCCTCCCCCTGCCCTTTGGCTGGGTCCCCAGCTGCCGACAGCAGGGCCAAGCTGGCAAAAGGTCAGGAGGCTGCATTTGACTGAAGATGGATCACGTGGATGAATATTGCACCTGCTTAATGAAGTCAAGGCCACGGGATTGGGGCCTTTTATGGTTCTTGTTTCACTCAATTTCACCTTCACAGACCGCACCACTAATCCTAGCCAATCATGGTTGATATGTGTGCAACTGATGACTGAGGGACTAGATAAAGGTAAATGAATCTCATCTAGAAAACAGTGACCAGAAATCTCTGTGCCTGTAACAGAACTGGAACTGAAAAATGTGTTCACATAGATTATTTTGTGTAATCCTCACAGTAACTCTGTGAGTTACATAGAGCAGATATTCTTATTCTCATTCTGCAGATAGGAAAACTCAAACTCAAAGAAATTAAGTCCCAGGATTACCAGGTTACCAGTGAGCCAATTCCAAGTCATAGAGACCCCATATGTGTCAGAGTAGAACTGTGCTCTATAGGGTTTTTAATGGCTGATTTTTCAGAAACAGATTGCCAGGCCTTTCCTCTGAGACACCTCTGGGTTGATTTGAACCAACAGCCTTTCAGTTAGCAGCCAGGCATATTAAGTACTACCCAGGGACTCCAAGTCCCAGGATTTGAATTCAGGTCTTTTGATCCATCTGACTGCTCTTTCTATTATAGAAGTCTAACTCGAAGGATCATTTGATTCCCACAAGAATCCCATGAAGTAAGGCAGGCTTGTACAAAAAAGTAGGTTGATTTGCCAAAAGCTGTATTAATGCAATCCGAGGAAAAAGTGCACTCAAGCCCACCCCTACAATTAGACTGAACTCCCTGGTTATCTAAAAAGCTATATTTTTCAGTCTAGTCTAAATCAGCAATGTGACTTCAACCCAGTGGTGGCAGATTCTAAAGTGACAAAATTACAGTGTGACAAAATATGTGTCAGGGCTGATCAACAAGGATCAGTCAGTGGAAGGGGACTCAGAAGTGCCCATTCAGCATCTCAGGAGAGCTGATTTGTCCAGCCGCCAGAATCTGACATACTGAGTTTTTAGTTGCTTCTGATTCTATTGCAGACAGGGGATTTCCTCCCAGATATGGTCTGTACACTAGAGTACAGGACATTACAAAACCTAAAATAGAAATTTTTAGATTATATGCTGGTTTGTATTATTTGTGCTTAATATCATATGTGTTACCATACACTCAAGAGAAGATTGTTTTCCTGTTAGGACACATCATTGATAGTATTTGATTCCATAATTTTCAAATAATGGAAAATTTAGCTCCAGTGTAGACATGCTATCAAGTTGTTCAAGAGATTGGTCCAAATGGCATTTTGAATTAATTGTATAAAAATTATTAATATTATTATTTGCATTTACTTTGTATTTTTATAATTTTTTTCCTGATAAGAGGGTCCTCTTATACCTTTATGTTGCTCCTAAGATGGAAGATGAATACATTGCAATCTCTCCTGTCTAAGGCTAGGTGTAGGATGTAAAGATGTATAATAACTGGAAGAAAAAAAAAAAGCCAGGAGGGTAGTTGGCCAGTTAACTAAATCAGTTTACATATTCAGTGTAGACAATTGAGGTTAAAGCCTTACTTTTTAATCAAGAGCAGAAGGGCTGAATATTTTCCCCTTAAATTTCTGAATGCACCACTTCCCATTGCCTAAAATTGCTGATTGAGGACTTGGAGAAGCCTAAGGCTGTGGTTATCTACTTGCTATTCAAAACACCTAGGTAATCATGTAGTAAGGGGGTGTTGGTGGTTCATTGGTAGAATTCTCGCCTTCCATGTAGGAGACTTGGGTTCTGTTCCCAACCAATGACCTCATGCACAGCCATTATCTGCCTGTCAGTGGAGGTTTGCATACTGCTGTGATGCTGAACAGGAAAAATCAGTCAATGAAAACCCTATGGATCACAACAGCCTGATCTGCAACCATCCATGGGGATGGCACAGGACCGGGCAGCATTTCCTTCTGCTGTGCATGGGGTCACCATGAGTCAAGGGCAGACTCTACAGCAGCTAACAACAACAAGAAACCATCTGATAAAACATCTAGTCCTTCTAAATTATTTTCCTTTCATCTTGATATTGGGTATTAAGGAGACAGCCTGAAATGCCACCGGTAATACTGGGAACAAAATATTTTTATTCTTTTTATTCATTCAATTTATGTCAAAGTTAAGAAAGTCAGTTCATGCTCGTAAGTCAAAACTGTGTTATCACTGAGTGATCACCTATTCACTCCTGTTCATGGAAATCCAAACAGAAGTTATTTTCTAGAGCTATACTGCCCATTTGGTAGCTACTAATCATATGTAGCATTAAACTGAATTAAAATTAAAAATTCTGTTCTACATTTTAAGTGGTTGTCTTGGTTATCTAGTGCTGCTATAACAGAAATACCACAAGTGGATGACTTCAACAATCAGAAATTTATTCTCACAGTGCAGTAGGCTACAAGTCCAAATTCAGGGTGTCAGCTCCAAGGGAAAGCTTTCTCTCTCTGTCAGCTCTGGAGGAAGGTCCTTGTCATCAGTCTTCCCCTGGTCGAGGACCTTCTCAGCCCAGGGATCCCGGGTTCAAAGGACATGCTGTGCTCCCGGTGCTTCTTTCTTGGTGGTGTGAGGTTCCCCCCACCTCTGCTCCCTTCCCTTTCCTTTTATCTCTTGTAAGATAAAAGGTGGTGCAGGCCACACCCCAGGGAAATTCCCTTTACATTGGATCAGGGAGGGACGTGACCTTAATAAGGGTGTTATAATCCCACCCTAATCCTCTTTAACATAATTTAATCTTGCCTTATTAGCCACACGCAGAGATTAGGATTTACAACATGTAGAAAAATTACAATCACAAAATGGAGGACAACCACACAATACTGGCAATCATGACTTAACCAAGTTGACACATATTTTGGGGTGACACAATTTAATACATGACAGTGGTCACTCCCCATATGTGGTTAGTGATAGCTGCATTGGACAGTGCAGATTTATAGATTTCTGTCACCACAGAAAGTTCCATTGGACAATGCTTTTCTAGAGCAAAGGATTGAAATTCACACATGCTCGAGAAATACATCTTAGAACCAATCATATAGTTATATACAAAACCCCTGGTTCAGTTTCAAACAGCCCTGGTGGCACAACTGTTAAGTGCTCAGCTGCTAACCAAAAGGTTGGTAGTTTGAACCCATCCAGCAACTCTGCAGGAGAAAGACCTAGCAATCTGCTTCCATAAAGATTAAAACCCATTGTCATCAAGTTGATGCTGACTCATAGTGACTCTATAGGACAGAGCAGAACTGCCCCATAGGGTTTCCAAGGCTGTAATCCTTACGGAAGCAGACTATTACATCTTTCTCCTGTGGAGCAGCTGATGGGTTTGAACCGCTGACCTTTTGATTAGAAGCTGAGTGCTTTAACCATTGCACCCCCAGGCCTCCTTTTCTGTAAAGAATCGTCTTGAAGGCAACTGAGAACAGTATAGTTTCAATGACAGTGACTTGTGGGACCAGACTACTGAGGCCTGGCATTAAGGAGGGGGTGGCCAGTGGCCTTTCTCAGAGTGTGAAATGGCTGTGTGTGGTCATGGGAGAGGATGAGCCAAGCCTCTGGAGAAATGGCAGGTGCAGATGAGCCATTTCCATTTTCCACTCCCGCGACTCCCAGAACCTGGAGCCCAGACCTGCCGCCAAGCCGTGTTTGTACAGAAGCCCAAACCAAAGCACGTTTTGGATTAGTTTTCTGGCCGTTATTTCTTTGCAAAATCTATCGTGTGCCTTTGATTAAGGACTTTCTTTTTGCCATGAATTTCAATGAATCTGAACCTAGCAATATTTTCCACCAGCCATGACATTTAGCATAGGCATTGACCAAAGAAATAAGTTTTCAGACAAGTAAAGCTTATAACAGAGACTGGAAAATACAGTCCAGAGCTCCAGTACTGGACATCTTTAAGAGAATGCCATTGGCTCACATCATTGCCAGTCAACAAGTACGCACATTCATAGACTGATAAAAAGGTCTCTCTCTAAGATGGAACATTCTCCAGTGTTTGCTCATTAGCCACTTTAAACTTATAAAAACTGGAGAGTAATAAACCACGAATCATATCCTTTCCTCTGCTGTATCTCCCTAGGACTACTAGTTGCTGTGGAGTCAATTCCAATTCATGGCAACTCCGTGTGTGTCAGAGTGGAACAGCACTCCATAGGATTTCCAATGGCTGATTTTTTCAGAATTACATAGATAGCCAGGTCTTTTTTCTGAGGCACCTGTAGGCAGACTCCAACTGCCAACCTTTTAGTTAGCAGCCAAGTGCGTTAATCATTTGCAACACCCAGGACTCCCTAAGCTATATTAAGAAAGAGACTGAGGAAGGAATGTTTTCCCAGCTTACTTAGTCATGACATTGAACATAATCCTCATTGTTTTTATCTCATAATTCTTCAATGGGCTTATTGGGCACATAAGTTATTTTCTTGGTAGACTGTAAGTCCCTTGAGGCTGTTACTTATACATCTTTGTATCCCACAAGTACTTGATACAGTGGGAGGTCCTCAGCACCTTGATTCAACTCCGTCAATAAATATTTATTTAACAAATTAATGAATAAATAAGGAGATCGCCAGTACCAGATTTGTCTAGCCTGAGTTATTATCACCTACAGCTGAAAGCTATACTAAGGGTGGGGAAAAGGCACAAAAGTTGAGAAGAGATATAGATTGCGAGCTAATTGAAAAGGGTATGATTTCAAGGCTCCGTTTGAATCTCCATAAGGATGTGATGGGAGGAAAAACCTTTTTTAAAGGCAACAGTGTGTGTCAATTGGTAAGGCAGAAGTTAAGAGAAGGTGTGCATCTAGTCCATCATGCCCCCTCAGGAAAATTTCCTTTCTGACATTGTTCCTGTGAGTAGGGAACCCATAGGTGGTAGTTTTGTGCTAATGGCTAAACAGCACAATAATGGGGCTAACTGGTATTAAAAGTGATTAATACCATTGGGCCCAAGCCCATGCGGTTTTTCACAAAATGAATGAAAACAAATCCTAAAACTAAAGTGACCATAGGAAAACCTTGCAATCCATCCCTATACTTCAAATCATCCCTGATAAATCAGTGTGCAACCTAGTCTTTAACATTTCCAAGAAAAAAGAACCATAAAGGTATGTTAAAGACTGTAACAGGAAGTTTAAAAAAATGCTTGTAACTTCTTTTGGGTTTTAACAATGTTGGCCCTCAACGTAAGTAAACCAGTTTTATAATGTAACTTTGTAGATCGTATCTTTAAATCACCATAGCTCTATATCCAAGAGATATAAGAGCAGTGATATGAATAGACATATGCACACCTATGTTCATTGTAGCATTATTCACAATAGCAAAAAGATGGCAACAACCTAAGTGCCTTCAATGGATGAATGGATAAATTGTGGTACATACATACAATGGAATACTACGCAACTATAAAGACTAATGAGGAGTCCATGAAATATAACATGGATGAATCTGGAGGACATTATACTAAGTGAAATAAGTCAATCATAAAAGGACAAATATTATATGGTCCCACTATTATAAAAAGTCAAGAATTGATATATACATAGAAAGCAAAATTCTTTGATGGTTACCAGGGTTGGGAGGTGGAAGAAAAGGGAATCACACTCTACATGGCAGACACTTATTATCTTTGGTGATGGGAAACGCAATACCAAATACGGGTGAAGTCTGCACAACTTGACCAAGGTAAATGAAGACACTAAGAAGTACACAAGAAAAAGGGACAACTTCGGTAAATGCTATAACATAGACAATTTTGCAACAACCGTAATAAGTCAAAAAAATATATGCATGGTTACGTAGGAAGATATGTATGCATATATGTGTATAGGAAGGCATATGTGAGTGCATGCATGTGCATGTATAGGTGTATCTGTAGGCATATGTATATACATGTTTGGGTGTACTGCATATATGTCCATATATATAAGAAAGCACATAGGGGGCACAGTTACAGAGACTTCCTAGACATATCCAAACAACTCACAGGATTGCTTTACTGGGTTAATATGCTTAGGACCATAGTCTGGTGGGATAACTTGGTCAATTGGCATAACATAGTTCATAAAGTTAATGTTCTACACCCTGTTTGGTGAGTAGTGTCTGAGGTCTTAAAAGCTTGCGAGTAGCCATCTAAGATACAACTATTGGTCTTTACTCATCTGGAGCAAAACAGAATGATGGCAACCAAAGGCTCAAAGAAGAAACTAGTCCACAAGACTAACAGCCTACACGAACCACAGTCTCTTCTAACCTGAGACCAGAAGAACTAGATGGTGCCTGGCTACCACAACCGAACATTCTGACCAGGGACACAATAGAAGGTCCCAGATAGAATGGGAGAAAAATGTATAACAAAACTCAGATTCCTAAAAAAGTCCAGCCTACTAGATCAACAGAGACTAGATGAACTCCTGAGACAGTCACCCTAAGATACCCTTTGAATTTGGAACCGAAGCTACTCCTAGAGGTCACCTTTCAGCCAAATGATAGATTGGCTTATAAAATAAACAATAACACCCATGAGTAATGTGCTCCCTTAAACAATAAAGTATATGAGACCAAATGGTCAATATTTATCCAGAAGTAAAGATGAGAATGCAAGGAGGGGAAGGGAAGCTAGAGCAATGGAAACAGAACAAACAGAATGGAAATAATGAGAATGCTGACACATTTCAAAAATTGTAACCAATGTCATGGAACAATTTGTATAAAACTTGTTAAATGAGAACCTAATTTGCTGCATAAACTTTCCCCTAATACACAATAAAGCTTTTTTTTTTTTTTTAAATAAAATAAATGTAAGCAGAAAAAAAGAATCACCATGGCTAGTATTTGTCTCTTGTTCCAACTGTGTTCTGGTTTCTCTCTTGTCGAAATGGTTTCAATTAGAGTCTATAAAGGATTTTTACAGAATCTTACACAGTGCTTGCCAACATGCGAATTGGTTTTAAACATTGCTGTTTTTCATCCCAAAAAAACTCCCCCTTCCCACCCATGAGTTAGAAGAGATTATTCTCAGGCAGGCGGTTAGCTGATTTTTAATGTCAAAGAAACTTAATTTGCAAACTCGTTAGAAACCCTTTAGTAAAAACAGCCCAGTAAAACAGATGATTAATATTGGTAAGATCCTCATTTGCATATTAATTAGTCTCCTTACTCAACTAATTAAAACTGCACTGCCTGTTTGAGGACTTACTTCTAGACTGCTGGCCTTGTTTCTATGTACAAGACTGTATTTCAACTGAAATAAGGCTTCATGATTTTGTCTGTGCTTTTCTTAATGCACTAATTTTTCCATTTTTGACACTAGGACAACTCAAGGTCCTAGAACAATCTTTCTTTTTTCAAACCAAAGTTCTCACATATTTATTAGTGAATCAATCTGTTAATGTGGAATCATAAAAACTAAGGAAGAAACCATAATTTTCCCAATACATGTTCAATTGTACAGATTGTGGCAAAATTTTCAGCTTGATATGGTAGAATACTAGCAAATCTGATAGAGGGCAAATCTGTGTGCCATCACATGTGTGACTCTTTACAGAGCTAGCTTGGTTTTCTCTGATGTCTCCTCTTAGAGTTGGCCCTGATTTTCTTACCAATTTACTCAAATCCATTGGGAGAATGGGGCAATTCTGGTTTTGTTTCTTGCCCAGGAATCACTTGATCCTGAAAGTCTTAGGAGAAGACACGGTGAGGATGGAAGGTGGCCGCACTTACCATGATGGCGGAGAAAGAACTAGAACAGTCTTTAAATAGCCACAATTAATTGACCCAAAGCTCACTTTCATCCCATTATTTGTGTTTTGATGGGAAGAAAACAGCTGGATTACCCAGTAACTGAAAATAATTAATGATAAGTAAGAGAAGTACCAAATGGTATCTCAATATTTGTTTTCCTTAAGTCTTGCTCTCTAAGTGTATCTTTCCAGCATGTATATACATATATATATATATATATATATATGTATGTATATATTTTTTATGTTTAGCCTCAACTAGGGGGCACAAAGCGTTAAGTACTTGGCTACTAACCAAAAGGTTGGCAGTTTGAATGCACCCAGAGATGCCTCGGAAGATCTGCTTCCAAAAGATCACAGCCATTGAAAACCCTATGAAGTGCAGTTCTAGTCTGAAATACATGGGGTCTCCATGAATCAGAACTGATCCAACGGCAATTGGCTTAGTCTAATAGTTTATTTTACTTTTAAATTCTAACTAAAGAATTGTTGGATGGGAAATGGGGCTAATCTGTTTTAGAAAATCATGCCTGCAGAAAGGCTAGCTATTTGGAGCATAAGCCCCTAGCTCTTATTGGTGAGAATGTATTCCCACTGTATGCATAACCAACCAAACAAAAATACCTATGAAAATAAATAAATTTTGAGTACTGAGCCCTCAAATGAGATTCAAGAGAAATTATATTAGTCCCAATAAATAAGTGAATTGATTTATTCAGTCCCAAATTGCTGACCTTCTCGTTTATCCCCAACAATGGAAAATAAATATGTTTGAGTGTCTGCATCTAGTACTTTGCTGACACCCTCTCCCCAAGCTGAGTTAGGTACCACTGCTAGTTTCTTCCATAGCACCCACTGTTTGCCCTTCTAATAGCCCAGATCTCACAGTACTATAATTACATACCCCTACTGAATGCTTCTCCATAGCAAGGACTCTTGCCTTGTTCATTATTATATCCCCTGATGCTTATCACAGTGCTTGTGATATTTGTTGTTGTTAGTAGCCATGGAGTCAGCTCCAGCTCATGTACAACAAACAAAACGCCACTGAGTCCCACACCACCCCCATGATCACTGGTATGTTTGAGTACATTGTAGCGGCCATTGTGTATCATCTTCTGACTAACGGGCTCATCTTCCGGCACTATCTCAGACAATATTCTGTTGTGAGCTGTAAGATTTTCATTAGCTAATTTTTGGAAGTAGATTGCCAGGCCTTTCTTCCTAGTCTTAGTCTGGAAGTTTTGCTGAAACCTGTCCACCGCCAGTGACCCTGCTGGTATTTGAAATTCCAGTGACATACCTTCCAGCATTGTAGCAATATGCAAGCCACCACAGTCCAACAAACTCACAGATGGGTTGAGAGCCTGTAATATATAACCTATTGCCATCAAGTTGATTCCAACTCGTAATGACCCGACAGGACAGAGCAGAACTGCCCTATTGGGTTTCCAAGGCTATAATCTTTATGGAAGCAGATTGCCACATCTTTCCCCCAAGGAGCAACTGGTGGGTTTGAACTGCTGACCTTTCAGTTAGTAATCGAGTGCTTTAATCACTGCACCACCAGGTTTCCTCCTGTGATATACCAAACTCATTGCTCTCGAGTCGATTCCAACTCATAGCGACCCTATAGGACAGAGTAGAACTGCTCCATAGGATTTCGAAGGAGTGGCTGGTGGATTCAAACTGTCAACCTTTTGGTTAGCAGCCAAGCTATTAACCACTACACCATCGGGGTCCTCCTGTGATATAGGAGTTGTTAATTAAATATTTACTGAATAAACAAATAAATGAATACATGGATATAACAATAAATAAGACTTGTGCTTCAATTATTTATTACTTCATAACAAACAGCCCCAAAACTTAGAGACTAAAAACAGTAATTTATTATTTCTCATGATTCTTTGAGTGGGCTGCACAGTTCTGCTGTTTCACCTGGGCTCACTCATGGCGCTGCCGTCAGTTGGAGGGTCTCCAGGGGGCTGGGTTCAACTGGGACGGCTAGGGGGTCTGGGTCTCTATTTCTGCATATGTCTTTCACTTTCAAGTTGGCTAGCTTGGGCTTCCTCACATGGTGGTAGCAGTGTTGCAGCGTGAAAACACTTATCAAACTTGCATCAAGTTTGCTGAAATCTTATTGACCAAAGCAAATCACATAGCCAAGCCCAGAATCCCTTGGGAGGGGACTACATAAGGGTATGAATACTTGAGGCTCTTGTTGTTGTTGTGTGCTAATGAGTCAACTCAGACTCGTAGCAACTCTATAGGACTGAGTAGAACTGTCCATTAGCATTTCCTAGACTGAAACCTATATGAGAACAGATTACCAGGTCTTTTCTACCAGAGGTACATTCAAACCTCTGACCTTTTAGTTAGCAACCAAGCACTCAACCATTTTGTCACCAGGGCTCCCTTGGGAGGCCCTTAGTGTAATAATCAACCACAACTTGTCTTTGCTTTAAAGGGCTCCTAGTCAAGGCAATGAGCATACAACTATGTGTGATAAATGCTGTACCAGATATAGCAACTAACTATTAAGGGCATAAACAGATATAGCATTAGGGTCAGGAGAGCTTAATTTGAATCTCTTCCTTTTTATTAACTGGTATGTGACCTTGGCTAAGTTATTTAATCTCTTGAATTATTGGCTTTATAAAAATAAAATTGGGTATAGTATCTACCTGTGGTAGATATAGTAATCTGGCCTGCTCAGTATTTGTTACAACCTCCTTCTAATATGACTTCCTGTTCTGCAGAGACTTAAAAAGCTAAAAACTCTACCAGACTCCCTTGCAGCTGAGATTCTTGATGTGAGTAGCTGTAGCCAATCAAATGTGGACTATGAGAACTGAATTTGAAACTGAATCAAGTAGGAAAATATGCAGTAGCCTGAAGGGCATCAACTTTTGTTGATATGAATGTAGCAGCTGTAGCACAGCTGTGAGGCCAGTAGTCCCAGTGGTGGAGTCACGTCCCTGATGCATGGCTTTGATGGCATGATTTCAGAGTGTGCAGTAGGCACAGCTTCTTCTGGATTCTGAGCTTCCTAATTGCTGTAGAGGAAGCAGTTCCCTTGGCAGTCTAGCTCTGCGGCAGTGTTTTGGGAGCCATTCATAGAGGCCTTGTCTAAAGCCTACTCATTTATCCTTTTTAATACCTTTGTAGGAACCAAATTCTTTTTCTGCTTAACTTAGCCAGAGCAATTTCTGTTTTCTGTACTGAACCCTGATAAAGAGATTCCCTTCCAAGACGATTATAGGGTTTATATGAGACACTTTATGTAAAAGTGACTGGCATTTAGTGTTTGTTGTTGTTGTCAGCTGCCTTAGAGTTGGCACCCAACTCATGACGACCTATGTGTAATGAGATCAGACTGTTGCGATCCATAGGGTTTTCATTAGCTGGTTTTTATAAGAAGATCTATAAGTAGATCACCAGCCCTTTTTTCCTAGTTGGTCTTAGTCTGGAAGCTCCAGTGAAACCTGTTCAGTATCATAGCAACACACAAGCCTCCACTGACAGATGAGTGATGGCAGTGCTTGAAGTATACTGGCCAGGAATCGAACCTGTGTCATCCACATGGAAGGTGAGAATTCTGCCACTGAACCACCACTGCCCTCAGTAAGTTCTTGTAAGTATTAATTTTTCCTGTCTTATAATTTAGATATTATAGGTGAATATTATATAGACGCATTATAGATGACTAGCATATGAAGCATCGAGATGTTTTGAAAGATCCTGACCTGATAACTGGCTCTCTCTTTCCAGTTCTCAGCTGGCTTGTAAACATCATCTTAAACAAAAACCTAGAGCCACATCAATATACTAACATACAGATAAATACAGAGAAGCGAAAAAAAAAAAAAACCCACATTTATTCATTTTTTTAATCAAGACTTACTGACCATGTATTAAGTGCCTGATCCTAACATTGAGCAGATCATTTTACTTCCATGGGCCTCAGTTTCTTCATTTATAACGTGAAAAAGTTAGACTATATAATTTCTAAGATCTTTTTTCCTGCTTCAAAATTTTGCGTTCTGTGTACCATTAAACAAATATGTCCAAGGTTGATCTACACAGTTTCAGCTTGTCTCATGATTCTAGACTTCTCTAATGGTTTGGAATTGTATGAGAAGAGTTGAACTTTATGTCTCTCTCAAATCAGCTGGGACAATACACTCCCTCTTACAAAACATGTTTTAGTTCCATCATTGATAATACTTTCCTGCCCAAATGGATTATGGATCCAACACTTCTAAACACAAATTCCCCCTCCCTTTCACATTTAAGAAAGCACTATCAGTATCATCATCAGCATTTATAAAACAATTACTATCTATCAGGTATGTATTTTCTTACATGCATGACTTATTGCCCACTTCACTTCCACAACAACCCTGTGTACATTTTTGATATTATGAAAGTAAGGCTGAGAGAAGTTAACTTGTCTGAGGTCACAGAACTAATAAATGGTAGAGCTAGATCTTGATCAGGTTTGTCTTAACTGAAAACCTCTTTCTTAACCACTGCATTAGACTGCCTCTCCATAGTAATAATCATAATAATTAATAATAATAATAAATGCTAGTAGTAGTAGTAGTTTTGAAAATAGCATTATTTTAGCCAAACTTTATTGAGTATTTACCATATGCCAAACAGTGTGCTTTTTATTCATATTCTGAATTAATTCTTGTAATTCATCACCTAAATCCTATTGTAACTTCCATCTGGTAGATGAGGAAATAGAGGTGTATTAGTTCTAAGTGTCTGACTAAAGTTCTTCAGCTTGTCATTGGTGGAGCTGGGCTGTGGACCTAGGCAGTATGAAACCTGAGCACTCTTCCAAAACTAAACACATTATCATCAAGTTGATTCTGACTCATAGTGACCCCTATATACATCGACCCTATAGGACAGAGTAGAACTGCCCTATAGGGTTCGCAGGAGTGGCTGGTGGATTCCTTCTGGTTAGCAGCCAGGTTCTTAACCACAGTGCCACCAGGGCTCCTGACTTATTGCCTCCTGTCTCCTGATAGTGATGATATTGAAGGAAAAATCTGGAATTTGCTTTAGTTTAGGGAAAAAGTAAGTAATTTGCACACTTAAGAGCTAGATCAGTTGTTACTTGTGGCACTCCTGATTATGCCCATCACTGTGCCACAACACCATGACTGCAAACCCCCAGTATAGAGACTTGTGAGCACAAACAGAAAGAGTGAATGAAGTGGGCATGTGGGTGTGAGAAAAGTGGAGTGTGTGTAGGTGTGGACAGCACACTCCTTTTTCTCAAATTGGTGTGTGAGGGCAGTAGCAACCCTTTTTTTCCTTCCTAGAGCTACAGTTTCTCACCATTTCCTTCCAAGGGTGCCAGTGATGACTGAAAACCACTTTATATCTCTGCTTAAAGCATGATTTTTAGTGATATGTTGACATGTGTTTAAAACTTAGCATTTGGGAAAAAAAAGTACAATCATTTTAAAACCTGAATCAATCTTATAAGTGAACCAGATGCCCGGTAGAATTAATAAGGAGACAAAAAAGTTGTAAATCCAAGTAATTAATTATTAAATGCACAACAGCCAAATATAGTACTTGTGGGCAGAGAGGCCCTCTCCTCTGAGGAAGTAAAAACCAATTGCAAAAGCAGAGCTGCTGAGAAGTCACACTGGGAAGCATGGGGTGCACACAGCAGTTGTCGTTTTCCTTGTGCCAAGCCACATTAAAAGGAAAGGTAGAAATCTAAGAGAAAAAATATTAAAACCCCTTGGGAAATGTATTCAGTAGGTAAACATGGAAAAAAAACCCCGGTGATAATGAGAGCCAGTGGGAAAGAAGTTTACCCTGGGTTTCAACGAGGTCTGTGAGCTCTAAATGAGCAAATTCTTAAATGAGTAAAAGTCTGGCACATAGTGGGCACTCAAAAATATAAAATAACCAGGGGGCAGGTCCAAGATGTTGGGGGTAGTCAGACACTTCCTGTGGTCCCTCTTACAACAAAGACCCGAAAAACAGGTGACTCGATTATATATGACAATCTAGGAGCCCTGAACATCAAAGGTAAAGTTGAGGAAGTGGACTGAGCAGCAGAGGGAGGGAGGGACAGTTCAGAAGCAGCAAGGTGTTGCCAGACTTGACCTGGAAGGAACCGGCACCCTTCAGCCCAGATAGGCTGGCGTGTGAGGGGAGGCAAGCAGTGGTGCTTGGAATGAGGTTTCCACATCAAGAGAGACCAAGCAGCGGAGAGTCTACTCACACCTCCAGAACCAGTGAAAAGCAGCACTCAATCAGCAAAAGATAAGTACATGAATCTTAACCTACCACACAGATCAAAAAACACCCCCTTTGGGAAAAATCTCTCTCCCAGTTACCTACTCCCTCCCTGCTCTGCACCAGTCCCAGGCTGGCTTCAGCCATTGCCACGTCCCCTGGGCCAGAAGTAAGACCCATCACGCACCCTGAGCCATTCTCCTGGCCTTGGAGAGGGAACAAATTAACAAACAGAAAAAAATAATCTGCCAGCTCTGCTAAGCCGGGAACTCAGGGTAGGCAAAGCTTCTTTACCTAGGCACAGGCATAAGGGGTCCATGGAATTTGGATGCCTTTCATCCATGCATAGACCTGTGTGGGGGCATTTTGACAGCACAGGCACTCATTAGTACAGTACAACAGGGTATATACCTGAAGCTTAACTTTAACTGTTTCAGCTATATGGTAGAGTGGCAGGTTCATGACATTGGGCACTACTCTGTCCATTAAGCAGGGTCCTCACCTACCCACATCAGGGGCCTGAGGACTGGTGGCTCCACCCACGCCACCTAGCCACCTGCAAGGGGTCCAAGAAAAAGTGGTGCCTCCCAGAACTTACTGCCAACAACAATGGGCATCCATAGTCTGGCTGCAAAAAGCACCCACCTATGCCATCTAGGGAACAGGGACATGCTTTCCTCAGAGACACTCAGAAGCAGCCGTCAGCCCCCTGCCTTGATCAGTGCATGAAACTCTACTTCAGTCAGATACCTGTGCCTACACTAATCACCCCGTCTGTCTAGGACTTTAGGTGAGAGTCTGCACCTCACATTTGGAGACCAACTACCTGGACACATGAGCTGAATCCATACAAAAAAAGTAAATGGATTCCTGGGCTTACATACCTAGTAACAGATGGTGACAGGACATTAGAGCTTCGAAGGTGCTAGTAATCAAACTAGCTCACATGACCAGCCAATTAGGGCATATCAAAACAAGATGCTAGGACACAGTAAGCAAACATAAAGTAAATAAATATAATAACTTATTGATGGCTCGGACAAATAGTCAATATCAAATCACATTAAGTTGCAGACCATAATGGCTTCAGCAAGCTCCCAAAACAAAGAATCAAGAAATTTTCCAGGGGAAAAGAATTTCTTGGAATTACTGGAGGTAGAATAGAAAAGATTAACATACAGAACTCTTCAAGATATCAGGAAGGAGATCATGCAAAATGCAGAACAAGCCAAGGAACACACAGACAAAACAACAGAGGAACTTAAGAAGATTATAGAAGAGCACAATGACAAATTTAACAGGCTAAAGAATCCATAGAGAGACAGCAAACAGAAATCCAGAAGATTAACGATAAAATTTCAGAATTAGACAACTCAATAGAAAGTCATAGGACCAGGATTGAGGCAATGGAAGTCAGAATTAATGAGACTGAAGACAAAGCACTTGACATCAACCTATTTGAGGAAAAATCAGATAAAAATCAGGTCCAAGATGGTGGAAAAAATGAAGAAACCATAATAATTATTTGGGATTCTATCAAGAAGAATAACCTACGAGTGATTGGAGTACCAGAACAGGCGGCGATAACAGAAAATACAGAGAGAATTGTTGAAGATTTGTTGGCAGAAAAATTTCCTGATCTTGTGAAAGATGAGAAGATCTCTATCCAAGATGCTCATCAAACCCCACATAAGGTAGATCCCAAAAGAAAGTCACCAAGACATATTATAATCAAATTTGCCAAGACCAAACACAAAGAGAGAATTTTAAGAGCAGCTAGGAATAAATGAAAAGTTATCTACAAAGGAGAGTCAATAAGACTAAACTCAGGCTACTCAGCAGAAACCATGCAGGCAAGAAGAGAATGGGATGACATATATAAAACCTTGAAGGAAAAAAATTGCCAGTCAATAATTATATATCCAGTAAAACTGTCTCTCAACTATGATGGCAAAGTTAGGGCATTTCCAGATAAACAGAAGTTTAGGGAATTTGTAAAAACCAAACCAAAATTACAAGAAATACTAAAGGGAGTCTGCCAGTCAGAAAATCAATAACATCAGATAACAACCAAAGACCAGAACACAGGACAGAACAACCAGATATCAACCCAGATAAGGAAGTCACAAAAATAAATCAAAGTTAAAACATTGAAAATAGGGAAACAGAGATGTCAATATGTGAAAGATGACAACAAAACAAAAAAAGAGGGACTTAAAACTGTAGTCATTGATCTTTTATGGAGAAGAAATTAAGACAATATAAAGAAATAAAAGAGTGGTTTAAACATAGAAAAATAGGGGTAAATATTAAGGTAACCACAAAGGAAACTAACATTCCTACACATCAAAATAAAAAACAAGAAAAACATAAAGACTCAAAAAATAAAAAATCAACAACAATGAAAAAGATGAAAAGAAAAAATACATAAAGAAAAATAACACAGCACAGAAAATGAAGTAGAACAAAGAAACTGTCAACAACAACAACAAAAAAAGACATCCAAATGACAGCACTATACTCATATCTATCAATAATTATGCTGAACGTAAATGGATTAAATGCACCAGTAAAGAGACAAAGAGTGGCAGGTTGGATGAAAAAAACATGATCCATCTATATGCTGCCTACAAGAGAGACATCTTTGACTTAAAGACACAAACAAACTAAAACTTAAAGGATGGAAAAAATATATCAAGCAAAAAACACTCAAAAAAGAGAGGAGTGGCAATATTAATCTCTGACAAAATAGACTTTAAAGTAAAATCCACCACAAAGGATAAGGAAGGACGCTATATAATTATTAAAGGGTATATACACCAGGAGGACATACCATAATAAATAGTTATGTGCCTAATGACAGGACTCCAAAATGCATAAAACAAACTAACAGCATTGAAAAGAGAGCCACACAGATCCACAATAATAATAGGAGACTTCAACATACCACTTTCAGTGAAGAATAGAACATCCAGAAAGAAGCTCAACAAAGACATGGAAGATCTAAATGCCACAGTCAACCAACTTGATCTTAAAGACACACACTGAACACTCCACCCAACAGCAGCCAAGTATACTTTCTTTTCCAAAGCACATGGAACATTGTCCAGAATAGACCACATATTCAGCCATAAAGCCAGACTTAACAAAATCCAAAGCATCAAAATATTACAAAGCATGGTTTCTGACAAAAGGCCATTGAAGTAGAAATTAATTAACAGAAAAACCAAGGAAAAAAATTAAACACATGGAAACTGAATAATACCTTGCTCAAAAACCACTGGGTTATAGAAGAAATTAAGAACAGAATAAAGAAATTCACAGAATCAAATGAGAATGAAAACACTTCCTACCAGAACCTTTGGGACACAGCAAAAGCAGTGCTCAGAGGTCAGTTTATAGCAATAAATGCACACATCCAAAAAGAAGAAAGGGCCAAAACCAAAATATTAACCCTTCAACTAGAACAAGTAGAAAGAGAGCAGCAAAAGAAGTCATTGGGCACCAGAAGAAAAGAAATAATAAAAACTAGAGTAGAATTAAAAGAAATAGAGAATAGAAAAACAATTGAAAGAGTTAACAAGACCGAAAGCTGGTTCTTTGAAAAGATCAACAAAATTGATAAACCATTGGCAAAACTGACAAAAGAAAACAGGAGAGGAAACAGAAAACCCGTATAAGAAATGAGATGGGTGATGTCACAACAGACCCAAATGAAATTAAAAGAATCATGACAGAATACTATAAAAAACTGTACTCTAACA
Organism: Dugong dugon; assembly: GCA_030035585.1. Taxonomy (NCBI): domain Eukaryota; kingdom Metazoa; phylum Chordata; class Mammalia; order Sirenia; family Dugongidae; genus Dugong; species Dugong dugon. The sequence continues at coordinate 157,097,641 of CM057462.1, forward strand.
AATTTGAAAACCTAGAGGAAATGGACAAATCTCTAGAAACTCACTACCTACCTAAACTATCACAAACAGAGGTAGAAAAACTAAATAAACTATAAGAAAAGAAGAGATTGAAAATGTAATTAAAAAACTCCCAGCAAATAAAAGCCCTGGCCCTGACAGTTTCACTGGAGAATTGTACTAAACTTTCAGAAAAGAGTTAACACCGCTACTACTAAAAGTGTTTCAGAGGATAGAAAAGGATGAAATACTCCCAAACTCATTCTATGAAGCCAGCACACCCTGATACCAAAACCAGGCAAAGACACCACAAAAAAAAAGAAAACTAAAAACCAATATCCCTCATGAACATAGATGCAAAACTCCTCAACAAAATTCTAGCCAATAGAATTCAACAACATATTAAAAAAATAATTCACCATGACCAAGTGGGATTTATACCAGGTATGCAGGGACGGTTCAACATTAAAAAAAAATCAATGTAATCCATCACATAAATAAAACAAAAGACAAAAGCCACATAATCTTATCAATCGATGCAGAAAAAGCATTTGATAAAGTCCAACACCAATTCATGATAAAAACTCTCAGCAAAATAGGAAAGGAAGAGAAAGTCCTCAGCATAATTAATGGCATTTATACAAAGCGAATAGCCAACATTATGCTAAATGGAGAGAGTCTGAAACCATTCCCCTTGAGAATGGGAACCAGAAAAGGATGACCTTTATCACCATTCTTATTCAACATAAAAGTGCTGGCGGTACTAGCCAGAGCTATTAGGCTAGAAAAAGAAATAAAGGGCATCCAAATTGGTAAGGAAGAAGTCAAAATATCTCTATTTGCAGGTGATATGATCTTATACACAGAAAACCCCAAAGAATCCACAAGAAAACTACTGTAACTAATAGAAGATTTCAGCAATTATTGGGATACAAGATAAACATACAAAAATCAGTTGGATTCCTCTACACCAACAAAGAGAACTTCCAAGAGGAAATAACCAAATCAATACCATTTACAATAGCTCCCAAGAAGAAAAATACTTAAGAATAAATCTAACCAGAGACGTGAAAGACCTATACAATGAAAACTACAAGACATTACTGCAAGAAACCAAAAGAGACTTAAATAAGTTGAAAAACATACTTGCTCATGGATAAGAAGACTCAACATTGTGAAACTGTCAATTCTACCCAAAGCAATCTACACAAACAATGCAATCTCAATCCAAATTCCAACGGGATTTTTTAATGAGATGGAGAAAAAATCACCAACTTTATATGGAAAAGGAAGAGGCTCCAGATAAATAATGCATTACTGAAGAAGAACAAAGTGGGAGGCCTCACACTACCTGATTTTAGAGCCTACTATACTACCATGGTAGTCAAAACAGCCTGCTACTGGTATAACAACAGATACATAGACCAATGGAAGAATCAAGAATCCAGACATAAATTCATCCACCTATTCAGTGGCTGATATTTGACAAAGGCCCAAAGTTCGTTAAATGGGGAAAAGATAGTCTCTTTAACAAATGGTGCTGGCATAACTGGATATCCATCTGCAAAAAAAAAAATGAAGCAAAACCCATACCTCATACCACACACAAAAACTAACTCAGAATGGATCAAAGACCTAAATATAAAGTCTAAAGTGATAAAGATCAGGGAAGAAAAAATAGGGACAATGCTAGGAGCCCTAATACATGACATAAACAGAATACAACTATAAGTAACAATGCACAAACACCAGAAGAGAAACTAGATACCTGGGACCTCCTAAAAATCAAACACTTATGCTCATCAAAAAACTTCACCAAAGTTACCTTCGAGGTTCACTGTTCAGCCTGGGAGTGGACAGCCCAGTAAAACTAAATGAGACTAACGAGGTACAAGAGTCCAGTGACAAGGGCCAGAAGGCAGAGGGGGAGTAGGAAGCTGATGATAAGGAACACAAGTTGAGTAAGGATACTGTTGATGTGTTGTGAGATTGTTAACCACTGTTACAGGGCAACATTTGTAGTAACTGTTAAATGGGAGGCTATTTTGGCCTGTAAGCCTTCATCTTGGGCGAGAATGGCAGCACAATTGGAAGAGCATAGTCAATGTCACTTAAATGTGTAAGTAAAAAGTTTTGAAATGGTGTATCTTTGGCTATGTGTATTTTCACCAAAAAAAAAAAAAAAAAAGCTGAGAATTCAGAGGGTTAAAATGTTGTGGGGTTGTTAACCAAAGTCATAAAACAGCATGTGTACTACTGTTACATGAGAAACTGTTTGTTCTGTAAGCCTTCACCTGAAGTACAATAAAATATTTTTTAAAAAAAACAAAAAAAAACTTCACCAAAAGAGTAAAAAGACAACTGATTGTTTGTTGTTGTTAGGTGCTGTCAAGTCGGTTCCAACTCATAGTGAAACTATGGACCATAGAACGAAACACTGCTCGGTCCTGCATCATGCTCACAATGGTTGTTATGTTGAGCCCATTGTTGCAGCCATTGTGTCAATCCATCTCATTGAAGGTCTTCCTCTTTTTCGCTGACTCTGTACTTTACCAAGCATGATGTCCTTCTCTAGGGACTGATCCCTCCTGACAACATGTCCAAAGTACGTAAGATGTTGTCTCGCTATCCTTCCTTCTAAGGAGCATTCTGGTTGTACTTCTTCCAAGACAGATGTGTTCATTCTTTTGGCAGTCCATGGTATAGTCAATATTATTCTCCAACACCACAATTCAAAGGCGTCAATTCTTCTTTGGTCTTCCTTATTCATTGCCCAGGTTTTACATACATATGACGCAATTGAAAATACTATGGCTTGGGTCAAGTACCCCTAAGTCTTCAAGATGACATCTTTGCTTTTCAAAGAGGTTTGCTTTTTAAAGAGGTCTTTTGCAGCAGATTTGCCCAATGCAATGCGTCTTTTGATTTCCTGACTGCTGTTTCCATGGGTATTGATTGTGGATCCCAGTAAAATGAAATCCAAGACAACCTACAGACTGGGAAAATTTTCTTGGCTACAACAAGTCCAATCAGGGTCTAATCTCTAAAATCTACAGACACTGCAAAAACCTCACTAACAAAAAGTTAAGGTAGACTTCCGGGCAACATGGTGCTATAGACAGAAGCACCATGAAGTCCCTCCACAGGAAAGACCCAAAAAACTAAGTAAAACAGAGACAAACATCAATCCTGGAACCCTAAGCATCAAATGAAGAGATAAAGAACTCAGCCAAGCACTGAACGGAATAAGAAACTGACAGAGAACAGAGAACAAGGAGAGATACATGCAGAGGTCCCCTATCAGCTAATGAAGCAGGGATTCTCGCCATCTTGGACTCCTATCAGATATCAGTGAACAGGGTGTATGGGAAAGCAGCTTCATGGAGCTCCCAGGAGGAGACAGAACAACTGGTAACCAGCAGTACACACTTTCCCACCTCCCACCCTTCTTCACTCCCACATGGCATCCTCTGCTTCCTGCAGCCACAGTTTCTTGGCCGGGAAGCACAAGCTTCACCCCATTGTCACTTGGATTCCACCTGCCCGCACTGGCCAGCTACCTGAGTGCCATTTGTTGGCTGCTGGTGTTACTTTTTCCCATTTCTTTAGATTTCTTCCTTAGCTATCAACACCTCCCCCTCCTTTCTCTCAAATACCTGGCTCCTTGTGCCATCTTTGCTTCTTACAGAAAGGCTGTGAAACACCGCTCGACTGTAAAACTGATTCCCCACCCGTGCTGCCACGTTGGTGGAACCTCCAGGGCTTTTTTTTGTTTGTTCTGATTTGTTCTGTTTTTATTTGTTTGTTTGTTTTCTTTTTCTTTTCTCAGCTTGGGAGCTTTTTCTAGCTGGGCAGTACTGTGTGGCTTGGGAGCTACTCCCTTACCCTGCACAGATGCACCATGACTTCCCTGAGGGCATTTCTTTTATCTTGGTTTTTTTTTGTTGTTGTTGTTTGTTTGTTTCTTCATTTTGTTTTCTTCTCTCTCTTTTTCCTTTTTTGTCTTTCTTCATTTCCAGTTTCTCGTCTCTCTATACTTACCTTCTCTTCCTGTCTCCTGAATACCTGCCACTTTGTGACAACTCTACCCTTTCTAGACAGGCTGTATTTCACGGCATGGGAGCAATTTCCCCAGTCATAGCAGCCGCACCAGTTGGATCCCTGGGGGCTTTTCTTTCTTTCTTTTTTTTTTCCCATCTAATTTTGATTTATTGATTTTTTTTCTTTTACCCTTTATTTTCATTTTAGTTTTTCTCCATTTATCAGTCTCTCATCTCTCCAGTTCAATAGCAAGCTCCCTTAGCACTCTTTTTTGTTTGTGTGTATGTTGTTGGCTCCTGTTCCTCTCTCCTCTCTCTCCTTTTTCCAATACCCATCTTAGCTCCACACATCACAATCTCTCCCCTCCTTCCTGCCTACATTTATCGTGCACTGAACATCACTCTCCCAAGCAGCACAGGCACAGCCTACCAGAACCTGCCCTACACTGATTCTTGGTCCACCCTGTTGGCCCTAGTATGTACCACAAACACCCCATCCCAGAAACTCTGCTTCAGCTGGACCTGCCCTGCAGTACCATACATGAGTGACTGACCCTGCCCATTGGAGGAGGTGAAAAGTATTGTGCCCACAGATGAGCAAACAACAAAGAATGCACAGCCCACCTTCTCAGACATAACCAAAAAAAAAAAAAAAACTGGAAGAAACAAGCAAATCTACTATCAATATATGAGGAAAATAACTACAGAATGCCCCTAAAGACAGAAGACAATATCAAAACATACACAAAAACAGGACAGGATGTTTCCAGTAGTCACCCAAAATAAAACACCAGATGACTTTTCAGTAGAATAAAAGAAACTAGAACTACCTGATAGGGAATTCAAATCTCTAATACTCAGAATTATCCAAGAGTTGAGGTAAAAAGCAGACAAAAATGAGGAAAAAAATAGACAAATTCATGGAAAAGTCAGACAAAAAATGGAAGAATTCAAGAAAATAATACAGGAACAAAATGCTAAAATAAATTCACAGCTAGAAATCATATAAAAACAACAATTAGAAATCCAAAAGATAAACAACAAGATTTCAGAAATGGACAGAGTCATAAAAGGACTGAGGAGCAGGTTTGAAATGATGGAAGACAGGATCAGTGAAATTGAGGACAAACACTTGCATACAACCCTGTTTGATGAAAAATCAGAAAAAAAAAGAAACCCTGAGAATTATGTGGGATACAATCAAAGCAAAAATCTGTGAGTGATCAGAGTTCCAGAACAGAGGGAGAAAACAGAAAACACGGAGAGGATCATTGAAGAACTGCTGACAGAAAATTTCCCCAATTTCATGAAAGATGAAAAGCTGGCCATCCAAGAAGGTCAACAAACACCACGTAGGATAGACCTCAAAAGGAAATCACCAGGGCATATTATAATCACACTTGCTAAAACCAAAGACAAACAAAAAATCCTGAGAGCATCTCAAGAAAAACAAAAAGTCGCATACAGAGGAGAAACAGTAAGACTAAGCTCAGATTATTCAGCAGAAACCATGCAGTCAGGAAGGTAATGGGATGACATACATAAAACCTTGAAAGAAAAAAATTGCCAGCCAAAAATAATGTATTCTGCAAAACTCTCATTCATATATGATGGTGAAATTAGGTCATTTCCAGATAAATAGAAATTAAGGGACTATGTAAAAACCAAACCAAACGTACAATACTTACTAAAGGGAGTCCTTTGATCTGAGAACAAACAACATCAGACTAGAAGCTGAATATAGGACACAGGATCGTACCAGCCAGATACCAACCTCAGAAATGAACTCTTAAGGACAATGCAAAACCAAAACCGTTACAACAGGGAACCGGAGAGGTTAACCTGTGAATGACAATAGCATCAGAACAATAAAAGAGGGAATAAACCGTGTAGATATAGAACCTTCTAATGGAGAAGAAGGCAAGGCAATACCAAGTAATAATAGACTGGTTCAAACCTAGGAAGATAAGGGTAAATTTCAAAGTAACCACAAAGAAAGTTAACAAAACTACTCATCAAAATAAAGAAGAAAAACATAAAGTCTCAGTAAAAATAAAACCTACAAAAACAAAAGAAATGAAAAAAATTCACTTACAAAAGGAATTCAGCACAGGAGAGTCAGAGGAAGAAGAAAAATGTCAGCACCACAAAAAAAAAAAAAAAAAAAAACCCACTACAAATTGACAGCAATAAACTCACACGTATCAGTAACTACACTGAATGTAAATGGTCTAAATGCACCCATAAAAAGATGGAGAGTGACAGAATGGATAAAACAACAGGACCCATCAATATGCTGTCTAGAAGAGACACAACTTAGAAACAAAGACTTAAATTTATTAAAAATCAAAGGATGGAAAACATACAGCAAACAAACAGCTACCAAAAAAGAGCAAGAGTGGCAATACTAATCTCAGATAAAATAGACTTTAAAACAAAATCGACCATAAAAGACAAAGAAGAACAACACTATATAATGATTAAGGGGACAATTCATCATGAAGACATAACCATAATAAACATCTACGCACCCAATGACAGGGCTCCAAAATGCATAAAACAAACTTCAACAGCACTGAAAAGAGAAAATGACAGTTCCACAATAATAGTAGGAGACTTCAACACACCACTCTCGGTAAAGGACAGAACATCTAGAAAGAAACTCAGCAAAGATACGGAAGACCTAAAGGGCACAATCAGGAAACTCGACCCCTTAGACATATATAGAACACTCCAGCCAACAGCTGTGAAGTACACATTCTTTTCCAATGCACACGGAACTTTCTCCAGAATAGACCACATCATAGGACACAGAGCAATCCTCTACAAGATCCAAACTGTTGAGATAATACAAAGTATCTTCTCTGACCACAACATCATCAAGGTAGAAATTAACAACAGGAAGACCAAGGGAAAAAAATGAATTACATGGAAACTAAATAACACCCTGCTTACACATCAGTGGGTAATAGAAGAAATCAGAGATGGAATCAAAAAATTCCTAGAATCAAACGAGAATGAAAACACATCATACTAAAACCTATGGGACATAGCAAAGGCAGTCCTCAGAGGACAATTTATAGCAATAGATGCATACATCAAAAACACAGAAAGGGACAAAATCAAAACTTTAACTACAGAACTCGAACAAATAGAAACAGAACAGCAAAAAAAGGCCACAGCCACCAGAAGAAAGGAAATAATAAAGATCAGAGCAGAAATAAGTGAAATAGAGAATAGAAAAACAATAGAAAGAATCAACAAAACCAAAAGTTGGTTCTTTGAAAGCATCAACAAAATCGACAAACCACTGGCCAGAGTGACAAAAGAAAAACAGGAGAGGATGCATATAACCAAAATAAGAAATGAAATGGGGGACATTACAACAGACCCAACTAAAATAAAAAGGATTATAACAGAATATTATGAAAAACTACACTCCAACAAATTTGAAAACCTATAGGAAATGGATAAATTTCTAGAAACACTCTACGTACACAAACTACCACAAAGTGATGTTCAAAATCTGAACAGACTCATAACTAGAGAAAAGATTGAAAAGGTAATAAAAAAAACTCCCAACAAAAAAAAGCCCTGGCCCAGATGGCTTCACTAGAGAATTCTACCAAACATTCTGGCAAGAGCTTATACCAGTACTACTCTAACTATTTCAGAACATAGAAAAGGAAGCTATACTTCTGAATTCATTCTATGAAGCCAGCATAACCCTGATACCAAAACCAGGCAAAGATGCCACACACAAAAAAAATTACAGACCAATACCTTGCATGAATATAGATGTAAAAATTCTCAACAAAATTCTAGCCAATAGAATTCAGCATTATATTAAAAAAATAATACAACATGACCAAGTAGGATTCATACCAGGTATGCAAGCATGGTTCAATATTAGAAAACCAATCAACGGAATCCACCACATAAATACAAGGAAAGAAAAGAATCACATGATCATTTCAATTGATGCAGAAAAGGCATTTGACAAAGTCCAACACCCATTCCTGATAAAATTGTCAATAAAACAGGTATAGAAGGGAAATTTCTCAACATAATAAAAGGCACCTATGCAAAACCAGTGACCAACATCATTCTTAATGGAGGGAGGCTGAAAACATTCCCCGGAGAACAGGAACAAGATAAGGATGCCCTTTATCTCTGCTCCTATTTAACATTGTGCTGGAAGTCCTAGCTAGAGCAATAAGGCTAGAGAAAGAAATAAAGAGTATCCAAATTGGTAATTAAGAAGTTAAATTGTCCCTGTTTGTGGATGATATGATACTATACATAGAAAACCCTAAAGACTCCATGAGAAAACTACTGGAACTAATGGAAAGATTAATCAGAGTAGCAGGATACAAGATAAACATACAAAAATCTGTTGGATTCCTATACACCAATAAAGAGAACAATGAAAAGGAAATCAGCAAAACAACACCATTTATAATAGCCCCTAAAACAATAAAATACTTGCAAATAAATCTAACCAGGGATGTAAAAGAACTATACAAAGAAAACTATAAAACACTACTGCAAGAAACCCAAAGGGATTTACTTAAATGGAAAAACATACTTGCTCACAGATAGGTAGATTCAACATTGTGAAAATGACAATTCTACCAAAAGCGATTTACAAATACAATGCAATCCCGATCCAAATACCACCAACATTCTTTAAAGAGACAGAAAAACTAATCATTAACTTTATATGGAAAGGGAAGAAGCCCCGGGTAAGTAAAGCTCTATTGAAAAGGAAGAATAAAGTAGGGGGAGTCACACTACATGACCTCAGAACCTACTACACAGCTACGGTAGTCAAAACAGCCTGGTATTGATACAACGACAGATACATTGACCAATGGAACAGAATTGAGAACCGAGATGTAAATCCATCCACCTACAGTCAACTGATCTTCAACAAGGGCACAAAGTCCATCAAACGGGGAAAAGACAGTCTTTTTAACACATGGTGCTGGCAAAACTGGATGTCCATCTGCAAAAAAAAAAAAAAGAAACAGGATCCATACCTCACACCATACACAAAAACTAATTCAAAATGGATCAAAGACCTAAATATAAAGCCAAAAACTATAAAGTTCATAAAGAAAAAATAGGATCAACACTAGAGGCCCTAATGCATGGCTTTAACAGGATAAAACCATAACCAACAACACACAAACCCCAGAAGATAAGCTAGATAACTGGGATCTTTAAAAATTAAACACTTAGGCTCATCAAAAGACTTCACCAAAAGAAAAAAGAGAACCTACAGACTGGGAAAAAATTTTTGGACATTACAAGTCAGACAAAGTTCTAATCTCTAAAATCTACAAGAAAATCCAACAGCTCTGTAACAAATAGACAAATAACCCAATTAAAAAATGGGCAGACAAAATGAACAGACATTTCACCAAAGAAGGCATTCAAGTAGCCAACAGACACATGAGAAAATGCTCATGATTACTAGCCATTAGAGAAATGCAAATTAAAAACAGGATGAAATACCATCTCACTCCAGCATTACTGGCACAAATCAAAAACACTGAAAATAACAAATGTTGCAGAGGCTGCGGGGAGATAGGAACTCTTATTCACTGCTGGTGGGAATGCAAAATAATACAACCATTTTGGAAAATAATATGGCGCTTCCTTAGAAAGCCAGAAATAGAAATATTATATGATCCAGCAATCCCATTCCTGGTAATATATCCTGGAGAAATAAGAGCTGTCACATGAATAGACATAAGCACATCCATATTCATTGCAGAACTGTTCACAATAGCTAGAAGATGGAAACAACCTAGATGCCAATCAACAAATGAATGGCTAAACAAACTATGGTACATACACACAATGGAGTATTATGCAATGATAAAGAAAAATGATGAATCTGTGAAGCATCTCATAATATGGATGAAACTGGAGGACATTACACTGAGTGAAATAAGTCAATCACAAAAGGATAAATATTGCATGAGACACCTACTGTAAAAACTCATGTAAAAGTTTACACACAAAAAGAAACAATCTTTGTTGGCTACCAGGGATGGGAGGGGTTGGGGTGGGGGGAACTAAATAAACAATAGATAAGTGGCAACTTTGGTGGAGGGTAAGACAGTACACAATACTGGGGAAGCCAGCACAACTTGTACAAGGAAAGGTCATGGAAACTCCATAGACACATCCAAACTCCCTGACGGACTGAATTGCTGGGCAGAGGGCTGTGGGGACCATGGTCTAGGGGAACATCTGGCTAAATTGGCATACATAGTTTATAAAGACAATGTTCTACATTCTACCTTGGTGAGTAGCATCTGGGGTCTTAAAAGCCTGTGAGCAGCCATATAATATATTCCACTGGTCTCACCCCTTCGGGAGCAAGGGAGAACAAAGAGAATAGGACACAAGGAAAAGATTAGTCCAAAGGACTAATGGACCACAACTACCAAGGCCTCCACCAGACTGAGTCCAGTACAGCTAGATGGTGCCCAGCTACCACCACTGACTGCTCTGACCGGGATCCCAACAAAGGCTCCTGGACAGAGCTGGAGAAGGATGTAGAACAAAATTCTAACTCACAAAAAAAGACCAGATTTAAAGCTGGTGATAGGGAACCCAAGGTTGAGTAAGCACAGTGCTGATGTGTAGTGGGAAACGTGTACTAACTGTTTAATGAGAAACTATTTTGTTCTGTAAACCTTCATCTAACATGAGAATAGCAGCACAACTGGAACAGTGTAGTTGATGTCACTGAACTGTGCATGTAGAATTTTTGAAAAGGTGTATCTTTGGCTATGTATATTTTCACCAAAAAAAAAAAAAGGTCAAGAAGGGAGAGGGTTGACATGTCGTGGGGTTGTTAACCAATGTCATAAAACAACATGTGTACTACTGTTTAATGAGAAACTATTTGTTCTGTATACCTTCACCTGAAGTACTATTAAAAAAAAATAGACCAGGTTTACCGGCCTGACAGACTGGAGAAACCCCAAAAGTATGGCCCCTGGACACTCTTTTAGCTCAGTGGTGAAGTCACTCCTGAGGTTCACCATTCAGCTGGGGATTGGAAGGCCCCATAAAACAAAACGGGACTTATGAGGCACAGGGACAAAGGACTAGGAGGCAGGAGGGTACAGGAATGCTGGTGATAGGGAACCCAAAGATGAGAAGAGACAGTGTTGGCATCTCATGCAGTTGTCAACCATTGTCATAGGTCAATATGTGTACTAACTGTTTAATGAGAAAGTATTTGTTCTATAAACATTCATCTAAGGTACAAAAAAAAAAAAAAAAGAATTATCTATGTGAGATCAAATTGACAAGAGCAATTCAAAATGTTTAATGGGAAGCCTAGTGGACAATGAGTTGAAGATAATGGTGATGGAATAATTTGGAAAAGGATAGTGAGAACAGCAGCACAACTGGAAGAATGTAATCGATGTAACTGAATTGTACATGTAAAAACTTTGAAATAGTGTAAATTTGGCTGAGTATATTGTCACCAAAAAAAAAGTCCTTCAAGGTTGAGAAGGGACAGTGTTGGCATGTGGTGGAGTTGTTAACCAATGTCATAAAACAATATGTGTACTGACTGTTTAAAGAGAAACTATTTGTTCTGTACACCTTCATCTAAAGTACAATCTAAAAAATTTATATAAAAGAAGTAGAAAAAAAAAAGACAAACAACCCAATTTAAAAAAGAGCAAAAGATATGAACAGGCACTTCAAAGAAGACATTCAGGTGGCTAACAGACACATGAAGAAATGTTCACAATCATTAGCCATTAGAGAAATGCAAGTCAAAACTACAGTGAGATACCATCTAACCCCAACAAAGCTAGCAGTAATCCAAAAAACACAAAATAATAAATGTTGGAGAGAGTGTGGAGAGGCTGAAACACTTATACACTGTTGATGGGAATATAAAATGGAACAACCACTTTGGAAATCCATTTGGCACTTCCTTAAAAAGCTAGAAATAGAAGTACCATACCATCCAGCAATTCCGCTCCTTGGAATACATCCTAGAGAAATAAGAGCTGTCACACAAATAGATCTATGCACACCCATGCTCATCACAGCCCTGCTAAAAATAGTAAAAAGATGGAAACAACCTAGGTGCTCATCAACAGATGAATGGCTAAACAAATTATGGTATATCCACACAATGGAATACTATACAACAATAAAGAACAATGATGAATCCGTGAAACATCTCATAACATGGATGAATCTGGAAGGCATTATGCTGAGTGAAATTAGTCAGTTTCAAAAGGACAAATATTGTATACGATCACTATTATAAGAACTCAAGAAAAAGTTTAGACACAGAAGAAAACATTCTTTGATGGTTACGAGGGTGGAGAGGGAGGGAGAGAGGTATTCATTAACTAGATAGTGGACAAGAATTATCTTAGGTGAAGGGAAGGACAACACATAATACAGGAGAAGTCAGTACAACTGGAGTAAACCAAAAGCTAAAAAGTTTCCTGAACACAACCAAACGCTTCGAGGGAGAGAGTAGCAGGGCAGGGGATCTGGGGACCGTGCTTTCAGGGGACATCTAGGTCAACTGGCATCACAAAGTTTATTAAGAAAAAGTTCTTCATCCCACTTTGGTGAGTGACATCTGGGGTCTTAAAAGCTATCGAGTGTCCATCTAAGATGCATCAATTGGTCGCAACCCACATGGAGCAAAGGAGAATGAAGAGCACCAAAGGCACAAGGAAAATATTAGCCCAAGAGACAGAAAGAGCCACATAAACCAGAGTCTCTATCAGCCTGAGACCAGAAGAACTAGATGGTGCGCAGCTACCGCCAATGGCCACTCTGACAGGGAACACAACAGAGAGTCCCTGATGGAGCAGGAGAAAAGTAGGGTGCAGAACTCAAATTCTAGTAAAAAGACCAGACTCAACTGTTTGACTGAGACCGGAGGTACCCTGGAAGACATGGCCCCCGACTCTTTGTTAGCTCAAATCTAAAACCGTTCCTGAGGCCAGCTCTTCAGACAAAGATTAGATTGGACTATAAGACATAAAATGATACTTGTGAAGAGTGTGCTTCTTAGCTCAAGAAGATACATCAGACTAAATGGGCAGCTCCTGTCCAGAGGCAAGATGAGAAGGCAGAAAGGAACAGGAGCTAGCTGAATGGACACAGGAAATCTGTGGTTGAAAAGAGTCGTGTGCTGTCACATGGTAGGGAGAGCAACTATGGTCACATAACAATGTGTGTATAATTTTTTGTATGAGAAGCTAACTTGAATTGTAAATTTTCACTTAAAGAACAATAAAAAGAATACATATATATACAATAACCAGCTAATGAATGAATGAAATTAATGGCTGTTTTTTCAAGTTTGATAAAAGAGGAAATTTGGTATTTTTCAATAGTACCTATACCCAAGTCCTTAAACCACCAGTTGCCATCGATTTGACTCCGACTCATGACCACCCCATGGGTGTTAGAGTAGAACGGTGCTCCACAGGGTTTTCAATGGCTGGCTTTTTTGAAAGTAGATCACAAAGCCTTTCTTCCAAGGCACATGAGTGGACTCTAACCTCCAGCCATTCAGTTAGCAGCCCAGTGTGTTAACTGAACCATAGGGGGACTCCACCCAAGTCCTTATACATCTTTAAATCTTGCTAAACCTGGATACATATATAATTATACAGTAGAATATAGAGTATGGAGCCCTGGTGGTGCAATGGTTAAGAGCTCAGGATGCCACAGTTCGAATCCACCAGCCGCTCCTGGGAAACCCTATGGGGCAGTTCTACTGAGTCTTATAAGGTTGTTATGAATCAGAATCAACTCGACTGCAATGAATTTGATTTTGTTTTTATATAGATTATCAAAGTAGTCCTGGTGGTGCAGTGGTTAAGCACTTGGTTGCTAACTAAAAGGTTGGTGTTTCAAACCCACCAGCCGCTCCACTGCAGAAAGATGTGGTAGTCTGCTTCTGTAAAGATTACAGCCTCAGAATCTCTATGGGGCAGTTCAACTCAGTGTTGGAATCAACTTGATGGCAGCAGGTTTGGTTAACAGGTTTTATATAGATTATGCATTATATATAAATTTATATATAAATATTACTTTGTAATAGATTAACTTTGAATGGAAAATTAAAATTAAAATTCTAATTAAATGAAAAACCATAGTATTTTCTATGATTTGGTGGACTACATCTAATAAGTTGGTGTTCCAATCATGGGATCGTAACCCAGATCCCATAGTCAATGTGGTGGTGTTTTACCCACCATGTCAGCATCAGACCACGAGAGAAGTTCAGGATTCTACAGCATAGGTGAGGCACAAACCCACACTTTGCGGCTCACTTTCTCTTGTTCTTTCTCTTTTCTTTACTCTTTGGATTGGGCCTTTGGGACACGGATACAAAAGAAAAGAAAGGTCGGGTGGCCAGGGTCTGGGGTGTGCCGGATGCGTGCTGGAGCTGTCATAATAAGCACCTTCAGAGGAGGTTCAAAGCCCTTGGGGCCTGTTATGGATTAAATCGTGTCCCCCTAAAAATCTACGTCAACTTGGCTAGTCCATGATTCCCAATATTGTGTGATTGTCCACCATTTTGTCTTCTAATGTTGTGTTAGGCTGGGTTCTCTAGAGAAGCAAAACCAGTAAAGCGAATAAATATATATATATAGAGAGGTTTATATCAAGGAAACAGCTCACACGATTGCAGAGGCTAGAACGTCCCAAGTCCACGGATCAGGGTAGAGGCCTCTCAAGTCACGCAGCCGCAGAAGCTGGTAAGCCCAAGATCAGCAGGTCAGAGAGCAGGGCTCCTGCTCACAGGCTGTGAATGTTGATGAATTCCAAGATCGGCAGGCAAGACCACAAGGTTTCTCCTGATTCACATAGCTGCAGGGTCTGGTGAACCCAAGATTGGCAGGTCAGAGAGCAGGACTCTGCTCACAGGCTGTGAAGATCAATGAATCCCAAGTTCAGCAGATAAGCTGACAGCTCAAGTCTGAAGAACTGGAGATGAGACTACAGGAGGCAGCTGCAGGATCCAGGTGAGCAAAAAGCCAGAAAGTCTGATTATATTCAGATGCAGGCCACACGTCCGAGGAGACTCCCTTTCATCTGATCAGCTACTCACAGTATATTCAATCATGGGAGTGAACACATTAAAATACTGAGAATCATGGCCCAGCCAAGTTGACACACAATCTTGACCATAGCAGATGTGATTTTCCTATGTGTTGTAAATCCTACCTCTATGATGTTAATGAGGTGGGATTAGTGGCAGTTATGTTAATTAGGTAGCTTTAGGGTCACTATGAGTTGGAATCTTGACAGCAACTGGTTTGGTTTGGTTTTTTATGTTAATGAGGCAGGACTCAATCTACAAGATTAGCTCAATCTACAAGATTAGGTTGTATCTTAAATCAATCTCTTTTGAGATATAAAACAGAGAAGTGAGCAGAGAGACATGGGGGCCTCATGCCACCAAGAATGAGGAACCAGGAGGGGAGCTTGTCCTTTAGACACAGGGTCCCTGGACTGAGAAGCTCCTAGGCCAAGGGAATATTGTTGACAAGGACCTTTTCCCAAAGCTAACAGACAGAGAAAGGCTTCCACTGGAGCTGGCACCCTGAATTTGGACTTCTAGCCTCCTAAACTGTGAGAGAATAAACATCTCTTCGTTAAAGCTATCCACTTGTGATATTTCTGTTATAACAGCACTAGACAACTAAGACAGGGCCTGTTTGCTGAGGTTGAATTTCTGGTGCCAGGGCCTTTCCGGGAGTTTCAGAGCTGGATTTCTCACTATCACAGCCCTCCTCACAGTAAATCCAAACCACCCCTGAGTGTCTGACAGAGTTAGAGAGAATGCTAACAAATCCCTGGTTATAAGAGTGCCTGCTTTACCAGTGGAAGCACCCCTTTCCATGGGCATATATAGTCAAGAGCTGATAGCTTTTCTAAAATTTGTTGTAAAGGTGAATGTCTTCCTGGCAGCATGATATAATACAAAAATGGTAGAATTCTGAAGACCAGGATGAGGTCTAATCTCTACTTCTTACTATGACCCTTAGTAAGTTGTTCAACCCTTCTGAGATTTTTTTTCCTTCTTTGCAAAATGGGGTTAACAATTCTCTCCCTACCTACCTCAGCGGGCTGATGTCAGAAACAAGTGAGGCACACTTGAGTATATAAAACATTTTGTAAAATATAATATCCTACACCAGGGGTTGGCAAACACTGGCCCATAGACCAAATCCAGCCTGTTACTGCCTGTATGGCCCACGAACTAAGAATTGACCATAGCTAAGAATGGTTTTTACATTTTTTTAATGGTTGAAAAGAAGAATAATATTTCATGTCATGTGAAAATTGTATGAAATTCAAATTTCAGTGTCTATAAATAAAGTTTTATTGGAACACAGCCATGCTGATCTGTCTATGTATTGTATACGGCTGCTTTCACACTACAGTGTCAAAGTTGAGCATGGTCTGCAAAGCCCAAAATATTTACTAACTGGTCCTTTACAGGAAAAGTTGGTCAAATATTGCCCCACATAATTTAATGGATTATTGTTTTTTTATCAAATGAATGGACTTTTATTTACAAGGGTTTCACCAAGCAACCTGCCTATTCTGGAAGGGTGAGAGATGACCCTCTCTTAGCCATAAAGTTGGGTATGCCCAGCAGCTCCACGTCATCAGGTAGAAGTGGTGCAAAACTATAGAGCACACTGAACAGATCTTGAAGATATGATAAATCTCATGAGCAGAGCCTTCTCCACTGCCTGATCTTCCACAACCCATCCTTATAGACTGAGGGAGAAAAACAAAGTAAGCCTTGTTTGGAGATGGCTTTGCATGATACGGTGACATCAGTGGAAGTGGACAGCTGCAGCATTACAGCCCCACTCAGAGTGGTCCTGAAGGACAGCGGGGAAAGAAAATCAACCCAGAGGGCAAAATTTTGAGAGAAACACCAGGGTTCTTTCTTATATGGAGAGGTGGCCTGAGGTCAGGATTCACTCTGCTTTATAAGCAGTGGTCAATGGTTTGGTTGGTTGGTCAGAGACTACAAACGAGCAAGATGGAAGGATTGATAGAAAGAAGATTTGGAGGAGAAGCAGATGGTGGATCCTTGAAAATGGTCCAGGAATGTGAGACTATCTGTATCTCTGCGAATGTTTACCAAAAAGTCTCCTTCGAAGAGAAAGATTTAATAACCAGGCAGACAAGACTGCTTGCTCTGTGGCTGCTAGTTGCCCTCTGTCTTAGTCATCTAATGCTGCTATAACAGAAATACCACAAGTGGATGGCTATAACAAAGAGAAGTTTATTCTCTCACAGTCCAGTAGACTACAAGTCCAAATTCAGAGTGTCATCTCCAAGGGAACGCTTTCTCTGTTGGCTCTGGAAGAAGATCCATGTCATCAATCTTCCCTTGGTCTGGGAGCTTCTCTGCACAGGAACCTCAGGTCCAAAGGATGCACTCTGCTCCCAGCACTGCTTTCTTGGTGGTATGAGATTCCCATGTGTCTCTGCTCGCTTCTCTCTTTTATGTCTCAAAAGAGATTGGCTTAAGACACTATCCAATCTTGCAGAAGTCATCAGTATAACCTCATCATAGTGATAGAGTTTACAGCACATAAGGAGATCACATCAGATTACACAATCATGCAGTACCGGGAATCATGATCTAGCCAAGTTGACAGATATTTCTGGGGGACACAATTCAATCCATGACACCCTCCCTCCCCAGATACTCCAGGGCTTGTTCAATAGGCTTATGAGCAACAATCACTGGTCATAATGTAGAGACAGAAGTATTCGTAGGCTCAGCATCATGGACTTTCTTCTGTCCTTGGGGAATAGGAACTATTGGCCCTGGCTGTTACCACTTCTGAATGCCCAACTTGCTCTCACTGTTAACTAACCTGAGAAACGGTACCATATCCTTGTGGTCCCAGCAAGCACCCAGTAACATTGGACCCCTGCTTTCAAGTGGGAAGGCAGAAATTTGTCCTCCCTGGAATACACCTATGTTCTGGACTTAGAATTGTTTCCCCTGCCCACCATCTTGCTCCCTCATCATCTGTAGAAGTAATAGATGCCTAACACACTACCATGGTATCCCACATAGTATTAGTTCCGACCAAGGAAGTCACCATTCTCTGAAAGGGGCCAGACACAGCTGGCCTTACAGAATAGTAATGACAACTAACGTCCTTTTAGAATAGTAATGACAACTAACGTTTACACACCAAGCACCATTCTAAGCACTCGTATGTGTCAACTCATTTAACGCTTATAACAGCCTTTGTCTTAGGCTGGGTTCTCCAGAGAAGCAAAACCAGTAAAGTGTATGAATATATATATATAGAGAGAGACAGATAGATTTATATCAAAAAAATGGCTCACACAGTTGTAGTGGCTGGAACATCCCAAGTCCATGGGTCAGGATAGAGGCTTCTCCTGATTCACATAGCTGCAGGGGCTGGTGAACTCATGATTGGCAGGTCAAAGAGCAGGGCTTTTGCTCACAGGCTGCAAAGATCGATGAATCCCAAGATTGGCAAGCAAGACTGCATGTAAGCTGCTAGCTCAAGTCCCAAGAACAAGAGATCAGATGAACAGGAGCCAGCTGCAGGATCCAGAGTGAGCAAAAGCCCCTGAGCTGTGCCAGCAAGTCTGCTTATATTTGATGCAGGCCACAAGCCCAAGGAAACTCCCTTTCAACTGATTAGCTACTCACAGCAGATCCCATTATGGGGATAATTACATATCAGATCTAAACAGGGAAGTGATCACAACATTATATGACTGTCCAAACACTGAGAATCATGGCCCAGCCAAGTTGACACACAATCTTAACCATCACAGCCTTTTAAGGTAATTACCATAATTATACCAATTTCCAAGAGGAGGACAGTGAAGCAAGAATGGTTAATAAACTGCCTTTGGTCACTCAGTGAGTAAGAGGAGGACTGGGACTTGAATCCAGACCATTTAGCTCCAGAGCCTGGGTTTGTAACCACTGCTGTATACTGCCTACAACAGAGGAGAGGTATGGTCTATTGAAGGCTCAGTTACAGAGGCTCATGAAAAGCAAAACCAGGTAAAGTTACCATGCTGTCCTAGAGGGTAAAGTTTATGCTCTGAACCAGTGATCAATACATGGTACAATTTCTTCCATAGCAAGAAAATATCATCTGGGACTCAAGAGGGTGGAAGCTGGTCACTATTACGCCTATTGGCCCACTTGTAAAATGTTGCCTCTGTTT
Source organism: Dugong dugon (assembly GCA_030035585.1). Lineage (NCBI taxonomy): Eukaryota > Metazoa > Chordata > Mammalia > Sirenia > Dugongidae > Dugong > Dugong dugon. The sequence goes on from CM057462.1 coordinate 157,116,962, forward strand.
CCCATAACTTAGAGCTCCACCGACAGAAATGGTTTACAATCCAAAGGAGGCATATTCCAGGGGAATGAGGCAATGGTCCCTCCAAATTGGAAGCAGAGACTGCCACCTGCCATTTTAGGCTCTTCATGCCAATGGTGAACAGACAAAAAGGGGAGCTCTGGTATAGGTTGAGGTGCTTGGGCCCAACTATTTAAGGGGAATATATCAGTTAGGGTATATTATGGATTGAATTGTGTCCCCCCAAAATTTGTGTCAACTTGGCTAGGCCGTGATTCCCACCCAGTATTGTGTAGTTGTCCACCATTTTGTGATATAATGTGATTATCCTATACATTGTAAATTTTAACCTCTCTGATGTTAATGAGGCAGGATTAGAGGTAGTTAATGTTAATGAGGCAGGAGTCAGTCTACAGGATCAGATTGTATCTTGAGTCAGTTTCTGTTGAGATATAAAAGAGAGAAGCAAGCAGAAAGAAGGGACCTCATACCACCAAGAAAGACCAGGAGCAGAGCACATCCTTTGGATCCAGGGTCTCTGCACTGGGAAGTTCCTAGACCAGGAGAAGACTGATGACAAGGACCTTCCCCCAGAGCTGACAGAGAAAGAAAGCTTTCCCCTGGAGCTAGTACCTTGAATTTGGACTTCTAGCCTCCTAGACTGTGATAGAATAAATTTCTGTTTGTAAAAGCAATCCACTTGTGGTATTTTGTTATAGAAGCACTAGATAGCTAAGACAGAATTTGGTACCAGAAGTGTAGGGTCCTGCTCTAGCAGATACCTACAATATGGAAGTGGTTTTGGAATTGAGCTATGGGTAGAGGCTGGAAGAGTTTTAAAGTGCCTGATAGAAAAGTCTAGATTGCCTTGAAGAGACTGTTGGTGGAATTATGGACATCAAAGACAATCCTGGTGAGGGCTCGGAAGGAAGTTAGAAAAGCTATAACACCGGAGACTGCAGAGATGGCAAGAAGCAACAGCAAGAAACTGCAGCAGCAGAACCAGGAGACCGATGTGAGACAGCACAGTAGCCGACCCATGGAGCAAGAGAGCTGAGTGTCTTTGGGCCAGAGGCTTCCTGGAAGAGTGGCATGCCTCCAGTCACTTATCGGTGTAGCTAGGTTTGCCGACCCACGGAGCAAGAGAACTGAGTGTCTTTGGGCCCTAGGCTTCATGGTGGAGTCGGGTGCCTCCAGGCACTTATCAGTGGAGCTACAGAGCTTTGGAGCACTTGGTGGAGCAGGGCAGATGCTGGGCCGGCCCAAGAGGTCCAAGGGGCCAAAGAACTAGGAAGGAGAAGCTCAAGAGACAAGAAGCACAAGAAGTAGAGCTGCTTTGGTCTCAAAGGATAGGGCCACAACCTCTGGGGCCTCAAAGGGGGGGACCACGGCCTGCTGGGTCTCAAAGGGTGGGCCCACAGCCTCGTAGGTTTCAGAGAGTCAGATCTTCACCAACTAGGTCCCAGAGTGTGGGGCTGCCTTTCATGAGTGCCAGCAGGGTGGGGCTGGATCCTTTGCCTAAAGCCGAGGGAGTAGGGCTGCCATGCCCAAGGGCAAAAGAACAGGGCCTGTCAGGGCCAAGGGGGTAGGGTCATCACAGACAGACTAGGAAAACGGGGCCACCCAAATCCAAAGGAGCAGAGTTGCCATCCCAGTGGGCCTGGGAGGTGGAGCTGAAGCCCTAGGCCAAGGGGCCTCCACCCAGGCTCTAGAGAGTGTGGCCAACACCCAGAGTCTGGAGGGCAGGCAATTGCCTAAATGGTCTCAGAGAACACAGGATTATTTTCAAGCCTTGAGAGCTAATGCAATGTGTTCTGCTGACTTCCTTGGTGCCTATTATCCTTTCTTTCCCTGCAGTTTCTCCCATTTGTAATGGAAATATCCACCTTGTGCCTGTTCCACCATTGTACTTTAGAAGCAGATAACTTTTAATCTAGATTTCACAGATGAAGAGGAATTTTGTCCCAGGATGGAATTTGGATTTGGGGTTGATTTAAGACTTTTACTATGATATGATGAGGTAAATGTATTTTACATGTGGCAAGGACACTAACGTTGGGTGGCCAAAGGGTGGAATGTTATGGATTGAATTGTGTCCCCTAAAAATATTGTCAACTTGGCTAGGCCATGATTCCCAATATTGTGTAATTGTCCACCATTTTGTGATCTGATGTAATTATCCTGTGTGTTGTAAATTCTAACCTCTATGACGGAAACCCTGGTTGCATAGTGGTTAAGAGCTATGGCTGCTAACCAAAAGGTCGGCAGTTTGAATCCACCAGGCACCCCTTGGAATATTGTATGGGGCAGTTCTACTCTGTCCTATACCGTCACTATGAGTGGAATCAACTCGACAGCAATGGGTATGATGTTAATAAGGCAGGATTAGAGGCAGTTTTGTTAATAAGGCATGACTCAATCTATAGGATTAGGTTGTATCTTAAGTCAATCTCTCTTGAGATATAAAAGAGAGAAGCGAGCAGAGAGGAGAAGGGACCTCATACCACCAAGAAAGAAGCACCAGGGGTCCCTGCACTGAGAATCTCCTCGACCAGGAGAAGATTGATGACAAGTACCTTCCCCCAGAGTTGACAAAGAGAGAAAGCCTTCCCCTGGAGCTGGTGCCCTGAATTTAGACTTCTAGCCTCCTAGACTGTGAAAAAATAAATTTATGTTTGTTAAAGCCATCCAGTTGTGGTATTTCAGTTACAGCGGCACTGGATAACGAAGACAGGGTGCATTTGGCTGTAAGTAATACAACAACAAGCCATTTAAAAGTGACTAAAATCGTGGGCAGTCTGAAGGAAGGTAGCCTGAGGGTGGATTAAGCGTCTTAACAGTTCCATCAAAGAATCAGGCTCCGTCCAGCCTCCAACTCCTCCTTCGTCAGCTGCTTGGCAATGTCTCTCCTCCTGATGACAAGATAGCTGCCACAGAGCCTGGAGTGAGTGGGTGATGCAAAGAATCAGAGAGGGCAAAGAATCTATTTCTGTGGCCAGTACCAGCAGTTTCCAGGCTCAGTAGTGCTTCATGGAGTTTCCAGTGCTGGGGGTGGTGATGCTGGTGCTGGTGCTTGTGCTGATACTGCCCTGGATGTCCGCCATTCAGCTTTGCAGCAGCAGTTTTCTTTTTCTTTCTTTTTTTTTGGTGAAAATATAACACAGTAGAATACACACCCATTCTTCAGTTTCTACATGTACAATTCAATAACATTGATTACATTCTTCGTGTTGTGTCACCATTCTCCCTATCTCTACCCATGTTATTTCACCACCATTGACTAAGACTCAGTACCCTCTAAACTTCTCACCTGTGCTTTAGAGTTACTGTTAACAATTTGATCTCATATAGCTAATTCTTTAAAAGAACGCAATGCTAATGCAAACACTCTTTACTAATTTAACATTTGTCTAGTGCAAAGATAACTTCAGGGAATAATTTCAGTTCATGGTTTGAATATTTTCTCAGAGCAATAGATTCGGGGGTTGTTCCAGTCTCAATAGGTCCAGTAAGTCTGGATTCTACAGTGGCAGCTTTCTCGTCGGACAGCCCCATTGGTGTGATTTTGGTTGTGGCTCTCACTTCCTCCTTTAGTTCCTGGTCATTTTCTGACCTTGATTGTCCAGCTTTCCCAAGGAATCAATGAGCTACCCAGTATCTCTTCAGTTTATCGTTTTTCTACTTAAATTGGCCAGAATTTCTTTCTGTTATTTGTAGCTAAGAAATCTGATAACATGGCTATTTAATTGTTACTTTGAAAATGAAGTATTTCTCTCTCTTTTTTTCTTTTTTTTTTGCTCTTTTTGGTGATTTCAAAAGGTGGACAAAAAGTAAAAAAAATCTTTACTAGAATGTAGATCATTTTTACCAAGTCTCCACACGGTTTATTTTAATGGCCTCCTCTCAGGAAAATTCAGGTCAGACAAGTCCTGAAAGATGCCCCAGGAAGAAGGTTATAGCTGCTCACAAATACCACTTATTGAGGACTTGATATGTGCCAGGTACTATGATAAGTATTTTACATATGGATTCAGTTCTCACAGTAGCCTTGTGAAGTAGATATTACTGTATTATCTACGTTTTACAGCTGGTTCCGGGATAGGTCACACATAGTGCCAATGGCATACGACCTAGCTCTGCCTGACTGCAAAGACTTGTCATCTTTCCAGTTGTTAGTTGCTGTGGAGTTGCCTCTGACTCATGGCAACATTATGCATAACAGAATAAAACATTGCTTGGTCTTCATGTTCTTTGGTATGTTTGAGTCCATCATTTCAGTTATTGTTTTAATCCATCTCACTGAGGGTCTCCAGTATACCTGGTCATTATTTTCATTTGCTTATGATATCAGAAATTAAATCAATAAACAGTAACCTACAAATTCTCCCTATTAATATCCAGCCAAACTTGAATTTGATATCAAAATCATCTATTTTGTAGTCCAAAAGCAATAGATTGGTACCCTAGAAAGTCTCTATACAAACTACTCAGCCAAAGTTGAATTTAATAACAAAAACATTTATCTTGGAGTCCATCCAAACAATTTTGTTCTGAGAGGACCATAAAGATATTTATCTCTTTTTAATGTAGAGTAAGATCTGCGGCCCAAACCCTGAGGTTAACTTTAATGTAAGACTCCAGGCAATGTACTTATTTAAACTGATCTTAATTTTCCTTGACTTGTTTATGGTGCTTGTCCACCCACGCCCTCTTCAAAGAGAACTTCTACCTCCAGTCCCTGTTGCTGAAGCAGACCTTTCTATACTAATTGCCACAGCTGACAAGCAATGGACAACTTGCCCAAAAGCTACCAATTTATAGACAAGCCTGTGGCCTATGCAGCCTATCTTGAAAAGATGAGCCATTCTGATAACTCTTACAAGAATTGTTGTTGTCGTGTGCCATCAAGTCAGTTCCGGCTCATGGCGACCCTATAGGACAGAGTAGAACTGCCCCGTGGGGTTTCCAAGGAGCAGCTGGTGGATTCGAACTGCAAACCTTTTGATTAGCAGCCAAGCTCTTAACCACTGCGCCATTAGGAATTGGAAAACTGAGAGGCTGAGTGGCTTAGCAGTAGAGCTGAAGGTAAAGAGATATCAAACTGACTGAAAAACCACAAGAAACCTAATGTTATGAAGAGGTAAAGCGTATGCTCTATAAAATAGAGGATGGCAAAGTAGGTTGGTGGAGAGAAGAAGCTGGAGCAGATGGACAGAGAAAAACAGAGATACCCTAAAAGAGAGGAAAGGGGAGGAAAAATGGGAAGCAGAGATGCTAAGGGAAAATCTAGCCCTGGAACTTGCTGGATCTTCTGAATTTCCCAGAAACTTTGGGTGAATCTCTGTTCCTTGCAACCACACCATCCTGTGTGAACCTCTTCCTCATCAACCTTTAGAAAGGAAATCTGTGAACTAAGCTGTCTTCCCTCTTTTTTGTCTTCCCCCATTCTTCTTCCTGTGACCTAACTCATTCTAAGGATGGAACCAAGAGAAAAGTGAAGTAGAAAGCAGGAAGTCTGGATACCCCACAAATATAAAAACCAGACTCTGAAGGGTAGAACCTGGTTATATTGTGCTCAGACCTGGACGTTTATAACCCCCCCGCTCCCCTCTGTGGGTAAAGGCAGAATTGAGAGTATTTTTCATTCTATTAACTCTAAAGACAAAAGAAAAATGCAATTCTTTTCTCTCTTCTCATTTCAGAAAGATGAACCAAATACACCAATGCACTTCCTTATGATTTTTTTTTTTTTCTGATTCAACAACCTACTTAAGACTAAGGTTTCTAAACATACACGCCTGGATCCTACCTCTAAAATGCCAGACAGCTGATTTGAGTGGGAAAAGCCAGAGCAGGCAGTCACTGTGCTGTGTGTTATCAAAAAGACTAACATACTCCTCCTCCACAAGAACCTGCTTCAGACCAAAACAGTCTCTGCTCACGAAGATGAAGGGCCTCTCTCCCTTTCTGACCCCTCGATAATGATCTCCTCTAATAGCTGAGGAGTTGACAGGCACTGAGGATAGGTTCTTTATAGGCTGTTTTGCTTTCAAATTTCCTTTGACCTGCGGAGAGGGGTCTCCTGAGTTCCTCACTGTTTTTATCCGATCTTGTATGCTATTGGGAATCCCGGGATGGCACAGTTAAGCAGCTGGGCTACTAATCAAAAGAATTGGCAATCCAACCCACCCAGAGGTGTGCTGGAAGAAAGGTCACAGCCATTGAAACCTATATGGAGTGCTGTTCTACTCTGAAAACACATGGGGTCGCCATGAGTTGGAATTGGCTCAAAGGCAACTGTTTTGGTTATTTTGGTTTGGTTTGGAATAGTGTTTTATTCTGTCTGTTGTAGTTAGGTGCCTTCGAGTCAGTTCTGACTCTTAACGACCCTATGTACAACAGAATGAAACACTTCCAAGTCCTGCGCCATCCTCATGATGGTTGTTATTCCTGAGCCCGTTGTTGCAGCCACTGTGTCAATCCATCTCATTGAGGGTCTTCCTCTTTTTCAGTGAGGCTCTATTTTACCAAGCATGATATCCTTCTCCAGCAACCAGTCCCTCCTGACAACTTGTCCAAAGTATGTGAGACGAAGTTTTGCCATCCTCACTTCTAAGAAGCATTCTGGCTGTACTTCTTCCAAGACATATGTTCTTTCTTTTGGCAGTCCTTAGTATATTCAATATTCTTCGCCAACACCGTAATTCAAAGGTGTCAATTATTTTTTGGCCTTCTTTATTCATTGCCCAGCTTTCACATGCATGTGAGGCAATTGAAAACACCATGGCTTGGGTTAGGTGCACCTTAGTCCTTAAAGTGACATCTTTGCTTTTTAACACTTTAAAGAGGTCTTTTGCTTAGATTTGCCCAGTGCAGTTTGTCATTTGATTTCTTGACTTCTGCTTCCATGGATGTTGATTGTGGATCCAAGTAAAATGAAATCCTTGACAACTTCAATAGTTTCTCCATTTGTCATGATGTTGCTTATTGGTCCAGTTGTGAGGATTTTTGTTTTCTTTATGTTGACGTGTAATCCATACTGAAGGCTCTAGTCTTTGATCTTCATCAGTAAGTGCTTCAAGTCCTCTCCACTTGCAAGTAAGGTTGTGTCATCTGCATAACACAGGTTGTTAATGAGTCTTCCTCCAATCCTGATGCCATGTTCTTCTTCATATAGTCCACTTCTCAGGTTATTTGTTCAGTACACAGATTGAATAAGTATGGTGAAAGAATACAGCCAAGATGCACACCTTTCCTGATTTTAATTCACTTGCACACGTTCTGCATAAGCGCAATTAAGGGTTCTGGCATTCCCATTCTTCACAATGTTATCAATAATGTGCTGTGAGCCACACAGTTGAATGCCTTTGCATAGTCAAGAAAACACAGGTAAACATCTTTCCGGTGTTCTCTGCTTTCAGCCAGTACCTATCTGACATCAGCAATGATATCCCTCATTCCACATCCTCTTCTGAATCCAGCTTGAATTTCTGACAGTTCTCTGTCGATGTACTGCTGCAACCACTTTTGAATGATCTTCAGCAAAATTTTACTTGTGTGTGATAGTAATGATATTGTTAGATAATTTTCACATTTGGTTGAATCACCTTTGTTTAGAATAGGCATAAATATGGATGTCTTCCAGTCAGTTGGCCAGGTAGCTCTCTTCCAAATTTCTTGGCACAGATGAGAGAGTACCTACAGTGCTGTATTTGTTTGTTGAAACATCTCAGTTGGTATTCCGTCAATTCCTGGAGCCTTGTTTTTCACCAATTTCTTCAGTGCAGCCTGGACTTCTTCCTTCAGTACCATTGGTTCTTGATCATATACTACCTCCTGAAATGATTGAATGTTGACCAGTTATTTTTGGTACAGTGACTCTGTGTATTCCTTCCATCTTGTTTTGATGCATTCTACATCGTTCAGTATTTTTCCCACACGTCTGTCACTTTGTCATACTGTGGGGGCTCATGTGTTGCTATGATGCTAGAAGCTATGCCACTGGTATTCAAATACTTGTAGGGTCACCCACGGTGGACAAGTTTCAGCTGAGTTTCCAGACTAGGACAGACTAGGAAGAAGGACCTGGTGGTCTACGTCTCAAAAAAATTAGCCAGTGAAAATCTTATGAATAGTGGCTGAACATTGTCTGATGTAGTGTCAGAAGATGAGCCCCTGAAACTGGAAGGCACTCAAAAGATGACTGGGGAACAGCTGCCTCCTCAAAGTAGAGTCGACCTTAATGATGTGGTTGGAGTCAAGCCTTCAGGACCTTCATTTGATGATGTGGCACAACTCAAAATGAGAAGAAACAGCTGCAGACATCCATTAATAATAGGAACATGGAATGTATGAAGTATAAATCTAGAAAAATTGGAAATCATCAAAAATGAAATGGAACACATAGCATCGATATCCTAGGCATTAGTGAGCTGAAATGGACTGGTATTGGCCATTTTGAATGAGACAATAATATGGTCTACTAGGCCGGGAATGACATATTGAAGAGGAATGGCGTTGCATTCATCGACAAAAAGGACATTTCAAGATCTATCCCTAAGTACAGTGTTGTCAGTGATAGGATAATGTCTTAGTTACCTAGTGTTGCTATAACATAAATACCACAAGCTTTAATGAAGAGAAATTTATTCTCTCACTTTCAAAGAGGCTAGAAGTCCAAAATCAGGGCATCAATTCCGGGGGAAGGCTTTCTGTCTCTCTGTCAGCTCTGGAGGAAGATTCTTGTCATCAGTCTTCACCGGGTCAAGGATGTGCTCTTCTCCTGGTATTACTTTCTTGGTGGTATGAGGTTCCCCTGTCTCTCTGCTCATTTCTGTCTTTTATATCTCAAAAGAGATTGGCTTAAATTGTAGATTAATCTTGTAGATTGAGTCTACATAACTGCCGCTAATCCCATCTCATTAACATCGTAGAGACAGGATTTACAGCACAGGAAAATCACATCAGATGACAAAATGGTGGACAATCACACAATGCTGGGAATCATGACCTAGCCAAGTTGACAGATATTTTTGGCGGACTCAATTCAATCCATGACAGACAATATCAATACACCTACAAGGAAAACCAGTTGATACAATTATTATTCAAATTTATGCGCCAAACACTAAGACCAAAAATGAATAAATTGAAGATTTTTACCAACTTCTGCAGTCTGAAATTGATCAAATATGCAATCAAGATGCATTGATAATTACTGGTGATTGGAATGCAAAAGTTGGAAACAAAGAAGAAGGATCGGTAGTTGGAAAGTATGGCCTTGGTGATAGAAACAATGCCAGAGATCACATGATAAAATTTTGCAAGATCAATGACTTCTTCATTGCAAATGCCCTTTTTTTTAAATTTTTTTTTTATTGTACTTCAGGTGAAGGCTTACAGAACAAATAGTTTCTCATGAAACAGTAGTACACATATTGTTTTATGACGTTGGTTAACAACCCCACGACATGTCAACCCTCTCCCTTCTCGACCTTTTTTTTTTTTTTGTGAAAATATACATAGTCAAAGATACACCATTTCAAAAATTTCTACACGCACAGTTCAGTGACATTGACTACCCTCTTCCAATTGTGCTGCTATTCTCACTTTAGATGAAGGCTTACAGAACAAAATAGTTTCTCATTTAACAGTTAGTACACATGTTGCTCTATGACAATGGTTAACAACCTCACAACACATCAACACTATCCTTACTCAGCCTTGGGTTCCCTATCACCAGCTTTCCTGTCCCCTTCTGCCTTCTGGCCCTTGTCCCTGGACTGCTGTACCTCATTAGTCCCATCTGGTTTTATGGGGCTGTCCACTCCACAGCTGAACGGTGAACCTCGGAAATGACTTCACCACTGAGCTAAAAGGGTGTCTGGGGGCCATACTCTTGGGGTTTCTCCAGTCTCCTTTAGGCCACTAAATCTGATCTTATTTTTGTGAGTTAGAATTTTGTTCTACATCCTTCTCCAGCTCTGTCCAGAACCCTCTGTTGTGATCCTGGTCAGAGCAGTCAATGGTGGTAGCTGGGCACCATCTAGCTATACTGGACTCAGTCTGGTGGAGGCCTTGGTAGCTGTGGTCCGTTAGTCCTTCGGACTAATCTTTTCCTTGTATCCTGTTCTCTTCATTCTCCCTTGCTCCCGAAGGGATGAGACCAGTGGAGTATCTTAGATGGCTGCTCACACACTTTTAAGACCCCAGACGCTACTCACCAAGGTAGAATGTAGAACATTGTCTTTGTAAACTGTGTTATGCCAATTGAGATAGATGTTCCCCAAGACAATGGTCCCCACAGCCCTCCACCCAGCAATTCAGTCCCTCAGGGAGTTTGGATGTGTCTATGGAGCTTCCATGACCTTTCCTTGTACAAGTTGCGCTGGTTTCCCCAGTATTGTGTACTGTCTCACCCTTCACCCAAGATACCACTTATCTATTGCCTATTTAGTATTTCCACCCCACCCCCCCACCCCTCCCATCCCTGGCAACCAACAAAGATTGTTATTTTTTGTGTGTGAACTTTTTCATGGGTTTTTACAATAGAGGTCTCATGCAATATTTGTCTGTTTGTGATTGACTTATTTCACTCGGCATAATGTCCTCAGTTTCATCCATGTTATGAGATGCTTCACAGATTGCAAATACCTTTTTTAACAACATGAACAGTGACTATATATGTGGACCTCACCAGATGGAATACACGAGAATGAAATCGACTACATCTGTGGAAAGACGATGGAGAAACTCAGTATCATCAGTCAGATCAAGGCCAGGGGCCGACAGCGGAGCAGACCATCAATTGCTCATATGCAAGTTCAAGTTGAAACTGAAGAAAATTAGAACAAGTCCATGAGAGCCAAAGTACGACCTCAAGTATATCCCACCTAAATTTAGAGACCATCTCAAGAATAGATTTGACCCACTGAACACTCGTGACTGAAGACCAGATGAGTTGTGGAATGACATCAAAGATATCATACATGAAGAAAGCAAGAGGTCATTAAAAAGACAAGAAAGAAAGAAAAGACCAAAGTGGATGTCAGAAGAGACTCTGAAACTTGCTCTTGAATATTGAGTAGTTAAAGTGAATGGAAGAAATGATGAAGTAAAAGAGCTGAACAGAAGATTTCAAGGGGCAGCTCGAAAAGACAAAGTAGAGAATTATAAGAAATGTGCAAAGACCTAGAGTTAGGGGAAAAAAAGGGAAGCACATGCTTAGCATTTCTCAGGATGAAAGGACTGAAGAAAAAATTCAAACCTCGAGTTGTGGTAGTGAAGGATTATTCTGCCTAGTATATAACAAAACACAGGTTAGCAAAAAAGGCACTATGATGGAGTACTTAAGCTCTTGGACTCTAGAGACAAGCTTCAGGGGTTCAAATCTTGCCTCTGCCTCTTACAAATAAATAGATTGATATCAGCGAACCTCAGTTTTCTTATCTGTAAAATGAGGATGATATTATTAGTTCCTACCTGTAGGACCAAGCGAGTTAATATTTGCAGTGGGTCCAAAACAGTGCCTAGTACTTAGTGCATCATGTGAGTATTTGCTAAATCAGTAAACAAACCTGCTCCAAGGAATGGAAACTCCTCCTCCCTGAGAACCGCCAGGCTAGTGAAAACAGAGTTTTCCTTAGGAAGAAGTGAACTGTGTTTGTTGTTATAAAGTGATTTTTTTTCTTTGTAGGAAATTTCCCGTTGCTAATTAATCTCTACTAGACAGCTGAAGGAAACCCTGGTGGAGTAGTCCTTCAGAGCTACAGCTGTTAACAAAAAGGTAGATGGTTCGAATCCACCATGTGCTCCTTGGAAACCCTTGGGGCAGTTCTACTCTGTCCTATAGGGTCGCTATGAGTAGGAATCGACTCGACAGCAGCAGGTTTTTTTAGACAGCCAAATACTCTAAAGTAAGAGAGTGTTTCAAATTATAGATAACTTGTTTTTATTGAAAAAGGAAATGAAATACAGAAATGTACTATTTAAGTAGAGATTTATTGTGTAAAGTAGCAAAAACATAAAAGAATTGATGACTTTATGGCAGTTGTTCCAAAGACCTGTCTAGATCCTAGATGTGCAACCTTTTAACTGTGTCGCATTTGCCAAGGTCCCTACCCTCCTTGAGCTTCAACGTCTGCAAAATGAGAACACTTATACCCATCTCATAGGGTGGTCCTGACCATGCAGATAACACAGGACAATGGTGGGCACAGACTGTGGCACTTAATGACTCCTCCACAAATGTTGGAATTTGAATTTGAAAATGGTTTCCACCAGGCTCATTCATGGAGTCGTTCAGCATTTGGCTCAGGACCCCACGACTTTTTTCCTTAGGCACAATTCTGCCAAGCTGGGCTATCTGATTCCTGGCCACAACCAACTGAGCTGGTGGGCAGTTCAAGAAAGCTGTAAGGGGTAAGACATGCTGATGAGTACAAAAAGAGAAAACAGATACACCGAAGGAGAAGAAAGAATATTTTATAAAAAGCAGACAAAACAATCCCAAAAGTTTAGTAGGCACTTAGTGGGCACTTACTGTAGGAAAAATTAGCGCTATAGACATAAGTCTTTAACGGCCTCATGACATCACAGCCCAGTGCAAAGACTGGCATTCCTGTGGTCAAAAGCCTGCTAGGCACAGTATCTCTAAAAGATCTTGGTAGGGATGAGTGTCTACAATTCAGGAGAAAGGGACTTGGAGGAGTTATTAGAGGTTTAAAAGTGAACCTCAAAACAATAGGAAAGAGAGAAGCTGCTTGAGGTCCCAGCTCCTCACTGCAAGGCCTTAAAAGTTTGAAGGGACTGGGAACATACCCTTTCACTAATTATAAACAAACTCGTTCCCAAGTCGAGTCAATTCCTACTCATAGCGACCCTACAGGACAGAGTAGAATTGCCCCACAGGGTTTCCGAGGAGCGGCGACTGGTGGATTCAAACTGCCGAACTGTCAGTTAGCAGTTGCACTCTTAACCACTGCACCACCAGGGCTCCTCTCTATAGTATGTTAAAGAAAAACCCGTTGAGGTCAAGTTTACTCCGACTCATAGCAACACTATAGGACAGAGTAGAACTGCCCCATAGCATTTCCAAGGAGTGGCTGGTGGATTCAAACTGCCGACATTTTGGTTAGCAGCCAAGCTCTTAACCACTGTGCCACTAGAGCTGCTTCACTAACTATAGGAGGAAAGAATCATTTGCAACCTATTGAAGTGTCTTTAACTGGCAGGAGAGGACAAGTTGAAACCGTTCTCCCTTGAAGCGGAGAAGGAGGTCTGTCCCAGAAAGGATTGCCTGGGAGGTGGGAGTGGTTAGACCACAGGGCAGGCCCTTGGTGGAGAAAGCATAGTACAGAAGGTAGATAGCACCTTATCACATGTGGCTCAGTGCTTGGCTGCTGGAGCCAGATGCCCAGGTTCAAACCTAGCTCTGCCTCTTACTGTTACGTGACCTCCGGCTTAATCTAACTTAATCTCTCCTGTGTAAAACAAGAAATAATGAGAGTACCTACCTGTAGAGGTGTTGTGATGATAATTGTGTTAATACATGTGAGGCCCTTAAAAGACCACCTAGAACACTGGAAAAATTTAACAAATGTTAGCTATTGTCAAATCCCTCACATACCTTTACTTTCCTTATCTCCCAGTAATGAACTCTATGCACCACAAACTATACTGTGATGAACACCTTCACTTGGTAAGAATTTACTGAGTACTTACTATATATTGAGTAATGTTTCTTTTTGGTTCTGTGCAAGTTTCCCAGAGGCACATACCCAGAAGTGGCATTGCTTACCTAATTTTACCAAACGTTGGCCATCTGCTCACAAGTTTACACATGCTCCAACAGCACATGCAGGCAGGCTCTTGTTTCCTCACATCTTTGTCAACACTTAGTATTATCAGAGTTTTTTTTTTTTTAATTTTTGCCAATCTGGTGGATGTAACATGGTATCTTGTTTTAATTTGCATTTCTCTTAACAGCAAGATGTAGCATCTTGTCATATACTTGTTAGCTAGTCTAACAAGATAATTGCCAGCACATGTATTTTGCCCTTTTTTCAACTGGATTTCCTGTCTTTTGTTGACACAAATTTGCTCTGTGTATATTTCAGATATGTAGTACTTGCTAGTGTTGGATAATGGAAATGTTATCTCTCAGTTTATCACCTTATTACCTTGTTTGAGAGTCTCCAGGTGGTGCAAATGGTTAACGTGCTTGGCTGCTAACTGAAAGGTTGGTGGTTCAAGTTCACCCACAGGCACCTTAGCAGAAAGGCTTAGCAATCTACCGACACAGAATCAGCCATTGAAAACCAAAATGGATCATAGTTCTGCTTTGACACACATGGGGTTGCCATGAATTGGAATTGACTTGACGGCAACTGGGATCTTTGTTTAGATTTTCTTTATTGAACAGACATTCTGTGGTGCACTGAAGATGCCAAACCCAGCTCAACTCCTCACTAGCTTGGCTCAATCCTCTGCATCAATGGCCTGACAGAACAAAAAGCACATCTATTTCTAGACAGAAGTGCTATTTATCTTGGCCTCTACTGCTTTTCTAAACACAATGTCTAGCATTTAATAAAAATTACAAAACAAAAAATCAAGGGAGAAAAATCTTAAGACATAAAACAATCAAAGAGCCTGATTCAGAGATGACTCAGATGTTTGAACTATCAGAAAGGGGCTTTGAATGACAATGATTAATATGACCGTCTATGATTAAAGAATCTAGTGCAAAAGGACAAGAAGTATGGGGCATTTCAGTAGAGAACTAGAAACCATAAAGAAGAGTTATTTTTTATGACTCTTAGTAGAAAGTTACACATTCTATTTTTATTCTGGTATTTCCCTAAATTATTAATATTTGCTTATGTTTAGTTTTTTTCTCTTGATATTTGTTTGTTTTAATAACTTGGCAAGTTCATCAACTTCTCTTCACTTCTGTGGCATCCATAGGGCTGTGACTGAGGGAATGAGCAAAGTTTGCCATTTGTCAGGAATGGGAAACCTTCTCCCATGGTTCAGCTGTGATCTTTAAGCAGTGAAGGCTTTGAGGAAAGTGGCCTTCAGTGGAAATGTCAAAAAATCACCACAGGGGAGGTGGAGCCAACCTGGCACTATAGACAGAAGCACCACACCGTCCCTTCACAGCAAAGACCTGAAAAACTAAATAAAACACAAACATCAATCCTGTAACTCTAACCATCAAATGAAGACATAAAGAACTCAACCAAGTACAGAATAAGAAACTGACAGAGAACAGAGAGCAAGGAGAGATACTGAGTGGAGGTCCCGTATTGGCTAACCCAGCATGGAGTTGTCATCTTGGACTCCTCAGCCACCAAGATCGGCAAACAGAGAGTACAGGAAGGCAGCTTCACTGATCTCTCGGTAGGAGACAGAGCACCCAGTAACCAGTGATGCACGCTTTCCCACCCACTCACCCTTCTTCTGCCTGCTCAGCTTCCAGAAGCGCCGGCTCCCTGCTGCTTGGATTCGCCCTGCCCACACTGGCCGGTTCTTTCAGTGCCATTTCTTTGTTGCTGTTTTTGCTTTTTTTGGCTTCTTTCGGTTTCTTTTTTCTCTCTTTTTCTCTCTCATCTGCCTTCTCTTCCTTTCTCTCAAACACCTGACTCTGTGTGCCTTCTCTCCTTCTTCTTGACAGGCTGTGAAGCATGACTTGGCTGGGGAACCGCTTCCCTGGTTCATGCCACCATGCCAGTGGGATCCCTGGGGGTATTTTTTTTTTCTTTTTCTTTTTTCCTTCATTTCTCAGTTTCTTGTCTCTCTCTACTTCCCTTCTTTTCCTATCTCCTGAATATCTGGTTCTGTATGCCATCTCTGTCCCTTCTAGATGGACTATGCAGTGCCTAGAAACTTGGGGGCCACTTCCCCAGTCCGTGCCACCACACCAGTGGCTCCCTCAGGGCATCTTTTGTTTTTCTTTTCTTCTTTTCTTGATTTCTTGTCTCCTTCTAGCTTCCTTCTTTACCCTTCTGAACACCTGGCAACATGCACCATCTCTATTCCTTCTTGACAGGATGTGCAGTGCTACTCAGCTGGGGACCCACTTCCAGTGGGCTCCCTTGGGGCATTTTTTTCCTTTACTTTCTTCTTTTTTTCTCAGTTTCTTGTCTCTCCCCATCTTCCTTCCTTACCCTTCTCCTGAACACCTGGTGCCATGTGCCATCTCTGCTCCTTCTTGATGGGCTCTGCAGCACTGCTCAGCTGAAAACCTGTTTTCAGTGGGCTCCCTTGGGACATTTTTCTTTTCTGTCTTTCTTCCCCCCCCCCCCCCAATTTCTTGTCTCTCTCTACCTCCCTTTCTTACTCTTCTCCTGAATACCTGGTGCTGTGTGCCATCTCCACTCCTTCTGAATGGGCTGTGTGGTGCTGCTCAGCTTGGGACCCACTTCCAGGTGGCTCCCTTGGGGCATTCTTTTTCTTTTTTCTTCTCAGTTCCTTGTCTCTCTCTACCTCCCTTCCTTTCCTTCCTCTCAGCTACCTGGAATCTTTTTTTCTCGACTTCTTGTCTCTCTCTATATTCCTTCCATTCTTTTCTCCTGACCACCTAGCCACGTGTGCTTTTCTCTCTCCTTTTTTTAATCTAATTTTTTATATCTCTCTCCCTTCCTTCCTTTCCATTCTCCCACCTATCTAGCTGTGTGTGCCTTATTTGTCCCTTCTTGATGTGCTGTGCCTCACTGCCAGGCTAGAAAGCCACCAGCACATGGCTTCCCCAGGTCTGCGCCACTCCAATGCAGGATACCTTAGCAATTTTTTTTTTTTTGGCTCCTGTTTCTATTTCCTCTTTCTCTTCTTTCCCACACCCACTTAGGTCCACATATCACAACCTCTCCCCTCCCTCCCGCCTATGTGCACTGTGCACTGAACATTGCACTCTGAGCAGGAAAGGCATGGTCTACCAGAACCTGCCCTGCAACAACCTCTGGACCCACCTGTCAGCCCCAGTACATGCCACAAACAACCCATCCTAGCCCCTCCCTGGCACCATAGGTGAGTGATTGGCCCTGCACATTGGACAAGGTTGTGAGAAGTATTGTGCCCACAGATGAGCAAACAATAAAGAACGCTGAGCCTGCCTGCTCAGACATAACCAAATAAAATAAAAAAGCAGGATGAAACAAACAAACAAAAAAAAAAAAACCTACAATCAATAAATGAGGAAAATAACTACTGAATGTCCCAAAGACAGCATACAATATCAAAACATACAAAAAACAGTACAGGATAGTTCCAGTAGGAGTCCAAAATAAAACACCTTCCAGTAGAAGAAAAGGCATTGGAACTACCCAATATAGAATTCAAATCTCTAATATTCAGAGCTATCCAAGAGTTCAAAAAGCAGACAAAAATGAGGAAAAAAAATACACATAATCATGGAAAAAACAGACAAAAAATGGAAGAATTCAGGAAAATAATACTGGAACAAAATTTCAAAATAAATTCACAACTAAAAATCACACAAAAACAGCAAATAGAAATCCAAAAGATAAACGACAAGATTTCAGAAATGGACAGTGTCATAGAAGGTCCGAGTAGCACGTTTGAAACAATGGAAGACAGAACCAGTGAAATTGAAGACAAAAACTTGGATACCATTTTGTTTGAGGAAAAAATCAGAAAAAAGAATGCAGAAACCCTGAGAATGATGTGGGATACAATCAAAAGCAAAAATTTGTGAGTGATTGGAATTCCAGAACAGAGGGCAAAAACAGAAAACACAGAGAGGATCATCGAAGAACTGCTGACAGAAAACTTCCCTAATATCATGAAAGATGAAAAGCTGACCATCCAAGAGGCTCAACAAACCCCATATAGGATAGATCCCAAAAGAAAATCACCAAGGCATATCATAATCACACTTACTAAAACCAAAGACAAACAAAGAATCCTGAGAGCAGCTTGAGAAAAATGAAACGTCACATACAGAGGGGAAACAATAAGACTAAGCTCTGATTACTCAGCAGAAACCACGCAGGCAAGAAGGCAATGGGATGACATATATAAAACATTGAAAGAAACAAATTACCCACCAAGAATAATATATCCTGCAAAACTCTTGCTCACATATGATGGTGAAATTAGGGCATTTCCAGATAAACAGAAATTAAAGGAATATGTAAAAACAAAACCAAACTTACAAGACTTATTAAAGGGAGAACTTCGGTTTCAGAATAAACAACATCAGACGACAGCCTGAATCTAGGACGCAAGACCACATCAGCCAGATATCAACCTAGGTAATGAACTCTCAAGGATTAATCAAAACCAAAAGATTTACAACAGCGAACCAGAGAGGTTAATCTGTAAATGACAACAACATCAGAACAATAAAAGAGGGAATAAACAGTTTAGGTATAGAACTTTCAGTGGAGAGGAAGGCAAGGCGATACCAAGTAATAAAAGACTGGTTCAAACTTAGGAAGATAACAGTAAGTTTCGAGGTAACCACAAAGAAAGTAAACAAACCCACTCATCAAAACAAAGAAGAAAAACATAGAGTCTCAATAAACACAAAATCTATAAAAACAAAAGAAACAAAAAAAGAATCCACAAACAAAAGGAATTCACCACAGGAAAGTAAGAGGAACAAAGAAAATGTCAGCACCACAAACAATAGCACTACAAAATGACAGCAATAAACTCACAGCTATCAATAATTACACTGAACATAAATGACCTAAATGCACCCATAAAGAGGCAGAGAGTGACAGAATAGGCAAAAAACAAGATCCATCAATATCCTGTCTACAAGAGACACACTATACAAACAAAGATATAAATTTATTAAAAAATCAAAGGATGGGAAAAAATATATCAAGCAAAGAGCTATCAAAAAAAAGCAGGAGTGGCAATACTAATTGTGATGGTTAAGATTGTGTGTCAAGTTGGCTGGGCCATGATTCTCAGTGTTTATATGTGATCACTCCCATGATTGAATATGCTGTGAGTAACCAATCAGATGAAAAGGAGTTTCCTTGGGGGTTTGGCCTGCATCCGAATATAAGCAGATGTTCTGGCTTTTTGCTCAGTCTGGATCCTGCAGATGCCTTCTGTCATCTCACCTCTGGTTCTTGGGATTTGAGCTGTCAGGTTATCTGCCAAACTTGGGATTCATCAATCATCACAGCCTGTGAGTGGAGCCCTGCCCTCTGACCTGCCAATCTTGGGTTCGCCAGCCCCTGAAGCTACGTGAATCAGGAAAAACCTTGTGGTCTTGCCTGCTGATCTTGGAATTCATCAACCTTCACAGCCTGTGAGCGGGAGCGCTACTCTCCAAACGGCTGATCTTGAGTTCACCAAATTCTGCAGCTGCGTGAATTGGGCGATGCCTCTACCCTGATCCATGGACTTGGGACATTCTAGCCTCTACAATCGCGTGAGCTGTTTCCTTGCTATAAATCTCTGTATATATTTATACACTTTACTGGTTTTTCTTCTCTAGAGAAGCCAGCCTAAGACATTAATCTCAGATAAAACAGATCTTAAAACAAAATCCACCATAACAGACAAAGAAGGACATTATATCATGACTAAAGGGACCATCCATCATAAAAACATAACAATAATAAATATCAATGCACCCAATGACAGAGTTCCAAAATACGTAAAACAAACTTTAACAGCACTGAAAAGAGAAATTGACAGTTCCACAATAATAGTAGGAAACGTCAACACACCACTCTCAGTAAAGGACAGAACATCTAGAAATAAATTCAGGAAAGATACAGAAGATCTAAAGGCCACAATCAGCCAACTTGACCTCATATACACATATACAACACTCCACTCATGAGCTACAAAGTACACATTCTTTTCCAATGCATATGAATGTTCTCCAGAATAGACCATGTCTTAGGCCACAAAGCAACCCGCAACAAAATCCAAAACATTGAGATAATACAAGGTATCTTCTCTGATCACAACATCATCGAAGTAGAAATTATCAACAGAAAGAGCAAGGAAAAAATTTAATTACATGGAAACTGAATAACACCCTGCTTAAAAACAACTGAGTAATAGCGGAAATCAAAGACTGAAAAAAAAAAATTCCTAGAATCAAATGAGAATAAAAACACATCATACCAAAACCTTTGGGACACAGCAAAGGCAGTCCTCAGAGGTCAATTTATAGCAATAGATACACACATCAAAGAAGAAGAATGGGACAAAATCAAAACATTAGTTGCACAACTTGAACAAATAAAAAGAGAACAGCAAAAGAAGCCCACAGCAACTAGAAGAAAGTACAATAAAGATCAGAGCAGAAATAAATGAAATAGAGAACAGAAACAATAGAAAGAATCAACAAAACCAAAAGTTGGATCTTTGAAAGGATCAACAAAATCAACAAACCACTAGCAAGACTGACAAAATAAAAACAGGAGAGGACACAACTAACCCAAATAAGAAATGAAATGGGAAACATTACAAAAGAGCCAACTGAAATAAAAAGGATCATAACAGAGTATTATGAAACACAATACTCCAACAAATTGAAAAACTTAGTGGAAATGGATAAATTTCTAGAAACATACTACCTACCCAAACTAACACAAAATGATGTCAAAAATCTGAACAGACCAATAACAAGAGAAGAGATTGAAAAGTTAACTTTAAAAAACAAAACAAAAAACAAAAAAACTTCCCCTAAAAAACACCCTGGCCCAGATTGCTTCACTGGAGAATTCTACCAAACATTAAGAGAAGAGCTGACACTAGTATTACTCAAACTATTTCAGAACATAGAAAAGGAAGGGATACTTCCAAATTCATTCTATGAAGTCAGCATAACCCCAATACCAAAACCAGGCAAAGACACCAGAAAAAAAGAAAGTTACAAACCAATATGTCTCATGAATATAGATGCAAAAATTCCCAACAAAATTCTAGCCAATAGAATTCAGCATCATATCAAAAAAATAATGCACCACGACTAAGTAGGATTCATACCAAGTATGCAAGGATGGGTCAACATTAGAAAATCAGTCAATGTAATCCACCACATAAATAAAATAAAAGAATCATGTGATCATCTCAATCAATGCAGAAAAGGCATTGGACAAAGTCCAACACCCATTCCTGATTAAAAAACCTCTCAATAAAATAGGTATAGAAGGGAAATTCCTCAACATAATAAACAGCATCTATACAAAACCAACAGCCAACATCATTCTTAATGGACAGAGGCTGAAAACATTCTGCTTGAGAACAGGAATAAGACAAGGATGCCCTTTTTTACCACTCCTGTTTAACATTGTGCTGGAAGATCTAGCTAGAGCAATAAGGCAAGAAGAAGAAATAAAGGGCATCCGAATTGGAAACGAGAAAGTATAACTATCCCTATTATTAGACGATATGATACTATACATAGAAAAACCAAAGACTCCATGAGAAAACTACTGGAACTAATAGAAAGATTCAGCAGAGCAGCAGGATATAAGACAAACATACAAAAATCAGTTGGATGCCTATACACCGATAAAAAGTATGATGAAAAGGGAATCAGGAAAGCAATACTATTTATAATAGCCCCGAAAAAAATAAAATACTTAGGAATAAATCTAACCAGGGATGTAAAAGACCTATACAAAGAAAACTACAAAACACTGCAGTAAGACCAAATGAGATCTACATAAATGGAAAAACGTTCCATGCTCATGGATAGGTAGACTCTACATTGTGAAAACAACAATTCTACCCAAGGTAATTTACAAATACAATGCAATCCCAATCCAAATACCAAAAGCATTCTTTAAAAAGATGCAAAAACTAATCATTAACTTTACATGGAAAGTGAAAAGGCCCTGGATAAGTAAAGCACTACTGAAGAAGAATAATGTAGGAAGACTCTCACTATCTGACCTCAGAACCTACTATAAGGCTACGGTAGTCAAAACAACCCAGTACTGGTACAACGATAGATACATAGAACAATGGAACATAATTGAGAACCCAGATGTAAATCCATCCACCTACAGTCACCTGATCTTCGACAAGGGCCGAAAGTCCATCAAATGGGGAAAAGATAGTCTTTATGAGAAATGGTGCTGACAAAACTGGATGTCCATCTGCAAAAAAATGAAACAGGACCCATACCTCACACCATACACAAAAACTAATTCAAAATGGATCAAAGACATAAATATAAAGCCAAAAACTATAAAGATCATAGAAGAAAAAATAGGATCAACACTTGAGGCCTTAATACACGACATTGACAGGATATGACCGTAACTACCAACACAAAAACTCCAAGAGATAAGCTAGATAACTGGGATCTTCTAAAAATTAAACACTTATGCTCATCAAAAGAATTGACCAATAGAGTAAAACGAGAACTTACAGACTGGGAAAAAATTTTTGGCTATGACAAATCTGACAAAGGTCTAATCTCTAAAATCTACAGGAAAATCCGACACTTCTACAACAAAAAGACAAACAATCCAATTAAAAAATGGACAATGGAAATGAACAGACACTTCAGCAAAGAAGACATTCAAGTGGCTAACAGACATCACTAGCCATTAGAGAAATGCAAATCAAAACCACAATGAGATACCATCTCACCTCAACATTACTGGCATGAATCAAAAAACAGAAAATAACAAATGTTGGAGAGGCTGCGGGGAGATTGGAACTCTTATTCACTGCTGGTGGGAATGCAAAATGATACAACCATTTTGGAAAACGATAAGGAGCTTCCTTAGAAAGTTAGAAATAGAAATACCATATGATCCAGCAATCCCACTCCTAGAAATATATCCTAAAGAAATAAGAGTTATCACACCAATAGACATATGCACACCCATGTTCACTGCAGCATTGTTCACAATAGCAAAAATTTGGAAACAACCTAGATGCTCATCAACAGATGAATGGATAAACAAACTATGATACATACACACAATGGAGTACAATGCAATGATAAAGAACAAGGATGAGTCTGTGAAACATCTCACAACGTGGATGAATCCAGAGGACATTATGCTGAGTGAAATAAGTCAATCACAAAGGACAAATATTGCATGAGACCACTACTGTAAAAACTCATGAAAAGGTTTACAGGCAAAAAGAAACAATCTTTGATGGTTACGAGGGAGGGGAGGGGTGGGGATGGAAAAACACTAAATAGAAAATAGATAAGCGGTAACTTTGGTGAAGGGTGAGATAGTACACGATAATGGGGAAGCCAGCACAACTTGTTCAAGGCAATGTCATAGAAGCTCCATAGACACATCCAAACTCTCTGGAGGGACCGAATTACTGGACTGAGGGCTGTGGGGACCATGATCTCAGGGAATATCTAGCTCAATTGGTGTAACATAGTTTATAAAGAAAATGTTCTACATTCTACTTTGGTGAGTAGCGCCTGGGATCTTAAACACTTGTGAGCAGCCATCTAAGATACTCCACTGGTCTCACCCCATCTGGAGCAAGGGAGAATGAAGACAACCAAAGACACTAGGGAAAGGTCAGTCCAAGGGACTAATGGAACACAACTACCAAAGCCTCCACCAGACTGAGTCCAGTACAACTAGATCGTGCCCGGCTACCACCACTGACTGCTCTGACAGGGATCACAATGGAGGGTCCCAGACAAAGCTGGAGAAAAATGTAGAACAAAATTCTAACTCACAAAAAAAGGACCAGACTTACTGGCCTGACAGAGACTGGAGAAATCCCGAGAGTATGGCCCCCAGACACCCTTTTAGCTCAGTAATGAAGTCACTCCCGAGGTTCACCCTTCAGCCAAAGATTAGACAGCCCATAAAACAAAATGAGACTAAAGGGGCACAAAAGTCCAGGGACAAGGACTAGAAGGCAGGAGGGAACAGGAAAGCTGGTAATAGAGAACCCAAGGTCAAGAAGGGAGAGTGTTGACATGTCCTGGGGTTGGTAACCAATGTCACAAAACAATATGTGTATTAATTGTTTAATGAGAAGCTAGTTTGTTCTGTAAACGTTCATCTAAAGTATAATAACAAAATTTTAAAAATGAATAAAAAGCAAAAATAATAATACTAATAAAAAGAAAAAAAGGAAAAAAAAAATCACCACAGGGCTCAGTTAAATGGAGGTTCTCCCTGGTTTTATGAAAATGGTTGATGTGGTTTTTGCTCAAGTAGAATACCTCACTCTCAGATAGTGCTATAAAATGAAATATATTGACAAAATTTATAATTATATTATCAGGCAGTCAGATTAGAAAAAAAAAGAAAGAAACTTCATCATCCAATGATTATACCACTTGTTCTACAATGATTATATTATTTTTTCTCTCCTTACTGTCACAGTCAAACATTATTTATTACATCAACAGCCACATACCCTGAAATACTCAGGTTCACATCAAGTTTTTTAATATTTACTGGGCTTTGGTTCTACTACAGTTTTTTCATGGTTTATATTTCCCTTCATTCATTCCCTCATGGTTTTAATATCATAGACTAGCTCTTTTACATTCTAGCCACAAGACAGAAATTATTTGTGGATAAAAAAGAGCCGGGGGAGAGGGGAAATGAAGGATTTTTTTCCCCATTGGTCAGTTCTGTTCCATCGTGTTTCGTCACATTACACTGAGATACCCTTCTCAGAGCTGTTTATCCATCAGCCACTGTGGGTACAGGACCAACAGCCTCCGAGCTTTTCATTTCCAAAAAGGTTTCAGACCTGAAAAAAATAGTCTCTTAAGTACTAACAGAAAATTATGTTTGATAAAGCATGAAGTAGGGTCTCAAGGTCTCTAGGTGGCACAAATGGTTTGTACTTGGCTGCTAACCTAAAGGTTGAAGGTTTTAATCTGCCCAGTGGTACCGTGAAAGAAAAGTCCTGATGGTCTGCTTTTATTAAAATGTATTTTATTGATACATGTTGAAGTGATAATATTTTATACATATAAAATTAATTTTACTTGGTTCTTTTTTTTTTTTTTAATGTGGCTACTAGAAAATTTTAAATAACATATGTGACTCACATTGTATTTCTTCTGGGCAGCACTGGTCCATTGCAACTGAGCTTAGAAGGCTGGGTGGTTCTTTCCAGGAATAGCTTCCTGCCTGCAGGGCCACAGACTCAGGTCTTCAAAGAGTAGCTCTAGGCCCTGGCTTTTTAGATTCTCAGCTCCAGCCAGGCTCGTGTAAATTATGTACCTTCAGCAAGTGGTCATTAGAGTTCTTTCCTTAAGAGTAACTTGACTTTAACGCTGAGGATTTATACTTCAGCAGGTTTTCAGGGCTATTAGATAACAACCTAAATGGTTGACATTGATTTTTCAGGCTCCAGTTCTGTCCCTGAGTCAAAGCAGAAAAACACAAAACTACCTGCAGTGAATTTCTACTTCCTCTGGATAAAGGGGATTAGATCAGGTAAGATCAAGAACATGGTAAAACATGTCTTGGTCAGCACTTTGCCAAACAGAAATCTCTGGAAGTTTTATTTTCTGACATCTCTAAAACAGATCTTTAATCAGGTAAAGATTTATTTTAGTTTTTTTGGAAATATCTTTTAAAGAGATGCCTGACATAAAACATAAAGCTAAAGTTGCTTTGTTGGCTTACAATAAATTTTCCCTCTCTTGTAAAAACAGAAAATTTGGGGCATAGGAGAAATGAGAGTCATTATATTTAGAGGTAAAGTTTGATTAGCATTGAAAATTGCTACAACCCTGAAGAGAACAATTATAAAGAATTTACTAGAGTTCTGTAAAAAGCAAGAACAAACAAACACAACAGCTGTTTGTTTAAAGAAGCAGTATGATAGAAACTCAAATTTGAAATGGACCCATGGTCAGTTAAATAACAGGCCCAACAGAGTAGAACTGCCCCACAGTGTTTCCAAGGAGTGCCTGGTGGATTAAAACTGCTGACCTTTTGGTTAGCAGCCAAACTCTTAACCACTATGCCACCAAGGTTTCCAAAGATATACTGGTCTTAATCCCTGGAACCTGTGAATGTTACTTTATATGGCAAAAAGGACTTTACAGATATAATTAAATTAAGAATCATGATTACGGTGAGATTATCCTGTATTATCTGGGTAGGCCCTAAAGGTAATCACAAATGTCTGTATAAGAGAGAGACAGAGGAGATTAGACTACAAAGAAGAAGGTGATATGACCATAGAGGCAGAGATTGGAGTGATGCGGCCATGAGCCAAGGAATGCTGGCAGCCACCAGAAAGTGGGAGAGACAAGGAACAGATTCTCCCCTGGAGACTTCAGAAGGAACCAGCCCTGCTAATACCTTGATTTTAGCCCCAAAAGGACTCATTTTGGACCTCTACCCTCCAGAACTGGAAGAGAATATGTTTCTGTTTGTTTTTAAATTTGTGGCAATTTGTCACGGCAGCAATAGAAAACTATTGCAGGACCCCAGTGACTTACTTGGCAAAATTAACTTACCCTTTGCCATTGAGTTGATTCTGACTCATAGTAACTCTATTTGTGAAAATTAATTTACAGTCTGAATATTTTTACAGGCTTAAGCAGAGAAGTGAAGGACAAACAGGAGCTGGCCAGCAGGTGTGTGTGTGGTGGGAGGCTGAAGAGGCAGAGGGAGATGTATGGACTTGGCACACCGGAGGAGCTGAGAGAAGTCCAGTGTGTGCTACGGTACCCAGAGTGAAAGTGAGAATGAGGAAGGGAAGACCTGAGTGTAACTGGTCAGACAGTGCTGGGTCTTGGAAGCCCTGGTAAATGAGTTTGGATTCCACTCTAAGAGCAAAGAGAAGCTGTTCATGGGTTATAAGCAGAGGAGTGATAGGATCTAGTGTGCATTTCAAAAAGTTCACTTATGTTTTGGTGTGGTGAATGCATTGGGGGTAAACAAAAGTGAAAGTGGGAGAGCATTTACGAGGTGATGACTGGTGTCCAAGAAAGATATGATGGTAACTTGGATGAAGATGGCAGTAATGGAGATTCCTAATTGCAGAATAAGCTTGAACTTTGCATCTATACTTGTTCGCAATTAGGTTAAAAATCAAGTCTTTATCAGTGGTAGGGTCACTATGAGTCAGAATTGACTCAATGGCAATGGAAATGTTCATATATTAGGTATGATTTGTATTCCTTTGTAAGAAATAGGATTTTTTTTTATATAAATGAATTTAATTTCAGTTCTGAGTGCCCATTCTTGTGGGAGTTGGAAATTTGTTTTCAGTCAAGTTGAGATCTCTGTATCCCTTCCTTGGTATTATGCCTGAGTTTGGGGAGGGGATGTGTGCTGATGTCTTGAACAAGGTAGTGGTGGAGTAGACAACTGGTCTCCTTGATCATGTATCTATTCTGGCATCCACTGATACATCCTTGGTCCCATCTGACCTATGGTCAGAGATTTACTCACGCTTCTACTGAACCCCCTTTGTCCCATTTTAATACCTCCTCAGGCACACTGATCCCTACACCATGTCGAACACTCTCCAAGTGCATAAAAAATGTTCTTCTTCAAATGAAAACTGAAAAGTGCCCTTTGGATTTAGAGGTAATTGGTGGTCTCAGAACAGTTTCAGGGTATGGAGGAGGCAAAAACCAGGCTGAAGTGAAGAGTGTGCAATGAAAATCACAGGCATTGGTAGCATTCAACAGAAACTTCAAAAGATTCACAATTAAATGAACAGTTTCTTTTGTAAGGATCAGCACGAAGCTGGTTCCTATGAGGCAGAGGTTAAAGATGTCCAAAATGTCCAACTTTTCCAAACCACTGACCCACTGTATCATCTTTAACATCAACTATTCCCCCTCCCTTCAGTACTCTCCCTCCTGTCTTTGGGTTCGGTAATTTGCTGCAACGTTTCACAGAACTCAGGAAGCGTGCTTACAGTTAAGTGGTTTATTAGGGAAGTAAAAAGGTACAACTTGGGATCAGGATCACCTCGGAAGTAACAGGAACAACTCAGGATATAGTTCTTTGATCAGGACAGCTTCTTCTCCCCCTCTGCCACCAGGCACTGCTCAGGGCCATTTCAGGCAAGTGTTACAGCTCTTAGCTCCAGCTCTTAGCTCCATGGGTTGGCAAGCCCCACCACAACCATCTTGTGCCCGTGCCCTGGTGCCTGCCATCTCGAGTTGCTATTGCTCCTGCTGCCGTACTGCCGTCTCTCACTGTCTTCAGTGCTACAACTCCTTCTCTATCTATCCGTGTCTCCCTCTAAAACCTCTGTCAGGGAAGATGGTTATATAGCAAGCTCCTTATCAATTTCAAGGCTGCTCACAACCCAAGAAGACCACATCTAACCTATCCACTACAAGAATTCCATGTACCTTATTTGCATTAGCCACTCCCACAAGGATTCCGTGCAATTTATCTGCATTAGCTGACTATTCGATTCCAGCACATACCTTATTTGCACAGTCCCACCCAACCATTTGGGAAACCCTGGTGGCACAGTGGTTAAAAGCTACAGCTGCTAACCTAATGGTTGGCAGTTCAAAAGTTCAAATCCACCAGCGCTCCCTAGAAACCCTATGGGGCAGTTCTACTCTGTCCTATAGGGTCACTACGAGTTGGAATCGACTGGACAGCAACGGGTTTTTTTTTTAATTTTTTTGGTACTCAGTCATTTAATGGGGGTTACAAGACCACGCATGGCTAGAAGGGCCATATTAAGTAATTCACTGCACCTCAACACCTTTGTGGAAAGATTAAACTAGCAGTACAATAAAGGTTACTCTAAACCCACTCCAAAAAAGCTTCAGAACAAGCTTCAGTAGGATCAAGCTGATCCACAAGTAACTTAACTGCCTACTAGAACAAAGTCTAAAACTCTTTAACTAACACAATGAAATTCAATGCTCAATTTAAAAAAAAAAAAAATCACTATTTCCAGCAGCCAATAAAAAATTACCATACATGACAAGAAACAGGAAAATGGGACTTATAACCAGGAGAAAAAAATTGGTCAATAGAAATGATAGAGATGAGGGAATTAGCAGATAAGCGGACACAGACTTCATAACAGTTATTATAAATATATCTAAGTATTTAAAAGAAAATATGAATATGATGAGAAGGGGATGATATAAAAAAAGAAAACATAAGCAATCATACCAAAGTTCTTTTTCAGTAAACCCCACACAAAATGCTATAGCCAGCCCTGTGACCTCTTTTCTGGAAAAGAAGTTTTGTTCCATGTAACTGTGTACTTTTGTCTCTCTGTGTGAAAGTATTTCTAAATTTCCTTGGGGAATATATCACATAGAGTCCTAAAGAAAGTTTAAAGAGACTTTGACTGTGCTGGGAAGTAGGGAGGTGGGTATGATTGTGATAGAATTTCAGATGCACATCTGCAGTGAATCGACCTAATTTGTAGAAAGTATATGACTTCTTGGTGTCTGACACAGAGAAGCTGGCAGAGTTGAAGAGATGCACCAGGTTGTGTGTTTTCCAGAACAGATTTATCTCTCAGGTACACCTGCCCAATTAGACAATCTGAACTGAGGTCTAACAGTCTTGAGCCTCATTGGGGTAGAACTCTCATGACTGCTGGCCATATTTTCTTATATTTGTCCTACCTTTAACCATTCCTTGGGAGCTTTAAAGGCATTTTTGTTTGCTTGTTTCTTTTTTTTTTTATTATTATTGTACTTTAGGTGAAGGTTTACAGAACAAACAGTTTCTCATTAAACAGCGAGTACACATGTTGTTTTATGACATTGGTTAACAACCCCACAACATGTCAACCCTCTCCCTTCTCGACCTTTTTTTTTTTTTCTTTTTTTGGGTGAAAAGATACACCATTTCAAAAATTTCTATATACACAGTTCAGTGACATCGATTACGTTCTTCCAGTTGTGCTGCTATTCTCACTTTAGATGAAGGTTTACGGAACAAAATAGTTTCTCATTAAACAGTTAGTACACATGTTGCCCTATGACAATGGTTAACAACTCCACCACATGTGAACACTGTCCTTACTCAACCTTGGGTTCCCTATTACCAGCTTTCCTGTCCCCTTCTGCCTTCTAGTCCTTGTCCCTGGACTGCTGTGCCTCATTAGTCCCATTTTGTTTTATGGGGCTGTCCAATCCCTGGCTGAACGGTGAGCCTTGGAAGTGACTTCACCACTGAGCTAAAAGGGTATCTGGGGGCCATACCCTCGGGGTTTCTCCAGACTCTTTTTTAACGGCATTTTTTTAACTACCCTTAAAATTAAAAGAGAAGTATTAATTAAAATGAAAACATTATTGTCTAAGAGCTCATTTGAAATATTTGTGAGAGCCTTTATCACAGCTATGTTGGGTCTAGGTCAAATTCAGCTATTTAGGATTAAAGAGAGAGAGTTGAATCTTTTCATTTAGCTCTGTACTCCCATCAAGGAGTTATGGGTCTCCCCTAAAGACTTTTATCCCTTAAACATTGACTTCAAAGCTGAGTTTTCATATTTGAAATCTGTCATATTATCAGCTTTTCCACGTTTGCTCATATGGTGGATAACTCATGGAGTCCATATTACTTTAATCCATAGATCACTTTAGTTCTTAAAACACTATTGTTGTTGGTGGGTAGTTGCCATTGAGTCAGTTCTGACTCATGGAGATCCCGTGTGTGCAGAGTAGAACTGCTCCAAAGGGTTTTCAAGAAGCAGAATGCCAGGCCTGTCTTCCAAGCCACCTCTGGGTGGGTTTGAACCACCAGCCTTTCAGCTAGTAGTCCAGAGCTTAACCATTTACACCACCCAAGGACTCCACAAAACACTGTTACCAAGCTTAAAAGTTTAAAATTCTAGATTATTGCATGTATTTTTATTTAGAGTCTTTAACTAAACTCATTTACCTCTACACTGCCCCATGCCAGTAAAGGAATTAAAGATAATTTTTTTAGCTTTTCTCTGGATGAAGGAAATAGAAATATGGGTCTCAGTTGAGTGCACCAAGCTGTCATGCTCATATTTGGCAGGGCCAGCAGAGCGCTCCAGGACCAAATCCATCCTAGCCTTCTACATACAGCTTCAAATAGACCATCCCCATCAGAATGTCTACTCCCTGTGCAAGCCACTTCACTAAACAAAAAACTTCTCTGCTTAAGTGCTGTCTAGTTATAAGCTTGCATTTTAATATCCAACAAATTAAAAACAAAATTAACTTTGAGGCAATATCTTTCCATATATGCTGTTTAAAGAGACACCTATCTCGTTGCAACAAAGCTTGCTTTTATCTCACAAACACACGCAGCTGAAAAGAACAATGATAAACATAAAAACAAAATGACTCACTTCAAATATCTTTATTAATTATCATTGGTATTAAATCACTTTATGCCACAGACAGTCCATTCGTAAAATCTCATCTTCCTTCTTTTTCTTTCACCTACCTTAGTTCTTCATTTTACCTTCAATGGAACGGGAGGAAGATGGAGAGGAAAAGGAAAGCTAGTGACCAGGATACTGTACATGGCAAATGAGACATCATTAGGGACACAGTCACTTAACAGACCAGGCTAAGAATACATCATTAACAACTCAGACAGAAGATCATCATCTTCCATCATTGTTTGAAATTAAAAAGTACCTCCAAAGAAATTGTTTACTGCTTTGTCTGCAAAAAGTGCCACAAACAGTAAACCAAAGTGACAAAACAGCCTTTAGTGGATTGTTAGAGCACTTAAGGAGGTGTAAATTGTAATTAGCCATATGCTAGACTTTCACAGCCCAATAAGAAATATGTCTGATGGTGCAGGATCTCTGTGGACCACTTTTTCAGGTCAAAAGCAGAATGGCTGTTAAGTTAGGAACAACCCACAAAGGAAAGTTACAACACGGCTCCATTCTCTGGCTTCAAACATAACAGATGAGGCCTTTTTCTGCACATATTTGTGATTGCAGTCACATTGGCTGAGTTATCATATATGCCCAAATGGAGTTTCTGACATGAGAGGGAAGGCCTCATTCAGCTAAAGCTCCATCTCTAAAATCATTGTGATCTTGGGACACATTTAGTCTGTTTACAAAGGAATCACAGTGCAAATGCATTACAAAGATAATGTTGCTCTATACTAATATTTCCAGATAATAAAAAATGGTCCAGAAATGGAACCTATACCTCAGAGTGGCCTCGGGTAGTAAAAAGAACACAAGCTTTTTTTTAACTGTAGTAAATTGTAGTAAAATGTATATACACATGCCAATGCAAAAATTTTTGCATGTATAATTCAGTGACATTGAGTATGTTCATCACGTTGTACAACCATCGCCATTATCCTTTTCCAAATTATTCCACCAGCGTTAACAAGAACTCAGTGTCCCCTAAGCAATGACACCCCCTTAGCCCCACGCCCCCCACACACCCAAGGTAACTACTAATAAGCTTTGGTCTTTATGTCGTTGTTGTGTGCCATCAAATCAATTCCAACTCATAGCGACCCTATAGGGTGGAATATGATGGCCCCCATAGGTTCTCCTAGGCTGTAAATCTTTATGGGAGCAGACTGCCGCAGGTTTTTCCCCGCGGAGCAGCCGTTAGGTTTGAACCACCAGCATTTTGGTTATCAGCTAAGTACTAACCACTGTGCAACCAGGGTGCTTTTTGGTCTCTATACCTTAGCCTATATCATATAAGTGGGATCATACAGTATTTATCCTTTTGTGATTGACTTATTTCACTCATCATGTTTTCAAGGTTCATCCATGTTGTAGCACGAATCAGGACTTCATTTCTCTATGGCTGAGAAGTATTTCATTGAATGTATGTACCACATTTTGTTTATCCATTCATCTGTTGATGGGCATTCACGTTGTTTCCACTTTTTTGCTACTGTGAACAGTGCTGTGATAAACACTGGCGTGTAGGGAGCACAAACTTTTGAGAACTTGGTTGCATGTACTGCTCTGTTGACTAATGTGCGACTTTTGATATGTCTCTTAACCATCTTAAGCATATTATTTAAACTCCCGTAGCCATATTTTATTATTTTTATACTGTGGGGATTGGACTCAGTGACATCAAAAAAATGGTATCAAAAAATGGTATGCATGCACCCACTCCTGTATCCTCATTTTTCTGAGGAAAGCCTGTAAGGGGTCCTGTGACTAAAAGAAGGTGGAGAATCTTGGCCCTGAGAATTAATTGCAGCAGTGGAAAATGAAACTGAGAATATTCAAAACCTTGTGCTGGAACAGACAATTTATAGGAGGATTTGGTTTGCTCTGTTCGGCTGAGAATAAGACACTCTTCTCATACAAATGAAGACTGATAAAGAAGACAAGTTTCTATTGTTTAAAATGCAATGTGATTTTTTGGCTCAAATAGTTGTATGCCAGTAAATTAGGGATTAATTTGATTCTGAAAATCATGCACATTTTGTTTGTGGATTTGTGCATTAATGTAACTTTTTACTTAATGGCTTTTACTTTTGGGAGATAAAAGATTTGGCTACATTCTTCTTAAGAGAGATAAACACAGGAACAAGAACCATTGGACTGAAGAAGACTTGATGAATACCATCCTACTTTACAATCTACTTGGTTCACCTTGTTATGTTTTGATTTTAGGTTGCTGTCATGATTGATAATAGAACAAGGGCGCAATTTCCATAGTTAGCAACTCCCTCCTCCCTCTCCTTGCTCTGACCTCACCCACCCCATCTAGGATTGTGGCTAAGAAGGAAAAGTCTTCACTGAAATGCAAGCACCACGAGGGAGGAACTTTGGTTCAACGCTATATTCTCAGCACCTAGAACACTGCTTAGTACAGAGTAGGTGCTTAGCAAGCATTTGTATGATTTCATATATTTATGATTTTTAGAATGATATCAGATTAGTGATCCCTACTTTGTTGTTGTTGTTAGGTGACATCAAGTCAATTCTGAGTCATAGCCACCCCATGTGACCGAGTAGAACTGCCTCATAGGGTTTTCTAGGCTATAATCTTTAGGGGACCAGTTCACCAGGTCCTTCTCCCACTTTGGCTTCCTATTTTCTGAAAGCAATGTAAATTGCTGGTTTTAACTTAATAAAGCCCAGTTTGGGTTGAGAATCTTAATATGCAGGTTATCATCATCCTTGGGCAATATTCCACCAACTAACATGATTCAGGCAGTTCCAAAAGCATCCAGATTCTAATTCTTGGAGATTAGAGAGTTGGAGGCATTTACCCCTATACAGGGGAAACTATCTTCCATCCTGATAAATCATAGCCTCAGTTTATCAACCCTGAGAGTATACATGACTCATCACTTCAGTCTTGCACTCTCTAGTTGTATAACTCTTCCATGTAAGGAACAGGAGAAGCAACAGCAGCTTCAACATGTTTTCATTAAAGATAGGCTCTCAGGAATGAATTTATTGAATTAAATGAATTTCTTACTAGCTAAACTCAGTGACTCTTGGGACAACATGTAAAATTGGACTCCTAGCAAGCCAAACACTCCACTATACAAATTCAAACAAAATAATGGCTCATCTCCCTCGTATTTCAAATCTCTCTACTTTAGCCTCCTGGATTTTTGATCCAGCTCTATTCAGACTAAAGCCCTGGTGGTACAATGCTGCTGGCGGAAAGGTCAGTGGTTTGAATCCACCAGCAATTCCTTGGAAGCCCTATAGGGCAGTTCTACTCTGTCCTGTAGGGTCACTGTGAGTCAAAACCTACCTAACGGCAATGGGTTTGGTTTTGGGTTTCTATTCAGAATCCTTTGTTTTATTCCTAAATTTGAGACATGACAATGGAAAATTTCTCCATATTAAAATTAGATCTATTTTAATATCTATTTTTCAACCACTTAACAGGAGTCCCTGAGTGGAGCAAACAATTAAGTGCTCGATTACTAACCTAAAGTTTGGTGGTTTGAACATACCCAAAGGAGCCTCCAAAGACAGGCCTGGTGATCTGCTTCCAAAAGGTCATGGCCTTGACAATCCTATGGAGTAGTTCTACTCTGTACACACGGGATTGCTGAGTCGGAACCGATTCAATGGCAACTGACAACAACATCCACTTTATGACATTTTTTGAATGACAATTGTTGGTTTGGGAGGCCAGATGGAGACATGCCCATCTCACTGCTAATTCCATTTTCTTTTTGCTTCTCCTCCCTTTGTCTTCTTGTTCCTTCCTAGTCACCTACCTGCAAAACCTCCCGGCTCCCTCATGATCTGTTTATTCCCATCATGTTTGTTGTGTTTATATCAATTTAATGCTGATGTAGATCTTTGCACTTTGGTTATCTTTATTAAAGTTTATGTCTCTGTGACACAATAATGATAAAGTGTTACCTCAACATGACAGTTTGTGCACATTCTTCAGATTTTTTTAAAAGGCAGTACCTTTGGGTACATTTAGTCTGGTATACGACACTGAATTCCAAAGATCTGGAACACAAAGTCTATAATCTCTCACACCAAATTTCAGTGGCCACCTGGGACACTAAATTACTAAAGAAGCAAAAGGCATGACACAGTGGTTAAGTACACAGGTTTGGTTAAAAAAAAAGAAGATGATGATAATGGTGGAGTGTATTATATTTGCTCCCAGGATTTATGTAATTTACAATAAAAAGTTAACCTTTTTTTGCAAAAAGTGTGTATTCTATGGACACCCTATTCTAAACATTTTAGCTTTTGATTATTAAAAAAAAACCAAAAAAACAAAATGTTAAAAGAAAGATACAGTACTATAAAATTATGGTAGAAAAGGACTCATGAGGAAGAAAAAAAAATAGTCAGATGGGGGAAAATATGCTCTCAGAATGGACCGTTTCGCTAAGAGCCACAGATGCAATACCTTGAACCTCAGGAGAGCTTTAATTAGTCCAGCTCTTCCTTAAGAGCATACTCAGAAGTTCTCAGTGCTGACTACCTTAGGGCAAAGAAATCCAGCTGGAGCCTGGGTGGGTTACGGGGGAAGGGCAGGATCTTAAAGGGGCAATGACCATTTTTAAAAGAGCAATGCCTGTTGGCCCCACAATTCCTGTCATTAGCGCATAAACCTGTTAACCACTACAACCTCCTCCACCTTGTGTGTTCCCTATCTCAGTTAATAGCACCTCTGTTTCCCAGTCATTGAAGCCAGAAACGTGGAAGTCATTCCTGATTTCTCCCTCTTTTGCGTCTGCAAGATGCAACCACTATCAAGTTTGCAGATTTCATCTACTAAAATGGTCCTTAAATTTGACTTCACTTCCTTATGCCTATTATCATTGTCCTGGTTCAGATCCTCAAGTTCTTATTGGGTCCTAACTGGGCCATTACAGTAGTTTCTTAACTGGTGTTATATACATCTTCCACTGCTGCCAAATCATCTTTTAAAAATCGTTATCACTCCAGCTTAAAACACTTCAGTAGTCCCCCATCACCGGTAAGAAAAAGTTCATGCTCCTTAGCACTGCATACCTGGCCTCTATCAACCCATCAAATCTCCATTCTGATTCTTCCCAAGTTGCACTTTCTGTTTTCACAATGACTAACTGCTCCCACCATACAAGTTCTAATATAAAGTGAATTAACACTGAATATACAGTAGATTTTTGGGTCCACATAAAATATATAAGCTTTTAGGGAGTAAGATGAAATAATCTGCTTTCTACTTAACGTTTATTAATGGAGATATGTATCATATAAAAATTAACTTATAATTTTTTTTCACTCTCACACACGATGTCAAAGAAAAAATTTCAAAAGTTATAAACATGAGTTTCTTACCAATATTGAATGAACCATGTCATAGACTTTATTTAACTCAATAATTGATTAGAGGAGCAGTAAGATGGTAAACCTGGTTCTAAGAACATTTGAAGAACTGGCAACTGACAGGAAAAAAAAAAAAAAAGAATGCTAGAATAAGATTGCTAGATTAGATACAAAATGATTTATGTCCTATGTTGTGTTGTTAGGTGCTGTGGAATCAGTTCCAACTCATAGCGAACCTATGTACAACAGCTCATTGTTGTAGCCACTGTGTTAATCTATCTCCTTGAGGGTCTTCTTTTTTTTCACTGACACTCTACTTTACCAAGCATGATGTCCTTTTCCAGGGATTGGTCTCTCTTTATAACATGTCCAAAGTAAGCGAGATGAAGCCTCATCGTCATCCTCCTTTCTAAGAAGCATTCTGGCTGTACTTCTTCCAAGATAGATTTGTTCGTTCCTCTGGCAGTCCATGGTATATTCAAAATTCTTCACCAACACCATAATTCAAATGCATTGATTCTTCTTTGGTCTTCCTTATTCATTGTCCAGCTTTTGCACGCATATGAGGCAATTGAAAATACCATGGCTTGGGTCAGGTGCACATTAGTCATCAAAGTGACATCTTTTTTTTAACACTTTAAAGAGGTTTTTTGCAGCAGATTTGCCCAATGCAATATGTCATTTGATTTCTTGACTTCTTTCATGGGCGGTGACTGTGGATCCAAGTAAAATGAAATCCTTGACAACTTCAACAGTTTCTCCATTTATCATGATGTTGTTTGTTGGCCCAGTTGTAAGGATTTTTGTTTTATGTTGAGGTGTAATCTGTACTGAAGCTTGTGGTCTTTGATCTTTATTAGTAAGTGCTTCAAGTCCTCTTTACTTTCAGCAAGCAAGGTGTGTCATCTGCATAACACAGGTTGTTAATGAGTCTTCCTCCAATCCTAATGTCATGTTCTTCTTCACATAGTCCAGCTTCTTGGATTATCTGGTAAACATACAGATTGAATAAGTATGGTGAAAGGATACAACCCTGATGCACACCTTTTCTGATTTCAAACCATGCAATATCCCCTTGTTCTGTTGAAATGACTGTCTCTTGGTCTATATACAGGTTCCGCACGAGTACAATTAAGTGTTCTGGGATTCCCATTCTTCGCAGTGTTATCCATAATTTGTTATGATCCACACAGTCGAATGTCTTTTCATAGCCAATAAAACACGCGTAAACATCTTTCTGGTGCTCTCTGCTTACAGCCAAGATCCATCTGACATCAGCAATGATGTCCACCCCTTGTCTGTCAGTTTGTCGTACTTTGGTGGCATGGATGTCAAAATGAAGCTGGAAGCTATGCCACTGGTATTTCACATACAAACAGGGTCACCCATGGTGGACAGGTTTCAGTGAAGCTTCCAGACTAAGACTAGGAAGAAGGACCTGGTGATCTACTTGCAAAAAAAAAAAAAAAAATTGCCAGTGAAAACCCGAGGGATAACTTCCTATAGGGCAATGAAATCACAGGCTATCTTTCCTATAGAGCACAATCATTTGCATCTCTACCAGACAAAAATCTACAAGTCGAGATATAACTTCACAATGTCAGGGCTCTAATTAATATAAACAGCAAAGCCAAACACAGTTAAATTCTCCTACAGAATTAAATAATTCTGGGATGGACCTGTTAAACAACACTTCATTACTATATTGAAAGAACTCCTTGCTTTATTATTATTTCCAGCTTGATCTAATATTCTTACAATGGACTTTTTTTAATTAAAGCTGTTCACATTAATCTCTTACATCAGTTTCTTTGGCATCACGATAGTCACTTCCTGAGTCACCAAAGTTTTCCAGAACATAACATCTTCATGTCGTTTAAGTTTTCTGAGATAACAGTACTTTTTGAATCTGTGTAGATGCTCGTCATATTTGAAAACAGGGTAGCTATCTTAAATAACTATAAATATTGTAGAAAAGTGTATAGTGATGTGGACGTTAAAAATGTAGGAGTAACTACCAAAAAACAATAATAATGCAATCTTGTTTCTTCCCAAAATAGCAAAAAGGGAGAAGCCCCATTGCTGTTGACTCAATTCCAACTCATGGTAACCCCATGTGTTATAGAGTAGAAGTGCTCCATAGGGTTTTCTTGGCTATAATCTTTACAGGAGCAGATTGCCTGGCCTTTCTTCTGAGGTGCCAGTAGGTAGGTTCAAACCACCAACTTTTTGGTTAGTAGCCAAGAGCAAACTGTTTCCACCACCCAAAACTAAAAAACAAACCCGCTGCTGTCAAGTCGATTCCAACTCATAGCAGTCCCATAGGACAGAGTAGAACTGCTCCACAGGGTTTCCAAGGAGTGGCTGGTGGATTTGAACTGACGACCTTTTGGTTAGCAGCCGATCTCTTAACCACTGTACCACCTAGTTACCTAAAATGGGAGAAGAGCAGTACAAAAATAGCTTTTAGAAACCAACAGCTGTCCAGAAAGGAAAAGGATAGTAAACAAAAAACACACAATGAGATAGAAATAACTTCATATAACACTTAATAAATATAAATGGGGTTAGTCACCTATTAAAAGACAGAGACTATCAAATTGAATGGAAAAACATCCTCCTTTCATAACATGCCTAAATCAGAACCAAACTGAAAGAATGAAAATACAAAGATGACATGAAAATAAGATTACAAGAAAAAATACTAACAACAATAACAAAAAAGTTGATGCAGCAATATTAATATTAAACAAAATAAAAATTAAGACAAAAATCAAATTAAAAGAGTCATTTCATCACAATAAAAGGAATGATTCAGTCCTTACAACATTTAAGTACCTGCAGAAATAAAAAGAACTTGATAAAAACTCAAAAACAATAATCATTTTGGGAGATTTTTGACATGTTTATTAAAAAATGATATATCAAGCAGAGAATAATTCAGTAATAATACAGACAACCTGAATAAAATTAACAAACTTGATCTAATGGATATATAGAGAATTTTGTACCCAACAAATGGAGAATATATATTATTTTCAATACATATTACTTTCAATACTTTTTTTAAATGACCACGTACTAAGTCACAAGAATACTCAAATAATTTCCAAAATTTAATATCATTTAGACTGTGTTCTTTATACCTAAAGTATTTAAATTAGTTACTAATACAAAGATGGTTAAAAAAATAGCAACAACCTTTAATTGAGAACAAAAAACAGTACTAAAAAATAGCTCATTGGTTAAAGAGGAAATTATAATGTCATGAAATAGTTAAAACTAAAGATAATGAAAGTACCACATGACAAAATCTGTGGAATAGAACAAAGTAGAAAGGCTACTGAGCTATTCAGAGAGATACCTATAGCCTTAATTATAATTATTTTTCTACTGCCCGTCTGTCAGTTGGTCATACTGTGGTGGCTCGTGTGTTGGTATGATGCTGGAAGTTATGGCATAAGTATTTCAAATACCAGCAGGGTCACCTTGGTGGACAGCTTTCAGTGGAGCTTCCAGACTGTGACAGACTAGGAAGAAAGACCTGGCAATCTACTTCCAAAAATTAGCCAGTGAAAACCTTATAGATCATAATAGAACACTGTCTGACTCACTTGCTTTGACACATCATTAGGAGGGATCAATAGCAGAGGAGGATATTGTGTTTGGTGAAGTAGAGGGCCAATGAGGGTGAGGGAGACCCTCGGTGAGATGGTGTTGAATATGCCGGCGATTGTGCAGATGACATAGAACCACGTAACGTTTCATTTTGTTGTACATATGGTGGCCGTGAGTCAGAGTCGATCTGATGTCAGCTATCTATAATTATTCTTAAAAAAGGAAACTTGAAAGTACATAAGCGAAACTTTCAAGGTACA
Source organism: Dugong dugon (assembly GCA_030035585.1). Lineage (NCBI taxonomy): Eukaryota > Metazoa > Chordata > Mammalia > Sirenia > Dugongidae > Dugong > Dugong dugon. The sequence continues at coordinate 157,157,491 of CM057462.1, forward strand.
TAGGTAGTAAAAAAAAAAAGTACAAAGTACTGAAAGTAAGTACAAGAAAGGAAAGAATCCATATAATCCATGAAATCAGAAACAAAGAAATACAGAAAAAAAATCACAAAACAAAAACTGGTTCTTTAAAAAAATAATAAAATAGACAACCCTCTAGCAAGGCTGACAAGAATGGAACGATAAAAATGAACAATATTTTTATGGGGTGAATTGTGTCACGCAAAAAGATACGTTGAAGTCCTAACCCCCGGTACTTACGAATGTTACCTTATTGGGTCATAAGGCAAGGTCTTTGCAGTTGTAATCAACTTAAAATGAGGTCATCAGGGTGGGCCCTAATCAAATCTGACTGGTATGTCCACATAAGAAGAAGACACATAAAGAGACACACGAGGAGAACACTACATGACATTTGAGGCAGAGGCTGGAGAAATGCATCTATCAATAAGCCAAGGAATGCCAAGGATTGCCAGCAACATCAGATGCTAAGAGAAAGAAATGGAGTAGATCCTCCCCTAGAGCCTTCAGAGACAACCTGGCCCTGGTGTTTAGCTTGAATTCAGACTTCTAGCCTCCAGAACTGAGAGACAATAAATTTCTGTTATTTTAAGCTACCTGCTTAGTGGTGATTTGTTACGGCAGCCCTAAGAAATGAATACAAATACTAAGAATAAAAAATGAGACACAAATACAGCTAGAGCATAATTTTTTAAAACCCTAAGAGAACAATATGGACAACTTTATTCCAAAAATAACTGAAAAACTAGATAAAATAGAAACATTTCTAGAAAAAAAAAAAGAAAGTGATTCAAGAAGGCACACAAAGCCATAAAGAAAAATCTGAAATATTATAATAAAGAGACTCCCCCTGCAAAACAAGCTATGTCCAGATGGTTTAGAGGAGAGCTTTACCAAATGCTCATTTTAAGAGGCCACTATTATCTTGCCACCAAATCCAGACAAGGGCAGTAGGAAGAAAAGAAAATTACAGACGTATCTCACTAATCATAAAATTCCTAGATTAAACGTCATTGTTAGTAGCCATCAAGTCAACTGCGATTCATGGAAACCTCGTGTGCAGGGTAGAACAGCTTCATAGGGTTTTCAAGGCTGTGACCTTTGGGAAGCAATCACCAGGCCTATCTCCTGAGGTACCTCTAGGTGGATTTGAACTGCCAACTTTTCAGCTAGTAGTCGAGCACTTAACCAGTTGCACCACCCAGGGACTTAGATAATACATGAAACATATGGGGTTACCGTGAGTGGGAATCCACTCCATGGCAATAGTCTTTTTAAAATTCTTTTTAAAGGGTTACCCATTGTCAATAGAGATGCCGTGTATTACAGAGTAGAACTGCTCCATAGGGCTTTCCTGGTTGTAATCTTTATCGAAGCAGATTGCTAGGCCTGTCTTACACGGTGCCACTAGGTGAGTTTGAACTGCCAACCTTTAGAATTGTAGTAGTTTGCGCCACCCAGGGACCTATGCACTACAACAGACATCATAATAGTGAATTTTTAGAAGCATAACACTGGGGCTGACAAGACAAAGATACCAATTGTCACCACTTCTATTCAATATTGTACTGAGGGTCATGGCTTGGACAATGGAATACTGTGCAGCTGTTAAAACTAAACAAAGCCTACCTCAGAAGGTGGAGAAATAGGGAGACTAAGGCAGGCGACCAGTGTCCCTCGGTCCTGCCACGTCTTTCTCCACCTTTCCTTCCTGGCAAACAGCCATTTATTCTTCAAATTCCTTGGCAGCCATCATCTCCTGCCCCACAGAATTAATAGCTTCCTCCTTTGTATATTTCCTTCGTATGTCGTACATGCATCTACAAGCAAATGTCTCTTACTGTTTTGCAATAATTTACCTATTTGTGGATTTAACACATCGCTGGCCCAGAATAGGACCGGAAAAAAAACATTAAACAGAACTATTCTCCGAAAGGTCTAGACGCCCCTCCCCAATCCCTTGGCGCAGTAAACTGATTCATACAAAAGAACAAATAATGCTGAGAAGCCAACAGGTCACCCAACAATTTTCGCGCGCCACATAACGCAGGGGTCATGGATTACACGCGGAAATTCTTCCTGTATTTGTCCAACGGAAAGGATACCTCATCACGCCCGAGCCTACTTCCTTTTTCCTCTCACTTTAAGCGCCGCGGCCACGAATCAACTCCCGCCCAACTCCACTACTATTTTTTATTAAGCAGGAAACACAGAGGACGGGGTACAGAGAAGCCAGCCCCCAAGCTCGACCGCCCTCCCACGGCCCGGCCCCGCCCCGCCCGCCCCGCGTAGAGGCGCTGCCCCGCCCGCCGCTTCCCGCGTTCCCTCCGCCTCCCCGGCAGGTCCGAGCGGTATCGGGCGTCGAGGGGCTCGCGCGCCGCGCCGGGCGGGGAGGCCCGGGTGGGAAGAGGGTGGCGGCCGCGGGCCGGGGCCGGCCTCTCGTCCCCCGCAGGGCCCGGGACCATCGAGCGCGGCCCACAATGGAGATGGAGGAGGCATTCAAGGCAGTGGGGGAGATGGGCGTCTACCAGATGTACTTGTGCTTCCTGCTGGCGGTGCTGCTGCAGGTGAGTCTCCCCGCCTCTCCGCTCCCCCTCCCACAGCCGCTCGTGCTCTCCTAGAGCGCCGGACCCCGGATGCCGAGGCTCTGCAAACACCGAGGTGTGGCGAGCCTTCCCTCCGCGGACTCCGCGCGGGGAGGGCAAGTCGCTTCGCTGTGGCCTGGGCGGGAGGAATGCCAAGGTCGTCAGCGGACTGGCCAGGCTTTCTGCCGGCCCAAGGTGGACGTCCTCTCCCCTTGGTCCGGTTATGCCGGGCCGGGCGCTCCCTCTCCCCCGCCCCCGGAGGAGGAAGGAGTATATCAAGAAGGGTACTTCGCAATGAGCTGGTTAATTAGGGGTGCAGAATTGCGTTACTCGCAATTTTACGCCGCATACACGAAAGGGAATTGTTATCCTAACTAGTGGTACTGTCACCTTGGAATCTAGGACACAGAGCCAGCCAGCCCTGCTATCCCACAGACAAAAGATGGATCTGGGGCCGCCTCCTTCAGGTCTGGATATTTTCCCTTTTTTCCAGGGTGTGAGGACGTTTCCAAATCCTGCAGCTTCCAGTGCGTAGGATTTATTTCTCTTTGGTTTAAGTTCTGCTGGGTCATTCTGCCCTAAGGCCAGCCTCAGACTGAGACTTTTATAAGCCCAGTAGTGCCATCTATAATGTGTGGTTATAAAATGGAATCACTTCTTCCTTCTACAGAATTCTCTGAACCTACTTGCACATCCCAATCTAAAAATGTGGGTCTAGTTCCATGTGCTGAAGGTCACTACAGAGTCTGTTTGCAGTGTCTCTCCCCTTCTCTAAGTTAAATGACCCACCCACTTGACATCAGTTACTATTCCCAGTATTCTAAAGGCATCTCATTACAAATCCTTTTTTAGTACCTACCTTGAGCCAGCCCTTTCCTCATTCTTTCATTCAACACAAGTTTAATGAGTGATTACTGTGTGCTGGGCTCTGGGATGCAGTGGGGGACACATCTAAGTTCCTGCCCTCATGAAGCTTGCATTCTATTGAAGGTGGTGTGGGGCAGACAGTTAGACAAGTAGTTACAGTTAACATGATATGCTAGTAATTCTAGGGAAAGTACAGGGTGGTCATGGATACAACCACCAGTCCTCCAGTTGCTTAAAAAAAAAAGTCTTGCGTACTCAGTGCTGCAACAGGAAGATGGTGGTGGGGTTAACATAATGATTCTCTTTCCATTCAAATGTTTGAAATTTCGTGTTTGAAATTTCAGTTAATTTCATTACCAGCCAGAAGAACTGGTCAAATAGATGGACAGATACATGGAATCAGTTCCTTCTCCAGCAGAACAAGTTCTCAGCTCACAATATGCAGTATTCTGAAGTTCTTTTAAGCTCATTGTTTTAGCGTTAAATGCACTTTCCCTATGGGGAAAAGTCTACGTGCTAAATCACAAAGAGTATTTAACCATATGATATACCTGCGATACAGAGAAAATAGAATTATAACTGTGGTGCCTGATCTTCGTTTATAACACTGCTTGAGAAAATTCTTTTCTCCTTCTAACCAAGAATTCCAGGAATTTGAGCAATCCCACTTCTCTTACCCTACTTTCCACTTCCTATGTTATCATCTTCTCACCTGCCTAGCCAAGTATCCACTAACTTGGAGTAAGTTTGTTTTGCATGAAGTGTGGTACTAAAATGGCTTGCGTTCTGGGTTCAGGACCTGTTAAGATTCCCCCACTTTCTTTCATTTATGGTTGCCCCAGTTGGTTAGAGTTTGGTACCAAAGAGTCTTAAGCCTTGCCCTTTCCCACGACCATTCACCAGTCCTTGGCTGACATATGGCCAGTGTTTGCCATAGCAGGGCCAGGTCTGCGAGTGGAGGAATGAGTGACTGTTTGCCTTGTGGGTGTGGGCTGGGGAGGTGCCCTGGAGCTGTGCCTGTATGAATGGAGGAGACACCCCATTGCAAGCAGAAGTGAATCCATCACAGCTGCTACATGTTTATGAGAAGTGCCCTCACTGAGATACATGATCCAAGTGGTCCTAGGCTGCCCAAAACTAGTCTAGATATGAGAGCGGAGTCCCCCAAAGAACTCTACCAAGTCTGTTGTTGGAGGTGGTTTGGGATAGGAGAGTTGAGCTGGGGGCAGGGGGAGAGTACTGGGGAGTCCCATTCATTGCACAGTTGTATCACAGATGCTTTCATCATTCTTGTGTGTGGTGGGGGGGAGTGCTTCCCCCAACAGAGGGAAAGTAAGAAACACTTTTCAAGGAGTAATAGGCTTAAGTGGAAGGAGCTCGATGTTTGGCTGCTTTTAAAACCAACGCCCTTGTCTACGATTGCTCAAGGATTGTGTAGACCAAACTGCACGCCAGCACCTCCAGAGAGAGGGAGCCCCTGCTTCAGCAGGACTCTTTTCCAATCTGCCATTTGAGAATGACCAACCCTAGCTAAGAGACACGCGACTAGGGGGATGGAGATGGACACTTTAGATACTCTTGCATTTTCCTCCTTTTGGCACCATTGTCTTTTGTATAAAATGATTTTATTTTCCTTTACTTCAAACATATCCCATTCAAACTAAGAGGGTAAAAGTTTATTCCAAAGCCAGTTCTAAAGGTCTTTAGGTTAACTATTTTCTTCAAGTATTGACACTCTTATATAGATCATCCAAAGTTACTACCAATTTCCTTTGGCTAGGAGACTTAATGCCACGCTCATTGCAAGCAGAATCTTTGGAATCTGCCATAGCAGCTAACTTTCAGATACATGATGAATAGATGCAGATTTTTGTAGATGTCTCTTCAGCATTCACCATGATAAGATGCAAACGCCTTGATAAATAGTGATATGTGGTTTTCAAGTACACAAGCAAGAAGCCAAGGAAAAAACCTTGTCTGTGTAAAAGCGATTGTCTTAAAAACAAGCAGTACTGCCAAAAAAACCCAGTTGTTGTCAAGTCGATTCCAACTCACAGTGACCCCATGGTGCCAGGGTAGAACTGTGCTCCACAGGGTTTTCAGTGGCTGATTTTTTAGAAGTAGATTGCCAGGGCTTTCTTCCAAGCACCTCTGGATGGACTAGAACCAGCTACCTTTTGATTAGCAGCAGACCGCTTAACCGTTTGTGCCACCCAAAGACCCAAACAAGCAATAAAATTTATAATTTTACAGTTAGAAAAATTCATATCATAAAATACACACGTCCTCCCTAGGATAAGAGTTCTTTGTGGTATTTAAATATGGATCATTCTGTTTACCTTAGTACTGTTTCTGCTTTCCAGTGTGATTCAGAGTTGATGCCATCATCACTATTTTGTGTATGTGTGTCATTGTTTGTCAGGCTGGAAGAGGAAGATTAGAACACAGTTCTTTGTTTTGTTAGAAAATGAGAATGGACCCTACTTCTTTGTTCTAAGCTCAGAGGCTCCAACTCCTTCATTTTCCCCAATATCATGAATTGTATGTTTGAGTATAATTTTCACAGGATTTAAAAAATCCGTTAATCAACACAAGCATGTAACGTGTAGCAAGTATTCGTTTCACCAGTAAACTTGTGATGGTGCTGTGAACCTCAACTTGAGCGCGGTGGTCTGGTGTTCTGGGAGACGTTATTTTTATGTAAACTCTTAATAACCCCAACATTTTTCAGATCCTAGAGCTACCAGTGCATTCATATCATCCATGCAATAAATATCTTTTCATGGTGTTTTAGAAAATGGAATGATTGAACAGTTGCTTTGCAGAAGAGGAAGCTATAATAGTCAACACATGAAAAGATGTTTAACTTCAGTGGTCATCGGGGACAAACATTAAAATGACTGTGAAATACCATTTCACACTTGTTAGATTAGCAAACGTTAAAAAGTCTAACAGTACAAGTGTGATAAAAATGAAGACAAAAAGGAACTACCCCATTTAGAGAACAATTTGGCCCCATCTAGTAAAATTAAAACCCAGCATTGGACCCCTATGTATACGCCTACAGTATCTCTTACACTTGTGCATAAGAAAGTATGTAGAGGAAGTTCATTGTAGCATTGTTCATAATAAAACATTTATAAATCACCTAAATGACTCTCAATAAAGGAACTGGATAATTGTGGTATAAATTCAGGAGTATATAGCAGTTAAAATGAATGAACTAGATCTGTATACACTCACATGAATAAATCTCTAAAATCAATGTTAAATGAAAAAAAAGTCAGAGTGATACATACAGTGTGACACACATGTAATATACATTTTAAAAACACAGAACAATATGTATTTAGTTTATGAATGTATAGGAACAATGTAGCAGAAATATAACACATGGAAGGGAAGGGCCCACACACCCAATACATGAGATTGGTTGCCTCCTGGAAAGGAAGAGAGGAGGCGGAGGCGGGCCTGGGGAGAGGTACAAAGGGGATTTCATTTGTATTTGTAACACTGTATTTTAAAAATCTGAAGCAAATATGATAAAATGTCACCATTTGTTACTTTTCATCCTTGCTCATGCTAATCTCTGTCTTGTTCCAGTTTTAGTATATGTGCTGCTGAAGCGAACACACATTTGTAGTGATGGTGGGCTTATGCATTTTATTTTGTTTTGCTCTTCTGTGTTAAATTTTTTCTTAAATTAAAAAAAAAATGGTAAAGAAAAGGTTTGCGTATCTAGGAGAGAATGCTGCAGTTTACTCTATGAAAGTAGTGGCCCGCTCTTTTAAAATTAATGTTCCTTTCAGCAATTATAGCTGTGAATCATAGTCACTTAATACTTAGAAGGGTGAGCTGGAGTGAGTTTTGTTCAGGATGCTTTATACAACTTTGGAATTGTAAGCTGTCACAGTTTACCTCCCCTACCTGCTTGTGTTTGTCACCCTGGCCCCTCTCCTTCATTGGAAGACTGCCTTTTGATGAGGTATCGTTGAAGTGATAGCTGGCTCTCCTATCCTCTATATCGTAAGCAGAATATGAAGTTCATTTCACCCCATCAACATTAGTGTAGACCTTACTGTATTACAGTCAGTAATAGCAGCCCATATGTGCCAGGGAATTCTCACCGCCACCAAGGGGTTCTTACCATCGCCAGGGGGTTCTCACCACCCCCGGAGTGTTCTTACCACCACCGAGGAGTTCTCGCCACCCCCAGGGGGTTCTCACCACCCCCGGAGTGTTCTTACCACCACCGAGGAGTTCTCGCCACCCCCAGGGGGTTCTCACCACCACCAAGGTGTTCTCACAACCACCACGGAGGGGTTGTCACCACTACTGGGGGCGTTCTCACCACCACTGGGGAATTCTCATTACCACCGGGGTATTCTCACCACCACCAGATGTTCAGCAGTGCTGAGACTTAGGACATTAGGAAAAGCTGCTCCTCCGCATCTTCTAACCATGACCATCTACCATGACTATCTCTGATGGTTTAAGCAAGCTTTAGGCTGCCCCTACCCTCAAATTAGTTCTCTCTTCTCAATGTGGCCTAGAACTTGGGTCTCCTGAGAGGTTTTTGACAATCTGGGGGGAACCATTGCCTGGTACTCCTTCCATCAGTTTAGGTGGATGGGGTACCACAGGTGGAAGAGACCAATACCATACTACCCCCTGGATGCCCTTTAGGAAAACTGGTTTTCTCCATAGATAGACACTGCCACCTGGCAGTGGGTAAGTGTGGCCCAAATTTTAAACACAAAAATAGATAATATCAGTAAGTCAGCCAACAAATACCCATCAAATACCTGCTTTGTGCTGGGCCTAGGTTTGTAGTCCTTGTGTTCATGATTATGGTCTTGCCCATGTGGTACTTTGGACTGAGTCAGTTAGATAGTTGAGCACTAAATGCTTGAAAGACTAATGGTAATGATAACAATAAAGTCATCTTTGCCCTCTGAAAAAAGCTCTGGCCCCAAAGTTAGGTGTCTTCTACTCTCATCCTAGTTTTGCTGTTAATGTTATATGTAACCTTAGAACAATTCACTTAATTGCTGTGTCTCATTTTTCCTATTTGCAAAGTAAACATCGTACTTGCCATGACTTCACAGCCCAAGATTTTGTGATGAGATAATTTACAGGAGACTTTCTTGGCTTCCTGAGAGGTATTATAAAAGCTCATAATGGTGTTAATGTAAAATTACTTTTAAAACCCTCACTTTTGGAAACTTTGTGTTTTAATCCCCTGGTGTATTTTAGTCATTTTTCTAATTATTATTACATTGAAAGGGGAGAAAAAAATCCAGCCATCTGTGGCACCTGTTCTCCTTCCCCAGGGGTAGAGCTAGAAAAGATAATGATTTATTTGCGATGTTGTTAGTCCTCCTCCAGAGGAGAATGGATGGTGGTTTCTTATTGTGGCTTTAAGGCCCATCTGCTGATGGGTGAGATGTCATTAGATAGAAGTATATGGGTGAGTGTGTCCATGGTAGATATAGAGTAATAGTAGAAGAATGAGAGGGTATTTGTACCCGCTGGGGAAAAGAAGGAGGAAGTGAGCTATGGGAAATTAGCACAAAGATGGTAAATAGAGGGAAATCACCCCAATATTTCATGTGTCAGTGGCACCCACCTGTGACTTCATCCAGACCATGTTGTTGTTATTGAGTGCAGTAGTCAATTCCAAATCATAGCTCCCCCATGTGGCAGAGTAGAACTGCCCCATAGGGCATTCTTGGCTGTAATATTTATAGAAGCAGATCACCAGGTCTTTCTCCTATAGAGCTGCTGGGTGGGTTCAAACCACTAACCTTTTGGTTAGCAGCTGCGTGCTTAACTGTTGTGCCACCAGGGCTCCTTTTATATGGCTATGTGACCTGTATAAGTGTGGCTATGGTTAAAGAGGACTAAGTATTAATGCTTATGTAGAGCATAGGTACTACCTCTCATCCCTAATCTCTCATGGTGGGTGAGATTCCTCCCCATGAAATGGTATGAATGCCCCTTTCATAGCATTTATCATGCAGTTTCATAACTGTCTACTTTGTCAGTAAAGCTGGTCTTGACCATGGGTGTCAGAGAAGACAAGAACGCTGTGCTGTTTCATTGAGGCTGATATTGCATAAAAGAGCTAGCTGTGGGTTTCTCATAACGAGCCTGTATACAGCAGAACAAAACACTTCCCGGTACTGCGCCATCCTCGCGGTCGTTATGCTTGAGCCAATTGTTGTGGCCACCATGTTACTCCATGTCTTTGGATAAAGCTGTGACCCCATGTGTTCAGGACACAAGTTCAGTTGAGGATCTTGAGTGTGTGTGTGTGTGTGTGTGTGTGTGTGTGTGTGTGTGTGTGTGTGTGTGATGGGTAAAGGAGACATTGTGAGGGGTAGATGAGAGCAGAGATGATTGGTTGTTACTGGTTAACTAGGTTGTACTGTTCCCCCACATTATGAATATAATTATATATCGGTACTACCCCCTTGTTTTTGAACTGCTTTCTCCAGAGAACAGCTTTTACTGAGAATGGTGGCCCCTACAATGAAATATGCCTCAGATTAGAAGACCCCTTGAACAATGAGTCAGAATCCACTCTGCGGCAATGGGCATTGCTTATCCTAGAGCAAGCCATATAAAAATATGATGTGTTAGTATGTGTACAGTAGACGCTTAGAACAGTGCCTGGCACATAGTTCACATTGTATAAGTGTTTAATAATAATATGACCATTATGATCATTTATTTGCTTATTTGTTGAATTTGTGGTGTCATATATCAAGGCCCTGGGTCATTTGGTTTGAGAGCCCAAAGATGTCAGACGTAGGTCCTGCCCTTAAGGAGAGTATATTTTGATAGGAAAAATAAGCAAATACATACATGTATTGCACTGAAGAGAGTGATAAGTGCTGTAAGAAAGTTCTAGATGGAGCAGGCATAAGCAGGAGAGGACTTTCTGAGAGGTTGGAGAAGAAGGCAAGACAGTAGGGAAGGCTTCATGGAGGAGGTGGTATCTGAGCTGCATATTGGAAGATGGGAAAGATTGAGACATTCACAGCAGAGAAAGTGCTTTCCATATGAAGTGAATGGTATGAACAAAAGCAGAAAAGAGCTTATTTAGAGAGAAAACATGACTAATTCATTTTGCCTGGATTGAAGGCTCTGTATTCACTAGAACGTGATTTGAGCCATCTCCTTCTGAGTTCCTTTGCCCCATTCATGTCTGTATACCCATCAATTAAATTTTAGCAGGTTGTAATCAGGAGGGGCAGTTACAAAAATGGGTGAAAGTGGCTTTGTAATTATGGTGTCATTGTTAGGTACCATTGAGTTGGTTGTGACTCATAGCGACCCTATGTACAACAGAATGAAACTGCCCGGTCCTGTGCCATCCTCAGAATTGTTGCTATGTTTGAGCCCATTGTTGTGACCACTGTGTCAGTTCATCTTGTTGAGGGTCTTCATCTTTTTCGCCGACCCTTGACCAAGTATAATGTCCTTCTCCAGGGGCTGGTTCCTCTTGATAACATGTCCAAATTACTGGAGATGAAGTCTCGCCATTCTTGATTCTAAGGAGCATTTTGGCTGTACTTCTTCCAAGACAGATTTGTTAATTCTTCTGGCGGTCCCTGGTATATTTAATATTCTTCACCAATACCATAATTCAAATACATTGATTCTTCTTTGGTCCTCCTCATTCATTGTCCAGCTTTCACACACATATGAGGTGATTAAAAATACCATGGCTTGGGGGGAATTCTGGGAACATGGCGCTATAGACAGAAGCACCATGTGTCTCTCCACAGCAAAGAACCGAAAAACTAAGTAAAACAGAGACAAATGTCAATCTTGGAACAAACGTCAGTGAAGAGATAAAGAACTCAACCAAGCACCAAATTGTATAAGAAAACCAATAGAGAACAGAGAGCAAGGAGAGTTATTAGCGGAGGTCCCCTATCAGCTAACACAGCACGGATCCACTATCTTGGTCTTCTGCCAGAGATCAGCGGACAGGGAGTACAGGAAAGCAGATTCCGGAGCTCCCAGCAGGAGACAGAGCACCTAGTAACCAGTGAGACATGCTTTCCTACCCCCCACCCTGCCTCTCCCCGCTTGACCTTTGCAGCTTCCCTGCTGGTGGGTCCTCTGCTTCCCAGCATGCAGATTCCCAGCTTCCTGGCAGGCCAATTCACTGCTTCCCGGCGGGTGGAGTCCCAGCTTCCCAGAGGGCCAGTTCGCTGCTTCCTGGTGGACAGATTGCCGGTTTCCTGGAGAGCTGATTCGCTGCTCCGCAGTGGGCTGCGACCACGGCATGGGAGATGCCAGTTCCGTGCTGCGAGAATTCCCCCTGCCTGCACTGGCCGGCTTCTTCAGTGCCATTTCTTTGTTGCTGGTATTGCTTTTTTCAGCCTTTTTTGGTTTCTTCCCTGCCTCTCACCTCCTCCACCTCCTTTCTCTCAAACACCTGATTCTGTGTACCATCTTTGCTTCTTTTTGACAGGCTGTGAAGTGCTCCTCAGCTGGGGAACTGCTTCCCCAGTCTGTTTCCCCAGTCCATGTGGCCACGCTGGTGGGATCCCTGGTGGCTTCCCCCACCCCTTTTTTTGTTTATTTGTTTTTCTTTTTTCCTTTTATTTTTCTTTATTTTCTTTTTTTTTGGTTTCTCATCTCTTACTACTACTTTAACTGTCTTCTGAATACCTGACACTGTGTATCATCTCCACCCCTTATAGCTGGGTTATACTGTGCAGCTTGGGGGCTGCTCCCTGTTCTGTGCTTCCACACTGGAGAGATCCCTGAAGGCATTTTTTAAAATTTATTTATTTATTTAAAAAACTTAATTTTTAACTATTTTTTTTCCTTTTTGTTTTTCTCCATTTCTCGGTTTCTTGTCTCTCCATCCAACAGCAAGCTCCCTCAGCATTTTCTTTTTTTTTTGCTCCTGTTTCTCCTCTCTTCTTTTCCATAGCCAGCCTAGTTCACACATCACAACCTCCCCCTCCTGCACCTCCTGCCTATCTGCACTGTGTGCTGAACATTGCACTCCCCAGCAGCACAGGCATGACCTACTGGAGTCTGCCCTGAACTGACCACTGGCTTATCTTGTCGGCCCAAGTACGTGCCGCAAATGACCCATCCCAGCCCCTCCCCTTCAGCCCTGCTATACCATAGCTGAGCGACTGGCCCTGCCCATTGGACAAGGAGGTGAAAAATACCCTGTCCACAGATGAGCAAACAACAAAGAAAGCACAGCCCACCTGCTCGGACATAACCAAATAAAACAAAAAAGCAGGACAAAACAAAAAAATCTGCAGTCAATAAATGAAGAAAATACTGAATGTCCTGAAGACAGCAGAAAATATCAAATCATATTAAAACAAAAAAAACAGGATGGTTCCAGTAGGCATCCAAAATAAAGCACCAGATGGCTTTCCAGTAGAAGAAAAGGCACTTGAACTACCTGAAAGGGAATGGAAATCTCTAATATTCAGAGCTATCCAAGAGTTGAAGCAAAAAGAAGACAAAAATGAGGAAAAAATAGATCCGTGGAAAAGGCAGACAAATTCATGGAAAATACAGACAAAAAGTGAAAGAATTCGGGAAAATAATACAGAAACAAAATGCCAAAACTCAGAACTAGGAGTCATACAAAAACAACAATTAGAAATGCAAAAGATAAACAACAAGATTTCAGAAATGGACAGTGTCATAGAAGGGCTGAGGAGCAGGTTTGAAACGGTGGAAGACAGGATCAGTGGAATTGAAGACAAACACTTGGCACTTGGATACAACTCTGTTCAAAGAAAACTCAGAAAAAAGAACAAAGAAAAACGAAGAGACCCTGAGAGTTATGTGGGGTACAGTCAAAAGCAAAAATTTGCAAGGGATCTGAGTTCCAGAACGGAGAGAAAACAGAAAACACAGAGAGGATCATGGAAGAATTGCTGACAGAAAACTTCCCTAATATCATGAAAGATGAAAAACTGATGATCCAAGAAGTTCAACAAACCCCATATAGGAGAGACCCCAAAAGAAAATCACAAAGGTGTATCATAATCACACTCAAGAAAACCAAAGACAAAGAATCCTGAGAACAGCTCAAGAAAAATAAAAAGTCACATATAGAGGAGAAACAATAAGCTAACACTAAGCTCTGATTACCCGTCAGAAACCATGCAGGCAAGAAGGCAGTGGCAGAGAATGATAGAATGCATTAAAAAACAGGATCCATCAATATACTGTCTACAAGAGACACACCTTAGAAACAAAGATGTAAATTTATTAGAAATCAAAGGATGGAAATAAATATATCAAGCAAACAGCTACTGTCTCAGTCATCTAGTGCTGCTCTAACAGAAATACCACGAGTTGATGGCTTCAACAAAGAGAAGTTTATTCTCTCACAGTCCAGTAGCCTACAAGTCCAAATTAAGGGCATCAGCTCCAGGAAAAGGCTTTCTGTCTCTGTCAGCTCTGGAGGAAGGTCCTTATGATGCATCAGTCTTTCCTTGGTCTGGGAGCATCTCAGCGCAGGAACCTCAGGTCCAAAGGACACCCTCTGCTCCTGGCACTACTTTCTTGGTATGAGATTCCCGTGTGTCTCTGCTTGCTTCTATCTCAAAAGAGATTGCATCAAGACACTATTTAATCCTGTCAACCTCATCAGTATAAGCTCATCACAGTGATAGAATTTACATTACATAAGAAGATCACATATAATCTCATCATAGTGATAGAGTTTACAACACATGAGGAAATCACATCAGATTACACAATCATACGACACTGGGAATCATGACCGAGCCAAGTGAACAGATATTTTTGGGGGACACAACTCAATCCATGACAGCTACCAAAAAAGAGCAGGAGTGGCAATACTAATCTCAGATAAAATAGACTTTAAAAACAAAATCTGTCATAAAAGACAAAGAAGGGCACTACATCATGATTAAAGAAACAATCCAGCATGAAGATATAACCATAATAAACATCTATGCACCTAATGACAGGGATCCAAAATACATAAAACAAACTTTAACAGCACTGAAAAGAGAAATTGACAGTTCCACTATAATAGTAGGACACTTCAACACACCACTTTAGGTAAAGGACAGAACATCTGCAAAGAAACTCAGTAAAGATACAGAAGATCTAAAGGCCACAGTCAGCCAACTGTAACTCATAGACATATACAGAACACTCCATCCACAGCTGCAAAGTATACATTCTTTTCCAATGCACATGGACCATTCTCCAGAATAGACCACATCTTAGGCCACAGAGCAACCCTCAACAAAATCCAAAACACTGAGATAATACTAAGTATCTTCTCTGATCACAACATCATCAAAGTAGAAATTAACAACAGGAAGAGCAAGGAAAAAAAATTACATGGAAACTAAACAACACCCTGCTTAAGAACCACTGTGTATTAGAAAAAATTAAAGATGGAATCAAAATATTCCCAGAATCAAATGACAGTGAAAACACATCATACCAAAACCTGTAGGACACTGCAAAGGCAATCCTCAAAGGTCAATTTATAGCAATAGATGCACATCAAAAAAGAAGAAAGGGAACTCAGCACAGGAGAGTAAAAGGAACAAAACTGGAGGACATTAAGCTGAGTGAAATAAGTCAATCACAAAAGGACAAATATTGTATGAGACTTATACTGTATAACTCATGTAAGAGTTTACACACAAAAAGAAACAATCTTTGTTGGTTATAAGGGATGGGAGGAGTGGGGCGGGGAACTAAATAGATAAATAGTAACTTTGGTGAAGGGTAAGACAGTACACATTACTGGGGAAGCCAGCACAACTTGTACAAGGAAAGGTCATGGAAGCTCCATAGACACTTCCAAACTCCCTGAGGGACTGAATTCCTGGGCGGAGGGCTGTGGGGACCGTGGTCTCGGGGAACATCTAGTTCAATTGGCATAACAGTTTATAAAGACAATGTTCTACATTCTGCCTTGGTGGGTAGCGTCTGGGGTCTTAAAAGCCTGTGAGCAGCCATCTAAGATATTCCACTGGTCTCACCCCTTTGGGAGCAAGGGAGAATGAAAAGAACAAGATAAAAGAAAAGATTAGTCCAAAGGACTAATGGACCACAGCTACCACGGCCTCCACCAGACTGAGTCCAGTACAGCTAGATGCTGCCCGGCTACCACCACTGACTGCTTTGACTGGGATCACAATAGAGCGTCCTGGACAGAGCTGGAAAAGGATGTAGAACAGAATTCTGACTCATAAAAAAAGACCAGATTTACTGGGCTGACAGATTGGAGAAACCCCAAGAGTATGGCCCCCAGACACCCTTTTAGCTCAGTGGTGAAGCCCCTCCCAAAGTAAACCGTTCAGCCAGGGATTGGACAGTCTCATAAAACAAAACAGGACTAATGAGGCACAGCAGCCCAGGTACAAGGACTAGAAGGCACGACGGGACAGGAAAGCTGGTGATAGGGAACCCAAGGTTGAGAAGGGACAGTGTTGACATGTCATGGGGTTGTTAACCATTGTCATAGGGCAATATGTGTACTAACTGTTCAATGAGAAACTATTCTGCAAACCTTCCTCTAAGGTACAAAAAACAAAAAAAAAAGTATTATCAATGTGAGATCAAATTGACAACAGCAACTCAAAAGGTTTGATGGGAAGCCTAGTGGACAGTGAGTTGAAGATAATGGTGATGGAATAATTTGGAAAAGGATAGTGAGAATAGCAGCAGAACTGGAAGAATGTAATCAATGTCACTGAATTGAAAATGGTGTAACCTTAGCTATGTATATTTCCACCAAAAAAAGGGTCCTCAAGTTGAGAAGGGAGAGTGTTGACATGTCGTGGGGTTGTTAACCAATGTCATAAAACAATATGTGTACTGACGGTTAAATGAGAAACTATTTGTTCTGTAAACCTGCATCTAAAGTACAATAAAAAAATTTAAAAACAAAAGAAGGGACAGAATCAAAGCATTAGCTACACAACTCGAACAAATAAAAAGAGAACAGCAAAAGAAGCCTACAGCCACCAGAAGAAAGGAAATAATAAAGATCAGAGATGAAATAAATGAAATAGAGAACAGAAAAACAATAGAAAGAATCAACAAAACCAAAAGTTGCATCTTTGAAAGGATCAACAAAATTGACAAACCACTAGCCAAACTGACAAAAGAAAAACAGGAGAGGATGCAAATAACCTAAATAAGAAATGAAATGGGAGACATTACAACAGATCCAACTGAAATAAAAAGGATCATAATAGAGTATTACGAAAAACTGTACTCCAAAAAAATTGAAAATCTGGAGGAAATGGACAAATTTATAGAAACACACTACCTACCCAGACTATAGCAAATTGATGTTGAAAATTTAAACAGACCCATAACAAGAGAAGAGATTGAAAAGGTAATTAAAAAAGTACCCCCCCCCCAAAAAAAGCCCTGGCCCAGATGGCTTTACTGGAGAATTCTACCAAACATTCAGAGAAGAGCTTACACGAGTACTACTCAAATTATTTCAGAACGTAGAAAAGGAAGGGATACTCCCAAATTCATTCTATGAAGGCAGCATAACCCTGAAACCAAAACCAGGCAAAGACACCACACAAAAAAAGAAAATTACAGACCAATATTTCTCATGAATATAGATGCAGAAATTCTCAACAAAATTCTAGCCAGTAGAATTTAGCATTATATAAAAAAATAATACACCATGACCAAGTAGGATTCATACCAGTTATGCAAGGATGATTCAACATTAGAAAATCAATCAACGTAATCCACCACATAAATAAAATAAAGGAAAAGAATCACATGTTCATCTCAACTGATGCAGAAAAGGTATTACACAAAGTCCAACACCCATTCCTGATAAAAACTCTCAATAAAATAGTTATAGAAGGGAAATTTCTCAACGTAATAAAAGGGCATCTATGCAAAGTCAACAGCCAACATCATTCTAAATGGAGAGAAGCTGAAAACGTTCCCCTTGAGAACAAGAATGAGACAAGGATGTCCTTTGTCACCACTTCTGTTTAACATTGTGCTGGAAATCCTAGCTAGAGCATTATTGCAATAAAAAGAAGTAAAGGGCATCCAAGTTGGTAAATTAAGAAGTAAAACTCCCTATTTGCAGATAATATGATACTATATATGGAAAACCCAAAACACTCCATGAGAAAACTACTGAAACTAATAGATTCAGCAGAGTAGCAGGATACAAGATAAACACACAAAAATCAGTTGGATTTCTATACATCAAAAAAGAGAATGACAAAAACGAAATCAGGAAAGCAATACCATTTATAGTAGCTCCTAAAAAAATAAAATACTTAAGAATAAATCTAACGAGGAATGTAAAAGAAGTATACGAAGAAAACTACAAAACAATACTGCAATAAACCAAAAGAGATCTGCATAAATGGAAAAACATGCCATGCTAATGGATAGGTATACTCCACATTGTGAAAATGACAATTCTACCCAAAGCAATTTACAAATGCAGTGAAATCCTGATCCAGATACCAACAACATTCTTTAAAGAGATGGAAAAAGTAACCATTAACTTTATGTGGAAAGGGAAGAGGCCCTGGTAAGTAAAGCTTTGTTGAAGAGGAAGAATAAAGTAGGAGGACTTGCACTACCTGACCTCAGAACCTACTATACTGCTACAGTAGTCAAAACAGCCACGTACTGGTACAAGGACAGATGCATTGACCAATGGAACAGAATTGAGAACCCAGAAGTAATTCCATCCATCTATGGTCACCTGGTTTTTGACAAGGGCCCGAAGTCCATCAAATGGGGAAAAGACAGTCTTTTTAATGAATGGTACGGGCAAAACTGGAAGTCCATCTGCAAAAAAATGAAACAGGACCCATACCACACACCATAAACAAAAACTAATTCAAAATGGATCAAAGACCCAAATATAAAACCAAAAACTGTAAAGATCATAGAAGAAAAAATAGGATCAACACTAGAGACCCTAATACATGGCATTAACAGGATACAAACCATAACTAACAACATACAAACTCCAGAAGATAAGCTAGATAACTGGGCTCTTCTAAAAATTAAACACTTAGGCTCATCAAAAGACTTCACCAAAAGATTAAAAAGAGAACCTAAAGACTAGGAAAAAATTTTTGGCTATGATAAATCTGACAAAGTTCTAACCTCTAAAATCTGCAGGAAAATGCAACACCTCTACAACAGAAAGACAATTCAGTTAAAAAATGGGCTAAGGAAATGAACAGACACTTCACCAAAGAAGACATTCAAGCGGCTAGCAGACACATGAGAAAATGCTTGTGAACACTAGCCATTAGGGAAGTGCAAATCAAAACCACAATGAGATGCCATCTCCCCCCAACATTACTGGTAAGAATCAAAAAAACAAAAAATATTGGATAGGTTGCGAGGAGATTGGAACTCTTATGCACTGCTGGTGGGAATGCAAAATGGTACAACCATTTTGGAAAATGATATGGCGTTTTCTTAGAAAGTTAGAAATACCATATGACCCAGCAATCCCACTCCTAGGAATATATCCTAGAGAAATAAGAGTCGTTGCATGAATAGGTATGTGCACACCCCTGTTAGCTGCAGCATTGTTCACACTAACAAAAAGATGGAACCAATCTAGATGCCCATCAACAGATGAATGGATAAACAAACTATGGTACATACACATAATGGAATACTACGCAACGATAAAGAGCAATAATGAATGCGAAGCATCTCACAACATGGATGAATCTGGAGGGAATTATGCTGAGTGAAATAAGTCAATCACAAAAGGACAAATATTACATGAGACCACTACCATAAAAACTGATGAAAGGGTTTACACACAAAAAGAAACAATCTTTGTCAGTTATTAGGGAGGGAACGGGTGGGGATAGAAAAACACTAAATAGACAATAGGTAAGTGGTGACTATGGTGAAGGGTAAGACAGTACACAATACTGGGGAAGCCAGCACAGCTTGTTCAGGGTAAGGTCATGGAAGCTTCATGGACAAATGCAGTCTCCCTTAGGGACTGAATTGCTAGGCTGAGGGTTGTGGAGACCATGGTCTCAGGGACTATCTAGCTCAGTTGGCATAACATAGTTTATAAAGAAAATGTTCTACATTCTACTTTGGTAAGTAGCATCTGGGGTCCTAATAGCCTGTGAACCATCATCTAAGATACTCCACTGATCTCACCCCTTGAGGAGCAAGAGAAAATAAAAACCATGGACTCAAGGAAAAGATTAGTCCAGAGGACTAACAGAGCACTACTATGGCCTCCACCAGACTGAGTCCATTACAACTAGATGGTGCCCAGCTAATGCCACTGACTGCTCTGACAGGGATCACAATAGAGGGTCCCAGACAGAGCAGGTAAAAAATGTAGACAAAATTCGAACTCACAAAAAAAAAAAAAAAAAAGACCAGAGTTACTGACCTCACAGACACTGGAGAAACCCCGAGAGTATGGCCCATGGACACCCGTTTTTTTTTTTTTTTTTAATTGTACTTCAGGTGAAGGTTTACAGAACAAATATTTTCTCATTAAACAGTAGTACACGTATTGTTTTATGACATTGGTTAACAACCCCACGACATGTCAACCCCCTGCCTTCTTGACCATGTTTTTTTTTTTGGTGATAATATACATAGCCAAAGATACACCATTTCAAAAATTTCTACATGCACAGTTCAGTGACATCGACTACGTTCTTCCAGTTGTGCTGCTATTCTTACATTAGATAAATGTTTACAGAACAAAATAGTTTCTCATTAAACAGTACATATGTTGCCCTATGACAGTGGTTAACAACCTCACAACACATCAACACTGTCCTTACTCAACCTTGGGTTCCCTATCACCAGCTCTCCTGTCCCCTTCTGCCTTCTAGCCCTTGTCCCTGGACTACTGTGCCTCATTAGTCCTGTTTTGTTTTATGGAGCTGTCCAATCCCTGGCTGAACAGTAAAGCTTGGAAGTGACTTCACCACTGAGCTAAAAGGGTGTCTGGGGGCCATAATCTCGGGGTTTCTCTAGGCTCCTTTAGGGCAGTAAATCTGGTCTTTTTTGTGTATGTTAGAATTTTGTTCTAAATCCTTCTCCAGCTCTGTCCAGAACCCTCTGTTGTGATCCCGGTCAGAACAGTCAGTGGTGGTAACCGGGCACCATCTAGCTGTACTGGACTCAGTCTGGTGGAAGGCTTGGTAGCTGTGGTCCATTAGTCCTTTGGACTAATCTTTTCCTTGTATCCTGTTCTCTTCATTCTCCCTTGCTCCCGAAGGGATGAGGATGAGACCAGTGGAGTATCTTAGATGGCTGCTCACAGGCTTTTAAGACCCCAGATACTACTCACCAAGGTAGAACGTAAAACATTGTCTTTATAAACTTTATTATGCCAGTTGAGCTAGATGTTCCCTGAGATCATGGTCCCCACAGCCCTCTGCCCAGCAATTCATTCCCTCAGGGAGTTTGGATGTGTCTATGGAGCTTCTGTGACCTTTCCTTGTAAAGTTGTGCTGGCTTCCCCAGTAATGTGTACTGTCTCACCCTTCACCAAAGATACCAAGTATCTATTGCCTATTTGGTATTTCACCCCCACCCCTCCCATCCCTGGTAACCAACAAAGATTTTTTTTGTGTGTGTAAACTTTATCATGGGTTTTAAAATAGAGGTCTCATACAATATTTGTCCTTTTGTGATTGACTTATTTCACTCAGCATAATGTCCTCCAGTTTCATCCTGTTATGAGATGCTTCCCAGATTCATCATTGTTCTTTCTCGTTGCATAGTACTCCATTGTGTGTATGTACCATAGTTTGTTTATCCGTTCATCTGTTGATTGGCATCTAGGTTGTTTCCATTGTTTTGCTATTGTGAACAATGCTGCCATGAACATAGCTGTGCATATGTCAATTCTAGTGATGACTCTTATTTCTCTAGGATATATTCCTAGGAGTGGGATTGCTGGATCGTATGCTATTTCTATTTCTAGCTTTCTAAGGAAGCACCATATCATTTTCCAAAATGGTTGTACCATTTTGCATTCCCACCAACAGTGCACAAGATCTCCCCTCAGCCCCTCCAACATTTGTTATTTCTAGTGTTTTTGATTTGTGCCAGTAATGCTGGGGTGATATAGTATCTCATTGTGGTTTTAATTTGCATTTCTCTAATGGCTAGTGATCCTGAGCATTTCCTCATGTGTCTGTTGGCCATTTAAATGTCTTCTTTGGTGAAGTATCTGTTCATTTCCTTTGCCCAATTTTAAGCCTACCTATCCATGAGCGTGGTATGTTTTTCCATTTATGTAGATCCCTTTGGGTTTCTTGCAGTAGTGTTTTGTAGTTTTCTTTGTATAGGTCTTTTACATCCCTGGTTAGATTTATTCTAAGTATTATATTTTGTTAGGGGCTATTATAAATGGTATTGTTTTCCTGATTTCCTTTTCATCGTTTTCTTTATTGGTGTATAGGAATCCAACTGATTTTTGTATGTTTATTTTGTATCCTGCTACTCTGCTGAATCTTTCTATTAGTTCCAGTAGATTTCTCGTGGAGTCTTTAGGGTTTTCTATGTATAGTATATAATCTGCAAACAGGGACAGTTTAACTTTTTCATTACCAATTTGGATGCCGTTTATTTCTTTTTCTTGCCTTATTGCTCTAGCTAGAACTCCCAGCACAATGTTAAATAGGAGTGGTGATAAAGGGCATCCTTGTCTTGCTCCTGTTCTCAAGGGGAATGTTTTCAGCCTCTCTCCATTAATAATGATGTTGGCCTTTGGTTTTGCATAGATGCCCTTTATTATGTTGAGAAGTTTCTCTTCTGTGCCTATTTTATTGAGAGTTTTTATCAGGAATGGGTGTAGGACTTTGTCTAATGCCTTTTCTGCATCAATTGAGATGATCATGTGATTCTTTTCTTTCCTTTTATTTATGTGGTGGATTACATTGATTGATTTTCTAATGTTGAACCATCCTTGCATACCTGGTATGAATCCTACTTGGTTGTGGTGTATTATTTTTTTGATATGATGCTGAATTCTGTTGGCTAGAATTTTGTTGAGAATTTTCACATCTATATTCATGAGAGATATTGGTATGTAATTTTTTTTTTGTGTGGCGTCTTTGCCTGGTTTTGATATCAACGTTATGCTGGCTTCACAGAATGAATTTGGAAGTGTTGCTTCCTTTTCTATGCTCTGAAATAGCTTGAGTAGTACTGGTAGAAGCTCTTCTGTGAATGTTTCGTAGAATACTCCAGTGAAGCCATCTGGAAGTTTTTTTGTTTTTTTGTTTTTTTGTTTTTTTATTACCTTTTCAGTCTCTTCTCTTTACATGGGTCCGTTCCGATTTTCAACATCACTTTGTTGTAGTTTGGGTAGGTAGTGTGTTTCTAGAAATTTATCCATTTCCTCTAGGTTTTCAAATTTGTTGGAGTATAGTTGTTCATAATATGCAGTTATGATCCTTTTTACTTCAGTTGAGTCTGTTGTAATGTCCTCCATTTCATCTTATTTGGGTTATTTGTGTCCTCTCCTGTTTTTGTTTTGTCTGTCTGGCCAGTGGTTTGTCGATTATGTTGATTCTTTCAAAGAACCAACTTCTGGTTTTGTTGATTCCTTCTATTGTTTTTCTGTTTTCTGTTTCATTTATTTTTGCTCTGATCTTTATTTCCTTTCTTCTGGTGGCTGTGGGCTTTTTTTGCTGTTCTCTTTCTATTTGTTTGGGTTGTGTAGTTAATGTTTTGATTTTGTCCCTTCTGTTTTGATGTGTGCACGTATTGCTATAAATTGTCCTCTGAGGACTGCCTTTGCTGTGTCCCAAAGGTTTTGGTATGATGTGTTTTCGTTCTCATTTGATTCTCGGGATTTTTTGATTCTGTCTCTGATTTCTTCTATTACAGTGATGTGTAAGCAGGGTGTTATTCAGTTTCCACGTAACTGATTTTTTTTTCCTTGGTATTCCTGTTGTTAATTTCTACCTTGATGGCATTGTGGTCAGAGAAGATACTTTGAATTATCTCAGCATTTTGGATTTTGTTGAAGATTGCTCTGTGGCCTAAGATGTGGTCTCTTCTGGAGAACATTCCATGTGCATTGGAAAAGAATGTGTACTTCGCAGTTGTTGGATGGAGTGTTCTATATATGTCTATGAGGTCAAGTTGGCTGATTGTGCCCTTTAGGTCTTCTGTATCTTTGCTGAGTTTCTGCTTAGTTGTTCTGTCCTTTACTGACAGTGGTGTGTTGAAATCTCCTATTATGATTGTGGAACTTTCAGTTTCTCTTTTCAGTGTTGTTAGAGTTGATGTATTTTGGAGCCCTGTCATTGGGTGCGTAGATGTTTATTATGGTTATGTCTTCATGATGGATCATCCACTTATCATTATATAGTGTTCTTCTTTGTCTTTAATGGTGGATTTTGTTTTAAAGGCTATTTTATCTGAGATTAATATTGCCACTCCTGCTCTTTTTTGGTAGTTGTTAGCTTGATATATTTTTTTCCAACCTTTGACTTTTAATAAACTCACATCTTTGTTTCTAAGGTGTGTCTCTTGTAGACAGCATATTGATGGATCCTGTTTTCTTATCCATTCTGTGACTCTCTGTCTCTTTATGGGTGCATTGAGTCCATTTGCATTCTGTGTAATTATTGATAGATGTGAGTTTGTTGCTGACAGTTTGTAGTGCTTTGTTTTGTGGTGCTGACGTTTTCTTTGTGCTTCTAACTCTTCTGTGCTGAATTACTTTTGTTTGTGGATTTTTTTTCATTTCTTTTGTTTTTGTAGGCTTTGTTATTGCTGAGACTTTATGTTTTTCCTGTTTTTTTTAATGAGTGTGTTTGTTAACTTTCTTTGTGGTTAGCATGAATTTTACCCTTATCTTTCTAAGTTTGAACCGTCTATTATTACTTGGTGTCCTTGCATTTCTCTCCATTGGAAGGTTCTATACCTACACCATTTATTCCCTCTTTTAGTGTTCTGATGCTGTTGTCATTTACAGATTAACTGCTCTGATTACCTCTTGTATTTCTTTTGGTTTTAGATAGTCCTTAAGAGTTCATTTCCTAGATTGTTACCTGGCTGGTACGATCCTGTATCCTAGATTCAGCCTGTGAGCTGAAGTTGTTCTCAGATCGAAGAACTCCCTTTTGATAATTCTTGTAACTTTAGTTTGGTTTTTACATATTCCCTTAATTACTGTTTATCTGGAAATGTCCTTAATTTCACCATCATATTTGAACGAGAGTTTTGCAGGATATGTTATTCTTGGCTGGCAATGTTTTTCTTTCAAGGTTTTATTTATGTCTTCCCATTGCCTTCTTGCCTGCATGGTTTCTGTTGAATATCTGAGCTTAGTCTTATTGTTTCTCCTCTGTATGTGACTTCTTGTTTTTAACGAGCTTCTCTCAGGATTCTTTGTTTGTCTTTGGCTTTGGCGAGTGTGATTATGATATGCCTTGGTGATTTTCTTTTTGAGGTCCGTCGTATATGGGGTTCATTGAGCTTCTTGGATGGCCAGATTTTCATCTTCCGTGATATTGGGGAAGTTTTCTGTCAGCAGTTCTTCAGTAATCCTTTCTGTGTTTTCTGTTTTCTCCCCGTTCTGGAACTCCGATCACTTGAAAATTTTTGCTTTTGATTGTATGCCACATAACTCTCAGGGTCTCTTCGTTTTTCTTTGTTCTTTTTTCGAGTTTTCCTCGAACAGAGTTTGTCTTCAATTCCACTGATCTGTCTTCCACTGTTTCAAATCTGCTCTTCAGCCAATCTGTGACACTGTCCATTTCTGAAATCTTTTTTTTTTATCTTTTGTATTTGTAATTGTTGTTTTTGTGTAATTTCTAGTTGTGAATTTATTTTGGCATTTTGTTCCTTCATTATTTTCCTGAATTATTCCATTTTCTTGTCTGTATTTTCCATGAATTTGTCTATTTTTCCCTCCAACTCTTGTATAATTCTGAGTATTAGAGATTTGAATTCCCTGTCAGGTAGTTCTAATGCCTTTTCTTCCACTGGAAAGTCATCTGGTGTTTTATTTTGGACACCTAGTGGAACCATCCTGTCCTGTTTTTGTAAATGTTTTGATTTTTTCTGCTGTTTTCAGCGTATTCAGTAGTTATTTTTCTTGTTTACTGATTGTAGATTTGTTTTTGCTATGTCTGAGCAGGCGGGCTGTGTGTTCCTTGTTGTTTGCTTGTCTGGGGGCACGATACTTTTTGCCTCCTCCAATTGGCAGGGTGAGCCACTCATTTATGGTTCAGCAGGGCAGGTCTAGCTGAAGAGGAGTTACTTGGATGGGTTTTTTGTGGCACTTACTACAGCCACAAGGGCGGGTCGGTACCCAGTGCATAGCAGGTTCTGGTATGCTGTGCCTGTGCTGCTTGTTGGTGTGATGTTAAGCGCATGGTGCAGGTAGGCAGGATGGAGGGGGGAGATTGTTATGTGAGGAGCTAAGATGGGTATGGGAGAGAGGAGAGAGGAATAGGAGCCAAAAACATACAAACAAACAAAAAAGAGTTCTAGGGGAGCTTGCCGTCAGTGGAGAGATGAGAGACTATGAAATGGAGAAAAACAAAAGGGAAGAAGAAGAAAAAAAAGAAAAGAATGAATAAATAAAATTTTGAAAGGCAAAAGAACAGCAAAGCTCCCAGGGATCCCACTGATGCAGCTACAACATCTGGGGAAGTTGTTCTCAGGTGTTGCAGTACAGCCTGGCTAGAAAGCGTAGAAGTATACAGCGCCAGGTGTTCAGGGAACAGGAAGAGAAGGAAGGTATAGAGAGACAAGGAACTGAGTAATGAAGAAAAACAAAAAGGGGAAAAGAGGTAAAAGAAAACAAAACAAATTTAAAAAAAAGAACATGAAAAGCCCCCAAAAAAACAGAAAAAAAAAAAAAAGAAAACATAAAAAGAAATTCTCTCAAGGATCCCTCAGCGCATCTGCGCAATCCAAGGGGGTAGGTCCCAAGCCGCGCAGCACCGCCTGGCCAGAACAGGCTCCCAACTCGAGAAAAGGAAAAGAAAACAAAGAAACAAAAGCCCTGGGATCCCACCAGCGTGGCAGCCCAGACCGGGAAGCAGTTCCACACTTGAACGGAGCTTGCAGCACCTCAGGATGAAGCAAAGATGGCTCACGGTGCCAAGTATTTGTTGACAGGTAGGGAAGAAATCAAAAGAAGCAGAAAAAAGCAACATCATCAGCCAACAAATGGCACTCAGGGAGCCGGCCAGTGCGGGTGGTTGGAATCCAAGCAGCCAGTGCTTCCCGGACAAGAGACTGTGGCCGCCAGAAGCGTAGGAGGCCGATTGGGGGTGAAGAAGGGTGGGGGATGGGAAAGCGTATATCGCAAACTACCGGTTGTGTTGTCTCCTGCTGGAAGCTCCATGAAGCTGCCTTCTCATACCCCCTATTTGCTGGTCTCCGATAGTACTCCAAGATGGCGGATCTGCACTGTGTTAGCTGATAGGGGACCTCTGCATGAGTCTCTCCTCACTCTTTGTTCTCTGTCAGTTTTCTTACTCCATTTAGTGCTTGGCTGAGTTCTTTATCTCTTCATTTTATGTTTTAGGGTTTCAGGATTGCTGTTTTCTCTGTTTGACTTAGTTTTTCAGATCTTTGCTGTGGAGGGCTGGCGTGGTGCTTCTGCCTAGAGCGCCATTTTGCCAGAAGATCCCACAGACACCCTTTTAGCCCAGTAATGAAGTCACTCCAGAGGTTCACCTTTTAGCCAAAGATTCAACAGACCCGTAGGACAAAATGAGACTAAAGTGGTACACCAACCCAGGAGCAAGGACTAGAATGCAGAAGGGGACAGGAAAGCTAGTAATAGCGAACCCATGGTCGAGAAGGGAGAGTACTGATGTCATGGGATTGTTAACCAATGCCATAAAACAACGTTTATCTACTAACTCTTTAATGTGAAGCTAGTTCTGTAAGCCTTCATCTAAAGTTGAATTAAAAAAAAAAAAAAACATTTCTATGGGACCAAACAATCAACAATTACTTCAAAACAAAGATAAGAATGTAAGGGGACAGGGGAACTAAATTAGTGGAAATGGAACAAACAGAACAGAATTATTGAGAACGTTCACAAATTATGAAGAATGTAACCAATGTCAGTGAACAATTTGTGTCGAAATTGTTGAATGGGAACCTAAACTGCTGTGGGAACCTTCGCCGAAAACACAATAAAATATCATTTAAAAAAAAAAAAACCCTTGGCTTGGGTCAGGTGCACCTTAGTCCTCAAGGTGACGTCTTTGCTTTTTATCACTTTAAAGAGATCTTTTGCAGCAGATTTGCCCAGTGCAATATGTTGTTTGATTTCTTGACTGCTACTTCTGTGCACCTTGATTGTGGATCCAGGTAAAATGAAATCCTTGACAACTTTAGTCTTTTCTCTGTTTATCATGATGTTGCTTATTGGCCCAGCTGTGAGGATTTTTTTTTTTTAATGTTGAGGTATAATCCATACTGAAGGCTGTAGTCTTTGATCTTCATCAGTAAGTGCTTCAAGTCCTCTCCACTTGCAGCAAGCAAGGTTGTGTCATCTGCATAACACAGGTTGTTAATGAGTCTTCCTCCAATCCTGATGCCCCCTTCTTCTTCATATAGTCCAGGTTTTTGGATTATTTGCTCAGCATACAGATTGAATTCAAGTATGGTGAAAGGATACAACCCCAATGCACACCTTTTCTGATTTTAAACCATACAGTATCCTCTTGTTCTTTTTGAACATCTGTCTCTTGGTCTATGTACAGGTTCTGTATGAGCACAAATAAGTGTTCTGGAATTCCTGTTTTTCCCATTGTTATCCATAATTTGTTATGAGCCACACAGTCGAATGCTTTTGCCTAGTCAGTAAAGCACAGGTAAACATCTTTCTGGTATTCTCTGCTTTCAGTCGATATCTCTGTGACATCAGCAGTGACATCCCTTGTTCCACATCTTCTTCAGAAGCTGGCTTGAATTTTTTGGCAGTTCCCTGTTGATGTACTGCTGCAACCGTTTTTGAATGATCTTCAGCAAAATTTTACTTGTGTGTGATATTAATGATATTGTTTGATAATTTTCGCATTCGGTTGAATCACCTTTCTTTGGAATAGGCACATATATGGATCTCTTCCAGTTGGTTGGCCAGGTAGCTGTCTTCTAAATTTCTTGGCATAGAGTGAGTACTTCCAGCATTTCATCTGTTTGTTGCAACTTTGCAATTGATATTATGTCAGTTCCTGGCGCCTTGTTTTTCACCAATGCCTTCGGTGCAGCTTGGACTTCTTCCTTCAGTACCATTGGTTGCTGATCATATACTGCCTCCTGAAATGGTTGAACGTTGCCCGATTCTTTTCAGTACAGTGACTCTGTGTATTCATTTTATCTTCTTTTGTTGCTCCCTGTGTTGTTCAGTTTTTTGCCCATAGAATCCTTCAGTATTGCAACTTGAGGCTTGAATTGTTTTTCAGTTCTTTCACTTTGAGAAATGTCATGCATGTTCTTCCCTTTTGTTTTTCTTATTCCGGGTCTTTGCACATTTCATTATAGTACTTTAGTTTGTCTTCTCAAGCTGCCCTTTGAAGTCTTCTGTTCAGCTCCTTTTTGTCTTTATTTCTTCCTTAACTACTCTGCATTCAAGAGCAAGTTTGAGTCTCTTCTGATATACATTTTGGTCTTTTTCTTTCTTGTCTTTTTAATACTTTTTGCTTTCTTAATGTTTGATGTCATCCCACAACTTGTCTCATCTTTGGTCATTAGTACTCAGCACTTCAAATCCATTCTTGAAATGGTCTCTAAATTTACGTGGGATATACTCAGAGTTGTACTCTGGCTCTTATGGGCTTGTTTTAATTTTCTTCACCTTCTACTTATTGCATATGAGCAATTGATGGTCTGTTCCGTAGTTGGCCCCTGGCCTTGTTCTGATTGATGATACTGAGCTTCTCCATCTCTTTCCAGAGATGTAGTTGATTTGATTCCCGTGTATGTCATCTGGCAATGTCTATGTGTATCATCACTGTTTATATTGTCAGAAAAAGTTATTTCCAATGAATAAGTCATTGATCTTTCAAAATTTTATCACGGGGTCTCTGGTGTTGTTCTGTCACAGGGCCATATTTTCCAAGTACTAATCCTTCTTTGTTGCCAACTTTCACATTCCAATCACCAGTAATTATCAATGCATCTTGATTGCATGTTTGATTAATTTCAGAGTGAATAAGTTGGTAAAAATATTCTACTTCTTCATCTTTGGCCTTAGTGGTTGGTGCCTAAATTTGAATAATAGTCGTATTAACTGGTCTTCCTTGTAGGCATATGGATATTATCCTATCACTGACAATGTTGTACTTCAGGATATATCTTGAAATGTTCTTTTTTTAATGATGAATGCAACAGCATTCCTCTTCAATTTTTTATTACTGGCATAGACCATATGATGTTCAATTCAAAATGGCCAACCCAGTCCATTTCAGCTCAGTAATGCCTAGGATATCGATCTTCAAGCGTTCTATTTCATTTTTGACAACTTCCAATTTTCCTTGATTCATACTTTATACATTTCATATTCTGATCATTAATGGATGTTTGTATTTGTTTCTTTTCATTTTGAGTCATCCCACATCAGCAAATGAAGGTCTTGAAAGCTTTCCTCCATCCACATCATTAAAATCGACTCTACTTTGAGGATATAGCTCTTCCCCAGTTGTATTTTGAGTGCCTTCCAACCTGAAGGGCTCATCTTCTGGCACTGTATCAGAGTGTTCTGCTGCTATCCATAAGGTTTTCACTAGACAGTTTTTTCAGAAGTAGATCACCAGGTCCTTCTTCCCAGTCTTTCTTAGTCTAGAAGCTCCCTGGAAACCTGTGCATCATGGATGACCCTGCTGGCATTTGAAGTACAGGTGGCATAGCTTCCAGCATCACGCCAACACATAAGCCACCACAGTACAAGAAACTGACAGATGAGTGGTGGTTTGTAATTATAGCCACTGCTAAATGTCTAATCTGTCTCTTCTTGTAATTATTAAGGTTTTTGTTTTTATAGACTGATTGCCCCGTTCCAAAATTTCCTTGGTAGTATGCAAATAGGAGACAGGAAGAAATATAAATCTAGGAACATGTTTTCCTTTGCCTTTTATGACAAGTCACCCCCGCAGATGGACCTATGGCAACTTTGTTCATCTCCAGAAGAGCCTAAAGTCATGTGATTCAAAATAATTGGGGCTGCCTTTTATCCTCTCAGCCTTACCGAGAATACAAGTCACTATATCCTGAGTTGTACATTAGCTTGTTATGACAGACACAATGTCATGACTTCTTTTTTCTTTCCTTAACAGTAATTTTATCATTTAGTGATAAGTCGATATGAGTCGGAATAGACTTGATGGCAATGGATTTGGGTTTTTTTGGGAGGGGGCTGAATATGCCCCTACAGAATGGGTAGAAGGAGCCTCTGGCTGGGAGTCAGCTGTGACTGGAGATACAAGCTGTTGGCAGGTTCCGCCACCTTTCTCTGCCTCAGTCAACTCATCCATACAGTGGAGGTGTTGTATATGCTGTAGAGAAATCACATACTTTTATATTTTTTGAATACATACTCAGTTTAAAGGTATTTTAAAACATTAAAATCTCAATAGTGATAGTTTCATAAAATAAGATTGTCTCATTATGGAGCAAGCTAATTCTGTGTTTTCCTAATAAATTTTGAACATGAAATAATCATCCAACAATGAGAGCTGATATAAATGGAAATTCGTAGCATAAAAAGGCTGCATAGGGCCTGACAGCTGATAAACCCAATTGTGAATTGCTCTAAAACCCAGGACAATCAGTGTCAAGTGGCATATGTGCTCAATAAATATTTTTTGAATGAATGGGTGAAATATTGTTTCTTTTGGGGTGGGCACCTATGGTTAGAGTAACAACGATTAAGTACAGCTAAAGGTTATGGAGTGAATATCGATTCCTGGGATTTGAGTTTCCTGAAATCTTATTATGAATTGTATACCATATTTTAAAGTAGTACTTACTCAAGTACGTATTATGCTTACCTGCTTTAATAAGGCAGTCTTTTTTTATATACATGTGAGTGAATATTTATACTGTTTTCCAAGATACCTGTGTCGCAGAAAATCGTTGTTTAGGTCATGAATCCAAGTGAGTTGCCTCTGGCCCCTGATGACTGCTTACCTGAATTGAAGGTATAGTGTTGAGGAAGAAAACACTTGGAATGTGAGTCTCTTAAATCAGAACCAGCAATGTGACCCCCAGCATTGCATCATCTACATGCAGAGTCCTTGGTATCAGACAAATATCAAATGTAGAAGAAAACCCTTTGAAAAAGTGTAAAGGGCTTTGCAAGTGGAATTGCTGGTGGCTATATTAGCAGTAGATCATGAAACTTCCCTTTAATCTTTCTCTCCTTGGTTTGAATGTTCTAATTTTTGAAGCGCATGAAAACAAAAAAGTGATCATTCAAGGTTTGTAAGCTGACCAAGTAAGTTTTCAACACAGATAGCGAATGACTGCAGTGCTTGGCCTTGTGGTTTGCTGTTTCAGCTCTATGTGGCCACAGAGGCGATCCTCATTGCACTGATTGGGGCCACGCCATCGTACCACTGGGACCTGGCAGAGCTCCTGCTGAACCAGAGCCACAGCAACCAGTCAGCTGGTGAAGACCGAGCCTTTGGGGACTGGCTCTTGACAGCCAATGGCAGCGAGATCCATAAGCACGTGCATTTCAGTAGCAGCTTCACCTCCATCGCCTCAGAGGTAACTAACATTAGGAATGATAAAAAATGAAATGAAAAGCAGATCATTCTGATCACTAAATGAATGTTTTTCCTTGTCCAGGTTGAACCACTGTGTTTCATCTTGTTGATTTAAATTTCAGCCCCATCTTCAAAAAACTTTCTAGTAAATTTGAGAGTTAAAGATTTTAATATATCAAAAAAAATATCCTATGAAAACACATTATTTTCCCTTCTTACTATAAATGGGAGAAGGGAAAGCATGAATCTTGCCAAACAAGTTCCATGAAATAAGATACAAATGTCAAAAGAGTTGTGTTTTGACCATGTTGTTGTGAGCCGTGGAATCGATT
The DNA here is from genome assembly GCA_030035585.1 of Dugong dugon. Taxonomy (NCBI): domain Eukaryota; kingdom Metazoa; phylum Chordata; class Mammalia; order Sirenia; family Dugongidae; genus Dugong; species Dugong dugon. The sequence continues at coordinate 157,190,065 of CM057462.1, forward strand.
CTGACTCATAGCCACCCTATAGGACAGAGTAGAACTGCCTCCTAGTGTTTCAAAGGAGTGGCTAGTGGATTCAAACTGCTGACCTTTTGGTTAGCAGACAAACTCTTAACCACTATGCCACCGGGGCTCCATATGTCAGAGTAACTGCCTAATAGTGTTTCCCAGACTGATATCTTTACAGAAGCAGATCACCAGGTCTTTTCTCCTGTGGAGTGGCTAGTGAGGTCAAACCGCCAACCTTAAGGTTAGCAGCTGAGTGCTTAACCATTATACCACCAGCATAGTATCCTTTTACAAAATGAATTAGAACTTTCACCTCTCTTTATTAAATACACAAAATTAAAAGAGAGAGAAATGTCATAACCCATTTATAGCATCCGAAGTTCATGTGTAGGTCCAATCCTAGGTGGAGGCCACCAAGGGAATCTTGACTATACAGTATAAAATACAAACGGTACACCTGGCGTGGTCAGGAAGCCTTATGTTCAAGGATGCTTTGCTGGCCAAGGAGAAGGTTCCAGTAAGGACAGCACCTCATGAGACAGCCAGAGATAAACAAGCTGAGAGTAGACAGTCTGATGAAGAGAAGCCGTAAGTGGGAGGGGGAGGGCTTACACTCAGCTGGAAAGTACCTACACTGGTTTTAAAAATGTTGAAATACTTCTATGTCCTTTGTCCACTGACTCCAAGCTACCCATGTGCCCCCTGCCACCCTGGCCCTGCCCCTGGACCCCGTGATCCAGCAAATACGATGTCAGTGACTGGTGCAGCAGGGGGCCTCCAGGATTCTGTTTCAGTTCTTAGTTCTGATTGCTGTGCCAGTCAGCTTCCCCAAAATCCCTTTGTCCATTTACCTGATAGATGCCCTGCTTGCATCTCCAGTTGGGGTGGGAAAACCACCCTATTCCGTGTGTGTGTGTGTGAATATTTTGATTATCATCCTATGGGTGGGGCATGCTAAAAACATAAGAGACATGCCAAAGGTGGTGGTTGGTTGGCCTTTCCTTAAGCATTCCCCATTTAAAGGGATAATGACTAGATTAACTTTTTGAGCTACTGCCAAGGTGGTGTTTCTATGACCACAGTCTAGTTATGTCACCCTTTACTCAGAAACCTCCAGTGCTTCTCCCCCGGCACACAGAATACAGTAGAAGTCCTAGGTGCTCCATTCAAGGCCCTTCACACTTCACAGCTTGGTCCCAGGGGTACTTTTCCAGCCTCGTTCTGCACTCTCCCCTCCCCACCCAAACGCACAACAATATTTACTGTTTCCCAGATGTGTCCAGAGTTCTTGGCCTGAACCTGTTACCTCAGTCAGGATTGCCCTCACCACTCACCTAGACTCTACCTGGTGAAATCCCACCTACCCTGTCAGGCTTGCGTTGAATGTCGCCTTCCCTGTGAAATCTTTCCCAGCCTACTCCCCAGAAAACATACACTTTTGTTTCTGCTCTAGTAACATTTTGTTTGCACTTACGTTACAGCTTGTTGTTTGTGGTTCAACTCCATTTTTCAAAAGTCCTTTGTCTTAGGCTGAGTAACACATAACATAAAGCATCACATCCTTTGAGGTTGGAAACTATGTTTTGGTCATCTTTATATCTCCAAGGCCTAGCAGTAACAGCAACAATAACTGCCACCACCGCCACCACCAAGGAGCCTTGGTGATGCAGTGGTTAAAGTGCTTGGCTGCTAACTGAAAAGTTGGCAGTTCAAACCCACTAGCCACTACACAGGAGAAAGCTGTGGCAGTCTGCTCCCATAAAGATTACAGCCTTGGAAACCCTTTGAAGGCAGTTCTGCTCTGTCCTGTAGGGTCACTATGAGTTGGAATCGACTCAACAGCAATGGATACCACCACCATCACCACTACCACTAAACTACTGAACTAACAAGTATCATTGTTGAATGCAGTATGCTAAGCATTGTGATGTTTTACAGGCTCTAGCTCATTTAATCCTTAAAATAACTATGAAGTAGGAGTTATTTCTGTCATTTTACAGGTGAAGAGATTTAGACTCCATGAGGTCAGAGTCAGCTAATAAGGGCAGAGGTGGGACTTGAACCCAAATGTGTCTTAACTCAGGAGCTTGTGCTTTCTTGATCGTTGCACTTTTGAAGAACTAATCCAGTCCTAACTGGTATGTACATCTCTTAGGTTCTTGGTGACAGTAGCCAAAGAATTGTCTTTTAATTTGGAAATAATTTCAAACTGACAAAAACTTTAAGAATAGTGTAAGGAATACCCTCATAGCCTTTAGCTCTATGTATTGTTGATGTTTTGCCTCATTAGCATTGTCATTTGCACTTTCTATTTTTTCTAAGTCATTTGAAGACTGCATATATCAATGTTCCTTTGTGCCCAAATACTTCAGTGTATATTTCCTAAAAATGAAGACATCCTCTTAACATAACACGTTACCAACGTCAAGAAATTTAACATTAGTACCATAGTTTAATCTACTGTGCATATCCAGTTTTATCACTTGATCCAATCATGTCCTTGATAGTATTATTTTCTCCCCTCTTGTATTAAATCCAGTCTGTTGTTAGTTGCCATTGAGTCAGCTCTGACTCATGGTGACGTTATATATAACAGAACAAAACATTGTCCAGTTCTGTGCTGTCTTCATGATTGGGGGTTCTTCCAGCCTCAAGGGCTCCAGAAAGTCTGGATTCCATTAGAATTGAAATTGTGTCTAACAGCCCTCCTCCTTTTGATCAGGATTCATCTATAGAATCTTTGAGTAGTTTTTATTTTAGTGTGGTGCCCTGGTGGTGCAGTGGTTAAGAACTTGGCTGCTAACCAAAAGATCAACTGTGCAAACCCACCAGTTGCTCCTTGGAAACCATATGGGGCAGCTCTACTCTGTTCTGTAGGGTTGCTATGAGTCAGAATTGACTTGACAGCAGTGGGTTTGGTTTGGTGTTGACAGGTGTGTAGTGATACCTTATTGTGGTTTTAATTTACATTTCCTACTGGCTAATGATGCTGAACATTTTTTTTTTTGTATGCTATTTGCCATCTGTATATTCTTTTTGGTTTGAAATGCCTCTTCACATCTTTTGCTTATCTTTTAATTGGATTGTTATTTTTTCATTATTGTTGAGTTTTGAGAGTTCTTTATGTATTTGGAATATTAGTACATTGTCAGATATGTGGTTTGCAGATATTTTCCCTCATTCTGTAGCTTGTCTTTTCATTCACTTACCAGGATCTTTCACAGAACAAAAGGTTTTAGTTTCAATGAAGTCCAATTTATCCTTTTTTTTTACTTTTAAAGATCATGCTTTTCATATGAAATCTAAGAACTCTTTGCCTAGCCCTTAGCCCCAGAGATTTTCTCTTATTTTTTTCCTAAATGTTTTGTATTGTTTCATTTTACTTTTAAGTCTGGAATCCAGTTTTGAGTTGATTTTTTTTTTTTTTTTTTTTTTCCTATTGCTCCAGCACATTTTTTGAAAAGGCTATCCTTCCTCCACTGAATGGCTTTGGAACCTTTGTCCAAAGTCAGTTGGGTATATCTGTGTGGGTCTATTTCTAGATTCTCTGTTGTGATCCATTGATCTAGTGTCTATCCCTCTACCAGTACTGCACAGTCTTGATTACTATAGTTAATAATAGGCTGATTCCTCCCACTTTATTCCTCTTTTCAAGATGGTTTTAACTATTCTAGTTCCTTTTCTTTTTTATATAAATTTTAAAATAATTTTGTCTGTATCTACAAAAAATGTTTTTGAGCTTTTGATAGGAGTTATGTTAAACCTGTATATCAATTTGGGAGAAGTCGATGTCTTTGCTATGTTGAATCTTCTAGTATGTGAACACTGTATGTGTTATTTAGATCTTCTGTGATTTCTTTCATTGGTGTTTTATAGTATTTACCATACAAGTCATGTACATATTTTGTTAGATTTACATCTGAGTTGCTTATATTTTTGAGCAATTAGAAATGTTTTTAATTTCAGTATCAGAACAATGTGTTGTTCATTGCTAGTATATAGAAATACAACTACTTTTTGTGTGTTTTTCTCGTATCCTGTGACTTTGCTGAACTCACTTATTAATTCTAGGGTTGCCTTTTTTTTATTTAAACGTTTCTTGGTTTTTTTTAGGCAGTCATGTCAAAAAATAGGGACTTCCCCAGCCACCGTCAGGCAGATAGAATCTTCCAGAATCCATGATTGGCTCAGGACTAGGGAAAAATGTTAGCCTAGAGTATGACCCCTGTGGGCAAAGAGTACAGCCCATACTGGATTGTCTCACAAGTTCATGCAACGGTACAGAACAGCTCTAAAATGTATTGATCTAGTCTGTGTATTTTGAATACCTTTAATTTCACCAGCAATAGCCCGTTTCTGATATTCATCATTGCTAGTCAGTAAGCCACTATTTTAATTAAGAATAAGCAAAACACCCATTGTTAATTGAGACATTGACCCCTTGTAATAGTTTCTGCCAGAGAATGGGCTTTGGGAAGAGAAAGCTAGCTGAACCACCACTGGACAATGCAATCCTGATTAAAGTGCTTGCAGCACCATGATGAAAGCTTGACCCAAGTAACATTTATGCCCAATATCCCACTGTATGTGCTTAATAATTTAAAGTAAATTAGACATTGTAGCAACACTATGCTTCAGCACAGCAGGCACTCAACAGATTTTAATGGAATTAATACTAATGCAAACTATGATTATAGCTCTTTTAGATATTACGATTGGTACACCCATTATTAACAGATGTTCATTTAGCAACTACTACTTCCCTGATGCTAGAGACCAAAACCAACCAAACCTACTGCCATTGAGTCAATTCTGACCCACAGCGACCGTGTAGGATAGAGTAGAACTGCCCCATAGGTTTTCCAAGGCTGTAATCTTTACAGAATCAGACTGCCTCATCTTTCTCCTGCAGAACAGCTGATGGGTTCAAACCCCTGACCCTTCAGTTAGCAGCCGAGTGCTTAACCACTGCACCACCAGGGCTCCCTGATGATGGAGAAGACCTTGATAAAAGGAGGGAGAGTACTGTAAGACCCTGTACTCCAGGACTGCAGGGACTGTGGTGCCCAGGTTGCCATGACATCTCCTCTGCTGCCACATAGGGGCTCGCACTAAATAATGCTTGACTAAAGCTGAAGATGAAGGGGGAAGAATTGACCAAAGGGCCAGAGAGCTACTAGTTAAAAGAAAGAGTTGGTAGATGCAGGAGAAATAGAATTAAACAGCTTTCCTGGAAAATGTAGGACATCTTTAAATCAGCTCTAAGAAGAAAAGGATAAAGGGCTAAGATGACCATCACCTTACCTGCAGATTATAGCTACGTGTTCCTCATCTTACTGCTGGTATCTTATCCCTCTGAACGGTATCTGTGAGTTACTGCCTCTCTCTTCATCTTTTTTTTTTCTCCAGATATTTTAGTGTGTTTAAAGTGAGAGTTTACATAGCAAATTAGGTTCCTGTTTAACAGTTTCTAGACAGATTGTTCAGTGATATTGGTTACATTTTTCACTGTGTGCCATGGTTCTCATTCGTTCTGTTATGGTTGTACTGTTTCCAGTACTCTAGTTTCCCTGCCCCTTTACCTTTCCCTCTTTGTTTTAGAGTAATTTTTGCCCATTTGGTCTCCTGTAGTTGATTTTTTTAAAAAAGAAGCTCATTACTCACAGGTAATATTCTTTATTTCATGATCCAGTCTGTTATTTAGTTAACAGGTGACCTCAAGGGATAATTTTGGTTTAAAATTTGAAGTGTATCTCAGGGCTACAGTCTTGGGGAGTCTTCTAGTCTTGACCAGTCCAGGAGATCTGGACTTTTTATCTCCATCTGTTTTTGTCAGTCTGTATGTCTGTGTCTGCTTCTTTCTAATAGCAGCAACTCCTGTGTTCTTCACCTGTGTGCTCAGAGCTTCAGCAGCCACCTGCCCTCAGTGGCTGTGGTGTCACCCACATTTCTCCTCTCAGTGTATTTGGGTAGACCTAAGAAGGGGCTGGCTCTGCTTCACATTTTTAGTTCAGAAATCTCGTTTCTCCCAAAGTCCTCTTACTTTGTTTCGAGGTGCAAATAAAGTTTCCACCCCATGTGCCCCGGTCTCGCCATTCAGAGCTGGTGAGTTGTATGTGAATTTACACAGTCTACTTCTGTCTTGGGCATTGGAGGCCTGTTGGGTTGTGTTCGAAGTCCTGGGGTGGTTTGGAGCAGGTTTTAGGGGTGACTTCCAAGTTTCCTGCTGCTGCTGCTGCTACCAAAATGACAAGCATCAACAGAGGAACTGCAGCAGAGGGAAGAAGAATGAGAGTGGTGATCAAGTAGCAGCCAGGACCAGCAGCTCCAGACAAGATGGTGACATCAGCTACTGTTCAATCAGCATCTTTCAGGAGCAGCTAGACCCTGCACTGTGAACTGAGTCAGTCTTTGTTACGATGGAGTGCAGTCCCAAACCAAACCCTCCATTTAATTTCTTAGCATTAATTCAATTTTGATTACCTCTTCAGTTTCTCAGTTGCTTCTCAAAATTTCCGAAGTGGGAATATTGAAACTGGAACCTGAGCTTGTCAGTAGGTTGGTGAATATCCCTAATATGCAGTCTGTGAAAATAGATAATATTTGGTTCGCAGTGACTCTTATTGAAATTATTTGCTGTAAAATCAAAGTTAAAAAATAAGTATGAAGTCCTATTGAGCTATCATATGAAAATCCTGGAAGTAAATATCAAGTTAGAGTCCGTAGGACTCTATAGTTTAAGGGGATTGTGTTCAAGTACACATTTAAAAAATAAATCCCACCCTGCACCTGACTGCACTCAGGTCAGGCCTTAAGTAAGTTTTCTATGGAGGATTTTGGGAAGGGTGAATAAAAGATTATGTATATGTGATTAACTTGATATTTAATGCCAAAAAAAAAAAAACCTCTAATCTTGACTATTCTGCAGTGAACTAATAGCCACTGGGGTGAATTTATGTAGCAAATTGCTGTCTGCTGTATTCAGATTATTCCCTGAGCTCTGACTCATTCAGAAAGCACCAAATATCACAAAGACATGTAATTATCATGCTTAATTAATGTTTGCAACCAGAAAGAGTAAGGTTGGAATCTTTAATATCATTGTGGATATTGAAGGACTGAAATTGACTGATTATTATCTTGAGATTAATATATTTCTCCCCAAGCCATACCCTGGGGTCAAAAGACAGAGTATTAAAACTATTTGAAAAATTCACTGCAATAATTGCTTTAGGGGCTAATTTTTTTTTTAATATCTTCCTTACGCCTGTACTACTGATTATTATAGCTTGCACACTTCACCCATTAAGTGGTAATTCAGAGTGACAGCTACATTGAAGTGAAACAAGTTAGTTAATCACCATGAAACTGTTCCTGAAATACCTGTCCAAGTACTCTCCAGTCACAGGAGGCCTCTGCTTACCTGGTTCTCTCCCAGAGTAAGATTTTCTTGTAGAAAGCTGTGAATATTTTTATGGGAGCTATAGGAGAGGGGAGGGCTAAAGTTTGGCTGGAATTGTTCTTAAAACCACTCAGAATTTTGCACAGCAGAATAGTCACCGGCTCACTGGTTGTGCAGCATCCCCGAGGATGCAGGCGCCGCTGGTGTCCATCCCAGCCCTGTAGCCTTGCAGTGCTGACAAGCTGGAGTCAGGGTGGGTTAGTGGCCATTGTCGTGTGACTTGGTTTCCATCGAGGCAGGATCTTGTGGAACAGGAATTCTGATTATTCTGTGATGACCAACAGGCAAGTGCCCAGCCTCCACCTGGACAGCCAGGAGAGGCTGCCCCTTGTCTTCCCTTTTCTTTGCGGTCAGGTGGGCTGTGTCTCCTGCAGAGCTAGCAATCTACACTGGATTCGTGAACAAGTCCACCTTTTAGAAGAGACCCAGCAGCCAGATGGGGGGCTTAGATGCCACTCTACTACCTGCCAGAGCCCCTGCCTGGCTTGTGGGCTCATTGATGTACTATGTATCATCCACGGCCGATTCCTTTTTCCCACATAGTCCTATGTGCTTCTCTCAGTAGGGATATATGTGGACTAATAAAACAGCTGTCTGTAGCCATGCCGCTTCAGTTACTCAAGCTTCGAGAAGTGTATGTTCAGTGACACAGATTTTGACCTTACAGCTTTTTCAGCCAGGATTCCAGAAAACTGCCATCGGTTTCTTTCTTCTTAGTCTTCTTTCTCAGTGTATGGGCTCGGTATGAAACCAGAGTACTCTATATGTCAGATTGGCTATAGGAAGAATGAAAACCCCTCACATCCCAAATCTTCCTCATACTCCCTTTCACGAGAATGCTGTTCTGTGGCTCCAAGGAAAGGACGATCAGTTGGGCAGTAACCTGCGTGCCCGTAAACATAGCACTTGATGTTTGAAGTAGTGACATTGAGATAATGTATATGAAGTTGTGCATAAATCAATAGCATTCACTCTTATAGAAATAATTCAGCAAATATTTAAGTAGTGCTGGCAGATGCTATAAGGTAAGTTTGGGATGCAGAGATGCTCTTTGGAAGGTCACAGCACAGTAGGAGAGAGACAGGTAAACACGTAATTCACCATACATCATGTTAGAGGCAAGAATAGGGAGAGATGAAAGGAGAGAGTGCTCAGCTCTGCTTGAGTGAATCAGGGAAGACTTCACGTGGAAGAAGATACTTAAGGGGTGTTGATGAAGGATGAATAGGAGTTCACCAGGGAACAACGTGGGGCTGGGGGTGTCTGGGGGAAAGCAAGGGCATAACATGTACAAACAGTAGTCAATGCCCATAAGGTGTTAGGCTTCATGGCAAAAGTGGAATGAACAATCTGTTTGTTTTCCTTTGGGTAATCACGCCCTCACCTGGCCTGCTGCAAGGCAGTGGCCCTATATGACTCATGTGTGGGTAATGCAGAGCCAGCCACCCAATGCTACCCAAAACAAGGAGTGCAAAGGACAGAGTCTGCAAAGGGCAAAACCTCCTTGGGGGAGGGAAATGACCCAGTGCCTGTACAAGTCTAGTGTAAATGATTTCTTACTTACCATGCACTGCCCCCTCCATTAGCTTGGTGTGTGATTTTAGCATGTTTCTCAACTATTTTTCCATGAAATGTCACCATAAATCAGAAGAAAAATAAAAGAATGGATTGTTAGGTCACGGGGGAAACTGACGCATTTGTAACATAAGTAGAGCCAATGAGAAGTTGCTCGGAGTAGAGGCTGGATATGTGTCTAAGTTCGTGGAGTTAGTTTAAGAGAGGTCCTTCTTTCTCCCTAGTCTTCCTAATCAATGCTGGCAATATTCACAACCAACTTAAACATCTTTTATAATCTGTGTGCTAGTACAGTAGGGAAGGATAAAGCAACACAGTGCCATTCAGCAGAGGATGGAAAAGAAACCCGGGGTGTCATGCAGGTGCACCACAATGTCAAATATAGTACATAAATTATAACAGTTTAGTTAAAAATACGTAGCAGTTTTATTAGGTATTTGTCTTTAAAACATGCACTGTGGAATGAGATAAACCCCAAGGCAAAGGTTACCAGCTAAATGTGGAAAACAAACAAGAAAATACTTTGGAAGTTGAGTTTAAAATACCTCATTCTCTTCTCCTTACCCTTCCTTCTCCCTGTTGTTTCCTGAGCACACAGGCCATGTAATCTTAACCTCTTATTCGACGTTCCTTTTCTGCTTTTCTCCTTTCTAACAGCCCCTGGTTCCATTACTCTAAGTCATAAGGACTTAATTGTTTTTAGTATTCCTTCTAATATTAAAAAAACAAAAAATCAGCTGATTTTTTTCATAAGCTGCCTAAGTGGAACTCATGCTGAGGGTTAAAGAGTAGTAATTCTTTCACCAGTATATTGTAATTTCCATGCTTTTAGCTTAACACACTGTGATATAATGTTAAATCACTATTTCCCTCCAGAGTTATAAGACTTAACTAATTCAAGCATGTGGTGGTCAAAGAATGAGATTTTTGGACGGACGGTTTGGTGTCCAATCCAGGTTCATGGCTTACTCTAGTGTGATTGTGGGAAGGTATCTGAGCTTCAGCTACATAGTCTATAAAATGGGAATAATGATAGCAAATACTATTCCCAAAAGTGGTCGATGGGATTAGAGGAGGGTATTATGTGAAAGTCGATTGGTATCTCTAGAGGAGGGTATTATGTGAAAGTCGATTGATATCTCTATATTTTTCATCACTCAGATGATGGTTTTGTTTTTAGGGTTATATAAGCATACAGTCCATTTTAAACAAGAAGTTATTTTTTTAAATGATATTTCTGCAGTGTCATAAACATGATTCATTTGATTTGTGATGTTTCCATAAAGCTTAAGTTTCAACCTTTTCAAGGTAGATACTAAAGACATTTTGTTATTTCCTTTAAAATTTATCTTCAAGCTGCACTCAGTCTATGGTTGATCTGTCAGTCCCAGTGGCTTCAGATGGTACCTGTTCATGGATGACTCAGCCCAGACTTCACTACTGAACTCCAGGTCTCTATCAAGCTTGAATCCATTCTCTTCTCTGAAGCCCCACCTTGTCTAGCACCTGCCTGGGTAACTGTAATAGCCTTTGACAGGTCTTCTTATATCCATACTCTCTGCAATGCAGGTAGAGGAGCTTTTTTGATATGCACCAGTACTTTATCTTTTAGTGGGACAGGCTGTTTACTCCCTGCCTCTAAGTAGTGTGAATCCAAATATTAAACAAAACCTTCCAATGTGTCATTAAATAGTCAATAAGTAGTAACTCTGTCTCAACTCTCTTCACTTCTGTTTGCCTATATTTTTTCTTTTTGAAGACTGGAAGGCTCTGTGTGGCACCTGGCTCTGGGCTCACACTGGTGTTTGGCATATTTATGTTCCTTTCATCTTTTATGTTTAGAGGCACCTGCTGTTGGTGTCTGTGCTCAGTTGTGTATGATTTTCTCTTTGTTCTACTTTCTTTAAATGAGTGCATGATTGAACCAGGGTTCTTAATGCTGGGCCCCTCAAATTCCTTTTGAAAACAGAGTATAAATAAATACCCAACTCATGAACTCAACCTGGTGATTGCAATGAAGCATATCAACCAAAATACAGATGTTGGTTATAAAACAAAAACAGACCTAGATAGGTCAGCCTGAGAGACTGAAAATATTTTGGCTTAGGTTCTTCCTTTTCTGTTAATATACGGGAGAAGAAAAGTGGATTTCCTGCTTCTGCCATTTGCAAGTGATTTTTCAATTTGAAATGAATTAGTATAAAAAGAATATTCATTCTGTATCTTTAGAATTTGGCTTGTCATTTAAAAAAATAATTGGAGATTAATTAATAATCTCTAGCCAATTAAATGCTTGGATGACTTACAAATTTTTTATTTTTTTTCTTTCCCATTGCCGTTGAATCAATTCCAATTCATAGCAACCCTATAGGACAGAGTAGAACTGCCCCATAGGGTTTCCAAGGCTGTAATCTTTACAGAAGCAGATTGCTACATCTTTCTCCCGTGGAAAGGATGGTGGGTTTGAACTGCTGACCTTTCAGTTAGCAGCCGAGCACGCAACCACTGCGCCAGCAGGGCTCCTTATTTTTTTTCTTTAAAACCTCATAAAAACACATTTCTTGAGAATGTCACATTTGTCATATGTTGGTTTATTTTATTATTTAGTTTCTGATGTCCAGGTCATATCCTGGCTAGGTATTACCCTGGTACTAAATGTTGATGAAAGGATAAAAAAATAAGCTAGCAATTGAGTCTAGTCTGGTGGATGACCTCTTTCTAAAACATTAAAAAATTTTACCAATATGTTTCTCAAATAGTAGAGGGATCACTGTTGTATAACTTTACAAAATATAACTCTTTAGATCACATAGTAGATATGTGATAAATATTTAAAGTATATTTGGAAATTTCTAAAATTTAAAACAAAACGTTTAAACTAAAATTTCACCTGCTGGGGGAGGGGGTGTATGGAAAGCTGATTGTGAACACATTGTCCTAAATCCTTGAGTTGGCATTCCTGAGTCGGCCAAACCCAGGTCACCTAGATGTGGCAGGGAGATGTCCTGGGTTCCAGCTTCACATTCTCCGATTGCTTTTTTAAAAATCTGGCAATGCCTTTTCGTTTTTTAAAACCAATTCTTAAATGTATTCCAGAAAAAATAGAGAGATGTATTAGCTCAATATTGACATGAAGAAAAATAACTAGAAATTACTTTGACACTTAGGACTGGTGGCTTGAGGATCAGAACTTGAAGTTTGCTGCTCACACATCCCTTGGGCTACTTCTTCCTAAAACTACTGTTGACATTAACAGATATACAGTTGTTGGAAGGTTGGTATTAATAGCCTTTTTGATGTATTTGAGAAGTTCTGTAAATGTGGTCAACAGGATAGTTCATTATGCAGTAGCCAGGTGTCTCATGCTGGGTTCTCTAGAGAAGCAAAACGAGTAAAGTGTATAAGTATATATAGAGAGAGATTTCTATCAAGGAAATGGCTTAGGCATTTGTAGAGGCTGGAACTTCCCAAGTCCTTGGGTCAGGATAGAGGCTTCTCCTGATTCATGTAGCTGCCTGGGCTGGTGAACCCAAGGTCAGTAGGTCAGAGAGCAGGGCTCTTGCTCACAGGCTGCGAGGATTTACGAATCTCAAGATCAGCAGGCAAGGCAGCCGGTAAGCCGCTAGCTCAAGTCCCAAGAACCAGAGGTCAGATGAACAGAAGTCAGCTGCAGGGTCTAGAGCAAGCAAAAGCCCACAAGCCCTGCCAGAATGTCCACTTATATCTGATACAGGACATACACCCAAGGAAGCTCCCTTTCAACTGACTGGCTACTCACAGCAGATCCCATCATGGAGGTGATCACATTATATCGCATCTCATCATAGAAGTGATCACAACATCATACAACTGCCAAACCACTGAGAATCATGGCCCAACCAAGCTGACAACACAACCTTAGCCATCACACCAGGATTAGCCCTTTTTTAATGATTAAGCACCAAATATGTCGGTATGAACCTAAACATCTTGGCCATATAAACAGAGTAGCAGGAATTGAGGTATAGGATAATCAAGGCCAAAGCTGTAGGCCATATTTTAAAGCATGAAAACTCCAAAACAAACACTAAGAACATGAAAAACATAAAAGCAAGTGTTTGAACTTCAAAGTGTTAGAAACAAGTACAGCTGGCCTTGTTTATTGGCCATTGTAGAGAAAAGATATCTTTGTGGGAGATACATCCTCATCTTTTCTAGGAAAAACCTGATCTCCGATATTTATTTTTGTATTTGGAAAAGTGTTACCATAGGCATTTCTAATGAGTGTAAAATTCTACCAGAAAACTATCCATGTATTCAAAATAATTTTTTACAAAACAGAAATTTGTCATTTGAATACCAGAACTTTTAATCTCTTTTATGTGAGACTTGAAAGAAAATATACTCTACCCTTTTCTTTGGAGGACTTCTTAGCATGATTTGATCTTCTGTGATGACTCAGGCCATACTTTATAATAGACTTTGGTAATTGGAGGTCTTGAAGAGGTTGAATAATGTTTGGAGGAGGGCATACTAGAGGAGGTGAGGTGGAAGACTAAGGAGTGGTGATCTGAGAGTAAGCGGGATGCTCAGAATTGAAGTTTTAGAGGTGATACATTTATTGAGGATGACAAGGTCTAGGACAGGGGCTCTCAACCTGGATACCTGTGAGACTCACTGAAGAACTTAACAGTATACCAGTGCCTGGACCCTACCCCAGTATTCTCAGAGACATAGGATCCTTCCAGCTTTTGACTTCACCATCCCTCATTTGTGGCCCTCTTCATTATGGTCCACAATGGCGCTCCAGCATTTTCATTGACATTCTAAACAGTGGCATAGTGGAAAGGAGGAACGGACAAAGGACAAATCAACTGTCTTTTATGGTAAGTTCCTGGAAGCTGCCACATGATGCTTCTGCTTACATCCCATTGCCCAGAACCTAGCTGTAAGGGAGATTGGAATAGTCTTCATTCTGCATAGTCATATTCCCAGCTAAAAATTCTATTACTATGGAAGAAGGGAAAAAAGGATATTTTAAAACAAGCTAGCTTCTCTACCACAGAAGGGTAGTGGATTATATAGTCTGATAATACAATTTTTGGAGGAACCAGTGGTTTTGAAGTTTGAAAGTGCCGATGGAGAGCAAGAAAGTTATCTCTTCCATCCCAGCCTTTCAAGTCCATGCGTGTAAAAGGGGAAGCAGCCTCCAGTTGAGAAGGATGCAATTCACCGAGTGATTTCTTTAGGAGACAACCACATATCAGGGCAAGAATGGGAAATACAGAGAAGTTATGAATACACGTATAGGGGATTTTCTTGGCGATGACATTTTTTCACTACTCATCATCCCCCTCACATCTTCCTTTTTTCCATAACCAGCATACATCCCATTATTGTAGTAGTCACTCCCTTGCAAATACCCTCAATTCCCTGGCACCTCTTATCCTCCATAGTACTCCTAGAAAACCACTAACTCTGTATAAGGTTAACTCTCCACATCTTCCACATGAAATTGATGACTACAAAGCTCAGAGTTTTCAGCATGGCCTGGCAGTCCTGCAACTTTTCTCTAGGATGTGCCATGTCCCACTTCTGAGAGGACCATGTCTTAAATATCTAACTCCCACTCCACTCCCACTCTCTTCAACTGGTGACCTCATTTGATATTTCAATGGGAAAAAAAAAGAAAGAAGCAGCAGCACTCAGACAGGAATTCCCTCACTACCTGTCTCTGAACCCATATTCTGTCTTCCTTCCTTTTATAGTAGCAGTCTCCCTGCTTCTATGAAAGGCTGTTCTTTCTACTTTGTACACTCAAACCCATCCCTTACTGCAAATATATCTTATCTGTACTGGATCATTCTCATCAGTATGCACACATGCTATAGTATATCCCATCTTTTAAAAGCACATAAATAGTCCTTGACCCCACATGCCTGTCAAAATCCTCCCCCACTTCTTGACTCTTCTTCACAGGAAAACTTCTTGAAACTATTTTCTACACATCTGCTGTCTTCAGTTTCTCTATCTCCTCCAACTCTTCATTCCTCTCCAACCTGGCTTCCATTCTCACTTTACTGAAAAAAAAAAAAATTTCTAAGTATCCATTTTGTTTCCAAATACAGCTGTTACTGTTCTGTCATCTTCTTACCTGACCTCTAAAGTAGCATTCAACACATTTGTCTACTTTCTACCTAAATCAAATTTTCTCTTGTAGCTTCCTGACACCACACTCTCCCTGGTTTTCTTGCTGTCTGATTCCTTCTTGTGGATTTTCGGTAATGGTCCTCTTTTTCCACCAAGTCTCTGAATGTGAAAGTACCCTGGGCCCCAGTCCTTAGTCTTCTTTCCTGTCTATAGTTTCATAAACCTTTATGATCTCTCCCCTGAGCTCAAGACTCGTATCCAAATGCCTGCTTGGTGTGAGATGTGGAATCACCTTGCAGAAAGCAATTTGGCCTTTGTTCTTCGTTCTTTTGAGCTAGACCAACACTTGAGGCTAATGACTGGGGGTTAACCAGACCAGAGGGGACCACCGGGGTGTGCAGTGCTGACTAAGCCTCACAATGCATGATGTAATCTATCATGGCCATGCGGTGAGGCTGATAAGAGCCCTGAACACAGAGGGTCAGAGGAGCTTCCTGGTTGGTGACCATGCACAGGAGAGGGTAGCGTGTACCTCTCTGGGACGTGCAATCTCCACACTGTGAACCCTCCCAGACTTCACCCTATGTATCTCTTTGTTTGTATTCTTTTTTAATGTATGTTAAAGTTATTTTTGCAGGTATGGTGTTTCCCTTGAACTCTGTGAGTCATTCCAGATAATTATAGGACCCAAAGGAGTAGTAGGGGCTGGCTGGTCTGAAGTGGAGAGAGTCATATGGACTCCTGAGCTTGTGGCTGGTACCCTGAGGGGGTAGAGGAAAACCCCAATTTTAGGACCCTGACTGGTCTAAAGTGGAAGGAGTCATGTAGACTCCCAAGTTTGTGGCTAGTACCTGCTGACCTAACTCCAAGTGGCTAAGGTCAAAGCGAGGGGCTGCATGGGCAGCTGGGGTCTGAATTGAACAGGGAAGGGAAGCTGAGATTTCCACAGGACGCAGTTGGCATGTGGAGTGGGATTTGTTGTCTACCACACAATTTGTTGTCAAGAGTGGTGATCTAAGTCTCCCCAGACTGATACACCTACTTGGCATCTCCTCTTGGATGTTTTATAGGCATCTCAACCTCCACATGCCCAGACGGAATTCTTGGTTTCCCACCACATGCCTGACATCTATGGCAGCCTTCTCCATCTCAGTAAATGTCACCGTCATCCACTAAGTTGCTGAAGTTAAAAACTTAGGTGAAATCTTTGGTTCTCCTTTTCCCTCTTCCTGCCACCACATCCAGTCAATCAGCAAGTCGTTCAGTTCTGCCTCCAGAGTACATCCCAAGTCCACATAATTCTCTCCATCACCCCAGCTTCTACCCTAGCCCAAGCCACCATTATCTCCCACCTGCACTATTGCAGTAACTGCCGGGCTCCCACTTTTTCTTGTCATAATACAATTTGTAAGAGTGGCAGGATAATCTTTAAAAATATAAATCTGGAAATTCAGTGTCTTCCCTTTGCACTAGAATAAAATCCCAGCTTCTTATCATGGCCCATGTACATGATCTAATGCCTGCACACCTATCATCTGACCTTATTTGGTACCACACCCACTAGAGACACACTGTGCGTCTTCAGCTTGGGGCCTTTGCACTTATTCTCTTGTTTCCTGAAGAGCTTTTCCTCACTGGTTACTTCTTATCAGCCAGATGGCAAATGTCACCCCCCCATAGAAGCCTTCTTTAAAGTACTTCCCTCCCATTTCTCCTTATGTGTTTACTTGTCTGTTGTCTGCCTTATTCCATTGGAACTAATACTCCATGAGAACAGGGACTGTGTCCACCTTGTTTATCTCTGTATTCCTGGTGCTTAGAATAGTTAATAACCTCTAGTTGAAACGAAACAAATGTTCGTTGCCTGTCCAAATAAAAAAATGTTTGGAACATAGTTCAGTTTTTTGTCATATCATTTCCGTTATTATCTTTTGTCATAATTATGACTGCCACCAAGAATAGTGACTTCCTGATTACTATTTCTGAGAGCAGTAACCCTCTAGTTAACTATTTCTAATCCATGAGGGGCTAGGACAGTTAATTAAGCTTTTTAAGAGTTGCATGTAAAGAATGGGAGAATTCAGAAGTAAAGCACATTAGCAAGGGGGCATTGTGCTTGCTACCTCCCGATCCCTGAGTCTTTTTTTACATAGAGATGTCCAGAAGCTGTCTTGCCCAGATCTTTATCATTCCAATCTTGCAGGAAATACAAGGTAAGGAGAAAAGTTGGAGGAACTTTGAGCCACAGTGACTGGTTGTCAAAGTATGGAGGAAGGAGTGGTCTGAAAGGTAGAGAAGGGGTAACTGAGAAGGGTGCCTTCTTGCAGGTTCTCAGTGAGAAGTGACTCTTGATAAACCTTTCTTCACTGGCTCTAGGGAGAGGGGCTGGGAAGAGGGGAGATGAGTGTTCTCTTGGTCTGTGAGGTTACTTCTATAACATAGATTGACTTTTATCCTCATAAATCACCTTAATTCTAGACAGAGTTTTAGATAATCGTGTTTTAAGCAGAAGATTATTGCTTTCCTTTAAGGTTTATAAGTTGCTCTAAAGTAGAAGATAATACTACTCAAGGATCTTAAACCCAGTAATTAATTGAAAAAAAAAAAACTGTTCACTCATTACCTCATATGTGCCATGTAGTGTGTTGGCCCCCAAACCCATTGCTATCGAGTCAATTCTGACTCATAGCAACCCTATAGGACAGAGTAGCATTGTCCCGTAGGGTTTCCAAGGAGCAGCTGGTGGATTTGAACTGCCAACCTTTTCATTAGCAGCCAAGCTCTTAACCAGTGTGCCACTGGGTCTCCAGTATATTGTCAGGGAAGTGGAAATGAATGGGACGTGGCCCCTCCTCTCAAGAAACACGGGGGTTTAGGATGAGGGACATAGTCAACAGATGTGTAAACAACTAGCTACTATATACTGTTTCCAGGACTGTTACAAGATATGTGTAGAGTACTAAGGGAGTACATTGTGATAATGATTTCTGATGCTTCTGAAGACAAAATCTCCTTAGATGTTGCCGAAGATGGATACTACACTGAATTTCAGTCACTAGTGGGTCTGGAGGTAAAGAAGTTCCTGTGTACAAGTTTTTGTTGTACATTTGGTTTTTTAGTAGCTGTGTCAATACATCCATCTTTTCTGTGACCTAAACGTCTCTTATTTTTTCTTCCTCTAGTGGTTTCTAATTGCCAACAGATCTTACAAAGTCAGTGCAGCAAGCTCATTTTTCTTCAGTGGTGTGTTTGTGGGAGTTATCTCTTTTGGTCAACTTTCAGATCGCTTCGGAAGGAAAAAAGTCTATCTTTCAGGTAATCTATTATAGTGTTCATTAACTGAGTAAGAGGACTTACTACTTCCTTAAGGTTCTCGGGGAACTAAATAAGGGGAACTTGTAGTTCTACTCTGACAACCATGGGGTCTCCATGAGCTGGAGTCGACTTGATGGCAACTGGTGCAGTAGTTAAGAGCTCCGCTGCTAACCAAAAGGTCAGCAGTTCGAATCCGCCAGCTGCTCCTTGGAAACCCTGCAGGACAGTTCTACTCTGTTCTATAGAGTCGTTATGAGTCGGAATCAACTTGATGGCAACGGGTTTGGTTTGGGTTTTTTTTTTTTTAGTGGTATTTGCTTAAGGTTCTCAGGAAATTGTCACTTGGAGACAGAACTAATTTTTCTCACATTGACAAGAGACAAAACTGCAGCAGAGTTCATTCTGGCCAAGCATATGTTAGTAGCCAGCACCACTGGTCAAAGCCAGATGTTTGCATTGTACACTTTTCATAAATGATGGTGCTTTCTGCAACCTCCAAACTCCAGTTTATGCCTTGTTTCTAAGGAGAAGAGTCAAAGATTGAGACAGTCTACTAGATCCATTTCCTTATATCTCTGTTTGTGGATTCATTGCAAATGAGCTCTACATGGCTCAGCATGGTTTTCTCAACAAGCTCTGAGTATGAGGTAGGATTTTTCAAGTTCCAGCATTATTGTGAATAACTGAAAATTGTGATGGGCAGAAATTAACTTGTAACAAAGAAAGAAAATCTCAATTTTTCTTTATTGTTTTTAAGAGAAACTTAAAAAAAAGACTAGCTCAGAAAATTTAAATTTGCAAAGGTTCTTCTTTACAAACTAATGAATATTATTTATTACTTTCATCAAATGCTGTTTTGCCTCTGGATAATGAATACTGTTCTTCTCTTGCTAGGTTTTGCTCTTGACATCTTATTTGCTATTGCAAATGGATTTTCCCCCTCATACGAATTTTTTGCAATAACTCGCTTCCTGGTGGGCATGATGAATGGAGGGATGTCACTGGTGGCCTTTGTCTTGCTAAACGAATGTGTGGGCACCGCCTACTGGGCACTGGCAGGTACTGCGTAAATCCATGCAAATCTGGAGATGGTGAGCAGCTCCAGAAAGTCTTGTCTGAAAATGCATTTGGGTTCGAGTGGCTCTGTCCAACAGTTAGACTTGTTTTCCTGAGTTTGTTTTATATATATGACTGTGAATGAATCATTTTATTCACATTCTTCTGTTCAGAGTCTCCCCTGGTGTCTGCCTCAGAGATGGACAGCTTGCCACCCACCTCAGGGACTGCCTACAGATAATTGTAGAGAGTAATTTCCTCAGGACAGCATTGACTGCCTTTTACCTTAAATTAAAAAAGAGTGCTGAGATGGGAAGTAACGAAAAACTCCTTTTTCTGAAGCCTTCTTATTATATTTTATTAAATCCTTGTTTCATTGCCTTTTCTTTTTTTTACAGTTTTCTTTAAGACAGGAGATAGTATTATTGTAGCATTTCTTTACTGATTCTTACTTTCCCAAATTGAACCCATATTCTTTGTTATTTTTGACCATCCCATCATCTTCTCAAGAACTACATAGGTAGTTCATTTACTTAACTACCTATGTAGTTCTTGAGAAGACTGAGAAGTGATAGGGCCAGTGATGGGCCAAATGAAGGACTGGTTTTTCCAAAGTGCAGTGGGAAGCCAGTGGGGAGTACTAAATAGAGGTGTGATATCATCTTATGTACAGACTCTGGTAGATGAGTGGAGAACAGATTATAGAGGAGTGAGAGTAGAAATTGAGGGATCGTTCTGGAGGCTGTTGTGGTTGACTGTATGAAACCTGATGGTGGCTTAGACAAGGTAGGAGTTAGTAGGAATAGCGGAAAGAGGGTGCACTGGAGCTGGACTTTGGTGGGACCAAGACTTAGTAAAGGATCACCAGTGACAAGTAGCCCTGTTCTTGGAGGCCAGGTGCTATTTGATGCATGGTAGTGCATCCATAATAGCTATTGATTATCTTACATTTGCAGGGAAATCACACTGTCCCCATTCCCTTACTTATCAAACCACATGTTCTGATTTGGAGTTCTGAAAAGAGGGTCCCTGAAGCTGTTGCTTCAGCTCTCCTTTTTGGCTCCCTCTTTTCCTCGCTAGGGCCAACAGTATGCAAGTCATTATTTTTTGTTATAGAGTGATAATCTGTGGACAAGAATCAAGGAGAACATTTGGTTTACAGGATTTCTCATTGTAGACAGTTTTCATAAGAAAATGAACCAAGTCCTGTTGTTATGGGAGACCCACAACAATGGCTCTTCCATAGAAGGGAGATGTGACAGAGAAATGGAGCAGAGTGCTGGCTTTCCAGTCACATAGACCTAGGTCCAAGTCCTGGCCCTGCTGCGGGCATCCCTCTATCCTTAGACAGCTTCACTTCACCTCTCTGAGCTATTTCCTCACTGTGGTGTAAGGCTGATAATGGCATCTACTTTATGGGATAATGTAAAACACTTAATGCTCAATAAACAGTAGCTGTGATTCCTGGGTGGTACAGATGGTTAATGTGCTTGGCTGCTAAGCAAAAGGTTGAAGATTCTAGCCTACCCAGAGATGCTTTGGAAGAAAGGCCTGGAGATCTACTTCCAAAAAATCAGCCATTAAAAACCAAATGGAGCACAGTTCTACTCTGACACACATGGAGTCGCCATGAGTCAGAATCAACTCGACAGCAGCTGATTTTATTATTATTGCTAGTAGAGATAGTAGCGGTTATAGAAAGAATTTCAGAGATACAGAATTTGCAGATATATTGGACAAGCCAGTGGAGTTTAGTACCCATATAAGTTTTTATTTAAAAAAAGCACAGGATTTTTTTTTTACGATCCCAAGGTTTATTTTTTTTCCATCACTGTGCTGACAAAAATCCACGTTCCATGGAGCTTATGTTCTATTTGGGAAAGACAGACAAGAAACAAGTACATATAAAAATGTTACACGTCCAATGGTGATAAATTGAGTAGGGAATGGCAATGGGGAGAACTGCGGAGTGAGTTGTGATTTAAAATAAGGATTTTAGGGACAGCCTCTCTGATAAAAATAAAGCCCCTGTATTGCAATAACCTCATGACCTAACAACCCCCATATGGCAAAAAAAACTTCCAAGCCTCAGCCACAGGTTCAGGCAGATGTCTGTACAATGTCCCATGCAGAAAGCATTTGAGTGGCCCCTTAGAGTTCTTTGTGTCTAGATGTGATTTCTGTTTTTCATCTGTCGTTCCTCCATTTTCCCTAATTTGCTTACCTGTCTTCTAGTTTTATCATCCAATGTGTAATATTTGTGTATATTTTTCTTTTCTGCTCTCCCTCTTACACTTGGCTGGGGTAGGGCTGACCTCTTGCAAGGAAGGAATTGGCTCTGTGACTTGGGTTGGAAATGGTGCTGCAGATGGTGCTTTCCCGGGTAACAGGTTTCTTTTTTCTTGAATTAGGATCCATCAGTGGCCTCTTCTTTGCAGTTGGCATTGCCCAATATGCCCTGTTAGGATACTTCATCCGCTCCTGGAGGACCCTGGCCGTTCTGGTTAACCTTCAGGGAACAGTGGTCTTCCTCTTGTCTTTGTAAGTAGTTTTTCCTTTTAGAGTTTTCATGTACTAAGTGGAAGGAATGTCTTAAGAGGATATGGGTCAATGAGCAGCGTTATTCCCTTTCAGGAGCTTGCCTGAACTGACTTTGGTGAAGAACTAAATTCTGCAAGTGCTCCAATGCTTGGTAGCTCCTGGGAAGAGGAGATGCTTAATTAATTCAGAATGTAGGTATCCCTTGTTTAAAGTAACCTCTCAGTAGACTGCATTTTAACCTTCCAATTGTTGATGTAGGGGACCAATTTCTTTTTTAACCCAGAGCCTCAAGCTTAAAGATCTTTAGGCTGCATCAGGTCACGTGTTAGGTATGATATTATAGAGCAATATAGTCATGTTAGTGTATAGTGGCAGTTAGTCATCCTACAGAAAAGTATCATTTCTGGGACTCTAAAGGTGGACAAGAGAAGATTCTCAGATATGGGGTAGGTCCTAGGAGTGCATGGACTCAGAGTTGTAACAGGATGAATTCCTGGTCAGGGCAGGGCTCTACAGAGGGCTCGCCTAAGATGTCCCATGTGGGACTATAAAACACCTACTGTTACATTGTGAGCCACCAACTTAATGTGGCTTATGAAGAGTTTTTCTCCCCTGAGGTGTCAGACCTCTTATTTTAATCATTAAAATCTTCAGGATGAAGAAAGTGTTCAGCCAATGGTGTCATTTTTTTTCTGTGTGATATAGTGAGGGATACCTGTAGCAACGCTTTGATTCATATAGCTCTTAAATTTATTAGCTCTTTAATTCAGATTCTACTAATTGAGATTTGATGGTGGGCTTAACTGAAGTTTGTTTTCATGCTGTCTTTGAAAGCAAGAGCATTGTTAAGTACAGATTTGAATACAGTAGAAATAGTTAATCTGTATAAAAAAATTTATTAAATGCCTATAGTTATATGGAGTGAGATAATTTTATTAGAAGGCAAAATTGACAGTATTTTATTAGCTTGTATATTGTAAATATTTGGAAATAATAAATAGGTACCTAGTATAGTACCTTGAGTTAATGACCATTCATGTAAATATCTGTTGAATAAATGAATTTTCTTTTTAAGTATTTTAATACATCTCATACTTCTCTGTTCCGTCTGAATCTCCTCTTTCCTTCAATAGCAGTGTGGTTTTAATGGATGGTCTGAGCTATTCTGCTTTTCTTTTTCTGAATGTGTAGTCTGAGTTTGTTACTACTCCCACCCACAAAAAAAAAAAAAATCAAACTCGTTGCCATCTGGTCGATTCTGACTCATAGTGACCATATAGGACAGAGTATAACTGCCCCATAGGGTTTCCAAGGAGCACCTGGTGGATTCAGACTGCTGAGCTTTTGGTTAGCAGCTGAACGCTTAACCAGTGCACCACCAGGGCTCCTGTTACTGCTCAGTCCTAGGAAATTCACACTATGAAAAACAGAAAATGGAAAAGAAGCACATAAATGTTAAATGTGTACACATTCCATAATTCCATTAATGTAAGGCTCCCCACAGCCTGCCTCCAATTTATCTTTCCTAATTTTCTGCTGCTCCATTTCACTTAGCCTTTGTTCTAGGCAAACTAAGCTGCTTGTTGTTCCCAGTGGGCACCTTACGCTTTTCTGCTTCCGGGCCTCCTACTCATGCTGTGTCTGCTCTTTCAACACCCTTCTCTCCATTTCCTCTTGGTTAATTAATACTCAGCCTTCTCAGTTTGCTCAGTGCTGTCCCCTCCATAAAGCCTTGCCCCCAGCTATAAATCATTCACTTTCTCTCCTGAAATTCCATAGCAGTTAACCCGGACCCTTCGAGTGGTACTTCTGTGTCTGCCTCATACTGGAGCCACCTCTCTTTCTAAACCAGAACTCTCCCACAGCAGGCTCTTCTTTCTCTTCATGACATTTCCCCCAACACCAAAGCCCAGGGCCTTCCACAGTAGATGCTTCATATGCATTGGACGAATGTTGGCCCAGAAACATTTTGGAATACCTTTAGAGTCAGCCCATCAGTAACACAAGACAAAGTCAGATTATTTTAGAGTCAACCCTTGGTTTCCACACACCCGCTCCAACCAGGAACATTCTCTTACAGCTTTAAAATTCCTCATTTTCACCATACTTGATTTTGAGTAGTTTTGTTTATTTTCTAAAAATCCATACCTCCTTAATTCACACAGATTTACCACCATTAAAAATATTCAGAGAGCATTTTTGAGCAGGAGCAACACTGTTAAATGAGCATTGTAGCTTCTGTAGGTGACTGTGGAGCTACGTAGAGAGTAGCGTGTCTTTGAAAGTTGCAGAGGCCTGCTTTGGCATGTAGGTGAGCCTTTGTATCAGTAGGCTTATTGGCCTATTCAAAATGAGGAGAAATATGAGGTTCGAAGTTTGCACAATCAAGACAAACTCTTTCCCAAGTGGAAATAGTTTTATCAGCTCATCAGAGTTACATTTCCACAGCCTGGACAGCTCTCAAATATCACCTTTATAAATTTAGTTATACATTTTTAAGGAATTTCTGTCACTTATAAATAGTTCTGAAAACACAGGGTGGCTTAAAAGGAGGGGAAATGGCTTATATTACTCAAAAGATACTGACTGTTAATATTTTGGCGTATTTGCTTCTTGGCTGTCTTCTACTGCTCCTAATCCTCCTCAGTTTTAATCTTTCAGATCATATACTTTCTATAACATTTCTTTCACTCATTTTTCTATCCAGAGGTTATCTTTATATATTCATCACCAGTAGTCTTCTTTTAATTTTTTTTTTTTCAAATTTGTATTTAGACTTAATCAGATAGCTTTACATGGTACCTCATGTGGCCTGCAGTTATTGAGCCTATCGATCCCATTGATGATCGGCAGACCTAACTTCCAGCAGGATACTGTTTTACTTGATTATTCCCTTCAGAGGCAGTAATAATAATCAGATGACAATCAAGAGTAAATAAAGGGATTTTTCAGAATGTCGTAGATGACGTTTGTTCCCGCTTTTGTTATCAATCAAATGTGCATGAGTATTCTCTCCTTACTAGCAAAACTCCTGGGAAAAATCTGGCCTTTTTGTTTCCATTGTCTTCCCACTTGGCTATCACAGCACTTTGTACAAAATGTAAGTGCTCAGTAAGTGGTTATTGGCAGACTGACTGTACATTAAGGTTCCAAATTCTGTAGTGTTTATTGCTATTTTGGTATGCTTGCTTAAAGGCACAGTGAATTCTAAAAGGTATGTTAAATAGACAATATTATGTATCCAGGTTTTATTTTAAGAGCCCTGGTGGCACAATGGTTAAGTGCTGAGTTGCTAACCAAAAGGTTGGCAGTTCGAATCTTCCAGCCGCTCTTTGGGAGAAAGATGTGGTAGTCTGCTTCTGTAAAGATTACAGCTTGGAAGCCCTATGGGGCAGTTCTGCTCTGTCCTGTAGAGTTGCTGTGAGTTGGAATCGACTCAACCTCAGTGGGTTTGGTTTTTTGGGAAGTTTTATTTTATGCAAATGAGATCATATTAGATCAAAAGATACTTGGTGTGTTTGGTAAACAAATCTTCCATGTTCCTACCGTAGTTTGTCTTTGAAAAGTCCTCTAAAAGTACATGCAGAACTGTGAAGAGATGAAAGGATACATAATATCTAAGTCTTGACACTTTGAAGATATCAATGACAATATAAAACCTTGACACTTTATAGTTGTATTAGAAAATAACTTTTTTTGTAACTAGAAGTAACTAGACAGGTATCTTAGTTATCTAGTGCTACTATAACAGAAATACCACAATATAACAAATTTATTTTCTCACAGTTTGGAGGGTAGAAGTCTGAATTCAGGGTGCAGGCTCTAGGGGAAGGCTTTCTCTCTATGTCAGCTCTGGGGCAAGGTAGTTGTTCCTCGGTGATCCTCATGTGGCTTGGCATCTGTCTTCCCCCATCTGTGCCTGCTTCTCTGTGCCTAATTTGCTGTTTTATATCTCAAAAGAGATTGACTTAAGACACACCCTACACTAATACTGTCTAGTTTTCATAACAAAGAAAACCCATTCCCAAATAGGATTATAACCATTGATATAACCAAAAAAAAAAAAAAAAAAAACAAACCCATTGCCATTGAGTCAGTTCTGACTCATAGTGACACCATAGGACAGAGTAGAGCTGCCCCATAGGGTTTCCAAGGAGCAACTGGTGGATTTGAACTCTGATCTTTTGGTTAGCAACTGAGCTCTTAACCACTGTGCCACCTGGGCTTCCCACCACTGGTATAGGGGTTAGGATTTACAACACATATTTTGGGAGGGCACAATTCAATCCATAACAATACCTTTTATTCTTTAAGGTCTTTGGGGATCAGGAAATATCCTCAGAGCATATTAAAGCTAGTATGTCAAGGTGATTTGAGTGTTTTGAAGCAATCCCGTTGTGCATGGGGTCACCACGAGTCGGGGGCCAACTTGACGGCAGTTAACAACATGACAACAAACACTTGAAAGTAGCCAAGATGTGATAAACACTGTTAATTTTTAAGTGTAGTCTTGACATAATCCCTGTTGTTGTGTTTCATTAAGTCAATTCCTACTCATCGAGTCAATTCCGACTCTTAGCAACCCTATAGGACAGAGTAGAACTGCCTCATAGGGTTTTTCAAGGCTGTAAATCTTTACGGAAACAAACTACCACGTCTTTCCCCGAGGAGCGGCTGGTGGTTTCAAACTGCCAACCTTTTGGTTAGCAGCTGAGTGCTTTAACAACTGTAACACCAGAGCTCCTATATAACCCCTGCCTCCTGAATAACATCACTACTCTTTTTTAAAATTTATTTTGTACGATAAGATAATAAAGATTTGTATTTTCTTTGTGAGACTTTTTTAGAACTTTTTAAAAAACCCAGTGTATCTAGGGTGTGATTCTAACAACACTCAGCTAGGATTTAGAGCCATATCTTTGACCTGCATTTTATGAAGGACTCATGTTACTCAGTATTATAGAGTTAGTAACTTGCCATTCACATATTCAATTTTAAAACTTTAAACTTCAAAAATTAATGCATACTGTTACCTTTTTAATTTTTTTGCTGCTATTGAAAACATATTCTTGAATTTTTATACATAAAGTAGGCCACTGTTTAATGCCGACACACTGTTGAAAGTAGCCCTCTCTGTCTCACACATGTCACTGAGAAAGTCAAGCTTGCAACCTAACTGGGATCCGGTTGTAGGGAGGGAACCCACGTACTGAGTAGGTGTTTTTTCTCCTTCCTATGCACGTGTACCTATATGAATATACAGCCTTTAATGACGTCTCTTTCAGATTCATTCCTGAATCACCTCGTTGGTTATACTCCCAGGGTCGACTGAGTGAGGCTGAAGAGGCTCTGTACCTCATTGCTAGGAGGAACCGTAAGCTCAAATGCACCTTCTCATTAACACACCCAGCCGACAGGAGCTACAAGGAGACTGGAAGTTTCCTGGACCTTTTCCGTTATCGGATCCTCTTGGGGCACACTCTGATCCTGATGTTCATCTGGTAATTATATATAAGAGGCATTTTATTGATCTTCAGTAACTCAGGTTGCTACAGGTATTGATAATCTGTTCCTTCTTCAGAGTTACGGGAAAATTTACTTCTTTTGTGATCATAAGGTGGTTTTCTCAGAAACAATGCCCCTCTCCCTTCGTACCTGGTGTTGGGCACACCTCAAGCCAGAGATCATGGTCCTTGTTGGGCAGGTTTCCTGATGTTGGTAGACGTCGGAAGCACATATTTGCACGTGAGATATTTGATATATATATTTAAGCAAAAAAAAGCAGCAGAAGAAAAGCATACAAGAAACAGGAGTTTTTAAATAGGACTTTAAAGATACGTACCTTTGGTTTTGGCACTAAGCAGTCTGATAGTACGTTCTAATGGCAGCGCTCTGTGCTGCATTTTATGTGGCGTTCCCACTCAGTAATTCACCAGGATGGGCTATATGTTATCTTTGTATAAGGGGGATCCTGGGAGTTAGAAGTGATGGACTCAAAGCCATATACACAAATCAGTGAACCACCAGATGAGCAATTTCAGAATCTAGTTTTCTAGTCGTTTAGCTTGTTCCAACCTACCTCTCATTCTCAGCATTATTATATAAGTTTCACTGAATGGTTCAAGTTGGTTCTGCTTAACAAATGAAGTTGCAAAAAGAGGGGAAATGGATGGGCAATATATATATAATTTGTGGAGTGCCTGTGTGTTTCAATATTGCACATTCTGCTAAAGCGCAATCAGTGTTATTTGGTCCAATATTGGGCATGCACGTCTTACCTACTGGCCTAAGAGACTGTTGTGCTGTGATTTATATAGATTTGCTGTAAAGGCTAATGGAAACCTACATTTTCATGTGGGAATACAGGAAAGTGATTTTACATGAAAGTGATCTTATGTATAAACCTAAAGAGGACAGTAGATTGAGAATCAGAAGCTGCAAAGATATTTCCCTATATCATATTTCTCTTTTCTTACCCAAGCACACTAGCTGCCACCTGTATGGTCAGAAGCCATGTCACATGACTCCTGCTTTCCTCACAGAACCAGCACAGGACTGGGAATATCACAGATGCATAATAAATATTGACTGAAGGATGGAAGCTTAGAGCCTATGAAAGCCCTGGTGGCACAGTGGTTAAGTGCTCCGCTACTAACCGCAAGGTAGGTGGTTTGAACCCACCAGTCGCTGTGTAGGAGAAGGATGTGGCAGTCTACTTCTGTAAAGATTTATAGTGTTGCAAACCTTATGGGGCAGTTCTACTCTGTCCTACAGGGTCGTTATGAGTTGGAATCATCTCGACGGCAGTGGGTTTGGTTTTATGGTTTATGAAAGCCAAACCTGATAACACAGCATAACCAAAAAAAATAGCCATTGCCATCAAATCGATTCCAACTCATAGCAACCCTATAGGACAGAGTAGAACTGCCCCATAGAGTTTCCAAGGAGTAGCTGATGGATTCAAACTGCCGACCTTTTGGTTAGCAGCTGAGCTCTTAACCACTGCACCACCAGGGCTCTGATAACACAGCATAGGAGCTACTGTTTTGAGGTTCTGTCTATTCTAAAGCAGATATTTATTTACAAAGTACGTTCAAGTACTTAACCTGTTGCCATAGAGTTGATTCCGATTCATAGCGACTCTATAGGACAGAGTAGAACTGCCCCATAGGGTTTCCAAGGAGCATCTGGTGGATTCGAACTGCCAGCCTTTTGGTTAGGGGTCGAACTCTTAACCACTACACCACCAGGGTTTCAGGTACTTAGGGCTCCATAAAACTCTGCATTTGCATATCATGGAGACATTTGGTCAAACCATCTGCTTTGGAGGAAGACCTACTTGTTGAAAATTATTTACTCCTTTTTAATTTTGTTCAATTTTTTTTTTCTAGGCATAATAGCTTTTGGGTTCTGGCCTTCAGGGATTAAAACAGACAAACAAGAAGCTAGATTTAGAGCCAGTGAGATGGCACCTGTTTATTTTATACCTCACACAGCCAAAGGAGCTCTTCTCCAATAAACTTCTCCCCCTGGGCTCAGAATGATAATAGAGACAGTGTCCTTCCACATAGTGCTGTTCCTTTTGAAGATGCTATAAAATTCTAAAATCTTTTCTGTGGATCTGTCATTGAAGAAAGCCTTAACTGGGGAGTAAAATTATACCTCTGTGTTTAACATCTGTTCCTTTGGTTATTTTCCACAATAATGCCACCTTAAATAGTTCTTTCATGCCCTAACTCTACTGTTAAATATTATGCAAGCATTTTAAATTTTGTTTGGGGCACATAAAGCGAACTGAAATGCTTTTAATAGCTATGATTACAGGTCCCAATGACTTAACCGCCACCAAGGAGACTTCCAGAATAGAGGCCCAGAATAGGGCCTCCTTGCCCCATACTCTGCCTGTTCTCCCTCACCAGCTAGTAACTCAGCTTCTGTGTTGTCCTGAACTGACTTTGTGCATTCTTGCCCTGACTTAATACTATCACAGCTTGGTTTAAATAACTCTGCATGTTTTCATGGCTAGAATTAATTCACTGGAAGTTGTTTTAAATGCAGAGTTGTTACTGTTATTAGGTGCCATTGATTTCAATTTATAGTGTCCCCATGTGACAGAGTAGAACTGCCCCATAGGGTTTTCTAGGCTGTCATCTTTACGGGGCAGATCTCCAGGTCCTTCTCCCTTGTAGTCACTGGGTGAGTTTGAACCACCAACCTTTTGGTTAGCAGCTGAGTGCTTAACCATTACACCACCAGGTCTCCTTAAATGCAGAGTAGATGCGTGCTAATACATACAATACATTAGGAAATAGCATTATGTAAGAGGAGGATCTCTACTGTAAATAGCAAGGATGTTTAAAATACTTTAGAAAACTGTGTGGATTTAAATTTGTTTAGTCTGTGGTTTACATGCAAGGTGCCTGGGGGACAGGAAACACGTATAAGTCAGTGTCACCTTGTATCCCTGCACACAATGTCCTGGCTGCAGCACTGCTCATTGTCCTTAGACAAGTGATGGCTTCACCCCAGTAAGAAGTAATGGGCAGTATGTCATCTCTGAAGCATTTACTAGAGAAGGATGAACCACTAACCAGTCCAGTTCCTGGGGTGTCTTCTTTCCTCCTCCCATGTCCCTCTCCTGGCATTACGGTAACCCTGCCCAGTTGCTGTTGAGTCAGTGCTGACTGATGGTGAGCCCATGTGTGTCAGTGTAGAAGTTGCTTTGTAGGGTCTTTAGTGGCTGACTTTTCGAAAGTAGATCGCCAAGTCTTTCTTTTAGGGTACTTCTGGATGGACTCGAACCTCTAATCTTTCAGGCATTTGGCCCACTTTACCGTTTTGTCAGAGATGGAAGTAAAGGTTTCCCTTTCTGGTTTGATCCCATCATAGCCACAACTCATTGGATTTTTTCAAAGGAAAAAACTACAAGGAAGCAACTGAGAACCTCCTCATCATACACAACTTGTCAAACTGAATTTACAAAAGCATAAAAACTGGTGACTTATAAAGTCTGAGTGTTTACTCTGTATAGGAATTTATGGTTTACAAAATATATTCATATACTAGTAAAGCCTAGCTTCAGGGTTTTATTTCTAATAATGCTGTTTGGGCACAGAAGTTCCTACTGCTTTCTTCACTCTGAGGAAACCCCAAGTTGGAGCTCCAGGTTGGCACTTTGACTTAGCTCCACAGCGCCTTAGTTTCCAGACTCCAGGAGAGAGATTCAGTGCCTGCCTTCTCCAGCACCAGGGCCAGTGCCTGTCCCAAAGCCAGTCTCACAGGAGCCCCTCCCTGAGTGTTTGCTGTATGAATGGTGTACATAAATAAATTAATGGCTTTTCAAAGGGCTCCTCCCCGTTTGACTCCTAGAGGTCTCCTCTGTACCTTCTAGATATTACTCTTGGGGAGGCCGCTTTGGTGTGAGCTTGTGGGATCCTGCCTCTGCCATGAGCCTTGTCTTTTCTTTCCTGTTCTCCTGAAGGCCTGATAGGGTTGGGAATGTGGCCTAGAGGAGACTGGATCATCAGTTGGTTGGAGTGCCAGCCATTTCTGGCCTGCCAGTGACCCACTGATGGCCCAGTCCCTTCTGAGCCCGCTTCTCAACACCACCCTCTGTTGGCCTTGCTGTGGGAGCTTTGTTCTAGAATCATTTTGATAATATCACAACAACTACCTAAGGCAAGTGCTCCATAAATTGTTGAGTTAAATAAAGTAAGAAGAGGGTCACTGTCTTCCATTAAATGCAGAAAATGCTTTACTAAAGCACATTCAAACAATGTCTTTGCTCTTTCAGGGGCTGGTCTGCCATTTGCTGTATATTGTATATAGGTGCTGCACAAAGCATCTCCAAGACCTCCTTTTATTTCTTTGTTTTTCCATAATGTAGGAATTTAGATTGGGATAGAAAGGTTAGTGGGAAAGTCAAGCTTATTGGCTTGAGGCAGATCACATTATATTAAGCCAGTATTTGTATCTTCTCTGGCAAATTCTTACGTGTTTTTTCAGTTGTCCTTCTTGTTCTTTGACTTCCATTGCAGGTTTGTGTGCAGCTTGGTGTATTATGGCCTAACTCTGAGTGCAGGTGATCTAGGTGGAAGTATTTATGCCAACCTGGCCCTGTCTGGCCTTATAGAGATTCCATCTTACCCTATCTGCATCTACTTGATTAACCAAAAATGGTGAGTATAGATGACTATAAAGTATACCACATAGAATTCTCACTCTCTCTCATTTACTCACTCATTCTTAAGTACATGCATACTTAAATCTTATTGTCTGTGTCCATGTGGAGTATCTGCTAGTTTCTCCGTGGTGATTGGAGTTCCTTTTGAGTCCAGTTGCAGTTAGAATTCAGTTTTTAGTTCAGTATTTCTTGGGTTTCATGTTTATTAGTTTATATATATATTTTTTAATCCAGTATTGACAGATATTACCATTTAAGGGTTTTTGAGTAGGCTACGTGTATATAATTTGTTAGTCCCCAGTAGACAGGATTAGTAGTTCTGTGTAGCTAGAAATCCGTCAACCCAGTTAATATTATTTAGAAGTTCTTACAGGAAGACAAGACTGAGAAATTAGAAAGACTTTTCTTACCTCCCAAGATCCACTTTATTTTGTTGAGAGAGGGAACATATCCTGCTTTTGCCACTCATTGTCAGTGGGCATGGTTTTAAAATACTTCTAAAAAGTTATTTTATGGAGCACCTTTCCTCATTTTTCTCAGCTACTGAGGGCAACTAAAAATCCCATCCTATGCGAGCTAGCAATCAGTTGGATTATGTCATTTTTCATTCTCCAGAAACCATCATTTTAACCCAAAACAAGCTTCGTTTAGCATTGCACTTGGTACTGTTGTTGCTCTTAACCACTACACCACCAGGGCTCCCATGGATATTTAGTTTAGAGCATTTTGAAGGGCCAGTATGGATTCTGTTAAATTGAAGGCTTTTCTACCAGGGAGAATTCCCAGTTGCCTCTGCTGACTTCAGCTTATTCTCATCATGTTCCAAGAGCTGGCTCAGATATCATGTTAAGAAATCTTTTCCCAACATCCCCAGTTGCACCAAATTCCTCTCCTTTGCGCTGCTGTAGCTTCCTTTGCATGCTTCTGACAGTCACTTCAAGTGTTAGGAGGACGCTGTGAATGTGGGTATCTTATGTATCTTTGCATCGCTAGTGCTTGCCTAGCATGGTGCCTGATACTTGAAAGACGTTTGATCATGATTGTCAGATTAAGTAGAATGATGTGGAAAAGGAGACTCAAGACCTTCACTGTCTCCTAGCGGTTATCGCCTGTTAAGATTGAATTGTGTTCCCCAAAAATCTGTGTGTCAACTTGGCTAGGCCATGATTCCCAGTATTGTGTGATTGTCCAACATTTTGTCATCTGATGTGATTTTCCTATGTGTTGTAAATCCTACCTCTGTGATGTTAATGAGGTGGGATTATCGGCAGTTACATTAATGAGGCAGGACTCAATCTACAAGATTAGGTTGTGTCTTAAGTCAATCTCTTTTGAGATATAAAAGAGAGAGGCGAGCAGAGAGAGAGGGAAACCTCATACCACCAAGAAACAAGAGCCAGGAGAATAGTGCATCCTTTAGACCCAGGGTCCCTGCGCTGAGAAGGTCCTCAACCGCGGGAAGATTGATGACAAGGATCTTCCTCCAGACCTGACAGAGAGAAAGCCTTTCCCTGGAGCTGGTGCCCTGAATTTGGACTTTTAGCCTCCCAAACTGTGAGAGAATAAAGTTCTCTTTGTTAAAGCCATCTACTTGCGGTATTTTTGTTGTAGCAGCACTAGATAACTAAGACACCACCAGAGTCTGAATTAAAACTTGCAACAGTGAGAAGGAACGCTGGCTTTGGAATCAGGGAGACCTGAATTCGTATCTGGTCTTACCCACATGCAAGCTATATGAGTTTGACTACCTTATTTTTACAGAAATAACGTGCGTTCTCTGCATTTGTTTGCCAGCTGCTCCCTCCTCCTGCAAGACACCCTCACAAGCGCTGCCATGGCAATCCTCTTCCACATGTTGCTGTAAAAAAAAAGAGCGTGTCACTGGGGACAGGGCACAAACAAATACAGAAGTCAAGTATTATTTGCATAAAAATACGAGTACGTCTCAGTGTACTCATCCGTAAACTAGGGATTTTAAAATCTACTTGGAAAAATTGTTATAAAAATTAAAATATTGAAGTTTCTAGCAGTCCCTCAGTAAAGGGCGGCTTATTAATGTTAATATCTTTCTTCCAGTCTAAAGCACTTATTTGAAAATTACTTTTCTCAATAAAGCGTTCAATCAATTCCACTTAGTTCTGACCTATTAACAAGAAAAGTATTTTCTGTTTGTACTTTTAAGAGAGAGAAGCTTGTTTTAATAGTGTTTGAAACTTAACTGTTTAAGCTTCAGGCAACCAGAAAATGTAATGAACTAGAAGAATCCGTTCTCCATGCTTCAGTTTCATTTTCTATAAAATGAAGAATATAACAGTATGTGCCTTATAGGTTTGTTAGTAGATTAAATACAATAATAGATGGAAAGCATTTAAAACAGTGCCTGAAACATAGTAAACACTCAAGGAAACAGTGTTACTTGATATTCTTGTCCTCACACATCAGTTAATCCTGCTGTCAAGCCAGTTTTCCTTTGTTTTATGATGGTTATTTATTTTATATCCTTGTCAATCTCCTGGTCAGTCACATTTGCCAACCACTCTTCAAAAAAAGATAAACATAGATAATGAAACAAAGAACATTTAAAAAGGAAACTTAGTTGGAAGAAGCAGATGAATTTATGTGATTCCTAATAGAAATGTGTCACTTCTTTTGATTATTTAGGTTTGGTCGGAAGCGGACATTAGCAGCATTTCTGTGCCTAGGAGGACTGGCCTGTCTTATTGTAATGTTCCTTCCAGAAAAGAAAGGTATGCCTTTCACATTTCTACAAGGATTTTGAATAGCAGTTTTATTACAATGATTCTCAGTATAGTAGGGAGATTACCATATGCTGTGCTTCATTTCTATGATTGCATATTATTTAGCAATTGTGTGGTGTATAATGGGCCAGATTTTTTCCATTGCTTAACTATTCTCTGGCTGAATAATGTGCTTAGAGGTGCACTATTAATTCTTTCAGGCTATTAAGCTACCATCTGGGGTGGCTGGGATGCAGTGTAGTGAGGGTAGAGTTGTTTATTTGATGATGATGTGGACCGGTTAGTTCTGCACAGAAAGAAATTCTGTCTAGGACTGCAGATTGCACTCCTCATCCCAGGCAATTGCAGGATCAGAGATCACTGGTTCTAAATGGTGGCCTTGGCACCCCTCAGTATCTCCTTCAGTACCCCTAAGCCACCCCGATAACAACAACAAGGGTATTTACTGTTGGTGACAATCAACATTCTCTCAGTCTTATATGAAGTGTGAATAAAACATCTTCAGAAAACCTTGGTGTTTTTATATATTATGGCGTTGCTGTGCAAATGCAACTTCAGTAAAGGTCCCTTTGGCATCTTTGTGTAAGCTGATCACTACCCCTTTGTAGAAGTTCGTAGATACTGCCGGCTCGCAGCCTTTTTTCTGCACCAGCACACCTGAGGCATGTCATGAGCTTGTAGAGCTAAGTCCCCATGGGGCAAGACAATAATGGGCATCAAATCATTGTAGCTTTATGTTCAGCAGCTTTTGTACTTCATAGGCCACTTAGGAATGCAGTTGTTTCCCATGCCTAACAGTCCATTGTTCTGTTTACCGCTTTGTAAAGAAAAACTTTTCAGAACACACTTGTAACCTATCATACCTCCATTAAAAAAAAAAACAAAAAAAAACACCAAACTCAATGGCTTCGAGTCAATTCTGACTCATAGCAACCCTATAGGACCAAGTAGAACTGCCCGGTAGGATTTCCAAGGAGCGGCTGGTGGATTTGAACTGCCAGCCTTTTGGTTAGCAGCCACACTCTTAACCATTTCACCACCAGGGTTCCATAAGCCAGGCCAGTTCATGTCTTTCCTCCTCCCTACACATTTGCACATACCAGCTAACTCACCTCTGAGACTGCACATGGTCCTTTCCTGAAATGGTTTCTTACTATAAGGAGCAAAGCAAACATCCAAAGTGAATGCAGATTTCTGGTCTCTCATCTAGACCAGTCATCACCTGTCTGCACCCTTCCAATCAGCTTTAAGAAGACAGCTTGAACCCTTTTGTGATGATGTTCCCCCTGGGTGAACACTGGGTGAAAAACAGAGCGTAACTGAGTACTGCGCACACTCCACGAATGTGCCTCAGGAATATGATCCTCTCTTAGACAGTGGTTAAGCGTTTGGCTGCTAACCAAAAGATCAGCAGTTCGAATCTACCAGCTGCTCCTTTGAAACCCTATGGGGCAGTTCTACTCTGTCCTGTGGGGTTTCTATGAGTCAGAATTAACTCGATGGCAGTGGGTTTAGTTTTTCATTATACTTAGAGGAGTGGATGTTTAGTCTTTTTTTAAAGATTTCCAGGGAAAGACGTTCCATAATGACCCTTAGTAAATGTTTCTATTTTTAATAACCATGACTGTGATCCTCTTCTACTACAATTGCATCCATTTCCTTTCATTTTATTCATTAATCGAGATAGAAAACTGATGGTCACCCCCCCTCTTTTTTGCGTAATACTTTCTGTGCTTGCAGAGCACTGGTGGCAGAGTGATTAAGAGCTCGGCTGCTAACCAAAAGGTCGGCAGTTCAAATCCACCAGCAGCTTCTTGGAAACCCTATGGGCAGTTCTACTGTGTCTTGTAGGGTGGCTATGAGTTGGAATCGACTCAATGGCAATGGGTCTTGGTTGGTCGGGTTCTGTACTTGCAGAGTGTAATGTAGCCAGTCTCGAATCTTCTCTTCTTTGAACTTAAAAATATTTGTAATTTAAAATTTTTGAATCTTTGAATTTTACTCTTTGAAGTATTTTAATGGCTTTCTTTTAAATCTCTCAAGTTTTTTTGTTTTCAAAGTTCTGAGCTCTAAGCTACATGCTGTCAGAGTACTGCTAAATACATGTGAAGAAAAATACCTAGAAGTTTGAAAAATTTTACTAGCATCTTGCATTCATTTGGAGACTGCTCATCTTCACACTGCTTTTTGTGCTTGTTTGCCCTCACTTTTCCCACCAAACATAGAATCATTCTCTCCTTTCTGCCAATTCATGCGCCCCTCTGTTCACCAGCTTTTTGTAGCATCTATATATAATTGTAGTTGTCTGTATCTTTAACTGTGGCAGTATACTTCTAGGAAAGACAGCCGGTAAGCTAGAAAATAGATTGCTTGCCATTCCTCAGCCTGTAGTTTGTAATTATTAGGCAAAGGTGCCCTGCCCAGCACATATTTGCATGCTGGCTATCTTCCAAGTAAATATTCTCCTCTGGGGATAATGTTACCAGGTGGCTATTAAAGGTAGTCCCTAACTTAATGACGGTATTCGAGTAATGTCGAGCCGCACTGATAATTGTCCGCTTTTTTTTGTGCATCTTATCATTAGTAATATGTACTAATACAGTGTTGCAGTGCGTAATTTGAACAGCAGTTTAATTATAACATCTTTGTTATCATTCTCATGCCAACCCTAAAAGACAAATAAAGATCAGATTTATAGAGATTCTGATAATAAAAGGCAATAATAATGAAAACTAGAAAAAAAAATGAGGTGTTCAACTTATGTCAGAACTGACTTACAACAGGGTCGTCCAAACGGAACCTCGTCGTAAGTCGGGGACTTCCAGTAATTTATTCCACAGATTGATCATCATGAATTTCATCTGATCTCTATCCTTGCTTAGAGGATCATATTTAACTTTACGGTACTGGTGACCATCCATTAAATGTTGACTATGTGCTGGATTCTCTTCATATGCAAAAGTTACTAGGTATCATCCCCATTTTAAGTTTATACAGCAAGTAAGTAGCATATCTGGAATTGAGATTTCATGTCTTTCTGACTCTAAAGTCAGTGCTCTTTTGGGAATGCTGTTTTTCCCTCCTAGAGTTTTAGAACCAAAGTGGTGGTGTTCTTGGGTGCCATTGGGTTGACTTCAGCTTACAGAGACCCCATGTGATAGAGTAGATCTGTGTTCCATAGGGTTTTCTTGGCTGTAATCTTAACAGAAGCATATCACCAGGTCTTTCTTTCACACAGCCGCTGGGTAAGTTCAAACTGCCAATCTTTTGGTTAGCAGCTGACTGCTTAACCGTTTGTGCCACCAGGGCTCCTTAGAACCAAAGTATTCATTGTAAATGATGAAGCTGTAGTCTTAGAAGATTCATGCTGCCTAATGAGGCCTAGTTTTTGGCTCTTCAGTGGGCAGGTATGATGGGAATTGGCCAGGGTCCAAGAATCTGGGTTGTCAGAGTGCCTCTGGGCTCTTGTTGACAAGAGTTGTGGTCCTGCTAGAATCTGAATACTAGGACGTCAGGGCACATGACTACATAAAGAAGTTTCGTAGTTGAAGGAAGTGTAGTAGTTGAAGGAAGTGTACTAGTGGAACCTTTATACTTCATTTCTTTTTTCTCAGTCTTGGTTTGCCCATTCTTTATCCATTTGACTTTTCTACTTCCTGCTGTATACAAGATACTATTCATAAACAAGACCTAGTCCCTGACCTTAAAGAGCTTACAATCTAGTGAGGGAAATGAATGATTCAAAAATAACAATAAAAGAAAATACTGTTATAGATTGAGTTGTGTCCCCCACCCCCGCCAAAAAAAAAGAATGTGTGTCAACTTGGCTAGTCCATGATTCCTAGTATTGTGTGATTGTCCAACATTTTGTCATCTGATGTGATTTTCCTATGTGTTGTAAATCCTACCTTTATGATGTTAATGAGGTAGGATTAGCAGCAGTTATGTTAATGAGGCAGGACTCAATCTACAAAATTAGGTTGTGTCTTAAATGAATCTCCCTTGAGATATAAAAGAGAGAAGCGAGCAGAGAGACAGGGGCACCTCATACCACCAAGAAACAAGAACTAGAAAAGTAACGCGTTCTTTGGAACTGGGGTCCTTGTGCTGAGAAGCTCATTAACTGGGAAAGATTGATGACAAGGACCTTCCCCCAGAGCCAACAGAGAGAGAAAGCCCTCCCCTGGAGCTGCCACCCTCAATTCAGACTTCTACCCTCCTGGAATGTGAGAGAATAAATTTCTCTATGTTAAAGCCATCTACTTGTGGTATTTCTGTTATGCAGCGCTAAATGACTAAGACAGATACCATATGAGAATTGACAACAAAATGCTATGGAGACTTTCACTTATGGCCATGATAGTAATGGGGACCAGCTGTCCTCTTGCTTTAAACAACTTTAAAACCAAAGTATAAGCAGTGTTGTGTTCAGACATTGGACAACAGTCTGTGAAGAACAATGATCCTGAGAGAAGAGAAACAAAGTGAGCCCTGAAAGGACCCCAGCTCAGGGTTTTCAGGCCACAGTACAGGGAGGGGGAGCTCAGCAAAGTCTGGTATTCTTGCTGAATTGAGAACACAGAATTGGAAGCTTGGGGAGGTCAAGATGATTAGAAATTGCTGGGTAAGATACTGGAAATTGAGTAAGCTGCACCCAGGAAGAGCTCCAGAGATCTACAGAAGGGGATTCCAAGTCTCTGGCTACTTTCTGATCTGTACATGCATCTGAGGAAGCTACTAAAGCTAGAGAAAGGACTACCAGAAAGGAGGAGGCAGAATAATTCTTGGAACACAGGGCCATAAATACTTAATATTCTTATTGGTCAGATTCTAGGATTCTCAGTCGCATTAGCCATAAAGTAAACGCTGTTCTGAATTTACCCCCTCAAAAAAAAATTATTAAAAAAAAAAAAAAAGGAAAGAAACAAACCTCAGGAGGCTCAAATGATTTCAGGTAACTGCATTCCAGAGCAAAGACCAATAATATTTAAAGGAATACAATAAAATCTAGCATGCAACAGTATAACATTGACAATGTGTAGCATCCACTCAAAAATTACAAAACAGGAAAGTATTCATCCGCAACCAGGAGAGACATCAATAGAAACAAAACCAGAAATGACATAGATGATAGAATAAGGAGACAAGAATGTTAAAACAGCTAGAGTAAATAAATTTTATATGATCTAGAAAGTAGAGGAAAGCAGGATCATAATGAGTAGAGAAATGGAAGATATATAAAAGACACAAATGTGACATCTAGAGATGAAACATTCAGTATATGGGGGAAAAATATACTATATGAGATTAACAGCAGATTTCACACTGCAGAAGAAAAGATCTGTGAATGTAAAGACATAACCAAAAGAAACTATCCAAAATGAAACACAGAGAAAAAAATATTAAATAAAGAATTAACAAAGCATCAGTGAATTGTGGGCCAATGTCAAGTGTCCTAACGTGTAATTGGCGTGTCAGAAGGTATGGGTAAAGAACATACATTTGCAGAAATAATAGCAAAATATTTTCCAAATTTAATGAATATTATAAACACATAATGAGAAAGGAATCAATTCATCAAGAAGATGTAACAATCTTAAATGTGTATGCATCTAATACAGAACTTCAAATGACGTGAAGCAAAAATAGGTAGAACTGAAGGGAGAAATAGACAAATCCAGAATTATAGGTGGATATTTCAGTACATCTCTCTTAATGATGATAGGAAAAGCAGACAGAAAATAGCTAAGGATATGGAGACTTGAACAACCAACATGACATTATGGACATTTGTAGAACATTCTACCCAGCAACAACAGGATATACATTCTTTTTGAAGTGCACATAGAACATTTACCAAGATAGATGATATTATGGGCCATAAAGTAATTTTCAATAAATTTAAAAGGATTGAAGTCATATGAAATATGTTCTTTGACCAAAACAGAATTAAGCTAGAAATTAGTAACAGGTATCTGGAAAATGCTCAAGTATTTGAATATTAAACAACATCCTTCTAAAAAGCAGTCGGCCAAAGAAGTCACAAAGGAAATTAGAAAATATTTTTAATTGAATGATAATTAAAATATATCAAAGTTAGTAAGATGCAGCTGAAATAGTGGTTAGAGGGAAATTTTTATCATTAAAACCTACAGTAGAAAAAAGTTCAAATTCATGATCTAAGCTTTCAATTTAAAGAAATAGAAAAATTTAAGGGCAAATTAAAATACAAAGCAAGCAGAAGGAAGGAAATAATATAAGATCAAAAGTGAATGAAATGAAAACAGTAAAATAATAGAGAATATCAGTAAAAACCAACAGCTGATTATTTTAGATCAATAAAATCAGTAGGCCTCTAGCTGGCCTAATCAGGAAAAAGAAAGAAGACATAAATTACTAATATCAGAAATGAAAGAGGGCACATACTATAGAACCTATAGATGTAATAAAACTATATTATGAACATTTTTATGCGAATGAACTTGAAAACTTAGGTGAAATGGACAAATTCCTTGAAAGATGTAGAGACTTCCAAAGCTTACTCAAGAAATAGATAACCTGAATAACCCTATGTAAAGAAATTTAATTGGTACTTAGAAACATTCCCACAGAGAATTCCTGGCCCAGATGGAGTCATTGGCAAATTCTACTAAATACTTAAGGAAGAAATAGTA
This sequence comes from Dugong dugon, assembly GCA_030035585.1. NCBI lineage: Eukaryota > Metazoa > Chordata > Mammalia > Sirenia > Dugongidae > Dugong > Dugong dugon. The sequence continues at coordinate 157,231,762 of CM057462.1, forward strand.
CCAATTCTACCAACTCTTCCAGAAAATAAAAGTGAAGGGAATACTTCCCAACTTAGTTCATGAGCCCACTAAATTACCGGAGAAAACTGGTTCCAAAAATGATGTTCTTCAATAGCTGCATCACTGGCATAGACTTAAAACCTCTTGAATTCATTACTTTGAAAGACATCACTATTTTGAGTCTTTTTTTTTTTTTTTAGATAATTTAGTTTAATTTTTCCTTTTAAATCGCTCTTTACTAAACAGTCACTTTGAACACTCATTGGTAATAGCCAGTAATATCTGATTTCATTTGTAATTAAAGAACCATGATTAGGAATCTAGTGGCTGCCAAGCCTTCTTAAATGTTAGCTCAGGTTGACCAACAAGTCCAGCAGTTCTTGCAGGCAGGAATCCCAAAAAGCCTAAGAAATAATTTTCTAACAAACAGCTGCCTAAAATTGACACGGCTACTGAAGACTTAGTTGGCAGGAATGTAGGAGAGAGGTTTCAAGCATCAGATGAGGTGTTAGACTGATATGGACGCTTCTGTGAGCATGCAGCTAGAGCCAGGCTCCGCAGCTGGATGTGTCCTGAGCCTCACCTGAGACTTTTCGCAGCCTTGGATCTTGTTGTAGAAGTTTAGCTCATCATCTTTCTGTGAAGCACCATTTGAATCTCAGGATGGCAGTCCCCTAACATGTTGTTAAAGATGTTGTAGAATGCCTCCGCACTTCAGTAGTTCTGACGGATGCCATCCTGGGTTGAAAACAGTACCAGAGATCATTTACAGTCAAGCAAATGTGCACATTTCTGTTTGCTTCAATGCCACCCAATACAATTTCCTGACTCACTCAGTGTTCAGGAAAATAATTGAGGAATTTAATTTGCCATCATTTTGGGTTTAAATGAAGAAGTTGTTTAATCTCAAGTCTAGACACATATCTCAGGGTAAATTCAGAAAGGGGTGGTTCTCTTTTTTTCCAGAATTTAAAAGAGCTAGCATCTTCTTCGGAAACCCTGTTGGAATAGTGGTTAAGAGCTATGGCTGCTTACCAAAAGGTCGGCAGTTTGAATCCACCAGGCACTCCTTGGAAACCCTATGGGGCAGTTCTGCTCTGTCCTGTAGGGTCGCTATGAGTTGGAATTGACTCGACGGCAATGAGTTTAGCATTTTCTTCCAGATAACCTGGCAGAAGAGGAGAGAGCAGCCCGAGGTGGTCAAGTTTGGCAGTGCCTTGGCCACTGTGTTCAGGATGCCATCTTTAAAATAGATGAAGATTTATTTCACTTTCAAGCAGGGAATGTGGCACTTGTTTTTTGGAATGAGATGTATTATGTGCCTCCCTTGTTAGGGGTTGAGAGAGCATGAACACAGATTTTTTTTCACTAAGTTAATTTCTGTCATAGTCCATTCAGATATTTAGTGAACACTCATGTGCATAGTACTGTGGGATGTGCTGTCAGGAACACAAACAAGATAAAGACCTTAGGCCAAGGAAATCCAAAATATATTTTCGGCAGATAAGATGGAAAAGTAAGTAACTACAAAGGAGTGTCTGAAGCAGGCTAGTTGAATGGATTTGAAAATAAGGGCAGTGGAGGTCAAAGGAAGGAGAGGCTATTTCATTTGAGTTAGTCAAGGGAAGAGTGGTTTATATGAGTGATGGAGTCCCAAAGAAGAGGACAAGAGTGTTCTCTCTGGCAGAAATGCCAAGGAGAATGAGATGATTAGGACATCACTGTTACTTCAAGAGCAGAAGTTTCCAGAGAGGGTAGTATTGGAAGCTGTAGCAGTGACAGGGCAGATGCATTTAAGGAAATGGAGTGGTGGTCACTCATTGGAGATGTTCAGTAGTCAAGGGGGAAGTTACAACAGAGTCATTGGGATTTTTTGTTGTTGTTGGGAGACAAAATTATGTTATGTTGAAGGTAGAGGCGAATAAGTTACCAAAAGGGAGAGGTTAAACATGTTTGAAAGAGAATAATGAAATTGTAGGGTCCCAGAGAGGATAATGTTAATAAAGGAAAGAACTACAGAATAGTCAATAGTATTTTTGATAAGGAAACAAACTGGCATAAAACATTTTTGCATCTTATGCAAAAATATTACATTAAGAAACTCAAATATTACTAACTTACTGTTAATAATGCAAGTGAGAAGTTGGAAAGGAGGAAACATTGAAGCCACTTCCATGATTAGAGTCTTGTTCTTTAAAGAACATTAATGCCATATATCTGCTGGTGGTGATTTAAAGGGATTATTCCTTATGTAGGTGTCACTGAGTGGTACAGATGGTTAAGTGAAAGGTTAGTGGTTTGAACCCACTCAGAAGCACCTCAGAAGATAGGCCTGGCAATCTGCTTCTGAGAGGTCACAGCCTTGAAAACCCTATGGAGCAGTTCTGCTCTGCACACGTGGGGTCACCATGATTCAGAATTGACTCAACGGCACCTAACAACAACATTCCTTATCTAAGATCCCTAGGTGGCAAAAATGGTTTTGGGCTCAACTACCGTGGTTAAAATTTCAGCTGCTAACCAAAAGGTTAGCAGTTCAGATCAACCAGCCGCTTCTTGGAAACCCTATGGGGCAATTTTATTCTGCCCTATAGGGTCGTTATGAGTCAGAATCTACTCGAAGGCAACGGATTTGTTTTCCTTTTTTCAACTAACCTAAAGGTTGATGGTTCCATCCACTGGTGCCGTGGAAGAAAGGCCTGACAGTCTGTTTACAAAAAGCAGTTCTATTACCCATGGGGTCGGCATGAGTTGGAATTAGCTCTGCGACAATGGGCTTTGTTTGGTTTTGTTGTTCCTTATCTTCTAAATAGAACACCAAAGAATCCAAATTCAAGATAGGCATTTTCTAGACCTGCCTCTGCCTCTTAGAGCAATCAGGCTTATTCCCCTCATGGGCCACTAATTTACATTGATTATTAAACAAGATTGGGAAGAAAGAAATGTCGGTATTGCCCTTGATAGACAAAACTTAGGATATCATTAAGCTTACTTTGCTACAGTACAGAAGTTTTCAGGGTGCTCTTTCATTCTGGAGTCAGTGCAAGCTTAATCACATGCAAGATTTCATGGGTGTAACCAAGTGAGAAAATATTTGCAAAGGTGTTTGTGTGGGATTACTAAACATTCTGAATATGTGTTCAGTTATACTACCTCTTTGTTGTTTGAGATCAGCATTAATGTCTCCCACTCCTTCAACACTAAATGTGCCCTCTGAAAGAATTTTTCTCAGCTAAGGACCTCACAGGTATGCACTTGCCCTCCTCAGGCACGGGTGTGTTTGCAGTGGTGAATAGCCATTCCTTGTCCTTGCTGGGGAAGCTGACTATCAGTGCTGCCTTTAACATTGTTTATATCTACACCTCCGAGCTTTACCCTACAGTTATCAGGTATGTGCCACACAACGCCACACTGTGCATTTTGTTGTAGATGCTTCCATCGAGAGATGGTATGGTTCTCATTTCACCTGGAGCGTAGTTAAGGTAGGGTCCACAGCAACTCAGCAAGCAGTTGTAAGCACAGCAGCTATCTCTGTAGACTGCCCTTGCCTGCTTGGCTGAGGAAAACGTAGCTTTGTCTGAATGTCCTTGTGTAAAGTATACTCTACACTAAATATATCCCATCACCCAGATGCTTTCATTTCTGTCAATTTCATTTATTTGATCACCTGTCCTTTGTCAGGCACATGACAGACAAGGGGACAAGGTCCCTATTCTTGCAGAGCCTCCATTTCAGCAGGGCAGATGAACAAACAAGTATGCAAAATTGTTAAGTTAATTCCATGTGATAATACATGAATATTAGACGTAAATATCCAGTGTTAAATGTGGTTTTTAGTGAGTAGAACATGTTTATGTTAGAAAGAACATATTCCATCCTAAATTTTCCTCTTAGAATAATCCTGAAAACAAACAAAAACAAATTTGAAGGGTGAGGGTGCAGCTAGCTTTACAAAACCACATCTGTGGGCTAGATTCCCCCAGCCAGCCTTTGCAGTTTTTTTAAGGATCGTTCTGAATGATCGTTAAAAGACACCTAATGGTTCTTTCTGCCTATTAATTTAAAATCATTTGTTCCCAATAAGAAATCAGATTGTCTGTGACTGGCTAGTCATTTCCTAGTTGCTCCTACAGCCTCCTTTTTCTTGGTTACTGGCTATAAAATGAGGGTGACCATTTGTCCAAACTCTGACAGTTTTGTCCACACTGGGACATAGTACGGGTGTTATTGATAATTAGGCTGGGATAACAGAGTTGCTCTACCTATGACCGATACTGTTCCTCCCAGCTCTCTCCCACCTCTGTCATACCCACACTCCCCAGGAAGGTAGTGTTCTTGGTTTCCTGAAAATACATGCTCAGTCAACTCCTTTTTATGTCCCTGACCTTTTAATAGTTACTTGGTTGAGTTTAATTAACTGGACAGACTTTTTAGATCATAAAGCCCTGGCTGTCTATGGCTTTATTAACTGATAGGAGACCTAAGAGGAAAAAGTCAAAAAAACATTTGGCAGAGAATGTTCAGATGTTTAGGTCTACAACACCCTGCCCAGTATGGTAGCAACTAGTCTCATGTGGCTGTTTAAATTTTAAATTAATTTAAAAATTCAGTTCCTCGGTGTCACTGCCGCATTTCAATTGCTCAGTAGCCACATGCCTCTAGTGGCTACCATAGTGGACAGTGCAATTAGAGAACATTTCCATCATCACAGAAAGTTCTATTAGACAGCACTGCTCTATAGCATCTGTACTTCTACTTTGCGATATATATTGCTCTTCAGATTTTTTAAACTGCCCCCCTAGAAATTACTGATTTTTTTTTCCCCGACTATTTTCTTTTGCTTTCCAGGAATGTTGGGCTTGGAACTTGTTCCATGTTCTCCCGAGTTGGTGGAATTATTGCTCCCTTCATCCCCTCACTGGTTGGTTTGTACCTCCTAGTTTTTCTTGATTTCTTTGCTTTGGAAATGCTTGTGCTTTGAGTAGAAACAGGTAATGAACAGATGCCGTTTAAGATCACAACATCAATGAGAACTTTGTGCCTTTTAGACCAAGAATCCAATGGCAGATGGGCTCTTACCAAGGATGCTTTTACCCCGATGGGTCTGATTTTTTGCTCAAGTCCATAGACATTGGAGGGTCTGCTAACGGCAACTTCCCCTTCCTGTCCCCATTCACAAGTTAGTCAATCGATAAATATTTATTGATCTTCTGCTGTGTGCTGGGCTCTGTGCTAAGTGCTTTTTATATATTATCTCATGTAATCTTCACAACTCTATGAGGTAGGCATTGTTGTTACCCCTACATTAAAGATGAGAAATGCAGCAGAAAGAGGGTGAATACTTTCCCCAAAGGCACACCACTTGGAAAAGAACAGAAGAGAAACACGCTTGGCAGCATGACTATTAATATTTTTTGACATTTGCTAAATGTCATAGTTAAGAGGAAGGCATATGGACCTAAAAACCTTTCAGTCTTAAAATTCTCAGATTCTGTGGAAGAGCGCATGGAGTTCTTAGGCATGTTTCTCCATTGTCTGATCTGTAACTGCTTCTCAGCCAAGACTCAGCCAAAGGGTGACTAGACCCTCTTCCCTGGGTCTATTTCCTCTTGGTGCGAGGCCTGTGAACCTGCTCTGTAGACAGCTCTAACTCACCCAACTGCATGGTACAGGGATATCTGAAAGGTCACTACTTCCTTTCCATGTTTGGGGTTGCAGTGCACTTCCTTTTTCTGAGTATATCCATCCATGTTTCATGCTTAATTTAAGACTCTTTCTTACGCAGGAATCTTATTCAATTCCATATTTCCTTCTGCAAAATGTGTCCAACATTAGGGGTTTATTGCTAAGATATCCCACTTCGGATGATGATCCCAGAACATTATAATACCCAGCGTGGTCTTATGGAGGGACCTCTGGTGGCACAGTGGTTAAGTGCTTGGCTGCTAACTGAAAGGTGGGCAGTTTGAACTCAACAGCCGCTCCACAGGAGAAAGATGCAGCAGTCTGCTTCTGTAAAAGATTATATAGCCTCAGAAACCCTATGGGGCAGTTCTGCTCTGTTCTATAGGGTCACTATGAATTGGAATTGATGGCAATGGTTGGTTTGGTTTGATTTTTTTGTGTCTCATGGACTTCTGCTAAGTTTAGAAGAGGTAAAAATGTTGTGTTCACCTTGATTCAGCAACACACGCACAGCGCTGAACGTGTGTTTGCATGTAGATGGCTAGAGATGAACGATCCCCTCCCCTACTTCTCTCCCTTTCCCTCCTCTCTTTCTCTCTCTTCCTCTTCCCTCTGCCTTCTCCTTTTCTCTCCCTCCCCCTCCTTTTCCATTTTCTCTTCAGTTTTGAAAAATTTATCTGAAGGGAAATCCTAAGCTAGCAGTGATCTCACCCACAGAATTACATGGTCCCACCCAGGTGGACACTGGAAGCCCACACCAGGCCGCAAAGCAGAGCTGCTTCTGTGCTGGACATGAATGTTAATCAGTTCTCAGAAAGTCCCCAAGGCAACATCCTACAAGGAATGTTCTCTGTAGTGTTATCATTGAACCTATTTGTATTTAAAGAAAATATTCCTGAGATTATCTTTTTGGATCTCTGAATCAATTGCTTATGGAATGGTTCTTTACCATGTTCATTTCAAGGAGTTTACAAGCCCTGTGTATATGGTAGGGTTCTTTAGGTTTTTTATTCTGCTTAGAGTTGTTAGTTACTGTTTTTTTTTGTTTTTTTGGTTTTTTTGAATAATATTTTATTGTTTTTGGTGAAAGTTTACACAGCAAATTAGGCTCCCATTTGACAATTTCTACACAGATTGTTCAATGACGTTAGTCACATTTTTCACAAAGTATCAACATTCTCTTTGTGTTCTGGTTGTTTTCTAGTACTCTATTTACCCTGTCTCTGCTCAGAGTTTTTATTACTTTAATCTCTATGCCTCTCAGCTATAGTGTTGAGTGAATCAATGCGGGTATATAGGATTGGGGTTATTTGACTCATTCCGGGTTGAGAACTTTAAAGTTTGTCATTAGCAAATATTTTGGGGGTGTCCCCTATGTGATGAGCATATGCACATCACTGTATTATAAATTATTATGTGGAATTAAAGCTAAACACCAGGCTTCCTGCAATCTCAGACCCTGTAGGCCTGCTCTGCTCAGATACAGCCCATGTCCGCTTCGTCCACAATACCCACCCCTTGCATAAGACAGTCTGCTGCTTCCAATCCACGCACCAGTGCTACTTTTTTATTTACTCACTCCCGTCTCTCTGTGCCCAGTGAGTCACTGGGTGATTTTCCAGGGCAGTTCTCTATGAGGAAGGAAAATTAGTCTGTAGTGGATTCTAGTGGGAAGATTACCAAAACCAAAAAACCCATTGCCGTCGAGTTGATTCCAACTCATAGCAACCCTGTAGAACAGAGTAGAACTGCCCCCATAGGGTTTCCAAGGCTATAAATCTTTGTGGAAGAAGACTGCCGTATCTTTCTCCCAAGAAGCGGCTGGTGTGTTCAAACCACCGGCCTTTCCATTAGCCGAGCACTTAACCACTGTACCACTAGGGCTCCTTGTGAGAAAATTAAATGGATAGTAAATAATAATAGTTCTTCAGTCATGAACCTGCTAGTGTCATCTGCTAGGGGAACCAACACTGACTTTTTGTTTGCTTTCTTTGTACTCTTATCCCCACAGAAATATGTGCAGTGGTCTTTACCCTTCATTGTCTTTGGAGCCACTGGCCTAGCCTCAGGCCTTCTGAGTTTATTGTTGCCTGAAACCCTTAACAGCCCATTGCTAGAGACCTTCTCTGACCTTCAGGTGTATTCCTATCGGAGGCTAGGAGAGGAAGCTCTGTCATTACAGACCTTGGATCCCCCACAGGTATGACGTTATTTATTTTATTTTTAACCATTCAAACCCAGTACTTGAATAAATTACAGTTTTTGAAAATAAGAATGCTCTGGTCAGATTAAATAGAACTGAGTAAAACTGCTGGAAAACAAAGGTAGAATCTAACAGCAGCTGACTTTCAGAGAAATAAAGACGACAGATGCGATTAACATTATTAGAACACTTTTAGGGGCTGATTCTTAGAAGAATAGATGTCATAGAAATACATTTATCCATTGAATAGGTAGATGGTAATTCTCATCTTAGAAATGTCATGACATCATTTTACTGCCCTTTTGTCTTTTCCTGTTTTAGTCTGCAGACAAAGAGAGCACTTCAGGGAGTGAGAGTGAGGAAGAGGAGGAGTTTTATGATGCGGATGAAGAGACTCAGATGCTCAAGTGAAGAGCCCAGATTTCTCCTCAGAAACTTGAATCGTCTTTTATGCCCCTGGCTAAGGCAGGTTCTCCCTTGACACCTAAGAGAGCTGTAGAAAGACAGGCTTGAACTTACATAGGTGATACTCAGTGTGACGTGATTTTTTGAGGCACAAGAAAAGCTGGAGAAGAGATTTCATGAGAGAGGACCTTTCTGCATTGAAGGAACAGTTGTTAATTTGTCCAGAATGCAGGTTTAGCTCGGAATCATGACCTCTGACCCAATAGCTCAAACACACATTCCAGAGTGGTAGGCAGAGTCGTTAATCATACTGCTTTTCCTTCATCGTGACCTAAAGGCAGATACGTAAAATTGTTCACCCTTTCAGTGGGATAAGTTATTCTTAAGCTTGAATCTTTATACCATTTTCAATATCTATCTCTACCAGTTGTACCTCACCAAGACTCTTTAGAGGCAGATAAGATTTCAGTTCTGTATCAGAGGAAAAGCAGTGAGAGGTGTTTGTGTGGTCCGAGACCCTCCAGCTTTACCTTAACTGATGACGTTTGAGTTTTCAGCTTGCTTCCAGCCTACTGGTTGGCTTGAGTACCTATGCCTTTAGTCCCGCAGATGATTGACAAGTAAAAGCCAAATGTACCAAAGAGATTTTCTTCAGACTCAGAGCCCTGTTAGTTCCCTTTGATGCTCAGATCGTGTCATCTCTTTAGTTCCCACTTATACATACCTCCGGAAAAATTTCCATCTGAGGTTCCACCACCAGCAGTAATCTCAAAATCATACAAAGTAAATGATAAAGCTTTATAAAGATGGAAGGCAGTTAAAAAGTGGCATGTTAATCACTTGCATCTAAAACAATAAAAAAGGTACAGTTTTTAAAAGGGAAGAAAAGAAAATCGTCTTTCATGAATTTTGGGGGTGTTTTGCTTTCAGTGTAGTGTAATTAGAGACTTGGATAACTTTTAAGAACTCTTAACTCATCTTGTCTTTGATCAGCCCCTGCCTTTAGTCAGAATAGAAGGCACAGTAATTTCATAGGAGTTGGAGGTTTTTCATTAAGTACTACCAACTTGCAAGTAAATCAGAATTATATGTAATTTCCTAAACCATGTGCTGAAAATGTCATTTCCCCAGGAAACTTGAGTGTTATCTCAAGTAGGAGTGTTAACCTGGAACCAAGCAGCCTGGGCAGCATTGCTTTAGTCACTTTCCCAGCTAGGAAAACGTCTTTGTTTTCAGAATTGCCATTTCTATTAATGTCTTAGAGGTAAAGAGAAGATATTACTGTGACTGCTTCTGGAAACCTGGGAGGCATCACCCCCGGTTGGCTCCAAATACACTCCTGTTCTCTTCCACATTAACTTTTTGGTTTGTGCTATACCATTTGGTACCTTTGTATTTGTTAAAATATTTTTATGTCTTTTGATGACTGTCTGTATGCTCTTGTTTATGTATCTTCATAAACAGGAGTGATCTCTATCTACTACTATTTATTTCTCCCTGCTGTTCCCAGCACACTGCCTTAGACACAGTAAACCAGTTGCCATCCAGTTGATGGCAGAGTAAAACTGCGCTCCAAAGGGTTTTCATAGCTGTGACCTTTCTGAAACAGATCACCAGCCTTTCTTCCGAAGCACCTCTGGGTGTGTTCAAACCACCAACCTTTTGGTTGGTAGTTGAGCGTTTGACCATTTGTACCACCCAGGGACTCCTAGACACAGTAAGGACCTAATATTACTATTTCTAGCCTTCAAGGAGGTTGTGGGAACCAACCCCGCCCACCCCCGGCCAGTATCATTCTTGCAAACCCCTACCCCAGGTAAATCTGACCCAAACCACTAAATGGTGGAGTCCTGCTTGGCTTTGCCTAGAAAATAGAGTCCCACTACCCACCATTAGGAGAGGAAGAGAGGAAAAACTTACAAAGACACTTAGAAGCTCCTCTTCAGTGGTTGGGTATTAAAAAGAAAACTATATAAAATTGTTGTTCTCATTATAAGAAAACAAAAATATAACAAAATAAGAAAATACATCCCATTAATAGAAAATAGAAGGAGAAAAATCGTCACCCATTTGAAGATCAATTAGGAGTCCATCTGTCTTTTGGCACCAGGGTTCCCTCTGCTTCTGGCTGTATAAATGAAGGTCCTGTCAATTCTGATCCTGGGTCTCCTTCTTTCCTAGCTATGGGATGGAAAATGGGAGGGAGGGATGCATAGTTTGTGCATACGTTGTTTAATAAGACTGGGCTGGCTATCAACTGCTCATGTCAGAAATGTCACTAAATTTTGTTTCATTTTAGGTGGTCCTTTAGCAAACTTAAGGAGCCCTGGTGGCACAGTGGTTAAGCGCTCAGCTGTAACAGAAAGTCAGCAGTTCGAACCCACCGGCCGCTCCACGGGAGAAAGATGTGGCAGTCTGCTTCCATAAAGATTACAGCCTTGTAAACCCTATGGGGCAGTTCTGCTCTGTCCTGTAGGGTTGCTATGAGTCAGAATTGACTCGATGGCAGTGGGTTGGGTTTGGGTTTTAGCAAACTTTAATAATTACTGTTTTTTCTTTATACTGTATTTATAAAAACAGACTGTTCCTTTTTCATAGTAACTGTTGAAGAATATTGATTATAGGAAATGCATGTATGTGTATATTTGCATGGATTAAATTATTCAGAACATTTAATTGATAGGTACCATATTTTTTTGTACAGATGATTTGTAAAAAGTTCCCTTCTTAATTTTTTTATTGTGTCCAAAACTCTATTTCTTTTCTCCTAAAAAGCAGCAGGAAAAATGTAAGACGCATAAGAAACTCCAAGGTTTCCAGGATCAGAGGTCGTACTAACAGCCTGTCCAGAACCTTGGAACCACAGCAGAACATTGAAAGAGGCTGTGTTGCAGTTTCCTGATTTTATGACTTAAAACCACTGCCCACTGGAAATCTTAATATTTGTCATTTGACTGCTTTCAAGCACCGTACACATTCTTTAGTATTAAAAAAAAATAAAGGAAAATAAAACAAGAAGCAAATGAAAATTATAGGAGCACTGTTTGAGTGTATGTAATCTGAAGAGGTATTTTTATGGAAGTCAAATTGATGAAGTAGATTTATATTCTTAACAAATACATATAAAAATTAAAATATGGCTTTCCATTAGAACTCACTCCTCTATTATAAATTTTTGTTTGATTATTGGTTCTTAAATTGGAAAGGTATTTATAAAGGGTTAGACTTTTTTTTTAACTAAATAAAACAGTGATTTTGGCTTCTTGTGAGTTTAATAAAGGATCACAAAACATAGATAGGCCTTTTCTTTTGTTCTTACACAATGTGTCAGGATATATAGCAGCATCTTTGGCAAATTGGGCAATAGAGAACCTGCTAGAAATTATAGGTGACATGTGAGACAGGTACTGTAGCAAAGTTGGGGAGTCATAGGCAGGAAAGATAATTATAAAAATATTTTTCGAAAAAGAAAAATGCAAGGATGATGCATTACTGAAAAATCTACAACTAAAAGAAAAAGACCTTTTGATTATTTCAATGGATGCATAAAGATTGTTTGATGAAATTCAATACCCATTCAAAAATTAAAACTATTAGCAGATGAGGAATAAAAGGAAACTTTCTTAACAAAGTAAGAGGTATTAATAGTGGATAGGGTGGATTGGCACACAGCATCTGCTCACCCTCCAGGTACCTTGGCCTTCAAACTTTCTTGATCATTGCTGTAGTATGAAACGTTTTTAATGTATTTTTATTCTCTCTTTCTCTACCCCTCCCACTGCCCTCCCCCCTTTTCCCCACCCACGTATATATAGCTTTCATGAAATAATACTTACTCTTCTTGCTAGGCACACTGATAACTTCTGTTTTATTTTTCAAAAATGCTGTTTTCAACCCACCTAATTGATTTCATGACCAACTGTTTACATGAGTAATAGGGTGCTGTATTAGTTTCCAAAGGGACGCTAGTGGTGCAGTGGTTAAGCGCTCATCTGCTAACTAAAAGGTTGGTGGTTCAAACCCACCAGCTGCTCTACAGGAGAAAGATGTGGCAGTCTGCTTCCATAAAGTTCACAGCCTTGGAAACCCTATGGGGCAGTTCTAGTCGACAGCAGTGGATTTAGTTTCTAATTGCTGCTGCTGCTGCAACAAAATTACCACAAACTTAGTGGCTTTGGACAACACAAATGTATTTTCTTAGACTTCTGGAGGTCAGACTCCAAAGTGAGGCTTAAGGGGCTGAAACGAAAGTGTCAACAGAGCTAGTTTTTTGTTTCTTTCTGGTGGCTCCAGTGGAGAATTCCTTCCTTGCCTCTTCCAGCTTCTAGAGACTGTGGCATTCCTTGGCCTCTGGCCACATCACTCCATACTTTGCTTTTGTTGTCACATAGATACCTACTGCAGGTGTCTTAAAGTGTGTGCCCTTAAAGGATCCTAAGTGGACTGGATCTGGTGGAGGCATTAGAGTATATTGTAAATTGAAACGGGTAACTTAGTCATCACTTGGAAAAGCCAGACCATGGGTGACAGCCCCAAATCTGCATTTGTCATTGATCCTGTTGGCTCAGTTGGCTGAGCCTGCAGTCTCCCACTGAGACATACTGTCACTTATTGTTTGAAAGAATGAACTGCTTACAAAAGAATTTGAACTTAATAAGTCTTTATATCTGAGTTTTATTTGTTGCTGTATCTTAACAGTAACAATTAGTGACTGTCTTTTTCCCCATGTTCCAAAAGTTGTCTTAGCAAAATAAATTGTTGATATCTTTCATTTATCTCCTGTAGTGCTACCTTCAACCTCTCTCTTTGTTATATGTTCTTCAAGCATCCTATACTTTTCCATTATAGTACTTGTTGTATAATTTAATAATAATGATGTCGCCCCTACTAGGCCATGGATCTGTGAAAACAGGGTCCATGTCTTTCTTGTTTCCTAATGACATTTCAGACTGTGGCGTTGGACCCCATGTGTTGTAGCCTTCTGCCAGAATTCCATATGAGCTTTATTGCTACACTGAACTCCAAAGCAAGCTGTATCTTATTTATCTTAGTAGACTTAAGAACTAGCACAGTGTCTGGGACATAGTAGGCATTCATTAAATTTCTAAATGAATGAATGTCGAGATACCAGGCAGTTAGAGTTGGTTTGTCTCGTCTCTCTGTAGTAATGTTCTTAAAAGGGATGATTCTCCCCAAAATCAGTTTGACAAGAATCCAATGTATTATTTAGCTTTAGAAAGCTACTTCTGGATAACTAGAGAGGCCCTCATTCCACCTTAACCTTCTCATTACCTAATCTTGCCATTTTGTGTGAGCTTAGTGTTAGGATTAGAATATGTTCAAGAGAAGTGATTCCTTTTAACAAGGTCTGAGATATCTACCTTGAGAATGAAGTAAGCAAAGAAGGATTATTAAGTAATCTTATGCATGTACTTACAGACTTATTGCCAAAGTTTCGTTCAGCCTACTGAATTGTAGAATAAATTAATTTGATGACTTTTTTTTAAAATTAAATTCTCCTTACTCCCATAGAGAGGCAGTCTACCCTATGAAAATATTTTTATGGAGAATTTTTGGCATAATCATCAATGTTGTAACATTCAGGTCTCTTAAAATTTACCTACAAAAAGTTAACATATGAAACATCCAGGAAAGCTGTCAGTTTCCAGGCATTTGAAGGATCAGCGCATTAAGGGGGGAAAAAAAAATCATTAGGATATTAGATCAATGTCTAGATTTTTCTATTTGCCCAGTAACTCAGAAGCTGGCTCTCATAAGTTGACAGGTCACCTTTGACCAAAAGTTGCTTTGTCAAATATCTGAAAAAAATGAGAATAAAGGAAAAGTTAGAAAGTTAGACTGATTATATTTATTTTCTCCATCCTGTCACATTCCAGAAGAAGCTATTTAATTGGTAAGTAGGTTCCAAAAGGAGCCCTGCTGGTGCAGTGGGTAAGTGCTCGGCTGCTAACCAAAATGTCGGCAGTTCGAATCCACCAGCCAATCCTTGGAAACCCTGTGGGGCAGTTCTCTGTCCCGTAGGGTTGCTATGAGTCAGAATCAACTCGATGGCAACAGGTTTGGTTTTGGTTTAGGTTCTAAAACATCTTCAAGACCAGAAAATGTCCTTAGGTGCAGTTGGACTATAGAATTCCATAGTTACTGAGTCACCAATACAAAGGCAAATATGTAGTATAGAAGACTTTTTTTATAGTGAAAAAATCCATGATCTTCCCAATCAGTCCATCAGGAGAGGGACAAGGCTTAATAAGGATTCCGCCAATAAAGGGGAGAAGCATGAAGATAAGGTTGAAGGCCTGGGGCAGCACTAGAGAATTTTGGGGGAAAAAAGTCAATGTCTTAGTTTCCTAGTGCTGCTGTAACACAAATACCACAAGTGGGTGGCTTTAAAGAACAGAAATTTTTTTTCTCAGTTCTGGAGGTGGAAAGTCTAAATCAGGTCTCAGCCATGTTAATTCCTTCTGTGAGCTTCTCTTCTAGTTTCTGGTGTCTGTCAGCAGTCCTTGGTGTTCCTTTGCTTGTAGACAGTTCCTCACGTGTCATTTGTCATCCCTTGTGTGTGTGTCTATTCTTCTGTTTTTATAACTCAGAAGTGATTAGGATCCACCCTATACTGGTATGGCCTCATTAACATATCAAAAGAAAAACTCTGTTTCCAAACAGGATCCCATCCACAGGTACACACACACACCTGTTGTCATCGAGTAGATTCTGACTCAGCAACCCTATAGGCCAGAGTAGAACTGCCCCATAGGGTTTCCAACGAGTGGCTGGTGGATTAGAACTGCTGACCTTTTGGTTAGCAGCCTAGCTCTTAATGACTGTGCTGCCAGGGCTCCATCCACAGGTACAAGGACCAGGAATTCAACACACCTGTGTGTGTGGGTGTGGGTGTGGGTGTGGGTGTGGTGTGTGTGTGTGTGTATGGGGTAGGGGGGACACAATTCAACTTGTAACATCAAAGAACAAAGTTCTGTTTTGGTCACATGGAACAATGTATTAGAGTGAATTAAGCAGAGAAATTGAATTATTAATAAGCTTAGTGATGTCCAAATGAGAAACGGAATGACAGTATAGGCTTTGTATGTCTTTCAGTTTCCAGACTTTCAAACCACCCCAGATAGCTTCAGGTTTATAATTTGGGAAATACACATAAAAGATTTCTTCAACTAGTTTCAAGTATTCAAGAGATTATTTTGCTGTTGGTGAAAATCATATTTATTCATCAAATATTCAAGGAACTCCTATGTTTCGGGTCCTAGTTAGGTGCTGGATTAAAAGAGCTAACATGTATGGAGCATTGTTCTAAGAATTTTATACGCCTTGGAGCCCTGGTGGCACGGTAGTTCAGAGCTTGGCTGCTAACCTAAAGGTTGGCAGTTTGAATCCACCTTGGAAACTGCTCCTTGGAAACTCTACGGGGCAGTCCTACTCTGTCCTATAGGGATGCTATAAGTCGGAATTGACTCGACAGCAGCAGGTTGGTGCATCTAATCCTCAGAAGAAAACCATGAAATTTATATTATTGATTTCATTTTATGGGTGAGAAAACAGGCTCAGATTAAGTTAATTGTCCAAGTCACACAACTAATACTTGGCAAATCCTAGCTTCAAGTCTAGGCCATTGAACTTCAGAGGTCACTTCTTAAGTGATTATCCTATACTGCCCTGATTCTTGAGTGGTTCTTGAATTTTGTTAGGTGCCTTTGAGTCACCCCTGACTCATGGTGACTTCATGCACAAGGGAACAAAAGGCTGCTTAGTCCTGTGCCATCCCCATTATTGGTTGTGGATCAGACTATTGTAATCTGTAGGGTTTTCATTGGCTGACTTTTGGAAATCAGGACTTTCTTTTTAGTTTGTCTTAGTCTGGAAGCTCCGCTGAAACTAAGTCACCCTCCACTGACTGACAGATGGTAGCTGCACATGAGGTGGATTGGATGGGAATTGAATCCGGGTCTCCTGCATGCAAGATGATAAGTCTACTACTGAATCACCAATATGCTCTTGGATTTTAGCCAGGCCTTACTTTACCATGGGTTCTATCTGATGATGATGGTGATTATAACTACCATGCATTGAGTACGAGGCACCATGGTACCATGTTAAGTACATTCCATATGTTTTGTCGTATAATTCTCACAACAGCTCCATTAGGCAGGGGTTAATAATCCCTGCATTGCTGTTGAAAACACTGAAACTTAGAGATTCTAAGTAACTTAAGATCCCAGCTAGTTAGTGGCAGTGCTAGTCTAGATCCCATTTAGTCTTAGGCCAAGCCCATGTACCTAATTACCCCCTCTGAACTGCCTCCTGTGAAGGATAGTTAATTCAAGAGAAGAGGGAACAGTCTGTCTCAAAGACTCCAACTTTTCCGTGGCTTTCAGGACAAGAAATGTAAATTGAGAAGAGGAGATGCTGATGGAATCCTTATGAAGTTAAGGCTCAGACATTTTAATTAGGTGCCTTCTGGATGCAGACCATTTTAAGAAGAATTCTAATAAATTAGTTGGAGCTCATGCCTGGTTTTCTTTTAGTATTGAGGTTTTTTGTTTTTTGGGTTTTTTTTAGTATTATTGAGTTTTTTTCTTTTTTTCCTCCAGAATTAAGTCAGTGGAAGAAATACATTTGTCAGGAATATGGATTGATTGGGAAGCTTGTCGAGATTCAGACGCCTCTTTAATGTGCTGAATCTTGTTATGATCTCGTAGAGAGGATGGCAAAATTCTTCACCGTATTTCTCGGGTGTCCTTTGAGGTTACTCTCATTATTCACTTTACCCAACCCATTGCCCCCAAGTCGATTCTGACCCATAGCGACCCAATAAGACAAGAGTAGAACTGCTCCATAGGGTTTTCAAGGAGCAGCTGGTGGATTCTAACTGCAGACCTTTTGGTTAGCAGCCAAGTGCTTAACCACTGCGCCACCAGGGCCCCATATTCACTTTAGGAAGGACTATTAATCTGACATTCCACCAAGTTCATTCAAGAAAATTCACTGAGAGCCTACTGTGTGTCAGGCATTGCAGTAGGCCCGGAGTTGTCAAAGACCTGTGAGATGGGTTTCTCAAGCTGTGAGTCTTCCCAGAGTCTGTGACCTGAATGGAAAATGGGGGTTAAGTACCGCACAGGTAAAAAGGCTTTAGTGAAATTAGAAAGAGCCTTTGATCTCCATATTTGGGAAACTGGCTAGTAACAGAAATGGCTTTTTTTTTTTCAAGGAAGTATTTCTTCAGTAGTGAGATCTCAGCTGAGATTTCTGCTAGCGGTTTCAAGGAAGTCTGGGTCACATAACTTGTCAGCTACCCCTCTTAAACTTTTTAATCATAACTGGTACCAGTTGCTGTCAAATTGATCCTGACGCATGACGACTGCATGTGTGTCAAAGTAGAACTGTGCCTCATGGGGTTTTCAGTAGCTGATTTTTCAAAAGTAGATCACCAGCCCTTTCTTCCAAGGTGCCTCTGGGTGAACTCGAACTTCCAACCTTTCAGTTAACGGCCGAGTGCATTCACTGTTTGTACCACCCTGGGATTCCCTTTTAATTACATCACTGGCTAAAATTATTTAAGGAGATGAAGCTCCCTGCTATCAGCAAAGGGGACACGTAAACGTTTCCTCTGGCCTTGTCAGATCAGCTACATGTTACAGCCCAGAACAAACAACCAGGACTCCCAAACTGCCACCAATTTTTCTCGTTCCTCATTAAACTTCTTCATTTAATGCTTAATAACTTTTTAGCTTTGGAGTGGTTCGAAATCTCTCCAAAAGACCTTTTAAGTTCCCTCAGAAATCTTTCTAATCAATACAGCATAAATAATGGTTTTCGAATCAGGGAGACTTGGGTCTCTTTCTTATTTTCCTCATCTATAAAGTGGAATGTTAGTAATATTATCTTTATTATAAATCTGGTGTGATGCTTATTAAATGATACATATGGAAAATTTCACCTGCCATATAGTAGGAATTTAATAAAGTAGGAACTTCCAAAGATTTTAAAACAAAGATTAAATGCGTGCAAAAAAAAAGTGGCCTCTCATGGTGCTAAGCATTTTAAAAAATGAAATTGATATGGAATGTTTCAGGAAAACATTTTCACCTGATCCACCTCATTTGCCAACTAAAAATACAACTGAAGAAATAATGACTTTTGTAACCATTTTCCTCTTCCTTGTTTTTGAAGACCTGTTTTTAATGCCATTTCCACCTACAGGAATGCCTTTCTACTGTCTTTACCCTGGGGGAAAGCAGACTTCCACTCCCATTTTTCTGAGGAATCCCGGGGATGGGGAGGAGGGTGTAGCCTGCTGGTGGGAGGAAAGGAAGGAATATAAAAGACTGCTTCCTCCAGCCCTAGACGGCAGATCTTACCTCTTTTTCTTTTGGAACCAGGTTGGAGGGGTAAGTGTGGGAAAGAGGTTACTGGGGAGGTTGTGTGTGTGTGTGTGTAAGCACGTGTGTTTTCTAGAACGCTGTTCAGGAACTGAGGAGAGTGTGTGTGTGTGTAAGCACGTGTGTGTTTTCTAGAATGCTGTTTGGGAACTGAGGAGAGGAAGACAAGTTTGGGCTGCACCATCCTCTGGGCCTTAAGGGAGAAAGTGATCCTTGAGGTTTCTTTTTGGCTGTAAAGCTGCGCTCAAGAAAAGAGAGCGATCTGGCCAGAGTGTCGTCTATGTTTAAATTGTGAAAACCCAGGGAGGCTTTGGTGAATGAACAGGTAGCAAATTCAGTTGCAGGTTATATAAGAGGGCAAAGGATAGAGAACCCATGTGAACAACTAGATATAACTGAGTCTAATAATATAAATATTAATTATATAATTAATTATATATATATACATGGAGCCCTGGTGGTACAGTGGTTAAGAATTGGGCTGCTAACCAAAAGGCCAGTAGTTCAAATCCCCAGCTACTCCATGGAAACCCTATGGGGCAGTTCTACTGTGTCCTATAGGGTCACTATGAGTTGGAATCGACTCGACGGCAAACGGTTTGGTTTCTTTGTTTGTTTTGGTTTTGTGTATATATATAGACTTAGTTATATCTAATTGTTCACATGGGTTGTATCCTTTGCCCTCTTTCCTTTCCACTTTATATACTTTACCTGAGCAATTTCAACATCATCTGTTCTAAACATTGAGTTTTATTGTTTGTATATTATTTATTTTTTCTGATTATAAAAGTAATAGTGTGTTAATTGTAAAAATGATGGACAATGCAGAAAAGGCTAAAATGAAAAATAAAAAGCAGATGCAATCTAGCTACCCAGAGACATCCACTCCTGACATTTTTTTCCATGTATGAGTAAAGTTTTGTGACCTGCGTTATTTCCTGTTTATCAATATATCACTAACATCTTTCTGTTATTAAATATTAGTAAATTATTTTTAGAGACTGCAGAGTCTTCTGTCATATGGATAGGTTATAATTTATTTAGCCAATGTCCAATTGTTAGATTTAGTTTATGTCCAATTTTTCCTGTTAGAAATAAGACAGAGAGTTGGCATACTTCCTGTGTGTACTTCAGACACATTTTCAGATGCAGACTCATTGGGTGAATGGGCATGGTTTAGAAAATCTTGATGAAAATTGTCCTATCAGTTTACACTGCCATTATCAGTATATGAGAGCCAGATTCCCCACAGTCTCCTAACACTATTATCTTTTTCTGATTTTTGCCCAATTATCAAATTATAGGGGTAGGGTGAGTACCTCATTGTTGGGACTTAATTTGCATGTCTTTGGTAACTGAGAGATGTAATCCTTTTTTTATGTTTATCAATCATTTGTATTCTTTTGTGGATTCCTATTCAGGTCCTCTACACATTCCGTGTTGTGAATTTATGTTTTCTACTTCTGAAGTTTTAAACTTTATTTAAAGTTTTCAGTATCTTCAGCTACGTTCATCATAGACACAAGTTCAGATAAATGTTCATCACCTTTTTCTTCTGACTCGGTTTATGATTTATTTTGATATTTATCTCCTTAATTTACTTGGAGTTTATTTTGGGGTATGGAGGGATACAGGGGCCTGGCTTTATTTTTTTGCCGAGCATTTTCCCTTCCACCGTTTGCTCAATCATCCATGCTGTCCCCACTGATTAAAAATACCACCTTCACCTCAGGACCTGTAAGGATCCAGAGCTCATACATGGTCATGGTTGTTTGTGCAGAAGAAGGGGATGGATGGGAGGGAATCGGGCTTGGGACAGGCACTAAGCAGATTTCAGCTTTTCAGTAGTATTTTGTCTACTGTACTTTTAAAAAATAGTTGGTGACAAAAATGATAAATGTTTTCATATATAAAATCTGAATGTATGGGCCTATGAGTATGTTCTCTGATACTCTATAACAAATGTATGGAAACTGGATTCCCTGGAAGTTCTTAGGAATTCACCAGTAACATCTTCTAAAAAGGCAATACTTTAACAATTTATGATTTCTTCTACAGTGGTTTCCCTTAAAATGTTCTTTTAATTTGCTTTTCCTAGTTTATATTTTTGTAGTACATTATCCACTTTATTCAGATTTTAAATCGATTGGCCTAGGGTTTTGCAGAGTAATCTCTCCATATCTGTGACTACATCTTTCTCATTCTTATTTTGTATATTGTTATTTTCTTATTTTGTCTTGATTAGATCAGCTAAAGTGTCTTTATGAGTGTCTTTTTCTTTTCTTTAATTATTCTTTTACATTTCCAAGTAGTTGGAAGAATTTGTCATTATTATTTTTTATTATTTTGCACTGTGGTGAAAGGATATAGTCAGTAAAATATCTTTTTACAATGTTTACGATTCTCTTTGCCATGACTTTTCTGCCTTTTTTTTAAATTGTACTTTAGATGAAGATTTACGGAACACACTAGCTTCTCATTAATTTTTTTTAAATGAGCACTTGATAAGATTGTCCATGTCTCCATCTTATTTTTGTCTACTTGATCTATCAAAGATCAAAAGAGGTGTGTTAAAACCTCCTACCACCATTGTGTTTCTTTCAACTTCTTTTGTATTTCTGGCCGTTTATGTTTTATATGAATGTTAGTAATTATTACATAAGGATTCTTGCTTAACTGTTATGTCTTCATAATGTCTCTGTAGACAGCAGAAAACTGAAATTATTTTGTCCCATCTGGGAGTCTATTTTGTGTTAACCTAGTGTTTTCCTTGCAGTTTCTTTTTCTGTAGGTATTTTAGAGGTACACATTCTGTTTTTATTTCTGTTAGTAGTTACTGTTACATTAAAAATAAAAATATTTGAAACTCTTATTACCGACATTAAAAATAAAATAAACAGACAAATAACCCACTCATAAAATGGGCAAAGGACTTGAATAGACATTTCACCAAAGAGGACGTTCAGATGACCACCAGAAATATGAAAAGATACTCAGTGTCATTCGCCGTCAGAAAGATGCACATCAAAACCACAATGAGATACCATTTCACTCTCTCTAGGATAGCTAAGATTAAAAAACAAAACCATAAAATAACAAACGTTGGTGAGGATGTGGGGAAATTGGAGCCCTTATCCATTGCTGGTGGGAATGCAAAATGGTACAACCATTGTGGAAAACAGTGTGGTGGTTCCTCAAAAAACTAAAATTAAAACTACTACGTGACCCAGCTATTCCACTCCTAGGTATATACTCAAACGACTTGAAAGCAGAGACTCAAACAGAGACTTGTATACCAACACTCACTGCAGTACTATTCACAATAGCCAAAATGTGGAAACAACCTAAATGCTCATCAGCAGATGAATGGATAAACAAAATGTGGTGCATACACACAATGGAATACTACTCAGCCAGTAGGAGAAATGAAGTTTTACTATATGCTATAGTATGGGTGGAGCTTGAAGACATTTTGCTGAGTGAAATAAGCCAATCACAAAAGGACAAGTGTTGTATGTTCTCACTTATATAAAAAGACAAGAAAAGGCAAACATACAGAGACCAAAGGTTATTAGTTGTTACCAGGCGCAGGAGAGCGGGGGAAAGGGGGGGGTTAATGGTGATGGAAAAATCTCATTGATTAAGGGTAGAGTTGTATAGCTGATTATTGTAATTGCTGTCAATGAGTTGTACACCTGTAAAAGCTGAACTGGCAAAAGTTGTGTGATAGATATATTTATAACAGTGATAGAAAAAAGTAGGTGCTGAGGCTGCTTATGTACAACCTAACACCTCATGGGATTTGGTTCCTTGGTTTGGAGAATTAGGGTCATGGTTTCATGGGACATCCCAGTTAATTGGCCTAATAACATGTTTAGTGCTTCTGTTCTATCTCTTGGTGGTGCAGTGGTTAATAGCTTGGCTGCTAACCAAAAGGTTGGCAGTTTCAGTCCACCAGCCACTACTTGGATACCATATGGGGCAGTTCTCCTGTGTCCTGCAGGATCTCTGTGAGTCAGAATCAACAGTAACAGGTCTGGGGATTTTGTTTGTTTGTTTGTTTTGTGTGTGTGTGTGTGTAGTGCCTGGGGCCTTAAAAGTTTGCAAGCAGCCATTCAAGGGACAACAGTTGGTCCTGGAGCAACAGAGGAAAAAGAGTCAAGAATAGGAGGAGGCTATGGGATGTGTGGCTAATTGCCTCCATGAAGAACTGCTTCCTTTGTCGTAAGAGAGAAGAACTGGATGGTGCCTGGCTGCCATTACTGAACATTTTGATAAAAGATTCTTTAGAAGAATCCTAATCGAAAGGGGGGAAAATGTAGAACAGAATTTAAAATTCTCATGTATTCCAGACTTTCTGGAGCCATGGAGGGTAGATGAACCCCTGAAGCTATTGCCCTGAGATAATCTTTAAACCTTGAATCAAAAATATCTCCTGAAGTCTTAAAACCAAACAATAGTTCAGTTAACTGTAAAAAAAGGCCTGCCTTGAGCATTATACTCTTTTAAGAACTATCTATGTAGGATCAAATTGACAACAGTGACTCGAAGATTAGATAAGAGCTTTAGGGGCAGTTTATGTTAATGGGGAAGACACTACTCAGAAAAGGAGGATGAGAATAGTTGTACAACTCGAAGGTAATCAATGTCACTGAATTGTACATGTAGAAACTGTTGAATTGGTGTATGTTTTGCTGTGTATATTGTCAACAACAGCAACAAAATAAAATTATTAGGAAAAAAGAATAAAATAGAAAAACAGATGGCATATGAAAGCAAGTAAACTAACATGCCTTTATTTAGCACACTGCAAGTACCTTCTTGCATTATCTGGTATATACGTACACATATTTGGCAAATGTTTTGTATATGTGTGTGTGTATGTATAAATACACAATATTATATATATTTACAATAAAAAGTTTTAGATTTAATCAGTGTTTAAATTGTTTCAGTACTGTCCTCCTCCTCTTTTATATCATGACTCTTCCATCCATAAATGTATTTGTTTTGATTCACCTCTCAGTTGGTTACAGTGTGAATTTGAATAAATTATTTAGGATGAGTATGTAGCTATATGCTTTCTGAACTCATATATTTGAGATTATTTTTGCTGTCTTCCCACATGAGTAAGAACTTTTTCCCCCAAAACTTTGTCAGCTTGCCTTATTAGTCTGTCACTTATTACTGTGGAGAAGTCAGAAGCCAGCCCAAGTTTTGATCCTTTATTGGTTATTTTTCTCTAGCCTGGGTGTTTATAGAATTCTTTGATTATCATTTAAATGTTTTAAGATTTGCCTGGGTATGTCTAATATTATCTCTTCATGTATGTTGTATTGAACATGTGAGTCCCTCAATCTGTGTATTCAGGCCTATTTTCACCTCGGAAAAGAGCTTTTCTATTTATTGATTCTGTTCTCTGCTCTGATCTCTTCTTAAAATGCACTAATCTTCTGTATGCTGAGTCTCCATTTTCTCTTCTTCATATCCATCATCTCATCATTTTAATATATCTGGCCTTTCCTTTGCATTAATGGAGGTTTCTCAAGTTTGTCCTGCACAGGTTTGATTTGGCTTTTTAGTAATGAGTGGTCTTCTCTTTCTGTTTTTAATTCTATTATAAATTTTTTTTTTTTAATTAAGGCCAAATTCACATAACATAAAATTCATCATTTTAACATGTATAATGTTCAGTCACTCCCACTAATTTCAGTGTCATTTTTATTACCCTCAAAAGAAACCGAATACCCATTAATTAGTCCCTTCCTAGTCCTTCCCTCTCAGCCCCTAGCAATTACAATTCTGCTTTCTGTCTCTTCACTTAGGATGTTTTCTAAGGTTCATCCATGTAGTAGCATGTATCAGAACTTCACTCCTTTTTATGACCGAATAATATTCCATTGTATCAATATACCACATTTTGTCTATCCATTCATCAGTTATTGGACATTTGGCTTATTTCTACTTTTTAGCTATTATTAACAATGCTGATAGGAGCATTTATGTACAAGTTTTTGTTTGAAAGTATGTTTTTAAGTCTCTAGGATATATACCTAGGAATGAAACTGCTGGATCATATGGTAATTCTATGTTTAACTTTTTGAAGACCCACCAAACTGATTTGCACAGCTGCTGCACCATTTTACATTCCCACCAGCAACATGAGGGTTCCAATTTCTCCACCTCGTTGCCAACACGTTTTTTCCCTTCTTTTGATTATAACCATCCTAGTGGGTATGAAGTGGTATCTCATTGTGGTTTTGATTTTCATTTTAATGTCTAATGATATTGAGCATCTTCATGTACTTACTGGCCACTTGTATATTTTTTTTGTGGGGGGGAGAAATGTCTATTCAAGTCATTTGTCCATTTTGAATTGGATTATCTTTTGTTGTTGAGTTGTGAGAGGTTTTTTTGTTTGTTTGTTTGTTTTTTTAATCTATTCTGGATACGAGACCCTTATCAGGTATATAATGTGCAAATATTTTCTCCCGTTCTGTAAATTGTCTTCTTACTTTATTAATAGTGTCCAAAGTATTTTAATTTTGATGAAGTCCAATTTATTTATTTTATTTTTGGTTCTTTGTGCTTTTGGTTGCTTGTGCATATAAAATAAAATAATCGCCTAATCCAAGGTCACAAAGATTTATACCTATGTCTCCCTCTGAGAGTTTTATAGTTTTAGCCCTTACATTTAGGTTTTTGATCCATTTTTTAGTTAATTTCAGTGTGAGGTAGAGACTAAATTCGTTCTTTTGCTTGTGGCTATCCAGTTAATCCCAGCATCATTTGTTGAATACACTATTCATTCCCACTGAATTGTCTTGGCACCTTTGTCCAAAATCAGCTAGCCATAGATATATGAGTTTACCCATTTTTCTATATGCCTATTCCAACAGTGGGCTCTTGACCATTTTAGAGGTTGTGAGTACAGGACCAGGCAATGTTACATTCTGTTATATATGAGGCTGCTATGATTTGGAGCTGACTTGACAGCACCTGACAACAACAATCCATATGACAGTACCACGCAGTCTTAATTACTATAGCTTTATAGTAAGTTTTGAAATTGGGAAGTGTGACTCGTCCTACTTTGTTCTGTTTCATGATTGTTTTTGCTTTCCTAGGCCTCGTGCAATTGCATATGAATTTTAGGATCAGCTTGTCAATTTCTGCAAAAAAAAAAAGTAGCTGGAATTTTGATAGGGATTGTATTGAATCCGTAGATCAATTTGGGAAGTATTGCTATCCTAACAATAGTACCTTTTCCATTCCATGAACGTGGAGTATCTTTTCATTTATTTAGGTCTTTTTAAATTGCTGTCAGGGATGTTTCGTGGTTTTCAGTGTACAAGTCTTAACACATCTTTTCTTAAAATTTTCCCTAAGTATTTTATTTTGCTTGATGCTCCTATAAATGGAATTGCTTTTTGTATCTTATTTTTCAACTATACATTGCTAGTGTGTAGAAACACAACTGATTTTTGTATATAGATCTTATATTCAGCAACCTTGCTGTACTTGTTTATTAGTTCTGGTAGTTTTTGTGAATGAGTATGTGGATTCCTGAGGATTTTCTATATATAAGATATGCAGTAGAAATAATTGACTTCTTTATTTTTAATCTGGGTGCCTTTTATTTCATTTCTCTTTTTTTTTGTGTGTGTGTCTAACTGCCCTGGCTAGAACCTTCAGTACAATGTTAAATAGAAGTAAGTGGTGAGAACAGACATCTTGTCTTCTTCCTATTTTAGGAAGAAAGCTTTCAGTTTTCACTATCAAGTATGATGTTAGCTATATAGATTTTTCCCTAGATGACTCTATCAGGTTGAGGAAATTTCCCTCTATTCCTAGTTTTTTGGGTATTTTTAATCATGAAAGGGTGTTAGATTTCATAAACTGCTTTTGCTGTATCTGTTGAGATGATCATGTGGGTTTTGCCCTTTTTTCTGTTAATATGGTATTGCATAGGTGGATTTTCAGGAGTTAAACCACCTTTTCAATCCTGGAATAAGTATAATTTTAACATCTGTGGTGTGTAATCATTTTTATACTGTTAATGAATTCAGTTTACTAATATTTGTTGAAGATTTTTGTATTTTTATTCGTAAGGGATATTGGTCTGTAGTTTTCTTTACTTGTGATGTCTCATCTGGTTTTGGTACTACTAGCCTCATAGGATGAGTTGGGAAGTATTGCCTCTTATTTATTTGAGGAGTCTGTGAAGGACTGATAGTAATTATTTAAACATTTGCTAGAATTCACTCATGAAGCAATCTGGTCCCAGGCTTTTTTTGTGGGAAGTTTTTTTGATTACCAGTTCAATTCCTTTATTTATTATAGGTCTATTTGATTTTCTGTTTCTTCTTGAGTCATTTTCAGTAGTTTGTGTCTTTCTAGGCATGTCTTCCTAGGCATTTGCCCATTTAGTCTAGGTTATCTGTTTTGGTGACATACGATTGTTCTTAATATTATAATTTGTTTTATTTATGTAAGTTTGGTAATGATGCCCCTCTTTCTTTCTTAAATTTTATTAATTTGAGTTTTCTCTCTTTTTTCCTTGTCAGTCTAGCAAAAGTTTTGTCAATTTTGTTGATCTTTTCAAACAATCACTTTTTGTTTCACTGACTTTATTGTTTTTTCTATCTTTTATTTCCTTTATTTCCATTTTTCTGCTTACTTAGTTTAATTTGCTCTTCTTTACTAGTTTCTTAAAGTGGAAGTTTAGGTTATTGATATGAGATGATTCTTGGTTTTTAATATAGACATTAACAGCTATACGTTTTACTCTAAGCCCTGACTTAACTGCATCCCCGTAAGTTTAGTATGTTGTGTTTTAGTTTTTTTTTGTTTTCTTTTGTTTTAATTGTACTTCAGGTGAAGGCTGACAGAACAAATAGTTTCTCATGAAACAGTAGTACACATGTTGTTTTATGACATTGGCTAACAACCCCACAACATATTAACCCTCTAAATTCTCAACCTTTTTTTAAAATTTTTTGTTGGTGAAAATACACATAGCCAAAGATACACCATTTCAAAAATTTCTACATACACAGTTCAGTGACATCGACTACGCTCTTCCAATTGTGCTGCTATTCTCACGTTAGATGAAGGCTTACAGAACAAAATAGTTTCTCATTTAACAGTTACTACAAATGTTGCCCTATGACAATGGTTAACAATCTCACAACACATCAACAAGATCCTTACTCAACCTTGTGTTCCCTATCACCAGCTTCCTTGTCCCCTTCTGCCTTATGGCCCTTGTCACTGGACTCCTTTACCTCGTTAGTCTCATTTGGTTTTACCGGGCTGTCCACTCCCAGGCTGAACAGTGAACCTTGGAGATAACTTCACCACTGAGCTAAAAGGGTGTCTGGGGGCCATACTCTCGAGGATTCTCCAGTCACCTTTAGGCCAGTAAATCTGTTCTTTTTTTCTGTGAGTTAGAATTATGCTCTACATACTTCTCCAGCTCTGTCCAGAAGCCTCTGTTGTGATCCTGGTCAGAACAGTCAGTGGTGGTAGCCGGGCACCATCTAGCTGTACTGGACTCAGTCCGGTGGAGGCCTTGGTAGCTGTGGACAATTAGTCCTTTGGACTAATCTTTTCCTTGTATCCTGTTCTCTTCATTCTCCCTTGCTCCCAAAGGGATGAGACCAGTGGAGTATCTTAGATGGCCACTCACAGGCTTTTAAGACCCCAGACACTATTCACCAAGGTAGAATGTAGAGCATTGTCTTTATAAGCTGTGTCATGCCAATTGAGCTAGATGTCCCCGAGACCATGGTCCCCACAGCCCTCCGCCCAGCAGTTCAGTCCCTCAGGGAGTTTGGATGTGTCTATGGGGCTTCCATGACCTTTCCTTGTACAGGTTGTGCTAGTTTCCCCTGTATTGTGTACTGTCTCACCCTTCACCCAGGATACCACTTATCTATTGCCTATTTAGTATTTCCCCCCACACCCCTCCCATCCCTGGTAACCAACAAAGATTGTTACATTTTGTGTGTGAGCTTTATCATGGGTTTTTACAATAGAGGTCTCATACAATATTTGTCCTTTTGTGATTGACTTATTTCAGTCAGCATAATGTCCTCCAGTTTCATCCATGTTATGAGATGGTTCACAGATTCGTTGTTGTTCTTTCTTGTTGCATAGTACTCCATTGTGTGTATGTACCATAGTTTGTTTATCCATTCATCTGTTGATGAGCATCTAGGTTGTTTCCATCGTTCTGCTATTGTGAACAATGCTGCCATGAACATAGGTGTGCATATGTCTATTTGAGTGACGACTCTTATTTCTCTAGGATATATTCCTAGGAGTGGGATTGCTGGATCAAATGGTATGTCTATTTCTAGCTTTCTGAGGAAGCGCCATATAATTTTCCAAAATGGTTGTATCATTTTGCATTCCCACCAGCAGTGCATAAGTGTTCCGATCTCCCCGCAGCCCCTCCAACATTTGTTATTTCCAGTGTTTTTGATTCATGCCAGTAATGCCGGGGGTGAGATGGTATCTCATTGTGGTTTTAATTTGCATTTCTCTAATGGCTAGTGATCGTGAGCATTTCCTCATGTGTCTGTTGGCCATTTGAATATCTTCTTTGGTGAAGTGTCTGTTCATTTCCTTTGCCCATTTTTTAACAGGATTATTTGTCTTTTTGTTGTAGAGGTGTTGGATTTTCTGGTAGATTATGGAGATTAGACCTTTGTCTGACTTGTACTGTCCAAAATTTTTTTCCCAGTCTGTAGGTTCTCTTTTTACTCTTTCGGGGAAGTCTTTTGAAGAGCATAGGTGTTTGATTTTTAGAAGATCCCAGTTATCTAGCTTATCTGTTGGGTTTTGTGCATTGATGGTTATGGTTTGTATCCTGTTAATGCCATGTATTAAGGCCTGTAGTGTTGGTCCTATTTTTTCTTCTATGAACTTTATAGTTTTAGGCTTTATATTCAGGTCTTTGATCCATTTTGAAGTAGTTTTTGTATACAGTGTGAGGTATGGGTCCTGTTTCATTTTTTTGCAAACGGATATCCAATTTTGCCAGCACCATTTGTTAAAAAGACTGTCTTTTCCCCATTTGATGGACTTTGGGCCCTTGTCGAAGATCAGGTGACTGTAGATGGATGGATTTACATCTGGGTTCTCAATTCTGTTCCACTGGTTGATGTATCTGTCGTTATACCAGTACCAGGCTGTTTTGACTACTGTAGCTGTATAGTAGGTTCTGAAGTCAGGTAGTGTGAGTCCTCCAACTTTATTCTTCTTCTTCAGTAGTGCTTTACTTATTCGGGGCTTCTTCCCTTTCCCTATAAAGTTAATGATTAGTTTTTCCATCTCTTTGAAGAATGTTGTTGGTATTTGGATCAGGATTGCGTTGTATTTGTAAATTGCTTTGGGTAGAAAGGACATTTTCACAATGTTGACTCTGCCTATCCATGAGCATGGTATGTTTTTCCATTTATGTAGATCCCTTTGGGTTTCATGCAGTAGCATTTTATAGTTTTCTTTGTATAGGTCTTTTACATCCCTGGTCAGATTTATTCCCAAGTATTTTATCTTTTTAGGGGCTATTGAAAATGGTATTGTTTTCCTGATTTCCTTTTCATCATTCTCCTTGCTGGTGTATAGGAATGCAACTGATTTTTGAATGTTTATCTTGTATCCTGCTACTTTGCTGAATCTTTCTATTAGTTCCAGTAGATTTCTTGTGGAGTCTTTAGGGTTTTCTATGTATAGTATCATATCATCTGCAAACAGGGGCAGTTTAACTTCTTCATTACCAATTTGGATGCCCTTTATTTCTTTTTCTTGCCTTATTGCTCTAGCTAGAACTTCCAGCACAATGTTAAATAGGAGTGGTGATAAAGGGAATCCTTGTCTTGTTCCTGTTTTCAAGGAGAATGTTTTCAGCCTCTCTCCATTAAGAATGATGTTGGCCGTTGGTTTTGCATAGGTGCCCTTTATTATGTTGAGAAATTTCCCTTCTATACCTATTTTATTGAGAGTTTTTATCAGGAATGGGTGTTGGACTTTGTCAAATGCCATTTCTGTGTCAATTGAGATGATCATGTGATTTCTTTTCTTTCCTTTTATTTATGTGGTGGATTACGTTGATTGATTTTCTAATGTTGAACCATCCTTGCATACCTGGTATGAATCCTACTTGGTCGTGGTGTATTATTTTGTTGATATGATGCTAAAGTCTATTGGCTAGAATTTTATTCAGAATTTTTGCATCTATATTCATGAGAGATATTGGTCTGTGTTTTAGTTTTTATTTATCTCAAGGTATTTTCTTATTTCCCTTGTCTTCTTTGGCCCATTGATTATTTAAGAATGTGTTGTTTAATTTCCATGTATTTGTGAATTTTCTTCTGTTTTTAATTTCTAATTTTATTTCGTTGTGATCAGAGAACATATTTTATATGATTTCAGTTCTTTTAAATTTATTGAGTCTTGTTTTATGGCCTAATGTATGATCTATACTGAAGGATGGTCCATGTGCACTTAAGAAGAATATGTATTATGCTGTTGTGCGGTGGAGAGTTCTCTATATGTCTGTTAGTTCTAGTTGGTTAGAAATGTTGTTCAAGTCTTCTATTGCCTTGTTGCTCTTCTGTCTATTTCTATCCATTTTTTAAAGTGTGGTGTTGAAATCTCCAACTACTATTGTTCATTTGTCTATTTCTCCCTTCGATCCTGTCAGTTTTTGCTTCCTGTATTTAGGCTGTGTTATTAGGTGAATCTATGTTTATAATTGCTGTCTTCCTGATGGATTGACCCTTTTATCATTATAAAATATCCTTCTTCATCTCTAGTAACAATTTTTGTCTTAAAGTTTGTTTTGTTTGATATATGTATAGTCATTCCAGGTCTTTTGGTTATTGTGGGAGAGGTGTATATAATTTTTTCCATACTTTTACTTTCAACCTTTGTATCTTTGAATCTAAAGTGTGTTGCCTGTAGATAGCATGTAGCTGGATCACGTTTTTTTTTTTTTTTTTTTCCAAATCCATTCTGCCACTTTCTGCCTTCATCCATTTACATTTAATGTAATTACTGATAAGGTAGGATTTACATTTGCCTTTTTGATATTTGTTTCCTATATGTCTTATTTATTTTTATATTCCTCCATTACTGCCTTCTTTTGTGTTAAATAGATATTTTCAAGTATATCGTTTTTATTCCTTTGCCATTTCTTTTACTGTGTATTTTTTACTTATTTTCTTAATGGTTGTCCGGGGGATTGCAGTTAACATCTTAAATCATAACAATGTAATTTGGATTAAAACCAACTTAATTTCACTAGTGGAAAATAATTTTGCTCTTATATAGCTCTATTTCCTCCCCCTCCTTTGTGCTGTTATTGTCATACAAATTATATTTTTTACCCTATGTGCCTGTGAACACAGATTTATAATTATTGTTTTCTGCAGTTGTCTTTCAAATCAAACAGGAAAAAAAGTTAACAAATAAAATATATATTTATATTATTTTAAAAATATTTACCTATGTAGATAACTTTACCTGTGCCCTTTATTTCTTCACATGAATTCAAGTTCTAGTGTTATTTTATTTCAGCCTGAAGAACTCTTTGTAGCATTTCTTATAAGGCAGGTTTGCTAGCAACAAGTTCTCTCAGTTTTCATTTATCTGATAATGTCTTAATTTCTCCTTCATATTTGAAGGATACTTTTGCTCAATATAGAATTTTTGACTAACATTTTTTTTTCTTTCAGCATTTTGAATATTTTATTCCATTATGTTCTGACCTCCATGGTTTCTGATGAGAAGTCAGCTGTTAATCTTACTGAGAACCTCTTGTACCTGATAAGTCACTTCTCCCTTGAGGCTTTCATGATTCTTTCTCTGTCTTTGTTTTTCAGTAGGTTGATTACGATATAACTATGTGTTGATCTCTGAGTTTATCCTACATAAAATTTATTGAGCATCTTGAATGTGTAAATTAATGTTTTCCATCAAATTTGACAAGTTTTCAACCATTACACTCACTCCTTGCTTATCAGCTATCTCATTATCCAACATTTTGCATTTATGGCAATAGTAAAAAATCTACTATCCAACTGTTTTGTGCATTAATGATGTATATCTGGCAGTAAAAAACACTGAGGTGCGAGGTGAAAGTAACACTGGCTGTGACGGTTAAGCTTATGTGTCAACTTGGCTGGTCCATAATTCTCAGTGGTTTGGCAGTTATGTAATGATGTAACTTGGCAGCTATGTAATGATATAGTCATCCTCCATTTTGTGATATGATGTGGCCATTCTCCATTTTCACGTAATGATCTGGTCTTTGGAACCTAACCATGTCAATAATTGAGGAGTGGGTATATTTCTTCAAATATTCTTTCTGCCTCTTTCTCTCTCTCCTTTCCTTCTGGAGCTCGCATCGTGCACTTGTTGATATGCTTGACGGTGTCTGACAGGTCTCTGAGGCTCTGTTCATTTC
Source organism: Dugong dugon (assembly GCA_030035585.1). Classification (NCBI taxonomy): domain Eukaryota; kingdom Metazoa; phylum Chordata; class Mammalia; order Sirenia; family Dugongidae; genus Dugong; species Dugong dugon. Next base: position 157,264,943 of record CM057462.1, read on the forward strand.
TATTCCTTCTTTATTCTTTCTGTTTCTCAGACTGGATAATCTCAGTTGACACATCTTCAAGTTTACTAATTTTTCTTCTGTCCGTTAAAATTTGTTGTTGAGCCCCTCTAGTGATTTTTTTTAAATTTCAGTTATTGTGCTTTTTAACTTCAAAATTTTTACTTGGTTCTTTATAATTTATATCTATTTACTGATATTCTATATTTGGTGAGACATTGTTCCCATACTTTCCTCTAGTTCTTTAGAGATGGCTTCATTTAGTTCTTTGAACATATTTAAGATAGCTGATTTAAAGTCTTTGTTTAATAAGTTCAGCATCTAGACTTTCTCAGGAACAATTTCTATTGATTCTTTGGTTAGTTTCTTAAATTCTGAAAAAGTTGATTCTGACAATTTTTTCCAGTTTTCTCCTTACTTTTATGGAAAAGAGAACTTTTGGAGGTCTTTACGCTGCTGTTTTCACTGACATGACTTACCTCCGATATTGTCTGACAACCTGATATTGTCTCTTCCTGAAACATCATTTCTTTCCTAAACTCCCTCATAGGTCCTTTTCACATCTTAAGACTTAGTTTAAATGTCCCTTCTTCAGTGAAGGGATTCTTAACCTTCTAGGCAATGTTGACTTTATTTACTTCAATGCTGTTGTTGGTCTTGCTCATGTTTCTGTTGTACTTATTATCACCCTGTATTGCAATTTTCTGTCTGTGTCTCTCTCACCATTAAATGGACCCTTTCAGTTTCTCTTCCATGAGTTTGTAACTCTTCGATGTGGTGTCATGTTAAATGTAAAGAAAAATGTTATCAATGTGCTAAAGCTTAATTTAAATGCACACAGGTCTCCTGAGAGATTTTGCATAACGCTTTAAAGTAAAAAGGGCAAAATCCACCTATCAAGACAATAAAATCAAGTTATTGATAGACTTCTAAATGGGAGAAAGATTTATCATTTGTGTGTTCTTGTGTCTACTTTACTTAGCAGTCTTTCCGGGAGTAGTTAGGTCTTCCCAATTCAGGGTTAGAAGCCATATGAAGAAAAATCACTGTGTCCTCAGCTAGTGGAGAGAAGCTATTAAGTTTCCCTAGTAATTATAGCCATGGCTTATCATATGTTTAACTGGGTCATCTCAACTAACCTGAAGTATTTATAAACAAGCTTCTGGAGATGGTTAATCAAAAACTGTTAGGGTGAGCTCTACTGGCTACACAAGCTAAGGCACACAACTGCAAATGTGCAAACCTTTTATTTCATTTTCTTTTTGATAGGACCTTTGTATGATTAATTTGCTGTCCAGTGTCATTCAACATTCCCTTTTTATCTTAGACTATTTTAGTCTCATTTAATGACTGGGCATAGTTAGAGGGAGCTGAGAAGCTGAGATTGATGTAATCTTGCTCTTAATTGAATGTTAAAGAGGAAACCGGAGCCTAAGCAGTTCTTGCTGCCAAGAGCCAGGAGCTCCTGGGTCCATTCAGTGCTAATGACTGGCTACTTGATGTTGTAATGTGGCAAGAATCCACTGAGAGACAAGATTATTATTTGAAATGAAGCCACATGAACTGGGGATAAAGGCTTACTCTTTACCTCTTGGTGAATGTGTCCTCGCTGCTTGTGATTGATGGAGGTTGTCATAGTGATAGGAGATAATGAATTGGGAAGTAGCTCTGAAGGTTGTTGCAGTATGGAAGAAGGGGGCTTAACCTACATAGCTTTTGTTAATAGGATGTTGTTAATAGCCTTTCTTTGAAGGGCTTGAGATGTCATGTTGGCCCTCATAATGCTGGAGTACAGAATGAAGATAGGAACATTATCCTACAGTTCTACAAATCAGACTTGTCTTTCTTTTATTATCCCATGACCCCAAAGAGGCTTAGAGACTGAGGCAGAGTCCTGATAGCAAGAATAATTTTAGTAGTTATATGGCAAATTCATACCAATTTTTTGGTTTTGCGCCCCCTCCTCCCCCCTACTCCTTGACTACCTTCTTGGTGACCAGCAATTTGGCGATATATTCCACCATTTTTTTTAAATGAAATATTCAGTAATAAATATGTATTGATGTTTAGATATCAAACTTCATCCGTTTCTTTTCTATTTTTTCCCATCATTGTTGTTATTTTGTCTGGATGGGCCAACTTTGATCACTTTTATTGAAGGAGCACCTGGCCAGAAGGCCAAATTTTATTTTCTAAACATTGATTGCAGAATATAAACTCCCATAAACCTATGGTAAAAAGCTACGTTTTCCTTGGCATTTGGTTTTCTTAATCATGTTGCAAGAACAAATATTGTGGTTTCTGAGTAGTGAAGCAGAGAAGTAGGGTCTGAATGTTCCTGTGGATTGTGATGCCTCCAACATTCACTTTGAGACGTTTTACCTTCCTCACAGGAAGCACAGGGTGTTATCCCCGTTGTAGCCTGAGGGAGAGAAAGATAACTTTACATTTAGCAAAATTTTGCTAGGTGGCTCTCTCTCGCTCTCCCTCTTACTCTCTCTCAAGTCCCAGTAGACTCCTAATTAGTATGCCTACATCAGGAACTCTGTGTCATTAAAACTCATCATTAGGAGACTTACTTGAAAGGTATCTGCTATGCCTCCTGGGGAAAAACAATAAAGGGGAGTTAGGGGCAGTGGTGGTAATAGCTTCCTTTGATTCTGGGATTTAAAAATCTTGTGCAAAGAGGAAAAATAGAGCTGTTGCCAACTTCTGGTGAAAGTGAGAAACGTAGAAGAAACATGCCCCAGAAAAACAAAAAAACTCACAGTAGACACCAGCTGAAAAGTTGTTACCCTTTTCTGGGGCAATTGGCTGACTGGTGGCTGGGAGTGCAACACAGGATGGCATCACTAAGATGTCTCTCTCCCAGCTCTGAGGAACCCAAGTAAGTTCTTCAACAGAGGGAACAGTAAACTCCACCGTTGCGGGTGGAGGTGGGAGAGTACTGGAAAAAACAAACGAAAAAAAGCTGTAATTTACTGGGCAACTAATGATCATCTAATCGTAGTAAAAAAAAAAAAAAAAAAAAAAAAAAAAACCTGAACTCTCTAGTGGAGGGGGCCTTTACCCCAATTTGACTCTCTCCCAGAGTAGCAGTAGCTGGAGAAAGTGACAGTAGCAGTGGGTGCATGATATAAGGGACAATGCTAATGGCAACTGGGAAAAACAAGGGTTATCAACATACCAGTCAGAGATCTGTTGAGCACTAAAGAGAGTACCTAGAAGTGTACGATTCAGCCGCAGATATTAGAGAGCCCAAAATCTTGTTGACTCTCAAGGGAGGAACATGTGCAAAGTTATTAAATACAGAGAATTCATCCAAGTAGTTAGCAAAGGTTTGATGAGACCTCTGTTTGCCCATCACTGGGCAAGGCCCTGGGAATTCATTGGTGAGCCAGATAGACATGGTCCCTGACTTCTTGTGGCTTCCACTCTAGAAGCAGGGACAGATACTGGTCTAACAATCACACAGATCATTTCAAACTGTGGTAAGTGCTCTGAAAGCAAAGGACAAAGTGTCAGGCAAAAGTGTGACAGAGAGAACTAATTCTGACCTGGCTTAAAGGAATTCTGAGGAAGTGACATATAAACTGAGGCATCCATGATAAGGAGGAGTTAGCCAAGCAAAGAAAGTTAAGACTGTTCCAGCAGAGGGCGTTGGCTGTGTTAAAGCCTTAAGCTTGTTCTAAGGTCTTAAGCTAAAGAGGGCTTTTAAAAATAGTAAGTAATTAAGAAGTTTTTTTCTGATTATATAAATGATGCACGCATATATAAGATTTTTTTATATAGGAAAGTATAAAAACATTACCTGAAATCCCATTTCCTTGAGATACCTACCATAAGCATATATGCTGTTTCCATGGCGTCACTAGGGTTGGTGTCACTGAGTCCGGTATAACTCATCGTGTCACCCCCCCATGCAAATTACCACAATATTGTAGCTAAAACACCAGAAAACTCAACAAAATCGGCGACTATAAAAACACCAGCAGCAACGAAAACAATGCATGCTTGTAGTGTGTGCAGACGGAACCACGTGATTCGAAGCATCATTGTAATTAGGTAATAATGACAGCTCTGACCAGAGTGCATTAGAAGGTTCAAAAAGTAGATTAGCATATAGTTTTAGCCTTATAGGTATATTGATACATGTAAGCTGGGCTTACGAAAAAATTTTTTGTTAAAACTGACTACAAGGTTATTTTTATTAAAAAGTAATAAATTTCTGCTGAAACACTGCACAAAAATTTTATAGACAGTCATTTTGGTGTCACCTCCTCTAAGTGTCACCCAGTACAGTCCATACCCCCTGAAGCCTTCTTGTGACGCTGCTGTGCTGTTTTGACTGGTAAACAGCTTTAAGCCTCTCTTTCTATTTTTGGCTTCTTCTGGTTCCCTCTCTGCCTCCACCCACTCATATCCTATTTCTTGACTAATATCAAAAACAATGTGTGTTTATTTCCAGACTTTCTCCATAGTATTTTAGCTACGTGTATATGGAGATATACGTAGATTTTTTTTTTTTTTAAATATGTCATTGTTTTAAAAAGTGGGATTACATCATGTACTTTTCTTGGCATCTTTAACAATGTGTTAACTGTCAACAATCTAACTCAATGACTCATACCCTAACTGCCCCCAGAGACTGACTGATTTAATGATTTGGGGTGGGGCCCAAGCATCTGTGTTTTTCAAAAAGTCCCAGAGGCCTCTATGTGCAGCCAGGGTTGAAAATCACTAATTCAGCTCATCCTTTTAAACAGCTACACACTGTTCTATGATATGAATGGTCACCTTTTATTCAACTATTCCTCCATTAATAGGCAACCCCTTATAATCTCCATTATAAACAATGTTGTAATAAACATCCTTGCACATATGCTTTCTAATGTGGGGAACTTCAGCAAGTAACTTAGCCTCTTTTAGCCTAATTTTCTCATTTGTGAAATGGAAATAATAACAATACCTATCTCATTGGGTTGTCATGTAGTTAAAATGGATTAATATTTGTAAAACACTTGAAACAGTACCTGACATATAAAAAGTGCTTAATATAGGGTTGCTATGAGTCAGAAACAACTCTACGGCAACTGGTTTAGTTTGGTTTAATATATGTTAGCTATTATTATTGATGATACCATTATTACTTATATCTGATATACTTACATATTATTATTTGTTTGAGTTAGATTCTAAAATATATTCAAGTAACACACAAGAAAGCAGGAAAAAGAAAACTGGAAAACAAAAAACAGAGCAGAGACCGGAGAAACCTCAAGAGTGTGGCCCCCAGACACCCTTCCAGCTCAGAGGTGAAGTTACCTTTGAGGTTCGATGTTAAGCCTGGGAGTGGACAGCCCAGTAAAACTAAATGGGACTAACGAGGTACAGGAGTCCGGTGACAAGGGCCAGAAGGCAGAGGGGGAGAAGGAAACTGATGATAAGGAACACAAGTTAAGTAAGGACACTGTTGATGTGTTGTGAGATTGTTGACCACTGTTATAGGGCAACATTTGTAGTAACTATTAAATGGGAGGCTGTTTTGTCCTGTAAGCCTTCATCTTGGGCGAGAATGGCAGCACAATTGGGAGAGCATAGTCAATATCACTTAAATGTGTAAGTAAAAAGTTTTGAAATGGTGTTAAAAAAAAAAAAAAAAACCAAATGAGACTAATGAGGTACAGTAGTCCAGTGACAAGGGCCAGAAGACAGAAGGGGACAAGGAAGTCCCCTGGTGATAGGGAACACAAGGTGGAGTAAGGATATTCTTGATGTGTTGTGAGATTGTTAACCATTGTCATAGGGCAACATGTGTAGTAACTGTTAAATGAGAAACTATTTTGTTCTGTAAGCCTTCATCTTAAGTGAGAATAACAGCACAGTTGGAAGAGCATAGTCAATGTCACTGAACTGTGTTTGTAGAAATTTTTGAAACGGTGTATCTTTGGCTATCTGTATTTTCATCAAAAAAAAAAAAAAGGTTGAGAATTTAGAGGCTTAATATGTTGTGGGGTTGCTAACCAATGTCATAAAACAATATGTGTACTACTGTTTCATGAGAAACTATTTGTTCTGTAAGCCTTCACCTGAAGTACAATAAAATAAAAATAAAAAAAATAAAAAAAAAGAGCAGAGAGAAAAGAAAAAAGAAAATCGAAAACTTATGCCCTAACATTCCAGTAATCAAATGTAAAATTAAATGTAAATGGTCTAAATATGCCAATTAAAGACACAGATTGGCAGAGTAGATTAAAAAACATCACTTCAAATATAATAATATAGGTAGGTTAAAAGTAAAAGTATGGAAAAAGATATACCATGCAAACATTGATCAAAAGAAAACAGGAGTGGCTATATTAATAGCAGGTAAAGTAGACCAGAGCAGAGAAAATGATCAGAGAGACATTGCATAATGATAAAAGGATCACTGCATAATAAGATAGCCATTCTAAATGTGCATGCACCAAACAACAGAGTTGCAAAGTATGTGAAGCAAAAACTCATAGAACTAAAAGGAGAAACAGATACATCCACAGTTATATTTGCAGACTTCAACACTCCTCTCTAAACAATGGTTAGAACAACTAGACAGAAAATCAGCAAGGATATGGAAGAACTCAGTATCACCATTTACCAACAGGATGTAATCAACATTTATAGAATATTCCACCCAATAGCAGCAGATTACACGTAAGTTTCAAGCACCTACAAAACATACATAAAGACAGATTGTGTCCTGGACCATAAAATAATCACCAACAAATTTAAAAGACTTGAAATCATACAGAATGTGTTCTCTGACCAAAATGGAATCAAACTAGAAATCAGTAACAGAAAGCTAACAGGAAATTTTCCAAACACTTGGAAACTAAACAATACGCTTCTAAATAATCCATGGGACAAAGAGGAAGTCTCAAGGGGAAAAAAAATAAAGAACACATTGAACTGAATAAAAATAAAAATACAACATATCAGAATTGGTAGAACACAGCTAAAGCAGTGCAGACAGGGAAATTTATAGCACCAAATGCTCGCATTAGAAAAGAGGAAAAGTCTCAAATCGATAATCTAAGCTTGTACCTCAAGAACCTAGAAAAAGAAGAGCAAAATAAACTCAAAGTGAACAGAAGGAAGTAAATAATAAGACTAATTTCATTGATTTAAGAAATTAAACATAGAAAAGCGATAGAGAAAAAATCAAGAAACAAACACAAAAAAACTGGTTCAATTTAATTAGTGGAAAAACCTCTAGCAACACTGATAAAGTAAAAAAGAGAGAAGATACACGTTACCATTATCAGGGAAAAAACGGGATTTCCCTTCAGACCCTGCAGACATTGAAAGGATAATAAGGGACTACTACAAACAACTCTTTACGTAAAAATGTAAAAACTTATTTTAGAGGAAATGCACCAAATCCTCAGGAAACACCAACTACCACAACCCACCCAATACAAAATAGATCATTTGAAAAGTCATATAAATAAAAACACTGGTATGAGAGAATACATTTATAGTGATGCTTATTGCCACATTGTTTCCAGACAGAAACTTGGAAACAAAGTGAATGCCCATCAAAAGAGGGGTAAATTGTGGCTCACTTATACTATAGACTATTCCATAGCCATGAGTTGGAATCGATTAGATGCAACTAACAATAAAAACAACAATTTAAAGAATAGACTCCCTGGTGGTGCAAACAACTCAGCTGCTAACCGAAAGGCTGGAGGTTTAAGTCAATCCAGAGGCACCTCCACAGAAATGCCTAGCAATCTACTGAAAAATCAGCCACTGAAAATCCTATGGAGCACAGTTCTACTCCGGAATCAACTTGATGGCAACTGGTATTTAAACAATGGGTTATGTCTATAGCAGTAAAAGTGGCAGGGTGAAGGGATAGGAATTTCCACACTATATTGTTAACAAGATACAGAAAAGTGTATATAATATTATCCTATTTTTGTAAAAAGAAGCCACAAAAACAAAACCAATATAATACGTTTGTGCAGATGTAGTGGTGGTGAGTTTTTAACTTTTTATGTCTTTATATGGTTTCCTTCTTACTAGGAGAATATATTACTTTTATGATAAAAATGAAAACTAATCAGTTGGGATTTGGAGATGCTGATGTTGAGAAATCTTCAAGATATCTAAATGGAGGTGTCAAGTGTTCAGGATGCTGTAAAGTGTGATGTTTGGAAGCAAGTTGTGGGCTGGACGCCATCAGTGGCAGTCATTGCAGCTGTGGCATTTAAAAGTATGGGAGTGGAAAGGACGCCTAGGTGGAATAGAACCCAAGACCTAGCTAGGAGGAACTCCCCCAGAGAGAAGCTGAGTGGAGGAGGAAGAGCCAATGAAGGAGACAGAGAAGGAGTGACCAGACGTGCGACCAGGAAAGCTTGTGTTTCTGGGATAGTAGACATTGAATGGTGTGGAGGTTGAGATGAACCTCACTTTGGTAGGAGTGGTCCTCATGAGTATCTCAGAAACCTATAGGAGAAATCAAAACTCTCCCATTTCCTTTCCTTTCTCTTCCACCATCAAAGAAAGTTATTGCCAACTCATCGTTAAGCACCCTGCACAGCGTTTTTCCAAGACAGCATGAGGACAGATATTTGTAAGTACTCCCAGCTCAAAAAACCAAAATTTCCATGGGTAAACTTTCAGGCTTAACCACTGTCAATTAGGCACGGAGGACACTGGGGTCAGTCTATGGAGACACCAATGCCTTGGGGACAAGACTCTGAGGGCAGACTTATCTAACAGAGGCGTCACCACGGAGCTCAGAAGAGCAGTTTTGTTAGAGAGGACCTGGCTTATGCAAACAATGCCCAGGATCCCTCAGAGCAGCCATTCCTGTTAGAGAGTAGGAGAATGTAAGTGTTTCTTAGACCTCTCCTTTCCAGTCCATCCTGCCATCACTCCAGTTCAGCACCTAATCCAATAACTTCTGAGCCAGTCCCCGAACTGGTTCCTCAGGGCCTCCACCTAATGTTGAGCAGGCTGTGCGCTGCATAAGGGTGCCTCAGTGAGGGGCAACTGGGCCTGAAACCTAGCATGCTCTGCTCACCAAGCCATGAATCCTGGTGTAGGATGCTTCTTCCCGGAAGGAGTGGCACATTGGGTTCTTCCTCACATGGCCTGCAGGGCTGGGTCCACCAGAGGGGCTGTCCCTTTCATAATTGCACAGTGATATCAAAGAGGCTAGCAGCAGCCATTGGTCCCATGACAACAATGAACCAGACACAATCTCTGCCCTCAAGGCTGACAGGCTGGTGAAGACAATTTCATAGACAATTGGCTACAAAGTAAATCACTTTGAAGAACACTTTCTGTCATACCAGTCTGCTGTTCAAAATCCTTCAAAGGCTCTTCATTGCCTAGAAAGGAAAAATCAAAATACTTTTGCCTTGAATTCAGGGCCTGTGCAATTTTTCCCCTTAATCTGATAAACCCTTTCCTGTTTCTGCCTCCTGTCTTCCAGGTGGACTGCTCTGACCATGGCCCATGTGTGTCCCTGTACCTATGTCTAGCTGTTACTCCCGGTTTAGGAAGTCTCCTTCCACCTCTGCTAGCCCTCACTGACTCAGTGGGCACTCAGCCTTCCCTCCCCTGCTTCCTTGCAGCAATTACTATCTGGGTCAGTTGGGATGTGACTCATTGATACAAGGCTGAGGATATCAGTATTATGTTTTGGCCTTGACTCTCTAACTTTACTGTTTGCTTCTGTTATGGATCGAATTGTGACTCCTCCACCCCCACCCCCGCACGACCATGAAAGTGTGTGTTGGAATCCTAACCCCTATATCTATGGATCTAATCTCATTTGAGAATAGGATTTTCTTTGTTATGTTAATGAAGCCATAACAGTATAATGTGTGTCCTAAATCTAATCACTTCTGAGTTATAAAAAAAGCAGATTAGATATAGAAGGAAGCACAAACTGGGAAGATAGATACCACAAAACTGAAAGAGATAAATATCTTCCCCCAGAGCTAACAGGAAAGAGAGCCTTCCCCCAGAGCCAGTGCCCTGAATTCCAGCTTCTAGCCTCCTGAATTGTAAGCAAATACATTTCTCTTCTAGAAAGCCACACATTCGTGGTGTTTCTGTTATAGCAACACTAGGAAACTAAGCTTCCTAAGGGAGGAACCTGTGGTATCAACAGGATCTTTGCATTTTTAGCATCCAGCACCAAGTCTTCGAACTGGTTCCTTCTGCTGTGAGCCCCTGCTGAGAATTCGCATTTCCACCTGATATACTGAATCAGAACCTATAGTTTAACAAGATCACCAGGTGATTCTTAACGTATATGCAAATTCTCAGCAGGGGCTTGAACTGGAAGGCACCGGTTGGAAGCCCTGCTGAGCACGGAACTTGTACCAAGCAGGAGTACGGTAGAAATGAGTTTGTATAATCCATTGTCGTCGAGTAGATTCTGACTCATAGAGACCCAACAGGACAGAGTAGAACTGCCCCATAGGGCTTCCAAGGAGCGACTGATGGATTTGAACTGCCAACCTTTTGGTTAGCAGCCGAAATTTAACCACTGCACCACCAGGGCTCCTTGTTTGTATAGTCAGAAGAATTTTTTTTTTTTTTTAAATTCCCAGTGTCCTTTCAGACAGTTCTGTTAAATGCTTGCCCTTGAAACTGTGAAGCTACCTTGAAAAGATAGACATGTACTGCAAAATGATTTATGAATGTTCTCTTACTGCCTCTGCCCTACACATATTTTTACTTTGTTTTTTTGTTTGTATCTTTCCTCCCTCAGCATGATACATCTTAATAAAGAAAACCACCACAGAAATACGTGCTTTATAATCTTGCTAAGAATTTTTTTCCCTATTTTTAAACATTTATGTTATGAGATTTGGTCTATTTTCCAATTATGTAGAATAATGTTGGTAAAACCAGAAGGCAGATAAAAAAAGAGGCATCAATAAATGAATTTATTTTAAATTGCTTTTGTAGCATTTACATCTTTTTCTGATTATAAATAGTATATGCTCATTGTAGAAAATGTATAACAACAAAATCACACAAAGAAAAAAAAGTCCATAATTATTCCACCATGGGGGGAGAAAAAAAACCTGTTAACTTCTTTGTGTTCTTTCTCTCTCTCTTCCCTTTTTCCTTTCTCCTGTTGTTGTTGTTGATCCTGACTCATAGCGACCCCACGTGACAGAGTAGAACTGCTCCGTAGGGTTTTCTTGACTGTAATCTTGACGGAAGCAGATGGCCAGATCAACCCACAGAGCCACTAGGTGGATTTGAACCACCAACCTTTCGGTTAGCAGCTGAGCACTTAATCATTGCACCACCAGGGCTCCTTTCTCTACATACTGTTAAAAATTTCCAGAATAATACCTGTTTATTAAGATGTATCATTCAGAAGGGTCACAAAAAAAAGGAAACAAAGTATGTATGTAGGTCCCAGGCTATAAGAGAATATTTACAAACCAGAATGCCCCTAGTGATCTTTCCCTAATAATATTAGACTTAATTATTTAAATCTGGCTTGTTAGCTGTCTGGTGTTTAAATCATCATTAGCATTTTAATAATTAGCAAATAATGAGAGTTCAAAGTAGGCTCTATTTGATTACTTTACAAACACTTTTATTTTCCAATAAAATAACACAGAAAAGATCTACCTGGTACCTTGCTTGTATTTTCATTACAACCAATATCCTTGAATCTCTTTATTTTACTTTATTTTCAAAATTATATGGTAAAATTGACTTTTTTTTTATTTTGGCAAAGTTCCATGAATTTTAACACATGTGTAGATTCATGTAAATACCACCAAAACCAGGGTACAGAACAGCTCCGTCATCCCAAAAAACCCCCTCATGTCGTCCCTTTATATTCACACACTCACCTCACCCCAGAGCCCCTGGCAAATACTCATCTGTTCTCTGTCTCCATAGCTTGGTCTTTTTGAGAATGTCAAGTAAATGAAATTATACAGTACGTAAACTTCTGAAACTGGTTCTCTTACTTATCCAAGTTGTTTATATCAATAGTCTGTTCCTTTTTATTGTTGAATAGTATTCAGTGGTATGGATGTACCACAGTGTATTTATCCATTCACCTGTTGAAGATCATTGTGGTGGTGTCCAGCTCTTGGCTGTCACAAATAAAACTGTTATAAACATTTCATGGACAGGTTTTTTTTTTTTTTTGCACTTAAAACCTGTGCATTTTTTTCTTTAATTTTTTTTTTTATTGTGCTTTAGATGAAGGTTTACAGTAGAAATAGTTTCTCATTAAACAGTCAGTACACGTATTGTTTTATGACATTGGTTAACAACCCCAGGACATGTCAACACTCTCCCTTCTTGACCTTGGAGGACTTTTTTTTTTTTTTTTTTGGTGAAAATATACATAGCCAAAGTTAACACCATTTCAAAAATTTCTACATGTACAATTCAGTGCCATTGATTACATTCTTCCAGTTGTGCTGCCATTCTCACTATCCTTTTCCAAGTTATTCCATCACCATTATCTTCAACTCACTGCCCCCTAGGCTTCCCATCAAAAGTTTTGAGTTGCTGTTATCAATTTGATCTTTTATTTTTTTTTTGTACCTTAGATGAAGGTTTACAGAACAAATAGTTTCTCATTAAACAGTACACATATTGCCCTATGATAATGGTTAACAACCTCACGACATGTCAACACTATCTCTTCTCAACCTTGGGTTCCCTATCGCTAGCTTTCCTGTCCCCTCCTGCCTTCTAGTCCTTGTCCCTGGACTGCTATGCCTCATTAGTCCTGTTTTGTTTTAAGGGGGCTGTCCAATCCCCAGCTGAACGGTAAACCTCCGGAGTGACTTCACCACTGAGCTAAAAGGGTGTCCGGGGGCCATACTCTTGGGGTTTCTCCAGTCTCTGTCAGGCCAGTAAATCTGGTCTTTTTTTGTGAGTTAGAGTTTTGTTCTACATCCTTCTCCAACTCTGTCCAGGACCCTCTGTTGTGATCCCAGTCAGAGCAGTCAGTGGTAGTAGCCAGGCACCATCTAGCTGTACTGGACTCAGTCTGGTGGAGGCCGTGGTAGCTGTGGTCCATTAGTCCTTTGGGCTAATCTTTTCCTTGTATCCTGTTCTCTTCATTCTCCCTTGCTCCTGAAGGGGTGAGACCAGTGGAGTATCTTACATGGCTGCTCACAGGCTTTTAAGACCCCAGACACTACTCACCAAGGTAGAATGCAGAGCATTGTCTTTATAAACTGTGTTATGCCAATTGAGCTAGACGTTCCCAGAGCGCATGGTCCCCACAGCCCTCTGCCCAGCAATTCAGTCCCTCAGGGAGTTTGGATGTGTCTATGGAGCTTCCAAGACCTTTCCTTGTACAAGTTGTGCTGGTTTCCCCAGTATTGTGTACTGTCTTACCCTTCACCAAAGTTACCACTTATCTATTTTCATGGACAGGTTTTTGTGTAAACCAAGTGTTCATTGCTCTGGTGTAAGTACCCAGGAGTGGAACTGGTGAGGGTCATATGGCAAGTATATATTTAACTTTATAAGAAACTGCCATTTTCCAGCGTGACTGTACCATTCCCAACAGAACTGTATAGAGTTGTATTTGCTCCATATCTTTGTCAGCTCTTAGTATTATCAGTATTTTTTATTTTAGCCGTTCAAATAGGTGTGTAAGTAATGTTGCTTGCTGTGGTTTTAATTTATATTTTCCTAATGGCTAATCCCTAACGATGAACACCTTTTCGTGTGTTTATCTGTCTTCTTTGGTAAAGTGTCTATTCAACCTCATTACTCATTTTTAAATTGTGTTTGTTTTCTTTTTGTTGAGTTTGAGAATTTTTTATACATTCTGGATACAAGTCCTTTGGAGGATACTGACTTTGCAAATATTTTCTCCTAGTCTGTATCTTGTCTCTTTTACTCTCCTGACAGTATCATTGGCAGGAAAAAAAATTCAAATTTGGTAAATCCAATTTATCGATTTTTTCTTTTTATGGATTCTCTGGCATCATTTCTAAGAAGTCTTTGCTTAGTCCAAGGTGCTAAAGATTTTATCCTGCTTTCTTCTAAAAGTTTTATAGTTTTTGTGTTTTTCATTTTATGGTCCATTTTTAGTTACTTTTTGTATAAAGTGTGAGCTTTATGTCAAAGTCCCCCCCACCACTGCCATTTTATGGATGACCAATTGTTCCAATACTATTTGTTGAGAAACCTATCACTTCTCCATAGAATTTCTCTTACGCTTTGTCACAGATCGAATGGCCATATTTGTGTGGCTCTATTACTGGACTGTCTATTATGCTATATTGATCTACATGTCTGTATCTTTGCTCTGGGTCTCTTTTAACTAAAAAATAGACAAAATTGTCATGTTTTTGTTGTGAGCAATAGAGGGCAAGGGGTAAAGAAGTCTTCTGATGTGACCAAGAACTTGAAACAATTCCTTCCACCATCTATTTTTTGCCACTTCTGAATTCAAACATCACAGAAACTGAAGCGAACAGCTCACCATTTAGCTTCCTGATATAACAAGTTAATGAAACCAAATGTCTGCTTCCTTAAATGCTTCCCTCACTCTCTGGGTTTTTTTCCAGTGGTATCAACTGAAAAATATATCAGTCTCATATGGCACAGGGCAGAGGGGAAGGAGTGGCACCCTGACTTAAGGAAAAGTTTCTGGTGAAATATAACTCTTTTTGCCATCTCAGGAGATATAAAAATAGTAGCACCTCTTACCATTTGCTTTGAAAATAAAGTGTCATTTAAGCCATAGCAGGAGTTTCATTACATTGGCAACTGGTCTCTATTAAAATAAGATTCTCTTACCTAAACAACAATAAAATGTTCAACCAAAAAAAAAGTTTCTGAGTTGCCTTCCAGCATGTGTCATTCAGAGGAGGTGGATCCAGAATGGCATTCTAGTGCATACAGATATAGATAGATGGACTCACACATAGACGGAAGCAGATCTTGAGAGTCCCCTTCCCCCAGCCCAAACCGAGATCGTATATTATGTACCATTTTGCAATTGAAACAGATCGTCTTTACTGCACGGAAAGCTGGGGTTGGTAGCACCAATTATTTCCTAGTATTTTTTGTGGATCACAGACCGTGCAAGTGGGAGAGCCATTGATGTTTAGTGAAAATCTGTTTTCTCCCTTAAGGCTGGTGTTGGAGGGTTACTCCTCTTCCTAGATATATTAGGATAATATTAGAAACTAAGAAATAATGTGCTTTTTATTGAAATGGCCAGATGGGGCTATGACTTTTACAAAGACATGTAGGTTTTAGCTCCCAAGATCCACATGGCATGTTCTAATTACTGGACAATTTTTCAGCAGTCCTGACAGTCTTGGGCTGTGACTAGTGGCTTCCTAAAGGTGAAACCACATATTAGCTTGTTGCTTTGCTCTTTCTGAGTTGATGTCAGCTTTTCCAAGGGATGTTTCCCCATCCCCTCTCCCCTTTTGTTAATTGTGCTCTCAAATGAACCAATGAGAGCTTACTCATGATTTACCATTCAGTTTTCCCACTTTATCTTATGCCTGTAGGCTGGCTGGAATCAGATTGTAAAGTAAGAAAAGGGAGTACCTTGATTCATTCATTTGTTCACTCATTTATTCTACAGATATTTATTGAGCAACTATTATGTGCCAAGCACAGTGACCAAAAGATAAATTGTTTCCTTCAAGGAGCTTGCTTTCAACGTTAACAGGGAATAACAAAAAACAAAAAAACTAGTTGCCATTGAGTCAGTTGCAACTCATAGCGACCCTATAGGACAAAGTAGAACTGCCTCACAGGTTTCCAAGGCTATAAAACTTTACGCAAGCAGACTGCCACATCTTTCTTCTGAGCAGCAGCTGGTGGGTTCAAATTGCTGACCTTTTGGTTTCATCGCAGCAGAGACAACAATCTCTGTCTGTCCTCTGAGCCATCAGAGTGGCATCAGCTGGGATGGAAGGAAATGTTTGAAAGAATAACTTAGCGTTTGTAACCCTGGTGAACTTTAACATATTTACATATTTCAGATGAATTGGATCAAGCTAAACTTTCTCTCCTTCTTAGGATGAAATTCTCAGTACTAAGTAAACCAGTAACACCCACTGGTAAAAAACGAACAACTGTTACCTTCCCAGGACTACTCTATCATTGGTTTAGGATTTTGAATACCTTGTAAAGCTGCAGGACTTCAAACTATTTGTTTTGGTTTGAACCCCTGCTGAGAATTTGCAATTCTAGCAAGTTCACAGGAAGTTATACATAAGACAGAATCCTGATAAGAATCATCTGGGGATCTTATTAAAATGTAGATTCTGATTCAGCATATCTGGGGTGGAAATGCAAATTCTCAGCAGGAAGCTTGTTAGCAATGGAAGCCCTGTAAAGCTGACTTTCGAAAATAAATTCTTGGTCCTCGCAACAGAAATTCAGCCACAGCTGGTTTACATTTTCATACTTGCATTTGGTGTGAATCATGAGATATGAGGATACTTATTTCCTAAGGAAGAAAGGAAATCTGAGCTAACTTTGAATTCCCATCAGTGGCCTAGCATAGTGCCTTAGGCATACTGTTGCTCAATAAATATTTGTTCATCTAAGAGTCAATTAGTCAGGGATCTGTATCTACAAAGACAGTTGGTGTTTGCCAATCTGTCAGAGAGAAGCTGTCAGACAGCCTGTGTTTGTGGGACTGCCCTATATTTCAGAACCTTTGCCAATAAGGAACTGTATCATGGAGTTGTGCTTATACAACACCCCTATTTCCTAGATAAAGAGCCTTGCTGGGCACAATGGTTAAGTGCTTAGTTGCTAACCTAAAGGTCAGTGGTTTGAACTCACTGGCAGCTCTGCAGGAGAAAAGACTTGGAAATCTACCAAAGTAAAGATTTCAGCCTAGGAAACCCTGTAGGACAGTTTTACTCTGTCATATAGGGTTGCTATGAGTAGAAATCAACTCAACAGCACACAACAACATTTCCTGGATGTGGCACCCTGGTAAAATCAGACTATAGTAAGCTGCCATGAGCACCGGCTTCTTCCTTCTCCTCCTTCTCCCAGGCCCTGTTCATTGGTATCCCTGCTCCCATCTGGCAAGCGTACCTGGGCCCTAGCACATGAGAAGAATTCCACTTAAAACATTTTGATCAGCTGCAGTACTGGAGCAATTGCATTAGAGCACCCACAGATGCAAAAATGGCATACGTTTTCTCATCTGATGACAGGCGTCTGGGGTAACCTTAGACGTTCGGGAAGCGGGCTCACCAGTGTTAAAAGGGCCTCTGGAGTTAATCATTACAGTGAAAGCAGAGGCAAGAACAAAAACAAGGGCACGTGAAGAAACAGAAGGACTTCAGTGAAGCTGAAAATGAGGTGAAGAGAGAATCCTGAATGGCATGAAGTTCAGAGGGATGCACTCTTGTTCCGTCTGTGAAAAGTAGATTATTTTGGAGCTACCAAACAGAGGTGAGAGAAGACAAGGGAATAAGATTCTCAAATATTCTGGAGCATTTGGTGTAAAGGGGAGATTTAGAAGCAAATGGAAAATCAAGGCATTTTGAGGGGGCTTTTAAGAGGGCCGCTAGAGAGGCTGTAGCTTCATAGTATTTATGTCAACTATGGATTCGTATAAGGTGTCTGTAGAAGCTGGACTGAAAACTGGGATTAATTAGGTGGGTGGAGCAGAAAGCAGAAGTGTGATGTGGTTTTCAGACGGAGCAGAATCTAGGGAGATACGCAAAACCTGGGGCCACAGGAAGCTGAGGGCTCCCGACAAGGTTGCTGAGTCATCAGAGGCAGCACACGGAGGGTGGTCTGAACGAATACCTGCCTCTGGAACACTGCAGGGCTCGCAGAAGCAATGTAATTGTTTTTTTTTTAGGTCATCTGATAGCATACTCTGTGATGTTTACAAGGTTCAGGGAGATCAGGCCATTGTGAAATTTTTTTCTGTAGTAAAACTAGCCCCAGCCCGTCAGACTGGGAATTTACTGCCTGAGCTGTTTTCTAACATGGGTTTTACTGGCAAAACCAGACATGGGTGTTTCCTCGACACTCAAGGGTCCTGTTTACACTGACTTTATTTTTACTGCCAGCTTTCAAGTATGAAGAGGGAAACTATGCCTAAAGGTCAGCAGGTGAGCAGAAGGAGCCCTGTCCTGCCTTTCCTGTGGGTGCGTGTGTGTGTGCGCGCGTGTGCTTTTCCAAATGTACACTTGTGTCCTGATTTGGTTGACACGACCTGGTCACCTGCTTTTAGGCCTAATGATGGATGCCAGGAGGGTTATTTGGCAGTTTCCTATGTGTTTATTATAAAGAAGGTAAATCAATCTGTGGGATTTTCTGGATTGGAAGGCCAGAGTTGTTTACTGTCAACAGGATAAGGACAAGGAGATATAAGATACCGAGCTCAGGGGTGCATCTAGTATGTATCAGGATAAGAGAAGAAAAAGGTGAGAAGCAGCCAACTACAGGGTATTTCTGTCTTGGTGAAACTTTAAGTGTTTGAGTGGGAAATATAACTTTGAAAATTGCCCTCAGGTCGAAGTACCAGTCAACAGAGCTAAAAGGTAAAATTAGGCTGGACTCAGGTTCAATTTCATCAACTCTTTTTATTATTATTATTTTTTACACTCCACAAAAGATGACAGATGGGGGTCTCACAATTTGGAAATGAGAACTTGAGTGAAGAGTTGAGAAGGCAAGTCTCTGCTCCATGTCCACATTTCCAGAGAAGCTTCACACACAGAGACTGACCGTGCTTGGGCAGACTACCCACCAGCGTGGTCCTCCCACTGAGAGACAAATCAGGAAGTCGTTGCTGTACCCAGAACTAGGTGAGAAGCCATGAAATCCCTGACTCTGGGAAACTTAGAAGATTGTCTACTGAGAAAGGTAAGGATATATGCCTGTCTCTCCACACACCCCTTCCTCATCCACTCTGTGCCTCTTCCCACTCCCACATCCTGATCCAAAAAAGATTTAAGCCTCCTTCTAAAGATACGTAAAATTCTCGCATACTTCAGCCCTTTCTTTCAGTTTCTTGTGCCCTGAGGCATGTTGGCTGTAGCGTGCAGAACAGAGAGTTCGAACTTGGGTGGGAGCTCCAGCTCTGCCACTGATGTTTGTGTGGTCATGAGCAAGTCACAGTCACATGACCTCTCTGAGCCTCATCTTTCTTCTCTGTAAAATGGGAATGACAATAAAGTCTTAGCTGGATCACTGAAAAAGAGTTAATGAAATCAAGACAAAGTTTTTTGAAAACTGTTAGATTGTGAGATTTTTAAAAATATATCATTATACTGGTATATACTTATTAAGAAGTAATTTATTTTCTTCTGTATAGAATCATAGGGTCTTGAAGAGACCTTTAATATTAACTAATTCAACCCTTTACATTTATAGATGAAGCTTCTAAGGTACATTTAAAGCAAAAACATTTGAAGTGTCTGAAAGTTAGGGACTAGTCTATGGGTTTTCATGCCTTTGCAGGTAAACAAAGCAGGGGCTATTATCATAGTGATAAGTAGATTTAGAAAAAACCATTAAGTGATAAATAGGGAAAGCCTTTGATGATAAAATTACTGTAAACAAAATGATTTCCCATTATTCCTCATTTGGGGGGTTCTCAGTGGAAGAGGGATGCTTGGCATCTTCCCGTGGTCCTGTATTTTCTGAAAGAAAAGAGTCCAGATTCTTTAGTGTGGCATTTAGGTAACTTCAGTTACTTTGTCTTTTTCCCCTCTTCTTCTCTTTCATTTCCAGTGGCAGAAGTTCTAAGACACATTGAGTCTAGCCTGTGCATGTTTTTTGCACAGCAGAGTATTTAACTTTTTTTTTCAAATTTGATCAAACATTTGAAAACAGCAAGATTTAGCATAGAAATCCAGATATCCATCTTCTCTGGAAATAATCTGGCTGTCTGGCAAATGCAGGGCCCAATTTCTAGCCCAGCAACCATCAGCTGAAGCTGAGCGTCTGTCAGACAGAGTGTGTTCCAGAATCTGCACCACTCCCATGTCTGACACCTGTCCTGTCTCTCCCAAGCCTGCCTCTGTAGGTCTTTGAGTCTTCCACTCCTGCCTCAAGGCCCAAGCTACCCCTCCCCTCTATCTTGGAAAATCTCCTCTCTCCTCCCCACTCTTCTGGCTCATACTAATCCCTCAAACTCAGCTCAGAGTCCGCTTTCTCAAGAGAGACTTCCCTGACCCCCCAGCACAGAACGTTTTTGCCCTCCCATAAACTACTATTGTAATTACTACTGATAATGTTTATTTAGTAATCACTTGCATATTGACTCCTGATCATTTTTCCTATTATTGCCTTTTTTGGTGATCTAATATTATTTTATTCTTTATAAGCTTCTGGAGAGAGGAACAGTGTCTTGGATATCTTTCTTCCCCTTGACATTCACAGAGTGTCTTGCACATACGTGGTCAGAAATATCTTTAGGGTTCATTGAAGGTAAACCAACAGCAGTGGAGGACGTGTTGGCAGCATGAGGCACATACAGTATCTCATTTAATCTAATCAACCACCTGGGATATGTGTGTATATTACCAGCATTATTAAGAGGAAGAAACAGAGGCTTCTGGAGATTAAATAACTTGCCCAGTGTCACCCAGCTACACAGTGAAGGTGCTGAGGTTTCCTCTGCTAAACCCATCTGCATCTCCACAAATAAACACTGAGCACCTGTTTTGTGCAAAGCATTGTGCTATGGTTTGAAGATAGATCCAAACTTGGGATGTGGCCTGCCAAATGAAAGAGGAATTCTGGGATTCCGGTAACTTTAAGGATGGCCCTATCCCAGCTGCAGACTTTGCATATAGCTCCGAAAAGTAAAGGGAAGAAGTTCCACATGCAGACAGGCAACACTTAATATAACTCAAGGCAACTATAAGGGCTGCAACAGAGATTTGAACTGAGTGCTGGACGAGAGCAGAGGAGTATTATCTCTGAAGGGAGAGGAGTGTCACAGGAAGAGGAGTCGAGGCAAAGCCTTACAGGATGCGTAGGGTTTTGCTAAGTGGAGAAGCACAGGAAAGGCCTTCCAGGCTAAGAGAACCCCATCCAAGCAGTTGACGTGAGTTTTATTCCCATTCACCTTGTCTTTTGGGAAGGCAGAACAGCTTATAAATATGGGCTTTGGAATTATACTGTCTTGGTGTGAATCCCTGATCCATAGTTATGATTTTGGGACCCTGGGAAAATTACTTAATCTTTCTGAACTTCAGTTTCCTCACCTATAAAATGGGAATAATAATAGTATCCATTTTAAAGGGTTATTTGTAGGCTTAAATGAGCTAACTCTTGTAAACTGCCCTGCACATAGTAATGACTCAATAATCTTAGCTCCATGATGCTGCTGCTGCTACATTTGGGAGTTGCAAATATCCTGTGTGGCCCAATCATTTGGCTCATGGAAGTATTAGCCTGAAAAGATAGGGATAGGATGGTGGAAAGTCTACTGCCTCATCTTTATCTGTCACTGAATTTAAGTTTCCATGCCTTTAAATTATTAGCTCCTAGAAGACAGAGATGACAGTGCCTTTTTTTTTTCTCAGTCAAAAATTTATACACAAGTTGTTTCGTGACATTGGTTGCAATCCTGCATTCTGTCAACACTCTCCCCCTTTTCCTTTTCTGTCCCAGTTTCCCCAGTTCCATTTGTCCAGTTTTCCTATACCTTCTGGGCTTCTTGTCTTTGCTTTTGGGCAGGTGTCACCCATTTGGTCTTGTATACTTGATTGATCTAAGAAGCACATTCCTCACATGTGTTAATGTTTGTTTTATAGGCCTTCCTAATCTTTGGCTGAAAGGTGAACTTCCGGAGTGGCTTCAGTTTTGAGTTAGAAGGATGTCTAGGGGCCATAGTCTTGGGGGTTCTTCCAGTCTCTGTCAGAGTAGAAAGTCTGGTCTTTTTTGTGAATGTGATCTTTTGTTCTACATTTTTCTCCTGCTCTGTCCGGGACCCTCTGTTATAATCCCAGTCAGAGCAGTCTGGCACCATCTAGTTCTTCTGGTCTCAGGATCATGTAGGCTGTGGTTCGTGTGGTCCATTAGTCTTTAGACTAATTGCTCCCTTGAGTCTTCAGCTTTTTTCACTCTCCTTTGCTCTGGACTAGAAGAGACCAATAGTTGTATCTTAGATGGCCACTCTTTTTTTCAGCTGATTACTGGACTTAATGCAATATTAGAATTAAAGGTCTGACTTCCTGTTTTCTGGAAGGAAGTCTCAGCATTTTTCCCCAGTGGCACTCATCACAGATGACAGGCCATGTGCTCAGGGTGTGACCAGGCTTGAGTGGCATTCCTGGCATGCTGTTTAGTGCACCTTCTCTCTCTCCAGAGAGCATATCGGAATATAAGTGAGTCAGAGTGATGTTATTATAGGAAATAACCTTGAATTCCCAATAATTTATATTTGAAACAGTAAATTATTCACAAACTTGAGCTATTAATAGTAACAAATGAATTTTGGGACAACAATGGGCCATGGTGCTGTGGTTGGTGAGGAGGAGAGGAAAGTAGCTAAGCATGTGGATGCGTACATGCGTACAAGTACGTGGACCTGCCCTAGAAAGAGAGGAGGCCCACACAAATGGAAGGCTATGGATGATACCCTAAAAGTTCTCTTTGATTACTACTTTTACATAAGCTCTGATTAATCAGAATAACTGAATCTGCATGCTAATAAGCTTGGCATAACTCTTCTGAGGTCAGTGCAGTAGAAGGGTTGGACAAGGTGATGATCTAACCGCATCTAGTGTCTGTCTACCTGATTAATACAATTCATTTCTGTGTTTGCTCTGTCACATCTACAAATGCAGTCTTTTAAAAAGAAAAATGTACCTTTGTTAATTAATTCAATCAACAGAGGAGGTGCGTGAAACTTGAATAGGTACCTAGGTCAAGTTTGGATTGAATGTGTCTGATTTAATCTTCTTAACTTATCATACTTCCCCCTTAAATTTATTTTAAAGCTTTGCCACACAAAAAATTTGCTTTAAGGCTGACTCAAGGCTACTACTCGTCTCTTGATTGATTCCTGAAGTTAGAGAGGCAATAAAGGGAGCCCTGCTGGCGCAGTAGTTAAGAGGTTGTCTGCTAACCGAAAGGTCAGCAGTTCAATTCCACCAGCCACTCCCTGGAAACCCTAGGGGGGGTTCTACTCTGTCCTATAGGGTCACTATGAGTTGGAATCAACTCCATGGCCATGAATTTTTTGGGTTTTCGGGGGTTGTGTTGTTCTACTTTGCAACACATGGGGTCACCATGAGTCAGAGTCTACTCAATAATAATTTTTTTTTTCTTTCCCACATCTCTGGCTATACTTCCTGCAGTAGACTCTTATTTATTCAGGGTCACTGTGCTATTCAGCAAGCCCAAAAGTGCTGTGGGTTTCCCAGGCTCACTCCCATATAGCTCTTGTCACAACCATAGTGTAAACCCCAATCCAGAAACCCCAGGCTGTTTCCCTTCACTTGTCCTGACCATGGCCTAGAGTGGTAGAGCAAGAAGATTCCAGTTCAGGGTGTAGAAAAGCGGGGAGTGGGGCCTGAGGCAGTTTTACAAGGAGTGATTTTGGTGGAAGAAGGAGTCCTGCAAACCAGACCCGATGCAAGCCCAACCCCAGAATCCCTTTATTACCTCTCAAACTTCAGGAAGCAAGTACCTCCTTGCAAAGAATTCCAATTCCTCCTGCATCAGTTGCTATCTAGTTGATTCTGACTCATTGTGACCCCATGTGTGTCGGAGTAGGGTTTTCAGTGGCTGATTTTTCAGAAGTAGATCACTAAGCCTTTCTTCTGAGGTGCTTCTGGGTGGATTCCAACCACCAACTTTTCAGTTAGCAGTGGAGCACATTAACCATTTGTACCACCCAGGGACTCCATGGCAAAGAAAGGGCTGTGCATTACCTAGCAGGAAAGATGCTCCCACTCAGCTCCATCATCTCAGACACTGTAGGAACAGGCTTGTTCAAGGCAGGACTCTATCTCCCCACTGCTCTGATCCAAGCCCAGTGTCACCATCAGGCCCCTGCTGAACTACCCTTAGGTGTTCATGGGATGCCAGGAACAGTTGATGATGTCCTAATAAATAAAGACTTAGACTCGATATTTCATGAGAGTCGACTCAAAACTGAGGAGGTGTTTAGGTTCAGGAAGAGGATAAAGGGTAGTTAATACTTCTAGTGTTTCTGTACTTGTGAGTGTGGCACAGTTTGATAGAAAGAAGAGTCAAGGAACCTAAGAATTAGGTCTAGTTCTTCCACTAATTACCGTTAGCATTAGGTGAGCTACTTTGTCACGCTGGGTCTCTGTAAAATGATAAAAGACAAAGTGACTTTTGAGCATTTTCCAGTTCTGAGATCCTGAGTCTAAACTGTAGTCTCACTGATGGATGAAGAAAATCAAAGGCGGAATTTGAGGCTGTAGGCCCCATAAAGTATTTCCTTGTTCTGACTTTCACCTTCGGAAATCAAAACAGGTTATAAGGTGAGCTAATAATAACCCTGTATAATGAGTAAGAGGTTATAGGTGTCTCCTAGGAAGTGTGTGATTTTGCTGTGCCCAGTAAGGAAAATTCCACTATCAAATGAGGGCATGACTTATAAATAAGAGATTTCCAATGGAAAACTCTTTCCCACGGGTGCACGTGTGTGTGCACGCACTTTCTCTCGACTCTCTCTCTCTAGCTTTTATCAGTTAAAAATGATTCGATGATGTCAATATAGTGACAAATTTTTATTAGTTTATTAACTCAGGAAACTATACATGCTCCATTATGTTACTAACACTCAAGTACTATGGAATAACACCAGTGGACTTGGAAGATTTTTGGGGGTTAGCCTTAGTCTAAGGAGCCCTGGTGGCGCGATGGTTAAGGGCTCAGCTGGTAACTGAAATGTCAGCGGTTTGAACCCACCAGCCACTCTATGGGAGAAAAGACCTGGCAATCTGCTCCCATAAAGATTACAGCCTAGGAAACTCAATGGGGCAGTTCTGCTCTGTCACATAGGGTTTCTATGAGTCGGAATCATGTCAACAGCACTCGACAACAGCCTTAGTTCTCAGTATACTCTGAGAACTTAACTATATGAGAACTCTATTTTCTAACATTCTGACTACAATGTCCTATCTAGTTAACTCTTGTATTATTTTCTCCCACTGTACCTAATCAGCCTTCTGATCCCTGAGCTTGTTCAATATCCCCTAATCTACCAAGCTTGCTTCAGGCCTCTTTCCTTACTTTTCCTGGGTTCTCCCTACCCAGGTTGGAAACCATGGCCCACCACTCACACTCTCCCTTGCTGTTTTCTCCTCCAGCTCTTGCCCAACAAACTTTCATCTTAGCATTTCAACTCTTCCCTTGGAGGGCTGAGAGGTGCTGGAGAACATCACACAGCTGAGCCCACTGGTGTTCCACTGCCCCGTGGGCTCAACCTCAACTGAGTCTTGGCACCGCCTAGCAATCTTTACACACGTACCTACACAGTCTCTCATTCCTTATAGAAGCTATTCCAAAAGTCTATCACACTTAAATCCCCTGCCCTTCTTCTCTCTACCTTACTCTCAGCAAATTGCCTTGTTTCCTATTTAATAAAGAAAATAGAACAAAGTAGGAGGCCTCATACTACCTGATTTTAGAACCTATTATACCGCCACGGTAGTCAAAACAGTCTGGTATTGGTACAACAACAGATACATAGACCAATGGAACAGAATTGAGAATCCAGATATAAATTTATCCACCTATGAGCAACTGATATTTGACAAAGTCCCAAAGTCCATTAATTGGGGAAAAGACAGTCTCTTTAACAAATGGTGCTGGCACAACTGGATATCCGTCTGCAAAAAACTTAAACAAGACCCATACCTCACACCATGCACAAAAACTAACTCAAAATGGATCAAAGACCTAAATATCAAATCGAAAACGATAAATATCATGGAAGAAAAAATAAGGACAATGCTAGGAGCCCTAACACATGGCATAAACGGAATACAAATCATGAGTAACAATGCACAAACACCAGTGAGAAACTAGATAACTGGGAGCTCCTAAAAATCAAACACTTATGCTCATCAAAAGACTTCACCAAGAGTAAAAAGACAACCTACAGACTGGGAAAAAATTTTGGCTACGACAAATCCGATCCGCATCTAATCTCTAAAATCTACAAGATGCTGCAAAACCTCAACAGCAAAAAGACAAATAACCCAGTTAAAAAACGGGCAAAGGATATGAACAGCACTTCACCAAAGAAGACATTCAGGCAGCTAACAGATGCATTGAGATGCTCACTATCATTAGCCATTGGAGAAATGAAAATCAAAACTACAATGAGATACCATCTCACTTCAACAAGGCTAGCATTAATCCAAAAACACAAAATAATAAATGTTGGAGAGGTTGTGGAGAGACTGAAACACTTATACACTGTTTGTGGGAATGTAAAATGGTACAGCCACTTTGGAAATCCATTTGGTGTTTCCTTAGAAAGGAGAAATAGAAGTACCATTGATCCAGCAATCCCACTCCTTGGAATATATCCTACAGAAATAAGAGCCGTCACACAAATCGATATATGCACACCCATGTTCATTGCAGCACTGTTCATGATAGCAAAAAGTGCCTATCAATGGACGAATGGATAAACAAATTATGATATATTCACACAATGGAATACTATGCAATGATAAAGAATAATGATGTATCTGTGAAGCATCTTATAACATGGAGGAATCTGGAAGGCTGAGTGAATTTAGTCAGTCACAAAAAGACAAATATTGTATAAGACCACTATTATAAGAACTCAAGAAAAACTTTAAACATAGAAGAAAACATTCTTTGATGGTTACAAAGATGGAGAGGGAGAGGGTTATTCACTAACTGGATATTAGACAAGAATTATCTTATGTGAAGGGAAGGAAACACACACTACAGAGGAAGTCAGCACAACTGGACTAAACCAAAGCTAAGAAGTTTCCTGAATACAACCAAACACTTCGAAGGGCAGAGTAGCAGGGACAGGGGTCTGAGGACCATGGTTTCAGGGGACATCTAGGTCAACTGGCATAACAAAGTTTATTAAGAAAATGTTCTGCATCCCACTTTGGTGAGTGGCGTCTGGGGTCTTAAAAGCCAGTGAGCAGCCATCTAAGATGCATCAATTAGTCCCAACCCACCTGGAGTAAAGGAGAATGAAGAACACCAAAGACACAAGGAAAATATTAGCCCAAGAGACAGAAAGGGCCACATAAACCTGAGACTCCATCAGCCTGTGTCCAGAAGAACTAGACAGTGCCCAGCTACCACCAATGACCGTCCTGACAGGGAACACAACAGAGAGTCCCTGACAGAGCAGGAGAAAAGTGAGGTGCAGAACTCAAATTCTAGTAAAAATACCAGACTTAATGGTTTGACTGAGACTGGAGGGACCCTGGAAGACATGGCCCCTAGACTCTCTGTTAGCCCAAAACTAAAACCATCCCTGAAGCCAACTCTTCAGACAAAGATTAGACTGGTCTATGGGACATTAAAGGATACACGTGAAGAGTGTACTTCTTAGCTCAGGTAGGTACGTGAGACTAAACTGGCAGCTCCTGTCCAGAGGCGAGATGAGAAGGCAGAGAGGATCAAGAGCAGGATGAATGGACATTGGAAATCCGGGCTAGAAAGGAGGAGTGTGCTGTCACAGTATAGGGAGAGCAACTAGGGTCACATAACAATGTGTGTATAGATTTTTGTATGAGAGACTACCTTGAATTGTAAACTTTCAGTTAAAGCACAATTTTAAAAAAAATCTTAGAAAATAGACATCAGACAGGAAATCTCTGAGATTCCTACCATCCCCTACCCTTTTACCTCTATTTGTACCCATTTTTCTTATTTCTTTCCTTCTGACATAACAAGGCTAAATCCTCACGAGGTTTCTGGATTTGTACTCCTTTTTACTGGGCAACTCTTACTCAGTGGCTTTGCTCTCTGCTGCCTCTTCTCCGCTGGCTCTTTGTCTCAGCATTTAAACATGTTCAAGCCTGTGTGTCATTTTGAAAAAAAAACCTGTTGGTGTCTCTTGAGGGAGTTTCTTACATCTGTCTCTGCTTGCTCATCTCCTGTTCACTCTCAACACTCTGCGGTCTAGCTTAACACCCACCACTCCTTAAACACACCCACCCTGTTCTTCCCCTTGGAGGGATGAGAGGCGCTGGAACCTCTCACCAATCCTGTTGTAGTTGCCAAACTGTATGGATGTTTTTTGAGCCTTTTCTCACTCAGCCACTTACTGTTGACCTTGTTCTTGAAATTACCCTTTCTTTATTTCTAAGACCTATCACTCTTTATTCTCCCAACTCCCTACTCCTCCAAGGCAATGGCTGCTCCAACAATATCATAGGAGCAATTGCAATTCTCTTCTTGTGCTTCCTCATTCTGAGGTACCTGCTATTTTCTCTTTCTAGAAAAACCTTCATAGCCTTCTCTTTCTACCTAATGCTTACTAATCTTTCAAGACCCAACTCCAATACTTTGTTCCTCCAGAAAGGCCCCCAATTCCAAACTAGATGAAGTATCTTTTTTCTAGTACCCATAGCATCTTGTGCAAACCTCTACTTAAAACTCAGTTGCACTGTTTTCAATGGCCGGGTTGCTTGTGTTGCTTTGATAGCTCATCTGTAAACCCCTGGACAATATGTATGCATGTAGCCTGTCATG
The DNA here is from genome assembly GCA_030035585.1 of Dugong dugon. Lineage (NCBI taxonomy): Eukaryota > Metazoa > Chordata > Mammalia > Sirenia > Dugongidae > Dugong > Dugong dugon. The sequence goes on from CM057462.1 coordinate 157,293,650, forward strand.
AAGTGGACGTTCAACAAAAATTGATTGAACGGAATTGAATCACAATACACATAGAGGAAGTCCCTAATCATAGACTTCTATGAGAATTTTACTTTCTTTTTGGCGTAGCAAATGACCTGTCCCCTCTGTGGCTACCTCTCTCTTCCACTTGCACATGCTGGAAGACAAGCGTCTTCATAGTTTACAAATGCTCAGGGAGGGTTCCCTTGGTTCCTTCTGTCATGATGACTATGACAGGATGGACATTAAATGTACTGAGAGGGGTGGGTGGCTACTGGAGATAAAAAGAAGATGTAAAAAGGCAGGCTAGGCAGGATTACCATATTCAAGATCAGACAAAACACTGATTTTGGAGAAGACAGCTTCATGCCCTCTACGTCATGTATTTCCAATGACTGTAAGCTCCTTAAGATCAAGGGCTCTGTCTTGTGTTTCTTGTTACTCCTTGCAGTGCGAGGCATCTGGAAGGTATTAGCTAGTTTTTCCAAGACAGTCCTCTGTGTGGGGATCTCTGCATCAAATACAGGTCTCAGCCTGCCTCGGTGGTACCCAGTGGCACCAATAGTACCCCACTGTGGTGTCACCACACTAGTATTCTGCACCTGTGTCTGTCTTCCCACTACTGAAAGTGCCAGGGCTGTGTCTTTTACTCGTTGCTGTGCCCCAGCATGTAACAAAGTGCCTGGCACGTACCAATTACTGTTGAGTCAGTTTGACTCATTGTGACCCCATGTGGGTCAGAGTAGAATTGCGTTCCATAGAGTTTTCAAAGGCTGTGATCTTTCAGAAGTAGATTCACAGGCCTTTCTTCTGAGGCACCTCTGGGCATATTCAAACTGCCAACCTTTGGGTTAGTAGCCAAGTACTTAACTGTTTTTGCCACCCAGGGACGCTGCCTAAGTGACCTTATGTGATATAAAACGTGTATAAATAGAGGTTGTTGTTGTTGTTAGTTGGCATAGAGTTGACTCCAATTCATGGTGACATTATATACAATAGAACAAATTGTTCCTGGTCCTGAATCATCCTCACAATTGCCAGCATGTTTTATTCCATCATTGCAGCTACTGTGTCAATCCATCTCACGGAGGGTCTCCCATGCTCTTGTTGGCCCTCTGCTTCGCCAAACATGATGTTCTCCCCTTGTGGTTGACCCCTCCTGATGATGACTCCAAAGCAAGTGAGTCAGACAACGTTCTGTTGTGATCTATAAGGTTTTCATTGGCTAATTTTCAGAAGTAGATTGCCAGGCCTTTCTTCCAAGTCTGTCTTAGTTTTTTTCTTTTTTGGGGGGTGACCCTGTTGGTATTTGAAGTACTGGCATAGCTTCCAGCATCACAACAACATACAAGACACCACAGTACAACAAACTGATAGACAGCAGTATAAATAGATACACATGCACATTTGTTTTCTATGTTCATATGTAGTTGGCTTGTAGGTTGATAGGAGGTATGAAATCTCAGATGGCTGGACTAGTTGATGATTTAGCTTAGGAAAACAGAAATCTCTGTGACTTTTTTTTTTTTTTTATCTTGACCAGTTTGTGGGTATCTCAAAACTATTCTAGAATATATGTTGTTGTTGTTATTTTTCGGTGTTGTCAAGTCAATTTAGACTCATATTGACCCCATGTGACAGAGTATAACTGCTCCATAGGATTTTCTTGCCTGTAATCTTCACAGAAGCAGATCACCAGGACTTTCTCCCACGGAACCAGGGTGGGTTCGAGTCAGCAACCTTTCAGTTAGCAACCAAGTGCTTAACTTTTTGCATCACCAAGGCTCCTTCTAGAATATACAAAAACAACCATTATACCAAACTCTGAAGGAATATAAAGATTTATGAAAAGACCTTAAATTTAGATGTGTCACATATTGCTTAAAATCAGTTCTTGGAGGCCACATCTCTCTGAAAGCAACTCTCATTGTGATGGCACCACCCTGCATGCACCTCCTAAACCATGAAACAAAGATCCCACTACATATCAGAAAAAACTTGCAGAGTCTTCCCATTTCTTCTTTGATTTGGATTTTTCTGTCTTGGCTGGAGTTTACTAAAAGTTCCTTTGCATTTCCTACAAACATTATTTCCCTAAACCTAAGACTTAAATTTATGTCTCCTGAAGTTCTAGGAAGGGCAGGATTTTTTGAACTAAACTCCTCTGGCCACCCATGACTGTTCCCTTGTCTCTTCACTTATTTGTCCCAGAGCCCTCCCCTGCACCTAAAATAACCACCTTTGCCGATCCCTCCAAACCCAGGTAGACTTGAGGCGCCAGCTGATTTCCCAGACTATGGAGGAGATACAGAAAGTCGTCCACCGTTTGACCACAGAAATCAGCCACCAAGACATTAGATTTCAAGCTGTCCCTTACTCTGACACTTACAATGGGAACATTAAGGTAAGCAAGTGTCACCTGTCTGTCAATGCCCACCGAGAGAGCCATGGGATTTGGCTGTGGGGAGCTTAGTGCCTGACAAGTACTCGCACTGCTAAGAATACTAATAATAATAGTTTGTTTCTGCAGACACTCACTATTTATCATTTACAAAATCATTTCTTAGATGTTATCTCATTTAAGTTCCCACTTTCCTACTTTACGGATGATAAGAATGCAGGCATAGAGAAGTCAAATGAGTAACTCAAGTAATATGAGGCAAGAAAGCCAGAATGCAAACCCAGTCTTCTGATTCCAGAACACTTGCCACACTAATGATTAAAGTTTATTTAAACACAGATTTGTTTATTAAGCACCTACTTTGTTCTGTGCTAGCTTGTGAGAGGTTCTGGAGAATTGACTCACACTAAACCAATACACAGAGATTGAGTTTATCTATTAATAATGGGGACCGTGGTGGGAATATTTATGCTCACTTATAGGCATTGCTTTCCTAATAAGGATGTCTGGGGAAATACAGTTCTTCAGAAGTTCAATTGGCTTGAGCAGAGAATCAGAGTAAAGAGAGGTACATCATTTTCTGAAGGCATATGAAAGCAAAAAAAAACAATCGCCATCAAGTTGACTCTGACTTATGGCGACCCCATATGTTGCAGAGTAGAACTGTGCTCCACAGGGTTTTCAATGGCTGTGACCTTTTGGAAGCAGATCAGCAGGCTTTTTTTTAAGGCATGTCTGGGTGGATTTGAATTGCCAGCCTTTCAGTTAGTAGCCAAGCACTTAACCATGTGCGCCACCAAGGACTCCTAAAGGCCTAGTAGAACCTGTAGAATGTGTATTCAGCAAACAGTGACCCACTGTGTATCTGACACTACACTACAGGCTCAACCACTAGGTTGACCCAGGTTGGGGACTGGGGTGGGGGTGGGGGGGAAGGAACAGAGGGCATTGGTAACAAAATAGTTAAAAGTGAGAGTCTGTAGGCTGCAGGTGGGGGAAGGAAGAAAGTGAATGAAAGAGGCAGTCCTTAGAAACTGAGGAGCAGCCTCTCAATCCCCCCTGCTAAGGAACCCCACAGAGCTATCAGCCACAGAGCTGGTACATGACAACCAGCATTCCTGCTACACTGTAGAGTGGGCAAAGCTCTTCTCACATAAACCTGCAAACCACCTCATGAAGACACACGATGGCTATCTCAGTTTCAGAGATGAGAAAAGCCAAACTCTGAGTCATTCTGAATCTCCATAATTCCTTGCCTCAATTTTTCTTATGACCCATAAGAGCTCCTTTTACCTTGTATTAAGTGTATATATATTCATGCCCTATTTCTCACACCAGACTATACGTCCCTTGATGGTAGGTTCATGTTTATTGTTTGCTTCAATTCTAACACCCAGTATGGTCTGCGGCACATAGCACACACTCAGCTTATGTTGAAGGAATGAATGAGCAAAAGAATTGGTACTTGAACAAAAGACTGTTGTTCTTCTAGTACATTGTGAGGGTGGCTGGACACAGGTTGGTAGGCACAAGTACCAACCACAAGATTCTGGGACTTGTGGACAGAGTCAGCTCTTAGGAAATTCACTCCAGAAAAAAAATTGTAGAACTAGATTGGACCCTGGAATGTCAGAGCATCACCTGTCCACTCCAGGCAAACCTAAATTGGACAAATATAGACCAGTTGCAAGGAATACAATGATAACATCACTTTTTCTAGAACATACCCCAGGATATTTCCCTCTGTGGTCCCACTCAGAATTCATAGCTTAAAATATATCTTGCATTCATATACATAATGACCTACATATTAAGTTTTGAAAAAAATTGCACTGTAGCATATAAAAATTGCCTTTATTTTATCATGGACCAAATTCAACAAGTATTTAATAAGCACCATTTACATGACTAACAACATGATAGTTGTTGTTGTTAGGTGCCGTCCAGTTGGCTCTGGCTCATGGTAATCCTATGTACAACAGAGCAAAACCCTGCCTGGTCCTGCTTCATCCTCAAAATCATTGCTATGCCTGAGCCCATCATTTCAGCCACTGGTCAGTCCACCTCATTGAGGGTTTTTCTCTTTTTCACTGACTCTCTATCTTACCAAGCATGATGTCCTTCTCCAGGGACTGGTCCCTCCTGAAAACACGTCTAAAGTATGTAAGACAATGCCAATCTCACTTCTAAGCAAAAATCTGGCTGTACTTCTTCCAAGACAGATTTGTTGATTCTTCTGGCAGTCCATGATATACTCAATATTCTATGCCAACGCCATTATTCAAATGCATCAATTCTTATCCCATCTTCCTTATTCATCATCCAGCTTTCGCATGCAAATGAAGTGATTGAAAATACCATGGGTTGGATCAGACACACCTTAGTCCTCAAGGTGACATCTTTGCTTTTCAACACTTGAAAGAGGTCTTTTGCAGCAAATTTGTCCAACGCAATGTGTTGTTTGATTTTTTGACTGCTGCTTCCATGGGCTTTGATTGTGGATCCAAGTAAAATGAAATCTTTGACAATTTCAATATTTTCTCCGTTTATCATGATGTTGCTTATTGGTCCAGTTGTGAGGATTTTTATTTTCTTTATGTTGAGGTGTAATCCATACAACCCCTGGTGACACAGTGGTTAAGCGTTCGGCTGCTAACCAAAAGGCTGGCAGTTAGAACACACCAGCCTCTCTGGAGGAGAAAGATATGGCAATCAACTTCTGTAAAGATTACAGCTTTGGAAACCCTATAGGGCATTTCTACTCTGTCCTATAGGGTTGCTATGAGTCGGAATCCACTTGATGGCAATGGGTTTGGTTTTTTTTTTGTTTGTTTGTTTGTTTGGGTAACCCATACTGAAGGCTGTGGTCATTGATCTTCATCAGTAAGTGCTTCAAGTCCTTTTTGCTTTCAGCAAGCAAGGTTGTATCATCTGCATATCATAGGTTGTTAATGAGTTGTCCTCCAGTACAGATGTCATGTTCTTCTTCATATAGTCCAGCTTCTCAGATTATTTGCTCAGCATACAGATTGAATAAGTACGGTGAAAGGATGCAACCCTGACACACAAATTTCCTGATTTTAATCCACACAGTATCCCCTTGCTCATCACGAATGACTACCTCTTGGTCTATGTACAGGTTCCACGTGAGCACAATTAAGTCTCTGGAACTCCCTTTCTTTGCAATGTTATCCTAATTTATTATGATGCACACAGTCGAATGCCTTTGCATAGTTGATAAAACACAGGTAAACATCTTTCTGGTATTCTCTGCTTTCAGCCAAGATCCATCTGATATCAGTAATGATATCCTTCATTCCATGTCCTTTCTGAATCTTGAATTTCTGGCAGTTCCCTTTCGATGTACCACTGCAACTATTTTTGAATTATCTTCAGCAAAATTTTCTTAAGTGTAATATTAATGATATTGTTTGATAATTTCCACATTTGGCTGGATCTCCTTTCTTTGGAATGGGCACAAAGATGGATCTCTTCCAGTCAGCTGTCCAGGTAGCTGTCTTCTAAATTTCTTGACATAGATGAGTGAGAGTTTCCATCGCTGCATTCATTTGTTGAAACATCTCAGTTGGTATTCCATCAATTCTTGGAGCTTTGTTTTTCGCCAGTACCTTCAATGCAGCTTGGACTTCTTCCTTCAATACCATTAGTTCTTGATTGTGTACTGCCTCCCGAAATGACTGAACATCAACCAATTCTTTTTGGTACAGTGATTCTGTGTATTCCTTCCAACTTCTTTTGATGCTTCCTGTGTAGTTTAATATTTTGCCCCTAACTGAAAACCAAACTCATTGCTATTGAATCGATTCCAACTCATAGCCACCCTATAGGACAGAGTAGAACTGCCCCATAGGATTTCCAGGGAGTGGCTGGTGGATTTGAACTGTCGACATTTTGATTAGCAGCCAAGCTCTTAACCACTGCGCCACCAGGGCTCCATTTTGCCCATAGAATCCTTCATATTGCAACTTGAGGCTTGATTTTTTTTTTTTTTTTTTTTTCCATTTCTTTCAGCTTGAGAAATGCTGAGGTGTTCTTCCTTTCTGGTTTTCTAACTCCAGGTCTTTTGCACATTTCATTATAATACTTTACTCCATCTTCTTGAGCCACCCTTCGAAATCTTCTGTTCAACCTTTTACTTCATCATTTCTTCCTTTTGCTTTAGCTACTCTACATTTAAAAGCAAGTTTCAGAGTCTCTTCTGACATCCATTTTGGTCTTTTCTTTCTTTCCTGTTTTTTTAATAAGCTTTTGCCTCCTTTATGTATGATGTCATTGATATCATTCCACAACTTGTCTGATCTTCGGTCATTAGTGTTCAATGCCTCCAATTTATTCTTGAGATAGTCTCTAAATTTAGGTGGGATACGCTCAAGGTAGTACTTTGGCTCTCATGGACTTGTTTTAATTTTCTTCAGCTTTAATTTGAACTCGCATATGAGCAATGATGGTCTGTTCCACAGATGGCCCCTGGCCTTGTTCTGACTGATGATATTGAACTTCTCCATCGTTTCTTTCCACAAATGTAGTCGATTTGATTCCTGTGTATTCTATCTGGTGAGGTCCACGTGCATAGTCACCATTTATGTTGTTGAAAATAGATATTTCCATTGAATAGGTCTTTTCTCTTGCAAAATTTTATCATACAATCTCCGGTGTTGTTTCTATCACCAAGGCGGTATTTTCCAACTACTGATCCTTCTTCTGTTTCCAACATTTGCATCCTATCATCAGTAATTATCAGTGCATCTTGATTGCATGTCTGATCAATTTCAGACTGCAGAAGTTGGTAAAAATATTCAATTTATTTATCTTCGGCATTAGTGTTTATTTCATTAATGTGAATAATAGTCATATTAACTGGTCTTCCTTATAGGCATGTGAATAGTGTCCTATCACTGACAGCATTATACTTCCAGATAGATCTTGAATTTACATTCAGATAACGTACAGACTGTGTATTCTATAGTTCAGATTTTTTTTCCTTTTTTATTCCAGCCACCTTTCTATGGACACCAGAAGGCGTGTGGGCCTATCACCTAAAATATCCAATCATTATTCTCTGAGAGTAAGTCAGAGTCAGTTGAAGTGGATTTTAGTGTTCATCTACTGAACTAGTTAATAACTGGACCCTGGGCAAAGGTTAATGAAATTCCATTGTCAGAATTTTCCATGAGGAGGAGGTGGTTTCTCCAGTATACAGCTATCTGACAGGCAAGATGCAATGTGGAGTGGGCTGCCACAAGATGTCATCAAGTTCAGGTTCCCTTTAGTGGTACCTATACTGTTGGCCAATGTGTTCTATCCTTGGACTATTGGCCTGTCCACATTCACTCTGACCATGGCTTAACTGTTTCCTGTAGAAAGGGAGCAGGTGGATTCTGATTGGTTCTTTTTCCCATTAAATTTAGAATCATCTTAATAATAGCTCCATTGCCTCAACAAACAAGTTTTCATTTCACCTTAAATTTTGTGAGGATTAGAGGAGCCCTGATTGCCCAAGCACTCGGCTGCTAACCAGAAAGTCAGTGGTTTGAACCTACCAGCCACTCTGTGGGAGAAAGATGTGGCAGTCTGATTCCGTAAAGATTTACAGCCTTGGAAACCCTAAGAGGCAGTTCTGCTCTGTCTATAGGGTCACTGTGAGTCGGAATTAGCTCAATGGCAATGGGTTTGCTTTGGTTTTGGTTTTTGTAAGGATTAGTCATTAATACTGGCCATGGGGTTGTCAGTACGGGCAAAAAAGAAAGGGAGGCATTTTGCAGAACTCTTCCCCTTTGTCTCCCAACCCCTCCCACCCTTTATTCATACCAGACCTTTCACCTACTCCAGGTTATTAATTCTTGGCTGAAAATCAGCCCAGAGTAGAGAGAGGAACATTGAATAAGCAATCAGAAAGCTGAGCTCACATTCTGACTCTGCTGCTTACTGGCTATGTGTCCTTGTAGAGATCTCTAAGCCCCTTGGAGCCTTAAGTTTCTCATCTGGGAAATGGGAACAAAGCCCACCTCATTGTGTGATTGTGAAGCTCACATGGGTCAATGCATGAGAATTACAACACAAGGTGCAGTATGTATAGGACTCAGTGAATACTAATTCCATCCCCTCCCTTTTTATCTCCTCCCAAACTTTGGTCCTATATAGAGTCCCAAGTCTAGTTCACTCTTTTACTTGTAGATTCTTGAAACCAAATGCTCAGCAAGTTAATTTACCTGTCCAAAGTGTTACAATGGATTAATGGCAGAGCAAAGGTGGAATCCTCTTGTAACACAGAGGTACAGGTCTCTGCCCACCTTGTCACATTGCTGAGGGCTAAATGGTTCATCAAGCTGCTTGACTCGACAAGTTGGCTCCCTGAGGACCTCCATTGCCCCACAAGTCTGTGTATTCATGCTCCTTCTCTCTCCTTTCCTGACCCCAGGTTTTGACCCCCAGCCACTTCCTTGTCACAGTTCCAATGAAAGGCCTGGCTGGGTACAGGGAGGCCAAGGAACGGCACTGGCGGTACTACACCCTGCAGGGGGCCAGGCTCGGCACCCCTGTGCGGAGCCCAGAGGACCTCCAGCAGTGGCTGGAGGTGAAGCAGTTTATGAAGAACCTATGGCAGTGGCATGAGGCAGACGTGAATATCGAGGGCGACATCGTGCCTGCCAAGGTCCTCCAGGTGTTCCAGAAGCTGATAGAAAATGCAATTAGAACCTGTCACTTCTCGGGTGAGCTAATCCAGAAAAGCACAAGGGAAATTTCTGGCATTTCTCTTTTATTGTAAAAATCTTCTGCAGAACAGACAATGCCCTGTTACTTGAAGCCCAAGTTTTAGACAATAATTGATGTGCTCCTTACATTTGTATAATCCCCATAATTTCAATTAGCTATTTTTTCTGCATGACACAGAAGAATGGAATTCATCCCCAAACACACTCCCATGGATTTAGCTAGATTACTGGCTGTGGCACAGATACGATGGCCTGGGAGTAAGGCACCCTTTCCAGGAGGTTAGCTTAAAAACTTAAATGTACTTTTTTTAAGAAAGTAACTTATTCACAAGCCTTAGATCTTTGGTATTACCACATGTCTAGTGCAACACCCTCCGACTGGCTGCAGTTTCCACATTCTTGTACCAAACCACTGACTTGTACCAAAACACAAAATCCAAAAGCCATAAAGAACTGTGACACCTCCCAAATTTTAGGCTACAGTGCAGTGTGACACACACACATGCATCCTTTTTGTTCAACACAAAGAGGATGAATTGCTGATTTCCTTTGTTATCAAAAAGAATTTATCAACCAATAAGAAAAAAAGATGAAGGAGCCAATAGAAATAATGACAAAAACCTGAATCACAGGGAAAGGATATAAATAGCTAGTAAAATTTTAAAGAACATTTCCTGTAATGTATATTTCAAGTGCACCTTAAAATACCTAGCAGGTTAATGGAGATGAAAAAGTATGATCACGCTCAGTGTAGGGAGAGATATGAGGAGTCAGGCATTTTCAGACATTGTTCTTGGAAGGGTAAATTAGTGCCTCCATTTTGTCAATTTTTATTTTTATAAGGTGCTTACTTGGCAATCCAGCAATGCCAGTCTAGATATATATTCATTCAAATACACAAAGAAATATACATGAGGACATTCACTGCAGTAAGTTTTATAATTTCAGCTCACTAATGTCTAGGATATCGATGTTTATGTGTTGTATTTCATTTTTGACAACTTACAATTTTCTTAGATTCATACTTTGTACATTCCACATTCCTATTATTAATGGATGTTTACAGTTGTTTCTTCTCATTTTGAGTTGTGCCACATCAGCAAAGGAAGGTCTAGAAAGCTTGACTCCATCCATATTATTAAGGTCGACTCTACTTTGAGGAGGCAGCTCTTCCCCAGTCGTATTTTGAGTGATTTCCAACCTGAGAGTCATCTTCTGGCACTGTATCACACAATGTTCTGCTGCTATTCATAAGGTTTTCACTGGCTAATTTTTTCAGAAGTAGACTGCCAGATCCTTCTTCCTAGTCTGTCTACTGTAAGCTCAGCTGAAACCTGTCCACCATGGGTGACCCTGCTGGTATTTGAAATACCAATAGCATAGCTTCCAGCATCACAGTGATAAGCAAGCCACCACAATATGACAAACTGACAGATGTGTGAAAAATTAAAGAGGAATGGTGTTACAGTCATCGTTAAAATGACATTTCAAGATCTATCCTGTAGTACAATGCCATCAGTGATGGAATAATATCTATACACCTACAAGGAAGAAGAATTAATATGACTATTGTTCAAATTTGTGCACCAACTACTAATGCCAAAGTTGAGGAAATTGAAGATTTTTACCAACTTCTGCAGTCTGAAATTGATCAAACATGCAATCAAGATGCATTGATAATTACTGGTGTTTGGAAAGTAAAAGCTGGAAGCAAAGAAGAAGGAACAGCAGTTGGAAAATACAGTCTTGGGAATAGAAGTGACGCCAGAACAGAGATCACAAGAGAGAAGATTTGCAAAACCAACGACTTCTTCATTGCAAATACCTTTTTTCACCAACATAAATGGTGACCATATGCATGGACATTGCCATATGGAATACACAGGAATCAAACTGACTACATTTGTGGAAAGAGACAATGGAAAAGCGCAGTATCATCAGTAAGAACAAGGCCAGAGGCTGACTGTGGAACAGACCATCAATTGCTCATATCCAAGTTCAAGCTGAAGTTGAAGAAAATTAGAACAAGTCCACGAGAGCCAAAGTATGACCTTGAGTATATTCCACCTGAATATAGAATAGATTTGATGCATTGAACACTAATTACTGAAGATCAGATGAGTTGTGGAATGACATCAAGGACATCATACATGAAGAAAGCAAAAGATCCTTAAAAAGACAGGAAAGAGAGAAAATACCAAAATAGATGTCAAAAGAGATTCTGAAACTTGTTCTTGAATGTAGAGTAGCTAAAGCAAAAGGAAGAAATGATAAAGTAAAAGAGCTGAACAGAAGATTGCAAAGGGTGGCTTGAGAAGACAAATTAAAGTATTATAATGAAATGTGCAAAGATTTAGAGTTAGAAAACCAAAAGGGAAGAACACTCAGCATTTCTCAAGCTGAAAGAACTGAAGAGACAATTCAAGCCTCAAGCTGTGATATTGAAGGATTCTGTGGGGAAGATCTTAAACAATGCAGGAAGCATTAAAACAAAATGGAAGGAATACACAGAGTCACTATACCAAAAAGAATTGGTCCACGTTCAACAATTTCAGGAGGTAGCTTATGATCAAGAACCGATGGTACTGAAGGAAGAAGTCCAAGCTGCACTGAAGGCTTTGGAGAAAAACAAGGCTCCGGGAATTGATAGAATATCAGCTGAGACGTTTCAACAAATGGGTGCAGCGCTGGAAGCTCCTACTTGTCTATGCCAAGAAATTTGGAAGACAGCTACCTGGCCAACTGACTGGAAGAGATCCATATTTGTGCCCATTCCAAAGAAAAGTGACCCCACCGAATGCGGAAATTGCCGAACAATATCATTAATATCACCCACAAGTAAAATTTTGCTGAAGATCATTCAAAAGTGGTTGCAGCAATACATCGACAAGGAAGGGAACTACAAGAAATTCTAGCTGGATTTAGAACAGGACGTGGAATGAGAGATATCATTGCTGATGTTAGATGGATCTTGGCTGAAAGCAGAGAATACCACAAAGATGTTTACCTGTGTTTTATTGACTATGCAAAGGCATCAACTGTGTGGATCATAACAAATTATGGATAACGTTATGAAGAATGGGAATTTCAGAACACTTAATTGTGCTCGTGAGGAACCAGCCGTCTTTTAAACAGAACAAGGGGATACTGCGTGATTTAAAATGTGACTCGTATGAAAGTGACCGTGGTCACTCTTCTTTCCGACTGCACACTGTATCTGCCCACCTGGCTTACAACAGTGGTGGAAATACAGGCTTTTGTTAGGCATTTAGTTTTGAAATGTGGGGTCAGATGGCCCCACTGCCCCCTGGGCCAACACTGCCCCAGTCAGAGTAAGAGGGACCCTGGCCCTGAACTGTCCTCCCTCTGCCCCCAGCCCCCAGGTACAAGTTAGAGGACGCAGTCTCCCACCAGCTAACCCATGGGAAAGGTGTGCATCAGGGTTGTATCCTTTCACCATACTTATTCAATCTGGATGCTGAGCAAATAAGCTGAGAAGCTGGGCTATATGAGAAGAATGCAGTATCAGGATTGAGGAAGACTCATTAACAACCTGCGATATACAGATGACACAAACTTGCTTGCTGAAAACAAAGAGGACTTGAAGCACTTACTGATGAAAATCAAAGACCACAGCCTTCAGGATGGATTACACCTCAACATAAAGAAATAAAACATCCTCACAACAGGACCAATAAGCAACATCATGATAAACAGAGAAAAGATTGAAGCTGTCAAGGATTTCATTTTACTTGGATCCACAAGCAGTGCCCACGGAAGCAGCAGTCAAGAAATCAAACATAGCATTGGGCAAATTTGCTGCAAAAGACCTCATTAAAGTGTTAAAAAGCAAAGATGTCACTTCGAGGACTAAGGTGCTCCTTACACAAGCCATGGTGTTTTCAATCACCTCATGTGCATGCAGAACCTGGACTACAAACAAGGAAGACCGAAGAAGAATCGATGCCTTTGAACTGTGGTGCTGGCGAAGAGTATTGAATATACTACAGAGTGCTAGAAGGAACAAATCTGTCTTGGAAGAAGTGCAGCCAGAATGCTTCTTACAAGCAAGGATGACAAGACTTCATCTCACATACTTTGGACATGTTATCGGGAGGGACCAGTCCCTGGAGACAGACATTATGCTTGGTAAAGTAGAGGGTCAGCGAAAAAAAGGAAAATCCTCAAGGAGATGGATTGATACAGTGACTACAACAACGGGCTCAAGCATAACAATAATTGTGAGGATGGCACAGAACTGGGCAGTGTTTCGTTCTGTTGTACATAGGGTCGCTATGAGTCGGAACTGACTCGATGGCACCTAACAACGGCAACAACAGAGATAATCTACATTGCTAACAAAGGGAATTTGGCCAAGTAAATTAAGCTACCTCTGCAAAGTGGACTACTACGCAGCCTTTAAAAACAATGAGGTACACACACAGACACACAGGTGCATACGGGCAATCATATGCACATGCACACAAAGTCAGTATACGCTGGGTAATTAAGTGAAAAACCAAAGTGCTGAGCAGCATTCGATTCCATTTGTGTGGAGAGAAAAGGATGAATTCATACATCTGCTTGTCTAGACGGAATAGTTCTGAAAGTTTCCATAACGGTAACAGCGCATATCTAACGGGTTTTTATTGTGTATAAAACAGTTTCATGGACTGTTTAATGTATTCCTCATATCAACCCTATAGAGTAAGAATCACTTTTCTACCTGTTTCATACATGAGAAAACACGAGGCTTAGAGAGATTAAGAAACTTGCCAGAGGTCACATACCTAGTAAGCAGAGAGTGGCAGAACCAGGTGTGAGCCAGGCAGGCTCACCTCTTGACTTTGCAACACTGTTAATAGTGGAAGTACAAAGAAGAGATTAACCTGGGCCAGGCTGGTGAGGCATTTTCAGTAAATAATGCTCAAGCGCCAGGCGCCATTATTGTTGCCGGCTGGCCAGCTCTGATGAGAGGCAGAGAGTAGCCCTTTATGACACTCTGGCCAAGGAGAGGAATGTTTTCCTTTTGAACATTCGGCCACAATTAATAAGCCCCCATTTTCCTCTCTGAGGAAGGAAAAGCAAAATAATAGATCTTGGTTCAGGACAGCTCATCTTTAGCTGTAACAAAAACAAACAAACAAAAAACACCTGTATATCTTTTGAAAGAACCCAAACCCCCTCATTGCCTTTGAGTCGATTCTGACTCATAGCGACCCTATAGGACAGAATAGAACTGCTCCATAGGGTTTCCAAGGCTGAAATCTTTCGGAAGCAGAGTGCCACATTTTTCTCCTATGGAGCAGCTGGTGGGTTTAAACCACTGGCCTACCAGTTAGCAACTGAATGCTTTAACCCCTGCACCACCAGGGCTCCTGTACCTTTCGAAAGAAGGGGGAGAAAATTAAAAATGAGGAAATGTTAGTATATGGGCTGGCAAACTTTACCACATACATTTATTTTCTCTCCCTCTCTTCCCCTGGCTGGGAAATAAGACAGTGAGGGCTTCCTTCCATGCACTTGACCCTTTATGATTACAAGGGTTATGATGATAAAAACATCTGAGGGTAGGCTGCTTACTGAGTACTGGAAACAAATACCATCTAAGAGACTTTGACTTAGATAAAAGGCAGGTGAAGTTGAAGCCCACCAAGGACATGAAAAAGTTAGGGAACTTTGGCTGTGCCTAATAAATGTCAGAACATCTGGACAAAGAGGGGAAAAAAATATGGTATTGGCAGTGTTTGTCTTACTCTGTCTCACTCTGAAAACCAGCATCTAGGTATTTGGGTGAAGTGGAGCGAGATATAGAAGAATGGTTAAGTTTTACTTTATAGTGTGAATACTATAAAAAGTCTGCTTCCTTTTTATTTTGTGCCTCTTTCAGTTTAATCCTCTGAAAAGAATCCCTTATTTAAAAGAAAAGGTACTATAAAATCTTGGGGGGAGGAGGGAGAAAGAGAAAACCCACCAACAAGGATTTTCTAGCGATGCTTCTAGCAATATCTACCTGGCCAGTTGGTTTTGACATAGACGTCCCACCCCTGCATGGGCTGCTTGCGTTGTGAAAGTTGATGCACTAGTTACAAGGAGCTGGTCAAGGCAGCTGCTCACAAATCCCTTCTTTGAATGCTTGTATTGAGCAAGGCTCTCTCTTCTTATGTGTGTTTGGTCATTTCCCATTAGGTAAAGTCAGCATGTTAGAGAGATACGGCTCTGTGATTTGGGTTGCCATGGAAACATCCACACGTCAGGTGGAACTAGAGCTGGTCCCTGCAGTGGAGATCCCCACCGCCTGGTCTGCGAAAGCCCAGTGGCCCCGATGTCTGAAGCGCTGGCCTTCCCCGGAGAGAGTGGAGTGCATCAAGGTATCAGTGGGCAGGCCCCAGCTCACTGAGGCAGAGATGCTCACAGTTTAACCAATTGCAGTGCTACTGACTGCCAACCGGCTTCTGGAGGAAACTTGAATTTACCCACAGGTTTCAATAGATCACGGGTTCTCACGGTGTGGTTCCCAGACTGCAGCAGCAGCAGCAGCAGCACCGGGAACTTAATAGAAATGCACATTCTTGGACCCTACTCTGAATCTACTGAAAGAGACTCTGTGGGGAGGACCCATCAGTCTATATTTTAATTAGCCCTCCAGGTGATTGCGATGCACACACCGGTTTGAGAACCACTGCACGAGAGAATGTGGAATACAGGCTTCTCCTGTTAACTTTCCTTCTTAAAAGTGGTTTGTGTTTTCCCTGAGGAGTCCCTGGGTGGCACAAACAATTAAGTGTTCAGCTGCTAACCGAAAGGCTGGATGTTTGAGTCTGCCCAGAGTTGCCTTGGAAAAAAGACCTGGTGATCTACTTCCAAAACTCAGCCATTGAAAACCTTATGGAGCACAGCTGTCCTCTGACACACATGGGGTCACCGTGAGTCAGAATCAACTCCACAGCAACTGGTTTTTCCCTCCTTGTCCCCATGGAGGATGAACTGCCCGTCAGTAATAGATCCCCCAGACTAGCGGCCTACTCCAGAGATGGCTTTCTACCTCAGCACGCATCATCCCTCTCATTTTTCCTTTCTCCCCACTCTTCTTGCAGTCATTTGGGTTTGATTTTTTGGCCCGTTCAAATTATCACTGGCAGCTGAGTTTCTGCCGGGCAGAGCAAGTGATGCTGGAGCTGCTGGATGAGGATGGGGGCTGCCGCAGGAAGTGCTTCCAGGTCATGCGGCAGATGAAGGAGGATGTCTGGTGTCCAGGGAAGAGGCCGGTTCTCACAACCCACCACCTGCAGGTGAGTGTGCCAGATGCGCTGTCGTGGGCACGGGAGTGGCTTGGTCAGGAGGTAGCCCCTTGGTCAGGAGGTAGCCCTTTTGCATACTCTGTAGGGCCTGGCCAAAGCCGTGCAGAGGTGGGTGTGAGTGTGTGTGTGAGTGCCTGAGGGATGAGTTCAGGATGGGGCTCTGGTGTCCATATTCGGCATCCTGCCGATTATTACTCCTTATGGAAATACACAAAACCAGGCTGTATGGGTGTGTCTGCAACACCCCTGAGCCAGGGTAGCAAATATCCTCTGCTTCCCTCCCTCCCCTTCTCCCATTCCCCTCTTCCCCTGTACGGTTTTCTTTTCTCCTCCTCCCCTTTCTCCTCCTCCTCTTCCTCCCCTTCTTCCTTCTTCCCCTCTTTTCCCTCCTCATCCTCCTCATCTCCCTTCTTCTTCTCCTTTCCCTCCTCTCTCCTCTCCCTCCTCCCCCTTCTCCTGTCCTGCTTCCCCTCCTCTTCCCCCTCTTCCCCAGCAATTAGGCATCCACTCCCTGGGATGAATGTGACTGGTGACAACTGTGATATTAGACATTCATCCTGGGTGATGGCTTCAGTGTGTTGAATCCTTGCCAAAGCTTCAGTTTGGGGAAAGTGGAAGAGGTTGGGTTGCAAAACATTACCAGGAAGCATGTGCCAACCACGGTCCTTTCACCTTAAGTCTTATTAGGACCTCACCTTCTCCCCAAAGAGGCTCTCCCCCAAGGCTATTTCATCTAAAGCAAGAGCTTATTTTTCCTTGGCTTATTTATTCCTAAATCTCCCTCAAAGTCACACAGGCTTGACTATAATTGGCTTAACTGCTTCAGTTTGCTTACAGAGATAAAAGTTTTAACTAACAAGTGGAATTAAATTGTTTTTCCCCCCATCTACGTTATCTTGATGAGCATGAAAATATCTCTGACTCATTTACTCAAAATGATATAATCTAAATCAAAATATACTCAATATCTAAACCATGACATTAAATAATTAATGTATTACTTATTCAGTAGAGGTTTGACTGTCTCCCATGACCAGTCCCCTTTCTGGGTGCTAGTGACATAATACTGAATAAAAATACAGTCCCCTGCTCTCACGGAATTTATAGTCTAGTAGGGGAGATGAGAAAAATAAAATAATCACATAAATAAATAACAACAACAACGAAAAGCCTTACCACTGTGATCATTGCTTCTTATGAGAAGTACATGGCCAAGAGAAAGTGTAATGGATGTATTAGGGGAAATCTGACCTGGTGTTTAAGTTACCCGGGCAAAGGGGAGAAAGAAGAGTGCTCCAGAAAAAATAGGATGGGCAGAGGGTCTGTGGTAGAAGAGAGCATGAAACGAATTCAGCGTGGCCAGATGGAGAGAGCAAGGGAGAATACGGGGCAAGATGAAGCTGGGAGGGAAAGTAGGGACCCAACCACCCCATGTTAAGGAATGTATTTTTAACTGACAAACAGGAGTCAACCTTTAAAGTATTTCAAAGAAGGAGGAATAAAAGCAAATATATTTTTTATATTTGAAAAAGACAACTTTATCTGCAGAGTGGACAAGAGACAAGGACAAGCGCACACAGATCAGTTAGATAGCTGTTGTAGAGGTCAGGGTCAGATGTGATGACAGCATGGAAGAGGATGGATGGAAATAAGGGGGTAGGCTTGAGAAATACTTAAGTAGAAAGATTGATGGGACTTGATAGGAAGTGGTGAGGGAGAGACATAACCCTGAGGTTTGTGTCTTACAAAACTAACAGGATAAGCAACTCTGGAGGTGGACGAGGTTTGTGGTGGAAGACCATGAGTTCAGTTTAGACATGTTGAGATTGAAGTAACTTTTCGGTATCTAAGAGATACTAGGTAAGCAGTTCAGAGGAGAAAAAAAAATTGCAAGTCACCTGCATTTAGTGGTAATTAAAGCCACTGATATCGATTAGAATGTCCAGGAAATGGACACAGTAAGAGGAGAAATGGGCCTAGGATTGATTCTTCAGAATGTCAACATTTAGAGGTAGATAAAGGATGATGGAGCCCTGGTGGCACAGTGGTTAAGAGCCCAGCTACTAACCAAAAGGTTGGCAGTTCGAATCTACCAGCTACTCCTTGGAAACCCTACGAGGCAGTTCTACTCTGTCCTATAGGGTGGCTTTGAGTCGTAATCGACTTGATGGCAGCAGGTTTGGTTTTTTGGAAAGGAGGATGAGTCTGCCAAGGAGTAGCTGTAATGTTGGGAGAAAACCAAGAGAGTATGATGGCTTGGAAGCCAGGTGAAGAATGGCTTAAGAGGAATGGTATGGACAAGAGAATCCGATTCTGCTGAAAGGTAATTAGGTGAAGCTAAAAAAGGCCTGTTGGGGTTTTCAACATGGAGATCATTGGATCTTAATGAGAGTAGCTTTTGAGGATTAATGGCAGAAGAATCCATATTGCAGTGGATTGAAGCAGGGAATGACAGAGAAATGACAAACTAGAGAACTCTTGGGAGAAGTCTGGATTTGCAGAGAGGTAAGAGTTAGGATAAGGCATTGGTGTTTCAGTGGTAGAGTTCTTGCCTTCCATGTGTGAGAACCAGGTTCAATTCCTGCCCGTGTACCTCATACACAGCCACCACCCATCTGTCAGTGGAGGCTTGCGTGTTGCTATGATGCTGAACGGGTTGCAGCGGAGCTTCCAAACTAGGATGGATGACAGCTAACAACAGCAAGAGTTAGGGCAGGAGGGAGACATAGGGCTGGAAGAGTAGGAGAGCTTTGAATGTTTTTTTTAAAAAATAGTGAGGAGGAGGGTAATCAATCATATACACTTCCTGTGAGACTGGATCCAGAGCCCAACAGAGGGACTAGCCCCAGCAGGAAGATAGGAGGATACAGATGTAGCACACTTGTCTAAGTTGGGGAGGATGAGAGTTTCCATCTTCCTGTAAAGTCTGAGGCAAAGACATCTGCCGGGGGTGGGGTATTGCAGATTTAAGGAGAATGGTGATCATTGGAAATGGCCATGTAGAATGAGAGAATAAATTAACAAAGAGGCAGAGGAGGCTAGCTGGGCAAGGCTGAGTGTCACCTCAGGTTGGGGATCATGAATTCATGGCGGAACCCATTTGCCCTGGGAGACTCCTTGCTCCCTCCTTCCCTAGTGTGAGCTCAATAATACTTCTGAAGAAATTTTCTTTAATGGCTCGAACCAGTGTCTGACACCGATCTCTTCCTTCCACAGGCAGTGCTCTTTTGGACTTGTGAGAAATATCCCCATTCCAAGGACTGGCAGGTTTTCAGCAAATCATTCCTGCGCCTGGTAAAGAAACTGCACAAGTGCGTGAGCCAGCGCTTTCTGAAACACTATTTCGTGCGAAAGAGCAACCTCCTTCGGTATGCCAATTCGGTTGAACTGGATGCCGTGGCCCAAAAACTGGCTGCCTTCCTGAAGAACCCCCAGATCAGCCTGCCCTGAGGGCAACCCCTGCACAGGAGGCTCTTGGACATTTCACAAGGGCTCGACTGCCTTCTCTGTGGATCATTCCTCAGTCCAGTACCAGGGTCCTGCCCAGGAGAGAGGCAAACTATGGTGGAGGAACTTTTATTGAACCTGTAGCACTTATAAGGGGAAAACTGTGTCCCATGATGTCTGGTTCAGGCCTACCCAGAGCCAATCAAGCATTTCAGCTCTCACTACCTCTCTTGGGGACAGCTCTCATGAAGCTTCCCCAAGCCACAGATTCTGAACTGATGACAGTTCTAAGTTTATTTTCCCTTGCTCAGGCTCTGATGATCTGGCAGGGAGGATGGGGACAAGAACCTCTGGAGGGCCAGGCATTAGCCTGCTGCCCAGGAGTGGTTCTTCAGCTCACTGACCACGGGCTCATTATTTTTCCATTTGTAAAGTGGAACTGTGAATATGCCTCCCTGCATATTCATTTAGGGCTTTGAGCCTACGGGACAGTTCTGGTGCCCTTCCAAGGGAAAGGCATTGGATCAACACAAAGTGTTACTACTTGGTTTAGTAGCTGGTGTTTGCATCCTAGAGTCCCTGGGTGGTACAGTTAACAAGCTGGGCTGCTAACCAAAAAATGGAGGTTTGAGGCCGCCCAGAGGTGCCTCAGAAGAAAGGTCTAGCAATCTACTCCCGAAAAATCAACCATGGAAAACCCTAAGGAGCACGCTTCTACTCTGACACACATGAGGTCACCTTGAGTCAGAGTGGAATCTGTTCGTTTTTTTGGTTTGTATCCTGGATCGATACCTACACACCTGATTAAATGATGACACATGTTGAGTTAGCATGCTTGCTGTCTTAGTTTCCTAGGGCTGCCACAAGAAAATACCACAAAGTAGGTAGCTGTAAAGAATAGAAATTTACTTTTTCACAGTTCTGGAGGCTAGAAGTCCAAATTCAGGGTATTGGCAGGGCTGTGTTCTCTCTTTCTTTTGGCTCCAGGGGAAAGTCCTTCCTTGTGTCAACTTCTGATCATTTCTTGGTGTTCCTTGGCACACAGACCTTCATGTGGTGTCTTCCCCTGGTGTGACTGCTTCTGTTCCTTTTATAAGACACCATTCAGAAGGGTTTAGGATTAGGACCCACCGTACTCCAGTATTACCATGTTTAACTTCACTGGTAACATCTGCAAAAAACAACAAAACAAAAAAACCCAAACAAAGTCGCTTTCACAGGTACAGGGGTTAAGACTTCAGTGTACCTTTTGGAAGGGACGCAATTCAATTCATAAGACCTGTGTTTCATTTGCTGCCCCCCGTGCTCGCCTAAACAGTGGTTCGTGGATGCTTCTGCTTCCCTGGTGTTCTCAAAGCAGGGAAACAAGATGAGAGTGATGTTGATAGCTAGTGTAAGTCACAGATGCAAGCGTGGCTATGTCTGACAGCTTGAGCCAAACCACTCACCCCTCTGCTTCCTTTGCCATGGGACAAGGAAGGAGCTTCCTTATAATTATAGAATGAGCTCTGTGCCGGCATCTGCATGGAATGGCTTTGGTGTCACTCATCTCCCTCTGAACACATTCCTTTGCTCACCTCACTCAGTCACTCCCTGATAAATGTATGTTTACTCGGCATCGAGAATACAGCAACAGCAAAACGGACAAGGACTTACCCTGATGGGGATGACACCTAATGATGGAGACAGGAAATTAATAACAAATAAACATGATTATTACAGATTCCCAGCCAGTGCACCTCAAACACAGCCACCACCCATCTGTCAGTGGAGGCTTGCATGTTACTATGATGCTGAACATGTTTCAGTGGAGCTTCTAGACTAAGACAGACTAGGAAGAAAGGCCTAGTCATCTACTTCTGAAAATCAGCCAGTGAAAACCGTCTGGATCACAATGGTCCAGTCCAAATTTGGTCATGGGAATTGTGCAGGATCAAGCAGCATTTTATTTGATGGTGCATGGGGTCACCATGAGTCGAGGGCTGACTCCATGGCAGCTAACAGCAACAACAAGTGCTCTGAAGGAAATAAACAGAAAGTTGTACCTCCTGAAAATAAGAAGATTTAAAGGATCCTTAAAGGATGAAAATGCAAACGGCTGGAGGAGAAAGGAAGGGACCATCTACAGGCTTGGAGGGCTTGGCATGAGTCATCCCATGCCAGCCTTGTAAAGCTGATGAGGAATCTCTAGTCTAGTACCAACGGTTTGACATTTGGCATCTCCCAAACTAGAGGGGTATCAAGATCTGATTTGCATTTTAAATGATCACTATGGCCACTGCCTGAAGAGGGCCTGGGGCTCACCTGAGTCAGGGCACTGAAGGCCCTGGAGCCCACCTATTTTGGATTTCACTGAGTCATCTGAAAGCCACACATCCTGCCCAGCACAGATGACCAGGAATTCTTAGAGTTCTCAATGAGAGCAATGCTTTTTTCTAGGATTTACTTATGCTTTTTAACTGAAGGGAACCCTATATTACTTTTAAACATTTTGTCCCCAATATATGACAAAGTAAAATTTCTAAAAGCATGGGCTACTGATTTGTTTAATGGAAACAAAAAGTGTTCTTGCAATGGCACTGTAAACAGATGATGAGGTCCTTGGGTTATCAAAAAGGAAATCATGGTTTTAAAATACTGCGGAAAAAAAAAGTCTTTCCAAGCATACAGTAAGTATACAATTTATGAACGCACTAAATGATGAACCAGTGTTTTGTTAAGTCATCAAAACTTACATTTTCTCATTTTCTTGGATCTTGGGAAACATCATTTTTGAGGAAGTGTCAGATGAAACAAGTTTATTTAAAGGATGAGATGACTGAAGCAATTTTTAAAACAGCTTTATGGTCCCAGAATGGCAAAAAGTGAAAGCTGACTGTACCACTGATTCAAAATGTGTGTCTGTGTGGGAGAGGGATGGGATTGACATACTCCACCATCAGCCCAGTAGGTTCTTCCACCTCTCCCCAGTAGATCTGAGGTTTTTAAGACGAAGTAGAGCTGTTCGCATGGGGGCAGTGGTGGTTCAGTGGTAGAATTCTCATCTTCCATGCATGCTTTTGGGGTTCAGTTCCCTGTCAATGCATTATGATGCCGAAGAGGTTTCAGTGGATTTTCCTAAGACGGACTAGGAAGAAAGGCCTATAAATTTACTTCGAAAATCAGTCAATGAAAATCCTATGGATCATAATGGTCCGATCTGTAACCAGTCATGGGAATAGTGCAGAACCGGGCAGCATTTTGTTCCTTGTGCCTTGAGTCTCCATGAGTGGGGACTGACATGTCGGCAGCTAACAGAGCTGTTTGCAGATTCCTGAGCGTTCCCATGGTTACCAGCAGAGGGCAGTGGAGGACAACATATGAAAAGAGCCATATCCTGCCCAGACTCATTCCCAGAGCCCAGCAGGTGTCACCCCCGCTCAGCCCATAATTTACACCTAGCTTCTCCAAAAAAGGAAATAGGGAGAGTGGATTCCAGTTGATATTAAATCGTTGAATTTTTCTGCCACTTTGGCCAAAAATTACAGTCTTTCTGCTTAAAGCTCAGATAGATTTTAAAAGGCAGCCTATGAGGAGAGTCTATCCTGGGGCTTGTGAGGCGTTCAGCTCCATTCTGTTTCCTGGGACAGACTGCACAGCTCCGAGAAGTCTGATAATCTTACTCCTTTACTTTGGTCAGCTTTTTCTTTTATTCTCTAATAGACTTTCCATCCACGTCCACTCTTCTAGGTGAAGGACTACATTTCATGCTGATGGTTGAGTATGCAGGCACTGCAATTAACCTGCTAGCATTTGCATCCCAGCTCTGAGGCTGTCTAACTGCAAGTTGTTTAACCTTGCTAAATCTCCAATTTCTTATCTTGAAAATGGGCATCCTGAAAGAATATGTATCTCATAGCTTTGAGGACAGGGATACATGAAATAATGGATTTAAAGCTCTTACTTTAGTACCTGGCACGAGTGTCTCAGTTTCCTAGCGCTGCTATAACACAAATACCACAAGTGGATGGCTTTAAAGAACATAAATTTATTTCCTTACAGTTCTGGAGGCTAGAAGTCCAAATCAGGGTCTTGGCCACGTCAATTTCTTCCTTGTCGGTAGCCCTGGGCGTTCCTTGGTTCCTTGGCTTGCAGCTGTCCTCACATGGTGTCCGTCTTCCTCTGTGTGTGTGTGTGTGTGTGTGTGTGTGTCCATTCTGCTCTTTTTATAACTCGGAAGTGATAAGATTTAGAACCCACCCCACTTAGGTATGACCTACTTAACAGAGAAAACCCTATTCCTCAGCAGGACATATTTATAGGTATGTTCTTGTTAGGTGCCATCAAGTCGGTTCCAACCTGTAGCGACCCTATGTACAACAGAATGAAACACTGCCTAGTCTTGCGCCATCTTCACAATGGTTATGCTTGAGCCCATTGTTGCAGCTACTGTGTCAGTCCATCCTGTTGAGGATCTTCCTCTTTTTTGCCGACCATCTACTTTACCAAGCATGATGTCCTTCTCCAGGGACTGGTCCCTCCTGATGACATGACCAAAGTACGTGAAACAAAGTCTTGTCATCCTTGCTTCTAAGGAGCATTCTAACTGTACTTCTTCCAATACAGAGTTCCTTCTGGCAGTCCATGGTATATTCAATACTCTTCTCCGACACCATAACTCAAAGATACCAGTTCTTCTTTGGTCTTCATTATCCATTGTCCAGCTTTCACATGCATATGAGGCAATGGAAAACACCATAGTTTGGGTCAGGTTCACCTCAGTCCTTAAAGTGACATCTTTGCTTTTTAACACTTTGAAGAGGTCTTTTGCAGCAGATTTGCCCAGTGCAATAGGTTGTGTGATTTCTTGACTGCTGCTTCCATGGGCATTGATTGTGTGAAATCCTTGACAGCTTCAATATTTTCTCCATTTATCGTGATGTTGCTTATTGGTCCAATTGTGAGGATTTTCGTTTTCTTTATGTTGAGGTGCAATCCATACTGAACACTGTAGTCTGTGATCTTCACCAATAAGTGCTTCAAATCTTCTTCACTTTCAGCAAGGAAAGTTGTGTCATCTGCATATCGCAAGTTGTCAATGAGTCTTCCCACAATCCTGATGCCACATTCTTCTTCATACAGTCCAGCTTCTCGGATTATTTGCTCAGCGTACAGATTGAATAAATACGGTGAAAGGATACAACCCTGACGCACACCTTTTCTGATTTTAAACCAAGTAGTATCCCCTTGTTCTGTTCCAACAACTGCCTCTTGATCAATTTGATTCCTGTACACAAGCACAATTAAGTGTTCTGGAATTCCCATTATTTGCAATGTTGTCCAGAATTTGTTATGATCCACACAGTCGAATGCCTTTGCATAGTCAATAAAACACAGCAAACATCTTTCTGGTATTCACTGGTTTTAGCCAAGATCCATCTGACATCAGAAATGATATCCCTGGTTCGACATCTGCTTCTGAATGCGACTGGAACTTCTGTTGATGTGATGCTGCAAACACTTTTGAATGATCTTCAGCAAAATTTTACTTGTGTGTGATATTAATGATATTGTTCAATAATTTCTACATTCTGTTGGATCACCTTTCTTTGGAATGGGCACAAATATGGATCTCTTCCAGTCAGTTGGCCAGGTATCTGTTTTCCCAATTTCTTGGCATAGACGAGTGAGTGCTTCCAGCACTGCACCCGTCGGTTCCTGGAGCCTTGCTTTTCTCCAAAGCCTCAGTACAGCTTGGACTTCTTCCTTCAGTACTATCGGTTCTTGATCGTATGCTACCTCCTGAAATGGTAGAAAGTCGACCAATTCTTTTTGGTACAGCAACTCTGTGTGTTCCTTCCATCTCTTTTGATGCTTCCTGCATCATTTAAAATTCTCCCCATAGAGTCCTTCAGTATTGCAACTTGAGGTTTGAATTTTCTCCTCAATTCTTTCTGCTTGACAAATGCCGAGTGTGGTCCTCTCTTTTGGTTTTCTAACTCTAGGTCTTTGTATATTTTATTATAATACTTTACTTTGTCTTCTCGAGCTGCCCTTTGAAATCTTTTGTTCATTTCTTTTACTTCATCATTTCTTCCTTTTGGTTTAGCTACTCGACGTTTAAGAGCAAGTTTCAGAGTCTCTTCTGACATCCATTTTGTTTTTTTTTTTTTCTTTCTTTCCTGTCTTTTTAATGACCTCTTGCTTTCTTCATGTATGATGTCCTTGATGTCATTCCACAACTCATCTGGTCTTTGTTCATTAGTGTTTAATGAGTCAAATCTATTCTTGAGATGGTCTCTAAACTCAGGTAGAATATACTCAAGGTCATAATTTGGCTCTGGTAGACTTGTTCTAATTTTCTTCTGCTTCAGCTTGCATGTGAGCAATTGATAGTCTGTTCTGCAGTCGGCCCCTAGCCTTGTTCTGACTGATGATATTGAGGTTTCTCATCGTCTCTTTCTGCAGATATAGTCAATTTGAATAGGCATAGGGGCCAGGATTTCAATACATATTTTTGGGAAGCACAATTCAATCCATAACACATGGGGTAACTGCTGAATAAATGTTTATCACTTTAGATGCCACCCCCTTTCGGCCATTCACTCACCTTAGCCACTGTTAAACAAGGAAAATATCCACAAAATTCTACTGAAATTTTTTTAAGTTCATCTTTTCCTCTGAAAATCCAGTTGCTCCACCTGTGACGGATCTGATCCCTCCCAGCTTCTCTGGGACAACTTTCCACCGACTATTCCCAGCTACTGCCTGTCTCTCTTCTCCCCTTTACTGCCCAGATTCCACTTTCTCACCTTCCTTTTACAGTTTTCTTTTTTCTTAATTGTGAAAAAAACCGTACATGCAAGAGTTGAAAGTGTTTAAAGAACAATAATAAAATAAAATGAATACCCATATACTCACCACCTAGGTGAAAAAATAGCACATTGCCAGTCAGTTCTTTAGAATTTCCCTAGATGTCCTCTCCTCACTTACATAGGTAATCATGATCCCAATTTTGTGTCAATCATTCTGCTGCTTTTCTTTATAATTTTAGTACCTACCATAGAAAAAGAGGAAGACCCTCAACGAGATGGATTGACACAGTGCCTGCAGCAATGGGCACAAACACAGCAGTGATCGTGAGGATGGTGCAGGACTGGGCAGTGTTTTGTTCTGTTGTACGGGGTGGCTATGAGTTGGAACTGACTTGACGGTGCCTAACAACAACAACAACCTTATGTTATTGAACCTAAGCCCCAGACAATTGTAGAATGTGTTCTTATTTCATGCATGTCAAGAAAGAAAAAGTGCTGCCAAATGTAAATGTAAAACACCACTGATTATAAGATGCATCCCAAATTTAAAGAGATTAACATGTGAAAAAAAAGATGTGTCTTACAATCAATGAAATATGGCCTGCATGCCTCTTCAGTTTTGCCAGTTTGGGAGCTTTATATAAATGGAATCATACCATATGAAGTTGTCTGTTATTTGTTTTTGATGTCCACGGTGTGTTTTTGAGACTCTCCCATATAGAAGAATGTGACACTGGTGTGTTCCTTTATTCTGCTCTATACTATTCCAGTGTAGCAGTGTGCCACACTTTAGTTGTGTTACTGTTATTGGACATTTGAGTTGTTTTTAGTTTTAGTGATTTTTAAATATGTTTTCATGCACATTCTTTACATGTCTTCTGATGCACCCAAGTGTGCAGGAGTCTCTTAAGGGTATATACATAAAAGCAAAATTTCAGGTTTATAGGAGATATGCATGCTCAAATTTGGTAATGTCAAAATATTTTCCAAAGTGATTACAGCGATCTAAATTCTCTATTTTAATATTGTTGAATTTTCAGTGACTTTCTCCATTATGATGAGCGTATTTTATATCTTGTTTAAGAAATCATTCTCCATCTTAAGGTCATAGGGATATTCTCCTCTATTATTCTCAAATTTTTATAGTTGTGCCTTTCACCAGAGTTAGGGAATGTTCTCTGCTATTCTCTGTAAGAGTTCATATAATATTGGAACTCTCTTTACTTGACAGTTGGATAGAACTTACCTAAGAAACTGTTTGGGCCTGCTGTTTTCTTTGTTGGAAAATTTAGAATTATTAATTGATTTTCTTTTAGGGATAAAGAATTTTCAGGTGTTCTATTTCTTGTTGAGTGAGTGTTGTTAATTTGTATTTCACTAGAAATTTTTCCATTTTATGGAAGTTTTCAAATTGACAAACATAAAATTGTTCATAATATATGTTTAAATTCTGATGCATCTGTACCCATCTTTCTCGATAAATTTGTTAGAGACTTATCAATTTGATTAGTCTTTTCAAAGAAATAATTGTTGGTTTTGTTGATCTTATCTACTGTATGTTTGTTTTCTATTACATTAATTTCTGCTCATATTTTTGTTTCTTTCTACTTCCTTTGTGTTTATTCTGATGTTCTTTTTCAAAACTTAAAAAAAAATTTTTTTTACTGTGCTTTAAATGAAAGTTTACAGTTAAAGTTAGTTTCTCATACAAAAATTTATACACACACTGCTATGTGACCCTAGTTGCTCTCCCCATACTGTGACAGCACGCTCCTCCTTTCCACAGTGGATTTCCTGTGTTCTTTCAACCAGCTCCTGTCCCTTTCTGCCGTCTCATCTCACCTCCAGACAGGAGCTGCCTGTTTAGACTCATGTATCTACTTGGCTTAAGAAGCACACTCTTCACAAGTATCATTTTATGTCCTATATTTCAATCTTTGACTGAAGAGTTGGCTTCAGGAATGGTTTCAGTTCAGGGCTAACAGAGAGTCCAGCGGGCTATGTCTTCCTGGGTCCCTCCAGTCTCAGTCAGACCGTTAAGTCTGGTCTTTTTTACTAGAATTTGAGTTCTGCATCCTACATTTCTCCTGCTCCATCAGGGACTCTCTGTTGTATTCCCTGTCAGGGCGGTCATCGGTGGTAGCCAGGCACCATCTAGTTCTTCTGGCCTCAGGCTGATGGAGTCTCTGGTTTATGTGGCCCTTTCTGTCTCTTGGGCTAATATTTTCCTTGTGTCTTTGGTGTTCTTCATTCTCCTTTGTTCCAGGTGGGTTGGGACAAATTGACGCATCTTAGATGGCTGCTTGCTAGCTTTTAAGACCCCAGACGCCACTCGCCAAAGTGGGATGCAGAACATTTTCTTAATAAACTTTGTTATGCCTATTGACCTAGGTGTCCGCTGAAACCATAGTCCCTAGCCTCCTGCCCCTGCAACTTTGTCCCTTGAAATGTTTGGTTATATTCAGGAGACTTCTTAGTTTTTGGTTTAGTGCAGTTGTGCTGATTTCCCCTGTAGTGTGTGTTGTCCTTCCCTTTACCTAAGATAATTCTTGCCAACTGTCTAGTTAGTGAATGCTCCTCTCCCTCCCCCCAACCCTCTAAATCAAAGAATGTTTTCTTCTATATTTAAACCTTTTCTTGAGTTCTTATAATAGTGGTCTTATACAATATTTATCCTTATGCAACTGACTAATTTCACTCAGCATAATGCCTTCCAGATTCATCCATGTTATGAGATGTTTCAGAGATTCATTTATTCTTTATCACTGTGTAGTATTCCATTATGTGAGTATACCATAATTTGTTTATCTATTCATCCGTTGATGGGCACCTAGGTTGTTTCCATCTTTTTGCTATTGTGAACAGTGCTGCAATGAACATGGGTGTGCATATATCTATTCGTGGAATGGCTCTTATTTCTCTGGGATATATTACAAAAAGTGGGATTGCTGGATCATACAGTACTTCTATTTCTAGATTATTAAGGAAGTGCCAAATCAACTTCCAAAGTGGTTGTACCATTTAACTTTCCCACCAACAGTGTATAAGTGTTCCAGTCTCTCCACAATCTCTCCAACATTTATTATTTTGTGTTTTTTGTATTAATGCTAGCCTTGTTGGGGTGAGACGGTATCTCATTGAGTTTTGATTTGCATTTCTCTAATGGCTAATGATGGTGAGCATTTCCTCATGTATCTATTAGCTGCCTGGGTATCTTCTTTAGTGAAGTGACCGTTCATGTCCTTTGCCTATTTTTTAATTGGGTTATTTGCCTTTATGTTGTTGGGGTTTTTAGGTATCTTGTAGATTTTAGACATCAGACCCTGATCAGATTTGTTGTAGCCAAAATTTTTTTCCCAGTCTATAGGTTGTCTTTTTACTCTTTTGGTGAAGTCTTTTGATAAGTGTTTGATTTTTAGAAGCTCCCAGTTATCTTGTCTGTCTTCTTGTGTTTGTGCATAGTTACTTATGGTTTATATTCTATTTATGCCATATATTAGGGGTCTAGCGTTGTCCCTGTTTTTTCTTCCATAATCTTTATCGTTTCAGATTTTATATTTAGGTTTTTGATCCATTTCGAGTTAGTTTTTGTGCATGGTGTGAGGTATGGGTCTTGCTTCAGTTTTTTGCAGATGGGTGTGCAAACACCATTTGTTAGAGAGACTGTCTTTTCTCTGTTTAACAGACTTTGGGCCTTTGTCAAATATCAGCAGCTTGTAGGTAGATGAATTTATGTCTGGATTCTCAATTCTGTTCCGTTGGTCTGTTTATCTGTTATACCAGAACCAGGCTGTTTTGACTACTGCGGAGGTATAATAGGTTCTAAAATCAGGTAGTGTGAAGCCTCCCACTTTGTTCTTCTTGAGTAATGCTTTACTCATTTGGGGCCTCTTCCCTTTCCATATGAAGTTGGTGATTTGTTTCTCCATCTCATTAAAAAATGCTGTTGGAATTAGGATCAGGATTGCATTGTATTTGTGGATCATTTTGGGTAGAATTGACATTTCCACAATGTTGAATCTTCCTATTCATGAGGAAGGTATGTTTTTCTACTTATGTAGGCCTCTTTTGGTTTCTTGCAGTAATGTCGTGCAGTTTTTTTTGTAAAAGTCTTTTACATCTCTGGTTAGATTTATTCCTAAGTATTTTATCTTCTTGGGGCTTATTGTAAATGGTATTGATTTGGTGATTTCCTCTTTGAGGTTCTCTTTGTTGGTGTAAAGGGATCCAACTGATTTTTGTATGTTTATCTTGTACCCTGAAACTTTGCTGAAATCTTATATTAGTTCCAGTAGTTTTCCTGTGGATTCTTTGGGGTTTCCTGTGTATAAGATCATATCATTTGCAAATAGAGATACTTTGACTTCTTCCCTACAAATTTGGATGCCTTTATTTCCTTTTCTAGCCTAATTGCTCTGGCTAGGACCTCCAGCACAATGCTGAATAAGAGTAGTGATAAAGGATATCCTTGTCTGCTTCCTGTTCTCAAGGGGAATGCTTTCAAATTCTCTCCATTTAGGATGATGTTGGCTGTTGGCTTTGTATAAATGCCCTTAATTATATTGAGGAATTTCCCTTCTATTCCTATTTTTCTGAGAGTTTTTATCATGAATGGGTGCTGGACTTTGTCAAATGCCTTTTCTGCATCAATTGATAAGATCACGTGGTTCTTGTCTTTTGTTTTATTTATGTGATGGATTACATTGATTGTTTTTCTAACGTTGAACCATCCCTACATACCTGGTATAAATCCCACTTGGTCCTGGTGAATTATTTTTTTGATATGTTGCTGAATTCTATTGGCTAGAATTTTGTTGAGGATTTTTGCTTCAATGTTCATGAAGGATATTGGTATGTAATTTTCTTTTTTTGTGGTGTCTTTACCTGGTTTTGGTATCAGCGTTATGCTGGCTTCATAGAATGAGTTTGGGAGTATTCCATCCTCTTCTGTGCTCTGAAATACCTTTAGTAGTAGTGGTGTTAACTCTTCTCTGAAAGTTTGGTAGAATTCGCCACTGAAGCCATCCAGGCCAGAATTTTGTTTTTTTTGTTTTTTGCTGGGAGTTTTTTAATTACGTTTTCAATCTCTTCTTTTGTTATGGGTTTATTTAGTTGTTCTACCTCTGTTTGTGTTAGTTTAGGTAGGTAGTGAGTTTCTAGAAATTTGTCCATTTCCTCTAGGTTTTCAAATTTGTTAAGAGTACAATTTTTCATAGTATTCTGTTATGATTCTATTAATTTTGGTTGGGTGTGTTGTGATATCACCCATCTTATTTCTTATATGGGTTATCTGCTTTCTCTCCTGTTTTTCTTTCGTCAGTTTGGCCAACGGTTTATCAATTTTGTTGATCTTTTCAAAGAACTAGCTTTTGGTCTTTTTAACTCTTTCAGTTGTTTTTCTAGTCTCTATTTTATTTAATTCTGCTCTAATTTTTATTATTTCCTTTCTTCTGGTGCCTGAGGGCTTCTATTGCTGCTCTCTTTCTGCTTGTTCCAGTTATAGGGTTAATGTTTTGATTATGGCCCTTTCTTCCTTTTGGATGTGTGCATTTATTGCTATAAACTGACCTCTGAGCACTGCTTTTGCTGTGTCCCAAAGGTTCTGGTAGGATGTGTTTTCATTCTCATTTGATTCTATGAATTTCTTTATTCCTTCCTTAATTTCTTGTATAACCCAGTAGTTTTTGAGCAAGGTGTTGTTCAGTTTCCATGTGTTTGATTTTTTTTCCTTACTTTTTCTGCTGCTGATTTCTACTTTTATGGCTTTATGGTCAGAAAAGATGCTTTGTAATATTTCAATGCTTTGGATTTTGTTAAGGCTTACTTTATGGCCTAACATGTGATCTATTCTGGAGAATGTTCCATGTACGTTGGAGAAGAAAGTATACTTGGCCGCTGTTGGGTGCAGTGTTCGGTACATGTCTATGAGATCCAGTTGGTTGATTGTAGCATTTAGCTCTTCAGTGTCTTTGTTGAGTTTCTTTCTGGATATTCTGTCCTTCACCAAAAGGGGTGTGTTGAAGTCTCCTCCTACTATTGTGGAGCTGTCTATCTCTCTTTTCAGTGCTGTTGGAGTTTATGTATTTTGGAGCCCTGTTGTTGGGTGCATAAATATTTATTATAGTTATGCCCTCCTGGTGTATTGACCCTTTAATTATTATATAGTGTCCTTCCTTATCCTTTGTGGTTGATTTTACTTTAGAGTCTATTTTGTCAGAGATTAGTATTTCCACTCCTACTCTTTTTTGAGTGTTGTTTGCTTGACATATTTTTTCCATCCTTTGAGTTTTAGTTTGTTTGTGTCTTTAAGGCAAAGGTGTGTCTCTTGTAGGCAGCATATAGACAGATCGTGATTTTTTTATCCAATCTCCCACTCTCTGTCTCTTTATTGGTGCATTTAGTCCATTTATATTCAGCATAATTATGGATAGGTGTAGTTTAATGCTGTCATTTTGATGTCTTTTTTTCGTGTGTTGTTGACAGATTCTTTGTTCCACTTAATTTTCTATGCTGAGTCATTTTTCTTTATGTATTTTCTTTTCATCTTTTTCATTGTTGTTGATTTTGTGTTGGCTGAGTCTTTATATTTTTCTAGTTTTTTATTCTGACTTGTAGGATTGTTAGTTTCCTTTGTGGTTACATTAATATTTACCCCTATTTTTCTAAGTTTACCCCAGTCTTTTATTTCTTTATATTGCCTTGACATCCTCTCCATATGAAAAATCTATGTCTACATTTTTTAAGTCCCTCTTTTTTGTTTTAATGTTGTCATCTTTTACATATTGACATCTGTTTCCCTATATTCAGTGTTTTAGCTTTGATTTACTTTTGTGACTTCCCTACCTGGGTTGATATCTGGTTGCTCTGTCCTGTGTTCTTGTCTTGGGTTGTTATCTGATTTTACTGATTTTCTAACTGGAGGACTTCCTTTAGTATTTCTTGTAATTTTGGTTTGGTTTTTGCAAATTCCCTAAACTTCTGTTTATCTGGAAATGCCGTAATTTCACCATCATATTTGAGAGACAGTTTTACTGGATATATAATTCTTGGCTGGCAGTTTTTTTCCTTGAAGGTTTTATATATGTCATCCATTGCCTTCTTGCCTGCATGATTTCTACTGAATAGTCCAAACTTATTCTTATTGATTCTTCTTTGTAGATGACTGTTTGTTTATCCCTAGCCACTCTTGAAATTCTCTCTTTATCTTTGGTTTTGGGAAGTTTGATTATAATATGTCTTGGTGACTTTCTTTTCGGATCTACCTTGTGTGGGGTTCGATTAGCATCTTGGATAGATATCTTCTCATCTTTCATGATATCAGGGAAGTTTTCTGCCAATAAATCTTCAACAAATCTCTCTATATTTTCTGTTATCCCCTCCCCCCCGCCCCTGTTCTGGTACTCCAATCACTCATAGGTTATTCGTCTTGATAGAGTCCCACATAATTCTTAGGGTTTCTTCATTTTTTTAAATCCTTTTATCTGATTTTTCCTCAGATAAGTTGGTGTCAAGTGCTTTATCGTCACTCTCACTAATTCTGACCTCCATTGCCTCAGTTCTGCTCCTATGACTTTCTACTGAGTTGTCTAATTCTGGAATTTATTGTTAATCTTCTGGATTTCTGATTGCTGTCTCTCTATGGATTCTTGAAGCCTGTTAAATTTGTCATTATGCTCTTCTCTAATCTTTTTGATTTCCTCTATTGTGTGTTCTGCGTTTTGCTTAGTTTCCTTCCTAATTTCTTGAAGAGTTCTGTAAATTAATCTTTTGTATTCTGCCTCCGGTAATTCCAAGAAATTTTCCTCCTCTGGAAAACTTCTAGATTTTTTATTTTGGGAGCTTGCCAAAGCCATCATGGATTGCATCTTTATGTGATTTGATACTGACTGTTGTCTCCGAGCCATCAATAAGTTATTATATTCATTTATTTTATATTTGCTCACTGTGTCCTAGCTTCTTGTTTTGTTTTGATATGCCCAAATAGGCTGCTCATATGAGGTAGTTTATTGGCACCTTTGAAGCTCTAATGTCCTGTCACCAGCTGGTTAGATCTGTTATGTATGTGAGCTCAGGAGTCCTCCCACTTCTCCCGTATGGATTCAGCTCAGGTGCCCAGGTAGATAGCCACCAAGTGTGTGGTGTAGGCTCTCACTTACAGTCCTAGACAGGCATGGGTGATAGGTGTAGGCACAGACATATGACTGCAGCAGGGGACACATGCTGAGCAAGGCAAGGCGCTGATGGCCGCCCTCGAGTGCCCAGGTGGAAGGCATGTCCCTGTTCCCTCGAGCACATAGGTGGATAGGTTTTGCAGCTGGACTATGAGCAGCTAATGCTGTTGGCCGTAAGGACTGGGAGAGCACATCTTATTCACGGGCCCCTATCACAGGTAGCTAGGTGGCATGGGTGAAGCAACCAGTTCTCAGGCCCCTGATGTGGGTAGGTGAAGACTGCTTAATGGGCAGGGCAGTGTCAAATGTCAAGAACCTGCCATTTCACAGCTGAAACAGTTGAAGTTAGAGTTCCGGTATATATCCTGTTGTACTGTGGTAATGAGGGCCTATGCTGTTGAAATAGGCACACACAAGTCTATGCAGGGGGAAAGGCACTCAAAGTCCATGGATCTCTTATACCTGTGCCTAGGCAAAGGACCTGTGCCTATCCTGGGTTCCTGGGTTAGGGGAGCCGGCAGGTTATTTTTTCCAATTTGTTAATTTGTTTACTCTCCAAGGCAGGGAGAATAGCTCCCGGTGTGTGACGGATCCTACTTCTGGCCCAGGGGACTCAGCAGTTGCTTAAGCTGGTCTGGGACCCAGTGCAGAGCAGGG
Organism: Dugong dugon; assembly: GCA_030035585.1. Classification (NCBI taxonomy): domain Eukaryota; kingdom Metazoa; phylum Chordata; class Mammalia; order Sirenia; family Dugongidae; genus Dugong; species Dugong dugon. Next base: position 157,329,155 of record CM057462.1, read on the forward strand.
AGCAGGGAGGTAAATGGGAGAGAGGTTTTTCCCTAAGGGGGGTGTTTTTGATCCACGCAGTAGGCTGTACACAATTGCTTATCTTTCACAGATGAGGGCTGCTTCTCACTGGTTCTGTGCAGCCGAGTAGACTCTCAGTGGCTGGGTCTCTCCTGGTGCAGAATACGCCTCCCAAGCACTGATACTTGCCTGCCTCATCACTCACCCCTGAGCTGATCAGGCCTGAAAGGCTCAGGCTCTCGCCAGGTCAGGTGTGGCAACTCCTCGCTGCTTCAGAACTGTCTCTCCCTCCCCCTGCTGCTCAGTCTGGTTCCTCAACTCTGCCTTTGATGTTCAAGGCTCCCAGACTGCCATATATTTAATAGAATCACTTGGTTTTTCAGGTCTTTGTTGTAAGAGGGCCCACTGGCAGCATCTGACTACTCTGCCATCTTGGCCCTGCCTCCTTTTTGTGGTGTCTTTATCTAGTTTTGGTATCAGGGTTATGCTGGCTTCACAGAATGAATTTTAGAGTATTCTGTCCTTTTCTATGCTCTGAAATACCTTTAGTAGTAGTGGTGTTAACTCTTCTCTGAAAGTTTGGTAAAATTCTCTGGTGAAACTGTCTGGACCAGGGCTTTTTTTGGTTGGGATTTTTAAAATTACCTTTTCAATCTCTTCTTTTGTTATGGATTTATTTAGGTGTTCTGTCTCTGTGTTAGTTTAAGTAGGCATTTGGTTCTAGAAATTTATCCATTTTCTCTAGGTTTTCAAATTTTTTAGAGTACAATTTTTCATAGTATTCTGTTACGATTCTTTTAATTTCAGTTGAATCTGTTGTGATATCACCCATCTCATTTCTTATTCGGATTATTTGCTTCTCCTGGTTTTCTTTTGTCAGTTTGGCCAACGGTTTATCAATTTTGTTGATCTTTTCAAAGAACTAAATTTGATCTTGTTAACTCTTTCAGTTGTTTTTCTATTCTCTATTTAATTCTGCTCTAATTTTTATTATTGCTTTCTTCCGGCATCTGAAGGCTTCTTTCGCTGCTCTCTTTCTATTTTTCGAGTTGTAGGGTTAATGTTTTGATTTTGGCCCTTTCTTCTTTTTGAATGTGTGCATTGATTGCTATAAATTGACCTCTGAGCACTACTTTTCCTGTGTCCCAAAGGTTCCGGTAGGATGGGTTTTCATTCTTGTTTGATTCTATGAATTTCTTTATTCCATCCTTAATTTCTTGTGTAACCCAGTAGTTTTTGAGCAAGGTGTTGTTCAGTTTCCATGTGTTTGATTTTTTTTTTTCTGTTATTGATTTCTACTTTTATGGCTTTATGGTCAGAAAAAATGCTTTGTAATATTTCGATGCTTTGGATTCTGTTAAGGCTTGCTTTATGGCCTAATGTGTGGTCTATTCTGGAGAATGTTCTATGTGCTTTGGAAAAGAAAGTATACTTGGCTGCTGTTCCGAATATGTCTATGAGATCAAGTTGATTGATTGTGGCATTTAGATCTTCCGTGTCGTTGTTGAGCTTCTTCCTGGATGTTCTATCATTCACCAAAAGTGGTGTGTTGAAGTCTCCTACTATTATTGTGGAGCTGTCTGTTTCTCTTTTCAATGCTGTTAAAGTTTGTTTTATGTATTTTGGAGCCTTGTTGTTGGGTGAACAAATATTTATTATGATTATGTCCTCCTGGTGTATTGACCCTTTAATCATTATACAGTGTCCTTATCCTTTGTGGTGGATTTTACTTTAAAGTCTATTTTGTCAGAGATTAATATTGCCACTCTTGCTCTTTTTTGAGTGTTGTTTGCTTGATATATTTTTTCCATCCTTTGAGTTTTAGTTTGTTTGTGTCTTTAAGTGTAAGGTATGTCTCTTGTAGGCAGCATATAGACGGGTCATGTTTTTTTTTAATCCATTCTGCCATGCTCTGTCTATTGTTGCATATAGTCCATTTACATTCAGCATAATTATTGATAGGTATGCATTTAGTGCCGTTATTTTGATGTCTTTTTTGTGTGTTGTCGACAGTTTCTTTGTTCCACTTAATTTTCTGTGCTGAGTCATTTTTCCTTATGTAGTATCTTTTCATCTTCTTTATTGGTGGTGATTTTGTATTTGCTGAGTCTTTACATTTTTCTTGTTTTTCATTTTGATGTATAGGATTGTTAGTTTCCTTTCTGTTTACCTTAATACTTACCCATTTTACTCTAAGTTTAAACCAGTCTTTTATTTCTTTATATTGCCTTGTCTTCCTCTCCATATGAAAGATTTATGACTACATTTTTTAGTCCCTCTTTTTTGTTTTAATGTTGTCATCTTTTACCTATTGACGTCTCTGTTTCCTTATTTTCAGTGTTTTAGCTTTGATTTGTTCTTGTGTCTTCCCTGTCTGGGTTGATATCTGGTTGCTCTGTCCTGCGTTCTAGTCTTAGGTTGTTATCTGATGTTATTGATTGAGGATTCCCATTACTATTTCTTGTAATCACATTTTTGTTGTTGGTTTTTACTGAACTGCATTATAGTCAGAAAAAGTTGTCTGTATGATCTTGATCTTAGGGCTAGCTTTTTGGCCTAGCACTTCTTCATTGTTCTATATGCATACAAAGAAGGTGTGCTAATTTGGGTGCAATATTTTAAAATGTTTCCCCTCTGTGAAAAATATCTCTTCCATTTTTCTGCCCCCTCCCTGCTCTGCACTGGGTCCTGGGCCGGCTTCAGCCATTGCCACATCCTTGGGCCAGAAGTAAGGACCTATCACGTGCCCTGAGCCATTATCCCAGCCTTGGAGAGGGAACAAATGAACAAATAGGAATAAATAGTCTGCCAGCTCCCCTAAGCCAGGAACTTAGGGTAGGCATAGCTCCTTTGCCTAGGCACAGGCATAAGGGGTCCACAGACTTTGAATGCCTTTCACCCCTGCATAGTCCTGTGTGGGCCCATTTCAACAGTGTGTGCCCTCATTACCACAGTGCAACAGGGTATGTACCTGAAGCCTATCTTCAACTGTATCAGCTATATGGTGAAGTGGCAAGTTCATGACATTTGACACCACTCTGCCCATTAACCAGGGTCCTCACCTACCCACATCAGGGGCCTGAGGACTGGTGGCTCCACCCATGCTGCCTAGCCATCTGTGGCAGGGGTCTAAGAATAAGTGGTGCCTCCTAGTCCTTATAGACAACAGCACTGCGTGCCCATAGTCTGGATGCAAAACCCACCCACCTATGTGCTGTAGGGAACAGGGACACACTTTCCTCCCAGACAGTCAGGGGCAGCTGTCCGCCCCCTGCGTTGCTCAGCACGTGACCCCTTACTGCAGCGAGATACCTGTGCCTGTACCAGTCACCCCTTCCAGTCTCAGACTGTAGGTGAGAGCTTGCACTACACACTTGGTGACCGACTACCTGACACCAGAGCTGAATTCATACAAGAAAAGTAAACAGACTCCTGGGCTCACACACCTAGTAACAGATCTTGGTATTTTTCAATTTTACTATAATAAATCTAACTGTGGATTTATTTCTATATATTCTGCTTTGGATTTTTTAGGTTTCCTGAATCTGAGGAATTGTATTCAACAATTACAGGAAATTATCAGAATTTAACTCTTTGAATATTACCTTGTCCCCATTCTCTCTATCATTCCATTCTAGAAGGAAATCCACTTTTACATGTGTAGTTCACTTGCTCTCTACCCTCTGCATCTCTTAACTTCCCTTTTATAATTGCTTCTTTTTATCTCTCAGAACTGCATTATCAGTAATTTTGTCCAATTGACAATTCTCTCTTCAGCTGAATCTAATCTAATGTTTAATCTATCCACTGAGTGTTAAATTTCAAGTGTTAGAATTCCCCTTTTTAAGAGATCTATTTGGTTATTTCTCAAACCTGCCTGGTTGTTTTTTAAGGTTTCTTGTTCTTGATCATGCTTTGCTTCTCTTTTATTTGCTTAGACATAACAAACAATTGTTTTACATTCAACTCTGAAAATTCTAATATCTAAAATCTTTTTGTTTGTGCTGATTGTCAACCATGGTGCCTATTTCCTTGTTTGCTTTGTAAATTTTGAATGTAACTGTTCTTTTTTCCTTAATACTTTATCTTTGAAGATTGTCTAAAGTCTAGTTGAAGTTGAGGTAGCTAGAAAGGATTTGCTTTTGATTCTTTCAGTTACCAAGAGCACTATCAACCAAAGACCACTTAAATTAAATTTGATGCTTGAGGTTTTTCAGGCTGACAGATAGACAAATTCAGACAGATCATTAGAGACCAGCTTGTGGCTACAGATCATCAGAGGATTTTTCTTCTCCCTCTACCCAGTGCCAAGATGAAGGTAAACAAATGTCCTTCTGCATAGCAGGCTTATTCCTTATTCATCCTTATTCTGAGAGTATAGCCTTTTGAGCTCCACATTTCTGCAGGAAAATCCTCTAGGTTTCCCACTGTAGGCAGGTCCTAGATGTTGTCATCTGTCCCCTAGACCTCAAAAATATCTGGGAAAAAGCTCAACAAAAAGTTTAAAGTCCCTGCAGTTCAGCAAACCCCTCAGGGCAAAAGCCAGCTTTGGTGTTTACTTACCTCCCAGGGTTTCTGGTTTTACTTTATTTTTGGAGTCTGTATAATCCTTACTTCCATTCCACCTCAGGGATGCATTTATAAGGTTTTAAAATATATATATTTAACCAAGCACTTTAGCTTTTTCAGATTGGGAAGGTCATCCAGAAGACCTAATCTGTCGTACTGCTAGGTACATAGTCTGTCCCAAGACTGCTGGAAAATTCATTCAAACATAACCTCAAATGAAGCTTCTGTCCCACCACCTGACTCTATAAGCCAAATCAAATGCCATGTCTCTATTCTCATTTTACACCACCTCTCAGAAGCATTTAAGTACTGTAGACCTCTCCTCCTTGAATCACTCTTCTCTCGTTCCTCTTAATTCTCCTTCAGTTCCTCAGATTACTCCTTCCTACTCTCTTTTTTGATTCCTTCTCTGCTCACCTGCAAATGTTGTTATCTTTCCTTCCAAGGTTTGGCCCTGAGCCTTGCCACTCAGCCTAGACATCCAGTGGCTGAATAAATGACGTTTCCAGCAGCGGTGGAATTTTGGTTTAAGCATTTGCAGGAACAAATATGCTTGATTTCTTTAGAGCTGAAAACATCTTTACATGGTGTCTCATATCCCAGGGATTCCTTTGCCTCCATGTATCACTCAGAATTGGGTCATCTTTCAAAGGTTTTTCAGATCATGTGATTCCTCTGCTGACAACCTTGTGATTGCTTGCAAACTCGCTCAAATTAAAATCTAAAGGTCCTACATAATTTGGGACCCCATGATATTTCTGAACCCATCTCCACCTCCTTTCCCCCTTGCTCACTCATCTCCAGTCATACTGGCATCCTTGCTCTTCATAGAACATGCCAAGCATGATTCCACATTGGACTTTTGTACTTCTGCTCCCTCTGTCTGAAGGTTTTCCTTAACTTCCCTATGTAAAATACTTCACTGGTCCCATCCCTTGCTGCCCCAGTCTTGATAAACTCCACCCTCCTTCTCTCTTTATTTCTCTCCACAGCACTTAGCATTGTTGTTGTTGTTAGGTGCCATAGAGTTGGTTCCAACTCATAGCGACGCTATGAACATGAACGAAACACTGCTCGGTCCTGCACCATCCTCACAATCATTGTTATGCTTGAGGCCATTGTTGCAACCACTGTGTCAATCTATCGATCTGATGGTCTTCCTCGTTTTCTCTGACCCTCCACTTTACCAAGCATGATGTCCTCCTCCAGTGACTGGTCCCTCCTGATAACAAGTCCAAAGTACGTAAGACAAAGTCTCACACTCCTCGCCTCTAAGGAGCACTCTGGCTATACTTCTTCCAAGACAGATTTGTTCCTTCTTCTAGCAGTCCATAGTATATTCAATATTCTCCATCAACATCATAATTCCAATTCTTCTTTGGTCTTCCTTATTCATTGTCCAGCTTTTTCATGCATGTGAGGCAATTGAAAATACTATAGCTTGGGTCAGGTGTACCTTAGTCCCCAGAGTGACATCTTTGCTTTTTAACACTTTAGAGAGGTCTTTTGCAGCAAATTTGCCCAGTGCAACATGTCCTTTGATTTCCTGACTGCTGCTTCCATGGGTGTTGATTGTGGATCCAAGTAAAATGAAATCCTTGACAACTGCAATCTTTTCTCCGTTTATCATGATGTTGCTTATTGGTCCAGGTGTGAGAATTTTTATTTTCTTTATATTAAGGTGTAATCCATACTGAAGGCTGTGGTCTTTGATCTTCATCAGTAAGTTCTTCAAGTCCTCTTCACTTTTAGCAAGAAAGATTGTGTCATCTGTATATCATAGTCTGTTAATGAGTCTTCCTCAAACTTGATGCCATGTTCTTCTTTACATAGTCCAGCTTCTCAAGTTATTTGCTCAGAATAAAGATTGAATAAGTATGGTGAAAGGATACAACCCTGACCCACACCTTTCCTGACTTTAAATCACATAATATCTCCTTGTTCTGTTTGAATGACTACCTCTTGGTCTATGTACAGGTTCCACAAGAGCACAATTAAGTGTTCTGGAATTTCCATTCTTCTCAATGTTACCCATAATTTGTTATGATCCACACAGTTGAATGTCTTTGCATAGTCAATAAAACACAGGTAAACATCTTTCTGGTATTCTCTGCTTTTAGCCAAGATCCATTTGACATCAGCAGTGATAACCCTGGTTCCACATCCTCTTCTAAATCCAGGTTGACTTTCTGACAATTCGCTGTTGATGTACTGCTGCAACCACTTTTGAATGATCTTCAGCAAATTTTACTTGTGTGTAATATTAAGGATATTGTTTGATAATTTCCACATTCTGTTGGATCACCTTTCTTTGGAATGGGCACAAATATGGATCTCTTCCAGTCAGTTGGTCAGGTAGCTGTCTTCCAAATTTCTTGGCATAGACGAGTGAGAATCTCCAGTGCTGCATCAGTTTGTTGAAACATCTCATTGGTATTCCGTCACTTCCTGGAGCCTTATTTTTCTCCATTCCCTTCAGTGCAGCTTGGACTTCTTCCTTCAATACCGTCGGTTCTTGATCATATTCTGCCTCCTGAAATGGTTGAACATCGACCAAATCTTTTTGGTACAGTGACTCTGTGTATTCCTTCCATCTTCTTTTGATGCTTCCTGTGTCGTTCAATATTTTCCCAGTAGAATCCTTCAGTATTGCAACCCACGGCTTGAATTTTTTCTTCAGTTCTTTCAGCTTGAGAAATGCCGAGCATGTTCTTCTTTTTGATTTCCTAACTACAGGTCTTTGCGCATTTCATTTCTTTTGTTTTTGTAGGTTTTGTTTTTACTGAGACTTTATGTTTTTCCTCTTTATTTTTATGAGTAGGTTTGTTAACTTTCTTTGTGGTTACCGTGAAATTTACCCTTATCTTTCGAAGTTTGAAGCAGTCTATTATTACTTGGTATCGTCTTGCCTTCCTCTCCATTAGAAGGTTCTATACCTACACCATTTATTCCCGCTTTTATTGTTCTGATGTTGTTATCATTTATAGATTAACTGCTCTGATTCGCTGTTGTAATTATTTTGGTTTTCATAATCCTTGAGAGTTCATTTCCTAGATTGGTATCTGGCTGGTACGATCCTGCATCCTAGATTCAGCCTGTGGTCTGATGTTGCTTGTTCTCTGATTGAAGGACTCCCTTTAATAATTCTTGTAAGTTTAGTTTGGTTTTTACATAGTCCCTTAGTTTCTATTTATCTGGAAATGTCCTAATTTCACCATCATATTTGCACAAGAGTTTTGCAGGATGTATTATTCTTGGCTTGCAATTATTTTCTTTCAAGATTTTATATATGTCATCCCATTGCCTTCTTGCCTGCATTGTTTCTGCTGAATAATCTGAGCTTAGTCTTATTGTTTTTCTTCTGTATGTGACTTCTTGTTTTTCTCAAGCTGCTCTCAGGATTCTTTGTTTGTCTTTGGTTTTGCTGAGTGTGATTATGATATGCCTCGGTGATTTTCTTTTGGGGGCTACCCTATATAGAGTTCATTGAGTTTCTTGGATAGCCAGATTTTCATCTTTCATGATATTGGGGAAGTTTTCTGTCAGCAGTTCTTCAATGATCTTCTCTGAGTTTTCTGTTTTCTTCCCCTGTTCTGGAACTCCAATCATTCGCAAGTTTTTCCTTTTGATTGTATCCCACATAATTCTCAGGGTCTCTTCATTTTTCTTCATTCTTTTTTCTGATTTTTCCTCAAACAGAGTTGTATCCAGGTGTTTGTCTTCAATTTTGCTGATCCTGTCTTCCACCATTTCAAATCTGCTCCTCAGCCCTTCTATGACACTGTCCATTTCTGAAATCTTGTTGTTTATCTTTTGGATTTCTAATTGTTGTTTTTGTATGATTTCTAGTTGTGAATTTATTTTGGCATTTTGTTCCTGCATTATTTTCTGAATTCTTCCATTTTTTGTCCGTATTTTCCATGAATTTGTCTATTTTTTCCTCATTTTTGTCTGCTTTTTGCTTCCACTCTTGGATAATTCTGAGTATTAGAGATTTGAATTCCCTATCAGGTAGTTCTATTGCCTTTTTTTCTACTGGAAAGTCATCTGGTGTTTTATTTTGGACACCTACTGGAACCATCCTGTCCTATTTTTGTAAATGTTTTGATATTGTCTGCTGTCTTTGGGGCATTCAGTAGTTATTTTTCTCATTTACTGACTGTAGATTTGTTTGTTTTGTCCTGCTTTTTTGTTTTATTTGGCTATGTCTGAGCAGGTGGGCTGTGTGTTCTTTGTTGTTTGCTTGTCTGTAGGCACGATACTTTTTGCCTCCTTCTCCAATTGGCAGGGTCAGTCGCTCAGATATAGTGCAGCAGGGCAGGTCTAGCTGAAGAGGAGTTGCTGGGATAGGTTGTTTGTGGCACTTACTAGGGCCAACAGGGTGGGCCAGTAATCAGTGCAGGGCAGTTTATGGTAGGCCATGCCTGTGCTGTTGGTGGTGTGATGTTAAGTGCATGGTGCAGGTAGGCAGGTAGGCAGGATGGAGGGCGGAGATTGTGATGTGTGGAGCTAAGATGGGTATGGGAGAGAAGAGAGAGAGAAGAGAGGAACAGGAGCCAAAAACATACAAACAAAAAAGTGTGCTAGGGGAGCTTGCCATTGGAGTGGAGAGATGAGAGACTATAAAATGGAGAAAAACAAAAAGGAGAAGAAGAAAAGAAAAGAAATGAATAAATAAAAACTGAAAGAAAAAAGAAAAGCTCCCAGGGATCCCACCGGTGCAGCTACGAGGTCTGAGGAAGTTGCTCTCAGGCTTTGAAGTATAGCCTGGCTAGAAGGCATAGAGGTGTCACTCAGTGCCAGCTATTCAGGGGACAGGAAGAGAAGGAAGGTATAGAGAGACTAGAAACAGAGTAATGAAGAAAGACAAAAAGGGAAAAAGAGGTAAAAGAAAACAAAACAAATTTAAAAAAAAGAACAAGAAAACCCTGCAAAAAACAGAAAAAAAAAAAAAACCACAATAAAAGAAATGTCCTCAGGGATCCCTCTGTGCATCTGCACAAACTGAAGGGGTCGGTCCCATGCTGCTCAGTACTTCCTGGCTAGAATGGGCTCCTAATCTGTGAAAAGAAAAAGAAAACAAACAAACAATTCAAAATAAACAAACAAACAAAAAAAAGCCCTGGGATCCCACCAGCATGGCAGCATGGACCAGGAAGAAGTCTCACATTCGGGCAGAGTTTCACAGCCTTTCAGGAAGAAGCAAAGATGTCGCATGGAGCCAGGTATTTGAGAGAAAGGAGGGGGAGGTGGTGAGAGGTAAGGAAGAAATCAAAGAAGTGGAAAAAAGCAACACCAGCAGCCAACAAATGGCACTCAAGGAGTCGGCCAGTGTGGGCAGGTGGAATCCAAGCAGCCAGTGCTTCCCAGCCAAGAGACTGTGGCAGTGGGAAGCAGGGGAGGCCTAGTGGGGGTGAAGAAGGGTAGGGGGTGGGAAAGCGTATATCCCTGGTTACTGATTGTTCTGTCTCCTGATGCAAGTTCCATGAAGCTCCTTTCTCGTACCCCCTGTTCACGGGTCTCTGATAGGAGTCCAAGGTGGTGGATCCGTGCTGTGTTAGCTGGTAGAGGACCTTTGCATGTATCTCTCCTCACTCTCTGTTCTCTGTCAGTTTCTTATTCCATTTGGTGCTTGGCTGAGTTCTTTATCTCTTCATTTGATGTTTAGGGTTTTAGGATTGCTGTTTTCTCTGTTTGGCGTAGTTTTTTTGATCTTTGCTGTGGAGGGACAGCATGGTGCTTCTGCCTAGAGTGCCATATTGCCCAGAAGTCTCCTGCACATTTCATTATAATACATTACTTTGTCTTCTTGAGCTTCCCTTTCACATTTTCTGTTCAGCTCTTTTACTTACCTTCTTCTGTTCGCTTTAGCTACTCTACATTCAAGGGCAAGTTTCAGAGTTTCTCCTGACATCCATTTTGGCCTTTTCTTTCTTTCTTGCCTATTTAATGACCTTTTGCTTTCTTTATGTATGATGCCCTTCATGGCATTCCACTACTCATCTTGTCTTCAATCTTTAGTGTTCAATGTGTCAAATCTATTCTTGAGATGGTCTCTAAATGCAGGTGGGATATATTCAAGGAGAAGCCCTGGTGGTGCAGTGGTTAAGCATTCGGCTGCTAACCAGGAGGTTGACTGTTCGAATCCACCAGCTGCTCATTGGAAACCCTGTGGGACAGTTCTACTCTGTTCTATAGGGTCACTGTGAGTTGGAATCAATTCAACAGCGACAGGTTTGGTTTTTTTTTTTTTTTTTAAATATATTCGAGGTCGTATTTGGCTCTCGTGGACTTGTTCTAATTTTCTTTAGCTTCAACTTGTACTTGCATATGAGCAATTGATGGTCTGTTCCACAGTCAGCCCTGACCTTGTTATGACTGATGATATTGAGCTTCTCCATCATCTCTTTCTATAGATGTAGTCAATTTGATTCCTGTGTTTTCCATCTGGTGAGGTCCTTGTGTATAGTCACCGTTTATATTGTTGAAAAAAAAGTCGTTGCAATGAAGAAGTCATTGGTCTTGCAAAATTCTATCATGCAGTCTCTGGCATCATTTCTGTCACCAAGGCCATATTTTCCAACTACTGATAGTTCTTTTTTGTTTCCAAGTTTAGCATTCCAATTACCAGTGATTATCAATGCATCTTGATTGCATGTTTGATCTATTTCAGAGTGCAGAAGTTGGTAAAACTCTTCAATTTCCTCATCTTTGGCATTAGCAGTTGGTATGTAAATTTGAATAATAGTCGTAGTAACTTGTGTTCCTTGTAGGTGTATGGATATTATTCTACCACTGAACAGTGTTGGACTTCAGGATAGATCTTGAGATGTTCTTTTTGATGGTGAATGTGATGCCATTCCTCTTCGATTTGTCATTCCCGGCATAGTAGAACCACATGATTGTCTGATTCAAAATGGCCAATACCAATCCATTTCAGCTCACTAATGCCTAGGGTATCGATCTTTATGCATTCCATTTAATTTTTGATGGCTTCCAATTTTCCTAGATACATATTTCTTACATTCCTCATTCTGCTTACTAATGGATGTTTGCAGCTGTTCTTCTTGTTTTGCATCCTGCCACCTCAGCAAATGAAGGTCCTGATGAAAGCTATCCATGTCATTAAAGTTGACTCTAATTTGAGGAGGCAGCTCTTCCCCATTCATATTTTGAGTGTCTTACAACCTGAGGGGCTCATCTTCTGGCACTATACCAACAATGTTCCACTGCTATTCATAAGGTTTTCACTGGTCAATTTTTCAGAAGCAAACTGCCAGATCCTTCTTCATAGTCTGTCTTAGTCTGGAAGCTCTGCTGAAACCTGTCCACCATGGGTGACCCTGCTGGTATTTGAAATACCGGTGGTATAGCATCCAGCATCACAGCAACATGCAAGCCACCACCGTACAACAAACTGACAGACGTGTGGCGCACTTAGTATTACTTGGGTATTTTATCTATCTACCTGTCATCCATCTGTCTCCTCCAGAGTGGAAGCTCCATGAGGAAGGGATTTTATCTCTGTGTTCACATTTATATCTTTAGAGTCTAAAACAGAGCCTGACACATAGTAAGTGTACACCAAATATGTGCTGAATGAAAATATTTGCAAAACTGCTTAGAAAGCTATTGTCATGGATTGAATTGTGTCCCCCCAAAATAGGCATCAACTTGGCTAGGCCATGATTCCCAGTATTGTGTGATTGTCCTCTATTTTGTGGTTTGATGTAATTTTCCTATGTGTTGTAAATTCTAATCTCTTCCTGTGGTTAACAAGGCAAGTTTAGGTTATGTTAAAGAGGATTAATGTGGGATGCAACATCCTTACTCAGGTCACAGACCTGATCTGATGTAAGGGGAGTTTCCCTGGGATGTGGCCTGCACCACCTTTTATCTTACAGGAAATAAAAGGAGAGAGAAGTGAGCAGAGAGATGGGGACCTCATACCACCAAGAAAGAAGCACGGGGAGCAGAGTGTGTCCTTTGGACCCAGGGTTCCTGCACTGAGAAGCTTCTAGACCATGGGAAGATTGATGACAAGGACCTTCCTCTAGAACCAACAGAGAGAGAGAGCCTTCCCCTAGAGCTGGCACCCTGAATTTGGACTTCTAGCCTCCTAGACTGTGAAAGAATAAATTTCTGTTTGTTTAAGCTATCCACTTGTGGTATTTTTGTTGTAGCAGCACTAGATAACTAAGACAACTATCACTTCTGATCTCAAGTTTGTTGGACTTTTATATGCATTTGTTTTTTCTTTCCTTAAAAAGCTATGGAATCAAACTGTGCCTAGTCATACATTTTTGGTGATTCTTCCCCATCTGAGCCCTCTGCTCTGACTCACTCCCCTCGCCCTCTCCTCACTAGTTTCTCTTCATGGGTATCAGGACATCAGCATCTGTGGGACCCTTTGGAGTACATAGGGACTTGTTTCTGTCTTCAGTCCATCTCTCTCTCTCCAAAAGAGAATTGAAAGAGTCCTATCACTTCTTTAAGGAGCCCTGGTGGTACAGTGTTTAAAGCATTTGGCTGCTAACCAAAAGGTCAGTGGTTTGAACACACCAGCCGCTCCGTGACAGGTAGATGTGGCAGTCTGCTTTCATAAAGATTACAGCCCTGAAAACCCTACGGGGCATTTCTACTCTGTCCTATAGGGTCGCTATGCATTGGAATTCACTCGATGGCAGTGGGTTTGATTTTGGTTGGTCACTTCTTTCCTGCAAATGCAGACTATAGTTGTGGGGTTAAAAGACACCAAAAGATGGAAGAATTAGGACAAATAACTAATCACCACAGAAGAGATGCTGGTGATCAACTGGGCCAACTCTTCATTTTACAGGTAAGAAGGCAAACACCAACAGAGAAGAAGGAAATGAATTGCTCAAGTTTATTATGTCCCAGACTGAACTCTTAATTTCCCCTCTCAAACCTGCCCCTCACCTCAGTAACTGGAGCCACTATTCAGCCACTTGTTTAAGCCAGAAACCTAGGAGTTATCCTTGAGACCTCTTTCCACCACTCACCACGTCATTCCACAAACTCTTTTGACGCTACTTTCTAAATACAGTCCAAGTCTGATTCCTCACATCCCCAAACTAACCTCCCAGAGCAAGTCATCACCGTCTCCCTTCTAGACTGTTGCAGTGACTTCCCCACTGGGTTTCCTGCACCCACTCCTGCAACCCCCACCCCATCCCACCGTGGTCTTCCCCGTACAAGAGCCAGGTGGTCTTTTCAACATGAAAATGAGATTGTTACGGATTGAATTGTGTCCCCCAAAAATATGTGTTGTAAATCCTAACCCCTATAGTGGTTATAATCCCATTTGGGAATGGGTTTTCTTTGTTATGTTAATGAGACAGTATTAGTGTAGGATGTGTCTTCAATCTTTTTTTTTTGTGCTTTAGGTGAAGGTTTACAGAACATATTAGTTTCTTATTAAACAATTAATACACATATTGTTTTGTGACATTGGTTGCCAACCCATGACATGTCAACACTCTCCCTTTCTCAACCTTGGGTTCCCCATTTCCATTTGTCCAGCTTTCCTGTCCCCTTCTGCCATCTCGTCCTTGACCCTCAGCTGGTGTGCCCATTTAGTCTCATATATATTGTTGAGCTATGAGTATTATTGTTTGTTTTATGGGCTTGTCTAATCTTTGGCTGAAGGTGAACCTCAGGAGTGACTTCTGTGCTGAGTTAAAACGGTATTGGGGTCAATGTTCTCAGGGTTTCTCTAGTCTCCGTCAGATCAGTAAGTCTTGTCTTTTTATTTTTTGTGAGTTAGAATTTTGTTCTACATTTTTCTCCAGCTCTGTCTGGAACACTCTGTTGTAATCCCTATCAGAGCAGTTAGTGGTGGTAGCCGAGCATCACCTGGTTGTGCTGATCTCAAGCTGGTGGAGGCTGTGGTAATTGTGGTCCATTAGTCCTTTGGACTAATCTTTCCCTTGTGTCTTTGGTTTTCTTCATTCTGTCTGCCTTGCTCCAGACAGTGTGGGACCACTGGAGTATTTTAGATGGCTGCTCACAAGCTTTTAAGACCCCAGATGCTACTCACCAAAGCAGGATGTAGAACATTTTCCTGATAAATTATGTTATGTCAATTGAGCTGGATGTCCCCCCCAGACCATGGTTTGAGTCAACCTCTTTCGAGATATAAGAGAGCAGATTAAGCAAATGAGCAGAGATGGAGGAAGATAGATGCCATGCCACATGAAGATCACCAAGGGAGCCAAGGCTGGCACCCTGAATTTGGACTTCAAGCCTCCTAAACTGTGAGAAAATAAATTTCTGTTTGTTAAAGCCACCCACTTGTGGTATTTCTGTTATAGCAGCACTAGATAACTAAGGCACAGATCATGTTGTTTCCCCACTCCAATCAGTCTAGTAGCTTCTTATCACTCTTAAAAAAAAATTAAAACTCTTTACCATGGCCCACAAGGTAGGGCTCTTTCTGACCTCACTCACTGCCACTGCCCTTGACTCCATTCCAGTGACACCACACTTCCTTTTTGGCTCTGCTTCAAACATACCAAGCTTGTTCCTGCCCCAGGGCCTTTGTACCTGTTTGATTCTCTGCTTGGCACTCTCTTGCCCCATGTGTTTACATGGCTTACCCCTCCCTGACCAGCCTAGCACAGATAACAGCCCATCAACTATCCCCTCACCCTACTTTAATTTCTCCACAGTGGTTTGCCTGTTACCCTCTTCGAATACAAGTTCCACAAGGGCAAAGAGTTTGTCTGTCTTGTTCACTGTTGTATCTCCTGTACCTAGAACAATGCCTGGGGCATAGCAGGTGCTCAGTAAATGTTTGTGAACTGAATTGAATGAATGATGAATGACTTTGTCCCACAACATGCATCTGCTTCATGGTAGAGTTGGACTTGAACCCATGTCTTCTGACTGTCAGGCTAGATTTCTCCTACAAAGTATCATTTTGAGGGGTTGAAGAATCACACCTTTAGTTTTAGGAAATGAAAAATTACCTCTGGCACCGAAAGCCTCTTTTTCCAGCAGGGCTTGGCTCTTCTCACAGTGCAGAGCACAGCTCGCTGCAGTACAGCCTCAGGATGCACACTCATGCTGCTGATGGGCCGCAGGCATCTTAGCCTCCTGGGCAACTGCCATGCTGCGGCATACTGGTTGTAGCAGGCATTTTGCTGCCCACAAACAAGTCGAGATCCAACACATGCATTTTGGGGACGCACATACACACACACAGTTTGCATTTAAATAAACACATCAGACAGGAGTTCAGGCCTTTACCCTCCCTTCCTGCCATGCATGCGGACAAACAGTAACAGTCTTGGCAGAAGATCTCTGTCCCGTTCTCTTTGTCTGAGTCTAGACCATTCACTTCCTCTCATTCAACAAGTTTTATTTTTGGCTTTGTGACTTTCTTTTGTAAGCTTATAACTTGTAACCTATGAATCTCCTGTCAGGACCCAGCCCTTGAACCCCTGAATACAAAAGACCAAGTGCTGATGTGGGAGAGAATGTCATGGAAAATGAATAAAACATAGCTCAACCATGCCTTACAGAGCCCCTGACTACAGTGAAAAATTAACCTCCCTCTTGAGGGCAGGGTGTCCCTGCGTGGTGCAAACGGTTTGCGCTTGTCTACTAATCAAAAGGTTTGCGGTTCAAACTCACCCAGTGGTTCCACAGAAGATAGGCCTGGCGATCTGCTTCTGTGAAGATTACAGCCAAGAAACCTCTATGGAACAGTTCTACTTTGTAACACTGTTTTCTTTCCCCCCAGGGCATTGAGTCCCTGGGTAGCACAAACGGTTAATGCACTAGGCTGCTAACCGAAAGGTTGGAGGTTCTAAGTCCACCCAGATGCATCTCAGACAAAAGTCCTGGTGATCTAGTTCCAAAAAATCAGCCATTGAAAACCCTACAAGCACAGCCCTACTTGACACACATGGGGTGGCCATGAGTCAGAACTGACTTGACGGCAACTAGTTTGGTGTTTTTGGCTTTAGTCAGGGAATAGAGGGATATTAGGATATTAGGTTGAACAACCAACATGTTGAGGGAATCACAAAACACACTAAAGCAAAGTGTCACTTCAGATCTGAGAGAGCAGGTGAGCAGGCAAGGCTGCCATGAGTGGGAAAAAGGCACAGTTTGGGACATGGGGTAGTGCAGGAGTGCAAAAGGATCTGGGCTCTTACTACTACTCCTTTCCCCTGCCCATCATAGCCCCTCATTCCAGGGCCCCTCCTCCTCTCAGCTTGCTGGTTCTTTGGGTTTACCTCCTCCCAATATGTTCTTTTCCCACTCTGTGAGATGCGAGGGACATCAAGAAATCTCCTTGTCCTTGACTCTTTCTGCCCAGGGACCACCATTTGTGATTTGTGCCCTTTGTGACCAGGATGTGGGCTCTTGAACTGAGGAGGAGCAAGACAGAGGGGAAACGGGCACACTCCCTTCTTTGGATACTGGCTGCGGCTTGAGGAGAAAAAAGGGACAAAAGGGTCTGGCGGGGAGCGGCGGTCATCCGCGCTGCGCTGTTGTTTTAAGGCAGCAGGGGGCGCCCGCGACTCCTTTCTGAGCTGACCGCACCGCCGCAAAACTCGCCTGTGGCTGGGGAAATTCCGCCAGCTAAAAATAGAGCCAGCAGTCAGAGAGCAGGCTGGGACACTGCGGACCTTCCCGAGAGCTGCACCTTGGTTTCCACATACCTGTGCTGCCCCAAAGCACTCTGCCAGGCTGCCACCGCCCACGCTGGCTCTAAGGAAAGCGGAGGAAACGTTGACAGTGCTTTGCCACCCTGCACCCCCACCTGAGCTGGATAGTGGGTTGGGCTGTGCACCCTTGCAGTGACCCTTCAGCTCAACTAGTTCCCAGAAAGGCTGCTCTGATCGACAGGGCTGACCGTGTTCCTTGAAGTCTGTGTTTTCAGTAGGGAGTATCTACTGCGGGCAGGAGGCGCAGCCACCCCAGCACAGATATTGGCTTGTCCGGACACATCTGGCGCCTGCTGCAGGGAGCTCAGCCCCCTTCTCTGCTCCCCCTACCCCAGAGTTCCATCATAACAGGCAAAATCAGAGGGGTTGTGGACAGAGAAGAAAGCAGCCACATTCTTCCCAACTCTTTCCTTAGATAATGCCCACGGGAAAGGAGACAGACAAGGGGAAGTGTTAGGGGAGGCAGGTCAGGAAGAGGGAGGGATGCTCCAGGAAGGGAAAGAAAAGAAAGATGAGATTTGCTGATAGTTCCTCTGTGCCAGACACATTTTGGGGCATTTTATGCTTTATCTCATTTAATAGCCTTACCAACCCTTTGAGGTAGGTGGGCATCTAAGCCCATTTCACAGAAGAGCATTTGGAGGCTCAGAGAGAAAAAGGAACTCACTCAAGGTCACCCTACTGGATGTGGGCAGAGCCATGTTCTTTGTGTATTTATCATAACAAATTTCTCACTCAGCAGGCGACAGGAGAGACACATGGAGACAAAGCAGACCAGGACCAGGAAGTTGGCTCCAGGTGAAAGCCTCAGCCCTTCCTGCTCAGCTCTGCAGCCAAATGAGCCTAGCAGAACCCAAGGGAAGGGGGCTGGGCAGGGAGGGACCACATGGCACCCTTCCGTGGGTACTGTTCCCTGACCTTGGTACAGCGGGCACTCCCCACATGCATGTGGGTCAAGGTCCTTGGGGAACTGGTGAACAGGTGGAGCGTGTGGGTGATTGATGGGAGAGGGAGCCGCTCTTAGAATTTGCCCTGGGCTAAAATTTTCTCGTTGTACCTTTGAACGCTGTAAAAAAATCCCCAAAACCACTTACACGGGAGTTAATCATTGACTCTCTCTCTACTGGCCAGATGACCTTTGCGATGGGATTGGGGCTTTGTTTGCTTTTCTTAAAAGTCTTGGGGTTTGTAACTGGACCAATATCTTTTAGGTGAGGGAGAAAAGAATTTGGGATCCAGTAAGAGGTTTGGGTTCCTTTTTGTCCTTGATCTCCTAGGTGTTTGGAAGCGTTTTCTCAGCAGGAAGTTATGAATTCAGGACTCAGAACAAGTTACTCGTCTAAGTGTGGCCCTCGTGAAGTTCTGTGTGCAGGAGACCCTAGGAGATGACCAAGGTACCCAAGCAAACAAACTCACAAAACCCAAGCCCGCACCCATCCTGCACCCTGATTCCCTTAAGGACTTGTGTTCCTCTGGGTGGCAGCTAAGCTTACCAACAAGGAGGATTATCTTCATTTCATTAGTACAGTACCCTACCCAACTTCCCACTTAGAGAAAGATGGCAGGTTAGAAGCCTTTCTACTTTAATATTTCAATCACCTAAAAGTTCATTGACCTCCTATAAGAATTTCCCGTTGTTGTCAAGTACGTTCCGACTCATGGCGACTCTGTACGTTGCAGAGTATAAGTTCTGTGACTTTTCAGAAGCAGATCACAAACTATTAAAATAAAGCACCCTGTGATCATGAAATTGATTCAAGGTTATCCTAGGCCCTTGTACTGACTTTGTTTGGGGGACACTAGAGCAGGCTATCTTCCCCCTAAAGCAGAAAACTTCTGGACGTAAGGGTACTTAACTATTATTTCTACGTTTACCTTTCTGGTTTCTTAAGTAAGAGAGAGTCCTGGGTTCCCAGGATAACCTCAGACAGCCTGAGAAACAACTGAGTTTTTTCTTACCTTTCTCTAAAATCTGTCCTCCCGGTGTTGCACCTTTTCCAACTGTTAGGGTTTTTTGCTTCAAGCACAGGAGCCACAATCGCCTTCCCTAAAAAGCATGCCCTGGTGGCCTCATGCTCCCAGGAAAAATCATGTAAGACAAAGCCACGTCTTGCTCTTTGCTATGATTGGCTAGTCCCAGTGTGTGGGATGTGGTTCACCCATGCCCTCTACTCACCAAATACAGTTTGCAAAGACCCTGCAAACTCCCCACTTAGCTCACAGCACCTTCCAGCATACTCTCAGACTGTTTCACATCTTCTGTGCCTTCTAGAATTCACTCACCCCTGTGGCCCCCCATGCCAGAGCTATTCCCATGGGGTTGGGAATGGTAGGGAATGACTTAGCCTTAGGATGTTCAGACAGACTGAAGCCTCTTAAAGCACAGTATCACTGACTCCCACAAGATGTGAGTCCAATAGGGTAAGGACTGCACTGGTGGCCACTGGGAAATCAACTTGTCTCTTGCTTTTCAAAGTTTCTTGATGGGTTCCAGAGTTTTTGCAAAAGTTCTTGTAGAACCTGAAATAATTACTCAATTTTAAAATTAAGTCCCCTAAAAATGGCTGTCGGTCATTGTCATGGATTGAATTGTGTCCCCAGAAATATCTGTCATCTTGGTTAGATCATCATTCCCAGTGTTGTGTGATTGTCTACCATTTTATCATCTGATGTGATTTCCCTATGTGTTTAAATTCTATCACTATAGTGTAATAAGATGGCTTAGTGGCAGTTACATTGATGAGATCTACAAGATTAGATAGTGTCTTAAGCCAATCTCTTCTGAGATATAAAAGACAGAAGCGAGCAGAGAGACGGGAACCTCATACCACCAAGAAAGCAGTGCCAGGAGCAGAGCACGTCCTTTGGACCTGAGGTTCCTGCCCTGAGATGCTCCCAGACCAAGGGAACACTGATGCATCACGAGGACCTTCCTCCAGAGCCAACAGAGAGAGAAAGCCTTCCCCTGGAGCTGATGCCTTGAATTTGGACTTATAGCCTACTAGACTGTGAGAGAATAAATTTCTCTTTGTTAAAAGTCATCCACTTGTAGTATTTCTGTTACAGCAGTACTAGATGACTAAGACAGTCATCAAGATCTACTTCTCTGACAAAGACAGGATATAAGCAGTTGCTTTGAGAGTACCATATACCCCTCTGGACATTTGATAAATACTAATTGGATTGATAGAAAGAGAGATATATACAAATATACAATAGCTTTTATTAGTACATCCCTTACTAGAGTGTTCTAGTATTACATCCCCTTTATTCACCCCTCTTGAACACCCCAGTTAATCAGGACCCCAGTGGGTATGTTGTCTTAGTTCCTTGCTTTTTCCTCCTCCTTTAACACACACATGCTTGCTTTTGTGGAAAGGGTGACAGGCAGGCATCTCAGATAAATGCTTTAATGAAATGGCAGGGAATCGGAGAACACAGAATGGAATACTTCAGCAACCTTCTTTCTTGCCTGAGAGTTCACTTGTTCCTCCACTCCCACCCTGGCTACTCACTTGGAACATGCTTAAGGTAGAGAAGACAATCACAGAAGGAAAAGAAACTGTCCAGCAAGCAGGCATTTAAAGAGTGGCTGGAGCCTTCTCTGGTGTCTGTGAGCCTGAACTCTGTCTTATGGAGGTTAACTGCTGGACCAGAGCTGTACTGCAGCCTTCCCTGTACTATGAGCTCCCACTTGCACTGAAAACTTTCTCCAGAGGCCGGGTCCCGCAGTGGCTGGCCTTGGGCCAAATGGCTCCTAGGTTCACTTTCTCTCCAGGAAACACAGAGTTTCCCTTCCATCACCATCTGGGTGTAAGCACAGAGTCAGAGGTGAGGTAATGAGAACCTCTGCTAACAGGGACCCTCTGCAAAGGGCCTGGACCTGTGGCCTGGCTCCGCTCATTAATACCGGGAAGATATTTCACCTAAGACTCAGTTTCCCCAGCTGTAAAAATGGGACCAAATAAAACATACTACATATGATTGTTGTTCAGAGAATTATATGAAATGTCTTTGAAGGCACTTTGTAATGAAAGTGTAGTACAAATGCTAGTTGCCATCACCACAGAGATAACACATACACACACTAAACACTGGTGCCTTTTCTTAAACTTTATTTTTTTAATTAACATATTGACATATATTGTTGGTATGTGTACTGTTCTGTGAATTATAATACATGTAAAGATTTGTGTAACCACCACCACAACGAAAATACAGAAGACTTTCATCAACCCATTTACTCACTGAAGGACATTTAGCATTTAGCTGGATTCAATTTGCTAATATCTTGAGGATTTGCATCTATGTTCATGACGGATACTAATCTGTAGGGGTTTTTTTGTTTGTTGTTGTTTTCTTATACTGTCTTCCTTTGGTTTTGGCATCAAGGCAATGCTGGCCTCAAAATAAACTGGGAAGTGTTCCCTCCTCTTCTGTTTTCTGGAGGGACTGGAGTTATTTCTTCTACAAATCTTTGGTAGGATTCACCAGTGAGACCATTTGGATCTGGAGATTTCTTTTTAGAAAGTTTTTAACTATGAATTTAATATCTTTAGTAGTTACAGGACTATTCAGATTATCTGTTTCATCTTGGTTGATTTTTATAGTTTGTGGTTTTCAAGCAGTTGACTCACTTCATCTAAATTGTCAGACTTGTTGTGTGTAGAGTTATTCATTATTATCTTTTCAATGTCTGTAGGCTCTATAGTGATAGCCCATCATTCATTCCTGATATTGGTAGTTTGTACCTTGTTCCCTTTTAATCTGTCAATTTTGTTAGACGTTTATCCATTTGATTGTTCTATTGGTTTCATTGACTTTCTCTATTGTTTTTCTGTTTTCAATTTCATTGATATCTGCTCTTATTACTTTTTTCTTTTGTTTGCTTTGGATTTATTTTACTCTTCTTGTTCTAGTTTCTTTAAGGTGGAAGCTGAAATGGTTGATTTGACCCCTTCTTTTCTAGTGTAAGTGTTCAATGCTATAAATTTCCCTCTAAGCAGTGACTTAGCTACATTCCATAAGTTTTGGTATATTATGTTTTCATTTTCATTCAGTGTAAAATATTATCTAATTTCCATTGAGACTGCCTTTTTGGCTCATAGATTATTTAGAAGTAATTTTCAAGGGTTTAGAGATTTTCCCATATGCACGCTTACATTTATTAAATCTGGGAAAGCTGCAGAAATTTAAAAAGTCATTATTTTTCAAACTAATTTATTGAGCCCTTTCTGTGGGCAAGGCACTTGGCTAGGTGCTATTTTGGGTCCGAGGCTTTATGAGACTTGGTTCTAGCCTTCAAGAAGCTGACCATCCAGAAGGGAAACCAACAAGAGAGATGCATGGTGGTAGATGATAAGTGCTTTTAAGTGGTGTATAGTGCACAGCAGCACTGTAACAGGTGTCTCTTCCAGCTGGGGTGGCCAAGGTGGTCAAGAGTGTGAGGTGGGCCTTGAGAAAGGGTAGAATTTCCATACAGATGGTTTAGGGAGGGCCATGCCTAGTTCGTGGTAACTTTGCCTGGCAGTGGTAGTTGCCCCTGCCCTGTGGGCACTTCTCCCTCCCAGTACTCAGCAGAGCCAGCTGCCAAGTGGTCTGCTTGGCCTGATGAATTTGCACATGTCTGGAGAGCCAACTAATCAAACTCACCGGACTGAAGCTCTTCCAAAAGTTGAGGGTGGCTCCTAAAACCTTTAAAGGAAACCAAAACACCGAGCCAGACTCATAGTGACCCTACACGACAGAACAGAACTGCCCCATAGGGTTTCCAAGAAGAATCTAGTGGATTAGAACTGCTGACCTTTTGGTTAGCAGCTGTAGCTTTTAACCATTGCACCACCAGGGCTCCCCTTTACAGAAACTGGTGTTTTTTCAGTGTTTTCTGGGCCAGCAGAGGTGAAGATGGACAGGACGACAAAAATAAAGCTAATATAGAAAGAAGATTCTACTTCTCACACATCTTGCAGCCTCACAGATATAGTCTGTCTTTCTACTTTGTCAGGAATTGAACTATGAACCAGATGTCAAGGACTCAAGATAATAAAACAACTCATCCACAGACCCTCAAGCCTGCTGCTGCTTTGTGAAAGTGAATCAAATTAGCTTTGAAATTGTGACCTCTTTGGCCTACAGAAAGGAGCCCTGGTGGCGCTGTGGTTAGGCACTCAGCTGCTAACTGAAAGGTTGGTAGTTTGAACCAAAACCACGCAGTGGTTCCATGGAAAAAAGATACCAGCAGTCTGCTTCTATAAAGATTACAGCCTTAGAAACCCTATGGGGGCAGTTCTACGCTGCCCTACAGGGTTACTAGGAGTCGGAATCAACTCAACGGCAACAGGTTTAGTTTTTGGCCTACAGAAGCCAGAAAAATGCCAGAGTCCACGCAGGCCAAAGAAGAAAGAAATGGCAAGGGGTGGGAGAGAAAATGCATCAGCTCTGAGGGCTGGGTTCATTGCATGAGGGGACTGAGGGAGAAATATGAGGTAAAAGTATGTCCTATCTCTTTGAAACTCATGAGAGATCAACCAACAAGAAAGAATTTTGAGGAAAGTGAGAGTTAATCAGCCAAAAGTCCTTGTAACCAAGTCTTTTTCATCCTTCCTAAAGTTTTCAGTCATATTTCACCCATGAGGTCCTTTCCCATTTTTCTTCAAAAACTGACTGGCGGGGTCTGCTTCTAGCACTTGCGAAGAACAGACAAAAGACAAGGCCTCTGAAATTATGGAATTTGCATTTTTGTCCCATCAGTCGTTTCTACACTTGCATATTCTGGTTTTTACTGAAGAATGATTATTGCATGTGTTGGTAATTTAACTGATCAAAATTATTAGAAGGAAATATTTGTTTTAAGTCAACTAGCAAAGATTAAAATGACTAGATTGCATTTTATGGAAAATTCTTTTCATTTTTTTCTTAAGAGAAGTGTTAGTTTCTCATTGAATTTCCTTGGGCAATTTGCTTAAACTCTCAAAGTCTCAGTTTCCTAATCTGTACAACAAAGATAATACCAACCTCATGGAGTTGCCACAACGTGGGGAAAATGAGATCTTGATCTTAAGAGTGCCTGGCCCAGCGGGGCAAATGTAACCCGTAATACGAATGTGTGCTGCATGAATAAATCAGCGACAGAATAAATCAACCCAGTGCTTTGTGAAATCCTATTGTAGAACTTCCAAATAATGCTATGAAATCCGAGCTAATCTCAGTACTTTAGCATCTGGCCCAAAAATGAAAGGTCGATATGACCTGTCTTCTCATGCAAACAACTAGTTTGTTCTAAAGAGGAATAATTCTAAGGCAAAAGTAATTTTTATGAAGAACCAGACTCTGATTTATGTAAAAATGAGATACCCTAAGGGATTTTATACTTTTATGGTGCTTTAGAGTTCATAAAAAGGAGCCCTGGTAGCACAGTAGTAAAGTGCTTGGTTGCTAACCAAAAGGTCATTGGTTTGAACCCATCAGCTGCTCCACAGGAGAAAGATGTGGCAATCTGCTTCCATAAAGATTTACAGCCGTGGAAACCCTATAGGGCAGTTCTACTCTGTCCTATAGGGTCGCTGTGAGTCAGACTCAACGGTGACAGGTTTGTTTTTTTTGGGAATTTTTTTAGAGTTCATAAAGGATTTTAACACGCCTCATCTCTTTTGGATTACCAAAATCACTCCGGAAAAAGCTGGAAAGGAATCAATCACTTCTTTTTTATAGATGGGGAAATGAAGGTTTCAAGAGAATAAAGAACTCACCCATGGTTAATAAAAGCTAAAACTAGTCTCAAACTCAGTCTCCTATGTCCAGTTCTAATGAAAGTCTCTACGGTCTAGGGCATGATAGATTATAGACATACAGATAGACAGACAAATAGATAGGTAGACAGATAGGTAGACAGCTGCTGTCAAGTGGCCTCTGACTTATGGCAACCTTATGCACAACTGAACAAAATATTGCCCAGTCCTGTGCCATCCTCACGATGGCTGGCATATTCAACTTCATCGTTGCAGCTATTGTGCCAATCCATCTCACCAGGGGCCTCCCTTGTCCTTGCTGGCCCTCTACTTAACCCAAAAGTGATGTCCTTCTTCAGCAACTTATCCCTCCTGATGACATTTCCAAAGCAAAGGAGTCAGACAGTGTTCTGTTCTGATCCGTAAGATTTATTATTATTATTGCTGTTGTAAAAATATAGACAGCATGACATTTGCAAATTCAACATTTTTCGCCTGTACAATTCAATAAAACCAATTACTTCAATCATGTTGTGCAACCATCACCAATATCCATTGCCCAATTTTCCATCCCAATAAACAAAAACTCAATGATACCTAAACAATGATTTCTCCTTCTCCTGGTCCCTCTTGCCCCTGGTAACCACTATTAAACTCTGATTTCTATACATTTGCCTATTCTATGCCGGGCCTTTCTTCCTAGTCTGTCTTCATCTGGAAGCTCCACTGAAATCTGTCCACCATGGGTGACCCTACTGGATCTTGAAATACTGGTGGCATAGCTTCCAGCATCATAGCAACAAGCAAGCCACCACAGTACAACAGAATGACAGCCAGGTGGTGGTAAAATTCCTGTGGACCTGTGCAATCCTTCAGTGGGTTCCTGCTTCTTTACAGGAAGAAGAAAATCTCTCTCTCCGCACGTGCACTCCAATCCCGGTATAGAAGCTACCCCAGCAATGGCGTCCACTGTACTAGGGGGGCTTGTGTTGGATAGAAGAGGTGGTGTAAGCCATCCATCCTGCTCTCCCTCATGAGTTCTCCCTCTAGTTGCTCTGACTCAGCTCATGGAAATTTCTTAGACACAGACACAGCCTGCAAAGGAGGAAGGGGAGTAAGTGCCAACTTGGAGCAGGCAGGCCTCCAAGTCTTTCCCCCGGCCCCCCTTTCTCCTTGTTGACAGAGCAGTGAGTACTTCAAGGCTTCTAAGCCGACACTGACCTCCAAGGTAGACAATCTGTGCGGGTCAGCCAGGTGGCTGCAGACGTGCTCCGGGAGCCCTGAGGATACGTAGGGCTTTGGTCAAGTGTGGAGGCTCTCCCCAGTGCCCTTGGCTCTGATTCTGCCTTCCCCACCACAGTAGCAGCCCAGTGCTGGCAGCTGGCAGCCACACCACCCCGCCCAGGGCCGGTGCAAGCTGGGTGCTGAATATGCAATCTCTAAGTGCTCTGGGCTCCTTTGAGAAGAAGGACATTATCTTTAATATTATTATATAATAATGAGAAAATGTCCCTGTGTTCTGTGGCTTTCTGGCTGAGCACACTGTACTCTGGAAGGAAATCTGGTTACAGGAAGTATGCTGTTATTTGTCTTCACTCCAGAATATCAGAATCAACAGCACAGAGACACAGGTAAGCTGCCTGTGGTCATTCTGGTCATTTCCAGATCACTCACCTGCCCCACTGCCCCACACTCCTCTCTCATCAGCTACTCTATCTCCTGCTCATGGGGTCTCAGACCCTCTCACCTGTCTACCAGTTGCTGTTAATTCCAGCTTATGGTGATGCCATGTGTGTCAGAGTAGAACTGTGCTCCATAGGGTTTTCAATGGCTGAATTTTTGGAAGTAGATTGCCAGGTCTTTCTCCTGAGGCACCTCTTGGTGGACTTGAACCTCCAACCTTTTTATTAGCAGCCGAGCATATTAACATTTGCTTACCCAGGGACTCCCTCTCCTGTCTACCCCATCTCCTTATAGTGCTAACCATGTAGGAGACTGTTCAAACATCTTACTAAAATTTACTTGTTGAATTCTTACAATAGCCCTCCCAGATAGGCATTATTGTTGTTCTCATTTTACAATTGAGAAAAAATGAGGCCCAGCGAGTTAAATAACTTGCCTAGGGCCATATAGCGTCACACAGCTAGTAAGTGGCGGAGTATAGATTCAACCCAAGCAATCTGGCTCCATAATTTGTACTTTTAACCCTGCTCTACTCAGCATCCAGGCTTGGTGCCATTTTCTGTGGGTCTACGTGTAGAACAAATTCAGGTCACCGTGATAATCAGAGTCCAGGGCACTGGACCCCAAGGAGCAGAGGCGCACTGTCTATCAGCACTGACCAGCCATCCATGTGAGAAGAGGAGCTCGTATGGAAGCTTTAGGCCGTTCAAGGTGGGCAAAACTTTCCTCCCTCCACCCTTCCTAGAACATTCCCAGGGCTCGTCAGGTGATCCTATTGTTTGTATATCCGAAATCCCTGTGGGCAGCCCAGCACCTCCACAGAAATTCCTGGGATTCTCAGAGCTTCCCAGAACCCTCTGCAGTTTTTGCAGCTGAGCTATGGGCAGCCAGCTGCTGAACACCTGGGCTCTAGGTCCAGTTCTCTAGGCACAGGCAGCAGTGGGCCGTGGAGGCCCTCCCTGGGATGCCCAGTCAACACACCTTGGAGTCTAAGGCTCTTTATCTCTGGGTGTGGGCCTGTCCATGGGTGTAAATGGACCAATGTGTGTCTCACAAGGACATGCCTCACTGCCTTGTCGTGTTTGTGTCTTTATTTTTGCTCCCTTGAATGTGTGTGTGTGTGTGTCGGGCATATGTTTAAATGCATGTACTCAATATCTGCATAAAGGTCTGTCAGAGTTTGTGTGCGCGCCCAGGTGACAGACTAGATGTACATAGCTGCATATCCACGTGTGCGCGATGGAGTGTGAGTGTGAGCATACTCCCCCAGGGGCTCTCAACACAGTGGTGGCTCGTTCACACTGCCTTCTTAGGCACGTTTCCCTTCACTGCTCAAGGTCCCTGGCAATGGTCCAAGGTAATATTGGTCCTGCCTTGCAGAGGGGAGCCATTTGGTTCTTTTGTTGGTTTGGTTTTTTTCCTGTGGGAACAGCTCCTCCCAGCTTCCCTTGACTCCCACTGGTGGCTGCTCTCCCCTGTCCTCTGCCCAGCCTTGCTGGCTGCCCAGGCCACATCAGGAGGGAGTTGGCAACCATTTGGGCCAGAAGCAGTGTCTGAGCCAAGGGGTAGGGGTAGGGCTGTATGGCCATTAAAACCTGTGACTGTTGGAGTCTGATGGAGAGGGAGCTCTTAAGCTGGTGGTGGCTCTCAGGAAGGGAGTAATATGCTCAGAGTCAGATGCGGGAGATGGCTTCTGCAGCCTGGCAGGAGAGGCAGTTCTTGGCACCAAACCGGGCTCCTCCGTGAGGGCTGAAGCCAAGTCACTCCCTCTGCAGCAGTTCTCCTCACACTGCCTCCTCCTCAGCACCTTCCCTCTTCCCCCCGCCTCAGCGCCCATTACCCAGGTCATCCTGGTTGTGACCAAAGCACTCAATACTGCTCTTTGGCCAGTAGGGCTTAGGCAAGTTGCCTCCAGATAGGGACTCTCTTGTGATAAGGAACACAGTCAAAATGCTCTATGACCTTAACAAATTGCTTAGGCTCTGTGCCTCAGTTTTTTAAATCTGTAAAACGGGCACAGTAACAGTATGTACGTCACAGAGTTGTGGTGAGAATTAAACTAGAACAGTATCTGGCATGTAGGAAGCTCTCAGTGGTCTGCTATTCTGAGACTATCTCCAGTGGTCAATTTTTCCTAGAGTCTACTGCAGGGGTAAGGAGTCTTAGGTGGTGCAAACAGTTAAGCACTAACCCACCCAGAGGGCCTCACAAGACAGGCCTGGAGATCTGCTTCCGAAAGGTCACAGCCTTGAAAATCCAATAGAATGCAGTTCTAACTGTGCACACATGAGGTCACCATGAGTTGAAATAGACTAGACAGCAACTAACAACAACTAGTGGGAGGGGAGCTGCTAAACAAAAGGTTGGAGGTTTGAGTTCCCCTACAGGCACCTAGAAGCACCTCAGAAGAAAGACCTAGCGATCTACTTCCAAAAAAACTGCCATTGAAAACCCTATGGAGTGTGGTTCTACTCTGACACACATGGAGTCACCATGAGTCAGAGTTGACTCTTTGGCAATTGTTCTTTTTTTTTTAACTGGGGGGAAAGGTGTAGGGGAGACTTGTCCTCTGTGGTGTCTAGGGTTAGGAAAAGGGAGGGGCAATGCCCTTTCACCCCTGCAAAGGATCCCACTGTCCTGGCATTATTGGATGTGCCCAGGGCGGCTCCCTGTCAAGGCAGGTGAGGGGGCAAATGGGCTGCAAACCGAGCACCTACCCTCCCAGGACAAAACCTGCCTCTCCCTGCTCTTCCTTCAACTCTGAATTCTTTTCTTAAAGGTCAGCAGTGCTGACAGACCCTCTAGAATTTGTCTCTGGTGATAAGGCCAGCAGACACTGGCTCTAAAAATAAATCTTAATGAGATTTTTAGGTAAACACTTTCCACAACAATTCAGATCACGATTCTTTTTTCTTTCCTAGAGCAATGTGACCTATAGCAAAGCCCATTACCCCAGAGAAGGAAACGTCAAAGGCTTCCAGAGCTAACCAGACTTGGAAAAGTCTCTGCCCAGGCCCAGTCTTGCCAGAGGACTTGCCACATTAGTGTGAAAACCGCCTTCAGCCCCCTCCCAGGGGCTCACCCCATACCCTAGAGCCCCACAGCCGACTGGGCCAGTGAACACCCTGAGACTTGGGGAGTGTTTCTGTATCAGAGCCTAGCAGGGAGAGGTGGAAGAGGTCTTTACTAACATTCTGCCTTTCCCCAGCATGTGCTCTCAGAGGTGGGGTCTGGGGTCCACTAAGCCTGTCTCCTTTACTGGGGTGAGGGCCAGCCTAGACTGCCCAGGGCAAGCAGGGCAGTGCTCCAGGCCGTGCAATGCCCAGAAGGGCTCAGGCTCCTCGCCTCCCAGCATGCAGGCACAGGCAGGCTGGGGAGACAGGCCACCCAGGGCACACTGCTGAGATGCCTTCCTTTCTCCTTCTCACTGCAAAGCCAACAAAGGTCAGAGGGGTGCTGGGATCCCTGTCAGTACCACCATCAGCTTTTTCCTGGGCATTCCATGAAGGGATGGGTTGCAGGAGGGTCGAGGAGAAGAGAGGAGAGAAAGAAGGAGGAAAAGGTGGTAGGGGGAAGAGACAGGAGGAGAAGGGATAGAGAGGAAAGGAGAGGAGCAGTGAGCTGGGGGGGTGGGGGCAGAGGGACACAAAGGCTCCCAGTGCTGCCGCTGCCCACCAAGCTGCCCGTTCGGAGAAAGCTGCCACATCTGCCACTGTTCCAGTCCGCTTACCACCCGTCCCTCCCCAGGGCACCCCGACGGGAGCAAGGAGCACTCGGCGGGGCTTCAATGAGAGAAAATGGAAGACAGGAAAGAAGAAAACAAAGGAGCTAGAGCACATCGCCGGGGACCGGAAGAGGCCCGGAAATAGGGGCCGCCTGGTTTTAATGACGCCCTGGGGGGCAGGCTCTGGGCCGACTCCCACCGGGCGCCCTGAGCGCCAGTGCGTGCGGGGCTCCTGCCTGCCTGGTCTCTGCCGCGCCCTCCCCTCCGGCCCCTCCCGGTCTGCTTAATTGCTTTCACTATTTCCTTCCGGGAGCTATGGTTGAGGCCAACTGTCCCAGCTAGAATGAAATACTTTTGTTGTCCTCTCGCCTCTGTCTCTGGCTTGGGACTTGAAGATGATGCATTCTCTCATAATTAATGCAGATGGCTGCCACTGAGGCCACAGCTGGCTCCAGGCAGAGCACAGCCTGAGCAATTGGGGTGTGGGAGGGGAGGTGATAACAACAGCCTAGATAGGCCACAAACAGAACCTTCCTTAACCTAAGCGGTGGAGCCAGGGGGGCGCTATACTGTCCTGACCCACTTGCCTCCTGACTGTAAGAGTCAACCGTTCACCAAGCACTTTGTATGTGTTACTTCACTGAGTCCCCACAATTACCCCATACATTAGCTAGCATTAGCCCTGTCTACAGATCAGAAAACTCCAATTCACAGAGGTTAAGTAAACTGTGCTCAGTCCCACTGCATGCAGGAGGAAAAGCTGGAGTTTGGACCAGTATCTACCTGACTTTACAATGTTTTCCTATATACCAGGCAGCCCCTTGTTACATGCAGCCCTTCATGATTCCTTTCTATAGAGTCCCAGCATTCCCAATGTCCTCCTCACCCTCTCTGCCACTGTCTCACCCCCAACCCTGCCTGAGGACCCTTCTACCTCACTTCTCCAGTATAATGTGTTCTACGAGAAGGATCTGGAACTAGCTCACACTTAGGTTTCAGTAGTTGCTAACAGCTTAGAGTGTTTCTCTTCTACGCTCCCACTCCTCCTCCCACCCAAGATTTGTCTTTTAAGTGGAATCTGCCTCAAGTTAGAAGATGGAAGTTCTAAGGAAATTGATTAGGGTGATGGCCAGGAATGTGGGCGGTACTAGGGGCACAGCAAGCCCTGTGGGTGCCCCTGTAGCACAAGGCAAGACCCATCCTGTTGGTGGCCATGACTTTAAGAGGTGGGGACTGGGAGAGAGGAGTGTCCTAACCTCAGCTGAGAGCCTACTGTGTGCTGGGCACCTACTGCCCAGGCAACTTCACAAACTGTTACCCCTGTATTCTGCACAGCTACCCATGAGGTAGCTGCTGTTACGCCATCTCAGAGGAGGAAATCAGGCTCTTCTTAGTGATTAAAGAACTTGACCAAGGTCATGCTGCTAACAAATGCCTCAGATGGGATTCAAACCATTCATTCAGTCAATCATTCATTTTTTTAAGTGCTTAATTTATTTTACTTATTTATTTTTGTTGTGTGTAGAGATATGGAGATGAGATATAATCCTCTTTCCTCTCACAGTTTAGGTTTCCAAGGGGGCAAAAAGACATGTACTGTAAACAAATCATTACCGGAAGATGTTGCTGTCTATGACAGATGCTATATGGGGTAACAGGAGTGGACCACCAACACTGAATACATAGCTAGTTCTACGTAGGGGAAGTTCCTGGGTGGCATGAACTTTTTGCTCTCAGCTACTAACCTAAAGGTTGGTGGTTCGAACCCACCCAGAGACACCATGGAAGACAGGCCTGGTGATCCGCTTCCATAAAGATTTCAGCCACAAAAACCCTGTGGAGCAGTTCTACTCTGTAATACATGGGGTCACCATGAGTCTGAATTGACTCGTGGTAACCGGTTTGGTTTTTTTGCTTGTTTGTTTGCTTTGCTAACTAGCGGCAGGGGGTGGGGAAGAAGAAGGAGGGTCAGGAAAAAAAGGAAACCTTCATGAAAGAGACCTATGGAGTCCCTTCCTCTCCCCCTTCCCCCCATCTTCACCTCCCCCCATCGCGGGGGTCGGGGGAGGGGGTCGCAGCAGCTTCAGATGGGGCCTCTTTAAACGTCCCTTGACTCCCCTGCTCCAGGCCACCTGACTTCTTCACTGCAGCATTCTGAGGATTATAAAATCATTATAAAGTGCCTTGTATTTCTTGGTGTAGTCAGACAGCCTAACTGTACAGGAATCATCATTTTTCTTTGCTTTTCCAGCTCAACCGAGGATGATTTTAAAATAAGCCCAACTTGAAGAGCAAGGAATTTTAAAAAAAAGAAAAGAGAAAATGTGGGAGCCTGAGGTAAAAATGGAAAACAGATTAAACCCAAAGTATTTTCAAGGTGTCTTTCTCTGTGTTTCTATTTCGCAGATTTTAAAACCAGAAAGTGTAAAGCAGAGGGAAATTTCTCTGATGCAGTATTTTCATAAGAAACACATTCAGAAAAAGAGGCTGTGATTGTGAAAGTGTCCTTATTATACTGCACTAAAAATCTCCCTTGGGGTAGGGGAAACTTTAAATTAGTTGGGGAGAGAAGGAAATAAAATCCTCCTTTTTAAAATGCAGATCTCTCCCAAACTTTGAAAATTCCACCCCAGGAACTGGCCACAGTGTGTTCATGAGCAGATAAAGCCCTCGTTGTTTAAGGGCACCACCTTCTCAAGCTGTGGTTACAATTCCCTGGCGCCTCCTACATCCCCCTGACAAGTCTCAACATAGCTCTTGGTGCTACATCATAGGCCTGGGCACAATTCGCAAGGAGGTCTTTGTTTTTAATGGTTGTGCATTTTGCTCGAGAGATTTAATTGATTTGAGAAATCTCAGTAAGTTGGAATAGCACAAAACGGCATGCACTTCCACAGGCCTGTATTATATATGTGTGTATTTGTGTATATTTTCTCCTACATCAAATATTTGTATATCAAACTGCATAGCATTTCACATACAGGGATAATGCTATCGACACAGTGCTCTGGTTATCTACTGCTGCAAGTGAACTACCCAAAACTTAGAGGCTTAGAACAAACATTCTATTTTGTAATCTGATTGTGTGGATCAGGAATTTGGGCAGGGCTCAGCCGGGCAATTCTCCTGCCCTAAGCGGCATTGACTGGGGTCACTGGGTGATATTCAGCTGGTGGTAGAATTGGTCTGGAGGGCCCAAGACAATTTTACTCACATGCTTGCTGTCTTGGTGGGGATGTTTGTAAGGTTGTTTATGTGTCTTTTTGCCCCCCTTGGGAACATAAACTGTGTCCCTTCTAGCTGAGGGACTCCATGGGCCCCTCTCTCTCTCTCTCCATGTAGGCTCAGGGCCTCTCTACATAGTCTGTCTAGCAAAGAGGTCAGACTTCTTACATGGTGGCTCAGGCCAGGACACATAAAGCCAAAACTGTCAGTCACCATTAAAGGCCTTTCGCTGGAGTCCCAACATTCCCGGTTTCCAACTCTCTCTCCCCACCCTGACTCAGACACAAATTTCCTATACTCAGAAATGGCAGTCTGTTAGTCAAAACAAATTACTGGCCAGCAGAGTCAAGGGGAGGGGAAATGGGATGGATCTGTCTATGGGAAGAGGATCAAAGAATTTGTAGCCATCTTTAATCTGCTATAAAAATAAATAAATAAATAAACACCTAAGGGCTTGAAAGCTCACAAGCAGCCATCCAAGGCACAACAATTGGTCTCTATTCACCTGAAACAACAGAAGAAGAAAGAAGGCCAGGAATAGGAGGAGGAAATGAAATGTGTGGCTAATTGCCTCCATGAACGATTGCCTTCTTTATCATGAGATGAGAAGTACTGGATGGTGCCCAGCTACCATTACTGAATATTTTGATCAAAGATTCCACAGAAGAATCTTGAGCAAAAGGAGGAAAATGCAGAACAGAATTTCAAATTCTCATGGAATCCAGACTTTCTGGAGCCACAGAGGCTGCATGAACCCCTGAAACTATTGTCCTGAGATAATCTTGAAGCCTTAAACCAAAAATATCTCATGAAATCTTAAAACTAAACAATAGTTTAGCTTGACTAGTAAAGAATGTCTGCCTTGAGCGTTATGCTCGTTTAAGATCTATCTGTACGGGATCAAATTGACAACAGCAACTCAAAGATTAGATAGGAACCTTAGGGGCAGTGAGTTTATGTTAATTGAGGAGGAACAAGTCAGAAAAAGAGGGTGAGAATGGTTGCACAACTCAAAAAAATGTATTCAGTGTCACTGAGTTGTACATGTAGAAACAGTTGAATTGGTGTATATTTTGCTGTGTATATCTCAACAACAATGACAACAACAAAATCAGTAAAATGTAATATAAAAACAAAAACCAACAGTTGCTCTTGAGTTGATTCTGACTCCTAGAGACCCCCATGTATGTCAGAGTAGAATTGTGCTCTGTAGGGTTTTCAATGACTGATTTTTCAGAAGTAGATCACCAGGACTTTCTTCTGAGGCACCTCTGGGTATACTTGAACCTTCAGTCTTTCAGTTAGTAGCCGAACACATTAAATGTTTGCACCATCTAGTAGCTCCTTAATCCACTGTATCCAGTATCAGTGTGGTTTATGTTTAGACTTATTTTTGCAGGGATAAGAATAGACCAGATAGAATCATAAAATCTGACGTTTGGAAGGAGCTTTAAAGATTATCTAGTTCAACATCCTAATTTTACAGATAAGGAAATTGAGCCTGAGAGAAGTCAGATAACCTGGGTCACACAGCCCACCAATTGCAAAGGCAGACTTCAACCCAAATTTCCTGATGCCAGATTCAATAAAATATTTACTGAATGCCTATGTGGTCCACAGTCTGGCACTTACACTGAAGGAAGAGATACAAAGTTTAGTAAGATGCAATTCTTGGTGTTAAAGAGTTTATAATTTAGTAGAGGGGGAGAGTCAAGAAATAACCTCAACATAGGTAAGATAAGAATTATAAATAGTGCCTTGAAATGCCATGGATGGATTAATCTAATCTGGCTAGGTAGTTCAGAAAGGGATTTCTGAAAGACCTGGAATTTGATATGGGACTGTCCTGAAGGATTTTTATCTTCAAAGTAAACAAAAGAATGCTCAAGAGTGTCATGCATAAACTCGCTTAGTTTATTGCAAGGTAGTCATGGCAAGGCACACAGGTGAGACCTCAAGACATTCATTTAGTACAGGAGAATCAGAATTGACAGTTACAATGTCAGTTCAATAATCAGAGCCTAAATCTTTAGACTTTAGGCTTTTACCTCTAACAAGTAGTCTCAGGAGAAAAAGGCTTAACCACACCCGGGACTCGGAGGTGATTCCCCATAGCTAGGGTCCAAGGTCGGATGCAACGGGCAGCATCTCTGCAGGCTTTCAGTCTTCAGAGAGAGCGAGAGTCAGAGAGAACTTTTGCCACTGTCTTCTGTCAGTGAGGGAGCAGAAATCCAAGGTTTACATGTAGTTTGCTCACCTGGGCTTCACACAATAAGGGCCAGGTGATGTCATGCTTAACCAAGCCTAGTGTGCTACATTGTTTCTTCAAGTTGACCAGATGGTGAAATGTTGCATCTTTCTTCAGGATTAGAGATTAAGGGGGTTGTTTATGGCGTATTTAGATTGTCTGGGGGTGAGACCTAGGTCCTGGGTTTGTTGTTTCAACTCCTCAGATGTTTCTCATGTGCAGCCAGGGTTGAAAACATCTGGGGTAGAACAGTGGTTCTCAAACTTTAGTGTGCATCAGAATCACCTGGAGGGCTTATCAAAATGCAGATTGCTGGGCCCCACCAGAGAGTTTCTGGCTCAGAAGTCTGGGGTGGCGCCCAAGAATTAGCATTTCTAACAAGTTCCCATGCTAGTCGTCTGTGGACCAGACCGCATTGTGAGATTCACTGCTATAGCCAATTGACTTAACCAGATACACATCTGAGTCCACTTCTGTGGCAATTCCATCACTGAAGAAAGAACTGAGGTTGCAGACTGAAGTTTTGTTATTCAAAGTGTAGTTCCTGATACATGACTAAATGGGCAGCTTCTGTCCGGAGGTGAGATGAGAAAGAAGAGAGGGTTAGGAGCTTGTTGAATGGACATGGGAAATCAGGGGTGGAAAGGAGGAGTGTGCTGTCACAGTATAGGGAGAGCAATTAGGGTCACATAAGAATGTATGTATAAATTTTTATGTAAGAGACTAACTTGAAATGTAAACTTTCACTTAAACTACAACAATAAACAAACAAAAAAACAAAGTGTGGTCCCTGGACCAGTAGCATTGGCATCACCTGGAAGCTTGTTAGAAATGCAGAATCTCAGGCTGTACCCCGGACCAACTGAATCAGAATCTGCATTTTAACATGATTGCTCAGGTGATTTGAAGGCACATTACAGTTTGAGAAACTCTGTTCTCTAGCATGTTTAGTTCCTCCTGGACAACTTTTGAATCTTGATAGCACCCCCAGATGAGCAGATGTCCCTAGGCACAGAACCGGTAAAGACTTAACATTTTACCCAAGACAAAGGCAATAACCGAGGAGGCTGTGACTCATAAACTCACCTGAGCTTTTTAATATATAAATAGTGAATTTGGATAATTACTGCAGCTAATTAACAAAATATAAGTTTTGGGTTTTTTTTTTTTTTAGGCTTTTGCAGTTTACAAAGTACTTTTCACCTATGAGTAGTGCTACATTTATTAAGAAATGTTAAAATACCCAAATAAAAAATTTAAATAAAAAAGCTCAAATTAAAGAAAAGAAACTCTAATTTCTTAACTACCAGGAACATCTTTGTTGTCGTTGTTAGTTGCTGTGGAGTCAATTCCGACTCATGGGGACCCCACATGTGCAGAGTAAAACTGCTACATAGGGTTTTCAAGGCTGTGTGACCTTTCAGAAGCAGATCACCAGGCCTGTCTTCTGAGGTGCCTCTGGGTGAGTTCAAACCGCCAACCTTTCAGCTTGTAGTCTAGTGCTTAACAGCTAACTGTTAACCATTTCTGCCAACTTGGCTA
This sequence comes from Dugong dugon, assembly GCA_030035585.1. Lineage (NCBI taxonomy): Eukaryota > Metazoa > Chordata > Mammalia > Sirenia > Dugongidae > Dugong > Dugong dugon. The sequence goes on from CM057462.1 coordinate 157,366,574, forward strand.
CTACATCAGGGACATCTGCTACTTTAAATTTCTTTACTCACTCCCACCAGTGGGTTGCCTTAAGCCGTTTTCACAGCTTTTGGCCCAGTTCTAGCTCAGATGAAGCTGCTATTTTGAATTCAGGTGTTGATTACCTCCTTCACAAGGCTCTGCTACCCACTCAAAACTAAACACCCTTAATTGGCTCTTAGTTTCCTGCCTAAGGAGATTTTTTTTCTTCCTCTTTACACTATGAAGTGTTAATGATCCACTCAGCTGAGATTTTACTCAGTGTGATTGAAATGTATCTTATTTTCAGGTGGTTTGCTCTATCTAAACCAGCTACACCTATACATCAGGTGCACCATTGGTGGTTTTACTAGTTGCTGTCAAGTTGATTCCACTCATGGCGACTCCATGTGTGAAGAGTAGAACTGCTTCATGGGGTTTTCAAGGCTGTGGCGTTCTGGAAGTAGATCACCCGGCCTTTCTTCCAAGGCATCTCTTGGTGGGTTTGAACTGCCAACCTTTAAGCTAATAGTCGAGTGCTTAATTGTTGGTGCCACCTAGGGATTCCTGCACCATTGGTGAGACAGGTGAAGTTCTTCTTAACCTCTTCCAATGTCCATGACTCCTTGCATTAACTTCTTATCCAATTAGTTAAATTTAACCCCCCAGTGAAATCCCTCCTTTCAGTGGACACATGCAGCAGGGGTCAGGTTGCCATTCTGTCTCATTTTCTCATTCGGCTCCTCTGTCTCTTTTGCCAATCATATGATCTATTGGGTTATTCTTAAAAAAAAAAAAAAAAAGTGTGGTCTTTTCACAGAAGAAAAAAATTCACCTGGAGATCACTTCAGATCTCTTCGCTAGTGCAGGCATGTATTAAATGCCACATTGGCAAGGCTTCAAGCAAGACAATTTCTTGTGGAAATTCTTGCCCTTCTCACAGGTTATGTCCTTTTTCTGCTTTCAACAAAAGAACACCATTGTCAAGAGAAAGGAAAAAGCTTGGGCTCACATGAAAAGAAGAAAGTCACATCATTGCCAATGAAAGAGTGAGGTCTCCTTGAAAGCATAATCAGTTTTCTTGTCAAGGTACAGGTGATTATACTGTGATAAGACACAGCCAATCAAAATCGCCCGTCTGGCTGATGAGCTTTCTTTAACTGAGTATACTATCTCATAGTCAGAAAGGAGAGGGTGTACTATGTTGGGTAGGTTTCTTTGTGGGCATATACATGCGTGGCCATCTTTAAGAAAAATAATATGCAAAAATGAGTGGCTGTGAACTTGATTAATCAGGGAGGGATTGTCTGCATTGCAAAAGAATTTGTCACAAGTTTCTTAAATATAAAGGATCCCAGGTCTTGGAGAATCAGAGAGGAGTTAGAGATATCTTGAGGGAAGTCAGCTGGCTAGGTCTTTCGGATGACATAACCCTATTTGTGGGTAACCTAGTCCAGAATATGTTTCTTGGCCTTGCATATCCAGAAACTCAGTCTGGAAATACAGAGTTGACTAAGTTCTGTGGGACCAACTACTATTAATCTAACTCATAAAAGACTACAGTATAACTCATTTGTCAGTTTGTTGGTATGCTATGGGAACTCCTCTTTCCATTAATTAATTCAATAAGTATTCACTGAGTGCCTTCTATGGGCTCAAATTCTCTGTCCTCATGGTGCATACATTTTGACGGGGATGAGGAAATGATAAACAAATGAGTATATAATATGTCAGGAGCCCCTGAGTGGTACAAATTGTTAAGCACTTGGTTACTAACCAAAAGGTTGGTGGGTCGAGTCTACTCAGAGGCACCTTGAAAGAAAGATCTGGCGATCTACTTCTGAAAGGTCACAGCCATTGAAAACTCTATGGAGTACAGTTCTACTCTGACACACATGGGGTCACCATGAGTTGGATTTGACTTGATGGCAACTCGTTTGGTTTTTATATTTCAGGTGGTGATATCAGCTATGAGAAAACTAGGTTAAAGGGAAGAGAAATGTGGGGGTGGGGATGGGGGTTGCTATTTTATTTTTTGAGTCCTCATATTCCCATGGTCAGAGTTCATGTCCCCAGTAGGGTTACTTCATGGTGACCTACCTCTCTCCTTGCCAATTACTGCCTTTGGACCTTTCCCTGGACAATTTTATATCCCTGCTCATTCAGCAGCAGTAAGAATTTATTTTATTCCCTAGTTATCTTTAAGGTTCACTTTCAAAATCTAAGTTACCCCTATCCATCATCTTTATGCTCAGGTCATAGATCCCAGTGTGTGTATCATGCATTGAAGAAAGCGGTGCCCCTTGGCCTGTGTTTAGCCTGGTTGGTCACATTTAGCTGAAGGATCCTCTTGACACACATCAAACAGGCTGACATTTTGGCTGTTGGCATTTTGACCACCATTTTGTCATTTCACTCCTTTGTTATCACTGCTCATACTTGGTGCTGAATGTTGCCGTCTGCCTGTATCCACTGCGAGAAGTCTCTGACGAAAGCAACATCAGGAGAGACTTGGAGAGTTCACCCAGGAAGGAGATGTTAAAAATCCATATGGGGCAGGGAGAGTGGGAAGAGGGAGAGAGCAGGTTGCATGCAGTACCAGCAATAAAACATAACAGCGAGACGATAAAATAATCCACTATGGGAACAGGGTGCACAGCTCTACACACATGGCAGGTGACCCATAGACTGTTGGAGATATGGCCTGAGGGACTCCAGCCTATTGTGATGGGGCCTCTCCACACCTATTTGCAAAAGGCCAGTTGGAACAGGTTGGCGCAGAGTGGCACCTGGATATGAGAGCCACCCCACCCACCCAGGCACTTGCATGGACCACTGATACTCTCAAGGAACCAGCTTGCCCTCCGACAGAATTGTGCCCTAATGGGAATCAGAAGTGGCTAGGACTCCTTGCAGGGGCCATGACATTACCTCAAACTGGAATCTCTTTACATAAACTGGGGGTCCCAGAATCAGTCTGGTGTCTTCAGGAACATGCTGGACTAAGTGTTCAGATGGTAGGTAGTTTGGAGATTGTGTTCTCTACTAACCTGTTGCCATCAAGTTGATTCCAACTAAAGGCAACCCTACAGGACAGAGTAGAACTGCCCTACAGGGTTTCAAAGGCTGTACATCTTTAGGAAAGCAGACTGTCACATCTTTCTCCCATGGAATTGCTGGTGGGTTCGAACTGCCAACCTTTTGGTTAGCAGCCAAGGGCTTAACTACTGTGCCACCAGGGATCCTTTATGTGCTCTACTAGACAGTCATTTTCACACACTTGAACTCATTTATTCTTCACAACCCCACAAGGTATAGTTCACTTCACTGAGGATACTGAAGTTCATACAGCTTCGGTGATTTGCTTAGTGTCGCATGGCCTGTAAGTGGCAAATCCAACATCTAAATCCAGGTATTTTTTTCCAAAGTTTACTTTTTCATATGTTCATTTATTCAGAAGCAAGTTTTGAGCACACCATATGTCAAACACTGTGGTGGGCAGGAGATGAGTAAGACATGTTTCTTGTCCTCAGGGTATCACTGTCTAGCACAGTAGTTCCCAAGCCTGCCTTGTCACTGAATTCCTCCAGGGAGATCTTTTTTTTTCAATTGTTGTTGAGAATATACACAACAGAACATACCCCAATTCAACAGTTCCTACATGTACGATTCAGTGATGTTGATTATATTTTTCGAGTTGTGCAACCATTCTCGCCATCCTTTTCTGAGTCATTCCAGAGAGATCTCTTTATTGGAGATTCTCAGGCCCAGGTTTCATGGACTAAATCTGGATTCCCAGGTTGGGGCAAATGCCATATGCTAAGTACTTTCCTTCAGCCTCAGCTTGATCTGATCCAGTACCAGGCTCAGGAACGGCTGACTCCAGAGGACAAGAGGAGGTTCCTTTGGTCCAGGGGGGCCTTGGTGGGGGGTCAACTCTAGAATAGGATTTAGTGTCAGGGTCAGTTGGGGAACCCCAGAAAATCACCCGGCCCACTGGGCACATTTGAATTTCTTTGATTCTGTTATGGATTGAATTGTGTCCCCGCTAAAATATGTGTTGGAATCCTAACCCCTATACCTGTGAATGTAATATAATGTAAACACTTTCCATAATGCAATCTAATGTAATATAATCAATCAATCAGTTGAGGCTGCACTAGAATAGGGTGAACCCTAAACCTAACTTCTTCTGAGTTATATAACGAACAGCACAGACACAGAGATTTGGGGGGAGGGAGTGGTGGGGGGAGACAAACACTATCTGACCACTACGGAGGCAGATGAACCTACAAGCCCAGCACAGGAACTCTAAGGATTGCCGTCTACTACAAGCTGAAATAGACAAAGAAGACACTCCCCTTAGAGTCATAACCTGAATTTGAATTTCTAGCCTCCTGAACTGTGTGAAAATGAATTTCTGTTCTTTAAAGCCACCCACTGTGGTATTTCTGTTATAGCAGCATTAGGAAGCTAAGATAGATTCCAAAGGTGGAATTTCCATCAAATTCTCTCATGCCGAGAGGGAATTTGGCAAGGTGGCATAGAAAAGTAAGAAAAGCTTGAGGTTTGTTGTAAGAAGCCCCAAGTTTATATGACCTTGAGCAAGCCATCTAACCTCTCTGAACTTCCATTTTCTCATCTGAGAAATGGGGACAGTAATAGTCATGCCCTGTCTACCTCCCAATGGGGCCCTTATGTGGCACAAATGGATTGTGCTCAACTACTAAGTAAAACACTGGTGTTTTTAATCCACCTGACAATGCCATGTAAGAAATCCTGGCAATCTGCTTCCATAAAGATTATAGCCAAGAAAATCTTGTGGAGAAATTCTACTCTGGAACACATGGGTTGCCACGAGTGAGAATTCACTTGATGGCAACAGACTTGGTTTTGGTTTTGTCTACCTCCCTGGGCCACTAGTGTCTGTCAGTTTTTCATACTGTGGTGGCTTGAGTGTTGCTGTGATGCTGGAAGCTATGCCACCAGTATTTCAAATGCAAGCAGGGTCACCCATGGTGGACAGGATTCAGTGGAGCTTCCATGATAAGACAGACTAGGAAGAAGGACCTGGTGGTCTACTTCTGAAAAAAATTTGCCAGTGAAAGCCTTATGAATAGCAGTGTAACATTGTCTGAAATTGTGCCAGAAGATGAGCCCCTCAAGTTGGAAGGCACTCAAAATACAACTAGGGAAGACCTGCCTCCTCAAAGTAGAGTCAGCCTTAAAGATGTGGATGGAATGAAGCTTTCGAGATCTTCATCTGCTGATGTGGTATGACTCAAAATGAGAAGAAACACATGCAAATATCCATTAATAATCAGAACTTGGAATGTATGAAGTATAAATCTAGGAAAATTTGAAGCCATCAAAAAGGAAATGGAATGCTTGAAAATAGATAGCCTAGGCATTAATGAGCTGAAGTGGATTGGTATTGGCCATTTTGAATCAGACAATCATATGGTCTACTATGCCAGATATGGTGATGGATCGCTTTGGTGTGACCTTTCTCATCATGGTCTTGTAACTCCCTCCCAAGTGATTGGGTGAAACTTTGCAAATAAGGTAATTGCAGCCCACCAGAGGGATTGGTCAGTTTTGCCATCCTGTTAGGCTTAAATTGAGCCATCCCAGGGGTGGCAGGAGAGGATCTCACCACCACCAAGGAAGAAGAACCAGGAGCAGATCATGGCCTCAGGACCCAGTATCCCTGCTCTGAGAAACTCCTGGAACCAGGAGACCGAGAAAGAGAGAGAGAGCTATAATACTGAAGATGGCGAGAAGCAGTAGCAGAGAAAAGGCAGCAGGAGAGAAAGGCAGAAGACACCAGCAGGAGACACTGACAGAAGATGGCACAGTGAGCTTCCTGGCCCATGGAGCGAGAAAGGAATACCTTTGGGCAGGAGCCTTGCTGGTGGAGTAGGGTGCCTCTGGGCAGTCGGTGGAGCTAGATTGGCTGACCCATGGAGCTAGAGCTGAACACCTTTGGGCCAAAGCTTACTCGCAGAGTGGAGTGCCTCTGAGCACTTGGTGGAACTAGGTTTGCTGACCCACAAAGCTAGAGCTGAGTACCTACAGGCTGAGGCCTACTGACAGAGTGGGGTGCCTCTAGGCACTTACAGGCAGAGCTAAAAGAGCTTTGTAACACTTGCCTGAGCAGGGCAGAGGCCAAGGGGCCAGAGAGGGGCATGCCTGTAGGCGCAGCAGAAAAGAAGCTATCCTGATGGATATATATACTGAATGTTCTTGAACCTAAGTTGTAACCTGTTACTTCCATAATAAACCCCATAACTGTGAGTATGGTCTGTGAGTTCTGTGTGGCAATTGCAATGAATTATCTAACCCAGCAGAGAAGTAGAGAGTGCCATGGGAGGCACAGTTGGTGTCAGATTTTGCAAAGATGGCATAGAGAGGAGGCATATCTGACCTCTGCCTCATAGGAATCAGCCTTGGGCCACTGATCTTGACTCTCCTTCCTCCTTGTGAAGTTAGAGAAGATTAGACACTGCCCCCACTCCATGTTTACAGTTGAAGTCAGAAGTGGGGATCGTTGCAATGGCTGCCAACTCATGAAAGCACGGGACTTTGTAAGAGAAAGAATGAAGGGGCTTGGGAAGTGAAACTTTTGGTTCTTAGATGATTATTTTGGTTGTTGTTACCTGTTATGGTTAAAGGAAAATTATGCTGCAACTGAGGGAAGAAAGCCACATCTGGAGTGGCTCAGGGCAAGGGCCCAGCCAGTTAAATGGGATGACTGATAGAGGGCCAAGGTGTTCTGGTTCTACCCAGCCAGAGGTCCCAGGCCATATGCATATGAATGGGAAGATAGTCAAGAGGTGGAAAAGAGAATATGAAACTGTTTTAAAAAGGGTTATATGTTCAGGATTATGTGTTTATTTGAATGGACTATGGATAGCAAATGTTTCTCTTACCTAGTGTTGTAAAGCAGACCTAAATGTATGACAGAAATGAATATCTAGTAGTATAAATTACAGAAAGCATGTAACTCCGCCTTCAGCCAATACTTAATTGGATTTGCTAAAAGGAGAACTAGGATTTGCCCGAAAGAAGTACAGACTGTTTGAATGCAGTAGCCCTGTGTTTACAGTGGGGATCTTAGGTCTAAAACCTGAGCCCCACTCAGAATCCTTCAGAGTCAGTAAATTTGCATATGAAAAGACATGCAGAACAACCCAGAACTGCTGAGAGAACAGAAGATTAGCATTTGAAGGAAGGACCTGCAGAAAGAAAATGACTGTTTCACTTTTTGAATTTCAAGCAAGCAGTTTGCCTTTGGGTACACTAAATAGGAAAAGTCAGTGCCCATCAGAACCCCCTTCCAGGACTGGAAGTTAAAGGGAGCCGGCAAACAAACAGCCTGGTATACTCACCTGTGGTGACCACCTGGGGCCACGAGATGAGTGGAAGTGGGAGAGGTGTAGCAATGAAAAGACGGCTAAGTTTGGACATGTTCCATTGGCACCCATTGACCTAGCCCACAGGGGCTGAAGTGCCGGGAGGTGTGTGTGAACTCTCAAGCCTAAGGCTGGTACCCTTATGACCTAGCTTGGATGGCTAAGGGTGAGCTGATCAGAACTTGACTGAATGAAGAGAAATATGTTTGACACCGTGAGCTGCTGTAGATCGCTGCCATTTGATGGCTTGCTCTGGAATGAATGGATTACGGATGCTCAAAGTTCCAGCCAGAACAGAAGATTCAAGACCAAGGAACATGCTTGTCTCCTCAGAGTACTGGTTTTATAGGGATGGGCAATTTAAACATTGGCTATCCATAACAGGGGAAGATAAAGGCATGAAGTGGCTAGCTTACACAATTTTGTGGGTGTGTTTACGCTAAAAATGAGGGGGACAAGGTAGGATCCCCATTGAATAGATTCCTCTTTTCCTGATAGGTCTGGGGAAGAGAGGATGGGGGAAGACACTGGTAGGGTTATATGATTCAGTGGTGAGTGTTGAATGGTAACAGGATTAATCATGATCGTAAAAACTGTAATTGTAGAAGCAGTAATTGTGAAAGAGTTGACTAAGGGGGAGGCACTACTAGACTGGAGTACTGTGGCCGAACCTAAACTCCCTTAAAGATTTTGTATGCTGATACTTCATGAGGCTCAGAGCAAAGGAATAATCTTCCTCAGTTAAATTTTATCAGACAGCAGGAAGGGTGAAACCGAGATGACTTTTGGAGAACCTGACTAGATCAGATGAATACCTACAACAGACCTGAATGGCTGATACATGAGTAATCTAACCCTTAGAACTCTTGGCCCTACAGAGGACTAATTGTTAATGACTGTTTGGGACAGGTAAAATGATTGGGAGGGGGAAGTTATCCTCCAAATATGAAAGAACCATAGCTAGAAAAGCCAGGGGGTGGATCCTTTGAACCCAGGATCCTTGTGCTAAGAAAATCCTGAAACCAGGAGACCGAGAGAGAGAAACAGAGAGAGCTGTAACACTGAAGATGGTGAGAAGTGGCGGCAGAGAAACAGCAGCAGGAGAGACCGGCAGGAGACATTGGCAGGAGACAGTGCAGTGTGATTCCCGGATCACAGAGCAAGAAAGCTGAGTGCCTTTGGCCAGGAGCCTTGCTGGCAGAGTAGGAAGCCTTACAGCACTTGGTGGAATTAGTTTTGCTAACCCACAGAGCTAGAGCTGAGCACCTTAGGGCTGAGGTTTACTGGCAGAGTGCAATGCCTCTGGGCACTTATTTAAAAAAAGCCAAACCAAACCCGTTGCCATCAAGTTGATTCTGACTCATAGTGATCCTATGGGACATAGTAGAACTGCCCCATAGGGTTTCCAAGAATGGCTGGTGGATTTGAACTGCCAACCTTTTAGTCAGCAGCCGAGCTCTAAACCACTGTGCCATCAAGACTCCTTGGGCACTTATAGGCAGAGCTAAAAGAGCTTTATAACACTTGTCTGAGCAAGGCAGAGGCCAAGGGGCCAGAGAGAGGTGTGCCTGCAGGCACAGCAGAAAAGAGGCTATCCTGCTGGAAGAACTGTATCATGAGCATTTCTGAACCTGAACTGTAACCCTTTACTTCCCTAATAAACCCCATAACTGTGAGTATGGTCTGTGAGTTCTGCGTGGCAACTGCAACGAATTATCAAACCCAGCAGAGAAGTAGAGACTGCCATGGGAGGGACGGTTGGTGTTAGAATTGGTAAAGATGGCAGGGAGAGGAGGCATGTCTGACCTTCACTTTGCAGGAATCAGCCTTAGGCTGTTGATCTTGAGTCTCCTTCCCCCTAGTGAAGTTAAAAGAGGCCAGAAGCCACCTCCACATCATTTTTACACCAGGAATGACAAATTGAAGAGGAATGATGTCACCTTCATCACCAAAAAGAACATTTCAAGAGCTATCCTGAGGAACAATACTGTCAGTGATAGGATAATATCCATATACCTACAAGGAAGACCAGTTAATACGACTATTATTCAAATTTACGTGCCACCCACTAATGACTAAGATGAAGAAATTGAAGATTTTTACTAACTTCTGCAGTCTCAAGTTGATCAAATATGCAATCAAGATGCATTGATAATTACTGGTGATTGGAATGTGAAAGTTAGAAACAGAAAAAGGATCAGTAGTTGGAAAATATGGCCTTGGTGGTAGAAATGACACCAGAGATCACATGATAAAATTTTGCAAGATCAAGGACCTATTGATTGGAAATATCTATTATCAACAACATGAACTGTGACTATACGCATAGACCTTACCCGATGGAATATACAGGAATTAAATCGACTACATCTGTGGAACGAGTCCATGGAGAAGCTCAATATCATCAGTCAGAACAAGGCCAGAGGCCAACTGTGGAACAGACCATCAACTGCTCATATGCAAGTTCAAGTTAAAGCTGAAGAAAATTAAAACAAATCCATGAGAGCCAAAGTACAACCTTTAGTATATCTCACCTGAATTTGGAGACCATGTTAATGTTAGATTTGACACATTGAACACTAATGACCAAAGACCAGATGAGTTGTGAAATGATATTAAGGACATCACACGTGAAGGTCATCAAAAAGACAGGAAAGAAAGAAAAGACCAAATGGATGTCAGAAGAGACTCTGAAACTTGTTCTTCAACATAGAGCAGCTAAAGCAAAAGAAGAAATGATGAAGTAAAAGAGCTGAACAGAAGATTTCAAAGGGTGGCTCGAGAAGGCAAAGCAAAATACTATAATGAAATGTGCAAAGACCTGGAGTTAGAAAACTAAAAGGGAAGAACATGCTTGACATTTCTCAAGCTGAAAAAATTGAATAAAAATTCAAGCCTTGAGTTCCAATTCTGAAGGATTCTATGGACAAAATATTGAACGATGCAGGAAGCATCAAAAGAAGTTGGAAGGGATACACAGAGTCACTGTATCAAAAAGAATTGGTCATTTCAAGAGGTTGCATATGATCAAGAACCAATGGTACTGAAGGAAGAAGTCCAAGCTGCACTGAAAGTAATGCCAAAAAACTAGGCTCCAGGAATTGATGGAATACCAACTGAGATGTTTCAACAAACAGGTAGAGCTCTGGAAGTGCTCACTTGTCTATGTCAAGAAGTTTGGAAGATAGCTACCTGGCCAATAGACCAGAAGAAATCCATATTTGTGTCCATTCCAAATAAAGGTGATCCAATAGAATGTGGATATTATAAAACAATATCATTAATATCACACATAAGTAAAATTTTGCTGAAGATCATTCAAAAACGATTGCAGGAGTACATGAACAAGGAACTGCCAGAAGTTCAAGCCAGATTCAAAAGAGGATGCAGAACAAGGAATATCATTGCTGATGTCAGATGGACCTTAACTAAAAGCAGAGAATACCAGAAAGATGTTTACCTGTGTTTTATTGACTATGCAAAGGCATTCTATTGTGTGGATCATAACAAATTATGGATGACATTGTGAAGAACTGGAATTCCAGACACTTAATTGTGCTCATGAGGAAACCGTACATAGACCAAGAGGCAGTCATTTGAACAGAACAAGGGTTTAAAATCAGGAAAGATGTGTATCAGGGTTGTATCCTTTCACCATGCCTATTCAATCTGTATGCTAAGCAAACAATCTGAGAAGCTGGACTATATGAAGAAGAATGTAGCATCAGGATTGTGGGAAGACTCATTAACAACCTGTGATATGCAGATGACACGACCTTGCTCCCAGAAAGCAAGGAGGACTTGAAGCACTTACTGATGAAGATAAAAGACTACAGCCTTCAATATGGATTACACCTCAACATAAAGAAAACAAAAATCCTCACAACTGGACCAATAAGCAACATCATGATAAATGAAGAAATGACTGAAGTTGTCAAAGATTTCATTTTACTTGGATCCATGATCAACGACCATGGAAACAGCAGTCAAGAAATCAAAAAACACAGAGGCGAAGCCAGCATGGAGCTATAGACAGCAGCATCACACCATCCCTTCAGAGCAAATACCCAAAAGACTAAGTAAAACAGAGACAAATGTCAATCCTGGAACCCTAAGCATCAAATGAAGAGATAAAGAACTCAACCAAGTACCGAATGGAATAAGAAACTGACAGAGAAGAGAGAGAAAAGAGAGTTATGAGCTGAGGTCCCCTATCAGCTAACACAGCATGGATCCACCATCTTGGACTCCTGTCAGAGACTGGTGGACAGGGAGTACAGGAAAGCAGATTCACGGACCTCCCAGCAGGAGACAGAGCACCCAGTAACCAGAGAGACATGCTTTCCCACCCCTCACCCTGCCTCCCCCTGCTCGACACTTGCTGCTTCCTGGCCTGCTGATCCCTGTCTTCCCGGAGGGCCAATTCACTGCTTCCTGGTAGGCCGATTCCCAGCTTCCAGGCAGGCTGATCTGCCAATTCCCAGCAGCCATGATCACAGAAAAGGAGTTGCCGGTTCCATGCTGAGCAAATTCGCCCTGCTCATACTGGCCGGCTTCTTCAGTGCCTTTTCTTTGTTGCTGGTGCTGCTTTTTTTGGCCTCTTTTGGTTTCCACCCTGCCTCTCACCTCCTCCCGCTCCTTTCTCTTGAACACCTGACTCCGTGTGTCATCTTTGCTTCTTCTTGACAGGCTGTGAAGCACTGCTCAGCTGGGGAAGTGCTTCCTTGGTCTGCTTCCCTGGTCCACGCAGCCATGCTGGCGGGATCCCTGGGGCTTTTTTTTCCTTTTTATTTCTCTCCATTTCTCAGTTTCTCATCTCTTTCTACTTACCTTCTTTTCCTGTGTCCTGAATACCAGGTGCTGTGTATCATCTCCACTCCTTCCAGCTGGGCTATAGCCACACCTGTGGGATCCCTAGGTTCATTTTATTTTATTTGTAAAAAATCTTTATTTTTATGTTTTATTGCATTTTTTCCTTTTTGCTTTTCTCCATTTCTCAGTTTCTTGTCTCTCCATTCCAATGGCAAGCTCCCTCAGCACTTTTTTTCTTTTTTGCTCCTGTTTCTCTCTCCTCTCTCTCTTCTTTTCCATACCCAACCTAACTTCATACATCACAGCCTCCACCTCCCCCATCTCCTGCCAATCTGCACTATGTGCTAAACATTGCACTCCCAAGCAGCACAGGCAAGATGTACTGGAACCCGCCCTGTACTGACCACTGGCTCATCTTGTCAGCCCAAGTACCTGCCACAATAACCCACCCCAGCCCCTCCCCTTCAGCTGGACCTCCCCTGCTGCACCATAGCTAAGCAACTGGCTTTGTCCGTTGGACAAGGAGGTGAAAAATATAGTGCCCACAGATGAGCAAACAACAAAGAACACTCAGCCCACTTGCTCAAACATAACCAAATAAAACAAAAAGCAGGACAAAACAAACAAATCTGTAACCAATAAACGAAGAAAATAACTACTGAGTGTCCTGAAGACAGCAGACAGTATCAACACATATTAAAAAAAAAAAAAAAAAGACAGGATGGTTCCAGTAGGCATCCAAAATAAAACAGCAGATGACTTTCCAGTAGAAGAAAAGGCACTAGAACTACCAGATAGGGAATTCAAACCTCTAATATTCAGAGCCATCCAAGAGTTGGTACAAAAAGTAGACAAAAATGAGGAAAAAATAGACAAATTCATGGAAAAGGCAGACAGATTCATGGAAAATATAGACAAAACAATGGAAGAATTTAGGAAAATAATACAGGAAAAAAAATGCCAAAATAAATACATGACTAGAAATCATACAACAGCAACAGTTAGAAATCCAAAAGTTAAACAACAAAATTTCAGAAATGAACAGTGTCACAGAATGGCTGAGGAACAGGTCTGAAACAATGGAATATGGGATCAGTGAAATTGAAGACAAACACTTGGATACAAATTTACTTAAGGAAAAATCAGAAAAAAGAACAAAGAAAAATGAAGACACCTTAGAATTATGTGGGAAACAATCAAAGGCAAAAATCTGCAAGTGATCGGAGTTCCAGAACAGGGGGAGAATACAGAAAACACAGAGGATCACTGAAAAATTGCTGACAGAAAACTTCCCTAATATCATGAAAAATGAAAAGCTGACCATCCAAGAAGCTCAGTGAACCCTGTATAGGATAGACCCCAAAAGAAAATCACCAGGGCATATCATAATCACACTCGCTAAAACCAAAGACAAAGAAAGAATACTGAGAGCAGCTCAAGAAAAACAAAAAGTCACTTACAGAGGGGAAAAAAATAAGACTAAGCTCTGATTACTGGGCAGAAACCATGCAGGCAAGAAGGCAATGGGATGACATTTATAAAACCTTGAAAGAAAAAAATTGCCAGCCAAGAATAATATACCCTGCAAAACTCTCATTCAAATATGATGGTGAAATTAGGACATTTCCAGATAAACAGAAATTAAGGGACTATGTAAAAACCAAACCAAACTTACAAGAATTATTAAAGAGTGTTCTTTAGTCTTAGAACAAACAACATCAGATGACAGCCTGAATCTAGGATGCAAGATAGCCCCAGCCAGATACCAATGTAGGAAATGAACTCTCAAGGACTATTCAAAGCCAAAAGATTTACAACAAGGAACCAGAGAGGTTAATCTGTAAATGACAACAGCATCAGAACAATAAAAGAGGGAATAAACGGTGTAGGTATAGAACTTTCTAATGGAGAGGAAAACAAGGCTATATCAAGTAATAATAGAATGGTTCAAACCTAGGAAGATAAGGGTAAATTTCAAGGTAACCACAAAGAAAGTTAACAAACCTACTCAACAAAAGAAAAAAGAAAAAAATAAAGTCTCAGTAAGAACAAAATCTACAAAAACAAAAGAGATGAAAAAAAAATCCACAAACAAAAGGAATTCACCACAGGAGAGTAAGAGGAACAAAGAAATCGTCAGCACCACAAAAAATTGCACTACAAAATGACAACAATAAAGTCACAACTATCAATAATTGCACTGAATGTAAATGGCCTAAATGCACCCATAAAGAGACAGAGAGTGACAGAATGGTTAAAAAAACAGGATCCATCAATATGCTGTCTATAAGAGACACATCTTAGAAACAAAGACATAAATTTATTAAAAATCAAAGGATGGAAAAAATATATCAAGCAAACTGCCACCAAAAAAGAGCAGAAGTTGCAATACTAATCTCAGATAAAATAGACTTTAAAACAAAATCCACCATAACAGACAAAGATGGGCACCATATTGTGATTAAAGGGATGATCCAACATGAAGACATAACCATAATAAATATGTATGTGCCCAATGACAGGGCTCCAAAATACATAAAACAAACTTTAACAGCACTGAAAAGACAAACTGACAGTTCCACTATAATAGTAGGAGATTTCAACACATCACTCTCAAGAAAGGACAGAACATCTAGAAAGAAACTCAACAAAGATACAGAAGATCTAAAGGCCACATTCAGCCAACTTGAACTCATAAACATATATACAACACTCCACCCAACAGCTACAAAGTACACATTCTTTTCCAAAGCACATGAATTGTTCTCCAGAATAGACCACATCTTAGGCCACAGAGCAACCCTCAAGAAAATTCAAAACACTGAGATAATACAAAGTTTCTTCTCTGATCACAATGCCATCAAAGTAGAAATTAACAACAGGAAGAGCAAGGAAAAAAATCAATTATATGGAAACTAAATAACATCCTGCTTATAAACCATTGGGTAATAGAAGAAATCAAAGATGGAAAAAAAAATTCCTAGAATCAAATGAGAATGAAAACACATCATACCAAAACCTTTGGGACACAGCAAAGGCAGTGATCAGAGGTCAATTTACAGCAATAAACGCACACATCAAAAAAGAAGAAAGGGACAAAATCAAAACAGTAGCTACACAACCCTAACAAATAGAGAGCGCAAAAGAAGCCTACAGCCACCAGAAGAAAGGAAATAATGAAGATCAGAGCAGAAGTAAATAAAATCAAGAATAGAAAAGCAATAGAAAGAATCAACAAAACCAAAATTGGTTCTTTGAAAAGATCAACAAAACTGACAAACCACTGGTCAGATTGACAAGAGAAAAACAGGAGAGTATGCAAATAACCCAAGTAAGAAATGAAATGGGGGACATTACAACAGACTCAACTGGAATAAAAAGGATCATAACAAAGTATTATGAAAAACTACACTCCAACAAATTTGAAAATCTAGAGGTAACGGACAAATTTCTAGAAACACACTACCTACCCAAACTATCACAAAGTGATGTTGAATATCTGAACAGACCCATGAGAAGAGAAGAGATTGAAAAGGTAATAAAAACTCCTAACAAAAAAAAAGCCCTGGCCCAGATGGCTTCCCTGGAGAATTCTACCAAATATTCAGAGAATAACTTACACTAGTACTACTCAAATTATTTCAGAACATAGAAAAGTAAGGGATACTTCTAAATTCATTCTATAAACCCAATATAACCCTGATACCAAAACAAGGCAAAGACACCAAAAAAAAAAAAAAAGAGAAAATTACAAATGAATATCTGTGATGAATATAGATGCAAAAATTCTCAACAAAACTCTAGCCAATAGAATTCAGCATCATATCAAAAAAAGAATATACCACTACCAAGTAGGATTCATACCAGGTATGCAAAGATGGTTCAACATTAGAAAATCAATCAACCTAATCCACCACATAAATAAAATAAAACAATCAAGTGATTATCTCAATCAATGCAGAAAAGGCATTTGACAAAGTCCAGCGCACATTTCTGATAAAAAAACTCTCAATAAAATAGGTATGGAAGGTCCCCAGTTCCATTAAATGGGGAAAAGACAGTCTTTAACAAATGGTGCTGAAAAAATTGGATGTCCATATGCAAAAAAGTGAAACAGGACCCATACCTCACACCATACACAACAACTAATTCAAAATGGATCAAAGACCTAAATATAAAACTATAAAGATCATAGAAGAAAAAATATCATCTACTCTAGAGGCCCTAATACACTCCATTAACAGGATACAAACTGTAACTAACAACACACAAACTCTAGAAGATAAGCTAGATAACTGGGATCTTCTAAAAATTAAACACTTATGCTCATAAAAAGACCACCAAAAGAATAAAAGGACAACCTACAGACTGGGAAAAAAAATTTGGCTGTGACAAATCCAATCAGTGTCTAATCTCTAAACTCTACAGGAAAATCCAACACCTCTGCAACAAAAAGACAAGTAATCCAATCAAAAAAAAGGGGCTAAGGAAATGAGCAGACACTTCACCAAAGAGGATATTCAAGCGGCTAACAGACACATGAGGAAATGCTCACGATCACTAGCCATTTGAGAAATGCAAATGAAAACTACAATGAGATACCATCTCTCCCCAGCATTACTGGCATGAATGAAGAAAACAGAAAATAGCAAATGTTGGAGAGGCTTCAGGGAGAGTGGAACTCTTATGCACTGCTGATGGGAATGCAAAATGGTACAACAATTTTGGAAAACAATATGGTGCTTCCTTAGAAAGCTAGAAATAGAAATAACATATGATCCAGGAATTCCACTCCTAGGAATATATCCTAGAGAAATAAGAACCATCACATGAATAGACATATGCATACCCATGTTCATTGCAGCGTTGTTCAAAATAGCAAAAAGATGGAAACAACCTAGATGCCCATCAACAGATGAATGGATAAACAAACTATGGTACATATACACAACGGAATACTATGCAATGATAAAGAACAATGATGAATCTGCAAAGCATCTCACAACATGGATGAATCCGGAGGGCATTATGCTGAGTGAAATAAGTCAATCACAAAAGGACAGATATTGTATGAGACCACTACTATAAAAACTCATGAAAAGGTTTACACACAAAAAGCAACAATATTTGGTGGTTACAAGGGAGGTAAGGGGTTGGGGTGGGAAAACACTAAATAGACAACAGATAAGTGGTAACTATGGTGAAGGGTAAGACAATACACAATATGGGGAAGCCAGCACAACTTGTTCAGGGTAAAGTCATGGAAGCTCCATGGACAAATCCAAACTCCCTTAGGGATTGAATTACTGGGCTGAGGGCTGTGGGGCACATGGTATCAGGGAACATCTAGCTCAGTTGGCGGAACACAGTTTATAGCGAAAACGTTCTGCATTCTACCTCGGTGAGTAGTGTCTGGGGTCTTAAAAGCCTGTGAGCAGCCATCTAACATACTCCACAGGTCTCACCCTTTCAGGAGCAAGGGATAATGAAGAAAACTAAAGACACAAAGGAAATATTAATCCAAGGGACTCATAGACCAGACTGAGTCCAGTACAACTAGATGGTGCCAGGCTACCACCAGTGACTGCTCTGACAAGGATTATAATAGAGGGTCCCGGACAGAGCTGGATGGAGATAAATGTAGAACAAAATTCTAACTCAGAAGAAAAAGACCAGACTTCCTGGCCTGACAGAGAATGGAGAAACCTGAGAGTAAGGCCACCGGACACCCTTTTAGCCCAGTAATGAAGTCACTCTGGAGGGTCATCTTTTAGCCAAAGATTGGACAGACCAATAGGACAAAATGAGAATAAAGGGGCACACCAGCCCAGGGGCAAGGTCGAGAAAGCAGGAGGGGACAGAAAAGCTGGTAATAAGGAACCCAAGGTAGAGAAGGGAGAGTACTGACATGTCATGGGGTAGTTAACCAATGACGTTAAGCAATATACGTACTAACTGTTTAATGAGAAGCTGGTTTGTTCGGTAAACCTTCATCTAAAGTCCAGTAAAAAAAAAAAAAAAGATTTGAAAAAAAAAAGAAATCAAAAGACGCATTGCATTGCACAAATCTGCTGCAAAAGACCTCTTTAAAGTGTTAAAAAGCGAAGACGTCACCTTGAAAATTAAGGTGTGCCTGAGCCAAGCTATGATATTTTCAATCACCTTGTATGCATGTGAAAAATGGACAATCAATAGGAAGATCAAAGAAGAGGTGACAAATCTGAATTTCGATATTGATAAGGAATATTAAATATACCATGGACTTCCAGAAGAATGAACAAGTCTGTCTGGAAGAAGTACAGCCTGAGTGCTCCTTGGAAGTGAGGATGACGAGGCTTCAACTCACGTACTTTGGACATGTTATCAAGAGGGACCAGTGCCTGGAGAAAGACATCACACTTGGCAAAATAGAGGGTTATTGAAAAAGAGCAAGACCTTTGATGAGTTGGATTGACACAGTGGTTGCAACAAAGGGCTCAAACATAGCAATTGTTGTGAGGATGGAGTAGGACTTGCTGGCATCTAACAACAACAACCTTCCTGGGGGCAAAAATTCCAAAAGATTGGGCACGTGAGCTTGTGGAAGTGTCTTAAGGTAGGTTGTCCTTGGCCAACCGTGGAGTGGCTTGAAGTGTTCTAAGTCAAGTAGAACAAGTTTTTGCTGATGGATGCTGGTATTGCCTTCGGAGACCAGACGTGTTCCAAAGCATTAGGTGCCTTGACATCTTGCAAAATGAAGGCAGAGTTTCCATTTGCTTCCTACACTCAGCCAGTGTTTGAAGCGAATTCTCTGTGCCTGGCCTTCTACTTCAGGAATAAAAAAATGCGGAATCTATATTTAGTTATTGAAAATGTTATAGATCTCAGTTTCCTGATGTATTTTGTTGACAAGTGAAATCTAGAGGCCAGTTTCTAACCTTTATTTAAGCTTGCAATGTGCCCTTTTCTGTTTTCTGAATCCTGGTTGTCCTCCCTTCAGAATTTTAGTGTTCGAAACCATCAGGTAAGTTCTGTCAAGTGTGATCTGAAGTTGCTGCTTTCTCGTGTCCTGCCTCTCCCTATTGCCCTATAAGAGTGGAGGCTGTGCTGACAGGCTCCTGGGGTGGTGGGGGAAGGAGGAAACAAGTCTCCTGGGGGTTGTGGGGAGGACATGCTGTCTGCTAGTCCCCCAACTCTGAGTGGAGGTTCAGCCTTTTCTTTCTAGATAGGGGCCTCTGCCTCATCTCCATGGTTTCCTACCTCAGTTAGATGTGGTTCTTATTAAATATTTAGTTTTAATAGCTGATCCCTTCAAATGGGATTTGGAATTATTTATTTTGCCTCTGATGAATCTGTCTTCTGATCTGAAGTAGTCAATTCCTCCCTGTTAGGGGATATACAGCCTGGCTGCTCTAGGTTCATAAAGCTTTTCCATTAAAAGTCTCTCTCCTCTGCCAATATTTATTGCTAGAGTCGCTATTTGCCCAGAAGCTACTGTCTGCTGCATCTTCTGGGAAATGAAATTTATGTCTCCTGGCACTGGTGGGGGTGACATCACTGAGGCACTGTTCACATTACCAAGTGTCATAAGCCTGGAGCCCAAGCCTCCCAGTGGATGGTAAAGGTGAGGGAGATGGAGTAGGTTTGCATAAACAAACTCCCTCTATATACCTCTTCGGTTCCCTCCCTGCTTGCACCATCTCACCCTCTAGTGGTATTGATAGTATCATTATATAATTAGGCGAAGCTTTTAAAATTTGTGTAGAGGAGCTGGGTCCATATGGTGGAGGGATGAGCAAGAGGGGGATGCTCAGGCTTCATCAGGAGAGTGTCTGCTCAAGGGGCAACAACCATGCCCTCTATTCATAACACTGTGTAGCTTACAGGTCACTCTAGTACGAACCGTGTGACACATGTTTTGCTACCTTATGTTGACAGGTGAGTTAACTGAGGCACAGAGATTCAGGGTTTTGCTAGTCCTTGGCAAAGGTGGGGTTTGAACCCAGCTCTTTTGACTCAGGGCTCTCTCCTCTGCCCTTCAGGGCCTGCTGGTGCCTGGAGGAGGGATGAATGAAGCTCTCAACTCCAGCCCCTCTCCTAACTGCCTTACATGAAAGCATCCCCTGAGATCCACAGTAAGCTGGCCCAGGAAAGAGACAGAAATCTCCTGGGCAGCAATTTGCTGGGTATGTTTTGCCTCTGTCGACTCTCTTCTCTCTTTATCTAATCAGCTTTTCCTACTACCTCATCATTTATTTTCTCAAAGGAGTATTGATGCTTCTTCACTTCCTATTCACTCTTCAACCTACTGCCTTTCTCCCTCCTCCACCCCATCTCACCCCAATCAGTCAATGACGCCATCAAAGAGCTTGGAGGAGCACTGACCTGTTGCCACGGACTTGCCAAGGCTGTAAATCTTTAAAGAAGCAAACTGCCACATCTTTCTCCCGAGGAACAGCTGGTAGGTTCAAACTGCCAAACTTTTGGTTAGCAGCCAAGCACTTACCCACTGCACCACCAGTGCTTCTTGGAGGAGCACTAGACTAATTAAATAAAGAAGTGGCACAGATTTGCTCTCTCTCTCTTTCCAGACCGACTGGCCTTAGACTATCTGCTCGCCTCTCAGAGAGGGATCTGTGCTCTAGTGGGGTCACAGTGCTGTGTTTTTGTAAATGACAGCTACCATGAAATACAACAACAGGTGGTTGAAGCCCATGCCCTGTGTGGGCAAGGAGCCCTGGCTGCATATGTACCCCAGATAATTCTTTACAAGACCTGTTTAGCTGGCTACCAGCTGGATGGGTGTGTGATTGCTCAGCTCAATGGACAGCTTTGGGTCCACGTCGGCTTCATGGATGTGGCACTGTGCAGTTGAACAGGATCCCATGCACAGAAGGACCGCAGGCTTGATTTAATGTTCCATTGTTGCCGTCTTGAAATTCTTAAGAGTTTTTGAACAAGGTATCTGCATTGTCATTTTGCGCTGGGCCCCACAAATTATCCAGCCCATCCTGCCTGGGTCTTTTAAAATGTACCTTCTATAACAGACACCATCCATTGTCAACCTAACATTCATTCCCTCTCCTTCCCTCTAACAGAATCCCAATTTTTTCAGTCACTTTTGGAGACTGCTGATCTCAGGAGAGGCCCTTCCTCAGCCACAGAGGATGAATCTGACGGATTAGAACAGTGATGGAACCTGAAGGCTTTTGGTCAGTGTTTTAGTTATAGTTGCTGCTATAACTGCAATCCCACAAATGGGTGGCTTTAACAAACAGAAATTTATTTTCTCATAGTTTAGGAGGCTAGAAGTCTGGATTCAGGGTGCTAGTTCTAGGGGAAGGCTTTCTGTCTCTGTCAGCTCTGGAAGAAGGTCCTTGTCTCTTTGAGCTTCTGCTCCTGGACGATTTTCATGTGGCTTGGCAATCTCCTTTCCTCCATCTCTGCTACTCCCTTGCTTGTTCAATACCTTATATCTCAAAAGAGACTGACTGAAAACACACTGTAAACAAATCCTGTCTCATTAACATAACAAGGACTACCCATTCCCAAATGGGATTATAACCATAAGCATGTTATTGTTGTTAGGTGCCGTCAAGTTGGTTCTGATACATTGTGACCCTATAGGACAGAGTAGAACTGCCCCATAGGGTTTCCAAGGAGTGGCTGGTGGATTTGAACTGCTGACATTTTGGTTAGCAGCCGAGCTCTTAACCGCTATGCCCCCAAGGCTCCTAAACCACAGTCATAGAGGTTAGGATTTGCAATACATGTTTTTGGGGGACACAATTCAATCCCTAATATTCCACCTTTTGGCCCCCCCCCGAATTCATGTCTTTGCCACATGCAAAGCACATTCACCACATCACATCATCCCAAAAGTCTTAAAAACTCCGAATCCAAAATACTATCTTCTAAACCATCTGTCATGGATTGCGTTGTGTTCCCCAAAAATATCTGTCAGCTTGGCTGGGTCATGATTCCCAGTATTGTATGATTGTGTTATCTGATGTGATTTCCTTGTGTGTTGTAAACTCTACCACTATGATGAGATTATATGTGATCTCCTTATGTGTTGTAAATTCTATCACCATGATGAGGTTGACAAGATTAGTGTCTTAATGCAATCTCTTTTGAGATATAAAAGAGAGAATCGAGCAGAGACACAGGGGAACCTCATACCACCAAGAAAGCAGTGCTGGGAGCAGAGTGCGTCCTTTGGACCTGAGGTTCCTGCACAGAGAAGCTCCCAGACCAAAGGAAGACTGATGACATGGACTTTCCTCTAGAGCCAATGGAGGAAGCGTTCCCCTGGAGCTGATGCCCTGAATTTGGACTTGTAGCCAACTGGACTGTGAGAGAATAAACTTCTCTTTGCTAAATCCATCCACTTGTGGTATTTTTGTTAGAGCAGCACTAGATGACTAAGACACCATCTAAATCAAATATGGATGACACTTCAGGGTATTCCATCCTGAGGCAGAATTCCTCTCCATCTGTGAACCTGTGAAATCTAAAATACAATTTATCTGCTTCCAAAGTACAACACAGTGTACTGTACTGGTGGAACAAGCAAAAGGTAGACATTTCCATTACAAACGGGAGAAATTTCAGGGAAAGAAGGGATAAAGGGCACCAAGCAAGTCCAAAACCCAGCAGAAAAATTTACATTAACTCTCAAGCCTTGGAAATAATCCTCTGTTCTCTAGACCATCTGGGCAAGGGCCCTGCCTTTAGACTCTGGATGTTGCCAAGCCTTCTAGATTCTGCGGGGAGGCCTCTCTGCACTGGGCTTCAGTTCTGACTTCCAGGCCCACTGGGATGGCAACTCTGCTCCCTTGGCTTTGGGCGGCCTCATACTCCTAGTCCATCTGTCTGAGTGGCAACCTCACCCACTCGGCCCTTGCAGGCCCTGTTCTTCTTCCCCTTGGGCATGGCAGCCCCACTCCCTCAGTTTTGATGATGGCCCCATCCCCTGGCACACCTTAATGGCAGACCCACACTCCGGAACCGAGTTGGTGAAGATTCGACTCTTTGAAACTTAGGAGGCTGCGACCCCACCCTTAGAGATCCAGGAGACCGTGGCCCCACTCTTTGAAATGGAGAAGGTCCTGCTTCTCATGCTCCTTTCAACAGTTCTGCTGATCTCTGAGCTGCTCCAGGATTGGTCCTTTTCTTTTCTTGAAGGACAACAGATGTAGCTCCTTTGGCCTGTTTTCTGCGTCTAGAATTCTAAGAGGCAGAAAGCGTTCTTTCCTTTCATTCTTTTTCTGTCCCCTTCAGCCTAAGCTGATCTGTTTTCTGCTGTGGTATTTGGTTAGATCCATCAATCACAGCCTTAATCTCTTTAACAAAAGATTGTGTAGCCATGTCCTTGGTGAAAATTCGAGGACATGTATCCTCAGTTTGTACAATAGAATTTTTCAGATCTTGAAGTTGTTTTCATTTTGCACAGTTCATTTTTAAGTCCATTTCTTTCCTCTAGCATTTTACTATAAGCAGCAAGGAGAAACTATGTGACCCCTTTAAGATCTTGCTTAGAAATCTCAGCCAGCTATCTAAGTTCATCCCTTACAAGTTCTACCTTCTGTCAAATATTTGATCATAATTCAGACAAGTTTTTGCCCCTGCATAAAAAGCATCACCCCTCCTCCATTGTCCAATCACATGTTCATCGCTTTCTTTTACAGCCTGACCAGAAGCACATTTAATGTCTAAATTTCTAGCACCATTTTGTTGCTGGCACCATATGTAGTCTCTAGACCATAGAGACTTTCTCTACAACTCTCCTCATTTCCTTCTGAGCCCTCACCAGAATTGCCTTTGGCGTCCATAATTCTACCAACAGTCTCTTCAAGGCAACCTGGGCTTTTACTGTTAGGTACCTTAAAACTCTTCAAATTTCTACCCATTACCCAATTCCAAAACCACTTCTATGTTTTAGGTGTCTGTTAGAGCAGCATCTTACGCTCAGTACCAAATTCTTAATTATCTAGTGATGCTACAAAAGAAATACCACAAATGAGTGTCTTTAACAATTAGAAATTTATTTTCTCACAGTTTAAACTCATTGCCATTGAGTAGATTCCGACTCATAGAGACCCTATAGGCAGAGTAGAACTGCTCCATAGGGTTTCCAAGGAGGAGCTGGTGGATTTGAACTGTCAACCTTTTGGTTAGTAGCCAAGCTCAGTAACAACTAGATATTCTGATTACTTCTTCTCATATTTTCCTTCCTCAGCTCAATCCTTAGTGGCTGTCTCTGGCAGGATTTCGTGATTCATTCTTTTATTAATTCACTAGGTATTTACCCAGTACTCCTGTGTGCTGGCAAGGAGCCCTGGTGATGCAATGGTTACGAGCTGAGCTACTAACCAAAAGGTCAGTGGTTTGAAGCCATCAGTGGCTTTGTGGGAGAAAGATCTGGTGATCTGCTCCCATAAAGATCACCGTATAGGAAATCCTATGGGGCAGTTCTACTTTGTCCTGTAGGGTTGCTGTGAGTCAGAGTGGACTTGATGATACACAATAATAACCTATGTGTCAGGCTCAATGCTAAAAGCAGCAGATGGAACCACGAAGAAGAAAGAGAAGACCCCTGTTTTCAAGGAGCTCACATTCTAGTCCTTAGCCCACTTCTCCAACTACTATCCATATTCCTCCTGGGCTTTAACTACAGGCAAGGGCTGCATTCCAATGTAGGGCTTCACAGTGACTTTCCTAATAAGCCAACAGTCAACAGATCCTCCTGGAAGGGAAAGAGACAAGACTGAGCTGCTCTTGACCAGTCAGACATGAAATAATCTTTACTCCATATTCCCAGCCAAGATAGGAACAGAAGAAAGAAAAGAGCTGGCTGTCTTTTCTGACTCCTAAGCTCCAACTTTAGGAGCCTGGGTGGCACAGGGGGTTTGTGATTGGCTGCTAACCTGAAAGTTGGCGATTCAAACACACCCAGAGGCTCTGCAGAAGAAAGGCCTAGCAAACTGCTTCCGTAAAAGGTATTGCTGTTGTTGTTAGTTGCCATGGAGTTGATTCTCACTCTTGGCAACCCTATATGGGCAGAGCAGAACTGCCCCATAGACTTTTCAAGGCTGTGACCTTTCAGGAGCAGACTGTCAGGCCTGTCTTCCAAGGCGCCTCTGGGTGGGTTTGAACTGCCAACCTTTTGGCTAGTAGTCGAACATTTAACCATTTGCACACCCAGGGACTCCAAGGAAAGATTACAGCCAAGAAAACCCAATGGAGCAGTTGTGCTCTGTAACACATGGGGTGGCTATGAGTCAGGGGCCAATTTGATGGCAAATAACAACAACAACAACAAGCTCAAACTTTATTTTTCTGCACTTTTCAGACATATTACTGGATTCTACAATAGCAAATTCCTCTAACAGAATCTTACCATATGTGGGAATTTTCTTTCATTTCCCATAAAAGATATTGAAAGATCCCAGTAGATTTAGAGGTTATTATATTGTCAGTATTGCTACCCCCTCACTCACACACAGTTACAGAAAATAGTAAGAGAGCTTCTATCAGGTGAATACTTGTCAAATTCTCCCAGACTGCTAGTGAAGAAAGATAACTACTGAATACATTACTGATAATAGCACCTTTGAAAAAAATACACATTTGGGAAAAAGTTTAAAATAAAATGGCAAACCGTTCAACCTGCTAATTCAACCTATGAGAAATTGATGTAGGAATACAATCCAAATGACAGAAAATAATTTATGTGTAAAGATGCTTATTATTTATTACAGAAAGTTGGGAAAAACTTTACTATTGTCACCCATGTAATTCACTATATTCATAGGATAAAGGAGAAAAACTATATGACCATCCTGATAAATGCTGAAAAAGCACTTGTTAAAATTTGACAACAATTCCTACCTTATAGGACAGAGTAGAACTGTCCCATAGGATTTCCAAGGAGTGGCTGGTGGATTTGAACTGCCAACTTTTGGCTAGCAGCTGAGTTCTTAACCACTGCACCACCAGGGCTCCAAGCCAGGAGTAAAAGGAAAACCCTTAATTTATAAAAGATATATCTGGTGGGGGAAGCACAACAAACATTATATTGGACAAGGAAACAGAAGAAGCACTGCCATCAGAATTTCAAAAAACAGCCTAGAGCTACTTCAGGGCTAGGACTACATTTAGGCACAAAATTTAAGAAGGTATCAAAAACTCAGTAATTGAAATAAATAATACTTTAGTGTAGTATTTTTTAAAAATCAAAATTAATGCAAATAGGACTTCCAAGCAACATGGCACTACAGTTAGAAGCACCATGCTGTCCTTCCACAGCAAAAATCAGAAAAACTAAGTCAAACAGAGTCACATGTCAATCCCGAAACCCTAAGTATCAAATGAAGAGATAAAGAACTCAGCCAAGCACCAAACGGAATAAGAAACTGACAGAGAACAGAGAGCGAGGAGAGATACACGCAGAGATCCCCTATCAGCTACCACAGCACAGATCTGCCATCTTGGACTCCTATTGGAGATCAGTGAACAGTGGGTACGAGAACGCTGCTTCACGGAGCTTCCAGCAGGAGACAGAACAACCAGTAACCAGCGATATAGACTTCCCACCCCCCAACCTTCTTCACCCTCACTTAGCCTCCTTTGCTTCCTGCAGCCACAGTCTCTTGGCCGGGAAACACTAGCTTCACCCTGGTGTCTCTTGGATTCCACCTTCCCGCACTGGCGGGCTCCCTGAGTGCCTTTTGTTGGCTGCTGGTTTTGCTTTTTTCCGCTTCTTTAGATTTCTTCCTTACCTATCACCACCTCCCTCTCCTTTCTCTCAAATACCTGGCTCCGTGCGCCAACTTTGCTTCTTCCTGAAAGGCTGGGAAACACTGCTCAACTGTTAAACTGCTTCCTGGCCCATGCGGCCACGCTGGTGGGACCCCTGAGGCTTTTTTGTTTGCTTGTTAGTTCTGTTTTGATTTGTTTGTTTATTTGTCTTTTCTCAGCTTGGGAGCCCCTTCTAGCCCAGCAGTACCGTGCAGCTTGGAAGCTACTCCCTAAGTCTGCACAGACGCACAGGGACATCCCTGGGAGCATTTCTTTTTTCTTGTTTTTTTTTTATTTTTATTTTTTGGTTTTGTTTTTGTTTCTTTGTTTTGCTTTCTTCTCTCTCTTATTCCCTTTTTGTCTTTCTTCACTTCCAGTCTCTCAATTTATTCTTTTTTTTCTTTTACCCTTTTTATTTTTTTTTCATTTTTGTTTTTTACCATTTCTCAGTCTCTCATCTCTCCACTCCAATAGCAAGCTCCCTTAGCACTCTTTTTTGTTTGTGTGTTTTTGGCTCTTGTTCCTCTCTCCTCTGTCTCATCTTTCCCATACCCATCTTAGCTCCACACATCACAATCTACCCCCTCCTTCCTGCCTACCTGCACCGTGCACTGAACATCACACTGCCAAGCAGCACAGGCATGGCCTACTGGAACCTGCCCTATTCTGATTCCCAGTCCACACTGTCAGCCCTGGTATGTGCCACAAACAACCCATCCCAGCAACTCCCCTTCAGGTGGACCTGCCCTGCTGTACCATACCTAAGTGACTGACCCTGCCCATTGGAGAAGGAGGTGAAAAGTATCATGCCCACAGACAAGCAAACAACAAAGAACGCACAGCCCACCTGCTCAGACATAACCAAATAAAACAAAAAAGCAGGACAAAACAAATATACCAACAATAAAAGAGGAAAATAACCACTGAGTGTCCTGAAGACAGCAGACAATATCAAAACATTTACAAAAACAGGACAGGATGGTTCTGGTAGGTGTCCAAAATAAAACACCAGATGACCTTCCAGTAGAAGAAAAGGCACTAGACCTACCTGACAGGGAATTCAAATCTCTAATATTCAGAATTATCCAAGAGTTGAAGCAAAAAGCAGACAAAAATGAAGAAAAAATAGACAAATTCATAGAAAAGGCAGACAAATTCATGGAAAATACAGACCAAAAAATGGAAGAATTCAAGAAAATAATACAAAAAAAAATGCTAAAATAAATTCACAACTAGAAATCATACAAAAACAACACTTAGAAATCCAAAAGATAAACAAGGTTTCAGAAATAGTGTCATAGAAAAGCTGAGGAGCAAGTTTGAAACGACGGAAGATAAGATCAGTGAAATTGAAGACAAACACTTGAATACAACTCTGTTTGAGGAAAAGTTAGAAAAAAGAATGAAGAAAAATGAAGAAACCCTGAGAATTATGTGGGATACAACCAAAAGCAAAAATTTGCAAGTGATTGGAGTTCCAGAACAGGGGGAGAAAACAGAAAACACAGAGAGGATCATTGAAGAATTGCTGACAGAAAACTTCTCCAGTATCATGAAAGATGAAAAGCTGACCATCCAAGAAGCTCAACGAACCCCATATAATATAGACCCCAAAAGAAAATCACCAAGGCCTATCATAATCACACTCGCTAAGACCAAAGACAAACAAAGAATCCTGAGAACAACTTGAGAAAAACAAAAAGTCACATACAGAGGAGAAACAATAAGACTAAGCTCAGATTATTTGGCAGAAACTATGCAGGCAAGAAGGCAATTGGATGGCATATATAGAGCTTTGAAAGAAAAAAATTGCCAGCCAAGGATAATATATCCTGCAAAACTCTCATTCAAATATGATGGTGAATTTAGTCATTTCCAGATAAACAGAAATTAAGGGACTATGTAAAAACAAAACCAAACTTACAAGATTTATTAAAGGGAGTCTTTTGATCTGAGAACAAACAACATCAGACCACAGGCTGAATATAGGACACAGGATTGTACTAGCCAGATACCAACCTAGGAAATGAACTCTTAAGGACTATGCAAAACCAAAAGAATTACAACAGGGAACCAGAGAGGTTAATGTGTAAATGACAACAGCATCAGAACAATAAAAGAGGGAAAAAACGGTGTAGGTATAGAACCTTCTAATGGAGAGGAAGGCAAGGTGATACCAAGTAATAACAGACTGGTTCAAATCTAGGAAGATAAGGGTAAATTTCAAGGTAACCAAAAAAGAAAGTTAACAAACCTACTCCTCAAAATAAAGAAGAAAAACAAAGTCTCAGTAAAACAAAAACAAAAGAAATGAAAAAAAAAATCTACAAACAAAAGGAACTCAGCACAGGAGAGTAACAGGAACAAAGAAATCAACAGCGCCACGAAAAAAAAGCACTTCAAAATGCAATCCCACTCCTAGGAACATATCCTAGAGAAATAAGAGCTGTTACAAGAATAGACATATGCACTCTCATATTCACTGCAGCACTGTTCACAAATAACAAAAAGATGGAAGAAACCTAGATGACCATCAACACATGAATGGATAAACAAACTATGGTACCTACACACAATGGAGTATTATGCAAAGATAAAGAATAATGATGAATCTGTGAAACTTCTCATAACATGGATGAAACTGGAGAACATTATGCTGAGTGAAATAAGTCAATCACAAAAGGACAAATATTGTATGAGACCTCTACTGTAAAAACTCATGCAAAAGTTTACACACACAAAGAAACAATCTTTGTTGGTTATGAGGGATGGGAGGGGTGGGAGGGAACTAAACAAACAATAGATAAGTGGTAACTTTGGTGAAGGGTAAGAGTACACAATACTGGGGAAGCCAGCACAACTTGTACAAGGAAAGGTCACGGAAGCTCCTTAGACACTTCCAAACTCCCTGAGGGACTGAACTGCTGGGCAGAGGGCTGTGGGGACCATGGTCTCGGGGAACATCTAGCTCAGTTGGCATAACACACTTTATAAAGACAGTGTTCTACATTCAACCTTGGTGAGTAGCGTCTGGGGTCTTAATAGCCTGTGAACAGCCATCTAAGATACTTCACTGGTCTCACCCCCTCGGGAGCAAGGGAGAATGAAGAGAACAAGATACAAGGGAAAGATTAGTCCATAGGACTAATGGACCACAGCTACCAAGGCCTCCACCAGACTGAGTCCAGTACAGCTAGATGGTGCCCGGCTACCACCACTGACTGCTCTGACCGGGATTACAATAGAGGGTCCTGGACAGAGCTGGAGAAGGATGTAGAAGAAAATTCTAACTCACAAAAAAAGACCAGGTTTACTGGCCTGACACACTGGAGAAACCCCAAGAGTATGGCCCCCAGACACCCTTTTAGCTCAGTGGTGAAGTCACTCACGTGGTTCACTGTTCAGCTGGGGATTGGACAGCCCCATAAAACAAAATGGGACTAATGAGGCACAGCAGTCCAGGGACAAGGACTAGAAGGCAGGAGGGGACAGGAAAGCTGGTGATAGGGAACCCAAGGTTGAATAAGGACAGTGTTGACATGTAGTGGGGTTGTTAACCATTGTCATAGGGCAATATATATACTAACTGTTTAATAAGAAGCTATTTGTTCTGCAAACCTTCATCTAATGTACCAAAAAAAAAACAACGAATTATCTATGTGAGATCAAATTGACAACAGCAACTCAAAAGGTTTGATGGGAAGCCTAGGAGGCAATGAGTTGAAGATAATGGTGATGGAATAATTTGGAAAAAGATAGCGAGAATAGCAGCACAACTGGAAGAATGTAATCAATGTCACTGAATTATACATGTGGAAACTTTTGAAATGCTGTAACTTTGGGTATGTATATTTTCACCAAAAAAAAAAGTCCTCCAAGGTGAAGGGAGAGTGTTGACATGTCATGTGGTTGTTAACCAATGTCATAAAGCAATATGTGTACTGACTGTTTAATGAGAAACTATTTGTTCTGTAAACCTTCATCTAAAGTACAATAAAAAAAAATTAATACAAATAAATCCTTGATAAGCAACATATGAAATTTTAAAATAAAAACAGGATTGGCATCATTGATTTTTTCCTTGTGCTTCTGGCTCTAATATAGCTCTACTATTCATTAAAATATTATTTAATTAGTTACTGTTTCTTTTTATGGCATCTTCTTAGGTACCTCACACACCTCACCCTTGCACTGGCTTTTTGGTACTAGTTAATGATATTTTTGGAGTTTTGGTCAATGTAATCTGACAAGAAAAAAAAAGAGATAAAAGTATTGTAGGTGAAGAGGCAAATCTATTATTATTTGCAAATAAGATCGTAAAGAGGAAAATCCTCATTACAATGTTCGTTGACTCTATGACCTGTGACAAGTCACTTAGCCTTTCATCTGTAAAACAGGAATAATATTAGTGACTACCTCATGAAGCGATTGCGAGAATTGAATGAGTTAATGTATGTAAAGTGTTTAGGAGCCTGACAAATAGTAAGCACTTTGTAGTTTTATCTAATTGTCTACCTAGAAAGTCCAAGAAAAAATCTATTGAAAAAATATTAGAACCATTCAAGAAAGCATAAAAAATTAACAGCTTCTCTATATACCAGCAACATTCAATTGGCAAATGT
Organism: Dugong dugon; assembly: GCA_030035585.1. Taxonomy (NCBI): domain Eukaryota; kingdom Metazoa; phylum Chordata; class Mammalia; order Sirenia; family Dugongidae; genus Dugong; species Dugong dugon. Next base: position 157,398,192 of record CM057462.1, read on the forward strand.
AATGTAGAAAAAGATACCTTCACGTAGCAATTAAAACAATTAGTGACCTGGGGATACATATAACAAGATATGTGCGAGACTCATATGAAGAAACTATAATACATTACTGAAGATCATAAATAATAAAAAGGACCTGAATAAAAAGTGATATATCATATTTTTGCATGGAGACACTCAATATTGTAAAAAAGGATTGTAATCCTCCCCCAAATTAATCTATATTTAATATTATCCCAACTGAAATTACAATAGAAGTTTCTAATCAATCTCGTTTGATTCTAAAATTCGTCTATCATACCTAAAAACAAGCAACAGAGTGGTGAATCTTGTGCTATAAGAAATCAAATATCCCACCAATCTATGGTAATGTAAGAGGTGTGGTACTTGCATAGGAGCAGTAGAGCTAAAAAAAAGGCTCAGAAACATTTATCTATACAGAAGTTATCATTTATCTATGGCAATTAGCATATGCTACAAGTATCATTTCAATTTAGTGGGAAAAGGATGAACAAGTGAGTACATGGCACTGAGACAATTTGCTCTCCTTCTGCAAAACTAAATTTGATCTTCATCTGACACTATGCATATACTCTGAAACAAATTCATAATGAATTAAAGGACTCACATGTAAAAAATAAGTCATAAAAGTACTAGAAGAAAATACAGGAGAATTTAGTCTTCACAGATGTATATTCCCAGCATTTAGAATGTGGTTAGCGCACAGAAAGAACTCAACAAATGTATGTTGAATAAATGAGAAAATAAATTAATTTAAAGTGAGTAAGTCCTTCCTAAATAAAACACCAAACTCCAAAGCCATAAAGAAAATTATTGACTGACTTTACTATGTAAACCTTAATGACTTTTAAATGATAAAACAATCTATAAACAAAGTTAATTTTCAAGAAGCAGTAGGGGAGAAAACATTTTTGACATTATCTAATACTCAAAGAATTTACCTGCAATTTTATTTAAAGCACTCCTAAATGATACAAAAAAGATAAACAACAAAAGAAGAAAATAGGCTACTAGAGAGGAAGAAATGTAAACGTTTAATAAATGTGAAAAGCTATTCAGCCAAATTAGTAATCAAAGAAATGCAGATTAAAAGAAGGTATAATTATCTCCCTGAAATAAAAGCTTAAGACGGATAATGTTCATTGTTATTGAGGGCATTGTTGTTGGCTGCCATGGAGTTGCCCCACATCCTGGCAGCCCCACACACAAGGAAATGCTGCCCAGTCCTGTGCCATTCCCATGAGGGCATAAGGAAATGGATATTCTCCTCCAGTGTTGATGGGAGTATCAGTTGCTACAGTCTTGGGGAAAAGGTATAGGGAAAGTCATCTGGCAGTGTTGTGTTCTGTTGATTCTGACATAGTGACCCTATATGAGAGAGTGGAACTGCCACATAGGGTTTTGTAGGCGTAATCTTTACGAGAGCAGATCACCAGGTCTTTTCTCCCACAGAGCGACTGGTGGGTCCAACAGCTGACCTTTCAGTTAGCAGCTGAGCACTTAGCCACCAGGGCTCCTTCATTTAGCAAAAATGTCAACAGTTTGAATCCATTGGCCGCTCTTTAGAAACCCTGTGGGGCAGTTCTACGCTGCCCTATAGGGTTGCTGTGAGTCAGAATTGACTCGACAGCAAAGGGTTTGGCTTGATTTTTGTTTTTTTGCTTTTTTTACCCAAAATTAAAAAGTGTATATAGCCTTTTGGAGCCCTGGTAGTGCAGTGGTTAAGAGCTAGGCTGTTAACCAAAAGGTCAGCAGTTCGAATCCATCAGCCACTTCTTGGAAACCCTGTGAGGCAGTTCTACTGTGTCCTATAGGGCTGCTATGAGTCAGAATCAACTCTCCAGCAATGGATTTTATAAAGCCTTTCACCCAATCAATTCCACTTACAGCAATTTAACCTACAGAAACTTGACTTAACTGCACAGTGATTATATACACAAGGAAATTCACTGCAGTATTGCTTAAAATATTTAAAAACTGGAAATAACCTAAGTGCTTATTGTTAGGGAAGGAATTAAATGAATTACTTTATATCCTGTCTATTAAATGCAATTCAGTGGTTAAAAAGAAAAAAGATGTATGATGCTGACATGGAAAACTGTAAAAGATGTATTGAAAGTGAGTAAAGGAAGTTTGAGAAAATATATATTTTTGTCAGTTTTGCTGTCTTTTGTATGCTCAGTGCCTAGGGCAATGTTTGACACATGGCATGGCTCAAAAGTATTTGTTGAATGTATGTTGTTGCTGTGTGCCATTGAGTCAATTCTGACTCACAGCAGCCCTATAGGACAGGGTAGAAGTTCCCCTTAGATTTTCCTAGGCTGTGGAATCTTCACAGGAACGGATAGCCAGGTCTTTTCTTCCCCAGAGCTACTGGTAGCTTTGAACTGCCGAAGTTTTGGTTAGCAGCCAATTGCTTAACCATTGCACTGCCACCAGGGCTCCTTGTTGGATGTATGTTGTTGTTAGGTGCTGTCAAGTCAGTTCCAACTCATAGCGACCCTATGTACAACAGAATAAAATGCTGCCAGGTCCTGCGCCATCCTCACAGTTATTGCTGTTTGAGCCTGTTGTTGCAGCCAGAGTGCCCATCCATCTCATTGAGAGTCTTTCTCTTTTTCAATGACCGTGTAGTACGTTCCAATTTATCTGAATGGAATCACAGCACTCTATAAAATCTTCCTCTCACATAAATATACTCAGTCTTAAACTTAGGTTGTGGGGTAGTATATTAAAAAAAAAAAATCTCTGGGTTCAAATTCTGGTTCAATCACTTACTGATTCATGACTTTGAGCAAGTCATTTATCTTCTCTAAGACTCATGTCTCTCATCAGTAACTAAGGATAACAATACATCCTGCCTCATAAGAATACTGTGAAGATTCAGTGAGGAGTTGTGTGTCAATCACACAGCATATCCCTGACACATGAGTGGTTGTTACTGTTGTTCTCAATTTCCCTATACTTTCCATTGTGCCGCATGGACACTCTAAGCACTTCTTGGTGTGAAGTTAGAGATAACATTTTGGAGTTTTCTGAGATGTGATCAACTGTGATCCTTTGTGGTGTTTTGTACAGGACAATAATCTACTATTTTGAAAGGCAAAACTGAAAAAAAAAAATGTATTATTGTGTGGCACAGTCTTTAAGTGCTTGGCTGCTAACCAAAAGGTTGGCGGTTTGAACCCACCAACCACGCTGAGGGAGAAAGATGTGGCAATCTACTTCCATAAAGCTTTACAGCGTTGGAAACCCTACGGGGCTGTTCTACTCCGTCCTATAGGGTCGCTATGAGTTGGAATTGACTCGACGGTGATGGATTTGATTTTAGATTGGTTTTTAAAGCCTTAGTTGCCTTTGCCCTAGCCTGCCTTCTCACCCTAGTCCACCACCCCTCAGCCCAACATCTGAGAAGAGCCTAGAGTAGGGGTTTTATTTTTAGAAAGTACATAATAAGCACCTACTATGAGTCAACATGAAGGAATCCCTGGTTGGCCCAAAAGGTTAATTAAACTCTGGTCTACTAACACAATGGTTGGCAGTTTGAATCCACCCAGAAGCACCTTGGAAGAAAAGCCTGGCAATCTGCTTCTGAAAGGTCCAGCCTTGAAAATGCTGTGGAGATGTTCTACTCTGCACACGTAGGGTTCACCATTAGTTGAAACTGACTCAACAGCAACTAGTTTGGTTTTTGGTATGAGTCAGCAAGAGAAATACAATGGTCACACACTCCCAGCCTTCTTAGAGCTTACAGTCTGCTGGTGGTGAATGAGAATTAAACAATCAATAACAATAAAGTGTGGTAAATACTGTGATGGAGAAGTGGGTAGAGGGAGTTATAAGAGCACATAACAGGGCTCCTGACCTAGTTTAGAAGGTCAGAGGAAGTGAGGTCCAAACGAAAACCCAAAGGATGAATTAGGAGCTAAAAGGGCAAGGAGGAGCTGAGGAGAGGGGTGGGACGTTCCAGACTGAGATAACTGCTTATGACGAGGCTTATCAGAAACATGGGAGAATTACAGTACGGCCGGATCTCCACTGGGAAGTGTGGGGTTGCAGGAAATGAAGCTAGAGAGGTAGTCAAAGGGCAGATTGTGAACGGCCTGGGAAACCATGTTTGGGAGCCTAGAATGATTCCAAAGAGCAACGGTAAGCTTTTGAAGCAGGAGAATGTCTGGGAAGACCATTGATATTTAAAACCAAATTGTTTCAAAAAGACGACTCCAGCTACACTATGAGAATGGAAGAAGGTAAAACTGCATTCAGGAAGATGAGATAGGAGGCTATTACAGTAATCTAGAGGAGGGGCCCACCACTCTTCTTGTTAGTTTGTTATACTGTGGTGGCTTGTATGTTGCTGTGATGCTGGAAACTACGCCACCAGTGATTTCAAATACCAGCAGGGTCACCCATTGTGGACAAGTTTCAGTGGAGCTTCCAGACTAAGAAAGACTGGGAAGAAGGACCTGGCAATCTAAATTCGGAAAAAATTGGCCAGTGAAAACTTTACGGATAGCAGCTGAACATTGTCTGACATCGTGACAGAAGATGAGCCCTTTAGGTTGATGGCACTCAAAATACTACTGGGAAAGAGCTGTCTCCTCAAAGCAGAGTTGGCCTTAATGACATGGATGGAGTCAAGCTTTTGGGACTTTCATATGCTGATGTGGCACAACTCCAAATGAGAAGAAGGAGCTATAAACATCCATGAATAATTAGAACGTAGGAATGAATGAAGTATGAATCTAGGAAAATTAGAAGTCATCAAAAATGAAATGCTTGAAAATCAATATTCTAGGCATTTGTGAGCTGAAATAGACTGGTAACGCCCATTTTGAATCGGACAATCATATTGTCTACCATGATGAGAATGACAAATTGAAGAGGAATGGCATTGTGTTCATCGTCAAAAACAACATTTCAAGATCTATCCTGAAGTATAACACTGTCAGTGATAGGATAATATCTACACACCTACAAGGAAGACCATTAATACAACTATTATTCAAATTTACGCACCAACTACTACTGCCAAAGGTGAATAAATTGAAGGTTTTTACCAACTTCTGCTGTCTGAAATTGATCAAACATGCAATCAAGATGCATTGATAATTACTGGTGATTGGAATGCAAAAGTTGGAAATAAAGAAGAAGGATCAGTAGTTGGAAAATATGACCTTGATGAAAGAAATGATGCCAGACATCACAAGTAGAATTTGGAAGACCAACAACCTATTCACTGGAAATACCTTTTTTCACTACAATACATGTGGACCTCACCAGATGGAATACACTGGAATCAAATTGACTACATCTGTGGAAAGAGACAATGGAGAAGCTCAGTACGTCAGAAAAAGGCTAGGGGCCAACTGTGGAACAAACCATCAACTGCTCATATGCAAATTCAAGTTGAAGTTGAAGAAAATTAAAACAAGTCCATGAGAGCCAAAGTATGACCTTGAGTAAATCCCACCTAAATTTAATGACCATCTCAAGAATAGATTTGATGAATTGAACGCTAATCACCGAAGACCAGATGAGTTGTGGGTTGATATCAAGGACATCATACATGAGGAAAGCAAGAGGTCATTAAGAAGACAGGAAAGAAAGAAAAGACCAAAATGGATGTCAGAAGAGACTCTGAAACTTGCTCTTGAATGCAGAGTAGCTAAAATGAATGGCAGAAATGATGAAGTAAAACAACTAAACAGAAGATTTCAAAGGACAGCTCGGGAAGACAAAGTAAAATATTATAATGAAATGGGCAAAGACCTGGAGTTAGAAAACCAAAAGGGAAGAATATGCTTGGCATTTCTCAGGCTGAAAGAACTGAAGAAAAAATTCAAGCCTAGAGTTGCAATAGTGAAGGATTCTATGGGCAAAAAACTGAATGACGCAGAAAGCATCAAAAGAAGACGGAAGGAACGTAGTCTCACTGTACCAAAAAGAATTCGTCGACATTCAAACATTTCAGATGGTAGCATATGATCAAAAACTGATGGTATTGAAGGAAAAAGTCTAAGCTACACTGAAGGCATTGATGAAAAACAAGGCTCCAGAAACTGACAGAATACCAAATGAGATGTTTCAATAAATGGATGCAATGCTGGAAGCAGTCACTTGTCTATGCCAAGAAATTTGGAAGACAGCCACCTGGCCAACCAACTGGAAGAGATGCATATTTGTGCCCATTCTAAAGAAAGGTGATCCAACAGAATGTGGAAATCCTTGATCAATATCATTAATATCATGAAGCCCCGGTGGCACAATGATTAGCTTGGCCGCTAATCAAAAGGTTAGCAGTTCAAATGGACCAGCCCCTCCTTGGAAGCCCTATGGGGCAGTTCTACTATGTCTTATAGGGTCTCTATGAGTCAGAATCGACTGGACGGCAATGAGTTTGGTTTTATCAGTGAGTTTTGGTTTTTTTGGTTTTATCATTAATATCACGTGCAAGTAAAATTTTGCTAAAGATAATTCAAAAATCTTTGCAGCAGTACATCGACAGGGAACTGCCAGAAATTCAAGCCAAATTCAGAAGAGGATGTGGAATGAAGGATATCATTGCTGATGTTAGATGGAGCTTGGCTAAATGCAGAGAATGACAAAAAGATATTTACTTGTGTTTTATTCACTATGAAAAGCATTTGACTATTTGGATTATAACAAATTACAGATAATATTGCAAAGAATGGGAATTCCAGAACACTTAATTGGGCTCATGAGGATGAAGTCACTGAACAGGACGAGAGGAGATATTACAACATTGTTTAAAATCAGGAAAGGTGTGCATCAGGGTTGTATCCTTTCACCATACTTATTTAACGTGTATGCTGAGCAAATAATCTGAGAAGTAGGACTATATGAAGAAGAGCTTGGCATCAGGATTGTAGAAAGACTTATTAACAACCTGCAATATGCAGATGACACAACCTTGCTTGAAGCACTTACTAATGAAGATCAAAGACTACAGCCTTCAGTTGGGATTACACCTCAACATAAAGAAAACAAAAATCTTCACAACTTGACTAATAAGTAACATCATGATAAATGGAGAAAAGATTGAAGTTGTCAAGAATTTCATTTTACTTGGATCCACAGTCAACACCCATGGAAGCAGCAGTCAAGAAATCAAAAGACACATTGCACTGAGCAAATCTGCTGCAAAAGACCTTTTTAAAGTATTAAAAAGCAAAGACGTCACTTTGAGGACTAAGGTTTGTCTGACCCATGCCATAGTATTTTCAACCATCTCATATGCATGCCAAAGCTGGACAATAAATAAGGAAGACTGAAGAAGAATTGATGCCTTTGACTTATGGTCAAATATACCGTGCACTGCCAGAAAAATGAACAAATGTCCTGAAGAAGTACAGCCAGAATGCTCCTTAAAATGAGGGTGAGACTTATCTCACATACTTTGGACATGTTATCAGGAGGAACCAGTCCCTGCAGAAGGACATCATACTTGGTAAAGTAGAGAGTCAGCAAAAAAGAGGAAGACCCTCAACAAGATCGATTGACACAGTGGCTGCAATGATGAGCTCAAGCATAGCAATGATTGTGAGGATGGCACAGGACGGGCAATGTTTCATTCTGTTATACATACTATGAGTCAGAACCGACTCAACAGTACCTAACAATAACAACAAGAGGAGGGATTTGAGCTTTGGTTGTGCGATGGTTATGCGTTTGGCTGCTACCCAAAAGGTGGACAGTTCAAACCCACCAGCCACTCCACAGAAGAAAAGAACTGACAATCTGCCCCTGTAAAGATTTACAGTCTCAGAAACACAGTGGGGCAGTTCTAGTCTGTCATATAGAGTTGCTGTGAGTCAGAGTGGACTTGCTGGCACACAACAATAACTAGAGGAGAGATGATGGTGATCTGGATTAGGGTGGTGCCATGGGAGGATGAAGCATTTTAGAAATATTGAGTAGATATAATCAGTAGGACTTGGTGATTGATTAGATGTGAGAGCCGAGGGAGAGGAAAGAATCAAGGATGACCTCCAAGTTTGTGACATGAACAACTGGTTTTTTAGCTGTTAGTCTTGCATCTGGGACTCTTACTGAACTTTCTTTTTAGTTCTAAATGTTTAACTGTAGATTCTTTTAGATTTTCTATGTAGACAATTATATTAACCGCAAATAAGGATGGTTTAATCTCTTCTCTTCAGTTTTATAGATGTAGTACCAGTCAAAGTTCAGTCAGGAAAAGAGAGACTGTTCTTGGTATTTCAAGAAAAGATATTTTTAATAGAGGGGATTAGGCACTTATAAAACTGTTGGGAGTAGTGAAAGTCAGGGGAAGCTGCTGCTATCTTTGAGGTTCACCATGGCATCTGTGGTATTGCAAGTCAGGAAGTTACTGTTGCCACCGAGATTAGGAAACTGCAGTAAACTGCCACTGATGATCAGGGGTAGCTGACAGAAGGTGCTTTGAGAACGTGGCAAATCCTCTTCTCTGCCAAAGCCCAAGCATCTATAAGCCACTGCCAGAAACAGGACAGCAAGGCTTGCTTCTGATTTCCTTCCATCTTCAGCAATGACTCCAGCAATGAGTGCATCTTGTTGGCTGAATGTTAATGGTATTCAGAACCCTGGAGGGAAGCAGTCTGGGAGAAGTAGGTCCCAGGCTTGCAGCCCCTGTGATAAAGAACAGGGATAGTAGAAATAAACGCTAGTTGCAAAACAAACCAATGAAAACCCATAGTGTTTCTGACACTGTAAATCTTTACAGGGGCAGATTGTCAGTTCTTTTCTTCTGTGGAGTGGCTGGTGGGTTTGAATTGCCCACCTTTTGGGTAGCAGCCAAACCCATAACCATTGCACAACCAAAGCTCAAATCCCTCCTCTTGTTGTTATTGTTAGGTACTGTTGAGTCGGTTCCGACTCATAGTATGCATAACGGAATGAAACATTGCCTGTCCTGTGCCATCCTCACAATCATTGCTCACAATTTTGCTTTAATTTACTAGGCCTATCCTTTTGTAGGAGCCCTGGTGGTGCAGTGGTTAAAGTGGTCGACTGCTAACCAAAAGGTTGGTGGTTCAAAACCACCAGGGGCTCTGTGGAAGAAAGTAGAGCAGTCTGCTTCTGTAAAGATTTACAGCCTTGGAAACTCTATGGGGTCTCTATATCCCATGGTATGAATAAACTGCATTTTATTTATCCATTCACCGGTTAATGGACTTTTCAGTTGTTTCCACCTTTTGGCTACTGTGAATAGTGTTGAGGTGAACATTGGTGTTCATGTGTCTGTGCTGCTGCTTTAATCAAGACTTTTTAATAAATGGGTGCATGAATGTCCTGCTTATTAAATCATTTAAAGTTACTCTTGTATGATTTCATGAAGCGTAGCATGTTCCCAAGGTAACCGGGGAAAGCTTGTTTTGTTTCTCTTTGTGGCAGACATCGTGTATTGGCTGATTCATTATCCATTCCTAACTTCATTTTCTCTTGCACACCTAGTCTATAAAACCCAGGAAAGCTAAATACTCACTTTCCTGGCCTCCTTTTACCCAGCACTTGAAGTGACCATGTGACAGTTTTGGCCAATGAAATGTAAGTAGAAGTCTGCTGGAGTTTTCTGCTAAAGATTGCTTTTCTGAGAAAAAAGGACAAAAGGAGGCAGGAGCTTCCCTTGCTCCTCTTTCTGCCTAGAGAATGAATATACTGGCTCCACCTACTTCAGCTTTCTTATGCCCATAAGGGAAAAGCTGAAAGAATCACAGAGATGTTGTCCCCAGTGTTGATGCTGAGCTGCCAAACCATCACCAACAACCACCTACCTCCTGACTTCTTGTTATGTTTAAGCCGCTGAATTTCTGTTAGTTGCTCCTATAATCCCCAAACTAAAACTCACTGCTGTCGAGTAAATTCTGACTCATAGCAACCCTGTAGGACAGAGTAGAAATGCCCCGTAGGGTTTCCAAGGCTGTAAATCTTTATGGAAGCAGACTGCCACATCTTTCTCCCATCGAGTGTCTGTTGGGTTCGAACTGCTGACCTTTTGGTTAGCAGCCGAGCGCTTAACCACTGTGCCACCAGGGCTCCTCGCTCCAAGTATACTTTTCCAATATTCCCTTTATACTAGCTGCAGAATCTTTCTAAGGTCATTGCCCAGCATAGGAAGGACAAGTATATTGCTATTAAATATGACAGCTGTGGACATTAACATAATCTTTGCAAGTTTAATTTTACAGCATTTATTTAACACTAAGTCCATCTATCAGAATAAAAAAGGTCGTTTTAATGAATACCTAAAGTTTGAAAGCAAGGGGGAACAATGGCAGTTGCAGTCTTATATTAGCTTCATCATTTAACATATTTATTTTGTTTCGGTTTTGCACAGTACTAAGAAAATCCTAATTCAGAAGAATGAGTAGTTGCAAACATAAATTTGTTCACCCTTCAATTTCAGGTCTGAAGTTTGAAAGAGGAGAGTTAATATTTCTCTTCAGAGTAGAGTCAATCTGATACCTGCTCTCATTCCTTAGCGGATAAATGTCCAGTCTGGAGGAAGGGAGTCAATAAACCAGTTCTTCAACCAGTTAATATTCATGGTTGGGAGGAAAATACAATGTTGTGAATAAGATCCCAGAGTCTGGAAGCAAATTTCATAGGTTCAGATCCTGAGACTACCACTTACTGGCTGAGTACCTCTGCCTGAGTATACTCATCTATAAAATGGTCAAATTAATAGTGCCTACTTTAGAGGGCTGTAGTCCCTGGGTGCACAGACGGTTAAGCACTCAACTGCTAAGCGAAAGGTTGGAGGTTCAAACTTACCCAGAGACACCTCGAAAGAAAGGCCTGGTTTTTAATTTTATAGGGTCGTTGGGTGGTAGAAAGCAGTGAATACAGGTAAGGCTTTAGAACAGTGTCATGCACATAGTAACGAAAACTGTTAGCAGTTATGAGATGTTTAATGATGTCTCAGGTCCTCCATTGCCTGTCTCTGACAGATATTTATTCAAATATTTAAAATGGATAAATTTATTTTGCTTGAAACATTGAGGTGCCCTGGTGGCATAGTGGTTAAGAGCTTGGCTGCTAACCAAAAGGTAGGGAGTTCAAATCCACCAGCCACTCCCTGGAAACCATAGGGAGCAATTCTACTCTGTCCTATAGGGCTGCTATGAGTTAGAATCAACTCAATGGCAAAGGATATGAAACATTAAACATATATTTTAGGTTTAACGTCTTTGCTGATTAATTATCCAGAATTAACCTAGCAGCTTCACTTTACCAAGGTGAACTTCTTCAGCCTTCTAACAGGAAGAAAGACACATTCAAATCTCTCAATAAATGTTAAAATGACCCATAATGTGACAAAATCATTGCACCATAGAACTTGTCCAGCTGCTGTTTTAAAACTGGTAGCACCATGATGACAAAAAGTTGCTGAGCAAATGTATGTTTTGGCTGGCATTTAACTGCACAAGGCCCATGTGCACCTTATTCGGTACTCATGCATACGATTTTGTGTAAACAAATATGGGTAGACTTGCATTAAAAAATAATAGTAAAAAAGAAAGGATCAGTACAGAGTTGCAATATTCTGCATCAATGACATATTTACAAAATAATTATGGTAGAGGCTACACACACAAAAGTATGTAAAACCTGCAGCATAATTTAATACACTGGTTGTCTCTAGTATGTAAACATTTGGTGTATATGGAGGGCTGGCAAGTCCAAAATCCATAGGTCAGGTGGCACGCTGGAGACTCTTGTAGGCTTGCATCACCAGATCCGTAGGTCAAGAGATGGAAAGAGTCTAGAGTGAAGACAGAGAGTGGTTTCTACCAATGAATCTATTTATAGTCTGTTGCCAGACCACACCCTAAGGAAACACACTTTTCAACTGATTGATTGACTAGATTACATTATACTGCGTTATAGAATAGCGTCTAGACCAGAGTTTGGCTAAACCACTGGGAATCATAACTTCACCAAGTTAACACGTAAAATGAACCATCACACCATGGTACCCATTGCTTTCTCTTCACCTTCACACTCTCCCATTCTTACCTTCTCTCAGTGTAAGGGTGCCTACTTCCTCTCTTATTTCTCAGACTTTTCCCTAACATTCCCTTCCCTCTCCATGCCCAGCTGTCTTGGCAGCATCCCTTTCCTGCTGAATAGCAAATGTCCATTAACGTTTCCCCCATGATCCATCAACAGAGTTCCAGAGGGCGGCAGACTCTGTCCCTGGTACTGAGGTCCAACAGTAAACCAAACCAACTTGGCCCCATGTTCAAAGATGATGCAGTCAGTGCACCAAGTCCTTCCTGCCTCTTCCAGTTTAAGCAGACAGCTGATCTGGTGGATGAGGAAATTTCCTTGGGGGGACATCTTAGGAGACTTTGTTGGGGGATGGAGAAAATTAAGGCTGCATCCATACACCAATAATAAAACAACAAGTTATTATCGATGAGGCAAAAAAAAAGTTTCCTCAGATGTCAGAGTGGCAAACTTGTAATAACGCTCTCATAGTACAGCTATCTCTGGGGCCTGGGGCCTGTATTGCCCCAAGATGCAACAGACCCATGCTGCCTGCTTCTTGGGTCTAACTGGTTAAGCAAGTGGAACAACAGTCTACACCTTGGGGACTTACGTGCTGCCAGGAAGGGGCAGCTTGGTCAGCATCCTACATTTCCGTGCTTCCATGGTTGCATTAGATTACCTTTACTGCCCCATGATCGAACTCTGCAGGTTGCAGGGGAGTTGGGGTGGGTCCAGTTCCCAGTTCCTTATGTGGCCATCAATACCCCAATCCCATACATGTCAAAAAAGATTCTTAGCAAGCAGTGTCTTCTAATTCAAGCACCCTTCTCATGTCTTCAACTCCCAGGATGCTGCCTCATGCACCAACAACAGACACTGGGGAAACGGATGCCTCGTGAGCTTTCAGGTTTCCTAGCTATCCAGAGGGTGAGCAATGTCTGGGCCAGGTTCTGGTTGGGGTGGGGGGTAGACCAGCCAGACCATGCAAGGTACAGGGGTAGGGCAGCTGGTAGGCAGGTTCCCTCCTGGCTTCAGTATCAACTCAGACAATGTTTCCGACAAAAATGACTGTTTCCTCAGCAGTTCTCTCTCTTTTAAAAATTTTTTTTTTTATTGTGGTAAAATACATATAACAAACCTTGGCAATTCAACAAATTTTACTTGCACAATTCAGTGACTTTATGTTCATCATATTGTACAATCGTCACCACTATCCTTTTCCAAATTATTCTACCACCATTAACAGAAATTCAGTGCCTCCTAAGCAATGACTCCCTCTTTCCCCCTCCCTCCCATCCCTGGTAACCACTAATAAGCTTTAATCTTTTTACCTTTGCCTATTTCATATAGGAAGGATCATATAGTAATTCTCCTTCTGTGACTGACTTATTTCACTCAGTATAAAGTTTTCAAGGTTTGTCCATGTTGTGGCATGCATCAGGACTTCATTTCTCTTTATGGCTGAGTAGTATTCCATTGTAGAAATGTTGTACAACATTTTATTTACCCCTTTATCTGTTGATGGACATTTAGGCTGTTTCTACATTTTTGTTATTGTGAATAGTGCTGTGATGAACATTGGTGTACAGGTTTCTGCTTTCCTGCTGTCATTTCTTCTGGGTATCTACCTAGGATTGGGATTACTGAGTCATATGTTAATTCTGTGTTTGACTTTTTGAGGAAACACCAAACCATTCTCCTCAGCAGGTCCCCTCTTGAGACCCCTTTAGATTCATAGTGCCTTGAGAAGGGAGGAAGAAGAAAGATCTGTCCCAAATGGAGTACCCTTCGTGGCCTCACTTGATTGCTTCCAGACTTAATGAACAGTTCCCAGGGAACATGGCTCCCTGGTTTATGTTACATAAACACACAGATTATTATCTTAACAACCACATTCATCTTCAGAATCGTGTCCATGAGCCCTGCACAGTCTTTGTGAACTATAATCTGGGCCCTCACCGAGTTACCCCTTGTTCATTTCTCTCCAAGTCTTTGGGTTTGTCCTAGATCTGGGAAAAGCAGAAGTGTCCAATTACCTGCATTATTTTCCTGGCTGTAACTTACAAGAGGACTTCTAATTGTTGGTTGTTTTGTTCTCTACAGACAGCATTTTTTTTTGCGCCATGCTGAACTTCCTTTCTTCTATCTCTGCTTTGTGTGTGTGTGTTTTGATGTAATGTGCCCGACTCAAAGGCATCATTATAACTTCCACTTCATGATGACCTTCCTCAATTTTCCAGAGCCCTGGTGGCAAAGTGGTTGAGAGCTATGGCTGTTGACCAAAGGTCAGCAGTTGGTATCCACCAGATACTCCTTGGAAACCCTATGGGGCGGTTTTACTCCGTCCTATAGGGTCGCTATGAGTCGGAATCGACTCGATGGCAATGAGTTTGGTTTTATTTTTTGGTTTTACTCAATTTTCCAGTTGTTCTTCTTTATGCCCCTCCTCTTCCCCTCCCAATTATCAGGATGTTTTTAGATTTCTTTCATTCCTGAGATAGAAATGTGTAGGAGAAAGCACTGGTTTAGGAAGCACAAAACCTACCTGTATCTGATCCTGCTGCTGACACTTGCTGGCTGTGTGGCTCTCCAGGTCACCTCTCTGAATATTAGTTTTTTCATCTAGACAATAGTAATAAAAGTATCACTCCTGTCTCTCAGAAGGATGTTTTAAGGACAAAATGAGGCCATGGGTAAAAGAGAGCACTAAAAATCAGTATAAAAATAATACCATTGTTAAATTGTTGTTAGCCGCTATTGAGCTGACGCCAACTCATGGCGACAGAATGAAACACCGTTTAGTGCTACACCATCTTCAGCACTATATCAGACAATAGTCTGTTGTGAGCCATAAGATTTTCGTTGGTTAATTTTTTGGAAGTAGATAAGCAGGCCTCTCTTCCTAGTCTGTCTTAGTCTGGAAGCTCTGTTAAAACCTGTCCACCATTGGTGACCCTGCTGGTATTTGAAATATTGGTGGCATAGCTTCTAGCATCATAGCACCATGCAAGCCACCACAGTATAATAAACTGACAGAAGTGTGGTGTAAAAACCATACTTGTTTCCATGTATTGTTATTGTGTTCCAGGTACCAGGCGAAGTTCTTCACATATTATTGTGTTTCATCCTTAGGACAATGCAATAAAGGATGGTGTCATTACTACCTGCATTTACTCTTGAGCAACTTGTGGCTCAGTGAGGTTAAGTAATTGACCTAAGATCACACAGCATGTAAAAGGTTAACCAAGATTTAAAGCAAGTTTTTAAAAAAACCAAACCCATTGCCATCGAGTCAATTCCAACTCATAGCAACCCTATAAGACAGAGGAGAATTGCCCCATAGGATTGTGGTTGGTGGATTCAAACCGTCTACCTTTTTGTTGGCAGCTGAGCTCTTAACCCCTGCACCACCAGAGCTCATGATTAAGTTACCTTACACGGCAAAGGGAGGTTATCCAGGTGGTCCAATCTAATTACATGAACTCTTTAAAAGCAGAGTTTTCTCCAGCTGGTGGTAGAAGAATAAGTCAAAGAGATTAAAAGTGTGACAGATTTGACTCAAGGAATGGTTCTCCATTGCTGAGATGGTCACATAGAAGGACCTGAGAATAGCCTCTAGGAGTTGAAAGCAGCCCCCAGGATCAGCCAGCAAGAAAACGGAGACCTTTTTCCCACGACTACAAGAAACTGAATTCTGTCAACAACCTAACCTGAATGAGCTTGGAAGCAGGTTCTTCCTCAGAGTCGCCACTTGATTTTGGCCGTGTGAGACCCTGAACAGAGACTCCAGTTGAGCCAGCCTAGAATTTTGACCTACAGAACTGTGAGGTAATAAATTGCTATTGTATAAAAAAAAAAAAAAAAAGATTTAAACCAAGTTTGTCTGTCTCCAAAATGCAGGCTCTTAAGCCCCCCACCACCCTGGCGCTGTCCAAGACAAAAGCACCATTATTCAATTAGACACTGGTGATGCCTGTCTATCTACACTCCATGAAGTCCAATGATTAGGAGACAATAAAATTCACAGCCTACTTGGTGATGGATTATTCATTGGATGTTGGGGTAGAGAGGAATCCCTTGAGAAAATTTTGCTCGTGTTTCCGGAGTCAAAACTCATGCCATTGACTAAGCTGGCGAAAAAGTGTAGAGGCAATAGCATCCTTGACTACAAAGAGACCGAACTATGGCTTTGGGCAAGTCAGTCTCTTTGGCTTTCTGTCTCCTCTCACCTGTGAAGGAAGAGCTTGAACAAGAAAACCATTAAGGTCTTTGTAAGTCATAATATTAAAAGTGCTAACATTTTTTCAGTGCTTACTAAGTACCAGGGCTTTTCTAAGCACTTTATGTGCAATCCTATATGATTTTCACAACAACCCTAACAGGTAGATGCTATTGCCATCATTCCCATTTTATAGGCAAGGAAACTGAGGCACAAGAAAGTTTGCCCGAAGTCACAGAAGTAGCAGTCACATAGAGAGTAGGGGCAGAGCTGGGAACCCGCACACCTAACCTCCCAGCTATCTTTCCTATCTAACTTACAGAATTATATTATTACTTGTCTTGGATGGGTGGGTAACCACATTTGAACACTTCTTTACTAGACTTCCCCAGTTTTTTCCTACTCCAGAAAATAGATACTGTTTTTTTAAGATCCCAGCACAATGGCTGTTTGGTTTTTTTCCCCCTTTCATTAAGAAATAGTGTGTAAAAGACATAGAAACAAACAAGAATAAACTTAAAAGAAATAGAAAATAATGGGGATGCATAACTGAGAGAAATTTTCTGACTTAGACCTCCTAATATGAGCTATCAGACCAGAGAATAATCCAAAGATAAAGTAAAATATGAACCCATGCAATTCACATCCATGCTGAAACAACCACAAAAAACAAAAACAAACAAACAAACAAACAAAAACATTCCGGTTGCAGAAGCTTTAAGTATTGACTTTGGCAATATTTTCTCCATCCCCTTGTGGCAATAAAGTTATTAGAATTGAACTGAGAGAGGCAGAGGCACAAAGACAGCTGAGACAAAGATGCTGAACAGTTCAAATCGATGATTCGAAGAGCTGATCCTCTGCCAAAGGCTACAACAGCTCCTGGGAGGAATTAACCACTCTGGCCAGTGGCACAGCACCCAGCGCTGCTTAAGCTGCTAGTCAGGTTTCTGGAGGCAACGCCCAGGTGATGGGGGACTGACATCTATAGAAAAAGGAAAAAGGGCGCCCTCCCATTATCAAAGATCAGACAGGCCAGCACTGACCAGGGCTGAGAACAATGAGGCTTTGCTAGTCTCACTGCCCTCTCCAGGCTGTGGAAAGGGAAGAGGAAGCAGAGAGGGAGGGTAGGGGAGAACACAGTGTTATTCACAATCTGTTTGTGACAGGAAGAACAAGTGGCTTAATAACCCACAGTCAAATTAATGGAATATTCCTTTTCTCCCCTGGTAGAGTTGGTCCTCTGGTGCCATCACCCAAAAAATGGATGGCTGCCGGAGGAGCTGTGGAGCTAATTAACAAATCTGCCCTCAAGTGCGCCAAAACCCATTCCACTAGAACTGCAAAGATGGAGATGGTTTAGACACTGGATTAATGAGAAAACCACTAGCATTCTCTGGAAGCCACCATGACCATTTGGCATCTCTTCTACACACTTAAAACCAAACCAGTTGCCGGCGAGTTGACTCCGACTCATGGCGAACTCATATATGTCAGAGTAGAACTGTGATCCATAGGGTTTTCAATGGCTGATTTTTTTGGAAGTAGATCACCAGGCCCTTTTTCTGAGGTACCCCTGAGTGGATTCAAACTGCCAACCTTTCAGTTAGCAGCCAAGCACCTTAACCATTTGTACCACCCAGGGACTTCTCTGTCCACTTTCTCTCAATCAGCTGCATCCCCACTCTCTCCTATGTCAGTCCGAAGCTTCTTCCTTCCACTAATTTTCCCTATTACCCACCTGCCAACCATGAAGACCAAAATTGCCATTTAACACCTGTGACCAAATCTCTGCGAATGATAACACCTTTGTAAATCTGTGTCAAGATCCTAGCAAGGATATGGGCTTTGGGATTAGTTTATTGGTGTGTGTGTGTGTGTATATATATATATATATATATCTTATTTGTAGATAATTTCTATAATAATAATAATAGCTAAGATGTATTGAGCACTTGCTATGTGCCAGGCACTCTTCTAAGCACTTAGTGCCTAGAGAATCTGTGTAGCCCAGGAGGAACAGACTTAAGAATACTGATATAGGAGATTCCCTAAAAATAGTCAGGTCATCTTGCATTGCAGCACAAAGTCCAAAGCGCCACTCATTTGCCCAGAGTTTCTAACCAGTTTAAAATCTTCTAATCAGAGATAAGAAAATATCCTGCATCCAAGAAAAAAGAACAGGATGAAACAAAAAATGTACATTCAGAGGCCAAAATGGAATTCTTGAAAATTAAAAGCATGATAGTAGAAATGGAAAACTCAGTAGTAAATCTCCCAGAAAGTAGAACAAAAATTCAAAGAGATAGAAAATTGGAGAGAAAAAAAAAATTAGAAGGCCAGTCCAAGAAGTCCAATATCTAAATAATAAGAGTTTCAGAGAGAGAGAGAAAACAGAAAGGAGGCAATCATAAAGGAGATTGTTCCAGAAAACTCAGAAAAGAAAGATAAATGTTTCCAGCTTCAAAGAGTTTACCCAAATGCCCAACACAATGGGTAAAAATAGATCCATATTAAGGCACTCATGGAAATTTTTTTTTAAAAATTGAGGAGAATAGTCTGCAAGATTCCAGAGAGAGAAAAAAGTCACATACAAAGAAGTAGAAATCAGAATGGCTTTAGGGCAACTCAAAGGCATCACCAGAAGCAAAAAGAAAATGGAGCAATATATTCAAAATTCCGAAAGAAATTGTTCTCCAAATTAGAGTTCTATATCCAATCAAACTGTCAATCAAATATGAGAGTAGAATAAAAACATTTTCAGACATGTAAGTCTTAAAACTTTACTTCCCATGCAAACTTTTTTAAGAAAGGGAAAGGTATAATAGGAACAGAAATTTCAACACAGGAGAGAAGTGAAAGGCATTCCCAGGAGAACGGTGAAAAAAGATTCTAAAATGACACTGTACACCAGCCATAGAGGATAGCAGCCTGGATGGGAAGAACACCAAGAAAGAGACAGACATATTGGAGTTTTTCATCTCTGAGATGTCCGGAGTCACTGCATTGTCTTTTCAACCCATGAACAGAATGTCCAGGTGAGCTTGGCCAGCATTCTTCACCATGTGCTGCTCTCTACCCTTTGCTTGTAGTCTGGATCAGCTTATTTCACTCCAGAGAAGTATTCTACTATGGCCTATTCCTAAAAGCTAAAGTAGACCAAGGTGAACTTTGAAGCAGAATGTAGAGGGCAGTTCGGTTTCCCTAGCAATTTTCCCATAGGGAGGCCAAAGGAGCGGGGGTGCACAAAAAATAGTAAAAGGATCTGGGTGGATTATGAGATAAAAACTCACAGGATCTGCTACAATAACCAAAAATATCTGCTACAGCCTGCAGCCGGTATAAAACTCTTCTGTAGCTTGAGGTGTGAATTAGAACTCAGCTTTAAAATGCTCACGATAATAGCTCAGACCAACTTCTGTATATCCACCACTCATCTATCTGTTTGTCGTGCTATGGTGGTTGTATGTTGATATGATGCTGGAAGCTATGCCACTGGTATTTGAAATACCAGAAGGGTCACCCATGGTGGACAGGTTTCAGTGACGCTTTGAGATTAAGACAGACTAGAAAGAAAGGCCTGACAATCTATTTCCAAAAATTAGCTAGTGAAAACTTATGAATCCCCCCAGAAATTATTGTCCTAAGGTAATCTTTAAAACTTAAACCAAAAATATCCCCTGAAGTCTTCTTAAAACCAAACAACAGTTTAACTCAACTAGTAAAGAATGTCTGCCTTGAGCATTATGCTCTTTTAAGATCTATCTCTATGGGATCAAATTGACAACAACAACTCAAAAGATTAGACAGGAACCCTAGTGGCCAGTGAGTTTATATTAATGGAGGAGGAATAAGTAAGAAGGGTGAGAATGGTTGTACAACTCGTAGAATGTAATCAATGTCACTGAATCGTACATGTAAAAACTGTTGAATTGGTGTATGTTTTGCTGTGTACATTCTCAACAACAACAACAAATAAAATAAATTGTTTTAAAACAACCACACACACACCCCTATGGATCACAAAAGAATATTGTTCAAAATAGTACTGGAAGATGAGCCTGCTAGGTTGGAAGTCACTCAAAACACACAGTGGTTGTACCAATGAACTCAAATATACTAATGATCGTGAAGTTGGTGCAGGACCTGGCAACATTTCGTCTTGTTGTATGCGAGGTCTCCATGAGTTGAAGTCGACTCGATGGCAACAAGTCTGTCTATATTAGAAGGAAACTCTTGTCTTAAACCCTTAACTAAATTGTCCAAGAACTCCAGGAGCTTACTCAAGCCTCAGAGGCCAGTCCTACATCAAGAGAAAAGAGAGCTGGAGAATCTGATGAATCTACTAGCAGACCCCAGAGTTTGGCTTTTGTCATTTTTGTCACTTCCACATGGTGTCGCTGTTGAAAACTGACCCCCACTTGGCCTCTTGGACTATGAATGGCCTCTTGGTCCAATGCTAGGAAGCTCAGAAAACTGCCCAAGGTCCAGTGGCCTGTGGAGGGACTAAAGTCCCATTCCCTCCAGAGTTATATTCAGCTAAGGATGGTCTATGCTTAGATTGCAAGATCACACTCATGCACTTAGCCACTTGTCCCCAGAGACGATCCTGTATATTGGTGTGGTGGGTCCACAGAGGCTTCTGTCTTTGGTTGCTCGCTGTGCCAGAATAGCTCTCCCACATCAAACATCTGAGCCTGATATTGACCTCAGTGAATTCCTCTTGGGATCCCTGAGCCCTTTCCTACCAACCGACATCATTCTGGACCATGTCAATAATTGGAAAGATTGTAAACATGTCAGAGTCCAGGTTCCATAAGGCTCCTTGACTTTTAGCAATTTGGCCCAATTTACCCTATGAGTATTTGGAAGAGCAACTTGGTCAAACCCAGAAAAGTTCCTGTCACTCCACTCTTTCCCCCCAGGCAATGGGGTAGCTTACACTGAGAGAACATGTAAGTCATTTGAGAACAAAAGATCTGCCCTCAAGTGACCTGCTGTCTTACCCAACAGAAAACAACTGACAGTTTTAGATGGCAACTTCTTTTGCTGAAGTTCTACTTAACCTGGTATCCAGCTGCCCTGCTACAAACACTTTCAATAAAGTGTGAGACTTGCAACTTTCTGCTCTATATTGTAGTTCTTTGTGTCCACGTCTTCTGCTAGGCTAAGTTCTTTGAGGGCAGAATTCATGTCTGATTGTTCTTTACATGGTGGTTTGAACCCAGCAGTAGCTCTGTGGGAGAGAGATGTTGCAGTCTGCTTCCATAAAGATTACAGCCTTGGTAACACTATGAGGCAGTTCTACTCTGTCCCGTAGAGTGGCTATGAGTGGATATTGACTCAACAGCAACCAGGTACCTGCCCAGTGCCTAGTATGGTGCCTGGCACAGAGTAGCTGCTCAGTATATATTTGTAGAATCAGTAAATGAATAAATAACTGAATTAATGCTGACTCCTAGGACATCCAAAGTGTACACATCATGTTGTTAGGATAAGGCAATTCTGCCAGTTCCTAAGAAAAATCTGATCTATAATTGAGTATTAAAATAAAATCTCACAAATCTGAATATAAGACTGGAAAGCCTTATTAAATTGGTGACCCTCATAAGTTATGAAATTATTTTTTAAGAAAATCAATTATTTTATATACAAGAAAGTACCTTAACTCAAACGAAGTCAACATAGGGTTATTTACCAGAAGTCTTAGTGGATAGAAGCTTGATATATTATTTACATAGCAATTGTTAGTAGATCAACAGATACTTCTAAAGTGCTGAGGGTTCTTAAAAACAGTGGTTTTAATTCCTCACAGAATTGCATTTTATTAAAAAATACTACAGAGCCGGAGCACTTGAAAGTTGGCAGATTTTGGCAGTTTCTATTAAAATTGAGGTTGTCTCTGGGTGGTGCAAATGGTTAACACGCTCGGCTGCTAAATGAAAGGATGGAAGTTCAAGTCCACCCAGAGGCACCTTGGAAGAAAGGTCTGATGATTTACTTCTGAAAACTCAGCTGTTGAAAATCCTATGGAGCACAGTTCTACTCTGACACAAATGGGGTTTCCATGAGTTGGAACTGACTCAACAGCAATTGGTTTTCACTAAAGCTGAACAAATGTATACCCTATGATCCTGCAATAGCATTCTTGAGTATATCCCCAACAGAAAGGAGTCTATGTCCCCCAAACTACACACACAAGAATATTCAGGGCTATTTGTAATAGCTCCAAACTAGAAAAATTCTGTTGTGTTGCTGCTGTGTGACGATGAGTTGATTTCTACTCATAGCAACCTATATGACAGAGTAGAACTGCCCCATAGGGTTTTCCAGGCTGTAATCTTTATCAGAGCAAACTGCCAGGTCTTTTCTTCCTCAGAGCCACTGATGAGTTCAAACCACTGACCTTTTGGTTAGAGGCAAGTGCTTAACCACTGTGCCACCAGGGCCCCTGCAAAAACTCTAGTGTCTATCAATAGTGAAATTAATAAAATAACTGTGATATTTTTATTTCATGGAAATAAAAAAGAACTTACTAACCATTACACACAGCAACAAGAGAGAGACATAATGTTAACTGAAAGAAGCCAGATACAAAAGAACATAAATCATGCCATCCTGTTTATAAGAAGGCCAAGAACAGGTAAAACTAAGTGATAGAGGGTCAGAATGGCGGTTACTTTGGGATGGAATACTGACTGGGTGGGCCTTGAGAGAGCCTTTTAGTGTGCTGGAAATATTTTCTATCATGGGGTAGTGGTTTCACAGGTGTATACATATGAAAAAATTAATCAAATTGTATACTTTTTGTGTCTTTTATTGCATGTAAGTTGTTCCTCAATTAAGAAAAAATACTATGAAACTCAGTTCTATTTAAAAAAAAAATAAGCCTGGATCACAACAAAAATGTTTAAGATAGAATTCCTACTTGAAAAGAGCTTTAAAATTGATTATAGAGGCTAAGATATACACTCAAACCACTGTAACGTAAAGCAGTGTATGAAAAACGTTAGGTGAGTGGTTCAAGTCAGGGATGCAGAGCAGGGCGGGAAGATGAAGCACGTGTGCAGTGTGATGGATCACTTTTATGTGGACCTTCTAGCCATGGTCTTGTAACTCCCACTCAGGTAATTGGGCAGGACTGTGCAGATATGGTAATTGTGGCCCACCAAAGGGGTTGGTCAGTTTTGCCATCCCGCTGGGCTTGAAATGAGCCACCCCAGAGGCGAGAAAAAGAGGATTCCTCCACCACCAAGGAAGCATGGCCAGGAGCTAGTATGTCCTTTGGACCTGGGATCCCTGCGCTGAGAAGCTCCTGGACCCAAGAGACAGAAAGCGAGCTGTAACTCTGAAGACCGTGAGATCCAACAGTAGAGACTCAGCAGCAGAGACCTGACAGCAGGAGACAGCATGGTGGACTTACTGGCCCACAGAGCAAGAAAGCTGAGTGCCTTCGGTCAAAGGCCTAGGGCCAGGGAGAGGTATGTCTGTGAACATGGCTGGGAAGAGGCTGTCCTGATGGTAGAACTGTATCCTTGAGTATTTCTGAGCCTGAATTGTAACCTGTTACTTTCCTAGTGAACCCTTATAATTGTGAGTATTGTCTGTGAGTTCTGTGTGGACGCTGCAATGAATTACCGAACCCAGCAGAGAAATAGAGTGCTGTGGGAGAGACAGTTGGTGTCAGAGTTGGTAAAGATGGCAGAGAGAGGAGGCATACCTGACCTCCACCTCATAGGAATCAGCCTTGGGCTGTTGATCTTGATCTTCCTTCCCCCTTGTGAAGTTAGAGGAGGTCAGACACTGCCCCCAGGCCACCGTTTTTACAACGTGACATCTGAGCTGAGCCCTGAGGATCCTCTACATGCTTGCTCCATCAATTTCTCTGTCTCCTAAATCTCCTCTACAAACTCCTATGAAAATAGCTATGTTCAATTCTTCTCTACCTTAAATCATCCCTAGGCACAGGTACTGAATTTTCCTTCTCTGCCCATCCTCCAAGGTCCCTGGGTGGACCAAGTGGTTTTGTTGGACTACTAAGCTAAGGTTGGCAGTTCAAACCCCACCCAGCAGAAACAGGGGCCTGGAAATTTGCTCTGTAAAGGTTACAGCCAAGAAAATCCTATGGAGCCTATGGAGCACAGCTGTATTCTGTAACACATGGAGTCACCATGAGTTGTAATCAGCTCAACGGCAATGGGTTTGGTTTTGGTTTGCCCACCCTCCAAGCTCTTACCTTCCCTCCTGGCTGAGTTTCTGGATGGAATAGTCTATGCTCTGTTACCACTTTGTGCTTCCCATTCACACCTTGACCCAGTGCCTTAGGCTTCTCAAACATCTCCCCACAGAATCTTCTTTGACCAGGGTCAGTGATAATTACCTAAGTGCCAGATCTAATGGCTCCTTTTCAGCCCTTACATTCCTTGATTTATACATCATTTGACATTGTCTAACACTTCCTCTTTCTTCCAAAGTCACTTTTCCTTTGTTTTCTGATAACACCCTCATCTCCTACCTTCATGCTTGCTCTCCTTGGTGGCCTCATTTTCCTTTGTCCATGTTTTAAGCACTGGCATTCCAATTACTCTTCTGTTCTTGTTTTAGACTCTCCCTCTTCAAGCTTTCATCTTGATCTGCTGATGTCCCTGGGACCTGGGATCTCCAGCCTTGAACTTGGACCTGAATATGCGGCCTAATGGGTATCTGTTTGGCTGCTTCATAAAAAACTCAAGTGAAACACATCAAAAGACTGATCATTATTTTCTCCATCACATCTTTCTTTAACACTCTGTTATCATTCAATGAGTGTTCCCTCTGTCTCCTTGAAGAAACCAGGAAGTCAAACCTCACCTCTCCCTCTTTTCTTCCTTCCACATACACTGCTGGTAACCAAGGTCTGTTGGTCCTACCTTCTTATATGTCCTACCTCAAATCTCCCACCTTGAGATCTTAACCTCAAATCTGTCCCATCATCTTCAACCCCAGTGCTTTGTTTTAGTCCTTTGTCATTTCTCCCCTGGATATTGTAATAGTCACCTCACTCATCTCCTTGTTTCTACTCCTTGTTTCCCATCAAGTCCATCACCATGAAGATCTCCCTAAAATTTGAATCTGATCATACCTCTTCTCAGCTTTCCCTACAGGATCAACACCCAGGTCTTTAACCTGGACCATCTACCTCAATGATTCACCCTTGTCTTTCAGACTCATCTCCTGTCTACCTGAAGCCCTCCTTTTCCCTTCATTCCCACCTTGGAACACTTGGTTGTCCTTCACATCCTGAGGACCCCCTGCCCTCCCTGTTTCCATAGCACCTACAATATTGGAACTGTTTGCCTCTTGTCCCCACTGGCTAAACTCTGGGAAGGCAGGTATTTTGTATTATTCATCCTTGTATCCTAAGCACACGGCTTGGAGTTGGTGCTCAAAAAAATTTGTCGCTTAAATAAAAGGAAATGAACAAATACTTCACCAAAGAAGACATTCAACGGGTCAACAGTCACATGAGGAGATGCTCGAAATCACTAGTCATTAGAGAAGGGCAAATTAAAACCACAGTGACATACCATTCTCACCCAGGTATTGCTGGCACAAATCAAAAAAACTGGAAATAATAAATTTTGGAGAGGCTGTGGGGAGATCGGAACTCTTATGCACTGCTGGTGGGAATGCAAAATGATACAACCATTTTGGAAAATGATATGGTGCTTCCTTAGAAAGCTAGAAATAGAAATACCATACGATCCAGCAATCCCACTCCTAGGAATATACCCTAGAGAAATAAGAGCCGTCACATGACTAGACATACGCATACCGATGTTCATTGCAGCATTGTTCACAATAGCAAAAAGATGGAAACAACCTAGATGCCCATCAACAGAAGAATGGGTCAACAAACTATGGTACATACACACAATGGAGTATTATGCAACGATAAAGAACAATGACGAATCTGTGAAACATCTCATGACACAGATGAAACTGGCGGACATTATGCTGAGTCAATCACAAAAGGACAAATATTGTATGAGACCACTACTGTAAAAACTCATGAAAAAGTTTACACACAAAAAGAAACAGTCTTTATTGGTTATGAGGGATGGGAAGAGTGGGCGGAGGCAGGGAATACTAAATAGACAATAGATAAGTGGTAACCTTGGTGAAGGGTAAGACAGTACACAGTACTGGAGAAGCCAGCACAACTTACACAAGGCAAGATCATGGAAGCTCCGTAGACACAACCAAACGCCCTGAGGGACCGAATTGCTGGGCAGAGTGCTGTGGGAACCGTGGTCTCGGGGAACATCTAGCTCAATTGACATAACACAGTTTATAAAGAAAATGTTCTACATTCTACCTTGGGGAGTGGCATCTGGGGTCTTAAAAGCCTGTGAGCAGCCATCTAAGATACTCCACTGGTCTCACCCCGTCACGAGCAAATGATAATGAAGAAAATAAGATAAAAGGGAAAGATTAGTCCAAAGGACTAATGGACCACAACTACCATGGCCTCCACCAGACTGAGTCCAGTACAGCTAGACGGTGCCCGGCTACCACTACTGACTGCTCTGACAGGGATCACAACAGAAGGTCCCAGACAGAGCTGGAGAAAAATGTAGAACAAAATTCTAACTCAGAAAAAAAGACCAGACTCACTGGCCTGACAGAGACTGGAGAAACCCCAAGAGTATGGCCCCCTGACACCCTTTTAGCTCAGTCATGAAGTCACTTCCGAGGTTCACCGTTCAGCCAAAGATTAGACAGCCCAATAAAACAAAACAAGACTAACGGGGCACAACAGTGCAGGGACAAGGACTAGAAGGCAGGAAGGGACAGGAAAGTTGGTAATAGGGAACCCAAGGTTGAGAAGGGACAGTGTTGACATGTCGTTGGGTTGTTAACCGTTGTCATAAAACAATATGTGTACTAACTGTGTAATAAGAAACTTTTTGTTCTGTAAACTTTCTTCTAAAGTACAATAAAAAGAAGTAACAATAAAAAAATTTGTTACATGAATAAATAAATGTTTGGTCCTTAAGTACATAGACTTTTTTGTCTCAAAGACACATAGCTCAGCACCTGCGTTTCTAGCACCATCACTGTTTCTATTTCTGAACCTAATTGCTATTGCAAGAACTGTTCAGGGCAGATACTGAAGTAAATTGAATGGTCCAGGAACTCCCTCTCAATGCAAATACTCTCTGCTCTTGCTAGATTGCTGAAGTCTTAGAATTTGGAATTTTACACAGGAAAAAAAAAAAAAATCACTGTTCAGTATGCACCTGGAGGTTCTTCCTCCACTGTTGAAAACCCCTTTTCTCCAGGATTGCTTTCTGCTCCTCAGTTCAAATTGTTGTGTGCTGTTGAGCTGATTTCGACTCATAGCGACCCCATGTGTCAGAGTAGAACTGCCCCCATAGAATTTCCTGGGTTAAGAGCTTGGCTGCTAACCAAAAGGTTGGCAATTCAAATCCACCAGATGCTCTTTGGAAACTCTGGGGCAATTCTACTCTGTTCTAGAAGGGTCGCTATGAGTCAGAATTGACTGGACAGCAACGGGTTTGGTTTTTGGTTTGAATTTTTACACGGTTGCTACAAGCTAGAATCTTTTTGACAGCAACAGGTTTTTTTGTTTTGGTTTAATCTTTACAGGAGCAGATCACCAGGTCTTTTCTCCCATGGAGCCGCTGGATTAGTTCAAACTGCCAGCCTTTAGGTTAGCAGCCAAGTGCTTAACCATTGCACCACGAGGGCTCCTTCAATTCAGATTAGCAACATTGAAAATCACAAATCTAAGAAATCCACAAGGGCAAGCCCATGGGCACATGAATTGCTACATGGGCCAGAATCCAAGGTCCAAGGCACCCGGAGTTCTCCTTTGCTCAAGGTCCTGCAAAACGCTTGGCGTCCTTCCTCGTGGCAAATTCAGAGGGTCACGGGGCACCACACACAGCGGCCAGCCAACCGTGGATTTACCTGAAGCTTCTTTTGATGTAGTTTTTATGCTCACACTCAACCCCCTGTTGGATAATGAATTCTGTGCATTTATTACTTGCTGGAAACAAAATAGCATTTCCTTTCATTTATTAACCTAAAAGTCATCTTTCGAAAATCTCACCGATCCCTCCCTAAGCCAGTTCTGCCGGGACTGTGCAAACAAGGACGTGCTCACCCCAGCTATGTGTGTCTGTTCGGATTTTCCTGATGACTCAAGCAGCCCCTCTCAGCCTTCGACTCTCCAGACTGAAGTAAATATATAGTGTCTGGGAGAAGGCCCCAAACACAATAAATATTCAACGATGATTATGGAGCTGAATGATGATAAGGGCTACCTCTAAAAGGTGATTCAAATTCTTGCCATGAGTCTGAAATGTGAGAATTAACTCATACATCGTTGCCAAACACAGTGCTGAGATCAAGCAAAAGAGTGTTCTGAGGTCCCCCTTGGTACAGGGACATGTGTTCGTTTGTCTCCAAATCTTCTCCTTGTGGTTCCTCTTTCCAAGAGAAATATTTCCTTTTTGTGCATGGCAGCCTCCCTTTGTGAGATGGCTGGACACTTTACCAAGCCTTCTTGAGGACACTATCACTGTGTACGGACGATTGCTCTACTGCTGGGAGGAAGAGAGAAGGACGATATTAGAGAGAAGAGAGAATTCTAATATATTCCAAGCTCCTATTTTGGGCTAGGCCCTGATTTAGGTGTTTTACAATTGATATGTCCTTTGTTGTTGCCTCATAGGGACCCCATGTGACAGAGTAGAACTGCCCCACAGTGTTTTCTAGGCTGTAAATCTTTACGGGAGCAGATGGCCAGGCTTTTCTTCTATGGAGCTGCTGGATGGGCTCAAACCTCCAACTGTTTGGTTAGCAGCCAAGAGCTTAAGGGCTCCTTTAGTCCTCATGATAATCTATGAAGTTGATGACCCATTGCAGTCAAGTTGATCCCAACTCATAGAAACCCTATAGGGCAGAGTAGACCTGCTCCATAGGGTTCCCAAGGAGTGCCTGGTGGATTCGAGCTGCCAACGTTTTGGTTAACAGCCGGACTCTTAACCAGTATGTAGACTGGGATCCCAATGATATAGAAAAGGAAACAAAGACTCAAAAGGGCTAGACAACTTGCCCAGGATGCTAGGAGCAGTGTCTGGACTTTAAACCCAGGCCTGTTGGAGTCCAAAGCCCATGCCCTGTTAGTGACACCATGCTTGGAGAACACCTGGGGACTGTGCAGCCCTATATGACCACCCCAACCTTGTGGAGGCATGGCTTCTCTGCTCCTGTCCAGGGATGACAGGACTGTCCCTTGATGTCTTTTCCATCCTCCCCCACACAAAACAAAAACAAAAATAAACCTATTGCCGTTAAGTTGATTCTGACTCATGGTAACTTCATATGTTACAGAGTAGAACTGCTTCGTGGGGTTTTCTTGGGTGTAGTCTTTATGGAAGCAGATCGCCAAGCCTTTTTTCCACAGTGCCACTGGGTAGGTTCGAACTGCCAAACTTCAGGTTAGTAAACTCAAACCAAACCCGTTGCCATCGAGTCAATTTCAACTCATAGTGACCCTATAGGACCAAGTAGAACTGCCCCATAGGGTTTCCAAGGAGTGGCTGGTGGATTTGAACTGCCAACCTTTTGGTTAACAGCCAAGCTCTTAACCACTGCGCCACCAAGAATCCTTCAGGTTAGTAGTCGAGTGTGAATTGTTTGCACCACGCAGGGATCCTTTTTTAAAAATAGTTTTTAAATTTTATTGTCGTATAATATATATAACAAAAAGCTTGCCATTCTAACCATTTTTTTAAGTGTACAACATAATGGCATTAATTACATTCACCGTGTTGTACTGCAATCACCACTATCCATTTCTGAGGTTCAAACAGAAACTCTGTGCCCCTTACACAAAAACTCCCCATTTCCTCTTCCCCTCAGGCCCAGGTAATCACCAGTAAACTTTGATTTCTATACATTTGCCTATTCTAGATATTTCTTGTAAGTGGGATCATGCAATATTTGTCCTTTTATGTCTGACTTATTTTACACAGGATTATATTTTCAAGGCTCATCCATGTTGTAGCTCCAGCAGACTCTTGAGTCAGGAGCCCCCCACCCCCACCAGGCCCTCCAGGCCCCCATGAGCTGGCCTAGTGCCCCTCCTCTCCTTTTCCTTCCCTGACTCTTTGCAGGAAGCACAGGGACAAGGTGGCAGCAGTGACTCATCGCTAGAAGAATAAAATCGTAAGTGGATAGCTCTGACAATGGAAGACTGTCCCCTGAGCTTTCCTAGGGTGTGGTCACTCACTGCATAAAACAAAGGCAAAGAAAAGGACAGCAGCCTGGGGAGCAGGTGGGAGGAGAGCCCTTGCCAGTGTGAAAAAGGAGGAATAAAGTTTTAGGAGGCTTTTCTGTGGCTGTAATTTGAGATATCTGCAATGTTGGGCAACTCCCAAGTGTTTTTTATTCACTCCTATTTTTGTTTAGCAGATTAAACTGGTCTTTATATATGATGAACAGCTCTGCCATTAACCCAGGACTTGTGACTTTAAAACCTTCTTCACACCTTAGGCCAGGCATCCAGAAGTCCTCTGCGTCCCTCAGTGGTTTAGCCTGTGAAGTGTATGAGGAAACCCCCCAAGCACAGGTGTGGTAAGGCCCCTGGTGTTCTGTCCCCTGGTGGGCTCCCTTTTCTACTAAGTAACAGATGGAGAGTTGTCACTTAGCTTCCTTTTCCCCTCCCCCAGTTTCTCCCCATCCCAGGGCCTGACCAGTGGCTAAGAGTGGGGACAGGGACAAGTGAGGGTTGATGAGTGCTGGTGGGCACCAGGGGCTAGAAAGCTGCACCTCTGGGAGGTGTGGTAGAAGCACAGCCAGGTTCTAACATGTGGGTGGGAGGCTGCGGGTGGGGCCAGGCCAGAGGATGCAGCCTAGGACTCTGACTGGGAAGGCAGCAAGCACCTCAAAGGGCACCATCTTCCCTGAGTGTCTCACTGTTTGACTATTAAGGTGCCAATTGTTAACTGATCAAACTGACCCTAAGTGTCCCTCTGCTTCCTATAATGAATTTTCATCCTAGTCTGGCAACAATCATGCCACTGTATCACCTTTTTAAAATGGTTGCAAAGGTGCCACTTGTGGAGAGTTTGTTTAGGGGAGAGATCCCTCTGCCTCTTCTCCCCGCAACCATACCTTTGGAGAAGCCAAGAAGCCCAGTTTAGTCCTCAGCAGTTTCTCAGAATCTGGTTTCAAGTCTTGCTGTCCAGTGGGGGAGGGGTGGTACTTTGGGAAACTGTGAACATTCCAGTCCTAACAGGGACACCTCAGGAACTGGGCAGCCCCCACCACCCCAACCCCATTGTCCAGGCTGGTACTGGTGCCCCCTAGACAGCCAGACTCCCAGCAAGCATTAATGCCAGACCCAACTTCACACTTCGTGTCTCGTTTTGCAAAACCCCAAAAAGGTAAAGTGTCTTGAAAGGGATCCAAAGTTTTGACAAAAAGTCCTTAGGAAAATGCAGTTTTATCCAGGTTTTAAGGAACTCAACATATGAAAAAGCTGACTTTACAAACAAGGTATGATTTACAAAAAGACAACAGAAATCTTTTAACTGGGCCTCTCTTCTTTCCTATCAAAAATATGAGGTTTCAAAAATTCATATTTTCACTTGAATTCCTCAAAAACATTTGCACTTTCACTCCAGTAAATATCCCATAGGAATGGATTTGAAACAAGTATTGGAGCTGGCTTCAGGCATGGCTAGGTAGGGCTGATCCAGCTATCCAAAGAGAATGCTGGGAGGTAGGGTGGGGATGGAGTGGGGGCGGGGTGTGCACAGAAACTCAACGTTCACTGTTTCATGACGCTAAGGAGGTAACCCTTCAGTAACCCTGTGACATCATTTGAGCCCTTCATGTCTCCAATTTCAGCAGCAACCACAGACATTTCTCTGGCAGCACAATGTGCAAGGTGACTCTGTTCCATCTGTCTAGGCCACACATCTGCCTCTGCTTTGGCCACTAATTTACTAAAATACAATTCTGATGCTGCACTTCCATAACCTCCATAGCCAAGAGTGTACCAAGGGCCACCCCCCCATCCCCCGGAATGTGTGCTGCTCATCTTCTCATCCCAGAAACACACTTAGGGAG
Organism: Dugong dugon; assembly: GCA_030035585.1. NCBI lineage: Eukaryota > Metazoa > Chordata > Mammalia > Sirenia > Dugongidae > Dugong > Dugong dugon. The sequence continues at coordinate 157,430,593 of CM057462.1, forward strand.
ATTCCCCCCTCCACCTGCATGAGGGTGCTGTGTGAACTGGCACTCAGAACCCGCCATTTTCTCCTTAGATCCCAGACATAAATAAGAATAAAGTCTGCTTACATTCCTAGGACATCTCTGAGCTCCAGTGCCCACAAAATTTCCTAGTACTGAGAACACAAGTCTGTCATTATGGTATTTGCAGAAACGAGAGCTGTATTTAAGGCTTCTGGATGATGCTTATTATAACCCTTTCTCGGACTATCGTGCCAGAAACACTACATGAGCAGTCTTTTTCAAGGAAATTTGCCAAGGAAGGCAGAATGCATCTGATCACATAGGAATTGTCTTGGGTTGGTTCCAAGCTGTAGAGTCTGGGGGAGAGGGAAGTTTTCCGGAGGACTGCTCTGGGGAGGAAGAACCCACACAGGATATGCACAACTCAAGGAGCTGCCACTCTCAGAGGTTATGATGAATGTGAACGTGTCCCTTGGAGTTGTGCATTGTGGCAACCCTGATTCTGCCCATAGGAAGTGGCCAATAGAAAACATGGAAGCCAGTGGGCAATATGGAAGACATTGAGCCCTGAATTAAAGATAAATGGTGGGGGAAACAGGCCCCTTGGTGGGTGGACGAGGATTCTGAACTCTTCTGAGGGAAAATAATGGAGGAAACACAAACAAGGCATGTAGAATCCAAAAAGAATCTTAATGGAGATGGAGGGAAGAAGGGGGAACAAAGGCGCTTTCACTCTGTAGTAAATTTCCCATTTTCTAAAAGCACTTTCAAACCTATTTTCATTACTCAATGGTCAAAAGTTATCTGCCATTTTGAATTTCACCTTTTTAAAAAATGCAATGCAATTAGAGATTGCACCCCACATGATTCAAATTACTATAATACATTGTTGTTGTAGTTAGGTGCTGTCGAATTGGTTCTGACTCATAGCAACCCTGTGTACAACAGAACGAAACACTGCCAGGCCCTGCACCATCCTCACAATCGTTGTTATGCTTGAGCCCATTGTTGCAGCCACTGTGTCAATCCATCAGATACATTACCACATTTAAAAAAACAAAACCATTGTTTATCTTCCTTTGATTTTAAAAGCCAAGCCTGCTTCACTATTACCTTGTATAGGGAAGGAAAGGAAGTCACATGCACTAAGCCATGGGTTCTAGGAAGGTTCATCTGGAAGTGGTGTAGAAAGAGATTGGGGAGAAATAGCTACAGTCAGTGGGACTGCTCACTCCTTCATGCATTCAGCAAACATTTATTGGATACTTGCCAGGCTGGCTACTAAGTGTCAGGTATATAAAGATGATTTCTTCCCTTATGTCATTTCAGGTCCACTGAGAAGTGGACACCCAAACAGGATTTGAAGTGTAGGAAATTTATTGGGGGAAATGCCTATGAAGGATATAGAAGGAAGAAACAGGAGTAGATGTGGAGAGGCTTCAGATCGTGATGAAAACCTGATCCCTGTGAAAGAAGGGGAGAAGGAAGAGCCTCAGACCATGGAGCAGTTCTGAGAATATCTCAGCCAGGCCGACAGAGAGCCTCCCAAGAGAAGGCTGCCTGTTGGAGGTGTCCCAAATGGGGCAGGAATGGACCAGCTCTAGTAATCCCCAGGATGCTCTTTGGCTGAGGGAAGACTGGGAGAAATGTAAGCACCATGGTGAATCCAAAAGGCAGCAGCAGCAGCCGTCAGGCAGCTGTATTTCCTGCAGTGCGTTCTTGTGAAGGAGAACCAAATGGAAACTTCCATGGCCACCACAGCCCCCCATGAGCTCTCAGTTTAGACGTGTAAACATATACATCACTGCTGCATTCCAAGCCTACGGACTAGTCCTTTGGGGTCAGGGGTCCATTCCACATGCAGTCAGCCACTGCCTAGCTTGGTGGGCAGGGCCCATGGATTACAGCACAGTTGCCTAGACGGCTAGGGCTGTGATGAGTGGGAAGGCACCAGCCATATGCCCAGTATATGATATAATACAATGATGTACAAGATACAGTCCCTGCTTATGAAAGAGCAGTCAAGGAAGAGTTCAAGGATAAAGGGATATGGCAGTTGAGTTTTAGAGCATGATGGAGATTTTTCATATACTCAGGAAGGGATGCAATATTATCTGTCTCATTGGAAACTTAGATTCATAGCCCAGGTTTGTGATCTTGGCTAAGTCTTTTAATCTCTTTAAGTCTCAGTTTTTTATTTGTAAAATGGGGATAATAATATTGATAATTATTTTATAGAATTGTTATGATAGCATGTGTAAATTCATTAACAGAGTGCCTGTCTTAATTATCTAGTGCTGCTATAACAGAAATACCACAAGTGAGTGGCTTTAACAAACAGAAATTTATTTTCCCAGTTAGGAGGCAAGAAGTCTGAATTCAGGGTGCTGCTCTAGGGGAAGTCTTTCTCTCTCTGTTGGCTCTAGAGGAAGGTCCTTGTCTCTTCTTAGCTTCTACTCCTGAGAGATCTTCATGTCGCTTGGCATCTCTCTTCCCCCATCTCTGCTTGCTTACTTGCTTGTTTAATCTCTTTTATATGTAAAAAGAGATTAAATTAATACACACGGTACACTAATACTGTCTCATTAACATAACAAAGAAAACTCATTCCCAAATGAGATTTACAACACGTATTCTGGGGGGAAACAATTCAATCCATAAAGGTGCCTGATGCATGTGATCAATAAATGATAAGTTAGTATGCTTTCTGTTACTATTTCTGACATCCCAGACAGTGGAAACAGCCTGTACAAAGATATGATAGAACGAAGGGCAGCCAGTCAAGAGAACTGCTGGTGGTTCTCTATGGCTGGATGACACCGTTCAAGGGAAGGCAGGGTAGGAAGCAAGGTTGAAGAAACAGGCCCAGTGAGATAAAAAGCCTTGTGTGCTACATAAGGTATTTCAGACATCAGTCTAGTTATGAGAAGCTATTAAAGGATGCTATGTAGGGAGGAAGAGGATCAAAAATGCATTTTTTAAATTTCCCTCTGACAGTAAGACATTCATGGATTAGAGGAAAAAGAGACTGGAGACTGTGAGATTGTTTAGAAGGCTTTTCACTAATCCAAGCAAAAGATCAAAGGACCCAAGAATGACAGAGGAGAAGCAGATTTGAAAGACATTTAGAAGGAAGAACTGACAATATAAGGTAGCCAGTTGGAAGATGTCTTGGTTGAGGATGATGCTTGGTTGTCTGGCTTGAATGACTGGGTGGATGGTAGTGTAATGCACCCAGATATGAACCATAAGGCAGGAGCAAATGATCAGAACAGGAATGGTAGAGATCAGAGAGTTGAGTTTTGGGTGTGTTAAATTTGAGGGACCTGTTGGACATCCCAAGGAGTCCCTGGGTGGTACAAGTGGTTCTACTCTGACAAATATGAGATCGCCATGAGTCAGAATCAACTCAATGGCAACTGGCTCTGGTTTTGGGTTGGACATCCCAGTGGACCTGTCTAGTAGACAGCTGGATGAACAGATCTGTAGCTCAAACTAGTGGTCGGGAGGCACTTGGAGATTGTGGCAACAGTCCAAGTGAGGGCCTGAACAAGAATGACAGCACCTAACAACAGGGTGGCTAAGATTTAAAAAATAATAATAATAACAGAAAATAACAAATGTTGACAAGGATGCAGGGAAATTATTCACTGCTGGTGGGAATACAAAATGATACAGCCATTGTGGATAACAGTGTGACTGTTCCTCAAAAAACCAAAGACAGAACTACCATATGACCCAGAAATTCCACTCCTAGGTGTATACCCCAAAGACTGGAAAGCAGAGACTCAAATAGATATTTGTCCATCAGTGTTCATTGCAGCACTCTTCACAATAGCCAAAAGGTGGAAACAACCTAAATGCTCATCAGTGGATGAATGGATAAACAAAATGTGGTAGTACATACAATGGGATGCTTACTACTCAGCCAGTAAAAGAAATGAAGTCTTGATACATGCTTCAGTGTGGATGGAGCTTGAAGACATTACGCTGAGTGAAATAAGTCAATCACGAAAGGACAAATATTGTATGACCTCACTTATACAAAAAGACAAGAATAGGCAAATGTATAGAGACCAAAGTTTGTTAGCGGTCACCAAGGGTGGGAAGTAAGGAGAAAAAGAGGGTTATTGCCTACGGGGAGCACTGAGTTTCAGTTTACGGTGATGAAAAAATTGCATTGATTAAAGGTAGGGTTGCACAACTGATTATTTTAAGTGCTGTCAGTAAATTGTACACCTGCAAAAAGTTGAATTGGCAGAAGTGTGTGACAGATATATTTACAACAACAACAACAAAAAAGAGTAGTTGCTGAGGCTGATTATATACAATCAAACACTGTCCAGGTAGATAGGATCCTGGATATTTTAGCCAGAAGGAGTTTGACCACAAATAGAATGCAGCCTCTCTCTGCATAGTAACGAGAGGATAGCCGAAGTGAAAGAACAGCCTCAGAATCATCCAATCAATTATGTTCTGTTTTCAAAATGCAGACAGGGAGAACAGGGAGCCCAGGGAGCTTGAGGATGCAGTGGTAGCCTGATGACTTCTCACAGGGCCCTTCTCCTTTGGCCAAACTTTCTCCCTTAATGAATGCAACATCACTGAGGTAGTGTGACCTTACATGAAAGTCATATTTATAAAGTCTCTTTTGACCCCTTCCTTCAAGGAGGAGGGCTTATTCCATCCTACATTCCTGTGGAGCACAGCAATGAACACTAGCTACTAATGGCTGCATAGGTTCACACAGGTGATCGCCATGCCGTTGTTTTATATTTTAAATATCGTTATTTTTTACGAGTCATGTTCCCTGAGGGGCAGAAGTTGTGTCTTTATTCTTTATCTCCAACATTCAGCCCAATGCCTCGCATAGAATACCCACACCCATTTACCAATAGCCATTGAGAAAATTCTGATTCGTGGTGAACTTATGTGTACAGAGTAAAACTGCCTCATAGAGTTTTCAAAGCTGTGAACTTTTGGAAGCAGATCTCTAGACATTTCTTCTGAGGTGGCTCTGGGTGGGTACAAACCAACAACTTTTCAGTTCATAATTGAGCACTTAAACATTCATGCCACCTACAGAATCTCTGGCATAGAAAATTGTTAGGTGCCTTCGTGTCAGTTCAGACTCATAGCGACCCTAAGTACAATAGAAGAAAACACTGCCCGGACCTGCACCATCCTCACGATCGTTGTTATGCTTGAGCCCATTGTTGTAGTCACTGTGACAGTCCATATTGTTGAGGGTCTTCCTCTTTTTTGCTGACCCTGTACTTCCCCAAGCATGAAGTCCTTCTCCAGGGACTGGTCCCTCTTGATGACATGTCCAAAGTATGTGAGACGAAGTCTCGCCACGCTTGCTTCTTCTAAGACAGATTTATTAGTTCTTCTGGCAGTCCATGGTATGTTCAATATTCTTCACCAACACCATAATTCAGAGGTGTCAATCCTTCCATCTTCCTTATTCATTGTCCAGGTTTCGCATGCATACGAGGTGATTGAAAACACCATGGCTTGGGTCAGGCATACCTCAGTCCTTTTTTTTTTTTTTTAAACACTTTGCTTTTTAACACTTTAAAGCGGTCTTTTGCAGCAAATTTGCCCAATGCAACGCATCTTTTGACTTCTTGACTACTGCTTCCATGGGCATTAATTGTGGATCCAAGTAAAATGAAATCCTTATGAGAATTTTTGTTTTCTTTATGTTGAGAAGTAATCCTTACTAAACGCTGTGGTCTTTGATCTTCATCAGTAAGTGCTTAAGTCCTCTTCACTTTCAGCAAACAAGCTTGTGTCATCTGCCTATTACAGGTTGTTACTAAGTCTTCCTCCAATCCTGATGGCCCATTCTTCTTCATATAGGCCAGCTTTTCAGATTATTTTTTCAGCACACAGATTGAATAGGTATGGTGAAAGATATAACCCTGACACATACATTTCCTAACTTTAAACCGCGCAGTAGCCCCTTGTTCTGTTCAAACGACTGCCTCTTGATCTATGTACAGGTTCCTCAAGAGCATGATTACTTGTTCTGGAATTCCTATTCTTCGCAATGTTATCCATAATTTGTTATGACCCACACAGTCAAATGCTTTTGCATAGTCAATAAAACACAAGTAAATATCTTTCTAGTAGTCTCTGCTTTCAGCCAGGATCCATCTGACATTAGAAATGATATTCACGTCCTCTTCTGAATCCAGCTTGAATTTCTGGCAGTTCCCTGTCAAAATACTGCTGCAGCCACTTTTGAATGATCTTCAGCAAAATTTTACTTGAGTGTGATATTAATGATATTGTTCAATAATTTCCACATTCTGTTGATCACCTTTCTTTGGACTGGGTACAATTACGGATCTTTTCTGGTCAGTTGGCCAGGTAGCCTTCTTTCAAATTTCTTGGCATAGATGAGTGAGCACCTCCAGCACTGTATCCATTTTTTGAAATATCTCAATTGGTATTCTGTCAGTTTTTGGAGTCTTGTTTTTTGCCAATGACTTCAGGGAAGCTTGGACCTCTTCTTCAGTACCATTGGTTTTTGATCATATGCTACCTCCTGAAATGGTTGAACGCCAATAAATTCTTTTTGGTACAGTAACTCCATATTCCTTCTATCTTATTTTGATGCTTCTTGTGTCATTTAATATTTTCCCTGTAGAAACCTTCAATATTGCAACTTGAGGCTTTAATTTTTTCTTCAGTTCTTTCGGCTTGAGAAATGCCTAGTGTGTTCTTCTCTTTTGGTTTCCTAATGCCAGGTCTTTGCACATTTCATTATAATACTTTACTTTGTCTTCTCGAACTTCCCTTTGAAGTCTTCCATTCAGCTCTTTTACTTCCTCATTTCTTCCTTTTGCTTTAGCTACTCTACATTCAAGAGCAAGTTTCAGAGTCTCTTCTGACATCCATTTTGGTCTTTTCTTTCTCTCTTGTCTTTTTAATGACTTCTTGCTTTCTTCATGTATCATGTCCTTGATGTCATTCCACAACTTATCTGGTCTTTGGTGATTAGTGTTCAATGCGTCAAATTTTTCCTAAGATGGTCTCTAAATTCAGGTAGGATATACTAAAGGTCATACGTTGACTCTCGTGGACTTGTTCTAATTTTCTTCAACTTCAACTTACATATGAGCAGTTGATGGTCTGTTCTGCAGTTGACCCCAGGCTTTGTTCTGACTGATGATATTGAACTTTTACATTGTCTCTTTCCACAGATGTCAATTTGATTCCTGCGTATTCTATTTCATGAGTCCATGTGTATAATTGCCATTTATGTTGTTGAAAAAATGTATTTGCAATGAAGAAGTCATTGGTCTTGCAAAATTATATCATGCGATCTCTGACGTCATTTCTATCACCAAGGCCGTATTTTCCAATTACCAGTCCTTCTTCTTTATTTACAACTTTCACATTCCAATAGCTAGTAATTATCAGTGTGTCTTGAATGCATGTTTGATTCATTTCAGACTGCAGAGACTGGTTAAAATCTTCAATTTCTTCATCTTTAGCCTCAGTAGTTGGTGGATAAATTTGAACGGTAGTGTTATTTACTGGTCTTCCTTGTAGGCATATGGATATTATCCTAACACTGACAGCATAGATCAGGATAGATCTTGAGCTGTCCTTTTTGAGGGTGAACTCAACACCTTTCCTCTTCCATTTATCATTCCCGGCATAGTAGACCATGTGATTGCCTGATTCAAAATGGCCAGCACCAGTCCATTTCAGCTCAGTAATGCCTAGGATATTGATCTTTATGTGTTCCATTTCATTTTTGACAACTTCTAATTTTCCTAGATTCATACTTCATACATTCCTCATTCCAGTTATTAATCGATGTTTGCAGCTGTTTCTTCTCATTTTGAGTTGTTCCACATCAGCAAATGAAGGTCCCGAAAGCTTCACTCCACCCATGCCATTAAGGTTGACTCTATTTTGAGGAGGCAGCTCTTTCCCAGTCATCTTTTGAGTGTCTTCCAACCTGAGGGGCTCATCTTCTGGTACTATATCAGACAATGTTCCACTGCTATTCATAAGGTTTTCACTGGCCAATTTTTTCAGAAGTAGACCACTAGGTCCTTCTTCCTAGTCTGTCTTAGTCTGGAAGCTCTGCTGAAACCTGTCTACCATGAATGACCCTGCTGGTATTTGAAATACTTGTGGCAAACCTTCCTATATCACAGCAACACACAAGCCACCACAGTAGTACAAACTGAAAGACATGTGGTGGTGGCATAGAATAGGGCTTAATAAATGACTGGTGAATGAATGATGCTCAGATAAAATAACCAAATCTAAGCTCCAAAAATGTTCAGTTGGCTCTGTATTCATCCCCAATATCTGATTCCAAATTTCTGATTGCAAAAGCATGCACTTCATATCTAGGACACTGGAGCCAAGTCCTAGCTCCACTACTTACTGTGAGCATGACTTGGGCAAGTTACTTAAACTCTGAGCTTCAATTTCCTAAACGCAAAACCAGACATTTAGCATAGGCCTGACACCAAACAAACTCTGAATAAATGTTAATTGCTATTATTGTGGAAACCCTACGTCTGTTAACCAAAAGGTCAGCAGTTCAAATCCACCAGGTGCTCCTTGGAAACTCTATGGGGCAGTTCTACTCTGTCCTATAAGGTCACAATGAGTCAGAATCAACTCAACCACAACGGGTTTGGTTTTTTGGTTTTATTATTGTGGTTCTCCATAATCTTATAAACACTTAGAATTCAAAGAGGTTTTACAAGTCACCAAGCCTTCAGACTGTATACTTCAGCACTTGTGAACTGAGGTGGTCAAGGACCCCTAAAAGGTGTCAGGTAGAGGTGAGAAATCAAGAGGAAGCACTTTCGCTTCAACCAGAATCACTGCTTTCATCTGGTAGATTTTTGAGGAAAGGAACAAGAAGAGTTTTCTTTGCCCAAATCAGTCCAACCTGCAATCTGGTGCCCACACCTCCTCTTCAATAACCTGGCCAAATCGTTGTCCAGACTTTTCTTAAACACTTAAATTCTCTCTGTGAGGTCCCAAACTAATTTTCTTACTCTTGAGAATATTCAGAAGCTCAAAGTAATGACTAACAAAATTTGAAGAATTCCCGCCAGAACTACTTTAATGAAAAGAGCATTGTTCAAAAGTAATTGAAGTCCAATGCTCCTACAGTAGTGCTACATTTGTCACTGAAAATGCTTGTGCTCCGTAGGTTATAAATATCTCCCAGCAATCTTGGCCACACTGCTAATTTGCTTAGCAAATCCTTTTAGTTACATTGGGCACAAAGATAATTTTTCAGCCTGGACTCTTGTGCAAATTACCACAAATTCTGAAGCAATGGAGTTTGAGATAATAAGATTTTAGTGTTACAGTAATGATTTTTCCATTCCACAGAACTTTTGATTTTTCAGAGCATTTCTTATCTTATGTCTTATTTAAGTCCTTCTGAGATGGGATCAAATACAATTGTATAGGTCATCATACTCTGTAAGTGGCAAAGTTCTGAGCATGGCTGTTGATAATGAGTTGTTAGAACCCAGGATCTCCACTGTGACTCATAGCCTGGCCTGTCTCCTTGAGCTGTGCTGCCTCTCTCACTCTGAGGGGCTCGAGGATGAATCCAGCGAGTGCTGCTTAGGCACAGTTAGAGAAACATCCAGGACATCTGCATGCATTGCGTCTTCCAAGACTGAGGAGGATGCCGAGGATCAATGACTTTTGGATGCTCGTGCAGATGGGTACAGAAATGGTGATGGGTGCAAGGTGCATAGTGTGATCAGGGCAGGAGTAGCAGAAGAATCCCTCACTTGACACTTGAAAATCTTCCCTTTGTTTTACAGATGTAACTGCTATTTCCTCTGCTTGTTGTCCTCACCCCATTTCCATTTCCAGAATCATATTCATCTTCTAAGCCCAGGCCAACCAGCTCAAATGCTACCTCCTTCAGGAAACCTACTCTGATCATCCTAATTTCAAGTCATCCACCCTTCCTCTAAACTGTTAAAGCTTTTTGCCCCACTCGCCTGACACTTCTTCCATATTATATTATATTGTTGCAATGGAACAAGGCATTTCTTTTCTAGTGGTTTGCTAGCAACTTGAGAGCAGGACCCATGCAATTTTCATCTTACCTAGTACACTGCTTTATGTATAGCAGATTGTGGCAGAGATTGTTATTGTCCCAACCACCCATTCTCCCGTTTTTCCTTTTAGTAAGTTTTGGCTCAGTACATGGTTGCAGCTATATTTCCCAGTTTCCTCAGTAGCTAGGCATGGCCGTATGAAGCCCTAAGTGATTGGGTGAGAGCAGAAGTGAGGTGAAGTTCTCTGTGTAGCTTGTCCCCTTTGCTCTTTCCCCCTCCCATTGGCTGGGAAGCAACTGTAGTAGACAAGAACCACACCTGCGGAGGGCAGAGCAACAAGATGGGAGGAACCTGGGTTCTTAACCCTGCACAGCAAAGCTCCCTGATGCCCATACCCCAATTCCATCTTCAGAATCATATCCATCTCTTAAGCCCACTCCAACCAAATCAAATCCAGCTTCTTCAAGAGTTGTCCTTCTGGTAAGACAGTACACAATACTGGGGAAGCCAGCACAACTTGTACATGGAAAGGCCATGGAAATGCCATAGACACATCCAAACTTCCTGAGGGACTGAATTGCTGGGTGGATGGTTGTGGGGACCATGGTCTTGGGGAATATCTAGCTCGGTTGGCATAACACACTTTATAAAAGACAATGTTCTACATTCTACCTTGGTGAGTGGCATCTGGGGTCTTAAAAGCCTGTGAACAGCCATCTAAGATACTCCACTGGTCTCACCCCTTCGGGAGCAAGGGAGAATGAAGAGAACAAGAAACAAGGAAAAGATTAGTCCAAAGGACTAATGGACCACAGCTACCATGGCCTCCACCAGACTGAGTCCAGTACAGCTAGACAGTGCCTGGCTATCATCACTGACTGCTCTGACCAGGATCACAATGGAGGGTCCTGGGCAGAGCTGGAAAAGGATGTAGAACAAAATTTTAACTCACAAAAAAAGACCAGATTTGCTGGCCTGACAGACTGGAGAAATCCCTAGAGTATGGCCCCTGGACACCCTTTTAGCTCAGCGGTGAAGTCACTTCCAAAGTTCACTAGTCAGCCAGGGATTGGACAGCCTCATAAAACAAAACAAGACTAATTAGGCACAGCAGTCCAGGGACAAGGACTAGTCGGCAGAAGGGGACAAGAAAGCTGATGATAGGAAACCCAAGGTTGAGAAGGGACAGTGTTGACATGTTGTGGGGTTGTTAACCATTGTCCATAGGGCAATATGGGTACTAACTGTTTAATGAGAAACTATTTGTTCTGCAAATCTTTATCTAATGTACAAAAAAAAAAAAAGAATTATCTATATGAGATCAAATTGACAACAGCAACTCAAAAGGTTTGATGGGAAGCCTAGGGGCCAGTGAGTTGAAGATAATGGTGATGGAATAATTTGGAAAAGGATAGTGAGAATAGCAGCTCAACTGGAAGAATGTAATCGATGTCACTGAATTGTACATGTAGAAACTTTTGAAATGGGGTAGGTTTGGTTATGTATATTTTCACCAAAAAAAAAAAAAAAAAAGTGTCCTCCAAGGTCAAGAAGGGGAGTGTTGGCATGTCATGGGGTTGTTAACCAATGTCATGAAACAATATGTGTACTGACTGTTTAATGAGAAACTATTTGTTCTGTAAACCTTGCTCTAAAGTACAATAAAAAATATATGTACAAAAAAAAAAAGAGCTGTCCTTCCAAGGACAATGTAAGTGAGAGAGCTTATGTGAGAGAGAAATAAACTATTGTTTTTCTTAAGCCACTCTATTTTGGGATCTCTTTGTTAAAGCTGCTTTGCCTAATCACTGATCAATACACAGGCGCTTGATGCAATTTTGTTACGTGAATGAATGGATGAGTGGATAAATGAAAGAATAAATGAAACGAATCCATGAATGCGTAAATGACCTGTTGCCAGTTGTACTTCTGTTTGAAATAACACCTGTCTAAATTTTCTAACGGTGTGTCTGATTTTACTGACAGAGAGGGAGTCGGAGAAGGGTTTGGGAAAGAGAGGGGTGATGACCTATGTTTCAGGAAGCGGGTCCCTCATGGAGTCCAGTCACTTCTTTGCTACTGAGAGCTTCACCTCCTAACTTAACCCTTTGCACCTCACCAGGCAGACCACGTTTTTTGGATGATGTTAAGCTGCTCCCCAGGGACCTGTTATCAGAAAACTCAGAAGGGAGCTTCCTGCTCTCAGTAGCCAAACTGAAATAGCAGGAGCTGACAGGGCGAAAGGGCTGAGTATCAGCTGACAATAAAAGGACACTCAAATGAATATATAACAATCTTCTGATAACAGTGTTCTTTATAAAATTCCAAGTGTTCTGTCTAATGCACAACCAACAACCTCTGTGATGTAAAGCAGCATCACACAGAGGAGAAAAATCATATGTGCTCTACATTCCTCACAGGGTTCTAGCGAGAGACAAATGGCATCACGTGTATGCTCTGTAAACTGTTAAACACAGTAATGCATGACTGTTGTTTGATTTGCCTAGAAAATTCCATCATCATCTATCCATGTGATTCTTGTTTTGTGGCTAATCTTAGTCCCCTCTCCTGAGTCACAATGGTGAGAAAATGACCCAGGTCTATCCAACCATACCTGAACCCTTGGCCACAGTGACTGGACGCATGACCCAGGTGAAGCCTATCAGAGATCTTCCCTTGGAAGAGTTTTGGGCCCTCTCTTTTCTCTCTGGGTTACCAGCTGGGATGAAGTCAGCCTATAGCTGTTTGAGGCTCTGGGTTCTGAATGGAAGGAGTGGAATTTCAAGTTGGAGAGAGAGGCTCTGATTGATTGTGTCTGAGGCTGCTTCCACCTCTATCCTCCTGAGTAACGTGGATTAATAACTTCTCTTTTTTCCTTAAGCTGATTTAGGTGTTTGTGACCTGAAACCAAAATAATTCTAATAAAATACTACATACAATTAAGGTATTATCCAAAAGACTCCCTTCAAATGTACCTGGCAGCATGTTTAGAGACTCAAGCCAGGGACAATGCCACTTGAGAGACTTTAACACCAAAGAATGGCCATCCTTTGTTTGGAAAAGTAATTCTTTTTGATGAATCATGTGGCTTATAAAGGAACACACAAGCATGGTGAAGGTGGGAGAAGACCACAGTCAGCCAGTGAGTTTTGTCTAACCCACCCTGGGGATTAATGGGGTAAGATTGTGCTTGAATATTTCCAAGGATAGGAGTTTCGTCTCCTCATAAGGCAGACTACCCTATTGCTGTGCACTTCAAATTTTTTAGAAATAAACTCAAATTTGATCCCTTTGGACTAGTCTTTGATTCACTTTCTGAAGATACACAGGATTTCAATGCCAGCCCCCACCCCACTGCCTTCTAAGTGGATGGTTCTTGAGATATGTGAAGACAGATAACATGATTCCCTGAGTCTTTTCTTCTCCAGACAAAAAAACAACTTTGCTCAGATGACAAGACTTTTGAACTTTTCATCACCCTGACTTCTCTTCCCGGGTACTCTCCAATGAGTCAACATCTCTCTTCAATCATCATATCCAGAACCACATTCAAAATTGCAGAACATACCAGAACTATTAGCGCAGGTGAAAAGTGACCCAGGTCTGGCCAATCTCAGTACTCAATCCCTTGGCCACAGTGATTGGGCACATGACTGTGCAGAACATACCAGAACTATCACCACCCTTGAACTGGACTCTGTACATTCTATTCTAGAAATGCAACCTAAGTTTATGTCTTTTTTGGTTTAATTCTTTTCAGACTGTTGACTCATACTGAGCTTAAAATAAACTAAAATCACTAATTCTTCCTTGTCAAGAAATGCCGTTAAACCATCTTACTTTTGTGGTTTATTTTCTGAAACCAAGTGAAAGAAGTTACATTGATTCCAATTTATTTATTATGGTGGATTATTTCATGTTTTTAAAAATACTCAATATGTCAACAAATATATTTTCTACATTGCTCGGAGTTGGGTCTTTTGCAAATCAGATAAGCTCTCCTTTTTTGTCTTTATTCAAATAATTGATAAAAAATGCTGAATAGGATTGGGCCCAGAACAAGTAACCTCCTTTCAGAAGGCCAGGGATTTTTTACTTGGTAAGGGCTTTCAGCCAATTATGAATCTACCCAAGGGTACACTGTCCAACCCATATTTCTCCATCTGGTTTCCATCATAAGAAATTTGTCAAATTTCTGAGCTGGCTTAATTAACACATTACTTATCATTGTTTGTTAGCATTTTAGAAAGCTCTAGGCCAATGCACAAAATAGGTTCATTTTGTGTGTGGGTGAGGGGAGCAGCAGAATGGGTCCTGCAGAGAGAAGAGGATCAGGAGCAGTGGGAATCTCTGGAAGCTCAGAGCAGCACAGAGGCCCTGGGTGCCTAGGAGTATGGGAATCTTAGAAGGAGATGTGAAAGAAATCAGAAAACAATTTCATCCTGTTCAGTTTTGCCTTGGTGGGTCTGGTAGGGGATGTGTTGTTAGTTGCTATCAAGTAGGCTCCCACTCACAGCAACTCCATGTACAACAGAACAAAATGTTGTCCAGTCCTATGCTATCTTCACAATCACTGGTATGCTTGAGCCCGTTGTTGTGACCACTGTGTATTTTGAGTGCCTTCCAACCTAGGGGGTTCATCTTCCAGCACTATATCAGACAATGTTCTATTATGAACGACAGAGTTTTCATTGGCTAGTTTTTAGAAGTAGATTACCAAGCCTTTCTTCCTGGTCTGTCTTAGTCTGGAAGCGCCACTGAAACCTGTCCAACATGGATGACCCTGCTGGTATTTGAAATACTGGTGGCACAGTTTCCAACATCAAAGCAACACACAAGCCACCATAGTATGACAAACTGACAGATGGATGGTGAAGTAGGGGATATACACTAGATTCAATCGTTTGGTGTGCAATTGTCTGGCACTTAATAGTGGTGGAGCACTGTGCTACAAGCACCATGCTACAAAGACAGTCCATACCCTCCCAGAACTAGCATCAGCATATCTTCATTGTGAGTATCTTAGGCACATCTTAGGCCTTTGCTGGAGCCCTAGAGCCCTTGAGCATGGGCAGGTCAGGTACTATGCTGAACATCCTTAAGAGCTAGAGGGAAGAGGTGGGCACTCAGTTGAGTGTGTCTTCTGGGGAAGATTTTCCAAGACTTGAAATAAATGAAAGAGACAAAAGTTCTTATCATGGAATCAAGGAGTCTGGGGGACCCTGGGCAAATACTTAATGACACTAAAGAGAAGCTGGCTAAGGCTGCCATAGGAGACTTTTCACCCTTGGCGTTTGGATTTAGGTTTGAGTGTTTAAGTGAAGGAGCCCTGGTGGCGTCCTGGTTAAGAGCTCAGCTGCTAACCAAGAGGTCGACAGTTTGAATCCACCAGCCGCTCCTTGGAAACCCTATAGGGTAGTTCTACTCTGTCCTATAGGGTTGCTATGAGTCAGAATTGACTTGTCAGCAATGGGTTTCATTTTTTTTGATGGGGGTTTATGTGAAATTGTTCCCATTGAACACGTGAGTGAAGATAGGGCTACTGTAACAAATTACTACAAACTTGGTGGCTTAACACAAGAGAAATTTCTTCTCTCAAAGTTTTGGAGGTCAAAAACTAAGGTGTCAGCAGGGCCACACTCTCCCCTGAGGCTCTAGGGAAGAATTCATTCCATGCCTCTCTCCGAACTCTTAGTGCTGCTGGCAATGCTTGGCATCCCGTGGCTTGTGGCCACATCACTCTGATCTCCGTATGTCTTCACATTGCCTTCTCCTCTGCGTGTCTGTCTCAACTCTCCTTCTGCCTTTTTCTTTTAAGGACACTTGACGTTGGATTAAGGGCCCAACCAAATAATTGAGGATAGTCTCCTCATCACAAGATCCCTTAACTTAATTTGAGTTGAACTGTGCAAAGACCTGTTTTCCAAATAAGGTAGAAGTCACAGGTTCTGGGGATTAGGACGTGGACACATCATTTTGGGCCACCATTCAATCCACTACAAGAATCCATCTCTCAATTTTATTCTGCTAGTACCAAAGCACTCTCTCATTTCACCCTGAGGAGTGCTTTTGCTGCCAAAACAATCAAGAGCAGCAGCAGAAGATGAACCTGCGAATGGAAAAGGTAGCATCGTGTTTACTGGGAACTGGAGAAAGAACACAGTAAGAAAATGGAAACATTTTATTTTAAACCCCTAAACACCAAATACAACCTTATTCTCCTTAAGTATGTCACCAACTAGGAGTGACTGGAGGTACAATTTGGGTGCGTGCGTGTGTGTATATGTGTGTGTTTAAAAGAGTAATTTGATCAGGATCCATTATTTTTGATTGTTGCTTTTGCTTTTGCAATAGTTTTAACATTTCTTTCCAAATGTTATCAGATCACCGTACAGTCTTCCCTAGGCTTAGTCTTACCATTAATTATCCCTGCGCCAACCCCAGGTCTTTGATTCAAGGACACCCTTTTCCCTGTGGCTAAACTAGACTCTCTTAGCCTTGTTCGATCCATTCCTAATAGCTCCTCGCCACCTATTACAATGATCCTCAGTGGCTGCTGCTGGGTAGGTTAGCACCCAACGAGGTCTTGGAGGTGGGTCAAAGCGTGGTAGTAATAACTGAATAGAGTCATTGCTTGAGCAGTGCCTTAGTTTTCTAGTGTTGCTATAACAGAGATACCTCAAGTGGGTGGCTTTAACAAACAGAAATCTATTTTCTCACAGTTTAAGAGACTAAAAGTTGGAATTCAGGGTGCCAGCTCTGGGGGAAGGCTCTCTCTTTCTGTCTGTTCTGGTGGAAGGCCCTTGTGTCTCTTCAGCTTCTATTCCTTGGTTCCTTGGCAATCTTTATGTGGTAAGGCATCTATCTTCTCCCATCTCTGCTTGCTTCTTCCGTGCCTGATCTGCTCTTTTCATATCTCAAAAAGTGATTGGCATAAGACACACCATACTCTACACTAATACTGCCTCATTAACATAACAAAGAAAACCCATTCCCAAATGGGATTATAACCACAGGTATAGGGGTTAGGATTTACAACACATATTTTGGGGGGACACAAGTCAATCCATAACAAACAGTTTTGAGCTAAATTCATTCATTCATCATTCATTCAGCAGACACTCTCTGAGCACCTTTTATGTGTAAGGCACCTGTCTTAGGCATCTTGTGCTGCTATAACAGAAATACCACAAGTGGATGGCTTTAACAAAGAGAAATTTATTCTCTCACAGTCCAGTAGGCTACAAGTCCAAATTCAGTGCGTCAGCTCCAGGGGAAGGCTTTCTCTGTCGGCTCTGGACGAAGGTCCCTGTCATCAATCTTCCCTTGGCCTAGGAGCTTCTCTGCAAAGGAACCTAGGGTCCAAAGGACGTGCTCTGCTCCTGGCACTGCCTTCTTGGTAATATGAGGTTCCCATGTCTCTCTGCTCACTTCTCTTTTTTATATCTCAGAAGAGATTGGCTTAAGACACTATCTAATCTTGTAGACCTCATCAGTATAACTGCTGCTAATCCATCTTATTACGTCACAGTGATAGCAGTTACAACACGTAGGGAGATCACATCAGATGATAAAATGGTAGACAACCATACAATACTGGGAATCATGACCGCTCCCCGGACTCCATACCTTCAGTGGTATCTTCCGGCAGCCGCTACCCTGAGATTGACTGGGCTAGCTCCCCTTCACTCCAGGAGCTTCTTAGTTATCTAATTTGATAGATTATGCTAATGGGTGAAAATAGGTCAAGCATAGCAGATTCCTAATCCTATTTTAAGCTTTGGGGAGATGAAGCTTTAATAGAAAATGAATATGAAGACTATTTCATGGATGAACTCTTTTCATCATTATGCAAACATTTATCCAGGATTTATTATCTTGGAGGAGCCAGCTGGGAAACACACAGGATGGTATGGTTCAGCTGCTCCCCTAGTGCCATCAAAGAAAGTGTGGAGCTAGGAGGCAGTCGAAGCGCTATTGGAATCCTGACTGTGAGAGAGACATCGGGTAGGTGACAATCCTTCTGCCTTAGTTTTCTATAAAATGGAGATATAAATATCTGCTCACAGGTTCTTGTGAGGATTAGATGGGATAAAGTATGTAGACATGACTGCCATGTGTTAGGAGTTTAATTTCTGAATATGTTAGTTCCTTTCCTCCTCAAAGAGTTTACATTCCAGTTGGGTGGGAGGCCAACTCACAAATACTAATTGACTTGAGGCAGACTACAGCCCCAACAGTCTCACCCTTCCTGAATCTCAAGGAAGAACGACACACCTCAGTGAGGCATGAGAGGGCAGAGGCACAGGTGAGAAAGCAGGGGCACAGGTGAGAGGTAAGGGAGTTAGGTGAAAGGGCAGGAGCACAGATGAAAGGATGGGCACAGGTAAGAGGGCAAGGTCACACGTGAGAGGACAGAGGCACAGGTGAGAGGGCAGGGACACAGATGGGGGCAAGAGCACAGATGACAAGGCAGGGGCACAGATGATAGGGCAGGGGCATAGGTCTATAGCTGGGTGGGTAGAGTCAAGCACTTCTGGGCTCAATGTCAGAAAAGGAGGGTGGTAGTGGGTATCAGAGAATGTGTCTTTCCTCCTTGTCTTCCTTGCACTCTTTAAAAACATTTTTCAATTTGCAAAAATAATATGTACTTGTAAAAAGAAAAAGATGCAAATAATGCAGAATTTTATCACGTAATAGGTGCAAGTGTCTTCTCTCACTCACAGTCTCAGTCGCAGCATTGTTAACGGTTTGGCGTTGTCCTTAGACACCTTTGTCTGTGCCCAGGTTTTATAAAATGGTTTACTCTGAGAATTGTTATGCAACTTACTTTTCTTGTTATCGTTTTTTACTCAAAATTCTATCATAGCCAAACTTCACATCAGTAAATACAGTGCTCCCTCGTCCTTTCAAAGAGCTGCATAGTATTACATGGCATGGGCAGACCATAATTTATTTAACTTGTTCCCAATACACTGTCTCCAGTTTTTCAATATCGTAAACAGTGGTGCTATTTGTTCATTAATTCAACAAACATGAGTCGAGTATATGTGGCAGTTGGCTTCCATAAAGATTACAGCCTTGGAAACCATATGGGGCAGTTCTACTCTGTCCTTGCTGTTGTTGTCAGGTGCCCTCAAGTCAGTTTTGACTCATAGTGATTATATGTACAACAGAATGAAACACTGGCCAGTCCTACACCATCCTCACAATCTTTTTTATGTTTGAGCCCATTGTTGCAGCCACCGTGTCAATTCATCTTGTTGAGAGTCTTCCTCTTTTTCGCTGACCCTCTACTTTATCAAGCATGATGTCCTTCTCCAGGACCTGGTCCCTCCTGATAACATGTCAAAGTATATGAGACAAAGTCTCGCAGTTCTTGCTTCTAATGAGCACTTTGTCCTTAAAGGATCACTACGAGTGGAATCAACTCCAAGGCAATGGTTTTGATTTTTAGGTTAGCTAGCTACTATGTCCCAGGCACCAGGCTGTGGTTTAGAGACACTAAAATGAATAAAAATGGTCACAGTTCCCATGCCCAAAGAACTTACAGGCTAGTACAGGAAGTAGGCATTAATCCAGTAACTACATCAGTTGTTGTTGCTGTTAGGTGTCATTGAGTCAGTTTCGACTCACAGCTACCCATGTACAATAGAATGAAACACTGCTGGGTCCTGCACCATCCTCACAATAGTTGCTATATTTGAGTCCATTGTTGTAGCCACTGTATCAATCCGTCTCTTTGAGGGTCTTCTTCTTTTTTTGCTGACTCTTTACCTTACCAAGCATGATGTCCTTTTCCAGGGAATAATCCCTCCTGATAATATGTCCAAAGTACATGAGATGAAGTCTCCTCATCCTCGCTTCCAAGGAGCACTCTGGCTGTACTTCTTCCGAGACAGACTTGTTCGTTCTTCTGGCAGTTCATGGTATATTCAGTATTCTTCGCCAACACCATAATTCAAAGGCATCAATTCTTCTTCGGTCTTCCGTATTCATAATCCAGGTTTTGCATGCACATGAGGTGATTGAAAATACCATGGCTTGGATCAGGAGCACCTTCGTCCTCAAAGTGAAATCTTTGCTTTTTAACACTTGAAACAGGTCTTTTGCCGCGGATTTGCTCAATGCAATATATCGTTTTATTTCTTGACTGCTGATTCCATGAGCATTGATTGTGGATCCAAGTAAAATGAAATCCTTCACAACTTCAGTATTTTCTCCATTTATCATGATGCTGCTTATGGACCAGTTGTGAGGATTTTTGTTTTCTTTATGTGGAAGCGTAAAGCATAATGAGAACTGTAGTATTTGATACTCATCAATACGTGCTTCAAGTCCTCTTCACTTTCAGCAAGTAAGTTTGTGCAAATCACAGGCTGTTAATGAGTCTTCCTCCAACTCTGACGCCATGTTCTTTTTCATATAGTCCAGCTTCTTGGATTATTTGCTCAGCACATACATTGAATAAGTATGGTGAAAGGATACAACCCTGACGCACACCTTTCCTGACTTTAAACCATGCGGGATCCCCTTGTTCTGTTTGAACCGCTGTCTCTTGGCCCATGTACAGGTTCCTCATGAGCACAATTACATGTTTTGGAATTCTAGTTCTTCACAATGTCATCCATAATTTGTTACGATTCACACAGTTGAATAAAACACAGGTGAACATCTTTATGGTATTCTCTACTTTCAGCCAAGATCCATCTGACATCAGCAATGATATCCCTTGTTCCATGTCCTCTTCTGAATCTAGCTTGAATTTCTGGCACTTCCTTGTCAATGTACTGCTGCAACCACTTTTGAATTATCTTTGGCTTGTGTGTGATATTAATGATATTGTTTGACAATTTCCATATTCTGTTTGGATCACATTTCTTTGGAGTGGGTACAAATATGGATCTCTTCAGTTGGTTGGCCAGGTAGTAGTCTTCCAAATTTCTTGGCATAGACGAGTGAGCACCTCCAGTGCTGCATCTATTTGTTGAAACATTTCAATTGGTATCCCGTCAATTCCTGGAGCCTTTGTTTTTCACTAATGCCTTCAGTGCAGCTTGGACTTCTTCCTTCAATACCTTCTTCTTTTGGTGCTTCCTGTGTTGTTCAATATTTTGTCCATAGAATCCTTCAAAATTGCATCTCAGGGCTTGAATTTTTTCTACAGTTCTTTTTATTTGAGAAGTGTGGAGTGTATTCTTCCCTTTTGGTTTTCTAACTCCAGGTCTTTGCATATTTCATTATAATATTTTACTTTGTCTTCTCCAGCTGCCCTTTGAAATCTTCTGTTCAGCTCTTTGACTTCATCTTTTCTTCCATTTACTTTAGCTACTGTACATTCAACAGCAAGTTTCAGAGTCTCTTCTGACATCCATTTTGGTCTTCTCTTTCTTTCTTGTCTTTTTAATGACCTCTTTCTTTCTTCATGTGTGAGGTCTTTGATGTCAACCCACAACAGATCTGGTCTTCCGTCATTAGTGTTCAATGCATCAAGTCTATTCTTGAGATGGTCTCCAAATTCAGGTGGAATATACTCAAGGTTGTATTTTGGTTCTCTTGGACTTGCTTTAATCCTCTTCAGCTTCAACGTGAACTTGCATATGAGCAGTTGATAGTCTGTTCCACAGTGGGCCCCTCGCCTTGTTCTGACTGATGATATTGAGTTTTCCATCATCTCTTTACACAGATGTAGTCGATTTGATTCCTGTGTTTTCCATCTTGTGAGGTTCACGTGTATAGTCACTGTTGATATTGTTGAAAAAAGGTATTTGCAATGAATAAGTCATTGGTCTTGCAAAATTCTACCATGCAATCTCCGACATCATTTCTGTCACCAAGGCCATATTTTCCAACTACAGATCCTTCTTTGATTCCAACTTTTGCATCCCAATAACCAGTAATTATCAAAGCATTTTGATTTCATGTTTGATCAATTTCAGACTACAGAAGTTGGTTAAAATCTTAAGTTTCTTCATCTTTGGCATTAGTAGCTGGTGGGTAAGTTTGTATAACAGTTGTATTAACTGGTCTACCTTGTAGGCGTATGGATGCTATCCTGTCACTGACAGCATGGTACTTCAAGATAGATCTTGAGATGTTCTTTTTGACGGTGAATTCAACGCCATTCCTCTTCAATTAGTCATTCTTGGCATAGTAGATCACATAGTTGTCTGATTCAAAATGGCCACTACCAAAATGGCCATTTCAGCTCACTAATACCTAGAATATCGATGTTCAGGCATTCCATTTCATTTTTTACTATTTCCAATTTTCCTAGATTCATACTTTGTACATTCCACCTTCCAATAATTAATGGATGTTTGCAGCTATTTCTTCTCATTTTGAGTCCTGTCACATCAGCAAATTAAGGTCCTGAAAGCTTGACTCCATCACCTCGTTAAGGTCGAATCTATTTTGAGGAGGCAGACCTTCCCCAGCAGTATTTTGAGTGCCTTCCAACCTGAGGAGCTCATCTTCCAGCACTATGTCAGACAATGTTCCTCTGCTATTCATCAGGTTTTCACTGGCCAATTTTTTCAGAAATAGACCTATAGATCCTTCTTCTTAGTCTGTCTCAGTCTGGAAGCTCCACTGAAACCTGTCCACCATGGGGGACCCTGCTGGTATTTGAAATACTGGTGGCATAGCTTCCAGCATCACAGCAACACGACAGCCACCACAGTATGATAAACTGACAGATGTGTGGTAGAAATTACACCAGTACCAGTTGCCATCAAGTCAACTCCAACTTATGGTGACCCCATGAGTGTCAGTGTCAGAGTAGAACTGTATTTCATAGGATTTTTGATGGCTGATTTTCTGGGAGTAGATCACCAGGTCTTTCTTCTGAGGTGCCTCTGGGTGGACTCAAACCTCCAACCTTTTGGTTAACAGCCAAGCACTTAACTGTTCACACCACTTAGGGACTCCAATAATTCCACAGGTGAATGTAAAAGTGTGGTTGTGACTCAGAGGGCTCATAATGCTCTCTGGGATTGAAATAGGAGGGGTGAACTGCACTTGAAGTCAAAGTGGGCTCCATAGGGAATGATGGCTGAGGCAATAGAAGTCAACAAAGTGAAGGAGAGAGACAAAGTTATTTTATGCAGAGGGAATAGTTTGTGAAATGCCCAGTGGTCAAAGGAGCATGAAGGACTGACAGCAGACTAGCGTGACTGGAGTGCAGAGAACCCAGGGAGGCTGACAGCCAGCAGGGGCTGGACATCCAGGCCTTCTAGACTGGGTTGTGGAGGTTACCGTTTGTCCTAAGAGCCACGAAAATCCACAGGAGGGTTTAATCAGCAGGGTAATGAGATCAGATTTCCATTTTGGTTGGCTGACTCCAACTGCACAAGGAAAAACAGACTGGAGGGGAAGCAGAGTGTGTGTGTGGGTAGACCAGTTAGAAGGGAATTGCCCAGGCAAGAGATAATGGGAGCTTGGACCTTGACAGAGGCTATGGAGTTAGAGACAAGTACAGCTTTTTAGATACATGAAGGAAACAAAATAAATCAAGTTTTGGTGACAGATGCGGGAAATATAAGAGTGACTCCTAGCTTTCTGGCCTGTGCAATCTAACGATGAGGTTGATGTTCACTGAGATAGGGAACAGTGGAAAAGGAACCCCAGGAGGGGAAGACATAGGATGATGTCATGGATTGAATTGTGTCCCCCCAAAATATCTGTCAACTCGGTTAGGTCATGATTCCCAGTATTGTATGGTTGTCTACTATTTTATCATCTGATGTGATCTCCTATGTATTGCAACTGCTATCACTATGATGTAATAAGATGGATTAACGGAAGTTATATCGATGAGGTCTACAAGATTAGGTAGTGTCTTAAGCCAATCTCTTTTGAGATATAAAAAAGAGAAGTGAGCAGAGAGACATGGAAACCTCATACTTACCAAGCAAGCAGTACCGGGAGCAGAGATGTCCTTTGGACCTGAGGTTCCCATGCTGAAATGCTCCCAGACCAAAGAAAGACTGATGACAAGACAAGGACCTTCCTCCAGAGGCAACAGAGAAGAGAAAGCCTTTCCCTGGAGCTGACACCCTGAATTTGGACTTGCAGACTACTGGACTGTGAGAGAATACATTTCTCCTTGTTAAAGCCATCCACTTGTGGTATTTCTGTTATAGCAGCACTAGATGACTAAAACAGGAAAGAAAGGAAAGGACAGGGCATGGCTTGTCTCCTTCAGGCAGGCTTTTGCAATCACTCTCTTTACTAAATACATCCAATATAACAAAAATCTTAATTTATTGTAATTGTCCTCTGTGAGTCTATTTTTATCCTAGAGAGTGGAATGCACATCTTTTTATCTCTGAATCCTCAATACCCAGCACAAAGTCTATGCGGAGTGTATTCTGCTAGGGCTGCTATAACAAATCATCACAAACTAGGTGGCTTAAAACAACAGACATTTATTCTCTCACTGTCCTGGAAGCCAGAAGTATGAAATCAAAGTGCTGGCAGGGCCATGCTCCCTCTGAAGGCTCTAGGGCAGTATCCTTCTTTGCTTCTTCCAGCTTCTGGTAGCTCCAGGTATTCTTTGGCTTGGGGCTGCAAAACTCCAGTCTCTGCCTCTGTCTTCATATGGACTTCTCCCCTGTGTCTCTAACTCTGTCTCCCTCTGCCTTTCTCTTACAAGGATACCAGTCATTGGATTGGAGCCTTGGTGGCGCAGTGGTTAAGAACTCAGCTGCTAACTGAAAAGGTTGGCATTTCAAATCCATCAGCTGCTCCTTGGTAATCCTATGGGGCAGTTATACTGTCTTTTTTTTTTTTTTTTTAATTGGTCTTTTTTTCTTTAATTGTTGTAGTTTAAATGAAAGTTTACAATTCAGGTTAGTCTCTCATACAAAAATTTATACCTACATTGTTATGTGACCCTAATTGCTCTCCCTATACTGTGACAGGACACTCCTCCTTTCCACCCCTGATTTCCCAAGTTCATTCAACCAGCTTCTAACCCTCTCTGCCTTCTCATCTCACCTCTGGACAGAAGTTGCCCATTTAGACTCATGTATCTACTTGAGCTGAGAAGCACACTCTTCACGAGTATCATTTTATGTCCCACAGTCCAGTCCAATCTTTGTCTGAAGAGTTGGCCTGGGGAATTGTTTTAGTCCTGGGTTGACAGAGTCTGGGGGCCATGCTTTCTGGGGTTCCTCCAGTCACAGTCAGACCATAAAATCTGGTCTTTTAAATAGAATTTGAGTTCTGCACCCCACCCTTCCCCTGCTCCATCAGGGACTCTCTGTTGTGTTCCCTGTCAGGGTGGTCATTTATGGTAGCCAGGCACCATCCACTTCTTCTGGTCTCAGACTGATGAAGTCTCTGGTCTGTGTGGCCCTTTCTGTCTCTTGGGCTAATACTTTCCTTGTGTCTTTGGTGTTCTCCATTCTCTTTTGTTCCAGGTGGTTTGGGACAAATCAAAACATCCTAGATGGCTGCTTGCTAGCTTTTAAGACCCCAGACACCACAAACCAAAGTAGGATGCAGAACATCTTCTTAATAAACTTTGTTATGCCAATTGACCTAGATGTCCCTTGAAAGCATGGCCCCCAGACCCCTGCTGTTGCTACTCTGTCCCTCAAAGTGCTTGGTTGTATTCAGGAAACTTCTTAGCTTTGGTTTAGTCCTGTTGTGCTGACCTCCCCTGTAGTGTGTGCTGGCCTTCTCTTCATCTAAGAGAATTCTTGTCTACTGTCTAGTTAGTGAATAACCCTCTCCCTCCCTATCCTCCTAACCGTCAAAGAATGTTTTCTTCTGTGTTTAAACCTTTTCTTGAATTCTTATAATAGTGATCTTATACAATATTTGTCCTTCTGTGACTGACAAAATTCACTCAGCATAATGCCCTGCAGATTCGTCCATGTTATGGGATGTTTCACTGATTCATCGTTGTTCTTTATCATTGTGTAGTATTCCATTGTGTGAATATACCATAATTTGTTTATCCATTTGTCCGTTGATGGACACCTAGGTTGTTTCCATCTTTTTGCTATTGTGAACAGTGCTGCAATGAACATGGGTGCGCATATATCTATTAGTGGGATGGCTCTTATTTCTCTAGGATATATTCCAAGGAGTGGGATTGCTGGATCATATGGTACTTCTAGCTTTTTAAGGAACGCCAAATTGATTTCCAAAGTGGTTGTACCATTTTACTTTCCCACCAACAGTGTATAAGTGTTTCAGTCTCTCCACAACCTCTCCACCATTTATTATTTTGTATTTTTTGGATTAATGCTAGCCTTGTTGAGGTGAGATGGTATCTCATTGTAGTTTTGATTTGCATTTCTCTAATGGCTAATGATCGTGAGCATTTCCGCATGTGTCTCTTAGCCACCTGAACGTCTTCTTTGGCGAAGTGCCTGTTCATATTCTTTGCCCATTTTTTAACTGGGTTATTTGACTTTTTATTGTTGAGGTGTTGTAATATCTTGTAGATTTTAGAAATTAGATGCTGATCGGATTTGTCATAGCCAAAAATTTTTTCCCAGTCTGTATGTTGTCTTTTGACTCTTTTGGTGAAGTCTTTTGATGAGCATAAGTGTTTGATTTTTAGGACCTCCCAGTTATCTAGGCTCTCTTCTGGTACTTGTGCATGGTTACTTATGGTTCGTATTGTGTTTATGCCATGTATTAGGGCTCCTAGCATTGTTCCTATTTTTTCTTCCATGATTCTTATTGTTTTTGATTTTATATTTAGGTCTTTGATCCATTTTGAGTTAGTTTTTGTGCATGGTGTGAGGTATGGGTCTTGTTTCAGTTTTTTACAGATGGATATCCAGTTATGCCAGTACCATTTGTTAAAGAGGACTGTCTTTTCCCAATTAACAGACTTTGGGCCTTTGTCAAGTATCAGCTGTTCATAGGTGGGTGATTTATGTCTGGATTCTCAATTCTATTCCATTGGTCTATGTATCTGTTGTTGTACAAGTACCAGGCTGTTTTGACTACTCTGGCAGTATAATAGGTTCTAAAATCAGGTAGTGTGAGGCCTCCCACTTTGTTCTTCTTGAGTAATGCTTTACTTGTTCAGGGCCTCTTCCCTTTTCATATGAAGTTGGTGATTTGTTTCTCCATCTCATTAAAAACTGCCTTTGGAATTTGGACCGGGATTGCATTGTATCTGTAGATCCCTTTGGGTAGAATTGACATTTTCACAATGTTGAGTCTTCCTATCCATGAGCAAGGTATGTTTTTCCGCTTATGCAGGTCTCTTTTGGTTTCTTGCAGTGGTGTCTTGTACTGTTCATTGTATAGGTCTTTTACATCTCTGGTTAGATTTATTCCTAAGTATATTATCTTCTTGGGGGCTATAGTAAATTGTATTGATTTGGTGATTTCCTCTTCAAAGTTCTCTTTGTTGGAGTAGAGGAATCCAACTGATTTTTGTATGTTTAGCTTGTATCCTGATATTTTGCTGAAATCTTCTATTAGTTACAGTAGTTTTCTTCTGGATTCTTTGGGGTTTTCTGTGTATAAGATCATATCATCTGCAAATAGAGATATTTTGACTTCTTCTCTACCAATTTGGATGCCCTTTATTTATTTTTCTAGCCTAATCGCTCTGGCTAGGACCTCCAGCACAATGTTGAATAAGAGTGGTGATAAACGGCATCCTTGTGTGGTTCCCATTCTCAAGGGGAATGCTTTCAAACTGTCTCCATTTAGAATGATATTGGCTGTTGGCTTTGTATAACTGCTCTTTATTATGTTGAGGAATTTCCCTTCTATACCTATTTTATGGGGAGTTTTTAATCATGAATGTGTGTTGGACTTTGTCAAATGCCTTTTCTGCATCAACTGATAAGATCATGTGGTTTTTGTCTTTTGTTTTATTTATGTGATGGATTACATTGATTATTTTTCTAATGTTGAACCATCCCTGCATACCTGGTATGAATCCCACTTGATCATGGTGAATTACTTTTTTGATATGTTGCTGAATTCTACTGGCTAGAATTTTGTTTAGGATTTTTGTGTCAATGTTCATGAGGGATATTGGTCTGTAATTTTCTTTTTTTGTGAGGTGTCTTTACCTCATCTTGGTATCAGGGTTATGCTGGCTTCATAGAATGAGTTTGGGAGTATTCCATCCTTTTCTATTCTCTGAAATACCTTTAGTAGTAGTGGTGTTAACTCTTTTCTGAAAGTTTGATAGAATTCTCCAGTGAAGCTGTCCAGGCAAGGGCTTTTTTTTTTTTTTGTTGGGAGTTTTTTAATAGCCTTTTCAATCTCTTCTTTTGTTGTGGGTTTATTTGGTTGTTCTTCCTCTGTTTGTGTTAGTTTAGGTAGGTAGTGAGTTCCTAGAAATTTGTCCATTTCCTTCAGGTTTTCAAATTTGTTAAGAGTACAATTTTTCATAGTATTCTGTTATGATTCTTTTAATTTCAGTTGGGTCTGTTGTGATATCACCCATCTCATTTCTTTTATGGGTTATTTGCTTCCTCTCTTGTTATTCTTTTATCAGTTTGGCCAATGGTTTATCCATTTTGTTGACCTTTTCAAAGAGCCAGGTTTTGTTCTTGTTAACGCTTTCAATTGTTTTTCTATTCTCTATTTCATTTAATTCTGCTCTAATGCTTACTATTTCCTTTCTTCTGGCACTCGAGGACTACTTTTGCTGCTCTCTTTCTACTCGTTCCAGTTGTAGGGTTAATATTTTGATTTTGGCACTTTCTTCTTTTTGAATGTATGCATTTATTGGTATAAACTGACCTCTGAGCACTGCATTTGCTGTGTTCAAAAGGTTCTGGTAGGATGTGTTTTCATTCTCATTTGAGTCTATGAATTTCTTTATTCCATCCTTAATTTCTTCTATAACCCAGTAGTTTTTGAGCAAGGTGTTGTTCAATTTCCATGTGTTTGATTTTTTTTCCTTGCTTTTTCTGTTTTTGATTTCTACTTTTAGGGTTTTATGGTCAGAAAAGATGCTTTGTATTATTTTGATGCTTTAGATTCTGTTAAGGCTTGCTTTGTGGTCTATTCTGGAGAATGTTCCATGTGCTTTAGAAAAGAAAGTATACTTGGCTGCTGCTGGGTGAAGTGTTCAGTATATGTCTATGAGATCAAGTCAATTGATTGTAGCATTTAGATCTTCCATGTCTTTGTTGAGTTTCTTTCTGGAAGTTCTGTCCTTCACCAAAAGTGGTGTGTTGAAGTCTCCTACTACTATCGTGGAGCTGTCTATCTCTCTTTTCAATGCTGTTAGAGTTTGTTTTATGTATTTTGGAGCCCTGTTGTTGGGTGCATAAATATTTATTATAGTTATGTCCTCCTGGTGTATTGACTGTTTAATCATTATATAGCATCATTCCTTATCCTTTGCAGTGGATTTTGGTCTATTTTGTCAGAGATTAATATTGCCACTCCTGCTCTTTTTTAGGTGTTGTTTGCTTGACGTATTTTTTTCCATCCTTTGAGTTTTAGTTTGTTTGTGTCTTTAAGCCTAAGGTGTGTCTCTTATAGGCAGCATATAGACGCATCATGTTTTTTTATTCAATCTGCCACTCTCTGTCTCTTTATTGATGCATTTAGTCTATTTACATTCAGTGTAATTATGGATTCGTATGAGTTCAGTGCTGTCATTTTGATGTCTTTTTGTGTGTGTTCTTGACAATTTCTTTGTTCCACTTAATTTTCTGTGCTGACTTGTTTTTCTTGAAGTATTTTCTTTTCATCTTTTTCATTGTTGTTGATTTTGTATTTGCTGAGTCTTTATATTTTTCTTGCTTTTTATTTTGACATGTAGGATTGTTAGTTTCCTTTGTGGTTACCTTAATTTTTACCCTATTTTTCTGTTTAAACCAATCTTTTATTTTTTATATCACCTTGACTCCTTCTCCTTATGAAAGATCTATGACTACATTTTTTCAGTCCCTCTTTTTTGTTTTAATGTTATCATCTTTTACATACTGATGTCTCTGTTTCCTTATTTTCAGCATCTTAGCTTTGATTTATTTTTGTGGCTTCTCTATCTGAGTTTATATCTGGTTGCGCTGTGCTGTGTTCTTGTCTTGTGTTGTTGTCTGAATTTATTGATCTTCTAACCAGAGGACTCCCTTCATTATTTTTTGTAATTTTGGTTTGGTTTTTGCAAATTTCCTAAACTTCTGTTTATCTGGAAATGCCTTAATTTTGCCATCATATTTGAGAGAGAGTTTTGCTGAATATATAATTTTTGGCTGGCAAGTTTTTTTTTTTCCTTGAAGGCTTTATATATGTCATCCCTTTGCTTTCTTGCCTGCATGGTTTCTGCTGAGTAGTCCGAAATTATTATTATTGACTCTCCTTTGTAGATGACTTTTCGTTTATTCCTAGCCACTCTTAAAATTCTCTCTTTATCTTTGGTTTTGGCAAGTTTGATTATATGTCTTGGTGACTTTCTTTTGGGATCTACCTTGTGTAGGGTTCAATGAGCATCTTGGATAGATATCTTCTCATCTTTCATGATATCAGGGAAGTTTTCTGCCAACAAATCTTCAACAATTCTCTATTTTCTGTTAAACCCCCTCCCCCATTCTGATACTCCAATCACTGGTAAGTTATTCCTCTTGATACAATCCCACATAATTCTTATGGTTTCTTCACTTTTTTTAACCCTTTTATCGGATTTTTCCTCAAATAATTTGGTGTCAAATGCTTTATCTTCAATCTCACTAATTTTGATTTCGATTGCCTCAATTCTGCTCCTATGACTTTCTGTTGAGTTATCTAACTATGTAATTTTACTATTAATCTTCTGGATTTCTGATTGCTGTCTCTGTATGGATTCTTGCAGCCTGTTAAATTTGTCATTATGCTCTTTTCTAATCTTTTTAAGGTCTTGTATTTCATGTTCTGTGTTTTGCATAATTTCCTTCCTGATCTCTTGAGGAGTTCTGTATATTAATCTTTTGTATTCTGCCTCTGGTAATTACAAGAAATTTTCTTCCTCTAGAAAATTTCAAGATTCTTTATTTAGGGAGCTTGTTGAAGCCATCATAGTCTGCCTCTTTATGTGATTTGATATTGACTGTTGTCTCTGAGCCATTGATAAGTTATTAGATCTATTTATTTTATATTTTCTAACTGTGTCCTAACTTCTTGTTCTGATATTCCCAAATAGGCTGCTTGTGTGAGCTAGCCCAATCACCGGTGCCCCTGATGCTCCAACATCCTGCCACCCAGTGGCCAGACCTGCCACTATGTGAGCCCAGGAGTCCGCCCAAGCCTCTTGTATGGCTTCAGCTCAGTTGTCCAGGTAGTTGGCCACCAAATGTGTGGTGTAGGCTCTCATCTATAGTCCTAGACAAGCATGGGTGATTGGTGTAGGCACAGGCATCCAGCTGTAGCAGGGGGACACACGCTAAGCAAGGCAGGGGGCTGACGGCTGCCCCGAGTATCCAGGAGGAAAGCGGGTTCCTGTTCCCTGGAGCATGTAGGTGGGTGGATTTTGCAGCTGGACTATGAGCACCCAATGCTGTTGGCTGTAAGGACTGAGGGGCACCTCTTATTCTTGGGTCCCTATTGCTGGTGGCTAAGGTGTGGGTGGAGCCACCAGTTCTCAGGCTCCTGATGTGGGTAGGTAAAGACCTTGCTTAATGGGCTGAGCAGTGGCAAATGTCACTAATGTGCCACTTCATAGCTGAAACAGTTGAAGTTAGACTTCAGGTATATACCCTGTTGTACTGTGGTAATGAGGGCCTATGCTGTTGAAATGGGCCCACACAAGTCTATGCAGGGGGAAAGGCACTCGAAGTCCTTGGATTCCTTTTGCCTGTGCCTAGGCAAAGGAGCTGTGCCTACCCCGAGTTCCTGGCTTAGGGGAGCTGGCAGATTATTTTCCCCCGTTTGTTAATTTGTCCCCTCTCTAAGGCTGGGAGAATGGCTCAGGGCACATGATGGCCTACTTCTGGCCCAGGGGACACGGCATTTGCTGAAGCCGTCCTGAACCCAGTGCAGAGCAGGGAACAGGGAGGTAAATGGGGGAGAGTTTTTTTCCTAAGGGGGGTGTTTTTGATCCACGCTGTAGGCCAGATGGAAATACTTATCTTTCGCAAATCGAGGGCTCCTTCTCACTGGTTCTGGATGACCAAGTAGACTCTATGCTGCTGGGTCTCTCCCAATGCGGAAAATGCCTCCCGAGCGCCGCTGTTTGCCTCACTACGCACCCCGGAGCTGATCCAGGCTGAAAGGCTCTGGCTCCCTCAAGGTCAGGTCTGTCAGCTCCTTGCTGCTTCCAAACCATCTCACCCTTCGCTTGCCACTCAGTCTGATTCCTCAGCTTTGCCTTTGATGTTCAGGGCTCCTAGACTGTCATATATAATTGATTCACTTGTTTTTTCAGGTCTTTGTTGTCAGAGGGACCACTGGAAGCATCTGACTACACTGTCATCTTGGCATTGCCTCATACTCTGTCTTTTAAGGTCTCTATGAATCTCCCACTAGGATGGCCAAGATTAAAAAAAGAAAAAAAAAAAAAGAACAGAACAGAAATAACAAGCACTGAAGGGGATGTGGAGAAACTGGAACCCTCATCCATTACTGGTTGGATTGCAAAATGGTACAGAATTTGTGGAAAACAGTGTGGCAGTTCCTCAAAAAACTAGAGGTAGAGCTGCCATATGACCCAGCAATTCCTCTCCTTGGTGTATACCCAAGGGATCTAATAGAAGTGATATGAACAGACATATATACACTTATGTTCATCACAGCACTACTCACAATAACAAAAGGATGAAAACAACTTAAGTGCCTATCAACAGACGAATGCATAAGAAAAATGTACATACATGCAATGAAATACTACTCAGTGATAAAGAAAAATGAAATCTAAAAACACCTTGGAACATGGATGAACTTGTAGGACATTATGTTGAATGTTATAAATCAATCACTAAAAAACAAATATTGTATTTTCTCACTTTATGAAGTTCCATAAACAAGCAAATAAATAGAAACTAATGTTCATTAGTGGTTACCAAGGATCAGGGTGGCGGGGGGGATTCACTCTCTGGATAGTAGACACTTGTTATTTTTGGTTATGGGAAAGGTAACACCAAATGAGGGTGAAGTGTATACAGCTTGATGAAGGTAAACAATGTCACTAAAACCACACAAGAAAAAAGGACCTGTTGGTAGTTGTTATGACATATATAATTTTGAAACAATAGCAAAAACAACCAAAAAATATATGTGTGGGTATATATGTATGTATGTAGGCATATATGTGTATCCGTCTGTCTATCCTGTTGCCATTGAATCGATTCTGACCCATAGCAACCCTGTAGGAGAGAGTAGAACTGTCCCATAGAGTTTCCAAGGAACAGCTGGTGGATTTGAACTGCTGACCTTTCGATTAGCAGCCAAGCTCTTAACTACTGTGCCACCAGAGCTCCATATATGTGCATAGGTATGATATATGCATATACATATATATATATAGATAGATAGATTTTGCATATGTATATGCATCTATGTAACTGTATGCACATATATTCATATATATAATAAAGCACATAACGGTCACAGTTATGGATACACTTCTTAGACATAACCAAACACCTCGAAGGATTGGATTTTTGGATTTGAAGGATTAGAACTATAGTCTCGTGGGACATCTTGGACAATTGGCATAACATAGTTCATAAAGTTATGTCATACATGTTAGTTTGGTGAGTAGTGTCTGAGGTCTTAAAAGCTTGCAAGTGGCCACGTAAGATACAACTATTGGTCTCTACTTGCTCAGAGCAAAAGAGAAAGAAGGAAACCAAAGACTCAAAGAAGAAACTAGTCTACAGGACACATAGTCTATACAAACCACATTCTCATTGACTTCTGAGACCAGAAGAACTAGATGGTTCCTGGCTACCACTACCGACTGTTCTAATCAGGGCCACAATAGATGCACCCTGATACAATAGGAGAAAAATGTGGAACAGACTTCAAATTCCTGAAGAAAAGAAAAGGTCTACTGGACTAGTTGAGATTGGAGGACTCCCTGAGATACTCTTCAAACCTTGAATGGAAACTAATTTGTGAGGTCACCTTGTAGCTAAATAACAAATTGGCCCAAAAAATAATGAACATCTTTTTTAAGTACTATGTTTCTTTAAGAAAATTACTTCTATAAGACCAAACAGTCAGCAATTACTTTAAAACAAAGATGACAATATAAGGGGGCAGGGAAACTAGATTAATGGAAATAGTTCAATCAGAATGGAAATAATGAGAACCTTCACACATTGTGAAGAATGTAAGCAATGTCACTGAACAACTTGTGTAGAAATTGTTGAATGGGAACGTAAACTGCTGTGTAAACCTTTACCAAAAACACTATAAAATATTATTTTTTAAAAATGATATTCTCTATATCGTCTTCTAGAATTTTTAAACTTTTGATTTTTGCATTTAGTTCTTTAATCCATCTAAATTAATCTTCATAAATATTTAAAGTAGAAGTCTAATTTTTTTTTTTTTTTTTTGCCATGTGGATAACCAATTTGGTCAGCCCAATTTATTAAACAGTCTACTTTCCTTACTAATTTGCTATGCCACCTTTATCACATAGCAAGCTTTCATAAATGCATGGGTTTGTTGCTAGACTCTCTATTCTGTTATTTTAAATATTTACTTCCTTGCTTCTCAAAGTGTGGTCCTTGGACCAGTAGCATCAGCATCACCTGGTAGCTTGTTAGGAATGCGTAATCTCGAGCCATACCCCAGAACTTTTGAATGAGATCTACATTTAACAAGATTCCCCAATGATTCATATGCACATGAAAGTTTGAGAAGCATTAGTCTATCCCATACTTCTGAAGTTTTAATTACTATAGCTTGATATCAAGTATTGACATCTGGTAAGTCAAGTTTCCCTCTTTGTTCTTCATGCTGAATTTACAGTTCAGTTTGAGGGAATTGGAAATCTTATGATAATTTAAGTCAATTTATATGTTTGTCATATGTTTTTCAATAAAACTCTTGTAATTTTCTCTATAGTGATCTTCTCAATAGAGCTCTTTTTGTTGGTTCTATTCTGAGAAACCTTATAGGTTTTGTTGCTGTTGGAAATGGCATTTTTTATTACATTTTCTAACTGTTGTAGATACATTAGAATGTAACTTGTATTTATATATTGATCTTGTATCTAGTATCCTTGAAGAACATTTTTTTTACATTAGTGCTAATAGTTTTTCTATAGATTCTCTTGGCTTTTTCTTTATTTTTGTCTGTGAATAATAATAGCTTTGTTTCTTCCTTTCTTGTCTTCAATTTTTACTTATTTTTCTTGTATCAATCTACTAGTTAGAATTTCCAATATTGAATGGAAGCAGTGACTCCGTGATGGTCTTGATTCTAAATTTAAGACAAATACTTTAAAAACTTCAACTTTAAGTTAGATGTTTACAGTTGTTTTCTGGTGAATACACTTATAAGGTTAAGGAAGTGTTCTTTTTCTAGTTTGCCAAAATATTTTTAAAATTATGAATGGCTATCAAATTTTATCATGTGCTTTTTATGCATCTACCAAGCTGTCCAATATGCATATGAACTGCAAAGTCACTCTCCAGAAATGGCAATTATTTTAGAGAGGAGAGGTTTTGAGAGATTGTTTTAATCTACAATTCTATTAGTTTGTAATATTGTTGCATTGTTTCTATATTTTAAATACTTCCTTCTTCAGGGTACCCAATGTGATTATTTTGGGATCCAAATAGAATATATATTTCTATTCCTTTTTGGGAGATCCTTAACCCAGAACATTGGTCTGTTCAGTGATGTTAAGGGAAGAACTTCTATAAATATTCAGACCACATAAGCACTCATATATTCAAAAACCATTTATTGGCCACCCGTTATATTCTAGACACTGTACTAGAAGAAATCAAAAAAATAATGAATAAGATTGGGTCCCTTTCTCAGACAGTGAGCAATGTGTGGTGCTTAACAATCCTGGAGCCAGATTAATTTTTTACAAGCAATTGATCTTGGGTAAGTCTCCTTGAGTTTGATTACCTCATTTGTAAAATGGAAATAATAATACAACATTCTAATGGATTTTGCAATGATTAGGATGCTTTTGGCTCCAAGTAATTCAACTTAAAACTATCTTCTCACATTAAAAAGTAGTGTTGAGACTCTTGGGTTGATTACCTCAGTAATTGATTACACCACCAAGGTTTCCATTGCTTTCCATTTCTCAGGTCTGACGTTTTCTTTATGTCTCCTTGTTCTCAGGCTAGCTCCTCTCCTAGTTGCAAAATGGCT
This sequence comes from Dugong dugon, assembly GCA_030035585.1. NCBI lineage: Eukaryota > Metazoa > Chordata > Mammalia > Sirenia > Dugongidae > Dugong > Dugong dugon. Next base: position 157,466,934 of record CM057462.1, read on the forward strand.
GCCATAGTTCATGGCATCCAGAAAAAATAACATTCAGAAGAGGAGACCTTGAGAAAAGTACCCCCCCCCTTCTCCCTATCCATCAGACTTCCTTTCATACCTCTTGGCTAGAATTTTATTTCATGTCCATGCTGAAATCAATCACTTGAAGGGAAGTGGAACTACAGTGATTGGTCCCATTGGGATATACCTTTTCTTGAGTTACTAGGAAGAATAGTAGACACACAGCAAAAATTAGGGCTCTGACAGCCATAAAGAAAGATACTGGTTGTTTGGTAGGCAACAATAGTGCCTACTACAGTGCAATTGTAAAAATTTAATGAGATAATTTCCGTAAAGCTCTTGTATTGGTAATAAACACTCAAATAAAAGTTAGCTAGAAATGATGTCTCATGCACTTTACAATTAAGTTATAAAGCTAAGAAAGTAAAAAAAAATGTATTTTTCTTAGGATGTCAATGATGGATATAAATAAGGTGACTATGGGAGCCCAAAGAAGGGGCCCAAAACCTAGAGCGGAGAGAGTAATTAAAGGGTGAGGAGGGGTTGCAGAGTCAGTTAGGAAAGTGTTGTCAAAAAGAGGTGGCCTTGAGCTGAGTCTTGAAAGCCAAATAGGAGTTGTTGTTCTTGTTGCTGTTGTTAGCTGCAGAGTCAGCCCTGACTCATGGCAACACCCCATGCACAACAGGATCAGATGGTTGTGATCCACTGGGTTTTCACTGGCTGATTTTTGGAAGTACATCATCAGGCCTTTCTTTCTAGACCCTCTTATTCTGGAAGCTCCACTAAAACTTGTTCAGCATCACAGCGACACGCAAGCCTCCACTGACGGATGGTGGCTGCGATTGAGGTACATTAGCAGGGAATTGAACTTGAATCTCCTGCACCAAAGGCGGGAGTTCTACCACTGAGCCATGACTGCCCTAATTAGGAGTTAACCAAGTTAAAAAATAAAAGTGTGGAATTAGGGTGGGGTGTGGGGATAGAGAAGTACCAGTAGTCCTCCATGCACTTGGAAATGCCAAAGGGAGAGGAACTAGAGAGGAGGAGGCCAAGAAAAGCCTTGTAGCCCAGCATCCAAAGAATAAGGTGATGTCATAACCCTAAATTTCTTACACAAATTGATCTTAAGTGCAGGTCAAATGTATTGTCTTGCAAGCAAAAAAAACAGCAAGTGATAAAAGAGTGTGCTGGTTCAGAGAGGGGTCATATAAGAAGGAGAAAGAATCTTACATAAATAGCCAGCTTTTAAAGTGAGAATGACTGCAAGGGCATTTCACAAGGTAATAACAAAATCAAGTTCATACCAGTTATAACAAAGGACAGTTATAGCAGGACAGTCTAAAATGCCAGATGTGCTGACCATCAATCAAGAGCGAATTAAAAAAAGACTTGGTACATTTAAGAAGCAAATGATAAGGATACATTTCTTTTTTAATTGTGCATTAAGTGAAAGTTTACAGTTCAAGTTAGTTCCTCATACAAAAATTTACACACACGTGGTTATGTGACCCTAGTTGCTCTCCCTAAACTGTGACAGCACACTCCTCCTTTCCACCTGATTTCCCGTGTTCATTCAACCGTCTCCTGTCTCTTTCTGCCTTCTCATCTCGCCTCTGGACAGGAGCTGCCCATTTAGACTCATGCATCTGCTTGAGTTAAGAAGCACACTCTTCACGAGTATCATTTTATGTCTTATTGTCCAGTCTAATCTTTGTCTCAACAGTTGGCTTTGGAATGGTTTTAGTTTTGGGCTAACAGAGAGTACAGGAGCCATGTCTTCTGGGGTCCCTCCAGTCTCAGTCAGACTATTAGGTCTGGTCCCTTTACTATAATTTGAGTTCTGCACCTCACTTTTCTCCTGCTCTGTCAGGGACTCTCTGTTGTGTTCCCTCTCAGGGTGATCATTGGTGTTACCCAGGCACCATCTAGTTCTTCTGGTCTCGGGCTGATGGAGTCTCTTGGGCTAATATTTTCCTTGTGTCTTTGGTGTTCTTCATTCTTCTTTGCTCCAAGAGGGTTGGGACCAATTGATGCTTCTTAGATGGCCACTCACTAGCTTTTAAGACCTTAGATGCCACTCACCAAAGTGGAGTGCAGAACATTTTCTTAAAAAACTTTATTATGGACTTCTGGGCAACATGGCTCTATAGGCAGAAGCACCATGCGGTCCCTCCACAGCAAAGATTCAAAAAAACTAAGCCAAACAGAGAAAATGGCAATCCTGAAACCCTAAGCATCAAATGAAGAGATAAAGAACTCAGCCAAGCACTGAATGGAATAAGAAACTGACAGAGAACAGACAGTGAGGAGAAATACATGCAGAGGTCCCATATCAGCTAATGCAGCATGGATCCACCATCTTGGACTCCTATCAGAGACCAGCAAACAGGAGGTATGAGAAAGAAGCTTCAAGGAGCTTCCAGAAGGAGACAGAACAACCGGTAACCAGCAATATACACTTTCCCACCCCCCACCCTTCTTCACAACTACTCAGCCTCTTCTGCTTCCTGCAGCCACAGTCTCTTGGCTAGGAAGCACTGGCTTCACGCCGGTGTGGTTTGGATTCCACCCACCTGCACTAGCTAGCTCCTAAATGCTGTTTTTTGGCTGCTGGTGTTGCTTTTTTCTGCTCTTTAGATTTCTTCCTTACCTCTTACCACCTTCCCCTCCTTTCTCTAAAATACCTGGCTCCATGCACCATCTTTGCTTCTTCTGGAAAGGCTGTGAAATACCACTTGAATGTGAGACTGCCTCCCAGCCTGTGCTGCCATGCTAGTGGGATCCTGGGGCTTTTTCTTGTTTTGATTTGTTTGTTTGTTTTCTTCTTCATTTCTTGAATTGGGAGCCCTTTTTAGCTGGGCAGTACTGTGGGGCTTGGGATCTACACCCTCTGTTTGCACAGACACGCAGAGGGATCAATGAGGGCTTTTCTATCTTCCTTGTTTTTTTTAGGTTTTTTTTTCTGTTTGGGTTTTTTTTTTTTCTTGTTCTTTTTTTAAATTTTTTTTGTTTTGTTTTCCCTCTTTTTTTCTTTTGTCTTTCTCCATTACTCAGCTTCTCATCTCTATATACTTTCCTTCTCTTCCTGTCCCCTGAATACCTGGCACTGTGTGACACCTCTATGCCTTCTAGCCAGGCTGTACTTCACTGCCAGGGTACAGCTTCCCCAGACCTCATAGCTGCACCGGTGGGATCCCTGGGAGCTTTTCTTTTTTCTTTCTAATTTTTATTTATTCATTTTTTATTTTCTTTTTTTCTTCTTCTTTACCCTTTTTGTTTTTATCCATTGCATAGTCTCTCATCTTTCCACTCCAATGGCAAACTTGCCTAGCACTCTTTTTTGTTTGTATGCTTTTGGCTCCTGTTCCTCTCTCCTCTCTCCCATACCCATCTTAGCTCCACACATCACAGTCAACCCCCTCCATCCTACCTACCTGCACTGTGTGCTGAACATTGCACCACCAAGCAGTCCAGGCACGGCCTACCAGAACCTGCCCTGCACTGATTACTGGCCCTCCCTGGCAGCCATAGTAAGTGCCACAAACAACCCATCCCAGTAACCCCTCTTCAGCTAGACCAGCCCTGCTGTACCATATCTGAGCAACTGACCCTGCAAACTGGAGAAGGAGGCGAAAAGTATCATGCCCACAGATGAGCAAACAACAAAGAGCACACAGCCCGCCTGCTCAGACATAGCCAAATATAACAAAAAAAGGACAAAACAAACAAATCTACAATCAATAAACTAGAAAAATAACTATGGAATGCCCCAAAGACAGTAGACAATATCAAAACATTTAAAAAAACAGGGCAGGATGGTTCCAGTAGGCGTCCAAAATAAAACACCAGATGACTTTCCAGTAGAAGAAAAGGCACTAGAACTACCTGACAGGGAATTCAAATAGCTAATATTCTGAGCTATACAAGAGTTGAAGCAAAAAATAGGCAAAAATAAGAAAAAAATAGACAAATTCATGGAAAATACAGACCAAAAAAATGAAAGAATTCAGGAAAATAATGCAGGAACAAAAGGCCAAAATAAATTCACAACTAGAAATTATACAAAAACAACAATTAGAAATCCAAAAGATAACAAGATTTCAGAAATGGACAGTGTCATAGAAGGGCTGAGGAGCAGGTCTGAAATGGTGGAAGACAGGATCAGCGAAATTGAAGGCAAACACTTGGATACAACTCTGAGGAAAAATCAGAAAAAAGAACGAAGAAAAATGAAAAGACCCTGAGAATTATGCGAGATACAATCAAAAGCAAAAACCTGGGAGTGATCGGAGTTCCAGAACAGGGGGAGAAAACAGAAAACACAGGGAGGATCATTGAAGAATTGCTGACAGAAAACTTCCCCAACATCATGAAAGATGAAAAGCTGGTTATCCAAGAAGCTTAACGAACCCCATATAGGATAGACCCCAAAAGAAAATCACCAAGGCATATCATATTCACACTCACCAAAACCAAAGACAAGCAAAGAATCCTGACAGCAGCTTGAGAAAAACAAAAAGCCACATACAGAGGAGAAGCAATAAGACTAAGATTAGATTATTCAGCAGAAACCATGCAGGCAAGAATGCAATGGGATGACATATATAAAAATTTGAAAGAAAAAAACTGCCAGCCAAGAATAATATATCCTGCAAAACTCTTGTGCAAATATGATGGTGAAATTAGGACATTTCCAGATAAACACAAATTAAGGGAATATGTAAAAACCAAACCAAACCTACGAGAATTATTAAAGAGAGTCCTTCAATTCGAGAACAAACAACATCAGCTCACAGACTGAATCTAGGATGCAGGATCATACCTGCCAGCTACCAAGCTAGGAATGAAATCTCAAGGACTATCCAAAACCAAAAGAAATCTGTAAATGACAACAACATCAGAACAATAAAACAGGGAATAAATGGTGTAGGTATAGAACCTTCTAATGGAGAGGAAGGCAAGGCGATACCAGGTAATAATAGACTGCTTCGAACTTGGAAAGATAAGGGTAAACCACAAAGAAAGTTAACAAACCTACTCATCAAAATAAAGAGGAAAAACATAAAGTCTCAGTAAAAACAAAATCTACAAAATCAAAAGAAATGAAAAAAAAAAAAAAACCACAAACAAAAGGAATTCAGCACAGGAGAGTAAGAGGAACAAAGAAAAAGTCAGCACCACAAAAAAAAAGCACTACAAAATGACGGCAACAAACTCACATCTATCAATAATTACATTCAAAGTAAATGCCCTAAATGCACCCATAAAGAGTGACAGAATGGATTAAAAAATAGGATCCATCAATATGCTGTCTACAAGAGACACACCTTATAAACAACATGTAAATTTATTAAAAATGAAATGTTGGAAAAAAATATATCAAGCAAACAACTACCAAAAAAGAGCAGGAGTGGCAATGCTAATCTCTAGATAACTGGGATCTTCTAAAAATCAAACATCTATGCTCTTCGAAAGACTTCACCAAAAGAGTAAAAGAGAGTCTACAGACTGGGAAAAAATTTTTGGACAGTACAAGTCAGACAAAGGTCTAATCTCCGTAATCTAAATCCAACACCTCTACAACAAAAAGACAAATAATACTATTAAAAAATGGGCAAAGGAAATGAACAGACACTTCACCAAAGAAGACATTCAAATGGCCAACCGACACATGAGGAAATGCTCACCATCACTAGCCATTAGACAAATGCAAATTAAAACCACAATGGGATACCATCTCACCCCGGCATTACTGGCACGAATCAAAAACACTGGAAATAACAAAGGTTGGAGGGGCTGCGGGGAGACGGGAACTCTTATACACTGCTGGTGGGAATGCAAAATGATACAGCCATTTTGGAAAATGATATGGCGTTTCCTCAGAAAGCTAGAAATAGACGTACCATTCGATCCAGCAATCCCACTCCTAGGAATATATCCTAGAGAAATAAGAGTTATCACTCGAATAGACATATGCACACCTATGTTCATGGCAGCATTATTCACAATAGCAAAACGATGGAAACAACCTCGATGTCCATCAACAGACGAATGGATACACAAACTATGGTACATACACACAATGGAGTACTATGCAACGAGAAAGAACAATGAATCGGTGAACCATCTCATAACATGGATGAAACTGGAGGACATCATGCTGAGTGAAATAAGTCAATCACAAAAGGACAAATATTGTATGAGACCTCTATTGTAAAAACCCATGAAAAAATTCACATGCAAAATGTAACAATCCTTGTTGGTTACCAGGGATGGGAGGGGGGGGGATACTAAATAGGTAATAGGTAAGTGGTAACTTGGGTGAGAGATGAGATAGTACATAGTACAGGGGAAACTAACACAACCTGCACAAGGAAAGGTCATGGAGGCCCTATAGACACATCCAAACCCCCCGAGGGACTGAGTTGTTGGACGGAGGGCTCTGGGGACCATGATCTCGGGGAACATCTAGCTCAATTGGCATGACACTACTTATAAAGATAATGCTCTACATTCTACCTTGGTGAGTAGTGTCTGGGGTCTTAAAAGCCTATGAGCGGCCATCTAAGATACTCCACTGATCTCATCCCTTCGGGAACAAGGGAGAACGAACAGAACAGGATACAAGGAAAAGATTAGTCCGAAGGACTAATGGTCCACAGCTACCAAGGCCTCCACGGGACTGAGCCCAGTACAGCTGGATGGTGCCCGGCTACCACCAATGACTCCTCTGACCAGGATCACAACAGAGGGTTCTGGGCAGAGCTGGAGTAGGATGTAGAGCATAATTTTAACTCCCAAAAAAAAAAAAAAAAGAAGACCAGATATACTGGCCTAAAGAATACTAGAGAAACCTCGAGAGTGTGGCCCCCAGACACCCTTTCAGCTCAGAGGGGAAGTTACCTTCAAGGTTCAATGTTAAGCCTGGGAATGGACACCCCAGTAAAACTAAATGGGACTAACGATGTACAGGAGTCCGGTGACAAGGGCCAGAAGGCAGAGGGAGAGTAGGAAACTGATGATAAGGAACACAAATTGAATAAGGACACTGTCGATGTATTGTGAGATTGTTGACCACTGCTATAGGGCAACATTTGTAGTAACTATTAAATGGGAGGCTGTTTTGTCCTGTAAGCCTTCATCTTGGGCGAGAATGGCAGCACAATTGGAAGAGCATAGTCAATATCACTTAAATGTGTAAGTAAAAAGTTTTGAAATGGTGTTTAAATAAAATAAAAATAAATAAATAAATAAATAAACAAATGAGACTAAAGAGGTACAATAGTCCACTGACAAGGTCCAGAAGACAGAAGGGGACAAGGAAGCCCCCTGGTGATAGGGAACACAAGGTGGAGTAAGGATTATTCTTGATGTGCTGTGAGATTGTTAACCATTGTCATAGGGCAACATGTGTAGTAACTGTTAAATGAAAAACTATTTTGTTCTGTAAGCCTTCATCTTAAGTGAGAATAACAGCACAGTTGGAAGAGCGTAGTCAATGTCACTGGACTGTGAATGTAGAAAATTTTGAAACGGTGTATCTTTGGCCATCTGTAATTTTCATCAAAAAAAAAGGTTGAGAATTTAGAGGCTTAATACGTTGTGGGGTTGTTAACCAATGTCAAAAAAAACAACATGTGTACTACTATTTCATGAGAAACTATTTGCTCTGTAAGCTTTCACCTGAAGTACAATAAAATATATATTAAAAAAAAAAAAGAATATATCTATTAAATAAAGCAAAATAAACTTACAAGAAACAAAGACTGATACTCTCTAAAAAATAAAAAATAAAAAAAATAAAAAAATAAAAAATGGGCAAAGGAAATGAACAGACACTTCACCAAAGAAGACATTCAAATGGCCAACCGACACATGAAGAAATGCTCACCATCACTAGCCATTAGACAAATGCAAATTAAAACCACAATGGGATACCATCTCACCCCGGCATTACTGGCACGAATCAAAAACACTGGAAATAACCAAGGTTGGAGGGGCTGCGGGGAGATCGGAACTCTTATGCACTGCTGGTGGGAATGCAAAATGACACAACCATTTTGGAAAATGATACGGTGCTTCCTCAGATAGCTAGAAATAGATATACCATTAGATCCAGCAATCCCACTCCTAGGAATATATCCTGGAGAAATAAGAGTCATCACTCAAATAGACATATGCACACCTGTGTTCATGGCAGCATTGTTCACAATAGCAAAACACTGGAAACAACCTAGATGCCTATCAACAGATGAATGGATAAACTAGGGTACATACACACAATGGAGTACTACGCATCGAGAAAGAACAATGATGAATCTGTGAAGCATCTCATAACATGGATGAAACTGGAGGACATTATGCTGAGTGAAATAAGTCAATCACAAAAGGACAAATATTGTATGAGACCTCTATTGTAAAAACCCATGAAAAAATTCACACACAAAATGTAACAATCTTTGTTGGTTAGCAGGGATGGGAGGGGTGGGGGGGGGATACTAAACAGACAATAGATAAGTGGTAACTTTGGTGAAGGGTAAGACAGACACAGTACTGGAGAAGCCAGCACAACTTGTACAAGGAAAGGTCACGGAAGCTTCATAGACACATCCAAATTCCCTGAGGGACTGAATTGCTGGGTGGACGGCTGTGGGGACCATGGTCTCGGGGAACATCTAGCTCAATTGGCATAACATAATTTATAAAGACAATGTTCTACATACTACCTTGGTAAGTAGCATCTGGGGTCTAAAAAGCTTGTGAGCAGCCATGTAAGATACTCCACTGGTCTCACCCCTTCAGAAGCAAGAGAGAATGAAGAGAACAGGATACAAGGAAAAGATTAGTCCAAAGGACTAATGGACCTCAGCTACCACGGCCTGCACCACACTGAGTCCAGTACAGCTAGATGGTGCCTGGCTACCACCACTGACTGCTCTGACCGGGATCACAACAGAGGGTTCTGGACAGAGCTGGAGAAAGATGTAGAACAAAATTCTAACACACAAAAAAGACCAGATTTACTGGCCTGAAACAGACTGGAGAAACCCCAAGAGTATGGCCCCCAGACACCCTTTTAGCTCAGTGGTGAAGTCACTCACGTGGTTCACTGTTCGGCTGGGGATTGGACAGCCCCATAAAACAAAATGGGACTAATGAGGCACAGCAGTCCAGGGACAAGGACTAGAAGGCAGGAGGGGACAGGAAAGCTGGTGATAGGGAACCCAAGGTTGAATAAGGACAGTGTTGACATGTAGTGGGGTTGTTAACCATTGTCATAGGGCAACACGTGTACTAACCATTTAATGAGAAACTATTTTGTTTTGTAAACCTTCATGTAAAGTAAGAATAGCAGCACAACTGGAAGAACATAATCAATGTCACTGAATTGTACATGTAGAAATTTTTGAAATGGTGTATCTTTGGCTATGTATCTTTTCACCAAAAAAAAAAAAAAAAAGGTCCTCCAAATTTGAGAAGGGAGAATGTTGACATGTCACGGGGTTGTTATCCAATGTCATAAAACAATATGTGTACTGACTGTTTAATGAGAAACTATTTGTTCTGTAAACCTTCACCTAAAGTACAATAAAAAAAAGAAATACTTGAAAAAAAAAAAAAACTTTGTTATGCCAGTTGACTTAAATGTCCCCTGAAACCATGGTCCTCAGACTCTCCCACCTGCTACTCTGTCCCTTGAAGTGTTTTGTTGTGTTCAGAAAACTTCTTAGCTTTTGGTTTAGTCCAGTTGTTCTGACTTCCCCTGTAGTGTGTGTTGTCCTTCCCTTCACCTAATATAATTCTTGTCTACTATCTAGTTAGTGAATACCCCTCACCCTCCCTCCCCATCCTCCTAACCATCAAAGAATGTTTTCTTCCGTGTTTAAACCTTTTTTTGACTTCTTATAATAGTGGTCTCATACAATATTTGTCCTTTTGCCAATGACTAATTTCACTCAGCATAAGCCTTTCAGATTCATCAACGTTATGTGATGTTTCACGGATTCATCATTGTTCTTTATCTTTGAGTAATATTCCATTTTGTGAATATACCATAATTTAACAGTGCTGCAGTGAACATGGGTGTGCATGTATCTATTCGTGGGACGGCTCTTATTTCTCTAGGATATATTCCAAGGAGTGGGATTGTTGGATCGTATGGTACTTCTATTTCTACCTTTTTAAGGAAGCACCAAATCCATTTTCAAAGTGGTTGTACAATTTTACTTTCCCACCAACAGTGTATAAGTGTTCCAGTCTTTCCATAAACTCTCCAACATTTATTATTTTGTTTTTTTGGATTAATGCTAGCCTTGTTGGAGTGAGATGGTATATCATTGTAGTTTTGATTTGCATTTCCCTAATGGCTAATGATCGTGAGCATTTCCTCATGTTACTGTTAGCCACCTGAATGTCTTCTTTGGCAAAGTGCCTGTTCATATCCTTTGCTCATTTTTTAACTGGGTTATTTGTCTTTTTGTTGCTGAGGTTTTGCAGTATCTTGTAGATTTTAGAGATTAGATGCTGATTGGATTTGTAGCAGCCAAAAATCTTTTCCCAGTCTGTAGGTTGTCTTCTTATTCTTTTGGTGAAGGATTTGATGAGCGTTAAGTGTTTGATTTTTAGTATTTTTATCTAGTCTCTCTTCTGGTGTTTGTGCATTGTTACTTATGGTTTGTATTCAGTTTATGCTGTGTATTAGGGCTCCTAGCGTTTTTTCTCCCAAAATCTTTGCCGTTTTCAATTTTATATTTAGGTCTTTGATACATTTTCAGTTAGTTTTTGTGCATGGTGTGAGGTATGGGTCTTGTTTCAGTTTTTTGCAGATGGATATCCAGTTATGCCAGCACCATTTGTTAAAGAGACTGTCTTTTCCCCAATTAATGGGCTTTGGGCCTTTGTCAAATATCAGCTGCTCATAGGTTGATGAATTTATGTCTGGATTCTCAATTTTGTTCCATTGGTCTATGTATCTGTTGTTGTACCAGTACTCATCTGTTTTGACTACCATGGCAGTATAATAGGTTCTAAAATCAAGTAGTGTGTGAGGACTCCATTATGTTCTTCTTCTTCAACATGCTTTACTTATCCAGGACCTCTTCCCTTCCATATGTAATTGGTGATTTGTTTCTCTAGCTCATTAAAAAATGCTGTTGGAATTTGGATCGGGATTGCATTGTGTCTGCAGAATGCTTTGAGTTGAATTGACATTTTCACAATGTTGAGTCTTCCTATTCATGGGCAAGGTATATTTTTCTGCTTATGTAGGTCTCTTGGTTTCTTGTAGTAGTGTCTTGTAGTTTTCATTGTATAGGTCTTTTACTTCTCTGGTTAGATTTTTCCTAAGTATTTTATCTTCTTGGGGGCTATAGTAAATTGTATTGATTTGGTGATTTCCTCTTCAAAGTCCTCTTTCTTGGAGTAGGGGAATCCAACTGATTTTTGTATATTTAGCTTGTATCCTGATATTTTGCTGAAATCTACTATTAGTTCCAGTAGTTTTCTTCTGGATTCTTTGGGGTTTTCTGTGTATAAGATCATATCATCTGCAAATAGAGATATTTTGACTTCTTCTCTACCAATTTGGATGCCCTTTATTTATTTTTCTAGCCTAATCGCTCTGGCTAGGACCTCCAGCACAATGTTGAATAAGAGTGGTGATAAACGGCATCCTTGTCTGGTTCCCATTCTCAAGGGGAATGCTTTCAAACTCTCTCCATTTAGAATGATGTTGGCTGTTGGCTTTGTATAACTGCTCTTTATTATGTTGAGGAATTTCCCTTCTATACCTATTTTATGGAGGGTTTTTAATCATGAATGTGTGTTGGACTTTGTCAAATGCCTTTTCTGCATCAACTGATAAGATCATGTGGTTCTTGTCTTTTGTTTTATTTATGTAATGGATTATTTTGATTGTTTTTCTAATGTTGAACCATCCTGCATACCTGGTATGAATCCCACTTGGTCATGGTGAATTATTTTTTTTGATATGTTTCTGAATTCTATTGGCAAGAATTTTGTTGAGGATTTTTGATTCAATGTTCATGAGGGATATTGGTCTAAGTTTCTTTTTTTGTGGTGTCTTTACCTGGTTTTGGTATCAGGGTTATGCTGACTTCATAGAATGAGTATGGGAGTATTCTATCCTTTTCTATGTTCTGAAATACCTTTAGCAGTAGTGGTGTTAACTCTTCTCTGAAAGTTTGGTAGAATTCTCCAGTGAAACCATCCAGGGCCAGCCAGGGCTTTTTTTGTTGAGAGTTTTTAAATTACCTTTTCAATCTCTTCTTTTGTTATAGGTTTATTTAGTTGTTCTACCTCTGTTTGTCTTAGTTTAGGTAGGGAGGGAGTTTCTAGAAATTTGTCCATTTCTTCTAGGTCTTCAAATTTGTTAAGAGTACAATTTTTCATAGTATTCTGTTATGATTCTTTTAATTACAGTTGAATCTGTTGTGATATCACCCGTCTCATTTCTACTCAGGTGATTTGCTTTATCTACTGCTTTTCTTTCATCAGTCTGGCCAACACTTCATTGATTTTGTTAATCTTTTCAAAGAGCCAGCTTTTGGTCCTGTTAATTCTTTCAGTTGTTTTTCTACTTCATTTATTTCTGCTCTAATTTTTATTATTTGCTTTCTTCTGGTGCCTGAGGGCTTCTTTTGCTCCTCTCTTTCTATTTGTTTGAGCTGTAGGGTTAATGTTTCCATTTTGGCCCTTTCTTCTTTTTGTATGTGTGCATTTATTGCTATGAATTGACCTTTGAACAATTCTTCTGCTGTGTCCCTAAGGTTCTGGTATGATGTGTTTTCATTCTCATTTGATTCTGTGAATTTCTTTGTTCTGTCCTTAATTTCTTCTATAACCCAGTAGTTTTTGAGCAAGGTGTTGTTCAGTTTCCATGTGTTTGATTTTTTTCTTTGCTTTTTCTGTTATTGATTTCCACTTTTATGGCTTCATGATCAGAAAAGATGCTTTGTAATATTTTGATGCTTTGGATTCTGTTAAGGCTTGCTTTATGGCCTAATATATGGTCTCTTCTGGAGAATTGGAAAAGAAGTATACTTAGCTGCTGTTGGGCAGAGCATTCTGTATATGTGTATGAGTTCAAGTTGGTTGATTGTGGCATTTAGATCTTCCATGTCTTTATTGAGCTTCTTTCTAGATGTTCTGTCCTTCACCAAAAGTGGTGTGTTGAAATCTCCTACTACTATTGTGGAGCTGTCTCTCTCTCTTTTCAATGCTGTTAGAGTTTATGTATTTTGGAGCCCTGTTGTTGGGTGCATAAATATTTATTATGGTTATTTCCTCCTGGTGTATTGACCCTTTAATCATTATACAGTGCCCTTCCTTATCCTTTGTGGCAGATTTTACTTTAAAGTCTATTTTGTCAGAGATTAATATTGCCATTCCTGCTCTTTTTTGAGAGTTGTTTGCTTGATTTTTTTTTCCATCCTTTGAGTTTTAGTTTGTAACTTTAAGTCTAAGGTCTGTTTCTTGTAGACAGTATATAGATGGAACGTGTTTTTTTAAATCCAGTCTGCCACTCTCTGTCTCTTTATTGATGCATTTAGTCCATTTATATTCAGCATAATTATTGATAGGTATAAGTTTAGTGCTGTCATTTTGATGTCTTTTTTTGTGTGTTGTTGACAGTTTCTTTGTTCCACTTAATTTTCTGTGCTGGGTTGCTTTTCTTTATGTATTTTCTTTACATCTCTTTAATTGTGTTGATTTTGTATTTGCTGAGTCTTTGTGTTTTTCTTGTTTTTTATTTTGACTTGTAGGATTGTTAGTTTCCTTTGTGGTTACCTTAATATTACACCTATTTTTCTAAGTTTAAACCAGTCTTTCACTTCTTTATATCATCTTGACTTCTCCTTATGAAAGATATATGACTACATTTTTTTAGTCCCTCTTTTTTATTTTAATGTTGTCATCTTTTACATATCGACATCTCTGTTTCCCTATTTTCAGTGTTTTAGCTTTGATTTATTTTTGTGGCTTCTCTATCTGGGTTTATATCTGGTTGCTCTGTCCTGTGTTCTAGTCTTGAGTTATTATCTGAATTTATTGATCTTCTAATCAGAAGACTCCCTTTATTATTTCTTGTAATTTTGGTTTGGTTTTTAGAAATTCCCTAAACTTCTGTTTATCTGGAAATGCCCTAATTTCACCATCATATTTGAGAGACAGTTTTGCTGGATATATAATTCTTGGCTGGCAGTTTTTTTCCTTCAAGGCTTTATATATGTCATCCCATTGCCTTCTTGCCTGCCTGGTTTCTGCTGAGTAGTCCGAGCTTATTCTTATTGACTCCTTTGTAGATGACTTTTCATTTAACCCTAGCCACTCTTAAAATTCTCTCTTTATCTTTGGTTTTGGCAAGTTTGATTTTAATACGTCTTGGTGACTTCCTTTTGGGGTCTACCTTATGTGGGGTTCGATGAGCATCTTAGATATCTTCTCATCTTTCATGATATCAGGGAAGTCTTCTGCCAACAAATCTTGAACAATTCTCTCTGTATTTTCTGTTATCTCCTCCTGTTCTGATAGGCCAATCACTCATATGTTATTCCTCTTGATAGAATCCCACATAATTCTTATAGGGTTTATTCATTTTTTAAAAATCCTTTTATCTGATTTTTCCTCAAATAAGTTGGTGTCAAGTGCTTTATCTTCAATCTCACTAATTCTGACTTTCATTGCTTCAATTCTGTTCCTGTGACTTTCTACTGAGTTGTCTGATTCTGAAATTTTATTGTTAATCTTCTGGATTTCTGATTGCTGTCTCTCTATGGATTCTTGCAGCCTGTTAAATTTATCATTATGCTCTTCTATAATCTTCTTAAGTTCCTCTATTGCTTTGTCTGTGTGTTCCTTGGCTTGTTCTGCATTTTGCCTGATCTCCTAAAGAATTCCATATATCAATCTTTTGTATTCTACTTTTGGTAATTCCAAGATGGAATTACCCTATGGAGCATAGTTTCTACTGTGACACATGTGGGGTCACCATGAGTCAGAGTTGACCCAACAGCAACTGGTACTTGTATGCTCCACAGTAGCGTCTTACAGGGCCAACTGCTGGTCAAGCAGGAATCAGCTGTGAGCAGAGGCATGAATGTAAGGGAAAAGTCAAAGCAGAGCATCAAGCCACAAGTTCTCATTTTAAACAAGTAAACTCTGGTGATGTGTTTCATTCCATCCCCAAAGATGTGAAATAAACAGTTTGCTGATTGTTTAGCTTTGATAACACTTTTTTTTTTTCCATTGTAAATGAAAAGCAGGCAATACATAATGCTCAGGGGTTTGAACTTTATTCTGAATATTGGAGGGAGCCACTGCCAGGTGTTAAGGTGTCCTCTCTGGGATCTAGTCCCTCATGCCAGGCATGCCTAGAAAGTTCTACCATAACACCCAGAAGGGAAACAACTTAAGACCGACACACCTACTGGTGTGATTTCTTTCATTTTGATAAGGCAACAACATATTTATGGTTTTAAACACCTGTGTAAAGAAATATGATGTGTTAAGACTTTTTTTTTTAAAAATAAGAACCTGCAAATAATAACTAAGTCTTAAATAACCATTTTTGTCAAGCCCAGGCAGGACCTTTGCTACCCCTTCAGGATCAGTGACGGCTGATTCTCTCCATGATTTCCAGCAACTCAACCTTCCTCCAAAGGCAGTAACAACCAGAAAGTACCCAGAGTGAGACAGCATCCCCCTCAGGTTCAGTTTGCTCTAGGCCAGAAAGGGCTGCTCCTTCTTCTGAACTTCCTCCAAGAAGAGACATCCTGCTAAGACAGAATGTTCCAACACTGTTACACCCAGAAGATAGAACAACTAATGCTCCTGAGAGGAGCAGCAATCAAGGGAGGGAAGCTAAATAGTTTTATACCCCCTTGGTTGGCCAGAAGTTCAGAAGGACTTGAGAACGCCCTTCTGAACTTCTGTGGAGCTGTGCACCTCCTCTGTGCCTCTGCCAACCCTCTGAGCCCACCTCTGCGATGGCGCCTATCACAGGGCTTCCCATTCTAGTGCACGATCAGCCTGCCCCTCTGAGCTCCTGGAAGGCACTCTTTTCAAAAGGCCCTGTGGTGGCAGTGACCAGGGACTCAAGTAGCAGTCCTGGGGAAGAACTCTCCTCATCCCCAACTCTCCCCCACCTCTCAATGCCATATCTTTTAAACAAGAGGTCAGAATGGAAAAGAACAGCAAGAAGAAAGTAACCTTGTGGGTAAGGAGTCATTAACATTCTCTTAGGACACCCTATCTCCTGCAATTTCCTTCTTGCACCTTACCCTTGGGCAGCACCAAATTTCTTCCAGTGGTGCACACATAGCATGTTGATTCCCTCCTCTGGACCTCTGTCCATGCTGGGTGGGTTCCCTTGGACTGCAATATTCTAATCTGAAGTCTCTCTTTCTTTGTGCATATTATATACACACACACACACACACACACACACACATATATGCCTGGAATAGCTGCTGCTCCCAGGTGCCATGGAATCTGGAGTTTACTTCACATGGAACACTTACCACTCTCTGCAGAGTTTACTTATTATCTGGTTCTTCTGCCATGTTGGGACCTTCTCAAAGGCAACAACTGAGTCTTATGAATGCTTGCATTCTGGTAGCTCGCACAGTGCTTGTACAGAGACAGCCCTCAAAAACATGTTAGAGTAAGCTAAACATGAGCAGGCAGGAGAAGGCCTGACTCAGGCTGCTAGAGTTGTTCCCCAGTGCCCCAGCATTGCCCCTTCAGTGCCCCAGCATCACCCCCAGTGCCCCATCATCACCCTCAGTGCCCCATTGTCATGCCCAAGTGCCTTATTACCACCCTCATTGCCCCATGTCACCCTTCAGTGGCCCAGCATCACCCCCTCAGTGTCCTACAGTTGCCTACCTTGTTCTTTTTGCATGACTGAGGGCCATACCAATGAGGAACCACAGGCCTGGATAAGCAGGGGAGAAGCTTAGCTTCTTCCTTCCCCTCAGCTACTAAAAGATTGTCTAAAAGATTCTCTCTTTAGACAAGTTCTGACTGCAAATACTTGGACAAAACTCTGTCCTCCTCCTATTGTTGGAGTGTTCCTGTTTCTGTCCCTTAATGTGCCACTTACAAGAAGTAGGGATCTTTAGTGGGTAGATTCCTGAACATGAAGCAGTCTTTCCAGCTTTGGGCACAGCTTTGCTCTGGGTGGTTTATTTATTTGAACTCCTGCAGCAAATTACCCTTCCAAGGGCCTCTTGCAGCCAAAGCCAAGTCCTCTGGGAAAAGAAAGCACCTTACAGGGCCAAGAGGAAGGCTGTGTCCCCTAAGTAGAAGGACACTTTTGAGAACAGCTGAGGTTTTAAAAGTCTGTCAAGGCAAAAATAGACTCTGTATCCCAGAGGTCCCAGAGGCAAGGAAGAAGTAACCCCAAACTTAAGAAAGCAAACTCTCAAGAGTTTATAGATGCTGGTTATCTTTCAAGCCAGCTCCAACAGGTAGTAGTTAAAACCATGAGGATGGAGAAGGTGGTCCAAAGACAATGAGCCAAGACAGCAGAGCAGTGGGCCAGGAAGAGAACACTGTGAAACAGCACGTTTGAACGATAGACTGGGAAAGAGCCATAAGGAGTCAGAGAAGAAATGGTCAGACAGATGAGAGGCAAGCCAAGGAAACTGCCAAATCACAGAAGCCACAAGAGCAGAGAGTTGTAAGGGGAGGATAGTAAAAATTGTCAATGTAGCAGAGGAGTCCAAGGAAGGGCCTAAACATCCATTGAATCTTACAGATAGTAGTTCACTGAAGGAGTCCCTGGGCTGTGCAAATGGCTAATGTGCTTAGCTGCTAACCAAAAAGTTGGAGAACTGAGTCCACCCAGAGGTGGACAAAGAATGAAGACCTGGCAACCTACTTCTGCAAAATCAACCACTGAAAACCCTATGAAGCACAGTTGTATTCTGACACACATGGGGTCGCTATGAGTTGGGATGGACCCCACAGCAACTGGTTACAGGTTGGTTCACTGATGACCCTGGTGAGAACGGTGTCAGGGGATGGTGGGGCTGAAGTCCTGATTTCCAGGGCAAAATTCAGACCTGTAGAGGCCTTGAGCACTAAAAAAAATTATTGCCCTCCCCATGTGTAATTCAAAATGAAATCAATGCTAAATTATAACATAACTATTATAAAGCTCAACACAATTTTCATTATTTAAATTAATAAATTTAAATATATTTGAACACACGTATATATTCATGTACATACATGCATACCTGTATACACACTTTTTTTCTTCACAATATCTTTGCTCTTCTGGTGTGCTAAACATCTGCTTTCTCTGCTTACTGCTGGTGGCAGTGATTTGAGGAGTGAGACACGTAGAGGCGCAACAGTCAGTGTAACTCAGAAGCTTGAGTAAAGAGAGGAGATGGGGGGAGAAAGAAAGGAGGGTTTAGCAATGAGGGGACACCTGTGCTTTGGGAGAAGAAACTTAGTTATGCGTATAGGCTGAGGGGGGCAAACAAGTAAAGAGGAAGAGATTGAAGATACAGGTGAGTGAGGAGGAATAATTGGTGGAGCAGCAACCAGAAAGCAGAAAGTGGTGAGTTGAAGAGCCCAGGAGGGTGTTGGCTTTACTAGCAGGAAGGATCCCTCAGCCTCAGAGGCTGGAGAAAATGGCAGTTCAGGTGTGGATAAATGTGCAGGTGGGATGAAAAGGAGGTGGCATCAAATGTCTCAAAGAAGGAGGAGACAGAGTAGGGATGGGAGTTGTCTGGGGACCTTGGGGAGCCCTGGTATAGAAAGAGAGCTGGCCCAGGACCTTAACTCATGTATCCATGTTTCCTCAGCAACTCCAGCATCTACTGAGCCCTGTGTACACATTCCCCACTGTTTCCTCCCTGCCACAACCCGCCTTTGGCAACAGCTTAACCAGGTGGTTAACCAGGGACAAAGGCAGTGTCGGAGGCAGGCCACTGTGGAGACAGCAGGCCAAATCACCTCTGCAGGACCCACTCCATACTTCCTGTTGCCCGGGCCTTTGTTACTGCCCTAGCTCACTGTGAATTCTCCAATTCCATATCTCTAGTTCTCTTCTGACTTTCTGCCATCAGATGTGTACTTTATCATCTCCATGCTTTCCCCCAACTTGGATTTATTCTATTCTAAGCTAAGCGCAATGTTAAAATATGTATTTCATGGGTTTCTGTCTGCTCAGATCTATCAAGCTGTCTCTCTGTCTGTCTTTTATCTCTGTCTTTCTCATACACACACAGACACACACAGACACACAATGAGAATCTCTGGGCACTGTCACAAACAGCCCTCACCATGCTGAAAAACATTTTGACATTTCATGTTATGTTTTTAGAATTTGCTAGAATGTTATATTCTTCTCTATAATGTATTTATTTCTGATATCATAAAAATATATTCTAAACTCCTTGTCTTAGGCTGGGTTCTCTAGAGGAGCAAAATATATAAATATATCTGTTGCTGTTGTTAGGTGCCATCGAGTCAGTTCTGACTCATAGCGACCTTACGTACAACAGAAGGAAACACTGCCCAGTCCCATGCCATCCTCACAATCATTGTTATGTTTGAGTCCATTGTTATAGCCACTGTGTCAGTCCATCTCATTGAGGGTCTTCTCTTTTTTGATGACCCTCTACTTTACCAAGCATGATGTCCTTCTCCAGGAACTGATCCCTCCTGATAACCTGTTCAAAGTATGTGAGATGTAGTCTTGCCATCCTTGCTTCTAAGGAGCATTCTGGCTGTACTTCTTCCAAGACAGACTTGTTCATTCTTTTGGGAGTCCATAGTATATTCAATATTCCTCACCAACATCACAATTCAAAGGCGTCACTTTTCTTCGGTCTTCCTTATTCATCATCCAACTTTTGCATGCATATGAGGCAGTTGAAAATATCATGGCTTGAGTCAGGTGCACCTTAGTCTTCAAAGTGACATCTTTGCTTTTCAACACTGTAAAGAGCTCTTTTGCAGCAGACTTGTCCAATGCAATGCATCTTTTGATTTCTTGACTGCTGCTTCCATGGGTGTTAACTGTGGATCCAAGTAAAATGAAATTCTTTTCTCCATTTATCATGACGTTGCTTATCGGTCCAGTTGTGAGAATTTCTGTTTTCCTTGTGTTGAGGTGTAATCCATACTGAAGAGATAGATTTATTCCAAGGAAATGGCTCACACAATTGTGGAGGCTGGCAAGTTCTAAATCCATGGGTCAGGTGGCAGGCTGGAAGCTTCTCCAGACTCATGTGGTTGTAGGGGCTAATGAACCCAAAATCCACAGGTCAGGTGGCAGGCTGCTGGCTCACGGGGTTGCTGGAGCTGACGAATCCAAAATCTGCAGGTCAGGCAGTAGGCTCAAGGCTTCTCATGTCCCAAGAACTGGAGGTCAGAGGATGGCAAGACAAATGCAGGATCGAGAGAGCGAGCTTTGCAGAACATTCGTTTTTATATCATGAATATAGGCCACATCCCCAAGGAAACTCCTCCTCCAACTGATTGGCTGCTCACATCAGACCACAAAACGGGAGATGATTACGTAGCATCTGCCAAACCAATGAGAATTATAGCCTAGCCAAGTTGACACATAACATTAACTAGCATACCCCTTAATAGCAAATAAAATTGACACTCCAGGAAGATGCCCATGTTTGTCCTGTGGCTCCTTGTACCCCCTGGGACACGAATGAGCACTCCCAGAGTTACCTGTACCTTGTTTGAGCAACATAGATCTGTACATTAATGCTTTCTTTCTCTTTTGTAAACCCACCAATTCACTCTCAACAAAATAGGTAATGTGTTCACATTTGATTTAGGTGTTATTTAACTGCCTAGGTGGATGGAGTGTTAGTGACTGTAAGGGGCCATGAAGTAGAGTTGGCCCATCTGAGCCCAGAGAGGGTAAGTGAGTGGCCTAAGGTCCCAGAGCAAGTTAGTGGCAGAGTTACCCAGGCCCTGACTCTCAGGCAGGACCCTTCCTTTCTGCTGCACCTTCTTCCTTCCATGTTTTTGAAGATTTGTCTTGTTCTAAAACTACATGATTCTAAATACAGGTATAGAAGTTAACTCTTGTGGACTCTTTAAGATACATTCCCTTCTTGAATCCATTACCATTTATCATTAATCTTTGTCCATCGGCTCCCAGCAGCTTTATATCGCCTCTTCAAAACTTCATTTTTGTCCTAGAAAAATTGAATTAATTTAGTGAACCAAATAAATCTAATCAGTTCTTTAAGTATAGTTCTTTGGTGGGGTTTAAACCGTTAGCTCAAATACCATTTTCAGGAAGATACACTCTTCCTTCAAAACTTACAGTGGCTCTCCATTACTTCTGGCATGCTATCCCTCCCCACCTCCTGCACAGCGGCCCTGGAATTAAGGGGCCCAGGCTGAGCATGCACTGCAGAGCATAGGTCAGGAGCTATTTGGCCCTTGGCACATAATTTGAAGACTAAATAAGTAGGGTGCTACTAACAGAGAAAAATGCCAAGTGCGGATGTGCTTTCCAGGAAAGCAGGAAAAACAGGAAAGGGCTGGGGACAGTGGGTGGTCCTGGGAGAGGATTTTTAACAATCTGGCTCAGATTTCCTGTAATCTAAGTCCACCCTCACCTACTTCCCCTTCTTCTTTGGCTCCTTCACACTAGGTGTAGGCAGCCACCAAAGCTCTTCCTGTGCATTCCCAGAGGAGTCCCAGGGTGGTGCAAATGATTAGCACGCTTGATTGCTAACTAAAAGTCCACTCAGAGGCACGTTGAAAGAAAGTGATCAAAAAAAAGGAAAAGGTATTGTGTTAATTATGAAAGTCATCTGTGCTCAACTACTAACCTAAAGGTTGGTGGTTCGAACCCACCCTACAGTGCCACAGAAGAAAGCCCTGGCAATCTGCTTCCAAAAGGTCATAGCCATGAAAACCCTATGAAGCACAGTCTGTAATAGATGGGGTTGCCATGAGTCAAGACTAGCCTTGATGGCAGTGGGTATGATTTTGAGAGGGGGAGCAGTTATCTGAAGACTATTCAAAAGCAGTTGCAGTAGTACATTGACAGGGAACTGCCAGAAATTCAACCTGGATTCAGAAAAGGACATGGAATGAGGGATATCATTGCTGATGTTAGATGAATCTTAGCTAAAAGCAGAGAATACCAGAAAGATGTTTACCTATGTTTTATTGACTATGCAAAGGCATTTGACTGTGTGGCTCATAACAAATTATGGATGACATTGTGAAGAATGAGAATTCCACAATACTTAATCGTGCTCATGAGGAACCTGTACAAAGACCAAGAGGCAGTCATTCGAACAGAGCAAGGGGATACTGGGTGGTTTAAAATCAAGAACGGTGTGCATCAGGGTTGCATCCTTTCACATACTTATTCAATCTGTATGCTGAGCAAACAATCTGAGAAGCTGGACTATATGAAGAAGAATGTGGCATCAGGACTGGAGGAAGACTCATTAACAACCTGCAATATGCAGATGACACAACCTTGCTTGCTGAAAGTGAAGAGGATTTTAAGCACTTATTGATGAAGACCACAGACTACAGTCTTCAGTATACATTACGCCTCAACATAAAGAAAATAAAAGTCTGCACAAATGGACCAATAAGCAACATCATGATAAATGGAGAAAAAATTATAATGGATTTTCTTTTACTTGGATCCACAATCAATGCCCATGGAAGCAGCAGTCAGGAAATCAAACAATGTATTGCGTAGGGCAAATCTGCTGCAAAAGACCTCTTTAAAGCGTTGAAAAGCAAATATATCCCTTTTGAGGACTAAGGTGCCTGACTCAAGCCATGATATTTTCAGTCGCTTCATATGCATGTGAAAGCTGAACAATGAATAAGGAAGACCAAAGAAGAATTGATGCCTTTGAATTACGGTGTTGGCAAAGAATATCAAATATACCCATGGGCTGCCAGAAGCGAACAAGCCTGTCTTGGAAGAAATACAGCCAGAGTGCTCCTTGGAAGCGAGGATGGTGAGACTCCTTGTTTCGTTCTGTTGTACATATGGTCTCTATGAGTCAGAACCAACTCAATGGCACTTAACAACAACAGTCGAACTGCTTAAGTAATGAATTAACACCGAACAACAGTTTTAGTTTAAATAAATGTCTGCTTTGAGCATTATGCTCTTCTAAGGTCTATCTATATGGAATCAAATTGATAACCGCAACTCGGAAGATTATATAGGAACCTTAGAGGGCAGTGAGTGCATTTGTTAATGGGGGAGGAACTCGGAAAAGGACGGTGAGAATGGTTGCACAACTTGAAGAATGTAATCAATGTCACTGAATTGTACACACAGAAACTGTTGAATTGGTGTATGTTTTCCTATGTGTATTCTCAATAAAAACAAAAATAAAATAAATTATTTAAAAAATGAATTAACCTCACATTTGAATAAGGGAACACCATTTCTCATATATTATCTCAAATGAACCCCACAGCAGCCCTGTGAGGCAACCAGGAAGGCCTCTTTCTCCTCCATTACCAGACAAAGCTCCGAGTGGTTAAATGGTTGGCTAATATCATACAACTGGTAAGTGACAGGAGTCCCTGGGTGGTGCAGTTAACTCAGCTGCTAACCAAAAGGTTGGCCGGAGTCCACCCAGAGTTACCTTGGAAGAAAGGTCTGGTGATCTACTTCTGAAAAATCAGCCATCGAAAACCCTACTGAGCGGTGTACTACTCTGACACACATGGGGTCACCATGAGTCAGAGTTGACTCCATAGCAACCGTTTTTTTTGTTTGTTTGTTTTTTGTTTTTGGTAAGTGACACAGCTGCAATTCTAACCTGTTTTTCTGATTTCTACTCTTTCTCTTTCAATGCCATCATGCTGTCTAGGAGTTTTGAATAATTTAAGATAAAGACCAAAATAAAAATAAAAAGCTAGAGCAGTGGATTTTTTTGTAACTCCCGATCTGACTTTGCCTAGGGCCACAGGCAGAATCCTCTGAAGTTCTTCTCTTCTCACGTGGAGGCTGATTCCTCCTCCCTGGGGATTAGAGTGTGACTCAGGGAGAGGAGCGAGCCTCCCTGGCTGTGGGAAAACAATACAAAGGGAAACTCAATGACTTCCAGTGACCGGCTCACCAAGAGCACTCTTCCCATGGGCCTTGGCAATGGTGGCCCAGCCGTTAGAGTCCCAGGGCCAGAATAAACAGCAGGAGAAGGAGGATGACAATATGATGAGGTTCCTCCTAGTCAGACAGGACTATGATGGAAGTGAGTGTGGGTGCTGAACATTTAAATACTTCTTTGTCTTAATCTGTGCATCAGAAAGATTGCCCAAACCTTGCCAGGTCATGCCTGTCTCTTACCATAATAACAACCATTTGTACTGCACTTAGAATGAAGAAAGTGTTTTCACATGTGTTAGGTTATTTGCAAGGAGGCCTGGTGGCACAACGGTTAAGCACTCAGCTGCTAACTGAAAGGTTGGTGGTTCAAACCCTCCCAGTGGCTCCTCAGGAGAAAGACCTGGCAATCTGCTCCCATAAAGATTACAACCTGGAAAACACTATGAGGCAGTGTGACTCTATCACAGGGGGTCTCTATGAATTGAAAACAGCTTGACAGCACCCAACAATCACAAGGTTATTTGATTCTCACTACAAACCAAGCTCACTGCTGTCAAGTCAATTCCGACTCTTAGTGACCCTATAGGACAGAGAAGAAATGCCCCATAGGGTTTCAAAGGAGCAGCTGGTGGATTCGAACTGCTGACCTTTTGTTTAGCAGCTGAGCTCTTAACCAGTGTGCCACCCATCTCCTCATCTGCAGGTGAGAAAATACATAAAGGCCAACAGAGCTAAGGTAAACTGTCAAGGACATCCGGCCAAGAATTGGTGGGGCAGGACTTGAACCCATCTTCTGCTTCCAATATCCATATCCTTTTTTTTAAATTGACATTCTTTCCCTTACACCACTCTGCCTTTTATCCTTACATTCCAGCAGGCACTGCGCCTGCCCTCACTGAGCACAGCCTGGGAGAAGCATTATGAGCAGTCTGAGCCAGGATGCTGAATTGAATGGCTAAGGATGTGCTCCCAAACAGCTCCTCACTGGCAGTTTTTAATAATGC
Organism: Dugong dugon; assembly: GCA_030035585.1. NCBI lineage: Eukaryota > Metazoa > Chordata > Mammalia > Sirenia > Dugongidae > Dugong > Dugong dugon. The sequence continues at coordinate 157,492,059 of CM057462.1, forward strand.
ATCTGTCATTCATGAATCTTTTAAACCAATGTATATTTATTTATTTAAACCCATTACACCTTTTGGGAGAAGTAAGCTCCTGGAGTATTACCCTACCTTCTACAGAAAATACTTTTTTTATGTCTCTTGAACTGCCCTCTTTCACGTTGCAATCATTGCTCCTTATTCTTACTATCTGAGGTCATATGAACAGATCACTCTGGCTGTGGTTTTGTTTGCATGTTCTGCTATGTCACAGTGTTCAGTTTACTGCTCTGTTACAGTGTTCGGTCCACCTTGATCCCTGTCCAAAGAAGATAATTGGGTCCCCAGGGCATGGACCTCATAATGATTTTAGAATTAGGCTCCCCAAGCATTACGTGGAAGGAGCCTTGGTGATGCAATGGTTAAGCGCTCCATGGCTAACAGAAAGGTTGGCAGTTCCTATCCGGGAGAAAGACCTGGCGATCTGCTCTGGTAAAGATTACAACCTAGAAAACCCTATGGGACAGTCTGACTCATGGGATTGCTGTGAGTCAAAATCGACTCACTGGCACCTGACAATAACCACAGCGTTAGGTGAGGGAAAACGTTCAGAGGGTTTGCAAAGCAGAATAAAATGATGTTGGTCTCATTTTAATTAAGGATTTTACTCCCTCAAAGGAAAAGGAGTGTAAACTTGGACTACTGTTTTATTCTTTAAAACCTGTCTCCTTTCACATCATGTTTTTGTGTTCACTGTTTTTCAGCTTACCTCGCCCGATCCAACCTCGTTGGGTTTATTCTCCCAAGGGCTGGAGGCAGGCTCCCTCCCAGAGCCCCTAAGTGTCTGGTGCCTCTGTGCTGCCTAATTAGCTACGGAAGCCGGGAGGAGACTGCGGGCCTAGCTTGATCCCAGCTGCTAGAGCGATGGAATATTAAGACATTTTCCTTTTTTCAGAGCTGTTGTTAATTCTTCCTGGTGGTGATTAGCTGGTTATTTTTAGCTCCATCTAAGCTCCCTGGTTAATATTCAGGGCTGGTTTAGACAGCACGAGGCAAATTCACCATTGTTAATGCTCCAGTTCTGTTGAAGTGAACAGGATTCACTTGCAGGGTGAGCCCATCCTCCAGCTTCCACAGGGCACCCTCTCCTGCTGCTCCCTGGGGCCTTGGTTTCTGTCCAAAGGGCCTCCAACTCTGGGACCAGAGACAATGCCTTACAGGAGGGACCTGGAAAACGAGACCTTTGGAAGCCGTATTCTGAGACGGAAATAACACTGCACTGAAAGTGCCTTTGTCACTCCCTCGCTGTGTAACACTGGGCAAGTCAACCTTCCTTCTCCGAGCCATCAATAAAATCATGTGGCTGGTCTTGGGGAACATCTAGCTCAATTAGCATAACACTGTTTATAAAGAAAATGTTCTACATTCTACCTTGGGGAGTGGCGTCTGGGGTATTAAAAGCCTGTGAGCGGCCATCTAAGATACTCCACTGGTCTCACCACTTCGAGAGCAAGGGAGAATGAAGAAAACAAGACACAAGGGAAAGATTAGTCCACAGGACTAATGGACCACAACTACCATGGCCTCCACTAGACTGAGTCCAGTACAACTAGATGGTGCCCAGCTACCACTAGAGACTGCTCTGACCAGGCTCACAACAGAGGGTCCCAGATAGAGCTGGAGAAAAATGTAGAACAACATTCTAACGCACAAAAAAAGACCAGACATACTGGCCTGACAGAGACTGGAGAAACCCCAAGAGTATGGCCCCCGGACACCCTTTTAGCTCAGTAATGAAGTCGCTCCCGAGGTTCACCATTCAGCCAAAGATTAGACAGCCCCATAAAACAAAACAAGACTAATGGGGCACAACAGTCCAGGGACAATGACTATAAGGCAGGAGGGTACAGGAAAGCTGGTAATAGGGAACCCAAGGTTGAGAAGGGATAGTGTTAACATGTCATGGGGTTGTTAACCATTGTCGTAAAACAATATGTGTACTAACTGTTTAATAAGAAACTATTTGTTCTGTAAACCTTCACCTAAAGTACAATAAAAAAAATAAAATCATGTGGCTGGACTAATTGGTCCCTATGTCCCTCTCAGGAGTCCTTAGGTAGTGCAAATGGTTAATGGGCTTGGCTGCCAACGGAAAGGTTGGAGATTCAAGTCCACCCAGAGGCACTTTGGAAGAAAGGCCTGGCGATGTACCTGCAAAAACTCATCCACTGAAAACCCTACAGAGCACAGTTCCACTTTGATACACGTGGGGTTGCCATCAGTTGGGGTCAACTCCACAGCAACTGTTTTTTGTTTTTAAGTCCCTTTCAGGACTAAGATGCGACAGAGTCACTAAGTTCAAAACCAGACCTGGACATGAAGAAGCCCAAGCCTATGTGAGGGCATCTTGCAAGCGAGATTCAGGTGCCTTTTTCTTTATTCCCATGAAATGGTTGTTCTCACTTCATGTCCCAGTCCAGCCCCCCCCAGTCCGCCATTAGTCCCTGCTGCAAGTTGCCTCCCGCAGAACTCCCAGGAGGGTGGGTCCACTCGGGGCCCCTGGTAGGTGTAGCAAGAAGCTTGTCTGGGAGATTTGGGCACCTCAGTGCAGTCCTGCTAATGAGATGGAGAAGCCCTGAGAAATGAGAAACCAGTTCCATTCTATTCCATTTGATCAGCCTAGAAGTACTCTTCATCACAGAATGATGGGTTCTAAATTATGAATCCTGCTATACTTTCTAAGAAGGAGCACTAGTGGCACAACAGTTAAGCACTCCGTGCCAACCGAAAGGCTGGCAGTTCAAACTCACCCAGTGACTCTGAGGGAGAAAGACCTGGCAATCTACTTCCATAATACTGCCCAGGAAACCCTATGGGGCAGTTATGCTCTGTCACATGTGGTTGCTATGAGTCAAAAATTGACTCAATGTCAACTAACAACAACATACTTTCTAAAGCAAGTTGGTGACAGACTCTAAGTCAGTTCCAAGGGACATGTGCTTACCCCCTTTTATTTTTTCAGCAGTTAACCCTGCTTTGGTGAAGTGGCATGGCCAACCCTCCATCTGGGATGCCATTTCTTTTTTCCTTGTTTGTATCATGGGATGATAGTAATTGCCTGGCTAACAGTTGTAAGGAATATGTACCCATCCACCACCCATCTGTCAGTTTATTGGACTGTGGTTCCTTGTGTATTGCTATGATGCTGGAAGCTATGCCACCGATATTTCAAATACCAGGATCACCCATGGTGAACAGGTTTCCAGACTAAGACTAGAAAGAAAGGCCTGCTGATCTACTTCCAGAAAATAACCAATGAAAACCCTGTGGGTCACAGAATATTGTCTGAGACTTCAACTCGCTTTGGACATGTTGTAATGAGGGAGCAATAGCTGGAAAAGGACATCATGTTTGGTAAAGTGAGGACCAGCAAAGGCAATGGAAACACCCAATTAGATGGATTGACACAATGGCCACTATGATGTACTCAAACATATGAATGATTATGACGATGGCGCAGGACTGGGCAAGATTTCATTTCCTCATGGGCTCCTGGAGTCATTCTCTCATGGGGTCACCGTGAGTTGAAGCCTACTTGACAGCAACTAACAACAATAACATATACATATATATATAATCTACATATATGTATATATAATCTACATATATATATATTATGTATATATAGCCCTGGTTTGAAAGTCATTAATAATAGTTAACAATTATTGAGTGCTGCCTCTAGACCAAGTAGTGTGCAGTGTACAAGTATGTACAGTGCTTTTACAACAAGAACTACTGTATTACTTCTTTACAGAATAAACATGGAGAGCTACAGGAGGTAAGTGACAAACATAAGCTACCATAGTAAGTGATAAAGCTGGGATTTGAGCCCAAGCTCTCTGAGGCCAGAGGCTGTGCTTTCAGCCACATACTAGGTATTTTATTGATGAATCAGAACTATGGCCAATCCCTTCCTCACACCCTTAACACTTTCATAGCCAGCCACACAGCCTCTCTTGACCTTCCTTCCTCTTGCAGAAGCCCACGATGAACACCTCTGCCTCCCCAATGCCCACAGAGCTTTCCATTTTCCCCATCTCATCTTCAAGCTTATGGATTAGGATATTTGCTCAATTTTGGTCCAAGCCAAATCAGCTGTGGACTCCATCAAGAAAGGTTCCTTCAGCACCAAGACCTTTCCTGGGCTTTCCTCCAGTCAGAGCCAGGGCCCTTCCTCCATGCTCACTCATTCTGCATGGTGGTTGTTGATAGCTCCTCAGGGCACAGCTCTCACATGGCCATCCTCTGTACCCTTTGTGCCAGGGTCACAATGGTGAGAGTCACTTTTGAAATAAGTTGAGAGCAGAACAGGCAGGGGGACAGTAGAGCACAGCTATTCTGTGGCTGGGAGGCAAACACAGGAGTAAATGTGTATTCACCTTTAAAATGTTCCCAGTGCCTCTGTGAGGGCTGCATGTTGATTGGTTTTGATAATCCCTCAGGGTGCAGTTAAGATACTTTGGTCTGGGAGAAAGACTGGAGTAGAACAGGCTGGCTGGCTCTGCAGGGCCAGGGCGGATGGGACCAGTCCCCTCTGGCTTCAATCCTGGCAGCCTTTCCTACCTTATCTCCCCATCCGGCCCTCTGCACCAAACACTGCAGCGGGGGAGAGTTCTGTTATCCAATGCTGTTTGGACAAAGATCAAGCAAAGCCAAGACAAATGCATCATTTTTATGGCCTTCCCTGCAGGCAGGTCCTCCTTGAAGAGACCTCAGCTGGCATATTGGAGTCCAAGGAAACTCTCATAAACTCTGTCATCCTGGAACTACACGTTTTATTGTAATCATAAACAGCATCCAATGCCACAAAAGGTTCACCTGGGCACTCGGTTAAATAATCAATGCAGTATGTTTTGTTTCTTACTCATCCAGCCCAACAGGGCCCTGGCGACTGGGTGGAGGTGGGGCCGAGCAGAACCCAGGGCTGCACTGCTTTGAGAGAACCAGAGAGAGAGTGTTCCCACCTTGGACTCAGGGAGTTTGTATGGATGTTGACAGACAACAGGAGGACTGCCACACCGACGTGGTGCAAGGCCCAGCTCAAATCCCAGTTCACCAGCTGTGTGCCCTTGTGCAAACTGCTTAAACTTTTGTGTTCTCACCTGTGAAATTAAGGTGCTAATATTTAAGGTAATTCTGATGAGTAAACGAATTAAAGAATGGGGTACTGGGGCTGTGTTCCTTCCGTCAAAACTCTGCTCTCTTTCTTGGGGCTGCATTTGGAAAATTTGCCTCTGAAGCCTGTCCTTGATCAGAGAGCTGCCCCAGGGCCAGGGCTAAAAGAAAATTATGGGACAAAATGCAGGGGCTTAGGGGAGACAAGAACAACAGTCTTCTAACCAGGGCAGGCACTAGATGGGTCCTCATCATTCCACGCTAGGGCTAGTGGTCAGCTTCATTGGCCGAATCCTGGCCTCACCTTCCAGAGTCTGGGATGAAACAAGGTGTGTGTATGTGTGTGAGAGAGAGAGAGACAGAGAAAGTGAAGACCTTTCATTCATTTTATTTTCTCTCCAGACGTAGATAATAATGATAATTACAATAGTAAATGCTATTGAGCATTTAAGCTTGACTTTGCACATATGATCACCTTCAATTTTCCCAGCCTTCCAATTAAGTGAGTATTAGTATCCCCAATTTACAAGTAAGGAAACCAAAGTTCAGGAGATTAAGAATTGAATGAGTTATGTAAGTATCTTGGAGTTCCTGGGTGGTGAAAACAGCTAACATGCTTGGCTGCTAACCAGACAGTTAGAGGTTCAAGTCCATCCAGAGGCACCTCGGAAGAAGGGGCTGGTGATCCACTTCCAAAAACTCAGCCAGCGAAAACCCTATGGAGCACAGTTCTACTCTGACACACATAAGGTTGGCATGAGTCAGAGTCTGCTCAATGGCAACTGGAAGGAAATTATCCCCAATTTAGAAGTGAGGGAACCAAGGTTCTGGAGGTTGAGTAAGAATTGGATGAGTTATGTAATCATCTGGTTAGTGCCTGGCACATAGCTACAGTGCTCATGATCGTGTTTGCTGGGCTTTGGGGGGCATAGGTGTATCTGAAGTTTCTCTGTGATTTCTGAGAACCCACAGTTTTACAGGGAGCCACACAAAGTGAGAGAGGCTCAGACTGGTGACGTGAGAATATACAAAGGGGCATCACAGAGACTGAGGAGCTAATGAAAAGTAGAGGGCACTGAACTGGCAGAAATAGGGGACACGTCAGGGAGGCCTCAGTTCTAGGGAAAGGGAGGTAAATAGTAGATTGGATGGGAAAACAGTATTCATTAGCAGGGGAAAACGGAAGTGCAGTTACAAACAAGATTTCCTAACATGGGTGTGTGGATTAAAAGTAATTAGGCTGGGGAAATCTGAGGTAGGGACTGCTATCAAAAGTACATTTAAATCCACGTAATAATAGATAATATTTATTAGCTAATATTTATTGAGCCCTAAGTATGCTGGGCACCGTTTCAAGCCTTTACATGAGTTAGTTCGTTGAATCCTCCCAACAACCTGTGCAGTAAGTCTTGTTTGCTCTACTCATTTCTAGATGAGGAAGCTAAGGCACAGAGAAGTGATGTGAGTGAGTCTCACATCACAGAGGCAGGAAGTAGCAGAGACAGGATTCAAATCCCGATAGTCTAACTGCAGAACCCAAACCTTAACCCCTACTCTATGTGGTTTGGTAATGATGGAGTAATTGCCAAGTGTGGGCCTTTATTATCCTACCAAAATTATTTATATTAACACGATTAACAATCTTGTTTAGTCAGAAGTTAACATTTTGAGATGGTTGCTGATGTGCACGTTTTATGCATCGTATGTACTACAGACGCTAACAAGATGCATGTCAGTGAACGTGAAGGGTGGTAAAGATGGGAGAGCTTTCGGTGTTCGCTCTTAGAGCAGGTAATGATGCCTATAGTTTCCAACAACAAACCATAAATCCATACTCCTACCCTCTTCTCCCAGATCCTGTGTTTACCAAACAGCCAGGAATGATGAAGAGAGGTGGTTGCAGAAATGAGCAGGGACCTATATTAGTCAGGATGTGGTGGTTGTAAGTGACATAAACCCAACTCACACTAGCCTGAGCAGAAAGGAAATCTGTTGGCTCAGTGAGAAAACTTCAAGGAAGGCCTTAAGCGGGGGCCTTCAGGGTAAAAACAAACCACTCAGCGTAGACTTCATATGCATCTATCTGTCTCCAATTACGGCCACTTAAGATATGGTAGTCTGCCTCCGTAAAAATTCACAGCCTTGGAAACCCTATGGGGCAGTTCTGCTCTGTCCTATAGGTCACTATGAGTCAGAATTGACTCGATAGCAATGGGTTTGGTTTGGTTTTGGTTAGTGATTCTTAGGAGCCCCAGTGGCTCAACAGTTAAGCTTGGCTGCTAACTGAAAGGTTGTAGTTCGAACCCACACTGTGGCTCTGAGGGAAAATGACCTCGTGATCTGTTCTCATAAAGATTACAGCCAAAAAAACCTATAGGGTAATTCTACTGTGACAGATGGGGTCACTACAAGTCGGAATCAACAGGACAGCACTTAACAACAGCAATAAGTGTGATTATTTGATTAAAGCCATTTTTTCTCCCACCCGACTACAGGCTTTATGAGAGCAGGAACTATATTTGTTGGTTCAGTGCCTTCCATTGTATCTCCACTGCCTAACACAGTGTCTGGTACATAGTGACCAGTTGCTGTCAAGTCCACTCTGACTCACAGTGACCCCATATGTGTCAGAGTAGAACTATACTCCATAGGGTTTTCAGTGGCTGACTTTTTGGGAGTAGATTGCTAGGAATTTCTTCCAAGGTGCTTCTGAGTGGACTTGAACCACCAGCCTTTCAATTAGCAGCCGAGCACGTTAATTGTTTGCACCATCCAGCGACACCTCAGCACATAGTGAGTGCTCAAGAAGCAATTGTTGAGGGAGTGAATTAGTGAATGAATGAATGAATAGATATAGTGACTCGTGGTCCATAGAGTATTCTCATACTTTTCTCATTTAATCCACACAACAACCTCCCATGAGGTAGGTAGGCTCTGCATTATTATTTCCATTTTGCAGGCAAGAAAACTGATACTCAGAGGGATTGCATTGCCCAAGTCTTATAAGTGGTCTCTTAACTTTCATTCCATGAGCTTCCAATAAGCTCCTTCAGACAGAGTGGCATAAGGGTTGCCAGGTCATGAAGGATGTCTCTAGAGAACCAGAGGTGGCACATATGGTCCCATTCCCCAGATGATCCTTGGGTCTCTTTCCTGGACACTCCCTTAAGTTTTCTAATCTCTTCTTCCTAGTTCAGCTCAACAGCTATTTTATTATATTGAACTGACTCCTCTCTTCTCTCCAGTGGTCAAGAGAGGAAATCAAAGGAAAAGTGGGAAGAAGACAGGCCAGTTATTCAGACACCTGCAAATAAGATCTGACCTGCAGACCAGGAAGCAATGGACCTTGTATGACACCAAAATATTCCCAGACCCTGTCTGCTGACTGTGCAGATCGGAACTACACGCACATCTTGAACTAGAGAGCAACTGGTGTTATCATTATGATGATGGCAAATAGCAACAATCATCTGCAAAGATGCAATGGAATTTCTAGGTGTTTCATCATTCAGAATTATCAATCTGTATCTCCTGAGCACCTTCCACAGTCCTAACAGTCTGCTGGGCAAGGGGGAGCGAAAGCAAAAAGAACATAAGACACAGACCCTTGTCCAGAGGAGCACACAGCTGCTTTGAGTTGGAAAGAAAGTGATTCTATGAAACGAGACAAATGAAAGTTACATGCCGATGTTAATGCTGTGGCGCTTAGGAACTAGTTGCTTGGCCAAAGGACAAAGAAAATGTCATGGAAAAATGTGACCAGGTCTAGAAAGACAGCTACAATTTTAAGAGGCAGTGGAGAGGAAGAACATTCGTAAGGCAGGAATGAGCCTGGCACGAGAGTGGAGCAGGAAAGAGGTTCCTCCGGCAGGAAGAGATCAGCGAGGTGAGTCAGTTGGCATGCTCTGGACCAGACTGCCTCATTCTACCCCGGCTCTGCCACTTACGGGCTTGTCCCTTTATTTCCTTTCCTAGAAAATGAGATTGACGTGATAATTATAATAATAAATATTAAAAAATAATAGAGACAATAGTAATCTACCTCATAGGGCTATTGTTTTAAGGACTAAATTAATTAATATAAGTAAAACATGTTTAAAAGTGCCTGGTTTAAATAAAGAGTAACTATTATCATTCAAAAGTCCCTGGGTAGTACAAATGGTTTGCACTCGACTACTAACCGAAAGGTTGGCAGCTTGAACAGAGACCCGGTGGAAGAAAGGCCTGACGATCTGCTTCTATAAAGATTACAACCAAGAAAACTCATGAAGTGTACTTCTGCTCTATAACACATGGGGTCGCCAGGAGTCAGAATCGACTCCACAGCAATGGGTCACGGGTTATTATCATTCAACAAGGTTCCTTGAGCTTCTACTATGTGGCAACAGACAGTATGCTAGGAGTGAAAGATAAGATCACTGCTCTCAAAGATCTCCCAGTGAAAACAGGGAGAAAGTCAAGTTACACAAATACCTCACAATTACGTGTGATAAATAAGTGACAGAGGGAAGCACAGGGTGCTCTGAGGCTCAAGGGCAGATCACTTCTAAGCCCACCTAACGGCAACCCAGGAAGACTTCTCAGAGGAGGTGATGACTCTAGTGTTCAAAGTGAGAAGTTTCTCAAATGAAGAAGGGAAGGAGAGAAAGGGCAAGAGAGGTAAGGGATCAACAAGTACCAAACCAAACCCACTGCTATCCAGTCGCTTCTGGCTCATAGCGACCTCATAGGTTTTCCAAGGTGGTAAATCTCTGTGAAAGCAGACTGCCACATCTTTCTCCCAAACAGCCACTGGTGGTTTTGAACCACCAACCTTTCGGTTAGCAGTAGATTGCTGTAACCACTGCACCACTAGAGGTCCTTCAACAAGTCCTAGAACTACCAAAAATATTGGACAGAGCGAGAGGGAATACGGTGTGGGGAGAATTGAGATGGGAGAGTTAGGTCAGGGAAGGGTCTGGAGGGGCCTTAGGTACCAGGCTAAGGAGTTAGGCCTTTGCAGGCAATGGGGAGTAATTAACGCTATTTGAGAAGAGAAATAAGGAGGGCATGTAGAGGATCTAAGGATTCCCATCACCCCACAGGCCTAGTCTCATCTGTAAGGTGAGGAATGCTGTAAAAGCCCATCCATATCCAACACTCTAAGAATTTATAAGCATACAACCTTCGTAGTAGATTCACTCCTCCCAGCCCTCCCCTATCCTCCACCCTGCCCATCAAATTTATACAAACACCAGAGCAGCCACAGCAGAGAGGGGCAGGTTAATAACATACTTGAAACATTGCTAATTCATTTATTTGACAAGTATTTATCGAGCACCTACTATATGCAGGCATGAATGAACAAGGCAGATATGGCACCTGCCCCCATGAGGCTTACTTCACTGTGCTCAGCAGAGAGGAGATGAGGCCCCAGGCACCGTGCCCAACTTCCTGAAAACGGGACAGGAAGGGACCTGTGTAGCCCAGTCTGGCTGCCCCTCTCTTGCAGCCCAAAGACACCACAGGTCTCTCTCTTCTAGGCAGAATGCACATCTGTGTGCGTGCTCATGCATGCAGGCCTGCTCAGTAGGGTGGGGTTTAAGGGAAGGTACTGTCTTCTATCCTCCCTCCCATACCCACATGCTGTAGAAATCTGTCTCACCTATCGGCCTCCCATGAAGAGAGTTTTTCATAACCTGACACAGTGAGCAGGCTTGCACTGGAGTATTCAAGCAGAGACTGGCAGGACAGCCTGGGCTGGAAACCTTAGTCTCTCACAAGACCTGCAGACTGGCAGCTTGAATAGTTTGTAGAAGTTTAGATAAATATCAACTCTCTTTTTCCCAAGGTAAACAAGTCCCACTCTACAAATGCTTCAAAAACCAACCTGCTGGTATTGTCCTGCATTAAGGAATGCTTTCTTTGTTAAATTTATCCTGCTGTCTCTTATCTTGCTCACTCCCCAGAGACCCTACAGACTTGAGGGCTTGCTCTTTCTCTCTTCTGATGTAGATTTGTCCCACTGGAACCAGCTCAGGTCCAGAAACAACTGGAAAGTAATGGGCTGGTGTGGTTGCTGTCAGAAGGCTTATCTGGGTGGATCCCGGTAGCAGAGCTAGGTCCAGGGTCTAGGGATAGGAACACTCCATGGGGCCACTTCTGGGGGCTGCTGACTGAGACACCCAGTCCTAATTCTCAGTTGTTCCTAGAACCCAGGCCTGTCTGATTCCAAAGCCTTGGTCTTCCTACCACACGACTACCTCCTGAGTGTCCTCAAAGGATGAAACTTCATTGCCTGAGGCCAACATCCTTGGGCACTTGTGGTCCCTTCACCACGCTGTCTGGTCATGCATAGAAACCCTAGTTTCAACATTCATTAGCTGTATGACCTTGGTCTATATGTAAAGCAGGGAAAACATCTACTTCAGAGTTATTGTGAAGCTTAAATCAGGTAATATACATAAAGTGCATAATAGGTGCTCGGCAAATATTGGACCCATTCTTTCTTTTTTCCAGATATTCTGACACCCAAACAACCAACAAAAAATTTATTGAGTAGCTACTATATGCCTGGTGCTGTGTTAACTTTCATGAGAGATATAATGTAGCTATCCTCCACATGGTTTCTACCCCAAAGCCAATCAACTAAATAATCAGAAAACAGGTATTATGGGCTTACTATGTCCCCAGTGGAGCCCTAGTGATGCAATGGTTAAGCGTTTGGCTGCTAATCAAAAGGTCGGCAGTTCGAATTCACCAGCAGCTCCTTGGAAACACTTGGGGTAATTCTACTCTGTTCTATAGGGTCGCTATAAGTCAGAATCTACTCGATGGCAATGGGTTTGGTTTTGGTTTGTGTGCCTAGTAGTCTCTAGGAGGTGCAAACTGTTACTGCACTTGGCTGCTAACCAAAATGTTGGTGGTTTGAGTCTACCTAGAAGCACCTCAGAAGAAAGGCCTGGTGATCTACTTGTGAAAAATCAGACATTGAAAACCCTATGGAGCACAGTTCTACTCTGACACATATAGTGTTGCCATGAGTCGGAAGTGACTCAATGGCGACTTGTTTTAACTGGTTAGGTGCCTAGTATCATGCTGGGAGCAGTGATGAATTAAAATACATAAAGCATGACACAGCACCTTCCCAAGAGACTCTTGGTCTGTTTGAGGAGATAAGTCATACACAGAAAAAGTTAAATAACAATACAAGACCTAACAGTGCTGCAAGAACAAATGCAAGAGCCATGTGATATACACAATTGACTGCTAAGTGGAATGGATGGTCTAGTGGAGAAGAAAGCCCTCAGGCCAGAAATGTGGGAGTGAGGAGGCCACATGGTGAGGACAGGGAGAAAAATGTACAGGGTCCCCAATTACGTTACTGGGGTTTGGGTTGCTGTGGGGGTGGTAGTTGTGGTTGTTGTACTTTTTGTGACCCTAATACTCCCCAGTATGTTTTCTCCTTTTCAAAATGGGCGACTGAGAGCTTGACATAACTAACACCATGATGAACCTATAAGATTTTTCTTTTTTCTTTGCCTTCTCCTTTCCACATACCTTTGTTGATGACTTTGTTTTACTCTGTCCAGCCACCTATGCCTTACGACCCCCCCCACAGGAAGACTAGAGCCCAGACGTCTGATATGTATATCTTTAGCAGGATAAGGAAATGTCCAGCACGTATCACTTTAGTCTAATAAAGTCTCTTGAAATTACCTTGTAATGAATAACGACACTTCTAACCTTTGTAAAAATCATATATAAGCTCTGATGTAAAATGCCTTTTGGGACTCCATAGAGACAATCTGCTTTGCTGTCAGATCCCCGGTGGTGGACACCTCCTAAATAAAACTTTCTCACTATTTTTGACTTGGAGTACATTTCATTGGCTCGACTGCTCCAAGGCATGGACCCTATTCCGGTAACAGTTTTGATCAAGGGAAGTGGCTAAAACATACACGTAGCTTGGATCACACTGTAGAAAATGTGAACAGCATGGTAGAGCAAGAGCTGAGGACCCTGCAGATTGGGTCAGATGACCAGCTCCACCCCTTCATTGTTGAGTAACCTGGAGAAAGTAACTTAACTTCTCTAATTCTTATTTTATGCAAACAAATATAATAGTAATTTCTATCTCATGGGGTTGTTATAATGATTATATAAGATAATTCACATGTATCAGTTAAAACAGCATTTGGCTATGTATCTGGTTACCTGTCAACATAAGTTACCTTTGTTTCCATTAATACAAAGAAAACTTATGGTATACTTTTTTACCCTTTAAGCTGGTAGTCAGCCTACCCTAAGCCTTGAAAGTCTTCTTGTTTGCTAGGAAAGAGGTGACTGTTGTCGCAGTGTGAAAATTAGATTTTTAAAAATTAGCTTTTCTATTTTATTTGCTAATTTATTTGATTTGGGAACATAAAACTCCAGTTATTCAAGAGAGGAAAACTGAGTATTTTGTGTACCTCAAAACTCATTTTCTTCCATCAACTGTAAGACTTGATCCTTTGAAGATTCTAGGTAAGTACACCACACATCATAGGCCTGCAAGACAGGACTGTACGGTGGTCCCTGACTTCTCAACTGAGCTAGTTTCAGCCTGGGACCCTGCGGGCTCTGCCCGTGTGGGTGTCAACCCTTCTATTCCTTCTCCTAGGAGTCCCTGGATGGTGCAGAGTTAACACACTCAGCTACTGTGATGGCTGAGGTTGTGCATCTACTTGGCTAGGCCATGATTCTCAGTGGCATGGCAGTTATATAATGATGTAGTTTGGCAGTTACGGAATGATGTATTCTGGCAGTTATGGAATGATGTAGTTTGACAGTTCTGAAGTAATGTAATTATCCTCCATTTTGTGATCTAATATAATCACCTCTATGGTATGATCTGATGTGATCAGCCAATCAGTTGTAACAGGAGTTTCATCAGGGGTGTGGCCTGTATCTGATATGTATGGACGTCCTGGCTTTTGCTTGTACTGTATCCTGCATCCAGCTTGTCATCATCTGACCTCTCTGGTTTTTGGGACTTGAACCACTGGCCTGCCATATTGCCTGCCATTCTTGGATTTGTCAGCCCCTGCTGCTACATGAGTTAGAAGAAGACTCCAGTCTGATGCCTGGCCCACAGACTTGGGACTTGCCAGTCTCTACAACTACATAAGCCATTTCTTTGAGATAAGTCTTTATTTATACATATATAAGCACATACGCTTTACTGGTTTTGCTTTTCTAGAGAACCCAGCGATGAATTACTTAACTGTGACTCACACACAATAATTGGGTGGGACTATGCAAATAAAGTGTATGAAACCTGGTTGGGGTTATATGTCAACTCTATTAGGCCATGATTCTGAGTATTGTATGGTTGTCCCCCATTTTGTGATCTGATATAATTATACTCCATTTTGTGATGTGTTGTAAATCGTAGCTTCTATGCCTCTGACAGTGTTAATGAGGCAGGATTAGGGATGTATCTTAAGTCGCTACCTTACTAAAGAGTATGACTCAAGTCACTGCCTTCTCAAGTAGGAGGAATTTCCTTGAGTGTGTAGTCTGAATCAAAGGCTTATGAATCCTCTGGGGAAGTTCTCTCTCTCTCATTCTCATGCTCGCTCTCACTTACTCACTTGTTCTCGCTCTGGATCCTGCATCCAGTTCATAGTCATCTGATTTCAGTTCTTGGAGCTTGAGCCATCAGCCTGCTGTCTGACCTGCTCATCCTGGGATTCACCAGCTTCTGCAGCCCCTTGAGCCAACAGCCTATCATCTGACCTGATTTTCCAACTTTCACAGCCTTATGAACTAGCAGCCTGTCATCTGATCTGCCCGTTTAGGGTCATCAGCCCCTGCAGCCACGTGGGTCGAGAGAAGTCTCCAGCCTGATGCCTGACCCATAGATTTTGGACTTGCCAGCCTCCACAACCAAATAAGCCACTTCCTTGAGATATGGCTCATGAGTTCTGTGAGACCTTGCAGCAAATTATAGAATCCAAAGATAGGAGGGAGAGTACTGAGGGGAAGAGGAGTAGGTGATGTTAGAGATGATAGAGTGGGACAGCAGTTTAGAAAAGTTGGACATTTGGGACATCTTTAGCCTTTGTCTGATAGGAATCAGCTTTGTGCTGATACTTATAAAATAAATTATTCAAGAAAATATTTATTTACCAGCCTAAGACAGCTACTAACTGAAAGTTTGGAGGTTTGGGCCCACCCAGAGGTGCCTTGAAAGAAAGGCATTAGCTGTTTGCACCAACCAGCAACTCCTAGGAGAAGAAAGGCCTGGTGATCTACTGCTGAAGGATTACCAACCCAAAAGCAAACTCACTGCTGTTGAATTGATTCCAACTCACAGTGACCCTATAGGACAGAGTAGAACTGCCCCCATAGGGTTTCCAGTGAGCACTGGTGGATTTTAACTGCTGACCTTTTGGTTAGCAGCCGAGCTCTTAACCACTCCTCCACCAAGGCTCCTCTGAAAAATCACAATCATTGAAAACCCTATGGAGCAGTTCTACTCTGACATACATGGAGTTGTCATGAGTCAGAATTAACTTGATGGCAACTGTTTTTCTGGTTTTAATTTCTTCTCCTAGCAAGATTTAGCAATCAGAGGGGCTCAGAGAATTCAAGGCAGTTGTCTATTGTCCATGATAAGTGGGAACAAGATTAGCAAGGATGGAAGAAATCCATACTCTGCCCAGCCTGCTTCTATAACAAATCCTTTGCCATAATTGCTAACAGGTCCTAACACTGACTGATCTCAAGTCTTCTGCCTGTTCCTGCTCTGGTGGGTGTATTAATGAGAAGAGCCAAAAGGCAGCTGGCAAAGACAGGGATAGAGAGAGGGAAAGGAGGAGGAAAACAATCCAAATGGAACCATTAGTATATGAATAATTGAGAATTAATTCTAATTCAAAATTGATTTTTATAATGGTTTGGCCAGAGCTGGGGCCCAGGAGGCTTCGTTTTAGCCTTGTTGTGGGCACCATGCGGCGAAGAGCCAGGCTTGCAAAGTGCTTTTCTATATGGCAACAGCTGCAGCGTCGTTACTCAGAGGAAGGTGTTTCAGGGGACTGTAGTCCCTGGGCAGCCCTTCAGTTACTTTGTCATGAGTAGGGAAAAGCTCCGAGACCAGGGTCCCAGGTAACCCTGAAGGTTAGAGGTCTTCCATGAATTCAATTTGCTAAAATGGGGTGGGGGAGGGGGGAGGGGACCTGTGAGCAGGGCCTTTGGCTTAAGGACCCTGAATTTTCCTTGGGAAGGGCTTTGCAGCTCCCTTCAATTTTCTTTTTAATCCTGTTTGATAGACTTCCATGGGAATGAGCATTGGGGAGGAATTGTATTTGCTGCAGGTAGAGACATGCCGTGGCCATGTATTTGCCACTTTGGCACAAAGCCCCCATTGTGAGTGAACCACAGGCTGGCGTGGCAGATTGGCCCTATCTGAGCATTCAATCTGGCCAATACATTAACTTAGGAGTTGGTTACTCAACTTCTTTAGTCTGTGGTGTTACCTCAGTCACCCAGAAACAGGCAGTGGGGGTTTTGCAAGGGGAGAGACTGGAACACTATTTAAGCTGCGTAACCCTGGCAAGTTATCGAACTCCTCTGAACTTCCGTTTTCCTTCCTCTGAAAAAAGGAACAAAAATCTTTACCACTCAGAATTGTTGGGAGAAGTACATAAGATTCAATGTCTTCTAGTGCCTAGCATGGTGCCTGGCAGACCTCAGTCAATAAAATTGTCTTCCTCACATACCTGATGGAACTCACCTGCAGTCTCTTAACCAGGAGAACTCTTCCCTTCTAAAGTGCAGAGTCCCCAGGCAGCAGCTGCTGTTGGCACAGAACCATCTGTTGAGTTGTGCTGTTCTTTATTGTTCTTCCCTTAAAGTCAAGGGAACTCTGATGTTTGAAGTCTTTGGGACTTTGTACCTTGAAGGACAATAAAGACACTTCTTTGTCTCTGAAAAAGAGCAACTCAAATCCAAGGTAAGAGAAACCACCAAAATCCAAACCCATTGCCTTCAAGTCAATTTCAACTCATAGTGACCCTATAGGACAGGGTAGAACTGCCCCACAGAGTTTCCAAGGAGCACCTGGCAGATTCAAACTGCCAAAGTTTTGCTTGGCAGCTGTAACTCTTAACTACTATGCCACCAGGGTTTCCAGAAAGCGACAAAATATCATGGGATCCCTGAGGTCACTCAGAAGGCCAAACCATGACAATTGAGATAAGACAGCATTTTCCTCAGGTGACAGGAACAGCAAGCCGAACAGAGCACACGAGACACCAGAATGAAGAGTTCATTCCAGTCATTTCATCCATAGATTCATGAGGAGCCGGGAATGGAGAGTAAACTTGTCAGAACACGCAATGTTCTTGTTAGGTGCCATTGAGTTGATTCCAATTCACAGCAACCCCATGTGATACAGTAGAACTGCCCCCATAGGGTTTTCTAGTCTACAGAGGCAGATTTCCAGGTCTTTCTCCTGTGGAGCTACTAGGTGAGTTCGAACCACCAACCTTCCGGTTAGTAGCCAAACATTTAACCATTTCGCAACCAGGGCTCCTTAGAAGAGCATTGAAGCGTGCGTACAAAGTTTGAGAGGTTGTTATCTAATGCTGGTATAACAGAAATCCCACAAATGGGTTGGCTTTAACAAACAGAAATTGATTTTTCTCACAGTTCAGGAGGCTAGAAGTCCAAATTCAGGGTACCGGCTCTAAGGGAAGGCTTTCTCGCTCTCTTGGCTCTGGGGGAAGGTCCTTATTCCTTGGCTCCTTGGTGATTTTCATGTGGCATAACATCTATCTTTTCCCATCTCTGCTCTCTCACTTGCTCATTTAGTCTCTTTGGCACAGTGGTTAAGAGCTCAGCTACTAATCAAAAGAGCAGCAGTTCGAATCCTCCAGCCACTCCTTGGAAACTCTATGGGGCAGTTCTGCTCCATCCTGTAGGGTCACTATGAGTGGGGACTGACTTAATGGAAATGGGGTTTTTTCTTTTGGTTATATTTCAAAAATGATTAACTTAAGACACACCCTACACTAATACTGTCTCATTAATATAACAAAAAAATAACCATTCCCAAATGGGATTATAATCACAACACATATGTTTTGGGATATAATTCAGTGCATAACAAGGTTCTTCAGTCAGACAACCCTTAGGAAAAGATGCTGAAAAGAGATAGTGATTCTGGACTGGCGGGGAGGAAGTCTCCCACTTCACCAATTTACTTGGATTATTGTTTAATTCTTCTAGTCTTTTGGCTTTTGATAGTTTTGGGTCCCAGCCAAGAAGAGGCAGAGGAAATAGAAAAGAAGTCTTTCCTGAGAAATATGAGGGAAGACGTTATTGTCAACCGGGGTGGAGGGGACATAGCAGGAGCTACCCTTGCCTATACGGTGTGTCAGATGGGAGCATCAGGGCTCCTCAGACTTCACCCCGTGCACTCACCACTACCCACAGTGCTGACAGGAAGCCCTTGGTTCAGTCTCCAAGCCCCTCCTGCAGCCTAGTGCCCCCTTGGCCCGTTGGTCTGTCTCCCCAGGCAACCAAAGGAAATGAGCTCATTTCCAGACCCGAGAGGTAGCTCTGACGCTATCTTCCCAGTTACTGCTGAAGTCTGGCAGTTGAAGCCAGGCAGGGCATCGGGCTGGCACCAGGTCAGTCTCGCAGCAGGCAAATCTGCTGATTCTAAACAAGCCCTGAGATCTGGCGTGCAGGAGTCTGGTGGCCTGGGCCTCCTGCCTGGGACTGGCTAAGGGGGGGGGGGAGCAGTAGCTCTCTGCAGGAGCTGTCACCCACCTGCCACCCCAACCCCAGATTCCACTAACTGCACTGGAGACAAAAACCGGTGCTACCCAATGTTTTCAGGGCCACAAGTAGAAACAAGTGTATGCCAGGACAGAATGTTGCAACATGAGAAATGTTATTCACTGCATGAAGAAAAGTGGGTAACTTGAATAATCTTCAAAGTAGTGCTTGGTGTGTGGTAAACCTTAGGGGCTTCTTCAAAACAAAAATGAACAAATGAAAAAAAAACTCCACACTTAGGGGTTGAAAAATAACTAGAGAAATATAAAGATACAACAAACATGGTCCATAATCTCCCCTCCTTTGCCCTCAGGTAATATCTGGAGACATTTAATGAAGAAAAATGCTTAATTAGAAAATATGTATGTACAGAAAGGTACAAAATGAAAAGTGAAAGTCCTAACCTCCTTCCTCATCCTCTTCCCCAAAGTACCATTTCTGTTTCTTTCTTTCCCAGGGGAAAAATGTTTACATACATACCCACATGTCCGTTTGTCCTTAAATATTCTTAATATACCAGAATAGCCTCAGTATTGCCCAGCTCCATGGGACATGAGTCGTGTTGTACTCTCTGGTGCCCTGAGCAGGAACAAGGTTCCCAAGCACACGATGTGGAAAGATGCAATGTGGCAGCAGTGCTGTTTCTACTTCATAATACACCCTGCAGCTCTTTCAGAGTCCCACATAGAGATCCATTCTCTCTCTCTCTTCCTTTTTTTTTTTAAACATCTGTCTTCATAGATCCCATCTTTGCATGTATCATAATTTACTCAACCAGTCCCCTATTGATGCATAATTTTTTCCTCCTCCTCCCCATTATAAAAAATGTTCCAGTTAACAGCTTTCTACAGCTACCTTAGCAAACTTTTTGAGTGTCCATAGAACAAATGCTTATCCATGGGATTCCTAAATCCAGGGGTACATATATTTTCATTTTATAGCTACTGCCTAATCAGTAACTTCATTATAAAGAGCAGCTGCTCCAAGGAACAAAAGAGCCTCCCTTGAAGTAAGTTGAAAAGGATGGATGCGACATTTGAACAGGATCCCCTTATTACTACAAACTGTATTGAATGTGTGTAGATACAGATTGGGTGAATAAAAGGGAAGTGAATTGGATGAGGAAGAATAAAGGAAATTCTCTGAAATTTAAGATGCTCTCTCATCTTAACCACTGATAAGGGAAAAAAATGGACAAAGAGGTTAGAAAGGCTCTATCTCTCTCTGACTTGGTTGTTGGCCTTAGAGAGGATGTGTTGTTCAGGACTCGTATTATTCACATGGCTGTATTTATAGTCACCGTACCTCAGCTAGAGACACCGAGCAGCTCTGAAACAAAGTGGACATTAATCCTGGGGATGGAGGCTTTTACAGTATTCGCTGGGATTTTCTCAGAGGTTCCACTGTTCAGTGAGTTTCAGTTATCTATTGCAGCTAGCTATAATAAAATAAATCATTATTTCTTATGATCTATGGGTTGACTGGGCTCAGCTGGGTGGTTCTCACTAGGTGTCTCCTATGTCGTTGCAATTGGATGTTGGCTGGGGCTGTAGTCATCTGAAGGCTTGACTGGGCTAGATATCCAAGATGGTTCACTCACATGGCTGGCAGCTGATGCTTGCTGGGAACTCAGCTGAGGCTGTCAGATGTAGTGCCTACACATGTTCTCAAAGCATGGCATCTGGGTTCTAAGATAGCACATTCTAAGAGTGAGAGAGTTCAAGAGAACCAGGTGAAAGCTCCAAGGTGCCTTATGAAATAGCCTCAGAAGTCTCAAAATGTCACTTCTACTACATCCTACTTGTAAACAAAGGGGAGATTCCATGTCCTGATGATGAAGAGGCAGAGTCATAAGGTTACACTGCAGAAGAACATGTGTGATAGTAGATATTGTTGTACCCATTTTTGGAAAATGCTATCTGCCACAAAACAATGATGTATTATTTCTTATGACTCAGTGGGTCAGGAATTTAGAAGTTCCTCTATAGAAGACCTGGACAGTTCTTCTATATGGCATTGACTACAGTCACTCATGAGCTGCATTCTTCTGGCAACTGGGCTGAGCCGTAAGGTTCAAGAAGGCTTCATTCACATGCCTAGTTCCTCTACATGGCCTTTCTCTCCTTCTCTCTCTCTGCATGGCTAGCTTAGGCTTCCTCACAGCATGTGGTCTCAGGGTAGTCAGACTTCTTATATGACAGCTGGTTTCCAAAAGAAGAATGTGAAAGGTGCCAGCCCTTTATAAGGCTAGGCCCAAAACTGGCATAGCATTACCTCTGTTGCATTCTGTTGGTCAAAGTAAGTCACAGCTCAGCACAGATTCCAGGGGAGAAGAAATAGACTCCAGCTCTTGATGGAAGGGGTAGCATGTATACTGGAGTTTAGGAAAGGAAGGGGGAAGGAATTGATGGTGTCCTTTGTCAGCATCCCAAAGCGAATTCTTTTTTTTTTTCTTTTATATTTCTATCACGTTTATCCAGTCATTTCTCTCCTTCCCTCCCTTTTTTAAATATTTGTAGTGAGTATATATATAACAAAAATTTGCCATTTCAACATTTTTTACGTGTACAAGTCAGTGTCATTAATTAAGTTCATCATGTTTTGCGATAATCACCAAGGTGAATTTTAAGCCCTCAAACCAAAGTTCTAGAAAGCCTCTTTACAAACATCAACTGCAAAGTAAATTAAGTTTTCAGCAAAATAGAGTTTCTCTTTTCTTTTCCTTCATCTTCTCTTTTCCCAGTGCAGGTCCAGTTTATACGCTAAGACCGTGGTCCAGAAAGGAATGTTAAGAAAGAGAGCAAATAGCCAAAGGACAGGATCAAGCATGCCTTTGACTACACTATGAGTTTCCATTTTTCCTGTAATTTTAAATTTTTACTAGTGTCTCTCACCATCCAGCCCTCTTCAAACTCATATTCTTGAGATGTTCCCCAGATATATTATCTGTACTAGGAATCTGTAGGAAGCCACATGTTGGATATCTTTAGGTTGTGGTTGTTGTTTTCTTTTGTCTCTGACACCCTCACTTTCACCATCTACCAGACAGATCCCCAGCCCTGAAAGTGTCACCAGGCTCTCATGATACCCTGGCAGTCAAAAGACAACCTCTGGGCTGATATCTTAATGCTCTGTCAACCTATAGGCACCCAGTTTCTGTACTAAAGAGCTTCCCGCAGCTGAGAACCCTCAGTCCAGGGAGACCTTTTGGTTTTCCTCCTCCCACCTTCCATCTCTCCCTTCTTCCTTCTTACCTTTAGAATTTATCAAAACCTGACTATGAACTCACTACCATGCTAAACAGAGCCCTGGTTGCATAGTGGTTAAGAGCCAGGGTGCTAAAGAAAATGTTGGCAGTTCAAATCCACCAGCCACTCCTTGGAAACCCTATGAGGTAGTTCTACTCTATCCTATAGGGTCGCTATGAGTTGGAACTGACTCGATGGCACGTAACAATTACAACAATGCCGTGCTAAACACTAGAGATACAAAGATGAATTAAGCATAACCCTCACCCTGCAAGGAGTCTGTACTGTAGATACGTGTGTAAAGAACTAACAGTGCAATATATTGACTACCCTTAAGTTGATTTCAAAGCAGTGCTAGGGCAGTTCTGAAAATAAAGCATACAGGAAGGATATGTGGGCCATTGTTTCAACTGAAATTGCCCAAAGGAATTTGTAATTTTTTAAATCTTCCTAAAAAGAGAGAGAATGATGGATGTTTGGTCATTAGTCTTTGGGTTATGAGGGACAGATACTCAGCTAAAACTGACTTGACAAAAAAAGAAAAAGAGAGAGAGAGAAAGTTATTGACTCAGGTATGGTTAAGTGCTTGGCCACTAACTGAAAGGTTGGCAGTTTAAACCCACCCAGTGGCTCCACAGGAGAAAGAACTGGCAATCTGCTCCCGTAAAGATTACAGTCTAGGAAACCCTATGGGGCAGTTCTGACTCAAAGGCAGGCAACAACAACTTGAAAGTACACAAAAATTTCAGGAATAGCTGGATCTGGTTGTTAAAAGAATGCTATCAGGAATGTGTTTCTCTTTCTCTCTCAAATCCACTTTTCCTCTTTCTTGGCTTCTTTCTCAAAGAAGGTCACCAAGAGCTCCAGGCTTACATTCTACCTATAAGATTAGCAACTTCAGGAGAAAGAAAACATCTCCTTCACAGTAGCTTCAGCAAAATCTGAGGCTTTTATTGAATTCATTCAGTCATTGAGACATTGGAGGCCACAGCTCAACTCTCAACCCAGTGATGGAATCTTCTCAACACCATCGCTATTTTATCCTTAGAAATTGTCAGTGATGAGAAGCTTGCTCACTGCTTTAGAAAGCAATCTATTATACTTTTAAGCATCTCTGGATCCCTGGGTGGTGGTGCAAATGGTTAGCGTGCTTGGCTGCTAACCAAAGGTTGGGAGCTAGAGTCCACCCAGAAGTGCCTCAGAAGAAGGGCCTGGTGATCTACTTCTGAAAAATCAGCCATTGAGAACTTTATGGAGCACAGTTCTACTCTGACATGAGGTCGCTGTGAGTAGGAATCTACTCAACAGCAATGGGTAGTTTATTAAGCATCTGAAAGCCATTATAAAGTAAAATAAATACTAACACATTAAGTGGTTCCTTTGTTGAAAAGCAAGGATGTCACTTTGAGGACTAAGATGCTCCTGACCCAAGCAAGCCATGACATTTTCAATTGTCTCATATGAACGTGAAAGCTGGACAATGAATAAGGAAGACTGAAGAAGAATTGATGCCTTTGAATTATGGTGTTGGAGAAGAATATTGAATATATCATGGACTACCAGAGGAACAAAAAAATCTGTCTTGGAAGAAGTACAGCCAGAATGCTCCTTAGAAGCAAGGATGGTGAGACTTTGTGTTACTTACTTCAGACATTTTATTAGGAGGGACCATTCCCTGGAGAAGGACAACATGCTTGGTCAAGTAGAGGGTCAGTGAAAAAGAGGAAGACCCTCAACAAGATGGATTGACACAGTGGCTGGAACAATGGGCTTAAGCACAGCAGTGATTGTGAGGATGGTGCAGGACCAGGCCACGTTTCATTCTGTTGTACGTAGGGTCACTATGAGTCAGACCCAACTCAACAACACCTAACTACATGTGACAGACACTGGGCTATGCACTTCACCTGAATTATTTCAATTTCTTTTCATAATATTCCTGAGAAAAGAGTTACTACCATTGCCCCACTTTACAGGGAAGGAAATCAAGGCTAATAGAAATTAAAGAACTCATTCAAATCCAGATCTTTCAAGGACAAAATCTTTGTGGTAAACCTCTGCACTATGAAGATTTGCTACCCTATAATTTTTAACCCATTGATTTTACTTTGACATCTCAGAGTTGTTTGAATAAGTTCTTCAAATATTTCTAGACAGCTATCACATACCTCTTAAGGCTACCAGTTTTCCAAGAAAAGCATCCCTAGCACCTTCTTACATTCTGGAAGTAAAACGGGGTGCAGAGATCTCACTAAATGCCTTTCTCTGGGCATGCTCTGTGTCCCTCTCTAAATGTTCTTAAAACCCAACCAGCTCCAGTAAGAAACACAATGAACCTTCTTGCTCTGGCCACTAGACATCTGTCAACACAACCTCAGACTACGTTCGAGTCTTGAGGAATCACATTCCACCAACAACTCAGGATGGGCTAAGATCTTTACCCAAGCTTCTGTTCCATCAACCCCCATGTTACAACAGGGCAGTTAATTATTAGAGTCTCAGGGGCAGGAGTTCAGCTTTATCCTTGTTAAATTTCATCCTGTGCATTTTGGTTTACTGTTCTATCCATTATTAGGGATTCTCACTTGTCATTCTAAATATCCATTATCTCTTCCAGCTTGGGTCATCTTGATATTTGACAAGCATGTGTTTGTCCAAGTCAGAGATAAGCATGTCGGACAAAACAGGGGCAATGTTACAAAATGCTACTGGAGGCCTTCTTATGGACTTACTAATTTGTTAACAAATCCCACCAACTATACGAACACTCCACCTTCAGTTCTCCACCTTTTCTACAAGGGTTTACAAGAGATTTTGTCTAACTCTGTGCCAAACTACGAAGAAATCATGTCCATGGAGTGATCGGTTTGTTAAATATTTCAAAAGGAAAAGAGAATAACTTGTCTTTCATTCATTCATTCATCTAATATTTGTTAAGCACTGGCTCTGTTATTTATTAGCTATTTATTAGTTGTTTAATTCACCTGTGCTTTAATTTCCTTACCTATAATTACCTTACATGCCTCACAGAACTGATACAGGAATTAAAGGAGATAATAAATATAAATTACTTAGAATGGTTCCTGGCACATCATAAGTGCTGAATAAATATAAAACAGTTCAACAAAAATCCCTGTTATGAAGCAGATGCTCAGTTAATGCTAATTCTCCTCCCTTCCTGGTTCCTGGGCCAAGTCCCCTTCCACATCTGTCCTCTTTGTATTCTGTATTCTGTCCTCTTTGGTGCCTCCTGCCCACTGCTTGGACCAGCTCTCACCTCCAGCTCTGTGGGGCTCCCTCAGGAGCCTCACTGGTTAAGATGAGTATCTGATGCCTTCTCTTTTCCTCCCTCATTTTAGTTATTTGTGATTTTATCACCTTGGTGGCATTTTTTTAAGGATGAATGACCATAGTCCCTCCTGTTATGTTGCCTGGGATTTTAACGTCCTTGCTGGCAGGTGCCTGCAATTGGCCCCTGTCTTAGTTATCTAGTGCTGCTCTAACAGGAATACCACAAGTGGATGGCTTTAACAAAGAGAAGTTTATTCTCTCATAGTCCAGTAGGCTATAAATCCAAACTCAGGACATCAGCTCCAGGAGAAGGTTTTCTCTCTCTGTTGGCTCTGGAGGAAGGTCCTTGTGATGCATCAGTCTTTCCTTGGTCTGGGAGCATCTCAGCGCAGGAACCTCAGGTCCAAAGGACGTGCTCTGCTCCTGGCACTGCTTTCTTGGTGGTATGAGGTTCCCCTGTGTCTCTGCTCGTTTCTCTCTTTTACATCTCAAAAGAGATTGGATTAAGACACTATCTTATCTTGTAAACCTCATCAGTATAACCTCATCACAGTGATAGAGTTTACAACACATAAGGAAATCACATCAGATTACACAATCATGCAATACTAGGAATTATGACCAGTCAAGCCGACAGACATTTTTTGGGGGACACAATTCAATCCATGACAGCCCCCTCTGAAGGCTTTGTGACAGCTGCCTGCAGCCAGCTTGCTACAGGGGAGAGGTATGTAATCTGCCTTCCTCCCCTGTTGTCAGCAGGACACCAAGGCGAAAGCCTTTCATTCCTCTTTCTCTCTCAGTAAGCCTTGATACCACCACCCACCTGTCAGTTTGTCATACAGTGGTGGCTTGTGTATTGTGTATGGAAGCTAATGCTGCTGGTATTTCATATACTAGCAGAGTCACCGATGATGGACAGGTTTCATCAGAGCTTCCAGACTAAGACAGACTAGGAAGAAAGGCCTGGTGATCTACTTCCAAAAATCAGCCAATAAAAACCTTATGGATCACAACAAAATATTGTCAGTAATAAACCGTGTCCACAACAATGGACTCAAACATAGCAACAGACATGGAAATGGCATAGGACCTGACCACGTTTTGTTATATTATACATAAGGTAGCCATGAGTCGCTGAGTTGGCAGCAACTAACAAATAACTTACAAGCCTTAATACTAGGATTGAGTCAGGTAGTTTTCTACCTCTTCCCCAGTAAAGGTTTTTCAAATAAATAGATTCAGGTTCTGAACATCCACTGTGCCAAACTCCCTAGTCCTCAACACACACGCATACACACACACACACACACACACACACACTCCTTTTTCCAGCCATAAAAACTCGGGTAATTATATTATCAAAGGAAGATGTTTTCTGCCCCTTCCTTCATGTCCCTACTCCTCCACACTTTCAAGGCCACCGCAGGGCTACCAGGATACCCAGCTTCGGAGGAATTCATTCCTACAGAATGCGTTAGAAACGGTGGCCCTTGCACTGTGCAACACAGCAGCACTGTCCAACTCTATAGCTGCATCCTCCTGTCCTCTGGCCCATCTCCTCTCATGGGTTCTTAATTCTTACTAGCCTAGAGTGTTGCTACCTTAGGACAGCACACTAAGATACTGAATATGAGTGGGGGCGGCAGGGGAAGAGCACCTTGTTGACAGAGAGGTTAGTGTCTGAAGAAGATAGCATTGTGAGGCTCAGGCCAGCTAAGGGGAAGCCTGGGCACCTTGGAGGAGAGGTAGCCAGCATTCACTGAGGACCGGCACCATGCCAGGCTCACACCAGAGCTTTACTGTGGTCCCTTATTTACTCTTAAATGAGGCCCCATGCAAAGTCCTGGGTGGTGCAGATGGTTAACACAGTTGGCTGCTAACCAAAACACTGGAGGTTTGAGCCCACCCAGAGGTGCCTTGGAAGGAAGGTCTGGCAATCTGCCTCCAAAAATTCAGCCACTGAGGACTTCCGGGCAACATGGCACTATAGTCAGAAGCACCACGCCATCACTCCACAGCAAAGATCAGAAAAACTAAGTTACAATCCTGAAACCCTAAGCATCAAATGAAGAGATAAAGAACTCAGCTAAGCACCTAATGGAATAAGAAACTGACTGAGAACAGAGAGCAAGGAGAGATACCTGCAGAGTTCCCCTATCAGCTACCACAGCATGGATCTGCCATCTTGGATTCCTATCAGAGATCACGGAACAGAGGGTATGAGAAAGCAGCTTCATGGGGCTTCCAGCAGAAGACAGAACAACCAGTAACCAGCAATACAGGTTTTCCCACCTCCCACCCTTCTTCACCACCGCTTAGCCTCCTATGCTTCCTGCAGCCACAGTCTTTTAGCTGGGAAGCACCAGCTTCACCCCAGTGTTGCTTGGATTCTACCTGCCTGCACTGGCCAGCTCCCTGAGTGGCTTTTGGTGGCTGCTGGTTTGCTTTTTTCCTCTTCTTTAGATTTGTTCCTTACCTCCCACTGCCTGCCCTCCTTTCTCTCAAACACCTGGCTCCATTCACCATCTTTGCTTCTTCCTGAAAGAGTGTGAAACACTGCTCGACTGTGAAACTGCTTCCCAGCCCATGCTGCTGCACTGGTGGGACCCCCAGGGCTTATTTGTTTGTTTGTTTGCTCTGATTTGTTTGATTTTGATTCATTTGTTTGTTTTCTTTTTCTTTTCTTGGCTTGGGAGCCCCTTCTAGCCAGGCTGTACCATGCAGCTTGGAAGCTACTCTCTTACTCTGCACAGATGCACAGGGACATCCCTGGGGGCATTTCTTTTTTCTTGTTTTTGTTTGTTTTCTTTTCTTCTCTCTCTTATTCCTTTTTGTCTTTCTTCATTTCCAGTTTCTCAATTTACTCGTTTTTTTCTTTTACCCTTTTTTGTTTTTCCCCATTTCTCCATCTCTCATCTCTCCACTCCAATAGCAAGCTCCCTTAGCACTCTTTTTTGTTTGTGTGTGTGTTTTTGGCTCCTGTTCCTCTTTCCTCTCTCTCATCTCTCCCATACTCATCTAGCTCCACACATCACAATCTACCCCCTCCTTCCTGCCTACCTGCACCGTGCGCTGAACATCACACCACCAAACAGCCCAAGCACAGCCTACAAGAACCTGCCCTACTCTGATTCCCAGTCCACACTGTCAGCCTGGGTACATGCCACAAACAACCCATCCCAGCAACTCTCCTTCAGCTGGACCTGCCCTGCTATACCATACCTGAGTGACTGACCCTGCTTATAGGAGAAGGAGGTGAAAAGTATCGTGCCCACAGACAAGCAAACAACAAAGAATGCACAGCCTGCCTGCTCAGACATAACAAAACAAAACAAAAGAGCAGGATGAAACAAACAAATCTACAATGAATAAACAAGGAAAATAACCACTGAATGCCCCGAAGACAGTAGACAATACAAAACATTTACAAAAACAGGACAGGATGGTTCTAGTAGGCATCCAAAATAAAACACCAGGTGACCTTCCAGTAGAAGAAAAGGCACTAGACCTAACTGATAGGGAATTCAAATCTCCAATATTCAGAATTACCCAAGAGTTGAAGCAAAAAGCAGACAAAATGAGGAAAAAATAGACAAATTCATGGAAAATACAGACAAAAAAAATGGAAGAATTCAAGAAAATAATACAGGAACAAAATACTAAAATAAATTCACAACTATAAATCATACAAAAAGAACAATTAGAAATCCAGAAGATAAACAACAAGATTTCAGAAATGGACAGTGTCATGGAAGGGCTGAGGAGCAGGTTTGAAACGACGGAAGATAAAACGACGGAAGATAGGATCAGGGAAATTGAAGACAAACACTTGGCTACAACTCTGTTTGAGGAAAAATCAGAAAAAAGAACAAAGAAAAATGAAGAAACCCTGAGAATTATGTGGAATACAATCAAAAACA
This sequence comes from Dugong dugon, assembly GCA_030035585.1. NCBI lineage: Eukaryota > Metazoa > Chordata > Mammalia > Sirenia > Dugongidae > Dugong > Dugong dugon. The sequence goes on from CM057462.1 coordinate 157,521,469, forward strand.
AAAATCTTCGAGTGATCGGCATTCCAGAACAGGGGGAGAAAACAAAAAACATAGAGAGGATCTTTGAAGAATTGCTGACAGAAAACTTCCCCAGTATCATGAAAGATGAAAATCTGACCATCCAAGAGCTCAACGAACCCCATATAGGATAGACCCCAAAAGAAAATCACCAAGGCATATCATAATCACACTCGCTAAAACCAAAGAAAAACAAAGAATCCTGAGAGCAGCTCAAGAAAAACAAAAAGTCACATACAGAGGAGAAACAATAAGACTAAGCTTGGATTATTCGGCAGAAACCATGCAGGCAAGAAGGCAATGTGATGACATATATAAAACCTTGAAAGAAAACATTACCAGCCAAGAATAATATATCTTGCAAAACTCTCATTCAAATATGATGGTGAAATTAGTCATTTCCAGATAAACAGAAATTAAGGGACTATGTAAAAATCAAACCAAACTTACAAGACTTATTAAAGGGAGTCCTACAATCCAAAAACAAACAACATCAGACCACAGGCTGAATATAGGACATAGGATTGTACTAGCCAGATACCAACCTAGGAAATGAACTTTCAAGGACTATGCAAAACCAAAACAGTTACAACAGGGAACCAGAGAGGTTAATCTGTGAATGACAACAGCATAAGAACAATAAAAGAGGGACTAAACCATGCAGGTATAGAACCTTCTAATGGAGAGGAAGAAAAGGTGATACCAAGTAATAATAGACTGATTCAAATCTAGGAAGATAAGGGTAAATTTCAAGGTAACCACAAAGAAAGTTAACAAACCTACTCATCAAAATAAAGAAGAAAAACAAAGTCTCAGTAAAAAAAAACAAAAGAAATGAAAAAAAAAAATTCCACAAACAAAAGGAACTCAGCACAGGAGAGTAACAGGAACAAAGAAATTGTCAGCACCACAAAAAATAGCACTACAAAATGCAATCCCACTTGTAGGAATATATCCTAGAGAAATAAAAGCTGTCACACAAATAGACATATGCACACCCATATTCATTGCAGCACTGTTTACAATAGCAAAAAGATGGAAATAACCTGGATGCCCATCAGCAGATGAATGGATAACAAACTATGGTACATATACACAATGGAGTATTATGCAACGATAAAGAGCAATGATGAATCTGTGAAGCATCTCATAACATGGATCAAACTGGAGAACATTATGCTGAGTGAAATAAGTCAATCACAATAGGACAAATATTGCATAAGACCTCTGCTGTAAAACTCATGTAAAAGTTTACACACAAAAAGAAACAATCTTTGTTGGTTACGAGGGATGGGAGGGGTAGGAAGGAACTAAATAGACAATAGGTAAGTGGTAACTTTGGTGAAGGGTAAGACAGCACACAATACTGGGGAAGCCAGCCAACTTGTACAAGGAAAGTCATGGAAGCTCCAGAGACACTTCCAAACTCTCTGAGGGACTGAATTGCTGGGCGGAGGGCTGTGGGGCCATGGTCTTGGGGAACATCTAGCTCAATTGGCATAACACACTTTATATAGACAATGTTCTACATACTACTTTGGTGAGTAGTGTCTGGGGTCTTAAAAGTCTGTGAGCTGCCATCTAAGATACTCCACTGGTCTCAACCCTTCAGGAGCAGCAGAGAATGAAGAGAACAAGATACAACGAAAAGATTAGTCCAAAGGACTAATGGACCTCAGCTACCCCGGCCTCCACCACACTGAGTCTAGTACAGCTAGATAGTGCCCGGCTACCACCACTGACTGCTCTGACCAGGATCACAATAGAGGGTGCTGGAAAAGGATGTAGAGCAAAATTCTAACTCACAAAAAAATGACCAGATTTACTGGCCTGACAGGCTAGAGAACCCCAAGAGTATGGCCCCGGACACCCTTTTAGCTCAGCGGTGAAGTCACTCCCAAAGTTCACCGTTCAGCTGGGGATTGGATGGCCTCATAAAACAAAACGGGACTAATGAGGCACAGCAGTCCAGAGACAAGGACTAGAAGGCACGAGGGGACAGGAAAGCTGGTGATAGGGAACCCAGGGTTTAGAAGGAACAGTGTTGACATGATGTGGGGCTGTTAACCACTGTCATAGGGCAATATGTGTACTAACTGTTTAATGAGAAACTATTTGTTCTGCAAACCTTCATCTAAGGTACAAAAAAAAAAGAATTATCTATGTGAGATCGAATTGACAACAGCAACTGAAAAGTTTTGATGGGAAGCCTGGGGACAGTGAGTTGAAGATATTGGTGACAGAATAATTTGCAAAAGGATAGTGAGAATAGCAGCACGACTGTAAGAATTAATAAATGTCACTGAATTATACATGTAGAAACTTTTGAAATGGTGTAACTTTGGCTGTGTATATTTTTACCAAAAAAAAAATTCCTCCAAGGTCGAGAAGGAAGAGTGTTGACATGTCATGAGGTTGTTAAGCAATGTCATAAAGCAATATGTGTACTGACGGTTTAATGAGAAACTATTTGTTCTGTAAACCTTCATCTAAAGTACAATAAAAAAAATACAAAAAAACAAACAAACAAACAAAAATTCAGCCATTGAAAACCCTATGGAGCAAAGTTCTACTGATCACCATGAGTCATAGTCAACTCCAGCAGCAACTTGCAGGCCCATACAGATGAGGAAAAAAAGGCTCAGGGCATCATGGCGAAGACCACAGAGCTGCTGGGTTGCAAAGGCAGGATTCAAACCCAGTCTGTGTGGCTATCATCCTTCACACCACAATGCTTTCCAAGAGAAAAAAACCAAAACCAAACCAAATCCATTGCCATCGAGTCGATTCTGACTCATAGCGACCCGATAGGACAGAGCATAACTGCCCCATAGGGTTTCCAAGTAGCGGCTGGTGAATTTGAACTGCCTACCTTTTGGTTAGCAGCTAAATGCTTAACCACTACACCACCAGGGTTCCACTCCAAGAGGAAAGGGATGGTGAAAAAACAGAGATAACTATCAATGAGACTGATTAAAACAAAACAGTTTTTCCTTGTGTGCTGGGTACCTAGGGCTGTTAGAACAAATCACCACAAGTCAGGTGGCTGAAAACAACAGAAATTTATTCTCTCACATGTTTGGAGGCCAGAAGTCTGAAATCAAGGTGCCAGCGGGACAATGCTCCCTCTGAAGCTTCTAGGGGAGAATCCTTCCTTGCCTCTTCCTAACTTTTGGTGGTTGTTGGCAATCCTTGGCGTTCCTTGGTTTGTAGCTGCACTGCTCCAGTCTCTGCCTCTGTCTTACATGGCCATCTTCCCCCTGTGTCTCTGAGTGGCCTCTTCTTTTACGGTCATCAATCATTGGATTTAGGGCCCACCCTAATCCAGTATAACTTCATCTTAATTTATCTGCAAAGACTTTATACGCTCACATTCTGACGTTCTGGGTGGACTACAAAAACACTGGTCTGGATTTTGAGGGAACACTATTCAACCCATTTCGTCTTGCTTCCCTGCTCTTCCCAGGGCTAGGTGAGGCCACAGACTGCAGCCCAGCATGCCTCACTTTCAGATTTGGTTCCTGCAGAAATGTCAGTTCAGTAGCAGCCCATTCCAGCCTACAGATGTGTTTTATTAATTTTTAAATTGAACCATAGGAGTCCCTGGGTAGTGCAAAGGGTTAACTCACTCGGCTATTAACTGAAAGCTTGGAGATTCTGGTCCATCCAGATGTGCCTCAGAAGAAAGGCATGGCAACCACCTTTCAAAAAATCAGCCACTGAAAACCCTATGGAGCACAATTCTACTCTGACACACATAGGGTCACCATGAATCAGAATCAACTGGACAGCAACTGTTAAATTAAGTCATGTTTTGGGGTAAAAAAAGTATTAAGGTATTGGAGGTCACTTGAGGCTTGAATTTCTGGAAGTGCCTCTTAGTGCCAGTAGCAGATGGTCTTTCTTACTCAGAAGCTGACCCTCCTGTGACCATGTCATAAATCTGGACATCCCTGTAATCAGTCCTGGACATATCCCTGAGATGTCTCTCAGTGTAACCATGCAGACGTCATGCTGAAGGAAGACAGTGGTCTAGGCTTCCCCATCTGGTCTTCACCCAGGCAGGACCTGCCTGAATGGTAGGGTTACAATGATGAGATTTCTAACCAGTGCAGGTGGCCTGGATGGCAATCTGGAGTGTGCTGACACAAAAGACCAGTGCTTTTGTATCCCTTGCTTGTCTCTCTTCTTGTCCTGGCTGCTTTAGGTCAGGGACTGCATCTTGTCAAAGAATAAACTGTCTGAGTCTGTTGAAAGTGAAAACAAAGAGTTTTACTAAGGGACCACAATTCAAGAATTGGGCAGCACTTTGTGAGGAACTCACAAGGTGCTCTGAAGCTCAGATGGCATGAGGGGTTTTTATACTGTAAAATGGGGAAGGGGGTCCTGACCGCAATCACAAGGCAGTGGCATGATCACGGGCTTTCTTAACATCAGTAATCTTATTCTAAACATTCTTCCTGGAACATACTGCACAAGCATTCTTGATAAACATCTTAATCACAAAAAGTTAACTGTGAGAACAGCTTGTGCAAGCATCTTCTACAAATATCCAATTTTAAATAGGCTTTCTTGCTTATCTTTCAACATTCAGTGAGCTAAAAAGGGGAAGTGAAAAAGTTGGGCTCTTTTAAAATGGAGTTTGACTCAGTCCTGGGTCCAGCCATTCTTTTATGCCAAATGCCTAGAAATTTAGGTTGCTCTCTGACAATCTGAACGTCAGCCGACTTCACCACCCATGAAGACTGGGCAGTGCTGGACTGGCATTCCTGCCTGGCAGCAATCAGTTCCTCCACACTCCTTCCTCCCTACACAATGGGAAGTGTGCCCTTGCCCCCAACCCTTGACCACTCCCATTGTTGCCTGTCTTCTCAGGCACTCCCATTTCCATTCCCCCCACCTTCACCCCTCCCCACCTTCTGCTTAGATCTCCATGGTCAGGTTGCTACAGAGAGGCTGCCCATCATCACACCTGGCCCTCCTGCTCCTCCAGTCCCTAGCCATGCTCAAGTGGGGATGCTGAGGACTGTCTGGATCAAAGAGACAATGGAGCTGGCCCAGAGAGTCTCCACTCTTTCCGAGCCCAGGAGCTGTTCCCTCTCGGCCTGTTGAGCAGAAGCGAGTGGGCAGAAAGTCCTGGGCTGCAGAAGTGGAGGCCAGGTGGATCACCCCACCTACCCCACCCTGAAGAGCAACCTACACAGAAACAGCCTGTACACTAAAGCTCCCCGGCCCAACCTGGGCAAGAAAGCTGGACATATTTCTGTGAAGTGGCTGTGGTCCAACTCTGAATTAACAGGGCCACCTGGGGCTCTCTCAGGACGAGAGGCCCTGGTTCCCTGAGCGATTGAGGGTGGGGAAAGTAGCAGTCAGAGCAATCTTCTTACAGTTGTTGGGATAGGGCAAAGGACTGACCCCCAGCCTTGACTCTCTGCAGGGCCACTCTGCTCCCTTCTCACCTCAGAATCAGCAGCCTAATTCTGCTCTGGGCACTCTCTTTCCTCTCATCCCCTTTTATTTTTCTCCAGGGCACTTCTACCTCCTGACATTACATGATTTCTTGATTGTCTATCTCCCTGCTAGAATGCAAACTCACAGAAGTCAGGGCCTTTGTCCCAGAGCCTAGAACAGTGTCTGCCTGACCCAGTGTAGCTACTGGGACAAAGTTATTGAATGGATAAGTGAATGAGTGGGGGAGAAATGCCCCAGTTCCATCAAATAAGCTTGAAGGGATTTCTGATATGGCCCAATCTTTCCCCCTAATTTTCATGGGAGGAGACTGGGAGTGGTCCAGAGATTCTAAGCAACTTCTTAGACTTAACCATGGAAACTGGGCTTTGCATTTTTCAAGGATCGTTCAAGGCACCCTGCCCATTTGACCTTCCCACATACTCACTAAGGAATGTTGTAATGACGAAAACTGAGGCTTCAGGAGGCTGAGTAAGTTGTTCAGGATGACACAACCATAATTTAAACTCTGGTTAGTCTGACTCCAAAACAGTTGCTTTTTAACCACTATGTTGGGAATGATAAGTATATTTCATTTCAAGAGCCAACTCCAGTTACCTGAGAATGCTACCTGGGCCACCATTATGAGGAGTATGAGGCTGCATTCAGGTTCAGTAAGCAAGAGTGCATGATTGATTAGTGATGTCTGCCACAGGTGCAGGAGTGGGGAATGGCATGGTTCCGCCTTCCCTAGGACTAGATGACATTGCAATATTAGGCTTCTTATCCTGGACTCTTTCTCTCTCACCACACTGCTTCTAAAGTCAGTAGTCCTGGAGTTCCTGCCTCAAGAATGAGAAGGCTTATGGAAAAGTTGCCAAGCACTGCCAAGTTGGAGGTGAGCAGAGTACTGTTAGAAAGGAATCCAGTACACATTTGCTCATTCTGGAATCTTCTGTCAATCACACACAGTTCGGTACCACTTACAAGTAGTAAGTATATCAATATGTTAATGACAGGGAGACAGATCATTTGAAATTATTTATATCTGTCTTAAGTGGCATTACATGATCTTTTGGCAGCAGACTCATCTTCATAACCACGTATACTTGGAATTATATGACTTGGGGTATCCCAAGTACCTTGTACACATATCTTCTCAGAATCCACACCTAAAGCAGGGAAGACAGGCCTGAAATATATGCTATGTGATGGCAGAACTGGAGACAGTTGCCCATAGAAACATTTGCTGCCAATTATCCACAAAGTCGAGCGTCCATCCGCACAGAATGGAGCATGGCCTGTGTCTATATGGTCTGGCCACACCATGGCTGAGACTTGTGGAGTCAAATCAGTGAGCCCACCAAGGATTATTGCATCGTGAGCAAGGCCTGTAAAATCATATCATGCATGTCCCACACAGGAATAATATTCCACGTCCTCCCTTTCGCCTGGACATGCTCTGCAGGCTGCTAAACAACAGGGGCTCCGTTGGTGGCTCAGTGGTAGAATTCTCCCCTTCCATGTAGGAGACCCAGGTATGATTCCCACCCAATGCACCACATGCATAGACACCACCCATCTGTCACTGGAGGCTTACTTGCTATGAAACTGCACAGGTTTCAGAGGAGCGTCCAGACTAAGATGAACTAGGAAGAAAGGCCTGGTGATCTACTTCCAAAAATCAGCCAGTGAAAACCCTATGGATCACAACAATCTTCAACCAATCATGAGGATGGCTGAGGGCTGGGCAGCATTTCATTCTGTTGTGCCTGGGGTTGCCATGAGTCAGGAACTGACTCTACAGCAGCTAACAACAACAACTAGACATGGACCCCAAGTTCAAGGAAACTCCACCCCAGTTTGGGAGATAAGACTAACACACCTCTAACCAAGGCATGCAATGCCTTCCACAATCTGCCATTATGAACACTTCTCTAGCTTCATCTTCTTTCTCTCCCCAGAAGCAGCCTATCTTTATGAAAAACATACTGAAGTTTTGTAATTCCCCTCATATTTTGTGTTGGTTCACACTTCCATGCCTTTGTTACCTCTCCCAGGCCACCTGGCAAACAGCTCTTCCTGGTTTTGATTCCTGTCTGCACCCCTCACCAGCTATGAGGCCCTCAATAAGTGATCTAACTGCTCTGTGCCTATTCCTTCATCTTAAAATAGGGGTAATAACAGTTTCACCTCCTGGGGTTGCTGTGAAAATGAAATTAGTTAACATATGAAGCACTTAGAAGCGTGCCTAGCATTTAGGAAGTGCTGGACAAGAGTTGCTAATTATTATTATTACTCATCCTTCAAGACTCAACTTGAACATTATCTCCACCATGAAGCATTACAAAAAATACCATACACAAAATCAAAAGACAAAAGATTACCCGAAAAAGATATCTGTAGCACATATGACAATGGACTAATTTCCTTAACTTATGAAGAACAAGTACAGACCTGTAAGAAGACAACAGTTCAATAGAAAAGCTTCCAACAGATATGAACAGGCAGTTCACAGAAAAAGGAATACAAGCAGCTGATATGTAAGAAAAGACACCTAATTTCACTCATTAAAAAAAAAGCAGCAGGGAGAGCCTGTATTTTTTGCCTATTCGATTGGGCAAAAAGTTTTAATAACACCCGAGGTTATTAAACCCAAAGGTGGGAAAATTAACCATTCACATATACTGTTGATGGGAGTATAGATTTCTGCAGCCATTTCACTTTTGGAAAAATTTATCAAAACTAAAAATGCACATTTCTTTGATCCAGCAATTCTCCTCCTATTTACTCTACAGATGTCCTCACAAAAGAACAGCAATATATGTTGCTACTGTATTCCTGGTTTCTAGAACTGCACCTGGCACTCAGCAGGTGCTCAAAAACTATTTGTCCAATGAACACATGAACCAAAGTGTTCATTGCAGCAATGTTTGTAATAGACAAAAACTGAAAACAAGCCGCACATCCAGCTACAGGGGAGAATTTACATAAATTATTGTATGCTCTTTCAATAGAGAATTCTGCAGCTGTTAAAACTAATGTCATAGATCCGCATGTTATGATTCAAGAAGATTTCTAATACACAACGTGAATAAAAACACCTAAAAATACCAATGTAGAACAATAAACATTGTACATGATTACTGATAGAAATAAAAAAATATATACATGCATACATATTCAAATATTCTACTATATTCTTTTTTTTTTTTTTAGACGATGCCTTAGAAGCTGTTGATAATTTCTTTGGAGAGGAAGACTGGGGCAGAGAGGTAGGAAAGGAAGGATAATTTTAGATTTCATTATCTGGCTTTCTGCTTGAAATTTCTTTTTTTTTTTTTCTTGTATGCATGTACTGATTTTATTTTAGAGTGTAAATAAGAGTGTGTGTGTTTTGTTGTAGCTCGCCGGATCTCCAAGGTCGCCCTGTCTACCTCTCAGCCTCCTCCCAGGCTGCGTCCTGCCTCTCACTTGATGCTCCAGCAACGCTGACAATTAGCAGTTCCCCACACATCTGCCACGGATCCTGCTGTCTGGCCCCTCCAGTCTCCCTGTTCTTAAGGCATTATCCTATGCCCCAGCCGCAAACTAGGTGAGTGCCCACAGCGGGGCTCCCACAGTGCCCTGTGCACATATCTGTCCCTGCACATCTGCAGTGTCCTGGGAGGGTTGCATTTGTTTGAGAGGGGACAGTTGTCAGAGTTCCTTAGGGCAGGACTGTGCTTCCCTTGTCTTTGTGGCCCCAGCTTTCAGCACTGTTCTTCTTACATCAAAAAACATAAAACCAAACCTGTTGCCGCCAAGCCAATTCCCACTTATAGCGACTCTATAGGACAGAGTAGAAACGCTCCATAGGTTTTCCAAGGAACGGCTGGTGGATTCCAACTGCTGACCTCTTGGTTAGCAGACGTAGCTCTTACCACTACACCACCAGGGCCCCCCCATCACATGAAAGGCTCTCAATAAATGCTGCGTGGATGGATACTGGGGGAAAAAAAGCTTTGTCTGAAAACTTATGAAAAAACCTCTTTCTTAAACCCTTTGATGACTGCCACTCAATGTTCTTAGATAAGAAGAGAATAGTACTAATTGCAAAGCTGGTTATTTGACTAAAGAGAGCTGCTTACCCACTAGCAACTGGTTCCAGCACCAAAAAAAGAAAGAAAGAAAATTACAACCAGCTTAAGCAGTCCTTTTTTGAGTCCTTCTTGCTTCCTCAGGTTGTTTTGTCTTCTGTCACCAGGCCCATTCCAGAAGCCAAAGCAGCCCAGCAAGGTGGCCAAGTCTTGGAAGAGATAGAGGTTCATTCATGTACTGAGCACTTGCTATATGCCAGGCACTGAGCAGGCTGGAGGAGTCACATAAGCAAACAAAACTATGTCCTTGCCCTCAAGGACCTAGTTTCATTGGAGAAGAGAGAGCTGGAGAAAAAAGCAAAATTGGAGCAGAAGTAGAGAGGAAAAAACCATTGCCCATTACAGGTCCCAAAGCCTGGTCATATACAAATCAAGACAAAGCTTCATCTATGATGAATCTTCTAACCCTCCCCCAGCACTGCCTGGGCAGAGGGAATGCCCAGGGGGAGCTGAGGGAAGGTTAGAAGGTGCCATGGGCGCTAGAAGATGCTGCTGCCAAGAATCTTTGGGCACAGATGTGCTTCCCAGGAAGGCAACCACCCTGGAGAGGGAGAAGGCACAGCTGATCAGGATAGAGTCCAAAGCTTCAAGGCCAAATGGGCAAGAAGCATAGAATCAAAGACAGTTTCATGGCTGCCCTTAAAATGGTTTTCTGGTGCTTTTAAGTGGGGATTTAGTTCTCCTATGAAGGGAAAGCATATGATATATGGATTGGACCAGTCAGAAGTCTGAGGTCCTGAGACACTTGTACTTTACAAACAGGTGCTGTGGGAGGAGGTTGGGGGTAAGGAATGGGGGTTGGAGGTGGGATTGAGTTGGGAAAGTCTGAAGACCCCCCACTCCACTTTCTTGAGCTACTTCCTATCCTGTTCCCACCCCTCAGTCCTCCCCACTCTGCCCTGGCCTCTGAAGCATGAAGGTCACTGTGACTTTGGCACCAACAATTTAAGTGGTTTCAGTAACACAGCTCCGGAGATCAGGTGAGGTGGGGTATAAAGCAACAGTGAAAACATGGGCATGAGAAGCAGTCAGACAGGATGGCATCTAATCCATGCTCTGCCATTCACCTGCTGTGTAACTGTTCTCTCTGTGGTTTACACTAAATATACAGTATCTGAGATGCCTTCTGTGTGAATGTTTTCTATAGATTCTAAACTTCGTGTGTGTTAAGCACTTCTAGAAGTATATAGGTTACCCAGAGAGAATAAAGGTTTGCTAAATGAAGGAAATTTAGCAAATACATTTTCATCTCTCATCAGGTGTTTTGTCAGAAATAACTGGAACATCTAACTCAATCACACAACATTTCTTTATGACATGTTAGATAATTGGGTTAATGTTTTGGAGCAACTTGTGTAAATAATATTAACACCAGTATGTTAAACAATGTTACGTCTATTTCCTCCCTTTACCCTGGTTCTGGGGAGGTAGGTATTATCATTTCCATTTGTTGTTGTTAGTTGCCATTGGGTCAGCACTGACTCATGGGGTCTTCTGAATAACAGAATGAAATGTTGCTTGGTCCTGCATTCACATCAACACGAAAGCCACCGCAGTATGACAGACTGACAGACAGGTGGTGGCCATCCCATTTACATAGCAAAAACAGAGGCTGAGAGAGATTGAAAAACTTGGCCAAGGGCACACAATGATTAAATGGCAGAGCTAAGATAAAAATCCACCGTGGTTTAACTCCAGAACCTGAAAACTGGACTAAGATTTACTGCCTCTTCTGGAAATAATTATAGGTGGTTTAGAAAGAATAAATAATTGTCACACTAACTGAGCATAACAAATCTGCTGCTACTCTAAAGTGCTTTCCCTTCTCTTACCAGGTTTACTTCCCAATGAAACTGGAGCTTCCCACTGCCAGCCCCTGAGAGCTGCTCACTAGATTCCTGCTACGCAAACTCATGAGGACCCACACGCATGCTGACACGCCTAGCAGCCCTCTTTGCCCAAACTCCTTACGCCAGATTCATTCTCTCTATGGAAACAGTCGTGACCAGCTTTTCACAGGAAGGGAAATGGACCCACGTTACAATATTGCCCAGAATTTGGAAACCACGTTCTACTGACCTAAAGAAACCTTGCTAACAGCTGGCGGTGATACTTGTTTTGTGGTTGCTATTTAAACTCAAGGGCTACGGAGCTGCTTGATCAGACAAAGGGATAGACGGCAAGTTAACTTTACAGAGGTCCAGGTGCCAGCAACCAGGGAGTTCTTGCTCTGTGGCTGAGGCCTGGACCCCATGGTGGAAGATGGCTCTTATGGCACCTGGGTAGTCCCAGCACTGCCTGCCACTGGTCCCACAGAAGTCCTGGAACCAGCAGTTACCTCCCAGGGCCAAGTGGCAGGAAAAGAAGGAGAGAAGTCTGTCTTAGCATTGTGGGTTTACAAACTGCTGATCTGAGGTCCCAAAGCAACATTCTGCTCACTGATCTGGAGCAAAGGAAAGGAGCTTGATTGCCATATGCTGGTGGAGGTCATAGGTAACACATCAGACTTTAGCACAAACTCAATGAATACAGGCAACTTTTTAGAGAAAATAACAGAATTGAATGTATAGTTGACATAAGGGGCAAACCTTACAGACTGCTGGAAGAGGAGACAAACCTGAATTAAGTTTAGGATATCCCTGGCGCAGTGGTTAACAGCTACAGCTGCTAACCAAAAGGTCGGCAGTTCAAATCCACCAGCCGCTCCTTGGAAACCCTATGGGGCAGTTCTACTCTGTCCTGTAGGGTCACTATGAGTCAGAATCGAATTGAAAGCAACGGATTTGGTTTGGTTATTTAGCATATCCCTGGAAGGGACATCTGTTGAGATTTCTTCACCAGCTAAAGAAAATTAGAATTGCCACCACTAGAAGAAAGGAGACTTCAGCCAACTCCCGTGTTGCAGATGAGAAAGCTGACGCGGAGAGAGGGAAGTGATTTGCCCAAGGTCACACAGCAGATGAGGGGGTGAAATCCAATCTTCCTGACTGCTGTTCCAACGCTTTTTTCCACTTCCTCTCATGGTCTCAGCATTGGATTGGTTCTCTCCCTTTGGCCCTGAAAACTGATTACACCATTTCTCACTGTTTATGCATAAGTGCAGAGGCTGTCTTAGTGGCTACCAGCATTTTTCTAGTTATTCGACCTGAGTGGTGGCAACAGAGTTTGCCATTCTAAGTTGCTTCTCATGCGTGGAAGAGTTAAAGGGCTTAGAAAGTTTTTGCCTGAAAAAGAGTTGGGGGTAATGCGATAGCAATGATCAAGTATCTGAAAAGCTGTATAAGAGGGGTTGTTAGACTCCCTTACTATTGTAAGAGAACATGGTTCTCAGAGTGTGGTCCCTGGACCAACAGCATCAGCATCACCTGGGAACTTGTTAAAGATGGAAACTCAATCCAGACCAACTCAATCAGAAACGCTCCGTGTGGGGCCAGCAAACTGTGTTTTACCAGGCTCTCCAGGTGATTCTGATGTGCTAAAGTTTGAGAAGAACTGTCCTAGAAGATGGACTTAGTACCAGCGGGTCAAATTGACAGGAAAGCAGATGAGGAAGGACAGTGTTACAGGGACTGTTGTCCTGCCATAGAAAGCATCCTCTGATGAACTAGATCACTCCTAATGTCTCAACAACTCCAGGATTCTATGACAATTGTTGCATGATAAACAGGCTAGGAAATACAGTTGTTTTTCTAGAATGTAAACTCCACAAAGATTGTTGTTCACTGCTATATAAAACCTTATGGCTTTAAAAAAATAAAAAATCAACTATAGGAGCCCAAATCGTCAATAATTACCCTAGAGCAAAAAGGAAAAGGTAAGGGGGCAGGGAAACTAGAGTACTGAAAATGGTACAACCAGAACAAAATGAATGAGAATGAAGACACATTGTGAAAAATGTAACTCATATCACTGAATAATTTGTCTAGAAATTGTTAAATGGGAACCGAATTTGCTGTGTAAGCTCTCACCGTAAACACAATAAAATATTTTAAAAAAAAAAAACCTTATGGAGCACATTTTTACTCTGATACACAAGGAATCATCTCCATGGCAACTGGCTGACTGGTTATAGCCCCACTGCCTACAGCATGAGTACAGCTTGTGGACCAAATCTGGCCCACAGCCTGCTTTGGTAAATAAAGTTTCACTGGAACACAACCATGCTTATTCATTTACATATTATCTATGGTTGCTACGACAGAGTTGAGTACTTGTGACTGACCATATGGCCCACAAAGCCTAAAATATTTACTATCTGGCCCTTTACAGAGAAAGTTAGACAATCCTCGATCTAGAGCATTGCCTATATCACAGCAGATACTCAATAAATATTTGATGAATGAATAAACCACTTTCTCTGTTGGTGTCATAGAAATACAGTGTACTTGGTTTGGAGGGAGAAGTATAGATGTATAGAGGATGTGGGCATGGAATTCAGAATTGGGCAGACCTGGACTTGAGTCCTGGCTCCACTATCTACAAATGTTGTGATCTTTGGCAAATTATTTGGCCTCATTTGTAAAACAGAAATAATACTAGCCATTTATGATTAGTCTATTTATGATGAAGAATCTAATCACATACTGTACAGAAAGTACAGAGACTGGTATAAGTAACTACTGAATAAATGCTACCTTGTTATTAATGACGTCCCTGGGTGGCGCAAATGGTTTGCACTCATCTACTATCCAAAAAGTTGGCGGTTTGAACTCACCTAGTGGCACCACAGAAGAAAAGCCTGGCAATCTGCTTCCATTAAGATTACAGCCAAGGAAACCCTATGGAGCAGTTCTACTCTGTAACACATGGGGTCATCATGAGTCAGAATTGACTCTACGGCAATGGGTTAGTTATTAATGACTTTGAAGAGTCTTTGGTGAAAGAGGTTCATATATGACAGATTTGGACTCTGTGGAACTGGGAATTGGCAGTCAGAAGGCCCCACAAGGTTTACCACCACACAAAAGGTCTCCTTACAAGGAGGGGAAAGGGCAAGTTCAGAGATGATCTATTAAGCAGCTCTACATTCAGACTTGTAGAAAGCTACTGGTCAGCCAGTTTACATAAGATGATCTTAAAGATAGTGAATAAATAGGCAAGATTTAATTGGCTGTAGATTACAGGTGGTGTTGTTGATGTTTTCCAATAGTTAAAAATAATGATCCATCTATATTCTCTCACCTGGCTACCCCCCATGACCAGCTGCATAAAACTGGCTGGGGTTAGGGATGTACAGCCTAAGGTCGTGGGAGCCCTTGGGAACTCTCTCCTCAGGACTTAGAACCATACAGAGACTCCCCTTGGGCCTCTTTACCAGGTGATAGTTGAGTTCTTTAAAAAGGAAATGTTCTTTGTCATAGGGCAACATTTGTAGTAACTATTAAATGAGAAACTATTTTGTTCTGCAAGCCTTCATCTTAAGTGAGAATAACAGCACAATTGGAAGAGTGTAGTCAGCGCCACTGAACTGTGTATGTAGAAATTTTTGAAACGGGGGATCTTTGGCTATGTGTATTTTCACCAAAAAAAAAAAAAAAGTTGAGAATTTAGAGGGTTAATATGTTGTGGGGTTGTTAACCAATGTCATAAAACAACATGTGTACTACTGTTTCATGAGAAACTATTTGTTCTGTAAGCCTTCACCTGAAGTACAATAAAATATAAAAAAAAAAAAAAAAAAAGGAAATGTTCTGGCTCCAGGAATTGACGGAATACCAACTGAGATGTTTCAACAAATGGACACAGCTCTCTAAGTGCTCACTTGTCTATGCCAAGAAATTTGGAAGACAGCTACCTGGCCAATTGACTGGAAGTGATCCATACTTATGCCTTTTCCAAAGAAAGGTGATCATATCAAATGCAGAAATTGTTGAACAATATAATTAATATCACATGCAAGTAAAATTTTGCTGAAGATCATTCAAAAGTGGCTTCAGCAGTACTTCGACAGGGAACTACCAGAAATTCAAGCCAGATTCACAAGAGAACTTGGAACCAGGGGTATCATTGCTGATGTCAGATGAATCCTGGCTGAAAGCAGAGAATACCAGAAAGATGTTCACTTGTGTTTTATTGACTGTGCAAAAGCATTCTACTGTGTGGATCGTAACAAATTATGGATAACATTTCGAAAAACGGAAATTCCAGAACACTCAATTATGCTCATGATGAACCTGTACATAGCCCAAGAGGCAGTCATTCCAACAGAACAAGGGGGTACTGCGTGGTTTAAAGTCAGGAATGGTATACATCAGGGCTGTATCTTTCACCATACTTATTCAATCTGTATGCTGAGTAAATTATCTGAGAAACTGGACTATATGAAGAAGAATGGGGCATCAAAATTGGAGGAAGACTCATTAACAACTGGCATTATGTAGATGATACAACCTTGCTTGCTGAAAGTAAAGAGAGCTTGAAGCACTTCCTGATGAAGATCAAAGACCACAGGCTTCAGTATGGATTACACGTCAACATAAAGAAAATAAAAATACTCACAACTGGACAGACAAGTAACATCACGACAAATCGAGAAAAGATTGAAATTGCCAAGGATTTCACTTTACTTGGATCCACAATTAACACTCATGGAAGCAGCAGTCAAGAAATCAATTGGAGCATTGCATTGGGCGAATCTGTTGCAAAAGGCCTCTTTAAAGTGTTAGAGAGCAAAGATGTTATTTTAAGGACTAAGTTGTGCCTGACCCAAGCAACGATGTTTTCAATCGCCTCATGTGCATGGGAAAGCAGGGCAATGAATAAGGAAGACTGAAGAAGAATTGATGTCTTTGAATTACGGTGTTGGTGAACAATATTGAATATACCATAGACTGACAGAAGAATGAACAAATCTGTCTTGGAAGAAGTACAACCAGAGTGCTCCTTAGAAGCAAGGATGGTGAGACTGTCTCACATACCTTGGACATGTTATCAGGAAGGAGCAATCCCTGGGGAAGGACATCATAGTTGGTAAAGTAGAGGGTCATCAAAAAAGAGGAAGACCCGGAAAGAGATGGATTGACACAGTGACTGCAACAATAGGCTCAAGCACAACAATCATGAGGATGGTGCAGGATTGGGGAGAGTTTTGTTCTGTTGTACATGAGGTCATTATGAGTCAGAACTGACTCGATGGCACCTAGTAACAACAGTAATTACTTGCCTATTCCAGTTTTCTATTTCATGGATCCATGTAGGTAATTCACATTTTTACAGATCATTCACTATTTCATTGAGATTTTCAAATGTACTGGCATTGCCTTGCTCATAGTATCCTCATATTTTAAAATATTTAGATCAGTTGACATGATATCCTCCTTCTTATATCTGGTTATTTTTATTTGTGTTTAATTCCTTTTTATCTTAGATAAGACAAAAGTTTGCCTGATGTATTAATTTTTTAAATGTTCTAAGAACCAGAACTCATTGCTGGTGAGTCGACTCTTGACTCATAGCCATAGAGTAGAATTGTCCTATAGGGTTTCCAAGGAGTGGCTAGTGGAACAAGTCATCAATTCATGTATTGGTTTTTTGTTTTTCATACTTTTTATTAATCAATCTCTATATCATGGATATTAGTCATTTAAAAACATTCTTTGAATGCTCGTAGGAGCAAGGCACCCTGGTCCATGGTGGGCTTACGATTAGGAACAAGGCAGGGCTTCTGCCCCCAGGGATCTTCTGGTATCACGAGAAGAACTATGCCATCAGCAAGGATGGTGGCCCAGTACCATAAGAAACATAGAAGGAAGGAACCCAAGGTACTGTGGGGGCACTCAGGGGTATCTGCTACAGCCCTGGAAGTCTGAGGAAGTATCCCAAGGAGATGATATCTAATCTGCATTCTTATATGCATGCCGTATTCCTCAAAGGGTTTAGGTCACCTAGGTCAAAGTGTTCTCAACAGAGGGGACTGACTGTGCAGACAGGTGAGAGGGGGCATATGGTGCCCTCAGATGGTGAAAGTGCTTTGAGATGGGTGAAGCAGGGGTGCAAATGGGGCAGAGTGGCCAGCAGTGACATCGGGTGCAGGGACTGGTCATTGCAGTTACTATTTCATGCTTTTTCCTCTCTTTATGTTTGCATAAGATCTGTCTATGTATGTATCTATGTATACATCTATGTATGTGCCTATGTATGTTTCTATGTATCTATCTATTCATCTATCTATCCACCCATCTACCTATTAATCTATCCTTCCATCTATCCATCCATTCATCCTTCCATCCATCTGCCCATCCATTCATCCATCTGTCTGTTTGTCCGTCCATTCATCTAATTTGGCTATCCATCCATCCATCCATCAATTGATCTATCGATCAATCTAATTATCTCTCATCTATTTATCAATCATTTATCTCTCTTATTTGTCTATTCATTCATTCATTTTACACAAAGAGATAATATAAGGCTAAGAATTTGCCTCTTTGAGTATAGTTTGGGTCCTATCCCTCAATTTTTGATATGTAGAGTGTCTGTATATTGTGTCTGTGTTCACTTTTGTTATAAGTTCTAATTTAGTTGAGAAAATGTGTTCTGAGCAATTTCTCCTTTTAGAATTTCCTCGGGGATTTTTGTAAAATAGACTAAGATAAAGTTTTGCCATGTTCACAAATTTTTGGAAAGAGCTTGGTCTCTCTCTGGTATTATTTTGCTTATTAATTATATGAGTCCAATTATTTTTATGCTTCATCTATTTTCCTTATTTAGATCCTACAGTTTGAGAGGAGTATTCAGGATATCCAGCAGATATTTATTCGAACACTCAATGCGCCTCTTTCATTTTTCTTCACACCTTTCAAGGAGTTTTAGACTTGTATTTTTGTGAGACTTTATGTTACTTTGAACAACCCATGTAGGATTATATCTTTATCGTAGAATTTAGATATTAGCAATGTACTTTGGCACTTTATTCCATTTAATTCTACTTACGTTGAAATATACAATGTTAGAAATTAAAAAAAAAAAAAAAGGAAATGTTCTCCTGGATAGTGCGAGAGTACCTCTGTGTTGTGGGTCTTGCTAATTTACCCACATTTTTCCCCTATGCAGGAACTCTTAATATGCCTGAGGTGTTCTGGCAGAAATCTCCAAACCCTCAAATTCCCCCAGGTTAAGCTAAAAACAAATCACAGGCAGCTGCAAATCCACACTAGCAGGATGCTGAGTCACAAACATGTTGTAACCAAGGACTGAAAAACCCTGTGTTTATAGCTTCCTTGATTCTAAGGTTTTGCAAATTGCCTCACACGCCTGTTTCCAACCTATCAGTACATCAGTTTTCCTCACTCATGGTGGAAAAAAATGCGACAATTACCACAACTCTTAGGGACTGTGCTGGCAAGTGCAATTTTATTGTGAGAAGGGCACCTGGAAGTTTATTCCTTTTTCTCTTCCACATGTGTTGAATGAACCCCAATCCTAGCCCTCAAACCATAGCACTCATTAAGAAATGCTCATCTCTACTATGTAGAATTCAATTATGGGCATCTCTGGGGTCTGAGAATCTGCTGTGTGTATTCCAAAGAATAGAGTTTCAATCAAAAGGAAAATTGAAGAGGCATAACCCATACTTTGTCTTCATAGTTTTATTCTCTTCTTATATACGTACCAGGGTCCAGGACACTGTATGGTAATCCATTCTCCTGAGCAATTACTACCTATATGCAGAGAGAAATGCACATTTTTCTATCTCTGAAGTTCTCTCCAGGACACTCCCCTCTAACCTCCAGCCCATAAGCATCAGCTACCATATTGCTGCTCACCACCAACCACATTCCAAGATAGACACAAATTTTTGTGTCCCACTGGTAACTCAAACATCTTGGTAAAGACTTCCAGAAAGCATAACACATGCCCAAAGTGCTCCCATAAACATCCATAGACCAATTCCAAATCATATGAGGAAGAATTCTTAGAGTATGAGAGCTTGACGGGTGATGAAGTATGGCAGGAGCTCTGAGTGAGAAGATCTGGAGTAGTTCCAACTTCTACTGTCATGCATGAATTTATAATCCACCTTATCTTCCTGCTGTGTCTCTTCCCATCCTCACATTGGACACACTCCTTTCTCTTAAGCAATTAAAATTTGAGGTATCTGACTCTCAATATTACACAGTGACTTAGCCAAAAACATAGGTGATCCCCAATCTGGAAATTCTTTGTTGTTGATTGAAAAGAAACAAATCCTCCATTTGCCTGCAATGGCAGTTAACAACATAGATAGTACTTTTCCAGGTGAAAAGGGACAAGAAAGAGAGCTGGCAAACTCTCTGGATCCTTCCCTTTAACTAAGCTTACTCTTGGTCACCCTTTGAATTGTCTTAATGTAGATTAGGGTCATAGGTATCATTAACCCTAACAGAACATGGCTTTTCTTCAGGAGGTAGAAGGCTCCTATATAAGTATAGAAGGTTCAGTTAACAATGATAGTATATGAGAATGCTAAATTCTACAGAGGCCTCCTATAATCTTTTATACCAAAGCCTCACAAAATTAACACAGTCTTTCTGTAGGTGACACTATGCCTAGAACAGGGCTGGCCTCTTCAGCATACAGGGCACGGAGTCTCTCCAGGTTGATGAGGAATATCCACGCCCATGAATCTGAATGCTTTGCTCTGCTTATCTTGAATAAAGTCATATCTGATCCAAATATCATCAGCCTCCCCTGCCACTGCCTCCTCAAGGATTTGGCCTCATGTTTTGTGGTGCAAATGGTTAACACAGCCAGATGCTAGCTGGAAGGTGGGAGGTTCGAGTCCACCCAGATGTGCCCTGGAAGAAAGGCCTGTCGATCTACTTCTGAGATATCAGCCCTTGAAAACCTTATGGAGCACTGTTCTACTCTGACACACATAGGGTTGGCATGAATTGGAGTTGACTCTGGGGCAACTGGTTACTGGTCCTCTCTGAATAATCAAGCCCCTTCCTGCCCTCTCCTGGCATTCTCACTCTAGAGCCAATGATGGCACATCCACCAGCAGGCCTTATTGTGCCAGTCCAGCCTCAGCCTCTCTATGGCACTCCAGATTACGTCCTAGAGCTCTCCTCTGCTACCAGGTTTCATCTATTCCCTAGTTGGCCTGGTCCTTTCTGTCCCTTGCTCACCTCTGACTCTTCTCCCAAGTCACCTGACCAATCTTCTGCCTTCCTATTCTCTGCCAAGTATCTTTCTTCTTCTAAGGAGCCTTGGTGGTGCAGTGGTTAAGCTCTTGGATGCTAACCGAATAGTAGGTGGTTCAAACCCACTAACCAGTCTGCAGGAGAAAGGACCTAGTAGTCTGCTTCTGTAAAGATTACAGCCTTGGAAACCCTATAGTTTCCTGTGTAAACTTTCACCAAAAGCTATAAATGTGTCATCTCTACAAAAACTACTTCGAGAATTTCCTGGGCAAGTGAGAAGAGACCTAGTGTCTTCTCCTTGCTCTGCTATGGCAAATCGTTCAGTCTATACTTCCCAAGCCATTTAACTAGAAAGAAGCCAGACCAGCATAAAAAACACGGATGACGGGGTAGGGGGTTGGTAGGGAGGGTGAAGTGAGGAAGGAGACGACAGGATTGCTAGGAAAGGAGAGGGTGATATCTCTTCACCTTCATCTCCTACCCAAGCAAGGCTATTGGAGACTGAGCCAGACCACTTAGTGGACCCCAGGAGGGCAAGAATCAGGGTCCATGTATCTGGAATACCCCTAGGCTGAAATCCCCACATTTATTTACTGAGTAAGTGAGAGGTCATTGTGGAATGCAGGTGGGTTTTTTTTGTTTGTTT
Organism: Dugong dugon; assembly: GCA_030035585.1. NCBI lineage: Eukaryota > Metazoa > Chordata > Mammalia > Sirenia > Dugongidae > Dugong > Dugong dugon. Next base: position 157,542,843 of record CM057462.1, read on the forward strand.
GTTTGTTTGTTTTTTACCTGATTCCTATCCAGCCTGACCCACAACCTTTGATTTTCTTATTTGTTTCTCCCTGCTTTTAGGCCACCACCTGTCTGTCAATTTGTCATACTATAGTGGCCTGCATGTTTTTATGATGCTGAAAGCTATACTACTAGTATTTCAAATACCAGCAGAGTCACCTGTGGTGGACAGGTTTCAGTGGAGCTTCTAGACTAAGATAGACTAGGAAGAAAAGCCTGCAATCTACTTCTAAAAATTAGCCTATGAAAAACCTATGGAACCTGACAGAATGTTATCTGACTTGCTTGTTTGGTTTTGTGTCTTTTAAAAAACAAAAATTTGTTGTGTTTTTGGTGAAAGTTTACACAGGAAATTAGGTTCTCATTTAATAACTTCTTTACATATTATTCAATGACATTGGTTATATTCTTCACAGTATATATCAGCATTCTCATTATTTCCTTTTTGTTTATTCTGTTTCCATTAATCTAGCTTCCCTGTTGCCCCTTGCCTTCTCATCTTTGTTCTACGGTAAATGTTAACCATTTGGTTTCATCTAGACAGTTATTCTGAGGAGCACAGTACTCACAGGTGATATTATTTATTTTATCGGCCATCTGTCACTTGGCTAAAAAGTGACCTCTGGGAGTGATTTGTATTCCAAGTTTAAAGAGTGTCTCAGGGCAAAAGTCTCGGGGGTTCATCTAGTCTCTACCAGTCTCGTAAGTCTGGCCTTTTTTTAGGAACTTGAGTTTTGTTCTACGTCTGGGACCATCTATTGAGTCCCTGATTGAAATGGTCCGTAAAGGTAGCCAGTCACCATCTAGTTCTTCCAGTCTTAAGGTAGATGATGTCATTGTTCATGTAGGCTATTGGTTCTGTAGACTAATTTCTTCTTTGAGTTTTTGGTTTCCTTCTTTCTCTTTTCCAACTAACTTGCTTTGGACATGTCATCAGGAGGGATCAATTGCTAGAGGAGGACAACATATTTGGTAGAGGGCCAATGAGGCAAGGGGGACCGTTGGTGAGATGGATTGGCACAATAGCCACAATAATGAACTTATTGTTCATGTCAGTGATTGTGAGGATGAGGCAGGACCAGGCAAGCTTTTGTTCTGTTGTACATACGGTCACCAGGAGTTAGAGTCGACTCGATGGTAGCTAACAATAACAACTATTAGCCCATACTAATTAATTTTTTCACTATCCTTCACTAGAGTTCTTTCTGGAACAAGATGGGTCTTAATCACTTCTACTCAGCTATTCTCCTTGTTCTGCTCCTATTCATGCAAATAAAGCCAAATTTCCCCCAAACAACCAAGCACATACACCAACAAGCAGCTGGAGGCACAAAACAAGACTTGTGTCCACAAATAGCCTGAGGTGTTCATTCACACATGCACACATCCATTCAGAACACTGGGTAAGAGAGTTGCTGGAGTGTGCTGTCTTGAAGGAGGTTGAATGAGGGTAGAGGTGAGGGCTGAGTGGGAAAGAGAGGGAAGGAGGTGTGTGGAGGGATCTAGTAAGTATGAGAAATTCTAAGTTGTTCTGTCTGTTTCTATAATGATATCAAATCTCACAAGGTATAAGATACTATTGAAGACACTTTCAAAATACATATGTATAAGCACTCATGATAAGAACTTAGAAATGTGTCTACCTTTGTGAGGCTCTCTAACATGAACTATAAGCCATTAGAAATCTGTAAGTCATGAGGAAGTTATTTAGAAAGTTTCTGAAATTAGACATAGAAACATATAAGCTTGTGAAATATGTAAAGAACATAAACAATCTTTAAGTTAAATTGACTTTGACGACTTCGGGGCAACATGGTGCTATAGACAAAAGCACCATGCTGTCCCTCCACAGCAAAGATCTGAAAAACTAAGTCAAACAGAGACAAACGTCAGGCCTGAAACTCTAAGCATCAAATGAAAATATAAAGAACTCAGACAAGCACCAAATGGAATAAAAAACTGACAGAGAACAGAGAGTGAGGAGAGATACATCCAGAGGTCTCCTATCAGCTAACCCAGCACGGATCCGCCATCTTGGACTCCTATCGGAGATCAGCAAACACAGAGTACAGGAAAGCAGATTCACAGAGCTCCCAGCAGGAGACAGAATAACCAGTAACCAGCTATATATGCTTTCCCACCCCCCACCCTTCTTCACCCCCACTCGGCCTCCTCTGCTTCCTGTGGTCACGGTCTCTCAGCTGGGAAGCTCTGGCTTCACCTCAGTGCCACCTGAGTTCCACTTATCCTAACTGGTCGGCTCCCTGAGTGCCATTCCTTGGCTGCCGGTGCTGCTTTTTTCCGCTTCTTTTGGTTTCTTCCATACTTCTCACCACCTCCCCGTCCTTTCTATCAAATACCTGGCTCCGTGTGCCATCTTTGTTTCTTCCTGAAAGACTGTGAAATGCCGCTCAAATATAGAACTGCTTCTCAGCCTGTATCACGACGCTGGTGGGATCCCTGGCACTTTTTTTTTGTTTGTTTGTTTTTATTTGCTCTGTTTTGATTAGTTTCTTTTTCTTTTTTCAGCTTAGGAGCCACTTCTAGCTGGGAGATACTGCACGGCTTGGGAACTACTCCCTCAGTCTGCACACCTGCAAAGTGGGATCCCTGAGAGCTTTTCTTTTTTCTTGGCTTTTTGTTTTTGTTTTCATTTTTTTGTTTTCTTTTGTCTATTTTTCCCTTTTTGTCTTTCTTCATTTCTCAGTTTCTTGTTTCTCTATACTTACCTTCTCTTCTGTCTCCTGAATACGTGGTGCTGTGTGACACCTCCATCTCTTCTAGCCAGGCTGTACTTCGCAGACTGGGAAAAACTTCCCAGTCCTGGCCGTCTCACTGGAGGAATCCCTGGGGTCTTTTCTTTTCTTTTTTTTTCTAATTTTTATTTATTCATTTTTTCTTTTACTCTTTTCCTTTTTGTGTTTCTCCATTTCTCAGTCTCTCCTATCTAGACTCCAATGGCAAGCCCCCTTAGCAATCTTTTTTGTTTGTTTGTATGTTTTTGGCCCCTGTTCCTCTCTCCTCTCTCTCCTCTTTCCCATACCCGTCTTAGCTCCACACATCACAATCTCCCCCCTTCTTCCTGCCTACCTAAACTGTGAACGCAACATCACACCTCCGAGCAGCCTAGGCATGGCCTTCTGGAACCTGCTCTGCAATGATTCCCAGCCTGCTCTGTTGGCCCTAGTACATGCCGCAAACAACCCATCCCAGAAACTCCCCTTCAACTGGACCTGCCCTGCTCTACCATACCTGAGTGACTGACCCTGTTCATTGCAGAAAGAGGTGAAAAGTATTGTACTCACAGACAAGCAAACAACAAAGAATGCACAGCCCACCTGTTCAGACATAACCAAATAAAACAAAAAAGCAGGACAAAACAAACAAATCTATAATCAATAAATCAGGAAAATAACTACTGAACATCCCAAAGACAGCAGAAAAACATATGAAAAATATTTAAAAAAAACAGGACAGGATAATTCTAGTAGGCGTCCAAAATAAAACACCAGATGACATTCCAGCAGAAGAAAAGTCACTAGAACTACCTGATAGGGAATTCAAATCTCTAATATTCAGAGTTATCCAAGAGTTTAAGCAAAAAGCAGACAAAAATGAGGAAAAAATAGACAAATTCATGGAAAAGGCAGACAAAATTCATGGAAAATACAGACAAAAAAATGGAAGAATTCAGGAAAATAATACAGGAACAAAATGCCAAAATAAATGCCCAACTAGAAATCATACAAAAACAACAATTAGAAATCCAAAAGATAAACAACAAGATTTCAGAAATGGACAGTGTCATAGAAGGGCTGAGGAACAGGTCTGAAACGATGGAAGACAGAATCAGTGAAATTGAAGACAAACATTTGGCTACCACTCTGAGGAAAAATCAGAAAAAAGAATGAAGAAAAATGAGAAACCCTGAAAATTATGTGGGATACAATCAAAACCAAAAATTTCTGAGTGATCACAGTTTCAGAACAGGGGCAGAAAACAGAAAACACAGAGAGGATCACTGAAGAATGGCTGACAGAAAACTTCCCCAATATCATGAAAGATGAAAAGCTGACCATCCAAGAAGCTCAACGAACCCTATATAGGGTAGACTCCAAAAGAAAATAACCGAGGCAAATCACACTCACTAAAACCAAAGAGAAACAAAAAATCTTGACTGCAGCTCGAGAAAAACAAAAAGTTACATACAGAGGAGAAAAAACAAGACTAAGCTTGGATTATTAGGCAGAAACCATGCAGGCAAGAAGGCAATGGGATGATATATATAAAACCTTGAAAGAAAAAAATTGCCAGCCAAGAATAATATATCCTGCAAAACTCTCATTCAAATATGATTGTGAAATTAGGACATTTCCAGATAAATAGAAACTAAGGGACTATGTAAAAACCAAACCAAACTTACAAGAATTCTTAAAGGGAGTCCTTCAATCAGAGAACAAAGAACATCAGACCACATGCTAAATCTAGGATGCAGGATTGTACCAGCCAGATACCAACCTAGGAAATGAACTCTCAAGGACTATCCAAAACCAAAAGAAAGAATTACAACAGGAAACCAGAGTATTTAATCTATAAACAACTACAACATCAGAACAATAAAAGAGGGACTAAATGGTGTAGGTATAGAACTCTCTAATGGAGAGGAAGGCAAGGCAGTACCAAGAAATAATAGACTGGTTCAAATTTAGGAAGATAAAGGTAAATTTCAAGGTAACCACAAAGAAAGTTAACAAACCTACCCAGCAAAATAAAGAAGAAAAACATGAAGTCTCAGTAAAAATAAAACCAACAAAAACAAAAGAAATGAAAAAAAAAATCCACAAACAAAAGGAATTCAGCACAGGAGAGTAAGCGGAACAAAGAAAATATTAGCACTGCAAAAAAAAAAACAGCACTACAAAATGACAGCAAAAAACTCACACCTATCAATAATTACACTGAATGTAAATGACCTAAAGTGCATTGTAAATGTAAATGGTCATAAAGAGACAGAGAGTGACAGAATGGATAAAAAAAAAAACAGGATCCATCAATATGCTGCCTACAAAAGACACACCTTAGAAACAAAGATGTAAATTTATTAAAAATCAAAGGATGGAAAAAATATACCAAGAAAACAGCTACCGGAAAAGAGCAGGAGTGGCAATACTAATCTCAGATAAAATAGACTTTAAAACAAAATCCACCATAAAAGGCAAAGAAGGACACTATATAATGATTAAGGGGATGATCCATCATGAAGATATAACCATAATAAACATCTACACACCCAATGACAGGGGTCCAAAATACATAAAACAAACTCTAACAGCACTGAAAAGAAAAATGGACAGTTCCACAATAACAGTAGTAGACTTCAGCACACCACTCTCGGAAAAGGACAGAACAACTAGAATGAAACTCAACAGAGATACAGAAGACCTAAAGGACACTATCAGCCAACTTGACATCATAGACATACATAGAACACTCCACCCAACAGCTGCAAAGTACACATTCTTTTCCAATGCACAGGGAACATTCTCCAGAATAGACCACATCTTAGGCCAAAGAGCAATTCTCAACAAAATTCAAAACGTTGAGACAGTACAAGGTGTCTTCTCTGAGCACAACACCATCAAGGTAGAAATTAACAACAGGAAGCATGAGAAAAAAATCAATTACATGGAAATTAAATAATAATAATAGCATCCATGCTTTCAAAGCACTGGGTAATAGAAGAAATCAGAGATGGAATCAAAAAATTCCTAGAATCAAACGAGAATGAAAGCACATCATACCATGGCAAAGTCAGTCCTCAGAGGACAATTGATAGCAATAAATGCACACATCAAAAAAGAAGAAAGGAACAAAATCAAAACATTAACTACACAACTCAAACAAATACAAAGAGAACAGCAAAAAAAGCCCACAACCACCAGCAGAAAGGAAATAATAAGATCAAAGCAGAAATAAATGAAATAGAGAATAGAAAAACAATAGAAAGAATCAACAAAACTGAAAGTTGGTTCTTTGAAAGGATCAACAAAATCAATAAACCACTGGCCAGACCAACAAAAGAAGAACAGGAGAGGGATGCAAATAACCCAAATAAGAAATGAAATGGGAGATATTACAACAGACCTAACATGAATAAAAAGGTTTGTAACAGAGTATTATGAACATCTATACTCAACAAATTTGAAAATGTAGAGGAAATGGATAGATTTCTAGAAACACTCTACCTACCCAAGCTAACACAAAGTGATGTTGAAAATCTGAACAGACTCATAACAAGAGGAGAGATTGAAAAGGTAATTAAAAAAAAAAAAAAAACTCCCCCCAAAAAATAAAAGCCCTTGCCCAGATGGCTTCACAAAGAATTCTACCCAACATTAAGAGAAGAGCTTATACCAGTACTAATCAAACTATTTCAGAACATAGAAAAAGAAGCGACACTTACAAATTTATTCTATGAAGCCAGCATAACCCTGATGCCAAAATCAGGCAAAGACGCTCCAAAAAAATGAAAATTACAGACCAATATCTCTCATGAATATAGATGCAAAAATTCTCAACAAAATTCTAGCCAATCGAATTCAGCATCATATCAAAAAAATAATACACCACAACCAAGTAGGATTCATACCAGGTATGCAAGGATGGTTCAACATTAGAAAATCAATCAACGGAATCCACCACATAAATAAAAGGAAAGAAAAGAATTGCATGATCATCTCAATTGACACAGAAAAGGCATTCAACAAAGTCCAACACCCATTCCTGATAAAAACTCTCAATAAAATTGGTATAGAGGGGAAATTTCTCAACATAATAAAGGGCATCTATGCAAAACCAATGGCCAACATCATTCTTAATGGAGAGAGGCTGAAAACATTCCCCTTGAGAACAGAAAAAACACAAGGATCCCTTTATCACCACTCTTATTTAACATTGTGCTAGAAGTCCTAGCTAGAGCAATAAGGCAAGAAAAAGAAATAAACAGCATCCAAACTGGTAATGAAGAAGTAAAACTGTCCCTGTTCACAGACGACATGATACTATACATAGAAAACCCTAAAGACTCCTCAAGAAACCTCCTGGAACTAATAGAAAGTTCAGCAGAGTAGCAGGACACAAGATAAACATACAAAAGTCAGTTAGATTCCTATACACCAATAAAGAAAATGATGAAAAGGAAATCAGGAAAACAATACCATTGTAATAGCCCCTAAAAAAAATAAAATACTTAGGAATAAATCTAACCAGGGATGTAAAAGACCTATACAAAGAAAACTACAAAACACTACTGCAAGAAACCTAAAGAGATCTACATAAATGGAAAAACATACCATGTCAAAGAAAGGTAGACTCAACATTGTGAAAATGACAATTCTACCCAAAGCAATTTACAAATACAACGCAATCCCGATCCAAATACCAACAACGTTCTTTAAAGAGATGGAAAAACTAATCATTAACTTTATATGGAAAGGGAAGAAGCCCTGGATAAGTAAAACACTACTGAAGAAGAAGAAGAAAGTAGGAGGACTCGCACTACCTGACCTCAGAAATTACTATACAGGTACGGTAGTCAAAACAGCCTGGTACTGGTACAATGACAAATACATTGACCAATGGAACAAAATCGAGAACCCAGTTGTAAATCCATCCACCTATGGCCACCTGATCTTCAACAAGGGCCCAAAGTCCATCAAATGGGGAAAAGACACTCTTTTTAGCAAATGGTGCTGGTAAAACTGGATGTCCATCTCCAAAAAAATGAAACAGGACCCATACCTCACACCATATACAAAAACTAATTCAAAATGGATGAAAGACCTAAATATAAAGCCAATAACTATAATGTTCATAGAAGAAAAAATAGGATCAATGCTAGAGGCCCTAATACACAGCGTTAACAGGATACAAACCATAACCAACAACACACAAACTCCAGAAGATAAGCTAGATAACTGGGCTCTTCTAAAAATTAAACACTTATGCTCATCAGAAGATTTCACCAAAAGAGTAAAAAGAGAACCTACAGACTGGGAAAAAATTTTTGGACATTACCAGTCAGACAAAGTTCTCATCTCTAAAATCTACAAGAAAACCCAACACCTCTACTACAAAAGGGCAAATAATTCAACTAAAAAATGGGCAAAGGAAATGAATAGACACTTCACCAAGGAAGACATTCAAGTGGCCAACAGACATATGAGGAAATGCTCCCAATCGCTAGCCTTTAGAGAAATGCAAATCAAAACCACAATGAGATACCATCTCACCCTCTTCATTACTGCATGAATCAAAAAAACTGGAAATAACAAATGTTGGAGAGGCTGTGGGGAGTTTGGAACACAGTGGAAAAGCAAAATGTTGCCACCATTTTGGAAAATGATATGGTGCTTCCTTAGAAAGCTAGAAATAGAAATACCATACCATCCAGAAATATATCCTAGAGAAATAAGAGCCGTCACACCAATAGATATAGGCACACCCATGTTCATTGCAGCATTGTTCACAATAGCAAAAAGATGGAAACAACCTAGATGCTCATCAGCAGATGAATGGATAAACAAACTATGGTACATACACACAACGGAGTATTATGCAACGGTAAAGAACAACGACGAATCTGTGAAGCATCTCATAACATGGATCAAACTGGAGGACATTATGGTGAGTGAAATAAGTCAATCACAAAAGGACAAATATTGCATGAGACTTCTGTAAAAACTCATGTAAAAGTTCACACACGAAAAGAAACAATCTTTGTCGGTTACGAGGGATGGGACGGGTGGGGGTGGAAAACTAAATAGACTATAGATAAGTAGTAACTTTGGTGAAGGGTAAGACAGTACACAATACTGGGGAAGCCAGCACAACTTGTACAAGAAAACGCCATGGAAGCTCCATAGACACATCCAAACTCCCTGAGGGACCGAATTGCTGGGCAGAGGGCTGTGGGGACCATGGTCTCAGGGAACATCTAGCTCAATAAGCATAACACAGTTTATAAAGATAATGTTCTATATTCTACTTCAGTGAGTAGCGTTTGGGGTCTTAAAAGCCTGTGAGCAGTCATCTAAGATACTCCACAGGTGTCACCACTCCGGAAGCAAGGAAGAATGAAGAAAACAAGATACAAGGGAAAGATTAGTCCAAAGGATTAATGAACCACAACTACCGCGGTCTGCATCAGACTGAGTCCAGTACAGCTAGATGGTGCCCAGGTACCACCACTGACTGCTCTGACCTGGATCACAACAGAGGATCCTGGATAGAGCTGGAGAAAAATGTAGAACAAAATTCTAACTCACAAAAAAAGACCAAACTTACTGGCCTGACAGAGACTGGAGAAACCCTGAGAGTATGGCCTCCGGACACCCTTTTAGCACAGTAATGAAGTCACTTCCGAGGTTCACCCTTCCGCCAAAGATTAGAGAGCTTCATAAAACAAAACGAGACTAATGGGGCACAACAGTCCAGGGACAAGGACTAGAAGGCAAGAGGGGATAGGAAAGCTGGTAATAGGGAACCCAAGGTTGAGAAGGGACAGTGTTGAAATGCTGTGAGGTTGTTAACCATTGTCATAAAACAATATGTGTACTAACTGTTTAATGAGAAACTGTTCTGTAAACCTTCATCTAAAGTACGATAGAAAGTTATTTTTAAAAAATTGACTTTGACCTGACATGTTATGATAAAGAAAACATAACATAGTTAATCTTTGTAAACCAGGGCTTGAACTGGTTCACTCTGGTTAGAACCCCTGCTGAGAATTTGCATTTCTCACAAGTTCCCAGGTGATACTAATGCTGCTGGTTAGGGACCAATTCTGAAAACCACTAGCAGGAGAACAGTGATTCTCAAAATTTATTATACATATGAATCACTTATGGACCTTGTTAAAATGTGGATTCTGATTCAGTATATCTGGGGCAGAAATGCAAATTCTCAGCAGTGGTTCTCACCAGAACGAACCAGTTCAAAGCCCTGTTGTAAAGTAGCCTTGAGACATTACTCTAAACAACCTCCCTAATCTCTGATCTTGAAGAAAAGATGCATCATTCTGCTAATCTCCAACCCTTGAGAAAATACGTAACATCACACTGGCACTTGACATATGGAGCTAAGATGCAGGGGCAGATTAACCAGTAAGCAAGGTACACATGGGCTTACTTGTGCTTATCTACTAATCTGTAGTGCACAATTTCACATGGGTACCCATTAGAGTCCTGGTGGCACAGTGGTTAAGAGCTTGGCTGTTAATCAAAAGGTCAGCTGTTTAAATCCACCAGCTACTCCTTGGAAACCCTATGGGGAAGTTCTACTCTGTCCTATTGGGTCTCTATGACTAGGAATCGACTTGATAGCAACGGATTTGTTTGGTTTACCCATGTGAAATAGTGCACTACAGATTAGTAAGTAAGCACAAGTAAGCCCATGTGTACCTTGCTTATGGGGTAGTCTATCCCTGCCAAGGTGATAAATTCACATATAAACCCTAAATTTCTGCTCACTCACTGAGAGAAGGCAGCGGCAAACACCAAGAGCCTGCTGAGACTCTGCCCATTGCTGCTGACCTCCAACCCTAGCTATGGCGGAACCTCCACAGAATTTGAGCCATTGTAAAGCCTTTCTCCTGAGACCTCTTGTTAAAGATAAAACCTGAAGTCTAAAGAGTTGAACTCTAACCATTGAACTAACACTGTAATTGTAATGGCTAATTCTGATTCTCCAGTTCTATATCAATGTTGTGAGTTCTTACTTTCATGCCTTGCCATGACTACCTTACAGTAAACTAAACGAGTTTATGCATGACAAACCTGAGTAGCTCTCAATTTTCTAAGATTAAACCCTCCATGACATAAGTGATCAGCGAGGAGACCCCAGAAGGGTATTGCTTGGTTGATATTTTTATTCTGGTTGTTAAGTGTGTGTCCAGACCTATTTGTGTACCTCACACTACAAACCGCTTGAGGACAGGAGTAGGCCCACATCTGGTGCTGCCCTGTGATCCACATAAAGGCCTCTTGATGGTAATGACAAATGTGGGCAATGACACTGTGTTCATGGGTTTGTTAACTGGCTAAATGACCTGACTATCAGACTATGAGTGTCTTTAAATGCCTGATGAATTTCAGAGCAATATTGTAAAATACACTTTCTCTGGGATTTTACTGAAACAGAGCTCTTCACCTGGCTGAAATGGTTCTGGTGTTGTCTTACTTAATAGCAGAAGATGAGCTACATAAGCTCCCAATAGCCTTTTCAGCCTTAGATTACCTACAACTTGAAGATGACATGATATAATGCTACTTTTTCGCTGGTTGTTTCCAAGTTTGTCTCCTTCAAGTGCAGAAAGGGCCTGAGTGCTATTTATCTTTGCATCTCCAGAACTTAGGACCATGCTAGAACATCCTGGGTGCTCTAGAAACACAAAATGAATGAGTAAATGAGTGACTGAGTAAGTGAGTGAGTGAGCACAGGCCTGAAGAGTAGAGTCCAGCCCAGCCTCCAACCCTCATAGTGTAGCCCTCAGTGGCACCCTGGGAGGGTGCCAAGCCTCTGCTTGTCAGCAACATAGAGCTCCCTACACCTGGTCCCTGCAGGCATTTGAGTTCATAATCCCTGAGGTAGAAACTATCATAAAGCCTATTTTATGGGTGACAAGACTGAGGCTCAGAAATGTTATGAATGTTATCAGGTTCACACTGCTAGTAAGAGGTAGAACCAAGACTGGTTTTCCACACTCCAAAGTCTGTGGTTTTTTTACCACAATTAAACTCTGCCCTCTTACTTACTAGCTGTGTGACCATTGCTTCATCACTTGAGCACTGAGGCTGAAGTTCCCTCATTTGTAAAATGGGGATAATAAAACCTACTTAAAATAAGATTCAAATTTGTGAGATTCCATGATGTATAGAAAGCAACGAGCCGAGAAAATGGTAGCTATACTTTCCAAGGGAATTACCTTTAACATGTGAAATAAAAAGACAGATGGAAAGTTTTCTTACCTGAATCAACTTAGGTAAGAAGTTACATTCATGTACAGCTTCCTTCTTGAACTGACTAAAATAGTGATTGATTCTTTCATCCACTTACCCTTTCATTCATTCAGCAAATACATATCAAGGGCCTTGGTCAGTACCAAGAAGTAGTAGAGCCTAGCAGGGAAGTGCAGAGTGAGTCAGAAGGCTTTGCATCCTTACTCTTATCTTTACTAGCTGAGTGAATTTGGGCAAGTCACTTAACCTCCTTGGGCCTCAGTTTTCTCATCTTTAAAATGAGAACAGTAATACCTAAGCCACACAGGTGAGGTTTAGATGAGATGAATATACAGAAAAGGACCACGACAAGTGTCTGATACAATGAGCAAGCCTGCTAAACCATATCGATTATTTCCATTGCTGATCTACTAAGGATGGGACAATGGGAGTGGTCGAGCGCAGCTCAATAGTAGCCTCAGCAATTGTTTAGAACGTAGATCAGCAGATTATTTACTAGGGGGGTGTGGGGAATAGAGGAAATATTTCATTCCTGACATTGTTTAAAATTGCCAGTGCATGACAATAATGAAAAGCAAATAACTTTTCGTTAATTATTGTGGTAAATTCCCTACAGACAATGCATCCCCTTACTGCCCACACCTGGGACAGACTGCTCCCACCACCTGTCCTTGGTAAGCACTGAAGCACACATTTGTGCCAAAATATTCAGGTGGGAATCAGAATAAAAGGAGCCCTGGTGGCGATCACCTGCTAACCGAAAGATCAGTGATTTGAAACCACCAGTGGCTCTGTGGGAGAAAGATGTGGCAGTCAGCTTCCATAAAGATTTACAGACTTGAAAATCCTATGGGGTCACTATGAGTCGGAATCAATTCCAGGGCAGTGGGTTTGGGTTAATCAGAATAAACTGGCACTGCTCTAACCCCCTTTAGAGTCTGCCTATGAAATCAATAAGCTTCATTAGATAGCAGCAAACATCTTAGTCAATCTAATAAAAAAAATTAGGAGTTTTTCCAATTTTTAAAAATGTTATTGAAGCATAATATACATAAAGAAAAGCACGTATATGATATAGCTTGCTGAATTTTCACAAGCAGAACATACTCATGACACCAGAACCCAGACCAGAAGCAGAACATTGCCAACACCCAGAAGCTCCCTTCAGGATTCATATAGTAAGAACTCTTCTGTGTCTGGCATCTTTCACTGAACATTATGTGTATGAAATGGACCTACCTCGTTGTGTGTAGTTACAGGTGGTTCATTCTCATTGTTGCATAGTACTCCATTGTGTGACAATTCCACCATCCACTTATCCATTTGACTGTCAATGGATATTCGGGTTATTATCAATAACTGGCTATCTGGCCAACTGACTGGAAGAGATCCAAACTTGTGCCTGTTCCAAAGAAAGGTGATCCAACAGAATGCGGAAAATATCAAACAATATCACTAATATCACATGCAAGTAAAATTTTGCTGAAGATAATTTAAAAACAGTTGCAGCAGTACATTGATGGGGAACTGTCAGAAATTCAAGTCAGATTCAGAAGAGGATGTGAAACAAGGGATATTATTGCTAATGTCAGATGGATCTTGGCTGAAAGCAGAATACCAGAAAGCCGTTTACCTGTGTTTTATTGACTATGCAAACGTATTCAACTGTGTGGGTCATAACAAATTATGGATAACATTGCAAAGAACTGAAATTCCAAAATACATAATTGTGCTCATTTGGAAGCTGTACATAGACCAAGACACAGTTGTTTCAACAGAACAAGGGGATACTATGTGGTTAAAAATCAGAAAAGGTGTGTATCAGGATTATATGCTTTCACCGTACTTATTCAATTTATATGCTGAGAAAATAATCCAAGAAACTGGACTATATGAAGAAAAACATGGCCTTGGGATTGGAGGAAGACTCATTAACAACCTGCAATATGCAAATGATACGAACTTGCTTGCTGAAAGTGAGGAGGACTTGAAGCACTTACTGATGAAGATCAAAGACTACAGCCTTCACTATGGATCTCGCCATAAAGAAAACCAAAATCCTCACAACTGGACCAGTAAACAACATCATGATAAATGGATAAATATTGAAGTTGTCAAGGATTTCATTTTACTTGGATCCACAATCAATGCCCATGGAAGCAGCAGTCAAAGAATCAAACGACATATTGCACTGGGCAAATCTGCTGTAAAAGGCCTCTTTAAAGTGTTAAAAAGTAAAGATGTCACTTTAAGGACAAAGGTGCTCCTAAACCTAGCCGTGGTGTTTTCAATTGCCTCATATGCATGTGAAAGCTGGACAATGAATAAGGAAGACCAAAGAAGAATTGATGCCTTTGAATTTTGGTGTTGGTGAAGAATATTGAATATACCATGGACTGCCAGAAGAATGAACAAATCTGTCTTGGAAGAAGTACAGCCAGAATCTTCCTTAGAAGCTAGGATAGTGAGACTTCATCTCAAGTACTTTGGACATGTTATCAGGAGGGACCAGTCCCTAGAGAAGGACATCACACTTGGTAAAGGAGAGGGTCAGTGAAAAGGAGGAAGACCCTCAATGAGATGGATTGACACAGTGGCTGCAACAATGGGCTCAAACATAGCAATGATTGTAAGGATGGCGCAGGACTGGGCAGTGTTTTGTTCTGTTGTACAGAGTCGCTGTAAGTAGGAACCGACTCTATGGCACCTAAGAACAACGTCAATAGTAAAGCTATGAATATTCTAATACATGTCTTTTGGTGAATGTATGTACACCTTTCTGTTGGGCATATACCTAGGAGTGGAATTGCTGGGTCATAGGAATTGTGTATGTTCAGCTTAGCAGATATTGCCAAACAGTTTTCCAAAGTGGTTTTCAAAAGGTTTATGTTAAGAATTGCACTATCAATTAGTCATTAAACTAAAAAAAATCAAACCTGTTACTGTCGAGTCGATTCCAACTCATAGTCATTAGGAAGATGCAAATCAAAACCACAGTGAGGTACCACCTCACCCCCACTTGAATGGCTATAACTTAAAAACAAACAAAGAAAAAACAAAACAGAAAATAACAGGTGTTGGCGAGGATGTGGAGAAATTGGAGCCCTGCTTCATTGTTGGTGGGAATAAAAATGGTATAGCCACTGTGGAAAACAGTTTCTCAGGTCCTCAAAAAGTTACCTTATCTTTACACAAATAACATGCAGGTTACACGTTTTTTGCCAACCATGCAACCCCCTCGCACATTATTTTCCTAGGCATACTATGCGTGTTATGTGTGTGAGTGCATTATTTATAAAGGTGTGTTATTTGCAAAAAGAAAATATAAAACTACCATATGACCCAGAAATCCCACACTTGGGCATATACCCAAAAGAATTAAAAGCAGGAACACAAAAACAGAAATCCCTACACCAGTATTCATCGCAACACTGTTGCCCAAAGGAGGAAACAACCTAAATGCCCATCAACGGATGAATGAATAAGCAAAATATAGTATATACGAACCGTGGAAAATTACTCAGCCACAAGGTGAAATTAAGTCCTGATACATGCTGCAACATGGATAAACCTTGCAAATATTATGCTGAGTGAAATAAATCAGTCACAAAAGGAAAAATACTGTATGACCCCATTAAAACAGGCAAATGTATAGAGACCAAAGCTTGTTAGTGGTAACTAGGGATGGAGGGGAGAGGTAAAAGGGGAGTCATTGCTTAGACGGAACTGAGTTTCTCTTAATGGTTGTGGAATAATTTGGAAAAGGGTAATGATAATGGTTGCACAACTTTATGAATATAATCAATGCCACTGAATTATACATGTAAAAATTGTTGAATTGGCAAATGTTTTATTATATATGCTTTTAACCACAAAAAAAAAAAAAAAGAATTGCATTATCACTTCTGAACCTCAATCCTTTACATGGAGTAAAGGAACAGGCTCTTAGAGAAAGGCATGAAATGGATGTTTCTGGTTAAGTGAACCATCGTCAGAGAACCCTGAAGCATTGTGAGGAGTCACCTGAGTTGGGCACTCCAGGAACCTACTGGGAAGAACACAGGGCTCAGTTTCCCAGGCTCTCTTCTTCAGATCAAATACTCAAACACTTTCGTCACAAGAGGTTCTTAGCCATCTTCAGTGGTTGTTGAAAAAATGAAGAGATTGAAAGAAGACAAGGAAAGAAAGCAGAGGATTCAAGGGCTGGAAAGGAAGGAAGCCAGTTCTAAAGAAAGGTCATGAAATTAGGAGCCAACCCTTAAAAAGAAATCTGTAAATCACAAAAAGAGAATGACCAGCCAAGCCCTTTCTTTCTCTTCTTTGTGACCATTCCTTCAACACCAACCTCCTCAAAGAAAAATCTTGAGGGGGCGGGGGGCAATAGGGACATTTTTAGACAAGAACAGCCCTTCCTTATTCAACCCTTCCTCCAAAGCTCTGCTCTGTCAAGGACTTAGCCTCGCTGCCAAGACCACAGTTCCCTCTCATCATCTTTAGATCTGTGTTAACACTGCCAATTAGCCTACTTAGATTGTATCTAAAACTCAACACTTTCAACTACTCTTTCTTGCTAAAACTCAGACTTCATTCCCCTCATTCCCCTTATTCCCTACAACCAGTCAGGCTCAAGTCCTATGATTCTACTTCCACTATTACCACCCTTACCCTTCTCACCATCATCTCTTACCTGACTCCTACAACAACCCCCAACACACTTCCAGGCTGGCTTTTCCCAGACCTGTTTTCCCCACATCCTTAGAACCTGTTGCCATCCATGAATTCCAACTCATAGCAACCCTATAGAACAGAGTAGAACTGCCCCATAGGTTTTCTAAGGAGTGGCTAGTGGAACCGTATGGTTCACCCATTTAAAGTGTATGATTGTATGGTTTGTAGTATAGTCACAGAGTTCTGCACCCATCACATTCAATTTTAGAATATTTTCATCACTTCCAAAGCAAACCTCATACACCTTAGCATTCACTCTGCATTCTCCAGCCTTACACAACCACTAATCTACGTTATGTCTATAGATTTGCCTAGCCTACACATTTTATATAAATGGAATCATAGAACAGGTCTTCTGAGACAACGGCTGGTGGGTTCGGCAGTTCGAACACACTACCTATTCCTAGGAAACCCTATGGGGCAGTTCTACTCCGTTGCATAGGGTCACTATGAGTCGGAATCGACTCGACAGCAATGGGTTTGGTTTTCAGTCATTCACTTGGCATAATATTTTCAAAGTTCAGCCATGTTGTAGCAGGCATCTGTACTTTATTCCTTTTTATTACTGAAAAATATTCAATTTTTTGGATAAAGTATGTTGTATTTATCCATTCATCAGTTAATGGACATTTGGGTTGTTTTCACTTTTCTGGATTACAAATAATACTGCTATGTTCGTTTGTGTAGAAAGTTTTGTGTGGACATATGTTATCATTCTGTCAGATATATACATAGGAGTAGAATTGCTTGGTCATAAGGCCCAGTGGTTAAGAGGTCAGCTGCTGGCCGAAAGGTTGGCAGTTCGAATCCACCAGCCACTCCTTGGAAACCCTATGGGGCAATTCTACTCTGTCCTATAGGGTTGCTATGAGTCAGAATTGACTCAATGGCAATGGGTTTGGTCTGTCTATGGTGACACTATATTTAATCTTTTGAGGAACTGCTAGATTGTTTTCAAAAGTGGTTGCACCATTTTACATTCCTGTCAGCAGTATATGAGGGATTGAATTTTTCCACATAGTCACCAACACTTGTTATTATCTGGGTTTGATCATAGATATCTGTTTTAGTGGTCTAGTGCTGCTATAACAGAAATACCACAAGTGAATTGCTTTAACAAAGAGAAATTTATTTACTCACAGTCTAGTAGCTAGAAGTCCAAATTCAGGGTGTCAGCTCCAGTGGATGGCTTTCTCTGTCGGCTCTGGAGGAAGGTCCTTGTCATCAATCTTCCCCTGGACTAGGAGCTTCTCTGCACAGGAACCACGGGTCCAAGCACACGCTCTGCTCCCAGCACTGCTTTCTTGGTAGTATGAGGTCCCCATTCTCTGCCTGCTTCCCTTTCCTTTTATCTCTTGTAAGATAAAAGGTGGTGCAGGCCACACTCCAAGGAAACTGTCTTTACATTGGATCAGGGAAGTGACCTTAGTAAGGGTGTTACAATCCCACCCTAATCCTCTTTAACATAAAATTACAATCACAAAATGGAGGACAACCACACAATACTGGAAATCATGGCCTAACCAAGTTGACACATATTTTGAGGAGACACAATTCAATCCGTGACAACATTCTAGTGAAATGTCAATGTTCATGCATTTCTTTTGTTAAATTTATTCTTAAGTATTGTATTCTTTTTGACGCTATTGTAAATGGAATTATTTTCTTAAAGTGGTAGCTTACTGTGGTTTTGATTTACATTTCCCTGATGGCTAACGATATTAAGTATCTTTTCATGTGCTCATTGGCTATTTGTCTATCTTTTTGAAGAAACGTCTATTCATATCTTTTGCCCATTTTTTAATTGAGTTATTTGTCTTTATTTTTGAGTTGTAAGAATTCTTTATATATTCTAAATGGAACTATTGGATATATGAGTTGCAGATATTTTCTCCCATTCTGTTGGTTATCTTTCCACTTTCTTGATGGTGTCCTTTTAAGCATCAAAGTTTCAATTTTGATGAAGTACAATTTATTTTTTCTTTTGTTGCTTGTACTTTTGATGTAATATCTAAGAAACCATTGCCTAACTCTTGGTCACAGGGATTTATGCCTTTATTTTCTTCTAGAGTTTTATAGTTTTAGTTCTTACATTTAGGTCTATGATCCCTTTTGAAAGTTATTTTTTTCTATGGTCTGAGGTAGAGGTCTACAATTTCATTCTTTTGCTTATAGATATTCAGTTGTCCCAGAATTATTTTTTGAAAAGACTATTCTTTACACCATTAAATTTTCTCAACAGCCTTGTAAAAAATCAAATTGACCACAAATGTAAGGGATTATTTCTGAACTCTCAATTCTATTCCATTTATCTGTATTTCCATCCTTATGCCTGTAGCACACTGTCTTGATTACTGCATTGTAGTAAGTTTGGAAATCAGGAAGTATGAGTCCTCCAACTTTGTTCTTCTTTTTCAAAATTGCATTTCCCTTGCATTTCTCTATGAATCTGAAGATAAGCTTGTCATTTTCTGCCAAAAAAAAAAAAAGGCATTTTGAGTGAGATTGCTCCCTTTTAGAGGATATTGGGAACATTGCCAATATTAAATGTTTCAATCCATGAACCTGTGATGCTTGTCCACTTGTTTAGGTCTTCTTTAATTTCTTTTGATGATATTTTATAGTTTTCAGTGTATAAGTCTTGCACTTTTGTTAAATTTGTTCCTAAGTATTGTATCCTTTTTGATGCTATTGTAAGCGGAATTGTTTTCTTAATTTCATTTTTGGATATTTCAATCCAATCCTAGTTATAGAAATACATTTGATTTTTGTATACTGATCTTGTACCTATAACCTTGCTGAATTCATTTATTAGTTCTAAAAACTATTTTTGTATGAATTCATCAGGATTTTCTATATACAAGATCATGCCATCTGCAAGTAGAGATAGTTATACCTCTTCCTTTCTAAAACAGATGACTTTTATTTATTTATTTATTTGTCTAATTCCTCTGGCTAGAATCTCCAGTACAATGTTGAATAGCAGTGTCAAGAGCAAACATCCTTATTAGTTTTTCACTGTTAAAAATGATATTAACCGTGAGTTTTTCATAGATGACTATTATGGATTGAATTGTGTCCCCCAAAAATACATGTTGGAATCTCAACCCCTGTACTTGTGATGTAATCTTATTGGGAAATAGGGTTTTCTTTGTTATGTTAATTAGGTCATATCCAAGTCGGATGGGTTCTAAATCTAATCACTTCTAAGTTATAAAAAGAACAGATTAGAGACAGAGACTTACACACATGGGAGAAGACAGATGACATGTGAGGATTGTCAAGGAACCCAGGAATGCCTGGGGCTATCAACGAGGAAGGAATAGACATGGTCGAGACCCTGGTTTGGGCTTCTAGCCTGAGAACTGTGAGAAAATAAATGTCTGTCCTTTAAAGCCACCTATTTGTGGTATTTCTGTTACAGCGGCATTAGGTAACTAAGACAAGGGCCTGTATCAGGTTAAGAAAGTTCTCTGCTATCCTTAGTTTATGAACTTTTTTTTTATCATGAAAGGGTGTTATATTTTGTGAAATCTTTTTAGGCATCTGTTGAGATAATCATGTAGTTTTTGCCCTTTGTTTTACTGATATTACGTTACATTAATTACACTGTATTCCATTATGTTAATTGACTTTTGTATGTCAAACCAACCTTGCATTCCTGGGACAAATCCCACTTAGACACGATGTGTAATCCTTTTTATATTTTTCTATATTTGGTTTGCTGGATTTTTGTGTCTATATTAATAAGAAATATTGGCCTGCGATTTTCTTTTCTAGTAATGTCTTCGTCTGGTTTTGTCATCAAAGTAATGTTGTTCTCATAGAATGAATTGGGAAGTGTTCCCCCCTTTTTATTTTTGAAAAGCTTTTGAAGAATTGGTATTAATTTTTCTTTAAATGTTTTTCAGAATCCACCCCTGGGCCTGGGACCCTTTATTTAGCTTTGCACATGCTATTCCCTGTACCAGAGCACTCCTACCCCACCTCTCTCCAAGTCACCAAATCCCTCATTTGACTAAATTCTTGTTCATCTTTCAAGCTCCGGATTAGACATCACTTACTCCTGGAAGCCCTGTTCTGACCCACCTACCCTCTCAAGACTAGATAAAGTATCCCTCTTATGTGTTACCATAGAGCCCCTATGTCTTCTCATGTAACATTCCTCACATATGATGTAATTGCCTTTTGCTGTCAGTATCTCCTACTGACCTCTGAGCTCCTTGAGCATAAGACCCATATTTAACACAAAGTCTGGTGTGCATATTAAGCGCTCAGAGTATGAATTACATGCTTATTGCCACAATTTGAAATATTTCAAAAATGTTAAATAAAACTTCCTCACTCCCACAATCCTACTGCTGTGAGGTGAATATAATTTGGTATATAAATCATTGCATATATTTTCTTTCCAATTATTAATTGAATGGACACACTTCCTACCCTGAGGGTCTATAAGCCATCTCCGTCTTCAAGCATTTATAACAGAGCTAGGAAGAAAAGAATTGTAAACATAGAATAAATTGGGGAAAGAATACTCTGGTTCTTAATTAAGTGCCAAGGTGAGTCCCAACATAGTGGGATTTACTTAGAAGAGAAAGCAGTGGGGCCAGAAGAAGTCAGGAGTACCTTAAAGGAGAGGTTGCTCTGAGATGCACCTTGAAGAACGGGTAGGCGGTAGAAGTACAAGGAAATCCACTGCTGCAGTGCTGAACCTTTTATCATTTGATAATAAATTAAACCTTATCAGTCATTCACTTTAGTTACATAGCCATTTATCGAGGACCTACCTTATGCCAGGTACACTGTTGGGCAACAAAGATAAATAAGACAATTCCTCCCCCTTAAGGTGTTCACAGTCTAGTGGATAAGAAAGACACATAAATGTTAGTGTTTGCAATTCAATGTACTAAGTATAACTACAAGCATTATGGAAGCACAAGGAAGGGAGAGAGGATAGTCTTGATCACCTTAGACTTTCAGATGATTCATTAAATTCAGGATTCTTAACCTAGAATCTTCAGAGAACATTCATAGGATTGTGAATTCGAATAAGAAAAATATTACATCTTTATTTTTAATACCTGAAACTGAAATTTGGCATTCCCTTCAATTAGGAGAGTAAGAAACAAACTACAGTAGTGTTCACAATAACTGTGAATTTGTTATGATAAAAATCACAGATATTTTAATATTATTATATTTAGTATATTATATTAAAGTTGTGGATCTTGAAATATTATTTCTGCTCATCATTACTTCAAAATCATGTTAGTAATTAGACCCACACTTAGATCTTGTTACTTAATATGTTAACACATAACCAATATACTATTATATCCAAATTTGTTTTTTTTAAATTAATTATGTATTTAAAAACAGAAGGTTTCATGGGTTTAATCAAACTGTCAAATTGTTATATGTATGAAAATGTTAAGAAGCTCTGCACTGAATAAGTTTTAATTGAGCTGGAGGTTCAAAGATGGGAAAGATACAGATAATGAGCCTGGAAGACAGACAAACATATAGACTAAGTATATAAGAGGTCAGGATAAGGTACTGTGGGAGAACAAAGAAAAGAAGAACTAATTCTTTCTAGAGGATTTAGAGAAGGCTACAGGTGACATTTGACCTGACTTTTGAAAAATGAATAAGGTGGGGGGAGACTTTTGGTATTCCAGCTCTGCCTGAAACAGTGGAACCTGGAGGCATGCATCCAGAGGTTGGCTGGAGTTGGGGGTGGAGGGAAGAGGAGGAAAGGAACTTGATAGATGAGATCACTCTGCAAAGGGCAGACCTGTATGTTTATGGGGCCAATGGGAAGCAAGATGGAAGAGAAAGAAAAGCAAGACCACCAGGGCCCATGGGCTGAGGCCACACAGAATAAAAGAAAGGCCCTGGACTTGGGAATCATTCAAACTTAGATTCCACCCTCAAATGGACAACAAATCACTTGTGTGAACTTAGATAAATTATTTTCTCTCTCCGAGGCTCCATTTTGTCACATGTAAATATGGATTAATATCCACATTTGAGGTTTGTGAAGATCAAGTGATAGAGAATATGGGAAAGTATCTGGCACAAAGTAAGCAATCTGTAACTGTCAGTTCCCCTTCCTTTCAGTTTGACCAAAGCCACTTCTGCCACGCTCTTCCGTAAACTGAGAATCTGACTTTGATCACTCATTGTCCAGGTCCAGTAACAATAGCTAGATTTATTAACTTCTTACTATGTGCTGGGTCCTGTGCTAAGCATTCACTATACGTTGTCTCTTTTCATCCTCATAGCAACCCTATGAAAGTTGGAAATCTCTATTTTACAGATGGAGAAACTAAGGCTCAGAGAATTAAATAACATAATTTGCCTCAGGTCTCACAGCTAGGAAGTAGCAGAACTAGAATTTAAAATCCAGGTCTTGGAAGAAGTACAGCCAGAATGCTCCTTAAAAGCAAGGATGGCGAGACTACATCTCACATACTTTGGACATGTTATCGGGAGGGACCAGTTCCTGGAGAAGGACATCATGCTTGTTAAGTGGAGGGTCAGCAAAAAAGAGGAAGACCCTCAACAAGACAGACTGAAACAATAGCTGCAACAGTAGGCCCAAACACAGCAATGATTGTAAGGATGGCACCCGACCGGGCAGTGTTTTGTTCTGTTGTACATAGGGTCACTATGAGTGGGAACTGACTTGATGCCACCTAACAACAATAACACAACTGACATCGAAATATATGGGGTGCACTGTGCTGCTTCTACCAACACAGTCAGACATCGCTCTGTTGGGTAAGCCTTTAATCTACATGTATCAACAAATGACCAAAGCTCAGGAATGCCCTGCTATAATAAACAATGCCTTTAAACACCAAAATAAAAACAAAAAGGCAAAACAGTAGGTTAGACCAGTGAAAATCCTTAAAATGAGTATAAATAACACAATAATAACAGGCAATCTCTAGGGCACTGGACAATATCACCATTGGCCTCAGGCAGCAGAAAGCAACAACTATAAGACTTAAGATCCAATAGTCTGTCTTAGGATTTTGTGACTAAAGTCACCCGACATGCTGGTAGTATCTCCCCTCACAACCCATACACCCTGATGTTAAGCTCTGGAGACCCCATTCACAAAGACTAATATTTGTATAGTGCTTATAGTTTAGTAGATATTCTCACTTGCAGGATATTAGGCTCTGACACTTGCAATGCTGTGAGGTATGTAGGGCCAGGGTCATTTGTAATTTCTGAAGAGGATCGTGAGACTCAGCGAAGTGAGGTAACTTGTCCACAGTCTAAATTAGATGGGACTGAGATTGAAGCTCCTTGGAAGCAAACTTCTAGACTCCTGTAAACTACAGATTTTGGCAACAAGGCTGGAAGATGGCTTGAAGGGGCACAGAAGACGGTATTTATGCTATAAGCAACAACAGCCTGCATTTAAAAACAGCTTTATTGAGATATGATTCACATTCCATAATATTCACACTTTTAAACTGTGCAATTCAGTGATGTTTAGTATATTCACAAAATTTTGCAACCATTAAAAATAACAAACCAAACCCATTGCCATCGAGTCGATTCCAACTCATACAGATCCTATAGGACAGAGTACACTGCCCCATAGGGTTTCCAAGGCTGTAATCTTTACAGAAGCAGACTGCTACATCTTTCTTCTATGGAGTGGCTGGTGGGTCCAAACCACTGACCTTTCAGTTAGCAGCTGAGTGCTTAACCACTGCACCACCAGGGCTCCTTTTTGCAATCATTATAGCTATCTAATTCCAGAACATGTTCATCACCACAGAAAGAAACCCCGTAGCCATTAAAAGTTTCTCACCATTCCAGATCCCCCACCCCCTGACAATCATTAATCGTCTGCCTCTTTGGATTTGCCTATTCTGGACATTTCATCCAAGTGAAATTGTGCACTATGTGGCCTTTCGCGTCTGGCTCCTTTCACTTAGTATGTTTTCAAGATTTATTTATGTTGTAGCATGTATTACTACTTCATTCTTTTTATGGCAGAATAATATTGTACTATATGGATATGTCACATTTTATTTATTCATTTATCAGTTAATGGACATTTGGCCTGTTACCATCTTTTGGCTATTATGAATAATGGTGCTATGAATATTTGGATGCAAATTTTTGTTTGGATACATGTTTTCATTTCTTTTGGGTATATACCTACCAGCAGAATTGCTAGGCCATGTGGTGGCTCAGTGTTTAACTTTTTGAGGAACCACCTGACTAGAATAGTTCTTGTTCATTTTGTTACTTTATTCTTTATTTTATTTATTGTATTTCCAAACTGGCTGCAACATTTTACAATCCCATCAGCAGTGCATGAGAGTTCTGATTTCTCCATATCTTTGCCAACACTTGCTAATATCTTTTTTATTACAACCATCCTAGTGAGTATAAGGTGGTATCTCATTGTGGTTTTGATTTGCATTTCCCTGATAGGTAATGATACTGAGCGTCTTTTGATGTGCTTATTGGCCATTTGTGTATATCTTCTTTGGAGAAATGTCTATTCAGGTCCTTTACCGATTTTTAAATTTAGTTGACTTCTTATTGTTGAGCTGTTAGAGTTCCTTATGTATTCTAGATACAAGTCCTTTATCAAATATGTAAGTTGCAAATATTTTACACCATTCTGTGGGTTGTCTTTTCACTTTCTTGATAGTATCCTTTGAAGCATCACAATTTTTAATTTTTTTTTTTTGCTCCATATAGTGAGTTTGCAAAGTCACAGCACTACGAGTGAGGTGATAGTGGGGGAAGTGCAGATCAAAAGAGTAAATTTTCATATCTTGCTCTTCTTCTCTGGCTACTTTTCTCCACCAGTCTCTGCTGTAAAGTTCTGTCCACCAACACATGTTTCTACTGTGTCTGTCTGCTGGAGATTTTTGCTGTTGTTGTTTGTTTTGTTTTGTTTCTTGTGAGAAAGATCAGAGTCTTTGTCCTCTTAAGTTGTCATTGGTGTCAAATATAAGAAATAATTGCCTAATCCAAGGTCAGACATGACAGATGCATGGGGGAGTCTGGAAGCTCAGCTGAAATCTCTCTGCCATGGGTGACCCTGCTGGTATTTGAATACCAGTGGCATAACTTCCAGCATCACAGCAAAATGCAAGCCCCCATGGTATAAGAAACAGACACACAACTTCTGCAGTCTGAAATTGATCAAACATGCAATCAGGATGCATTGATAATTACTAGTGATCCGAATGCAAATGTTGGAAACAAAGAAGGATTGGTAGTTGGAAAATATGGCCTTGATGATAGAAATGATGCCAGAGATTGCATGATAGAATTTTGCAAGACCAGACTTCTTCATTACAAAAACCTTTTTTCAACAACATAAACATTGACTATACACATGAAC
Source organism: Dugong dugon (assembly GCA_030035585.1). Taxonomy (NCBI): domain Eukaryota; kingdom Metazoa; phylum Chordata; class Mammalia; order Sirenia; family Dugongidae; genus Dugong; species Dugong dugon. The sequence goes on from CM057462.1 coordinate 157,569,002, forward strand.
CTCGCCGGATGGAATACAAAGGAATCAAATCGACTACATCTGTGGAAAGAGACAATGGAAAAGCTCAGTATCATCAGTCAGAACAAGGCCAGGGACAGACCATCAATCGCTCATAAGCAAGTTCAAGTTGAAGCTGAAGAAAATTAGCACAAGGTCCACAAGAGGCAAAGTATGACCTTAAGTATATCCTACCTGAATTTAGAGACCATCTCAAGAACAGATTTAGTATGTTGAACACTAATGACCAAAGAACATGGAAGTTGTGGAATGACATCAAGGACATCATACATGAAGAAAGCAAGAGGTCATTAAAAAGACGGGAAAGAAAGAAAAGACCAAAATGGATGTCAGAAGAGACTCTGAAACTTGCTCTTCAACACGAGTAGCTAAAGCAAATAGAAGAAATGATGAACTAAAAAGGCTGAACAGAAGATTTCAAAGGGCAACTCGAGAAGACAAAGTAAAGCATTATAATGACGTATGCAAAGATCTGAAGTAAGGAAACCAGAAGGGAAGAACGTGATCAGCATTTCTCAAGCTGAAAGAACCGAAGAAAAAATTCAAGTCTTGAGTTACAATATAGAAGGACTCTATAGGAAAATATTAAATGACACAGGAAGCATCAAAAGAAGATGGAAAGAATACACAGTCACTATAGCAAAAAGAATTGGTCAACATTCAACAATTTCAGGATGTGGTATATCATCAAGAAGTGATGGTACTGAAGGAAAAGGTCCAAACTGCACTGAAGGTGTTCACAAAAAACAACACTCCAGGAATTGACGGAATATCAATTAAGATGTTTCAACAAACAGATGCTGCACTGGAAGTGCTCACTCATCTACATCAAGAAACCTGGAAGACAGCTACCTGGCCAACCAACTGGAAGAGATCCATATTTCTGCCTATTCCAAAGAAAGGTGATCCCACTGAATGCAGAAATTATCGAAAAATATCATTAATACCACACACAAGTAAAATTTTGCTGAAGATCATTCAAAAGCGGTAGCAGCAGTATGTCGACAGGGAACTGCCAGAAATTCAAGCTGGATTCAGAAGAGGATGTGGAACCAGGAATATCATTTCTGATGTCAGATGGATTTCGGATCTTGGCTGAAAGCTGAGAATACCAGAAAGCTGTTTGTTTGCCTGTGTTTTATTGACTAGGCACAGGCATTCGACTGTGTGGATCACAGCAAACTATGGATAACATTACAAAGAATAGGAATCCCAGAACACCTAATTGTGCTCATGAGGAACCTGTACATAGATCAACAGGCAGTTGTTTGAACAGAACAAGGTGATATTGCATGGTTTAAAATCAGGAAAGGTGTGCATCGGAGTCGTATCCTTTCACTATACTTATACAACCTGTATGCTAAGCAAATAATTTGAGAAGCTATACTATATGAAGAACAGGACATCAGAATTGGAGGAAAATTCATTAACAACCTGCGATATGCATATGACACAATCTTGCTTGCTGAAAGTGAAGAAGACTTGAAGTACTTACTGATGAAGATCAAACACTAAAGCCTTCAATATAGATTACACCTCAACATAAAGAAAACAAAATCTTCACAACTGGACCAATAAGCAACATCATGATAAATGGAGAAAATATTGAAGTTGTCAAGGATTTCATTTTACTTGGATTCATAATCAACACCCATGGAAGCAGCAGTCAAAAAACCAAATGACGCATTGCATTGGGCAAATTGGCTGTAAAAGGCCTCTTTAAAGTGTTAAAAAGTAAAGATGTTACTTTAAGAACAAAGGTGCTCCTAAACCAAGCCGTGGTGTTTTCAGTTGCCTCATATGCATGTGAAAGCTGGACAATGAATAAGGAAGACCAAAGAAGAACTGATGCCTTTGAATTTTGGTGTTGGTGAAGAATATTGACTATACCATGGAGTGCTTAAGGAACAAACAAATCTGTCTTAGAAGAAATACAGCCAGAAGTTTTCTAAGAAGCAAGGATGGTGAGACTACATCTCACATACTTTGGACATGTTATCAGGAGGGATCAGTTCCTGGAGAAGGACGTCACACTTGGTAAAGTAGCGGGTCAGTGAAAAAGAGAACTCTCAAAGAGACGAATTGACACAGTGGCTGCCACCATGGACTCAAGCATAACAGCGATTGTGAGGATGGCGCAGGACCAGGAAGTGTTTCGTTCTGTTGTACACAGAGTTGCTATGAGCGGGAACTGACTCAGCAGCATCTAACAACAACAATCCAAGGTCACAAAGATTTATGTTTATATACTCTTCTAAGAGTTTTAGCTCTTACATTTAGGGCTGTGATTCCTTTTGAGTTAATTTTTATATATGACATGAGGAAGGGGTTGACCCTCATTTTTTCACATGTGGATATCCAGCTGTCCCAGTGCCATTCATTGAAAAAACTACAGTAGTCCCCTTATCCACGGGGATATGTTCCAAGATCCCCAGTGGATGCCTGAAACCGAGGATGGTACTGAACCCTATATCTATGTTTTGCAGGGGATCTCTTGCTGAAGATTTCATATAGGCTCAATGCTTTCGGGCACAACACATTGCCATCAATCAGAACTTGTTTTCTGCTTATGTGTTCCATCCTCAAATTTAATGCCTTTTTCATCTTAACTTCACACACTGTGGCCGTACCTTTTGCAGTTTGATGTGCAACAACAAAACTAGCACGAATTTCTTTTTCCTTCTTCACAATTTCACGGACAGAAGATTCGTTCTTACCACAGATCTTAGCAATCTCAACATATGATTTTTTTCTTTCCTTATTAAGTCGAAAACTTTCACCTTTTCACTTAAAGGAAGCACTTTACGGCTTCTCTTTGGCATATCCAAATTGCCAGCATCACTACTCTTGCCCTTTGGGGCCATTATTAAGTAAAATACGGTTACTTGAACACAAGCACTGCGCTAAGTGACTAACAGGTGAGTAGCGTATACAGTGTGGATACACTGGACAAAGGGATGATTCACATCCTGGGAGGGACAAAGGGAGATGGCATAAGATTTTTTTACACTACTCAGAATGGCACACAACTTAAAACTTATGAGTTGTTTATTTCTGGAATTTTTCCATTTAATATTTTTAGACTTTGGTTCACAGGGTAACTGAAACTGCAGAAAGCGAAGTCACAACCATCCTAGTGGGTGTGAAGTAGTATCTCATTGTGGTTTTGATTTGCATTCCCCTGATCTCCAAATATTATTGTTGAATTGTCTATTTCTTTCTTCAATTTCGTTGAATTGTCTTGGTGCTCTTGGTGAAAAACACTTGATTGTAAATGTTGAGGACTGATTTGACTCTCAATTCTATTCCATCGATCTGTATGTCTCTCTTTACTTCAGTACCATACTGTCTTGATTACTGTGGCTTTGTAGTAAGTTTCGATAGTGGGAAATATGAGCTCTACAATCTTCCTCTTTTTCGAGACTTTATTCACACTTCTGGCTCCCTTGAACTTTCATATGAAATTTAGTATCAGCTTGTTAATAGCTGCAAAATAAGCTGCTGGGATTTCAAGTGAGATTGTGCTGAGTCTATAGATCAGTTTTGAAAGTATTGCCATCTTAGCAATATTAAGTGTTCCAGTCCATGAAACTGGGATGCCTTTTCCGTTTATACAGATCTTCTTTAATTTCTTTCAATGATGTTTTGAGGTTTTCAGTATACAAGTCTTTCATTTCCTTTGTTAAATTTATTCCTGAGTGTTATATTCTTTATGATGCTATTGTTAATGGAAATTTTTTAAATTTCATTTTTGGATTGTTCATTGTTAGTGTATAGAAATTCAGTTAATTTTTGTATACTGACCTTGTACCTGCGACCTTGCTGAACTTGTTTATTTGTTCTAATAGTTGTGTGTGTGTGTGTGTATGTGTGTGTAGATTAGGAATTTTCCATACACAAGGTCATGTTTCTGCAGATAGAGATATTTTTACTTCTTCCTTTCCAATCTGGATGCCTTTTTTTTTTCCTTGCCTAATTGCCTTGACGAGGACCTCCAGTACAATGTTGAATAGAAGTGGCAAGAGCAGACATCCTTGTCTTGTTCCCCATCTTAGGGGAAAGCATTCAGTCTTTCACCATTGAGTGTAATATGTGGGGTTTTCATAGATGACCTTCATGAGGTTGAAGAAATCCCTTCTACTTCTAATTTTTTGTGTTTTCGTAATGAAGGGTATTGTTTCTTTGTCAAATGTTTCTTCTGTGTCTATTGAGATGATCATGTAGTTTTTTTTTCTTCCTTTATTCTACTGATGTGGTGTATTACATTCATTGATTTTTGTATGTCAAATCAACCTTGCTGGAATAAATTCCACTTGATCATGGTGTATGATACTTTTTATACATTGCTGGATTCAGTTTGCTATTTTTTTTTTTTTTTGAAGATTTTTGCAACTATATTGGTAAAAGATATTGGTCTGTAGTTTTCTTTTCTTGTGATGTCGTTGCCTGGTTTAGATATCAGGGTCATATTAGCCTTACAGAAACACTGGTGGTGTAGTGGTTAAGAGCTATGTCTGCTAACCAAAAGGTCGGCAGTTTGAACCCACCAGGCTCTCCTTGGAAACTCTGTCTATAGGGTCATTATGAGTCAGAATTGACTCGACGGTAATGGGTTGGGTTTGGTTTTTATTAGCCTCATAGGATAAGTTGGGAAGTGTTCCCTTCTCTTCTATTATTTAGAAGAGTTTGTGAAGGGTTTGTATTCATTCTCTTTTAAACATTTGGTAGACTTCACCACTGAAGCCATATAGACCTGGGCTTTCCCTTGTGGGAATATTTTGGATTAATAATTCAATATTTTCACTTGCTACAGTTCTACTCAGATTGTCTATTTCTTCTGGAGTCAGTTTTAGTACTTTGTAGTTAGTGTCTTCTAGAAATACCTTCAGTTATCTAGGTTATCTAATTTGTTGGCATACAATTATTCATAGTATTTCCTTATTTTTTTTTTCCTATAAGTTTCCATTTCAGGAAGTTCTATTCATGATCTTAATAATTTGAGTATTTTGTTTTCTTTTCTTTTCTTTTTTTTTGTCAGTCTAGCTAAAGGTTTGTCAATTTTGGTGATCTTTTCACAGACCCAACTTTTGGTCTCATAGATTTCTCCCTAATGTTTTTCTATTCTCTATTTCATTAATTTCCATCCTAGTCTTTATTATTTCTTTCCCTCTATTGGTTTAGTTTCTTAAGGTGGAAGGTTAGGTTATTGACATGAGACTTTCTTCTATCTTAATATAGGTACTTACAGCAGTAAATTTCCCTCTAAGCATTGCTTTCACTGCATCCCATAAATTTTGATATGTTGTGTTTTCATTTTCTTTCATCTTAAAGTATTTTCTAATTTCTCTTGTGATTTCTTCTTTGACTAATTAAATATTAAGAAATGTGTTGTTTATGTCTTCATAACTGTGAATTTCTCAAATCTTCTTCTGTTGTTGATTTTTACTTTTATTCCACATGGTCAGAGAATATGCTTTGTTTGATTTCAATCTTTTTAAATATATTGCAGCTTGTTTTATGACCAGCATACAGTCTATCATGGAGAATGTTCCATGTGCACTTGAGAAGAATGTGTATTCTGGTATTGTTGAGTGGAGTGTTCTATAGAAGTCTGTAAGGTCTACTTGGTTTATAGTGTTGTTCAAATCTTCTACTTCCTCGTTGATCTTTTCCCTAGTTGTTCTATCCTTTATTGAAGGTGGGATTTAAAAAAAAACAAACCAAACCAATTGCCCTCAAGTTGATTCCAATTCATAGCGACCCTATAGGACAGAGTAGAACCGCCCCATATGGTTTCCGAGGAGCACCTGGTAGATTCGAACTCCCGACCTTTTGGTTAGCAGCCGTAGCTCTTAACCACTATGCCACCAGAAGGTGGGATTAGAGGTCTCAAAATATTATTGTTGAATTGTCTATTTCTTTCTTCAATTCCATCAGTTTTTGCTTTGTGTATTCTGGGGCTCTGGTCTTAGATCCATATATATTTATAAATGCTATGTCTTCCTGATGAATTGGCCCTTTTATCATTATAAAATGTACTTGTATGCCTTTTGTAACAATTTTTGTTTTAAACTATCTTGTCTGATATTAGTATAGCCACTCCAGCTCTCTTATGGTTATTCTTTTCATGGTTTAACTTTTTCATTCTTTTACTTTCAACCTATTTGTGTCTTTGAATCTGAATTATGTCTCTGTGGACAACATATAGTTAGATCATGTTTTTTATCCACCTACCAATCTCTGCCTTTTTGTTGGAGTGTTTTGTTCATTTACATAATTACTGATAAGGTAGGATTTAATCTTTTCTTTTCCAATTTTTTTCTGTATGTCTTTTTTATTTCTCTATTCCTTTACTACTACCGTCTGTTTTGGTTAAATAGATACTTTTTAGTATATATAAAGAAAAGTGTTGCCATCAAGTTGATTCCGGCTCATAGCAACCCTATAGGACGGAGTAGAACTGCCCCACAGGGTTTCCAAGGAGTGGCTGGTGGATTTGAACTGCCAACCTTTTGGTTAGCAGCCATAGCTGTTAACCACTGTGCCACCAGGACTCCATTTTTTTAGTATACCATTTTGATTTCCTTTTTGTTTCTTTGATTGCATATTTTTTTAGTTATTTTCTTTGTGGTGGCCCTGAGGCTAAATCTTAACTTAAAACAATCCATTTGAGATTAATACCCTACATTTTTATAGCAAACTCTTATTTCCATTTTTCATTTAATTCCCAGGAAGGAGAAAGTAAGAAATCTGGGCTAGAAATCCTTTCTCTGTCTTGCCTAAGGACCCCTTTGCAGCAATGTTACTCATGCATAATACTCCTCTTGAGGCAAACTGTAGTTTCTTAAGAGAGATCTCTTTCTGATTCAGGGTGATTGTAACATCTTTTTATGGACTTTTTAGCTTCCAAAATGCATTCACACACATCAGCAATTCTCAAAGTGTGGTCTGGGGAATACTTAGGGTTCCTGAGACTCTTTCAGGAGTCCTCAATGACAAAACTATTTTCATAATAATACTAAAATGTTATTTTTCTTTTTTAGCTTTCATTCTTTCATGAGGATAAGGTGGAATTTTGTAGAGGTTACATGGCATGTGATATAATAACAGATTGAATGCAGAAACAGATATGAGAATTTAGCCATCTCTATTAAGCCAGGCATTAAAGAGATTTGCAAAACTGTAAAACATTGCCATTCTTTTCATTAAACTGCTTTTGGAAATATAGTGATATTTTATAAAATTGTTAACATATAATGGATTTATTCTTGTTAATTTTAAAATAATAAGTAATTTTTTAATTTTGTTTTATTTTATAATAGGGTAAATATTGATAGATATAACTCATGTAAACAAATGCTCAGAGGACCTGAAACCAAAAATTTCAGAGATGCTAACATATATTATCTCATTCACCCCTAAAGCAGGACAGGTTCAATCACTTATTGCTAAGGATCCTTGGATGAGGAAATTGAGACTGTGGGCCTGTGACCTACACCTGGAGGACTAGGTTTGGTAGGAAGGATGTATATGATTCTGAGGCCAGACCTGGGACTGTTGATTGGAGTGACTCTTTCTAGGAGTCATGACCTCTTGGTGGCTTTTGATACCGTTGGCTTCTCCCATGTTCTGGATACTCCTTGTACCTTGGCCTACATGACACCACTTTCCCAGTTCTACAAATGGCTACTTTTCTTCCATCTGCCCCTTAAATATTGCTATTTCACAAGGTCCTAATCATCAGCCTTCCTCTGGTCTCACACAATGGTTTCCCTGGGTGAGCTCAGGGACCCTCAAATGTTCCTCCCTAGCTCAGATCTCTCTCATAAATTTCAAAGCTAAGTACTGGGTATCTCCACCTAGATATTGCACGAATGTTTAAAACTCAACATGCTCAAAATTCCCTAATCAATAAGAGCTATCACACGAATAAGCATATGCACACCCATGTTCATTGTGGCACTACTGACAATAGCAAAAAGATGGAAACAACCTAAAAGCCCATCCGCAGATGAATGCATAAACAAATTATGGTACATACACACAATAGAATACTATGCAATGATAAAGAAGAATAATGAGTCTGCAGAACATCTCACGGCATGGATGAATCTGGAGGGCATTATGTGTAATGAAATAAGTCAGTCACAAAAGGTTTAATTTTGTAGGAGACCACTATTGTAAGAACTCAAGAAAAGGTTTACACACAGAACAAAAAACATTTTTTGATGGTTATGACAGTAGGGAAAGAGGGGGAGGGGAAATCACTCACTAAATAGTAGACAAGTGACATCTGGTGAAGGAAAAGACAACACACAATATAGGGGAAGTCAGCATTACCTTACCAAAGTAAAGGCATGGGAATTTCCCAGATACATCCAAATACCTTGAGGGACCAAGTTGTTGGGGCTGGGGGCTCATAGTCTCAGGGGACGTCTAGATCAATTGGCATAACATAGTTCATAAAGATAATGGTCTACATCCCACTTTAGTAAGTAGAATTTGGAATCTTAAAAGCTTATGAGCAACCATCTAAGATACATCTATTGGTCTCATCCTTTCTGAAGCAAAGGAGATTGAAGAAAAGCAAAGACATAAGGAAAGCATTATGCCAAAGGACTAAAGAGCAACATGAACCACAGACTCCACCAGACTGAGCCTAGAAGAACTAGATGGTGCCTGGCTACCACCACCAACTTCTCTGATAGGGATCACAATAGAGAATCCCAGACAGAGTGGGAGAAAAATGTAGAACAAAATTCAAATTCACACAAAAAGATCAGACTTACTGGTCTGATGGAGACTGGAGGAACCCCTGAGACTATAGCCCCTGGACACTGTACTAATCCAGAACTGAAACCACTCCCGAAGCCCATTTTTCAGACAAAGATTAGACAGGCCTGTAAAACAAACAATAATACACACGAAGAACGTGCCTGTTTGTTCGATCAAATATAAGAGACCAAATGAGCAACTTCTACCCAAAAACAAGATAAGAAGGCAGGAAGGGACAAGACCTGGACAAATGGACACAGGGAACCAGGAGTGGGAAGAGGGAGCATACTGTCACCTTGTGGGGATTGCAACCAATGTCTCAAAACAATATGTGTATAAATTTTTGAGTGAGAAATCAACCTGTAAACTTTCACCTAAAGCACAATAAAATTAAAAAAAACAAAAGTCTGTAGTCACTGGACATTAATATATTGTACTACACACAGGTAATGTGAAGGTAAATCAGACATAATCCTTGCTTTCAAGGAAAGAGCAATTCAGTGGGGAAGATAGGTAAATAAACTATTTTATCCAAAACCAACACTTCTGTATTTTGGGGTCTGCTTATTTTATCACTATCTGCCCAATTACTCAAAATTCCTCCTTCTCCATCCCCTACATCCAGTGAGTCACCCAGCCCTATACATTCATTCTATTTCTGTACTGTCTCTCCATCCTTCACTTTTCTCCATCACTACTGCAACCCCCTCAGATCAAGCTTTCATTCTCTTCTTGGGCTCTATTACAATCATCTCCTAACCACTCTGTCTGTGTCCTATCTCATCCCTGGCTAATTCATTATTCACACTGCTGCCTGGGTGACTATTTGATCACTGTAAATCTGCCTATCTTAACTACCCTACTTAAAACTTTACAATGGCTCCCCATTGCCTGGAGAATAAAAATCAGACTCTTTAGTCTGCTTTGTAAGGTCCTCCAGGGTCTGATCTCTGCTTCATCTTCTATCACTTTTGTACATTATCCTAGGCCTTTCAAAAGGTGTTCCTGGTAGCAAGAATACCCTCCCCAATCACCTGGTCGTCCTTCGTGACCCTTCTCATTTGTGTCCTCCCCCTCTGTTAAATTTTCTATGACCTTCCAAGAAACCTCTGCCAGTCCCCTTTTCAGTCTATTACTGTATCTTGCATACACCTTGCTTCATTACGATACTTACCACACTGGAGTATAAATTTTTATTTCCACAAGTACCTTTTCCTCTGGGAAGATACCTTGATGGCAGGGATTTTGTTTTATTCATCTTTGCATCACCAGCCCAGCCCAATATCTGGTACAGTACTAAATAAATACATACTGACTTAATGTTGAAGGTTTATAAAATATGGGTTACATTCAATCTCTCTCCCACTTTCTAAATTTCGAATTCTCTTTCCATTTTCCACTCAATCACCCAAGCCAAAAATGTTGGGTCACTCTACTAATAGATTCCATACTCTTCCTCATCCCCTATATCTAATGAGTCACCAAGTCCAATTTATTCTTTTCCCGTAATCTCTCTCTTGCATGTCAACTGCCCTCCATTACCACCTTTAGAGAAGCTTTTCTATACCTTATGAGTACTGAAATCATGTTTTCAACCTCAAAAATTGGGTTAAGGAATTCTGTGTCACCTCCAGGTATGAGGCATTCTGAGAAACAGAACATAAGTTCTGAAAAGTTTGAGATATTTCAATGATTTCCAGGCACAGAGGGAGAGAATATTTGAAGTCATAATGCCACTGAGAATCCAGTCTAGTTGCTCATTTAGCCTTGGTTTTAAGGTTCTCATGCCTTGATCTTATGAGTCTCAGGCTTTGAGTCATTTATCATCTAGATGGCAAAAGGCAAATGCACAAACAAGGGTAACTAAAGCTACAATTATTGTGAGCACCAAATAAGTGAGAAAGTAATTGAGAATAGAAAGACAGAGGAGATATGACCTGAGGTGGGCTTTAAAGGACATTGTAGCATTGTAGCAGAGGTGTGCATAAAGCTCCCCATGTGGAAAAATCCCAGCTCTAATCCTCATGATGGAGCTGAACCCTCGTTCACCAGTCAAGGTTGACTGAACAGAGAAAGGAGGTTTATCTTTGGACCGCCTGAGATCCATGACTTGGACCAGCATAAAAACACAAGATGTGCCAATCTGATTCCCTTCTGAAATCTAAAACATGGAAATCAAGATGAGAGAGAGTTGGCATTACTGGCAGAAGCTACAAGATCTGCCTCAGGCATTACGTTGAGGAAAAGGTGAGTCTGGAGAGTCCAGGGCAAGTCCAAGTCGCATGTGAGCCAAAGTCATGAAGAAATAGAAACTGTGAGTAGAGACAACTTGATCAGTAGAACAAATAGTCAATATAAGAGATATCAGCATAAGAAAAAGAGAGACATCCATATAGACAATGTTCTATATCCAACCTTGGTGAGTAGTAACTGGGGTCTTAAAAGCCTGTGAGTAAAGAAGAGTGAAGAAAACCAAAGACTCAAGTAAACAATTAGTCCAAAGGACTAACGAACGAACCACATGAACCACAGCCCCCACTAGCCTGAGTCCAGAAGAACTCGACAGTGCATGGCTACCACAATAGTAGGTCATGGACAGAGTGGGAGAGAAATGGAGAACAAAATTCAAACTCATAAATAAGATCAGATTCACCAGTCTGATAGAGACTGGTGGAACCCCTGAGACTATAGCCTTTAGATACCCTTCAAACTTGGAACTGAAATCACTCCCGGAGATCACATTATAGCCACACAATAGACAGGCCTATAAAATGAACAATAACACCAGTGAGGAATGTACACCTCAGAACATTCAACTATATGATACCTAAAGGGCAGCATTTGCCCAAAAGTAAAGTTCAGAAGGAAGGTAGAGGACACAGGGAACCCAGGGAAGAACGGAGGAGAGTGCTGACACATTCAAGGGTTTGCAATCAATGTTACAAAACAAGTTGTGTATAAATTGTTGATTGGGAAACTAATTTTCTCTGTAAACTTTCACCTACACCACAATAAAATGTTAAAATAATAATAATAATTCAGACAAGATGCTAAAACCACTTGGTAAAATGTTGTTGGAGAAGAGGATATTGGCACAACATTGTCCCCAAAGTACCACCCCACAGACTACTTGCTCATTGCAAAGAAAAAAGATATCTTTACAACTGAGAGTCCTGGTAGCATCAGCTTACCAAGTGATCAGACTTGACATTATATGCTTACTGATGGATGTGATGTGAAATGCACAGCATCAACTATGAAGCATTCTTGCAAAAAATATTTAAGATAATTTTAGCCGAGCCTTCAGCCTCAACATCTAGTTTATGGACTACCCAGGATAGAGGAACAAATTAAACAATCAGACAAATCCAGAATGTGGCCCATTCTACAAGACAACAGACCTGGTATCTTCAAATTGGCAATGTCAGAGGGAAAAGTGACAGAGCTGTACTAGGTTAAAAAAGACTAAATGAAACTAGATTAAAAAATACATGACTCACAAATAACAATGCATTCGCAATAGGTACACTTGGTTGTGCAAAAATTTGCAATATTAAGTAACTCATTATTACTCTTAAATTTGTGTATAAATAGTTGTAAAAGTAACATGTGAAGTGTGTTACTGATTCTTTACATTGGCAACAAGATGCACACTGAACCCTAGAATTGCAAAAGGTTTTATTTATATAAACCTTTTAATAACGTCTCATTAAAGTTTCAAAAAATTAAATTTGTTTTCTTTATTTAAATTTTAATTTAAAATTGAGTCATTAATCATATTTGTATTTTGCCTTTTAATTTTAATAAAGAATTTTAAGTATTTTAAAAGACAATGTTTTGAAAACAAAAATAATTTTTAAGGTTTACTTTAATTTCTATTTTTGATGACATATATTCAAATATTGTATACTTGGAATACATTGTTTATACTTTATAATTTGTGCCAACAGAACACTAATTATGAGAAAATCACTATTATAAGAAAGCAGTTACCCCAGACACTCTGTTAACCCGGTACTGAAACCATTCTCAAAGCCCCCTCTTCAGACAAAGATTAGACAGGACTATAAAACAAAAAATAATATACGTGAGGACTGTGCTTCCTAGTTCACTCACATACACAAGCCCAAATGGGTGACTCCTGTCCAGAGGCAGGATGAGAAGGCAGGAAGGGACAGGAACTGGTTGAATGGACACAGGAAACCCAGGGTGGAAAGGGAGAGTGTGCCATCATAGTAGGGATTGAAACTAATGTCACAAAACAGTATGTGTATAAATTTTCGTATGAGAAATTAACTTGAGCTGTAAACTTTCACGTAAAGCACAATTAAAAAAAGTAATTAATGATTTGCCAAAATGAAGGCAAGACACACTTAAGAAAATTTCACTAGAATAAAAAACTGAAAAGACAAGAAGAGATTAAAAACAATGGAAGAGTAGCAAACAAATGGAGAACAGAGAATAGATTCAAAATAAGCAGCATTCCTGAAGGGGCAGCTGAACAAAAGAAACAGAAGTATTAATCAAAGATGTACACCTTTATCACTTACTCAAACATTAGTATTAAACACCCAGATCTGTACAATAATTAAATTCAGTTATCTTTAAAAAAAGGAAAAAAGATATCATGCACAGAAATTTTTGAAATGGTGTATCTTTGGCTATGTATATTTTCACCAAAAAAGAAAATGTTGAGAAGGGAGAGGGTTGACATGTTGTGGGGTTGTTAACCAATGTCATAAAACAATATGTGTGCCACTGTTTCATGAAAAACTATTTGTTCTGCAAGCCTTCGCCTGAACTACAATAAAAAAAAAAAAAACTAAAAAAATAAATTTGTTGAATAAAATTTGAATTAAAAAAAAAATATATCATGCAACTGAAAAAAGAGAGGTAGCCTAAACGACATGGATTCACCTTGGAACTTGCTATCTTGCTGGTTCCAGTCTAAATCCACATGTAGCCTTACAGCCACAGGTCTTTAACCTCCTTTTCCTGGTGCTTGCTTGAACGCTGTTCCTTGCAAGAGAAGAGCTAAACTGAAGCAGATTCAGCTAGGTAGAGTAGAGGGGAAGAGAATTCCAGTAGCTGAGGTCAGCATGGGTGGTGACACAAAGACGAAATTTGTTACGGACTGCTAGGGCAACTGGGTGGTGCGAACAGTCAAGTGCCTGACTGCTAGCCGAATGGTTGGCAATGTGAACCCGCCTAGAGGCACCTCGGAAGACAGGCCTGGCGATCTGCTTCCAATAGGTCACAACCTTGAAAACCCAATGGAGCAGTTCTACTCTGCCCACATGGGGTCACCATAAGTTGTAACTGACTTGCTGGCAAGTAACAACAATAGGGAAAAGTAGAAAAGGGACTTTTTTAAGTAGAAGATAAAAGTACCTGGCACCACACTTTAATTGAATTAGTATTTGGTGAATGAATGAATGTAGTTTAAAGACAGAAAGTAAACAACTTTGAATAATAACAGGACCAAGACTTTAGACGACATACCACGTGGTTGCCCCCACGTGTCTGTCAGTTTGTCCTACTGTGGAAGCTTGCACGTTGCTGTGATGCTAGAAGCTATGCCAGCAGTATTCAGATACCAGCGGGGTCACTCATGGTGGACAGGTTTCAGCTGAGCTTCCAGACTAAGACAGACTAGGAAGAAGGACCCAGCAGTCTACTTCTGAAAAGAATTAGCCAGTGAAAACCTTATAAATAGCAGTGAAACATTGTCTGATAAGGTGCCGGAATATGAGCCCCCAGGTTGGAAGTCACTCAAAAGAGAACTGGGGAAGAGCTGCCTCCTCAAATTAAAGTCAACCTTAAGGAAATGGATGGAGTCAAGCTTATGAGACCTTCATTTGCTGATGTGGCACAACTCAAAATGAGAAGAAACAGCTGCAAACATCCATTAATAATTGGAATGTAGAATGTACGAAGTATGAATCTAGAAAAATTGGAAATTGTCAAAAATGAATTGGAACGCATAAACATCTATATCCTAGCCATTAATGGGCTGAAATGGACTGGCATTGGCCATTCTGAATCAGACAATCATATGATCTACTATGCCTGGAATGACAACTTGAAGAGGAATTGTGTTGCATTCATCTTTCAAAAAGAGCATTTCAAGATCTATGCTGAAGTACAACACTGTCAGTGATAGGATAATATCCATACGCCTACAAGGAAGACTACTTAACATGACTATTATTCAAATTTACCCACCAACCACTAAGGACAAACCTGAAGAAAGTGACGATTTTTACCAGCTTCTGCAGTCTGAAATTGATCGAACATGCAGTTAGGATGTATTGAAAATTATGGGTGATTGGAATGCGGAAGTTAGAAACAAAGAAGGATCGGTAGTTGGCAAATATGGCCTTGGTGATAGAAATGATGCGAGAGATCGCATGATAGAATTTTGCAAGACTAATGACTTCTTCATTGCAAATACCTTTTTCAACAACATAAATGCGACTATACACATGGACCTCGCCAGATGGAATACACAGGAATCCAATTAACTACATCTGTGGAAAGAGATGATGGAAAAAGCTCAATATCATCAGTCAGAACAAGGCCAGGGGCTGACTGCAAAAATTGCTCATAAGCAAGTTTAAGTTGAAGCTGAAGAAAATTAGAGCAAGGTCCATGAGAGCCAAAGTACAACCGTGAGTATATCCCACATGAATTTAGAGACCACGTGAAGAATAGATTTGATGCACTGAACTCTAATGACCGATGACCAGACAAGTTGTGGAAAGACATCAAGGGCATCATACGTGAAGAAAGCAAGAGGCCATTAAAAAGACAGGAAAGAGAGAAAAGACCAAAATGGATGTCAGAAGAGACTTGCTCTTGAACTTGCTCTTGAACATCGAGTAGCTAAAGCTAAAGGAAGACATGATGAAGTAAAAGAACTGAACAGAAGATTTCAAAGGGTGGCTCAAGAAGACAAAGTAAAGTATTATAAAGACATGTGCAAAGAGCTGGAGATAGAAAACCAAAAGGGACGAACACACTCAGCATTTCTCGAACTAAAAGAACTGAAGAAAAATTCAAGCCTAGAGTTGCAATAGTGAAGAATTCTATGGGGGAAAATATTAAACAACATAGGAAGCATCAAAAGAAGATGGATGGTCAAGTGGGGAAAAGACAGTCTTTTTAACAAATGGTGCGGGCAAAACTGGATCTCCATCTGCAAAAAAAATGGAACAAGACCCATACTCACGCCGTATACAAAAACTACTTCAAAATGGATCAAAGACCTGAATATAAAGCCTAAAACCATAAAGTTCATAGAAGAAAAAATAGGACCAACACTACAGGCCTTAATACAAGGCATTAGCAGGATACAAACCATAACCATCAACGCACAAACCCCAAAAGATAAGCTAGATAACTAAAAATCAAACACCTATGCTCTTCAAAAGACTTCACCAAAAGAGTAAAAACAGAACCTACAGACTGGGAAAAAAATTTTTGGACAGTCCAAGTCGGACAAAGGTCTAATCTCCATCATCTACAAGAAAATCCAACACCTCTACAACAAAAAGACAAATAATCCTATTCAAAAATGGGCAAAGGAAATGAACAGACACCTCACCAAAGAAGACATTCAGATGGTCAACAGACAAATGAGGAAAAGCTCACTGTCACTAGCCATTAGAGAAACGCAAATTAAAACCACAATGAGATACCATCTCACCCTGGCATAACTGGCACGAATCAAAAACACTGGAAATAACAAAGGTTGGAGGGGCTGCGGGGAGATCGGAACTCTCATGCACTGCTGGTGGGAATGCAAAATGATACAACCATTTTGGAAAATGATATGGCGCTTCCTCAGAAAGCTAGAAACAGACATACCATTCCATCTAGCAATCCCACTCCTAGGAATATATCCTAGAGAAATAAGAGTCATCACTCGAATAGACATATGCACGCCTATGTTCATGGCAGCATTGTTCCCAATAGCAAAAAGATGGAAACAACCTAGATGCCCATCAACAGATGAATGGATAAACAAACTATGGTACATACACACAATGGAGTACTATGCAATGAGAAAGAACAATGATGAATCTGTGAAGCATCTCCTAACATGGATGAAACTAGAGGACATTATGCTGAGTGAAATAAGTCAATCACAAAAGGACAAATATTGGATGAGACCTCTATTGTAAAAACCCATGAAAAAGTTCACACACAAAATGTAACAATCTTTGTTGGTTACCAGGGATGGGAGGGGTGGGGGGCAACTACTAAATAGGCAATAGATAAGTGGTATCTTGGATGAAGGGTGAGACAGTACACAATACAGGGGAAACCAGCTACAAGGAAAGGTCATGGAAGCTCCATAGACTCATCCAACTCCCTGAGGAACTGAATTGCTGGGTGGAGGGCTGTGGGGACCATGGTTTCGGGGAACATCTAGCTCAGTTGGCACAACACAGTTCATAGAGACAATGTTCTACATTCTACCTTGGTGAGTAGCGTCTGGGGTCTTAAAAGCCTGTGAGCGGCCATCTAAGATACTCCACTGGTCTCATCCCTTCAGGAGCAAGGGAGAATGAAGAGAACAGTATACAAGGAAAAGATTAGTCCAAAGGACTAATGGACCACAGCTACCATGGCTTCCACCAGACTGAGTCCAGTACAGCTAGATGGTGCCCGGCTACCACCACTGACTGCTCTGACCAGGATCACAACAGTGGATTGTGGACAGAGCTGGAGAAGGATGTAGAACAAAATTCTAACTCACAAAAAAAAGACCAGATTTACTGGCCTAAAGGAGACTGGAGAAACCCCAAGAGTATGGCCCCCAGACACCCTTTTAGCTCTGTGGTGAAGTCATTTCCGAGGTTCACCGTTCAGCCGGGGAGTGGACAGCCCCATAAAACCAAATGGGACTAATGAGGTGCAGCAGTCCAGGGACAAGGGCCAGAAGGCAGAATGGGACAGGAAAGCTGGTGATAGGGAACCGAAGGTTGAGTAAGGATAGTGTTGATGTGTTGTGAGGTGGTTAACCATTGTCATAGGACAGCATGTGTACTAACTGTTAAATGAGAAACTATTTTGTTCTGTAAGCCTTCATCTAAAGTGAGAATAGCAGCACAATTGTAAGAGCGTAGTTGATGTCACTGAACTGTGCATGTAGAAATTTTTGAAATGGCGTAACTTTGGCTATGTATATTTTCACCAAAAAAAAAAAAGGTCGAGAAGGGAGAGGGTTAACATGTCGTGGGGTTGTTAACCAATGTTATAAAACAATATGTGTACTACTGTTTCATGAGAAACTATTTGTTCTGTAAGCCTTTACCTGAAGTACAATAAAAAAAAAAAAAAAAGAAGAAGATGGATAGAATACACAGAGTCATTATACCAAAAAGAATTGGTCGACATTCAACCCTTTCAAGAGGTAGCATATGATCAGGAAGCGATGGTACTAAAGGAAGAAGTCCAAGCTGCAGTGAAGGCATTGGAGAAAAACTAGTCTCCAGGAATTGACAGAATATCAACTGAGATATTTCAACAAACGGATGCAGCTCTGAAAGTGCTCACTCATCTATGCCAAGAAATTTGGAAGACAGTTACATGGCCAATCGACTGGAAGAGATCCATATTTATGTCTTTCCCAAGAAAGGTGATCCAAATGAATGTGGAAATTATCAAACAATATCCTTAATGCCACATTGCAAGTAAAATTTTGCTGAAGATCATTCAAAAGCGGCTGCAGCACTACATATATCAACAGGAAACTGCCAGAAATTCAGGCCAGAGTCAGAAGAGGACGTGGAACCAGGGATATCATTGCTGATGTCAGATAGATCTTGGCTGTAGCAGAGAATACCAGAAAGATATTTACCTTTGTTTTACTGACTATGCAAAGGCATTTGACTGTGTGGATCATAACAACTTATGGATAACACTGTGAAGAACGGGAATTCCACAACACCTAATTGTGCTCATGAGGAACCTGTACACAGATCAACAGGCAGTCGTTCGAAGAGAACAAGGGGATATCGCATGGCTTAAAGTCAGGAAACGTGTGCATCAGGGTTGTATCCTTTCACCATATCTTTTCAGTCTGTATGTTGAGCAAATAATCTGAGAAGCTGGAATATATGAAGAACAGGACGTCAGGATTGGAGGAAAACTCATTAACAACCTGTAATATGCAGATAACACAACCTTGCTTGCTAGAAGTGAAGAGGACTTGAAGCGCTTACTGACGAAGATCAAAGACCACAGCCTTCGGTATAGACTACACCACAACATAAAGAAAACGAAAATCCTAACAGCTGGACCAACAAGCAACATCAGGATAAATGGAAAAAGAGATTGAAGTTGCCAAGGATTTCATTTTACTTGGATCCATAATCAACGCCTGTGGAAGCAGCAGTCAAGAAATCAAAAGACACATTGCATTGGGAAATCTGCTGCGAAAGACCTCTTTAAAGTGTTGAAAAGCAAAGATGTCACCTTGAAGACCAAGGTGCGCCTGACCCAAGCCATGGTATTTTCAATGGCATCATATGTACACGAAAGTTGGACAATGAATAAGGAAGACTGAAGAAGAATAGATGCCTTTGAATTGGCGAAGAATATTGAATATACCATGGATTGTCAAAAGAACGAACAACTGTTTCTTGGAAGAAGTACAACCCGAATGCTCCTTAGAAGCAAAGATAGCGAGACTATGTCTTACATACTACGGACATGTTTTCAGGAGGGACCAGTCCCTGGAGAAGGACATCATGCTTCGTAAATACAGGGTCAGCAAAAAAGAGGAAGATCTTCAATGAGATGGATTGACACAGTGGCTGCAACAATGGGCTCAAGCATAACAACTACTGTGGGCATGGTGCAGGACCAGGCAGGGTTTCCTTCTGTTGCCGACTCGATGGCACCTAACAACAACAACATCATGTGCTTGTAATTAGGTACCATCGAGTTGATTCCATTTCATAGCGACTCCATGTGACAGAGTAGAACTGCCCCATAAGTTTCACCTGGCAGTAATCTTTATAGAAGCAGATTGTCAAGTCTTTCTCCCGCAGAGCTGCTGAATGGGTTCAAACCACCAGTCTTTCCATTGGCAGCCAAGTGCTTAACCATTGCGCCACCAGGCTCCTACTTGATACCATAGGAAGTTTTGGAACAGGAAAAAGATACCAGCAATAAAATATTTGAAAAATCATGAAGGTCTTGGAAGACATTCCATTTCCTAGTGCTGGAGCATACTTGTCCCAGTTGCACAGTGATGGACTGAACATGTATTGGTAATGCATGTATGAGAGAAGAACATGAAAGCCCCTTCTGGTCAGGAAGCAGAACTACAAATGAGGATGGCCTGAGGGAGGCTTCCACCCAGACAGCCTAGAAGCTAGGGAAGACAAAGACCTCCAGCCAGGCTTGCAGCTGGGAGAAATGTTGCAACTCTTTCTGACTGACTGCTGACAACAGTTCAAGTTCAGTGAATGTCCCCTCCATCTGCAAACCCAAAATCAGTTCTAAACGGGCCCCACGTGACAAGGGTTGTGGGCCCCCTATAGACTTCCCTGTAGAACTCATATGTCACATGTAGAACCCATATGGTATCTGTCTACTGATTCTCTTTCACCCTGGTATTGACACCGGCTGTTTTCACACCATGTCAATATGGACACAAATCTCAGCAGTTCTTTAAATGCCCCCCCCCGCCAAATCCACTCACATAATGTTCGTGAGCAGTGAAGAATCTCCTGGTGGTCTCAAGAGGGCGATGGAGGCGGCACTCTTATCTTGTACACTCCACTGCAAACAATTAAAAAATATATAAAAAATGCCAGACGTGTGTGTTCTCTAAAGCCACAAAAACCCAAAATCAAACCTACTGCTGTCAAGTCGATTCCGACTCATAGGGACCCCATAGGGCTTCTGAGGCTGTAAATGTCTACGAAAACAGATTGCCACATCTTTGTCCCACGGAGCCCCTGGTAGTTTCAAAACCACCGACCTTTCAGTCAATTGCTATAACCACTTTACCACCAGGGCTAGGATTACTTTTTTCAGCCCATCCCCCTGCACTAGTCTTCTGGCTCTAGTCTTTCTTCCTCCTGTTCTGTTATGCAAAGTCATTCTGCTGTGTTCCAAATCTGCATACTTAAACGGGTAGCTGGGTTCCGTTAAACAAAGACCCACCCCTCCCCTTACAGTTTATAGGACTCCTACGGGGTCACTATGAGTTGAAAACTGACTCTTTAGGGCACCTAACAACAGCAACAAAACCTATTTCTGTCGAGTCGATGATTCCTACTCATATCGACCCTATAGGACAGAGTAGAACTACCCCATAGGGTTTCCAAGGTTGAAATCTTTCTATCATATCTTTCTATCATGGTGTGGCTGGCAAGGTTTCAACTGCTGACCTTTCAGTTAGCAGCTGAGCACTTAACCACTGTGCCACCAGAGCAACTGAGATTATAAATAAAGCATCTTTTTTCTGTTGCACACACACAGCAATAGGCATACAGTTTACTATCTTCCAACATGGTATCATCTGCATTTCCTTGACTCCATCACTTTCCTCTCCATGCTTCTGTTTCTTATTCTGTAATATAAGAGGCATAAGCAGATTGATCTAAGTGCAGAAATGCTACTTCTGCACAGGAGGAACACAACTGGGAGACACAACTTTGAACATCCTCTACACTCTTGCATAGAGCCGAAAGCATTAATCACCTCCTCCTCCCAGACCTAGTACAGAATCCCTGGGTGGTGCAAATGGCTAAGCACTCAGCTACTAACAGAAAGGTTGGAGGTTTGAACTCGCACGAAGGCATATCAGAAGAAAGGCCTGGTGGTCTGCTTCCAAAAGCTCACAGCTTTGAAAACCCGATAGAGCACAGTTCTACTCTGCACACATGGGGTCGCCATGAGTTGGAATCGACTCGATGGCAACTGGTTTGGATTTTCCAGACCTAGTAACCACATAGGAGCCCTGGTGGTGCAGTGGTTAAGAGCTACAGCTGCTAACCAAAAAGTTAGTAGTTTGAATTCACCAGCTGCTCCTTGGAACCCCTATGGCAGTTCTACTCTGTCCTATAGGGTCGCTGTGAGTCGGAATCGACTTGAAGGCAATGGGTTTGATTTCTTTTTTTTTTTTTTAGTAACCACATACGGTCCCTGGGTGGTGCAAACTAAAGGTTGGTAGTTCAAACCCACCCAGAGATGCCACAGGAGAAAGGCCTGATGATCTGCTTCTGTAAAGATTAAAACCAAGAAAACTCCACGGAACAGTTCTACTTACTCTGTTACACGTAGGGTCGTCATAGTCGAAATCAACTAGATGACAACAGGTTTGGGTTTTTTTGTTGTTGTTGTTTGTTTAGTAACCACATCAATGAGTTAGCTTTTCATTAAAAAGAGCACAACTAATTTTTCTTTCATCATGAAGCTCTGGTCTATCACCCAGCCCTTGGTTGGGATCTTTTGCGTAACAGTACAGTGGGAGGATAGCAGCAGGCGAAGAAGTCTGCTTTATAAGCACAGACCTGGTGAGGGTGAGGTAGAGAAGGGAAGCTGGTGGGAGAGGGGGAGGGAGCGTGGGGTCTGGTTGGCCAGGGTCTGGTGGCAGGAAGAGTGCCGTGTGGGGCTGCCCACAACCCTGACTACCCTCCCCGCTCCCTTGCAGCCTTATGCCAGCCAATGCTACAGAGGAGAAATGCATCTTCTCTCAGCTGCCCACTCTCTGACTGCATTAAGGGTCACACTGGGCCAGTGATGACTTTTTGATGAAGTGGATGCAGCATCCTGCAGGAGCCAACCATTTTAGGGAAGAGAGAGCTCAGCAGAAAGCACACCCAGCTTTCCAATATGCTCTCCCCTGGTCTATTTCCTTTTTAAAGTCTATCTTCTGCATGTGATTTTCCTTCTAAGCTATCTATAGCTTCTCAGTAAGGGAGAAGGGGGTGAAATACAACCATAACCACAACAGACAAGAGGCTGGTTTCTGTGGGAACACCTATGGATGTATATTGTACTGGGCAAAAACAGAACAAAGTCGCTTTTATCTCTTGCTTTCCAAAAGCCTTTGTGCGCTCCATAAGCTGGTTATTATTGCATTATTAAAGCCCCAGTGAGCTGGGCCAAGGCATGGACACACTAGAGCTGTCTCAGGCAGCTTCAGCTGGTTCAGACTCCTCATCCCGTGACCCAACCTGACTCCTGGCTGGCACTGTAGCCCTGGGAGATGGGATCCGAGGGAGGAGCAGAGAGGCCAGGCCCTTACTGAAAATGCTATGGGCTTCTCACCAGACTGGTCCATCCAGTTCCCAGGAACTATTCCTGCATAATCCGTTTTGCCAATATTATGTTTCTTAACATAATATATTCAATATAAGAATATTGAATATACTGTGGGCTGCCAGAAGGATGAACAAATCTGTCTTGGAAGAAGTACAGCCAGAGTTCTTTAGAAGCCAGGATGACGAGACTTCATCTCATGTACTTTGGACATGTTATCAGGAGGGTTCAGTCCCTGGAGAAGGACATCATGCTTGGTAAAGTAGAGGGTCTGCGAAAGAGAGATATACCCTCAACAAGACAGACAGACACAGTGGCTTCAACTGTGGGCTCAAAGATAACAATGATTGTGAGGATGGCACAGGACCGGGCAGTATTTCATTCTGTTGTACGTAGGGTAGCTATGAGTCAGAGCCAACTCAATGGTACTTAATAAAAACAGCAATGCTTCTTAAAGCACTAGCAGGGTAAAGTGGGGGAAAACTGTTGCATAAGGACACATGCAAAACCAGATTTCCCTGAGTTTCAATGAGCAGGTTGCTCAGGAGAGCTGGTAGGACCAAGCGTCAAGGTTTGTGTATCTCACCAGGGGCTAGCAGGTGGGGGATGGGGTGGGGACAGCCTGGGGCATGGTTTGCTGAGGACAGGTTTGCTCCAGTTTGTCACAGATTACTAGTCACAATAAAGTACTAGTCACTTATGTTTTATTGACTATGCAAAAGGATTCGACTGTGTGGATCATAACAAATTTATGGATAACATTGGGAAGAATGGGTATTCCACAACACTTAATTGTGTTCATGCTGACCCAGTGCATGGATCAAGAAGTAGTTGTTAGAACAGAACAAGGAGATACTGCATAGTTTAAAATTAGGAAAGGTGTGTGTCAAGGTTGTATCCTTTCACCATGCTTATTCAATCTGTATGCTAGAGCAAATAATCCAAGAAGCTGGACTATATGAAGAAAAATGCAGCATCAGGATTGGACTCTTAACAATCCGTGATATGCAGATGACACAACCTTGCTTGCTGAAAGTGATTAGGACTTAAAGCACTTACTGATAAAGATCAGCTACAGCCTTTAGTATGGATGATACCTCAATATTAAGAAAACAAAAATCCTCACAACTGGACCAATAAGCAACATCATGATAAAGGGAGAAGAGATTGAAGTTGTCAAGGATTTCATTTTACTCGAATCCACAATCAACACCCATGGAATCAGCAGTCAAGAAATCAAACGACGTATTGCATTGGGCAAATCTGCTGCAAAAGACCTCTTTAAAAGTGTTGAAAAGCAAAAATGTCACTTTGAGGACTAAGGTGCTAATAATCCAAGCCATGATATTTTCAATCGCCTCATATGCCTGCAAAAGCTGGACAGTGAATAAGGAAGACCGAAGAAGAATTGAAACCTTTGAATTATGCTGTTGGGAAGAATATTGAATATACGATGGACTGCCAGAAGGATGAACAAGCCTGTCTTGGAAGAAGTACAGCCAGAGTGCTCCTTGAGAGAGAGGATGATGAGACTTCGTCTCATGTACTTTGGACATGGTATCGGGAGGGTCCAATCCCTGGAGAAGGACATCATGCTTGGTAAAGTAGAGGGTCAGAAAAAAACAGGAAGACCCTCCACGAGATGAATTGACACTGTAGCTGCAAGAATGGGCTCAAACGTAGAGATTGTGAGGATGGTGCAGGACCAGGCAGTGTTTTATTCTGTTGTACATAGGGTCGCTATGAGTAAAAACCGACTCAACAGCACCTAACCTCAGTCTTTATGGAAGCAGACTTTCACATCATTCTTCCACGGAGAGGCTAGTGGGTTTGAAAAGCTGACCTTTTTCAGTTAGTAGCTGAGCTCTTTAACCATTGGACCACCAGGGCTCCTTCTAGATATATTGAGTTAAATTAAATATATGTTTAAAATCAATTTCAACTTGATTTTACTTTTTTTTAATGTGGATACTAGAAAATTTTTAAATTACAATAAATGCTTCACGTAATATTTCTACTGGACCGCACTGTTTAGACTATGAGCCTCTAGAAGACTTTGTTGTTAGGTGCTGTTGAGTTGATTCCAGCTCTTACTGATCCCACGTGACAGAGTAGAACTGCCCCATAGGGTTTTCTTGGTTGTAATCTTTGCAGGAGCAGATTGCCAGGCTTGTCTTACATGGTGCTGCTGGATGGGTTCAAATAGCCCACCTTTTGGTTTGCAGCCAAACACTTAACCGTTTGCACCACCAAGTTTCCTTCTCTAGAAGTCGGGACCATGTTATTCATCTTTGTATCTCAGCACCTAATGCAAACATACATTTGGGCACTGAGGAAGTATTTGTTAACAGTACAGGTGTCACCTTGTATTCTTACTCTGGCCTCCTACCTGTCTGTTTCTCCCAGATGCCTTTCATACCCTGTGCGCACAGATTGTGCCCCAGCTATCACAATGTTAAAGAATGGAGGTTAAAGTAAGTATTGTATCTAAGTATGTTGTTGTTATGTGACATTGAGTTGATCCCAAAGCATACTGACCCTATAGGACAGAGTAGACCTGACCCGTAGGGTTCCCTAGGCTGAAATCTTTACGGGATCAGATGGCCAGATCTTTTCTCCCGAGGAACCACATCTAAGTATGTAGGGCAAAGGATTTTTTTTTTTTTAATTTAACTTTGCTTTCAGTCTACTTGGGGACTAGTGACGTGACACTGAATTCTTACAGATGGGAAAAGAAAGGAGGGGAGTAGCTGCCACACACTGGGATGGAGTCTTTCCAAGTTAAGACAAAGGGAGAGATGGAGGGGCCAGCACAGTAGGAGACAGAGTGGCTGTGTTCCCAAGGCCAGCCGTCTGTTAGATGAGGGACGAACTCCTTAAAAAGTCAATAATTAGAGAACCGATTCTGGGCTCTGAAAATAAACACGGGACAAAGTACATAGTGTATAGAGATTAACGTTCACAGCATTATCATTTAATAGCTTAGCCTGTATTAGATATGAGCAATTTGATGTTAACTTCAACTTTTAAAAATCTTCATATTTTTTTCTGAATGTAGAAATAAAACTGGCTTAGTGCAAAAAATAAATAAATAAATAAATAACCAAAACAACAGGGGAACCCTCTCAACTACATAAAAACATTTAATGCAAAAAGTCCTCTGTGACCCCATCCTAAATAAAAACTCAATAACCACTACTAATAGGTTGGTGTTTTTCCTTTTAGTTTTTTCCTTCATATACTTTCTTTGCTTTTTGCTTTTTTTTTAAACAAAGGTTAGGTTATATCCTAAATATCATTCTGCAACTTACTTTTTAAACATATCAATATAATGTGAACATTTTTCTATGTCAGTATAAATAGATCTATCCCAAAGATGGAGCCCTGGTGGCACAGTGGTTAAGAGCTCGGCTGCTAACCAAAAGGTCGGCAGTCCAAATCCACAAGCTGCTCCTTGGAAACCCTATGGGGCAGTTCTACTCTGTCCTATAGGGTTGCTATGTCCTATAGGAATCGACTCCACAGCAATGGGTTTATCCCAAAGATCTATCTTTTTAGCTGTAGCATAATAGCCTACTTATTTAAATAATCCCATTATTGCTGGGCATTCGGCAATAAGGACAACCATATTTTGCTATTGTAACTAGGGCTATAGCAGATATCCTGACATGTCTTTGTAACTTTTGTTTCCATAAGAACAAAAAATAGTTTCATTTGCTCCCTAATGAAAATGTTGCAGCTAATCAGAATAGGACAACCCATTTAAAAAAGAAGTATCTTGGGGTGGGGGTATAGGGAGGGGCAGTGGTGACAATGGTGGACATTTACTTTACGTTTGGTTTGATGAAAGAGAAGCCCATTTACCAGGAATCTCATTTTCTAGCTCCATTATGCTAAAAGTACTACTTTACACATGAAAGATCAAATCTAAAATCTAAAAATTTGAGGCTGGAGAATTTGGATGAGCCTGTCTGAAGTTCTGGAACATCAGATTCTTTTTTTTTTAACTTTTCTTTTTTTTTATAAATTTTTTTATTGTATTTTAGATGAAGGTTTACAGAACAGTTTCTCATTAAACAGTACACACATTTTTTCATGACAATTGTTAACAACCCCACAACATGTCAACCCTGTCCCTTCTCAACCTTGGGTTCCCTAATACCAGCTTTCCTGTCCCCTCGTGCTTTCTAGTCTTTGTCCCTGGACTCTTGTGCCCCATTTTGTTTTATGGTGCTGTCTAATCTTTGGCTGAGTGGTGAACCTCAGGAGTGACTTCATTACTGAGCTAAAAGGGCATCCGGGGGCCATACTCTTGGGGTTTCTCCAGTCTCTTTCAGGCCAGTGAGTCTGGTCTTTTTTGTGAGTTAGAATTTTGTTCTACATTTTTCTCTAGCTCTGTCCGGGACCCTCTGTTGTAATCCCAGTCAGAGCAATCAGTGGTGGTAGCTGGGCACCATCTAGTTGTACTAGACTCAGTCTGGTGGAGGCCATGGTAGTTGTGGTCCATTAAGGAACGTAGGATTCCTACCTACATCCCGGTAGGAACTGCAATTGGATAGCTTCTCCAGTCTGGTTCTCACTGAGTCAGTTTCCACTTTTTCCTACTGAGGGACTTATGGGTTCTTTAGTTACATGAGTTAAGTGTGGTCTGAAATTCAAAACAACAGTACGTCTTTCATAATTCTCCTGAGAAAGAAGAAGTCCAATGGTAAACAATGCCACTAAGTTTTCTCATCCCCCACCCTCCCAGTTGCATCTAAATGCCATCCTAACTGTGCCTTATACTAACAGAGTAGACAAGTCACTAATCTCTCTGAGACAGTGTCTCCTAACCTATAAAATGTTGCTATCTAGTTTCAATCATTATTGTGAGGTTTAAAGATAATGTATGTAAAGCAGTGGAAAAAAGTACATGTTCAAAGAATGGCAGCTACTATTATTTTTGATTGAAGCTGATAGGATTAAATAGCAAGAGGAGATAAAACTACAAGGTAGTTAGAAGGGGGAAAAAAATCCAAGGAATATGTTGGTAAATTTGTACTTTGCATTTGTTTGTTTTTCTTTTTTTATATTGTTGTAGTTTAAGTGAAAGTTTACAATTCAAGTTAGTTTCTCATACAAAAATTTATACATACATTGTTATGTGACCCTAATTGCTCTCCCTATACTGACAGCACACTCCTTTCCCCCCTGGATTTCCTATGTCCATTCAACCAGCTCCTAAACCTCTCTGCCTTCTCATCTTACCTCTAGACAGAAGATGCCCATTTAGTCTCATGTATTTACTTGAGCTAAGAAGCACACCCTTCATCAGTATCATTTCATGTCCCATAGTCCAGTCCAATCTTTGTCTGAAGAGTTGGCCTCGGAAATTGTTTTAGTTCTGGATTAACAGAGACTCCAGGGGCCATGCTTTCCGGGATTCCTCCAGTCTCAGTCGGACCATTAAGCCTGATCTTTTTACTAGAATTTGAGTTCTGCATCCCACTCTTCCCCCACTCCATCAGGGACTCTCTGTTGTGTTCCCTGTCAGGGCAGTCATTGGTGGTAGCTGGGCACCATCTAGTTCTTCTGGTCTCAGGCAGATGAAGCCTCTGATCTATGTGGCCCTTTCTGTCTTTTGAGCTACTACTTTCCTTGCGTAATTGGTGTTCTTCATTTTCCTTTACTCCAGGTGATTGGGACAAATTGATGTATCTTAGATGGCTGCTTGCTAGCTTTTAAGACCCCAGATGCCACTCACCAAAGTAGGATGCAGAAGATTTTCTTAATAAACTTTGTTATGCCAATTGACCTAGATGTCCCCTGAAAGCATGGTCCCCAAACCCCTGCCCCTGCTATTCTGTCCCTCAAAGTGTTTGATTGTATTCAGGAAACTTCTTAGCTTTGGTTTAGTCCTGTGGTGCTGACTTCCCCTGTGGTGTGTGCTGTCTTTCCGTTCACCTAAGATAATTCTTGTCTACTATCTAGTTAGTGAATAACCTTCACCTTCCCTCCCCACCCTCATAACCATCAAAGAATGTTTTCTTCTGTGTTTAAACCTTTTCTTGAGTTCTTATAATAGTGGTCTTATGCAATATTTGTCCTCCTGTGACTGACTAAATTCACTCAGCATAATGCCCTCCAGATTCCTCCATGTTATGTTTCATAGCTTCATCATTGTTCTTTATTGTTGCGTAGTATTCTATTGTGTGAATATACCATAATTTGTTCATCCATTCATCCGTTGACGGGCACCTAGGTTGTTTCCATCTTTTTGCTATTGTGAACAGTGCTACAATGAATATCGGTGTGCATATATTTATTCGTGTGACAGCTCATATTTCTCTAGGATATATTCCAAGGAGTGGGATTGCTGGATCGTATGGTACTTTTATTTCTAGCTTTTTAAGGAAGGGTCAAACCGATTTCCAAAGTGGTTGTACCATTTTATATTCCCACCAACAGTGTGTAAGTGTTCCAGTCTCTCCACAACCTCTCCAACATTTATTATTTTGTATTTTTTGGATTAATGCTAGCCTTGTTGGGGTGAGATCGATCTCATTGTAGTTTTGATTTGCACGTCTCTAATGGCTAATGATTGTGAGCATTTCTTCATGTGTCTGTTAGCTGCCTGAATGTCTTCTTTGGCGAAATGCCTGTTCATATCCTTTGCCTATTTTTTAATTGGGTTATTTGTCTTTTTGTTGTTGAGGTTTTGCAGCATCTTGTAGATTTTAGAGATTAGAAGCTGATCGTATTAGTAATAGCCAAAAATTTTTTACAAGTCTGTAGGTTGTCTTTTTACTCCTTTGGTGAAGTCTTTTGACGAGCATAAGTGTTTGATTTTTAAGGAGTTCCCAGTTATCTAGTCTCGCTTCTGGTGCTTGTGCATTGTTACTTATGGTTTGTATTGTGTTTTTGTCATGTATTAGGGCTCCTAGCATTGTCCCTATTTTTTCTCCCATGATCTTTATCGTTTTCGATTTTATATTTAGGCCTTTGATCCATTTGAGTTAGTTTTTGTGCATGGTGTGAGGTATGAGTCTTTTTTCAGTTTTTTGCAGATGAACATCCAGTTATACCAGCATCGTTTGTTAAAGAGACTGTCTTTTCCCAATTAACGGACTTTGGGCCTTTGTCAAATATCAGCTGCTCATAGGTGGATGAATTTATGTCTAGATTCTCAATTCTGTTCAGTTGGTCTATGTATCTGTTGTTGTACCAGTACCAGGCTGTTTTGACTACTGTGGTGGTATAATAGGTTCTAAAATCAGGTAGTGTGAGGCCTCCAGCTTTGTTCTTCTTCTTGAGTAATGCTTTACTTATCTGGGGCCTTTGCCCTTTCCATATGAAGTTGGTGATTTGTTTCTCCATCTCCTTAAAAAATGCCATTGGAATTTGGATCAGGATTACATTGTATCTGTAGATCGCTTTGGGTAGAATTGACATTTTCACAATGTTGAGTCTTCCTATCCATGAGCAAGGTATGTTTTTCCGCTTATGCATGTCTTTTTTGGTTTCTTGCAGTAGTGTCTTGTAGTTTTCATTGTATAGGCCTTTTACGTCTCTGGTTAGATTTATTCCTAACAATTTTATCTTTTTGGGGGCTATTGTAAATGGTATTGATTTGGTGATTTCCTCTTCGAGGTTCTATTTGTTGGTGTAAAGGAATCCAACTGATTTTCCTATGTTTATCTTGTATCCTGAAACTTTGCTGAAATCTTCTACTAGTTCCAGTAGTTTTCTTCTGGATTCTTTGGGGTTTTCTGTGTACAAAATCATATCATCTACAAATGGATCTACTTTGACTTCTTCTCTACCAATTTGAATGCCCTTTATTTCTTTTTCTAGCCTGATTGCTCTGGCTAGGACCTCCAGCACAATGCTGAATAAGAGTGGTGATAAAGGGCATCCTTGTCTGGTTCCCGTTCTCAAGGGGAATGCTTTCAAAGTCCCTCCATTTAGGATGACGTTGGCTATTGGCATTGTATAAATGCCCTTAATTATGTTGAGGAGTTTCCCTTCTATTCCTATTTTGTTGGGAGTTTTTATCATGAATGGGTGTTGGACTTTGTCAAATCCTTTTTTGCTTCGATTGATAAGATCATGTGGGTCTTGTCTCTTGTTTTATTAATATGATGGATTACATTGATTGTTTTTCTAATGTTGAACTATCCCTGCATAGCTGGTATAAATCCCACTCGATCATGGTGAATTATTTTTTTGATATGCTGCTGAATTCTATTGGCTAGAAAATTGTTGAGGATTTTTGCGTCAATGTTCATGAGGGATATTGGTCTGTAATTTTCCTTGTTTTGGTGGTGTCTTTACCTAAGTTTGTACATTTTTATTGCAGCAGCTTTGAGATCTGATTTCTACGGGGGCAGGAACTAGCATCTATTAAGAAGCATTATCTGCCAGGCTCTGTGCTAGGAACTTTACATACGTACGTCGTCTTACTTAATTCTCATGACAAACTTTTTAAGTATTCTTTTCCCGCTTTACAGATAGGAATCTATATTCTGAGACACAGAATGATTAAGTGGCTTTCTCAGATTTATCAATCTAGTAAGTGGCTACTACCACCACCAGTTACCATTGAGACAATTCTGACTCATGGCGACCCTATGTGTTTCAGAGTAGAACTGTGCTCCATAGGGTTTTCAGGACTGTAACTTTGGCCCTTTTCCCATAGCACCACTGAGTAGATTCAAACCAGTAATCTTTCAGTTAATAGCTGGGAGCAAACCATTTGCACCATCCAAAGACCTCTTCTCTTACAGAACACAAGTGGCCTGGAATGAAAGGAAAGACAAAAGAAATAATCAATAGACCAAAACCACAGACAGCCTCTGCAAAATTCTTGATTTTCTCTTCCCAACAACTCCCTCACAAACCTGACTTTCATCTTAGAAAAAGTTCATACTTGAGATACATAGAGATTCCATAGCTGTTTCTTTGGAATACGTTTCTCTTGTATTACTCTGTACAGTCTCTACAGCAGCATATGGTATACCCTGCTCCCTCTTCCCCCCCGATTTAGCATAATAGCATTGTAATTTTGGGGTGTTTTTGGCTGCAATTTACAAAAAAACTCTAATCAAAATGGCTTAAACAACGAGGAAAATTTCCTTTTCCACATATAAGAAGCCCCAGGGTAGGACAGCTCCAGGGCTGACTGATTCAATGGCTCAGATTCCTTCCATTTTTTTCTCTCAGCCATCCTCAATGTGACAGCTTTATCCTCAAGTCTGCCCTGCAAGGTTGCATGATAGTTGCCCAGTTCTGGGTACCACACCTAGCTGTGACAGCACCCTGCAGACGAAAAGACTCCAACTCCCCCGTATTTCGTTTGCCAGAACGGAGTCACCTACTGTTACCTGATCTGCACTGTCCAGAACATGTGGCATAAATGGTTTACATTTTAAGTCACTAAAATTCAATTTAAAAAAGTTTCTCATCATGCCATTCTCTTGCAAGCAGAATACAATTACTATGATTTTCAAGTAAAAGTCAATAAAAAAACGAGTAGAGTCTATCATTGATAGTTATTAAGCATCTTTACTTTGCTAGGGGCTGGGAATGCAAAGCTAGGGCTTTGTATTTGCCCGTAAAAATTTATAATTTAGTAGAGGAGATAGAAGGAGTCCCTGGGTGGTGGCAACAGTGAAGCACTCAGCTACTAGATGGAAGGTTGGAGGTTCAAACCCACCCAAAGGCAGGTCAGAAGACAGGCCTGGCAATCTGCTTCCAAAAGGTCACAGCGTTGAAAACCCTATGGAGCGATTCTACTCTACATACATGGGGTCACCATGAGTCAGAATAGACTCAATGGCAGCTAACAACAACAAGAACAGAGGAGACAGACACATACAGAGACAACCACAGTGAAGGATGATTTTCATAAGTGTTGGAAGACAAGTACCAATAACTCCACCTCCATCCTTGTCCGTCAGCATGTGCCACTCCTTGGCCAGAATGTTGAAAACTGTAACCCTTTCTCTTCACTGGATTAGAGACTTCCCCTTTCTTATGACGTCAGTAAAGTCACTAAGAGTCGGAATTGACTTGATGGCAATGAGTTTGTTTTTTTTTTTTTTGGTTATAAAGTCAGTGAAGTTTAAGCCTGAGGGCCTCTCACTTCCTCCCTACAAGGCACTGGGAAGGGTTTTAGGAATGTGTTCACAAGGTCATTTGTTTTTGTAAAATTTGCAAAACATAATAATTTAACTGCAACTGAGTAAGAATTTTGCCTTTTTCACTCAGATTTCTATTCCATCACCTATCTCTTCAATTGGTGTAGCATTGGAGGGGCCCCAGGCATTTTTGGAATCCAGTTAAGGAGAAAGCGAATGAGAGTTAGGTTTGAGTTTATGAGAATATACGTATGTAGTTTGCAATTACTTCCATGTATAGTTACGCTACTGCTAGCCATTTCAGAGCAGGGATGGCTTTCTGGGACGCTCACTATCACCCACTGTGCCAACTCACCCACCATCCTGTACTCAGCTACAGGGCCTGAGGACTTATGGGAACATGAACATGTCCTTCAGCTCCTGGCACCAGATACATATGGGCAGTGGAGGAGAAATCAAGTTTGAAACGCACAGATAGTCTATGAATAGACTAGTTTCCATAGATAGTCTTTAGAAAATTCTTCCAAACATCAGATGTGACAAACTGTAAGTGGATGACTCAGTTCTCACAACACCTAACCAGACCGAAAGTTCTCTCTTATCAAGAATATGTCTGATAATGTATTATACACAATTACAAAAGATTAATCCTTTTTTGTTGCTATTTTAATGGCAATTTTGAGAAATAGAATTTATAAGAACTCTTATGTTTGTAGAGCATGCACCTCTAGCAGAACAACAAAAGCAAGTATGTTTGTAATAGCTCATATATGATAGAAAATTGATAGAAGTTTTCTCAAATTTGACAATCATGAAAAGCTACATGACATTACTAACTAGTTGAGAAGCTAAGAGAAAGTTTCTTAAACTATCGATAATTGAAAAATAAATTTTGATTAGCCATTCTAGAGGAAACATTAAATGACCTTTCCTTTCTCTCCTTAGATAATGATATCACAAAACTATAATAAAATGAAGAGGTGATCAAAGAGTTTGCAGTCAAAAGATGTTTTTTAAAAAAGATTTTAGAGCTGTGTCAGGCAGTTAATAAAAATATTGTTGTTTTTCTGGATTTGTGACATTTGTGGTATCTATCCACTTAAAAATTTAATTTGTTGTGATTCTTCTCTCAATCTACGTAAGCATTTACATTTGTACCTAATTTTTTGTTCAGAATTTTGCTTCTTTTTCTGACAGAGGATACCCTAAATCTAAAAGCTTCAGCTCCCCCACAAAACCTGAATCCACTGCTGGTCAAGGGAGAAAGTGAGACAATATTAATGGCTACTTTGTTTTAATTACAGTCCCTGGTTAAGTGCTCAGCCACTAACAAAAAAGGTTGGAGGTTCGAATCCACCCAGAGGCACCTCAGAAGAAAGGCCTGGGGATCTACTTCTGAAAAATCAACCACTGAAAATCCTAAGGAGTACAGTGCAACTCTGACACAATGGAGTGACCATGAGTCAGAATCAACTCAAAGGCAACTGGTTTGGTTTTGGGGGGATTTTTGGTTTGTTTTACTCGTAGCTGGTCTGTGTTTTTTGTGTAAGATCCCACTCAGAGAAAACAGGATTTATTCCTTTGGAATTGGAAAATTATTCTTTTACCAGGCCAACACAGGTGACAGCATGGAACAGTGGCAGACTCTAGATTTTGGTGTAATTTTTGGCTCTCCAGCGGACTGAGAGAACGTGGGCATGTTACTTATCCTTAGAAGTCAGTCTGGTCATCTGTAAAGTGAGAACTTTAGGTTAGACAAACTGAAAGTTTTCTGCCAGTGGTTTTAACAGCTAATTGTTGCTCCATGACTTGCTGTGGAGAACACAGAATGACTCGTGAATTTTTAATTCGTGAATGATGGCTACTGGCTTTGTGAAACCTGATCATCCTCATAAATAGGTTAAATACACCTCCTATCTTATTTTGCATTATTCAATTATTTAAGAAGCCCTCTTTTCATACATAGGCAAGGTTAAACTTTTGCACTGCCGCTTCTGAATAGTCACAGATCCTGTATAAGTGGGACCCAAAGTAATTAAGCTTTACTGTTACAACTCTGTTATCTTCATTTCTATATACTTCATAATTTTTTAACCTACCTTATATATGAGATCTTATTTTATCCCTGCCAAATTCTAGGGTAGGTATGTGGAGCAGGAATAATTCTGCCCATTTAATGGGTTTGGTAACTGAGAGGGAAAAAAGCTAAATCACTTTTCTATTAGTTTTAGTTGCCTAGAGATAGAAACAACCAGAATACAAGTCCTTGGATGCCCAGTCCCGTTGTGAAGGTAAATATATTAAAATAAACGTCTGGGTTGGCTAGGTAGACACTCTGGTTATCACCGAAAACCAAAAAAAAAAAAAAACCATTGCCATTAAATGGATTCCAACTCATGGCAACCCCATGTGGTACAGAGTAGAACTGCTCCATAGGGTTTTCTTGGTTGTAATCTTTAAGGAAGCAGATCACCAGATCTTTCTTCCTCAGTGCTGCTGGGCAGGTTTGAACCGCCAACCTTTTAGGTTAGTAATCATGTGTAAATCATTTGTGCTACCCAGAAACCATCTGGTCATCACCAGTTACTGGCATACATTGGCCAAAAGCCCTAGGACTTTCATGATAATGGGGACATGGGTGGCGGCATAACACCCATGCAAGGTGAGGACTGAGCTTATCCCTTGTTAGGAACAGTTCTGGAATTCATCTTAAATATTAAAGGAAAGAGAACTGAGACTAGCCAGTCCCTGAAGGTAAATGGAACTTTGCCCTGACACCTCCTGCCAGCCCCCAGAGCACAGCTAAATGCGGTGGCTCAGTGACTAATAACTATCAGATAGCTCCTAGTCTGTAGGACACAGATAGCATGTCTGTGCAAGGGCTGGCAGGCTGGCTGGCTGGGCTTGTCTCATTCTCATCGACCTGCTCTCCAACAGGTGCTTGAGATAAGGCGGTTTATCCCGGGTGGAATTAGAGGAGACACATGAAGAGGACATATGTACATCTGGCACCAGTGGGTCTCTATACCTGCTCAGGGGCCTCTATTCAAATATTGATGAACAGCAGCTTTGTAACAATAGTCACACATCCAGTGCCTCTCTGCTCCAGCCTCTCAGTGAAATGAGAGCTCCCTCTGAAATGCAGGCCAGCTTACCCAAGAAATGGAGAGTAATGTTCCTGAGAAGGTGGAGCCCTAGTGGCGCAGTGGTTAAGAGCTTGGCTGCTAGCCAAAAGATTGGCAGTAGAAATCCACCAACCACTCCTTGGAAATCTTATGGGGCAATTCTACTCTGTCCTATAGGGTCGCTATGAGCTGGAATCGACTTGACAGCAATGGGTTCCTAAGAAGTGTGGCTTCAAGAGCGCAGCTTGGAAAAGAGGGCAATTACGAGCCCATGTATGTGATCCTCGAGTATGAGTTTGGTGAGTGGTTGTCTTGCAAGCATCTCTAGAGTCACTGTGAGTTGGAATCAACTCAGTGACAACAGTTTTTTGTTTTGTTTTGTTCTTGGGGGGTTGTCTTACAATCATTGCAGGTTGCCTCCTTTAATATATACATATTTCTTTTGAAACCGCATTGAGACAAATATCCTGAACACATTCTGGAAGTGTAGGTGATATGGAACTCGGCTCTGGGCCCAAGGGTATCAGTCAGCTGAGGCCTGCTGGGGTCAGGAATCACTTTTTGATGGAGTCTGTCTAGACAAGTTGTCCAATCGCTGTCCTCCATGACTACTTCAGGCCACTTGAGTCACTTGATGGCACCAACACAGTCAGAATTTCAGCCCCCACTGCACAAATAAACTTCAAATGCAGGTGGTGATTCTGGCTTCTTAAGAGTTTTTAATGGAGAAAAACACATCTTGGCTTTCTTACCTACCCAAATACTGATTCGTAAGGGTTCTTCCTACCTCACACTTAATACCTTTGGTAAAATGATATATATTTTTATAATTTTTAATAATTTTAGAGCACATCTATGCTGTTGTCTGCCTTTTGTCAAAGATAATCTACAGCTGTAAGACTGTACCTCATGAGCAGCCACCACACATCTGTCAGTGGGAGCTTGTGTGTTGCTGTGATGCTGAACAGGTTTCAGCAGAGCTTTCAGACTAAGGCATACTATGAAGAAAGGCCTGGCGATCTACTTCGAAAATCAGCCAATGGAAACCTAAGGATCACAGCGGATCCGATCTGCAACTGATCGTGGGGATGGCTCAGGACCAGGCAGTATTTTGTTCCATTGTGCATGGGTCACCGTGAGTTGGGGGCTGACTCAACAGCTGCTAACAACAACAACATCAGAAGGGGAGAAAGCCATGAGGTAGGAAAAGATAACTCGTGCTTAATGAAGATCTTCTGCATGCCAGGGTCCGTACGTATATATGACTTTTATACCTCCCTGCAACTCTAAGATGCCAGTATGAGAATCTTCATTTTACAGATGAATAAACTGAGGCTCCTAAAGGTGAGGCAGTTCGCCCAAAGTCACAGGAGTGGATTCTGGCCTGTTCAACCCCTAAGACCCATCTCCAATGCCCAAATTCGTGAACTGTGTTTATAACAGCTAACGATTTGTCAAACGCCTGCATTTGCAAGTTGCTTAAACAATCACAGGTCTGGCATTTCACCACAGGAAAGCAGACTCATAAAATACTGTATATGGTTAAACTGCTGATAAAGGCTAATCTTCCAGACAGGACCCAAAGAACAGACAGTTCATTATTTTTTTAATGGTTTCTTACTGTTAATGGGCTTTGGTCAGTGTTCCAGTAGCATCATAAAGAATCTGGGAATTTAAACCAAAAGCTTGGCTCTTCTCCTTGACTGTAAGGTGACCTTAGGTTTGTCACTCAGTTTGGCTGTGTCCTATTTTCCTTATCTGTAAAATGGGTGCAATAATTATGCTAAGGGTGAAATAAGACTATATGCATGAAAGCTCTTTGAAAATATTGTTCAGAAGTCTTGACTTTCTTCTAAGAAATACATGCATGGTGCAAAATAGATATAAATTTGTATAATAATAGCTGATATTTATTGACTGTTTATTATTTGTGGGCACTGTGTCAAATGCATTACAGCCTTCATTACGTGTAATCATCCCTACATGATGAGGTAAATACTAGTATTATCCCCATTTTACAGATGAGGAAAACAAGTCACAGAGAGGTAAGAAACCTGGCAAGTCACATAGCTGGGAAGTGGCAGAGTCGGGTGGGATTCCAACCCAGATGGTTTCCTTCCAGAGCCCATGCTATTAGCCACTACACTATATTGCCTCCCATGTCTAAGTATAATAAAATGACACTTAAGGCAGAAGCTTTTATATAAACAAGTTGATTAATTATCAAAGAATAAACATTTGATCTACACACTCCTGTCGGAAGATTCCAGTGCAAACATACACCCTACTACCTTGTCGCCCTACAGGAGAGTCCTCATTAGCCACCAGGATCATGTTTCAACTCCTTGGGTTCCCCAACCAGGCTCTCCCAGTCTTTCCCCCTTCACCATAATCAGCCTCTGACCTTTCCCTCTGCTGATCCTCAGCATCTTGCAGTATCTACTCACACTGTTCCCCCTGCCTGACTCTCTCCAGAAGTCTCCCCAAGCCCCGAGTTTGGGTTATCGGCCTTCCTTTGGTGCTTAGAGTACCCTAAGTTTCCCTCTGTCCTGGCAAAATCTCCTCTAGTGAAATCCTTTCCTTCTCTTCTGTTTCCTAATAACAGGCACCTCAGGGGCTCATCTGCATCTTAGTCATCTTTGTACCTTTAGGACTTCATCTTGCCAACACTCAAATTTGTCCCCAGTAAATGTTTTAAAATTGTTAGAGAGTAGTATCCTGGATTGGATTCTGGAACAGAAAAGGGATATTAATAGAAAACACAGGTGAAATCTGAATGAAGTCTGCAGTTAATAGTATTATATGAATTTTAATTCCCAACTTTGGATGACTGTTCCATGGTTATGTCAGATGTTAACATTAGGGGAAGCTGGGTGAAGTGTATAGAGGAACTCTCTCTACCATCTGTGCAACTCTTCTGTAACTCTAAAATTATTTCAAAATTAGAAGTTTAAAAAGCAATCGCTAGATGGCTTTGTAGCATAGATGTTTAAGGCTACTCCTTTGGATTTAGATAGACCTAAGTTAAAATCCTAACTGAACCACTTACTATATATACTGTGTGATCTTGGGCAAATCAAAGCCACAGTCTCTCTGAACCTCATTGTTAAATGGCCTGACTCACCGGAAATGTTCCATAAATAGTAGTTGGTTTTGTTATGATATTGTATTCATAATAATAAAGTAGTATTATTATAACCACTTGTGAAGAATAGGACCTGAACTTTCCTTTTCAAACTTATCCCCCCGCCCCCGCACCTCCACACCTCTTACTATCCCAATACAACTTATACTCAAGTCACATCCATTTATCTACTCAACAAATAGGTTCTGAGTGTTCTAGGCACTGTTCTAGGCCCTGGAGATATAGCAATGAATGAAACAGACAAAAATTCCTGCCATTAACAGCTTACATTCTAGTGGAGATAGACAGTCAACAAGTAAATAAAATTTATGGTACAGCAACCAAGATGTCCCTCAATAGGTGAATGGATAAACTGTGGTAAATCCATACAATGGAGTATTATTCAGCAATAAAAGGGAATAAGCTATCAAGCCATGAAAACACATGGAGGGACTTTAATTGCATATTGCTAAGTGAAAGAAACCAGCCTGAGAAAACTGCATACTGTATGGTTCTAACTACTATGTGACATTCTGGAAAAACGCAAAACTAAAAAAGCAGTAAAAATATCAGTGGTCGCCAGGAGTTTAGGGAGGAACAGGTGAAGCACAGGGCATTCTTAGGGCAGTGAAACTATTCTATGTGATACTGTAATGGTGGGCATATGGCATTAAGGATTTGTCAAAACCAATAAGACTGAACGACACAGGGAGTAAACCCTAACATAAACTATGGACTTTAGTTAATAACAATGTATCAATCAACATCGGTTCATCAATTGTAACAAATGTACCAAGGGAATACAAAATGTTAATAATAGGATAAATGTATGTAGAGGGTGAGGCGGTATCTGGGAACACTCTGTACTTTCTGTACAATTTTTCTGTAAACCTAAAATTGCTTTTAAGAAGTCTGTATGGCGTGGTGGTTAAGAGTTTGGCTGCTAACCAAAAGGTCGACAGTTCGAATCCACCAGGCTCTCCTTGGAAACTCTATGGGGCCGTTCTACTTTGCCCTATAGAGTCGCTATGAGTCAGAATTCAACTCGAGGACAGTGGGCTTTTTGGTTGGTTTTCAAAGTGTTGTCCCCACACCAAGCATTATCAGCATCTCCTGGGAACTTGTTAGAAATGTAAATTATCACA
This sequence comes from Dugong dugon, assembly GCA_030035585.1. Taxonomy (NCBI): domain Eukaryota; kingdom Metazoa; phylum Chordata; class Mammalia; order Sirenia; family Dugongidae; genus Dugong; species Dugong dugon. Next base: position 157,609,596 of record CM057462.1, read on the forward strand.
TCTATTGATCTCATCACATCTGGAGCAAGGAGAATGAAGAAAACCAAAGACACAGGGAAATGTTAGCCCACTGGACTAATGGACCACATGAGCCCAGAACGGCCTCCACCAGCCTCAGCCCAGAAGAACTAGATGGTGCCTGGCTATCACCACCGACTGCTCTGTCAGGGATCACAGTAGAGGGTCCCAGACACAGTGGGAGAAAAATGTAGAACAAAATTCAAATTCATAAAAAAAGACCAGACTCGCTGGTCCAACAGAGACTTGGAGGAACCCCTGAGGCTATGGCACCTCAGGACACCCTTCTAATTCAGAACTGAAGCCACTCCCTAAATCCGCCTTTCAGCCAAAGATTAGACAGGCCTATAAAACAAACAATAACACCCGTGAGGAAACTGCTTCTTGGTTCAATCAAGTATAGGAGAGCAAATGGGCAACACATGCCCAAAAGCAAAGACGAAAACTAGACGAATGGACACAGATAACCCAGGGGAAAAGGGGAAGGAGGAGAGTGCTGACATATTGCTGGGATTGCAACCAATGTCACAAAACTAAATTTTTGAATGAAAAACTAGTTTGCACTGTAAACTTTCACCTAAAACACACACACAAAAGAAATGCAAATTATTGACCCCACCCCAGACCTACAAAATCAGAATTCTGAGAGGTGGGACCCAACACACTGTTTTAAGAAGCCCTCCAGGTGATTCTGATAAAGGTGCAGGTTTACGAACCACTGATAGAGTATGTCAGCGGTGATGGGTGATCTGGGAATAGTAAAGCAGGAAATAAGGATAGGTGTGTCAGGGTGAGGAGGGAGGCTGCAACTTTAAATAGGGTGGCTACAAAGGCCTCACTCCGAAGGTGACATCTGCTCAAAGACTTAAAAAAGATGAGGGAGTGGGTCTCAAGAATATCCAGGGGAAGAGCGCTCAGGCAGAAGGAATGGCAAACTCAAAGACACTGAGGAAGCAGCCAGCCTGGGATGTTCAAGGAACAGCAAGGAGGCCAGTGCAGCTGGATGGGGCCAAGCAAGAAGAAGAAAGCAGGAAAAGTGGGAGAGGTCATGGGACTCCAGACTGTCTAGGGAATTGTAAGCCTTAGTTAAGAGGTTGATATTTATGTATTAAACCACCCATGCTGTTGTTGTTAGCCATCCCAGCTCATGGCAATTCCATGTGCAACAGAACAAAATGCTGCCAGGTCTTGTGTCATCCCAATGATGGGTTGCAGAGCAGACCGTTGTGATCCATACGGTTTTCATTGGGTGGTTTCTGGATGTAGATCACCAGGTCTTTCTTCCTAGTATGTTTAATCTGGAAGCCCCACTAAAACCTGTTCAGCATCATAACAACATATGAGCTTCTACTGACAGATAGGTGATGGCTGCGCGTGAGGTGCACCAGCTGGGAATTGATCCCAGGTCTCCCTCATGGAAGGTGAGAATTCTACCACTGAACCACCAATGCCCTCTTGAACCCACCTATTGTTCCTCCAAAAACAGTCTGCCTTTTCCTGTATAAGCAAGAACCCTTCCCCAGCCCCCAAATACACTTGCCCTGCCTTCAGGGTCCTAGTCAATCCCTTCCTTTCCTTAGGCTTCCCAGATCTCATGCTGTCAGAATAAGCCTCTCCCACAAGCACTTTGGTTCATCCTAAGCTAAAACAAGAGTCCTCGTGGGGCAGTGGTTAAGAGCTTGGCTGCTAACCAAAAGGTAGGCAGTTCGAATCCTCCAGGCAATCCATGGAAACCCTATGGGGCAGTTCTACTCTATCCTATGGGATCGCTCGGAGTTGACTCAACGGGAACAGGTTTGGCTTTCTGTGGTTTAAGCTAAAACATACCATCGCCTGAGTGCGTGAGTTTGTAAGCCCTATTGGATTGTGTCCTCCTAAAGCAGAAACTCAGTCATTTTCCTCCTTGATCCCCAGTGCTTATCACAATGTTTGTGCATTGCAACTGCCCCATAAATATTTACTGAATTCTTTTTAAGTTTTCAGGATAGAAACCAACACATTATCGGCAGTCAGTAAATACTACAAATGCTGCTAATGATTTTGAAATATTCTCTGTTGGAGGTAAGAGAAAAAGAGCCCTTCGGTGTATCCTCAAACCACCAAAGCAATTTGGATTAGGCTGAAGTACTTACTCAGAGTTTGGCCAAAATCAGCACCAAGACAAAACAAACAAACAAAAAAACCCATTGCTTTCAAGTTGAGTCTGACTCGTAGCGACCCTAGAGGACAGAGTAGAACTGCCCCATAGATTTTCCAAGGAGCACCTGGTGGATTCGAACCGCTGACCCCTTAAAACCAGCACAGTCACTCCTTATTCCCAGCTGCTTTCTCTTTGTGCCTGATGGCTTGGCTACCAAACCAAAAAAACCAAACCCATTGTCATCAAGTTAATTCCAACTCATCTGAGTATTGCCATAGAGTATCATCAGTTTATTGCTAGCCTTGGGCCAAAATGGACCAAGTTGGGAATTGGCATGAAAAGATGATGGGCATTAGAATTAGTCAGAGCTGAGTTTGAATCCTAGCCCCATTATGCACACAGAGGTTCTGACCTTTTTTTACGTGATAAACCTCATTAGCATCTGGTGAAGCCTATATAGGACCTCTTCTCAGTATGAGGTTTCTAAATGCATAAAATACAATTTGTAGGATTGCAGAGGAATCAAGTTTTATTGAAACATAATTGAAATTATGTTCAAAGTTATTAGAATATTTAAAAAGCAGTGTGTGTTATAGTAGTGTTTCTGTGTCTTTTTAGTACATTAAATAACAAAATCTAAAGGCAAGTCTAATAAGTACCCAATTTATGATGTAATGATATGAGCGTAAATGCTGTTTCCAGATCTCCATAACAACAGTAATATGATATAAAATTATCTGTGATTTATGTTACTGACGTAGATACAGGTACTGCTATTACTACTGTGGTTTGTCGCTTACATTCATGCTTGCAGGAAATGCCAAAATTCAGTTTGACTCTGTGACTATTTAGTGAGGGGAAAAAATATTTGTGTCCACCCTAGTTCACCCTGAATTCTATGCAAAGACCCTTTGACCCCAGCATATAACCAGGGGCAAATTACTTTACCTCTCTAAATTTCAATATCTGTATCTGTAAAATGATGCATAATAGATGGCAGCTGTTGCTATTATTATCAGTAATAGTGGTAAGCAATTAAGGATTTTTCATAAATAGCTTGGAACATACGCTGAGTCAGTTCTCGTTTATAATCAATAAGTTGACCCAGTAGGCATTCATCCTCTTAAAATCAAGAGTTCCTACCATCAAAAAATCCCTAATTGTCCTGAAATTTCACCTTTAGAGAAGCAGGCATTATTTAGGGATGAAAGACTTTTCAGCTTCAAGAGACTCCTAATAAAAATTACTGATTCCCAATGAACTATCACCTAAACTCCTCAGGGAATCGGGCATTTGCTAGACCAGGAGGAAATACGGATGGCTAAGAAAAGGGGATACATACTGCCCCCAATTCACTGTTTTCAGAGGACCCCTTACGGAGGCTGAATTGTTTGCCAAACAAGATCATATTCAGTCTATAGTCTTGGTCTCAAGGGGGTTTTCCTAAAGCCCAGTGGTATGTTTGATTATAATTTGTAAGGGTCTACATGTCCCAAATATCTTAATCCATTCTCCAGTGAATTTCCATCCTAAAATATTATCTTTTCTATGTTTGAGTGACACTAATTTGGTTTTCAAGCACATGAGAAAAAGGTGCTTTCCTTTGAGCCAACCCTCCAGAATTGCTCTCTTCCTGGACCTAGTGATTTCTTCGAACTCTATAGTGTAGTGCTTCAGAAGCTGTAATATACATCAAAATCACCTGGAAAACCCATTAAAACACAGATTGCTGGGCCCCATCCCCAGAGAATCTGATTCAGTAGAGTCTGAGGTGGGACCTGAGAATTTGCATTTCTAACAAGAGTCCAAGTGTCTTTATCTCTATGAACCCAGTTTATTTGTACTTAAACCAAGATAATAATGCCTTCTTTAAGAGCTGTTGAAAGGATTATGAAAAGTAAAATATGTAAATGTATTCAAAGCTCTAAGCCCCCGGTAGAAATATAATAGCTGTTAATTACCATGATGGGAAGATTGTTATGGGAAGAAAGGAAAGACATCAGAGAAAGCTTACTGGAGTTGACACCACAGCAGAGTCTTGAAGAAGCAATAGAAATTAGCTGGGGAAGAAGGGGAGTGCAGGATGTTCCCAGCATAAACAACAATGTGTAAAGGTTGAACTACATGAAAACACATAGCTAATTCAGAAAGCTGCCAGAAATTCCACTTGGCTGAAGCAAGTACATATATCATAAGTACATATGCAGGACTTTGATAACAAAGGCCTTTTGTGGCATACTAAAAACCCCACCTACTGCAATTTAGTAGATTCTGACTCAGCGACCCCATAGGGTTTCCAAGGCTGTAAATCTCTGACTGCCATATCTTTCTCCCGAGGAGTCACTGGTGGTTCCGAACCATCGCCCTTTCAGTTAGCAGTCGATCGCTTTAACCACTGCACCACCCCTTCCTCTCCCGTCTCCCACTAGCCCAACTTCATGTCACTGGCCTGCTTGAAAAACCTGAATGGTTTTCCATCTGTTCCAAAAGAGATGGAAAACCACTGAAGTTTTTCAAGCAAGCCAGTGACATGAAGCAGGGCTAGCGGGAGAGTAAGTGGTCTAAGTTAATGCCTGTGTCTATCTTGAGTTTATGCGTAGGTAATGATGATTGAATCCATCAAGGGTGCACCACAGAAGAAAAAGCAGTTGGGGAGAGAAGCTAATGAATTACATTTTGGATATATTAAATTCAAGGCACCTGTAGGACACCCACACAGGCATACCAACGGGTAGTTAGATATGTGAATCTAGATGTGTTGGGGAAATTTTGAAATACAGATTTAGAAGATGTCAGCATATAGGTGGAAGTTATAGCCACAGGAATAGATAAAATAGCTCAAGGAGTATGCAGCCTGAGAGAAGACCTGAGGACAGAAATCTGAGAACACCAACATTTAAGTAATAATCTCCACAGAGCTCGAATCAAGATTAAGTGGACAGAGCCCCTGTTTCCCGTTCTCACAATATGTGTACACATGCAAACTCTGGTTTAAATGGACATAAGGTCAGCCTTAGTCGATGGTACCCACGCTATCCAACACAGCAGTTAAGTGGTAGAAGCAATATATAACCAACACACTGTAGAGGTCTTGAAGGGCACTGGAAGGGAGAACAGGTACGGATCATCTCATTCCTCAGTTGCTACAGTCCCTAGAGAACAACTACCCCAGGTGGTCATCCTCTAGGGATGGCTCTCTTCTTTTTTCTTTTTTCACGTTTTCCAAACTCTTTTTTTTTTTTTTTTAAATATTTTATTGTACTTCAGGTGAAGGCTTACAGAACAAACAGTTTCTCATGTAACAGTAGTACACATGCTGTTTTATGACTTTGGTTAACAACCCCACAACATTTTAACCCTCTGAATTCTCAGCTTTTTTTTTTTTTCTTTTTTGGTGAAAATACACATAGCCAAAGATACACCATTTCAAAACTTTTTACGTACACTTTTAAGTGACATTGACTATGCTCTTCCAATTGTGCTAACCATTCTCACCGAAGATGAAGGCTTACAGGACAAAATAGCCTCCCATTTAACAGTTACTACAAATGTTGCCCTATAACAATGGTTAACAATCTCACAACACATCAACAGTATCCTTACTCAACTTGTGTTCCTTATCATCAGCTTCCTACTCCCCCTCTGCCTTCTGGCCCTTGTCATTGGACTCCTGTACCTCGTTAGTCTCATTTAGTTTTACTGGGCTGTCTACTCCCAGGCTGAACAGTGAACCTCGAAGGTAACTTCACATCTGAGCTGAAAGGGTGTGTGGGAGCCATACTCTTAAGGTTTCTCCAGTCTCTTTTAGGCCAGTAAATCTGGTCTTTTTTTTTTTTTTTTTTTCTGAGTTAGAATTATGGGGACGGCTCTCTTCTTCAAGAATTTTTTGCATTATCTCTTGATTTGCATAGCTTATCATTCCCAGGGAGAAAGATATTGTGAACCATGATTTATCACAAAAAGAAATGCCATTCACCTGTTTCTTCCTTAAGACGTAAAGATACCAACATTGACCCAATATCATCCTGCCAACATTATCATCCTGGGCTTGGCCAAACCACCACAAACAAGCGGGATCCAGCTTCAGCCCAGCCCTGAGCACACCCAGGCCAGTCAACAAGGAGAGCAACTCCCGAAGTTTCAACACTGCCTTTCCTGCCACAGGCTTCTGAGCAGCCTGACCCACAGGGGAGCAAATTCAAAAGCATGCCCTGTGAGCCTGGGTAAGGGTAATATTAATGGACATAGAAAACTGGAGGGGAGTCTGGGCTCTTTCAATGTGGGACAGAACAACAGAGAAGCAACTGGAGAAGCTCACAGGGAGAAGGAAATGTTCCACCTCATGTAGGAGACACACAGACCACAACTGAAGAGCATTGGCGTGAAACCTGGTCTCACCTTAAGGAAACCCAGTGTTTACAAAAATCCAAACCTACAGCTAAATTAGGGGGCAATTTTGAAGGTATTTGTCCCTATTTTTTCCTTAGTTAAGCATGATTTCAGGCATAAAAATTCTCTCTGCCCTCTTTTTGGGGAATAGGGTCTGTAAATGATGAGGCACACTTGTGGTATTTATTTATTAATAATTAATAAACCTTAGTTATCTTCAAAGATGTTTTCTTAGGAAGAGACCCTGTGGCCTAACTCTTGAGAGAATGTAAGCCTCATCCTGATTTCACAGAGATCAGGGGCTGAGGTTTATAGATTCAGAAAGGGGCTGAGGCTTGGATAGGACTGTCACAGGCTAGGAAAACACAGGAAATGTTTAATCAGAAGGAATGAAAGCACAGTGTACGGATGGAAATCTGATCTCCTTAGACCAACCTTTATTACAGCTGGGGGGTAGGGGGTAGTGGGAAGGAGCAAATCTAAAATCACCAGACTGTTGAAACAGAACTGTAATGGAGCAAACAGCCTTCCTGGAGATGGGAATGGAGTGTCCGGCCCTCAGTGGACACCTGTGCATGCCCAGGAACTGTGGCATTCAGGCTCTTAAGTACCTCAGGCTGGAACATACTATTCTCACAGACTGCACTCATGAACTTTCTAGAAGGATTTGTTCCAGTTTGTTATTACCCCTTGGAATGTTAAGGCTTTAACCCTGGGTCTAAGGAGACCATCTCCCAAGGTTGTTATTGCTGTTAGTTGCTGTCAAATTGGCTCCAATTCATGGCAACCTTATGTATAACAGAACAAAATGTTGCCTAGTCCTGTGCCATCTTAATGATCCCGGGTATACTTGAGTTCATTGTTGTGGCTATTGGACAGTGACTTCCAGCCTAGGGAGCTCATATTCCAGCAGTATATCAGACAATATTTTATTGTAATGCATGAAGCTTTCATTGGCCTATTTTTGGAAGTAGATCGCCAGGTTTTTCTTTCTAGTCTGTCTTCCTTGGAAGTTTTGCTGAAACCTGTCCACCATGGGTGACCATGCTGTATTTGAAACCGCTGGTGGCATAGCTTCCAGCATCACAGCAACATACAAGCAACCACAGTATGACAAACTGACAGATGGGTGGTAGTGTTCATAGAGTTCCATAAACACAGAGAAGGGAGAGAAAAGCCCTAACGGGAAGGAGTGGGGATGGGAGTTCAGCTCAATCTTGGCTCTAGGTTCATTTTTGGCCCCTGAAGTTACCCAGGTAGGCATGACCACCCATCTGTCAATGAACGTCTGGAATTCAAGGCCCAAGAAGGCAAATGGTAAGAAAAGCTTCCTTACTTCATGTTAGTTTATAAAGTCAGCATGTCTTTACAAAGAAGAGGAATTGTTCTCATAAGCCCCTCTACCACCTGCTATAGAGATGGATAAGAAGCTCTTCTCCTCAGAAGTAGATGTTGATTAAATACTTATGGGAAGATTTATGTAAAAATTCATTTTGGTGGGATTAGAAAAGTTGCTTTGTTTGTCATGGGACATTTTCCCGAAGAGAGCCTACACTGAAGCATGCCATATAAAAGTGCAACTGTGCAGGTTGTCTGACTAGATGAGTCTAGTTCCCTTCCCTGTTTCCCTTCCCCTTTCTGAGGCCTCCCCAGGACATCTCTGGGGACTCCAGACTTTTCGGAGCTCCTTTTGGAAACACTGAATGAATCAATATCACTAAGTGGCTGCCCCTGGCTTGGATTCCAGTGCAAGATTAGGCTCAGAGAGTGGAGTGGCTCATTTTTCAGCAGAGACCAGGACTTCTCAGCCGATTTGGAAGCTGGAGTACATCTACTGCTTTGTGGTACATCATGAGGCTAAAAAATGGTCCCTTTAGTAACTGAATGGAGAAAATATTGAAATTATCAAGGATTTCATTTTACTTAGATTCACAATCAATGCCCATGCAAGCAGTAGTCAAGAAATCAAACAACATATTGCAAATCTACCTCAAAAGACATCTTTAAAATGCTAAAAAGCAAAGATGTCACTTTCAGGACTAAGGTGCACCTGACCCAAGCCATGGTGTTTTCAGTTGCCTCATATGCACGCGAAAGCTGGACAATGAATAAGGAAGACCAGAGAAGAATTGATGCCTTTGAATTATGGTGTTGGTGAAGAATGTTGAATATAACACGGACTGCCAGAAAAACGAACAAATCTGTCTTGAAAGACGTACAGCCAGAATGCTCCTTAGAAGCAAGGATGGCGAGACTTGGTCTTACATACTTTGGACATGTTATCAGAAGAGATCAGTCCCTGGAGAAGCACGCCATGATTGGTAAAGTAGAGGGTCAAAAAAGAAGAAGACCCTCAAGGAGATGGATTGACACAGTGGCCGCAATGTTTCAATGGGTTCAAGCACGGCAGTGATTGTCAGGATGACGCAGGACCAGGCAGTATTTCGTTCTGTTGTACATAGGGTCACTGTGAGTCGGAAGCGACTCAACAGCACCTAACAACAACAACAGTAATTGAACACAAAAAGAATTGTGAAGATGGTGCAGGACCAGGCAACACTTCATTCTTTTGTACATGTGTTTGCCATGGCTTAGAGCTGACTCGATAGCAACTAGCAACAATAACTCAGTTGCTCCTGTCTAGGATAGGGGCTACTGGTGGTTCTCTTAGTACCTATGTTGTACAAGTCCCAAAATCAGTAAGAGCCTCCTCAGGCTGTCTTCTTGGGTTCCCTCTACTATTCGTTGTCATCAAGTTTGAATAATGCCTAAATTACAGAACTACACCATTGGACTAAATTTGTCTTTTCTAGAATGAATGTCTCCTTAATACTTACACCAAAAACTAATTAATGCCTTCTGATATGGGAAAAAGAGAGAAAGGTTACCTTATTTTCAAGCATCTTGTGTCAAGAACCCATTTTATAATTGATGTTGCTGAACTGTACATGTGAAGATTATTCAAAGGTCAAATATTTTGTTGCATATATATTTACCATAATTTAAAAAAAATACTAAGAAAAGAAAAAAAGAACACATTTTAGGTTGTGTACTTGTCACTCCTGAATAATTAAAAGTCAAAGTCACACATGTCACTGAGGGAACCTATAATTACCATCCAAGCATAAGCATTAGTCTCTAAATTGATTCAGATTATCTTAAAAGGGTGGTAGGGAAGAGAGAGACCTTGGCCTAATTTTTATTTGGAAAAAGCAACCTTTTGTGTTTTTAGAGTTTTTCTTTTTTTTTCTTTTATAAAGAGATAAAAACACTTTTAAGTTAAACTTACAGATTAAATGACAGTCATCTTGTAGATTGATTGCAAGGTTTTGAGAAAGTAGAAATGGCATGACCCACGTGGTAGATAGTGGAAGAAACTTCATGTAATATGGAATCCTACACCTGCATCCTACCAGTAAGGAAACTGAGGTCCAGGTGGGTAAAGAAACTTCCTTCATGTCACCAAGCTACTTAGTTGTAGGACAGGAACTAGGACTTCCTTGTTATGGCTCCAAATTCAGTGCTTTTCCTACTACATCATGTAGGATGATAACAGCAAAACAATTAGTAATGTCTCTCCAAACTGCCGTTTAGGTGACAGTGCCATTCAAATAGTGCTCTTCAGCCACGCTTATAAGCAGCCAACGGGGACTGCTTGCATCAGTTACGTCCTGCACACAGTTGTTACAAAAGGAATGATCCTTAGGCTTTAAAATGTCTTTCTCATTTGCTAGGCCTCCGTGGACACAATGGTGGGATCGGGGTACTTCTGAAAAGCCAGACAGAGTAGGCAGAAGACCAGCACACAGGGGTTGTATTGCAGTGGAAGGAGGCAGTATAGGGTAGCCAGCGGTTCTCACCTCTGTAAGCACATTAGAATCACTTGGAGGAATTTTTTTTTTTTTTTTTTTTTTTTTTTAATATATATTTTATTGTACTTCAGGTGAAAGCTTACAGAGCAAATAGTTTCTCATGAAATAGTAGTACACATGTTGTTTTTTTTGACATTGGTTAACAACCCCACAACGTATTAAGCCTCTAAATTCTCAACCTTTTTTTTTGATGAAAATTACAGATGGCCAAAGATACACCGTTTCAAAAATTTCTACATTCACAGTTCAGTGACATTGACTACGCTCTTCCAACTGTGCTGTTATTCTCACTTAAGATGAAGGCTTACAGAAAAAATAGTTTTTCATTTAACAGTTACTACACATGTTGCCCTATGACAATGGTTAACAATCTCACAGCACATCAAGAATATCCTTACTCCACCTTGTGTTCCCTATCACCAGGGGGCTTCCTTGTCCCCTTCTGTCTTCTGGACCTTGTCAGTGGACTATTGTACCTCTTTAGTCTCATTGGTTTATTTATTTATTTATTTATTTATTTATTTTTATTTTATTTAAACACCATTTCAAAACTTTTTACTTACACATTTAAGTGATATTGACTATGCTCTTCCAATTGTGCTGCCATTCTCGCCCAAGATGAAGGCTTACAGGACAAAACAGCCTCCCATTTAATAGTTACTACAAATGTTGCCCTATAGCAGTGGTCAACAATCTCACAATACATCGACAGTGTCCTTATTCAATTTGTGTTCCTTATCATCAGTTTCCTACTCTCCCTCTGCCTTCTGGCCCTTGTCACCGGACTCCTGTACATCGTTAGTCCCATTTAGTTTTACTGGGGTGTCCATTCCCAGGCTTAACATCGAACCTTGAAGGTAACTTCCCCTCTGAGCTGAAAGGGTGTCTGGGGGCCACACTCTCGAGGTTTCTCTAGTATTCTTTAGGCCAGTATATCTGGTCTTCTTTTTTTTTTTTTTTTTTTTTTTTTTGGGAGTTAAAATTATACTCTACATCCTACTCCAGCTCTGCCCAGAACCCTCTGTTGTGATCCTGGTCAGAGGAGTCATTGGTGGTAGCCGGGCACCATCCAGCTGTACTGGGCTCAGTCCCGTGGAGGCCTTGGTAGCTGTGGACCATTAGTCCTTCGGACTAATCTTTTCCTTGTATCCTGTTCTCTTCGTTCTCCCTTGTTCCCGAAGGGATGAGATCAGTGGAGTATCTTAGATGGCCGCTCATAGGCTTTTAAGACCCCAGACACTACTCACCAAGGTAGAATGTAGAGCATTATCTTTATAAGTAGTGTCATGCCAATTGAGCTAGATGTTCCCCGAGATCATGGTCCCCAGAGCCTGGAGGAATTTTTAAGAAGATCTGCACTTCCAGGGACTCTGACTTCTATGGCCTGGGGTGGGGCCCAGATACTGGCATCTGCCAAGGTTTCTTTGGTGATTTGTGTGTGCAGATAAGGTTGAGAATCACTGGAGAGTAAAGCTTTGATGTCAGACAAAGCTGGGTTTAAAGTCCCTGTCTTAATTTCTTAGTGGTACTTTAACAGAAATACCACAGCGTGTGGCTTTAGTGAACAGAAATTTATTTTCTGACAGTTTAGGAGACTAGAAGCCAGAATTCAGGGCACTGGCTCTAGGGCAAGTCTCTCTCTGTTGGCTTTGGGGGAAGATCTTTATCTCTTTCAGCTGCTGTTCATCAGTTCCTTGACAATCTTCATGTGGCATCCACCTTCCCCTCTTTGCCTGTGTCTAGTCTGCTCTTTTTATACCTCAGAAGTGATTAGGTTTAAGACAAACTCTACACTGAGAGGGCCTCATTAGCATAACAAAGAAAATCCTATTCCAAATGGGATTATATCCACAGGTAGAAAAAATCCAAATCTATTGCTGTCAAGTCAGTTCCAACTCATAGCAACCCTGTAGGACAAAGTATGCGTGCCCCATAGGGTTTCTAAGGCTGTAATCTTGATGGAGGCAGACTACCACATCTTTCTCCTACAGAGTGGCTAGTGTGTTCAAACCACTGACCTTTTGGTTAGCAGCTGAGTGCTTTAACCACTCTGGTTAGGATTCCAACACATATTTTGGGGGACATATTTCAATCCTAACAGTCCCCAATTCTGCCACATGTACTTATCCTTTCTCAGTTTCCTTTCTGTATTAAAAAATAAAATCTTATCCCATTGGGTTACTGTAAACATTAAATCAGACTAGTATACAAAGCATATAGTAGCTTCTTAATAAATTTAACTCCTCTTTTTTCTCTACAGTTAGGTGGCAATAGGGAATTAGAAGCCTGAAGTTATCCAGGGAAGGAGAAAAGGATTCAGGATCAGTATAGTAGAGGGCCTGCCATTGTGAAAGGTGCTTGGTACAGGATCCAAACCCAAACCCATTGTTGTCAAGTCAATTCCGACTCATAGTGACCCTATAGGACAGAATAGAACTATTGCATAGAGTTTCCAAGGAGAGGCTGGTGGATTTGAACCGCTGACCTTTTGGTTAGCAGCCGTAGATGGCCATAGCTCTTAACCACTGGGCCACCAAGGCTCCAGTACAGGATCAGTATATTTGAATCCTTCCTTGTCCTCTGCTCTCTCTCTCTTTTTACCTGAATAAATATCCATGTAAATCAAAGGCTAGGCACATTTAGTCCTCCAGGGTGTGGTACTATCCATTCCATGATTTACATTACTTTGTTCAGGTTGGGCAGCTTCTGTGTACCTTCCAGTTGTACAGGTTTTCTGTTTGTGACCATTAAGCCATTAGGAGAATCTATTTAGGGGATAGAGTGAAGGCAGGAGAAGATGGGCTAGGGGCAGGGATATATCTCCTGTCTCTGTCAAAGGTACACCTTGTGCCACTTTTACCTGCATGAAGTGACTCTGTTAACCAGACCTTACACAATGCTCAGATGAGGGTGCAGATAATTCAACGTGGTCCTTCCCAGGGGCGTCAGATACCATTTCCATTCTCATCTTTGAACACACAGCATATAGAAAATTCTAGTGCCAAAAGGGGCAGGGCATGGAACCAGAGTAAATAGTAACCAATCGATGTCCATTGTTCTTGGAGTTACCTCTGCAAAAAAACAAACAAACAAGAATTATACTCCAGGCTTGGTTTCTCTCTGTTTTTCTTGTACCCCCTTCAGCTTGCGCATCAGAATTAAACTCAAAGCTCTCACCATCTGAGCACTTGATCCTCTACCAGCAACCCTGACCTTGACCACTGTTTGGTATTGACTTTTGTGTCTAGTAGCAACTTATGTGGGTCCTCCCAGCAAGGGGGCTGCCTCTGCTCCATTGTGGGACATTTGCAGCCTTTTATTCTCGTGCCTGCCTGTCATGGATTGAACTGTGTCACCCAAAAATATCTGTCAACTTGGCTAGGTCATGATTCCCGGTATTGTATGATTGTGTACCATTTTGTAATCTGATATGATTTCCTTATGTGTTGTAAACTCTATCACTATGATGTAATAAAATGGATTGGTGTCAGTTATATTTATGAGGTCTACAAGATTAGGTAGTGTCTTAAGGCAATCTCTTTTGAAATATAAAAGAGAGAAGTGAGCAGAGAGACATGAGGACCTCATACCACCAAGAAAGCAGTGCTGGGAGCACAGCGTGTCCTTTGGACCTGAGGTTCCTCCGCTGAGATGCTCACAGACCAACGGAAGGCAAGCATCACAAGGACCTTCCTCCAGAGCTGACAAAGACAGAAAGTCTTCCTCTGGAGCTGATACCTTAAATTTGGACTTGTAGCCTACTAGATTGTGAGAGAATAAATTTCTCTTTGTTAAAAGCCATCCACTTGTTATATCTCTGTTATAGCAGCACTAGATGACTAAGACACTACTTTTACATGCAGCTTCCACCCAGGCTTTCTGGGCCAGCTGCCTGGTATGGGGTTCTTTTCCATTGCCAACACCCTTTTTTTTTTTTAAAATTGTGCTTTAAGTGAAAGTTTACAATTCAAGTTAGTCTCTTATATAAAAGTTTATACATACACTGTTATGCGACCCTAGTTGCTCTCCCTATACCGTGACAGCACACTCTTCCTTTCCACCCCTGATTTCCCGTGTCCATTCAACCAGCTCCTGATTCTCTCTGCCTTCTCATCTCACCTCTGGACAGGAGCTACCTATTTAGTCTCAAGTATCTACCTGAGATAAGAAGCACACTCTTCATGAGTATCATTTTATGTCCCATAGTCCAGTCTAATCTTCATCTGAAGAGTTAGCCTCAGAAATGGTTTTAGTTTTGGGCTAACAGAGAGTCCGGGGGCCATGTCTTCCAGGGTCCCCCCAGTCTCAGTAAAACCATTAAGTCTGGTCTTTTTACTAGAATTTGAGTTCTGTGCCCCTCTTCATTACCAACACCCTTTGATATCCACAACTGGGATACCACAACAGGGTCTGGATTCCCAGTGTCTGGCTTCAGGCTCTACCTCATGCAGGAAGCTTTGTCCCATAAACATCACAGTTCAGCTCAGTGGGGAGACTGGTGGAACGTAGAGTGTGGAGGCAGCGGTGGGCTTTGGTGCTGCCCCACACTCCCAGTATACGGTTGCTCAGGGGCCTTCCAGTCCACCATTCAGCTGCCTACTGCTGCTTCTGCTGCTGTTTTTGTTGAGCAACTTTCTGCAGCTCTGTCTAGAATATTTAAACAGGCAAGATGGCTCCAGATAACTCTGCCCAGGGATTCATGGCCTTTGTCCCTTCCTCTCACTCAGCATCCCCCCGCCGTTTTCCCTGCAGTATTAAGCACACGTGCCATTCAAGTGTGCAACTATTTTTTACTAGGGTGTGAAGGATTCTCAGGGTACAAACTATATTTAGAAGAGGTTCGAGTACACATTATACAATCAATCAGGCACATATTTAAATCGTTAAACAGCCTGTCCTAGGCAATCCCTGTTTTCACTCCACTGTAAGTTGACTTTTCCCATTCTAACTCATCTTTTAATTCAGCCCACATATTTCTAAAGGTTGTTGTTCTCTGCAAGAGAGGGAGATGTGAGGGTCCTGGACAGAGCTGGAGAAGGATGTAGAACAAAATTCTAACTCACAAAAAAAAGACCAGATTTACTGGCCCGATAGAGACTGGACGAACCCTAAGAGCATGGCCCCCAGACACACTTTTAGCTCAGCGGTGAAGTCACTCCCAAGGTTCACCATTCAGCCAGGGATAGAACAGCCGCATAAAACAAAATGGGACTAATGAGGCACAGCAGCCCAGGGACAAGAACTAGAAGGCAGGAGGGGACACGAAAACTGGTGATAGGGAACCCAATTTTGAGAAGGGACAGTGTTGACTTGTTATGGGGTTGTTAACCATTGTCATAGGACAATATGTGTACTACCGTTTAATGAGAAACTATTTGTTCTGTAAACCTTCATCTAAAGTACCAAAAAAAAAAAGAATTGTCTATGAGAGATCAAATTGACAGCAGCAACTCAAAAAGGGTTTGATGGGAAGCCTAGGGGGCAGTAAGTTGAAGGTAATGGTGATGGAATAATTTGGAAAGGGATTGTGAGAATGGCAGCACAACTGGAAGACTGTAATTGATGTCACTGAAGTACACATGTAGAAATTTTTGAAATGGTGTATCTTTGGCTATGTATATTTTCACCAAAAAAAAAAAAAAAAAAGGTCCTCCAAGGTCAAGAAGGGAGAGTGTTGCCATGTCATGGGGTTGTTAACCAATGTCATAAAACAATATGTGTACTGACTGTTCAATGAGAAACTATTTGTTGGTAAACCTTCACCTAAAGTACAATAAAAAAAATTTTTTTTTAAAAAAGGGGGTCCTTTTCTTTTGGAGCCTTGGTTCCTTCCTTCGGCCTCAGACAGAGATTTTCTCCACCCATCCGAATTTTTGATTAGCAGGGATCTTTAAAGAAATATCCAATAGAAACATTCCAGTGTTGAAAAATCTAGCCTACAAATTCTTAAAAATGCAAATTATCCACTTAGAGGCTTGAATTGACACTAGCTGACGACTGTGCTTGGCTTTTCAGGCCAATGTTCTAAGAAAGGATTATGTTTAAGAGTGTTAAACTCTGCATAAAAATGAAGAGAAGGGCTCCAAGGTAGCACATCAGCAAGAGCACAATGAGAGACTAAGGCCCACGACTGTGTGTGGTGCCATGGATCACTTTTGTATGGCCTTTCTTGCTATGGTCTTATGGCTTCCACCAGGTGATTGGGTGGAACTATGCAAATAAATTGCTTGTGGCTCACCAAGGGTATTGGACATCTTGCTAATAATGCAAGTAGGGGTGCATGGCACTCTTGTGGGGGTGGGACCATGCAAATGGGGTGCGTGGAATCCTAGTGAGGGGACTGGTCAGTTATACCATCCTGCTGGACTTAAGGTGAACCGTCCCAAAGGCAGAAGGGGGAAGGGACCTCTCTACCACCAAGAAGAAGAGATGGGAGTAGAGTGTGTCTTTTGGACCCAGGGTCCCTGTGCTGAGAACGTCTTAGACCCAGGAAACAGAGACAGAGAGCTGTAACACTGGAGAGGACACAAGATAGTGAGAAGCAGTGGCAGAGACATGGCAGCAGTAGAACCAAGAGACGAGCATAAGACAGCACAGTGGGCTTCCCAGCCCATAGAGTAAGTTGGTTACAGTGGGTATGCCAACCCATGGGCAGAAGGCTTGCTGGCAGAGTAGGATGCTCCTGGGCACTTATTAGCAGAGCTAAAGACCTTTGTAACACCTGTCCAAGGCTGAGGACCAGAGAAAGCCCTGTCTGTAGGCACAGCTGAGAAGGGGCTGTCATGATGGAAGAACCGTATCCTGAGCCAGCCCTGATCTTGAATTGAACCTGTTACTTCCCTAATAAACCCCATAACTGTGAGTATGGTTCTGTGAATTCTGTGTGGCCATTGCAATGAATTACCAAACACAGCAGAGAAGTAGATAGTGCCATGGGAGCAGAGGCATAACTAAGGTATGACAAGCAGGGCATGAGCCCTGGGCACCCCTTGAGGAGGGGTGCCAACGAGCAGTTTCTACTGGCCATCGCAATTTGCATCACCAGCTGTGAAAGACCAGTCAGCAATTTAAAACTAATTGCCACAGGAGCTATTTTCTATAGATAAGCCTCTGCATGGGAGGGATGACGGGTGTCAGAACTGGCAAAAAGGTTGGAGCGTGGAGTGACCTCTGCCTCATAGGAATCAGCTTTGGGCTGCTGACGCTGATAATGATTCTCTCTCCTTCCCCTTGTGAAGTTAGATAAGGAGGTCAAACACCCCTGTCACACCACCATTTTTATAGTGTGTAACCGTAATTCACCCCCTACATGGTTCTTCAGGAATGAAGGACTCATTCCCCCAGCTGCTGGAGGGCCTGCCTACAAATAGCCCTCAGCTGCCAGCCCTCTGTAAGAAGTGCCTCTGCTGAAGAGTCAGCTTGCCCAGTCACATCCCCTTCCTGGGTCGACCAGCATCCAGCAACTTGTTGAAGTTGGGTTATAAAGTCTTGGTTTCCCTCACCCAACTGAGGACAAGCTTCCCAGCTTCAGAGCTCCCCCAGGAGGTTAACTGAGGCCTTTGCTGAGATTACATCACAACTTGCCCCTCTGCCTTTACAGGTGTAAATCTCAAGAGCACTTCCTAATACATTTCCTGCATGCTGATCTTTATCTCAGAGATCCTGAGTGGTGCAAACGGTGGTTGGAGTGCTTGGCTGCTAAACTAAAGGTTGGAGCTCACCCAGAGGTACCTCAGAAGAAAGGCTGGGCAATCTACTTTTGAAAAACCTGCCATTGGAAACCCTATGGAGCACACTTCTACTCTGACACAGATGGGGTTGGCCAAGAGTGAGAATGGACTCAGCAGCAACTAGTACTGGTAATCTCCATCTCAGAGTCTGCCTTCAGAAGAACCTGACCAGGGCCAATGACCAGAAGAACTCAGTACCATTTCTTAAACTATGCAACATTCCCATGTCTGCTAGCTTTGTTACCACTGCCACTAGCAGTAAAACTTAAAATGCAGCTTACACCCTTGCTATCAAAGCTGCCCTCAGCAAGGAAGTCAGCACAACTGGACTAAACCAAAGCTAAGAAGTATCCTGAATACAACCAAACACTTTGAGGGACAGAGTAGCGGGGGCAGAGGTCTGGTGACCATGCTTTCAGGGGACATCTAGGTCAACTGGCATAACAGAGTTCGTTAAGAAAATGTTTTACATCCTACTTTGGTGATGGTGTCCAGGGTCTTTAAAGCTAGCGAGTGGCCATCTAAGATGCATCAATTCGTCCCAACCCACCTGGAGTAAAGGAGAATGAAGAACACCAAAGTCACAAGGAAAGCATTAACCCAAGAGACAGAAAGGACCGCGTAAACTGGAGACTGCAACAGCCTGAGACCAGAAAAACTAGATGGTGCCCGGCTACCACCGATGACCCCCCTGACAGGGAACGCAATAGAGAGTCCCTGATGGAGCTGTAGAAAAGTCGGGTGCAGAACTCAAATTCTAGTAAAAAGACCAGATTTAATGGTCTGACTGAGACTGGAGGAACCCCAGAAAGCATGACTCCCGGAGTCTCTGTCAACCCAGAACTAAAACCATTTCCAAGGCCAACTCTTCAGACAAAGATTAGACTGGACTGTGGGACATAAAATGATACTCGTGAAGAGTGTGCTTTTTAGTTCAAGTAGATGCATGAGACTAAATGGGTAGCTCTTACCCAGAGGTGAAATGAGAAGGCAGAGAGGGTCAGGAGCTGGCTGAATGGACACGGCAAATCAGGGGTGGAAAGGAGGAGTGTGCTGTCACAGCATCGGGAGAGCAATTAGGGTCACATAACAATGCATGAATTTTTGTATGAAAGACTAACTTGAATTGTAAACTTTCACTTAAAGTACAACAATAAAATAAAAACAAAATTAAAAATAAGAATAAAAAAGTGCCCTCAGCAGACCCAGCAGCATCAATATCATTGGAGACTGTAATAGAAAAGCAGAATCTCAGTCCCCATCCCAGACCAACTAAGCCAGAATCTTGTATTTTAACAAGATCCTCAGATGATTCATATGCATAGTAACGTTTGATAAGCACTAGCGTAAGTAATTAGGTGAGAAATGATTAAGCAAGAATGTTTGCTTGGTAGTACAGAAGTATCACAGCCCTCTTTTTTTCTGCCCAAGACGGCAATCTGTTTTTAGTTCAGAAGTTACTTTTCCTACTAATATGAATTTAAAAACCCATTATCTTGCCACAGTACAATCACAAACAAAAGGGCAGAAAGCAGAGGCAGAGGGTCAGACACCAAATTACTAGGGTTAGGAAACTGAGATGCAATATTAAGCAAACGGACAAAAAACCATTACTAGAGTAATAAGTACCAGCATTCCTCAGAGTATAAGGGAAAGATGAAAACCCTCCTTTGCAATATAATAGATGAACTTTGAACATAAGCAGTGACTTAGAACTCTCCCAAATGATAATAAGGAACTTAATATAAGAAAGCCTCCCCAGAGTGCAGGCACACACATATGAGGTAGGCGTGAGGATGAACTCAAAACTGAACGAACTCTGCTCTCTTAGCCACACTGGCTAAAGATTTTCACCAGTTCTTCAATGAGGAAGAACTAGTTTATGTCAGATTGGCAAAAGTTTATTTTAAGGAACATGCTTAAATGGTAAGGTATAACAAAATGCACCCAGTGTTCTTGTTTCCTGGTGGGGATTCAGTCATTCTCAACAGATTCTTTTGTTGCTCTCATAAAGCACTGCACTAAACCGTCCCTCTGGATTTCTTTATAGATGGCTATCTAGGCAAAGTTTGACCTCCACCTCCCTCTTACGATAAAAAAATCCTAGAACATAGACACAACCAGCTAAGCGGCAGTCATAAAGAACATCATTTATTTATGTCTGGCTATAGCCTTTTCTTATTTAGGGGCAGCAAGGAGAAAGGGAGGTTAGGAGACTCTGCCCACAGCCAGCCCTGGTAGAACAGAAACCTTAAGGAAAAGCATGAGTGTCAGCAGCTATCAAGACAGGAGATGTGTGAGAGGGTTCTAGTTCCAGGTAAGATGGAATAAATACACCCCGCCCTTCTCTCCCACTGAATGCAGCTACAAACCCTGGACAGAATGCATGGAATAGCTATTTGAGGACTCTGAAAAGTAAAGAGTAGAAGATGGATTGTGGAAAAAATACTAAAATTTTTAAAGTACCACTGAACCAGCAGTGAGTTTCTTATTTTTCCTTCAGTATCACCCAGTCTGGATTTGAGGCAGCCCCAAATTTGGAAGTGAGTGCCAAGTGTGGACAAAGCTCTCTTTAGTTCTGGCTCAAGGCACTTCTAGTGCTCAGAGAGCGTGGAGGAAATCTCCTCTTCTTTTATTTTTCTTTCTTTTCTCCATACTCTAATGTCCCTGCAATCCTGTGGCACCGATGGCAAGTGGCTGTGGTGGCAGTGGGGTCCCCCGGGGGATCATCCTCTCTGACTGGAGAAGCTGTGGCCCCAAGAGAATTGGAAAACCCTCCTTACTTTTTTCTGTCTCTGTCCTTCCCCATCTTGGCCCCAGACGTGGGTACATTCATAGAAATTGAGTAGCATAACAGGGTAAATAAAACTCTAACTTTCTGGCCAGAGGATGGAAAAGGGGGAGTCACAGAGAACTGGAGAGTCCTGGAGGTGATCATGAAGAGGGAGGAATGCAGCAAGGTGACTCCATGAAGTTGTTTATAAACTCCTGGATTCAGTCCTGTGTCATGCATGTGTGGATCTGATCCTAAACAGCACACCAAAGACTTTGAGAAATAAACTAAGGGATAGCTCAGGTCCCAGACTGAATGCCCGAGGACATACACGTGGGACAGATAAAACTGCAAAGGCTTTGAAAACAGAACTGACACTGAAACACAACCCACAGAAGGCTGGTGGAGTTTTCAGCCTGAATCTATCCATGTTGATTGCCTGCTCAAGCAAAAACATCAACATTCTCCATAGGACTTAAACAACACTCCGAGTCTCATACATAATCTTTAAGATATCCAGGATACAGTGCAAAATCACTCAGTGTACTAGTTCTCTGTTGCCGCTGTAATAGATGATCATAACGTTGTTGTTAGTTGCCAGGGAATCAATTCTGACTCATGGTGACCCCACGTGTACAGAGTAGAACTGCTCCATAGGGTTTTCAGTGACTGTGACCTTTGGGAAACAGATTTCCAGGCCGTTCTTCCAAGGCACTCTGGGTAGGTCTGAACTGCCAATCTTTTGGCTAGTTGTCAAGCGCTTAACCATTTGTGCTATCCAGGGACTCCTTACCACAAACTTAGTGGCCTAAAACAACACTTTTTTTTTCAGCTTATAATTTTGAAGGTCAGATGTTCTACACATATCTCACTGGGCTAAGATCAAGGTGTTAGTAGGATTGCATTCCTTCCTGAAGGCTCTAGGGAAGAATCCATTTCCTTGCCCTTTCTAACTTCTAAAGGTTGCCTACATTCTTTTACTGATGGTCCCCTTCCTTCAACTTCAAAACCAGCAACTTAGATTTTCTCTGACCATTCTTCCATGGTCACATCTCTTCCTGATCACAACTGAGAAATATTTGCTGTTTTTAATAGCTCATGTGATTACACTGGGCACACCTGAATAATCCAGGATACTCACCACATCTCAATGTCAGTTGATAAGTGACCTCAAATGTACCTGCAACTTTAATAGAACATGTAACGTGACATAGTCACAGGTGCTGGGGATTGAGACTATGGACATCTTTGGGGGAAGTTTATTCTGCCTACCACACCCAGTGTATGAAGAACCATCAAATCTCAATTTACATGAAAAAAGACCATCAATAGACACCAATACTGAGATGATACAGATGTTGGAATTATCTGACAAAGACTGTAAAGCAGTTATTATAAAATATTCCAAGAAATAAGTGAGAACACTCTTGAAATAAATGGAAAGATAGAAAGTTTCAGCAAAGAAATAGAAGATATAAAGAAGATCCAAATGTAAATTTTAGAAGTAAAAAATACAATAACTGAAATTAGAAACTTACTGATTCATCAAAGAACTTTATCAAAAAAAAGTGAAAAGACAACTACAGACTGGGAGAAAATTTGGGGAACCATATACCGTATAAACTTCCAATATCCAAAATACATAAAATACTTCTACAACTTAACAACAAAAAGACAAGAATCCAATCAAAAAATGAGCAAAGAACTTAAACAGGCATTTAACCAAAGAAGATATTTGAATGGTCAATAAGCGCATGAAAAGATGCTCAACCTCATTAGCCATTAAAAAATAAATAAATAAATAACCTGTTGCAGTCAAGTCAATTCCGACTTATAGCAACACTTTGGGACAGAGTAGAACTGCCCCATAGGGTTTCCAAGACTGTCGTCTTACAGAAGCAAACTGTCACATCTTTTTCCTGCAAGAGCAGCTGGTGGGTTCAAACCACTGATCTTTTGGTTAGCAGCCGAGTACTTAACCACCGTGCTACCAGGGCCCCTTTTCATTAGCCATTAGGAAGATGCAAATCAAAACCACGATGAGATACCATCTCACCCCCATTAGAATGGCAATGATCATAAAGGAAAACGATAGGTGTTGGTGAGGTTGTGGAGAAAAGTGGAACCCTCATCCATTGCTGGTGGGAATGTAAACTGGTACAGACACTGTGGAAAATACCTTGGCAGTTTCTCAAAAAGTTGAACATAGAACTACCATATGACCCAGCTATTCCACTCTTAGGTATATACACAAGAGACTTGAAACCAGAGTGGTTAACAGACACATATACACCAATGTTCATTGCAGCATTACTCACAATAACCCCAAGGTGGAAACAACCAAAATGTCCATCAAAGATGAATGGATAAACAAAATGTGGTACATACATATAATGAAATATTATTCAACCACAAGACAAATGAAGTCCTGATACATACCACAACATGGATAAACCTTGAAACCATGCTGAGCAAAATCAGTCAGTCGCAAAAGGACAAATACTATATGATCTCACTTACATGAAATAAGTGAATATACAGAAACCAGAAAGTATTAGTGGTTACCAGGGTTGAAAGAAAGGGGGAAAGGGGGAATTTTTTTTAGGAAGCAGTGAGTTTATGTTAATAGTGGTGGGATAATTTGGAAAAGCATAGTGAGAATGGTTACACAACTTGAAGAATATAGTCAATTTCACTGAATTGTACATGTGAAATTGTTGAGCATATTTTCACCACAATTTAAAAAAAAAAAGAAAACTTACTGAATAGATCAATACAAATTATCTAATCTGAAAAACAGAGGGGAAAAAAAGATTTCAGAAAAAGAGAGAGAGATGTATAGAGCAGTCAGGAAACAGTGGAATAATACCAAAAAAATCTAACATCTGTGTTACTAAAGTCCCAGAGGAAGAAGAGAAAGCGTGCAAAGCAGAAAAAATACTTGAAGAAATAATGGCTAAAATTTTCCCAAATTTGGCAAAAAACATAAATTTACAGATTCAAAAAGCTCAACAAACTCCAAATGGGAAAAAAAAAGAAAAAAAAAAAAATCCATGCCCAGACACATCATAGCTTGCTGAAAACTAAGAAGCTCTTGAAAGAGGCCAATGAAGAATGACATATTACTTACAGAAGAGCAAGAATTCAAATAATTGTAGATTTCTCATCAGAAACCAGAAATATGCAAATGTATCCTGCTTTGGTGAGTGGTGTCTGGGGTCTTAAAAGCTAGTGAGTGGCCATCTAAGATGCATCAATTGGTCCCAACCCACCTGGAGTAAAGGAGAATGAAGAACACCAAAGACACAAGGAAAGTATTATCCCAAGAGACAGAAAGGGCCACATAAACCAGAGACTGCATCAGCCTGAGACCGGAAGAACTAGATGGTGCCCAGCTACCACCAATGACTTCCCTGACAGGGAACACAACAGAGAGTCCCTGATGGAACAGGAGAAAAGTGGGGTGCAAAACTCAAATTCTAGTAAAAAGATCAGACTTAATGGTCTGACTGAGACTGGAGGAACCTCAGAAAGCATGGCCCCCAGACTCTCTGTCAACCAAGAACTAAAACCATTTCCAAGGCCAACTTTTCAGACAAAGATTAGACTGGACTGTGGGATATAAAATGACACTCATGAAGAGTGTGCTTCTTAGCTCAAGTAGATACATGAGACTAAATAGGCAGCTCCTGTCCAGAGGTGCAATGAGAAGGCAGAGAGGGTCAGGAGCTGGTTGAATAGACACAGGAAATCAGGGGTGGAAAGGAGGAGTGTGCTGTCACAGTATAGGGAGAGCAACTAGGGTTATGTAACAGTGTACATATAAATTTTTTTTTTTTTATTGTACTTCAGGTGAAGGCTTACAGAACAAATAGTTTCTTATGAAACAGTAGTACACATATTGTTTTATGACATTGGTTAACAACCCCACAACATATTAACCCTCTAAATTCTCACCTTTTTTTTTTGGTGAAAATACACATAGCCAAAGTTACACCATTTCAAAAATTTCTACATGCACAGTTCAGTAATATTGACTACGCTCTTCTAATTGTGCTATTATTCTCACTTAAGATGAAGGCTTACAGAACAAAATAGTTTCTCATTTAACAGTTACTGCAAATGTTGCCCTGTAACAATGGTTAACAATCTCACAACACATCAACAATATCCTTACTCAACCTTGGGTTCCCTATCACCAGCTTCCTTGTTGCCTTCTGCCTTCTGGCCCTTGTCACTGGACTACTGTACCTCGTTAGTCTCATTTGGTTTTATAGGGCTGTCCACTCCCCGGCTGAACAGTGAACCTCGAAGATAATTTCACCACTGAGGTAAAAGGGTGTCTGGAGGCCATACTCTTGGGGTTTCTCCAGTCTCCTTTAGGCCAGTAAATCTAGTCTTTTTTTTTTTTTTTTGTGAGTTAGAATTATGTTCTACATCCTTCTCCAGCTCTGTCCAGAACCCTCTGTTGTGATCCTGGTCAGAGCAGTCAGTGGTGGTAGCCGGGCACCATCTAGCTGTACTGGACTCAGTAGGGTGGAGGCCTTGGTAGCTGTGGACAATTAGACCTTCCAACTAATCTTTTCCTTGTATCCTGTTCTCTTCATTCTCCCTTGCTTCCAAAGGGATGAGACCAGTGGAGTATCTTAGATGGCTGCTCACAGACTTTTAAGACCCCAGACACTACTCACCAAGGTAGAATGTAGAGCATTGTCTTTATAAGCTGTGTCATGCCAATTGACCTAGATGTTCCCCAAGATGTATAAATTTTTGTATGAAAGACTAACTTGAATTGTAAACTTTCACTTAAAGTACAGCAATAAAAATAAGAAATATGCAAATATATAAGCAAGTTGCAAATTTTTGCCCGTAAAATTAACAGAAAGTTTTTGAATTGTTGCTTGCTGGTGTTAGGGTGTGAGAATATGTTAGTGGGAATAGGAATTAAAAACAACCCTTGTAGAGAGAATTAGGTATTATCTATCAAAATTTTAAATACATGTAACTTTTAACCCTTAATTCCACTTCTAGAAATTATCCTACAGAAATACTTGTATGTGAGCTCAAAAATGTTGTGACATTGTGTATGGTAGCAAATAAACACATTAATTAATAAAGCATTATAAATTATTAAAGATAAACAAATATTTAAATAAATTATGGAACAGCCACACTATGGAATATAATGTATATTTTAGAATAATTACTTCAGAGCCAAATCTACTAAAGAAGCTACAAGAAATTGTTAAATGATAAGAAGAAATTTGCTGAACAGTACACATACCCAAAATCAGTTTTCACAATTGTGTGTGAGTGTGTGTCTTGATAATTGACTAGAAAAAATATCTCTAAGGATAAAACTCAAACTGGTATCAGTGGTGGCTTCTCAGGAATAGAATAGGCAAGATAGTTTCCACTTTATGTATCTGTGGGTTTTTTTGTATTTTGTATATATATTTTACAAAGAACAAGTATTATTTCTGACACTTAAAATAAATGATAAAAGGCCTATGCAAGTTGTATAACAATATTCAGTGTTCTGAAGTTAGAAATTCACTAAGCAGTCTTTCCCTGATTTCTGAGAATTTAGTATTGTATTCACTTCCCTTAAGAAATTCCAACCATCTTAGTCAGTATCTCCTAGTGTATTAGTTATCTACTGCATGCAGCATAACAAATTACTGTCAAACTTAGCAGCTCAAAACAACAAAAATTTATTATCTCCTAACATCCCTACAGGTCACTATAAGTTGGAATCCACTCGACAGCAATGGGTTTGGTTTTGGTTAATGTCTCTGAGGATCAGGAAACCAGGAGTGACTTAGCTGAGTACTGCTAGCTCAGGGTCTTCCATGAGAATGTAGTCAAGATGTTGGCCAGGGATGCAGTCATCAGAAGGCTTGACTAAGACTGGAGAAGCCACTTCTAAGCTCACTCTTGTAGCTGTTGGCAAAAGCATCCGTTTTTCGCTGGCTTGTGAGCCCTGGTGGTGCAGTAGTTAAGCTCTCAGCTGCTAACCAAAAGGTCGACTGTTCAAACTAACCAGCTGCTCCACTGGAGAAAGATGTGGCAGTCTGCTTCCTTAAAGATTTACAGCCTTGGAAACCCCACTGGGCAGTTCCACTCTATCATATAGCATCACTATGAGTCGGAATCAACTCAAAGGCAACAGGTTTTTTGCGAGTGGTCTGAGGCCTCAGGCCCTCACCACGTTCTCTGTAGGCTGCTCACAACATGGCCACTGGCTTTCTCCAGAGTGAGTGATCAAAGAAAGAGTGACCAAGACAGCAACTGAAATGGTTTTTTATAGCCTAATCTCAAAAGTGACATACTGTCCCTTCTGCTATGGGCTATTGGTCATATAGACTGGCCTAGGTATAAAGCGGTGGGGGACGACACAAGGGTGTGAATACTAGAAGTCAGGGATCATTGAGGGCCATCTTGAAGACTGGCTACCACAACTCAGTTTTTCCTCACTCCCTTTTTCTTCTGCCTTTCCAAGGTCACATTGTTATTGCTGTGTGCTGTTGAGTCAATTCTCACTCACAGCAACCCTATATGACAGAGCAGAACTGCCATATAGGGTTTCCTAAACTATAATATCTATGAGAGCAGATCAGCTGGTCTTTTCTCCTGCAGAGTGGCTGGTGGGTTCGAACCACCACCTTTTCGGTTAGCAAGCAAAAACTTAACCACTGTACCACCAGGGCTTCTTTCCAAGTTTATAGACTTTGTAACAACTTATAAAATCCCAACTCTATACTTACTGCATCACTGATCCATTTAGGGGTCCTGGAACACTGAATCCTTCATGAAAAGAAAACTCTATAGACTAATAGGAAACTCCAGTTCAGAGGGCCCCAACATTTTCCTATAAACAAGGCAATTTTGATTTCCCTAAAGTATAATGATTAAGGAAGGTTGGGGAGACAGCAAGTGTAAATAATTGATTGAGGAGAAAAACATGAGGAATAACCAGTTGCCTCATCGAAAATTCCTTCAGCAAGAGGTTATGTCATTTGCTCGTACCCTACAGCTCAACCTTTAATCCTCACAAGTCAGGACAGCCATCGCTTCTCCCAAGTGGAAATTTCCATAAGCCATGGAAACAAGGAAGTGGCAATGCTTGCCAGCTTCTAGATCAACCAATAAGAGCTACTAAAATCTGTTACTGAGAAACTATTAGAAGGCAACTGATAAAATCTGGGGGCTAAAGGATATCTTTGCACCAGAATAATAAGAAGTGCTCCAAGGAAGGGCATATCTGAGAATCTGGGAGAGAATTTTGACATGTGGATGTACCTAATTGCAAAAGAGTGTACTGTATACCTGGGAGTGTAACTGAAGGATATTATACTGAGTAGTTTAGGTTCAG
This sequence comes from Dugong dugon, assembly GCA_030035585.1. Classification (NCBI taxonomy): domain Eukaryota; kingdom Metazoa; phylum Chordata; class Mammalia; order Sirenia; family Dugongidae; genus Dugong; species Dugong dugon. Next base: position 157,637,893 of record CM057462.1, read on the forward strand.
CCAAACATTTGATTAAGTCTTTCATAATATGCTTGTAAATATGACGGTGAAATGAAAGTAAGAGTTGATTCACATAGGCTGAGCAATCTTAACGAAAAGAGTGTTGATTAAATCATTGTTGTCAACTTGGAAGAAGTAACATGCCTCAGGGTTTTGAATTTCACCTCGTCTCCTTCAACATTTTTATGAACTACTTGGACAAAAATTAAAGAAAATATGCTTATTATATTTTCAGGTATTATATCATTAGACAGGTAGAGCCAAGAAGTTGAACAATGAAATCAGAATTCCCAAAGGTCTTCTGCAGGCTGGAATGATAGCCTAGAATTCCTGACATGAAAATCAGCAGGGAGCAGCATAAAATCCTGCCCAAGTACAAAATGAGAGAGACCTGGCTCAACACCAGTTTACGCAGAAAAGGTTTAAGTGAACCACAAATTTAATATGAGTCAGCAGTTTGCCAGGTCTGCCAAAAAGGCAAATGCAAGAAAAATTAGTCTGCATTGTGAAGAACACAGTGCTCAGAACCAGGGAGATCTTGGTCTGATGAGCCCCACGTTGTGTGGATTCCTGAAATGGTTGAGCGATTCTACTACAACCATGTGTACCATTCCCCTGAGTCACCAATCTAGTAATTCTATCAAAAAGAAAAAAGGAAATGTATTTATTTCATTAATTTATTTAATCATTCACACAATATTTATTTGTGGGGGGAGGCAGGAATGTATGTAGGTACTCTGCTAGAAACCGGGAACACAAAGATGCTTGGAACACAGACCCTGAAACTTAGAGTCTGGGAACAGGGATTTGAGGGATGTGGTAGGCAGAATTTTAAGATGGTACCCAAGATTCCCAGCCCTGGGTTGTATATACTTTCCCCCAGATAGTCAATCAAACACTAGTATAGGTACTTCTACAAAGGGATTTTCCAGTGTAATGAAGGTTCCAGATAAACCAAAAAACCAAACCCTCTGCCACTGAGTTGATTCTGACTCAAAGTAGAACTGTCCCATAGGGTTCCCAAGTCTGTAAATTTTTACGTAAATTTGAATAACAGTCGTGTTAACTGGTCTTCCTTGTAGGCTTATGGGTATTATCCTATCACCAACTGCATTGTACTTCAGGATAAATCTTGAAATGTTCTTTTTGACAATGAATGTGACGCTATTTCTCTTAAATTTGTCATTCCTGGCAGAGTAGACCGTATGATTCGCTGATTCAAAATGGCCAATACCAGTCCATTTCAGCTCACTAATGCCTAGGGTATCTGTCTTCAAGGATTCCATTTCATTTTTGATACCTTCCAATTTTCCTAGATTCATACTTCATACATTCCACTTTCTGATTATTAATGGATGTTTGCAGCTGTTTCTTCTCATTGTGAGTCATGTACATCAGCAAATGAAGGTCCCAGAAGCTTTACTCCATCCACATCATTAAGGTCAACTCTACTTTGAGGAGGCAGCTCTTCCTCAGACATATTTTGAGTGCCTTCCAACCTGGGGGGCTCATCTTCCGGCACTATATCAGACATATTCATAATGTTTTCACTGGCCAATTCTTTTTAAAAAATCTAGTCTATTATGAGAAAATAATCCAAGAAGCTGCACTATATGCATCAGGATTGGAGGAAGACTGATTAACAACCCGCGATAGGCATATGACACAACTTTGCTTGCTGAAAGCAAAGAGGACTTGAAGCTCTTACTGATGAAGATCAAAGACTACAGCCTTCAGTATGGATTATACCTCAACATAAAGAAAACAAAAATCCTCACAACTGGACCAATAAGCAACATCATGATAAATGGAGAAAATATTGAAGTTGCCCAGCATTTCATTTTACTTGGATCTGCAATCAATGTGCATGGAAGTAGCAGTCAAGAAATTAAATGACATATCGTACTGGGCGAATCTGCCGCAAAAGACCTCTTGAAAGTGTTAAAAAGCAAAGATGTCACTTTGAGGACTAAGGTGCACCTGACCCAAGCCATGTGTGATGGTTAAGATTGTGTGTCAACTTGGCTAAGCCATGATTCTCAGTGTTTTGGCAGTGGTAGAATGTTGTGATCACTTCCCTGTTGAGATATGATGTGTGATCACCCCCATGATGGGATCTGCTGTAAGCAACCAATCGGCTGGAAGGAAGTTTCCTTGGGCATGTGGCCTGCATCGAATATAAGCCAACATTCTGGCACGGCTTGGGAGCTTTGTGCTCACACTGTATCCTGCAGCTGGCTCCTGTTCGTCTGACCTCCAGTTCTTGGGACTTGAGCTAGCAGCTTACCTGTAATCTTGCCTGTTGATCTTGGGATTCATCGATCTTTGCAGCCTGTGAGCAAGAGCTCTGTTCTCTGACCTGCCGATCTTGAGTTCACCAGCCCCTGTGGCTATGTGAATCATGATCCACGGACTTGGGACTTTCCAGCTTCTACAACCGTGTGAGCCATTTCCTTGATATAAATTTCTCTCTATATATATTTATACTCTTTACTGGTTTTGCTTCTCTAGAGAACCCAGCCTAAGATGTCATGGTATTTTCAATTGTCTCGTATACATGCAAAAACTGGACAATGAATAAGGAAGACTGAAAAAGAATTTATGCCTTTGAATTATGGTATTGGAAGAATATTGAATATACCATGGACTGCCAAAAGAATGAACAAATCTGTCTTGGAAGATGCATAGCCAGAATGCTCCTTAGAAAGAAGGATGGCAAGACTTCGTCTCATGTATTTTGGACATGTTATCAGGAGGGACCAGTCCCTGGAGAAAGACTTCATGCTTGGTAAAGTAGAGGTCAGCGATAAAGAGTAAGACCCTTGACAAGATGGACTGGCACAGTGGCTGCCACAATGGGCTCAAACAGAAAAAGTTGTGAGGATGATGTAGGACTGGGCAGTGTTTCGTTCTATTGTACGTAGGGTCACTATGAGTAAGAACCAACTCGATAGCAGCTAACAACAACAACAAATCTTTACGAAGGAGGCTGCCACATCTTTCTCCTGCAGAGTGGCTAGTGGGCTCGAACCATCAATCTTTCAATTAGCAGCTGAGCTCTTAATCACTGTTCCGCCACGGCTTTTTCCAAATAAGTTGATCTTAATTTAAGATAGACAGATTATCTGGGCGAGCATGATCTAATCTGATGAGCCATTTAAAAGCCAAGCACTTTATCCAGCTAGTAGCCAAAGAGTAAATCAAAGATTCAAAGCATGAGAAAGATTCAACACCACTGATGGTCTGAAGATGGAGGAGGCCATGTGGTAAGAAAAGTGGGAGGCTTCCAGGAACTGAGAGTGACCGCCAGCTGACGGCCAACAAGGAAATGGGAACATCAGTCCCACAACCACAAAGAAATGAATTCTGCCAACAACAAGCTTGGAAAAGGACCCTAAGCCACAGGTGAGAACAGCAGCCTCACCCAACTCCTTGATTTCAGTCCTGTGAGACTCTAAGCACAGAATCCAGCTACATGGTGCCAGACCTTTTATTTAGCCATAAAAACAAAAACCAAATGTTTTACAGCCATCTTAAACCCAGCTTGGGGATGAAGCCAACACACAGAAAAGGCAGAGTCAACAGCACAACAGGAAAATGAAATAGGCCCCTGGATAAAGCTAACCCTGAAATCCATCCTACCTCTTGACTTCTTCTGGTTATATAAGCTATTAATGTCCATATTGTTCAGGATAGTTTGTGTTGCAATATCTGGTTTATGTAGCCAACAATAGCCTGATGTGCCAATGTATAGCGTGTTACAGATGCCCAGAGGAAGATGTACCACTTGAAGCTGAGTCAAGGAATAAAAAGAAAAGAGGGTGGATCCAGCAGAGTATAGTTTATAGAACGTTTTCAAATTACCTCATTGGATCTTAACACTGAACTGGAAGGATATACTGTCAGCCTCATTTTATGTCTCAGGAAAGTTAATGTTTGTCCAATGGTAAGGACAAGTCAACATTCAAACCCATATCTTCTGAGAGAAGATATCATACTTTCTCTCTAATTTCTCTGAATCATGACTTCTTTCCTATGATCCTTCTGCTCAAAACTATTCAACATCTTCCACTGCTTCTAGGAGAAATGTCAAACTTTCTAGCTAAGAATTCAAAGTTTTCCACAAACCCACTTCTACTAACCATTCCAAAATCTGTAAGCTCATCATTCCTGCTAATCATTCTAGCTGGGTCTTTTCTTTGGCTTCCCCCATCTCCACTTCCTTGCATTTCTTCTCTACTTGGTTTAGTCTACTCTTTCATAAAGTCCAAGTTCGCTCCTGAAATTACACCAAATGGCCCTAGTCCTTGGTTCAATTTCTTGCTCTTAACTCTTAGAGCATTTACTAAGTGCATGTCATTCAGGTGATCTTGGGCTTCACCAGATGGGACCCTAATAAAAAAAAAAAAAAAAAAAAAAAAGGAACCATACCATCGAGTTAATTCTGACTCATGGCGACCTCATGTGTGTCAGAGTAGAATAGTGCTCCATATCATTTTTAGTGGCTGATTTTTTTGGAAGTAGATCACCAGGCCTTTCTTCTCAGGTACTTCTGGGTGAACTCAAACTGCCAACCTTTTTGATAGCAGCCAAGCCCATTAACCGTTTGCACTACCATAACTATAATAAACATTTACACACCCAGTGACAGGGCTCCTAAATACATAAAACAAACTCTAACAGCACTGAAAAGAGAGAGAGACGGCTCCACAATAGTAGTAGACTTCAACACACCACTTTCGGTGAAGGACAGAACATCCAGAAAGAAGCTCAACAAAGACACGGAAGAGCTAAATGCTACAATCAACCAACTGGATCTCATACACATATACCGAACACTCCACCCAACAGTAGCCAAGTATCCTTTCTTTTCCAGTGCACATGGAACATTCTCCAGAACAGACCACATATTAGGCCATAAAGCAAGCCTTAACAAAATCCAAAGCGTCGAAATATTACAAAGCATCTTTTCTGACCATAAAGCCATATAAGTAGAAATGAAAAACAGAAAAACCAAGGAAAAAAAAATCAAACACATGGAAATTGAACAACACCTTGCTCAAAAACTATTGGGTTATAGAAGAAATTCAGGATGGAATAAAGAAATTCATAGAATCAAATGAGAATGAAAATACATCCTACCAGAACCTTTTGAACACAGCAAAAGCAGTGCTCAGAGGTCAGTTTATAGCAATAAATGCACACATTCAAAAAGAAGAAAGGGCCATAATCAAAACATTAACCCTACAACTAGAACAAGTAGAAAGAGAGCAGCAAAAGAAGTCCTCAGTTTCCAGAAGAAAGGAAATAATAAGAATTAGAGCAGAATTCAATGAAACAGAGACTAGAAAAACAATTGGAAGAGTTAATAAGGCCAAAAAGTGGCTCTTTGAAAATATCAACTAGGTGGATAAACCACTGGCCAAACTGACAAAAGAAAAACAGGAGAGAAAGTAAATAACCTGTATAAGAAATGAGATGGGTGATATCACAACAGACCCAACTGAAATTAGAAGAATCATAACAGAATACTATGAAAAATTGTACTCTAACAAATTTGAAAACCTAGAGAAAATGGACAAATTTCTAGAAACTCACTACCTACCTAAACTAACACGAACAGAGGTAGAACAACTAAATAAACCCATAACAAAAGAAGAGATTGAAAACCTTATTAAAAAACTGCCAACAAAAAAAAAAACCCTGACCTGGATGGCTTCACTGAGAATTCTACCAAACGTTCAGAGAAGAGTTAACACCACTACTGCTAAAGGTATTTCAGAGCACAGAAAAGGATGGAATATTCCCAAACTCATTCTATGAAGCCGCAAGACCCTGATACCAAAACCAGGTAAAGACACCACAAAAAAAGAAAGCTACAGACCAATATCCCTCATGAACATTGACACAAAAATACTCAACAAAATTCTAGCCAATAGAATTCAGCAACATATCAAAAAAATAATTCATCATGATCAAGTGGGATTTATACCAGCTATGCAGGGATGGTTCAACATTGGAAAAACAATCAATGTAATCCATCACATAAATAAAACAAAAGACAAGAACCACATGATCTTATCAATCGAAGCAAAAAAGGATTTGACAAAGTCCAGCACCCATTCATGATAAAAACTGTCAGCAAAATAGGAATAGAATGAAAATTCCTCAACATAATTAAGGGCGTTTATACAAAGCCAAGAGCCAACATCATTCTGAATGGAGAGACTTTGAAAGCACTCCCCTTGAGAATGGAAACCAGAAAAGGATGCCCTTTATCACCACTTTTATTCAACATTGTGCTGGAGGTCCTCGCCAGAGCAATTAGGCTAGAAAAAGAAATAAAGGGCATCCAAATTGGTAGAGAAGAAATCAAAGTATCTCCATTTGCAGATGAGATGATCTTATACACAGGAAACCCCAAAGAATCCGGAAGAAAACTACTGGAACTAATAGAAGATTTCAGCAAAGTTTCAGGATACAAGATAAACATAGGAAAATCAGTTGAATTCCTTTATACCAACAAAGAGAACCTCAAAGCGGAAATCACCAAATCAATACCATTTACAATAGCCCCCAAGAAGATAAAATACTTAGGAATAAATCTAACCAGAGACGTAAAAGACCTATACAATGATAACTACAAGACACTACTGCGAGAAACCAAAAGAGACCTGCATAAGCGGAAAAACATACCTTGCTCATGGATAGGAAGACTCAACATTGTGAAAATGTCAATCCTACCCAAAGCGATCTACAGATACAATGTAATCTTGATCCAAATTCCAATGTCATTTTTTAATGAGATGGAGAAACAAATCACCAACTTCATATGGAAAGGGCAAAGGCCCCAGATAAGTAAAGCATTACTCAAGAAGAAAAACAAAGTGGGAGGCCTTACACTACCTGATTTTAGAACCTATTATACCACCACGGTAGTCAAAACAGCCTGGTACTGGTACAACAACAGATACATAGACCAACGGAACAGAATTGAGAATCCAGACATAAATTCATCCACCTATGAGCAGCTGATATTTGACAAAGGCCCAAAGCCTGTTAATTGGGAAAAGATAGTCTCTTTAACAAATGATGCTGGCATAACTGGATAGCCACCTGCAAAAAACTGAAACAAGACCCATACCTCACACCATGCACAAAAACTAACTCAAAATGGATCAAAGACCTAAATATAAAATCGAAAACGATAAAGATCATGGAAGAAAAAAATAGGGACAAGGCTTGGAGCCCTTATACATGGCATAAACACAATACAAACCATAAGTAACAATGCACAAGTGCCAGAAGAGAGACTAGATAACTGGGAGCTCCTAAAAATCAAACACTGATGCTTATCAAAAGACTTCACCAAAAGAGTCAAAAGACAACCTACAGAGTGGGAAAAAAATTCTGGCTACGCCAAATCTGATCAGCATCTAATCTCTAAAATCTACAAGATACTGCAAAACCTCAGCAACAAAAAGACAAATAACCCAATTAAAAAATGGGCAAAGGACATGAACAGGCACTTCACCAAAGAAGATATTCAGGTGGCTAACAGACACACGAAGAAATGCTCACAATCATTAGCCATAGAGAAATGCAGATCAAAACTACAATGAGATATCATCTCACCCCAACAAGGCTAACATTAATCCAAAAAAATACAAAATAATAAATGTTGGAGAGGTTGTGGAGAAACTGCAACACTTATACACTGTTGGTGGGAAAGTAAAATGGTACAACTACTTTGGAAATTGATTTGGTGCTTCCTTAAAAAGCTAGAAATAGAAGTACCATATGATCCAGATATCCCGCTCCTTGGAATATATCCCAAAGAAATAAGAGCTGTCACATGAATAGATATATGCACACCCATGTTCATTGCAGCACTGTTCACAATAGCAAAAAGATGGAAACAAGCTAGGTGCCCATCAACGGACAAATGGATAAACAAATTATGGTATATCCACAGGATGGAATACTACGCAACGATAAAGAACAATGATGAAGCCTTGAAACATAACATGGAAGAAGCTGGAGGTCATTATGCTGAGTGAATTTAGTCAGTCACAGAAGGACAATACTCTATAAGACCACTATTACAAGAAGTCGAGAAAAGGTTTAAACACAGAAGAAAACATTCTTTGATGGTTACGAGGGTGGGGAGGGAGAGTGAGTGTTATTTACTAACTAGATAGTAGGTAAGAATTATCTTAGGTGAAGGGAAGGACAGCACACACTACAGGGGAAGTCAGCACAAGTGGATTAAACCAAAGCTAAGAAGTTTCCTGAATGCAAACACTTTGAGGGACAGAGTAGCAAGTGTAGGGGTCTGGGGACCATGCTTCTAGGGCACTTCTAGGTCAATTGGCATAACAAAGCTTATTAAGAAACTGTTCTGCATCCTACTTTGGTGAGTGGAGTCTGGGGTCTTAAAAGCTTGCAAGCGGCCATCTAAGATGCATCAATTGGTCCCAACCACTTGGAGTAAAGGATAATGAAGAACACCAAAGACACAAGGAAACTAGCAGCCCAAGAGACAGAAAGGGCCACACAGACCAGAGACTGCATCAGCCTGAGACCAGAAGAACTACCTGGTGCCTGGTATCACCAATGACAGCCCTGACAGGGAACACAACAGAGAGTTCCAGATGGAGCAGGAGACAGGGTGCAGAACTCATATTCTAGTAAGAAGACCAGACTTAGTGATCTGACTGAGACTGGAGGAACCCCGGAAAGCATGGCCCCTGGATTCTCTATCAGCCCAGAACTAAAACAATTTCTGAGGCCAACTCTTCAGACAGTGATTGGACTGGACTGTAGAACATAAAGTGATACTCGTGAGGAGTGTGTCTCTTAGCTCAAGTAGATACAAGAGACTAAATGGGCAGCTCCTGTCTGGAGGTGAGATGGGAAGGCAGAGAGGGTTAGGAGCTGGTTGAATGGACATGGGGAATCAGGTGGAAAGGAGGAGTGTGCTGTCACAGTGTGGGGAAAGCAATCAGAGTCACATAACAATGTATGTATAAATTTTTGTATGGGAAAAAAATTTTCTAAAAATTGACTTGAGGGCAATGAACAACAACATGCCATCTTGTTGTAAAGTTATTTACCTTTTCATGTACGAGTTTTTTTTGTTTTGTTTTGTTTTTAATCTCCAACCAGGTTCTCTGCTCCATCCTCCCAGGACCTCTCTGGGAGCTATATAGCCCAGGTCTCTGTTCTGGGCATGGGTAGGGGAAGAGAGAGATAAAAGAAGGTGGTGGCTGCCAGCTGCTACTTCAGACAAAATATATCCACATTCACAAAGGCACCGGAGGTGGTTGCCTAGCAACAACTTTCTGCCTCATCTAGCCCGCTCCACCCCAGCCTTACTCACCATGCATTACACACACCCCTTTCCCCCATTGCCCTCTGCCACATCCTGCTTCAAGGCTGCCTTTGTTCATTTTAACCTGATTTGCTGGGCAAATGCTTGCAGCTTGTAACTTGCAAAGGAGTCCAGGAAGCACACAATTTGTATCGCAGATGGCCCTGGGACCAGCAAAGCAGAGCCGTCCTCCCTGCATAGCCCATACCTTGGCACCTGCGAGGTATTTAACGCTGCGGGAAGGGGGGAAGGGGTAATGCATGCCAAGCTCTTTGTCATATCCCTGAAGGTTTAAAACAAGAGTTTTGATTTTCACATATGTCAGGTCCTTTAAATAGTTGTTGGAAATAAAAGCTTGCTTGAGATAGAACTAAAGTAGGTTGTCTGGATTTCTGCTTTCATCTTATCTCCCATGCTTGAAGTTAGTCTCTTAAATTCAGAACTTATCTTCAGTCCAACCAATCCAAAAGGCCTTGGGGCTATTTTTGTCCTAGTGTCTTAATGGGAAGCAAGACAAGGCAGAATACACAGTTCTACAGCCCAAATGCAAGACAACAGTAGTGAAGCCACAGAAATGTCCAAAACTTCTGACTTTGTGGTGAGGTGATGCTGAACTGAGATCCAAGGCTACACTATAACTTTCACCGGTCCATGAGTGGTACAAACAGTTTGTGCGTGAGTGTTAACGGAAAGGTTGATGGTTTGACTCCACCCAGCAGTGCCACAGAAGAAAGGCCTGGCAATCTACTTCTGTAAAGATTACAGCAAAAAAAAAAAATAAAACCATATGAAGCTCAGTTCTACTCTGTAACACATGGGGTCGCCATGAGTCAGAAATGACTCAATGGCAACAGGTTTTTGTAAGTTCCTGGGTGGCGCAAATGGTTAAACGTCAGACCACTAACTGAAAGATTGGTGGTTCAAACCCACCCAGAGGTGCCTCAAAAGTAAGACTTGGTCATCTGCTCCTGAAAGGGCGGAGCCTTGAAAACCTCATGAAGTGCAGTTCTACTCTGCACATATGGAGTTGCCATGAGTTGAAATCATGGCAACAAACAACAGGCACATTTGCCTTCATGGGCTCATTCCCTTACAAAAAAGAAGATAAAAATTATATTTTATGACTGTACTGGTATAATGATGACTATAATTCAGACTGGATTAATCATTTTTTATTATTATATTCATTTTTTTAAATATTAAAATATTTTTGTGACTCCTGAAAGAATCATGTGTCCAAGGCACTGTGCCCACTGTGTCTAATGGATAAGACGGCCCTGCTGAGAGCAAGCCCCGGCACAGCAAGTTACTGAGTCGTTGATGCCCAGGCCTGCGCTCGGAGTCTTGAGGTTAGGAATAAATGTACAGTGTGGTCCCTGCACTCAAGAGACTTCTAGCTGAGTAGGAGAAAAAACAAACACAATAACTACAATCCCCGAACCAGAGAACTCAGCTTGATAGCCACAACGGAAATCATCAAGGCCCTTCTTTGATTAATTGCATTCACATTTAAATAAATAATAAATTTTGAGAACACAGGAGATTGAGAAAAACTCAGAGTGGTGGGAGGTGACACTGGCAAACTTGGCAATGGATTGGATGTTGGGAATTTAATTTTGGGGTTGCGGACTTGGGTGACCACCTACATAGACAGGAACAACTTGGAGGAGGAGGCAATTGGTTCAGTGTTGGGCAAGTTGAGTTTGAGATGCCTTTGGAGAGTCAAAACCTAAAAGGCAGAGACCAGATCTATTTTACTTCCAATAAAGTCTCATGTCACAGAAGAGAGCCTGGCAGTTCATATGTATTAAAAAGATATTTGTGGAGTTAAATGGATACAAGTGGAGAAATCTACTGACCAGTTGCCTTTCATGTGTCTGATGCCCAGAACAGAGACCTGGGCTATAGCTAGAGACTGGCATGTTGTAGTAGGCCCTGGCCCCTTAGCATTCACTCTCTTTTCCAAAGGCTGCTTATGTGAACACCTGCAACTCTCTGCCTACTTCTGAGTCAGGAACAGACTTGGCCCATGCACAGGGCAAGCTGAAATTGCCAGAGAGTTAATGCCTCCGGAAATAGCCCTCAATCAATGACATACAGGGAGTTTGTAGATAAATACCTGTTATGGGTTGAATTGTGTCCCCCAAAAATACGTTGTAAATCCTAACCTCTATGCCTGTGATTATAATCCCATTTGGGAATGAATTTTCTATGTTATGTAAATAAGACAGGATTAGAGTGGAGTGTGTCTTAAATCAATCTCTTTTGAGATGGAAAAGAGATAAAACAAGGAAGCAAGAGAGACAGGAAAGGAGCAATGTCAAGCCACGTGGAGATAGCCCAGGAGCAGAAGCTCAGCAGACACAAGGGCATTTCTCCAGAGCCAAAAGAGAAAGAAAGCTTTCCTCTAGAGACAGCACCCTGAATTCAGATTTCTAGCCTCCTAAACCGTGAGAAAATAAATTTCTGTGTGTTAAAGCCATCCATTTGTGGTATTTCTGTTATAACCACACTAGATAGCCAAGACCAGATTTGGGACTGGAAGAGTGAGGTGCTGCTCTAACAAATGCTTACATGTAGGAGTGGTTTTAGAACTGGGTAATGGGAGGAGGCTGGAAGAGTTTTAAGGTGCCTAATAGTAAAAGCTTAGATTGCCTTGAAGAGACTGTTGGTAGAATTATGGACATCAAATGCAATTCTGGTGAGGGCTCAGAAGGAAGTGAGTAGAGCTACAGAGAAAGTCTCTATCATCTTATAGAATACACATGATGCCAGCAACAGAACGGTGCTAGAAATGTGGATGTTAAATGTGCTTCTGGTAAGCCTTTAAAAGAAAATGATGAACATGTGATTGGACAACGGAGGAAGAGCGATGTTTTTAATGCAGTGGCAAAGAACTTGTCTGAATTATGTTCAAATGTTTGGTGGAAGGTAGAACTTGTAAGTGATAAACTTGGATATCTGGTTGACAAGATTTCTAAGCAAGATCTTAAAGGGGTCACGTGGTTTCTCCTTGTCACTTATAGTAAAAGATGAGAAGAAAGAGATGGAGTCAAAAATGAACTGTGCAAAATGAAAACAAAACTTAAATATTTGGAAAATTCTGTTGTGCAAACTAAGGACACATGTCCTAGAATATTCACTGAGGACATGGCTACACAATCTTTTGTTAAAGAGATTAATCCTGTGATTGATGGACCTAACCAACTGCCACAGCAGAAAATCCATCAGCTTAGACTGGGAAAGAATGAAAGGAAAGAATGCTCTCTGTCCCTTGGAATTCTACAGGCAGGAAGCAGGTCAAAAGAGCTATACCTGTTATCCTCCAAGAAAAGAAAAGGATCATCCCTGAAGCAGCTTGGAGATCAGCAGAACAGTTGGAAGGAGTACAGGAAGCAGTGCCTTCTAGGTTTCAAAGTGTGGGGACACGGTCTCCTACATTTCTAAGGGTGGGGTCACACCCTCCTGGGTTTCAAAGAGTTGGATCTTCACCAACTCGGTTCTGGAGTGTGTGGCTGCCGTTAAAGTGTGCCAGAGGGATAGGGCCGCTGCCCAAAGCTGAGAGGGTGGGGTTGCCATGCCCAGGGGATAGAAGAACAGGGCCTGCTGAGGCCTGCCAGGGCCAAGTGGGTCATGTCACCACTCAGATGGACTAGAAGAATGAGGCCACCAAAAGCCAAGGTAGCAGAGTTGCCATCCCAGAGGGCCTGGAAGGTGGAGGGGAAGCCCAGGGCCAAGGGACCTCCACCCAGAATATAGAGGGCATGGTCAATGCCTAGAGTCTGGAGAGTGAGGCCATTGCCCAGATGGTCTCAGAGAACAGAGGATTATTTTCTAGACTTGAAAGCTAATATAATTTGTTCTACTGGGTTTTGGATTTTCTTGGTGCCTTTTATCCCTTCTTTCCCTCCAATTTCTCCCATTTGTAATAGAAATCTTTACCTTGTGCCTGTTCTACCATTGTACTTTGGAAGCAGATAACTTACAGTCTAGATTTCACAGGTTCACAGATGAAGAAGAATTTTGCCCCAGGATGGAATACGCCTAAAGTCTCACCATATTTGATTAGATGATTCAGAAGATGAGATTTTGGACTTGGAGTTAATTTAAGACCTTTGGAATGACGTGATGGGGTAAATGTGTTTTGCATGTGGCAAGCATCTGAATTTGGGGGGGCCAAAAGGTGGAATGTTATTGGTTGAATTATGCCCCCCAAAATATGTGTTGTAACCTCCAAGCCTGTGGTTATAATCCCATTTGGGAGTGAGTTTTCTTTGTTATGTTAACAAGACAGGATTATTGTAATGTGTATCTTAAGTCAATCTCTTTTGAGATATAAAAGCGATAAAAACAAGCAAGCAAGAGAAGAAAGACAGAAAAAGAGCAATGCCAAGCCACATGAAGATAGCCCAGGAGCAGAAGCTTAGAAGAGACAAGTACCTTCCTCCAGAGCCAACAGAGAAAGAAAACCTTCCCCTGGAGCCAGAGCCCTGAATTCAAACCTTCAGCCTCCTAGAATGAAGAACACCAAAGACTCAAGGAAAGTATTAGCCCAAGAGACAGAAAGGGCCACTTAAACCAGAGACTGCATCAGCCCAAGACCAGAAGAATTAGATGGTGCCCGGCTACCACCAATGACTGCCTTGACAGGGAACACAACAGAGAGTCTCTGATGGAGCTGTAGAAAAGTGAGGTGCGGAACTCAAATTCTAATAAAAAGACCAGACATAATGGTCTGACAGACTGGAGGAACCCCAGAAAGCATAGACCTCTGACTCTGTCAACCCAGAACTAAAACCATTCCCGAAGCTAACTCTTCAGACAGATTAGACTGGACTATGGGACATAAAATGATACTCGTGAAGAGTGTGCTTCTTAGCTCAAGTAGATACATGAGACTAAATGGGCAGCTTCTGTCCGGAGGTGAGATGAGAAGGCAGAGAGGGTCAGAAGCTGGTTGAATGGACGTGGGAAATCTGGGGTGGAAAGAAGGAGTGTGCTGGCACAGTATAGGGAAAGCAATTAGGGTCACATAACAATGTATGTATAAATTTTTACATGAGAGACTAACTTGAATTGTAAACTTTCACTTAAAGTACAATAAAAATAAAAAACAAAAAACTTCTAGCCTCCTAAACTGTGAGAAAATAAATTTCTATTTGTTAAAGCCAACCACTTGTGGTATTTCTGTCATAGCAGCACTAGATAACTAAGCCAACATCCCATGATCTTCATCTTTCATTTGGGATAACTCTAAGGCACGATCTACACAACCTCCCAGAATTCCCCAGTGAGATTGAGCTTCTGGAGTCCTGGGCAAGACTGAAGATATCTTGGCCACACCTTCTAACTGGCTTTGCATGAGGAGCTGTGTAGCTAGCCCCAGGCGAGTGTGCATCTGGAAAGGAAGGGCTGACATTCCTAACAGATGATCATCAATGTCTACTTGAATACTTCCTTACATACAGAGCACTCACCACATCAAAGGCAGCCCATTCCATTTTTAGGTAGGTCTAGTTACTAGAAAATTCTTTCTTAAGTGAACTAAAGTAAGTTTATAATTTCCACCCTTTGGTTCAACTTTCTTTTTCTCAAATTAAAAGCTTTATTTTCTGTAATAAAGTGTTGCTGTCCGGTGCCATCAAGTGGGTTCCAACTCACAGCAACCCTAGGTACAACAGAGTGAAACACTGCCTAGTCCTGCACCGTCCTCAAAATCATTGCTATGTTTGAGATCATTGTTGCAGCCACTGTGTCAATCCATCTTGTGAAGGGTCTTCCTCTTTTTCACTGACCTTCTGCTTTACCAACCATGATGTCTGTCTTGGTTATCTAGTGCTGCTATAACAGAAATAGCACAAGTGGATGGCTTTAACAAAGAGAAGTTTATTCTCTCACAGTCCAATAGGCTAAAAGTCTGAATTCAGGGCACCTGCTCCAGGGGAAGGCTTTCTCTCTCTCTTTCGACTCTGGAGGAAGGTCCTTGTGATGCATCAATCTTCCCTTGGTCTGGGAGTATCTTAGCGCAGGAACCTCAGATCCAAAGGACGGGCTGTGCTCCCAGCACTGCTTTCTTGGTGTTATGAAGTCCCCATGTCTCTCTGCTGGCTTCTCTCTTTTATATCTCAAAAAGAAATTGGCTTAAGACACTATCTCATCTTGTAGATCTTATCAATATAACTGTCACTAATCCATCTCATCACATCATAGTGATAGGATTCACAACACATAGGGAAATCACATCAGATGACAAAATGGTAGACAATCATACAATCCTGGGAATCATGACCCAGCCAAGTTGACAGATATTTTGGGGGGACACAATTCAATCCATGACAATGTCCTTCTCAAAGGCCTGGTCCCTCCTAATAACATGTCCAAAGTACATGAGATGAAATCTCGCCATTCTCGCTTGTAAGGGGTGTTCTGGCTGTACTTCTTCCAAGACAGATTTGTTCGTTCTTCTGGCAGTCCATGGTATATTCAGTATTCTTCACCAGTATAAAGAATATATATATCTATTTTTAAGTGTACAATTCAATGATTTTCAGCATATTCACAGATTTGTGCAACCATCACCACAATCAATTTTAGAACATTTTCATCACCCCCAAAATAAACACTGTACCCATTAGCAGTCATTCATCATTTTCCTCCATAACCACCCAACCTCCTAACCCCAGCACTAATCCATTTTATGTTTCCATACATTTGCCTGTACTGGATATTTCATATACATGAAATAATACAATATGTGGTCTTTTTTTTTTACTAGATTCTTACACTTAACATAATGTTTTCAACATTTATCAGTGTTGTAACATGTATCAGTACTTCATTCCTTTTTACTGCCTAATAGTTTTACTGTGTATGGATATACCACATTTTATTTATCCATTCATCAGTTAATGGACATCTGAGTATCCAGTTTTGGGCTATTGTGAATAAAGCTGATATAAACACTTGTGTACAAGTTTTTGCATAGACATATGTTTTCATTACTCTTGAGTATATACCTAGTAATGCAATTGCTAGGTCACATGGTAACTCAATGTTTATGTTTTTAAGGAACTTCTAGATGGTTTACCAAGGTGGCTGTACCATTTTACAAACCCAACAGCAGTGTATGAAAGTTACCATTTCTCCACATCCTCACCAAAGCTTGTTATTATCTGTCTTTTTTATTATATATCCTAGTGGGTGTAAAGTAGTATCACAATGTGATTTTCATTTGCATTTCCCTAATGAGTAATGATGTTGAACATTTGATATCTTCTTTGTAGAAATGTCTATTCAGTTCCTTTGCCCAGTTTTTGATTGGGTATTTGTCTTGCTATTGTTGAGTTGTAAGAGTTCTTTTTATTTCTAGATATATATCCCTTATCAGATAAATGACTTGAAAATATTTTCCGCCATTCTATGGGTTGTCTTTTACTTTCTTGATGGTGTCCTTTGAGTTCTTCTTTGACTCATGGTGTATTTAGGAATGTGTTGTTTAATTCCCACATCTGTTAATTTCTCAAATATCCTTTTGTTACTGATTCTTAATTTCATCCAATGTTGTTGGAGAACATACCTTGTATGATTTTAACCCTGTTCAATTGACTGAGGTTTGTTTTACGGCCTAGCACATGGTCTATCCTGGAGAATGTTCCATGTGCATTTGAGAAGAATATGTATTCTCCTTCGGTTAGGTGGAATATTCTATAGATGTCTGTTAGGTTTAGTTGGTTTGCAGTGCTGTTCAAGTTTTCTATTTCCTTATTGATCTTTCCTCTAGTTGTTCTATCTTTTATTGAAACTGGAGTATTGAATTCTCCAGGTATTATTGTTAAATTGTCTATTTCTCCCTACAATTTTGACAGTTTTTGCTCCATGTATTTTGGGGCTCTGTTGTTAGGTGCATATATGTTTATAATTCTTATGTATTTCTGAATGGATTGACCCATTTATCGTTATAAAATCTCTCTCTTTATCTCTAGTAACATGTTTTTCTTTTAAAATCTATTTTGTGTGATATTAGTATAGTATTTTGTATTAGTTTCCTATTGCCTTTGTAACAAATTACCACAAATTTAGTGGCTTAAAATAACACATATTTATTATCTTACAGTTCTGAAGATCGAAATTCTTAAAGTCAAGATGTTATCAGGTCTGCGTTTCTTTTGGAGGCTCTGGGGGAGAATTCAGAATTGACTTAATGGCAACCAACAAGAACAACAAAGGGGAGAATTGATTTCCTTGCCTTTTCCAGCTTCTGGAGCCCTGGTTGCACAGTGGTTAAGAGCTTCGGCTGCTAACCAAAAGGCCAGCAGTTTGAATCCACCAGTCACTCGTTGGAAGCCTTATGGGGCAGTTCTACTCTGTCCTATAGGGTTGCTATGAGTCAGAATTGACTCAGTGACAATGGGTTTTTTCCAGCTTCTAGAGGTCACCTGCATACCTTGGTTCATGGCCCCTTCAACTATCTTCAAGTTCAGTAGTACAGCATCTTTAAATCTGCCTCTCTCTCTCTCTCCCCTCCCCCTTCTCTGTTTCCATCATCACGTCTCGTTCTCTGTCTACTGCGCCACCCAGATAATCCAGGATAATCTCCCCATCACAATATTCTTAACTTAATCACATCTGTAAAGTCCCTTTTGCCATATAAGATAACATATTCACAAGTTCCAGGATTAGGACCTGGATATGTAGGAGGAGAGGGAGGCATTATTCAGTCTACCATATCACTGTGGCTTCCTTATGGTTGCTGTCTGCATGGTATATCATTTAGTTCTACTTGTGACATTCAAATATAAACAGTCATGATATTTACTCTTATCCTTCTCTCCAGGTGAACCATTTCACTATCTATGAACCATTCTTTGAGTTATATGCCTTTGGCTTCTTCATCATCCTGGTTCTGTATGCACCTAAAGATGTTAGAATAAAAATCATTGGAATATCAGTAACTAACATTTATTAAATGCTTGTTCAATGCCAAAGACTATGCTAAGATCTTTATGTGAATTGCTTCATTAATCCTTACAACAAAGTTGTGAGGCAGATGTTATTATCTGTATTATCTGAAAATGAGGAGATGGAGTCATAGAAAGGTTACAGATATTGTCAGGGCCTTACAGCTAGCAAGTGACAGAGCCAGAATATAACCCAAATACTCTGATTCAGGAAACTCTTTTCTTAATAATTTCTTTAAAATATGACAACTGATTCTGTTAAATTCAAGTAAAATATGATTTAACAGTTTAATAGAAAAAATATTACATATGGTATGATATCATTTTGCAAAATTATTTTTGTGCATTTACCTATATATCTCTCCTTCTGGCTATCAATGTCCATAAAGAGATATCTGGAATGATATTCTCCCAGAGTTGATCCTAGTTATTTCCTTGTAGTAGGATTTGGGGCATTTTTGTTTGTTTCCTTTGCTATTGTTTTTTGTTTTCTTCTCTTGATAGTTTATGTTGCTTAAGTTTTTATGATGAATATTATATAAGTTTTTTTATTTTTAACAGATTAGATGAAATATGATTTATATACCATAAAATTCATTCAAGTGTCCACATCAATGAATATTAGTATATTTACAGAATTGTACAACCGTCACCATGACCTAATTTTAGAACAATTTCGTCACCCTAAAAAGAAACCTCACTCCTATTTACAGTCATGCCCCATTTCCACCCAAGCCCTAGGCAAACCCTAATCTACTTCCTATCTTTTATATTTTCCTTTTTATTTTTTTGACTTTTCGTATAAATGGACTCATAAAATATTTGGTCTTTTGTGTCTGTATTCTTTTACTGAACCTAATATTTTTGATGTTTATCCATGTTATAGCATGTATCAGCACTTCATTTCTTTTTACTTGTAAATAGTATTCCATTGTAGGGATATATACCACATTTTATGTATTCATTCATCAGATATGAACATTTGAAATTTTTCTACTTTTGAGGTATTGTGAATTATACTATATAAACATCTGTAAACAAGTTTTTATATGAGCATGTGTTTTCATTTCTCTTGGATAGATACCTAGTAGTGGAATTGCTGGATCATATGGTAAGTCTATGTTTAACATTTTAAGAAAATGCCAAACTGTTTTTTCCAATGCAGCTGCACCATTTTAGAGTACCTAAATTGTGTAAGTATCTCATTGTGCATTTTCCTAATGACTAATGATGTTGACCATTTTTTCATGTGCTTATTGGTCGTTTGTATATCTTTTTAATATGTATTATTTTTACAACAACCATTACACTATTTTTTGTTTGTTTAATGGCATCTGGCCAGCATAGAATACAGTGTTAGTGTGGCTCCCTGTGGCTTATACCTTGTACTTCTACTAATGCAGTCAAAAGCTTGGGCTAATTTTTTTTTTTGCAGGCATATTACATTATAGGCTCAATTAAGCCTGCAGTCAACTAAAACCCCAGATCCTGTTCGCATTAACTATTGTGGACCTGGGTTTCTCCCATTCTCTAATTTGGCAATTGATTTTATTGAACCTAGATGCTGAGCTAACACTTACCCCTGTTGAATTTTATCTTGTCAGGTGCGTAATATTACCACCTATAAAAATAATATTTTATCTTAATTCTTTCATCTCAATCCCCTTCTGGGTTTAAAAAAAATCCAAGAAGGTGACTTTTTAAACTTTGTTTTTTGTCTTTTCTGAATAAAAATGAATTTCCATAAGCAACACAAGGACTCAGTTATAATGCATCACAATTTGTTAAAAATAAGCACCGTAAAACCAAAACTAATATGGGAGACCTAAAAAGCTCTATATTTTTATTTTTCATAATTAACACAGGGACATATCTCTAATGCACAAAATGTTGTTAAAAGTAAGCACTGTCATTCAAGCTTGCTTCACAATAATAACCACTTTTAATGAATTTATATTTTAAAAATAAGATGGATGAGAAGAGAAAAAATATACAATGTCACTGAAATGTAAACATTTTATACAATCGAAAATTTTGATTATATTTTGATTCTTTGTAATTTTACTCTCAGTGGGAATTTTTTTCTGGAAATTCTAGAAGTGAATTACTGTCACCTTTTTGTACTAACTACTTTACCCATAACCAGTTCACATGCTATCTATTCCTTGTACAGTCTTTTGGCTCTTCCCAAATCACTCTGATTTCCCCCTTCTCCAAAGCTCTTATACAGAACTGAATCTCTCATTCTCCTCTGTCCATGCATATCCTCCCTGGCTTGTGCAAGGCCCCTCTTTGTTTTCTTTTCCCCTTTTCACCTTCCCTCCACGATGCCAACTTCCCTCTCTTCTCTAGCACCCACTCTGGGTTATTCAATGTATGTCCTTCCAGTCAAACTTGTCTATGCTTTTTAGGTAAGTGTGCATCTATTAAAAGTGTTTGTATGTCCATGTTTTTATTTACATAAATAAGGTTGTGCTATAAATCTTATTTGATTTCTTACTTTAGTCTTCCTATACTACATTTTTAAGAACTCTCCATATGCTATATGTAAAGCTAGTTTAATACTTCTACCTGCTGCATACTATTCAATCCAATGAACACACCAAAGATACTCATCCATATACTTCAGGATGGACCCTCAGGTTGCCTCCAAAAACACTTCCATAAACATCCTTGTAAACTTACTGTACTTGTGCTGTACTCTGTGTTGGTCAGAGAAATTTAAATTTTCTCCTTATGGACAGTTTCTCTGAGACATGTACCCAAGAGGGAGATTGCTGATCATAGGATAATACACACATAATTTCAATAAAAATTGCCAAATTGCCCCCTAGAAGAGCTGAAGCAGTTTACCTTCCCACCAGCAGTGCAGAAGGTTTTGTTTCAACCCATTCTCACCAGTACTTGGTATTGTCTGACTTCATAGTTTTTGCCAATCTGATGTGTGTGAAGTAAACTCTCAATGGTATCCTATTGTGCTCGTCTCTGCTTGCTGATCAGGTCAAACATAAACGGTGGACTTTTGTTCCCCATTTCAAACTTTATTCCTCATTTCTTTCTACTATTTTTGTCATTTTTGCATATTTACCAAGTTCTTTTCTAACCTCCTTTCCCATATCTCTTCCTTCCTCCTGTAGGGTGTTAGTACGGTATGCGTAAGTACAGTGTTGTAGTTAGAAGACAGGTCTCTGAAGCCAGACTCCCACTTACCATTTGTCTGGATGAATGACCTTTATGTACTGCAGTTTCTTCATCTATAAAATGGGGCTAATGGTACTTAGTTCATAGAGTTACTGTGACAAAATGAATTAAAATATGTTAGTGCTTAGAATATTGGCTGGTACGCGGTAGATAGATAAATAGATAGATGGATGGATGGATGGATGCTGATGAGTCGACTCCAACTCATGGCAACTTTATGTACAACAGAGCACAGCATTGCCCTGTCCTGCATCATCTTTACAATCAATAACATGTTTGAGTCCATCGCTGTGGCCACGGTGCCAATCCATCTTACCAAGGGTCTCCCTCACCTTGCTGGCCCTCTACTTCACTAAACATGATGTCCTCCTCCAGCATTGATCCCTCCCCTCCTGATAATGTGTCCAAACCAAGCAAGTCGTGCAATATTCTGTGACCCATAGGGTTTTCATTGACTAATTTTCAGAAGTAGATTGTCAGGCCTTTCTTCTTAGTCTGCTTCAGTCTGGAAGCTCTGCTGAAACCTCTCCACCATAGGTGACCCTGCTGTATTTGAAATACTGGTGGCATACCTTCCAGCATCACAAGCCACCACAGTATGACAAGCTGACAGGCGGTAGTGGTGGCGTACAGTAAGTATCGTAAAAATGTTTGCTGTTATTATTCATGTGCCTTCTTGCTTGAGCATACTCTCTGAGAGCTCTTTCAAAGAGGGCCATTGTAGTATAAACTTCTCTTGACCTTGTAACCAAAATAGTTTTATTTTGCCCTCACCTTTACACAGTTGTCTAGATGTGGATATAAAAGTATGGTGAAAGAGAAAGTCTCCCTTGTTGCCCCCTGGGGATAACTTCACCTTTTGTTTTGCCCTCAGGGAACCTCCTCGTGCCTCCAGTAACTGCCTGGTGCATGGGGTAGACCAGGAGAGGGAACACTGACGGGTCAGTTGGCTGCCTGCACTCATCACTATAGGTTGCAGCACTGTCCTGAAGCTGCCCCCCTTCCTCCTATTGGCACAGCTGATTTTCTGCTCAGTGGGGCCACCAGGCTGTCAATGTTCTGCCCAGGAAAAAGTTGGGGCAAGATGAGGACATAGCTGAAAGCTCTTCCTCAGGCCATCCTAAGTCAGTGCTCCCTGGATCTCTTCTACTCATGGCTGCTTTCCCCCCAACCTGGGATTCAATCACCATCAGCCTCTCCCATGGGTTCCTCAGAGTTCTTAGGACTTGCTGAGCATGAATTTAAGATCCATCAACCTCCCTATACTCCTGTGGCCTCTCTAGGGTTATGTTTTAGAAGAGGGAGCCAGCAACTGAGGGACTCATCCTCTTGTTTGTAACCATACTTGTTTCAACTATACTTTGTTGAAAAGTATAGTTGAAACAAATGAGGATCACTCTTAATTCCAAACTCATCTTACCTTTCCGTGATGGAGATACTGGGAGGAAAGATGATTATAGAGTGAATTTGTATTTGTAAAAGGTAGAATACGTAAGGAATACTAGGGGAGGTCCCTGCAATACTTCCCAGGGTCCCAAAATGGAAAGAGTAGAAGGAAGGCATTGAGACTAACCTATGAGAATCATGGCAGGATAAAAAGGGCAGAGACAAAGAAATCCTTAAAAAAGAGAAGGTTTTAAGCACAAAGCATGCAGCGTCCATGTTAAAAGACTCAAAATCTATGACTGGACATCTGCTCAGAGCAACCCTCCCTGACCCCTCTGGTGGAAATATAACATCCCCAACTCCCAATTTATCATGTTGTTATTGTTAGCTGTAGTCAAGTCAGCCCCGATTCACGGTGACCTCATATACAACAGAACAAAATGCTGCCCAGTTCTGCACAACCCCAGGATTGGTTGCTGATCAGACCATTATGATCCATAGGGTTTTCATTAGCTGATTTTTAGGAGTAGATCACCAGGACTTTCTTTCATCTTAGTCTGGAAGCTTTGTTCAAACCTATGCAGCATCATAACCCATTGCCGTCAAGTCGATTCAGACTCATAGTAACCCTATAGGACAAAGAAGAACTGCGCCCTAGGGTTTCCAAGCAGCAGCTGGTGGATTCGAACTGCTGACCTTTTGGTTAGCAGCCATAGCACTTAACCGCTACACCATCAGGCACACCATCTTCCACTGACAGATGAGTGGTGGCTGCATTCATGAGGTGCATGGGGCAGGAATCGAACCCAGGTCACACCACCCTGCTTTATGGTCCTCTTGAGGCTTATTAGTATCTTATATTATCTTGCTTATTTATCTGTTTGCTTCATTATTGTTAATCTCATCTACTAGGCTGGAAACGCCATAGGAGCAGGGACCTGGTTTGTCTTGTTCATGCGGTACCCCCAGTGCCTAGACCAGTGCCAGGTACAGAGTAGACAATAAATGTTATCTGAATGAATGAAGGGAGCCCAGATCTATCAGAAATGGGGAAATAGCTACCTCTTGTTTCCTTGCATCACACATGGGCATCAGCAGGCCTTTATGATGGGAAGTGGAGCTAGGGGCTGGAAACATGCTGTAAAGTGCTTTTGTGGTGCGCATAGCTGCTCAGTCAAGTGCCGTCTCAAGGAGTACCTTTAATTGATCTGCCTGGAACTCTAACAATGAGAAGAATGGACACATTGGCCTTGACCTAACTTAACCCCTCAGTTCCAGTGAGTCCACACATTCTTGGGCTTATCTTTCAGATAATTAGCATGAAGTAATTTGAGATCTATATAGGACCTATGGCAATGGTCTTGAATGAATGAGTAATTCAACCAATTACAAAGTTCTTAAAAGCAAGTTTGAGGCTCGCCTGTCCTCATGCTCTTGAATTTCTCCAGCTTCTGTTCATTGCAGATAGTAGGTGGGGTTAGAGGGAGGATTTATAGAAAGTAATAGTCAATTGTTAATTTTTTCTTTTGTTCCCAACACTCCTATTCTATTTTTTGAGAATGAAGAGGATAGGAATGGAAAGGGGGTAGGCATCTAACGAAATCACAATTTTTTTTTTTTTTTTAAGAAAGTGGTAACACTAAAACCAAAAGGTGAACCAGTAGGGGGTATTAGAGATAAAATTACCATTCAGAAGTCAATGGAAATGTGGTTATAGGCAATTATTGTATGTTCTGTGTGTCCAGTGTAAGTGAATTAACCTTTAAAAATAAAATTGCTCACCCTAAGACAACCTTCTAACATAGAACTGAAGCCATTCCCGGAGACCACCTTCCAGCCAAACAGTAGACCGGCCTACAAAATAAACTATAACATCTGAGAGGAACGAGTTCCTTAGAACAGTTAATTATATGAGACTATAAGGGCAAAATCTTCCCAAAAGTAAAGACCAGAAGGCCGGAAAGGGTAGGAAAACTGGACGAAAGGTACAGGGAACCCAGGGCAGAAATGGGAGGAGTGCTGACACATTGAGGGGATAGCCACCAATGTCTTGGAACATTCTGTGTACAAATTGTTGAATGGGAAACTATTTTGCTCTGTAAACCTTCACCCAAAGCACAATAAAATATTAAAATAAATAAATAAAGTTGCTCTTGTTTTTTTTTAATCTCATTTTCTGTGTTTCTGAGGTTGTTTTCAACTGTTGTCTGTATATTATATATTTAAAATTTCTAAACAAATCATTATAAATAATAATAATTAAAATTTCTTGCATTATTAGCTTTCTCATATATTTTTAAAACGTTCATATTGTGTATCTCACTGTGGAAGCATGAAGAAATAAATAACGGCATTGCTATAAACTGGAATATTGTGCAGTCATTAAATGGTATGCTTTTAAAGGATATTTTAACATATGTGGAAATGTTCATTATACAATCTTATGCTAAAAAACAAAAAACCCAGGAAACAAAACCACACACAGAGAATGCTATTTATTTGTGTTTTATTATATTTAAAATAATGATTATGGGATTAGGAGTATGATTATAGATAAGTTTTATTTATTTTCTTCCTTATACTATGTAACTATTTCTTTATAATTTCCAATTTTTTTTTCAATAAATATGTCATTCTTATAATCAGAAAAAACGTATCCAAATGCTCAGATATCTTATCAATAGAAATTAATTTATCTTTAAGATATCTTTCTTCAAAAATTTTATTTACTTTGCTGTTGTTGTTGAGAATACCACAGCAAAACATACACCAATTCAACCATTTCTACATATACAATTCAGGGACATTGATTACATTCTTCAAGTTGTGCAGCCATTCTCACCCTCCTTTTCTGAATTGTTCCTCCCCCCATTGACATAAACTCACTGTCCCCTAATGTTCCTATCTAATCTTTCAAATTGATGTTGTCAGTTTGATCCCATATAGATAGTTCTTAAAAGACCATAATGCTCAAGGCAGACCTTTTTCACTAGTTAAGCTAAACTATTGTTTGTTTTTAAGATTTCAGGGGTTATTTTTCGTTTAAGCTTTAAAGATGATCTTAGGGCAATAGTTTCAGGGGTTTATCCAATATCCATGGCTCCAGAAAGTCTAGAGTCCATTAGAATTTGAAATTCTGTTCTGCATTTTCCCCCTTAAATGTTCAGTAATGGTAGCCAAGCACCATCCAGTTCTTCTGGTCTTATGATAAAGGAGGTTAAGATATCTTTTTAAGGTAAGAAATAGATATTACTTTTCTATTTTAAAGTAGAAATTCTGAAGCATCATGAAATGCCCTGCCTCCAAACCTATAATTCATGACACAGAACTAGAATCTGAAAGAGAAAGCAGCCTTTTAGATCATAAGGATTTGTCCCCCACCCTCCCAATGTCCCATCCCAGTTGGATAAAGTGGTTAAAAATGTATAGGGCCCATCTCTTCTTGGAGCCTCTTGGTCACTTGCTCTCAGAGATTGCATTCCTCTAGCCACTGAATGGAGCCCCTGGGTGGCACAAACAGTTAAGCATTTGGCTACAAGCTGAAAGGTTGGAGGTTCAAACCCACTCCAAGGCACCTTGGAAGACAGACCTGGCTGTCAAGGTCACTGCCTCGAAAACCCTATGGAGCAGTTCTACTCTGTACACATGGGGTCTCTATGAGTGAAATTGACTCGATGGCAACTAGCAACAACAACAAACCACTGAATGCACCTGGGCAAAGCCCAGAGAGGCTTCCCCTTCCCTGAGTCAGCTATCTCTAGCCTTTTTCCAAGAGAGGGGAAAAATCCTGAAATATATCTCTGGCCTATCACAGTTTTCAAATAACTGAATCTACCTGGTTGAGATCATTTCAGATACCAATGCTATTATTACCTTCTGGCAGTATAGGTTAACATGATGGCTATCTTCATGTCTTTATATGCTTCTCTCCTTGAACACTTCTTGATAACAGGGACTGTATCTATTCTTTTCCAAAGACTCCTAACCAAATTCCCAATACAGAGACAGTATACTTATTGTGGAATCTTTATAAACACTTATTAACTCACTAACCATTAGCCTTAGAACATCGTACCTTGAGGGCACTAGTTTAAACTCAGACTTGGTGGACAATGAATGCAACATGCACCATCTTCTTATCTTGTGGGAAGAATCTTTCCTCAATGTAGAATCTCTGCATTTCCATTTGGAAAATCAATACAATTTGTCATTTACTTTTAAGTGGTTCTTTTAATTGTTTGAAGTGCCAAATGGCAGCCATTTCTTTCTTTTGGTCATGGCAATTGATAAACAAAAAAATTTGATGACTTGGGTTTACCCATAGAGATTTGCCTTCAGCTGGTCCCAAATGAGGGCCAGTCATTGGTATTTTTTAAAATTTCCTTTGACAATTCTAATGCTCAGCCAAAGTTGAGAACTACTGGTTTAAACTGTGAATCTTTGCCTCTATGATATATTTAGTATCTTTGATTTATTCGATGCCAATTCTTTGGTCAAGAATGTAACATGCAATTATAACACAGATCCCATGGGAAAATAAGATCAGTTGTAGGATTTTCCATGTGGTTTCTCGAAATGTGGTACAGTGAGAAGCAAGTATTCTTGAATTTTTTTTATATTTGTCTAATACCCAGGAGTGGATTACCCAATAAGCAAGGTAAGCATGGGCTTACTTGTGCTTATTTACTAATCTGTGGTGATGGGAAATTGTCCACTACAGATTAGCAAGTAAGCACAAGCTTACCTTGCTTACAGGGTTCTTCGTCTCTGTCAGGGATTGTAAACTTGAAACAAGGCTTTGATTCTGTAGGAAGGTGCTGCGGGGTTGAGACAGGGACAGATACTAGCTATACCTAGAAGCAGAATCTTTGATGTGGTGAAAAAATGTGAACTTGTTCACTACAGATTAGCAAACGAGCACAAGTAAACCCATGCTTACCTTGCTTATTGGATAATCTGCCTCTACCTTGACATGTCAATACTCTCAAAAATAGTATCTAGAAAAGACCTGTTTTCCTGATGTAAGCAAGACCCAGAGCAAATCATAATATAGGTGTCACACAAAAAACCAACCTTTCATTATCAGTGAGATATGATTTAAGGTAAGAAGGGCAGCCTTAAGAAAGATAATGAGATTACCAAGGGAATCTCTAAAATCTACATTGAAAGAAGGAAGAGTTTTGCCGTTAAGCTAGCAGCTCTCACCCCTGGTGCCCTGGGGCTCATTAGTCCCTCCATCCACTCTGCGTCACTATCCAGCAACTGGACCCAGAATCAGTACCCTCCACCACCACCCTATTCCAAAGCGTGAGGATCTGATTTTCTGCACATTAAGCATGGATCCAGATGTGGGAAGACTGAGTCTAATCTGATTAGAGTTTGTGGAGGAACCAAGAGGAGAGCCTGTTCTGGTCTCTGGGTAAAGGGAGGGATGTGGATAGATGGATGCTGTGGCAGCAGAGAGAGAAACAAGAGTGGGAGAAAGAACAGGAGAGTTGAGACACTGTCTATTTGGCAAAAAAGAGGAGAGCGAAAGAAACAGTAATGCTTCTGAGGCCTGAACAAACGCGGGCTGTAAAATGTTAGTGACTCTAGTTCAGTATCAAAAGAGCCCTATTAGACAGAAACTAGTTTGGAGAGGATATTATGGATGGAATAATTTTATGGCAACTTTTCAAATTTAGGCAAGTATTCCTTGATTAGATTAAGAAAAGAGTTCCTGAGGCTGAGGGAACATAAGCGAGCCTACTGGGAGTTAGAACAGGCTACGTAAGGCTGCTTCACCAATCCAGTTGCTGTCAAGTCAATTTTGACTCATGGAGACCCCATGTGTGTCAGAGTAGAACTGTGCGCCACAGAATTTTCAATGGCTGATTTTTTGGAAGCAGATTTCCAGGCCTTTCTTCCAAGGTGCCTCTGGGTGGACTCAAACTTCCAAAATTTTTGTTAGCAGCTGAGCACTTTAACCATTTGCACCAATGAAGGAATTCCCTACTCTGTACTTCCATTATTTGCTAAAGACTCACCCTAGCTCCACACCCAGGTCCCAGGCCCCAGGCCCCAAGCTACTGCTCTCCATATTGTCTATATAATTCTTCTTCCCCATCTGCTGGCAGAGAGAGGAGAAAAGCCTGAGGGTGCTGGTGCCAAAATGGCCATGGTGTAGGGCTGAGCACTGTCATCTTGGGGATGGCCGACGCAGGTGTGATGTGGACCCAGGGACTGCCATTAGAAGGAGGATAGCCTTCGCAGGAAAGAAACAGAGGGGGGCTCCTCCTGAGCTTGGGAATCCTGCAAGAGATTTTCCATTTAATTTTTACATGGGTACCATTTTGGAAAAAAGGAAGATGCTTCTTTGAATTCTCTCAGATTCAAAGCAGTTGTGTGTGTGTGTTCAGATACAGCTCTCTTGAGAAATAACTGAAGAGAGGTTGAGTGAGATTTTTAAGATGACCCTATATGAGCATACAGGGCATCATGGAAAATTCTATCTTAAAGGAGCCCATCCTTTGAAGTATATGTTTTGTATCACCCTCATCTTTGTTTCGAAGCAAAACATTTCTGTTCTTTCTTAGTGGTCCTAAAGCGAAGCAAACAGCATGGTGCAGTGGAAAGAGAAGGGGCTGAGGGTCGTGATCTGACATTAAGCAGGAGCTCTGTGACCTCGGAGAAAGTACATGTACCCTTTCAGCCTCACTTCCTGGTAAAAGGAGTAGGCTGGGCCAGGTTACTTCTGGTGTAGAATTCACAATCCATAAACTCAGTCTTCTGCAAAACCCCAACTGGCTGTGAGCAAGATTTCTATCCAACGCACAGCTCCCCTCCCAGCTCAACAATCAAATGTTGCCTGAGGAAGGCTCCTGATTGCACTCAGTTTTGTTGTAGACATTTCAGATGCGCAGGAAAGGACTTAAAGAAAAAGACAGTGGCTTGTTGAAGACCAGCCAAGTTCAGAACAGTTCTATTTCTTCCCATATCAAGTCCGAGCGGACCCTCCCTCTTGACACCAGCTCAGTCTATGCATGTAAATGGGAGACAGACTTGGCCCAGACAGCCCTGGCTGGGGAGTGACCTGCAAAGCTCCTGGCTCCTGATCTCTTGGTATGTGAGGACCTGAGGCTGGGAGCAAGACTGTTGTTGTGTGCTGTGAGTTAATTCCAACTCACAGCGACCCTATGTGACAGAGCAGAACTACCCTATAGAGTTTCCTAGGCTATAATCTACTGGAGCAGATCGCCATGGAGTAGCTGGTGGGTTTGAACAGCCAGCCTTTCTGTTAGCAGCCAAGTGCTTAACCATTACACCACCAGGAACAAGACTACACCCCCAAAAACCGTGGGTGCTGCCTGACGTTGTCTCCCTTCAGGGAAGACTAGAGGAGTGTCTGACAACCTGAGAAAGCAGCTAAGAGGGGAGGATGTAGCTAGCATCCAGCCCACTGGAGAGGCCCTTGACATTCCCCCCAGGCTGCCCACCCCTCTCTCCACTATTTGAGGAGCCAGAAACACGAAACCTCTTGAATCCTCTAGGAGAGCAAGGTGAACTAAGTCACATATTTCTGTGACATGGATGTCCAAACAGAAAGCCAAAGGGAACTGGCTTTTCTTTTTCTTTTTTTTAAGGGAGCATATGGCTACTAACAGAAAAACCCAACCATCACTGATATAATTCTAAACATTTGCAGCCTAAGAAACCTACCATGCATTGAGGTAACCTGATACAAAATGCCCTTCACTGTTTAGAAATAAAGCTTTCTCCCCTGCTCATGGAATGTGAGCCTGTGTTTAGAAGTCAATGCAGGACCTTAGCTGACACTTCCATACCTGGCAAGAGCTGCTGATGTGAGCCAGGTGGCCTGCTTCAAGCAGAATTCAATTACCCAGATGGCAACTGTTTCTTAATTCAAAACTTTAACAGCGCTTTTTCCTCCCCCATTATGATAAATGAAAGGAGGAAGAGAATACAATGAGTTTGAGCACTTCTGGTTTATAAGATTAGAGGCAGGACAGGGAAATGAGCACCTGGCCTCCGCCAGCACCCTGCAGCTCCAGCCAGCAGCCTGAGCCTGCAGCACGCTGCCTGGTCTGTGACTCGGCTGCTTATTCCCGGAACAGGAGGGAATGTCCTGAAACTCAGCCTCCTCTTGGGTCTGTTCTTAGGAAGCTGCAATAACTCTCCCTCACTAATTAGCAGTTATATTAGCAGATGGCATCTCTTTTTGTATTTTGAAGAAAAAAGGAAAAATAAGAAAAGGTTTAAAAGGTTGCAAATTGCATTTGAAGATAATGCTTTTTTTCTCCTGGGGAAGTTGTGCTGCATCAGCCCCTGCAGTCCAGATCATGGATATTGAGGCTTCTTTTTCTTCAGGTGGAAATCTCTAGGCTGGGCTGGAGTGCGATAATCTTAGTGGGCTTATTTCCTTGGTCCTCACCCGGGGTTTGTAGGTCCCTGGGTTGCTAAATGGTTTGCGCTTGAGCACTAACTTAAAGGTTGGCAGTTTGAACCCACCCAGTGATGCCACAGAAGAAAGGCCTGGAGATCTGCTTCTGTAAAAGATTGTTGTTGCTGTTAGGTGCTGTGAGTCGATTCCAATTCATAGACACCACATGTGACAGAATAGAACTGCCCCATAGGGTTTCCTAGACTCTAATCTTTTCGGGAGCAGATCGCCAGGTCTTTCTCCCATGGAGTCGCTGATGGGTTTCAACTGCCAACCTTTCAGTTAGATTATAGCCAAGAAAACCCTATGGAGCAGCTCTACTCTGTAACAGATGGGGTTGCCATGAGTTGGAATTGACCCAATGGCAGTGGGTTTAGTTTTTCACCTGGCGTTTGGTAATAACCAGAGCAGCTTGGACAGGTAAAGTGTTGGCTGGGCTCTCCCCACCCGCCTCCAGGCACTCAGCTGGCTCTATGTCAGTAGATGAGACTTTGCTGGATAAAGGAGGCTGGTGGGGGAAGAGGAAAGCTGGTAATAAAGCAGATTCTGTTCTCACTCCCTTCTCCTCTAGACAAATTTTGGTGGCTGCTTTGAGCCTTCCTTGGGCCTTGTCTCTCACCTAGGCTGAGTAAGAATTTGAAATAAAGACAAGATATTTCCTTACACTTTTTGAACAGTTACTATGTGACAGGCAGTTCCAGTGCTTCAAAATGCATTATGTTAATTGATCCTCATATAGCCCCTTGATGTAGTTACTAATAAAATAAAGAAAAAGCTTCATGTGGGAAGGAAAATATTGTTGCTTGAAAGAGTTGTTTGGGACCCTGTTATTTGATCATCGTCATCACCATCACCCCTCACCACTACCTCCGTACCACCACCACCACCACCCACCACTACCACCTCCAGCACCACCACCACCTCCACCACCACCATCACCATCACCTCCACCACCATCACCATCACCTCCACCACCATCACTACCAAAACCAAGAAAACCTATTGTCATCAAGTCGATTCTGACTCATAGTGAAGGTAGGACTGCCCCATAGGGTTTCCAAGGCTGTAATCTTTATGAAAGCAAACAGCCACATCTTTCTCCCACAGAGCAGCTGGTGGGTTTGAACTGCCAACCTTTTGGTTAACAGCCAAATACTTAACCATTGCGCCACCAGGGCTCCTACCACCTCCACTACCAGGTGAAATGCGAAACTGGCAAGAGCTTGTCAAAAAACAAGGAGTTGAGATTTGTTGGCACAGGGACACCACAATCTGGACCGTGCTCACCAGTCCAGGCTCGTCTCCTGTTGTTTTCCCTCTCACAACCTGTACTCTGGCCATTTTAAACCAGGGCTTCAACCATTTGTTCAGGTTAAAACTCCTGCTTAGAATTTGCATTTCTAACAAGTTCCCTGCTGAGAATTTGCATTTCCACCCCCAGATATACTGAATCAGAATCTACGTTTTAACAAATCCCCAGATGATTCTTCGGTATATCTTCCTGGGAACTTGTTAGAAATGCAAATTCTCAGCAGGGTTTCAAACCAGAAAGAACATGTTCCTCTATTAAACTACTGGCCAGTCCTCCAATAGGTTAAGTTTGTTTATATTCTGAAGATTTTGCCCATGCTGCTTCTTTTGCTTGTACCACCCCTCTGTAACCCTACATACATACTCACAAAAGCATGCTGCCCCACGTGATGAACTCACCCATCTTTCAAGGTCCAGCTGGGTAAGCCTCTTCAGATCTACAGGCAGAGCTGCCCACTTCTTCCTTTGTGCCCCCATGATGCTCTGCATAGAAAAAACATCTCTCATTGTTACCTCTCTTTGCTTGTCTATCTTTTACACCAGATAGTGAGCTTTTTGAGGGTAGAGAATGTGTCTTGGTCATACTTACATACCAGCACTAAGCTCTGTGCTAGGCTCAGAGTAGATGCCCAATAGAGGTTATTCTACTTTTTGCATGAACTAAAGAGTACAGATAGAGTATCAGAGTTAGGGGTTGGAGAGGGTTTTTTATGAGAGGAGAAGAAAGACAGGGAAACTTTCTAAGGGCCTTATCTGTAAGAGTTCACATGTAGAGGTCACCCATCAACCAAAGTGGCAGCCTCCAGAGTAAAACCCAGCTGTTAAAAATGAATTAAGTTGGTTACTATTTTTGTCTCTGACCTACTTTTTGAG
This sequence comes from Dugong dugon, assembly GCA_030035585.1. Classification (NCBI taxonomy): domain Eukaryota; kingdom Metazoa; phylum Chordata; class Mammalia; order Sirenia; family Dugongidae; genus Dugong; species Dugong dugon. The sequence goes on from CM057462.1 coordinate 157,671,434, forward strand.
TAGTTTGTACTGCTGTTACAAAAGCTTCCAGACTTTTGTAAATGAATCACACCACTTCTTGATGGTTTTGTATTCTCTCCTCTTATGGTGGCTGTTAACTCTACTGAAAGGAAAATCTCTCCAGCCCCTGAAGCTCAGTGTTAGTGCAAAGGCATCTATATTCTTAGCATGTATTGTTCTTAGTAAGACCAACTTCCACAGAGCTTTCTCAATTGTTTTTCCATGCAAGATTTTAAGGCCAAGAACAGCAAATCTATCCATCCCAATGATGGTATTTATTTCTGTAGTGCTCATGGCTGTACTCCCAGAGAGCAGGAAGGGTTAGATGACAGTTACCTCCTGTAGCCTTTTCTCTGTGTCGCACTTGCCCATGCTGAGTCGTAAGCGCTCCTGAAGCCGTGTCTGCCGTCTGGATGCAGACAGGACTCTAGCATTTGAATATTTTTCCATCCAGACCCCATCTTGGTTGCCACTTGATTTTTCGTTTGTGAGGCCCCAGTAGTTGTTGATTTATAGAAAATAAACAGTGAATTCTTCTTTTTTCTATTTGGGAATCATTTATTTAGGGTTAAGTTAGCATATCCAAAATATTTTAGTGACTGATTGCAGAGACAGGAAGCCAATAATACTACAGTGGTCCATTTGTTGACATTTATTTGATTCACATCATTTTCTAAAAGTTTGAATTTAATTCAGATATCAATGACTAACCCAGAAGTTTATGGACAAAAAATGAAATCTTCCATTTCTGATTGGATTTATTTCCCAGTGGTGAGTTCTTAAATGCCAGGATATTGTAACATTTAACAGTGTTTTGAGTTCAGGTAGAGGAGGAGAGTGCTAAAAGAGAAGACAGAACCTTGGTTCTTAATTTCAGGATCCAGTGTAAAAATACACGGGAAACAACAAAAGAATCTTTTATTATTATTTTGTTTACAAAGACTGCTATTAATAAGAGGAAATTACTTAAGTGGCAGTTGTGTTAGAGGGATGCTGAGTAAAAGGCTAAAGAGAAACTACTTGATTATGTTGTGGGTGATAATAGCCTATGATAGGCACCAAGTAAAATGCTGACTTTTCCAAATTTCCAGAGGCAAAAGTTGAAGTCCCTACCAGGCCTTTCTTCTGAGGCATCTCTGGGTGGACTCCTACCTCCAACCTTTCAGTTAGCAGCCGAGTGCATTAACCATTTGCATCACCCAAGGACTCCTCAACAATTACTGTTGTTAGGTACCGTTGAGTTGATTTTTGAGTCATAGCAACTGCATGTGATACAGCAGAACCGCCCCATAGGGTTTCCTAGGGTGTAATCTTTATAGATCATCAGGTCTTTCTCCTGCAGAGCTGGGTGGGTTTGAACCAACAATCTTTCCATTAGCAGCCAAGCGCTTAACCACTGTGCAACAATCATTAACAAGAGAAAACAGGCTTAGAAGAATATTACCTGAAACCAAACCCATTGCCGTCAAGTCGATTCTAACTCATAGCGACCCTATAGGACAGAGTAGAACTGCCCCATTGGGTTTCCAAGGAGTGACTGGTACATTTCAGCTGCTGACCTTTTGTTAGCAGCCAAACTCTTAACCACTGCAACACCTGGGCTCCAGAAGAATATCAGGGAGCTTTTAAAGGAATTGAGAGATGAGCAGAAAATTGGGCCTGTGAGGAAAAGTTAGGGGAGTCTGAATTAGTTAGCCCAAGAAAATAAAGACATGCTGCGGTCATGCTGTGTTCATGCTTTCTTTATTCCAGTGTGGTCTGGTAGAGGATTAAAGGGCTGGAAGGCAGAAGAATAAGGGTCTAGACTGCATCTGACACTACATAAATCTCTTATCCAGACCTCAGCTTTTCCATCCGTTTTTTAAAAACATAATACTTAGGTATAATAGTTTTATTAAGAGTTGTCATGAAAAATAAAAAGAAACACGGGAGAAGAAAGTGTTTTAGAACAAAACAAATTTTAATCCTGTTATCAGCTGACAGATTTCTGATGGTCAGTGATATGTCTAGAACTGTGCTTTTTAAGCGAGAGGTAGTGTATCTGCTGCTGGAGAGGAGAAAAGAAAACGGCTTACAATGGCTGGGCAGACATCGGCGAGGAAGAACTTCAGGATGGTGAGTTGGCTTTAATTCAGAGATAGTAGCAACAAAGTACCTTCTGGGGAATAGATAAGGGAAGAAGGTGCATGCTTAATCAAGACTCAATTATTTTCTGCTTTGAATTTTTTGTTGTTATCATGTGTTTTCACTAGTGGAAGGCATGCTGATTAAAAGACCAATTCAGATTTATGGATTTTGATACCCATTATCTGGGATCACATATGTCCACGAGACCCGGGATGTTGAGTCAATGATAAAATCTTTTTTTAATAAATATTTTATTTCTCAAAAATTTGTAAAACATGAAGGGACCTGGCAATGACTGCACATACATATTCTCCTAGTCTCCTTCTTCTTAGCCTTTTTGTTATTTTTCATCAAACTTTTCAAAACATGGTACAGTGCATTCTTCCTTAATGCAAAGGTAGTACTTATACAGCCCAAATAAATAAAGCCAAGCGATTTTTTTTTTAATCTCAGGAAAATTACCACTACAATGCAGTCTTCATTACTGCAAAAGCAGTACTGATAGGCCAAATAAATAAAACTAAAGAAATTTGTATCTCAGGAAAACTACCTGAAAATTCATTATAACAAAAGCAGTACTAACAGCTAAGAAGCAGAAACAGCTGCCTTGGAATACTACAGAACCTCTCACAGAGGTACATTCCACCTTCTACACATGGAAGCAAATATCGGGCCCTAAGATTGAATGCAGGGTGAGAATTAACTTCTAGGAGTTTGAGTCTCTTGAAAAAAGTATCACTGCAAAGGGCTGTGGGGACCATGGTCTCAGGAACATCTAGCTTAACTGGCATAACATAGTTTATAAAGAAAATGTTCTACATTTCACTTTGGTGAGTAGCGTCTGGGGTCTTAAAAGCATGTGAGTGGCCATCTAAGATATTCCACTGGTCTCACCCCTTCGGGAGCAAGGGAGAGTGAAGAAAACTAAAGATACAGGGGAAAGATTAGTCCAAAGGACTAACGGACCACAACTACCATGACCTCCACCAGACTGAGTCCAGTACAACTAGATGGTACCTGGCTACCACCACTGACTGCTCTGACAGGGATCACAATAGAGTATCCCAGACAGAGCGGGAGAAAAATGTAGAACAAAATTCTAACTCACAAAAAAAGACTAGACTTACTGGCCTGACAGAGACTGGAGAAACCCCAAGAATATGGCCCCTGGACACCCTTTTAGCTCAGTAACAAAGTCAGTTCTGAGGTTCACCCTTCAGCCAAAGATTAGACAGGCCCATAAAACAAAACTAGACTAAATGGGCACACCAGCCCAGGGGCAAGGACAAGAAGGCAGGAGGGGACAGGAAAGCTGGTAGTTTCTTGTTCTGTTGTACACAGGGTAGCTATGTGTCAGAACCATCTTGATGGCACCTAACAACAACAACAGTAACGTCTGGAAACAATGAATAGCATAGGGAGAAAATGGCCACTATGACTGAATGAGGACTGGGAATAGCTTATTCTTGTGATAAGTACATTCTCATGAGAACATAGTAACCGGAAAAAATATTGAGGAGGCTTATGTCACAGAAATAAAGGCAAACCTATCAAAAGTTTAGAAAATTCACACATCTAGAAGGCATCACCTAAGACAATGCTCAGTCTACACAAAAATGAGGCTCCAACTCAGGATTCTTGAGTTTCACACATTTCAGAAGGCTCCCACCTTGAGGCTAAATGCATTAAAATCGGGCTACCTCCTTCCCAAAGAACTCCAGAGATATAAAAAGTGCTTGGGATACGTACGTCCCATGAGCCACGAGCCACAAAAGCGTTAAGACAGTTTCCATGCTAACTCTAGTACAAGCTAGGCTAAAGAGACATCCGTCCTTCCAGATCCCTAAGCTTATTGATCTCTCAACTTTTGTTTCCTATGGAAAATAGTAACTTGGTATAGTCCCCAACTCTTATTCTAAAACCTTTAATTGCAATGGTGTGTTTATTCAACTCAGCAAGTACTTAGTCATACATCTGCTGACTGTTCACAATGACTGGGCCAACCCATAGTTGTGATCAAATCCTCCTAGAAGCCATCCACTCTTGATAGCCTTGGAGGTCTGTAAATGCTGAGTCTCTTGGCCAACCAGTTTAATTGTGCCCCAAGCTAGGAGTTTAAATAAGGGGTGATAAGAAAACAAGCTAATAGAATAGAGGGGCAGAACTTGCTCCGTCCTCTCTTCTGAAAGCCCTGAAATCCCCTGCCAATCAACCCCTGGACCTCAGTTTATTCATCAGAAAATGAGGAGAGTATTTGTTCTCTAAGGTTCCATTCAAAAATCTCTCCTTAAAGGAGGGAAGAAATCTCTCCCAAGAAAAGGACCTTTTCCTCTTTGGCCATTTATGTTCCAAGGTGTCTCTCTTGCATTGGAGACTTCTGCACCTCAGTCCTGGCCATGCCTTCTCTTTTTCTTAATTCCACAGAATTATACAAAGGCTCCATCTTTCAAGCAGGCAGTGATTCTTTCCATTACTCTTTTTGCAACTCCTGCTTCTTTCTCATATTTTTTCCCTTCACCTCATAAAATTAGTGCTCAACTCCGGGCAATAATCTCCACCCATGAGAACACTCCTGAAGACGTTCCAGAAGTGCCTAAACCATGGTATTTGGGTATAGTGCTTAGAGAAAGACTCAGCTTTGGGGGAGCAATAGTGAGGCACTTTCTGACATTACAAAGTGTTTCTTTCAGTAGGACTGAAATGGAAAATGGCATTATCAAGTACCCTGAACATGGAATGGGATTCACCCCCACAGTGGAATCAGGTGGGTCAGAAGGTGCCACAGGAAGGGCATTTATATAAGATAAACAGTTCTCTACTTTACAGTGATGCATACATTAGACTGATGAATGGTGGGAATATGGAGAGGTCTTCTTGGTTATTAAAGAGGAGAGGCATGTGGAAACCTTCTGTGTTTGTGAGGACAGCAATGTTGAAAACAATCATTATTCTCCCACTAGACCTTCCTTTGTGCTCTTGTCAGAGACCAAACTTTAGAAGTAGGAAGAAGTTTCCTGTTTTGAAATTGTGAGGCCAGGCTCCCCTATCACTAGCTGAGTGACCTTGTGAGAAGGTTGCAGATCCTCAGTTTCCCACTCTATAAAACACAGCGAAAGCTCTTTACTTTGCAAACTTTGAGAACCCAAGGAGATCGTACATGTAAACATGCTCTGTGGAGACTAAGGCAAAAGACAGATTTTAGTTAATGCTTCTTATATTATTACACTCTTTCCCCACCTTAGAATACAGCTAGAGCCTTGGGGTCCTCCTGGACGGAACTTCAGCAACTGTCAGCTGCCAAATAAACAGCTCCAGAGACAAAGAGAAATAAATGCCTTGCTCTATCAGGGTTATATTGTTGAATGAATTGAATTGACAATTTTACTTTGAAGGGGAAAAAAGGAGACCAGCTGGCAGGAGAAATTCACATTGTTAAGACTTTTGCTTTATACTTTTATTGTTGCTATTGCTATCGCGGTTTTCGCATTCCTACCAGCGCTCAAGGAGTAATTAATCTTCAGCAAGCTAAGAGATCTTTTAACAAGCAAGAACCTCTTCCTACAAGTTAGCAGAAATGGGGGCTGTAAAAAACCAAAAACAAACAAACCTGTTGTTGAATCAATTCCAACTAATGGTGACCCCATGTGTTACAGAGTAGAACTGCTCCATAGGGTTTTCTTGGCTATGATCTTCATGGAAGCAGATCACTAGGCCTTTCTTCTGTGGCAGTGCTGGGTGGGTTCAAAACACCAACCTTTAGTTAGAAGCAGGGCTTCAAACAAGTTTATTTAGGTTCTACCCTCTCCTGAGAACTTGCTTTTCCACCCCAGATATACTGAATCAGAATCTACATTTTAATAAGGTCCCCAGCTGATTCTTATAGTTTTTACATATACATAAGAATCACCTGGGGATCTTGTTGCACTGTAGATTCTGATTCAGTATAACTGGGGTAGAAATCCAAATTATCAGCAGGGGGATGAACTGGAATAAATCAGTCCAAAGCCCTTGTTAGAAGTCCAGTGCAAACCTCTTGTGCCACCCAGGGACCTTTAACTGGGGCTGTAGGGTAGGTAAATAAAGCATTTTCTGGAACCTTAAAGACAGCCCTGATAACACTGTGGAAATATCTTCTGTTGAATTAGCAGTGTTAGGAACTCTGTTTTGGACCGGGGGCTCTTCCTCTAGAAGTCAAGATTTTGAATTCAGTTCTGCTCTCCAGGGCCTGGACTGATTTAACCAAATCTATAGATTACTTGAGGAGATGCCAGCCCTCAACAATGCATTCCTGGGCAAGAGGAAAAAGACTTCTGCAAGAAAGAGTTTCTTCTAAAACGGGTTGAGAATTACCCTAATGATCTAACTGATAACAGAATTGCTAGTTTCTCCTCTTTTACTTCCTTTCTTCTCCATTTCTTTCAAGTTTCACATCCTTATTTGTTCATGTTAAATAATTCCTTGAGGTTGATAGGGCTGATTTCAACTTACTTAGGAAGTTAATATTTTCTTTCTCTTAGGAATTCTCAGAGACTTGGAGTGACTTTTTCCTGCGAATCTTGTGCTTTCCCAGAGTGTACTTGACTTCCTGAAAGCATTGTTATTAATAATAATTTTTGTTTAAATGTTGGAGAACTTTAGCCAGGCAGCCTTTGCTAAGAAGCAGAAGTTATAATGAAGACAAGCCCTGCTGCGTAGCCGGCAGGGGTTCTCGAGGCCATTCTTGGCCCCCTCATGACACTCCAGGCACAGGGCCCCTCAGAGCACCCAAGGCCGCACTGGAGCAGGCGCTCCTGTGCCAGGTGGGAAAGCTTGAGAGGCACCAAACAGGTCCCCAAACATTTCTTTTTTGAGACAGTCCCTGTTGCTTAAGAAACGCATTTCTTTGGGTTTCAAGCTTTCCACCCTAGAAATCCCCAAATTGGACTAGTAAGTTTCGTTTGCACAGTAGCATGAATGAATTCACAGGGCACCCTTTAGATTGCCATTTGGAGACATTGATAGAAAGCAGGTTTGACTGTGCGTGTGGAGGGGGTAGGAGGCAAGACGCCCTAGGGACCTTTGGCCAGGCCAGCGCAGACCACCCATTCGTCCTGGAACCGCGCGAGAGGTGGATAAAGGGAACCACGGGCCAGAGGAGGCACCCAGGAGGGCACCGGGAGGCTGGGGAGGCCATGCGCAGGTGGGCGCCGGGGACTGAACTCCGGACGGAGGCGGAGTCCTTCAGGCAGGCGGCGGCTGCAGTCACACCCGAGCCCCCCGGCGTGTCCTTTAGGCCCAGAGGAGCTCCCTGACGCTCTGGAAAAGCCACTCCGCGGGATGTTTCTGTCCTTGTCTGCGGAGACTCCGGGAGCCCAGTTCCAAGAACGTACCCGCACCACTGAGGACCCTGCGTGCCCTACAAAGCAAGAGGGCCACGCATGGCAGCGGGAGGAGGCGCGCGGAAGGGCCATGGCCTCCGAGTCCGGGCAGCCTGGTCAGTCCGCGCGCCGGCATCCGCGCTACCGCGGCCTCGCGGGACGTGGCCACGTGCGCCCCGGGCCGGGAGCCCTTCTGCCTGGAGCCGGGACTTGACGCAGCCGGGGCGGCCCGGGCCCGCGACTGGGGCTTGGGGCGGGGGCGGAGCCAGGCCCGGGGCTGGTGTCGGGTTGCTCCGGTAACGGTGACGTGCCACGGCGTGGGCGGGGCCAGCAAGCAGGTTCATATTTTAGGAAGTGAGGAGGAGGCGCGGGCCCGAGTCGCGGCTGGGTCTGGGGCGCAGCGAAGCGGCGGGAGGAGGCGGACACGTGGCAGCTGCTCCGGCGGCAGAGGCTGCGGCGGCATCAGCTTGAGCCACCGGCTGCGCTCCTTCCGTCCCCGCGGCAGCCCTAGCTCCCTCCTCTCCGCTCTCCCGGCCCCGCTAGCTCGGCCGGGAGCTGCTGCTTTCCTTTCTCTTTTATTCTCAAGCGACAGGACCCGGCGCCGGGCACAGACCACCGCCACCATGGGGAAGGGGGTGAGTGTCCGGGCACCCAGGGATGGGGCGCGGGGAGTCCTGCAGGGGAGAAGGAGGAAGACAAGGAAGTCAGGAGGGCGCCCGCGGCCAGGACTTGGCGGGGGAGGAGGAAGCAGCGCCGCGCGGAATGGGTTGGCAGAGCTGGGAGGCTTAAAAGACGACGCACTTTGGAAATGGAGGGAGCGCAGTGATGGGGGGAGGGTGGAAGAGGGAGCGCAGAGGGACCCGAGGGAGGCAGCGCGCGGCTGTGTGTGGACCCCGACTGGGGCTCGGCGACCCCAGAGAGGGGCTGCAGGCCGCGGAGCGAGGAGCGGGCCCGGGGCCCCGGCCGCTCGGCTTTTCGAGAAAGCCACGGGGCCAGGAGGAGAAAGGCGAGCGGCAGATGGGCGGTCCGGGAAGGAGCCGGCCGCCGGCGGCATCCCCGAGCCCGTATCCCCTCCCTCCGCCCGCTCTCACCTCCCATCTCTTCTCCTTCCTTTTTTCCTCCGCCCTCCATACTCAGAGGAAAGGCGCGCTCCTCCCCTTCCCCTGGGGCGCTCCGCAGGGCCGGTCGGGCCCCCTCCGGGGCTGCCGTTCCTGCCGCTGGCCGGGCGCCGGTGGGGCTCCCGAAGCGGGGGCAGCCGTGGGGTCGGGGCTCCTTCTCCTGGAGGCGCAGGGGCTTAGCCATCTCCCAGCAGAGGCATCTGCCCTCCCCCAAAGAAAAAAACTGGCTTTCCCGTACTGCGGAGCCGGTCGAGCGGGCTGGTGCCAGAAAGGGTGTGTCTTCACCGCCCTAAAATGTCCTTTAAGGTATACTTTTGAGAACTTTAATGAGGCATTTTCCATAAACAGGATGTGCCCGGAACAACTGGAGTTGTCATCTGAAACTCTTGACAGTGGGGAGGGCTGTGTGGATTTTTTGGAGAGATGAGTCTTGGAGAACAGGCTGACCCACCATGGCCTCTGGGTACAAGAAACCCAAAAGAGGACTGGATGGAGGCTGCGGGAAGCCAGGGTCAGTTCCTGCGTACATGAGGGGGGGGGGGGGATGCCCCTGCCCGTTTCCAGCGGCGACTAACCGAAGGGTGATCCCCAAAGGAAATGAGTGGTCTCGAGGGCAGGAGAGTGGCACGGAGCCCTGTGGAAATACCGTAACAACGCTTTCCTACAGTTGTGTATCGCAAGCCGTGATGTAGCCACTGCAGAAGACCGGCGGGGCACTAAAGGGGCCAACGTTTAGTTAAGAAAAACTTAGACACAGAATAACCCCCCCAGAGTATCCATTTATTGGGTAAAAATGATCGGGTCATGAGAATACTGGTGGCACAGAATCCCCGATGTCATCTCCCAGGCTTAGTACAGTGCCTGGCACTCTGTAGGTCTTTGAAGGTCGGTCTGTCAAGGCTCCTCTGTTAATTGTGATGGAGGCAGAATGAGGGTGCATTCTTTGGGGACTCTAAGTGGATTTTGAAGGAGGCAGTGGAAACGCTTGGACCTGGTAGGGAGAAGTAGGAGCACACAACTTGTATTGCTTTTAAAAGCACAAGATGTTGAGGGCTGGTACAGGTCAAGTAGCTTTAGGGCAGAGACCTGAGTGCAGAGCCTCTCTGCTCCCCACGGTGGGAATTGGGTTAGTGGCCTGTGCCACACCATCAAGCACGAGGTCATTCCTGTAAACAGCTTTTTAAAGCTTTTTTTTTTTTTTCTTCTCTTCACCTCTCGAAGTTTATTTCTTGAGGGTGCATAATTACTGATTTTGGACAGACTGTAGCGCTATCATAGATATGTACTTGAGGCCTTGGAAGGTGAAGTGACTTGCTCAAGGTCAAATGGCTGGTTAGTGACAGACCTGACATCCCTGATTGCTGAACAGCTGGTGTTCTCACAAGCCTGAACATACATTTACTCCTTAACATTGCCTAATATGCAGTACTCTAAAGTTATTCTTCAGATGACAATAGGGTATTTGTGATGTTGATTTAATGGGCCAGGGAGATGTTCAGGTAACTAAAGTTATGTCCACAAGTCTCTTTCGTAACCACACACATGCACAGTACTGGTAAAGATAGCAAAACACCTGGGTAGTAGTGGAGGTTCATCCCAGGTCTAGTGGCTAGCAAACACAGAATTGAATTACAACAGGTTAACCTGCTATGCAGCTTGTCCACTGGGTTGTATTTAGTATTTAGGATACCCTTATACATTAAACATTAAGTGGTGTTTGTGTGTGTGTTGGTCATGATTCTTCTGTATAAAGTTGTCCCTTTTGTCCTCAGTGACTTACTGTGATAGTCCAAATGTTCAGAAGGATATTTTATGCTGAAATGTTGGGATTTTTCCACATGGGGATTAAAATGTGGGTGGAGCGGTGACTAAAGCCCTGCTGATAATTGGTTAACCAGGAAGCCTGTCCTGGCAGCTAATTTTTAAGGTCATTGTTAATTTTTTTTCTCCTCCTCTTTCCACCTCAGTTTGGGGCCTAGGTTTTGATACTTCAGATGACTTTTATATCTCCTTAAAAATCTAGTCTGTAAGCTTTTGATAATAAAATGAAACAACAACTCTTGCTGAATCATTCCTGGATGAAATAGGATTTTGTCCCCCCCCCCCCTTTTTTTTTTTTTTAATTGGGTGTTTCTGCCAATGACTTGGCTTAAATCCCCAGCTAGGCCTACCACCCACAACTATTTAGCTCACCAAAGGTACACACTATAACTAACTGTTTAGAAATGCAAGAAACTTTCCATTTTCTCAAATTTACAAAAGATGGGGGAGGGAGATGTCACCAGATCTTTCACTACAGTTCTTGATTCAGTTTTAACATTAACTTAATTACCTAGAAAATAAATCCTAGCTTGTAGGTAGTGATTTAAGAGGGGCGGGGAGGAGGGTGGTTTATAAATGAGTTGATGACTCCAGGCAGTGGGTTTGGGGGCAGAAAATGTTCAGGTGAATGTTGCGCAAGGGGTACACATGTCAGCAGAAATCCTGGTTGTATGGCAACATTATCAGCTGCCCTTTTGGAGCTCAACTTGAAAGTGTGACTAAATATCCTCTGGCTGCTATAAAGCTAGTACTTTAGACTCAGCGCACTGTAAGGCAGAGTCCTCAGGGTGGATGGTTGCCTGGGGACTGGCCAGGAGCAAGTCGAATCCTACCAGAGGAACTAGTGATTAGCACGGAGGGGCAAAGAATAGGGTTTGAGGTTACAGCACACCCTTTGGCTGTTAATCATTCAGTGTATTAAAAGTGTAACAGTTCCCTGCCTCCCAGGTTCTTTTTGTACCCTCTTAGGAAGGTGTATCCCCTTTTGGTAACTTACTGTTGCTTAATTTATAGTATTCTCTGCCAGTAAGTTTGTAACACTATAGTGACTCACCTTTTGGTGGGAGGTTAGGAAAGAGGGAGGCCTGCATCATAAATCTGAGTAAGATAGAGCTAAACCCTACAGGAGAAAAAAAAATTCCAGGGCTTTCAAAAATCCAGAAAAATGTTTACCAGATCCTGGAGTGTTATTCCTAAAATAAAAGGTGGGATTCAACATTATAAAGCACAATAGACTTGGCATCTAGCCACATCCCATCCCAGAACCTTTCTAAGTCATTCATTTAGAGTCGTTTTTGATTATTTTAGCAACAAATTAACAAATAAGTGACTTTTGTTCAAATAAGACTATGTTCTTTAAAATATGGTCAGATTCAAGAATGAGAAAGAGGCTTTAACTGAAATAGTTTTTGAAAGGTTTTGTGTAGAAAATAAAAACTAGTTACTTCATTCAAAAACAAAAAGGAAACAAAACAAAAAAACCTTAAAGCTTCAGTTTCTCATCTGGCCCATGGATAGAATGTTTACCCTGAAGATTAAATGCAGTAACCTATGTTCGCTTTAGAGTGAATACAATGTAAGTATGAGTTGTTGCTATTTTTGTTGGGGCTTAGAAAATAATTCGAACTAAGAGAGGATCAAATCTTTATAAACTGTGGGTTTGCTGTTCCTCAGTTAGTCTTAAGCTCTTCCAAAACTAGACAAGTTTTTCTTTCACCTGAAAAACATATGAGGGACTGAAAATATTGGGAAATACTATTAATTATTCTCCAAAGGAAAGCCAAGTGGAAGTGTCAGTTGACATTGCTGAGAACTGTCATCTTTACTCAATAAGTGGATCTGCTTCATTGCATCGTAGAGCTCATCTCCTTTCACTTTTCAAGTAGAGAACTTGATAATTGTCATTTTTACATATTTTAAGTCTTTGCAAAAATCTTTTAAAAAGGGGGGGGGGGTTCAGCTTTATGTGATGGGAGGAGGCCTGGACGTTCAGGCTGTGGTGCCTTTTAGCTCCCCAGGGTTCTCTGCCAGCCAACAGGCCAGAAGAAGAAACACAAGTGTCAGATCAGATGGGCTCACAGTAATCAGAGTGGCTGCGTTTGGACAGCAAAGCACTGGCTAGAATGTTTCCCATCCCTGCCAGAGCTGTCCAGTTTTAGATTATGCTAAAAATACATGTCTACTAAATGATAATGGGAGGGAAGAAGAATTTCAAAATCCACTGACGCTATGTTTTTAAGCTCTCCTTCGTTTATATATTTTTGGAAAAGGAGATGTAACCAAGCCGGGGTTTGAACTTTCTCACGTTGCTGTGAATTGAGTGGATGAGAGGAAGTGTGTTCTTTGGCTAGAGTCAGAGAATGTTCTTTGCATATGACTCACCTCATTAGTTGTGCTGAAATCTGTTGTCAGGAATCCACAAGAAATTCTTCACATTGATTTGAGTGATGTTTGGGATAGCAAAATCTGTCAGTGAGAAAAGAGGCCCTCTACTGCCACCCCTGGTGGCGCAGTGGTTAAGCACCCGGCTGCTAACTGAAGGTTCGAACTCACCAGCTGCTATGCAAGAGGAAGATGTGGCATCCTGCTTCCCTAAAAATTACAGCCTTGGAAACCCTATGGGGCAGTTTTGCTGTGTCCTATAGTGTCACTATGAGTCGGAGTCAACTCAACGCAGTGGGGTTGGTTTTTTGGTTTACTGCCACCTCACAATTTTTCTCTCTGGTTTGGTTTCATTTGGATCCTGAGCCAAGGGATTTTTGGCCTATAGACCTCATTCCCTAGTTCTTTTGTGCCTTTACAATGGATCTGAATACTATCTCTGCATCTGGTTCTATTCAAACCCTGTTAAGTAACAACTCTTGGATATTTTCTGTTGGTGGTCCCAAAAAGTTGAATCTTGGTGGGCTTGCTGTGCTTAGTCTTTGGAACTTGTATTGTCTGGGGACCTGATAAGCCAGTGTTAAGTTCTATGAATCAGTGGGCCTTGATGTTTATCTTTCCAGTTGGTTATCATGGTGAGGGCAGGGCCCTGATGTGTCTTTTCTCTTTCTCATGTTTTCTTTTACCTTCCATTTGATGCTTCCACAGCACCATATTTGTTTTACTGTTTTTATTTGTTTATGTTGGTTGGCTGTCTTCAAATCACATCACATTTCTTTAGGGCCTCATGCAGCCTTTACCCTTATCAGCCTGGCAATTTTACTTCCGACCCCAGGCTCCATTCAGAGCACCAACTGAGGAGTGATGAGACTTTTGGGAATTGATTCATTTCTCTTGTAAGGGAGCCTATGCCAGTTATTACCCTGTTGTCTCTCAAGCTGACATATTCTTTTAAGTAGCACTCGCCAAGGAGTGGCCAGGCAAAATGAAAACGGGCCACGGGACAGCAAGTGGGGAGTGTTACTAGCAATAGGCAGAAATTTTTAATTCTTCATAACCCAGATGTCTAATGTAGAGGTTGAGTTACCCCATTGAAAAAACTAAGTTTTTTTTTTTTTTTAATAACTAGGAAATCAAAGTACATTATTAAGAGGTAGTAAATATAAAGTATATTGATTCTTTAAATGTCTTAGAGTGATCAGGGGTATGTACTAACTGTAGCCGGTGGGATGGGCTGGCTGACCCATTGAGATGAGAAAGGGAGGTTAAGGCTTGTTCATTTTGGGATGAAGAAAACCTGCTGACTGGAGCTGTGGCTGTTTTCTTTCTCCCCTGCTGGCTGATGGGTTGCAGCCCAAGTTTGGAGATACTGAACTGGGCTGACAAAGGGACCTACTGCTTGACCTTGCTTGATTATATTCTTCAGCATGCTGCATGTTTGGGCGAGAGAAGGAATATGAAGGCATGGCAGTCCATGGGGTCAACTCCTTTGCAAAGGAAAGCTATTCCTTCACTGCCCCAAATGCTGCTCCTGTAGTGAAGGTGTCACTACTGGGGGGCCGGAGAGCAGCTGCAGTATTTTATGACTACGTGTCCCCCCTCAATCTGGCCATCTTTTAGTGTCAGATACCAGATTAGAAAATTCCTTGTACATAAACTAGTCATCTAGGAGCAAATGGAGTTACAATGAATTGGGCATCAGATTTCTTGACTTAGATTTTCTTTGTTTTAATTCATGAGATGAAATAAATACCCAAAATGCGGTGGGTTTTTTTTTTGTTTTGTTTTGTTTTTTTAAGGTTTAAAATTTTTCAGAGTAAGGTATGGCAGTAATTAGTATTTATTAAAACTGAGTTATAATAATAACCTTTGTAACATTTTGCAGAGTACCTTTATATACGTAATTGTTCTTGATAATTATTTAATATATGATTCAGGAAAATTGGAAAGCATGCCCCTCCCCCCCATATTTTAAAGGAAATAAAAATAATAGAATGATTTAGCACAGACTAGTCAGTGCCCTAGGCAACCAGCAAGTTCAGAGGACATCACCCAACTTCCCTGCTAAGGCCAAATTGAGTTCAGAGGTGACATTTCTACAATTCTCTTTGACAACTTTGAAATGGGCTGCATTTAAGGGCCACTTAACTTTTACCTTTCTTCTGGCCTTTGTTGCTATCAAAGGTTTTTGTTCGTTTGTAGGTTTTGAAGCAGTGTGGTTTGTTTTTCATATTTGATGGCATTCTATCAGACTACCTTCTCTAGTTTCTTTAATAGTTACACCAAACATCCCCATTTTATGGATGAGGAGACTGAGGTGACTTGTTCAAGGTCACATAGCTGGCATGCAGCACAGCTAGAGTGAATGGGGGCTGACCTAAAAGGAATGTCAACAGCCCCTATCTAAAGAGATTGGGGGTCTAGGCAGAGGTCTTACAGGCTTTCAGGTGCAGCGGGAATTTCAGACGGCTGAAGAACTGAGCTCCCTGCTGGCCACAGATTGCATTGTTGTGATGTGTGGGAACGCGCAAGAAAATCCATAATACGTAATTGAGAAAGCCCTCTGAGCTGCCCAGGTGGGCATGAAGGCCGAAGTGGTATTACAGGTGGTGGCGGCGATTTGTGCAAACATCAAGTGGCATACTTCTGGATGGAAACTTCTCCCCTAAAACTTGATTGTACGTGTGTGTGTGTGTGTGTGTGTTTTAACTGCTTATTTTGAGGTAGTTTTCCATACCTGTCCTGTCTGCTCCCTGGCCCTGTCCTCCCTTTAAAACTATTAGTTACCGAAGGAGAAGAAGGGGAATCTTAGCACTAACAGGTCTTGGGGATGTCTCACCCATCGTGAAGACTCAGTATTTTTGAGCGCATGAACCTTGTAACATGTTTTAACCTTGGCACCTCCTGTCAGGAGTTTTCCTATCTCCTGGGCACCCTTTTGTCTTCTACCCAAATCACATGGTAGCAAAACTCATGAATCTTTGAGGGGATAGAATCCTTGGGAGGCTGTGTCACGCTGGGCAAGCCCCTGCCCCTTGCTGTGACTTCCCTTCCCTATTTCTAAATTAGAATGGGAAGAAGAAGAAAAAAAAAAGAACACTTCAGTTTTACAAGTGGCCCTTTTGAGAAGGGCTTAATAGTACTTTGAACTTCCATAGTACCTTTCTTTCTTCAGTGGAGCACCATGGGAATTAACCACTCCCAATCCTCTGTGGGAGCCCTGGTGGAGCAGTGGGTTAAGCGTTTGTCTGCTAACCAAAAGGTCGGCAGTTCGAATCCACCAGCTGCTCCTTGGAAACACTATGGGGCAGTTCTACTGTGTCCTGTAGGGTTGCTATGAGTCAGAATCAACTTGATGGCAACGGGGGGGTTTGTTTTGTTTCTTAATGCTCTGTAGGGGTGGGGGAAGTGATCGGAATCTTTTAATTGAAAAAGTAGGAATTGAGCACCCCAACATGAGAAGGTCACTTTAGTCATTGAGAAAACGCCCTTTCCCCTTGCAGTGATTTAATGCCTGTCCTAAATGCTTTTAAAAGAAATAATAGAAGAAAATGTTCTCACCTGTTTTTACCATTGTTACCCTGTCCCACCGTCCAACCCCCTCAAACACACTCACACATAAAGACAGACTTCCTGCTTTGAAACTGCAGTCGTTGAGACTGATAGGTACTTAAGTAACTAATAACTTGGTTCCTACCAGGATAAATTAGTACTATTGCTTTCTTTTGGGGGAAGGACTGAATTTTATAGGCTGCCTGGTTGTTCTTCTAAACAAACATTGCCTAGAAAAAAAAATAAACAACTTGGAAGAAAAAAATTTCACGTGTTAATATTTCCCATGAGTCTTTCACAAATGTCCTCGTTTACAACTATGCCTTATGTAGCAGGAATTGATGAAGAACCACAAGAGTTATTCGGAAATCTAGATCCTCAGATAACTTTGCCATTGATGACTGAAGCTGTAAGCAAGGCATTTATTTTGTAAATGGAGATAAAACTTTGGAAGTTGTCCAAGGCTCAACTGCTTCAGTTAATTCTCTCTCCTCTATTGAAGTGGAAAATATTGGAAGCAGGAGAATAATCAAAGCATACAGATGGTGAGGCAGAGAGATTTTAACTCTGATTTTCATATATTTAAATATATGTTAATGATAACTCTACTTGCTTAAAGATAATTTATGAACTGTATTTTAAAAATCAGTACAAACAGGACACATAAGTCTTTTAGCGATCCTTAACCAATGTTTTTAAAATGATTTTTGAGTGTTGTGCTTTCCCATTAAATATCTGAGGGAAATACCACTTTGGATTCTGGTTTCTCCTTGTAGGAGCCCTGTATTTCTTTTTGTTTTGCCTGTTGCTTTCAGTGCGTGTGATTATTTTCCATTTTAAGTCTGGCACCAAGGGCCGTATGCAAAAAGGCACTTACAAATGTGGTTGCTCCATAGTGGAGAGAATGTCAAGAATGTTGACTATCTTTAGACCTGCTTCATTCTTCACAGATAAGATAGAAACTAAGGAACTTCTCTCTTTGTTGGGAGAAGTTAGTCAAGTAACACTGCAAACACGACCACAGAAGTTGAACAATGTGAATGATAGAAATGTCTCTACATGTGGGCAACACCAACTGATTTGCAGCAAGATTTTTCTTTGGAATCTTGAGGGTATTTTCAAATTGAAGTGGATATTGTATTTACTTGCAACCATATCAGCAATGACTGAAAAATGACTTTGCTTTGATTTTATTTTCATTTCAGCACAATGTGATTTTAACCTGGACATAAGAATTCCTAATTTTTGTTTTAGTAGCTGGTAATATACTTCTGAAAGTTAGAAATGGGTAAGGGCAAGCCAAGAGATAATGCATCTCAGAAGATGCACAAGATAATAGTAATAGCACCACAAGTCACCCATTTTAAGAAAGTCACTAATATTTACTTTCTTTGCCATTCTTAAATTGTCATTGTGGGAGGCATCTCATTGGTGGTGGTGGAGTGTGGTGTGCTGAGGGGCCTCTCTGTTTCACTAACTGAGCTTTAGCGCACCAGTTTCAGGCTTTGTGTAGATCAGGCTCAGGCATTTTAAATGGGGTGGGGGAGTGGGACAATCTAAATTTAAACTATAGAATCAACATTTTCTTTAAAAATTGTTCCAGTTTTCAAGAAGTGTAGGTGGATCCTGTGAATTGTGTGATAATGCACATGTTTTTCCTACATCCTGCTTATGTCAAAACTTTTTCAGTGACTTTCATTTTGGGAGTTTTATTTTTCAGGCTGCAGATTGGGGTGGGACTCTTTTCGTCTTATTTAAGAAATTTTAAATAGTTACTTTTTTTTAATAAGACAGAAAGGTCAAAAGTGTTCTTAAGTGTGCGCTAAAGATACTGGTGGCACAGTGGTTAAAAGCTACAGCTGCTAACCAAAAGATTGGCAGTTCAAATCCATCAGTGACTCCTTGGAAACCCTATGGAGGCAGTTCTGCTCTGTCCTGTAGGGTCGCTATGAGTCGGAATCGACTTGACAGCACACAACAACAAAGCTATTTAGCTTTGATACTTATGGACTTCTTTGCAAACTAAAAATTTAAATAGAAGCACCATACTGTTCTCTAAGTTAATAATATAAAGATGGTTTCATTCTTTCCATTGGAGGGATTCTGACAGCACAACACACCAGCCAAATGGAGGTGGCTCTGGTAGGGCCCGTTCTGAGGCCTGCCATGACTCCCACTGGTCCTGATGCCCTTGGGTGGAGACAATAGTATTAATAGTAGATTGCATTGTTTACTATGCAGTGTAAGCATGTGTACCTTTCCATGAATTATCCCAACGACTGTTCCAAAGGATGGTTATCCTAAAAATGACCAAAATCCTTTGCTCCAGAATCTTCGGTTTTGAGATGCTATTCATAATTTACAATCAAACCTTTCCCACATTCTCCTGTAGGTTGGACGCGATAAATATGAACCTGCAGCTGTTTCAGAGCATGGCGACAAAAAGAAGGCCAAGAAAGAGAGGGACATGGATGAGCTGAAGAAAGAAGTTTCTATGGTAAGTCCTAGGTGGAAGGCCGCTTTTTGTTCTCCTAAAAAAAAAAATTTTTTTTTAAATTACATCTTTGAGGATATTTCCCCCTCTATCCTTTAGTTAGAGACTTGCTTTATTTTGAAAGTAAAAAGATCGTATCAGGTAAGAGATGTAGAGGTCGATATTGAAAATTTTCACTTTAAAGTAGCTGTTAGGGGGTTGGAAAATTTTATTCTACAACTCTGGCCATAACCAAAAACCCACAGAAGGAACTGTGGTTGATATCATGGCCCTTTGGTTTTCCCACTGTCTGGATTATGCTGAACATTGGGAACTTCTAACAGCTCCAGGCTGTGGAGGCTTCCACAGATTTAACCTGTCTACAATCTTTTTGGTGTTCAGAGATGGCAAATGAGGTTTTACTAGATTTCAAAGAGTGCCTGGGTTTCTCTATAGTGATAGGACAGGTAAGGATGGGCTTCTGTCACACAGATCAGCCATCTACAGGTAGATGGCGAAAAGTATACCAACTTCTGCACAAAGAGAAACTTTCTGGGATTAATGCTAGTGTTGATAGTATTAACTGATGTTGATACTTCTCTGCGCTTTTTTATGTTGCACTGTTTAATTCTTCTCTTTGTTTTTGTTTACCTCTTAGGACGACCATAAACTTAGCCTTGATGAACTTCATCGCAAATACGGAACAGACTTGAGCCGAGTATGTTCTAAGTTGAAACTTCTTCTGCAGAATCCTAACTTTCCCATCCTTCCCCTATCATGGGAAGGCTCTAGGAGCAGAGTAATGACAACCACCATCTGAGTACCTACTGTGTGATAGGCACAGAGCTTGGGCTTTTACATGCTGCCATTTTGTTTTCCCTGAACCTTTTGGAAGGAGGCATTGTTCTCCCCGTTTTATAATAGACCAGAGCCCATAAGCAGAGTGCCAGGATTTGAATTTGAATGGCTCCATGACCATTTGTTTACAAATCTTCGCTTTATTTTTCTACATCTGTTAAATTGAGTTGAATATTTCAATTAGTTGAATCATTTGAAGGATTCAAATTTTTGTACTTTCCCCAGCTAGATCACTACATTATGTCAGATATTGGTTATGCTGTCATTTTTTTTGAAACTTGTTTTGTACAAAACTCAGACCTTTTAATAAGGTAATGTGTTGTGTATACTTATCTAGGAGATTTTGATATTAAATTTGCTACAAATGATATAAAACTCAACAGTGGGCGGGTTCGTTATTTCTGCACACTCAGTAAAACTTGAACACCAAGCTAATACATAAGTGTCATGTAAAGCATCAAGGAGTTCTAAGAAGGCGGGCTGGCATGAGTACCCTGCAGTCCGAGAGGAGGCCCTGACTCTACTAAGAATGAGCTAACAGTTACTTACCAAGTGCCAGGCAGCCTCTGAGCACTTAACATGCATTACCTCACTGAGCTTTTATTAGAATTCTGTGAAGTAGGTTCTCTGTGACCCTAAGCCAGTTACTCAAATGCTGTGGGTCTGTCTTCTTACTTGTAATAAAATAGAGTTAAAATACCCAAAAAGAATTGTCATGAGAACTAAACAAGTTAAAGCTCTTAATTCAGCATCTGGCATGTAGATTGTGTTCAAATGTTTCATGGTGGTGGTTTTTATTCTACCTGGAGATAACCAATGAGAACTTTAGGTGGCACAGGGTCCTTAAATAATTCCTTGTTTCCCCTTCCAAAAAAAACCAAACCCACTGCCATCGATCGAGTCGATTCTGACTCATGGTAACCCTATAGGACAGAATACAACTTCCCCAGAGGGTTTCCAGGGAGTGGCTGGCTGGTGGATTCAAACTCCCAGCCTTTTGTGTAGCGGCCAAGCTCTTAACCACTACACCACTCCCTTACTGCTTGATTTTTCTTCCCTCTTTCCCCATACTCCACAGTTCATTCTAATGTTAAAAATTATACAAACACAAAATACCTAGAAGCAAACCTTTTAGGTAAAACTAAGTCAGTTCTTCTTTTCTTCCCCCTGACTTGGTATTTTGATAGTATGAAAGTAATCATATTTTTCCCTTTTAATGGAAGCCATATATTCAACTATCTGCTGTCAGTGACTTTGTTAATTTTATTTTTTGTCATTGAGAATATACACAGCAAAAACAAAACATAAACCAATTCAACAGTTTCTACATATACAGTTCAGTGACACTGATGACATTCTTCGAGTTGTGTAACCATTCTCACCCTCCTTTTCTGAGTTGTTCCTTCCCCATTAACATAAACTCACTGCCTCCTAAGGTTCCTATCTAATCTTTCAAGTTCCTGTTGTCAGTTTGATCCTATATAAATAGATCTTAAAACGCTGTTGGCAACTCTTGATTTTAAGGCTTGTAAGCAAATAGCAGGGCATTAGTCCAGTGGACTTTTCCAGTGACTACTTTTCACACTTGACAGGTTTACTGGGGGTTAGCTAAAACATGCACATCTGTGAGCCCTTCCTGACCAGATAAATGTTCTAATTGCCATCTAAAGTATAAAGCTCTATACTTAAAACTTGGCTGTTCACCCAATAAGAAGTTGGATTCCCGCAGAGAATTTTTTTTTCTCCTTTGCTGTTTGTAGATTTTTTTCCCCTCCCTGACAGATTTGATACACAGAAAACTCAAAGCTCTTAATTTGAAATACTGAATCAATTAGTTAAAATATGTATCTTTTGGTAACAATGCAATTTGGTGTGGATTAAAACTAGATTGGTTCCAAGTTTGTCTATGTATTGATTTTTAAAAAAAAATTATCTCTGGGGTTCCTCAGAAAACTTAGCCTATTGTTTGCTTCAGCTTTGTGGAGGGGGATCATCATCTGAATTGTTTGAAGAATTTGCCAGATTTTTACCTTGGCTGTCTAGCTTGGGAAATTTTCTTTCCTTCCGAAATCACCTTATTGCAGCTTTCTAGCTATCGGGTAGGTATATTAGATTGTAAGTGCTGGCATGCAGTATGTCTTATTAATATTCCTCTACTTCTCAGGGCTTAACAACTGCTCGAGCTGCAGAGATCCTGGCCCGAGATGGTCCCAATGCCCTCACCCCCCCTCCCACTACTCCAGAATGGGTCAAATTCTGTCGGCAGCTGTTTGGGGGTTTCTCAATGTTACTGTGGATTGGAGCGATTCTTTGTTTCCTGGCTTACGGCATCCTAGCTGCCACAGAAGAAGAGCTTGAAAATGATAATGTGAGTTATGTAGTTCCTAACTTGGACTGTTAGGTATCCATGAGATATCCATGAGGCACCCTCTCAGTCTTTGCCCCCGACTTGTTTTCAGTGACCAGTAGTTATTTGATGGATATAGACAGTGGGAAAGTGTCAGCAACTATTGCCGTCCAGATCCATGTATCTTTCCTCCTCCGTCTTGAGTGTCTCCTCCCTGTGGATGCTCTTCCAAGCTGGGTCTGTGTGCAAGTAGCTCTGCTCAGCTCCTGGCTCAAGTCCTGGTGCCACTCACTGGATGGCAGAGCACAACTTCTAATGTTGGCGTGTTGCCTGTCCAGAGATGTTTGGTAGCTATTCTTCCAAAGTCATACGTTGTTTGGAAAACATCTTTGTTTTAATAAAGCGGGAAAAATGGGTCTATCTAGAACATTTCCAAAATCTAATCAAGTTAGTGAGCAAGTGTCGCAGTGACTGATTCCATCTGTGACACTCCTGTGTGGTCTCTAGAAAGAGAAACGTGAAGACATGAGTTCTGTGTTTCTGAAGGCTCGATCCCTGTTAAAAACCTGCTTTTTATTCAGTCAGAAATGAACCTCATGTTCCCAATTCTTCACTAAGAGCCGTCCAGTCCTAACCTGTCTTGTTTCCTTCCAGCTCTATCTTGGTGTGGTGCTATCAGCTGTTGTCATCATAACTGGTTGCTTCTCCTACTATCAAGAAGCTAAAAGTTCAAAGATCATGGAGTCTTTCAAAAACATGGTTCCTCAGGTACTGGATGCTTTGTCCTTGCCCTGGGTGGTCACTTGACAGCCCCAAGAATGTGAGTTAGCGTGGTATTAAGGCTTTCCAAGTATTGAATGACTTTGGCAGAAAGATGGGTGCCTTTTTTTTTTTTTTTAACCCATCGCCAAACCAGACCTATATTTCTTATAGCCCAGAAAATGAGAGCCTTCATTTCGAGCAAAAACTCTGAAAGAGGGAGCACAAAATGAGAGGCCTGTCTGTTAGACCACCAGAGCTCCTGTTGAGGATGCTTTGTAAACTAGTATAGCTCAAAAGATGAACGATATCTTTGTTATGTATTCAGATGATTAGGATGATAGATCATTTTGTAATTTGATTTTCTGGTTTTGACACTACCATCTCCCTGTTGGAATCTGTTTTTATCCTGTTTCATGGTGAAAACGGTTTTTCCCTCCCAAAGCAAGCCCTTGTGGTTCGAAATGGTGAGAAAATGAGCATCAATGCAGAGGACGTTGTCGTCGGGGATCTGGTGGAAGTGAAGGGAGGAGACCGAATCCCTGCTGATTTGAGAATCATATCTGCAAATGGCTGCAAGGTAGATGATTATAAACAGAACCACTCATATTTGAGCAGTGCAATACACAAGTCTGGTGTATTCACACATTTAACTTTTCCTGTGTACAGGTGGATAATTCCTCGCTCACTGGAGAATCAGAACCCCAGACCAGGTCTCCAGATTTTACAAATGAAAACCCCCTGGAGACAAGGAACATTGCCTTTTTTTCAACCAACTGCGTTGAAGGTAGACCATTTTAAGGCAGTATTTAGCATGGCATGGTATTTATCTTAGGCATTATTGAAAAAAGGAAAATCATAGACATGATTCTCTTGTTTATTTGGCTCCAATTCTGACAGCTGCAGTGAAGCACAGAGAAAAGTGGTGGTTCACTCTCTGGCAGGAAAAACCCACAAAGCCTTGTGGCTGGTTTTCCTCTTCCTTCCATCTCCAGTTTGCCTCTGCTGTTCGCAGTGCCAGTCTAGTTCAGGTATTGGATTTGCTATCCTCTGGTGATGATAGAAATCCCTTTGCCGAAGTCTACAGTTTAGAACAAACAGTATATTCAACCAAAGAGCAGGCCCTTAAAAATGTGTGTTTCTGTCTTTTTAAACCATGCCATATAATAATGCATGTTCTGTAGCTTCTTTCCAGTTAAATTTGGTACCGTTCTCCCTCTCTCATTTTTCAAAGGCACTGCACGTGGCATTGTTATATACACTGGGGACCGCACTGTGATGGGACGTATTGCCACACTTGCTTCTGGACTGGAAGGAGGTCAGACTCCGATTGCTGTAGAAATTGAGCATTTTATCCACATCATCACGGGTGTGGCTGTGTTCCTTGGCGTGTCTTTCTTCATCCTGTCTCTGATCCTGGAGTACACCTGGCTTCAGGCTGTCATTTTCCTCATCGGTATCATTGTAGCCAACGTGCCGGAAGGTTTGTTGGCCACTGTCACGGTAAGAGGCTTGGGGAAGGTGATGGTCACCCTTACTCAAATCAGCTTGCATTAGTATAAGACTCATCCACTACCCTCTTCTTAGGGGCTGCTGAGTTATGTTTTATTCCATGTTTGTATATATTTTTTTTGCAGAGCAACATGATAAGCATTGACAGTCCTTGGGCAGTGAGAAGTCCATAACATGCTTTTATAGGGAGGGTAGTAACCCAAAAGTACATATTTTATTCTTAAATTTCCACTGAGTTAATTCATGATTCAGATCAATGAAATGGAGAAAGGAGAAGAGCTTAGGGGTGTAATGATAGGGACACAAAATGTAGTAAATCTTGGCTATTTTCTTAATATATTGCTTTTTGCGGGGAAGAGTAAAGCCCCATATATGTTTTACCATTGTTATTTTCTCAGACTTTGGAGGAAGATTGGAGAGAATTCAGACAGATATCTTCCATGTTAGGGTATTGTGGGAGTTTGTATAGAATTCCAGCCTGGTTGAGTTTGAAGTAACATTATTCCTGATGATTTTTAGGTGTGTCTGACGCTTACTGCCAAACGCATGGCAAGGAAAAACTGCCTAGTGAAGAACTTAGAAGCTGTGGAGACCTTGGGGTCCACATCTACCATTTGTTCTGATAAAACTGGAACTCTGACTCAGAATCGAATGACAGTTGCCCACATGTGGTTTGACAATCAAATCCATGAAGCTGATACTACAGAGAATCAAAGTGGTAAGACCAAGGGCTACCTCACACCTGAGCCTCACCTGCTCATTTGGCTTTTTTTTTTTAAGAAATGATATGATCATTTAAGCTTATGGCAATTTGTTTTTTGATTTTTTTTTTTTTTTTTTAATTTTTATCATTTGGTAAGGAGTCAGGGGTATTTGTTTTAGATTTTTTTAATGTCAATAGAAAATTAATTTGCCCTGTTAAAAATGACTGAAAATTTCTCTAAAATTTGAGTAGTTTTCAGTAATTTAAAAATGAGATGTATCATTTCAATTTTTTTTTATGATTTTTTTTTGTTGTTGTTGAGAACATTCATGGCAAAACATACACCAGTTCAGTAGTTTCTGCATGTACAGTTCAGTGACATTGATTACATTCTTCAAGTTATGCAGCTATTCTCACCCTCCTTTTCTGAGTTGTTCCTCCCCCATTAACATAAACTCATTGCCTGTCTAATTTGTCAAGTTGCTGTTGTCAATTTGACCCCATATAGATAGATCTTAAAAGAGCATAATGTACAAGGCAGACATTCCTTACTAGTTAAGCTGAACTCTATTGTTTGGTTTTAAGAAGACTGCAGGGGATGCTTTTGATTTAAGGTTTAAAGATTATCTCAGGGCAGTAGTTTCAGATCATTTCAGATTTTTATGGGACTTTAATAGGAGAACTGAGAACACAGCATTCAAAGTGGAATATTGGCATTTAAAGTTTCATGCGTTATTTTCCTGTCTCTTTCTCATCTCTCTTAGGTGTCTCGTTCGACAAGTCTTCAGCCTCCTGGCTTGCTCTGTCCAGAATTGCAGGTCTTTGTAACCGGGCAGTGTTTCAGGCTAACCAGGACAACCTACCTATTCTTAAGGTATGCTCAGGAGTTCCTGTTAGCTATTAGGTTGCTTTTGGGGGTGTGTAGATAAACCATACAAGAAGTACCACCCGAGTGTTCTTTTTAACTAGCACATTACTTTTGTGATCTGTAAAACAACTGTTTGTTGTAGAACATTGGAATGGTCTTGTGTGATGCTTTCCTATGTTTCACGTAAGTTGTATTGTCTGTAGATCCCAAAGTACTTACACCTTGGAGACTCTATAGGTTGGATGAAAGAAAAGATACAGTAAAAAGTGGCCAAAGTTGGAGGAGGGAGTAGGAGGCAGTCTTTACTGGTAAAAACCTAATTAAATATGTAAGAGAGCCAGCACTTCCAGATGGGGAAAATGGTTTAGCACTCAACTACTAACTGAAAGGTTGGAGGTTCGAGTCCACCCAGAGGCACCTTGGGAGGAAGACCTGGTGATCTACTTCCAAAAAATCAGCCATTGAAAACCCTATAGAGCACAGTTCTACTCTGGCACATATTGGGGTTGCCCTAAGTCAGAATTGACTTGACAGCAACTGGTTTTATAAGAGATCTGATATTATTACCTAGCTGACAGAGAGCTACTTTACTGGCTTGATAATTGCACTTGCATATTAAGATACAGTAGATTCCAGTAAATCCCTTAAGCCATTTATTTTCTTAAAATAGCTCAGCTGTTTCTCTTATTTGTCCTTAGCTTGCTTACTAATAATGCAAAAATAAACTCAAGGCAAAAATAAGCTGAGCCTCATGGAATTCTTGTGAATTTTGAAATGGCTGAGGTTCTACCCTGTTGCCCAAGTGAAGACATAGTCACAGAAGGGTCATGAGGTGCACAAAGTCCTTTAGAAGGAGGAAGAGCCACGTGAGACTCTGGCTCCCTTACTCTGAGTGAAGCTGCCTGCAGTAGTTTGGATATAGACTGAGTTACCAGGGAAAATATGACTTCGATGGACTGAGATGGCTTTTACTGTTAAGATAGGGTTCTTTTCTTCTTTAAAGGAGATTTTCTTGTCATTGAATTGCTGTTGATTTGAGGATGATGTTTATCTTGGGATAAAATTTGAGATGTCTGCTTCATGTTTTTCTTTACCTTAGTGGAAATTTCCTACGCTTGGAGAATAGGGACCCATAAGATGTTAGTATCAAATTTTTTCTGATTTAGAAGCCCTAGAAAGCTAGCAGGATGATGTATTCTAAGTATCTCAGGGGTTGGGCCATATCAGTGGCATTATTTCAAATAAAATGGCCTGCAGCTCTCTTCTCCTTGAAAAATTGGCTTTTATTAAAAAGTGATCTCACTTATTTCATGGTTCTTACCTAATCTTTTCACTTTTCTTCTTATACAAGGCTCCTATATTTTTAAGTGAGCATCTGTTTATGCAGCCTTGTAGGTCAGAGTTCTAAAAATGGTTATCTGTACCAAAATTGTTTACAACTGGGGAGGTTTTTAGAATAGCAATACGTGTGTCACAAAATATCATGCAAAACGTGTATTACCTGAAATTTAGTCTTTAACTGAAATATTGCCTGATTGTATTATTGTTGGAATTAATAATAGCTTTTAATTTGCATCCTTTGGGCCCAGGTAATTTTACACAATTAAATTATGTTTGGAATATAACGTCCTTTACTTTGCTCTTGACACAGTTTGCCTTCAGTCCTGAGAATTTAAGGCATTTTCTTTTTAAGTTGCAGGGCAGTGAAAGGCACTGCAAATGTTTACTGTCTTACTCGGTGTTTTCAGGTTCATAACCTGAAATATGTGGTTGGGAATAGTGTTGGCTTTGAGAGACTTTCCAACAGGCCCAGGGGAAGAAAAAAAACAGACTGAAGTAGGTTAGAAGGGTGTGTTATGACTCTGCCAGGGTAGGTGACTCCTTCACCTGCCCTTCTTTTATTAAGAACTGACTCGGGCTGGGAAGAGAGGGCTGGCAAGAAGGTTGGAGTTTGAGTTGGGTGCGCTGGGTGTGCTGTGAACAGCAGTGGCTCTGAGCTAGTGACTTCTGTCACCCCCAACACTGCTTTCTTGTCTCTTGTCCTTTCCTCTGCCTCTCACAAGACTGGAATACAGTCTGAGTTACTTTTCCTCTTTTTTCAGTGATGCCTGCTCAGTAAAGCGTTTTCAGGGTGATTAACAGATGATGTCTGTGTTCACAGCGGGCAGTTGCAGGAGATGCCTCTGAGTCAGCCCTCTTAAAATGCATTGAATTGTGCTGCGGCTCTGTGAAGGAGATGAGGGAGCGCTACACCAAGATTGTTGAGATACCGTTTAACTCCACCAACAAGTACCAGGTCTGAAGATTTGGGGGAGATTATGAGGCGGGGGATAAAAAGAGGGAAGGAACGTAAGCTATAAGCTGTAAGAAGAAGAAATAGCCTCCTCTTTTGAATTTTACAAGCTTAAATGCTCTTTAAAAAATAAGACTATTCAAACTTTTATGTAAGCTTTAACTTATTTAACCCTTGAACTACGTATGGAAAATCCTAATTTATTTGAATGTCAGCAGGATAAATGAAGCCTCTTCAGAAATATCATTTGGGCCCTTTTGAATGCTCATTTGTGGTTCGGGTTGTGGGTGGGTGGGTGCAAATCAGGCCGTTTGTCTCCGGATTTTCTTCCGGAGAATTTATACGTGAACAAGTGTCACAAATTTATGAATACATTATCATTATGCTTGGTTTTTGTTTTTTTTTCTGTAGCATTCAAAGTATGTTACAAAGTATAAGACACTTCAAAATCCAGAAATAAGGAAGCTTATTTTTCCCGTAACAAATCCTAGGTACTAAATGACGCTTTGCGTTCCTCTGTGGACTGCCGCATTCAGCCACCAATGTTTACATTTGTCCAATTCCTTACAGCTGTCTATTCATAAGAACCCTAACACATCTGAACCCCGGCACCTGTTGGTGATGAAGGGAGCTCCAGAAAGGATCCTGGACCGCTGCAGCTCTATCCTTCTCCATGGCAAGGAGCAGCCATTGGATGAGGAGCTGAAAGACGCCTTTCAGAATGCCTACCTGGAGCTGGGGGGCCTCGGAGAGCGAGTGCTAGGTACACAGATAGTGGGGTAACAGTGCCCAGGGCACGCCTCATTTTTAAGTCATCTGATCTATTAGTCAGTTACAAATTAATCACATTAACCTCCATGCCCTGTTTACCTTGCTGTAAACCTTTCTGGAGGGAGCCCTGCTGACGCAGTGTTTCAGTGCTCAGCTGTTAACTGAAAGGTCAGCGGTTCGAACCCACCAGCAGCTCTACAGGAGGACATGGCAGTCTGCTTCTGTAAAGATTACAGCCTTGGAAACCCTATGGGGCAGTTCTACTCTGTCCTGTAGGGTCACTGTGAGTTGCAATCAACAGGCAACTGATTTTAAGCTTTTCTGGGGCAGGCTTCCTCCTTCTTTATCTGCCTCCTAGTGGTGTGAAAACATAAGTGTTGGAGAAATTTGGTAAGTCCCCGTGGTTTACTTCTGAGCTGTACTTAGACTTTTGGTCTCATGCTGGTCAGTTCTGTTTTAAAAAAAAAAAAAAAAAAACATATATGGAGAAGGGGAGTTTTATTATCTAACATGACTTGCTATGGCCATGATCTGTAAACTTATTTATAATAAACTATTTAATAAAAAGTTTAAAATGTTTTTCTTAGTACGTTTAGAATAAAATCATTTCCTGACTGCCACAGAAAGGTTGTGAATTTATGGGACAACTTACAGTCAGCTCATAAATTAGACTAATAGTAAACTTTCTAGGATACTGTCTTTTCTACCCTGCAAACCACTGAGGTTTTAGAAGTTCTACCCATTTTATAACATCATTGGGAAAGTAGCATCGATTATATTTTGTGGAAAAGTGATATAAATTCATTATTTATGTAAATCTTCCTATTCTCCTTAGCTTGTTTGACACAGAACCGATTGTCTGGTCCCTTTGGTTCATGCCCTCTTCCTCTAATGCCAGGTGTTTTCCTTAGTCATGTTTAAGTGCATAGATACTTACCTTCGTAAGTGTTTTTGTTTCTCCATCTCCACCACCCCAAAGTAGAAGTCTCTCTTCTTTGAACCTATATGGCACCTTATTCCACTTTTTAGGGCCATTTATACTCTTGCCATTGAAAAGGAGTGTCCTGAGTATCTTGCATCTTGAATTAATTGCAACACTAGATGATAAACTCCTGGGGCAGACGAGTCTGATTCACATCTATCCTCGAAGTACTAGCACATGTTCCACATAAGAGCTCAGTGATAGGTTTTAGTTTAAATGAACCAGTGAGCAGAGATAATGGCCTCGATTTTCCAGATAGGAGTACTGAGACACATAATGACGTGACTGGCCCACTCTAAGTAACTTACTGTCAGTGGACGGGTCTAGAACCCTGATACGATACCTCAAAAATTATCATTCAGTCTTCACATTAAACAATTTCTATGTCTTTGAGATTAGTGAGACAGGTTCTGTCTTTTTTTTTCTTTCCCCTTTTCAGTGACTATCGTTTATAAATGTTAAAGCCTTTACTGTATTGTAAAATTAGACTTTAAAAAAATTACTCCAGACTAACCAAGCAGTGAAAGGTAGACAGGATGGACAGGCTGATGCCCCTGCCCACAGTACTGAAACCTCACAGACTCCCTGCCCTTCTTGCAGGTTTCTGCCACCTTTTTCTGCCAGATAAGGAGTTTCCTGAAGGGTTTCAGTTTGACACCGATGATGTGAATTTCCCTCTCGATAAACTCTGCTTCGTTGGGCTCATCTCCATGATTGACCCTCCGCGCGCTGCTGTTCCGGATGCTGTGGGCAAATGCCGGAGTGCTGGAATTAAGGTAGTATCCCGTCCACCGCCGCCCTGGCTTCAGCTCTCACTGTGTGGGGCCCCCTTACTAGTGAATGAGGCTGCTAGCTGGAGCTCCGGAGGCACAGCAGTTGTTCTCACCTGATTAGCTTCTCATCTCTAAAGTGTTAGTTGTCACCAGAAAAGACCAGATAGTATTAAACAACAGGTCAGGGATGTAAAACAAGACAAAGGAATGTAAGCAAATCTAAAGGAAGGAAAGACTTAGTGCGTTTTTAAGTTTTGAAGTACAGTGTTCTAAATTACTGTACTTCATGCAGTGAATGGCATGTATTTTGTGTTTTCAGTTAAACATTTGTTTGCTGTTAAGTGTTTGGTGTACTCCATGTACCTGTCTCTTAAGTAGCTGACTGTTACTCAGTGTACTAATACAATGTGGTTTGTTTAGCATCTCTCCTTTTGGGGAGTTTTTTTATTTGGTTTCACTTTTTCATTCTCACAAATAATACTGCCCAGAAAAGCACTGTACAAATTAATCCCCCGCTACTTTGGATGATTTCTTTTTAGAGTATATTCTTCTGAGGACACCATTGGTTTAAAAAGAGCAGCAACTGTTTTGTAATTTGTGTAACATAATTGCTTTCCCCAAAACTTGGGCCAATTTGATAGTGCTAACCAGCTGTTTAGGGGCACCTGGACTCCGCAGTCCACCAGCATCAGATTTTTTGTCATTTTTTTGCCTATTTTAGTAAAGTTGAGTGTTTTTATATGACTGTGTAAAAGGAAAAATAGATTGTGGTAGGTACTGACTTTGTGTTTTCTTTCCATGAACATATAAGTTTACAATTTTGGCTAGTTATTATTTATCAGTTTTATAGTTGCATCTTTTTCAAGCTGAATCATTCTTACCTAGTATCTTACTATATAAGACATTAAGTTCATTTTGCTTGGCAGTTGCACTTAGTAAATTGTCCCATATCTTGTTACAGGTCATCATGGTCACAGGAGACCACCCAATCACAGCTAAAGCAATTGCCAAAGGTGTGGGCATCATCTCAGAGGGCAATGAGACTGTGGAAGACATTGCTGCTCGCCTCAACATCCCAGTGAGCCAGGTGAACGCCAGGTACGGCAGGAAGCCCAAATCACAGGCTGCCTTGAGCGTGTCAAATACTGGTAGTTTGAAATCTTTAGCTTGGTTTTATCATTGGTTTGCTTCCTGGCTTCCTCTGAGCAGGGAACACAACTACACTTCCAGGAAGCAATCTTGTAGCTCCTAGGGAGGGCTTTAAGTAAGAATAAATTATATTAACCAACACTTAGATGGTCCTTATTGTTATTGACCAGTTAAGGTAGGTATTCTCCCTTTCCAGAGAGGGGAAGCAGAGGCTTAGAGAAGTTCAAAGTGTTTTAGAAGTGGTGGCTTCAGATTCACGCTGTTAATGGCTGAAGTGTGCTCCCTAGCACGTAGCACCTTGTCAGTTTCCAGGTACAAATAAATGAGCAAATGACAGGCCATAACAGGAAACTCCCTTACCCTACTTCGGTAATGGGGAAGGTTTGGTCCTTCATCAGCTCTGCTACTTTCTAAAACTTGGTGTATTATTTTAATGTGTTCTTTTATAAAGATGGGGAGGGAAGATGACTGACAGGCCTGCCTTGAATGAGATCATATGTCTAGAAAAATGCGTTGTAACCTGGGCGATGCTGCACAGATAATAGCTTTGACGTGATGGGGAAAACTCTTCTTGTTCTGCATCATATAACTCAACATCCCCTCTGGAGCTGATGAACATCATGCTGATAAAGTCACAGATGACCTTTTTTTTAATTTCCTCATTCTAGAGATGCCAAGGCCTGTGTGGTCCATGGAAGTGACCTGAAAGACATGACCTCTGAGCAGCTGGATGACATCTTGAAGCACCACACCGAGATTGTGTTTGCCAGAACCTCTCCTCAGCAGAAGCTCATCATTGTGGAAGGCTGCCAGAGACAGGTCAGGGTCTGCCAGGGGGTTCAGGCTGTCTCAGCCACTCTTGACCCCAGTGATCAGAGTTCCAGTGAAAACAGCAGCAGTGAGGGAAATACCACCCAGCTCTTTTCAGGCTCAGTGCACATATGCCAATAAAACCTAACTTCCTCCCAGGTGGGTAGGGAGAAGGATGACTTGTGGTTTAGTAGAGAACAAAGCACTTTATAATACATGTCTCCACTGTGGCCCAGAGTTTGAACCTTCAAGAGAATTGTCTGGAATAGCAATATGGGGTCCTAAATTCTACACTGGAGATGTGAATGGCCAATGGAGACTCTTGTCCCCCACCTTAAAAATACTAGGGGGTGTGCATAAAGCAATGAGGTTTTTCCAGAGCCCCCTTCACCAAATCAGTCATTACTTTGAGCAGTCCTTATGAATGATGGGAGAAAATGTTTGGTGTCACTTCTCAATTCTTTTATTTGTAGCAGCTCTGTAAGTTCTGAGACTACATATAGGCTCAGTGGGAAAGCAGCAGTGTCTGTAACCAGGAGATAGTGCACTCACTTCTATCCCAGGACTAAATGACTTACTAATCCATCTCCCTTTCTCTGGTAGGGTGCTATCGTGGCTGTAACTGGTGATGGTGTAAATGATTCTCCAGCTTTGAAGAAAGCAGACATTGGGGTTGCTATGGGGATTGCTGGCTCAGATGTGTCGAAGCAAGCTGCAGACATGATTCTTTTGGATGACAACTTTGCCTCAATTGTGACTGGAGTAGAGGAAGGTGAGAGTGATACATTTAAGGTGTTCACTAAAAACTGTCCCAGATACTGCTAATCAGTACCTGTTTGTTTACTTACTGGATATGTTTCTAGTCTGCCTGTCTCTTTAGCTATACAGTAAAAATAAATCTTGCTTTCATAGGTCGTCTGATCTTTGATAACTTGAAGAAATCCATTGCTTATACCCTAACCAGTAACATTCCAGAGATCACTCCCTTCCTGATATTTATTATTGCAAACATTCCACTACCACTGGGGACCGTCACAATCCTCTGCATTGACTTGGGCACTGACATGGTAAGTGAACCTCTCAACTTCCATACCACAAAGACTGTGAAGGTGTGGGCCCTCACCTCACCTGCTGGCGTTAGTGCTCACTGCTGTGTTACTCGGCTACATGTGGCCTGCATTACGAAAAGAAATTCCCAGTGACGGTATCCGATGTGTGTCCTGACTATGTGAAAGAGTCAGTATTATCATTCTTAAAGGCATCAGTCAAAACCTATTTATGAGATTGAAGTCTTCCCCTTTTGTATAGTGTGGATTTTCTTACGGACCTGTAATATTGTTTTATGACATGAAAAAAATGGAGATTTTTTTAACAGGGAGGGCAGGGTTTTTATCACAAAGGTTAACTATATCAGTTTCCGTGGTTTTGGTCACTTTTAAATCCCTTCTCACTCCCCTTCCCCTTCCCCAGGTTCCTGCCATCTCTCTGGCTTATGAGCAAGCTGAGAGTGACATCATGAAGCGGCAGCCTAGAAATCCCAAAACAGACAAACTTGTAAACGAGCGGCTGATCAGTATGGCCTATGGACAGATTGGTAAGCCACGGCATCTCACGGCCTTGAGCAGGAAGCTGGCATATTGAAATGATCTGAGGTGATGGGGCCTGCCTCAGACTGTCTAAGGCTGATTCTGAGACTTCAGATCCAGAGTGACCCAGAACGTAGAGTGAGACTTGGCTTTTTATACATTTCTTCCATATAAGGAGAAATGTTCTGCTATCTGCTCAGTTATACTTTTTTGTGGAAACTATAGTTCTCTAGACTCAGCACCCTGAGACTGGGCCCCTCTTCACTGTGCGTTCGGAACCACCTTTATGGAGCCTGTTCTCTGGCATCCATCTCATGAATTCTGGGAATACATAATATCTCACTAATTTGGATAGAGAGTTCGGCTTTAAAGAAGTTAATACAGGTTTGAAGGTTTGGCCAGTAGGTCACACCAACAAATGGTGACCCTGCAGCTCACTCCCCCCTCAGTGCTTGATCTCTGTTCCACCAGTTGAGCATGAGGTCTAGGTGGTGGGCAGTCACAATGCATTTTATGCTAAGTCCCCTGCCTCTTCTCCTTTGAGAGAGCCTAGTGATACCACCATGAGGAACTTGTTCAGATTGAAAGTTTTCATCACTTTGAACGTTCGGGTAAAATGGAGCAATTTTTAGCACGTGGGAATTACACTAAATATTGATTTGACCTTGGCAGTCGACAAAGGAATTGACTGATTAGCCCATCCTGACCTCCTCCCAGGAAACCTAGTTTTGAGATGAAGACTCAGGTCCAGAGCATAGGATGAAATTTCTGTCCTGAGGCACTTTGGGTAGTGTGATTGGATTGGACACCAGGGGGAAAGAATCTTGAAAGTGAAGGAGGGTTGGGTTGGAAGGTGCCTCACTTGTCATTTCCACAAAGTCATCCCTTCCACTGATGTCATCCCTAAAATAATCAAAATGTCCACAATGGCTGGCAAAATGGCAACGTGTAAAAAATTTGAAAGATGGAAACAAGTTATAATCATTCAGAGATTAAAAGTATGGAAGCTGATTCCCCAATCCCACACACCCCCCTAAGGATATGCCCTGATAGAAGCAGATGATCAAGGGGTAGAGGTGGGTGTTTAAGGGCAAGGCCAGTGTGTCTTCTCCTTTCCTGCTGCAACAACTGGAGAGGGCACTGAGCTCTGAGCTGTCCCTGGGGGCTAGCTAAGTGACAGGGCAACTCTCTCCTGTGCCTTATCAACCAGGGATAAAGACCTCTTTTACCTACCCATAGGCCTGCTGCAGTGATCAGATAAAGTTGCTTCTTCAACTTCTTAGGTATGATCCAGGCCCTGGGAGGCTTCTTCACTTACTTTGTGATTCTGGCTGAGAATGGCTTCCTCCCTATTGACCTGCTGGGCAGCCGAGTGAGCTGGGATGACCGCTGGATCAACGATGTGGAGGACAGCTATGGGCAGCAGTGGGTAAGTGAGGGCCTCTTGCCTGTCCGGCCAGAGGTCCACAAGCCCTGGAGGACTGTGGCTGTGCTGCCACCAGCCACATGGGCAGAGCCAAGGCTCACCTGTATGCCTGTTGGGTTTCAGACCTATGAGCAGAGGAAGATTGTGGAGTTCACCTGCCACACCGCCTTCTTTGTCAGCATCGTGGTGGTACAGTGGGCTGACTTGGTCATCTGCAAGACAAGGAGGAATTCGGTCTTCCAGCAGGGGATGAAGTGAGTAATGGGGGACACAACACAGGCTCAAAGAGGGGATCTGGTGGTTAAACCCTTTGCAGAAAGCCTGGCACCTGACACAGACTGCAAAAGTGTTTGGAACCTCTAGTTTGGGAGCAGTTTAGGAAGCAAAATGTAATTTTCTAGGATTTTTCATCTGATCTCTAAGCGCCTAAGAACAGCTAACATATAAAGACATTGGGCTGCCATTTAATGCACAGTATTAGAAGATAAGCTTAGGATCTTGGGTGTCACTACTCTATTTGCATTTTGTAAGCTTTTTTTTTTTTTTTTTTTTTTTTTTTAAAAAAACGCCTTAATTTTAGGAACAAGATCTTGATATTTGGCCTCTTTGAAGAGACTGCCCTTGCTGCTTTCCTTTCCTACTGCCCTGGCATGGGTGTAGCCCTTAGGATGTATCCCCTCAAGTAAGTCGATCTTCTTATGGCTCCAAAAGTGTGAAGTGCTCTGTATGGCTTTTCCCTCATGACGTGCATTAGTAGTTATTATTTTTAGGACTTTGGCAATTGTATACAAGAATTACTTTGGATGGAAAAATTAGGAAAGCTTGACTTGTCGGTAAATCAGACTAGCACATCCAGAGATGGCTATGATTCCAGCCAGTGCTTCGGATTTGGTCTAAGATAGGGCCAGACAGACTCTGGTACTTTGAGGGAGAGGGAGTTGCTCAGCTGCCTTAAGCCACTCAGGGCTCCATAGTTACAGCCAGGTTGTCACTGTAGGTCAACTCAGAGGTATACTGGGGTTTGGGGACCTGGGTTCAAAACTTGATTTGTTTACCTAGTCACTGTGTGTCCTACGTCAAACCTTCCTACCTTTTTGGACCTCTGAACCCTCTGCTCAAAGGAAGAAAGTTGGAGAAACACATCTGAGGTTAAAGGAAGCAGACCACTAGTCTTTGGTTAGAACCAGACTGGGCTTAAACACAGTGTCTGGCTTTGCCATCTCAGCTAGCCTGATGCCATTACCTCCTTCCACTGATGTCATCCCTAAAGTCATTAAAACCCATTGGCCTCTCACTGACCCCCTAGTGAATGTGTGCGGATGTAGCCTGATACCCAGGGTATTGCCCAGTATTGTCCTGACCTGTTTTTCTTGCCTTCTCTTGTACCCATCCAATTAAGTATTCTCTTCGTCTACCGGTTTGGTTAGGATGCTCCCTTCTATCCACCATTCCTGATAGTCCTTAACCTGGTTTCCCTGGAGCTTGTCCCCATGTATTCTTGCCCTCCTGGACCCACGCAGTTACACCTCTTCTTTGGCATGGCTTGTTATTTGTCATTTCTGCTCCCCACTAGATTCTGATCTTTAAGGCATGGGCCACAGTGTCTTTTTTTTTTTTTTTTTGTCTTTGTAGCCGCAGCACCCTGCACAGAGCTGGCATGCAGCAGGGGCAACCCATGTCCAAGTTAAACTATATCAGCTTGGGCCATTGTTTATCAGGAGCAGGCCAGGAGAGGTCACAGGCTTTCCAAAGGGTCAAAATGGAAAAATCACACTAAAATAGGGTAGTGCCTCAGAACATTTCTGTTTTCTAGGTCATCTGATCTCTTGTTGTGACTAGGGAACTTGTTCCTGACGGGTTCCACCCAACTTGAAAGGTGGTCTAGTTACTCTGGTGGCTGAATCAACTGAGGCCATCTTCTAGCTATTGCGCATATGCTGGGTATACATAGGAAGAGGAGGAGGAGACTGCCACAGTCTGTCCAGGAACAGCCTTCCTCACATGTTTACTGTGGGAACTGGTCATCAAGAAAGCTCTAGTCCCTACAACGAGGCTGCCCAGAGTCTCCAGGCCAGGGACTCTGAGGTGGCAGCCTGTGGGCTCCTGAAGGCCTTTCTGCTCTCCGGGACTCAGCTTTGTTCATTCCCCAAGTCTAGGACCCCGAACTCAAAGTTGACTGTCCCAAATTCCACTGTGAGAGACCAAATTTAGGGGATGAATAAACTGGTTTTGACCCACACTGGTGGTTTTTTATCTTCAAATGCCAGGACATTAGACAAATGCACTTAAGAGCTTCTTGGACACTTTTAAAAAAAGGAAGGAAGACAATGTCCAGTCACTCTTGGATTGTCAACAGAAAATGTACTCATCTCACCCTACAAACTGATTCTTAAGAAAACCAAACTGAAGATGGGTAGGAATTACTTGATAAAGTCTGCCATCTGATTTTCTCTGCTTCTTTAGGCCCTGGGCACACGAAGCAGCAGTCTTTTTCGGGGGCATTTTACTTGCTCTCATGAATGACTCTGGCTCAGTGGTTAAGAGCTCAGTTGCTAACCAAAAGGTTGGCAGTTTAAATCCACCAACTGCTCCTTAGAAACCCTGTGGGGCAGTTCTATTCTGTCATATAGGGTCACTATGAGTCAGAATCATCTCGATGGCAACGGGTTTGTTTGTTTTTTCTTTTCGTTAGCCATGACTATATCTGGCTTCTTGCGGGCCAATTATGTCATCGTCACTGTGGTGATGTGCAATTTCTCTTTCTTCTCTTAATGGTGTTCATGTGTATATAAACTGATAACCCGATTTCTACTTCCAGACCTACCTGGTGGTTCTGTGCCTTCCCCTACTCCCTTCTTATCTTTGTGTATGACGAAGTCCGAAAACTCATCATCAGGCGACGCCCTGGCGGTAAGTACAGGCATTTTAACTTTGGGGGTGGGCGGTAGTAGGGAGGGGCACTAGGGAATAGTTCTGTTGGCTTTTGTTGTGTTTCTTTTAAGTGTCTGGCTCTCTCGATGGTCAGTCTGATCAGCTAAGGTCACTGAACCAGTGAGCTATAGACTAACTACAGTCATAGTCACATCTGAATGCAGGTCCCAGTTAAGGCTGGGGAATCCATTGTGTTTCAGACTTTAAAAATATAAACTAAATATGTAGTGAAAATGTCAGAAGTCGAGACCATCTTTCTGGGTGATAACAGTATTCCTAAAAACATTTAAATAAATTAAACGTGAGGTCCCATATTGAATTTGGGTATAAGCCACCTTGCCCCACGTGGTTATTCTCAGATGGATTCTTACCAGTTTGTTCCCCTGTCGTGCTAGAGCGGGGAGTCTCACTGCGGGGTATCTTTGTCTCCTCAGGCTGGGTGGAGAAGGAAACCTACTACTAGCCCCCATCCTGCACGCCTTGGAGAGCATCATGCCACACACTCTGCATCCATCACCCACCCCCCCTTTGTGTACTTCAGTCTTGGAATTCGGAACTCTACCCTGGTAGGAAAGCACTGAAGCATGTTGGGGAAGCAAGATGTCCTGGAATGAAGCATGTAGCTACATGGGGGGGAGGGGGGTGGGCTGCCTGAAAAACATCCATCTGTGGGAATGACAGTGGGGAAGGTTTTCATGTGCCTTTTTGTTTTTGTAAAAAAAAAAAAAGTGGAAAACCCGGAGAGACTGAAAGAATACATTTTATATCTGGATTTTTACAAATAAAGATGGCTATTATAATGGAATTGTTCTTGTGCCTGCATCACTTCTTTGGGACAGATGTTTGTGTGGAATTTAGAGCTGTGGTTCTCAACATGTTGAGTCCCCAGGCCAGCAGCAGCAGCACCCGGGAACTTGTGAGAAAGGCGACTCTCTGGCCCACCCCAGACCTACTGAATCAGAACTAATCAGCAGTCTGTTTTCCCAAGTGCTCCAGGTGATTCTGATTCACCTTCAAGTGTGAGACCTGGTGGTTAAGAGGAAA
This sequence comes from Dugong dugon, assembly GCA_030035585.1. NCBI lineage: Eukaryota > Metazoa > Chordata > Mammalia > Sirenia > Dugongidae > Dugong > Dugong dugon. The sequence continues at coordinate 157,711,076 of CM057462.1, forward strand.
TGTTCTGCCCATGGCCATGCTCTTCATTCTGAGTAGATGAGCTTACCTGATGATTTTCCTGTGTGATGCCTCAGATTGTACGGCTGCTGCCTTATCATCCCAGCTTCTTGAAGGAAAAACACCTCATGTGAAGGCTTTCTAGACCACTGGACTTTGGGGACATAGTAAACTCTAGATGGGACTCTTCTAATTACAGGCCCTTAGGCCTTCTGAAGATCACCACCAGATAGCCTGAAGTGGCTCCAGACCAAGGTTTGCCTAAGAAGCAGAAATCTCTGTAATGCACAGTCTTATTACGGCATGTGTGTGCAGCTAAAAGTGATTCTCCTTCCATATAACTTGTTCCTAATTTAGCATCAAATAGCACCATTTCATAAAGTGGTTATGTGCCAGAAGGCACTTAAGAAAAAGGTGAAAGAGATCTGTTTACTTCAGGGTCAAGTCTGAGAACACCTCCTGCTTTCAAAGACTTGGTGTAAAAGGCTTCTCTCTGTCTCAGTGGCCCACTAATGCGAAGCTGAGTGTTCTTAACTCACTATGCTTTTCGGAGGCTGTCATTGCCAAGTGGCAGCTTCCAGCAAATACAGGAGTCCTTACCTCTGGCACTAAACACTGACCATGATCTGCCAGATAATTAGAGATCGGGTTCAAGTTTTTTTTTCTGAAAAGCTTTTCATTCTTCATGCCTTTTGAGTGTTACTTCCAAGCTGTGCTGGTGGGAGGAGGTGGGGAGGAGAGGAGTAAAGGAATCCACACGATTCCACTGCTGCCCCCCACCCCTCCAGGGCAGGCTGGAGGATGTAGGACCAGCAGCGTGGCCTGTGACTTCTTAGTCTAACCTACCAGTTCTTCCCTCCTGTCTCAGGGCACTTTTCTCTGGGATGTTCTGCACTTACAGGCAAGTCATCTTTACAGAGAGCCATTTGTTCAGACCAACATCCTAGGAAACTAGGGTGAACCTAACAGAATTAACAAAGATCTCAGGATTGGAGAGTTGTGAGACAAGTGGTAATATGGTTCTCTTTGTCTTGATTTAACTGACTCGGCTGTACCAACAGGATGTGGCCACCCTACCTGCTTAGACTGCACGGCCTTTTCATAGGTTTGTCGAAAATGTTTTTGCTATTCCCATCCTTACATCCACGTGTCTGCTTTCTGGTAACCTTGGAGAGTTGAATAGTAAACATGCTATTGTGATGAAGGTTATGGGTATTCCCTGACTTAAAATAATTTGAACAGCATGAGACCCTGGACTCCAAAGGGGACCCCAGATAGCTTCTAAGCCAAGGCTCTCCAAAACACTGCTCTGTGAAGCCCTAGACTTCTGGGGAACACCCTAGGAGGAGTGGGAGAGGAGGAGCAGAGCAAAAGGGATGCGCTGAACCTCCCACCCCATTTCTGCCTTGTTTCTAGCTGACAGTCATTTGAATAAAGTTTTACAGCCAGACATTTGATCTAGACAAAGCAAGTGAGAGGTAAAGCTGGTACCAAGAGCAGTTTCCTTAATGGGCTGGGGCTTCTGAAGCTTTTAAAAAGCAACAAGAATGCCTGCTGGGGTTCTCATTTGTACCTTTTCTCACAGACCGTCCTTTAGCCTTGTCAGCTAAAAATCACTACAGAACGGTAACAAACAGCTCTTGAACAATGACCCCCACCGCCCCCACCAGCTTCTATGTCCTACAAATCTCTGCATCTGAACCCATCCTGATCACCCTTTTTAATAATACCCTTCTGAGGCCTTTGACCAGGCTATTGCCCCTTTGACTTCCTCAGTGTCTGAGCTCTTACTGGTTCCTTGTTAACAACTGAAGTCTCGTCCATCTCTTAAATTCTTTACCCTCACCTCTTTCTCTAACTATCACCCATCCCTTCCTTTCCCCCATGGATGAGCTTCTAAGAGGAGTTACTTCTTCCCTCTACTTGCTCATCTCCCAGTCATCCCTCAGCCTCCTTCAGTCGGGCTCCTATTAACACCACACCACCAAAATTGCCCTGGCTGAGGTCTCCTCTGACCGCCTGATTGTTAAACCCAGTGGGTACTTCTTGTCTTTCCTCAGCCTCAGCAGCACTTAAACGCCATTGATTATACTCTTTGAAACCAGCCTCCTTGTCTTTCTGGCTCCTCCTTATCTTTCAGTCTTCTCCACTGGCTGCTTGGCTGTTAGTTTCCCTGGGGAGATCCTTACCCTCTTCTCTCCCCACCCCTCTCGTGCTTTACCTGAGGTTTCACAACGTAATGTTCTCCAATCTTGTCCACTCTCCTTAGCCCCAGACCTGTAAATCCAGTTGTCTACTGGACATCTCTGTTCAGAAAGAGTACATACAGCCCATTAGAATCAACGCTAATGATAAACTTAACTGTGAGGTCCCTAAAATGAGCATATCCTAGGCAATGGCATCTGTCACCCGTTGCCCAGGCCAGAAACCTGGAAATCATGTGGGATGCCCCTCTGCCTTACCTGGCTGTGGTCCCCACCACTACCCAGTCAACCACCAGCCACTGTTGATTCCAGTATGATGATGGCTGAGAACATGGGCTTTGTGTCTTTTAATAGCCTAGAAGCAGATTTTGTCCCTGTCACTCTTAACCCATCACTTAACCTCTTTGCGCTTCATTTACTCAAGAACAAAGGTGATGCTTCAGAGTGGGTAAAAGGATTAAGTGAGATTTTATGTATAGAGATTAGCACAGTGGCTGGTGCTCAATAAATCATTTTCTCTACCTCCACTGCCCTGACACTACCCTTCTCTTTAATCTGGACGTCTATAACAATGTCCTGGCTAATTCTCCTTTTCCCTTCATCTAATCCAGTGCTTCTCAGTGTGATCCCTGGACTAGCTGCATCAGCGTCAACTAGGAGCATGTTAAAAATACAAATTCTCAGGCTCCACCGCAGACCTACTGAATCAGAAACTCTGGGGTGGGACCCAGCAATCTATTTTAATAAACCTTCCAGGTGATTGTTATGGAGCCAGAATTTGAGTGCCACTGCTTAAACCATCTTCCAAGTTCCACTTGGCTCCCTCTCTCCACCATCCATTTGTCTTCCACCCTCTAGGCCAGCACAGAATCCATCTCCGCTCTGCCATTCCAACTCCTGTGCAGCCTCCTAATGTGCCATACACCCTTTCCTCTGCCAGCCTGCAAGTCCCCTTGGCATTCCCTTTCCAACCCACCCACCTTGCCCATCTTCACTCACCTGGCTAATTGACTCACCTTTCTGGATACTATTCAAGCCTTTCCTCCTTGGGAAACACTCAGGGGGTCCTCATTTTTTCAGCCCTTACTGTAGCACTTATGCCTCTATTTATTTGTGTGTGTTCCCTGATATACTATGAGTCTATCTCCTTAACATCTAACACAACATTTGTTGAATGAATGCATGTTTGTTAACAGACTTTTTTTCCTGCTGCCCAAGCAACCATATTTGAACATTTCACCCTCAACGTGAGGCACTGTTTCTTGGATCGGGGCTGAGCACTTCACCCGAAGGAACCCCATGCCCAGGCTTGCCAGCCATCTGTGAGTAAGGAGGTCTTTCTCTCTTCCCTCTTCCTCAGACTTTGGAGCTGGGGATTAGAGAATGTAAGAGTGAACCATGCATCAGATTGGGATGTCATGAAGTTGAGTAGGACCTGACGTGTGAAGGTAGAGGTAAAGAAGATGGTCTTGGCGCGGGGCGGGGGGAGGGGGGATAGAAGAGGTGTCGAGAGAAGCAGAGACACCTTAGAGGGAGACAGGTCCCCAGGCCTGCCTGAGTCCCAGAGCTTTTCAGTTCCTGTCCTGGGCCTCGTTACCTCACAAGAAATCCTCCCCACTCTCCCTTACCCCCACTAGGTTGAAATCCTCCATTAGATGTTCAGTTATAACTCTTCATAGAACACAGTTCTAATGAATTAATTCTAATTCACAATTCTAATGAATTAATCATATAGTTATTAGTTTAAAATCTTTTTTTATTTTTTCCTGCTGACCTGTAAGCTTCTTGAGGACAAGAAACCTGTCTGTTTTTCGGTTTTATTCCTAGTGCCTAGCTCAGTGCTTTACTACAAAGAGGATTTAGCACGTAGCATGGGATTCAGTACTCCCTATTTAAAGAAAGGCACAAAGAGGCAAACGGACTGACTTCTCCATGAAGTTGTATAGTTAAGAAGAGAAGGCAGAGCTTATGGGTCTTCTGTTTCTAACAAGTTCTACTATTTGCCATCCTCCTCGCTGCAAACCCCAGCAATCTACAGATGTTCTCAGCGGGGTAGTGCCTTTTGGTTGGGCTCAGGGTTGGTTGTGGGGCCTCACAGGCCCATAGAAAAGGTGCTGAGTTTCTTTTTCACTCCCGTCCCTCTCACCCTTTATGCCTGGAAGTGGGGGCGGGGGGATGGTGGTGGCTGGGCAATGGTTTGGGAATCTGGTTCCTCAGCTTATTAGGTGGGAAATTTGGGTAAGTTACTTTCTTCAAGCCTCTCTCTTTCTGTTTATAAAATGAAGGTCACTGCCATGCCTACCCCGGGAGGCTGTTGTGAAGATTAAATGAAGTAAAATACAGAAAGTGCTTGGCACAGTGGCTGGCCCTTGTATAAGCGTTCACTGAAAGGTACCTCATCTCCTACACCTGCCCACGTGCACATCCCCACCCCAATTGGGTCCTAGGTGTCCCCTGAAGATAAACCTACGGGAGAATGCTTGGTGTTCCCATGTAATGGAAATAGCTACTTACTATACAGTGATTGCCACTGCCAGGCAATGTCCTAAACGACAACCATTTTACAAATGATAACACTGAGGCCCAGAGAAGTGAAGTGACTTGCCCAAAACCACACAGCTAATAAGTGGCAGAGGCGAGCCAGCCTCAAACCCAGACATTTGGACTCAGAGCCCGGGCATATAGAAGTGCCGGGAAGTGTTGGCTCTTGTGGTAGAAAGCTAGTGCAGGGGTCAAGACTGGGAGAAGGGCAATGTTTTTATGAAAAAGAGCAGGGCAAGTTAGTTAGAGTTGGTGTTAAAACATAAGATCATGGAAAGTCTCTTGGAAATTAAGCACATGTTGTTGAATAGTTACTCAAATGGCTTTGCCCCCAGGAGCTGCTGAGTGGTCAAGCCGCAACTTGGCGTAACTGGGAAGCATGAAGGCAGCTGCTCTAATCCTAGACAAGCTCTGGGCTGCCTCTCCCATTAGGCTAATGGGCAGATCAGATTCCCAAACAGTGGCTGCCGGTGAGTGGGGCTACAGGTCCCAAGGGCTCTGGGAGCTGAAAGGTAGTGGGTCCCTCACCGCCTGCAGGTCACAGGCACACCCTCTCTGCCTTAAGGACGACACTGCAGAAGTCAGGTTTTAATGCTGTCCTTCTCAGCCTGTGCTCTATAAAAAGCAGGATCCTTCCCCTCCCACATTTAGGACTCTGACTCACAGTGCATAAGAAAGCAGAACTGTTTAAAGGTTGTTGGGTAATATGCAGAATCTTTGTAGTATGAATAATTGCTCCATTTAAAACTGATGGTAAGTTTTTACATTTAAAATGACAGACATATGTAGACATTATTGCCAACTAAATATTGTCCCAGAAATGTCATTCCATCCTTTACTACAATGAGTCTTTGTGTGTGGGTTTTCTCCCAAAGAGCCAGCACAATGCTCTTCATCCATCCCACATGCGTGTGTCAGGAAACAAGCCCAGAGTCCTTGCAGATCACCCATTCCAGTTCCAGCTCCCTTTCCTACGGAACCAACAGGGCAATGCTTCTGAGGAGAAAGCACCGACATTCATCAAGCATGTACTATGTGCCTACAGCACTGTCTCTGGGGCTTCATATGTATTTTGTCTAATCATATACAGTAGATATTATTCCCACTTTATGAGAGGAGAAACAGGTTCAGAGCAGTTAGAAACATGTAAAAGATGGTAAGAGGTTGAACAAGGGTTCGAGCACAGGTCTGCAAACCATGGATGGGTCTTCCCACCACATCAAGCTGCCTCCCTCTAAGGACGTAAAAGCACCCTATGCTGTTATTGGTAGTTTTCACCTCAACATACCTGCCCGAAAACCAGAGACCCACACACGCTAACACAGGCACCCAGAGAGTTGTGGGTCCACACACCTGGGATCAGTCCAAGTGTACTTCTTCCAACATAGCAGTAAGTAGGGAGATGTGGCAGCAAGCAGCTAGTTGTTCAATAAACCATGCCCCCTTTCCTCCTGTGCACCCAGCTAGACCACATTTTCCAAGCTGCCTTGTAAAGCTGCAGCCGTGTGACCCTTCTGGACAATAGAATGTGAGCTGATGTGATATACACAACACTTCCAGGCCTGCTCGTAACCCTTCCACATAAAATCTTTCACTCTCTACGCCCACCAGCTGAATGGAGAAGAAACACTAAGGCCCTGAGCAGTGGTCCTCAACCTTGGCTGCATGTGAAAACTGCCCAGGCTATGTCCTAGATCAATTAGATCAGAATTTCTGGAAGTGGAACCCAGGCATCAGAATTTGTTAAAGCTTCCCAGGTGATTTCAATGTGCAGTAAAAGCTAAGCACCTTTGCTGTAGAGCCAAACCAAAAAACCAAACCCGTTGCCATCAAGTCGATTCCAACTCATAGTCCTACAGGACAGAGTAGAACTGCCCCATAGAGTTTCCAAGGAGCATCTGGTGGAGTTGAACTGTCAACCATTTGATTAGCAGCCGAGCTCTTAACCACTGGGCCATGAGGGCTCCATTGCTGTAGAGCAGTGGTTCTTAAAATGTGTCCCCATCCAGCAGCACCTGGGAACTTGTTAGAGATGCAAATTCTCAGGCCCCACCTCAGACCTACTGGATCAGGAACTCTGGGGAATCTTGTTCTAACAAGCTCTCCAGGTGACTGATGCGCCTTGAGTAAGGGAAGCCACAAGAAAAAGGAGCCTGGGTCCTGAGCTGCTGCTCGTAAGAGGGCCATGTAGGAGAGTCACTGTGTCAGGAACACCCATGTTGAATTGTTGTGTGAGCAAGAAAAAAACTTTCATTGTGTTAAGCCATTGATTCAATAGGTAAGCCTCTACATGGCTTAAGAGAGAATACGGAAGACTAGAAGGTGGGGACTAAGCAGCAGTGTGTGGGAGCTGGCTTGTACCAGCTCATGTGAGCTGACAGTTAAATTCTCAGGAATTCTGCTAGCCAGTTGACGTCATTTGGATAGCTTGGAATCGGCCAAGAAGGGAATATTTACACTATGAAAATCATCAAATGCTATAAACCAGGGCTTGTTTTCCCAGACAGCCAGTTGTTAAATATTAACCAGCATACCAGGACTAAGCATCTAAGAGTGGGAAGGCAGCAAGGGGCAATGTCTCTGGACGGTAATGAACATCAAAAGAAACGCCACCTTGTGAGGCTCTATAGGCCCAACCCACACCCAGGCTTCTCTTGACCATACCCTGTCCTTAGCAAGTCCTTGTCTTTGCGCTTCTAGAAGCTGAGGGAGGAGAGAGTGGGAAGCAGGCGGAGGTGAGTGGTCAGGAGAACTATCTTGCAGGTGAAGCACGGTAGATAGGTTTAGATCAGAGCTTCTCAACACTGGCACTATTGACATTTTGGGCCAGATGGTCCTTTTTTGTTGGGAGCTGTCCTGTGCATTGTGGAATGTTTAGCCATATCCCTGGCTCTCTCACTAGATGGCAGTAAGCCCCATCCCCCCCCCACACCCCCGCCCAAACTTGACAACCAAAAAAGTCTCTGTTGTTGTTGTTGTTGTGTGCCATCAAGTCAATTTTGACTCATAGCAACCCTATATGACAGAGTAGAACTGCTCCATAGGGTTTTCTTGGCTGTAATCTTTACAGAAGCAGATCACTGAGTCTTTTTCCCACAGAGCTGCTGGGTGGGTTTAAACCACCAACCTTCTGGTTAGCAGGCGAGTGCTTACCTGTTGCGCCACCAGTGTTCCTTAAAATGTCTCTAAACATTGCCAAACATCCCCTGGGAGACAAAATCACCCCAGCTGAAAACCACTGATTTAAAACTACCTAGAGGGAGGACTGGGCCTCAGCCTGCCATGCTGGCCTCCTGGAGCTGTTTCTATTAGTCTCTTTTCCTTGGTTCCCCATCTTCCCTGATCACTCCATTCCCTTCAACCACACAGCACCCAGAACCCATAGCACCACATTTAGCTGTTGGTTTGGGTGTGCCTGATGGTGTTCCCGAAGTTCTTTAGGTGTGTCAGCTTCTCCCCTCAACCCCACTGGCCTCGATCCATTCCTCAAGGCTGTATAGCACAGCAACTGAGTACTGGTTCCAATGGCAGATGACCTGACTGCATCCTGGCCCTGCCAACACTTCAGTTGTGTGACCTACGGACAGTTATTTAACCTCTCTAAGCCTCTACTTTCTTGTCAATCAAATGGGTAAAGTACTACTTCCTACTCCATAGATTTCTTGGGAGGATGAAATGAGATAATGCTCAAGAACCACTGGCTATTGTTTTTCATTAAATAGATTTAGAGAGTGTGCAGACCCTGTGCCAAGTGCTGGGATACAGTATAGAGACAAACACAACACACAGCCCCAGTCACCACGCCTCACATCGGGGTGGGGGGAGGGCTGGAAACAGTCCAGTGAGCAGGTCATTAAGATGCTGTGTGGTAAGGGCCAGAATAGGAAAAAGCTCTGGGTGCTATAGAAACCCATGCGAGGGGCCCATCCAAGCCTGGGGGCTGAAAGGAGGCTCCTGGAAATAATGAAGGTGGGGCACTATGGGGACCCCGCTGGTTGACTGCCAAGCATACACACCACCACCCCATCCTTACCCACTCTGCTCCAGTGTGGGTATCCTGATTGTTCTGGGCCTTCCTGATGGAACACTAAATCTTTTTCTATTTTCTTTTCCTTTTTTTTCACCATACTCTACTCGTGTTCCTTTCTTCCGTCTACCTCATGGGCAGCCATTTTAATGTGTTAATATTTGTCTTTTTATTTGAATGTATTCTTGCAAAATGTGTATTATTTTGTGTGCCTGTATTTTTAAAACTTTACTACGAAAAATTTCTAAGGTACATAAAAATAAAGATGGTAATATAATGAACCTTTATGTACCCGTCATCTAGTTTCAACAATGACCAATATTTTGCCAGTTTTGTTTCATCTATCACCCTGCCCCATTTCCTGCCTTTTTTTTTTTCAGTAGTACTTTAAGATAAACCCCAGACATCATGTCATTTCCCCCATAAATACTTCAGTATGTATCTTCAACAGAAAAGGACCTTTTAAAAAAAATCATAAGCACTGAGTGGATTCTTTCTTCTTTCTTCCTCCCTTCCTTCCCCTCCTGTCCCCTCCCCTTCCATTTTTACAAAACGCTTTGCTTTTAAGATCCTACCGACCTTGTTGCTATGTGTATTTTTCTAACCCTTCACTTCTAACTGCTGCCTTGCTGTGTGCATTCACCACATTCTGACAACTCTCTCAGTGAGGGACACCCAGGTTGCTGCCAACTCTCCTCCAACACAAGTAAAGCTGCAGTGAACACTCTCCCATGTGCCACTTCATGGCCTTTGTGAGGATGTCCCTGGGACAAGAATTGCTGGGCCACGCGGTATACATTTACATAACTAGACTAAGAAGGCCAGGCTGCCCTCCAGAATGGTGGCAGTAGTCCACGCTCCCACCTCAGTCCCCACATCCTGACAACAATTGGCATTATCCAGCTTCCAATTGTTGCCAGTCTTAAATTCACATTTCTCTGGTGATTACCAGTGATTTTGAGTATCTGATCATAAGCTGATTTTTAGGGTTAACTCTTCTGTAAATTGCATGTTTGAATCTTTGGCCCATTTTTCTATTCAGGCCTCTGTCTTTTTCTTGATCTGTAAGAAATTCCTTGTGTATTCTATCAGTCCCTTGTCAGTTGCAGACGTAAGCACCTTCTATTCTGTCATGCTGTCCATGGTCAGAACCCTACCTGTGATCAGGTATCCTCCCTTCCCTCTCACTCGCAGCTCCAGGGAGATATCCTGCTGAGTCTAATCCATTCATGGAACTCATATTCCTCTTACCAGTAATGGGGTTTGGAATGGGGTTTTGACCCAATTCTGCCTTTGGAGTTGGAGAAGTCAGCTGGTGGTCTTCCAGGAAAATGTCTTCCCTCTTAAAAAAGAGACACAAGAGGAGCCAGTCTCTCCTGTCTGTGGATGTTCTCTGCATGTGACATGGAGTGTCTGCAGCCATCTTGCTACCAGCCCAAGAACAAAGCCACCACGACGTTACAGCATCTTTGGTGGCATGACTGAGCCACTGTATCATCGACCCTGGGCCCGTGCCAACTCTGGACTTCCTTTTAAGTGAGATAATAAATGTCTTTCTTGTCTAAACTAGATGGAACTGGGGTTTCCGATGCTTACAGCCAGAAGGATATGGACAGATGTAGCCTCTAAGCCAGTGGTTTTCACACTTTTTTGGCCATAATCACCAGTAAGAATTACTGTAGGTATCATGATCCAACGTACACATGACTTAAACAACACGATTGCAACCAGTGTCACAGAACAATTAGTGTAAGAATCATAGATTGGAAAACTAATTTGCTATGTAAACTTTCACCTGAAGCACAATAAAATGTTCAAAAAAAACAAAAAACAAAAAAGAGGAAGCATCCTCCCAATGTTAAAAAAAAAATCTGCTTAGGGTTGTTTGCATATTCAGTTGTCTATACAGCTATGACTCAATTAAATGATATTGTTTCTAAAATAACAACACTTACCTTTACTATGGCTAATGTACTTGGATAGTCTCTATTCTATTTCTTTTTTTTTTTTTTAAATGTTGGATGTGACCCACTAAATTGATTATGTAAACTACTAACAGGTCATGACCTGCAGTTTGAAAAACACTGCTCCAGGTCTCAGCCCTCTGAACTGAGGCCTGAAAAAATGATGGGCATTAGTCCAATGAGGTGTGGTGATGGGGTGTAAGGGTGGCAAGGAGAGTGTTTTCTCCCAGAGAACACTGTGCAGAGGCCCTCAGGGGGTGTGTTCTGGGGAGGGGAGAAGGGGCATCTGATACCTCCCTCCTCCAAGGATGACCACACAGTGAGCCCTTGATAAGTATTCGTTGATGGGTTTGTCCCCTCCTACAGCTCTCCTCCTCCCAGGATGCCTTTCTGCAGCCTTGTTCTGTGAATAGAACAGCCTAGAGCTCTTATCTCACCTCTGCCTGGCCTGCAGGACACTGGGTCCCTGCAGCCTGCTAATTACAGATGGCTGGGAGGATTACTAGGGCCCTTGTCTGGCAGAGACTTGACAGCAATGGGTTTGTCTGGCAGCTGGGCCCCAGCTCTAAATTCAATATCCACTTCCCCACAGCATAAGGGCTCACCTTGATAAACCCCCGAGACAAAGCAGGGAGACAGACAGGGTTTGTTCTCAGCACAGCACTCACCTTCTGAATACAGTTTTTGTTTAAGCTCGAGGCTAGGAACATTCCATGGCCAGGCACACTTGTTGTCGCCTCAAGGTCAGACTTCCCTCAGCACTCCTCGTTGGAAACCATCTCCTACAGCTGCCCCTGCTCCTGCCCCGTGGTTTTGGGTGCAGTTATATGACTCTTAGAAAGACCTAGAGGTGCAATCATACGGTGTCCTCAATTCCCGGCACAGACTGGCTGCTTCACATTTTTAGCTGGTGCTGAGAGACTGGCTTGCACACACACAAATGCACATACACGTACGCATCCCTGACTCATAACCACATTTCTGCTGCAGGGTTGCAGAACCATCTTTTTTTTTTTTTTTTTAAATTAAATCCAGCATCTGCAGCCACACAAAGGTAAGAGCATAGAACATTTTGTCCCAATAACTTCTGGGGAAATGGAAGTGAATTCATTAGACCAGGTGGATGGAAAAGCCATATCATAGTGCCGCTCCAGAGCCAGAGGTCCCTGCAGCCCTGGCTTTGGTTCTGAGGGTTTGGCAGGGCAGAGGGTGGCTTGCAGCTGAATTCCCTAACCCAAGCCTGCTAAGCGTGGTGTTGAGCTCACAAATTCAGCATGCATTTATGTGGCTGCAATAAATAAAAGGTTAGAGAAGGACGCCTAGTCTGGGGTGCAGTGGGGGAGACCTAGAAGACGTGTGCTGCAAAATGCTTTATTAGAAGGTCCTGAAAATTGAGATACCGGAAGCATTGTGTTTAAAGAAGAGAATATGGGTGAATGATAACAGAGGAGTGTACTTGTGAAGATCACACTGTTTAGAGTCTAGACCAACCAAGACTCATATTCTGGCTCTGCTGCTTACTAGCTGTGACCTTTGGCAAGTTACTCTTAATCTCTGAGTCTTTAGTTTTCCAATCATTAAAATGGATAAAACTTCGTAAGGGTGACTGTGAGGGTTAAATTGGATTGCAGAGAATTTAGCACAATTCCCGCAAGAGAAAAGGCTCTATAAATTTAGCTAGTATAATACTACAGTTCACTTCACATTCAGGTGAAACACTTTTCATTTGGACAATGGAATAAAGGCTTGTGTTGATTTTCTTTTCTCTCTCACTCTCTTTATAAAATCTAATTTACTCCAGAGAAGCAGAGGGATTAACCTGGGCAGTCCCTGAATTGGCTGTTTCCAAGAAGGGCCACTCACCCTAGAGGCCGCAGGACATCCCCTGCCAGCAGGCTGGCTTTCAGGGGTGCTGCTATTGGTGTGTTCTGCACTTTTTGCCCAGTCAGGACAAGCTGTACTTGTGCTCTTGGCCTCAGAGACCAGGTGTGGGAACTTATGGGTGAAGCAAATGCAAGCAGCAGGCAGGGCAGGGTGGAGAGTAGCGTCATTGGTGCGGGCCCTGGAACAGTCTCGTCCAGGATCTGCTGGCTGCCTGGGCTTGGCTGGCTCCCTTCTGGTGCTCTCTACTCACGCAGCGTCTGCCTTCTCTCTGCCCACCTGTACTCAGAAGAACCAGGTGCTAAGGGTGTGTGTCTCCAACCATGCAGCATCGTAGCTACCATTTCGAAAATCCTAATTATATGCCAGGTTCTTCACGTGTATTTTCTCACTTAGTCTTCACCACAGTCCTAGCAATTAGCTACTATTAACTCCAGTTTGTAAATGAGGAGATCCACCGGGAGGATCTGTTGCAGATACCCAGTTGTGAAGAGCAGTGGTGGAAGTAGTGAAAATGATTTATTGAGCACCAGCCACTGTACTAATCCCTTTATCTATAATCTCATTTAATCCTTTTAACAACTCTGAAGCCTCATCCTTAATGCTAAAGTAAATGGACTTTGGATCTCTTGTGGCGTCCACACTGTTCCCTGTCCAGTGCCAGGCATGCTGACTTCAAATATCCCATGGACGTAGTCTCTCAGACAGGGATTCATGTGGAAACTCCTCTTTGGGTTGGGAAGGACCCCTGAATTTATGCGTTGGCTGCTCATAGTGGAATTGGACACTCACCGACTGCTGGGAACTGTGATGAGCATTTTATTATTGCATATGCATTATCTCCTTTAATCCTCACACAAGCCCATGACTTAGGCAGTATTATATTCCCACTTCAAAGGTGGTGAGGAAGACAAGGTTATAAGGCACTGATGACGCGTGCCAGCCTGCCCAGGTCGGTCCCACAGCGCAGCCCGCGTAACCCTGGGAGACCTGGAGGTTAGTCCCCGTCCTACGGCGACCCCAGGGTCAGCCCACAGGCTCTGGAGCGGACTCGCTGCGGGACCAGTCCTCGGCCTCGGGTTTCCTGGAGCTGACCTTGACCTCAAAATCCGCCCTGGCCTCGGGCAGCCTCGGGCCAGCGGGGAGAGTTGAAGCTCCTTCAGGCCTTGATCGCCGCCCCTGCACGGTATGCTTGGGTCATCTTGGCCGCCACCTGACCGTGGTCCCTCCTGAATTTCCCACCTGCCCCGGGAGTCGTCCTGTGAACAGATTGATCTGGAGACTTATGCCCACTTCACACACCATGCTTAAAACTATAGTCATTGCAAAAGTACTACAGAATCATCACATGGCATTTAGAAAAACTTAAGAGAATAATAAAATGACTTTAAGATCACCCCAATTGTCACCAAGCAAATCATTGTTGACATCTGCATTATTTCACTACTTTCTATTCTGTGTATGTATGTATGCTGTTATTAGGTGCCGTTGAGTCAATTTTCAACTCATAGTGACCTCGTGTGACAGGAGAACTGCCCCATAGGGTTTTCTAGGCTATAATCTTAAGGGAGCAGATCGCCAGGTCCTTCTACCACAAAGACGCTGGGTGGGTGGAGACTTTGGGTGAGTTAAAACCACCAACCTTCCAACCTTTGGTTAGCAGCTGAGTGCTTAAAGTGATTGTGCCTTACGTAGCTATTATAAAATGCACATACTAATGTGACTCCAGGGTTATTTCCACTTACCTTTTTAACATAAACATTTTCACCATGTTATTACAAACTCTTCCTAACTATAATTTTTTATGACAGCATACAGTTTTATTGAGTGGATATGCTATCATTTACCTGAGCATTTTCCAAATGTTTGACATTCAAATGGTCTCGAAAGTTTCACCATTCAAAATTATTCTGTGATAACATTCTTGTGTATAAAGTCCTCTTGGTATTTAAGCCAATTTCCTTAGGTTATAGCTGCAGGGGTGGAATTACTAGGTTAAAGGGTATGCATATTTAAAGGCGTTCAATGTTATTGCCAAATGGCTTTCCATGAGAGCTTGGGATGAGGGAGAATACTTAGAACACTACTGCTTATATTCCAGAATTTTCTTTCAGGAAAGCATCTAAAATGTACTTCCATTGACACATAGTATGCCTCTCGGGAGCATCTGCATTTAAACCAGAATTAGAGCTTGAAAATAAAATTTTTGTGCCCTAACGGTGGGCTTTCAGAGATGAGAATGCAGGTTAGGGAGCTTCTTTTGGGTTTGGAGGGTCTTTCTGGTGATCCCGAGCCCCTGCATAGAGTTCTGCTAGAGGCCAAGGATCATAAATTGTGTGGGAGAGAGTTCATCTTGGGAGAAATGAAATAATTCACAAATACATAAATTATTGATGATCGTACCCTTTCTCTTCCAGATGACAAGGTAACAGAGTAATGAGATATGATCATGGGATAACGCCCCTAAAATAGCAAACATGGTCCGAAGGCACATCAATATTGCTGAATTGATTCTGCTGTCAGTGTGTGGGCTTCTGGGGTGAGAGATCAAGTCAAAGCCCAGACCAGCTTCTTGCTTACTTTGTGTAAATCTACTCACTGTCTAGAATCTTCAGACCAATGTCATTACCACTTGCTTTGTGATGCCCAGTGATGAACTGAAGCTGACCAGCAGTCTGTCCCACAGTGGTCAAGGAGCCTAAGAGTCCTGCAGGGAACAGGAATAAAGAACATACCTTCTGAATCAACTCTCTGCCTGGCTGAGCAAATCCCTCCATCTCTTCTTACACACACTTGCCCTACTCTGCAACCCTCCCCTCTATCCAGCCTTGGAGAGTCAGTCCCTCCAGTTCACTGGCAACCACCTCACACTTGACTTTTTCTTTTTTTTTTGTTAAATTTTTTATTGTACTTCAGGTGAAGGTTTACAGAACTAATAAATTCTCATGAAACAGTAGTACATATATTATTTTACAACATTGGTTAACAACCCCATGACATGTCAACCCTCTCCCTTCTCGACCTTTTTTTTTTGGTGAAAATATACATAACCAAAGATACACCATTTCAAAAATATCTACATGCACAGTTCAGTGACATCAACTACGCTCTTAAAATTGTGCTGCTATTCTCACTTTAGATGAAGGCTTACAGAACAAAATAGTTTCTCATTAAACAGTTAGTACACATGTTGCCTTATGACAATGGTTAACAACCTCACAACACATCAACACTATCCTTACTCAACCTTGGATTCCCTATCACTAGCTTTCCTGTCCCCTTCTGCCATCTAGTCCTTGTCCCTGGACTGCTGTGCCTCATTAGTCCCATTTGGTTTTATGGGGCTGTCCACTCCCCAGCTGAACGGTGAACCTCGGAAGTGACTTCACCACTGAGCTAAAAGGGTGTCTGGGGGCCATACTCTCGGGGTTTCTCCAGTCTCCTTTAGGCCAGTAAATCTGGTCTTTTTTTGTGAGTTAGAATTTTGTTCTACATCCTTCTCCAGCTCTGTCCAGAACCCTCTGTTGTGATCCGGTCGAGCATTCAGTGGTGGTAGCCGGGCACCATCTAGCTGTACCGGACTCAGTCTGGTGGAGGCCTTGGTAGCTGTGGTCCATTAGTCCTTCAGACTAATTTTTACCTTGTATCCTGTTCTCTTCACTCTCCCTTGCTCCTGAAGGGATGAGACTAGTGGAGTATCTTAGACGGCTGCTCACAGGCTTTTAAGACCCCAGACGCTACTCACCAAGGTAGAATGTAGAACATTGTCTTTATAAACTGTGTAATGCCAATTGAGCTAGATGTTCCCCGAGACCATGGTCCCCACAGCCCTCTGCCCAGCAATTCAGTCCCTCAGGGAGCTTGGATGTGTCTATGGAGCTTCCATGACCTTTCCTTGTACAAGTTGTGCTGGCTTCCCCAGTATTGTGTACTGTCTCACCCCTCACCCAAGATACCACTTATCTATTGCCTATTTAGTGTTTCCACCCCCCACCCCTCCCATCCCTGGTAACCAACAAAGATTGTTACTTTTGATGTCACACTAGACTTCTTAGTCCAATTATAGTGGGATGTGGCTGGCAAACAGCTACCTCTGCTGAAGAGAGTTGCCTCATTTGAGGTCACACCCCCTTCCTGGAACGGTCCACATCCAGTGACTGATCGACATGGGAGGGAGGGGGTAAAGGCTTAGCCCCCCTTACTCAGCATCAGAGCCCTGCAGAAAGCCTTTTCTGAGACTGCACTGCAGTCCAACTTTTCTCGCTAACCAAACCTTCTTTCTCACCTCCTTTCCTTTCCAAAGATGTTGACCCCAAGAGCACTCCATATTAAATGTCCTGCATGTAAATCTTCATCTCTGTGTACGCTTCCTGGGAAATCCAACCTTGACACCAACCTCACATGAAATACTTGCCTGCTAATCTCTGGGACCCTTATTTAATAAATATTATTGTTATCGTGTTAGGTGTCATTGAGTCTGTTCTGACTCAGAGTAACCGTATGTACAACAGAACAAAACAATGCCCGGTCCTGCACCATTCTCACAATCATTACTATGTTTGAGCCCATTGTTGCAGCCACTGTGTGAATCCATCTCATTAAGGGTCTTCCTTTTTTTCACTGACCCTGTACTTTACCAAGCATGATATCCTCCAGGAACTGGTCTCTCTTGATAACATGTCCAAAGTACATGACAAAAAGTCTCACCATCCTTCCTTCTAAGAAGCATCCTGGCTGTACTTCTTCTAAGAAAATTTTATTCATTCTTCTGGTATTCCATGGTATAATCAATATTCTTCACCAACACTGTAATTCAAAGGCATCGATTCTTCTTTAGTTTTCCTTATTCATTGTTCAGCTTTCCTATGTGAAGGAGGCAACTGAAAATACCATGGTTTAGGTCAGGCACATCTTACTCCTCAAAGTGACATCTTTGTTATTTAATACTTTAAAGAGGTCTTTTGCAACAGATTTGCCCAATGCAATACTTCCTTTGATTTTCCTTTTTTTAATTATAATTTATATGAAGGTTTATAGAACAGTTTCTCATTAAACAGTTGGTACATATATAGTTTTATGACAATAGTTAACAACCCCATGACATGTCAACACTATCCCTTCTCAATCCTATTAGCAGCTTTCTAGTCCTTGTCCCTGGACTGTTGTGCCCCATTAGTCTCATTTTGTTTTATGGGACTATCTAATCTTTGGCTGAAGGGTGAACCTTGGGAGTGAGTTCATTACTGAGCTAAAAGGGTGTCCTGGGGCCATACTCTCAGGGTTTCTCCAGTCTGTCAGGCCAGTAAGTCTGGTCTTTTTTTGTGAGTTAGAATTTTGTACTACATTTTTCTCCAGCTTTTTCTGGGACCCTCTGTTATGATCCCTGTCAGAACAATCAGTGGTGGTAGCCAGGTAGCATCTAGTTGTACTGGACTCAATCTGGTGGAGGCAGTGGTAGTTGTGGTCCATTAGTCCTTTGGACTAATCTTTCCCTTTTATCTTGTTTTCTTCATTCTCCCTTGCTCCCGAAGGGATGAGACCAGTGGAGTATCTTAGATGGCTGGTCACAGGCTTTCAAGACCCCAGACTCTACTTACCAAGGTAGAATGTAGAATATTTTCTTTATAAAGTATGTTATGCCTATTGAGCTAGATGTTCCCTGAGACCATGGTCACCACAGCCCTCCTCCCAGCAGTTCGGTCACTGGGAGTTTGGATGTGTTTATGGAGCTTCCGTGACCTTGCCTTATACAAGTTGTGCTGGCTTCCCCAGTATTGTGTACTGTCTCAACTTCACCAAAGATACCACTTTTCTATTGCCTATTTAGTATTTCTCCCCACCCACCCCTCCCGTCCCTGGCAACCAACAAAGATTGTTACATTTTCTGTGTGAACTTTTTCATGGGTTTTTACAATAGAGGTCTCATACAATATTTGTCCTTTCATGATTGACTTATTTCACTCAGCATAATGTCCTTCAATTTCATCCATGTTACGAGATGCTTCACAGATTCATCATTGTTCTTTATCGTTGCATAATACTCCATTGTGTGTATGTACCAGTTTGTTTATCCATTCGTCTGTTGACGGGCATTTGGTTGTTTCCATCTTTTTGCTTTTGCGAACAATGCTGCAATGAACATGGGTGTGCATATGTCTATTTGAGTGATGGCTCTTATTTCTCTAGGATATATTCCTAGGAGTGGGATTGCTGGATCCCATGGTATTTCTATTTCTAGCTTTCTAAGGAAGCGCCATATCATTTTCCTAAATTGTTGTATCATTATGCATTCCCACCAGCAGTGCATAAGAGTTCCAAACTCCCCACAGCCTCTCCAACATTTGTTATTTCCAGTTTTTTTATTTGTGCCAGTAATGCCAAGGTGAGATGGTATCTCATTGTGGTTTTGATTTGCATTTCTCTAAAGGCTAGTGATCACAAGCATTTCCTCATGTGTCTATTGGCCCTTTGAATGTCTTCTTTGGTGAAGTGTCTGTTCATTTCCTTTGCCCATTTTTTAATTGTATTATTTGTCTTTTTGTTGTAGAGGTGTTGGATTTTCTTGTAGATTTTAGAAATTAGACCTTTGTCTGACTTGTAATGTCCAAAGATTTTTTTCCCAGTCTGTAGGTTCTCTTTTTACTCTTTTGGTGAAGTCTTTTGATGAGCATAAGTGTATAATTTTTAGAAGATCCCAGTTATCTAGCTTATCTTCTGGAGTTTGTGTGTTGTTGGTTATGGTTTGTATCCTGTTAATGCCATGTATTAGGGCCTCTACCATTGATCCTATTTTTTCTTCTATGAACTTTATAATTTTGGGCTTTATATTTCTTTGATCCATTTTGAATTAGTTTTTGTACATGGCGTGAGGTATGGGTCCTGTTTCATTTTTTTACAGATGGACATCCAGTTTTTCCAGTACTATTTGTTAAAAAGAGTGTCTTTTCCCCATTTGATGGACTTTGGGAGCTTGTCAAAGATCAAGTGACTGTGGGTGGATGGTTTTACATCTGGGCTCTCAATTCTGTTCCATTGGTCAACGTATCTGTCATTGTACAAGTACCAGTCTGTTTTGACTACCATAGCTGTATAGTAGGTTCTGAGGTCAGGTAGTGCGAGTCCTCCTACTTTATTCCTCTTCTTCAATACTGATTTACTTATCCGGGGCTTCTTCCCTTTCTATATAAAGTTAATGATTAGTATTTCCATATTTTTAAAGAATGTTGTTGGTATTTGGATCGGGATTGCATTGTATTTGTAAATTGCTTTGGGTATAATTGTCATTTTCACAATGTTGAGTCTACTATACATGAGCATGGTATGTTTTTCCATTTATGTAGATCCCTTTGGGTTTCTTGCAGTAGTGTTTTGTAGTTTTCTTTGTATAGGTCTTTTATATCCCTGGTTAGACTTATTCCTAAGTATTTTATTTTTTTAGGAGCTATTATAAATGGTATTGTTTTCCTGATTTCCTTTTCATAGTTCTCTTTATTGGTGTAAAGGAATCCAACTGATTTTTGTATGTTTGTCCTGCTACTCTGCTGAAACTTTTTATTAGTTCCAGTAGTTTTCTCATGGAGTCTTTAGGGTTTTCTATGTATGGTATCATGTCATCTGTGAACAGAGACAGTTTAACTTCTTCATTACCAATTTGGATGCCCTTTATTTCTTTTTCTTGCCTTATTGCTCTAGTTATGACTTCTAGCACAATGTTAAATAGGAGTGGAGATAAAGGGCATCCTTATCTTGTTCCTGTTCTCAAGGGCAATGTTTTCAGCCTCTCTCCATTAAGAATGTTATCAGCCATTGGTTTTGCACAGATGCCCTTTATTATGTTGAGAAATTTCCCTTCTATACCTATTTTACTGAGAGTTTTTATCAGGAATGGGTGTTGGACTTTGTGGAATGCCTTTTCTGCATCAGTTGAGATGATCATGTGATTCTTTTCTTTCCTTTTATTTAGGTGGTGGATTACGATGATTGATTTTCTAATGTTGAAACATCCTTGCGTACCTGGTATAAATCCTACTTGGCCGTGGTGTATTATTTTTTTGATATGATGCTGAATTCTATTGACTAGAATTTTTTTTTTTATTGTACTTCAGGTGAAGGCTTACAGAACAAATAATTTCTCATGAAACAGTAGTATACATATTGTTTTATGGCATTGGTTAACAACCCCACAACATGTCAACCCTTTCCCTTCTCGACCTTACTATTGGCTAGAATTATGTTAAGAATTTTTGCATCTATATTCATGAGAGATATTGGTCTGTAATTTTCTTTTTTTGTGGCATCTTTGCCTACTTTTGATATCAGGGTAATGCTGGCTTCATAAAATGGATTTGGAAGTGTCACATCCTTTCTATGTTCTGAAATAGAGTAGTAGTGGTATAAGCTCTTCTCTGAATGTTTGGTAGAATTTTCCAGGGAAGCCATCTGGGCCAGGGTTTTTTTTGGGGGGGGGGGAGCTTCTTTTATTACCTTTTCAGTCTCTTCTCTTGTTATGGGTCTGTTCAGATTTTCAACATCACTTTGTGGTAGTTTGGATAGGTAGTGTGTTTCTAGACATCTACTCATTTCCTCTAGGTTTTCAAATTTATTGGAGCATAGTTTTTCATAATACTGTTATGATCCTTTTTAATTCATTTGGGTCTGTTGTAAAGTCCCCCATTTCATTTCTTATTTGGGTTATTTGTGTCTTCTTCTGTTTTTCTTTTGTCAGTCTGGCCAGTGGTTTGTTGATTTTGTTGATCCTTTCAAAGAACCAATGTTTGGTTTTGTTGATTCTTTCTATTGTTTTTCTGTTCTCTATTTCATTTATTTATGCTCTGATCTTTATTATTTCCTTTCTTCTGGTGGCTGTGGCCTTTTTTTTTTTTTTTTTTTTTTTGCTATTCTCTTTCTATTTGTTTGAGTTGTGTATTTAATGTTTTGATTTTTCCCTTTCTTCTTTTTTGATGTGTGCATCTATTGCTATAAATTGTCCTCTGAGAACTGCCTTTGCTGTGTCCCAAAGGTTTTGCTATGATGTGTTTTCATTCTCCTTTGAGTCTAGGAATTTTTCAGTTCCATCTCTGATTTCTTCTATTACCCAGTGATGTGTAAGCAGGGTATTATTCAGTTTCCATGTAATTCGTTTCTTTTCCCTTGCTCTTCCTGTTGTTAATTTCTACCTTGATGGTGTTGTGGTCAAAGAAGATACTTTGTATTATCTCAGAGTTTTGGATCTTGTTGAGGGTTGCTCTGTGGCCTAAGATATAGTCTATTCTGGAGAACGTTCCATGTGGATTGGAAAAGAATGTGTACTTTGCAGCTGTTGGGTGGAGTGTTCCATATATGTCTATGAGGTCAAGTTGGCTGATTGTGCCCTTTATGTCTTCTGTATCTTTGTTGAGTTTCTTTCTGAATGTTCTGTCCTTTACTGAGAGTGGCATTTTGAAGTCTTCTACTATTATTGTGGAACTGCTAATTTCTCTTTTCAGTGCTGTTAGAGTTTGTTTTATGTATTTTGGAGTCCCGTCATTGGGTGCATAGATGTTTACTATGGTTACGTCTACATGATGGATCATCTGCTTAATCATTATATAGTGTCCTTCTTTGTCTTTTATGGTGGATTTTGTTTTAAAAATCTATTTTATCTGAGATTAGTGTTGCCACTTCTGCTCTTTTTTGGTAGCTGTTTGCATCATATGTTTTTTTCCATCCTTTGATTTCTAATAAATCTACTTATTTGTTTCTAAGGTGTGTCTCTTGTAGACAGCGTATTGATGGATCCTGTTTTTTATCTATTCTGTCACTCTCCATCTCTTTATGGGTGCATTTAGGCAATTTACATTCAGTGTAATTATTGATACGTGTCAGTTTATTGTTGTCATTTTATAGTGCTTTTTATGTGGTGCTGACGTTTTCTCTGTTCCTCTTACACTCCTGTGCTGAATGCCTTTGTGGATTTTTTTTCATTTCTTTTGTTTTTGTAGGTTTTGTTTTTACTGAGACTTTCTGTTTTTCTTCTTTATTTTGATGAGTATGTCTGTTAACTTTCTTTGTGGTTACCTTGAAATTTACCCTTATCTTCCTAGGTTTGAACCAATCTATTATTACTTGGTATCGCCTTGCCTTCCTCTCCATTAGAAGGTTCTATACCTGCACCGTTTATTCCTTCTTTTATTGTTCAGGTGCTGTTGTCATTTACAGATTAACCGCTCCAGTTCCCTATTGTAATTCTTTTGGTTTTGGATAGTCCTTGCGAGTTCATTTCCTGCGTTGGTATCTGGCTGGTACAATCCCGTGTCCTAGATTCATCCTGTGGTCTGATGTTGTTTGTTCTCAGATCGAAGGACTCCCTTTAACAATTCTTGTAAGTTTGGTTTGGTTTTTACATAGTCCCTTAATTTCTGTTTATCTGGAAATAACGTATTTCACCGTCATATTTTATCAAGAGTTTTGCCGGATATATTATTCTTGGCTGGCAATTTTTTTCTTTCAAGGTTTTATATATGTCATCCCATTGCTTTCTTGCCTGCCTGGTTTCTGCCGAATAATCCGAGCTTAGTCTTATTGTTTCTCCTCCATATGTGACTTTTTGTTTTTCTTGAGCTGCTCTCGGGATTCTTTGTCTTTGGTTTTAGCAAGTGTGATGATATGTCTTGGTGATTTCTTTTGGGGTCTATCCTATACGGAGTTTGTTGTGCTTCTTGGATGGTCAGCTTCTCTTCTTTCATGATATTGGGAAGTTTTCTGTCAGCAATTCTTCAATGATCCTCTCTGTGTTTTCTGTTTTCTTCCCCTGTTCTGGAACTCCGATCACTCACAAATTTTTGTTTTTGATTGTATCCCACATAATTCTCAGAGTTTCTTCATTTTTCTTTGTTCTTTTTTCTGATTTTTCCTCAGAGTTGTATCCAAGTGTTTGTCTTCAATTTCGCTGATCCTGTCTTCCATCGTTTCAAACCTGCTCCTCAGCCCTTCTATGACTCTGTCCATTTCTGAAATCTTGTTGTTTCTCTTTTGGATTTCTAATTGTTGTCTTTGTATGATTTCTAGTTGTGAATTTATTTTGAAATTTTGTTCCTGCATTATTTTCCTGAATTCTTCCATTTTTGTCTGTATTTTCCATGAATTTGTCTGCCTTTTCCATAAATTCGTCTATTTTTTCCTCATTTTCTGCTTTTTGCTTCAACTCTTGGATAGCTCTGAATATTAGAGATTTGAATTCCCTATCAGGTAGTTCTAGTGCCTTTTCTTCTTCTGGAAAGTCATCTGGTCTTTTATTTTGGAAGCCTACTGGAACCATATTGTCCTTTTTTTATATGTTTTGATATTGTCTGCTGTCTTTGGGACTTTCAGTAGTTATTGTCCTCATTTATTGATTGTAGATTTATTTATTTTGTCCGGCTTTTTTGTTTTATTTGGTTATATCTGAGCAGGTGGGCTGTGTGTTCTTTATTGTTTGCTCATCTGTATGCACGATACTTTTCGCCTCCTTCTACTAGGGGCCGGGTCAGTCATTCAGTATGGTAAACAGGGAAGGTCCACCGGAGGGGAGTTTCTGAGATGGGTTGTTTGTGGCATGTACTAGGGCCAACAGGGAATGCTGGGAATCAGTTCAAGGCAGGTTCCAGTAGGCCATGCCTGTGCTGCTTTGTGATGTGATGTTCAGTGCATGGTGCAGGTAGGCAGGAAGGAGGGGAGAGACTGTGATGTGTGGAGCTAAGATGAGCATGGGAAAGAAGAGAGAGGGGAGAGAGGAACAGGAGCCAAAAACAAACAAAAAAGAGTGCTAGGGGAGTTTGCCGTTGGAGTGGAGAGATGAGAGACTGAGACAAGGAGAAAAACAAAAAAAAAAAAAAAAAAGGGTAAAAGAAAAAAAGGAATAAATAAAAATTGGAGGAAAACAAAAGAAAAGCTCCCAAGGATCCCACTGGTGTGGCTGTGAGGACTGGGGAAGTTGCTCCCAGACTTTGAGGGGCAGCCTGGCTAGAAGGGGTAGAGGTGTCACACAGTGCCAGGTATTTGGAGACAGGAAGAGAAGCTAAGTATAGAGCGATGAGAAAGTGAGAAATGAAGAAAGACAAAAAGGGAAAAAGAGAGAAAATCAGCAAAAAAAACCCTAAAAACAAGAAAAAAGAAATGCTCCTAGGGATCCCACTGCACAGCTGTGCAGACTGAGGAAGTAGTTCCCAAGCTGCACAGTACTACCCAGCTAGAAGGAGCTCTCAAGCCAAGAAAAGAAAAAGAAAACAAACAAATCAAAACAGAACAAATCAAAACAAACAAATCAAAAAAAGCCCAGGGGATCCCACCAGCATGACGGCACGGGTTGGAAAGCAGTTTCAAGGTTGAGCAGCATTTCATGGCCTTTCAGGAAGAAGCAAAGATGGCACATGGAGCCAGATATTTGAGAGAAAGGAGGGGGAGATGGTAAGAGCTATGGAAGAAACCAAAAGAAGCAGAAAAAAGCAACACTAGCAACCAACGAATGGTACTCAGGGAGCCAGTCAGTGCGGGCGGGTGGAATCCAAGTGGCACAGGGATGAAGCTTGTGCTTCCCAGCTAAAAGACTGTGGCTGTAGGAAGCAGAGGAGGCTGAGTGAGGGGGAAGAAGGGTGGGGGTGGGAAAATGTATATTGCTGGTTACTGGTTGTTCTGTCTCCTGCTGGGAGCTCTGTGAAACTGCTTTCCTGTACTCTCTGTTCGCTGATCTCTGATAGGAGTCCAAGATGGTGGATCTGTGCTGCATTAGCTGATAGGAGACCTCTGCATGTATCTCTTCTCACTCTCTGCTCTCTGTCAGTTTCTTATTCCATTCGGTGCTTGGCTGAGTTCTTTCTCTCTTCATTTGATGCTTAGGGTTTCAGGATTGATGTTTGTCTCTGTTTGACTTAGTTTTTTGGATCTTTGCTGTGGAGGGATAGTGTGGTGCTTCTGTCTATTGCACCATGTTGCCCAGAAGTTGTTTAATTTCTTGATTGCTGCTTCCATGGGCATTGTTTGTGGGTCCAAGTAAGATGGAATCCTTGACAACTTCAGTCTTTTTCCATTTATCATGAAGTTGCTTATTGGTCCAGTTGTGAGGACTTTTGTTTTCTTCATATTCAAGTGCAATGCATAATGAAGGCTGTAGTCTTTGAACTTCATCAGTAAGTGCTTCAAATCGTCTTCACTTTCAGCAGGTAAGGTTGTGTCATCTGCATATCGCAGGTTGTTAATGAGTCTTCCACCAATCCTGATGCTACGTTCTTCTTCATATAGTCCAGCTTCTCGGGTTATTTCCTCAGCATACAGAATGAATAAGTGTGGTGAAAGAATACAACCCTGATGCACACCTTTCCTGACTGAACCTGTGGTATCTCTTTGTTCTGTACAAACAACTGCCTTTTGGTCTATGTACAGGTTCCTCATCAGCACAATTAAATGATCTGGAATTCCCATTTTTCACAATGTTATCCATAATTTGTTATGGTCTACACAATCGAATGCTTTTGCATAGTCAATAAAACACAGGTAAACAGCTTTCTGAGATTCTCTGCTTTCAGCCAATAGCTATCTGATGTCAGCAATGATATCCTTCCTTCCATATCCTCTTCTGAATCTGGCTTGAACTTATGACACCTCCCTGCTGATATACTGCTGCAACCGCTTTTGAATGATCTTCAGCAAAATTTTACTTGTGTGTAATATTAATGATATTGTTTGATAATTTCTGCATTCTGTTGGATCACTTTTCTTTGAAATGGGCACATGTAGATCTCTTCCAGTCAGCTGGCCAGGTAGCTGTCTTCCCAATTTTTTGACATAGACAAGTGAGCACCTCCAGTGCTGCATCTGTTTGTTGAAACATCTCAATTGATATTCTGTCAATTCCTGAAGCCTCTTTTTTCAGCATTCCCTTCAGTGCAGCTTGGACTTCTTCCTTCAGTACTGTCTGTTCTTGATCATATGCTACCTCCTGAAATGGTTAACATCGACCAGTTCTTTTTGGTACAATGACCCCATGTATTCCTTCCATCTGCTTTTGATGCTTCCTGCGTCAGTCAAAATTTTCCCCGTAGAACCCTTCAATATTACAACTCGAGGCTTGAAATTTTTCTTCAGTTCTTTTAGCTTAAGAAATGCCGAGTGTGTTCTTCACTTTTAGTTTCCTAACTCAAGGTCTTTGCACATTTCATTATGGTAATTTACTTTGTCTTCTAGAGCCGCCCTTTGAAGTCTTCTGTTCAGTTCTTTCACTTCATCATTTCTCCCTTTTGCTTTAGCTACTCTACCTTCAGGAGCAAATTTCAAGTCTTTTCTGACACCCACTTTGGTTTTTTCTTTCTTTCTTGTCTTTTTAACGACGTTTTGCTTTCTTCATATATGATGTCCTTGATGCCATTCCACAACTCATCTGGTCATTGGTTGTTAGTGTTCAATGCGTCAAATCTATTCTTGAGATGGTCTCTAAGTTTAGGTACAATATACTCAAGGTTGTATTTTGGTTTTTGTGGACTTGCTCTAATTTTCTCCAGCTTCAGCTTGAACTTGCATATGAGCAATTAATGGCCTGTTACATACTTGGCCCCTGGCCTTGTTCTGACTGATGATATTGAGCTTTTCCATCATCTCTTTCTACAGATATAGTCGATCTGACTCCTGTGTATTCCATCTGGCAAGGTCCACATGCATAGTCACCATTTATGTTGTTGAAAAAAGGTATTTGCAATGAAGAAGTTGTAGGTCTTGCAGAATTCTTTCGTGTGCTCTCTGACATTCATTTCTATCAACAAGACCATGTTTTCCAGCTACCAATCCTTCTTCTTTGTTTCCAGCTTTCACATTTCAATCACCACTAATTATCAATGCATCCTGATTTCAAGTCTGATCAATTTCAGACTGCAGAAGTTGGTAAAAATATTCAATTTCCTCATCTTTGGCATTAGTGGTTGGTGAGTAAATTTGAATAACAGTCATATTAACTTGTCTTCCTTGTAGGCATATGGATATTATTCTGTCACTGACAGCAATGTACTGCAGTTTAGATCTTGAAATATTCTTTTTGACAATGAAGGTGACACCATTCCTCTCATTATGGTTTTAATTTGCATCTCTCTAACGGCTAATGATGGTGAGCATCTCTTCAAGTACTTGTTGGCTGCTTGGATGTCTCTTTGGTGAAGTGTCTGTTCATGTCCTTTGCCCATTTTTTAATTGGATTGTTTGTCTTTCTTTTGTTGGATTGTTGGAGTTTCTATAAATTTTAGAGGTGAGACCTTTGTCAGATATATCATAGCCAAAAAATCTTTCCCAGTCTGTGGGTTGTCTTTCTACTCTTTTGGAAAAGTCTTTTGCTGAGCATAAGTATTTGATTTTCTGGAAGTCCCAGTTGTCTAGTTTATCTTCTGCTGTTTGAGCTTGTTTAATTATGTTTGGTAGTATATTTATGTCATAAATTAGGGCTTCTAGGTTTGCCCCTATTATTTCTTCTATGATCTTTATGGTTTAAGTTTTACATTTAGGTCGTTGGTCCATCTTGAGTTAGTTTTTGTGTATGGATCTTGTTTCATTTTTCAGCAAATGGATACCCAGTTTTGCAGCACCATTTGTTAAAGAGACTGCCTCTTCCCCATTTAATGGATTTTGACGCTTTGTGGAAGATTAATTGTCAATAGGTGGATGGATTTATTTCTGGGTTCTCAGTTTTGTACCATTGGTCTTTGTGTCTATTGCTGTAACAGTACCAGGCTGTTTAGACTACCATGGCTGTATAGTAGGTTCTGACATTAAATGAACTGTTAATTATTTTAACCAGAGCCCTCTGCCCTAATCAACAGTAACAATCCAAAGGTACTTGAGATGACATTTAAGATTTAAAAAACAAAAATATACTTTTGAAATACAGACATGCTCTCATTAGCTAATAATTATGATCAAGACAGGAGTTAGTTATTTAAACAATTTTGTTTGGGAACACAAGGAGAACTAAAATTGCAATTGGGGGACTTGTTATTTAGTCTTTCCTCCTGCAAAAATCAGCTATCACTTGGTCTCTGGCCAAGGCCATGCAGCCCTACTTTGCTTGCTTTTCATTATAAATTTGGAGATGTTCTCCTCTGGAAAACAACTTGGCACCAAGACATAGCAAAATTCTGTGCCAAAGGACAACAGACCTTTAAAAATCACACAGAGGAAAAACAATAGTTGTCTGTTAAAAGATCCATCATGTAACTCTCTGTAATTCACCAATATGGATGCAAATGGTTGGAATATTTTCACGTTTGGCAGAAAAGGATAAAGGTCAAAGAAAAAATATCATCAACGGCTTAAGTGAACAGAACATAGTGAACATCTTGCAGCTTTAGCAGCTTCTTCTCCAGTCCATACAATACCTTCAATGGTGGCTCAAACCTTATTCCCAGGGCACTCTGCAGAAGTTGCTGGCATTTAGCAATGTGCTAGCTGATCAGAGAAAAGGTACAGGAAGATACAGTGATGCAGAAGTGGCCATTCCATGTAGTCTCCAATGAACAAATGAGCTGAGGGAGTTAGAATCCTGCAAACAGGTACCATCTGTGAGATTGGTTGCCCGAGCTTCAGACTGTTTAATGGTGAATTCCTGCATGCTGAGTTTCTACAGAATTCAGCCCAGCCAGTTAGAAAAATGCCCATACCACAATTCAGCAGACATTTCCTGAGGGCATACTATGTGCAAGGCATTGTGTGGGTATCAAGAATAAAAATTGGTGTCACATAAGATCCCTGCCCTCAAGGAGCTCACTATCTATGAAAGGGACAGAAATGTCCACAATAGGTAGTTGGGGTGGTGCTGTCACTCAGCCACAAATAACAGTGGGGGTGGGGTGGGACCACAGGAGAAGGAGAGACTCATTCTGACACTGAACAGCAGGAGGAAAGGTCAATATATGTTGTATGAATGATGAAGGAGGAAAAGCAGGAATGAATGAATGAGTATTGGGGGCCATCTATGAGTCAAGTACTATGTGAGGTACTGCCATGTATACCTCAGTCACCGTCACAGGAATTCTGTGAGGTAGGAATGATTACTCCTATTCAAGGTAAGGAAAATGAGGCAACTTGCCAAAGAACCAACCCAGACTCAAACTGTGAGTTGGCGCTACTTAATGGTTGATAAAAACTCTATCTGTGAATTTGTGACTTAAAATATAAGGAGTTCATCCAGAACCTAGAACCTAGTTGTCATCAACTCTACTCCTACTCATGGCGACCTCATGTGTTGCAGAGTAGAACTGCACCCCATAAGGTTTCCAAGGCTGTGAAAATTTGGAAGTAGTTCACCAAGCCTTTCTTTCAAAGGCACCTCTGGATGGGTTTGATCTGCCAACCTTTCAATTAGTAGTACTGAAAATAGCAAGAAATTCATAAGTGCTTTAAAATTTAAAAAGAAAACAAAAACTAGTGGTAAGGATGACGGGTTTCAGCTTGATTATTATCCTAATCTGTAGGAAGGTCTCTTGGGACTGCCAGGTTTTGCCCTGAGCTAATCAATGTCTTAAGTGAAGACTTATTATGTTATGGACAGGAGTGGATTATCCAACAGGCAAGGTAAGCACAATGCTTGTTTGCTTACCAGATTGTCTGTAGTGAACAATTTCACTACAGATTAGTAAGTAAGCACAAGTAAACTTATGTTTACCTTGCTTTCTGGGTCATCTGTCCCTATCAGGGATATGAAATTTGGAAAGAGGCTTTGATTCTGCAGGAGGCTGCTGTGGGGTTGAGAGAGAGACAGATGCCAGCCGTATTTAAAAGCATAATCTTTGATGTGGTGAAATTGTTCACTACAGATGATTTGGTAAGCAAGGCAAGCACCATGCTTCCCCTACCTGTTGGACAATCCACCCCTGGTTATGGGACTTGAGAGGGATACTTAGTTGGATAAATGAAAGGATTAGGATTTGATAGATCTTGAAGACTTAAATGAGTAAACCCATTGCCATCGAGTTGATTCTGACTCACAATGACCCTATAGGACAGAGCAGAACTGCCCTATAGGGTTTCCACGGAGCGGCTGGTAGATCTGAACTGCCAACCCTTTTGGGTAGTAGCTGTAGCTCTTAACCACTACTCCACCAAAGTGATGCTCACCCCCAACATTTTTTCAATTAAAAAAAGTAGCCAATTCATTTAAAATCCTGTCAGACTCAAAAAAAAAAAAAAAAAAAAAACAACTTTATGAGGAGGGAGGAGGAGAGCTTATTTAGAAGTGATTCTTGTAATTAACTGGCTATGTTACAGCACTTACTTTGCTGTATTCCTATGACTGGAGGGAAGGGAGGGGCAGGAAATGATTGTGTTCAAGGATAAGGGAACTAACCTAGCTGTAGGACCATGCTCAGGGCCAACAGTCCACACTACAGAAAACCTCCCACTTACTATGTGGGAGGAAATTACAAGAGTCACATAGAGATAATTCCAGTTCTGACCAGATAATAATTGTTCCTGTCTTGAAGAGATATGGTGAGGATTTTATGAAATAATAAATATAAATAGCTTAATGGTGCCTGTACATCTTAAGTACTTAATAAATAGTAGTCATTGTTATTATTTCCAATTTTCCCTATTATACATTTCTATATATTTTCATTTTGTATTATTTTCATATTCAAGTTTATTTTCTTTAGCTGAATTCCCAAAAGTGAATTTCTGAATCAAAGAGTATAAACACTCATATATCTCTTCACATTTCATTCATATTGCCACAATACTTTATTTAAGAACTATAACAATAAACACCAACCAGCCACAAGTGGACTAATTTTCAGCACCATCACCAGTACAGGGTATACTGGTGATTGGGTGATTTTTAGATCCTTCCACAAATTCCCATCCAGAGAACTAGTAGACAGGTTTAGCTGGGTACGAGGCCAAGCACCCTGTTGGAATAAATCAAAGGCAGAAAAGGGCCTCTTGGGTGGAAGCAGAGAAGACCAGAAATAGGTTTGCCTGTATTTTATTGACTATGCTAAGGCATTCGACTGTGTGGATCATAAATTATGGATAACATTTTGAAGAATGAGAATTCCAGAACAATTGTGTAATTGTGCTCATGTGGAACCTGTACATAGACCAAGGGCAGTTGTTCAAATAGAACAAGGGTATACTGTGTGGTTTAAAACCAGGAAAGCTGTGCGTCAGGGTTGTACTTTTTCACCATACTTATTCAATCTGTATGCTGAGCAAATAATCTGAGAAACTATACTATACAAATTAGGATTGGAGGAAGATTCATTAACAACCTGTGATTTGCAGATGACATAACCTTGCTTGCTGAAAGCTAAGAGGACTTGAAGGACTTACCGATGAAGATCAAAGACTACAGCCTTCAGTATAGATTATACCTCAACATAAAGAAAACAAAAATCCTCACAACTGGACTGATAAGTAACATCACAATAAATGGAAAAAAGATTGATGCTGTCAATGATTTCATTTTACTTGGATCCACAATCAGTGCCCCTAGGAGCAACAGTCAAGAAATCAAATGACTAATTGCATTAAGCAAATCTGCAGCAAAAGAAGTCTTCAAAGTGTTAAAAGGTAAAGATGTCACTTTGAGGACTAAGGTGCACCTGACCCAAGCCACAGTATTTCCAATTGCCTCATGTACATGGGAAAGCTGGAGAATGAATAAGGAAGACTGAAGAATTGATGCATTTGGATTATAGTGTTGGCAAAGAATATTGAATATTCCATGTATTGCCAGAAAAACAAACAAACTTGTCTTGGAAGAAGTACAGCCTTCATAGAAGCAAAGATGGCAAGACTTGGTGTCAGGTATTTTGGACATGTTACCAGGAAGGACCAGTCCTTGGAGAAAGACATCATGCTTTGTAGGAGGTCATCAAAAAAGAGGAAGACCCTCAAGGAGATGGACTGACACGATGGTTGCAACAATGGACTCAAGCATAACAACAATCATGAGGATGGTGCAGGACCGGGCAGTGCATGGTTCTGTTGTACACAGGGTTGCTATGAGTTGGAACCAACTCGAGGGCATCTGACAACAACAACAACAAGGTTGGGGAGGCAGAGATAAGGAAACCAGAAAGGGCCAGCATGTTCCCAGGTGCTAAGGGCTAGAAGGAGTGGGGCTGCAGAACGCTCATTGATTTGCCAGTAATATTTAAGATAAGCACAGATAAGACAAGAAATTCCTGAAGCCTGAGTACCTGTGCAGGTGGAAGAAAGAAATGATAGTTGAGAGACTTCTGGAAGCTCAGCACATGGAAGTCTGGCAATCAGAGGCTGTGATGGTGAAAAAACGAAGGTTCCAAATCGTACCTTCCCATGAAGCAATTAGAAGAAACCTGTTGGTTTCAGGGTCCTAATATGCTAGTAAGGAGGGATTATCCCCAGGATTGGGGAGGTGTAGTGCTGGGCAGTATGTGAAAAGAGAAAGCAAGAAACTGAAATTCCTAAGCTTGGAGGTTCAAAGGAACTCTAAACCTGGTATCCTCTTACAGGAAAGGTGATGAGTGGCACCTGTGCTTGGGTAGGTGGTACAAAAAGCTCTGCTATATAGGTGCATCCCCGGGGAATTAGTTCAAAACATTTAAAATTATGAACAACCAAGAATTGGGGGACCTGGAGTCACCTTACTCATGGTCTAAGGGATGATTTTCAAAAGTTAGAGGACCACATTGCAGCACTATTCATAATAGCTAAAAGGCGGAAACAGCCTAAATATTCATCAACAGATGAATGGATAAGCAAAATCTGGTAGATACATACAATGGAATATTATTCAGCCATAAAGACAAATGAAGTCCTGATGTATGGCACAACATGGGCGAACCTTGAAAACATTGTGCTGAATGAAGTAAGTCAGTCACAAAAGGACAAATATTGTATAATCCCACTTATATGAAATATCAAAGATAAGCAAGTACACAGAGATCCAAGTTTATTAACAGTTACCAGGGGCTGGCAGGAGGGAGGGGAAAAGGAAGATAAAATGTTTAGGAGGCACTGAGCTTCTGTTAAGGGTGATGGAAAAACAGGCAGTGGTGATGGTTGAACAACATGATGAACATATTTAATGTCACTGAACTGTACATGTAAAGATGGTTGAAATGGCAAATGTTTTGTTATCTATATATTTTACATATACACACAAATTAGAGCACCTAAGCCTCGAGTTGCAATCGTGAAGGATTCTAAGGGCAAAATACTGAATGACCAGGAAGCATCAAAAGCAATGGAAAGAATACACAGAGTCACTGGACCAAAAGGAATTGGTTGATGTTAAATCTTTTCAGGAGGCAGAATATGATCAAGAACTGACTGTATTGAAGGAAGAAGTCCAAGCTGCCCTGAAGACATTGGCAAAAAGCAAGCTTCTAGGAACTGATGGAATACTAATTGAGATGTTTCAACAAATGGATGCAGCTCTGGAAGTGCTTACTCATCTATATCAAGAAATTTAGAAGACAGTTACCCAAGCAACCGACTGGAAGAGATCTATATTTATGCCTATTCCAAAGAACGGTGATCCAACTCTATGCCAAAATTATCGAACAATATCATTAATATCACACACAAGTAAAATTTTGCTGAAGATCATTCAAAAGCGGCTGCAGCAGTACATCAACAGGAAACTGCCAGAAATTCAAGTCAAATTCAGAAGAGGATGTGGAACAATGGATATCATTACTGATCTCAGACAGATCCTGGCTGAAAGCAGAGAGTACCAGAAAGATGTTTACGTATGTTATTGAGTATGCAAAGGCATTCGATTGTGTGGATCATAACAAATTATGCATAACATTGTGAAGAAAGGGAATTCCAGAACACTTAACTGTGCTCATGAGGAACCTGTGCATAGATCAAGAGGCAATAGTTCGAACAGAACAAGGGGATACTGCATGTTTTAAAGTCAGGAAAGGTGTGCATCAGGGTTGTATCCTTTCATCGTACTTACTCAATCTGTATGCTGAGCAAACAATCCGAGAAGCTATACTATATGAAGAATGGGGCATCAGGGCTGGAGAAAGACTCATTAAAACCCTGCAATATGCAAATAACACAACCTTGCTTGCAGGAAGTAAAGAGGACTTGAAGCAGTTACTGATGAAGATCAAAGACTACAGCCTTCACTATGGATTACACCTCACCATAAAGAAAACAAAAATCCTCACAACTGGAGCAATAAACAACATCATAATAAAAGGAGAAAAGATTGAAGTTGTCAAGGATTTCATTTTACTTGTATCCACAATCATCACCCAAGGAAGCATTAGTCAAGAAATCAAACGACGCATTACATTGGGCAAATCTTCTGCAAAAGACCTCTTAAGAGTGTTAAAAAGCAAATATGTCACTTTGTTTGAGGACTAAGGTACACCTGACCCAAGCCATGGTGTTTTCAGTCACTTCATATGCATGGGACAGCTGGGCTATGAATAAGGAAGACCGAAGAAGAATTAATGCCTTTGAATTATGGTGTTGGCTAAGCATATTGAATATACCATGGACTGTCAAAAGAATGAACAAATCTGTCTTGGAAGAAGTACGGACAGAATATTTCTTAGAAGAGAGGGTGGTGAGACTTGGTCTCAGGTTCTTTGGACATGTTATAAAGAGGGATCAGTCCCTGGAGAAGGACA
This sequence comes from Dugong dugon, assembly GCA_030035585.1. Classification (NCBI taxonomy): domain Eukaryota; kingdom Metazoa; phylum Chordata; class Mammalia; order Sirenia; family Dugongidae; genus Dugong; species Dugong dugon. The sequence goes on from CM057462.1 coordinate 157,746,315, forward strand.
TCATGCTTGGTAAAGCAGAGGCTCAGTGAAAAAGAAGACCTTCTCCGAGATGGATTGACACAGTAGCTGCAACAATGGGCTCAAGCATAACAATGATTGTAAGGATGGTGCAGGACTAGGCAGTGTTTTGTCCTGTTGTGCATAGGGTTTTTATGAGTCAGAACCAACTCGAGGACACCTAATAACAACAAGAATCAGATGTGTGTGAGTGTCTATTTGTTGTTTGTTAAATGCAGATTCCTAGGTCATCCCTCAGATATTCTGTTTGGGTAGGCTGAGGTGGGGTGCAGAGGTCTGCATTTTAAACAAACATTCCTGGCGATTCTGCTGCAGGTGGACAGTGACCTGCACTCTGTGAGACCTCTGAATGGATGGTGAACCTAAAACCTGAGTTTGCCGCTGGGATAGGTCCTTGGTGTGTGCAGCCATTTCCAAGGAGAACAGAGCCAGGGGGTGACATAAACAGACTATGTGGCTGTGGTGACCTCGATAATGTACCTCACAGACATCAACCACTGGGAGCATAAATGGTCCAGCTGAGGCCCATGGCTGCGTTTGCAGCAAGTCCACACTCCCCATGGCTGCTCTAGGCAATGACTGAGCACAGAGGGACAGATACTAAAATAGGCTTATTGTCAGGAGACCTGGAATCCTCTGACAAGGACTTTGAGGACCCTCTAATGGCCTTGCTGAACGTTCCACTCAGCTGAGTGCTTCCACTCAATCTCCCTTCTTTCTCCTTCACTCAGGTCCAGACTTAAAAAAAGTCCGATAGAGAGGCGTGGCCAAGATGGCGGAGTAATCAGATGGCTTTCTATATCTCTCTTACAACAAAGACCTGGAAAAACAAGTGATTTGATGTATATGAATATCTAGGAGCCCTGAACAAAGCAAAGTTGAGGAATCGGACTGAATGGCAGGGGGAGAGGGAGAAGGTTCTGAAGAAGCAAGAAGTGCCAGACCGGAATCGCTCAGCTGGAGCCCCAGCTCTTCAGCCTGACTAGCTCCAAAGCAGACAAAGAGCTCCACTTGCGTACTCAGGAGACAGTTTCCACATTGAGAGAGATCTGGCAGCAGAGATTCTACTTGGACACTCTGAACCAGTAAAAAGCACCTCCCAAGTGGCTAAAGATAACTACATGCGTGCAGCCTTTCACGGGGATTAAAAAAAAAAAAAGCCCTTTTGGGAAAAACCTGTCTCCTTTTTACCTCCTCCCTCCCTGCTCTGCACTGGTGTTGGTTTCCAAAGTCTCTGAGTCCACTGGGCTGGAAGAAGATCCCAAAAGTCACCCCGACCCATTCTTCTGGCCTTGGAGAATAAACAAATAAGCTACTGGCTCCCCTAAACCAGGAACTCAGGGTCAGCACAGCTCCTTTGCTAGTCACAGGCATAAGTGGTCTGCAGACTTTGAGTACCTTACACCCCTCTATAGACTTGTGGGGACCCATCTCAGCAGCGTAAGTCCTCACTACCACAGTACAACAGGGTAAACATCTGAAGTCTAACTTCAGCGGTTTCAGCTATGAAGTGGCAGACTTGCAATCCCCAACACAGCCCTGCCCTTTGAGCAGGCAAATTTGCTGATCCACACCAGGGGCTTGAGGACTCGTGGCTCCACCTCTGCCACCTAGTCACCTACTACAGGGGTCCAAGGATAGGTGGTGCCCTCGAGTCTTTACAGTCAATGGAGTGGGATGCTCAGAGTCTGGCTGCAAAACTCACCTACCTACTCACCCTAGGAAATGACATGCTTTCCTTTCAGACTCTCAGGGGCAGCCATCAGCCCCCTGCCTGGCTCAAAACATGACCCCCTACTGCAGACAGATACTTGTGCCTACACCAATCACCCATGGTGACCAATTGCCCTCACACCTGAGCTGAAACCATATAGGAAAATTTAACAGACTCCTGTGTGCACATATGTAGTTACAGAACTAACTACCTGGTGACAGGACTTTAGAGCTTCAAAGGCACCAATAATCAAACTAGCACAGGCAAGCAGCCTATTTGGGCATATCAAAACAAAACAAGAAGCTAGGACACACTAAACAAATATAAAATAAAATTATAATAACTTATTTATGGCTCCAAGACAACAGTCAATATCAAATCACATAAAGACGTAGTCCATGATGGCTTCAGCAAGCTCCCAAAATAAAGAATCAATAAATTCCCTGGAGGGGGAGAATTTCTTGGAATTACCAGAGGCAGAATGCAAAAGATTAATATACAGAACTCTTCTAGAAATTAGAAAGGAAATTCTATAAAATGTAGAAAATTCCAAAGAACATACAGACAAAGTAGTAGGAGAGCTTAAAAAAGTTATTCAAGAACATAATGACAAATTTAATAGGCTGCAAGAATCCATAGAGAAACAGCAATCAGAAATCCAGAAGATTAACAATAAAATTTCAGAATTAGACAACTCAATAGAAAGTCATAGGAACAGAATTGAGGTAGTAGAAGTTAGAATTAGTGACATTGAAGATTAAGCAGTTGATGCCAACTTACTTTGAGGAAAAATCAGATAAAAGAATTAAAAAGAATGAAGAAACTCTAAGAGTTATGTGGGACTCTATCAAGAGAAATAACCTATGAGTGATTGGAGTACCAGAATGGGGGGGATAACAGAAAATACTGAGAAAATTGTTGAAGATTTTTTGGCAGAAAACTTCCCTGATATCATGAAAGATGAGAAGATATCTATCCAAGATGCTCATCCAACCCCACATAAGGTAGATCCCAAAAGAAAGTCACCAAGACATATTATAATCAAACTTGCCAAAACCAAAGATAAAGAGAGAATTTTAAGAGTGGCTAGGGATAAAAGAAAAGTCATCTACAAAGGAGAGTCAATTAGAATAAGCTATGACTACTCAGCAGAAACCATGCATGCAAGAAGGCAATGGGATGACATATATAAAGCCTTGAAGGAAAACAACTGCCAGCCAAGAATTATGTATCCAGCAAAACTGTCTCTCAAATATGATGGTGAAATTAGGGCATTTCCAGATAAACAGAGGTTTAAGGAATTTGCAAAAACCAAACCAAAATTACAAGAAATACTAAAGGGAGTCCTCCAGTTAGATAATCAATAACATCAGATAACAACACAAGACTAGAACACAGGACAGAGCAACCAGATATTGACTCAGATAGAGAAGTCAAAAATACATCAAAGCTAAAACATTGAAAATAGGGAAACAGAGATATCAATATGTAAAAAAGGACAATGTTAAAACAAAAAAGAGGGACTTAAAAAATCTAGACATAGATTTTTCATATAGAGGGGATTTTGCATATGGAGGCTATATAAAGAAATAAAAGACTGGTATAAACTTAGAAAAATAGGGGTAAATATTAAAGTAACCACAAAGGAATCTAACAATCCTACAAATCAAAATAAAATAGTAGAAAAATATAAAGACTCAGCAAACACAATATCTACAACAATGAAAAAGATGAAAAAAATACATAAAGAAAAGCAACTCAGCACAGAAAATTAAGGGGAACAAAGACACTGTGAACAACACACAAAAAGAGACATCAGGATGACAGCACTAAACCCATACTTATCAATAATTACCCTGAATTTTAACGGACTTAATGCACCAATAAAGAGACAGAGAGTGGCAGATTGGATAAAAAAGCGTATTCCTTCTATATGCTGCCTACAAGAGATGCACCTTAGACTTAAAGACACAAACAGGCTAAAACTCAAAGGATAGAAAAAAAATATCAAGCAAGCAACACTCAAAAAAGAGCAGGAGTGGCAATATTAATCTCTGACAAAAGAGACTTTAAAATCCACCACAAAAGATAAGGAAGGGCACTATATACTGATTAAAGTGTCAATACACCAGGAGGACATAACTATAATAAATATTTACCCACCCAACGACAAGGCTCCAAAATAGGTAAAACAAACTTTAACACCTCTGAAAAGAGAGATAAACAACTCCACAATAATAGTAGGAGACTTCAACACACCACTTTCAGTGAAGAACAGAACATCTGGAAAGAAGCTCAACAAAGACACGGAAGAGTTAAATGCTGCAATCAACCAACTTGATCTCATAGACATATACCGACCACTCCACCCAACAGCAGCCAAGTATACTTTCTTTTCCAACACACATGGAACATTCTCCAGAATAGACCACATACTAGGCCATAAAGCAAGCCTTAAAAAAATCCAAAACATTGAAATATTACAAAGCATCTTTTCTGACCATATAGCCATAAAAGTAGAAATCAGCAGCAGAAAAAGTAAGGAAAAAAAAAATCAAATACATGGAAACTGAAAAACACCTTGCTTAAAAACTACTGGGTTATAGAAGACATTAAGGATGGAATAAAGAAATTCATAGAACCAAATGAAAATGAAAACACATCCTGTCGCAGCCTCTCACACGGGGCACCATCTGTCGCAGCGGTGACGGTTGTCGGGACGGCAGAGACAGTAACCAAACACAACTCTTACAGAGAAGTGGGGCCAGGAGGGTCACTCTGAGGAGTCGACCCCAGCTTCAGTCCCAGGAGTTTATTTATAGTCAATACAGCAAGCAGTGAAGCAAATAACAGAACAATGGGCTTTGGGTGCGGGCAAGGGAGAAGGAATTCAGGTAAACAAGCCAATCAGTAAAGGGACAATAGGTTTGGGAAAACAAGTCATGACAAGTCTCAACATGCTGTACAGCATAGAGGCCTATGGGGGCTGCAGTTGTCAATAGTGCGGCCATGTTTAAATGGCATATATCACCACATTTCCCCCCTTTTGTTTAGTTAATGAAATAAGAATTAAGAGGGTTTCCACTGGTCCAACAAGTGTCTGGTAGGATAAAGTAAAATTTTCTCTACGAGACAAAGTCTAAGATTATCTCAGCTACTGTCTCCACACCTCAGGGCCTGGCATCTTTCTGAGTCTTTGTGAGCCCAGTTATGGCTGGGGCACACTCCATATGTTTAAGGAGGAGAAGTAGCATAGCTATGAGTAACACCTGGACTTAGTTGCCTAGATGGTGGCCATAGCATGCTCTTTAAACTCACAGCGCTGGTTTTCCACCAGATACCATCTGGTTCTTCACCAGGTTACTAAGTAAGAGTGATGCTCTTATCAATTGCATAGCCAGAGTGAGCGGACTCAATGTGCCTTTTAGGTGTGTAAGACTATAGAGGATGATCTTATGAGGATAATATAATCCTCTGCACTAGTAATATCCTGATAGTTGGACCCATGGGTTTCCTCTGACTCTCATTTTGTCAGGTAAACACTAACTTTTAACATCCACTGAAATTATTATTCTTAAAGGCTTAAAGATTTATAAAGGCTCAAAGATTCATTAACAATCAAATAAACAATGATTTACACAGCTTTGCCATTACTTGGAAGGGAATTACCAGGAAGGGTAATTTATACATCATTACAGATTTAACAATCAAACAAACACTGATTTACACAAATTTACTATCAATTGGAAAGGAATCATCTAATTTAGGAATCTATCTATACAGAAGCATCTAACTAGGAGAAGCAGAAAACATAAAGGAATTTACACATGACAAATTTTCACTGGGAACTTACTGATTAACCAAACACAGGTAATTACTGATTATCAAAATAATAACATAGGAAGGGCCTTCTTAAGAGGAGGTCTTTATTTTTCCCATCTCCTGTTAGGTAACTGGTAGCAAATGGTCCAGGCATAGAAGCCCAACTTCTGTTGGTGATGGGAGATCTTCAGGGAGTAGAGACATCGGATGACAAAGTTAGGAATAGATTTTTAGGTGCAGGTGGGGCACCTGTAGTTGAGAGTATATGTTTGGCTTTTGAGGAGAGGGCTTTCAGACCTCCCCATGTTACCGGTATTGCAGAGCTCTGTTGTTCATTCTCCTTCCCCAGGGGAGGGGGTGATGATGTCAGTTGTGGCTCTGAAGTCGGATCGGATGGCGGCTCTGGCAGCCACAGCAGGGACGGTGGCGGTGGTTCCCAGAGGAAGGGTGGTGGCTGTCGCTGGGTCATGATACGGTTTTACTAATCAGGTGGGAATCCAAAGTGGACCTGTAGGAGACAAAACAGCCGCATACCCTCACCCCCAGGTTAATAATTCTACAGGTCCTTGCCAGACAGAGGGATTTTGAGGATCTTTATAGAGGACCTGTGGGCGAGGTCTGGTTTCAGGGGGGTAAAATGTCATTCTGCAGCGGTACCACCATCTTTGGCAACCGATAAAAAGTTAAAAGTAAAGAGAGCTTTGGCAAGTTTTTCATTCTGGTCACATACTCTAGACCTGTCATCTCCCCCCTTTTGTTTATTTAAGAGCTGTTGAGAGTATGATGGGCAAGTTCAATTATGGCTTGTCCTTGAGGGTTATAAGGAATGTCAGTGGAATGAAGAATATTCCAAGTGGCACAAAATTGTTGAAATTTAGCCGAAGTATATGCAGGCCCATTATCAGTTTTAAGAGCTTGGGGACATCCCATAGTTGCAATGGCTTGGGTGAAATGATGACAGGCATGAGTAGAACATTCCCCAGAAAGGGCTGTGGCATAAAGAAACCCAGAACATGTATCTATGGATACATGGAGATATTTAAGTTTCCCAAAGGGACGGTAGTGTGTTACATCCATTTGCCACAGTTGTTTGGCTATTAGACCACGTGGGTTGAAATCAGCAGCAAAGGACGTGGGAGAAAAGCATTGGCAGTCAGAACAGGTGTGAACAATTTGTTGTGCTTCAGTAAGAAAGATAGAAAATTGTTTTTGAAGTCCGTGTGCATTTTGCAGAAAGAAATTATGAGAAGTTCTTGCATTGGAAAAGGCAGAGCCAGCAAGTAAATCAGCGCAAGAATTGCCATCAGAAAGAGGCCCCGGCAAGGGTGTATGGGAGCGCACATGTACCACAAAGAAGGGAGAGTTATGGCTATTAAGCAAGGTTTGAAGCCTTTTAAATAAAGTAAATAACTCATAATCGGGACTAAGTCAAAGAGTTACATTGTTAATATGTTGAATAGTGTGAACAACGTAAGCAGAATCAGCAATTAAATTGAACGGCATTGATTTAAAAATTTCAAAGGCAGCAACAGCTGCCGACAGCTCAGCACACTGTGTAGTGGAAGCCTTTTGAGTAATGAAATGTTGCCAGGCACCGTCTATTTGCCAAGTGACTGCTCCTTTTCCAGTTTTTCCTGATCCGTCTATAAAGGCGGTAGGAGAGTTAGCAAGAGATGAAGGAGAGAGCATAGTAGAAAATTGTAAAGGAAGAAGCTGTAGGGTAGAGAGTGGCTTTGAAGTGGGATAAGAATAAATTACTTGCCCAGTAAATTCAGCCAAAGCGATCTGGAGCTCTTCAGAATTAAGAAGAGCATGATCAAAAGCTGTTTTCGTTACCCCAAAATACATACAATGACGGTCAGAACCCAAAAGCTTTTGAGTGCAGGTGCGTCCTTGCATTAATAAGTTAATGCGCTGAGAGAAGCGTGTAAACAACTGTTGCAGAGGGCGATAAGGAAGAAAAAACCACTCAAGTGCTCCGAAGTCAGGAGTAAATTGACAGAGCACGCCTGTAAGACTATGAGGAATATTTAATAGGAGAAGGTAAACAGGATGATTTATCTGTAAACGAGTCAAAAATTTTTCTTTGATGGCTTGGTTAACAAGTGTTAATTCATGGCTTGCCTGGGTAGAGAGTGTCCTCATAGAGTTTAGAGCAGGGTCACCCTTAAGGGTTTCAGATAAGTGGGCTAGTTGAGAGGTTGTTATGCCGAGTTGAAGGTCGCAACCAGTTAATATGACCAAGGATCTTTTGAAGGTCATTTAGAGTTAAAGCCTTGGGAATTATAATTTCCAGTGTTTTAGGGTGAACGATATGGGTGTCAAGATAGTATCCCAGATACTGCCACGAGGTGAAAGACTGAACCTTTTCAGGGGTTACATGTAAGCCAAAACCTTGTAACACGTGTTGAACAGAGACAAGAAGTGAATTAAGTTGTTCTGGTTTGAGATGGGCTAGGAGGATGTCGTCCATATAATGATATATAAGACATGAGGGAAAAGCCCTTCGGACTGGCTTAAGAGCCTTATCAACATAATATTGATAGATAGTTGGACTATTGACCATGCCCTGTGGGAGAACAGTCCACTCATAACGCTGCATAGGATGACAATTATTCATAGAAGGAACTGAGAAGGCAAATTTAGCACAATCATTGGGATGGAGTGGGATGGTAAAAAAGCAATCTTTAAGATCAATAATAATAATATTATATGTTTGAGGAATACAGGCCGGATTGGGAATTCCTGGTTGGAGAGGTCCAATAGGGACAAGACGTTGATTAACATCCCGTAAGTCATGAAGGAGCCTCCATTTTTTGGATTTTTTGGGGACACAGAAAATAGGTGTATTCCAAGGGCTGCAGGAAGGCCGGATGTGTCCGGCCTCTAACTGTTCTGGGACAAGTTTTTAAAGGTGTTTTAATTTTTCTTCTTTAATGGGCCACTGCTCAACCCAAACAGGAAAGCCAGGTATCCAGGTTAATTTTAGCAGAGGGTCTGTTTGAGCAGTGGCCCCTATGAAAAATCCTGAGGGGTGCCATCCTGAACATGCCACTGGGAGAGTAAATCTTGTCCCCATAATATAGTAGGTAAAGGAAGGATAAAGGGACAGATAGGCGCGGGCTGTCCATCAGGGCTGTAGCAAACAATGGGAAGTGTACTTTGAAAAGGACACTGTGCTCCTCCAACTCCTGTGAGGGTTTCAGCGGTTTGCTTCTTGGGCCAAGAAGAGGGCCAGGAATCAGAGGAGAAGATAGTTACATCTGCCCCAGAATCTACGAGCCCTTTAAACAAGCGATCATTGACCTGAACAGTAAGATATGGTCGGGAAGATTGCAACTTAGTAACCCAAAAAGCGTCAGTACTGCCGAAACCCCCAGCTCGTCTTGGGGTAGTGTGAGCAGAGGGGACTACAAAGGGAAGTAAAATTAGCTGTGCTATCTTATCAGAGAGAGTAATGTTCCAATAAGAGAGACTGGAAACCATAATTTTAATTTGACCTTCGTAATTAGAGTCTTTTACACCAGGATAAACAGTCAGACCTTCAGATGTAATACTAGAGTGACCCATTAGGAGTCCTAAATATACTCGAGGCAGGGGTCCCCAAGCCTGTGTTGCTATAAGAAAAACTTTTCCTGCCTCATCTGTTATAGCCTCTTCTGCTAAGGGTAAATCTAGATCTGCACTCCCTTCCGTGGCTGCCTTTAAATCATTGACTCGCAAACATTGTTGTTTGGAGTCTATGCTGTGGTCTCCACACTCCACACTCGGGGGCTCCCTGGATTTTTCGGGGCATGAGAGTTCTCGCCCCTCTTCCCGTTTCCTGACATAGGGTTGCCTTGATTGTTAAATTGAGATCTGCACTGCTTAGCCCAATGACCACCTTTACCACAGCGGGGACACTTTCGGGTTGGAAATTTAGTGTTGGCATTTTTGTTTTTTAAACTGTGACAGTCCTTCTTAAAATGTCCAGGTTTACCACACCCAAAACAGGTGGCAGTGGATGGACGGAGAGCTGCCGCTAACTAATACTTGTGCCTTATGAGTTTTTGTGCCAACATTTTGACATGCTCTAATCATTTCAGCTAAATTAAGATTCTGTGCCTTTAAGGGGGCTAAAAAAGCTCGACAGTCAGCATTAGCATTTTCGTAAGCAAGCTGGAGACAAAGAACTTCAGCCACTTGTTGATTATCTACCTGTCGGGAAATGGCAGTTTGGAGGCGGTTGATAAAATCAATGTAAGGCTCATTTGCCGCTTGGCGAATAGTGGCGAATGAGCCGGTGGGTGTTCTAGAGTCAGGCTTTGGTGGCAGCATCAGAGGCTTGACTGAATGCTTGCCTATTCATCTGACTCTGGGCCTGGGGAGTGGAATGATTCCCAACACCCAGGAGCATGTCAAGACTAACAAAGATATTATGGTTAAGATTGTCCATGGCATAAAGGTTACAATGTTCCTTGTATTCTTGACTCTATACGCTAAATTGAGCAGGGGTTAAGACTGTTTGCATTAAAACGTTCCAATACCATGGGGTCATCTCATAGTTTTGTCCTATAGCTTCTACAATTCCTTTTGTAAAGGAACACTGTAAACCATTCTCTATCATGCTTTTACAGAGTTCTTTAAAAACTTGAAAGTCAAGGCCATCGTGATGGAGCGGTCCTGATCCCCGAATGACAGGATAAGCAGAAAACCCCTCTTTCTCACGGCCCTCCCACAAACATCTTTCCTTAAGAGACTCATGTTGAGAGAAATCAGCCTTGGGAGGCGGAAAGAGGAGGGTCATAAACATTTTCTTTACTAGGGGAGGGAGCAGAAGGAGCTGCCTATAGGGGCTGTAAAGCGAGGCGGCAGTGATGCCAAGCAATAAGAACTGAAGCTGGGATGTTCATGTCATGAATGATGTTACCGATACGTTCCCATGCTTCTACATCAAGGTTTCCCCACAAGGGATACCAAGGACAGGCAGACTCAATTAAAAGCAAAAGTTGGGTAAGGGCTTCTTCTGACACTTTAAGCTTAGAGGCCTTTAACAATCCCAACAACTGGGTTTTGTGTTGATGTCGTTCAGGAGAAAGAGAATTCACCATAGCAAGGAGGAATAGGAAAATGAAGAAAAGAATGATAGGAAAGCTCCTGGTCCGAAGCCTGAAATCCCTTGAGGGAGCGTACAAGAAAGCCCAGCTGCTCGCAGGGCTATAGCAGCCCAAGATGAGAACGTCTGGGAAAGTTCTGCCCGTGGAAAAACCCCGCCACTCCCGGGGCTGTAAGAGCAGCCCGAAATGGACGCGTCCTGTACTTACCACCTTCAGGGATTGAGTGCAAGGATGTTTACAGCACCCTCACATGGGGCACAATCTGTCACAGCTGTGATGGTTGTCGGGATGGCGGAGACAGTAACCAAACACAACTCTTACAGAGAAGTGGGGCCAGGAGGGTCACTCTGAGGAATCGACCCCAGCTTCAGTCCCAGGAGTTTATTTATAGTCAATACAGCAAGCAGTGAAGCAAATAACAGAACAATGGGCTTTGGGTGTGGACAAGGGAGAAGGAATTCAGGTAAACAAGCCAATCAGTAAAGGGACAATAGGTTTGGGAAAACAAGTCGTGACAAGTCTCAACATGTTGGGGACAAGTCTCAACATGCTGTGCAGCATAGAGGCCTGTGGGGGCTGCAGTTGTCAATAGTGCAGCCATGTTTAAATGGCATATATCCCCACAACATCCTACCAGAACCTTTGGGATACAGCAAAAGCCATGCTTAGAGCTCAGTTTATAACAATACATGCACACATCCAAAAAGAAGAAAGGTCCATAATCAAAACATTAACCCTACAATTGGAACAAGTAGAAAGAGAGCAGCAAAAGAAGCCCACAGGCACCAGAAGGAAGGAAATAATAAGAATTAGAGCAGAATTAAATGAAATAGAGAATAGAAAAACAATTGAAAGAGTTAACAAATCCAAAAGCTGGTTCTTTGAAAAGATCAACAAAATGAATAAACCACTGGCCAAACTAACAAAAGAAAAACAGGAGAGGAAGCAGATAACCCGTATAAGAAATGAGATGGGCAATATCACAACAGACCAAACTGAAATTAAAAGAAACGTAACAGATGACTATGAAGAATTGTACTCTAACAAATTTGAAAAGCTAGAGGAAATGGACAAATTTCTAGAAACTCACTACCTACCTAAGTTAAGACAAACAGAGGTATAACAACTAAATAAACCCGCAACAAATGAAGAGATTGAAAACCTTATTAAAAAACTGCCAACAATAAAAAGCCCTGGCTTGGATGGCTTCACTGGAGAATTTTACCAAACTTTCAGAGAAGAGTTAACACCACTACTACTAAAGGTATTTCAGAGCACAGAAAAGGATGGAATATTCCCAAACTCATTCTATGAAGCCAGCATAACCCTGATACCAAAACCAGGTAAAGACAACACAAAAAAAGAAAATTACAGACCAATATCCCTCATGAACATTGATTCAAAAATCATCAACAAAATTCTAGCCAATAGAATTCAGCAACATATCAAAAAAATAATTCACCATGATCAAGTGGGATTTATATCAGCTATGCAGGGATGGTTCAACATTAGAAAAACAATCAATGTAATCTATCACATAAATAAAACTAAAGACAAGAACCACATGATCTTATCAATAGATGCAGAAAAGGCATTTGACAAAGTCCAACACCCACTCATGATAAAAACTCTCAACAAAATAGGAATAGAAGGGAATTTCCTCAATATAATTAAGGGCATTTATACAAAGCCAACAGCCGACATCATCCTAAATGGAGAGACTTTGAAAGCATTCCCCTTGAGAACAAGAACCAGACAAGGATGCCCTCTAACACCACTCTTATTCAACATTGTGCTAAAGGTCCTAGCCAGAGCAATTAGGCTAGAAAAAGAAATAAACGGCATCCAAATTGGTAGGGAAGAAGTCAAAGTATCTCTATTTGCAGATGATATGATCTTATACACAGAAAACCCCAAAGAATCCACAAGAAAACTACTGGAACTAACAGAAGATTTCAGCAAAGTTTCAGGATACAAGATAAACATACAAAAATCAGTTGGATTCCTTTACACCAACAAAGAGAACCTTGAAGAGGAAATTACTAAATCAATACCATTTACAATAGCCCCCAAGAAGATAAAATACTTAGGAATAAATCTAACCAGAGACATAAAAGATCTGTACAGAGAAAACTACAAGATACTACTGCAAGAAACTAAAAGCAACCAGCATAAGTGGAAAAACATACCTTGCTCATGGATAGGTAGACTCAACGTAGTGAAAATGTCAACTCTACCCAAAGCAATCTACAGATACAACGCAATCCTGATCCAAATTCCACCTGCATTTTTTAATAAGTTGGAGAAACAAATCACCAACTTCATATGGAAAGAGAAGATGCCCTGAATAAACAAAGCATTACTCAAGAAGAAGAACAAAATGGGGAGCCTTACACTATCTGATTTTAGAACCTATTATACCGCCAGGGTAGTCAAAACAGCCTGGTATTGATACAACCACAGATACATAGACCAATGGAACAGGGTTGAGAATCCAGATATAAGGTCATCCACGTATGAGCAGCTGATATTTGACAAAGGCCCAAAGTCTGTTAACTGGGGAAAAGACAGTCTCTTTAACAAATAGTTCTGGCATAACTAGATATCCATCTGCAAAAAACTGAAACAAGACCCATACCTCACACCATGCACAGAAACTAACTCAAAATGGATCAAAGACTTAAATATAAAATTGAAAACGATAAAGATAATGGAAGAAAAAATAGGGACAATGCTAGGAGCCCTAATACATGGCATAAACATAATATGAACCGTAAGTAACAATGCACAAGCACCAGAAGAGAGACTAGATAACTGGGAGCTTCTAAAAATCAAACACTTATGCTCATCAAAAGACTTCACCAAAAGAGTCAAAAGACAGCCTACAGACTGGGAAAAAACTTTTGGTTATGACAAATCTGATCAGCGTCTAATCTCTAACATCTACAAGATACTGCAAAACCTCAACAACAAAAGGACAAATAACCCAGTTAGAAAAAGGCGAAGGATATGAACAGGTGCTTCGCCAAAGAAGATATTCAGGCGACTAACAGACACACAAAGAAGTGCTCATGATCATTAGCCATTAGAGAAATGCAGATCAAAACTACAAGGAGATATCATCTAACCCCAACATAGCTAGCCTTAATCCAAAAAAACACAAAATAATAAATGCTGGAGAGGTTGTGGAGAGACTGGAATACTTATACCCTGTTGTGGGAATGTAAAATGGTACAACCACTTTGGAAATGACTTTGGCACTTCCTTAAAAAGCTAGAAATAGAAGTACCATAGGATCCTGCTATCCTGCTCCTTGGAATATATCCTAGAGAAATAAGAGCCGTCACATGAATAGATATATGCATACCTATGTTCATTGCAGCACTGTTCACAATAGCAAAACGATGGAAACAACCTAGGTGCCCATCAACGGAAGAAAGGATACAGAAATTATGGTATATCCACACAATGGAATACTATGCAACATTAAAGAACAACGATGAAGCTGTGAAACACCGTATAACATGTTGGAAGCTGGAACTTATTACACTGAGTGAATTTAGTCAGTCACAGAAGGACAAAAACTGTATAAGACCACTATTATAAGAACTGAAGAAAAGGGTTAAACACAGAAGAAAACATTCTTTGATGGTTACTAGGGCGGGGAGGGCGGGTGAGGGTTATTTACTAACTAGAGAGCAGATAAGAATCATCTTAGGAGAAGGGAAGGACAGCACACACTACAGGGGAAGTCAGCACAACTGGACTAAACCAAAGCTAAGAAGTTTCCTGAATACAGTCAAATACTTTGAGAGTCAGAGTAGCAGGGGTAGGGGTCTGGGGACCATGGTTTCAGGGGACATCTATGTCAATTGGCATAACAAAGCTTATTAAGAAACTGTTCTGCATCCTACTTTGGTGAGTGGCATCTGGGGTCTTAAAAGCTTGCAAGCTGCCATCTGAGATGCATCAATTGGTCCCAACTACCTGGAGTAAAGGAGAAGGAAGAACACCAAAGACACAAGGAAAGTATTAGCCCAAGAGACAGAAAGGGCCACATAAGCCAGAGATTTCATCAGCCTGAGACGAGAAGAACTAGATGGTGCCTGGCTACCACCAATGACCGCCCTGACAGGGAGCACAACAGAGAGTCTCTGATGGAGCATCAGAAATATGGGGTGTAGAACTCAAATTCTAGTACAAAGATCAGACTTAATGGTCTGACTGAGACTGGAACAACCCCGGAAAGCATGGCCCCTGGATTCTCTATCAGCCCAGAACTAAAACAATTTCTGAGGTCAACTCTTCATACAGGGATTGGACTGTGGGACTTCAAGTGATACTCATGAAGAGTGTGCGTCTTAGTCAAGTAGATACAAGAGACCAAAGGGGCAGCTTCTGTCTGGAGGTGAGATGGGAAGGCAGAGAGTGTTAGGAGCTGGTTGAATTTGGACATGGGGAATCAGGGGTGGAAAGGAGGAGTGTGCTGTCGCAGATTGGGGTGAGCAATTAGGGTCACATAACAATGTATGCACAAAATTTTGTATGGGAGACTAACTTGAAATGTAAACTTCATTTAAACCACAGCAATTAAAAAGAAAAGAGTCTGATAGCTCCCCAGTTTTATCTGACTCCTTACCCATTTTATGTCACACAGGCATTTCCCCTAATACAATCCTTGCACATTTAATCCCATCTTCCCAGTTTTCAGAGGACTTGGGCTAACACAATGGCCAAAAACCTCCTCTCACCCCCTGATATACTCACCCCATGGACACTCCCGTGTTGCCTTTGAGTCAATTCCGACTCATAGCAACCCCATAGGACAGAGTAAAACTGCCCCATAGGGCTTCTAAGGTTGTAAATCTTTATAGAAGCAGACTGCCACATCTTTCTCCGATGGAGCAGTTAGTAGGTTCAAATTGCCGACCTTTCTGTTAGCAGCAGAACACTTAACCACTGCACCACCAGGGTTCCTTCCATGGACACTACCAGGTGAGAAAACAAGCCATGTTTCCAGAAGTTCTGAATGGCTTGACCCTCATAAGGAAGACCCGAGGCTACCCCTCTATTATATGGTTGTGAGCTATTTTATCACAGGACACTGCGGACTTGACCTGGGCTGGGGAAATTAGGAAGGAAGCTCTGGAGACAGAGCCCCAGGAGGGCTGTAGGAGGAGGAGTTCCCTATTCCTGGACCAGCCCTCAGAATGACAATGGGGGTTTTATCTCCCAGGTGAATCACTTCTGGCCCTCAGGAAAAGATGCGTGTCATGGTTTGAATTATGTCCCCCCAAAAATGTGTGTATCAATTTGGCCAGGCCATGATTCCTGGTATTGTGTGGTTTTCCTATATGTTGTAAATCCTGCCTCTGTGATGCTAATGAGGGAGGATGGGTGGCAGTTGTGTTAGTAAGGTAGGACTCAGTCTACAAAATTGGATTGTATCCTGAGGCAATGTTTTGAGATATAAAAGACAGAAGTGAGCAGTGAGACAGGGGGACCCTATACCATCAAGAAAGCAGTGCGGGGAGCAGAGCGCGTCCTTTGGACCAGTGTCCCTGCGCCGAGATGCTCCTAGTCTGGGGAACACTGATGAGAAGGCCGAGAGAGAGAAAACCTTCCCCTGGAGCTGACTCCTTGAATTTGGACTTTTAGCCTACTTTGACTGTGAGGAAATAAACTTCTCTTCATTAAAACCATCCACTTTTGGTATTTCTGTTGTAGCAGCACTAGATAACTAAGACAATGGGCCTTTTCCAAACTCCCAAAAGGAGATCTGGGAAAGGGAAGCATAAACCTTGGCTTGTTCCCCAACCTTCCCATCTCCCACTTTCTACCACTCAGGGAACTGAGCGCAAAGGAAAGGTGGGCATCGGGGCATCTCCTCTCAGCGCTCTGCTTCACTCCCTGAAGTACTCTTGACGCTGTCCTCTTCTGTGTATTGGCTTCACCTTCATGCTGGCAGTGGACTGCCAGGTCTCACCTTCTCACACGTCAACGTCAGAAGAAAAAAAGACAATTGCACCCAGAAACTCATAGAGAAGAATAAGGGAGAACTCACTGTGCTGGCCCAAGTGGTATAATTTAAAAGGTAGAGTAGGGAGAAGGGAGATGAACATAAACAACTAAGAGTGATGGAAGAGTTGAACAACATGGTAAACATATTCAATGTCACTGAACTATACATGTAAAAACTGTTGAAATGGCAAATGTTTTGCTATCTATATATTTTCCACACACACACAAATTAGGGGACCTAAGAATCACATGTGTGTATGGGTGTGTATGTGTATTGTCTCTACTGCATTTAACTAGTGGCAGTAGAGACTTTGATCCCTGTTATGGATTGGATTGTGTCCCCCAAAAATGTATATCAGCTTGGCTAGGCCATAATTCCGAGTATTGTGTGGTTTTCCTCCATTTTGTGATCTGATGTGATTATCCTATGTGTTGTAAATGCTAGCCTCTATGCCTGTGGTTATATGATCCTAGTTGGGACTGAGCTGTCCATTATGTTAACGAGGCAGGACACAATCTACAGGATTAGGTTGTATCTTGAGTAAATCTCTTTTGAGATATAAAAGAGAGAAGTAAGCAGAGAGGAAGGGGACCTCATTATCACCAAGAAAGAAGAGCCAGAAGTGGAGCACATCGTTTGAACCTTGGGTCCCTGTGCTTAGAAGCTCCTAGATCAGGGGAAAAGTAATGAAAAAAATTTTCTCCCAGAGCTGACAGAGAGAGAAAGCCTTCCCCTAGAATTCAAACTTCTAGCCTCCTAAACTGTGAGAGAATAATTTCTCTTTGTTAAAGCCATCCACTTGTGGTACTTCTGTTATAGCAGCACTAGATAACTAAGACAATCCCCCAACACAATTTTATTAAAACAAAAAATAAACCAGTTGCTATCAAGTGGACTCCAGTCATGGTGACCTCACGCGTGTCAGAGTAGAACTGTGCTCCATAGGGTTTTCAAAGACTTTTTTTTTTCTTGGAAGGATCACCAGGCCTTTCTTCCAAGGCAACTATTTTAGTTACCTAGTGCTGCTATAACAGAAATACCACAAGTGGATGGCTTTAATAAAGAGAAATTTATTCTCTCACTGTGTAAGAGGCTAGAAGTCCAAATTCAGGGTGCCAGCTCCAGGAGAAGGGTTTTTCTCTCTGTCAGTTCTGGAGGAAGGTCCTTGTCATCAATCTTCCCCTGGTCTAGGAGCTTCTCTGAGCAGAGACCCTGGGTCCAAAGGATGCATTTTGCTCCCGGTGCTGCTTTCTTGATGGTATGAGGTCCCTTGGCTCTCTGCTGGCTTCTTTCTTTTATATCTTAAAAGAGATTGACATAAAATACAACCTAATCCTGTATATTGAGTCCTGCCTCATTAACATAACTGCCTCTAGTCCTGCCTCATTAACATCATAGAGGTAGGATTTACAATACAGAAAAATCACACCAGAAGACAAAATGGTAAACAGTCACACAATACCGGGAATCATGGCCTAGCCAAGTTGACACACATTTTGGGGGGACATAATTCAATCCATAACAGCAACTCTGGATAAACGCAAACCTCCAACCTTTCAGTTAGCAGCCAAGTGTGTTAACCATTTGCACCACTCAAGGAGGGACTCCAAATCCCCATTCACTCCACCTAAATCACTCCAAATAACAGTACAAACAATTGATGCTTCCTCAAAGTATGTCAAATTTGACTGCAGGCAGTCCCTGGATTACTAATGTCTGATTTATGTACAACCTGTAGTTACGAACCAACTGCCATAAAGCCTATTACGTTAAAAATTTGAGGTACATACAATGGTTCATGATAACAAACAGGAGCTACTTTGAGAGGTACATCAAAACATTATTATTATTATTACTGCATTATTATGTTAAGGATGTTTTAATGTATCTGGAGAGGAGCCCTGGTGACCTAGTGGTTAAAGCACTCAGTTGCTAACTAAAACATTGGTGGTTCAAACCCACCAACTGCTCCATGGGAGAAAGAGGTGACTGTCTGCTTCCATAAATTACAGCATTGGAAACCCTATGGGGGAGTTATTACTGTTCTATAGAGTCACTGTGAGTCAGAATCAACTCGACCACGGTGTTTCTTTAAAGTTTTTTATGCATAGAAAGGTACACTATATACTAAGACAAACATTTGACTAGCTGACATTAGATATGAACCATACTTAACTGTTCTGACTTACATACAAATTCAACTTAAAGACAGATTTAGAAACAAAACTCATTCGTAATCCGAGGACTGCCTGTGTACGCAACGTTGGGAAACTCTATTCCTTTTACTGACCTGTGGAATTCCATCTGCCTGTGTTTGCATGTAAATGTTGTCCCTGAATTCTCCTTCCAACCAGAGACAGGAATTCTTCCTGACACTGATTTATGTGATTATGTGACGATCCACCTCCTCTGTGGGCAATAATGGGTTTGAAATTTAGGAGGCAGTAAGGAAAACATACCTCTTCCTCCATATGGGCTGAAACTGTATTTTCTCTGAGAATTATAGTTTCTTCTAAGGAAATCAGTGTATAAGTGTGGGTTTGTGTGTGTGTGTTTTCTAACCGACACCCAGCTGCAGGCACAGCTGCAACTCCACTGTGGGAAGGTCTCAAAGGGAGTGCCAAAATCCGCTGCCAGAAAATTGTTGAGATCAATAGATCAGTCTTGGGGAAATAGAGTTCTTGGAGGAGTGAGATGAATCCAGGGCCTTGGCCAACACCTGGAGGATGGGCTTCCTCAAAGGAGAGAGGGGACTACCTGGGGGAGGTAGAGGTGAGAAGAAGGAGGTGCCCTCCTCAGGAGGTGTAGAGCCGAGGAGAGCATGGGAAGTAGCTGGGAATGTGGGACTCTTGTGAAGGAATCACTTCTTGAGTGATATTTTCCACAATGAGGGAGAAATCATACTTAGTGAATAGCTCAGAAATTTCCCCACCATACCATGTTCCCTTGGGTTTTTTCAGCACTTCAGAATGACGGACACTCTCCCAAGAGCTATGAGTGACAGCATCATGGAGAATGATCAGGTAGTGAGGAGATGCCCTCTCCAAGGGCACCATGTCCAAGAGTCTCTCACAGTGAGCAGAGGCAAAGAGGACTTTGGCCCATGGCAGAGCTGGAAGAAGCAGCCAGGTATACAACTCAGGAGGGACATGAAGCAGCCACTAGAGGAAAATAGCCTTTGGAGACCAGTCATCCCTTTAAAATGTTAAGTCAGAGCATGTCATGCCTTCTTGGCTCAAGACCCTCAGATGGTTCCCATGTCACTCAGAGAAAAAGCTTCAGCCTTTACAAGCCCTACATGATCTGACCCCCTTTACATCCCTGGCCTCATCTCCTCCCCATCCACTGTCCTCAGCACTGTTGGCCTCCTTCTGTTCTGCAGATATGTCAGGACAGTTTCACCTCTGGGATGTTGCTTGGCAGTTCCCTCTACCTGAAGTATTCTTCCCCAGAAATCTTCCTGGCTAACTCCCTAACCTCCTTCAAGTCTTTACATAAATGTCACTTTCTCAATAAGCCTTTTCCTGACCACCTGTTAAGAGTTGAATTGTTTTCTCCCAGAATGTGTATTGTAAATCCTAACCCCTATACCTGTAGTTACAACCCCATTTGGGGATGGGTTTTCTTTCTTATGTTAATGATACAATATTAGTGTAGAGTTTGTGTTAAGTCAATCTGTATTAAGATATAAAAGAAAAGGTTAAGCAAGCAATCAGGCACAAAAGGAGGGGAAGATACACACCATATGAAGATTGCCAAGAAACCAAGGAACGGAAGTTGAAAAGAGATAAGGACCTTCCCCGAGAGCCAACAGAAGGAAGGCCTTCCCCGAGAGCCAGTGTCCTGAATTTGGGCTTCTAGCTAACTGTGGGAAAATAAATTTCTGTTTGTTAAAGCCACCCACTTGTGGTATTTCTGTTGTAGCAGCACTAGATAACTAAGACACCACCTTACTAAAAATTATAACCTTCCTTCACTTCCTGATTCCTCTTACCCTGCTCCACTCTTTTCCCCCATCACCCTTACCACCTTCTAACATGCAATATACTCTCCTTTTTTGTTACACTTATTGCTTCTTGTCTGTCTCCTCCCATGAGAAGTATTGTTCTATGAGGGCTGGGATTTTTGCCTGTTTTGTTCACTGATTTGTCCCGAGTACCTAGAACACTACCTGGACATAGGAGGCATTCAATAATTGCTGAATGAATGAATGATGGTGAGTGGCTGATGCATAGTGTGTGTGTGTGTGGGTCTATGTGTGTGTCTCTGTGTGTCTATGCATGTGTATTGGGATGGTTAAGGTTGTATGTCAACTTGGCTAGACCATGATTCTCAGTGGTTTAGCAGTTATGATATAGTTTGGCAGTTGTATGATGATGTGATCACTTCTGTGATGAGATTTGATATAATGTGATGACCTCCAAGATGGGATCTGCTGTGAGTAGCCAATCAATAGAAAGGGAGTTTCCTTGGGCATGTGAACTGCATCCAATATAGGTGGACTTTCTGGCAAGGCTTGTGGGCTTTTGCTCATTCTGTATCCTGCAGCTGGCTCCTGTTCATTTGACCTCCAGTTCTTGGGATTTGAGCTAGCAGCTTACCTGCGGTCTTGCCTGCCAATCTTGGGATTCATCATTCTTTGAAGCCTGTGAGCAAGAGCCCTACTGTCAGACTTGCCCTGTGGCTATGTGGAACAGGAGAAGCCTCCAGCCTAATCCACGGACTTGGCACTTTCCAGCCCCTACAACCACGTGAGCCATTTCCTTGGTATAAATCTCTGTATATATATTTATATGCTTTATTGGTTTTGCTTCTCTAGAGAACCCAGCCTGAGATATGTGTCTACGTGTGTATATGTGTGTGTCTGTATGTCTGTATGTGTGGCTGTGAGTCTATGTGTGTGTGTATGTGTCTCTGTGTATGTGTCTCTGTGTGTGTGCATGTGTGAGCTTCAGTACTTACAACATGTCAGAATCTTGCTAAGTACTGCTTGAATGCCCGTGGAAAGCTCTCAGCAACCCTGTTGTTGTTAGGTGCTGTCAAATTGGTTCCAGCTCATAGCGACCCTATGTACAACAGAACGAAACACTGCCCAGTCCTACACCATCCTCACAATCGTTGCAATGTTTGAGCTAGTTGTTGTAGCCACTGTGTCAGTCCATTTCGTTGAGGATCTTCTTCTTTTTTGTTGACCCTATTGAGTAAGAGCTATTATTCTCATTCTCATAAATAAGGAAACTAAGAGCCGCAGAGATTAAGAACCTTGCCTACACTACTTCTATACCTGGGGAACGTCAGAGACCATATTCAAGTGCCAGACCTTCTGACTTCGATGCCACACTGCCTCCTCCCTGGGCATTGGCAGGGGCTCCGTCTGAGAGAGAACTTCCCTTGCCCAGTTTCCTAGGGGTCAGGCTGGCAGGCCAGGGCAGCTGCCACTCCACTGCCTGAGGAAAGTGTTTCTAGAGTGATCCTGCACCATGACTGAATGCCACCAAGCTCATCATCTCACAAGCTTCCAGGCTTGATTCCCTAGTGACCAGCTGGGTCCAGATCACCCTGGATCTGCCCCTCAGACGTGTGCCAGAGAGAGTGAGAGAAAGAGAAGACAAGAGAGGGCAGTAAATGAGGGCAGGGAGAAGCAGGCTATTGAAATTTGAGACTTGCCAGGACCAAGTGGGCCAGGAGGCTGGTATTGCTGGCTGTGCTCAGCAGGCACCCAGTGGGCACAAATCCCATTACCCAGCTCTCCTGGGGCAGGGGCAGAAGGGCAGATTGTAACTGTGTAGTCGTATTGTGATGGCTAAGGAGGAAACAAGAGCAGCTGATCTGACCCAGGCTGGGAGTGCCCACGTGCGCACAGATAGGCCTTTGTGTCCTGGGCCCAGACAACAGGCCACATTCTTCCCCCACCTAAGTGACGTCCTTCATGGACATGTCCACAGAGTGCATTTCAAAGAATTAATCAGCTACGGATCAGATGACACAGCATTCCCTCTGCTACCCCCTCTTTGCAGGGGTTGTACTTTCTCTTTGTCTCTGAGCACAGGGGGCCAGTGGCCAGCCCCAGCCCTGTCCTTGGGGTGCTTACAATGTCCCCGGACAGCTGCAGTTCCCAGTTCTCAGAATCTTAGAACTCAGAGCTGGAAGCTTCCTACAGCAAGTCCAGCCCCCGTGTTTTAATGGAAAGAAAATGGAGTTAGTGATAGAGCCACCATTAGGTGAATACAGGCTTAACTCTTGTAAGTTGACTCCCAGTTCTGCCTGACTGCTTTCCAAAACAAATATGTTTACTAGCCAAAGCCAAATACAGGAGACAGGAACCACCCCAAGGTGTCGCTTACTGTCTTGCTTAACCCCACTGGTGGGACTGCTAAGAGATGGGTTACCTGTGAAGTGTCTGTCTCTCTGGATGTAAAAATCACATCCCTTGAATATAAATAGGGCCACCTTCCCTGACATCTCTGGGCCATGCTTCTAGAATTGGAAAACCCGGGTTCTACTCCCAGCTATGGCAGCATCAAACTGCATGATCTTGGAAATGGAGGCTGCATCTCTAATCCTTCATGTTCTTGCCATAAAATGGGGCTTATGATCTCTGTCCCCTCTCATAAGCCTTTGTGAAGATCAAATAAAATAATGCATGGGAAATAATATACTACTACTACCACCACCGCCACCACCACCACCAGGGAGCCTTGGTGATGCAGTGGTTAAGTACTCTGTTGGTGGTTTGAACCCACCAGCTGCTGCTTCCATAAAGATTACAGCCTATAGAGCAGTTCTACTCTGTCCTATAGGGTAACCCTTCAGGACAGTTCTACTCTGTCCTGTAGGGTCATAGTGAATTGAAATTGACTCAATGGCAACTGATTTTAGCTACCACTACTAAGGCTACTTCCAGCAACACTAAGTACTAAGCAGCTACTTAATGTGCCAGACATTATCTCAATGGTTTCCAATATTTTCAAGTAGAAAGGTGCTTTATTAACGTTTTGAAATTCTAGACTCTCCACTTGAGAGTGATATTATTTTTAGTTTAAGATTTTTAGATTAAGAAACTACATAGAAGCATAAAGTTAATTTTAAAATGTGTTTTTATTTTAATGATCACGATAGTGTTTAAATACATTTGAAAAAAGAGTCGTACAACTATGTTCAAAGCATGCAATTTATTTTCTTTAAAAATGTTTGGCCTCCTGAATAACTCAAAGGTCTCTCATTCAATTTAAACCTCAAAGCAACCCTGTGAAGTGGATGATATCTCCATTCTACAGCAGGAAAAAATGAGGTTGGCAAGATCACACACCTAGTAAAAGGTGGAACTAATTAATGATATTAGACCTTCTGACTCCAAATTCTATGTTCTTCCCACTGCATTATACCAAACATTTTCTAAACCTATAGAGTTAAGCAAATTTAAACTGTTGTTATTATCCAACCAAACTTACCCAAACCTTGTAAAAATGAAATGAGCTGCACATGTAATTAATGTTTTTTTCTTTTTAAATAATTATACAATAAAATTGCCTCTTTTTTGGTGTATAGGTCTATGAATTATAACACATGTATAGATGTATATAACTATATACAGAACGGTTTCATTGATTATTGATTTGATACTTTTCCTCTTTTCTAATGTGTGTATTTAGTTATATAAATTTCCTTAGCACTTTTTTAACTGTATTCCACAAATTTTGGTATGTTGTGTTGTTATTTTCATTCAGTACACTGTATTTTTTTTATTTACCCTGAGACATCCTTTTTGACTTATGGATTATTTAGAAGTATGTTGTTTAGTTTCCAAGTGTTTGGACATTTTTCTGTGTGTGTGTGTTTTCTGTTATTGATTTCTAGTTTGATTCTGTTGTGGCTAGAGAATACACTATGAATGATTTTAATTCTTTTAAAATTTGTTGAGGTTTGTTTTATGGCCCAGGATATGGTCTATCTTGGTATATGTCCTATGGTCTGAGTGGTATTTCATTACATGGATGTATCACAGTTGGTTTATTAAGTTATTAAAGTAAATTCTGGTTGTTTCTAGTTTGGGGGATTATAAACATTCATGTACAGGTTTTTGTGTGAATACATGTTTTCATTTCTCTAGGGTAAATAACCAGGAGTAGAACTGATGGATTATGTGGTAAGTTTATGTTTAACTTTATAAGAAACTATTAAACTGTTTTTCAGAATCAGTATGCCATTTTGCATTCCCACCATTAGTGTATGAGAATTCCTGTTGTTCCACATCCTCACCCTCACTTGGCATTTTTAGTATTTTTATTTTAGCCATTCTAATAGGTGCCTAGTGGCATCTTACTGTGGTTTAATTTGAATTTCTCTAATAGCTAATGATGTTTAACATTTTTTTCATGTGCTTATTTGTTATCCATATGTCCTCTTTGGTGAAGATATATGTGTGTTCAAATCTTTTGGCCATTTTTTAACTGGGCTCTTTGTTTACTTCCTGTTGAGTTTTGAGTATTCTTTACTTATTCTGGATACATTAATTTTCAAAATGTTATATCAATTTAAAGCAAAGAGAGAGAAAGAACAAAAGAGTAACACAATCTTATACAATCAACAGTTTATCCATTAGCGATCTGCCTGTTAAGATCGCTCCTGAGATTCAAATGTATAGCCTAGGCCACATGAGTACTGCACTCTCCCACCAATGGAAGTCACAGCCCACTAAAAGTTTAGGCTCCCCCTTCCCTCCATGACTCTAATGGTTCAATAAAAGGGAGCACTGGGCTTGGGCATTTGATAAGTATTTGTTTTCAAATGTTACCTCTTAGATAGCAGGAATCATGTCTATTTCATCTTGGTTTTTTCCAGTATTTAGCACTTTTGTGCATTCATTCAAAAATTTATTTAATTCCTGACTTAGTTATCTAGTGCTGCTGTAACAGAAATACTAAAAGTGGATGGCTTTAACAAACAGAAATTTATTCTTTCACAGTTTAGGAGGCTGGAAGTCTGAATTCAGGGTGCTACCTCCAGAGGAAGTTTTTCTCACTCTGTTGGCACTGAGGGAAGGTCCTCGTCGTCAATCTTCCCCATGGCCTAGGAGTTTCTCAGCACGGAGACCCTGGGTCCAAAGGACATGCTCCACTCCCGGCTCTTCTTTCTTGGTGGTAGGAGGTCCCTTTCTACTTGCTTCTCTCTCCTTTTATCTATTGTAAGATAAAAGGTTATTCTGGCCACACCCCAGGCAAAACTCCCCTTTAATCAGCTCAGGGCTGTGACGTGAACAAGGGTGTTGCATCTCACCCTAATCCTGCCTCATTAACCACAGGCAGAGATTATGATTTATAACACATAGGATAATTACATCAGATCACAAAATGGAGGACAACCCCACAATACTAGGAATCATGGCCTACCCAAATTGACACATATACAATTCAATCCACGACATTCTACTCTTTGGCCCTGTATAAGAGAAAAAAAAAAAAAAAAAAATTGAGGTATCTGATAAGATCTGAAATGGCCAGTGAGGATTGAGTGCAATTCCTTGGTTGTTGATTCCATTTTCACCCTAGCAGCAGCCATCTTATGCGTTGTTTCGAAGACAGGAATATCTAGTAATGATTATATAACTACACCCTGACCTTCCTACCCTGTCACATACCCTTGTGGTTACTACACTGTAATCAATCTAAGAAAGATACATATTTCCTTTTAAGCCAATCGCCTTATAAGCTTTCGTTACAGGAAGTCTTGCCTTAAGAGTTCCTGCCACAGGAAATAGTGCCTTATAATGATCTACTCCCAATCAAGTAATGTCTTTCAAAGATCAAAGCTTGTAAATACTAATCAAGCAATGTGTGCTTCATATCCTTTGTTCCCCTCTTATAAAATGTCACTGCTGAGTTACCATTTTGCATTACTGGATTCCACAGCATGGATTTCAGTCTACCCCCTGCTTCAGCTGATTCTATATTTTCAATAAAATCTCTCAATTTTACATTAATCAGTACAGATGGTTACTCTATGACAGCCCCCAAAAATTCATGTCCTTGCTACACGTAAAACACTTTCATGCTATCATATCATCCCCAAACCCATCCCATGGCCATCAAGTTGATTCCAACTCATAGCGACCCTATAGCTCAGAGTAGAACTGCTCCATAGGGTTTCCAAGGTGGATTTGAACTACCAACCTTTGGTTAGCAGCTAAACACTTAACCACATTGCCACCAGGGCTCTATCATATCATAACAAAAGTCTTAAATCAACTACGAGTCAAAATTCCATCCTGGGGCAAAATTCTACTTCTTCTGTGAGCCTGTGAAATCTAGAATACAAATTATATGCTTAAGAAATACTGTGGTGGAACAGGCACAAGGTAGACATTTCCACTACAAATGGGAGAAATTAAAGAGAAAAAAGGATTAACGGACATCAAGCAAGTCAAAAACCCAGCAGAAGAAGTTACATTAGCTCTCAAGGCTTGAAATAATCCTCTGTTCTCTGAGACCATTTGGACAATGGCCCTGCCCTCCAGACTCTGGGTGTTGGCTATGCTCTCTGGATCCTGGGTGGAGGCCTCTTGGCCCTGGGCTTCAGCTTTGCCTTTCAGGCCCACTGGGAGGGCAACTCTGCTCCCTTAGCTTTGGGAGACCCCGTTCTCCTGGTCCAACTGAGTGGTGATCCCCACCCCCTTGGCCCCAGCAGGCCTCGCTCTTCTGTCCCTTGGGCATAGCAGCCCTGCCCCCTCAGCTTTGGGAAGCAGATCCAACTCCATCCTCCTGGTACTTGTGAATGAAAGCCCCACACTCCAGAACCAAGTTGGTGAAGATCTGACTCTTAGAAATCTAGGAGACCATGGCCCCACCCTTTTAAATCCCAGAGACCATGGACCCACTCTTTGACACCC
Organism: Dugong dugon; assembly: GCA_030035585.1. Taxonomy (NCBI): domain Eukaryota; kingdom Metazoa; phylum Chordata; class Mammalia; order Sirenia; family Dugongidae; genus Dugong; species Dugong dugon. The sequence continues at coordinate 157,773,872 of CM057462.1, forward strand.
CTGAGGTCGTGGCCCTACCCTTATCTCTTCAGCTTCTGATTCCTGGTTCCTTGGCCCCTTTGGCTCCTTGGGCTGGCCCAGCCTCTGCCCTGCTTGAGCAAGTGTTACAAAGCTCTTTTGCTCTACTGGTAAGTGCCCAGAGGCACCCTACTCTGACAGTAAACATTAGCCCAAAGGCACCCAGCTCTCTTGCTCTGTGAGTTGACAAGCCTGGCTTCTCCAACAAGTGTCTCCCTGGAGGCACCCCACTCTGCCAGCAAGCCTCCTGCCCAAAGGCACTCAGATCTCTCGTTCTGTGAATCAGCTTCTGCACTGTCTCGCGCCAGTCTCCTGGTTCTGTTGCTGTTTCTCTGCTGCTATTTCTCATGGTCTGTGCTGTCTTCAGTGTTATAGCTCTCCTCACTTCCTTCTGAACCCTCACCAGAATTGCGTTTGATGTCTATAATTCCACCAAAAGTCTCTTCAAGGCAATCTAGGCTTTTACTATTAAGCACCTTAAAACTCTTCCAGCCTATACCCATTACCCAATTCCAAAACCACTTCCACATTTTACTTATCTGTTAGAGCAACACTCCATTCCTGATACCAAATTTCTGTCTTAGTTATTGTCATGGATAGAATTGTGTCCCCCAAAAATATCTGTCAACTTGGCTAGGTCATGATTCCCAGTATTGTATGATTGTCTACTATTTTGTCATTTAATGTGATTTCCCTATGTGTTGTAAATCCTAACCCTATGATATTAATAAGATGGAGTAGCAGCAGTTTATATTGATGAGATCTACAAAATTAAACAGTGTCTTAAGCCAATCTCTTTTGAGATATAAAAGAGAGAAGCAAGCAGAGAGACATGGGGACCTCATACCACCAAGAAAGCAGCTCCGGGAGCAGAGCACATCCTTTGGACTTAAGGTTCCTGTGCTGAAAAGCTTCTAAAGCACAGGGCGATTGATGGCAAGGACCTTCCTCCAGAGCCAACAGAGAGAAAGTCCTCCCTGGAGCTGACACCCTGAATTTGGACTTGTAGCCTGCAAGACTGTGAGAGAATAAATTTCCTGATGCCTGGTTCTTCCTTATACAGTCCAGCCTCTCAGATTATTTGCTCAGCATACAGATTGAATAAGTATGGTGAAAAGATACGTCCCTGATGCACATCTTTCCTGACTTTAAACCATGCAGTATCCCCTTGTTCTGTCCAAACAACTGCCTTTTGGTCTATGCGCAGATTCCTCATGAGCACAATTAAGTGTTCTGGAATTCCCATTATTGGCAATGGTATCCATAATTTGTTATGATCCACACAGTCAAATGCCTTAGCATAGTCAATAAAACACAGGTAAACATCTTTCTAGTATTCTCCGCTTTTAGCCAGGATCTATCTGACATCAGCAGTGATGTCCCTGGTTCCACGTCCTCTCCTAAGGCCTGAATTTCTGGCAGTTTCCTGTTGACATACTGCTGCAACCGCTTTTGAATGATCTTCAGCAAAATTTTACTCGCGTGTGATATTAATGATATTATTTGATAATTTCCATATTAGGTTGGATCACCTTTCTTGGGAATAGGCATAAATATGGATCTCTTCCAGTCAGTTGGCCAGGTAGCTGTCTTCCAAATTTCTTGACATAGATGAGTGAGCACTTCCAGCGCTGCTTCAGTTTGTTGAAACATCTCAGTTAACATTCCGTCAATTCCTGGAGCCTTGTTTTTCGCCAATGCTTTCAGCGCAGCTTGGACTTCTTCCTTCAGTACCATCGGCTCCTGATCATCTGCTACCTCTTAAAATGGTTGAACATCAACCAGTTCTTTTTGGCATACTAACTCTGTGTATTCCTTCCATCTTCTTTTGATGCTTCCTGCGTTGTTTAATATTTTCCCTATAGAATCCTTCACTATTGCAACTCGAGGCTTGAATTTTTTCTTCAGTTCTTTCAACTTGAGAAATGCCGAGTGTGTTCTTCCCTTTTGGTTTTCTATCTCCAACTCTTTGCACAAATCATCATAATACTTTACTTTGTCTTCTTGAGCCACCCTTTCAAATCTTCTGTTCATTTCTTTTACTTCATCATTTCTTCTACTTCATCATTTCTTCCTTTTGCTTTAGCTACTCGATGTTCAAGAGCAAGTTTCAGAGTCTCTTCTGATATCCATTTTGGTTTTTTGTATCTTTCTTGTCTTTTTAATGACCTTTTGCTTTCTTCATGTATGATGTCCTTGATGTCATTCCACAACTCATCTGGTCTTCGGTCATTAGTGTTCAACGCATCAAATCTATTCTTGAGATGGTCTTTAAATTCAGGTGGGATATACTCAAGGTCATATTTTGCCTCTCATGGGCTTGCTCTAATTTTCTTCAGTTTCAACTTCAACTTGCGTATGAGCAATTGATGATCTGTTCTGCAGTCATCCCCTAGGCTTGTTCTAACTGATGATATTGAGCTTTTCCACCATCTCTTTCCACAGATGTAGTCGATTTGATTCCTGTGTATTTCATCTGGCAAGGTCCATGTGTATAGTCGCTGTGTATGTTGGTGAAAAAAGGCATTTGTAAAGAAGAAGTCATTGATCTTGCAAAATTCTATCATGTGATCTCCAGCATCATTTCTATCACCAAGGCCATATTTTCCAAGTACTGATCCTTCTTTGTTTCCAACTTTCGCATTCCAATCACCCGTAATTATCAATACATCCTAATTGCATGTTCGATCAATTTCAGACTGCCAAATGTGGTAAAAATCTTCAATTTCTTCATCTTTGGCCTTACTGGTTGGTGCATAAAGTTGAAAAATAGTTGTATTAACTGGTCTTCCTTGTAGGTGTATGGATATTATCCTATCACTGACAGTGTTGTACTTCAGAATAGATCTTGAAATGTTCTTTTTGACGATGAATGCAATGCCATTCCTCTTCAAGTTGTCATTCCCAGTAGAGTAGATCGTATGATTATCTGATTCAAAATGGCCAATACCAGTCCATTTCAGCTCACTAATACCTAGGATATTTATGTTTATGTGTTCCATTTCATTTTTGATGATTTCCAATTTTCCTAGATTCATACTTGGTACATTCCACTTGCCTATTATTAATAGATATTTTCAGCTGTTTCTTCTCCTTTTGAGTCATGCCACATCAGCAAATGAAGGTCCTGAAAGCTTGATTCTATCCACTTCATTAAGGTTGGCTCTACTTTGAGGAGGCAGCTCTTCCCCAGTCGTCTTTTGAGTGCCTTCCAACCTGAGGGGCTCATCTTCCAGCACTATATCAGACAATGTTCTGCTGCTATTCATAAGTTTTCACTCGCTGATTCTTTTCAGAAGTAGACTTCTGGGTTCTTCTTCCTAGTCTCTCTTAGTCTGGAAGCCCAGCTGAAACCCTTCCACCATGGGTGACCCTACTGGTATCTGAATACCAGTGGCAAAGCTTCCAGCATCACAGCAACACGAAAGCCCCCACGGTATGACAAACTGACATACACGTGGGGGATGGACTTTGATAAATGTACTATATTGTGTAGTACATAAGACAGAAGAATAATTGATGACTTTGAATTATGATTTTGGATAAAAATATTGAATATACCATGGACTGCCAGAAGAATGAACAAATCTGTCTTGGAAGAAGTACAGCCAGAATGCTCCTTATAAGTGAGGATGGTGAGACGTAGTCTCACATGCTTTGGAAATGTTATCAGGAGGGACCAGTCACTGGAGAAGAACATCATGCTTGGTAAAGTAGAGAGTCAACGAAAAAGAGGAAGACCCTCCATGAGATGGATTGATATAGTGGCTACAACAATGGGCTCAAACATAGCAGCGATTGTGAGGGTGGTGCTGGACTGAGCAGTGTTTCGTTCTATTGTACATAGGGTCTTTATGAGTCAGAACTGACTCGTTGACACCTAACAACAATATTACATTAATATATAGTATATTACATGATAGGAAGTCCTTGCTTTTAGGAAATACACAAAGAAGTATTAATGAATAAAGGACACGATGTCTGAAAATTATTCTCAAATGTTTAATATGTACAGTGAGCTCAAGTTTGTCAAGAACCCACCCGAAAATGCAAACTACACTGCCTTCTTATGTTGCTTCTGCAAAGTGGACTGGATAGCCCTCTTAGCTCGTTTCCTAGGGATAAATATTTGATTTTGTCTTAATTGTTCAGAGGAAAAGCTTACATGATGAGTAGTATTTATACCCATAAAGATGATGTGTGAGAAAATGTGGTATATAATTTAAATCATTCTCTACCCATGGCTGAAATGTCCATTATACATTTATTTCTTTAGCTCATGAGGGCTTTTCAGGCTCCAAAATAAGCATCTTAGGGAGATATAACTGCCCTTGAACTATGCAGAGGAATAAATACACGTTGATTAAGCACCCAAATATCAAAAATTAAGACATTTTCCCAAAGACCATATAGTAATACATACCAGCCTTTCCCTAACCTCTCTACTTAAAATAAGTTGAAGACCCTGATCAGCTAACTCGTGAAGGTATTTGTTTATCCAATTGATTTACAACCCTGACAGATAACCCACAGGGATGAAATCCAACATGAATTTGGTCCAGGTTAGATGCCTGAAGGAGCCAGGAGACAGGGACCAAGAGAGGGGACAGCTAAGGGAAGGGAAAGTGCCCATAAGTTTGGCAATAATCCTCAAGCACCAGCCTTCTCTGCTCCGGCTTCTGGAAAATCTTATGGAGTTTTCATTCTTCTTCTCAGATAAACATCTCTTACTAGTTCTGGGGTAAACCCAGTGCCTAGGGTCCCCCAGACTGCCACTGGAATATCAAGGACACAAGCAGTGTCATCTGTGCTCATGGGCTTGACTGTGTTTTAATGACATATTTTCTTGTCCCCAAAGAGTTTTTCTGCTGCATTTGTTGTTCCGACTGAAGTTCCTGTTTATGAGACTCCTGGAACTGGATTTCCTGTCACCAACCACATTTCAAAGTCATTTACCACAGCAGGCTCACCAAGTCATACCCATTCTTCCAAACAAGAAAGCCCAGAGCCATTTAGCACTAATTATTGTCCTTCACACCTCAGTCCAGTCATTCTTTTTTTCAACCATTTCACTTATTTTTCCATTGGTACTGAAAAATCCTCAGCCATTATACCATTGATTTATCCTCTCCCTCCACTCCCGTTCTCTTTCTTCACTCCTGAATTCTCATCACTGTCCAGCATTCTAGAGTTTACAAAGACATTTAACACACATTATCTCATTTGATTTTCACAGTCTTGTAAGACAGGTGAGGAAATTGCTATTTTCTGTATCTTATTATTGAGAAAATTGAGGCTCAGAGAGCAAAGTGACTTTCCCAAGGTCTCACAGGACTAGAACCCAGGACTCTCAACTACTCGTCCCATGCTCATTCTACTGGATACATTACAGATCAGGCCCAACATGTCTGCGCTTTGTCTCAAAGCCAACTTTTGTGCTTTACTGGCTACTTCCTTCCCACCATCTCCTCCTATTCTCTGGCCATTCATTCCTGACAGACAAACTTGCTAAGTGCCTCTGAAAACATTTCCTTAAATGTTTTGCAGCCCCCTCTGAGCTTCATCTGGGACCAGGGTCCTAGACAGTCTTCACTTCCCAGTTCCCCAAGCCCTTTCCTGGCTCTCCCAAGCAGCTTCTTGAATTCCTCTTCTTCTTGGAAACCTTCTGTACTAGCTCTGAAGGGTTACTCCACAGCTCCATCTGCCTCCCCTATTCTGGCTCATATTTTGATCTCAGTTTAAATGTCACTTCATCTGGAAAGTCTCTTTACTCCAACTTCCCACACTGTATTAGTTTCCCTAGCATGCCAAGGACCCTTGGTGGTGCAGTGGTTAAGAGCTTGATGGCTAACCAAAAGGTCAGCAGTTTGAATCCACCAGGTGCTCCTTGGAAACCCTGTGGGGCAGTTCTACTTGTCCTACAGGGTCACTATCAGTCAGAATCAGTTCAACAGCAGAAGGTTTGGTGGTTTTTTTTGATAACATGCCACACTTTTCCTTCATAGCTATTATCATGTTGTTGTTGCCGTTGTTAGTAGTTGTCAAATTGGCTCAGATTCATAGTGACCTTATGCATAACAGAACAAATGTTGCCCTATTCTGCACCATTTCACGGTCATTGGTATGTATGAGTCCATTGCTGCTCCTACTATGTAGTGTTTTCCAACCTATGCTGGGCAACGTTCTGTTGTGAACCATAGGGTTTTCACTGGTTAATTTTCAGAAGTAGATCACCACCCCTTTCTTTTTAGTCTGTTTTAGCCTGGAAACTCTGCTGAAGCCTGTCCACCATGGGTGTCCCTGCTGGCATTTGAAATACCAGTGGCATAGCATCCAGCATCACAGCAATATGCAAGCCTTCACAAAAGGACAGATGGGTCATACCTATTGTCATAACATTTAGTAATTGTTTGTCTAACTGTTTGTTAGTCTCTTCCAGTTATCATAACGATAGTTAATATTTATCGAGCCCTCCTTGTGTTAAGTGTTCATCTGTTTTATTTAATCCTCATAATCCTATAGGGTAGAAACACACATAGTTAATCAGATAGGACAATACTTCTTACCTACTAGTAATTCCTCAAGTCCTAACATAGTGCATGTCACACAGTGGGTACTCAATACCTATTTGTTAAATGAATAAACTCCTTTTGGCCCCATGTCATTGAAACTTGCTACTCTCAAGACACACCTTCCTTGGATAGTCCACGAAATTCTCCAGTCATGCTGATTGTGATCAACATTTGGGGGAAAGCCCATGTTAATTTCTTTTGTTCATCTAGTCATTCCACAAATATTTGTTGAGCCCCTACTAGATGCCAGACACCTGCTAGGTGCTGGGGCAACAATGGTGTGTAAGATAGACGTCCTGCCCCCTCCTCATGGAGCTACAGTGTAACAAGCAAGAAACACAATTTAACAGGTAATTATTTTAAAAAATAACAGATCTTACTGGAGAAGTGTAAAGTGCTAGGGGACTCCATTATACGGACACCTAATCTAGTTCAGGAACTCTGGTGTCACAGTGCTTAAGTGCTACGGCTGCTAACCAAAAGGTCAGCAGTTTGAATTCACTGGCCGCTCCTTGGAAACCCTATGGGGCAGTTCTACCCTGTCCTATAGAGTCAGTATGAGTCAGAATTAACTCTAGGGCAATGAGTTTGGTTTGGTTTTTAATCTAGTTCAGGGGGTCAGAGAAGACTCTCCAGAAGTGATATCTGTGTTGGGTCTTCTAAAAATGTGTAAGATGTTAGTGAATCTTTTTCTTTATGAGATATATGTTGAATTCAATGCTTATTTGGCTATTTCTCCTTTTCTTGCATTTTTCTTGTTCAGTATGATACATTTCAGACTGTCAGCTCCCACAAAGACTGATCCTCTTTATCCAATGACCAGACAGATATAGAGTATTGAAAGATGCCTTTTGATGATGGTGTCTTAGTCATCTAGTGCTGCTACAACAGAAATACCACAAGTGGATGGCTTTAACAAAGAGAAATTTATTTCCTTACAGTAAAGTAGTCTAAAAGTCCAAATTCAGGGTGTTAGCTCCAGGGGAAGATTTTCTCTCTCTCGGCCTTCTCATCAGGGTTCCCTGGGACTAGGAGCTTCTCGGCGCAGGGACCCTGGTCCAAAGGACACGCTCCGCTCCCGGCACTGCTTTCTTGATGGTATGAGGTACCCCTGTCTCACTGCTCACTTCTGTCTTTTTTATCTCAAGAGATTGCCTCAGGACACAATCCAGTCTTATAGATCAGGTCCTGCCTTACCAACACAACTGCCACCATCCTCCCTCATTAACATCATAGAAGCAGGTTTACAACATACAGGAAAATCACACAGTACCAGGAATCATGGCCTAGCCAAATTGATACACATTTTTTGGGGGGACATAATTCAAACCATGACAGATGGTGATGATGATGGTGATGAAAAAGAAAGGGAGACATGGAAAACTTTTTTTTATTCTGCCACCTTATTCCATTTAAACAAACATGAAGTTAGGGTCATAGTTCTACTTTGGATTTCTTGGACGAGGCAGGGAATGTGGGTGTCCAAGATGAGATTCAGATTATGCTCCCCAACCCACTTGCTCACACTTCAGTCCAGATAGAATTGAGCTAAAATGAACAATGGCAGCCTTGGTCAGCAGAACTCAGGGGCTTCCATCAGAATGTGCTGGGAGAGAAGTGATGGAACCAGAGGATGCAACTCACATGGATGCATCCCATTTGGCTAATGATCAGCCTGAGAACAGGAGTGGGCAGTCATCCTCCAGTCCCAGGGGGAGGCAGTCAGCCAGTCTGAGGCCCAGCTCAGCCCCCATTGATATTAGCTTGGTACTGGATCTGTGCAGAGAAGGGACACAACATACTAACAGACCAGATCCTGGCTGGTTTACCTCTTTCTCCCTCCAGCCTCTGTTGCCTTCCAGAGTCATCACTCAGCAACAACCACTTCAAGCTGAAGCTACAGCAGCCACAAACTCCATGGCTTGATGTCAGATTTGTTCAGTTTAGACAATGTAGACATTTGTATTGCCACTTTTTGTCTCCTAATCATTTTTTTAGACTTTCCTTCAGGACGAGAACCTTTAAACATTCTAACTGTTCAGAGTGTGCTGAGTGAAAGGATTTTTCCAGGAGCCAGTGGGGATGGGGGTTAGAGAGGGAGCAGGGTCAGTGTGTCCTCAGTGGCCTGCGGTGGTGGTGACCAGCAGGAGACCTGGCCCGGAAGTGGGCAGAGGCAAAAACGGCATCCTGGGAAGGGGCCTGTGGAGCCATCAACCCTCCTGCTCTTCTGCAGGAGTTCCGTCTCAAGCTTCCCTTCCCAAGGTAGCCCCTGCCTTGTAAGTTTGGACCAAAGTCCCAGCCCTTTTGAAAGCAGGATGTCAGCACTGTGATTATTAGAAATTGCTCTGTGTGCCTGCCATCCTGCCTGACCTCAATTCCCTTGCTTTGGATAATCCAGTCACTCCTCCCCTCCATAGTATATATTCCAACAACCCCTTAGTAAGTTCTTTCAGGATTCTTTGTGTTCCAGATGCCCAAGGGATATTTTTCAAGGAAACAGCTCTGAGGGTCGTACAAAGGAGCAAACTGAGGGAGGGACAGACTAAATATTCCTCTGAGGGTAATGTGGATCTGAAGTTTTTATTTGATTTCCACTTCCTCTCCTCTCCTCTCAAAACAGATCTCCCTTACCTTGCTGATTGCATGTAGCTAACTAAATTTGTGCTAATTAGACTCAATTTCTAAATTTGCCCAAGAATAACTAAGCACATGAGAGGGTTAATCTACCGTCCAAGATCAAGTCTGTACCCCCAAACAGCCTGGGACCTATCTGGGCTAAAATTCTAGAAAGGATAGCCAGTATTTTCCTGCCCTGCTGTGGCCTGAACTTGGCCTATAGAAGACTATCCAGCAAAGAGACACCCCACAGCTCAGCCTGACCTTGAACTTGACACCCAGCCCAATCCTGGCAATAAAATATTCAGAGGCAGCTTACAGGACCACAGGTCATGCTCAAGACATGCTTAGTTTTTCTTCCCTGGCTGAGGTGTGTGTGGTCACAAGTGAGGGCTACAGATAAAGGCCTATTTCTACCCATCTGCTTTGCCATTTATTTGCTATTCAACCTTGGGCCAAAAATTAAAAACACAGCCTCAGTTTCCCCATAAGAAGATGAGGAAACTTATCTTTCTATGTTTTGGTTTGCAGTGGCACATGATCCAGTTTGACTCTTAGCATAATTACTTGTCAGCTGTGTGCCTGAGGACAAATTACTCATTTTCTGTGAGGATCAGTTTCCTCAGGGGCACAATGTAGATAATAATAAATACAGAATGGCTGATAGGAGGAGAGTAGCATTGTAGCTCTTAATTCAGGGTTATGATAATTATTATTATCGATAACTAGACGATTCTCCCCCCACCCCGTCTTTTCCTTCTCCCCCTGCGTCACTAACTCATTATCTACTCCTCTGGGATTGAAGTAGGCATATTACTGGTTCCTTGCGTATACTAGTAAATTGAAGGAAAAGAAAAGGCCAACATTTTTCTGAAACATTAACAACGAATTCTCAATATTTTGTATCCTTTTGATTCTGTCTCTTATATATGACTCAGTGCTTGGAACCATGTCAGATACATAATTAGGCATTTTAAAAGCATTTGCTGAATCAATCAATGGTTTAACAAAGATATGCACAGAAATCAGGGTAAAGTTATTATAGATGAGTGAATCAACCAAAAATATGATCTTACCTTTTCTACCCCTAGTGTTTGCTCATGTCCATTGAGTCCTCCCATTCCATCACCTTCCATATCCAACAGGTCAACACATCTGGTTATTCTACTTCCTAACTATCTCTTCAGATTGTCCTCTCCATGACAAACCCTTTGTCTCTTCCCAGATCAGGCTGAGGCACCTCTTACTTACTGCCCCAGCCTCGTAATTAAACTCCCTACCTTCTAGCATTGCAGGGTGCATTTGACCAACGTCAACCTTCAAAACCCAAATCAGATCCTACCACTCGCCACTAAAAACCCTTCTGTGGCTCTTCATCCTCTCTGTAGAATGGTTCCCAAACTCTGCTAACTATGAGAATCATCTGGGACGAACTCTTAAAAACTCAAATGTCTGACAGTGGGTTCTGGGACTTGTTTTCCTTAAAATTTTCCCAGGTGACCTTGATGATCAGCCAGATTTGGGAGTCACAGGTTTACAGGCTAAAACCTCATCTCCTTTGCACATTATAGAAGGCTCTCCGTGATAATATCTACCCCGTCTTCTCCAATATCACCTCATGCCTTTCTCCAACTCTTGAATTTTATGCTCTAGCAATGCTGAAAGCTGGTAGTTTTCAGACTCATGTTATTCCATCTCTGTGCTCTTTTGAACACACTATGCCTTCTGCCTGCAATGCCCTTCTCTACCTTGCCTCCTGATGAGTTCCTATTTATCCTTTCAACTCCAACTCAGCCACCAAGGAGTTCATACGAACTGATTCCATTTGTATAAAGTTCAAGTGAAGAATTGATGCTTTTGAATTATGGTGTTGGCAAAGAATATTGAATATACCATGGACTGCCAAAAGAATGAACAAATCTATCTTGGAAGAAGTACAACCAGAATGCTTATTAGAAGGGAGGACAGCAAGACTTCATCTCACATACTTTGGACATGTTATGAGGAAGGATCAGTCCCTGGAGAAGAACATCATGCTTGTAAAGTAGAGGGTCAGAGAAAAAGAGGAGGACCCTCAATGAGTTGGACTGGCACAGTGGTTGCAACAATGGGCTCAAGCATAACAATGATTGTGAGGATGGCACAGGACCAGGCAGTGTTATGTTCTGTTGTACATAAAGTCACTACGAGTCAGAACCAACTCAACAGCACCTAACAACAAAGTTCAAAACAGGCAAAACTAAGCTGTGCTGTTGGGAGTCCCTGGGTGGCACAAACAGTTAAGTGCTCAACTATTAGCTGAAAGGTTGGCAGCCTCGGAAGACAGGCCTGGCAGTCTGCTTCTGAAATGTCACAGTCTTGAAAGCCCTATGGAGTACAGTTGTATTCTGCAACATATGGGGTGGCTATGAGTTGGAATCCATTTGACTGCAACTAAGAACAACAACAACAAGCTATGCTGTTAGGAGTCAGGAGAGTGGTTAGCCTTTGATGACTGGGAGGGGATAGGAGTAGGGCTTCTGGGGTGCTAGTCATGTGTCTAGATCTGGGGTACTGGTTACGGAGGCTTATTCCGATTTATGATGATTCATCAAACTATACACTAATGGCTTGTGCATTTTTTTGTATGTTGAACCAGCTCAGATGGTACTTCATCCAGAAAACCTTCACAGATATCGCCCCTCCATTAGCATTAATCCTGCCCCTTTTCTGTTGCTGCTAGTCCTACTCTAATCTTCTTTCTGGGTATTTAGCCCTCTGAATTATAATTTATTGACATATCTGCCTTTCCATCTAACTGTGAGCACCCTGAGGACAGGATCTGAGAGTCCCCAGCACCTGCCCAGTGCTCTCACACAGGGCTTTGCAAATGTGTGTGGATGGAGTGAATGAATAAATGAATGGAAAGCAATGAGCTTCACCATAATGCCATTTGCTCCTTTTACCTTCCTGTTCAGAATACACAAGGTTGTGTTATTAACCTGCTTTTAACCAATCAGTAAGTCAATTTAAATGGTCTCTTTTCCTGTGCCTCGCACCCGAGGAGGACTGCCTGGGGTTTCCACAGCAGCAGGCTTCAGTCTCCACAGACCCTGTGGCCCTCTGCTGAACTCTCAGTCCATGAGCCAGCGCCTGTTCTTCTGCTCTCATCCCATGTAAATACCATGGCCCAGCAGGATTCCCGTTGGATCACTGAGTTGGCATTGCTCACTGTCTTCCATTATTGCTTAGCGGGAGAAGACATTCCACTGTTCCAGGCAAGTCGTAATAACAATAACAACAAAAAAAGACTCTTAGGACTAGGAGGGGTTCCTGGGGCCACTTACGAGCTAAAAGCAGACTCATCATTTAGCACGGCTATAAAGCTGGCAGAGTTTTCTCGGGATGCACTCTATCATTTTTGCATCTTTCTCCACCTTCACCCCTCTCTTCCCACCTCTATTCCCTCAGGAGACCCACTTCCTGCAGATGTCCAGGTTCTTAGGCTGTCTCTCCCTCTTCTTACTAGCATTACTAGCCTTTGGTAAAGTAGACGATCAACAAAAACAGAGGAAATTCTCAATGAGATAGATTGACTCAATAGCCACAACAATGTATTCAAACATACCAACCATCATGAAGATGGCACAGGACCAGGCAACGTTTTGTTTTGTTATACATAAGGTTGCCGTGAGATGGAGCCAACTCAGCTGCAACTGACAACTATAACAACATCAGAAGGACCTTGGGTGTAGTGAGACGAGCTCTAGACCTGGAATCCTAAAGTCAGGGTCTCTATTCTATCTCTGTCACCCACTGTCCTTAGACAAGCCACTTTAACTCTCTTGTCCTCAGCCTTAGTTATAAACCGAGGCATGAGCAGGGTCTACAACACAGGACTGTTGTGAGCACTCACAATGAGATGAGGTAGTGCAAATGACTTACAAAGGGTAAAGTTCCATGCAAACTTGAGGAATAGTCAGTAGTGTGAGCAGAAGATTCAGGGAGCAGTTAGATTTAAAATCTTACGTCTTAAAGAAATTTCAAATGTCACTGACCAAGCTGAGGAGAAAATGTGGGTCAGGTGGTTCCAGGACAGAAGAAAATAGTAGTATGTGAAAGAACACTCACCTCCTTCAGGGACCTGTATTTCTACATCTAGAACATCCTTCCGCAATGGTTTGCAACAAGCCCATCAATGAGGGTACAAGGTTCTTTCACTATATAGGAAGGGATATTCCTCAAAAGCTTAGTTGAGGTTCCAGCCTCATTTAGTGGACACTGCTGATGGCCCATCCCTTCTGCTGTCCTTCTGGGGGACTGGTAAAATTCTATGCAAACATTTATATCACAGGTGCTCAGGCAAAGCTGAATGGGTAGGAAAACAACATGCCTCTGTCAATAATGTCATCTCATTGGACTCCATCAGTGAAACTGAACTTTGAGAATCCTTAAGGTTATCAAAGAGAAAAAGAAAAAAATTTCCTGTGAGTTAGCCATGAGAGGATGTGTATGCCCAAAGAACCCAGGTGAGATTGTGGGGCAATTGCATAAGACTATCAATTGCATACATTCCTATGAAGTGGCCTGTGTGTCCATTAAGCTTCGAGGAGGGAAGCAGATGATGTTCACTGCTGGATGTTCACAGCAACTGGCACAGTGCCCAGTAGCATTTGATGGATTCAGGATTGAGTCCTGGTTCTGCCACTTATTCATCACATGATCCTGGGAAAGTTATCAAATCAGGTACCATACACTCAGTTTTCTCATTTGTCATATAGGAATTAAAATGCCTGCCTCATAGCAATGCTTTTGAATTAAAGGAAGATGATGCATGCAAAGTGTTTACAAGTTTTGGCAGGTAAAAACTCAATAAATGGTGTTGTGTTGTTGTTAGGTGCCATCGAGTAGGTTCTGACTCATAGTGACCCTGTGGGACAGAATAGAACTGCCCCATAGGGTTTCCAAGGAGTGGCTGGTGGATTTGAACCGCCAACCTTCTGGTTAGCAGCCGAGCTGTTAACCACTACACCATGGTAGTTATTTTAGTATTCTGCTTCAGAACTAATTTTCTAACAAGTGGAGTTTACATTAACCTAGCTGTTGGTAAAACTCAAGTTGGTTAAATGCCGTTTCTATTCTCCCAAGATCCATTAGGAAAGAAAGGGAGAATCCCCAGCCAAAAAGATGCATTAAAGAGTATGATTTTTTAATCACTCCATTCCAGGCATGGTACAAACTGAAGGTGAAATGTGTGTATGAGGGTTCATTCTAACAGTCTGGGAGTCCCACCAGAGAATACCAGATTCTTCCAAGATGGGGAAGAAAAAAACTTCTAAAAATAGATGGAAACCTAAGCATCTCACACCAGGTAGAAGTTTCCTAAACTTTCAGCCTGTCCCAGGATACAGCACATCAGCCATCTCTTATGGAAACAGCTGGGTATCATCTTGATTCTTAATGAGAATGGCAGGTTGTCTTAGTCATCTCTTGCTGCTATAACAGAAATACCACAAGTAGATGACTTTAACAAACAGAAACGTATTCTTTCATAGTTTAGGAGGCTAGAAGTCCAAATTCAGCACCAGCTGTAGAAGAAGGCTTTCCTTCTCTGTCAGCTTTGGGGGAAGGTCCTTGTCATCAAGTTTCCCCTGGGTCTAGGAGCTTCTCAGAGCAGGGACCCTGGGTCCAAGGCTGCGCTCTGCTCCCAGCTCTTTATTCTTGATTGTAGGAGGTCCCTCTCCTCTTTGCTTGTTTCTCTCTTTTATATCTCAAAAGAGATTGTCTCAAGATACAACCTAATCCTGTAGACTGAGTCCTGTCTCATTAACATAACTGCCTCATTAACAGCATGGAGGTTAGGATTTACAACGCATAGGTTGATCACATCAGATCACAAAATGGAGGACAGCCACACAATACTGGGAATCATGGCCTAGCCAAGTTGACACACATTTTTGGAGGGCACAATTCAATCAGTAACACCGGTCATTCAGTGCTGAGCTGTCCATGCACAAGTAACTTCCAAATTTTCAAAACAATTAGCTAAAAGAAAATTAGCCTCTTACATTGCAAACATAGCATAGGCACCTAATTCCACCTACCAGATTATAATACTTTGCATCATTCAGTTTCATATTTATGCCTATAGGTTTCAGCTACTTTAGGGGACAGACAAGTAACAAAGAAGGAGAGCTTCTTTATAAAGTAGCCTCTGCTGAAGAGCTTCCAGCTGGTAAAAGGGATTATCCTGCCAAGACCCTATTATAGTAAACAGTCCATAAATGTTTATTGAGCAACTAACTGATTCATTGGTTCATTAATTCATTTCTTCAACAAATGCATATGGGCACTTACTCCTGCAAGGCTCATAGGCTGGAGATGATTAAGCCACAGTCCTTGATCTCAAGAAACTTAAAGTCTAGTGAGAGATTATAAAAAAGCTGACTATGATACCAGAAAGAAATAAGTGCTCCAAATAAGCTGTAAGCAAAGTGCTCTGAGCACTCTGAGGGAGGAGTTGTTGCCCAGTAGAGAGGAAAGACTCAATGATATGCTGGAAATGACATCTGAAGGCTCCGGTGAGCAATAGCTGACGGTGAAATGCTGTGACCCCCCCAGCTACAAAGCAGTGCAAAGCACCCTCCTGTTGGCCCCCTCCACATCTACACCACCTCTGCGCTCAATGGAGGCTCTGTGATGAACCCTGTCTTTAACCGAGCCAGGCCCAAGAATCGATGGTCCAGGTCCTCCCAGCATTCTCAGCCTTGCCTCTCTCAACTTAATTCAGGCCAAGGATTGATTTTCCTGCAGCTCCAACATGTCACACCACTTCGCAAAGCCAGCATCTTATGGGCTCAGCTAATAACTCCCAGTGGATCTTAGGCAGGAGTCTCAGCCTGCAGGAAAATTGGTTCAGTTCTGAACTATGTTATGACTAATCTTTTCCATCATTTATTAAGTGAGGATCTTGTCAACTGGGGGGGCTTCTTTTGCTCTGCCTGGGAAATAGAATAGAGAGATGGACAGGGAGGGCAAAAGATGAAGGGGTGAGATATATAGGGGCATCAAGAATTTTATCAAGAGACATAGAATGCCCAGCAATTGATCATAATGTCTGGGACTTGTCAGTTGTAAGTTTCCCAACTTGCCAGTATTTGTGATCTGTTGCCAAAGTGGTTCAAGGCCTGTGGACGATATGATTTCATCAGCCCCGGGGGCTACTCTGGGTCAGGAGCACAGGAGTGGCTCAGGGGAATGGCAGCCCCCTAAGGCCTGACCTTGTCACCTTGAGGGAGTGATGCACCAGTCATATGACATGCCGGAAGGACTGTGGTTTGGAATGGGAGGCCTGGATTTCAGTCCTGGCTTTCTACACAACCAGACATAAAGCCGTGAATAAATCAGTTCATCTTTGTGAATCGGTTTCTCATCTTTAAAATGGGAGTATTATTATCTACTCTGACAAGATTGTTCAGAGGACCTTGAGCAGACTACATAACCTCTCTGTGCCTCAGTTTTCTCATCTGCAAAATTGTTAGGTGCCGCCGAATCACTTCCAACTCATAGTGACTCTATGTACAACAGAACGAAATACTGCCTGGTCCTGAGCCATCGTCACAGTCGTTTTTATGCTTGAGCCCATTATTGCATCTAGTGTGTCAATCCATCTCCCTGAGGGTCTTCCTCTTTTTCGCTGACCATCCACATTACCAAGCATGATGTCCCTCTCTAGGGACTGGTCACTCCTGACAACATGTCCAAAGTATGTGAGACAAAGTCTCACCATTTTCACTTCTAAGGAGCATTCTGGCTGTACTTCTGAAAAATAACACCTGCCAAATATGGTTTTCAGAGTCCTTGGGTGGTACAAACGATTAACATGCTCAGTAGCTAAAGGGAAGGTTGGTAGTTCATGTCCATCCAGAAGCACCTCAGAAGAAAGATCTGGTGATCTACTTCCAAAAAATCACCATTGAAAAGCCTATGGAGCACAGTTTTACTCTGACACACATGGGGGTAAGTTGACTAAATAGCAACTTCTTTTTTTTAATCTCACTTTACCTGTTTGTCCTGTTGTAAAATTGCCCTGATTTATGGGTGCATAAACTGACTGATGGAGGACTGAAATTGCACACTACAAGTCTTAACCTATAAGGTGATATTTTAGTAATCTAGTGCTGTGAAACACAACGCTCACAGGATTGAAAGAATATCAACTGAGATGTTTCAACAAACTGATGCAGCACTGGGAGTGCTTACTTGTCTATGCCAAGAAATTTGGAAGACAGCTACCTGGCCAACCAACTGGAAGAGATCCATATTTATGCCTATTCCCATGAAAGGTGATCCAATCAAATACAGAAATTATCAGACAATATCATTAATATCACAAGCAAGTAAAATTTTGCTGAAGATCATTTAAAAGCAGCTGCAGCAGTATATCGACAGGGCACTGCCAGAACTTCAAGCTGGATTTAGAAGAGGATGTGGAACCAGGGCTATCAGTCAGAAAGATGTTTACCTGTGTTTTATTGACTATGCAGAGGTGATCGACTGTGTGGATCATAACAAATTATGGCTAACATTGCAAAGAATGGGAATTCCAAAACACTTAATTGTGCTCATGAGGAATCTGTACATGGAACAAGAGGCAATCATTCGAATAGAACAAGGGGATATTGCATGATTTAAAGTCAGGAAATGTGTGCATCAGGGTTGTATCCTTTCACCAAACCTATTCAATCTGTATGCTGAGTAAATAATCCTAGAAGAGGACTATATGAAGAATGGGTCATCAAGATTGGAGGAAGACTCAGTAACAACCTGTGTTGTTTAGATGACACAACCTTGCTTGCTGAAAGTAAAGAACTTGAAGCATTTACTGATGAAGATCAAAGACCACAGCCTTCAGTATAGATTACACTATAACATAAAGAAAACTAAAATCCTCACAACTGGACCAATAAGCAACATCATGATAAATGAAGAAATGATTGAGGTTGTCAAGGATTTCATTTTACTTGGATTCCAATCAACACCCATGGAAGCAGTAGTCAACAAATCAAACGACGCATTGCATTGGGCCTCTTAAAGGCCTCTTTAAAGTGTTGAAAAGCAAAGATGTCACCTTGAGAACTAAGGTGTGCCTGACCCAAGCAATGGTGTTTTCAATTGCCTCATATGCATGCAAAAGCTGGGCAATGAATATGAAAGACCAAAGAAGAATAGATGCCTTTGAATTGTGGTGCTGGAGAAGAATATTGAATATAGCATGGACTTCCAAAAGAATGAACAAATCTATCTTGGAAGAAGTACAACCAGAATGCTCCTTAGAAGCACTGGACATGTTATCAGGAGGGTTCAGTCCCTGGAGAAGGACATCATGCTTGCTAAATTAGAGGGTCAATGAAAAAGAGGAAGACCCTCAATAATATGGATTGACACAGTAGCTACAACAATGGCCTCAAGCATAGCAACAATTGTGAGGATGGCACAGGACTAGGCAGTGTTTCGTTCTGTCATGCATGGGGTCACTATGAGTTGGAAATGACTCAGTGGCACCTAACAAAAACAAGTGCTGCTGTAGCGGAACTACCACAAGTGGGTGGCTTTAACAAACAGAAATTTATTTTCTCACAGTTTAGAGACTAGAAGCTTGAATTCAGGGTGCTGGCTGTAGGAAAACGCTTTCTCTCTCTCTGTGTCAGCTATGGAGGAAGATCCTTATCTCTTTGAGCTTCTGCTCCTGGGCAGTCTTCATGTGGCTTGGCATCTCTCTTTCCCCAACTCTGCTTCTTTTGCTTGTTTTTTAAATGTCTTCTAGCTCTCAAAAGAGATTGATTTAAGACACACCTTACACTAATCCTGTCTCATTAACATAACAAAGACAACCCATTCCCAAATGGGATTATAACCACAGACATTGAGGTTAGGTTTAGCAACACATGTTTTAGGCGGACACAATTTAATCCATATCAGGTGACTTGCCCTTCTTGTTTCTGTGGCATTCACTTGAGACCAGAACCCACTGAAGTGGGTAAATGTTGCCTGTGTGGCCCACCCAGCACTAATACTAATTTCCCAAATGGAAGAGAGCTAATTTCTGGAAACACACTAAGGGTAGCTTGCAGAGAACTCTGGAGCTACCCCTGCTGTGGTCATGTCAGTTGGAGGGAGAGGAGAGGAAGAGAAAGAAAGAGCCATAGCTTTCTCCCACCTGGAAGAAGGGAGGAATGAATCATATTATGTAGTGGCGGAGGCTCCACAGCCTGCCTTCAGGCCAGAGAGATGTCTTTTCTCTCAGGACAGATGCACTCAGCAGCAGATTCCTGAGATTCCACATGGGGCTTTGCTGCCAGGCACCATTCTCCTGACCTCCAGGCCAGACTACCCCAGGGCAACCACTCACCACTCACTGAAGGAGCCTTGTCTCAGTCAAGGCCACTGAACTCATTTTATTTGGCTGCTTGCTTGGGCCCAGCCCTCAGCTTGGGCTAACAGGGCAGGAAACACTTGGGGTGGGGGGTGGGGGAGGTGGGACTAAGGGCAGGGAAGGCTAAAGGGGGGTGGAGAGAGCTGGGGTAATGAGAAGGGAGATCAGACAGCAAAAACAGAAGCCAAACGTAGATGCCCAAACAAGACCAGAGCCTAGGCCCCTGCAGTATCTCTGGACATGAGAACAGGTAGACCCAGTTCTGGGGTGCAAATGAGAGGCCATTCCAGAGGGGCAAGTCTTTAATATAGCCAGAAAAGAAATTGGCACACCTGGACCAAGCACCAGGTTCAGACAGAGAAAGATAAAACACTTAGGCCAAGACTCAATGCTGGGAGTGTCCAGATCCTGAAAGCCTACATATGGGAGGTGTGGAGGGGGTGGGAGGAGGCTGGGACGATGATTAGGAAGCAAGGCCAACACCTTCCCTGAGAATCTCTACCTGCAAAACTTGAGCTGGGGCAGGGTTGTGCCTCCAAAGCAAAGTCTTGAAGTGGGTGCTGATCCCTTCCTCCTTGTCCTAACTGAGGTGCACACTTCAGCCCTCCACACCCATTCTTCAGGAATAGCAAACAAAGGCTGCTTCTTTGGGCTCAGGCTCCAATGTGGACTGTAGGATTGCTGGAGCTGGTTTGTACCCTCCCCCAAAGGGATATCTAGATCTATGCTTATATAGCCACTCCAGTGGCAACAGTGTAGATGATCTAGAGTTTTATCTCATACCCATACTCAATCAACAGAGAAAGAAAACAAACACTTGAAGTGATGCAAAAAAGAAAAACAAAGACAGAGACCCAGAGCACCAGAGGTGGCTATTTTAGTCAAAACAAACAATCCTAGTTTACAGCTAGCAGAACAAGGCTTTGTCTTGAGAAAATGGCAAAGGTTGTCCTCAACCTCAACCCCTTTTACTCAGCCTCAGCACACAGACACACCCTTGTAGGCCTCACTCTGCCTCCATGCAGGTGAGGGTCCAAAACTCACTTGGGCTCTGGCTGCACAAGATACTCCACCTGATACAGGCTCCCACGCTCCTGACTTTCCCAACCCAGCTAACCACTCCCACAAGAATGAACCCATGCTCCCCTTAACCCTTGTGATTGGCCATCATTCTCAGTGGTTTGGCAGTTATGTAATGATGTACGTTGGCAGTTATAATTTAGTTATCCTCCATTTTGTATTATAATGTAATCCATTCATGATGTAATTTGATGTGATCAGACAATCAGTTGTAAGAGGAGTTTCCTCACGGAGGTGGCCTGCATCCAATATATATGGACATTCTGGCAAAACTCACTGGCTTTTGCTCATTCCAGATCTTGCATCCAGCTGTTCTTCAACTGACCTCCAGTTCTTCGGACTTGAGCCAGTGGCCTGCCATATTGCCTGATGATGTTGTGATTCATCAGCCTCCACAGCCTGTGGGCCAACAACTTGCCATTGGACCTGCCAATCTTGAGTTCATCAGCCCCTGCAGCTACGTGAGTCACGAGAAACCTCCAGCCTGACACCTGACCCTCAGACTTGGGGCTTGCAAGCCTCTACAACCACTTGAGCAATTTCCTTGAAGTAAATCCCTCTCTCTCTCTCTTTCTAGACACATACACGCTTCACTGGTTTTGCTTCTTTAGAAAACCCACCCTAAGACATTTGTACCAAGCCTGGTTCTAGAAAAACAAAATTGTGGACTCCCAGCAAAATGGCACTCTAGCAGAAGCACCATGCCATTCCTCCACAGCAAAAATCTGAAAAACTAAGCCAAACAGAGAAAACAGCAATCCTGAAACCCTAAAACATCAAATGAAGAGATAAAGAACCAGCCAAGCACCAAATGGGGTGAGAAAACTGGCAGAGAATGGAGAGTGAGGAGAGATTCATGCAGAGGTTGCCTATCAGCTAACGCAGCACGGACCAGCCATCTTGAACTCCTATCAGAGACCAGCAAATAGCGGGTAAGAGAAAGCAGCTTCACGGAGCTTCCAGCAGGAGACAAAACAACCAGTAATTTATGATATACACTTTCCCACTCCCCACTTTTCTTCACCCCCACTCGGCCTGCTCTGCTTCCTGAAGCCACAGTCTGTTGGCCGGGAGGCACCAGCTGCTTGGATTCCACCCACCCGCACTGGCCAACTCCCTGAGTGCCATTTGTTGGCTGCTGGTGTTGCTTTTTTCCTCTTCTTTTGATTTCTTCTTTACCTCTCACCACCTCCCCCTCCTTTTGCTCAAATACGTGGCTCCATGTGCCGTCTTTGCTTCTTCCTAAGGGGCTGTGGAGCTCCGTTCGAGTGTGGAACTGTGTACTGGACTGGGCTACCATGCTGGTGGGATCCCAGGGCTTTTGTTTGTTCATTTGTTTTGAATTCTTTGTTTGTTTTCTTTTCCTTTTCTCTAATTGAGAGCCCATTCTGTCCTGGCAGTGCTACATGGCTTGGGACCTACCCCCTTAGCTTGTGCAGACGCACAGAGGGATCCCTGAGGACATTTCTTTTTTTCATGGGTTTTTTTTTTTTTTTCCTTCTGTTTTTTGGGGGGCTTTTCTTGTTCCTTTTTTTTTTTTTAATTTGTTTTGTTTTCTTTTCTGTCTTTTTCCCTTTTTGTCTTTCTTCATTACTCAGTTTCTCATCTCTGTATACTTTCCTTCTCTTCCAGTTCCCTGAGTATCTGATGCTGAATACCTCCATGTCATCTAGCCAGGCTGTACTGCAACACCTGGAAACAACTTCCCCAGACATCATAGCTGCACTGGTGGGATCCCTGGGAGCTTTGTGTTCTTTTTTCTTTCTAATTTTTATTTATTCATTCTTTTCTTTTCTTTTCTTTTTTTCCTTCTTCTTCCCCTTTTTGTTTTTCTCCATTTCGTAGTCTCTCATCTCTCTACTCCAAAGGCAAGCTCCCCTACCACTCTTTTTTGTTTGTTCGTATGATATTGGCTCCTATTCCTCTCTCCTCTCTCCCATATCCATCTTAGCTCCACACATAAAAATCTCCCCTTCTCCATCCTGCGTACCTTCACTATGCGCTTAACATCACACCACCAAGCAGCACAGGCACAGCCTATGGGAACCTGCCTTACACTGATTAATGACCTGCCCCGGTGGCTGTAGTAAGTGCCACAAACAACACATCCCAGCAACTCCTCTTCAGCTAGACCTGCCTTACTGTACCACATCTGAGCAACCGACCCTGCCAATTGGAGAAGGAAGCAGAAAGTATCATGCCCACAGACAAGCAAACAACAAAGAACACAAAGCCCTCCTGATCATACATAGCCAAAAAAAAAAAAAGGACAAAACAAACAAATCTACAATCTATAAATGGAAAAATAACTACTGAATGCCCCGAAGACAGCAGACAATGTCAAAACATTTACAAAAACAGGACAGAATGGTTCCAGTAGGCATCCAAAATAAAACACCAGATGACAGTCCAGTGGAAGAAAAGGCACTAAAACTACCTGATAGGGAATTCAAATCTCTAATACTCAGAATTATCCAAGAGTTGAAGCAAAAAGCAGACAAAAAGGAGGAAAAAGTAGATAAATTCATGGAAAATACAGACAAAAAATGGAAAAATTCAGGAAAATAATGCAGGAACAAAGTGTCAAAATAAATTAACAACTATAAATCATACAAAAACAACAATTAGAAATCCAAAGATAAGCAACAAAATTTCAGAAATGCACAGTGTCATAGAAGGGCTGAGGAGCAGATTTGAAACTGTGGAAGACAGGATCAGTGGAATTGAAGACAAACACTTGGATACAACTCTGTTTCAGGAAAACTCAGAAAAAAGAACAAAGAAAAATGAAGAGACCCTGAGAGTTATATGGGATAAAATCAAAAGCAAAAAATTGTGAGTGATCAGTGTTCCGGAACAGGGGGAGAAAACAGAAAACACAGAGAGGATCACTGAAGAACTGCCGACAGAAAACTTCCCCAATATCCTGAAAGGTGAAAAGCTGGGCATCCAAGAAGCTCAATGAACCCCATATAGGATAGACCCCAAAAGAAAATCACCAAGGCATATCATAATCACACTCGCCAAAACAAAAGACAAACAAAGAATCCTGAGACCAGCTCATGAAAAACAAGAAGTCACATACAGAGGAGAAACAATAAGACTAAGCTCAGGTTATTCAGCAGAAACCATGCAGGAAAGAATGCAATGGGATGACATATATAAAACCTGGGAAGAAAAAAACTGCCAACCAAGAATAATATATCCTGCAAAACTCCAGTTCAAATATGACTGTGAAATTAGATCATTTTCAGATAAACAGAAATTAAAGGACTATGTAAAAACCAAACTAAACTTACAAGAATTATTAAAGGGAGTTCTTCTATCTGAGAATAAACAACTTCAGCTCACAAGCTGAATCTCAGATGCAAGGTCGTACCATCCAAATGCCAATCTAGGAAATGAAATCTCAAGGACTATCCAAAACCTAAAGAAATATAACTGGGAATCAGAGCACTTAATCAGTAAATGACAACAACACCAAGACAATAAAAGAGGGAATAAACAATGTAGGTATAGAACCTTGTAATGGAGAGGAGGCGAGGCGATACCAAGTAATAATAGGCTGCTTCAAACTTCAAAAGATAAGGGTAAATTTCATGGTAACCACAAAGAAAGTTAACTAACATATTCATAAAAATAAAGAGGAAAAACATAAAGTTTCAGCAAAAACAAAAACTAGAAAAACAAAAGAAATGGAAAAAAAAAATCCACAAACAAAAGTAATTCAGCACAGGGGAGTAAGAAGAACAAAGAAAACGTCAGCACCACAAAAAAAAAAAAGCACTACAAAATGACAGCAATAAACTCACATCTATCAATAATTACACTGAACGTAAATGGACTCAATGCACCCATAAAGAGACAGAGAGTGACAGAATGGACAAAAAAACAGGATCCATCAATATGCTGTCTACAAGAGACACACCTTAGAAACGAAGAAGTTAATTTATTAAAAGTCAAAGGCTAGAAAAAAAAATATCAAGCTAACAACTACCAAAAAAGAGCAGGAGCAGCAATACTAATCTCAGATAAAAGAGACTTTAAAATAGAATCCACCATAAAAGACAAAGAAGGACACTCTATAATGATAAGGGGGCAATCCATCATGAAGACATAACCATAATAAACATCTATGTTCCCAATGACAGGGCTCCAAAATACATAAAACAAACTCTAACAACACTGAAAAGAGAAATTGACAGTTCCACAATAATAGTAGGAGACTTCAACACACCACTCTCAGTAAAGGACATAACAACTAAAAAGAAACTCAGCATAGATACAGAAGACCTAAAGGGCACAATCAGCCAACTTGACCTCATAGACATATATGGAACACTCCATCCAACACCTGCAAATTACACATTCTTTTCAAATGCACATGGAATGTTCTCCAGAATAGACCGCACCTTAGGCCACAGAGCAATCCTCGACAAGATCCAAAATGCTGAGATAATTCAAAGTATCTTCTCTGACCACAATGCCATCAAGGTAGAAATTAACAACAGAAAGAGCTAGGATAAAAAATCAATTACATGGAAACTGAATAATACCCTGCTTACACATCACTGGGTAATAGAAGAAATCAGAGATGGAATCAAAAAATTCCGAGAATGAAAATACTTCATACCAAAACCTTTGGGACACAGCAAAGGCAGTCCGCAGAGGACAATTTATAGCAATAGATGCACACATCAAAAAAGAAGAAAGGGACAAAATCAAAACATTAACTACACAACTCAAACAGATAGAAAGAAAACAGCAAAAAAAGCCCACAGTCACCAGAAGAAAGGAAACAATAAAGATCAGAGCAGAAATAAATGAAATAGAAAACAGAAAAACAATAGAAACAATCAACAAAACCAAAAGTTGGTTCTTTGAAAGAATCAATAAAATCAACAAACCACTGGCCAGAGTGACAAACGAAAAACAGGAGAAGATGCAAATAACCCAAAAAAGAAATGAAATGGCGACATTACATCAAACCCAACTGGAATAAAAAGGATCATAAGAGAATATTATGAAAAATTATACTCCAACAAATTTGAAAAGCTAGAAGAAATGGATAAATTTCTAGAAACACACTACCTATTCAAACAAAGAGATGTTGAAAATTTGAACAGACCCATAACAAGAGAAGAGATTGAAAAGGTAATTAAAAAAAAAAAAAAAACTCCCAACAGAAAAAGCTCTGGCCCAGATGGCTTCACTGAAGAATTCTACAAAACATTCACAGAAGAGCTTGTACCAGTACTACTCAAGCTATTTCAGAGCATAAAAAAGGAAGCAACATTTCCAAATTCATTCTATGAAGCCAGCATAACGCTGATACCAAAACCAAGCAAAGACGCCACAAAAAAAGAAAATTACAGACCAATATCTCTCATGAATATCGATGCAAACATTCTCAACAAAATTCTAGCCAATAGAACTCAGCATCATATCAAAAAAATAATACACCACGACCAAGTAGGATTCATACCAGGTATGCAAGGATGGTTCAACATTAGAAAATCAATCAATGTCATCCACCACATAAATAAAGGGAAAGAAAAGAATCACATGATCATCTCAATTGATACAGAAAAGGCATTTGACAAAGTCCAACACCAATTCCTGATAAAAACTCTCAATAAAATAAGTATAGAAGGAAAATTTCTCAACATAATAAAGGACATCTATGCGAAACCAATGGCCAACATCATTCTTACTGGAGAGAGGCTAAAAACATTCCCCTTGAGAATGGGAACAAGACAAGGATGTCCTTTATCACGACTCCTATTTAACATTGTGCTGGAAGTTCTATCTAGAGCAATAAGGGAAGAAAAAGAAATAAAGGGCATCCAAATTGGTAATGAAGACGTTAAACTGTCCCTGTTTCCAGATGATATGATACTATACACAGAAAACCCTAAAAACTCCACAAGAAATCTACTGGAACTAATAGAAAGATTCAGCAGAGTAGCAGGGTACAAGATAAACATTCAAAAATCAGTTGGATTCCTGTACACCAATAAGGAGAACGATGAAAAGGAAATCAGGAAAACAATACCATTTTCAATAGCCCCTAAAAAGATAAAATACTTAGGAATAAATCTGACCAGGGATGTAAAAGACCTATACAAAGAAAACTACAAAACACTACTGCAAGAAACCCAAGGGGATCTACATAAATGGAAAAACACACCATGCTCATGGGAAGGCAGACTCAATGTTGTGAAAATGACAATTCTACCCAAAGCAATTTACAAATACAATGCAACCCCGATCCAAATACCAACAACATTCTTCAAAGAGATGGAAAAACTAATCACTAACTTTATATGGAAAGGGAAGAAGCCCCGAATAAGTAAAGCACTACTGAAGAAGAATAAAGTTGGAGGACTCACACTACCTGACTTCAGAACCTACTATACAGCTACAGTAGTCAAAACAGCCTGGTTCTGGTACAACGACAGATACATTGACCAATGGAACAGAATTGAGAACCCAGATGTAAATCCATCCACCTACAGTCACCTGATCTTTGACAGGGGCCCAAAGTCCATCAAATGGGGAAAAGACAGTCTTTTTAATAAATGGTGCTGGGAAAAGTGGATATCCATCTGCAAAAAAATGAAACAGGACCCATACCTCAAGCCTACTCATACCTCATACCCCACTACTTCAAAATGAATCAAAGACCTGAATATAAAGCCTAAAACTATAGAGTTCATAGAAGAAAAAATAGGACCAACACTTCAGGCCTTAATACATGGCATTAACAGGCTACAAACCATAACCATCAAAGCACAAACCCCAATAGATAAGCTAGATAACTGGGATCTTCTAAAAATCAAACACCTATGCTCTTCAAAAGACTTCACCAAAAGAGTAAAAACAGAACCTACAGACTGGGAAAAAATTTTAGGACAGTACAGTCAGACAAAGATCTAATCTCCATAACCTACAAGAAAATCCAACACATCTACAACAAAAAGACAAACAATCCTATTAAAGAATGGGCAAAGGAAATGAATAGACACTTCACCAAAGAAGACGTTCAAGTGGCCAACAGACACATGAGGAAATGCTCACGGTCACTAGCCATTAGAGAAATGCAAATTAAAACCACAATGAGATACCATCTCACCCTGGCATTACTGGCAGGAATCAAAAACACTGGAAATAACAAATGTTGGAGGGGCTGTGGGGAGATCGGAACTCTTATGCACTGCTGGTGGGAATGCAAAACGATACAACCATTTTGGAAAATGATATGGTACTTTCTTAAAAAGCTAGAAATAAACATACCATTCGATCCAGCAATCCCACTCCTAAGAATATATCCTAGAGAAATAAGAGTCATCACTAGAATTGACATATGCACAGCTATGTTCATGGCAGCATTGTTCACAATAGCAAAAAGATGGAAACAACCTAGATGCCCATCAACAGATGAATGGATAAACAAACTATGGTACTTACACACAATGGAGTACTATGCAATGAGAAAGAACAATGATGAATCTGTGAAGCATCTCATAACATGGATGAAACTGGAGGACATTATGCTGAGTGAAATAAGTCAATCACAAAATGACAAATATTGTATGAGACCTCTATTGTAAAAACCCATGAAAAAGTTTACACACAAAAAGTAACAATCTTTGTTGGTTACCAGGGATGGGGAGGGGGGAATACTAAATAGGCAATAGGTAAGTGGTATCTTTGGTGAAGGTGAGACAGTACACAATACTGGGGAAACCAGTGCACAACTTGTACAAGGAAAGGTCATGGAAGCTCCATAGACACATCCAAACTCCCTGAGGGACTGAATTGCTGGGTGGAGGGCTGTGGGGACCACGGTCTCGAGGAACATCTAGCTCAACTGGCATAACACTGATTATAAAGACAATGTTCTACATTCTACCTTGGTGAGTAACATCTGGGGTCTTAAAAGCCCGTGAGCAGTCATCTTAGATATTGCACTGGTCTCATCCCTTTGGGAGCAAGGGAGAGTGAAGAGAACAGGATACAAGGAAAAGATTAGTCCAAAGGACTAACGGACCACAGCTACCAAGGCCTCCACCAGACTGAGTCCAGTACAGCTAGATGGTGCCTGGCTACCAACACTGACTGCTCTGACCAGGATCACAACAGAGGATTCTGGACAGAGCTGGAGAAGGATGTAGAACAAAATTCTAACACACACAAAAAAAGACCAGACTTACTGGCCTGAAAGAGACTGGAGAAACCCAAGAGTATAGCCCCCAGACACCCTTTTAGCTCAGTGACGAAGTCACTCCCGATGTTCACCATTCAGCCGGGGGTTGGACAGCCCCATAAAACAAAATGAGACTAATGAGGCACCGCAGTCCAGGGACAAGGGCTAGAAGGCAGAAGGGGACAGGTAAGCTGGTGATAGGGAACCCAAGGTTGGGTAAGGACATCATTGATGTGTAGTGAGGTTGTTAACCATTGTCATAAGGCAACATGTGTACTAACTTTAATGAGAAACTTTTTTTCTGTAAACCTTCATCTAAAGTGAGAATAGCAGCACAATTGGAAGAGTGTAGTCGATGTCACTGAACTGTGCATGTAGAAATTTTTGAAATGGTCTATCTTTGGTTATATATAGGGTTGACATGTTGTGGGGTTGTTAACCAATGTCATAAAACAATATGTGTACTGACTGTTTAATGAGAAACTGTTTGTTCTATAAACCTTCACCTGAAGTACAATTTAAAAAAAAATTGTAAGGAAGAGTCTTCTAAATTGGTTCTCAAGTCTAGTTAGTCTTAAAGGCATTAATGACTCTGCTTCCAGTAATAAAGAGAGCACTGCTAATCTACGGTATGAGGTGGTGTCATGGATTGTATTGTGTCCCCCCAAAAATGTGGGTAACAGATTGGCTGGGTCATGATTCCCAGTATTGTATGATTGTGTTATCTGATGTGATTCCTTGTGTGTTGTAAACTCTACCACTATGATGAGATTATATGTGATCTCCTCATGTGTTATAAATTCTATCACTGTGATGAGGTTATACTGATAAGGTTGACAAGATTAGTGTCTTAATGCAATCTCTTTTGAGATATAAAAGACAGAAGTGAGCAGAGACTCATGGGAACCTCATACCACCAAGAAAGCAGTGCTGGGAGCAGAGCATGTCCTTTGGACCTGAGGTTCCTCCGCAGAGAAGCTCCCAGACCAAAGGAAGACTGATGACATGGACTTTCCTCCAGAGCCGATGGAGAAAGTGTTCCCCTGGAGCTGATGCCTTGAATTTGGACTTGTAGCCTACTGGACTGTGAAGAAATAAACTTCTCTTTGTTAAAGTCATCCACTTGTAGTATTTCTGTTGGAGCACCACTAGATGACTGAGACGGGTGGCAATAGAAATACAAGAAATACCACCACCAATAGATCAAGTATTGGTGAGAGATGAGGTTCTGTGTGATCACATGTTTGATACTTTTCTACAATTCTGTCAGAATGAGAAGTATAAGGAGGCTGATTGGTTGGTCCTACTTTTGCTAGAATAAGTGGAGAAAGAAAGAAGTGAGCTCAGGGCTTCATAGTCACAGCTCAAGTGCTGCATAAACAAAGTTGCCACTCGTGCCCTGATAGAAAGCCTTATTTATTGTAGCAACAGAGCTAATATTGCCAAAAAAACAAACCTAGAGTCTTATTCTAAGAGTGGCTGAATTACAATACCAATTGAATTCCCTACCTCAAATGGCGTCTGAAGTTAAAGTGAGGGCATTGATTGGGAAGAAATGGGTTCTTGAAACTTGGGATGGGGACATATGGGCAGATAATCAGGAATCTGGGAACACTGAGGCCCTAAATTCCATTGAATCACTCTTGTCAATAAAACCAGCCTTCTCACTCCCATCTGAAGAGATTACTCCCTCTTTTATCTGCTAAGCCACGCATCCCAGTAAAACCATAAGCCCTTCCACCCCCATTTGATGAGATTAACACAGATGTGTCTAAAGAAACTTTGCCTGAGATACCTCTTGGGGGCAGAGTCTGACTCATCACCTGGGGAGGCATCTGAGTTTCCCTGGGTCATCACCTGAGACAGACGCCTTACAAAACATTGCTGAATGTTCTCAGAACACGTCCCCACCACCCATTTTTGCTTCTAGACCGGTAACTAGACTTACGTCTCAGTGAACCCCAAAAGGTGAAGTACAAAGTGTGACCCAGGAGGAGGTACGTTGCACTCCAAAAGAACTGCTTGATTATTCTAATATGTACAAACAGAAACCTGGGGAATATGTGTGGGAATGGCTATTAAGGTTGTGCGACAATGGCACAAGGAACATAAAGTTGGATCCGTCTGAGTTTATTGATATGGACTCACTAAGCATAGATTGTTCGTTCAGTGTTTCAGCTCAAGAGGTTAGGAAAGGTTCTAATACTTTATGTGGTTGTACTATGCAGTAAGTTACTTAATATAGCCCTTCTAGCCATAGTCATTGTAACTCTCATCAAAAGACTGGGTGGGACTATGCAGGTGAGGTGTTTGTGGCCCACCAAGGGGATTGGATAGCTTGCTAATAATGCAAATAAGGTGCATGACACATGTGGGTGTAGTGTGCAAATAAGGTGTATAAAACCCTAATGAGGTGACTGGTCAGTTTTGCCAGTCCCACTAGGCTTAAAATGAACCATCCCAGAAGTGGAAAGGGAGGATCTCACCACCACCAAGAAAGAAGAACCAGGAGTAGAGTGCATTCTTTGGACCTGGGGTCCCTGCTCTGAGAAGCTCCTTGAACCAGGAGACCGAGAGAGAGAGAGAGAGAGAGAGAGAGAGAGAGAGAGCTGTAACACAGAAGAAGCAGCGGCATAGAAATGGTGACAACAGAGGCAGGAGAAGGCATGGTGGGTTTCCCAGTCCATGGAGCAGCGAAGGTGAGTGCCTTTGGATAGGAGGCTTGTTGGTAATGTAGGGTGTCTCCAGGCACTTGGTGGAACTGGTTTGTAGGCATGCAGAGCTAGAGCTGAGTACCTTCGGGCCAAAACTTACTGGCAAATTGGAGTGCCTCAGAGCACTTACTGGCAGGGTTAGAAGCTTTGCAACACTGGAGGCAGAGAGAGGCGTACCTGTGGGCACAGCTGTGAAGATGCTGTCCTGATGAAAGAACAGTATCCTGAGCAGTCCTGAATCTGTATTTTAATGAGTTACTTCCCTAATAAACCCCATAATCATGATTATTGTCTGTGAGTTCTGTGTGGCCATTGCAATGAATTATTGAACTCCTCAGAGAAGTAGGGAGTGCCGTGGGTGGGACAGGTGGTGTCGGAATTGGTAGAAAGGTTGGAGTATGGAGGCATGTCTAACCTCCACCTCATATAAGTCAGCCTTGGGCTAATGCTAATGGTGATTCTCTTTCCCTTGTGAAGCTAGAAAGGTCATATGCTGTTCCCATGCCAGTTTTACACGTTGGTTTGATGAAGCATGGATTGCGTGGTGGTGTACACTAAATCAAGTTAAATACAAGACCTGCCTTGGTATACTGTAGAAGAATGTATCCAAAGGCTTAGGGAAACTGGCATATTAGACTGGATTTATCAGGTTAGACCTACAGACCCACACATGGAATGCCCAGAGGACACACCATTTACCACAACAGTAAGGAAAAAATTTGTGAAGGGAGTCCAAGCATTCTCAAAGACTGCTGTGATTGCTATTTTATGTAAGTCAGATTTTACAGTGGTAACTGCCCTAACTAAATTAAGACACCTAATTACATTGGTGTTGACTGAACCCCGTGGTGGTAGGGACAAAGTGGCCACATTCAATCGACAAAGACAAGATGGGCATGGTTATCGTAATGAACAGCAGAGTCAAAGCAGTAATCAGAATAGTCTGACTTAGAGGGACTTATGGCATTGGCTACTTAGCCATGGTGTCCCTAGGAGTGAAATAGATGGGAAATCTACTAAATATTTACTGGATCTGTACAAGTAGAATTCCAGCTCAAGTGAACAGCAGTGTAACTCAAATGGCTAGAATAGAGAGTCATGGCCTTTCAATCAATTCCCAGACTTGAGCCAGTTTACAAACCCACAGCCCCTTGAAGGAAGGGGAGGTCAGGTCACCTTGTGGAAGGATGCCACTAAACTGCCAAAAATGTATACTATTAATCTTTCTCCCTGTCTTCCCCAAAGGGATCTACAGCCTTTTACGAGAGTGACTATTCATTAGGGAAAAGGAAATAATCAGAATTTTCAGGGATTACTGAATAATGGCTCTGAACTGACACTAAATCCAGGAGGCCCAAAATGTCATTGTGGCCCACCAGTCAGAGTAGGGACATATGAAGGTCAGTTTATTAATTGAGTCTTAGCTCAGATTTGTCTTACACTGGGCCCAGTGGGTCCCCAAACCCATCCGGTAGCAATTTATCCAGTTCCAGAATGCATAATTGGAATAGATATACTCAGCAACTAGCAGAACCCACACGTTGTATCTTTGACAAGTGGAGTAACAGCTATTATGGTAGGAAAAGCTAAGTGGAAGCTGTTAGAACTGCCCCTACCTAGGAAAATAGTAAACCAAAAGCAATTCCTGGAGAGATTGCAGAGATTACTGCCACCATCAAGGACTTGAAGGATGCAGGGGTGGTGATTTCCATCACATCCCCATTCAAATCACCTATTTGGTCTGCGCAAAAAACAGATGGATCTTAGGGAATGACAGGGGATTATTGAAAACTTAACCATGTAGTAACTCCAATTGCAGTTGCTGTTTCATATGTGGTTTCATTACTTGAGCAAATTAATACATCTCTCGGTACCAGGTATGCAGCTATTGATCTGCCCATAGCCTTTTTTCTCAATTCTGATTTCAAAGGAACACCAGGAGCAATTTGCATTCAGCTGGCAAGACCAGCTATCCATCTCCACTGTCTTACCTCAAGGGTATATCAATTCTCCAGCCCTACGTCACAATTTAGTCCTTAAGGACCTTGATCGCCTTTCCTTTCCACAAGACATCCCACTGTTCCATTACATTGATGACACGATGCTGATTGCACCTATTAAGGAAGAAGTGTCATTGACCCTGGACTTATTGGTAAAACATTTGCATGCTAGAGGGTGAAAAATTAATCAGACAAAAATTCAGGTGCCTTCCACCTCACTGAAATTTATAGTGGTCCAGTGATGTGGCCTACGTTGAGATATTACTTCTAAAGCGAAGGATAAGTTGTTACATTTGGCCCCTCCTATGACTAAAAAGGAGGTGCAATGTCTGGTGGGCCTCTTTGGGATTTTGGAGGAAACATTTCCCTCATTTGGGTGTGCTACTCAGGCCTATCTATCAAGTGACTTGAAAAGCTGCTAGTTTTGAGTGGGGCCCAGAACAAGAGAAGACTCTGCAACAGGTTCAGGCTGCCGTGCAAGCCACTCTGCTAGTTGGGCCATATGATTCAGCTGATCCAATGGTGCTGTTTAGAGTCTTTGGCAGGCCCCTATTGGTGAATCACAGTGCAGATCCTTAGGACTGGGGAGCAAAGCCCTGCCATACTCTGCAGATAACTATTCTCCTGTTGAGAAACAGCTTTTGGTTTGTTCCTGAGCCTTAGTAGAGACTGAACACTTAACCAATGGCCACCATGTCACCCATGCAGCCTGAGATGCCCATCATGAACTGGGTGTTGTTTGACCCATGGAGCCATATAGTCAGACATGCACAGCAACACTCCATCATTAAATGGAAGTGGTATATACGAGACTGGGCCTGAGCAGGACCAGAAGGCACATGTAAGTCGCATAAAGAAGTGGCCCAAATGCCCATGGTCTCCATTCCTGTTACATTACCTGCCCCTTACCAGTCTGCACTTATGGCCTCATGTGGAGTTCCTTATGATCAGTTGACTGAGGAAGAGAAAACTCGTGCCTGGTTTATAGATATTTCTGCACGATATGCAGATGGTGCTCAAAAGTGAACAGCAACAGCATTACAGCTTCTTTCTAGGACTTCCCTGAAGGACAGTGGTGAAGGGAAATTCTCCCAATGGGCAGAAATTCCAGCAGTGCCCCTTATTGTTCACTTTGCTTGAAAGGAGAAATGGCCAGACATGCGAAGGTATACTGATTCATGGGCTGTGGCCAATGCTTTGGCTGGATGGTCAGGGACTTGAAAGGCAAGTAATTTGAAAATTGGAGACAAGAATGTATGAGGAAGAGGTATGTGGACAGATCTCTCTGAATGGGCCCAAGAAATGAAGATATTTGTGTCTCATGTAAATGCTAACCAAAGAGTAACTTCATCAGAGCAAGATGTTAATAATCAAGCAGATAGGATGACATGTTCCTTCGAAATTAATCATCCTTTTTCCCTAGCCACTCCCATCATGTTTAAATGGGCTCATGAACAAACTGGCCATGGTGGCAGAGATCGAGGTTATGCATGGACTCAGCAACATGGACTTCCACTCACCAAGGCCAAGTTGGTTACAGCCACTGCTGAGTGCCCAATCTGCCAGCAGCAGAGACCAACACTGAGTCCTCAATATGGCACCATTCCTCAAGGTGATCAGCCAGCAACCTGGTGGCATGTTGATTACATTGGACCTCTTCCATCATGGGAAGGGCAGAATTTTGTTCTTACTGGAATAGACTCTTACTCTGGATACAGATTTGCCTTCCTTGCACACAATGCTTCTGCCAAAACTACCATCTGTGGACTCACAGAATGCCTTATCCACCTTCATGGTATCCCACACAGCATTGCCTCAGAACAAGGGACTGACTTCACAGCGAATGAAATTCAGCAATGGGCCTATGCTCATGGAATTCACTGGTCTTACCATGTTCCCCATCGTCCTGAAGCAGCTGGATTGATAGAAGGATGGAATTGCCCCCTAAATACTAGGTGGCAATACTTTGCAGGGTTGGGGCAATGTTCTCCAGGAGGCTGTATATGCTCTAAACTAGCATCCAATATATGGTGCTGTTTCTCCCATAGCCAGGATTCATGGTTCCAGGAATCAAGGGGTAGAAATGGGAGTGGCACCACTCACTATTACTCCTAGTGACCCACTTGTAAAATTTTTGCTTCTTGTCCCTGCAACCTTATGCTCTAAGACTAGAGATCTTAGTTCCAAAGGGAGGAATGCTACCACCTGCAGACACAATACAGATTACATTGAACTGGAGGTTAAGAAAGCCATCTGGTGACTTTGGCCTCCTCATGCCTCTGGATCAACGGGCAAAGAAGGGAGTTACTGTATTGGCTGGTGTGATTGATCCTGACTACCAATGGGAAATCAGATTGGTGTTGCATAATGGAGATAAAGATTATGTTTGGAATACGCAAATCCTTTGGGGCATTTCTTAGTATTACCACGCCCTGTGATTAAGGTCAATGGAAAACCATAGCAACCCAATTCTGATGTGACTACAGATGTCCCAGACCCTTCAGGAATGAAGGTTTGTGTCACCCACCAGGCAAAGAATCAAGACCATCTGAGGTGCTTGCTGAGGGTAAAGGAAATATGGAAAGGGTGGTGGAAGAAGGTAGATCTAAATACCACCTATGATCACCTGATCAGTTGCAGAAATAAGGGCTGTAATAGTTAGGAGTATTTCTTCTTGTATTTATATATCAAATATTTTTTTTTCACTTCTAAAATATAAGAGGTAAATGGGGCTAGTGCGTTTTTGGTAGTACATATGTTACTTGTATCATGTTACTTTGTAATTTTTTTTATTTAGAGATTGTGTATGGTTTAAGGAGATGTGTACAGGTGCCAAGCTGACAAGGGGTAGACAGTGATGGTTAGGGTTGTGTGTCAACTTGGCTGGGCCATGATTCTCAGTGATAATGATATAGTATGGCAGTTATGTAATGATGTAGTTATCCTCCATTTTGTGACATAATGTAATCACCTCCATGATGTGAACTGCTGTGATCAGACAATCAGTTGTAAAGGAAGTCTCTTTGGGGGTGTGGCCTGTATCCAATATATATGGACATTCTGGCAAAGCTTGCTGGCTTTTACTCGTTCTGAATCCTGCATCTGGCTGGTCATATCTGACCTCGAGTTCTTGGGACTTAAGCCAGTGGCCTGCTGTATTGCCTGCTAATTTTTTTATACATTGGCCTCCACAGCCTGTGAGGCAGCAGCTGCAATCTTACCTGCTGATCTTGGGTTCATCAGCCCCTATAACTATGTGAATCAGGAGAAGCCTCCAGCCTGACACCTGACCCACCAATTTGGGACTTGCCACCCTCTACAACAATGTGAGCCATTTCCTTGAGATAAATCTCTCTCTCTCCCTCTCTCTCTCTATATATATGTATATATATATATACACATATATATATACACACACACACACACACACACACATATATATATATATATATATATATATATATATATATATGCTTCACTGTTCTTGATTCTCTAGAGGACCCAACTTAAGACACCCTCCACACACATATTCCAATAGCTAAACTGTGAATCCTTCAGGGAAGTGAAAGAATATTAACTAGCTGTTAATATTAACTCCTACTACATTCTACATTCCAGCCATTATCGTAAGCGTTTTACAAATGTTATATCATGAACCCTTATAGCAACCCTCGGGGGTAGTTGTTGAATCCATTATTTAAAAAATAACCTGAAGTTCAGAAAGGTTAAATAACTTGCCTAAGATTACACAGCAAAAAGTACCAGCACTAATTAATATCTAAAAGCTTTTTTTTTTTTTCACTTGCCTGCTCCTAATTTTTAAGTGTTTCTAAAAGCCACACTAAGTTAGGTTGTTCTTATTAGTTGTGGTGGTGTCTGCTCCGACTCGTGGTGACCTTATGCATAACAGAATGAAACGTTGCCTGGTCCTGTGCCATCTTCATGATTGTTAGTATGTTTGAGTCCATTATTGCAGTTATTGTGTCAATCTGTCTCATTATGGGTTTCCCTCATTTTTGCTACCCTCTGCTTTACCAAATAGGATGTCCTTTTCTAGTGATTGGTGGGGAAAGACTTTATTCAGTTGTGTAAGCCCAAGAGCTCACCTAGTGCCCAGTAGGTAACAGATGTCAAATAAATGTTGAATTAATAAATAGATGAATAAATGAATGGATGGATGGATGAAAAACTGGTATGTTGAAATAAACTTTGATGACCATATATGAAGGTTTTAGTCTTCTCAATAACATCTTTGTGTATTTATATTCTGAAGACAGTTCTGAAGCAATGGTCTCATTCTAGTTTGTGCCTTCCTTACCAGTTCTAGAAAAACTGAAGCTTGCTCAAAAAAAAATTCCAGGATTGAAAGGAGACCCATAATGATTTAGCATGAAGAGCAGTTGTTGAGATTTCCAGAAAAGAGAGTATTCTACGTTCAAATATTTGAAGGCCAGGTGGGAGAGGATGTGGGCTTATTCTGTGGTGCTCTAGCCCATTAGAATTAGGATCAAAAAATGAAATGATGGTGGGGCTGATTTATCATCGACATATTCTATTCTGTACATTCATTCAACAGACATTTTGGGGAGCACCTCCAGCACATGAGGCAGAATCAAAACTGTCTAAAGAAGGAATCTTACGTAAATTTTTATGCCTCTTTAAGAAAAAGAATACAAAATTACTAGGGCTTCTCCTAGGACCTTGAAAAAGATCTGTACAAGTGACAGGCCCTGAAGCTTAAGCTTATTACCTTCTGGGTCAATCCACCTCTGGTTCGAGATCGCCTCCACCCTGCTCACGCCCTCCCACATAAGTTATCTTTTTAATTATTTTACAATTTATGTTTCCATTAAAAATAAACAAGTGTATGTAAATATTTATATCTCCCCTTTCTTAAAGGATCCTTGGTGGCACAGTGGGTTAAGCACTCCGCTGCTAAGCAAAAGGTTGGCAGTTCAAACCCACCAGGTACTCCGTGGGAGAAAGATGTGGCAGTCTGCTTCTGTAAAGATTACAGCCTTAGAAACCCTATGGGGCAGTTCTACTCCATCCTATAAGATTGCTATGAATTGAAACTGACAAGACAGCAATAGGGTTTTTTCTTAGATAAATTACAGCATACTATATACTTTTTTCAAACTTAAGTTGACATTATATCCTGGAGATAACTGCATAGCAATATATAGTATTATTCCTTCCTCTTTCCTTTTTACAGTTGCATAATACTCCATTATGTGGATACAACATAATTTATTCAACCATTTCTTTACTGATGGACATTTTGATTTGTTTCCAGTCTTTTATTCACTAAACAGCGATGCAATGAATGGCTTTAACATTATGTTTTCATATTTTTGCCAATATATGTTTAAGATAGATTCCTAGAAGTGGGATTGCTGGATCAAAAAGTCAATGCATATATAATATTGCTATATTTGTCAAGTTTCTTTTACTGCTGGCCTCTCTTCCCACCTGCTGCTTCCTCATGCACTGGCCAGAAGTGCGGCCCCATGACTGTCTCAGAGTTGCCAGTATCTAGGGACAACTCTACAAAGAGTGGACATCATGGAATCACACAATGGCAGGCGGGGAAGAGTCCTGAGGTGAGCTATATGGAGCACAGGAGTGTTTCTAAACTACCACCTGCCCAAGGTTGCCTGGAGTCAGTAGGGTTTTGTGATACATCTCTAAGTTGAGAGATAGTTAATGACAATATTATTAATAATAACTTGAGAGACAATATGTAACTGAGGAGAATAAGCAAGGCAGGCAGCAGTGCCAGATGTGCTTTTACTTCCCCAAGAGAGGAAGGGAATGGCCTCCAGACCCCAGGGCCAGAGGAAAAGGGCTTCAGCCTTTCTCTTTAGGGTGGCCCTGTCCTTTCCTCTCAAGCAACATGTTCACACTCAAAAACAAAGCCAGTAAATTGGAAAGTGGCCGCCCAAGGCTTAGCTTATTTATAGCACAAACTATAAATATGCCACTTCCTGACCAGCCCCCACCCATGTGAAAATTGTGTGACGAGAACAACCAGCAGGATGAGCTGTGTTGCCATCTGCGACTCTGTTTCCACAACAAATGCTCCACAGCTGCCCGGCATCTGTGGGCTCCTGTCAGCGCTGTTCGGGCTCTTGAGCTGATGGCATTCAGGGTGCAGCTGGGACAGGGCCAGTGGAATCCCAGCCCTCTGCCACCTCATCTGTTCTCAGGAACAGCTTGATGACCGGACAGCCCTTGGAGGTCACCCTACATG
Organism: Dugong dugon; assembly: GCA_030035585.1. NCBI lineage: Eukaryota > Metazoa > Chordata > Mammalia > Sirenia > Dugongidae > Dugong > Dugong dugon. Next base: position 157,813,748 of record CM057462.1, read on the forward strand.
CTCCTGAAAGGATAAAAACCAGGTCCACGACCACAAAGCTCAGCAGGTACGGGTGGCCCTGGGCATCTCCGGCAGGTGTCTCTGTCCCTCGTCCCACGGTCTACAACAGCATAAGGTCCCTTTAATCACAGGGGCTTTCAGATCACAGGGGCGCAGCAGAGAGCAGCACATTTCCACTTCAGCATAGGAGGGTCCACCCAGGTTAGACCCATCAGAAACGGAGGTTAAGTACACTTCAATATGCCTCCCACTCCCAAAATTGTTGCCCCACTGAGATCATCTTTAAACCTTAAACCTTAAATAAAAAATATTCCCTGACACTGCAAAACCTCAACATCAAAAAGACTAATAACCCAATTAAAAAATGGGCAAAAGATACGAACGTGCACTTCACCAAAGAAGATATTCAGGTGGCTAACAGACACACGAAGAAATGCTTACAGTCATTAGCCATTAGAGAAATGCAAATCAAAACTACAATAAGATATCATCTCACCCCAGCAAGGCTAGCCTTAATCCAAAAAATACAAAATAATAAATGCTGGAGAAGTTGTGGAGAGATTAGAACACTTACGCACTGTTGGTGGGAATGTAAAATGGTACAACCACTTTGGAAATCAATTTGTCGTATCCTTAAAAAGCTAGAAATAGAAGTACCATAAGATCCAGTTATCCTGCTCCTTGGAATATATCCTAGAGAAATAAGAGCCATCAGATGAATAGATATATGCACACCCATGATCATTGCAGCACTGTTCACAATAGCAAAAAGATGGAAACAACCTAGGTGCCCATCAACGGACGAATAGGTAAACAAATTATGGTATATCCACACAATGGAATACTACGCGACAAGAAAGAACAACAATGAAGCTATGAAACATAACATGGGAGGAAGCTGGAGGTCATTATGCTGAGTGAATTTAGTCAGTCACAGAAGGACAAATATTGTGTAAGACCACTATTATAAGAACTCAAGAAAAGGTTTAAACACAGAAGAAAAAGTTCTTTGATGGTTACGAGGGTGGGGTGGGAAGGTGAGTGTTATTTACCAACTAAATAGTAAATAAGAATTATCTTAGGTGAAGGGAAGGACAGCACATACTAGAGAGGAAGTCAGAACAACTGGACTAAACAAAAGCTAAGAAGTTTCCTGAATACAGTCAAACCCTCTGAGGGACAGAGTAGCAAGGGTAGGGGTCTAGGGGACATCTAAGTCAATTGGTATAACAAAGCTTATTAAGAAAATGTTCTGCATCCTACTTTGATGAGTGGCATCTGGGGTCTTAAAAGCTTGCAAGCTGCCATCTGAGATGCATCAATTGGTCCCAACCACCTGGACTAAAGGAGAATGAAGAACACCAAAGACACAAGGAAAGTAATAGCCCAAGAGACAGAAAGGGCCACATAAACCAGAGACTGACCACATAAACCAGAGAGTTCATCAGCCTGCAACCAGAAGAACTAGATGGTGCCCGGCTACCACCAATGACTGCCCTGACAGGGAACACAACAGAGAGTTCCGGATGGAGCAGGAGACAGGGTGCAGAACTCAAATTCTAGTAAAAAGACCAGACTTAATGATCTGAATGAGACTGGAGGAAGCCCAGAAAGCACAACCCCTGGATTCTCTATCAGCCCAGAACTAAAACAATTTCCGAGGCCAACTCTTTAGACAGGGATTGGACTGGACTGTGGGATATAAAGTGATACCCGTGAGGAGTGTGCCTCTTAGCTCAGGTAGGTACAAGAGACTAAACGGGCAGCTTCTGTCCGGAGGTGAGATGAGAAGGCAGAGAGGGTTAGGAGCTGGTTGAATGGGCATGGGGAATCAGGGGTGGAAAGGAGGAGTGTGCTGTCACAGTATGGGGAGAGCAATTAGGATCACATAACAATGTATGTATAAATTTTTGTATGGGAGACTAACCTGAAATGTAAACTTCATTTAAACTACAACAATAAACAAACAAAAAATATCCCCTGAAGGTCTTAAAAGCTTGTCAGCGGCCATCTAGGATACTCCACAGGTCTCACCCCGTCTGGAGCAAGGGAGAATGAAGAAAACCAAAGACACAGGGCAAGATTAGTCCAAATGACTGATGGACTACAACTACCACGGCCTCCACCAGACTGAGTCTAGCACAACTAGATGGTGCCTGGCTATGACCACCAACTGCTCTGACAGGGATCACAGTAGAGGGTCTTGGACAGAGCTGGAGAAAAATGTAGAACAAAATTCTAACTCACAAAAAAAACCAGACCAAACTTACTGGTCTAACAGAGACTGGAGAAATCCCAAGAGTATGGCCCCCGGACACCCTTTTAGCTCAGTAATGAAGTCTACTCTTGAGATCCACCCTTCTGTCAAAGATTAGACAGTCCCATATAATAAAATGAGACTAAAGGGGAACACCAGCCCAAGCACAAGGATGAGAAGAAGGCAGGAGTGGACAGGAAAGCTGGTAATGGAGAACCTAAGGTCAAGATGCAGAGAGTGTTGACATGTCATGGGGTTGGCAACCAATGTCAAAAATGATATGTGTACTAATTGCTTAATGATAAGCTAGTTTGTTCTGTAAACCTTCATTTAAAGTACGATTTAAAAAAAAAATCCCCTGAAGTCTTCTTAAAATCAAACAATAGTTTAGATTAACTAGTAAAGATTGTCTGCCTTGAGCATTGTACTCAAGAACTATCTTTATGGGTCTTTTAAGAACTACGTATATGGGATCAAACTGACAACAGTAAATTGTAAGATTAGGTAGGAACCTTAGGGGGCAGTGAGTTTATGTTAATGGGGGACGAACAACTCAGAAAAGGAGGGTGAGAATGGTTGCACAACTCGAAGAATGTAATCAATGTCACTGAGTTGCACACATAGAAAATGTTAAACTGATGTATGCTCTGCTGTGCATATTCTCAACAACAGCAAAAATAAAATAACTTATTTAAAAATTATAATTATGAAGATTTTCATAGCAACATGGAAATACTTATGGCTTAATGTTAAATGAAAAAAATTGGATGCTAAATTGTATCCACATTGTGGTTAACAGCAATATAAATATATGTGTATACATATGTTTGCAGACTGAAATAAATCAAAATGCAAAAATTAAATCAGTGCTTGGGATTGAAAATATATATATATAAATATATATGCCTTACCACTTAGAAAACTCACAAGACAAATTTTATGCCCAAGTTGTGTCACTGATTCTACTATTTCCAGATCAAGACTATTGTTTTTAAATTGTTAAGGTCATGCTCCATTAAGAAAAAAAAAACTGTTATGGGCAGTCAGGCCCCTTGTTTTTATTTGTCCAGCATAACTCAGAGAGTGAGCTATCTGCCCCCTGAACTTCAGGCTCTTGTAATCCGTCTAGGAGCCAGAAAAAAATTTTTAAAAAAGGTAGCCAATGGACCCCACTTTCTGGCTGGTCTTACCCTTCTTCCCTGATTCTGGCTTCTTCACAGATGGGTTGTTTTGCCCACAGTCCAAGGAGAATCAGTTGGGTAGGGAGGGTTTCAGCACGTCACAGACAAGAAAGGGTTTAAAGAAACTATTGCCATGTCTGGAACATATGATCTTGGCTACTGACCTATGAGGATGAGGTGTTTTGTGTGTGTATGGTAAAAATATATATAACACAAGATTTGCCAATTCAACATTTTTTCACGTGTACAATTTAGTGGCATCGATTACTGTAATCATGATGTACAATCATCACCGGTATCTGTTGCCAAATTTCCCGTCATCATTAACAGATACTCAGTGCTTCCTAAACAATGTCTCCTGTTTCTCACTCCCACCCACCCCTGGTTACCACTAATAAACTTTGGCTTCTATATATTTGTCTGTTCTAGATATGTCATATAAACACCCATTGCCGTCGAGTTGATTTCCAACTCATAGTGACTTTATAGGACAGAGGAGAACTGCCCCATAGAGTTTCCAGAGAACGCCTGGTAGATTCGAACTGCCAACATTTTGGTTAGCAGCCATAGCTCTTAACCACTATGCCACCAGGGTTTAAGTGGGATCATATAATATTTATCATTTTTTGACTGACTTACTTCATTCTGCATAACATTTTCAAGATTCATCCATGTTGTGGCATGCATCAGGACTCCATTTCTTTGTGGCTGAGTAATATTCCATTGTATGTATGTACCACATTTTATTTATCCATTCATCTACTGATGGACATTTAGGTTGTTTCAGGATGGGGTGCTTTTAAGATTCCTGTTCCTTTAGGGGCAAGAGACTTTGGAGATACAGACCTGGCTTGGGGATTCTAGTAGCTACAGTTGGAATCTAAAGCCCAAGTAACAACATCTCTTCCTTCCAGTGGCAAGGCCATGTGGATGAAAGAGGAGTAAGAGCTGATGCATAATCTCAGGAGATTGCCAGCCCTCTGTATCTTTAAGCTCTTCTCTTGAAGACTCAGCTGGTCTTTAAGCTCTTCACCATCGTGCCACGCCAGCCTAGATGAGCAATCCCTCTCTTAACTCTCAGCCCATTTTGAGTTTGCTCTCATCTCCCACTTCTCAGGTCCCTGATTCCATCCCCAGGATCCTTTATCTGCTTCTGGCTCCTTTGATTTGGCAAATCCCCCAAATTGAGTCTTTTGGACTTCTTAAATAGATCTTAGCACAAAATGCCTTGCTCCAGTCCATATCACTGAGGACTGAGGACAACAGCTCAGCCCCTCCCAATCCTTCTCCCTGGAAAAGACAAAGGGGGAGTCAGCTCTCCAGGTTTTTCAAGGAAGAGACATGAGCATTGAAACACTAGGGCTTCACCCTCGGTGGCGGGGGGGGGGGGGGGGGGGGCGGGGAGGGAGGGTGCAGGCCCTGCAGAGAACGAATGTGTGGAGACGGGCTTCCTGACATCGTCAGAGCAGAATCCTGGACCTTCAGACCCCATGAGCGTCTAAGATCAGGAGCTAATCTGAAATTTTAGCTCTGCAGTGAAAATCCCATGGTGCCAGTGGTGGCTGCTGCTCCCTGCCTCTCTGTGCCACACCTTCCCCACTCAGGCCCCTCCCAGGGGAAAAGGCTGCCTTTGTCCTCCTAGTCCTTCAGTAGCCACCACAGCCCTGCCTGTGTCTCCCCCTGTTCCTCATTAGAAGTGGCTGCACTTCAGGGACTCAAGATCTTCTAGCCCCAAACATGCGGGGGTTATCTGATCGGTTAACCTTGGGGTGACTACCTGCTGTCCACAATGAATAAATAAACCTTAGCCAAGCCCTCTCCAGTTACTGAAGATCACTCACTCGTTGACTCTCTCACTTGGTTTACTGGTCCCTAGCTAAGCCTATGACTGTGGTCTGCTTGGGGGAAAAGGCAGAAAGCAATGCAGAGTGGCTGGCGTCCCTGTGAAAGAGACATCCTGCTAGTTCCCTCCTGCCTTTTCCTATAAGCAGCCCACCCAGAGCCCCCACCCCCGAGGATGGCCTGGCTGGGACCCACAGGCAGAGGGGGACTGAACCTGTCCTTGTGAGCTCAGAATTTGCATTTTCGAATCAATCCTGTTGACCCTGCCCCACAGAGGTATTTCCTAACCAAGACCATTTCATTCTGTTAACGTCCGTCCTTCTGGCTGACTCAATCCACTGAAGTCTTGCAAAATCTTTCAAACAAAGTGCAGCAGAGGCTAGGCTATCAATATTTAAGTGACGCACAAGAGAGTAGAGAGTGCTTCTGTTTATTTTTGGTCAAGCTACTTGAGATCTTCTGAGCCAAAAAGAGCTGGGCTTGCATCGCTATTGTCAATGGCAGAGTTAAGCCTGTCCCCATGTCAGCTCATTTGTTGTTGTTAGGTATGGTTGAGTCAGTTCCAACTCAGCGATCCCATGTATAACAGAACATAGTCCTGCACTGTCCTCACAATTATTGCTATGTTTGAGCCCATTGTTGCAGCTACTATGTCAATCCGTCTCACTGAGGGTCTTCCTCTTTTTTGCTAACCCTCTACCAGACATGATGTCCTTCTCCAGGGACTGGTCCTCCCTAATAACATGTCCCAAGTACATGAGACCAAGTCTTGCCATCCTTGCTTCTAAGGAGCATTCTGGACATACTTCTTCCAAGATAGGTTTGTTCATTCTTCTGGCAGTCCAGTAATCTCGTGCTATTGCCAGGGTTTCATTGCATGGGGAATGCTGGCCACACTGTAATGGAGACAGAGAGGCTAAGGATGTGCTCCAGAGCGCGCAGTTCCTAGGTAGCAGATTTGAGACCAGAAAATGTGTTTAGAAATCGCACTTCAACAAAGATAGTCACCAGCGTTGACAAGTTGGCCTTATGGGATTGGCTTTCCAGAAAAATGCCCCAGGTGATAAACTCCCTCCTAAACCTCAGACAAACTGTGACGTGTCTGGCCTTTTTCATGTGATTTAAAAAAAATTTTAAATTATATATATATATATTCCATACAAACATATACACATATATACATACACGTGTGTATATATGTGTGTACACACACACACTTTGTGCTTATAATGTTCTAGACTCTGTTCTAAGCACTTGGCAAATACTAGCTTATTTACTCCTCATAACAACCTTGTTAACAATCAGTTGCCATGGAGTCAACCCCAACTCAATGACCATTCCATGTGTATCAGAGTAGAGCTGTGCTCCACGGGGTTTTTCGTGGCTGATTTTTTAAAGCAGGTCACCAGGGCTTTCTTTTGAGGTGCCTCTGGGTGGACTTGAACTGCCAACCTTTTGGTTAGCAGCCAAGCACGTTAACCATTTGCACTACCCAGGGACTCCAACAACCCTATTAAAACCGGTCACCATCAAGTCAATTCCAACTCATAGTGACTCTGTAAGACAAAGTAGAACTACCCCATAAGGTTTCCAAGGATGTAATTTTTATGGAAGCAGACTGCCACATCTTTCTCCCATGGAGTAGTTGGTGGTTTGAACTGCTGACCTTTCCATTAGCAGCCAAGCACTTAACCACGGTGCCACCAGTGCCCCTATGAGATACTATTGACACTATTAGTGTCCTTGTTTTATAGATGAGGACTGTGAGTCACAGAGAGATTCAGTGAGTTACTCAAAACTATCCAACTAGTAAGTGGCAAAGCCAGGATTCAAACCTGAGTTTGTGATTGTAATCACTGTGTAAAATCGAATGTAAAGTGCTTGGCATATAATAGGTGCTTGGGAAATGGGGCGATGATTAGTATTTTTACGTTACAATAGCCTCCTCTCTTCTACTTTTTACTATGTTGTTGTTGCCATTGTTAGGTTTTGTCAATTTTTAACACATAGCAACCCCATGTGACAGACTAGAACTGCCCCATAGGATTTTTTAGTTTGTGATCTTTTTATGGAAGCAGATCACCAGGTCTTTGTCCTATGGAGCCGCTGAGTGGGTTTGAACCTCTGACTTTCCGGTTAGTAGCCAAGTGCTTAACCACTGTGCCACCAGGGCACTGGAAAAAAGTGAATAAGCAAGCTTTGGTAAACAGCTGGTTCTGGTCCAGTCAGGGACACAGAACTACACAAAGTAATCCCAAGTGCATGATCTTTGGCATTTCTGTATTTACCGTTAGCTGGTGTGACTAAAGATCTATAACAGATAGTGATTTCCAATTTTGTCGAGGGACAAATCGGAATCCCATGGACTATTCGGAAGTTACTATACTTGCTGTTCTTCACATAGAAACTCATATGAATGTAAAAATCCCATGCTTCTTTGAGGCAAAATGATCCCACGAGAAAGACTGCTACTGCTGATGATGGGATCAAAGAGATCCAAAAAAGTGATCATTCAACAGAAGTCTTAAGCAAATTAACAAGTAGAACATCAAGTCGGCCGTGGCACAGATTTGTGCCTGGAACGAGTCCACCATGAGCTCCGTACAAAACCGGAGAACAAGCAGTTTGTGAGTCTCTACAAAGATCTGTCTAGAAAACTGTGTGAGAGCTGAAAAGTTGTGACCTTGAGGTGTAAGATAATTTAAGGGAACAGCAGACTTGACAGATTATATGCTTTGTGACCTTGAGGTGTAAGATAATTTAAGGGAACAGCAGACTTGACAGATTATATGCTATCGACGTCTTTGCAATTCTAAGAAGTTACAAAGATCTGGGGACATAACCTTCATGAATGCAAAGGATCTGCTCTACCTAAGTACTTGGTTGGGTGAGAGTTTGGATGCAGGAACCTTTTTTTCTTTTTTTCTCGATCAGAAAGCAAAATGGGAGCATCCAGGACCAGAAGTGCCCCCATGATGGTTCCACCTGGGCTAAGACTCTTCATAGTCCCTCCCTGGGCACAGCCGCAGGACAGGCCTGACCCTCTTCTCCAGCCTCCCACCACCCCCAATGCCAACTCAGGCTCCTGCTCCAAGATTGGCAGGTTCAAGTATGACCACTCTACACTAGGCCCCAGATTTCCTGAATTCCCTGCCCTACTTTATTCGATGCTATCCTCTTCAGTGTTCCTACAGGAATTTTTCAATATAGAAGAGTACTCATCAGAACAGCCTCTATTCCGAGCTGATATTTAACTTGTTGGGGAGCCAACATTCATGGCATTGAGAAGGAACAGTAAGAGCAAAGGCATCACTGAAGATAAAAACAACCGGTGAGCTATTTTATGTACAAATGGTCCTTTGCCATTTCTATCAAGATGCAAACAAATATCCTGAAACTACTGACTAGCATCTAATTAAGTTAAATCTCCAATTAAAAAAGAACTGGAACTGTTTTAGAACCTAATGCATCAAACATTTGCCAGTCAGAACTTGGTGAAATTGGTGGTTTTAACTGAGTAGCAGCAGCAAATAAAATATTTACAGATCTCAGCAGAAATAAATGCATAGACTCTAATTTTTAAGGAAAATGCACATATGGCCATTTCAAATCCACCTTGATGGATGCTTGATGCCTCAGAGTTAGAGAATGTGGCAGGGGCACAGAATGTAGGGGAGGCATCATTTGTCAGGAAGAGGGATATCACAGCCTGCTGTTTCCAGATGTGATCATTCCTAATTGAACAATAGGGTTGCCAGATGAAATACAGGACAGCAAATAATTTTTTTAGTATATCTGAAATATTGCATGGGATATTCTTACACTAAAAATATATTTGTTGTTTACATGATATTTAAATTTAACCAGGCATCCTGTATTTTTATTTGCTAAATCTTTTTCTGACCCATGGCGACCCTATGTACAACAGAAAGAACACTGTTCGGTCCTGCACCATCCTCATGATCATTGTTATGCTCGAGCCTATTGTTGCAGCCACTGTGTCAATCCATCTCATTGAGGGTCTTCCTCTTTTTCACTGACCCTCTGCTTTACCAAGCATGATGTCCTTCTCCAGGGACTGATCTCTCCTGATAACATGTCCAAAGTATGTGAGACAAATGCTTCTAAGGAGGATTCTGGCTTACTTCTTCCAAGATTGATTTGGTAGTTCTTCTGGCACAAACGGTATATTCAAGATTCTTTGCCAACACCAAAATTCAAAGGAGTCAATTCTTCTTCAGTCCTCCTTATTTACTGTCCAGCTTTCACATGCTTATGAAGTGATTGAAAACACCACAACTTGGGTCAGGCACACCCTAGTCCTTAGACTGACGTCTTTGCTTTAAACACTTTAAAGAGGTCTTTTGCAGCAGATTTGCCCAGTGCAATGCGTCCTTTGATTTCTTGACGGCTGCTTCCGTGGGCGTTGATTATGGATCCAAGTAAAATGAAATCCTTGACAACTTCAATCTTTTCTTTGTTTATCATGATGTTGCTTATTGGTCCAGTAGTGAGGATTTTTGTTTTCTTTATGTTAATGTGTAATCCATACTGAGGGCTGCGGTCTTTGATCTTCATCAGTAAGTGCTTCAAGTCCTCTTCACTTTCAATAGGCAAGGTTGTGTGATCTGCATAATGCAGGTTGTTAATGAGTCTTCCTCCAATCCTGATACCCCGTTCTTCTTCATATAGTCTAGTTTCTCTGATTATTTGCTCAGCATACAGATTGAATAAGTATGGTGAGAGGATACAACCTTGACACACACCTTCTCTGACTTTAAACCACGCAGTATCCCCTTGTTCTGTTTGAACAACTGCCTCTTGATCTGTATACACGTTCCTCACAAGGACGATTAAGTGTTCTGGAATTCCCATTCTCTGCAGTGTAATCCATAATTTTTTATGATCCACACCGTTGAGTGCCTTTGCATAGTCAGTAAAACACAGGTAAACGTCTTTCTGGTATTCTCGGCTTTCAGCCAGGATCTGTCTGACATCAGCAATGATGTCCCTGGTTCCACATCCTCTTCTGAATCCAGCCTGAATTTCTGGCAGTTCCCTGTTGACATACTGCTGCAGCCGCTTTTGAATGTTCATCAGCAAAATTTTACTTGTGTGTTATATTAATGATATCGTTAGATAATTTCCACTTTCTGTTGGGTCACCTTTCTTTGGAATAAGCATAAATATGAATCTCTTCCAGTCGGTTGGCCAGGTAGCTCTCTTCCAAATTTCTTGGCATAGACAAGTGGGTACTTCCAGCACTGCACTCATGTGTTGGAACATCTCAGTTGGTATTCCATCAATTCCTGGAGTGGTTCTTGATCATATGCTACCTCCTGAAATGACTGAACATCGATCAGTTCTTTTTAGTACAGTGACTCTGTGTATTCCTTCCATCTTCTTTTGATGTTTGCTGTGTTGTTCAGTATTTTGCCCACAGAATCCTTCAAAATTGCAACTTGAGGCTTGAATTTTTTCCTCGGTTCTTTCAGCTTGAGAAATGCTGAGTGTGTTCTACCCTTTTGGTTTTCTAACTCCAGGTTTTTGCACATGTCATTATAATACTTTACTTTGTCTTCTCAAGCTGCTAATTCTGGCAACCCTAAATTCAAGATATGCAAGTAACCCTACAACCTAGAATTGTAGCTGGATGACTAGCAAGGAAAAGAATCCTAGAGAGGTCCAAGTGCTGCAAGGTTGTTGTATGAAAATTTGAGCCTCCATCTCCTCCTCTTTACAATGGGAAGTTACAAAGCACCTAACTGACTGCCACGTTTATATACTCAGTAAATAATAGCCATTATTGATACGTAAAGGATCTATAGCCAGTGAGCAGCATACAGTAGGCCTTCAATATGAGTTAGTTCTTATCTCTAAAGGAAAGACAGCTCTTAGATAAGAATAGTCACCATTTGTGAGTACTGGCTGCTCACCAAAAGATTGGAGGTTCGTGTCCATCCAGAGGCACCTTGGAAGACAGGCCTGGTGATCTACTTCCAAAAAAGTCAGCCATTGAAAACCCTATGGAGCACTGTTCTACCCTGACAAACATGGGGTTGCCATGAGTCTTAATCAACTCAACATTAACTGGTTATGCTATACCAAGCACTTTACAAACATTATCCCACTTAAACCTTATCCCTTTCATTACTGCATTTTTTTCTCCTTAGTTAACTAATTAATTTGTGATGGCATGTGTTTTCAGCACTGGAATGCATGCTTACTAACTGAGTGTGTTTAAATTTTGAATTGGTAATATGTATTTTGAGAACTATAATCTGGTAATGCAAGCCACCAATCTATGGTATGACAATATACCAATGATAGCTATATAAATAATTTATTATGGATGCCTATCCATTAGGTTACATAGCGAACCTCAGGTTCTTCCAAACAGAACACAGAAAAAACAAAATAAACCCATCAGGTCTCACTATCACACAGAAAAACCATAATTATTCTTGCAAGCCTTATCTCGTAGAAGTAAAGGAAAAAGTTTACAAAACTAACACATGCAGGAGGCATCACCTAATAGAATGCTCAGCCTACAAAACAACAAGTCTCCAACTCTGGTCTGCTGAGCTTCACGTATTTCAAAAGGGACCCGCCTTGATGCTAAGTGCATTAGAACCAGAATAATGCCTTACCTCTGAGGTCTAGAGGAATGAAAATTGGCTGGTACACCATTAACCCAATGGTAATAAAAGCGTTATAATAATCCTACAAAATAGGTATTTTATAGGTAACTGAATCTCAGTGAGTTTAACTAGTTTATCTAAAGTTAACATTACAGGCATACCTCGGACATATTGTGGGCTCAGTTCCAGACCACTGCAATAAAGTAAGTCGCATGAATTTTTTGGTTCCTCAGTGCATATAAAAGTTGTGTTTACATTACACTGTAGCCTATTAAGTGTGCAATAGCATTACGTCTAAAAAAAATCCATAGCTTAATTAAAAAATACTTTATTGCTAAAAAATGCTAACCATTATCTGAGCCTTCAGCAAGTCGTAATCTTTTTGCTGGTGGAGGGTCTTGCCTCGATGTTGATGGCTGATGACTGATGAAGGTGGTGGCTGCTGAAGGTTGGGGCGCCTGTGGCAATTTCTTAAAATAAGACCACAGTGAAGTTTGCCGCATTGATTGACTCTTCCTTTCATGAAAGATTTCTCTGTAGCATATGATGCTGTTTCATAACATTTTACCCACAGCAGAACTTCTTCCAAAATTGGAAGCAATCCTCTCAAACTATGCTGCTGCTTTATCAACTGAGTTTATGTAATATTCTAAATCCCTTGTTGTCATTTCAACAACGTTCACAGCATCTTCACCAGGAGTAGATTCCATCTCAAGAAACCACTGTCTTTGCTCACCCATAAAAAGCACCTCCTCATCCATTAAAGTTTTATAATCAGATTGCAGAAATTCAGTTACACCTTCAGGCTCTGCTACTAATTCTAGTTCTCTTGCTATTTCCACCACATCTGCAGCTACTTCTTCCACTGAAGCCTTGAACCTCTCAAACTCATTCATGACGGTTGAAATCAACTTCTTCCAAACTCCTGTTAATGTTGATATTTTTACCTTCTCCCGTGAATCACAAATGTTCTTATTGGCATCTAGAATGGTGAAATCTTTTCCAGAAGGTTTTCCATTTATTTTTCCCAGGTCTATCAGAGGAATCACTATTTATGTGAGATGTAGCCTTATAAGATGCATTTCTTCAACAAGAAGACTTGAAAGTCTAAATTACTACTTGATCCACGGGCTGCAGAATGGATGTTGTGTTAGAAGACATGAAAACAACATTAATCTCCTGGTACATTTCCATCAGAACTCTTGGGTGACCAGGTGCATTGTCAATGAGCAGTAGTAATACTTTGAAAGGAATCTTTTTTTCTGAGCAGTAGATCTCAACAGTGGGCTTAAAATATTCAGTAAACTATGTTGTAAATACATGTGCTATCATCCAGGTTTTGTTGATCCATTTATATAGCAGAGGTCGAGTAGATTTAGCATAATTCTTAAGGGCCCTAGGATTTTCGGAATGGTAAATGAGCATTGGCTTCAACTTAAAGTCACCATTAGCCCCTAACAAGAGAGTCAGCCTGTCGTTTGAAGCTTTGAAGCCAGGCATTGACTCTTCCACTCTAGGTGTGAAAATCCTATGTGGATCTTCTTCCAGTATCAGGCTGTTTCGTCTACACTGAAAATCTGTTGTTTAGTGTAGCCACCTTCATCAGTTATCTTAGCCTGATCTTCTGGATAACTTGCCACAGCTTCTGCATCAGCACTTGCTGCTTCACCTTGCACTTTCATATTATGGAGACAGCTTCTTTCCTTAAACCTCATGAACCAACCTCTGCTAGCTTCAAACTTTTCTTCTGCAGCTTCCTCACCTCTCATAGCCTTCAGAGAATTGAAGATAGTTAGGGCCTTGCTCTGGGTTAGGCTTTGGCTTAAGGGATGTCAGGGCTGGTTTGATCTTCTGTCCAGACCACTCAAACTTTCTCCATATCAGCAATAAGGCTGTTTCACTTTTTTATCATTCATGTGTTCACGGGAGTAGCACTTTTAATTTCCTTCAAGAACTTGTCCTTTGCGTTCACAACTTGGCTAAGTGTTTGGCGCAAGAGGCCTAGCTTTTGGCTTTGGACATGTCTTCCTCACTAAGCTTAATCATTTCTAGCTTTTGATTTAAAGACCCTTCATTTCACTTGAACACTTAGAGATCGTTGCAGGGTTATTAGTCGGCGTGTCTCAGGGAATAGGGAGGCCGGAGGAGAGGGAGAAGGGGAACCATTGGTCTGTGGAGCAGTTAGAACTCATATAACATGTATCAATTAAGTTTGCCATCTTACCTGGGTGCAGTTTGTGGTGCCCCAAAACAATTACAATAGTAACATCAAAGATGACTCATCACAGATCACCATAACTGATATAATAATAACGAACAAGTTGGAAATATTGTGAGAATTACCAAAATGTGACACAGAGACACAAACTGAGCACACGGGGTCAGAAAAATGGCACCGATAGACTTGCTTGATGCAGAATTGCCACAAACTTTCAGTTTGTAAAAACCACAATATCTGTGAAGCACAATAAAACAAAGTGCAATAAAACTGTAAAAGGTAGACCTGGGGTTCAAATTTACTTAACACCAAATCCTGTGCTTTTTTCCCAGTTATCATTCTGCCTCCTAGAATTTGACTTCAGGCAGGTATAATCTTGCTGGAATAGCAGATTACCCTGTTTGCCACAGACCTAGCCTCTTCTTATCCTCTTCACATGAACAGTTTTCATCTCTGATTATTGGGATAGTTTCTTTTCCTGCGGGCACATGTCTACTGTCTCGTGATGAAGTCACTGGAAAAATAGGGTTTACATTTTAGAAACTCACTTTATTGTCCACTTCACTGATATGCCTGCTTTGCATAAAATAAGAGGTAAGTGAAACATTTTAAAATTAAAAAAATATATATAGAATTCCTTGGGGCAGCTGGCAGGAAGTTAAATGATAACTAGCTTCTTTGCAAGCTTCCATTTTATCCCATTCTATGCTCACCCCTCCTTCCTCTTTAAAAATCTAATCAGAAAAACTTGTTGTTCTCTTACGCTTGCTAGCTTAATGTGTGAGAACAAAGTAAAATGGTGGGCAGGAAGGCTGCCAAGCTGGAAAAAGAGGTCTCTTTGGGAGGGCAACACTTTAAAGTCAATATTTCTTTAAGCAGTGGTGTCACTAGGGTTGGTGTCACCCAGTGTGGTAACTCATTGTGTCACCCCCCCCACGCTAATTACCACAATATTGTAGCTAAAACACCAGAAAATTTGACAAGATCAGCAACTATAAAAACACCGGCGGTATTGAAAACAACAGTGCGTGCTTGAATGGCATGCAGACAAAATCACGTGATTTGAAGCATTGTTGTAATTGGGTAATAATGACAGCTCTGACTGGAGTGCATTAGAAGGTTCTAAAAGTAAATTGGCATAGAGTTTTATTTAGTCTTGTAGGTATATTGATACACATAAGCTGGGCTTACAAAAAAAATTTTTTTGTTGTTACAACTAATTATAGGGATATTTTCATAAAAAATAATAAATTTCTGCTGAAATACTGCACAAATTTTTTACAGATAGTCATTTTGGTGTCACCTCCTCTGACAGTGTCAGCCGGTTCAGTCTGCACCCCTTGTGCCCCCCTAGTGACACCACTGTCTTTAAGCAACATAAGGGATCCTAGTTGAGAGTTCCACCCAGGAAGAAAGAATCCCTCTGTTTGAGAGCAACCACAATATGTAGAGAACGTGCTATTTCTTGCAGCAGGCAGGCATCAGGGAGGCTTGGGGATGACTTGAGAGCAAGTAGCATGCGAACCATGCCTGGAATGAGAAGTCATGACATAAAGCCAACAAAATCCATAAAAAAGTGAAATTTTCATCAGTCACATTTAAAATACACCACACCCCCACTCCCCCTGCCCCCCACACGATCTGACTTTGTTCGCTGTCAGAAATGTGAAAATGTGAGACATGGCCTCAGTTCTGGTCAAGTTTTTCACTAATCACTTTCCCAGTAGGAATTTACCTTCAACTTCTATTATTTTTTCATCGAATAAAAATGCCCTAGTAGTGACCAGACTTACTGGTGTGACAGAGACTGGAGAAACCCGAGAGTATGGCCCCTGGACACCCTTATGCTCAGTAATGAAGTCACTTCTGAGGTTCATTCTTCAGCCAAAGATTAGACAGACCCATAGAACAAAACAAGACTAAATGGGCTAACCAGCCCAGGGGCAAGGATGAGAAGGCAGTAGGGGACAAGAAAGCTGGAAATGGGGAACCCAAGGTCGAGGAGGGGAGAGTGTTGATGTGTCATGGGGTTGGCAACCAATGTCACAAAACAATGTGTGTTAATTGTTTAATGAGAAACTTGTTTGCTCTGTAAACTTTCATCTAAAATACAATTTTAAAAAATGCCATTGTGCTTTGGGATCTATCCCTAATCCAACTTAATTTTGTATTGTGACGTGATTGTGGGTAGGGCAGATGAAGAAGTTTTATCCCTTGACCCTTACAACGATGTTGTTAGCTGCAATAGACAGTTATGATCCATAAGATTTTCACTGGCTGATTTTTGCAAGTAGATCTCCAGGCCTTTCTTCCTAGTCCCTCTTAGTCTGGACCTGTTCAGCATCATAGCAACATGCAAGCCTCCACTGATGCATGGATGGTGGGTGCGCATAAGGTGCATTGACTAGGAATCAAACCCAGGTCTCCTTCATGAAAGGTGAGAATTCTACCACTGAACCACCAAGGCCTCATCTTACAACAATGGGTTTCTTGAAAAATACTTGATAATTCATTGCCTCTGTATTGAACCTTATCCATTTCCTTCTTTCCTTCTCTCTCCCTCTCTAATCTCTTTCTCTTTTGCTCTCCTTTTATTTTGTCAGCAAAACTTGTCTTCACTGGCAAAATTCCAGCCCTTATATTGATTATACATTCCTTTTCCAAGTCCTGTCAAAGCTGGTTCCACACCCCACTCCTCATTTGACTTCCTCTTTCATATCACTCATTCTTAGGGCCACTAATTAATCTGCAAACATCCTGGGACCCCGCTCTTCTGGACTCATGGATCTGAAATTTGGTCTTTTTAATCACACCTTCGTCTGAATGTCAGCTGTAGAGCTGTTTACATGTCTGTAGGCCCAGGAGGACTTATTTGCACAGTACACTTACCTAAGCTGAGCTGATTATAAGCCCCAGGGGCCGAAAGGGGGCTTCCCAGGCTCTGCAGCAAAGGCGCAATTAGGGAGCTGTGGAGAACCTTTGCTGCCGAAGTTGCTTTTCAGTTTCCAAAAACAAGTCTTCTGACTTGATAACCAAGCTTTTCCCCTTGTTTGTGTCAGCAGGTTCCCAAGTCTGAGATTTCCCACTGGGGCCAAAGCTTTCACTGAGGAGCTGTATTCCTCAAGTGTTTGTGTGTGAGGCAGATTCTCAGGGACCCTCTTGACAATGTCTCCAAGCTCCCTCTCAGGGTCAGATGTGAAGAGAGACACAAATCGGCACCATGATGTCTGGGGTTTACCAGACACGTCTTTTTTTTAACCCAGTGATTCTATAGCTTCAGGGGCTGCCCCAAGGATTCATGAAGAAAGCTGAGCTCTCTTTATATCTGTTTTATATCTGGTTTCATTTTAAAGGGATTCTGAAGTCTTAAAAGCTTGGTGCATGGTTGGGTACATGGTTGTTTTTGCAAAGGTTAGAGCAAGGAATTATAGCTCTGTTTTTGTTTTTATATTGACATAATCTGTCTAGTTCATGCTCCTTGGAAGTATGATTGGTATGACAGGGAGAACTGTCTAGCACAGAACATTGTTTTGGGTCTTTAGGTAGGGAGTGGTGATGAGTAATACTGATGAAGAACATTAAATACGTATATTCAATTTTTCTTCATAAACAAGTAATGGTGATAATAATGGTAGCAGTAGTGATGATGGTGGTGGTGGTAGTGGTGATGACAGCGATGGTAGTTACCGAACCTGGAAAGATGGGTCCTTGTACAGTGGGCTCAGACTTGCCAATTATCTGGACACCAGTCTTTGAGAAAGAGAAAGTAACTTTATTGCATTGCGAAGAGCAAGGATCCAGGAGGAAGTTCCTCAGATCCGGCTCACCAGGCTGCAGGGAAGCAGGGCTTATATGATTTGGGCAGCAAGATGGCGGCCGCACAGGTGTTCTGGGGAGGGAAAACTCTAGAAGGCCGCCAGAAAACAGGAGGGGACTTGGTTCTTACCAGACCTCTGGCTTCAAAATAGGGTCTGGATGATGATTTTCCTTCTGATTCATTCCTCCTATTGCTGCGTCCTCTGTTGAGGTCAATGAGTGGTCACAGCTGGCCCTTCTGCACAAGCGGAGCAGGCCAAATCTGATTTGGGTCAGTTTAAGGACTAATGGAAGTTTACTGGCATTAGAAAGTTCAGGTTACATAGAGATGGTGACAGTGGCAGTGGCAGTAATGATGGTGGTGTTGATGAAGGTGAAGTGGAGATGGTAGTGTATTGGTGGTAATGTTAGTAGTGTTAACGGTGGCAGTAATGGTAGTAATAGTGGTGCTGGTGATAATGGTGGTGGTGGTGGTGGTGATGGTAGGAGTGGTGGTGACCGTGGTAGTGCTAGTGAAGGTAGTGATGGTTGAGAAGATGAAGATGGAGATGATAGTGGAAGAAGAAGAGGAAGATAAAGAGGAAAAGGAAAGAAGGAGTGGTAGAAGGAAAGCACATACTTCAATCATTATTGTCCTGGTTCTGAGACAACCCCCCCCCACACACACACGGACACACACACCTTTGGCCCTGATAGGAGAATTCCTCTTGGCTTGAAAAATTGCCCCAAATAGCATCCCCATCTATTAGCTGCCCCACTGACCCTGCCTTTACTAGCCTGTCAAAGGCATCAAGTTTTTGTGGACCATGGCAGGATCTGAAAGGAGGAATATACAGTAGTTTTTCACAGAGTCTCCCAGTATCAAGGTTGCTTGGACAGAGTTTGATGATATGTACATGTCATTACTCTTTAGCTCACCTTGGAAATCTTTAAGTACAGAAAAAAATGCTAACGATGATTACAGTGCTTAAACCCATTACCTGCTTGAAGAAAATAAGCATGGTCCTTGGAGTCAGATGGACGAGGGGTCAAATTCCAGGTTACCCATTTCCTAGAAACTTACACTCTCTGAGCCTGGTCTTCCTCATCTGTAAAATGGAATGAATAATACCTACCTGCGAGGGCTGTGCTGATTCAATGACATTGAGCATGCAATGCACCTAGAACAAGGCCTGACACACAGTAAATTCTCA
The DNA here is from genome assembly GCA_030035585.1 of Dugong dugon. Lineage (NCBI taxonomy): Eukaryota > Metazoa > Chordata > Mammalia > Sirenia > Dugongidae > Dugong > Dugong dugon. The sequence continues at coordinate 157,832,896 of CM057462.1, forward strand.
ATAAATGTCAGTTCCTTTGTTGTTCACACCATTTCCAGGATGGGGATCCAAGACAAGCTAATGATGCTTGAGGCAGTTTTATGCTAACTTTTTGCTTCTCTTCATCCTAGGCCTCAGCCAGAACCAGTAGGCACTTCCTATCTTAAACATTTTTCATGAGCCTCAATTTCATTTAAGAATCATCTTTATTTTTGTGACTTAGGATAACAAAGCTTCAGACATCAAAACAACAGTAAAAGAAAGAAAGAGAGAGAGAGAGGAAATTTAACCACTCAACTGGTTGTTTTTTCAAATGCTGCCCAACTGTGTTTTTCCACTGAATGGACTGATATTTTGGTTGACTTAACGATGTGAAATGACTCTATAACTTTTTTTTTTACAGTATCAGGATGTTTTCCTTGATATCTGGCCCAAGTTCTTTCTGTTTATGTCATTCCATTACTCCTACTTAAGCCGTCTGGTACCTGAATAAAACACCTCGATTCCACCATTTGAGTCTGTTCCTTTAAAATATTTATAAACTATAGTCATGACTTCATACAGTCCATCCTATACATATTTAATTTTTCTTTACAAACAAGTCCTGTTTTCCTTAAACCATTTATTTCCTCTTCTGAAATCTTTCCAGATTTGCTTTAGCCTAAAATGAAGAGATGTCCCTAAGTGGATTGTTATCAGACAGATTCTAAAAGTAGGCGTTCTGGAACCTGTGGTACCTATTAAAAGTGTAGAACCCCTGATCTAATCAGCACTGATTCTGATTCAGGGTTCTGGGCTATGGGACCCTGGAATGTGCATTTTAACAACCCATACCCCTCCCACCAGAAAAACCAGTTGGTCCAGCTCATGGCAACTCCACATGTGTCAGAAGAGAGCTGTGCGCCGTAGGATTTTCAATGGCTGCTTTCTCAGAGGTTGATTGCCAGGCCTTTCTTCTGAGGTGCCACTGAGTGGACTCGAACCTCCAGGCTTTCAATTAACAACAGAACACGTTATCCATTTATACTACCCATGGACTTCCTCCTCCTTTCCCCTCACTGTTCAGGTAATTTTGATGCAGGTTTCCTGCAGACCACACATGGCGGTTGGCAGGGTAAAGCAAAATGTGAGCCATTGGGTTTCTGCTTCCTAATTTACAATCACATTCAAGCCTGTCTTCCTGAGATTACACCAAGGTCACTTTGACCAGAGTCTTGAGTGTTCTGAAACCCTTCACTCAAATACTTACATTGTCTTGGTTTACTATTGCAGATGACTGAGCATGTCTATTAGATACAGATTTTGCCAGTTTAACTCCTAGAAGGTAATTTCATTTCCCTCGTCTTCAGGTTCTGGGTCAAGTTGGGGGAGAGGGAGGTAGATATCACTGCCTCCCTCATGTACCTAGAAATCTAGCAACTTTGCGTCTTGTATGATTACTATTCGTATCTTTTTTTTTTTTTTTTTGGTAAGAATATGGCTTCAGATAATAATAATAATAATAAAATTCTTTGTATTTGTACAGCACTTTGTAGTTTACAAAATACCTTCACTTCCAAGATTTCTCACAATAGCTCTGGTGAGGTAGGTAGGCTAAGTATTATTGTTCTGTTCCCATTTTACAGATAAGATATTCCGAAAGAATATGTAACTTACTCAGGGATTTATAAAAAGGAAATGAAAGACCCAGACTTAAGGTGGAGGATTCATCTCTGACTTAATGTTGCACTTTTCCAAACTGTCCTATCATCAAACCTGCAGTCTTTGAATATCACAGATTAGTAAATAATATGTTTGCTTCATTAAGGTATCTGCCACTTAACGTAGCTGTTTGGAATGGATTAGGAAATCTTCAAGTAGGGTATTTGTAACCTACACTTCAGTCATTGCATTGATGTTGTCCACCATTGTGTAACAGTTCTTAATTCCTCTAAGTTTTATTTGGAAAGCTGAACAGAAAAGGGAATAACAATTTATCATGTCGTGGAGAATATACATATTAATCCCATGGATCAGTCCCAGGAGTAATGATTTGCCATATAGACAGTGTTGGCAGGAGAGGGGAGGAGAGGAGAAAGTTCCCTGTTCTTGGATAAGACCTAGACCATGAGTCTAGTTTTCCCAGGCTATCATCAGTCAGTAGATCCTAATGAATTAAAAGTATTTATTGGACAATGGCTAAATTCGGAGTCCACACACTGGATGATATTAAAAGAATATAAAAGGAATGTAAGAGAATCCAGGTGCTAAGTGACTTGTGAGTCCTTGAACTGGTTGCTCTTCAATTTATTTATTTATGTATTCATTAATAAATATTTATTGAGCACTTACTGTGAACCACACACTGAGCTGGGCTCTGGGGCTGCAACAACAGGCAAGACAGATTTACCGTGCATCAGAAGCTAACAGCCTAGTGGCGGACACAGATAATTAGACACAGGCAATTAGAGCCAGTGGGATAAATGGTGTAAGAGGGAAGGGCAGGGTGGTAGGCTACACTCACCAGGGGCATCCAGAGGGTCAGGATTGAGGCACCTTGCCTGGAAGCTGCACTTGCATAGTAGGCTCATTGTTTTTGCATGGATTGGGGGTTTCTTTGGACTGGCTTGCGAGAGTATGCTGAGAGTTCTCACACACCTTGGCACAATGAGGGCAGTAGGGAGTCATTGCTTTTTACTTACAGTTCCCTCTACCTGAAATGCTTTCCTTCCCTCCTTCCGTATCTACATTTTAGTGCCCTCGTGTCCCCAACAGAGCCTTGGTGACAAAATGGTTAAGCACTCCGTTGTGAACCAAGCGGTTGGCAGTTCAACACACCAGCAGCCCCACGGGAGAAAAGACCTGTCGATCTGCTCCCTCAAAGATTACAGCCTTGAAAACCTTATGGGACAGTTCTACGCTGTCCTATAGGGTTGCTAAGAGTCAGACTAAACTCGATGGCAAGGGGTTATGGGTAGGGTCTCTAGAAATGTGGGTTGAGTAGGAGAGTTTCCATCAAAAAGCTGCCCAGTTGCTGCGGTAGAATCCAAGGTGGCTGAGAGTGGATGAAGTGGATGAGGACAAGCCATAAGAGTACAGGTTCAGATCCTATACTACTTAAAATTTTGCTAGTCTATTCATTATGGATTTGTTTTGCATTAATTTTGATTTTTTTCAAATATAACAGTAAAATGTCATTTTTCTTGATTACTGAATTTTTTGGCACCTGCTTAAATTCTGTGCCTATCCCCATCCCTAGTGCACCCATGGGGTCTGCCTTCCCAGCACACACGTTGTAGGGGCTACTCAATCTCGCTCTGCAGGAGGATGACATGCAGCTCTCACCAGGGCTTGGTTGCCAATCCTTAAGGCTCCCTGCTTCTCCTTCCTTCCCAGTTTTGCCTTCCCTCCTCCTCCAGCAATCTGAGCATTCCACATTGAGCTCTCACTGCCTTGCCTGTGTCTGCAGCTGCTTTTCCCTGTGCTCACTCTCTCCCCTTAACACCGTTTCACCCCGACAGACACCCACATTGAAACTGTGCGTACCCACATTGAAACTGTGCGTTCTCTATAGTGTGCTGTATCTACCGCCTCCCTTCCCCCTCCCCTCAACTGACTTGCCTTATAATGGAAGAAGCTTTTCAAATGCCTCTCAGGAAATCCTGTCATCAAGGACAGGCTCACTGGCTGAAGCATCAAGAAGACAGTTGCCCCATGGACAAAGGCTACAAATCCTCTACAGATTTTCCCGTTTCATTTCCTCAAAAGTGTCCCCAGGATTCCACAATGAGGTTGTAGAATAAGGATACAGCTGCCTGCCCTGGCTCACTGCCAGAGGTGGGGGCACGTTGTCCTGTCTCTCGTGGCTTCCCACCCGTGATGTGTTGAGCATGCATTCTGGTAGTTTTCACACATCCCTATGCTGCTCGCATGTGACAGATAGCGAGATAGGGGCCCTGGTAGATTGTTGTTGTTAGCCGCCATGGAGCTGGCCTCCTGACTCATGCAACCCTACGCACAACGGAAGAAAATGCTGCCCGTCCTGCTCCAACCCCATAATCAGTTGTGGATCAGACTGTTGTGGACCATAGCGTTTTCAGTGACCGATTTTTGGCAGTAGATTGCCAAGTCTGTCTTCCTAGTCTGTCTTAGTCTGGAAGCTTTGCTGAAACCTATTCAACATCATACCTATGGCCCACTTCTGTCAAGTCGATTCTGACTCATAGCGACCCTATAGAACAGAGTAGAACTGCCCCCTAGGGTTTCCAAGGAGCGGCTAGCGGATTCGAACTGCCAATCTTTTGGTCAGGAGACGAGCTCTTAATCACTGCACTACCAGGGCCCCATTCAGCAACATAGCAACACTCCAGCCACCACTGATAGATGGATGGTGGCTGTGCATGAGGTGCACTGGCCAGGAATTGAACCTGGGTCTCCTGCATGGAAGGTGAGAATTCATTTGGATTGCATAACCTATCAGGGACAAAACAGAGATTTAAAGCCAGGTCTTTCGCCCTTCAGTCCTATGTTCATTCCATTATGCCATGAACTCTCCCCCTCCCCGAAGCTGCTTTATCTCTTGTTCAATTAACCGGGACCAATATTGATGTTTTAAAGTAGCAAACTTTTTTTTTTTTTAGATCACAATTTTAAAATTTCATTGTGGTAAAAAAATAAGTAACAAAACTTTTGCCAGTTCCACAATTTTTACCTGCACAATTCAATGACATCGATTACATTCATCACGCTGTGCAGCCATCACCACTATCCTTTCCAAAATTACTCCACCACCATCAGAAACTCCATGGCCCCTAAACAATGACTTCCCCTTTCTTTCCCCCTCCCACCCCTGGTAACCACTAATAAACTTTGGTCTAGATCACACATTTTAAAAACTACTTTATAGATAACGTGTTTTGTTATGGGAGATTTATAAAATAGCAAACCTTTAGGCTTAAAATTATTCAAGTTACTCCTTAAGTCCGCACAGACATATATGCAACAACCGATAGAAAAATCTGCTCTCTTTTTCCCTCTGGTCTGAATTTCTTCAGCACCTTCTCTCCAGCTCCTCTGCAGAGCCTTTCACAAGCTCCCACTTGCAACCCCACTGGAGAATGAAGAGAAGTGATGGGCTCGCTCAGATGGGGCTGTATGCTTGAAAAACACAGACCCAGCACCAGTGAGTGCGTGAGCGTGTTATTGTTTCTCAGCTGAACATCCTCAGAAGCTGGGATGTGAGCTTTCCACTCCAGGACATCGGGTTTGTGGTCCCAGAGCCTGTGGGAGTACAAAGTCCCATAGAGAGGTCATTGTTTTCCTTGCCTTTGCTGATAGCATGAGATCAGCTAAATGATAATGGCAGGTCTCCAAATCCAAGCACACTTAAGATTAAGCAGGTTGTGTCCTGCATGAGGGCTCCTGGCCAAGGGGAGGGGGCAACTGACCGCTGAAACCCAGCCCATGCTCAACTAAGCAATGTGCCCATAGAGCTGCATCCTCCCAGAGGAAGAAATTCTTTAAAAATTTGTCCAAATCACAACATAGGATATTTGGATGTCCCCACCTTCCTTAAACTTTTCAGGCCAATGTCACTCAAGAAGAACTCCCACATAAAACCTCCAGTGCTCAGGGAACACAAATCTAAGGTAGAGAAGGTCAAAAGCAAGTCCAAGGAGGTGGTGTTGCTGTTAGTTGCTGTCAAGTTGGCTTCAACTCATGGTTACCCCATGTACGACAGAATGACACGCTGCCCAGTCCCGCTCCATCCTTGTGATTGCCGGCATTCTTGAGTCCATTGGCACCTCCCAACCTAGGTTGGGATCATCTTCTTCTTTCTTCTAAGGAGGTGTCACTTGGAGCATTTGACCTCAGTCAGTGAGGTCCACATCCACTTTCAAGGAATCCTGGTCAATCAGGCCACAGTTGGAGTTAACACCTCCCCACTACCCCAGAAAAGTACCTGAATAAATAAAACTTTCAGCAATTCCCAAAGAGAGTACCACCTTCTCAGCAGAGAGTCGGGCCCCTTGCTTGGCCCTGGGCCTGCAGACCTTTGCCCACAGTGGTCAGACCCCAGAGGAACAGAACAGAAAGCTTCCGGAGATACTTACTGCAACAGACAAGGGAGAAGAAAAACCAAGATGTCATCAAGCCCAAAGCCTCGGTAATTAGGAGGAGAGCGTCCTCGTTAACAGAAACAGAGATTAAAGGAGAAGAGCCTGGGGAAGAGGGATGAGTTCTTTGTGTGCCAAATTCCAAGTTATAAACATGTGTTGGCTTAGATTTACGTGAGGCTTTGTGTGTGATTCTTACAAAGACCTTAATATTATTCCCTTTATATAGATGAGGAAATGGACTGCAGAGAAACAAAAGAATTTGGCCAAGGTCACATAGCTAGCAAGTAGCCGAGCTAGAAGGTGGCAAATGCAGGTCTGTTTGACCCAAAAAACACACTGTTAATCTATGTTCTAGCTGAGAACAAGAAGTCCTCAGCCCTAAGGTAAAGATCAGAAAATGAAGATAAGAAACAGTGAGACAGATGGAGAGAAGGGAAAGAAAAGGGAAGCAAAGGTAGCAGAGGGTGGATCCTAATAACTTCTCATAGGTAATAAAGAAATACAGGTACTAGAACTAGCTATAAATGTAGTCTATTGGCCTCAGCATCTAAAGCAGAGAATGTCAGAACCAGAAAGGACCTTTGGACCCTAGTGCTTTCCCCTCACTTTATAGCTGAGGAAATAGAAGCCTTGAGACATCTAGTGGCTTCCCCAAGATTCCTGAGGCTGCTGCTGGGGCAGAGGCATGGCCAGGCTCTGGGCCTCCTGACTCTCAAGTCATTAATTTCCACCACACCTGCATCCCTGAGATTATCCTGATCAGTGGTGATGGCAGATTAACAGCTGTGGTCACCTTCCAGTTGTTCAGCACATGTCACCCTGGCGGCCATCTTAGCTTTGTGGCTTGAAGAAAACACTGCACTGTTCATGTGAGCTTAAGAGGAATGGAAAATTCCGTCAGTGAACACCCCCTCCAGGTATCCTTCTTCATCAGGGCTGCCTTCAGAGGCTCCCAGGCCCTTTTGTCCCACTAGCAGTTAATATTTCACTTTGGTGAGACTTTAGGGAACAAAGAACACGAAGCTGGACTTGAGGGGCCAAAGGTAGGCAGCCAATGGCTCCTGATCAGGCTAATAAATAAGAACAGTGCAAATGTACTTTGGATAAGAAAGCAGCTCAGTCTCCTGCAGAACAGCTGGGGAAGCTATTCATAGAAAAGTATGCTATTGGCGCCTGCCTGGCATTTGAATTAGGCTTACCTAACTGTGGCTGCCTTCCCCACAGATGTGAGTCACGCTTCTCATTCATGAGCAAGGAGTGGCGAGGGCAAAGGAGAATTTCTTCTCCGGGCCAGCTGAGTGAAATGTGTGAACAGGAATGACCTTTCCAAGGATATCTCCTTCCCCTGACAGGAAGGGCTTAGGATCAAGAAAGCTTTTTTTTAGTAATAGCAACCATGTGGAGAGGTGCTTCTTTAGACCTATCCTAATTTCCCCCTTTGTCCAGGCTCCCAGTCAAGCACAGAGAACAATCCACCGCCCCACTGAAGAGCGAAGCCCCCAGCTGGTGGCTTAGCTGCCCTTTCGCATCTTGAGTGCCTGGAAAAGACAAGCAGGGCACTGTGGGAGTGTAGCTCCCCAGGTATCACATGGTGACCCCAGCTTGACTTCCTCCCAGGCTACCACATTACAGAGCTTCAGTGCTGTGGACTTAAAGACTGAGGTTGTGTGTGAGATGAGGTATGGGTGATTCTTCCTCCATGCTTAGCACTGGCCACCCTATGAAATGTCAGTCACTAATCCTCCTTCCTCCTATAGAATCAAGCATAGTTCTGGCCTAGTCCTGAGATGGGGGCATGCCAGAAGCAGGGCCCACTCTGGTCCAAAGTAGATCCAGGTGGTCAGGTCCAGGACTGGGCTCCTCTCATCCAAGGAGCCCTGAAATGGGGCTCTCAGGGCCTAGGTGGAGAGTCAGCTCCACTCCACAGTGGCCCTGATGGTTCAGACCAGTCTGAGGCCCAGGAGAAAACCCCAGCCCAGTACCAAAACAAAGTGAAATTTGGAGTCCCTCAGACCTCAAGGGGTTAAGAAAGGGCTAGAGCTTCTTTCCCTGTGGTCTCTCCTTCCCTGCGTTGTATTCCTCTCTATTGCTCTCACAAACCCACAGGCCCAGTCAGGGCTCCATACACCACAATGCTGGTGTCTATGGTCAAAGGGGGTATCTGTACACCTAGTACATTCTCAGTTGTATTTTTGAGTTTTTCATTGATGAATGTCTCAGCTGCCCAGCTAGACCATAAGCTTCTCAAGGGAACACACTGTGCCTTTATCTTTGTATTCACATGTATGGCACATGGCACAAACACGGACCTCATATGCACTTAACACTTGACCACATCTCTTTGGCTCCTAGACTCTGCTCCCGGCAGGCAGGTACTTCTCATCTCTGCATCTCTGCAGGGCTTACTGCAGCTTCTGACACAGCGCAGGTACATAACCAGTATTGTTAATTTGAGTTGTCCAATATGAGGAAAGAACTTTCAAAATGATTGAATGTTATGACATAATGGACATGTATAAGAACCATCTGATGCATTTGAAATTTACACTAAAAAGAACATATGACGGCAGATGCTGTGGATAAATGGACCGACCTTAATCCCACCTTCAAGAAACTAGTACCCTAATTAGAAATTAAAGTTTGTACTATTCCTCACGGGCAAAGATGATCCATGTGTAAAGGACATGGGATTTAAGCAGTCTTCCCAGTGGAAGGGAAGGAGTATGCTAAATCATTCTTTCATTCAATATTTATGGGCACCTACAACATCTGTGTGCCAGGCACTGTGCTCTGCTGAGTATTCAAAGAAAAACAAGACACAGATGGACCCTGCTAGTCTAGTGAGGTGGAAGGCACTGTCACAATGAACTCATTCCCCTGAGAAGGTGCTGCTTATAAGTAAGGCCTAAGCTCCGTGGGAGTGAAGAGGGAGCTGAGGAATCCTTCCTGGGGGTCAGGAAATGAGGTTGGGAAGAGGGAGGGCTTCCCAGAGGAGGTGACATTTAAAGGATGGACAGATAGGATGGACAACAGAGTAGTCTAGGCAGCAGGGTATTAACAAAGGCATGGAAACCTGACAGCACTTTGGGAATGAAGCCCTCTCCGCTGCTTTTATGGTGGCTGATGGCATGATGGCCGGCCAAGGTCAGGGAGACACCTGGTACTGGGGAACATGGCATTTCCTTCTCTCTGATAAGCCAGCTTGTCTCCAGGGCTCTCCCAGCTTGTCAGTCCCAGTGGCTGGACAGGTAAGCAGGCTTTCTCCACATGCGGCACGTAGAGTGGAAACCTGGGCCCAGAGCACAACAAGGACACCCTGGGGAGCCTGGCAAGAGGCCACACCTGACCACACCTTAAGGTCCAACCAGCTAAGTTTGGACAGACCCTCTCTGGTTCTTTCCCCTTCATGAGACTAAGAATCTTATCATAATAAAAGCAGTAAAAATGCGAAACTTTAACCTTATTAAAATCACATTGTTCAGGTCTTGGCAACCCTAATAAGATTTTACAACTCGAGTTATAGATCAGCTTCTACCATCTGAGTCTTTGAACAGCCCAAGGTCTGCTGAGATCTCTGATGGGTAACTAATGCCTTCTGGGTTTGAAGCCGGATTCCCACCCTCCCCTGTACTCACTGCCCACCTGGGTTTTCCACCACGGCCTCCTGTTTTGTCAATAATGGAAACTGGGAAATTTCCACTATCCTGGACCCTGGGAAGAACGAATGAGTGTACCCTACAGCACTCACCAGCTGACATGGTATTTTCCTCTGGATTAATGAAGCGCAATGGAATTTTGAGCTGTTGCTGTAATGATTAATATGTCAAATCAATATCATAGGCAAGGCAAGCAGGAAAGTGATGTGGGAGCATGGGAGGTAAAGACAGAGAAGGTGAAAGGGAGGAGAGGTGGTATGGCCAGAGAAGGGCAAAGGCGGCCAGAGAGAAAGTGGGGAGGGCAGCCACCCACCCTTCCATAGTCTGTGTGGGGATTGAAGAGATCAGAGAACATTTGGGGTCTCCTCCTGCCCAGGGCCATATGGGCTCAAAGTTGGGTCTAGTCAGTTCCCTGAGGACAGGCCTCCAGGGAAGACTTGTTAACATAAGGTTCTGCACCTTTTGGAGTCATGGACCCTTGAAAATTTAAGGAAAGGTATGGGTTTCCACCCCAGAAAAGTACACGCCAGGTGAAATGTTGCATCCAGTGTCCCATCCAGTCAGGGAGTTCACTAAGCCCATGGACCTCCGTAAAAACAAAAACAGAAAAACCCTGTTCAGCTGATAGTGTTTCAGCAGCTGGGACTGCGTCACCTCCGTCAGCACCCCCTGCACAACGTGATGCCTACCAGAAACAAGTCTGGGAGAGTGACAGTGGCCTCAGCTGTGGTGTGCATGCTCTGGCTGAACCCCCATCTGGCCCTGAGAGGGTGCAACCCTTCACAGCCCACCTTCCGGCCCACTCCCAATGCAGTTTCCAGCAGGAGGTCAGTTGTACTCACTGGGGCCCCCTCGCCCAGCTCCAGGCAGTCCAGGTTCCCAACATAAGGTGGCACCCACACAGTGCGAGAATATGCTCCAGGCCCTTCAGACCAGCACACCTATGCAGAGAGCGATGCGTGGCCAACGCCAGTGGGAAAAGAATTAGCAACACAAACAAGCCCTCCAAAGTAAAACATTCGCTTCTCCTGCTAATTTTTTAAATGAAGTTGTATTATAATGATTTCATATTCTGTATAAGGAAGAACTAGCTCTAACTGGTAAAATGTTATTTTACCAGTCGCTGTCCGGTAGATTCTGACTAATGGCGACCCCGCGTGTTTTAGAGTAGAGCTGTGCTCCGTAGAGTTTTCAGTGGCTGTGATCGTCTGGAAGTGGATTGGCAGACCTTTCTTCCAAGGTGCCTCTGGGTGAATTTGAATGACCAACCTTTCGGTTAGTAGATAAATCCTTTTTTTAAAATATTTTACTGGGTTTTTGGTGAAAGTTTACACAGCAAATTAGGTTCCCATTTAACAATTTCTACACGTATTGTTCAGTGACATTGGTTACATTTTCCACATTGCATCAACATTCTCATTGTTTCCGTTCTGGTTGTTCCAGTAGACGAACTCTCAACCATTTGCATCACCCAGAGACTCCTATGCAAACATCATAGTTTCTCTTGAAATCACCCTTCAGCCTTTCCTGTTTCTTGATCTAAACCTGTAAATAATGGCATGGGCCAAAGTGATTACAGTTAACTGAACCCCTGTGCAGTCCTGTATGCCGTCACACATTGTTGTTGCTTCTCTAAAAGCAGAGAGGAAAAATCAAGTTCTGTATACCCTGAAAAAGTTAAAGTGTTGCTGTGATTGGAACATAACCCAAAGCTCAAGAACAGATACTGGTTTACATACTCGGCAGAGGAAAGAATTAGCTAATTCTCACATCTCTTTTCTGATTATATTTTTTTATCTCTCTCTTTTTTTTTTTTTAGAAATAAGTATAGATTCACAGAAAGTTGCAAAAAAGTGTACAAAGAAGTCCATGAACCCTTAACCCACCTTCCCTCAATGGTAACACCTTGCATGACAATAATCAAACCAGGAAATCAACATTGGTTCAATCCACAGAGCTTATTCAGATTTCAGATTCTACCAGTTTTACAAGCACTAGTGTGTGTGTGTGTGTGTGTGCGTGCGTGTGTGTGTGTGCGTGTGCGTGCGTGCGTGTGTGTGTGCGTGTGTGTGTGCGTGTGTGCGTGTGTGCGCGTGTGTGTGCGTGCGCGTGCGTGTGTGTGCGTGTGCGTGCGTGTGTGTGTGTGCGTGCGTGTGTGTGTGTGTGTGTGTGTGTAGTTATATGCATTTTTATCAGCTGTGTAGCATTGTATCACTATGAGTCGGAATTGACTCGATGGCAATGGGTCTTTTGGGTATCGGTAGCATTGTGCAACCTCCACCATGTTCAAGATCCTTAACTGTTTCAGCACCACAGAGCTCCTCATGCTACCCCTTTATAGCTACACCCACCTCACCTCCTACCCCTAACTCCTGACAATCACTAATCTGTGCTCCACCCCTATAATTTTATGACTTCAAGAATGTTATATAAATGGAATCACACAGTATGTAGCTTTTGAGATCAGCTTTTTTTCACCCAGCATAATTCCCTTGAGATCCATCCAAGTTGTTGTGTGTATCAATAGTTCATTCTTTTTTGTTACCAGATAGTATTCACAGAGATCCCTGGGTAGCACAAATGGTTTGCACTCTACTAATAACCTATAAGTTGGTGGCTTGAACCCACCCAGAGGCATTGTGGAAGAAAGAGCTGATGATCTGCTTCCATAAAGATTACAGCCAAGAAAACCCTATGGAGCACAGTTCTACTCTGTAACACAGGGGGTCGCCATGAGTAGGAATCGACTTGATGGCAGTGGGTTTGGTATATTTTTTATTTCCTTTTTTTAAGTATTCCATACTAGTAGATGTAAATTTCTGATTCTATTCTACAGGTAAAAGTAACTATCCAATTTTCTGTCCGCCTTGAGATGATATGTAAATGGACTTGAGGCCTATCTGACCACTACACAAGCAGCAGCCCCTGAGGTTCACCATCGTGTTCCCCACCCCCTCCCCCACCTCCAAGTTCTCCTTACCTCATGAAAACAGCCTCTCTGTCCCTAGGTGGCAGCATTCCTGTGTCCAACAAACTGTGCCTAAGCAAAATGAAGAGGCTTTCCTCTGGGCCACAGGCTGTTTCCTTGAAGAGGGAGGTCCTGTGGGGCAAGCTATCCACCTGCTTACTTTCACCTATGGGGACTTGAGTGGACAGGCCCCTGCAGGACAATGCTATGGGAACACCATTCAGTCAACAGGGGTGCCATAATCCTAACACCTCTCCTGAACTACTGAACTCCCTCACCTTCCTTCCCCCATCCCAGCCTGCTCCTTTAACCTCCCCTGTCACTTGCTTTTCAGTAAGAAGTCCCATCCTACCCTCAAATCCATGCCCACTCTAGGTGCTGAGGCTCAGCCTGGTCTGGCACCATGGAACCAGGCACATGGGGCTCCTTAAAGAAGGAAGGTAAATTCCAAGAAGCATTGTTCAAAAAAATAATGTTGTTCACTATTCCCAGCCAAAAGTGTTTATGTTTCTGCCACCCACTCTGGCCCGAGCTCCATTGTGCTGGGATTTAACTGTTTCCTAGACTGTTGACCCCCAAACAGAGTGAACTCCTGGCTCTGTGCTTAGCATAGTGCCTGGTACATACTGGCCATCAATCAATGGTGGTGGCATTACTGAAGCCAAGGGGACAAGTCAGGGAGGTTACACAGAATGAGCAAACCTGGAGAGCAGGATTTCATTTCATTCCAAAAACCTGCTACTGCAGCTCTTCAACAACAGGTGGAAGCCAGGGTAAGTAAGGAGGAAGCAATAAAACAGTCCCTCTCTCCTTTGTCTTAACTTTCCAACTCTGACTGCCCTCCTCCCCCTCTTCCTTTCACGCCCAAGCACGTCTTCTTCCTCCCAGACTCAGGGAGAGAACTCCACATTCTCTTCAGAGGTAGGTGAGGTGGGGCTTCTTACTGAAAACCAAGTGGTAGGGGAGGTGAAAAGAGCAGGCTGAGCTAGGAGTGGAGAGAAAAGGGAACTCAGTGGACCCTTCAGCCACCAAGAAATGAAGGAGCAGATTTGTTCTTGTTGTTGTTATGTGCCATCAAGTTGATTTGACTCATAGCAACCCCATATGATACAGCAAAACTGCCCTGTAGGGTTTTCTAGGCTGTTATCTTTATGGGAGCAGATCACCAGCTCTTTCTCCTACGGAGCCACTGAACGGGTTCGAACCACCAACCTTTCAGTTAGCAGCCAAACGCTTAACTGTTATGCCACCAGGGCTCCTTGGAGAAGGATTAGAGCTGCCCAAAAAAGGACTGAGATTCCTCGGAGCCTTTCCTTACCTCATCCCCTCTCCACATCCACACCCTCACTACCCAACCATTAACTCTTTACCGTGGGTGACCTGGAAAGTCTGCAATTCTAAACAAATAGATGGAAGCAAAAAGTGGCCATGACCCAACATCCCTGAGCCTCTGCCTTGAGGCCTCAGGTCCTAAGACTTCTCTGACAGCTTGCCTTCCTCCTCTGAGAAGGATAAGGGGGATGTGTCTGCAGATAACCTGAAAAGAAAGCTGTCGTAGACACAGGCTTTTGAAAAGAACAAGTGCTATTCAAATCCAAGGGATACGTCTACACTCAGGGTTCACCCTCAGGATCTCGAAGGTGACTGCTTCATAGATAGGTAAGGCCCATCACTTTCCATGGGAATCATGTCATGGCCCAATTAAGGGTCCTTGAGGATGGGTACCAGCATCTCCTGTGCTCATGAACCCTTCCATGCTCCTTAATGTAGGTGAAATTGAGTTCTGGATGCTATGGCCTCTGGGGAAGTCTTCCTTTAGCCTAAGGATGGCGTATGGGCCCTTCTTTAAGATCAATAAAGGCTCTTACCATCCCTTCAAAGTTTTGGAGATTTTTGACCTTGTCCTAATAAATGGAGATACCATGCAGTCTATCTAGGATGTGACTTACCTGGCACATTCCATGCCACAAACTTAGTATTTCTTCAATAAACTCCATGTTCGTTTACCATTCTCTGGTGGTTCAAAAGGGCCGAACCTCCTGGCCTTCATTCTTTAAGATGAAAAGATTGTGCCAATTACTAAAAATCACCAAGCCCTACAAGTCTCTCTTGAGACCCTGGAGTTAATGAAGGCTTAAGTGAGTCCAAATGTTGTGTGGAAGGTAGGAGTGAGCAGGATTTCTCCTGGATGGTCAATCTTCATCTAGAACAGGGCTATGCATGCATTAATTTGTTACTAGTGGAGTGAAAATATGAAGGTTCTGAATAGAATAGATTTTGATGTGAGGAGGGTGGGTTGTACAGAAAATTTAAAACTAAAAGTTCATTAGAAGTCTGTATTTCACAATCCTAAACCTAGGTATATACCAAGAAGAAGTGACAGCAGGAATGCAAACAGAAATCTGTACACCAATGTTCATTGCAGCAACTTTTCACAACAGCCAAAAGGTGGAAACGACAAAAATGTTCATAAATAGGTTAATGGATAAACAAAATGTGATATGTACCTACAAAGGAATATTACTCAGTCATAAAGATAAATGAAGTCCTGATGCATGCCACAACATAGATAAGCCTTGAAAACATTATGCTGAGCAAAATAAGTCAGTCACAAAATGACAAATACTGTATGAGCTCACTTATATAAAATAAGCAAATAAATATATGGAAACCAAAGGTGAAGTGCGGTGAAAGGGGAAGTTTTCATCTACATGCAGTGAATTTATGTTAATGGTGGTGGAATAATAAAAGGATAATGATAATGGTTGCACAACATGAAGAATGTAATCAATATCACTGATTTATACATGCAGCAATAGCTGAGTCGGCAAATGTTTTGTTGTATATATTTTCAGTGCTATAAAAAAATAAAATAAAAAAAGAAATCTGTATTCCCAAACACTGATACCCATTGCTGTCTAGTCGATTTCAACTCATAGCGCCTTCCACACAGGGTGACAGTAGCAGAGCATACCTGCCTTGTAGGATGTGTTCTTATCTATATCTGCTCCCCAGTGGTTATTTGATTATGTGACCCCTTCTCATCCTTCACATCAAGGCTTAAATTTCACCATCTCCCCGCGGCTTCTTGGACGGCTATATTTAAACCAGATCCGCCTGCTATTCTTAACCAGGCAGAGGTGATGGCCGGAGCAAAGGCGCGGAGGAGGCAGCAAAGAGCTTCACATTTCTAGGGCTGGCAGAAGGCCAGGGTGACTGGCCTCAGTGAGTGCTGGGAAAAGTGACACAATATAAGTTTGGAGAGTAGGAGAGTTGACAAGGACCCGTCTGTGCAGAAGCTATGGAAGGAGTTTGTGCTTTATCCTAACGTCCAGAGCAGGGAAGAACTTGCAAATTCCTTAAGCGTGTGTTGGTTTCAGTAAAATTTCTGCCCTGATTCAAGCCTCGATACAGGGAAGTGTTTGCCAAGCCTGACTCCCCTGGGCACAGCCATCTAGAGGGGTTAGTGGTCATTTAAGCAGATAAGCTCCTTCACAGTGTGGCTCCAGCTACAGGAGGAGAGGGGAGTATGTGAGAGGACTCCAGGGACCTCAGACTTCTTTGGGTAGTTTTAATCCTGTTCTTTGTTTCTAGTGGCTGAAGAGCCGCCTGGTCTACCTCACCAGCTGTCCTGCCCTTTTAACCACCCTGCCACCTTCCCTTCCTAAGATGCCCCACCCCCCCCCCAGAACACAGAGTTCTCTGGGGACTCTGGGAGGGCCCCAGACTGTGATTTGGATGTGCTGAGGCAGGTGTGGGGTGAGGGAAGGAAAAGGGGAGAGAGGCCAAAGATGGAAAAGTGAGCAGGGAAAGAAATGGGACTATTTGGGGTCTTTCCCCTCACCCATGCTGGCTGATTAAAAGCAAAAGGAGCAGGTTTTAAAAAAGGAAATCACATCAAATCCTGTTGGTTGGATTTGGCCAACTCTTATAATCCCACCTGACTTCCGCTTTGTCCATCTCTGCTTCAGTGCCACCACCTGCAGCAGCAACAACCATATAAAGTGCCTACTGTGTGCCAGGCAGGTGGGACTAGGAGTTAAGATGGCCAACCATCCCTATTTTCCAGAGACCACAGGATTTCCTGGGAAGCAGGGCTCTCAGTGCTAAACCTGGAACAGTCCAGGGCAAACGGGCACAGTTGGCCAGTTGGTCCCCTTACTAGGGCCATAGAGCAGATACGAATATTTCTATTCTTGGAAAGTTATAAATGAGCTGGCATCACTTTCCCTTGAATTTTGCTATATAGAGGTGTTCATTAAGATTAGATTTGGTTGAATAAAACAGAAAACACAAAATGGAAGTTTAAACGAGATAGACATTTCTTTTTCTCTCAAGTCAGTGAAACCCGAATGTTGGTCTGGGACACGTATGGTGACTCCGTGCAGTAGAGTTAGGTCAGAGAAGGCAAGTCACAGCACGATGTGACTTGTAGGTAGTGGCAGTAAGAATAAAGGAGCCTCATGTGCCTGTTTCCACGATGTCGATCAAAGCCAAGCCACAGCACCTAGGATGGGCAAGGAATGGTGTTGAGACTTAGCAATCTTTGTTGTTTGCTTAAGGTTGTTGTCTTTATATCAAGATGCCATAGCCTGTCTACTCGGCTCCCCTAGGCGAAGGTCAGCTCAGGACAGGCCGGATAGTTTGCCCCTCAGGGCCTTTCTCTTGGTGACACAGATTCTGACTTAGAACAAAAGCCCCTCATTTTGCTTGGGCGTGGTTTGTTGAACGCAAGAGTGCTGCCACCTGCTGGCCACAGCAGCTGTTTTCAGGTGGTGAGCTGAAACCTCAGGAGGGAGGGTGGGCTAGTGAGCCCAGGGGCTGCTGCTGCTGCTGCCCAGGCCACAGCGCCACCGCCCAAAGTATCCTGGTCCCGGCCTCTAGGGAAAGAAGCTGGTGACCCTCCAAAAGTTACACCTGAGGAGTACTGGAAGGCTCTCCCATGCGTGAACTCTCTCAGGCCGGCCATGGAGTCCTAGAATTTCCAGCTAGTACGGTACTTTTTTAGGATCTCTGGGTGGCACAGTTTGTGCTTCTACCCACCCAGCAGCACTACAGAAGAAAGGTCTGGCAATCTGATCCATAAAGATTAAAGCCAAGAAAACCCTATGGAGCAGTTCTACTCTGTGACATATGTGGTCACCATGAGTCAGAATCTGCCTGATGGCCATGGGCATATGGGCACTCTTTTGGCTACAACACAACCTTCTGGGCCCCAGTGGTTCGCTGGAGCTGGCTGTACTGGAGTCGATTATAAAATATTCAGGAATTTTACAACCTGATTGTTAGATGACTGGCAGCCTGGAAAGGGTCATGGTAGAAGTATTTATACCATGGAAGTTGGAAAATGCTATAGGTTAGCCCCTCTTCCCTCCCCCTACCCAGCCAGTTTGTCAGCACACCACTGCAGAGCCCCTGTCAAAATTCCAATACTGTCATCTGGGGAAGGTGGGACAGATTCAGTCTGTTAACAGGAGTTTTCTCAAATAAGCCACCAAGTATGGAATCGATGTCATGGAGAACATACATCCTGATAAGAGGGAGGTTATGGAGAAGGATTTTTTATTTTATTTTAAAAGCTCTGCAGGAACTACTAATGTAGTAATTAAGGGTCCTGGAATCAGAAACGCCTAGATTCAAGCACCAGCTACTTGCTAACTGTGTGACATTGGACAAATTGCTTCACCTGTTTAGCTCCCAGTTTCCCCATCTGCAAAACAGGGATAATAATAGTAGCTACTCCATATGGTAGTTGTGAGGCCATGCATTTAAGTGCTTAGAACACTGCCAGGAACAAAGTCAGTTCTCAAAACATGTTAGATGTTATCAGCTATTGATTAGAACTTCACCTTCAGCATGTCTGAATCTGATCATACCAACTCCCTACTAAGACTAGTTTCACCTCTAGATGTCTTTCACAGGATTGTGATGTGGGACTTGGTCCATCCATCCTCCCCAGCAGTTGAAATTTGACATTAACCACACTTTTGGCTATTTGTTAGCATTTGCCGCCTGCAGTTAGCACGTAGAGCTGAAGCAAGGTATCCCCCAGAACATAGAAATAAGGGGATATGGTAACATCCTAAAAATAATAGCATTAAGGATCTAAATAGTGGATGAGTGGTAGTCACCTGCAGAAGCAACCAGAAGATTTCCTGTTGATGTGTCACTGGCCAGATAAGACATCTGGTATGTAAGTTCAGAAAGGTCAGGACTCAAATCTGATTGTAACTACAAGACCTAAATCCTCTTCACTTGTATTGCAGCTTATTTAAAAAAATACTATGTTAACAAGAGGCAGATTGTCCAAATGGAATCTAGAAAATGGGAAATCAGAGAGTAGTGCTCTTCTAATGGAAAGAGACACAAGCTTAGAGGGCATGAACTTTCTTATCACAAGAAAGGAGGGCTTGGTTGTGCAGTAGGGAGACCTAGTAAGGTTTCTATACAGCCTGATAAACAAATGCCCCTAACTATGGCCCCCTCTAAGACTCTGTGCTCACCCCTTAATCGTTGAATGAATAATTTGGTCTCTTGGGTGCTGAAATCCTTGAAAGGTGTCCCATAGGACTAATACAAATATTTCTATTCTCAGAACGTTATAAATAAGTTGGTGTCACTCTGCTTTGAGTTTTGTTATATAGGGGTATCCATTAAGATTAAATTTGTTTGTATAGGACAGAAAACACAAGGTAGACATTTATTTTTCTCTCATGTCAATGAAATCCAGATATTGCCAATCTGGGACAGATAAGACGACCCCACAATTATCATGGCTTCTTATGTCTTCATTATTCTCAACTTGTAGTTTTCACCTCAAGGTTCAAGATGGTTTCTCAAGCTCCAGCCATGAAGTCTACCTTCTAGCCATCAGGAAAAAAGTATTTTCCACAAGTCTGACACCTCTGCTTATAAACCACTGGCCAGAACTTAGTCATGTGACCACACCTCCATGCAAGAAAGGTGGACAATGTCTTTATTGGGGGTGGGAATGAGAGGCATGTGCTTGGCTAAAATTTAAGCATTCTATTTTTAAGAAAAGAAGAGCAGATATTGGGGAACAACCCACAGGCCTTACCATAGTGAGTCAATTTCCATAAGCCTACTTGCTTCTTGACATCAAAGAACTTCTGGACAACAACCCCCTGGATAAGCCACACGTGAGCCCAGTCTAAGCAGGTGGCTGAATTCCCTCTGCAACATTCTCACCTGCCTCACTGTGACTTCAACCCCCACAGCCCATCAGTTGCAGACCCCCACTCCATTGTCTTGGCAGTGTCTTTCCAAAGTTTCCCTCCTTTCCAATCCTGGCCTCATCACTCAAGTCCAGTCCTCTGTGACGATAATGACCTCCCTCATTGTTCTTTCTGCCTCCACTCTTGCTCTCCTTCCAGCCCTCCTGCTGATAGATTACCCTTCCTAAGGTACAAATCCCACTATGAGCACTCTTCTGCTCAAAAATGCCCATGTTCTCCCAGTTCCTGCCAAAAAGTCCAAATTCCTTAGAATTCTGAAGACCTTCTATGAGTAGGCCTCTGCCTGAACTTCTAGGCTCATCTCCCTTCTTCACACACTTGAAGCTCCCGCCATTAAGTGCTGTTGCCACTCCTTGAATATCACTAGTGTTTTTCTGTTTCTTGCCTTTGCTCCTCCTCTTCCCACTGCCTGGCCTGCCCTTCCTTTGTCTCAGCATATCTAAATCCTACCCACCTCAGAAAACCTCAGTTCAAAACCTTCCTCCTCCATGAGACCTAACCATGCTAGAATTAATCTCACCCCCTCTAAATGTTCTCACAGTACTTTGTTTCCATTAGGCCTCATTCTACAAGTATTTCTGTGTCCCTACTAGAATGTAAGTTTCTGCTTTCTTCCTCAGTTTTGTTTCCCTCACAGCAGATTCTAGCATTCCTGCCTGCCACGTCAGTTACGTGCAATAGATGTTTTAGAAGTGAATTGCAGAGTGGAGCTAGCACTCCACGGTAAAGGAACACTTGGAAACTGGACATGAATTTGAATAGCTTGTGAATTGACCTGCCTAAACCTGCTGAGACTCAGAAAGCCGGGGTGACCATTTACACCCACTGTGGGAGCAAGCATTTGGGCTCCATTTGAATATGCCACTGTAGATCCAAGAAACCAAAACCAAACACATTGCTGTCGACTCGATTACAACTCAAAACGACTCATAGGACAGAGTAGAACTACCCCATAGTGTTTCCAAGGAGTGGCTGGTGGATTTGAACTGCTGACCTTTTGGTTAGCAGCCATAGCTCTTGACCACTGTACCATCAGGGTTCCAAAGTAGGTCCAAAGCCTCCTCAAAAGCAGAGCCCCTTCTGGGTTTGTCTTTGAGGGGCTGTGTGGGAGTTATGAGGTACTTATAAGGATTGCTCCCATTTCTCTCTTTCTTTTTTTTTTTTTAATGCTTAAAATCTAAGGGGCCAAGAAAATTGAAGATTTTTTATGTTTATTTTGATTGAAAGGAAACTTTAAATCATCTAGTCAACAATTCAGTTTCCAGATGAGGAAGCTGAGACCCAGAGATGCAAATTGGTTTGTCCAAAGTCACACAGAGTCACACTGTACCACTTTTTCTGCTCTACCACACTAGCTACCCAGGGCAAAGACACTATCCATTCCCAAGGACACATCTAGTTTTGGAAAATAGGAGGTCATGAGGGTCACATGTAGATTCGAGGGATGGCAGTCTTTATTTCATGCTTCCCACTAGAAGAGAGGCATGCAGTCAATTCTCAAAGTTTAAATTCTATTTTTCCATTCTTTCCATCAGTTATTTAGATTTTTTTCCTTCTCTATTGTCATGCTCTTTTCTTGGGTAAGTATCACAATGGCTTTTCCAATTATCTGTAGGTACTAAGAAGTCTGACTAGGCTCGCTCATTCTCCGTCCGGTTTATGACTGGCTAGATTTGATTACAGTAGATAAGACCTGGGACCATGGACTGTTGAAAGGTCCTTTGGTTTTGGATTATAAGCAGGTCACTCAGTTTATTCCATTTATTATTCAACCCTACTTTTTCAAGTTGCAAGGTTAAGGCCTGGGGCAAAATGTGGATGGAAGGAAAACATTAAGCACCACATTGTACAGTGTTTGTGTTCGTTCCAATCCACTTTCACTTCCCTTAGCTGGTGAAGGTTAGGTCTACAGCCCAATCCTTTAGTGACTCACTCCAGGAAAAGGACATGTGACAAGAACCTAGCTCTCATGGGACTGCTTGCCAAGGGTGCCAAAACAGAGATGGCATTGTTCAGGGAAGATTCAGGAAGTCAAACATCCGGAGACCAGTGTGCATGGTCAACTCACCCCACAGGCTAGAAGAGAACATATTTTTTTTCCCCACTGATCAATCTGTGTATTTACCTCTGCAAGGGCACTCAGAGGACTTCTGGAATATGCATTCCCTTCGGTCTCATATGCAGCACTTCCAGTGGGCCAGGAAGGGGAGAGGGGACCAGTATGCCTTGAGACATAACTGCTGGGTGCCTTATCTGTTGTCACAGTTAATTCCATCCTCCCAATATCTCTTTGAGAGAAACATTTCTCCCGTTTTCATTTTACAGATGAGGAAATTTAAGCACAGAGAAGTTAAGGAGTTTGCCCAGGCCTACCCAGCTACTAAGTGTCAGACCCAGGATTCAATGACTAGACTGACACTGAAGTGTATTTCCAATGTCAAAAAAGGTTCTCATTTCCATGTTGTTGCCTAGGCTGCCTCTGAGACACGTGCCATTTGGTAGCATCTACCGATGGAATGCTTCTGCTAACTTTGTCACTCTACTGCTTCCCACATGCATCTTTGTTCTGATCTTTCTCTCCATCAATCTACCCTTCAAGACTCACTCAAATTCCACTTTCCTCAGGAAGATTTCCTGATCAGCCAGTTCCAAGAGATTGCTCACTCTCTCTCTCTCTCTTTTTAGTCCCTGTAATGCTCTCTGCTTGCACTCCTTGCTTAGCCCTTAAATAGAATATAAACTTTCCACGTGCATATGTAACTTCCCAGCTGTACTCTAAACTCATCAAGGACGATGCCTCCAGTGATCCCTGAGAATGCTTAGCATAGTAAATAATAGAGTAGTTGCCAGTAAAGGAGTTCCTGGGTGGCTCAAAAGTTGAGCGTTCCACTAGCCAAAAGGCTGGCAGTTCCAGCCCACCCAGAGGTGCCTTGGAAGACATGTCTGGCAATCTACTTCCAGGAGTTCACAGCCTTGAAAACTCTATGGAGCAGTTTCTAAATCTGCACACATGGGAGCAGCATGGATCAGAATCTGCTCCACGGCAGCTGACAACAACAACAGTCACTGATAAACATGTACTGATTAACTGGTTCATTTTTAGAAGGAGCTATGGGAGTCCTGTGATTTTTTGAAGTAGGGAAGGACATAAAAGTCCAAGACAGGTGGTTGATATCTCTGTCTCCTCTAGCCAAGGCTCACCTTTATACCACAGTATATAATCCTCTTCCAAATCTTTCTGGGTGTTTCCAAGGAGATTACCATTGCTCTACACTAACCAAGCCATACCAAACCAGTGCCTATTGAGTCAATTCCAACTCCTCGTGACTCAACTCCTGCAGAGTAGAACTCCTCCATAGAGTTTTCAAGACTGTCACCTTTCAGAAGCATATCTTTCTTTCAAGGCACCACTAAAAACCATGCCTTAAACCCTCTCACATTTTAGGGTGGACTGAAGCATCTTGCCCACTATATTCAGGAAGCTCAGCTGAGCGTTTCAGGCTTTTTGGCAGTTTTTCTGTCTCATGAGTTTTTTCTGAAGTCCTCATCTAGGAGCTTACACCCAGCTCCTCCCCAGGTAGCCATCTCAGCCTCACCTCACAGCCTTAGTGACTATGGCCTAACAACCTTGGCTACCAGGGCTGCCTTAAATCTCCTCTAGTGACAATTCTGCCTGCATAAAACCCCAGATCTTATCCTCTCCCCTCCCGGGATTTTGCCTGTTTTCTTCCTCCTTAATTTATTGCCCCTCCTTCTTTGTATGGCCTGTTAATCCCAGTTCTTTAAGAAGGACAATGCCAGCATTGCGTGGCAAATCTGCTCCTCTCGCACCTCCCCTCTGCCCCGTTCCTGGGCCATTTGGGGGCCTCCTCCACACTGCTCCTCCACCACCACCACCCGCCATCATCCTTTCCAAGGCTGCCTTCTGCCTTTCCTGCCAGTCCCTCCCAGGTGTGGAGAGAGCACTTCAACCACATCGGGAAACTCCCTTCCCCAGGCCCCAGGTATGCTCTGTCCACACTTAGACACGAGCCTGTGTCTTGGGCAATCTGAAGATATGCCTGCCTGTCTCCCATGCTTGGCTATGAGGGCCCCAAAGGCACCTGCACTTCTTACTTCACCCCGACACTGAGTCCTGTGATCATCACATAGTAAGTGGTCAGTCAGTGTTGGTCAAATGCAAAAATGAATGGTAAATGAGTAGATAGTCTTGGTTCTGCTCTGCTTCCTGTTGCTAGTGAGTGATTTAGGGCAGGCCACTTTATTGTCTGATTCTCAAATTCTTCAACAGGCAGTTGAAGATAATAATGCTTCCTTTATCTTCCTAAAAAATTATTTCGCAGGTCAAATGGGAAAATGTACTTCCAAGTGTTTTGTGAACTGTCAAGCCCCATATGATATAAGGTTGTATTATTATTTGTTTTTGCTGAGCATTCACTGAGTACCAATCAACCAACCAGTTGACATCTAGTCGATTCCACCTCATGGTGAACCCCTGTGTGTCAGAGTAGAACTGTGCTTCATAGAATTTTTGATTTTCGGAAGTAGGCCACTAGGCTTTTATTCCAAGGTCCAACTGGGTGGACTTGAACTACTAACCTATTGGTTAGCAGCTGAGTACGTTAACCGTTTGCATTACCCAGGGAGTCTATAGTCACTGAATACTCAAACCAAACCCATTGCCGTTGAGTTGATTTTGATTAATAGCAACCCTGTAAGACAGAGTAGAACTGCCTCCATAGGGTTTCCAAGGTTATAAATCTTCACTTCGGAAGCATACTGCCACATCTTTATCCTGCGGAGTGGCTAGTGGGTTCCAACTGCTGAACTTTCAGTTAGTAGCTAAGGACCTTAACCACTGCACCACCAGGGCTCCCTTCATTGAATACCAAAAAAAAAAAAAACCAAACCCATTGTCATCCAGTCAACTGAGACTCACAGCAACCCTATAGGACAGAGCTGAACTGCCTCATATGGTTTCTAAGGAGCGGCTGGTGGATTTGAACGGCCAACATTTAGTTAGAAGCCAAGCTCTTAACCAGTGCACCACCAGAGCTCTGAAAAGAGGCATAATTACCTTATATTATTGGTACCTATCCTCCCTTCACCCACACATACACACGATTTACAAGTTTCATGATGACAGGCACCCTCTCAGTTTTGTTCACGGCAGTGTCCCCAAACCCACGCATAAACCAGTTGCCATCGAGTCGAACGTGTGTCAGAGTAGAACTGTGCTCCATAGGGCTTTCATTGACTGATTTTTCCGAAGTAGATTGCCAGGCTTTCTTCCAAGGAGCCTCCAGTTGGATTCGAACTGTCAACCTTTCGACTAACAGCTGAACGCGTTAACTGTTCGCAATACTCAGGGACTCCATAATCTCATTCTTGGCTTAATAAATATTTGTTAAATGAATTATGACTGCAAGAGTGTTATTTAACTGCCTAAGTGAACAGTTTTCAAGGACTATGAAAATATTTGACACATCAAATGGATCTGACATTTACAGTTTAGTCACTTAAAACAGGCCTCTGGACTGGATAGAATTTGGAAGCATGGAATGGTGCTGGCATTTCATCTGGAGGTAATTAAGTCCAACTTCCTCATCTACAAGGTGAGGATGAAGACAGTTAAAGGACTTACCCAAGGTCATTCGGAGAGTGATGGCAGACCCAGAAGAGACCACATCAGTTTTTCTGAGTCACTGTCTGTTGTGGATTGAACTGTGTGCCCCAGAAATGTGTGTCAACTTGGCTAGGCCCTGACTCTCAGTACTGAGTGGTTGTCCACCATTTCGTCATCTGATGCGATTTTCCTATGTGTAGTAAAGCTTACCTGAACGATGTTAATAAGGCAGGATTAGAGGCAGTTATGTTAATGAGGCAGGACTCAATCTACAGGATTTGGTAGTGTATTGAGTCAATCTCTTTTGAAGTATAAAAGAAAGAATCGATCAGAGAGGAGTGGGACCTTCTATCCCCAAGAATGAAGCACCAGGAGAGGAGCACATCCTTTGGACCCGGGGTTCCAGCACTGAGAAGCTCCTTGTCCAGGGGAAGATTGAAGACAAAGACCTTTCCCTAGCGCCGGCAGAGAGAGAAAGACTTCTGCTGGAGCTGGCACCCTGAATTGGGACTTTCAGCCTCTTAGATTGTGAGAGAATAAATTTCTGTTTGTTAAAGCCATCCACTTGCGGTATTTCTGTTATAGCAGCACTAGATAACTAAGACACTGTCCAAAGCACTGCCTCATCATGGCTTCAAAGCAATAGTATGGTTTGCTCCTAAAATATCTTATAATTTAAGCTTACTTTTCTCCCAGCTATGTCTAATTAGTGAGGTTGGTACTAAGGCTACTAACCCCTATCTGGCATTGATGAGTCCTCCTTGAACACATGCATGCATGCATGCATGAATGAAGGAATGAGTGAATGAATGAATGAAAGCTAGGCCCCTGTTAGCTAGTGCTGAATTGGCAACCTCAGCAGTGCAGCTTTTCCAGTGACAGCATTAGGGTTGTGTGCAAGATTGAGATGCTGCGTTAAGGCAGCTCCTCCATACCTCACAAATCTGACGTTGTGAATCCCTGGCCTCCATTGCCCTTGATCTGGCAGACTGACATAGACTGTTCTGGGCCTTCCTTGCCAGCAGCATTCTGTTGAACTTATTAGGTTATTATTGTTGTTTTTAGCAAACAGCTGATACACAATGGAAAATTTAGCCTTTACTCGTACCTGTTTCATTTATCTCCTAGTTTGTGCATTTTCTCTTCTTTATTAGCAAAGCATTTACTCAAAAACCAGATGTCTGCTATCACTGAGTGGTTTCAAATGTTCCTTCCGCTTATAACCCACCTGGAGTCAGAATCATGCCTTTGTGACAAAACAGTTGGTTGCTATGGAAATGGCTGTACCACCTTAGGTAGTGAGCCTGTGCCTGAGAGAAGGGGGGTGCTGTATATGGTCTGGGTAGGGGCAGGGAAGGTATTGCAGACAAACTAAGCATGGCTTCTTAGACTAGCCACTAGCTCCTCCAGTCACTTTCTCCTCTACTCCTCTTCTTACCTAAACTTGTTAATATATGTATATGTGTGTGTGTGTGTGTGTATATATATACACACATATGTATGTGTGTATACATATAAAGTGTATATAAACCAGAAAACCAAACCCATTGCCATCAAGTTGATTCCAACTCATAGCGACCCTATAGGACAGAGTAGAAATGCCCCATAGGGTTTCCAAGGAGCAGCTGGTGAATTGAACTGCCAACCTTTCGGTTAGCAGATGAGCTCTTAACCACTGTGCCACCAGTACTCTCTCTCTATGTATAGGTATATATACACACATACACGTATATATAATATATATATAAAGTGATGTGTATATACATATACATATATACATATACAGTCCCTGGGTGGTGCAAACAGTTAAGTGTTTGTCTACTAACTGAAAGGTAAGTGGTTTGAATCATCCACAGGTGCCTCAAAAGAAAGGCCTGGCAATCTGCTTATGAAAAGTCAGGGCCATGAAAACCCTGTGGAGCATAGTTCTACTCTGCAAAAAATGGGGTCGCCATGAGTCCGAATTAACTCAATGGCAACAGGTTACATTTATTTCACTGACCCATATCCCCATACCACCACCACTAACCACACCACCCAAACCTGCCCCTGTCTTCTCTCTGCCTCTAAACCCAACTTAGAGTTCACCTTCTCAGTCTTTGTTTAACCTGGCTCATCCCTCCTCCAGTCAAAACCCTCCCAGTGCTTAGTCATTTGCATTTGATCTGTTTGAATGGAATTGCTTGCTGTTTTTCTTTTCTTATCAAGCTCCAGTACTTTATTTTCCCCATTGGCATCAGGGCCCTTAGGAGCATGTCTGGGCCAAGTGATCCTATCCTCCCTCAGAGCCTGACGCTGGCTTGTGTGACCACAGGGCTTGGCGAGTATCGCTACCTGACTCACACAGAGCTCCACGGATGCAGCCCCCCAGCCTGTCCAGTTAAACCTACTTGGTCCTATTTCTTGAGGATCAGTCAGTCTCAAGGGATAGGCAGCTCTGGATAGCATTTTGAACACTGACAGCCTAATGAAAGGACAAAAACTCTAAAGCTTCCATTGCCTAAAATACCCTCAAATGATATGTAAAAAATGAGAAAACAGTGCTTTGTTATTTAGAACGGTTTCATTTTTGTGGGTATTCATTTTTTTTTTTTTTTTTAATATATATTTTATTGTACTTCAGGTGAAAGCTTACAGAGCAAATAGTTTCTCATGAAATAGTAGTACACATGTTGTTTTTTTTGACATTGGTTAACAACCCCACAACGTATTAAGCCTCTAAATTCTCAACCTTTTTTTTTGATGAAAATTACAGATGGCCAAAGATACACCGTTTCAAAATTTTCTACATTCACAGTTCAGTGACATTGACTACGCTCTTCCAACTGTGCTGTTATTCTCACTTAAGATGAAGGCTTACAGAACAAAATAGTTTTTCATTTAACAGTTACTACACATGTTGCCCTATGACAATGGTTAACAATCTCACAGCACATCAAGAATATCCTTACTCCACCTTGTGTTCCCTATCACCAGGGGGCTTCCTTGTCCCCTTCTGTCTTCTGGACCTTGTCAGTGGACTATTGTACCTCTTTAGTCTCATTTGTTTATTTATTTATTTATTTATTTATTTATTTTTATTTTATTTAAACACCATTTCAAAACTTTTTACTTACACATTTAAAGTGATATTGACTATGCTCTTCCAATTGTGCTGCCATTCTCGCCCAAGATGAAGGCTTACAGGACAAAACAGCCTCCCATTTAATAGTTACTACAAATGTTGCCCCATAGCAGTGGTCAACAATCTCACAATACATCGACAGTGTCCTTATTCAATTTGTGTTCCTTATCATCAGTTTCCTACTCTCCCTCTGCCTTCTGGCCCTTGTCACCGGACTCCTGTACATCGTTAGTCCCATTTAGTTTTACTGGGGTGTCCATTCCCAGGCTTAACATCGAACCTTGAAGGTAACTTCCCCTCTGAGCTGAAAGGGTGTCTGGGGGCCACACTCTCGAGGTTTCTCTAGTATTCTTTAGGCCAGTATATCTGGTCTTCTTTTTTTTTTTTTTTTGGGAGTTAAAATTATGCTCTACATCCTACTCCAGCTCTGCCCAGAACCCTCTGTTGTGATCCTGGTCAAAGGAGTCATTGGTGGTAGCCGGGCACCATCCAGCTGTACTGGGCTCAGTCCCGTGGAGGCCTTGGTAGCTGTGGACCATTAGTCCTTCGGACTAATCTTTTCCTTGTATCCTGTTCTCTTCATTCTCCCTTGTTCCCGAAGGGATGAGATCAGTGGAGTATCTTAGATGGCCGCTCATAGGCTTTTAAGACCCCAGACACTACTCACCAAGGTAGAATGTAGAGCATTATCTTTATAAGTAGTGTCATGCCAATTGAGCTAGATGTTCCCCGAGATCATGGTCCCCAGAGCCCTCCGTCCAACAACTCAGTCCCTCGGGGGGTTTGGATGTGTCTATAGGGCCTTCATGACCTTTCCTTGTGCAGGTTGTGTTAGTTTCCGCTGTACTATGTACTATCTCATCTCTCACCCAAGTTACCACTTACCTATTACCTATTTAGTATCCCCCCCCCCTCCCATCCCTGGTAACCAACAAGGATTGTTACATTTTGCATGTGAATTTTTTCATGGGTTTTTACAATAGAGGTCTCATACAATATTTGTCCTTTTGTGATTGACTTATTTCACTCAGCATGATGTCCTCCAGTTTCATCCATGTTATGAGATGGTTCACCGATTCATTGTTCTTTCTCATTGCATAGTACTCCATTGTGTGTATGTACCATAGTTTGTGTATCCATTCGTCTGTTGATGGACATCGAGGTTGTTTCCATCGTTTTGCTATTGTGAATAATGCTGCCATGAACATAGGTGTGCATATGTCTATTCGAGTGATGACTCTTATTTCTCTAGGATATATTCCTAGGAGTGGGATTGCTGGATCGAATGGTACGTCTATTTCTAGCTTTCTGAGGAAACGCCATATCATTTTCCAAAATGGCTGTATCATTTTGCATTCCCACCAGCAGTGTATAAGAGTTCCCGTCTCCCCGCAGCCCCTCCAACATTTGTTATTTCCAGTGTTTTTGATTCGTGCCAGTAATGCCGGGGTGAGATGGTATCTCATTGTGGTTTTAATTTGCATTTCTCTAATGGCTAGTGATCGCGAGCATTTCCTCATGTGTCTGTTGGCCATTTGAATGTCTTCCTTGGTGAAGTGTCTGTTCATTTCCTTTGCCCATTTTTTGATAGGATTGGTTGTCTTTTTGTTGTAGAGATGTTGGATTTTCTTGTAGATTATGGAGATTAGACCTTTGTCTGACTTGTACTGTCCAAAAATTTTTTCCCAGTCTGTAGGTTCTCTTTTAACTCTTTTGGTGAAATCTTTTGAAGAGCATAGATGTTTGATTTTTAGAAGATCCCAATTATCTAGTTTATCTGTTGGGTTTTTTGTGTTGATGTTTATGGTTTGTATCCTGTTAATGCCATGTATTAAGGCCTGAAGTGTTGGTCCTATTTTTTCTTCTATGAATTTTATAGTTTGAGGCTTTATATTCAGGTCTGTGATCCATTTTGAAGTAGTTTTTGTATATGGTGTGAGGTATGGGTCCTGTTTCATTTTTCTACAAATGGATATCCAGTTTTGCCAGCACCATTTGTTAAAAAGACTGTCTTTTCCCCATTTGATGTATTTTGGGCCCTTGTCAAAAATCAGGTGACCGTAGGTGGATGGATTTACATCTGAGTTCTCAATTCTGTTCCATTGGTCAATGTCTCTGTTGTTGTACCAGTACCAGGCTGTTTTGAGTACTGTAGCTGTATAGTAGGTTCTCAAGTCAGGTAGTGTGAGTCCTCCAACTTTATTCTTCTTCTTCAGTAGTGCTTTACTTATTCGGGGTTTCTTCCCTTTCCATATAAAGTTAATAATTAGTTTTTCCATCTCTTTGAAGAATGTTGTTGGTATTTGTATCGGAATTGCATTGTATTTGTAGATTGCTTTAGGTAGAATTGCCATTTTCACAATGTTGAGTCTGCCTATCCATGAGCATGGTATGTTTTTCCATTTATGTAGATCCCTTTGGGTTTCATGCAGCAGTGTTTTGTAGTTTTCTTTGTATAGGTCTTTTATATTCCTGGTCAGATTTATTCCTAAGTATTTTATCGTTTTAGGGGCTATTGAAAATGGTATTGATTTCCTGATCTCCTTTTCATCGTTCTCTTTACCGGTGTATAGGAATCCAACTGATTTTTGAATGTTTATCTTGTATCCTGCTACTCTGCTGAATCTTTCTATTACTTCCAGTAAATTTCTCGTGGAGTCTTTAGGGTTTTCTATGTATAGTATCATATCATCTGCAAACAGGGAGAGTTTAACTTCTTCATTACCAATTTGGATGCCCTTTATTTCTTTCTCTTGCCTTACTGCTCTAGCTAGAACTTCCAGCACAATGTTAAATAGGAGTGGTGATAAAGGGCATCCTTGTCTTGTTCCTGTTTTCAGGGGGAATGTTTTCAGCCTTTCTCCATTAAGAATGATGTTGGCTGTTGGTTTTGCATAGATGCCCTTTATTATGTTGAGAAATTTCCTTTCTATACCTATTTTATTGAGAGCTTTTATCAGGAATGGGTGTTGGACTTTGTCAAATGCCTTTTCTGCATCAATTGAGATAATCATGTGATTTTTTTCTTTCCTTTTATTTATGTGGTGGATTACGTTGATGGATTTTCTAATGTTAAACCATCCTTGCATACCTGGTATGAATCCTACTTGGTCGTGGTGTATTATTTTTTTGATATGATACTGAATTCTATTGGCTAGAATTTTGTTCAGAATTTTTGCATCTATATTCATGAGAGATATTGGTCTGTAATTTTCTTTTTTTGTGATGTCTTTGCCTGGTTTTGGTATCAGCGTTATGCTGGCTTCATAGAATGAATTTGGAAGTGTTGCTTCCTCTTCTATGCTCTGAAATAACTTGAGTAGAACTGGTACGAGCTCTTCTGTAAATGTTTTGTAGAATTCTCCAGTGAAGCCATCTGGGCCAGGGCTTTTTTTGGTTGGGAGTGTTTTTATTACCTTTTCAATCTCTTCTCTTGTTATGGGTCTGTTCAGATTTTCAATATCACTTTGTTGTAGTTTGGGTAGGCCGTATGTTTCTAGAAATTTATCCATTTCCTCTAGGTTTTCAAATTTGTTGGAATATAGTTTTTCATAATATTCTGTTATAATCCTTTTTATTTCAGTTGGGTCTGTTGTAATGTCCCCCATTTCATTTCTTATTTGGGTTATTTGTGCCCTCTGCTGTTTTTCTTTTGTCAGTCTGGCCAGTGGTTTGTCGATTTTGTTGATTCTTTCAAAGAACCAACTTTTGGTTTTGTTGATTCTTTCTATTGTTTTTCTGTTCTCTATTTCATTGATTTCTGCTCTGATCTTTACTATTTCCTTTCTTCCGGTGGTTGTAGGCTTTTTTTGCTGTTCTCTTTCTATTTGTTTGAGTTCTGTAGTTAATGTTTTGATTTTGTCCCTTTCTTCTTTTTTGATATGTGCATCTATTGCTATAAATTGTCCTCTGAGGACTGCCTTTGCTGTGTCCCAAAGGTTTTGGTATGATGTGTTTTCATTTTCATTTGATTCTAGGAATTTTTTAATTCCATCTCTGATTTCTTCTATTACCCATTGATGTGTAAGCAGATTATTATTCAGTTTCCATGTGTTTGATTTTTTTTCCTTGCTCTTTCTAGTGTTAATTTCTACCTTGATGGCATTGTGGTCAGAGAAGATACTGTGAATTATCTCAGCATTTTGGATCTTGTTGAGGATTGCTCTGTGGCCTAAGATGTGGTCTATTCTGGAGAACGTTCCATGTGCATTGGAAAAGAATGTGTACTTTGCAGCGGTTGGATGGATTGTTCTATATATGTCTATGAGGTCCAGTTGGCTGATTGTGTCCTTTAGGTCTTCTGTATCTTTGCTGAGTTTCTTTTTAGTTGTTCTGTCCTTTACTGAGAGTGGTGTGTTGAAGTCTCCTACTATTATTGTGGAACTGTCAATTTCTCTTTTCAGTGCTGTTAGAGTTTTTTTTATGTATTTTGGAGCCCTGTCATTGGGTGCATAGATATTTATTATGGTTATGTCTTCATGATGGATCATCCCCTTAATCATTATATAGTGTCCTTCTTTGTCTTTTATGGTAGATTTTGTTTTAAAGTCTATTTTATCTGAGATTAGAATTGCCACTCCTGCTCTTTTTTGGTAGTTGTTAGCTTGATATATTTTTTTCCAACCTTTGATTTTTAATAAATTCACATCTTTGTTTCTAAGATGTGTCTCTTGTAGACAGCAAATAGATGGATCCTGTTTTCTTATCCATTCTGCCACTCTCCGTCGCTTTATGGGTGCATTGAGTCCATTTACGTTCAGTGTAATTATTGATAGATGTGAATTTGTTGCTGTCATTTTGTAGTGCTTTTTTTTGTGATGCTGAAGTTTTCTTTGTTCTTCTTACTCTCTTGTGCTGAGTTCCTTTTGTTTGTGGATTTTGTGTTCATTTCTTTTGTTTTTGTAGGTTTTGGTTTTGTTGAGACTTTATGTTTTTCGTCTTTATTTTTATGAGTTGGTTTGTTAACTTTTTTTGTGGTTACCATGAATTTTACCCTTATCTTTATAATTTTGAAGCAGTCTACCGTTACTTGGTATCGCCTTGCCTTCTTCTCCTTTAGAAGGTTCTATACCTATGCCGTTTGTTCCCTCTTTCATTGTTTTGATGTTGTTGTCATCCTTTGATTGATTTCTCTGATTCCCTGTTGTATATCTTTTGTTTTTGGAAAGTCGTCTGTAGTTCAGTTCCTAGAATGGTATCTGGTTCATGTTAACCTGCGTCCTAGGTCCTAGGTCCTGCCTGAGGGCTTAAGCTGTTTGTCCTCAGATCGAAGAACTCCCTTTAATAATTCTTGTAAGTTTGGTTTGACTTTTGCATATTCCTTTAGTTTCTGTTTATCTGGAAATGACCTAATTTCACCATCAAATCTGAATGAGAGTTTTGCAGGATATATTATTCTTGGCTGACAATTTTTTTCTTTCAAGATTTTATATATGTCATCCCATTGCCTTCTTGCCTGCATGGTTTCTGCTGAATAATCTGAGCTTAGTCTTATTGTTTCTCCTCTGTATGTGACTTCTTGTTTTTCCCGAGCTGCTCTCAGGATTCTTTGTTTGTCTTTAGTTTTAGCGAGTGTGAATATGATATGTCTTGGTGATTTTCTTTTGGGGTCTCTTCTATATGGGGTTCGTTGAGCTTCTTGGGTGACCAGCTTTTCATCTTTCATGATATTGGGAAAGTTTTCTGTCAGCAGTTCCTCAATGATCGTCTCTGTGTTTTCTGTTTTCTCCCCCTGTTCTGGTATGCCAATCACTCGTAAGTTTTTGCTTTTAATTGTGTCCCACATAACTCTCAGGGTCTCTTCATTTTTCTTTGTTCTTTTTTCTGAGTTTTCCTGAAACAGAGTTGTATCCAAGTGTTTGTCTTCAGTTCCACTGATCCTGTCTTCCATGGTTTCAAATCTACTTCTCAGCCCTTCTATGACACCGTCCATTTCTGAAATCTTGTTGTTTATCTTTTGGATTTCTAATTGTTGTTTTTGTATAATTTCGAGTTGTGAATTTATTTTGGCATTTTGTTCTTGCATCATCTTCCTGAATTCTTCCAATTTTTTGTCTGTATTTTCCATAAATTTGTCTATTTTTTCCTCATGTTTGTCAGCTTTTTGCCTCAGTTCTTGGAAAATTCCGAGTATTAGTGATTTGAGTTCCGTATCAGGTACTTCTAGTGCATTTTCTTCCACAGGAGAGTTATCTGGTGTTTTAATTTGGACGCCTATTGGAGCCATCTTGTCTTGTTTTTGTAAATGTTTTGATATTGTTTGCTGTTTTCGGGGCATTCAGTAAATATTTCTCTCGTTTATTGATTGTAGATTTTTTTTTTTTTCGTTCTTGTGGTACAGCTGGGCAGATCTAGTTGAGGAGGAGCCACTGGGATGGGTTGTTTGTGGCACTCACCGCAGCCACCAGGACGGTCGGTAGTCAGTGCTGGGCAGGTTCCAATAGGGCGTGCCTGCACCGCTTGGTGATGTGATGTCTAGTGCACGGTGCAGGTAGGTAGGGTGCAGCGGGAAGATGGTTATGTGTGAAGCTAAGCTGGATATGGGAGAGAGGAGAGAGGAGGAGGAGCAAAAAGTGTACAAACATAAAAGAATGCTAGGGGAGCTTGTCGTTGGAATGTACAGAAGAGAGACTATGGGATGGAGGAAACCAGAAGGGGGAAGAGAAAGAAAAGGAAAGAATGACCAAATAAAAATCAGAAAAGTTAAAGAACTGCAAAGTTCCCAGGGATCCCACCGATGCAGCTATGAGGTCTGGGGGAGTCAGTCTCAATTTTCACAGCTCAGCCTGGCCAGAAGGTACAGAGGCATACATCGCCTGGAATTCAGGGATCAGAAAGAGAAGGAAGAGATAGAGAGACAAGAAATTAAGCAATGAAGAAAGACAAAAGAGAAAAAGAGGTAAAAGATGACAAAACTAATCAAAAAAGGAAGAAAAATAAAATTGAGAGAGAAAAAAAAAAAAGGGCAACACCAGCAGTCAGTGCCTACAAATGGGACCCAGAGAGCCCCCACTCAGGGGCGCGAATTCCAAGAAGCCGGTAGTCTCGGGGTTAAGTGACCGTGGCCACGGGAAGCAGAGGGGCCAACGAACAAAGGCCCCAGGATCCCACCCGCGCGGGAGCCCAGACCTGGAAACAGCCACACGCCCGCACGCAGCCCTACAGCCCCGCAGGAGAGAGCAGAGACAGCACTCGGAACCAGGCACCCAGGCAAAAGGAGGGGGAGGCAGCAGAAAAAGGTTCGCTAGGTGCCAGCAAACGGCTCCCAGAAAGCCTCCAGCCCGGGCGTGCGGAATCCAAGCACCGGTGCCCCCCTGCTCAGGGACTCCGGCCACGGGAAGCAGAGGGGCGAACGAACAAAGGTCCCGGGATCCCATGTGGGTATTCATTTTTATGTTTCAAGTTTTTATTTAGACCAGTTGCTGTCACCTGGGACAAATGCAAAGAAACATTTTCTCCTGGGTCCGTGAACCCCTTTAGGGTGAACGTGGCCCAAGGGTCTCTTGAGCGTTTTCATGCACAGCCCTGTGCCTGATTGCCCAACCCAATGCATGGCTCGGAGAACCTGGACCTGCTCAGAGAACCTGGACCTGCTCCAGAGTGGTTTTTAAGGCAAAGTTAAGCTTGCAAACGTGAGGTGTACATTTTGGGTCTCTCCTCACCAAATGGGCACTGTCCCTCTCTCCTGAGCCTGGATGTGCAGGACCAGTGAACACTGCCTTACTGCATGAACTGAAGGCAAACAGCTGCGCTGGACTACATGGTGAAGGAGGTAAAGTTGATTTTGGAGTCCCCACTCTACTTCTGGAGCCTGCAGTCCCTGGGTGGTACAAACAGTTAAAGCGCTCAGATGCTAACCAAAAGGTTGGAGGTTGGAGTCCACTCAGAGGTGCCTTGGAAGAAAGGCCTGGCAATCTATTTTTGAAAGATCAGCCATTGAAAATGCTATGGAGAACAGTTCTACTCTGGCACATGTGGGGTCACTATGAGTCAGAACCAACTCGAGGGCAACAGGTTTTTTGGGTCCCCATGTAGTCCTCCAAGGTGGGAGTAAACTGATAAGAGGTACCACCGAGGTAAGAAAGAGGTGAAAGTTGCACAGCTGATTATTGTAATTGCTGTCAATAAGTTGTACACCAGTAAAAAGTTGAATTGGCAAAAATTGTGTGACAGTTATATTTATAACAACAACAAAAAAGAGTAGCTACTAAAGCTGCTTATGGATGACCAAAAACCTCATGGTATTCAGTTTCTTGGTTTGGAGGTTTCAAGTCATGGTTTCATGGGACATCCCAGTTAATTGGCCTAATAACACACTTAGTACTTCTGTTCTACCTCCTAGTTCGTTACGTACTGTCTCCAGTCTTAAAACCTTGCAAGCGGCCTTCCAAGGCACAACAATTGGTCTCTCTTCACCCGGAGCAACAGAGAAAGAAGGAGAGTAAGGAATAGGAGGAGGATATGGAATGTGTGGCTAATTTCCTCCATGAACAACTACCTCCTTTGCCATGAGACCAGAAGAACTGGATGGTGCCTGGCTACCATTACTGAACATTATAATCAAAAATTCTATAGAAGAATCCTGATCAAAAGGGGGAAAATCTAGAAAAGAATTTCAAATTCTCATGGACTCCAGACTTCCTGGAGCCATGAAAGTTGGATGAACTCCTGAAACTATTGCCCTGAGATAGTTTTTAAACCTTAAATCAAAAATATCCCTTAAAGTCAGGGTGAGGGGTCTGGGGACCATGTTTTCAGGGGACATCTAGGCCAAATGGCATAACAAAGTTTATTAAGAAAATGTTCTGAATCCCACTTTGGTGACTGGTGTCTAGGGTCTTAAAGGCTAGCAAGCAGCCATCTAAGATATATCAATTGGTCCCAACCCACCTGGAGCAAAGGAGAATGAAGAACACCAAAGACACAAGGAAAATATTAGCCCAAGAGACAGAAAGGACCACATAAACCAGAGACTCCATCAGCCTGCGACCAGAAGAACTAGATGGTACCCGGCTACCACCAATGACCGCCTTGTCAGGGAACACAACAGAGTCTCTGATGGAGCAGGAGAAAAGTGGAGTGCAGAACTCAAATTCTAGTAAAAAGACCAGACTTAATGGTCTGATTGAAACTGGAGGGACCCTGGAAGACATGGCTCCCAGACTCTCTGTTAGACCAGAACTGAAACCATTCCTGAAGCCAGCTCTTGAGACAAAGATTAGACTGGACTATGGGACATAAAATGACACTCGTGAAGAGAGTCCTTCTTAGCTTAAGTAGATACATGAGACTAAATGGGCAGCTCCTGTCTGGAGGCGAGATGAGGCAAAAAGGGACAGGGGCTGGTTGAATGGACACGGGAAATCTGGGGTAGAAAGGGGAATGCGCTGTCACAACATTATAGGGAGAGCAGCTAGGGTCACATAGCAATGTGTGTATAAATTTTTGTATGAGAAATTGACTTGAACTGTAAACTTTCACTTAAAGCACAATTCAAAAAAAAAAAAAGAAAGCAAACAAACAAAATATCCCGTGAAGTCTTTTTAAAGCCAAACAATAGTTTAGCTTAACTTTTTCCCACTCTTGGAGCTGTTTCAGTGAAGGCGGGTCTTCCTGAGGCCTGAAGTGGTGCTGAGCAGGCCGTCCTCACCAGCAGAAAGCTCAAAGCAAACTGTCTGCCTGCCAACCACTGTAGAATAGGTGGTCTGAGGCTCCCCAGGCAGGAGGGCCCGGGAAGAGCTGGCTTTGGTCCACAGTGGCTGAGAGAAGGACCTCTGGTGGGGAGACATCATGAAGAAGCTGCCGTCTCCCCCACCCCATCCCAGCCTTGTCTCCCTGTGTCACAGCAGTGAGACAGTCGTGATTGGC
This sequence comes from Dugong dugon, assembly GCA_030035585.1. Lineage (NCBI taxonomy): Eukaryota > Metazoa > Chordata > Mammalia > Sirenia > Dugongidae > Dugong > Dugong dugon. Next base: position 157,871,470 of record CM057462.1, read on the forward strand.
CTTGTCCTTCCAGGCACAGGCCTGGTGAAGCAGGCAGAAGCCCTCTCACCCCTTCTGCTCTGATTGAATTCTGTAGCCTGGCTTGAGGAGAGGCCTCTGTGCCCCCAAGAAGTAAGGGTTTGGATACAGAATTTTAAGGTTCTTTCTAGCTCTACCCTGGCTGTAAAAGAGAAGAGGAAGTGTCCCAGTGGCATCTCCCATGGGACAAAGGACCCTCCCCCTGCCCTCAGTGGCTATATTTATTTAGCAATTACTCAAGGAGTCAAGGAGCCCTGTTGGCAAGGTAGTTAAGAGTCCAGCTGCTAACCAAAAGGGCAGCAGTTCAAATCCACCAGCTGCTCCTTGGAAACCCTATAGAGCAGTTCTGCTCTGTCCTATAGGGTCTCTATGAGTTAGAATCGACTCAAGGGCAACGAGTTTGCTTTGTTTTTCAGGGAGTTGAAGGCCCTCTCCAAAATTGTCACTCACAGCTAGAGGGCAAGGCTAGATTCAAACTCAGGCTGTGTGGCAGGTGGCAGTAGGGTCATTTCTGAGTTAGCCATTTTGGAAACAGAATCAGATTAGGGGTAGAGCTGAGCGGCTCTCATGGGGACCTATGGGCACCAAAGGCAGCCCTTCCTTCAGCATCTGGACAAGATGTATTGTCTTTCCCAAAGAAACAATTTCAATGAGTTCTTCCCAGGAGAGAGGGAAAACAAAGCTCAAATACCAGAGTCACAGAAATAGCCTGAGGCTGCTTAGCAGTGACAGACAGTGCAGGATCTCCCACTGACAGCCCAGCCTCGCCAGAGACAATGCAGGAATAGATGAGCCACGGCGGCCGCCGGGAGCTGAAAGTACAGGGGGAGAGTTTGCAAAATGTGCTCATTAGTGTCTGTGTGGCCCAGACCCAGGAGCTCAACACCACATCGCTGTGGTTCCTTAACAGCACGCTCGGAAAGAAAGAAGAGGCGGGTGAAGAAGGGTAGAAAAGGGAGGAAAGGTGGCCGGGAAGAGGAAAAGGTCTGGAGCCTTGGGAGTACCTGCATCAGGTCTGGCCGCAGTTAGAGGTAACTGCAGTAAGGGAAAGACTGAATGGTTAATATGAAACCAGCTGATACAGAATGAGAGCAATTAGGAAGGATGAGGGGGTTAATATTAGATTAATAGCTGCTAGAGGATAAAGTTCACAGTTTCCAGGAAAGAAGTCTGACTCAGAGACATTTTTTTAGTTGATGGCCCTTGGTCTGGTTTTGATGATTTTTTTTTTCTTCCCTGTATTTGAGAGAAAATTACTATGCATTCACATAAGATTCCCCGCTTCTCTTCTCTTCCCTTCCCCCTCCTCTCCTTTCCTCTCCCTTTCTTTTACTTCTTTTTCTGTTTAGAAACATCTCACTTTCTTCAGGCCCTAGAATGAATTTTGGGCCATCACCTGTTCAGTATGCCTCACACCATATCGTTCCTTCCTATAAGGATTCTCTTCCTCAATGAGATTTTTGGTGCCCTATAAAAATATTTTTATCAGTGGTGGTTGTATTTTCGAGATATTTTAGGCCAGTAAATGGTTTCACAGATCAATAGCTCAGCCCAGGACAGGAGAGATTTTCTGAGACAATAGGGAGCTAACCCAAGCGTGGGGCAGCCAAGCTTATGGATTAGATGGGGAGGGGGGTCCCAATGTTTCCAAACCTAGCAGCTCGTCAATTTCCCCAGGCAGCCTTTTAATACAGAGATTCCCAGGTCCCATCTCAGGCTAACAGAATTAGAATCTCCAAAGGAGCCACCTGGGAGTCTGCATATTGTCAAGTTCCTCAGATGACCTGACTGACGATCAGCAGGTTTGGGAATTGATGGCTCAGGGGGCACATGGAGGAAAGACAAGGCAAAGGGGGGCCACAAACACCTTTATAGTTTGTACTTGGGTCATTTGTAGGATTTCCTATCTTCCATGACAGCTGGTGAGTTCTGTGGGGCAGCCACTTTACCTTATTCATCTTTATAATCCCTGCACAGTCAGTCATATTCAAAGTGTGGGAACTGAATTCATTTTCATAATCTCTCCCCTTCCCTGACCCTGAAACTTGGTTGTTTTCCAGTTGAGATTTTCAGAGGCCTGGCTGATGGAGACCAGCCCTGGCCCCACAGAATAGGGTGCAGGCCCCAAACAATCTGAGAACATGGAAGCCCGGAGCTAAAAGGGCCCTTGGAGACCCTACAATCCAGTGGTTTCCAAACTGTCCCTTGGAACCCCAGAGTTCCACAGAGGAAACTCAGAGATCACTGAGAGGAAAGGCAGGAGGCCCAATGGGAGGAGCTTTGGGACCTCCCCTCAGCTCCACCCCTTCAAGCAGGGCAGCCCCACTTGTACAGCTTTATATTAATATTACCATAACCTCTTAATTGATTTTCCCAACTGCTACCCTTGGCAAGGAGCCCTGGTGGTGCAGTGGTTAAGAGCTACAGCAGCTAACCAAAAGGTCAGCAGTTCGAATCCACTAGCCACTCCTTGAAAACCCTATAGGGCAGCTCTACTCTGTCCCATAGGGCTGCGATGAGTCAAAATTGACTCAGTGGCAACGGATTCACCCTTGCCAACCCCCATCCCTAACGCCTATCTATTTTCCATTCAGTGTCCAGAGTGATCATTTCAAAACGTAAGGTTGGTCATCTCACGCTTCTGTTCAAGACCTCATATTGGATTTCCATTTCATTCAATAAAAATCCAAGGCCCTCACCATGGCCTACGTGTCCCCACATGATCTCACCTCAGCTGCTCCTCTGCCTCATCTTCTTCCCCGTTCTTCTCACTCATCTTTTTCTGTCACACTGGCCTCTTTTAGTTCCTTGAGCATACTCAGCAGGCTCTTACCGCAACACCTGGACACTTCCTGTTCCTTTCACCTGAAACATTCTTACCCAGATACCCATGTAGCTTGCTGCCCCTTTTCCTAACCACCCCATGAAAAATAGTGCCTTGTTGCATCAGTCTCTAAACCACTTACCCTGCTTTTTTGACTGTCTCCCCTACTAGAATATAAGCTCCATGAGGCCAGGGGCTTTGTTTTGTTCACTGCTCTATCCCCAGTGCCGAGAACGGAGCCTGGTACATAGTAGGTGTTCAGTAAATATTTGTTTCCTGAATGATTCATATTGGTTTTATGTCTAACCTTTTAGCTTAAAATCATTCTGCATATTTTCTTCTTCATGTATTTCTGTGTTTTCCAAATTATCTGCAGTAAATATGTATTATTCTTTGAGTCACAAAAAGCAATAATACCATAGGTTTTTTGCCAGGACCGTTCTTTGGGAGACCCAGAGCTGGTATAGGATGACTTCAGAGGATAAAGGGAAGGGCCTGCCCTGAGCTTTCCTGGGTCTGAATGGCATCAAGTCTGTCCTGAGCTCCTTGGAGCCATAATAATACCGAGAGGAACCACAGGTTGCCTAATGGAGGACTCAGTGGGGCCAAGCAGCGTCTACTTACCGAGTGGCATCTTGTCTTGGGGTCAGCCAGAAAAAGCCTGGGGAAGGGGAGAGAAGGGGTATAAATGAGACCAGAATACCCCCACCCCACCCCACCCATATACTCATTATTCCCTGCCCAATACACACGCCAACATAAACACTGTAAGGATACCGGCTCCAGGCATCCTCCTATATAAGGCACCACTGCCTTGAGCCATCGCTTCACTTGTACAACTTGCATTTCCTCAGTCAGGCTTTCTCTTACTTTTCTTTGGGGACTGTTTTTCTGGGGCCTGATACCTGCTGCTTCTGCTCATTTGTGTGGCTGAATCTGGAACAAAGAAGAAGCATCTTGGTTCCAGGGTCAGCCCCTTGGCCCCCTTCTCTGGCGGAAGTCCCGGGCTTTCCCATGACTCAGAGTGCTGTGTCGGTAGAGAGCTCAGCAGCTCCACGTGAAAGTGCAGCCTCACAGACTAGAAGCAATTCAGGAAATGAAATCCCTTTTACTTGGTAATTCATTCACTTTTTGATGGGGCCTTTTCTGATTCTTTTTCATAAAGTCTATCAGAAATAGACAACTGAAAAGGGAACCAGGAGGCCGCGTTTCTTCTCTGTCCCTCGGCCCAGAGCTCTCATGAGAGTGACTCAAAGTCCTAGGCCCTGGAGCTGGATGGGTCATGGTGGTCTTCCGGCTCCTGTCTGTTTTCATAGCAACTTACCAGTCAGGTCCCACAAAGCTCAGGGACGGAGCTGCTGCTCTCTTGGGCCTAAGACTCACCTAAGATGCTCTAGAGCAGAACTCAGCCAATTTTCGTAAAGAGCCAGGTTGGTAAATACTGTCTCTGTCACTTTTTTTTTTTTTTTCTCATAACCCTTTAAAAATGTTAAAACCAGCCCTAGCTCACAGGCTTTACAAAAACAGCCTGCAAGGGTGGGCAAACTGGCCTGCTAGCTAAATTCAGCCCACTACTGGTTTTGTAAATAAAGTTTTTTTGGAACACAGCCACACTCGTTCAGTTATATACTGACTACGGCTGCTTTCATGAGACAACAGTGAAGACAGTGATGGTTCAGTGGTGGAATTCCTGCCTTCCAAGTGGGAGACTGGGGTTCGATGTTCAGCCAACGCACCTCATGCTCAACCACAACTTGTCTGTCAGTGGAAGCTTGTGTGTTGCTGTGATGGGCGAGGAAGAAAGGCCTGGTGGTCTTCTTCCAAAAATCAGCCAATGAAAATCCTATGGATCACAATGATCTGATCCCCATCTATCATGGGGGTGGCCCAGGACTGGACAGCATTTTGTTCCATTGTGCGTGGGGTCACCATGAGTTGGGGGGTGGGGGGGGGAAGCAGCAGGACAGCAGTTAACAGCAACATGCTACAACAGGAGAGTTATGTAGTTGCAACAGAGACCATATAGCACTGCAAAGCCTAAAACATATGTTATCTGGCCCTTTGCAGAAACCATTGTCCAGCCCTGCTCTAGAATAATAATATAAGTAAATCACAAGTGTTCCATTTTTAAAGTGTTTCACATGCATTCCCATTTAATTCTTGAAACAATTCCTGAAATTAATATTACCCCATTTTAAAGATGAGAAAACAGAAGATCAGAAAGGGTAAGACTTGCCCAAGGTCACACAGCTAATAAATGGCAGAGCCAAATCTCTGTCTTCTAAGCCAGGACTTTCTAAAACATAATTTATTTTATTTTTTGTTGCTGTTGTTGAGAATATACACAGCAAACATACACCAATTCAACAATTTCTACATGTACAATTCAGTGACATTGATTACAAGTTGTGCAACCATTCTCATGATCCTTTTCAGAGTTGTTCCCCCCATTAACATAAACTCACTGCCCCCTAAGGTTCCTATCTAATCTTTTGAGTTGTTATTGTCAGTTTGATCCCATACAGATAGATCTTAAAAGAGTATAATATTCAAGGCAGACATTCTTTACTAGTTAAGCTAAACTATTGTTTGGTTTTAAGAAGACTTCAGGGGATATATTCGGTTTAAGGTTAAGATAGGGCTTTTTGAGCAGTTGAAGCTGCTCCCCAAACAGGACGATCTATGAAGCCTGGACTATCCTTGCTGGGCCCCATCATGGCGGGCAGCAGTAGGTCCCTGGGCACTACTGTCAAAAGCAGACACTGTGCATGGAAAGCAAGCAGGCTGACCTTGTACAGAAGCCCACTGTGTGGAGAATGTCTCCAAGGGCTTTGCGTGCACAGGAAAGACTCCTTTTGACAGGCTTGCTGGCTGGTAGGAGGGCTGTCCCCTAAAATCCAAGTTTAGCATCTGTAAGCATTTAACGGACAGTCATGTCATATAAAGAGCTGCAGCAATGCTCCCACCAGAGCCTGAACTGGCCTTGCATCCCAGAATCCCAGGGCTGCCACTTCCTCTAGATCAGGGACAACGATGCCATCATTTGTGTGAGAGAGACCCTCAGTGGACATTGGTGGTATTGCCGTCTCTAAGAGCAGCTCAGCAAACACCCCAGGCTCCTGGGGGCCCCACTTCCGGGGCTGGGATTGTATAACGCCATTGTTGTCTTTGAGTAACTGCCCCAGTCATGGAGCTAAAAGAGTGCTGGCCTTTTCAAAATCCTCCCTAAGGGAGGTTGATGTATGCATGTTCTGACGATGCTACCATTTCACAGAACATGTTTGGAGTGCTTCCTTTGGACCAGGGCTTGGAACTGTTTCATTCTAGTTCAAACCCCTGTTTAGAATTTGCATTTCCATCCCAGATATAGTGAATCAGAATCTACATTTTAACAAGCTCCCCAGGGTGATTCTTACGTATAATAAATTTAGAGAACTACTGCTCTACTAGTGGTTCTCAGAATTGGCCCTAACCAGCAGCAGTAGCATAGCCTGGGAACTTGTAAGAAATGCAAGTTCTCAGCAGGGGCTCGAACTGGAACCTTCATGTTCTTTTAGAGCCTTGTCTGTGGGGCAGATCTGGCTCCTCAGAACAGCTTGGCCTTTGTGGAGCTTTGTTCTAGCTGTCTTTAGTTCAGCTTTGCTCCAGGACCTGTTTTATGTGTCCCATGGTGGTGTTAGTTTTGGTTGTTGTTAATGCTTATTGTTTTTTATTTGAATTAGATGTCAAAATTAATGTAAATTAAGATTCCCAGCATCTCTGGAAAAGTCATATTAGGACAACACTTGCCCTGAGCTCCTTCCCAGAAGCCAATGGCTGAAGCTGAGGAGCTGCCCGCTTTGGGCAGACAAGGGTTCTCCAGTTTGCTGCAGGCCCCACCATCCCCTATTTCCCTACTGTCTTTTATTACTTGCTGTGCTGTATGGTTTCATTACATTTCTGGCCCCTATAGAAGCTTAATAGTTACATCACACACACAGAATAATTGCAATAATAATAGCTGCCACCACAGTTACCAGACACTCTGCTAAGCATGGTATATACTTTATCTCATTTAATCTGGTGAGATAAGTATCATTATTCCTAATTTATAGATGCAGAAACTGGGACTTAGTAGCCCTAAGCAGCTTATCCACCCTCAGACACCAAGTACCTGGCCCATGCTTTAGCTGCTGTGGTCACCACCAACTACAAAATTCCACAGGTACCCACTGAGGTTATGGCAATGTAGTTAGCAGGCAGTTGGACCTGGATTTAATTCCATGAGATAGTAGAAAGTCAGATTACATTGACAGAAAATGTATTACAAGGGCTGAATTAAATTTCTGTTATGTATATATGCATTTTACCTTGTCAGGCAAGGGGCTCCTCTCATTGGTCTTGGTGAGGAGACAGGCTCAGCAAAGGCCCCAAACAATCACTAGGTTTTCCCCTTTTTATACCTATGATATATTCAAGGAGGAGCTCTGGTGGCACATGGTTAAGCACTTGGCTGCTAACCAAAAGGTCAGTGGTTCAAACCCATCAGCCACTCTGCAGGAGAAAGATTTGGCAGCCTGCCTCCAAAAAGACTATAGCCTTGGAAACCCTATGGGGCAGTTCTACTCTGTCCTATAGGGTCACTACGAGTGGTAATTGACTCACTGACAGTAGGTTTTTGGTTTTAATGTATTCAAGAATGTCTAGCCCTGGTCCCAATTATGAAGTAGGCAAAGTATTTTTGGCGTTAGAGACACTGGAATGTTCCCCCTTTCTTCCTCAGGACTCCCTCTTCACTCTCCTTTGATGCCAGGTGTCCAATTCCCTGAACTCTCTCCAAGGGACCAGAGACCCCCCCCCACCCCCCGTGACACACGGGCTGGGCTTAAATTTTAAGATAGCACTTCAATCTTCCAGATTCTTTCCCATCTCCTTTGCCTATCAAAATGTCCTTTGCTGTGTCCTACTTTTTCAAGCTATCATGGATTGAATTGTGTTCCCCAAAAATATGTGTATCAATTTGGCTAGGCCGTGATTCCCAGTACTGTGTAATTGTCCACCATTTTGTCATCTGATTTGATTTTCCTATGTGTTGTAAATCATACCTCCATGATGTTAATGAGGTGGAATAGGCGGCAGTTATGTTAATGAGGTAGGATTCAATCTACAAGATTGGATTGTGTCTTGAGCCAATCTCTTTTGAGATATAAAAGAGAGAAGCGAGCAGAGAGACAGGGGGATCTCATACCACCAAGAAAGCAGCATTGGGAGAAAGCATGTCCTTTGGACACAGGGTTCCTGCACAGAGAAGCTCCTAGTCCAGGGGAAGATTGATGACAAGGACCTTCCTCCAGCGCCGACAGAGAGAGAAAGCCTGTCCCTGGAGCTGGCACCTTGAATTTGGACTTCTAGCCTACTAGACTGTGAAAAAATAAATTTCTCTTTGTTAAAGCCATCTATTTGTGGCATTTCTGGTATAGCAGCACTAGATGACTAAGACATAAGCTCTTACTAAATGACTGACAAGTTAGTCTGATAAACAAATTGAGAGTTAAGGTGTTGATGACTCATTCTTCCAACAGCTACCTATTGAGGGTCCTTCCCCTCCTTTTTGAAACCATTCAAGAGCTTTCCTTTGCTCATAGGAGACTGAAAACCAAATTTTTTAGCAGGGCCTAAAAAGCTTTTAAGCTCTGTGTCATCTGACCCCTGCAGCCACCCTTCCCACCCTGTTCTCCACTCAACATTTCCTCAGGCCTTCTTTCAGTTCCTCAAGGCCCCTTGACCTCTCCTACTACTGGGTCTTTACACAGATCATATCCTCTGCCTGGTAATCTCCTCTACCCCTCTTTGTCCTCCAGATATCTGTCAGACACAGCTTCATCAAAAAGCATTTCCTGAGCCCCCTGTCCAGGTCCACTCCCACCATTGGTTACTGTGATGGTTAAGATTGTATGTCAACTTGGCTGGGCCATGATTCTCAGTGACTTGGCAGTTATAATGCAGTTTGGCAGTCATATGATGTTATGGTCGCTTCCGTGATGAGATTTGATATAATGGGATCACCCTCCACGATGGGATCTGCTGTGAGTAGCCAATCAGTTGAAACGGAGTTTCCTTAGGCGTGTGGCCTGCATCGAATATAAGTGGACATTCTGGCAAGGCTCATGGGCTTTTGCTCTCTCTGGATCCTGCAGCTGGCTGCTGTTCATCTGACCTCCTGTTTTTGCAAATTGAGATAGCAGCTTACCTGCAGTCTTGCCTGCCGATCTTGGGATTCATTGATCTTCACAACCTATGAGCAAGAGCCCTCCTCTCTGACCTGCCAATCTTGGGTTCACAGCTGCTATATATATCAGGAGAAGCCTCTATCCTGACCTATGGACTTGGAATGTTCCAGCCTCTACAATCGCATGAGCTATTTCCTTGACACAAATCTCTCTATATATATTTATACACTTCACTGGTTTTGCTTCTCTGGAGAACCCAGCCTAAGACAGTCACCATCAGTGATCCAAGCTTCCAAAGCCCACTGCTTTTCCACTATAAGACGTTTTCCGTTCTGGCACCATGAGCCTCTCCTGGAGAGTACTCCTCATAGTTTTCATTTTGCATTTATTTATCTGATTAACATGATGCCATCACGGAGAGATGGTATCTGTTTCCACTCACTTTGGTATCCTTAGTCCCTAGATGCTTAATTCACATTTGCTGAAGGAAGTGGGAGGTGGGGAGGAGGGAAGGGAGAAAAGAAGGGAAGAATTTCTATTGCCTTTCTATAGTTGAAATAGGGAGACCCTAAGTGACTTGCCCAAGGTCACAGAGCTAGTTAGTGACAGAGCAAAAAGTTGGACCCAAGATTCCAAGGCCCATTGCTTTTCCATTCATTTATATCATTCTGCCCTTCTGGGTCCTTTCCTGGCCTCTTCAGGCTGTGATGAATAATCACACCCTGAAAATTATTATGGCCTTGGAGGCATGCCCAGGCTGGCTGAAGACAGGTGGTGCAGTATAATTGAGCTGCAGCAGTGCCTCTTTGCCAGACACATGTAGGGGCAGAGCAGTGCTGGGCAGACGAGGGCAGACCTCAGAGTCTCATAAAGATGGCTTCAACTTGGCACCATCCAAATGGACTCCTGGGGGGACTACAACTGGGCTTCACAGGAGTGTAAGATCTGGGATCATTCACCTGCTAAAAAAAGAAAGGCGCCCATCTGCTGTGCCCTTACCATGTGCAAAACACTTTAAAGACACTATTTGGTTAATTCTGACAAGACAATTGCCAAAGAAATATTATTTTCCCCATTTTACAGACGAGGAAACTGAAGTCCAAAGACTGAGTATCCCAGAGTCACACAGCTAGTCAGTGGTGGAATGGGTTTTTAAATCTGCGTGTGTCAGCAAATTCTTATTCCACTATGCAGCAAAGCCTCGAGCTAGAACAGAATGCTCACAGAACTTTATTAAAGTACCAAATATTCAAAACCAAGAGAAGAAGAAAGAGACAACTAGAGGGAGTTAAGAATGAACAAACACTGTTGATGGCTCAGTGGAATATTGCTGGCTCAGGGAGAAGGGCCCAAGGCCCAAGGTGGAAAGGTTGGTTGAGACAGTAAGGGGCACAGAACGCAGAAGCCACCTGCTGAATCAGGAGGATGAGAGGGAGCTGGGGCCTGTTCAGAAAAGAGCCTAACCTTGAAGCTTAAAAGGCTACACAAATTCAGTGTACTGTCTTCATTCTCAAGACTGTGCCCTTCCTCCAGTCCCCAGTTTTTTTAGCAAAAGATTTATTATTCCCATTTTTCTATGGAAACAATTTCTGAGCAATCAGGTGTCCTAGATCTGGAAGAAAAAAACTGGTGGCATCTCGTACCAGCTGCACAGTTAAAAGGAAAGGGCAATGATGCTACCCCTGTTTTCAATGTTGTGTTTCTGATGCTGACTTCTAAGGGAGGGGCAGATAGACAGGAAGGAGAAGCACTGTGCTTCCCAATGAGGCAGAGAGGTTGAGGGGAAAGGGCATGGGCTACCACCAGGCCCTCAGACTTCTAACTTAGGGTACCTGATGCTCTGGGCTTCTGTTTTTTCACCTACAGATGAAGGAGTGGGATCAGATGATCTTTAAAGATCTCTTGTACTTTATGGCTTTATACTTTTCCAAGCTAGACCTGGAGGTGGAAGGGGAATGACGTAAGAACTAGAACAGTGGTGACCAGGAGTCATCAAAGGGATAGTTTAATAGCAGAGTAATAGAATAACATGAGACTGTGTTTGAAGAGTATCTCTTCCGCATGTATTGTGCACCTTGAGATTTTCTTGTATTATAAGCAAGAAAAAATTACTGGAGATTTGAATAGATTCTGGGTGTTGTATTATATAAAAGGTATAGATTTTGGTGCCAGGCCTAGGTTCAAAAGATAAGACCTTGGATAGATAGCTTACTCTCTGTCTTAGTTATCTAGTGCTGCTATAACAGAAATACCACAAGCAGATGGCTTTAAGAAAGAGAAACTTATTCTCTCAAGTCTAGGAGGCGAGAAGTCTGAATTCAGGGTGCCAGCTCCAGGGAAAGGCTTTCTCTCTCAGCTCTGGGGGAAGGTCCTTGTCATCAATCTTCCCCTGGTCTAGGAACTTCTCAGCGCAGGGACCTCGGGTCCAAAGGACGTGCTCCCCTCCAGGTTCTTCATTCATGGTGGTAGGAGGCCCCACTCCTCTCTGCTTGATTCTTTTATATCTCAAAAGAGATTGACTCAATATACAACCTAATCCTGTAGATTGAGTCCTGTCTCATTAACATAACTGCCTCTAATCCTGTCTCATTAACATCAGAGAGGTAGGATTTACCACACATAGGAAAATCATATCAGGCGACAAAATGGTGGACAACCACACAATACTGGGAATCATGGTCTAGCCAAGTTGATATACATTTTCTTGGGGGTACACAATTCAATCCATAACAGCCTCTATGGGCACCTGGTGCCCCATTTGTAAAATAAGGATAGCATACACTCCGCAGGGTGTCTGAGGGACTTAAATTTGTTTTATGTATAAAGCACACAGCAGAGTGCCCTTTACTTGGTAGAATTCCTATAGATATAGTCCGTCCTCTTCCTCCTCTTGCTGTTTGCACTTTCTATTGAGGAGGAGAACAACCAAAGTGGAGAATGGAATCAAACTGTGAATTCAAAATCACCAAGTACTTATTGAGCATCTAAATGTGTTTCCGTGCTAAGCACTCCTTAATATATAATATTATCAACAACTCTGTGGAATAAGTACTGCTCTTCCATTGTACAGATGAAGAAACTAAAGGTCAGGGAGGATAAGTGACTTGCCCAGTGTTGCACAACTCATTAATGGTAGAACTGAGATTTGAACCCTGGTCCACTAAACCAGTCTTTTCACCAACTCACAAATATATCAGATGCCGACACTCTAGAAGAGAAATCCACTGGGAGAAGCTTCTGCTTGAGGAAGGCTCTGGAAAGTCCTACTGCGATATATGGTCATGCTTGATATAGACTCATGCTCTTGTGTGTGGGGAGGCCCTTCATTCTCACTGGAATAGAAATGGTCATCGTCCACCAGGGGCAAGAGCATCCCTCACCTGCTTCCTATGGTTAGTTGGTCAAGGCTTTTATATCACCACTGCTTCAATTCATCATAAATGTTAATACTGACATAGTGCTTAATGTTCTATAAAGATTTCACACTGCTGTAAGGTTGATGTGGTTAGTATTATTATTCTTATTTTGCAGTTGGGACAGGATCATGGGGATTCCATGACTTTCCCTAGGCCACACAATGGGGGCAGGGATGCAAGCCCATGTGGGCAGCCCAGACCCCACGGTTATGGTTTGAATTGTGTCCCCTAAAAATATGTGATGTAAATCCTAACCTCTATGCCTGTGTTTATAGTCCTATTTGGGAATGGGTTGTCTTTGCTACGTTAATAAGACAGGATTAGTGTAGGATGTTCTTGAGTCTATGTCTTTTGAGATATAAAAGAGATTAAACAATCAAGCAGAGCTGGGGGAAGAGAGATGCCAAGCTACGTGAAGGTTGTCCTGGATCAGAAGCTCAAAGAGACAGGGGCATTTCTCCAGAGCTGACAGAGAGAGAAAGTCTTTCCCTAGAGCCAGCCCCCTGAATTCAGACATCTAGCCTCCTAAACTGTGAGAAAATAAATTTCTGTTTGTTAAAGCCATCCATTTATGGTATTTCTCCTACAGCAGTAGTAGATAACTAACATAGAATTTGGTACTGGAAGAGTGGGGTGCTGCTGTAACAGATACCTAAAATGTGGAAGTGATTTTGGAATTGAGTAATAGGTAGAAGCTTGAAGAGTTTTAAGATGCCTAATAGTAAAAGCCTAGATTTCCTTGAAGAGACCGTTGGTAGAATTATAAAGGTCAAAGGCAATTCTGGTGATGGGTAAGAAGGAAGTGAGGAGAGCTATAGAGAATTTCTCTATCATCTTAAAGAATACATATGGTGCCAGCAACAGAATGTTGCTAGAAAATGTGGATGTTCAATGTGCTTCTGGTAAAGCTTTAAAAGAAAATGATGAACATGTGATTGGACAACGGAGGAAGGGTGATGCTTTTTTTTGCAGTGGCAAAGAACTTGTCTGAATTATGTTCAAATATTGGTGGAAGGTAGAACTTGTAAGTGATGAACTTGGATATCTTGCTGAGGAAATTTCTAAGCAAGACCTTAAAGGAGCTGTGTGATTTCTCTTTGCCACTTATAGTAAAATGCAAGAGGAAACAGATGGACTTAAAAATGAACTGTGTGCAAAATGAATATAGAACTCAAGGATTTGGAAAATTCTGTTGTAAAAACTAAGAACTTGTGTCCTAGAATGTTCACCAACGATGTAGCTACACAACCTTTTGTTAAAGAGATTAAGCATGTGACTCATGGAGCTAACCAACTACCAGAGTAAAAAAAACATCAGGTTAGACTGAAGAGGGCAGAGAAAGAATGAAAGGAGAGAATGCTGTCTGCCTCTTAAAACTCTATAGGCTGGACTGGGAGTGGACAGCCCCATAGAACCAAATGAGACTGACGAGGTACAGTAGTCCAGTGACAGGGGCCAGAAGACAGAAGGGGACAGGGAAGCTGGTGATAGGGAACCCAGAGTTGAGTAAGGATATTGTTGATACGTTGTGAGATTGTTAACCATTGTCATAGGGCAACATGTGTAGTAACTGTTAAATGAGAAACTATTTTGTTCTGTGGGCCTTCATCTTGGGTGACAGTGGCAGCACAATTGGAAGAGCGTAGTTGATGTCACTGAACTGTGCATGTAAAAATTTTTGAGGTGGTGTGTCTTTGACTATGTGTATTTGCACCCAAAAAGAGGGTTGAGAAGTTAGAGGGTTGATGTGTTGTGGGGTTGTTGGCCAGTGTCATGGAACAGTAAGTGTACTACTGTTTCATGGGAAACTATTTGTTCTGTGGGCCTTCACCTGAAGTACAATTAAAAAAAAAAAAAATTTCTATAGGCTGAAAACAGACCAAAGGAGCTACATCTATTGCCTTCCAAGAAAAGAAAAGGACCATCCCTGGAGTAGCTCGCAGATCTGCAGAACTGTTGGAAGGAACACGGAAAGCAGGGCCTTTTTAGTTTCAAAGGGCAGGGCCACCGCCTCCTAAGTTTCAAAACGTCAGATCTTCACCAACTTGGTTCCAGATGGACTAAGAGAATGGGGCCACCCAAAGCTGAGGGAGCAGACTTGCCCTCCCAGTGGGTGTGGAAGGCAGAGTTAAAGCCCAGGGCTGAGGGGTCTCCACCCAGAATCCAGAGACCTTGACCAACACCCAGAGTCTGAAGGATGTTGCCATTGCCCAAACGGTCTCAGAGAACAGAGGATTATTTTCAAGACTTGAGAGCCGATGTGAATTGTTCTGCTGGGTTTGTAGAGCCAGCACCCTGAATTCAGGCTTCTGGCATCCTAAACTGTGAGAAAATAAACTTCTGTTTGTTAAAGCCACCCAGTTGTGATATTTCTGTTATAGCAGCACTAGAAAACTAAGACACCCACATTCACCCATCTGCTGCTGCGGAAATCTCCCTTCCACCATTGCTGGGGCTTAATCTGCAAGGCCCTCCAGGTGGGCACCAGCCTCTCAGTGCTTTGTCCTAGGGGTTCTTGTCACCCCAAGGCTGACAGGGGCCCGAGAGTCTGAGCACTTGTGAATTCATTGATCATGAGGCTGTTCATTCTCTCTCTTTAGGGACTAAGCCAGTAAGAGTAACAGTTCCTTGAATACACACTTCCCTAAACTTGCCAGCACATTCATTTCACCATGATTACGAGCTGAGGGCGTGGCATGATATCAGGGTGGTGAGTCACTTCACCCGACTGGGTGCTTACATCTGGGGCCACTTCCTGTGACATCTGCACCCCACTTGCCTGGCTCAGAACCTGAAGGGCCTTATAGGAATTTTCCCTGAAAGACTTTCCTGACCACCCCCGTTCCTCAGGAAACTACCCAACATAGGCTTCAGCTCTTTTGACATCTTCCCACTTCCCTTTTAGCTTCTTCCCAGGTCTGGCTTAGAACCCTTGTCTAAGGCCAGAGCTCTTTCAGTGCCAGCCTTATCCATACTGTTTGCTCCTGAATTGTTCTTAGATCCAATCACCTACCAGCTAAGGGCCTGGAGTCAGGCAGGCCAAATGCTGGATCTACCATTTATTAGCTATGCAACCTTAACCAAGCTACTATATCTCTGTGGATTGTTTTTCCATCTGTATATTGGGAATAATAGTACTACCTACCTCCCGGTGAAGGGTGAGACACAACAGGTAATGCACTTAGCATAGTGCCTGGACGTAGTAAATGCTCAATGAATGATAGTGTGTGGGTGTGTTTTCACATCCCTGCTGAGGGCTTGACTTATTTTTTACCATATTTTTTCACCACACATCAATTCATACACCACATGGTTCACATCATTTCTATCTTCTTAAGCATCCTAGTTTTTTGCTTCATCCCTCCTTTTCTCCTTGGTTTTCTAACCTCTTCTTTGGTACTGGTTTTTTCATAGCTCTTTGCAGCTTTCATTTCCTCTGTTCACTTCAAAGGGTTTATGATTCTAATATATCAATATTTACAAAGTTTTTCAGTCCTATCTAGCAGGATAGAAAACAGAAGCTGATAGGTTAACTGCAAAAATTAATTAAAGCAACGAATTATTTTTAAAAAAAGAAAGAAGGAAAATGAGCAAAGGATACAAATAGACGATTCATAGAAGAACAAGTCCAGATGGTCATAAAACACATCAAAAGATTTCAGACTCTGATAATTGGGAAAATGCAAATCTAAGTAGCAGCAAGATATTTCTTCACCTCTATCAGAATGACCAAAATTAAAAAGATTTATAATACCTATTGCTGGCAGGGGTGCAGAGAAAAGGTTCCTTTAATAATCACTCATGGATGTTATAGCGTTTTTGCAAAGCAATCTGGCAACATTTATTAAAATTAAAACAAAAATTACATATACCTTTTCACCTATCAGTTCCACTCCTGGGAACTTACCCCATAGAAATAAAATATCAGAATATATGGCTATGTGCACAAGGTTGTATAATGAATTTTTTATTGTGTGTGGTGGAAAACAAATAAACCTAGAAACAAAGCAAGCGTCCTTCAAATGGACACTAGTTAGATGTAGTATGACATACCATGAAATAGTCTGCAGCTTTTTTTTTTTTATTGTGCTTTAGATGAAGATTTACAGAACAAATTAGTTTCTCATTAAACAATTAATATACATATTGTTTTGTGATACTGGTTGCTAACCCCACAACTTGTCAACCCTCTACCGTTCTCAGCCTTGGGTTCCCCATTACCAGCTTTCATGTCCCCTCCTGCCTTCTCGTCCTTGCCCCTGGGCTGTTGTGTCCATTGGGTCTCATTTTGTTTCATGGGCCTGTCTAGTCTTTGGCTGAAGGGTGAACCTCAGGAGTAACTTCAGTACTGAGTTAAAAGGGTGTCCGGGGGCCATACTCTCGGGATTTCTCCAGTCTCCATCAGACCAGTAAGTCTGATGTTTTTTTGTGAGTTAGAATTTTGTTCTACATTTTTCTCCATCTCTGTCCTGGGACCCTCTATTGTGATCCCTGTCAGAGCAGTCAGTGGTGGTAGCCCGGCACCATCTAGTTGTGCTGGACTCAGTCTGGTGGAGGCTGTGATAGTTGTGGTCCATTAGTCCTTTGGACTGATCTTTTCCTTGTGTCTTTGGTTTTCTTCATTTTCCCTTGCTTCAGATGAGGTGGGACCAGTGGAGTATCTCAGATGGCCACTCACAAGCTTTTAAGACCCCAGCCGCTACTCACTGAAGTAGGATGTAGAACATTTTCTTTATAAACTATGTTATGTCAGTTGAACTGGATGTTCCCTGAGACACTCTGCAGCTATTGAACAGAAAGAAGTAGAGCTTTAGCAGAGATTTATGAATAATTGATGAGAAAAGCAAAATGTAAAAACTTGGATATAAATTATTCCATTTTTAAGAACAAATAATGTGGCCCCCTTACCTACATATATGTATTTGAGCCAACATGCATTAGCATGGAAGAAAAATGTCAGGATATAGACCAAACCGTTAACATGGGTATGGGGGGTGGGCACTGCTGTGGTTGGAGGGGGTGGAAGAAAATAAGATGCCGTGAAAGCAGAAAGAGAAAAAAGATCACATTGAAATTAATCGCATAATCACATTTATGCGTTAATGTAAAATTATATATGTGTGTGAGTAGATGTAATAAGAGAAGTTTAAATTATATATAAAACCCGTTGCCTTGAGTTGATTTCAACTCATAGCAACCCTATAGGACAGAGTAGAACTGCCCCATAGGGTTTCCAAGGAGCAGCTAGTGGGTTTGAACTGCCAATCTTTCGGTTAGCAGCTGAACTCTTAACCACTGCGCCACCAGGGCTCCAAATTATATATACATATCTTAAACTTACTTTTTTGTTAACCTAAAACATATAAATATACATTCCTTCATCAATATTTTGACATACAGCCAAGGTCTTTTCATTGAGAATGAGTCCTTTTTTAGGACTTCTGCTCCACTCTGTCTTTTGTACAAAAATCACACCCTTAATTCATCCTCTGCAATTTCTAATTTCAATTTCTGTAGAGTGGAGTGAGGATTTAAAGATGTACTCAAAGCAATTTTAGTGCAGGACACTTTTAGATGTTCTGCTTTTTCCCCTAATCTTTTCCGATGTCTTGTCTACACCCAATTCAATAGTAATCTTATTTTAGCATCTCCCCTTTATTTAGTCTTTCCAAAACTGTCAACTGGGTAGGGTTTTTTGTGGGTTTTTTTTTTTTTTTTTTTTGGATTAGGAAATATTTTTATTCATTATTAAGCAATTTGCCCATGTCAGTGAGTAAAAACTTGGATTTTGAATCCTAGGGCCTATAATTTTAAGCCCAGGGTTTTTTGTTTTGTTTTGTTTTTTTCTTGCACATTAGGTGAAAGTTTACAGAGCAAATTAGATCTCCATTCGATAGTTTGTACAAAAAGTGTTTCATGACCTTGGTTTCATTCTCCACAATGTGTCAGCACTCTTCCCATTTCTGCCCTGGGTTCCCTGTTTCCTTCCGTCTAGATTTTCTACTCCTTCCTACCTTCTTATCTTTGCTTTTGGGCAAATATTGCCCTTTTGATCTCATATAATTGATTGTTCTAAGGAGCATGTTCTTCCTGAGTGCTATT
This sequence comes from Dugong dugon, assembly GCA_030035585.1. NCBI lineage: Eukaryota > Metazoa > Chordata > Mammalia > Sirenia > Dugongidae > Dugong > Dugong dugon. The sequence goes on from CM057462.1 coordinate 157,890,039, forward strand.
GTTTATTTTATGGGCCCATCGATTATTTGGCTGGAAGGTGGCCTATGGGAATGGCTTCAGTTCCAGTTCAGAAGGGTGTCTTAGAGCCATAGCCTCTGGGGTTCCTCCAGTCTCTGTCAGACCAGTAAGTCTGGTCTTTTACGTGAATTTGATTTTTTGTTCTACATTTTTCTCCCACTCTGTCCGGGAACCCTCTGTTGTGATCCCAGTCAGAGCAGTTGGTCTTGGTAGCTGGACACCATCTAGTTCTTCTGGTCTCAAGGTCATGCAGGCTGTGGTTTATGTGGTCCGTTACTCCTTTGTACTAATTGCTCCCTTGAGTCTTTAGTTTTCTTCACTCTTCTTTGCTCTGGACAGAAAGAGACTGACAGTTGTATCTTAGATGGCCACCGAAAGTTATTTAAGACACCAGATGCTACTCACCAAAGTAGGATGCAGAACATTGTCTTTGTGAATTATGTTGTGTCAATTGATATAGATTGTGATTCTTTTGTTTTATTTACATGGTAGATTACATTGATTGATTTTCTAATGTTGAAACAGCCATGCATACCTGGTAAGAATCCCACTTGAACATGGTGTATTATCTTTATGATATGCTGTTGAATTCTACTGGCTAGAATTTTGTTGGGAATTTTTCTGTCTATATTCATGAGGGGTATTTGTCTGTAACTTTATTTTTTTGTGATGTCTTTGCCTGGCTTTGGTATCAGAGTTACGCTGGCTTCATAGAATGAATTTAGGAGTATTCTTTCCTTTTCTTTGCTCTGAAATAGTTGGAGTAGTATTGGTGTGAGCTCTTCTCTGAATGTTTGTAGAATTCTCCAGTGTCACCTTGGTTCTTGAATCATAATTCTGTCTTCTGCATTCACATTTCATCAGTTTGCATGACATAAAACAAGTTTGGGAACAAACACATCTCATGACAGGCAACATTCACATCAACAGGCAGGAGCAGGTGTATGTGGGCATCCTGGAAGGTCTGAGCAATCTCCTGGCCTCAGCATTCAGGGTGCCAGAAGTGGCAGTATTTTCATGGAGAGAATGTACTGGGGTTAGGTAATCTGATGAAGCAGTTATTTTTCACCTTGCAATTCCACTCCTGGGAATGTACCCCATAGGAATAAAAATATCAGAACATACGGCTATATGCACAAAGTGTATAATGAATTACTATGTGGTAGAAAACAAATAAAATCTAGAAACAAAGCAAATGTCCTTCAGAAGAGGAATGTTGAATATCGTAGGACATACCATGGACTAGTCTACAGCTATTGAAAAGAATAGATAGCTGCAACTTCACGGAAAACCCTCATGTGCTGTGAGTTGGTAAGTGGTTACCTGGCCTGTTGAGTCACACCAGCTCTCTGATTATGCTACTCTGCCAGTTATTCTGTGACTGAAACATCGAGGGATCTCAGCGGAGGCGGGCGTTTGGAGGCCCGGAGGATTGCATCCTTCTTTTTGTAACACATCATGTAGGCTTTTGCTGATCTGTCAAAAAGTCTGGGGTGAGTGGCTTGGCTGGGGTAGTGCAGACCACAGGCTTACACTCTTGTCTTGGGACAGGTGATGCAGTGCTGGGAGAGGACTCTGGCCCAACTTCAAATCCCACCTTGTGCCCTTACTTGGCAGGTGACTTTGGACATGCCATCTTATGTCACTATGTCTATCTCCTTAACTGCAAAATAGGGTCACAGTATCTAATTCACAGAGTTGTTTTGAGACTCAAAGGAGATATTTATAAGTGTTTGCCAAACTGACAGGGCCATCCTGGGTTATATTCAAACTTGTATATCTTGTATAACATCCATAGCCTTGGGGTGAGGGACCCTATCCCTATCCCTACAACAAGCAGCAAGGTTCACAGGAATGAGCATATGCACTGGAGGCAGGTAGACCGGGATCTGGGCACCGCTTTCACCAGGACATCACTGTGCATCCTCGGGCAAGTCACTTAAACTGAGATTCAGTTTTGTCATCTGGGAAATGAAGGATAATAATGGACAACTAGTATCTAACTAGGAGCTCTGGTGGCGCAGTGGTTAAGTGTTCAGCTGCTAACCAAGAGGTCGGCAGTTCAAATCCCACCAGCTGCTCCTTGGAAACCCTATGGGGCAGTTCTCCTCTGTCCTATTGAGTCGCTATGAGTCAGAATCGACTTGATGGCAATGGGCTTGGGTTTTTTTTCTTTTTAATATTTAACTTGGGAGTCCCTGGGTGGTGCAAACAATTAACGTGCTCAGCTGCTAACCGAAAGATTGGAGGTTCAAGTCCACCCACAGGCACCTGGGGATGTACTTCTGAAAAATCAGCCATCGAAAACCCTATGGACCACAGTTCTACTCTGAAATACATGGGTTGCCCTGAGTTGGAATTGACGATGGCAACTGGTTTTGGTTAATATCTAACTTGAGCAGTTACAGTGAGTATTACATAGGGGTTATAGGACTGAAAGTGTCTGGAACATAGGAGAGGCTCAATAGATATTATTTTTATGGGTATGACTCTAAGTCCACAAACTAAGATCTAAAAGAAACGTAATATCCTCAATTCTATAACTCAATTTATTCCTGACTCTGAGTTCTCATTTCACTTGGTTAGTGGAAAACTTAAATCCCAGCCCTTGATGGAGGCCCCTGCCCTGGTGTTGTTAACCATGATTTCATACTGACTAAGAACTAGGGATAGGGACTACAAGCCCTCCCACCCCATCCACACAGGTTGCTGCTGGGATATCCATTGCCCTGTCCATCTGTCCTAGGGCTCTCTGTTACTTCCAGGACATGCTTGGAACACAAACTTATCTTCATGTCTTGAGGTGCACAGCCAGGTAAACAAATGAGTGCAAGACAATAGGGAGGAGTAGGGCCTGTGGTGAACTGGAGAGCGATGCCCATCCTAAAACATCCAAATTCAAAAAAAGGTTAAAACACCATGAGAGCCATATAAAACATCCCCATGGGCTGGTCTAAAGGAGCCCTGGTGGCACAGTGGTTAAGCACTCGGCTGCTAACTGAAAAGATCAGCTGTTTGAACCCATTAGCTGCTCCGAGGGATAAAGATGCGGCAGTCTGCTTCTGTAAAGATTACAGCCTTGGAAACCCTATGGGGCAGTTCTGCTCTGTCCTATAGGGTTGCTATGCCTTAGAATCGACTTGATGGCAATGGGTTTGGTGGGCTTGGCTGGACCTCTTCACTGCCCTGTGAATAGTCTAGGTCTGCTCTCACCTTGGGGACTTTGCTGGGAATGCTCATCCCCAGATATCCCATCTTTCACTCCTTCAGAGATCTACTCGTGATTGCTCGGTGATGTCTTTCCTTGCTCATTCTGACGCCCCCCATTCCTCTCCCAGTTTTATTCTCCTCTATTCTGTGCTTTTCTTATTTATCCTATTTAATGCTTATCTCTTCCCACTAGAATGCAAGTCCCAGGAAGGCAGATTTTTTTTTTTTTTTTGGTCTGTTCTGTTCATTGTTATATCCCAAGTGTCCAGAACAATGTCTGGCACATAGTAGGCACTCAATAAATATGTGTTACATGATAAATGAATAAACCTTCATTGTTGAATAGATGAACTAATTTCCTTTCTCCCCTGCTGGCAGCAGTGGGACTAGGCTGAGATGAGGGAGGCATTTACCTCAGACACAAAATTTAAGGGCAACAAAAAACTCAGTAATCAAGATAAATAATATTTTAAAGCAATATTGAAAAAATAAACAAATAATCAAAATTAACATGAAATATTTGTAATGAACAAAATGTTAAAATTTTAAATAAAGACAGGATCTGAAAGGAGTTGCAGTGAGCTGAAGTTCATTAAAAATTATTTAACATATGCATCTGGTCAGGGGAAATTGTCAAAATGGCAATGTTCTAAATTAAAAACAAGATAAGCAAAGGAGTGTATTTGAAGTGTTTTTTATTAATGAGTTTTCTGCCATTAAAGCCAGTAACGTAACATTACAATAAATAGAATATTTAAACTTAAAATAACATTGAGTTTCAATACATATACTTTTTAATTTTTCAATATTTTTTAAGCTACCTTAATTTTCTGGGGGAAAAATAACCTTTAAAAAAACACATAAAATATGTATATAGGGCACAGCACAAAGTTTTTCTTTTGCTTCAGGCCCCAGTACAGGTCAGCAGGGCACTGTTTCTCAGTAAATACATGCTGATTAAGCAGCTTCAGGAGCCATCCCTTCCAAATAGGCTTTTGTAACTTTTTTTCTGTTAAATTTTTTTTTATTGTACTTTAAATGAAGGTTTACAGAGCAAACTAGTTTCTCATTAAACAATTAATACACATCTTGTTTTGTGACATTGGTTACCAACCCCACAACGTTGCAACACTCTCCCCTTCTTGACCTTGGGTTCCCCATTACCAGCTTTCCTGTCCCCTCCTGTCTTCTCATCCTTGCCCCTGGTCTGGTGTGTCCATTTAGTCTCATTTTGTTTTATGGAGCTGTCTAATCTTTGGCTGAAGTGTGAACCTCAAGAGTGACTTCAGTACTGAGCTATAAGGGTTCCCAGGGGCCATACTCTTGGGGTTACTCCAGTCTCTGTCAGAGCAGTGAGTCTGGTCTTTTCTGTGTGTGTGTGAGTTAGAATTCTGTTCTACATTTTACCGCAGCTCTGTCCGGGACCATCTATTGTGATCTCTGTCAGAACAGTTGGTGGTGGGAGCTGGGCACCATCTAGTTGTGCTGGACTCAGTCTGGTGGAGGCTGTGGTAGTTGTGGTCCATTAGTCCTTTGGACTAATCTTTCCCTTGTGTCTTTGGTTTTCTTTATTCTCCCTTGCTCCAGGTGAGGTGAGACCCATGGAGTATCTTAGATGGCCGCTCACAAGCTTGTAAGACCCCAGACACTATTCACCAAAGTGGAATATATAACATTTTCTTTATAAACTATGTTATGCCAATTGGGCTAGATGCCCCCCAAGATCATGGTCCCCAGCCCTCAGCCCAGTAATTTGGTCCCTCAGGTGATATGTCTATGGAGTTTCCATGACCTTGCCTTGGACAAGTTGTGCTGGCTTTCCCAGTATTGTGTACTCTCTTACTCTTAACGAAAGTTACCACTTATCTATTGTCTATTTAGTGTTTTTCTCTTCCACACTTCCCCTCCCTCGTAATCATCAAAGATAGTTTCTTTTTGTGTGTACACCTTTTCATGAGTTTTTATAGTAGTGGTCTCATACAGGCTTTTGTAACTTCTGTGGCCTAAATTGCTTCATTCAAAGAAGTGAAACAGGTGAAGATTTCAGGAGCCAGGTGAGGGAGATGGTCTTGATAGGGAGGCTTCTCCATGATCAAGTCACATAGGCCTACTCCACTTCAGAACTAGTTTTCCTTTGTATGGAAGGATCTTGAAACTGAGGGGAATATTTTGGATTGAACTGTCCTTCAGAAGATGTGTTGAAGTCTTACCCCTGGTATCTGTGAATGTGACCTGGTTTGGAAACAGAGTCTCTGAAGATGTTATCAGTTAACAGGAGGTCATACGAGAGTAGGGTGTGTCCTAATCCTGAGTGTTGTCTTTATAAAAGAGAAGTGACACAGAGAGGGAGACAGGAGGAAGACCTCCATGTGAAGATGAAGATCCATCTACAAGTCTAGAAATGCTAAGGAACACCTGGAGCTACCAGAGGCTAGAAGAAACAAGGATCTTTCCCTAGAGTGGACAGTGAGAGAATGGCTCCTACCCATGCCCTGATTTGGGAGTTCTAACCCCCAGAACTGTGAGACAATAAATTTGTGTTCTTATAAGCCACTCAATTTGTAGTCCTTTGTTACAGCAGACCTGGGAAACTAATATGGGGAGAAAGCAGGGAACGCTGAGATTGAGAACAGCCCGAGGAGAGAGGAAGGACTCTTTTCTTATTCCCTCGTAGTCAGACTGCATCACAGGAAGCTCGGGCAAACCACAGATTTGCTCATTTTGGTTCTCTTTTCTGTCACTGTCGACCACACCCACACTGACCCAGAGGAACTGGTGAAGCCAACACTGGCAGCACCACAAGCTGTAGCCAAGCCTCCTATATAAGGCTCTAGTAGATAGTGCCATGTTTTCACAGGCTAATGCATCTGACTCTTAGCAAGGGGTTTTTAAAAACTAAGGGTGGTTGTTGGGAAGCACCCTCGTATTGTGGAAAGAGCACTGGAGCAGAGGTCAGGGTACTGGAGTTCCTCCTTCTGTTCCTTCCTCTGAATTAGCTATGATACTTCGGTCCAGTCACCCTCTAAGTTTTCTCATCCAAAGAGATCTCTGAAGACCCCTCCGGCCTTAAGAGTCTAGAAGAAGGCAGAGCTCAGCATAGTATTTGGTGCTGAATGGGGTTGTGAGGTGGTGGAATCAAGTTTTTTTTTTTTTTTTTAATGAGAGAAATGACACTATGTTTGTATGGTCCAGTATAAAGGTAAAAACTGATGATACAGAAGACAATGACAGGAGTAATGAGAGGAGGTGGGATCCTGCGCACAAATGGAGAGAATGGAGTTTATCCATAGTATCAGTTGGAGGTCTGAGAGGAGGTGTGAAATAGTTTCCCAGGAGAGTGAGAAGGTGAATGGACCAGGGCAATTCACTGGGAAACACTAAGGAACCATATGAGAGGTTTGTGATCACTGATGTGAAACCAAATCCGCCTTGTGGTGTATTTTTCTCCAGGCATGTTTAGCAGCCCAGGTGCAGGAAGGGAACTGGTAGAGCTGACTACATCCATAGCTGGGATTTGTCCAAGCAACAATGAACCATTGAGAGGGCAAGAGAGTGAAGGTGAGAGAGTAACGATAATGATGAACCATGGAATCTAAACCAGGTTAAGAAGTGAGAAGGAGTTGAGGGCCAGTGAAAAGTTGGTAGAATCACTGGCTTGTAAATTCTGGTGGGATTGAATTTTTGGAGTTGGGTCCCTCAAGGGAGTGATGTGAAGCTAGGAAGTGAAGGCTGAAGAAGAGGATGCTTGTAACTGAGACTATGGAGGGGGTACAGGTAGCGGTAATGGAAAGGCCATGAGTAGGATCAGAGGAGCCCTGGTGGTGCTGTGGTTAGGTGTTTGGCTGCTAAACAAAAGGTAGGCAGTTCAAATCCACCAGCCACTCCTTTGAAACTCTATGGGGCAGTTCTGCTCTGTCCTATAGGGTCACTATGAGTCAGAATCGATTTCAATGGCAACAGGTTTGGTTTTTAGGATCACAGGAGGAGCTAGCTGAGAAACGGTGGAGACAAGGTCCTTGGAGGAGACCGTATCCATTTCCTAGTGCTGCCATAGCAAAATACCACAAATTGGGTGGCTTATGAGAAAATAAATTTACTGTCTCACAGTTCTGAAGGCTGCTAGTCTGAATTTAAGCTGTTGGCAGAGCCATGTTCTCTCTGAAGACTCTAGGGGAAGATCCTTTTTTGTCTCTCCCAGCTTCTGGTAGCCCCAGGCATTCCTTGGCGTGTAGATGCAACATAACTTCATTGTCACATGGCTGGTTTCCCTGTGTCTGTTCTTGTTTATATGACACCACTCAGATGGGATTGGGACCCACCTACCCATCTACTCCAGTATTGGAGCCCTGGTGTGCAGTGGTTAAGAGCTACAGCTCCTAACCAAAAGGTCAGCAGTTTGAATCCACCAGCCACTCCTTGGAAACCCTGTGAGGCAGTTCTGTCCTATAGGGTCGCTACGAGTTGGAATTGACCCAAAGGCAGCAAGTACTCTGGTATCACCTCGTGAACATCTTCAAAGACGCTATTTGCAAAACAGGTACAGGTGTTAGGACTTCAACAAATATTTTGAGGTACACAATTCAATCCATAACAGAGACCATGCCAGAGTACTGGATTTGTAGATTTTGAAAGGACTCAGAAATCATGAAGGAAGTAGTGTTAGTGATTTGAGTGAGTCCTCTAAAATATTTAAGGGATGAGAAATAACAAAGATAACCAGAAAAGCGGATGCTGGTGGTGATGATCTGCTGGTGTAAGCATCGAAGCTGGGGGAGAAGTAATGGTCTGGAAACAGGAAGAAGCAAGAAGGACACCTTCCCTCCCTGTTGACCCAGCATACAAAGATGTAGGATAGAAAACAGCTACTCCTTGAGAGGGCTGCGCGAAGCAGCATCCTCAGAGAGAGCTGGGTTTCAGTTACAGCAGAAAGGGGAAAGGGACATTCATGGAAGAGGTTGAGGATATTGGGAATACTGCTATTGGTGGATGGAGTCAGAAAGGAGGACACATAGAGCTAAATACGGACAAAAGTCTGGAAGATGAATGGTATCTGGGGAGTCCCTGGCTTCCTCTGTAGCCCATGGGGTTTGTCTTCAAGGTAGATTTTTATAGAAAGCTATGTCACCTGGAGGTGGGGAGTGGGGAGATGTGGGGGTCTTTCAACGATTACTCAGAGCACCAGGGACCTTTCCTCACTCTTGCTGAAGGTTGTGGGGAGGCTGGGGAGAGGTCATCTGATTGAGAACACATGCAGCCACAGAGCCCCTTCTTCATACACTAGCCTTGGAATTAAGACACACATATCTCCTCTTTCAGACTGAAGACTGTCACTGGATGGAAATTCCAGGGGTCATACAGGCTCAGGAGCTGACTCTGCAGACCCTGGGTTTATGTGATGGTGCCGGGGGCAACTGGGGCTATGGGCCTCCTTATTCAAGAGGGGCAGCTGTTCCGTATTCGTATGTTACTTTACAATTTAGTGTCCTCTACTGTTTACCTCTCAGTGTGACAGCTAACTAATACAATAAACTAATTTGTGTATGTGGGGTAAGATATCTTAATGAGAGACGTCTCAATGCCGCACACATGTAATACAACTGCATTTGGATGGTGGTGATCTGGTCTCTACAAAAGAAAAAGAAAAGGTCCACATGTTCACTTGCTGTCTGTCCCCTCCAGTCAACAGCTATGGAACCAACAGGCAAAAGCACTTGGTCCTTCTTCTCCCTCATTCCACTGCTGGTCCTAGAATGAATTATTTTTCCTCTAAAATGAAAGAGAAATGTATTATAGATTCTAAAAAGCCTTCACTTTCTGTGGTATGTGACTATTTTATTTTTCTAACTTAACATGAAAAAAACAGCCAAACCACTTATATACAAATACAGATTTATTTACTAAAGTCTGCACTAATCCAATGAAAACAGTTACAAATGGGAAAGTAAATACTTAGTGGCCATCGAGTCAATTCCTATTACTTTCCAAATAGGAAAGTTAAGTACTTAGTCATATATTCTGCTGTGAGTGAGTAGAAACTACTGCTTGTTAGTTGATATTTCTAGACTTCCAAAACTCCTTCAAGGATGATATAATACTAAAATAATATGATGGCTTTTCGAAGTGATTTATGTCACAGAGGGAAATCTCTAATGTTAGAAGTGAAATAAGGAGTTTTATTGAGGAATAATACAGCTCAGGTGGAGAGAGGGGTATACATAAGCAGAGAACAAAGATGAGCTTCAGCTTGAAGTCCTTTAAAATGTAAAAGTTGGCCACTTGGCTAGGAAGAGTTACCACCTGGGTGAGTAGTGCCAGCTGGTTTGGTGAAACATGATTGGAGTCATGAATCCATTTTTTTTTTTCCAGGAACAAGTTGTTTACATCTTAACACATCCTTCCCAAATGGTTTACATCCTGACCTTTTGTTTCCTGGGATGCATGCTGGCATTCTTATGTCTACATGAGTCTCTCCAGCTCGAATCTTTTCCATTTACATTTAAATAATTTAGTTATACATGCTCTTTCATCTTCTATCATCCATCAACTGGAGCTGCAAAAAATATTTTCCATATTAATAATTTGCAAAATGCAGTACATCTGTGCTGCAGACGAAGAGTCTTTATTAACCTTCCTATTCTACCAGAGCCTTGGTAGTGTAGTGGTTAAGGGCTTGGCTGCTAACCAAAAGGTCAGCAATTTGAATCCACCAGCCACTCCTGGAAACCCTATGGGGCAGTTCTACCCTGTCCTATAGGGTTGCTATGAGTCAGAATCAACTCAACGGCAATGGGTTTGACTTTTTTGGTTACTCTACTGTGAACAGCCCTTTTGTCAAAGCCAAGGCGGATACAGAGCAACCCTCATGGGAGGGTTGCTTGAATTCCATCTGAAGCAAGACCTTTAGTACGTAGCACTGTGATCCTGAGATGTTACTTGAATTCTCTGAGCCTCAGATTCCTTGTCTCTAAACAAGGGGTAATAATATCCCCCACGCCAAGCTCACTGGAAGGGTTCAATGAGATGATATATGGAAAGTGGCTATAGCGGTGCCATACACACAGTCAGTGCTTAATGAACTGTGGTTAGTGTATCTGCCATTGTTACCTCTTATTATGCTAAAGGAACCAACAGATGAGTAGACTCTAGCTCCCCAAGTGATGTGCACTCTCCATCAGGGCTGCTCTTGTTCTCATGCATGATACACTGCTCAGTCAACAAGGTACTTACTTGGGTCTATGTGTTTTTCTGCAAGATCTTAGTATACCTACAAAGGAAGAAATTTTCATCTCAATTAAAGAACTGAAAAGAGAAGTTGAAATCTGCAGCTACTGACCCACGTATTAGTGAGACCTGAATTTAGAAAACTCAAAACTAGGCCCTGGAGTTGGTGTTTCCTACTATCCTAAATGCTTAAATCAAATTAGCTATAAAGTTGGTCCAAAGAGTTGTATAGAAATCTGTCAGATGATGGAAAACAACAACAAAACTGCTGACAAAATGCTTAATTTTATAGCACCTTGTGCCTAAGGCTAAAGATGAAAGGAAAGCTAGAATGGTTTGGACTAGCGCTGCCCAGTAGAGATATAATGCAAGCCACCTAAGAAATTTAAAATTTTAGTAGCCACATAAAATAGTAAAAAGAAATAGGTGAAATTAATTTAATGATATATTTTATTTAACCCAGTATAGCCACAATATTATTGTTTCAACATGAAACAATATAAAAAAAATTATGAGCTGTTTTACATTCTTTTTTTCCCACTAAGTCTTAGAAATCCAAGTGCATATTATACACCTATAACACATCTCAATTTGGGCTCACCACAGTTCAAGTGTGGCTCATGGCTACCATTTTAGAAGCTCAGGTTTGGACATTAAGGCACTCTTTCCTGCACATGTATGTATCAATTTTCTCCCCATGAAAGGCATCAGCCCTAGCCGAGAGCTATACTAGTGGTTCAACTTTCTAGTCCACAGGGTTGACTGGAACTTATGAAGTTGGTTGTCAGCTGCAACTAGTCAGCTGGAGCTGTTTCCGCTCAGCTCTCTCCCCTTCTGAGGGTTCCATGCCAAACACCTCATCATTTCCCAATATTTCCCAGTTAGTGACTTTAGGGCTGAGATGCTTCTTCAAGTAATTATTTTTATGAGATAAAAATTTTCCAAGTTATACAGGGCTAACAGTACTGAACAGTGGAGTAACTTTCCCTCTACTGAATGACCTTTTTTTTTTTTTAAGCTAAATCAACTCATGCTTCTGAAGTTATATGGCACTCAGTGCCACGTCTCTTTGGTCAGGCGCCCTGGTGAGAGGTCCCCAACAACACTGAGGGGGAAAATGATTTTAGTTTCTGGGACCAACATATTAAGGAGATGATTAACTATAATAATTATATTTGGGGATTTAAAATAACTTTTTAATAAACACTTGGACTCCCCAAATATTTTAGTCATTGGGTAATGATGCCTCAAAACTTTCCTCAGCTGATTTTTATACCACTATTTAGAGGAGAGTCAACTGACCGATAATCTATTACTTAGGGATCTTCACAGTATTTACAGCCTATAATATGGAAATGGGGGGGGTGAGGCCAAGATGGTGCAGTAGTCAGATGCTTCTGGTGGATGCTCTTACAACAAAGACCCGAAAAAAACAAGTGAATTGATTATATATGGCAATCTGGGGGCCCTGAACATCAAAGGCAGAGTTGAGGAACTGTACTGAGTGGCAGAGGGAGGGAGAGACAGCTCAGAAGCAGCGAGGAGTTGCCAGACCTGACCCTTCAGATCTTATCAGGTTGGGGGTGAGCAGTGAGGCAGGCAAGCGGCGGTGCTCGGGAGGCACGTTTTCCACGCCGGGAGAGACCCAGCACCAGAGAGTCTACACGACCACCCAGAACCAGAGAGAAGCTGCCCTGGATTGGTGAAAGATAAGCAATTGCAATTTCCCTTAGGGAAAAACCTCTCTCCCGTTTACCACCTCGCTCCCTGCTCTGTACTGGGTCCCAGACCAGCTTCAGCAATTGCCGAGATCCCTGGGCCAGAAGTAGGATCCGTCACATGCCCAGAGCCATTCTCCTTGCCTTGGAGAGTAAACAAATTAACAATTAGAGGAAAAAATAAACTGCTGGCTCCCCTAAGCCAAGAACCCAGAGTAGGCACAGATCCTTTGTCTACGCACAGGCATAAGGGATCCACGGACTTTGAGCGCCTTTCTCCCTGCATAGATTTGTGTGGGCCCATCTCAACAGCATAGGTCCTCATTATCATAGTACAACAGGGTATATACCTGAAGTCTAACTTCAACTGTTTCAGCTGTGAAGTGGCAGGTTCTTGACATTTGACACTGCTCTGCCCATTAAGCAAGGTCTTCACCTACCCACATCAGGGCCTGAGGACTGGTGGCTCCACCCACACCACCTCGCCACCTGCGAGAGGGGTCCATGAATAAGAGTTGCCCCCCAGTCCTTACAGCCAACAGCATTAGCTGCTCATAGTCCAGCTGCAACCCACCCACCTATGTGCTCTACGGAACAGGGACATGCCTTCCTCCTGGACACTCGGGGGCAGCCGTCAGCCCCCTGCCTTGCTCAGAGTGTGTCCCCTTGCTGCAGCCAGATGCCTGTGCCTACACCAATCACCCATGCCTGTCTAGGACTGTAAGTGAGAGCCTACACCAAAACTTCGTGGCTATCTACCCGGGCACTTGAGCTGAATCCATACGGGAGGAGTGGGCGGACGCCTGAGCTCACACACCTAGTAACAGATCTAACCACCTGGTGACAGCACATTAGAGCTTCAAAGGTGCCAATAATCAAACTAGCTCGTACGAGCAGCCTATTTGGGCATATCAAAACAAAACAAGAAGCTAGGACACAGTAAGCAAACATAAAATAAATAAATATACTAACTTATTGATGGCTCGGAGACAACAGACAATATCAAATCACATAAAGAGGAAATCCATGATGGCTTCAGCAAGCTCCCAAAATAAAGAATCTAGAAATTTTCCAGAGAGGGAAAATTTCTTGGAATTACTGGAGGCAGAATACAAAAGATTAACATATAGAATTCTTCAAGAAATTAGGAAGGAAATTAAGCAAAACGCAGAACACACAACAGAGGAAATTAAAAAGATTGGGGAAGAGCATAATGACAAATTCAACAGACTGCATGAATCCACAGAAAGACAACAACCAGAAATGCAGAAGATTAACGATCAAATTTCAGAATTAGACGACTCAATAGAAAGTCACAGGAGCAGAACTGAGGCAATGGAAGTCAGAATTAGTGAGACTAAAGATAAAGCACTTGACACCAACTTATTTGAGAAACAATCAGATAAAAGGATTTAAAAAAATGAAGAAACCCTAAGAATTATGTGGGATTCTATCAAGAGGAATAACCTAAGAGTGACTGGAGTACCAGAAGGAGGGGGGGGGGGGGCGGATAACAGAAAATACAGAGAGACTTGTTGAAGATTTGTTGGCAGAAAACTTCCCCCATACCGTGAAAGATGACAAGACATCTATCCAAGAGGTTCATCAAACCCCACATAAGGCAGATCCCAAAAGAAGGTCACCAAGACATAATTAAACTTGCCAGAACCAAAGATCAAGAGAGAATTTTAAGAGTGGCTAGGGATAATCGAAAAGTCATCTACAAAGGAGAGTCAATAGAAGAATAAGCTCAGACTACTCAGCAGAAACCATGCAGGAAAGAAGGCAATGGGATGACATATATAAAGCCTTGAAGGAAGAAAACAACCAGCCAAGAATTATATATCCAGCAAAACTGTCTCTCAACATGATGGCGAAATTAGGGCATTTTCAGACAAACAGAAATTTAGGGAATTTGCAAAAACCAAACCAAAATTACAAGAAATACTAAAGGGAGTCCTCCAGTTGGAAAATCAGTAACATCAGATAACAACCCAAGACTAGAACCCAGGACAGAGCAACCAGATATCAACCCAGACAGGCAAGTCACAAAAGTTAATCAAAGTGAAAACACTGAAAACAGGGAAACTGATGTCATTATGTAAAAGATGACGACATTAAAATAAAAGATGGGGACTTAAAAAATGTGGACATAGATTTTTCATATGCAGAGGAAGCCAAGGCGATATAAAGAAATAAAAGATTGGTTTAAACTTAGAAAAATAGGGAAAAACATTAAGGCACCCACAAAGGAAACTAACATTCCTACAAGTCAAAATAAAAAACTAGAAAAATATAAAGACTCAGCAAACACAAAATCAACAATGAAAAAGATGAAAAGAAAATACATGAAGAAAAACGACTCAGCACAGAAAATTAAGTAAAACAAAGAAACTGTCAACAACACAAAAAAAGACATCAAAATGACAGCACTAAACTCCTATCTATCAAAAATTACGCTGAATGTAAATGGACTAAATGCACCAATAAAGGGACAGACAGGATAAAAAGATGGGATAAAAAAACACGATCCATCTATACGCTGCCTACAAGAGACACATCTTAGACTTAAAGACACAAACAAACTAAAACTCAAAGGATAGAAAAAAGTATATCAAGCAAACAAAACTCAAAAAAGAGCAGGAATAGCAATATTAATCTCTGACAAAACAGACTTTAAAGTAAAATCTACCACAAAGGATAACGAAGGACACTATATAATGATTAAACGGTCAATACACCAGGAGGACGTAACTATAATAAATATTTACACACCCAACGACAGGGCTCCAAAATACACAAAACAAACTCCAACAGCACTGAAAAGAGAGATAGACAGCTCCACAATAGTAGTAGGAGATTTCAACACACCACTTTTGGTAAAGGACAGAACATCCAGAAAGAAGCTCAACAAAGACACAGAAGGGCTAAATGCTACAATCAACCAACCTGATCTCACAGACATATACAGAACACTCCACCCAACAGCAGCCAAGTATACTCTCTTTTCCAATGCACATGGAACATTCTCCAGAATAGACCACATATCAGGCCATAAAGCAAACCTTAAAAAATCCAAAGAATCGAAATATTACCAAACATCTTTTCTGACCATAAAGCCATAAAAGTAGAAATCAACAACAGAAAAAGCAAGGAAAAAAAATCGAACACATGGAAACTGAACAATACCTGGCTCAAAAACTACCGGGTTATAGAATAAATTAAGGATGGAATAAAGAAATTTGTAGAATCAAATGAGAATGAAAACACCAGAACCTTTGGGACACAGCAAAAGCAGTGCTCAGAGGTCAGTTTATAGCAATAAACACACACATCCAAAAAGAAGAAAGGGTCATAATCAAAACATTAACCCTACAACTGGAACAAGTAGAAAGACAGCAGCAAAAGAAACCCTCGGGCGCCAGAAGAAAGGAAATAATAAGAATTAGAGCAGAATTAAATGAAACAGAGAATAGAAAAACAACTGAAGGAGTTAACAAGACAAAAAGCTAGTTCTTTGAAAAGATCAACAAAATTGATAAACCACTGGCCAAACTGACAAAAGATGAACAGGAGAGAAAGCAGATAACCCGTATAAGAAATTAGATGGGTGATATCACAACAGACCCAACTGAAATTAAAAGAATCGTAACAGAATACTGTGAAAAACTGTACTCTAACAAATTTGAAAACCTAGAGGAAATGGACAAATTTCTAGAAACTCATTATCTACCTAAACTAACACAAACAGAAGTAGAACAACTAAATAAAGCCGTAACAAAAGAAATTGAAAAGGTAATTAAAAAACTCCCAATAAAAAAAAAAGCCCTGGCCTGGATGACTTCACTGAGAATTCTACCAAACTTTCAGAGAAGAGTTAACACCACTACTACTAAAGGTATTTCAGAGTATAGAAAAGGATGGAATACTCCCAAATTCATTCTATGAAGCCAGCATAACCCTGATACCAAAAAGTAAAGACACCACAAAAAAACGAATATTAAACACCAATACCCCTCATAAATATTGACGCAAAAATC
The DNA here is from genome assembly GCA_030035585.1 of Dugong dugon. Classification (NCBI taxonomy): domain Eukaryota; kingdom Metazoa; phylum Chordata; class Mammalia; order Sirenia; family Dugongidae; genus Dugong; species Dugong dugon. The sequence continues at coordinate 157,906,246 of CM057462.1, forward strand.
CTCAACAAAATTCTAGCCAATAGAATTCAACAACATATCAAAAACATAATTCACCATGATCAAGTGGGATTTATACCAGGTATGCAGGGATGGTTCAACATACGAAAAACAATCAATGTAATCTATCACATAAATAAAACAAAAGACAAAAACCAAGTGATCTTATCAATCGATGCAGAAAAGGCTTTTGACAAAGTCCAACACCCATTCATGATAAAAACGAGTCTCAACAAAATAGGAATAGAACAGAAATTCCTTAATATAATTAAGGGCATTTATACAAAGCCAACAGCCAACATCATCCTAAATGGAGAGACTTTGAAAGCATTCCCCTTGAGAACAAGAACCAGACAAGGATGCCCTCTAACACCACTCTTATTCAACATTGTGCTGAAGGTCCTAGCCAGAGCAATTAGGCTAGAAAAAGAAATAAACGGCATCCAAATTTGTAGGGAAGAAGTCAAAGTATCTCTATTTGCAGATGATATGATCTTATACACAGAAAACCCCAAAGAATCCACAAGAAAACTACTGGAACTAATAGAAGATTTCAGCAAAGTTTCAGGATACAAGATAAACATACAAAAATCAGTTGGATCCCTTTACACCAACAAAGAAAGCCTCGAAGAGAAAATCACCAAATCAATACCATTTACAATAGCCCCCAAGAAGATAAAATACTTAGGAATAAATCTAACCAGAGACGTAAAAGAGCTATACAATGAAAACTACAAGACACTACTGCAAGAAACCAAAAGAGACTTGCATAAGTGGAAAAACATACCTTGCTCATGGATAGGTAGACTCAACACTTTGAAAATGTCAATTCTACCCAAGGCGATCTACAGATACAATGCAATCCCCATTCAAATTCCACCAGCATTTTTTAATGAGATGGAGAAACAAATCACCAACTTCATATGGAAAGGCAAAAGGCTCTGAATGAGTAAAGCATTACTCAAGAAGAACAAAGTGGGAGGCCTCACACTACCTGATTTTAGAAACTATTATACCACCATGGTAGTCAAAACAGCCTGGTACTGGTACAACAACAGATACATAGACCAATGGAACAGAATTGAGAATCCAGACATAAATTCATCCACCTATGAGCAGCTGATATTTGACAAAGGCCCAAAGTCCGTTAACTGGGGAAAAGACAGTTTCTTTAACAAATGATGCTGGCATAACTGGATATCCATCTGCAAAAAACTGAAACAAGACCCATACCTCACACCATGCACACAAACTTACTCTAAATGGATCAAAGACTTAAATATAAAATTGAAAACGATAAAGATCATGGAAGAAAAAATAGGGACAATGCTAGGAGCCCTAATACCTGGCATAAACACAATACGAACCATAAGAAACAATGCACAAGCACCAGAAGAGAGACTAGATAAATGGGAGGACCTAAAAATCAAACACTTATGCTCATCAAAAGACTTCACCAAAAGAGTCAAAAGACAACCTACAGACTGGGAAAAAATTTTTGGCTACAACAAATCTGATAAGCGTCTAATCTCTAAAATCTACAAGATACTGCAAAACCTCAACAACAAAAAGACAACCCAATTAAAAAATGGGCAAAGGATATGAACAGGCACTTCACCAAAGAAGATATTCAGGTGGCTAACAGACACATGAAGAAATGCTCACAATCATTAGTCATTAGAGAAATGCAGATGAAAATTACAATGAGGTATCATCTCACCCCAACAAGGCTAGCATTAATCTAAAAAACACAAAATAATAAATGCTGGAGAGGTTGTGGAGAGACTAGAACACTTATACACTGTTGGTGGGGATGTAAAATGGTACAACCACTTTGGAAATTGATTTGGCGCTTCCTTAAAAAGCTAGAAATAGAAGTACCATATGATCCAGCAATCCCTCTCCTTGAAATATATCCTGGAGAAATAAGAACTGTCACACGAATAGATATACACACACCCATGTTCATTGTGGCACTGTTCACAATAGCAAAAAGATGGAAACAACCTAGATGCCCATCCATGGATGAATGGATAAACAAATTATGGTATATCCACACAATGGAATACTACGCAACAATAAAGAACAACGATGAAGCCATGAAACGTAACATGGAGGAAGCTGGAGGTCATTATGCTGAGTGAATTTAGTCAGTCACAGAAGCACAAATATTATATAAGACCACTATTGTAAGAACTCAAGAAAAGGTTTAAACACAGAAAACATTCTTTGATAGTTATGAGGGTGGGGAGGGAGGGTGAGAGTAATTTACTAACTAGATAGTAGATAAGAATTATTTTAGGTGAAGGGAAGGATAGCACACACTACAGGGGTAGTCAGCACAATTGGACTAAACCAAAGCTAAGAAGTTTCCTGAATACAAACACTTTGAGGGACAGAGTAGCAGGGGTAGGGGTCTGGGACTATGCTTTCAGGATACATCTAGGTCAAGTGGCATAACAAAGCTTATTAAGAGAATGTTCAGCATCCTACTTTGGTGAATGGCATCTGGAGTCTTAAAAGCTAGCGAACGGCCATCTAAGATGCATCGATTGGTCCCAACCACCTGGAGTAAAGGAGAATGAAGAACACCAAAAACACAAGGAAACTAGCAGCCCAAGAGACAGAAAGGGCCACATAAACCAGAGACTTCATCAGCCTGAGACCAGAACTAGACAGTGCCTGGCTACCACCAATGATCGTCCTGACAGGGAACACAACAGAGAGGCCCGGATGGAGCAGGAGAAAGGTAGAGTGCAGAACTCAAATTCTAGTAAGAAGACCAGACTTAATGGTCTGACTGAGACTGGAGGAACCCCAGAAAGCGTGGCCCCTGGATTCTCTATCAGCCCAGAAATAAAACAATTTCCGAGGCCAACTCTTCAGACAGGGATTGGACTGGACTGTGGGACATAAAGTGATACTCGTGAGGAGTGTGCCTCTTAGCTCAAGTAGATACAAGAGACTAAACGGGCAGCTTCTGTCCGGAGGTGAGATGGGAAGGCAGAGAGGGTTATGAGCTGGTTGAATGGACATGGGGAATCAGGGGTGGAAAGGAGGAGCGTGCTGTCACAGTATGGGGAGAGCAATTAGGGTCAGATAACAATGTATTTATAAATTTTTGTATCGGAAAAAAAATATATAGAAATGGCATCCTTGGAAAATTGTATTCTAATGCCAACAGAATAGGCTAGGTCAGCACTGACCAACAGAATTTTCTGTGATGATGGAATTGTTCTGTATCTGGGCAGTCCATATATGCCTGCTGAGCACTTCAAATGTGGCTAGCATGGCTGAAGAACTGAATTTTAAAGTTTATTTCATTTCAATTAATTAAAATATAAATTTAAATAGCCACATGTGGGAAGTGACATTGAAGAGTACAGGTCTAGGGAAACTGGAATCTAGTCTGCAAACTCGATTCAAGATACAAGTGTGAAATGAAATATACCCTAGATGCCATCCACCTTGCAGAAAACTTGTTCTTTCACATGCCTGTGGCTGTGATAAATTAGTCTAGGAAATTTCCTTTTTCTGAAGGCTGATATGGAAACTGTTGGGACATCAAGAACATCTATTCTTCATATTCACAGCCTGGTCAATGTCGTTTGGGACTTGAGGAGGGGCTCTTTGTCACCAGGAAAGAACAGGCTGGTAACAGGTCACCAGTTCTCTAAGGTGTATAGGTTGCTTTCTAGGCTGGCCCAGGATCTTTGGGGGACTAAGAAAGGCTGAGGAAGACAACACAGGTTAATATCAGCACAAGCATTACCCACTTCAAGTCATCCAACTCTACAAATCCGCTTTCCTACCTGGAAGCTCTACCTAGGCTAGAAGACATGGAAATCATGAAGATGGCATATAAAAGAAAGCAATCTTTGCAAAATCTGGTTTGGAGACCAGAAGTATAACTATATGTTGAAGCTGACCATGGAACAGATCCCAGGAACATTAAGTTGTGTGTTCCCAGGCCTGTAAAGCTCTCTGGATTTATTCCACCTTAAGATAATGCAGAACCTTTGGAGGAATGTGGTACACTCAGCAACCCCAGACAACAAATAAAATAATTTTTTTCTTTTCAAACATCTAAAACTTCAAACTTTGTTTTCATCCTCAAACTATTCATTTCTTGGCCTTTGAAAAACTAATTCAAGTTAGAAAACCTGCTTTGAAAAGTATATATATGTTAATGAAGAAGAACAACTCAGAAAATGGCTGCATAACTGGAAGAATGTAATCAATGTCACTGAATTGTACACGTAGAAACTGTCGAATTGTGTATGTTCTGCTGTGCATATTCTCAGTAACAACAAAATAAATTTTTTAAAAAGTATACATACCTTTTCCACACAGCATGAGTATTACAATTACCAACGATGTAACAACTGCTAGTATAAGCAACCACCTGTGCCTTGAGTGATCTGTAAAGAGAAAAGAAACACAATTAGCTGAACTGATCAAAATAGAGATTATTTCCAAATAAACTCATATGAACAGAGTTGATACATATCAGACCCAGTGTTATTTATTAAAAGAAGCAAATATTCCACTAGAAGGTGGTTTCTGACCATCACACACTGCTAGTGGAAGTATAATTTGATATCCCATCTTTGGCAGGGCAATTGAGCAGTTGTACATAAGAGCCTTAAAAATCGTCATCATAAAGCAACTAGGCACTGTGCTAAGTGACATACCTATACTCTCACTGAATTATTACAATGGTGGGCAAATGCCTTAACTACCTAGTACCTCAGTTTCCTCCTGGGGTAACTATAAATGGGACTAATAAATATACCTACTTCTTTGTGCAGTTGTGAGCATTATATTGGTTAATTCACTTAAGAAAAGCTGTTAGCTATTATCATTAATGTATAGGTACATACTATTGGTATCTATGTTAATATCCTTTGGTTAAGCACTTGGCTGCTAACCAAAAGGTTAGGGGTTCAAAGTCACCCACGGCTCTGCAGGAGAAAGGCCTGGCAATCCACTTCCATAAAGATTACAGCCAAGAAAATTCAACAGGGCAGTTCTACTCTGTAGCTATGAGTCGAAATCGACTTGATGACACTTAACAACAACATTAATATCTTTTGACCCTGCAATTCCATTTCTAAGATATTATCTTAAGGAAATCATCAGTAATGTGACCCCACCCCAAATAAAAAGGACACAAAGATATTTATTGCAGGCTTACTTACAATACCAAAAAGCTAAAACAACCTAAATGTCCTCAAACAAAAAAGTCTACTATGTCCGTGAGGTGGACTTATCCAGCTAATAAAAATCCAAAGGCAGAATAGCTAAAGACAAGGGAAAATGTTTACAAGGCACTGCCAAGGGAAAAAGAAAGCAGGTTGGTAACAACAAGTACAACAGGGACGAGTGAGTCAGAGTGAAAGGATGAGAATACAAACACACATCACTCACTCTTACAACACAGGTGGGCTGGAACAGACTGGGAGTCACCTATTGGTTGGATTTGAGAGGACCCTGGCCAGAATCTGCTAGCCGCCCCTCATCATCCATTCCCCCTCATCAGTAACATAATCCGGAATTTTAGCAGGGCATACTGCCTGCCACCCAACTAAAGATGAAATTCTCATCCTTTCTTGCAGGTTGGTTTGGCCACATGACTAAGTTTTGGGCAATGAGACCCAAGAAGGGTTATGTGGTATTTCTGAAAAGTCTCCTTATAAGGCACGCCACTCTCCCTTTTCTGCATCCTGCTGCCTGAAATACAATGTACAGGTGCATCTCTAGCAGCAACTGCCTAGGGAAGGCAGCAGGAGCCGGACTGCACCTGGCCCTCTGACAACTTCATAAAGCAGGAAAACACCCGGGGGTGTCTATCTCCATTTTTTTTTTTAAATGCAAAAGAAGCAATCTACATTTTTAAGCCACTGATCCCCCCCCCCCACCTCTTTTTTTCAATATTATGCAGCTGAACCTAATTCTAACTGACACAGTCCCTTCCAAAAGCTTCTCTCCCGTGGGTACCACCCGACGCTGTTATCACTTTGAGCAGATATTTGAGGAAGATGACAACAATGACACTAAACCAAAAACCAAACCCACTGCCATCAAGTCAGTTCTGACTCATACCAACCTCATTACAAGTTCTTAACTGTATGTTCTTCCTTCTTGGCCTGTCCATCGCATTGACAGTTGATCCCTCCCTCTTCACTTGGCTTCTGAGAAACCACAGTCTCAGGGTTTTCTTCTACCTCCCTAGCAACTCATTTCAGTCTCCTTTGCTGGATCCTGTTCCTCTTAATGGCCTCTAAATGCTGGAGTACCAAGATTCAATCCCAGCACACTCCTCTCTGACATCTGCACTCTTTAAGTGATCATGGCTAGTTCCAAGGCCTTAAATGCCCATGACACCCTAAGTATGCCGAAATACATCTCTCTAGCTCTGGTCATCCACCTGAGATTGACTCGTAAACCTAAGTGCTTTACTTGACATCTCCATTTGAAATCTAACAGGCATCTCAAGCTTAATACAGTAAAATCTGCAAAAGCCAGAACCTGTGTAAGGTGGAAACCTGTCAGAGAAGGAAAACTCAAGTATTTTTCACTAATAGAAAGTGATTTAAAAAAAAAGGTGTAAGACTGCACCCTGTTAAAGGCAGAAAACTTGCAAGACTCAGAAAAACAGGGCAATCATGTCCAGTTCCAGCTCTCACAGGTTTCATTGTACGTCCAACCTGGATTTTTTATTTCCTCCTCAAACCTGCTCTTTCCCCAGTCTTCCCAATTTTTGTAAACACTAACACTATTCATTCAGTTGCTTGGGCCAGAAATCTAGAAGTTGTTTGAGTATTTCTTATTAGGCACCTCCCTGCCCCATCCAAACCATTAAGAAATTCTCTTGGCTCTATTTTCAAAATACATCCTGAACTGAACCATTTCTCCCAACCTTCACTGCTACCACTGTAGTCCAAGACACCATCATCTCTTGCTTAGACTAAGAGTTTCCAAATTGGGAGCATGAACCCCAGGGAATACATAATACGGTCAATTTAAGTACAAAAAAATTAGAACCTCAACTTATATTTATTATTTGTATCCATTCTTTGAAAAATTTTTTCCTACTTGTATGTGTTTTAAAATAGATGATACAAGTTATATTCATATAGCAGCACACTGGTACCCAAACTCGGCTTCTTCCTTTGGCAACAGAACCTCAGTGTTTTAACTGGACACAAGGCCAGCCAGCTAAAGATTACACTTTACAGCCTCAGGCCTCAGCCTAGGTAAGGCCATGAATTCAGCTGTGGCTATTTGCATATGCATGAAAATCATGTGTGCTACACATGATTGGCTCTTAATGCTAAGAGTTATGCTCTACTCTTCTCCTTTCCCACTTGCTATGAAGCACATAGAGATGTGAATCAAAAACCAGTTGCTGTTGAGCTGACTCTGACTGATGGCGGCCCATGTGTGTCAGAGTAGAATGGTGCTCCATAGGGCTTTCCATGGCTGATTTTTTGAAATTAAATTGCCAGGCCTTTCTTCTGAGGCACCTATGGATGAACTCAAACTGCCAACCTTTTGGTTAACAGCCAAGCACATTAACCATCTGCACCATCCAGGGACAGAGATGTGAACCTGTCTGTCTGACTCCAGGGAGCACAATTTTTAAGCCATAAATATTTCAGCATATATTTCAAAAAAGATAAGGATTATTTTAAAGGCATGACCAAGCCATTATCATACCTAAATGATTAATGTGTTTAATATAATCCAATACACACTCACTGTTTAAATTTATTCAAGATTTTTTGTTTTGGGGGGGGTGTTTCTATTTATTTATTTATTTTTGTTTGAATCAGGATCAACTAAGGTCCACATATTGCAATTAACTGATATGTTTCTTAAATCTCTTTATCCCACAGAGTCCCACCATCTCTCTTCTTCTTCCCCTCAGGATTTATTTACTGAAGAAATCTGATCACTGGTCCTATAGAATTCCCCACTGTCTGCAGTGTCATTTAATATATTATCGTTACCACTGTATTTCCTTAATTGATCAAATTCAGGTTTGATTTTTTTGGCAATAATATTCCCTAAGAGCCTTTGTGTCTTTCCATCAGATGGCATATAATGCCTGGTTGCTTTTCTTTTCATGATGTTAACTGCCACTGCTGATCATTGTCTAAGACCCTTATTTCACTAAGCATTTGCAAAAATGACAATAGTCTATGTTTCATGAGAAACTATTTGTTCTGTAAGCCTTCACCTGAAGTACAAAAAAAAAAAAAAGACAATAGTCTATTGTTCTTCTTTTATATATTAACAAAAATATTTTTATAATGAGAAACTTCCCCTCATCAACAACGTGGTTACTCTGAGGTACAGTTTGTATAAGACAGAATAAATGCTTGATTCCTTCTCTTTATTTAGCAGTTTTCAAAACAATGAGTTGGCTCCTAAGTATCCTTTAAAGCTGACCAATGAGTTTTTTTGATTTTAGTATCATTATGAACTCATAGACTGAACATAATTAATGTGTTTCAATCTACTGCAGTTGTTATCCTTATTGAAGTCCAAACTGTCTCTTTGGCTGGTGGGAACCTCTTCAGAGTGGCTCCTGAGTCCTGTTGATACAAGTCTTTGATGGCTGCTTGACTGTGGTAAAATAAAATATTCCAGGTTCATCTTAATACATTTCATGCCCTAGACAAGGCATCAGTCATTTGTCCAACAAGCCTAGGTTTGTTTTATTGGGAAATGGTAATCAGAGATCATAAGCTGGGCTAGGGGGACCAACCATCCTGGTTTTCCTGGGACTAAGGAATTCCCTGGGGAAAACCTGGGACTAAGGAATTCCCTGGGATGTGTGATTTCAGTGCTACAACCAGAGAAGTCGGTTGATTTAGGATGTACTGAATTATCCTAATCTGGGTGGAAGGGGCACACTAATTGCTATCCGATCTGTTCTTGTTTCTAGAACTTTTTAGTGGACAGAACTAGGAAATATGTTAATTTTTTAAAAAGATAAAATACATTATGAGTTTATACTGACACTAGGTTGAATCCCATTCAGTTGTCAAGATTCAACTGTTTTTGATCTCAGAAACAGAAATTTCCTGTGATTCAATTTAATACTTCCAAACAAATTCAGGACTATGGTTTTTATGTAACTCAATCAATCTTACATCTAAATCTTCTTTCTCCCATGACAAACTTCCCAATTTTCAATAACACCAATGTAACTATTCATTTGCTTTTTCCTACAAGACATACTCAACAGTCTGAGAATATCAGCATTACTGCCAACTATATGACTACTGAAAACTGGTTATGGTTTTTTCCTTTGGAGTTATTTTTATCCTCAGAGTGTAACCTACTGGGGTATATAGTCAAATTACTATGTTTTAAAAACACTTGGAATAGTTCCTCACTTTGGGGTTATACCACCAACTTAATTCACAGTACAGTTCATTTGTTTCATTTGGTTTTATAATTTTAGGGATTATTTTTCATTTTGTTTTATAATTACATATTTATAAGGTCAAATCTAGAATAAACAGTAATATTCAGAGAAGGCTAGCTTATATCTCTCTCCTCTCTATCCCAATCCCTACTCATACTATAAAAAACCAAATCTGTTGCCATCGAATTGATTCTGACTCATTAACGACCCTATGGGATAGAGTACAACTGCCCCACAGGGTTTCCAAGGAGCAGTTGGTGAATTTGAACTATTGACCTCTTGGTTAGCAGCCGAATTCTTAACTACCGTGCCACCAGGGCACCACTCATACTATAAACCCATTGCCATCAAGTTGATTCCGACTCATAAGAACCCTATAGGAGTAGAACTGTTCCACAGGGTTTCCAAGGAGCAGCTGGTGGATTCAAACTGCTGACCTTTTGGTTAGCAGCTATAGCATGCTATAGCTCTCAACCAATGCACCACCAGGACCCCACTTATACTATAGGTGACCTTTAAAAAAAAAGTTACGGTTTATCCTTACATTTTTCTTTAACAGACTTTATTTTTTAGAGCAGTTTTAGGTTTACAGAAAAGATGTGCAGAAAGTACAGAGTTCCCATATACCCACCTCTGCCCTCTGCACAGTGTTTATCCTATTATTAGTACCTTGCATTCACGTTTTACATTTGTCACAACTGATGAACCAATATCAATACATTACTATTAACTGACATCCACAGTTCACACCAGGATTCACTCTTTGTGTTGTACCATCCTATAGGTTTTGACAAATGCATAATGTCATGTGTCCACGATTACAGTATCTCAGAGAATAGTTTCACTGTCCTAAGAATGCCCTGTGCTTCACCTATTTCTCGCTCTTCTCCTCTCCTGGTAACCACTGATCTTTTTACTGTTTCTATAGTTTTCCTTTTTCTAGAATGTCATATAATTGGAATCATACAGTATGTAGCTTTTTCAGACTTGGATTTTTTCAATATAAAAATATACATTTTTATATAGCACACATACATACTAAACACATATATACTTATATCTTCCCTGTCTTAGATAAACTTTAGCATACGATACACAATTTTCTCCACCTTGCTTTGTCACTTAGCATTATGCCTTGGCGATCATTCTATAGCAGTCTACAGAGATGTTCCTCATTTCTGTTTACAGCTGCATACACTCCACTGAGTGGATTTACTGTTTATGAAAAACCCTGTTTCCCCACAGCCAGACCAACCAAGTATGCTGAGGATGGTATCTTGGTGTATCTTACTTTGCATTTCTCATTATGAGCAAGGCTGAACTTCTTTTCATATGGTTAACAACCATTTATATAAATTTTGTGTGTGTGTGTGTGTGTCTGTGTGATTGTCTATTCACATCTCTAATCCTTTTTATTTTCCTACAGCATTGATGGCTTTCTGAATTTTTAAAAGCAGAGCCCAAGTTCTTAACCACTACCCTTCTCGGTGGAAAGTCGAAGAAGCTACAAGAGACCAACTCAACCACTTCGAAAACTCCCATGGTACGGTTTCTGCCTTCTACGTCATATTTGGTTCAAAAATTGTGCAGAAAATCTTCTTATCATTCTTTGCATCAGTCTTCATAATACAATATCCTATTCTGCATTTTTTTCCTTCCACTTCTTTTTCCTATTCTCCACATTTTTGTGTTACAAACATGAACTTTTCCTTATTGCTCACACTTCTTTTATGGGTATGAGTGCTGTCACTGAGCCGTTACCATCAGGCCCTTCAGGGACTCCCTGGAGGTAACAAAATGTCTTCCCTGGCTATGGCAGGAAGATCACCCGGCTGACCTCAGAATAATGTTTGCTCTAAATAACTTTAGGTAAGAGCAGAACAATGCTTTCTTTATATTTTTGGTCCATGAATGTGGACAACCGTTAAGAAAACTCATGCCCTAGAGAATATTCTTCTGCCCACCCCCTCAAAAAATGTGTACCAGTTCCTCACCTTCCCTACTTTGCACTTGTCCTGGACTCTTTGTTGAGTTCTGTGCTAAAGTGGAGGGACTTATGCCACTCCACTTCTTCCCTCTTCCCAACAATTATCCAAAACAGAATGGCAAAGCCCCTTGGGTCTCTTTGCCAGGGAAGAACCTTTGACTCTGAAAGGTCCTGAGATTTCCACCCTCTTTCCATCCTTTCACAGTTAAGTATATCAAAGAGATAAGCTATACCAACTGGCCATTTGACACCTCTCCCTATTTAACCCAGAAATCTGGCCTCTACCCTCATCCACTCACAAGATTGGTCATCAGTGACCTCCTAAGTGTCAAATCCACAGGCTTCTCCTATGTTATTCTCCTTGAACCCTTTGTTGTACGTGATGCTAGACTGAGCATCCTCTCTTGAAACTTTCCTCCTATGCTTCCTGTATCATGGTTAATAACTATGTTTTATTTTTACTGACCAGCCATCATCAATACCCTTTCCTGTCCAGTATTTCCCTTAACTCTCCCAGCCCCTGTAAAGTAGGTATTATTAGCCCCATTGTCTGGGTAAGGAAGCAGAGGCTCAGAGTGGCTTACATAGCATATCACTGCCCACGTTCACACTGCCAACAAGCAATGAAATCAGGTCTAGGACACAGGTCTGTTTGTTCCAAATCCCATGTTCTCTCTTCAGTGGTTTCTCCTGCCTTGACATCTCCATTTTCCAAACTGTGTAGGCCTGTCCATATTCAGGTGCTGCCACAACCAGCCTTCTGACCTTGCAGAAGCCATTTTGCCTCTCTGAGCACCTGTAACACGGGCATAAATTCTCATGCTATCTACTCTCAAGGTAGAGGAGGAGGAGCAAATTACAGAACATGATACAAATACAAGGAATAATCGCTCACAGGCTTTCCTCCCACCTCTGATCACCTAGATCCTCTGCTCTGTGACTTTCAAATGTTTACCAATTTAAGTAAATTCCCAGTTTGGGGTCATAATTACACATCCCTTAGTCATCTCCTCACTTCCACTTCACTGATACCCGTTTGCCATTGAGTCGATTACAACTCATAGTGATCCTATAGGACAGAGTAGAATTGCCCTGTAGGGTTTCCAAGTCTGTGAATCTTTACGGAAGCAGACTGCCACATCTTTCTCCCACAGAGCCACTGGTGGGTTTGAGTCGCTGACCTTTCAGTTAGCAGCTGATTGCCTAACCACTACGCCACCAGGGCTCCTTCCACCAATACACCAGAGAAGAAATGGCTGTTTTATATGAAGACAGAGCTGGACGCCAAATCCTGGCTTTGCCTCCTAATAAACATGTGCTCTTGGGCAAGCGATTAACCTTTCTCTTCCTCAGATTTCTCATTTATAAAATGAGGACAATAATACCCACTTCTTAGGGTTGTTGTGTGGACTACATGTGATATATGGATGTAAGACATTTAGGAGGGTTTGACATGGAAGAGGCTTTCAGTAAATATTGGTTTCTTAACCTTCCTTGATAGATCTGAGGTGGACAAGAACCCTGTCCTGAGTCTCTATTGTCTCTAAAATTCCTCTTTAGCTTGGAAATTTTTAACGACTTGAGTATTAACAAGGTAATGACTTACTCTCATTTCTGGGATGTAGTGACTGTATGCCAATAGGTGGCCATTTGCCATAACCAAAATGACTACAAACCACAAAAAGGCCTCATTAGACAAAAGGTTGCAAGAAACAAAATAATGGGTTAAATCTGACCCATAGCTACATATATTAATACAATATGGTTTTCACTGTCTGACTCCTATGAATAAATCAACATTTTTTTTTCCTTAATTTGATTTATTTTAAGACATACAAAGTCAGAAAAGTGTTATGAAAAAAACTCAGAGGCTCTCTGGAATTCCATGACCTAAATTTTAATCTTATCTCCGTTACTTAATTACTCTATTACTTAAGTGACCTTGGGAAATCACCCCACATGGCTGAGCCTGTTTCCCCACTGTTGAAAAGTAATTAACAAGCCTGTCTGTCAATCTCAAATGGTAGTGAGGAGGAGCAAAAGAGTCACTTATTTGCAAGGGTTTGCTAAAGGACAGCAGGCAAGTCCATGTGAGTTACCATTACTATGCTTCATTGATAAAGCATTAGAAGGTTTGGATGAAAAAATTAAAATCTGAAGAAGTAAGATCTAGTAGTTAACAGTTACATCTTCATGGTTTTACATCTGCTATGATGCATGAAAGGGAGGCCTAATGGTGCAGTGGTGAAGTGCTCGGCTACTAACTGAAAGGTTGGTGGTTTGAACCCATCAGCTGCTCCACGGCAGAAAAATGTGGCAGTCTGCCTTTGAAACCCCACTGGGCAGTTTCACTCTGTCCTATAAGGTCACTGTGAGTAAGAATCCACTTGACAGCAACAGGGTATTTTTGGTTTTTTTTATGATGCATGAGGCTCCACACAAAAGCATTCAAAACTCATCACAGAGAATAAAAAGGTCCTAAGATTTATTTTATTGTTGAAAAGAACCATTAAGATCATCAAGGTCAGGCCTCTAGTTTTGCAGAAAAGGAAAAGGTTCTCCAACATTTGGTTAGTGGAGACCAAGGACAGGATCCCAGATGTTTGTCTCACATGTTGACCAGGTTTTAAATGACCTGAGAACTACCTAGCAATGTTTCTCAAACACTTGAAGCTATCAATTTTGGGAACTTTTTAAAAAAGATAAATCACAATTATTTAACAACAAAAGGGTTTGTTTTCAAATTAGTAACAATGATTTCATATCAATGACAGGAGTGTTATTGTGACAATCTATTACCAAGGTAGCTACAGAGAAGAGCATCTTACTTGGGCATTCAATTCTATTGACAATGGCAAAGTGAAAATTGTGCAAGGTCAAAACCTTTGAAAAACTCCTTAAAATATAGCATATAATAATCCCTTAATAGCACTGTTATGGACTGAATTGTGTCCCCCCAAAATGTGTGTCAATTTGGCTAGGCCATGATTCCCAGTATTGAGTGATTGTCCACCATTTTGTCATCTGATGTGATTTTCCTATGTGTTGTAAATCCTACCTCTATGATGTTAATAAGGTGGCATTAGAGGCAGTTATGTTAATGAGGCAGGACTCAATCTACAAGATTAGGTTGTGTCTTTAGTCAATCTCTTTTGAGATATAAAAGAAGCAAGCAGAGAGACCTGGGGACCCCATACCACCAAGAAACAACAGCCAGGAGAACAGTGCATCCTTTGGACCTGAGGTCCCTGCACTGGGAACCTCCTGGTCCAGGGGAAGACTGATGACAAAGACCTACCTCCAGGGCAGACAGAGAGAGAAAGCTGCGCCCTGGAGATGATGCCCTGAATCTGGACTTCTAGCCTACTAGACTGTGAGAGAATAAACTTCTGTTTGCTGAAGCCATCCACTTGTGGCATTTCTGTTATAGCAGCACTAGATAACTAAGACAAGTACCATATTGTGGGATAGTTTTCATAAATTATTTCCTTCACGTATTTTGCTTCTTGGAACACTTAAAGCTTTTCAAGATTCCAACTTGCTTGTTCTTTCTGTATGTGGTCATCTACTTTTCCTCCACACTAACATACCAAAAGCACATTAGTGTTGGGTTGTTTTTTTGTTTTGTTTGTTTGTTTTTCCCACTCTAAAGCAACTATCTGCTAGCACAACAAATTGCATTTCCTTGGGTATGACACAACCTTGGGTATTATGTAACACCCAATAGGTGGCATTTGATAAAGGAATTTTTGCCAATACCTTGCTCTGCTTTAAGTATAACAATCATCATTAACTTTGCAGCTGTTTTTTAAACTTTCTTGGCAAGTGTGTGACTGGTGCAAATGGTGTAACTCTGAGTGACACCTCTGTGGATGTGGTGTTTTCTGTCTTTCGGGACCAACTCCATATCAGTTACACATGGGAACTCATTTTGCACTTGCTCTGGAAAAACTTGCTTGCTTCATTCTGCTATGTTTGAAAATGATAGAGTAACTTTAATGACTTTATGCCATTATTTGAAAAGTTGCAAAAAGAACAAACACTGGGGACTTAGGGAGAATGGCTCACCCATCAAATAAAAGCCAAGCCTTTCCCACTAGAGCCACACTTTGAATATGGAATTCTAGCCTCCTGAATGGTGAGAAAATAAATTTCAAAAAAAAATTTTTTCAAAAAAAATCCAAGCTTTATGCACTGCCAACCTTCTGGTTAGCAGCTGTAACTCTTAACCACTGTGTCAGCAGGGCTCCTTAATAATTATTATATTTACTAATTTCCCTTTCCTGTTTCAGTGCTTGTTCAGAAAAATTTCATTCACAGACTCACCCTGTCCCAGACCAAAGAGACTCCTATTTTATGTTTACCCTGGAATCATGTTCACTATTTATATTATTCAGAATTATAGTATTTACTATTTTCATCTCTTCTTTTATGTTTCAATGAACCACTTTCAAGACACTGATCCTTTTTGTTTGTAAACTGAGGATATAATATAAAACCAAAAAAAAACAAACCCGGTGCCGTCAAGTCAATTCCAACTCATACCGACCCCACAGGACAGAGTAGAACTGCCCCTTGTAGGGTCTGCAAGGAGTGGCTGGTGGATTTCAAAAGCCGACTTTCTGATTAGCAGCCAAGCGCTTAACCACTGTGCCACCAGGCCTCCACATAATGTAAAACAGATAATAAAAATTATAAATTACAAATGTAAATAATACCTAACATAAAAAGATTATAGCTAAGTCAGAGTGGCATGCTATCAACGAAGTATTAGTCTAGACAAGCACATCAAATGCATGTTCTTGTAGCACATGTGCAACCTTTAAGAATATGATGGTGGAATACTACGCAACGATAAAGAACAACGATGAAGCCGTGAAACATCTTATAACGTGGAAGAATCTGGAGGGCATTATGCTGAGTGAATTTAGTCAGTCACAGAAGAACAAATATTGTAATAAGATCACTATTATAAGAACTCTAGAAAAGGTTTAAACACAGAAGAAAACATTCTTTGATGGTTACGAGGGTGGGGAGAGAGGGAGAGGGTGATTCACTAACTAGATAGTAGAAAAGAATTGTCTTATGTGAAGGGAAGGACAACACACACTACAGGGGAAGTCAGCACAACTGGACTAAACCAAAGCTGAGAAGTTTCCTGAATACAACCAAACACTTTGAGGGACAGAGTAGCAGGGGTAGGGGTCTGGGGACCATGCTTTCAGGGGACACCTAGGTCAACTGGCATAACAAAGCTTATTAAGAAAATGTTCTGCATCCCACTTTGGTGAGTGGCATCTAGGGTCTTAAAAGCTAGCGAACGGCCATCTAAGATGCATCAATTGGTCCCAACCCACCCGGAGTAAAGGAGAATGGAGAACACCAAAGACACAAGGAAAGTATTAGCCCAAGAGACAGAAAGGGCCACATAAAGCAGAGACTGCATCAGCCTGAGACCGGAAGAACTAGATGGTGCCTGGCTACCACCAGTGACCACCCTGACAGGGAACACGACAGAGAGTCCCTGATGGAGCAGGAGAAAAGTGGGGTGCAGAACTCAAATTCTAGTACAAAGACCAGACTTAATGGTCTGACTGAGACTGAAGGAACCCCAGAAGGTATGGCCCCCGGACTCTCTATCAACCCAGGGCTAAAACAATTCCTGAGGCCAACTCTTCAGACAAAAGATTAGACTGCACTATGGAACATAAAATAATACTCGTGAACAGTGTGCTTCTTAGCTCAAGTAGATACATGAGACTAAATGGGCAGCTTCTGTCTGGAGGTGAGATGAGAAGGCAGAGAGGGTTGCGAGCTGGTTGAACAGACACAGGAAATCCGGGGTGGAAGGGAGGGGTGTGCTGTCACAGTATAGGGAGAGCAATTAGGGACACATAACGAAGTATGTATAAATTTTTGTATGGGAGACTAACTTGAATTGTAAACGTTCACTTAAAGTACAACAATTAAAAAAAAAAAAAAAGAATATGATGATCATAGGCTCTGGAACCAGATGGCCTCATTCAACACGAGGCTCTGCCACTTACTAGCTGTTGACCTTGGGCAAGTAACTCTCTGAGTTTTGGTTTCTCACTAAGAAATAGGGATAATTACTAGTAGGCAGCTCAGAGGGTTGTTTGAGGATGAATTAACTAACACATGTATTAGAATTGTACTTAGCACAGAATGCTCAAAAATGTTAGCTTTATGTATGCAACGGGGTTTCTGTGAAAGCTGAACTCACCTGACATTTCAATCACATTTATGGAAAGTATGTTAGCCACGTCTGTTGTCTGAAACCCACAAACCACCACTGGTTCATGGGCCCCACTTGTATTTAGTATCTCTGCCATACTCATTTAGTTATTTACTCACGATTTGGCACACAGGTTCCCAAAGTAATTGATGATTTCATTTTGGATACTCGGTTGCTTAGGACACACTGTATTTCCTGTGAAAGATCATTCTCCTTAAAACTTATTTCAAGTTTCGAGGAAGTACTGTTACATAGTTGTAAAGCGCAATTCCATGAGTACTCTATAAATTCAACATGACTGTTGTAATGTTCCGGGATTGTACATTGGACTATAACGTTTTTATCAGTCAATGTACAATTTAGAATTGGAGATGGAAGCAGCTCTGGAAAAAAAAAAAAAGTGTACTATTTAGTACAGAAAAGAGTAATATTTCTACTCATCATCTGCAAATTTATGAAGAACCCCCAACTTCCTTCTGAGCTTGTAAAGACAAGCAGACCACCTACTTCAGCACCAATGGTGGAGAATTCTCTCCTCCTGGGTTAGACTTACCTGCTTAAATTTAGCAGAATAAACACAGACCCCAACTCCCTTATCCTTGATTCTGAAATCCGAAAAGGTCTTAAAGCCAAAAGATTTTTCACAAGTTGGTAGCAAAGTCATTTAGCTGTAAATCTTGATATGAACTGACATGAGGTTTTTTTTTTTTTCACTTCAAATATTCATTATCATGTTTCACCACAAAAATATTCACGTGCTTGATTACAGAGTGCTCCCCATAACTAAGTAGGGTACTTTTGAATATACACACAGAAGATAGTTTGCACACCTTTCTAAAATCTAAAAAAATAAAAATTAATTTCCAAAACCCAAAGAGTTTTGCAAAAGGTACTACGGAGCACTCTACAATTTGGTTGGACCCTGCAAACTGGTTGGGCTTCACCTGCTAACAGGCAAAGTGGGATGTGGCACCTAGAGGTCTCACTCCCAGCCTTCCTCTAGGAAGCACTCCCTACAGGCTAAGGCAACCTAGATCTACAAGAATGTGTTAGATACACGTTACAAAGAAGGGGGACAGTCACATTGTGCCATCGCTGCTCTCTAAAACCTCAAAGCTAATTAACTAGTTCTGTTAGTCATTTGTTTACTTCATATGTCTTCTTGCATTTCAACTTTCCCCCAGCAACTAACCATAAGAAATACGAGAAATATGCAAAAATATATGTAATATAAAAAAGTGATGATGCATCAATAATGAAATAATTTAATGAAATAAGTCAATCACAAAAGGACAAATATTGTATGATCTTGCTTATATAAAAAGACAAGAATATGCAAATGTATGGAGATCACTGTTGACTAGTGTTACCAGGGGCTGGAGGGAGGGAAAAGGGGGAGTTATTGCTTATGGAGCACTGAGTTTCTGTTTACAGTGATGGAAAATTCACATTGATTAAGGGCAATGGCTGCACAGCCGATTAATGTAACTGATGGCAATAAGTTACATACCTGTGAAGAGCTGAATTGACAAATGTTGTGTGATACGTATTTTTACAAAAAAAAAAAGCAGCTGTTGAGGCTATTTACATACAACGGAATACCTCACGGGGTTAGGTTTCTTGGTTAGGACATTTAGGGTCATGGTTTCATGGGATATCCCAATTAACTGGCCTAATATCATGGTAACTGCTCCTGATCTACCTCCTAGTTTGTGGAATAGTGCCTGGGATCTTAAAAGCTTGCAAGTGTCCATCCAAGGTACAACAATTGGTCCCCATTCACCTGGAGCAACAGAAGAAGGGGAGTCTAGAATAGAAGGAAATGGAATGCATGGCTAATTCCCTCCGTGAACAACTATCTCCTTTGCCATGAGACCAGAAAAACTGGATGGTGCCCAGCTACCATTACTGAACACCCTGATCAAAGATTCTACAGAAGAATACTGACCAAAAGGTGGGGAAATGCAGGCCAGAATTTCATATTTTCATGGAAGCCAGACTTTCTGGAGCCATGGAAGCTGGAAGAACCCCTGAAATTATTGCCCTGAGATAGTCTTTAAACCTTACACCAAAAATATCCCCTGAAGTCATCAGATTGAAAATGGGACTAATGAGGCACAGCAGTCCAGGGACAAGGACTAGAAGGTAGGAGGGGACAGGAAAGCTGGTGATAGGGAACCCAAGGTTGAGAAGGGACAGTGTTGACATGTCCTGGGGTTGTTAACCATTGTCATAAGGTAATATGTGTACTGTTTAATAAGAAGCTATTTGTTCTGTAAACCTTCATCTAAGGTACCAAAAAAAAAAGAATTACCTACATGAGATCAAATTGACAACAGCAACTCAAAAGGTCTGATGGGAAGCTTAGGGAGCAGTGAGTTGAAGATAATGGTGATGGAATAATTTGGAAAAGGATAGTGAGAATAGCGGCACAACTGTAAGAATGTAATTGATATCACTTAATTGTACATGCAGAAATTTCAGAAATGGTTTATCTTTAGCTATGTATGTTTTCACCAAAAAATAAAAATAAAAAAGTCCTCCAAGGTAAGAAGGGAGAGGGTTGATGTGTTGTGGGGTTGTTAACCAATGTCATAAAAGAATATGTGTACTGACCGTTTAATGAGAGACTATTTGTTCTGTAAACCCTCACCTAAAATACAATAAAAAAATTTTTTTTTTTTAAATCCCCTGAAGTCATCTGAAAACAATAGTTTAGCTTAAATTACTAAAGAATGTCTGCCTTGAGCATTATGCCCTTTTAAAGAACTATCCATATGGGATCAAACTGACAACAGCAATTTGAAACGTTAGATAGGAAGCTTAGGGGACAGTGAGTTTATGTTAATGGTGGAGGAACAATTCAGAAAAGGAGGGTGAGAATGATTGCACAACTTGAAGAATTTAGTCAATGTCACTGAATTACACATGTAGAAACTGTCGAATTGCCATATGTTCTGTTGTGTATATTTTCAACAACAACAACAAAAATAAATTATTTTTTTACAAAAGTGGTCATGGTAGCATTTGGATAATAACTAAACTTTCAATATATTATAAACATCTGTTAAAAAGGGACTTAAAGTAAATTAAGGTTCATTAAGATGATGAAATACTACGTTGTCATTTAAAATTATATTTTCAAAAACAAAGGAATGCTCAAGCTCCAATTTTACTAGCAATCTAAAAATTAGAAGCGTTGAACTCACCTTTCCCCATCTTTTCTTCCTCCTGAATTCTTTCTCTCAGTTATATGATGTGCCCGGCCTGCCTTGTTAGAGACCCACGTCACACACTAACTTCCCTTTCTACTTGGGATTTCCTCAGTTTTTAGGTGTAATCTAGCTCATATAACTCCTTACCGAAATCAAACCAAACCTGATGCAGTAGATTCTGACTCATGGAGACTCCATGTGTGCTGCCTTAGAGTTTTTCTTTAGCTAAAAGAACTTTTAATGCTTTTTTAAGCAAGTGGAAACCTTTCTCTAAATTAAATCATAAGCAGCAGACCAATACAGCAAATGGATAAAAGCAGAGTTGCTCCAGCTGACTCAAAATTGGAGAGTGTAGAGCTCTGTCCCCTCAGCCTTCTCTGGTCTTGTTTGCCGACCAAACCCTCATGGGCGCCCCAGGTACTTCCAGGAAACCTCACGAGGCCCCAGAATAGTTTAGAAATGACTCTTCTATGTATGGCAAATAGTTATGTCAACCTCTGAAACTAGACTGGACATTTCTCAGGGGCAGAAAACCCAGCTTTCTACTTCCTTCAAAATGTTCTGTAGCATGTCTCAAATAGTAATGTGCAAGAGAATCACCTAGGATGCTTGTTAAAAATCCAGGCTCCAGAATCCTGATCAAAAGGGAGAAAATGTAGAACATAATTTCAAATTCTCATGGACTCTAGACTTCCTAGAGCCATGGAGGGTGGACGAAACCCTGAAACTACTGCTCTGAGATAATTTTTAAACCTTAAACCAAAAATATCCCCTGAAGTCTTCTTAAAACCAAACAGTAGTTTAGCTTAACTAGTAAAAAAGGTCTGCCTTGAGCATTATCCTCTTTTAAGTACTATCTGTATGGGATCAAAGTGACAACAGCAACTTGAAAGATTAGACAGGAACCTTAGGGGACAGTGAGTTTATGTTAATGCAGAAGGAAGAACTCAGAAAAGGAAGGTGAGAATGGTTGCACAACTCGAAGAATGTAATTAATGTCACTAAATGGTACATGTAGAAACTGTTGAACTGGTGTGTGTTTTGCTGTGTATACTCTCAACAACAACAACAAAAAAGAAAAAAATACGGTTACCTGAAAAAAAAAGAAAAAGAAAGAAAGAAAGGACGTGGCTGGCTGAGTTGAATGCTGCTAAGACAAGGTGAGAACATGATAGTGAGCTTTGAACTGGGCAACATGGAGGTCACTGGGGTCTTCATTAGGAGCAGTGCGTTGAGGAGAGAATGTGAGGAATGTGGAGGATGACTGGAGTCGGTTTCCAGACATTTTTCCATGAAGGAGAGTAGAGAAAAGAGTTGATAACTAGAGGGTCAAGAGATGTCAAGAAGAGTGTTTTTCTGATGGGAGACACTAGAGCGTGTATATGAGTTGATGGAAATGATTGAACAGAAAGGGATATATTGATTCAGGAGAGAAAGCGGAGAATTGCAGGAGCAGAGAGCTTGAGAAGGTGTTGTTATTGGTTGCCGTTGAGTTAATTCAGACTCCTGGTGACCCCATGTGTGTCACAGTAGAACTGCTCCATAGGGTTTTCAAGGCTGTGACTTTTTGGAAACAGATCAGTAGGCCTGTCTTCTGAGGCACCTCCGGGTGGGTTCGAACCGTCAACCTTTCAGCTGGTAGTCGAGCGTGTAACCATCTGCACCACCCAGAGATACGCTAAGAAGGTGAGGGGTGGTGTATTAGTTATCTACTGCGGTGTTGAAATTTACCACAAAATTAGTGACTTACAACAACACACATTTTGATCGAAAACTTTGGGAATGCATAAGGGTGATGGTTGAACATGATGAACACAATGTTACTGAACAGTATATGGGAAGATTGTTGAAATATCAAATGTTCTGTTACATATATATTTACCACAATAAAAAAAAATGACAGGCAAAAAAACTCCCACATATTAAAAAAAAAAAAAAAATCCAGACTCCTGGGTCCCCATCTACAGGCATTCTGCTTCAGTAGTATCCCAGGTGATCACACTCCATCCATGATTTCATTGATCTAGTTCAGCCAATGTCTAGCCTTCATGAAATACTTCTCAAACAGACCAGAGGTGTACCATAAGCCCTCTCAGGCTGTGCAACATTTGGAGGTAAAGACTAGGTATTATTCACCTCTCAATCCCCAGTACCTTGCATAGTATAATACAAAGCACAGAGATGGTTGCTTTAAGTGTTACTGAATAGATGGAGGGGTGGCTGGATAAAGGGATAAATTCAGGGAAAACGGTCTTCAAATTACTCTCCATCCTGTAAAATGTAAATTCCTCAATCAGCTCACTTCTATAAAGGACTGGTAAGGTGGTGAAGAGCCTGGACTCAGGAGCCCCACTGCCTGGGCTCATATCCCAGCTCCACTACTAATAACCATTTGACCTTGGGCAAGTTTGTGCCTACATTTCCTCATCTCTACAATAAGGAAACAAAAACAGTACTTGCCCCGTAGGATTGTAGTCAGGATTAAATGGAGGACTATAGTGAGGATTAAATGAGTTAATATATGTCATAATTAATACATAAATTAATATGCAGTACTTGGCAAAGAGTAAGTGTTTAACAAATACTAGCTGTAATACAGCCCTGGTGGCGCAGTGGTTAAAGCAACTGACTGCTAACCAAAAGGTCAGCGGTTCAAAACCACCAGTGGCTCTGCGGGAGAAAGACATGGCTATTCTGCTTCCATAGAGTTTTACAGCCTTGGGAACCCTATAGTTGCCATGAGTCAGAATAGACTCAATGGCAGTGGGTTTTGGTAATACAGCACAAGGCTCCTGGCTGTGAGTGATCAACTCCAGGAAGCCAAGGCTCCCGGAGGGTGGGTGATATGAAAAGAGTCACTAACTTCCGGAAGTTTGAGCTTTAGCTCTGGCTCTAACACTACTTGCTGTGTGACCTTGAGCCACAGATCTTTCAGGAGCTGGAAGACTTCTCAGAAATCATCCAGCTCAGACTCCTTATTCTACAGATGGAGAGACCCACTCCTAAATCTGTGTCTCATTTTCATCTGTAAAATATAATACAGTACTTTATAAGGTCATTGTAAAGGTCAAATGGAATATGAAAATAATTTGGAGGAAAACATACAGAAGTGCTAGTATTACTACTAATTTCTATGTTGTTAGAACCCCCTAACTACACAGAAGATTTTTCTAGCTGTCTCATTACACTACTGTTGCCAGGTATGAAACTTAGAAGTGCCTCTCCAGCTGTGTGATACTCACCTAAAAATAGCAAATCTTTCTGTAATATCTCGGTCAGAGATTCCCCAATCAGATTTTTTCCTTCTACAAATCTTTCACATTCCTCACTTCCCACAGGACTTACCACAGCTACATCTAACAAACATGTTACATCTGTACCTTAAGCAGCAGTAAACTGGTAAGAAATGTGCCTACTCCATCCCTAAGAAATTCATAACTAGTCAATTAGTCAATTTATAATTAATGAATTCAGCTCACTGTTTTGTAAGAAATGAGAATTTCTTACATATATTTGATGATACTTTACAGAAATACGTGTATATTTCCATTATTGTCATTAAAAGGTCACAGACCATTGGTAAGGATACCCATTGCCGCTGAGTCGATTCTGACTCATAGCGACCCTGTAGGACAGAGCAGAACTACCCCATAGGGTTTCAAGGAGCGGCTGGTGGATTCCAACTACCAACCTTTTGGTTAGCCACGGAGCTCTTAACTACTGCACCACCAGGCTCCATTGATAAGGATAGAGCAGTTTATTCTACTTACATGAACATCACTATCCTCAATGTAATACAAGTTTGTATGGGATGGGAAAGAACCAATTAACAATAATGGTAGAAATCTTAAGGGGGAGGGGAAGCCCAATCTCAATTTACACACAGAGGGAAGTGTATGCCCTAAATATAAGAGGTATCAGGAAATCCCCCTGACCAAAACAGCCTTGCTTAACGTCTCCCTGTAGGTCTGGTCTCTGTATAAAACCATCTGCCGTTGTGTCTTTCCAACTCAAGGCGACCCCATGTGTGTCAGAGTCGTGTTAAATGAGTGTGAACATACCCTCAAGGAAGTACGACTTGCTCATTTCTTAAAAAAAAAGAAAAGATGATTTCCTCATCTTGTCATTCAGGTATAAAACCTTGCGTCATCTTTGATTTTTTCCTGGCTTTTGTCTTTTGACATTCAAAACCTAAATTTCGTTGACTCTTTCTTGGAAGTATCTTTTGAGTTTTTCCTTTCCAACATACTTTACTACCAACACCTCTGTCTACCTGGACGATCACAGTAACTTCTAAGCTGATGTTTCCTATCTCCAATCCATCATAAATACTCAATATCCCTCTGATTAATCTTCTAAAAATATATTCATCAAGTCCCTTCCCTGCTCCAGTATCAGATACAATGACTCCGCACTGCTAAGTCCCAATTCCCAAATCAGAATTTTAAGTCCCACGTTCAATACTATCCGTATCCCTGCCTCCTGATCAAAACTCACCTTCCCTGTGCTTTATGCCTCTGCAGGCAGTCACTAAGCTTCCCAAGTACTACCCAGTTGATCTGACTGACAAAACCAAGCACATTTATTACTCACAGAATTTTAGAAATTATTTATAAACATTGCATCAAGTTTAAAATGAAAACCTTATTCAATTGTTTTGAACTCAGTTTTTCAAATTCAATAAAAGGGGTGCTAAAATGCATTCTATTGTTACCTAAATCCTGAATCAATCTTTTTCTTTGCTTGTCCTATAAACTGCCCAATAACCAACTTTCAGGTTTTAAAAATTCTGCTTCTTCAAAAGGATCTACTGGCCATTCCAATAGGATGCCTTAAAATCTTAACAAGCTTCAGTTATCTAAATGGAATTATCATTTTCTGGACAAACCAGCCACCCAGTGTGAGCACCCCCCATTTCTGTCAACTGTGCCACCCACCTCCCGGTCACCCAGTTTGATTGCTATCACTGATACAACAAATATTTATTGAGTGTCGATTACATATCAGTTTGAGCTCTGGAACTACAATGGTGAACTGGTAGTAGGTTGAAGCTCTCCCTACCTCCTAATGTTTCTACTGGACCAGGTAAGTAAATGGGTGAGTAACAGCTGTTCTCCAGCACTTGTCACCCAGTTAGCCACTACATGCAGTTCCACTGAGACTACCTCAAATAAAACTTTCTCAAATTGGACTTCCTGCCTCTTCTCTACCCTCTGGAATCCATCTTACATACTTTGGTGCTAGATGGATCTGCTTAAAACAGCCTTTGCGGTATAACAACTAGGCCTAGAACTAGATCCACGGCCAGGATAAAACAAACGAACCTGTGAGACTAGCAGAGAAGAGAAACGAGTACAGTTTCATTAGAGGTGAGGGAGGAAGAACAACCTAGACACACCAATGAGAACGAAGAACCTCAAGTTCCAGTTTAAAGTTGTGTAGGAGAAAAAAAATCCACCACCTGTGTGAGTTGCAGGGGGAAGCAGGAACTCTAATTTATAGAGTTGTTGTTGCTACTAGTTGCCATCAAGTTGATTATGACTCATGGAGACCCCACATGTGCAGAATAGAACCGCTCCACAGGGTTTTCAAGGCTGTGACCTTTCAGAAGCAGATCACCAGGCCTGTCTTCCAAGGTGCCTTGGGGTGGTGGATTTGAACCCAGAGTAGTAGTCGAGCACTTAACCGTTAGCACCACCCAGGGACTCCTAATTTATAGAGCACTAGCTATCAATGGAGCTCAAAGAGTTCTGAGCTAACTGATGTCACTACATCCTTTTCCAGAACATTCCTAGAAAGGTAAGTGATGCTATTGTTCTCCCCACCCCAGATTCTCTCCTCAACATAGGATAACAAGGGAATTAAAAAGTAGCTCCTTTGTACCAGGAAGACAGGAAAACCCTGGCATACGTGCTATCTAATTCTTTCTCGTAAACTATTCATTTTTTTGATCTCTAAAATAGTTGGACACCTGCCATTTTACACAAATCAATTTATGGAATACTTACCAATCACAGAAAGAAAAAACACAATGCTATCTTTAAGATCTTGGGATTCAATTTCATAGCGATCTTCATCTGACGATGTTAAATTGAAGATGGTGAGATCACCTGACGTAGTGTTTAAAAGAATCCTACCCTGAAATGGTGGGAAAGCTCTTAACTCAGAGTCCCTATACCATTCTACGATTTTATCTTTTTGCTTCTTCCACGTGATTTCTTTAAAAACTGTATCACGCAATGGCTTGAGAGTTACACTCCTGTTCATAATGCCATATACCCCTTCGGAAACACAGCTGATGAAATCTAAAAAAGAAAAAAAAAACTGGTTAGGAAAAACAACATGAGTTTATTGATGATAAAAAACTAACTTCCAAGATGCTCTTTAGAAAAAAAGTTAAATTTAGTAGTAAAAATTATTCATCAGTTACTTTTTGTACTAAGTTGATAAATTGCTGACAGAAAGTATAAGAAGTAGAACATCCTTGACCATGTAGACTCTACTCTTTGGTAAGGATTTGAGGCCCACAAAAAAATCAACAAATTGATTCAACATTTATGGAAAACCAACTATGTGCCAGGTACTGTGGGCAATGCAGAGAATATGGCAGCAAACATATCTTCAAGCCCTCAAGGAGCTACATTTCGTGGAGAAGACACTGAGCAGGCAATACACAAGGGGCTGAAGCAAGGGGAGCCATCTAGTCAAGGGGTGAGGAAGTTCCCCAAAAGAAGTAATTCTGAAACTGACAGGAAATAATGCTGGAAATGACACTGGAAGGATAAAATCAAGAGAAGTTAGCCAGGTGAGAGTTGGGGAGGGGAGGGGTACACAGGATAAACATACAGATAAAAGAAACAATACCTCCAAAAGCCCTCAATCAAGAAAGAGATTGGCGTGTTTGGGGAAATGAAAGTAATTTCGAGTAGCTAGAGTGGAAAGGGCAAGGGAGTGATTGGTGGGGAATGAGGCTGGGGAAGCACCCAGGGGCCAGATGGCAGCATGGGGTGGGGGTGGAAGTATCAGGTAAGATAGGCTATGGACTTGAAGGAGTCTCTGGGTGGTGGAAACAGTTAAGTGCTTGGTTATTAACCAAAAGGTCAGAGGTTCGAGTCCACCCAGAGGTACCTTGAAAGAAAGGCCTGGTGATCTACTTCTGAAAGATCACAGCCATTGAAAACCCTATGGGGCACAGTTCTACACTGAACCACATGGGGTCACCATGAGTCAGAACCTACTGGTTGGTGATTTGGTTTGGTTCCCCCTCCCCCACTCTGATTAAGGTTTATTTTATTTTATTTTGGTTAAGGGCTTGAAACTTTATCCAGATAGCAAGAAGCCACAGAAAGGTTTTAAGCAAAAGACTGACATGACATAATTTGAGTTTCAATAGGCGGCTCTGGTAGACAGGGTGGAGAGTGGTCCATAGGGGAAAGCATGAAGGCAGAGAAACCAGAACAGAGTCATTACTATAACATAGAAGAGAATGGTGGACCGCACAGACTAGACCAGGGTGTTGGTAGTGAGGATGGAAATAAGCGGACAGACTAAAGAGACATTTGAGGGATAAAATCAACAGGATTTAATGACTGGATGCGAGGGATGGGGAAGGGAGGAGTTGATGGTGACTGTCAGGTTTCTGGCTTGGCTAACACAGGGGTGTCATTCATTAAATTAAGGAATAGAGGCAGAGTCAACATGACACCCTAGACATACACACCATGCCATCTCTCTGTAGCAAAGATCTAAGAAAAATGGATACAAATGTCAACCCTGGTACCCTCAGCATCAAATGAAGGGATAAAGAACTAGATTGAAAAACATTGATTGGAAGAAGAAACAGATAGAAAACAGAACGAGGAGTGATACAGAGTGGAGGTCCCCTGCCAATAACACAGCATAGTGTGGTCATCTTGAAACACAGCCAGCAATGACCTCGGACAGAGAGTATAGGAAGGCAACTTCACGGACCTCCCAACAGGAGACAGAGTACCAGGTAACCAGAAAAAAACACTTTCCCACACCTCACCCTTCTGGTGAGTAGAAGCAAGAACCCCCTCATCCCAGCAGCCCCTACCACCAGGGTCCACAATATGAGCCCCCCACCCCAGGCTTGCACCATCCCCTTCCACTACGTGGTTTTTTTTCCTTTCTTTCTTTTCTTTCTCCCTTTCACCTAGCCCCATATGCCACCTCCCCTCCCTTTCCGCTGGCATGCCAGGTTCTCCCTGCTCCACTCACTGGCTCCCACTGCACCACCATTTTTTTCTTCTTTTCATTCTCCTCCCTACCTAACCTATAAGCC
The DNA here is from genome assembly GCA_030035585.1 of Dugong dugon. Taxonomy (NCBI): domain Eukaryota; kingdom Metazoa; phylum Chordata; class Mammalia; order Sirenia; family Dugongidae; genus Dugong; species Dugong dugon. The sequence continues at coordinate 157,935,448 of CM057462.1, forward strand.
ACTTCCCCTCCCTTCCCCCTGGCTGCTGGGCCCGGCCCACCCCCACATGCCAGCCCCCACCATGTTGTCATTTTTTTTCTTTCTTATTTTTCTTTCTCCTGCACCCATCTGATGGCTCCTGCCACACCAACTTTTTTTTCTTTTTCTCTCTTTACTCTTCCTTCTCCCTCCCACCTAGCCCCATATACCACCTCCCCGCCCCCCGTTCCTGCTAACCTCCACTGTGCTGCCACGGCTGAGGCCTGCGTGCTCAGACTCACCACCACACCAGTATGCATCACCCCTCCCCTCCTGCCACTTGACCAGCTGCTGAATGGTGGGAAGTGAGCCTGTACCACTCTCGGTCCGACAATCCCATCCATCTGGTAAGGGACAGTGAACACTCCTATATCGCTGGACCAACATCAGAAGGAAGACAGGGTTGCCCAGTCTGCCCTCAGCCACCTTGACAAACCAGTATACAGTGAAGCAGGTTCACCCTGCCTGCTGCTTCCCAGCCCACAGGGACAAGGCAGTAAGAGCTATCATACCCACAGATGAGCAAGCAACAAAGCATGCCCACCCACCCATCCTGAGATATCAAAACAAAACAAAAAGCAAGACAAAACAAACAATATAATCAATAAAGAAAGAAAATAACATCTTAATGTCTCAGAGACAGTGGACAATTATCAAAACATAAGAAAGGAGGATAATATGGCTCTAGCAAATAACCAAAATAAAGGATCAGATAACTTTCCAGCAGAAGAAAAGGCACTGGAACTACTTGAAATGAAATTCAAAAGACTAATATTTAGGGCTCTCCAAGAGATTAGGAAAGAAACCAAGGAAAACACAGACAAAAACAAGGAAAAAATAGACGAAATCATGGAAGACACAGACAAAACCAAAGAAAATGTAGCCAAAATCAAGGAAAACACAGACAAATCAATAGAAGAATTAGGGAAATTATACAAGAACAAAACGTCAAAATAAACAAACCATTAGAAAGCAAACAAAAACAGACTCTAGAAATCAAAAAGATAAACAACAAAAGGTCAGAGATGGACAACTCAATAGAAGGCTTTAGGAGCAAATTTGAAACAACAGAAGACAGAATCAGTGAAACCGAAGACAAATCCATGAATGCTGTTTTGTTTGAGGAAAAATCAAAGAAGAGAATTAAAAAAACATAAGAATTATGTGGGACACAACAAAGACCAAAAATTTGCATGTTATCGTATTTCTAGAACAGAGGGAGAAAATGGAAAACACAGAGAAGACAGTTGAAGATTTGCTGGCAGAAAACTTCCCAAGTATCATGAAAGATGAAAACCTGAAAATCCAAGAAGCTCAACGAACCCCATATAAGACAGGCCCCAAAGGAAGTTACCAAGACATATCATAATCACACTTGCCAAAACCAAAGAAAGAATCCTGACAGCAGTTTGAGAAAACTGAAAAATCAATTACAAAGGGGAAACAATAAGACTAAATTTTGATTACTCAGCAGAAACTCTGCAGGCAATAAGACAATGGGATGACATATATAAAACCTTGAAAGAAAAGAACTGCCAACCAAGAATAATATATCCTGCAAAACTCTCTTCAAATATGATGGTGAAATTAGGACATTTGCAAAGAAACAGAAATTAAGGGATTTATAAAAAACCAAACTAAACTTACAAGAAATATTAAAGGAAGGTCTTTAGCTAGAGAACCAACAACATTAGGCAACAACCTAAGTGTAGGACCCAGGACAACATCAGCCAGATACCAACTTAGGTAAAGAACCCTCAATATTAAAACACATACAGACCACTTCACCCAACAGCCAGCAAAGTATACATTCTTTCCCAATACACATAGAATGTTCTCCAGAACAGACCACATTTTAGGCCACAAAGCAACTCTCGATACAATCCAAAACATTAAAATAATACAAAGCATTATCTCTGATCACGACGTCATAAAAGTAGAAATCAATAACAGGAAGAGCAGGGAAAAAAAAATCAAATACATGGAAACTGAATAACAACTTGCTTAAAAACAACTGGGTAATAGAAGATATCAAAGAGGGAATAAAAAGAATTTCTAGAATCAAATGAGAATGAAAACACATCATATCAAAACCTTTGGGACACAGCAAAGGCAGCGCTCAGAGGTCAATTTATATAATAAACACACACGAAGAAAGAACAAGCCAAAATCAAAAACGTTAGCCCTATAATTCAAACAAATACAAAGAGAACAGCAAAAGAAGCCCAGAGTCACCAGAAGAAAGGAAATAATAAAGATCATAGCAGAAATAAATGACATAGAGAACAAAAAAACAATACAAAGAATCAACAAGACCAAAAGTTGGTTCTTTGAAAAGATCAACAAAATCGATGAACCATTGGCCAAACTGACAAAAGAAAAACAGGAGAGGAATCAAATAACCAAATAAGAAATGAGATGGGGGACATTGAAACAGACCCAAATGAAATAAAAAGGCTCTATCTTAGTTATCTAGTGCTGCTATAACAGAAATACCACAAGTGGATGGCTTTAACAAACAGAAATTTATTCTCTCACAGTTTAGGAGGCTAGAAGTCTGAATTCAGGGCGCCAGCTCCATGGAAAGGCTTTCTGTCTGTGTTGGCTCCAGGGGAAGGTCCCTGTCATCAATTTTCACCAGGCCTAGGAACTTCTCAGTACAGAGACCATGGGTCCAAATGATGCGCTCCACTCCTGGCTATTCTTCCTTGGTGGTAATGAGATCCCATTTCTCTCTCCCTTCTCTCTTCTTTTACCTCTTGTAAGACAAAAGGTGATGCAGGCCACTCCCCAGGGAAACTCCTCTTATATTCAGTCAGGGCTGTGACCTGAGTAAGGGTGTTGCATCCCACCCTAATCCTCTTTAACATAACCTAATCATTCCCCATTAATCACAGGAAGCTATTAGGATTTACAAACACATAGAAAAATTACATCAGATCAGAAACTGGAGGACAACCACATAATACTGGGAATCATGGCCTAGCCAAGTTGGCAAACATTTTTGGGGGGCACAATTCAATCTATAACAGGGTCATAACAGAATATATGAAAAACTGTATTCCAACAAATCTGAGAACCTAGAGGAAATGGACAAATTTCTGGAAACACACTACCTAGATAAACTAACACAAACTGAGATAGAAAACCTGAACAGACACATAACAAGAGAAGATTGAAGAGGTAATAATAGTTAAAAAAAAAAAAAAAAAAAACTCCCAGCAACGACAACAACAAAAGCTCTGGCCCAGACAGCTTCACTGGAGAATTCTCCCATAAATTAAGAGAACAGATCACACCAGTACTACTCAAACTACTTCAGGGCATAGAAAAGGAAGGAATGCTCCCGAATTCATTCTATGAAGCCAGCTGACACTAAAGTCAGGCAAAGATACCACAAAAAAAGAAAATTATAGACCAATATCTCTCATGAAAAAATTCTAGCCAATGGAATTCAGCATCATATCAAAATAATAATACACCACAACCAAGTGGGATTCATACCAGGTATAGAAGGATGGTTCAATGTTAGAAAATCAATCAACATAGTCCACTACATAAATAAAACAAAGGAATGAATCATATGATCATCTCAAACAACATAGGAAAGGCATTTGATAAAGTCCAACACCCATTCCTGATAAAAAAAATTTTCAATAAAATAGGAATAGAAGGAAAATTCCTCGACATAATAAAGGGCATCTATACAAAACCAACAGCCAACATCATTCTCAACATAAAGAGCCTGAAAGCACTACCCTTGAGAATAGGAACAAGACAAGGATGCCCTCTATCACCACTCCTATTTAACATTGTGCTGGAAGTCCTAGCTAGAGCAATAAGCAAGAAAAAGAAATAAAGAGCATCCAAATTTGAAAGCAAGAAGTAAAACTATCCATATTTGCAGATGATATAATGCTATACATAGAGAATCCCAAAGATTCCACAAGAAAATTACTGGAACTAATAGATTCAGCAGAGTAGCAGGATACAAGATCAACATACAAAAATCAGTTGGATTCCTACACACCAACAAAGAGAACTTCAAAAAGGAAATCAGGAAAACAATACCATTTACAATAGCCCCTATAGAGACAAAATACTTAGAAATAAATCTAACCAGTGACATAAAAGACCTATACAAAGAAAACTACAAAACACTACTGCAAGAAGCCAAAAAAGATCTACATAAATGGAAAAACATACCATGTTCCTGAATAGGAAGACTCAACATTGTGAAAATGTCAATTATACCCAAAGTGATCTATAGATATAATGCAATCTCAATCCAAATACCAACATCATTTTTTAGTGAGATGGAAAAACTAATTACTAACTTTATATGGAAAGGAAAGAGGCTCTAGATAAGCAAAGCAGTACTGAAGAAGTAGAACAAAGTAGGAGGCCTCATACTACCTGATCTCAGAACCTACTATACAGCCGTGGTAGTCAAAACAGCCTGGTAGTAGTATGACAGACACATCGACCAATAAACAGAATCGAGAACCTAAATGTAAATCCATCCATCTATGGTCAGGTGATCTTTGACAAAAGATGAAAGTCCATTAAATGGGGAAAAGATGGTCTCTTTAACAAATGGTGCTGGCAAAACTGGACATCCATCTGTAAAAAAATCAGAAATGACCCATTCCTCACACCATACACAAAAACTAATTCAAAATGGTTCAAAGATCTAAATATAAAACCTAAAATTATAAAGATCACGGAAGAAAAAATAGGGAAAATGCCCTAATATACGGCATAAATAGGATACAAACCATAACTAACAATGCACAAGCTCCAGAAGATTAACTAAATAACTGGGAGCTCCTACAAATCAAACACTTATGCTCATCAAAAAACTTCACCGAAAAAGTAAAAAGGGAACCTACAGACTTGGAAAAAAAATTTGGCTACGACATTACCAACAAGGGTCTAATCTCTAAAATCTACAAGACACTTTAACACCTCAACAACAAAAATACAAATAACCCAATTAAAAAATTGGCAAAGGATATGAACAGACACTTCACCAAAAGACATTCAGGGGGCTAACAGACAAATAAGGAAATCCTTGCAATCATTAGCCATTAGAGAAATGCAAATCAAAACTACAATGAGATACCATCTCACCCCAACATTGCTGGCACTAATCATAAAAAAAAACGACAACAAAAATAACAAAATGTTGGAGAGGTTGTGGGGAGACTGGAACTCTTATGCACTGCTGGTGGGAATGGAAAATGGTACAACCACTATATAGAACAATATGGCACCTCCTTAAAAAGCTAGAAATAGAAATACGATACAATCCAGCAATCTCACTCCTAGGAATATATGTTAGAGAAAAAGAGCCATCACACAAATAGACATACGCACATCCATGTTTACTGCAGCATCATTTACAATAGCAAAAAGATGGAAACAATCTAAAAGTACCTATCAATAGATGAATGGATAAGCAAATTATGGTATAAACACAATACTATGCAATGATAACAATTATGAATCCATGAAACATCTCATAACATGGATGAATTTGGAGGGTATTATGCTGAGTGAAATAAGTCAACCACAAAAAGACAAATATTGTACGAGACCACTATTATAAAAACTCAAGAAAAGGTTTACATATAGAAAGAAATAATCTTTGATGGTTATGAGGGAGATGAAGGATTGGGAGGGGAAATCACTAACTAGATAGTAGACAAGTATTAACTTTGGTGAAGGAAAAGACAACACACAAAATACGGGAAGTCAGCACAACTTGAACAAGCAAAGTCATAGAAGCTTCCTAGACGTATCCAAACACCTTGAGGCACCAAGCTACTGGGGCTGAGGGCTAGGGACTGTGGTCTCAGGGGACATCTAGGTCAATTGGCATACCATAGTTCGTAAAGAAAATGTTCTACATCCTACTTTGGTGAGTAGCATCTGGAGTCTTAAAAGCTTATGAGCGCCCATTTAAGATACATCTATTGTCCCATCCCATTCGGAGCAAAGGAGAATGAAGAAAACCAAAGACACATAGAAAATATTAGTCAAAGGACTAATGGATCACACGAACCACAGCCTCCACCAGCCTGAGCCCAAAAGAACTGGATGGTGCCCAGCTACCACCACCGACTGCTCTGACAGGGATCACAATAGAGGGTCCTGGATAGAGCGGGAGAAAAATGTAGAACAAAATTCAAATTTACAAAAAAAAAACAGACTTACTGGTCTGACAGAGACTGGAGTAACCCCCCAAGACTACGGCCCGAGGACACCCTGCTAACTCAGAACTGAAGCCACTCCCTAAGTCCACCTTCAGCCAAAGATTAGACAGGCCTATAAAACAAACAATAACACACATGGGGAACGTGCTTCTTAGTTCAGTCAAGTATATGAGACCAAAAGGGCAACACCTGCCCAAAAGCAAAGACGAGAAGGCAGGAAGGGACAGGAAAACTGTGGAAAGGGAAAGCGGGCGAGAACTGACACATTGCAAGGATTGCAACCAATGTCACAAAACAATTTGTATGTAAATTTTTGAATGAGAAACTAATTTGTTCTATAAACTTTCACCCAAAGCATGATAAAAATTTTTTAAAAGATCAGGAATAATGGCTGGGAAGCAAGTCAGAGGGCATGATAAAGGTTAAGGATTCAAGGATTGGGTACAGTGGCGTGTTGAAGACAGCTCCGATGGATTCTCTATAGCTGATTGTGAACACCTCTGTCCAACCCTATTCCGCCAAGGCTGGCTGATAGCTTGGATATTCACCATGGTGTAAGTATTTACAGCACAGAAACTGGCAAATACTTCAAACGTGATCACCCTGCCCCAAGGCTGGTTATTAAACATTTACCACTACCACTAGATGGGTCTTCCTCCACACTTGATTTTCTAATTAAGACAGAAAAGCAGCTGTTGCGAGAAGGACATTAAAGATAAATTAAAATGTGACTGACGTTTCCACATAGTAGCAATCCGGGTAATTGAAAGAGCACTGAAAAAGACCACAAACATTAAATAGGCAATTGTGTTCTGTAATTCAAATAGAAGCAATATCCCCCATTTCTTTATCTACAATGATTTTTAGAGCCTATTGCCCTTAATTAGGGGGGATTGTCCTTGCTTTAAGGAGCCCTGGTAGCACAGTGGTTATGCACTTGGCTGCTAACCGAAAGGTCAGTGTTTTGAACCCACCAGCTGCTCTGAAGCAGAAAGATGTGGCAGTCTGCTCCAGTAAAGACTGTAGCCTTAGAAATCCTATAGGGAAGTTCTACTCTAACCCATAGGGTTGCTATGAGTTAGAATATGCTTGACTGCAACGGGTTTGGTTTAGTTTGTTCCTTGCTTTGCTGATCATGCACCATCTCTCCCATTCAACAGAGTACGTAGGAAGGCAGATGAGAAAGCACAGAATTTGAGGGGTGAGAGTCTATCCACACACCATAGTAGAGAATCTAAAATGTCTATGAATAAAACAAATAATAACACACGTGAGGAATGTGCTTCTTTGTTCAATCAAGTATACGAGACCAAATGGGCAAGAACTGCCCAAAAGCAAAGGCAGGAAGGGACAGGAAACCTGGATAAATGGACACAGGGAACCCAGAGTGGAAAGGGAAAGGGCAAGAGTGCTGACACATTGCGGGGATTGCAACCAATGTCACAAAACAATTTGCGTATAAATTTTTGAATGAGGAACTAATTTGTGCTGTAAACTTTCACCTAAAACACGATAAAATTTTTAAAAAAAGAAGAAAGAAAGAAAACGTCTGTGAATGAATGAATGAACAGTAGTGGGTAGGCGGTGGAGGAAGAGAATAGGTATTGAGATGAACTGCCACATCCTGGCTGCATAAAGATGGCTGTCTTTCCAGAGATGCATGCTTCCTGGGCTTGACAACAATGAGAAGAAAAAAGTCAAGAATTTAGAGCTAGCGAAGAAAAAAAGTTAGGGTAGAGAAAAGAGACTTCTACTCAGAAGAAAATAAACTGATTCATAGTAGTGTCGAACTCAAAAAAATTTCTAAAAATCATTTAGTCAAATTACTCCCATTTTACAGGTGAGGTGACAAGGCACAGAGAAAACTGTAATCTTTGCAGTAGCAGATCGCCAGGTCTTTCTCCCAATGAGCCTCAGGGTGGGCTCAAATCATCAACCTTTCAGTTAGCAGCTGAGTGCTTAACCGTTGTGCCACCAGGGCTCCTATGAGACACACGAAATTCCAGTTTTTATTTTGAAATAAGAAAGCCACTGAAGGGTTTTAATGAAGACAGTGACAAAATAATTAACTTTTTTTTTTTAATTATTTAAAATGTTAATTATACATAGACACATACATATACTTTTACATGAATGGAGAATGATGTTCTTCTGTGTAGTCTGTTTTTTTTCTAAATTTTATTTTGTTACTGCTTTGAGAATATACACAGAAAACATACACAATTCAACAGTTTCTACATGTACAATTTTGATTACACTGAGTTGTGCAACCATTCTCATCCTCCTTTTCTGAGTTGCTCCTCCCTCATTAACAGAAACTCACTGGCCCCTAAGGTCCCTATCTAATTTTTCAAGTTGTCAGTTTGATCCCACATAGTTCTTAAAAGAGCATAACGCTCAAGGCAGGCCTTTTTTTACTAGTTAAGCTAAACTACTGTTTGGTTTTAAGAAGACTTCAGGGGATATTTTTGGTGTAAGGTTTAAAGATTATCTCAGGGCAATAGTTTCAGGGGTTCTTCCACCCTCCTTGGCTCCAGAAAGTCTAGAGTCCCTAAGAATCTGAAACTCTGTTCTACCTTTTCCCCCTTTTGATAAGGATTCTTCCATGGAATCTTTGATCAAAATGTTCTGTAATGGTAGCTGGGCACCATCCAGTTCTTCTGGTCTCATGGCAAAGCAGGCAGTTGTTCATGGAGGCAATTATCCACCCATTCCATATCCTACTCCTGTTCCTGACTCTCCTTCCTCTGTTGCTCCAGGTGAATAGAGACCAATTGTTGTGCCTTGGACGGCTGCTTGTAAGCTTTTAAGACTCCAGGCACTCTGTGTGGTCTTATCTGGCTTTTTCTTTTTGGCTTGGATGCTGTAGTGAGTTGAATAGTGTTCCCCTAAAATTCATGTCCACCCAGAACCTGTGAATGTGACCTTATACAGAGACAGGATCTTTGCAGATATAATCACATTAAGGTAAGGTCATACTGGGTTAGGGTGGGCCCTACATCCAATATGACTAGTGTTCTTGTAACAGGGAAATACAAACACAGGCACACATAGGGGAGGACTCCATGTGAAGAAGGAGGCAGAGACTGGAGCGATGTATACACAAGCCAAGGGATGCCAAGGATTGACGGCAACTACCAAGAAGCAAGGAGAGCCACACGGAACAGACTCTCCCTCAAAGCTTCTGGGAAGAATCACCTTTGCTGACACCTTGACTTTGAACTTCTAGCCTCTAGAACTGTGACAGAATGTCTGTCTGTTGTTGCAAGCTACCTAGTTTGTGGTAATTTGTTATGTCAGCCCTAGGAAACTAACACAGATGCCCTACCTTCCCCTCGCCCCAACTAACGTTTGACAACCTCCAGCTCTATAATCTATGTTAACAACTCAGAATATATCCTTCCATATTTTTATCCCATATGGTCAAATAAAAACAAATATGTATAACATATAATGTATATGTGTATGTGTGTGTATGAATGATTTGCCATTGTTTAACAAAAATGGTTTTATGCACACTTTTCTGCATCTTGTCTTTTTATCAATAATACCTCATAAAAGCCCCACCAAATCAGTAAGTACAACTATACTTTATTCCTTGACTACAAAATATTCTAGGGTATGAATGAACCATAATTTATCAGTCATCCATCCACCATTGTAGAACACTCCTTTTGTTCCTAACTTTTTCTACTGCAGGTAACACCACAGACACTATGCTGTGAATTTATAGTTTTGTATCTATGGGAGTGTCCCAACAGTGGGGCTGGGAATTTGCTGAATCAAAGGATAAACAGACTTTTTATTTCAATAGAAGCTGCCACAATGCTTACAAAAGACTTTTGCTATTTACATTTTCATCAGCAATCCCTGAGTTGCCTTTTCCTCACGTTCCTGCTAGCAGTGGGTGATTTTTTGCACTACTGGACATAGTCACATTTCATTGTTACTTGAATTTGCATTTTTCTGACCTCTAAAAATTTAAGCATCTTTTCTGTTTGTTGATGATTTGGATTTCCTCTTCAGAGAACTGTCTTTTTGTATCTTTTGTCATTTTTTTCTCTTAGGTTGCTTATCTTTTTCTTGTCAAAATTGAAGCATTCCTTAGATATTATAAGGAGCCCTGGTGGTGCAAGTGGTTAAAGCACTAGGCTGCTAACTGAAAGGTTGGCAGTTCGAACCCCTCCACATCTTTCTATGGGAGAAAGATGTGGCAATCTGCTTTCATAAAGATTTACAGCCTTGGAAACCTTATGGGGCAGTTCTACTCCATCCTGAAGGGTCCCTATGAGTCGGAATTGACTTGACAGCAGTGAGTTTTGGAGGATTTAGACTTTATAGATAAACTTTTTATTATCTATATTACAATTTTTTTTCCAAATCCATCCTATGCCTATTGATTTTATTAAGTGGATATCTTCCATACAAAGTTGTAAATTTTCACATAATCAAAATGTCTACCTTTTCTTTTATAGCTTCTAGACTTGCTTTAAAAAAAAAGGTCACTCTGGCTATGGTGTGGAAATGGATAGGAGGGTGAAGACCAGACATTCAGTGGCCTAGGTAGAAAATGATACACAAGAGGCCTGAACTGGAGGTGGCATGGTACAGGAAGGAAGTGTTTAAGAGACATTAAGGGGTAGAACTGACAGGATAGGATGACTGATAGCATGTGGGGACAGAGAAGGGGGTCAGGATGTCGCTCAGGGTTCTGGTTCTCCCCTCGGTGGGTGGTGGTGTCATTTCCTAAGATAGGGAACACTGCAGGAGGGCCAGGCTTGGCTGGAAGTTCATGGTCTCAGTTTTAGATATCTTAAGTGTGAGGGCTTTAAGACATCCAAGCTGAGATGTCAGCCTGGGCCTCAGAGCTGAGGTCTCGGACAGTGCTACAGATTTGGGAATCTTTTCATCTGTAGTGACTCCAGTGGAAGCCATGAGGACAGACGGAGTCACTGAGGGAGAGCTTATGGAGTGAGAAGAGAAGGCCTGGATCTGAGCCTTGAAGAGGTACATACAGCATTTTAAGGTTGGCTGAATGGAAAATAACCTGGCAAAGGAGACTGAGAGTAGCTCCAGAAGGAGAAGGAGGACCAGGAGAAGATAGTATCATAACTCCAAGGAAAGAGACAACACAGGCAGATTTGTCTGGACAATAGGTGCTAGAAATATTACTTGGATAATAGGGAAAATATGGAAGAAAATTCAAATGTTCAGCAATGGAGAAATTGTAAATGATATTTACAAAGATTACAAGCAGGATTAAACACACATACACATTCATTCATTCAAAGTTTATGCTTAAAAAAGAGCCTCTGAGTTCTACCTTGGTGAGTAGTGTCTGGAATCTTAAAAGCCTGTGAGCGGCCATCTAAGATACTCCACTGGTCTCACCCTTTCGGAAGCAAGGGAGAATGAAGAAAACAAGATAAAAGGGAAAGATTAGTCCAAAGGACTAACAGACCACAACTACCATGGCCTCCAACACACTGAGTCCAGTACAACTAGATGGTGCCCGGCTACCACCAGAGACTGCTCTGACCAGGATCAACAGAGGGTCCCAGACAGAGCTGGAGAAAAATGTGGAACAAAATTCTAACTCACAAAAAAAGACCAGACTCACTGGCCTGACAGAGACTGGAGAAACCCCAGAGTGTGGCCCCCCGACACCCTTTTAGCTCAGTAATGAAGTCACTCCCGAGATTCACCGTTCAGCCAAAGATTAGATAGCCCCATAAAACAAAATGAGACTAATGGGGCACAACAGTCCAGGGACAAGGACTAGAAGGCAGAAGGGGACAGGAAAGCCAGTAATAGGGAACCCAAGGCTGAGAAAGGACAGTATCGATACGTCGTGGGGTTGTTAACACTGTCATAAAACAATATGGTACTGTTTAATGAGAATCTATTTGTTCTGTAAAGCTTCATCTAAAGTACAATTTAAAAAAAAAAAAAAAGAGAGAGAGAGACTATGAGGAAATATTCCAGAATGTTAACTGTTTTATCACTGGATGATGGGATATGGGTGATACTTATTCAGGAAATGTCATGGATTGAACTGTATCCTCCAAAAATATTTGTCAACTTGGCAAGGACATGATTCCCTTTATTGTATGACTGTCTACCATTTTGTCATCTGATGTGATTTCCCTATGTGTTGTAAGTCCTATCACTATGATGTCAATGAGATGGATTAGCAGCAGTTATACTGATGAGATCTGCAAGATTAGACAGTGTCTTAAGCCAATCTCTTCTGAGATATAAAAGAGAGAAGGGAGCAGAGAGACACGAGGACCTCATACCACCAAGAAAGCAGCACCAGGAGCAGAGCGCGTCCTTTGGACCCAGGGTTCCTGCACGGAGAAGCTTCTCGTCCAGGTAAAGATTGATGACAAGGGCATTCCTCCAGAGCTGACAGAGAAAGCCTTCCCCTGGAGCTGAGGCCCTGAATTTGGACTTCTAGCCTACTAGACTGTGAGACAATAAACTTTTGTTTGTTAAAGCCATCCACTTGTGGTATTTCTGTTACAGCAGCACTAGATGACTAAAACAGGAAATAAAGATGAAAACAATAGTACAAACTACATAGAGATGGATGCATAATGACATTCATTGTAAAATAATCTGTAGTAGTGAAAACATCAACCTACTGAATAGTTAAATCTCAGTATATGCCATGGAGTACTATGTGGCTATTAAAAAAAAAAAAAAAAAGCATCTGAGATAGGTATAGGTATTCATACACTGAGTTACTTCTAAAGCCTGAGATTGTGGTGACTGGGAAATTTCACTTGTTACTTTATAAACATTTGTGTTTTGGTTTTGACAGATAAGTATTACCTTTGAACACAAATATCATATTACTATCATAATATGAAAATGATATAAATTATAAAACAATAAATTATAGAATTATTCAGTCAAGGTTAATTGTTTCAAACTATCTCCAAAGCTATTATCTACTTTTTTGTACGTGGCTCCATCTATAATTTCCTTCCTACAGTAAAGTCTTTTCTGTTCCACTTCCAAGCCAAGCCCTAAAGTAAGTTGCTGATATAATTTCCAATGAAAATGGATAATAGGAGTTTTTTCTCAAAGGTCACAAACCTTGGAAGATATGTTCAAGACTTCCCTATATTACACTCTAATTTCACTAAGCAAAGGAACTATTCACCTCTTTATTTCTAATGCTCAGCACAAAGCTGTCTCCAGTGTTAGGTCTCAAAAATTTTATGTATTTATTGGTGCCATCACATCTGGAGCAAAGGATAATGAAGAAAACCAAAGACACAAGGAAAATATTAGTCTAAAGGACTAATGGACCATATGAACCAGAGACTCCACCAGCCTGAGCCCAGAACTAGATGGTGCCCAGCCACCACCAACAACAGCTCTGACAGGGATCACAACAGAGTGTCCTGGAAAGACTGGGAGAAAAATGTAGGACAAAATTCAAATTCACAAGAAAAGACCAGACTGACTGGTCTGGCAGAGACTGGAGGAACCCCCAGGACACCCTGCTAATTTAGAACTGAAGCCACTCCCGAAGTCCACCTTTCAGCCAAATATTAGACAGGCCTATAAAACAAATAACATATGTGAGGAAGGTGCTTCTTAGATCAAGTATACAAGACCAAAAGGGTGACATGTGCCCAAAAGCAAAGACGAGAAGGCAGGAAGTGACGGGAAAACTGGACAAATGGACATGGAGAACCCAGGGTGGAAACGGAAAGGGGGAGAGTGCTGACACATTGTGGGGATTGCAACCAATGTCACGAGACAATTTGCGCATACATTTTTGAATGAGGATTTAATTTGCGCTGTAAACTTTCACCTAAAACGTAATAAATTTTCTTAAAATCGTGTTTACATAATACATGAACAAGTGAATATAAAAACAAACATCAGGAAAAGAAGGGAAGGGAGTCATCAGTTGCTTTGCTGATGACAGTCAGTGGTCAGAAAAGGCACCACAGGGATGCTAGCTAACAATGCCAGGCTGCGGAATGGTTCACAGATCTAGGGTGAGCTCAAAAAAGCCTCCCCACAGCAGGCTTCCTCAGCTGTCAAACAGAAGTCATAATGCCTACCACAAAAGATTGTTCTGAGGTTTTAATTAGATGGAGAGTCTTTATGTACTGGCTGACACACAGCAGGCTCTGAAAGGGGTTTGCCATCTTTTTCTTTCAGTGACTCAGGGCCAGCATCAGGGCATTCACTGTGGGTGACACTGGCTGCGTGAGAAATGGGCATGGAAAGAGTTTTAGCTATTTAAAAGCAGAGAGAGGAAGAGGAAGCGAGGAAGAAAATTTACCGGTGACTGCTGAAACAGATTTTTCATACTAGCCAAAAAAAAAAAATTTTTTGTTTGTTTTTTTTAAAGACTCTTAAATGATCTTTTTCTTTTTTTAAGATATAAGGGTACTTAATACTGAGTCAGCAGCCCTTGTGTACAGTGGTAAAGAGCTCAGCTGCTAACCAAAAGGCAGGCAGTTCGAATCCACCAGCCGCTTCCCTGGAAACCCTATGGGGTAGTTCTACTCTGTCCTATAGGGTCGCTATGAGTCGGAATTGACTCAATGGCAATGGGTGTGTAATACCAAATCAGAAACCCTAGGTGGTCCAAACAGTTAATGCACTCTCAATAAAGGTTGAGGTTCAAGTCTACCCAGAAGCGCCTTGGAAGAAAGGCCTGGTGATTGACTTCTGAAAAATCAGCCACTGAAAACCCTATGGAACACAGTTCCCCTGTGACATGTATGGGATCACCACTAGTCAGAAATGACTCAACGGCAACTGGTTTAGTTTTTGATAATACCTAATCAGTCTGATATCTAAAGTCATCATATATCTAAAAACAGTTGCAATTTCAAATATTCTGTTTCAGCATCCTTACAAAATCATTGTTGTGTGTTGTAGAGTCAATTCCAACTCAGAGTGACCCCACAGGACAGAGTAGAACTGCCCCATAAGGGCTTCCTAGGCTGCAATCTTTATGGGAGTAGATGGCCAGGTCTTTCTCCCGCAGAGTCACTGGTGGGTTTGAATCGCCAGTCTCGGTTAGCAGTTCAGAGCTTTAACCATCACACCACGAGGGCTCCTCCAAAACATCATTATTATACCTTAATTTTGATAGTTTTTCTATCTCTTGAAATTATAATACCTTTTTTTTTTTTTTGCAGACGACATATCTTGATTTTTATTCAGAAAATATGGCCATCATAACTATGAGGCTAATGGGAAAGGGTCCTCACCCCAGCCACGAGCTCCTCTGCAAATTTTTACTTGGGTGCTGGGATTCTGACTGACTGTTATTTTTAGTTTATTTATAAACATCTATATAAACCAAAAACCAACCCAAACCCATTGCTGTCAAGTCGATTCTGACTCATAGTGACCTATGAGACAGAGTAGAACTGTCCGATAGAGTTTCCAAGGTTATAATCTTTACAGAAGCAGACTGCCACATCTTTCTCCCGTGGCGTATCTGGTGGGTTCCAACCGCCAACTTTTCGGTTAACAGCTGAGAGCTTAACCACTGTGCCACCCGGACTCCTTAAACATCTCTATAGTACTTACTACGTGCCAAGTAGTGCTGGAAGAGCTGTACAAATAGGTATTCAATGAATTCTCTTGAAAACTGTATGAGGCAGGTGATATTTTTAATCCTATTTTGCTGATGAGGAAACAGAGTCACAGGGAGGGTAAGTGATCTGCTCAAGGTCATATAGCTAGTTAAGTGGTGGAACTGGATTTGAACCCAGACAATATGACTCCAAAATCTGGGCTGTTAACCACTGCTTCTTGTTTGGCATATGGCTACTAAACACACGTGAAGGATAGTGTGACATGATGCAGGATTTCTCAAGACAGAATTTACAGAATATATTGGAATAGCAGATGTTGGGAATGAGAAAGTCAAACTGCTCCAGTTAGCAGTCAAGCACACCTCTGAAACCTACAGGTGAGCCAGCTAAGGTCCCAGAATCACTGAATGCCAGGTTCTTAGAGAACAAGAGTACAGCCTCCCATTTACATGAGCAAGTTGAGAACGCCTGATTGAGCAAGACAGTGACAACCTCAAATCTCCAAATGTTCAATGGAAACTCAAATTCAAACCTAAGTTTGGTGATGGTGGCTTTAAAAAAAGAAAACTTTAGACATAACAAAAGAAAATAAGACAATTTCCTAATAAAAGACCATTGTTATATGACATTCTGGAAAAAGGCAAAACTATAGACATAGTCACTATGAATCAGAATCGACTCGATGGCAACAGGTTTGTGTTTTCTTAGGTTTTTTATAGAAACAGTAAAAAGAGCAGTGGTTGCCAGGGGCCTGGGGAGAGGAGGGAAGGAATGAATAGGTACCTTTTAATGGTAGTAAAACTATTCTGTATGATACTTGTCATGGTTTGCATGATGTCCCCCAAAAAATTTGTGTATCAATTTGGCTAGGCCATGATTCCTGGTACTGTGTGATTTTCCTGTATGTTGTAAACCTGCCTCTATGATGTTAATGAGGGAGGATGGGTGGCAGTTGTGTTAGTAAGGCAGGACCTGATCTACAAGACTGGATTGTGTCCTGAGGCAATCTCTTGAGACAGGGGGACCTCATACCATCAAGAAAGCAGTGCCAGGAGCAGAGCGCGTCCTTTGGACAGGGGTCCCTGCGCCGAGAAGATCCTAGTCCAGGGGAAAAACACTGATGAGAAGGCCAAGAGAGAGAGAGATTTGAGAAAGCCTTCCCCTGGAGCTGACACCCTGAATTTGGACTTTTAGCCTACTTTACTGTAAGGAAATAAACCTCTCTTTGTTAAAACCATCCACTTGTGCTATTTCTGTTGCAGCAGCACTAGATGACTAAGATGATACTGTAATGGTGGACACACGACATTATGAATGTCAAAGCCCACAGGGCTGTATTACTGTTGTTAGTTGCCATCGAGTAGATTCCAACTAAGGGCGACCTCATGTGTGCAGAAAAGAACTGCTCCATAGGATTTTCAAGGATGTGATCTTTCGGAAGCAGATCACCAGGTCTGTCTTCCAAGGAGCCTCTGAGTGGGTTCGAATCACCAACCTTTTGCCTAGCAGCTGAGCGCTTAACCATCTGCACCACCCAAGGACTCCTGGATTGTACTACACAGAGTGAACCTTAATTTAAACTCTGCTGTGGCTGTTGCTAGTTGCCATCAAGTCGATTCTAACTAATGGTGAGCCCATGTGTGCAGAGTAGAACTGTTCCATAGGGTTTTCAAGGCCATGAGCTTTTGGAAGTATATCACCAGGCCTAACTTCTAAGGCATTTCTGTGTGGGTTCAAACCACCAACCTTTCAGTTAGTAGCCAAGTGCTCAACCATTTGCGCCACCTTAGTTAACAGTAATATATCAATATTGGTTCAACAATTTATAACAAATGTGCCATGGGAATCCAAGACATTAATAATAGAAGAAACAGGGTATAAGTGTGCAGGAGGACAGAGGATAGGTAGGCACTTTGCATTTGCACTTCCTGCACAATTTTCCTATTAACTTAAAACTGCTCTAAAAAACAAAGTCTATTTAAAAACTGTAAAGGAAAAAAGAAAAAGGCCACAGTTAACTACATTGAAAGGAAGGCTTAAGAGTTTGTACTTTTCATGCAAAATGGCAAGTGAAATGTGAGATTTGAAAAAGTGATGGGGGGAGGAAGGAGGATAAAGAGAGACCTCGAATGCAGGGAGGAAGAAAAGCCAGACCAAAACACAAAATAATAAAAGCACAAGAAGTAAGTCTGAAGGAAACAAAAACACCGGAACCACTGAGAAGAACTGCCGGGATGGCAGTGGCAGAGGCAGCAAAGAGATAAAGACTAGCAATTCAGCTAACAGAGGAGTCACAAATGGGCCAGATGTGAATAGAGGCAGTGGCGGGGACCTGCAGAACCCATGCGCCTGTGCCCCAACTAAAGGGAGAAGCTCCTCAGCTCCCACCCATGTGAACATGAGGAAATGGGAGGCTCCTATTGCCACATCTTCTAATTTTTCAAGAAAAGCTGGATATTCAAATCTTATGTGAAAACTCCCAATTCCCTTTTTTTTTTTAATTTTATTTTATTGTACTTCAGGTGAAGGCTTACAGAACGAATAGTTTCTCATGAAACAGTAGTACACATGTTGTTTTACGACATTGGTTAACAACCCCACAACATATTAACCCAAACTCCCAATTCTTAAAAGTTGGCAACTACTTCAAATCATAGCTGAGGGGTATCCCTGAGCCAGGCTAGCCCTCTGAGAACAAGGATAGGGTCGATTTTGTTCTGTATCCCCATGGTCTGGCATGTGAAGGACACTCAACAAATACTGGTGGAGTGAATTATCTAAACTGATTTCCATACAACTTAAATGTAGTCAAAAGACAGGGCTTCCTAAGAGAACAGTAAAAATTTGACAGTCACCCCAACCCCTGAGCTTTGCAAGACCCCAAACTGCTGTGGCACATGGCTGAAGAGCCATGCCTCAGTAAGTAGAAGTGGAGAAGTTTAGCTGGAGCCGAAAGATAACACGACCTGAGAGCCCTTATACGCAGTCAGAACACATCCCTTTCAGCTCCACTGTCTCCATCTCCGAAGTAAGAATGCAGCATCTGCTGGCCCCCGCTTCCTCAGCCCCCACCCACACCATTCCGCTTTGAGACACTCCCCTTTGTCTATTGTTTTCTCCTTTAAGTTCAACAAGGTTTCACCCCACTACATGTTGTGTGGGACGAAGGGGACCACACCAGATAAGCTGGTACCCACTCATGGATGTCAGCACCTAATCAAATTTAACGGCTCATCTAAGGTTTGAGGAAATGCAACGTGTTCACTGATACCATTTCTTAGAGACGAGCTAACCACTCTTCTGGCTTTAGAGGACAAGTTTCGCTTGGGCTTTTTCTTAGAAACAATGTGATTTTAAAATACTTCTCTCTCGCTCTGAAATACTTGTAAAGCTCCACACTGCCTGCAGATTTTAGCAGTTAAGGTGAAAAACTCATTTAACAAAAAGGAAGAAAATCCCCTAAACGTTTCAGTATCCAAATATATAAATCTTGGTATTTCCCCCTGAATGTATGACACAATAACAGTGATTCAGTTAGAGCCTCGTTCAAGCCAGGAGATAGCAGGGTCCTGGGGCATTTTAATACCCAAGTGAGCAGATGGGTTTCTCCTCCAGACGGGGGCTGTGACCACAGCTTGACTCCTCTCACTTCTCCTCTGCATTACAGCACACTCTAGCTGATGCTCAGCTGGAGTGTTAGAGTGTGTGACAATCTGCGGACAAGATCTCTATCTGCGCGCGCGCGCACACACACACACACACACACACACACACACACACACACACACACACACACTTATTGTACAGAGTATGGCTACTCTCCTAAAACTCCTAGGCCGATACTGATACCAACCTATCCTATTAAGCCCATAAATATTCTTACATTAGTCAGACCACATGTCCCACTTTTGAGGGTAGGAAATACGCTCACCAGGTATATGGACTTATCACACAAAGAAGAGCAGTGTTCTTTTTACTCAGCAGCTGAACGCTTAACTACTGGGCCACAAGGGCTCTTTTAAAGATTACAGCCTAGGAAACCCTATAAGGCAGTTCTACTCTGTCACACTGGGTTGCTAGAAGTTGGAATCGACTCAATGGCAACGGGTTTGGTTTGGTTTTTCGTACTATATGCCAGGCACTTGCTCCAGGAGCTTTGTGTATATTAACGCATTTAATCTTCAACTCCACTCTGTGAGGCAGGTCTTATTATTCATTTATTTTGTTCATCAAATATTTATTGATTCATTGAAGAAGCATTCAATCCATGTGATCAGTTTGATTCTGTAAGTAGCACAGCACCTAATGTTTCTGTAATGTGCTCTGTTTTGAGAACCGATGCTCAAAGTGGATTTTGTTCTTGAAAAGTATCCCAGCAGATTTGATGACATTTGTTGGCTTAAGCCTGATTTTTTTTAAAAATAGACTTAAGAATTCTAATGTTGAAAAAGTATATAAATTTGTATGGAAAAAAAAAGCCTAGCAAAATGAAAACTGTAGACTGGCTAGTAATCTAAATTAATCCTAGTATGACAGAGGAAGGGACGCTTTGGTGCCATATTTTTACCTTCATAGTGTTGTGACTTAAATCAGTTGAAATGCATTTCTGTACTACAATTTATGCTTCAATAAAAGTTTACTTAATTCATTTAAAAAAATTTTTATTGAGTCCCTCCTATATCCTACGCACTGTGATAAGCACTCAGGACATAGCTGTGAACAAAAGAGAGAAAACCCCTACCCTCTTAGAGTTTATGTTACAGTGGGGGAAGGCATACAACTGTTGTAGGGTAAAAAATCACAAAGTTTAGTAAAGCAAAAAAAAGTTTTATTTGGCATATATTCAAAAGGCAAAAGTGGGAAATTGGACAAGCCTGCTGCTAGAGCCATGTCTGCCCAAGACCAAGGAAATATTACAGAATAAGCAAAAGTGGAAAAATGGACAAACACGCTGCTAGAGGAACATTACAGAATCTTCAGTATATATTAACACCACAAATGGGTAAAATATTGAAAGCTTCACTTTTTCACTGATTGGCTAAAAACTGCTAGATCAAGATGATTCTACATTTGAATCATCTTTCTTAATAATCACTGGTATAGGTTACAGTAAAGACAGTCAGGAGGGTCTTCATTGGTCCAACAAATTTTCTATTCACTAAATGCTAATAGAAAAAGATAAGAGTGGAAAATCTTTTGTGTTCTATTTGACGGGTTTATATGAAAGATTCCCTAAAAGGTATTTTCCAAGACTGTCCTAGTTATTGTCTTTATATCTCAGGGCTCAGGTGATGTGTCCTTGTGAGTCCATCTCCAGCTGGGTCACATTCTCTGTGTTCAAGGACAGGGAATAATGATTCCAATATTATTTCCTAAATCACAATAAACAAAACAATAAGTATATGTCTGATGGTGCTAAATGCTCTTAAGAAAAATAAGCAGGGTATGAGAATGACAAGTACTAATGAGGAGGGGGGCTGCTATTGTATGTGGGGTGCTCATAAGGTTACATTTGAGTAGAGCCCTGAAGAAGTGAGGGAGTGAGCCTGAGCTTCTCTTGGGAAGAGCATTCCAAAGAGTAAGAACACCAGGTTACAGATGAGGAAATGGATGCTCAGAGAGGTTAAGAAGCTGGTGAGGTCACTCTGCTAGTCAGGGGCACAGCTGGCATTCAGGCAGGCAGTCTCAGAGCCTGCAGTGTTAGCCACAGTGTGAGATGCCAGGGATGTGGCCATCCCTCCCTCTTTCCCTGTCAGTTTCACCCTTAGCCGGTCCTAGTCAATGATTTCCCTCAGTTTCCATTCAAAACTACTGGTTTCGGCTACACAACCACTACTTCCCTACTTCAGCTATTTTAGACTGAAACTTCAGCCACCTACTACTCAACAGGCAATGAATCCCCTGGTCTCCCAGTCCAAGAAACCCCCAGGAACTCGCCTCACACGTGCCCTCCAACTGTCAGGTGACTCCTTGCCACCTCAATGAGTTCACCCAGAATTAAGATGTTGTTTCCTTAATCAACTTCCTTTTGAGATTTCCTGTCTTGTCATGCTAAAACACTCTCCCTTATATTCTTTGTTCCTGCACTTAAAGTTCTTCCCCTTTCTCGAGATGCTTCCCTCTACATCTGTATAGTCGGTCACAGTATATTAGTTAATCTATAGTGGTGCTGAAAAGGCTAGTCTACAGCAGTGTTGTCAAATAGAAAGGTTAGTCTAGGGTAGGCTACTAGCCACATGTAGCTAATAAGCACTTGAAATGTGGCTAGTCCAAATTCTCACGTGCTGTGAGTATAAAAGGAGCCCTGGTCACGCAGTGGGGTTAAGAGCTCAGTTGCTAACCAAAAGATCAGCAGTTCAAACCCACCAGCTGCTCTTGGAAACTCCATGGGGCAGTTCTACTCTGTCCTATAGGGTCACTATGAGTCAGAACAGACTCGACGGCGACAGATTAGGTTTGGCAAGTATAAAATACGCACTGGATTGTGAAGACTTAGTATGAATAAAATAATGTAAAATATCCCAGTAATTTTTTATATTGGTTACATGTTGAAATGAGAACACTGTGGATATACTACGTTGAATAAAATACATTAAAAGCAATTTCAAGAAGCAGGGCCAAGATGGCGGAGTAGTCAGACGCTTCCTGCGGTCCCTCTTACAACAAAGAGCCAAAAAAAAAAAGTGAATTTATCATATATGACAATCTAGGAGCCCTGAACATCAAAGGCAAAGTTGAGGAATTGGACTGAGTGGTAGGGAGAGGGAGAGATGGTTTGGAAGCAGCAAGGAGTTGCCAGACCTGACCCGGCGAGAGATGGTGCCCTTCAGGCCAGATCAGTTTGCATGCACGGTGAGGCTAGCAGTGGTGTTTGGGAGGTGTTTTCCACATCGGGAGAGATCCAGCGGCAGAGAGTCTACTCAGGCATCCAGAATGACTGAAAAGCAGCACTCAGTTGGCAAAAGATAACTACTTGCATCTGACCTACTGCATGGATCAAAAAACACCCACTTTGGGAAAAACTTCTCTCCCATTTACCTGCCCCTCCCCACTCTGCACTGGGTCCCAGGCCAGCTTCAGAGATTGCCGAGTCCCCTGGGCTAGAAGTAGGACCCATCATGCGCCCTGAGCCACACCCCCTGCCATGGAGAGGGAACAAATTAACAAACAGGAGAAAAATTAATTTGCCGGTTCCCCTAAGCAAGGAACTCAGGGGAGGCACAGTTCCTTTGCCTAGGCACAGACATAAGGGGTTCATGGCTTTGAATGCCTTTTACCCTGCATAGTCCTGTGTGGGCCTATTTCAACAGCATTGACCCTCATTACCCCAGTACCTCAAGGAATATACCTAAAATCTAAGTTCAAGTGTTTCAGCTATATGATGAAGTGGTAGGTTTGTGACATTTGATACTGCTCTGCCCATTACACAGGGTCCTCACCTACCCACACCAGGGGCCTGAGGATTAGTGGCTCCACCTCTGCAACCTAGCCACCCATGACAGGAGTCCAAGAATAAGTGGTGTCCGCTAGTCCTTACAGCCAACAGCACTGGGTACTCATAGTCCAGCTGTAAATCCCACCGACCTATGCACTCTAGGGAAAAGGGACACACTTTCCTCCCAGATACTCAGAGGCAGCCGTCAGCCCCCCGCCTTGCTCAACACGTGACCCCATACTGCTGCCAGAAACCTGTGCCTACACCAATCACCCATGCCAGTCTAGGACTGTAGGTGAGAGCCTGAACCACGCACTTAACGATCAACTACCTGGACACCTGAGCTGAATCCATACAAGAAAAGTAAATGGACTTCTGGGCTCACATACCTAGTAACAGATCTAACTACCTGCTGACAGGAAATTAGACATTCAAAGGCGCCAATAATCAAACTAGCTCACACAAAAAGCCTATTGGGGCATATAAAAACAAAACAAAACAAGAAGCTAGGACACAGTAAGCAAACAGAAAATAAATAAATATAATAACTTATTGATGGCTCCAAGACAACTGTCAATATCAAATTACATAAAGAGGCAGACCATGATGGTTTCAGCAAGGTCCCAAAATAAAAAAATCAAGAAATTTTCCAGAAGAAGAGAACTTCCTGGGATTACCAGAGGTAGAATACAAATGATTAATATAAAGAACTCTTCAAGATATCAGGAAGGAGATCATGCAAAATGCAGAACAATCCAAGGAACACACAAAGCAATAGAGGATCTTAAGAATGTTATTCAAGAACAGGATGACAAGTTTAATAGATGCAAGAATCCACAGAGAGACAGCAATCAGAAATCCAGAAGACTAACAATAAAACTTCAGAATTAGACAACTCAATAGAAAGTCATAGGAGAAGAATTGAAGCAATGGAAGTCAGAATTAGTGAGACCAAAGATAAAGCACTTGACATCAACTTATTTGAGGAAAAATCAGATAAAAGAATTTTAAAAAATTCTTAATCAAACTTGTCAAAACCAAAGATAAAGAGAATTTTAAGAGCAGCTACAGATAAATGAAAAGTCATCTACAAAAGGAGAGTCAATAAGACTAAGCTCAAACTACTCAGCAGAAACCATGTAGGCAAGAAGGCAATCGGATGACATATATAAAGCCTTGAAGGAAAAAAATGGCCAGCCAAGAATTATATATCCAGCAAAACTGTCTCTCAAATATGATGGTGAAATTAGGGTATTTCCAGATAAACAGAAGTTT
This sequence comes from Dugong dugon, assembly GCA_030035585.1. Taxonomy (NCBI): domain Eukaryota; kingdom Metazoa; phylum Chordata; class Mammalia; order Sirenia; family Dugongidae; genus Dugong; species Dugong dugon. The sequence goes on from CM057462.1 coordinate 157,959,978, forward strand.
AAGGAATTTGCAAAAACCAAACTAAAATTACAAAAAATACTAATGAGTCCTCTGGTTAGAAGATCAATGACATCAGATAACAACTCAAGACTACAACACAGGACAGAGCAACCAGATATCAACCCAGATAGGAAAGCCACAAAAATAAACCAAAGCTAAACACTGAAAATAGGGAAACAGATGTCAATACGTAAAAGATGACAACGTTAAAACAAAAAAGAGAGACTAAAAAATATAGTCATAGATTTTTCATATGGAGAGGAAGTCAAGGCGATATAAAGAAATAAAAGACTGGTTTAAACTTAGAAATATAGGGGTAAATATTAAGATAACCACTAGGGAAACCAACAATTCTACAGACCAAAATAAAAAACAAGAAGAACATAAAGACTCAGCAAATACAAAATCAACAACAAAGAAAAAGATGGAAAGAAAAACCATAAAGAAAAATGACTCAGCACAGAAAATTAAGTGGAACAAAGAAACTGTCCATAACACACCAAAAAAGACAACGAGATGACAGCACTAAACTCATACCTATCAATAATTATGCTGAATGTAAATGGACTAAATGCACTATTAAAGAGACCAAGAGTGGCAGAATGGATAAAAGAACACGATCCGTCTATATGCTGCCTACAAGAGACACACCTTAGATTTAAAGACACAAACAAACTAAAACTCAAAACATGGGAAAAAAATATATCAAGCAAACAACACTCAAAAAAGAGCAGGAGTGGCAATATTGATCTCTGAAAAAATAGACTTTAAAGTAAAATTCACCACAAAGGTTAAGGAAGGACACTATATAATGATTAAAGGGTCAACACACTATAAGGACATAACTATAATAAATATTTACGCACCCAACAACAGGGCTCCAAAATACATAAAACAAACTCTAACAACATTGAAAAGAGAAATAGACAGTTCCACAATAATAGTAGGAGACTTCAACACACCACTTTCAGTGAAGGACAGAACATCCAGAAAGAAGCTCAATAAAGACACGGAAGAGCTAAATGTCACAATCAACCAACTTGATCTCATAGACATATACCGAACAATCCACCCAACAGTAGCCAAGTGTACTTTCTTTTCCAATGCACATGGAACATTCTCCAGAATAGACCACATATTAGCCAGCCTTAATAGAATCCAAAGCATCAAAATATTACAAAGCATCTTTTCTGACCATAAAGCCATGAAAGTAGGAATCAATAACAGAAAAGGCAAGGGAAAAAATCAAACACATGGAAACTGAACAACATCTGGCTCAGAAACTACTGGGTTATAGAAGAAACTAAGGATGGAATAAAGAAATTCATAAAATCAAACAAGAACGAAACACATCCTACGAGAACCTTTGGGACACAGCAAAAGCAGTGCTCAGAGGTCAGTTTACAGCAATAAATGCACATATCCAAAAAGAAGAAAGGGCCATAATCAAAACATTAACCCTAAACCTTGAACAAGTAGGAAGACAGCAGCAAAAGAAGCCCTCAGGTGCCAAAAGAAAGGAAATAATAAGAATTAGAGCAGAATTAAATGAAATAGAGAACAGAAAAACAACTGAAAGAATTAACAAGACCAAAAGCTGGTACTTTGAAGAGATCAAACAAATCGATAAACTACTGGCCAAACTGACAAAAGAAAAAACAGGAGAAGAAGCAACTAACCCATAAAAGAAATGAGATGGGTGATATCACAACAGACCCAACCGAAATTAAAAGAATCGTTAACAGAATACTATGAAAAATTGTACTCTAACAAATTGGAAAACCTAGAGGAAATGGACAAATTTCTAGAAACTCACTACCTACCTAAACTAACACAAACAGAGGTAGAACAATTAAATAGACCCATAACAAAAGAAGAGATTGGAAAGGTAATTAAAAAACTCCCAACAAAAAAAAGCCCTGGCCCAGACAGTTTCACTGGAGAATTCTACCAAACTTTCAGAGAAGATTAACACCACTGCTACTAAAGGTACTTCAGAGTATAGAAAAGGATAGAATACTCCCAAACTCATCCTATGAAGCCAGCATAACCCTGATACCAAAACCAGGTAAAGACAACACAAAAAAAGAAAATTAAACACCAATATCCCTCATGAACATTGACGCAAAAATCATCAACAAAATTCTAGCCAATAGAATTCAACAACATATAAAAAAAAAAATTCACCATGACCAAGTGGGATTTATACCAGGTATGCAGGGATGGTTCAACACTAGAAAAACAATCAATGTAATCCATCACATAAATAAAACAAAAGACAAGAACCACATGATCTTATCTATTGGTGAAGAAAAGGCATTTGACAAAGTCCAACACCCATTCATGATAAAAACTCTCAGCAAAATAGGAATAGAATGAAAATTCCTCAACATAATTAAGGGCAGTTATACAAAGCCAACAGCCAACATCATCCTAAATGGAGAGATTTTGAAAGCATTCCCCTTGAGAACGGGAACCAGACAAAGATGCCCTTTATCACCACTCTTATTCAACACTGTGCTGGAGGTCCTAGCCAGAGCAAACAGGCTAGAAAAAGAAATAAAGGGCATCCAAATTGGTAGGGAAGAAGTCAAAATATCTCTATTTGCAGATAATATGATCTTGTACACAGAAAACCCTAAAGAATCCACAAGAAAACTACTGGAACCAATAGAAGATTTCAGCAAAGTATCAGGATACTTTATCAACATACAAAAATCAGTTGGATTCCTCTACACCAACAAAGAGAACTTTGAAGAGGAAATCACCAAATCAATACCATTTACAATAGCCCCCAAGAAGATAAAATTGTTAGGAATAAAGCTAACCAGAGACGTAAAAGACCTATACAAAGAAAACTACAAGACACTACTGCAAGAAACCAAAAGAGACCTACATAAGTGGAAAAACACACCTTGCTCACGGTTAGGAAGACTCAACATTGTGAAAATGTCAATTCTGCCTAAAGCGATCTACAGATACAAGCAATCCCCATCCAAATTCCACTGGTATTTTTTAATGAAATGGAGAAACAAATCACCAACTTCATATGGAAAAGGAAGAGGTCCAGATAAGTAAAGCATTACTCAAGAAGAACAAAGTGGGAGGCCTCACGCTACCTAATTTTAGAACCTATTATACTGCCACGGTAGTCAAAACAGCCTGGTACTGGTAGAACAACAGATACATAGACCAATGGAACAGAATTGAGAATCCAGACACAAATTCATCCACCTTTGAGCAGCTGATATTGACAAAGGCCCAAAGTCCTTTAATTGGGGAAAAGACAGTTTCTTTAACAAATGGTGCTGGCATAACTGGATATCCATCTGCAAAAAACAAGACCCATACCTCACACCATGCACAAAAACTAACTCAAAATGGATCAGAGACCTAAATATAAAATCTAAAATGATACAGATCATGGAAGAAAAAATAGGACAACGTGAGGAGCCCTAATACATGGCATAAACACAATACGAACCATAAGTAACAATGCACAAACACCAGAAGAGAAACTAGATAACTGGGAGCTCCTAAAAATCAAACACTTATGCTCATCAAAAGACTTCACCAAAAGAGTCAAAAGACAACCTACAGACTGGGAAAAAAATTTTGGCCACAACAATCTGATCAGCGTCTAATCTCGACAATCTACAAGATATTGCAAAACCTCAACAACAAAAAGACAAACAACCCAATTAAAAAATGGGCCAAGGATATTAACAGGTACTTTATCAAAGAAGACATTCAGGTAGCTAACAGACACATGAGGAAATGCTCACATGCATTAGCCATTAGAGAAATGCAAATCAAAACTACAATGAGATACCATCTCACCCCAACAAGGCTAGCATTAATCCAAAAACTGCAAAATAATAAATATGGGAGAAGTTGTGGAGAGACTGGAACATTTACACACTGTTAGTGGGAATGTAAAATGGTACAACCACTTTGGAAATCGATTTGGCACTTCCTTAAAAAGCTAGAAATAGAAGTACCATGCGATAGAAGTACCCACTCCTTGGAATATATCCTAAAGAAATAAGAGCCATCACACGAATAGACATATGCACACCCATGTTCATTACACCACTGGTCACGACAGCAAAAAGATGGAAACAATCCAGGTGCCCATCAACGGACAAATGGATAAACAAATTATGGCATATTCACGCAACAATGAAAAACAACAATGAATCCGTGAAACATAACATGGAGGAATCTGGAAGGCATTATGCTCGGTGAATTTAGTCACAAAAGGACAAATATTGTATAAGACCACTATTATAAGAAAAGAGGTTTAAACACAGAAGAAAACATTCTTTGATGGTTACAAAGGTGGGGAGGGAGGGATAGGGGAATTCACTAACTAGATAGTAGACAACAGTTTTCTTAGGTGAAAGGAAGGACAACACACACTACAGGGGAAGTCAGCACAACTGGACTAAACCAAAGCTAAGAAGTTTCCTGAATACAACTAAACACTTTGAGGGACAGAGCAGCAGGGGCAGGGGTCTGGGGACAGTGCTTTCAGGGGACATCTAGGTCAACTGGCATAACAAAGTTTATTAAGAAAAGGTTCTGCATCCTACTTTGGTGAGTGGCGTCTGGGGTCTTAAAAGCTAGCAAGCAGACATCTAAGATGCATCAATTGGTCCCATCCCACCTGGAGTAAAGGAGAATAAAGAACACCAAAGTCACAAGGAAAGTAGTAGCCCAAGAGACAGAATAGGCCACACAAACCAGAGACTTCATCTGCCCGAGACCAGAAGAACTAGATGGTGCCCGGCTGCCACCAATGACAGCCCTGACAGGGAACACAACAGAGAGTCCCTGACAGAACAGGAGAAAAGTGGGGTGCAGAACTCAAATTCTAGTAAAAAGACCAGACTTAATGGTTTGACTGAGACTGGAGGGACCCCAGAAGACATGGCACCCAGACTCTCCAGTAGCCCAAAACTAAAACTATTCCCGAGGCCAACTCTTCAGACAACAACTAGACTGGACTATGAGACATAAAATGATACTCATAAAGAATGTGCTTCTTAGCTCAAGTAGATACATGAAACTAAATGGGCAGCTCCTGTCTAGATGCAAGATGAGAAGGCAGAGAAGGTCCAGAGCTGGTTGAATGGACCTGGAAATCCAGGGTGGAAAGGAGGAGTGTGCTGTCACATTATAGGGAGAGCAACTAGGATCACCTAATAATGCATGTATAAATTTTTGTATGAGAGACTAAGCTGAATTGTAAACTTTCACTTAAAGCACAATAAAAAAAAGTAATTTCACCTGTTCTTTTTTTTTTTTTTTTTTTTTAATATGACTAATTGGAGCCCTGGTGGTGCAGTGCTTAAAAGCTTGGCTGCTAATCAAAAGGTCAGCAGTTCAAATCCACCAGCTGCTCCTTGGAAACCCTATGGGGCAATTCTACTCTGTCCTATAGGTTAGCCAGGAGTTGGAATCGACTCAGTGGCAATGGGTTTGAGTTTTGGGGTTTAATAGAAAGTTTAAAATTCCATACGTGATGTATATGACATTTCTATTTGATGGCACTACACTAGACTGACCTTTCAAGGTAATCCACATCCCGTCATGCTCAAAAGCCACATTTGCCTCTGACTATTCTTTGGAGCCCTGGTGGCACAGCGGTTAAGAGCTTGGCTGCTAACAAATCCACCAGTCACTCCTTGGAAACCCTATGGGGCAGTTCTACTGGTTCCTATAGGTTTTGTTTTTTTTGTTTTTATTCTTGTCTTAGACAGGATACATCTGAGATCCACAGCGTATTTTGGAAAATAAGTTTTTTTTACTAGAGCTAGTTAACAGTTCCTGAGTCTTTTTAAATCTATTCTTTAAAGTCCGATTCAAGGTATTTCAATACACTATCGATGATTTCATTAAAATTCCTTAATAACCCCCTATTATCCTCCAGTTATTCAGTTCATAGTGGAGAAATTCTATTGCAACTAATTTATAATGACACAGCCTTATTAGTTTCTTATTAATCTGAATTTATTATTTTTATGAATATGTATATTAAACTTTTTTTAAAAAAATAATTTTTCATTGCTATGGGAAAAACACTCAGAAACTAGACCACTAATCTCCAAAGGCATTTAGGGGGGCATTCTGAAGAGGAAATAAAGGTCACTAGGACCCAACATGGGTTTATTCACTGAGAATAAGCCTATCAAAATAATTTAATTCCCTCCAATAGATACTGAGTTGAGAGACAATAGACCTTTAAACGAATGGCCTTCAATTGCGGACAGGGAACAGACATGAATTTATTTCACTGATTCTTGCCACGAGGTTGCCTTTACTTCAATTGGCTTCCTTTGATTGGAGAACCCTTGGACTAACAGCTCACCAGCACAGGGTCCAGCAGCAGCTGCGAAGAAGCCAAAGGGCACACACGAACACAATAAAAAAGAAAAGTGCCTAGACAACAACTGAAAGGCATTTTCCTCCCCGGCTAGTGGGCAGGCACTGAATGCAACCTTCAAAGAGGCGCAACTAAAGTGATTTCCAGTACTTTTCTAGAGACAGACTCATTATTTTACAGTCACACTTCATATTCAAACCTAAACTTGTCTGAGAAAAGGGAAAAGACTGAATCCTGGTTTCACTTACAAACCTGAGATAGTAGGTTTGATTTGTGACCAGAGAATCTAAGGGGCTGTGCCCTTGAGTAAAAGCTTCTCATCACTCCCTTGGTGAAAGCTTCAAAAAAAACCTTTTGCACTTGAAAAGAAACAACCTGAGAAGACCTCAAAAGACAGAAAACTCCTGCAAATAAGAGCTGACTCACACAGATAAACTTTATGTTTTTACATATAGAGAAATCAATACCTACACTCAAAGCCTATATTTATTAACGGAGTCACTAGTGACAAAAAGAGGGCAATAGAGAAAAATTACTAGATTAAGTTCCTAAAAAGTTCAAAAGTGGTTCTAAGTCTCCTTGAAAATTTCTGAAAATTAAACCAAAAATATAGCAAAAATATGAGTAAAACCTGTTTTAAAAAAATAAAAAATTCTTGTCACAATTGGAGAAATTTGAAAAAGCACAGAAATTAGATAATATCATTGAATTATTTTCTCAGATATTACAATGTTATTGGAATTATGCAAAAGTGTTAGAGTGTGTAGAGAAACAGTGTAAACAGGACAAAATGCTAAAATAATTAGAAACAAATATATAAGTAAACCAAAGAAACCATTCTGAATTCTGTGGACAAAAGAGCCCAAAAAATAACAACAAAAAGTTTTCTTGTTTTGGTTTTTTTAATGTTCTATTATAGACAATAAGGGGCCCTGGTGGCACAGTGGTTAAAAGTGCTCGACTGCTAACTGAAAGTTCAGCAGCTCACACCTACCAGCTGCTCTGCGGGAGAAAGATATGACAGTCTGATTCTGTAAAGATTTCAGCCTTGGAAACCCCATGGGGCAGTTCTACTCTATTCTATAGGGTCACTATCAGTCAGAATTGATTCAATGGTACACAACAACAACATACAATTTCACAAGCTTTAACAAAATTATACTGTGCATGTATACATGTCATTTATAACAAGTCAATTACAACTGTACCAATTTCTACAAAAAGCTGTGTATCTATCTGACCTTGAGATAGGAATATACCAGAGAGGTTAAAGTTAAGCTGGGAGTCAGCAGACCTGGGTTCAAACTCCCTCTGCCACTATGTGCTGTGTGAACTTAGGCAAGATACTAACCTCTTTATGCCTTGTTTTCCTCTTTTAATAGGCCCAATCTATCAAAGTTGTTGTAACAATTAAATGAAAGAAAAAAAAAAGTCTAAAAATATTAAGCTCAGCGGCTGGCACGGAGCAAGTGCTTAATCTATGTCGGCTATTATTATTTACACCCCACTATAACACAGGGTCTAGGTTTCCCACAGGAATATGCAACACTATTTTGACTTATATTCTCCTTTGTAAATAAAAACACACAGATTATCTGAATTTTGATTTCTGCAAGGCATACGAACAAGTCTCAGATAATATCCTTCTGTTAAAAATGAAGAAATGTTTGACAAATACTTTCTTACCTAGTCTAGATCTAAAAATCTGTATTGTTAAAAATAAATAAAAGGAATTTTTTTAAGGATATGACTTAATTTCCTTAGTTCTTGCATACAAGGAACTTACATCTAGCTGGGGAGAGAGTGGGCAAGATAAAAGATCTATAAAAGGTAGGCTCTGCTAAAAAGAGCTAAGTAATGAAACTGTTCCCATTTCTGAGCCCTTGCTACTTGCCCAGCACCACCTATTCCCTGTCCACTGTTGCTTCACTTAATGCAATTCAGCACCAAATCCTGAGGGCTCCACCTTCTAACCACATCCAGATTTCTTACTTCTCGGCCCCCTGCCATTGTTAGGGGCTTCCTAACTGGTCTCCCAACTTCTGCCTTTGATCTTGGTTTCTACGTATCATTCCCCACTAAAAAGGACCAGGGAATCTAATGATTCCAAGACTAAGCAGGAAGTGTACAAAATGAGTACAAAATATCTTTTTGTGCCAGAAAGCAAGCAAGTGCTCCAAAACTGATGGGAACATGTCAAAAGTACACTGAAGCCCACATGAAGGGGTTCCAACCTGATAAATCTGGAATAACTGAGCACCAAAATGAATAATGACAGGAATGGATTAAAACAATTTAGAAAAAGCCATGAATTCATACTAATACTAAAATTAAATAAAAGGAGTATATGTGCAAATTCTCTTCTCTACTGAAGAATGTCAATTAATACATGTACACAGAAAAACAGAAATAGAAAATCGCCAAAGTATTTTAGTAATACTGATTCTGGGAAGAATCACCATTGGATGCTAAAACCATTGGGTGAAAGACTGTTGGGGAACAGGATATTCACACAATCTCAAAGTGTGATTTATCACATTTAATAAGTCACATATTACTTATAAAGGGGAAAAGATGCCTTTACAATGGAGAAATCTGGTGGATGTCACCTTAACCAACTGATGACACTTAGCATCGCTAATCACGGGACATACTGGCTGTATCTGCCTCCTGATGTGATGCACTGAACAGGACACCAACTAGGAAATACTCCTGCTGGAAAAGTTTTAACTAGAATCTAATCATGAGGAAACAACCAGACAATCCAAATTGAGGGACATTCTGTACAACAACTTACCCAGACTCTTCAAAAATGGTGATGTCATAAAGCACAAAAAAAAAAAAAAAAAAGAGTATGCAACAATTTTAGATTAAAGGAGACTAAAGCAAGATGACTACAGCATGAGATCCAGGACTGTCATCCATATTCTATATGAGAACACAGTACTAGAGCAATGCTAGATTTCATGAGTGTGGTAATGATTTAGGGACTTGTCGGAGGATGCTTAGGAGACATGTTAGGTCAAGTGTCATGAGGTCTGCAAGTCTCAAATGACTCAGAAAGAAAAAAATGTGTGTGTGTGTAAAGAAAGAAAAGTAAAACAAAATGTGACAAAATGTTAATAACTGGTGATTTGAGGTGTGCAAGTGTTCATTGTGCTATTTCTGCAAAATTTTCCAAAATTTAAAACAAATACAAACCACTTCCAGTTCTCTTTCCTTTGCTTTACTAATCTTCATATCACTACATGTTTACCTGATCACCAGCCAACACCTATATACTTACTTGTTTATGTATTTACTGACTTTCTACCCCACTATGTGAGTTTCACATAGCCCTGGTGATGCAGTAGTTAAAGCGCTCAAGCACCAACCAAAAAGTTGGCAGTTAGAAACCACCAGCAGCAGGAGAAGATGTGGCAGTCCACTTCTGTAAAGATTACAGCCTATGGAAACCCATGATGGACTCAATGGCAGTGGGTTTATTTTTTGTTTTATGTGAGTTCACAAGGGCTGGGAACTGTTTGTTCCTTGCTGTTTCCCTAGTCCCTCCTAAAGCACCTAACACAGAATTGGCACTCAATAAAGATTTGGTGAATGACTGAATGTTCACAATAATTTGATGAAATAGATATTATTATTATCCTTTCTCTCATGTGTGTGTTCTCTCTCTCTCCAAAGGGGAAGACACTGAGGCACACAGAAGTTAGGTAACTTACAGAGGTTCATAACTCAGGTGTCTGTGGGGTAGGGGGCAGGATTTGAAGCAAGGTATCCGATTCTAGTGCTGAAGCTGTTCATCACTGTGTGGAGCAGCTTCCCTAGTGAGGCAGGCTCTGCCATCAAAGAGCTCACCTACAGGGCTGTACCATTCAGTCTTGTCCTTAATTTGATGTTCATTCAGATTGGGTGATAAATACATACTTGCTGAATGAAATGACCTCTGAATAAATGTATGAGTTAGGTGGGAGAGACAACCATGGGGGTCTGTTCAGATAATCTTCCTGGAGGAGGTGGGGCTTCCATGGGGTTTACAGTTGAAAGAGAGAACACAGAGCCAGGCAGCGGTGGCCAGAGGTGCATTCTGGTACCAGGGAATGAGAGACCAGCTCTTCCAGAGGAGAGTCACCCCATCCATTCAATCTCTAAATGCATCTCTTCTCCTCCTTTCCCACAGCCACCAGCGTATGAAACCATCACAGCTCTTGGGCCCTGTAATGGTAGTGCACTCTGGCCTCTCTACCTCCAATTTCTCATGATTGCAATTTTCTTCTCTTTACTGCTGCCAGATTATCTTTCCCAACCGCATGGTTCTGATCCTATCAGCCCAGAAACATCTCTCCTTTGTCTGCAGAAGAGAGCCCAACCTTCAAGGGGGGCACACAGAGGTTCACCACGGGGCCTCAAGCTCCCATGGGCACATCTCCTCTTTAGTCACTGAATGACCCGCTACTGCCCAAGTTCACCTTGCATGCTCTCACTCCCTGCTTACCGGGTCTCCTTCTCTCAGAATTTCTCCTACATCATCACATGTCCACATACTAACTGTCCTCAGAGGCCAAGTTCAAATACCCTGCCTTCCATACAGACTTGGAGATCACAAAAGATGTTTTCTTCTCTGCACTTTATTTTAACCTCTCTTACAACACTTACTTCTTTATAGCATAATGTAGGTACTTTTGAGGATAGCCCAATACTCCCCAAACCCCAGTTAAGCTGTACTCCATAGATGTATCTACCCCACAGGCACTCAGAAAACATGGAACAGATAAGTGAATGGAGATGGAAGATGGATTTGCAAGTCATGTATCAAAGGGCCCACAATGAGGAGACCTCAGAGAAAAAAAAGAGCTAGTCAGGGGGTTATTGCCGTACATCAGCGGTTGGTTATGACTCGACTAAAATCCTGTGTGTGGAGATTATGAGGGTGAAGAAGTAAATATGAGGCCAAAGATTCTCTCTTTCATGGAGCTGTTGTGACTGAACAAGTGTGGAAGGGATAACAGTAGACAGACACTCCCACGTTAGTTCTTCTATGTTTTAAACGGAACAGTGCAGCAGTCACACTACCTAAGGAATTCTGAAGTGAGGTCACAATCTACTGAAAACGCTTCGCCCTGCCCCGCTCCCCTGCCCGCTGCAAGGCAGTTCTGAAAAGTCGCCTGCTGATAACGGAGAGTACCAGCAGCCACGGGGCGGGGCAGATATCTCGGGCTCTCGGATTTCCGAAGCCCTAGCCCGGAGGGCGGAGGAGGTGAGCAGGCTAGAGGATCCTCGTTCTTCCGGCAGGTAGGACCCGGTTGCCACACTCTGGACGAGCTCACCGACTGGGAAAGCAGCGATGAGGTCTGCTGAGGTTTTTGAAGACGATACGTGGAGGCCCAGGACGTATTACTTTGGAGTCATCTGAGTGTTAGAAGAGAAGCACACTCTTCCGTAGAGCACACTGGGTGGGGAGGTGTGTGGAGTGCGGGTGGGGAGCTTAGGAAAGCTCCCTAAAGGAAGAAGCCCCCAAATTAGGCTAGAGTGGCGAGCGGGCTGGGGCCCTGTCCATTTTCGTGACAAGTAGGATTTAGGCTACTCAAGGCTAATGCTTCCTCCTGACTATACCATGGAGACTTGATGAAATAAGTTTCTCTCCCGGAAAGCCTCCCGCTGGCTGTGATTCTCCTGGGCCTCCCCGTCCCGGCCCCACCTTGCCCACCAAGCCCCGGCTCCCCGGCGCCCCGAGGGCGAAGAGTCGCCTGGGACCACGGACACTCCCGGAGCTTGTCAATCCTAGCTAGCCGGTGCGGCGCGGCGAGGGGAGGGGGGTGGGGAAGACCTCCACTCACCGAACCAGAGCAGCAGGCAGATCAACCTGAGGACCCTTAGGGCCCGCCCAGGGGCACTCCCTACGGCCATGTCGCGCCTGGCAGCCTCCGAGCAAGCGGCAGGCCGGGAGCAACCTCCGTTCGCCTAGAATCGCCCCCGGCCCTAAGCAAAAATACAGCGCCCCGCCTCCCGCTCGGCCCCGCCCCGGCGCCCTCCGCGCACGCGCTCTCATCTCCGAGGCGTCGTTCCTCTTTTCTGCGAAGGCTGGCCGCCTGCGTTCCCGCCCCGCTCGTTATCGGTTCTCCGCGGGCGCCCTTCCTGTTTCCTGCGTGTCTGCCCCAGGGCGTTTGGCTCCTCACGCGCGTTCCCAGGGCGCAGCTCTGCCGAGGTCTTTGCGCAGGTCCTTTATCCCCCAAGCTGCCGGGCGCAGTCCGGCCTCGGTCGCTCCCGTCCTTCACGCTGCCGACGCCGCCTGCTCTGTAGAACGCTCTTTAAAACTGGCTTGTGTTTTTAAAACCAGGTTTATCTTCGTTCTTCCCGCACCTCTAGCGTTTTTCCTTAGTATTTGCGATGTGATGGAGACAACTCCGTAGCTGGCGGGGTGGGGGGGTCGGGTTGCTCGCCGAAAGCCGCGGCCCTGTGGGCTGGCTCTTGAGGTGACTCCGGCAAAGGGCTGGGAGGCTCCGAAGCACTTCGTTCCTTCAGAGCTTTCTAGCAGCCCCAGTAGCAGCGAGTGGCTTGCTGTTCCTGCCAGTTACTCAGCTGTGGGACCCTGGGCAAGACGGTGTCTTTGGATCGCTTGCCTCACTTACTAAAACGAACAAAAGGAAAAGAGACATTTTAGACTAACTGTTAGCATGTGTGGAGTTACTTGGTGCAGCCCCTGCAGCGCCTGTTTTTGCTCATTCATGTAGTTAACTGAGATGCCACCGTTTCATTAAGCCTAACCCGCCAAACACTGGAATTGCCAGTCTTGGTTTCTCCCTTCTCGGTTTCCTCTTTGTTTTCCTCTTCGTCAGTCTCAAATGTGGACTTTCCCTCGGGCTCACGTGTCAGGTGTGCTCACTCCCTCACTGTGTGACCTCCCAAAAATCTATCTGGCCCAAGCAGCAGCAGGAATCTGGAACTCTCCATCTTACTGGTTAGCCCTCCCCTCAAATTCATCAAATCCGAAATCGAATTACTCTGTTCCCAGAACTAGCTCCTAATGTCAGCCTTCCTGTGTGTTTCCTTTCTTTTGAGAGAAGCACCAAGATCCCCTGGACAGCCCAGGGAATTAAGAAAAAAAAACTTGGCTACCGTGTGAGAATAAGTTACCTCTTCCCTTGAAAAGGACTCCCTGCTGCCCTAATAAACATCACAGCACCTTGCAAATTGTGGAACTCAGTGGAAATGTTATTTATTGTTGCTAGTATCTCCATCATCCTAAGGTAAACCTGTTGCCCTGAAGTCAATTCCAACTCATAGCAACCGTATAGGACAAAGTAGAACTTCCCCATAGGGTTTCCAAGGCTGTAATCTTTTACGGAAGCAAACGTATCTTTCTTCCATGATGTGCTGGGTTCAAACTGCCAGCCTTTTAGTTAGCATCCGAGCACTTAATGACGGCACCATCAGGGCTCCTCCGTAAAGATTACAGCCTTGGAAACCCTGTGGGGGAAGTTCTACTCTGTCTTACAGGGTCTCTATGAGTCAGAGTCGACTCCATGACAATGGTTTAATCTTTACTGAAGCAGACTGCCATGCCTTTCTCCCGCAGAGCAGGTGGTGGGTTTGAACCTCTGACCTTTTGGTTAGCAGCTGAGCACTTAACCACTGTGCCACCAGGATTTCCCCATCCTAAGGTAGGGGCACCCAAACCTCTCAACTCGAGCCACTTGAAACATATTGCAAACATTCATGAATTATTTCTTAAATTAGCCATAAAATCCAAAAAGTTATCTTTATCAATGAATATTCTGTGATCAACGGCCTGCATCATGAAGCCTACTACCTTTTGACATTCTCTATCATCAGTAGATATTGGGAACACAAGGGCAGGTGTAGTGTGTAGTAAGAAATATGAGGAAATCTTAATGATCTGACTGAGACTGGAGGAACCCCTGAAGCCATGGCCCCCAGATGCTCTGTTAACCCAAAACTGAAACTATTCCCAAAGCCCACTCTTCAGACAAAGATTAGACTGGACTATAAAACATAAAATAATACTCCTGCTTCTTAGTTCAAGCAGATACACGAGACCAAATGGGCAGCTGCTGTCTGGAGGCAGGATGAGAAGGCAGGAAGGGACAGGAGCTGGTTGGAGGGACACAGGAAACCCGGGATGGAAAGGTGGATTGTGCCGTCCCATTATAGGGATTGCAACTAGGGTCATATAACAACACATGTATAAATTTTTGTAAGAGAAATTAACTTGAGCTATAAACTTTCACCTAAAGCACAATAAAGAAAAATTTTTAAAAACGCTTGTGAGTGGCCATCTAAGATACAACAATTGGCCTCTTTCCCATCCGGAGCAAAGAAGGATGAAGAAAACCAAAGACTCAAGGAAATTATTAGTCCTAAGGATTAATGGGCCACATGAACCATGGCCCTCACTAGCCTGAGACCAGAAGAACTAGATAGTGCCAGGCTACCAATACCACTCTGACCAGGACCACAGTAGTAGGTCATGAACAGAGTGGGAGAGAAATGTAGAACAAAATTCAAACTCATAAACAAGACCGGACATACTGGTCTGATAGAGACTGTTGGAACCCCCAAGGCTATGGCCCTTCGATACCCTTCAAACTTGGAACTGAAATCACTCCCAGAGATCACATTGTAGCCATCCAATAGACAAGCCTATAAAATGAACATAACACCAGCGAGAAATGTACACCTCAGAACAGTCAACTATACGAGACATAAAGAACAGCATTTGCACAAAAGCAAAGTTCAGAAGGAAAGTAAGGGCAAGAAAGCTGGGTGAATGGACACAGGAAACACAGGGAGAAAGGAGGGGAGAGCGCTGACACATTCAGGGATTTGCAAACAATGTCATGAAACAAGCTGTGTCTAAATTGTTGAATGGGAAACTAATTTGTTCTGTAAAGTTTCACCTAGACAACAATAAAATGTTCAAAAAAAAGCAAGAAACATGAGAAAATCAAGTTTCTCCTCTGTCCTGGGCTATCAGGAACTCAGGCTAACTTGGAAAGATAGCATGGGGTCAAATTGTGACCCTTAGACATCGGGAGTGTCATGGATTGAGTAGTGTCCCCCAAGAATGTCTGTCAACTTGGCTGGGCCATGATTCCTATTGTTGTGTGATTGTCCACCACTTTGTCATCTGGTGTGATTTTTCTATGTGTTGTAAATCCTATCTCTATGATGTTAATGAGGCGGTTGTGTTGATGAGGCAAGACTCAATCTACAGGATTGGGTTGTATCTTGAGCCAATCTCTTTTGCGATATAGAGGAGAGAAGCGAGCAGAGAGACATGGGGGACCTCATACCATCAAGAAACGAAGTAGGAGAATAGCGAATCCTTTGGACCTGGGGTCCCTGCGCTGAGAAGCTCCTTGACCAGGTAAGATTGATGACAAGGACCTTCCCCTAGAGCCCACAGAGAGAGAAAGCCTTCACCTGAATTTGGACTTTTAGCCTCCTAAATTGTGAGAGAATAAATTCTGTTTGTTAAAGCCCTCAATGCTTGTGGTATTTCTGTTACAGCAGCACTAGATAACTAAGACAGGTAACCAAGTTTTTGAGCTGGGAAGTGATACAATAACAGCAAACATTTGTTGAGCACTTATTACAGGCCAGGCCCAGTGTTAAGTGCATTGTCTAGATTAATTTAATCCTTATCCTGTGGGGAGGTGCTATTGCTGTCCCTCTTTTTACAGATAAGGAAACGGTCGCTCAGAGAAGGGACACAGAGTTGAGGCAGAACTAGGAACCCAACCGAGGCCAAGTCCAAAGCCCCGACTCTTGCCCTTTTCTACAGTAGCAAGATGTGATAAAGGGGTTGCTTTCAGACTGGCAAGGTCTCTAGGTCCCAAGGTCCCAAGGTCCCAAGTGATTTGTAACTGGCTACTAACCTAAAGATTTGTGGTTCAAACCCCCCAGTGATGCCACAGAAGAAAAGCTTGGTGATCTGCTTCCATAAAGATTACAACTAAGAAAACCCCATGGGGTTGCCATGAGTCGGAATTGACTTGACAGCAATAGGTTTTTATTTGGTTGTTGTTCAGACTGGTAGCCATGCTGCAGTTTGAATTGACTAGCAAAAGCTGTAAACCCTCCCGAGAGCAGGGCTGAGAAAAGGACTACCCACTCACTTGGGTCTGGGAAGTACCACCCAAATCATGGTCTGCAGGCACTGGATGAGAAGTGATTCACTAGGCCTTCCTTGGAAGGCCTCTCCTTCGACAAACAAGCAGTGCCAGCCTGTTCAGTCACATGATGCTGTGCTTCCATCAAACGTTTTTAGAAGCGCCTATATGCCTGGTCTAGTTGATTTCATGAATCAAAAGTGGCTCAGAAATGCTGGACCTGCAGTGTACTAGGCAGGCAGCCACTGAGAACTTGCCACCAAAAGGTCATATTTTTCATCCTGTGACCAGTGTTGAGAGATCCAGTTTATCTTCTTGTCCCTGCAGATATCACTCACTGTGATGGTTGAGGTTGTGTGTCAACTTGGCTGGGCCATGATTCTCAGTGGTTTGTCAGTTATGTAATGATGTAGTTTGGCAGTTGTGTACTGATGGAATTTGGCAGTTATGTAATGATGTGGCCCTTCTCCATGATGTGATCTGATGTGATCAGTGAATCATATATAAGGAGAGTTTCCTCAGGGGTGTGGCTTGCATCCAATATACATTTGGATGTTCTGGCGAAGCTCGTTTGCTTGCTCTGGATCCTGCATCTGGCTCGACATCATCTGACCTCTGGTCCTAGGGACTAGAGCCAGCTGCCTGCAATATTGCTTGGATTCATCAGCCTCCGCAGCCTGTGAGCCACTAGCCTGCAGTCTGACCTGCCAGTCTTGGGTTTGTCAGCCCCTGCTTCTGCATGAGTCAGGAGAAGCCTCCAGCCTGACACCTGACTCATGGAATTGGGATTTGCCAGCCTCTACAACTGCATGAGCTATTTCCTTGAGATAAATCTCTCCGTCTTTATATATATATATGTATGGAGCCCTGGTGGCACAGTAAGAGCTTGGCTGTTAACCAAAAAGTCAGCAATTCAAATCCACCAGCCACTCCTTGGAAAGCCTGTGGGGCAGTTCTATTCTGTCCCATAGGGTCACTTTGAGTTGTAATTGGCTCAAATGCAATGGGATATATATATATATATATATATATATATATATATATGCTTCAGTGGTTTTGCTTCTCTAGAGAACCTAAGACATTTGGTACTGAGAGTGGTTCTGGAGAAACAAAATTGTAAGGATGAGTTTTCTAAACTGGTTTCTCAAATCTGACTAGTCTTAAAGGCGCTGATGACTCTACCTCCAGTGGTAAAGAGGGTGCTGCTAATCCATGGCATGAGGTGGCAGTAATAATACAGAAAATATCACCACCAATCACTCAAGTATTGGTAAGAAGCAAGGCTCTGGGTGATAGCATGTTTGACACTTTTCTACAATTTTGTCAATAAGAAGTATAGGGAAGCTGGTTGGTTGGTCCTACTTTCGCTAGACAAAGTAGTGAAAGAGATGAGCTCAGGGCTTCAGAGTCACAGCTCAAATGCATCATTAAAGACCTCAAAGTTGCCACATGTGACATGAAAGAAAGTCTTATTTCTTGCAGTAATAGAGCTGATACCAAAAGAAAACCCAGAGTCTTATCGTAACAGTGGCTGAATTGCAAAGCCAACTAATTCTCAACCTCAAATGGTGTCTGAAGTTAAAGTGAGCGCATTGATTGGGAAGAAATGGGATCCGGAAACTTGACATGGGGACATACAGGCAGATCATCAGGAAGCTGGGGAACTGAGCCCCTGAATTCCGTTGAATCACTCCTGCCAACAAACCAGCCCTGTTACTCCCATCTGAAAAGATTGCTCCATTTTTGCTAAGCCACCCTCCCTGGTAAAACCATTATCCCTTCCACCCTGATCTGATGAGATCAACCCAACTATGTCTGAAAAGTCTTTGAGATATTGCCTGGGGCGGTATCTGAGTCATTGCCTGGGGCATTGTCTGGGGCAGATGCCTTACAATACATTGCTGAATGTTCCCAGGACCCACCCATACCACCCATTTTTGCTTCTAGACCTATAACTAAACTTAAGTCCCAGCAGGTCCCAAAAGGTGAAGTACAAAGTGGCCCAGGAGGAGGTATCCTATACTCCAAAAGAACTGCTTGACTTCTCTAATATACACAAACAAGAACCTGGGCAATATGTGTGGGAAGGCCTATTAAGGTTGTGGGATAACCGTGCAAGGAACATAAAGTTGGATTAGTCTGAGTTTATTGATATGGGCCCACTAAGCACAGATTCTTCATTCAGTGTTTCAGCTCAAGAGATTAGGAAAGGATCTGATAGTTTATTTGATTGGTTCACTGAAGCATGGTTTACACGCTGACCTACACTAAATGAAGTTAAAGTACCGGCTCTGCCTTGGTATACTGTAGAAGAAGGTATCCAAAGGCCTAGGGAAATTGGCATATTACAGTGGATTTATCAGGTCAGACCCACAGACCCATGCATGGAGTGCCCAGAGAACACACCTTTTACCACAGCAGTGAGGAACAAATTTGTGATAGGAGCCCCAGCATCCTTGAATACTGCTGTGATTTCTATTTTATGTAAGTTAGATTTGACAGTGGGAACTACCCTAACTGAATTAAGACACCTAACTACAATGAGGCTGATTGGACCCTGTGCTGGGTAGGGGCCAAAGTGGTGACACTCAGTCAAAAAAGACAGGTGGAGGTGGTTACCATAGTGGACAGCAGAGTCAAAGCAGTAATCAGAATAGTGACTCATATGAACTTATGGCATTGGCTACTTAGTCATGGTTTCCCTAGGAGTGAAGTAGATGGGAAATCTACTAAATGTTTACTGGATCTGTACAGGTAGAAGAATTCTAGATCAAGTGAATGGCAGCCTAACTTGAATCACCGGAATAGAGAATCACAGCCTATTACAGATTGAATTGTGTCCCCCAAAAATATGTCAAATTGGCTAGGCCATGATTCCAAGCATCATGTGGTTGTCCTCCATTTTCTGATCTGATGTAATTTTCCTATGTATTGTAAATCCTAACCTCTATGATGTTAATGAGGCAGGATTAGAGACAGTTATGTTAATGAGGCAGGACACAATCTACAGGATTGTGTTGTATCTTGAGTCAATCTCTTTTGAGATATAAAAGAGAGAAGCAAGTAGAGAGAACAGGGACCTCCTGCCACTAAGAAAGAAGAGCAGGGAGTGGAGAATGTCCTTTGGACCCAGGGACCCTGTGCTGAGAAGCTCCTAGACCAGGGGACTATTGATGACAAGGACCTTCCCCCAGAACAAACAGGGAGAGAAAGCCTTCCCCTGGAGCTGGCACCCTGAATTCAGACTTCTAGCCTCCTAAACTGTGAGAGAATAAATTTCTGTTAAAGCCATCCACTTGTGGTATTTCTGTTATACCAGCACTAGGTAACTAAAACCTGGCCCCTCAATTAATTACCAGACTTGAGCAAGTTTACAGACCCACAACCCTTGAAGGAAGGGGAGGCCAGGTCCCCTTGAGGAAGGACCCCACTATACTGCCAGAAATCTTTCTCCCAACCTTCCCCAAAGAGATCTACAGCCTTTAACAAGACTCACTGTTCATTGGGGGAAAGGAAATAATCAGACTTTTGAGGGATTACTGAATATTGGCTCTGAACTAATTCCAGGAGACCCAAAACATCACTGTGGCCCACCAGTCAGAGTAGGGGTATGTGGAGGTCATATTACTAATGGAATCTTAGCTTAGGTTCATCTCACAGTGAGTCCAGTGGGTCCCTGAACCCATACTGTAGTGATTTCCCCAGTTCGGTTCCCTGACAAGTAAAGTAGGGGCTATTATGGTAGGAAAAGGCAACTGAAAGCCATTAGAACTGCCCCTACCTAGGAAAACAGTAAACGAAAAGCAATACTGCATTCTTGGAGGAATTACAGAGATTACTGCCAGCATCAAAGACTTGAAGTATGCAGGGGTGGTGATTTCCATCATATCCCCATTCAACTTGCCTATCTGATCTGTGCAAAAAACAGATGTATCTTGGAGAATGACAGTGGATTATCATAAACTTAAGAAGATGGTGACTCCAATTGCAGTTGCTGTTCCAGATGTGGTTTCATTACTTGAGCAAATTAATACATCTCCTGGTACCTGGTGGAGGCCTGGTGGTACAGTGGTTAAGAGCTTGGCTACTAACCAAAAGGTCAGTAGTTCAAATCCACCAGCTGCTCCTTAGAAACCCTATGGGCAGTTCTACGCTGGTACCTGGTATGCAGCTATTGATCTGGCCATGCCTTTTCTCAGTTTCGGTTTTGAAGGAATACCAGAAGCAGTTTGCCTTCAGCTGGCAAGGCCAGCAGTACACCTTTACTGTCCTACCTCAAGCTATATCATTTTTCCAGCCCTATGTCATATTCGGTGCCCTGGTGGCTCAGTGGTTAAGAGCTTGCCTGCTAACCAGAAGGTCAGCAGTTCAAATATACCAGTTGATCCTTAGAAATCCTATGGGGCAGTTTTACTCTGTCCTGTTGAGTTGCTATGAGTCAAAATTGACTCGACAGCAACTGGTTTGGTTTGGATTATGTCATATTTAGTCTGCAGGTAACTTGATCACCTTTCCCTTCCACAAGACATCACATGGTCCATTACATTGATGACATTATATTGACTGGATCTAGTAAGGAAGAAGTGTCAATGACTTGGGATATTGGTAAAACATTTGCAAACTAGACGGTGAGAAATTAATTCCACAAAAATTCAGGCACCTTCCATCTCAGTGAAATTTCTAGGAGTCCAGTGGTATGGGGCATGTAGAGATATTCCTTCTGAAGTGAAAGGATAAGTAGTTACTTCTGGCCCCTCCTACAATTAAAAAGGAGGCACACGTCTGGTTGGCCTGTTTGGATTTTGAAGGCAACATATCCCTCATTTGGGTGTGCTACTCCAGTCTATTTATCAACTGGTTTGAAAAGCTGCTAGTTTTGAGTGAGGCCCACAACAAGAGAAGATTCTTCAACAGGTTCAGGCTGCCATGTAAGCTGCTCTGCCACTTGGTCCATATGATCTGGCTGATCAAATGATTCTTGAAGTGTCAGTGGCAGATAGAGATACTATTTGGAATCTTTGGGGGTCTCTATTGGTGAATCAAGTGCAGACCCTTAGGATTTTGGAGAAAAGTCCTGCCATCCTCTGCATATAACTACTCTCCTTTTGAAAAACAGCTTTTGGATTGTTACTGGGCTTTAGCAGAGATGGAATGTTTAATACATAAGCCACCAAGTCACCATGTGGCCTAAGCTGCCCATCATGAACTGGGTGTTGTCTGACCCACAGAGCCATAAGTCAGACATGCACAGCAGTACTCCATCATTAAATGGAAGTGGTATATATGAGATCGGGCAGGACCTGAAGACACAAGTCTAAATTGTGTGAAAAAGTTGCCCAATGCCCATGGTCTCCACTCCTGTCATATTACCTGCCCTGTCCTAGTGTGCACATATGGCCTCATGGGGAGTTCCTTTTGATCAGTTGACTGACGAAGAGAAAACTCATGCCTGATTTACAGATGCTTCTGCGTGATATGCAGGCACCACTCAAAAGGGGACAGTGGTAGCACTGCAACCCTTTTCTCCCTGAAGGACAGTGGTGAAGGGAAATCCTCCCAATGGGCAGAACTTGAGCAGTGCACCTGGTTGTTCACTTTGCTTGAAAGGAGAAATAGCCAGATATGCAACTGTATACTGAGTCATGGACTGTAGCCAATGGTTTGGCTGGATGGTCAGGGACTTGGAAGAAAAATGATGGGAAAATTGGTGACAAGGAGGTAACAAGGAGGTATGGGGAAGAGGTATGTGGATAGACCTCTTTCACTGGGCCAAAGAAGTGAAAATATTTGTGTCTCATATAAATGCTCACCAAAGGGTGACATCAGCAGAGGAGGATTTCAATAATCAAGTGGATGATGCATTCTGTGGAAACTAGTCATCCTCTTTCCTCAGCCACTTCCATCATTACACAATGGGCTCATGAACAAAGTGGCCATGATTGAAGGGATGGAGGTTCTGCATGGGCTCAGTGACATGGATTTCTCCTCACCAAGGCTGACTTGGCTACAGCTACTGCTAAATGTCAAATCTTCCAGCAACAGAGACCAACACTGAGTGCCTGATATGGCACCATCCCTCGAGGTGATCATCCAGCAACCTGGTGGCAGGTTGATTACATTGGACCACTTTTATCATGGAAAGGGCAGCATTTCATTCTTACTAGGATAGACACTAACTCTTGATATGGATTTGCCTTCCCTGCACGCAATGCCTCTTCCAAAACTACCATCCATGGACTCACAGAATGTCTTATCTGCCGCCATGGTATCCCACACAGCATCGCCTCGGATGAAGGGACTCACTTCACAGCAAATGAAGTACAGCAATGGGCCCATGCTCATAGAATTCATTGGTCTTAATCATGTTCTCCATCATCCTGAAGTAGATGGCTTGATAGAACGATGGAATGGCCTTCTAAAGACACAATTACAGTGCCAGCTAGGTGGCAACACTTTGCAGTGTTGGGGCAATGTTTTTAAGGAGGCTGTATATGCTTTCAACCAGCATCTAATATATGGCGCTATTTCTCCCAGAGCAAGGATTCACAGCTTCAGGAATCAATGAGTGGAAATGGACTGGCACCACTTATCATTACCTCTAGTAACACACTTGAAAAATTTTTGCTTCCTATCCCTGTGACCCTATGCTCCACAGGTCTAGAGGTCTTAGTTCCAAAGGGAGGAATGCTCAAACCTGGAGACACAACATGGATTTCACTGAACTGGAGGTTAAGCATGTCACCTGGCCACTTTAGGCTCCTCTGGATCAACAAGCAAAGAAGGGATTTACCACACTGGCTAGTGTGACTGATCCTGACTACCAAGGGGAAATGGAATTGTTGTTGCATAATGGAGGTAAAAAAGAGTATGTATGGAATACAGAAGATCCCTTAGGGCATCTCTTAGTACTACCATGTCCTGTGATTAAAGTCAATGGAAAACTATAGCAACCCAATTCCGACATTACTACCAATGGCCCAGACCTTTCAGGAATGAAGGTTTGGGTCACCCCATCAGGCAAAGAACCATGACCAGCTCAGGTGCTTGCTGAGGGTAAAAGGAATGAGTGGTGAAAGAAGGTAGTTCTAACTACCACCTATGACCACATGATCAGTTGCAGAAACGAGGACTGTAATTGTTATGAGCATTTTATTATACATGTAAATGTGCATATATATATAGCAATTGTTTTTGTTTTCTTCCTTTATCCCATTGCTTATAAAATATAAGATGTGAACAGGGCTAGTGCATTTTCGGTTGTATGTGTGTTAGTTGTATCATGTTATGCACAAGTATGACTTTGTAATTGTCTTTTATAGATTGTGTATGGTTTAAGAAGGTGTGTACAGTTGCCAAGTAGACAAGGGGTAGACTGTGATGGTTGAGGTTGTGTGTCAACTTGGCTGGGCCACGATTCTCAGTGGTTTGGCAGTTATGTAATGATGTCATCATCCTCTATGATGTGATCTGATGTGATCAGTCAATCAGTTATAAGGAGAGTTTCACTGGGGGTGTGGCCTGCATCCAATATACATATGGACATACTGGCAAAGCTCGCTTGCTTGTTCTGGATCCTGCATCTGGCTCATCATCATCTGACCTCCAGTCCTTGGCACTTGAGCCAGCTGCCTGCCGTATTGCCTGCTGATCTTGGGATTCATCAGCCTCTGAAGCCTGTAAGCCAGCAGCTTGCTGTCTTACCTGCTGATCTTGGATTCATCATCCTATTTTACTGACTATGCAAAAGCATTCAACTGTGAGGATCATAACAAATTATAGATAACATTGCAAAAAATGGGAATTCCAGAACATGTAATTGTGCTCATGCAGAACCTGTACATAGACCAAGAGGCATTTGTTTGAACAGAACAAGGGGATGCTACGTGGTTTAAAATCAGGAAAGATGTGTGTCAGGGTTATATCCTTTCACCATACTTATTCAATCTGTATGCTGAGCAAATAATCTGAGAAGCTGGACTATATGAAGAAGATCACAGCATCAGGGTTGGAGGAAGACTTATTAACAACCTGCATTATGCAGATGACACAACCTTGCTTGCTGAAAGTGAAGAGGACTTGAAGCATTTACAGATGAAGATCAAAGACTACAACCTTCAGTATGGATTACACCTCAACATAAAGAAAACAAAAATCTTCACAACTGGACCAATAGACAACATCGTGATAAACAGAGACAATATTGAAGTCAAGGATTTCATTTTACATGGATCCACAATCAATGCCCATGGAAGCAGCAGTCAAGAAATCAAATGACGTATTGCATTGGGCAAATCTGCTGCAAAACACCTCTTCAAAGTGTTAAAAAGCAAAGATGTCACTTTGAGGACTAAAATGTGCCTGACCAAAGCGATGGTGGCTTCAATCACCTCACATGCATGCGAAAGCTGGACAATGAATAAGACCAAAGAATTGATGCCTTTGAATTATGGTGTTGGCAAAAAATATCGAATATACCACGGACTGTCAGAAGAACGAACAAATCTGTCTTGAAAGAAGTACAGCCAGAATGATCCTTAGAAATGAGGATGGCAAAACTGTCTCACATACTTTGGACATGTTACCAAGAGGGATCAGGCCCTGGAGTGGGACATCATGTTTGGTGGAGGGTCAGCGAAAAGAGGAAGACCCTCAATGAGATGGACTGACACAGCAGCTGCAAGAATGGGCTTAAGCACACCACCAATCATAAAGATGGTGCAAGACCGGACAGTGTGTCGTTCTTTTGTACATAGGGTTGCTATGAGTCAGAACCATCTTGACGGCACCTAACAACAACAACCAGTTGTCGTCAAGTCAACTCTGATTCATGGCAACCCCATGTGTGTCAGAATAGAACTGTCCTTTATAGGGTTTTCAATGGCTGATTTTTTGGAAGTAGATCACCAGGACTTTCTTCTGAGGCACCTCTGAGAGGACTCAAACTCCAACCTTTCAGTTAGCGCCAAGTGTGATAGCCATTTGCATCACCTTTTAGGACTCCTGTGATGGACTGGAAGGTTAAGAAAAAAGGGCCCAGTCTGCTCACATGGCTGGGGTCTGCTGCTCTTCCTAGCATGCCGCTCTCTGGTACTTGAGCTCTAGTTTCTGTCAAACTCTTGGAACCATCCCCAGGAAACTTAGGAATTCCAGAACACAGTAAGCCAAAACACTGCTTTTAATCCTGTATAAATGAAAATCGTCCTTGCCTCATCCGTACATTCACTTCATTTATATAAAAAATGCGCAGATTTGCACAAGGGCATAGAGGGGTAATCTCACTCCATAATATTCTATTTCCCTTTTTAAAATGTTCCCTGGCAGAAAGAGAGCACTTGGGAAAAAATTAGGCAAAAATAATGCATAAGACTTAACATGGAACCATTCTGGGTACTAGAGGGATAAATATCACATTTTCAACTCCTGGCCAAGCCAGCAGCTGCAAGAAGTTGATAAGGATGCAGCAAACAGGGTCAGGAGCAGAGGAATGCACACATTTAAGCTTTTGAAAGACCTGGATTTAAAAAAGAAGAAGAAAAAAAAAGGAACACCTCCTTCTGCTTTTTTCCCCACTTTTGCATGTTCTTCTGTGAATTTTACAGAATTATGAATGGCTTCTGACTAATCATGTAGCACTGCTGTGACTTTAAGTGTTCTGTCATTCTTCTCAATGTGCAGATGTGATGAACGCCTTCTAAACGTCCCAGCATTTGAGTTGTGGAGGTACCAGGGACTGGTGTGCTATGCAGTCTCACGGGAGAGGAATACACAGCTCCTGCTCTGACCTCCGTGCTGGACAATGCTTGCTGAATATACCACAGTCAGGGCAAGCTTACACAGTTTTAAAAAAATGGTGTGGTCTTGTTGCAGAGGCCTTTGGTGGCCAAGAAGAAGGTTGTCCCATGTTCCTGCTCTCCTTCACCAGCCCCCTCCCACCCCATCCCCTGGAAAAACAAATCAACAAACAAAAAACAACTGGTGAGGTCTACATTCTGAACCTGCCCATCAGGCCTCCAGCTGTATTGTGCATTGCACGATTCCAGGGGTAGAATAGCGGTCCCTGGGTGGTGTAAACAGTTAAGTGTTCCACTACTAGCCGAAAGAGTGGCAGTTTGAACCCTCCCAGAGGCACCTTGGAAGAGAAGACAGCCCTGGTGATCTACCTCTGAAAGGTCACAGAGCAGTTTTATTCTGCACACACGGGGTTGACATGAGTCAGGATTGACCTGACAGCAACTGACACGCACAGCAAAGGGGCAGCAAGGCCCTTCACAGTCTGGGTGGTTGGTCTTTGTTGCCTTCGAGTCAGCTCCAACTCATGGCAACCTTATGTATAACAGAACAGAATGGTGCCTGGTCCTGCACCATGATCCTTGGTACGTTCCATCAGGGCAGCTGTGCATATTTAGTATGAGACATTTTCAGCAGATGGCAGTACAGTGTCATGAGGACGGAGTGTTTTTTATAATTTGTACAAAGGCACCATTTAGGCTGGGGATGTATTGAGCGTGATAATAAAGGCTGTGATTCATGAACCTTAAGCCTACCAGGCCCATGCCAAGGACAGGACTCAAGGCTCCAGGGCACAGCTCCTAAGAGGACAGCACTGATTATTAAATGAGGGGAAAGAAGGACAGCAGACTCCAGTAAATGTAAACAGCCGTATTTTCAACATAATTTACTACAGGTCTCTGAAGTGTATGTAAAACATTTTAGTGCAACATCTTACAAATAGTTTTCCTTTTTAAAAAAAAACACAAAAACAAATCAACAGCTCTCTACATCATGCGTGGTTTAACTTTCTTCTCCCATCTCCTTTTTTTCTTCAACCATTAACGCAGAGAAACCATTGCTTGAAAAGAATATGAAAACTTTTTTACAGACACACCCTGGTGAAAGAGGGTGTAGTAAAATCTATGTCCTGGAATGGGCCTAGCACAGTGTAGTTTGTATAAATGCAACATCATAGACATAGATAAGCCAAGAGGGTGGTTGGCAGTTTTCCTCTCCTGGCTCTAGAGGGCTGAAGCTCCGGTAGGCAACTGCAATGAGGTCACACAGCCACTGGAGGGCACAATCACTATGCATCTGACACATTCCATTTCCATTCAAATGGCCAAAGAAAGAAGGTCCAGGGGCTTTTCACAGAAAGCTGAAAAAAGCTCAACCTTTGATGCGGTATCCCCAGTCCAATAGAAAATACACAGAAAACAGCAATTATTAAAATACTGGCTTCGGTTGCTTTTTTCCTTTCAAATTTCCTGCAGCTGCTTCACGTATTTAATTATGCGCAGCAACTCCTTTTCTACAACTGTAAACCAATACAATGCAAATCTTAATTACACTTCCCAGCCCCATCCAGCCCTCTGGCATCTTTCCATTCAGACAAAGGAAAAGTACGTCATCTTCTCTCCCTGATTCAGTCTGAAAATGAGGAGTCAGCTCTTCCTCACTGGAAGCCCACACCCCTGAAATGAAAAAACGGGGCAAAGACTGCTCACTTCCCTCATGACTGAGCCAATTCGGCACCTTGAACATGTCGATGCAGCATAATAAATGAGAATGAGCGTGTTAGGTACCAGCAGGATTAAGGTGGCGGTGCCACTCCTTGTTTCACAGCATAGTACTGGCGTATCTGGAAGAAAGAGGCTGGGCTACATAAGCCTGTCAGAAAGTGGTGGCTGAGCAATCACCTGGTGTCCCGTCAGCTGTGGCTCAGTCAAGTATGCAGTGAGCACGCCAAGCACCTGCACACATTCAGACCCCTAATAAGGATCAGAGGAATCCCGGTGGCACAAACGGTTAACGCTGGGCTGCTAACTGAAAGGCCAGCAGTTCGAACTCACCCAGCAGCTCCACAGGAGAAAGACCTGGTGATCTGTTCTCATAAAGATCACAGCCTAGAAAACTCTATGGGGCAGTTCTACTCTGTCACATTGGGTTGCTATGAGTCAGAATCGACTCAACAGCACCCAACAACAACAGTAAGGATCAGGACCCACATGGCTGGGGGAGTCCCACAGCTTCCCCTGGAGTCTGTTCAGTTACAGAATCCCTGGTGGCTTCTTCAAAATTGGAAGCCCTCTTGGGATTCACGCAAATTCACAAAGGAAGGGAGAGTGCACTATTAGCCAGCAAAATGTGGGAAAACAAGAGCATAAAACGTCGCCATGGGGTGAACAGCTGACACTGCTCCCAAGTAGCCAAGCACCTTGTCCAGTAGTGTAAAATAACGGGGGTGGTACTGGCCCTGTTGGGTTTAAGGGACACTAAAATTAAAAAGCCACCATAACAATGAACAACCAAGTAACCTAAAACCACACACAAGATCCAAGAAAGGGAAAGAAAAAACTCCACAGACAATGCCACATGATCACTTTCTGTGGAGAGGCTGTAAGGCGAAAGGATTACCAAGGAACTGAGTCTAGACCTCCCCTAGTCCGATATTTTTACGGCAGTGAGACATGGCAAGAGACAAATGATGAATAAGGAAGATGTGAATGTTTTTGAGGAAAATCTAATTGGAAGGAGGAAGCAAAATCCAGTCTTCATACCTCCAGGGAGGTAGTTACTTCTCCCCACTCTCCAATGCCAGGCCCTGGAAATCCCCCTCCCATGCCTCACCATCACACTTTTCTGCAGGCTGAACTGCAGCCACCCCAGTGCCCTCCTCTGGGTGTGTATGTGGCTGCTTCAGTCCCATGCGCTCAGCTCAGTACTGTCCCACCTCTGGCTCACTGCGCACTTCCTTAAGAGTTTGGCAAAGCACCTGAAGACAAAGCCCACGTGCCCACAGTTATCAGTGAGCAATTGCCCTTGGAGAACCAAGCAAACCAACACCAGCTTTCTTCTCTAATCACTTGCTTTTATCAATCTGAAAGTCAGTAGCTGCTAAAATCAGCCCTCGGCCCACTTTAGCTTATAAACCGTGTGCTGTTTGGTGCTTTTGACCTGTTCTCTGAGAAAGTTTTCTTATTTTTTGGCAAGGTTGGGAGGAAGCCTTCTTTGCCTCCTTGACAGACAGGCTGGCCAGCACTATCTACTCCTAATGGGGTTATGCAGGATTTCGCTTGCACACACACAGATCTTTGAAGCAAAATTCAATGCTTTCACCTTGACTACAAAGTGGTTCCAACAACTCCGGCTGAGAGAAAAGATAAAATACAAATTGGGCCCACGCTACACACAATATTCAAGTCTCGTTACGAAAATTAAAAAATGTTTGGGTGTGTTTTGATCCATGGGTGGCATTTTCAAGAGTGCAAAAACAAAATGTCTTGGAAGTGATTCTTTGTCGCTATAAAGTTCATCCTTCCTTTTGCAATCGGTTGTATGTAAGAGATTGTCCATAACATTACAAAATCCAAAAGGGGTAAACCAAAGGGCTTTAAAAAGAGTACATTACAAAGAATAAGAACCCCTGTAACATCTAGCTGAGAATACTATATAAATCCATGAGTAGACGTGGCACCTGGAGCTACTCACTACATTACAAGAAACAAAAAACAAGAAACCTATAATGAATGGCAACACCACGGTATTTGCACGCAAATAGCTAACCAACCAAGACTTGCCAGCTGAAGGCAGCCTGTCTCTGTAACTGATCGGGAACTTGAAAAAATTCTCCAGTCTGACCATCTTCTGCAAGGGCACTCCAGAGTTTGGGTGCTGCCAACTCTCCGATCAAGAGAAAGAGGCAGCGAGGGGCCCCAGCTCCTCCATGGCCAACGTCCGTTGTGGCTTCCTCCTTAGTCTATGGCTCCTGGGTGGATACTGAGCACAGGGGGCTCCAGGCAGGTGGGGGAGTAGTTGAGATGTGGTTCTTTGATCCACAGCAGGGGTACCCCATTCTTCCCATCGGAGTTCTTGCTGGAGTTCCGGCTCTTGAAGCGTACCAGCAGGATGGTGATGATAAGGATGCCAAAGATGGGGAAGGGGTAGAAGAAGATGAAGTAGAAGAGCGCGTCATTGGTGCAGATTATGGACTGGAGGGTGGAACCTGAAAAGGACCATGAGAGAGATAAGACAATGAGGGCTGAGAAACTGGATGGTCGACCTTTGTTCCTGAAGACCTTGCCCAACCCAATGGAGGCCACCTTCAGAGCTCCTGCACCGGCCCTGCCTTTCCTACTACCACTAATGGTGGGGAGGTTACACTTCTTATTCTCACCACAACATCCCCTCTTCCAGTTCAAACACAGTTGGAAGCTCAAACAAAGCAATG
The DNA here is from genome assembly GCA_030035585.1 of Dugong dugon. Taxonomy (NCBI): domain Eukaryota; kingdom Metazoa; phylum Chordata; class Mammalia; order Sirenia; family Dugongidae; genus Dugong; species Dugong dugon. The sequence goes on from CM057462.1 coordinate 157,990,717, forward strand.
CTTCCATTTTCCATTGTGATCCATTATTACTGCTTGGAAAGCCACATAATAAAACGTAGTTTATTGATTGTGAACTCAACTGCATCTATGATGATAAAGAAGCTGACTCCAGTTCAGTCTGAACCTCCTGCACAGTTAAGGTTTTGTGTCCCTTTGTACTCAGCTCTGCTACAAACGTCCTTCTCTGAGAAAATTACATGTACCATCTTCCCCAGCTTCTAAGAGCCGTCTTACCAGAAATGATACTTTCTTGATTAATGTTATCAATTAAAATGTCACTATTGACCATTTTCATATACCCACAGTGTGCCTGTGGCTGCACAGAACATGGTGTTAGTTATACCTAGACATGGAGGAGAAAGAAACCAGGCATCTAAAGACCCAGGTCAAGGATGTGTTATGACTTACTAGACTTCAGCAGATGCCCAGCCTAGGGGAACCTACATTTTTCTCTGTAAAGTAAGGCTGATGATGGTCTCTACGCTCTATTTAAAGCTTAATAAATACAGACGGCCACAATGGGCAATGTGGCCTAAACACCTTCAACTTTTTTACAGTAGGTTATTCAGTAGATTGTTAGTTGTCTGTGTGTATGGTTTAGCTTTTACCTGCTTTCCCTCTTACTATATAGCTATTGTTCATCAGTATTTTTAAGAAAACTTAACAGCCACTTACACTTATTAGGTTTCTGATGTATGTGAGATTGCTCATAGACAACCACATCTAACCTACAAAAACTCAACTTCATCTAGTTCTATCTACTACAGCGTAAACAGGAGGAGATCAAGGAAAACAAGCGTTGACAAAACTCGAACCAAGATTATTGGGTAAAACATTTGAGCGTCTGAACCTAAAAGAAGCTGAAAGTTCTAGCAAAAAAAATTATCTCTACATTATGGGCTAATTTTACTATAATAAGCACCATTTTTAGTCTGATATATTCCACATTCTGACAGAAGGCCAACCAAAAGTGTGCCTTGTTAGAAGAGATAATTCAGGACAGCAATACTTCCTCCAATCTCTGTTCACCATCAAAGTCCCTCAGTATGATGAAAACTCTTGAGTTCTGAGTCATTCTGTAGCAGCAGTGGATGGCGAGCGGGACTGCAGCTATGCTCTTTGCAGCTCTTTTGTAACATTACTAGGATGGTCTTGGAGCCCTGATGGCACAGTGGGTAAGAACTCGGCTGCTAACCAAAAGATCAGCAGTTCAAATCCACCAGCCACTCCTTGGAAACCCTGTGGGGCAGTTCTACTCTGTCCTATAGGGTCGCTATGAGTCGGAATTGACTTGATGGCAATGGAGTTTAGGACGGTCTTCCCAACTGACCATGCAAAACCCACCGAAACCCCCGAGTCACACTCCAAAACAGAACATGGGGCAAAATGACCCCAGAGTTTGAGAGAGTGACAGTGGGGTACTATGGTTTCATTTCTTTCCTTCCTCTTTATGAGTTTGAAACACTTGTTAATTTACTAAAGAGAAATTAGGTTCCACATCCTAAAGAGTAACAAAGTACCATCTAACACTATGCTTGTATAATGAAGTCTTACCAAAGTAGAATCTAGAAGAACATCAAGTTTATTATAAAGATTACATGGTATATTATAATTTTCATTCCTATCCCTACTTTTTGTATGGCTAATCAAGGGTCAATTACATGAACTGGCCACTGGTATGTCAAATCCAACCACAGTCCAAATCCTACTAACAAATGCCCACGATGGTTAAGAAAACTGCTTATGAACCCAGAGTTAAGCTCTGAATTTATTTCCCAGACATACTTGGAATCAACAGTGACATCTTTTCTCCATAAAAGGGAAAAACTCACTTGTGTCCAGGACACGGATGCCGATGGGGGCTGACTCCTCCTCTGTCAGCCGGTACCACTCTTTCTGCGGGCTGGGCAGCCACTCCTCCACGCGGCAGGAGTAGTTACCCGTGTCACGGGGGCTTGCTTGCAGCACCGTGAGCCGGTAGAGCAGTGGGGAGAGCCTCTGGAAGCGAAGCCTGCCCTCCCAGGGGCTGCCCTCTGGGCCAAAGACAGCATCTGGGCCCACGCTCAGCAGGGCCGTCCGCTCTGCTGGGGCCTCATCTTCCTCCTCCCCTTCTTCTTCCTCTTCTCCCAGGCCAGGGCTGCCCCTTTGCCCTCCAGCTTTAGTCCTCAGGGAATACCAGGCCACAGCAAAGCGGGAATCCTGGCTTGAGCGAGACACAATGCTGCAGTCCAGCTGGAAGTCTGCTTTCTCCGCCACCGTGGCATTGGGGACCACTGTATCCACCTGCAGGGCAGCATCTGGGGGAGAATCAGGGACACAGAAGGGTGAAGAGGCTGCTTAATTTCTTTTCTCAAGACAACCTAAATGTCCATCACTAAATACATGTAATAATATCCATACAGTGGAATGCCATGCATCTATGGAAAAGAATATGGCTCAGTAGTGATTCAGCAGTAGACTTCTCACCTTCCATGCGGGAGACCTGGGTTTGATTCCCAGCCAGTACACCTCATGCACAGCCACCACCTGTCTGTCAGTGGAGGCTAGCGTGTTGCTATGATGCTGAACAGGTTTCAGCACAGCTTCCAGACTAAGAAGCCCTGGTGAGCTACTTCTGAAAATCAGCCAACGAAAACCCTATGGAAATGGTCTGATCTACAACTGATCATGGGGATGACGCAGGACAGGGAAGAGTTTTGTTCCCTTGTGCATACGGCCATGAGGTGGGGGCCAATTCAATGACAGCTAACAACAACAACAACATGGAAAAAAATGAGGCTGCACTATGTGCAGAGACGTGGAAGGAGACTCAAGAAAATCTGTTAAGCTATAGAACAGTATGTACTCCATGCTATCATTGTGCAGGAAGAAAACATATTTTAATCATGCATACATATCTGTTATATTTCCATGGAATATCTGGGGAAGAACATACAAGACACTGGTAATGTGGCTGCTTATGGGGATCTGAGGAGGGAGGGACACTTATTTTCACTGTAAGCCCTTTGATAGCATATGAATAACTGTGTGCGCATAGATGGTTGTACAAGCCACAGTGAATGCCAAGGACATACATTCTCTCTCCAGGGACCTAAGCCAAATGACAAGCAATGAACCCAGACAGGGCCCTTACTCAGAGCATGAACCTCTCAGGAGGATGTATCATGGGCCGCCCTGGACAGTGTCCTCATGACACAGGAGGGAGACAGAGTAGCCACTGAAAGGTAGTCCTCCATGTGAGTCACCTCTCACACACAGACACCACCAGACAGGCTGCAATCTCTTTCTTTCTTGCTCACTGTCTCTCTCTCTCTTGCTCTTTTGCTCTCGCTTTTTTGCTCACTGATGTATGTTATAAACAAATAACTCACTCCCTCGCTCCTAAAAGGCCTCCCTTTGGCTCTGTTCATAAAACTTTCCTGAATGATGCCAATGTAACATCAACAAAAGCAGACATCAAGTCAGAGTCTACTTTGATGAAGACCAACAAGGAGTATTTCCCAAGCAGTGTCCTGGGTTTCTAGTGAACTGGCTTAATGTTGCTCCCAGGTGAACACAAAGCTGGAGCTCCCAGTGCTTTTGGGGGGGCTCTGCCAAGCCCTTCCGCATCCCCCATGGCCTATCTGAATCTCAGCATGCACTGGAATCTCAATTTAGTAACCAGCTGCAGCTAGCGGGCAAAGCATCAACCCGGCTCTCACAGGGAAGAGAATACACTGGAGGGTAGAGAACCGCAGGACAGAGAATATTGAGTCAGTTCACAGGTGACTCAGACTCCCCCACTCATTGCTTATCCCTCCACAGAGCAGGCTGATGTTACCCCTAAAGCCATGAGAGAGCTATATGATGGATTGGGGTGGTCTAGGGTGCTTTTATTTGTCCTCCAGAGTCTAAGTTAGTGTCCCAAAGCTCTTGGTGACTAGCTAATGTGTCAGAGGAGGTGGCTATGGGTAATGTGACAAGATGGAATCCATCACAGTGAAGTAGGAAGATGGTCAGAGACCTCATCAGACACTCAGTTCCCCTAGGCGGGCCCCTCCTCCATCTACTCTCCCTTAGCCTTCTCATCTACCTGCTTACAGTTTGTCCCTAACCCCTATAAGTGCCTTGTCTGCATTACTGACTCAATTCAAGTTTTCTGAATAAAATGAATTTCTACCCTCCTACAACCTCCCTCCCCCTCAATACACCTCTCTACCAACTTACGTCCCTGTGTCTGCCCCCTTCTAGAATAGACAGCCCTCCTCCCTGTTCAGATTTTAACACCCTTGTCTTTCCTAAGCGTGAGTCACAAGAAAGGAGTTTGTCTGCCTCTCTCCTCCACATTATGCTAAGAGCTCCCACAGTTATTACCTTGACCACCGATTCCAGGTCTGGGTGTGATGAATGTGGTTGTTCCTCCTCCCCAGTTGTTTGAGCACAACACAGCTACTAATCTACTCAGTTACAACCTCACTGAGGGAAGGAGCCCTACATCTCATGTTTTATACCATAGTAAATTGTTGACCCTATTCAGCAGGTGATTATTTTCTTAACACAACTCTTGGAGTTATATTATTTCAGATCTTCCCTATATTCAACATCTATCTCAGGGAAAAAAAAATCTTTGGAAGTATATCCAAAAAATGAATATTATGCAACCAAAAAAAAAAAACCCGCTGCCATCGAGTCAATCCTACTTATAGTGACCCTATAGGACAGAGTAGAACTGCCCCACAGGGTTTCCAAGGCTGAAATCTTTACAGAATCAGACTGCCACATCTTTCTCCTGCAGAGCGGCTAGTGGGTTCAAGCTGCCAATCTTTCAGTTAGCAGCCAAGCACTTAACCACTGCACCACCAGGGCTCCTTCCCTGGTGAAAATGGTGGTTATGAAAATGCTTTGAATGACATGGAAAAATGCTCACAAAAGGTTGAGTGGGAAAAAAATATCACATAAAAGTGAGATCTTAACTTCATTTAGAGAGAGGGACACATGAACACAGAGAATATGAATACATAAGGTAAAGATCAAAGAATAGATACCAAATTATTAATAGTGGATATTTGTAGATGTGAGATTATAGATGATTTTTCTTTTCATTACTATACTTTCCTGTTTTCAAAATGTTTTATAATTAGCTTGATCAAATTATATAATCAGAAAATAAGGAAGGGAGGGAAGGAGAAAGGAAGGGCAGGTTGACAGACAGAGTTGGACACACAGGTTTGAGGGCCATGCTGGGAGTACGCGGTGGGAAGGAAACTTGGGTGACCATGCCCGCCTGCTCTTACTAGCTGTGTGGCATTTATTCTTCAGGCTTCGTTAGTAAAAGAGGACAGAAACATCTACCATTCACGCTGTTGTGAGGACTGAGCATGAAGCTCCCATCTGTGGCTGGGATCTAGCTGGCACTCGGTAAATGTCTGTCTCCTTCCACTCCAACTGGGGTCTTCAGATTGGTGATCTGCAAAAGGGGTGGGAGTTGGGGCAGGAGGAGGCTGGGTTCCCATATCTCTATATTATCTTTGGCGGGGAGGGGAGCAGCAGTTTCTAGGCAAGGCAGAAAGGAAAAAAAAAGGACAAATGCAAAAGAAAAAAAAAAGGCCCTGGGTGTGTTGAGGTCTTTGTTCAGCTCATGGGAAATATGAGTAACTCAAGCAGAGGTGATTTCCCCTCCAGTTTAGGCGAGACCCACAAGAGTGACAGTGCGTGGTCTGAGCCGCACCAGCACGGCCCCTTTCCTGTAACAAAGGGTGTATTCTCCTCACAGATGTGGCACAACTGCAAAGCTCTAGCGCTCCACCAGTGAACAGATCTGTTCTACTCAAACATGAAACATCACGAAAAATTCTAACGGTACCAACGACAACAAATTTGAACATCAGGATGCTCAGGAAAAAAGGAGTTCGTACTGACGTAGGTTACAAATTCATTTATGCTCAGTGTCCTTCGAGAGGCATTGACTTCTGGCTCTGTTATGGATGAATAATGTTGTGATTCTGTGAAGGACATGGGACTCCTGCATGCACACCTTGGCTTTTAATTACATTTACATGCGTAACAGTGATTAGACATAGTAATTACATACATTTAGGCATTTTAGACACAAAAATAAAGAAAAGCAAAGGGCCACACAGAAGAGTCATTAGCACCAATAAAAATTATTAGGATGTTAGAGTGAAGGCTTCAGATAATTCTTTTCCTTCTATCTAAAGCATGTGAATCAATATGTGCATCAATTCTTTCTCCCTGAAAATCCACAATTAATAAAGCCTAATTTTTTGAAGCACATGGCTATTGTTTCAGGATTTTTGTTATAACCACCACATGCCCAAATTGGGATGCATTGTTTAAAAAGAAAATATCCTACGCTCTGGAATAATTCAATGCCAGATTTTACTCTAGTTAAGAAACAGAGTCACCTTAGGCCAAAGCCAGATGTGCACTTTTCCATTCCCAAGAAAATAAAAAAAAAGACCATTTTGAATACAAATGCATAATGTGAATGCTCATACAATTAACTGCAGATAACTTATTAATTAATACCATCACCAGCTGTTGTCAAGTTGATTCCGACTCATGGTGATCTCGTGTGTTAGAGTAGAACTATGCTCCATAGGGGTTTCAGTGGCTGATTTTTCAGATTGCCAGGGCTTTCTTCAGCAGTGCCTCTGGGTGGGCTTGAACCTCCAACCTCTTGATTAGCAGCTGAGTGTATTAACTGTTTGTACCACCCAACCCATTAAAACCCACTGCCATCAAGTCAATTTGGACTCATAGCAACCCTATATGACAGAGTGGAACTGCCCCATAAGGTTTTCAAGTTGTAAATCTTTACAGAAGCAGGCTTCCACATCTTTCTCCCACAGAGTGGCTGGTGGGTTGGAACCACCAACCTATCAGTTAGCAGCTGAGCACTTAACCATTGTGCCACTAGGGCTCCTTCTGTACCACCTAGAGACTATAAATTAATAAAAGGTTGTTTTACCCAGAGCAAAAACTATTACACTTAAAGTGGAAATACTGAACGGGGGTGGCTTGGGGAACAGTAACCCTCACCTGGTCGCATTACTGTGACAGCTGTCTGCCCAGAAGTGTCCTCTGCCCGTTTATACCACATGCCGCTGGGGCTGGGCAGCCACTCCTCCACGCGGCAGCTGTACGTCCCACTGTCCTGCACAGCCACATTCTGGATGAAGAGCCGGTACACGCCCGAGGAAGGACTTTCCAAATGTAGTCGCCCCTTTAGGTTGTTCTTGGCTGCCTGCTCTCCATAGTGGAAGGTAGCCTCCCGACTCAGGCGGGCGACTGTCTCCCGCTCTGGGTGGTTGGGTTTCCATACAAACCACTCCACTACGAGCTGAGAAGCCATGTTGGTACGGTTCAGGACTGTGCACTCTAGCTGCACCTGTTTGGTCTCCAGCACCGACAGGTTCCCCTGGGCTTGGCTGAGCTTCAGGCGGCCATCTGGAACAGCGAGGAAAGAGATGTCAGCGACAGAAAGACAATAAGCCGTGTGCACACACCCTTTCTAAGCACAGGTGAACCAGTGCTGTGGATAAACAGGTGCCTTCCAAATACACAGGGACAGCAGCCTAGACTCAATTAGCAGAAACATTTCTCAGATGCAGCACCCTAAAACATTCTGAGTTCCTTGATCACGTGTCTGGAATGCTTAGATTTCAAAGAGGTAAATGTGACGGCAACAGCTGTCCCCAGTTCACAAGCCTCCTCTGTTCAGATGCTTAGAGAAGTACAAGCATGAGCTGTGTATGACTGCACATCCAAATGACAACAGACGCTGAGGTGTGTGGCAGACTGGTGGGGGTGGCTATGGGGAGTGGGGGTGGACGTGAGGTGGTGGGGGGCATGGGGAGAACTAATTCCAGATCAAGAGTCAACTTTTAAAACCAACCAGATGACAGCTAGAATATGCCGGGCTATCAACACAAAAGGACTGCAGAGGAATTCCAGTTTAACATGCTCAGAAGTGGGCCCTCAGAGTTACAGTTCTTACTTTCCTTAAAAAAAAAAAAAAAAACAAAACCATGCTGGCTCCCTCTCAAGGTGGGAACAAAACTGATGTCAAGTTAGAGAAAGACTGACACTGAAGACAGTGGATGGTCTGAAAACTCGTCCAGACAGATTCTCCTCCAGCTAAAAAGTGTCATTAATGATGGCAAATTGGTAATTTCATAAAAGGCCCCTCATGAGACTACCTGGACCAGAAAGATGGAAAAGCTATGGAGCTGTAAATGCACAGAAGAGCCTCAGGAAAGACACAGCCCTAACATTTAGGGGGGAGGGGCACTTGTCTTTCACTTTTAAATTTCTACACTTCAATACTGTCAGTATGTTTTACAATCCATATGATTATCTTTGTAATTAAAAGGTCAAAAAATAACAGAAAATATATTTTAAATAACCAATTTTCCTCAAATATATTATGTTGCTGTTGTGTGCTGTCATGTCGATTTTGACTCATAGTGACCCTACAGGACAAAGCAGAACTGCCCTATAAAGTTTCCAAGGAGTGGCTGGTGGATTCGAACTGCTGGCCTTTGGTTAGCAGCTTGAGCTCTTAACCACCATGCCACCAGGGCTCCAAAATATATTATATGTCTCTCTATATAATATATACATTATATAGAGAGATATATGCATACATATATATGCATACACACACACACACACACACACACACACACACACACACATATATATATATAGGAGCCTAAAATATTTTATATATCTCTATATATGCATGTATATATATATATATATATATATATATATATGTATATATATATGTGTGTGTATATATATATAGATACACAGCTATATGGAGCCCTGGTTGCACAGTGGTTAAGAACTCAGGCTGCTAACCAAAAGGTTGGCAGTTCAAATCCACCAGCTGCTATTTGGAAACCCTATGGGGCAGTTCTACTCTGTCCTGTAGGGTCTCTATAAATCAGAATCAGAGAGTGGCGAGGGAGGAAGAGGGGCGAGAGATGATGTTAACTCTGGTTATCTCTAGGGTAAAAAGTTATTACTTTCTTCTCTGTCTGTGCTGTTTTGTATTTTCCAAAAACTCTTATACAAGGGTATGCTTTCTCATTAGGAAAAAAAAGGGGGGGGGTTGGGGAGAACTAAAAGCAGAAAGAAAAAAAAAAAAAAACCCCAAAAATTCCAATACAAACCAAAACTCTCAACTAAAACTGAGAAATGTGTTGTCTGAATCAGTGCCCTGTGAGTTTTCCGATGAGAGTGTTAATATTCACCACAGAGATTTCACTAAATGTGTTCTGACAAGGATTTTTTTTACAGTCTTTTTGTGTTGTCCCAATCAGCTTAATGTAAGTCTATGGATGAGGAAATCTCCTCCATAAACTTAGGATCCACTAAGAATCTATTGAGGTCCCTGGGTGGTGCAAATGGTTTGCTCTGGGCTACTAACCTAAAGGTTGATGGTTCAAATCCACCCAGCGGTGCCATGGAAGAAAGGTCTAGCAATCTGCTGTTTCCATAAAGATTACGGCCAAGAAAACCCTATGAAGCAGTTCTACTCTGTAACACATGAGGTTGCTATGAGTCAAAATCAACTTTATGGAAACAGGCTTGGTTTTTGGGTTTTTTAGGAATCTGTTTCGGCACAAATGGAGAAAGGGAAAGGACAAGAGATGACTAAAGAAGAAACGACAGGGGGTGGAGGACATCGTTTTCTCCCAGGAGAGAAAATAATCAGAACTGAAAACAGAGAGGAAGAATAGGAACCAAGAAGAACTTTTATGGGTCTAATGATAACCTTCAGTTGCCAAAAGCTCCAAGGACTGGCCCGAAGTCAGGACTAGCCACTGGAAATGCCCACAGGAATCACTGGAGACCAGAGCTTCTCTTTCAGTGCACCAGCAGAAGGGTTAGCACAAACGTCACCTGAGAACCCCTGTATCGGGGCACGTTTAGAAATATGGCGTTCCTGGAAAAAGCAGGGGAGTAGGCCCATTGCACTCAGCACGGGCCAGGCCACACCTGACTTCATCCAATTCCTGAACAAATATTTACTGAGGCCTTCTGAGAGTCAAGCAGTGAAGATACCTAAAAAAAAAAAAAAAAAATCCGAAACCATTGCCATCAAGTCAATTCTGACTCATAGTGACCCTATAGGACAGAGTAGAACTGCCCCACAGGGTTTCCAAGGAGGCAGCTGGCAGATTCCAACTGCAGGTTAGCAGTTGAGCTCTTAACCACTGCACCACCAGGGCTCCAGTGAGGATACAGTGGTGAAGATAACAAAGTCCCTGTACTCACTCCTGGAGCTTAAATTATAGTGGAAGAGACGAACCAAAAAAAATGAATGAATAAATAATAAACAGAATGCCAAGCAGTGATATGCGGATGAGAAAAGGGGATACAGAGTGACTGTTGGTGTTATATGTCGTTGAGTTGATTCTGACTCATAGTGACCCTGTATAGCAGAGGAGAGCTGCCTCATACAGTTTTCTATACTGTAATCTTCAAGGGAGTAAATCACCAGGTCTTTTCTCCCTCTGAGTTACTGGTGGGTTTAACTTTCTGTTAGCAGCTGAATTCTTAACCATTGCGTCACCAGGGCTCTTTACAAAGTGACTCAGGGGCTATTTTAGTTAAGATGATCAAGGAACGCCTCTCAAAGGAAGAGTAAAATAAATAAGTATCTCTGGTCAACATGTTCTACGGTGAGAGAACATCAAGTACAAAGGCCCTAAAGTGTTCAAGGTGTGATGCAATGAATTACTTAATACGGCCCTTCTAGCCATAGTCTTTGTGACTCATACACAATGAGTGAGTGGGACTATGCAAATAAGGTGTATGGAACCTGTGATGGTTGGAGTTGTGTGCTGGCTTGGCTGGGCCATGATCCCCAGTATTGTGTGGAGTACTGTGTGGCTGTCCTCCATTTTGTGATCTGGGTAATTATCCTAATTATTCTCCATTTTATGTGTTGTAAATCCTAACTTCTATATGTTAATGAGTAGGATTAGTGTGGGGTGTATTCTGAGTCACAGCCTTGCAGGAGGGCATGACTCAAGTCCCACCCTTCCTCAAGTCATGCCCTTCCCTGGGGTGTGGTCTGCATCCAGTGTATATGTGTGGGTACTGTGGCTGGGGGGCTCTCTCTCTCTCCGCATCTGGATCCTGTGTCTGGTTTGTCACTATCTGACCGCTGGTTCTTGGGATTTGAGCCAGTAGCCTGCCAGTCTGACCTGCTGATTCTGGGATTCGCCAGCTTCTGCAGCCCGTGAGCCAGCAGCCTTGTCATCTGGCCTACTGATTTGGGTTAGTTGGCCCCTATGGCCACATGAATCAGGGAAGCTTATGCTGACCCATGGATTTGGAACTTGCCAGCCTCCACAACTGCATGAACCATTTCTTTGATATGGTTCATGAGTTCTCTGAGACGTTGCAGTGAATTATCGAACCCAAAGACAGGAGGGAGAGTACTGAGGGGAAGAGGAGTAGGTGATGTTAGAGATGATGGAATGGGACAGCAGTTTGGAAAAGTTGGACATTTGGGACATCTTTAACCTCTGCCTCACAGGAACCAGCTTTGTGCTGATCCTTATAAAATAAGTTATTCATTCAAAGGAAAGCAACCATTTATCCATTCATTCAACCATAATCCATCAAGGGTGCCATGCCAGCAGCTGAAGACACAAAGATATAGCCCTGTCATCCAAGTGCTCATAGCATCACAGTGAGGTGGAGAAAGAACACACATAAACAATTCTGAAACTGTGTGTTTTATAAAGACCCCTAGTGATATAGGGGAAGTCAGGAAGAGCTTCCTGGAGGTGTTGCTGAGCACCACCTAGTATATATGGGGAAGGGGTGAAGACAGGTGAGCCAGGTAGGGAAGAAGCAGCAGGAGAGGTGTATTCCAGGCAGAGTGGACAGTGTAAGCAAAGGAGATGGGACTTGGATGGTCACACAGCATCCCCATGGCCAACGGGAACAGCAGGCAGTGATAACAACAAAGCATAGGGCCTGCAGGAGTGAGGGACAGAGAGGACACTTAGGGCTGCATTATGTGGGGAAAAGCTGAAAGAACTGGACTTTTTAAGAAGAAGGGGTAACAGAGAGGCACACAACAGCACCCTTCACATATTAGAAAGGAAATGACACAAACTTATCTTGGGTTGTTCCAGGGGTACATCTAAAATCTGAGAGGGAAATTACAGGGAAGTGAGTTTCTTTCACATAAGGGGTGTCTTAGGCTGGGTTCTCTAGAAATGAAGCAAAACCAGTAAAGCATATAAGTATATATAGAGAGAGATCTCTATCAAGGAAATGGCTCACGAGACTGTAGAGGCTAGAACATCCTAAATCCATGGGTCAGCATAGAGGCTTCTTATGATTCACATAGCTGCAGGGGCTGGCTAACATAAGATTGGCAGGTCAGAGAACAGGGCCATTGCTCAGGGGCTACAAAGACTGATGAATCCCAAGATCGGCAGGCAAGACCACAGGTAAGCTGCTAGCTCAAGTCCCAAGAACCGGAAGTCAGATGAACAGGAGTCAGCTGCAGGATCCAGAGCAAGCAAAAACCTCCCAAGCCTTGTGAGAATGTCTGCCCACACTCGATGCTGGTCACATGCCCAAAGAAACTCCCTTTCATCTGACTGGCTACTCACAGCAGATCCCATCACATATGGGGTGATCACATATCAAATCTCAACAGGGAAGTGATCACAACATTATACGACTGCCAAAACACTGAGAATCATGGCCCAGCCAAGTTGACACACAATCTTAACCATCACAGGGGGGAACTATCAACAATGAGGGCTGCCCAAAACTGGAACTAAGGCCTTCTGGGGTTGTAAGTTCCCCCTTCCCTGGAAACGTTCTGGCAAAGGATGGGTGCCATCTGTTAGGAGCAGAGTAAGGGCTGTACTCACAGAGTTCTCAGAGGGTACCAGAAGGGTGATTCAGTTTAGGGGACAGGAAGGGCTTCCCTTACTGGGGATAAGAGATCAGGAAGAAGGCAGAAGCAGACATGGAAACTTTCTAGACAGGAATCATGGGTGTGGAGCTGAGCTGGTGCCAGCCTGAGGCCCAGGGTGCAAACTTGAAACCCAGAAGGAGACTCAAGAGCTGCCACTGGTCCTGTTTTGCTGCATCTTGCTAACCACAGCTGCCCTCTCAGGCCTTCTCCTTGGAGAACATGCTGGACATAGAAGCAGAGTCAAGAATGCTTCTGAGTTTGCCATCAGCATCAGGACCAAGCCTAGGTAAAGTGGAAAGACCTGCAGTGCACTAGGATGATGGTGTATGTTTCTGCACCCACATCCAGTGTAGACCTCGAGGATGGTCTCACCAGGTGGGCGCACCAGAGCCCGCCTGGCCCTTGGCAGTCCCTGCTCCATATCCCCTGGCCCATGATGGCTGTACCCTCTGTTCTTACCTGGTTGCTTCACCATGACTTCTGTGCGCCCTGAAACCTCCTCCGCTAGCTTGTACCAGGCATAGTTGGGGCTCAGCAGCCACTCCTCGACATGGCAGTAGTAGCTGCCGCTGTCACTGACTTCGGCTCTCTGGACAGTGAGGCTGAACAGGCCCCCGGACACATGCCTCTCAAATTGGAGCCGCCCTCGCAGGCCCTCCTCCTCGGCATAGGTGCCATACTCGAAGGCAGAGTTGTGGGTGGTTTTAAGGATGAGCTTGCCGTCGGCATCCGAGGGCTTGTGCACGTACCAGAGCACAGCGAAGTGTGAGTTCTGGCTGGTCTGTGACTTGACTGAGCAGTTCAGCTGAATGGGCCTGTTCTCCACCAGGGTGAGGGTCCGCTTGGACTTGCTCACCTGCAGCTTTGTCACTGTGAAGGAAAGTGGGCAGCTCAGCAGAATGACCACACACTCCTGGACACATGGCCCTTCCCAAGCCCCACTCCAGGCTCCGAACCTGGTTTTGCCCAGCACAATCAGAGAGGGCTTAACACTGACGAGCTTCCTCCAAAATATGCCTCAGGGTGAGGGGAGCAACACAGAGACATTTTTACCCCAAGCATCCCTCCTCTGTCTCCTGCTCCACCCCTGGCTTAGGCCCTCACCTTCCCGTCCATTTCCCGCCTGCTCTCTCTGCCACCACATGGCCTACAGGGTAACCCAGCTAAAACACAAACCTGACCACATCATTTCCCTGCTTAAAAAGCTTTAATGGCTCCCAAATGCCTAGAGAATATAGAGAAAGCAATTCCTTTTCACAGCAAAGTCCCTCTAGGATCTGGACCTCGCACAACTGTCTACACTCATTTCCCATGACTCCCCCCTCTATCCCACTCCCCCCACTCATGATGTTTCTCCCTTGGACCTCTAGTCCCCACCATTGCTGTCCTCTCTGGCTGTCCACTTCTGCCATCTCCCCTCACCAGTCACCCTTTAGTTCCCACACCTTGTTCCCATCCCACTGGGCTTCATGACTCAGCCCTGTGATTTCACCAGCATCCTCTATGTACCTTCATCATCTGCTCACCAGGCTGTTTTCCTTACCTCTCTCTTCCACCCTGGACTGTGAGCTCCCCAAGGGTAGAGACCAAGCTTTTTTCCATTCTATCCGCCAGTATGTACAAAGTGCCTCTTCTGTGCCCCACATGATGCTACGTGCAGGGGATACCATAAAGAATAAGACACACACCAGCTCAAGGGCAAGGACAAGAAGGCAGGAGGGGACAGGAAAGCTGGTAATGAGGAATCCAAAGTCGAGACAGGGAGAGTGTTGACATGTCGTGGGGTTGGCAACCAATGTCACAAAACAGTGTGTGTATTAATTGTTTAATGAGAAACTAATTTGCTCTGTAAACCTTCACCTAAAAAACAATTTAAAAAAAAAAAAAAAAGAAAAGACTAAGACACAGCTCCAGCCCCAGTGGAGCTTACTGCCTAGTGGATGTACTCTCACCACACCGTCCGAGCCTAGCACGCTGCTAAGTACTCAATCAATGTTTGTTGAAGCGGTGAGTAAGCGAATGAGAGAATGAGTGGCTGACTGAGAGAGTGCTGAAGAACTATGTGGTCGGTGTGGTCAGCTGCCACCGAGTTGGCTCCCAACTCATGGTGATCCCATGCGCAACAGAACAAAATGCTGCCCAGTCCAGTGCCATCCCCACGATTGGTTACGGATCAGACCGTTGAGACTCATAGGTTTTCATTGGCTGATTTTCAGAAGTAGATCACCAGGCCTTTTTTCTCTGTCTTAGTCTAGAACCTCCAATGAAACCTGTTTAGCATCACAACAATATACAAACCTCCACTGACAGATGGGTGGTGGTTTCACATGAGGTGCATTGGCCTGGAATTCAACCTGGGTCTCCGACATGGAAGGTGAGAATTCTACCACTGAACCACCAAAGCCCCACTGGAGAAATACGGTAGCAGGTAACTAGAGGATGCTTGGGTGGGGTTCTGGGGGAAGAGAGAGGCTGAGAAGATGACAAGCAATGGGACAGAACAGAGCCAACTGCAATCATTTCCTCTTCCCCTCGCCATCCTGCTCTGGAAACAGAAGAGAAGGGCACCTCAGAAGTGCCACCCTAACTGCTAATTAATGACTATGTTCACCTTTAAGGTGGCAAGAAGCCAAGGTCTCGTGAAATATATCATATGAAGGTAATTTGAGATCTCACCCACTCTGTCATTATCATACTTGGCTCTGCTTTCCTCTACCCACTCTCCTCCCTGCTAGCGGGAAAAAAAAAGAAACAACTCTAAATTCCTTTCAGGGAACTGATAGTAAAACTATCATTTCATCTCCACTCCTCTCTTTACACTTAGCTTTTCAGGCATGGGGATCAAATCACTCGCAAGGGGCAGGCTACACAGGGAAAAGGCATGGGCTCCCCCACCCACCAGGCTGGTGTCCATAGGGGAGGGGCAAGGCAGGTTTGCCCTGGTGAACCTCCAGCCCCGCTGCCAGTCAAGTTCTTGTTCTTAAGGCCAGAGAATGGCTTCAGGATCAGGAACTGCTCCAGACACTGGGCTGACCCCTATGGCCGGGACCCTGGGCCTCTTCTGCCAGCCTTGGCTGGCTCACCCTGAGCTTAGTGTGGAAAGATGGCATTCAGGATTGAGTCCCATGAACCAAGGCAACTGGAACTTTTGAAAGGCACAGACTGTCATTTGGCCCCACTGGAAACACATGGCAAACGTTTTGAATGGCTGAGAGGAGTTAGCATGCTAAGGTGTGGCAGGTCCAGATATCTAACACCGTTACTGCAAAAGCAGCTTGGAGGCTCCGCTACTGGTGGTAAATCAGGCAGCATTCTCTTTATTCAAGACTGTTGAATTCACACGCCTACAAAACCCATTGCCACCAAGTTGATTCCGGCTCATCGCGACCTTATAGGACAGAGTAGAACTGCCCCATAGTTTCCAAGGCTGTAATCTTTACAGAAGCAGACTGCCGCATCTTTCTCCCGTGGAGTGGCTGGTGCGTGGCTGGTGCGTTCTAACTGCCAACCTTATGGTTAGCAGCAGAGCGCTTAAACACTGCGTCACCAGGGCTCCTTCACATGCCTACAGGCCTTCTCAAACCACTGAGAACACACCAAGCATCCATTTGTGAGGAATCCCACATCCCATAGCCCCACCCTCCCAGGTCTCATCTTTTTTGTTAACAAGCCCAGTCTTCTGCCTTCTGCCTTCCTCAAACACGGAAAGCCCTTTAGGGTACACTTAGAATCTAGGTCAGGGTTTAGCACTAAGCTCTCATTCTCTGGAAACCAGATTCACATTAGCTTGCCAGTCGACTTTTCTGATCAGATTCCTATAATACTTGAAACAACCAGCTCCCTTTTCATTCCTTTTCAACCCAATTCACTGCACGCAAATGATATCTGTATCAGTGCAAACAACACCACCTGAATTACCTGGTTCTTGGCCAAAAAAACCTGGGTTATTCGGGGTAGAGCAGAAAGAGCTTTAAAATGGATTATTAATTGGAGCCAGATTATTTTTTGCAACTGTTACTAAGGAAACCTCAATTGCTATAGTAACTGCATATGTTAGACTGGAATCCTATGACTCAACTTCAATTCAGTCACATGGTCTGAGAGCAAAAATCCAAGGAACAGAACTGTTTCCAAAGCACTTTCATTTTTTTTTTTTCCTACTCATGTTAAAATATTGTGAAGTGTTGAGAAGCTTGAAAGAGAGGCAATTTTGAAATTTGGAGCATGTCTGACAGGTGGGCAAGGGGTCAGTTCCTATTCTAGCTCTGAATTTTCTCCCACATCTTGAGGACAAGGAGGACCTTCCCAGAAGCCCAAGGGAGACGGGAGCCACCACGTAAAAACAGGGAGCACTTACACGCTCCTGCCACACCACTGTGTGGGCCTGCAGCCATCACCTTCCTTCCTAGAAAGACGACAACCCAGCCCCCTTAGTGACCATAGATGTTTTCATCTGCAAAATGAGAACGCTAATAGTATCTACCTCATAGGAGTATTGGGAAGATTGAAGGTCATAATCTACACAGAATTTTTACAGCACAGAGCCTGGCAATAATGAACACTCAATAGATTCTAGCTATTCTCATTCCCTTTTGGTTTCTGTGCCTTGTCCCAAGTTCAAGGCTCACTGTTAGATGAAGAACTGTCAAGTAAGTAGCCATCTGGCTACTAAAAGTGCCGTCTGTGGAGGAGCAGCAGGGGCACCACCTGAGTGAGAGCTTGTTAGAAAGGCAGACTCTCAGCACCCACCCCAAACCTACAGAATGGGGATCTGCATTTCAAAAAAATTCCCAGGTGATCTGTGTACATTAAAGCCTGAGAAGCCCTGTGCTTGGCTGGGTGAGTGAATGGACATGGAGGAAAATAAATGCAGTGAATGAAAAGACGCTAAAGACTGAGACTTGGTTAATCCCCAACAATGAATCACCAGGAGGAGAGAAGAATCCAAGGAGAGGCAGGAATAAGGGAGAGAGAGAGGCTTTTGGGGCGGGGCGGGATGCCCCACCTTCAAGAGAAGGCTTGGGCTCAGGCCAGCAAGTGCCTTCTTACACCTCTGGACTCCTAGAGCTGGGGCTGTAGCCTGATTGAGGGTATGGCCCCTCCTTCCTGGGCCTCTGATCAAAACATGGAGGAGGATTTTTTTTTTTTTTAAATAATATTTTACTGTGTTTTTGGTGAAGTTTACACAACAGTTTAGGTTCCCGCCCAACAACTTCTACACAAAGTTGTTCAGTGTCATTGGTTACAATGTTCACAATCCACGAACACTCTCATTATTTACATTCTGGTTGTTCCATTTACATTAATCTAGTCTCCCTGCCCCCTTACATTCTCATCTTTGTTTTAAAGTAATTGCTGACTGTTTGGTATCCAGCCGTGGTGGTATAGTGGTTAAGAGTTCAGCTGTTAACCAAAAAGGCTGAAAGTTTGAATCCACCAGCCACTCCTTGGAAACACTATGGGGCAGTTCTACTCTGTCTTAGAGGGTCACTATGAGTCAGAATTGACTCAGTGGCAACAGTTCTTGGTCTCATATGGGTGATTTTTTTTTTTTTTAATTGTGCTTTAGATGAAGGTTTACAGAGCAAATTAGTTTCTCATTAAACAATACACATATTATTTTGTGATACTGGTTGCCAACCCCACGACGTGTCAACACTCTCCCCTTCTCAACTCTGGGTTCCCCATTACCAGCTTTCCTGTCCCCTCCTGCCTTCTCATCCTTGCCCCTGGGCTAGTGTGCCCACTTAGTCTCATTTTGTTTTATGGGTCTGTCTAATCTTTGACTGAAGGGTGAACCTCAGAAGCGACTTCAGTACTGAGTTAAAAGGGTGTCTGGGGGGGGCCATACTCTCGGGTTTCCCCAGTCTCTGTTAGACCAGTAAGTTTGGTCTTCATACAGGTGATTTTTTAAAGGAGCACAGTACTCACGGGTGATAGTCTTTATTTTTTGAGCCAATGTGTTATTTAGCTACAAGGTGACCTCAGGGGTTAGGTTCAGTTCAAGGTTTGAGGAGGAGATTTTTGTGTGCTTTTCTCACTCAAAACTCCTTTATTTCATCAACAAAGGATCTCCTTAAATTCCGCTATAGCTCTGTTTCATTCTGCCTTATAGTGCAGTTAAATTTTTTAAAGGTCTAGTCTTTCCCACTAAGGGCAGGGACTGTGATCCAATCATTTGCTAACAAATTAATAAATGGATAATTGAGTACAAATGTGAATAGGTCCCTGGGTGGCATAAATGGTTTGTAATTGGAGTCCACCCAAAGGTGTCTCAAGCAAAAGGCCTGGTGATCTACTTCTGCAAGATCACAGCCATTGGAAGCCCTATGGAACATAGTTCTACTCTTAGACACATGGGGTCACCATGAGTTGGAACTGACTCGACAGGTACTGGTTAACCTTTTATTGGAAGTATGCAAACATAAAGGAGAAGCACTTTATTCCGAGTGTGACAGAAGGGAGTGAACATTTTTAAAAAGCATGTGATAGCTGAGGTAGGCCCCGAAAAATAAATAAGCACGTGTTCAACAGGATAGGAGGAGAGTGAATTTGTACCCCAGGCAGAGGGGCAGGCGAGCAAAATAGAGAAGGTTTCTGTGTCGTCTTTCAGAGAAAAGCAAGCGTTCAGGTGTGGCGAGTGAAGTTAGGACGATAAGCTTTGGCCAGATTGCGAAGGGCCTGGAATTTGCACTTGATCCTGACCACCAGTGGCTCTCAGGGTGTGATTCGAGGCTGCCAGCATCAGTACCACCTGGGCATTTATTAGAGGCTACTGAATCAGAAACACTGCAGGTGGGGCCCAGCAACTTGCATTTTCACAAGCCCTCCAGGTGATCGTGAGGCACGCTGAAGTTTGAGAAGCCACTGGTATGGAGGTGAGGAGGCTGCCGGTAACTCTGGGGACAGCAGCTTCTGTGTTAGCGGCACAAGCTGAAGTCAGAGGGTAGCAGTGAGGAGGGATGGGGGCAGTAGGGAGTACAGAGAGAGAATCAAACCAAATTCATAGCCATCGAGTCCATTCTGACTCATAGCGACACTGTAGGACAGAGTTGAACTGTTCCATAGGGTTTCCAAGGCCCTAAATCTTTACAGAAGCAGACTGCCACGTCTTTCTCCCATGGAGTGTCTGGTGGGTTCGAACTGCTGAGCGGTTAACCATTGTGCCACCAGGGCTCCTTAGAGGGAGAGAAACGAGACATTATTCTTTATTTACGATAAACCAGTTGCCGTGAAGTCAATTCCAACTCACAGTGACCCCATGTGTCAGAGTAGAACTGTGCTCCATGGGGTTTTCAATGGCTGGAGTTTTGGAAGTATTGCCAGGCCTTTCTTCTGAGGTGCCCCTGAGTGGAGTCCAACTGCCAACCTCTGGTTAGCAGCCAAGTGCATTAACCGTTTGCACCAATTAAATATACCTGTGTAAGGCAGAAACGTGTCAGAGAAGGAAAACTCACATTATTTTCCACTAAAACGAGTGACAGAAATGTGGTAAGACTGCACCCTATCAAAGGCAGAAAACTTGCAAGACCCAGAAAATCAAGGCAGTCTCGTTGAGTTCTGTCACAGGATTCACTGTTTACGACAGTAATGTTAGGATAGAGGGGGCCTGTGGCTGGGACAGGAGAGATTTTACAAATTGAGGGAAGCAGGTAAGCCAAGAAACTGGGAAAGAATGAAAGGAGAGCTGCCGGTGAAGGCCTCCCCATTCTCAGGAAGGAGGTGCAAAGACACCTGCCAGTCAGCCAGTTACTACACTGTGGAATCTCTGCATCCTTAACATTCTTTGGCTTCCTGCTTGCTTCTCTCCCCACGGTCATGCCCTATTTCAGCCCCAAATGATCTCTTTTTCAGGCTGTTATAACTGATCACACTACCTCCAGCCTCAACCATAGCCAGTGAGAGCTTCCTAAACTGCAAATAGGAGCATGTTGGAAATTTGTGGGCAAATCTTTGGCTATCACTTTGAGGGAGGAATCCAGTAAACCAGCTGCCTTGAAGTTGCTTCTGACTCGTAGTGACCCCATGTGTGTCAGAGTAGAACTGTGCACCACAGGGTTTTCATTGACTGATTTTCTGGAAGTAGATTGCCAGGCCTTTCTTCCAAGGCACCTCTGGGTAGACTCAAACCCCCAACCTTTCCATTAGCAGCTGAGCGCATTAACCACTTGCAAAGTCATATCTGGGGCAGCTCCATGCAACAAAACTCTGCCTTGCATTCTGTATGACTTTCAAATGGCAGTCACTAGATGGAAAGTCTGTTTATAATTATCCAAGTCCAGAACCTAATTTCATATTATTATAAACACAGTAGATTTTTTATAACATGGTTTTAACATATGCCAAGTAAACTGGGGAAGATTTTCCTTTGTTTTGTTCAGAACTGCAGGAAGAGTTGTTCTGGAATTTGGGAAATTCCATCTCGGACGGCAGTGCTGCTTGTGGCACCCAAGTTCCTGACATAGCTGTGTGTAGTTATGAGTCTGCGTGGCCGTGGCAGCGTCTGCGGCGCGTCTGCTGGCTGCGGCCTCACACTGTTATTATACCTCTAGTGTAGCTGTCCTCAAGCACTTACGTACTGAATACATTATCTTATTATGAACTACTTTCTAAAAATTCCTTTTACTCTACAAATAGGCCATTGTATCAATTTTGTAAAATTAAGTGAGTAGGTATATTATATTGTCTATGAATTTCATTTCTGGGTAGTTAAGGAAATATTACAAATTGTTATAAAAACAGGAGTATACGATCTGAGAGGCCTCCAGAAAAAAAAAAGTCCTAATTCCTCAACTTAAGGAATTCTTATTTAACAAACTTTTACATAGTGCTTTCTATGTGCTAAGCAATATTCTAAGCACTTTACAAATATTTACTATTTGGCCCTCACCAACTCTACGAAAGAAACAGATGCCATTATTATCTCCAACTTTAAAGATAAAGAAGTTTGCCCAAGATCACACAGCTACTAAGTGTCTAGTAAGTGTCATGGAGTTGGGATTCAGACCCAGACCATCTGATCCCAAGAGTCCTTGCTTTGAACCATTACCTACATGCATGTAAAAGCTGGAAAATGAAAATGGAAGACAGAAGAATTGATGCACTGGAATTGTGGTGTCCACGAAGAAATACAACCAGAGTGCTCCTTAGAAGAGAGGATGGCAAAACTTCAACTCGCTTACTTTGGAAATGTCACCAGGAAAGACCAATCGCTTGAAAAGGTAAAGTAGAGAGTCAGCAAAACTGAGGGAAACCCTCAATGAGATGGACTGACACATTACCACAACAATGAACTCAAAACATACCAACCGTCGTAAAGATAGTATAGGACCAGGCAATGTTTCATTCTGTTATACGTAGAATATACGCCATGAGTCGGAGCAGATTCAACTACTAACAACATGGTGACTCCCCAGGCTTCAGCATACACAAGGGGCTCTGCTGGCTACAGCCAACCTCCCTGGGTGTGAATGCTTCCCAGGTCCCATGCTTCAGTCATGTCAAAGTTAACGCATTGCTTCCTCCCTTCCTGACTTTCATTACTCACCCTTTTCTCTGTGCCTGGAATGCCCCACTCCTCCTCCTCTCCCCATCCCCACACCTATTCCCTCCTGATGCCTATTCCCCATACCCTGTGCTTGGCTCTGCCACCACACCTGTAACCCTTTACTACACTACTCTGTTCCCAGCCCTGCCTCCTCCTCCAGACAGCCCTCTAGGCAGGACCTGCAACACATCCATCTCTGCAGCTTAGCGCCCAGCACAGTCACCTGCACAGGTGCTAAAACATGTTTGCAGAAGGGACAGGGAAGTGGGGAAAGGGAAAAGAAGCAACAATTTGGATGAGGTGGAAACAGGTAATTAGGGGTAACCTAAGCACAACCTGCCCTGTCTCACCTGTCTGCAGACATGGCAGTGACTCTTGCTCATTGAGTTCAATAACAGGCATACCTGGTGTCACCGTGACAACAAGGCTTGAGGAGAGGGGGGAGAGCTGGGAATGCCTACTAGGGCTCTTGGGCTCATACTCTATCTCTGAGCAGAGAGCAGGCAGAAGCCACAGTGGATGGAGGAATGAGAACCCCAGGTTCCAGCAGAAGAGGTAGGGCAGCCAGTTCACCTGCTGGCCTGCAACAAGGCAGCCACTGTTCACATGCCCTGGATTCACGAAAGTCAAAGAAAAAGCCCTAAGCTCTCTCAGTCTGCCAGGTCAGCAATAACAAATAGAAGAAAACTGATTTGGCAACATCCAGAGGGTATTAAATATTCATCCTGACTACCCATCAGAGAAATCCCAGCAGAATACAACCTCTGACAAGTCGGCTTTCTACCACTGGAGGCTATCCTCCTGGAAGCTTATTTATTGCTTTGTCGATTGTAACGTGCAATATTTAATAGCCAGACCAGGCTATGGTTGTAAACATTTGGAAAATGAGTGCTGACATTTCCCTCATTGCCTCTGTATTTAGGGAAATGTAATTGGAAGGTGGTTTGGGTGCTAAATAAAATCAGAAGGAAGCAAAACACTACCTCAAAATTGAAAAAGAAAAAAAAATTAAAAGAGAAAAGAACTGATTAAGAACTAAAAAATCGAATAGGGAGTAAGACTCAGTTAAATCAACAAGAAAATGCAAGTGATGGCATTCCTGCAAGATTTCCTGGGGGAAATGTGCAGAGAGAATAGGAAGCATGCATACAGAATGAACAGTCAATAATAGATCCACAGCAAGTCCATCATACAAACCAACCAGAGATTTCAATGAATCGAATACCCAAGGAGTGGTCAGGGTCAGCAGGTGGCCCAGGGAGGGGCTGGTTTGAGGCACAAACCACAGATGACATCACAGCAGTGGAAGGCTGATGATAAATGGACCAATGTGAATGTGTCAACAGTCCCTGGGTTGCTATTTGATTCTGTTAAAATAAGAATATTCTTAAAAAAAAAAAAAAAAAAAAAAGGAGGAGGCAGGTAGGGGCTATTCCTATGGAAAACACCAGAGAATCCATGTTTTGAGGGGCAAGGAGTACAACAGAGAAGAAAGAAAGAAGCCAGCACTGGCTTTGCGCTCTGGTATCCCCAAGACTTAACAGCTATCTTGTGGCAGAAGTTATAAGAAATAGAGGAGGTAGAAAAGGCACAAATTAAGCCCCTACACAATTAGTAAACTTTATCTCAAGGAACCTCCACTTGTGACCCTCCACTTTCAAAACACAAATTTAAGATTTGCTAAAAGGGGTCCTGGTGGCATACTGGTTAAGAACTTGGCTGCTAACCAAAAGGTCGGCAGTTCAAATCTACCAGCCACTCCTTGGAAACCCTATGGGGCAGTTCTACTCTGTCCTATAGGGTTGCTATGAGTCAGCATCGACTCGACGGCTATGGATTTTGGTTTATTTTAAAAGGGGTCAGGATATCAGGGATGGTGTGCCAGAGAGATGAGAGATTAAATAAAAGTCCATATACCAGAAAGGATTCCTGAGAAGAAAAACAAGTAATTATCTAGAGAATACTGTAATATAATAATTAAGAGCTTGGACTCTGGAGCCAGACTGCCTGCCTAGATTTGAATCCTGGCTCTGCCACTTATCATGGGTCCTTGGGCAATTTATTTAACTTCTGCCTCAGTGTCCTCACCTAAAAATGGGGTGAAACAGTGCCCCCTCGTGGTGTTGCATGGATTAAGAATTAAATAAACCAAAACCCAAACCAAATCTGTCGCCCACTGAGTTGATTCTGACTCATAGCAACGCTACAGGACAGAGTAAAACTGACTCCTAGGGTTTCCAAGGTTGTAATCTTTAGGTGGTGAGTTGGTTAAGAGCTACGGCTGCTAACCAAAAGGTTGGCAGTTCGAATCACCAGCCACTCCTTGGAAACCCTATGGGGCAGTTCTACTCTGCCCTATTGGGTCTCTATGAGTCGAAATAAGACTCATGGCAAAAGGTTTGGTTTTTTTTTTTCTTTTTGGTTAATCTTTACGGAAGCAGACTGCCACATTTTTCTTCCATGGAGTGGCGGGTGGGTTCAAACTGCCGATCTTTCAGTTAGCAGCAGAGCTCTTAACCATGGAGCCATTATATTAAAGCATTCAGGATGGGAATGGGCATGCAGAAAGGGCTTAATAAATACAAGTGGCTGTTGCTGTTACTACTACCACCACCAACAAGGTCAGACCATGCTGAGAGTCCTCCACATCAGCCGCCTACAAAGAGAAACCTCTTCCATAAGTGAAGCCATGAACTGAATGCAGAAAGAATCATTTCTGATTATTACACGGCCTTAAAAAAGGCCAATATCTCCCTTTCGCTCACTCTAATTGCTTTTTAATAAGGCAGACTTGGTTCAAATCCCAACGTCCCCGCTCAGTATTTGTTTGACTTCAGCTGGTCAGAACCTCTCTAAGCCTGTTACTCCACTTATAAAATGGGAAGACAATATCTTCCTCCCAGGGTTGCAGTGAAGAGTACATGAGACAACCTATACAGAGTGTCTAGTACAGCCTCTGGCATGTGGTCAGCCCTCAACAGACGTATTTTTCCACTTCTACTTCCCCCAGATAAAAGCACCAGTACCAACCAGAGTGTGTATGAAAAAGAGTAAAAACAAGCATGACGCTCTTTGGAAAATATTAAGTGCTAAATGCATAAATATTTAATAAAGGAGAGACAGTAACACTTAAGGGGATGCACTCTCGGTGGTGCCTCTGCCACTCCCTGGGAGCCACGTGCAGCCTCAGGCACCTACTTCACCCCAGAGGACCATGGATATGCATTACTGTCATGTCTTTAAGCAGAGGTCTCATAACAGCGTGCCTACAGTGTTTCTCATTACTCTCCTGTGCCAACAACTGGTAGTTCCCACTTTATAGTGAAAATACAAACAGAAACAGCTCATCTTAGGCCAGGTAAGACAGTCCTCACAACTACCACAGCCTCCACCAGACTGAGTCCAGCACAGCTAAATGGTGCTTGGCTACCACCACCCACTGCTCTGACAGGGATCACAACAGAAGGTCCCAGACAGAGCTGGAGAAAAATGTAGAACAAAATTCTAACTCACAAAAAAAAAGACCAGACTTACTGGTGTGACAGAGACCGGAGAAACCCCGAGAGTATGGCCCCCAGACACAGACACCCTTTTAACTCCGCAGTGAAGTCACTCCTGAGGTTGACCCTTCAGCCAAAGATTAGACAGGCTGATAAAACAACATGAGACTAAACGGTCACACTAGCCCAGGGGCAAGGATGAGAACACAGGAGGGGACAGAAAAGCTGGTAATGGGGAACCCAAGGTCGAGAAGGGGAGTGTTGACATGTCGTGGGGTTGGCAACCAATGTTACAAAACAATATGTGTATTAATTGTTTAATGAGAAACTAATTTACTCTGAACCTTCATCTAAAACACAATTAAAAAAAAAAAAAAGACAGTCCTCAGAAGAGCAGGTCTTGGGTCTCCCAACTCTCCAGTTACTTTTTCTATCCATGAGGCAACAATATGGTATAATGGAAAAAGCGGACGTATGGATGTCAGAGAGACGTGGGCTCCAATCTCAGTTCAAATCTCACTTTTTCCACTTAACTAGCTGGTTTGCCTCAGTCAAGGCTCCTAACCACTTTGAGCCTGGTTTCCTCATTAGCAAAAAAGGGATATGAACTCTACATTATTAGATTATTGCACGAATTCAAAAAGAAATCATAAGTAAACTACAAAGAACAAAGCCTGGCACCCAAGAGGTACTGAATACATTTTGTTCCTTTCCTCTTTAGTTAACACCATAAATTAACCAGAATCCAAATAACGAGAACCTTCAATGAACTAATTCCTTATTCATCCACTAGACTTTCTAGTCTTGGATTCTAAACAGTAACAGAAACAAAGATTAGGGATTTTCTAAAAAAAGACAATGTCAGGCAAGGTCTTGGGGTCAGCGTCAGCTCTGCCCTCTACAGCGGCAAGCCCATATGATGGGCACTGCAGTTCAGACAGCTGACCTTGTGGGCCAGAGGAGGCAAAAAAAGGTGCAATTATGACCATTATGTTCCACTCAATGAGGCAGGCAAGTGAGTACCTTAGCATTTTTCACAACAAGGGTTCACACAAAATGGGGTCTCTGCTTAACCCTTAATTAACCTGAAAATCCACTTAAGCACAACAAATCTCTTTTCTGAGCATCCTGTCAATCTAGGTTTGGGCTCTAATTGGCCAAGGGAACAGACTCATCATTTATACTTGCAACCTGCCTTTTCCAAACTCTGGTCCAGAACAGGACTTCTGCTGTAGAGTTAGAAGAGGTGATAGATAAATTCACCAATTACCATTATTTAACCCCATATTGCTGGAAACAACACTGCAACCATGTGAGGTGGTCAAGGAGACAAGGCTGGGCACTAACCATAGCTGTTAGTGGGTAGAAAGCCTTTTGGCAAGGCGGTCAAACCATCTTTGCAAAGTGGGTGGGTCATAGAGTCAGAAAAGAGTCTTTGCAAAGTTCCCTCCCGTCCAACCCTCACCATTCACTTTGTTGTGCCTCCTTTCTACTGTGTGTGGGCCAGGTGCCTGGAGGAAATCAGAAGCCTGCAGCCCAGGCTCTACCCTCTACCAGCTTCCAATCCAGCAGGAGACACAGAAGAAGGCTGTAACAGCAGCATGAACTTAACTGCTCACCTGCGTTAGGGAAGAGCCTGATGAAGGTGAGTGTTCACAGAAAGCCCCAGTGACTTACGCTCACAAAATTAGTGCATCCTTATCTCCATTTTTGTATTGTATGCTAAATGCATTATCAACTGCTTTGAGAGGGACTTAGCCTCCATAGGAAAAGGAAACTCAAGCTCAGAACACCTGGGCAGGGCCTGGGTCAAGAAAATAGCATTGGAGAAGCAGGCAAGAGTTATCCCATTAACTAGCTGTGCGATATTGGGCAAGTCACTTAATCTCTCCTAGGGCTACTGTGAAATTCCAGTAAAGTAAGCACCTAGTGCAGAGCAGGTGTTTGGTAAGTGCTTATTATGCCTCTCCTCTCCCAGTTTCCCTGTCTGTAAATGAGGAAAAATTTCACAATTGTTCACATAATTGTTCTGAAGATTACAGGAGATGAGGTTAGTAAAGAAAAACCAGCTGGGACACTTTATCAATTCAATATCTTAACATTAACACACACACATACGCATGCACACACACCATACACATATAGGCTGCCAGACTGCTCTGGACTGAAGAAGTCTCAACTAAATGCAATGTGTAATTCCTGATTAGATCCTAATTTGGAAGAAAGAAAAAACAAAACTATACAGTATTTGGGACAATTGGGAAAATATAGGTAATTGTACTATGTTGTTGTTGTTGTTAGTTGCCCTCCAGTCAATTCTCACTCATGGCGATCCCACACGTGCAGAGTAGAACTGCACTCCACAGAGTTTTCACGGTTGTGACCTTTTGGAAGCAAAACGCCAGGCCTGTCTTCCAAGGTGCCTCTGGGAAGGTTTGAACTGCCAACCTTTTGGCTAGTATCTGAGCACTTAATCATTTGCACCTCCCAGATGCCTCCAATGGTACTATAAAAAACTCATTAACGATGAGTCAATTTTGACTCGTAGCGACCCTACAGGACAGAGAACTGCCCCAAAGGGTTTCCAAGGGGCGGCTGGTGGATTCAAACTGCAAACCTTTGGGTTAGCAGCCAAGCTCTTAACCATTGCGCTACCAGGGCTACAATGGTACTATAATGATGTTAAACTTCCAAAGCATGATAATAATATTGTGGTTAGATAAGACAACATCCTTGTTTTTAGAAGCTACAGGCTGAAGTGTTTAGGGGGAGGTGTCACTGATGTCAAGGAGCCCTGGTGGTGCAGTGATTAAAACGCTTGGCTGCTAACTGAGAGGCTGGTGGTTTGAAACCACCAGTGGCTCCACAGGAGAAAGATGTGGCAGTCTGCTTCTGCAGAGATTTACAGTCTTGGCAACCCTATGGGGTCGCTATGAGCTGGAATTAACTCAACGGCAGTGGGTTTTGGTTTGGGTCATTGATGTCTGAACCTTATTCTCAAAAGGTTCGACAACAACAACAAAAATACACACCAAGGGAGAAAACAAATGTGGAAAGCGGTTAACAACTGGTCATCGAGGAAAGGGAATACAAGGATTCACTGTACAATTAATTCTTGCAATTTCCTATAGACTTGAGAATTCTCAAAATAAAAAGCTACTCCAGAAACTTAACACACGTGTCTTCTTCCCTCCTCATGTTTCATCACCTAGCATAAGCACATGGGTCCACGGATCCCACAGAGCGAGACCCTGAGCCTGCAGCACTCACCTGGCTGCAGCACCCTGATCTCCAGCAGGTTGGAGGTTCTTTCCGCCAGCCGTGTCCAGGTGTTGTTGTAGTTCTTCCGCCACAGTTCTGCCACACACTGGTACTTGCCTGCCTCCGTGTCACTGGCTCGGCTGATGCTCAGGCGCACATTGTTGCTGGATTCAGCTTTCTCGATGGCGGTTCGAGTTCGGAAGCTGGAGGACCTGTCCCCCCACTGGACCCCTCCATCCCGGGTGAAGGTCACCAGGTCATGGAACTCAATGGTGCCCACTGGCTGGAACCTCCAGGTCACCGACACAGGGACTCGGGCCGGGTAATGAGGTTTGATGATGCACTGCAAGTCAAATGATTCACTGTAGGTTACCCCTGGCGTACGTGAGATGGCTGTGACCGCAAAGCCAGTTTCTGGAGGGAAAAAAGAGAGGTTCAAACCAGAGGAGACACTTGGCCTTCTCAGGGCAGTGTGACATCAGTGATGGGCTACTGACTAAAGAAGCTGAGCAAGACAAAGGCTGGCAGGTTTCTCTTTCTAGTTTTTATTTCGATACACAGAGTCCCCCACCCAGATGGTGCAAAAGGTTAAGTGATCAACAACTAACTAAAACATTGGCAGTTCAAAATTTGAGGACCATTATTCCCACTCTGACACACATGGGGTCTCCAAGACTCAGAATCAACTCGACTGACAACTGGTTACCGCCCCCTCACCCGAGGGCACTACTTGCCAAGGATCAGCCCCTCCTGTCTGGGTCCCTCACTGCCTCTCTTCCTCTGCGTTTCCTGAGGAAAGTGGGAAAGGCAGGGGAGGATTGCTCAATAGGCAGGGTAAGCCCGGTGCTTGAACCTGGGAAATTGTTCACTACAGATTAGTAAGGAAGCACAAGTAAGCTCGTGTTTAGCTTGCTTACTGGGTCATCTGTTCCTGTCAGAGACTGTAAATTTGAAAAGAGGCTTTGATTCCATAGAAAAGTGCTGTGGCGTTGGGAGAGAGACAGATGCCAGCTATACCTAGAAGCAGACTCTTCGATGTGGTGAAAAAATGTGAAATTGTTCACTACAGATGATCTGGTAAGCAAGGTAAGCACTGTGCTTACCTTGCCTATTGGATGATCCGCCCCTGCTCAAATCCAAGGTTCTGCAGTCTCAGTGGGCTGTGCGTCTCTCAATATTCCTTATTGAACTGGCAGCTTCACTAACCCCTAATACTGACTCCTCCATGTTAGTCTCTTGGAGTTCTTTCAGTTTTGAAACACTATTTAAAAATATTAATGCATCGATTATGATCATAAAACAAATAGCAGCCAGTATTTATTGAGCACTATCTATGTGCCAGGCATGGTGCCAAGTGCTTGCTTTCACTACACTTCATTCAATCCTCAAAATGACCTTGTAGACAGGTATGTTTGGTATCCCCCCACCCCCTTTTATTTAACAGATGGAGAAACTGAAGCACAGAGAAGTTAAATAAATTGCCTGATACCAAACTGCTAGTAAATGGCAGAATCAGACTTCAAACCCACGTGTAACTGATTCCAAAGCACACCTTTAACCATGGGCTTTATCAGGTTGCTCTACCCATGAGGAGCACAACATAGTGGTTAAAAGCACAGACTCTGGAACCAGCTGCCTGACTTAAACACTAGCTGTGTGACACTGAGTGAGTTACTTAATTTCCCTATGCCTCAGTTTTCCCATCTGTTCAATGGGTTCTAATGAAGATTAAATGAGTTAATTTGTAAAACAGAATAGTGGCAGGCGCACAGTGTATGCTATATTTTGTTAAAGAAAATAGACATAAAAGAAAGTACTTAACTCTGTAGGTAAAAGACTAAGCTTTATATGGGGAGGTACACCAGGAAAGAGTAGGCATGATCTGCTGAAAACTCTGGATCGTCAACTTGGATTTCATAAGCTAACTTTATGTATCTAAAAATAATTTTCTTAAGACACAGAGGCCCATCCTTTACATTAAGTGGTTGTGATGGTCACTTGTGAGTCAAGATGGTTAAAATGGTGCCATGAGTGTGCATCTGGGCGTGGTACATGTTGTCATCAGAGTAGCGTAGCACAGGACCCTGGGGGACAGACCTGCACCTGGCGTTCCTGGTCTCCTCATTGAACAAGGGCCAGAGAACTTCTCAGAGCTCATGACCATGTCCAGGCCTAACACAGGCCCTCACCAGGATGACAGACCACAGTGCACACAGCAATACAGCTGCCTGACTGAATAAGCACAATGGCCCTTGTGTACTGGGAGCACTTTCTCACCTATTGTCTCACTTGTCACTGCTATCTCCCTGCTAGGGGATCCATACCTAACTGGGTGTGTGGTTGTTCAGAATGAAAACACAACCTTCCTCTGGGTTGCCCTCACACTCTGCTCTCCCACCCCCACCAGGCCACCCTGCTTTCAGCTTTAGCCAAAAGCATCGCAGGGGTGGAGAACAGGTGGGCAGAGCCAGGCCCCAGGGATCCAGGACAGAGCTCTTCAGGACCCCTAGCTGTGGGAACATTCAGACACATAAAACCAAACCCAAACCCAAACCCACTGCCATCAAGTCGATTCTGATTCATAACAGTCCTACAGGACACAGTAGACCTGCCCCATAGGGTTTCCAAGGAGTGGCTGGTGGATTTAAACTGTCGGCCTTTTGGTTAGCAGCCAAGCTCTTAACCACTGCACCACCAGGGCTCCTCCAGTCACATAGTTAGTATGAAAACAATCGGGATAACCTGACCCAGGAAAATTCTTTCCCGAGAAATAATCCTGAGTCTAACTGCTCCTGAGACATTCCTAACCTCACAGGATGGAAAAAAAACTACCACCACCAGACATCCAGAACATTCATCACAAGTTCCGTTTCCATAGGCCCACACTAGTGGTGAGCATAGTTACAGGGATTGAGCTGATCAGGAAACTTAATTACCAGATGAAGTTTCTAGAGACAGAAACTGGAGTGTATGATTACTGCAGAAAGCAGGTCAATCTTTGAGATTAAGCCTTTAGAAAGTAAATGTAATTCTAATCTCAGAGGGGGAAGAAAACAGAAGACTCTGTCTAGGGCAAAACCACCATGGGCTGTCATCTTTCCTGAGATGTAGCTGAGAGCACCACATCAGCCTACCCGTGGAGGAAGGAGGGGTACACAGGCCCAGGAAGCCACAGTTTCCTGATAAACACAAAGACCTAACATGACAAGTTATTTTCCCAGCAAAGTAGCAGACTGGTCTTTTAAAATTTAATATACTAATTATATTAGACAGATAAATGTTGACTGAAGCTTCTTTAACTACCCCTGAGAAGCAAATCTAATGTTCTTTGGTTTTAGCAAATCTCAAGCTATCTTTTAATTTCATACTAATGAGGAAATGACTTTCTCAGGTAGGGGCCCTCTAGAGGAGTAGACAAAAACAGAGGCTGTCACAAAAAAATTCAGACAGACTGCTGGTTTCGGTTGAGATTTTGGGTTTGTCATTTAAAAACTGTAGCCTCGAGCAAATTAGTTAACCTCTCTCAGTTCTAGTTTTATAGTAAAACAGGAGTATCTACCCCTTGGCTAGGTGAGGATTCAATGGGACAATTAAGTTTAAGAGCTTCAACTCAGCCAGAATAAGTGCTATCTGAATGGCAATTGGGATTTTCTGCCCTTCTCTGCCCTGTTCTGAACTGCTTCAGGTGGGCTGGGCTTCTGGGTAGCACTGGCAAATACCTGGAGGGCAGAGAGAGAGAGAAACTTCAATACCATAGTTTTGGCGGTGACCATGTGCCTCTACGTGGGGCCACAGCTCCTGCTGGGTGGCTTCGCTCCCCTGGCTTCTTTTTTTCTTCCAGTTTCTGTCGAGTGGATCCTGACTCACAGTGGCCCCACATTTGGCAGAGCAGAACTGTGCTCCAGAGTTTTCAGTGGCTGATTTTTTGGGAGGAGATCGCCAGGCCTTTCTTGTGAGGCGCTTCTGGGTAAATGTGAACCTCTAACCTTTTGGTTAGCAGCCACGCATTAACTGTTTGTCCCACCCAGAGATTCCACTTCTCTGGCTATGATTTTTTTAACTCAACCTCCTACCCTGTCCAGGCCTAGGAGTAGTAACAGCTTCCAGTTCTTGCTAGTCCCTGGGGCCCCACCATCTGTTGTTGGCTGCCTTAACTCTGCCCACACTTTCACAGAGTCCCTTCAATTAAACCCTTTTGAAGGTACCACCTGTTTCCTACCAGGACTCTGACTAATAAAAGACAGGGTGAAGTTCTCGACATGGAGCAGTCTCCATTATGGTCTCACCAACAGGCTGCCAGACACTTACCGAGAGCTGTGATAGAGATGGGCGAGCTGGCCCGGCGCTCCCCAATGATCTGCCACTCGCCGTCCACTGCCCGCACCCATTCGGTCACGTGACACTCATACTGGCCTTCATCCTCCTTCCTGCTGTTGAAGATACCCAGGTTGAATGAGTTGGGTTGCACCTGCTCCATCTGGATGCCCCCAAAGCTGCTGCGCTCCCAGTAGGACGCGCCTGGCTGCACAGTGCCATCCCGGTCTAGCCACATGATATTGCTGCGGCGGTTCTGCCTGTCCACAAGTTGCCAGATGACCGAGAAACGGCCCTGCTGCCTGCCCACTGTGCGGATGCTGCAGGAGAAGTGCAGGTTCTCGCCCTCCAGGATGACGCTGGCATTGCTGGCCACCTCCACGGAGATGCTGCTCTCTGGGAAGAGGGAGAGAGTGACAAGGTGGGGGCTTTATGGTCTCCATGGCACCCTCCTCACAGACCTAAAAGGAGGATGGGGCAAATTTAATCTCATTCAGGTACTATAAACCTCAGAGAGTAGAAAGCATTCTGATGCTTGATGTCACAAGCCCTGGTGGTTCTGGGCATCGTTCCTGGGATTTGGATCTGATAATCTAGGAAGCTCTTTGCTGAGTGCAGAGGATTGGGATATGACAAGGTTCTAAGACCTGAGGCTGAATCAGAACCAAAGAAACACAATGACATTACATTTAGGACATAAAACAATCTATCAGCTAAACCTATCAGGCTGAAGTTCAGGACTTTTCAACTTCCATTTTTAGTAAGTTGAATAATACCAAAATTCTACTTCACCTGAATCTTCCCACCATTCAAAGCAACAGCAGTCAAATAAAAGCTGTATCCCTAACATGTCTCTTGATTCCTTCAGGGCAATATTAGGAAACAGAAATAAATGACGGGAAGTATTTAGAAGATAAAGTGTGCTTGAGTATGGATAATAATGGAGCCCAGATGGGCAAGTTGCACAGAGTGCACAGGGAGAAAGTTTTTGTACTTTCATTAATAGAGAGGAATAAACCAAGGCCAGTGCCTCGCCATCCCCCATTCGGCTGCCCGTCCACAGTCAGGCCTGGGGCTGGCTCCCCTGTTTTCTACCGGAGATATTCTGCCAATGGAAGGCAGAATAAGATAAGGACTCCATCCACTAGCTTTACTGTCTCCATCTAGTCTTTGCCACTCATTAGCTATATGAACTCACTCAATCAAATTATTTAACCCTACATGCCCCATCTTCTTCTTCTATAAGGTGGAGAGAGTGCTGCTTATATTGTGAAGTTTTTAAAAGATTAAAATGTAAGCAACACAATGTACATAGATCACCTAACACATAAATTTTCAAAAACTGGTTGCCATTATCTTTAATTAATTTTACTATTCCCAGCAACTCTTTATTTTTATAAAATAGATACTCTGATCTATTTTAATTATGCACATACTACTTTGTACAGTTACCTATATTACGTTCAAAAAGCCCCTAAGTCTTAAAGAACACAAAGAACCGTAACTAATTTGGCTCCAATCTTTAGGGTACTACCCACGTGAAACACATATGATAATTTTAAACCAATCAATTAAATCAAATCACACATGAAGAGGCACACCCAGTTACTGCGGGGAAACACACACATATACATACTGATGCATCTGAATCAGTCTTCTCTCCCCTGGATTTCCCCCACAAGCAGAAACACACAAAGATGGGCACTCAGCCTCAGCATTTAGCTCTTTTTAGAGTGAGTATGCCTGCTACCTGTTCTAGATTTGCTTGTTTCAAGTGAAGAAAAAGTCTGGACAAGGTGGGGAATAGCAATTTGCCCAGGAGGGCAACTTCCCCAGGAGTCATACCAAGATGATTTGAAGATGCTGAGGCTCCTGATTAGTCACATGTACAGCAGCAGTGGTTAAATGCAGGGATTTGGAGACAGGCAGACCTGGGTTCTAGGCCTAGGTCTACTACTTTCTAACTCTATAATCTTGAGAGTCTTATATACCCTACCTCTTGGGCAAAATGGAGATAGAAATAATTCCTACGTTGAGAGAACTAGATGAGGTAATTATTTTTCATCATCATCATTAATAATATTCCTCTTTCAGTTACAGACTCATCCCCACTGTTATCAATTCAGAGGATGGGATTAAATGTGGCAACTTCAGCATCAAGGGAGAAAATCCCTTTGCTTGCCTTAAGCAGAGAATGACTTGTAGGACATCACTCCCACTCCATCTTGTCACCCCAAATGACTCTTACATAAGCCCTGACTTGTTTATTATAAGGGCTGCTCTTTGGGGCTCTGTTGCTCAAGCAAGCCTGGGAAAACTGGGCAGTTAGAGTATGGACCTCTGAGAAGAAAAGCCATTCTGGCAGTCCAGGCAAAGGCAAACACAGACCTGGTACAGTCTTGCCCATTGAAACTATTTGTAAGGGCTCCCACACCTAAGAAAAGGCAGCTGACAATTTAAAACTGTCTAGATTAAGTGAAAACTAGGACAGAACTAATGAGAATCTGAGTGCACGCTCGCAAATGAAATTTCAAATCAGGAGGCTGGCGGCGTAGCATAGGCTAAGCGCAGAGCAGTGGGTTTGTAGTTAGAAGCAAACGTTGCTAATGCAATGCAACCTCAACCACTAACTCGACAACTGGCTCAGTCACTTCCCTGTACAGTGCTCTGGCTTCGTCATTCATAGAATGGATATAACATTGGCTTCTACAGGAATATGAGGGGTGAGAGAGGAGAAGGAGAAGATGTACGCAAAAGCACTTTGGGCTCTTTGGAGGAAAAGCACCATTAAAATTCAAGGTATAATCACCATTACCAATGTGATCATTGTTGTTCTTTGGTAGACTTACCCAAGTGGCCTTGGGGCAGGATCTGGTGGTGCTGGGGGACTTTAACTACCCAGTTATCTGCTGGAAAAGCAATATAGCAGGCCACAGATCATCAAACAAGTTCTTGGAAGGGGTTGGGGGAAATCTCTTAACACAAAAGGTATAAGAAGTAACTAGAGTGGCTGCCCTTCACTGTTCCTTACAAAACAATGAGAAATTAGTTGCAGATTTAAAAGCAGAAAGGTCGTGGTTAAGGCAAGCAGGGATTGACAGGAAAGTAGTCAGGAGAGTGGGCATTCAACCCAACAATTTCAATTCTACAAATATTCAGCAAGCACCTACTTTATGCAAAGCACCATGCTAGGCAATGCAGGGAAAGAGTCTAAGAAACAAAAAGATTACAAGATAATTAGGGGTCTTTTTTTTTTTTAACCATGAAAGAAAATAATCTTGTTCAGGAGAAAAGAAGAAAGAGTGGCAAGGCCCCTATGTCTATTTTTTTCTTCACGCTTGAGAAATATTTTTTAAATGTAAAAGTGTAAATAAAAATGTAAAGGAAATCATTACAAGGCTTAGAGAAAGAGCAGTTTGAGTCGAGAAAAAGTTAAAGGTTAGTTAGTTCATCATCTTGTTTAAAGTAAGGGCAATGTAAATTTTTTTTTCCCTCTACTAAAAACAGAACTATGAGGTAAATGAGACATTACAAGAACATCCTGATATTAGGGATGATTAAACACAACATAAGCAAACACAGGTAGTCTCTGGAGTCCCTGGCAATGGCAGTTACCCACCCAGACAGGCCACCTTACATGGAGGCAGGGGGCCCCCTACGCAGCTCTGGAAATCAGCTAAGCTTCAAAAGTCTATGCTCCAAGAAGACTTGCGAGATCCTATTCACTGATGTTTAAAACACATATTTCAACAGGGAAGAGACAATTAGGGAAATGTCTACCTTTACACTCCAAAACACCAGACAGCAAATCCTTCTGAATAATGTACTTTATGATTTAAAATCCTCCCATAAAAGGCTAACTCTCCTAAGTGAGATGTCTAGATAGGTATCTACCCACTTCTTTTGGGACTGAATTCCCACCCAGGAGCAAAGAGCTTTCCTGGATTCCTGGTTTTCCTCCAAGCTGAGCTAGAGCAGGGAATTGCTGAGGCCCAACTCCAGCCTGCAAACACACCCCTGAAGCTCTGCTTAATTGGGGGATGGGGGTAGTTGCTAAGTTGATTTAACCTTTGAGTTCCACCTGGACCCGACCCTCAACACCAGAGTTACTCTTCTCTATCCCCCACTGCCCTCATATGAAGCTAGCTGTTGAACCAGGAAGCAGTAAGAGGAGCAGAAGAAAGCAGCTCATCTCTCTACTTACTGAGAGGGAGGACTATGATAGGGGTGTTCTTAGGACGCTTGCTCTCCTTGTCAATGAACTCCCCAGTGACCGTTTTCTCCCGCTCTGTCACGCGGCAGTTGTATTTCCCACTATCTTCCTGGCGGAGGTGGTAGATCTTCAGCACAAAGACACTGTCGCTCTCTTTGGCCACTTTAAGCTGTCCCCTGGCTTCCCGGTGGGCAAATTCACTGTTGAGGACCGGCACAGCGTTGGGCCCCATACTGGCAATGAGCGAGCTGTTGAAGGCCCAGGAAACGGCAAAGTAACGGTCGGGAATGCTCTGAGCCTCCAGGATGCACCTGAACTCCACTGGCTCCCCCACCGTGTACAGGCGCTTCTCCGTTTCCAGCCTCACGGCAAACTCTTTGTCTGAGAACACATGTAACAAAACAGATGCATTCTGGGTGAATCATACTGTATCAGTAAATCCCCACAACCCATACCCTTCTTCACAAAGCTACCTACAGGCATCACAGCACTTGTCTCAGATGGAAAAATCCAACTCAGACCCAGTTATCTGAGGTCCAGAGAAACCCGTGAATATCTCAGAGAGAATTCAAGGGTTTACTCAGGTAGCTAGGTCCAGACAGTCTAGAGAGTTTGTTACCCCTACCACAGCCAATAGGGCTCTGTTTTAAACTTTTAAGGCCCTAGACAGTTAGTTCTACTCTGACACACATGGGTTGCCACGAGTCAGAATCGACTTGATGACAACTAGTTTGAACTGGATGAACAAACCCACCCGGGACTGTGCATATTACCTGGTGGATATGGGCTCTCTGGTCAACCAAATTACAGTAATTTATAATCTAACATCAGTAATGGAAAAGTACCTCTTCCATGTAAATTTTTGCTGAAGACATGCAAACCTTCCCACTTCCTCAGAGTTGGGCAGGCTGTGGCTTTCTTCTCATGGCAGCCGAAGACCCTTATTTCACGGGAATTCCTACCCACCCTCCCAACTTGGTGAAGCTTTCATGTTTCCAGGCTGAAGACAAAAGAATTACAACGTACCGCCTCCTTTTCTACATAGTAACTGCTTCTTGGTTACACCCAGTCAGTTAAATCTCTATAAATTGATTTATGCTTTTTCCAATACCACCTCACTCCTTAGCTCACTGAAATCTGGCTTCTGGCCCTTCTCCTGCACTTCACTGAACTAGCAAATGTCACCAGCGATCCTTCCCCGCCCCACATCCCCCCACTATCACAACCATAGGCTTTTCTCAAGCCCTGCCCTATGGGTCTCACCCTTCGGCCCCACTCTTTTCCTTGGGTTCCACGACACCCTCCCTCATGCTTCTCCTCCTGCCGTCCTGACCACTGTGTTTCTCTCTCTGGGAGAACCTGCTCCTCCAACCACCTCATACTGTTCCTGTTCTCTTGGGCTCTTCTCTGTTTTGACCCTGTCAGTTTTTCCTGGGCCATTCATCTCTCCCCACTTCAGCCCCTAAATGAGCTCCAGAGCCCTCTGTCCCATTTCCATGACACTATGGGTGTTTCACACACTGAGACTCTCTAGAAAAGTTTGCTTGAAGGATGAACTACCTGACGAAAAATTTAAAATATAAAAGACAACCAATGCTGCCACTACCGGGGAGGCAGAGGCTTTCAAGCAGGGCTTTGCACTTCCTCATTCACCTTTCTACATCCCCCCACCCAGTTCAAGGAGCCACTCAGGAGCCCCATCTCAGGACGCAGGGCCAGAGGGACTCCTCCTTCCACATGCTCTGCATCTTCCGCTTCTAGCAGTCATCACCTTCGTTCAAGACTATTGCCACTGACCTAGTCCTGGCCTTGTTGGTTCTTTCCTGGACTACAATGTCCTAGGAGCCCTGGTGGTGCAACGTTTAAGCGCTCTGCTGCTAAAGTAAAGGTAGGTGGTTTGAACCCACCCAGAGGCTCCGTGGGAGAAAGACCTGGTGATCTGCTTCTGTAAAGATTACATCCTAGAAAACTCTATGGGGCAATTCTACTCTGTCACACAGGGTCAGTATGAGTCAGAATGGACTCAACAGCACCTAACAACAGCATAATGTCCTACTTTGTGTCTACTTCATACGTGGCCTGTTGAATCAGCCTCCAGGTTAACTTCCATGTTTTTTTTTATCCTTTTTCATCCTCTGCTTAAAAATCTCTACACTCTAACCTAACTGTCTGCAGCAGTGGTTTTCAAACTTTTTTTTTTAATTCAGATAAAATTTTTTGATGCCCGATATATAAAACATTTGGTTGAAGCAAGGGTGAAACACTCAAGGTCCTCATACACCTTCCCTACCACTTTATGGAGTGCAAACACACCCCACATGCAGCTTCCCATGCACCTCTAAGGGGCTCCTAAGGTTCCATGAAGAACAGTTTGAAAACTTTTGGTTCAAAGAGTCAGATGCAAGCTCCATGTTACAGCATTTGGGGCTTCAGGCCACCTTCCTTTTTCTCCTCCCATCACGCATGCCCAGAACTCAACAACTAGCCACAAATGACTTCTCCGTGCTGGCCAAACAACTGTATCCTTTCATTCTTCTCCTTCTGATGTCTCATCAAGCTTCAAGACTTAGCTCAAGCCACCAGACTTGGTTGGTTTTCCTGGACTTGCCTTAACAACTATCCCATCCAGGGAAAACTTACTGTTGCCAGAGCACTCCAAATCTACTGATATCAGAGTACTTCACACACAATGCTATCACAGCACTTAGCATACTCTGCTTAGCCACTGGCTTTCGCGTCTGCAAATTTCCCGAGTGTAGGGACCAAATGTTTGAATCCCCCAATGCCTGTCACCATGCCTGCCATGCTGTAGAGACTCACTACGTGTTTACCTAAATGAACTAAGACAAGGGCGATGTCTGGAATGCAAACACTGAACCTGAAAAGCACACAGACACAGAGTAAAGTCACCAACTTTTTTTTTTTTTCCCTTTTAGTTTTAGCAGAACCGTTGCTGGCTTACTTTGGATACATTTGCATGAAAAACGTAAAAAGTCCTAATTTCAAATTATTAAGATTATAATAAAGAAGATTAACTGATGCAACCTAATTCAAAAGCATTAAGACTCAATATTTGGACTTGAGATTTAAAGCTGATCTTAAAACGATCCAGGAAGGGGAAAACTAAATATGAAATTAAGTCCCTTCCAAAGAGTTCCTAGTACTGGAAGATCCAGAAGTTTCTAAATTCTCTGGGCTCTGCAGGACAGATAAAGTACCCATTCAGGAGCCCAATCCCTCTTGTAAAAGCCGTTAGATGGCTACAGAATCATATCTGCCTTATTCCCTCTAGGGCTCTGCTTGACAAAACACAACAGCATAAGAATCACCTGGGAAGCATATTGGAAATTCAGCTTCCCAGGTTCCACCCCAGGAACTGCTGATTCAGGACTTCTGGGATGAGGCTCAGGAATCCGTACTGTTGGTGAGTCTGAAGCACTGCTCTAGAATGAATGACAGACCTACAAGAGGCAGAAGAACTATACAAAGACCAAGACAACTGACTGTAGCAAGTGGGATAGAGGGTGCCTGGGTCAAGAAAGAGGTCCTGAAGAAGACAGCCCACCCGCACCTCAGACTTCCCCAGCTCATCTCTCACAAACCACAACTCCACTCTCCTGGCCAACTGCAGTGCCTCACGGGAGATGAGTCTCAACACAAGCAAAGGCTCTCAGGCCACTTAATCACCTTGATGACGGCACCAACAACCATCCTCCAATAGAACAAGGGGACCAAGGCCCATGCGAGAAACCTGTTCCCCAGCCCAGATGAGGCAGCTGTTGTTAGCGCCAATCTGGAGCCTGGCTGGACTCGGGAGTCTGGAGGGTGGACTCTGAGATTTCGGGAGAATAGTACAAGAAGTCAGGGAGGATTCGGTGCTGCTAATACTTTTCTCCAGCTCTAAACAAGTCACTCAGCCTCCTCAGGGAACTCCCTTTCCAGGTCTTTCACTTCAGAAAACATTACATTGGAACCTGGTACTCTCTAGTCTGGCCTCATCAACATGCCCTGTGACTCTTGCTGGGGCCACACCTATAGCAATCTGAATTCAGCATCCTCACCTGTAAAATGAGAATGCTGCCACCTACTTACCTCACAGAACTTCTGAAGGGATTGGTGAAGTAATACGTGACAAAGCAATTTGGAAATTATACTGTTAGGTGCTGTGAGTCAATTCCAATTCGTAATGACCCTATATGACAGAGTAGAACTGCCCCATAGGGTTTCCTAGGCTTTTGTAACCTTTACGGGAGCAGATCACCAGGTATTTCTCTCGCTGAGCTGGGCGGGTTTGAACCGCCAACCTTTTGGTTAACAGCCAAATGCTTAACTGTTGCACCACCAGGGTTCCTTTTGAAACTATAAAGCACCACAAAAAAATTATTATTAATAGAAATAATACTAATTTAACTCAAAGTTTGTCTACTTCATAATTGTATATCTATGAGGGAGGGCTCATAATCCCAAGTATCTTGTACAAATGGAGCAGGATTGGTACCTGAAGAATGCAAACTCCATCAAAGGGGGAGCCACTGTGCTAAGTGGGAATGGGAAGCCAGAGCCATGGATACAGATGGCTTTATGTAAAATCTCCGATTTTTTTTAAAGATGGTTAACTAATTCAAGAAAACGTAAAACACCATGCAGGTCAAAGAAAACATGTCTGTAGGCAGGATCCAGTCTGTATGGCACCTCTCTGTGACTCACTAGATGGCTAGGTCTTAGGATACCTACGCCCTCTAAGTCCCATAATTTCCTCTGGCCCTTGGGCAGGACCATCTTTAACTTCACATGAAAACCTGTTGCACTTTTAAACATCACCAAGGAAGGAGCCCCTCACCCTCCCAGTGTCTGACCACCCTCACCACTGAGTACATAGGGACATGAGGCTCAGAGAGACTGACCAGTGGGCTGGACGTTGACCACGGTTCCCTCGGAACGCTTTCGGGTCATGGCATACCACGACCCATCCGGATCCTGGATCCACTCGGCTGCCTCACAGTAGAACTCGCCCTGGTCAGAGGGCTGCAGGTGGAAGACGGTGAGGCGGAATGTGGTCCTCCCCAGCTTGCCCAGCCGCACCTCCCCAAGGCTCTGCCTCTGGGCATATTCACTGCTGGACTGCAGCACGAAGTCTCGGCTCAGGGAAATGACCTCCACGGGCTTCTCGCTGCCTCTCTGCCGGAGCCAGGCCACAGACAGGTGGCTGTGCTGGAACGTCTCGGTGGCGACCTCACAACTCAGCTCCAGAGGGTCCCGCTCCACTTTGTGCAAAGTCTGAGGTATGGCGGTGGTCTGCAGAGTGTCGGGAATCACTGCAACAGCAACACAGAAATGTTCCAGGAACACACTGTCACAAAGCCACAGAATCTTAGACTTATAGGGGACAGAGCGCCCACTCCATGCAGATTCACGGGTTCCATGGCCTTAACAGGGTCAGCCTTTAACAATCAATGCAAGGCCACAGACAACCCCACAGGGTACGTACACCGAAAGAACTTTGTTTGATTTCAGAATACATTTTTGGTACTTACCTGTTTGGTATTTTAATAACACTCTCATAAATTGTGGGTTGTATTTCATTTTACATAATAAACAAATTTCCTGAAAACACTATACAAGAAGAATTTTCTTTTAGGTCAAATAAGATTTCGTTGTTGATTTTGGTATAGCTTTAAAATATTTTAATTTCACTCCTGTTCTGGACTGAATTGTGTCTCCCCAAAACATGTGCTGGAATACTAACCCCTACAGAGGATGTGATCCTGTTGGAGAATAGGGTTTTCTTTGTTACGTTAATGGAGCCCTATCAGTGTAGGGTGTGTCCTAAACCTAATCGCTTCTGAGTTATAAAAAGAGCAGATTAGACACAGAAGGAAGCAC
The DNA here is from genome assembly GCA_030035585.1 of Dugong dugon. NCBI lineage: Eukaryota > Metazoa > Chordata > Mammalia > Sirenia > Dugongidae > Dugong > Dugong dugon. The sequence continues at coordinate 158,034,402 of CM057462.1, forward strand.
AAACGGGGAAGAAGATTCCATGTGAAGGTTGCCAAGGAACCAAGGAATGCAGGGGCTACAGAAGTTGAAAGAGACAAAAATCTTCCTCCAGAGTCAACAGAAAGAGAGTCTTCCCTTACAGCCAGTGCCCTGACTTTGGACTAAAAACCTTCAGAATTGTGAGAAAATAAATTTCGCTAAAGCCACCCACTTGTGGTACTTCTATTATAGCAGCACTAGGAAACTAAGACAACTTCTGATTGACATTCAAATGGAAATGGCTCCTGGAACTTTTAGCTTTATGTTTTGATAACTTCATCTCCTCCCTTTTCTTCCCCATCCCCCAGCTTACTTCCGCAATGCAATGCTCTAGGAAAGTTTTTTTTTTTCCTAAATGCATGGTAGAGAGAGGAATCATCGTCCCCTACTTGTAAGTAAGTTTGTTTTTCATACAATTCATCTGTCAAAGTGGTCCACACTGGAAGGAAGCTGCAGTATGGAGATTTGACGAGGTAAGAGAAAGAGATTTCCCCTGTGTTCTCTTGGTCAGAATTTTACACTGATCATTACATCTTTCTGGACATAAAACAGCAACACCTCTCTGACTGATGAGGGCAACTCAATTATGATTAGTGTGCGCTTTCTCACTGGATTCATATCAGAATTGGGTGAAATAACGAATTGTTTGGGCCTTAAAGGCCTCCAGTTGGGATGATCTTAAAAGCTTCCTGTTGAGATGTCAACTTGTCAGGGAAAGAACATTAAACAAAGGGCAGCGCTTGGGCTAATAAAGGAACTGTTAATACCCTCATCCCCACCCCGAGTTAATTTTGACAATAAAAACTTGAAATTAAGACTTGGGCAGAAAAATGAAACAGCTTTGATATTTTTAACACTTTCGCCTTGGCAAGCACCGTGGCAAAGCTCCCCACTGCCTCTTCCTCACACTCCCTCCATCCTTAGGGGAACACCAAGGCCAAGGGAGATAGCTAGCTGACAATTCCTTACTCATGGAGCCAAAGCACCTACTAACGCAGTCAAGGTCTGGCAGTCAAGGTCTGGCCAAGGACCTGCAACCACATTCGTGCCCCAGCCGTGTCAAAGCCTGTTCCAAGGCTGTCATCTCTCTTCCAGGTAACGTCATACCCTTCATCTCTCTTGTCATTTCTTCAGTTCGTCTACCACAAATGCCCTTGCCTTAAACTTTCATATCCCCTTTCATCAGCCAGGAAACCCTGGTGGCATAGCAGTTAAGAGCTACGGCTGCTAACCAAAAGGCTGGCAGTTTGAATCCACCAGGCAGACCTTGGAAACCCTACGGAGCAGTTCTACTCAGTCCTGTAGGGTTGCTATGAGTCGGAATCGACTCAACAGCAGAAGATCAGTTTTTTCACCAGCTCGAGAGATAGCCTTCTCTGAAATTCTTAACATCTGCAGTGGTCCTTTTTAAGTTTCAACCTCTCTCTTCTAGTATTTACAAGTTAACACATAAACGTTGTCCACTTTATGCCACACTGTCGACCTCTAAAATATCTGGGAAGTTTCTGTGTTTTTTTAAGTCACGCGCATGGTACAGAACAAAGTGACACAGGTAGGGCCCTGGTCATGTGAGAACAGTGCCTCCTTACCCACTAGGTTCATCTTGGCACTGTAACTCCCAAAGTATTGCTCATCCGTGTTGGGCGTGTGGCATTCATACTCTCCAACGTCCCGGGCCTGGAGATCTGTGATGTGCAGTAAGGCCGAGTTTTCCTGGACTCTCTCCACGTAGATCTTTCCACTGCGGACACGCTGGGTGTAGATGGCATATGGGAACGAAGAGTCCATGGTGCTGACGATATGTACCTCACGCTCCGGGGCAGAGGGCAGGTAAATGGACCACTGAAAATTCTGCTCGGAAGGTTCCTGGTAGCCACTCACGTTGCACCAGATGGTGATGTGGGAGCCCTCCGTGCGGTACAAGGGTCCTTCCTGGACGGTAACCTGCCATTGTGCTGATACTACACCTGCAGGCAGAGAGACACACACAACACACTCGATTACTTCTCAGACCAAGATGCAAAATAGGCAGCAACCTTCAAGGGGTTTTTTAATAGTGTGACATGATAATAATACAAATAGCTTACCGGCCCTTTCAGAGGCGCTCTGTGATTTATAAATATTAGTTAAAACACTCGGTTGTAAAGCATCGTCCCTAATTTACATATATGGGAAGTTGATAGTACGAGGATGTGTTTTCCTTACTTATTCAACGACTGACCCTTGGGAAAATCATTTAGTCCCTCGGTTTGTCATTTATGTGGCAGTTTTATATCAATTAATGCTGTTTATACAGTTTTTAACAAAATTAACAGGAAAAGCTGAATCCTTGGCACAATTTCACAGGAAAACAAATAAAAGCAACTGTCTTCCAGTCTGGCTGAAATGAACCGTTCCTTCCTGGAGCAGAGGGTTGATGGAGCCTGGGGTCCTGTTTCTGGTACTGCACCCTCCATTTTCACGTGTGGCTTCCCGCCACCCCACAGCATCCCAAGGATATCTTCTTCCCCATAAGCAGAGGCAGAGCTGAGCTCCTGCAGGTTGAGCACACACCACCTGTCTGTGGGAACTGAAGCAGATCCCTGGTACTGGATCCCCACACACTGACAATGGGCAAACCCACCACAAGGACAGTCCACCTGCCCTTGAGCTCACAGCCCTGATTTACCCACTGGCCCCTGTGCCTTCTGACTGGGATGTGGTTCTCCAGTGGTCACTCTGCCTGCCTTCTCCATGTCCTTCCTAACATGGTATCTATCCCCTTGCAGACCAAGGAGGGGGGACTAAAATATGGTGGATTTTATTTCTTGTTCCAGGCCAGCACAACACAGATCGTGCCTGACCCACTCAAAAGGTGGTAGGGGACACACTCTTTTATCTTCCTCCTGGGTGGCAGCTGAGCACGGCAGAGGGAAGAATCACCCGATAGAAGGAGCAGGTGAACTCTAGTTGCAGCTCTGCCATGAGTTAGAATTGGCAGTGTCCTCTTGGGCAAATTGCTTTTCCTCTCTGGACCTTGATCTCCTCACCCATAAAATGATTTAGAAAAAAGCTTTAATTCCTGGGTAGTGCAAATGGTTAAGCTCTCAGCTACTCACTGAAAGGTTAGTGGTTCAAGTCTACCCAAAGGCACTTCAGAAGAAAGGCCTAGCAATCTACTTCTGAAAGACCACAGCCATTGAAAACCCTATGGAGCACAGTTCTACTCTGGCACACGAGGTCACCATGAATCCAAATCCACTCAATGACAACTGGTTGTTTTAAGAAGGCTTTGGAGTGGGTTGGTATGTGTTCCAGTGCTGCCTTTGTCACTTACTAGTGTTCCAGTGCTGCCTTTGTCACTTACTAGCTGTGCCTTTGCAAAACTTACCTAACCTCTCTGAGCCTCAGCTGCCTTATCTGTAAGATGGGAATAATGTGTGCCTCATAGAGTTATTATAAACATTGAATAATGTCTCTAAAGCCCCTAATGCAGGGCCCAGCCCACAAGTAGTCCCAGAAAGAGCAGTGCTAGCTAAGACCCTTCCTGGCTGGAACATTCTATAACTCTGGGTCCAGACAGGACAGGACTTGACCCGTGATCACTCAAGGACACTTCAATGGCCTCTTGATAATGACCATCTCTTAGCTCACAGCTGCATCCCACCTCCCTGGAAGCTCCCTATTGCCCCTAAAAAGGAGAATCACAACTGCTCCAGTACAAACCTATTCGAAGTGGATCCAGCTGGTGAACAGCCGGGACACTCAAACACTAGTGGCACACAGCTCTAAGCTCAGCCTGGGTGGTGGTTGTGCCTCAAAGCCAGCTTATCTAATCTGCAAGATGAGGGACCTCAAAGAAGGCTGAAGGGAAAACAGCGAAGCCAGGGTCTTCCTTTGAGGCACTACCGCTCACCCTTGGATGAACACTGGAACCACCTGGGGAACTTTACAAGCTCACAGTGCCTGGGTCCCACCCCAGCGTAATTGGTCAGGGGCGCAGCCTCCGCATTACCAGTTACTGCTGAGCGCCAAGTCAATTCTGACTCATGGCAACCTCATCTGTTGCACAGTAAAACAGCATTCCATAGGGTTTTCAAGCCTGGACATAACGTTTTTTAAAAACTCCCTACATGATTCTAATGTAGGTGTCTCTATCCACACAGTGCCAGTCAGATGCCCAAATAAAAGAACATATGGCCCAATGGTTAAGTGCTTGACTGCTAACTGAAAGGTTGGCGGTTTGAACCCACCCAGTGGCTCCACGGGAGAAACACCTGGCGATCTGCTTCCATAAAGATTACAGCCAAGAAAACCCCATGGGCCAGCCTTACTCTGTCACATGGGGTCACTGTGAGCTGAAATAGACTCCATGACACCTAACAACAACATCATCATCCTAACTTCAGCTTTCAGCTCCTCAATAGCTGAAGCCTCTCCCTTCTTCGAAGACTACATTGATTAGGTTCAAGAAAGTTTCATTCTCCTCTAGTCTTCTGATGGGCCAGAAGACAGCAGCAGAGATCTAGCAGACGCTGGCTGTTGTGATGCAATAATGAGCTTAACAAGAGAGCCTTCTATTTACAGACCGTACAAAAGCACTTGATCAGTGGATAATACACATTACCCCTCTGAAAGGTAAACACTGTGTCAAGTAGCTTGAATGAGCCAGAGGCTGAACCAAAGCAAACCTGTTGCCATCGAGTCAATTCTGACTCATATTACCCTATAGGACAGGGTAGAGCTGCCCCATAGGGTTTCCAAGGTTGTAAATCCTTACGGAAGCAGACTGCCACATCTTTCTCCTGAGGAGCGGCTGGTCGGTTCAAACCACTGACCTTTCGGTTAGCAGCCGAACTCTTAACCACACCACCACCAGGACTCCTTTGAGCCAGGGCACCCCAGGGTCAAAAAAAACTTGCCCAAGCCTTAAGACAGTTATAAACAGTCCTGACAAATAAATACCAGTTTCCCCTGCTATGCAAAAGTGGAGTGTCCTATGAAAACTTCCATAATCTGAAATGGCATAAAGCAAAGAAGCAATTACCATTAAAAATTTATATGGGAAAACTTTTTTAGCATTCCCAGAACCAAAAAATAACCTACCAAATAACACAGTAAAACCTAAAATAACACTAACATACAGTAAAAGTAGGAATATGATGAACAGCCTATATAAAACAGAAATAATGTAGGTACAGTATAGTTTCACTCTCGCTGCTCGAGGTGCACGCTGCAAAACAAACACTAATCGCTATTTCTGCTTTCCGTCTTTTTACGTAAAAGCAAAAATCCTCTTCAGACTTCTTTCGGTTAGTGAAAACAGGTACTAATGCAGGTCTTTCATAAAAGTGAGGTGGCGCAAAGCAAACTTTCAAAAAGCGAGGGATGCCTGTACTTTTTGGACTTTAACCATGCACATTCACACATTCCACCGCGCCTGTTTATTAAATATTGCCGTAATTTCCTACCCTCCCCTAAAGGGCCCTTGACCACTGAAAATAATAGGAAGTGGACCTGACCTTAGAAATAAAAGTTAACTTTTTCTTCTCAGTTGTTTAACTCCCACGGCCACACCCCCACCCTCCTCATTTCGTTCTGAGTCACTGCTACCTTCCCACAGGTCTCCCAACTCTGAGGAATCTGTTCCATGGCCCCTTCCACCTTCCTTCACAGCCTAGAACAGAAGGCTCCTCCCAGGCAGGGATAAAGTTTTTGTAAATATATATATATTTTTACTTTAGACATTCCTGTACTCTTTGAATTACTTCTCAGTAAGTATCATTTCAGTAATTAAAGAAGAAAATATTTAAAGTGTATATAATGTAATGTTCCCTGGGTGGTACAAATGGTTACTACGCTCAGCTGCTAATAGAAAGGTTGGAGGTTCGAGTCCACCCAGAGGTGCCATGGAAGAAAGGCGTGGAGACCTCCTTCTGAAAAATCAGCCACAGAGCTATGGAGCACAGTTCTACTCTAACACACATGGGGGCACCATGAGTCAGAATCATTTGGACAGGGACTGGTTACCAGTATATATAGCCCTGAAACAGGACTAGAGAGAAATACTGGGTTACAGGATTACAAGTGATTCTTATTCTCTCCTTTATATTTTACTCTACCCCTTACGCCTCAGTCCTCTGCAATCAGTATGTACTAGTTCTAGAAAAAACTTAACCCAAATAAAAACAATACGTCTGCTTTTTATAAAGTTTAAAGACTACAGAAAGGCAAAGCAAAGGAAATAGATACCAGCTACAATCTCCACACCCAATGATAACTGTTAACATTTGGTATCTATATGATCTTTTTTTTCTAGGCACATACATCTTTTTAGTCTAATTTGTAGAAACAGGATTATACTATAGATACTGTTTCATAACTTGATTTTTCTCACTTCACATATCTTTAATATTATTTCATGTAATCAGGTATTCTCCTACAAAATCTTTTAATATATAGCAGGGCTTGGTAAACTTTTTCTGTAGAAGATTATATAGTAAATATTTTAGGCTTTGCGGGCCATGCAATCTCTGATGAAACCACTCACCCCTGCCACTGCAGTGCAAAGGGAACCATGGACAATACATAAATGAGAAGCATGGCTGTGTTCCAATAAAACATTACTAACAAACTTTAACGTCTGAATTTCATATAATTTTCACGTCACAAAACATTATCCTTCTTTCAATGTTTTCCAACCATTTGAAAATGTAAAAACCATGCTTTGCTCTTGCTGGCCATGCAAGAATAAAAGGCTGATCAAATTTGGTCTATGCCATGCAGTCCCAAAATCTGTGTAACCAGTTTCCCTAATTGGTCCTCTCTCTGTCTTTCTTTCTCTGCCTCTCATTCACTCACTCTTTTGCTATTGTAAACAACAATGCAAAGAATATCCTTGAAGCCAGAACTTTGTACGTTTCAATAACATTTGCTTAGGGGCATTCCTAGCATTCTTCCAGTCACATTTCCACAATGTGGCTCAGTGCCAGCCCTACCTCTCCTCCTTGAGGCATGTGCCTAAAAGAGCATTTGCTCTCATTCCCAGCACTGGGATCTCACTGAGGATTCTGCCTGTGCTGCTCCACCTTCTCCTTAAGGGTCTCGCCCATTCTAGCTTCAAGTACATACTATTCTCTGAACTGAACTCTCTCTCAGCAGCTGTTTTCCTCCAAGCTCTCCTGCACCCCACAGCCACTGCCTTCTTCTGGAAGAGTGTTTCTAAACCAGTTATGGAGATTCACAAACACATCAGTACACTTATGGCTCCAAGAAGTCAAATCTAGGAAAGAAGCCTATTAATTTTGTTTAAGGCTTAAGCAAACTTATTTGCAGGCGAAAACTCTTCCTTAGACTTCTGCTAACATCCCTTAAATTAGTTTCTCTTGGCATCAATCTCGGAAGTGCTGGTAGATTTTTTTCTTAAATCGTGTTCTAGGTGAAAGTTTACAATGCAAATTAGTTTCTTATTAAAAAATTTATACATAAATTGTTTCGTGACATTGGTTGAAATCCCTGCAATGTGTCAGCACTCTCCCCCTTTCCCTTTACACCCCAGATTCCCCGTGTCCATTCGTCCAGTTATCCTGCCACTTCCTGCCTTCTTGTCTTGGCTTTTGGGAAGGTGTTGCTCATTAGGTCTCCTATATTTGACTGAACTACAAAGCACGTTCCTCACGTGTGTTATTGTTTGTTTTATAGGCCTGTCTAGTCTTTGGCTGAAAGGTAGACTTCTGGAGTGGCTTCAGTTCTGACTTAGCAGGGTGTCCAGTGGCCAAAGTTTCAGGAGTCCCTCCAGTCTCTGTCAGACCAGTAAGTCTCATCTTTTTTTGTGAATCTGAATTTTGTTCTACATTTTTCTCCCACTCTGTCCAGGACCCTCTACTGTGATCTCTGTCAGAGTGGCAGGTGGTGGCAGCCAAGCACCATCTATTTCTTCTGGGCTCAGGCTGGTGGAGGTTGTGGTTCATGTTGTCCAATAGTCCTTTGGGCTGATGTTTTCCTAGCGTCTTTAGTATTCTTCATTTTCTTTTGCTCTCAACATGATAGAACTAATAGATGTATATTAGACGGCTGCTCGCAAGCTCTTAAGACCCCAAATGCTACCCACCAAAGTAGGATGTAGAACATTTTCTTTATAAACTATCTCATGCCAATTGACCTAGATGTCCACTGAGACCACGGTTCCCTAGCCTTCAGCCCCAGTAACTCAGTCCCTCAGGTGTTTGGATGTGTCTAGGAAGCTTCTATGACTTTGCCTTGGTCTAGTTGTGATGCCTTCCCCTACATTGTGTGTTCTCTTTCCCTTCACCAAAGTTACCACTTGTCTACCATCTAGTTAGTGATTTCCTGTTCACCCCTCCCCTCCCTTGTAACCATCAGATTGTTTTTTTTCTGTGTGTAAACCTTTTCTTGAGCTTTTATAATAGTGGTCTCATACAATATTTGTCCTTTTGTGATTGACTTATTTCCCTCAGCATAATGTCCTCCAAATTCATCTGTGTTGTGAGATATTTCAAAGATTAGCCGTTATTCTTTATTGTTGTGTAGTATTGCATTGTGTGTATGTACCACCGTTAGCTCATCCATTCATCTGTTGATGGGCACTTAGGTTGTCTCCACCTTTGTGCTATTGTGAATAATGCTGCAATGAGCATGGGTGTGCATATGTCTATTCGTGTCATGGCTCATATTTCTTTAGGGTATATACCTAGGAGTGGAATTGCTGGGTCATACGGTATTTCTATTTCTAGCTTTTCAATGAAGGGCCATACTGTTTTCCACAGTGGTTGTACCATTTTGCATTACCACCAGTAGTGCATAAGAGTTCCAATCTCTCCACAACCTCTCCAACATTTGTTATTTTGTTTTTTGTTTTTTTTTATTAGTGCCAGTAATGTTGGTGTGAGATGGTATCTCACTGTAGTTTTGGTATGCATTTCTCTAATGGCTAATGATTGTCAGCATTTCCTCACGTGTCTATTCGGTGCCTGAATGTCTCCTTTGGTGAAGTGTCTGTTCATATCCTTTGCTCATTTTTTAATTGGATTAATTTGTCTTCTTGTTGTTGAGGCCTTGAATTATTCTATAGATTTTAAAGATCAGACACTTGTCAGATATATCACAGCTAAACATTTTTTCCCAGTCTGTAGCTTCTCTTTTTATTCTTCTGGTGAAATCTTTTGATAAGTGTTTAATTTTTAGGAGCTCCCAGTTATCTAGTTTATCTTCTGGTGTTTATGCATTGTTAGTTATGGCTTGTATTGAATTTATGCCATGTATTAGGGCCCCAAAGACCAAAGAAGAATTGACACCTTTGAACTATGGTGTTGGCGAAGAATATTGAATATACCATGTGTCATGGATTGAATTGTGTCCCCCCAAAATATCTGTCAACTTGGCTAGGTCATGCTTCCCAGTATTGTACGACTGTCTACCATTTTACCATCTGATGTGATCTCCCTATGTGTTGTAAATGCTATCACTATGATGTAATAAGACAGATTAGCGGCAGTTATATTGATGAGGTCAACAAGATTAGATAATGTCTTAAGCCAATCTCTTTTGAGATATAAAAGAAAGAAGCAGGCAGAGAGACAGAGGGACCTCGTACAACCAAGAAAGCAGCACCAGGAGCAGAGCGCATCCTTTGGACCTGAGGTTCCTGCCCTGAGATGCTCCCAGACCAAGGGAAGACTGATGACAAGGACCTTGCTCTGGAGCTGATAGAGAGAGAAGGCCTTCCCCTGGAGCCAGGGCCCTGAACTTGAACCTGTAGCCTACTAGACTGTGAGAAAATAAATTTCTCTTTGTTAAAGCCATCCACTTGTGGTATTTCTGTTATGGCAATACTAGATGACCATGGACTTGTGGCATTTCTGTTATAGCAGCACTAGATGACCATAGACTGCCAAAAGAACGAACAAATCTGTCTTGGAAGAAGTACAGCCAGAATGCTCCTTAGAAGCAAGGATGGTGAGACTATGTCTCACGTACTTTGATGTGTTATCAGGAGGGATCAGTCCCTGGAGAAGGACATCATGCTTGGCAGAGGGTTAGCAAAAAAGAGGAAGACCCTCAACAAGATGGACTGACATTGTGGCTGCAACAACAGGTTCAAGCATAACAAGGATTGTGAGGATAGCGCAGGACCGGGCAGTTTTTCATTCTGTTATACACAGGGTCTCTATGAGTCAAAACCAACTTGGCAGCACCAACAACAACAAAGTGTTGTCCTTAATTTTTCTTTTCATGATCTTTACTATTTTAGGCTTTATATTTAGGTGTTTGATCCATTTTGAGTTAGTTTTTTTTGTACGGTGTGAGGTATGGGTCCTGTTTCATTTTTTATAGATGGACATCCAGTTTTGCCAACACTATTTGTTAAAAAGACTGTCTTTCCCCCATTTAATAGACTGTGGGTCTTTGTCAAAGATCAGCTGACCAGAGGTGGATGGATTTATGTCAAGGTTCTTAATTCTGTTCCATTGGTCAATGTGTCTGTAATCATACCAGTACCAGGTTGTTTTGATTACCATGGCTGTATAGCAGGTTCTAAGATCAGGTAGTGTGAGGCCTCCTATTTTGTTTTTTTTTCTTGAATAATGCTTTGCTTATCCAGGGCCTCTTTCCTTTCCATGCAAAGCTGGTGATTAGTTTTTCCATGTCGATAAAGAATGCTGTTGGTATTTGGATTGGGATTGCGTTGTAACCATAGATTGCTTTGAGTAGGACTGGCATTCTCACAAAGTTGAGTCTTCCTATCCACGAACATGGTATGTTTATCCATTTATGTAGATCTCTTTTGATTTCTTGCAATAGCATTTTGTAGTTTTCTTTGTATTGGTCTTTTATGTCCCTGGTTAGATTTATTTCTAAGTATTTTGTCTTTTTAGGGGCTATTATAAATGTACTTGTTTTAGGCTGGGTTCTCTAGAGAAGTAAAACCAGTGAAACGTATAAATGTATATATAGATTTATATTAAGGAAACGGCTCACACGATTGTAGAGGCTGGAATGTCCCAAGTCCGTGGATCAGGATAGAGACTTCTCCTGATTCACACAGCCACAGGAGATTGCGAACCCAAGATCGGCAGGTGAGAGAGCTGGGCTCTTGTTCATAGGCTGTGAGGATCGACAAATCCCAAGATCAGCAGGCAAGACTACGAGGCTTCTCCTGATTCATGCAGCTGCAGGGGCTGGCAAACCCAAGATCAGCAGGTCAGAGAGCAGGAGGCAGCTCCAGGATCCAGAGCAGGCAAAAGCCAGAACATCCACTTATATTTGGATGCAGGCCACATGCCCAAGGAAACTCCCTTTCAACTGATTGGCTCCTCACAGCAGATCCCATCATGGGGGTGATCACATATAAACACTGAGAATCATGGCTCAGCCAAGGTGACACATAATCTTAACCATCACAGTACTGTTTTCCTAATTTCCTTTCTGAAGTTCTCTTAGTTGGTATATAGGAATCCAACTGATTTTTGTATGCTGATCTTATATCCTGCTACTCTGCTGAATCTTTCTTTTAGTTCCAGTAGTTATCTTGTGGAATCTTTAGGGCTTTCTGTGTATGGGTCATATCATCTGCAAATAGGGATAGTTTTACTTCTTCCTTTGCTATTTGGATGCCTTTATTTCTTTTTCTTGCCTTATTGCTCTAGCTGGGATTTCCAGCACAGTGTTAAATAGGAGTGGTGATAAAGGGCATTGTTGTCTTGTTCCCATTCTCAGGGGGAATGCTTTCAGTTTCTCTATTGAGAATGATGTTGGCTGTTGGTTTTGTATAGATGCTCTTTATTATGTTGAGGAATCTCCCTTCTATTCCTATTTTACTGAGAATTTTTATCAGGAATGGGTGTTGGACTTTATCAAATGCCTTTTCTGTGTTGTTGATTGAAATGATCATGTGATTCTTTTCTTTTGTTCTATTTCTGTGCTGGATTACATTTATTGATTTTCTAATGGTGAACTATCCTTGCATATCTGGTATGAATCCCACTTGGTCATGGTGTATTACTATTATTTTTCTTATATGATGTTGAATTCTATTGGCTAGCATTTTGTTAAGAATTTCTGCACCTATATTCATGAGAGATATTGGTCTGTAATTTCCTTTTTTTATAGTGTCTTTGCCTGTCTTTGGTATCAGGGTTATGCTGGCTTCATAGAATGAGTTCGGGAATACTCCTTCCTTTTCTGTCCTCTGAAATAGTTTGAGTAGTAATGGTGAGAGCTCTTCTCTAAATGTTTGGTAGAATTCTCCAGTGAAGCCACCTGGACCATGGCATTTTTTTAATTGAGTTTTTTTTTTTTTTTAATTACCTCTTCAATCTCTTCTCTTGTTATGGGTCTGTTCAGATTTTCTATCTCAGTTTGTGTCAGTTAAGGTAGGTAGTGTGTTTCCAGAAATTATCCCATTTTCTCTAGGTTTTCAAATGTGTTGGAATATAATTTTTCATATTATTCTGTTATAATCCATTTTGTTTCAGTTGGGTTGTTGTAACGTCCCCCATCTCATTTCTTATTTGGGTTATTTGTTTCCTCTCCTGTTTTTCTTTTGTCAGTTTGGCCAGTGGTTTGTCAGTGCTGGTAGATTTTTAACCCTCCCTACTAACTCCCTGAACCAGTGGATCTCAAACTCGACTCTGTAGAAGAATCACTTGAGGTACTTTTAAAACACAGATCCTTGAGCCACATTCCAGACCTTCTAATTCCAAAAGTCTCAGTGGGACCCTGGAATCTACAGATTATTTTCTATGCAGGTACCCTTAACTGTATTTTAAGAACAAGTGCCTTAAATCTTGATCAGGATTCAAAATAAAGCCTGCGGCTGGTGTGCAACATGGGTATCGGATTTGGGATTGTTATCAGCTGATAATCACCTTCGGCCTTCTGTGTTCCCCCACACTGTCCCCCAAAACCCCCTTCCCTTGGCCATCTTCTTAATATTCATCCAGGTCTGTAGTCTCTTAATCCCCCTTGCTCCCTTCCCAAAGCAAAACCGTGTTTCAATTCTTTCCCTTCTCCTGTGAGATATGATAAACTATGTCCTACTTTAAATGCCACTTCTACGAAGTCTCCTCAAATCCCCTACATCTCCTCTCCCTATACCCAAGCAAAGAAACGAGTATCTCCCTCCTCTGTTTTCCTATCTGGTTCACAGAGTTATAAGTGTCCTTCTCTTATTATATTGTAATTACTTATTTATGTATTTGTATTCCAAACTGGTTAAGAGCTATGGCTGCTAACCAAAAGGTCAGCAGTTTGAATCCACCAGCCATTCCTTAGAAACCCTGTGGGGCAGTTCTACCCTGTCCTGTAGGGTCGCTATGAGTCAGAATCACGGACATTCTGTGGTGATCAGAGACCAAGATGGCCACCAATGACTCCCCACCCCCACCTCCTGGTATCCATGCCCTTGTGTAGTCCCCTCCCATTAAGGCCAACCTGTATGACCAACAGGGAATGTAGAAATGATAGCATGTGCCTTCCAAGGCTAGGCCATAAAAAGAGACTGCAGTTTCTGCTTTGTTTTCTCAGATCACATACTCTGAGGAAAGCCAAACACCATGTTTTGAGGACATCCATGTAGCACTATGGGAGGTCCACATGAGGCCTCCTATCCAACAGGCAACACTAACTTGCCAGCATGTCAGTGAGCCACCTTGGAAATAGACCCTCCAGCCCCAGTCAAGCCTTCAAATGATTTCAGCCCCAGGAGACATCTTGACTGCAACCCGGGAAATCCTGAGCCAGAACCACCTAAGACACTCTTGAATTCCTGACCCACAGAAACTGTGTGAGACAATAAATGTTTACTTTTATATAAACCACTAAGGTTTGGGTTAATTTGTTTTGCAGCAATAGGTAACTAGATAAATAGATACCTGGGGGATCCTAAGACTGAATGAAAAATTGTATTACATGCACATGTGTCAGTTTTTCTGGGAAAAAGATCCATAAATTTCAAAGGATTCTCAAAGGGATTCAAGACCCCCAAAAAGATTAAGAATCATCACTTTAGACAACACATGGCCACTTGGCAAAGGCATGTCCTTTTAGACTTAGTGTTGAGAGTCCCCAGTATGTCACACAGACAAATGTATGATATCACTTAACTAGTTTTTCAGGATATTGCTTGTCCAAGGATGCTATCACTTTTCCCTCCATGCCCAAGTCCTGGAGGAACCTGGCAACTGGCAGCATGATTCAGGAGTCAGGAAGCAGGGAGGGGTCACCATGCCTGTGAAAGCCAGTTTCTCATGCATTTTTGGGAACACGCCTGGGCCCAGCGACCCAAATCTCTAGGCAAAGGACCCAAATTATATGTTCAAGATGCATGACTGAGTATGTCCAGGTGTCAGAAAGATTGACCTCACCATTCCACAGCTTCTCTTCCAGGTGTGCCCTCCACGACCATCACAGCTCATTCAACGCCCAGCTGTTACGATTCTTCACATGACCTCGGCCACACTAGTCAATTTCCTTATATATAAAATGGGAATAATGTCACCCACCATATATTAAACTCATAGGTGACTCTAGAGATTATATAACACTGTGAAAGCCACCAAATATTTATAATTCAATCTCATTTCTACCAATGTAAAATATCAATCTAAAAACAGAAAAAAATCTTTGTAAGTTACAAGAGCATTAAAAAGAACATTAATGTTAACTTTAGGTTAAAAAATGCAAAACTGCATATGCAGTAAAATTATGCTAAAACAAAACAAAACAAACAAACAAACAAAACCCTGTGCCTAGAAAAATAACCACACAAAGCATCAACAATATTGGGCTAAATCTTTGAGTGATGACAAGATGGGTGATTTCCTCTGCTCTCTTTTCCTTTTCTCTATTTTCCCATTGTTTAAGTATAAACAAGCCTGTGTTGCTTTGAAAATGAAAAGACAAATAACCATAATGATTAGCCCTTTAGTGCGCCAGGTGCTGTCCTAACTGCTCTACATACATCATCTCATTTAATCCTCACAACTAAATGAGGTGGGTTTCATTACAGCCACATTTACCAGAGAAGGAAATGGTCTTTTAAGTAACTTTCTCCACAACACAGAACGTGACTAATAGTGTTTGTAGTCTGTGGCTCATACTGACTGTGCTTGGTGAATACCAGTGACAAGTAATGATTAACCACCGACTGGCTCTTCCTGCCCACCTAGTCTTAAAGACTGTGGAGGATCTGTACGGCCTCAGGTTTACAATGCCAAACAAACCACTGAAAGGTGGGGATCTGCTGCTACAGAGGGTTAAATAGGTGGAGACAAGGCCAGCCAAGTGCCACATAAAACTTAAAACTTCCCAAGAGAAAGCAGTCAGGACAGCCACTTCAACTGCACATCAAGTGACAATGTTGGGGAACCGCCACTCTTTAGCCTTCGGCCAAGGGAGGACAAGAAGTGGTGAGAGCTACAAGACCCTTTGTCTGACCCCTTTCAAGACCACAGCGCAGGCAGATACAACAACAACAACCACCACCAGCACCTGCTGAGCCCTGACCAGGAACTGGGCACTCTTTTAAGTGCTGTACACATATCAGCTAATTTTAATCCTCACAACAACCTTATGAGGTATGTATACGCTTAGAGACTTCACTTTACAGATGCAGAATCTGCATTAAGGAGATGGTAAATAAATGAAGCCGACACCCGCACTATGAGAAGCACCTTAACAAAGATGGCCCCGGCTATGTCAATGTCACCACTTTCCAGGGATAGACTAACCAAGGTCCAGGTGGCACAGAGGGAGTCACACAGCCAGGACAGTTCTCAGCTCAGCTTTCCAAGACTTCTCAAAGCCTGCATCGGGGGTCTTACCTCAATCAAAAATGTCGCTTTTAAATAGCCAACAACTCCTACATGATATGTACAGCGCCACAACCCTGCAGCAAACCTGAAAGATGGAGCTAATTCCAGAATCTTCAACCTCGCTGGCCTCCCATAGCCTAGTAGCTGTGAAACCTTGGGCTGGTTACTTTAACTCTCTGTGCCTCAGTTTCGTCATTTCTATCTGGAAGAGTTTAGATTTAGTTTTGACAGTTCATAGAGTATAAAGGTGTATCAAGTTCATAGGGTTGAAGGATTATATGAGTTACTACTTTAAAACACTTAGCACCTGGCACATAATGAATGTTAAGCCACCAACTGTAGTAGTAGTAGCTGTTGTTGGCTGCTATCAAGTTGACTGACTCTTAGCAACCCCATGTGACAGAGTAGAACTGCCCCATAGGGTTT
Source organism: Dugong dugon (assembly GCA_030035585.1). NCBI lineage: Eukaryota > Metazoa > Chordata > Mammalia > Sirenia > Dugongidae > Dugong > Dugong dugon. Next base: position 158,050,658 of record CM057462.1, read on the forward strand.
CCTAGGCTGTAATCTTTAGGTAGCTGATCACCAGATCTTTCTCCTGTGGAGCCACTGGATGGATTCAAACCACCAACCTTCCAATAGCAGCCAAGCACTTAACCATTGTGCAACCTGAGCTCCTTAATACTAGTAACCAAACCAAACCCATTACTGTTGAGTCGATTCTGACTCATAGCAACCCTATAAGATACAGTAGAACTGCCCCCATAGGATTTCCAAGGAGCGGCTGGTGGATTTGAACTGCTGATCTTTCGGGTAGCAGTAGAAGTTACATTTTCCAAACACAGTAGTAACAATACCTCCAGTCCCACGTGATCTTCTACAATGTGGCTATGCCACACCCCATCAAGAGGTGGAGTTTAATTCCACTCCCTTTGAATCTGGGAAGGCTATGACACTGAGTGACTTCCAAGGCTAGGTCATTAAAAAGTGATACAGCTTCTACTTTGCTAGCTGGTGTCCTATGCTGCCATGTAAGAAGTTTGACTGTCCTGAGGGTGCTATGCTATGAGGAAGCTCAAGGCACATGGGGAGGCCATGAGGAGGCACTCTAGTCTCAAAAACCAGCAGAGTTCCCAATCAACACCCAGCATCAGCTGCCAGTCATGTTTGAGTGAAGGAGCCTTCGTTAGATTGCAGGCCTCAGCTGTGAGCCGCCTCACAGCCTGGGAATCTTCCCAGCTGAGGCCCCGACACTGTGGAGCAGAGAGAAGCCTGCCCTGCTGTGCCCTGCCCAGATTCCTGACCCACGGATTCTGTGAACATAATAAAATGGTTTTGGAGTAATTTGTTACACAGGAAAGACAACTAGAACACACACTAAACTTTCAACCAACTTTTTTTTTTTTTTTGAGTACCTATTATATGAAGGGGAACTCTGGTAGGCACAGTGGTTAAGAGCTTGGCTGCAAACCGAAAAGTCAGCAGTTCAAATCCACCAGCTGCTCCTTGGAAACCCTATGGGGCAGTCCTACTCTGTCCTATAGGGTTGCTATAAGTCAGACTTGACTCGATGGCAATGGGTTTTATGATATGAAGGGTACTAGGACAGAAACTGTGAGGCAGAGATGAATAAGACGTAGTTTTACCCAAAGTGGACAATCTCAAGAGAAATACACATACCAAGGTCCCTACATGGCACAAACCATTTGCACTTGACTGCTAGCCTAAAGGCTGGTAGTTCGAACCCACCCAACAGTATCGTGGAAGAAAAGGCCTGCCAATCTTCTGTTAAGATTACAGCCAAACAAATCCTATGGAGCTCAGTTCTCCTCTGTAACATGGGGTTACTGTGAGCTGGAAGAGACTTGATGGCAACTAACAACAACAGATTGTTATTGTACAATAGGGTATATGGCAGTGAGGTGCAAAATACAAGGTTAGGACCTCTGGGAGGGAGAAATTAAGTCTAAACAAACTTCATGAAAGCCTTTAGAGTTGGGTCTCGAAGGACAGGAGGGAGGGAGTCCATGCCACATGAAAACACTGCAATGTATTCCAGGACTGCCAAGAAGATGCTGGGTCTGTTTTGGTGCCAGGAGGTAAAGGGCACTGGAAAGTCACACAGACAAAGTCAAACACCTCCTCTGGGAAACAGCAACTTGAGAAAAGGGGTCAAATTTGTGTTTTTGAATCATCCCTCTCATGGCAGGTAGAAGACAGTCCAGAGGGCAACAGTGGAAGCAAGGAGACCCAATTAACATTCAAATGAGACAAGATGTGAGCCTGCCCTCATCAAGGACAAAAATATCATTCATTCTTTCTTTTTTAAATCCTGTGTGGTGTCAAAAATAGAGCTGGTCTAAAGACAATGATTAATAAATGTTAAATTATTGATGCCACTTCTAAGGTGTGACTACCAGCGACTGAACCAGCAAAGAGCACTTTAAACCCAAGAACTCACTTCACCCAAACCAACTTTGATCTCCCTGAGTCACCAGAGTGTCTGATTATTCTAGACCAAGACATTTAGCTACTGCGCCCCTGGGCTGGGTCCCTGCTTCCCAGCTGTTGCCTAATTTACTCATTACTAAATTGTGAAGCTGTCTTCTTAGAGGACTGCTAAACCACGATGGCAAATTATGACTTTAAAAAAGTTTTTAAATTATACTATTTACTTAAAGTAGAACATTTAATAAAAAAAATTAAAAAAAAAAACACCTAGAATATTACAAACCTTCAATCTCTTCCTAACTACCACTACCAATCTTAATTTCCCCAGAGATTGACATGGCTATGATTTAGGGATGTATCACACCAGACTTCCCTTTCTTCTTTTTTTTTTTAAATACTTTTACATACAGATACATAGATACACATAACCACTGAAAATAGTATTATTCAGCTTTTTTTTTTTTTTTTAACATAAATCCCATACACAGACTTATGCTCCTTGGTTTTCCTCCTCAGTGCTTTTAAGAGCAAATATAGTGCTAGTTCTTTCCTTTTATCTGACTGTATAGTAGAATCTCACCATATGATTATGCCACTGCAGGGGTTAACTTTACCAAAAGAATTTGGTCTTTGTCCTTGGTTTCTGAGAGATATCTAAAACCTTCAAATTTTCTGGGTAATTCAAGTGAATTGTTATCTAAGAGAGTTCCAGACCTAACAGATTATGTTAATGAGGTGATTCAGACAGAAGCTGACCAGGCCAGAAAGGCCAAATGCCTGCTATCAGCTGACTTCATGGGAACTGGCTGATTCAATCGATCATGACTATGAAATGATAACTCAGTAAAAGCTCTGGACTGGAAAGCTCCATGGGATTCCTGGCTGGTGGAAGACATCCATGCATGTGGGAGAGTAGTGCATCCCTTTCTGGAAAATGGAAGCTCTGAGTTGGGAACTCTCTCAGACCTCACCCTATATGTCTCTTCATCTGTATCCTTTTTCCTATAATAAAACTGTAATCTCAAGTATAATGCTTTCCTGAGTCATTCCAGTGAATTACTGAACCCAGGGGAGTAGTGGGAGCCAGCAGGCCAGAAGTGAGGGGACTGATGACCCCTGAGCTTATAGCTGGTACCCTGGCGGGGTAGAGGGAACTCCCAAGTTTGTAGTCAGCAGGTCAGAAGTGAGGGGATTCCCTAGGGACCTCAAGCTTGTGGCTGGCATTCCGAAGAGATAATGGGAAAACCCCAAATTTGTAGCCAGCAGGTCATAAGGGAGGGTGTTATGAGGACTCTCAAGCTTGTGACCGATGTCTGATGTCTTATGCAGACTTGGCAGACTGGAGGACTGTCCTCTTTAATTTGTGAATTCTGACCTAACTTTGGGTGGTTAGGGTCAGAGGAGAAGTGCTGCATGTACAGCTGGTATCAGAACAGAAGTGGAACAGAGGGGAACTGAACTGATAATAAATTGATTTGGGCTGGTTGATACAGCTTGGTGTCAGAGAAGTGAAAAGTAGGCATTTGATATTTTTTCCACTTAACCATGTTTATTTGTTCCCATACTGATGGATACCTAGGCTATTTCTAATTATTTCCCCTATAATGAACAAGCCCTTTTCTTTTCACTTACCTCCTACCTCTTGTCCTCTCCTTGCCTGAATTTACAGAAGTCTCTAGCTTCTCTCTCCATGACCTTGTTACTTCCAGGATGTCCAGGGCTCTTTCATCCCACAGCATGATTAGCCCCACCAGTTACCAGCTGCCATCTAGTCAATTCTGACTCATGGAGACCCCATGTGTATCAGAGTAGAAATGTACTCCCTAGGATTTTTCAGTGGCTGATATTTTGGAAGTTGATCACCAGGCCTTCCTTCCAAGGCACCTCTGGGTAGACTCAAACTTTCAATCGTTCAGTTAGCAGCAAAGTGTGTTGACCATTTGCACCACCTCATGAACTAGCCCAAAGACCATACCTCCCTGCTCTTCTATCTCTGCCCCTACTTTCTGGTCACTCACCTCTAACCACCACCCTCTCCACCTTCTCCTAAAAGATAGGGATAATACCCCAAAGTCTTACCCACCCTCTCACAGTCCTCGCCCACATCCCTTAGCACCCCCAGTCCTAAGGATGGCAAGAAAGCAGCATCTGGAAGGAAAGGCAGGAAGGGGGAGCCCTGCATCCTGCCCTACACCATGCCCATGGCTGCAGTAATAGATCTTCTCCCAGCTCCGTGTGGATTCAAGGCAGCAATCCAACTGAAAAGGCTTATAATTGAACACAAGTACCAGTATTTGTCTTCTATTTTCTGGAGGGGAAAAATTGAAAGACAGGATCAGATTACTTGCCTGTAAATGCTCTCCCTGTAATTACCCTAGATCAACTGACCACTACGTCTTTCCATCCAGTTTCAAAGGTAACGGAAATGGGCTGAGTGTGGCAGGCTGATTTGTTTTAAGAGGGCAGCCTCGTGACATAGGTCTCCCTGCTAACTCCAGTGACTGAGTGAATCACAAGCTTACAGTGTGTTCCAGTAAAAGGATCATCACTCAGAAACAGCAAATGCCTTGTTCCTTTTCACTAGCATACATAGAGACCCCATGGGTGACAGAGTAGAACTGTACTCCATAGAGTTTTCAGTGGATGATTTTTTTGGAAGCAGATTACCAGGCCTTTCTTCCGAGGTGCCTTTGGATGTCCTCAAACCTCCAATCTTTTGGTTAGCAGCTAAGCACATTAACCATTTACACCACCGAGAGACTCTTACTGTTATTATTTTAGGCTCTATTTCCAGGCTTAGGATACCCTGGTTTCTCCAGATTCTCAGTCTGGTAGAGAGGTGTCAGCAAGATTTCAAGACAGTCTCTTTACAGGCCACCATCGTCCTCCCCTAGAAGAACCAGCATAACTACTTCAATTAGCTGCTGTCACACTCAGTCCTTCCTGTTCTTCCTCCTGGCAAGGCTCCATCTGTGTCGTCCTCAATGCTCTTATGGACCCAAGAAGAGGACTACTAAGCCCAGGTTCTTCCTGAAAACTGCCATAAGGGCTTCTTCGGGCAGCATCAGGATATCAGCCCACCTGGGCAGCCGAGTGATGGAAAAGACCACGAGTGGTCCTCTCAGGTAGCATCAGGAACAAGACCTGGCAGACAAACGGGTACCCAGCAAGACTTCAGGAATGTCATGAGAAGTTGGTCTTTCATGTCCCTCAACACAATATCCTCCCTATTCTGTCTCCCAACACCCAGGTCATGGAGATGCAAAGCTAGAAAATGGGGCCACCTAGCTGCCAAGGAATCCTAGGCTTTGAATCAGATGGTCTTCAGAGAAGCCTCAGAGAATTTCCTACTCTAGGAGTCAGCTCCTCCAGCTTTCCCCCTCAAACAGCACTGCTTATTGCAAAACACTAATGCTCCTCTTCTCCCAACTCCACTGAAGCCCCCTCCAGCCAGAACTTCTCCATGATGCTCCTCTGGTCTCATGGAGGCAGTGCTGTGCCGCACTCACTGGTGGAATCACCAGACTATAAACAATTGTGTTTTCATCTGGGTATCCCCAGTGCCTAGCTCAGTGCTTGGCAGCTTGGCACTTCTTAGATGCTTAAATAAGTGTTACTGGATGAATGAGTGAATAAGCCAATGTGTCAAGCAGGGAATTAGCTCTGCGTGTCCACTTCTCCAAGGTGAGAGAAAGCCCTGAACTTTTGGTTCCAGATATCCCAAGCCAGCTTCCTGTGTAAAAAGGCAGGTGGTTCTGGGAGCTGGGGCTGGCTGCCCTGGACAGTAATGGAAGCAGCTGGGTTGGGAGTGGAGCTGACCGTCTTCCTCTGTCACTACCATCTCCACTCACATCATGTGGGTTGTCCTCTTGGATGTTAGCTTAGATGATCACAAGAAGCAGAGACTCATTCAACTATCTCTTGTGTGTGTGTGTGTGTGTGTGTACTGGAAGTGGGCAATGGTGTGGAGAATGGGTATGAAAAGACACAGTAGAATTTCAGAGCAACTCAGGAGTATGAATCATAGCACTGCTAAGCTTTGGAAGGAGGAGAACTGGAAAACTTTGACCTTGGTCACCCTACACAGGACAGCTCAGCTCTGCTCTTCAGGAATGACCTCCCTCTACCTGGCCACAGTTTCTGTGCTTCAAAAATTCAGCTCACATATGCCTACTGTTGCTGCTGCACTCCCCAGCAACTCTCCACCATGGCTCTTGGTGCGAATTCCAACACAGCGATCTCACTGGCTGAACTTCTTTTTCTTGTTTTTAACAAGGTCCTCAAAGTTATAGATTTGGGTGCCTTTTATGATATGCTTTTTCTCCCCATCCAGATCTAGCCAGACTTGACCAAATGGGCATCTGTATTCCATTACATGGCATACAACCACTGTCTTAGTTATCTAGTGCTGCTATAACAGATATACCACAAGTAGGGGGCTTTAACAAACAGAAATTTATTTTCTCACAGTTTAGGAGGCCAGAAGCCCGAATTCAGGGTGCCGACTCTAGGGGAAGGTTCTCCCTCTCTGTCCACTCTGGGGGTAAGTCCTTGTTTCTTTTCAGCTTCTATTTCTAGGTTCCTTGGTAAGCATATGGCGCCTATCTCTTCCCCTCCATTTCTGCTTGCTTGCTTAATTTGATTTGCTTAAGCTGATTTAAGACACACCCTACACTAACACTGCCTCATTAACATAACAGAAAACCTATTCCCAAATGGGATTATAACCACAGGTATAGGAGTTAGGATTCTCAACACATTTTCAGGGGGCCAATTCAATCCATAACAACCACTTAGGGCACAGCATCAGTGGGTGAGCCTCCTCCAGCTGTTAGCATGGGTGGACAGGCACCCTGAAATATGTCTAGCACACTCACAAAGCACCAACATCTCCACCCACTACAAATAAACAGTCTATTTATACTGCTTCTGGAGATTTTCCCAAGCAACTGAATGGCTGTAATTTATAATAACAATCCACAGCCATCCCTTCTTTCCCAGCTTGGACTTTCATTTTTGGTGGCTCAGTCCTTTGTACTTGGCCCTCACCTGTGGGTAGACCTTGTGCTGTACATTTTTCCAGTTGAAGGAACATGCTTTGAGAATGACTGAACAGGTACTGAGCAGTGGGTCCCTGTTCATTCATCCTGGGAGCCACAGACAACAAATCATCACAGATGCACAAAACAGAACCCTGGAGGCAGAGATTAATTCTACTGGAGCCCAGAAAAGAGAACTAGGAAGGAGTAGCAATGTGAACAGGGCATCACAGGTGTGTAGGGCCGTGCTAAGAAGCAATCTTCCAAAGGGAGGTAGAAGAATGAGCAACATACCATGGGTGAGGGAGGGGGGCAGCTCACAAAAGCAGGGAAAGGTTGGAGGTTCGAGTCTACCCAGAGGTGCCTCAGAAGAAAAACCTGGCAATCTGTGTCTGAAAAAATCAGCTATTGAAAACCCTATGGAGCACAGTTCTACTGTAACATACATGGGGTCGCCATGATTCAGAATCAACTTGACGGCAACTGGTGGGGGGAAGGGAGTATAGATTCTGAATCATGTCTTGAGAAAGTAGTTCTGGCAGGAGTGATGGGAAAGGGGCCCAGACAGAAGATTTCTGCTGTAATCCAGATGAGAGCTGCTGAGGGCCCCAACTATGAAAGAGGGTTCATTAAGTAAATTACAGTACTTCCCCATGTGGTAAAAAATTATGCAACCGTTAAAAATTGCAAAGAAAAATATTTATGAACACCTAAAAGTGCTGAAACCATATTACTAAGTTAAAAAAGGGTTTGAAAGCTTTTTTTTTTTTTTTTTAAAGCACCCACACATTCGCCAACACATACCTATATATGTATGGAAGAAGTACTGGGCTAATTTACAGAATACTGTTAAAGGGTGGGAGGGTGATAAGTGATTGTTTTTTTCTTTGTAGTTTGCATTTTCTAAGCATTCTATCTCTGAATGGATTACTTTTGTAATTAGGAAAACAAGGTCATAAACAATTTCTCACACGACCTTTCTCCCTACCCTCCCAAAAATGACCTCAAGGAGTCAGAGAGCAGTGAATGTTTTGGTGCAGAGGAATCAGAGGCTGTGGAAATGAAAAAAGGGCTGGCCAAGGAGAGTGGGGCTGCAGCGGGGTGGGACAGGGGGTGTTGATGAGAAACAGGGAAGGGGAGGAGAGAGAAGGACAGCAAAAATGGATGGGGAATGACTGGCCAGGTGAACCCTGCAGGTGTTAGAAGTGTCAAATGGTTAACCCCATTGCCATGGAGTAGATTCGGACTCATGATGACCCCATAGGACAAATTAGAACTGCCCCCATAGGGCTTCCAAGGCTATAATCTTTACGGAAGCAGACTGCCACATCTTTCTCCCGAAGAGCAGCTGGTGGGTTGGAACCGCCGATCTTTTCATTAGCAGCCAAGCGCTTAACTACTGTGCCACCAGGGCTCCTAATGGTTAAGCAGATGCCCTCTATTTGAACTACTTACTGCTCAGAGGCTTGGCTGAATAGGTATGACCTCATCTACTTTCTTTTAAAAAAAAAAAAAAACTATTTAGTTGCTTTCCTAAAAACTCCTTATTTTCTGAGTTAGTAAACTTTCATTTCCATGTTGATCTCTTTCTAGTCCTCTTTCTTATTCCAACTGGATGCCTCTATGCGGCATTAACAGATATCTTGAGCCCTGAGGAAAATCATCCTCCCAGGCTACAAAGAAGGCACCTGAATGACAGATGGCTTGAGGAATCCAGAGAAAGCAGAAGTTCCAGCATTAGCATGCAGACTGCCACGGACTTACACAGGGTCAAGGACGTGGCAGGGAGCAAAGAACTATTTCTAAATCCCTATCGAGAGTGAGGGGGGCCCCCGCCATCCAAGGCGCTGGAGAAATCTTGAGGAACAGAGGTTTCAGGATGTGGGTTTTGAATATTTGCTGTATGGTCTGACAAAGCAGCTAGGATTCAAAAACCTCTGCCCCCTGGAGGCAAACCCAGCCCAGATGCTGTGAGGCGCTCAGCAGGCACACCCTCCTAATTAGGGGCAAGGTGGGAAGCCCTCTTTGGAAGGAGACAAAAAGATAAAGGTAGTAATGAAATCCATTATCCTGAAATTGAGGCTTTCTCTAGGTAATCACTGAAAAAGGGAAATAGGACTGAGTACCTACTAAATTCCAGAAACTCCAGAAAATGTACTAGCATTTTCATAGTCCTGGCGACCTACTTCCAAAAAAAACAGCCACTGAAGAAGACGAGACAGACTTAATGGTCTGACCGAGACTGGAGGAACCCCAGAAGGCATGGCCCCCGGACTCTCTGTCAACCCAGAACCAGAACAATTCCCAAGGCCAGCTCTTCAAAGATTGGACTGGACTGTGGGACATAAAATGATACTCGTGAAGAGTGTGCCTCTTAGCTCAAGCAAATACATGAGACTAAATGGGCAGCTTCTGTCTGGAGGTGAGATGAGAAGGCAGACAGAGTTAGGAACTGGTTGAATGGACATGGGAAATCAGGGGTGGAAAGGAGGAGTGTGCTGTCACAGCATAGGGAGAGCAATTAGGGTCACATAACAATGTATGTATAAATTTTTGTATGAGAGACTAACTTGAAATGTAAACTTTCACTTAAACTACAGTTTTAAAAAAAAATCAGCCATTCAAAACCATACAGAGCTCAGTTCTACTCTGACACTCATGGGATCATCATGAGTCAGAATCAAATCGACAACAACTGAGTGGTCTTCTCATTTTACCTTCACTACTATCTATGAGGGAAGTATGTTGTTGTTAGGTGCCATCCAATCGTTTTTGACTCACAGCAACCCCATGTGACAGAGCAGAACTGCCCCATTTTTGGCTGTAATACGGAAGCAGATCTCCAGGTCTTTCTCCCACAGAGCTTCTGGGTGAGTTCGAACTACCAACCTTTCAGTTAGCAGTCGAGTGCTTAACGTTTGCACCCCCACGGCTCCTTGAAGGAAGTATACTGTCTTCATTTTACAAATGAGCAAACTGAGGTTCAGAAAAATTACGTGTCACAGTGAAATAGTGGAATGCAAAGTCAGGACCAGAACTCACAATCTCTGACTCCAAGTTCCTTTTTCATTAATTCCACAAATATTTATGGTGCCTCTTCTTTGCCAGGCACTGTGCTACTGATGACCTACAGACCCAGACCCTCAAGTCTAGAAGAGGAAGACAGGTGTGTAAATGGAAGCTGCAAAGTGCTTGCAGTATGGAAAAGGACACATGGGGTGCCATGCAAGGGGCCCCTTCTAGCCATGGGGAGTCAGGAAAGGCTTTAAAGAAGAGAAGTTCCTTGAACCAGGTTTTAATTAAAATGAGAAGTATTTCTGCTTGATAGAGGAGGGAGTAGGGGGTATGATTGTTAAGAGTTCAGGCAGAGAGCATCCTAAATATCTGCAGAGCTACATGAAAGAGCTGGAAGGTCCAGAGACCTGTAGGAGTTTGGCATCAGTGAGTTGTGGGGTACACAGTGGGGTAAAGGAAGATTAAGCAGCAGAAAGGGACCAGATCAGGGTAGGGCCTGGGTGCCAGGCTAAAGAGTATGGGCTTCAGGCCGAGGGCAATGGACAGCCACTAAGGGGTGTAAGGGAGTATAGATTCTGAATCACTTCTTGGGAAGATGGTTCTGGCAGGAGTGATGGGAAAGGGGCCAAACAGAAGATTCCTGCAGTGATCCAGATGAGAGCTGCTGAGGGACCCAAACAGCATAGATCACTAGGGGTGGGGAGGGGGGCCATGTGGCACAAGAAATGCAGTCAAGAGTATGTGGAAGGTGGAGGGGGAGCAGGAAAAGGAGCTGTCGGGGCAGGGCCCTCAGGTCCTGGTTTGAGTGACCGTGTGGGCATGGGTGGGTGGAAGGGACAGTGGAGGGGCAGGTTTGGGGAAAGCTGATGAGGTCATCTTTGGACAGAGAATCTATTCCCTCAGCCTATCCTACTCTCCAAGGAGCCCTGGTGGCACAATGGTTAAGCACTCAGCTGCTAACTGAAAGGTCAGCGGCTTGCACCCACTCAGTGCGTCTGTGGAAAAAGATCTGGCAATCTGTTCCCGTAAAGATTACAGCCTAGAAAACCCAATGGGGAAGTTCTACTCTGTCACATGGGGTCGCTATGAGTCGAAATCGACTTGACAGCATACAATAACAAGAACGATCCAAATCTCTAGACCGCCCCACCACATACAGCTAGAAATCATGTCACCCAGCCACCCCTCTGCAGCACAGAAGGGACAGAGAACAACAGCCACAGAGCTGGTGGACTGCAAGCATTCAGACAGAGGAACTCCACAAGCCTGATAACCCATCAATCAATCTGAGAAAGATGCCAAGAGACAGTTTATTTGGGGCTACATTAAAACACCTGGCATTCATTCCTCCTCCAAGTCTCCATCTACTGCAGACCCCACAGCTCAACAATGGCTTCACTTGCCAAGAGGCAAGTCAAGAGGTCAAGGAAGAGCAAAAGTCAGCAAGGGCAGAGCAATCAGTGAAGGGCTCGGGCAGATGCTGAAAAGTTGACTGAAAAAAAGAGGATAGGATAGACCACCAAATGGCCCAAAATAAAAGGTAATCCCATTAATGAGTGATCTGATGATATAGTCCTGAAGGTTACTGCTTTCCTAGAGTAGCAGATTGAAAATACTTACATGGTAATCAAAACCAAAAAATGCTGACCATCCCTAAAGGTCTTCCAACCCATCCACTGCTGATAACTGGAGTTATCATGCTGCCTTTGGTGTAGGGCCAGAGGAGATAAGGATCTGCGTGTGTGTAGTGGGGGAGGGGGTGCCTCTCAGCAGTAGCCTGTCATCAGATGGTGACATATTCTCCAGGATTTCAGCAGTGTCTCAGAAACCACTCTCAAGATAACTGCCAAATAACCAGCCGCACAGCATACTGAATGAGGCGGCTTCTGTTTGTGATCCGGAGGCAGGGAAGAAAGCACACCCGTGAAGTAACAAACAGGCACGGTGAGCTGAAGGATTAGCTTTTAATCCTGCCCATCAATCCTTTTTCAGCCATATATTTCTGTCTCCCCAAATTTAGGAAGGATATTAAAGGAAATCCATGCTCAAGGGGGGAAAAAGGGATTGCACTCATTAACTCAGAGCTGACCCTGTCTGACAGGATTAACTCACCATACCTGTATATCCAACAGAACACAGCCCCAGTGCATGGGGGAACTTTTTAGGGGCAGAGAGCTACTGCTTAAAACCATGTTATAGAACCTCCAGCCAACTCCAGAAAAATAAAGGGCTGCGGTGAGGAACAAGAGAGGTAACTGATAGAAAAGGGCTGTGAAAAAGTTTTAAATCCCATGGATGGGGTGGTGACACTCGTGTGCTTACAGAGCACTTCATTTACTTGCAAAGGCAAGACTCCAGGAGTAAGACACCGGGGCCTGAGCAGAGAGCTTCTTTACTGCAGCTAGCCCTGCCAGGCTCACTGTAAAGTAATGAATTTTGTGGAAACTCAGAAAAAATAGCTCTAAATGCTATGGATCGATGCTGCGCATTGCAGAGACACAGCCTCTGATTTCCACGAGCCACCTTTGGGTACTGCGCCAAATTCAACTGCAATCTGTCCCTTTGAAGGCCAGCTAAGGAGAAGTCGGCCCTGGGCCTGGGTACAGAGCAGTGTCCCCACACTTGAACCATTTGGGCTATCCTGGGTTAAAGCACTCCTGTTCACAGGCTGGACTAGGAACTTCACACCTCCTGCTCCAGGGAATCAGGGGGCCTCAGGAGGTAGTCATTTATTCCAGGAAATACTGAAGAGTTATTCTTTGAGAAGGTGCAATCTGGAGACTTTAGACAATCGTAATCTCCTCTCTACGGCTTAATTCCCTACATGCAAAAAAAAAAAAGTAAATAAATAAAAACTGAGAGAACACCTAGACAATCTTTGTTGTGAGCTGTGTCAAGTTGGCCCCAACTCATGGTGACCCTGTGCACAACAGAACGAAATGCTGCCTGGTCCTGCATCATGCCCATGATCGGTTGTGGATCTTACCACTGTGATCCACAGGGTTTTCATTGCCTGGTTTTTGGAAGATCACCAGCCCTTTCTTCCTTGTCCGTCTTAGTCTGGACACTCCACTGAAACCTGTTCAGCATCACAGCAACATGCAAGCCTCCACTGTTAGGTGGTGGCTGCGTATGGGGTGCACTGGCCTGGATGCAATCACACCCGGGTCTCCTACATGGAAGACAAGAATTCTACCACTGAATCACCACTGCCCCGTTAGACAATCCTCGAAGTTCCTTTTCAGCTTCAAGACTGTATATATTCATCCTGGACAGAGCAGGAGAAAAATCTAGAACAAAATTCAAATTCACAAAAAAGACCAAACTGACTGGTCTGACAAAGACTGGAGGAACTCCCAAGACTATGGTCCCGGACACCCTTCTAACTCAGAACTGAAGCCACTCCAGCAGTCCACCTTTCAGCCAAAGATTAGACAAGCCTATAAAACAAACAATAATACATGTGAGGAATGTGCTTCTTAGATCAATCAAGTATACGAGACCAAATGGGCAACACCTGCCCAAAAACAAAGACAAAAAGGTAGGAAGGGACAGGAAAACTGGATGAATGGACATGGGGAACCCAGGGTGGAGAGCAGAGGAGTGCTGACAAATTGTGGGGACTTCAACCAATATCAGAAAGCAATTTGTGTATAAATTGTTGAATGGGAAACTAATTTGAGCTGTAAACTTTCACCTAAAGCACAATAAAATTAAAAAACATATATATATATATATTATTGATGGGACCAATAGATGTATCTTGGATGGCTGCTCGCAAGCTTTTAAGACCTCAGATGCTACTCACCAAAGCAGGACATAGAACATTTTCTTTATGAAACTATGTTATGCCTGATGTTATGTTATGTCCCCTGAGACCACTGTCCCCAGCCCTCTGCCCCAGTAACTCGGTCCCTCAAGGTATGTGGATGTGTCTAGGAAGCTTCTATGAATTTACCTTGGTCGAGTCGTGCTGAATTCCCTTATATTGTGTGTTGTCTTTCCCTTCGCCAAAGTTAACACCTGTTTACTATCTAGTTAGTAATTACCCATCCCCAACCTTCACCTGGAAACCCTGGTGATGTAGTGGTTAAGAGCTCAGCTGCTAACCAAAAGGTCAGCAGTTCGAATCCACCAGGCGCCTCTTGGAAACCCTATGGGGTGGTTCTACTCTGTCCTACAGGATTGCTATCAGTTGGAGTCAACACAAGGGCAACAGGTTGGGTCTGGTTTGTTTTAACCCTCCCCACCATAGTAACCATCAAAGGTTTTTTTTTTCCCTGTGTGTAAACCTTTTAAGTTTTTATAATAGTGGTCTCATACAATATTTGTCCTTTTGTGATTGACTTATTTCACTCAGCATAATGCCATCTAGATTCATCCATGTTGTGAGATGTTTCCTGGATTCATTATTGTTCTTTAACATTGCATAGTATTCCATCGTGTGTGTTGTTGTTAGGCACCTGTTGAGTCTGTTCTGACTCATAGCCACCCCATGTACAACAGAACAAAACAATGCCTGGTCCTGCACCATCCTCACAATCTTTGCTATGCTTGAGCCCGTTGTTGGAGCCACTGTGTCAATCCATCTCGTTGAGGATCTTCCTTTTTTGCTGACCCTCTACTTTTCCAAGCATGATGTCCTTCTCCAGTGACTCATCCCTCCTGATAATGTCCAAACTACATGAGATGAATCTCACCATCCTTGCTTCTAAGGAGGATTCTGGCTGTACTTCTTCCAAGACAGATTTGTTCATTCTTCTGGCAGCCCATGGTATAGTCAATATTCTTCACCAATACCATAATTAAAAGGCATCAATTCTTCTTCAATCTTCCTTATTCATTGTCCAGCTTTCACATGCATATGAGGCAACTGAAAATACCACGGCTTGGATCAGGCGCACCTTAGTCCTCAAAGTGACATTCTTGCTTTTCAACACTTTAAAGAGGTCTTTTGCAGCAGATCTGCCCAACACAATGCACCGTCTGATTTCTTGACTGCTGCTTCCATGGGCATTGACTGTGGATCCACGTAAAATGAAATTCTTGACAACTTCAATCTTTTCTCCGTTTATCATGATGTTGCTTATTGGTACAGTTGTGAAGATTTTTGTATTCTTTATGTTAAGGTGTAACCTACACTAAAGGCTGTAGTCTTTGATCTTCTTCAATAAGTGCTTCAAGTCCTGTTTTCAGCAAGAAAGGTTGTGTCATCTGCATATAGCACGTTGTTAATGTCTTCCTCCAATCCTGATGCCGCACTCTTCTTCACATAGTCCAGCTTCTCGGATTATTTGTTCAGCATACAGATCGAATAAGTATGGTGAAGGGATACAACCCTAACATACACCTTTCCTGGCTTTAAGCCACGCAGTAACCCCTTATTCTGTCTGAACAACTGCCTCTTGGTCTATGTACAGGTTCCTCCTGAGCACAGTTAAGGGTTCTGGAATTCCCATTCTTGCAATGTTATCCATAATTTGTTATGATCCACACAGTTGAATGCCTTTGCATAGTCAATAAAACACTGATAAACATCTTTCTGGTATTCTCTGCTTTCAGCCAAGATCCATCTGATATCAGCAATGATATCCCTTGTTCCACGTCCTCTTCTGAATTCGGCCTGAACTTCTGGCAGTTCCCTGTCAATGTACTGCTGCAACCCCCTTTGAATGACCTTTAGCAAAATTATTTTGCTGAAGATCCATTGTGTGTATGTACCATAATTTGCTTATCCATTCATCTGTTGATGGGCACTTAGGTTGTTTCCATCTTTTTGCTTTTGTGAATAATATTGCAACAAGCGTGGGTATGCATATGTCTATTCGTGTGGTAGCTCTTATTTCTCTAGGATATATTTCTAGGAGTGAGACTGCACGATTGTATGGTATATCTATTTCTGTTTTTAAGGAGGCGCCATATCATTTTCCATAGTGATTATACCATTTTACATTCCCACTAGCAGTGTATAAGAGTTCCAATCTCCCCACAACCTCGCCAACATTTGTTATTTATGTTTTTTTTATTACTGCCAGTAATCTCAGGGTGAGACGGTATCTCACTGAGTTTTAATTTGCATTTCTCTAATGGCTAATGATCGTGAGCATTTTCTCATGTGTTTGTTAGCTACCTGAATATCTTCTTTGGTGAAGTGTCTGTTCATATCCTTTGCTCATTTTTTAATTGGATGATTTGTCTTTTTGTTATGGAGGTATTGAAGTATTTTATAGATTTTAGAGATTAGATGCCTGTCGGATATGTCATAGCCAAAAATTTTTCCCAGTCTGTAGGTTCTCTTTTTACTCTTTTGGTGAAGTCTTTGATGAGCATAAGTGTTTAATTGTTAGGAGTTCCCAGTTATCTAGTTTATCTTTTGGTGTTTCTGCATTGTTAGTTAGTCTGTATTCTATTTATGCCATGTATTAGGGCCCCTAGCGTTGTCCCTTTTTTTCTTCCATGATCTTTATTGTTTTAGGTTTTATATTTAGGTTTTTGATCCATTTTGAGTCAGTTTTTGTATATGGTGTGAGGTATGGTTCCTGTTGCAGGTTTTTACAGATGGACATCCAGTTTTGGCAGCACCATTTGTTAAAAAGACTGTCTTTTTCCATTTAATGGACTTTGGGCCTTTGTCAAAGATCAGCTGACCATAAGCAGAGGGATTTACCTCAAGGTTCTCGATTCTGTTCCATCGGTCAATGTGTCTGCAGTTGTACCAGTACCAGGCTGTTTTGGCTACTGTGGCTGTATAGTAGGTTCTAAGATCAGGTAGTGTGAGGTCTCCTATTTTGTTCTCTTTCTTCAGTAATGCTTTGCTTATCCAGGGCCTCTTTCCTTTCCATACAAAGTTGGTGATTAGTTTTTCCATCTCGTTAAAGAATGCTGCTGGTATTTGGATTGGGATTGCATTATATCTGTAGATCGTTTTGGGTAGAATTGACATTTCACAATGTTGAGTTTTCCTATCCATGAGCATGGTGTGTTTTTCCATTTATGTAGGTCTCTTTTGGTTTCTTGCAGTAGAGTTTTGTAGTTTTCTTTACACAGGTCTTTTACTTCCGGGGTTACATTTACTCCTAAGTATTTTATCCTGTAAGGCGCTATTATAAATGGTATTGTTTTCCCAATTTCCTTTTCAAAGTTCTCTTTGTTGGTGTATAGAAATCTAACTGATTTCTGTATGTTGATCTTGTAACCTGCTACTCCGCTGAATCTTTCTTTTAGTTTCAGAGTTTTCTTGTGGAATCCTCAGGGTTCTCTATATATAGGATCACGTCACTGCAACAGGGATAGTTTCACTTCTTCCTTTCCTATTTGGATGCCCTTTACATCTTTTTCTTGCATTACTGCTCTATCTAGGACTTCCAGTACAATGTTAAATAGCAGTGATGATTCTTAGGGGGAATGCTTTCGGCATTGCTAGTTTTGTATGGATGCCCTTTATTATGTTGAGGAATTTCCCTTCTATTCCTATTTTATTGAGAGTTTTTATCAGGAATGGGTATTGGACTTTATCAAATGCCTTTTCTGTGTTGTTGATTGAGATGATGGTGTGATTCTCTTCTTTTGTTCTATCTCTGTGGAACTAGTCTGGAGAGGAGGTGTTGGCTCTGGAAGGGCCTCCAGGCCATGGAGGCTAAATCAAGGCCAAGGAGCAGGAGAGGTGTGTTGGCTATGCTGGTGTGTAGTTAGCATCAAGGAAGCAATGATGGTAGAGAGCATTTCCAGAAGGATACACATGAAATTGCTAACATCAGTGGTCTCTAGGGGTATGGGGTGAAAAGCAGACTTAATTTTCAGTGTCTACACCCTTCTGTATCCTTTTTAATTAAACACATGTGTATGCATTACCTATTCAAAAGTAAATGAATAAAAATATATGCTTTGCAAAGGTAAAATGTAGGGGCAATAGAAAAAGACAAAGATAATTAAAAATTCCTCCCAGTAAAATTTAGTTTAAAAACCCAAGGAGAAAAAAGAGGGAAAGGGGGAGGGGTCAAGCTAATAGAGAAAACAACTGAAATCATAAGAGCCATGTGGTCCTGCCAAATCCACCTCTTTCCTGTTCTCACTCCTTCACATCTGCCTTCCAGCACCCACAGCAAGGCTGGCTTCATGCCTAGAATATCTGCTGGTTTTCCTCCTCTGTCATTTGCTGCCTCTACTCTTGCATTGGGTGGTGCAAAAAAAGTTGAATACTAACTGAAAGGTCGGCAGTTCAAACCTACCTAGAGGCACCTCAGAAAAAAGGCCTGGTTATCTTCTTCCAAAAGTTCACAGCCTTGAAAACCCTATGAAGCACAGTTCTACACTGCACACATGGGGTCACCATGAGTCGGAATCTACTTGACAGCAACTGGTTTGATTTTTAGGAGCCCTGGTGGCACAACAGTGGTGCAGTGGTTAAGAGCTACAGCTGCTAACTAAAAGGTCAGTGGTTCCAATCCACCAGCCGCTCCCTGGAAACCCTATATGGTAGTTCTACTCTGTCCCATAGGGTCGCTATAGGTCGGAATTGACTCTACAGCAACGGGTTTGGTTTGGTTCTGGAGATGCAATGGTTAAGCACTCAGCTGCTAACTGAAAGCTCGGAGGTTTGAACCCACCAGTGGCTCCACAGGAGAAAAGACCTGGGAATCTGCTCCTGTAAAGATTTCAGCCAAAGATACCCTATGGGACAGTTCTACTCTGTCATATAGGGTCACTAAAAGTCAGAATTGCCTCAATGGCACACAACAACTCCTGCTTCTTGC
Source organism: Dugong dugon (assembly GCA_030035585.1). Classification (NCBI taxonomy): domain Eukaryota; kingdom Metazoa; phylum Chordata; class Mammalia; order Sirenia; family Dugongidae; genus Dugong; species Dugong dugon. The sequence continues at coordinate 158,069,361 of CM057462.1, forward strand.
CCATTAATCTCAGGTGGTACACCCTACTCTCCTCCACCTAGAATCACACTATTAGGGGGTTCATCTGTTCATGCAGTTTCTCCACCTGTGCCCAAGTGTGTGTCCCAAAGTTGGCTGCAACACTTCTCTCATCCCACATGTTCTTATTACAATGTGAGTTTGACACTCCTCCCATTAAGAGGTGAGATCCACGTTTCCTCTCCTTGGGTCTGGGCATGCTTATAACTATGCTAGAAGTGACAAGTAAGGCGTCTGACTGAGCCCCCAACACTACAAGGAAGCCCAAACTAGCACATGAAAGTGACTACGTGGAGAGGCCTGAGGTCACTGAAGAGAATGTGATGCCCAACCAACTCTCCCTGCCTCCTTCAGCCCGAATGTCCTAGTCCCAAGCCACCATCTGACTACAGTCTCCTGAAAGTGCCTGAGCCAGAACCACCCAGCCACATCTTTCCTGGATTCCTGACCTATGGAAATCATGAAAGAACAAAATGATTTTTGTTTTAGGCCACTAAGATTTGGGGTGATTTGTTATGCAGCACTAGATAAATGGAACAGCTGCCTCTAAACAGTAGAATCCCAAATGTACAGGCTCTGTCTCAAACTCATTTCACATTCCTATTTCTTACTGGGTTTAAGGCACTGTGTCCTCCAAAGAGATATGCTGAAGTCTTAACCCTCCCTAAGCTGTGAATGTTACCTTGGTTGGGGTCTTTGAAGATGTTATCAGTTAACATGAGGTTATACTGGACTCCTAGTCTCATCTGAGTTCTGTCCTTAAAAAAAAAAAAAAAACACACTTTGTGGTATTTTGTTATGGCTGCCCTAGAAACTAATGCGGTCTCTGGGTGGTGCAAAGGGTGAAAGTGCTCGGCTGCTAACCAAAAGGTGGGACTCTGTTCGAGTCCACCCAGAGATGCCTTGGAAGAAAGGCCCAGAAATCTACTTCTGAAAAACCAGCCATTGAAAACCCTACGGAATTATAGCTCTACTCTGACACACATGGGGTCACCATGAGTCAGAATCAACTTGACGTCAACTGGTTTGGTTTTAGTTAACTGATACAAGCACTGAGCTTGACCAAGCCCTCAAGTCACCAATTCCAGATAGTTATTTAAATAAATTCATCCTGTCTACTCATACTGCCTATTCCTTCAAAACAATCCCCACTGTTGTCTGCCTTCCCCAATTCTCTTCTGTTTTAATTTTACCTTCTCTCCTTTCTTAATTTTATCCTCACTCACTGAACTGTCCCTCAGTTCTGCTTATTCATAACAGCTCTCAGCCACACCACTGGCATCACTAGGGTTGGTGTCACCCAGTGCAGTAACTCATGGTGTCACCTCCCTCATGCTAATTACCACAATACTGTAGCTAAAACACCAGAAAATTTGACAAAATCAGCTACTATAACAACACCAGCAGCAACGAAAACAACAGTGAGTGTTTATAGCACATGCAGATGAAACCATGTGATTCGAAGCACCATTGTAATTGGTAATAATGACAGCTTTGACTGGAGCATATTAGAAGGTTCAAAAAGTAAATTAGCATAGAGTTTTAGCCTTGTAGGTATACTGATACATGTAAGCTGGACTTACGAAAAATGTTTTTGTTGTTATAGCTAACTACAAGAATATTTTTATAAAAAATAATAAATTTCTACTGAAACATTGCACAAAAATTTTATAGACAGTCATTTTGGCATCACCCCCTCTGACAGTATCACCCAGGGCGGTCTGTACCCTCGCACCACCCTAGTGAAGCCATTGAGCCCCACCCCATCCTCTCCCTTCCCCCATCTCAGCTCCATCCAGTTCTCCAGGCCTCTGCACCTGGGGCTGAACAGCCACCTCCCAGCCCATCGCCCTTTCCAATCCCCCAATACGGAGCAGAAAGGACTGTTTTATGTTTTACTCCCACGTTGTTCCAGAAAAGACTTCAGACAGCTTAAGCACAAAGAATTCTCATCCTCAGACACTGTAATGGCCATCCTCATTTTTGGATACTGAAGCCTATCCCCCCCATCATTCCAAGAATAAAAGGAAAAACTCCTGCTTAGGAGGTCTCTGGCCTCCATGTACAATATAAAGGCAAATTCATAAAGTATTCCAAATCTCTTCACCTGGAATGCTCTTCCCTCTACCCTACACCCAGCCAACTCCTATTCACACTTTAAGGCCCAGCCCATTTGTCATCTCTGCTGGGAAACCTTCCCCACCCCATGATGCAGTTAGTCACTTTCTCTTTGTGTGCTGCGCTGCACTGAAATTTATCTCCACACCAGCCTCCGGCATGAGACTTAGGGTCAGAGCATTATCTTAACTCATCTTTGTATGCGCCTCTGCATTTCAGACAGTAAAAAAACCAAACCAGTTGCTGTTGAGTCTATTCTGACTCATGGTCACCCCACGTGGTTCAGAGTAGAACTATGCTCCATAGAGTTTTCATGGCTGTGATCTTCTGGAACGAGATCACCAGGTCTTTCCTCTGAGATGCCTGCCTCTGGGTGGATTTGAACCACCAACCTTTTGGTTAGTAACTGAGAGCTTACTAACTGCATCACCCAGCAACTTCTCTTCAAACAGTACCAAAACCAAAACCACCACCGAACCTGTTGTCGTTGAGTTGATTCCAACTCACACCTAATAAATGTCTGTGAGATGAATAAATTGGTTATTCTCCTGGACCCCCCTTTCCCAATGCTTCTCCTCAGAGGCACTTCACCTCACCCCTCACCCCCACTCTGAAGACTTCCCTCAGCCTTTCATCAAATGAAGTCTCTTGCGCTCCTATGAGCCCCACTCCACAATTATTTCCCTAGGGATAACTCCCTACACCAGTTCCTACAATTCCCACAGTGATCAAAGGTGCTTTTATGAGGATCTGTCCAGCTATTCAGGTCTTCACGGCTCCATTTCTACACACTTCTGAGTTGGTCCTATTTCCCTTTTTAGGCCTCAAGCATGACCAGAGGGAAGCTGGTAACTACTTCCCCTGTGCTCCGGACAATTTTCACAGTCCCAGCTCTGATGCCTGCAAGAAATGCTGCTCTGCAATAACATTAGAGACTGACGATGATGTTCTTAGCATCCTAGGTCTTAAAACTAGAAAAATTCATTGGCACCACTGGATCCCAGCTCCTAGAGCAGTGACTGGCACATAGCTCAAAAATGTTAGTTGAGTGAATGAAAGAATAAAAGGTCACCTGCCCTAGTCCCTTGTCCTGCAGAAGCTGTGTACTGACTACCAGTTTACTAGTTGCCATCAAGTCGATTCTGACTCATGGTGACCCCATATGTGCAGAATAGAACCGAGCTCCATAGAGTTTTCAAGGGTGTGACCTTTCAGAAGCAGATCACCAGGCTTTTCTTCCAATACACCTAGGAATGGGTTCGAACTACCAAATTCTGGTTAGTAGTTGAACACTTAACCGTTTCCACCCCTTTGTACCTGGCAACCAAGGCCCGAGAGGTTGCTTGACTCACCCAAGGTGATCAGCAAGCTAGCGAGGGGAAACTGGAACCCCTCTGTCTCTTGGCTCCTAGCACAGGGCCCTCCTACCCAACACTGGCATTCTCACTACCCACCCCTTCCACATTCCAAAGACAGCAACTCCACGAGAAGTTCTGGATAGCATCCAGGAGTATTTTTCTTCCTGGCTTTAAAACAAATTCTGACAAACAGCTCCAAAGATCTACTGGGCCATTGAGCTGAGCAGATGGAACTGCAGTTCACACTATTCACTTAAATTCTATTTGATGCTGCTTCAAATTAGGGCATTTTATCTAGAAATTATAAAAAGCTTGGCAGGGGTGCAACTAGTAAATAAGCTTGCTGGAAGATTCATTTACAAATCTAGATGCTCTGGCCGCCCTCACCAATCAAAGATCTTTCATTTTTTTATCCACTCTCCCATACTTTCCCTCTACCAGAAAGTCCTGAGAGGTTCTTGAGGACCACTGGTTTAACCACCCATCTAAGCTTGAACCCCCTGGACCTAATAGAGATTCTGCCCGTGGACATGGTCTCTACTGACAGCAGCCCATATGGCAAAGCTCTATTAGAAAGTTCTTTACTTTGAACTGAAATTGGGTTTAGGGGTCCTAGACACAACAAACCTAATCTCTCACTCGCTCAAAGGACGGTTACTGAGCACATCCTAGGCTCCAGACACTTAAGTAGGCACCATATATAGCAAGAGACACATGAGAACAGTCTTTACCCTCAAGGAGCTTGCAGTCTAGTAAGGAAAACAGAGAGTCTGCAAGCCTCTCCCTCTGAAGCATCTCCTCTCCAGGCAGAGCAGCCTCGAAGCCTTTAATGATCACTCATATGGCATGGATGCAGTTTCTTTCCCCACTTCTTGCAAACAGGCTCCAGTTGTCTCTGTCCCTCAAAGCCTGTTGCCCAGAACGGAGTGTCATTCCTCACATGCGCTCTGACCATCATCTCCTTGGTTCTAGACACTATATTTCTGTCAGTGCAAACAAGACAGCTTTGTTAGGTGGCCACATCCCACAACTGATTCCTGCCAACTGAAACTCTAAATCCTTTCCTCAGCATCCCCCTCCCGTACAGCTGGATCCTGGAGAGAAGAGCAAACCTATTGCTGTCGAGTCAATTCCAACTTATAGCAACCCTACAGGAGAGGGTAAAACTGTACCACAGGGTTTCAAAGGCTATATACAGAAGGCCTGGGTTCTATTCTCTGCCAATGCACCTCATTCACAGCCATCACCTGTCTGTCAGTGGAGGCTTGCACGTTGCTATGATGCTAAACAGATTTCAGCAGAGCTTCCAGACTAAGACGGACTAGGAAAAAAAGTCCTGGAGATCTACTTTTTAAAAACCAGCCAATGGGAGGTGGGGCCAAAATGGTGGAGTAGTCAGATGCTTCCAGTGGACCCTCTTACAACAAAGACTCGAAAAAATGAGTGATTCAATTATATATGGCAATCTGGGAACCCTGAACATCGAAGGCAGAGTTCAGGAACCGAACTGAGTGGCAGGGAGTGGGAGAGATGGTTCAGAAGCAGCAAGGAGTTGCCAGACCTGACCTGGCGAGAGCCTGAGCCCTTCAGGCCTGATCAGCTGGGAGATGAGCAGTTAGGCAGGCAAGCAGTGGTCCTTGGAAGGTGTATTCCTCACTGGGAGAGACCCAGCCTGAGAGTCTACTCAGCCACGCAGAACCAGTGAGAAGCAGTCCTTGACGAAAGATAAGTACTTGCGGTCGGCCTACCGCGTGGATCAAAAATACCCCCCTTAGGGAAAAACCTCTCTCTCATTTACCTCCCTGCTCCCTACTCTGCACTGGGTCCAGGAATGGCTTCAGCAATTGCCGAATTCCCTGGGCAGGAAGTAGGATCTATCACACGCCCGGAGCCATTCTCCCTGCCTTAGAGAGTGAACAAATTAACAAACGGGAAAAAATAAACTGCTGGCTCCACTAAGCCAGGAACCCAGGGTAGGCACAACTCCTTTGCCTAGGCACAGGTATAAGGGATCCATGGACTTTGAGTGCCTTTCTCCCTGCATAGACTTGTGTGGGCCCACCTCAACAGCATAGGCCCTCAATACCACAGTACAACAGGGTATATACCAGAACTCTAACTTCAACTGTTTCAGCTGTGAAGTGGCAGGTTCCTGACTTTGACAGTGCTCTGCCCATTAAGCAGGGTCTTCACCTACCCACATCAGGGGCCTGAGGACTAAAGGCTCCACCCACGCCACCTAGCTACCTGTGATAGGGGCTCATATTCTGGCTGCAAAACCTACCCACCTACATGCTCTAGGGAACAGGGACACGCCTTCCTCCTGGACACTCAGGGGTGGCCATCAGACCCCTGCCTTGCTCAGAGTGTGTCCCCCTGCTGCAGCCAGATGCCTGTGCCTACACCAATCACCCATCCCTGTCTAGGACTGTAAGTGAGAGCCTACACCCCACAGTTGGTGCCTATCTATCTGGGCACCTGAGCTGAATCCATACAGGAGGAGTGGGCGGACTCCTGAGCTCACATACCTAGTAACCTATCTAACCACCTGGTGACAGGACATTAGAGCTTCAAAGGTGCCGATAATCAAACTAGCTCATACGAGCAGCCTATTTAGGCATATCAAAACAAAACAAGAAGCTAGGACACAGTAAGCAAATACAAATAAATAGATATAATTATTGATGGCTCGGAGACAACAGTCAATATCAAATCACATAAAGAGGCAATCCATGATGGCTTCAATAAGCTCCCAAAATAAAGAATCTAGAAATTTTCCAGACGAGGAAAACTTCTTGGAATTACAAAAGGCAGAATACAAAAGATTAATATACAAAACTCTTCAAGAAATTAGGAAGGAAATTAAGCAAAATGCAGAACATGTAATAGAGGAAATTAAAAAGATTAGAGAAGAACATAATGACAAATTTAACAGGCTGCAAGAATCCACAGAGAGACAGCAATCAGAAATCCAGAAGATTAACAATAAAATTTCAGAATTAGACAACTCAATAGAAAATCACAGGAGCAGAATTGAGGCAATGGGAAGTCAAAATTAGCGAGACTGAAGATACAGCACTTGACACCAACTTATTTGAGGAAAAAAATCAGATAAAAGGATTTTAAAAAATGAAGAAACCCTAAGAATTATGTGGGACTCTATCAACAGGAATAACCTATGAGTGACTGGAGTACCAGAACAGGGGTGGATAACAAAAAATACAGAGAGAATTTTTCAAGATTTGTTGGCAGAAAACATCCCTGATATCGTGAAGATAACAAGATATCTATTCAAGACGCTCATGGAACCCCACACAAGGTAGATCCCAAAAGAAAGTCACCAAGACATATTATAATCAAACTTGCCAAAACCAAAGATAAAGAGAGAATTTTAAGAGCGGCTAGGGATAAACGAAAAGTCAACTACAAAGGAGAGTCAATAAGAATAACCTTGGACTACTCAGCAGAAACAATGCAGGAAAGAAGGCAATGGGATGACATATATAAAGCCTTGAAGGAAAAAAACTGCCAGCCAAGAATTACACGTCCAGCAGAACTGTCTCTCAGATATGCTGGTGAAATCAGGGCATTGCCAGATAAACAGAAGTTTTGGGAAGTTGCAAAAACCAAACTAAAATTACAAAAAATACTAAAGGGAGTCCTCCAGTTTGAAAATCAGTAACATCAGATGACTAGCCAAAAATACAACATAGGACAGAGCAACCAGATATCAACCCAGACAGGGAAGTCGCAAAAGTAAATCAAAGTGAAAACACCAGATGTCAATACATAAAAGATGATGACATTAAAACAAAAAAGAGGTACTTAAAAAATGTAGACAGATTTTTCAATATGCAGAGGAAGTCAAGGCGATATAAAGAAATAAAAAGCTGGTATAAACTTAGAAAGATGGGGTAAATATTAAGGTAATCACTAAGGAAACTAACATTCCTACAACTCAAAGAAAAAAAAACTGAGAAAAATATATAGACTTAGCAAACACAAAATCAACAACAATGAAAAAGATGAAAAGAAAATACATGAAGAAAAAATACTCAGTACAGAAAATTAAGTGGAACAAAGAAACTATGAACAACATAAAAAAAAAAAAGACATCAAAATGACAGCACTGAATTCATACCTATCAATAATTACGCTGAATGTAAATGGACTAAATATACCAATAAAGAGACAGAGAGTGGCAGACTGGATAAAAAAACACGATCCATCTATATGCTGCCTACAAGAGACACACTTTAGACTTAAAGACACAAGCAAACTAAAACTCTAAGGATGGAAAAAAATATATCAAGCAAACAACACTTAAAAAAGTGCAGGAGTGGCAATATTAATCCCTGACAAAATAGACTTTAAAGTAAAATCCACCACAAAGGATAGGGAAGGACACCATATAATGATTAAAAAGTCAATACACAGGGAGGACATAACTATAATAAATATTTATGCACCCAACAACAGGGCTCCAAAATACATAAAACAAACTCTAACAGCACTTTTTGAAAAGAGAGATAGACAGCTCCACAATAGTAGTAGGAGACTTCAACACACCACTTTTGGTGAAGAACAGAACATCCAGAAAGAAGCTCAACAAAGACACAGAAGAGCTAAATGCTACAGTCAACCAACTGGATCTTATAGACATATACCAAACACTCCACCCAACAGCAGTCAAGTACACTCTCTTTTCCAACGCACATGGAACATTCTCCAGAATATACCACATATTAGGCCATAAAGCAAGCCTTAACAAAATCCAAAGCATCGGAATATTACAAAGCATTTTCTCTGACCATAAAGCCATAAAACTAGATGAAATCAACAACAGAAAAAGCAAGGAAAAAAAAAATCAAACACATGGAACACATTGCTCAAAAACTACTGGGTTATAGAATAAATTAAGGATGGAATAAAAAAATTCATAGAATCAAATGAGAATGAAAACACATTCTACCAGAATCTTTGGGACACAGCAAAAGCAGTGCTCAGAGATCAGTTTATAGCAATAAACGCACACATCCAAAAAGAAGAAAGGGCCATAATCAAAACATTGATACTACAACTGGAACAAGCAGAAAGAGAGCAGCAAAAGAAGCCCTCAGGCGCCAGAGGAAAGGAAACAATAAGAATTAGGGCAGAATTAAATGAAATAGAGAATAGAAAAACAACTGTAAGAGTGAATAATACCAAAAGCTGGTTCTCTGAAAAGATCAACAAAATTGATAAACCACTAGCCAAACTGAAAAAAGAAAAACAGGAGAGGAAGCAGATAACCTGTATAAAAAACGAGGTGGGTGATATCACAACAGACCCAACTGAAATTAAAAGAATCATAACAGAATACTATGAAAAACTGTACTCTTAACAAATTGGAAAACCTACAGGAAATGGACAACTTTCTAGAAACTCACTACCTACCTAAATTAACACAAACAGAGGTAGAACAACTAAATAAACCCATAACAAAAGAAGAGATTGAAAAGGTAATTTAAAAAAATTCGAAAAAAAAAAAAAGCCCTGGTCCAGATGGCTTCACCGGAGAATTCTACCAAACTTTCAGAGAAGAGTTAACACGACTACTACTAAAGTGTTTCAGAGCATAGAAAAGGATGGAATACTCCCAAACTCATTCTATGAAGCCAGCATAACCTTGATACCAAAATCAGGTAAAGACAACACAAAAACAGAAAATTAAAGACGAATATCCCTCATGAACATTGACGCAAAAATCATCAACAAAATTCTAGCCAATAGGATTCAGCAACATACCAAAAAACTAATACACCATGATCAAGTGGGATTTATACCAGGTATTCAGGGATGGTTCAACATTAGAAAAACGATCAATATAATCCATCACATTAATAAAACAAAAGACAAGAACCATATGATCTTATCAATAGATGCAGAAAAGGCATCTGACAAAGTCCAACACCCATTCATGATAAAAACTCTCAACAAAATAGGAATAGAATGGAAATTCCTCAGTATAATTAAGGGCATTTATACAAAGCCAACAGCCAACATTATCCTCAATGGAGAGAGTTTGAAAGCATTCCCCTTGAGAACAACCAGACAAGGATGCCTTTTATCACCACTCTTATTCAACATCGTGCTGCAGGTCCTAGCCAGAGCAATTAGGCTAGAAAAAGAAATAAAAGGCATACAAATTGGTAGGGATGAAGTATCTCTATTTGCAGATGATATGATCTTATGCACAGAAAACCCCAAAGAATCCACAAGAAAACTACTGGAGCTAATAGAAGATTTCAGCAAAGTTTCAGGATACAAGATAAACATATAAAAATCAGTTGGATTCCTCTACACCAACAAAGAGAACCTCAAAGAGGAAATCACTAAATCAATACCATTTACTATAGCCTCCAAGAAGATAAAATACTTAGGAATAAATCTAACCAGAGACATAAAAGATCTATACAACGAAAACTACAAGACACTACTGCAAGAAATCAAGAGACCTGCATAAGTGGAAAAACATACCTTGCTCATGGATAGGTAGACTCAACATAGTGAAAATGTCAATTCTACCCAAAGTGAGCTACAGGTACAATGCAATCCCGATCCAGATTCCACCAGCATTTTTTAACAAGATGGAGAAAGAAATCACCAACTTCATATGGAAAGGGAAGAGGCCCTAAATAAGTAAAGCATTACTCAAGAAGAAGAACAAAGTGGGAGACCTCATACTACCTGATTTTAGAACCTATGATACTGCCACGGTAGTCAAAACAGCCTGGTACTGGTACAACAACAGATACATAGACCAATGTAACAGAATTGAGAATCCAGACATAAATTCATCCACCTATGAGCAGCTGATATTTGACAAAGACCCAAAGTCTGTTAATTGGGGAAAAGACAGTCTCTTTAACAAATGGTGCTGGCATAACTGGATATCCACCTGCAAAAAACTGAAACAAGACCCATACCTCACCCCATGCACAAAAACTAACTCAAAATGGATCAAAGACTTAAATATAAAATCAAAAATGATAACGATCATGGAAAAAAAAATGGGGACAATGCTAGGAGGCCTAATACATGGCATAAACACAATACGAACCATAAGTAACAATGCACAAACACCAGAAGAGAGACTAAACAAATGGGAGCTCCTAAAAATCAAACACTTATGTTCATCAAAAGACTTCACCCAAAGAGTCAAAAGACAACCTACAGACTGGGAAAAAATTTTTGGTTACGACAAATCCGATCAGTGTTTAATCTCTAAAATCTACAAGATACTGGAAAACCTCAACAACAAAAGACAAATAACCCAATTAAAAACCAGGCAAAGGATATGAACAGGCACTTCGCCAAAGAAGATATTCAGGCGGCTAACAGACACATGAAGAAATGCTCATGATCATTAGTCATTAGAGGAATGTAGATCAAAGCTACAACAAGATATCATCTCACCCCAACAAAGCTAGCATTAATCCAAAAAACGCAAAATAATAAATGCTGGAGAGGTTGTGAAGAGACTGGAAAACTTATACACTGTTGGTGGGAATGTAAAATGGTACAACCACTTTGGAATTGATTTGGCGCTTCCTTAAAAAGCTAGAAATAGAAGTACCATACGATCCAGCTATCCCACTCCTTGGAATATATCCTAGAGAAATAAGAGCCGTCACACGGATAGATATATGCATACCCAGGTTCACTGCAGCACTGTTCAAAACAGCAAAAAGATGGAAACAACCCAGGTGCCCATCAATGGACGAATGGATAAAAAATTATGGAATATGCACACAAAGAAATACTACTCAACGATAAGGAACAATGAAGCTGTGAAACATCTTATAGCATGGAGGAAGCTGGAGGGCATTATGCTGAGTGAATTCAGTCAGTCACAGAAGGACAAATATTGTATAAGACCACTATTATAAGAACTCCAGAAACGGTTTAAACACAGAAGAAAACATTCTTTGATAGTTACAAGGGTGGGGAGGGAGGGTGAGGGTTATTTACTAACCAGATAGTAGTTAAGAATTATCTTAGGCAAAGGGAAGGACAGCACACACTACAGGGGAAGTCAGCACAACTGGACTAAACCAAAGCTAAGAAGTTTCCTGAATACAATCAAACACTTTAAGGGACAGAGTAGCAGGGGTAGGGGTCTGGGGACCATGCTTTCAGGGGACATCTAGGTCAACTGGCATAACAAAGCTAATTAAGAAAATGTTCTGCATCCTACTTTTGTGAGTGGCATCTGGAGTCTTAAAAGCTAGCGAACGGCCATCTAAGATGCATCAATTGGTCCCAAGCACCTGGAGTAAAGGAGAATAAAGAACACCAAAGACACAAGGGAAGTAGTAGCCCAAGAGACAGAAAGGGCCACATAAACCAGAGACTTCATCAGCCTGAGAACAGAAGAACTAGATGGTGCCCGGCTACCACCAATGACCGTCCTGACAGGGAACACAACAGAGAGGCCCGGATGGAGCAGGAGAAAGGTGGGGTGCAGAACTCAAATTTTAGTAAGAAGACCAGACTTAATGGTCTGACTGAGACTGGAGGAAACCTGGAAAGTATGGCCTCTGGATTCTCTATCAGCCCAGAACTAAAACAATTGCCGAGGCCAAGTCTTCAGACGGGAATTGGACTGGACTGTGGGACATAAAGTGATACCTGTGAAGAGTATGCCTCTTAGTTCAAGTATAGACAAGAGACTAAACAGGCAGCTTCTGTCTGGAGGTGAGATGGGAAGGCAGAGAGGGTTAGGAACTGGTTGAATGGACATGGGGAATCGGGGTGGAAAGGAGGAGTGTGCTGTCACAGTAAGGGGAGAGCAGTTAGAGTCACATAAGAATGTATGTATAAATTTTTGTATGGGAAAAAATAAATAAAAATCAGACATTGAAAACCCCCTGGGTCACAAAAGTCCAATCTCTAATCGATCATGGGGATGGTAGAGGAACGGGCAGCACCTGGTTTTGTTGTGCCTGGGGTTGCCGTGAGCATGGGGCCAACTTGACAGCAGCTAACAACAACAAAAAGATGACTTTAAATAGCGTTGATGAGTATGATCTCTACATCCATCAAAGTCACTAAAATAATAGAGAAAGATCAAGGACAGAACCCTATAGCAACCTAGTCCAGCCAGAGAAATCTGAAAGCAATGCTTGGGCACACGATCTTGCTGATGAACTTGGACTGCTCTTTCCCTGCTCTTGTCCTGCCTGTACATCTATCAGATCACAATGCCTCCTGCTGGCATTCACAGCAGGTATACTCAATAAATATGCCAATCTGATGCCAAATTCTAAGCCATCCCACACATAGCAAAAATAAAAATAAAAATGTGTTATCCCTGCTACCTTCACTCTTTTTGTCATTTTTCCAGTCTACTTGGCTAGAAATCTTAGAATCCAAGACTGTGCCTCCTCTTCCTTTGTCGCTTCATCTGGCTGGCAAGTCCTGCTCTTTTCTCTCCTGTCCCATGCCTACTGACACCAGCCCAATCCAGGCATTATTCTCTACACTTGTAAAAGTCTTTACTATATTTTAAAACTGGCCTCCTTACTGCCACTCTCCCCTTCTTTGCCCCCACCAATCTGCCCAGTAAACTACTGCCAGACAAGTCTCCTATAGCACTTTCACCATATTCCACTCCCCCATCAAAACAACGTCCTTGTGGCTGCACTTTGCCCTACTGGGCCTTGTAAGCTGAGGGTGGCAGGTCCAAACTCCTCCTCTCGGTATTTGCTGTTGTTGTTGGCTCTTTACTCATGAAGACCTCATGCACAATGGAAAGAAATGCTGCCCAGTCCCATATCTTCCCCATGATCAGTTGTGGACTGGACCACTGTGATTCATAGGTTTTCATTGGCTTATTTTTTGGAAGTAGATCTCCAGGCCATTTTTCCTAGTCTGTCTTAGTCTGGAAGCTCTGCTGAAACCTGTTTTTAGCATCACAGCAACACGCAAGCCTCCAGTGACAAGATGGGTGATGGCTATGCATGAAGTGCACTGGCCATGAATAGAACCCGGGTCTCCCACTTGGAAGGCGAGAATTTGACCACCGAACCATCAATGCCTAACTCAACCATACTAGGTGTTGCCCAAATTGTTCTGCAAAGTCGATGCACCAAATTTGTATTCTCAAGAGCAATGTTTAAGTGTTCCTGTTGTCCCTGTCTTCGTCAACTAGTACCATCTGACTGTTACAGTTTCACCAATATGATGGGGAGAAATTCTGCTCCTTGCTATTATAAAAATTAATTTTAAATGGAAAAAATTACTAAATAATTGCAGTTTAGTACACAAAAGTTTTCAAAAACACATAGGAAGACATTCATGCACTGCATAACGTCCATTCGGGCAATGCCCAAATGCAAATACATCTGTGGTCCTATACGGTTATAACAGAGTTCAGAAATCTCAATCGAAGAACAGGATGTAGAGGATGTAACGTAACCAGACAGTGGATATAACAACTTACCACACACAACATGCGTATCTCATATCTCTTGTATACAAAGTGATTGCATAAAATGATACAGTACATATATAACCTGTAACACATATCTCTTGATAGTCATAATAAACACCTATGTTACTGGCTTATATATACTGTACTGTATTTTCTATTGTTATTTTAATGTGAACTTTCTCAACTTCAAATACAGTTTACCATATAACAGTGTATCCTTCAACTTGTAGGCAGCAGTATCCAATCTTGTGCATCGGGAGTCTCTTGAGTGTTACAGCATTATCTCTGTACTTAATTTTCTTTAGAAAATATTACTATGAAGTGCATCATGACTCCCAAATGCAACAAAACCAGTGCTAGTGGCAGCAGCAGCAAGAGGCAAAGGAGAAGTATCGAATTGGAAGTGCAACAAAAGGTGTCTCATACAGCTTTGCTAAGTACAGGCAGACCTCATTTTATAGCACTTTGCTGTACTGTGCTTCACAGATACTGCATTTTTTTTACAAATTGAAGGTCTGCGGCAACCGTGCATTGAGCAAGTCTATCAGTGCCATTTTTCCAACAGCATGTGCTCACTTCATGTCTCTGTGTCACATTTTGGTAATTCTCACAGTATTTCAAACATTTTCACTACTATTATATCTGTTGTGGTGACCTGTGACCAGTAATCTTTGATGTTATTATTGTAATTGTTTTAGGGTACCATGAACCATGCCCGTATAAGATGGCAAACTTGATAAACGTGTGTGTTCTGACTGCTCTACCGACTGGCTGTTCCCCATCTCTCTCCCTCACCGATTCCCTGAGACACCACAATATTGAAATTAGGTCAATTAATAACCCTATAACGGCCTCTAAGTGTTCAAGTGAAAGGAAGAGTCACATGTCTCTCACTTTAAATCAAAAGCTAGATATCATTAAGCTTAGTGAGGAAGGCATGTCGAAAGCCAAGACAGGCCAAAAGCTAGGCCTCTTGTGCCAGTTAGCCAAGTTGTGAATGCAACGGGAAAGTTCTCAAAGGAAATTAAAAGTGCTACTCCAGTGAACACTCGAATGATAAGAAAGCAAAACAGCCTTATTGATGATATGGAGAAAGTTTCAGTGGTCTGGATAGAAGATCAAACCAGCCACAACATTCCCTTAAGCCAAAGCCTAATCCAGAGCAAGGTCCTAACTGTCTTCAATTCTGTGAAGGTTGAGAGAGGTGAGGAAACTGCAGAAGAAAAGTGTGAAGCTGACAGAGGTTGGTTCATGAGGTTTAAGGAAAGACACTATCTCAATCACATAAAAATGCAAGGTGAAGCAGAAAATGCTGAAGTAGAAGTGGCAGCAGGTTATCCAGAAGATAATCAACGCTAAACAACAGATTTTCAATGCAGACGAAACAGCCTTATACTGGAAGAAGATGCCCTAGGACTTTTATAGCTAGAGAGAAGTCAATGCCTGGCTTCAAAGCTTCAAAAGACAGGCTGACTCTTGTTAGGGGCTAACAGCGACTTTAAGTTGAAGCCAATGCTCATTTGCCATTCTGAAAATCCTAGGACCCTTAAGAATTACGCTAAATCTACTCTACCTGTGCTCTACAAATGGAACAACAAAGCCTGGATGACAGCACATTTGCTTTACAACATGGTTTAGTAAATATTTTAAGCCCACTGTTGAGACTTACTTGTCAGAAAAAAAGATTCCTTTCAAAATATTACTGCTCATTGACAATGCACCTGGTCACCCAAGAGCTCTGATGGAGATGTACAAGGAGATAATGTTGTTTTCATGCTTGCTAATACAACATCCATTCTGCAGCTCATGGATCAAGCCATAGACAGTGATTCCTCTGATGGATCTGGGCAAAGTAAATGGGAAACCTTCTGGAAAGGATTCACCATTCTAGATGCCACTGAGGAGTCACCATTCTAGATGCCACTGAGAACAGTCGTGATTACTGGGACGAGGTCAAAATACCAACATTAACAGGAGTTTGGAAGAAGTTGATTCCAACCCTCATGGATGACTTTGAGGGGTCCAAGACATCAGTGGGGGAAGTAACTGCAGATGTGGTGGAAATAGCAAGAGAATTAGAATTAGAAGTGCAGCCTGACGATGTGACTGAATTGCTGAAATCTCATGATAAAACTTTAATGGATGAGGAGTTGCTTCTTACGGGTGAGCAAAGAAAGTGGTTTCTTGAGATGGACTCTACTCCTGGGAAAGATGCTGTGAACATTGTTGAAATGACAACAAAGGATTTAGAATATTACATAAACTTAGTTGTTAAAGCAGCAGAAGGGTTTAAGAGGATTGACCCCAATTTTGAAAGAAGTTCTACTGTGGGGAAAATGCTATCAAACAGCATTGCATGCTCCAGACAAATCTTTCATGAAAGGAAGAGTCAACTGATGCGGCAAACTTCACTGCTGTCTTATTTTAAGAAACTGACACAGCCACCACAACCTTCAGCAACCACCGTCCGGATCAGTTATCAGCTATCAACATCAAGGCAAGACCCTCCACCAGCAAAAAGATTATGACTCGCTGAAGGCTCAGATGATGGTTAGCATTTTTTAGCAATAAAGTACTGTTTAATTAGGGTATGTGCATTGTTTTTTCAGACATAATGCTACTGCACACTTACTAGAGTGTAAACATAATTTTTATAGGCACTGGGAAACCAAAAAATTTGTGTGACTCGCTTTATTGCGATATTCGCTTTATTGAGGTGCTCTGGAACCAAACCTGCAATATCTCCAAGGTATGCCTGTACATGATAATGGTGTTCACACAACGTTCAAATCATATAACATCCTATTTCACAGAACGTATTATGGATGTTAAGTGACACATGACTGTATAATAACAGTGTTCCTTGGATTTTCTTCAAACTAATATAGGAAAGATAGGCAAGTAAGGGTATCAATAAAACAAGACTGCCCATGAGCTGATAATTGTTGAAACTGGGTGATAGGTGCATGGGGGTTCATTATCCTATTCTCTCCACTTTAGTGTTCTTGGAATTTTCCATAGTAAGAAGTTAAAAAAAGAAAATGCAGCAGCAACAGCAGTAGTATCCGAAATAAAGAATGTCCAAAAAAAGAGCACTGATAACCATGAAAGGCCGAGTTAAGAATGGGCAGAGCAGCAGAGCTGGGAGGCAATGGAGAACAAAAGGAAAACAAGGAAAAGGAAGCAGAGAGCAAAGCTTTTGAACTGTGTCATGATTTAAATCAGAATGGTGGGGAATGTTATTTAGCAACGGTGGCTCTAGTGGTTCTAAAGACCCTTTCCACCACCCGTCTGTCAGTTTGTTGTACTGTGCTGGCCTGCATGTTGCTGTGATGCTGGAAGTTAAGCCACCAGTATTTCAAATACCAACAGGGTCACCCATGGTGGACAGGTTTCAACAGAGCTTGCAGACTAAGACAGATGAAGAAGAAAGGCCTGACGATCTACTTCTGATATTTAGCCAATAAAAACCCTATGGATCGTGACAGAACATTGTCCGACTCATTTGCTTTGGACACATCATCAGGAAGGATCAATTGCTGGAGGAAGACCTCATGTTTGGTAAAGTTAGAGGACCACTGAGGGAGACCCTCGGTGAGACTGACTGGCAAAATATCCTAAATGATGTACTCAAACATGCCAGCAATTGTAAGGATGACACAGGACCAGACAACATTTCATTCTGTTGTACATAAGGTCACCATGAGCCAGAGCTGACTCAACAGCAGCTAACAACAATAACAAAAACTCTTTTATGACATTAAAGCAACTAACAGCACCTAATAAAACGTTATCAGATTTTGAAAGTACTATTGGTATTGGTATAATGATCAACATTAAAAATTACTCAAGTTTTTGTCCCATAAAGTTTTACTTTGAAATATAGAACATGTCATTTGTTTTCCTGACCCTAAAAATCTCTTTTGTAGACCAGACTTAATGGTCTGACTGAGACTAGAGGAACCCCGGAAGGCATGGCCCCTGGACTCTCTGTCAACCCAGAACTAAGACAATTCCCAAGGTCAACTCTTCAGACAAAGATTGGACTGGACTGTGGGACATAAAATGATACTCATGAAGAGTGTGCTTCTTAGCTCAAGTAGATACATGAGACTAAATGGGCAGCTTCTGTCTGGAGGTGAGATGAGAAGGCAGAGAGGGTCAGGAGCTGGTTGAATGGACATGGGGAATCAGGGGTCGAAAGAAGGAGTGTGCTGTCACAGCATAGGGAGAGCAATTAGGGTCACATAACAATGTATGTATAAGTTTTAGTTTATGAGAAACTAACCTGAAATGTAAACTTTCACTTAAACTACAACAATAAACAAAAAAAAATCTCTTTTGTAATATGTGCACGTGATCACAAAAAACAAAAAAATTCTTTTTAGTTAAAAAAAAATTGGTCTTTAATTCATTTTTTTAAGTCTGGATGAACTGCAGTAAGGATAAGAAGTCACACATGCTTTCGAGGGAAACTGAAATTATGATTAATCACATAGGACTCTGGCGCCCCCTGAGCTGTTAAATCAGGGAGGACCTGAGATGGGAATCTTAACACTTAAGAGGAAGGGGTCCAGGCACTGGAATTAGTCAGGGCTCCCAGGATGTAAATGATAAACCTGAGAGAAGCAGGCACAAAGTGCCATTTGGGACAGAGCAAAATTTGATCAAGGAAGGAGCTAAAAACTTCTGTCACACTGGTAGGGAGAAGCAGATTCGATTAACAGAATAAGAAAATGTGGAAAAAGAAAAGCCTCAACAAGGAGAAAAGTCAATGGTTTGGAATTTGGGCCTCAGAGGTAGTCAGCTGAAGAAATGTCCTGGAACCAAAGGGCTTGGTCAGGCAGCATCACAGAGTGGCTCTGGGGCTGAGAGGCTCGGCCACAGCCTCATCAATCATTACTCCACGCTGGACCTTAACCAGCTCAGGGTGGTAGATATCAGTACGGGGCCACCAGGGCTACCTGCCAGTGAATGGATGACAAAAACTGCTCGGCAAAGTCATTTTCAGATTCCTTCACATATTGTTGCCCAAAATCATCTCTCCACAGTGGAACCTATTTGTCCCACCATCTTGACTCGCTGTCTTCACCATCCCCTTCACTTCTGCCCATAAAGAAATTATTTATTAACCACAGGGGTTTACCACCCAGTAACAAAAGAGGCTGCAAAGAGCGTTCTGGGCCAGCCATCTTGGTCCAAAAAGCAAGGTGCCCTGGTGAGAGGTGCAGGCTCCGTCTGCAGGGCCTCGTTCTCCACATGCAATGTAAAAGCTGGCAGCGGCTCTGGAGTAGACTACCAGTCCAATCCCCTCATTTTATGGAAAAGGAAATTGAGGACCAGAAAGGTCAACCTGTCCAAGGTCACATCACTAGTTCCTGAGAAGTGACTTAGACCTCAAGTCTCCTGACACCTGAATCAGTCCTCTTGTCCTTCCTATGCCTCCTCCCTCTTCAAAAGAACTATCAGTGGAACCTCCTTGGTGTTGGGATCCCGGCCTTTTCTCTATTCACACCTCTGGGTCACTGAGCAATCTGAGTCTCATTTAGGATGGACACTCATTGAGTGACCTTCAGAGTCCCTGACTCACTCCCGACAGTCCTTTTATATCCTGACTCCTGGCAGCTCGTCAGCAGCTCTGTTCTCTTTTGTGCACTTATTACTGTCACTTTGAGAGAGGCAAGCAGGAAGTTTCGATGTCTGGTGCTCAGAGGCCTCCTGGTCTCAGCTAACAGTCACCTGGGACAGCAACCTGCCTCGGTCACTCCCATCTGCACATGGGTCCCCTGAGGATACAGACACTTAAGAAAACTCAAAAAGCAAACCCACTGCAGTCGACTTGGTTCCAACTCATGGCGACCCCATGTGCTACAGAGTAAAACTGCTCCACAGGGTTTTCCTGGCTGTAATGCTGACGGAAGTAGACCGTCATGCCTTTCTTTTGCAGCGCTGCTGGGTGGGTCTGAACCACCAACCCTTAGATTAGTAGTTCAGCGCAAATCATTTGTACCTCCCAGGGACCTTGACACATAAGAGGTCATGCTATAAGGCTAGCAGGCACAAGAGAGGAAGAGAAGGTGGCTTCCTGATGTCCGTGCTGTCTCCCCAGCCACAGCACTCTGGGGAGCAGGAGAGGGAAGCCACGGCCGAGTCTCATGTAGTTATGTGTGTAAGAAGGGCTCTATTGTTTACTGGAGGCTTTCCCATGGGCAGTGTGGATGAATCCTGCCAGCCCCACTGTGGAACGGGATCACTGTTTCTATTTTGCAGTGAGGAACTCAAGTTCAGAAAGGTCAGGTGATTATTCCAAGGTCATCAAGCGAGTATGAATCACAGAAAGGGTAAAACCCAGGGCTTCTGATTCCAAGTGCAGGACTCTCATCAGCACAGCAGGCAAGTTTACCCACGGGTCTCTGCCCTCCCCCAAACATGTGGCACCAATTTGGTGAGGTGACTCCACCAGCATACATGCTACAGGATAATCTTTGCGCTCAGGGCTCGCACTCCATGCCAATCCTTTAGAAAAAGGGACCATGCATTCCTCATGCATACCCTTAACCAAAAAACCAAAAACCAAACCCGTTGCCTTCAAGTTGATTCCAACTCATGGCAACCCCATGTGTTACAGAGTTGAACTTCTCCACAGGGTTTTCTTGGCTATAATCTTTACAGAAGCAGATCACCAGGCCTTTCTTTCACAGTACCGCTGGGTGGGTTCAAACCGCCAACTGATTCATAGCCAAGCGCAAACCGTTTGCACCACCCAGGGACCTCTATCCCTAACCAAAGGACACATAATGAGCAATCGTTCCCTACTCAGAAAATGCTGCTGCAAATAGAGAAAAAAGTAAACCCAACCACATGTTCCTCAAAGTCCTTCTCTTCACTGCACTGGAGGTCACACAAGTACAGATCGGTAATCTGATAGCATCCCTGTCCGTTTTCGGCTTTTTCAAAACATCAGGGACAAAACAGGAAAGCAATGCAGGAAACGGCAGTCGTGTGACTGCTTGTTAAGGAGAGCGAGCTCCAGGCCTGCACTAGACCATAAACCATTAAGCCCCTGGCCACTTTGACGATGCCAAGGGAGTGTCTCCGCCACTCCCAACGGCTTCTGCACTTGGCTTCATTTGGGAGAAGGCCTCTAACCCTAGCTCTGGCCAGGAGCCAGTATCACTATGCCTGCAAAAGCTGGGCAAGTGAGCAGCACAGGCTTGGAGTATTCCAGTGTCCACAGGCTACAAGTGGGCTCCAGTTATAGCAACAGGTGTTCTACAGATGAATCTTCATTATGAACCAAGGTGACGGCAATGAGAAAGCCAGCAAAGGAGAATATCTGTGTAATGGTGGGCTGAAATCAAGAGAAGCTGCTATAGGTGACTAAAAGGTCTCCTCAAAAAAATCTCTCCACCATCAACTGGCTCCAAAGGGTGACGCTTTCCCAGAAACCCACTTTTAAAATGGCAGGCTTAGGAGATATTTGTGTGATCAGCCATTAACACCTCAGCAGCTAGTAACACTGATACAATGGAAAAGGCCTTTAATTAGAAGTCAAAAATACCAGGTTTCCTTCAAAATACTGCTGGTGGGAATGTGGGATGGCACAGTCACTCTGGAAGACAGTTTGGCAGTTTCTTACAAAGTTAACATACCATAAAACAAAACACTAGTTGCTGTCGAGTCAGTTTCAACTCATGATGACCCCATGTGTGTCAGAGTAAAATTGAGTTCCATAGGGTTTTCAATGGCTGAATTTTTTTAAAGTAGATCGCCAGGCCTTTCTTCCAAGGTGCCTGTGGTTGGACTCAAACCTCCAACCTTTGGTTAGCAGCTGAGTGCCTAACCATTTGCACCACCCAGTGACTCCAAACATACCATAAAATCCCATAAAAACCTGTTGCCGTCAAGTCGATTCCGACTCATAGTGACCCTACAGGACAGAGCATAACTGGCCCAAAGGGTTTCCAAGCAGTGGCTGATAGATTCAAACTGCCAACCTTTTGGTTAGTAGCCAAGCTCTTAACCACTGTGCCACCAGGGCTCCTTTAGGTTTTCAGGTGAGTGCAAACCATTATGGAGCACAGTTCTACTCTGAAATACACGGGGTCGCCATGAGTACTACTCAGTAATAAAAGGGAATGAACTAGATACACACAACAACATAAATGAATCTCAAAAGCTCTATACTGAGTGAGAGAAACCAGATTCAAAAGGCTACATTCTAAATGATTACATATTCACCACATTCTGGAAAATGCAATACTGCAGTAACAGAAATCAGATCTGTGGTTGCCAGAGGTGGGGGGAAGAGAATGACTGCAAAGAGGCCCAAGGGGACCTCTTGGGGTGATGGACA
Organism: Dugong dugon; assembly: GCA_030035585.1. Taxonomy (NCBI): domain Eukaryota; kingdom Metazoa; phylum Chordata; class Mammalia; order Sirenia; family Dugongidae; genus Dugong; species Dugong dugon. The sequence goes on from CM057462.1 coordinate 158,091,688, forward strand.
TGTTCTACATTTGATTGTGATGGTGGCTACAGTACTGTTTACATTTGTCCAAACTCACTGAACAACACACTTAAAATTGATTAATTTTGCTATATGTAAATTATACTGCAATCAAGCAGATTAAAAAACAACAATAGCACTGGGTTTCTTTCCCTTAACCAGAACTGGAAGAAGTGCCTCCTGCTTGCTGTGACTTGGAGGGATCATATAACCGGCCTGTGCCTCATCTGTGATGGGGGCCCCATAACACTCTCCTCTCCAGGTAACTGTAAGGATGAAATTAGACAATGCCAGTGAACACACAAAGCCGGGAATGCTGTGAGAATTCAATAAATGTCAGCTTCTGCTCTCCTTCCTTGGTGTAGATTAGTGACTCTAAATGATTCATAAACCTTTCAACCGGCACAGGTCAGGCGATGAGTCCAGGGACTCAGTCAAGTACTGAAAACCTGGAAAGAACCAAGGGCAGAGGCTGTGCATGGCCAGACCTGGGGGGCAGCCTGGGTGGAGGCCAGGGGGCAGATGGACTTGGCTGCCCGGATACTGGAGACAGAGCACAAAAGGGGAGACGAGCGTGCACTGGACTGCTGCTGACTTGATGATTTTCCTCAAGGCCAGCCCAGCTGTGGCCTTCCGGCCTCTCATTTCCTCTAACTTAACTAGGGGTCTGCTGAGTGCCTTCCCACAACGGCAGCAACTCCCTACACCCATCGGCTTAAATATAAGAGCTGAGCTTCAGTGGGACAAAGTCTCCTTTATAGCATACTGTGATTTGTTTCTGCTGTCGTTTGAACCCTTGGGCTGTGACATGAACACAAGTCTCAGCATTCCCCCAGGATACACAGCATTCTTCTGCCTGGCTGCTGGTTAAATGCTATTATCGTTATTTTTAGGTGAAAGATGGAGACTTTGGGGGGATGGGGTTGAAAAGAGAACAGATCTGAAAGACTTCTAGGAACCGTGAAAGGCTTAGAAGTGTACGGCGCCAGTTGTTTATTAGGTCTAATTTTACTCCAAGGTTCCTGTTAGCACAATATAGTTACCAGCCAAGACAGGGTTAGATTCTGGCTCAGAAATAGTGAGGGAGTTTCTTCAACTCACTGGACTAGAACTGGAAAGAGGCAGAAGGTGGAGTTGAAGAGTATTCACAGGTAACCAAGATCACCAGAGGCAGAATCTAGGGAGTTGTCAGTGGTGAAATACACAGGAAAGCAGAGAGCAAAACTGAGACAACAAAAGAAGCTGAGGGGACAAACCCTGAATCCTGTAGGTCCTTGGGCCACTGCCACCCACAGGGGAAGCTTGGTAGCTAACCAGCATATTCTTGCCTGTTAGATGCTTATGTTTTTAAACCAAACCAGTTGCCACTGAGTCCACTCTTACTCATGGCAACCACATGTGTGTCAGAGTAAAACTGTGCTCCACAGGGTTTTCAATGGCTGATTTTTTGGGATATAGATCGCCAGGCCTTTCTTCAGAGGTACCTCTGGATGGACTCGAACCTCCAACTTTTTGGTTAGAAGCTGACCACGTTAACTGTTTGTGCCACCTAGAACTCCAAAAAATCGTATTAGACAGGTGTTATTTTTAATCCTATTTTTCAGATGAGGAAAGTGAGGCACAGAGAGGTTAAGTGACCTCCTCAAGGTCACATAGCTAGTTAAGTGGTGGAAGTGGATTCAGACCTAGACAATTTGACTCCACCCAGGGACTCCAAGTGATACTAACTCAGGTAATGCAGATATCTCTCCCAATCCTCTCCCTGGCCTGCCCTCCTGTGATAAATCACTCACTTTTCCCAGGATATGTCTAATTCAATACTTTACCACTACCTCACACTCAAATGGCTAATGTAGGTTCTTTCCCTCACACAAAGCATGGCACCCAAGGCAACTTCAACACCACTCTCTGAAAGTACTAGGGAAAGAAATCAAAACAAAGGAAGTCTTAATGAACAGGCAAGACAGCAGCAGTACTGACAGTAACAGGAGCTTGAGAAGATGGAGAAGAACAGGAGTGAAAATGTTTAAATGTTAACTCTCAGATGTTGTTGGGTCATTCAGACATAAAGGTATGTCAGGTGGCAAAACAGGTGAAGCTGAAAGCGGGTGAGACCCAGGCAGCAATGCACAATCGGATGAGGAATCCTCTCGAAGTTGCCAATGCTTTCAACATCAAACGACTTCAACGCTGGGTCAGTGTATGTGGCCAGGGTATATGGCCAGTGGCTCAGAGATTTCTGGAGCCCAGCCACAACAGCTCCGCCAAGATTGAAATAAGAATGGCAAGATATCCCGAGGAAGGTGACAACATGATCCAAAGTCCATGGCTTTATGGCACAACAGCTTTGTACTGTGGCCTAAATCTAATCTCCTGATGGCCACACTGTACCTAAGGCCACCAGTGGCTAGTCAGCTGACCAGGGTAGCAACCCTGGCCCTGGGCAACTACAGCAACTACTACCACTTACTGAGCACTTACTATGTGCCAGGCACTATGCTACATGCTTTTATTGGGTGGTCCCATTTAATTCTCACAATAACCCGAATGAATAGTTCCTATTATTTTACAGATGAGTAAATGTGGGGAGCTTAGAGAAGTTAAGTAACTCACCCAAAATCATACTGCTGGCTTAATAATAAATATTTTTGGAGTGTTGGTTAGGTGGATGGATGGATAACTGAAAGGACAGACAGACAAATGAAAGTATGAGCTGACAGGTGGCTCCAAGTATCATAGACTTAAACCTTCTAGGGCTGTCAGAAGCAGGCAAAGCAATGTGTAAAATAAGAGTAGCTGACTATAAACAGAACAACATCAATGAATATTCATGGCACTCCCTAGTTTGCTGAAGTAGGGGTAAGTGGTGGTTCAATGGTAGAATTCTCACCTTCCATGTGGGAGACCTGGGTGGATTCCTGGCCAAAGCACCTCATGCACAACCACCACCTGTATGACAGTGAAGGCTTGCGTGTTGCTAAGATGATGAACAGGTTTCAATGGAGCTTCCAGACTAAGACAGACTAGGAAGAAAGGCTTGGCGATCTACTTCTAAAATTCAGCCAATGAAAACTCCACGGATCACAACAGCTGGATCCCATTGTGCATGTGGTTCCAAAGAGTTGGGGCCAACACAGTGGCAGCTAACAACAACATTCTGTTGAAAGTGGAAGAAAAAAACCAGAAAGCCAACTCTCTATTAGACAAAGAAATAGTTCCATCACTGTCTTTACATTTTCAAACTCATAAAGAAAAGCCCTTAAGTGGCCAACTCCGGCTGTTTTCTTCTGGGCATTTATGGAGTCAAGGTGTTCAGTCAGACAAGAAACAGTGCACACCAGAGATCACACATAAGCAGCAGGAGAGGTACGCCTTTCTCTGGCATCAAACTTCGCTTTGTTTAAAGTCAGATCAGATTCAGCATCTGCATTTTTACTTGCTGCCTGACGAAAACCAGATGCCAAATGCCTCCCAGCACTAAACGGGGGCCCTCTGCCCTGAGGAAAATAACGTGAGTCAGCCAGGCAAAATGAATCCAACACTACAACAGAGTCTGTATACTTGAAGTGCCCAGCTCCTGACTCCCGGGCCTTTAAGAATCTTCTGAAAATGGGACAGATTAAAAAAATGGGCTTTGCACCTCATTTCCTGGTCTAGTCTAGAGGTCTGGAACTTTTTCCTAAAGCTCCACTTTTAGCCAGATAATTGAGACTCTCAACCTGGTCACCAACAGATGAGTTACCAAAACATTCCCCTCTGTGAACACTTGACATTCTGGTGACCTGTGGAGAAAGCAGCCGCCTCTCTCACACAGCTTAGGAGCAGACATCCCTCCTCTGAAAAGGTGAAAAGCTTTGGGGCACTGTTATGGGCTGAACTGTGTCCTCTAATTACATGTGCTGAAATCCTAACCCCGGTGCCTGTAAATATGACCCTGTTTGGAAATAGGGGATTTCTTTTGTTGTGTTAATTAGGTCATACTAGAGTAGGATAGGTCTTAAACCTAACCACTTCTTGGATGTTGTCTTATAAAAAGAGCAGAACAGACACAAAGGCTCGGGCACGCACACACCCCCACATATTGGGGAAGACAGATGCCATGTGAGGACCTGTCTACAAGTCAAGGAATGCCAAGGATTGCCAGCAGACACCAGAAACTAGCAGTGATGGTTAAGATTATGTGGCAACTTGGCTAGGCCACTATTCTCAGTGGTTTGGCAGTTATGATGTAGTTTGGCAGTTATATAATAGTATAATCACCTCCATAATGAGACCTGATATAATGTAATCACTTCCATGATGCGATCTGTTATGAGCAGCCAATCAACTGGGATTTTCCTTAAGGGTGTGGCCTGTATCCAATATAGGTGGACCTTCTGGCAAAGCTCACGGGGTTTGGCTTGCTCTGGATCCTGCAGCTGGCTCCTGTTCATCTGACTTCCAATTCTTGCCATCTTATCTGCCAATCTTGGGATTCGTTAGCCTACAGAGCCTGTGAGCCAGAAGTCTGCTGTCTGACCTGCTGATCACGGGTTCGCCAGCCCCTACAGCTATGTGAGTCAGGAAAAGCCTCCAGCCTGACCTGTGGACTTGGGACTTTCCGGCCCCTACAACTGCATGAGCCATTTCCTTAATATAAATCTCTCAATATACATATATTGATACACTTCAGTGGTTTTGCTTCTCTAGGAAACCCAGCCTAAGACACTAATAAAGAGGCCCATGGAAGGAACTGACACAGCCAAGACCCTGATTTGGACTTTTAGCCTCCAGAACTGTAAGAAAACAAATTTCTGTTCTTTAAAGCCACCCACTTGTGGTATTTTTTGTTATGGCAGCGCTAGGAAACTAAGACAGGTACCAAGAAGTGAACCTGCCTTCCAAAAAGATTGAGGGCCCCAGAGGTAGAATAAAGGTCAGCCAGCAAGCTTCTAACCCTTCATCACAGACCACTGAGAAAATCAAGTCAAGAGGAGGAGAATACTTTAACCTGAGGACCATATACTACCTGGATCCAACAGCAAATAGCAGTTAGCAGTGCCATCCCTCTACAGCTTCAGACCTCACTTCCAGGAGATTTTCCTGGCTGATGGTGAACTAGTCAAATCTGATGCTGGAAGGGCAGCCCTCCTCCCCCTTGTAGCTCCATCTGGAACCCTGGAACCCAGGTTGCTATGGCATGAGAAGGAAGAGATGGAGGAGGTGCACAGCTCTTAGCTGCCACAGCCAGGAAACAACACTGATCACTTCCTCTCCCATTTTATCGCTAACACTCATCACATGGTCCAACCAAACTGTGAAGGAGGCTGGAAAATTTAGGAATGTGCAGATGTCTGCTGAGTTTTTACCTCTGTCTCATCATCTTAAGCCCTGAGCTCTCATTCCCAAAGTCTAGCCCGTATTTTCAATTTAATTCAAGGTTTTATTACTTCCATCACTACCTCAAAACCCCAGTGGCAAAAACCAAATAGCATCTTCCAAAAACCAACCCTCTCTCCCAAATTTCTAGTCTGTGTCATTTCCCAAAGTCACTAGGCTCAAAATCTTGGGAGTCATTTTCCAGTCTTCCCTCTTCCTCAACATTCGATCCATCCTTTCAGGGGTTATTTTGTTCCTTCACAATTTTCTTTGCAACCCCCTATCCTCCATCATTCCTACTGCTATCAATTAAAATCTAAACTCTCACCCCTTCATAACTGAATTATTCTAGTAGCTTAAGTTGGTCACTTGGCTTTTACATTCTTCCCCCATTCCAACCAACCTGATACTCGGCTACCTAATCCTTCTCCCATGGTCTGCTTTCATTAGTTTCTCCACTGCTCCAGGACCCACAGTGATTCCCTATTGCATAAATCAAGTGTAAACAGCTAAGCCTGCAACTGGAGGTGCTGTAGACTCTGCCTCTGGAGTTAGTCAGGACATAATCTGTTCTCTGGCAATGCCACATCCACTCTTATCTCCACAGGTTGGCTCATGCTGTGCCCTCTTCTTGGAATGCCCTTCTGCTCTTCCTACATAAATCTTAATCCTGCTTCAGGACCCACTGCAAATACAGTCTCCTCACTCAAGTCTTTCCTACCAACAGGCTCATCTCTCTCCTTTCTGGCTTACCACAGCACTAGGCACTGGCTCTGAATACTATGCTTTTTGATGATATTTTGAATTGTACAGCTTTCTAAGAATAAATCCTATTTTATGCTGTTTGAGCATATAATATATGAGCGTATAAAGTAGGTTGCCTTCAACCAGAAGTAATAGAAAACACCAGCTCAACTGGTTTAAACAATGAGGACAAAAAGTATCGAGGTAGAACTGCTTGGTCTTCAGTGGCTCAGTGGCCAAGGACCCTGGTTCTTCACATCTTTTCCCCTCTGGCAACCTCAACATACTTGAGGTAAGACAGCTGCCTCATTTCCAAGAATCTAGTGAAAGAAAGGGGCCCTAGTGGCGCAGTGGTTAAGAGCTACGGCAAGCTACAGCTGCTAACCAAAAGGTCAGCAGTTTGAATCCACCAGCCACTCCTTGGAAACTCTATGGGGCAGTTCTACCCTGTCCTATAGGGTTGCTAGGAGTTGAATTGACTTGACAGCAACGGGTTAGTGGAAGAAAGAGCTGTTTTTTCTTCTGTTTCTATTTAAGAAAGAAGACATCTTTCCTGGAATCCCCCAGCCCCAGGCAGACTTCTCACATCTCATTGGTCAAAACTGTGTCACACACTCAATGTCTAAACTGATCACTGGTGAGGGGTACGGACCTCCATGACTAGTTCAGATCAATCAGCGTTTACCCTGGAGCTGGAAGCAGGGTCACCTTTCCTTGAGTCCCATGGGGGAGGTGTGGCACCCAAACTAAATTGGAGCTCTTCTAGCAGAAAGAAGAAAAGAATGGCTGTTGCGCAGGCAGGCAACCAGCCGCGTCTGCCACAGGCAGGGACCAATGACATACATCTGTGTTTCCCCTCACTTGTCATCCCCATCCTGTGCTGGCACATAAGGATGCTCAACAAATAACTGTGGAATTGAGCTGAACTAGAAATTATCCTGTGGGTGTGAGAAAAGAATGAGCATTATAACGAGGTGGCACAATGGGACATTTATGCATAGAAACTGCAAAGAAGGCCGTAAAATCTGAACAGATGCAAAAACGCTTTTAGCAGAGAAGGTCTGGGGAGCTCAGCCTGGGCCCAGCTCCCAGTTCCACAGTGAGCTGGGCTGCTCCCAGCAGGACCCAGCTAGGGCCTTCTCCTCAGTTCACCCTTGCCTCCCACAGGTCAGTGGTCTACAGTCCAGCCACAACCCACCAGGCAGAAGTTCCAGTCACAAAGGAGGCTCAAGATCAGGAAAGTCAGCACCTGCAAGTAAGTAACTGAGCAGATCATGGGCACATACAATCTGCTGAATCAGTACATGAGCATGTGAGCTCTGGGCTGGAAGATTGTTCCCTTCACTCGCCTCCTTCAGCTGTTTGGATACTTCCTCTTCAGGCCACCGTGCTCCTATCCACATCCCCCACTCAGCTTTGCACACACTTTCTCAGATTCTCTGGGCTACTGACAGTACTCCAGACCCCAAACACACATGGCTCTGCCTGAGGCTGGGAAACACACCAACCACTGCGTAGAAAACATATTGAACACCAGCCTCTAGCTCCACTGATGCCAAATGTCTGTATCACATGTCCACAAGTTTTAGCTCTTTGAAGTTTTGGAACTGCTTTTTAAATACCATAGCTGGCATTTCCTTGGCTAGAGAAAACGGTGTTAAACGCAGCCTACTGTAAGGCCTCACTGATTACGACATGCATTCAACATTCAATATATATTGACTGAGCAACTATTAGCTTGAACCCTATGACACTGCTGATACCCAAAAGTTTTTGACTTACAAAAATGGCAATGTCATACGATTCAACCTAGTACTTACTCTATGCCAGGCAAAGGGCTAAGGAGGGGCTTGGGACACAATGACACACAACACAGACATAATTCCTGCCCTAATGGAACCACAGTCTACTGCATTAAATCAACAATTACAAAAATAATGTCGAGTCTAGCTTCATTGCTATAGTTAATTATATGCGTATTTGTTTACTGCTTAACTTCTTTGCTAGTCTATAAGCTACACAAGAATGACAGCTGTGCCACCTCCATGTAACACACTGCTGAGCACACAGTAGACACACATTAAATATCTGTTAAATTTATCAATTTGTGTTACAGTACACAAGTGCAGGTGTTATGGAAGCACAGGACAGCGTGCTCTAACCTAATCTTAGGAGGTGAGTGGGATCAGGAGCTTCACTAACTTAAAATTTCTGATATTACTGGTTGAGTTAGGTCTTCACAAAATAGGTCTTTATATAGCTTACAAACTACCGGAATAGACAGGGTTTCATACGGACTATTTACATTACTTAAGAGAACAAACGGTTTTCAAGCACAATCTAGTATTCAAAAAAAACAAAACAAACAAACCCGTTGCCGTCAAGTCACAGTGTTTAGGCAACTCCATTTACATAAACAATTGGTATGGATAATTGCAAATCATTCTTGTTTCTCTATGAAAGCAGGATCCCCCAAGGATCTTTATTAGGCACTCCATTAGCCTAGCTTAAGTTACTGTATTTACTTAAAAGTAATAACAGTGAAATTCATGAAAAATATTTGGTAATTCAGACATTTCACTAATTCAAACTAATCTTCCTCATTAGTCTACAATGTTAGGGATTTTACCATCACATAAAGAAAAAGTTTCAAAGGCTGCACGTAGAATAATATTCTCCAATTTCTTTTGCAGGACATTTTGAAAGCCAAGACCGAACCTGAATTAACATCAGAAGGTAGGCGGAAACAGAAAATAAATAACAATTTGCAGGGTAACTGTAATTCAATTTAGTTCAACAGACGGCACATATATGAATCACATTCAAATTAAAAGCGAAAGCACATGAGAGGTTTTGACCCTGCACCTTGATCTTTTGATAAATCTGATATAATTTAAAGAAAAATGCTGGTAAACGCCACTGACCAGCAGGCCTCTTATCTATTTTGCAGAATTGCCCTAGGAGCCAGCCCTGGACACACACTGCAGAGACTCCAATAAACTTGGGCAGGATCCCCATGCGCGTCTGGCCTGTCATTGTTCTCTGTGCCAGCACAGAGATTTAGTCACACACTGGTCACATTCATGGAGCATCTTGAGCTCTTTTGACAAGGCAAAGGATCAGCAGGCCCCGTCCCCTTCCCAAAAGCAAACAAAAACCTGTAGCCAACAAGGAGGATACCTGGCTTCTATGAAGGATGCCAAAGTCCCCGTCCTGCCCCCTTTACAGACCCTCGCAAATCTCTGGGATGCAGGCAGGATGATCACTGGCTCAGGGAGATTACGTTCTGAATGTCTTAAGAGATTAGTTTACTTAAAAATCCTCCACATGACTTCAGTCAGCCCTTTCCAGATCACAGAGTAAAAGCCTACTTGATGAAAGCGGAATGGCTATACATTTGCAAAAGGGAAAATAGCAGAAGAAAATAAGAGTCAGATTACTGATGGGCACAGCACCAGCTCCAGGATGTCAGGGGCTGCTAAATAAATTATGACAAGGAAGCACATAATCATATATTCACCATAACTATCACAGCCCTCAAGCTCTCATATTTACCGACTTTCCCCCAAAGCAGAGATGGAAGCTGGCCTTACCCTCAAATGAGGCCTGACTCTCCCTGAATTCCAAACATAGGAAATTACAGCTCTTCAGAGGTGGGGGCGAGAATGAGAAGGAAAATGTTTTTATTGCATAATGCTTTAATTAAAGCAAAACCAACATACACCTGAGTTTCTTATCTTCTGTTAAGGACATTTTCCAGTCCTCCTTCTACTCTCTCCTTAACCCATCCATTAAATTCTTTTCCTCACCTGCAAAATAATTCATCTTTAAGAGGATTAAACATGACAACCATAACAATTCTTCCAAAATAAATTCAAGTTTAACCAGAAAACCAGTTGCCATAGAGTCAGCTCTGACTCATGGTGATCCCAGGTGTGTCAGAGTAGAACTGCACTCCACTGGGCTTTCCATGGCTGATTTTTTGGAAGTAGATCGTCAGGCCTTTCTTCCAAGGTGCCTCTGGGTAAACTAGAACCGCCAACCTTTTGCATTAGTTCTTGACCTACTTTTCCTTTTTTAGAAGTCCACTGCTGGGTGAAATGCTCAGAAGAGCTGGATTCTTGGTACAAGTGTGAGAAATGAATTATGGACACTATTCCTCTCAGCCAAAACCAAAACCAAACCCACTGCCACTGAGCTGACTCTGATTCATAGCAACCCTATAAGACAGAGTAGAACTGCCTCATAGGGTTTCCAAGGCTGTAAATCTTTATGGAAGCAGACTGCTACATCTTTCTCCTGCAGAGCAGCTGGTGGGTTCAAACCGTTCAGTTAGCAGCCAAGCACTTAATCACTGCGCCACCAGGGTTCCCTCTCAGCCAAAGAGGTGCAGAAACACCCAGCCAGCCGCGATCACCCATTCTGACCAAGGTAAGGAGGAAGAGCTGGGCAGAAGTGCTCAGAATGTGATTTTGTAATGATATACCAAAAGACAGATTATAAAATTGTTCAGAAAATCATTTTAAACAGTGTCACAAAGGTGTTGTCTAGTTTTGGGGTGAGCATAGGATACGCTAACAAATTCATCTGCACAATCACTCCTCTAAAAACCTAACAAGAATATCCGTCTGAGAAGCAGAATTCCCAACAGACAACCATTTCCAAATTAACACAAAACCACTGCCAAGCAAAACTGATTAGGAAAACCAGGAAGGCCTCTAAGAAGTGCTGGTTGTACATAGAAGCACGGCCCTGAACATAGGCTACTGGGAGCAGCAGCTCCCCGCTTTGGGGCTATGGTGATTTCTACTGGGCATGGTTTATAACCCTGCCTTGGGCCTGTGGGCCTAGGGTACCGCAGTAGGGGCCTGGGGTTGGGGGAAGTAGGGAGAGGAGCATCTGGTACTTGTGAGGTCACTTGAGAGTAACAAGTGGGAAAAATGCCTATCAGTGCCTTCTACAGGGTAAACCCCCGGTTGGGGAAGGGTACCTGGTAAGGTACAGACCCAGAGAGGCCCACCCCACTATGAGCTGATACAGCAGCTTCTGGAAAACACACCCAACATGGGTGAGGGCCCTGAGCTATGTCTACACAGCCTCCCTTCCTTTGGCTTCCTGAGGGGTCACACTGTATGTAGACTTTGTAGGGAGCTCACAGGAGTCCCTGAGTGGCGCAAACAGTTAAGTACTCACTGCTAATCAAAAGGCTGGCAGTTCAAGTCCACCCAGAGATGCCTCGAAAGAAAGGCCTGGCAATCTACTTCAAAAAATCAGCCACTGAAAACCCTACGAAGCACAGTTCTACTGTGATATGAAAGGAGTCGCCAAGAGTTGGAATTCATACCACAGCAACTGGTTTGGTTTTTTAGGAAGGCAGAGTACCAGGTGGGGGGATGAATCAACCTTACTACCAACACAACCAATTCTCACACACCTCAGACTTAAGGGTCCTCAGAAGAAAGGCTGGTGTATATGCTGTCTCCTATCTGATGGGAAATATGTGATTTTTCTCTCTCTTCTGTTCTGGCTTCCTAGAAATTCAGAGCTAAGTATGAAATTCCCAATTCCCGTAGACTGACAACATCCTCAGCAGTTAGTAAGGACATTCCATATATCCAGGACTCAGGATATAAAAACTGCCTATTTCCAAGAGAAAGATTTGACCTAATTTTACTACCTTCTCCCCTCACCTCCTCAATCTCCCCCTCTCATTGGCATTCATTCTCTTACTTCTAAAGGTCCTGCATCAGAATGGTCCAGAGAATTTGTAACCCACGGCTACTAAGGTAGAGTTGAGAACAAAACAGGAAGGAAAGACGTTAAGTAACAGCAAAAAAAGACTCACCTTAGGGATCAAATAGAGTTCACTAATGTCAATGTGTTTTCAATTAACCTTTCTATTTATTAAAGATTAAAAAACACATATTGGATGACTATCTAAAATGTTCATCATGATTTTAACTTTTAATTCAGTGGTATGTGAGATAATGGAACAATGAGTGCTTGTAGTAAGCACCCCAATATTTGTTGAATAAATGAATGAAAACCTTTTTAGAAGAGTTATAAGCAGACTCCAACAGAACAAAGGCTACCTTCAATGGTCTCAGGACTAGTGGTAGCAGGTCAAACCCTGATGTCAAAAAAGGGTTGACTATGGTATGTGAATCCAACAACCATCCCTCCAAAATAGCAGCTATTTTAAAAATCAGGTCTAAAGGTGAACCATCCAAGAAAACTGCTTTTGCTCCCGGGGTTTTAAAGAAAGTCATACCAGTGACCTTGAGCAGTAACCAAACACTTTGAAATGATAATCTTTTTACAGCAATAGTTGCTTCTACAGGGCTAGAGAAAAAAATGCTCTTCTTTTGGGTTAAAGTCTTTCTTAAATGTCAAGCTGTTAGCAAGCAAACTTTGAGATTAGTCTAGTCCAATTCATTTTAAATGGAGGGATCATTTGTGAACTGAAAATGCAGCAAAACTTTTTTTTCTAGTCTATGAACAAATAGGAACACTTGATTGAATTAGACACAAAACCCAAGACAGTCAACAGGTTTTAAATATGCATCATTTAAATTCAAAATAATTTCAAAATGTAACTAAAATAGTTGATAAAACATGTATGCACTTAGTTAAACTTACATGTTTTTTGGAGAAAATATCCAGAATAAGCAAGTCAATTTTCCTTATTAAATACATTAAAATTTAAGGGTAGTGTTTCTATTATGACTCGTACTCTCCTAAAACAGCAAGACAAAATTATTCTGATATATAAGTATTGAATGACCCTCACTAGTCCCCAGTGATTTCACAAATTACAGCTTCAACGAGCTATAAAACAACCAAATCAGTTCTGATATGGCCATAAAATTAAGCCTGAAAAAAAAAATAGTGAAGTAAATCACCCCTTTAAAATCAAGTTGTTGAACAATATGTTCTGTGTGATTCCATTCAGGTAAGAAAAAAATCTGTATGTGTTTGGGTATATGCATAGAAATTTATAGAAAAAGGTCTAGAAGAATATATATCAAATTCAGTAAGGAGTATGGGATGGAGAGGGAAACTTTCACATTTGACTCTATATTTCTGTACTGATTGAATTTTTTACAATAGGACTGTATTCGCATGTTACCTGTCATAATATTTAAATTTTAAAAATAAAGCAAACAAACAGAGCTACCTTCTAAAATTGAAATCAGTATCTCATAACCTTATCTGTATATAACATTTTATTCTAAAGCATTTTATTTGCTTATTTAAATAATTACTAATTCAAATCAAATCTTCAGTGAAAATCAAGATTTCCTGATGGATGTGTTGCTCCTAAGAGGTTGTAAAATTTCCTTCCCTGAAAGTATTAAAACAAAAAAGAATAGACTGGACCTGGCTGACAAAGGGTAGGTATGGTTTGACCTGAAGCAAGAGAAGGTTGCTCAACTCCAGTTCTCCTGTTCTTCTTCCTAGGGAAAGTCTTTCCAAGCTAAGCCAGTCAAGGTCACCAAGGCAATCAATTATGTAATGGCCATTAAGGAGGCAGTGGTGATTCAGTGGTAGAATTCTCGCCTTCCATGCGGGAGACCAGGGTTCGATTCCCTGACAGTGCCCCTCATGCACAGCCATCACCTGTCCATCAGTGGAGGTTTGTCTGTTGTTATGATTCTGAAACCTTCAGACAAGCTTCCAGACTAAGACAGACTAGGAAGCAAGGCTTGGCAATCTACTTCCAAAAATCATCCAACGAAAACCCTAAGGGTCACAAATGGACGAAACGCTGCCCAGACCTGCACCGTCTCCATGATGGGTTGCCACAAGTTGGGGGCCAACTCGACAGCAGCCAACAACAACAATGGGCAAACACCACCTAGGGTACCCAAGATCCCTATGGCTCCCAAAGGATAGTACTTGGGGTATGAAGGCAGGAGATTTCGAAGACATCAAACAATGATGCCACTTTCCCTAAACCGAAGTTTCAGGGCTAAGGTCTCTAAACTAAGTGTGTGCTTTCGTCTGATGCAACCCAGAGCACAAAAGTAATTTTGCTTTGGATTATATTGTGTGTGAGCAGCCATACTAGTTATCCCATAGGAAAAACTGATTAATTACTATTTAATAAATGCTGTCTGTCTGGGAAACAAAAGATTCAAAATATGGAGCTCCTGGGGGAAGAGGGTTAATAAAATGGGTCCTTCAGAAGTGGAAGAAGAAAGCACGTCCTGGGCTCACGACATGGCACTGTAACGATCAATGCCACAGGCATGATCCAGGGCCCTGCTGAGAGCGGAGGCTGTGTTCTCAGAGGTGGACATAGAGCAGGAAGCGCTGGACTGCATTCTGGAGTACCAGAAAATGGTGTTACAAGTAAAAACAAAATTAAATACACAACAATAACACTATCTTAAAGGCAAGCCTGGGCAAAGAATCGAAGAATCATAATCAGGAAGAACACACAACCGCCATCAGATTTTTTTCCCCACTTTTAATAAAGGGAAGGTCTGGGACGTGAAAGTTGATGGGAAGAAGGTACTACTAGGTGGCAGGGGAACTCTAATTCTTTGGGTTGACAGTTTTGAGAGAATGTATCTGCTCTGATTATGCTGTTTCCATAATACACGAAGTTCCACCATTAGTACAGGAACAAGCCACCCTTCACTTTCTGGACTCCCCAACTCCAGTAACATCTTCTGCCCTCCCTGGCCACATCTCCCATCAACACTGCTGTTAAACGGTTCTTTGTCTAGAATCCCATCCCCCAGTGGAACTCCAAGACACCTACCTACAGCTTTCTGGTATTTTCTGTCTATCACTGGCCCAAATCCACAATCCTCACACCAACCCAACTGTTCCATTTCCTACCAGCCAGCACCTTCAGGTCCCCTGACCCAAGACCCACCGACACTCACACTTACCCACCCCTTTAGAAGTCTTCTCAAAGCAGCCCCGTGTGCTGAGGATATCCTCCACACTATAATTCTGCCAGGTCATCACTCTCCTATTACTTAAAAAGTACTCAAAAGTACTACTCTTCCAGGAAGCCCTTCCAGACTGACTACTTGTGAGCTACCCTGCCTTATTCCTCTCCTGGATGGAAACCGCCTTCCACTCCTGCTAAACTAAGAACAAGAACAAAGGTGCCTTGCCTCTCCTCCTGCAACAAACACATCCTCAGAGAGAATATGTCAGTTTCTCTCTGTCCATTTGCAAATTGATTTACCATTTGCTTTACCGCTGGCCCTAGATTACCATCTCTTAGAGGGCAGGAACTAGGGTTGTGTTCAGCAAAGCCTCGGTCACCTGGATGACTGGGAATAGAGTATCCGGTAAATTTAATAAGAGGGTTAATCAAGGGTGAGGCAGAAACTTTGCTTCAACTCTTCTTATTATATAGCCTATTATAAAGCTTTTTAAAATACATCTGACCACTTCCCAGCCTGGCTAGAGTTAATATAATTTAATTTTTCATTCGGGATCTTGCAGTGCCCCAGGCTCATCATTTTCTGCTGCTACTATAATTATAGATGCGGAAGATGTAGAGACTGGGCTGACGATTGCTTGGAAGCTGCTAATTTCTAGAATAAATCCCTGCTACTACATCTTGTGATTTTTGCTCTTCTGAAAGTGGAGTTCAAAAATGAAAACAAAATCCCACTTAATTGGGGATTCCAGTTAAGGGAGGTTCATTGCCATGGTCTTTGTTAAGTGCCTGCCACTGTAGCCCACAATTAGTGACTTAATAAACGGTTCTTGGTGAGGGAATTTGGCAACATGTGATTTTCTACAAATATAAGCTTGATTTTCATGCAACCACTCATTTCTTTGAAAATCGGGGGGAGGGGGGATTTCACACACTGGTGTCCTAAATTTCCTTAAATTAAAAAAAAATAAAAAACAACCTTTTATACGGAATAGCTGTGCTCACTTTGAAGCGCAAAGAAACAGGTGTCCAATCGTGGCAACTGAAGACACTCCAAAAGGAACCTAAAAATATTAATCAAGAGGCCACAGCTCAGGATGCATCAGGCACCCAAGGCCTGGGACTATGCGAAGCCAGCAACTGGAGTCATTGCCTCCAGTTCCCAGGCATGGGGTCACTGCAAGTGGTCAGACTGGGCTCTAGGGACCCAGTCTAAGCTCAGGTCCCAAACTCATTATAATCCAAGCCAGTTCTCTATGTGCAACATCATCTCACCTGAATTGGTCCTTAAAACCACTGAGAGTCATTTTCTCCAATCTCTAAAAGGCTGCTCCACTACCATGATGGCCGCTAAGTCCTCCACATTATCAGGACCCTACTGGGAAGAGAACATCTTCCCACCCAAGCCCTGCTCATTTCTCAAAGTCCAGCCTAAGTCCTCTCCCACAGTGTGTCCTCCAACAACCACCATCTACACTGAACTCGACTTTGAATTTTGCAGGGACTCGTGGATAGAATTCAGGAGGTCTGTGCAACTGGATAGAAAAAAAGAAATTACATCTTTATTTTGCTAACCTCTAATTGAATTTTAACCATCCTTTGCTGATGAATACAGGCAACCAATACAGTAGCATTTCCAGTACCTGTGACTTGGTCACAACAGAAATCATACATATTTTCATATCACATCACAGCTGATGCAGAAAAAAAAAAAAAAAAAACCCTGTTGCTGTCAAGTCAATTTGGACTCATAACGACCCTACAGGACAAAGCAGAACTTCCCCACGGGGTTTCCAAGGAGCAGCTGGTGGATTCAAACTGCCAACCTTTTGGTTAGCAGCCGTAGCTCTTATCCACTATGCTACCAGGGCTCCAGTTGATCCAAGTACCTCAAAATATCATTTATACTGATCACTACTTCAAAATTACAAAAATTGTTAGACCTGTTGTTGTTGTTAGTTGCCATCAAGTTGATTCCAACTCATGGCGACCCCATTTGTGCAGAGTAGAACTGCTCCATAGGGTTTTCAAGGCTGTGACCTTTCAGAAAGCAGATCGCCAGGCCTGCCTTCCAAGGTGCCTCTGGGTGGGTTCGAACTGCCAGCCTTTCAGCTAGTAGTAGAGCGCTTTCTTGTCATCTGTGTTATTAAAGACACAAATTGCTATATCACATCTTTTTATTTGAACATTTTAATAGCTATATTTCAATATAATTGGTTTCCTCTGTCATTCTATTATATCATTTTATGTATTTTAAAATGCTATGCTAAGAAGGGATCTATAGGCTTCACTAGACTGTCAAAAGGATCCATGGCACATAAATGGTTAAGAACCTCTATTTGGTGAAGTAAGAGCTCAGACAAAGGTGGATTCAAACCTAGTCTCAGACAATTTCTTGTTCTTTTCCTTTGAACAAAATTACTCAATCTCCCTGATCCCTGAATTTCCTCATCTTGATTGAGGAAACCAATACATTCACAACACCTACCTCAGGAAGTGTTTCATTCGTCAAAAAATGTATTGAACACCTACTGTGTGACAAGCACAAGGCTGAGTTCTGGGGTTACATGAATGAGTATGATAAAGATGGTCATTAAGCACTTACACAGAAGATCATGTTATGTAAAGTATTTAACACCGCGACTGGCACATAGTAAGCACTATAAACATTATAGTATTTACAGCTAAAACCACAATATTGAGTGCTTAACTATATGCTGATTTATGTTGCTTCCCACATAACAACTGTTGGTTTATCTAGCTCATGCCTTCCCAACAAGGCTTCTCAGAGGCCGGGGCTGGGCCTCATACTCACAGAGGGGGCAGCTTGCTAGATAAAAGAACCCAGGATTTGGAACCAAATGGTCCTCACTTCCAAACCCTGCTCTGACACCAACCAGCACTGTGACTATGGCAGAGACCAGCCGTTTTCCCCTAAAATCTGTTCTCTCTTTCCACTACAATAACAGAACCCTCAGCTTTTAGCTGGGCATACAGCCACTGGAATAAGGACAACATTTCCCAGCATCCCCTGCAGTTAAGTATGGTCATGTGACCAAGTTGTAGCCAATGGGGATATAAACAGAAATGATGTGTACAGCTTATAGGATGTGGCCTTAAATTAAGAGGGTCTGCCCTTGGCTACCCCTTTCCCTCCTTCCTGATGGAACAGGAACAGCCATCTTGGACCATGAGATTACCTTGGGAATGGAGGGTATATACATGGAACAACAAGACAGGAGGTGTCTGGGTCCCTGACACTGTGGATCACCATACCAACCTGGTACAGAAATCTACTTTGGGCAAGTTACTTAACCTCCCTGAACCTCAATTTCTCCATCTATAAAAAAGCGATAATACAAGTATCTAATCTGCAGGGTTGAGGACTGAATGAGATAGAACTTGGTTCACAGTAAGGGTTAGAGTTAAGAGAACTGGTATTACTACTGTTATTCTTCTACTGCTACAATGAAAAATGTAGGAGATCGAGACATCTTAAGACAGCCCTGGACACCCAGAGGTGGCTCAATGGTTTGAGGTGAAAGGCTTCCTAGCCGGTTTAGTCCTCCTGACAAGAATTCCCTTCTCCAGCACCCTTGTCAAATGGTCCCCCAAAAAGGCAAGTGCACTACCTCTGGGTCAACTGTTGGGACAGTGATGTTTGGGCATCTATGAATCACGATCCTCATCCTCTTCCTTCAGAATCTTTCTCATGACTGCCCCAAACCGCTTCACTTCTCTCCTCTACCTTTTCCTCTATTCTGCCTTTGATCACCCTAGTCCTGCCTCTGAGCTCTCTCCCATCAGTACATCAAAGTTTCTTTCAACCTCTTTTGGAAGCACTAACTCTCCCTCAGAAACCTTCCCTAACTAACTGAGAAGTAAGTGGTTACTTCCTCACAACCATCCTAGTCAAACAAGAGGCTTCCTAAACTCTACAAATGAACTTCTCTCCAGATGGAGATTGCAAATGATCTCCAGCCACTTACACGTTCTCCATCTCCTACATTTTTCATTGCTAACACTTTTAAAGCTATTTCGTCTTGTCTGCAACATCAGCACTGGTCTGGGAGGCATAACTCTTAATGGACTACACAAAATTGAAACTTGCTTTATGTGTTTAAAGCTTATATATATATCCTTCCTGATTTTTCCCTTCCTGTTCTTGAAGACACAAATCCTATTCTATTTCTCCCAGATTGTTGTAATGTTTACATGTCACTGTCACTCACACAAGCTTCTCCCAGGCACAGCCAGGACCACTCTCTTCCTCTCTTCTTATTCCCTCTCTTCACAGTCTTCCACATTCACACATGCCCATCCTCTTTCTCTCCCATCTCTCAAGCCTCTGGTTCCACCAAATTCTCATAGTGGAGACTTTACTATCTTTATGGCTCAACTAGGCCCAGGGTAGGATGGCTCTGGAACTGGAACAAGGGTTGCTGCAGTAACCAATGCTCCTGGGTTCGGTGAGGCACTCAGGGCTGTAACACAAGGAAATAAGACACAATGGTCAAGAGGGCAGGTACAAAGCCATGCAGCTTCAGTAGGACAGAGACGTGAGTAGGGATCAGTATGCAGACAAAGAAACCTGATCCAAATCCTAGATACTGGCAAAGGAAGGGAGCAGAAAAGCATGGCTCTAATGATGTCAAGAGAGTTGCAAGCATCTCAGAGATTTACCCTGCTTACCCCCTCACATACTGTCACAGGGTTTTCTAACTCAAACTGTCAGTTCTAGTGGCCAGCACTTGTATCACTCTCACTTTGCGGAGTGCTTGGCCTTATCCTACTTTTTACAGACAAAATTTTATTCCAGGTATGTGACCCACAGGGACATAACACCTTGGGATTCTTTGCTATTGTAAATTCACGTCACACATTAATTTACATTACACAGCGAGAGTGCTGCCACGTGAATCAGACCACATCAGACTGCAAGCAGGACAACAAGACCCTAACATGGGTGCCATTCCCTCCCCAAAGACCTTTTATTTCTCCAAGGTTAAGAAAGGAATAGCAGGCTCTCCCTCCCCTATCCCTGCGCTGAGAGCCATCAGGTGATGGAAAAAAATGAGGTTCCACGAGTAGGCCCCCAAATCAGGTGGAGATGAATATGCACATCCACAATCCCAAACCTTCCCCCTTGACCCATGTCTGGACTTCTACCACTGTTTCCCTTGAAGGCTACTTTTACACTCATTTTCCTCCATGGCACCTGTTTACATATGAGGGGTCGGGGAAGGGTGACACTTGGTGCCAGGACTTGAGCTCTTCTCCCTAGAGGGACTCAGAGGACAAACAGCCAGGGACCAGCAGCCAGCCTTACATTTCTTCAGCAGCCAGGAGAAACAAAAGGTACAAATGTCACATTTTCCTTGCTTTCCTATTGGCGGTTCCTTCTCTTGCCCTTGGCCCCACCCTTTCACTCCACCCTCTTTCCAGGCTTAGCCACACACCCCACCCCAAATCCAAACCTCCTGAGGGCTTCCCTTGTTTGTGTCCTCTTGTCCCACATGAATCACTAATGACTGATTTAAACCCAGACACTAAGTGAATAACAAACACAGTATAACAAATAGCAATACAGTAATTAGGGACTGGTGAATGGAGGGCTACCTGCCTTCTTGACTGTGTCTGAACATACAGAAGACATGGAGACAACAATCCCACCCACACTTGGACAGAAGACTTACTGCCAGACTAGTGTATGTGGGGGAGGGGGGCTGGGACTAATGACCTCACACACTGGCTCTCAGACTCAACTACACATTAGAATAACCAGGGAGATTAAAAGACTGATCCCTGGGTCCCTCCCCCGAGAGAATATGATTTAATTGACCTGGGGGTGTTGCTCAGAAACCAGTATTTCTAAAGGCTCTCCTAGTGATTCCAATGTGTATTCAAGTTTGAGAACTCTGGAATTAACACATTTACTATGTTTCAGACATTGTTCAAGGGAGTTGAGATGTTCATAACCTTATATCCCTTGTCACAGCAGCCCTTGGAGGTATCTTCCCATTTGAGACTCTGACGTCAATCATGGTGAGGTTGAGATTTGAACCCAGGTCTTATAACTCCAAAGTCCATTCTCTTTCCATTCACCTATTAACTCTTGCAAGGATGTAGGCAATGCATAAAAGCAACCGCCACTGCCAAAAGATCACAAATAAACCCTGTAAATGGAAGACACCTAGATTCGGAGATGCAAAAACCACTGGCAGCAGTGATGACATCTTCTGAATTCAGAGGACCAAGTCATACTGGGTGTGCTCATGTGTGAGGTTTGGGGAGATGGGGAGATAGAATTCATCTGATCCTAGCTTGGGAGTTTATCCTACACCTACGATGTGTTCTAAGATAACCACACTTAAGTTGGCACTCAGTGACACAAAACATATTTTGGAATTTGAGAATGCATGAATGCTGGGCAGAGGGGTGACTCTTTAATGGGTAGGAGTCCTTAAGAGAAGTGACAAGTGTTCACCTCTTGGGGCCACAGTTTCCTCTTCCGGCTCTAAGCATTCTGACCTTCTGTGGGGGCACAAAACCCAATCCTAACAAATCTCCTAGCAGGCAGTCTCTCTTCTTTCCAGAATATGTTCTAAGTTTGTTTTGTTTTGTTTTGTTGTGTGTGTGTGTGTGTGTGCATATGACTAGTACTCTCTAACATTTTTAGTCTGTAGGCCACTTAGGTAGGGCAAAGCATTCCTTCAACCCACTATTCCACCCATTCTCACTTTCCTCTCAAAAAAATCACCATCATAATCACCAAGCCAACTTTCTCAGCATAGTAGGAACAATGTTGACACTTTCTATTAAGAATGAATGTGGACCAACACAGAAGTGATAACACTGGAGCACCCATGCCTGTAATAATACAAGACTAGCCCACAACCCATATGGGGTCCCTAAACCACGGACCTGTAGATGGGGGGGCCTCACCCCCAGGCACCAGACATAGATACTTTAAGAACAGCAAATGTTCCTTCTTAAAGATAACAAGCAACATTGCACCATTCCTCCTAGATCAGAAACAGACCCCTGGGTACTCTCTTCCAACACACACCGGCTGCCTCCTGGTGTCCCCCAAAGCCTAGTGTTGATGGGTAAGAACCACAACGAATTACAGGAACTAACAGCAGGTTAAACTTTCACATCGATCGCACTGATAAGCCGATCCACTTACTCAGCACCGCCAGACAGCTCAGCACTAGGAAAAAGCACTTCATGTCAGCAGCGGAGAGGAGACACAACACAGGATGCTTCCTCTTCTCCCAGCACTTAATCTCTCATTTCTGGCAATCCACTTATAGCTCCAGAGGAAGGTTTTGGAAACAGAATTGAACTCAGAAAAGCAGGACAGGTTAAAGAGACCAGCAGGAGGGGGCTGGGGGCAGCACGTGTCTAACTCCTCTATGGTAAATGGAGGGTCCACACCAATTCTGAAGGCGCTCCAGGCTTCTGCCACATGGTGTGCCTTGCGTTTTCACTGGAACTGTAGATATGTGAAGGACTAATCCTCAAGGAAAAGGAAAAAAAGTCTGAGAAAATCCTTTCATCCCCTGATTATACAGAAATGTCCTTGGCTTCCCAGTGAAGGTGTCTGTAATCTTCCTCACTCAGATTCCCCAAAGGGAACAGGGCAGGTTTTGTGAAAACGTATGACAGTCAAATCAAGCTAGCTGGCATCGACTGTTTGAGTTTCTTCATCAAAAAGTCTGCCTCCATCCATGGTGGTAGGTCATGGAACTGCCACCTGCCCCACACCTGCCCAGGACACACGAAGCAAGTTGGCGCTCGGCAGCCCTGAAGAGGTCCCACAATGCCAGCAGATTTCTAAAACAAACACAGAGATTTATCAAAGGCAAACACAACCGCCGCAAAACCGAGAGGGGCAGAGCGCTAGGCTGGTCCGGACACCTGGGTCCCGCACCTGGACCAGGGCAGTTAACCTTCGCTTTCTGACCTTGGGCAAGTCTTTACATTTCCCTGCGCCTCAATTTCCCTGCCAGAGCAGGACAACTGTGGAGAGCCCGATTGTTCCTGGAATACTTTCATGAAAGGCTTCACTCCTGGGAATTCCCTTTGCCTCCTGCCGAGCCCCGGAGCCGCGGGTAGCCCCACCCTCCGAGAGGGCAAATCGAGAAGGGGCTCCGAGGTGGGGCCGGGACTCCCGGGTTCCACCCTGGCCCTCGCCCCAAACGTGGGCACTCTGCGCGCGCCGCGTCCCAGGTGGCCCCGCTATTGTTTTACCTTCCCGGGTGTTTATTTTTCGCTGACTGGAAAGGAGACTGGGTGAGGAAACGGAGCCCGGGGCTCCGCTTTCCGCTGCCGTGGCGCCTTCGCCGCCCTCCCGACCGAGCAGGGGAGGGGTCTCGGGCCCGACCCCGAGCGTAGCCGGCGCGGGGCCCGCCGCCGCCGCCGCCCGTCCCTGCCTCCCTTCCCCGGGCTCCCAGATTCCCTCGTCGCCGCCCCTCCCCGGCGCCGCCCGCGTACCCACCGGACACTGACCTCGCCCCCAGCCCTCTCTTTCCTCGCGTCCTCGCGTCAGTCCGTCGACCTGGGCGCACGCCTCTGGGGACGCGCCGCTTCCTCCCTCTCCTCCAGCAAAGGCACCACCAGCCGCGCTCCGGCCCCTCCCGAGTCCCCGCCCCCTCCAGCTCCAACCCGGCCCGCTGCACCCGGGCGAGTCCAGCGCCGGGCGAGGGCGGTGGCCACGGCAAGCGGTCCCGCCCCAGGCCCCGCCCCTCCCACCTCCCTAGGCCGCGGCTGGTATGGCCGGGGCCTGGCGCCCTGCTCGCACCTGCCCGTGGCAAGAGGGACCTGAGGACCTGGGCAGCCCTGAAAGTTAATCAGGGGGCCTCAGACTCGGGGGCCGCCAACGAGATGCGTAGGCTCTTCCCAAAGCCCTGCACAGGACTCCCCCACCCCCACCCCCACTCCCGCCCTAGCCTAGAAAGGGACAGCACTAGAGCGCGTCCTATCTCGGGAAACAGACACAAAGCCCTTTGCAGGAGACTCGAATCTGTTCATGTAGTGGAACCCATATTGGGCTTCACGCTAGGACAGAATAGGCTAGAAGTTGAGAGCATGAACTCTGGAAACAGCCTGAGTTCTAACTCTCATTCCTCCAGTTACTGGCTGCGGAACTTGGCTGAGTTACTTAACCTCTCTGCGCCTCAGTTTCTCCATCTGTTCAATTCGGAAATCTCCCTACAATAGGATTACGTGAGATGCCTGTGAAATACTTGTAAAGCATTTAGAATGGTGCCTGACAGACACATCGTAAGCACTCAGTGAATGTAAGCTATTAGTATTTTATGAGGACCAGTCCTATACAAGCTAACCCGCTGCTGTCAAGTCGATTCTGACTCATAGCAACCCTGTAGGACGGAGTAGAACTGCCCCTTAGGGTTTCCAAGGCTGTAATCTTCACCGAAGCAGACTGCCACATCTTTCTCCTGCACAGTGGCTGGTGGGTTCAAACCTCTAACCTTTAGATTAACAGCCAAATGCTTAACCATTCCACCATCAGAGCTCCTTCCTATACAAGCTAGTGCATTTTAATTCATTTAATATTATCCAACATGCAATGTGCTGGGTAGACACCCTGTGAGGCCCTGGGGACACAAGGGGATCAAGACAGAATGAGATAGTTCTGCCTTCATGGAACTTGCAGTCTAGCGGAGGGATAGACAATAGAACAGGCAGGACAGGAAAAGTACAGAGGGTGGAGGAAGCACATAAGAGCTCTAACCCTGTGTTATGGGGGCAGGAGGCACAGATGGATGGAAGGGAGCTTGGTCAGGTCAGGTGCATCCAGGGAAGGCTTCTTAGTGGAAATGAAAACTAGGTAGAATTCAAAGAAGAAGGAGTCACAAGCCCTGGAAACAGCACCTGCGAAAGCCCAGAGGGGAAAGGGGGTGATCCAATTGGAGGACCATTAATCTCTGTTGGGCCAAAACTAGACTGTCAGAAGGAAGTGGCAAGAAATGAGCCCAGAAAAGAAAGCAGGTGCTAGAACCTGGACAGCTTCATATAGTGTATTAAAGGGTTTGGACTGTAGCCCTGAAGGTTTTAAGTAAGGGAATATGGTTATCAGATGTTCATTTTAGGAAAACCACTCAGGCCTAGGTGTGGAGGATGGGTGGGAGGACAGTTCTACAGGAGGCTGGAGGGCGTTGCTGAAAATCCAGAGGAGAAATGATGGTGGTCAGGACCACAGAATAGCGACGGGGAAGAAGAGCGGGTAGGTCTTCTTGATGTCTGGGGATGAGGGTGAGGAATGGAGCAGAGAATCAGTTTCAGCTTCAACAACTGAGATCAGGATGCGGTGGACAAGGTTGGAGGAGTTGAGACACCCATGAAACATCCAAATGAAGATGTCCTAAATGCTACTGGAAGGTTTGGGTTCAGAATTTGGAGAGGAGCTATGGGTTTGTAAGGCTTTTTTCACCCTGTTGGACAGTATGACAGTGAAAGGATTTAGTGAAGGAATATACTGGTAATTCACTTATTAAAAAAAAAATTAATACCTCTCAATGTGCAGAACAATGGAGAACATGCTGTGGGAAATGCAAAGCTAACTAAGGAGCCTTACTTGTCCTCACCCCACCCACTAGAATGTAAGTTTCTTGAGGACAGGGTCTGTGCTTTAATTATCATTTATCCCAAACAGCTCTTGGCATGTAGCCTGCATGTAGTAGTTGCACTATAAAATCTTTCATTGAATTGAACTATACTAAATATTCAGCACATATTCAAATTATTGCACTGAAAAAAAAAATCTCTTCTCACGCCTTAAATATTACCTCTTCCCCCGCCCCACTCCCCAGGACAAACCCGACTCTAGCATCTTTTTTTTCTCCCTGTCTGCTCCATTGGTTCATTTACTTATTGAGTATCTACTATGTGCCAAGAAAAGTCTCTGCTCTTGTGGAGCTTACGTTCTAGTAGGAAACACAGACAATGAAACAAATAAATATATAGCATAATGTGACACATGTTCTGAAGAAAAGAAAGTGGGCTAAGAGAATAGATCGTGTGTATGGGTGGTGGTGGTGGTGATGATGGTGGTGGTGGTGGTGGTGGTGAGTATTCTGTTTTAGGTGGAGTGGCCAGGGAAGACCTGTCAAAGGGAATAACATTTGAGGGGAGACCTGATTAAAGGGAGGGCGTGAGCTTTGGAGATTTCTTGAGGAGGAGCATTACAGGCTAGGGAACAGCAAGTCCAAAGCCCTTTAACGTTCTCAGAGAATAAAAAGCAGGTTAATCTGTTTGAAATAGAGTGAGAGGGAAGTAGAGAGAGGAATGTGATCCAAGAAGTCACTAGAGATCAAATCCTGTAGGACATTACATGCCGGGCAAGCGGTTTGGATGGTGCTGGCTTCCGGGGAAGAATAGATTGTTGGTGGTAGGAGTGGAGGAGGGACACTGAACAAGAAGGCTTTTGCAGTTGTCCAGGTTGGACTAGGGTGGTAGAGATGCAGTTGTGTAAAGTAAGTAGAGTCTAAAAGTATTTTGAATATAGATTCAATGGAATTTTCTGAAGAATTAGGTATGGAATGGGAGAGAAAGAAGAGAATCAAGGAACCCTCCAGAAGATCCACTTCATCCCACTTGGGAAGAAGCTCTCTAACCCTACCAAGCTACCCAAGCACTTTTCCATGACCACATGCCAGAGGGTTCGCTCTCCAGACCTCTGCCTGTGCCATGTCCTCCATCCTTGAATCCTTCCAGTCAATTATTTCTTCTCAGTTCTTTCCTTCAGTCTTAGTTATCTAGTGCTTCTATAACAGAAATACCACAACTGGATGCCTTTAACAAAGAGAAATTTATTCTCTCACGATTTAGGCTAGAAATTCAAATTCAGGGTGCCAGCTCTAGTGGAAAGCTTTGTCTCTCTGTCGGTTCTGGGGAAAGGTCCTTGTCATCAGTCTTCTCCTGGTCTACGAGCTTCTTAGCTCAGGAAACTTGGGTCCAAAGGATGCACTCTGCTCCCAGCATTGCTTTCTTGTGGTATGAGTTCCCCCTGTCCCTTTGCTTGCTTCTTTTATATCTCAAAAGAGATTGACTTAAAACACAACCTAATCTTGTAGATTGAGTCCTGTCTCATTAACATAACTGCCTCTAATCCCACTTCATTAACATTATAAAGGTAGGATTTACATCACACAGGAAAATCACATCAGATGACAAAATGGTGGATAATCACACAATACTGGGAATCATGGCCTAGCCAAGTTAACACACATTTTGGGGGGACACAATTCAATGCATAACAACTTCTCAACTTACCCCACCTAGATTCCTTGCATCTTTCTGGATGATCTTTTAACCCTTGACTTCTATCACTACCCCAGATATGTTACAGCTGATTCCCAGTTTAGTGCTCTTTATCATTTCCACATTTATGAAATGTCTAAGATACGCAAAGAACTATAATAACTGTTGGGTGGGAGAGAAAAGTACAGTTAAGAGAATGCCTCGCCCTCCAGACATAGAAATGATTAAATGAAGAAAGTGCTGAACACTGTCCATTATGGTGGCCCCTTAAGGAGATCATCAGCAGGCAGAGAACCGAACTGGAAAGAAGAGTCATAAGGGAAGGAGAGGCATCAAATGAGAGGCAGGAACATAAGTTCCCAATCAGCAAATGTGCCTGGCGCCCAGGCTGAACATTAGCAGCTTGCTTCAAAAATTTACACTTGAATTTCTAAGCCTCTCCTGCACTGGCCTAGAACTAGGCAGATATTTTGGAAGATTTCCTCAATTTTCTCCATTCCCACTGAGTCAATTTTGACTCATAGCGACCCTATAGGACAGAATAGAACTGCCCCATAGAGTTTCCAAGGCTGTAAATCTTTACAGAAGCAGACTGCCACATCTTTCTCCTGCAGAGTGGCTGGTGGGTTTGAACCATGGACCTTTAGGTTAGCAGCCTAGCACTTAACCACTACACCACCAGGGCTCCTACTTTTCTCTGTAAGTAGGTTAAACTGAAAAACCAGTTGCCATTAAGTTGATTCCAACTCACAGTGACTCTATGATATAGACAGAGTAGAACTGCTCCATAGTGTTCCCAAGGAGCGGCTGGTGGATTTGAACTGCCAACCTTTTGGTTAGCAGCCGATCTCTTAACCACTGCACCAACTCAGAAGCCTACAAAAGCCAAGCCAAAGCACAGCAGTAGGGAGTGATGGGGCTTGGGGTGGACTAGACAGCACAGCTGCACAGAGGGCTCCTACGAAGCTTCAGTCAACTGTCACCTGATTTTCCCACTTTTCAAGAGAAGCAGGAAATTCAGATTTTTGTTTGAATTCTTTCTAATTTCACTCATTGGAAACTAGTGTTTAGAGATAAATTTAATTTCATAACATTTAAAAATAATTTAATAAAAATATAAAAATAGATTTAATTAAAATTTTAAAATTAAACTAGTGTTTAAAATAATTCATTTAATAATTTTATAAAATCTAAAAAAATTCATAAAAGTTAATAAATATATAAAAATAAATTAAATTAAAATTTTTAATTAAAAAAAGAAGAAAAAATAAACACTGAAGCTTAACAAAAAATCTGTGAATACAAAAAAAAAAAAGACCAGATTTACTGGCCTAAAGGAGACTGGAGAAACCTCAAGAGTATGGCCCCCAGACACCCTTTTAGCTCAGTGGTGAAGTTACCTTCGAGTTCACTGTTCAGCCTGGGAGTGGACAGCCCAGTAAAACCAAATGAGACTAGCGAGGTACAGGAAGGAGTCCAGTGACAAGGGCCAGAAGGCAGAAGGGGAGTAGGAAGCTGATGATAGGGAACACAAGGTTGAGTAAGGATACTGTTGATGTGTTGTGAGATTGTTAACCATTGTTATAGGACAACATTTGTAGTAACTGTTAAATGGGAGGCTATTTTGTCTTGTAAGCCTTCATCTTAAGTGAGAATAACAGCACAATTAAGTAGAGCGTAGTCAATGTCACTTAAATGTGTATGTAAAAAGTTTTGAAATGGGGTATCTTTGGCTATGTGTATTTTCACCAAAAAAAAAAAAAAAAAAAAAAGCTGAGAATTTAGAGGGTTAAAATGTTGTGGCGTTGTTAGCCAAAGTCATAAAACAGCATGTGTACTACTGTTACATGAGAAACTGTTTGTTCTGTAAGCCTTCACCTGAAGTACAATAAAATATTAAAAAAAAAAAAAAATCTGTGAATAGGGTATGTCCAAGTGGTTCTATCAGTGCGACATCTCTAGACTGTAGCTGCAATCAAAAGGCTAACATAAAACCACAAGTGGCATGAAAGTCCACTTTTTTTAAAGGGGAGAAAGGGAGAGTGTTAGCCAAGTTCTCCATTGTCAACTGAAAGAAAGTTGGGGGCAAGTCATTTTGTCTAAAGATGGCCTGGCTCTCCGTGTTCACAAGCTGCCATTGTTAATTCCTCTTAATGCACTTGGAAATGCCAAGTGAAAAGAGCAAAGCTTCCTTGCCTCACGAAACAGCCAAGTCAGAGCTAAAAGTGCGCCTCTAAACAATTCTCCTGATAGCAAGTTTTCTTCTTGGTGATTACCCTCCTACACAGGCAAGGATCCCCAGAGTTAAAGGCTAGGAATAGCTTACACATACACAGGTTACCATCTGTCTTTAAGAAAAAAAAAAAAAAAGTTGACTATTATATCTTGAGGTCTGGGTAGTGAGCGGGTATAGCTCCCAAAGGCTTTAACCACAGGTGGGCGCTCAGAACGCCATCTAGTGTTAATGGCGGCTCTGGACTAGGACCCTTCTGGGTCAGAAATTCTCACATCTAGTCAAGGCTCTGCTGTTCACACCATGTTTTGATCTCTCTGGATCTGTTCCTTTTCTGTAAAAGGAGGTTGTTTAGACTGATCAGAAGGTCCCAAACTGGCTGTGCATCAGTGATGCCAGAAGCTTTTTAAAATACAGATTCCCAGGCCCCATCCTAAGCAATTCTGGTTCACTACATCTGTGTGAGACTGGACTAGGTGATGTCTGAGGACTCTTCCAGCTAAACTTTTGTGACGTATTTTTCACACATCTAGAGCCCTGGTGGCGTAGTGGTTGAGAGCTCAGCTGCTAACTAAAACTGCAGCAGTTTGAATCCACCAGCCCTCCTTGGAAACGCTATTGGGCAGTTCTACTCTGTCCTATGTGGTCACTATGAGTTAGAATAGACTTGACGGCAACGAGTTTGGTTTTTTGGTTAAGATTCCGTCTCGTCTGTCCATTTCTGATTTTGATTGTAAAGCCCCTCAACTACATAGCTTATCATCTAGATGAAAAGAAGCAGAACAGCTCAGCTTTTTCACCACTATTTTATTCTCATCTTAGTTCTGAGCATGGTCAAGAGGCTCCCATCCTGCCCAGTCCCAAACCTTGAGTATTTCAATGCTCTCCATTCTCTTTTCCCAAAATCTCATCAAATCCTGGCTTATTCTTTATTGTTTCCATTATTATTATTTCTATTAAGGTGCAGTACATCAACAGGGAGCTGCCAGAAATTCCAGCAGGATTCAGAAGAAGATGTGGAACGAGGGGTATCATTGTTGATGTCAGATGGATCCTGGCTGAAAGCAGAGAATACCAGAAAAATGTTTACCTGCATTTTATTGATTATGCAAAGGCATTCGACTGTGTAGATTGTAACAAATTATGGATAACATTGCAAAGAATGGGAATTCTAGAATGCTTAATTGTGCTCATGAGGAACCTATACATAGACTAAGAGGCAGTCACCTGAGCAGAACAAGGGGATACTGCATGGTTTAAAATCAGGAAAGGTGTGTTTCAAGGTTGTATCCTTTCACCATACTTATTCAGTCTGTATGCTGAGCAAATGATCCGAGAAGCTAGACTGTATGAAGAAGAACGGGCATCAGGACTGAAGGAAGATTCATTAACAACCTGCAATATGCAGATGACACAAACTTGCTTGCTGAAAGTGAAGAGGACTTGAAGCACTTACTGATGAAGATCAAAGACTACAGCCTTCAGTATGGATTACATGTCAGCATAAAGAAAACAAAAATCCTCACAACTGGACCAATAAGCAACATCATGGTAAATGGAGAAAAGATCGAAGTTGTCAAGGATTTCATTTTACTTGGATCCGCAATCAATGCCCATGGAAGCAGTAGTCAAGAAATCAAATGACATATTGCATTGGGCACATCTAATGCGAAAGACCTCCTTAAAAAGCGTTAAAAAGCAAAGACGTCACATTGAGGACTAAGGTGTGCCTGACTAAAGCCATGGTATTTTTAATCGCCTCATATGCATGTGAAAGTTGGACAATGAATAAGGAAGACCAAAGAAGAATTGATGCCTTTGAATTATGGTGTTGGCGCAGAATATTGAATATACCATGGACCACCAGAAGAATAAACAAATCTGTCTCGGAAGAGGTACAGCCAGAATGCTCCTTAGAAGTGAAGATGGTGAGACTTCATCTCACATACTTTGGGACATGTTATCAGGAGGGACCAGTCCCTGGAGAAGGACATCATGCTTGGTAAAGTAGAAGGTCAGAGAAAAAGAGGAAGACCTTCAACGAGATGGATTGACACAGTGGCTGCAACAATGGATTCAAACATAGCAGCAATTGAGAGGTTGGTGCAGGACTGGGCAGTGTTTCATTCTGTTGTACATAGGGTTGCTATGAGTTGGAATGACTCGGGTGCCACCTAACAACATTGAGGTGAAATTAACATAGCATACAATTAGCCATTATAAAGTGTACAATTCTGTGGCATTTAGTATACTCACAAGTGCAACCACCACCTCTCTCTACTTTGAAAACTTTTTCATCACCCCAGAAAAACACTCAATACCCATTAACTAATCACTCCCATTTTCCATCTTTCTCCATTCCCTAGTAACCACTAATCTGCTTTCTATCCCTAGGGATTCACCTATTCTGGATGTATCCTATAAAAGGTATAGTACAACATGTCACCTTTTATATCTGGTTTCTTTCACTTAGCATAATGATTTTGAGACTTATCCAAGTTGTGGCATGTGTCAGTATTTTGTTCCTTTTTATGGCTGAATAATATTCCATTGTACATATACACCAAAATTTGTTTATCTATCCATTTGTTGATGGGCATTTGGGTTGTTTCCACCTTTTGGCTATTATGAATAATGCAGCTATATACACAGAAACTAATGTACAAGTTTACCTGTAGACCGTATGTTTTCATTTCTCTTGGGTAGATACCTAGGAGTGGAATTCCTGGGTCATATGGCAATTCTATGGTTAACTTTTTCAAGGAACTGCCAAAGAGTTTTCCACTGTGGCTATGTCATTGTTCAATCCACTAGCAATGGATTCATTCCTATTTCCCCACATCCTTGCCAGTACTTCTAACTTTCTTTTAAACTAAAGTCATCCTAGTTGGTGTGACATTGTATCTCATTTGGTTTTGATTTGTACTTCCTTAACTTTTTTTTTTTTAACCTAGCAGGCTTGGATCTGTTTCTTACACCCAACTCTGGCCCATGGCCTGTATTCTTTCCTCTGTTGGCTCCTTCTCTTTGTTAAAGAATTGAAATAACCCAGAGCCTGTGGGTAGGCAAAAATTTGGAGCCCGGGCTGAGCACCACGGCACTGGTCACATTGGAGTGGCTTCTCCTAGTTAGGTTGGCTGATCCTTAATATCTCTCTCTCATTGTCCCAGGGCAGCAAGTCTGTGTGCCTAGGCTGGCTGCCCTTTTCAACCACGCTGTTGTTCGTGTAGAGAGCTCTTAAGAATTTGGCTTGGCTTCTGTGATGAAAAAAATGTTAGTTTGACCACAGAGCTCTGTCCTTCAAAGGGAAAGAAGTCAACAGAGATGTGTGAGTCTAAGAATCAATACAATCATGAGCGCAGAGGAGAGTCAAGCAGGCTGCCTTCTAGATGTGTGAGGGTGCACTCCCTGAGACATCTGTTACTCCGTTGATGATGGCAGGGTTGTCTGGCCTGATCTGACTGGCATTTTGCCTCTCTCTGTAGAAGAGTGCAAAGGCTTTGGCAAATCTCACCCAAATATATATGAGCCTGGCTGACAGTTTCCAAAATTCACTTGGCAGTTAATCATTTGAAACTCAAAACATATTTCCCAAAAACAGTAATAAAAAAAAAAAAAAAGGTGATTGTGTTTCCAGGCTGATCTGCAAGTCTATTTAACCCTTCATATGCTTGAAATGCTACATATTTAAAAGGAAAAAAGCAACAAACAATGCAGCTGATATGCCAGTGATTAAATTATATGGAAAATTAACATTGGAACAAGAATTTCTTTTTTCATTTTTAAAAGGAATTAATTTAACATTCAGTTAGCAAAAAGCACAGTTCTATGCCCTGAGGTGGTGAATAAAGCAAGCAAGTTTCCTATCCTCGGAGTCTCTGGGTGGTGCAAACAGTTAATGTGCTCCACTGCCAGCCAAAATGTTAGCAGTTTGAGTCCACCCAGAAGTGGCTGGGAAGAAAGGCCTGGTGGTCTTCTGAAAAATCAGCCACTGAAAACCCTATGGAGCACAGTTTTAGTCTGACACACGTGGGATTGCTGTGAGTCCAAGTCGACCAGTTCCTACCCTTGTGTAGTTTACATTCTGTATTTGCTTATCTGTTTAGTTTCTGTCTTGCCCATGAGAATGTAAGCTCTCTGTGGCCTGGCATCTTGTCTGTCTCACTCTCTACGGTATCTCCGATGCCTAGAATAATGCCTGGCACATAGGAAATGCTCAGTAAATATTTGTCGAATGAAGGAATAAAGAAATTCTACTTGGGGATGCAGACAATAAAAAACTAAACAAATACGTAATCAAACGTCAAACAGTAATAAGTGCTACGAAGAAAAGTAAAGCAGGGTTGGTGAGTAGAGCATGCAGGAGTGGGGTGGCTTTTTTTTTTTTTGAGTTTATCATTTTTTTTTTTATTGTACTTCAGGTGAAGGCTTACAGAACAAATAGTTTCTCATGAAACAGTAGTACACATATTGTTTTATGACATTGGTAAACAAACCCACAACATGTCAACCCTCTAACTTCTCAACCTTTTTTTTTTTGGTGAAAATACACATAGCCAAAGACACACCATTTCAAAAATTTCTACATGCACAGTTCAGTGACATTGACTACGCTCTTCCAGTTGTGCTGCTATTCTCACTTAAGATAAAGGCTTACAGAACAAAATAGTTTCTCATTTAACAGTTACTACACATGTTGCCCTATGACAATGCTTAACAATCTCACAACACATCAACAATATCCTTACTCAACCTTGGGTTCCCTATCACCAGCTTCCTTGTCCCCTTCTGCCTTCTGGCCGTTGTCACTGGACTACTGTACCTCATTAGTCCCATTTGGTTTTACTGGGCTGTCCACTCCCAGGCTGAACGGTGAACCTCGGAGATAACTTCACCACTGAGCTAAAAGGGTGTCTGGGGGCCATACTCTCAGGGTTTATCCAGTCTCCTTTAGGCCAGTAAATCTGGTCTTTTTTGTGTGTGTGTGAGTTAGAATTATGTTCTACATCCTTCTCCAGCTCTGTCCAGATCCCTTTGTTGTGATCCTGGTCAGAGCAGTCAGTGGTGGTAGCTGGGCTCCGTCTAGCTGTACTGGACTCAGTCCGGTGCAGGCCTTTGTAGCTGTGGACCATTAGTCCTTTGGACTAATCTTTTCCTTATATCTTGTTCCCTTCATTCTCCCTTGCTCCTGAAGGGATGAGACCAGTGGAGTATCTTAGATGGCCACTCACAGGCTTTTAAGACACCAGACACTACTCACCAAGGTAGAATGTAGAACATTGTCTTTATAAACTGTGTTATGCCAATTGAGCTAGATGTTCCCCAAGACCATGGTCCCCACAGCCCTCCATGGGGTGGCTATTTTTGATGGGGTGGTCTGGACAGTCTTCTCTGAAGAAATGATATTTGCATGGAAATCTGAGTGAAGAAGTAAGCCATGGAAAATCTAGGGGAAGAAGGACTGCTGCTTTTGGTAATAACAGACTAGGAAATTTGGACCAGTGTTCCCATTGAGTTCAACTAAAATGCCTGGACAAAATTTAAATAATGTTATTAAGGTGGTGAGGAATTGCTAGGTAAAACCTAGGCTAAGAGGAGAACCATGACTTGAAGTCACTGTTGCCCTGACTACATCTACGGATGTGGAAGAAATAGCTGAAAAATTGAGCTGAGATTTTGGTGGCCTCATAAGGCAAGGGGACAAATGTCAAAGCCCAGGAATAAGGTGAGGGCTCTGAGAAACCACCCCTGACTTGAAGCTGAGATCCCCCAAGAGCTATGCACTCCAGGTAACACTGAGTCAGAAGTAAAACAGCCTTTATTCAGACTTGCTCCTGGCTTCAAGTCCTTTGGATGGTACAGGAGACCTTGAGCTTAGAAGTTGGAATAAGGTGGTTCCAGACCAAGAGCAGCACTAGGTGCCTTGCAGATGCAAATGAAAATCCTTTCTGGAGGAAGATACTATCATCCTGGGACCAAATTATTCCAAAATAATCTTTCAAAGGCAATTTCCAGCTTGCAGTCAGATATAACCAGGAAAATAAGACAACATATGTGAGCATCTTAGGCTGGGTTCTCTAAAGAAGCAAAACCAGAAAAGCGTACAAATATATGTAGAGAGAGATCTGTATCAAGGAAATAGCTCATGCATTTATAGAGGCTGGAATGTCCCAAGTCCGTGGGTCAGGATAGAGGTTTCTCCTGATTCACGTAGCTGCAGGGGCTGGCAAACCCAAGATCAGCAGGTCAGAGAGCAGGGCTGTTGCTCACAGGCTGCAAAGATTGATGAATCCCAAGATCAGCAGGCAAGACCACAGGTAAACTGCTAGCTCTAGTCCCAAGAACCAGAGGTCAGATGAACAGCAGCCAGCTGCATGATCCAGAGCAAGCAAACCCATGAGCATTATCAGAGAGCCCACTTATATTCGATGCAGGCCACATGCCCAAGGAAACTCCCTTTCAACGGATTGTCTACTAACAGCAGATCCCATCATGGAGGTGATCACATTATATCAAATCTCATCACGAAAGTGATCACAACATCATACGACTGCCAAATCACTGAGAATCATGGCACAGCCAAGTTGACACAAAATCTTAACCATCACAGTGAGAATCAGCAGAACCAACAGACAACTCATACAGGCCCACAAAACCTTGAGATATTGGATTTATCCAACCAAGCCAATAGAACAACAATGCTTACTATGTTCAAACAAATAAAAGTCAAATGGAAACATTTTGGCAGAGAACTTGAAAGTGTAGAAAGATTTGGGGGAAGAGCATTCCAGGCTGAGAGGACAAGTGCAAGGCCTTGAGACATGAACAAGCTTGACATGTTCGAGAGACAGAAAGTCAGTTTGGCTAGAGCAGAGTGAACAACAGGGAGAGAGGTGGAAGCTGAGTGCGGAGAGGAAGGCAAGGGTCAGATCAGGTGGGTCTTATGGGAGTTTGGGTTTTGTTCTATGTTCTATGTTCAGACGATTTGGAGCAGTAGAGTGGTATGACTTGACTTATGTTTTTAAAAGGTCAGTCTGGTTATTATGTAGGAAATGGACTGTAGGGAAGCAAAAGTAGAAGCAAGGGGACCAATTAGGAGATTGTCTTAGTTATCTAGTGCTGCTATAACAGAAATACCACAGGTGGATGGCTTTAACAAAAATAAATCTATTCTCTCACAGTTTAGGATGCTAGAAGTCCAAATTCAGGGTGCCAGCTCCAGGAGAAGGTTTTCTCTCTCTGTTGCTTCTAGAGAAGGTCCTTGTCATCAGTCTTCCCAGTCTAGGAGTTTCTCAGCACAGGGACCTCAGGTCCAAAGGATGCACTCTGCTCCTGGCACTACTTTCTTGGTGGTATGAGGTCCCTCTCCTCTCTGCTCGCTTCTCTCTTTTATATCTTAAAAACATTGACTCAAGATACAACCTAATCCTGTAGATTGAGTCCTGCCTCATTAACATAACTGCCTTTAATCCTATCATAGAGGTAGGATTTACAACACATAGGAAAATCAGATCAGATGACAAAATGGTGAACTATCACACAATACTGGGAATCACGGCCTGGCCAAGTTGACACATATTTTTAGGGGACATAATTCAATCCATGACAGAGATTATTGCATGGTCCAGGTGAGAGATGATGGAGGCTTAGACTAGAGTGGGGGTGATGGAGGCAGTGAGAAGTATATTCGGGATATAATTTGAAGGGATTGATGACAACTCTTGCTTATAGACTAGATACAGAGTGTAAGAAAACAGTGAGAACAGCCCCCTCTCCCAAAATATGCTCTCTGGATGACCCCATTTTCTCCCCACCCCCATTTGGCTTCTACTGCCTCTCTCAGTAGACAATGCCTTCATCTGCATTTTAGGTCCAGTCCTTTTTTTCTGAGCTTTACATCTACAGAGCTAACTGCCTTCTGAAATGCTCTACCTGGAGGTCATCAGACCTTAGACTAAACATGTTCAAGCCTTAGCTCATTATTTTTTCCTCTAAACTATCTCCTCAATTTCCTATCTCAGTTAATGACACCACTTTTCACTCAATCACATAAGCCAGAACTTTTGGATTAATTTTAGACTTTTCATGTTCCACATCTCATTGGTAACTAGGGACTGCCAATTCTGTCTTCTTAACATCTTTCAAAGCAGTCTGTTCCTTTCTATTTTGATGACTTCTGCCCTAGTTCAGGCCTTCATCATGTCTTTAGACTATCATCATGGTCTTTCTCCTGGTTTCCTGGGTGATCGTCTCATTCCCTGCACACCTATCCTTCTAAAATTTGCATTCTTCTAAAGTCTGATGTGACCCTTCTGGGGCTGCCAGTTGCTTGCAGAAGATTCCAACACTTTAGAATGGGTTGCAAGTACTTCCCAACCCCCCTTGATCTTTCTCCAGCTTTTCTATGCTCTCAGTTGTTCCCATTCTTTCACTTCCAGGGACCTGGTCTTACCAGTTACTCATGGTTTCCTGTGCCTTTATATATGCTGCTACTTTACCGGGTATGCCCCTTCCTCTTTTTAGCACCAATAGACTTGGCACACTCCCACCCTTCTTGTAGGAACAATTCAAGCTTCAGCTCCTCTGTGAAGACACCTCTTTCCTCCTGCTCATAGGCTCCCAGAAGAGAGTTGATCATCTGTGACAGCATTTTGCCTAGTATAGACCTCTAGTATAGTGCTTTTCCACAGATTTAAATTATTTGTTAACATAAGTAAATTCCTTGAGGTCGAAACTGCCTTATATAACTGTGTCTTCTACTTCTGGCACTGTGCCTGGCACAGAGTAGGCACTCAACTGAAGATTTATGGAATGGATGACCAAAACCCAAACCCGTTGTTGTTGAGTCAATTCCAACTCATTAGTGACCCTATAGGACAGAGTAGAACTACCCAATAGGGTTTCCAAGACTGTAATTTTTATGGGAGCAGACTGCCACATCTTTCTCCCGCAGAGTGGCTGGTGGGTTCGAACTGCTGACCTTTTGGTTAGCAGTTGAGTGCCTCACCACTGTGCCAACAGGTCTCCTTTGGAATGGAAGAACTGTTTAAGTGAATGAATACCCTGGACTAAACCCTAAGGCCCACAAAGTGGTTCCCTAACCTGGGTCTCCAGCACATAGAAAGTTGCTGCAGCCCAGGCTGAGGGCTGTGGAGACCATGGTCTCAGGAACATCTAGCTCAATTGGTATAAAATAGTGTATAAAGAAAATGTTCTACATTCTACTTTGGTGAGTAGCATCTGGGATCTTAAAAGCTGTGAGCAGCTATCTAAGATAATCAACTGGTTTCACCCCATCAAGAGCAAGGGAGAATGAAGAAAACCAAAGACACAAAGGAAAGATTAGTTCAAAGAACTAATGGGCCACAACTGCCACAGCTACTACCCAACTGAGTCCAGCACAACTAATGGTGCCCGGCTACCACCACTGACTACTCTGACAGGGATCACAATAGAGGGTCCCAGACAGAGCTGGATAAAAATGTAGAACAGAATTCTAAGTCACAAAAAGAGACCAGACTTACAGGCCTGATAGAGACTGGAGAAACCCTGAGAGTATGGCCCCCGGACACCCTTTTAGCTCAGTAATGAAGTCACTTCTGAGGTTCACCCTTTAGCCAAAGACTAGACAGGCCCATAAAACAAAACGGAACTAAACGGGTACACCATCCCAGGGGCAAGGACTAGAAGGCAGGAGGGGACAGGAAAGCTGGTAATAGGGAACCCAAGGTTGAGAAGGGAGAGTGTTGACATGTCATGGGTTGGTAAACAATGTCCTGAAACAATATATGTACTAATTGTTTAACGAGCACTAGTTTGTTCTGTAAACCTTCATCTAAAGTAAAAAAAATTTGCTGCAGCCCAGGACATTGCATGAGTTTTCATCGAGGTGACTTTGTCCCCGGCGTCTGCCTCTGCCTAGCTGCTTTGGATGGATGGCTTATACAAACAAGTATTGTTGTTGTTAGCTGCCATTGAGTCAGCCCCCGGTTCATGGTGATCCCATGCATAATGGAACTAAATATGCTTGGTTCTATACCATCCCCATAATCGGTTATAGAGCAGACCATATCACAGCAGACCATTGTAATCCACAGGATTTTCATTGACTGATTTTCGGAAGTAGATGACCAGGGCTTTCTTCCTAGTCCATCAGCCTGGAAGCTCTGCTGACACCTATTCATCATCATAGCAACACACAAGCCTCCACTGACAGATAGGTGGTTGCTATGCACGAGGTGCTTTGGCCAAGAATTAAACCCGGGTCTCTGACATGGAAGGCGAGAATTCTACCACTGGAATAAGAGATCAAAGTTTTTGTTTCTACTTGGATCCAAGAGCTTTAATTTTTGATCACCCTCTTTAGTTCCATCCACAAAGGCCCTTGGTAAGGAATATCTACCCTCTTCTAGGGTACCTTGTCTGGGATCCCCAAATCCCACACTCCAACCCAGACCTCATGGCCTTTACAACTTAACCGGGGACAGCATCCCCACTGGGGCTTTAGGTGAAGCTGACGGTAGTTAGGAGCCCACACATGTGACCCTTAAGTTCACAGCACAAATTACCATACATGGATGTTAATAAGCTTCTTTCATAATCACTTTTAATATCTACGGAACTTCTATGACTCCTTCATCTTTCCCTTCTGCTCTCCTCACTTATAATTTCCTATTTATGGAAGAGGGAATGGAGAAGGGCAGACATGGAAGAGCTAGAAAAAGAGAATGAAACAAAAAAAGGAAAATTGGGAAGCGAAAGTGTAGGAGGGAGGAGCAGAAGGGAAAGAAATGCAGATGAAAGATGGAAGGGGGGGAGAATGAAAGAAAGAGTATGAGAGAGAAAGAAAAGAAACCAAGAAAGAAAGAACCCTAAATTTAAAAACCACACATGTGTCTGTGAAATGTATCTGAAGTATCTCTACTTAAACAGCGGAAACCTCATGGCGGATATTAAACATTTAATTGACTAGAGAAACCAACCATAGAACAAAGCTCCTTTTCTTTGAGGGCTATCATATGATAATCCAAACACAGGAGTTGCTATTTTTCTCCAGACACTGTCAACCACAGCAGTCTGTCTCGGTCCTAGACTGTTCAAAAAAAAAAAAATTTTTTTTTTTTAAATATGTGTGTGTGTGCCTCAGTCACAAGACAAAAGCACCTCCACTGCAACAATGGACGACTTATGGAATCCAGCAGCGACCCCCAGGTCGCTCCCAGCAGCCAGATGTCACACAGCGTGGTTCCTTTCATCCTTACCCACCGCAAAGCCCAGTTCTGCCTGTGCAGCGTTGGAGGTTCCCAGCCGTTTCTGAGGCCCACCCCAGATCTGAATGAGACCTAGTTTTGCCTGAAGCCAGCTGTGGGAGGGGATAGAGAAAAGCCTGGAAGTGGAGAGGGGGTGGGGTTAGATTTGTTCCGAAAGTTCCACAACCGCTGCTTATTAAAAGGCTTGTTTTCATCCTGGGAGCCCAGTCATTACCATGAGGGAAAAAGAGGACAGACATAACAGCAGGGTCTGAAAGGAGCATGGTGGGCTGGGGTGGGGTTTGGGGAGCACACTCGAGTCCTCCTCCCATGGGTTACCCGGAAGCTGCTAGAGGGCCTTGAAGCATTCCTCAACCCCACCACTTCCACTACCTCCCCCATCTTTTTCTTTTCCAGCTCTTCTTCTCTTCCTCTTCCTGTTCCTCATCTTCTTCCTTCTCCTTCTTCTCTCCTTTTCTTCTACAACTACAGGATTTAAGTCAGCAAGTAACTCCAGCAAGGAGGGTCAGAAGGCACCTTGGAGGCAGAGAAGAACACAAGACCAGCAAATGACAGTTTAGCTTGCTATTTAAGAGCTCAATTCTGTATTGGTTTCCTCTTTCACATGGGAACCTCATACCACCAAGAGAGCAGGGCCGGGAGCAGAGAGTGTCCTTTGGAGCTGAAGTTCCTGCGCAGAGAAGCTCCCAGACCAAGGGAAGATAGACGACACGGACCGTCCTCCAGAGTCGACAGAGAAAGACACTGGCTGTGTAACTTCAGATAATTTATTTAATCAGTCAGCCTCGGTTTCCTCATCTGTAAAATGGAGATGATAGCATCTGCTTTACATAAGGCCGCTATGAGTAGGAATTGGTTTATATGGGGAGGTAGTGTAATTTTTTCCATAGGGTTAGCATGGAGAATACAGGTATAATACACTTGGCAAAATACTTAGCACAGAGTAAATGCTCAATAAGTTCATTTATTTAACAACCTTGATTAAACACCTACTGGTTGCTATGAGTCAGAATCGACTTGATGGCACTGGGTTTGCTTTGGTTTTTGGTTAAGTGCCAGGCTCTATTCCAGGTGCTGGGTAAACAAAACAGACTCCCTGTCTTAGTCATCTAGTGCTGCTCTAACAGAAATACCACAAGTGGATGGCTTTAAAAAACAGAAGTTTATTCTCTCACACTTTAGTAGGCTACAAGTCCAAATTCAAGGCATCAGCTCCAAGGGAACGCTTTCTCTGTCGTCTCTGGAGGACAGTCCGTCATCTATCTTCCCTTGGTCTGGGAGCTTCTCTGCGCAGGAACCTCAGCTCCAAAGGACACGCTCTGCTCCCGGCCCTGCTCTCTTGGTGGTATGAGGTTCCCATGTGTCTCTGCTTGCTTCTCTCTTTTATATCTCAGAAGAGATTGGCTTAAGACACTATCCAATCTTGTAAACTTCATCAGTATAACTGCCACTAATACATGTTATTTGATCATAGTGATTGAGTTTACAATACCTAAGGAAATCACATCAGATTACATAATGGTACACAATCATACAATGCTGGGAATCATGACCCAGACAAGTTGACAGATATTTCTGGGGGACACAATTCAATCCATGACACCTTCCCCCACAAAAATCTGATTTCATGGAGTTAGCATTTTAATAGGGGGAAAAAGGCAATAAACAAGTAAATAAGTAAAATATATAGTTTGTCCAATGATGAAAAGTGCTATAAGAAAAACATAGCCTGGAAGGGGGATAAACAGGCACTGGGTGAAGAGGGATTGCAATTTTAAATAGGCCTTCTAGAGCTTACTGAGAAAGTGACATTTGCATAAAGATCTGAAGAAGGTTGTCATCCATCGGAATGTGTCTCCCCAGAAAGATATGCTGGAGTTCTAACCCTTGGTACCTGTGAACATGTTTGAAATTAGGGTCTTGGAAGATGTTATCAGTTAAGTTAACATGAGGTCATATCGGAGTAGGGTGGATCCTAATCCAATCTGAGTGGTGTCCTTATAAAAGAGAAGGAAATACACAGAGACAGACACACAGAGGAAAGACAGCCATGTGAAGACATATCTACACACCTGTGAACACCTTGGCTATCAGTATCTGGGAGAGAGAAGAAAGGATCTTCCTCTAGAGCCTTTGGAGAGAGCATGGCCTTGCTGACGCCCTAGATTTGAATGAATACCCTCCAGAACTATGAGCCAATAAATCCCTGGGGTTCCAAGCCACCCAGCTTGGGGTACTTTGTTACAGAAGCCTAAGAAGCTAAACAGAGGTGGAGGAGCCGAGCATACAGATATTTGAGGGAAGAGCATTCTGGGCAGAAGGAACTGAAAATGCAAAGGCCCTGAACCAGGAGTGTGTCAGGTAGGCTTGAGAAACATCTAGGAGGCTGGTGTGGTCGGAGCTAAGTGAGGGAGGGAGAGTAGTTGGAAATGAGGTCAGAGAGGTAATGGTGCTTCTGTGCGGGAGGTAAGGGTGGCAATAGGGAGTGCAATCATGTAGGAACATGTTGACCATTGTAAAATCTACGAGTGTTTTTAAGGAGAAGTGTGATGTGATCTGATTAATGTTTTAATAGGATCACTCTGGCTGCTGTGCTGAGAATAGATTGTATGGGTCAAGAGCGGCAGTAGGGAAACAAGTTAAAAGGCTAGTGCAATGATCCAGGTAAGAGATGGTGGTGGCTTGGAGCAGGTGGTAGAAATGGAGGTGGTGAAAGAGGTTGAATTCAGTATATATTTCTTAAGAAGAGCTGACAGAATTTGATGAGGAACTGGAAGTGGGGTGTGAAAACAAGAGAAGAGTTCAATAATGACTCTGAGGTTTTTGGCCTGAGCAACTGAAAGCATAAAGTGGCCAGGTACTAAGATGGGAATGACTGTAGGTGGAGCAGAGTTGGGTGTATATGTGTGTGGATATTATGAATTCTGTTTTGGACATTGTGGGAGATTATAAACTTCATGATCCCCAATGAATCATGCATTAGAGCTTGCACATTGGGGCACGTCCAATGATGTGCTTAGAATGTTGCTTCAGCCATGTAAGAAACCTAGGCTATTCTGCTGGAGAGAAATGTGGAGGATGACCAAGGTGCCCTCGTCAATAGCCTCAGCTAGTGGCCAGACAAGTACGTGAAGACATCTTAAACCA
The DNA here is from genome assembly GCA_030035585.1 of Dugong dugon. Lineage (NCBI taxonomy): Eukaryota > Metazoa > Chordata > Mammalia > Sirenia > Dugongidae > Dugong > Dugong dugon. Next base: position 158,135,636 of record CM057462.1, read on the forward strand.
TCTAGCCCCAATAAAGCCTCCAGAGGACTGCAGTTGCATGAGTGACCCCAGGCAAGACCAGCAGAAAGAAGAACTACCTAGCTGAGCCAAGCCCAAATTGCAGAATTGTGAGTGAATTAATACTTATTTTAAGTCTTTAAGTTTTAGGGTTTGTTATGCAGCAATAGATAACTGGTACAATCATGTTAAATTTCTGACATCTTATGGACTTTCACAGTAGGATGTCAAGTAGGCAGTTGGATGTCTGAGTCTGAAATCCAGAGGAGATGTCCAGGCTGAAAATACATATTGGGAGTCACTAGCATACAGATGATAGTTTAAGCCATTAGACTGATAAAAGCACTAAGGAAGTGAGTGTACTTAGAGAAAAAGAAGTCCAAGGAGTGAGCCCTGGGGCGTCACAACATTTAGAGGAAGAAGAATCTGCAGAGAAGGAGCAGCTGGTGCAACAGGAGAAAAACCAAGCATGTGTGGTGTCCTGGAAACCAGGTACAGAATGTGCTTCTGGGGGAGAGGAGGAATCAATTGTGTAAACTGCTGCTAACTGATCAGATGAGCTGAGAACTGAAAGCTGATTTTTGGAATTAGTCAATGGACGTCATTGGGACCTTGAGAGGAACAGTTTTAGCTGAGTGATAAGTATGGAAGACAACTTGAAAGGAATTGAAGAGGGAGTAGGAAGAAAGGAATTGGAGCCACAGCTACAGATAACCCTTTTGAGGAATTCTGAAGTAAAGGGAAATAGAGAAATGGGGCAGTAGTGGGAAGAGGGTGTAGAGTTCAGAGACAGTGTTTGATAAGGTTGGGAGCATGTTGTTTATGGGTCAGAATGATTTAGAAGATAGAGGAAATTTGAATGAAGCAGAAGAGAGAGAGATTTGCTGGATGATGTCCTTGAGTAGGTGAGTGGGAATGGGAAGTAGAGCACAAGTGGAGGCATTGGCCTTAGCTGGGTGCAAGGATGGATCATACACAATGTAGGAGGAAAGGCAGAATAGGTGGCACTGATGTAAACAGGTAGAAGAATATGGAATTTCCTTGCTTACGTTTTCTCAGCAAGATCATTGGCTAAGCTTGAGGAGAAAGGAGATATGAAATTCTTATCTAGAAATGAATAGCGGTCATGGTTATTATCTCCCTATTGGAGGTGAAGAAGCCCTAGTGGTGCAATGGTTAAGTGCTCAACTGCTAACTGAAAGGTTGGCGGTTTGAACTCACCAGCCACACTTCAGGAGAAAGATGTGGCAGTCTACTTCCGAAAGACTTACAGCCTTGGAAACCCTATGGGGCTGTTCTATTCTGTCCTATAGGGTCGCTATGAGTAGAAATCAACTTGATGGCAATGGGTTTTATTGGAGGTGAGGGTTCCCATCTTATCCATTACTATTCAAGGGCACAAGACTGCTGTTCTGTTAGGTCCATGCTTTATATAAGCTATAATATGGCCGGAGTCCCTGAGCAGTGCAGTTAATGTGCTAGCTGCTAACCAAAAGGTTGGACCTTTGAGTCCACCCACAGGTGCCTCAAAAGAAAGGCCTGGTGATATACTTCCAAAAAATCAGCCATTGAAAACCCTAGGGAGCACAGTTCTACTCTGGCACACATGGGGTTGCTGAGAGTTGGGGTCAAATCTCTGGCAACTGGTAATATAGGCAGAGATTGGCCGGCACTACTGTGCCTAGATAAAGCTACTTCTTCTTTCCTTCTTGACACAGAATCCAGTTTTGTTGAGATATGTGCCAGCTATTTGCTTTAGGGGAGTCTGAGTCTTTTCTCTGACCAGGGCAGTGAATCTTGATTAGTCTGAGTCAATCAAGGTAGTTCTATTCCCTCTGCCACTGATAGTTTTAGGCATGGACATGCATTGTGATTCTGACCAATAATACATGAGATGAGATCTGCTTGGAGTCTTTTAGGAAAAATATTCCTTTACAATAAAAAGAGAATGATGGAAGGAAATGATTTCTTTTCTTTGCTTCTCATTGTTGTATCTGAGTATAGTAACTGCAGCAACTACCTTGTGACCAGGACTAAGGGCAGCCAAGGTACTGAAAACGGCTAGTCTTTCGTGACGTCACCGATTTCAATGGCAGACATTCCCTACCTCCAGACTTCTTAGTATGTGAGATATCGTTATATATTTTCCTTATCAACTACATCTTATTGTGTTGGGTCATCCGTGATTTGCAATTAGAAGAATTCCAATGCACAGAACATCAGCAAAATAGATGGAAAACTCAGCTTGGCCTTATTGAGGACACAAATTCAATTCAATGCAGAATAGATAAAATGCGAACAAAGTGCCAGGCATGGTATTAGACATAGATGAATAAAACCCCCTTATCATGAATATCTTATAATAAATACATGTGGGTGTGTATTGTGGGCTGGCAATAATAAAATAGCACACAGAAGTTACTCTTCTAGAAAGCAGAATATGTTAAAAGCCTTGATAAAGATAATAACATCCATTTGGGAAATCGTGATAATCTCCATTAAGGAAACAGAATGTAAGCTAGGTCTTGAAAAGTAGGTAGGCTTTTTGGAGATAGAGATGAAGTAAAGGATGGCCCAAGGCTAGAAATAGGGAACGATAATAACAAAGGTAGACGTAATAAAGTAGACTGGTCTGGGGCACCTGGTGATAAATTTCATTCACCTGGATTATGGAGCGCGTGTAGAGGATAATGGAAATAATTGGAAAATTACATCGGGTCAGGAGTGAGGGGCCTTAAATACCAGGCCACAGAATTAAGGTTTGCTTAGGTTGGATAGGAACCCTAGTGGCACAGTGGTTAAGAGCTCAACTTCTAACCAGGAGGTCAGCGGTTTGAATCCACCAGTCACTCCTTGAAACCCTATGGGGCAGGTCTATTCTGTCCTATAGGGTTGCTATGAGGCAGAATTGACTTGACAGCAACGGGTTTTTCTTTTTCTTTTTTTTTTTAGGTTGGATATGACAAAGTAACACGATCAGAGCTGAATGTGGGAAGATTCATCTTTACAGAGGAGCCAGAGGCATTTCTCTTTTATCCAATAATACCCAATTGTTTTAGTCATTTATCATGCCCTGAATATACACAGACATTTAATATAGATACACCTATAGCCTCAACAAGAATAAACAAGGAAGAATTACATTCTCAGACCCAAGCAATGGGAGGGAGCAACAAAGGAAGATAATCTGCCTTGGCTTTGTATAAACCTCCCATATCCTTTTCTCACTATCCCAAACCCTTCTCTCAGAGAGCCCTCACTCCAATTAAAATCTGTCCCCAGAGCCCAAATTCACCACAGGACAGTGGTGCTGTATCCTGTAGTCTCAAACATTTTTATACAGTGGAGCTATCAATCATGGTACCCTTTGCAGAACACCATGAAATATTGATATGTTTAAGTCGAAAATACAGCCTATGATTTAGCACAAAATTACATATTTAGCTATTGCTTAGAAATGTTAAATTTAATTAAATTTACAGACACTAAAACACAATATAAAACACACAACCATAAGGCCCAACACCTGTCTATTAAAAAAAAAAAAAACCAAGCTGTCAAGCCAAGCACGGTTGGCTATGTCTGGGTCCATTAATATTCATTTGCTACTTGCTGATTCTTTCTGTCATGTGCAACACTGGCCAGTGGACAAGCGATAGCAGGTGCCTAAGATTTAATAACAATGTACAGAGAGAGAAAGAATGAAAAGCGGAAGAAATTTGACCCATTAACTTAATTTTTCTGGGAATTAGTATATTTCTTTGTTCACTCAAAAAAGATCGAGCAGCTACTGTGTGCTGGGCCCTGTGCCAAGAGAAGGAGACACAAACAAGTGAGGTACAGCTCTGCCTTCCAGAAGCTGTCTAGTGAGGGAGAGAAATGAGGAAACAATAACAAGAAGACAATAAGAAGTAAGTGTTATGGGCCTAGAGAAGGGTGTCTGCCCCTGCCTGGGGTGGAAGAGGGCATCACAGAGGATGACGAGCCAGGAGAGGTAAGTCTTCAAAGATAACCTCATGTTAACTAAGCCAGTGCATCTCAGAGTGTGGGATTTCATAGACCGGTAAAATGTTCCCAAAATGGGATGAGGGGGAGGGGCGGGACCAACAAAGGGTCACCAACTTTTATATTTTGTGAAATAATGGTCCTTCAAAATATCAACTGCCATTACATAATTTTATAGAAGAAAGGATGTTTTAGTACTCTCCAAAAAAGAAAGAAATAAGGACATAATCTCAGGAAAAAAAAACAAACCTATCCTCTGATTGGAATAAATTTAGCTTTGTGAAGAATTCATCACACTGTCCTTATTTGTCTCACTTTGCTGCAGATTCATGAGGACACAAGCCACAAGCTGCACTGGGGAGAGAAGCTGGGGAAGGAGCGCAGCAGAGAAAAGCAACTTGGACGGGGGTCCTGAGGCACCTGGGACGTGGTATTTTCTGGGGCTGAGGTTCTTGGCACCCTGGGTTCGGGGTACGGTTGGGGGAGTAGAACCAGCCACTGCCCCCAGGGCCACATTATGATCTTCCAGGGCCCTAAGTATTTTTTCCTGGTTGGGGGGGGGGGGGTGGCGGGGAAATCTTCCTCCATAAAAAAAAATATTAAAAATTATATTTTATGACTGCAGTGGTACAAAGTTGAATATAATCTTCAACCTTATTCATTATTTTTTTAATTAAATTTCTATAAAAGAAAACATTTTCATGGGCCTCTGAAGGTATTGTGGACCTAAGGCACTTGGTCTACTGTGCCTAGTGGTTAAGTCAGCCCTCATTGTCCTAATATTTCAAGGAGCAACCAGTGGGGTGGAGGCCTGGTGGCGCATTGCTTAAGAGCTCGGATTCTAAGCAAAGGGTTGGCAGTTCGAATCCACCAGCCACTCCATGGAAAACTTACGGGGCAGTTCTACTCTATCCTATAGGATTTCTATGAGTTGGAATCGACTCGACAGCATCTGGTTTGGTTTGGTTTTATCCAATGGGGTAGGGTCCCAGAGGGCTTCCGTATCACCATAATCCCCCACCCATTCTGCCTATGAAAAAGTCCGGCCCTGTTTGGGGAGCAAGTAGCATACTAGATGAAAGTTGAGAAATGGATTCACCAGATGGTCAAATACCACAGAGGTGTGTGCATCTGATAAGTAAGCACGGACAGCATTGGGTTCTTCAGGGGGCAAAGGGCCAATCTCCAATGGTTCGTAGAACATGCTGGGCTCTCCTAGCCTCAGGGACAGGAAGTAGCAGGGACCTGCCCTTTCTAGAAACTCTGCCAGATGGTCCTGCATCCTGGGCTTGGCCTGATCTGCATGGAGCAGCCAGGGCCAGAGCGAGCCTTTCACAATTCAGAGCCCTTCCCCTGCCAAGACCCTGTCCCAAATACTGCTTCTATTGTAGACTTGACAAAATAAGGTGAAATTTTAGCCCTTCTGTCCTTTTTTGTCCGCCTCAGGTGTGTGCACATAGGGGTAGTAGGCATTGGGGCTGTGACTACTGGCACACTTCTCCTTGCTTCTACTCAAAGAAAGTCTTAATTAAGATACACATGGCTAGAGGGTGGGGACCAAGGTCATTTAAATGCATGGGCCATTTGAGACCATGGTAGGAAGAGTGGAGTCCCTGGGTAGTGCAAACAGTTAACATGCTTGGCTGCTAACCAAGAAGTTGGAGGTTCGGATCCACACAGAGCAGCTCAGAAGAAAGAGCTAGCGATCTATTTCTGAAGAATCAGCACATTAGAACACATAACAGGGGCCCAGTTAAGGTTTTTGAAAGAGTAATATATCTGTGTGTTCTGATTGTTGCTCTGGTTTCCCTAGTTTAGCCTAGGTTAAAGAGATCTGAAGACAAATGCATAGTAATAAAAATTGAGAGAATCAAAATGTACAGAACAGGATCATCGTGGAATAGTGTCTAAATGAGCAAATATGGTTTTTGTGCTCTCTAATAAGGTCTTGTCTCCCCAACTTTTCATACTGAAAAAGTTCCAAGCTACAGAAAACCTGGAAGAACAGTGCAATGAATATGTATTCACTAGTTAACATTTCCACATATGCTTTTTCTGTTTGTATGTATATGTAGAGTGATGTGTGTGATGTGGGTATATACATGGATGTGCATGTGTCACACACATTTTTTTTTCTTGATAAGCCATTTCAAGTAAGTTACAAACATCATGACACTCTGTAACTTGTAAGAAAAAAGATATTGTCCTATAATACCATGGTCACACCCAAGAAATGTAACATTAATACAGTAGTATTATCTAATATATAGTCCAAGCATTCCAAAAATGCCTTTGTAAAAATGGCATGGCAGGGACAAATGACCTCCTCTAACTTCACAAGGAAGAGAGAGAATCACCATCAGCACCAGTCCAAGGCTGATTCCTATGAGGTTAGACATACCTCTTCTTTCCACCGTTTTTACCAATTCTGACTCCAGTCTTCCCTCCCATGGCACTCTCTACTTCTCTGCTGGGTTTGATAATTCATTGCAATGGCCACACAGAACCCACAGACAATACTCATGATTATGGGGTTTATTAGGGAAGTAACAGGTTACAATTCAGGATCAAGGACAACTCAGGATACAGTTCTTTGGTGAGGATAGCTTCTCCACCGTGTCCACAGGCAGGCTTCTCCCTGGCCCTTGGCCTCTCAGGCCCTTAGGCCTCTTGGGCCAGCCTGGTTTCTGCTCAGGCAAGTCTTACAAAGCTCTTTAGCTCCACCAATAAATGCCGGGAGCCACCCTACTCTGCCAGGAAGCCTCCTGCCCAAAGGTGCTCTACTTTCTCACTCTATGGGCTGGGAAGCCCACCATGCCACCTCCTGGTGGTCTCCTGGTTCTGCTGCGCTTTGCTGCCGCTGTTTTGCTGCCACTGCTTCTCACCCTCTCTCACCATCTCGTGTTGCAGCTCCCTCTTTCTGTCTCCTGGGTCCAAACTATGTGCTCCACTCCTAGCTCTTCTTTCTTGGTGGTAGTGAGGTCCCCCCTTTCCACCTCTGGGATGGTCCATTTTAAGCTTAGCAGGATGGCAAAACTGACCAATTCCTTCATTAGGGTTCCATAAACCTTATTTGCATGGTCCCACCCTAAAAGTGTACCATGCGCTTTATTTGTATTATTAGCAAGCCATCCAATCCCCTTGGTGGGCCACAAGCACCTTATTTGCATAGTCCCACCCAATCTTTTGGTGGGAGTTACAAGACCATGACTAGAAAGGCCATATAAAAGCAATTCATCACACTGCAGTCTTTTACAGCATTTTGTTAGAATCCAGGATTTAAGCAAGTTCATACATTGCAATTTGGTTGTTATGTGTTTCATCTCCTTTAATCTAGAAGATTCCCCTTGCACCTCTCCTCTTTTTTTTGTCTTACAAGACACGGACATTTTTAGAGTTCAGCTACTTATCTTGTTGAATGTCCCACAATCTGGATTTTGCTGAGTGTTTCCTTATGATTAGAACCAGGTTGAATATTTGAGGCAAGAATACTACACAGGTGATATTATGTGCTTCCCACTGCATATATCAGAAGTCCCATAAAGTAGGAGCCCCGATGGCACAACAGATAAGCACTCGGCTGCTAACTGAAAGGTTGGCAGTTTGAACCCACCCGGTGACTCCATGTGAGAAAGACCTGGTAATCTGTTTCTGTAAAGATTACTGCCTAGGAAACCCAATGGGGCAGTTCTACTCTGTCATATGAGGTCATTAGGAGTTGAAAACCAATTCAATGGCACTTAACAGCAATGCAAGGTAGGTCAGTTTCCCTCATTGTTTGTGATACTAAGTTTAGTTATTTGGTTACGGTGGTGTCCATTAGCTCTCTCCATTATAAAAATACATTTTTCCTCTTTGTAATTAATAGTTACACTGTGTGTATTAACGTCTTTTTGAGGAAGCAAAAGTCATCTACTTTTCTTGGGAAAACCATCTTTCTTCCGTTGTCCCATGAAAAATTCCACTGCCAGTGTCCCTTAGGTCTCACACCAGCATCCAAGAGGATGCTTGTATAGAGTGATGCTCATAATTGTGATAATTAATAGTCATAACATTTCCTAAGGTTTTTGTAGCATCTTGGCAGTTTACAGAGCATTTTCACACATTTTACAGCTTTTGGTTCTCCTCAAATTTCCTATTCATTCTAGAAGAAGTCAAACTGCTTAGAAGCATTCACTCATTCACCCATCCATTCATCCTACACACATGCCAGGCACTGAGCTAGAGGCAGGGGGCTTTCAGAGATGAACAAGAGGATCAGATCTAGGCGAGGAGGCAAACACACAAATGTTTATAACACAGAGTCATAATGCTGCCGTAGAGAGACCAGCTCTGGTGCGGAGAACATGGGGATAAAATGAAGCAACCTACAAGAAAATCTCAGAGGAGTGGAAGCTGAGCCTGGTGCCTGCCCTGTTATCATGTGAAAATATGTATATTTAAAAAAAAAAAGTTGAAATAGAGTCAATTCAGACTCATGGCAGCCCCATGTATGTCAGAGTCAGAGTAGAACTATGCTCCTTAGGGTTTATAGTGGCTGGATTTTCAGAAGTATATCGCCAGGACTTTTTTCTGAGGAACCTCTGGATTAACAGTTGACTGCTTAATTGCTTGCACCACCCAGAGATAAGAAAATAGAGTGCCCGCCTTTTAAAGCATTGTGAGTTACATTTTTTGTTACCTGCAACCAGATGCATCCTAACAGATACTCTGAATGTCCTCACAGTGTTATGTTGTTATTGTTAGCTGTGCTGAGCTTGTCACAACTCATGGGAATCCCACGCACACTGGAACAAAACTCTGCCCAGTCCTGTACCATCCCCATGTTAGGTTGTGGTTCAGATCACTATCCGTAGGGTTTTCATGTTGGCTGATTTTTTGGACATAGATCACCAGGCCTTTCCTCCTAGTCCTTCTTAGTCTGGAAGCTTCTCTGAGACCTCTTCAGCATCACAACAACACACAGGCTTCCACTGACAGATGAGTGGTGGCTACACAGGAGGTGCATTGGCTAGGAATTGCACTCAGGTCTTCTGCATGAAGGCAAGAATTCTGCCACTGAGCCACCACTGCCTCTCTGTCCTCACACTGCAGATGAGGAAACTAAGCCTCCAGAAGTAAAATTATTTTTCAAAGTGACACTCAGCTACTAAGTGCTGAGGTAGTGCTTGATCCGGGGTGCCTGATTTGAAGCCCTACGCTTGTCTCTTACCCAATTCTGGACTTCTAGAAGAAGAGACAGGGAGAGCCTCTATAGTCCGAGCCTCCGTGCAAGCTCTGGTTCTCCTCTTCTAGAAACCAGGCAGAGATGACTAGACAGAGGAAGTTGCCCAGTGGCACTAATGCACATAGTATGCCTGTTGGTCAGTTCCCCCAGGTGCTGAGTGATGGGCATTTTAGGATACGAGGCATATTCATTAAGTTCAGCGCCGTTCACATGGACAGAGAGTGGGTGTGCACCGTCAGTCAGCCCAAACAGATAGACATACTGTCTGAAGGCCACAGAGTGCCTGTGAATAATTCTCTATAAACACTGATCCAGTGCCCACGTTTTGGAGAGACTGATTAAATGTGTAAAAGACTGAATGACTCAGGAAACAGGAGTTAATGGATGGGAGGAATCTATGGAAGTTGAGGCCAAAGGGTAGGCTCTGTGTAGCAAAGAGCAAAGCTCACCAGCCTGCTGTGAGTTTGAAGTATAGGGGCAATTAGGCACAAGCTATTTGTAGACAGAAGGGAAAAAGATTAATTAAGTGGCTTAGTTCCATGTGCAAGCTTGATGCCGTGGACTGTCACACTCAGTAGAGGCTGTGACCTGATGCAGAGGGTCATCCTAGTAGAGGGCATCCTCTGAGCTTTACAAGGGGCATCATCTATACAGATAAACACAAAGGTCAAGAATTCTAAAACCTTGGCTGCTAATTGTCCCACTTCACCTTAAGTAATTTTGCTAGAGAACGCTGATGCAGCCGTATTTGTGTTGTGTGTGTGTGTGTGTGTGTGTGTGTGTGTGTGTGTGTGTGTGTGTGTGTATGGGTGTGTGGGGGGGGGGCGGTTAGTGAGAGAGGGAAAACGTGGCATTTTTGCCAGCATTTGCTTTTTTTTGGTCTTTTTTCCCCCTGCTGTTCTCCACCCCTACAATAAGCTGAGGCAGTGTGAATTATAATTTATTAGCTGGTTGCTATAGGTTACACCAGTGCTCCACAGACCTTCCCTTCAGAAATAGTAACATTTAATGTAATGTAAAACAGAACTACTGTATCACCACTTGGTTGGCTTCTGCTGGCTTGCAATATTATATCCTTCCCTGCTGAGACTGACGCATCGGGAAATTAGCCGGTGTTGTTATTTTATTAGGATGATGGGTGTCTGCCATACCCCTTGTTTCATGAAAAAGAGAGCTTGCAAAGCGAGGGTGTCTGCAGGATCCAGGGGGCCAAACTGCAGCGCTATGCAGTGTCCAGAGACCAATTGCCTGTCTTATCTGCCTGTTCATTATTTAAGGCAGTTTTCTCAAAGCCAAGTCCCCGTGGGCCCGAGGCCAGTCACCATTTTAGGGAGGCCAGTCGTAACTACTGATGGATTTTGTTTATTTTGCCATCTGTATGACATTCGTGGCAGGATGGTTAACAAAAATTTGTGGGCTGGTAAATTTTTTGTGTAACATTTAGCTATAAGGGAGATGTTAGGAACCCTTGTGGCGCAGTGGTTAAGCACTCTGCTGCTAACCGAAAGGTCAGCTGTTCCAACCCATCAGCTGCTCCTTGGGAGAAAAATGGGGCAGTCTGCTTCTGTAAAGACTTACAGCCTCGGAAACTCTATAGGGCAGTTGGAATCGACTCGACAGCAATGGGTTTGGATTGGTTTGGAAGGTTGATATAAAAGGAAAGGGTTAGAAATTGGCTACCCTGAGTATAGTAATTCGATTTAAAATCAACACGGTAGAAGAAAGACTGGGATGTTCAGGCCACTTACATTCTCTCCTTTCTGCCCACTGTCTCTGTCACCCACCCACCTCACCATGCACCCCTCTCAGAGCACACCTTCTCCTAACTGCCTGCTCACTCACATCTTCTCTCTCCTGCTCATCCAGGCATGCTCTCTTTCTCATGTGAGTCCCTGGGTCAGTCTACAGGTGTGTGCTTCCCAAATAGCGCCCCCTCCTAGAGGAGGAGTGCTTGGGTGATAGAAAGAAATGGATTCTGGAGCCAGACCACCAGGGTTCAAAGCTGGCTGTGCTACTTACTGGCTGTATAACCTTGGATATGTTACTTAACCATCTGGCGCTTCAGTTTCCATATTACAAAATGAGGATAACAGTATTTACCTTATGCAGATATTGTAAGGATTAGAGAAAATGAAGTTTGTTAAGTCACTTAACACAGTGCCTGGCTTATTATAGATGCATAAAAAGTGGTCCTGTTGTTGTTAGGTGCCGTCGAGTTGATTCCAACTCACAGCGACCCTACGTTCAACAGAACGAAGCACTGCCCGGTCCTGCGCCATCCTCACAATCGTTGTTATGCTTGAGCCCATTGTTGCAGCAACTGTGTCAGTCCATCTTGTTGAGGGTCTTCCTCTTTTTCACTGGCCCTCTACTTTACCAAGCATGATGTCCTTCTCTAGGGACTGATTTCTTCTGATAAAGTGTCCAAAGTATGTGAGACATAGTCTTGCCATCCTTGCTTCCAAGGAGCATTCTGGTTGTACTGCTTCCAAGACAGACTTGTTTGTTCTTTTGGTAGTCCATGTTATATTTAATATTCTTCGCCAACACCACAATTCAAAGGCATTAGTTCTTCTTCAGTCTTCCTTATTCATCATCCAGCTTTGCATGCATATGAGGTGATTGAAAACACCATGGCTTGGGTCAGGCGGACCTTAGTCTTCAAGGTGACATCTTTGTTTTTCAACACTTTAAAGAGGTCTTTTGCAGCAGACTTGCTCAATGCAATGCATCTTTTGATTTCTTGACTGCTGCTTCCATGGGCATTGATTGTGGATCCAAGTAAAATGAAATCCTTGACAACTTCAATCTTTTCTCTGTTTATCATGATGCTGCTTATTGGTCGAGTTGTGAGGATTTTTGTTCTCTTTATGTTGAGGTGTAATCCAGAAGTGGTCCTGCTTACTCTTTTCTTTAAATTGTGGTGAAATACATCCACAGAGGAAAGATGTGGCAGTCAGCTTTCATAAAGATTTACAGCCTTGGAAACCCTATGGGGAAGTTCTACTTTGACCTATAGGGTCACTATGTGTCAGGATCGGCTCAACCGCAGTGGGTTTGGTTTTTTTAGTTTGGTGAAACATATATAACAAAAGTTATATTTGTTATTAAATCATTTTTACTTGTGGAATTCAGTGACATTAATTACATTCAGAGTCTATGGGTGGTGCATAGAGTTAAGCACTCGGCTGCTAACTGAGAGGTTAGAGGTTTGAATCCACTTAGAGGTATGTCAGAAGAAAGACCTGGAAAACTCCCTCCAAAAGATCACAGCCATGGAAAACCCTATGGAGCGCAATTCTACTCTGATGCACTTGGGGTCACCATGAGTCAGAATTAACTGGATGGCAACTGGTTTTTGGTTTTATGTTGTGAAGCCATCACCATTATCCATTTCTAAATTTCTTCATCACCCCTGCTTACTCTTCTACTTCTCTGGAACACGGGATATCACTGTTCCTTCTGCCTCAGAAACACATGGCCAGGTTGTCCACCTGGGCAATTCCTGCTTTGCTTTCAAGACTCAGCTCAGATACAAGCTCCTGTGAGAAGCCAGATCAGTTTTCTCTCACCTACTCCCTTTCGAGCACTTGTTCCTCCTTATTTGTCCCTCTACTGTAGTGTGTCCATTCTGGACTTTAAGTTTCTGTTTATATGTTTCTCTCCCACAAGACTCTGGGCTCCTTCAGGGCAGGGGCCTCTCCTTTTCCATTTCTCTAGCACAATGATTGGTACACATAGATGTTCAATGAAGTTTGTTGGATGAGTAGATGAAGTTAGAAATGAACTAGCTCATTTATTTATGCTTATCTGACACTATAACTGGGGAATTAAAACCAATATCCCTGCCTACAGGCCACAGGCAACAACTGGGACTGAGAGAGGGTGTGTGCCACAGTCTCTATGGTTCGAACTCCTTTGGCTGCTAGTAACAAAAGACACAACTCACAATGGCTTAATATAAAGAAATTTATCATGTCCCAGAACAAGAGGCTCCAGGAATGGCTAGGTAATGTCAGGGAAGACCTAGTTTCTTCCAATTTTCTGCCTAGCTGTCTTCACCATGTTGGGTTTTTTCCTAATGCAATTCTCCTCAGGGTTAGAAGTTGGGCAGAGTAAAGCTTTGCATCCAGATTAAATGGCAGTGCCTGCTTCTCTTTTTATGAATGGGAAAACCTCTTCTAGAATTCCCCAACCCCACTCAGCATACTTCTGCTAAAGGTTCTAACCAGAGTTATGTTACTTGTCCTTTCTGCAACCAGTGGCAACGGGAATGCCGTGAACGGCTCAATGAGACAAGTGGCCATGAGTGGAAGGACACACTGCCAAACAAAATTGGGATTCTGCTAGCATAGGGATGAGGTTATCTTGAATGAGCAACCACACAGCATGCTTCAATTTGCATTTATTCATTCATTTATTCAACAGGTATTTATTCAGTATCTGCTATGTACCAGGCATTGTGCTTGAAGCTGTGGACAGTGGTGAACAAGAGAGACAAGAGCCTCTCCCACCCTTATAGGACCTAATATTCCAAATGGGGAAAGAGATAGGAACATGTAAACAAATAAACAAGATAATTACACATGGTCATAAGTTTCAAAAAGGAAATAAATAAGGTGACATGACAGAGAGTGAACATGGCCTACACTAGCCATGAAAGTCAGAGAAGGCCTCTCGGAGAAGGTGACACTTGATGGAGTGAGGGAGCAAGTCAGGTGAAGATCAGGAGGAAGCCTATTCCTGGAGGGAATGGCAAGTGCAGAGAGGCAGAAATGAGGTGGCCTTGTGGTTGGAGCAAAGTCTGTGCCTGACGACTAATTGAAAGTTCCTCCTGGCACCCAGCCCAGCTCCTGCTGCAGGCTGGAAACAGATCAACAGCAACAACTCTGGCTTCCCTACAAACTCTAGTTTCCTGGAGCCTCTCCTGCCCAGACTTGCAGCTCCACCCAGGTCAAACGCATAGCTGCAGAGGCCACAGGGCAATGGGCTCAGGAGTGAAAAATTCACCATGGTTTTGATGAAGTCAGAGACTTCTTTGGGCACTGCCCAATTTATGTAGCACAGTTTTGCTTGACCACATCTACCTGGAGGTATATAAAGACAGGTGCAAGACAACGATGGAATGGCTTTCTTTTTTTAAAATTTTATTTATTTTGCTGTTGTTGTTGAGAATATACACAACAAAACATACACCACTTCAACATTATCTACATGAACCATTTAGTGACACGGATTACATTCTTAGAGTTTTGCAACCATTCTCACTCTCATTTTCTCAGTTGTTCCTCCCCCATTAGCATAAATTCACTGCCCTCTAAGGTTCCTAGCTAATCTTTCAAGTTGCTGTTGTCAATTTGATTCCATGAAGATCGTTCTTAAAAGAGCCTAATGCTCAAGGAAGACATTTTTTACTAGCTAAGCTAAACTATTATTTGGTTTTAAGAAGACTTCAGGAGATATTTTTTTCAAGGTTTAAAGATTATCCCAGGGCAATAGTTTCAGGAGTTCATCCAGCCTACATGGCTCCAGAAAGTCTGGAGTCTATGAATATTTGGAATTCTGTTCTGCATTTTTCCCCTTTTGATCAGGATTCTTTTATAGAATCTGTGATCAAAATGTTCAGTAATGGTAGCTGGGCACCATCCAGTTCTTCTGGTCTCATGGCAAAGGAGGCAGTTGTTCCTGACTCTCCATCTTTCTCTGTTGCTCCAGGTGAATAGAGATAAATTATTTTGCCTTGGATGACTGCACGGGAACTGCTTTCTTCGTGTGTGTTGATACTCCTTGCCCCCATGTCTTATATGCCTCTTAGCTTCCCTGCTGTGACAAGGGGTCCCAGCTGCTCCTAGTTCATCTGGAAGCAGGGCAATGCTGCTGCTGTGAGTGACAGCTCTGCCAGGATCTGAGGAGGTGGGGACTGGTATTCTGGACTTTTGGTATAGTAATCTCTACCACATTTCTACACTCTAGTTTCTGGGTTGGCATGAGGATTGATTGATCAGGTGGGTGGTGTATAAGAACAGACATTTATTATCTCACAGTTCTAGAGGCTAGTAGCCCGAATTCAGGGTGTCAGCAGAGTCATGTTCTCTCTGAAGGCTCTTCCACCAAGAGACAGGGGAAGATGCTGGCTCAACTCTTGCAGCTTCAGGTGGCCTCAGGAATTCCTTGGCTTGTAGATGCATCTTTACATGGCCGTTCTTTCTCTGTTTTTGTGTGTCTGTTCTCTTTTATAAGGACACCACTCAGATTGGATTAGGACCCACCCTACTCTAGTATGACCTCATGTTAAATTAACGGATGACATCTTTAAAGACTCTATTTTCAAATACGTTCATAGGTACCGTGGCTTAGGACTTCAACATATCTTTTTGGGGTACACAGCTCAATCCCTAATGTTTTCTGAATCTTCTCATCCCATTTCAGGGACTAGTAGTTCCCCTTCTTTCCTCCCTTTGCCTACAGTAAAGACCTTTCCCAGCATTCCAACCCTCTCCTGCTGGGCTCCGTCCAATTGTGTCCTCATAGCCTTGACAGGCCAGAGAGCACTGAGGTCCTCCACCTTCCTGTCACTGTCAGCACTAGCAACAGGCTCCCTCACTGGGCTTCTTCTGGAAATGGTCTCTCTTTTCCTTCCTCTTCCAGAATGCAGCCACCAGATTCATTTTAAATCTTGTTTTCATTTGAAGCTTTTGTGATACTAGTGCAGGCTCAGGGGATGTCCAAATATGGCCACACTAATATCAATACCTCTTCCTGGCTCACTGCCCCAGGACACCAACCCAGTGCTTCTCTTACCCCTAGTTTCTCTGGAAGTCCCTGGGGAATGTCTCCCCCATATCCACAAATTGCTTGGCCTTCCTGGGCCTTTGGCTCTTGGCGTCTGCTTGGAAGTGTGAGGAGAGTAGCTCCCTGTCTCAATGTGACACCATCACAAGGCTCCATAGGAGGGTTGGTTCGTGAGCTGCCCCAGTCATGTGCTTGCCTCTCTGGTGGCTGGTTCCAGTAGAGGCCACCACACTAGACCTAGGGTCACTGCTTCCTTCTGACTTGGAACTGTGTTGTTGCATCTGCTAGACTCCTTTCTCCTTAAGGGTGAATTTTCTCATAAAGGTTCCACATTTGGCTTTCATTATCAATATCTGTGTCTCCCTCCTCCTGTTGTCTCAAGTTCTGCAGGCACCAGGGATCCCAGTTGTGGACACAGTGGAGTTCTTTCCCCTGAGGTCCTCAGTCTACTTGAACCTGGGGATCCAGGTTGATGACTGGAAGTGGTGGAAGAAGAGATCACCACATTCTCCAGATGTATCTAAATCTTGGCTTCTGCCTAGCCTGCTACAAATATTAGCATGAAAGGGAGCTTGGAGATCATTAAGGTCAATTGCCTCCTTGCAGGTGAGAAAACAGAGGCCCAGAGAGGTGGAGTGGTTGGACTAAGGACACACAGAACTTAGGGCAGAGCAGGGCTAACCATGTCTCCTGACCTTCAATCTGGTCCTCTTCCCTTCTGAGTTTTATAAAAGGTCCTTTTATTTTTATTTATTTATTTTTTTAATATATATTTTATTGTACTTCAGGTGAAAGCTTACAGAGCAAATAGTTTCTCATGAAATAGTAGTACACATGTTGTTTTTTGACATTGGTTAACAACCCCACAACGTATTAAGCCTCTAAATTCTCAACCTTTTTTTTTTTTTTGAAAATTACAGATGGCCAAAGATACACCGTTTCAAAAATTTCTACATTCACAGTTCAGTGACATTGACTACGCTCTTCCAACTGTGCTGTTATTCTCACTTAAGATGAAGGCTTACAGAAAAAATAGTTATTCATTTAACAGTTACTACACATGTTGCCCTATGACAATGGTTAACAATCTCACAGCACATCAAGAATATCCTTACTCCACCTTGTGTTCCCTATCACCAGGGGGCTTCCTTGTCCCCTTCTGTCTTCTGGACCTTGTCAGTGGACTATTGTACCTCTTTAGTCTCATTTGTTTATTTGTTTATTTATTTATTTATTTATTTTTATTTTATTTAAACACCATTTCAAAACTTTTTACTTACACATTTAAGTGATATTGACTATGCTCTTCCAATTGTGCTGCCATTCTCGCCCAAGATGAAGGCTTACAGGACAAAACAGCCTCCCATTTAATAGTTACTACAAATGTTGCCCTATAGCAGTGGTCAACAATCTCACAATACATCGACAGTGTCCTTATTCAATTTGTGTTCCTTATCATCAGTTTCCTACTCTCCCTCTGCCTTCTGGCCCTTGTCACCGGACTCCTGTACATCATTAGTCCCATTTAGTTTTACTGGGGTGTCCATTCCCAGGCTTAACATCGAACCTTGAAGGTAACTTCCCCTCTGAGCTGAAAGGGTGTCTGGGGGCCACACTCTCGAGGTTTCTCTAGTATTCTTTAGGCCAGTATATCTGGTCTTCTTTTTTTTTTTTTTTTTTTTTTTGGGAGTTAAAATTATACTCTACATCCTACTCCAGCTCTGCCCAGAACCCTCTGTTGTGATCCTGGTCAGAGGAGTCATTGGTGGTAGCCGGGCTCCATCCAGCTGTACTGGGCTCAGTCCCGTGGAGGCCTTGGTAGCTGTGGACCATTAGTCCTTCGGACTAATCTTTTCCTTGTATCCTGTTCTCTTCGTTCTCCCTTGTTCCCGAAGGGATGAGATCAGTGGAGTATCTTAGATGGCCGCTCATAGGCTTTTAAGACCCCAGACACTACTCACCAAGGTAGAATGTAGAGCATTATCTTTATAAGTAGTGTCATGCCAATTGAGCTAGATGTTCTCCGAGACCATGGTCCCCAGAGCCCTCCGTCCAACAACTCAGTCCCTCGGGGGGTTTGGATGTGTCTATAGGGCCTCCATGACCTTTCCTTGTGCAGGTTGTGTTAGTTTCCCCTGTACTATGTACTATCTCATCTCTCACCCAAGTTACCACTTACCTATTACCTATTTAGTATTCCCCCCCCCCCATCCCTGGTAACCAACAAGGATTGTTACATTTTGCATGTGAATTTTTTCATGGGTTTTTACAATAGAGGTCTCATACAATATTTGTCCTTTTGTGATTGACTTATTTCACTCAGCATGATGTCCTCCAGTTTCATCCATGTTATGAGATGGTTCACCGATTCATTGTTCTTTCTCGTTGCATAGTACTCCATTGTGTGTATGTACCATAGTTTGTGTATCCATTCGTCTGTTGATGGACATCGAGGTTGTTTCCATCGTTTTGCTATTGTGAATAATGCTGCCATGAACATAGGTGTGCATATGTCTATTCGAGTGATGACTCTTATTTCTCTAGGATATATTCCTAGGAGTGGGATTGCTGGATCGAATGGTACGTCTATTTCTAGCTTTCTGAGGAAACGCCATATCATTTTCCAAAATGGCTGTATCATTTTGCATTCCCACCAGCAGTGTATAAGAGTTCCCGTCTCCCCGCAGCCCCTCCAACATTTGTTATTTCCAGTGTTTTTGATTCGTGCCAGTGATGCCGGGGTGAGATGGTATCTCATTGTGGTTTTAATTTGCATTTCTCTAATGGCTAGTGATCGTGAGCATTTCCTCATGTGTCTGTTGGCCATTTGAATGTCTTCCTTGGTGAAGTGTCTGTTCATTTCCTTTGCCCATTTTTTGATAGGATTGGTTGTCTTTTTGTTGTAGAGGTGTTGGATTTTCTTGTAGATTATGGAGATTAGACCTTTGTCTGACTTGTACTGTCCAAAAATTTTTTCCCAGTCTGTAGGTTCTCTTTTAACTCTTTTGGTGAAATCTTTTGAAGAGCATAGATGTTTGATTTTTAGAAGATCCCAATTATCTAGTTTATCTGTTGGGTTTTTTGTGTTGATGTTTATGGTTTGTATCCTGTTAATGCCATGTATTAAGGTCTGAAGTGTTGGTCCTATTTTTTCTTCTATGAATTTTATAGTTTGAGGCTTTATATTCAGGTCTTTGATCCATTTTGAAGTAGTTTTTGTATATGGTGTGAGGTATGGGTCCTGTTTCATTTTTCTACAAATGGATATCCAGTTTTGCCAGCACCATTTGTTAAAAAGACTGTCTTTTCCCCATTTGATGTATTTTGGGCCCTTGTCAAAAATCAGGTGACCATAGGTGGATGGATTTACATCTGAGTTCTCAATTCTGTTCCATTGGTCAATGTCTCTGTTGTACCAGTACCAGGCTGTTTTGAGTACTGTAGCTGTATAGTAGGTTCTCAAGTCAGGTAGTGTGAGTCCTCCAACTTTATTCTTCTTCTTCAGTAGTGCTTTACTTATTCGGGGTTTCTTCCCTTTCCATAGAAAGTTAATAATTAGTTTTTCCATCTCTTTGAAGAATGTTGTTGGTATTTGTATCGGAATTGCATTGTATTTGTAAATTGCTTTAGGTAGAATTGCCATTTTCACAATGTTGAGTCTGCCTATCCATGAGCATGGTATGTTTTTCCATTTATGTAGATCCCTTTGGGTTTCATGCAGCAGTGTTTTGTAGTTTTCTTTGTATAGGTCTTTTATATTCCTGGTCAGATTTATTCCCAAGTATTTTATCTTTTTAGGGGCTATTGAAAATGGTATTGATTTCCTGATCTCCTTTTCATCGTTCTCTTTACTGGTGTATAGGAATCCAACTGATTTTTGAATGTTTATCTTGTATCCTGCTACTCTGCTGAATCTTTCTATTAGTTCCAGTAAATTTCTCGTGGAGTCTTTAGGGTTTTCTATGTATAGTATCATATCATCTGCAAACAGGGAGAGTTTAACTTCTTCATTACCAATTTGGATGCCCTTTATTTCTTTCTCTTGCCTTACTGATCTAGCTAGAACTTCCAGCACAATGTTAAATAGGAGTGGTGATAAAGGGCATCCTTGTCTTGTTCCTGTTTTCAGGGGGAATGTTTTCAGCCTTTCTCCATTAAGAATGATGTTGGCTGTTGGTTTTGCATAGATGCCCTTTATTATGTTGAGAAATTTCCCTTCTATACCTATTTTATTGAGAGCTTTTATCAGGAATGGGTGTTGGACTTTGTCAAATGCCTTTTCTGCATCAATTGAGATAATCATGTGATTTTTTTCTTTCCTTTTATTTATGTGGTGGATTACGTTGATGGATTTTCTAATGTTAAACCATCCTTGCATACCTGGTATGAATCCTACTTGGTCGTGGTGTATTATTTTTTTGATATGATACTGAATTCTATTGGCTAGAATTTTGTTCAGAATTTTTGCATCTATATTCATGAGAGATATTGGTCTGTAATTTTCTTTTTTTGTGATGTCTTTGCCTGGTTTTGGTATCAGCGTTATGCTGGCTTCATAGAATGAATTTGGAAGTGTTGCTTCCTCTTCTATGCTCTGAAATAACTTGAGTAGAACTGGTACGAGCTCTTCTGTAAATGTTTTGTAGAATTCTCCAGTGAAGCCATCTGGGCCAGGGCTTTTTTTGGTTGGGAGTTTTTTTATTACCTTTTCAATCTCTTCTCTTGTTATGGGTCTGTTCAGATTTTCAATATCACTTTGTTGTAGTTTGGGTAGGCCGTATGTTTCTAGAAATTTATCCATTTCCTCTAGGTTTTCAAATTTGTTGGAATATAGTTTTTCATAATATTCTGTTATAATCCTTTTTATTTCAGTTGGGTCTGTTGTAATGTCCCCCATTTCATTTCTTATTTGGGTTATTTGTGCCCTCTGCTGTTTTTCTTTTGTCAGTCTGGCCAGTGGTTTGTCGATTTTGTTGATTCTTTCAAAGAACCAACTTTTGGTTTTGTTGATTCTTTCTATTGTTTTTCTGTTCTCTATTTCATTGATTTCTGCTCTGATCTTTACTATTTCCTTTCTTCCGGTGGTTGTAGGCTTTTTTTGTTGTTCTCTTTCTATTTGTTTGAGTTCTGTAGTTAATGTTTTGATTTTGTCCCTTTCTTCTTTTTTGATATGTGCATCTATTGCTATAAATTGTCCTCTGAGGACTGCCTTTGCTGTGTCCCAAAGGTTTTGGTATGATGTGTTTTCATTTTCATTTGATTCTAGGAATTTTTTAATTCCATCTCTGATTTCTTCTATTACCCATTGATGTGTAAGCAGATTATTATTCAGTTTCCATGTGTTTGATTTTTTTTCCTTGCTCTTTCTAGTGTTAATTTCTACCTTGATGGCATTGTGGTCAGAGAAGATACTGTGAATTATCTCAGCATTTTGGATCTTGTTGAGGATTGCTCTGTGGCCTAAGATGTGGTCTATTCTGGAGAACGTTCCATGTGCATTGGAAAAGAATGTGTATTTTGCAGCGGTTGGATGGAGTGTTCTATATATGTCTATGAGGTCCAGTTGGCTGATTGTGTCCTTTAGGTCTTCTGTATCTTTGCTAAGTTTCTTTTTAGTTGTTCTGTCCTTTACTGAGAGTGGTGTGTTGAAGTCTCCTACTATTATTGTGGAACTGTCAATTTCTCTTTTCAGTGCTGTTAGAGTTTTTTTTATGTATTTTGGAGCCCTGTCATTGGGTGCATAGATATTTATTATGGTTATGTCTTCATGATGGATCATCCCCTTAATCATTATATAGTGTCCTTCTTTGTCTTTTATGGTAGATTTTGTTTTAAAGTCTATTTTATCTGAGATTAGAATTGCCACTCCTGCTCTTTTTTGATAGTTGTTAGCTTGATATATTTTTTTCCAACCTTTGATTTTTAATAAAGTCACATCTTTGTTTCTAAGATGTGTCTCTTGTAGACAGCAAATAGATGGATCCTGTTTTCTTATCCATTCTGCCACTCTCCGTCGCTTTATGGGTGCATTGAGTCCATTTACGTTCAGTGTAATTATTGATAGATGTGAGTTTGTTGCTGTCATTTTGTAGTGCTTTTTTTTGTGATGCTGAAGTTTTCTTTGTTCTTCTTACTCTCTTGTGCTGAGTTCCTTTTGTTTGTGGATTTTGTGTTCATTTCTTTTGTTTTTGTAGGTTTTGTTTTTGTTGAGACTTTATGTTTTTCGTCTTTATTTTTATGAGTTGGTTTGTTAACTTTTTTTGTGGTTACCATGAATTTTACCCTTATCTTTATAATTTTGAAGCAGTCTACCGTTACTTGGTATCGCCTTGCCTTCTTCTCCTTTAGAAGGTTCTATACCTATGCCGTTTGTTCCCTCTTTCATTGTTTTGATGTTGTTGTCATCCTTTGATTGATTTCTCTGATTCCCTGTTGTATATCTTTTGTTTTTGGAAAGTCGTCTGTAGTTCAGTTCCTAGAATGGTATCTGGTTCATGTTAACCTGCGTCCTAGGTCCTAGGTCCTGCCTGAGGGCTTAAGCTGTTTGTCCTCAGATCGAAGAACTCCCTTTAATAATTCTTGTAAGTTTGGTTTGACTTTTGCATATTCCTTTAGTTTCTGTTTATCTGGAAATGACCTAATTTCACCATCAAATCTGAATGAGAGTTTTGCAGGATATATTATTCTTGGCTGACAATTTTTTTCTTTCAAGATTTTATATATGTCATCCCATTGCCTTCTTGCCTGCATGGTTTCTGCTGAATAATCTGAGCTTAGTCTTATTGTTTCTCCTCTGTATGTGACTTCTTGTTTTTCCCGAGCTGCTCTCAGGATTCTTTGTTTGTCTTTAGTTTTAGCGAGTGTGAATATGATATGTCTTGGTGATTTTCTTTTGGGGTCTATTCTATATGGGGTTCGTTGAGCTTCTTGGATGACCAGCTTTTCATCTTTCATGATATTGGGAAAGTTTTCTGTCAGCAGTTCCTCAATGATCCTCTCTGTGTTTTCTGTTTTCTTCCCCTGTTCTGGTATGCCAATCACTCGTAAGTTTTTGCTTTTAATTGTGTCCCACATAACTCTCAGGGTCTCTTCATTTTTCTTTGTTCTTTTTTCTGAGTTTTCCTGAAACAGAGTTGTATCCAAGTGTTTGTCTTCAGTTCCACTGATCCTGTCTTCCATGGTTTCAAATCTACTTCTCAGCCCTTCTATGACACCGTCCATTTCTGAAATCTTGTTGTTTATCTTTTGGATTTCTAATTGTTGTTTTTGTATAATTTCGAGTTGTGAATTTATTTTGGCATTTTGTTCTTGCATCATCTTCCTGAATTCTTCCAATTTTTTGTCTGTATTTTCCATAAATTTGTCTATTTTTTCCTCATGTTTGTCAGCTTTTTGCCTCAGTTCTTGGAAAATTCCGAGTATTAGTGATTTGAGTTCCGTATCAGGTACTTCTAGTGCATTTTCTTCCACAGGAGAGTTATCTGGTGTTTTAATTTGGACGCCTATTGGAGCCATCTTGTCTTGTTTTTGTAAATGTTTTGATATTGTTTGCTGTTTTCGGGGCATTCAGTAGATATTTCTCTCGTTTATTGATTGTAGATTCTTTTTTTTTTTTTTTCATTCTTGTGGTACAGCTGGGCAGATCTAGTTGAGGAGGAGCCACTGGGATGGGTTGCTTGTGGCACTCACCGCAGCCACCAGGACGGTCGGTAGTCAGTGCTGGGCAGGTTCCAATAGGGCGTGCCTGCACCGCTTGGTGATGTGATGTCTAGTGCACGGTGCAGGTAGGTAGGGTGCAGCGGGAAGATGGTTATGTGTGAAGCTAAGCTGGATATGGGAGAGAGGAGAGAGGAGGAGGAGCAAAAAGCGTACAAACATAAAAGAATGCTAGAGGAGTTTGTCGTTGGAATGTACAGATGAGAGACTATGGGATGGAGGAAACCAGAAGGGGGAAGAGAAGGAAAAGGAAAGAATGACCAAATGAAAATCAGAAAAGTTAAAAAACTGCAAAGTTCCCAGGGATCGCACCGATGCAGCTATGAGGTCTGGGGGAGTCGGTCTCAATTTTCACAGCTCAGCCTGGCCAGAAGGTACAGAGGCATACATCGCCTGGTATTCAGGGATCAGAAAGAGAAGGAAGAGATAGAGGGACAAGAAATTAAGCAATGAAGAAAGACAAAAGAGAAAAAGAGGTAAAATATGACAAAACTAATCAAAAAAGGAAGAAAAATAAAATTGAGAAAAAAAAAAAAAAAAGGGCAACACCAGCAGTCAGTGCCTACAAATGGGACCCAGAGAGCCCCCACTCAGGGGCGCGAATTCCAAGAAGCCGATAGTCTTGGGGTTAAGTGACCGTGGCCACGGGAAGCAGAGGGGCCAACGAACAAAGGCCCCAGGATCCCACCCGCGCGGGAGCCCAGACCTGGAAACAGCCACACGCCCGAACGCAGCCCTACAGCCCCGCAGGAGAGAGCAGAGACGGCCCTCGGAACCAGGCACCCAGGCAAAAGGAGGGGGAGGCGGCAGAAAAAGGTCCGCTAGGTGCCAGCAAACGGCTCCCAGAAAGCCCCCAGCCCGGGCGCGCGGAACCCAAGCACCGGCACCCCCCCGCCCAGGGACCCCGGCCACGGAAAGCAGAGGGGTGAACGAACAAAGGCCCCGGGATCCCACCCACGCGGGATCCCAGACCCAGAAACAGCCACACGCCCGCACGCAGCTCCACAGCCCCTCAGGAGAGAGCAGAGACAGCACCCGGACCCAGGCACCCTGGCAAAAGGAGGGGGAGGCGGCAGAAAAAGGTCCGCTAGGTGCCAGCAAACGGCTCCCAGAAAGCCCCCAGCCCGGGCGCGCGGAACCCAAGCACCGGCGCCCCCCCGCCCAGGGACCCCGGCCACGGAAAGCAGAGGGGCGAACGAACAAAGGCCCCGGGATCCCACCCACGCGGGAGCCCAGACCCAGAAACAGCCACACGCCCGCACGCAGCCCTACAGCCCCGCAGGAGAGAGCAGAGACGGCACTCGGAACCAGGCACCCAGGCAAAAGGAGGGGGAGGCGGCAGAGAAAGTTTCGCTAGCTGCCAGGAAACGGCTCCCAGAAAGCCGCCAGCCCAGGCGCGCGGAATCCAAGCACCAGCACCCCCCAGCCCAGAGACCCTGGCCACGGAAAGCAGGGGATCCCCAACTGAGGCGGAGAGGGGTGGGTGGTGGGAGAGCGCGCACCGCAGTTTACCGGTCGTTCTGTCTCCGACCAGATGCTCTGCAAGGCTGCTCTCCCGTTTGCTGGTCTCCGATAGGAATCCAAGATGGTGGATCCGCGCTGCGTTAGCTGGTAAGGAATCTCTGCCTGAGTCTCTCCTCGCTCTCCGTTCTCTTTTAGTATTCTCACTCCGTTTGGTGTTTGGCTGAGTTCTTTATCTCTTCATTTGGTGTTCTAGGGTTTCAGGATTGTTGATTCTCTGTTAGGCTTAGTTTTTCGGATCTTTGCTGTGGAGGGACGGCGTGGTGTTTCTGCCTAGAGCGCCATCTTGCCCTAAGCCCCCTAAAAGGTCCTTTTAGATTGGAGCACCTGCTCCTCTAGCCCTCCCCTACCCTCATGCCTTGTGCAACTTCAGGTAAGGGGCCTATAGCATGAGTGCATTTTTGGTTTGTCTTGAGAGCAAAGACCATCTTTGTCACTCCTTCTTCTAGCACATATAGGCAATCAACACATATTTATTGAATTAGATTAGTGCTTAATTTCCCATTTTCTATTTATTCTACAGTATATTAATAGGGCTACTGTGAAAAGAGGTGCATATTTTTTGCTCAAACAATTAGGTGTAAGCAAACTTGAAACCAGTTCCCATTGAGTTGATTATGACTCATGGAAGTCCCATGTGTGTCAGAGTAGAACTGTGCTCCATAGGGTTTTCAATAGCTGATTTTTTGGGAAGTAGACCACCGGGCCTTTCTTCTGAGGTGCTGCTGATGGATTCCAACCTCCAATCTTTTGGTTAGCAGCCAAGCATGTTAACTGTTTGCACCACCTAAGGACTCCTAAGCATGCTTAGATTGTTGTGTTTACTTCAGGACTTAAGGGTATATGATAGACTAACAAGCATTGTGACTATGGCACCTAATAGTAGCTCCAGAAAGTACTCTCTGTACCACATTTTGACAAATGTTGCATTAGGGGTGGATGCATGGAAAAATGTGAGGCTTCCCTGCTCTCCCACTGAGAGACAGCCTCCTTGTTCTCTGGGGCAGCCAACAGCTCTGATTAGTCTCTGGGAAAGGGAAGTTCTTGCTCCCTGGAGAAGCTGCCTCTTTGGCCTCAGGGCTGATGTGGGGCAGGGCAGAGCTCAGCTCACCCTGTAAGCACAGTTTGGGCACCTGGAGGGGCTGAGACACCTTCATTCCCTGCTCCCCACTTCCTGGAGCCGAACTTAAGGGAGACAGACTGGCTTTTGGCCCAGGCGACCAGACATGAAAAGAAACCTGCCTTCTGAAGGATATTCAGGCTTTTCCTTCAAGTAGGGTTTTGACTGTAGGATTGAGTATAAACGTTGAATTTCAATTTTGTATACACACACCGAGAGGCCCGGGGCAATGGGGGTATTTGAAATGAACACCAGCCCAAGTCTTCTACCTGCCAAGTGTTCGATTAAGCTGCTTAGGTCTGTTTCCACCATCCTGTCTTTCAAATATTTATGTGGCAGATTACAGGCAAGCTTCAAAGGCAAGGAAATGCAAATCTGTTCTATAAATCATAGACTAACACAGCTGCTGTCTTCCTCAGAGTGACAGCTTACGAATGCCAGCATTTCTGTCTGCGGAAGGGGTGGGGAGACATGGGCTGCTTGCAGCCAGGCACGGTTTGGCTCTGTGTGTGTGTGTGTGTGTGTGTGTGTGTGTGTGTGTGTGTGTGTGTGTGTGTGTGTGTGTGTGTGTGTGTGTGTGTGTGTGTGTGTGTGTGTGTGTGTGTGTGTGTGTGTGTGTGTGTGTGTGTGTGTGTGTGTGTGTGTGTGTGTGTGTGTGTGTGTGTGTGTGTGTGTGTGTGTGTGTGTGTGTGTGTGTGTGTGTGTGTGTGTGTGTGTGTGTGTGTGTGTGTGTGCGCGCTGGAGGTGGGGGAAAGAGTGGGAAGTTCCAACAATATTTGCATTTTTACAGAACAGCAGTTTTTTTTTATTCTGGTTTTTAAAAGCATTTCTCAGCAGTTAAGGAGTTAAATTACTCCTGACTGGTCCTACAGGATTGTGGAGGAATGGAGCCTCACAGGGATCTGAGGTTTCATGGGAACTGGAGCTGGGTGTGGCATTCAGTTTTAGGGAACTGTACTCGAAAAGTGGGAGCTAGGAGGGGAGAAGTCAAGAAGAAATCACTTTGAGAGTTCCAAAATGAATTTAATTTAGTCTAAATGAGTAAAAAGGAAATTGTCCATTGCAAACAGTCATGCAAATTAAGTTCTGCCCCGAGTGTCTTAACAATCGGCCAGTGGAGACCCCAGTGAGCCAAAGATTAGACTTTTGTGGGCTCTTTTCGGCTGTTGCCATGAACATGTCGATTTGGTACATTGTTGTTCAGTGACACATTAACATTCACTAAGACCAATGCTGGGGATTATGGTCCTTGCCCAGCAGCTGGTTTTGGCCGGGTGTCATCTCATGGAAGCACCTGGGAAAGGAGACAGTCAACAGGGTGCCGAGGCCCAAGGAAAGGTGGGCCTCAGGTAAAGGCTTGCTGGGTATTAGTCAGGATTCTGTTGCAAGTGACACAGACTCACTTAGGCAATAAGGGGAATTTTCTGGGTCACAGAAGGGAGCGTTGAATAACCAAACCATGGGAAAGGAAGGGAAGTAGTCAGACTTGGGAACAGCTGGAACAAAGACTGGAACACTGCCAGGGCTCTCTTCCATCACCTGTCTCTAATATTTCCAACATGGCTGCCAACAACTAGCAGATGTTGTACCTAAAATCTTTTGCCACTAGAGAGATTGTCTTCCGTTTTCAGTCCTAGTTTGAATAATATCAAGGAAGAACTATGATTGGCATAGCCAGGTCAGATGTCCTTGCCTACACCAACGAAGTTTAGGGTAAGGGCTTGGGGCCATATAAAAACATGGCAGCTCTGATGGTAGTCACATCAGTGAAAGAAGGGCTTCCTGGCAAAAGGGGTAGGGAAGATTTGGACAGAAAATTCAATAACCAAGGGGTGGGAAGACGCAGGCTCCTCGCAGCCAGGCACAGCTTGGCTCTGTGTGTGTATGTGCATGTGTGTGTGTATGTGTGTGTGTGTGTGCGCCGGCACGCATATGCGTGCATGAACATGTGTGTGTGCGTGTGTGCGTGCTGGAGGTGGGGGAAAGAGTGGGAAGTTCCAACAATATTTGCATTTTTATAGAACAGTGGTTCTGAGTAGAAAGATAAGGCAAATAAAGTAATGAAAAGGGGCCAGTGAAGATGCTGCGATAAATGAAGTACATGTTTAAATTCCACTGACCTCCTTGAAACCCAGTATTCTGTAGAATTCCTCAATGCCACTAAATTTTCCTGGTTCTCCTTTTTCTCCAACAGCTTTTATTGTCTCTTGATTGCCCTGGATCCTCCTCTTCTCTACACTGAGGATCCCCTAAGGATTGCAGGCCTTCGCTATATTGCCCTTTGTTGTTGCTGTTAGCTGCCATTGAGCGCGCCCTGATTTATAGGCACCCCATGCACAATGGAACGAAATGCTGCCCGTGGTAATGCCAAGAATAGAGCGCAGGTTTCCCATCTGGAAGACGGGAATTCTACCACTGAACCACTGCTGCCCCCAAATTTTGCCTCTATAGAAAGTCAATAAACTTCTGTCTTCCACATAAAATGATACCCGTGAAGCGTGTGCTTCTTAGCTCAAGTAGATACACGAGACTAAATGGGCAGCTTCTGTCCAGAGGTGAGATGAGAAGGCAGAGAGGGTTAGGAGCTGGTTGAAAGGACACGGGAAATCAGGGGTGGAAAGGAGGAGTGTGCTGTCACAGTATAGGGAGAGCAACTACGGTCACATAACCATGTATGTATAAATTTTTATATGAGATACTAACTTTAATTGTAAACTTTCACTTAAACTGCAACAATTAAAAAAAAAAAAAAAAACTCCTGTCCTCCAAATGCATAAAAAGCACTCACTGCCAGGTCCCTTAACTCATATTCCAGAAGAAATCTACCTTGGACTTCCATTAATCACTTTTAACACCTTGCTACTCAAAGTGTAGTCCCTGAACTGGAAGTATCTGAATCACCTGGCAGCTCTTTGGAAATGCAAACTCTGGGGCCTTGTTCCAGAACTACTGAATCAGAATCCGCTTTTTAAGAAAAAGATGGGCAATTTATAAATTCATTAATTTGAAAAGCACTGCTTTAAGAAATTGCAAATTGAAGGTCATATAAAATTAATTGAGTTTTTACTGAATAGGTTTAATAGACTAGTGTAGAAATATCTTTGGTAACAAACAGTAGGATGAAGTCTGACACTGAAAAATATTGCAAGTAAAATAGTTCTGCCACATATCATTACAGCTTCTAGGAGTAATGTCAACTTCAGAATAGGGGCCAGCTCAGCAGGACCTGAAATAACACCCTCTTCCCCAAGAGTAGACCAGAGGCCCTCTCTAATGTTAAGTCAAAACACCACCCCAGCTGTGTGGAAATACTGCAGCCAAGGGAATTTTACCTTCATGTCTATAACATCACTGACAACTGATTCATACAGACACGTAACTTACAACCAAGAGAGGAGAAAAGGGTTGGAGCAAAAATATGTAGATGGTCAGTCACAAGTTAGGTTAAGTAGAGGATGTAGTGGTGTTTAGAGTGTGAGCTTCATAACTGGACAGATAATGAGAGAATATCTGGGCTTTCCTACTTACTTGCTGTGGGACCTTGACTAAGTCACTTAACTTCTCTGATTGCCAGTTTTCTCATCTGTAAATATTTACCTCATAAGGTTGCTGGAGAATTAAATTAGATAACCTATGTTGATGGTCAATGAATAAAAAACAAATGATCTTAAAAAAAAAAAGAAATTGCAAATTGAGTTCATAACCTTTTTCTCCCAATGCTTAAATAAATATTTCTTCACACTTATCCCACCAGATCAAAGGCAACAACTCCTAGAAACCCAGACTCAGAATCTTTAAAAAATTTTTCGTAGTTTTTTGCCTTTATTACCTATTTCCAATCGATCACCCATCTGTACCTATTTATCGCACTGTTTCATTGGTCTGCTTTTTCTAACCAGCCCTCATCCCCTATATCAGGCTCTAACAGATGCGTTTGTCAGTCAGCTTCATAATTTATAAAAAGGATCTAATAATACTTACTATACTATACCAGTTAATATACTACCTTTACACATTTACATGTTATACAAATTTAATATGTAATTATCTTCACCCTAATAGAAGCAGTTTTCAACCATGGCATTGTGAACTATTGTGAGGTATATTCCAAGTATATTATAAGCTCGTCTGTCAGTTTGTCGTACTGAGACGGCTTTCATGTGCCATTGGTATTTCAAATACCAGCAGGGTCACCCATGGAGGACAGATTTCAGAGGAGTTCCAGACTAAGACAGACTAGGAAGAAGGACCTGGTGATCTACTTAAAAAAAAAAATTAGCCAGTTAAAACCTTATGAAAGCAGAGGGACACTGTCTAATACAGTGCCGGAAGATGAACCCCTTAGGTTGAAAGGCACTCAAAATACAATGGGGGAAGAGCTGCCATCTCATAGTAGAGTAGACCATAATGATGTGGCTAGGTAAAACTTTTGGGACCTTCATTTGTTGACGTGGCCCAACTCAAAATGAGAAGAAACAAATTTAAACATCCAATAATAATTGGAACAAGGAATGTACGAAGTGTGAATCTAGGAAAGCTGGAAACCATCAAAAATGAAATGAAATGCATAAAGATCAATATCTCAAGCATTAGTGAGCTGAAACGGACTGGTATTGGCCATTTTGAATTGGCCAATCATACAATCTCCCATGTCTGGATGAAATATTGAAGAATGGCATCACATTCATCATCAAAAAGAACATTTCAAGATCTATCCTAAAGTACAACGCTGTCAGTGATAAGATAATATCTATATGCCTACAAGAAAGACCAGTTAATACAACTATTATTCGAATTTACATACCAGCTGCTAAAGCCAAAGATGAAGAAACTGAAGATTTTTACCAACTTCTACAGCCTGAAATTGATCAAACACGCAATCAAGGTGCATTGATAATTACTCGTGATTGGAATGCAAAAGTTGGAAACGAAGGATCGCAAATTGGAAAATATGGTCTTGGTGACAGAAATGATGCCAGAGATAGCATGACAGAATTTTGCAAGACTTACAACTTATTCATCGCAAATATCTTTTTTTTAATAACATCAACGGCGACATTACATGTGGACCTCGCCGGACGGAATACACAGGAATCAAATCAACTACATCTGTGGAAAGAGACAATGGAGTAGCTCCATATTATCAGTCAGAACAAGATTAGGGGCTGACTGTGGAACAGACCATCAATTGCTCATATGCAAGTTCAAGCTGAAGCTGAAGAAAATTAAAACAAGTCCACAAGAGTCAAAATAGGACCTTGAGTATATTCCACCTGAATTTAGAGACCATCTCAAGAATAGATTTGATGCATTGAACACTACTGATTGAAGATCAGATGAGTTGTGGAATGATTCACGGACATCATACCTGAAGAAAGCCAAAGATCATTAAAAAGACAAGAAAGAAAGAGAAGACCAAAACGGATGTCAGAAGAGACTCTGAAACTTGCTCTTGAAAGTACGGTAGCTAAAGCAAATGGAAGAAATGAAGTAAAAGAGCTGAACAGAAGATTTCAAAGGATGGCTAGAGAAGAAAAAGAGTATTATAATGAAATACGCAAAGACCTGGAGTTAGAAAACCAAAAGGAAAGAACACACTTAGCATTTCTCAAGCTGAAAGAACTGAAGAAAAAATTCAAGCCTTGAGTTGCAATGTTGAAGGATTCTAAGGGCAAAATATTGAATGAAACAGGAAGCATCAAAAGAAGACGGAAGGAATACACAAAGTCATTGTACCAAAAAGAATTGGTCAATGTTTAACCATTTTAGGAGGTAGCATATGATCAAGAACAGATCGTATTGAAGGTAGAAGTCCAAGCTGCACTGAAGGCATTGGCAAAAAACAAGGCTCCAGGGATTGACAGAATACCAACTGGATGTTTCAACAAATGGCTGGAGATGCTCACTTGTCTATGCCAAGAAATTTGGAAGACAGCTACCTGGCCAACCGACTGGAAGAAATCCATATTTGTGCCCATTCCAAAGAAAGGTGATCCAAAAAAATGCAGAAATTTTCAAACAATATCATTAATATCACAGGCAAGTAAAATTTTGCTGAAGACCGTTCAAAAGTGGTTGTAGCAGTACATTGACAGGAAACTGCCAGAAATTCAAGCTAGATTCAGAAGAGGACATGGGACAAGGGATATCATTGCTGATGTCAGATGCATCTTGGCTGAAAGCAGAGCACACCAGAAAGATGTTTGCCTGTGTTTTGTTGACTATGCAAAGGCATTTGACTGGTTGGATCATAACAAATTATGGATAACATTGCAGAGAATGGGAATTCCAGTACACTTAATTATACTCATGAGGGACCTGTACACAGACCCAGAGGCAGTCATTCAAACAGAACATGGGGATACTGTGTGATTTAAAATCAAGAAAGGTGTGCATCAGGGATGTATCTTTTCACCATACGTATTCAATCTGTATGCTGAGCAAATAATCCGAGAAGCTGGACTATATGAAGAAGAACACAGCATCAGGATTGGAGGAAGACTCATTAACAACCTGTAATATACAGATGATACAACCTTGCTTGCTGAAAGTGAAGAGGACTTGAAGCATTCACTGATGAAGATCAAAGACTATAGTCTTCAGTATGGATTACGCCTCAACATAAAGAAAACAAAAATCCTCACAACTGAACCAATAAGCAACATCATGATAAACGGAGAAAATATTGGAGTTGTTAAGGATATCATTTTAACTGGATCTACAATCAACACCCATGGAAGCAGCAGTCAAGAAATCAAACGCATTGGGCAAATCTGCTGCAAAAGACCTCTTTAAAGTTTTAAAAAGCAACGATATCACTTTGAGGACTAAGATGCACCTGACCAAGCCATGGTATTTTCAATTGCTTCATATGCATACAAAGCTGGACAATAAATAAGGAAGACCGAAGAAGAACTGATGCCTTTGAATTATGGTATTGACAAAGAATATTGAATATACCATAGACTACCAGAAGAACGAACAACTCTGTCTTGGAAGAAATACAGCCAGAATGCTCCTTAGGAGTCAGGATGACAAGACTTTGTCTCATGTACTTTGGACATGTTATCAGAAGGGAACAGTCCCTGGAGAAGGACATCATGCTTGGTAAAGTAGAGGGTTAGTGAAAAAGAGGAAGACCCTCAATGAGATGGATTGACACAGAGGCTGCAAAAATGGGCACAAACATAACAATAATTACGAGGATGGTACAGGACCAGGCAGTGTTTCATTCTGTTGTACGTAGGGTCACTATGAGTTGGAACTGACTTGATGGCACCTAACAACAACTCTGTATTTCTTTTTCAAAATTGTTTGGGCTAACGTAGTGTCAAGGATTAAATTGTGTCCCCCAAAAATATGTGTATCAATTTGGCTAGGCCATGATTCCCAGTATTGTATGATTGTCCACCATTTTGTCGTCTGAAGTGATTTTCCCGTATGTTGTAAATCCTACCTCTATGTTGTTAATGAGGTGTGATAGGTGGCAGTTTGTTAGTGAGGCAGGACTCAATCTACAAGACTGGATTTTGTCCTGCAGCAATCTCTTTTGAGATAAAAAAGAGAAAAGCGAGCAGAGAGGCAGGGGTACATTATACCACCAAGAAAACAGTGCCAGGAGCAGAGTGCATCCTTTGGACCTAAGTTTCCTGCACAGAGAAGCTCCTAGAACAAGGGAAGATTGGTGACAAGGACCTTCCTCCAGAACTGACAGACAGAGAAAGCCTTCCCTTAGAACTAGTGCCCTGAACTTGGACTTCTAGCCTCCCAGACTGTGAGAGAATAAATTTCTCTTTGTTAAAGCTATCCAATTCTCGTATTTCTATTATAGCAGCACTAGATAACTAAGACACAATAGTTCTTTGCATTCTCATATATATTTTATGTTCTGCATGACATTGTTAAAAAAAAAAAAAGCCTGCTGTGATTATGATTGATATTGCATTGAATCTGTAGATTAATTTGGAGATACGGATATCTTAACAATATTGAGTCTTCCAATCCATAAACATGGTATACCCCTCCATTTCTTTAGGTCCTATTTAACTTATTTCAACAGTATTTTGTGGTTTTCAGTATACAGATCCTGTACATATTTGGTTAAATTTATTTCTAAATATTTTATGGTTTTTTTATGCTATTGAAAATGGCGTTACAGAAAACTTTGTTTTACTTGTTTGTTGCTAGTGTATAGAAATACAATTGATTTCATATATTGACTTTGTATGCTACAAACTTACTCTACTCACTTATTAATACGGAAGCCTTTTTGTTGATTTATTAATATTTTCTAGGTACACAATTATGTTTTCAGTGAATAAAGACCGTTTAGCTTTGTTTTCTCAGTCTATATGACTTTTTTTTCTTTTTCATATGTTATTTCACTGCCTGGAACCTCCAACATAATGTTGACTAGAAGGGAAGAAGAAACCATTATTGCCTTGATCTCAGTCTTAGTCAGAAAGCATTGAGTCTTCAAGTTTAAATATATTGTTAGCTTAAGTTTTTCATAAATGCCCTTTGGGAAACTGAGGTCATTTTCTTTTATTCTTAGTTTGCTGAGTTTTTATTGTGAACTGGGTGTTGAATTTTTGTCAAATGCTTTTGCTGCATTAATTTAAACGAGTGTATGATTTTTCTCCTTTATTCTGTTAATGTGGTGAATTACGTTGATTGATTTTCAAATGTTAAGTTAACCTTGCATTCTTGGAATAAACCCCATTTAGTTCATGCTGTATTATCATTTTAATATATATCTGGATTTTATTTACTAACATTTCGTTAAATATTTTTGTATCTATATTTATGAGTGATGTTTATCTATAGTATTCTTTTCTTTTAATGTTTTTATCCGGTTTTGATATCAGAGTACAATCATCTCTCAGTGTCCATGGGGGATTAGTTCCAGGACTCCCTTCGGCTTTCAAAGTCTGTGGATGCTCAAGTTCCTTATATAAAATGGTGCAATATTTGCATATAACCTATGCACATCCTCCCATATACTTAAAATAATCTCTAGATTACTTATAATACTTATTACAATGTAAATGCTAAGTAAATAGTTGTAATACAGTACTGTATTATTTAGGGAATAATGACAAGATGGGAGGCAAACAATGCTCAAATGAGTGCTGGCGAGAGACTGAGGATCTGTGAAATGGTGGGAGGCTATAGCAGGGTATATCTACACATGGTTTCATTGCTGTGGATTCAGCATAGTGCTTGGTGCACTACAGATACAAGTTTTGCTTTTTGGAATTTTTTTTTTCCCAAATATTTTTGATCCATGGTGGCTGAATTTGCAGATGTGGAACCCACAGCTATGGAGGGCCAACTGTAATGGCTACCTTATAAAGTAAGTTGGGAAATGTTTCCTTCACCTCTATTTTCTGAAAGAATCATTTAAAATTGGTATGATTTCTTCCTTTAATGCTTGACAGAATTAATTTATTAAAGCCATCTAGGCCTGTAGTTTTCTTTGGCAGAAGGTTTTAAATTATGAACCTGGTTTCTTTAATAAATATAAGGCTATTCAGGTTTTCTATTTCTTCTTGTGTCTGTCTTGGTTATTTGGATTTTGAAAGAAGGTTATCAAATGTATTAGTATAAAAATGATTCATAATATTCCCTTATTATTCTTTTAATGTCTATAAGATCTCTAGTGATGTCCCCTCTTCCATCACTGACACTCATTTTTTTTTCTTTTTTTTTTTTTTTGCCGGAAGTTTCTTTATTTCATTGATATTTTCAAAGGATGAACTTTTGGGTTTATCAGTTTTCTTTATTGTTTGCCTGTGGTTTATTTCATTGATTTCTACTCTTATCTTTATTATTTCCTCTCTTCAATTTACTTGAGGTTTAATTTGCTCTCTTTTTTCTTAGTTTCTTAAAGTAGAAGCTTAAATAATTGATTTTAAACCTTTTGTCTTTTCTAATATAAGCATTTAAAGCTGTAAATTTCCCTCTAGGCATTTCTTTAGCTGCATATTTAGCTGACACTTCGCCCATGTATATATAGTTTGTTTTGTTTTATTATCTTTCAGTTAAACATACTTTATAAAATCTCAAAATATTTCCTAATGTGACTATGGGTAACTTAGAAGTGTGTTTAATTTTCAAATATTTGGGAATTTTACAGATTTTTTGTTATTGATTTCTAATTTAATTCCACTGTGGTCAGGGAAGCTACTCTATAACTTGTATCTTTTAAAATTAATTGAAACATCCTTTATGGCCCAGTATGTACTCTTCTGTATCCTCAAAAATAAGTGTTGGATGTGCACGTAAAGTGCAGTGCCAGTTTCAAATGGTTTAGCAGAAGTCAGCCACACTCTGCTTAGATTCCTTCTTCCTGAACCCCAGTCCAGAAAATGCACTGAAATAAAAGACCAGGGCCATGGAATGGTTCACCTCACTTGTTTCTCTTCTCTCTGGGATCCCAGTCTTAAATTGCCTGTTGTCTAATATCTGAAAATAGCCATTTCGTATTTCTTGAAGTTGTCAAAGATTTCATTTTACCTGGATCCACAATCAACACCCATGGAAGCAGCGGTCAAGAAATCAAAAGATGCATTGCATTTGGGCAAATCTGTTGCAAAAGACCTCTTTAAAAGTGTTGAAAAGCAAAGATGTCACCTTGAAGAGTAAGGTGTGCCTGATTCAAGCCATGGTATTTTTAGTCCCATCATATGCATGTGAAAGCTGGACAATGAATGAGGAAGATTGAGGAAGAATTGATGCCTTTGAATTGTGGTGTTGGTGAAGAATATTGAATATATTGTGGACTGCCAAAAGAGCAAACAAATCTGTCTTGGAAGAAGTACAACCAGAATGCTCCTTAGAAGCAAGGATGGCAAGACTACATCTTACATACTTTGGACATGTTGTCAGAAGGGATCAATCCCTGGAGAAAGACATCATGCTTGGTAAAGCAGAGGGTCAGCGAAAAAGGGAAGACCCTCAATGAGATGGATTGACACAGTTGCTGCAACAGTGGGCTCAAGCATAACAATGATTGTGAGCATGGTGCAGGACCGGGCAGTGTTTCATTCTGTAGTACACAAGGTCGCTATGAGTCAGAACCAACCTGATGGCACCTAACAAAAACAATAACATACAGTTCTAGTTGTGTACACTTGGTAGACTAATCTTGTACCAATTACTTCAATATGGCCAGAAATACGATGCCTATTAAAATGCAACTTTGAAGCTCCCTTTCATGAACATTCTTTTCAAGCCAATTTTGGGCTGTTCCCTATATACAATTTGAGGTTCTTCCATGTATTTAGACCTTTTATGCTTTCCTAGAATGCACCTTCCTCTTCCTATTTTGTTGCATGTCTCACAAAAGCTATCTCAAAACTCATCTTTCCCGGAAACTTTCTGTGATTGATCTATCCACTCCTCTTTATTCAGCAACTCTTTGTTGTAATTTTTACTTAATTGCTACTATATTAAATTGCACTTATAGTCATGTGATTTTGTAAAATTTCTTGGCAGTTATCTTATACGTCTCTGTTTTGCTGATGATTATAAACATCCAGCGTGCAGGAGCCAAGCTTCCAATTCTTCCCTTTGTTTTTTTGCAAATCAACCAAAGTCAATTTGACTGCTCTCAATTACATAAGTATTGATGACTCTCAGTAGTAAGAGTTTGGGGCAGAGGCAATCTGACATGTAACAAATGAAGGTAAAGTATCAGAAGCCTCATTTGCTCCAGCCTTTTCCAAGGCCCTGGGGAGAACTGTAGCAATCTGTTCAGGCGGTAGCTGTTTGTATAAATTTTGTAAAGATCAGCTATTTCAACCACAATCAGTAAAGGCACTCTCTCTTTCCACTCTAAATTCCTCTCAATCAAACTCCCCTTATATTAGGTGGTGTTGGAGTGACCATAGGTATTTTGGGTATCTGGCTAAGGGGAAGTTGAGTTAGTGATACATTTAGTTTGGGTTAAGTGGGGCAAATGTGATTTACAGACATTTACATACACAGTTAACTTATTCCTAGCTGACCTGGTGTAGGAGTACTCTTACTACACACTTAGAAAACTTACCCAGGGGCACGATCAGAAGATGGAGGACCGGGGGTGGTACCGTGATATGAACCTGTTCTATGGCACCTGGCACTAGATGTATAGGGAGAGAAGGAGAAACGTTTTAAGAGTACAAAGCCAAAAAGCTCATCTGTGGAAAAATCTTCTAATCGAGCCATATAAAATTGTAAGTGGAAGATTCATTCTCATCAATTCCTAGGAAAACAAGTTCTATCCTGTTAAAAATATACTCTATACGCAGTGAATACAATTATAAACTCTTCATCATTTTTTTTTTTTTGAAGAGATTATGTAAAATAGAATTTATCAGAATTCCTCTGTTCCTAAGGCACACAACTGAGGGAGAACTACAACAGCAAACATGTCTGTGGAAGTTGCATATTTTATGAATTTTAAATATTAATAATACAAAAATTTTTGATCAACCAAGTTAGAGGAAGGACAGAATTATCATTTATTCTCTCTATAGGAAATATTACAAAATCGTTGTCACATGTAAAGGTTATCAAAGAGTATGTACCCAAAAATGTAGGAAAAAAATATTATAGAGCTGTATCAACAATTAACAAAAATATTACAGTATTTTATGGACTTTTTGGTATTATTTCACTTTTAAATTTGAAATTTATTATGATTTCTTTTCTCATTCTACATAGTCACTTTTGTACTTAATTTTACATTTGTAATTTTTAATTCTTTTTCACAAAGACCAAACCCCAGCCTGTTGTTGTAGAGTCAATTCTGACTCATAGCAACCCTATACGACAGGGTAGAACTGCCCCATAGGGTTTCCAAGGAACAGCTGGTGGATTTGAACTGCCGACCTTTTGGTTAGTAGCCAAGTTCTTAACCACTACGCCACCAGGACTCCTTTCTCAAAGAAGACTCTCAAAATTGTGTAAGTCTCAGGCTCCACAAAATTTGGATCCAATTTTAGATAGGTAAGAATATTGGTTCTTTCCCTTCATAACCTTGCTGCCAGGTTACAACAAACCCAAGTGTCAGATTAAATCCTGCCTAAAGTCAGCCTCATACAACAAACATGTATTAATAAGCAGGCAGAAGAATAATCACACAAGCTGTTCTGTAATCTCAATAAAGACCCAGCTCTGTGTCCTTTTATGTGCTCTAACAGGACTTTTCATAGAAGGTTTATTTGAAACAAATGCAGTACCATTCCAAAAGCAGAATTCTGCTAACCATCTAGTTAGAGTCAGGTTAACAAGAACCCTCTGAATCAGCATCTACAAGGGACTGTTTAGGAATCGAGTCCAGATGAGGAGGAAGGACTTGCTGGGTTCTGACATCCTGTTCCTACCAGGGTAGGAGTATCTCTACAATACTTCACCTAATCCTATTGTCTTGACCACGAGTCATTTTACCAACAAAAAGCATTTCTAACATCCATTATGGTAATTAAAGTTTCTGATGATTACTGGAGATGATGCTAGTTAAAGGACTCATAGTACCTGCTTCTGGAATAAGACTCTTTAGTAAATATTAGCTAACAACCCCTGGAATGTGTATTCCTAGTTAGAGCATCCCTTAGATCTAACACACATGTACAAATCACATTGTTCATGCAGATGCATTTTAAAGTAGATTACAGAAAATGCAATGTCTCTCTTCTGTTATAATCATTTTTTTTTTTAATTGTACTTCAGGTGAAGGCTTACAGAACAAATAGTTTCTCATGAAACAGTAGCACACATACTGTTTTACGACATTGGTTAACAACCCCACAACATGTCAACCCTCTAACTTCTCAACCTTTTTTTGCTGAAAATACACATAGCCAAAGATACACCATTTCAAAAATTTCTACATGCACAGTTCAGTGACATTGACTACGCTCTTCCAATTGTGCTGCTATTCTCACTTAAGATGAAGGCTTACAGAACAAAAGAGTTTCTCATTTAACAGTTACTACACATGTTGCCCTATGACAATGGTTAACAATCTCACAAAACATCGACAATATCCTTACTCAACCTTGGGTTCCCTATCACCAGCTTCCTTGTCCACTTCTGCCTTCTGGTCCTTGTCACTGGACTACTGTACCTCGTTAGCCTCATTTGGTTTTACGGGGCTGTCCACTCCCAGGCTGAACCGTGAACCTCGGAGGTAACCTCACCACTGAGCTAAAAGGGTACCTGGGGGCCATACTCTCAGGGTTTCTCCAGTCTCCGTTAGGCCAGTAAATCTGGTCTTTTTTTGTGAGTTAGAATTATGTTCTACATCCTTCTCCAGCTCTTTCCAGAACCCTCTGTTGTGATCCTGGTCAGAGCAGTCAGTGGTGGTAGCCAGGCACCATCTAGCTGTACTGGACTCAGTCCAGTGGAGGCCTTGGTAGCTGTGGACGATTAGTCCTTCAGACTAATCTTTTCCTTGTATCCGGTTCTCTTCATTCTCCCTTGTTCCTGAAGGGATGAGACCAGTGGAGTCTCTTAGATGGCTGCTCACAGGCTTTTAAGACCCCAGACACTACTCACCAAGGCAGAATGTAGAGCATTGTCTTTATAAGCTGTTACGCCAGTTGGGCTAGATGTTCCCCGAGACCATGGTCCCCACAGCCCTCCACCCAGCAATTCAGTCCCTCAGGGAGTTTGGATGTGTCTATGGAGCTTCCATGACCTTTCCTTGTACAAGTTGTGCTAGTTTCCCCTGTATTGTGTACTGTCTCACCCTTCACCCAAGATACCACTTATCTATTGCCTATTTAGTATTTCCCCCCTACCCCTCCCATCCCTGGTAACCAACAAAGATTGTTAATTTTGTGTGTGAACTTTTTCATGGGTTTTTACAATAGAGGTCTCATACAATATTTGTCCTTTTGTGACTGACTTATTTTACTCAGCATAATGTCCTCTAGTTTCATCCATGTTATGAGATGGTTCACAGAGCCATTGTTGTTCTTTCTCGTTGCATAGTACTCCGTTGTGTGTATGTACCATAGTTTGTTTATCCATTCATCTGTTGATGGGCATCTAGGTTGTTTCCATCTTTTTGCTATTGTGAACAATGCTGCCATGAACATAGGTGTGCATATGTCTATTTGAGTGATGCCTCTTACTTCTCTAGGATGTATTCCTAGGAGTGGAATTGCTGGATCGAATGGTATGTCTATTTCTAGCTTTCTGAGGAAGCGCCATATCATTTTCCAAAATGGTTGTATCATTTTGCATTCCCACCAGCAGTGCATAAGAGTTCCAATCTTCCCACAGCCCCTCCAACATTTGTTATTTCCAGTGTTTTTGATTCGTGCCAGTAATGCCAGGGTGAGATGGTATCTCACTGTGGTTTTAATTTGCATTTCTCTAATGGCTAGTGATCGTGAGCATTTCCTCATGTGTCTGTTGGCCATTCAAATGCCTTCTTTGGTGAAGTGTCTGTTCATTTCCTTTGCCCATTCTTTAATAGGATTGTTTGTCTTTTTGTTGTAGATGTGTTGGATTTTCTTGTAGGTTATGGAGATTAGACCTTTGTCTGACTGTACTGTCCTAAAATTTTTTCCCAGTCTGTAGGTTCTGTTTTTACTCTTTTGGTGCAGTCTTTTGAAGAG
The DNA here is from genome assembly GCA_030035585.1 of Dugong dugon. NCBI lineage: Eukaryota > Metazoa > Chordata > Mammalia > Sirenia > Dugongidae > Dugong > Dugong dugon. Next base: position 158,177,628 of record CM057462.1, read on the forward strand.
CATAGGTGTTTGATTTTTAGAAGATCCCAGTTATCTAGCTTATCTATTGGGGTTTGTGCTTTGATGGTTATGGTTTGTAGCCTGTTAATGCCATGTATTAAGGCCTGAAGTGTTGGTCTTATTTTTTCTTCTGTGAACTCTATAGTTTTAGGCTTTATATTCAGGTCTTTGATCCATTTTGAAGTAGTGTTTGTATACGGCATGAGGTATGGGTCCTGTTTCATTTTTTTGCAGATGGATGTCCAGTTTTGCCAGCACCATTTGTTAAAAAGACTGTCTTTTCCCCATTTGATGGACTTTGGGCCCTTGTCAAAGATCAGGTGACCGTAGGTGGATGGATTTACATCTGGGTTCTCAATTCTATTCCATTGGTCAATGTATCTGTCGTTGTACCAGAACCAGGCTGTTTTGACTACTGTAGCTGTATAGTAGGTTCTGAATTCAGGTAGTGTGAGTCCTCCAACTTTATTCTTCTTCTTCAGTAGTGCTTTACTTATTTGGGGCTTCTTCCCTTTCCATATAAAGTTAGTGATTAGTTTTTCCATCTCTTTGAAGAATGTTGTTGGTATTTGGATCGGGGTTGCATTGTATTTGTAAATTGCTTTGGGTAGAATTGTCATTTTCACAACATTGAGTCTGCCTACCCATGAGCATGGTGTGTTTTTCCATTTATGTAGATCCCCTTGGGTTTCATGCAGTAGTGTTTTGTAGTTTTCTTTGTATAGGTCTTTTACATCCCTGGTCAGATTTATTCCTAAGTATTTTATCTTTTTAGGGGCTATTGAAAATGGTATTGTTTTCCTGATTTCCTTTTCATCGTTCTCCTTATTGGTGTACAGGAATCCATCTGATTTTTGAATGTTTATCTTGTATCCTGCTACTCTGCTGAATCTTTCTATTATTTCCAGTAGATTTCTCGTGGAGTCTTTAGGCTTTTCTATTGATACTATCATATCATCTGCAAACGGGGACAGTTTAACTTCTTCATTACCAGTTTGGATGCCCTTTATTCCTTTTTCTTGCCTTATTGCTCTAGCTAGAACTTCCAGCACAATGTTAAATAGGAGTGGTGATAAAGGGCATCCTTGTCTTGTTCCCGTTTTCAAGAGAAATGTTTTCTGCCACTTTCCATTAAGAATGATGTTGTCCATTGGTTTTGCATAAATGCCCTTTATTATGTTGAGAAATTCTCCTTCTATACCTATTTTATTGAGAGTTTTTCTCAGGAATGGGAGTTGGACTTTGTCAAATGCCTTTTTTGCATCAATTGAGATGATCATGTGATTCTTTTCTTTCCTTTTATTTATGTGGTGGATTATGTTGATTGATTTTCTAATGTTGAAGCATCCTTGCATACCTGGTATGAATCCTACCTGGTCGTGGTGTATAATTTTTTTGATATGATGCTGAATTCTATTGGCTAGAATTTTGTTGAGAATTTTTGTATCTATATTCATGAGAGATATTGGTCTGTAATTTTCTTTTTTTGTGACATCTTTGCCTGGTTTTGGTATCAGCATTATGCTGGCTTCATAGAATGAATTTGGAAGTGTTGCTTCCTCTTGTATGCTCTGAAATAGCTTGAATAGTACTGGTACAAGCTCTTCTGTAAATGTTTTGTAGAATTCTCCAGTGAAGCCATCTGGGCCAGGGCTTTTTTTTGTTGGGAGTTTTTTTTAATACCTTTTCAATCTCTTCCCTTGTTATGGGTCTGTTCAGGTTTTCAACATCACTTTGTTGTAGTTTGGGTAGGCCATTTGTTTCTAGAAATTTATCCATTTCCTGGAGGTTTTCAAATTTGTTGGAGTATAGTTTTTCATAATATTCTGTTATACTCCTTTTTATTTCAGTTGGGTCTGTTGTAATGTCACCCATTTCATTTCTTATTTGGGTTATTTATGTCCTCTCCTGTTTTTCTTTTGTCAGTCTGGCCAGTGGTTTGTCGATTTTGTTGATTCTTTCAAAGAACCAACTTTTGGTTTTGTTAATTCTTTCTATTGTTTTTCTGTTCTCTATTTCATTTATTTCTGCTCTGATCTTTACTATTTCCTTTCTTCTGGTGGTTGTGGGCTTTTTTTGCTGTTCTCTTTCTATTTGTTTGAGTTCTGTAGTTAATGTTTTGATTTTGTCCCTTTCTTCTTTTTTGATATGTGCATCTATTGCTATAAATTGTCCTCTGAGGACTGCCTTTGCTGTGTTCCAAAGGTTTTGGTATGATGTGTTTTCATTCTCATTTGATTCTAGGAATTTTTTGATTCCATCTCTGATTTCTTCTATTACCCACTGATGTGTAAGCAGGGTATTATTCGGTTTCCACATAATTGATTTTTTTTCCTTGCTCTTTCTATTGTTAATTTCTCCCTCGATGGCATTGTGATCAGAGAAGATACTTTGAATTACCTCAGCGTTTTGGATCTTGTTGAGGATTGCTCTGTGGCCTAAGATGTGGTCTATTCTGGAGAATGTTCCATGTGCATTGGAAAAGAATGTGTACTTTGCAGCAGTTGGATGGAGTGTTCTATATATGTCTATGAGGTCAAGTTGTCTGATTGTGCCCTTTAGGTCTTCTGTATCTTTGCTGAGTTTCTTCTTAGTTGTTCTGTCCTTTACTGAGAGTGGTGTGTTGAAGTCTCCTACTATTATTTTGGAACTGTCACTTCATCTTTTCAGTGTTGTTAAAGTTTGTTTTTTTGTATTTTGGAGCCTTGTCATTGGGTGCGTAGATGTTTATTATGGTTATGTCTTCATGATGGATTGTCCCCTTAATCATTATATAGTGTCCTTCTTTGTCTTTTATGGTAGATTTTGTTTTAAAGTCTATTTTATCTGAGATTCGAATTGCCACTTCTGCTCTTTTTTGGTATTTGTTAGCTTGATATATTTTTTTCCAACCCTTGACTTTTAATAAATTCACATTTTTGTTTCTAAGGTGTGTCTCTTGTAGACAGCATATTGATGGATCCTGTTTTCTTATCCATTCTGTCACTTTCCATCTCTTTATGGGTGCATTGAGTCCATTTACTTTCAGTGTAATTATTGATAGATGTGAGTTTGTTGCTGTCATTTTGTAGTGCTTTTTTTGTGCTACTGACATTTTCTTTGTTCTTCTGACTCTCTTGTGCTGAGTTACTTTTGTTTGTGGATTTTTTTTTCATTTGTTTTGTTTTTGTACGTTTTGTTTTTGCTGAGACTTTATGTTTTTCCTCTTTTTTTATGAGTATATTTGTTAACTTTCTTTCTGGTTACCATGAATTTTACCCTTATCTTTCTAAGTTTGAAGCAGTCTACCATTACTTGTCATCACCTTGCCTTCCTCTCCATTAGAAGGTTGTATACCTAAGCCATTTGTTCCCTCTTTTATTGTTTCGATGTTGTTGTCATTTACTGATTAACTGTTCTGATTCCCTGTTGCATTTCTTTTGGTTTTGGATAGTCCTCGAGAGTTCATTTCCTAGATTGGTATCTGGATGATACAATCCTGCATCTTAGATTCTGCCTGTGAGCTGAAGCTGTCTGTCCTCAGATCGAAGGACTCTGTTTAATAGTTCTTGTAAGTTGTGTTTGACTTTTACATATTCCCTTAATCTCTGTTTATCTGGAAATTACTTAATTTCACCATCAAATCTGAACAAGAGTTTTGCAGGATATATTATTCTTGGCTGCCAGTTTTTTGTTTCAAGAGTTTATATATGTCATCCCATTGCCTTCTTGCCTGCATGGCTTCTGCTGAATAATCTGAGTTTAGTCTTATTGTTTCTTCTCTGTATGTGGCTTCTTGTTTTTCATGAGCTGCTCTCAGGATTCTTTGTTTGTCTTTGGTTTTGGTGAGTGTGATTATGATATTCCTTGGTGATTTTCTTTTGGAGTCTTTCCTATATGGGGTTCATTGAGCTTTTTGTATGGCCAGCTTTTCATCTTTCATGATACTGGGGAAGTTTTCTGTCAGCAGTTCTTCAATGATCCTCTCTGTGTTTTCTGTTTTCTCCCCCTGTTCTGGAATTCCAATCACTCACAAATTTTTGCTTTTCCTTGTATCCCACATAACTCTCAGGGTATCTTCTTCTTTTTTTTTTCTTTTTGTTCTTTTTTCTGAGCTTTCCTCAAACAGAGTTGTATCCAAGTGTTTGTCTTCAATTCCACAGATCCTGTATTCCACCGTTTCAAATCTGCTTCTCAGCCCTTCTACAACACCATCCATTTCTGAAATTTTGTTGTTTATCTTTTGGATTTCTAATTGTTGTCTTTGTATAATTTCTAGTTGTGAATTTATTTTGGCATTTTGTTCCTGCATTATTTTCCTGAATTCTTCCAATTTTTTTGTCTGTATTTTCCATGACTTTGTCTATTTTTTCCTCATGTTTGTCAGCTTTTTGCCTCAGCTCTTGGAGAATTCTGAGTATTAGAGATTTGAATTCCCTATCAGGTAGTTCTAGTGCATTTTCTTCCACTGGAAAGTCATCTGTTGTTTTATTTTGAACATCTACTGGAACCATCCTGTCCTGTTTTTGTAAATGTTTTTATATTGTCTGCTGTCTTCAGGGCATTCAGTAGTTATTTTCTTGTTTATTGATTGTAGATTTGTTTGTTTCATCCTTTTTTTTTTTTAATTTGACTATGTCTGAGCAGGCAGACTGTGTGTTCTTTGTTGTTTGCTCGTCTGTGGACGCAATACTTTTTGCCTCCTTCTCCAATTGGCAGGGTCAGTCACTCAGATATGGTACAGCAGGGCAGGTCTAGCTGAAGAGGAGTTACTGGGATGGGTTGTTTGTGGCACTTACTACAGCCACCAGAGCTGGTCGGTAATCAGTGCAGGGCAGGTTCCAGTAGGCCGTGCCTGTGCTGCTTGGTGGTGTGATGTCAAGTGCACGGTGCAGGTAGGCAGGATGCAGCAGGGAGACTGTTATGTGTGGAGCTAAGATGATTATGGGAGAGAGGAGAGCAGAACAGGAGCCAAAAACATACAAAAAAGGATGCTAGGGGAGCTTGCCTTTGGAGTGGAGAGATGAGAGACTATGAAATGCAGAAAAACAGAAAGGGGAAGAGGAAGAAAAGAAAAGAATGAATAAATAAAAATCGGAAAGGTTAAAGAACCACAAAGTTCCCAGGGATCCCACTGGTGCAGCTATAAGGTCTGGGGAAGTCACTCTCCAGTGTTGCAGTACAGCCTGGCTAGAAGGCATAGAGGTATACAATGCCAGGTACTCAGGGAACAGAAAGAGAAGGAAGATATAGAGAGATGAGAAAGTGAGCAATGAAGAAAGACAAAAAGGGAAAAAGAGGGGAAAAAAATAAAACAAATTAAAAAAAAAAAAGCACAAGAAAGGCCCCCCAAAAAAGACAGAAAAAAATATAACCAACAAAAAAAGAACAGCTCTTAAGGATCCCACTGCAAGTCTGTGCAAGCCAAGGGGGAGGTCTCCTTGCCATTCAGCACCGCCTAGCCAGAAAGGGCTCTCAACTCAAGAAAAGGAAAAGAAAACAAACAAACAATTCAAAACAAACAAACGAACAAAAGCCCCGGGATCCCACCAGCGCGGCAGCCCAGACCGGGAAACAGCTCCACACTGGAATGGAGCTCCACAGCCCCTCAGGAAGAAGCAAAGATGGTGCACGGTGCCAGGTATTTGAGCAAAAGGAGTGGGAGGTGGTGAGAGGTAAGGAAGAAATCAAAAGAAGCAGAAAAAAAAGCAACACTAGCAGCCAACAGATGGCACTCAGAGAGCCAGCTAGTGTGGGCTGGTGTTTCTCGGAGAAGAGACTGTGTCCGCGGGAAGCAGAGGGGGCCGAGTGTGGATAAAGAAGGGTAGGGAGTGGGAAAGCGTATATCACAAATTACTGGAGCTCTGCAGCCCCTCAGGAAGAAGCAAAGATGGCACACGGAGCCAGGTATTTGAGCGAAAGGAGGGGGAGGTGGTGAGAGGTAAGGAAGAAATCAAAAGAAGCAGAAAAAAGCAACACCAGCAGCCAACAAATGGCACTCAGAGAGCTGGCCCGTTCGGGTGTGTGGAATCCAAGTGGCCGGTTCTTCCAGGACAAGAGATTGTGGCCACAGGAAGCAGAGGAGGCCAAGTTGGGGTGAAGAAGTGTGGGGGGTGGAAAGCGTATATCCCAGACTACCGGTTGTTTTTTCTCCTGCTGGACACTCTGTGAGGCTGCTTTCTCGTACCCCCTGTTTGCTGGTCTCCGATAGGAGTCCAAGATGGCGGATCCGCGCTGTGTTAGCTGGTAGGGGACCTCTGCATGAATCTCTCCTCACTCTCCGTTCTCTGTCAGTTTCTCACTCCATTTGGTGCTTGGCTGAGTTCTTTATCTCTTCATTTGATGTTTTAGGGTTTTGGGATTGTTGTATTCTCTGTTCAGCTTAGTTTTTCAGATGTGGAGGGACGGCGTGGTGCTTCTGCCTAGAGCACCATTTTGCCGGAACTCCTGTTATAACCATTTTTTCATTGAGTTCTGTGGAACTCTGGGTTACCATGGAGGGTAAGGGAGAGGAAGCTCTGCTCTGATTGTGCTAGATATTGGGGTGGTGCATACTATTTCCTTTGTGATAAATAAAGGGGGTTCTACTGCTTTTTGGAACTTTGAAAACCATTGCTCTAGCACTGAATACCTCTCTCTATGATGGGTGTGCACTCATTGTTGCAATGAAAGGCCAAGGTGTGCTTGAGTTGGTTTATGCCACTGAAAATGATGCTGGGGATTCAGTGGAGGTCTGTGGGTCAAGAACCTGCTGAGGTGTGAAAACTATAACGTAACCGCATCCTCCTCTCCCTTGTCTACATCCACGACCATTTATGCCAAGATATGTTCCCATCAGATTTTTACCCACAAAAAACTTCTTGTACTGGCGTCAAAATCTCCATAGCCAGGTTGCCAAGGTAGAAAGACTTCTGGCCTAGAAGATTTCTTCCAGTCTTGGAAAGAGGGCTTAGAGGGGAACAGAAGCAAGATGGTCAGATATAGGATGCATTTCATGCTGGTCTATAGTGGACATTTATTGTTTGTGTCCCAATATCTATTCTTTTTTGAGGAACCAGTCCTCCTTTTATTTTGGAACTGCCTCCCAATGATGATGATAAGGGTTTCTTCAGTCTTACCCTTGGTCTCACAGTGATCCAATCACCCAGGGAACCAACCCGGTCTTTCCAAGGGTTTTTTGAACTGAGAGGCAAGGCTTTACTGTCTGATGGCAATGCTGGAAACAAGTAAGCCTGGAAATGCCTGGCACTGCTAGCGTTCCTGGTTCCAAGCTTGAGACGAAAGCCAGTTGGAGAGCACAAAGCTTCCCTGCAGCAAGCAGGAAAGAGGGCTGAGGAGAGAGTGTCCTGAGTGCCTCCGGGTTGTGGTGCTAGCCACTGCTGATACCCAACCCTGTTACTGCCCCTTTTGTTTTGGTTACACGTGCCTACAGATTGTCTCCATTGCCTGAACTTGTTGGCATTGGATTTCTGTTATTTTTTAACAACAACAAAAATACCCTAAACAATGCACCAGCAAAGGCAGCAAAATTACAGTGCTTGATAAAATAGAAGAAATGAAAATAAGAGCAACAACGGAGAAAATGCACCATAATTCATAAGAACAAAATAACTAGGGAGAATAAAACTTGTAGTCTTGGAAATCTACACCCCAGGGTACAGGATAGTTACTGAAAACAGTGACCTTGAGATTTTAGCTCAAGAAGATAATGTGGCCGCACTAGTTTCATTGAGTCTTGGTGAATGGTATTCACACAGGGCCGGCAGAAATGGAAAAGTCTTCTGTTTTTCAAAGGAAGGGAGTGCAAGAGGACCATGTGTTAACATGAGAGCACCTGCATGGAAATCCACATACCATGAAGGAAGAGACAGTAAAGGACCAGATAAGGAGAGAAGGGAAATGAGATGTAGCATGTACTCTAGGCTATGCGACCAGATGTAAGATACAAATGACACAATCCTCATAAGCATCATGGGCTGGGCTGGGGCAGAGGGTGCATCCAGCTGACTGGGAGTGAGGAGTAGGGGCTAGAAAGCACAGAAGGCAAAGAGCCAGGAAGCAGCAACTGGCTGACCTGGGGCAGCAGGCAGCCAGGCACAGGCATGTCTGGGAGCAGACATGAGATGCAAAATGGATCGACTCCAGAGCAGACAAAAATGGAGCTCAGGTCAATCTAAGGGCAGAAACCAGGTAACATGAGTGAGAAAAATCTAGAAGAGGGTCCTAAGAACAGACAGATACAGGTTTAGGGAGAAACCAGGAGTGGATACTAGAAACCAGAAGTGGGTTTGTAGTGTGTGTGTAGATGAAGCAGTTGGTCAAGAACATGCAGACACAAAGGCTCACATGAGATTTCACCAGATGGCTGTCTGCTGCTGAGCTGTCGCTTTTATTCCTGCTTGTCCACATGTGGGTGGCTCTGCCCTCGGGGCTCAAAGGCACTGAGCAGGCCTTCTGATGGCACATATGACAATGCTGGCACAGCAGCAACACAGAGTGGTGATAGCTAGAAATCTCATTCTATGAGACACAGAATGTCTGATAAATTCTCGTGCTCACAGTTTCATCTTTTATAATTTAACAAAAGAAATGAGAAAAGTGGCTACCCTGAACCTATCTCTGGGTATTCTGCTCTGGAGAAGTGGAAGTAACAGGGCCCCTGGGAGGAGACAGTCTTGCAGTCAATGTTATCCAGGGCTTGGCCAATGAAGGTCCCGAACCTTTTTGGAAAGCAGGTTTTCAGAGTGTTCAGAAAAGAGCTAGATAGGAATCCATAAGCAGAGACTTTCAGTGAGAAGACAGCTCGAGAGGAAAGGGAGGCTAATTGGGGCTAATTGTATTTTGTTAACAAATGATAGCAAGAAAACACAACGCCTCAAACCGTACTTTATTTCCAACTTCTCGGTCAAGAAGACTGATCTTCAATCTGGAAAGGGTAGAATTAATGCTGGTTAGACTGAATTGAGTAGTCCCTGGGTGGCGGTTCAAACATACAATGCGCTGGGCTGCTAGTGGAAAGGTTGGCAGTTAGAACCCAATCAGAGGCTTTTTGGAAGAAAGACCTGGCAATCTACTTCCAGAAAACCAGCTCTTAAAAACCCTATGGAGGAGGCAGGGCCAAGATGGCAGAGTAGTCAGACACTTCTGGTGGACCATCTTACAACAAAGACCCAAAAAAACGAGTGGTTCGATTATATATGGCTATCTGGGAGCCCTGAACATCAAAGGCAGAGTTAAGGAACCAGACTGACATAACAGAATACTATGAAAAATTGTACTCTAACAAATTTGAAAACCTAGAGGAAATGGACAACTTTCTAGAAACTCATCACCTACCTAAAGTAACACAAACAGAGGTAGAACAACCAGATAAACCCATAACAAAAGAAGAGATTGAAAAGGTAATTAAAAAACTCCCAACAAAAAAAAGCCCTGGCCCAGATGGCTTCACTGGAGAATTCTACCAAACTTTCAGAGAAGAGTTAACACCACTGCTAGTAAAGGTATTTCAGAGCATAGAAAAGGAGGGAATACTCCCAAACTCATTCTATGAAGCCAGCATAACCCTGATACCAAAACCGGGTAAAGACAACACAAAAAAAGAAGATTACAGACCAATACCCCTTATGAAGATTGATGCAAAAAATCATCAACAAAATTCTAGCCAATAGAATTCAGCAACATATAAAAAAAATAATTCACCATGATCAAGTGGGATTTATACCAGCTATGCAGGGATGGTTCAACATTAGAAAAATGATCAATGTAATCCATCACATAAATAAAACTGAAGACAAGAACCACATGATCTTATCAATCGATATGGAACAGGCATTTGACAAAGTCCAACACCCATTCATGATAAAAACTCTCAACAAAACAGGAATAGAAGGGAAATTTCTCAATATAATTAAGGGCATTTATACAAAGCCAACAGCCAACATCATTCTAAATGGAGAGAGTCTGAAAGCATTCCCCTTGAGAGCGGGAACCAGACAAGGATGCCCTCTATCACCACTCTTATTCAACATTGTGCTGGAGGTCCTAGCCAGAGCAATTAGGCTAGAAAAAGAAACAAAGGGCATCCAAATTGGTAGGGAAGAAGTCAAAGTGTCTCTATTTGCAGATGATTTGATCTTATACACAGAAAACCCCAAAGAATCCACAAGAAAACTACTGGAACTAATAGAAGATTTCAGCAAAGTTTCAGGATACAAGATAAACATACAAAAATCAGTTGGATTCCTTTACACCAACAGAGAGAACCTCGAAGAGGAAATCACCAAATCAATACCATTTTCAATAGCCTCCAAGAAGATAAAATACTTTAAAATAAATCTAACTATTAATGATCTATACAATGAAAACTACAAGACACTACTGCAAGAAACCAAAAGAGACCTGCATAAATGGAAAAACATACCTTGCTCATGGATAAGTAGACTCAACGTAGTGAAGATGTCAGTTCTACCCAAATTCTACCCAATTCTACAGATAAAATGCAATCCCGATCCAAATCCCACCAGCGTTTTTTAATGAGATGGAGAAACAAATCACCAACTTCGTATGGAAAGGGAAGAGGCCCTGAATAAGTAAAGCATTACTCAAGAAGAAGAACAAAGTGGGAGGCCTCATACTACCTGATTTTAGAACCTATTATACTGCCACAGTAGTCAAAACAGCCTGGTACTGGTACAACAACAGATACATAGACCAATGGAACAGAATTGAGAATCCAGACATAAATTCATCCACCTATGAGCAGCTGATATTTGACTAAGGCCCAAAGTCTGTTAATTGGGGAAGAGACAGTCTCTTTAACAAACGGTGCTGGCGTAACTGGATATCCATCTGCAAAAAACTGAAACAAGACCCATACCTCACACCATACACAAAAACTAACTCAAAATGGATCAAAAACTTAAATATAAAATTGAAAACGATAAAGATCATGGAAGAAAAAATAGGGACAACGCTAGGAGGCCTAATACATGGCATAAACACAATACGAACCATAAGTAACAATGCACAAGCACCAGAAGAGAGACTAGATAAATGGAAGCTTCTAAAAATCAAACACTTATGCTCATCAAAAGACTTCACCAAAACAGTAGAAAGACAACCTACAGACTGGGAAATAATTTTTGTCTATGACAAATCTGATCAGCATCTAATCTCTAAAATCTACAAGATACACAAAACCTCAACAACAAAAAGACAAACAACCCAATTAAAAAATAGGCAAAGGATATGAACAGGCATTTCGCCAAAGATATTCAGGCGGCTAACAGACACTTGAAGAAATGCTTACAATCATTAGCCATTAGAGAAATGCAGATCAAAACTATAATGAGGTATCATCTTACCCTAACAAGGCTAGCATTAATCCAAAAAAACACAAAACAATAAATGCTGGAGAGGTTGTGGAGAGACTGGAACACTTATACACTGTTGGTGGGAATGTAAAATGGTACGGCCACTCTGGAAATCGATTTGGTGCTTCCTTAAAAACCTAGAAATAGAAATACCATACAGTCCAGCTAACCTGCTCCTTGGAATATATCCTAGAGAAATAAGATCCATTACATGAATAGATATATGTACATCCATGTTCCTTGCAGCACTGTTCACAAAAGCAAAAAGATGGAAACAACCTAGGTGCCCACCAACAGACAAATGGATAAACAAATTCTGATATATCCACACAATGGAATACTACACAATGATAAAGAACAATGATGAAGCCGTGAAACATAACATGGAGGAATCGGTAGGGCATTATGCTGAGTGAATTTAGTCAGTCACAGAAGGACAAATATTATATAAGACCACTGTTATAAGAACTCAAGAAAAGGTTTAAACACAGAAGAAAACATTCTTTGACAGTTACAAGGGTGGGAAGGGAGGGTGAGGATTATTTACTAACCAGATAGTGGATAAGAATTATCTCAGGTGAAGTGAAGGACAGCACACACTACAGGGGAAGTCAGCACAACTGGACTAAACCAAAGCTAAGAAGTTTCCTGAATACAATCAAACACTTTGAGGGACACAGTAGCAGGGGCAGGGGTCTGGGGACTATGCTTTCAGGGGACATCTAGATCAACTGGCATAACAAAGCTTACTAAGAAATTGTTCTGCATCCTACTTTGGGTAGTGTAAATGGCAATGCTCTGGGCTGCTAATCAAAAGGTTGGAGGTTTGAGTCCACCCAGAGGTGCCTCTGAAGAAAGGTCTGGTGATCTACTCTAAAAAATCAGCCATTGAAAACACTATGGAGCACAGTTCTACTCTGACACACATGAGGTCACCCTGAGTTGGAATTGACTCAACAGCGGCTAGTTTTACTGGTATTTAACTCAGGGAATTCTGAGACAGTGTGCATATTTCAGGAAGAGAACAAAGTTGTTCACTCCTTCTCTGGCCCTTTACATTAGAGGTTGTAAGTCAGTGTTGTGTTTTGTTTGGCTCTGCCCAACAATTATGACAAATTCAGTTGCCAAAATTTGAGAACAGGGAGTGTGGCAGATTGTATTCTTGTCCTCAATTACCTCTCGTCCACCCTACCAGTGACCATGTGGGCGGCAAGGCCTCCCCGCCAGAGGAGCATTTATCTTCTCACCACTCACTCAGACTTGGCCTTGAGACCTGCTTTGGCTAATGGGATGTGAGCAGAAGTGACCTATGCCATGTTGGAGCAGTAGCTTAAAAGAGACATCACGTAGGCCATGAGAAGGGCATGTCCAAGATAGGGTCATCTCTTTGTCCTGGAGCCTGGAATGAGAAGACATGCAGAGCAGAGCCATAGCTGCAGATATGTGACATGAACAGAAATTAACCTATATTGCTGTAAGCCATTTTGGGGTTATTTGTTCTACAGTCCAATCTAGCAAAACTGGCTGATATGAGGAGATATCACATAAGAATCTGGATCTTCCACTTTAAAAAGTCAGAAGCTACAACAACACTGGCCCCAGTGCACCATGGCAACAAGTGACTGGAGATGAGAGGTGGCATCCTCCCCTTTAGATGGGGTGCGGGCTCTCTGGTTCACCCGTCTCCACCTGCCCACTTCACCTGTTTGCATGATGTGATGGTTAACTTCATGTGTCAACTTAGCTAGTGTCTTAGGCTGAGTTCTCTAGAGAAGCAAAACCAGGGAAGTGTATATACATAAATATATATAGAGAGATTTATCTCAAGGAAATGACTCACATGATCGTGGAGGCTGGCAAGTCCCAAATCCGTGGGTCAGGCATCAGGCTGAAGGCTTCTCCTGACTCATGTGGTTGTAGGGGCTGACAAACCCACAATCAGCAGGTCAGACGTAGGCTATTGGCTCCTGGGTTGCAGAAGCTGGTGAATCCCAGGATTGGCCATCAAATGACAGGCTCAAGTCCCAAAAATCAGAGGTCAGATGATGATGAGCCAGATGCAGGATCCAGAGCAAGGGAAAACCTTGCCAGAACATCTATATCAATACTGAATGCAGTTCACACCCCTAAGGAAACTCCCCCTACGTCACAGTAAGTATGTGACTTGAGTAAGAGTGTGACTCAAATACACCCTACACTAATCCTGCCTCATTAACATATGGAGGTTAGGATTTACAACACATAAAATGGAGGATAATTACATAATATCACAAAATGGAGGATAATTATATCCAATCACAAAATGGAGGACAACCACACAATACAGAGAATTATGGCCTACCCAAGTTGACATGTAACCTTAACCATCACAGGTAGGCTGTGGTGCCCAGTTGTTTGGTCAAGCCCTAGTCTAGATGTTGCTGTGAAAGTATTTTGTAGATGTGATGAACATTTACAGTCAGTTGACTTTAAATAAAGGAGACTTGCCTTTATAATGTGGGTGGGCCTCTTCCAATCAGCAGGAGGCCTTAAGAGCAAAAACTGAGGTTTCCCAGAGAAGAAGGAAGGAATTCTGTCTTAAGAGTATAACAAAGAAATCCTAGTCTGAATTTCCAGCCTGCTGGCCTGCGCTGCAGATTTTGGACTTGCCAGCTTTCAGGATTATGTGAGCCAATTTCTTAAAATCAATCATTTAATTCCTCTCAGTCATATATACAGGGGCCCTGGTGGTACAGTGGTTAAGTGCTATGGCTGCTAACCAAAAGGTCAGCAGTTCGAATCTACCAGCCACTTCTTGGAAACTCTTTGGGGCAGTTCTACTCTGTCCTATAGGGACACTAGGAGTCAGAATCGACTCAACGGGAATGGGTTTGGTTTTTTTGTTTGTTTGTTTTCTCTCTATATATACATATATTACATACATATAATTGTGTATTGGTTCTAGTTCTCTGGAGAACCCTGACTGATAAACAATGCACATGTCTTGCCTGGCCCTTCTAAGCTTGCCTCCAAGCCCTTGCTTTAAATGTAGCCCTTCTGCCCATGTATGATGAGAGTCACAGAAAATCTATACGAGTCGGTTATGAGCAATAAAACCTTCTGTCTCAGGCATTTGTCCATGTCCTTGACATGGTCTACAAGGCTGTTTATGACCTGGCCTTTGCCTTCTACCTCATTCACATGCCCACCTCCTTGTACTCTTCCCTCCAGCCACTCTGGGCTCCTCTAAGCTCCTTGAACGCAGAATGTTCTCTCATAGCACAACAAACCATATGAAAAATAAGAAAGTCTGTCTTGATCCTACCCTGGCTTTCGTGACTCATTCCTGGAAATTTTACCCCTAGAATTCAGTCATTGCTCAGCTCCAAGTATTATCTGTACACCCTGAGGGACCCCACTCCACCCTCCCTCCCATTTCTGGAATCCTTGTTCAATGCTCCATAGGTAGGTAGGCTTACCTCTGGTTTGGGGGAGATGATGGAAATGGAAGCATCAAGAGTTCTGTTGTTATATGGTCACTGCCTAGTGTCTGGGAGCAAACCAAGAGTCTTGAAAGATCTACCTGGGTAGCTACAGCTACCCATTGCTAATATCTCCCCCATTTTCCTTGGCCTTTCCTAACTGGAGAGTGCCAACCCTACTCATATGGAATCCAGCTGTATTGTCAACACACCCTAAATGTCCCCACCCTGGCCATTCCACTGGTGTCAAGACCCTAATCACTCAGGATAGCTACATGGCAGAGCTGGTGCCTTGGTCTGTCAAATAAATATCCTCCCTCTCAGCTGGACCCCAAGGTCTTTTGTACATTCCTAAGCATCGGTCTGTGTCAGTAGTTCATCATGGCTCCACCATCCCCACTGGATGGCAAAGAACAGACACCTCAGTCAGGATTGCAAGAAATCATTGCTTGAAACCACTAACTTCTCCTGAAGCCCAAGGTCTTATGAAAGTAGACCTAGATAGCACCTAGCCCCTTACCTGGAGCAGGCAGGAAGAAAGTGGAACACCTCCCTAGGATCACATTGACTAGGGGTTGGCCATGTGGCTTACATTATCTTCCAGCAGGTAGTACTGGGCTCTTGGAAGACTCCCTGGGACATCTCAGTATACTCTCTAGATAGATAGATATATGGATAGATACAGAGATAGACAGAGATAGACATACATACAGATATATAGGTGTACATCAGGGTTGTATCCTTTCACCATACTTATTCAATCTGTATGTTGAGTAAATAATCCGAGAAGCTGGACAATATGAAGAAAAATGGGGCATCAGGATTGGAGGAAGACTCATTAACAACCTGCGTTATGCAGATGACACAGCCTTGCTTGCTGAAAGTGAAGAGGACTTGAAGCACTTACTGATGAAGATCAAAGACCTACAGCCTTCAGTATGGATTATACCTCAACATAAAGGAAACAAAAATTCACAACTGGACCAACAAGCAATATCATGCTAAATGGAGAAAAGATTGAAGTTGTCAAGGATTTCATTTTACTTGGATCCACAATCAACGCCCATGGAAGCAACAGTCAATAAATCAAACAACTAATATCTGCTACAAAAGTCCTCTTTAAAGTGTTAAAAAGCAGAGATGTCACCTTGAGGACTAAGGTGTGCCTGACCCAAGCCATGTTATTTTCAATCTTCTCATATGCATGTGAAAGCTGGACAATGAATAAGGAAGACAGAAGAATTGATGCCTTTGAATCATGGTGTTAGCAAAAATATCGAATATGCCATGGACTGCCAGAAAAACAAACAAATCTGTCTTGGAAGAAGTACAGCCAGAATGCTCCTTGGAAATAAGGATGGCAAGACTTCGTCTCACATACTTTGGACATGTTATCAGGAGGGACTAATTCCTGAAGAAGGATATCTTGCTTGGTAAAGTAGAGGGTCAACAAAAAGGAGGAAGACCCTCAATGAGATGGATTGACACAGTGGCTGCAACAATGGGCTCAAACATAGCATCAATTACGAGGATGGTGCAGGGCCAGGCAGTGTTTCGTTCTGTTGCATATAGGGTTGCTATGAGTCAACCAACTCGACAGCACTTAACAACAACAACAACAACAACAACAAGCGCACATATATATAAGTATATATAAATATATCAGTATGTTTGCCTCCCTTTTGCCTTGTATCTCACCCCCATAACAATTCTGTCTACAGACTGCTGCCAGCAAGAGCCTCATAAAATGCATATCTGATTATACAGTTCTCCTGCTTAGACCTCTATTGCCCGATTCCTCATGGCTTTCAGGACATAGTTCAAGCTTCTTAGCATAAACAAGAAAGTCTGTTCATGATCTGGGCCCTAAGGGCTTTTCTGTCCCCTGCTCCCCCTGACTTCTTGCCCACCCTGAGTTCAAGCTGTATCAAAATGCTCAGCGCATCAAGCTGCGTTGAGTCTCATACTCTTCCTTACGCCGGAAATGCATCTTGTGGCTTCTTCTTCTAACTGATCCCACCTGGCCAGAACACTCCAAAGGTGGTGTCTCATTTAGGAAACTTCCCCAGATCCCTCAGGTTAATTTAGACGCTCATCCCCTGAGCTCCTGAGCACCTGGGCTCCCTGTGACAATGCAGTTCTCACATTGTGCTGCCACCTGTGTCCCTTAGACTAGGAGCACTTTGAGGGCAGGAGCCTCACATGTCTGTTGTATTTATAGTCTCTGGAATCAAATAATACTTAATACTAATAATTGCAAAAAGAACCATCTGTCTTCTGTCATTCTGCTTTCTTCTCCCTCCCCCTTGCCATCCACCCTAAACCTTGTTGTTTTCTCCGTTAATCCTTGTGTGTATAATCAGGAAGACAATCCTTGGGGTTGCTTGTTCATCAGACATTTATTGAGCCTCTCCTTTGTGACAGGAACCACACTAAATGATGGGGCACGTGGCAAATAAGCCTGACAAGATTGTGGCCATCACAGAGCTTACATTCTACGCAGTGGGAAGGACAGTCAACAAGCCAGACACTGAATAAGCTAGTGAATGAAGATGATGTGAGGTGATGGTGTGTGCAGTGAGCAAAAATAAAGCAGTGCAAAACAGATAGGGAGTGCTGGGGGCAGGCAGTGAGTTGTTATTTTATTTAGAGTCTTCTAGGAAGGCCTCTTGGAGAAGATAGCATTTGCACAGGGATCTGGAGGAAGTGAAAAGTCATGCATGCATTTGGAGAAGAGCTTTCCAGACAGAGAGAACAGCAAGTGCAAAGACCCTGTAGGGTTATAGTATAGTATATAGACCCTGTTAGGGTTATACTAAATATTGTAGCAAACAAATCCCGAAATGTCACAGTATAAATTTGACACAATAGAAGTTTATCTCTTGATCATGTCCCAGTCCAATGCTATGTTCATGGCAGCATTCCTCCTCTTCGTGACAGAGGGACCCAGATGCCTTCTATCTGTGGCTCTCCCCTTTCCAAGGACCTCCAAGTCCTCCCCGTTAAGTGTGCAGATGGGGAGTAGAGAAGGCACAGAAGGTTCCTAAGAACCCCAGTCAGAAGTGACCAGTCCCATGGATGCCTGCCGGGTTCCACTGGGGAGAACCTGTCACATGGCCACACCTGAATGCCAGGTGCACTGGGACTATAATGCCACACTGTAGATGGCCATTTTTTTAGACAGCTCACCCCCTCTGCCTTTGTGAGCAGACAGCACTTGGTAGTTCAAGGCTCAGTTATGTGGCTGGTGTGGCTGGGACAGAAGGAGCCAGGAACAGCACATTGGGTCAGAAAGACAACACGATGGGGTGGCCAAGTGAGGTAGGGCCCTGGGGGTCATTCTAAGGACTTCGAATTTTACTCTGTACGAAATGGGAAGTCCCTGGAGGGCTTTGAGCTAGGCAGTGACATGAAATGTCTTATGATTCAAAAGGGCACTCTGGCTGCTGTACAGGGACTAGAATGGACACAGGTAGGCAGGAAGGAGGGAGCCATACAGGGCAGAGATGATGGTGTACTGAACCAGGTAGGAGAGGAGGGTGCCATACCAGCCCTTCCACAGAGACACACGAATGGGATAGCTGAGGACCTCTGATCTAGTCCAACTCCTGCCTTCCAAACCAGGGGCTAGCAAACTTTTTATGCAAAGGGCCAGATAGTAAGTATTTTCAGCTTTACAGGCCATATGGTGTCTGCGTAACTACTCAGTTCTGCTGTTGTAACATGAAGGCAGCCATAAACAATATGTAAATGAGTGATTGTGGCTGCACGCCAATAAAACTTTATTTACAAACACAGGCACTCAGCCTGTAAGTGTAGTTTGCTGACCCCTGTTGAACCATTCACAAATAGTGCTGGTCTTCTCTTGTCCCACATTTCTAGTTGAGGTCTTGCTGGTGGTTGCAGAACATGGCTGACACTCTGTGCGCTGTCACTGCTTAAAGTTTGTATGACAGCCACTCCCAATGAACTGAGTTTCTTGTAGTAACACTTGTGACATAAGAATGAATCACAGCTTCCCTCTTTCTTTGAGCAAGTTGTCTCTTGACAAAGAAAATAGCTTTTGGCAAGACCTTTTATTATAGTTCAGGCTCATCAGCTATTCTTCTATAACTAAATACCTTTATTATGTGTAATTAAGGCAGCAACTGAGAAAAGATGCAAATGTGTTCTTAAAAATCTGATTTCAAAGCAGCTAGGAGCTTTTCGACCTTTTAAAAGGGCAGGTTTAAACTAAAACACATTTGGCGTGTGCCAAAATGGGAAAAGGAGAAAATAAAAGCTGAAGAAAGGAATTTGAAGATAAGGAGTGGTGCAGCTTAGTGTTCAGGAACTCTTGCCAGTCTAGTGCTCATCATGGGAGCCAAGCTGACTGCAAACACCAGGGAGCATCCTGAGGCCAAGCCAGTTCTGCTCTCCACGATGGCTCCCTGGCCCCAAGTTAAAGTATTGTAGCAGCAGAAATATTACAAGCTACTGCTTTTTCAACTTCCACGTGTACTTTTTCTTTTTCAGAGTTTCCTCCATCTCTTTGCAGGGTTGGATATATAGTGTAGCAGGGCAACTGGAAAACAGGAAAGAAGCCTGGAGAAAGAAAGAGAGCATCTCATCCCCTTATTTAGGATGAGGAGTCGAAGCCAGAAATGATCCCTTCCTTTAGCACGGCATTGTCCAATAGAGCTTTCTGTCATGGTGAAAGTGTTCCATACCCTTGCCATCCAACATGGCAGTCACACGTGTGGTCATCAAACACTTAAAATGGGGCCAATGCAATGAATTTCAACTAATTTAAAGCTAAATGTATGGAGCCACACGTGGCTAGTGACCACTGGATAGGAGAGTGCAGCTGAAGCACATTGGTTAAGAACTGGTGCTCAGGAGTCAGACTGACATGGGTTTCGATCTTGGCTTCCCCACTTATGAACTGTGACCTGCGTGAGTCACTTACTGTCACTAATTCTTGGTTTCTTCATTTGCAGGATGGGTATGCTCATGCCTACCTCAGAGAGTAGTTGTGAGAGTGAGATGAAGAAGTGGAGATAAGGCACTTCACAGTGTCTGGCAGAAGGCAAACTCAATAAATGTTCACTGCTTTTGTTATTCTCTAGGAAGCCCCTTGAAGGATCCATAGACACTCTCTGAGACGTTTCAGGAAGATGACTCGTAGGGCATCTGTGCTGGTCTCTCCCAGAGTGGTCGCTTGGTCATAAATGACACCACATAAAGATGACTGGGCATAAGTATGAGGAGAGAAGCAGAAAGAGAGCCAATGGCACCAAACTAGACCTCTTAACACCTGTGGTCACCTTTGAGACTTCCTTGGGGAGGCAAAGACCACTATCAGCCATTCAGTATTTGGGTGGCAACATGCCCAGCTAAAAAGACCACATATCCCAGGCTGTCTTGCAGTTAAAACAAAAAACCAAACCCGTTGCCGTCAAGTCGATTCTGACTTACAGTGACCCTACAGGACAGAGTAGAACTGCCACATAGGGTTTCCAAGGAGCTGGTGGTGGATTTGAACTGCCAACCTTTTGGTTAGCATTTGAGCTCTTAACCACTACACCATCAAGGCTTGGTCTTGCAGCTAGGGGTGGCCACTGAGATGTAAGCAGACATTGTTGATTGGGACTTTCAGAAAGTCTTATGCGGGGTCAGACAGCTTGCATGTGCCCTTTTGCCTTTTTGCCTCAAGGGATGGAAGTCGTGTGCTACCAAGGATGGCAGAGCAAAAAATAAAAGAGGCCTGGGTTCCTGAGCACCATGAAACCACCATTATTAGCCTGGGACTGCCCACCTTTAGATTTCCTCTATGTAAAAGAAAACTCCTTATCATGTTTAAGCCATTATTCCTTTTGACTTTTCTTATATGTAGCAGAACCTAATACCAGCTGTGGATAATTATTTCTGAGCAGTGATTAATTATACAAGTCTAGGTTAGTATGGCATGTATTGGACGAAAGAAAGACCTTAAGAAAATCAGTTCAGTCTTTGTTCCTCCATCCTGCCTGCAGGGGACACCTAAGCCTTGAACCAACCCAAACCCACTGCCATCAAGTCGATTCCGACTCATAGCGACCCCATAGGGTTTCCAAGTCTACAGAAGCAGACTACCACATCTTTCTCCTGTGGAGCCACTGGTGGTTTTGAACCACCGACGTTTCAGTTAGCAGTCGATTGCTTTAACCGCTGCACCACCAGGGGTCCTTTAAGCCTTGAAGAGGCATTGAAAAAACCAAAACCCAAAACCAAACCCATTGCCGTCAAGTCAATTACAGCTCATTGTGATCCCATATGTTACAAAGTAGAACTGCTCCATAGGATTCTCCATGGCTGTAATCTTTTATGGAAACAGATCACTAGGACTTTCTTCCATGGCGCTGCTGGGTGGGCTTGAAACACTAACCTTTTGGTTAGTAAAAAAAAAAAAAAAACAAAAATCATTGCCATCGAGTTGATTCTGACTCATAGCGACCCTATAGAACAGAGTAGAACTGCCACATAGGGTTCCTAAGGAGCAGCTGGTGGATTCAAACTGCCGACCTTTTGCTTAGCAGCCAGACTCTTAACCACTGTGTCACCAGGGCTCTGAGGCGAAAACAATTTGCACCACCCAGGGACATTTGGGAGAGATATTAGAGATCATTTATTGTGGTCAATCTTTTTATCATCAAGCCTGCTTATTCCCTCTTCCTCCCCCCAGTGGATCAAAATAAGTTGTTTGACCATTGATTAAGTTATAATCGGTTTACTCATTATGAAAAACATTTAACAACCATAGTGGACGTTTGTCATTTTTTGGTAATCCAGCAGTTGAGCCCCTTTCCATAATTGGGGAATACTCCTAGGAGAAGGCCTGATACTTGCTCTCTCCGTCTTCCAGCAGCTAGGTATGAGCACACAAAGCTTAAGAATATCCAACTGGATGTCTCGCCTGGGAATTTGCATCTGTAGTGAGTAACATAAAGAAGCACCCACAGTTAGGTTTTAAAAAACTTTCCAAAGAGTTTTCAATGTCTCTGTTTCTACCACTGTAGATTCCTAAGGACTAGGGACTCCAGACCGGATACCACTGATATTGTTGCATTTCTTCATTTTACAGAAGAGAAAATGGAATCCCAGAGATTTGAAGCGGCTTACTCCATAAGCAGACTGTAGAAAGAACATTCCAGTGAGGGTCACTAGCTAATCACTCATTCCATCAGTCAACAGATACCCCCTGAAACCCTTGGGTGCACCACACACTGCATATGACATGTGGCATGGTCTCTCAAGGAACTCATAGTCAGAAGAGAGATGGCAGATGTGAGTGGAAGTGAAATCCCACCCTCTGGAAAAAAGCTTTGGGGAAACCAAAAAGACCCAAAGAACGTGAAAAGGACAGATAAGCACATTCAGATGGAAAAATGTAAATAAGAGAACAAAAGAAATGTGACTTGAACTTCAAGAACTCAAGCATGATGGGTGTTGTGGATTGAATTGCATCCCTCCAAAATATGTGTTGTAAATCCTAACTCCTATACCTGTCGTTATACTCCCATTTGGGAATGGGTTTTCTTTGTTATGTTAATGAGGCTGTAATAGTACAGTGTATATCTTAAATCAATCTTTTTTGAGATATAAAAGAGTAGATTGAGCAAGCTACCAAGCAGGCAAGCAGAGATGAGGGAAGATAGATGCCAAGCCACATGAAGATCACCCAGGAGCAGAAGCCCATAGAGACAAGGGCATTCTTCCAAAACCAACAGAGAGAGAAAGCCTAGAGCCGGCACCGTGGATTCGGACTTCTAGCCTCCCAACTGTGAGAAAATAAACTCCTGTTTGTTAAAGCCACCCACTTGTGGTATTTCTGTTACAGCAGCACTAGATAACTAGGACAGTAGGTCAAAGCAGGCACTTGACAAAGGTGGCTGTTAGCACTGCAGATGTTATCCTCTGTTATGGACCAGATAAGAAAGCCTGCCCAGAACAGGGTGTGGTATAGGAGGAAAGAGCAAGAAAAGGTTTAGTAGAAAGCTACAGCAAGTCAGACAATCAAATTAATTCATGCTGTTTCCTGCTTTAAGAACATGTGATGCAGAAATATCTAAACTTGCGGAATCTATTTTTGAGAAGATTATTCATATTAAAAAACGATTCTTCACTTTAAAGACAGGATGAAGACATATCTATTCCCTAGGCTGCAGGAATTTTGTTTAGCTTATTTATTCTCTGCAACACATTTTGAGATGGCATTGTTACCCCCATTTCACGGATTAGAAACCAGGGCTTATATAGATTAAGTAACCTGTCAAGATCACAAGGTTTGTAAGTGGCAGAACCCAGATTTGTGTGTTGTTCTGTCTGGCTCCCTGTGCTTCCCGTTCTACCAAGCCACCTCCCACAGAGGGCCTTTAAATAGTGAACACTTGCAATGCATTTGGAAGGCCCTTGTAATTGAAGACCCTCAATTTACAAAGATTAGATTTGCACACAATTTTGAGAACACATCCTTCGCACAAAGCATTATGCAACAATATAAGGATAAATAGCATGGATCCCGTGCAAAAAAGAGGAAAATAATAGAGGAAGTGTGGTTAATTAATGCAGTAGGCACTGAAACACCACAGCAGAAGAACATACGCGGCCAGAATATGATACAATATGCAGCTTCATTAGGAAGACAATTTATGTGTTAGAAGAGATAATAGCAAGAGAAAGGAAAATGTAAAAACAAATTAGTCTACTGGAAAACACTGATTTGAAAATACTTTATAATGATTGATTTGTAAGAAATCTCTTTGCAATAAACAGCCTTGCTTTTAGAGACCTTAAAAAATAGGTCAGCCTCTCTGGGTTGGACAGGTTTAGGCATGCTTTCCCTCTGTGGGAAAAGGGACCAGCTGAGTATTTTCAAAGGCTTCCTTTAGTTTATGATTCTAAGATTCCATTTATGGGAGCTTTCTGTGACTGTCATTTTTTAAAGCTGGTTAACAGTGTGGCTTCCTCCTGCCCTTCTAAATTCCCCACAGGGCTGTAACTAAATCAGCCCACATTTGGAGTCTTGTGTTGCTTTCTGGGCACCACACTGTAAAAGGGACATTGGCCTGCTCTGCCTCAAGAATGGAACCAAGACAAATGGGCGGAAGTTGCTCAGAGATAAATTTCCACTCGATACAAGAAAACCCTGTCTTGGACTATCAGAGCATTCTGACAGTGGGACCGGCGGCTTTGGGAGACAGTGTGCTCCCAGGGATTGGAAATGCTGAAGTAGCGGGGTTTAAACATCTGCCAAAGTTACTCTAAAAAAAAAAAAAACCCATTGCCGTTGAGTCGATTCCGACTCGTAGCGACCCTATAGGACAGAGTAGAACTGCTCCATAGGGTTTCCAAGGAGTGGCTGGTGGAATCAAACTGCCGACCTTTTGGTTAGCAGCTGTAGCTCTTAACCACTGTGCCACCAGGGTTTCCAAAACTTGCTCTGGAAGAGTTTTGTTTTTGTTTCTACTAAGATTCCTTTCAATCTTAACACTGTATGATTGATTATTCCACTCTTCATATGTTTTGCCAAGTTAATAGCTGAGTTTTAGTTCTTCTATCTTGATAATTAGTCTCTCCTCTGCCCACCAAGGGGTCTCTGGGTAGTGCAAACGGTTACTGCTTAGCTACTAACTGGAAGGTTGGAGGTTTGAGTTCACCCAGAGGTGCCTCGAAAGAAAAGCCTGTGATCTACTTCTGAAAGATCAGCCATTGAAAACCCCATGGAGCACAGTTCTACCTGGACACACATGGGATCACCACGAGTCAGAGTCAGCTTCACAGCAACTGGTTTTCTTCCCAGAAAAAAAAAAGGCGTAAACAATATATATTGACAATAACAACTAAAACACCAAGGTCATAATGTTGTCTGACTATGCCACACTCTCCTTTGGGAAAGCTAGATAGGATATGGACCTGTGATTCTCAAAGTAGAGGTCTGAAGGCCTTTAGGGTGTTGGTGACACTGCTGGTATCTCCTAAATGCAGCCCAAGGGCCACATGCAAGATGGAAGAACAAGGTGGGCCAAAGACTGAGTGAGCTCTCCCATTGGTTCTTTCCTAGGGTTCTCCATCCCAGTTAATGGCATCTCTCTCCATCCAGATATGGAATCCAAAAACCTGAGTGTCCCTTTCCACACCTTCCTCTCCCTACCCCGACTCCACACCACAATATTCAACCCATCACCACATCCTGTCTACCTCTTTTCCATCTTTACTGCCTCTGCACCAACCCATGTCTTCATCAACATCTCTCACCTGGACTAGCCATTTGTTATGGGCCCACTCCAATTTATATTACACACTGAAGCCAGAGTGATTTTTTAAAAAAATCAGAAGCCATTCTGCCACCCTGCTATTCATCCTTCTCAGTGGCTTCCCTGTCGTTGGATACTGGACACTACATGGGCTTGGCCTGCCTGCTCTGGAGCCTGCATATTTCTCCAGCTCCGTCTTACTGCACGTCCCTGCATGTCACACCAATTGTTACGGATTCAGTTGTGTCCTCCAAAAATATGTGTTGGAATCCTAACACCTATACCTGTAAAGAGCTCTGGTGGCACAGTGGTTAAGTGTTCAGCTACTAACCTAAAGGTCAGAAGTCTAAACCCACCAGCTGCTATGTGGGAGAAAGATGTGGCAGTCTGCTTCTGTAAAGACTACAATCATGGAGACCCTATGGGACAGGCCTACTCTGTCCTATAGGGTCACTATGAGTTGGAATCAACTAGACGGCAATGGGTTTAGGTTTTGTTTTCTTTTTTTTTAATACCCGTAGATGTAATCCCATTTGGGAATAAGATTTTCTTTGTTATGTTAAGGATGCCATATCAGTATAGAGTGTGTCTTAAACCTAATGACCTTTGAGATACAAAAAGAACAGATTAGACACAGAGACAAGCAAGCACAAATGGGAGATGGATAGATGCCACTCTGAGGTCTCCAAGGAATGGAGGAACACTAAGAACACTAGAGAAGCCAAGACAAGGATTTTCCCCCAGAGCAGATAGAGAGAAACTTCCGCTAGAGCTAGTGCCATGAATTCAGGCTTCTAACCTCCAAGATGTGAGGAGGAGTCCCTGGGTAGTGCAAGTGGTTAAGTTCTGGACTATTAACCAAAATGTTAGTGATTCAAACTCACCTAGAAGCACTTCAAAAGTAAGTCTTGACGATCTGCTTCTGCTTTCGAAAGATTATAGCCTTGAAAACCATATGGAACGGTTCTATTCTGCACACATAGGTTGCCACGAATTGGAATTGACTTGACGGCAACTCACAACAACCTGAGAAAATAAATTTCTGTTCCTTAAAGCCACCTACTTGTGATATTTCCGTTATAGCACCAATAAGAAACTGAGACAGAACCACTGACCTTTCCACCTACACTTCCTCCCACCCCAGGGCCTTTGCTTATGCTCTTTCTCTGTCTGGAATGTGTTTCCCATCTCTCTCTGCCTGGTAAAGGCTTATCCATCCTTCCAATCCCAGGTCAGTGGTGCTTTGTTTTGGTGGCCTCCCCTGACCTTCCTGACCAGATCAAGACCCCCTAGTGTCCCAGCACCCCATGCCTCTCCTTCCCAGAACTTCTCCCACTTGCAGTTTTATATTAGTTTCTGTGATAACTTAACTCTCCTGCTGAACTGTAGTCTCTAGGAGAGCAGGAGCCATGTCTGATGAGCTTGGCATGGCACCGCCCAAATAAATGAATGAGGAGAAGGTGTGTGAGGTACATATTCCAAGTGGCTTTTTATGCTCCATAAGAGCCATCTAGACATATAGTAGGTAGTCATCAATATGGTGCTCTCCAACTCTCGGCATCTGCTACCCCCTCCCCACTGCCCTAAAACCTCTGTAACCACTGAGGTCAGAAAGACTACCAGCAACTACCTAGTGCTTTGGTTTAGCGTTATCCTCACATTTTGCTCTTCTTTTGTAATGCAATTAAAGGAGGTACAGGTGTCCCTAACACTTGAGTTTAGCCAAAAGTTGAATCTATTTCTAAAACTCTCTCTCTGGCAAGAAATACCTGAGTTATAAGACAGTAAAGTCAGTCCTCTGTATCCACACATCCATGGAGTCAACCAACTGCGGGTTGAAAATATTCGGGGGGAAGAAAAGAGTTCCAAAAAGCAAAACTTATAGGGCAACATGTGTAGTAACTGTTAAATGAGAAACTATTTTGTTCTGTAAGCCTTCATCTTAAGTGAGAATAACAGCACAGTTGGAAGAGCGTAGTCAATGTCACTGAACTGTGAATGTAGAAATTTTTGAAACGGTGTATCTTTGGCTATCTGTATTATCATAAAAAAAAAAAAAAAAAAGTTGAGAATTTAGAGGCTTAATATGTTGTGGGGTTGTTAACCAATGTCACAGAACAACATGTGTACTACTATTTCATGAGAAACTATTTGCTCTGTAAGCTTTCACCTGAAGTACAATAAAATTTAAAAAAAAAAAAAGCAAAACTTGAATTTGCCTAACAGAGCAATACACTGAATCCACACAGCACCCCTTGCTGTAGCCTCCTGCCATTTCACAGATCCTCAGTCTCTTTCCAGCACTGATATTTGAGCATTGTTGGCCTCCTTTCACATCAGTTCCTGCTTGTGTTGTGTGCACCCTTTGTTTCTGTGAAAAAATCGTTCCTAAAAAACAATTAAGTGGTCAAAGCAATTCCTCAAAGTACATGGGAATGTAAAGTTCTATTTACACAGCACTTTCCACAACTATTTACTTAGCATTTACGTTGTACTAGGTATTATAAGTAATCTTGAGAAGATTTAAAATATACAGGGAGGGTGTGCCTTAGGTTATACCAAATACTATGCCCATTTTATTTTGGTATCCACAGGGGGCCTAGAACTAATCCCCTGTGGATACCAAGGGACAACTCTATTATGCAGCTGGAGGGTAGGGATATTGAAAAGATTTAGAAAGAAAAGGAAATGACTTGGCCTTTGCACATGTGATTCCTGCTATCTGGAAAGTGCTCCTTCCCCACTTGTCAAAACCCTAGTTATTCCAAACCATCTACATGAGCCCAAAGGGTCAACAATTACTCTAAAGCAAAGATGAGAAGTTAAGGGGGCAGGGAAACTAGAGCACGGGAAACAGAACAACCAGAACACAATTGTAAAAATGGCCTGGAGGCAGTGTCTGATCTCCTCAAACCTCACAAGGGGGAAGAATAACCAAGATCAACAGTCCAAGGCTGACCCCTGTGAGGCAGAGGTCAGACACACCTCTGCTCTCTCCCCATCTTTACCAATTCTGACATCAACCATCCCTCCTACGACACTCTCTACTTCTCTGCTGGGTTCTATTAATCATTGCAATGGTCACACAGAACTCATAGACCACACTCATAATTATGGGGTTTATTAGGGAAGTAGCAGTTACAATTCAGGCTCAGGAACACTCAGGATACAGTTCTTCCATCAGGATAACTTCTTCCCAACAGCGCTTGGAGGCATGCCTCTCCCTGGCCCTAGGCCTCCCCGCAAAGGCACTCAGCTTTCTCTCTCCATGGGACTGGAAGCCCACTGCACTGTCTCCTGATGCTGGGTCTCTGCTGCCAGCTCTCTCCTGCCACCGCTTCTCACCATCTTTTGGGTTACAGTTCGTTCTCTCTCTCTCTCTCTCTCTCTCAGTCTCCTCCTTCCAGGAGCTTCTCAGCACAGGTATCCCAGGTCCAAAGGATGCACTCTCTGCTACTGGCTGTTCTTCCTTGGTGGTGGTAGGATCCTCCTCTGCTCTGGAACTGGTTCTCTTTTAAGGCAAAACTGACCAATCCCTTTGGTAGGCCACAATTACCCTATCACACAGTCCTGTCCAATCACCTGGGTAGTTACAAGACCATGGCTACAAAGGCCACATAAAAGTAATTAATTGCACCACAACAATTAAAGGGAATGTTGACACATTGTGGAAAATGTAACTAGTTTCACTGAACTATTTGTGTAGAAATAGTCAAATAGGAACTAATTTGCTGTGAAAACTTTCACTGAAAACACAATACTAGTTAAAAAAAAAAATCCAAGTTATCCATCAGAAGCAAGCACAAGAGACCTTTCAATGCTTTCACTGGCCAAGCAACCCATCAGGGCACCTTGTCCATACTTCTAGTATCATTGCATTCATTGCTTAATACTGCAAATATTTTTTAATACGGGCTGTGAGCTCTTTGAGAGTAGGGCCCAAGTCTTCACATCTCTGTATCCCCAGTGCCTATTATAGTACCTGGCTGCATTAGTCAGGACTTTTGGTTGCAAGCTAAATAAATCAACTTGATCCACTAGCTTAAGCAAAAAAGGAAAAGCCACTCTTGTTCACTCATTATGTTCCCACTCATCATGTTCCACACTGTCTCAAAAACATGGTGTCTTAGTCATCTGGTGTTGCTATAACAGAAACACCACAAGTGGATGGCTTTAACAAAGAGAAGTTTATTCTCTCACAGTCCAGTAGGCTACAAGTCCAAATTCAGGGCATCAGCTCCAGGAGACTTTCTCTCTCTGTCGGCTCTGGAGAAAGGTCCTTGTGATGCATCAGTCTTCCCTTGGTCTAGGCGCTTCTCTGTGCAGGAACCTCAGGTCCAAAGGACGCGCTCTGCTCCCAGCACTGCTTTCTTGGTGGTATGAAGTAGAAGAGCGGGAGGGTGAGAAGGAGGAGGGGAGGACTAAGAAGGGAAGTGCAATGCTGAAGACCATTGGAACCTTCTTTATAGTTTAGCTTGGGGCCATCCTGTTGTGTTGCTGTCAGGTTGATTTCCAACTCATGTCAACTTTATGTATAACGGAACAAAACGTTGCCTGGTCCTGTGCCATCTTCCTGATCATTGGTATGTTTGAGTCCATTGTTGTGGCTTTAGTGTGGTGCCTTCCAGACTAGGAGGCTTATCTTCCAGCATTATATCACACAATATTCTGTTGTGATCCACTGGGTTTTAATTGGCTAATTTTTAGAAGTGGATCACCAAGCCTTTCTTCCTTATCTGTCTTAGTCTAGATGCTTTACTGAAACCAGTCCATCATGGGTGACACTGCTGGTATTTAAAATACTGGTGGCTTAGCTTCCAGCATCCTAGTAGCATGCAAGCCACCACAGTACATCAAACTGACAGATAGGTGGTAGTGAGGTCATCATGATGGTACCAAACTCACCAGTGCTTAGGAGTGCCTGGCCTGAGTCCCCCTTCCCATTTTCCCTCCTCACTCCACTATCCTTCCCTGGCACTGTCAGTTCTTTAAGGTCAGGAAGCTGTGAGTGTAGTGCAACATGCTCACCAACCCAGGGCCCAGGGGTGGATTATCCAATAGGCAAAGTTAACGTGGTGCTTACCTTGCCTACCAGATCATCTGTAGTGAAAAATTTCACATTTTTTCACCACATCAAAGATTCTGCTTCTAGGTATAGCTGGCATCTGTCTCTCCCCCCAACCCCACAGAATCTTCCTACAGAATCAAAGCCTCTTTTCAAATTTACAGTCCCTGCCAGGGCAGATGATACACTAAACAAGGTAAGCATGGGCTTACTTATGCTTACTTACTAATCTGTAGTGAACAATTTCACATGGGCTTCACCACATCAAAAATTGATTGTTCACTGCAGATGATCTGGTAAGCAAGGTAAGCACCGTGCATGCCTTGTCTATTGGATAATCCATCCCTGCCAGTGTCAGTGATAGGCTACTGACATGAGCCGTCGGTGTCTTTGGGTCCCAGAAAAGTGGCTGCTGCCTACAAAGTTCAAGAACCAAGGAGGTAGACACACCTGCCAGGACCAACTTAAGTCTTTACTCAAGTTGCCCTTACTTTTTAATTGCTCAGATTTCTTCTGTTTTCCCAGTTAAAGGCTAACAAAGAATGAATTGGTTATTTCAGTTGCTTTGTGGTCATCATTAATTTCATGGTCCTCTGCATTTATTAAGTCTTATTTCCTCTCCATAATCTCCTTTCCCCTTGATAATTTGTAAAAGCACATCTTATTCTCCTTAATTGCTTTGGCTGGAGTGATCTAATTCTGATTTTTCGCCACCCTTATTATTTTCCCGAGAAGCTTTAACTGATGCAGCATATTCTTGTTTAATTCTCTCCCTTTTTCTCCACAGACAGGAATATATTTCTTTTTCCAAAGATCTTTCACCAGTCTTTCGGAAAGTTTCACTGATTGTATTGTGCTTTTCCTTCAGAAGAAGTGCTGGGTGGGGCTTTAATTGTGGGTGGACTCCCTCCTTCTCCACACTCTCTTCTCTGGAAAATCACCCACTTTCTCCAGTTCTCCATCAGCAGCCAACACCGAGGAGGCACAAAGTGCTCTTTGCTCCTCAGCTGCAGGTAATTCTTTCCCTGGCTGCTTTATGGCCGAGCCCGGGGCAAGAAGGAAAAGGGAAACTGTGCAGTAGATGGGCTACCTATTAGCAGCTCTGGTACACAAACTGGTGGTGAAGCTAATGGCTAACAACTGAGAAGTCAGTATCTAGAAACGTTGAAGGCCACGGACAAGTAAGCATTTGTGGTCAGAGACTGACTGCATTCCCGGGCCTGTTGGGGGCCAGATCCAAATATCCACTTAACTATTGTCTATCTCTCCATCTATGGCCCACAGGCTCTACAACTAGAGCTTCCACCTGTGTACTTTGCTCATTTTTTTCACTTTTTTTCATTTTATTTCTTCTACTTTGGCTTGTAGTTAGTCATTTACATGTCTGTTCTCTCACATGTTTAAAATCTAACTCATTATCTCACTCCTTTGCAACCTAAACATTCTTTTTTTTTACTGTTTAAGTCGTATGAGTTGTTTTCCTTCTATGTACATGTAAAAATGGCATAGCGGAGGTGTCTGACCTTCTCTAACTTCACAAGGGGGAAGGAGAATCAAGATCAACAGCCCAAGGCTGATTTCTATGAGGTGGAGGTCAGACCTGCCTCTGCCTCCTCCAACCTTTTTACCAAGTCTGATACCATCTGTCCCTCCCACGGCACTCTCTACTTCTCTGCTGGGTTGGATAATTGGTTGCAATGGTCACACAGAACTCAAAGACAATACTCACTATTATGGGGTTTATTAGGGAAGTAACAGGTTACCATTCAGGTTCAGGATACAGTTCTTCCATCAAGACAGCCTCTTCTCAACTGTGCCTGCAGGCACGCCCTTCTCTGGCCCCTTGGTCTCTGCCCTGCAAAGCTCTTATAGCTCTGCCAATAAGTGCCGAGAGGCACCCCACTCTGCCGGTAAGCCTTGGCCCAAAGGTGCTCAGCTCTAGCTCCGTGGGTTGGCAAACCTAGCTCTACCAGGTGCCCAGAGGTAAGCCATCAGCAAGCCTCCTGCCCAAAGGCGCTCAGCTTTCTCACTCCGTAGGCAAGTCAAAGTCTCATGCCACCATTTCTCTGCTACTGCTTCTTGTCATCTTCAGTGTTACAGCTCTCTCTCTCCTGGTCTCCTGATTCCAGGAGCTTCTCAGTACAGGGATCCTGGGTCCAAAAGATACATTCCACTCCTGGCTCATCTTTATTGGTGGTGGTGAGATCCTCTCCTCTCGCCTCTGGCACGGCTCATTTTAAGCCTAGCAGGATGGCAAAACTGACCAATCTGTTTGTTAGGGTTCCATAACCTTATTTCAATGGTTCCACCCCCCACACGAGTGCCATGAACTTTATTTGCATTATTAGCAAGCTATCCAATTTGCTTGGTGGGCCACAATTACCTTATTCGTATACTCCCACCCAATCACTTGGGTGGGAGTTACAAGACCATGCCGAGAAAGATCATATAAAAGTGATCCATCGCACCCAGTGCAACTGAATGCATCCTAACACCCTGCTTTTGTGGCCAATGAAAACTCTATAGGTCACAAAATATTGTCCAAGACTTTGACTTGCTTACTTTGGACATGTGATCAGGATGGACTAATTGCTGCAGAAAGACAACCTGTTTGGTAAAGTGGAGAGCTACTAAAGGTGAGGGAAACTCTCAATGAGATGGATTGACACAATGGCCGCAACAAGGGACTTAAACAGGCCAGTGATCATAAAGATGGTGCAGGACTGGGCAACCTTTCATTCTGTTATACATGTGGTCACCATGAGTTGGAGCCTATTCAATGGTAACAATAAAGTACTCAATAAATGGTTGTCAAATTATTGATTGATTGAATGAATGAATGAGCCAATAATTTCCTGATTTTGAGTAAGGTATTTTGAATTGAGTTTATGCCATGTGCAGCCAACAGTGTCCTAATTCAGTGTTCAATTAATATTTGCTTTAAAAGTGGACAAGTGAGTACCTCAGCTTTGGTAGGGTTCTAAGTTATATCCTCATTTAATTATAATACTGGACATGTGACTGCCCCTTTTGAATCCCAAGTTACAGTCCAATACAATGCCCCCTTAGATATTCACATTGGTGTCGCAAGATAAACAGGGCAAATATTCCCCTTCCCCCACATTACAAGAAAGTAAATGTGGTTTGGAGGAGTTAGGCAACCGAGCAGGGCCCAGAGCCCACGTCTCCTTGTTCCCAGCCCACAGTTCTTTCCACATCTCGGTTTTGCATTTCTGCCCATTGTTCTGCAGCCTCACATTGTGGTACTCACCCACAGCTCCAGGGGGGATGCTATAAAATTCTGTTCCATGTGGTCTCTATCAATTTCAACTCCCTCTTCTCTGAAAGGCAATAAAACTCTGAATTTTTCCCACATGAGATCGTGGGCTCCTTGGGAAAAAGAAAAGCCAGCATATGGCTTTCAGGAAATCAAATCTGCCTTGTGAGATAAAAAACATTTCCCCTGTAAGGCAGCCCATAGTATAACACTCTTTGCAGCTGCCCTTCACATGTTGGGAACAGGGAGGGCAGACATGTGCTGCTGACTTGAGTGGCCATGATACATTGCCCCAAAATCTTCGGGCAGCCCCCCCCCTTCCAGAGTGGTTTTTCCTTCCCCAGCTATTCCCCACAGATGACATTAGCTCCCATTTTAATTCCTTTCCCCTCACTGCATACTCTGATGTTACTCACCAACCCCTAGTGGACGTACGGAGACTTATTCGTTTCACGTGTAACATATAAAACAGCAGGGGCTTCTAATCAGAAAACGTTTTCCAGGTAGCAAAAGACAGCAGAAAACCACAAAGCTGCCAATATGGTTCAGGGTTTATTAACACATACTTGGCACAAGTTTGGCGGCACTCTTCCCCACAGGGAGAGAGGAGAGATTAGTTACATGTTTATAGATGCAGCCCACAGGAGAGAAGCGGAGGATGCAGAGAGGCCAGCCCCTTCCAGGGACCTCCTGGAGAGCTCATTCTTTTACAGGAGATCAGAGACCAAAGGAAAAAAACCAAAACCACTATCTGTTGTTGAGTCAATTCCAACTCATAGTGACCCTATAGGACAGGGTAGTACCATCCTATAGTATTTCCAAGGAGCAACTGGTGGATTCAGATTGCTGACCTTTTGGTTAGCAGGCAAGCTCTTAACCACTACACCACCAGGGCTCTCTTAATAGAGGTATACTGAAAAAGGTTGCTTCAATCTTTTTTCCTAATTAGAAAACTCAGGTAACCTTCTCTGCTTGCTGCAAGGCATATTGTGTTTTTTTAATTTTTTTTTTTAATGCTGCAAATTCTTTCACACACTTCCCACCAAGAACCCGTTGAATCTGGGCCCTGTGGTAGAAGCAATGCTATGTGACTTCCACCACCCGGTCATAAAACGCTATGCAGCTCCTGCCTGTGTCTCCTGGAGCCCTTGCTTCCTGGAGGCTCCCTCTCAGAAGGAAGCCACTGCACTGTGAGAAGTCCAAGATCCGTGCTGTGTGAAGCACTCAGGTCGACAGTTCCAGCTGAGTCTCTCTCCTAACCCCACCAGCCTAGGCACCAGGCCTCCGAGTGAAGATGCCATTTGGAGGTGCACATTCCAGCCCCAGCTCTTCAGCTACCAGCCCTTGAGTCACCCCAGCCATCTGAGTCTTCTGGTAGAGGCTCCAGACATCCCAGAGCAGGGAAGAGCCATCCCCACAGACTAAGCCGGTAAAAGATGGTGGTTAGAAATAAAAACAGAAACCTGTTTACCAATGTTCATTGCAGCACTATTGTCTTAGAGTAACCATCTGTACTCTGATTAATGTAAAATTGAGAGATTTATTAAAAATATAGAATCAGCTAGAGCAAGGCATAGACCGAAATCGATGCAGTGGAATCCGGTAATCCCATATGGCAACTCCGCAGTGTAGTTTTATAAGAGGGGAACAAAGGATATGAAGCTCATTACTTGATTGGTGTTTACAAACTTAGATCATCGAAAGACATTATTTGATTGGTAACTACAGGCATAGCTTATTGAAAGTTGTTACTTGATTGGTAATAGATCACGATAAGGCAGGACTTCCTGTGGTAGGAACTGGTAAGGCAGGACTTACTGTAATGTAAGCTCATAAGGCTTAAAAGGATCTACGCATCAGTTCTTAGATTAGTTACAATGTAGTAATTACAAGGGTAGGGCGGGGTGGGGGGGAGTTATGTCATCATTACCAGACGTTCTTCTCTTAGAAACAGCATGGAAGGTGGCTGCCGCTAGGGTGAAAACGGAACCAACCAAGGAATTGCACCCAGTCCTCGAGCCGGCCATTTCAGAGCTTATCAGGTACCTCAGTTTTTAAAAATTCCCTTACACACTATTCACAATAGCCAAAGGTGGAAAAAATCTAAATGCCTATCAACAGATTAATGGATAAGCAAAATGTGGTATGGCCATACAATGAAGTATTACTCAGCCCTAAAAAGAAATGAAGTCCTGATGCATGCCACAATATGGGTGAATCTTGAAAACATTATACTGAGCAAAATAAGTCAGTCACAAAAGGATAAATACTGTATGATCTCACTTATATGAAATGGACAAATATATAGAAACCAAAGCTTATTAGTGGTTACCAGGGGTGGGAGGGAGGGGAACAGGGGGATTTACAGTTTAGCGGGCAGTGACTTTATGTAAATGGTGGTGGAATAAGCCAGGAAAAGGTATGGACAATGGCTGTACAACATGAAGATTGTAACCAATGTCACTGAATTATACTCGTGAAAATTGTTGAATTGACAAATGTTTTGTTGTGTATATTTTTACCACAATAGAGAAATTCCTTGAAAATAAATAAAAATTAAATAAATGAAAGATGGTGGTGGTTTTATGCTAGTAAATCTGTACCGGTTTGTTGGGCAGTGGTAGTAGCTGTAGCACACACATCAAGGTGAATGTCGAGCATTATAAGCTGAAGAATAACTCAGAGTTTCTGGGATCTGTGTGTTTTCCAAGAACTAGACCTCCCAAGGCCACCCTGGCCTCATCTCTCCACACCTCATTCAAATCTATAGAGTCAAACTGCAGAAAAGTCTCCTTTTCCATTCCTTTAAACTACAGAAACAACCAGACTTCACAGCAGTCAGCACTGAGTTGCTCCTACTCTGAACAAAACCTCCTATGACCTCCAGCATGACCCGCTGGCCTCCTCTGCCTTCTGCCCTCCCCCACTCACTCCATCCCAGCTTACTGGCCTCCTCTCTGCCCCCCAAATTCACCAGGCGCGGTTCCACTCCAGGGCCTTTGTTCATGCTGTTCCCCCTGCCTGGAATGCTCTTCCCCCAGATAGCTACCTGACTTTCTTCCTCAGTCCCTTTAGGTTTTTACTCAAAGCCACTTTCTCAGTAAGCCCTTTCTAGCATCCTGTCTAGAAGTGCAAATTGCCCATCCCAGCTTGCACTCCCTTTTTCCTACTTTATTTTTCTCCTCAATACTTGCCACTACCTAAATACCATTCATAAGGTTTTCACTGGCCAATTTTTTAAGAAGTACATCACCAGGTCCTTCTTCCTGTCTTATTCTGGCTTAGACTGGAAACTCCACTGAAACCTGTCCACCATAGGTGACCCTGCTGGTATTTGAAATATCAGTGGCAGAGCTTCCAGCATCACAGCAACACACAAGCCACCACAGTATGACAAGCTGGCAGACGAGTGGTGGACATGTTATCAGGAAGGACTGGTCCCTGGAGGACATCATGCCTGGTCAAGTAGAGGGTCATCGAAAAAGAGGAAGGTCCTCAGCGAGATGAATGGACACAATGTCTGCAACAATGGGCTCAAACATAACAATTGTGAGAATAGCACAAGACCGGGCAGTGTTTCGTTCTGTTGTACGTAAGGTCACTAACAACATAACAACCATCTGAACACTATATATTTTACTTGTTTATTATCTGTCTCTGCCACCAGAATGTAAGTTCAGTGTGGGCAGGGGTATTCCCCCAATGCCTAGCAGAAGACCTGGCATGAAAGAGAGTAGGCAGTTGAATAAATAAATGAATACTATGCAGCAAAGCTTTTGTTTTGCTATTACCCTAAAAAACAAACAAAAATATATGCCTGGCATACATACTCTCAATAAATATTTGTTAAATGAATAGTTGGAAGAAATGAAGAAAGGACAGATGATCACTGCTTTTAGGAAAATGTATGAATTCCTTCTTGCTGTGATCTCCCCCCCCCCCCCCGAGTACCTGGGTGGTGCAAATGATTAATGCACTCATCTGCTAACTGAATGGTTGGAGGCTTGAATCCAACCAGAGGCACCTTGGAAGAAAGCCCTGGCAATCTACTTCCTAAAAATCAGCGATTGAAAACCCTATGGAGTGCAGTTCTGTATCTAGTAAGTGGCAACTGTGATCTCCCCCCAAACCTCCCTTTCTCGCGTCACTGCCTGCCTCTCTCTTCTGCCAAACTGGAGCGCGTATTCCCTGCGCACATTGAAGCTTTTCTATGTCTGTACTTCACTCTGCCTCAGATGTCTTTTATCTGCCTCTTTATGAACTTACATCCTGTTTGACTTTCAAGGACCAGCTCAGGCTCCACCTCTGCCACCTGGAACCCCCGTGGTCTCCAGTTCATTGCACCTGAACCTGTCTGTGGCACTTCTCACAGGCATCATGGTTCCCGAGTGCCGGTATTACCTTCCTCATCAGTCAGAGATCCCTGGGAAAGCAGGGGCCATGAGTGCTTTGTTTATATATGTCATCCCTACCACCCCTTGCCCATAGGCAGCCAGTTACAGATGGTGTGGGACATTTTGGGCCATGGTGGAAAGGTGGGGTAAGAGAGAAGGCCAGGAGAACTCCGTGCTCCAGTCAGATTCTGAGAACTTCTATAATAGTAATAGAACTAACTGACACACCCTAGTAATAGTGGAAAGAACACAGGTTTTGGATTTGGAGAACCGGGGTTCATATCCAGGAATCCTGGTGGTTCAGTGGTTTAAAGCCCTCGCTGCTAACCAAAAGGTCAGCAGTTTGAACCCACCAGCTGCTCTGTGGGCAAAGGATGTGACCGTCTGTTTCCACAAAGATTTACAGTCTTGGAAATCCTGTGGAGCAGTTCTACTCTGTCCTGTAGGGTCAAGGAATCAACTCGATGGTAGCAGGTTTGGTTTGGTTTGAGTTCATGTCCTGGCTAAGACTCATCAGACAATTTATTTACCTTCTCTGTGTCTTGGTTTCTTCATCTACAAAAATGCTTATACCACAAGGATATTGTGTGGATGAAAGAGTATCATTTTTGAGAAATAAAAAAAAAAAAACCAGTAAACTGTAAAATAGTATGCAAATATTATGCAAATACAAACAATTTGCAAGCGTGAGAGGTTTTTAACAGTTTTAGCAAGGGTGCAGTTCAAGTTGTGGCCAGAGGGTGGCAGCAGCAGGCAGAGACTTTGCCCTAAAGTCCTTTGCTGTAAAGCGGCCCAGAAGCTGCTGGAAGGGTTTAGATATCCTGGGTTGCCCTGAGATAATGGTTCTCTTTTCTGCCCAGCTCGCCTGGCCCTGGAGAAACTTCTCTGTCTCCTGGTATGGGATTTGGCCATGGCCGAACCAAAACCCAGAAACCTCCCCTTTCTGGTTTCCTGGTACGTTTTTCATTGCCACTCTCACTGTTATAATACTGTCTGCACTTTCTTGTGTACAGTGTAAGTTTTCCCTCAGTGGCCTCATCTAGCCCTCACCACAACCTTCCGAGCTAAACTGAGAAAGCAGAACTATTACCTCTCCTCCCACCCTAGGAATGTTGAAACTGAGGCTCAGAGGAACTTTGCAGATCATACAGCTGGCAAGGAGGAGAACTGAAATTCACATTTTAAACCTGGTCTGCTAGCTCAATTTCCATTATACCAACTCTTCTTTCACCTGTCTGCCCAGTTGTTCATACAACCAGCGTTTACTGGGCTCTTGCTGTTTGCTGGAGAGACGAGTAGACTTCCAGCCAGCTAAGCCACTGAACCCATGTCCTGGTCCAGGCCATTGATATCTCCCCCCTTTTCTCCTAAGGCTTAGGGTCTCCATCTAGTTTCCTCTACTCTGTGTAGCTGGTTCCTCCTCCTTCGTGTCCTGGGACTCATGTTACCAAACCTAGCTGCAGTGTCCCCCACGTCACACCCTTCCTAGATCACAAGCTCACAGCTCCCACTGGTTTCATAGCTAAGCAACTCTGAGAAATAGGAAGAGGAGAGTCACACAAATAAAAGGCAGAGAAAAGTAACAAATGCCTGAGAAATCTCGTGAAGTTTCCTAATCCTCGTCAGTCTCAAGTCCCAATGTACTTGCTAGAAAGGTATTCAGAAGCTGTGAGAGCCTCAAGCTTTCCTGGCTTATTTTTGAAGAAGAAGCATATTTTGTCCCTTATTCTCTTAGGAGTACCTGGGTGGTACAGTTAACATTCTAGTCTGTTAACCAAAAGGTGGACAGTTCAAGTCCATCAAGAGGCACCTTGGAAGAAAGTCCTGGCAATCTACTTCCCAAAAATCAGCCACTGAAAACACTGTGGAGCACAGTTCTACTCTGACACACGTGGAGTTGCCATGAGTCAGAATCTACTTGATGGCAAAACCAAAAAACAAAGCAACCAACTCGTTGCTGTCAGGTCGATGGCAACTGGTTGGTTATTCTCCTAAGTAGGTTTCTCTATAAGGAATATAGCCGCAAACAGGGAAGACAGCTGACATTTGTTGAGGATCCCTTAGGGGTCCTGGACCCTGCTAGACCTTGGACACACATTACCTCATTTTACCCTCACCATAACCTCCTGAACTAAGTATTCATCCTTTTTGTACAAGTGCAGAAACTGAGGCTCAAAGACATAGACATCCCTCAGTTTATATATCTAGTATGTGAAGAGGCTGGGTCTGCCGGGCTCAAAGCTCTTTTCTCTATAATCACGTGATTATATACCTGGTGATCGCCGATCACCCACCTCTTCTTCTCTCAGAGTCATTTACCCTTCGGGGACTTCCAGGCTGGGTGACTGTCATCTCAGGAACCCAGGCTTCACACAGGAACTGTTGCCATGAGTCGGTTCTGCCCACTGTGCTGTGTGGGTGGGCAGCACAAGAGGAAAGCCCAGTTCTTGCCCTGGAGGAGGTAGCACCTGGCAGAGGAATAGATTCTCAGAGATGGACTTTTTAATTGGAAAAGAGGACATCTCCCATAAAGGAATATGCTTTGGTGGCTGATTACGTGACATCACTTTCGCAGCAACACCCAGCTCACTGCCTGGCAGGAACTAGGCCCAAGAAAATGGCTACGAAATCTGATTCTGACATGACTACCCAGATGAACAGCAAGGACACAGAGTGGCAAACAGAAACACCATGTGGCCTTTCGGATAATCACAGAGGCCACGTCAAATATCTGTTTTTAGTATAAAATGCTACACACTTGGCTCCTTGTTCATTTTTCTCACCTGGGTTTGAGAGACGGTGTAATGCGGGCAGGAGCGGAGGAACCAGAGAGAGATGGATGCTACATAGGAAGGCGAGGCCAGGCTTACAGAGTGCCTAAATTTAGGGGTGCAGGAGGCAAAGATGACACTGAGCTTTAAGTGGGAGGCAGTGAGGGGCCCAGCGTTGGAAGCCTGGGAGGCTGGGAACTGGGCACCTGACTCGGCCTGGGGGAAGGCGCACAACAGGACCTCTCTGGGCCACAGAACCCTCAACTAAAACGTGGAGAGGAGGCCAGGTCCCCTCCGGAATTTCTTTCAGCTCTAAAATCCCAGGACTGTAGAAATTCAATTAGGTGAGAACTATAGCAACGGTCATTTTGGCTGTAGTGCTAACTTGATCTGATTCTCCAAGAGTGCTTTGTACTGATCTGTGGAGAGAGAATGAGGCGGTGGTGGCTCAGTGGTAGACTTCTCACCTTCTGTGCTGTAGGCCTGGGTTGGATTCCAGGCCAGTGAACCTCGTGTGCAGCCACCACCTACCTGTCAGTGGAGGATTTCGTGTTGCTCTGATACTGACTAGGTTTCATCGGAGCTTCCAGACTAAGACACACTAGGAAGAAAGGCCTAGTGTTCTACTTCTGAAAACCCTGTGGATGATAATAGTCCAATCTCCAACTGTTCATAGGGATGGCACAGGACTGGGCAACATTTCATTGCGGGTGCATGGGGTTGGCCTACTCCACAGAAGCTAACAAAAACAACAAGGAGAAAAAGGCGGGAGTCAGAATGGTCTGTATTTTACTATCAGGGAGTAGGAACCCGTCCTAAAGCAAGACCTCTGAGAACATTTTCTTCTTCTCCCTCTTCTGCTTTTCACTCTGTTCCCTTCAATCTGTTTCCCTAGGAGTGTTAGTCTGGGTAAGGAAAAGGATCAATGAAGATAGGACAAAGACAACAAAAGGTGGCAAGGGAGAGACTGGGACGAGTCGTTGACCAAATTTTCACCTGAAACACAGGTAAAGGATGGCACCCAGCTTCAGAACTTTGTTTGTTTGTTTGTTTTTTTAACTTAAGTTGGGTGCCCACTTAGAATTAAAAAGAAATAGACTGAAAAGCAATGCATGCGCAATTTGTAAATGGTAGAATAGCAACAACAGTAACAACAAAATAGTAACTGTTTTCCCACCATTCAGGGATCAACACCTTGGTAGGCATCTTTCCAAAAGACACACAGAGGTTTTGAAAAGCAAACAAACAAAAAAAAGGGACTATATTGTTTTCGTAATCCGCTTTTTTTCCCACATTCCACAATTTGTCTGTGTCGTGATTTGCTTAACCAGTTCTTTCTACTGATATTTCTGTATCAGACTGACAAATTGCACACATAGTTTAGAAACTATGAACCTATTTGCGTTTCTACTGGCCATATATACCAGAATGACGTTTTCACCATCATGAACACTGTACGTGTTCATTTTTTAAACGAGAGATAAAAAAAATACATTGCATGTATGTTGAAATTTATATTTTCTTGATTATTAATAAGTTGACTATGTTTTCATAGGCTTATTGTATTTCTTCTTTTGTGACTTGTCCCTTTTCTGACCTTGACCCATTTTAGTATCAAGGTGCCCATGCTTTCTTTCTATATTTAAAAAAGGATTTTAATTTTAAGGGTATTAATCTTTATATCTTGCTAATAATTTGCCCCTTTAAGTTCTTTGTCTTTTTTTTTTTAATGGCTTTTTACCTACAAGAGCTTTAAATTTTACAAAGTCAGATTTATCAAGCCTTTTCTTTTTCATGGTTTCTGCCCTCGAAGCCATGCTCATCACTCAGAGTTGAGTTAGACGTGAGAGGAGCAGAATGAGCATTTTGAAAGGAAGAACTGAAAGCCGGTCTCCACATACTCCCTGAGAGCTAAGGAAAAACTGTCAGGAAAGTGAGAGGAAAGGGGGCGACTTCTTTAAAAGCTGAGGGAAGTTAAATGATACTGGTCACCACATAGTCTAAAAGGAGCCTGGTGGTGCAATGGTTAAGCATTTGGCTGCTAACCCAGAAGTCCGTGGTTCAAACCCACTAGCTGCTCTTTGGGAGAAAAGACCTGGAGATCTGCTCCTGTAAAGATTACAGCCTAGGAAACCCCATGGAGCAGTTCTACTTTATCCTATAGGGTCACTATGACTTGCAATCGACTGGACAGCACACAACAGCAACCATAAAGTCTAGACCAGACCTTGGAAGCTAGATGTTAATTGCATCTCAGGATCTGTATACTCTTGTAAAAGCACGTGTGCCTGAAGCTTTCTTTATTTAAAAAATAAAAAACTTTTTATTATAAAAACATGTGTGTACTACCAAAATTTCAAACTTCATAGGGGTTGATAAAGTAAAATGTGTAAGTTTCCCTTCAGACCCCTTGCAATTCAAGTCCTGAGAGATAAGCACTATTAAAAATTTAGCACAAATCCTTCTAGACTTTTTTCCATACATACACTAATAATATCAATGTAATATGATATGTGACATTATATAATACAATATATAAAAAAGGGTTATGTCATGTTTATGGTTTTGCAACTTGCTCTTTTCAAGTAATTTATCAAAGATATCTTTCCATTTCTTACTTATAGGTCTACTTCATTCTATTTTAACTGTTATACAATATCTCAGAATATGTATGGATCTGTCATAATTTGAGTTCCTTGCAATTTTTTATTAGACTTTGCCATAGTAATCATTCTTGAACAGAAGTTTTGTAGATTTATGCAAACATTTGTGTAAGATAGATTATCTCGAATAAATTATTAAATCAAAATATATGTTTTAGAATTTGATGAAAATTGCCAAAATCTGCTCCCCTCCCAGAGGTGTTGATTCACACTCCCTTCAATATTATATAAAGATGCCTGTTTTTTGCCACATTCTTGTCAAAAATGTAAATTTCTTTTTTCTAGTTTTGCCAGTTTGATAGTGAAAAATACATTTAATGGCTATGATATCTATATATTTTTGGTGAGGTTAACTATCTTCTCATATTGACTATTTGTATTTATTCAATAAACTGCTCATTCATATCCTTTGCCCATTTTTGAAAACTAGGTTTTCTTTTTCTTATTGATTGATAGAAACTATTTATATATCATAGATAGTAATAATTTTTCACATATATTGCAAATA
This sequence comes from Dugong dugon, assembly GCA_030035585.1. NCBI lineage: Eukaryota > Metazoa > Chordata > Mammalia > Sirenia > Dugongidae > Dugong > Dugong dugon. The sequence continues at coordinate 158,221,395 of CM057462.1, forward strand.
CTTTCTATGCCTTTTCATTTAGGTTATTGTCTCTTTGCTTACACATGAAGTTTTAATTTTTATGTAGTTAATTGTACCCATATTTTATTACTTTTAGATAGTATATTTTATGTAGGAAGGCCTTCCATGCTCAAAGGTATAAAAATACCTTTCTATATATTTTTCAGCCCTACTACAGTTTCCTTTAACATTCAGAATTTGAACCCATTAAACCTTGAACTGAAACTAGCCTGAGGTCACCTTTTAGCTAAATTACTGATTGGCACACAAAATAAAGAATATCACTCATGAGTACTGTCCTCCTTTAAAAAATCACCTACGTGAGACCAAACAGTTAACAATTACTTTAAAACAAAGATGAGAAGGTAAGGGGACAGGGAAACTAGATAAATGAAAACAGAATAATCAGAATGGAAATATTGAGAATGTTCATACATTGTGAAGAATGTAACCAATTGTCACTGAACAACTAGTGCAGAAATTGCTGAATGGGAATCTAAACTGCTGTATAAATGTTTATTAAAAACTCAATAAAATATTATTTAAAACATTTTTAATCCAACTGTAATTTATTTTTGTGGATGATATGAGGTAGGGATCTATCACATGATAATGAGGTAAATATTCTGTTTAAGCTTCTTTTTACCTAGTGGTAGAGACCCATTTCTTTGACTTAATTTCATTTCCTGGGGAACTTTCTGAGAGATTATATCCATATTTGTACCTAAAGTTGAAAAAAGAAAAAAAAAAACTTTTAAGATTTTTTATTAACTGTGTTCTAAAGAATCATAAATCTGTATTTTTTTCTTTTTTTTTGAGATCTGTCATTAGGTGTCCTTTTTTCTGTGACTGGATGCCTCTGGCATATTTTTCTGGGCTCATCCATCTCCAATCTGTTTCCTTTCCTGGGTTAGGAATTTAATTTCTTTTCCTCTTTCCCAGTACTCCTTCACTTCCCGTTTTTACCTTATTTATCCCTTTCCTTTAACTATATACAGTGTTAACCACTTTTTGAATGTTAACCACTTTTTGAATTATTGGTTCTGGTTTTTTAATAGTGTTTTATCATCTCTATGCTTCTTTGTTTTGGAACAAGTTTCTATTATTCTGTTCAATTTCAATAGTGTTGTAAAATATATGCTAAATATTAGATTTGGAGATTTCAAGCATTTACAACTGAGAATCGGTTTATATTTGTTTCTTTTTATGACAAAAACGATTGTGGGATATTAAAACCAATTTTTGGAAGAAAGGAAAATTCTGCTTTCATAATTAATTCATATGTATACATTTTACAATATTTATAGTCATAGGATAAATATATGTATTCTGCTGTTCACTTACAACATTTACCCATATTTTTATGTGGCCTTGTTAGAGGCAATATAGCAGAATGGGTAGAAGGCAGGCTGTATGGTTGAATTTGGCTCCTCATGTTCTAAAGGGTAATCCTGGGTGAAAAGGAGCCCTGGTGGCACAGTGGTTAAAACACTTGGCTGCTAAGCAAAAGGTTGGCGGTTCAAACCCACCAGCTGCTCCATGGGAGAAAGATGTGACAGTCTGCTTCTGTAAAGATTTACAGGCTTGGAAACGCTGTGGGGCAGTTCTACCCTGTCTTATAGGGTTGCTAGGAGTTGGAACTGACTCGATGGCAGTGGGTTTTGGGATTTTGGGTGATTTACTTAGGCTCTCAGTTCTTCTCTTCAGTGAGGATAATCTACCCAAGGTGGTTTTGAGATTAAAATACGCTAAGAAAACCCACACTGACAAATACACCTGTTTTGGCAAAGAAGCGCATCAGAAGGATCGGTTTGCCGAGTGTGTGTGTGATGTGTGTGCGTGTGCACATTCTACGCTACTGTAAAAGAAGCAAAAAAGAGAAGCACGTGGTTAATCTCTCAGGGGGTGGATTCCACCAGCTCTGCTTCAGTTTCTTTTGCAAGAAGAGCTCAGAATCACAACAAGGAAGCTAACCCCAACAATGAATCTGCCATGTAAAATTGTAGCCAGCTTCCTTCTGATTTGCAACATTCCCGCCAAAGGTAAGTTAGTACATGGGTCTCCACCATCACAGTTAGAAGCTTCTTTGAAGACCCTGAAGTGAATGTAAGAGTCAAAGACGCCACAGCCCAGCCTTCCTTGGCAGTGAGCCTCAAGTCCTCAGTAACTGTCTTGCTCTTTATAGGTGCATTCCTTGCAGAGGGTAATATCACCTGGGGTATCCTGGACCATGACATCAACCTGACCATTTCTGATTTCCCGATGAATGATTCTATAGACGATATACGATGGTACATAGCACAAACCAAAACCAAGATTGGGCAATTTCGCAAAGGCAAGGACATTTACCAGCTAAATGAAACATATCATATATTCTCAGATGGAACTCTGCAAATTAAAAATCTGACGAGAAATAGTAACGGTATCTACCAGGTCGTGCTATTTGATATACACGGGAAAAATGTGCTGGAAAGAACAATTGATTTGAGGATTCGAGGTAAGTCTTTGTTTCCTAAATTCCTCTATTTCAGCATGGGTACTATTTAGCAAGTTGATGAATAGCATTTATGGAATGTCCCCACAGTGACCTTGGGAGAAAGGTCACTCCCCAGGAGGGGAGCTCTAAAGAAAATGTAACACATCCCTCCTGCCCCAGTGGAGACTACAGTCATATGGGGGAGATGGAAGCCACCTATGTGGAAATAAACAGCTGACACACTCTCAAGTCTGTCCGCCTGAAACTCGCTCTCCAGTTGGTTACAGGGATATGGGGTTGGCTGAAGACCTGGATTATGGTGGCATTAATCAGGAGGAGGGAAACAGGTGGAGAATGGAAAACAGAGGCATTCCAGGTGAGGAAGGGGCAAGCTAGGTGTGTGGGGCAGGGGAGGAGAGGCTAACCGGAGAGGAAAGGAGCAGGTCTTTCAACTAAAGAGACAATTCCAAGCCAGGGTTCTCAGAAGGAGTAGTTTATGGCAGGGAGGGGCTGGAAAGAATGCTTTGTTTCTGATCTGCTCAACATACAGTGATTGAAGGTGGAAGGTGATTTTTGCTGGTATGTGTGGAAAATACACAGGGTGTGGCTTTGTATGTTTGTGCATGTACTAGAAGAGCAGGAGTGAGTACTGAAGATGGAGGCAAAAAGACCAGCCAGGAAACTGCTGCTACAGTCTAAGTGAAGTGAAGAGGGGCTGGTAGGTGATTCCGAACCTGGTTGCACATTTAGAGTCAACTGGAAAACTACTAAAAGTTTTTAGTGCTCAGGCCTCATCAGAATTTCTCAACATGGTGCCCGGGCATCATCAGATTCTTAAAGCTTCTGGGTCACACAGGATCTGCAGATGAGTTACCAGAGTTGGTAACCACTGTCCCAAATGATGCCTAGAATGTGGGATGAGCATCCTGAGGGTTGTTTATGGAGAAAAGATGGGCAAGATGACTTGGGTGAGGGAGTGACGGAAGAGAATTAGGAATGGAAGTGACATTGAATTGAAAGTCCAGGGGACACTGGAGAGGGAGCAGTAAGGGGTAGTGAGAAGATGAAACTGTGCTTGACTCGGAGAAGAAGACAAAAAACCAACACAAAAACAGCCCAGCTGCTTGGTGAGCAAACAAACATGTCTGGGCTTCACACAGGAAATGTTACCAGAGGAAGAGCCCCCTCCTCCTATCCACGGTCACGTTCGCAGCTCTGCCCTTGACACACAGACAAAGCAGTGGTCCCACTCCAACAATCCCAGACATTGTCAAGCCTCCTGAAAACGATGATTTTCTATACCCTAGTCCTGGATGCTTGAATGAGGAACTTGTCCAGAAATGGGGTGAGGCTGAGAGTGGAGCAGAAGGGAGCACTGATTATGGACTCTGGGAACCAGACCTCGTGACTCCAGCCTGCATGGGCCCAGGGGTCTGTTTAGAACCTCAGCCTCTGCAGGGCTCCGTGCTAGCACTTTCCCACTCATGTCTTGGTTAGTGTAGCAGTTAGCGTAGTCGATCGCAGCTAGATGTCAGGTGCTTCGCATACATGATCTTATTTAAAGCACGACCCTGAGAGGTAGTGGTTATTTCCCCCTTATTTTCTATAAGGAAACAGAGACCCAGACGGAAGTGACTTGTCCGCGGTCTCGCAACTTGACAAGAGTGAAACCCGGATTGAAACCCGGGGATCCTGTTAGCAAGACAGTGATCTTTATTTTTTAAAATAGATTTATTGATATAACTCACCATACAATTCACCCATTTAAAGTGTGCTGTTCAAGGGCTTTTAGTATATTCACAGAGTTGTGTATAACCATCACCATAATCAATTTTATAATATTTTCCTTACCCCCCAAAGAAATCTGCCCCCCTTAGCCGAAGAACCACGATCTTTCCATGACACAGTTGCCTCAGCGTTGCATATGTGTGTGCGTATGCAGCCTGTTCATTTGTGGTCCTTTCACCATTATTTGCCACAGGGTCTTGAGCAAATTTCCTATCTGCTCTGAGTCTGGTTTTCACAATAATAACAGCTTCAGGGGACACTGAGGGCTTCAATGAGACAAAGTATGAAAACGTGCTCTGCAGAGCCTGGGACATGTATGTATTTGATCTGCCTTTGTCCCCTCCCCCATTTCTTTGTTTCTCCATGCCCAGTCATGGGGCCCACATCTCCTCAAGGAGAGGGCTGAGCAGCCACTGGCTGAAGAGCCCTTAGAAGCAGATATTAGTGGAGAAGGAAATGATCCTAGCCAGAGTTAAGTTCTCATCTATGAGAAGGCTTTAAAGATGTGCACCCACTTAACCCAGGCCACGACACTTCTGGGAAGTGATCTTACAGAAAGGAGATCTACAAAGATAAGGCTACACAGGTTGCATATCACTCACTGCACTGTTGATGTTAGTAAAATAATGAAAGGGATTTAAAAGTCTCCCACAGTTAGAAACGTATTAAATTATGAGTGTATTATTTTAAAATAGGGCAGAGATGTATATTTATTGATGTTTGTAAAGGAAAAAAAGCTTGTAATGGATCAGTAAGGAATAAAAGGCGGACTACAAAATCATACAATCCAGCTTTAATATTGTTTATATACGTATATATGCATAGAAAATACCTGGTAAAGATATACATCAAAATATTAATAATTATTGATTCTGGGTAGTGGAATCACAGGTGATTTTTGACATTTTTTAAAATTTTTTTGACATTTTATCAATTTTTACAATGCTTGTATGATACTCTCACACAGTGGAACCTCTGAGAGCTGGAACTCGATGGGACTGCCTTGTTTTCCAGGTCTCACAAGTTTTCCACCTTTGACAGGGTACAGTCTTATCACATTTCTACCACTCGTTTCAGTGGAAAATACTTGAGTTTTCCTTCTCTGACAGGTTTCCACCTTACACAGTTTCCAGCTTTTGCAGGTTTTACTGTACACAGCCAAAAGACAACCTCCATTTTGAAAAGACAGGCAAATGCTTGGACCCCACCCCTAGACTGGCACTGGCACTGGCTGGTTGTGTGTTGGAATTTTGCCGTTCTCTGGATGGAAATAAAACTTTATTTCTGCATGCTTGTATACTGTGACAGAAAAAGAAATTTGGCTGGGAACATTCATGGGGATGATACTGTTGCCTGGGAGTCAGGGAGGGAGGGAATCATTGAAGAGTAAGCTGTCAATCTGCATAATGAGCGGACAGAAGGCTATCAAACCAGGGGAAAGAGAATGGAGTAAAGTATGAGAGAAAGAGCGAAAGAGAAGAAAAAGGGGGAGGAGAGGAGAGGCTGGCAAGAAGAGAGAGAAGAAGAGAGAGAAGGAAGAAAAAGTGAGCCTGGTGCAGTCCTGGTGACCTCTGGTTTCCGGAGTAAGGGATTCTCAAAGCTGGCTGAGCTGGGACTTGACCTAAGAGGGTGGCTGGAGTTTGGAAGGGACCTTCAGATGAAGCAGCCAGTCCTGAGTTTCTTCTCCAGCGTGACCCAGACAGCAGTGTTCCAAGGATGACCTTGATGTGGGTGGTTGAAATGGGAACTCCCACAGAGCTGGCACCAGTATTCCAAACCCACTTGAATTTTTGATCCAACCAGTACCCGCATGCCATGCACTGATGCTAGATTTTTACATTCATTCATTTATTAACTCATTTACTCTTCACCCACCACCATGGAGGAAGATAGTAGCACAGCCACTTGTAGATAAGGAAAATTGATGTCTTAACAGCTAGGAAATGGTGGACCTAGAATTTGGGCCTGGCCTATCTGATGTCAAGGCGAAGGCTTTTTCCTTTTTGATGCAGCCTTTAAATTATTAGAATATCGGGAAAGAAGAGATAAGGAGTTTATGATTGTGAATGTGAGAACTACCACCAATAATACCAAACCAAAAAAACCCTGTTGCTGTTGAGTCAGTTCCAACTCATAGCAACCCTATAGGACAGAGTAGGAACAGCCCCACAGGGTTTCCAAGGAGCAGCTGGTGGATTCAAACTGCCAACTTTTTGGCTGGCAGCCAAGCTCATAATTGCTGAGCCACAAGGGCTCCCAATAATACCAGTACCTAACAGTTAGCCCAGAGCTTTGCTGCATGTTGCCCCTTTTGTGTCTGACAGAGAATGTTTTTTTCATCCTTCTCTTACAGATGAGGTCCAGATAGGCACAGAGTGTAGCCATGAAGATTTCAGCTAAGAGAGGGCAGAACCAGGTCTCCTGATTCCAGGCTAGTGCCTTTCCCTTGAGCTCCTTAGAGCACCCGCACACACACCTCTCACACTCTGCTCCCAGAACCCTGGTGGGAGGTGGGGGCTCTACCCCCTTTTTATTTCTGGCTAAGGCCCCAGGCCCCACAGATAATGATTTCCCCAGTGTAGGGTTCTTAAAGCATTGCCCCCTGAGGCCAGTGGGGATGCGGACATGGAAGCCCTTTTATTCATACTATTGAACTTGGACTCAGGAGATCAGGCTCCTGTCTTGATCTAACATTTATAAGTGGGTATTCTTAGATCACCCATTTACCCTGTCAGAGCCTTGGGCATTTCATCCATAATCTGGAAGAAAAGCATCAGCTTCTCAGTTTGTTAGGATTAAATGATATCATGTATGTGAAAATGTTTTAAGCTATAAAACAGCACATAAACATAAGATACTATCCATTTTTTACTGGTATAATGTATCCACAAATTTTATCAGAAACTTTTTTTTTCCTGAAAGTAAAAGGGGGCTTGAAATTGTTCCTGGTTCCAAACTGACCCCAACGCTCCCTCTATAAATAGGTGTATCCATTAAGGTCAGAAAATTGCCTAATGTGAATTGGATCTTTATTATCTTTTCAGATATGGTCTCAAAACCAGTGATCTCCTGGAATTGTATCAACAGAACGCTGACCTGTGAGGTAATGAATGGAAGCGATACTGAGTTAAAACTGTATCTAAATAAGAAACATGTCAATACAAGTCATCAGAATATCATTACACATGAATGGCCCAACTACCTGAACCCATCATTCAGCTACTGCGTGGCAAAAACCAAAGTCCTTGAGGAAACCAGTGTAGCCAACATCAGCTGTACAGGTGCGTGGCGGGCATCAGGTCAGAACGTCCCAAACTCATTTCACAAACGTAGCCAGCCAGGCCCATAGCAGAGGCGTGGTCCAGGATGCAGGGTGCCTGGCCTGGGGGCCGAGGCAGCCTTGGCTCAGGATGAGAAGTGAAAACATACCTTTTCCTCCTGCAAACCTTCAAGGGAAGCCTGAGAGGAGGTAGTGTTCTATAGTTATCCATTATGGGAGTCCTCCCACTGAGCACAATTTAATCTGAGGAAATTAAAAATCCTCTTCTGGAGAAAGAGTTGAAGAGGTAGAAGGGGCTATAGAGGTTATCTCATCCAAACCTCCATTTTCCAGAAAGAGGTAAGTTAACTTGTCCAAGGTCTTTCAGCTAGTTGGTGACCATGATTCTATTTCATAGGGTAATGATGGAAAAGAGAACAAAAGAGAAGATTCCTTTTTGGAGGGGAAATAGTCAGCACCTCCTATTAGGAGTAAGGGCTATAGAAGCCTTGTCAGAGTCGGATTACCCAATAAGTGAGGTACGCACAGGCTTAGTTGTGCTTACTTATCAAAGATTTGGTGAAACCCATGTGAAGTTGTTTACTACAGATTAGTAAATAAACACAATTAAGCTCATGCATACCTTGCTTACTATAAACCGATGCATACGGCGTTTACTGGTTAATCTGCACCTGCTTGAAATTTAGGGGCATGGGGGGAAGGGAGAACACCAGGCCAGGGAGGACTGTTGACACAGTGAGGCCATGTTTCTCCTGTCACAGAGCAGGACAGCCTGTTGTTTGGACTAGCACAAGGAAGTCCTGAAATACCAAGAGTCTCAGTTCAGAATCCCAGTTTGACATGCTCCCTGGAAGTAATTTTTGAGAGGCAATCTAGTGTAGTGCTCAAGCCCTGGCCTGGGAGCCTGTAACTGGACTCTAGTTTGGGTTCTGTCCAAATTTAGCTGGTGACTTTGACAGAGATACTTCCCCTCTCTGGGCTTCACCTTCCTGGTCCACAAAGAGGCAGAGTTCCATAATCCTCAAGAGCCCACTCATCTGATATTTTGTGATTATTTTCCCAGTTCTGCTTAGTCTACCCCCTTGAAGGAAAACTGGACACAAAAAAATAGTTATGTAGCCAGAGGCCTTGAATTTCTATAGCAACTGATGGCTTGTTAGTGACCCCAGGAGGCAGCCCTGAGCTGGTGTGGAGTCAAAAGTAAGGCATTTTAACATGCACTTTGTAAGGGCTGGTGGTTTGAGTCTACTCAGAGGTGCCTCAGAAGAAAGTCCTGCCGATCCACGTTCAAAAAATCAGCCATTGAAAACCCTACGGAGCACTGTTCTACTCTCATACTCACGGGGTCTCTGTGAGTCGGAACCGACACAATGGCAACTGGTTTTTGTTTTTTGTTTTGTATTAGTTATCTACTGATATGTAACAAATTACCCCAAACTTAGAGGCTTAAAATTGTAAGCATTTATTACCTCAGTTTCTGTGAATCAGGAATCTAGGAGTGACTTAGCTGGGTGGTTCTGGCTCAGAGTCTCTCAAGAGGCTGCAACCAAGATATTGGCAGGAATCACAGTGATGTCAAGGCTCTCTTGGGGGAGGATTCACTTCTAAGCACATCCGATGGCAGGCCTTTGAAGACCCACTTCCAAGCTTATTCATGTGGGCCTCTCCATTGGGCTGTCTCACAACATGGCAGCTGGCTTCCCTCAGAGAAATCCAAGAGAGAGCAAGAGAAAGTACCCGACAGAAGCCACAGTCTTTTTATAACCTAATATTGCAAGTGATGTCCCATGACTTCTGCTATATCCTACTCATTAGAAACAAGTCAATAAGTCCAGTCCACACTCAATTGGAGGGGATTACACAAAGGAATGAATAGCAGAAGGCGAGGATCATTGGGGCTCATCTTAGAGGCTGCCAACCACACACTAGACCATCATCACTCATCCCCCACATCCCTCCATCAGTAAGGCCCAGTGAGTGAAGATGTCCCTCCTTGACTTCATGACCTCTTTTCCCAAACTCCAGGAGACTCTTGACTAGGGTTGCCAGGTTTAGCAAATAAAAATACAGGACACCTAGTTAAATCTGAATTTCAGATGAACAATGAATACTTTTTTAGTATAAGTATGTTCCAAATATTGCATGGGACATATTTATACTGAAAATCATTTGTAGTTTATCTAAAATTCAGATTTAACTGGATGCGTGTATTTTATCTGGCAATCCTACTTTAGTTCATTTTAATTAGATTCCACCAGTATAAAAATATGTATATTTAAGGATGGATGGAGGGAAGGGGGAGAACCTTGGGCGAAGCCAGGGTGCCATGGCTGGAACATTCTCATCCCCTTACTCTATGGTGAAGAAAAGGAGCAGGTCCAGGGAAGGGCTACTAAAGAGATGGGAGAAATGCCTGCGTGAGGGTTGGGGAGAGGGTAGAATTGCTCTGAAAGACCCTAAAAGGGATCTGGACATTTCATCCTAAAAGAGGAAGGCAGAGAGGAGCAATGAACAGACAGACCCTAACAATTTGGCTCAGATAAGGCAAGTGTGTACTAAAAACCAAAACACTAGAAAGCAGGAGCAGATTTGGATACCCAAGAAATATTCGTTATGCATTATCTCAAAGAGGAAGTGCAGGAAGGAAGTGTAGTTGGACTGAGAGAATGTGAGGACATATTTTGGAATGCCTCTGAGACCAGCTAGAATGTCCCCCACAGAGGGCTGTGCTGGACAAACCTGAGAACACACTGTGGAAGGAGTTGCCTTCATCCAAGGTGTGCCCAAGATAAGTGTGTGGCAGCCCTGCCAGAGGACACTGAGAGCCACGTGCTCCCCAGCCCGTTCCCAGTCCTGCCCTGCCCCACCCCGGACCAAATCTGAGGAGGCTCTGAGCTCGGCCTGAAATGGACTTGAGCAGCCCCTGCCTCCACTCCAAGCCAGTGGGGCCTAGAGATCCCGCATCCTTTCTTTGCTCAGTTGCATGACGGTTATGATTATGCCTGTTTATGTAATAGAAACACCTTTATCCACAGAGCAGACACAGTGGGTTTAACTGGCAGGCCAAGAGTGGGTCAGAGAGAGACTTGAGAAGAGAAAGCTGAGGATTAACACATCACTGCAGTTTGCAAATTTACCAAGTTTGGTTTCAGACCCTCTGGCTTGCTCCTTTGGGGTCCATCACGGGCTGGCTTCCTGAATGACCATACTTCCTAGGAATGTTGCTCCAAAGAGATTGTTTCTTTTGTGATTCTGAGGCCGAGCTTCAGCTTGTTCTCCAAAAGTTAACAGTTCTCTGATCGCAGCCCCCCACCCTCCACCCCCCACCCCCCTCTCTCCCCACCACCACTGCTTCTCTAACTGTTGCTGACTCACAGAGGGCAGCCAGCCCTGCACGCCTCCTGGGAAATAGCTCACAGAAATGCCAGTACAAAGAGTGCTAATAAGAGCAGGACCTTGCTTTTGTGTGTTATTTTAGTTTACAAAGCACTTTCATATCCACTATCTGATTGACTCCCAACAGCCACCCTGTGATGTAGGTTTCATTATCTCCATTTGGCAAAGAAGGAAACAGGCTCAGAGAGGTAGAGAACTTGCCAAAAGCCACACAGCTCTTGCCTAGCGGAGCATAGACTCAAACCGACTTCTCTTAACAGGGAAGTCATTGTTTTCCTCATTGTCATGCAGCAGCTGAAGGTCTGGGAGGTGAAGTCCAAGTTCACATGGTATTGCTAACTCACTTACCTACCTGCATTTCTCTCTTGGGGCCAGGGAAAATCTGGGAGGGGGTGCTGGCTCTGAGGTTAGAGGGTTGGGCTGGACAAGTGAAATATTTCCCCTGAGTGCTTAGAAACTGCCTAATCAAGAGGGTGAGCATAGTGGAGGAGGGCAGCCAGAGATGAGAGCTGTATAAACACTGCAGAACATAGACCAAGGATTGTTTAAAGGGACCACACAGGCAAACACTGTATGACCTTGGGCATCTCAGCCTCCCTCTCTGGGCCTCCTCTGGGAAACTAGAGGTTATACTAGATTGTCTCTAAACTCCTTCACAGATCTCTCCTTGATGGAGGGCAGCAGACAGCTCCTTGACACTCCAAGAATCCAGCATTTGTAGTCCAAGAGAACAGTTTCTGAAGGATACTTCCGGGAGGGCTTACCCTGGAGGCTGGGCGCTTTCAGGAATTAACACAATTCATGAGCTTCCATGAGCTTGGCCTTTATGGGGTTGAAAAGCCCCATCAAGCTCTTTTATCTGCTTGATGCAGGAGTGATGGTCATTGGCCTGAACAATCAAATGGCCCCGATTGCCCAGGGCGCCTTCCCACCATCCCACTTCTCTCCTTACAGAGAATGGTCTGAATACCTCTCTCATCATCAGCATTACTGGAGGAGGCATCATCCTTATCATCTTTGTGGCACTGCTCATTTTCTGTATCAGCAACAAGAGAAAACAGAGCACCAGGAGAAATGGTAAACTCCCCCTGTTCTGTCCACCGCAGGCCCTGGCAAATTCCTTGTAGAAACTGCTTACGGTGATGACCCCTTGAGTCTGGAAAGAAAATAATGGAGCTGGGTAGTTTCAGAATGGCGAGGTTGTAACCAGTGGTCATAGGTGTTCCATTTTGTTGTGGTTGACTTGATTTTGAAAAACAAATTCCAAGTGGTGATGATGAGGGAGTTTTGAGAAACTCCACCCGGGCCGCCCTCTTTGGAATCCACCACCTGAGGCTGACTCGAAGCAAGGTTCTGTGGACATATTTTGAATGAGCCATGCATCTCTATACAGGAAGAAAGATTAGTTTTAAAACAGCATTTCTAAGAACAAACATTCTTGTCCTTTCCTGAGGGAGTGACCTAAGGTGTGTTCAGAACCAAGCTCCTAGGATTACAGGTAAAATTATTTTAGGACTCATAGGAAAATAGTTGTTCTAAAACAAGACGGTTATGCCCCTTTTCCCAATTAATTGTTTGAGGAAATATGTTAGGGCTACAAGTGTTTTTTCCCCAAACAGGCCTGTCAGCAGAGGGGAGCAGGCTCAGGGAGCATCCAGGCTACCCAGAGCAATGTATTCAGAGATGCCAAACCCAGGTGTCACCCTAGGTGCAGGGTTGGGTTGTTGGGACCATATCCCCAAGGCAGGCCAACAGGGAGAGGTCCAACCCCCAGGAGGATATGCAGCCAGCCAGCCAGGCCCTTGGGTTCTGTGCAACCTGCACATTCACAGCAGGACTGGGTCCCCTCTCTCTGTCTCTTTCAGAGCAGGCATAGCATACTCATTTCAGCTGTCTCTGGCATCTCCCAAGCAAGGACCTGGTCTGAACCTCACCAGATAATGGAGGCCTTTGGGCCCTGCTCTCTTTAGAGTCCCTGGGAGGTACAAGTGTTTAACACATTGCTTGGCTGCTAACTGAAAGATTGGAGGTTCAAGTCAACCCAGAGGTACCTCAGAAGAAAGACCTGGCAATCTACTTCTGAAAAATCAGCAGTTGAAAACCCTATGGAGCACAGTTCTACTCTGACACACATGGGGTCACCATGAGTTGGAATCAACTCAACGGCAGCTGGGTATCCTTTGGATTTGGCTTCCTTGCTTCAGACTTCTCTCTTCAGTTCTCCCGCAGCCATTCCTTCAGGCCACGATCCCTCAGCCCCATGTCCTGCCCATTACTGCCCCCAACGTGGCCCCTGGGACATCTTTCTAAACTGAGCGCCATGCGTCTCATGACTACCCTTCACACACTTTCCAGCCCAGTGAAATGGAATTGCTTGCTGAGTCCTATGGGCACCAGGGGCTTCCTCACTCTGCACCTTGCTCAGGCTGTTCTCTGCCCATGTACCCCTGCAAAAGCCCCTTCTCCATCAAGACCATGTATTCCTCCAAGGTGGACCTTTCAAGCCACCCCATGACAAGGCAATCTCTGCTTTCACCAGGCTGAAATGACAAATATGGTTAGCTCATGTTGACAAAGCAATCACATGTGCCAGGCACTGATCTCTGTGCTTTATATACTTTATCTCATCCAATCTTAAGAGTGATCTCATGAGACAGATAATATTAATACAGATGAGGAAATGGATGCTCAGTGAGGTTAAATCATTTACCCCAAATCCTAAGGCCCATAGGTTAGGTCAGGGCCAGAACAAGGGCAGGAACGAGGGTGAGGAAGCAAGGAGCCTAGGTAAGGAGGCTTTCTCCTGGGACTGATCTTGTACTTGCACAACCCTGAGAGGAAACGCCTCCTTACATTTTGCACCCTGGGCCCCTTGCTTGCCTCATGCTAGTCTTGGCCATGGGTTAAGAGGCCAGGAGTTTCAACTGAGAGAGAAGGACCACGAGCCTAGAGGAATTCCTTGGAGCAGTTATTTAGGCTGTGGCTGAAGTTGCTGGTATGGGCTTGCTGGGCCCAGCCATGAGGACCAACACCGATGGAGGGGGCCCTCAGTCCTGCTCTGAATGCGCAGATTGCACAAGCCATAGCTAGCCTTGTCTGTCCAACCCGCCCTGAGATCTCGCTGGGTCACACTGGGTCACACCGCTTACCACTTCCCAAAACTCATGTGGCTCTCTGTCTGCACCTCTCTGGTGGCCCTGGGCCCTAACAGGAAGTTGATATGGTGATTTGTAGTCCGGCTTTGTCTCACTTACTTGATTTTAGGTTTCCTAGGAGAGTGTTTATGTCCGCATCATCACTGCGCATAGCACCCTACCTGGCACTAAGAGGGTAGGGAATAAATGTTGAAAGAACAAGTGAACAAAAAGGAGGATGAATATACTCATCCATAGAGAGACATGAAGTTCTGATACATGCTATGACTTGGATGAACCTTGAAAACATTATGCTGAGCAAAATTAAACCCCAAAGGACAAATATTTTATGATGTTACTTATATGAAGTATCTAGAACAGGCAAATGCATAGAGACCAAATTTATAAGTGGTTTACAGGGGCAGGGGGAGGGGAGAAATGGGGAGTTATTGCTTAAGGGGTACCAGGTTTCTATTTAGGGTGACGGAAACCATTTGAAAATGGATAGTGGTGATGATTGCACAAAATATCTCTGAATCGTACACTTAAAAATGGTTAAAATGGAAAGTACTTTGATATACTTTATTGCAATTTATAAAAACAAAAAATGAGAATTAACAGATGTGTAAACAAGTGACCAGCCCAAACTTGCCATGCAGGGTGAAGAAGGACTTCCTCTTGTCCCATAGCCAGGACTTGGAATTAGAGATGCAAGTCCTCCCCACAGCCTCCCAGACATGACCTCAACTGCCTAGGGGCAGCTTGGTGGCACAGAGAATAAGCTTTTTCCTTTCGGTGCTCTTGTCTTTTTGTTTTTAGAGCATACCAGCCGCTCACATGTCAAAACCACATGGTCTGATTTTGAGTCTTAACATTCAAAGCAGTCTGGTGCTTGAATTGTCAGTGGTCAGAGGAGGCGGTTTGCACTGGCAACATCACCCCCAAGTCACCGAATGATGCTCAGAGAGGGCCTGAGCGTCCTAAGGTGCTCATCCCCATAAAGATGTATGAGATCACTAATTTACCCTGAGGAGAATCTCCTCTTCTGGACTCCCTCTGAAGTCGTGCTGCAAGGATGACCTTGGGCTCAGGGACCAGAATATCTAACTTGTAACCTAAAGGAGGCCAGAGGGGGCCAGTGGGGCCCTCCAGGCCTGTGGCAGCTGAGCATCCTCACAAATTTCCTGTGTGATTTTAAGGCAGCAAATTAAAAACTACATTACTCTTATCATGGGCCTGTCTTCACATACTGAAAGCAAATGAAGCAGAAAATCCCAGAGGGGCTGAGAAGAGGAGGAATTCTTTCCCTTCCAAGGCCAAGAGGATGTGATTAGCTTATAAATTTCTGAGGAACTAGTAGATTTCTGAGGAGTAAAAAATCCTCTCATGTATACTCCAAATCCCAGAATGTGGATGCTTTACAGCAGAATTTGAGGAAAGGCAGATCTAACATAGAAACCCATTTGAACGAATTTAGTAACTAATGGTGCAAACAGTTAATGCACTTGGCTGCTAACTGAAAGGCTGAAGGTTTGAGTCCACCTAGAGGTGTCTTGGAAGAAAGGCCGGATGATGTACTTCCAAAAAATCGGCCATTGGAAACCCTTTGGAGTACAGTTCTACTCTGACACACATGGGGTCACCATGAGTTGGAATCGACTTGAAGGCAACTGGTTATTTTCTATTGTGGGGCAGTGGTGGTTCAGTGGTAGAGCAGCCACCACCCATCTGTCAGTGGAGGCTTGAGTGTTGCTGTGATACTGAACAGGTTTCTTGAAGCTTCCAGACTAAGACAGACTGGATGAAAGGTCTGCTGATCTACTCTGAAAATCAGCCAATGAAGACCCTATGGATCCTAATGGTCCAATGCCATACATAGTGCATGAGGTTATCATGAGTCAGGGGCCAACTCAATAGCAGCTAATAACAACAATGTCCTCTATTACTGCAAATAGTTTATCACTAGGGGCTCTAACCATGAGGTGTTGGCTTTCTGGGCTTGGTCTCCAGGATGGTGTAGAGGCAGGGCTCTGGGGTCCGAGGGCTCACTCTGCTCTCAGGAGACCCAGGCACATAGCTCTCCACCCAGGTCTTCTTTCCTCTGGTTCCCTTAGTTCTCTGAAGCTCTGGGTTCTCTCTACTTTGCTGGTGTGTGTTTGCCTCCTCTACAAGATCCGGAGCTCTCAGAGGGTAGGGGCAGCTTCAACTTCCTCACTGTATTCCTCAAAGCCCCTAACATGACGCCTTCTACACAAGAGGCGCTCAATAAGTATTTCCACTGATGGCATCTTACCACAGTGAACTCTTAAGAGGTTTTATTGTTGCAGATGAAGAGCTGGAGATAAGAGCTCACAGAGTAACCACTGAAGAAAGGGTCCGGAAGCCCCACCAAATTCCAGGCTCCACTTCTCAAAAGCCAGCAGTTTCCCAACCTCCTCCACCACCTAGTCATCGTTCCCAGGCACGTGGTCATCGTCCCCCGCCCCCTGGCCACCGTGTCCAGCACCAGCAGCAGAAGAGGCCTCCTCCTCCTTCAGGCACACAAGTGCACCAGCAGAAAGGCCCACCCCTCCCCAGACCTCGAGTTCAACAGAAACCTCTCCCCGGGGCTGCAGAAAACTCATAATTCTGTCTCCTGAAATAGGTAACCCCTTTCTCTAATTGGAGTCCTGGTGGCACAGTCGTTAAGAGCTCAGCTGCTAACCAAAAGATTGGCAGTTCGAATCCACTAGCCGCTCCTTGGAAACCCTGCGAGACAGTTCTACTCTGTCCTATAGGGTCCTCTAATTACAAAAAGATTGTAGAAACCGGTCCTTTTCAACAAAAAGTACTATGGAATGTCTTTACTCAGGTATGCACACTTGTCCTACCATCACGTGTTTTTGACATGTAGAACGTTACCGCCTCCAAGGTCATGTCTGAACCTTCTAACTCAGCCACATGGTCTAACATCCCCAGTCTTTGCCTCCTCAGAGAGCTCCATCATGCCAGGGGACAAACAAGAAAATTGTGCTTCTTGGGAGGTTGGGTGAGAGAGCACAAAAATCCCAGAGCTCTTTGGTCTCCCTCGCAGATCATGTGCAGATTTGTGAAGTCCACAGATGGTTGTGCCTGTGTCTAACTAAAAGCAGCTTATCTGCTGGGGACTCTCGGGTTTCACATGTGCCCTGGTATGCACTTGCCCATGGTTTTGTAAGTAGACATGAAATAAAAACTTTGACATATCCCCAGTGTCTGCTCATTGTAGACAGGAACCCAGCATGGAGGAGAGGAAGCTGCTGAATGAGAAGGAAGCTGGTTGGTATAACGACAGGGTTAGATTTGGTCATTCCCAGTGACCTGGAACACCTTAACCCCCATCAGAATAACCAGCCTATGCTCCCCAGGTCTCAGCAGCAAAGCTGGGTCCAATAGTCTGTTTGTATAATGAATTGAGATCTCTAGGCACAAACTCCAACAAGAAGCACCAGAAAATGTAATCATTTGGATCTCACTTCCTTGATTGCTCCTATAGAGCCACAATGATTCACATGGTCATCCCTGAAAAGAAGGGAATCCAATCCACAAATGCTGGAGGAGCCATGAGCCTGTCAGACAGTACACAAAAGGACAGGCTAAGCGAGAACCCAGTTGAATCAAATTCTACTTGTCTTAAAGGACCATTATTAAAAGCTCAGACCCCATCCCCAGCTAGCAGTCATGCTAGCTGAACTTTGGGGAAGTGGAGAGAAAAAACAGTTTGCAGTTAAAGTTCTGAAACAATAGGCAGAGAGAAGGGACCTGCTTTGAAATGCTGGTGCCATGTTTGTGGTCCCGTCAGCCCGCCTTCTCCCTGGCTTCTTAGACTTGTGAAGTCTTGTTAAGTTCTGGCAGGAAGCTCTGAGGTCTAAACCACAAAGTCTAAACACACTCAAGGCTTCCTGTGAGAACTCACTGAAGGTTGAACTGCTTTTTCCTCTGACCCTGAGTGTCTATTTTTTGGCACCTGCAGTTAATTATTAAGGACAACGATCAATAAAACTCCATAGCCTCCTGAAATTCAAACACAAAATCCAGCCAGGTAACAACCATCACAGGATCTACCAAGTTGCAGAGATGAGGGTCCTAGAGTTACCCCCTTCTCATTCCTTATTGCATTGGGAGAGTCTGTTGGCCATCCTACCAGAATAGCTCATATCCCATTCTCTTCCCTTCTCTGATCTTTCCAGCCCTGTCCTCAGCCTTTCTCTTGAAATCCTGTGGCATTGCATTTGGTCCAGAACATATATTCAATCTTTCATCATTAATTCATTCAACAAAAATTTATTGACCCTCTAGTACATATCAGGCTCCATGGTAGGCACTAAAATCACAGAGGTGCAAGACTGTCTTTGCTTTCAAGGAACTCACAATCTAGTTGGAGAGTATGCAGACAAATTACAGGACACATGTAACACAGTGTGATAAGTGTGGGACAGAGGCAAGCACAGGAGGCCAGAGGAAGGACCTTGAATCCAGAATGGGTGGTGGGACTTGGGTGATACAGAAGGCTTCCTGGAGGAGGTGACATTTGGGTTGTAATAGATTAGTAGTACTAGTGAAGCAGAGGTGCAAAACTACCCATGCAGAGGCAACAGCAAAAGCGAGGCTCACATTAGCCACCTGCTTACACCTGTATGCTGTTCCTTTGTCAACTGTTGCGTTTGATCTATTTGAAGATACAATTGATTTTAAGTGGCACCAGTATTTTACATACCAATAAGAAAGGAAAATACTCTCAATTGCATTATAAAAAAATGCTAAGACATATCAACTTTTAAACACAACCCCTTTTCAGAGATGCTAAAATAACAAAAAAAAAAATGTGCATTTTAATATTTAACTAAATGCATAGTAATTAAGCTTCTTGAGGACAACAACCATTTCTCAGTATTGCCCTTTATTGAAAATATCACTAGCCAATTGACTGAATGGGTGAACACAGTCTTGATGAAAGGAAAGGAACATAAAAGGCATCCACATACATAAGGCACACCCCATGCCCTGCTGGAATCTCCACCATGAGATGGGAAGCCCATGAAAAACATGAACTTTGCTCGAGGTCTGTGCTACTTTAACCTACCCCTCTGATACTACGTGTCCTCACGCTGACCCTGTACCAGAAGATGGACCCCTGAGGAGTGGCCAGGCCAGCTCCATAAGAATAGCCTGTGAAACTTGTAAAAAAAAAAAATACAGATGGTTCAGTAAGTTAGATTGAGACCATGCATCTGTAGTTTAACACCCTCTCCAGGTGATTCTGATGCATATGCAAATTGTGGAACCACAGGTCTATTGGTCCCCAAATTATTAATCACCCGTGATTGGTCATATGTGAAGACTTTCAGAAAATGCAGCATTTTAAGAAAAACAAACAGTGATAGACCAGTTAACTAATTCTCAGCAGGGAAATCTCCTTTCCATATAATTTACAGGACAAGTGTAACACAGTGTGGTAAGTATAGGACAGAGGCAAGCACAGGAGAGTTTTAATTTAAGGGATAGGAATATCCTAGAGGGCTATATGCAGATGGGTGATTCTGGTCTTTTTGATAGCCTACCTGCCCACCCCACACAGCAGATCAATCCTCACAGATAGGCCAGCTGGGTCTTAGCTAAGAGTAGGTCTCAGCTGTGAACTGGCAATTCTATCTCTGGCTTTCCGATCCTCTTCCTCTACTCAACCGCTAATACTGGATTCTTCTGGGCTCTTGTGTCTGACTGGGCTGGAGCCACACAGGTCCTCAAGCTCACCAACATGTTTCCCACCTAAGAGCCATCACAACACCGTTCCCACTGCCCACACACCTCACCGAGCTACCGCTGACTTTCCCTTCAGGACTCAGATGGAAGGTTATCCTCAGAGAGACCTGACTCCTGAACTCTACTGTAAGTTGAATCTTGTGAGACCATCCATTCTCATTGTCTAATTTTGTGGTCATCAGGTTTAAAGTAACAGAAGACCCATGGGAACTGGAGCCAGAAATTCTGACTCTCTCTCTCTCACTGGCTTTGAGATTTTGGGTGATTTATTCAGCCTTTTTAAACACTGGTTTTTTCATCTGTAAAATGGGGATAACACCTCACAGAGTAGGAGTGAGGATTAAATGGAAATAACACATTTAAATGTACCTGGTGGTACAGTGGTTAAGAGCTTGGCTGCTAATTAAAAAGTCGGCAATTCAAATCCACCAGCCGCTTCTTGGGGCAGTTCTACTCTCTCTTATGGAGTTGCTATGAGTCAGAATCGACTCTTAAGTTTTTTTTAGTATATCCTAAAGGAATCCCTGGGTGGCATAAACAATTAAGTTCCCAGCTACTAACTGAAAGGTTGGCAGTTTGAACCCACCCAGAGGTGCCTCAGAAGAAAGTCCCAGCCATCTGCTTCAGAAAGTTTACAGTCATGAAAAAGAGCACAGTTCTACTCTGCAACACATGGGGTCCCATGAGTTGGAATTGACAACAGAAACCAGTTGTTGTTTGTTTTGTTTTTGTTTTTTTAGTGTATCTTGATATATAAAAGACACTTAATAATTGTGAGTTTCCTTTCTTGCTTGATTCTAAAAAGGAATATCCTCGAGAGCTGTCATGGATTGAATTGTGACCCCCAAAATATGTGTATCAATCTGGCTAGGCCATGATTGCCAGTATTGTGTGACTGTCCACCATTTTGTCATCTGATGTGATTTTCCTATGTGTTGTAAATCCTGCCTCTATGATGTTAATAAGGTAGGATAGGCGGCAGTTATGTTAATAAGGCAGGGCTCAGTCTACAAGATTGTATTGTCCTCAGTCAGTTTCTTTTGAGATATGAAAGAGAGAAGCGAGCAGAGAGACAGGGGGACCTCACATCACCAAGAAAGCAGTGCCGAGAGCAGAATGCATCCTTTGGAACCGGGGGTTCCTGCGAGGAGAACCTCCTAGTCCAGGGGATTGATGAGAAGGAACTTCCTCCAGAGCTGACAGAGAGAGAAAGCCCTCCTCTGGAGATGACACCCTGAATTTGGACTTATAGCCTAGTAGACTGTGAGAGAATAAACTTCTGTTAGTTAAAGCCAACCACTTGTGGTATTTCTGTTATAGCAGCACCAGATAACTAAGACACAGACAAATGTTGAAGTTATTGGAAAGGGACACAGCCCATTGTGAATTAATAAATAAGGACTCTGTAGGGTAACTCAGTCAGCTGTAACTTTGATTCACCTGAGTCAGTTTTCTAATATCTAACCACAATGGGACAAATGGACAAAATCCTCTACCAGATGCACTAAAAGCTGAAGAACAGACCTGTGAGGCTACCCAGCAAGGTATAGACTGAGCCACCAGACTGCTGTTACTTCCCTGCCAGAGGTGTAACTAAGATAGGGCACATGCCCAGGGTGCCGCTTGAGGAGGGGCGCTAATGAGTAGTTTCTATTGGCCGTCGAAGTTTCCATCACCAGCTGTGAGAGATCATTCAGCAATTTAAAACTAATTGCCGTAGGCGCTATTTTTCCGTAGAGAGGCTCCTATCCCTGGCCCCAACTTGTTGTCTCCATTTTCTCTCCACTCACCTCATTCTGCCTCCCATCAACACCACAATGTAAGCACTGCCCTCACTGACCTCACCAATGATTTCCACGTTGCTAAATCCAGTGAACCCCTTTCCGTTCTCCTCTTGATTGACTTCTCAGCAGCACTTGACCCTAGGAACCCACGCCCTCCTACTCTGAATGCGCTCTTACTTTGATTTCTGTGATAACCACACTCTCTTGGGCTTCCTCTACCTCATTAGTTACATAATCACAGTCTTCTCTGCATGTTCTTTTTTTGAGACCCATCCCGTAAATGTTTGTGATCCTCAGGGTTAGGTCCTGGGCCCCAGTTCTTCTCTAATGGCTCTGGAAAATCTCATCCCTGGAAAATCTCATCCATGTCTTCAGAACTAGCTATATGCTGATGACTCTCACATTTGTGTCTCCAGCCCAGATCTGCATCCTGAGTCACAGACATACATACCCAAATACCAACTGGACATCTCCACTCATAGGTTTTACTGGTACTCCTAACAAAACATATCCCAAATTGTATAATACTCTTGGGCTTCCTGATGCCAGGAAATTGCTCATCTTACTTACCCTCAGCACCTCCAATAATACCCGACACAAACTGAACTCCCAGTAAGTACTTGAATGGATGAGTGGTCATCCCCCTTCTCAGTGTTCTCTGTTTCACATTCCCACCATCTACCTGTTTACCCTAACCAGGAAACCAGAGTTCATTCTTTTGGTTTTAAACAGCTTTGTTGAGGTATAATTGACAAACAGTAAGCTGAATATATTTAATGTGTACAATTTGATAAGTTTTGATATATGTATACATTTATGAAACTGTCACCACAATCAGAATTATGAACATTATCACTAGCAGTCATTCGTGAACCCCCTCTCCCCACACCAAATGTACTGATTCTATCTCCTAAATACCCTAGAACCCATTCCCTTTCCTCCATGCCACTGTCCAGGTGGTCATTATCTTCCTCCTTGACTACTCTGACAGCCTCAGAACTTTCCTTTCTGCCTTCACACCCATACTACAGTGAGAGTGATCTTTCAAAAACTATGTATAGTATGTCTATTTTAAATTCTTGGTCTGTGGGTTCCTGTAATGCTCCTTCATGTGGTGTCTGTTATTCAGTGCTCGTCTTATATCGTGGTCGCATTCCTCAGGTGTTCCATTATTTTAGCCTGGGAGCTCATGTTTCCCCCAAAGGAATCAGCATCCTGTCCAGTAATGTATTTGGAGGATGAGCCTAATTTCAGGCTTGGGTTCGTGTTCCTTCAGGTAAGTTGAGGAGGGAAAGTGGATAGACCCCAGAACCCTGGGACAGAAACACAGAATTCCTTTTTACCACCCCTATTTGCATATTTGCTGCTATTCCATCAGGGAAATCCTCTGGTCAGAGATTCAAGGAGATACATATATATATATATATAAGCATATATATATAAATAAGCATATATATATGTATAAACCCATTGCTGTCAAGTTGATTCCAACTCATAGCGACCCTACAGGACAGAGTAGAATTGCCCCATAGGGTTTCCAAGGAGCAGCTGGTGGATTTGAACTGCTGACCTTTTAGTAAGCAGCTGAACTCTTAGCCACTGACCCACTAGGGCTCCATATATATATATACATATAAATATATACTATAAGTATTATATTTTATATATATATAATATTTAAGAAAAAAAAAAAAACCCAGTTGCCAACAAGTCAACTCATGGTGACCCCATGTAGAACTGTGGTCCATAGGATTTTCTTTTTCTTTTCTTTCTTTTTTTAAAATTTTATTGTGCTTTAAGTGAAAGTTTACAGTACAAATTAGCTTCTCATTCAAAAATTTATACACAAATTGTTTTGTGACATTGGTTGCAATCCCCACAATGTGCCAGCACTCTCTCCCTTTCCCTTTATACCCCAGGTTCCCGTGTCCATTCGCCCAATTTTCCTGTCCCTTCCTGCCTTCTTGTCTTTGCTTTTGGGCAGGTGTTGACCATTTGGTCTTGTATACTTGATGGAACTGAGAAGCACGTGTGTTATTGTTTGTTTTATAGGCCTTTGTAATCTTTGGCTGAAAGGTGAACTTTGGGAGTGACTTCAGTTCTGAGTTAGCAGGGTGTCTGGGGGCCGAAGTCTCAGGGGTTCCTCCAGTCTCTGTCAGATCAGTAAGTCTGGTCTTTTTTTTGTTTGTTTGTTTATGAATTTGAATTTTGTTCTACTATTTCTCCCGCTCTGTCTGGGACCCTCAATTATGACCACTGTCAGAGTCATCAGTGGTGGTAGCTGGGCACCTTATAGTTCTTCTGAGCTCAGGCTGGTGGAGGCCGTTGTTCATGTGGTCCATTAGTCCTTTGATCAATATGTTCCTTGTGTCTTTGGTTTTCTTCATTTCTCCTTTGCTCTGATGAAGATGTGACCAATAGATGTATCTTAGATGGCCACTCACAAACTTTTAAGACCCCAGATGCTACTCATCAAAGTAGGATACAGAACATTTTGTTTATGAAGTATGTTATTCCAAATGGCCTAGATGTCTCCCGAGACCATGGTCCCCAACCCTCAAACCTAGGAAGATTCTATGAGTTGGGATCGGCTTGATGGCAATGAGTAGGAAGCTTCTATGACTTTGCCTTGGTCAAGTTCTGCTGACTTCCCCTATATTGTGTGTTAGCTTTCCCTCCACCAAAACGAACACTTATCTACTATCTAGTTAGTCATTTCCCCTGCCCACCCAACCCCACCCTGGTAACCATCAAAGATTGTTTTTTTCTGTGTGTAAATCTTTTCTTGGGTTTTTGTAATAGTGGTCTCATACAATATTTATCCTTTTTTGATTGGCTTATTTCACTCACCATAACGCCCTCCAGATTCATCTATGTTGTGAGATATTTCATGGATTTATCATTGTTCTTTATCTTTGTATAATATTCCATTGTGTGTGAGTACCATAATTTGTGTATCCATTCATCTGTTGTTGGGCACTCAGATTGTGTCCATCTTTTTGCTATTGTAAATAATGCTGCAGTGAACATGGGTGTGCGTATGTCTATTTGTGTCATGGCTGTTATTTTTCTAGGATATATTCCTAGGAGTGGGATTGCTGGAGCGTATGGTGTTTCTATTTCTAGCTTTTTAAGGAGGTGCCATATCATTTTCCATACATTTTCCATTTTCCATTCCCACCAGCAGTGCACAAGAGTTCCAATCTCCCTGCAGCCTCTCCAACATTTGTTATTTTCTGTTGTTTTCATTAGTGCCAGTAATGTTGGAGTGAGATGGTATCTCATTGAAGTTTTGATTTGCATTTCTCTAATGGTTAATGATCCCAAGCATTTCCTCACATGTCTGTTAGCCTCCTCAATGTCTTCTTTGATGAAGTGTTTGTTCATATCCTTTGCCCATTTTTTCTTTTTCTTTTTTTATTGTGCTTTAAGTGAAAGTTTACAATTCAAGTTAGATTCTCATACAAAAATTTATACCCACATTGTTATGTGACCCTAGTTTCTCTCCCTATACTCTGACAGCACACTCCTCCTGTCCACCCTGGATTTCTCATGTCCGTTCAACCAGCTCCTGTCCCTTTCTGCCTTTTCAGCTCACCTCTGGACAGGAGCTGCCCATTTAGTCTCATGTATCTGCTTGAGCTAAGAAGCACACTCTTCACGAGTATCATTTTTTGTCTTCTAGTCCAGTCTAATCTTTGTCTGAAGAGTTGGCCTCATGAATGGTTTTAGTTTTGGGCTACCAGAGAGTCTGGGGGCCCTGTCTTCCAGGGTCCCTCCAGTCTCACTCAAACCATTAAGTCTGGTATTTTTAGTAGAATTTGAGTTCTGCACCCCACTTTTCTCCTGCTTGCTCAGGGACTCTCTGTTGTGTTCCCTGTCAAGGTGGTGATTGGTGGTAGCCAGGCACCATCTAGATCTTCTGGTCTCAGGCTGATGGAGTCTCTGGTTTATGTGGCCCTTTCTGTCTCTTGGGCTAATATTTTCCTTGTGTCTTTGGTGTTCTTCATTTTCCTTTGCTCTAGGTGGATTGGGACCGATTTGATGCATCTTAGATGGCTGCTCACTAGCTTTTAAGACCCCAGATGCCACTCACCAAAGTGGGATGCAGAACATTTTCTTAATAAGCTTTGTTATGCTAGTTGACATAGATGTCCCCTGAAACCATGGTCCCCAGACCCCCTGCCCCTGCTACTCTGTCCCTTGAAGTGTTTGGTTGTATTCAGGAAACTTCTTAGCTTTTGGTTTAGTCCAGTCGTGCTGACTTCCCCTGTAGTGTGTGCTGTCCTTCCCTTCACCTAAGACAATTCTTGTCTATTATCTAGTTAGTGAATACCCCATCCCTCCCTCCCCACCCTTGTAACGATCAAAGAATGTTTTCTTCTCTGCTTAAACCTTTTCTTGGGTTCTTATAATAGTGGTCTTATACAATATGTGTCCTTTTGCAACTAACTAAATTCATTCAGCATAATGCCTTCCAGTTTCATCCATGTTATGAGATATTTCACAGCTTCATTGTTGTTCTTCATTGTTGTGTAGTATTCCATTGTGTGAATATACCATAATTTGTTTATCCATTCATCCATTGATGGCACCTAGGTTGTTTACATCTTCTTGCTACTGTGAACATTGCTGCAATGAACGTGGTGTGCATATATCTATTCGTGTGACGGCCCTTATTTCTCTAGGATATATTCCAAGGAGCGGGATTGCTGGATCATATGGTACTTCTATTTCTAGCTTTTTAAGGAAGCGTCAAATCAATTTCTAAAGTGCTTGTACCATTTTACATTCCCGCCAATAGTGTATAAGTGTTCCAGTCTCTCCACAACCTCTCCAACATTTATTATTTTGTGTTTTTTGGATTAATGCTAGCCTTGTTGGGGTGAGATGGTATCTCACTGTAGTTTTGATTTGCATTACTCTAATGGCTATTGATTGTGAGCATTTCCTCATGTGTCTGTTAGCTGACTGAATGTCTTCTCTGCTGAAGTGCCTGCTTATATCCTTTGCCCATTTTTTTAATTGGGTTATTTGCTTTTTATTGTTGAGGTTTTGCAGTATCTTATAGATTTTAGAAATTAGACCCTGATCAGATTTGTCATAGCCAAAATTTTTTTCCCAGTCTGTAGGTTGTCTTTTTACTCTTTTGGTGAAGTCTTTTGATGAGCGTAAGTGTTTGATTTTTAGGAACTCCCAGTTATCTAGTTTCTCTTCTGGTGTTTGTGCCTTGTTACCTATGGTTTATATTCTGTTTATGCCAGGTATTAGGGCTCCTAGCATTGTTCCTATTTTTCCTTCCATGATCTTTATCATTTTAGATTTTATATTTAGGTCTTCGATCCATTTTGAGTTAGTTTTTGTGCATGGTATGAGGTATGGGTCTTGCTTCATTTTTTGCAGATGGATATCCGGTTATGCCAGCACCATTTGTTAAAGAGACTGTCTTTTCCCCAGTTAACAGACTTTGGGCCTTTGTCAAATATCAGCTGCTTGTAGGTCAATGAATTTACACCTGAATTCTCAAATCTGTTCCATTGGTCTATGTATCTGTTGTTGTACAAGTACCAGGCTGTTTTGACTACTGTGGTGGTATAGTAAGTTCTAAAATGGGGTAGTGTGAGGTCTCCCACTTTGTTCTTCTTCTTCAGTAATGCTTTACTTATTTGGAGACTCTTCCCTTTCCATATGAAGTTGATGATTTGTTTCTCCATCTCTTTAAAAAATGCCAGTGGAATTTTAATCAGGATTGCATTGTATCTGTAGATCACTTTGGGTAGTGTTGATGTTTTTACAATGTTGAGTCTTCCTATCCACGAGCAAGGTATGTTTTTCGACGTATGCAGGTATCTTTTAGTTTCTTGCAGTAGTGTCTGGTAGTTTTTTTTGTTTAGGTCTTTTACATCTCTGGTTAGATTTATTTGTAAGTATTTTGTCTTCTTGGGGGCTATTATAAATGGTATTGATTTGGTGATTTCCTCTTGGAAGTTCTGTTTGTTGGTGTAGAGGAATCCAACTGATTTTTGTATGTTTATCTTGTATCCTGAAACTTTGCTGAAATCTTCTATTAGTTCCAGTAGTTTTCTTGTTGATTTGGGGGTTTTCTGTGTATAAGATCATATCATCTGCAAATAGAGATACTTTTACTTCTTCCTTACCAATCTGGTTGCCCTTTATTTCTTTTTCTAGCCTAATTGCTCTGGCTAAGACCTCCAGCACAATGTCCAATAAGAGTGGTGATAAAGGGCATCCTTGTCTGGTTCCCGTTCTCAAGGGGAATGCTTTCAGACTCTCTCCATTTAGGATGATGTTGACTGTTTGGCTGTTGGCTTTGTATAAATGCCCTTAATTATGTTGAGGAATTTCCCCTCTATTTCTATTTTGCTGAGAGTTTTTATCATGAATGGGTGTTGGACTTTGTCAAATGCCTTTTCTGCATTGATTGATAAGATCATGTGGTTCTTGTCTTTTGTTTTATTTATGTGATGGATTTCATTGATTGTTTTTCTAATGTTGAACCATCCCTGCATACCTGGTATAAGTCCCACTTGGTCATGGTGAATTATTTTTTTGATATGTAATTGAATTCTGTTGGCTAGAATTTTGCTGAGGATTTTTTGTATCAATGTTCATAAGGGATATTGGTCTGTAATTTTCTTTTTTTGTGGTATCTTTACCTAGTTTTGGTATCAAGGTTATGCTGGCTTCATAGAATGAGTTTGCGAATATTTCATCCTTTTTTATGCTCTGAAATACCTTTAGTAGAAGTGGTGTTAACTCTTCTCTGAAAGTTTGGTAGAATTCTCCAGTGAAACTGTCAGGCCAGGGTGTTTTTTTGTTGCCTTTGCCCATTTTTTAATTGGATTTTTTGTCTTTTTGGTACTGAGGTGTTGAAGTAGTCTAAAAATTTTAGAGATTAGTTGCTTGTCGGCTATGTCATAGTCAAAATTTTTTTCCCAGTCTGTAGGTTCTCTTTTTATTCTTTTGGTGAAGTCTTTTGATGAGCGTAAGTGTTTAATTTTTAGGAGCTTCCAGTTATCTAGTTTATCTTCTGGTGTTTGTGCATTGTTAGTTATGGTTTGTATTTGATTTATGCCATATATTAGAACCCCTAGCATTTTCTCTGTTTTTTCTTCCATGATCTTTATCATTTTAGGTTTTATATTTAGGTTCCATAGGGTTTTCAGTGGCTGATTTTTTGGAAGTAGATTAGCAGGCGTTTCTTCTGAGGCATCTCTGGGTGGACTTGCACCTCTAACCTTTTGATTAGCAGCTGAATACATTAATCATTTGCACCACCCAAGGACTCCTGGAAGCATATTTGTTTGTTTGTTTCTTTTTTTTTTTTTGGAACACCAACCCTAGTCGTTGGTGGTTGCTATTGTTCGTTGCTGTCAAGTTGCTTCTGACTCATGGCAAGCCTACGAGTGCAGAGTAGAACTGCTCCATAGAGTTTTCTTGGCTGTAATCTTACGGAAGCAGATTGCCAGACCTCTCTTCCAGGGTACTGCTGGTTGGGTTCAAACCACCAACCTTTAGGTTAGCAGTCTAATGCTGGAGGTGGAAGAAATTAATGAGTAAGGGCCATGGTTTGTTAACTTGCACCAATTCACAACAACTCTTGCATTGCCTTCAGGTTATCTTCCCTCCTCGCTTCACCCATATCAGGCCAACAGGATTGTTGCTGCTGATTGCTGTGGTGATGTGGCAGACAGTGATAGCCCAAGACAACAAGGGGAAGAGGCAAGGATAAAGCTTACAAGCTCCCCTTGACCTAATGTTCCGTGGCTCATCAGATTGCTCTCTTCCCCAGGTCTCCACCAGGCCTCCTCTCCTGCCCCCTCCTCCACACTGCAGCTCAGGAGAGCCTTCAGTCTTCTCAGGTTTCTAGTTTTTATGTCAGTTTCTGATATGAATGCCTTTTTCTCTTCTATAGTTTCCTAAGAGTTAATTTTGGAGGAAGTACCAGTGGCACAAGCTGGTTCACTGGCTTGTCAGGAACTTGATCAGGAAGGATTTTAGTAACATAATGCAAGAAAAACCAAGTGGAAATATCAGGTATGAAAATATAATAGTTGAAACAAAAGATAGTAAGTGCAGTAAGTAGCAGGAGAGACACAGCTGAAGAATGAATTAGAGAGCTGCAAGGTTATCCTGAAGATTTCTCCCAGAAGGGAGGGGAAAGTATAAAGAGATTAAAAAAAAAAAAATATATATATATATATATATATATATATATATATATATATATAAAGAAGAATTAAGAGATATGAAGGATGAAAGTGTCAACATTCAGATAATAGGAATTCCAGAGGAGGAAAAAAAATCATAGAAAAGAAAATGGAACCTATAATAAGAAGCCAAAGAGACGAGACAGAGAAAACCTCACAATTAGACATGTTACTGTGAATTAGAATCATTAAAGACTAAGAAAGAAATTCAAAAATATTTTCAAAGAAAAAAGGAGATTTTATACAAAAGAACAAGCATCAGATTGGCATCAAACTTCTCAGTAGCCATCCTGGATGTAAGAAGACAAAGAAGTAGTATTTTTAAAGTGTTGAAGGGTTAAAAAATTTGTACATAGAATTTTACATTCAGCCAAACTGACATAGAAATGTGAGGATATAAAAATATTCTAGGTATAATAATATTTTCTGGCACGCAAAACCTTAGAAAACTGTGCCACACAGAGACTCACTTTGAAAACATCTTTGGAATAAATATTCAAATAAGAGGAAACTAAAGCCAACAAGATGCTGTTGAAAAATGTGAAATTAAGATGATAAAATAACTTAACAAAATTGATTTTTGTCTAAAAATACAAAGGTCAAAGAAAATACAAAGGAAAAACTATACTCATAATAACCCAAAAGTAACACTTTCTATCTAGACTATCTCAGCTTGGTGTGTGTGTGTGTGTGTGTGTGTGTGTGTGTGTGTGTGTGTGTGTGAATGTGTAACATGTATTAGGAGAGGGGAAGGAAAGGAGATTCCAAAGAGCTGAAAGAACATGCTAACTACTTGTCTTGTTGGGGGGAAGAAATAGATATTGGTAAGTGTAATAAATCAGAATGAGTAAATAGACGTGTCTTAAGAAAATCGCATCTATTCAGTGAAGAGTAAAAAGGTTAAAAAAGAAAATATATATATATTGTTAATAGAAAATATGAAATAAGATGGCAGAAATAAGTCCTAATATAAATCAATTATAATAAATATAAATGGACTAAACCACCAATCAAAGGACAGATTATCTCAAATTGGACATTTCAGAAAACCCAAAAAATATGGTTTACTGAAGACTATTTACAACAAAATAATACAAAAATGTTGAAAATGAAAGGATATCAAGCAAATGTGACTGAAAATAAAGCTAAGGAATCAATATCTGACAAAAAAAAAAAAAAGAAAAACAAATCAAGGGGAAAATATTACTAGGGAAAATGGAGGAAATCATATACTGGGAAAATGAACAGTAGAGCAAATATATATGTACCTAAAAATATTGTTTCAAGACTGTATAAAACAACAATTGTTTGAACTTAGAAAGAAGTAGATAGATCAACAATTTTAGTTGGAGGTTTTAACACATGCTTCAGAAATGAATAAGTGGGGTGAGGGGGAAGAGCAACAATATTGAAGATCTGAATATTTCAATTAATAAGCTCAATTTATCTTTATCCAACAAAGCATGCATATTCTTTTTGAGCAAACATGAATCAATTTTTAAAAACAACTAGGCCACAAAGGAAGTTATGGTAAAGTCTAAAGAATTAGTATTATTCACACTACATTTTCCAATCATAAGGAATTAAAATTAGAAATTATGTTTTGAATGTTAATGAAAAAAATATACAACAAAAAACTAAAAAAACATATTATTCAGTACACTTGGGTTAACAATGAAATCACAAGGGAAGTTCTTAAATATACATTCAGTAAAACTGAATGATAATGAAAGCATTACATGTCAACATTTGTAGACCATACCTACAACAGCATCTAGAGACAAATGTATAGCTTTGCATCAAGTTTGCATCAAGATATAAGGCAAATTGAAAACAAACTAAGGATAAAACTCAAGAAGATGGAAAAAGAGCAACCAAAGAAACAGAATCAAAAATAAAAAATAAAATAAAGGTAGAGCAGAAATCAATGAAACAGAGAACAAAATAATTAGAGAAGATTAATAAAGTCATAAGCTCATGTTTTAGAAAGACCAATAAGATAGACCTATGGCAAGACTGTTTCAGGAAAAAAGAGAACTAGGAAGTGCAAATAAGAAAAACACACACACACAGAGAATGCCAAAAAGGAAATCACTATAGATACAGCAGAGATTTTAAAATGAATGAATATTATGAACAACTAACTATACACTAATGTATTTTTAAAACTGGAAAATTGATACATTTCTTGAAAAATATAAAGGCCAAAATTGGCAGAAGAAGAAATACAAAACGGAAATAAACTATCAGGCATTAAAAAACTGATATGATTATTATCTGAGATCTCCCCTTTAAAAAGTCTTCAGGGAATTTTTACAAGTGAGTTCTATGAAATGTCCAAGGAACAGTTAATCCCGATCTCATACAAGTTATTTCAGAAAATAGAATAAGAGTGAAATCTGCCCAGCTCGTTTCATGAAGCTAATATAACCCTGATTTCACAACTGGCTAAGACCTATATAAAAAGCAAAAAATATATAGGCCCATTTTGCTTCTGAATATAGACACAAAAATCCTAAATAAAATATTAACAAACAAATCCAACATTGTATTTTTAAAAAATCATGATGATCAAGCAGACTTTATCCAAGAAATGCAAGGAAACTTCAACATATAAAACTACAGTATTAATAGCCTAGAGGATAAAAATTATATTAATGTATGCAAAAAAAGAGCATTTGATCAAAACCCCTAGCCTCCTAGGAATAGAATATCTGGCAGTGATTGATAATTGATCCCCTCCAATGATAAAGGTTTGCCTGCACTCAGCAAAAGGCTGTATTTCCCAGCCACCCTTGCTACTAGGTGTGGTCATGTATTTAGGGATGTGTTCTGAATCATCCGGAAGTGCTGAGTCAAATCAAGAATTCATATAGCATTTAACCTGACAATCCACTCCTAGGTATATGTATCTTAGAAAAATACCCACCCAGGTCCATAACGTCTTTTCTTACAACGAGCTGGAGGTAATCTAAGTGGTGACCCAGAGAATGAATAAGTAAAATGTGATAGTCGCACAGAATTACATGCAGCAATTTGAAGCAACAAAAAAAATGAGTACCCAGCAATAAGGAACCATCTTAAAAATGGAAATACTAACCTGTTAGTGGTTGCCAGGAGAAAGCAACTCTAAATGGGTACACAGGAAAACTCCTTTATGGTGATGGAACAGTTCTGTTTCTTGATTGTGATGGTAGTTACATGGGATCGAATTGCATACAGCTACACATACACATTGAGTTCATATGGAAACTGGTAAAAACTGAGTAATATCTGTAATCTAGTTAATAGTATTGTACCAATGCCTATTTCCTGGTTTTGATATTATACTGCTATTATGTAAGATATCATCATGGGGGAAAGCTGGGTGAAGCGTTCACACGACTCTATATACTATTTGTGCGACTTCAGTGAGTTTATAATTATTTCAAACCAAGAAGTTTAAAAAAGAAGAAGAAGAAGGGACTAGAAGAAAAATTGGGTGAGTAATTCAATGCTATCTATTCCAGAACAAGGGAACATTTTTGCACACAATTAGAAGACTGAAGGAGAAACCAAAAGCAAAGCCAGTAAATTCATACAGATGGTAGAATTAGAGTCTAGGAACAGTTGCAGAACTAGGGACAAAAATGTCAGAGAAACCATTAAGAACAATAATTAGATCTTTGTTCTCCTTGCTTAGTTTCAGTCTCTGACCAAAAAAATTCTGGTATACTTGTGTGGCATGAAGTTGGTGTCTGGAATCTAGGAATGAGACTGTGGAAGCTTAGTGCTCAAAAATTTCTGCAACAGAGCAATGTATGGTCTCCTTTCTTTACTATAGCAATGAATAAACCCTAATCTTAAAAAGGACTCCCTGGATGGTACAAATGGTTAACACTTGACTACCAACCAAAAGGTCAGAGGTTCAATTGCACACAGAGGCACCCTAGAAGAAAGACCAAGCAACTTAACTTCTGAAAAATCAGCCATTGAAAACCCTAAGGAACACAGTTCTGCTCTGATACACATGAGGTCACCATGAGTTGGAGTCAACTACACAGCAACTGGTAAAATCTTAAAAAAAAAAAAAAAAGTTTAAAAAAATACAATAGTTTTGCTTAAAATCCATCTTATCTCTGCTTCTAAAAGGAAGGCCCAACTCCTAATCGCCGTTTTGGAAGCACTTCCCAACCTGGCCCCTGCTTGCCTCTCCAGCATCACCTTGTCTTACATTACACCTCACTCACAGCTCTAATTTCCAGACATATTCAATTTTATTCAGTTCTTTAAATATGCCACTCTCTGTCACTTTTAGGCCTTTCCACATCCTATCCTTATTGCCTTTTTAGCTAACGTCTGTGTTCTTCAGTTCCCAAACTAAACACCATTCTTTTTCTAGGAAGTCTTCCCTGAGACTTAAACTAAGGTACTAGGTTCCCCTTCCCGAATGCTCCCATAACACCCTGATACCCTGTTGTCGTCAAGTCGATTCCGACTCATAGGGACCCTATAGGACAAAGTAGAACTGCCCTGTAGGGTTTCCAAGGAGAGCCTGGTGGATTTGAACTGCCAACCTTTTGGTTAGCAGCCAAACGCTTAACCACTACACCACCAGCGTTTACAGGGCCCAGATAATCCCCTTTCATAACCTTCCTAATATTTCAGAGTCCTGGTGGTGCAGTGGTTAAGCGTTTGGCTGCTAACCAAAAGGTCGGCAGTTCAAATCCACCAGCTGCTCCTTGGAAACTGTATTTGGTAGTTCTATTTTGTCCTGTAGGGTCGCTATGAATCGACTTGATGGCAACACTGTTTGTTTTTTTTTTTTAAGAGTAGTGTCATGGATTGAATTATGTCCCCCAAAACGTGTGTATTATTTTGGCTGGGCCATGATTCCTAGTATTGTGTGATTTTCCTATATGTTGTGAATCCTGCCTCTATGATGTTAATGAGGGAGGATGGGCGGCAGTTGTGTTAGTGAGGCAGGACTCAATTTACAAGACTGGATTGTGTCCTGAGGCAATCTCTTGAGATAGAAAAGACAGAAGTGAGCAGTGAGACGGGGGACCTCATACCATCAAGAAAGCAGCACCGGCAGCAGAGTGCGCCCTTTGGACCCGGGTCCCTGCGCAGAGAAGCTCCTAGTCCGGGGGAACACTGAAGAGAAGAAGGCTGACAGAAAAAGCCTTCCCCTGGAGCTGATGCCCTGAATTTGGACTTTTAGCCTACTTTGACTGTGAAGAAATAAACTTCTCTTCATTAAAACCATCCACTTGTGGTATTTCTGTTGGAGTAGCACTAGATGACTAAGACAAGTAGTCACTTGCTTCATGCCTGCCTTCTGTACTAGGCTGTATGTTCTGGGTCTGTCTTGTTCACCTTTGACTCATCAGTACTTAGCATTGTGCCTGAAGCATAGTAGTTGCTCAACTAATATTTTTAAACAAATTCATTTATTTATTCACTAAATTATATTTACAATGGTGTGACTGGCTCTGGGAGTCGGGAGTCTGACATAGGAACCACACCCCTGACCTGTAGTACCACATAATCAATGTAGTAAGTGCTTCCCAAGTTAGAAACATGATGTGCCTGATCAGGATTCGTCTAATACCTGGCATTGGGTTATATCTTCAGGTGAGGAGGTGATTGGAATCAGCTGTGAGGTGCAGGGCAGCTGGCAGGCAGGGAAGAGCCCAGGGACATGAGGCAGGTTCCTACCCCTCACACTACATGATTCCTATGTTGGAGTGATCTTGAGGAAATAGGAAAAATTCCCAGAAAACAAAGACATCAGCGTGAATATTTTCATGTTTTTCTGCCCTCACAATCAGCAGGCTGAATATCAATATTCAGAGGGCTTCTGGAGAAGGAGGATCGTCACAAGACATGTGTTTCCTGTCAGACAGTAGCTCAGAGAGACTCTGGTTGCTCTGGTTTTCTCCTGCTTCAAGGGCAGATCATCGAGATTGACTTTGTAGGATGCTGTTGGAAAGAAGCTGGCAACATCTGCCTTGAAAGTATCAAAATTAGCAACAGTCTAATGACACCAGAATTACCTGAAATAAGATTGCTTGATAACCAAAGCTTAAACTAATGAATGGATTCCACATCAATATGTCGGTCAGGGGAGGCAAACCTTAACAGTACAAAAAAAAGTTTCTGTGACCTACATTGGTCACTGTGTCAACACTGGCCCTAGCTGAGCTGATACAGGGATTCAAATCTGATTACTGGTTACACTGGAGAAACAACGCTCCCCTAAGAATGCAGGGGAAAAAAAGGACAGAAACTCCTGCTGCTCAGGGAGCAGGCCTGTCATCAGCAGGTGAGCAGGGGTCTTCTGTGAAGCTGCAGTGAGGAAGGTGGAGGAATGTCCCCTTCTGTGCTTCACAGAGTTCTGGACAATGTTATACATTCACGGACAAAGGGGGGTGCACTGGTGTGAATTGTGAGGGGCTGGGACACCCGGCTGCCACTCTAGATGGCTCCTGTACCACTAACTGACAACTGAAATTAGAGCTTCGTTTTTTCAGTGTGAAGCAGTGATGAGCAACCTGAGGACTGAGAACTACAGTGAGAACTGGTCTTTAGGGTGAATGTCCAGATATTAACTATTTAGTGACTAAAAAGCCGTACCAGTTTCCTCACTGACATTCTTTTGTTCAGTAAAGTAGGTCTTCTAAGTCTTGAGAATATATGTTGTTTTCCTTGTGTTTTCATTTCAATGGAAAGTTAATGAGGCCTGTAGACATTTTCCTTTTCCCGAATGCAGGGAAGGTATTCAGCTCTGGCTTAAGGGTTTGAGCCCTGTGAGAATACAAATCATCCCAGAAGATTTCTGTGTGTGGGGCGGCGGGGGTTGGGGAGGGCAGGGGGGAGGATAAGAGCATATTGGCACTGGGTGATGCTGGAATAGATATGGTAGAATGAGATAAGGGTAATTTAGGGGCATGAGAGTAATGTGTGGAGGCAGCTAGAGCCACTCCCCTCCCCTCTCACAGCTTTGCCTGATGCCAGGCCTGCTCAGAGCACAAAGAGCAGGACTAGAGTGAGCAGGGCAGCTGGACTGGTGCTCTCCTGAGCGGCTCTTAGCCTCATGGAACCCTTCAGGGGCAGCCTCTAAGAGTTGAACAAGAAATCTGTCATCTTAAAGCTGGAAAGTCCCCTGTACCTGGAGATGGAGTCTTTTCTCAACCCAGAGCTCAAGGGAGAATCCGGGAGCAGCCAGCAAAGGAGCCTTCCTCAGTGGGAACAACCTTCAGGGGAACAGTCCTCAGGAGAGCACGCCTCAAGGCAACACAATCCAGGAGAGCATTACTCAGGGGGAGCTCTCCTCAGGAGAACTCGTTTCAGGGGAACATTCCTCTGGGAGCTCTCCTCAGAGAGCTGTGCTGGCACCCTCTAGAGGCAGAAGGGCAGGAGATGGCTACATCCTTGTTTACTTGCAGATATAATGAGAGTTGTGGTTGCCACAGGGTCAGATGTTGGTTATGCCAGGGAGGCAGTGTTGTTTGCAGGTTAAGAGCTCAGGGCTCTGCCCTAACTATGTATGTCACCTTGGGTAAATTACTTAATTTTCTGAGCCTCTGTTTTCTGAGCTATAAAATTAAGATAACAAGAGTAACACTTGTGTTATAAACCAGTTGATATCCAGTCGATTCTGACTCATGGTGACCCCATGTGTGTCAGAGTAGAACTGCTCCATAGGGTTTTCAATGGCTGATTTTTCAGAAGTAAATCTCTAGGCCTTTCTTCCTAGGTGCCTCTGGGTGGACTACAAACTTTCTATTTGCAGCCGAGCTTGTTAACCATTTGCACCATCCAAGGACTCCACCTATGTTATAGGCCTAGAGGAATTAAATGAATTATCTCAGGTATTGTGCAGTGTCTGGCACACTGTAGGTGCCCGATAAATGACAATTTTACTGTAAAGCCAATGCTTAAGCAACTCACATCAAGGCGTTCAAGGTGCCCTGCACTCCCAGAGGGCAGCTTCTGTTTTTCTGCCTCCAAAGTGCCCACCACGGAGGGAAATAAACATGTACTGAACAGTGAAGTCAGGAAGTTTGGCTTAATTTCTCCTGCCCCCACCCTACCTCCACCCCTTGTACTCCTTTCCCTTCTGTGTGGGTTCTTATGGAGCAGCACAGCCAGATGTTTTCCTGGACAGTATTGGATACCATCACCTACATTCTCACGGAAAACGCAGTCACACAGATTCACACAAAAGCTTTAGAGAAAGCCTCCAAGGCCATGGGCAGTTTGTGGGAAAATCTGATGTCCTCTGGAAATTTCAGTAAGTAGGTAAGGAACGTGGCAAGGACTGGCTGAGAACCCATCACCTTGCACCTAAAACCATACTATGCTTCTGGCTGGTCCTGAAGTGTAGCATCCTTTAGGGTTCCTGGAAGGGTTAGGGAGGAGAGATAGACCCTCTCTTCTGCCTGCTGCCCTGGGATGTGGTGCTTCTGGCTTGGAGCCCTGGACAATGGAGTTGTAATAACTCCAGCCCGGGGACCTGAGGCCATTGTTCCTGAGCTGGTAGGAGCTCTCAAGCACATCCACCATGAGCCGCATGTGTGCTGTGTGTTGTTGACACTGGTGCCACTGTGAAACATGCTCATGGAAACAGTTTGGGCAGAAAGTGTTGAAAAGTCAGAACTCTCTTCTTGAATAATAAAAAACAAGTACAAGGTAAGTTCTTGTTTTCAATGGAAAGTAACTTCTCACATGATTTCTATACCAGTTATGGTGTTGGCAGGGAGCAGAATTCCACTCAGATGGTTCAGCTGAAGAGACTTCAGTGAAGGGATCACTTACAGATGTGTTGGTAAGGCCAAGGGAACCAACTGGGATGTTGAGGCACCCAGAGGCTAGGAACTACAGGAAGCTGTTACCACTCCTAAGCCACAAGGGGCTGGAGCTATGGAGAGGAGTCATCCAAAGGTAGTAATAGCTAAGGAAGGACACAGCTACAGTCAGAGATACAGCTTAGAAGCAGGGAAGAAGTGGGGGAACAAACACCCCAACCACTCTTCCCTGTTTGCTGTTGCCTCCCACTGGCCAATCCCACCAGAAGCCAGGTGGTAAGGGAGCCTGTGATGCAGTCCACAGGGTCAATTTCCTGCTACACAGAAGGGAAGAGAAGGATGCAGGATGGATTTAGGAATGGAGGGGACAGGTGGAATATAACTGGTACTTTAATTTTTAAGTTGGGTATATATATTCTTGGAGCCCTGGTGGCACGGTGGTTAAGAGCTACAGCCACTAACCAAAAGGTTGGCAGTTTGAATCCACCAGCCAGCTCCTTAGAAACTCTATGGTGCAGTTCTACTCTGTCCTATAGGGTTGCTATGAGTCAGAATCGACTCAACGGCAACAGATTTGGTGTATATATATATATAAATAATATAACGCTGATATGGATTGAATTATGTCCCCCAAAAGTATGTGTTGTAAATCCTAACCTCGATGCCTGTGGTTATAATCCCATTTGGGAATGAGTTGTCTTTGTTATGTTAATGAGACATGACTAATGTGGGGTGTATTTTTAGTCAATCTCTTTGAGATATAAAGGAGATTAAACAAGCAAGCAGAGCAGAGATGGGGGAAGAGAGATGCCAGGCCACATGAAGATCACCCAAGAGCAGAAGCAAAACCAATGGTTAACATCATTCTTAATGGAGAGAGGCTGAAAACATTCCCCTTGAGAACAGGAACAAAATAAGGATGCCCTTTATCTCCACTTCTATTTAACATTGTGCTGGAAGTCATAGCTAGAGCAATAAAGCAAGAAAAAGAAATAAAGGGCATCCAAATTAGTAATGAAGAAGTTAAACTGTCCCTGTTTGCAGATGATATGATACTATACACAGAAAACCCTAAAGACTTCACAAGAAAACTACTGGAACTAATAGAAAGATTCAGTGGAGTAGCAGGATACAAGACAAACATGCAACACTTGGTTGGATTCCTATACACCAATAAAGAGAACAATGAAAAGGAAATCAGGAAAACAATATCATTTACAATAGCCCCTAAGAAAATAAAATACTTAGGAATAAATCTAACCAGGGATATAAAAGACCTATACAAAGAAAACTACAAAATGCTACTGCAACAAAACCAAGGGTATCTACACAAATGGAAAAACATACCATGCTCATGGATAGGTAGACTCAACATAGTGAAAATGACAATTCTACCCAAAGCAATTTACAAATACAATGCAATCCCGATCCAAATACCAACAACATTCTTTAAAGAGATGGAAAAACTAATCATTAACTTTATATGGAAAGGGAAGAAGCCCTGGGTAAGTAAAGCTCTATTAAAGAAGAATAAATTAGGAGGACTTGCACTACCTGCCCTCAGAACCTACTATACAGCTACGGTAGTCAAAACAGCCTGGTACTGGTACAGCAACAGATACACTGACC
Source organism: Dugong dugon (assembly GCA_030035585.1). Lineage (NCBI taxonomy): Eukaryota > Metazoa > Chordata > Mammalia > Sirenia > Dugongidae > Dugong > Dugong dugon. The sequence goes on from CM057462.1 coordinate 158,261,686, forward strand.
AGTGGAGCAGAACTGAGAACCCAGATGTAAATCCATCCACCTACAGCACCTGATCTTCGACAACGGCCCAAAGTCCATCAAAGGGGGAAAAGACAGTCTTTTTAACAAATGGTGCTGGCAAAACTGGATGTCCATCTGCAAAAAAATGTAACAGGACCCATACCTCACACCATGCACAAAAACTACTTCAAAATGGATCAAAGACCTTAATATAAAGCCCAAAAGTATAAAGTTCATAGAAGAAAAAAAATAGAATCAATGCTAGAGGCCCTAATGCACAGCATTAACAGGATACAAACCATAACCACAGCACACAAACTCCAGAAGATAAGCTAGATTACCAGGATCTTCTAAAAATTAAACACTTATGCTCATCAAAAGACTTCACCAAAAGAGTAAAAACAGAACCTACAGACTGGGAGAAAAATTTTGGACATTACAAGTCAGACAAAGGTCTAACCTCTAAAATCTACAAGAAAAGCCAACACCTCTACAACAAAAAGACAAATAATCCAATTAAAAAATGGGCAAAGGAAATGAATAGACACTTTGCCAAAGAAGACATTCAGGCAACCAACAGACACATGAGGAAATTCTCAGGATCACTAGCCATTTAGCCATTAGAGAAATGCAAATTAAAACCACAATGAGATTAACATCTCAACCCAGCATTACTGGCATGAATCAAAAACACTGGAAATAACAAATGTTGGAGAGGCTGTGGGGAGATCAAAATTCTTATGCACTGCTGGTGGGAATGAAAAATGATACAACCATTTTGGAAAATGATTTGGCACTTCCTCAGAAAGCTAGAAATAGAGATAGCATATGATCCAGCAATCCCACTCCTACGAATATATCCCAGAGAAATAAGAGCCATCACACGAATAGACATATGCACACCCATGTTCATTGCAGCATTGTTCACAATAGCAAAAAGATGGAAACAACCTAGATGCTCATCAACGGATGAATGGATAAACAAACTATGGTACATACACATGGAGTATTATACAACGATAAAGAACAATGGTGAATCTGTGAAGCATCTTATAACATGGATCAAACTGGAGGACATTATGCTGAGTGAAATGAGTCAACCACAAAAGGACAAATATTGTATGAGACCTCTACTGTAAAAACTCATGTAAAAGTTTACACAAAAAAAGAAACAATCTTTGTTGGTTAGGAGGGATGGGAGGGGTGGGGGGGGGGAACCAAATAGACAATAGATAAGTGGTAACTTTGGTGAAGGGTAAGACAGTGCACAATACTGGGGAAGCCAGCACAGCTTGTACAAGGAAAGGTCATGGAAGCTCCATAGCTGGGCAGAGAGCTGTGGGGACCATGGTTCGGGAACATCTAGCTCAACTGGCCTAACACAGTCTATAAAGACAACGTCCTACAATTGACCTTGGTGAGTAGCATCTGGGGTCTTAAAAGCCTGTGAGCAGCTATCTAAGATATTCGCCTGGTCTCACCCCTTCGAGAGCAAGGGAGAATGAAGAGAACAGGATACAAGGAAAAGATTAGTCCAAAGGACTAATGGACCACAGCTACCAAGGCCTCCACCAGACTGAGTACAGTACAGCTAGATGGTGCCCTGCTATCACCACTGACTATTCTGACCAGGATCACAACAAAGGGTCCTAGACAGAGCTGGAGAAGGATGTAGAACAAAATTCTAACTCACAAAAAAAGACCAGATTTACTGGCCTGACACAGACTGGAGAAACCCTGAGAGTATGGCCCCCAGACACCCTTTTAGCTCAGTAGTGAAGTCACTCCCGAAGTTCATGGTTCAGCCGGGGATTGGACAGCCTCATAAAACAAAATGATACTAATGAGGCGCAGCAGTCCAGGGACAAGGACTAGAAGGAAGGAGGGGACAGAAACGCTGGTGATAGGGAACCCAAGGTTGAGAAGGGACAGTGTTGACATGTCGTGGGTTTGTTAACCATTGTCATAGGGCAATATGTGTACTAACTGTTTAACGAGAAACCATTTGTTCTGTAAACCTTCGTCTAAGGTACCAAAAAAAAAAAAAAAAAATAGGAAGAATTATCTATGTGAAATCAAATTGACAACAGCAACTGAAAAGGTTTGATGGGAAGCCTAGGGGGCAGTGAGTTGAAGATAATGGTGATGGAATAATTTGGCAAAGGATAGTGAGAATAGCAGCACAACTGGAAGAATGTAATCAATGTCATTGAATTGTACATGTAGAAACTTCTGAAATGGTAACTTTGGCTATGTATATTTTCACCAAAAAAAAGGTCCTCCAAGATCGAGAAACGAGTGTTGACATGTCGTGGAGTTGTTAACCAATGTCATAAAACAATATGCGTACTGACTGTTTAATGAGAAACTATTTGTTCTCTAAACCTTCATCTAAAGTACGGTAAAAGAAATTAAAAAAGAAAAGTCTCACTTTCTAGTTAAGATGTACACCCAGCATTTGTTTCCCAAGTCACAGCAGCCACAAGAGCATGAGTGACAGCTGCAGTGCTATTTGACTCTGAGCACCCACAAGCAATTGTTAAACTCCAAACCTCACTCTGAGTCCTGAAGGCAAACACTCCCTGGAGCTATGGTGGTTTTCTACCATTTCCCAGCACCATTATTGCCATGTCCCAGACAAAGCCCTGGCTCACTGCTCCTGCTGCTGCTGTTGTTACTTTAGCAGGAAGACCAGAGACAATACCTCAGCACTGGGAGCTTCGAGTGGGCTCATTAAGCAGTTTCTGTTGATCCTCCTCTATCCATCTGGATTTCCACGCTCTCAGATAAAGCCCTGTCACTCTCGAATCTCTTTTGTCTGGGCTGTCACTCTTTCATGGTATCATGAAGGAAACATCTACAAGTTTTTGAATCATCTATTTATTTTACCTGAATAAATTTTGGTCAGAATATATATGATAGGCAACCCTTCCCTTTTTTGCAAGCAAGGCAGAAAGTAGAAAGGCCTTGGGCTGGGGAAGGAGAGGAGGGAGGTACCTGAGCAGGATGTGAAGGGAGGGGACACAAAGGAAGGGCTGGACAGCCAAAGCCAAACTTCTCGAGTTCTTGTGTTGACCAAAGCTAGCCCTGCTAGGTTGCAGCAGGCAAATAAAGGCTGTTGGCACTCCATGTCCTGTTAGGTAATAGAGAGTATCTTAGCTGAATGTAATCACCACCCAACTGTCTGTTTGTCATACTGCTTTGGTTTGCGTGTTGCCGTAATGCTGGAAGCTATGCCACTGGTATTTCAGATACTAGCAAGGTCACCCATGGTGGACAGGCTTCAGTGAAGCTTTCAGACTAAGACAGACTGGGAAGAAAGGTCTGGCAATCTATTTCCAAAAATTGTTGTTGTTGTTAGATGCTGTCGAGTTGGTTATGACTCATAGCAACCCTATGTACAACAGAATCAAATACTGCCTGGTCCTGCGTCATCCTCACAATTGTTGTTATGCTTGAGCCCATTGTTGTAGCCACTGTGTCAATACACCTCACTGAGGGTCTTCCTCTTTTTTGCTGACCCTCTACTTTACCAAGCATGATGTCCTTCTCCAGGGACGGGTTCCTCCTGATAATGTCCCAAGTAAGTGAGTCCAAGTCTTGCCATCCTTGCTTCTAAGAAGCATTCTGACTGTACTTCTTCCAAGACAGATTTGTTCAGTACAAGTACTGAGAAATGTGTAAGAAACATCTCATTCTCTCAAAATGCTTAATTTCTAGCCAGAAAGGTGATATATGGAAGGATGTTTTTTCTCTTCATTCTCACCACTCCCTTCCATTCCCTGAGAGTAAACTTCTTAAGGCTACAATCATAAAGGAGAATTTTTTTGTTATGAAACCCAAGTCTTGAAAACAGAAAACCTTTTCATACAGTAAGATGCGGGTGATATGCAAGTAGGAGGTTAACATTTACCTTGTGAGAGATCTTATTATTAATTTTAAATATCCTACCTGGTGGTCAGCCTCCCGTGAAAGTTTCTTCCTCTCCTTTCTTTTACTTCAGCATCCAAAGTTCTCCCTCCCCCCACCCACCATCCAAGAGCAGGAGGTGAGCTGAGAAGCCTTCCATAGGGTAGACACAAAAGAGGCAGAACTAGAGGGTAGGTGTTTTGGAGAGAAAGGGTTAAAATAACTGTGTGGGAGCGGGGGAGAGGGCAGCAGGAAGAAGATCCAACGGATAGACTCTGCCATCCAAAGTGGTTGCCTATGGTGGACCCCAGGTTTAAGGGTGAGGCCCGGTGCCCATAAGCTGAAGCAGGAATAAATTTAGAGACCAGGTAAACTGTCACCATCTGGACCATTGAGGCTTTGGATTGTAGTGCTTAACCCAGAAATAAAGTTGGTTCTGCGTTCTTTGTGATTTCATGTATGTGCTTGACCAGAAGAGACATGATTAGGTTACCTTCCTTCCCCAGAACACTCTTGGATTACAGAAGATAGAGCAGTAAAGATAACCACCCCTGGGACCAACTGACCAACAACTGAAGGACCATTTTTGTTTGACTTTACTATCTCCTACAAGAAGAGATTAATGCACAAATTACAGGTGTATACACAAATATTAAGTAGAACTTAAGAAATATGAGTCCAGGGAAGGGAGATGTCAGTTCCTTCTGTTTTGATGAGAGGAAGTTTTGATGAAGGAAGTGCATTAAAAGGGAGCTTTAATGGATAGATATAATCTAGGTCTATGGAGACAGACGAGGAGGAAATTCCAAACAGAGGGAGCAGAGGTGAAATGGGAATGGAAATGAGATGTGTAGTCTTTATTTATCAGGGGTGTCGTGGGATATCATGTGGAAAATCATTGAGATTATTTATTTCCATGATGCTGATCTCTTTGCAGCTTTGTAATAATAACCTTGGCAGGAGCTTACATAAAATCCCAACTGGAACGAAATAACAAACCACAGACCAATCCAAACTTGAAACACACACACACCCATATATCCCTATGTTTGAATGAGACAATAGAATCCTGCATATTTTTAAAAGCCATTGAGCCAAAATTGCTGGTAAGAAAGGCATATTTTTTCATTCTAAATTATTGTTCTCTTCTAAATAAAATAGCTACCTTATTCTGGTTATCTGAGTTCATAAACCTCTTTATCAGCACATGAAATTCAATGAGGCAGGACTATAAGTAACGATATTGATTTCTACATGTAACTTGCAGGATTAGTCTTCATAATTAAACCTCTGCACATTGCTATATCCACAGGGTATCAGTCAGAATCCTTAACTGAAACATCATCACCCGCTTAGCTAGTTTAAGTAAAAACTGAATTTATTAGAGGATATCAGGTATCATACAGATGCTCTGGGAAGGCCAGGGCTAGGCTTCGGAGCCACACAGTCAGGCGTGACACCCATCACAGGACTGTATCAGTGAAGACGACACAGGCAGCACTATAGTACCCACAGGTGAGGCTGGTGCTACACACCAGAACCCCTGCCACTGCACCCTGGATAAACTAGATACATGGCCGATCTTCTTATCAAAAGATGAGTCCCACGAGTTCCTGCTCTTCACAGTGCTCTCTTCCGAATCTATGTCTTACACGGTGCATCTGATAGGCAGAGTCTAGTTTGCATGCCTGCACCCACATCTGCATGGGAAGCTTGGGAAATGAGTTCTGGTTTCCACCTTAAGAAATACAAGTCCTAATGTGGGAAGTTCCCCAAACACAGATAATAATGCTGGGTGGCCACAAAGCATGGCAGAAGTCCACACCATATGGCTATGGTGCCATATGCCATGGGACCATGTTGTTGTTAGTTGCCATCAAGTTGATTTCAACTCATGGTGACCCCATGTGTTACAGAATAGAACTGTTCCATAGAGTTTTCTTGGCTGTAATCTTAACAGAAGCAGATTTCTAGGGCTATCTTCCGCAGTAGTGGGTGGGTTGAAACTGCCAACATTTAGATTAGCAGTCAAGCACTAACCGTTTGCACCACCTATTGCAACCGATTTTATTTTCTGTGCTCAAGTTGTTTGGCATTCAGGAGATTTCTATTGCTGGGTTTATTGTGGATAAAATATTCTGAGAAAATATCCCAGTACAAGACACCTACAAATGCTGGATAAAAGATAACAAATCTCCTTTGAAAGGCAAAAATGATCTTGCCAAAAATTAGTGAGATTTCTACCAAAATTATGCAGAAGCTGGAAAACTTAGTGATAATCTGACTCTGAAGACGTAGCTGCTCATTGGGGAATTTTCTAGGCTCTCTAACTCAGTGTTTTGGGTTTTAATGGTAGTCTAAGGAATGAGTTAAGGCCTTGGACCCACATCAAGGTCGGAGTTGGAACCAAGACCCCCGTATAACGTTGACATAGTTAAAGAGCCTCAGTGAAAGGGTGGTGTAGAGAAAGCCGCTCCAAAGCAAAGGGAGACATCAAGGGAAAATTTTTTTTTTCTTTAGGCTGGGCTCAGACTGGCTAGAGAAAAAAGTCTCTCCTAAACTTTGAGTTTGGGGGTTGATTTTACATTACCTGTGTAGCCCAAGAAATCATAGCTTAGAAATTTACTCAAGTGCCCCCAGGTTGGTAGTGTACATGTATCTGGTAGAAGCAAAAACTAATTGCCTCTAGAAGACATATCCTCAATTCAGGTCTCTCAGGATTCCCAGAGATAAAGTTCAGCCAAAAATAAGATCACATCATGAAATTATACAAGACGTAAGGAAACAAGACACCTCAAGCAAGAGTCAGTAAAAATAACAAAAAGTAGAAGTAGATTATCTAGGACTTCACATACTAGAATCAGTATAGTTTAAAAACGTTGGAAGAAAAGAAAAGAGTTGTGGACATGTGCAAGGAAAAAGATATTATCAAAAAAAAAAAAAAAAAAAAAGGATGGATTACACAGTAGATTAAACACAGCCCATGAGAGAATTAGTGAACTGAAAGAAATTACTCAGAATGCAAAGAGACAGTGCAGTCAGGGAGGCAAGTTATGCCTTTGGAAATAAGGAGGCAATGGGGAATCTGAGAAGGCACACAAGGCCCGAGTCAGAGACTTCTAAAACTGTCTTTCTTTCCATGAAGTTAACAGATCTACATGGAGATTAAACCCGTGTCCTTGGCCTTTTTAAAGCTATTCTGTAACCAATAAACTAACTGAACCAGATTTAATTTTTTTTTAACTGAAAATTAAAGGAAGAATCAAACACTGTACCAATCAGGATAAGACAGTCTACACTGTGGTAAGAAACAATCCCCAGATCTCATGATTTAATACAGTAAAGGTTTACTTCTCACTCATGCAACATTCACTGAGGTTCCAGGTGTCTCTCCAGGGTAGCAGTCTCCAGTCCTCCAGGAGCTGCCTCAGCAATTCAAGCTGATGGAAGCTTAGCCATCCTCAGTGGTCCCATCTGAGCATGTGGTTTCCTGGGTCAGTGCAGCAGGGGAAAAGCATGGAAAATCATGCACCTGCTCTTCAAAGCTTCCTCCCAGAAAGGATACACATCCCTGTGGCTCACAGCACTGGTCAAAGATAGTCATATGGCCCTGCCTAACTTCACCTGTCAGTTTTGTCGTACTGTGGTGATTTGCATATGATGCTGGAAGCTATGCCATCAGTATTTCGTATACCACCAGGGGCACCCATGGTGGACAGGTTCCTGCAGAGTTTACAGACTAAGACAAATTAGGAAGAAAGGCCTGGTGATCTACTTCTGAAAATTAGCCAGTGAAAACCCTGTGGATCACAACAGACTATTGTCTGATATAGTGCCTTCACCTAGGTTGGAAGGCACTGCACAAGAGCTGCATGTGATGCTGCAACAATAGGCTCGAACAGGCCAATAATTGTGAAGATGGCACAGGACCGGGCAACACTTTGTTCTGTTATATGTAAGGTCATCCTCATCAGAGGCAAGCTGACGGCAGCTAATAACAATAACTTCAAAGGAGTGGGAAAGCATCATCTTCCCTGTGTCTGGAAAGGGAGGAGACCCAAATGTACTGGTGAATACAAGTAATGTCTACTACAAACACTTTCTAAAAATAGCATTCATGTTGGGAAGATAATTTTAATCCCTAAAATCCCTGAAGTCATCTCTCTTACTCTTCTCATTCTCCCTCAAGTTCCTGTTCTGTATACATAACTGTATTCAGCTTAAGCATAAATTTCAGAAAGAATTTAAGTGCATTTTTCTGTGATAAACCCATCATTTCCAGAAATGATGAAGTCCTGTGTTTGATTCTTCTTATGGAAAGGTTTGATAGCATCAGTGAAGTTGAAATTGGCTTGGAACAAATAGGCTTTTTTAGAACAGAGAAGGATTTAGAATTTCACAATAATGTGTCTTTCTGAGGACCTGCAGAAATCTGTGGTGTCAAAGTATGAGTTTGATTTAATATGCCAGTCAGTGCTGCCTCGGGCTCTCCTGTCAGTGTAACTATTTTGCACCATCTCTCCCTGTACCAATTAATTGCCTCTTGATGGTCTCCTCCCCTCCCCAGTCCCCATCTAACCCATCCCCCATGCAAAGGACGTAGGCTTAATCTTCACACTCGTCTATGTTCAGTTTTAAATATTAGGCACTGTCTCTAGCACGGTCTCATTGTTTCCTAAGTGTATTTTGTCTCCCTATCAAGACTGAAAGCTCCTGAGGATTACAACCGTTTTCTATATTGTTGCATGCTTTCTCCCACTCTGTTCCCTCCCTCCTCTAGCACCTGGTCCTGAACACTGTGTATTAACAGTGTACTCAATAAATACTTGTTGAACTGATTTCTCTAAACCACACTAATTATCCATTCCACTCGAGTCCCTGTGTCTATGTAGAATGATGGATTTCCAGACACCAGGACTGAGGGTCAATTCAAATCTCTCGAGGGCCTGTTGGATGTACAGATGCACACCACCTTCCCCTTTCCACACTGGGAAATAGAGGCCACAGGCGTTCGCTGCCCAGGATTTCCAGGCAGCTGCCCTGCATTTTATGCCACCCCTGGAATTAGTCTTAGCAGCAGCCATTAAAATAAGCCCTTTTTTTCTAAATTCTCTAAACAAAAGGGCCAATGAATGTGAATTTAATGAGTCATTGAAAGTCCACTGCATCCTGTTTCTGACTTCTCGAAGGAAGTAGACCCCGACATTTCCGAGAACACACTTAGCAATTTCTCCACTAAGCTCTCTTTTACAGAGGGTTACAAGAGTGACAGTGTCTCCATTACTATAAGCCTAAGGTCCTCAAACACATTCTGCTATGTGATATTTAAGTATTGTCATGGCGTGTTTCTGACTTGGAGTGAAAATGGTGACTGTGCCATAGTAACGTGGTATTCTCCTTTTTGCTTGTTCTTACATAATGTGATCAGACAGATACATCCAAGAAAGACTGATTACACAACAAGAGAAGACACTTATACATGTTGGGATCAATATTAATACTCCGCCAAGTAAATTGGCAAAAATGCAGTGCCATATGTCCTGAGAGCACAAAAGTAATAGGAAAAATGGCACAAGTCATAGTACATGCAAATGCTGCCCCCAAAATGTGTTCCATGAATCACTGTGCTGCAGGGAGAAGCAGCAGCTTCTAAGAAGATACCAGAAGCTATCCAAGCAATGTTAGGTAATTTCACACAAATGTCTGACCCGATTAAGGCATGTTCTTTAAACTGTGGACTTTTCAGAATTATGTGTAATGCTATGGACTGGGAGCTCCAAATCTTCATTTTTTCATGGTGAAGTTTGAGGCAGGATATTGTATGAATAATTTAAATGAGACAGGAAATCACTCTGAGGGGAGCTGATAAAGAGATTCCATTGGCTAAATATCTCTCAAACATAACACGGTTGCACAAGCTTACATATCTTGCTGATATTTTTAATAAATTCAATAAAATCATTGGGCCGATATACAGTAACAATGTCACTGGGCTTATAACTGTAGAATGCGTCAGAGATGAAACTGAAACAAGGGTGGAATCATTATGAAAAACAAAATTAAATGTGCTTGTGTGAAACTGAATTGCACCTCTATTAAACACAAGAGTTAAGTTACATGAAATTATGTTAAAGGACATGATTAAAATATCTTAATATCAAAGGTTAGGAGTCCCTGGATGGTGCAAATGGTTAACATGCTCAGCAGCTAACCAAAAGGCTGGAGGTTCAAGTCCACCCAGAGGCTCCTCGAAAGAAAGTTCTGGAGATCTACTTCCAAAAAATCAGCCATGAAAACCCCGTGGAGCATAGTTCTGTCCTCACATCCATGGGCTTGCCGTGAGTCTGGGGTCATCTCAATGGCAACTGGTTAAAATGAAAAGTCACATATAATTGAAATGTATTTTCTTCCAAATAGTAGAGATTTATACTGTCTGAGGAACCCATTTATTCTTGCTTTCCACGTAGACTACTAACCAATTAAGGAACGATGGCAGTTATTATATATTGTTAATGATTCAACTTTGAAACAATCACAAGATACCCTACTATTCCTTTCTCAAGCTTCTAGAGCAGTTAATTGAAGAGTATTGTTAGATTTGAGGCAAGCTATTTTTTAAAACCATGTTTTGTGACTTCTATTCTGTGTACCTAGGATTTTCTCAATACTATGCCTTCAAAACAAAACATAGAATTCGATTGGCTAATATAAGAGTCAAACTAATACATGTAACCTCTGATTTAAAGTTATTGTGTTCATCAAAACAGCCTCCTTTTTGACTGATAGACTTCATTATAAATAAGCGATATAAATTTGAAGCAGTAAAATGTTAGGGGTTCTGAACAAGATTTTATATTTTATAAAAAGCATTTATGCTAGCAAATAATGTTTGAAAAACACTTGAATAGACTTGAGTTATGAAATCTTTGGGGTTCAGGGTCTCTATTTCATCCTTGGAGCATTTTTTTCTGTGTAAATAATTGTCATTTAGTAACAGAACTTCAGATTTTAAAATGCATGATAAAATAATATTTATGATTCACATAACAGTTTACATTTTCTAGGACAATTTCAGGAGCTCCGGAGGCACGATGATTGTTAAGTGCTCAGCTGCTGTCCAAAAGGTTGGTGGTTCAAACCCACTGGCCGCTCTGTGGAAGAAACAACCTGGCGATCTGTTCCCATAAAGACTGCAGCCTAGGAAACGCCGTGGGGCAGTTCTACTTTGTCCTCTAGGGCTACTTTGAGTGAGAATAGACTTGATGGCACAGACCAACAGGACGTTTTCACATTTACTATCTCCTGTAATCCTCAGAACAATCCTATGATACAGAAAATATCTCCCAAATAGAAATCTCTCTTTCTCTCTCATTCTTTTGGTCAGATCAGCATCTGAACTCCCTCCACCACCATTGGGTGGGGGCAATCCTCATTTATAAGTCTCAGTAAGTAGAGCCTGACTTCCACTATCTATGGGTGGAATACCAGATACTTGCTTTCTAGCCTCCCTTGCAGTTAAAACTTTGAAAAGGGAGCTAATGGAGCAAAGAGGCAGAGACTGTAGGGAATGCAGAGAGTCCTGCCTGGCAGGGCTAGTAGTTGCAGCAAGATTGAGTTTCCAGGCCCACAGTGCCGGCTGGACTAGGGCACTAGCATGGCATCTAGTGCTTGGTAAAGCAGCAACAGGATCCTAACCAGAGCAGTCCTACCACATCATCTGGGGGGTTGTTCCTAACTGTGTAGCCACTTAGCCTGGTTGTCCAACTCTAGCAGTGAGTCTGTGAGCTATACAATATCCTTTCAACAGATTCCTTTCTGCCTCGCTAAGCCAGAGTCCATTTCTGTTGCTTGAAGCTAAGAGTCCTAATTGATACAGAAGTATTGTTCCCATTTTACAGTGGCTCAAAGTAGGAAGAGGGTGCCCCAAGTAACACAGTAGTAAACAGAAGATTTAGAAGCCTGAGTTTTCAGTCTAGCTCTTTCTACACATCACTGCTGATTCCTCTTATATTCCATAGCTTGCTCCTGCTTTAGCCACTGGATAGAGAGCATTTTTATTTCAGTATGGATAGTGATTCTTGCCTGCATTAACACACTTATCAACAAGGAGGAATATGTGTTTGGATTGAGTAGACCTGAACTCTAAAACTCCCCAAAGTTAAGTTTGCTGTGGTCCCACAGAGTTTCCCTAATCGACCTCTCACCACAATCCCATGGCATAACCAACCGCCATCAAGTCGATCCGACCCATGGTGAACCCATGTGTGTCAGAGTAGATCTGTGTTCCCTAAGTTGTTCATTGGCTGACATTTTTTGGAAGTAGATCACCAGGCCTTTCTTCCCAGGTGCCTCTGGGTAGACTTGAACCTTCAACCTTTCAGTTAGCAGCTGAGCTCGTTAACCATTTACACCACCCAAGGCCACCATCCCATGGCATAGTAGGCAATAAATGGTCAGAAGACTTCCAGGTTAGTCAAGGAGCTGTAAACCCTGCCACAAAAGTGGTGTCTGAACAGGGGTTTGAAGGTAAGTCTGCAAGGGTCACACATATACATTTGTTGTGGCCAGAACTGGCAGCCTTCTAGGGCCAGGTGAATGGTGGCAATGTACCACAGGGCCAAGGATTTGTGTTGAGTTACTTCAGAGCAGATGGTCGAAACAGTAGATTTGAGGAGGCAGGACAGCAGCAAATGGAGAGTGGATGATGATAATTGAGTCAACAGGCTCCCTGACTTTTGTATGGAATCACTCACTGAGGGCTGCTGCCTGGGCATAGTGAGGAAAGGATAAATGAGGGGACTTGTTCTCCGTCCTTCAGCTCTGGACAGAGTCCCTGTGAATGAAAGCACAGCAGTGATAAAGGAGGGAGGCCACTGGGGAACCCACTCAATGCCGGTTACACTGATGTGGTTTCTCTTGGTATAAGACCCATGAAAGGATTTTTCTATCCAGAGCTGTGGAAGCTGCATGGCCTCTTGCACACATAAACAGTAGCAGAAATTTCTACATGGCTAATATGAGCATGGCCTGAGTGTGGTTGGAGTTGGTCAGTGGGGGTCACTGAGCTGAGCACGGTTGACCTCCCACACTCGATCCACTGGCTTCCTCACTGAATAAAGTGGAAAGAAGGCCAGGACCAGAAGGGAAGGACCTGCTGCTATCACCTTGCAGTGTCACATCAGCACCTTCTATTTAACAAAGCCTAATGTGGGCAAGGAGCCCTGGTGGCACAGTGGTTAAGTGTTTGGCTGCTCACAAAAGGTTGGCAGTTCAAGTCCACCAGCTGCTCCTTGGAAACCCTGTGAGGCAGTTCTGTTCTGTTCTATAGGGTTGCTATGAGTTGGAATTGACTAGACAGCAACGCGTTTGGTTTTTGGTTTGTAACGTCGGCAAAGGAGAAATGGATCCAGCTCTAGTATCACAAATCAAGGTCAAGAAGGGTCAACTAGTTGCAGAAGGACAATAAATTGACAACTGGCACACCCACCCTTCACTGGCCTGGTATTTCTGAGTTTGAAGCTTCTTTGCCAATTTCTAGAGCATAGGTCTTCTGTTTCCTAGTGGGATGGGGGAAGGGAATGGGGGTCTGACTAGTTATACAGACTATGAATCGATGCTCCTCTTTTGAGCCCCACCGCTTGCGCCTGACTTCAGAGGTCTCTGGTACCTCTAATCCCTGAGCCTCTCTGGAGCTCACGTCAGCAAACTGACTTCTCATTACTGCTTCCCCCATTGCACATGGAGGTTTTGGCTTCCTCCATGCAGCGATATCATTCACCATTTGCCTATCCACTTTATGACTTCTAAGATCTTATTGACATCTCTCTTCTGGTGTCTTCTTTTCTCCTGCTTTCTTTGCTCTTGTGAATTTATGTCTTTTACAAAAATTCATTTATTCTTATTTTATTTGAGTTTCAAGGGGAAAAAGATAAATATGTACTTCAATTCCCCATGTTTAACCTACCCATCTTTTACTGAAAGTTTAAATATTTATTTATAAACTAAAATAAAGAAAACTAGTTAGATTAAGCAGTGATGAAAAACAAATAATTTTAGTTTGAAAGGTATCTAAATTGTGTCTATGGGTATATACTTGTTTAAAACACACTCTGTAACTCTTTGTCAATTATTGGTCCCAGAAACACAAGCAACAAAATCAACTTATGGTATTTGTTGAAAATGTAGATTCTTAAACCCTCCCTAGATTTTCTGCATCAGACTCTTTGGGGACTGGGCCAAAAACTATGCATTTTAAACACATTTCTCAGATGATTAACAACCGTAAAGTTTGAGAATCACTGTTCCCTTATGTATAATTAATGAATGGTGGAATATTTTGACATTTTGATGAAAAGCTACATTTTGCTAGGAAAAAAAAAAACATTAAAATGACTCTCAAATATGTAATGTCTTGTTCTCTTTGTTGTTTTTTTTAGTCCATAGCTGGTTAAGCCTAGCTGATCGACTTAAATAGGCGTAAATGAAAGTACCATCATTTACCTTTCGCTTGCCACCTGATAAGGAAAAGAGTGTAAGAATTCATAAAATTCTACGTTTCAACTCTACAGATTCAGACACATAAATGTGATAACAAACGTCACTACCGCCATTAGACTGTGGATAAGAATGAATGCGTGTTCCAAGGCCTTCTTGAGAAAAATGATTATGCAAAGCGAAACCGTACATTTGTCTTTTGTTCCATTCCTAACCTCTAGCTGATTGTAAAGCGGGAAACCAGCCTTTAGCAGTTCCAGGAAGGCCTGCTGCAGGTAATGAGCAATGTCCCAACTCTACCTGCCAGGCCTCAGCTGCACAGTGGGAGGTTTCCTGTGTAGCAAGATATTTCGTACTCAAGGTTACTGCTTTTCGTTAACTTTATTTCTATTATTTCTTTGAAAATAGTAACAATATTCTTTCTGTTTATCAAAGTAATATAGGCTAGTTGAAAAAAAATTAGAAAACTGAGCAAAACTGAGAAGAAAATAAAATTTACCCTAATTCCAGAGATAAAACCAAAACCAAATCCGTTGCTGTCTAGTCGATTCTGACTCATAGCGATCCTATAGGACAGAGTAGAACTTCCCCCATAGGTTTTCCAGGGCTGTAATCTTTACAGCTTGCGTTTGCATCTGGTTGGATCACCTTTCTTTGGACTAGGCATAAATATGGATCTCTTCCAGTTGGTTGGCCAGGTAGTTGTCTTCCAAATTTCTTGGCATAGATAAGTGAGCACTTCCAGCAGTTCATCCATTTGTTGAAACATCTCAATCGTTATTCTGTCAGTTCCTGGAGTCTTGTTTTTTGCCAATGTCTTCTGTGCAGCTTGGACTTTCTTCCTTTGAATTATGGTGTTGGTGAAGAATGCTGAATATACCATGGACTGCCAAAAGAACAAACAAACCTGTCTGGAAAAAGTACAGCCAGAATGCTCCTTAGAAGCGAGTATGGTGAGACTTGGACTTACATACTTTGGACATGTTGTCAGGAGGGATCAGTCCCTGGAGAAGGACATCATGCTTGGTAAAGTACAGGGTCAGTGAAAAAGAGGAAGACCCTCACTGAGATGGATTGACACAGTGGCTTGCAACAATCGGCTCAAGCATAACAAAGAGCGTGAGGATGGCACAGGACCAGGCAGCGTTTCATTCTGTTTACACAGGGTTGCTATAAGTCGGAACCAACTCGACGGCACCTAACAACAACAGTCTTTACGGAAGCAGACTGTCACACCTTTCTCCTGCAGAGTGGCTGGTGGGTTTTGAACTGTCAACCTTTCCGTTAGCACCTAAGTGCTTAACCACTGTGCCACCAAGTCTAATCCCAGAGATAACTAGTTTTAGTGTCTTAGCATATTTCTTTCTAGTCTTTTTCCTGCACTTATTTATTTTCATATAGTTTATATAGGCTTTTAGCTAGTTAGGTACCCTTGTTTTTGGTTTTTTTTTTTTTTCTCTTAACATTTTGTAATCATGTCTCCACATAATTAATTTTCTTTATAAACAGTTTAAATGTTGTACTGTGTAACATTTTATTGTATAGATAGCTCTACATTCATTTCACCATTCCCCAATTGCTGGATATTTAAATTGTTTGCAATTTTTTTCTGTTACAAATAACATTATGATACACAGAGTTCTTTATAAATTTGGCCCACACTTCTAGCTTTTTCCTAAGGGTAGATTCCTAGTGGTTGTGAATATTTTAAAGCACTTGATGGAAGTTGTCACATTCTTTTGCAGAAAAGTTGTCTCAATGTATGAGAAAGCTCATCTCACTACAGGTTCACCAGCCCTGAATATTATCAATGTTTCTTTTTTAAAATCAAAATAATATATGCATATCGTTTTAAAACCAAATAGTATCCAAAGACTTAAAATAAAAAAACAGCCATCCCTGACCCACTGTGCTCTACCCTCTTGTCCACAGTCCAGAGGCAAACACTCTTAACTTTTTTAGCTATTGTTTTAGGTACTTACCTCTAATAATATGTTTATTCAACAACTTTAAAATTTTAGACATTATCTGTTACTGCTTCGACGGATTTGGATTTAGCTCATACCAACCCCTGCCTCCCCCCCGACCCCCGCCACACACACACACTTTTCCTTACCATATCCTCCCAATGAAGTTATGTGGCTGTGTTTAAGTAAACCAGTAATTAATTATTAATTAATACAATATAATAATGTCTTAGTACGTTACAATTACCATTAACATAATAAATTGTTAAAACTGCATAAATATTACCCAACACAGAGTCAAGTTGTATATGAATATTGCATTTCCTTTCTCATCTCTTTTTGTTTTGGCTGGCATTTCGAACTTTCTTTTCTCCTTGCATTGTCTTCTATCATTGTTCACATTTTTAAAAATGCACCATTATATCAAGTATTCTATTGAGTCCTCCATTTCCTTGAAGATCTCCCTGACAAAGCCCTTCATATTCCTGCTTCAAGACACACCAAGAATCAGACTGTTCTCTAAACAGATTTCTAATTAATCCTCTGGTTTTCAGTTCTATGACTCTCCTTGCACTTTCTGGGCTCTGGAGTTTCTGAGTCCAGGGGTGCTGCAGAGCCACCCAGCTACCTTCCTTCTGCTTCCTATGGTGGCTCTGTGGGCACATTAAGCTGTGACTTCCTCCATTCTGCTCCATCAGACACCACTCTTTAAGATAGCCCCTATCCCAGTGGCTCTCACCTGGAGACGAATTTGGCAATATCTGTGAACATTTTGGGTGTCACACCTGGAGAGGGGGTTGGTACTGGCATCTGATGGGTAGAGGTCAATGATGCTGCTAAATATCTACAACGAACAGGACAGCCCCACACAAAGAATTATCAGGCCCAAAGTGTCAATAATGTTGAGATTAAGAAACCTTGCCTTATTCCATTCTCTTCATTGTCATGGATCTTAAAAACTATTTTCCTCTTCTTTTTTTTTAATTCTTTGAATAATTTATGTTGTTGTTGTTGAAAATCTACACAGCAAAACATACACCAATTCAACAATATCTACATGTACGATTCAGTGACATTGATTACATTCTTCAAGTTGTACAACTGTTCTCACCCTCTTTTTCTGAGTTATTCTTCCACCATTAACATCAATTCACTGCCTCCTAAGTTTCTTCTCTAACCTTTCGAGTTGTTGTCAGTTTGATCCCATATAGATGGTTCTTTAAAAGAGCACAATGCTCAAGGCAGACATTCTTTACTAATTAAGCTAAATTATTGTTTGGTTTAAAGAAGACTTGAGGAGATATTTTTGGTTTAAGATTTAAAGATTATTGCATTCAGTAGTTTCAGAGGTTCGTTCAGCCTCTATGGCTCCAGAAAATCTGACTTCCATGAGAGTTTGAAATTCTGTTCTGTATTCCCCCCACCCAACCCCTTTTGCGTTTTGATCAGGATTCTTCTATAGACTCTCTGATCAAAACGTTCAGTAATGGTAGCCAGGAGCCATGCAGTTCTTGAGTTCTCATGGCAAAAGAGGCAGTTGTTTATGGAGGCAATTAGCCACATATTCCCTTTCCTCCTCCTCCTCCTGACTCTCCTTCCTCCGTTGCTCCAAGTGAATAGAGACCAATTGTTGAAACATGGATGGCTGCTTGCAATCTTTTAAGACCCCAGACACTATGGAATAAACTAGGAGGTAGAACAGAGGCACTTAAAACGATATTAGGCCAATTAACTGGGATGTCCCATGAAACTATGATAAAATGGACTTTTGTGGGCATTATTCCATTACTTATCATTTTATTTATCATTTTAATGGTGTCTCAGGAGGGAGGGACACCCAACATATACACTCAAATTGACACCTTTACATCATTCAACTCTTGGAGATTCAGTTTCTTCATTCGTAAAATAGGACTGATACTTAAGACTAAAGGAGATGATGCATGAACAGGGCTCAAAGCATAAAAACTCTTCAAAGCTAGTCAGAAGTCATAAATTTTTGTTTAAAATAATTCAGCAGATAAAAAAAAATGCTATCTTTTTTAAATTTACATTTCTTTGTACTGGTGAAACCAAAGTATTTTCAGATGTTTATTTTGCAATTTACATTCATTCTGCTATGATTTTGTTTGCTTAAATCCTTTATTAAAATTCATTGATGTTATGTGTTTATTATAACTCAAATCCTCTGGCCCCACTAGCTTGTGACAGCAAAATAAAGTTACATTTACCTTAATACCCAAATTGTCGCTCTGTCCCTATGTCCAAATTAATAAGAAATTCACTGTATTCCCAGGGTTGCCCTTCCCAAGTATTACCGTGATTCCCTTGAGTTATTCAAATGCCTGTTCTCATCGCCGGCTGCCCCCTGCTGGGAGAACAGGGACTTGCATTCATCCTATACCAAAGGGTCTACACTCTTCAGCCATTTGCTGGCCCCACCTGTTGGTCTCATATGCCTCCTGTGCTGCATTCACCCCTGGTGGTGGACACTGGTGAGGATAACCATGCGGAACCCCTAGCAGACCTGGCAGAGCTAGCTGGGCAACCTTCTCTAACTCTCCCAGGACCTTTTTGTTTCTACTGCCTCTGGTGCTGGAATTGGCCAGCTCTCCCAAATGGGAGATCCATCGATCTTCAAGATAGGATGAAGGACAGTTCTTCTCTCACTCTTCAGGTCAGTTAGGATTGTCCTACAGCAGAACTACCAACATTCCAGGTGATTCAGCTCTTTAGTGATATATGTATGCTTTGTGGTTTTATATATAGCATTTATTGAGCACTTACTATGTGCTTGCTGGAGTGACACTACAGGGTGATAGCAGCAGGAAGGCACTTTTTAAAAAATTATTATTTAAGTGGCTTACTCTCTCTTTTTGTCTCATCCACATGTAAATATTACTGGGATCTTCAAGCACTGAGCAGAGGCATGGCAGAGGCCCTGACAGGAACAGATGAGAGAATTCAACCAGGCTGGCAGAAAGGCAGTGGAATCAGAACTGAAGGAAACTACACTGCGTCCTCATGCGATGTGGGGGCCCTTCACAGAGATTGCTGATTCATTGTCTGTGTTGCAGCCACATATGTATTAATCCTACATTCTAAAGTAGGAGTTCACCTCTTGTCTTGCTCATTAGACATTAAGGTTCTTAAGAGCTGAGATTGTTCTTAAGCCTCTTTCCATCACCTGCTCCCATCCTACCCCTTGCAAAGAGTAGGTGCTTAATAAAGCAATGCCCATTGACTACCTTAAAGCCTGGATGAAAGACTGATTGCCTTAAATGAAGGAGAAATGAGAACGCACTGCCTCATTCCCTCTGCCTCTGCCTTCCTCATCTCCTTACATCTGGTGCACCTATGTTGCCACCCACCAGCCCGGTTTTGCCCTGGGTCCTCAGCCCAGTTCCTGACTGAGATTCCCCTGTGTCAAAAAACTCAGCACTCTCTGTTTACCTCCTGAGCAAAGGGCCACAGACTTATTCACTTTCTCAGACCTCATTTCAGAAGCTGGCATTGGCTCCTGTGTTTTTCCCTACCTTCTCTTCTATGTTCTCCCCAAGTCTTCTTGACTGCATGTCAGCAGCCCAAGGGTCCAGTTCTCCCTGCTCCATGCCGAGGCCAGGCCTGAGCTCTCACTGCCCTTGAGGAGGAGGTGTCTCCTCACACCTGTCCACCTCCCTACCCTGTAAAAGCTCAGTCAAAGGACCATTCTATAGTCTTGGAACCTGGGTCTTAAGTCTGACTGGTTATGCCTCCTGGGTCCCTGATCCCGTCCAGAAGCAACACATGGCCTAGGGGTCCTCAGTGCCCTATTCTGCTGTTGCCACCCCAACTCCCTGGGCTTGGGCTCTTGTCTCATTGTCCAAGCCTGTATTAGTCTGGACGTCACCTGCCTGCATTAGTTTACTAGGGCTGCCATAATGAAGTACCACAAATTGAGTGGCTTATAAGAACAGACATTTATTGTCTCACAGTTCTAGAGACTAGGAGTCTGAAATCAGGTGTCAACTCTATTGATTCTGAGGACTCTGAGGGAGAATCTGTTCCATGTCTCTCTCCTAGTGTCTTAGGCTGTATTCTCTAGAAGTAAAACCAGTAAAGCATATAAATATATATATATAGAGAGAGATTTATATCAAGGAAATTGGCTCATGAGGTTGTAGAGACTTGAATGTCCCAAGTCCGTGGGTCAGGACAGAGGCTTCTCCTGATTCACGTAGCCGCAGGGACTGGCAAACCCAAGATCAGCAGGTCAGAGAGCAGGGCTCTTGCTCACAGGCTGCAAAGATCTACGAATCCCAAGATCGGCAGGCAAGACAGCAGGTACGCTGCTAGCTCATGTCCCAAGAACTGGAGATCAGACAAACAGGAGCCAGCTACAGGACCCAGAGCAAGCAAAAGCCCACAAACCCTGCCAGAATGTCCACCCATATTCAAGGCAGGCCGCATGCCCAAGGAAACTCCCTTTCAACTAATTGGCTACTCACAGCAGATCCCATCATGGAGGTGATCATATTATATCAAAACTCATCATGGAAGTGATCACATCATATGACTGCCAAACCACTGAGAATCACAGCCCAGTCAAGCTGACACACAACCTTAACCGTCACACCTAGTTTCCAGTGATGACATCGAGATCCAAGGCTTATAGATGCTCCAGTCTCTGCCTTCATCATCACATAGTTGTCTTCTCTCTGTGTCTCTTCTCTCTTACAAAAACACTGCTCAGATTGGATTAGGACCCGCCCAGTCTGACCTCATGTTAACTTAACTGACAACATCTACAAACTCCCTATTTTCAAACAAGGTTGTATTCACAGACACCAGCTGTTAGAACTTCAACATATTTTTTCGGGGGACACAATTCAATGTATAACACGGCCTATCTACCTGATCCATGAAGACTGACAACTGAGGTATCCTCTGGTCTAGCTGTCCTTTCTTCCTGGTTGGAAAGCCTTAGTCTAACCATTTCCAGATTTTGCCTGAATGCACGCACTCTTCAGGCATTGAGACTTACCCCTGCATAGTCTTCCTCTGCAACCAGATCATTCCTGCTCTCTAGTTCCAGTCCTGACCTCTTTTCTGCTGTCCTGTCCTCCTCTAATCACCCCTCCTGACTGAGCCTCAAGTTCAGATGTAGACGATAATTCACTAAAGGGGATTCCAAATGGCTGAATAACCAGGCCCAGAGTCTATTAATTATGGACTATCACGTAAATTGCAGATTGGGATTGAAGGGACTGAGTCTTCTTCACCTTTGTATCCTGAGCCCTTTACTCATTTACTGAACGAATCAATACTTATTTGATGAACGGGTGTACAAATAAACGAACAAGAGAACTCAGGGAAGCTCCTCAGCAGAAATCCACTAAACTTCTCTCTCCTTAGCCCAGTTCAACATTCTTATCAGTGGCTGCATTATGTGAACACCCAACAAATGGTGCTATGGAAGATATGATTATTACATTTCAAACAACAGAATTAATTAATACCATATTTCACCAATTCTAAGATGCTCTTTTTTACATGTCTGAAATCAGATACATCATACAATCTGTCATGGTTTGTATTATGTCCCCCAAAAAATGTGTAAATCATTTTGGTTGGGCCATAATTCCTGGTACTGTGTGATTTTCCTATATGTTGTAAATCCTGCCTCTATGATGTTAATGAGGCAGGACTGGATCTACAAGACTGGATTGTGTTCTGAGGCAACATCTTGAGATATAAAAGACAGAAGTGAGCAGTGAGACAGGGGGACCTCATACCATCAAGAAAGCAGTGCCAGGAGCAGAGTGTGTCCTTTGGACAGGGTCCCTGTGCCGAGAAGCTCCTAGTCCTGGGGAACACCAAACAAAGATAAGGCTGACAGAGAGGAAAAACCTACCCCTGGAGCTGACACCCTGAAATTGGACTTTTAGCTTACTCTGACTGTGAGAAAACAAACTTCTCTTCATTAAAACCATCCACGTGTGGTATTTCTGTTAAAGCAGTACTAGATGACTAAGACACCTTCAACAGCATGCCATAGTTTACCTGGCAGTGTTTCTTTCTTTTTCACGGTAATTAAAAAAAAGGTGTTTCTTACAAGAAATACTGTCCATTGGCTGATGTAATCCAAATCAAAGGCTATCAGTGGGACAGAACAAATGAGTGACTCTAACAAGATGGAATTTCGTGGTGAAAAAAAGTACAGTCCAGCACTTAAGTTCAAAAAATCAATTGCATAAGTAAAAGATGAAGACAATTTGGCTTAAATTCAGTTCCTGTCACAATGGCAGAAGTGGGTTTGAGTAGACTGCTAACAAAGTAGACTGCTAACAACTGTAGGCTGCATTAATAGAAATACAGTGTCCCAAGATAGGCAGAAATATCTCATTGTAATTTTCTTTGGTCAGATCAAGTCTGAAATCTTGTATCTATCACTATGTTTTAAGAGGCACATTAACAACTGGAACGTATGCTTTTATTGAAATTGTGCCTTGGAATTAAGACCTAGCTCTATATTGGGAAAGGAAACCTAGTGGTGCAGAGGTTAAGCACTAACTGAAAGGTTGATGGTTCAAACCCACTAGCCTGCTCCAGATGTGGCAATCTGTAAATGAGATTTACAGCCTTGGAAACCCTATGGGGCAGTTCTACTCTTTCCTATAGGGGTGGCTATGAGTCAGGATCAACTAGACGGCAATGGGTTTGGGGTTTTGGTCTATATTGAGAGACGACTTTATAAAAAACAGTTGGATGAAATGTGTTATTGAATTTATTGTAAGTTGTTGGACACATTCTTCTTTAGGAAGACCTAGGGGGAATTTTTCTTTCATTTCCAGACCAGGAATATCTGTGCTTCCAGTTTGCTCTTATGGACACTGAATTGTGTAACTGCCCGTGTCTCCCTCTTTGCTTTGGCTACCATTAAGTTTAAAAGGCAAATTCAGGGTTTAACTCTAGCAAATTTTCGAGATCTGTATGGCAGGGGCTTGTGTACCTTGCTTAACTTGCATCAGTGTTTTCTATATTTATTTTCCCTTCACCAACATTTCCTTCATTACTTTGATAATCCTGCTGTATCATTTATGCCTTCGTAAGCTCCTTCAAATCTCTTTTGAAATAAAGTGGGGGTATGAATGAATAAAAACCAAAAATAACCAAGTGAAAAACTGAGGCATATGCAGAGGAGCACAACTGGGAAGACAGGCGATCAGGAAATTGTTCCCAGGAGATGTGGCTGCAAGAACTGGAACTACTGGGACAGCAGAAGGCATATCTGGAAATAAGAGCAATTCTAAAAATGTGTACAGGCCTATCATATTGGAAAGAGAGTACATTTATTCTGTATAAGAGAGTAAAGGCAGTAGAAGTCAGAGGGGAAGAGATAGTTCCTCTTACTTTAAAAGAAAACTTGCTAACAATTCAAGCTGCCCAAAATTAGAATGGATACATGGCGAAGTAATGTGGTTTTGTTGTTGAGGCCCAATGGTTACCTGTCAAGGATGTGAAACAGGGGTTCCCCAAAGATCCTGGAAGCGCCTTCTACCTGTGAGTCAACACTGTGTGAAATGGAAGTGGGATGGGGGAAAGGGAAGGCACCTGCCAAGTTAAGGAGGGCTCAGCCAAGAAACCTGCCCTTGCTGATGGGATTCAGGGATCCAAGGTCTGTAGGAAGATAGAGGCCAATTCCTATGGAGGACTGTCTGTCTGCCCCTTCCCCCAAGGGGACCAGGACAGCCCAATGGAGCTATGCTTCCAAGCACCACCACTCCTCCTTCCAAAATAGCACAGAGAGAAATCCAGAACAAAAATATTGATTCTGAGAAGTGTCAGCCTGCAACTGGCCTTCCTGCTGTCCTCTGTCCTCACAGAGTCTCAAGCTGGGGACAAGAATGTGGCACTCACTGTTCCCCATGGGTCTTTTATATTCCCTTTTCTCAGCTCAAATTCCAACCTTCACTCTGATTGGCCAACAATTACTTCATTGTCTCCTCGCTTAGAAAATCATATCTGCCCTCTCTACCCTCTTCCCTCCTTTTCCAATTTCTCTGACTTCAGAATGACAGAGAGTATTCCCCTTGCTGTGTCTTCCTCCCCTCAAGGTCACAGCTCTTCATTTTCCTCAACCCCTGTCCCAGGGCTTTCAGCCGTGTCTCTCCTGACTTCATTAGCCATGCAGATTCAAGCAGCTTTGCCAGGCAGCATCTCCTACCATCTTCCCTGCTGTGGAAAAATTCAATGCTTCTCTTTCCCTCAACTCTGCTTGTAGGACCTCTTATTCTAAGCTGCCTCATACTGCTTCTCCCAGCTTGGTGGGGGCAGTTGGGTGTTGTAACCCAGGGCACTCCTGTGAACAGATGGAATGGGTGGAAGGGACAGGAAAGCCCACGGCCTCAGGGAACCAACTGCTGAGTGATTTCTCTAAAAGTAGGAGGAGGAAGAATGAGATAGCTCCACCAGCTGAGGCTTAAAAAAGACCTGGTCTTGTGCAAATGTTCCATAAACGCGGACTGTCTTTCTCCCTTCTCCATTCCTACCATCTCTGCAAAACAGCCAAACTGCAAATCGTAGAGCCACTGTGAGGCTTCTTCCTTCGTCAAGGCCACTCAGGATGTTCATTTTAATTTGATTTTGACAGACACAAAGGAGGAGAGGTGGAAGGAGCCCACAGCGCGATCCACCCTCCCCTCTTCACACACCTCTAAGAGTGGCCTGGGCCTGGCCAGCAGGATCCCACAAGCCTGGAACGAATCCAAGGCCATAAACTTTTTTCATAGTGCCATTTGATAGCTTATGGGGAAGGGCAGATGCGACTTCCTGGCCCTGGGCCTGCTCTTTCATTACAGAGCGTCCTTGCCTGCCACTTTTTTCAGAACATTTCATGGGCATGTAATGCTGAACCACAAATGTTAAGCAGACATGGTTCATGTGTCCTGGGGTCTTTGCAAGCCCAGATCCTTGCACACCCAGGTCCTTACACTCTAAGGTCCTTGCACGCCCAGATCCTTGAGCAGCCAAGTCCTTACATACCCAAGTCCTTATACACCAAGGTCTTTGTACACCAAGGTCCTTGCAAACTGAGATCCTTGCATACCCAGGTCCTTACATGCCATGGCCCATAAAAGCAGAGTCCTTACATACCAAGGTCCTTACATGCCAAATTGTCAGACACAAACACAGGAGGCAAAGGGTCATATAAAGCCCCATCAGAGGTGAGTCATCAGTTTTGTCTACTGGGGAACAATACTCAAATGAACTTTAAGAGCAGTCTTGTGGGGAAAAGATCACAAAATAAGCTGTTCAAAGAGGGCGTATGGACTGCACTGTGAATCACTTGCCAGTTGTATTTTATGGAGCTTATTTTATGGTTTAAAATACTGTACTGTACATAGGAGTTATGTTATCTTCTTATTTGTATGTTTACCATATACTTTGATATTTGAAATGTTACGTACTGGAAAGGCCACTTATATTTCTGAAACAGATTGGATTTTATGCAACCTTTTCTCCTCGCATTAACAACAATAAAAAATATGGGGCAGGCATTTGTGGTGGTGAATGGATTAATTGCATGCAAGTGTAACCCCAATGCATGAGCTTCACCATCATTTATCTAAACAAAAATGTCAAATTTCTATTTAAAAACGAATTATGGAGCCTATCCTAATCCACTTTGACTATAGGAAACTTGCCCCCCTCCACCCAAGTTCTCATCCCCATGTATTCCTGAGAATCCCCAGGGAACTCTTACCTGGTTGACACTAGCTGTCTTAGCCAGCCCCTGCCTCCAGTCCCTGCTTGCTCCACTGCCAGTCCCTCAATCACCCTCAGCGGCTGCTTTCTCCTGACTCCTTACTTCTACAGTGGGCATAGGCCCTTCCCTCAATTCTCCATAGTGATAGCAAACACCAGACTGTAACATTTAACAAGAAGATTTTTACCAAAAGCTTAAGTTAAGGTTTTACAGCGTGTACACAAAAAAAAAAACATCACTTCCATGTTAGTTATGGAGGGCGTCCCAGAATACATAGGTATCCTTATTGGATGGCACCCTGCACACCTCCTAGCCTGCTTCACTCAAAAAAGAAGTCAGTTTTTCCTCCCATCTAAACTTGGAAATTATTTACAGCCCACTGAAGCCCTGGTGGCACAGTGGTTAAGCATTCAGCTGCTAACCAAAAGGTTGGCAGTTCTAATTCACCAGCCGCTCCTTGGAAACCCTATGCGGCAGTTCTACTCTGTTCTGTAGAGTCACTATGAGTTGGAATCAACTCGATGGCAACAGATTTGGTTTTTGGTTTTGAAGCCCATCACCACCATCCTTCACAAAGATTTGAACTCTACTTCTTAAGACCCAAAGAAAGAAAATTGCAACTCCCCTCATCCCACCTTCATCCTCATTTCCTGTCATAGGCATTACCTCTTCCCAGGATAACTGACAGTGGACTGGTTCACTCCTCTCAAGACCATGAGGATGACTCACCCAGCATTCTGGCCCCTGAGCGCCTTGGTCTGCTCACCTCCAAGTACCTTTTCCTTCACTCCATTTCAGCCATCTATTCCTGTAGTCAGCTTAGACCTTGTCATCACCAGGAACTGCACCAGCTCTGAAATTTCCCTTTCAAGAAGCCCTGCTAATCTCCCATCTTTCTGGTTCACTTGCTGTAGTAGCTTTTTGGCTGCAATTCTTTGACTCCATTGAGACCTCCATTGTGTCTCACTCTTCAGCAGCCTCTTCTGTCTTTGCTTCTCTCCTCATCAGGCTTAGATTCCCCTGTCCATCCTGAAAGAAAAAACAACTGCCATAGAGTTGACTCAAGTATGTCAGAGTAGAGTTGTGCTCCACTGGGTTTTCAATGGCTGAGTTCTCAGACGTAGATCACCATTCTTCTGAGGCACCCCTGGGTGGACTCGAACTGCCAACCTTTCAGTTAGTAGCCAAGTACTTAACTGTCAGCCCCTCCCAGGGACTCCTGATAAACACTCCCTTGCAAATACCCTCAATCCCTGTGTTCCTCTCTCTTCTATGTTGTACATCATCAGGCAAAACCCTCACCCTGACTGAACCTGAGTAATTGCTTTTTCTCTGCCTGAGCCCAGCCCACTAAATGTTTCTAGAGAAAATCTAACACCAGACTGACTAGCCATACTTTAAATTCATACCTCCACGCCTGAAGAGGTTATTCACGGCTGCCGAGCATACCTACTACATGTGCCTGGTGGTCTGATTTCCCACTCTGTGGGATAACTGCCTCATATCTCCTTGTTTTTCCTCAAACTTCCCACTTTCTACCACTGCACCCTCCTGAGAGGATGATCTCACCTCATACGACTGGCAATTCCTTAAAGAAATTAAACATAGAGTTACCATATGACCCAACTATATCACTCCTAGGTATATACTCAAGAGAATTGAAAACATATGTCCAGATCCTTGAGCACCCAAGTCCTTACATACCCAAGTCCTTATACACCAAAAACTTGGACATGAATGTTCAAAGCAACATTACTCATAAGTGCCAAAAAGTGGAAACTGCTCAAATGTCCATCAGATGATGAATGGATAAACAAAATGTGATATATTTATATAAATCTGTTGCCACTGAGTCGATTCTGACTTATAGTGACCCTACAGGACAGACTAGGACGTCCCTATAGGGTTTCCAAGGCTGTAATCTTTAACGAAGCAGACTGCTACATCTTCCTCCCATGGAGCAGCTCGAGGGCTCAATGCTCCGACCTTTCGTCAGCAGCTGAGCATTTAAGCACTGTGCCAGCAGGGCTCCCTTTGTATATTTATATAGGAGAAATGAAGTACTGATGCATGCTACAACATGGATGAACTTTGAAAATATTATGCTGAGTGAAAGAGACCAGTTGCAAAAAAATCCCACATAGTATCATTCTACTTATAAGAAATGTTCAGAATAGGCAAATCTATACAGACAGTTTTATTGACTATGCAAAAGCATTAGACTGTGTGGATCATAACAAATTACGGATAACATTGCAAAGAATAGGAATTGTAGAACACTGAAATGTACTCTTCAGGAACCTGTATATAGACCAAGAGGTAGTCATTCAAACAGAACAAGGAGATACTTCATGGTTTAAAGTCAGGAAAGGTGTTCATCAGGGTTGTATTCTTTCACCATATTTATTCAGTCTGTATGCTGAGCAATAATCCGAGAAGCTGGACTATATAAAGAGGAACACAGCATCAGGACTGAAGAAAGACTCGTTAACAACCTGTGATATGTAGATAATACAACCTTGCTTGCTGAAAGTGAAGAGGACTGAAAGCACTTACTGATGAAGATCAAAGACCACAGCCTTCGGTATGGATTACACCCCAACATAAAGAAAACAAAAATCTTCACAACTGGACCAATAAGCAACATCATAATAAACAGAGAAAATATTGAAGTTATCAAGGATTTCATTTTATTTGGACCCACAACCAATGCCCATGGAATCAGCAGTTGAGAACTCAAATGACCGATTGGGCAAATTTGCTGCAAAAGACCTGGAAGTGTTAAAAAGCAAAGATGTCACTTTGAGGACTAAGGTATCCCTGACCCAAGCAATGGTATTTTCAATTGCCTTATATACGTGCAAAAGCTGGACAACGAATAAGGAAGACCAAAGAAGAATTGATGCCTCTGAATTATGGTGTTGGTGAAGAATGCTGAATATACCATGGACTGCAAGAAGAACAAACAAATCTGTCTTGGAAGACGTACAGCCAGAATGCTCCCTAGAAGGGAGGATGGTGAGACTTCATCTTAGGTACTTTGGACGGGTTATCATAAGGGACCAGTCCCTGGAGAAGGACATCATGCTTGGTAAAGTAGAGGGTCAGTAAAAAGAGGAAGACCTTCACTGAGATGGATTGACACAGTGGCTGCAACAATGGGCTCAAACATAGCAACAATTGTGAGGATGGCGCAGGACAGGGCAGTGCTTTGTTCTCTTGTGCATAGGGTCGCTATGAGTCGGAAATGACTAGATGGCACCTAACAACAACAATAGAGACAAAAAGTAGATTAGTGGGTGCCTAGGACTGAGGGAGTCAGAGAGAAATGTGGAGTGGCTGCTAATGGGTATGGGCTTCTTTTTGGGATGTTGAAAACATTCTAAAATTCTGGTGATGGTTGCACAACTCTCTGAATATATACAAACCATTAATTGCACACTTTAAATGAGTGAATTAAATGGTATGTGAATTATAGTTTAATAAAGCTGTTATTAAAAAAAAAAACAAAAAACTCCCCTTGCTCTCATTTCCTTGCTTCTACTGCCCCATTCTTTGTTCCGCTTCATAGCAAAACTTTTTTGGAATAGTTCTTTTTACTCACTCTAATTCCTCACCTCTCATTAATCAATTATTATTGTTAAATTATTATTTTGTGGACACAAGTGCAAGGAGATGAGTTATTTATATTCCTCAACTTGGGACTATCATCTTCAGTGTGAACAAGACCCTTCTTGTGTTTTATTTTGTTTCTTTCCCCTCATTTCTGACCCCAACTCTCTTTCCCTTCCTCGCCACACAGACACACAATTATGTTTTGTGTAAGTCCTCAAGCATGCATTGTTTTTTAAAAAAACTATAGCGTTGTTTTGGTGTTGGTGTGTTTTTAATGTGCAAAAGTGGTACAGTGCTATATCATTCTTGCCTAGAGGCAGTGAAGCAAAGTGGTTAAGTGTGTGGTCTAGAATCACAGCTCTGGACCATTAGTGACTTTAAGCAAATTACTCAATCCTCTGTGCTCCAGCACCATGTTTGTAACATGAGGATTCATTCAACAAATATTCACAAATATTTATTGAGGGTCTTTTATGAGTCAGGCACTATTCCAAGCATTAAGGATACAGACAAAAATCCCTGTCTAGAAAATATTCTAGAATTGGTTTGTGAGGATGAAATCAATTAGAACATGGAAAATCCTACTTTGTGACTTTTTCTTTTTGATTTTTTACTCAACATCATATTTTAAATATCTGTGTATATTGTTGTATGTATTTCCAACTTTCTTATAACTGCATGTTGTAGTCAAGGGTTTGCATACACCACATTTTAATTGCTTATTCTCTAGTGATAGAAACTTGGGTTAGGTGAGTCTTCAGACTCAGTGACAAAAGTATTTAGAAAACAAAAGCAGAAATTTACATGAGAAGAGTTGCAAAGGAGTCAGCCTTTAGAATAATTGATTTTTCAAATAAAAAATACTACAGGTATTTTTTTTAAAAAACATACAAAGTTACCAACACTACTAAGTTTTCATTCATCTCTTTTTATTTTTTTAATTTTTTTTTTTTTACTGTACTTTAGATGAAGGTTTACAGAACAAATAGTTTCTCTTTACACAGTCAGTACACATATTGTTTTATGACATTGGTTAACAACCTCACGACATGTCAACACTGTCGTTTCTCGATCTTGGAGGACCTTTTCTTTGGTGAAAATATACATAGCCAAAGTTACCATTTCAGAAGTTTCTGCATGTACAGTTCAGTGACATAGATTACATTCTTCCAGTTGTGATGCTATTCTCACTATCCTTTGCCAAATTATTCCATCACCATCATCTTCAACTCACTGCCCCCTAAGCTTCCCATCAAACTTTTTAAGTTGCTGTTGTCAGTTTGATCTCACATAGATAATTCTTGTTTTTCTTTTTGTACCTCACATGAAGGTTTGCAGAACAAATTGTTTCTCATTAAACAGTTAGTACACATATTGCCCTGACAATGGTTAACAAACCAACAACTTGTCAACACTATCCCTTGTCAATCTTGGGTTCCCTATCACCAGCTTTCCTGTCCTCTCCTGCATTCTAGTCCTTGTCCCTGGACTGCTGTGCTTCATTAGTCCCATTTTGTTTTATGGGGATATCCAATCCCAGGCTGAACAGTGAAGCTCAGGAGTGATTTCACCACTAAGCTAAAAGGGTGTCTGGGGCCCGTAATCTCAGGGTTTCTCCAGTCTCTGTCAGGCCAGTAAATCAGGTCTTTTTTTGTGAGTTAGAATTTTGTTCTACATTCTTTTCCAGCTCTGTCCAGGACCCTCTATTGTGAGCCCATTCAGAGCAGTCAGTGGTGGTAGCCAGACACCATCTAGCTGTACTGGACTCAGTCTGGTGGAGGCCTTGGTAGCTGTGGTCCATTAGTCCTTTGGACTAATCTTTTCCTTGTATCTTGTTCTCTTCGTTCTCCTGTGCTCCCAAAGGGGTGAGACCAGTGGAGTATCTTAGATGGCTGCTCACAGGCTTTTAAAACACCAGACGCTACTCACCAAGGTAGAATGTAGAAGATTTTCTTTATAAACTGTGTTATGCCAATTGAGCTAGATGTTCGCCAAGACCATGGTCCCCACAGCCCTCTGCCCAGCAATTCAGTCCCTCGGAGAGTTTGTATTTATCTATGGAGCTTCGATGACCTTTCCTTGTAGAAGTTGTGCTGACTTCCCCAGTATTGTGTACTGTCTTACCTTTCACCAAAGTTACCACTTATCTACTATCTATTTAGTTTTCCTCCCCACCCCTCCCATCCCTCATAATCAACCAAGATTTTTTCTTTTTGTATGTAAATTTTTTATGAGTTTTTACAGTAGAGGTCTCATACAATACTTGTCCTTTTGTGATTGACTTATTTCACTCAGGATAATGTCCTCCAGTTTCATCCGTGTTATGAGATGCTTCACAGATTCATCATTGTTCTTTTTCAATGCATAATACTCCATTGTGTTATGTACCATAGTTTGTTTATTCATTCGTCTGTTGATGGGCATCTAGGTTGTTTCCATCTTTTTGCTACTGTGAACACTGCTGCAATGAACATGGGTGTGCATATGTCTATTTGTGTGACGGCTCTTATTTCTCTGGGATATATTTGTAGGAGTGGGATTGCTGGATCATATGGTATATCTATTTCTAGCTTTCTAAGGAAGTACCATATCATTTTCCAAAATGGTTGTATCATTATGCATTCCCACCAGCAGTGCATAAGAGTTCCGATCTCCCCGCAGCCTCTCCAACGTTTGTTATTTCCAGTGTTTTTGATTCGTGCCAGTAATGACGGGGTGAGATGGTATCTCATTGTGGTTTTAATTTGCATTTCTCTAATGGCTAGTGATCGCAAGCATTTCCTCATGTGTCTGTTGGCCACCTGAATGTCTTCTCTGGTGAAGTGTTCATTTCCCTTGCCCATTTGTAACTGGATTATTTGTCTTTTTGTTGTAGAGGTGTTGGCTTTTCTTGCGGATTTTAGAGATTAAACCTTTGTCTGACTTGTAATGTCCAAAATTTTTTTCCCAGTCTGTAGGTTCTCTTTTTACTCTTTTGGTGAAGTCTTTTTTTTTTTTTTTTGGGTATATATATATATATATATATATATATATATATATATATTATATATATATAAAATATTTTATTGTACTTCAGGTGAAGGCTTACAGAACAAACAGTTTCTCATGTAACAGTAGTACACATGCTGTTTTATGACTTTGGTTAATAACCCCACAACATTTTAACCCTCTGAATTCTCAGCTTTTTTTTTTTTTTTTTTTGGTGAAAATACACATAGCCAAAGATACACCATTTCAAAACTTTTTACGTACACATTTAAGTAACATTGACTATGCTCTTCCAATTGTGCTGCCATTCTCACCGAAGATGAAGGCTTACAGGACAAAATAGCCTCCCATTTAACAGTTACTACAAATGTTGCCCTACAACAATGGTTAACAATCTCACAACACATCAACAGTATCCTTACTCAACTTGTGTTCCTGGTGAAGTCTTCTGATGAGCTTAAGTTTTTAATTTTTAGAAGATCCCAGTTATCTAGCTTATCTTCTGGAGTTTGTGTGTTGTTGGTTATGGCTTGTATCCTGTTAATGCTGTGTGTTAGGGCCTCTAGCATTGATCCTATTTTTTTCTTCTATGAATTTCATAGTTTTTGGCTTTATATTTAGGTCTTAGATCCATTTTGAATTAATTTTTGTATATGGTGTGAGGTATAGGTCCTGTTTCATTCTTTTGCAGATGGACATCCAGTTTTACCAGCACCATTTATTAAAAAGACTGTCTTTTCCCCATTTGATGGACTTTGGGCCTTTGTTGAAGATCAGGTGACTGTAGGTGGATGGATTTACATCTGGGTTCTTATTCTGTTCCATTGGTCAATGTATCTGTCATTGTACCAGTACCACGCTGTTTTGACTACCGTAGCTGTGTAGTAGGTTCTGAGGTCAGGTAGTACAAGTCCTCCTGCTTTATTCTTCTTCTTCAGTAGAGCTTTATTTATCCAGGGCTTCTTCCCTTTCCATATAAAGTTAATGATTAGTTTTTCCACCTCTTTACAGAAAGTTGTTGGTATTTGGATCGGGATTGCATTGTATTTGTAAATTGCTTTGGGTAGAATTGTCATTTTCACTATGTTGAGTCTACCTATCCATGAACATGGTGTGTTTTTCCATTTATGTAGATACTTTTGGGTTTCTTGCAGTAGTGTTTCATAGTTTTCTTTGTATAGGTCTTTTATATCCTGGTTAGATTTGTTCCTAAGAATTTTATCTTTTTAGGGGCTATCATAAATGGCATTGTTTTCCTGATTTCCTTTTCATCATTCTCTTTATTGGTGTATAGGAATCCAACCAATTTTTGTATGTTAATCTTGTATCCTGCTACTCCACTGAATCTTTCTATTAGTTCCAGTAGTTTTCTCATGGAGTCTTTAGTGTTTTCTAGGTATAGTATAATATCATCTGCAAACAGGGACAGTTTAACTTTTTCATTACCGATTTGGGTACCCTTTATTTCTTTTTCTTGCCTTATTGCTCTAGCTAGGACTTCCACCACAATGTTAAGTAGGAGTGGTGATGAAGGGCATCCTTGTCTTGTTCCTGTTCTCAAGGGGAATGTGTTCAGCCTCTCTCCATTAAGAATGATGTTTGCCATTTGTTTTGCATAGATGCCCTTTGTTATGTTGAGAAATTTCCCTTCTATACCTATTTTATAAGGAAGAGTTTTTATCAGGAATGGGTGTTGGACTTTGTTGAATGCCTTTCCTGCATCAGTTGAGATAATCACGTGATTCTTTCCTTTTATTTCTGTGGTGGATTACATTGCTTGATTTTCTAATGTTGAACCATCCTTGCATACCTAGTATGAATCCTACTTGGTAGTGGAGTATCATTTTTTTGTTATGATGCTGAATTCTATTGGTTAGAATTTTGCTGAGAATTTTTGCATCTATATTCATGAGAAATGTTGGTCTGTAATTTTCTTTTTTTGTGGCGTCTTTGCCTGGTTTTGGTATCAGCCTTATGCTGGCTTCAAAGAATGAATTCAGAAATATCCCTTCCTTTTCTACGTTCTGAAATAATTTGAGTAGTACTGGTATAAGCTCTTCTCTGAATGTTTAGTAGAATTCTCCTTTGAAGCCATCTGGGCCAGGGCTTTTTTTTGTTGGGAGTTTTTTTTTTATTACCTTTTCTATCTGTTCTCTTGTTATGGGTCTGTTCAGATTTTCAACATCACTTTGTGGTAGTTTTGGTATGTAGTGTGTTTCTAGAAATTTATCCATTTCCTCTAGGTTTTCAAATTTGTTCAAGTATAGTTTTTCATAATACTCTGCTATAATCCTTTTCGTTTCAGCTAGGTCTATTGTAATGTCCCCCATTCCATTTCTTATTTGGGTTATTTGTGTCCTCTCCTGCTTTTCTTTGGTCAGACTGGCCAGTGGTTTCTCGATTTTGTTGATCCATTCAAAGAATTAACTTTTAGTTTTGTTGATTCTTTCTATTGTTTTTCTATTCTTTACTTCATTTCTTTCTGCTCTGATCTTTATTATTTCCTTTCTTCTAGTGGCTGTGGGCTTTTTTTGTTGTTCTCTTTCTATTCGTTCGAGTTGTGTGTTAATGTTTTGATTTTATCCCTTTCTTCTTTTTTGATATGTGCATCTATTGCTATAAATTGTCCCTTAGGACTGCCTTTGCTGTGTCCCAAAGGTTTTGGTATGATGTGTTTTCATTCTCGTTTGGTTCTTGGAATTTTTTTATTCCATCTCTGATTTCTTTTATCACCCAGTGATGTATAAGCCGGGTGTTATTCAGTTTCCACGTATGTAATTGATTTTTTTTTCTTTGGCTCTTTCTGTTGTTAATTCTACCTTGATGGTGTTGTGGTCAGAGAAGATACTTCATATTATCTCAGTGTTTCGGATCCTGTTGAGGGTTGCTCTGTGGCTTAAAATGTGGTCTATTCTGGCGAACGTTCCATGTGCATTGAAAAAGAATATGTACTTTGCAGCTGTTTGGTGGAATGTTCTACATATGTCTATGAGGTCAGGTTGGCTGTGCCCTTTAGGTCTTCTGAATCTTTGCTGAGTTTCTTTCTAGATGTTCTGTCCTTTACCGAGAGTGGTTAGTTGAAGTCTCCTACTATTATTGTGGAACTGTCCATTTCTCTTTTCAGTGCTGTTACAGTTTGTTTTATGTATTTGGGAGCCCTGTCACTAGGTGCATAGATGTTTATTATGATTATGTCTTCATGATGGATCATCCCCTTAATCATTATTTCTTTGTCTTTTATTGTGGATTTTGTTTTAAAGTCTATTTTATCTGAGATTAGTATTGCCACTCTTGCTCTTTTTTGGGAGCTGTTTGCTTGCTATATTTTTTTCCATCCTTTGTTTTTTAATAAATTTATGTCTTTGTTTCTAACGCGTGTCTCTTGTAGACAGCATATTGATGAATCCTGTTTTTTTTTATCCATTGTGTCACTCTCCATTCTTTATGGCTGCATTTAGGCTATTTACATTCAGTGTAATTATTGATGGGTGTGAGTTTATTGCTGTCATTTTATAGCACTTTTTTTGTGGTGCTGACGTTTTCTTTCTTCCTTTTACTCTTCTATGCTGAATTCCTTTTGTTTGTGGATTTTTTTTTTTCATTTTGTTCTGTTTTTGTAGGTTTTGTTTTTACTGAGACTTTGTTTTTCTTCTTTATTTTGATGAGCAGGTTTGTTAACATTCTTTGTGGTTGCCTTGAAATTTACCTTTATTTTTCTAGGTTTGAACCAGTCTATTATTACTTAGTATCGCCTTACCTTCCTTTCCATTAGAAGGTTCTGTACCTACACCGTTTATTCCCTCTTTTATTGTTCTGATGCTGTTGTCATTTACAGATTAACCTCTCTGGTTCCCTGTTGCTATTCTTTTGGTTTTGGATAGCCCTTGAGAGTTCATTTCCTAGGTTGTTATCTGGCTGGTATAATCCTGTGTTCTAGATTCAACCTGTGGTCTGATGTTGTTTGTTCTCAGATCAAAGGACTCCCTTTAACAATTCTTGTAAGTTTGATTTGGTTTTTACATAGTCTCTTAATTTCTGTTTATCTAGAAATGACCTAATTTCACCATCATATTTGAACGAGAGTTTTGCAAGATATATTATTCTTAGCTGGCAATTTTTTTCTTTCTTTCAAAGTTTGATATATGTCATCCCATTGCCTTCTTGCCTGCATGGTTTCTGCCGAATAATCCGAGATTTGTCTTATTGTTTCTCCTCCACATGTGACATTTTGTTTTTCTTGAGCTGCTGTCAGGATTCTTTGTTTGTCTTTGGCTTTAGCGAGCATGATCATGATATGCCTTGGTGATTTTCTTTTGGGGTCTATATTATATGGGGTTCATTGAGCTTCTTGGATGGCCAGTTTTTCATCTTTCATGATATTGGGGAAGTTTTCTGTCAGCAATTCTTCAATGATCCTCTCTGTGTTTTCTGTTTTCTCCTCCTTTTCTGAAACTGATTACTCATAGATTTTTGCTTTTGATTGTATCCCACATAATTCTCAGCGTTTCTTCATTTTTCTTTGTTCTTTTTTCTGATTTTTCCTCAAACAGGGTTGTATCCATGTGTTTGTCTTCAATTTTGCTGATTCTGACTTCTATCATTTCAAACCTGCTTCTCAGCCCTTCTATGACACTGTCCATTTCTGAAATCTTGTTGTTTATCTTTTGGATTTCTATTTGTTGTTTTTGTATGATTTTGAGTTGTTAATTTAGCATTTTGCTCCTGTATTATATTCTTGAATTCTTCCATTTTTGTCTATATTTTCCATGAATTTGTCTATTTTTTCCTCATTTTCGTTTTCTTTTTGCTTCAACTCTTAGATAATTCTGAGTATTAGAGATTTGAATTCCCTGTCAGGTAGTTTTAGTGCCTTTTCTTCTACTGGAAAGTCATCTGGTGTTTTATTTTGGATGCCTCCTGGAACCATCCTGTCCTGTTTTTGTATACATTTTGATATTGTCTGCTGTCTTCGGGGCATTCAGTAGTTATTTTTCTTGTTTATCGATTGTAGTCTTTTTGGTTTGTCCTGCTTTTTTGTTTTATTTGGTTATGACTGAGCAGGTGGGCTGTGGGTTCTTTGTTGTTTGCTCATCTGTGGGCAAGATACTTTTCACCTCCTTCTCTAATGGGCAGGGTCAGTCACTAGGTATGGTACAGCAGGGCAGATCCAGCTGAAGGAGAGTTGCTTGGATGGGTTGTTTGTGGCACATACTAGGGCCAGCAATGTGGGCTGGGAATCAGTGCAGGGTAGGTTCAGGTAGGCTGTGCCTGTGCTGCTTGGGGGTGTGATGTTCAGTGCACAGTGCAGGTAGGCAGGAAGTAGAGGGGAGATTGTGATTTTTGGAGCTAAGATAGGTATGGGAAAGAGGAGAGAGAGGAACAGGGGCCAAAAACATACACACAAACAAACAAACAAATAAGAGTGCTAAGGGAGCTTGGTGTTGGAGTGGAGAGATGAGAGACTGAGAAATTGAGAATAACAAAAAGAAAAAGGGTAAAAGAAAAAAAATGAGTATATAAAAATTAGAGAAAAAGAGACAAGAAAAGAAAAGCCTCCAGGGATACCACTGATGCAGGTGCTAGGACTGGGGAAGTTGCTCCCAGTCCATGAAGTACCACGTGGCTAGAAGAGGTAGAGGTGTCACACAGTGCCAGGTATTCAGGAGACAGGAAGAGAAGGTAAGGATAGACAGACGAGAAACTGGAAATGAAGAAAGACAAAAAGGGAAAAGAGAGAGAACTAAACAAAACAAAGAAACAAACAAATAAAAAATTCTCCCAGGGATGTCACTGTGCATCTGTGTAGAGTAAGTTAGTAGCTCCCAAGCCACATGGTACTGCCTGGCTAGAAGGGGCTTCCAGGTAGAGAAAAGAAAAAGAAAACAAACAAACACACAAATCAAAACACAATAAATCAGAACAAACAAACAATAAAAGCCCCTGGGGTCCCACCAGTGTGGTGGCATGGGCTGGGAAGCAGTTTCACAGTCGAGCAGTGCTTTGCAGCCTTTCAGGAAAAAACAAAGATGGCACACAGAGCCATGTATTTGAGAGGAAGTAATGGGAGGTGGTGAAAGGTAAGGAAGAAATCTAAAGAGGTGGAAGAAAGCAACACTAGCAGCCAACAAATGGCACTCAGGGAGCCGGCCAGTGTGGGCGGGTGGAATCCAAGTGGCTCCGAGGTGAAGCGGGTGCTTCCTGGCCAAGATACTGTGGCCGCAGGAAGCACAGGAGGCTGAGTGGGGGTCAAGAAGGGTGGGGGGTTGGAAAGCATATATCGCTGGTTACCGGTTGTTCTCTCTCCTGCTGGAAGCTCCGTGAAGCTGCTTTCTTGTACTCCCTGTACACTGATCTCCGACAGGAGTCCAAGATGGCTGATATGTGCAGTGGTAGCTGATAGCGGACCTCTGCATGTATCTCTCCTCGCTCTCTGTTCTCAGTCAGTTTCTTATTCCATTCAGTGCTTGGCTGAGTTCTTTATCTCTTCATTTGATGCTTAGGGTTTTCAGGATTGATGTGTGTCTCTGTTTGACTTAGTTTTTCAGATCTTTGCTGTGGAGGGATGGCATGGTGCTTCTGTCTATAGTGCCATGTTTCCCAGAACGACCTCATTCATCTTTTCATGATGTAAAAACAGTATTTTTTTTTCAAATGATTATCCTATTCATGCATGTCATCACCAGTCTTCAGTCACTCAAATTGCACAGTTGTTTCTTTTAGTCAATCAGTAGTTTAAGAGGTAAGGAGCCCCAGTGGTGCAAAGGCTAAGTGCTTGGCTGCTAACCAAAAGGTTGATGGTTTGAACCCACCAGCAGCTCCTTGGGAGAAAGACCTGGTGATCTGCTCTCATAAAGATTACAGCCTAGAAAACTCTATGGGATGGTTTTACTGTGTTGCATGAGCTCACTATGGGTCGAGATTGCCTCAGCAGTACTCAGCAACAACTTACAGGGTATGCTTAAGGCTTTCATTTATTTTAGTGAACAGACCTAGACAGATAACCCTGTCATTTCTTACCATTATTGCTATTGCTGTTATTAATCTCAGGGTGCAAAGTGTCCTGTCCCCGGCTGTGGGATATGATGTGCGAACTCGTAATGGCATCTGGACAAAGAAGCAGTTTTGCTTCAACAGTGGCCTCCAAATCCGTGGCTCAATACTATGATGTACATCCTCATGCATGTCCCTTGTGGACCTGTGCATGAGTTTTTCTGCAAAATTACTCAGAGTGGGAATGCTGGAACACAGAGTAAATGATACAGTAAACGAAACCAGTTAAATAGTATCAAAACATATAAACTATCTAATGATAAATTTAAAAGGAACATGGAGCTAGCAGGACCAATATATTAGAATATATTACATAATATTAAATGCAATAAATGCTCCAAATAAAAGACAAAGATTGTCAGACTGATTTTAAAAAGTGTTTGCAGTAGACCCTCTAAACATAAGGCTATGGAATGTTTGAAAGTAAATAAGTGGAAAAAAAATTGCTATGTAAAAACTAACCAGAAGAAAGTTGGCATAACTACATTAAAATCACAAAAAGTAGGTGTTAAGGCAAAAAGGATACTGGCTATAAAGAGGTACACTTTATAATGATAAAATATTTGATTTTTGAGGAAGATATAAGATTTTAATCTGCATGTACCAGTAAAATAGTCTCAGAATGTATAAAGCAAAAAATGACAAATATAAAAGAAAAAATAGACAAACCCACAATAATAGTTGGAGATTTTAATGCACCCCATCTCAGTAACTGATAAAGCAAGCAGATAAAAAAAATAGTAAGAGTTTAGAATATATGAAAAACACTACCAACAAAATTGACCTAATTAACATATATAAAACATTACACCCATCATCTGCAGAATACACATCCTTTTTAATTACATATGAAATATTAAGAAAAATTGACCATATGTTTAGCCATGAGACAAGTCTCAACAAACTTCCATAAACTGAAATCCTGTAGACTTTGGCCACAATGCAAGTTAGCGAAAAGTCAATAACAAAAATATTGCTAGAAAAAATCCCCCAAATATTTGAAAACTAAGCAATTTTCTTCTAAATAACTTATGCATAAAACAAGAAACCACACTGTAAAATATAAAGTATTTAAAACTAAATAACAATAAAAATACTACACATCAAAATTTGGGAGATGCATATATTAAAAAAGAAGAAAAGCTAGCATTCATCACCAAAAAAGTAGGCAAAGATCAGCAAATTGAGCCTAAAGAAAATAAAGCAAACAAAATAATAAAGAAAAGAAATTTATGAAACAGAAGGCAAACATGCAATAGAGATGGCCATCATAATCAAAGGTCAGTTTTCTGAAACATTAATACAACTCAAAAACCTCTGGCAAGACTGATCAAGAAAAAAGAGAGAATATATAAATAAACACTATCAAGAATGAAAAAGAGGACACCATTACAGATCCTGCAAACTTTAAAACAATAATGAGAGGATATTATGAACAACTTATGCCAATTAACTTAAAAATTTAGATGAAATAAATTCTAGAATTCTAGACAAAAGAAAGAAAAAAATCCTAATAATCATAAACTATTTAAGAAATTTAATCCATAATTGAAAACTTTCCCTCAAAAACAGCTGTAGGCCCAGATGACCTCACCAGCAAATTCTACCAAGCACTTAAAGAAACAACAAAAATAATGTCAGTATTACACAAACTCATTCAGAGAATAAGAAATGAGGGAAGACTCCCCAAATTCATTTTATAAGGCCAATAGAACTTTGATCCCAAGGTTGTTTGACTAGTTCATAAGAAGGAAGGAAAATATTAGGCCATTGTCACTTGTGAACAAAGATTTAAAATCGCAAACAAAATATTAGCAAACCAAATATAGCAATATACACAAAGGATACCACCTCATGACCAAGTTGGGTTTATTCTGGAATATAAATTGGTTTCACATCCAAAAATCAATACATGTAATTTTCCACCTTAACAGAAGAAAGGAGAAAAATCATATGATTATGTCATTTCATTAAATTCCAAGTACATTTATAATTGTTTCAAATACACTTGTAATTAAAACATTAAAACAAAAACTTCAGCAAACTAGAAGTAAGATGTAACTCCTTAACCTGAGAAATATTTTAAAAATTAATTATGGCATGTCTACAGCAAGATTAGAATGTTAGCTATCAATACTTCTTTTCAACATTAAACTTGAGGTCCTATCCAGTGCAACAAGGCATGAAAAAATAAATAAATAAAGTTGTAAGGATTAGAAAAAAAATAAAACTGCCCTTATTCACAGGTGATATGATTTTGTCCCCAACACACCTGTCAGTTTGTCTTATTGTGGGGGTTTTCACATTGCTGTGATTCTGGAAGCTATGCCACCAGTATTCAAATACCAGCAGGGTCACCTATGGTAGACAGTTTTCAGCTGAGCTTCCAGACTAAGACAGACCAAGAAGAAGGACCTGGCAGTCTACTTCCGAAAAAAATTAGCCAGTGAAAACCCTATGAATAGCAGCAGAAAATTGTCTGATATAGTGTCAGAAGATGAGCCCCCAGGTTGGAAGGCACTCAAAGCACGACTGGGGAAGAGCTGCCTCCTCAAAGTAGAGTCGACCTTAATGACGTGGATGGAGTCAAGCTTTTGGGACCTTCATTAGCTGATGTGGCACGATTCAAAATGAGAAGAAACAGCTGTAAACATCCATTGATAATAAGAACGTGGACTGTATGAAGTATGAATCTAAATTGGAAATCATCAAAAATGAAATGGAACTCACAAACATCGATATCTTAGGCATTAGTGAGCTGAAATGGACTGGTATTGGCCATTTTGAATTGGACAATCATGTGTTCTACTATGTCGAGAATGACAAATTGAAGAGGAATGGCATTGTATTCATCGTCACAAAGAACATTTCAAGATCTATCCTAAAGTACAATGTTGTCAGTGATAGGATAATATGCATATGCCTACAAGGACAACCAGTTAATATGACTATTATTCAAATTTACGCACCAACCACTGAGGCCAAAGAGGAAGAAATTGAATATTTTCACCAACTTCTGCAGTCTAAAATTGTTCAAATATGTAATCAAGATGCATTGATAATTACTGGTGATTGGAATGTGAAAGTTAGAAAGAAAGAAGGACCAGTAGTTGAAAAATATGGCCTTGGTGATAGAAACGATATCAGATTGCATGACAGAATTTTGCAAGACCAATGACTTCTTCATTGCAAATACCTTTTTTCAACAGCATAAACAGTGACTATGCATGTGGGTCTAGCTGGATGGAATAGACAAGAATCAAACTGACTACATATCATCAGTCAGAATAAGGCCAGAAAATTAGAACAAGTCCACAAGAGCCAAAGTACAAACTTCAGTATATCCCACCTGAATTTAGAGACCATCTCGAGAATAGATTTGACACATTGAACACTAATGACCAGAAATCAGATGAGTTGTGGAATGACATCAAGGACATCATACATGAAGAAAGCAAGATGCCATTAAAAAGACAGGAAAGAAATAAAAGACCAAAATGGATGTCAGAAGAGACTGAAACTTGCTCTTGAGCATCGAGTAGCTAAAACTAATGGAAGAAAACGATGAAGTAAAAGAGATGAACAGAACGTTTCAAAGGGCAGCTTGAGAAG
The DNA here is from genome assembly GCA_030035585.1 of Dugong dugon. Taxonomy (NCBI): domain Eukaryota; kingdom Metazoa; phylum Chordata; class Mammalia; order Sirenia; family Dugongidae; genus Dugong; species Dugong dugon. The sequence goes on from CM057462.1 coordinate 158,305,069, forward strand.
ACAAAGCAAAGTATTATAATGGCACGTGCAAAGACCTGTAGTTAGAAAACCAATAGGGATCAACATGTTTGACATTTCTCAAGCTGAAAGAACTGAAGAAAAAATTCAAGCCTCGAGTTGCAATTATGAAGGACACTATGGGCAAAATATTGAATGATGTAGGAACCATCAAAAGAAGATGGAAGGAATACGCAGAGTCACTCTACCAAAAAGAATTGGCTGACATTGAACCATTTCAGGAGGTGGCATATGATCAAGAACCAATGGTACCGAAGGAAGAAGTCCAAGCTGCACTGAAGGCATGGGTGAAAAACAAGGCTGCAGGAATTGAGATGTTTCAACAAATGGCTGCAGCACTGGAAGTGCTCACTCGTCTATGCCAAGAAATTTGGAAGGCAGTTACCTGGCCAACTGACTGAAAGAGATCCATATTTATGGCTATTCCGAAGAAAGTTGATCCAACCGAATGTGGAAATTATCAAACAATATCATTAATATCACACACCAGTAAAATTTTGCTGAAGATTATTCAAAAGTGGTTGCAGCAGTACATCGACAGGGAACTGCCAGAAATTCAAGCCAGATTCAGAAGAGGACATGGAACCAGGGGTATCATTGCTGATGTCAGGTGGATCCTGGCTGAAAGCAGAGAATATCAGAAAGATGTCTACCTGTGTTTTATTGAATATGCAAATGCATTTGTCTGTGTAGATCATAACAAATTATGGATAACGTAGCAAAGAATAGGAATTCCAGAATACTTAATTTTGCTCATGATGAACTTGTACATAGATCAAGAGGCAGTCATTGGAACATAACAAGGGAATATCACATGGTTTAAAGTCAGAAAAGGTGTGGATCAGGGTTGTATCCTTTCACTATACTTATTCAACCTGTACTCTGAGCAAATAATCAGAGAAGGTGGACTATATGAAGAAGAATGGGGCATCAAGATTGACGGAGGACTCATTAACAGCCTGCAACATGCGGATGACATAACTTGCTTACTGAAAGTGAAGAGGACTTAAAGCACTTACTGATGAAGATCAAAGACTACAGCCTTCAGTATGGTTACACTTCAACGTAAAGAAAACAAAAATCCTCACAGCTTGACCAATAAGCAACATCATTATAAGTGGAGAAAATATTGAAGTTGTCAAGGATTTTATTTTACTGGGATCCACAATCAATGCTCAGGGAAGCAGCAATCAAGAAATCAAATGATGCATTGCATTGGACAAATCTGCTGCAAAAGACCTCTTTAAAGTGTTAAAAGGCAAAGATATCACTTTAAGGACTGAGGTGTGCCTGACCCAAGCCATGGTATTTTCTTTTTTTTTTTTTATATATATATTTTATTGTACTTCAGGTGAAAGCTTACAGAGCAAATAGTTTCTCATGAAATAGTAGTACACATGTTGTTTTTTGACATTGGTTAACAACCCCACAACGTATTAAGCCTCTAAATTCTCAACCTTTTTTTTTGATGAAAATTACAGATGGCCAAAGATACACCGTTTCAAAAATTTCTACATTCACAGTTCAGTGACATTGACTACGCTCTTCCAACTGTGCTGTTATTCTCACTTAAGATGAAGGCTTACAGAACAAAATAGTTTTTCATTTAACAGTTACTACACATGTTGCCCTATGACAATGGTTAACAATCTCACAGCACATCAAGAATATCCTTACTCCACCTTGTGTTCCCTATCACCAGGGGGCTTCCTTGTCCCCTTCTGTCTTCTGGACCCAAGCCATGGTATTTTCAATCACCTCATATGTATGTGAAAGTGGGACAATGAATAAAGAATTGATGCCTTGAATTATTGTGTTGGTGAAGAATACTGAAGATACATGACTACCAGAAGAACAAACAAATCTATCTTGGAAGAAGTACAGCCAGAACGTTCCTTAGAAGAAAGGATTGCAAGACTTCATCTCACACACTTTGGACATATTATCAGGAGGGACCTGTTCCTGGAGAAGGACACCATCTTGATAAAGTAGAGGGTCACCAAAAAAGAGGGAGACCCTCAACAAGATGCATTGACACAGTGGCTGCAACAATGGGCTCAAGCATTAAGAATGATTATGAGATTGGCACAGGACCAGGTAGTGTTTTGTTCTGTTGTACATAGAGTTGCTATGAGTTGGAACTGACTTGATGGCACCTAGCAACAACAATGTGATTTTTTACAGATAGAATCCAAAAGAATTTAAGATAAGTTATTAGAATTATTAGGAAAGTTTAGCAAGATTGCTAAAAAGCTACCAACACACAAAAATCTTTTGCTTTCCTATATTTCAGCAACAAAACTAAAAAATGAAAATTTAAAGAAGATACTATTAAAACAACATCAAAATATTTAAATTATCTAGTTATTTATCTAAAAATATACGTAAGAGTTAAATACAGAAAAAAAATCATTTTTGAGATAAATGTCTAAGCAAATGGAGGGGATATACAATGTTCATGGATAGGAAGACTTTATAGTGTAAAAATGTGAACTTCCTCCAAATGGATCTATAAATTCAGTTCAATCCCAATAAAAAAATTACAAGTACATGGTGGAGATGTTTGGTGGAATTTGACATACTCATTCTTAACTTTATATGCAAATGCAAAAGTCCAAGAATAGCCTAGACCTAAACTCTCTTGAAAACGAACAAAGTGTGAGGAATTCCTCTTCTGAAACCAAAACTTATTATAATGCTACAGCAGTCAAGGATTGTGATACTGATGCAAGAACAGACTAACAGGACAATGGAATAGAACAGAACCATACATATATGGGCATGTGCTGTATGACAAATGTGGCACTGCAGAGCAGTGGGGAAAGGACAGTCTTCTTAATACTTGGGGCTGGGTCAATTGGATAGGCATATGGAGAAAAGGAATACTAACTTTAATATAATATTGTACAAAAAATCAATTCCAGATCTAAATGTGATATGTAAATAATGAATCATCTAGAAATTAATAAAGAAGACTATCATTATGACCTCAAGGTAGTAAAATATTTTTTTAAAGGACCCAAAAAGCACTAACCACAAATGAAAAGATTGATAAATTAGACTACACTAAAATTAAAAATTTCTGTTCATAAAAAGACATCATTAAGGGAGCAAAAAGACAAGCCACAGAGTGGGAAAAGATTTCTGCTACACAAATAATTGAAAAAGGGTACACATTCAGAATATTTAAAGAACGCCTTCAAATCAATAAGAAAAAGGAAAATAACACAGTAGAATAAAAACACTTGTAAAAACAGGAAACCCTGTTTCTACAAACAACAGATGAAAGAGATGTTTGTACCAGTCTAGATATCTTCTATTTGCTCCTCCAGACTCATCAAACACCTCGTCTGTATGGGAAGCCCCACAGGAGTTCAGAAAAAGGAGGAGAACAAGGTCAGGGGATTTTTCCCCTGGTTCCCTCACTGAGAGCAGTTGCCTTGGACTAGCTATATTCTCCACCAAAGCTCATTATTCCCCTGAATATGGCTTGCTGTATGGGGCTCTAGCTACTTCTTTTTGCCCTAAGGGCAGTGTCATGGATTGAATTGTGTCCCCCAGAAATATCTGTCAACTTGGTTAGGCCATGATTCCCAGTATTGTGTTCTTGTCCTCCATTTTGGGATTAATGTAATTTTCCTATGTGTTGCAAATCCTAATCTCTGCCTATGGTTAATAAGATTAGATTATGTTAAAGAGGATAAGGGTGGGATGTAACATCCTTACTCAGGTTACATCCCTGATCCAATGTAAAGGGTGTTTCCCCAGGGTGTGGCCTGCACCACCTTTTATCTTACAAGAGATAAAAGGAAAGGGAATTGAGCAGAGAGTTGGGGACCTCATACCAAGAAAGCAATGCTAGGAGCAGAGCATGTTCTTTGGACCCAGGGTTCCTGCTCAGAGAAGCTCCTAGTCTAAGGGAAGATTGATGACAAGAGCCTTCCTCCAGAGCCAACAGAGAAAGCCTTCTCCTGGAGCTGACACCCTGAATTGGGACTTCTAGCCTACTAGACCGTGTGAGAATAAGCTTCTGTTTGTTAAAGCCATCCACTTGTGGTATTTCTGTTATAGCAGCACTAGGTGACTAAGACAGGTAGTGACAGGTTCACTGTCACTAGCCCTGAGTTAGGGAGCCTTGGTGGCACAATAGTTAATTGTTTGGCTGCTAACTGAAAGGTCAGAGGTTCAAACCCACCAGTGACTCTTCAAGAGAAAAGACCTGGTGATCTGCTCCTGTAAAGACTGTCATTGTTTGTTCCAACTCATAGTGGCCCTATGTGTAACAGAACGAAACATTGCTTATTCCTGTGCCATCCTCACAATAGTAGGTATGTTTGAGCCCATTGTTGCAGCCACTGTGTCAATCCATCTTGTTGAGGGTTTTCCTCTTTTCCACTGACCCTCTACTTTACCAAGCATGTTGTCCTTCTCCAGGGATTTGTCCCTCTTGATATCATGTCCAATGTAAGTGAGACAAATTCTCACCATGCTCGCTTCTAAGGAGCTTTCTGACTGTGCTACTTCCAAGACAGTTTTGATGGTTCTTCTGGCAGTCCATGGTATATTCAATATTCTTCACCAACACCATAAAGATTACAGCCTGGGAAACTCAGTGGGGAAGTTCTACTCTATCATGTAGGGTCACTATGAGTCTGAATCAAAAGAAGCCTTGGTGACACACTGGTTAAAGCGTTCCATTAGACCATTGGAACTCACCAGCTGCTGCATGGGAGAAAGACCTGGCAATCTTCTCCCATAAAGATTACAGCCCAGGATACCATATGGGGCTGTTCTACTCTGCCCTATAGGGTCGCTATGAGTCAGGATCAATTTGAAGGCACACATCAACAGGACTGGAGTGGGAGTCAAGAATGTGTATTTCTAACAAATTCCCAAGTGGTCTGATGTTGATGACCACATTTTGAGAACCACTGCCCTAGAGAAACTCTTACATGTGTACATCAAGAGACGTGTGCAATAAAGGACACAGCACCATTGTTCATAATGACATTAATATTGGAAATAACCCAAAAGTCCATAAACTGTAAGTTGGACAAAAAAATTATGGGATATGGAATATTAATCAGCACTACAAAGGAATGAAGAGGGCGACAGACATCAACATGGATGAATCATGAGTCAAAATAGCAAATCAAAGAAAGATACATAGAATGTGATTAAATTTAAAGCTCAAAAACAGGCAAAATTAAGAAAATCGGTTTTAGATGTTAAAACCATGAAGAGGAGTTCCGGCAAAATGGTGCTCTAGGCAGAAGCACCACTCCGTCCCTCCACAGCAAAGATCCAAAAAACTAAGCTGAACAGAGAATACAGCAATCCTGAAACCCTAAAACATCAAATGAAGAGATAAAGAACTCAGCCAAGCACCAAAAGGAGTGAGAAAACTGACAGAGAACGGAAAGCGAGGAGAGATTCATGCCGAGGTCCCCTACTAGTTAATACAGCATGGATCCGCCATCTTGGACTCCTATCGGAGACCAGCAAATGGGGTATGAGAAAGCAGCCTCACGGAGCTTCCAGCGGGAGACAAAACAACCGGTAATTGGTGATATACGCTTTCCCACCCCTCACACTTCTTCACCCCAACTTGGCCTCCTCTGCTTCCTGCAGCCACAGTCTCTTGACCGGGAAACAGCGGCTGCTTGGATTTCACGCACCCGAACGGGTGGCTGTCTGAGTGCCATTTGTCAGCTGCTGGTGTTGCTTTTTTCTGCTTCTTTTTATTTCTTCCTTGCCTCTCCCCACCTCCCCCTCCTTTAGCTCAAGTACCTCTCTCCATGCGCCATCTTTGCTTCTTCCTGAGGGGCTGCAGAGCTCCAGTAATTTGTGATATATGCTTTCCCACTCTCTACCCTTCTTCACCCACACTCGGCCCCCTCTGCTTCCCACGGACACAGTCTCTTGTCCAAGAAACACCAGCCTACACTAGCTGGCTCTCTAAGTGCCATTAGTTGGCTGCTAGTGTTGCTTTTTTTTCCTGCTTCTTTTGACTTCTTACTTGCCTCTCGCCACCTCCCCCTCCCTTCGCTCAAGTACCTGGCTCCGTGCGCCATCTTTGCTTCTTCCTGAGGGGCTGTGGAGCTCCGTTTGAGTGTGGAGCTGCTTCCCGGTTTGGGCTGCCATCAGGTGGGATCCTGGGGCTTTTGTTCATTTGTTTGTTTTGAATTGTTTGTTTGTTTTCTTTTCCTTTTCTTGAGTTGGGAGCCCTTTCTGGCCAGGCTGAGCTGCATGGCAGGGAGACGCCCCTTCGGCTTCCACAGACGTGTAGAGGGATCCCTGAGGGTATTTCTTTTTAAGTTGGGTTTTTTGGTTTTTTTTTCTTCTTATGTTTCTTTGGGGGCCTTTCTTGTTTTTTTTTTTTTTTAATTTGTTTTGTTTCTTTTTCCTCTTTTTGTCTTTCTTCATTTCTCAGTTTCTCGTCTCTCTGTATCTTCCTTCTCTTTCTGTTCCCTGAATACCTGGCGTTGTATACCTCTACGCCTTCTAGCCAGGTTGTACTGAAACAGCTGAGAGCGACTTCCCCAGACCTCATAGCTGCACCAGTGGGACCCCTGGGAACTTTGTGGTTCTTTAACCTTTCTGATTCTTATTCATTCATTCTTTTCTTTTCTTCTGCCTCCTCTTTCTGTTTTTCTCCATTTCATAGTCTCTCATCTCTCCACTCCAATGGCAAGCTCCCCTAGCATTCTTTTTTATTTGTTTGTATGTTTTTGGCTCCTGTTCCGCTCTCCTCTCTCCCATATCCATCTTAGCTCCGCACATAACAATCTCCCCACTGCATCCTGCCTATCTGCACCGTGCACTTGACATCACACCACCAAGCAGCACAGGCACGGCCTACTGGAATCTGCCCTACACTGATTACGGACCAGCTCTGGTGGCTGTAGTAAGTGCCACAAACAACCCGTCCCAGTAACTCCTCTTCAGCTAGACCTGCCCTGCTGTACCATATCTGAGTGACTGACCCTGCCAATTGAAGAAGGAGGCGAAAAGTATTGCACCAACAGATGAGCAAACAACAAAGAACACACAGTCCGCCTGCTCAGACATAGTTAAATTAAAAAAAATAAAAGGATGAAACAAACAAATCTACCATCCATAAACGATAAAAATAACTACTGAATGCCCTGAAGACAGGAGACAATAACAAAACATTTACAAAAACAGGGCAAGATGGTTCCAGTAGGCATCCAAAATAAAACACTAGATGACTCTCCTGTGGAAGAAAATGCACTAGAACTACCTGATAGGGATTTCAAACATTTAATAATCAGAATTCTCCAAGAACTGAGGCAAAAAGCTGACAAACATGAGGAAAAAATAGACAAATTCATGGACAATACACACAAAAAAATGGAAGAATTCAGGAAAATAATGCAGGAACAAAATGCCAAAATAAATTCACAACTAGAAATTATGCAAAGACAACAATTAGAAATCCAAAAGATAAAACAACAAGATTTCAGAAATGGACGATGTCATAGAAGGGCTGAGAAGCAGATTTGAAATGGTGGAAGACAGGATCAGTGGAATTGAAGACAAACACTTGGATAGAACTCTGTTTGAGGAAAACTCAGAAAAAAGAGCAAATAAAAATGAAGAGACCCTGAGAGTTACGTGGGACACAATCAAAAGCAAAAATCTTTGAGTGATTGGAATTCCATAACAGGGGGAGAAAACAGAAAACACAGAGAGGATCATTGAGGAACTGCTGACAGAAAACTTCCCCAATATCATGAAATATGAAAAGCTGGCCATCCAAGAAGCTCAACAAACCCCATATAGAAAAGACCCCAAAAGAAAATCACCAAGGCATATCATATTCACACTCGCCAAAACCAAAGACAAACAAAGAATCCTGAGAGCAGCTCATGAAAAACAAGAAGTCACATACAGAGGAGAGACAATAAGACTAAGCTCAGATTATTCGGCAGAAACCATGCAGGCAAGAAGGCAATGGAATGACATATATAAACTTGAAATAAAAAAATTGCCAGCCAAGAATAATATATCCTGCAAAACTCTCTTTCAAATTTGATGGTGAAATTAGGTCTTTTCCAGATAAACAGAAATTAAGGGAATATGTAAAAGTCAAACCAAACTTACAAGAATTATTAAAGGAGTTCTTCGATCTGAGGACAAACAGCTTCAGCACACAGGAAGAACCTAGGATGCAGGATCGTATCAGCCAGATACCAATCTAGGAAGGAACTCTCGAGGACTATCCAAAACCAAAAGAAATACAACAGGGCATCAGAGCAGTTAATCAGTAAATGACAACAACATCAAAACAATAAAAGAGGGAACATACAGCATAGGTATAGAACCTTCTAATGAAGAGGAAAGCAAGGCGATACCAAGTAATGGTAGACTGCTTCAAACTTAGAAAGATAAGGGTAAAATTTATGGTAACCACAAAGAAAGTTAACAAACATAAAAAAAAGAGGAAAAACATAAAGTCTCAGCAAAAACAAAACATACAAAAACAAAACAAATGAAAAAAAAAATCCACAAACAAAAGTAACTCAGCACAAGCGAGTAAGAAGAATAAAGAAAACGTCAGCACCACCAAAAAAAGCACTACAAAATGACAACAACAAACCCACATCTATCAATAATCACACTGAATATAAATGGACTCAATGCAACCATAAAGAGATGGACAGTAACAGAATGGATAAGAAAACAGGATCCATCAATATGCCGTCTATAGGAGACACACCTTAGAAACAAAGATGTGAATTTATTAAAAGTCAAGGGTTGGAAAAAAATATATCAAGGTAACAACTACCAAAAAAGAGAAGGAGTGACAGTTCTAATCTCAGATAAAATAGACTTTAAAACGAAATATACCATAAAAGATAAAGAAGGACAAAGGGGACGATCGATCATGAAGACATAACCATAATAAACATCTACGCACCCAATGACAGGGCTCCAAAATACATAAAGCAAACTCTAACAACACTGAAAAGAGAAATTTACAGTTCCAAAATAATAGAAGGAGACTTCAACACACCACTCTCAGTAAAGGACAGAACAACTAAGAAGAAACTCAGCAAAGATACAGAGGGCCTAAAGGGCACAATCAGACAACTTGACCTCATAGACATATTTAGAACACTCCATCCAACCACTACAAAGTACACATTCTTTTCCAATGCACATGGAACATTCTCCAGAATAGACCACATCTTAGATCACAGAGCAATCCTCAACAAGATCCAAAACGTTGAGATAATTCAAAGTGTCTTCTCTGACCACAATGCCATCAAGGTAGAAATTAACAACAGGAAGACCAAGGAAAAAAAATCAATTACATGGAAACTGAATAATACCCTGCTTACACATCAGTGGGTAATAGAAGAAATCAGAGACGGAATCAAAAAATTCCTAGAATCAAATGAGAATGAAAACACATCATACCAAAACCTTTAGGACACAGCCAAGGCAGTCCTCAGAGGACAATTTATAGCAATAGATGCACATATCAAAAAAGAAGAAAGGGACAAAATCAAAACATTAACTACAGAACTCAAACAAACAGAAAGAGAACAGCAAAAAAGCCCACAACCACCGGAAGAAAGGAAATAGTAAAGATCAGAGCAGAAATAAATGAAATAGAGAACACAAAAACAATAGAAAGAATCAACAAAACCAAAAGTTGGTTCTTTGAAAGAATCAACAAAATCAACAAACCACTGGCCAGTCTGACCAAAGAAAAACAGGAGAGGATACAAATAACCCAAATAAGAAATGAAATGAGGGACATTACAACAGACTCAACTGAAATAAAAAGGATCATAACAGAATATTATGAAAAACTATACTCCAACAAATTTGAAAACCTAGATGAAATGGATAAAGTTCTAGAAACACATGGCCTACCCAAACTACAACAAAGTGATGTTGAAAATCTGAACAGACCCATAATAAGAGAAGAGATTGAAAGGTAATAAAAAAAACTCCCAACAAAAAACACCCTGGCCCAGATGGCTTCACTGGAGAATTCTACAAAACATTTACAGAAGAGCTTGTACCAGTACTACTCAAGCTATTTCAGCGCATGGAAGAGGAAGCAACACTTCGAAATTCATTCTATGAAGCCAGCATAACCCTGATACCAAATCCAGGAAAAGATGTCACAAAAAAAGAAAATTACAGACCAATAGCTCTCATGAATATAGACGCAAAAATTCTCAACAAAATTCTAGCCAATAGAATTCAGCATCATATCAAAAAAAATAATACACCACGACCAAGTAGGATTCATACCAAGTATGCAAGGATGGTTCAATATTAGAAAATCAATCAACGTTATCCACCACATAAATAAAAGGAAAGAAAAGAATCACACGATCATCTCAATTGATGCAGAAAAGGCATTTGAAAAAGTCTAACACCCATTCCTGATAAAAACTCTCAACAAAATAGGTATCAAAGGGAAATTTCTCAACATAATAAAGGGCATCTATGCAAAACCAATGGCCAACATCATTCTTAATGGAGAGAGGCTGAAAACATTCCCCTTGAAAACAGGAACAAGACAGGGATGCCCTTTATCGCCACTCCTATTTAACATTGTGCTGGAAGTTCTAGCTAGAGCAATAAGGCAAGAAAAAGAAATAAAGGGCATCCAAATTGGTAATGAAGAAGTTAAACTGTGCCTGTTTGCAGATGATATGATATTATACACAGAAAACCCTAAAGACTCCACGAAAAATCTACTGGAACTAATAGAAAGATTCAGCAGAGTAGCAGGATACAAGATAAACATTCAAAAATCAGTTGGATTCCTGTACACCAATAAGGAGAATGATGAAGGAAATCAGGAAAAAAATACCATTTTCAATAGCCCCTAAAAAGATAAAATATTAGGAATAAATCTGACCAGGGAAGTAAAAGACCTATACAAAGAAAACTATAAAACACTACTGCATGAAACCCAAAGGGATCTACATAAATGGAAAAACATACCATGCTCATGGATAGGCAGACTCAACATTGTGAAAATGGCAATTCTACCCAAAGCAATTTACAAATACAACACAATCCCGATCCGAATACCAACAACATTCTTCAAAGAGATGGAAAAACTAATCATTAACTTTATATGGAAAGGGAAGAAGCCCCGAATAAGTAAAGCACTACTGAAGACAAAGAATAAAGTTGGAGGACTCACACTACCTGACTTCAGAACCTACTATACAGCTACAGTAGTCAAAACAGCCTGGTACTGGTACAAAGACAGATACATTGACCAATGGAACAGAATTGAGAACCCAGAATTAAATCCATCCACCTATGGTCACCTGATCTTCAACAAGGGCCCAAAGTCCATCAAATGGGGAAAAGACAGTCTTTTTAACAAATGGTGCTGGCAAAACTGGTTATCCATCTGCAAAAAAATGAAACAGGACCCAGACCTCACACCGTATAAAAAACTACTTCAAAATGGATCAAAGACCTGAATATAAAGCCTAAAACTATAAAGTTAATAGAAGAAAAAATAGGACCAACACTTCAGGCCTTAATACATGGCATTAACAGGACACAAACCATAATCATCAATGCACAAAACCCAATAGATAAGCTAGATAACTGGGATCTTCTAAAAATCAAACACCTATGCTCTTCAAAAGACTTCACCAAAAGAGTCAAAAGAGAACCTACAGACTGGGAAAAAATTTTTGGACAGTACAAGTCAGACAAAGGTCTAATCTCCATAATCTACAAGAAAATCCAACACCTCTACAACAAAAAGACAAATAATCCTATTAAAAAATGGGCAAAGAAAATGAACAGACACTTCACCAAAGAAGACATTCAAATGGCCAACAGACACATGAGGAAATGCTCACGATCACTAGCCATTAGAGAAATGCAAATTAAAACCACAATGAGATACCATCTCACCCCAGCATTACTGGCACGAATCAAAAACACTGTAAATAACAAATGTTGGAGGGGCTGCAGGGAGATCAGAACTCTCATGCACTGCTGGTGGGAATGCAAAATGATACAACCATTTTGGAAAATGATATGGCGCTTCCTCAGAAAGCTAGAAATAGACATACCATTCGATCCAGCAATCCCACTCCTAGGAATATATCCTAGTGAAATAAGAGTCATCACTCAAATAGACATATGCACACCTATGTTCATGGCAGCATTGTTCACAATAGCAAAACGATGGAAACAACCTAGATGCCCATCAACAGATGAATGGATACACAAACTATGGTACATACACACAATGGAGTACTATGCAACGAGAAAGAACAACAATGAATCTATGAACCATCTCTTAACATGGATGAAACTGGAGGACATTATGCTGAGTGAAATAAGCCAATCACAAAAGGACAAATATTGTATGAGACCTCTGTTGTAAAAACCCATGAAAAAGTTCACACACAAAATGTAACAATCTTTGTTGGTTACCAGGGATGGGAGTGGGGGGGGGGGAAATACTAAATAGATAATAGATAAGTGGTATCTTGGGTGAATTGTGAGACAGTACACAATACAGGAGAAACTAGCACAACTTGTACTAGGAAAGGTCATGGAAGACCCACAGACACATCCTAACTCCCTGAGGGACTGAACTGTTGGATGGAGGGCTCTGGGGACCATGGTCTTGGGGAACATCTAGCTCAATTGGCATGACACAGTTTATAAAGACAATGCTCTACATTCTACCTTGGTGAGTAGTGTCTGGGGTCTTAAAAGCCTGTGAACATCCATCTAAGATACTCCACTGGTCTCATCCCTTCAGGAGCAAGGGAGAATGAAGAGAACAGGATACAAGGAAAAGATTAGTCCGAAGGACTAACTGTCCACAGCTACTAAGCCCTCCACCGGACTGAGTCCAGTATAGCTAGATGATGCCCGGCTACCACCACTGACTGCTCTGACCAGGATCACAACAGAGGGTTCTGGACAGAGCTGGAGAAGGATGTAGAGCATAATTCTAACCCACAAAAAAAAAGACCAGATTTACTGGCCTAAAGGTGACTGGAGAAACCCCGAGAGTATGGCCCCCAGACACCCTTTTAGCTCAGTGGTGAATTTACCTCCGAGGTTCACTGTTCAGCCTGGGAGTGGAAAGCCCCGTAAAAGCAATGAGACTAACAAGGCACAGGAGTCCAATGACAAGGGCCAGAAAGCAGAAGGGGACAAGGAAGCTGGTGATAGGGAAACCAAGGTTGAGTAAGGATATTGTTGATGTGTTGTGAGATTGTTAACCATTGTCATAGGGCAACATTTGTAGTAACTGTTAAATGAGAAACTATTTTGTTCTGTAAGCCTTCATCTTAAGTGAAAATAACAGCACAATTCGAAGAGCGTAGTCAGTGTCACTGAACTGTGTATGTAGAAATTTTTGAAATGGTGTATCTTTGGCTATGTGTATTTTCACCAAACAAAAAAAGAGGTTGAGAAATTAGAGGGTTGATATGTTGTGGGGTTGTTAACCAATGTCATAAAACAACATGTGTACTTCTGTTTCATGAGAAACTATTTGTTCTGTAAGCCTTCACCTGAAATACAATAAAATAAATAAATAACTATAAAGAGAAGCAAAGGAATGATGGTCATAAAAATCATCTTGGAGGTGACCTGTACTGGGAAGGGAGGAGCTATGTTTGGAAGACAGACGAGTACCTGTCCGTGCCGCGAATGTTCTATTTCTAATCTGACTGGTGATTGACCATACAGATATCTGTTTTATAGCTTTCTTTAAACTGAGTTCATCTATCCTTGGACCAGCCTCTAGATATGCTGCCATAAGGCCTCCAAATGAATCCATCAAAAGCTAAAAATTCTATTTCAGTAGTTTCTCCATGTCTGGTTCACTCATTTCTGGAAAGCAGGTGGGACATAAATAGTCTAATTTGTTCCTCCAGCTCAGCATGAAGGCCCTCCTGCCAGCTCAAGTCTTCTATGAGCAAACGCTGGGGCAAGCCCATACACTCACACCTCCACAAGGACAAGGCATAACATATAAATAGTGCATGTAGTCTAAATCCACATTTATGAAAGAAACGTTTTTCTGTCAGAAACATAATTAGTATAGCTGCAACTTTCCCCACAAAAAAATTTAAAAAATATTTTGCATTACTGTATGCAATGAGGTTTAGCTTCTTAGAGCCAGGTTCTCAAACTGTCATTCTAGAAAAGGGTCATTATTCTACATTTACATAAACAAAGGTTCTTTAGGGGTGTTTTTTTCCAGAACAAAGAAACGGCCGCCTCAAAGTTAACCCAAGAGCACAAGACTGCTTCCAGTCTTCAAACGAAACCCAAGCTGTGTTGTTACTTCTACATAGAAACCTCTCTGTTTTCCTTTCTTCTTCCCTTCCTTCCCTTAAATCAGCAGCCATTTCCTTCTTCAGTTCAGAGTCACTTTCATTCATGGATACTCCTGCCCTGTTAGAAAGTTTTTTCTCTGTTGAACTACTTCTCCCCAGGAGCTTTCAGTCAGTTAATTCTGTTCCTGCCCCTTGGGGCCAGAGTATAAATCTAATCCCTCTTCAACATGACAGCCTTTCAAATAGGTTAAGACAGTTACCACGTCTTCCCTGAGTTCCTTTTCTCTCAGTCCTGGGCCCTCTCGCATCTGACAGTTTTGACCGCCTTCTCCATCCTGGTTGACACATTCTTAGGCTCCACTTTGTCTCTCCCCAACATGAAGAAGAGAGCCAGGCCTGAAGGCCAGTTCCAGTCATAATCTGACCAGTCTTGAGTGCAGCAGGATTATTAACACCCTCATTCTAGATGTTATACACCTACTAACACCAAAGTTTGGAGTCCCTAGGTAGCGCAAATGGCTAACACTCTCAGCTGCTAACTTTCATGTCCACTCAGAGGTGCCTTGGAAGAAAGGGCTGGCAATCTACTTCCAAAAGATCATAGCCATTAAAAACCCTGTGAAGCACAGTTTTTACTTTGACACACACGCGGTTGCCATGAGTTGGAATCTACTGCGCAGCAACTGGTTTACTGGTTTAATTCCACAGTTTAAGTATGACAGTGTGCATAGTATCAGAAGCAATTATTGACAGATGCCAGGTGTGGGTGCTGGAGAAATAAAAAGATGGAGAAATTAGTTTGTCTTTAAAAAAGCGAAAGCCGCTGCAACCATGTTTGTGAGGTGTTTATTACTGATGCCTAGTTGTCATGCAGCACAGTAACAGATGATGTGGAAACCTGAACGGGCTGCCAGGCAAATGAGGATTTGTCAGATTACATTTGCCATACACTGCATTTGACAACAGCAGTTAATTCTCCTTCTCTGCCATCATCAACAGGCTGCCCCCAAAGTTGCCCTGGGTCGGTGAGGATCATTCCATTCCAACCAGCCAGAAGGGAGAGAGAGTATGGAGGTTAATCCGTGGGAGAATCCGGCCAGGTGTGAGAGTGCAGGGCATCACTTCTGCCTAGAACCTATTGGCTAGAACTTGGTCAAATGGCCACACCTGGCCACAGGAAGCCTGGGAAATGTAGTCCAGGTATGTACCCTGTTCCTGTTGCCATCCAATCTGTTGTGACTCATAGCAATCCCATAGGACAGAAGGAACTGCCTCATAGGGTTTTCTAGGTTATAATCTTTACCAGAGGAGATCGTCAGGTCTTTTCTCCTGCAGAGCAGCTGATAGTTTCGAACCATTGACCTTTTGATTAGCAGCTGAGCATTTAACCACTGTGCCACCAGGGCTCGTTGGTATGCATCCAGGAAGAAGAATTTATTTCTTGTCTCTTAACAATCCAATGTAGGGGTTCCTGTATGGGTGGCAAATAACATCTTAAGGTTATTGTGAAAATAGTTTTGACCTCATGGGCCTTTGAAAGGGCCTCAGAGACTTGCAGGGGTCTCCAGACCACACTTAGAGACCACTACCTGAGAACATCAGATGACCCTTAAAAAAAAAACAAACACCCATTGCCGTCGAGTCAATTCTTACTTTTAGTGACCCTATAGAACAGAGCAGAACTGCCCCATAGGGTTTCCAAGGAGTGACTGGTGGATTCGAACTATCAACCTTTTGGTTAGCAGCCGAGTTCTTAACCACTGCACCACCAGAGGTCCAGAAGACCCTTAGGGAAGCTTACTACACGACACTCTAGTATGAGATTAAAAGGACATGCAGTAATTTTTATGCCTTCTTAAATAATTCACATTCAGCGTTAAATGGCTTCTTCAATTTTAGTCCTTCCCCAGGCTCAATTCTAAGTTCCAAAGGACTTATACGGCTGCCTCCCCGCCACCCACCCCGCCTCAACTCTAGAGAGCCCATACAACTGACAGTGAAGAGAGGCAGGTCCACTTCTCAGTCTCTTCATTCATCTTGGTCCTGTGCTTCCTTCCTCCAGACAGAAAGCTCCCCAGCCTCCAGGGCAATTCTATTTTGGACCTGGTCCCT
Source organism: Dugong dugon (assembly GCA_030035585.1). Lineage (NCBI taxonomy): Eukaryota > Metazoa > Chordata > Mammalia > Sirenia > Dugongidae > Dugong > Dugong dugon. The sequence goes on from CM057462.1 coordinate 158,321,532, forward strand.
CCAACTCCTATACTGCTGTTAGAACTTCTGAAACTCTCTCCCTCTCCTCCCAGCACTTTTTTCTAGATGTGTGTGTCTGGAACAAGGAAGGGACTGTAGGGGAGAACCTGTTCTGCCTGTTTGTACTTCCTTTCAAGTCTCTTCATTCTCACTAGAGGTGGTGCCTTTTGAACTTCCATTCAGGAATCGGGCACTTTTTCATAGGTCTAGTCCCTGCCTGAAGCCCTGGTGGTGAAGTGGTTAAGAGCTATGGCTGCTAACCAAAAGGTCCGCAGTTCTAACCCACCAGCCACTCTTTGGAAACCCTATGGGGCAGTTCTACTCCATCCTATAGGGTCACTATGAGTCGGAATCGACTTCATGGCAGCGGGTTTAGCCCTTGCCAAAAGAGTCCCTGGGTGGCACAAACAGTTAAGCACCAGAGGTGCTTTGGAAGAAAGGCCTGGGAATCGACTACCAAAAATGAGCTATTGAAAACCCTGTGGAGCACAGTTCTACTCTGACACACATGCAGTCCCCATGAGTTGCCATCTACTTGACGGCAATTGGTACTGGTGTTTCGCTTTTAGTCCTTGCCTGACAACTCTCCCCCGGGCAAATGGCAGCCCTACACCCTGATGTACAATGTGAGTGGTGGTGGGAGAGAAAAACAAAACATTCGGTTAATGTCTCAAATTAGTAGTCTGCTATGTACTAACGTGTGCAAATCGGTTAAGCGGTTCCTGGACAACAATTTTACTCAAAAGGCACCTTTGAGAGTTAGAAGGACTTGTTCCAAAGGCATGGCTCTAAAGTGGGTGATTGAGGTTGTTTGCATCAGTCTGCTGGCAGCCCACGGGGCCAGGGAATGGGGGTGTTTGGAGAAGACTAGGGGAGAAGTAAGCAGAAACTCTGAAAATGCTCTGTGGAGGGAGATTAGAAGAGCTAAGTAACTTCTAGGTCATTTTTATCTGGAAAATGCTTTTCTTAAAGTCCCAGCTCCTCCTCGAAGTTCCCCACGTTGCAGAGGCCCGAGCTGGCCTTCCTCCTCCAATGTTCTGCCTACTTCCCTAATCTAGAGGGGGCAGGGTTGTTGGGTGGAAGAAACCTAGGTAGCAGGAATCACTGAGAATGAAGGAAGAGGCCTGCTTTACCCTTCACAAAACCAGCACCACTGGGTCCTCAGACTGGGACTCAGGCCCAATGCAGGTAGAAATGCCAGGTTAAGTTTTATCAAGATATCAACTCAATGGCACCTAACAACAACAATGCAATAGATACTGGCATACCAGACACCGTTCACAGCTGTGCCAGCAAATTCTAACCAATATGTAAAAGTTGCTTCTGATACAACCGAAGATATATTCTACAACAGCACTCAAATGTCAGATGGAATGTTGAGCTGAGCAGGCAGTGGGATCTGGAGTGGAGTTAAATACAATTTGCTGCAAAAACAGGGAAGGGACAAGGTGGTTGCAGGGAGAGTTCTCTTTTCGACTGGAACAATAAAGGATATTATCTCCTGAGGATATGAGTGTCCAGCCAGGACGGTAAACAGTTCTGCTTAGATAGTGACCCAAGGGTAAAGGACATCAAAAGGTCAGGGGAAACCAAGGGGTCAAAAATGACTCTAAAGCAAAGATGGAAGGGTAAGGGGACAAGGAAACTAGATTAGTGACAATGGAACATCCAGAAGGGAATAATGAGAATGTTAACACATTATGAAAAATGTAACCAATGTCACTGAACAATTTGTGTAGAAACTGTTAGACGGGAACCTAATTTGCTGTGCAAACTCACTGAAAACACAATAAAATATTAATTTAAAAACAAAAAGAAAGAAAGGCCAGGGGCGTGACAGTGTATATAAGTGAATTTCTTCACATGTACCAATAAAAATTCTTTTATTTAACAGTGTGTCAGGTTGCTGGCTTAGGCATCACCAATATTGGAACCTTAGAATGACACAGAAAGGATTAGCATGATCATTGCATCAGATGGCATGCACCTTCAGGAAGAATTCCATATTTTGTTGTACTTTTCTTCATGACCGAATAATTTCTAGTAAACATAACATTTCTCAGTTGTTTGAAAACAGAGTGTTTTTTATTAAAAAAATAAATAAAAAGACTGGAAGTAAATAAGTCAAGATGTTAATGGTGGTAATGCCCAGTCATGGGATTATGGATGTTTGTTCTTTTCTTTTTTGAACACTATGTATTTCTTAATATTCTAAAAAGAAAGTGAAAAGGCATAAAAATTATAAAATAAGATCAAAGTGGCTGAAATTCCTAGGGTTTCACAGGTGTAATCTTATTCAATCCTCCCAACAACTCTACGTGACAGAGATTATTTTTCCTATTTTCAGATAGGGAACTTGAGTGTCTTAGGCTGGGTTCTCTAGAGAAGCAAAACCAGAAAATCATATAAATATATATACAGAGAGAGATTTATATCAAAGAAATGGCTCACGCAGTTGTAGAGGCTGCAACACCCCAAGTCCGTGGGTCAGGAAAGAGGCTTCTCCTGATTCACATAGCTACAGGGGCTGGTGAACCCAAGATTGGTAAGCTGGAGAGCAGGGCTGTTGCTCACAGGCTGTGAAGATCGATGAATCCCAAGATCAGCAGGCAAGACCTCAGGTAAACTCCTAGCTCAAGTCCCAAGAACTGGAGGTCAGATGAACAGGAGCCAGCTGCAGGATCCAGAATGAGCAAAAGCCCCAGAGCCCATACTGGATGCAGGCCACACACCCAAGGAAACTCCTCTTCAACCAGTTGTCTACTCACAGAAGATCCCATCATGCGGGTGATTACATACCATATCTCAACAGGGAAGTGACCACGACATCACACAACTGCCAAAACACTGAGAATCATGGCCCAGCCAAGTTGACACACAATCTTAACCATCACACTGAGGTTGATGCTGTAACAATTTCCTCAGGCTCATATAACTAGTAAATAAATGAATCTGAATTCTAATCCAGGTCTTTTGATTCTAGATTCCATGCTTCTTCTTCCACTCCCTGCTGCCCCTGAAAGAACAGCATGTTCTTCTGACAGTGAGACCCACAGGATACATTAGAAGAAAAGCCACTAGCCCTCTCCTGCTATTAACCAGAATGAGTAAGAGAGTTGCAAACTCTGATGAATGACCAGAAAAGTATAGTGAGCCATACCAGACTCAGGAGACAGATGACTTGATAGTCATGCTGCCTACTGAGGAATGACCAGGGGCTTGCCCATCTGAAAACTCAGATTAGAGTTTAGAAGCAGGCCCCTGTTTTTTCAGTCTGCTCTGCAGAGTAACTATAATTCATAGGCCTACACACACCTTGATTTGTCAGCTGTGAAGGAAAGATCTTAGAGGTTTTATTTCAGTTACTATTGATGAGTTATAAGTTACCCCAAAACTTAGCACCTTGAAACAAACATATTATTTTACTTGTGATTATGTGGATCAAGAATTTGGATAGGGCTTGGCTGGGCAGTGCTCACTGGGGTTTCTTGTGTGGTTACAGTCAACGTGAGCTGGGGCTGCTGTCATCTGAAGGCTCAACTGGACTGGATGTGCAAAATGGTCCACTCACTTGATTGACAGTTGATGCTGGTGAAATGGGCCCTTAACTGGAGAGCCTACACATGGCCTCTCCAGCAGAATCAACTACAGGTAGTTGGACTTCATACCTGGTGCCTAACTTCCCCCAGGACAAGCATCCCAAAAGAACCAGGAAGTAGCTGCAGGGCCTTTTCTGAGCTAACCTCAAAAGTCATGCATCGTCACTTCCACTGCATTCTTTTGGGTACAGGTGAATCATTAGACTAGATTCAAGGGGGAAGGAATTAGACTTTACTTCTCGATGGAGAAATGGCAAGGTGACATTGTAGAAGAGCACGTAGGGTGAGAAATATTGTTTCAGCCAACTCTGGAAAATACTATTTGCCACAGTCATTTAATCCAATGCTTCTCAACATTTTTCACCTCACATAGGAAGCATTAATATTTGTATGGCTCATGACACACCAATTGGGAATCTCTGACAGTCTAACCATCCATAATTAACAAAGCTTCCTTTCTATACTTTATGGCTAGTGTTCATTCAAGGGCAAGATTTCCCACGTTTCAGGATAATTCTTCAGTCAAAAGAAATGAAACTCCCCAGCTTTGATCATTCTGTGCTATAGACAATTGTGCTATAAGGGTTTTTGTGTCCAAACACATTGAGATAGTTATTTATCTTATCTTTCATAAACATGAAAGATGAGAAAACGTGTTCTTCATGCATTGTTTTTGTTTAAAATGTATGCTACTAATCCAAAGAGTAATGACTGCATTGATTAATTATTTCAAGTATGTTAAAATTCATTCATTCATAATGATATCAAAACAACAATGACAACAATAGAATTCATTATAATGACATTTGGAGGTGTCTAGAAGGCCATGACTCATTCACAGAAATGATAAATAAAGGGAAAGAATCAAGCATTTATCTTACCTTTCCTGTATGAGCCTACCTTTCATGATATTCCAGTCATCATCATAATGCCTCTCAATTCTTTGCTCAGCTTTGTGATACTGGCGCTGGACCCTGGAAATATTTTTCCTATTGCCAGCTGGCACAGTGTTAGGCTTTGCCAGTAGAGGATACTGAAGGGACACTGCAGGAGGAAGCGGTTTCTTTTACTGGTCCCAGTGTGATTTTCCTGCTTGGTCCTGTAGAATACAGTGACCAAGAGTGTGGAGGACACCCCAGTGAGTTTTAGCAGCACACCATGGGCAGTTTTCCATTGAGCTTTGTCAGCACCCCAATGGGCAGTTTCCTGCTTGCCAGCACTAACCTGCAGTGCTTCAGCAAACTCCTCTGCCATCCAGTAGGCTACAGCCACCTCCTCTCCAGTGAGGTCTGAGTCTCATCCTTGGGAGTTGGGAGAGGCCTTTTCCAGGTTTGTCCCTTCCTTGGGTACTCTGACTTAACTCTAGAGGTAGTGGCTGTTCCCTATATCTGCTAGTCTTATATTCTTTAGAGTTTTCTTTATGCTTTGATGGTTAGTACTCTACTAAACCAACCAGTTGCTGTCAAGTTGATTCCAACTCATGTTGACCCCATGTGTATATGAGTAGAATTGTGTGTGTTTTTTAGTGGCTGATTTTTCAGAACTAGATTGCAAGGTCTTTCTTCCAAGGTGCCTCTGGATAGACTCCAACCACCAATCTTCTGGTTAGCAGCTGAGTGCATTAACCACTTGTACAACCCAGGGACACCTCATCCTCTATTACTAGTTAGTGATTTCTTATATTAAATTTTCCCTGCTCAAATCACTGTGTGTATACTGTCTCCTGACTGAACCCTGACTGATTTACATGATAACCAAATATTTGATGGGGAAAAGTTTGTTTTTGTAGAAGACCAGCTGAAAAACGCAGAAGGAATGATAGAATATTTTCCAATCTCTAATGAATAAAGAATAGATCTGGGCGATGATCATTAGTGGATGCTCAAGTCATTAGTGAAAGGCTGATGGGGAACCTAATAGTGGATGGATCAAATTGATGTCACCTGAAACCAGAGGTGGATTTACATGAGCTGATATAGTTTTTAAACTTCAGTGCCCTTTACTTGCATGGACTCCTTCTGAGTTCTAGTACCTAATTTTATGTTTGTAATTTTGTATTCTTTCTCTTTAAAAAGCCCCTTAAATTGTATAAACTTCAGTCTTCATAAAACCTGGATCTACTCACTGTAAACCCACTGATCAATCTTAAAATCACAAAAAGAGAGACAACGAAACATTATGTATCTCTTGCTGTGATGCAATAGGAAATAGCACCATCTGTGAAATATTTTGGACAAAATTTAATATCAAAACGATTACTCCTCTAGATAATAGTCACTAGTTTATACAAACACTGGAGATACAGGAACACGTTAAAAACACTATAAGGATGCAATAGCCAAATCCAACATATGGGAAATTTTATGGTACAAATTACCCAGTCGTCTAGTTTCCTAAGGCTACTATAAGAAAATACCACAAAGTAAGTGGCTTTAAAGAACATAAATTAATTTCTTACAATTCTGGAGGCTAGAAATGTGAATTCAGGGCATCAGCAAGACTATCCCCTTTCTCTGCCAGCTCTAGGGGAAAAGTCCTTCCTTAGCTCTTTCAGCTTATGTAGTCCTGGGCGTTTCTTGGCATTCCTTGATTTGTAGATGGTTCCTCACAGCTCTCTTCCTCCTGTGTGTGTCTCTATTTCTGTGTCTGTCCTCTATTTTATAAAATGCCACTCTGAAGGGATTAGGATTAGGATCCATCCTACTTCAGTATGACTTTGTCAACTTAACTGATAACATCTGCAGAGATAAACTCTATTTCCCCAAACAAGGTCACGTTCACTGGTGCAGGGGTTAGAACTTCAACATATCTTTTGGGGGAAGTCAATTCAATCTGTAACACCAGTTTTTTTAATGAATGAATAGCAAATTAAATGAAAGTGTTGAGGGGACTACTATAGATTTTTAAAAACTTGGGACGTTATCACCAAAAGCAATGTGTGGACCTTGTTTGGATCCTGATTCAGATAAAATAACCACTTACAAGATTAATCCAGGAATTTTTATTCTGACTGGAGAGTAGAGGTATTACAGAATTAATTTCTTTTAGATGTGATAATGGTATTGTGGATACATATTTTTAAAAGAGTTTTATCTCTTAGAAATACATATTTAACTATTTTTTAATGAAATGATATAATGTTTGGGATTGTTTTTAAAATAATTTAGCAAAGGGTGGAAGGGTAGATAAAGTGAGTTTGGCCTTATCTTGATAATTGATGGAGGTGGGTGATGGGTACATGGGAGTTCATTATAAATATATTCCTTACATTCAAACAAACTGTGAGAGTTAGGGCCAACTACTAAGTTAGAAGGAAAGCTCATGCAAGACTGCCCTCACTTCTGACACCAATTGCAAGTCTGAGTGTCCCCAAGACCACCCTCAGATTCAATACTTTGCTGGAAAGACTCACAGAACTCACTGAGAGCTGTTATACTCACAGTTACAGTGTATTACAGGGGAAGGAAGATTAAAACCAGTCAAAGAAGGGATGCATAGTGCAGATGCCAGGGGTACCAAAGGCAAAGCTTCCCTTGTTCTCTCCCTCTAGAGTCATGGATGTGTCACTTTCTCAGAAAGTATTGCCAATCAGGGAAATTTACCCAAGCCTTGGTGTTCAGAGTTCTTATTAGGGCTCCATCACTTAGTCATGATTGATTGATTGTTTACCCACATGATTGATCTCAGTCTCCAGGAGAACTGATACTGGGTGACCCAAAGCCCCCACATTAAGACACATTGTTGGTCTTTCTGGCACAATCAGTCTCTATTCTCAATCATATAGTTAGACTATTAAGTGTGACCCAAGGCCCCCAGGCAAACAAGGACACGCTTATCAAGCAGGGTATTCCAAGGGCTTAGAGATCATCTCCCAGAAGCTGAGGGAAGGCCAGATCTCTTTTGGGGCTAAAGGTTAAATTCTTTGCTATACACATACATCAGTATATTTGAAAGTTTCATAATAAAAAGTTTAATAAAATAAAATACATGCTCCCAGAGGTTGCATATTATCTACATATTAATAATAACTGAATTAATATAGTATATTGCAGTTTTCAGAATACTTTTCATACATAATTTAATGCAATTCTTACCTCAGGCCTACAAGGTAGGTTTTATCTTCATTTTACAGAGAACAATTTCAGAGTGGTTAAGTCAATGGCCCCGGGCACAGAGCTAGTAAGGGGCAGAAATGGGATTTGGATCCAAGTCCTTGATTTCCAAATCCCATGCTCTATCTGGTGAGGTGGAAGAAAAGCTGACCAGAATTCAGAATACTGGTGTTCTAATCCTGGTTACATTTACCAGCTGGATGATCCTGGTTAAGTCACTTAACTTCCGAGCCTTAGAAAAATGAGAATCATAAAACAGCCTGCCTTCTTATTTTTTTTTAGAAAACTAAAGTCTGATAATTTCTAGAAAAGTGCTTCATAAATTATAAAGTGCCTTACAAATGTATTGGCCTATATAGACTAGTTTTCTAGCAGGGATCTCTGTAAAAATAGAAGAGGGTAGAGGGCTTCTGGGGGTTGGTCTTGGACAATACAAAGTTTGCTCTTGGCAACCTTGGTTTCTCTTTCTATAGCCCTCCTCACATTCCATGCATCCCTCACATCAATATCAACTGATAATGCTTAAGATGTTTTTCCTTGTGGTGTCTTTGAATGTCTGCCATTGTCCCTGGAGTACTGTGCTGTTATGCAGCGGGTGGGAGCAGAGTCTCCACAACAGCTGTTGATAACTGAAAGCTTTATGGCTTGTTTTTAGGCTAGTAAAATGAGTATGAAATTGCATGGTATTTTCTGCAGTTGTCCAGAATTCTCTATTAGATTATTTACACTGTCGAAGTCAATTAGTACCCATGAATTTCCATCAAGCAACACCAGAAAATAGATGAGAAACTTTTGATTCTCCAGAGGAAAAAGTGAAATGGTAGAGTCAAAATGGCTGCCATTAAACAACAAAAGCTCTTTGGAGACTGGGTATAAAAGCAACCCTGTCAAAATGGCAGCATCAAAGCAGCCACTTCAAAGGATCTTGCTCTGAAACACACACTCAGTGATTGCAGAGTAATGTCACTGTGTTATTGGAACACTAACGAGAGCACTTAAATCAAACTATATATTTTGTGTCTTAAACATAACTATATTTTACCCAACAGATAAACTAGATAACTGGGATCTTCTAAAAATCAAACATCTATGCTGTTCAAAAGACTTCCCCAAAAGAGTCAAAAGAGAACCTACAGACGGGGAAAAAATTTTTGGACAGTACAAGTCAGACAAAGGTCTAATCTCCATAATCTACAAGAAAATCCAACACCTCTACAACAAAAAGACAAACAATCTTATCAAAAAATGGGCAAAGGAAATGAACAGACACTTCACCAAAGAAGACATTCAGATGGGCAACAGACACATGAGGAAATGCTCGCGATCACTAGCCATTAGAGAAATGCAAATTAAAACCACAATGAGATACCATCTCACCCCGGCATTACTGGCACGAATCAAAAATACTGGAAATAACAAATGTTGGAGGGGCTGCGGGGAGATGGGAACTCTTATACACTGCTGGTGGGAATGCAAAATGATACAACCATTTTGGAAAATGATATGGCGTTTCCTCAGAAAGCTAGAAATAGACATACCATTCGATCCAGCAATCCCACTCCTAGGAATATACCCTAGAGAAATAAGAGTCATCACTCGAATAGACATATGCACACCTATGTTCATGGCAGCATTGTTCACAATAGCAAAACGATGGAAACAACCTAGATGCCCATCAACAGATGAATGGATACACAAACTATGGTACATACACACAATGGAGTACTATGCAACGAGAAAGAACAACAATGAATCTGTGAACCATCTCATAACATGGATGAAACTGGAGGACATTATGCTGAGTGAAATAAGTCAATCACAAAAGGACAAATATTGTATGAGACCTCTATTGTAAAAACCCATGAAAAAATTCACATGCAAAATGTAACAATCCTTGCTGGTTACCAGGGATGGGGGCGGGGGAGAAATACTAAATAGGCAATAGATAAGTGGTACCTTGGGTGAGAGGTGAGATAGTACACAGTACAGGGGAAACTAACACAACCTGCACAAGGAAAGGTCATGGAGGCCCTATAGACACACCCAAACCCCCCGAGGGACTGAGTTGTTGGACAGAGGGCTCTGGGGACCATGGTCTCGGGGAACATCTAGCTCAATTGGCATGACACTACTTATAAAGATAATGCTCTACATTCTACCTTGGTGAGTAGTGTCTGGGGTCTTAAAAGCCTATGAGCGGCCATCTAAGATACTCCACTGGTCTCATCCCTTCGGGAGCAAGGGAGAATGAAGAGAACAGGATACAACGAAACGATTAGTCCAAAGGACTAATTGTCCACAGCTACCAAGGCCTCCACCGGACTGAGTCCAGTACAGCTAGATGGTGCCCGGCTACCACCACTGACTGCTCTGACCAGGATCACAACAGAGGTTTCTGGACAGAGCTGGAGAAGGATGTAGAGCATAATTTTAACTCCCAAAAAAAAAAAAAAAAAAAGACCAGATTTACTGGCCTAAAGAATACTGGAGAAACCTCAAGAGTGTGGCCCTCAGACACCCTTTCAGCTCAGAGGTGAAGTTACATTCGAGGTTCGATGTTAAGCCTGGGAGTGGACAGCCCAGTAAAACTAAATGGGACTAATGAGGTACAGGAGTCCGGTGACAAAGGCCAGAAGGCAGAGGGGGAGTAGGAAACTGATGATAAGGAACACAAGTTGAGTAAGGACACAGTCGATGTGTTGTGAGATTGTTGACCACTGTTATAGGGCAACATTTGTAGTAACTATTAAATGGGAGGCTGTTTTGTCCTGTAAGCCTTCATCTTGGGTGAGAATGGCAGCACAATTGGAAGAGCATAGTCAATATCACTTAAATGTGTAAGTAAAAAGTTTTGAAATGGTGTTAAAAAAAAAAAACAAATGAGACTAATGAGGTACAGTAGTCCAGTGACAAGGGCCAGAAGACAGAAGGGGACAAGGAAGTCCCCTGGTGATAGGGAACACAAGGTGGAGTAAGGATATTCTTGATGTGTTGTGAGATTGTTAGCCATTGTCATAGGGCAACATGTGTAGTAACTGTTAAATGAGAAACTATTTTGTTCTGTAAGCCTTCATCTTAAGTGAGAATAACAGCACAATTGGAAGAGCGTAGTCAATGTCACTGAACTGTGTATGTAGAAATTTTTGAAACGGTGTGTCTTTGGCTATCTGTATTTTCATCAAAAAAAAAAAAAGGTTGAGAATTTAGAGGCTTAATATGTTGTGGGGTTGTTAACCATTGTCATAAAACAACATGTGTACTACTGTTTCATGAGAAACTATTTGTTCTGTAAGCCTTCACCTGAAGTACAATAAAATATAAAAAAAAAAACAAACTATATTTTATGTTTGTACAAAACATCTTATTTTTAATTATTTCTTTTGTAGAATTAGTATTAACCATAACATTGCCAAGTCCCTTTACCTGTTACCCATAATTGAAGAATAATAAGTGAGGAATATTAATAATACCTATCTCATCGTGTAAGAATGAAACAAGATCATAGGTGTAAAAGTGTCTTCCTTGCTCAAGTCCTGGCATAAAGTAGGTACTAAACGTTAGTGTTCCTTTGACTACAACTAATTATTAAATAGTCCCTTTAAATCTATAATTTCTGTAGAAGCTCAGAGAAGGAAGAGATCAATGTGGGCTAAGGAAGGAAGGAGAGTTTTGTGGATATGGTAGGACTAGGGTGTGGTGGCTGAGCCCCCATTTCATTGTGTTGATTCCAACTCATAGTGATCCTATAGGACAGAGTAGAACTGCCCCATAGGATTTCCAAGCAGCAGCTGGCAGATTAAAACTGCCAACCTGTATTTGAACTGCCGACCTTTTGGTTAGTAGCCAAGCTCTTAACCACTGTGCCACCAGAACTCTGTCCCCCACCCCCTAGACCCCCCAAAAAGCAACCCCATTGCTGTCAAGTCAATTTTGACTCATAGCGACCCTGTAGTGGTCCTGAAACCAGAAGGCCTAAAACCTGGTGCTGGGACATAGTATGGAGTTCCTGGGTGGTGCAGTTAAGAGTACCTAAGAAGAAAGGCCTGGATATCTACTTCTGAAAAAGTTAGACATTGAAAACCCTGTGGAGCACAGTTTTACCTGACACACATGGGTTGCCAGGAGTCAGAATCGATTTGAGGGCAACTAGTTTTTTTTGTTTTTTTCAGTTGGACATGGTACAAAACAGAGTAAAACATCAATTTTTATAATCATGGTGGTGAAATATAGTTGGGTGTTCATGGTACAATGTTTGCAACTTTTCTGAATGTTTGCAAATTGTCATAATAAAACGTTGGGAAATAAAGTTTTCAAAAACTCTGGTGGCCACTGGAAGCTTCCAGGGAGGTGATCAGCCTTGGTAGATTAAATAAAAATCAACCAAGCAGTTCTAGAAGCCCATTAAATGGGCAGTAGGGAGGCAGAAAGCAGCGCTCTTGGTGCAGTGGTTAAAGTGCTCAGCTGCTAACCAAAAGGTCAGTGGTTCAAACCCACCAGCCACTCCTTGGGAGAACGATGTGGCAGTCTGCTTCCATAAAGATTTACAGGCTAGGAAACCCTGTGGGGCAGTTCTACTCTGTCCTATAGGGTTGCTATGAGTCAGAATCGACTCAAAGGTGGTAAGTTTGGACTTAGGGAGACAGAAAATGAAGGAAGGTGCACAGTGTGGGAGGCGGAGGAAGCAGCTCTTTTCTGGTGGGGTCCACATGGTGAGGAACCCCCGCTCACAGAGAGCATGCTAGTGCGGCCAGGAAAGTTTGCATCACTTGGAACATCTGTGCAGGACTTCCCCGCCAGACAAGCCGTGATCGTGATCATTTCCAGTTCTGCTTCCAGGCTGCCTTGGGGAGCAGCATTACAACTACACTGCTTTCAAAACAGAAAATTTCAGTCCCAGGATTTCGACAGGAACTTCTGGAGCCTGTGAAAGGCACCTCGATCCCTCGCAAGAGCCAAATTAATGGAAAAATTTCCAAATTGCTATGTAAGAGTATCTTAAATGTCCTGAAAATAATGTGTATGTGACTACTCAGAACTGTGTAGGCGATTCCTTTGAACTCTAATTTCTTGCTTTGGTTTAGTTGGTACAGGACATTGGTTAGAAGGGTAGGGTGCAATACTTATACCAAATACAGTAGACGGTTGCTATGCGCAGTAGCGGTTCACAACTAATTGAGTTATGGCTCCCTTAAATGGAGTCGTGTGAGGGTACATATGTGTATCTTAAATCTGGACAAAGCTTTAAATATTTGAAATATTATGAAACCAATAAACCTTTGTTTAGCCCCTACTATGTACAATATGAAGATATACGAAATACAGCCAATAGCGATTTTTCAATAATGTGTGAACTGTTTAACTCCAGGGATGTATCATATTCAAACCTCATGCAAGCACAATCTCTTCCCCTGGACCTCTCTTTGAGAATCACTGCAGACTTCATAGTCATTTGAGACTCTACATTCAAATTCCTTTTCCTGGTTAGGAGTCATCATAATTCTCCAATTACATTGTTTGAATGATATCTTTAAAAAGTAGTTTTTAAAGTAAAAAATGCCAATGATTTGGAAGGGTATAAATTGAAAAATAAAAGCCCATCTCCACTCAACATCCTCGGTCTCACTCCCCAGAGGTAATGCTGGTAACAGATATTTGCATATACTTTCAGAAATGTTTTACGCATACACAAGCATATACGTGAGCCAGATGTTGGCTGTCCTCCTCATCTGCATGGCTGACTCTCTTTAGGCCCCATGCCATCCTTGGCACAAAGCTCAGCCTCTTGACCAGCATTTACAAGAAATCCAATCACACCAAATATAACCTGATTTTAAAAATATTATTAAAAGATTGATGGATTGGGGAGAAGGGCCACATGGCACAGGCACAGCATTTCTCTTTCTCTAACAAAACAAAACTGGGTTCAAAGTGTGTTTCCTCCAAACTCTTGCCAGCCCACACCACAACAGAGGCTCCTCTCTGGCCACTGTTCACCTCTATCCCGCCAACACACACACACACACACACACACAGCTCCAGCCTCAGTAATCCCTGCCTTGACCGTTCGAAGGCCTGAACACCTCCTTCTCAACTCATACTTTCTCCCAGTCATCCCACTGGTAAGGATGCACTACTACATTTTATTTAACCTGTCTGTTTTTGGTGGATATTTAAGCTGTTTCTAGTCTCTTTTGCTATTTTAAACAATGTCAAAATGAACATCTATAAAGATGCATCTTTGCGCACTTAGAAATTTGTTGTAGGGTGAGTTCTTAGAAGTGCAATGTCTGGGCAAGGACATATGCATTTATAATTTGGATCTATTTTGACAAAATGCTCTCCCGAAAATGACATGAATGTACATTCCCAAAGTGTTTGGGAGCATGTTTCCACCCCCACCTTGGCCAACACTGGGTAGTACTAAACTTTGTCGTCTTTACCAATCTAATGGTGAAAAGTAATGCCTCATTATTATTTTAATTTGCATTTCTTTAATGATGAGTGAGATTAAGCATATTTTCATATACTTATTTTCCACTTGTATTTCATTTTCTGTGAACTCTCAGTTCTTCGTCTAGGTGTGGATACCAGCAAACACCATTTCCTTCTTGAAAAGACCTTTCTCCTTTGCTTCCAGGACAGTACCATATTCTGATTGTCTCACTCTTTCTTTGTCCCTTTGCTGCTGCTTTTTCAATCCATGTCCCTGGAATGTTGCTGTTCTCCAGCGTTCCAGCCTCATCCTGTTTCCTTTCTACTGTACACGGTCTCCCCTATGATCTCATCCACTCACCCAATAATACTTCCCTTTTATTGACAATTTATTATGTTCTGGAAATTTTACTAGGCATTCAAAAATACTTGTTATAATCCTACGGTACATACACACAAAAAAACCCCAAACCCATTGCCGTTGTGTCAACTCTGACTCATAGGGACCCTATAGGACAGGGTAGAACTGCCCCATAGGGTTTCCAAGGCTGTAATCCTTACAGAGAGCTCTGGTGGTGCGGTGGTTAAGAGCTACAGCTGCTAACCAAAAGGCTGACAGTTTGAATCCAGTTGACAGGGATCACAAAAGAGGTCCCAGACAGAGCTGGAGAAAAATATAGAACAAAATTCTAACTCACAAAAAAAAGACCAGACTTACTGGCCTGACAGAGACTGGAGAAACCCTGAAAGTATGGCCCCCGGATACCCTTTTAACTCAGTAGTGAAGTCACTCCTGGGGTTCACCCTTCAGCTAAAGATTAGAAAGGCCCATAAAACAAAACAAGACTAAATGGACACACCAGCTCAGGGGCAAGGGTGAGAAGGCAGGAGGAGACAGGAAAGCTGATACTGGGGAACCTAAGGTCGAGAAAGGGAGAGTGTTGACGTGTGGGATTGGCAACCAATGTCACAAAACAATATGTGTATTAATTGTTTAATGAGAAACTAATTTGCTCTGTAAACCTTCATCTAAAGCACAATAAAATAAAATTAGTGTGTGGAATTCACATGCTCTATGTGTGAAGAAGCACCCCTCACTCCCACCTCTTTTACCGCTATAGCCATGGAGAAATGGAATCAAAGTCGTGCAGCACTTTGAAAGTTCACTGCAGGCAAGAGTATCCCTGACCGGACATGTGAAGTCAGCTGAGTCACTTAAACTCTCTGAAACCTCACTTTTCCTCTGTAAAGTCTGCTTCATCTGTCTCCTGGACAATTAAGAACGTCAAAGGACATAATATAGGTGAGAAGCCAAAATGCAGTCAAAACACAAGTAGGTGTTAGAATTGCTAGCCAGAGCCAGGGGAGGAATACCATTTTTAGGAGATGGAATGACATCTGTAAAGAATGCAGGCAGTGGAGGCAGACAAATTTAAATTCAAACCCCCCTAGTCAGTCAGAACGGAGCCCTGGTGGTGCAGTTGTTAAGAGCTCGGCTACTAACCAAAAGGTCGGCAATTCGAATCCACTAGTTGATCCTTGGAAACTCTATGGGGAAGCTCTACTCTGTCCTATAGGGTCACTATGAGTTGGAATTGACTGGACGGCAATGGGTTTTTTGTTGTTGTTGGTTTAGTTGGTTAGAATAGACTAATAATTGCTGTGATAACAAGCTAAACTGAAATATCACTGACTTAATACAACCAAGGTTTCATGTTCACTCACAGGAGCAGGTTCCTGCTGCACTCAGTCTCACAGGGACCCATACTGACAAGTCCCCAAGAAGCAGACTCTGAGAGGAAATAGCATGCAGGATATTTATTAGGGAGTTGCCTTGGGATCAATACCTGTGAAAAAAAAGGGAAGGAAACAGGATTATGCAAAGGGAGAGGTTGAGCTGCAATGCAGGCCAACAACAGCTTTGACCAAGTCACAGGGATCTCTGTAGCTTGAATAGCACTTTAGAGTTGTCCCGAATTGGGTCAAGATGGTTGGCCTCTCATACGTCCATGTCAGTCAGGGGTGAACCTTGGGTGGGGTGGCTCTCTGAGAGACAGTGTAGAACATGCCTCAGTTTTGTTCCACTTCAGGGGCAAAAAGGGGGATATTTATCCACCAAATCCTGTGTGTCAGTACTTGAGGCCACTCTTAGGGATAGTCACTCCTGGCTGTTCCAACCTGCCCTGCTCACTTGAGCAAAGAGTCACAGGTGACTATAGCGTTATTGCAGAAGTCATTGGTATGAACAGGAATGGTGAGGACCAAGGGCACGTGGGTCCGGCCCTAACACTGTCTGGTACACCAGGGAGCAGAGAGCCTGGACAATCTCAGGAATGTTACATCGCCTCAGCCCAGACGTGACATGCTGACATGTCCACAGCCAAAGCTAGTCACACAGCCCACCTCAAGTAATGGGGCTGGGACAAGAAGTCTCCTTTACACTAACAGACCACAACTACCACGGCCTCCAGCAGACTGAGTCCAGTCCAACCAGATAGCGCCTGGCTACCACCACTGACTGCTCTAACCAGGATCACAACGTAGGGTCCTGGACAGAGCTGGAGAAAAAAGTAGAACAAAATTCTAACTCAAAAAAAAATGACCAGACTTACTGGCCTGACAGAGACTGGAGAAACTCTGAGAGTATGGCCCCTGGATACCCTTTTAGCTCAGTAATGAAGTCACTTCAGAGGTTTTCCTTTTAGCCAAAGATTAGACAGACCCATAGGACAAAATGAGACTAAAGGGGCACACCAGCCCAGGGGCAAGGACTAGAAGGCAGGAGGAGACAGGAAATCCGGTAATAGGGAACCCAAGGTCAAGAAGGGAGAGTACTAACATGTCTTGCAGTTGTTAACCAATGTCATAAAACAATATATGGACTAGCCATTTAATGTGAAGCTAGTTTGTTCTGTAAACCTTCATCTTCAGTACAATTTAAAAAAAAGAAGTCTCCCGTGCACCTAGGAAGGAAAGGAGAAATGGATATTGCTGAGCCCTAATAACATCTACCACACCATCTCTCCTACCTACTAGCTGTATGAGATTGAAAAATTGCTTTATCTTTCTTAGACTCAGTTTACAAATCTATAAAGTGGAGAGAATAACAGCTATCTCATAAGAGTATGAGATGAAATGAGAAATAAGAGTATGAGAAATGGAACTAATTCACATGTAAAGAGTCTACCACAATGCAACAGTACTAGTGACATTCTAATTCTAATCTTGAGTCATGTGATAGGTTAATGCGTATTCATTTTATTATTATGCTTTATTATTATGCTTTATAATGCAATGTTACCTATATTGTTTTTATGTCTCAAATGCAACATTAAAATTCAAAAAAAGAGAAAAAAACATTGCCAACGACTCGATTCCAACTCATAGTGATCCTATAGGACAGTGTAGAACTGCCCCATAGGGTTTCCAAGGAGGGCCTGGTGGATTTGAACTGCCAATCTTTTGGTTACTAGCTGAGCTCTTAACCACTGTGCCACCAGGGCTTCTGTAATAGTAATAGTCACCGCTTATTGAGTGCCCACTATATACTAGGAATTGTGTTGTTGTTGTTAGTTGCTGCCAAGTCGATTCCAACTCATGGAGACCCCATATGTGCAGAGTAGAACTACTTCACAAGGTTTTCAAGGCAAATTGCAGAAGCAAATTGCCAGGCGTGTCTTCTGAGGAGCTTCTGGGTAGGTTCAAACCACCAACCTTTTGGTTAGTAGTCATGCACTTAACCATTTCTGCCACCCAGGGACACCCAGGAACTGTGATAGACTATTTAAAAATATTTTTATTATAGTCCACCAGCCACTCCTTGGAAACCCTATGGCACAGTCCTACTCTGTCCTATCAGGTTGCTATCAGTCAGAATCAGGTTGATGGCAACAGGTTTTACTGTTACATGGAAACTATCAACAATCGATCTTATTAATCACATCCAAAAAAAAAAAAAAAGGATTTGGAATGTGAGTTACCCAGATAAACAATCAGCTCAAGTGTCTACTTGGAGAGAGGAAGAATTGACCCATGCCCTATTGACTCACCATGTAAACACCAGTCATGGTAATTTACTAAGACCTATTGCCTGCTGGTACTTCCAGTCTGGCTCCAGAGCTAAACACTGGATAAGAGGTCAAATATGTTCACGTGGAACCTGTTTTCTTTCCTACCAACTTCTAAGCGATTAGAGGGTTGCTTATAGCAAGGTCATCAAAATGAGACGTGGAGATTCCTGAACTGCCATAAGCTAGAGAGAGCTTTTGAGATGCAAACCGTATACATTCTCACAGAAAAAGATTGAAACAGAAGACAGAAGTCACTTTCAAAGGACCGTCCCCTTGTCTTCTCCCTTCTATGCTAAGCACACATAGCTTTTGCAATCTGCTACTAAAACAGAATTTTAAAATAAACCGTAGTCTACTCTCTCAAATCGGAATTGAGAAGAAAATGGATGTCTGTAAGGTGAATTTGTTCTCCCAAGTTAGTTTCATAAACACACACAATGCAGCATTCATTAATAGGCCAAATATGGAACAAGTAAGCTTATTCTCAGCAAGAGAGAGAGACATTCAATAATTATGAGGACAGGGTTTGAAGCTGCATAAAAATAAAACTCACAGAAGCCAGCAGATGGCACTTAATCATAATTTTTTCTATGATTTCTATTAATTGTTAATTGTTCTTCATTCTGTCTTCCCAATAAGATGAATGTTATGCTAATATGGCATAGTAAGTAATGTTTTCCTTCGAGATATTAAATAGGCTTGTTGCATAAAACTTCCCCACCTACATAACTAGCCCAAGACCCATTTTTCTCATGCATATGTTTATCATATCACAGTATGCATATGCATGCCCATATATCTGTGTGCTCCCAAGCATGCAGCACATTTGATAAATGTATAAAGTAAATGTGAACACCTTCATTTATCTCTAGAAGCAAATCCAAATCAAGGAACTGTTGTTCCTGAAAAAAAGTCACATAAAACCATTTAAACTACATTGTCTGCCAGAAATAGAAATTCAGAAATACCTCAGGGAAGCCACTTTGGCAATTTCCTTCAAGGCTCCAATTACAAGCATTAACAAGTTGAATGACCCCTTCCTGGCTGTTCCACCTCACCTGCCAATTCCTTAACCTTCTCCCCTCCCCACCTCCCCACAACATGATTTCCCTTTCCTTCCTTTCCCGGCACTTCCACAATGCCTCAACCCTTTCTGCTTTCTAATTCCCTTTCTTTATTCGACTCCTACTGTTTTCTTTCATTTATTTCTCCTCCCTTTTAAAGCCCTGGACTTGGCTTCCTGAGTCTCACAGGGACAGATGCTGTACCAGTCAGAGTTCTTGGTTCTTGGTTCTGACACGAGAAATTGATTCTGTTAACTATTGGAAAGCAATCAAGTAGTTCACAGCATCGACTGGAAGCCTGGAGAATCTGGCTCAGAGAACAGGCAGGAACCAAAGGAGACTGGCACCAGAGAAGACAGCCAAGGTTGCACCACTACCAAGCACCAGCCACTGCTGCCACTGTCTCTTGACTGCCACCTCTGCGAATAATAATCTTGAACTCTCTCAGAGGGCTTGCTTCATTCCTTCCAGATTCCCAGCCACGCTGGAGTGCCAGATGCCAAGGCTGGATGAGCAAGCGGAGAGGAGTTCTCCAAGAGCAGAGCAGTTGTTCTGGGCGGACTAAAGCAGGGGTGGGTGGTGCAAAGCTCAGCCGCTGAGTAGGCCTAGTAGGAAAGCAGGGGAAAGTAGATCTGTTGACTCATGAGCACTCGAGATTAGGCAACTCCAGGTGTCAGAGACCGAGTCATTTTAAACAGGTCCTGTTCCTGGAGCAAAGACGGGGAGGTCTGTATATCCAAGCTAAGCAGGAATAATGCTGGGAAAAGGAAAGATACCCAGAAGTATTCAAATCGATTTGCCATTTCTGGAAATTCAAATTATTAAGGGAAATGTGGCTGATGCTGTAGTCTCATACAGTCAATTCAGAGCAAGTAGCCACAGTTGCTAACGCGAACACCCTTTGTGTTCAGGTCCTATTTAGCCAATTTATATTCCAGCTCTTAAGCACTATTCCTTAACATCTTAACCCTTAATAGAGAGAGACTAGCCTCTTTCCAGGGATACAATTTGTAACTTGAGTCCCAGCTCCGGTGCAGGGACCGCATTCTCATCCTGCCAGCTGGTCCCAATTATGAGCCAGTTTGGGTAATTTGAGAGTGTGGAGGGTGTCTGTGTGGTAGGAGAAGTATTTGCTAAGCACTTACCTTCCCTTAGGATTCCAAGTCCAACTAGAGCTAATGGATCTTTTAATATTCTGAATTATGGGGTGATTTTTGCTGGTTTTCCTAAAAAGGAAATAAAATATATAAATAAAATCACTCTGTGGCGTGCCTGATAACCACTGCCAAAGCAGAGTGAAAAATGAAGGCAGCTGTCTGCATCTCTCCAGCCACACTCCAACTTCGCCTCCATTTCTTGGGTGAGTGCCCCAGTTTTCCTCTGTGTTTGCACAGTGTGGGCCTGCATTGCCGTGAGGTTCATTTTTGATAGGTGACATTCAGGCAAGACTTTGGAGAGCTCCAGCCCACATTTTTAAGGGCCATACAAATATCTGAGTTCAATTTTACGTCCATTCAAGTTCATGCTTATCAAGCATCTATTATATTTAAGGCACTGCAAATTCTGGTGATTCAAAACAGGGTAAAACTCACAGCTTAGTAGGATGTGGAGTCCCTGGGTGGTGCA
Organism: Dugong dugon; assembly: GCA_030035585.1. Taxonomy (NCBI): domain Eukaryota; kingdom Metazoa; phylum Chordata; class Mammalia; order Sirenia; family Dugongidae; genus Dugong; species Dugong dugon. The sequence goes on from CM057462.1 coordinate 158,342,435, forward strand.
AATGGTTAACGTGCTTGCTGCTAACCGAAAGGCTGGAGGTTCGAAATCTCAGCCAGGGGCACCTCAGAAGAAAGGCCTGTCAATCAACTTCTGAAAAATCAGCCATTGAAAACTCTTTGGAGCACAGTTCTGTTCTGACACACATGGGGTCGCCATGAGTCTGAGTTCATTCCATGGCAACTGGTAACTGGTAGTAAGACGTATCTCTTCCAATCAGTGGCATTTCAAGGGGGTGGAGGGGGAAGATTCAGCCCCTGGCTGGGAGAAGCATTTTATCGCTTATATTGTTTAAGATTGCTGTGGGCGATGGTGATAATACAAACCAGATGGCTTTTAGCTGATTTTATTATTTTAAAAATTTTCTGCAGGCAAATGTACTCCCTTATTGCCTGCACCTGGACTGGCTTTTCCCACTGCCCCCCTCCCATATGCCATTGCTTCCAGTCACTCCTCCCAGTTTATGCCATTATAGGTACTTTGAGTAGGTGTAGGCAGAAAAAAAAAAAGACACTTGAAGACATAAAGTTCACCAGAAGCCAAGGGCCCATAGCTAAGTGGGCATCTGTTTCATTGTCAGGTTAATGCAATCTTAGTCACTTGGATTTGATCTTTTTGGGGGCCGGTATGAGGCATCTCCCACCCTTGGGAGCAGTACTGTGTTCTGGCCACACGCTAGTCCGCAGGTCACATTATCCACATTTATAACCCAGCTTTTCTTTCCCACCAAGTTATTTAACATCTTTGGGACTAAGTTTCCTCATTGGTAAAGTATGGATAACAATAGTCCTTCCTGGAAGAATTTTTGTAAAAAATTGTCATAGAAAATGTTATAATACTGTGTTTAATTCCAGAAACAGTTTTAAAAATCTTTCTATAAAATTCTGTTCGAAGTCATGAATTACAGCGATCATGAGAGATAAGGAAGAGATGGAGCCAGGGAGACAGAGAGAGGTGTGCACCAAGGTCAGCTGCATCAATGCAGGTGCTGTTCTGAGGGACAACTGCCTGGACACTGCCACCCACACTAATCCAGGAATGCCCCCAGAGAGGTGGGAGGTGTACCTTAATGTCTTTAGGGGCGAGACAGAAGCGGGAATTCTGAAACTGGGCTGAGCAATCAACAATCAGCATCTAACAACCTGCATAACCCACACAAAACTGTCTCTGGGCCTTTGTCTTCTTTATATCTTTTGTCAGAACGAAAACCAGTTGTATGGGGTCGACTTTGACTCATGGCAACCCCATGCGTGTCACAGTAGAACTTTGCTCCACAGGGTTTACGATGGCTGTGATCTTTTGAATGTAGATCACCAGGCCTTTCTTCCGAGATGCCTCTGAATGGACTTCAGCTGCAAAACTTCTGTCAGCAGCCAAGCACATTAACCATTTGCACCACCTCAGGGACTCCTGAAATTCAGATATGATACCATTATTTCCTACACAAAAGAGTGGTGCATGGATCCTCAGCATCTGCACCATCTGTGAGCTAGTTAGAAATGCAGACTCTCAGCCCCTTCCCCCCACAACTGAATCTGGTTTCAGAGGCACTGCAATAGCCAAGCTGTGTCTCTCAAAGTGTAGGCATAACCCTCCAGCATGGGATGACGAATACGTATTCCTGGGCCCCACCTCAGACCTTCCGAACCAGAATCCCCCAGGTGGCTGGGCAATCTGCATTTTAACCATCTCCCAGCCATCAGGGAGAGAAGCCAAACTCCTCTGTTTCATCACACCCTTCTGTCCTGGTCATGCCCGAATGCTTACAGTTCTCCTAAAATACCATCATTTTTCCATCTTCTTTCCAACTTCACCTGCTGTTCATGTCTTAATTTAAGCACCTTAGCTTCCCCTGGTATTATTCCTTCTCCTCTGGGCCTCCATGGTAGCTTGGTTTCATTGAAATTATTTCCTGTTTTTAATACATTTTTCTTGAGAACTTACTTAGTGCTAAGCACTGAGGGAAACAACAGTGACCGAAGCAGACCCCTCTGAGCTTGCAGCCAAGTGGTTGTGTGTACACAATTAAATGTTTAGATACAATTGCAATACTTGCAATGAAGGAAACCCCACATAATATGCAAGTATAATGAGGGAGTGTCTTAGTTGTCTAGTGCTGCTATAACAGAAATACTACAAATGGGTGGCTTTAACAAACAGAAATTTATTTTCCCATAGTTTAGGAAGCTAGATGTCCGAATTTAGGGTGCTGGCTCTAGGGGAAGGCTTTCTTTCTTTGTTGGCTCTGGAGGAAAGATCCTTGTTTCTTTGAGCTTCTGCTCCTGGGTGATCTTCATGTGGCTTGGCATCTCTCTTACCCCATCTCTACTTCTGCTGGCTTGTTCAATCTCTTTTATATCTCAAAAGAGATCTACTCAAGACACACCTTACACTAGTCCTGAATCATAAACATAATAAAGACAATCCATTCCCAAATGGGATTATAACCAAAGGCACAGAGGTTAGGATTTACAACACCTATTCTGGGGGGACACAATTCAATCCACAACAGAGGGATAACAACAGCAACAACAACAACCTAATTTTGGAGTCCCTGGGTGATGTAAATTGTTAATGCGCTCACTGCTAACTGAAAAGCTGGAGGTTCAAGTCTACTCAGAGGTAACTCAGAAGAAAGTCCTGACCATCTCTCCTTCTGAAAAGTCAGCCATTGAAAACCCTATGGAGAATAGTAAGAATGGTTGCACAATTTAAAGACTGTAATCAGTGTCAATGAATTGTACATGTAGAAATTGAATTGGTGTATGTTTTGCTATGTATATTTTCATGAAAAAAATGAATAAAAAGAAAGAAAGAAAACCCTGGGGAGCACAGTTCTACTCTGAAACACATGGGCTTGCAATGAGTCAGAATTGACTCCACAGTGACTGGTTTTGGTTAACTTAGTTTTGGAGTCCCTGGGGGGGGCGGTATAAACACTTCAATGGTGCTTGGATACTAACTGAAAAGATTGGAGGTTCAAGTCCACCCAGAGACACCTTGGAAGAAAGCCCTGGGATTCTATTTCCAAAAAATCAGCTATTAAAAACTTTATGGAGCACAGTTCTATTCTGACACAAGTGGGGTCACCATGAGTTGGAGTTGACTGGATGCAGCTGGTTCTAGTAACCTAGTTGTGGAGCTCATAGGAGACATTTCTGGGAAAGTGACATTTGGGCTGAAGCCTAAAGAAAGGATAGGGGTTAGCCAAGTGAAGACTGGGATACACACAGAGCCATGTAGGCAGAAGGCCTTGAGTTGGGAGGAGCTTTTTCCTTCATGTTCCATGACCTGTACAATCCTCGTGCTCCTCTTGGCATTCCTGGAACTTGGTAGCATGCTTTAAGGAAGGCACTGTATAAACGTTTAGCAAAGGAAGAAAGGGAATGGGAGGGAGGGGGACCAGAGGAGTCCCCAGAGAGCTGCATCATAAAGATTAAACTTGTGTTTCTCTTTTCTGTAGTAGGAGTTACTATTCTCCCTAGTCCAAGACAGAAAATCACCTTAAAGTGTATCTTTCTTGTTCTGTGAAGAACTTAAGTGGCTTCCTGTAGTTGCTTACATAAATGTAATAGCGTTCATCCCATTGTCCTGTAGGAGAGTAAATCATCCTGAAGCAGAGATTCCTAATTCAGTAGCAAGTCACTCACTGTCTCTTAGTTATATAAATGTGGGGCAAGAAGGCCCTTTGTCCTGAGAGAAGGTGTAACAGGGTTTTTTTTTTCTTCCCTCTTTCTCACATTCTCTTCCCAGTAAAAAATCACCTCATGCCTTTATATGCAGAACTGGACATTCAGGAAGTGGAGAACCTGTTTGCATGAGATCCCAGTGACTCCTGGGAGAGAAGGATTAAAGTTCAAGTCTCTGCTCCCTGAGGTTCAAAGTTAGGGCATCTGGCAAGGTGGTGTGACTCAGGGGCTGGGCAGTAAATTTCCCATGAGGCTAGAGAGTGACTGGGCCAGTGGGGCTGCTCCTCAGTAAGGTAGATGGATCCAGCAGGTGGAAAATGCTGGCACCAGTCCTGACCTACCATGTTAGGCCAGCCAGAGGCCAGGGAAGGGCTGTGTGCGTGTGGACAAGAGCTGGCTAGTAAGAGCTGTAAACCAGTGATGTTCTGAGCTGGTACATACTGGCTTGCAAGAACTGATTGTCAGTCTCAGGAATTTGGCAAGCCAGTTGTTAAATACAGCCATTATTAAATATTAAATTATATAAAGTTCCAATTAAATTATATTAACAAGGTAATAAATACTCAGAACTCATCTCTTACTAATTATTTTACTACATTTTACTATTATTTATGCTCTTGGAAGGAGTCCGTAGATGGTGCAAATGACTAAGCACTCGACTACTAGCTGAAAGGTTGGCAGTTCAAACCTACTCAGAAGTGACTTGGAAGATAGGCCTGGCAATCTGCTTCCAAAAGGTCACAGCCTTGAGAACTCTACGGAGCAGTTCTACTCTGCACACATGGGGTCGCCATGAGTTGGAACTGACTCAACGGCAATTAACAACAACAAAAATGCTCTTGAGGTTGCATGTATTATAACTATATGGCGAAAATTGGAGATATAATGGTGAGCTACCGGGCATTCCCAACTCTGCATTCAGGGATGTCACATTGGTGGCTTGAAATCAGCAACAGTGGGAGTGTTTACACCACAGAAATTGGTAAACACTACCAATCAGAGCTTTTTTCCCTGGAGAGCTAGTTGTTAAACATTAAGCAACATGCCACTGACTGTAACCCTTGAGACGTATTCATTCATTCATTACTTGCTGGCTGAGACCAGTTAGGCTATGAGGTCCTCATGACTGAGCATCTAAGAAAGTACAATACTGGAGCATTCCTTTTCCTCAAAGAACTCCATGAGGCAGCTGGAGCAGGGGACTCAGGCGCTGCCCCTACTCTCCAGGCTTCAGTGATCCTGGAATTGCTTCAACTTCCTGAAATTCTTATCTTCTGCCAGAAAGGCTTAACGGCCAAGAAGTTTCTGAGCAGCCTTTGTTTTCCACCAGGTTTCTAAGTCAACTTGTGGCAATATTTATTGCTCCTCTGCCTAGATATCTGTTATCACATGTCCATGAGATCCCTAACATCCTTTGGGGAAGCCTAGAGTCCAAGGAAGCAACAGAGTGAGGGAACCCAAGGAGCTTCTCCTGAGCTGTTCTGGCAGTTTGGTTGGGAGTGCCTGTCACTGAGCATAACCCTGGGGAGTGGGCCAGCCCCCCGGAAGATGCAAGGCAAGGCGCATCATCCTAGTACTAGTGGCTGTTATAAGAGAAGGGAACTTTGCCCAGCTTCCATGTTTTGAACATGACCCATGTTGGCCAATGTCTGTTCAGCAGCCAACATCTCTCTGCCCAAACAGCATACTAAGATAGGGCCAAACTGGACTGGATGCTTATTTGCATTCTGAGATCCCTGGATGTAAAATGGGGAGATGATTATAGATTTAGAGGGGGAAAGGCTGGCCTTTTGGAGTTTCTGCTATTAGCAACATGTGGGGTCCTGAATGATGTACTCTAGGAGGTGACTAGGTACATTATTTGCATCTCAGGCTGGGTAGAGAGACATCCCAGTTATGCAAGAAAGGAAGAAAGAAAAGCAAAGAAATAAATTAGGAAATTAGGAAGGAGCACCAGATATTCTCCCTCAGACTGCTCCTTCTACCATATTCTCCATCTCAATTAATGACACCTTCATATTTCCAGTTGCTCAGATCGGAGTACCATCTTTGGCTCCTTTTTCTCTCTCAACTCAAATTTAGTCCATCCTTAACCACACTTTCAAAATAAACTCAGAATTTAACCTCTTCTTCATACTATCACTGCCACCACTCAGCTCCGAGCCCCCATAGTATCTCTTCTTGTTGTTGTTGTGTGCCATTGAGTCAATTCCAACTTGTAGCAACCCCATGTGACAGTAGAACTGCCCCCGTAGGGTTTTCTAGACTGTAATCTTTATGGGAGCAGATCAGCAGGTCTTTCTCCCATGGAGCTGCTGGGTGGGTTCAAACCACCAACCTTTTGGTTAGCAGCCAAGCGCATAACCGTTGTGGCCACCAGGGCTCCCACACTACCACAAAATCTCACAGGTCCTTGTTTCCGCCCTTGCCTTCTCACAGTCTTTTCTCAACATAGCAAACAGAGTGACTTGCTAAATCATAAACCATATGACATCATTCTTCTGCTCAAAGTCTTCCAGAGGATCCCATCTGACCCAGAATGAAGACTAAAGTCCTTCCTCTGACTCACACGGTCCTGCTGATGTGCAGCCCCAACTTCTTTAACCTCATTGCCAGCTACTTCCCCTCCTTCACTCTGCCCCAGCTACACTGGCCTCATTGCTGTTCCTGGAACATAGCTGGCACACTTCCACCTCAGGGTATTTGCAGTTACCGTTTGCTTTCCCCAGAACACCCTTCTAGATATCCACTGGCTAACTAACTCTCTCTCTTCTCGTAGGTCTTTCCTCAAAATCCTCTTCTCACAAAAGCATCTTCTCAGTGAGCCCTTCCCTGGCTACCTAACTAGAAGGTTAGCATTTCCTCCATACTTCATAGTTCCCTTTTCTACTTTATTTTCTCTCCTTGGCTTTTAATTTTTGTATAGTTTTCTTTATTGACTGTCTCTCCCACTGGCAAGTAAGTTCACAAAGGCACAGAATTTTATTTGTTTTGTTTACTCTCCAGATTCTAGGACAATCCTGGGCACATAGTAAGCACTTGTTTCAGTTGTCTATTGCTGCATCATAAACTATGCTAAAATGTAGTGACTTAAAATGACAATTTATTATAAGTCTCACAATCCCATGGGTTTTCTAGACTCAGTTCCTTAGGATCTGTCACATCCTTGGAGTCAAATGAAAGCTTGGACTGGAGTCTTTTGAAGGACATGGCTGGCATATTGGCTAGGAGCTCAGCCAGGGCTGTTTTCTGGAGCATCTGAACATGGCCTTTCCATGTTCACGGGAGGCACCATCTTGAAGATGAGCTACCACAGTGCTCAATAAGCATTCCCGGGAGGAAGTCAGGCAAGGAGGTAGGGAGAGGAAGGAAGGCAGGGAAGGAGGGAAATGAAAATTTTAGAAAGAAGTAAATGAAGAAGACATAGGGGAGAAGGAAAGGAGGGAGAGAGGGAGAAATGGAGCTCAACTTCCATTTCTCAATATGATGGTAGCATGAGGGCACTGGAATAAAGTCCATCCTTTTCCTGTCTGACCCTTCTTCCCAATCCCCTTCAAGTTGCATAATGACCTGGCTTGGAAGCAGAAATTCATCTAACACTGCATATCAGAACTGGAGTGCTCTTGGCAGAATCTTTTACAACTTATACCCCCAGCTCAAATTGGAGCCAAGGCATCCTTCCAAGAGAAGAACACAGCACTTTATCTTGATGTAGCTCTTTCCCTTGGTAATTTCAAAGCAGTTTTATAAACAAGCATTATCATTGTACAAGAAAGGAAACGGAAAGGAACTGGTAATATTTAGTTCACCAATAACAAAATCATTGAATCAATAGCATACTGAGGTGATTATGTAATTATGTAGAATTGGAGGTAAGCTGCTATGGCAACAAATTAATAAAATATAATTTGGAATCAATATAATATAAAAATTTTTGCATGAAAACTAAAGTCAATGGGGGTATAAGAAGCTAAAAAGTAAGAATAGATTTATATTAAACTAGGTAGAACAAAAATTAAACATTTATTGGGATATTAAGAATAAATTTACTTTTAAAATACTTTGGAATAGTTTAGACATTTTCCAGAGCCACAGATATCCTGTGCCAGTTGGGCAGTTTTTCCTAAACCAGCTTGGCAGACAGTTGACTAATAAGGGGGCTTTGCAGACAAGCTCCTTGGCTAAAATCCAGAGAGGCAAATTAAGAAGTTGAGCCTCTGAAGATCTGGTATCTCAATACATAGAGGGGTAGGTATTATTGTTTCCTAGAGATATTAATGATGATATAAGTTGTGGTAGAACAGGAATGTGAATTCCCTGAGCATGGCTGTCTCCTCAAATTGATGTATCATAGGACGAGGTGACATGTTTAATTTGTGGCCTCTCTGAACCACTTTTAGTCTTCAGCCTCCAATAGCTTCTCATTTTAGGGAAATTAGGGTAACTCAAAAAAGTAACTTCATACACACACACACACACACACACACACACACACACACACATATAATAGAATTAGATTTGGCAGCATACAGTGTATTATTTATATATGTATTTTATATATATATGCATTCTTTATATATATATATATTCTTTATATATGAACTTTCTGGCCCTGGGTTTGTAGTTCTGCTAAGATGATTTGCTAGGCCAGTCTTGAAAAGGGATTGGACAGGTTACTATGCAAATAAGGTGCCTGTGGCTTACTGAAAGAATCAGTTTGTGGTCTTGGTGGAAGGAATAGACTTATAAAAGGATCAATACCCCAGAGGTTGCGGGGGTGGGGACCTCATTACCATCAAGAAGAAGAGCCAGGAGTGGAGTGCATCCTTTGGACCTGGGGTCCCTGTGCTGAGAACCTCCTAGACCCAGGAGCCAGAGAGAGCGGTAACACTGAAGACGGCACAAGAGGGCATGAGCACCGAGAACCTTGCATAATCTCTGTTTCCCAAATCATCTCATGGCCTAAAATGCTGCTTTAGCTCCAACCTCCACATCCCCATTCCATCCAGAAGGAAGAAGAAAAAGGTAAAGAGAAGGGAACACTTCCTCCCTTTAAGAACACTTGATAGAAGTTGTTCCTACTACTCTGTATATCCAACTGGCTAGATCTTAACCACATGACCGTACCTGACTGCAGATAGACTGGGAAATGAAGTCTTTAGAGCAGCACATGCCTGGCTAAAAGTTAAGGGTTCTGATATGGGAGCCCTGGTGGTGCAGTGATTAAGAGCTCAGCTGCTAACAAAAAGATTAGCAGTATGAATCCACCAGCTGCTCCTTGGAAACCCTATGGGGTAGTTCTACTCTGTCCTATAGAGTCACTACGAGTCAGAATCAACATGATGGCAACACGTTTGATTTTGGTTTGGTAATACTATATGGAGTCCCCAGGTGGCACAAAAGGTTAAGCACTTGGCTATTAATTGAAAGGCTGGTGGTTCATCAGACTGAGTCCAGCAAAACTGGATGGTGCCCAGCTACTACCACCGACTGCTCTGACAGGGATCACAATAGAGGCTCTCGGACACAGATGGAGAAAAGTGTAGAACAAAATTCTAACTCACACACATACAAAAAAGACCAGACTTACTGGCCTGACAGAGACTGGAGAAACCCCGAGGGTATGACCCCTGGACACACTTTTAGCTCAGTAATGAAGTCACTCCTGAGGTTCACCCTTCAGCTAAAGATTAGACAGGCCCATAAAACAAAATGAGACTAAATGGACACACCAGCCCAGGGGCAAGGACGAGAAGGCAGGAGGGGACAAGAAAGCTGGTAATAGGGAACCCAAGATGGAGAAGGGGAGAATGTTGACATGTCATGGGGTTGGCAACCAAAGTCACAAAACAATATATGTATTAATTGTTTAATGAGAAACTAGTTTGCTCTGTAAACCTTCATCTAAAGTACAAAAAAAAAAAAAAAAAAAAGAAAGATTGGTGGTTCAAATCTACCCAGAGGTGCCTCAGAAGAAAGGCCTAGCTATCTACTTCCAAAAGGTCACAGCCATTGAAAACCCTACTGAGCACATTCTGCTCTGACACACAAAGGGTCAGCATGAGCCAGAATCAACTTGATGGCAACTAGGTAGAAGTCCCAGGATGGTGCAAACAGTTAAGTGTTCAACCAATAACTGAAAGATTGTGATTTGAACCCACCCACAGTCACCTCAGAAGACAGGCCTGGCAATCTGCTTCTAAAAGGTCACAGCCTTGAAAACTCAGTGGAGCAGTTCTACTCTACACACATGGGATCACCGTGAGTTGGAATGGACTCCACAGCAACCAAGAACAACAATACTATATAGTTCCTGGGTGGTGCAATGGTTAATGTGCTTGGCTGCTAACTAAAAGTTTGAGTCACCCAAAGGTGCCTCAGAAGAAAGGCCTGGGATTTACTTCTAAAAAATCAGCCACTGAAAACCTATGGAATAGTTTTATTCTGATACACATGAGGTCACCATGAGTTGGAATCCACTTGACCACAACTAATTTTAATTCTATACAATACAAGAAAACAAATGTTTGAGGACAATTAAGCAGTCTCTGCTATAGTTTACCCCTCTGGCCTCTCACGTTATATATGTGTACCTTTCTTCCCTCACACCAGGCATATTCCCTGTCCAAGGGAAAAACCCTAAAGTTTTATCAAGGGACTGCATCCAATTCAAAATCAAGACCTCCAGGTGATGTCTAGTCTTCCCCTTTGAGTCCAGATAGGGTGTTACACAGCCTTGCAAACCACAAACTGAAAAGACTGGCTATCTTCTCTCCACTATATTACATATACAATGATGGAAGAACAGAAAAAACACAATAAAAACTACTATACAAAAAATGGGAAACCCCGGGAGTCACAGTCTATTGCAATGATCAAATCCTGCTGAGCAAGAATTAGAGAAGACCCTGTCTCAAACAGAAGGGACCAGTCAACTGCCCTATGGGAGATTCTTTGTCCCCTGTCCTCCATGGCCACATCTAGGGTAGGAATCAGTGAGCATGACCTTGTGGAGGCCGCACAGTTTTCACAAAGGGCATCCTGCTGATGCAGATTTGAAGGTACAATGCTTTAGGCATTGAACAGTCACAGGCTTGCAGGTTAAGTCTATGTTTTCTTTTGGCAAGCACTTGACCGCAACTGGTTTTAATACTGCTTTTATCCCTCAGAAACTCAGTGGGCATCTGTTCCATTTGCCTTCTATCAGTTCCATGCATGAGTAATCACAGCCAAAGATCTTGTCCAAAAATAGATTTCAAACTTGAAGGCTTTAGTCTTTAACTTGAATACCTTGGTCCTCTGCCCATCCATCTACCCAGTTTAATGACAGCTAGTTGAGGCTATCTGAAACAAAAAATTTTGGAGGGAAGCATATCTTTAATTGGATAGTAACGGCTAAGCTGTCACCCATTGTCTAGCAGAGAGCTTTTAACGGCACTGACTTAAATGGAACTTACTACAGCTTTAGAGCCACTGCCTCTGACTACATCTTTTGGGGGCCAGAATGTTTGTCTTTTTCACTTTTAGGTTCCCAAATCACTAGACTACTAGTCAATTTAGATGGCAGGTCAAAGGCAGAGAGCATATCCCTAACATTAAAAAAAAAATGGGGCAATTTAGCTTCAGTTTCCTACTCTCTTGCTGCTCGTGGATTTTAGGATTTTGTAACGATAGCTCTCCATGTCTGATACTCATTTATGTTTAATTAGGGTAGATAAATGGCTACCAAAAATAAACCTAAGAATTTAATCACTCCAATGCAACTATGGAAACCCTGGTGGTGCGGTGGTTAAGAGCTATGGCTGCTAACCAAAAGGTCAGCAGTTCAAATCCACCAAGTGTTCCTTGGAAACCCTATGAGGGAGTTCTAACCTGTCCTGTAGGGTCACTATGAGTTGGAATCAACTCTATGGCAACGGGTTTGGTTTTTTTTTTTTGGTAATGCAACTATGAGTTGGAATCCACTTGATGGCAACAGGTAATATTAAAAAAAAGTATTTTCCTTGCACGTAACAGTTCAGGATATGTATTCCCAGGATTCAGGGATCCAGACTACCTGAGGCTACATTTCCTTAAGCACAGCACCGAGACCAGTGAATAGTCTAAGGGCCTCCTAGCTTAGATCTTTGCTTGTTAAGAGATATTGATGCAACCTATCTGCAATCTACACAGCAGGAAAATAAATTTTGCTGAACAGTCAAAACTAGAATTTTTCACTAGTAGAATTTTTGTGTGTGAGGCAATAGGGCATCTGTATTAGAGAATGCCCTTTTAAGGCTTCTCTCAATCCCCTAATCTGATTGGGGAGCTACTAGGAGTTTTGCATTTAAATATTTCCCATTCCCAAACTTTGGTGAAGGGTACGACAGTACACAATACTGGGGAAGCCAGCACAACTTGTACAAGGAAAGGTCATGGAAGCTCCATAGGCATATCCAAACTCCCTGAGGGACTGACTTGATGGGCAGAGGGCTGTGGGGACCATGGTCTCAGGGAACATCTAGCTCAATTGGCATAACACAGTTTATAAAGAAAATGTTCTACATTCTACCTTGGTGAATAGCATCTTGGGTCTTAAAAGCCTATGAGCAGCCCTCTAAGATACTCCACTGGTCTCACCCCTTCAGGAGCAAGGGAAAATGAAGAGAACAAGATACAGGGAAAAGATTAGTCCAAAGGACTAATGGACCACAGCTACCATGGCCTCCACCAGACTGAGTCCAGTATAGCTAGATGCTGCCCGGCTACCACCACTGACTGCTCTGACCGGGATCACAATAGAGGGTTCTGGACAGAGCTGGAAAAGAATGTAGAACAAAATTCTAACTCACAAAAGAAAAAGACCAGATTTACCTGTCTGACAGACTGGAGAAACCCTGAGAGTATGGCCCCCGGACATCCTTTTAGCTCAGCGGCGAAGTCACTCCCAAAGTTCACCATTCAGCAGGGGATTGGACAGCCTCATAAAACAAAACATGACTAATGAGGCAGAGCAGTCCAGGGACAAGGACTAGAAGGCAGAAGGGGACAGGAAAGCTGGTGATAGGGAACCCAAGATTGAGAAGGGACAGTGTTGACATGTCGTGGGGTTGTTAACCATTGTCATAGGGCAATACGTGTACTAACTGTTTAATGAGAAACTATTTGTTCTGCAAACCTTCATGTAAGGTACAAAAAAAAAAAAAAGGAATTATCTATGTGAGATCAAATTGACAATAGCAACTGAAAAGGTTTGATGGGAAGCCTAGGTGGCAGTGAGTTTAAGATAATGGTGATGGAATAATTTGGAAAAGGATAGTGAGAATAGCAGAACAACGGGAAGATGTAATCAATGTCACTGAATTGTACATGTAGAAACTTTTGAAATGGTGTAACTTTGGCTGTGTAGATTTTCACCAAAAAAAAGTTCCTCCGAGGTCGAGAAGGGAGAGTATTGACATGTCATGAGGTTGTTAACCAATGTCATAAAACAATATTGTGTACTGACTGTTTAATGAGAAACTATTTGTTCTGTAAACCTTCATCTAAAGTACAATAAACAAAATTTTTTTTTTAAAGAATCCTAAATAAATAAATATTTCCCATTCCCATTATTTACTACCTATGTGACTTTGTGCAAATTACTTAATCTTTCTGAACCTCAGTTTTCTTAACTGTAGAATGCAGATTAAAAAGAAAAAGACCTTCCTGTTGGGAGGATTTGATATCATATACATATTAAATATAGGAGCCCCTGGGTGGTGCAAATGGTTACATCACTCTGTTACTAATGGGAAGTTTAGAGGTTCTGGTCCACACAGAGGTATTTCAAAAGAAAGGCCTGGCAATCTATTTCTGAAAAATCGGCCACTGAAAACTCTGTGGAGCACAGTTCTACTCTGACACACATGGGATTATCATGAGTTGGAATTAACTCCACAGCAACTGATTTATATATCAAATACACATATGCACACACACAGACACATATACATATAGGAGCCTTTGTGGCACAGTGGTTAAAAGTGCCTGGCTGCTAACTGAATAAGGTCTGCGGTTGGAACCCACCAGCTGCTCCGTGGGAGAAAGATGTGGCAGTCTACTTTCATAAAGCTTTACAGCCTTGGAAACACTGTGGGGCAGTTCTGCTCTGTCCTATAGGGTCCCTATGAGTCAGAATTGACTCAATGGCATTAGGTTTGTTTGTTTGTTTTAAAATACATATATATATACATATATATGTTTGAGGCACCCTGGTGGCGCAGTGGTTAAAGCAATCGACTGCTAACCAAAACGTCAGCAGTTCAAAACCACCAGTGGCTCCGTGGGAGAAAGACCTGGCAATCTGCTTCTGTCGAGATTTACAGCTGTGGAAACCCTATGGGGTCGCTATGAGTGGGAACCAACTTGGTGGCAATGGGTTTTTTTTTTTTTTAGTATATATGTTTGTCACTTAGTAGGTATTTAATAATTGGCATAATTGGTAGCTGCAATTATTTGAGGAGCATGTGGTTAGGATGCTAGAACTCGGGTTTGAATTTGGACATATGTTTTTGGATCCTCATTCTGTCCCTAACTAGTTGTGTGACCTTGGACAAACTCCTTGTCAGTTTCCTCCTCTATTCAATGAAGATCTTAATACCTATCTCAGAGTGCGGTTGTGAGGGTTATACATAAAAGGCTCCTAGCATTGCAGTTGGCATGTAATAGCCGTTCAATACGTGGTTTCTTTTTTTGTTTTGTTTTGTTTTTTATTATTTTCTTTTCTAATCAAGAAGGCAAGGTATGTGCAGATAAGTTTGGAAAATATGAAAAGTTATGAAAGAGAAAATAAAAACCTACTGAGTTCCCACTACCCAGGATGGTACTATCTGTATGATCTCTCAATGCATTGCATTTCTGGCTTTCATTTCTATTAGGCTATTATTTTTTAAAAGCTGTGGACCATGGGGTGCCCTTTCATTCTGCACATAGGCAGTTCCCCGCTGTTACAAAAGGCAAGCCAGAGTCTCTGCCAGGGTGAAAATAACTCCCCCATTAGAACCAAAAGGGTCCAGTTAATATCCACTGAGTTTCAAGGGGGTGGGGGGAGCCCTTCTTAGTCTACATTTGCCGCCATCTTGGAAAGAGGAGCCAAAGCCTAAGGGAATAGGAGGCGCAGGGAAGATCCTGGAGGGTGTGTTATGTCTAGGGCTACTGAAGATGTTGCCCAGGTTAAAGTCTCACCTTGGGCTGGTTCCGCTGAGGGAACATCTAGTGTTCATTCTAGTCAATGGGGGTATTCTCGTCACAGAAAGATTGTGAGATTTGGCAAAGGTCATGAAACAAAAAAAATGAAGACAGAAACACTGAAAAAATGGATCTTGGGAAGACGCAGAAATAAAACCCCAAACTCTGGATTTATATATTCAGACATACTTAGTCAATGTAGAACAAAGATCAGAATTTTAAATTGGACAGCTACCAGTCAGGACTTATTTATTCCCAGAAGGGCTGTGTAGTATTGGCACTCAAGGAATATTTTTATAATAATCAGTGATAATCTGACAACAGAATGACAGATGAATTTGTCATTTTTAATTTCTATACCTCCCATTCCCATTACTGCTGCCTAGACATTTTGCATTCGTCTTTAAAATGTAAATTTACCTACAGCTATTCATTCTGCCTATTCTTACGCCTGTCAAACAGAGATGAAAGAAAGCTGTACCAAGGCAAGTCTGAGATCTTCCTCTCAATCAGTAAAATCTTCTGCGGAACTTTGCACTACTCAAGCAAGACAGATTTGAGCTCTTGATATGGTTCGAAAACGTGACCTACTTTAAAACCCAGCACTGTGTGTGTGTGATGAGATGAAAGTGAATTGTTTTGCTGAAATCTGACACTAAAAATAGGGCACTGGATCCTCCCCCTGCTAGGAAAAGAAAAAAAAAAGGCATTAAAATGAGTGTGTGTCTGTATGTCTGGGAATACGTCTCCATAGCAACCATTGTCCCACCTCCCCTATCAACAGCATTACCCTACTCTACAGAAAGAGGTCAGATGAATGCCTTTCCCAGCACCCCTCACCATCCCTTACTCCATGAAATCTAATTAAAGAGTGAAATGAATTTTAGTGATGGTTCTAGAGGCTGGGAGAAGTCCAAGGTTGGAGAGAGGCGTAGAGGGAGGAGCGCCAGGGGAGGGACAGGGAAACCTGCCCTTCCACACTGGCGGCAGCACGCAACTCTGTTCTCATTTTTTAAAAGAGCCACAGCTCCCATGCTGAGGAGTTGCAAGGGAGTGATAAACCTGCCACACAACAATGATACTGCTTTAATGGATACAGGACTGGTTGAGCACTTTATTTCCTCCAGGGCTTTTTACTTTGCCTCTTCTTCCCTTTGCACGACATCCAGTTCTCTGCAGACACCACCCCCGCTTTGTTAATGAACATTGTCCCCATTTCCAACCCCACTCTGATGAGGGGGAAAGAAGAAAGCATTACTTAAGATAACAGGTCTGCCTCTAGGGGAAGGTGCAGAGAGTCAACCACACTTGTGAACACTGCCACCCCCAACCTCAAACACCCTCTTTTTGTAGAGATTAGAAGCCAGAAAAGAATAGGTGGAAAGGGTGGTGGTAGGGGTGGAAGAAGACACTCTGGGGAAGTTGAAGCTGATTTGCACAAAGGAGCTTCAGGTCTTTCTTTTAGCATTTGTTGGGGACCTACTTTCTTCCCTTCCAGCAGCTGCCTCCCCTTCTTCCTCCTCCCCACACCTTTAGTGTCCTGTGAGCAGTGGCCTCAGCCTCCCTCTCCCATCTACTCTCCCTGCCCCTGCCCTTGGCTTCTGGGCATCTGTTCCTCAGTCCTGCACCCAAATGCTGTTTTCTCCAGGTTGGATGCCTGTCTGGCTTTTTGTTGCATGGAATCCCAGCTGTACCAGAACTGTCCTCACAGGGGGATTCACTCAGGTCTGCACTTGTCCAACTGAGGAGAGAGCGGCAGTAGTGAGAGGCCCATGGGACCATCTGGGAAAGAGGGGAGAGTCCGTTGCTCTCTTCAACCAGAACATTTCAGCAGTGGAAAGGAGAGGCAGTAGGAAGAACATCCAGATTTGTTGTCTGTCCAGGTGGACTGCTGTCTGAGTGTGAATACGGACGCAGGCTACGTGCACACAAATAGTGAATGACATGCTTTCACCCAGGACAGGGTGGCAGGACACAGAGAAGATTGGCATGGAGCAGCCGGGCGCTGCCACGGTGTGACTCTAGGCATCCGCGGAAGACCATACCAGCTGTGGCATCTACAGTAGCTGCCACCTCGACTGTCAGCCCTGTAGCTTCAGCAGCAGGGCCCTTGTGTCCTTGGACAGGAGATCCAGCCTCTCTACCGTGGGCAGCGGGCCAGGCCTGGAGCTAGTGCAGCAGGGCCTCATTTCATGCCAGCCAGCTGAGGCAGCAAGGACCCCTCAGTTTTCAGATATTCCTGAAGCCTCCCAGAAAAAGAAACCAAGGGAGACCCACAGAAGGAGTCACAATCAAGCCAGAGGAATTCCTAAGACTTTAGCGTTTTGCCCAGGTTAACATGGCTTAAAAAGGAGCCCTGGTGGTCAACAGTTAAGCGCTTGGCTGCTAACTGAAATGTCAGCAGTTCAAACCCACCAGCTGCTCCGCAGGAGAAAGATGTGGCAGTTTGCTTTCATAATAATTAAAATCCCATTGCCATCAAGTCAATTCTTACTCATAGCGACCCTAGCCTTGGAAACCCTATGGGACAGTTCTACTCCATCCTATAGGGTCACTATAAGTCAGAATTGATTCAACCACAGTGGGTTTAATGTAGCTTAAAGGAACCCTGGTGGTGCAAAGGTTAAGTCACTCAGATGCTAACTGACAGGTTGGCGGTTTGAACCCACCCAATGGTTCCATGGGAGAAAGATCTGGCAATCTGCTCCTGTAAAGATTATAGCCAAGAAAACTCTATGGGGTAGTTCTACTCTGTCACATGGGGTCACCATGAGTTGAAATCGACTCGATGGCACCTAACAACAACAATGTATCTTACGGCACATGGTATATCTACAATATAATCACAAGAACTAATATTTATTGAGTGCTCACTCTGTGCCAGGAATCTTTCTAAGCACTATACCTTTACTAGGGGCAGTGGTGGTTCAATGGTAGACTGTTCACCTTCCATGCAGGAGACCAAGCTTCGATTCCCAGCCATTGCACCTCATACACAGCCACCATCTATCTGTCAGTGGAGGCTTGAGTGCTGCTACCATGCTGAATAGGTTTCAGCAGAGCTTCCAGACTAAGACTAGGAAGAAAGGCCTGGCGATCTGCTTCTGAAAATCAGAAATGAAAACCCTCTGGATCACAACACACAATGGCAGCATTTTGTTTTGTTGTGCATGGGGTCACCATGAGTCAGGGGCCGACACAAGGGCAGCTAACAACAGCAACACACCTATACTAACTCACTTAGACTTACAATAGCTTATAAGATAGATATTATTTTTATTTCCATTTGACAAGTGAAGTAAGAACATACTCAAGTTCATCTAGCTAGAAAGTGGCAAAGCCAGGTGGGAACCTAGGCAGTTTGAACCCGAGCCCACATTCCAGCTTCTCAGAATGGGATCTTGTCATTCACTGGACAACACATATCTCTGGTCCTTGTCAGATTATCTTTATTTCTTCCAAAGTGCTTCAGAATGTTTTAATTATCAATATTATTCTGTAAACAACGTCATTAAATCATGTTTAATTGAGAAAAAGAAGTCACCGCTAAACTCACCACCCCAATGTAAGCAGTTTTATCTATACATGTTTTTCAGTCCTTGTCCACGCACTTACATATTTCACATTGAGAAGCATATAATTCTGCAAATTCTGGGCTTTTTTAGTGTAACATTATGTTATAAACATCTTTTTATAACATTGTTTTCTTATTTTAATGGCTGCATAGCATTCCTTCAAGTTGATGTACCATAATTGACTTATCCAGTCCCCTATTTTGGACATCTAGATGGTTTCCAGCTTGTCATCATTTAAAAAGAAAAAAAACCTTTTTTTGCTCCCATTTTGTTTTCCTTTGATTGAATGCCTTGACTCTGTTCAGACAGAGGGGAGCCACTTCACCTGTACAATTGAAGCTGTGTTGATAACCTGTGGCCTCCACTCAAGGTTTATTCAAAGGTTAGAAGTGAAGTGTGTGAGCTGGAAGGGCTTAATTAGGTGCTATTCTTTGCTGGGTGGCACAGTTTGTTCTGGACTACGCACTGAAAGGTTGGTGGTTCGAACCCACCCAGTGGCACCATTGAAGAAAGGCCTGGCAATCTGCTTCCATAAAGATTGTTGTTGATGCCAATCTTAATTTCTTGGTTTTGATCATTGTATTAGGAGTGTGTAGGACACTATTATGGATTGAATTGTGTTTCCCCAAAAATATGTGTTGTACACTCTGCTCTACCTTTGGTTGTAATCCCATTGGGGAATAGGGTTTTCTTTGTTATGTTAATGAGGCAGTATTCGTATAGGATGTGTCTTAAATCAATCCCTTTTGAGATATAAATGAGCAGGTTAAGCAAGCAAGTAGAGACGGGGGAAGATAGATGGCATGCCACATGAAGATCACCAAGGAGCCAAGGAACAGAAGCTGAGAAACAAGGAACTTCCCCCAGAGCCAAAAGAGGGACAAAGCTTTCCCTAGAACCAGCACCCTGAATTTGAACATCTAGCCTCCTAAACTATGAGAAAATAAAATGTCACCCACTTGCGGTATTTCTGTTATAGTAGCACTAGATAACAAATACAGACATTAATATTAAAGGAAGCTGTAGAGAATTCTGTATTATTTTTGCAACTTTTCTGTAATTTTAAAATTATTTCAAAATAAAAAGTTTTTTAAATGTAAAAAAAGAAAAAATTGCTGTTGTGTGCCATCAAGTCGATTCTGACTCATAAAGACTCCATGTGACAGGGTAAAAGTCCTTATGGGTTTTCTAGAAGCTGTAATCTTTATGGGAGTAGACCACCAGGTCTTTCTCCAGCAGTGACACTGGGTGTATTTCAACCACCAACCTTTTGGTTAGCAGCCAAGCACTTAACCTTTGTCCCACCAGAGCTCCTTCCATAAAGATTATAGCCAAGAAAAAGCCTATGGAGCAGATCTACTCTGTAACACATGGGGTCGCCATGATTCAGAATTGACTCGACGGCAGTGGGTTTGTTTTGTTTTATTCTTTGCTGAAGGACTTGGCAGGAATGAAAGGGTGAATGGAATTACACTCAAAATATTGCCACCAATGTACTAGAAATGGGGCGTGTAACAGACTCAAGCCAAGCAGACTGAGCAGCAGACTTGCATTGGCGACGTTTTTAATGTGGTAACAGATGGCCCGCTGGTCAGAGCTCAAAAGGCCAGGGCTCCTTACACCCAACAGTCCTGTGGGCATATGATTCAAACGTTCTTGAGGGCCAGAAGAACGGCCTCTGTCCAGTTGCCAAGCACCACGATGACGTGTGTATGTTACAAACATGAATTATTTCTCCTCCTCTAGCCTCTAATAGAGACTTAAAACTCTGAATTCCCAAACATGAATTATTCTCTTCCTCTAGCCTCTATTAGAGACTTAAAACTCTGAATTACCACAGACTGTATCCCCAGCTGTATCTGAGCTCATCCCCTCTGAACTGATGGGAAAACCTCAGACTCTGGTGTTGCTTAAGCCAGAAGGGATTCAGTTTAAACCTGGTGAAAATTATCTATCTCCCCAAATCCTAGAAGCTCAATCCTGGACGCTAAGTCAGTCTAGAGAGGCAAAGGGGTCCCTAGGGTCAGGACTAGGCTGAGGCAAGTGGGTGCCTAGGGTACAACATTTAAGGAGGCACTTACCCTCGGGTGCTGAACCTGCATTTGAACCACCGACAATGAGTGCCTCCTTAAATGTTGCACTTTAGGCACCTCACTTGCCTCACCCTAATGCTGGTCCTGCCCTAAAGTCACAAGCAAGATCCTGGCTTGATCATTATCCTCCTTATCAAGCCCACTCTCCCCCGTCTACTCCACAATTAGGCTCTGAATAACTAGTTGACATTGGCAGGTAAATAAAAGAGGCCGCGTGCATTCTAAGAGGAAGCAGTAAGGGAAGGGGCTAGGCGGACCTCTTCCCATGACCAACAACCAGCCTGAGCTTCACTGACAAAAAAAGGGCGAGACAACCCAAACCATGACTTAATGGCTGGCTGGCACTTGTGTTTTAAAGCCCAGCCGAGAGAATTAACATTCAACAGCTGTGCGTATTCACACTGCTGAATGCGTATTCCACGATATTATTAGACGTTCTCCTATGCAGAGCAGAAGTATTGGCCCATTGGGTGATTCATGAAGTTCCAACACAAGCTGCCAGAGAAAGGGAGCTATTAAGATTTTGGTTATGAGACAAACTGTAGCACATGGTAACGGAGGAAGACAGACCCAATATCTTTTCAGGATGGATCAAGAGAAAGCTTTGACAGAATGAGACAGAATGAGAGTCTTCTTTTAATTGAAGTCTTGCAAGTCTACAGATCTTGGTACAGTTTGTTCCATATATGGAACAATGCAATGAGTATTCCAAGCCTGAACAGCTGGGAAAGGAGAGAGATGTGAAAAATGAGGAGAGAACTAGGTGAGTTCACGCTTGAATAATAAATTCTCTTGGTAACAAAACCACAGAGAGGGTTGGGGCCTGCCCAGGCCTAGAGCTATCAAGAACTCTTCACTGAGCCTCCATCAGCTTAGTTTCCCAGTATGCTACTACAAGCATGCTTCTCCAAGGACCAGGACCCTTCAAAGCTTGCCCGTTGTCTGGGTCAATAGCTTCCAATGGTGAGAGACGCGTGTACACTGAGCTATTGGGGTACAGGAAAATGCTAGAATTTTCTTTAATCATTATTTCACCTTATCTGCTTTAATTTCTATTCCTGAATATGTTTTGTAATGTTAATGCTATATTAGTACAGCAGCGACTAATATTCATTCTGATCCGGTGTGCTCAAAAACTTCATACTAACAGGTTCCATGATCAAAAATATTTGGAAGCCACTGGCCCAAACAAGAAGATGAAACCCCTTAGCCTGATGTTCAAGATCCTCTGCAACTGACCTGTTTGACCTCCTTTCCCACTATTTCATTTCTCAGAGAACCAACTGCAATAAAATGGATCTGGCCATCCAATAGTTCTCTCTTGCTCCTGCATCTTTGCTGGTAGAGAGCTTTTGCTGAGGAGAGCAAATAAGGTCGTATTTATCTGAATACAGGGAGCCTCTGACCACTTCACCAGCAGAAATTCCAGTCTTTTCCAGGAAACCCCTTCCTAAATAAGCTCTCCAGGGGTAACCACCATGTTTGTAATTCTCACTGAAACACAGCCCGTTGCTGTCTGCCAGGGAGAGGTGGTGACCCAGATGCAATCAACTCTTACGCACAAACAGTATAACCACTGCCTCCCCCACTCCCAGCCCGGGATCAGCCACTGCAGCTGCCCCCACTGCTACCTACCCTGCTTGGTAGACTAGAGACCATCAGCATCACTGGAATCATTACTAGCTGTGCACCCACCCGCATCAGCCTTGGTGCTAAGACCTTGGCAAAGCAAGGTAAGTGATTCTGAGAGGTACAGTTTGAGGATCCAGAAAAAAACTCCCTCCCTTTGGAATTCCCTCAGTCAGGGGTTTCCCAAAGCAAAACTGTTGGGGCTGAGAGTGCTGCATGTATTTTGCAGTTCGTGTACTGCCCCTTGATGCCCAGGCAGCCAGGGAGTCAAGCCTTCAATCTACTGCGCATTCCCAAGGTACCCAAGGCAGATCACATTTTCCTAGGATGGCATCGGCAATATCTCCCATCATGCATGCTCTCTGACAAGGAGACATTGACACTCCTCCCCTCAAGTGATGAGGAGTTCCCTTCCCCTACACTTGAAGAAGATATTTTGAAGTCCCAACTTCCACATTTGGAAATAAGACCTTTGAATATGTTGTCAGTTAACATAGGTCATACTGGAGTAGGGTGCATCCCAATCCAATACCAGTGGTGTCTTTCTGAAAGAGAAGAGACACAGAGGGAGACTTATAGAGGGAAGACGGCCATGTAAAGATAGTGGCAGAGACTGAAGTGATGCATCTACAAGCCAAGGAATGCCAAGGAAAACCAGCCATCACCAGAAGCTTAGAGAGAGTCATGCAACACAGTCTCCCTAAGAGAATGAATCTCCCTAAGAGAAGGAATCAACATGGCTGATACCCTGATTTGGGACTCCTAGCCTCTAGAACAGGGAGACAATAAATTTCTGTTCTTATACGCACTCAACTTGTGGTACTTTGTTACAGCAGTCCTAGGAAACGAATACATGAGGCTGGGTTATAAAAA
Organism: Dugong dugon; assembly: GCA_030035585.1. Lineage (NCBI taxonomy): Eukaryota > Metazoa > Chordata > Mammalia > Sirenia > Dugongidae > Dugong > Dugong dugon. The sequence continues at coordinate 158,365,499 of CM057462.1, forward strand.
CGCCAGGCACTTCTACAAGGACCTCTCCAGGTATTCATCAACTGGGGCACCTAGCATAATACACAATAATATATATCAGCTGTGTGACTGTGGGCATGCTGCCTAAGCCCTTGGAGCCTCAATTTCCTCATCCACAGAATGGGGATAATGTTAATCCCTACTTCGTGAGGATTAAAGAAAGTAATCCATGTAAGTGCTTAATGTAATGTCTGGCACACAGTAAGCACTCAATATATGTTAGATGGGGCGGTGGTGGTTCAGTGGTAGAATTCTTACCTGTCATGGGGGAGACCTGGCTTTGATTCCTGGCCAGTGCACTTCATGTGCAGCCACCACACATCTGTCAGTGGAGGCTTGAGTGTTGCTATGATGCTGACCAGGTTTCAGCAGAGCTTCCAGACTAAGACAGACTGGGAAGAAAGGCCTGGCAATCTGCTTCTAAAAATCAGCCAATGAAAACTCACAATGACGTAATCCCATCAGTCAGGGACCAGCTCGACAGCAGCTAATGAGAACAACAACATTATTATTATTATTATTATCACCACCTGGCATTTGGTAGGTGGCCAATAAATATTTGTCCATTGATAAATCAAATTGTGCTGTACACAGAATGAAAAGTAGATGAAGATCTAATTTGTATCGAATGGCATAGAAGGTTCTCTGTGTCCTGGCTCTGTGAATGTCTCCCTCCTTAAGCCTTATTTATACCAGCTGCCCTGAGAACACCACCAGACAACATCCCCTACCCTGCTCTTGAGCCCAGTCTTTGCATCTTATCTCTTGCAGTTTCCTCTGCCTGGAGGTTTATCTTCACTTCTCATTCCTCTCAACTAATTTTTAATTGTACTTCAATTCTCAGCCTGAAGGGCACTCCTTTGGAAACCTTTCTTGGTCTCCAGACTGGATGAAGTGTCTCTCTCTGCTTTCCCCATCATGCAGTAGCTCACCACATGGCAGTTTATTGCCTGCTAATTTCTGTCTCTCCCATCACCTGGAAGCTTCTAGAGGGCAGGATTTATGCACCGTTCATAGGGTGTTCCTAGTGGTTAGGAGTAGCCAACCAATAATAAAAGCCAGTTGTCCCAGAATGGACTCTGACTCATGGCAACCTCATGTGTGTCAGAGTAGAACTGTGCCCCATAAGGTTGTCAATGACTGGTTTTTCAGAAATAGATAATCAGGCCTTTCTTACAAGGCACCTTTGGGTGGACTCAAACCTCCAACCTTTTGATTAGCAGCCCAGAGCATTGCCATTTACACTACCCAGGGGCTTTATAGGGTTTCTGAGTCTGTAAGCCTCTACGGAAGCAGACTGTCGCATCTCTCTCCCGTGGAGCCACTGGTGGTTTCGAACAGCTGACCTTTCGGATTACAGTCTATCGTTTTAACCACTGTGCCACCAGGGCTCCTTCAACCAGTAACAGTCACTCAGTAAATACTTGTTGAATAAATGATTGCAAATCACAGTAGTCCTAAAACACAGAAAGTTTACAAACTGCTCAGTGCCATCAGTTTAAGGAAAAGGAGAACTGTGCAATACGTTTGGAAAAAATTTCTATCAAATAAAATCCTACACTTAATGGAGTAACCTTTATTTATCTGGAAAAATAATTTGCCTGCAATGCTTTACAGAAGATGTTAAATAAATGAGAATGCCGTTCTCTAGTTTTTTGTTGGCTTCTCGAATAGATAAGCTCTCGGGAGGATGGGGGATGGAAAGAAGAAACCATGTAACCTCCTCAGTGGCAGGGATAGTGCCTTGAATACTTAGTTGCTCAATGAATATTTGATGACAGACTCAGAAATTTGGAGCTGAAAGGGACCTTGATGACTGACTGAAGCTTGCTTGATTGAAAACTGAACCATTTAGGACCCTGGGGCGTGGACCATAAAGCAGCTGCTACTGGCAAGCTGAAGAAGGGAATACCTCCTTGCTACTCCAAGGATCTGGCCCCAGGTGTCTGCGTCAGGGCTTCTAACAATTCTTTCTGGTTCAAAGCGCTGCTGAGAATTTGCATTTCCACCCCAGATATACTGAATTGGAATCTACATTTTAAGGAGATCCCCAGGTGATTCTTAAGTATAACTTCCTCGGAACTTATTAGAAGCGCAAATTCTCAGCAGGGAACTTGTTAGAAATACAAATTCTCAGCAGTGGTTTGAACCTGAATGAACAGTTTAGAAGCCCTGGTCTGCACTGAATGGCAGTCCCTGCCAAGATTGCATTTTCTAGTTTAACTATCCAGGATTTCTTAATGGAGCAAGGAAATATCTGCAATACTTTTGTCTAAATGTGATTAGCACAGCTTTCTTTAGTATGCCTTCCCAAGGAAAGCACACCTGACTTAAGCTGGGAAAACACCCAACATTTCCATTGTGACGGGATCCACCACAGTGAGGCTAGTAGCAATTTCTAACATAACCAAGGCCAATGTAATTTCCCAGGGAAGGGTTTCTGCTACCCAAGGCTCCACCGTGGTTTGTGTGGTCAGAACCTGTCACAGCACTGCATGCCATAACCTGTGCTTCTCCATGGGTTGCATGTCTATTGTTGAAAAATCCAAGACTATGACATAATGGCAATGACCTTCAGTATGCTGAGTGTGTCTCCTCCCTGCCTGGGAAAGTTATCTTTCTTAACAGGATATGACATGCTGGTCTGGGAGATCTTGGGTTACATTTTTTTTCTGCCACCACTCAGGGTAATACAGAGGTAGGTATGTCCGCTCATAGTCTCCAAACCTTCCTTAGTTTCTCTCCCCGCCGCTGGTACCCACCTTATAAACCAAAAAAACCAAACCCATTGCCATTAAGTTGATTCATAGCAACCCTATAGGACAGAGTAGAACTGCCCCATAGGGTTTCCAAGGCTGCAAATCTTTATGGAAGCAGACTATCATATCTTTCTCCCACGGAGTAGCTTATGGGTTGGAACTACTGACCTTTTCGTTAGCAGCCGAGCGCTTAACCACTGCTCCACCAGAGCTCCTTATTAAAAAAAACACAAAAAACTGTTGCCTTCAAGTGGATTCTGATTCACAGTGACCCCATAGACCCTATAGAACTGCCCTATAGGGTTTCCAAGGAGGCCTGGTGAATTTGAACTGCCGATCTTTTTGGTTAGCTCTTAACCGCTGCACCACCAGGGCTCCACTGGCTCTCCAGGCAGCCTCAAAGTCTCTCCTACTTATTTTTAGGACCTTAGGAAGATTCACATGTGCTCATGAACAAGTCCTTTTAGCTACCATGTGGCACCTTCCATCATCCTCCTTTCCTCCTCTGATCGCCATCAATGAAGTCTCCAGCTATCTCCATCTGCTCTGCTGCTGGTGCCTGCAGTCAGGGCACTGGAGCTATTCCTCAGTGTCATAGCCACCCTTTTGTCAAGCCAACCATTTTATTTTGAGGAAGGGGAAGGAAGGAAGCCTAGAAACATCCCAACAGCCTCTACTGTTATCCTAGGGCAAGTACAGGTCCCACTACAGAATAGGAGGTACTGGGACAAGTTTGTGTGTCTGACTCTTTCTTTAGGATGACTCCTTTTCCAATGGTCTCTTCTTCTACACCTCTCCATAGTCTTTCAAGCAAATAGCCTCCTGGTGGCCCTGCCCCTTTATCCTCCAGATACACGTGTTGTTGTTGTTGTGTGCCATCCAGCCCATCCTGACTCCTAGTGACCCAATAGGACAGAGTAGAACTGCCCCCATAGGATTTCCAAGGCAGTAATCTTTACAGGAGAAGATAGTCAAGTCTTTTCTCCCACAGAGCCACTGGGTGGTTTCGAACCACCGACATTTTGGTTCGCAGCTGAGCACTTAACCACTGCACCACCAGGGCTCCTTCTAGATATACCTAGATGCGTCAGAATTTCAATCAGAGTTGGATTAAGAAATCTAATCAAGCAACTGCCCAGGGTACCAATCTACTACAGCACCAAAACACCACTGGAATAAATTGGAACTATTGCTACTGAAGTCCCTCCCCACCCCATCATGTGAATGTTGGTCTGTCTCCCAGAGCAGACAGCACCCCTGAATGGTAAGATGCAAAACAGTCTTTGCCAGGACTGTCCTATCTCTGTGGACTATTTTCGCTATGTACCTACATGTGCAAGTGGCTCGATGCTACCACACCTGAGGTCGAGAATCATAAAGATGAAATTCTGAGCCTGAATAGGGGAAACATAATGCCACTTACTGAGATCAAACCATCTAATTTTTAAAATTTACATTTTAAACCCTTTCATAGTCCTATTATGAGTTGTCTTCTGGTTCAGAAAAGTGTAAAAGAAAACCGAAGGGAGGACAAGAACATCAGAAAAGAGGAAAATATTTTGCCACGCTTTATCACAACTTGGACTCTATTTAGACTAGTAGGCATACATTAATAGGTGATCTGTTTCTATATACAACTTTTATTAATAGAAAGGCAGTTTATTTCTGGAGTCATTAAATAAATGTTGAACAAATATTTCAAAACTATCACGTGGAAGGGATACCAACTTATTATCCTGCTTGGTGCTCCTGATTTCTGGTCCAGACTTGAACATAGGAAGCAAATCAACTCAGACCCCAGCCCTACCAGGCCTTGGTTTGCTCTTCTGGGCAATGAAGGAAATAAACTAGAAGCTTAACAAACATTAACTGGGTACCTTTAAAATCATACGAATCTTTGCCATTCTTCCTGAAAGGAGTAGACAGTCAGCTGGAGTTTAGAAATCTCTGCTGTGCAAGGGATTTTTGCCTTGACAACTTTGCCGGGATAGTAAGATTCGATCTGAGGAAGTAGCAACTGTTCTGTTGCCCTGAACAGAGCCCCACCCAGGCAGGCTGGAATCCTCTCTTTCTTACAGCTCATTTTCCTCTGCTGCTTACATAAGCTCAGTTCAGCCACCATTTTGGAGAAAAGTTGTGGGCGAAACTAGAGCCAGAGTGAATGATTAGAAAGGATGTCTCCAGAGGCTACCATTTAGGGCCTCCACTTGGGGGGGATGTCAGAACCCATTAAACATGAGTGTGAACACAAACACACGCTCATCATTCACCTGCACTAGCCTCTCACCCAAACCAAAAAAGCCCACAATGGAGTTGATTCCAACTCGTGGCAACCCCATGTGTGTCAGAGTAGAACTGGGCTCCATAGTGTTTTCAATGGCTAAATTTTGGGAAAAGGATTGCCAGACATTTATTTCTTCCAAATCACCTCTGGGTGGACTTGAACCTGCAACCTTTCAGTTAGCAGCCAGGGCTTTAATTGTTTCCACCATCCAGAGACTCCAGCCTCTAACCTAGGTCTTTTCAAATTTGGATGTGCATACAAATCACCTGAGGATCCTGTTAAAATGCAGATTCTGACTGAATAGGTCTGGGATGGGGCCTGAGAATCTGCATGGCTACTAAGCTTCCAGGTGATGCTGATATTCCGGTCCTAAGGCCACACTTTGGCGCACATACAGCATTCACTGTGTTAGGGGCTAGGGATAAGGGTGAATCAGGGAGGTCAGAATCTAAAAGAGGAGATAAATATACAGGCCAGTGGGGACATTACAGTGTTATAAGCACTAATAAGGGTACATATAGATGTGCATAAGCACAGAGGAAAAGAGACTGAGTAGAGGCATCCTAGACTTAAAAAAAAAAAAAAAAGTCTGCCAGAAATCAATGGACTTCTATCTATGGATTCTCTTGACAGGATCTCGGAAAGAAATGAGGTCAGTTTGGCAAGATGGTATTTAGCACCTTGGATGGTGACTTCCCTGGGCACAGTAATATTTTTCACTTACCTTTGTAGGAGTCCCTGGGTGGTGGAAATGGTTCACTCCTTTGGCTGCTAACCCGAAGGTTGGTGGTTAGAATGCTCTCAGAGGCTCCTTGGAAGAAAAGCCTGGCAATCTTCCTCTGAAAGGTTGTTGTTGTGGCCGTTAGGTGCCACCCAGTTGATTTTCAACTTATAGTAACCCATATGACAGGGTAGAACTGCTCCATAGGGTTCTTAGGATGTAATCTTTACATGAGTAGATTGCCAGTTCTTTTTCCCATGGAATGTTGGATAGGTTTGAACTGCCAACCTTTTTTTTTAAATAATATTTTATTGTGTTTTTGGTGAAAGTTTACACAGCAAGTTAGGTTCACCTTTGACAATTTCTACATAAATTGATCAATGACATTAGTTACATTTTTCATATTGTGTCAACATTCTCATTAATTGTGTTCTGGTTGTTCCATTTCCAGTACTCTAGTTTCCCTGCTCCCTTACCTTTTTATCTTTGCTTTGGATTAAATGTTGACCTGGTCTCATACAGATGTTTTTTAGTAGGGCACTGATCTAACAGGTAATATCCTTTATTTATTTCTTTGTTTATTGTACTTTAGATGAAGGTTTACAGAGCAAATTAGCTTCTCAATGAACAATTAATACATGAATTTTTTTGTAACATTGGTTGCCAACCCCATGACATGTCAACACTCTCCCCTTCTTGACCTTGGGTTCCCCATTACCATCTTTCCTGTCCCCTCTCGCCTTCTTGTCCTAGCCGCTGGGCTGGTATGCCTATTTAGTCTCGTTTTGTTTTATGGGCCTGTCTAATCTTTGGCTTAAGAGTGAACCTCAGGAGTGACTTCATTACCGAGCTATAAGGGTGTCCAGGGGCCGTACTCTGAAGGTTTCTCCAGTCTCTGTCAGGCCAGGAAGTCTGGTCTTTTTTTGTGATTTTGGGAAATTCTCTTTTTTTTTTTTAAATTGTACTTTAGATGAAGGTTTACAGAGCAAATTAGCTTCTCAATAAACAATTAATACACATATAGTTTTGTGACTTTGGTTGCCAACCCCACAACATGTCAACACGCTCCACTTCCCGACCTCGGGTTCCCCATTACCAGCTTTCCTATCCCCTCCTGCCCTCCCGTCCTTGCCCCTGGGCTGGTGTGTCCATTTAATTTTCTTTTTTTTCCCGTACAAAAACTTACACATACATTGTTAGGTGACTCTAATTGCTCTCCCCATACTGTGACAGCACACTCCTCCTCTCCACCCCTGATTCCTCATGTCCATTCAACCAGCTCCTAACCCTCTCTGCCTTCCCATCTCACCTCTGGACAGAAGCTGCCCGTTTAGTCTCTTGTATCTACTTGAGCTAAGAGGTACACTCCTCATGAGTATCACTTTATGTACCACAGTCCAGTCCGATCCCTATCTGAAGAGTTGGCCTTGGAAATTGTTTTAGTTTTGAGCTGATAGAGAATCCATGGGCCATGCTTTCCAGGGTTCCTCCAGTCTCAGTCAGACCATTAAGTCTGGTCTTCTTACTAGAATTTGAGTTCTACACCCCATATTTCTCCTGCTCCATCAGGGATTCTCTGTGGTGTTCCCTGTCAGGGTGGTCATTGGTGGTAGTCGGGCACCATCTAGTTCTTCTGGTCACAGGCTAATGAAGTCTCTGGTTTATGTGGCCCTTTCTGTCTCTTGAGCTAATACTTTCCTTGTATCTCTGGTGTTCTTCATTCTCCTTTACTCCAGGTGGTTGGGACCAACTGATGCATCTTAGATGGCCACTTGCAAGCTTTTAAGATTCCAGACGCCACTCTGGTGTGTCCATTTAGTCTCATTTTGTTTTATGGGTCTGTCTAATCTTTAGCTGAAGGGCTAACCTTAGGAGTGACTTCAGTACAGGGGCCATACTCTTGGGGTTTCTCCAGTCTCTGTCAGACCAGTAATTCTGGTCTCTTTTTGGAGTTAGAATTTTGTTCTACATTTTTCTCCAGCTCTGTCCCGGACCCTCTATTGTGATCCTTGTCAGAGCAGTCAGTGGTGGTAGCCAGGCACCATCTAGTTGTGCTAGACTCAGTCTGGAGGAGTCTGTGGTAGTTGTGGTTCATTAGTCCTTTGGACTGATCTTTCCCTTGTGTCTTTGTAAACCACCAACCTTTTGGTTGCAACTATGAAAATGCTATGGAGTGCATTTTGCTCCGGAACACATGGGTTGCCATGAGATGGACTTGATGGCAACTGTGTTTTTAGAGCTTTGGTGGCACAGTGGTTAAGAGCTACAGCTGCTAACCAAAAAGGTTGGCAGTTCGAATCCACCAGCTGCTTCTTGGAAACCCTATGGGGCAGTTTTACTCTGTCCTATAGGGTCACTATGAGTCAGAATCAACTTGAGGGCAACAGGTTTGGTTTTTGTTTTCGTTTTGTATTCTGCCTAGTACCAGTACCAGTTTCCAAGTTGATTTTGACTCATGGCAACCCCATGTGTGTCAAAGTAGACCTGTGCTCCATAGGGTTTTTCAATGGCTGATTTTTTGGAAGTAGATCACCAGGGCTTTCTTCCAAGGCACCTCAGAGTAGACTCAAACATCCAAACTTTTGGTTACCAACCGATGCATTAACTATTTGCACCACCCAGGGACTCCCTGTCTAGCACAGTGCTAGCATATAAATTCTCCATAAATATTTGTTGACTGAATGAATTAATGACTTATTTTGTTTAATTTAAAATTTTTCAATTTTAATTAAGAAGTATAAAAGATAAGCCATTTAAGCATCTAGGTTCTCCTTGCTGCAAGCAAGGGGAAATGACCTTCAAATCAAGTGATTTCTAAAATGGGTCATCCTTGCCTGTGTTGTCCTCCCCACCCAGTCCTGTGGAATGCTGTGAGGGCGAAGCTGGAGGGCGGGCTGTGTGTCCATCATTTCATGCACACTGGATGGACCATTTTGGCAAGGGGACTGTCAGGCCTTTGCAGTTCTTAACTGCCCAGCCCAGGTCTCTCAGCAAAGTCTCTGTCGACCCTGAAGCTGTAGAGGAGAAATGGCCCCACATCAATTCTCATGGTCTCTCTCCCCTGGAGAACCCATGGAAAGCAAAGCCAGCAGTGCTCCTCATGCCAAAGGCGGGAGGGTTTCTGCTAACGGTGACACTGGCAATAACATTTTTCAGAGGGCTGCTTTAACTTGAGGGAGCCAAACCTAGGGGAGCACAGACTGCCCAAAGGCAGAGCATTCTGAGGGTGTGGTTGGGCCCGGGGAGGGGCTGGCCTGGCAGCTGGAGGCCATTAAACTGTGGCAAAGGCTCTCTTCTTTGTTCTTAGAATCAATTTAAAGTGCTACCAGCCCCTAGGGCAGGGAGTTAAATTCCAGAAATGGGAGGACTCAGGAGTGTCCAGACAAAATCATGACTTCCAAAAATAGGATGTCATTTTTAAAAAGCTATTTATTGAAATAAGACTCATTTTTAATATCCACAATCCCACACCCCCTAGCAAATGCACTGTTTTCATTTTGCCATGTTCTCGTCCATATCTAATGCAATTTTTATTGCTCTTTTTACCAATCAGTCATGCCTAGATTGTCTCCTCTTGTCTCCTCCCCACGTCTGAAGCTGGTTCTACCCGTTAGTTATTGCCATTTTTAGGTTTGTGGGATTAAAAGGGTGAGTCTCCTTCCTTCCCTACATTTCTTCGTTCACCACAACCCCCACCATGGGCATGCACGCATGCCACTGCTCCCTCCAGATGTCCCCCCTGCACTTGGTTGGTGGTGTGTTTCACTCACTCACTCAAAAAACCGGTTGCCATGAAGTTGATTCTGACTTTTGGTGACCCCATGTGTGTCAGAGTAGAACTGTACCCCACAGGGCTTTCAGTGGCTGATTTATTATTATTATTATTATTATTGTACTTTAAGTGAAAGTTTACAATTCTAGTTAGTCTCTCATAAAAAAAAATTTATACATACCTTGTTGTGTGGCCCTAGTTGCTCTCCCTGTACTGTGACAGCATACTCCTCCTTTCCACCCTGGATTTCGCATGTCCATTCAACTAGCTCCTGACTCTCTGCCTTCTCATCTCACCTCTGGACAGGAGCTGCCCATTTAGTCTCATGTATCTACTTGAGCTAAGAAGCACACTCTTCATGAGTACCATTTTATGTCCCATAGTCCAGTCTAGTCTTCGTCTGAAGAGTTGGCCTTGGAAATGGTTTTAGTTCTGGGTTGACAGAGAGTCCAGAGGCCATGTCTTCTGGGGTTCTTCCAGTCTCAGTCAGACCATTAAGTCTGGTCTTTGTACTAGAATTTGAGTTCTGCACCCCATTTTTCTCCTGCTCCATCAGGGACTCTCTGTTGTGTTCCCTATCAGGGTGGGCATTGGTGGTAGCCGGGCACCATCTAGTTCTTCTGGTCTCAGGCTGATAGAGTCTCTGGTTTATGTGGCCCTTTCTGTCTCTTGGGCTAATGCTTTCCTTGTTACTTTGGTGTTCTTCATTCTCCTTTGCTCCAGGTGGGTTAGGATCAATTGATGCATCTTAGATGGCCGCTCTTTAGCTTTTAAGACCCCAGATGCCTCAGTGGCTGATTTTTTAAAAGTATATCACCAGTCCTTTCTTCTGAGGTGCCTCTGGGTGGACTTAGAACCTCCAACCTTTCAGGTAACAGCAAGTGTGTTAATTGTTTGCACCACCCAGGGACTAGAGGTTTATTGACCGAGTTCTGTGGGAAAGGCACCAACTAGGAAGAGAAATGTGGTTTTTTAGCCTTATGCCTCTTCGTATCTTGAGTCGAACTAGAGTTGATCATTGGAAAAGGATGAATGCTGTTGTTAGGTGCCGTCGAGTGGGTACAACAGAACAAAACACTGCCCAGTCCTGCACCATCCTCACAATCATTTTGCTTAAGCCCATTGTTGCCGCCACTGTGTCAATCCATCTTGTTGAGGGTCTTCCTCTTTTTCGCTGACCCTCTATGAATAGGTGATGTTTACCTCCTAGGGCTGCAGCTCTGTATTTTGCCCAACCTCAGTGTCTTAATTTCCAAGGGCTGCCATAACAAAATACACAAATTGAATGGCTTTAAAGAGTAGACATTTATTTTCTCACAGTTCTGGAGGCCAGAAGTCCAAACAGGGTCTCAACTGTGTCCATTTCTTCAAAGGGCTTTGAGAAGAGAAGCACCTCTATAATAGCACCAGTTGGGTTCTTGCCCCTAGCAGGACTATGACATGGGGCTTTTCCCCAGCTCCTTTTGTTTCCCATCTCCTGTGTCCCTGGCTCAGACTTGAAAACATCCTTCAGTTCAGGTGGTTCCTGATGGCACTTCCTGGCTGCTCTTTCAACCTTGCCCCACATCCGGATCTCTTGTTTCTGGAGACTTCACTGTAACTCCCTTTGCTCACTTGCTTAGGTTTTATGTAGAAATGTTCTTTATTATGATTAGGCTAGTCCTCATCACTTACCAGAAAATGTGCAAAGCTTTTTCCTTAGAAAATGGTAGGCAGAGGAAATTAGGATGCAGAACTCAGATTAGAACTTCGTCTCCCTACAAAGTCTGGGCTAACATTGAGGTGTCCTTGGTCCCCATTTTGTAAGGCACTTTTTTCATTGATAAGTTTCTCCTTTTAAGTGAAAATAACTGTGGTGTAGGTTAAGTTCAGGGACTTGAAAACCAGTATTAGAAAGACGAAATAACAGTGTAACTTTGAAGTCACATAAACCTAGATTGAATCCTGGTTGTGCCATGGATTAAACTTTGTAAACTTGAAAAGTGTACTGTTTACTCAGCCTCAAGTTCTAAATGAGAAAATGTATATAAAATTCTTAGCACACTACTATGTAGTACACAGTGCTCTACAATTGTGTTTAAAAATTACTCACTAACAATTCCTGGCCACTTACTATTGCATTAGTATACTAATTTGTATTAATTAGGAAGTTTTTGACTGTAAATAACAAAAACTCCAACTCAACCAGCTTAAAAAATAAGAAAAAGATTTGTTTTAAATCTCATATAACAAGTCCTCAAGATAGAGTGGCTCCAGGGTTGGTTAGTTCACTGGATCAGCAATGTCACTAAGGACCTTGGTTACTTCCATCTTTGGTTGCTGCCATTCTTGTCACATTGGCTTTGTCTACAGGCCAGTTGCTCTCATGTCTATAACATGGCTTACATACAACCAGCATCACAAATAGTCACAATAGCATCTAAGAAAAAGGAGACCATGTTTATGCGTCTTTTAAAGAAAAAAAAAAAAAAGACTCTTCCATTTTAGGCCATGAAGGAGTAGCTGGTATTGGACTCGTTCTCCTGCCATAAAAAAACTTAGAAAACTGGACACTACACATGAAACAACACTGTACACGGCAGTACTGGGTGATCACTGAGAAAATGGAAACAGATGAGGTGCGCCCTAAGATTGCGCAGGCTTTCTGTCTGGAGGCACTTACTGGATGACAGGGTAAGGGGGGACCGAAGCAGAGCAGCCTCTCTGAATTTAGGAGACAGAAATCAGAGTTCAGACAGGCAAAGGTTGGGATCTGTGGGGCAGAGTACCAAAGAGGAGAAAGCTACACAGAGAAAGAACCCTCAGAAATCTGCTTAAGGGGAATCTTTGAGCCTTTGGCTGAATACCAAGCTGTGTAGGCTCAGAGTAAAACTCCACAAGGCTGGACAAGAAAATAACTCTTGAAGATCTGTAAGCTGAACAATTCCTAGTGTTCACACAGGAAAGAGGGCTGTTTGTATTACAACCAAACTAGATAGTCTTCATAGAACACCTAGGCATTCAAGAGAGACCGCAAAAGGATCATGCCTTAGTAGTAAGGGTAAACTAACCTCAGAATAAAGGCTACCTGCATTCACAAAGCTTAAAAAACAATCCCCAAAAGAATCAAGCTGATCTGCAGGTAAGTTAACTGCCCGTCCATATAATGCCCATCATTTTAAAAAAGAAAACAAAACGCAGATACTCAGCAATGTAACATTCATAGCAGCCAATAAAAAATTACCAAGCAAGCAAAAAATAAAGAAAACGTGACCCATAACCAGGAGAATAGTTGGTCAATAGGAAATAGACTTCACATTGACAGTCATGGGGGATTTATCAAATAAGGAATTTAACCAGCTGTTATAAATAACATGTTCAAGAATTCGAAGTAAAACGTGAAGATCATGAAGCAATAAACTGAAACTATAAGAAATGAAATGGAATTTCTAGAGATGAACAATATAATATCTGAAATTAAAAATTCACTGGATGGGCTTAATAGCATATTCAACACTGCAGATGAAAAGATCAATGAACTCGAAGACATAGCAGTAAAAATTGTCCAGATTAAAGCATAGGGGAAAAAAAGTCTGAAAAACAATGAGCAGAGCCACAGTAACCTGTGGAATAATATCAAGTGGACTGCCATACATGGAATTGGAGTCCCAGAATGAGAAAAAGGGTGCTGGGGGATGAAAAATATTTGAAGAAATAATGGCCAAAATTTGATGAAAACTATAAGCCACAGATCTTAGAAACTTAATAAACCTCAACAAGATACATACAAAGAAATACAGAGCAAAATACATAATAAAATTGCTGAAAACCAATGATAAAGAGGAAATCTTAAAAGCAGCCAGAAAAAGACACATTGCATACAGGAGAACAAAGACAGAGGCTGCCTGCTTGTCAAAAACATTGTAAGTCAAAAGACAATAAAATGACATCTTTAAAGGGATGAAAGAAAAAAAAATTCTCACAGTCTAGAAAGCTATACCCAGGGGAAACACTATCCTTCAAAAATGAAGGCCAAAAAAAAAAAAAGACATTTTGAGGCAAACCAAACATGAGAGAATTTATCTCCAGTAGAGCTACACTACAAGAAATGTTCAGGGAGTTCAACTGAGAAGAAAATAATACCAGATGGAAATCAGGAATTAAACAAAGATATACAGAAGACATCTTTTATTTAAAAATTTCTTTACAAGAGAATCGACTGTTTAAAACAAGAATAACAATAATGTAATATAAGATTCATAACATATGTAGAAGGAAAATATATGAAAACAATAGCACAAAGGAGGGAAAGAGTGTTGTAAGGTTCTTATATTACGTTGTTGTTAGTTGCGGTCAAGTTGATTCTGACTCATGACAACCCCATATGTGTAGAGTAGAACTGCTTCATAGGGTTTTCAAGGCTGTGGCTTTTCAGAAGCAGATTGCCAGGCCTGTCATGTGAGGCACGTCTGGATGGATTTGAACTGCCGACATTTCAGCTGGTAGTTGAGTGCTAATCATTTGCGCCACTCAGGAACTCCTTCTTACATTATACATGACCTGATATAATATTATGTGAAGGTAGACCATGTCAAGTTAGAGATGCAGATTGCAAACATAGAGAAACTACTTTTAAAAAAGAATAGCAAAGAAGTATAGCTAAAAGCCAAAAGAAGGGATAAAACGGAATATGAAAAAAGAAAGTAAAACAAAACTCAATCTTAAAAAAAAGAAGAAAAGAACAGTTGAGACAAACAGAAAACAGCAGGATGACAGAATTAAATACAACCATAATGAAATTTCATTAAATGTAAATGTTTCAAATATCCCAATTATAGGGCAGAGATTGTCAGAATGGATAAAAAAGCAAAACCCAACTGTATGCTGTCTACTAAAATTGCACTTTAAATATAAAGTCACAGATACACAAAAGTAAAAGGATGAAAAAAGATATACCATACAAACACTAATCATAACACTGGAAAAAAGATCTGCAAAACATGTATCTGATAGGACTTGTATTCAAAATATATAATGAGCTTTACAACTCATTAATAAGAAGAGAAACAACCCAATTAAAAGTGGGCAAAATATTTGAATAGACACTTCACCAAAGAAGATACACAGATGGCAATAAGCACATGAAAAGATGCCCTGCATCATTAGTCATTAGGGAAATGAAAATTAAAACCACAATGAGATACCATTACATATTCACTAGAATAGCTAAAATTAAGACATCTGACAATACCAACTGTTGACAAGGATGTGGAGGAATCAAAACTCTCATATGTTTCTGGTGGGAATGTAAAATAATATATTCCAATATATTATTTTGGAGAACTATTTGACAGATTCTTATAAATTTAAATATAAACCTACTATGTTGCTGTTAGGAGCCCTGGTGGTACAGTGGTTAAGAGCTGCTAACCAAAATGTTGGCAGTTTAAATCCATCAGGCACTCCCTGGAAACTATCGGACAGTTCTACTCTGTCCTATAGGGTCACTATGATTCGGAATCAACTTGACGGCAATGGGTTTGGTTTTGATTTATGCTGTTAGTTGCCATTGAATCAGTTCTGCTTCATGACAACCCCATGCACAACAGAATGAAACATTTCCTGGTCCTGTGCCATCTGCACAATCACTGGTATGCCTCAGTTCACTGTTGCAGCCGCTATGTATTTTAAGTGCCTTCCATCCTAGAAGGTTCATCTTCTGGCACTATATCAGACAATATTCTGTTGTGATCCATAGGATTTTCTTTTTTTGATCCATAGGATTTTCACTGTCTAACTTTCAGAAATAGATCCCTGGGCCTTTCTTCCTAGCCTGTCTTAGTCTGGAAGCTCCACTGAAACCTGTCCATCATGGATGTCACACTGGTATTTAAAATACTGGTGGCATAGCTTCCAGCATCATAACAACAGGCAAACCACCACAGTATGTCAAACAGATGGTAGAAACCTACCATATGATCCAACATTTCCACTCCCAGGTATTTTCCCAAGAAAAATAAAAACATATGTCCACACAAAAACTTGCTTGCAAATGTTCATAGTACCTTAATTCATAGTAGACAAAATCCAGGGAGAACCCAAATGTCCATCAACTGGTGAATGGTTGACAAACTGTGGTATATTTTGTTGTTGCTGGGTGTTGTCAAGTCCATTTCGACTCATAATGACCCACGTGACAGGGTAAAACTGCCCCATAGGGTTTTCTAGGCTGTATTCTTTACAGGAGCAGGTTGTCAGATCTTTCTCCTGCAGAGTGGCTGGGTTAGCAGCCTAGCGCTTAACCCTTGTGCCATCAGGGTTCCTGGAATACTGCTCAGCAACAAAAAGGAATAAACTACTGATACACCCAACAACATGGATGAATCTCAAAAGCATTATGCCTAGTGAAAGAAACCATACATAAGAGGCTTTATTTGTATAAGTCCATTTATATAAAACTTAGAAAAGGAAAAACTATAGTGATAGAAAGCAGATCAGTGGTTGCCAGGGTCTAGGTGTGGAGGGAAGGGATTGACTGCAAACGGACGTCAGGGAAGTTGTGGGGGAGATGGAAATATTCTAAATTATGATTGTGGTAGTGGTTACATAACTCTACATTTGTCAAAACTCATCAAGGAAAACACTTAAAATTGGTGAATTTTATTACATGTAAGTTGTACCTCCAGACCTGGTGGTACAATGATTAAGTGCTCAACTGCTTTCTGAAAGGTTGGCGGTTGGAACCCACCAGCACCTCCATGAGAGAAAAACCTGGTGATCTGCTCCCATGAAAACCCTATGGGGCAGTTCTACTCTGTTACATGGGGTCACTATGAGTTGGAATAGACTCAACAGCACCCAATAACAAGTTATACCTCAAGAAATCTTAAAAACTAGAAAGAGAGAGAGAAAGAAAGAAAACAAAGATAAAAAACACTAATCGTAAAAAAGAGTGGCATATTAAGAAAAAAGGAGACTTGGTGATGCAATCGTTAAGCATTCAACTGCTAACCAAAGGGTCTGTGGTTCACACCCACGAGCCACTCCACAGGAGAAAGATGTGGCAGTCTGCTTCTGTAAGATTTACAGCCTTGGAAACCCTACAGGGCAGTTCTACTCTGTCCTACAGGGTCGCTATGAGTCAGAACAGACTCCATGGCAACAGTTTTGACTTTGGTATATTAAGAAAAAGGAAACATTTCCAAGAACTCTTCCCAGCAAACTTACCCTCACATCTCATTAGCCAGAATTTCCTCACATGTTAATGCTTAAGTCAATCACTGACAAGGAAATGAAATTTATGAGAATTAAAGTTGAGAGCTTTAGAGAACTCATGCTTAAAGCAATCAGGAATTACCCACTGGGAATTGGGATGGGACCAGCATCCCTTGAGGTACATGGTCCCACAGAGGTGGGTGGACCCCTCAACAACATTGAAGTTCTGCTAGAAAAGAGGAAGGGGATTATATTATTCAAAGTAACTGTAGCAGCTCTAACAAGTGAGCCCACAAATCAGTGACTTAACATCATCAAAATTTATTTCTCCCTCACATAACAGAACAGTGTGGGTATGCATGATTGGGGGCATCTTCCCCATCTTGTAGCTCTGTTATCACTGTGACCTTAGGCCTCTTCTTCCAATGGGCAGCTGGGGGTATGAAGAAGCCACACTACTACTTCTTAATCTGCCCTCCTCCCTTGAAGTTATGCATATCATTTTTGCTCATACTCACTGACAAGAACTAGTCATTTAGTCACATCTAGATGGAAAGGTCATAGGGTGCTGTGAGTCAGGATCAACTCAACAGCAGTGGGTAGATGGTTTTCAAATTTGTCGGAGTACAATTTTTTATAGTAATCTGTTATGATTCTTTTAATTTCAGTTGGGTCTGTTGTGATATCACCCATCTCATTTCTTATACGCATTATCTGCTTCCTCTCCTGTTTTTATTTTGTCAGTTTGGCCAATGGTTTATCAATTTTGTTGTTCTTCTCAAAGAACCAGCTTTTGGACCTGTTAACTCTTTCAATCGTTTTTCTATTCTCTATTTCATTTAATTCTGCTCTAATTCTTATTATTTCCTTCCTTCTGGCACCTGTGGGCTTCTTTTGCTGCTCTCTTTCTACTTGTTCCAGTTGTAGGGTTAATGCTTTGATTATGACCCTTTCTTCTTTTTGGATGTGTGCATTTACTGCTATAAACTGACCTCTGAGCACTGCTTTTGCTGTGTCCCAAAGGTTCTGGTAGGATGTGTTTTCATTCTCGTTTGATTCTATGATTTTCTTTATTCCATCCTTAATTTATTCTATAACAGTAGTTTTTGAGCAAGATGTTGTTTGGTTTCCATGTGTTTGATTTTTTTTTCCCTTGCTTTTTGTGTTGTTGATTTCCACTTTTATGGCTTTATGGTCAGAAAAGATGCTTTGTAATATTGCGATGTTTTGGATTTTGTTAAGGCTTGCTTTATGGCCTAATATGTGGTCTATTCTGGAGAATGTTCCATGTGAGCACTGGGTAGATGGAAAGAGAGCTGGAATTTGGTGCCTAGCAGGAGAGCTGATTCCCAGTGATAACTCTATACATTTTGGTAGACAGCTGACTGTCTGCCATGGGTCAGCGTGGAGGTGGGACCACTGAATGTTGGGGGACAAATCAACAGCTTCTATTATATAAATGCTTTATTTATGCTTTCTTAGACATCCCCAAAGCAATGCTGTGCCATAAATGTTCTTATTGTCACCATTTTAAAAGCAGTTACCATCAAGTTGATTCCAATTTATGGTGACCCTATGTGTGTCAGAGTAGAACTGTGCTCCACAGGGTTTTCAATGGCTGATTTTTCAAAGTAGTTTGCCAAGGTTTTCTTCTGAGGCACGTCTGGATGGACTAGAACCTCCAACCTTTTTTTTTTTAAGTAGACCTTGTATTTATTTATATTTACAACCTATGTATTACTGAATGCTTATATCCATAATCCACTACATTAGGTAAAAACCAAGACACTGTAACAAACAACCCCCAAAATGTAGTAGTTTAAGGAAGATTGTATTTAACTTCCCTCTCAAGGAGGAGTCTCTTTTGTTTATGCTGATGGAGTAGCTCTGCTACATGATAGCATCCAGAGACTCAGTTTCCTTCTATTTTGTTGCTCTGCCATTTCAAAAGTGTTGTTGTCTGCATCGTAAACTTTGGATTGTTTTATAACTGGTCCAGCCTGTAAGAAGCAGCAAACTAGTCCAAGGCAAGTCATTATTTTCAAGTGATGTGGAAGTTACAGACAACACTTTAGCTCACATTCCCTTGTTAAGAACTTGATCCTGTAGCGACATTTAGTTTCAGGAAAGGCTGGAAAATGTAGACTCTAGCTGGAAGAACATACATCTAGTAAAACTCTATTACTACACTCTAGTACTATGAAAGAAGAGAAAAATAGATTTGAGTGAAAGTTGGAGTTTACCACAACATCCATAATCCAATTCTTTCCAAATATAATGCCAAGTATCTTACATATGCTTGTGTGAAATCATAAGCAAGTTTACATTGAATAGAGTGCATTTTCTCTATTCCTAGACAAAAAGTACTGCCACACATTTAACCCATCATGTTAAGTGCATTTTTACCGATATTCTTTTGTGTGTGTGTGCTTTAGGTGAAACATTACAGAGCAAATCAGTTTCTCATTCAACAATTTATACGGAAGTTGTTTTGTGACATTGGTTATAATCCCCACATTGTGTCAACACTCTCCCCTTCCACACTCCAATTCCTCATTTCCATCTGTCCATTTTTCCAGTCCCTTCCTGCCTTCTCGTCATTTCTTTTGGGGAAGTGTTGCCCTTTTGGTCTTGTATACATGATTGAACTAAGAAGCACAGTCCTCACATGTGTTGTGTTTCATAGACCTGTCTAATCTTTGGCTGAAGGGTGAACTTCAGGAGTGGCTTCAGTTCTGAGTTAGAGTGTCCCGGGGGCCATGGTTCCAGGGATTCATCCAGTCGCTATCAGACCAGTAAGTCTGGTATTGTTTTGCGTGTGTGAATTTGATTTTTGTTCTACATTTCTCTCCTGTTCTGTCCGGGACCCTCTATTGTGATCCTTGTTGGAGCGGTTGGTGGTGGCAGCTGGGCACCACCAAGTTCTTCTGGGAACCTCCAACCTTTTGGTAGCAGCCTAGTACATTAACTGTTTGCACCAACCAGGGGCTTCGTCCCATTCTACAGATGTGGAAACTGAGACCCAGAGAGGTTAAATAACTTGCCCAAAGTCAGGATAGCTTTTGTGGGTGGAAGAGCCAGGGTGCTCACCCAGGCATTTGTGATTCCACACCTGGCCCTCTTAATCATTATTCTATATTGCTTGAGGAAAAGCTTCACCACTTCTTGCTTCCTCTTTTGACTTTTTAAGTTTCTGGCTCAGGTAACTGCCAGAAGGAACACTTTGAGAATGGGGCCATACCGGTGAGGAGCAGGTGTCTGCCTTACACTCATCAAGTGCTTTTTGTCACAGAATCATGGACTGTGGAGATACTCCTCCAGCCCCTCTCTTCAGGGTAATGTTGACCCATGTCTGGGCAAATAAGAAAAGTTTAGTGTGTCTGCTCAAATAAATCCTAACTCTCATTCGGCAGGAATGACTAGTTCCCACGACTCATATGACTACCCCTTGAAAACAATCAAGTGTTTCACTGTTTGTTCATGCTAGGGTGTGGTGAGAAGTGGTAGAGTTGTGTTTTCCTTGGTTTTTATCTTCTGTCTTGGAGCAGTCATGGCTGTCTGTGTATCACACAGTCCGAAGGGTGTCATGGAAGGAAGGCACAGAAGTAGGAAGGGAAAGCAGGAAAAAGGGAGGGCCGAAAGAGAACTTTTCCAATATATTTAAGACAGTGAGACAATCCACACCCCTTTTTTTATTAAAAATAAAACACCATTCTCACCTAAAGCTGCCATTGCAGGCATGGTAGGTTGGTGGAATAGGAAGCTAAATGAATTCATTCTGATTCAAAGTCCTTGGCATATCACCTGAAAATGTGTTTAACCCAAACCAGTTGCTGTTGAGTTGATTCTGACTCATGGAGACCCCATGTGTGTCAGAGTAACTGTGTTCCATAGGGTTTTCAGTGCAGTGGCTGATTTTTTTGGAAGTAGATCACCAGATCTTTCTTCCCAGGCACCAGGGTGGACTCAGACCTCCAATCTGTTGGTTTGCAGTTGAGTGCATTAACCGCTTGTACCCCCCAGGGACTCTGAAAATGTGTTTACAGATGGCGAACTTACTCCTCTAGAAGAGAGAGCCTCGCTCCAGCCATTCTTTAATCAGAGCTCAGGTACTTTCCAAGTTAATTTATTTTAAGCTATTTCCTGCTGGAAATCCAGCACAGAGGTGGTCATACCCTCCATTTGAAGCACTAATAATTCACATTTTAACTCCAGTCTGCTCCCTTATCTTCATTTGGCATACTTTGTGGAATCATTTTAACATACCATAATCACTTTAATATACTGTGTAATTGTGGACAAGTGACTTAGGCTTTCTGGGCCTCATGTGTAAGATCAGGGGGTTGGACTACATTAACAGTTTTGGATTCTGTTTCCCAAATAAAATCTTATGTTGCGCTCTAATGAATGAAAGATATAAAAACAGAACTACTCTAGGTGTTGCTGAAGCATTTATTGAGCAGACCTACTATGCACCAGGCAATGTGCTGGGTCTGGGGATATAAAGCTGAGTAGGGTACAGCCTCCACTCAAATTCTAGTGGGGGAGACAGACACTTAAATGCAAGACAGATGCATAACTATAGGACACATGCAGTAGACATAGCACTGGAGATACGCTCAGGGCATGGTGGGGACACCAGCCTGCGGACACAGGGAAGGCTCCCCAAGGAGAGAAGAGTAGCTGCAGCAGATGCCCCTTTCACATCCCTTGGCCCCTCCCTTGGTTTCTAGGCAGCCATGCTGGACAGTTCAGGTCCTGCTGCCAGTGGCCAACTTCAGGCACACCTGTGTCTCTCCACTTGTCTGCGTCATGGCTTTGGACTCCAGTAAGTACAGTCCAGAGGTGTGGGGATTTAATGCCCCTGGGGCCAACCTCCTGCAGGAGAAAGATGCAGTTGGCTTCTGTGAAGATCACAGCCTTTGAAACCCTATGGGGCAGTTCTGTTCTGACCTACAGGGTTGCTATGAGTCGAAATCGACTCAATGGCAGTGGATTACGTTTTCTGGCTTGGAGGCCAACCTCAGCCATTGAGGTAGGAGAAAAACTAGTTGTCATTGAGTGGACTCTTACTCCTGGCGATCCCACGTGTGTCTGAGTAGAACTGTGCTCTGCAGGGTTTTAAATGGCTGATTTTCCAGAACTAGATTGCCAGGCCCTTCTTCCAAGGTGCCTCTGGATGAACTCAAACGGTCAACCTTTTGGTTAGCAGCCATGCACATTAACCTTAACTGTTTGCACTACCTAGGGACTCCTGAGGTAGGAGAGTCAGAGAGTAAATGCCTGAGCCTCCTGTCCCCTGGGGGACAGTTCTAAGACGTATTCTACACAGTTTGCCACAGCAGTACCCACCTCAACAACACACCCTTTATCGGTCTTCTCTCATTCTCTGACTTGCTCTCCCTACTCCCTTATCATTGCTTTCTGAGATCACTTCCTAAATAAACCTCCTACACCCCAGTCTGCCTCTCAGGCTTTGCTTTCAAGGGAACCTAAACTAAAAAAGTGGCCATGTGTGCTTCTGCCAGAACTCTCTTGGAGCCATGGGCCACCACGTGAGAAGTCCACCCTTTTGGTGAAAGAGGTACAGCCAGCCCCTACTCATTCCAGCCACCCCAACTGAAGCATTATACATGTGAGTGAGGCCATCTTGGAAGTTCTAGCACAGCTGGATGCAGCCACGTGAGTGATTCCAGCCAACACCGGGAGAAGCAGAACTGCCCAGCTAAGCCCACAGAATTTTGAAAAAGAATAAATAGTTTTTATTTTAAGGCAAAAAAGAAAGAAAGGAAGGAGAGTGGGAGGAAGGAAGGAAGGGAGGGAGGAAGGAAGGAAGAGGCCATCCGAAGAAGTATGAAAGGTGTTTCAGAGAAAGGGAATGGCAGGAGCAAAGGCTCAAAAGTGAGCGGCGGCACAGAGGACATTGTAATGCTCAACAGTTCAGTGCTGGCTGGGCTGTGACATTTGAGCTGTTGACTGCATAGAATCTGGGGTCAATCACCATGCATCTCAGATTTCCACACTGCCCAGGACTCTCCCAGACCACACTAACCCCTCCACCATTGTGTGCTTAGAGAAAGCAAACTAATTCTAATATTTGCTGACCCAGTGCAGACTGATGAACAGTGCGCTTTTCAAGGGGTAGGGGAGGAGAGACAGCTGCCTGCTGCTCTTGGAGACAACGTCTTTCTTAGCAGCTGCTGTGACTGGTGGTGGCAGTGCCCTCTCTCATCACACTAGGCCCCAAGTTCTAGGGTGGTTGACACAACCTCATCATATTCCAGCCTTTCCCTGGAAGTAGATGAGAGCGCATTGCGATTAAAACTACCTCGTTGTATTTAATCCACAAATGAGGAGTTAGAATGTAAAAAGTCTCTTGGAGGGCAGCAGGTATGGACAAGAATTTTATAGTAGGGAGCATAAGAAAATGGTTTAACATTGTAAAACTACATGAACATCATAAAAGAAATGAAAAAAAGTAGCACCAGATAAACGGGAACAATGGCAGCAAGGCATGGAGGAACTGGAAGTAAATTTACACTCAGTTCATGCTATTAAGTCCTATACATTTGCTAGGCAGAGACCACAAGCTTGACTAGAAGCTTTCTAGATGCTAACATCGAAGTGAAAACACCACCAGTTACAGTATTTACAGAGTCCATAAGGTAAAAACAAACCAGTTGCTAAGGAAAAGCACAACTGTTCTTGGTACTGAGACCAGAGTGAAATTTCTCCCTGGGTCCTAAATAGAGAGATGCTGCCTGATGTAATGAAGAGCATCTGTAAACCTGTCCTTCCAGGAAACACAATGACAAAATGCATAGAGCTGTGTCTTAGGACATTTCTCACTATATGGCATCGTGACAAAATGGAATTGAGTAAAAGCAACTTTATGGGGCAACCAATATGATATATCCAGGTACCAAGCTCACTGATGGGCCACTTAATTCATAATTCAGGGGTAGATTTTAGGATATCTAGAAGAATGTACAGACTGCATTTACTTCACATAATCTTCCATAAATATTGTTTCCCTGAGCTGAGCTTTTAAAAAAGATTGAAGGGCAGTAAGTTTGAAATTATCATCTGGTGGGTGGCTGTTCTAGATGGTTGGTTAAGCACAAAATCACCTGCTCTAGCAATCAATCAGCCCAATGTGGGCAGGTCTGAGAGCCTCTTGGGAAGATGCTGGAGGCACACCAGGACAGCCCGCTGCTGCTCAGAAGTGGGGCGGCAGTGTTTCCATGGGCAAGACACCGAAGATTCTCCTCAGAAAGTAATTTTGAATTCTCTCTAACTCAGAGGTAAACGGGAGCACTGGTGGCACAGGCCCACAAGCTTTATGTCATAAAACGTGGATACAATAATTTTACCCTGAAAAAAAAAAAATTAAGCAGATGTGGCAATCTGCTTCTGCCACGGGGTAGAAAAAACATTCAGTAAAGTTCTCATGAAGAGGGCAATAGTGGTTCAGTGGTAGAATTCTCACCTTCCATGCAGGAGACCTGGGTTCAATTCCTGGCCAATGTACCTCATGTGCACTCAGCACCATCCTGGGAGTGGAGGCTTGTATGCTGCTATGATGCTGGATAGGTTTCAGCAGAACTTTCAGACTAATACAGACTAGGAAGAAAGGCCTGGTGATCTGCTTCTGAAAATCAGCCAATGAAAACCCTATGGATCACAAGAGTCAGACCTGCCACCATTTACGGGGATGGCACAGGACTGGGCAGCATTTCATTTCATCATGCCTGGGGTCCCCATGAGTCCAGGGTCAACAGGCCAGCAGGTAACAACAACAAAGTACCCATAAAGTGACTGACTGTGCAAAATAGCACCCCCGTGCACCCTGCAAGATATACAGAGATGCAATATGTATCCCTGGCTAAGTGACTTGCTGAGGGGAATTATGAGCTACAAAGTAGATAAAAATTGGGGATGTCTGCTGAAAATGATGACTTTGATTTTAGAATAATTCATCTGTGAGTCCTTCTCTCCAGCAGAGTAGGTAGGTCACAGAAGTAGTTGTTCTCATTTTTCCACAATCAAACCATGCCATCTACATATGAGAGTTCTCTGTTCACCAACAGGGCACACATTCATCTCTGCCCAAAGGGATCTCAACTCACTGAACTGAAGCTAGAGAAGAGGAAGGAGCGGAATGGACAAGACTTAACTTTGGAAGAGGGACTAGTGAAGACAGTTGGTGGGACTTAGCTAAATCACACTGTCTTGAGGTTGGAAAGGACTTCCTTCGTGGGTCAGTTTGCTCAAGGCCACACATAACGAAGTAAACCTGCTATGGTCTCCCTTACAGGTGGACAACCAACCTCTGATTGAATGCTTAGAGAGGAGAGGATACCACCACGTTAATATACCTTGCCTTATTATTGAGCTAACTCTGCTTATAACAAACTGGGCCTATTCAAACTAGGTGAAGGATATTGAATATGCCATGGACTACTAGAAGAATGGAGCCCTGTGGTTAAGTGTTTGGCTGCTAACCAAAAGGTCAGCAGTTCAAATCCACCAGCCATTCCTTGAAAACCCTATGGAGCAGTTCTATGCTGACCTATAGGGTTGCTACGAGTTGGAATTGAGTCGACGGCAATGTTTTTTTTTTTGGTACTAGAAGAATGAACAAATCTGTCTTGGAAGAAGTACAGCCAGAATGCTGCTTAGAAGTAAGGATGGTGAGACTCTGTCTCACATACTTCAGACATGTTATCAGAAGGGACCAATGCCTGGACAAGGACATCATGCTTGGTGAAGTAGAAGGTCAGTGGAAAAGAGGAAGACCCTCGACAAGATGGATTGACAGTGACTGCAACAATGGGCTCAAACATAGCAACAATTGTGAGGATGGTGCAGGACTGGGCAGTGTTTCGTTCTGTTGTACATAAGGTCACTATGAGCTGGAACTGACTCAATGGCACCTAACAACAACAACAATAGGCCTATTCTGTCACTGGCTTAATGTAAAAGCAAGTCTATTCCTCCTTTAAAATACAAAACTTCAAAACTAACTGAAAATAACTACCCATATCTCTCTGTTGTCTTCTCCAACTCTTCCAGAAGAGCCCATTTCTATATAAGATAACTCCTCTCTGGATGAGAATTGCTAGATTTAGGAAAGAAAAATACAGGATGCCTAGTTAAACTTGAATTTCAGATAAACAACAAATACTTTTTTAGTATAAGTATGGTCCATGTAATAATATTTGGGACATATTTATAATAAAATATTATTCATTATTTATCTGAAGTTCAAATTTAGCTGGGTTTCCTGTATTTTAGCTAGGAACCCTACTCTGGATGCATTTTAGTTTGTGAATATTCCTTTAAAAATGTAGTGCATAGAAATTAAGATATTATTCCTGTTGAACCCAGAAGTAGAGCTCAAGTGAGCTGATTAAGGCTGGTGGGGAAATGGTAGAGGGAAGAGAAGGAGAAATCCCAGTGGGTATGCGTGGTTGTTGTTCATTGCCGTGGAGTTGGCTTTAATTCATAGCAACCTTACATATAACAGAACAAGAGTTGCCTGATCCTGCACCATCTTCACTACCATTGGTATGTTTGAGTCCATTGTTGTGGCTATGGTGTCAATCCATCTCATTGAGGGTTTCCTCTGTTTTTGTTGGCCCTCTACTTTACCAAACATGATGTCCTTTTCTAGAGATTGGTCTTGATGACATGTCCAAAGTAAGCAAGTTGAAGTCTTGCCATCTTCGATTTTATGGAACATTCTGGTTATATTTCTTCTAAGATTGATTTGTTTGTTCTTTTGGCAGTTCATGTATATTCAATATTCTTTGCCAACACCACAGTTCAAACACATCAAATCTATGTGTGGAGAGCAGGGTAAAGTTTCTTTCTGTAAGGAGAAAGTGCCCTCTTCCCCTGGCACGCTTAGCTCTGTGCCAGAGCGTAAGGCTTGGCGAGTGAAGGTTGGTGGGGCTGGGCACCCCTTGATACCACCACATCAGCAGGCCTGGCCCTAAGTAAAAAATTTCCTTCAACATCCCGCAGCTCCCTCCAGCTATTTTTAACCACCCCCCCCTTGATGTGGAAGCACTTCTTCTTCTTCTTCTTTTAACAATTGAAGCTGCTGTCTCTATTCATTTTCAGAGATATTTTCAGCCCAGATGATAGCATATTTGCAGACTACTACACATAATGGCTTATGCCTCTCTCATCTACTTACCTTCCTTTTAATTTCCTTTGCTCTTTTGGCATCAATCTTCTCCTCATCCTTTACAGCATTGGGGGTCTTTTGATAGATTAAATTAGATTATAAACTTCTCCAGGACCAGAGCCACGTATACCCTTAACGTAATAATAATGCCTCACTCACGTGGAGAGCTTTTTTGGCAAAAGCCTCAGCTCATCCCATTGTCTTATTTTCTTCCACCCCAGTGGCCCCGAAGGAGTAAACTCTCTGAAGGGCATGGGCTCCGGAGACGAGATGTGGCAGAAGTGGAACATGGGCAGTTCTGCGTCATCTGAGAACACTTTCTCCACTGTCTCCCATTTTAGTCTTTTAGGGCAGAAGGATCAGAAGGAGGTCACAGAGCATGACCTGCCCCCAGGCAGAACCACGCTTAACCCATTCCAAACAGACGAGGCTCATACTGTTTTTGAAATCTGTCAAACGGGCATGCCACAACGTCCAGGTGGTCCAACAGTATTGAATAACTCTTACTAGTCAGGAAATGAAGGCTTCTTCTTCCCACCCACCCCCCTTTTAAACTCTTAATTACATTCTCTGATTCTATTATTAAATCTTAAGTTTCTTTTTGATTAATAATCCTTTGTTTAACTTCAACAGGGGGAATATATACCTGGAAACAAAACAGAGACTATTATGAATGAAAACGATTAGCTGAATGAAATGCTGCCATCAGATATACTCCTTCACCTCTGCTGAAGTAGAGGCCGGGGGTGTTTCACGCCTGCATGTCTCTCTGTATGGGCTGCTGGGGGTGGCTTGACTAACACACCAAGCCTGGGTGAATATGAGAACAATCACCAAATTCAGTCATTGGGAGCCTTGTAACATTTTCATTCTCAACATTAAGTAATAAGGTAGGTGTTTTTGCCTGATCTCAGCAGGAAAGCCTGTTTGGAGTGAGAGTGTGAGGACTCTCACAGGGTTTTCAGGGACAACGCCTCCAGTCTGACACATGAATTGAGAGGCAATAAGGGCTGGTTGTTGCGACCAGCGCTCTGTGCGTCACTGTGATTGGGCATAGGAAACTCATAGGGTTCGTTCTTCTTGGAAGTGGAGGTGGGTGTAGGTTAGAGTGACTGGAAAGTGAGTCTTCCTGCTCCGGGCAAGCTCACAGATTAACCAAACTAAGAACAATTGGTTCGGGACAAAAGCCTTACAGTATAGGAGGTTACTCACTCTGGCAAATATCTTTCGTAATGAAAGCACCTTTAGAGTTCGTGGTTAACATATTGTGCTGGTCTGCTGGGGGTGCTGTGTTTCTTTAATTAGTAACATGTTCTATCCTTTTGTAGTGAGGGCCATGCAAGAGCATGGTGGTGATGACCAACTATGGAGTTACTAATTTTTGTTTATTTTCTACCACAAAAACGGCTGTCTTTGGTTGGCTCTAATGGCATAACGAACTGTCCACCACCAACAAGCTATCCACTTCAGTCCTCATTCTACTTGTGCTATGTCTTAGCTTATATTTTGTAAGAGGTTGACTCAAGACACACTTTACACTAATCCTGTCTCATTAATGTAACAAAGACAACCTATTCCCAAATGGGATTATAACCACAGCCATAGAGGTTAAGATTTACAACACATATTTCTGGGGGACATAATTCAATTTATAACATTCCACCTACCCTTTACACCCCCCTCCCAAATTCATGTCCTTACCATATGCAAAACACGTTTACCCCACCACATCATTGCAATAGTCTTAAATCAACTCCAAGTCCAAATTTCATCTTCTAAATCAAATATGGGTGAGACTTTAGACGTATTCCATCCTCTTCATCAGTGAAGCTACAAAATCTAGATTACAAGTTCTCTGTTTCCAAAGTACAATTGTGGAATAGGCCCAAGGTAGTCATTTCCATTACAAATGGGAGAAATTGGAGGGAAAGAAGGGATAATGGGCACCAAGCAAATCTAAAACCCAGCAGAACAATTTACGTTAGCTCTCAAGGACTGAAAATAATCCTGTCTTTTCTGGGACCATCTGGGCAATGGCCCCGTCCTCCAGAATCTGGATGTTGGCCATGCCCTCTGGATTCTGGGTAGAGGCCCCTTGGCCCTGGGCTTCATCTCCACCTTCCAGGCCCACAGGGAAGGCAACTCTGCTCCCCTGGCTTTGGGTGGCCCTATTCTCCTAGTCCATCTGATTGCCAACTCCACACCCTCAGCCCTGGCAGGACCCATTCTTCTGCCCCTTGGGCATGGCAGCCTTGCCCTCTCAGCTTTGAGTGGTGGCCTCATCCCCCTGGTACACTTTAATGGCAGCCCCACACTCCAGAACTGAGTTGGTGAAGATCTGACTCTTTGAAACCTAGAAGGCTGTGGCCCCACCCTAAGAGATCCGGGAGACCATGGCCCCACCCTTTGAAACCGAGAAGGCCCTTCTTCCCATGTTCCTTCCAACAGTTCTGCTGATCTCTGAGCTGCTCCAGGGATGGTCCTTTTCTTTTCTTGGAGGACAACGGGTGTGGCTCCTTTGGCCTGGTTCCTGCCTGTAGAATTCCAAGGGGCAGACAATGTTCTCTCCTTTCTTTCTTTCTCTGTCGCCTTCAGTGTAAACTGATGGATTTTCTGCTGTGGTAGTTGGTTAGATCCATCAGTCACAGGTATAACCTCTTTAACAAAAGTTGTGTAGTTACATCCTTGGTGAACATTCTAGGACACATGTCCTTAGTTTGTACCACAGAATTTTCTAAATCTTTAAGTTCTATTTTCTTTTTTTTCAGTCCATCTCTTTCCTCTCTCATTGTACTATAAGCAACGAGGAGAAACCACTTGGCCTCTTTAAGATCTTGCTTAGAAATCTCATCAGCCAGATATCCAAGTTCATCACTTACAAGTTCTACCTTCCACCATAATTCAGACAAGTTCTTCACCACTGCATAAAAAGCATCACCCTTCCTCCACTGTCCAATCACATGTTCATCGTTTTCTTTTAAAGCCTCACCAGAAACACATTTAATGTCCACATTTCTAGCAATATTCTGTTGCTGGTGCCATATGTATTCTCTAAGACGATAGAGAATTTCTCTATAGCTCTCCTTGCTTCCTTCTGAGCCCTCACCAAAATTGCCTTTGATGTACATAATTCTACCAACAATCTCTTCAAGGCAATCCAGGCTTTCACTATTAGGCACCTTAAAACCCTTCCAGCCTCCACCCATTACCCAACTCCAAAACCGCTTCCACATTGTAGGTACCGGTTAGAGCAGCACCCCACTCTTCCAGTACCAAATTCTGTCTTAGTTATCTAGTGCTGCTATAACAGAAATACCACAAGTGGATGACTTTAACAAATAGAAATTTATTTTCTCACAGTTAAGAGGCCAAAAGTCTGAATTCATGGTGCCAGTTCTATAGGAAGGCTTTCTTTCCCCGTCAGCTCTGGAGGAAGGTCCCTGTCTTCTTCTGGGCTTCTGCTCCTGGGTGATGTTCATGTGGCTTGGTATTTCTCTTCCCCCATCTCTGCTTCCTTAAGCTGTTCCTTTTATATTTTGTAAGACATAGACTCAAGACACACCCTATGCTAATCCTTTCCCATTAACATAACAAAGTCAACCTATTCCCAAATGGGATTATAACCACAGCCATAGAGGTTAGAATTCACAACACATATTTTTTAGGGGACATAATTCAATCCACAACACTATCCCTGGACAGTCTTAATTATTCTTACTACTTCAACTAATACCAATTGCCAATGAGTCTATTCTGACTCATGGCGACCCCATGCATGTCCAGTAGAACTGTGTTCCATCGGGTTTTCAATGGCTGATTTTTTGGAATTAGATAGCCAGACCTTTCTTCTGAAGAACCTAGGAGTGGGCTGGTACCTCCACCCTTTTGGTTAGCAGCCAGGCATGTTAACTGTTTGCACCACCCAGGGATGCCCACTTCAACTATTAACTGTTGTTACTTCATAATTGTTAAGATGCACAATTAACTTAATAAAACTTGAGGGGGACGGAAGAAACTCTATCGTATGAAATGTACACATCCAGTATAAACTCCCACCACCCGTCTGTCGGTTGTACTGTGGTAGCTTGTGTGTTGTTGCTATGATGCTGGCAGCTATGCCACTAGTATTTCAAATACCATCAGGGTCACCCATGGTGGGCAGGTTTCAGTGAAGTTTCCAGACTACGACAGAGTAGGAAGGAAGGGCTGGCAATCAACATCCTAAAATTAGCAATGAAAACCCTATGGCTCACAACAGAATATTGTCTGATATAGTGCTGGAAGATGAGTCCCCTAGGCTGGAAGGCAAAAGTGAACTCAAGCATGCCTGCGATCATGAGGATGATGTGGAACCAGGCAGCACTTACTTCTGTTGCACATGGGTTCACTATGAGTCACAGCTGACTCCATGGCAACTAACAACACTGCAAGCTCATCCCTCCACCTCACAGCAAAAGATGTACTCATTTCAAAGTCATCCCCTCTTCGAAACTTTTTCTCACAACCTTTCCCAGGACTTGACCACTTCCTTGTGTCTCTGCTCTACCTTGTACATTCTATCACACTAAGTCATGATGCCCTTCTTTATTTACACATTTCCCTCCCTCTCCCCCAGATTGTAAGCACCTTAGTTATCTCTGTATCCCCAGGGCGTATCCCAGTGCCTGGCATCAATCCACTCTATTAATACTTGCTGGAGACCTACTGTGTATCAAACACACTTCCAGACTTGCACTTCTTTGTTAAACAAGAATTTTAGCAAACATGAACTCTGCAATAATAAGGTGAGAATATGACAGTCCCTAGGCCCTTCCATTATTAGACAGAGATGAGAGTAGTGTATAATACGTGGCGCTGCACTGAACACGACCAAGTGCCAAAATGTGTGGTTCAGACATTAAACACTGAGCGGTTAAGAACAGGAACGAGCCAACACTCAAGCTTCTGGAGGACCAGGCCTTACTCTTCTCTGTAGCTCCATCATCCTCCAAGACCTAGCATTAGGTAGGCTTGCATTCAAGATAGTTTGAATTAAATTTAAAAACTTTCCAGACAAATTCTAGGAAAAGATTGGGACAGAAAGGGGAAAGAAATTACAGGGTGGGTGGACAGCATGAGCAAAGGCTCCATGGCGGGAAAAAGTTTTTAAGTTTCTTTCCGAAAGGTTCACACCTGGCTAAAGATTCACTTGTTAATGGCAATAATGATGCATCAGAGTAATAGCAGTGCTCCCCTCCCCCAATCTGGGCAATTTCCCCATTAACATCTGTGCTTTGTTTTGCATGTATTAATGAAAGGCTGTGAGGAGGGGGGCAGCGGGCATGAGTACAACTCCCCATATGTCTGAACCATCCTTGTGAAGTTTTGAACAATGCACATTAACTACTTTCCCAATACTGTGGGGCCTTTTGTATTCAAATCAAAAGCACAAAACCCTATTGTCGGAGAAAAAGAAGTCTCTATTGGCAACCGATTGTGTCCTCTTAAAGCAATAAACGTAAAGTCTTAAGAGTACATTCCATATAAAGTACTGTAGCTATTAATATACTTGGGGTTTTGAAAAAACGAGTGTATTTGTGGGAAGCTGCTCTAAAGAGTGCCATAGCCATCCTGGAGAGGGAGGGAAGTGGGTACCAAGGGCAGCAAGGCCCATCCAGACACAGGGTAGTGGAGAGAGTCAGTTCTGGCCTTGCCACTTTGCTATGAATCCTTGTCACCTGAACAATTTAGGCTTCTGTGCTTCCTTCTAAAATAAAGGGGGTTGGAATCCATGGCCTTTAAAGTCTTTCCAGCTCTTTCAGGATCCTTTCTGAATAATTCTTAGTAAGGGCCAAGCGGCTGGATGGTGAGGTGCTTAGCCTGGACGAGAGGGTGTGCGTGTGGGGAGTTAGCTTGAGGGATTTGTAGACTCTCGTGGGTGACACAAGTGTGGTGCAACGAGGGGGTGTCCTGTTGTAGGGCTAAAGGGATGAGATTTCCAGACAACTCTTCCCAGGGCCAACTTTTAAAGGTCGGAGGAAAGTTTACCGTGGAGTTGGGGCCCCGAGGGGAGAGCTGGGTGGTAGCCGACGCCTCCTCCCCTTTAAGCTGGTGGCCCCGACGCTTCCTCCGTTACCTGGAGCGGGGAGGGGCTTGGGAAAGTTTGTGTTTGTTGCTGGCAAAGCGCCGGATGGGAGGCGCGGGCGGGCGGGCGCTGCGGTTCTTTCCTTTTGCTTTCGGCAAGCGGTTGGGGCTGCACACTCGGATCGGCAGGGCCGGCTCGGGTGTCCCGATCCCGGTCCCCAGGAGGCAGGAGGAGGAAGGGAAGGAAGAGGGAGAGGGGGAGCGGAGAAAGGGGCGCACGCACGCCTCAGCCCTGGGATTTATCGGCTCAAGAGGAGAGCGGAGCAAGCGCGCGGCCCAGGCGGAGGAGCGCTGACTCTGGAGCAGTCGGAGCTGGAGGAGGAGGAGGAGGAGAGGCGGCGGGGAAGGCGGAGGAGGGGGAGAGTCGCTCCCGTCCGGCGAGCATGGGGCGCCTGGCGCCGAGGCCGCTGCTGCTGGCGCTCCTGGCGCTGGGTGAGTGCGCGCGGGGATCGGCGGCGCCGGGGGCTCGCCCGGGCCCCGGGGCGGCGGAGGGGATCGGCGGGGCGCGGCTGCAACGCGCGGCCTGGGCCGCCGAGGGTTCCCGGGCGGCTCCGGGGAGACCCGGCGGGCGGTCCGGCGGGCAGCGGCCGCGGGGCTGCCCGGAACCGAGCGCGAATCCGCTCGGCCCCGCGCGCGTAGGGCAAGTCGCTGCGCCTCCAGGCCGAGACTCGCCCCCACATGTGCCGGGGGGGGGGGGGGAGTGGCCGGTGGCTGGCTTCCCCATCAGCCCTCTCTACCTGTTGGCTGCCGGGAGCCCAGCTCACCTTGAACTCCTGGCCCGGAAGGTGCCTGCGGTCCCCGGCTCGCGTCCGCAGCTGGAGAGCGGAAATATGAGTCTTTGATATGCCCCGCCATAGCCGCCACGGGCCGCCTCGCTCTTCACCGAGACCCATGCCGAGGTGCCTTTCCAGGGAATCAAGAGAATCCACCAACTTCCTTCTGCAAAGGTTACTGAGCCCCAGCGCGTTACAATAAAAATCGGGGTGTGAGTCCTTCCGACATTTTAGTTATGGCTAGATTTGCTTGAGTCATTTCTTCTTAGCTTTTCTTGAAGCACCATATTTATATACAAAGACCTAAGAGCCTTCTCCAACTTTTTTTTACCTGTTAACTTTCCCTTCCTTACTGTCCCTTGTCCTCCACCTTCGCGGAAACCCTTGGTGCCTCTTGATAATTTGGCCCGTGCCCTGCCTCCAACCCAAGCAATCTTTCGGGATTTTTCCTCCCATTTTACACTCCATACACATAGAAACCTCTTCAGAGTAGATACACAGGATATCTTAACCTGCCACAGAAACACATGTATTCATTAAGTGCCCACTATGAGGGCTGATCCTTAAGTGCTTGGATATTCCCGGATCCTTTTGGGTCAGTGAATCCTCTGAACTGACTACAGGTTCTCTTCCAAGCCTCTAGGGAAAACAGATCTGAATCCTTCACAGATTGCATGCAGTGTGGTTGGCCTCCCCAGCCAGGCCCCAGCTGCACATAGGGTAAATGACTGCTCTGCACTTATGGCCAGAGGGTCCCAGTGGAGGCCTCCCACAGCTACTCCCTTCCTGTTGGCACCAGGGCCCACGTGTCCCCCAATCCCTGTGACTCCTGCCTGTCTAGCTGCTGCTGTGTTTTCTTCCTTCACCTCTGAGGGGATTTCTCAAACTGACTCCCTAAGAGAGCTTATCCAGCCTCAGTGCTTCAGCTGCAACCTGTGTGCAGAAATTTTCCAGATCTCTCACTTAGTTTTGTAACATCTCCTCTGTGGTCTCTGATCCTAGTGCTTTTAGTCTTTCCCTTTCACTCCAGGACTGTTGTATGTTCTCAGTTTGTTGCACATTGCTAGAGAGCTTCCACACCCATTTGTTTGGTTTCCGTGTCTAGGTCAAGTAGGGCCATGGCCTGTGGTTGTACAGATTGTGCACTGCACAACTCTAGGAGCTGCCATTCATTCCATAGTTTATGTGAATGACTCCCCCTAGAGTTGTGCAGTTCACAACCTGTGCATCAGCTAAGAGGGTTGGGGGAGGCAGAAGCTTGAAAAGAATGCCCCTCAGTAACTGTGGGAAGGAAGAAAAAGGGAGAGGGGGCAAAGAGAGACTGGCAAAAACAAAACAGAAATGGGGAAAGCACATCTTGGGAAGTCTTGGTTGTACACAGTGTATCCCGTCCTAGCTGGGTGTCTCAAGTTAACCGCATGCGGAGAATTTCTGTGAGGTCACCAGCCAATGCCTTTTCCCCAACAGTTCTCTGAACTTGATGTTCCACACAGTAACTGCCCCACGAAAGCTCACTTGGTGTGCTGCAGCCTGACCTCTGGGAAAGACTCCGTTTCACACCATTCTAGCGCTGCAGTGATTCCTGGAACTTAATATGTTGATAAACAATATCATCCTTCCTCCTGTATTGCAACCTGGGTATAATCTTGGTGTCACCATTCTCTTTGACCTTCACAGTCACATAGTCCCTCAGTTCTGTAGGTTTCCCTAGTGCACAGACTCAAGCTTCTCTCCTTGTTTCTGCAGCTACTGTCCTAGCCCAGGCCCTGTCAGATCCCCACACAGATAATTTCTGTTACCGTCTTGGTTGGCTTTTTCCTCCAGCCTTTTTGTAAAGTTTGTCATTGTCCTATAGGATCATTTTTTGGGA
This sequence comes from Dugong dugon, assembly GCA_030035585.1. Taxonomy (NCBI): domain Eukaryota; kingdom Metazoa; phylum Chordata; class Mammalia; order Sirenia; family Dugongidae; genus Dugong; species Dugong dugon. The sequence continues at coordinate 158,401,208 of CM057462.1, forward strand.
GTCTCAGCTTTGCTCATCAGTTCCGTATGTTTTTCTTCCGAGGAAGTTCTGCCCCTCATGGTCTCCCTCTGGTCTCTCTGGCTCAAAAACTCCATTCTAGGTTACCTCTTTCTGTCCCTTACATAGGATATATTTGAACCTTCTGGCTTTTTCCTTTCTCATGGTCTTGGAGTGGGCCTTCCTGCTTTTCTCCTCTTGGCTCTGTATTTCCTTCTTTTCCCTACAATTCACTTCCTCTGTGAAGCTTTCCTAGCTAAGTCTACCCACCACAGTCATGCCAGAACCCACTCAGCTTCATAGAGCAGGTTTTAACTTCTATTGCCTGTGTCTGACCTCCCTTGTCCATTTATTCAATACAGTATTTCTTGAGTCCCCACAACATACGTTAGAGTGCGTTCAGCATCTTAACTGAGCGGGCAAAGGGAAGGGTGGGCAGATAATATAATGGCTAGCTACAAGACAGAATGAAATACCTGATGCTGAAACCAAGTTCTGGTGGGAAGTGGGGAAGAGGATGATTCATTTTTACTTGAGATCTAGAGTTGTTTTTGGTGAAGAGGTGACATTTGAGCTGGGCCTTGAGGATAATTGGAATTCTGAAAGAAAGGGTGGAACAACATTCCAGGCTCTGGGGTAAAGCATGAAGTGCGGATGAATGAGAGTACATGACTCATTCAGACATGGTATGTAAGTTCCACGTAACAGGAGGTGGGAGAGGAGCCCTGGTGGCACAGTGGTTAAAGCATTTGGCTGTTAACTAAAAGGTCGGGGGTCTGAACCCACCAGCTGCTCCATGGGAGAAAGATGTGGTCATCTGTTTCCGTAAAGATTTATAGCCTTGGAAACCCTATGGGACAGTTCTGCTCTGTCCTGTAGGGTCCCTATGAGTTGGACTCGACTCAGTGGAAGTGGGTTTTTTAGTTGGAGGTGGGAGGAGGAGGATATAATGGGAGAACAAACTGGGAATGTGGGCTTGGAGTAGATCCTGGAGGCTTTACATGCTATGCTGAGAAGTCCAGACTGAGGGGTGGGTCTGACCCCCTGGATGCAGCCAGACAGCTTAAGCTTCTCCCATCATAGCACTTACTTAATGTATTATAATCATCTGTTCTCTTGTTTAAATCCTCATCCAGATTATATCCCCTAGAGGGAGGGGCCATGTTGGTCTTTCTGTAGTATCCCTACTACTAATAGGATGCTTGGCACATTGCAGGTGTTTGATTAATATTGGCTAAGTGAATAAATGTATATATCTTTTAGCCATAGAAAGTTTACAAGGGGAGATTAACATAACATAGTGATTTGGCTTTGAGGAGGATAACTTGTGCTAGTATACGGCATGAATTGAAGAATGGAAGGTGTGGAAAATGTGGAGTGGGATTAAGATATTCTCTTAGTTTGTGTCTTTATTTTTGCAAATCCATTGAAATAGTTTTTAAATAACAAAAGTAATGCATCTATATTTAAAAATTCAAATAGTATTAATTAGGTAGGCAGAACTGCTCTAACAAATAGACTCAAAGCATAGTGGTTCAAACAATAGACGCATCTTTCATAACAGTCCTGAGGGGATACTTCAGAGAAAAGTTTGCTGTGGGAACCCTGCTCTACACAGACATTCAGGCTCCCGGCTGATGGCAGCTCTGCTGTCCTCAATCCACAGCTTCCCAGATCATCACATCCATGATTGTCATCATCACCACTCCAACCCCAGGAAGGGAGAAAGAGCAGGGAGGCTAATATATGGAGGCTTCATGGGCCAAGCTTGGAAATGACACACATTGGAGAAAATTTAGTCAGGTGCTGCTGCAGTAGCTGTAAAGGAAGTTGGGTAATGCAGAGTAGCCAGGCAATCAGGTGCCAGCTACTATGGAAGAAAGGAAAAATGGACTTGAGTTGACAGTTAGCAGTTTCTGTGTCAGTTATAAAGGATATAAGGGGAAAAAAATAAATGTCCCTACCCTCCTACTTCCCAGGCAGAGCCACTCCATATAGAATATATAACATATGTGTAGCTGTATATTTCGTTTGTTCTTTTCTCATAGCTTCTACACAGGGCTTTGTACCTAAGAGGCACAGAGTAACAATACCTACTATTTATAGAGTGCGTATCAACCATCAGATTCTTACAATTGTTCGCTTATTTAATTCTCACAATACCACTTTGGAAAAGGTACTGTTTTCTCTGTGTTAAGGATGAGGAAACTGATGCCCAGAAAAATTAACTTGTCCAGAGTCATACAGTTACTCCATGCAGAGCCAAGGTTTGATCCCAGGACTCCACTCTGCCTCTATTGAGGAAAAGTTGGCTGATGTTCGCCATAACCTTATGCTATGTGTTGTTTGAGATTGTTCTTGGTAGCTGCCATTGAGTCAGTCCCTAACTCATGATGACCCCATGCACAACAGAATGAAATGCTGTCCAGTCCTGCACCTTTCTAATGACTGGTTGCTGATTGAACCATTGTGATCCATAAGGTTTTCATTGGCTGATTTTCCAAAGTAGATTGCCAGGCCTTTCCTCCTAGTCTGTCTTAGTCCGGAAGCTCCACTGAAACTTGTTCTGCATCAAAACAAGTAAGCCTCCACTGACAGATGGGTGATGGCTGTGCTTGAGGCACCGAAAAACCCAAACCAAACCCATTGCTGTTGAGTCAGTTCATTGGCTGGGAATTGAACCCAGGTCTCCTGCATGGAAGGAGAGAATTCTACCACTGAACCATCACTGCCCCTATAAACAGTTGTCATCTAGTCAATTCTGACTCATGATGAATGACCCCATGTGTTTCAGAGTAGAACTGTGTTCCATAAGGTTTTCAATGGCTATTTTTCAGAAGTAGATTGCCAGGCTTTTCTTCTGAGGTGCCTCTGGGTAGACTCAAACCTCCAGTGGTTAACAACCAAGTGGATTGACCATTTGCACTACCCAAGGACTCCTGCTTGAGATTACCTTAAGAGAAAAAGGATGACAGTGGTTTGAAAGCACAATCGTGGTTAAAAAAGGAGGGCTTGGGGTGGGCACAGCAAAGGCACAATTCCTAAAGGGGGGGCTGGCACCAGATGCACTGCGGAGACTCAACTCTGCTACATCTAGCAGGTGCCCACGCCTGTTCGGAGGAAGGGGCTGAAATGCAGCGTTCTCCAGAAAGCTGGAGCTCATGAGTCTATCCAGCTTAAAGGTCTTTGAAGTGCTATGGCCTTCAGAGATTCCTTGGCACTCATTTTAGCCTTGTTAACAGAATTCCTGTATCTGCCAAGCTGATTAATGCCTGCCCTGGCTGTAATTATTCTTATTAGCCTGCTGAATAGGAACTCTAGTTGTCAGTGATCGTTCCTTACAAGGCAGTAGGGCTAGTCGGCATTTACATGGCGATTTTGTTTTAGTGATGAACTGCAGAGCTGATCCCACCCCCCCACCTCTCCCCGCTTCTACCCACAGATTGAATGTACATTTTCATACTGGCGCTGTGTCTGGTAGTTAAATAAGGCGTGTGCTTGTCTGTTAGTGTGTGTCTCTGTCTCACTTCATTAAATGAAGTTGGGGGGAAGCTGTCAGTGCAGTTCATAGCTATTCAGTTTTAATTGTATTGGTTCCTTAAAGGAAGGGTAGCAAGGCCACTTGACTCTGCGTTGGGGAAATAACTGGAATTGGCAAAAATTGTTTTTAATTTATCTTAATGGAAAAGGCGAAGTGCTGCAGTTGGCACAGCCAATGGTTTTCAGATCTTGGAATCTTTTTCTCCATATCCAACTGCAGTCTTTGGGAAGCAACAGAATTATACCCGGTAGTTAACGCTGTTGTGTACGGGCAATGTCATTTCCAGCAGACTAGCATTAATGGCACCGTGTATACGTTTGTGTTGTTTGAATGTTGATTTTTCCACAATACTCCGTAAGTGTTTGTGCTAGATTATGGAGTCACTAAGCAACATGATTCAAGCTTAAGTATGATGTTCTGGGACTTTAATTGCATCCTGTTTCATACCTTTATAAGCAGCTGGAATGTGAAAGCATTTACATCACTCAGGATATTATCAGGGGAAGAGAGAAGTACCGTCTGTTGCTAGTGTTGCTCTGTCGGGGATGAAATTTGACTTAGAACCATGAAGAAAAGAATTGTGCTTAAGGGTTCAGGGCACATTTCAGAATAGGTGCTACCTTTGAATCTTAATGAACTAGAGGCAGTGTGCAGACAGATAGGTGACCTTTTGGACCTTAGAAGTGAAACCGAGCCAAAAATGCCCTACTAATGGCCCTTCCTTTTCTTATTTAGAAATGAACTAGGCCAGAACTTTCCAGCTGCTGGACCATGGCAAGGGACCCACTTGGGTTTCAGGTGGGGGTGTAGATGTCTCACAAAATTGATGCCCTCAGCACCCACGCATCTATCTGGAGCCCATAGGCCAGTGGCTGCCTCTAGACTAGAAGCCCAGTTTACCCAGAGAGCCACACAGATATTATCATTTCCTGTGTCCCCTGATTTGACAAAGGTTGGCAGTTATGTCTTCACCTGGTGAACCACAGCCCTTTAGTCCCAGCCTTGGGATGCTGTTTGAAGATAGAAGCTGAGAAGCTCGGTTGACAGGGTGAGTAGCTCATTTATTCATTCAGCAAATATTGAGTGAGTGCCTTCTATTACACACCAGCCATTGTTCACAGTGCAATGGATTCAACAGTGAACAAAGCAGATGCAGGTCTGCCCTCTAAGGGTAGGGCATGATGCACTAGAAGTCGTGGTTGGTGGTCCACCCAGGAAGTGCAGCACCACCTGGATGTCTGAGGGGAGGGTCAAGAGCTGGTCCTTGGGAATGCCTGCAATTAGGGGACAGGAGTGGAAGGAAGAGTTCTGGAAAGAGTAGTCAGAGGAGTGGGAGAAGAACCAGCAGAGTGTCCTGTCAGAAAAGCCAGGCAGGGATGGATGTAGTGGGCTTATTAAAAAGATGGCTTGTCAATTACTGCTGAGAAAAACCAGAAAGATAAAGACTAAGAGAAGCCCTTGGATTTGCAGACTGTGAAGTTTGACCAAACAGTGAAGGAGAAGCTGAAGCACAGGAGTACCAGAGCGAGTGAGGTGGGGAAGGAATGCTGAGGCAGAGGAGAGCCTATTCTTTCAGGCGGTGCTAGGAGGAAGACCACCTTGAGAGGAATAGCTTGGGGGCATGGCCAGGCCAGACCAACTTGAAAAGGATCTAGGAGACTCCAGCAAGCTTACAGGCCAGCGGGGAAGCTCCTGTGGAGGGAGACAGGCTGACGAGCGGTGAGCAAGGACAATTCCTGGACCTGGACTCCAGAGAGAATGGGACAGTTGGGTTGGGTCTCAAATAGAGACCCTGACCTTGGAGAGTGAGAGTGTTCAGCCCTCTCTTGAGAGAATAGACGGGAGAGGGGGAAGAAGGTTATGGAGTGAGCCGTGTGGAGTGGGGAATGCCATCTCTGCAGAGTTCTCAGCCTTCTTCTGCCTAAGAGCAGCCACAAAGTCCTCACGCATGCCAGGTAGAGGTTATCTGTATTTTCTCTTTCATTCTCTGCATGCATTTAAAGTTTTCCCCCATACCCCTCTGGGTATCTTCTTCTTTGTTGATTGGTGAAGTTAGCCTACACCCTGACAGCTATTGGTAGGTCTTCAGCTGTTAGGTGGAATCTCCAGCATAGGGGCTTTGTGGTCATTTTATAACCCATCTTTCTCCCATCCCCATTAGCTAAGAAGAGTTCAATAGTGTGTATTGCAAATAAACTATTACATATTTGTTTTTAAACTATCTGTGCTCTTCATGAGCCCTGGTGGCGAGTGGTTAAGCACTCAAATGCTAACGCAAGGTTAGGCACTTCAAACCAACTAGCTGCTCTGCAGGAGAAAAGATATGGCAATCCGTTTCCGTAACGATTTACAGCCTTGGAAACCCTATGGGGCAGTTCTACTCTGTCCTGTAGGGTCAGTATGAGTTGGAATTGACTCGACGGCAATGGATTTCTTTTGGTGTTTCAGTGGTTGGCAGTTCGAACCCACCCAGTGGCTCTGTGAGAGAAAGACCTGGCAATCCGCTTCTGTAAAGATTACAGCTTAGAAAATACTATAGGAGAGTTCTACTCTATCACATGAGGTCACTATGAGTGAAAATCGACTCGATGGCAATTAATAACAGCAACAACATACAGCACTGATTCTGTGCCAGGCATTGCACTTTCCGTGTATTGACTCATTTAGTAGGCCTCGTGATGCCATGATACAGGTACTGTTATTACCCCCACTACTCGGGAAACTGAATCACAGAGAGGCTAAATAACGTGCTCAAGGACACACAGTAAGTGGCAGAGCTGCCAGGATTCAAACCCAGATGGTCTGGCTCCAAAGTCTGGGCTGATAAGATCAATGCACTGTTCTGCCTCTCTGTGTTGGTCCAGATCATTCAGAGACAAGGAATTGATACAGTTCGCTAAAACGTGATAACGTTGGTTTCCTTGTCTTTTAATAAAGCAGGGGGCTTGTATTCTAGCACTAGTTCTCCCACTCACTAGTTTCTGACTTTGGACAAATTGCTGAATAGCTCTTAGCCACTGTAAAATAAGGGGTTGGACTAGTTGATCCCAAAGGCCCCCCCTTCTGTCAGAATTCTTTGAGTCTGGGCTGACCCCTGCTGTTGGCCATATGGGCTGCTTGGTCTAGCCCTGGCTTCCCTGGCTCCTCGCCCATCTTCCTGAGCACTTCTGTCTGCAGCCCATGCCTCTGCTAGCTCTCACCTGCCTGGCATCTCTCTAGCACAGCGTGGTTCATGCCCTAGAGGGCTCTGGGAATTGCTTGTTGTTCTATCACTGTATCGGCAACGACTTCCTCACTTCAGGCCTTTTCCTGTGCTGTGAAACTGGGGCTTTCTCCCCATCGTTTCTCTAGGTTACGGAGGTGTCGCCACCACCAGGTTAACTGGGCTTTCAGACAGACTTCTGGGAAAAGCCATGGCCCCACAAACACAGTAAAACCAATAAGTCATTTCTAGATGACAGACTGTCTCTCATTCTTACTGTTTTTTTTTTTTTTTTTTTTTGGCAAGTTTTGATTGAGTATATCAGATTTGAGTAAGTTGGGGTAGGAGTGGAATAATCAATCCTCTACCCTCAGAAATGTGACTTGTATTTTCTTCCACATTTAGCCTTCAAGCCCAGGGAATAGCCTGGTAGATGGTTATGCTCTACAGGTTCTCCTTTTCTTAATACTCCCCAGATCACAGCAAGAAGAGACATAGACATCTTTAGATGTGTCCAAATATTGACACTACTTTGGATTTTACACCCTTCCTGAAGGGTTTTTCAGTTGCTGAGCCAATCCTGACTCATGACGACCCCACGTGTGTCAGAAGTAGAACTGCGTTCCATAGGGTGTTCAGTGGCTGATATCCCCCCTACCCCTAGGAGTGGATTGCCAGGCCCTTTTTTCCAGGGCTTCTCTGGGTAGACTCAAACCACCAACCTTTCAGCGAGCAGCTGAAGGATAGGAGACTTGAAATTCAGACATCTCCAATCAGAAGTCTTAATACACTAAGGTATGTGTTCCTAGTGTTTGAGGACCTTTTCATTTCCACTGGTCTGAAAGGGAAGATTCTAAATGATGTTGGATACAATGCCAACTAAAAAGACACATTCTGGAAAGCCTGCATATTGTTGTAGAAACCTGTGTTTATGGCCCCTGTCCTCACTGCATGCTGGCTGCTGCCCAGCCCTCCCTGGCTTCCTTGAGGTGCTTCTACTGCTCAGTCCAGTGATGTTATCTCACTTGTCTTGGATGCTGATATCTTTGAGGTTTACCAGGAATCCTCAAGGGTAATTCTGGGCTGTGTTTGAAATAGCTTACTGTCTCGTGGTATTCTGGAGGCAAAGGGGTGGGTAGTGCTTTATAACTGCATTGCCCTCTAGGATGTACTAAGAACAGAATCTTAGCTGAGTTGGTAGCTGTCTAGCATGCTGTCACTTTGCTTATGTTGCAGTGAGAGTTAAAAAAAAATTTTGGCACAGATGTTCATTTTTCCATTTTGTGAAGGCGGGCATATCCAAATGTTTTCTTATTTATTAGAAGACATTATAGTCCATCATCTTTTATTGAGAAATCCATACAGTCAATTCCAAGTTAAGAACACAACACCTAGCACAGAGTCTGGCACGTGGTGGGAGCTTAGTGACATTAGTCAGAGTGGACATGGTTGTGACACCTGAAGAAGTAAACAGTTCTGCCCAACTATTACCCTATGGGGCAGTTCTTCTCTGTCTTATAGGGTTGCTATGAGTTGGAATTCACTTGATGGCAATGGTTTTTTTTTTTGGAAGGGGGGTGGTTATTACCCTATCCTGCAAAACAAGACATTGCTACTTTTCCTTGTGGTTTTATTTTTTAGTACCTTAGCATCCACATTGAGGGAATATTTACCATGTGCCTTGCAGTCAGGGGCATTGGTGGTTCCGTGGTAGAATTCTCGCCTTCCACGTGGGAGACCCGGGTTCGATTCCAGGCCAATGCCTGTATGTCATTGGAGGTTTGTGTGTTGCCATGATGCAGAACAGGTTTCAGCAGAGTTCCCAGACTAAGACAGACTAGGAAGAAAGGCCTGGTGATCAACTTCCAAAAATCAACCAATGAAAACACTATGGATCACAACGGTCTGATACGCAACTAATCACGGGGATGACGCTGGACCAGGCGGCATTTTGCTCTCTTGTGCATGGGGTCACTGTGAGTCAGGGGGCTGACTCGACAGCAGCTAACAACAGCCTGGCACTCCGAGAGGTTACAAAGGAATTATGAAATGGAGTCCAAAGTGGAAACAGAACCAATTATAAGTGAACAGCAGAATGGATTGTAGGTACTTTTTAAAGGCCTGAGTGGATGAATCACTGTGAGATAGCTGTGCAGTTGGTGGCTATTGGAATTATGGGGATGAAGCTGAGGACAGGAGCTGTTATTATGGAAAAGCTCCATGGAGCAGTGGGGACTGGAGAGCAGTTTGAGCCAGTAGCAGGAAGGCATTTTGTGTATGAAAATAGCCATTGCAGTTTTGCAGAGGTGGGAGTAAATCAGTGAGTGTGGGTTGGTGTCCCATTTGGGGATTAGCTGGTTTAAGCAGGAGAATAAGAGGCACCTCAGGGGTTGTAGATACCACGCTCTGGGGAGTGGAGGTTGATGGAGAGGGTGAATGTGAGCAGAGTCACCGTGAAAGGTGTTGGCAGTTTCCACAGAGCTGCTAAGAGCCCACATGGATGGCTGGGGCAGTCTGCTGGGCTTACAGGAAGCCAGCCTGCTAAATTGAGGTGATAAGTCAGGCCATAATCCTATTTTTGGTCTTTTCTTACAAGGAAAACAGCTCACCAAACAATTACTGATGTTCTCTTTACGTAGTTTATTGGAGCATTTCTTCAAAGGACCATCACCTGATGAGAGACACAGATCAGTTTTAGAGGAGGAATGGGGATTTTTAGTTGGTTTTCTATGGAAGCAAGGCAGTCATTTGGTCTATTCATCAGAGTCCCACTTTAATAACAATTTATTCCACAAACAAGTATCATCTGAACCATGAGGAAGAGTCCTAGAAAGCTGAGTGTTCTCCTGACTCACAGTAATGGGGTGAAGGTGCCTTTGTTATCTCACCCTTGGAGGTAGAAAGGTGGAATGCACTGCCCCTTTCTTCCCTCAGGGAGCCCTCATGCTAACAGTCAGTTTACACCACAGGCATAGAGATAGTTATCACTCAGCAGATGTGAGTTTGGTGCTAAGAAAACAACAATAATAAGGCAAGCTCTGTGTGCTGGTAAATGTATTCGTTTAAGGCATTCATTTCTCAAAACAAAGACATGTGGGAACTGAGCACAGAATCAAATTTTGGTGACTCCTCTTCAATGAAGTTTTCCCTGTGTCCCTCACTCCTTGCCCTTAGAAACAACATAATCTACACACATTAAGACTCACTTTTGTTTATATACTGCTGACTTAGGCTGGGTTTGCCTATATGTATACATATATATATATATATATATGTATTTGTAGAGAGAGAGAGAGATTTATATCAAAGAAATGGCTCACGTGGTTGTAGAGACTGGAACCTGGGTCAGGCTGGAAGCTTCTGCTGATTCACATAGCCACAGGGGCTGGTGAACCCAAGATCAGCAAGTCAGACAGCAGGGCTCTTGCTCACAGGCTGCAAAGACCAACGAATCCCAAGATAGACAGTCAAGACAATAGGTAAGCTGCCAAATCAAGTCCCAAGAACCGGAATTCAGATGAATAGGAACCAGCTGCAGATCCAGAGCTAGCAAAAGCCCACAAGCCTTGCCAGAAAGTCCACTTATATTTGATGCAGGCCACACCCCCAAGGAAACTTCCTTTCAACTGATTGGCTACTCACAGCAGTTCCTGTCATGGAGATGATCACATTGTATCAGGTCTCATCATGGAAGTGATCACATCATCATATGACTGCCAAACTACATCATAACTGTCAAACCACTGCGAATCATGGCCCAGCCAAGTTGACACACAACCTTAATGATCACAAGTGCCTTGGAATTTTTTCTGCATGTTTGGGTTTTTCACTCTCAAGTCAAGTTTCACTTCCCCAGGGAGGAGAGGACATGTTCTGACCAGGCTGCTGCCTGTTGTGTGGGCTGGCTGGGTCTGTTCATTCCTTGTCAGCTCTTATGGAGCCACATTCTTTCCCTTGAGCATAGCTATCAGCTCATACTGCTCTGCTTATTAGGATCCACAGTCCATCCATTTGTTGTACAGTAGTGGCTTGCATGTTGCTAGGATGCTGAAAGCTATGTCACTGATATTTCAAATACCAGGGGCACCCATGGTGAACAAGTTTCAGTGGAGCTTCTAGACTAAGACAAACTAGGAAGAAAGGAATGGCAATCTACTTCTGAAAATGAAGCAATGAAAACCCTATGGATCACAACAGAATGTTGTCCAGTGCTGAAATATGAGCCCCCGAGGTTGGAAGGTCATATTTTCCAACTACTGATACTTTCGCATTCCAATCACTAGTAATTATCAATGCATCCTGATTGCATGTTCGATCAATTTCAGACTGCAGAAGCTGGTAAAAATCTTCAGTTTCTTCATCTTTGGCTTTAGTGGTTGGTGCATACATCTGAATAATAGTTGTATTTACTGGCCTTCTTTGTAGACATATGGATATTATCCTATCACTGATAGCATTGTACTTTACGATAGGCCTTGAAATGTTCTTTTTAACTGTGAATGCAATGCCATTCCTCTTCAATTTGTCATTCCCGGCATAGTAGACCACATGATTGTCCAATTCAAAATGGCAAATACCAGTCCATTTCAGCTCACTAATGCCTAAGATACCGATATTTATGCATTCCATTTCATTTTTGACAATTTCCGATTTTCCTAGATTCATACTTCGTACATTCCACTTTCTAATTATTAATGGATGTTTGCAGCTGTTTCTTCTCATTTTGAGTTGTGCCACATCAGCAAACGAAGGTCCCAAAAGCTTGACTCCATCCACGTCATTAAGGTTGACTCTACTTTGAGGAGGCAGCTCTTCCCCAGTTGTCTTTTGCGTGCCTTCCAACCTGGGGGCTCATCTTCTGGCACTATGTCAGACAATGTTCTGCTGCTATTCATAAGGTTTTCACTGGTTAATTCTTTTCAGAAGTAGACTGCTGGGTCCTTCTTCCTAGTCTGTCTTAGTCTGGAAGCTCAGCTGAAACCTATCTGCCATGGGTGACCCTGCTGGTATCTGAATACCAGTGGCATAGCTTCCAGCATCATACCAACATGCAAGCCCCCACAGTACAACAAACTGACAGACTCACGGGGGAATGTGAAAGTTGGAAACAAAGAAGAAGAATCGGTAATTGGAAAATATGGCATTGGTGATAGAAACGATGCTGGAGATCACATGATAGAATTTTGCAAAACCAATCACTTTGTCATTGCAAATATCTTTTTTCACCAAGATAAACGATGACTATACACGTGGACCTCACCAGATGAAATGCACAGGATCAAATCGACTACATCTGTGGAAAGAGATGATGGAAAAGCTCAATATCATCAGTCAGAACAAGGCCAGGGGCCGACTGTGGAACAGACCATCAATTGCTCATAGGCAAGTTCATGCTGAAACTGAAGAAAATTAGAACAAGTCCACGAGAGCCAAAGTACGTACTTGAGTATATCCCACCCGAATTTAGAGACCACCTCAAGAATAGATTTGACGCATTGGACACTAGTGCCCAAAGACCAGACGATGTGTAGAATGACATCAAGGACATCGTACACGAAGAAAGCAAGAGGTCATTAAAAAGACAGGAAAGAAAGACAAGATGAAAATGGATGTCAGAAGAGACTCTGAAACTTGCTCTTGAACTTCGAGTAGTTAAAGCAAAACGAAGAAATGATGAAGTAAAAGAATTGAACAGAAGATTTCAAAGGGTGGCATGAGAAGACAAAGTAAAGTATTATAATGACATGTGCAAAGAGCTGGAGATGGAAAACCAAAAGGGAAGAACACACTCAGCATTCCTCAAGCTGAAAGAACTGAAGAAAAAATTCAGGCCTCGAGTTGCAATAGCGAAGGATTCTATGGGGAAAATATTAAATGACACAGGAAGCATCAAAAGAAGATGGAAGGAATACACAGAGTCATTATACCAAAAAGAATTGTTCAACGTTCAGCCATTTCAAGAGGTAGCATATGATCAGGAGCCAATGGTACTGAAGAAAGAAGTCTAAGCTGCACTGAAGGCGTTGGCAAAAAACGAGGCTCCAGGAATTGACAGGATATCAATTGAGATGTTTCAACAAATGGATGTAGCACTGGATGTGCTCACTCATCTATGCCAAGAAATTTGGAAGACAGCTGCCTGGCCAACCGACTGGAAGAGATCCATATTTATGCCTATTCCCAAGAAAGGTGATCCAACTGAATGCAGAAATTATCAAACAATATCATTAATATTACATGCAAGTAAAATTTTGCTGAAGATCATTCAAAAGCGGCTGCAACAGTATATCAACCAAGAACTGTTAGAAATTCAGGTTGGATTCAAAAGAGGACGTGGAACTAGGGATATCATTGCTGATGTCAGATGGATCATGGCTGAAAGCAGAGAATACCAGAAAGATGTTTACCCGTGTTTTATTGACTATACAAAGGTATTCAGCTGTGTGGCTCATAACAAATTGTGGATAATACTGCAAAGAATGGGAATTCCAGAACACTTAACTGTGCTCATGAGGAACCTGTACATAGATCAAGAGGCAGTTGTTCGGACAGAAGAAGGGGATACTTTGTCATTTAAAGTCAGGAAAGGTGTGGTTCAGGGTTGTATCCTTTCACCAAACCTATTCAGTCTGTATGCTGAGCAAATAATCCGAGAAACTGGACTATATGAAGAAGAACAGGGCATCAGAATTGGAGGAAGACTCATTAACAACGTGTGTTATGCAGATGACACAACCTTGCTTGTTGAAAGTGAAGAGGACTTGAAGCACTTACTGATGAAGATCAAAGACCACAGCCTTCAGTATGGATTACACCTCAACATAAAGAAAACAAAAATCCTCATGACTGGACCAGTAAGCAACATCATGATAAATGGAGAAAAGATTGAAATTGTCAAGGATTTCATTTTACTTGGATTCTCAATGAACACCCATGGAAGCAGCAGTCAAGAAATCAAAAGATGCATTGCAATGGGCAAATCTGCTGCAAAAGACCTCTTTAAAGTGTTGAAAAGCACAGATGTCACGTTGAGAACTAAGATGCGCCTGACTTAAGCCATGGTGTTTTCAGTCGCCTCATGTACATGTGAAAGCTGGGCAATGAATAAGGAAGACCGAAGAATTATTGATGCCTTTGAAATGTGGTGTTGGCGAAGAATGTTGAATATACCATGGACTGCCAAAAGAACGAACAGGTACGTTTTGGAAGAAGTACAACCAGAATGCTCCTTAGAAGCAAGGATGGTGAGACTGCGTCTTGCATACTTTGGACATGTCAGGAGAGATCAGTCCCTGGAGAAGGACATCATGCTTGGTGAAGTTACAGGGTCAGCGAAAAAGAGGAATACCCTCAAGGAGATGGATTGACACAGCGGCTGCAACAATGGGCTCGAGCATAACAATGATTGTGAGGATGGCGCAGGACCGGGCAGTGTTTCGTTCTGTTGTTCATAGGGTGGCTATGAGTTGGAACCGACTCAATGGCACCTAACAACAACAACAGGTTGGAAGGACTCAAAATACACAATGGCCACCAACAGTGGACTTGAGCTACCATCAATCGTGAAGATGGCGCAGGTCTGGGCAACATTTTATTCTGTTGTACGTGGGGTCGCCATGAGTCAGAGCCGACTTGACAACAACTATCAACAACAAGCTTATTAGGATGATTGTTTGATTTTCTGTTCATCCCAGACTGTAAGCATCATGAAAGCAGGACTATGTTCGTTTTTGGTTATCCCATTGTATAGGAACTCAAGTCTTTGAATGATTAAATTAATTTACATGTTTAGAAAACACCACCTGTGATACTATATATGTATGATATATAGTGCCATACGTATATATATACTGTCTTATATATCATACATAAGTAGTATATACAGGCAGTCCCCAGGTTACGAATGAGATCCGTTCCTAAGTCTGTCTTTAAGTTGAATTTGTCGGTAAGTCAGAATGGGTGCGTGGGGTTCTTATCTAGTGTTAGGCAGTCAAATGTTTGTCTTAGTATATAGTATATGTATTTTACCGTTCTATGCATATAAACACTTAAACACTTCCAAACCGCACAGTGTTTTTGTGAGTGTCACAAGGTAGTGCCTGCATTTGTTATTACAAACCATTGTATGTATTTAACTCAAAATTCAAAATTTTAATATAACAGTCTTTATGGCAGTCTGCTCTTATGTACTAGTTGTCCGTAAGTCGGCCGTTTGTAAGCCGGGGACTGCCTGTAATATATGCAGTACATATGTAAAATATATTATGGACCTTAAATTATAAAACGGACAGAGGGCAGAGATTATTTATGTGTCATCTGACCCTAAGAGTATGTGAGATTACTGTCTGTTTTTTGTTACCACCATAATATGTCAGAAAGAATTGCTTGTGATTTCGTTTCTAGGACAGACGCTTGCGGGGTAAAGTCACAGAAAAAAGAAGGGATGAGAAGGTCTTCGTTCTTCCTCTTGTGGACATTCTCATTTTTTTCTTGGCAGCTTGAGTGGAAGACAAGTAACTCCTGGGTTCTCATGATTGTCTCTCAACTCTCTCCACCCCTTCCTCCCTCTGTGGGGTGGACACAACCTCTCCCGTCCTAAACTGGCATCCGCTTCCTTCCTCAGATTTGTCTTGTTCGTTCACCATATAGAGAAGCAGATTACTGAGTTCCAGTGCATGTTTTGAGTGCCTGGTGACTGGTTTTGTCCAAACTACAGGCTGTCTGCTTGTCATCACTGTTCTAGCAAGCAGCCAGCTTGACCCAGTCTGAGGGAAGGGGCAGTGGCATGGCTGCCAGAGTGGAGGCAGAACACATACACAGAAAGAGACACAGCAGAGGAGAAGTGCCCCAAAATTGTTAGAAGCAAAAAATACTGAGAGTTTAGAGAAAAGGGAGAGCATTCTGGTCTAGTTTAGGCAGAGGTGCTTTTGCAGAAAAGGTACGGCAACTGACATGATCCTCTATTCCTGTTTGTGTCTCTGCCTGTATGTGCTCTGTACCTGTTTATGTATTTCTAAAGGGCTTTAGTAGAGTCTCTGGGTGGCACAAATAGTTAACGCACTGAATTGCTGACCAAAAGCTTGGCTGTTGAAGTCCACCCAGAGGCACCTCAGAAGAAAAGCTTGGCGATCTACTTCTGAGAAATCAGCCACTGAAAATCATGTGGAGCACAATTCTACTCTGACACAAAGAAGAGTATTAATAAAATTGATGTGGCAAAATTTGGGGTTTGGAATATAGAGATGGTGTCACTTCCTGAGATGCTGAGTACTGGTCTCTTGATTAATAACTGTGTGTCATGGTTGCCCCAACCATATGCTCTTTACTTTCTGTGATGAGCTTTTTTTTTTGTAATTGTACTTTAGATGAAGGTTTACAGAACAAATGGTTTCTTATTAAACAGTTAGTACACATATTGTTTTATGACAATGGTTAACAACCCCACAACATGTCAACACTGTCCGTTCTCAACCTTCAGTTCCCTATTACCCGCTTTCCTGTTCCCTCCTGCCTTCTAGTCCTTGTCCCTGGACTGTTGTGCTCTGTTAGTCTCGTTTTGTTTTATGGGGCTGTCTAATCTTTGGTTGAATGGTGAACCTTGGGAGTGACTTCATTACTGAGCTAAAAGGGTGGCCGGGGGCCATACTCTCGATGCAAAGGACTTTTTTGAAAATTCATTGATGACAGGTGTTTCGGAAATACCAAAATCCGTTGCCCTCCTAAGCTTTAATTTTTACAGAAGCAGACTGCCACATCTTTCTCCTGCAGAGTGGCTGGTGGCTTTGAACCGCCGACCTTTCAGTTAGCAGCCAAATGCTTAACCGTTGCTCTATCATGGCTCCTTGTTTCTGAAATACATGAGGTTAAGTAACTCCTGTTAACACACCTAGGTGACCATCTAAAGATCAGTTCTGGCTCAAAAATTCCAGTTCTCATAAGTCCACTTAGATAGTAGTGACCACAGTCATTAAATTACCAGACACTGTCCTAAGCTGGGGTGTGGTGAGGAGCAGGAGCAGTCTGCACCTTCAGGGGTCAAGCGAGGTCAGTAAACAGCCCTAAACCGTGGGGTGATCATGGCGGGGGATGTGGACCCCACAGCAGGCACATTGTGAACTCTACCTGGGAGTTGGGAGTTAAGACTGGGGAAGAATCAGGAAAGGCTTCAGCAAAGAGGACTCGTTTGACCTGGGTCATGATGATATGAGGAGGCTTTTCTCTGGCAGAAAAGGAGGTCAGTCGGAGAGAATAGCATCCATAAAGTAATAAACCCATTTAGAGAGAACCAAAAAAAGAAAAGCAGTTGCTGAGTTGATTCTAATTCATGGCAGCCCTAGGTGTGTCAGAGTAGAGCTATGCTCCATAGGGTTTTCAATGGCTGATTTTTTTGGAAAGTAGATTGCCAAGCCTTTTTTCTGAGATGCCCCTGGGTGGAGTTGAACCTCCAGCCTTTTGGTTAGTAGCTGAACACAGAACCATTTCCACCACCCCTGGAACACTTGTAAGAGTACAGCTGTCTTTAATGAATGAGGAGGTCTTTTATCGTGGCTGAAATGGAGGATTGAGTTGTAAAGTCTTTAGAGGGAAAGGGTTGAGACTGGAGAGAAAGTTTTAAGACTGTGATGGGCCTTGCGTATCACCTCAAGGAGTGTAAGCTCAACATTGTAGGTGAATTTGTCTGGTTCTTTTTTTGGTTCTGCTTTTCCTGAAATGCTCTAAGTCCCTCACTTCCTTTATTTACTTGATATTTTAGAAGATTCTTATATCTTTGAAGGACTCATTTCCTCCCAGTTTTTCTAGGAAGCTGCCATGCTATTCTGTTCTCATCCATGGGTACTTGGGTAAGTATTGGCTCATCAACTTTACCTGATGGTGTGGTTCTGCACACAGTAGGTGCTCAGGAAAGACTTGCTGAGTGAAGAAATGAAAGGTCAGGTTGATGTAATTAAAATCATATACTTAAAGGATGTGCGGACCCAGAGCCTTTTTTTATTCAATTTCTGATGTGCTTTTGTCCAAATCAGTGAAGTTGGACGCAGACCTCCACCATGGCATCTGGCAACCTTTGTCCAGGGCAAACTTAAGGCATTGTTGGGAGGCAGGGATGAACAAGGAAAAGGAAGAGCAGAAAATGAATATAAAAAACACCAAATCCATTGCTGTTGAGTCGATTCCGACTCATAGTGACCCTATCGGACAAAGTAGAACTTCCCCATAGGGTTTCCAAGGAGTGGCTGGTGAATTCAAACTGCCAACCCTTTGGTTAGCAGCCTGAACTCTTAATCACTGCGCCACCAGGGCCTTAGAAACAGTAAAATAAGGAGAGAAAACTGCCCAAGGTGGGAAGTGGGAGAGAATTTCACCAACATTTATCTTAGGTGCCTTTTGCAAGTTTAAACCCAATTTGAAGCCCCCATTTTCCAAGTTTTACCTAAGCCCCATTCTCTTCAAACAAGAGGCTAAAAGGAAGACTAGGTGTTCACCCAGAACTTGGCAGACTGTGCTGGCCAATATGAGTGGGGAGAGGATTAAAAATGGCTGAGTAGTGTGGGATGCTGGGCAGTGCTTGGGTCTCTAGCAGCTGTTTAATTTTATAGAATGCTTTGAATAATCCTTGTGGATAGATCTTGCCTCAGCTTTTTCTGCCTCTGGTCCTGGACAGAGAATTGTTTAAATCATTTCATCCTATTGAGTTATTTTTGTTACTCATCAGTACAGATTGTCTCAAAGTGGTTTTGCATCTCTTTTTGTTGTTGTTTAGCCACATAACTTCTCAAAACCTCAGTTTCCTTATTTAATCCTCTTAAGGTTGAGTGTTAAATCTTGCGAACATAATTTGCAAAGTGCTATAAATGTAAGGTGGTTTTTGTCAATTAGTGAGTCTAAGTGCATAGCTGTCTACTCAGTGCTTGGTTTACTGTATCAGGGTTCCATCAAGGAAGCAGAAGCACTATAAATATTATGGAAAAAGGAATTAGAGGAATTAGACTCTACACACTTGTGGGAGGAGCTGGGGAAAGGAAGGTCTGAGAAGGGGAGTTGAAGGATCAGAGAAAGATCATGAATCAGCCCTCCTGAAGTACCCGCCTGGTGGACAAGTGGAAGCTTGCAGAGGACTCTGGAAGCTAGGCAGAGTTGAACCGTGAAGGAGGAGGGGGCAGGATAAGAATCTTTGGAGAAGTAGTTGCCTCTTCATAACGACCACCTCTGAGTTTGCAGCCAAGCAACTGGTTATCTTGGCATCATGTTTGTCAGTAAGGATAACAGTTGGGGAGGAATCACAGGAGCAAAGAGAAGAGTAAGGACAAACTGGTCCCCATCAGCCCCTCTGCATCTGTCTCCTACCGCCTTTAACCATGAAGACCTCCACAACGTGATGGCTGCTGCTTCACTCACACCTCTCAAATCTCACATGAATTTTGATTCTGTCCAATTCTAACCTGCAAATACACAAGAACAGGATTCTGGGAAACATAGTTCCAGCTTAGCCAAGTTGACGCAATACCTACCCACTGCCTTCGAGTGACCCTGTAGGACAGAGCAGAACTACAGCGTAGGATTTCCAAGGCTATAAATCTTTATGGAAACAGACTGCCACATCTTTCTCCCACAGAGCGGCTGTATATTCAAACCACTGACCTTTAGGTTAGCCGCCGAGTGCTTAATCGCTCTGCAACCAGGGCTCCCTTTTGATACAATACAAAACCCCACAATTTCATAATCTGGGATTAAAGGTTTAGCATGTCTCTGGCCTCCTAGGATTTCTCAAAGGTCACAGAATTGGAAATGATGCCTTGGTTATACTATCTAATGAAACATTAGTAAGCAGGAGTTCGGTTAGATAATGGTCTGGTCTTTAAGAAGAGACTTGCCGGTTTTACTTTGGTTGCTAGTGGCACCACATCTCCTGTCTTTTTTGCCATTCCTGGCTAGAGTGCTGGAGGTGATGGTTATCTTGGCAGCAAAAGCTAAGTAAAGTTGCATTGACCACGAAGAGCCTGTCAATTCTGGTGAAACACAAAGTCTCATTTCTGTCACCAAGTTCTTGCTTGACTTGGGGAACATAGATATTTGCCCTTCCTTCTAACCCTGTATGACAGCTAAAAAAAGATTGCCAGATATAAACGACTACAGATAACAGTAGAGCCAGAAACTGTCATTTAAATGTTAAGTGAGAACAAGGATTAAATCACTGGACCACCCTTCTTGAACCTTGCGGCCTGTTAGTCACACTGCGCCTCCCTTGTAGTTCAGTAGCCAGCCATGGCCAGCAGGGGTTTGGGGAGTGCTTTGTTCGGTAATCTTAGTCCCTGGGAGAAATAACAGATTTTGTGAAATTTTATGGCCACAGCTTGGACCTTGTCATCACTCAAACCTTTTTGATTGTCAATTCTGGTACTTCCTTCAGTAACCATAACCTCTTCCCTTTGCTTCTTTTAAATTCCCTTGTCTGTGTTGAACTTCCTCCTTATTCTCATTGGGGTCCCCTTGATCTCGAACTTCCCTCTTTTTCCAGTTCATCAAGCCACTCTCACTAAAAAAAAAAAAAAAAAAAACAGTTGCTGATGAGTCGATTCTGACTCATGGTGACCCCATGTGTTTCAGTAGAATTGTGCTTCATATGGTTTTCAGTGGCTGTGACCTTCAGAAGTAGATCGCCAAGTTTTTCTTATGAGGCACCTCTGGGTGGATTCAAATTGCCAACCTTTCAGTTAGTAGCTGGGCACTTAACCATTTGTATCACCCATGGACTCTCATTCTCACTTTGCTTAGCTATTAATCCAATGCAGAGCATGGTGGTCAGCTTTTTAGCAGTGAGCTTGTTGACATCCCAGGTGCCTCTGCCACATTTGGTTTGCCAGTCCTCATATTGTACAGATCTGTCTTGGAAAAAGTACAGCCAGAATGCTCCTTAGAAGCAAGGATGGCAAGACTTTGTCTCGCATATTTTGAACATGTTATCAGGAGGGGCCAGTCCCAGGAGAAAGACCTAATGCCTGGTAAAGTAGACGGTCAGCAAAAAAGAGGAAAACCCTCAATGAGATGGCTCGACACAGTGGCTGCAACAGTGGGCTCAAGAATAACGATTGTGAGAATGGTGCAGGACTAGGCAGTGTTTCATTCTGTTGTACATAGGGTTGTTATGAGTCAGAAACAACTCGATGGCACCTAACAACAACAATAACATATTGTATTTGAGTAATCTGCACCACACAGTCTCGGGGCCTGAGCCTTATTATCTTGCTGGAGAAATTCTCAAAACCTGCCCACCTGAGCTTCCACCAAAGTCATGATGTCCTTACTGCTGCTCAGCACTCGTTTATGGTCATTTTGTGATGGTTTCCTACATTCCCCCTACTGCTTATTCTAAACCTTTTCCATGATCCTCAGGATCTGAACCCCTCTCCACTACTTTACTGAGACAATGGAGGTCCCTCAAGCTTTTCACCCAAAAACCTTTCTCTATTTTACCCATCCATTTCTCCCTCTAGCCTCTGAAAAGAGTGAGGCATAGGGTTCTGGCGTTTCTTCTATGTATATTCTCTCCCTGCATGATCCCATGCAGGAGCTTTAAATACCATCTATGTGCTGACGGCTCTTTGGTGAATATCTCTAGCTTGGGCCTCTCTCCTGAGGTCCAGATTATATATCCAACTGCCTACTCCACTGCACCTTCACTCAGGTATCTACTAGGCATCTCAAACTGAAAATGGCCAGAAGGGAACTCTCACTTTGCCTGATACAAACTGATTTCCCTCCGGTTACTTCCCCATCTCAGTAAGTGGCATCATCATGCACCCAGATGCTCAAGCCAGAAGCCTGGGTCATCTATCCTTCACTCCTCTCTTTCTCACCCACCACATTCAAAATGTCAGGAAGCCTTTTCATTTTATGTACAAAATATATCTTGAACCTGACTACTTCTGAGAGTTGCCACCACTACAACCTTAGACCAAGGGTCTATCATCTTTTGCATGGTCTACTATAACTTCTTCCATACTGGTGTCCTTGAATCCAGGGTAGCTCCACTGTAGTCCGTCTTTCACACAGCAACCAGGGGAATCTTTCTAAAAATCATTCAGGTACCGTCACTCTCAATGTAAAATGTGCTTCTCATTTCGACCAGAACTCAAGGCCCTTGCCTCTCTGTCTAAATGCATTTTCTTCCATTCCTCCTCCTCATTCATCATAATCCAGCTATACAAATCTGTCTTGGAAGCAGTACATACAGAATGTTTCTTAGAAACAAGGATGGAGAGACTTCATCTCATGTACTTTGGACATGTTATCAGGAGGGACCAGTTCCTGGAGAAGGGCATCATGCTTGATAAAGAAGAGGGGTCAGCAAAAAAAGAAGACCATCAACAAGATGCATTGACCCAGTGGCTGCAACAATGGGCTTAAGCATAACAACAATTGTGAGGATGGCACAGGACCGGGCAGTGTTTCGTTCTCTTGTACATAGGGTCGCTGTGAGTCAGAACCGACTCGGCGACACCTAACAACAATACTGACCTTTTTTCTGTTCCTTGTACACACCAAGCTTGTCCGTCTCAGAGCCTTTACATTTGCTGTTCTTTCTGCCTAGAGCAGTCTTGCCGCAGAGCACCACTGCCTCCTCATTTGAGTCTGAACTCAAACATGACTTTCTCAGACAGATCTTTCCTGACCACGCTGGCTTAAGAAGCTCTACCCCTACCCTCCCAACTCAAAACCCATTGCGGTGGGGTTGATTCTGACTCATAGAAACCCTGTAGGACAGAGTTAGAACTGCCCCCATCGGGTTTCCAAAGAGTGGCTGGTGGATTCAAACTGCTCATCTTTTAGTTAGCAGTCAAGCTTTTTAACCACTGTACCACCAAGGCTCCTACCCTCCAGTCACTGTCAAATTGTCCTGTTTTTTCTTGATAGCACTTATCAGGACTCTGGATTTGTTTACACTCTCCTCTAGAACAGTGACTAGAAGGTGCTCAGAGGGCCTGACTGGCAGACGTTCCAGGATAAACCTTCCACTTGTTCTCTTCATCTCCTCTTGTCTGCTTTGGACTCTTCCATGATTGTGCCCTCTCTTCCTCACCCGTTTGATTGCTTCCTTTCTTTTAGCTCCTTCTCTTCAAATCCTACACCACTTGACTGAAAATGTACTTCTCTGAAAGTTACTGGAGTCCCTGGGTGGCTTAAATGCATTGTACTTGACTGCTATCCAAAAGGTTGGCGGTTCAAACCCACTCCAATGTGCCTCAGAAGATAGGCCTGGCAATCTGCTCCTGAAGGCCTTGAGAACCCTATGGAGCAGTTCTACTCTTCACACATGGGGTTGCCATGAGTTGGCATCAGTGAAGTTGGAATCAATTAACAACAACAATGAAGGTTACCAGCGATTAACTAGTTATCAATTCAGTAATTTTTTTCTCAGCACCTGTCTTCTTTGACTTTTTTGCATGGTTGACATCCTTGATTCATTTTTTCCAATCAGAAACATGGGAATGTGCTCTAATGTGCAGAGTGTAGATCTGAGTAGGAAACAGGCCCTGCCTTAAAGGACCTTACATTCCAGGAGCCAGCAGATGTGTATGCCCATAAATAAAACAGTAGGCATTACCCCCCATCCCCTCCTTCTTGAAATACTCTCATCCCTTGTGTCTTAGTTTCTTAGCGCTGTTGTAACAGAAATCAAGTGGGTGACTTTAAAGAAGAGAAATTAATTTTCTCACAGTTCAGGGGGCTAGAATTCAGGGCACCAGCTCTAGGGGAAGGATCTCTCTGTTAGCTCTGGGGGAAGATCCATGTCTCTCCTCAGTTTCTGTAGCCCTAGCTTTCCTCCATTCTTGGCGATAACTCACATGCATCTGTCTTCCTCCGTTTGTGCTTCCTTCTGCTCTAATCTGCTCTTTTTATAAGTCAGAAGTGATTAGGTTTAAGACACACCCTACAGGGATATGGCCTCATTGGCATACCAAAGAAAACCCTATTCCCAAATGGGTTCACTTGCACGAGTATAGAGGTTGGGATTCCAACACATATTTTAGGAGACACAATTCAATCCATAACACCCTGCCAGCTAGCACATAAACCTTTTCTGGTTTTCTTTCTTACTGACTACTGTTCCTTTTCTGTTTTCCTTGCTTACTCTTTTCTTCCTCTCTGTCTTAAATACAGGAGTTCCCTATGGTTTTGTTACTATCCCTCTTCTCTATACTGTATCCCTCGGTGATCTCAGCCTACATCTTCAACTTTAGTTAAGATCTCCTTTGCGCCTACATTTCTCCATGTATGTGACTCCACATTCATTTGGGGCTCATATCTTTTGGGCACTTCTGTTCCAACTGTCTGGTGGACATTTCAACTTGTCTAAATCTTACTGATGTTTCCCTGCTGTGTTCCCTTGCCAGCTATTAGCCTCCCTTTGACTTCTTTCAATTCACAGGTCTGTCAGTTGATCCTACCTCTAGCTCAGCCCTCAGAGCTGCCGCCTTTCCATTCCTGATGTTGCCCTTGTTTTAATTCCGATTATCTCTCCCCGTCATCTTGTAGAGGGCTCCCGACTGATCTCTGGGCCTATCATGTCTCCACTCCAGCCTACTCTTCATACACTGCTTTAATCACCCTCCTCTTCACCACACGCCACATGTGTCCCAACATGTCCCCTCCCATGGCTTTGCTTATGCTCCTCCCTTCATCTCTAATCACCTCCACCTTGGGGTCCCCTGTCCAACTCCCCAGCCCACTGTCTTTCAAAGGCCCAATTCAGATGTTCACACTGCATGAAGCTTTTCACTAATCCCTTTGGATGGAAACACCTTTGCTTTCTTTTGAACCCCATGGCACTTGTTTGTACCTCTCTCTTTGGTTCCTATATCCTTCCTTATATTCCCTTATGACACTTAACGTTCCATGCCTGCCTTCAAAGAAGATTCAGAGGCTGTTTTAGCTTTCTCTCTCACATATCACCTGGCTCAGGGGCTTCTTGCTCAGTGGTTGTTTGTTGAATGAGTAATACTATCTTACATTTGTCTAGTGTATCTTAATGGGGTCTTCAAACCAAACCAAACCCACTGCCATCAAGTCCATTCCAACTCATAGCGACCCTATAGGACAGAGTACAACTGTCTCACAGGGTTTCCAAGGCTGTAAATCTTTATGGAAGCAGACTGTCACATTTTTCTCCCATGGAGCAGCTGGTGGGTTCGAACTGCCCACCTTTCCATTGGCCGTTGAGCACTTTAACCACTGTGTCACCAGGGCTCCTCAATGAGATCTTAGCTTAACTTTTCAAAAAAAGATTGTAGGAGCTGCTCTAGTAGAACCTTATTTGCTTTCAGATGGGATTTTGAAGTACTGCCATATGTGACTTCCTACACATTTTCTGCTGGCTCTCACTTGTTTAATGTGTATATTGCTGCATTTTTGTCACTTAGGTACTGACTATATGAAAGCTGGCATGATCCCTTCCTTCCAGATCTCTCAGTGACAGGCTCGAGGAGACAAATGCTTTTCATTTGTTGAGTCAGGTACTCCAGTAAAGGTTCTATGAGGGTTTACAAGTTTGACCTTCTCTGTATTGGTTTCATTCACTGTAGAGCAAGCTCACATGTGGACTGGGAGCTCCATGTGGAAATCCACAGGCCTCCAGCCTCTCTTAAAGGCCTTGTAAGGAATTGAGAAGGGGGATTTGGGCATCATTTTACAAGGCAAACCAAAATACCATAAGCTGTTTAGTTTTAGCATTTCAATTCTACGTGTAACATCAGATTCAATAACTGCGGACACTCATCTTGCAAATGGTTCAGATCAGAAAGTCAGGTTGTTTGCTTCTAGGCACTTCAGTGATATAAAATTTGAACAATAGTAGAAACAATTGGAAAAATCTTTCCAGATATGCGGTACTCTGCAGGTCTTGATTTATAATAATGGTGATGATAACCCGAGAAATAAAATCTGTTTCCCATAGATATCATGAGGGGATGGAAGAGGGTAGATACATAAAGTTTAATCTTCATTGGCTGGTCTCTCTTGATGATTTCTCATGGTTGCTATCTTAGTCATCTAGTGCTGCTCTAACAAATACCACAAGTGGATGGCTTTAACAAAGGGAAGTTTATTCTCTCACAGTCCAGTAGGCTACAAGTCCTAATTCAGGGCCTTGGCTTTTGGGGAAGGCTTTCTGTCAGCTCTGGAGGAAGGTCCTTGTCGTCAGTCTTCCCTTGGTCCAGGAGCACCTCAGTGCAGGAACCTCAGGTCCAAAGGACGCACTCAGCTCCTGGCACTGCTTTCTTGGTGGTATGAGGTCCCCATGTCTCTCTGCTCGCTTCTCTCTTTTATATCTCAAAATAGATTGGTTTAAGACACTGTCTGATCTCGTAGATCTCATCTGTATAACTGCCACTAATACATCTTATTACCTCATAGTGATAGGATTTACAACACGTAGGGAAATCACTTCAGATGACAAAATGGTAGACAGTCATATAATACTGGAAATCTTGACCTACACAAGTTGACAGTTCAGTCCATGAGAGTTGCCAATAGCACTTACTGCAATAAACACTACATGAGTAGTTGTTTATTTTGAAAAAGTTACCTGACTTTCCCTGCCTAGTCCAATCCATCCCATGAGATAGAATAAAGTTGAAGTCATTTAATTACTTTAAGTACTCCAAAGGTGGGGGAAATGGGAACCTGGAAATAATTTAACTCTTTAGTTGTTAATTATCTGTACTTCTGAGATGTTGGGGCAGAGGTCTTCCAAAAGTCCTTCATATATGATTTTGGAATTACGTTCTCCTCACCCTTTTGGAGTATGAATGTGTGTGATCTTAGAGTTGGTATCACTTAAAATCATGAAGATGGTATATCAGGAAAAAAAAAAATTGAAGAAACTGGAAATTATTATTATTTTTTATTTTTTCCCATCCAAAAATTTGTACATACATTGTTATGTGACTCTAATTGCTCTCCCCATACTGTGACAACACACTCCTCTTTTCCACCCCTGATTCCCCGTGTCTATTCAAACAGCTCCTAACCCTCCCTGTCTTCCCATCTCACCTCTGGTCAGAAGCTGACCATTTAGTCTCTTGTATCTACTTGAGCTAAGAGGCACACTCCTCACGAGTATAACTTTATGTCCCACAGTCCAGTCCAATACCTGTCTGAAGAGTTGGCCTCGGAAATTGTTTTAGTTCTGGGTTGATAGAGAATCCAGGGGTCATGCTTACCGGGGTTTCTCCAGTCTCAGTCAGACCATTAAGTCTGGTCTTCTTACTAGAATTTGAGTTGTGCACCCTACCTTTCTCCTGCTCCATCAGGGACTCTCTGTCATGTTCCCTGTCATTGGTGGTAGCCGGGCACCAACTAGTTCTTCTGGTCTCAGGCTGATGAAGTCTCTGGTTTATGTGGCCCTTTCTGTCTCTTGGGCTAATACTTTCCTGTGTCTTTGGTGTTCTTCATTCTCCTTTACTCCAGGTGGTTGGGACCAATTGATGCATCTTAGATGGCCACTAGCTTTTAAGACCCCAGATGCCACTCACCAAAGTAGGATGCAGAACAATTTCTTAGTAAGCTTTGTTATGCCAGTTGATCTAGATGTCCCCTGAAAGCATAGTCCCCAGACCCCTGCCCCTGCTACTGTGTCCCTCAAAGTGTTTGATTGTATTCAGGAAACTTCCTAGCTTTGGTTTAGTCCAGTTGTGCTGAATTCCCCTGTAGTGTGTGCCGCCCTTCCCTTCATCCAAGATAACTCTTATCTACTATCTAGTAAGTAAATAACCCTCACCCTCCCTCCCCACCCTCATAACTATCAAAGAATGTTTTCTTCTGTGTTTAAACCTTTACTTGACTTCTTATAATAGTGGTCTTATACAATATTTGTCCTTCTGTGACTGACTAAATTAACTCAGCATAATGACCTCCAGCTTCCTCCATGTTATAAGATGTCTCATGGCTTCATCATTGTTCTTTATAGTTGCATAGTATTCCATTGTGTGGCTATACCATAATTTATTTATCCATTTGTCCATTGATGGGCACCTAGGTTGTTTCCATCTTTTTGCTATTGTGAACAGTGCTGCAGTGAACATGGGTGTGCATATAGCTATTCGTGTGACAGCTCTTATTTCTCTTGGATATATTCCAAGGAGTGGGATAGCTGGATTGTATGGTGCTTCTATTTCTAGCTTTTTAAGGAAGAACCAAATCAATTTCCAAAGTGGTTGTACCATTTTACATTCCCACCAACAGTGTAGAAGTGTTCCAGTCTCTCCACAACCTCTCCAGCATTTATTATTTTGTGTTCTTTGGATTAATGCTAGCCTTGTTGGGCTGAGATGATCTCATTGTAGTTTTGATCTGCATTTCTCTAATAGTTAATGCTCTTGAGCATTTCTTCATGCGTCTGTTAGCCACCTGAATATCTTCTTTGGTGAAGTGCCTGCTCATATCCTTTGCCCATTTTTAAATTGGGTTATTTCTTTTTGTTGTTGAGGTTTTGGAGTATCTTGGAGATTTTAGAGATTAGACACGGATCGGTTTTGTTGTAGCCAAAAATTTTTTCCCAGTGTGTAGGTTGTCTTTTCACTCTTTGGTTAAGTCTTTTGATGAGCGTAAGTGTTTGATTTTTAGGAGCTCCCATTTATCTCATCTCTTTTCTGGTGCTTGTGCATTGTTACTTATGGTTCGTGTTGTGTTTATGTCATGTATTAGGGCTCCTAGCATTGTCCCTATTTTTTCTTCTATGATCTTTATCATTTTCGATTTTATATTTAAGTTTTTGATCCATTTGGAGTTAGTTTTTATGCATGGTGTGAGGTATGGTCTTGTTTCAGTTTTTTTGTAGATGAATATCAAGTTATGCCAGCACCATTTGTTAAAGAGACTGTCTTTTCCCCAATTAATGGATTTTGGGCCTTTGTCAAATATCAGCTGCTCATAGGTGGGTGAATTTATGTCTGGATTCTCAATTCTGTTCCATTCGTCTATGTATCTGTTGTTGTACCAGTACCAGGCTGTTTTGACTACCGTGGGTGTATAATAGGTTCTAAAATCAGGTAGTGTGAGCCTCCCACTTGGTTCTTGTTCTGAGTAATGCTTTATTTGTTCAGGGCCTCTTCCCTTTCTATGTGAAGTTGGTGATTTGTTTCTCTATCTCATTAAAAAATACCAGTGGAATTTGGATCGGGATTGCATTGTATCTATAGATCGCATTGGGTAGAATCGACATTTTCACAATGTTGAGCCTACCTATCCGTGAGCAAGGTATGTTTTTCCACTTACGCAGCTTTCTTTTGGTTTCTTGCAGTAGCGTCTTGTAGTTTTCATTGTATAGCTCTTTACGTCTCTGGTTACATTTATTCCTGGGTATTTTATCTTCCTGGGGGCTATTGTAAATGGTGATTTCCTCTTCGAGGTTCTCTTTGTTGGTGTAAAGGAATGCAACTGATTTTTGTATGTTTATCTTGTATCTTGAAACTTTGCCTGAAATCTTCTATTAGTTCCAGTAGTTTTCTTGTGGATTCTTTGGGGTTTTCTGTGTATAAGATCATATCATCTGCAACTAGAGATACTTTGACTTCTTCCCTACCAATTTGGATACCGTTTCTTTCTTTTTCTAGCCTAATTGCTCTGGCAAGGACCTCCAGCACAATGTTGAATAAGAGTGGTGATAAAGGGTATCCTTGTCTGGTTCCCGTTCTTGAGGGGAATGCTTTCAAACTCTCTCCATTTAGGATGATGTTGGCTGTTGGCTTTGTATAAATGCCCTTAATAATATTGAGGAATTTCCCTTCTATTCCTATTTTGTTGAGAGTTTTTATCATGAATGGGTGTTGGACTTTGTCAAATGCCTTTTCTGCATCGATTGATAAGATCATGTGGTTCTTGTCTTTAGTTTTATTTATGTGATGGATTACATTGATTGTTTTTCTAATGTTGAACCATCCCTGCATACCTGGTATAAATCCCACTTGATCATGGTGAATTATTTTTTTGATATGTTGCTAAATTCTATTGGCTAGAATTTTGGTGAGGATTTTTGTGTCAATGTTCATGAGGGATATTGGTGTGTAATTTTCTTTTTTTGTGTTGTCTTTACCTGGTTTTGGTATCAGGGTTATGCTGGCTTCATAGAATGAGTTTGGCAGTATTCCATCCTTTTCTAGGCTCTGAAATACCTTTAGTAGTAGAGGGTTAACTCTTCTCTGAAAGTTTGGTAGAATTCTCCAGTGAAACTGTCTGGGCCAGGGTTTTTTTTTGTTGGGAGTTTTTAAATTACCTTTTCAATCTCTTCTTTTGTAATGGGTTTATTGAGTTGTTCTTCCTCTGTTTGTGTTAGTTTAGGTAGGTAGTGAATTTCTAGAAATTTGTCCATTTCCTCTAGGTTTTCAAATTTGTTAGAGTACTATTTTTCATAGTATTGTTATGATTCTTTTAATTTCACTTGGGTCTGTTGTGATATCACCCATCTCGCTTCTTATACAGGTTGTCTGCTTCCTCTCTTGTTTTTCTTTTGTCAGTTTGGCCAGTGGCTTATCAATTTTGTTGATCTTTTCAAAGAACTAGCTTTTGGTCTTGTTAACTCTTTCAATTATTTTTCTGTTCTCTATTTCATTTAATTCTGCTCCAATTCTTATTATTTCCTTTCTTCTGGCATCTGAGGGCTTCTCATGCTTCTCTCTTTCTGCTTGTTGCAGTTGTAGGGTTAATGTTTTGATTATGGCCCTTTCTTCCTTTTGGATGTGTGCATTTATTGCTATAAACTGACCTCTGAGCACTGCTTTTGCTGTGTCCCAAAGGTTAGGATGTATTTTCATTCTCGTTTGATTCTATGAATTTCTTTATTCCATCCTTAATTTCTTCTATAACCCAGTAGTTTTTGTGCCAGATGTTGTTCAGTTTCCGTGTGTTTGATTTTTTTTTCCTTGCTTTTTCTGTCGTTGATTTCTTCTTTTATGGCTTTATGGTCAGAAGAGATGCTTTGTAATATTTTGATTCTTTGGATTTTGTTAAGGCTTGCTTTATGGCCTAATATGTGGTCTATTGTGGAGAATGTTCCATGTGCATTGGAAAAGAAAGTATAATTGGCTGCTGTTGGGTGCAGTGTTCGGTATATGTCTGTGAGATCAAGTTGGTTGATTGTAGCATTTAGCTCTTCCGTGTCTTTGTTGAGCTTCTTTCTGGATGTTCTGTCCTTCACCGAAAGTGGTGTGTTGAAGTCTCCTACTACTATTGTGGAGCTGTTTGAAATAAAAATAAAAAACAAGAAAAACGTACAAGACTCCGCAAATACAAAATCAATGATGAAAAAGATGAAAGGAAAATACATAAAGAGAATATATAGTATTAGTGAGTATTCTCTGTGTTACTTTGCTATCTGGTTCATGTTGCACTGGCAGGATTTGGAATATTTCATAGATTTCAGGGTATTTGGTCTTCCTACTCAGAGCAAAGAAAAAATCAGCAGAAGGTGGGAATATCAACAAAACAGCTGAAGACAAACCAACCCAGCCCATCTTTAGCTTGACAATGCAGTGTATAGGCCAGATAAAACTGGGTTTGAGTGCCTCACTTAATAGCTGCAGGTTGTTTAACTTATCTGAGTCTTGGTTTTTTCTTGTCTATGATAGGGGTAGGAATCCTGGTGGTGCAACAGTTAAGTGTTCAGGTGCTAACTGAAAGGTCAGAGGTTCAAACTCACCAGTGGCTCCGTGGGAGAAAAGACCTGGCAATCTGCTCCTGTGAAGACTACAGCCTTGGAAACCCTCTGGGGCAGTTCTACTCTGTCATATAGGGTCTATATGAGTTAGAATTTGTGCCATCAAGTCAGTTGCAACTCATAGTGACCATATGTACAACAGAACAAAACATTGCCCAGTCCTGCCCCATCCTCACAGTCATTGTTATGCTTGAGCCCACTGTTGCAGCCTCTATGTCTGTCCCCCACCACCACCTTTTTTTTTTTTATTGTGCTTTAGATGAAGGTTTATAGAACAGACTAGCTTCTCATTAAACAGTTAGTACATATACTGTTTTATGGCATTAGTTAAGAACACCATGACATGTCAGTACTCTCCCTTCTCGACCTTGGGTTCCCTGTTAACAGCTTTCTTGTCCCCTCCTGCCTTCTGGTCCTTGCCCCTAGGCTGGTGTGCCCCTTTAGTCTCGTTTTGTTCTGTGGGTCTGTCTGATCTTTGGCTAAAAGGTAAACCTCCGGAGTGACTTCATAACTGGGCTAAAAGAGTGTCCAGGGGCCACACTCTTGGGTTTCTCCAGTCTGTGTCAGGCCAGTAAGTCTGGTCTTTATTTGTGAGTTAGAATTTTGTTCTACATTTTTCTCCTGCTCTGTCCAGGACCCTCTGTTGTGATCCTGTCAGAGCAGTCAGTGGTGGTAGTTGGGCACCATCTAGTTGTACTGGACTCAGTCTGGTGGAGGCCGTGGTAGTTGTGTTCCATCAGTCCTTTGGACTAATCTTTCCCTTGTGTCTTTAGTTTTCTTCATTTTCCCTTCCTCCTAAAGGGGTGATACCAGTGGAGTATCTTAGATGGCTGCTCACAGGCTTTTAAGACCCCAGACACTACTCACCAAAGTAGAATGTAGAACATTTTCTTTATAAACTATGTTGTGCCAGTTGAGCTATATGTTCCCTGAGACCATAGTCCCCACAGCCCTCAGCCCAGCAGTTCAGTCGCTAAGGGAGTTTGGATTTGTCCATGGAATTTCTGTGACCTTTCCTTGTACAAGTTGTGCTGGCTTCCTGGGTGTTGTGTACTGTCTTACCCTTCACCATAGTCACCACATATCTATTGTCTATTTAGTGTTTTTCCATCCCTACCCCTCCCCTCCCTTGTAACCGTCAAAGATTGTTTCTTTGTGTTTGTAAACCTTTTCATGAGTTTTTATAGTAGTGGTCTCATTCAATATTTGTCCTTTTGTGATTGACTTATTTCACTCAGCATAACGCCCTCCAGATTCACCCATGTTATGAGATGCTTCGCAGATTCATCATTGTTCTTTATTGTTGCATAGTACTCCATTGTGTGTATGTACTATAGTTTGTTTATCCATTCATCTGCTGATGGGCATCTAGGTTGTTTCCATCTTTTTGCTATTGTGAACAATGCTGCAGTGAACATGAGTGTATGTCTATTCACGTGACGGTTCTTATTTCTCTAGTATATATTCCTAGGAGTGGGATTGCTGGATCATATGGTATTTCTATTTCTAGCTTTCTAAAGAAGCGCCATATCGTTTTCCAAAATGGTTGTACCATTTTGCATTCCACCAGCAGTGCATAAGAGTTCCAGTCTCCCCACAGCCTCTCTAACATTTGTTATTTTCTGTTTTTTTGATTTGTGCTGGTAATACCAGGGTTAGGTGATACCTCATTGTAATTTTGATTTACCTTTCTCTAATAGCTAGTGATCACGAGCATTTCTTCATGTGTCTGTTAGCCACTTGAATGTCTTCTTTGGTGAAGTGCCTGTTCCTTTCCTTTGCCCATTTTTTAATTGGATTATTGGTCTATACCTCTTAATAACTGGCAGATGTCTTAAGATAAAAAGCAGTGAACAATGTTGGGCCTCCCTCAGTGTAGTTCTGTGATCTTGGCCTGCAGAGCCTGGCTACCTTAATTACTCACCAATGTCTTCAGTCAGTTGTGTTTTTTTTGTTTTTCATTTTTTAATTTTATCGATCTTTTGTAGTTCTGAGAGGGAAAGTTGATCTGATACAAGCTACTTTATCATAACAGAAAGCAAAAATCTCCTGGGAGTAGAAATCTCAGTTAGTGGTCTTTTGAACTTTATGCCTTACTCATTCCCCCCTTCCAAAAATTATTTGAGGCAATTTACAATGAAATACATGTACACATGCAATAAAATATTAAGGGTAAAGGATCAAAAGAACAAAGGCAGTAGGGAAGGCAGAGAGAGGTGTAGAGTTAGAAGGAGGAGATAGTTAGTAGAAACTTAAACTATGGGTAGTTGCTACAGTTGACCATCATATGTAGTACTGAACTTCCTTGAACCCATGGCTTAAACATTAATTTTATATGTGTTGGGGAAAAGAGACTTGAACATTGGAATAAGAGAAAAGAGAGGTGACGTTAGTAACAATTGCATTACATTTTCTGTTCTTTGTAGGTTTAGGCAAAATTTTTTTAAATGAGAGTTGGGAGACAATGAGAGTGGTAGGTAGAGGGTTCTGAGACTTATCTAAGAGTGTTTAATCAATCAGACATTGCAACATGTTGTTGGACCAAATAGTAATTGGAATTACTAGTGGTTTGGCATAGAAGCCTTAATACACTGTACAAAGATGTTGCTAAAGTGCCCTTACCATGTCTTGAGTGTTCAAGGTACTCTTGGACTATGGTTTGACGTGTAAGAGATAACTACATATATAGTTCTTGTTTTCTGGAGAAAGATTACACAGTGTCCATCAATAGGCATTTTTTTTTCCTGGTACTAGATTTTAAGGAATTTTATCATGGATTCTTGTGTCATTGAACAACACAGTAGTGTCCTTAACAGTACTTTTAAGGCTGATAAAGTGTTTTTCATATGAAGATTTCTTATGTTGACACTTGAAAACAAACAAAGCCGTAACTTTAAATTGTAACTTAATAAAGACTTTTTCTTATGGAGAGATAAGCTGATATAGTTCAGCCTCAGAAGTGTTTGGGATGCTAATTTGAAATGCTGGTAGAATTTGGAAAACCAGAGGAAAATTTGCTCTTTTTCCCTCAGTTATCAACTGTTGGAACAAGAGGTTTCGACAAAAATTTGCAATGTGTGACTATGTAGATATTCTTTTTGATTTGAAAAGAGCCATGTTTTAATTTTTACAAGTTACATTTATTTTTAAATATCATTAGCTATTATTTAACAATATTAAAGGAAATCTGTGCTAAATACCAGATTGCTGGTGGCAAGTTGAGTTCTGTTACCAAAATTTTCAATCTTGATTTGCAAGGATGAGGGGACATCCCAGTTCTGCATGCAAGACACTGCTTGGGTTTATATCTTTTCAGATTAGAATTTGATCTTTCAAGCATCTGTTCATATCTGCTTTACTTTTCCCAGTGGTACTATAACAGCTGATGTGGAAGGTACTTCTGCAGGTTGAGTTGGAACGGGAGAGAAGAGTGCCTAAGTCTAGGGGAGATGGGGAGGGCTTCACTGAGGAGGTGGTGCTGGAGCTGCCTCCTACAAGAGGGTGAGGAGATTGCTAGGAAGGCATTCCAGGGGAAGGAAGCCCATAGCAGAGGCAGTGAAGCACAAGGTAGCATGCCATTTTCAGGAAACTAAGGATTGTTTGTTTTGTTAGAGTGTAAATATTGGCGGTGGGGGAGAGGGGAGGTGGAAGAATGGCAGGAGATGAAGCTGGATGGGCAACCATAGGCCAGATCATGAATGGTCTCGTGTGTCATTTACTCATTCATTCAGCAAATACTTATTGAACAACTATTGTGTACAAGGGAATCCCTGAGTGGTGTAAGCAGTTAACATGCTCGACTGCAAAACTGAAAGGCTGGAAATTGGAGTCCATCCAAAGCTGCCTCAGAAGAAAGACTCGCTGATCTACTTCTGAAAAATTAGCCATTGAAAACCCTACGGAGCACAGTTGTACTCTGACACACATGGGGTTGCCGTGAGTCAGAACTGACTACAGCAACTGGTTTTACTGGTACTATGTTCCAGACCCCATTCTAGGCACTGGCATTCAGCAGCAAACAAATCAGACAAAAATCACTTTTCAAATGGAACTTACATTCTAGTGGGAAGAGACAATAAATAATATTCAAAATCTATAAATACACACACATGAGCATATTAATGATAAATGGGAAGAAAATTTGGCAGGGGTGAGGATGTGGGGTTTGCAGTTTTAGGGTGGGGAGAGAGGCCTCACAAAGAAAGCAACATTGGAATAAAGATCTGAGGCTGGTGAAGGAGCCAGAGTATTCTGGACTGAGGACATGTGCAAAGGCCCTGAGGTTGGAGTGGGTCTGGCTTTTTCAAGGAAATATCTAGGCAGAGAGCATGGCCAGAGTAAAGTGGAGGAACCCAGTGAAAGAGGAGCAGGAGATGAGGCCTGAGAAGTTAAGGGGACCTCTGATCCTGTGAGACCTGGGAGGCTACTGTAAGTATTTTGGCTTTTAATCTGAGTGAGATAGGAGTGATAGGAGGGTTTTGAACAGAGTAATGATATAACCTAACCTAAGGTTTTAAAAGATTACTGCTGTGTTGAGAATAGGGGACAAGAGTGGAAGCCAGGAGAACAGTTAGGAAGCTTTGGAATAATCCAGGTAAGGGGATGGAGGCTTGGACCAGGGTGATAGCAGTGGGGGTTGTAAGAAATGTTCTGGAGGATAGATTTTATCCTGTAGGTGGTAAGGAGCCATTAAAGACTTTCAATCAATGCAGTGACATGATTTGTGTGTTAAAAACATCCTTTTGGCAGCCATGTATAAGAAGGATTGGAGAAACAGGACAAGGAGCTGCACTGCTCCCATTACTAAGAACAAACGAAGGAGACCTCACAGCAGAGGAAGTCTAATGCCCAGAGACCTTGTCGGGCAGGTTGTCAACCCTGGCCAACTTCTTGACAAGGGACAGGAATTCAAAAGATTTACACATGAGGAAAGTTCTTTGAAAACCTTGCCAAGGAAGCAAGATCAGATTTATTCTAGAGGCAGCTTGCGTAATAGATAACAGCAGACCCTTACCATGTGCTGGGCACTGCCGTGAGCACTACAGCTGCTCATTTAATCCTTACCACAGCCCTAAGGGAGGATGCGACTATTGTCTCCATTTCATAGGTGAGGAAACACAGGAACAAAGAGGTTAAGCACTAGGTTTTGTTGCCTCTTAAGGGTCTCCACCAGGGTGAAAAACTCCACTGGGAGATTCAGAATTATCTGGTTGTCTCTAAATGTAAAAAAAGATCACCTATTTCCTTTTCAAACTGTGGTGATAATGGCTTCAGAAAGTTGATCACTGCTTGATGGTTAGGTCTTATGTTGATGCCCTTTGAGTTGCTAGTGACAGAAATTAGCTTAATAAAAAACATAGGCGGGGGTGAGTGGAATTGCAAGACCTTGAATGTCCAGAGGAAGAGGCATGAGTCGTGGGCGCGCATGCGCAGAACGATTTAGAAGGTGTGGCTGGATCCAGGGGCTCAGATGATGCCATAAGCACATATTCTCGCCAATTCTCTGGTCCAGGTGTTGGCCTCCGTCCCTTCTACTGCTGATGGCTTCCGCACATGGTGCGGAGGGCTGTCCACGTACAGCTTCAGAGTAAATCGTCTGCAGAGCACCCTGATTCCAAATGGAGAGAAAGTGCCCTTCCTAGAAGCTTCAAAAAAAAGAGCTGAGAGGATTCTGATTGCCTCGTTTGGGTCCTGCTGCCCATCCTAGGACTGAGGGGGTTGGGGTGGGGGGGGCGTGGTGAAGGGTAAACTCCATGTGAGGGCAGTTACCGGGAAGGAAAGAAAGCTGGGTAGCAGCTGTGGGTCTGCTGCGTGTTTGCCGGAAGTGGTGGGTTTGAGGTCATGAACATCATCCTGTAGGCACTGAGCTGCCTTAGAAACAAGGTAGCAACAGGGTCCATCCCTACTCGACAGTGTTTGGGGTTGGCTCTAAGAAGAAATGTAACCTATAATTCTGAGTGACCAGCACCAGTCATTTTATTTTATTTTTAAGGAGAGTGATTTAGGATTTAGAAGCTTTTCCTAGAACTGGAGATCAGTTCTGGAGCTGCCCCCAGCTGGGCTAGGAGTGAAGGCAGGTAGCCCTCGCTCAGAACCCACACTGTCACCATCACTATTTCTCTAATATGGCTGCCTCCTTTTTCCCTTTTCAAAGTAAATGATAATGGGTGAGGAAAGTGTTTCTCAACTTTTTTTTGGACCCTGACCCAAATTAAGATAATAATTTTTTCATCATAATCTGGTATACACGTAGTTTTGTACACCTAACAATATCGACTCTAAATAATGAAACACTGTTTACCCCTTATTAAGTCCAAAGTACTGGGATATTTTCTATTCTGTTTAATTTCATTTTATAAAATACCAGTAAAAACCTATAAATTTATTTCACAATCCACTAATGGGTGGCAACCCAGAGTTTGAAAAACATGAATTAAACCAGTGAAAAACAACCATGGTAAAAAAAATTAAAAATAAATAATGGAAGTTCCCATTTTATTGAGCCCTTACTACATGGCAGACACTCAGCTAGGCATTTTATTTAACTCATTGAATCCTTCCTCTGCCGTTCTAGAGATAAAGAAACCGAAGCTAAGAGATTTCTCCTTGGTTTCAGAGCCCAGGCATTTTCCTGGATTGCTTCTGTTCGTTGAACATCATGAAAGAGCCATACACGCTCATTTGATCTGAATTAAAATGCTAAACACAGGTAGTAAATGCACAACAAAATTGCGTTGAAGTTCGTGGCAATGAAGACTTCTTTTTTTTTTTTTTAATTGTGCTTAAGGTGAAAGTTTACAGAGCAAATTAGTTTCTCATTAAACAATTAATACACAAATTGTTTTGTGACATTGGTTGCCATCCCCATGATGTGTCACCAATCTCCCCTTCTTGACCTCAGGTTCCTCATTTCCATTCATCCAATTTTCCTGCCCCAAGACTTGTTATAGGGCAAAATTCACAGGTGACAGTCCCTAAGGGCCCTGTGACTTGTGTGCTCCTGGGGAAGGGAATGCCAGGGAACTCTTGGCTCTGTCCACTGGGCTGTTCCCCAGCAGCAAGCCACTGCATTCCTAACAATGCCCAGCGACCTGCCAGACACAGCACTTGCTCTCTTTGTGCTTCTTCATCCTCATTCTGAATTTAGATCAGGGTGAAGAGTAGAGAGAAGGAGATGAGCCAGAAAATAGAAAATTAATACTTGGTAGAGTCTTCATATTTTAAAATTAATTTATAGGCAATGTCAGGCAACTGGAGTTAAATCACTTTATCAGAAGGCTGCTCTAGAATTTAAAAATTGGCATCCATCATTGTAAATCAGGTCTCAGGAGCCCCAGGGAATGGTTTCTAGGGATGAGGGGTGATGTAGGGTAGGCAGAAATGTAAATACTTGATTAGCTGTGTCCTCCTCTTTCACTCAAAACCTAAAATATTTCTACATCACATTGAGTGAGAATGGCATGTTAAATAGTAACAGAAAGGAAGAAGGTATGTAGGTTTTATGGTCACCTTACTTTTAATACTTTTCTTCCTCCCTGTCAATCCTGGGAAACTAGTTGTGTGAGAGACATTCATTTCAGTGGAATAGTCCCAGCTCATAGTCTAGAGGTGGTCTCCACCTCCTTCTTCATAGACTCAGGTGTCATTGTCAGTTGCCATCTAATTGGCTCTGACTCATGGTGATCCCATTAGAACAGAGCAAAACATTGCCCAGTCCTGTGCCATCTTCGTGATCATTGATATTCTTGAGTCCACTGTTGTGGCCACTGTGTATTTTGAATATTTTCCAATCTGGAAGGCTCATCTTTCAGCCCTATATCAGACAATATCCTGTTGTGAACCTTAGGGTTTTCACTGGCTAATTTTCAGAAGTAGATGGCTGCTTTAGTCATCTAGTGCTGCTGTAACAGAAATATCACAAATGGATGGCTTTAACAAAGAGAAGTTTATTCTCTCGCAGTCTAGTAGACTACAAGTCCAAATTCAGGGCGTCAGCTCCAAGGGAATGCTTTCTCTGTCGGCTCTGGAGGAAGGTCTGTGTCATCAATCTTTCCCTTGGTCTGGGAGCTTCTCTGCACAGGAACCTCAGGTCCAAAGGACACGCTCTGCTCCTGGCACTGCTTTCTTAGTGGTATGAGGTTCCCATGTGTCTCTGCTCGCTTCTCTCTTTTATATCTCAGAAGAGATTGGTTTAAGACACTATCCAATCTTGTATACCTCATCAGTAAAACTGCTGCTAATCTACCTTATTAGATCACAGTGATTGAATTTACAGCACGTAAGGAAATCACATCAGATTACAAAATGGTACACAATTATACAGTACTGGGAATCATGACCCTGCCAAGTTGACAGGTATTTTAGGGGACACAATTCAGTCCATGGCAATGGCCGAGCCTTTCTTCCTAGTCTGTCTTAGTCTGGAAGCTCCATTGAAACCTATCCACCATGGTTGGTATTTGAAATACCGAGGGTATAGCTTCCAGCTTCCTACTCAGGTAGGACACCATTTCTCCCAGCAGTTCAGGTGTCATCATTTCTGCCATGTGCCTGTGAGCATGAGTATCCATAGGCTTGCCACACTGATACTGGGAAGTCCTTCTGTAACTAAGTAAAAGCCTTTCACCTCTTGTCGTTGCAGCTCTTTGTCAAGGGCGTGTGGTGAGAGTCCCTACAGGGAGCCTTGTCCGGGTGGTGGGAACTGAACTAGTCATCCCCTGCAATGTCAGCGACTATGATGGCCCCAGCGAGCAGAACTTTGACTGGAGCTTCTCGTCCTTGGGGAGCAGCTTCGTGGAGCTCGCGAGCACCTGGGAGGCGGGCTTCCCGGCCCAGCTGTACCGGGAGCGGCTGCAGAGGGGTGAGATCCTGTTGAGGCGGACAGCCAATGACGCCGTGGAGCTCCACATAAGGAATGTCCAGCCCTCAGATGAAGGCCGCTACAAGTGTTCAACTCCCAGCACAGATGCCACCGTCCAGGGCAACTATGAGGACACAGTGCAGGTTAAAGGTACAGTCCTCACATAGGGTCATTATGCCAGGAGGTCAGACCTTCCTCTGCCACTTGGCTATAGGTGACTTTATCAAGGACCCTGAGGCTCTGTTCCCTCATCTGTCCAATGGAGTAATAGTATCTTACCGACTAAAGGTGGAGGATGGGCCCAGTGGCCTCAGAGAGTCATTTATTTACTCCATGGTCGGTATGGTCTGAGCTATCCTGTGGGTGGTTAGTTGGAGCCAGCAGGTGTGGTGGTGGAGAGCCCAGCTCTGGAGCCAGGTTGCCTGCACTCAATTAGTCCAATTCCTGGACTGTCCACTTGTCAGCCAAGTGGTTGTGGGCATGTTACATAACCCCTCTATGCC
The DNA here is from genome assembly GCA_030035585.1 of Dugong dugon. Lineage (NCBI taxonomy): Eukaryota > Metazoa > Chordata > Mammalia > Sirenia > Dugongidae > Dugong > Dugong dugon. The sequence continues at coordinate 158,442,020 of CM057462.1, forward strand.
TCAATTTCCTTGTTTGTAAAATAGTACCTACCTCAAAGGCAGTGAGGACTAAGTGAGTTAATATGTGTAAAGCCTTACAACAGTGCCATAGTGAGGACTCGAAGGTTGGTGACAAGAAGTTGATGATCATGATGATGATGTTCAGGATTATGGGAATAACAGATACTTCATAGTTCATGTTTTTCTTTCTGCTCTTCCTGACTTAAGTACCCATTTGTACCAGAAGTTGTTATGGGTTATATATAGAGAAAGAATGATGTGGTCACTGCTAGCTTATGATGGAACACAAAATTGACTTGGCTGTGTAAATAATCACACCTTATGTGGCACAAAAGGTTAAGTACTGGGCTACTAGCCAAAAGGTTGGAGGTTCGAATCCACCCAGAGGCACCTTGGAAGAAAGTCCTGGTGATCTACTTTTGAAAGATCATGGCCATTGAAAACACTATGGAGCACAGTTCTACTTTGACACACTTGGGGTCACCATAAGTCGGAATCAACTTGACAACTGGTTTGGTTTTTCGTTTCTTATATATCTGGAATGATTGTTCTTTTTTTCATTTTCCAAGTCCCTTTAGATTTACTCACACATTCAATTATCTGAACCCAATGAAAAAGATAGGGCAGGATATTTCCTTAATTTACACATGAGGAAATGGAAGAGCGTAGGTTAATTACTTGCCTAAAATCGCACGACTAATTAGGAAGAGAGCTGGAACAAATGATTTTAGTTTGGGGTTAACAAAATAGAAACATTATTATTGTTATTATTATTACTTAATTATGCATTTATTTGTAATCTGTCTTGCTCCAAAGAGGATTTAAGTCAGAGTAAGAATGTATTTTAAGATCAGAAAAGTAGAAGCTATGTATGATGATGTAAAAAGAGGGGTTGACCCAGTCATTCATTCCTTTTGTAGTGATTTATAGACGTAGATACCATATGTCAGATAGTGGTCCTTCATTAGGCTCATGAGGAGAGATAACAGCTATATATCCATTATGTAGGTATTAAAACATGAATTTTCTATGTCTTCCATTACTTATTCCTTATTCCTATAGAAAATCTCAAGTATATGTACATATATATATGTATGTGTATATATGTTGAAGTCCCATAAGACATCCTTGCATTTGTATTTATAAAAGAGATGTTGTGTCTTCATTGGAGTCCCTGGGTGGTGCAAACAGTTGACATGCCTGTCTACTCACCAAAATACTGGAGGTTCAAGTCTACCCGGAGGCACCTCAGAAGAAAGGCCTAGTGATCTGCTTCAGAAAAATCAGCCATTGAAAACCCTATGGAGTACCGTTCTACTCTGACACACATGAGGTCGCCATAAGTTGGAATCAGCTCGATGGCAACTGGTTGGTTTATAGATCTGTTAGGTCATACTCACCCTTGTCTCCCCTTATAATTCTCATCTTGAAGAGTCAGAGGGCAGCAGGAAAATTTCCCCCAGTATCTTTTTGTTTCTTCTCCAGCCTTTGGAAGGCAGGAGTAAGAGGTTGCTCTCCTTGGGTCAAGAAAGCAAATGGATGACCAAATGAAACTGGCTGGCTGCTCAGGCAGTCTCCAGTGGGGGCCGTGTCGTCCAGGTTCTTCCTGGTGTGCAGCTTCACCGGTCTTGTAGCTGTTTATCCATGCACTGAGGGATGAGCTGGCCTTGGGAACTGAGTCATGTTAGCCAAACTCACAACTGATTTGTGTACTAGGATGTCATCATATTCCTTTTGAAAAAGAGATGAGTCTTTGTTCCTTCTAAAGATGTAGACTTTTATGTTATCCAGAGTCATCCCTAACTAACTCAAAAACACTAAGTTAGTTTCTGAGAGTGGGATTGGAGGGAAATCCAAAGAGATGATGAATAGTGATGTCCCATAGAATACCAAAAAGCAAATCCGTTGCGGTCGAGTTGATTCTGACTTATAGCGACCCTATAGGACAGAGTAGAACTGCCCCATAGGGTTTCCAAGGAGCGGCTGGTGGATTTGAACTGCCGACCTTTTGGTTAGCAGCCGAACTCTTAACTACTGCGCTACCAGGGCTTCGGGCCATACAATAGCCTGATAGATTTTCCCTGCCCCTTGGCAGAGGCCTCTATCTTGTTGCCAGAGTTCCAGTGCCCATTATATATAGCTTCTTTTCCTAAATAGCACTCACCATTACTCCTTGGTCTCTGGCCTTCTTTTTGTAGACTCTGCAGAAGCCCTGAGCCCTCTTCCAGTAGGTCCTAAGAGACTGACAAGCTCAGGTTTCAGCTTTCTCTGGCACGTTCCTATCCCACGGATACTCTCTGGTCATCTTCCGTCATTCTTGGGCATTTCCCAGACCTCAAGCCCCAGGCAGCTCATCCCAGCCTTTCCCCACTGTGGATCTTGCTGGCTGAACTGAACATTTCCAGATTCTGCAGGCTCCCTACTCTAGCCCTGTGTCCTAACCAAAGGGGTGTTTGATAATATCGCCAATTATTTTACAGTGATTTCTAAGTGCCAGGCACTGTTCTAGTCACTTTCTGTTGTTATTAACTCGTTTAACCCTCACATCGACCCCATGAAGTAGGTTCAGTTGTCATCCTATTTTTAGAAATGAGGAAACTGAGGCAGAGGCACAGAGTAACTTGCCTAAGGATGACAGGAGCATATCCCCAAGCCATAGATAACAGGGCATTTTCACTACCCAGTTCTAACCAATAGTAAACCAGTTGCCATGGAGTCAACTCCCACTCGTGGCGACCCCATCCATGTGTGTTAGAGTAGAACTGTGCTCCATAGGATTTTCAATGGCTGATTTTTCAGAAGTAGATTGCCAGGCCCTTCTTTGGAGGGGCCGCTGGGTGCACTCCAACCTCCAGTATTTCGGTTAGCAGCCAGCATGTTAACAGTTTGCACCACAGGGGGTTTTATTAGAGCCTCCTTTTTTTATTACATTTTATTTTTCTTTGTTAAGTCAGAAAGTCATTTGCGATGATCTGTGAATCAAAATGGGAAAATATACCCATCTGGGCATTAGAACAGGGAAGGAGAGGAGAAAATTCTCTGGTCACAGCAACAGTCATGATTTAGGCCAGAAAGCCCCAGAAAGTGGCCAGTACTTGCTGCCTTGTGTCCGACCGTGGACAGTGTAGCTAAAGCAGCTCTGTTTTCTCCCCACAGTGTTGGCTGACGCTCTGCACGTGAGCGCCAGCCCGCAGCCCTCCCCAGCCCTGAGCCTGCGGGAGGGCGAGCCCTTTGAGCTACGCTGTGCAGCCTCCACCGCCTCGCAGCTACACACGCACCTGTCGGTGCTGTGGGAGGTGCACCGCGCCTCCGCCCGGCGGAGTATCCTCGCCCTGACCCATGAGAGGAGGTTCTGGCCTGGCCTGGGGTTCGAGCAGCGCTACAATAGCGGAGACGTGCGCCTGGACACTGTGGGGAGTGATGTTTACCGCCTCTCTGTATCGCGGGCTGTGTCTGCAGACCAGGGTCTGTACAAGTGTGTTGTCAGTGAGTGGATCGGAGAGCAGACTACCTGGCAAGAAATTCAAGAAAAAACAGTAGATGTCGCCACTGTGGTGATCCAGCCAACAGGTAAGTTTCTGGAAAGTACGTATTTTAGACTCCTATTTTTTGAGCTAGGCCATAGGATCCCATCCTTTTCTGACAAGAATTATTTCTGCTCCTCATGTGAAGCCTTCCTGTTGGAAGGAGAGGGTAGTATTGGTAGTATAGCAAGGGGTGCATTTGTTTTGGACTGTATACACTTATAGTTTTGCTATGTAGCTGCTTTTTATCTGAATTGGTTTCCATGGGAGCTACAGCATAACACATAATACTAAGACAGTTCTTTCACTAAAAGATTAAATACCATAGTCCTGCAGCCAGAATATGGTCAGGCCTGGTGGTCAGAGGGACTTTGGGTGGGGGTGCCCACACCCTGTTCTGGAGTGTTCTTTTAGCTTTATCTGTTTGGAGTTTCCTGAATCTCTTTTTTTTTTTAAATTTTTTTATTGTAGTTTAGATGAATGTTTACAGAACAAATAGTTTCTCATTAAACAGTCAGTACACATGTTGTTTTATGACATCGGTTAACAACCCCACGACATGTCAACACTCTCCCTTCTCGACCTTGAGGACCTTTTCTTTGGTGAAAATATACATAGCCAAAGTTACACCATTTCGAAAGTTTCTACATGTACAATTCAGTGGCATCGATTACATCCTTCCAGTTGTACTGCTGTTCTCACTATCTTTTTCCAAATTATTCCATCACCATTATCTTCAATTCACTGTCCCCTAGGCTTCCCATTAAACCTTTTTAGTTGCTGTTGTCATTTTGATCTCACATAGATAATTCTTTTTTTTCTGTACCTTAGATGAAGGTTTGCAGAACAGATAGTTTCTCACTGAACAGTACACATATTGCCCTATGACAGTTGTTGACAACCCCATGACATGGCAACACTGTCCCTTCTCAACCTTGGGTTCCCTATCTCCAGCTTTCCTGTCCTCTCCTGCCTTCTAGTTCTTGTCCCTGGACTGCTGTGTCTCGTTAGTCCTGTTTTGTTTTATGAGGTTGTCCAATCCCCGGCTGAACGGTGAACTTCGGGAGGGGCTTCACCACTGAGCTAAAAGGGTGTCTGGGGGCCATACTCTCGGGGTTTCTCCAGTCTGTCAGGCCAGTAAATCTGGTCTTTTTTTGTGAGTTAGAGTTATGTTCTACATCGTTTTCCATCTCTGTCCAGGACCCTCTGTTGTGATCCCGGTCAGAGTAGTCAGTGGCGGTAGCCAGGCACCATCTAGCTGTGCTGGACTCAATCTGGTGGAGGCTGTGGTAGCTGTGGTCCATTAGTCCTTTAGACTAATCTTTTCCTTGTATCTTGTTCTCTTCATTCTCCCTTGCTCCCGAAGGGGTGAGACCAATGGAGTATCTTAGATGGCTGCTCACAGGCTGTTAAGACCCCAGACACTACTCACCAAGGTAGAATGTAGAACATTGTCTTTATAAACTGTGTTATGCCAATTGAGCTAGATGTTCCCCGAGACCACCTGAATCTCTTTATCTGCCTTCCCCCACAGCTGTTGAGAATGTGTGCCTAGCTCACTACAAAACCTCTTGTGTAAGTTGGATTGTCTAGGTCTGCTTTTCAGGTCCTCTCAGATGCACCTTCCCCTATTAGGTGAGACCTTCTCTAGGGCTGAGGCTCTTCTTGCTTTCCTGTATGGTATATACCCCAGGCCTAGGTTTAATACTCGGGAAGCCCTTTGTTGATCATTTGTGAATTAGCCTTTTTTTTTTTTTTTTTAATCCTCCTACTCCAATTATAGAAACAATTAAGAAAATACAAAATGCATTTTAGAAGTCATAAGAAAGGAAAACAAGCCATTGTTGACTCACTGCTCAACAAGTACCAATTAAGAACCTACTGTGTGTTCTGCTCTATGCTGGGCCCTGGGGTCAGAGGGCTTGAGGCTCATTCCCAGGTCCCGGGAGCTTCCAGCTTTGGCGGAGACGAAGTGTAAAAAGACCACTTCAGGGTAATGTAATTGCTGGGGATGAACGGAAGTACTTGGTTTTATGGGAGTCTAACATCTTCAGATCTCGAAGTACTTGCTGCTATTGCTGCTGCTTCTTATTTTTTAAACTGGGAAGACCTTGGCTGCACTCATTTCCTAAGCATAAATGTGAATGTGTGGACACTCTGTTGCTCAGATTAGAAGGAAAGCAGGGAACAAAACCTATCAGGAGTTATTTTGCCTCTGCAAGCTACATTGTTCCGAGTTCTTTACTCTGCATTTACACCACTGCATAGGAGCTGGGTTTGGTGAAAGTAGGTGGCAAAAAGCGGAGGTTCCTGAGCAACTGGCCGTCCATGAGGTGGGAGCTGCTCTTACGGAGGAGAGGGCTGGCCCCTCGCGGTCAGTAGTGGTTCTATTGGTCACAGAAATCACTTCTCAGATGAACTCAGGTCACCTTCTTTATCACAAGTGATAGCTGGAATCTGTCCTAAGAAACCTCTAGACATTCAGCTTGCATCAAACAACTGTTTTAATGGGGCAAAAGGGTTAAGTGTTTCAGATTTGCACCAAGTTACCTTTTTGTGTAGGAATTTCAATCGTAAAGGTATTTTTTATTTCAAACAAACCATGAAACCCATCATACCTAGTTATAAGACTTGGACACTCTTGAACCTATTACGCAGGTTATTACATCTGGCTCTTGCCCAAGACTGGGGGTTCAAAATCATTTTTTTTTTTTTTTTTTTTTTTTTGGTGCCATAGGCCTTGTGAACAGTCTGATGAAGCACATAGACCTTCTCAGAATTTATGTGTTTTAATGCATAAAATACAATACATGAGATGGTAAAGAAAAACAATTATATTGAAATAGTTATCAAAATATTTTTAAAGCAGGTTTGTTACGTGGTAATACAGTCATGCATTGCTTAAAGTCCACGATAGTTCTGTGAAATAGGACATTATGTGATTTGTACGTTGGGCAAACACCGTATTATATACAGACAGTCCTTAGATTATGAACGAGTTCCATTCCTAAGTCTTTAAGCTGAATTTATACATAAGTTGGAAAAGTTAGGTACAGTTCGTATCTAACATCAGTTAGTCATATGTTTTAGTATGTAGTATATATATAGCAGTGGGGAGACTTGGTGGTGCAGTGGTTAGCTCAGCTGCTAACCAAAAGGTCGGCAGTTCGAATCCACCAGCTGCTCCTTGGAAACCCTATGGAGCAGTTCTACTCTGTCCTGTAGGGTTGCTATGAGTCGGAAACCGGTGTATAGCAGTGGTTAAGTGCTCGACTGCTAACCAAGAGGTTGGTGATTCAAACCTACCAGCCGCTCTTCCGGAGAAAGATGTGGCAGTCTACTTCCGTAAAGATTTCCTCCCTTGGAAACCCTACGGTGCAGTTCTGCTCTGTCCTATAGAATCACTATTGAGTCGGAATCGACTCCACAGCAGTGGGTTTGATTTGGCTTTGGTACCTTTCTATGCATAAAAAACAGTAAAGAAACGCTTCCAGATACACTCAAACATCTTTAACATAATCATACAATAAGAATGTTTTGATGTGCATTGCAAAGTAGCACCCGTTTGTTATTACAAACCATTGTGTGTACCTTGAATTTTTAATACAGTAGGCTTTACGAAAGTTGGTTCATAACTATGGGTTATTGGACATTCTTAACCCAGGGACTGCCTGTATAACCTTACGGGACCATGGACGTATATGTGGTTGGATGTTGGCCGAATGGATGTAAATGCCATGCATGACTGTACTGTGCTTCTTTATTACTACATTAAACAATAAAGTCTAATAGCAGGTCTAACAACTACTATAATTTCTAAATAAATGATATTTTAAGATGTCTGCAGCAACTCTAATGGGATATAAAAATGTCTGAATTCTGTTGGGGGCAAAGTCGTAGAAACAGATAATACTACACTGGTTTGTAGTTTACTTTCATTATGGAAGAAGATGCTAAATTTCAGGTAAAGGTTAGTAAAAATAATGATGAAATATTTTTTCCTGTCCAAGTTGACAGATTTCCTGAATTCTTTTTGTGAACCCCAGATTAAGAACCACTATAATGATTTCTTTCTCTTGTCCACGCCTGCACTACCTGTAGCTGGCTTCTTATTTATTCTTATCACATTGTTATGATAAATGGCACAGGGCTGCTTAAATAACATAGCTATGTTACCTGTGTGGCAGTATTCCCCCCTTATGATGAGTGGTCTGTTAATGCAAATCTTGGTGTCTAATTTGCAGATTCAGTTATATCCAGAAGGAGAAAGCCTACACCACCAAAGGCTTTGCAAAACCCTCTTGCTTAGCAAATTCTTAGCACTGATTCATTCTTTCTCTTTATCCTGCTCCCAATAGCTTTCCTTTTCCCAGCAATGACCCCTCCCCCTAATCCAGAATGGTAGCAGAAGGGAGGTTGGCCAGGTGGGAAATATGGTTAGTAATGTGACAAGATATTGAGCCACTTGCAGAGAGAAAATTACAAAGTGAGCTATACAGTTGAAGAAACATTCCTGACAATATTTCTTAGTACCTCGGAATTTGTTTTCTCCATACATACGTACAATCCACCCTGTATTGTGGATTGACCACCTTTTCATTTAGCTGAATCCTTTCTGAACCCTCTTTTATCTCTAATAGAGGCTGGCCAAAGAGGGCGGTGGTGGTTCAGTGGTGGAATTCTCACCTTCCATATGGGAGACCCCATGTTCGATTCCCGGCCAGTATACCTCATGCACAGCTACCACTCACCTATCAGTGGAGGCTTGTGTGTTGCTATGATGCTGAACAGGTTTCAGTGGAGATTCCTGACTAAGACAGACTGGGAAGAAAGGCCTGGCGATCTACTTCTGAAAATCAGCCAATGTAAACCCTATGGAGCACAATGGTTCGATCCCATTGTACATGGGGTCGCCATGAATGTTAACAGCAGTTAACAACAACAGATGACTGGCTGGCAGAGAGTGGCTGGAGCAATATTCCAGGATCTCTGACCGAGAGCACTGTGAGAGGGGTGGTACGAACTGCAGAACCAGCTGAGGCAGGCAGTGTCCACACTGAATCCTTTCAAAACATACCCTCGCATTACTTTTGGCCCCTCCAAAGGAGTGAGTGAAGGAGGGGGAGGAATTCAGAGGGTGGATGTAGGTGAGAAATTGGGCTTTTAAATTCCTTTTTCTAATACTATGCTCACCTCATTTTCTGTCTTCTGTCAAGGTGGATCTTGAACTTGGCTTGAAATGCTTGCTTGAAATGTTGTCGGGCTTTGAAAATATTCATATGAAAGTAATTTACTCCAAAGGGCATGGACATTTGTTGTTGGGTCTTTACTGAACTAGTTATCAGCCTTTGTTGTCGAGGTTTTTGGAGACAGCGGTTGATGCCAAATGGCTCTTGCTAGAAGACCCAAGATGTGTCTCCATGTGAATCCCCTGGGAAATGTTGGTTATTTATCATCTAAGTAATTGTTCCCAGAGCATTACCACAAATTGAATGTCTTTCTATTCTGATTATAGATGTTCAGGTTTTTGTTTTTGTTTTTGTTTTTTAATCCCCTGAATAGAGCAAAATGTTTCTATGTAAAAAAAAACTTTGGCAAGAGAAAGCTGAAACTAGATCTGCTGAGTGACTGTGACATCAGATTCTTCAATGTTGTATCTAAAGATAGTCTACTTTTAATTATCTGTACTAACAAGAGAGGACAGTGGTGTGGGAAATCCCCAAATGATTGTGTTTGGTTTTAGAATATATGTTTTGTGCTTGATCTTAAGGTGGGTATGTCTAATGGAATAAATGATGGTCTAAATACATTATATTTTTAAGACTTGACTCATAAGGAATACCATCTAGGTTCACTTTCCTGGTCTTTCTGTTTAGGATTTTTCCTCTTTCACCCAGGAGGCAGTTTACCCGCACCTCTTACCCTCTTCCTTCCAGCCCCCCACTGACAATATGTACCAATCAGAACAGAGCTGTACTTTCTCTATGAAATCACCCAAGCCATATCAAACACTTGGAGAAAGTATAATTTTAGTTTTGTGCTCTGTAGGAGAAAGATGTGGTAGTCTGCTTCCATAAGCAGACTTCTTATCAAGCGATAGTATAACAGTTAAGAGCAGAGTCCCTGCAGCAAATAACCTGTATTTGAATTCCACTCTGTCACATATTAGCTCTGTGACCTTGGGAGAGTTACATAATTTCTCTGTGCTCAGTTTCCTCATCAGCAAAATGAAGATAATAGTACCTACCTCATAGGGTGTTTTGAAGATTAGCACTGTATTTTTATGCAAATAATGTGTGCCTTCTGTGTTTGTTTACTGGCCACCCCCTCCCCCTATGAAGAGCAACCTCATAGCACCGCTGTGCCAGTCATCTTCCAAATGTAGCTGTAAAAAAATCAGCGTAGTGTGCTTAAGAAAATACCTCTTGGGGTAGGGTGAGGCTGGCAAACAAATGCAGAAGGTGCATATTATTTGTGTAAAAATACAGTATTTGTAAAGCACTTAGAACTGTTTCTGACATATAGTAAGTGTACATGTGTTTGCTGCTATTGTTTAATATAAATTATTTTTTTTTACATTGTTTAAAATTTTTTACTGCGATAAAATATGTCTATAACATAAAATTTACCATTTTAACCATTTTTAAGTATACAGTTTAGTGGCATTAATTATATTCACAATATTGTGCAACCATCACCACTGTTTCCAAAACTTTTTCATCACCCCAAACAGAAACTCTGTAACCATTAAGCAGTAGTTCCCCATCCCCCTCTCCCCTTAGTCCCTAGTAACCTCTAATCTTCTTTCTGTCTCTGTCTGTTTGCTTATTCTAGATATTCCATAAAAGTGGACTCATGCAGTATTTGTTCTTTTGTGTCTGGCATATTTCACTCAGCATAATGCTTTTAAGGATCATCCATTAGTAGTATATGTGAGAACTTCATTTCTTTTTATGGCTAAGTCATATTCTATTATATGGATATACCACATTTTGTTTATCCAGTCATCCATTGATGGGTATATATTATTGTTCTTATGAAATTAAAAAAAAAAGTGTGTGTTTCATTAATTTATTCAGTAAAATATTTCTCAAGTGCTTACAATTGTTCAAAACCTTTTGACTTAATTCTGTAAATTAGAATTTAAAAGTAGATGATCTAAAGGGCGGGGTGTGGAAGGGACAAACATAATCCAGATTATTTAGATGTATTTGTTTTTAATTTTTAAGTTCTAAGAATAGTCGTAGCCAGGAACATGTCTGTGGCTGAAGGAAAGGAACTGGACCTGTCCTGCAACATCACAACAGACCGAGTGGACGACATCCGGCCCGAGGTGACGTGGTACTTCAGCAGGACACCAGACAGCACTTTGCCTGGCCCCCGTGTGTTGGCACGAATGGACCGTGATTCCCTGGTGCACAGCTCTCCTCACGTTGCTTTGAGTCACGTGGATGCACGCTTCTACCATTTACTGGTCCGGGATGTTAGCAAAGAAAACTCCGGCTACTATTTCTGCCACGTGGCCCTCTGGGTACCCGGACACAACAGGAGCTGGCACAAGGTGGCTGAGGCTATGTCTGCCCCTGCTGGTGTGGATGTGACCTGGCTAGGTGAGTGGTGTAGAGAATGACTCTTTGCCCCTCTGGCTTAATCCCTTCACTGGAGTATCTGGAGGAGTCTGGGTGCTGTGCGTTTTTATATTATTCTGGCGTTCTTTATGTCGGTATGGTATACTTTAGCCTGGATAGACCCCAAGCTGGGGATGGAGGCAAAAATGGCTGAAATAGAATCTGGCAGGCAAAGGAAATGTTTAGATAATGTGGCTTCAGTTGTCTCAATACCCTAACTTGAGAGAATATCATTTCCTTTTGTTGTCAAGAGATTTACAGGGTAGGAGCCCTGCTAAATGGCTCTGTGAAATGGATCTTTGTTGGAGGGTGAATGCTGCCGTTCTTCCTTTCCTTTTAGTAGACTTCCAGGTGCTCTCAAGCAGTAGCTGGTGCTTTTCCAAAGCCTGATGCAGAGGGAGAACTCCTTCCGTTAACGGAGAGCATTTTTTCCACTGAATGCCCTGGAACCCAAAAGTGACCTTATTTGCAGTTACCAGCTAAATGTGGGTACCTTCCTGCTTTTCTGCTGGGCTCTCTCACCCCAGCTGCAGTCCCACAGGTGGAGGAGCAAAATGGGTCTCGGATGTTGACCACCTTGCCATCCATTTTATAACAACTTGCCCTCTATCTGAAGGTCATTGTCATGTCCCACTCTGTTCTACCATTCTCATTTTCCCCATCTTTTTTTTTCCTAGATGTTTGCCCTTTGGGCAAAAGTTACTCTGATTTTCCCAAATTTTGGTTACTATCTTGTAATTGCAAGTAAACTTAAGAAGGCTGGGGTCAAGGGGGTTGTGGAGTGCTTTGCTTCCCGTCTCCACTATTACAAAGCTGGGGAAGGCCTACCAGTCAAATTCTTTCCTGATTTGAGCTAATCTGTCTATTCTTCCGTGAGTGTTTTCAGCCCCGATGAAGGCATTCTGTACTGTTGTGGTTGTTGTTAGCTGCTGTGGAGTTGGCCCCTGACTCATGGCAACCACACACAGCAGAACTAAACACTGCCTGATTCTGCGCCATCCCCATGATCATTTGCGGATTAGACTGTTGTGCTCCATACGGTTTTCGTTGGCTGATTTTTAGAAGTAGATTGCTAGGCCTTTCTTCTTAGGGTGTCTTAATCTGGAAGCTGTGCCGAAACCTGTTCAGCATCATAGCAACATGGCAAGCCACCACTGACAAATGAATGGTGGCCGTACATGAGGTGCATTGGCCAAGAATCAAACCCAGGTCTCCCACGTGGAAAGCAAGAATTCTACCACTGAACCACCACTGCCTCGTATTGTTGTAATCATTAGGAGGTAAAACAGATCTTAAGGGGCCCTGGCGGTGCATTGGTTAAGCGCTTGTCTGCTAATGTCGGTGGTTTGAACCCACAAGCAACTCTGCAGGAGAAAGATATGGCAGTCTGCTCCTGTAAAGATTACAGCCTTGGAAACCCTAGGGGGCAATTCTACCCTGTTCTATAAGGTTGCTATGAGTCGGAGCCGGAATCGACTTGACAGCACATAGTAACAAGAAAACAGATCTTTACAGGCCAGGAAATAATTTGCTCCTTCATCTGATGGTAAGCGTCCTCCTGCCCTGATCCCCAACTCTTATTTAGCTTGTCCTTATCTCTGCATTGAAACTTTCTCTTTAGTTAGTGGCATTCCCACTGTCTGTTTCTTTTTAACCCTTTAGTTACTATTGGGTTAAGGATATACCAGCCACGTTTTATGCCTCTGGACCTAGTAGATAGTATATTATTCCAGTTCTAATACATTTAACATTAAGGGGGTCCCTTCTGAAATGTGTGGAGCTCAGCAGACTGGACATGGAGTCTCATTTTTATGTAGGTGGAGCATTCTATTAGGTGGTGCTTTCTGGATGTGTTAGTTTTATAAACTTTTAAAACTTTTTTGCCTTTTTTCCCTTTATTTCTGTGAGATAAGGCTTGCAAGCATAATTATGGCTTTCCTGTGTGATAGTTAGGGAGTCCTGATGGATTTGTTTTGGTTTTTCTATGTGATGTTTGGAAAACCAGAGGTTCCCCATGTAACCTAATGAAAAGGCGCCTGTAATAAATTCTCTATTTAGTTCTTATTGGTATATTGTCATACCACAGATTGGCGGTGCCAAAACACCACTCGCCTTATGGCTGGCTTGTAATACCAGATCATATTTCTCAAAATCCATATTACCAACCAAAAATTTGAACACACTCAATTAGTAAGCATGCATTCCAAGACTGAAAACACATGCCATCAAAAAAAAATTTTTTTTAAATAAAAATTTAGTAACAAAAGGGTTTTAATAAGCCTTTATTCAACAAGGATGGGGAGTTGGCAAGTGGGAAGGGGGGGCAGGGGGAAGAAGAGTAACAAGAGAGTAAGCAGATGGTACAGTCCAATCCACATTGAACCTAGGCAGGCTGTTAGTCAAGGCGCCCTGGTGGCACAGTGGTTAAGCGCTTGGCTGTTAACGGAAAAGTTGGTGGTTCAAACCCACCAGCTGCTCTACAGGAGAAGGATGTGGCAGTCTGCTTCCGTAAAGACTTACAGCCTTGGAAACCCTATGTGGCAGTTCTACCCAGTCCTATAGGGTCCCTATGAGTAGGAATTGATTCAAAGGCGCACAATAACAACAGGGTGTTAGTCATCCCCGTTAGCGAAGTGATTCTTTGATATCTGAAAAGTGAAAGGAGCAGGGTTTATCTGGCAAGCTTTTCTTCCTGCTGCCTGAACTCTGCAAGAGACAGAGACTGAACTGGAACAATGTTGGCCCAGCTAGAACTCTCCTTAGCAACCTTCAAAATAAAACAGATGTTGTCAGCACCAAAAGAAGGTTTTTCATCTCTGGAGCTGAATTTGTTTCACAGCTCTGATCCTCAGTACGTTGTGTGGGGCTGTGAAGTTCCAGCGTGGACTCTTTGTGCTCCCTCCCCCCACAGCTTCTGAATCTGAACTTGAGCATTTTTTTTTTTTTTAGAAAGTGCTGCCTGCACTCCAATTCAAGGGCCTCTTTGAAGTACTGATGCATTGATCCTGGCATACCCAGGGGGAGATGCAGGCCCTGTCAGAAAACAGGAGGGGTGCTCCTGGGAAGGAATGGACTCTTTTTAACTGGGAAGGATTTGTGGGTGGCTGTGCTCTCCAGAGTGAAGAAGAAACAGATGAAATTGTGGGAAAGGTTCAGTTATTATCCCAAGGATCCTGTCGTTTGTTTTTCTGCAGAGTTGGGAAAGTCATCCCTAATTGATGTTAAAGTATATATAGCTGTGACCTTGCACAGTGCTTTGCATATAATGGGCACTTTATAAATACTGGTTGAATGGATAAATAAGCCAGTACCAAAACATGGTTTATGTTAAAATATGTGCATAGAAAAATAAGACTTGCAAAGAAAGCAGTCATGTTCCTCTCAGGTTATTATTCACAGATATTCTCACATGAGCAAACCTACTGGGAGTGAAAGTGGTATCAGAAACAACTGCATTCTTCTCCCTTCTTCCTCTCTTAAACCTGCCCCTCCTTTGCTGTGCCTGTGACTCACACTATTACAGCTGCTTGGACAGTTGTCAGGAGGCGAGTTGGGCACGAGTTCAGGAGCAGATCTTTCTCAGGGCCTCCTCAAGTGGATTGTCTGCCCAGAAATCTATGGGGCTGGTCTGAACTATGAGGTTGTCTCTACATATGTAATATGTGTGTATAGTCCTATGTGGATGCCATACCAAGTACAGCTTGGGGCTGAACCTGTTTGAGGTAACTGAGAAGTAGCCAAAACAGACAGGAAGACAGGTGACATGCCCAATAGTCTATTTACACAGGTCATCTTATTATTTATGAGTATGGAATGTTGACACAGAAGAGTTCTTAAGAAAGCTGCTTTCTCATTCAGGTATTACACAAAACTCTCAACTACTTTACAGATGAAGAACAGTAATTACCATTTATTGAGTGCTTAATGTGTGCCAAGCACTGGGCTAAGGGCTTTACATGCATTATCTCTTTTAATCCGCACAACAACTTTGAGAGACAGGTACTGCCACTATCTCCATCTAAAAACAGCTAATTTTAAAAAATAGTTTTGCTTATAATTTTCAGGGTGAGGAATTAGGGAAAGACTCAACTGGTGTTCATCTGTGATCCACATGGTGCCAGCTAGGGCAGTTGGGGCTGTGGATCCACTTCCAAGATGGCTTCTTCACACATGTAACCTCTGTGCTTCTGGGCTTCTCTCTGTCTCCACATGGTGTCTTATCCTTCAGGGCCTCGCCACATGGCTTGGGCTTCTCACAGCATGGTCGTCTTAGGGTAATCACGCTTCTTACAATGGTGGCTGGCTTCTAAGAGTCAGAAAGTGGGAGTTGCCAGGCTGGTTAAAAGCTATGCCTGGAACTGGGAGCACAATAGAAGGTCCTGGACAGAGTGGGAGAAAAATGTAGATCAAAATTCCAGTTCATAAAAAAGACCAGACTTATTAGTCTCATAGAAACTAGTGGAACCCCTGAGATTATGGCGCCTAGATACCCTTCAGACTTGGAACTGAACCCACTCCCGGAGATCGATCACCTTTCAGCCAAAGGACAGGCCTATAAAATGAGCAGTAACACCCAGGAGGGTTGTGCACCTCCGAACAATCAACCATACGAGATCAAAAGGGCAGCATTTGCCCAAAAGCAAAGTTCAGAAGGCAGGAAGGGGCAGGAAACCTGGGCGAATAGAAACAGAGAACCCAAGGAGGAAGGAGGGGAGTGCTGACACATTGAGGGGATTGCAACCAATATCACAAAACAAGCTGTATATAAATTGTTGAATGGGAAACTAATTTTCTCTGTAAACTTATACCTAAAAAGTTCAAAAAAAAAAAAAAAAAAAGCTATGCCCCTGGAACCATCACAGGTCACTCTACCGTTTTCTATTGGTCAAAGCCATCACAGGTGCCACCCAAATTCAAGGGAGTGGAGAAATAGTCTTTTAATGGGAGAGTATAGAGGTTATATTGCAGAAAGGCTTGTGGAGTGGGATATATTGCTGTGGCCATCTTTGGAAAATAGAATATACCACAGTGATTAATGTTGGTTTCTTTTATTTCATAAGAGATACTTAGGATGGCTTGGAGAGAATTATGGCCCAGGGTCAGTTGTCCCAAGTATTGTCGTCGTCTTATGTGAAAATATGTTGGTCTTAGGAATGAGCTTTGCTTTTTTTTTTTTTTTTTAAAGATACATATATATGTAACACACCATCTGCCAGTTCAACATTTTTCAGGTATACGATTTAGTGATACCAGTTACATTAATCATGTGCAAGCATCACCCATAATCATTGCCAAAATTCCCTATTACCATGCACAGAAACTCACTACTTCCTAAACAATGATCCCTCCTTCCCCCATCCCTCCTGCCTCTGGTACCAAAAACACCAAAACCAAGCCCGTTGCCATCGAGTTGATTCTGACTCATAGCGACCTTATAGGACAGGGTAGAACTGCCCCATAGGGTTTCCAAAGAGCAGCTGGTGGATTCAAATGGTCAACCTTTTTTTGGGTAGCAGCCGTAGCTCTTAACTACCGTGCCACCAGTGCTCTTTGGTCTCTATACATTTGCCTATTCTTGAATAAGCTTCACTTTTTTAAGGCAGCTATTTTATTATATTTCAAGATTTTGTGAGTCAGGAATTCAGGCAGGACGCAGCTGGGCAATTCTTCTCTTCCATGTGGCAGTGACCAGGATGACTTGGTGTTCAGCTGATGGCTGAGCTGATCTTGAGCATCTAAGATGGTTTTGATGTTTGGCACCTCAGCAGGGATAGCTGGAAGGCTGGGCTCAGCTAAGCCCCCTCTGGTCTATGTGGTCTCTGGGCCTCTCAGTGAGGTCTCTGCAGCAGTCTGACTCTCCAGAAGTCCGACTTCTTACATGATGCCTCAGGGCTCCAAGAGATAGAAAGTGGAAGCCGCTGGTAAGCTTTTCTTTTGAAACTCTGGAGCATGGAGTCTTAAAAGCTGGAGAGTTCTGTCCTCATTTGCTTGGGTTTGGTTCACTGAGGTGGACGAGTGGGTTGAAGCTGACTGGAGTATTCTCATGCTCTATTTATTAACTAGGCAGAGATCAGGGCAACAATGTGAAGCGGTCTAGTAAGTCCAAGAGCACTTGTAGCAGCTGGAAGGATCATGATGATTTTTTTAGAGGGTGAAAAAAAGCCTCTTTTACTTGGAATTTATGTCCTACTTTGAAGGGAAAAGAGAAAAAGATTTAAGTTGACTTGCAAAAGGAAGCATAATTAAAAAAAGCAGGAGACATAAAAATAAAATCAAGCTCAAAAGGGAAAAAAATATTGAACAATAGATGTCATAAGGTGGTTGGGATGAATTAGTTACTGCATTTGAGCACTGAACTTGCCTCTGAATTTTTGAAGAGTTGAAGCAAAAAGAGACTTGATTATACAGTTTTCATCTGATGAAAGAAGACAAACTCAGAGACAGACTTTGTCTTGGCACTGAATTCATCATGTACTTTTTAGTTTAAGGGGCATTGGATAACATAATGGACAGTGCTTTCAACTGTTCTTTTACAAAAGGCCTAAAGTGATTGTTTAAATGGATGCTTCTTACATCCACCCTCTGTGAAAGCTGAGGGCATAAATCTTAAGCATGTGAAGGAGTTTCTATAAGAAACTGAATTACTATGGGGGACAAATGGTGCTTTGTGTTGATCCAATTTAGTATATGGCTAAAACTTGGAGAATCTAGAGAAATGGCTGGTTAATCTGCACATTAAGCCATTCTCTCCACTATCAGATGTCTTAAATGAGCCTTTGGCAAGGTTTGGATACTAATCAGTTCATGATTGAGCTCTCTGCCTGAAGTACTAGCCTTCTGTGGTGTTAATTGGAGAGGGTTCCACAGGCTGCCATACAAGGCTCTGGAGGAGGCAGAGCTGAGTTCCACTGTTAAGGCTTAAGAACCTGATTTGCATTCTTCTTCACCAAAGGACTGTCCCCTCTTCCAGCAGTGTGCCAGCAAGGATGGTAATTATTTTTCTTTAAAAGGAGCTGTTAATCTGCTAAGTACTTGGTAGAAACTTCAGCATTTTGTGCTGTATGTAGGAGATAAGATTTAGATCTGCCAAATTTTAAGGACAGCTATTACCAGCTGTCTGTCCCAAATTATCTCTGCAGGCAAAAGAGCATGTGGTCGAGAGCACCAGCTTTGGAGACAGGGAGGCCAGTGTTCAAGTCCTGTCCCCCACCTTCTATGTTTGCGATGTTGGATGTGTCACTTGCTGTTTCTGAGCTTTGCTTTTCTTGGTTTGATGGGATAGTGCGTATAAGGTGCTTATTAGTGCAGTGCCTGGCACTTATGTGCTCATATACGTTTTCATGGTGGTGGTAATGATGATTTATTAGTGTTTGAGGGGTGGTCAATTTATAACATACTCTTCACCAAGTTCCTAGCCAATTAAGATCTAGAAGTCTGTTTCAGGGCATGGAGGAACTAGGAATCTGTGTGTCCTGGAATCAGCTGCTCCCAAGGGGAACTGACCACACCCAGTCCCTTTCCTATCTCACCCTACATCTAGCAGTTCACTCTTTGTTCTTTAGGGAGGGAGTGAGTGGGGATGAAAAGAGAAATCATGGGTGTGACTTTGGGTGTGGAGTATAGGTGTTCCATTCAAATGATATTTTATTTTAATTTTATTATGCTTTAAGTGAAAGTTTACAGCTCAAGTTAGTTAATGAGAATTCAGAAACTTATAACATTGCTTTGTGATATTGGTTGCAGTCCCCACAATATGACAGCGTGTTTCCCGTTTCACCCCGGGCTCCCAATGTCCATTGGCTCAGTTTTCCTGTCCTTTCCTGCCTTCTCGTCTTGCTTTTGGATAGGAATAGACCATTTGGTCTTATATATTTCATTGAATTAAGAAGCATGTTCCTCATACATATTATTGTTTGTTTCATAGTACTATCTAATGTTTGCCAGAAAGGTGGACTTCAGGAGAGACTTTACTTCTGAGTTAGCAGGTGTCCAGGGGCTATAGTCTTGGGGGTTCCTCCAGCCTCTGTCGGACCAGTAAGTGTGAATTTGAATTTTATTTTATGGTTTTCTGCTGCTCTGTCCTGGATTCTCTATTGTGATCCCTGTCAGAGTGGTCAGTGGCGGTAGCCGGGCATCTGTGGTGGTAGCCAGGCACCATCTAGTTCTTCTGAGCTCAGACTGGTAGAGTCTCTGGTTCATGTGGCCCTTTAGTCCTTTGGGCTAACATTTTCCTTGTGTCTTTGATTTTCTTCATTTTCCTTTGCTCCGGATGAGATGGGACCAATAGATGTATCTTAGATGGCCACTTGCAAGCTTTTCAGAGCCCAGACACTACTCACCAAAGTAGGGTGTAGAACATTTTTTTTTTTTAACTATGTTATGCCAGTTGACCTAGGTGTCCCCAGAGACTATGGTCCCCAGCCCCCAGCCCCAGCAGCTCGGTCCCTCAAGGTGTTTGGATGTGTCTAGGAAACTTCTATGCCTTTCCCTTGATAAGATTGTGCTGACTTCCCCTATATTGTGTGTTCTCTTTCCCTTCACCAAAGATGTCACTTGTCTACTATCTCATTAGTAATCTCCCCTTCCCTTCCCTCCCGACGCTCATAACCATCAAAGAATTAATATCGTTATAATTGCTCTGAAATGGCTAATGCTGAATACAACTTCATAATGATGCTTCCATTGAGGTAGGTTAAAGTGCCCCCCCACCCCCAAACAATAACTCCTTATATAGCCTTGTCTAGGTAAATGTTAGAGAATATTAATTGCTATACAAATGATGAAGGAACTCGTGTCGCGGTGGTTAAGTGCTCGGTTGCTAACCCAAAGGTGGTGGTTAAAACCCACCAGCCACTCCATGAGAGAAAAGGCCTGGTGATCTCCTCCCATAAAGATTACAACCTAGGAACCCCTATGAGGCAGTTCTACTCTGTCACACGGGGTTGCTGTCAGGTGAAATCCACTTGATGGCGCACAACAACATACAAATGATGATAGTGGCAACTCTTTTTGACATGATCAGCTGCCTCTAAAGTACATGCCCAGTCAATTGCGGATAATAAAACCTCATCATCAGCAGAGACAAGGGCACTTGTTCTCCTGTTTCCTCTAACTCAAGCACGCAGCCCATTCATCTAATTAGCTGTACCAAGTTAACTTAGTTTCAAAGGGGGTATTAGAACATGGCTCTTTTGTACACAGTTCAGGATTAGTGTCTCAGCTGTTACCATCACTCTCGTCTTCTGGGAAGTAGAAGGCTTTGAGAAAGCGTTAATAGTCTGGGTGTGTAATGAGGTTGCGCAGTTTGGTCCATACTGGGAGCAAGGCCATGGAGCCTAAGCCACTCATTTAATTCTGCTCACACATCACAGGAACTTAGTCTTCTAATTTAACTCCTCTGGGATTTGTTGGTTTGTTTTTCATTTAGGAAACATACGTGACAATAGTACTTATTTCATAAGGTTGTTATGAAGATTAATCGAGAATGCGGGGGGAGTATGTTGCATGGTACCTGGCATATAGAAAGCCCTCAATAAGCTCCAGTTGTTATTATTATTGTTTGCAAAATGTGGGTAATATACCTTATCCCCCTGCCATCTATCAGGTTGTCGTATTGTGGTGGCTTGCATTTGCTGTGATGCTGGAAGCTATGCCATCAGTATTTCAAATACCAGCAGGGTCATCTGTGGTAGACAGGTTTCAGTGGAGCTTCCAGACTAAGACAGACTAGGAAGAAAGGCCTGGTGATCTACTTTCGAAAATTAGCCAGTGAAAACCCTGTGGATCACAACAGAATATTGTCCGATAGAATGCTGGAAGATGAAGCCCCTAGGATGGAAAGCAACAATGGACCCCAGCACACTGATGATCATGAGGATGGTGCAGGACTGGGCAATGTTTCATTCTGTTGTATGTGGGGTCACCATGAGGTGGAGCTGATTCGACAGCACCTCATAACAACAACAACATACCTTACAGAATTGTGAGGGTGAAATGAGGTAATCTGTGTGAAAACTTCAAGTTCAGGTCCCTGTGCATAGTAGCCACACATATCTGTGTTTACAAATCAGTCAACGATTCTGAAAGCTATTCATTGTTTTGAAAGTTGTAACATAGAAGTCTAATGACTCATATTCAAAGAACAAAGTATTCTGTTGGGAATGGTTACCCTATTTGGAGCTTGTAGCTCAGGCGGTGGTGTGTACCACCATCCCATCACCATCCAGGGAGCCAGGTAAGGGAGTAGATCCCTGCTTGTCAAGAATGTAAACAATGCCGAGCTTACACTGGCCTCAATATGCACACGGGGTTTAGGTTGTGAGCTGTTTGTTTGCATGTTTTTAACTGTTTAGAAATACAAATTTTCAAACACACACAAAAGTATAAAGAACCACTCAGCTTCAACAATTATTGATATTCTGCAGTTCTTATTTCATCTCTTTTCCCTCCCTGGATAAACACACACACACACACTTACCCACTTTTTTTTTTTCTTTCTGGAGCAGTTTAAAGCACATCCCAGACATCATGTCATTGCATCATTAAATACTTTAATAGGCATCTTTTACTAATAAGGACCTTTTTTTTTTTTTTTTTTTAAACATAACCACCATTGCATTCTTAGCTGGCTTCTTGATGAGATCACGCAGAATATAACAGTAATCAGTAGTGGGATGCTTATGCCAAACATGAGTATTTTTTATGCAAGATGTTAAATTTAGTTCAATTCAGCAAGTATGTTAATATCTTTTATGTACAAGGCACTGCATGCGTAGCACACACAGATGAATAAGGGAGGTAGGCCCTGGCTCTGGGAAGTCTTCTTGGAAGGGGCTATAAGACATATTTACAGGTAACCAACATTCACATAAAATCCTTAGAGAGCAGGGAGACTGGCAGGTGTTAAGGGCTCTGCGAACATTTGTTGAATAAGAAATAGAGGTGTGGCATGCTGGTGAGTTCAGAGGAGGGAGACTCTGTTAAGTAGGAGAGGCTACATGGAGACGAATGTGCAGATAGGTCTTGAGGACCATGCACCATCTCTGCAAACAATTTTTATTATTATTTATTGTAAAACAACATTAAAGGAAAATTTCTACACAAGTACCAAAAGTAAAGGGGAAATAAGAACCCATCATACTTCCACCATTCTAATGTAGTGGAATCCTGTCTTCTCTAGGAGTTCAGGTCTAAAGCTAACCAGCAAGGCTGGTGGGTAGTTCACATGCCCTTTGAACACCCTTTAAATCACTAGAATCTGCGTTTTGTAACCCACAAGCCAAGAATCCATTTGTTTTTGTTTGTCTCTGCATTTAGGCTGAGGCTTCTTCTGGGGCCTGAGGTTTAGCGTTAAGGGAGAATGAGGAGACCAAGCAGGTCAGTGAAGGAATTCTTCTCTCCTGCCAAGCTGGAATTCCTGTATCATAGACGCACACATGCTACACCTCTCTTGGACTCTCATTTCTCTATATTTGAGGTGGGAATGGAGTAGAATGGGGGGAGCCATTCAGTCATTTATTCAACAACTTACCGAGCAGGTGCTCCAGGTACTGAGGCAGAGGGAAGAGCGGGAAGAAAAGCAGATAAATTGGAAGCATGTGGATGTTTAGGGAATCTTGAGAGGTGTTGTCTAAATAGAGTCTGGAATATGTACAGGAAGGCAGTGGGTCACAGGGCTGAACAAATGGGTTGGTCTCACACTTGGAGAGGCCAGGTGGAGGCGTGTATTCTTAATTCAGTAGGTGAGAGGGCAAGCCATGGGAGGGTCCCTGGTAATTAGTTGTTATCAGCCTGGAGTGGGGTTGGGAGATTATTTTAATAGTCTTGGCTGGAGGCAATGAGGACCAGAATGAAGGTGTTGTTCATGAGAGCTTCGCTTTTATTCAACCACAGATATTTATGGAGAACCTACTATGTGCTAGGCCTGGGAGGGGAGGAAATGGAGAAGACACTAAAGAGGGAGCATATAAGAGATTTAGGAACCCTCACAGTGGAGAAGAGTCCCTAAGTGATGCAAACTGCTAACGTGCTCAGCTGTTAACTGAAAGGTTGGAGGTTTGAACCCACCCAGAGGTACCTTGGAAGAAAGGCCTGACAGTCTATTTCCAAAAAATCAGCCAGTGAAAACCCAAGGGAGCACAGTCCTACTCTGACACCCATGAGGTCACCATGAGTCAGAGTCAGCGCCATGGCAGAGTGGAGAAGAGTAAGGGAGAAGGGAAGTTTGGAGATAGCACACATTTCAAGCTGAGTTGACTGGAGACCGAATGGTAGAAGTGTGGTAACAGGAACAGTAACTGGAAAGTTAGTAACTGGAATGGGGTTTGTAGCTGTGTGTATATATATGTATTGGCAGAGGGGGATGGAGAGTGGGGTGAATTAGGTTAAGATGCCATGATGGAGATGCTAGGTCGAGATGCCTACAACATAGTCTTCTGTCAGTGTTTGGGTCAAGAACCTAAGGAAGACCTTGGGGCCAGGGCAGGAGAGCAGCTGGGATCTGATGGTCTGATAAGTGGGGTTTGGCCAGGCCAGGAGGTAGGTGGAGGGGGGGTAGAGAGCTGCTCTGACAGTTTGTGTTTGACTAATTTTGACTACCTTTTCCATGTATTCAACGATCTGACCACTAATAGGTCAACCAAGTCACTGTGTCTCTACATTTTTCATGATAACTTTTAACAGCTTTTGAAAAGGTGCCACTTCGGAAGAATATGTTCAGTGGATAGAAGTTAAGCTATGAAGAAATGAAGGGTTAATAATAATTAAAAAGTCGATCATGGTTTAGGAGAGAAGAGAAATCCCTTTATTGAAGTGCTTGAAGTTGCACTGGTCAGTCAGGTTGGCGAGATGGCCCATCAGGGAGCTGTCTTCTTGGGTCAGATTCCCTGTGGCAGTAACTTAGCTGTGGCATTCAGTTTATCATCAGTGTTGTTGTTAGGTGCTGTTGAGTCGGTTTTGACTCAAAGTGAGCCCATGTGTTACAGAGTAGAACTGCCCCATGGAGTTTTCTAGGCTGTAATCTTTACAGGAGCAGATCACCAGGTCTTTCTCCTGTGGAGCCACTGGGTAGGTTCGAACCGCCAACCTTCTGTCTGTACAAAAAACAAACCCATTGACATTGAGTTGATTCCAACTCATAGCGACCCAATAGGACAGAATTAGGATTTCCAAGAAGCAGCTGGTGGATTTGAACTGCCTACCTTTTGGTTAACAGCCCAGCTCTTAACCAGTGCACCACAGAGTTTAGAATCTAGACAGTTAAGCTTGGTTCATTTGGGAGATGAGAATGTACATTGAAAGCCCTGGGTTCAAATCTGCAACTTCTGAGCTGTGTGGGCAAGTTATTAGCCTCTCTAAACTTCTGTCTCCTCAGATGTCAGATGGAATTGTGAATAATAGTTCACAAAGAATATACATAAGTGTGTAAATATATATATACACAGATACACATGTATGTGTATCTCAGTCCTGCAGGCATCAGTCTAAATGTTTTTACATATACCTGTTAATCTTCACAGTAACATTATGAAGTGGTTACTGTGATTATCACTGTTTTTGCAGATGAGGCACCAGAGAGGCTAAGGCATCTTCCCACGGTTGCACAGCAAGCAAATGGCAGAGCCAGGATTTGAACACAGTCTGGCCCCAGAGTCCTGGCTCTTCCCCACTGCTCTTTGATGCCTCACAGTTTGTTGTTCAGGGTAATGTGGTAACACACATGAAGGATCTTATTCATTGTGCTTGAAATGGAGTGGGGGCTCTAAGCTGCTGCCACTTGCAGATTGTCAATGTGGCGGTGGTCTAGGTAAGTCTTGACAGAACTGGGAGGGGTGAGATCTTGCTGTAGGCACAGCCAGTTCAAATCTGTTCTATGCACGTTAAGTGAATTTAGTTGTCTGCTCCCAAGTTGTTATACCAATAATCCGTGGATGTAGGGTAATTTGTGAATTCTTTTTCTTAAGCATGTTATGGTATAAGTGCCTTTCAACTGTATCTGTTCCACATTCAGTTGCTGCTAGAGAGAGGCAGCATGGTGTGCAAGCACTCTGGCCCTGGAGACAGGAATCTCCCAACTGTGTGACCTTTGCACATGTGTCTGTAAGATGAGGAGACTGGGTGGTCTCTCGGGTCCTTCCCAGCTGTGATCTTCCACCAGTCTGGCATTTCTCTGCAGAGTCCACTTTGCAGTGGGGTGTGCTCCACAGGGCAGGCGAGGGCCACGATGGTTTAACTTTACACAGCACAGAGTCCAACTTGACTGGCAATTAAATGCTTGTGATGATGACATTTAAGGGAATTAGGATTTTGCGTTCTTTCCATTTCCTGGCCCACTGAATCATTCTTAGAGAAGTCATGATGCTATAAATTTCATTAGAAGTATAAATCACAAAAGAACAGTTCCTTGACCTCAGCAGTTTATAATCTGTATGAGTCATAAATACAAGTAATGTTAAATAAGACTAAACTGTTTGATCAAGATGATAGGAATAAAGATAGTGTTGGCTAATGGGAAGTTTTTTTTAAGTGGAGTTATTTTTCTCCTAGAATCCAAAGTTTTCTACAGAAGAAAAACGTAGCCATTTCTAAAAGTCCTAGTTTGCATTAATGTATCACATATTTATTGAGTGCCTGCTGAATAAAAGCAATGTATTTGGAACAAAGAAGAGAACCTCAAATACAGAGTAATAATGTAGCGTGATAACTGCTGTATAAGAGTTCATACATGGCTTACAGGAGCACAAAGAAAGAGTGTCATTCTGAGAATCCTGGAAGGCTGCACAGAGGAAGTGGTGTTAAAGAACAAGTGGGGGTTTGCAAGTCAATCAAGAAGAGAAGGGCCATTCCAAGCAGGTCATCCCAGTGGTGTGAGAATGATGTCTGGAGAGTGCAGGTAATTAGGTGTAACTTGTGCACGGGGTAGGAGTAGAGGAAATGAGGCTACCAAAGGCTTCTGACACCAGTTCCTTGGCAGATATGGAGGAAGGCCGTGGGGTCTCTGAGGACAGAAAAGTGGAGTTGTAGAAATGGGTTAAACCGCAGAGGAAGAGGAGTTCTTATACAAGTGGAAAATAACAGGGGTGTAACAGTGGTAGAGGGGACGCTAGGGGAGCACTAACTTTCCTCCCACTGCCGTCAGGATTTGTGCAGGCAAGGAAGTGGGGTGCTGTTGAGTGGGTAGGCTTTACTAGAGCCAGATTCACAGAGAGAGGGCTTTAAGGTTAGCAGGATTGTACGGGTGAGTTATATGTGCTGGTGGAAAGAGTGTCATATAGAGAGTTTGAGGATAGGGGTTGTTTACTGATTACTAAACACAGATTCAGAAAGCATGGGCAGAAAAGTCAGAGGGGCAGTAAAGTGAGGGTAAGCATATGCAAGGGGAAATGATGACCTGAGGACCCTGCATTTTTGGGCATGGCCAAGGATAACAAGAACCCAGGCCATGGTGGGGTTCATTGGCTCAGGTTCTGAAATGGGCTCTAAAACCAAAACCGGTTGCCAGTGAGTCATTCCTGACTCATGGTGACCCTACATGTTTCAGAGTAGAACTGTGCTCCATCGGGTTTTCAATGGGAGATTTTTCAGAAGTAGATTGCCAGACATTTCTTCTGAAATACCTCTGGATGGTCTTAAACCTCCAACCTTTTGGTTAGCGGCCGAGCGCATTAACTGTTTGTACCACCGAGTACTGACCCAGTGGGGGCTTTTGAGGCCTGTGGACATTGCTTGGCATTCCAAGGACAATCTTGGTAGAGCATAGACCCTGAGCTTCTTAAGAAATCCTTCTCAGAAGACTAACCTCTTGAGGAAACTGACAGCAGACCTCATCTCTATGAAAAGATCAAGACCGTAACACTCTTGATGCAGGATATTTGGCATTTGGTCTTGGGAAGTTTTCTCGGGGGGGGGGGGGCGGAGGTGGGGGGGCTCAACTCAGGGGGAGAGTGTCTTACAAGTTTTGCAAAAACAGACTCTTACGGGATTCTTACAGGTTCCACCGTGTCCAGAGCAAAGACTTCTCATTTAATTTCATTTAACTGCGAGAACAAGAGTAGTACTTCTCTCTTTCCTTTTGCTAACTCTTGGTTTGCTGCTTTGTCTAACTTTTTTCTTCTCACCTCTCTCCCTCATTCAGAGCCAGACTATCAGGTGTATCTGAATGCTTCCAAGGTCCCTGCATTTTCAGATGACCCCACAGAGCTAGAATGCCGGATTGTGGACATGAAGCGCTCGGAGGCGAATGTCCGTTTCACGGTCTCCTGGTACTTCAGGATGAACCTGCGCAGCAATGATATGGTCACCAGTGAGCTTCTCGCAGTCATGAATGGGGACTGGACGCTGAAGTACGGAGAGAGGAGCAAGCAGCGGGCCCAGAACGGAGAGTTAATTTTTTCTAAGGAGCATACAGACACGTTCAGTTTCCGAATCCAAAGGACTACAGAGGAAGACAGAGGCAATTATTACTGTGTTGTGTCTGCCTGGACCAAACATCGGAATAACAGCTGGGTAAAAAGCAAGGATGTTCTCTCCAAACCTGTCAACATTTTCTGGGCATCAGAAGGTAGGAGCTCCATTCTTGTTCATTACCCTTTTCTTTTTTTTTGGATTAAGTCGCACCACCATATGTTTTCAGATGCACGTTACCACATTCACTAGGAGTCCAAGAAATACATTCTCAAGAGCAGGTATAATGACTGTTGCTTTTATCTGTAGTAAGCACTTGTTGCTGTCGAGTTGATTCTGACTCATAGTGACCCTATAGGACAGAGTAGAACTTCCCCGTAGGGTTTCCAAGGAGCAGCGGGTGGATTCAAACTGCTAACTTTTTGGTTAGCAGCAGAGCTCTTCACCACGGTGCTACCTGGGCTCCTCTGTAGTAAGAGTCCCTTTTAAATGGTGATGCTGCAAGGAAGGTCAGTGTGTGGGTTTCTTGCATTCTGGAGAGTGAACTAAGGACTTGATTGGTGGCGGAGAGTTGTCTTGTAGGCATTCTAAGAGGTCTGTGGCTGAGACCCTGCACAGGGCAAACCTTTGATACTTTATTGTTCGGCTGGGTGTCTTAGGGAGAACCCTCACAGGCCTTTGGTGTGCCAGTGTCCATGAGTTCCCACTGGGATGCAGACACTTTTGAGGTGCTACATCGCCAGTAGGTATCCACAGAGCTGTTGCTCCTGCCCCTGAGGGACTAGGCATCCATTTGGAGAGATTCATTTTGAGGGTGAGGTGACAAGAACTTAAGGGATGGTAAACAAAATGTTCGACGCATCTACTCCTGAATGCACAGAGCACTGTCTGCCTTGGGATGTCAGGCTAACCTCATCAAGTCTCTTATCCTGTGCTTGTCCACCACCACTGCAAGCCCAGGCCTCCTAGGTCCTCCTTCCTGCCTTAAATGTACATCATCATATGGCCCTCTGCTTATACCCCTTCTGCATCATATACCCCTTCTATATCCCCAAGCCTCAAACAGGACCCTCTAGAACTCTGTCATCAGCAAAATCTCCTGTTTCCTGAACCTCATCTCTGAATGTTCTCTCTTTCTTACATTAAACATTACTGACTACTTCACTCTCTCTTGAGGGCATTATTTCCTCTAGAGCCCTCCTAAATGGAGACATTTTCCTCTCACGCCCCTCATCCCTGAGTGGTGCAAATGATTAAGCTTGGCTGCTAACCAAAAGTTGAAGGTTCGAGTCCACCTGGAGGCTCTTTAGAAGAAAGGCCTGGCAATCTATTTCTGAAAAATCTGCCATTGAAAACTCTATGGAGCAGTTCTACTCTGACACACACGGGGTCGCCATGAGTAGGAATCGACTCAACAACAGTTGGCTTAGAGATGGGGTAGGTACCCTCCTTGTTCCTCACTGCAGCTTCCAGAGCATTTTCCCTCCTCCATAAAAATGCCCAGCTTTGAGTCTCCTGTCTTCAGACCATACTCCCTCCTCCCTCTCAGCACCATCACCTGTCCACGCCTTGTTTCTCCCATTCGTTCTGTGAAGACACTAGCTATGTTTCATGGCCACTCTCTCCAATACTACTGATCATCTTGCTGACATCACAATCCATGTAGAGTACAGGTTCTCACCTTGGCTGCACATTGCGATCACCCAAGGAGCTTGAAAAAAATATTAATGCTTGGGTCCCACTCAGAGATTCTGTTCTAATTGGTCTGAGGCATATGCGGTGAGGGCAGTGGAATTTTAAATGCTCCCAAGGTGATTCTGGTGTGCGGTCAAGGTTGAGAGCCCTCATGTAGATAATCCTTCCATTCTTACTGACTTGCCCTCCTCTCTCCGATCATTGTGTCCTCTGTTCTGTTTTGGTCATTCACACTCACACTTATACCCTACACTAGACCATCTCACTTCTGATAACTGAAACTCTTCATAATCTCAATTGCAAGCTTCCTGTTCCCTAAGTATGGAGTCCCTGGGCTGTGCACACAGCCAACACACATGGCTGCTGGCTGAAAGATTGGAGGTTTGAGTCCACCCAGAGGTGCCTCGGAAGAAAGGCCTGGTGATCTACTTCTGGAAAAATCAGCCAGTGAAAACCCTATGGAGCACAGTTCTACTGCGACACACATGGGGTCGCCATGAGTCAAAGTCAACTTGATGGCAACTGGTTTTCTTCTCTAAGTACACCTTCTGTCTTTCGAGAGCATTCTTTCTAGTACTCCAGCAACTCTTCAACCCTACCAGGAGCCACAATCCACTAATCCCACCACCTTACCTTGTACTTTACTCCCATTTGTGTTGTGTCTTTACTTCTCTCTTACCTAGAGTGGCCATTTGGCCAGGGTAGTCCAATTTACACCGTTGTCCTAGTATAATTATTACTAGCACCTTCTGTCATTTTCAGATATGTCCAGAGAGGAACGAGGATAAGTGATGTGGCTACCCTACAGGTATCTGGGCTAAATCTCAAATCAGCCATCATCACTGCCTTGCTCACACCCTTAACTTCCTTGTCCCTCTCTTGTGTGTTGTACTGATTGGCTAAACCATAACCCAGTGCAAATCCAACTCTGCCACCTCCCTACCTGCATCTGCAGAGTTAAATGTGGTTAGAGGAGAACATTCAAACATGTTAAACTGGTCTCACTTTAAATGCATGACCATTACTTCATTCAGGTGGGCACCCAACACTGCCTGGGAATCATTCTGCATTTCCTTAATCTGTTTACTTTTGCTTTCCCAGATGATAATTTCAGACCTTCTCTCCTTTCAAATCTCAAACACCTCCTCCCGCAGCCCTACTCTCAGCTGTTGATCCTGCTTTCTATTTTTCTGAGAAAATAGAAGCAATCAGAAGAAAATTCCCATTCTGCCCCAGCCACGGGACCCATATTACTCAGCCTTATCTCCTGACAAAAGCCAGTCCCTCCCATTGCTCAGACACATAGTTCTAGCAATTCTCTCCCCTCTCTTACGTCGTCAACATTTCTCTCTACTGGATCTTCCCCATCAGCATGGAAACATTGTTAGATCTCCTATCTTTTAAAAAAAAAAAAAAAAAGCTAAACTAATTTTGATCTGTCTCCATCTTTCTGTTCGCCACACTTATCTTGCCACCCATTACTCTGTCCTTCCTTTTATATCCAAAGTGCTTGACTTATCTGTACTTTATGTCTCTAGTTTCTCTCCTCCCATTCTCTCTGATACCTCCTCTAATCAGGCTATCACCCCTACTGCTCCTTTTAAGATTACCAGTGATCTATGCATTGCTAAATCCTGTTGTCAGCTATCTTACTTGACTCAGTAGGATTTAACACAGGTCATCATTCCCTCCTCCTGGAAGCACTTTTGTCTCTTGGCTTCCTTGGCTTTTGGGACATCGCCCTCTTCCAGCTGTTCTTCCAGACTCACTAGCTGTTGCTTCTCCAACTCCTGTGCTGATTCCTCTTCGTTTCCCTGATCCTCAAACATTAAACCGCCTCAAGACTCAATCTTTGGACTCCCTTTAGATCTCTTCTAATCTCATGAATTTAAATGTCATTGATACACCAGTTCCAGTTGCCATCGAGTCGATTCTGACTCATGGCAATCCCATGAGGTTAGAGTAGAACTGTGCTGCATGGGGTGTTCAGTGGCTGATTTTTTGGAACTAGATTGCCAAGCCTTTCTTCTGAGGTGCCTCTGGGTGGATTTGAACTGCCAACTTTTTGGTTAGTAGAAGAATGCTTAACTGTTTGCACCACCCTGGGACTCCTGTCTATATATCAGAGACTCCAAAATTTACATTTGCAGCCCAGACCTCTTTCCTAAACTCTAGACTCAATATCCTGTTGCCTTCTTGGTGCTTCTACTTGTCTAACAGGCATCTCAAACTTCTGTTCAAAATGGAGCTTCTGGTCCTTTCTGCCAAACCTCTTCTTTCTCAACCTTCTCAAGCACAACTAATGGCTCCATAGTTGTTCAGACCAAAAGACCAAAAACCTTAAAGTTATCCTTGACTCCTCATTTTTCAAAATTACTTGGAATCTAACCACTTTTCACACTCTACTGTTGTAAGCCACCATCGTCACTTCTCTGGATTATATCACTAGTCACCCTTGCACACAGCAGCTAGTGCAATCCCATGAAAATAAAAGCCCAATCATGAAACTCCTCTGCTTCAAGCCTTTGAAGGCTCCCTGTCTTAGTCAGAACAAAACCAAAGTCCTTTTATGGACCTAACATGCCCTATACCAACTGACCCACAATACTTTTCAGACATCAAGTGTAATTCTCCCGAGCGTCTACTCCACTTCAGCCACTCTGCCTTCCATGTTTCCCTATATACACCAGGTGTGCACCAAACCTGGGGCTTTCCACTTGCTCTTCCCCTACCTAGAATGCTTTCCCTCCACACCAAAGTCACCAGGAAAGCATTAACCCAGGAGACAGAAAGGGCCACATAAACCAGAGACAGCAGCAGCCTGAGACCAGAAAAACTAGATGGCACCCGGTTACCACCAATGACCACCCTGACAGGGAACACAACAGAGTCCCTGTTGGAGCAGGAGAAAAGTGGGGTACAGAACTCAAATTCTAGTTAAAAAAAAAAAAAAAAAAAAAAAAAGACCAGACTTAGTGGTCTGACTGAGACTGGAGGAACCCCAGAAAGCACGGCCCCCAGACTCTCTGTCAACCCAGCACTAAAACCATTAGTGAGGCCAACTCTTCAGTCAAAGATTAGACTGAACTATGGGACATAAAATGATACTCGTAGATACATGAGACGAAATGGACAGCTCCTGTCCAGAGGTGAGATGAGAAGGCAGAAAGGGTCAGGAGCTGGTTGAATGGACTTGGGAAATCAAGGGTGGAAAGGAGGAATGTGCTGTCACAGTATAGGGAGAGCAATTAGGGTCACATAACAATATATGTATAAATTTTTGTATGAGAGACTAACTTGAATTGTAAACTTTCACTTAAAGTACAACAATAAAGTTTAAAAAATGAAAAAAAAAAAGAATGCTTTCCCTCCAGATAGATACAGGGATTGCTTCCTCATTTTTTTCAGGTCTTTATTCAAATGTTTTTGTGGGGGTGAGAGGCTGTCCCTGAGGTTGTCCCTGGCTACCCTATCTAAAATTGTGATAACATGCCTCACACACACTCTCTCTCTCTCTCTCTCTCTCTCTCTCTCTCTCTCTCACACACACACACACACACACACTCATTCTTCCTCTGTTCTTTCCCTGCTTCATTTTCTTTTAAATGTCTGTTGCCATCTAGCCATATCATATATTTTCCCTATGTATTTTGTTTGTCTTCTTCCTCTAGCATTTAAATGCAGGAATTTCTGTATGTTTTGCCCACCATTGTTTTCCCAGTGCCTGGCATATGGAAGGCTTTCAATAAGTACTTTTTTACTTAATGGATGGATGAAGGAACCCTCAGGAGAATCAAGGAAGAATGTGGGTGGCCCAGTGGAACCTTAGGAATCGTAGAGAAAGAATAATATACAGGTTCTGCTAATAGATTTCGTGGAGCAAAGCATTCAAAAAAACCCAACATAAAAATCTCATAACTGGACAGATTATAGGATTAATCATTTTACTGAAGGATAAGAAGAGCGTGCCTAATTCATTTATTCATCCATTCAGCAAGTATTGAAGTGCCTTCCAAGTTCCTGACATTGTGCAGTTATAATATAAATAAATTCTAATGTGCATATGCTTAGAGGTTTTTTTTTTGTTTGTTTGTTTTGTTTTTTTTGAGAGAGAGAGAAGTTGGGAGTGACAGACTTAAACATAAAGTTAGTGGAACCATAGATACTTGCTCAAAATGTTAAAATAGCATCTCTGAAATTAAAGTGTTAGCTAAATGGAAATGGTTAGATCTACTAATTCATATGCTTCAGTCATTTTAGTATTAAATCTGTTCTGTAATGATACCATCATATGAGTATCATAGAGAGCTTGTTTCTTCCTCACTCTGCTCCTCCAAGTAGGCTAGTATAGCTAAGAGTACTTACCCTGCACCCAACAGAACCTCAGAAGAGGAGAGGCAAATGGCATCACCAAGAACCTGACCTAGCTGTCATGTTTCAGCATATCTTCCCAATTCACTAAGAGTGGGCTCTAGTTTACATCCTTGGGGGCACCAGCAGCTTCCCAAATCCTGTGAGTTCACTCTTGGTAAAACTCCTCAAGAATTTAAAAATCCTTAAAACGAAATTTTCACTGATGGAGTCCCTCCTCCCTTTCACCATGAAGTCATTTCTGGCTACTCTGCTGCATCCAGTGGGTGGTTTTCAGCCTGCTTACAGATACACAAGATTTTCTTCTGAGTGTCCAGATTATGTGAAGTGCTATTGCGTGACAGTGTGCATATCAATTACTGTCTCTCTGACATTTTGCTTTTAAATGTATATACATTTTAACTAATTTTTGTTAGAAATCACCTCCTTCTGGTCCTTCATTCCAGACTCGGTGCTCGTGGTGAAGGCAAGGCAGCCAAAGCCTTTCTTTGCTGCAGGAAATACATTTGAGATGACTTGCAAAGTGTCTTCCAAGAATATTAAGTCGCCACGCTACTCTGTTCTCATAACTGCTGAGAAGCCTGTGGGGGACCTCTCCAGCCCCAATGAAACCAAGTACATCATCTCCCTGGACCAGGATTCTGTGGTAAAGCTGGAAAATTGGACAGATGCTTCGCGGGTGGATGGTGTCGTGCTAGAGAAAGTGCAGGAAGATGAGTTTCGCTATCGAATGTACCAGACTCAGGTGTCAGATGCAGGGCTGTACCGCTGCGTGGTGACAGCCTGGTCTCCTGTTGGGGGCAGCTTGTGGCGAGAAGCAGCAACCAGTCTCTCCAATCCTATTGAAATAGACTTCCAAACCTCAGGTGAGCAGGGAGCCATATTGAATCATAGACCGAGCTAGAAGAGGCCTTAGGGCTTTGATCTAATGCCCTGTTTTGTTTTAGCAGCTTCACTGAAGTATATTTCACATACGTTACAGTTCATCCATTTAAAGTGTTTAATTCAGTGGCTTTTAGTATATTCACAGAGTTGTGCAACCATCACAGCAGTTTTTCGGCATTCCTCAGAAGAAGCCCCACACCCCTTAGTCATTACCCTCTAGTCTCCCATTTCCTCGCCATACCCCCCAGCCCCTGACAACCACTAATCTACTTTCTATCTCTATAGCTTTACCTATTCTGAGCATTTCGTATAAATGGAATCATACAACCTGTGGGCCTTTGTGTCTGGCTTCCTTCACTTATACGGAAACTCATTGTTTCACTTTTCGAGGAGCTCCTAAACTGTTTTCTGAAATGAGTGTACCATTTTACATTCCCACTAACAGTGCATAGGGGTCTAATTTCTCCACATCCTCACCAACCCCAGTTATTGTCCTACTTTTGGATTATAGTCATCCTTGTAGGTGTGATGTAGTATATCGTTATAGTTTTGATTTACATTTCCTTCGTGTATTATTTCCCTAACGATGTTGAGTATCTTTTCATGTGATTGTTGGTCATTTGTATTATCTTCTCTGGGGAAATGTCTATTCAGATCCTTTGCCCAGTTTTAAATTGAGTTGTCTTTTTATTGTTGAGTTCTAAGAGTTCTTCATACAGTCTTGGATATAAGTCCCTTGTCAGATACATGATTTGAAAATACTTTCTCCCACCTGTGGGTTGTCTTTTCACTTTCTTCATGGTATCCTTTAAAATTTTGGTGAATCTGATATATCTATTTTTTTCTTGAGTCACTTATGTTTTAGTGTCAAATCTTCCTGAATCCAAGGTTATGAAGATTTATGCCTATATTTTCTTCTGAGAGTTTTAGTTTTAGCTCCTACATTTAGGGCCATGATCTATTTTGAGTTAATTTTTGTGTACTGTATGAGGAAGGGATCCAATTTCATTCTTTTACATTTGGATATCCAGGGACAACTGGAATGAAATTAGATCCCTTCCTCACACTGTACACAAAAATTAACTCAAAATGTTAACTCAAAAAGTTGTCCCGGACCCCTGGTGGCGCAGTGGTTAGGCGCTTGGCTGCTAACCAAGAGGTTGGCAGTTTGAATCCTCCAGCTGCTCCTTGGAAACCCTGTGGGGCAATTCTACTCTGTCCTGTAGGGTCGCTATGAGTCAGAGTCGACTCAATAGCAACAGGTTTTTTTTGTTTTTTTTTAAATCCAGTTGTCCCAGCACCACTTATTGAAGTCTTTCTGCCATTGAATTGTGTTGGCACCCTTGTCAAAAATCATTTGACCATAAATGTAAAGATTTGTTTCTAGACTGTCAATTCTATTCCATTGATCTCTACATCTATCCTTATGCCAGTACCATATTGTCTTGATTACTGTAGCTTTGTAGTAAGTTTTGAAATCAGGAAGTGTGAGTCTTCCAGTTTTGTATTTCTCTTTCAAGATTGTTTTGGCTACTCTAAATCCCTTGCATTTCCATATGAATTTTAGGATCTGCCTATCAATTTCTGCAAAAAAGACAGTGGGGACTTTGATAGGGATTGTGTTCATTCTGTAGATCAATTTCGGGAGGAGCCTTGGTGGCACTGTGGTTAAGCACTTGGCTGCCAACACAAAAGGTTGGTGGTTCAAACCCACTAGCCACTCTGAGGGAGAAGGATGTGGCAGTCTGCTTCCCTAAAGGTTATAGCCTTGGAAACCCTCTGGGGCAGTGACCCTATATGGTCACTTTGACTCAGAATCATCTCAATGGCAATGTTTTGTTTTGTTTTTGTCATCTTAATACTATTGTCTTCCAATCCAGGAACATTTAATGTCTTTCCATTTATTTACATCTTTAATTTCTTTCAGAGGTGTTTTGTAATTTTCAGTGTACAAATCTTGAACTTGTTTTGTTAAATTTATCCTAAGTACTTTACTCTTTTAATGCTCTTGTAGCTGCAATTGTTTTCTTAATTTCATTTTTTAGACTGTTCATTGGTAGCGAATAGAAATATACTTGATTTTTATTTATTGATTTTGTATTTTGCAACTTTGCTGAACTTGTTCATTAGTTCTAATCGCTTTTTGTGAATTCCATGGGTTTTTTAAAATATAATTTATTTTTTGTTATTGAGAATATACATAGCAAAGCATATACAAATTCAACAATCTCTGCATGTACAATTCAGTGACATTGATTACATTCTTCGAGTTGTGCAACCATTGCCACCCTCCTTTTTCAAATTCCTCCCCCACTAACATAAGCTCACTGCTGCCTAAGTTTCCTATCTAATCTTTTGAGTTGCTGTTGTCATTTTGATCCCATATAGATAGTTCTTAAAAGAACACAATGCTCAAGGCATCCCTAGGATTTTTTTAATTAAAGATTATGTCATCTGCTAATAGGAATAATTTTGCTTGCCTAATTGCCCTAGCTAGAATCTCCAGTATAATATCGAATAGAAGTGGTGCAAGTGGACATCTTTGTCTTGTTCCTGATCTTTGGGTTTTTCACTGATGCCCTTCTAACAAGGAAGGTCCCTTCCATTCCTAGTTTGTTGAGTGTTTTTATCAGGAAGAGGTGCTGGATTTTGTCAAATGCTTTTTCTGGCTTTTGAGATGGAGATGGTCCTGTGGGTTTATTCCTTTATTTGTGTATTTGTTTTCCTGTCTGTAGGAGACAGTTCCATCTTGTTTTACATTTGTTATCTGATGCTTCTTTTAAACTGTTACATGGAAGAGGGGAGACATAAAATTTTTTGTATGTTTTTCTCGGTGAGGAATGGGTATTGAATCTATTTCTCAATTCTTTAAGTCTCAGCGTAACAGATAAAATCACTGTAGCTTCTAGGTTGAATAGACTTCCTAAGGTTTTCATTTTATTTAATCCACAAAGTTGTTATGGCAAGTTCACGTTTTAATTAATTAGGAGAACCAAACCAAAGCCAAACCTGTTGCCCTCCAGTGGATTCTGACTCATAGCAACCTTGCAGGGCAGAGTAGAACTGCCCCACAGAGTTTCCAAAGAGTGACTGGTGGATTTGAACTGCCGACCTTTTGGTTAGCAGCCAAGCTCTTAACCACTTCGCCACCAGGGCTCCTTAATTAGGAGATGGTGCCATGAAATCTAGTGCCTAGCGCAATGCTGTAGCCCTGAATAGCCCCCAGTAAACACTGACTCAGAAATGAAGAGCTTTCGCTTCCTAAAAATCAGCAGCGCACCTTAAGATAACACAAAACAAAAAGATGCTTCCAGGTGTCCCTTTTCCTGTCCCCTGACTTCAGGGCTCTTTCCTCTTGGTATTGAGGACGTGTTTCCCAAGGGGCCCCACTGAGTCATCGTTTACTAACTCAAAGTGTCAAGGGGAAAGTGTGGTAAATGTGATGAAGTGTGATTTTGTCCTTTTAAAAGAATAACAATAAAGTTTTTTCCCCTTAATATAAAAAATTTGAAAATTTAGTCAAGTAGAAAGGTAAAAAAGAGAATCCCCCATAATCTTACAATCCAGAGACCCTTCATTTGTGTTGTTCGTTCCTAGGATTTTTCCCTTCCATGTTTTCTTTGTGACTTTGAGATCAGACTGTATATACAATGTTATGACTGCTTTTCCTCCTTGAACATTATAAGCATTTTCCATGTTATAGCAAATTCTAGGTAAATAGCAACTTTAATGACTGTATGTTCTAGAATTTGGGGAACCATTACCCTTTTGATGGACATGTAGATGACCTGTACTGTTCTGCTTTCACAAAAATACGGCAGTTAACAGTCTTTGGTTGGGGTTGGAACATGGTTTTTGTCCATGTTTGTATTTAAAAGCTCAGTGGATCGTGGTGTACTCTGTGCACACTAGGAATCCAGGGACCCCTAGTGACTCTGGCCGTTCACTTAAATTCTCCGTGCCATTGTCTGTCATCTTT
The DNA here is from genome assembly GCA_030035585.1 of Dugong dugon. Taxonomy (NCBI): domain Eukaryota; kingdom Metazoa; phylum Chordata; class Mammalia; order Sirenia; family Dugongidae; genus Dugong; species Dugong dugon. Next base: position 158,480,503 of record CM057462.1, read on the forward strand.
GAAGCTAATCAGACAAATCTCCTCATAAAAGCAGCATTACCACAAAAATTGACCATAATGAAAATATTTCTAAGCCTGGGATACTGGCGCATATTAACAGTGAGCTGTTGATTTCATTAGAAGGAAATGCACCATTATGAACAGTTTGCCACAATGCAGGCCTTTTTCCCCAGACCTTGTCTTCATTGTGAGCCATAGTACAAATGCTCTGTTGATCCCCACAGCCGTGGCCAATAGGGGAAATGAGAACCGTAAGTTGTGACCTAGGAGGCATTTGGGGTTTTGTTTGGAAATACAAAGAAAAGAAAGCAAAATTTGTCCAGATTAGGTTAAGTCTTTCTTTGCTATTTCAAATTAAGTGAATAGAAGCATAAGTCCATTATGAGGATTTCTTACTGTATTGTCATTTTGAGTTATCTTAGAAGGGGCCTGAACAATTTAAGAAAGCCTCTTAGTCTAGTTCTGTTTGTTACCATGAAATTCCTAGTCAGAGAGAGAAAGAAAAAAAAGGGAGGGGGGGTCTCCTTTCCTCACCATGTTTGCTACTAACCTGTACCCACAGGTTGCTGTGTATGACATAAAGTACCCCCAGTAGTCATCACAGAGCCAACTCAGAGCAACTGGCATACTGACTGCTATATTGTTGTTATTGTTAATTGCGTTGAGTCGGTTCCAACTCATAGCAACCCTAAAGGACAGAGTAGAGCTGCCCCATAGGGTTTCCAAAGAGTGGCTGATGGATTTGAACTGCTGACCTTTTGGTTAGCAACTGAGCTCTTAACCTCTGTGCCACCAAGGCTCTAGTCATTGTCATAGGCAGAAGCAAATCCAGGGTGGTAAGGACCTGGGGGAGCCATGGCAGAGAGCTGAGTTAATTGAAGGGGATGATGTCCAGAAGTAGGGGAAGTTTCCTTGTCCTCTTTGCTTTCATCCTTTCTCCATTTCCTGGGATGACCATTCTGATATGTTTTCTATCCCCTTAGAGTTAAGAACCCTCCTGCTGCTCTTTGGCTAATCAGAACTCACAGCAGCACCCACCCAGGCCCACCTAATTACCTCTAGTGCCCCATATTCTGCTACTGTCCTTCACTTTTCTCCTTCACCTTTCTCCCAGAAAAATACCAATTATTTATATATACTTGGTGTTAGGAAAGCAATCTGGGGAATTCATCTGGTTACTCATGGTGTTGAAATGAAAATACAGGCATTTCACTTCTTTGCCTCATTGAATTACATACCTTTTACTCTCTTTCTATCAGACATTTCTTCTGGATGTTAAAAAAAAAAGTGCCTTTTCTTACTGGCAGTCTGATTAAGGAGGTAATAGTACCTGTATTCTTAGTATCTTATGAGTTTCAGAATCAATGTTCAAGACCATCTATTTTTTCTTCCCAGGAAACCCAAAGGGTATCCCATAACATTGATATTTTGGAGCCTTCTTTCAGGTCGCCTCTTCCTAGCTAATAGGGAGTGGGTTAAGGTAAACATTGGGCACTTAGGGATCAGCTTGGCTTAAAACTATCGAACATTGCCAACTAAAAGAGAGTCATGTTGTTGTTGTTAGTTGCTATCGAGTGGATTCTGACTCATGGTAGCCCTACGTGTGCAGAGTAGAACTGCTCCACAGGGTTTTCAAGGCCTTGACCTTCCAGAATCAGATCTCCAGGCCTGTCTTCCAGGGTGCCTCTGGGTGAGCTCCAACTGCCAGCCTTTCATTTAGTAGTTGGTTTAGTAGTCAAGCACATAACTGTTTGAGCCAAGGAGGCGGGGGGAGGGGGGGTAGAGGAGGGGAGCAGGAGAATGCAGTACCTAGCCCCTTCCTCTGCCTAGGGAGGAGATAAGAGCTACAAATTCCTTCCATGGAAAGGATATTTCTTTTAATTTATTAAGTCACTTCTTTGTGCCTAGTAATCAAATAACACAATAATATTTATGCCTGTAGTCAGATGCATCAGATTGATTCTCTGGTAAATGCTGTTAAATTCTAGCACTAAGTTTTCTTTATGCATTCAGTCTTCATAGCTCATATTTTGTTGCTCTCTTGTATGTTCATTGCCTTATAACTTGAAAACTTAGAGGGGAGCACCTCTACCTTGCAGTGATAGAGGGTACTGAGAACTTAGTGTGGTCTTCTGGTGTTTGGAAAAAAGGAAAGGGGTCTTACATAAAAGTAAACTGGATATTGGGGTGTGGGGGGTATTCCCAGGGTGTGCAGGACAAATCCTCTCTGGGTAGTTTTTTAAAGGAATACGCAGATGCCTCGATCTCCCTTGGCAGATGAGCTGTGCCTTCAGTGTTCCCGCCATACTTTATAGAAATAGTTGTCATCATTGGCATGTTTATGTCCTTACTAGATTTCAGCCTCTTAACAGCAACGACCTGCCCCCATTCTTTCCATCAGAACCAAAGGCATCCGTGGTTCATTCCCAGTCCTTCTGAATCTCCAAGCCACCTTGACCTAGAAGTGAACCATACTAAACCAGAAACAACCAACACTGTACTGGGAAGTGGGAGGAGGGGGGACTTCAAATAAGACTGGTCATCGTGAGAGAAGAGGTAAAGGAAAAGCCAGAAGCAAAAATAACTCTTTAAGAAGTTATTATTTTGGTTATAATCTTAAGATGGAGCTCATTTGGGTGTGCCTAATGCATAAGTCTCTCTCAATAAAAGAAAAAATAGAACACCTACTGTTTTGTGAGTTTCTAGACCCATTCCAAGGAAAAGGATCCACATTTAGATGCCTATTAGAGTGCCAAGAATGGAATATTGAACAAAACTGTCAAAGAGAATAATGAGGCCAGCATGGCTTTCTTCCAGGTCCTGTATTTAATGCCTCTGTGCATTCGGCCACACCATCGGTCATCCGGGGAGATCTGATCAAACTGTTCTGTATCATCACCACCGAAGGAGCAGCGCTGGATCCAGGTACTTCTCTCCATCATTTTTCTTTCCCTATGTTGCTTTTTGTCATCGCCATGGTGTTATACAAATGTAGAGGACAGGGATTGGATTGTCTGTTTATCCCCAAATGGCTTCATTCAGTGCTTTGTATTCAGTGAGGGTTTAATAAGCACTTGTTGAATGGATGCACCTATCTCTTAGATGATTTGGAAACACGTCCAAAAGAGTCTGAGTTGTCAAGGTGATCAGTGGACCACCTTGGGGCTGATTCAAGCTGGCTTGAAACCCACTGCCAGAGCCCAGCTCCTTTGCTTGTGTCTTTTATTTATTGAGCTCTTTCTATGTACAGATGCCATTCCAGATGCTGGGAAGAGAGGACTGAAAAAAGTGGTTAAAGTCTGCCCACATGAAGTTTGCAAACTAGGGAGACAGACAAGAAATAGATTGCTATACACTATAATATCAAATAGTGATAAACACTGTGAAGAAGTACAGGGCAGAGTAAAAGAGTAGCAAGTGACCAGGGGGTGTTATTGTAGTTAGAATTCTTAGAAAATCTCTGTAAATCATTTCTTTGTAGATGTATTAGCATTGCTAAAGGATGGTTAAGAGTTGTGGAGAGGGCATCAGTGTTACACCTTTCCTGTTTGGCCTCCCTCAGTGCCAGTTGGTGTCTCTCTCTTTCATTCTTAAGGACATTAAGTGCACTTAGTGTGCCTCTGTTAGGCAGGACTGGACGCTCCTCTGCCCTTTCCTAAAGACCCCATGAAAAAAAACCTGTTGCCATCGAGTCAATTCCGACTCATAGCGACACTATAGGATGAGTAGAATTGCCCTATAGAGTTTCCAAGCAGCAGCTGGTAGATTTGAACTGCCGACCTTCTGGTCAGCAGCCAAGCTCTTAACCACTGAGACATGGAGAACCCAATTCACCCTCCAGGGGCTGCCCTTCTCTTTGACCCCAGACTCTCCTCTTACTACCTATCTTAGTCATCTAGTGCTGCTATAACAGAAGTCCCACAAGTGGATGGCTTTAACAAAGAAATTTATTTTCTCACAGTCTAGTAGGCTAGAAGTCCAAATTTAGGGCATTAGCTCCAGGGGAAGGCTTTCTGTCTTTGTTGGCTCTGGAGGAAGGTCCTTATCCTCAATCTTCCCCTCGTTGAGGAGCTTCTCAGGCACAGGGACCCCAGGTCCAAAGGACGCGCTGTGCTCCCACTGCTGCTTTCTTGGTGGTGTGAGGTCCCCAACTCTCTGCTTGCTTCTCTTTTCTTTTATCTCTTGTAAGATAAGAGGTGGTACAGGGCACACTCCAGGGAAACTCACTTTACATTGTATCAGGGATGTGACCTGAGTAAGGGTGGTGTTACAATCCCACCCTAATCCTCTTTAACATAAAATTACCATCACAAAATGGAGGACAACCATACAATACTGGGAATTATGGCCCAGCCAAACTGATACACACATTTTTGGGGGGACATAATTCAATCCATGACACTACCCTACCCCATTACAAGCAAAGCGATGGCTGCTTGAGGATTTGCACCTTGAAATGACCACATTGTGCAGGCTCAACAAAGCTCCTTGTGGAGACTGCTGGAAGTGTGGCCCTGGGGAAGAAACTCGAAGCCAGTTTTTATTCTGCATTAAGAGGCAAGTTTTGAAGCAAAGTGGGGTGAACTGTAGTGAAACCAGAGTGAGCACTGTGAGGAGGGGCCTGGGTATAGCTGGTGTCCTGGAACCAGAGGCCTAGATGGCCACCCCCTGAGGTCTGGCTCCTGTGCAACCTCTAATTGAAGGTCACAAGTACTGGGAAGTTCAGGTGGCAGCTGGTTCAGGGGTCAGCAAATCTTTTCTGTAAAGGCAATAAATAACTTTTGGCTTTGTGGGCCATAAGGTCTTTGTGGCAGCAACTCAACTCTGCCATTGTAAGGAGAAAGCAGCTGTAGATAACATACAAATGAATGGTCGTGGCTATATTCTAATAAAACTTTATTTACCAAAACAGGCAGTAGGCTTGACATGGCCTGCGGGCTGTAGTTTGCCAACCCCTGAACCAGTTGATTGATACCAAAATTGGCTATCTTAGAGAGCGGGACATTGATGAGCTTTTGTTGCTGTTAGCTGCTGTTGAGTCGGCTCCAACTCATGACAACCCCATGTATAACAGAACAAAGGTTGCCTGGTCCTGTGCCATCTTCACAGTCCTTGGTGTGCCCGAGTCTATTGTTGCAGCCACTGTGTATTTTGAGTGCCTTCCAACCTAGGGGATTTATCTTCCAGCACTATACCAGACAGTATTTTGTTGTGATCCATAGGGTTTTCATTGGCTAATTTTCAGAAGCGTATTGCCAGGCCTTTCTTCTTAGTCTGTTTGTTGCACTGTGGTGGCTTGCATGTTACTATGATGCTAGAAGCTATGCCACCAATATTTCTAATACCAACCAGCAGGGTCACCCATGGTGGACAGGTTTCAGTGGAACTTCAAGACTAAGACAGACTAGGAAGAATAGGAAGAAAGAGGATGAGCTTTAAGGAAGGAAAAAGGAGAAAGTTTGTGGGAAGATACAAGAAAAGGAAAATTAAAAACACATCCATACACACTTAGTTGGTCAGCTTCATTCATGGGGGTAAGAAATGAGGAGCCCAGGTCTTGAACGAGCTGCCACTACTATACCTGAGGTGTGGAGGATTAAAGACTCAAAGTAGGATTCAGAAGTGAAAATGAAGGTGAATGTAGAGGAGACAGCCAGGGAGAGGGGGAGGAAATCTCTTTTAAAAGTTGGAATAATGTAATATCATTTTTATCCTTAAAGCTTATTTATGGTATATCAAAAATAAATCCTTTAAATGCTCTTTCTCAGTAAATTAATGGGTCACCAGTTGTGCCCTCAATATAAAAGTATTTTCCTTCAGAGTAATTGCAGAAGCTATAGGTGGCTGTTACCTTGTGGATCACGATTTTCCAGAACTTTGCCCTCTTGGACTGTGTGGGTGGAAGGTTCTGAACAATTAAACACAAATTGTAAATTAGTTTTTCCTCATGCGTCCTCTGGGCTGTGAGGGAATTCTCTTTTTGAAACGACATGTTGAATAAGTGGGCTGAGTGCCAAAGTACTTCTGTGCCAAGGTGGGATGGTGTGAGGTGGATCATGGCCTGTTTGAGGAGGTGTCTTAGGTCAGGTTCTCCAAAAACAAAGCCAGAGACAGTGTGTAAGTGATTAATTGAGGGAGTGCTCTCAGGAGAAAACTATGAGGGAGTGAGGGAACCAGGAGAAGCCAAGGGAAGAAACCAGGCAGAGATGCGAGTTCAAAGTAAGTCTCACTCCCCACAGGGAGCTCTGGAGCATGATTTATACCAGAGTATGTCCAACCTTCAGGCAGGGGGGCTGGGCTTTCATATCCCCACACTAGTCAGTCATTGCCTGCAGGCCGAGTGACTGGGACTTGAGGGTATTTCATACCCTCCAAGAGATGGCTTCTGTAGCTAAGGGCAATCCTCTAGGGAAGGGTACAGGTGTGAGAGCTTTAGCAGCCAACACCTACCCGCAGCGGGGGCTGGGTGCACTAGCTGGTATGGGTGGGGCACCAGACATCAACTACTGCCGAACATAATGCCCTTCCTGTTAGCAGCATCTCTTATAGAAGGCCTGTATACTGAACTATGGCGATAGTGATGTTTATGGCAGACAACATTTATTGAGCACTTACTACATCCCAGCTGCTATTCTAAACATTTGATAAGCATGATTAATCGTGGGTACAGTTGTTAAATTTTCATTTTACAGGGGAAGAAACTAAGTCACAGTGAACTTCAGTGACTCACCCAGCCACCTGGCTAGTAGGTGGTGGTGCTGGGATTCTAGCCCAGCAGTTTGGCTTTGGAACCTAGTGTAGTGAGTTTGAGGGAGTTTGAGACCAATCAAGGAAAAAGGGCCATGAGATAGCAGTGTCACACAACAGGCTATTGGAGCCAAAGCATTACAGCAGGGATAGTCCCCTACTACATGAGACTCTCCAGAGGCAAGCAGTGCAGGGAGCCACCAGAAGGGAACCCCCGGGGGAGAGGAAAGGAGGGAGGGGACTTACATGTTGCTAGGCGATGTTCCTCTGCAGCAAGGTGGGAGTCTCTGGGTCAGAGAACTCTCAAACACAGCACAACTTGGGGTCCTTCTAACTATCTTGGGCTAGCAGACATTGGGGGCAGTTTCTTGGGGTATGTAAAGCAGGCAGGCTCTTAAAAATATGCTTAATTGGGCTATTTTAAAAAACAACTGGATGTGTACAAATTTGAGTTTTACTCTGGCAGGATTTTTGGGCTAATGGATCCAGCCTGTTACGAAGAAGTAAGCAACTTAGGGCTGATACTCAGAGGTCATCCTTGGCTCATTTGCAGTAGACCTGGCCACCTTTCTTAGAGGTGCCTTGGAGGAAAGGCCTGGTGATCTACTTCTGAAAAGTCAACCATTGAAAACCCTATGGAACAAAATTCTATTCGTACACATATTGGGGCACCATGAGTGGGAATAGACTTGATGTCAACTGGTTTTATGGCACTGAAGTCACAGTGGGGATCAGAGGTTAGCATCTAGGCAGAAGGGATGGAGAACACAGTTGAGATTTTTCACTAACCACCCCCATGCTTACAGGTGACAGTAGCACTGGGTTAGTTTTCACTGACTACATGAGAGCGATCTGGGTACCTCCTGCCACCCCCTCTGCCCTCAAGCAAGTTTGTTTTCTCGGCAGGAGATGACTTACATACCAGGAAGAGTGAAATGTTATGCTCAAGTGCCACAGTAGTACAGATCAAACGCTGTGTGCTGGGGGTTGATGGGGAGAAAACGAAGATGTTTTGAGCATCAGAGTAGAGAGCTGTCCTCTTGTGGGTGGTGGTGAAATTTGCCTGTGGCCCTTACAGTTTTCACAGTGAGTTGGAAAAGGAGCGTTTGGGTAATTTTGCTAGAATAGAAAACTCTTGCTTTTGAGTTTTGTTTTCATTCCTTTTTAATTAATGTAAGCATCTGAAACTAATTTATTTGCCTTTTACTGAATGAATAAGTGTTAGTTTTTGTTTAATAAAAATCGTGTTACTTGATATGTATATAAAAAGCCTTGTCAGGTGAATTGAGGATAAAGCAACATTTTGGGCCTTATAGTACTGTCTTGACTGCTGGCTATATCTCAGAGCTGACACGGCTGATAGCAGCTGGTACCAGGAAGGAGAAGAGGTCAAGGGCTTGTGCTGTGTGCTCTGTTTCCACATTCCAAGAGAATTTACACTCTTGCCAAAGTCTTCTTTCTCTTATGCCCATATTAATTTCTTTGAGGCTGTAGGAACCTTAATTTTGCAGAGTACTTTACGATTCGGCAGCATTACTCTCTGGGACTGTTAAATAGTGTTTAATTTTCTCAGCTTGATTTTTTTTTTCCTCTTGTTTTGAACTTAAGCACTTCTGCAGGGGGAAAAATCACAGTTAACATTAAAATCTAAACTATTTACAACTTTAAATTTTGTGCGATCCGTTTTATGTACACTTTGTTCTCTGTGACTTTAGCGTCCTTCCAGCCTTGAGTTTTTCTGCCTGAAATGCTTTCTTTGAGAGACAGAACGTGTGAAGTCACCACGTATTAGTTTTACATTTTGCATTATCTGTAGGAGAAATATTTTGGCTCTGACTCTTCTTCTCGTGATTCCTTAGACTGGGTGGTTGGTGGCAGTGAAGTGGTTAGGAGGATGGACTCTGAGCTAGGCTCCTGGGTTAAGCTCTACACTTTGCCACCTCTGAGCTGTGTGACCTTGAGCAAGGCATTTAATCTCACCATAGGGTGGGACTAATAATAGTACCTTTATCATAGGGTTGTTGTGAGGATTAAATGAGACCCAAGGCAGGTAGCTATGAGTCGGAACTAGACAGCAATGTTTTTTTTGTTTATTTGTTTTAAGGCAGGTAGAGGAGTCCCTGGGTGGTGCAAATGGTTGAGCGCTTGGCTACTAACCAGAAGGTTAGGGGTTCAGATCCATTCAGAGGTGCCTCAGAAGAAAGGCTTGGCAATCTACTTCTGAAAAATCAGCCATTGGAAACCCTATGGAGCAAAGTTCTACTCTGACACACATGGGGTCACCATGGGTCAGAATGTTAAGTAGTAACAGAATGGTAACTTGTAAGGCAGGTAGAACAGTGCCAGCCTATGTTGTCGTTAGGTGCTATCGAGTCGGTTCTGACTCATAGCGACCCTGTGTACAACAGAATGAAATACTGCCTGGTCCTGTACCATCCTCACAATCGTTGCTATGTTTGAGCCCATTGTTGCAACCACTGTGTCAGTTCATCTCGTGGAGCGTCTTCCTCTTTTTCGCTGACCCTCTACTTTACCGAGCGTGATGCCTTTTTTGCGGGGACTGCTCCCTCCTGATAACATGTCCAAGTACATGAGATGAAGTCTCGCCATCCTTGCTTCTAAAGAGCATTCTGGCTGTACTTCTTCCAAGACAGCTGTGTACACATTAGCTGTTATTATGTCTGCCCCTTATACTGAGCCCAGGGTTTTGCATTTGGTCATTTACAGATGACATGGCCTTTGATGTGTCCTGGTTTGTGGTGCACTCCTTCGGCCTGGACAAGGCTCCTGTTTTCCTGTCTTCCCTGGACCGGAAGGGGATTGTGAACACTGCTGAGAGGGACTGGAAGAGCGACCTCAGCCTGGAGCGTGTGGGTGTGCTGGAATTCCTGCTGCAAGTGCATGGCTCTGAGGACCAAGACTTTGGCAACTACTATTGTTCCGTGACTCCATGGGTGAAGTCACCAACAGGTTCCTGGCAGAAGGAGGCAGAGATTCACTCCAAGCCCATCTTTATAACTGTGAAGATGGATGGTAAGAATGACACACAAATATTTCTCTCAGTGTTTGCAGAATGTCTTCTCTCCATGCTGTAGTGCAGCTAATAGAATCCAGGTTTCCACCATTTGAGGTCCTGCTTTCCGTCTAGACCTGTCCTAGGCCTGTACCCAGAAAGAGCACAAGCAGCTCTTGCTGTTCTCACAGCTTTGGCATTGTGCTCTCTTGGCTCCACTGGGAAATGATTGCCAAGACTTAACTGGAAACATTGTTGATGCCTCCTCACCTCTTCCATGAATTCTATGCAAACACACTTTATTGTATCCTAGGGTTGGTGTGGATTTGGCCAGGCAAGGGTGGAGAGCAAAGTTAAGAGATGGGGTTCAGGTCTTCAGGTGAGGCTATAGAATGAGTGCCTACTACTGTTACCCTCCTATTGTTTTTGCTTCTTAGAAAAAAGAGGCTTGTCCTTTAATGGAGTGGATATTTCATAGAACCCCCAAATGAGAGAGTGAACCCCCTGCCTTATTGACCTACACAGACCACTAAAGTCAACCTAACTGGATGTCTGAAGGTCTCCTTCCCATCCTTCTGCCTCATGAGCATTTCAGAGAGTGGGGACGATGGTTCCTTGGTGAACAAGAAGCAACTCTTTGTTCAAAAAGCTTCAGAAAGTAAATGTTAATTGAAATAACTCCATGCAGAAAATAAACTCCAGATGCCTCCAAGGATTAGTAGAAGCCTCTTGAATTTGCTTCCTTCACGATAGGTCAGTTTGGGGGAAGCCTGGATTGGAACCCCAGCTCTTCTGCAGCTCACTGAGCCTTTCTGAGTCTTAGTTTCCTCTCTTATAAAATGAAAATAATAATCTCTCATGGGGCTATTGTGAAAATTAAACCATACTAAATGTAAAGCAGCTTGTACAATGCCGGACATCCACCCAAGAGACGCTGGCAGTTATGGAGGATGGGAGATAGGATTTTGGGCTTGTGGAATCTAAATGATGTTGGTGAGTTTCTGAAACTTTATCATTTACACCATCTTTGCATCTTAGAAATTCCTTGCTTGAAGCCACTCCATATGAAAACCCAGATTTACCAAACAAGTAAGGGAGTAATTATTCACATCACTCGATAATTTACTATAGTGTTACTTGAAATAGCTCTCCTAGTACACTTCAGTTATTTGATGCGTCTAATTGATTTATGCACAGTTTTTTTAAGGATACATCTGCCGCTGAATGTGTGGTGCCCTTATCCTGACTTTTAAAAGTCAATCTCCAGCCAAAACCGTAAAAAGCAAGTTGACATTCAAAAGCATCACATGAGATCTTTTTTCTGTTTTTTAATCCTCCAAAGACCCGGGTGGGGAAACATTTGCTCATTTTTTCAATAGATATGGATGAGCCGCTCCTATCTCAAGAGCTGTGCTAGGCACAGAATACAGGGTGAATGACACCTCGTCCTTGGGAAGATCCCATCCAGTGGGGACGGTCTCTACCCGGAGGCCACATCCATAACATCACTGACCTGGCTTCCCCTTTGATCTTCCCCTCCCAGTGTTGAACGCCTTCAAGTACCCCCTGCTGATCGGCATCGGTCTGTCCACTATCATCGGGCTCCTGTCTTGCCTCATTGGCTACTGCAGCTCCCACTGGTGTTGTAAGAAGGAGGTCCAGGAGACGAGGCGTGAGCGCCGCCGTCTCATGTCAATGGAGATGGACTAGGCTGGCGCCTGCGAACGGGAATAAGCAAGGGACGGGACGTTCTGGGAGCAATTTGGGCGAGAAGAGGACAGTGATATTTTAAAGTGAAGTGTGTTACATTCAAAACCAGTCCTCTCTAATCTCAGGTGGGACTTGGCGCTCTCTCTTTTCTGCATGTCAAGTACTGAGCGCGGACATGTTTACCAGCACACAGCTCTTCTTCCCACGGCACTTTCTTATATAACAGTTGAGTGTGTGTTTTCTCAGCTGCGGCTTTTTAATGGTTAACCTTTGTCTAATTTTTTTCTCCTACTGGTTTATAGATCCTCTGACTTCTGCGTGTTTATATCTTTGTGTCGCGAGGGGTTGTGGTGAGGGAGGGGTGATGGCATTCAGAGTTCTTGGTCTGGAGTGAGACCTGGGGACGCCACCTGCTCAGAGAGAGCTGCTAGATGCAGCCCTCTACCTGGGCTTAGAGACAAACCAGACCTACGTTGAAAGCTAATTTGTGGCTTATACAACCCTGCCCCGCCCCTATTTTCAGGGGTTTAGACTATATTTGAAATCTGAACATGCAGTATGTAACTTCTTATGGAGCCCAAATGCATTGACTTTGCTCCTCTGCCCCCTTCCTGTTTCTTTTGTATTTGTTTTATGCGAGAGTGCTGAAATGGCGGCCCTGGAATCTAGAGTCTGGCTCTCCACCGAGCACCTTATCTTGCCACCTTAGCCTTAAAAATGAATACGAAGAAAAATACACAGTCACCTCTCTCCAGGGGAGTGAGAAGTTCTGCAAGGAGGAGGAGGCTGGGGACGAGGAAAGGAACAGACATTCACTCCCATAATTCTGAGGCTCCTGTGCCTCAGGGGCCCCCAGGAAACGCAGAAGAGGGATCCTGGGAAGTTAAATTTTTGCAGCTCATGCAGTGGTGTTGGGGGCATGTTAGGGTGAAGATACCAACCAACTCCGTTCCGCTTTCCTGCCCTTTCTGGGAGGCAAAGACAGATCATCAGGGGACTTCCAGGAGCTCCCACAGACACCCCACGTCCTTTCTGTGCTGCTTGGGCTCCTTAACATGAAGGCAAATTGCTGCTTGCAAGACTGACTTTAAGGAATCAGAAATTGCATAGAAGAACCACACATTTCCTATGACCTTTTCAGTCCTTCAAGTCTTTTTAAGACACCCTGCAGGGGATTAGTGAGAAAGGGTGTATTTTGTGATATGTTGGCTTTCCTATTAGAAACATGAATGAAACCTAGCAGTTTATTGTCATATGAACAGGCTATAAAGTCAGTTTGAGAGCAATATGTTCTACCCGACTGCTCCTATCAGGAACAGGACAGTGAGCAGAAGGAGCTCTTACATGTCCCTGGCTTTAAAAGTGGTGCCCCTGCACAGCGCTGGCTTTTGGGAAGCATCCCAGTGGGGTTTTCTGAGACTCGCTGGTGACTCGTGCCCTACATTTCAGTCCTCTGTGCTTTGATCCTGGCTGTGAAGGATCTAACACCACTCTGTCTTCCAAAGGGGAAAAAGATTCGTTGGTTATGAGCAATAAAATAATGCAAAATGATGGCCATTCACATGCGGCTCTTTGTCACATTGGCCACATGAGCTTCACTCCCCTGGGTCACCATACTCCCCTCTGCTGTCCTCACTCTGCTGCCCACAGTCAGTTCTGCACATATCACCGAGTCACCTTCGTAAGGCAGATTGCCGCTGAGTTTTCTCTTTTGGTGTTGCCCACTGTGGCGACCACTCACGTAGAAATTCTAGATTCTGTGCTAACGATAGCAGCGCCAGTGAATTCCAGGTCCAGAGTCTGTGATGGGGAAATGGGCAGCAGATGTGCCTCACCAGAGGGAGAGTGAGTAGAGGAAGAGGAGGAGGTCCTAGTAGCACTGGATTTTGATATTTCCCACACATCATTTCCTGACTGCTAATTCAGAGGAGATGGGTCACAGATTATTGCACAAATAGGAGTTAAGGTGAGAACAAACTTAAACAAGTGCTGGCTTAGTAACAACCAGTGCATCTTATTAAAAGAAGATTCAGGATCGTTGTGGTGCAGGCCCTTTATAGCAGAAGAAAACAGTACTTAGTTTTGGAGAGGACCAGCTGTAGGTAACATCATGGACTGGGTTATACCAGACATTCCGTGGTGGTAAAAGTGATGTGCTCACATGGTGTACCTTTTCCTTTTAAACTGATACTGCAGTTCAGAGCTGGAATTAGGGCAGTGATCCCCACCCCAAGCCACCCCTCCCCCCATCCCACTGTAGGTCCACTGGGCCGAGCAAACTGCCAGTCACCTGGAGACGGGCGATATCCCAGGGCCTTGCACCCAGAGTCTGGTTCTTTATAGGGAAATCAATTTGCCTGGAATGTGTGTCTTTTTAAACTGTGAGATACACCCTTTTGCTGTACCAAATAGGGATCCCCACAGTGCTCTTCTGGACGGTCATTGTGCCAGAAGCACTGGTGGGAAGGAAAGAAGGGCCTGGCCATGATTCACCTGGATGAAATTGCACTTCTTAGCAAAACAAAAATAAACATTTGGGTTTTTTTTTCCCCCAATCATAAAAAATCATCCCCAGAAAGAGCTTAAGCTATGTTCACATAGAAGCCTCAAAATTACTTTAAATTGTTTACTTTATGATGTTTACATACACTTTTCACTTTTCTAAAAAAAAGGAAAATGGAAACTCTGCCTTTTTTTTCAAACGACTTTTCAGATTTTTTTGTAGGATGGTGGGACTCTGACTCACCAACTGGATTTAAATCTTAATTTAGAAGCTTATTGAAATACGTGTGCTTTTCTCCCTCCTACCCACATGGCTTTTTCTATGATCCTGGTCAAGGAGGCCCCCTGCCCAGACCCCTGTCTGTTTTCCTTTGTGGCTCTTGCTTCTTGCTTTGCAGACTGCCTGCAGCCATGATTTCTGTCACTGACATCTGTGAGCCAAAGACTGAGCCTTTCTGGCAAGGATACTAAGCAATACTCCACAACTTGCTACTTTCAGAAAATTTTTTTTTTAAGCTTCACTGATGACAACAGAGGAAGAAGGGAACTAGGATTTGGGTAAGTTCTCCTCCACTGTTTGACCAATTTCTCAGAGATTAATATGGCGTGCAGATCACTAGGAGAAAAAAAGTTGACTTTCTTCCTTTTTTAGCGTGGCACATATGGATCTGCAGAATTTTACGTAGACAAAAGAAAAGGTCTTGTGTATTTTTGTCTATAGCCAATGTTATATGAACTAATTGTATTGTTTTATACTGTGACCACGAATATTATGCAATGCACCATTTGTTTTTTATTTCATTAAAGGAAGTTTAATTTAAATTTCATGAGGGTCAGTGGCTGAATTTTGGTTGCAGCTTAAGCACCTTCTGATCTCTCTGAATCCAATAAAACCACTAAAGATAAAAGAAGAAATGAATTTAATGGGGATCGAGGTTAAGATTCCCACCAAACAGAAAGATGAGGTTTAGGATCCTGTTGCTTCTGGAAGGTCTTGCATTCTTTTGCTGAATTCTCATGACCTTATAGGTCCCCTCTCAGGAAAGAGAGAAGCTAGATAGTGTTTCTCTCTGCAGATGAGGAAACAAACACCCAGTGCTGTGACCGGATTGTGACTGGGACAGGACAGCTTTTCTGACTCATGACCCAGTCTGGAGCCAAACCAGCCCAAGAGGTGCCAGCCCCTGTAATATCCAAACAAGTCCTCTTCCTCAGGCCACTGTGTCAGCAGCGCTGAGCAGGAGGGAGCAGCGGGAGCCTGACTCTGCTGGCCGCTGGAGCAGCCGCAGGGCCTTGGTTGGCCTCCCCCTGACTCTCCTGTTGGCTTCATTTGTGTTGTCTTCTGTGTCCTGGGCAGGGACCACTTCATGTTGAGGGCTCTTCAGGGGCTGGGGCTGGGACCTAGTCACTAACATTCTCCAGTGATAGGCGCTGTTCCTGGCATCCAGAAGGTACTTGGAGTTATGAATGCACAGTTAATGCTCTACTGTCAGAAATGACCCATCCTTGCATACTTCTCATTGAAACGGGAGGATTCTACTCACATAAGAAACTGATGTTGTCAGAGTTGGTTTTTAGCAATGCCCTACATATCACTGACCCCTTCCCTGCCTCATTGTAAATTGAAAACAAAACAAAAACTTGTTTGCACACTGACTGTGTGCCCCAGGCATTGTGCCAAGCATGGGAGAAGCTGCCACTTAACTCACTTGTGGGCCTTGGCACACACTGCCTAGAATCCTCTTTACACCCAGCCCTCTTTCCACCTATCATACTTATCTTTCAGGTCCCAGGAAGCCTCTTCTGTCTTCTAGGCAAGGTGAGGCTCCCCTGAGAGATGCTCTGAGGGCAGGGACTGCTCCCCACTGTGGCCCCCATGCCTAATAGTGACACTAACTGACATTGGAATTCTCACAATGGGCAGGTACTGGGTTGAGTGCCTCATAGATGTTTTCTCAACCTTCTAGTCATTCTGAGGTGCTCACAGAAGGAACTCTTCTAGCTATTCTCCACACAACTGGGCCATCCACATAGCCCCACTCCATTTCCTTTAACTCACAGACCACTGTGCATGGCACAGTCACTGCTTGGGGCTCATCAACTACTCTGGTGCACATGGGTGGCTCTGCACTACCCATGGAGGTGTTGCTCACCGAGTCCTCTCTGTTCTGTTTATTCTTCAACCTGTTTATGTCAATAGTACTTGTTACTAGGCTTATATAAATTAATTGAATGTTATGTAAACCAGTGAGATATGAGTGCCAAATAAAGGTGTCAATGAAAACTAAGACGAATTCTCTAGAAAGACTCAATGGGGCAATTTTTTTTTTTTTTTAAATGTTATCAATTTAGGTAGACAAGACAACTGTAAAGATAGAGGGAGAAAAAAGAAATTAAAAAAAACATGGACAGATTCTGCACTCGGCTGACTTTACAAACGCTTTTAAGTTCTTATACCTTTTTAAAGAAATCAAACCTGGGAGCTGTAGAGAAGACATTATAGGTTTGGTTTACATAAGAAAAGTGGTGGGAAACTCCAGGCAACAGACCCATATGCAAAGGAAAGACCTGGGTCTAGGTGAAGAGATTGGTGAATGAAGGTACATATCTATGGCTTAAGTGAAAATCAAATGTGTAAGATGCACATGGGTCTTTTTATGATTCCCTACTTTACCTGACATTTTCTATTAAGTGATCAACTAACAGCCCTAATTGTCTCAGATAAGAGGGTTTCTGCTATTATTGTTCCCATTCTTTTAGGTGAGAATATTGAGACATAAAGGATTTGCTCAAAATGAACCCAAATCTTTCTGACTCCAAAGCCTATGCAGGGTTTAAATCACTTCACCAACCACAGTGCCTGGATATTTTAGGCATCAATGAATTTTTGTTGCATAGATAGAAAGATTAGCAAAAAACTGGACACTGCCCTTTTGAAATGTATGACCTTAGAGGTAGGTAAAGGATTTCTTTCTAAGTAAAACTTTAGAGGTCAGTTCAAGCACACTGCATAGCACAGAGGAGGGGGTGATGAACTGAGTTCAAGGTGTCAGGAGAGGTTTCACATAGGAGAGGCAAACCCAGATTCTGAGGCTTTAAGATGACAAGGCATTTACCAGGTGGGGAAGGGGGCAAGATTCTAAGCAAAGATTCTAGCATTTGCAAAGTTAAAGAGGGAAGCAATAGTAAGAAATGATCAGAGAAATACAAGTGGTTCTGTGCTCCTGGAGGCTGTAAGTCAAAGGGCAGGGTGATGGTAGAGTTCGCAAGGGCCAGCTCACAAAGGTCATGTCACAGAGCTTGGACTTGATCCTCTAGAAATATTTGGGTTACCATTGAAAAGCTTTAATCAGGACAGTGGATGCCTATATACTTGCATCTTAGATTGTTCTGGCAGCAGGTTTGGGGTGGGGGGACAAGGCTGGAAGATCAATGGAACTGAAAAATTGGGGCCGTCAATTGTGACGGCAGCCCTCTATTGTGACGGCAACAGATAGACGGAACTCACAAAAGATTTTAGGAAGAACTGACAGGACTTTATAACTGGATTGGAGCACCGAGGCCCGTCGTGGGGCTAAGTGGATAATCATGCACTCTGCCACGATGGACAATACCAGTGAAAGAGAAAAAATGATTTCAGTTTTCAACTCAAGTTTGAGTTCCCTGAGGGACATTCAAGTGGAATTGGTGTGGAGCTTCAGGGAGAAGTTAGGGTTGGAGATCTGTTTGTGATTATCAGTATGTAGATGGGGATGAGAGGCAGCAGTGTGAAGAGAGAAGGGCTGAAGACAGAACCTAGAGAAGGCCACAGTGTAGCTGAGGAAGAGGATCCAGTGAGGCGGAGACTGAGGAGGAACTTCCGATGGGGAGACAGAAAATCCTGGAGAAAGGAAAGAATCCCAGCAGGTTTATCGAAGTCCAGCCATACCAGATGCCACAGGCCAAGTCAAGTAAGGACTGAGCAGGGTCCTGTTTGTGACCTTGGAAGTTTGAGTGGATTGGAGCCAACCCAGATTTCCGTGGGCTTAAGTGCCTGTGAGCAGTTAGGAAATCAAATAGAATACAGAGCACCAGGGAACTCTGTCAGGTACCCGAGGAGGGGAGGGAAGGAAAGATGGTTGGAAACTAGGTTGAAAAGAGGGCTATTTAGTAGGATAGAGGTCCCTAGGTGGCACAAGTGGTTTGCACTTGACTACTAATCTAAAGGGTGGTGGTTGAAACCCACCCAGTGGTGCCACAGAAGAAAGGCCTGGTGGTCTACTTCTGTAAAGAGTACAGCCAAGAAAACGTTATGGAGCATTTTTACTCTAACACATGGGGCCACTATGAGTCAGCAATGGGTTTGGTTTTTTGGTTTTATTCAGTAAGCTAGGAGACCTTTGAGCTTCTACAGGCTGAGCAAGCAGTGACTCGATACCTGTTTCCAAGGAGATAGCAGGGATCTAGAGCCCAGGTAAAGGGGGCTTTCTGTTCGTCTTCTCCTTCCTCCCCCGCTTCAGGGCCTATTCTGTTGGTTGGCAGTTAATCCCTGGTAGGAAATTTAAGGAATAGCCCTTTTCAAAGAAGTATTCACATAAAACAGGAGATGGCCCAGGAATCCCATCTGTTGCTCATTCTCTTCTGCTACCAAGTAGTCAAACACATCCCCTATTCCCCATCCCCTACTCCTGATCTTCCCCACCCCCATGCCCTGGCCTTTGCCTCTACCCTTAGAAATCCAGTTCATGCTTTTCCCCTCTGCAAAGAAGAGACCCTGTCACCTACCTCGAAAACCTCTTCAGCCTTTGTTAACCAGTTGTCAGCTGGTGAAGCCAGCAGATGGGAAGTAAGAGCATAGGGACTATGAGCTGAGACCCTGGTGTCGTTCTCCATCACAGGGGCCAAGTTGTTTCCCTACTCAGGGCCTCAGTTTCTTCCTCTGTTATGTGAGGGAGTTGGCTGAGATTGTTGTGGTCCTTTTCTGCAGTGTGACTACCTAGAGTTCTGTACATCTGGATCTGAGTCTTAGCCCCAGGGCTTTCTACATGGTGACTAGACCAGGACCTGTGGAGTAAGTATCAAGAGATCAATAAATTTGACCTCTATTGTAAGACCTTAAGTGGGGAAAGGAGCAAAATAATGACCTGCTTCTTGCTGACCCTACGGGTGTCCCCCCTCCCACCCGCCCAGCCAGTCACTATCCCTCACACCCTCTGTCTTCTGAAAATCATGAGTGGCAAACAGAAGGTGTAGTGGAAAGAGCACTGACCAAAAGTAAGAAGGCAGGCTCAGAATCGAGCCATTTTTTAGCCATCTGATCTTGGATAGATTAGTTGATCCCCTGGCCTCAGTTTTCTCATCGGTAAAATGGGATTGGTAATACCTACTACATAACGATATGAATAATTCCATAAAATTCCATAAAGCAAAAGTGCTTTACACAGAGCCTGATATGTGCAAGGTCCCTATTTAAGTATTTTTTGGACCTGAATTCTTGTGATAGGCAGCCACAATACCTGCAGTTTCTATGATTCAAGCCTGAAAAAAAAAAGCATCTCTTTTCATCCATTTTCCAAGCAGTGAAGCAAACTTGTTCCTTTAGTACATTCCTGGGTTGCTTTGTCCAGTACTGCCCTCTCCTTGCATTTGAATCAGGAACTACATTTTCTACATTCCTTTCAACTGATACAGTTGCAATGCAGTGATTCCCAAGGTGATAGAATAACTGTCTCTCTTGCTGGCTCTGTTTTTTCTTTCTTCTTTTTTGTTTTTCTTGACAACAGAGAACTTCTTTTTTCCTTCCAGAAAAGAAGTGACTTACCCTGCCAATGTTAAATTCTGGCATTAATGGTGTCACTAAAATAGAGAAAAAATATACTTTGGCAACAGCCAGGAATGAGACATTATATATCATGTACTTGGTTGTATGGATTTCATGGATACAGGGTGTCTTAGTTATCTAGTGCTGCTATAACAGAAATCCCACAAGTGGATGGCTTTAACAAAGAGAAATTTATTCTCTCACAGTCTAGAAGGCTGGAAGTCGGAATTCAGAGTGCCAGCTCCAGGGAAGACTTTCTCTCTCTCTGTTGACGCTGGGGGAAGGTCTTTGTCATCAATCTCCCCAGATCGAGGAGCTTCTCAGCACAGGGACCCGGGGTCCAAAGGACACACTATTCTGGCTCTTGCTTCTTGGTGGTATGAGGTCCCCATGTCTCTCTGCTTGCTTCTCTCTTTTATATCTCAAAATAGATTGACTTAAGTCAAAAACCTAATCTTGTAGATTGAGTCCTGCCTCATCAACATCCTTGCTGCTAATCCTACCTCATTAACATCATAGAGGTAGGATTTATAATACATAGGAAAATCACATCAGATGACAAAATGGTGGACAATCACATAATACTGGGAATCATGGATTAGCTAAGTTGACACACATCTTGGGGGGGACCACACAATTCAATCCATAACACAAAGTATTATTGGCAATGGTTGTCTCTGCCATCAGTGCTTTCTCTAAAATAATTTTCTTTTCGGTACACATGATAGACTGATTGCACTGATTGCCCCAGTTCTTCATCTCTCCCTTTTCTCTGACACTTTGCGGTTTCCCTCACTAAAGAAAACCAAAACCAAACCAAACCTGTTGCCATCGAGTCAATTCTGACTCACAGCGACCCTACGGGACAGAATATAACTGCCCCATAGGGTTTCCAAGGAGTGGCTGGTAGATTCAAACTGCTGACCTTTTGGTTAGCAGCTGAATGCTTAACCACTGCATCACCAGGGCTCCAAAATAGAACTGTAGTGAAGTCTATTTCCCCATCTCTTAAATTTGGACATGGCTGTGTGACTTGCTTTTGCCTGTGGGATGTTAGCAATCATGATGCAAGCAGAGGCTTTAAAAAGTGCTGGTGTGTTTCCACTAGTTATGGACCCCTGACATCACCATGAAAACGTGCCCAGGCCAGCCTGCTAAAGGGGGGGGGGGGATAAGATACACATGGAGGAGAGCTGAGTCATCCAAGGTAAAGCCATCCTAGACCATCCATCTCCCACCAGATGACCACAGATAAATGAGCAAACCCACCCCGATGAATAGAACCGCCCAGCTGACCCACAGATTTGTGAACAAATGAAATGTTTATTGTAAGCTACTGAGGTTTTGTGGTTGTTTGTTAAACAGCAATAACATCTGATACAGTGCATTTGCCTAGAATGATACCTGAAAGTAACCCATGACTTCTATAACTGAAAATGGTGAACAAATTCTTGTACTTAAAGCCCTACTGGTATTATAGTTAACAGCCTAGAGAAATAGTTTGAAGACTTCATTCAAGGCAAACTGCCCTTTAATTGTTCCCTAAATACAACCTACACATCCCTGCCTCTCTCCTTTATACATTTCATTTCTTCCTATTGGAAGGTCTTTCCTTCTCCTCGCTGCCTGTTTGAATCATACCAGGTCTTCAGGGACCTACTTAAAACCAGCCTCTTCTGGGTGACTCTGTGGCTGCCTGTCAATTCATAGAGTATTTCTTGCCTGAGCCCTGAGTTGGATACCCGACACATGCTGCCATATATGACTACAGGTAGTTCCCAACTTATGACAGGGTTCTGTTCTGGACAACTCCATTGTAAATCAGTTCTGACCTAAATCGAATACCTTTTATTTATTTTTTTACTTTTTATTATTATTGCCATTTATTAACAGTATCTATAAATCTGATCTTCATTTGTTGGTGTCAGTGTCATAACAATGAAGTTGGAGTTGTAACAGCTGTCGGTGCCTGCACAGTTCAGCTGTCATATGTCGTCAGAGTTGAACATTGCCCAACTTGCTACTCGTTATGACTCCCACACTGAAACCAACACAGACTTCATTGTAGACGAGTCTATACAGCAGTGTTTTGAGCAGTAAATCATAACATTGAACATCTGAGAATAATATCATCAAGTTACGTGCTGCAACATTGTATGTAGTACATATTACTAACAATAAGATGTACAAAAAGAAAAAAAAGGACAGTCATAAGTGCGATTCGTCGTAACTCGAATACGTTGTAAGTCGGACACTATACCTGTACTGTTTCTTATATAGCGTTGTTTATTAAACTACATTCCAAGTTCCTGGAGGGCAGGACCCACTTCTTTTATCCCCCAAGGTTTGCATGGTACTTGAGAAGGGAAGTGGAAACAAAATTCAAATTCACAAAAATAAAAAGGTAGAGACCAGACTTAACTGGTCTGACAGAGACTGGAGAAACTCCCAGAGTTTGGCCCCAAGACACTTTTTAACTCAGTACTGAAGTCACTCCTGAGGTTCATCCTTCAGCCAAAGATTAAACAGGCCTATAAAACAAACAGTAACACACACAGTTCAACCATATATACAAGACTAAGTGGGCACACCAGCCTGGGGGCAAGGACAAGAAGGCAGGAGGGGACAGGAAAGCTGGACAAATGGAAATGGGGAACACAAGGTGGAGAAGGGGAGAGTGTTGACACGTTGTGGGGTTGACAACTGATGTCACAAAACAATATGTGTATTGTTTAATGAGAAACTAATTTGCTCTGTAAACTTTCACCTTAAGCACAATAAAAAAAAGGAAAGGGAAGTGGAGGACAATTTACTAAGGGCATTAATGTTTCCAGGTTGACTGATATTGGCGGAAGTATGCTAATGATTAGATATTGTCTTAGTTTGCTAGTGCTACTGTAACACAAACACCACAAGTGGGCGGCTTTGAAGAACAGAAGTTCATGTTCTCACAGTCTGGAGGCTAAAAGTCCAAAGCGAGGTCACTGCCGTGTCAGTTACTTCCTTGTCAGTAGCGCCGGCACTCACTGGTTGGTTCCTTGGTGATCTTCACATGACATCTATATTCCCCAGTATGCGCTTACTTGCTCTGAGCTCTGAGGCTTTTTATATAACTCACAAGTTATTAGGCTTAGGATCCACCCTGCACTGGTATGACCCAACAGATTGATTACATTAGATTGCATTGTGGACGGTGATTACATTATGCTAGGTTAGATTACATTCAAAAGAATAGGGGTTAGGATTCCAACATATATTTTTGGGAGACACAATTCAATCCATAACAGATATCATTGCTAATGGACAAAACCAGAGAAAAAGAAACAAAAAAGGATGCAAATTAAGAGGCTTCCAGACCTGAGTTTATAGAATGTTACCCTAATCAAAAGAAAACCTGTTGCTGTCGAGTCGATTCCAACTCACAGATGTTGTCATGGATTGAATTGTGTCCCCCAAAAATATCTGTCAACTTGGCTGGATCATGATTCCCAGTATTGTATGATGGTGTACCATTCTGTAATCTGATGTGATTTCCTTCTGTGTTGTAAATTCAATCACTATAATCTAATAAAATGGATTAGCAGCAGTTATACTGATGAGGTATACAAGATTGGATAGTGTCTTAAATTAAGTCAGTCTTTGGAGATACAAAAGAGAAAGGCAAGCAGAGATACATGGGAACCTCATACCACCAAGAAAGCAGTGCCGGGAGCAGAGCGCGTTCTTCAGTCCCGAGGTTCCTGCGCAGAGAAGCTCCCAGACCAAGGGAAGATTGATGACATGGACCTTTCTCCAGAACCGACAGAGAACGAGTTTCCCTGGAGCTGATTCCCTGAATTTGGACTTGTAGCCTATTGGACTGTGAGAGAATAAACTTGTCTTTGTTAAAGCCATCTACCTGTGGTATTTCTGTTAGAGCAGCACTAGATGGCCAAGACGGACATCTAGGCAATTCCGACTCATAGCAACCCTATAGGACAGAGTAGAACTGCCCCATAGGGTTTTCAAGGCAGAAATCTTTACAGAAGCAGCCTGCCACATCTTTCTCTCATGGAGCAGATGATGGATTCGAACCGCTGACAGTTCAGTTAGCAGCCAAGCACTTAAAACCACTGTGCCACCAGGGCTCCTTGTGAATGTTACCTTACTCCACTACAATTCCACTAGGAAAATAAATCCAACTTTAAAATGCCATCTTTCCCCCAAAGATTTTCATGACCTCCCATTCTCCCCAAATTAGATTTGCTCTCTTTCCCCTTCAAACATCCATATCCCTTCACTTGTATTTCTCTTCAGGGACCTCACCTACCTGGTGTGATACCCAGTTGTTTTCTAGTTTCTTTCTTGTTCACCTCCATCACCCTGTGCCATCACAAACAGCAACTCCTTAAAATCAGAGGTTATACTTCAATTATGTATGGATCTCTAGCGTCTGGCAGGGTGCCTATTGGGGAGAGGGTACTTAGTAAATACTTGATTATTTTTTCATATATCCCTTTCCCCATCTTTACTTTAATTGCCCTAATTCCAACCCTCATCATTGTTCATACAGACAACTGCAAAGCTCTTCTAACTGGCCTTCTTGCTTCTAGCTTTGTCGCTTTCATTTCAACCAGTAAGTAATACACAAGTATGGAATTCAATTTAAAAGGAAAATCTGACAATGCCATGCTCCTCCTAAAAACCCTCTTAATAAGCCCCCTTTGCTACAATTAAAGGCCTGGCATGCAAGACCTGCTAATACCACCTTCCTCCCTAGTTATCTCATATGGCCCAACCCAACAATCTATCTTGACTTTCACACCTGCCCACAAACTTCCCCCACCCCTTTAGGAATGATTGTTGTGCTGGCCACATTACATTGTGATTATCTGATTGAGAACTTTCTGAGAACAGAGAGTAGATTGTGAACATCTTTGTATGTGCAGAACCTACTACAACACCCAGAACATAGAAGTGCTAGAAGATGGATGGATGGACAGACAGACGAGCAAGCATCTTCCTATAAATGTGGCCTGAACCAGCCCGATTTGTTACTGACCAATCTAGATCTGTGTTTGACCTAGACTAATGTCTTCTGTGAGCCCATCCCTTGTATGGTCTTGCCTTCTAAGAATAGAGTAGGATTAGCTTGACCTGTGTCTTAGTCATCTGGTGCTGCTCCAACAGAAATACCACAAGTGGATGGCTTTAATAAAGAGAAGTTTATTTCTTCACAGTCTAGTAGGCTACAAGTCCAAATTCAGGGAATCAGCTCCAGGGGAACTCGTTCTCTGTCGGTTCTGGAGGAAGGTCCATGTCATCAATCTTCCCTTGGTCTGGGAGCTTATCTGCGCAGGAACCTCAGGACTGAAGAACGCGCTCTACTCCCGGCACTGCTTTCTTGGTGGTATGAGGTTCCTATGTGTCTCTGCTCACTTCTCTCTTTTATATCTCAAAAAAGACTGCATTAAGACATTAATCTTGTCAACCTCATCAGTATAACCTCATCACAGTGATAGAGTTTACAACACATAAAGAGATCACATATAATCTCATCATAGTGATAGAGTTTACAACACATAAGCAAATCACATCAGATAACACAATCATAACAATACTGGGAATCAAGACACAGCCAAGCTGACAGATATTTTGGGGGGACACAACTCAATCCATGACAACCTGGGTTCAGTGCTAGCTGTTGCATTTAGGCATCCTACTCCTCCCCACCATCCTTGATGCCCCATGTAAGTGAATGAAGATTCACTTAAATGTCCCATGATTGTGATAATGGTAGCTATTATTTATTGAGCATTTACCATGTACCAGATAGTGTTCTAAATGCTTTAAATGAATAATTTCATTCAACTCTCAAAGCACTTTTATGGGGTACGTACTGTTAGTATCCCAATTTTACAGATGTGGGTTATTGTTGTTAGGTGCTGTTGAGTCAATTCTGACTCATAGCAACCCTGTGTACAACAGGACGAAGCACCGCTCAGTCCTGCACCATCCTCACAATCGTTGCTACGTTTGAATCCCTGTTGCAGCCACTGTGTCAATCCATCTCGTCAAGGGTCTTCCTCTTTGTCACTAACCCTCTACCAAGCATGATGTCCTTCTCCAGGGACTAGTCCCTCCTGATAACATGTCCTCGCTTCCAAGGAGCACTCTGGCTGTATTTATTTCAAGACAGACGTGTTCTTTCTTCTGGCAGTCCATGCTATATTCAATATTCTTCACCAACACCATAATTCAAAGGCATCAATTCTTCTTCGGTCTTCTTTATTCATTGTCCAGCTTTCGCATGCATAGGAGACAACTGAAAACAGCATGGCTTGGGTCAGGTGCACCTTAGTCATCAAAGTGACATCTTTGCTTTTTAACACTTCAGAGAGGTCTTTTGCAGCAGATTTGCCCAATGCAGGGTTAACCCAGACGAGGGTTGGAAAAGGTTAATTAGCTTTTCTAAGATTGCACAGCTACTAAAAATAGAATCTAGGTGCAAACCCAGGCAATCTGACTCAAGAGCCTATATCTTTCCCACCACCTATCACCCCAAGTTCATGTTTTCCAGGGGCCCTTCTCTCATTTCTCAGTTCCTCACCTCTCCCAAAATGGGAGGAGAGGTAAAGGTTAAGAAGAGAACATTTCTGGTTGCTTTTTTATTTATTCAGTTTACCTCAATTCTTTTGTGATTACCTAATGATACATATTTCGCTCGGATGGGACTCATCTTTTCTTATTTTTACCTTGTATATGTTTACTTAGCCACGAAGGTAACTAACTTTTTCACACCCAAATTTGAGTGATTAGCAAAGAGCTGCACACTGCAACCAGTTTTGCTTTGTGCAAGACATGTCTATTTCTTAGTGGGCTGGAGACCACATTATTGCTTCCTCTTTGTAGTGAGAGCACAGTGTTTGTCACCCAGCTTCTAAGCAACTTCAGTGACACCGCCAGGAAAGGTCTCGACCGGTCCAAATGGCACGCATCCCACACATGGCATTTTTCTTTCTCTTTCTGAGTAAGTTTCATAAATCTGCATGTTTCTTTTGTCACTGGAGCTAGTCAACTGGAGGCTGTTGGGTAATGGAACAGGACACTCAAGTCTCTACGGGAGCAACTATGCTACACATTGCTGGTATTGACAATTTTTTATTTATTGACCATGGCTCTTGGGTTACCTAGATATCCTTGAGTTCCAGGGAGGTGCAATGCTTGGTTGAAGTCTCATGCACCTGATTCCATTGCTTTCTACGTCTGTCTGTGTTGCCAGGTCTGCCAGTTTTGCTTGGCCCTGCCTTTACCTCATCTTCCTGGGCTGACTGATCCCAAGAGAGAGTAAGAGGCATTGCTCCCCAGACTGAGAGGAGACCTTAAGTTTTGCCTGATGTTAAGACTTAACTTGATGATTATGCCTTGGGAATGTCGCTGAATAGAAGGAAAAGTTATAGGAGCACTTAATAGTTTTAGTTTAAGCTAAAAGAAGGTTCTGGACTTGGCCTGTGAGCTGAAGTGGGAATTAACTACTGAGAGACAAAGGGGGGAGGAAGATTCATTTGGCTTTGCTTAAGGGTGCATACAGAGACTGCTTAATGGCTCAGTGGCTAACTAAGTCCACCCAGAGGCAAAAGAAAGGCCTGGTGATCTACTTCTGAAAAATCAGCCACTGAAAACCCTATGGAACACAGTTCTCCTCTGACATACACAGGATGGTCATTAGTCAGAATTGACTTGACATCAACTGGTTTGGTTTTTAGCTGGCCAGGAGCATTTATACATGTTAGAACAGGGTGGAAGAAGAAGAAATTTGGAAGTGGAAGAGAGAATCAGATAAATTGAGCAAGTAATAAAATAGTTCCAGAGCAGGTAGCAGGTACTTTTTGTGTCATGGATTCCTTTAGCATCTGGTGAAAGCTATGGACACGGTCTCAGAATAGTCGTTTATATGCATGAAATAAAACACATAGGATTACAGAGGAAAGCAATCATATTGCAACACAGTTACCAAATATTTTTTAATAAACGATATAATAATTTATGTATTTCTTATACATTAGATAAAAAGATCTAGAAGTAATTCTGTTAATTACCAAACTTCAAAGTAGTGATGAGTATGAACAATATTTTAAGATATCTGGAACAATTATAATGTGATATGAAATGTCTGTAATTTCTGCTGGTGATAAAGTCACAGGTCTTGCTAATAATAGTGTGGTTTGCTGTCTACGTTTATAACTGAAGGAAATACTAACTTTTATTAGAGATTAATGAAAATAAAGACAATTTTTTTTTCATCTATGTTTATGGACTCTTTAATGCTATATGTGGACCCAGGTTAAGAAGCTCTGTTTTAGAGAGACTGGACTTGAATGGCTGGGTTGATAGGGGAGCTAAACTAAGCTGTAATCAGTGTGACCAGGGCTTTGGCTAAAGAATTAACAGGGACCAGTATAGCATTCAGTACACAGGGTTTGCTTAATAAGCATTGGCTGAGATGAACTGGGCTCAGGTCCCAAGGGACTTTGGAAAATTTGAGGTAAGGATTAGATTCTGAAGGGGTCTGGGTAGGGAAGGTGGCCAGCAGGGGAAGTTACTAGGACCAGTGGTGGGTGATTGATGCCTACCAGACTGCCTTGGCAGGACTGATGGATGCTCGGACTGGTGGAAATCCTTTGAGGCCTGGTGTGTTTCTGTTTGTTCTGTTCACTTGTCTGAGTGTGATTCTCACGTGTATGTGGTTTGTGTATTTGAACTGTATGTTTGCCTTGTGTATAGGAGCAAACTGAACTAACATTGTGCAGTAAGTCAGAGAATTACAAATGTTCTCTCTCTTTTTTTTTTAAGAAGATCTAGGAGGAAGGAAAGTTAGTAACCAAGGTACAAAAAAGGGGAAGCTGGAAGCTTTTCCTTAACCCATTGAAACAGTTACCTAAACTGGCTTATATGCTTATTTCTTCTAAATTCTGACTCATTTTGAGCACCGATTTTGTACAGAACAACAATTTTAATGTGGTGAATACGTAAATGAGGAAGTTACTTGGAAAAGCTTTGGGAGCCTGCTAGTTGTCATTACAAATACAGAGGGGAAATGAAGGAAATTAATTGAATGATGAATTGATCGGTTACCTCGTTTAGCAGATGTATGCTTTGTCCTATCGTAGTTTTGGTTTTGTATTTTTTAAAATAAATACAAAGACTTATTAATCCTGTTAGAATATGATGCTCATGAGGTCAATATGGATAAATGAGCTGTTGAACTCAGCAGTTAGCTTTACCTGCTTGATATGTTAACCTTCACCTTGATCAGCTGCCCTACAAATCAAGGCCATTAACCTAGGATGGTCCTGGGGAGGGGGGATTGTTTATCTTGCTGTGACTGCATTCATGAAAAAAAAAAAGATTTCATTTAGCTGTGCATAGAAGCGTAGGCCCATCCTCCAAGTATACAGCGTGTTTGTATGCGTAGAAACAGAAAAGCTGCTTATGTCTGTTGTTTCCCAAGCAGGTTTTGTATAAGATGGAATCATTTGAAATTGCTGTTTTGTGTATCAAAAAGTGGTTAAATATTGGCCATTTTATATGGCTCAACCTGATATTTTCCATTCAATAATAGTGAAATGGTAAATTAGAACAATCCCGGTGATATTTTTGAAGAAAGCCAACACCATCAAGGAATTCTTGGTGTTTCATAAACGGCTCCAATGTTAGTGTGTCAATACCGAGCTGTGTGCCATTCAATCAACAAGAATTTGAGTTGCTGTGCAAAGGGATATGAGCCCCTTCCATTAAAAGAAGCCATCGACAGCCCTTCCAGGTATTGTACTCTTTTAGAGGAGGAGAGATGTACTTGAAACAATTAGTTGACCACAGAGAAGCTATTTATAAGATGCTTCAGTGTATGATCTCAGTGCATGGCCATTTGAATTGACCACTGTCAATCATTCCTTTCCACCTCAAAAATACCTATGAACCCTCCATACTGTTTCTTTCACTCTTTTGAGAAAGCAGTGCCTTCCCAGCTATGCGCTCAACCGCATGCCTCTACTAGGACTCACTCCATTAATCTTCCTCTCTTTGGCTTCATCCATCTCTACCTCTCTACTGCTGTTCTTCGCTCTGCCCACAAACATGCAAAGGTGCCCATATTCGTATCGGCCCTCACTACTTCTCTCCTCCCAGCTACTTGTTCCAGCTGTCAGCCTATTCTTTATTTTCATTTCTCCACGAAACTTTTTGAGGTAGTTTATACTTCCTATAGTCACTTCTTATCCCAGGAAAGCTGCTGCTTCTGCTCTCTTGGAATCTTTTACAAAGGTCTCCACTGACATCCTCATCATCATACTAAAAAGCTGTTCTGCTTTTTGAGCCCTCAACCCTCAGCAGCACTTGGCAGTGCTGACAAGCCCTTGCTTCTTGGAACATTAGCCTCTCTTGGTTTCCAAGTCACTGTATCCTGGCTGCCCTCCCACCTCCCTAACTCTTCTGTGGGTTTTCATCCTCATCCCATCTCCTAAATAAGGAGATTCTCTGGTAATTTCTCCTTCGTATTTTTCCTTATGTTTTCTGACATTTCCCAATACTTCCATGTGACTGAGCTAATCCACATCTATAATCTAGCCCAGAACATTCCACAGTCACAAACAGGCATTCTAGGAGACAGCCATAAATTGGACATTTGCTGATCTGGATTCAAGTCTGGCTTAACCACTTCGGAGTTTTTACCTTGCTAAATATGGAAACACCACAGAGTTCTTGGAGCCCTGGTGGTATACTGGTTAAGAGCTCAGCAGCTAACCAAAAGCTCAGCAGTTCAAATCCACCAGCAGCTCCTTGGAAATCCTATGAGGCAGTTCTACTCTGTCCTATAGGCTCACTATGAGTCGAAACTAACTCGATGGCACCTGACAGCAGCAGAGTTCTTGAGAGAATTAGATCACAAGTATTTTCAAAGGGTTGATAGACTTTAAAGCACAAATATATATATTTAGATATTATTTCCAATGGTTCACTGGACATCTCTTCCTGTTTATCCCATGGTAGTCAAATTTAATATTTCTGAAATTAAATGCATTATTTTCTCCCTCACTCTTGAACACACAACAACAATAACTTCCTAATATTCTTATTTCTGTTAAGAGTACCATGACTCTCCCAGTCAACCTCACAAAGCCTGGGTATCATCTTTGATATCCTCCTACCTCTCATCCCTCCATTCACTACTACCCCAATCATCTAAGACACTGGAAAATGCTGTAGATCTTATCTCCAGGTGACTCTCAGAGTCCCTTCTTTCCATCTCTATTGCCTCCGTCACCTCTCTTCGGGGCTACTATAATTACCTCATGTCTGCTTCTGACTTATATCATCCTACACACAACTGTAAGGTTAATTTTGCTAAGACTGTTCAGACATTTTCAGTGGATTCCCCATTGCCTAATGAAAAGTCCAAACTGTTAAACATGATTTTCAGGTCCTTTATGCTCTGGACCCAAAACTCCTATCTAGTCTTCATCTCCTTCTGTTAACCATCATGCAGCCCTCCCCTACAATCCAACTGACTACAAGTCTTTTGATTCCCTACTCACAAAGCCTTGTCATGAAGCCTCCTTCACCCCAAAGGCCCTGGCTCCTCACTTTCTCTGTCATATTTCCCATCCTCCAGAGTCCATCTCAAATGTCATCTCTTCCATAAAAGTCTACCTGCTTCCCTCCCAAATGCATGTAATCTTTCCTTTCTTCAAATTCCTCAAAACACTTTTATTATATCTGTCTCATAGAGAAATGACTGCCATACTACTTGATTATAAAGTCTAGCAGTCAAAGATGATCCCAAACTCATCTTTGTACTTTAGACAGTCCCTCAAGCACAAGAAATAATATACATGTTTGAATAAATATTTACAGTCTATTCTCATTGTTTGTGGCACTGTGCTACAAAGTCCAGCAAATACTGCCTTGTTCACCTTCAACTGGAAATTGGTTGATGCGCAGACCCGCAAATGACCGGGAAAGCTCCCAGAGTATCTTTAGTGAATAGACAAACCTGCAAATCCACAAATAGTGAAGATGGACTGTATTTAATTGGCAAATAAAGCAGTAGAAAATGAA
Source organism: Dugong dugon (assembly GCA_030035585.1). Classification (NCBI taxonomy): domain Eukaryota; kingdom Metazoa; phylum Chordata; class Mammalia; order Sirenia; family Dugongidae; genus Dugong; species Dugong dugon. Next base: position 158,512,371 of record CM057462.1, read on the forward strand.
GTTCTAGTTTTCACAATAATTCATTCTGGTGAAATTTTTCAAATGTGGTATCCATCTCTATGAAAAGTGTTGAGAAATATTGGAGAAGTGTTGCCTTGCCACCAAAAATAACATTGTTTGCAGAAACATGCCCTGATATAGACAGGTTAATGGTACCTCAGAAACCATATTTTTAAAAAACATTTTTATTGTGAAATATAGCACACACATAAGGAAATAAATAAAACATAAATGTGCAGTTTAACAAATAAGTAAAAAGTAAAACCCATATCATCATTATCAGGTCAAGAAATAGAACATTTCCAGGACTCCAGAAGCTGCCCCACCACCCTGTAGTGTGTCCCATGCCTCCCTCCCTTCACAAACACTCACTTTCCTGACTTTTGTGGTAACCACTTCCTTGCTCTTCTTTTTGGCTTTACCCCTTGTGTATACACTGTTAAACAATACGGCGTGGTTTTGCCTGTTTTTGAAACTTTATAAAGAGTAGAATCATTCTGTATATAGTCAAAAGGATTCATGAAACATCATTAAGTATCTAGGTCATTGAAAATAGTTGTAATTCACTCATTTTCTGTGTAGTATTCCCTTTTATGAATGCACCACAATTTGCCCATTCTATTATTGATGGACATATGGGTTGTCTCTAGTTTGGGGCTATAATAAATAGTGCTACTGAGAATATTCTTTCTCTTTCATGTGTAGCCTGGTGCACAGTGCACACATTTCTCTAAGACATATTTCTCTAAGATATATGTCAGCATTGCTGAAAAGTGTTTTAAGCCGCCTTTGTAATGTAACTTTTTGGTAGGTAATAATTTAAAATTTTCTAAGGTGTTCTGACTTCTGTTCTAGGTACTTATTACAAAGAGAACATGCTATAAATATACCACATTAACTGGGATTTATGAATAAATTAGTATATTTTAAATTATTACGGGAAATTTGTGTGATAGGTTGATTGGTTGAGTGCTTGAATTGAGCCCCAAACCAAATCAAACCCACTGCCATTGAGTTGATTCCGACTCATAGCGACCCACAACTGCCCCATAGGGTTTCCAAGGAGCAGCTGGTGGATTTGAACTGCCGACCTTTTGGTTACTAGCTGTAGCTCTTTTTTTTTTTCTCCTCTCTCTCTCTTTTTTTTTTTTTTTTTTAATTGTGCCTTAGGTGAAAGTTTACAGCTCAAGTTAATTTCTCATACAAAAATTTATACACATATTGTTTTGTGACCCTAGTTGCAATCGCTGTAATGTGACAGCACACTCCCCTTTCCAGCTGCGTTTCCATTCAACAAGCTTCTACCCCTTTCTGCCTTCTCATCCCGCCTCCGGACAAGAGCTGCCCATTTAGTTTCGTGTATGTACTTGAACTCTTCAGGAGTATTATTTTATGTTTTATAGTCCAGTCTAATATTTGTCTGAAGGGTTGGCTTCAGCAATGGTTTTAGTTCTAGGTTAACAGAGAGTCTGGGAGCCATGTCTTCCAGGGTTCTCTAGTCTCAGTCAGAACATTAAGTTTGGTCTTTTACATGAATTTGAGTTCTGCACCACACTTTTCTCCTGTTCCGTCAGGGATTGTCTGTTGTGTTCCCTGTCAAGGTGGTTATTGGTTGTAGCCAGGCACCATCTAGTTCTTCTGGTCTCAGGCTGATGAAGTCTCTGGTTTATGTGGCCCGTTTGTCTCTTGGACTAATATTTTCCTTGTGTCTTTGGTGTTCTTCATTCTCCTTTGCTCCAGGTGGGTTGGAACCAATTGATGTATCTTAGATGGCCGCTCAATAGCTTTTAAGACCCCAGATGCCCTCATCAAAGTGAGATACAGAACATTCTTAATAAACTTTGTTATGGCAGTTGACCTAGATGTCCCCTGAAACTGTGGTCCCCAGACCCCCACCGCTGCTACTCTGTCCCTTGAAGTGTTTGGTTGTGTTCAGGAAACTTCTTAGCTTTTGGTTTAGTCCAATTATGCTGACTTCCCCTGTATTGTGTGTTGAGCAGCTGTAGCTCTTAACCACTGTGCCACCAGGGCTCCAAAGTGAACACGCACACGTGCAATTTTTAGTTGACCCCATCAGGTGACCACTTATCCTTTCTGCCCTTGGTTTTTTGGCCCACTTCTATCCCTCAGCATTATTTTCATTTCAGAATTCCTATACTCAACCTTATCACGGTCTATATTACATCATTTTTCTTTTCCCTTCCTCTTTTTTTTCACTGTAATGTCCCTGGATGGCTCAAACAGTTTGCGCTCAACTATTAACTTAAAGGTTAATGGTTTGAACCCACCCAGCAGTGCCATGGGAGAAAGCCCTGGTGGTCAGCTTCCTAAGGATTACAGTCAAGAAAACCCTACGGTTTTAGAACTATGGAGCAGTTCTACTCTGTAACACTTGGGGTCGCCATAGAATCAGCTCGGTGGCAATGGATTTTTTTGTTTTGTTTTCACCCTAGTCTCCTTTGGAGTTCTGTTGGCATAGTGGTTAAGAGCTTGGCTGCTAACCAAAAAGTTGGCATTTCTAATCCACCAGCTGCTCCTTGGAAACCCTATGGGGCAGTTCTACTCTGTTCTATAGGGTCGCTATGGGTCAGAACCGACTCAGCGGCACCTAACAACAGCAAATCTTTACTCTTTGTCTTGTGGATTCACAAAATTCAGCAGATGCTCTGCTTTTTCCATAGCGTCTATGAACTCTCTTCTGTTAATTCCATAATACCAGCAATCACTCCCTATTGAACCCTTCTGGTGTCTTTCAATCCTATCTTCCCCTTGCACTGGGCTCCAGGCCCCTAGTGAAATTTCTAGCTCACCCTATGGCATCTCTCTCACTTGTTCTTTGTTCTTTCTGTAGCACAAAATAAACAAGCCTTTAATAATAATCATAATAGTAACTATACTTTTTTTCTTTAAATTTTTATTTATTTTTTTATTGTATTTTAGATGAAGGTTTACAGAGCAAACTAGCTTTTCATTAAACACTATACATACTGTTTTGTGACATTGGTTGCCAACCCCATGACATGTCAGTACTCTCCCTTCTCCACCTTAGGTTCCCATTACCAGCTTTCTTGTCCCCTCTTGCCTTCTCGTCCTTGCCCCTGGGCTGGTGTGCCCTTTAGTCTCATTTTGTTTTATGGGCCTGTCTAATCTTTGGTTGAAGGGTGAACCTCAGGAGTGACTTCATTACTGAGTTAAAAGGGTGTCTGAGGGCCATACTCTCGGGGTTTCTCCAGTCTCTATCAGACCAGTAAGTCTGGTCTTTTTTTTTTGCTAAGTATAGTAACTATACTTTTTGATTTCTGTTTTTGATTTTAAAAATTTGTCAAATGAAATGTTCCCCTTTAATCATGTTTCATCCTTTAGACATAATAATTGAGATTTGTTCCAACAGGCAACCTTCCATTGTGGTCCCAACTGAAAATTTTTGGTAAGGGAAAAACTAAAATATATTCTGATGCCAGATTTTTTAGACTTTACAACTTTACTTTGAAGCTTTATAGTAAAACTATAGTAGCTCTTTAAAAAAAATTACAAAACAAAAAAGTCCAACCAAATGCCTGCTGTCTCTTCAGATGCTAATTTTAGCTGATCTTGTGTTGGGCTTGGCTAAGAGCTACAAGTAGTTCCAACCACCTGGCAAGAAAATTCATGGTAGCATGGGCAGAGCTATCGACTGCCTCTGCAGCAACCATTTCAGTGGGAACAGCTAGATAGCGGGTATCCTGGAATTTGAGGCTTGAGGAAGTATATGCTGAATTTTCCCATAATTTAAAAATCCTATAAAAGGTCAATTATCATACACCGAGTTTACTTTAGAATAAGGATACTTATTTTAAGGTAAGCAGGCATACTTTATGGAAGTGGCCATGTTACTTTGATAAAGCTAAGCTTTTTTTTTTTTTTTTAAGAGACTAGAGACTACTATGGAAGTTGAAATTATAAAAGAACAATCAACTCATCAAGCCATTCCACTGCTGCTCAGCCTGAAGAAGCCTTTGAACATTTGAGTTGATTATAGCTAATAACCTGCTATCTCATTTACCAGAATTGTAATACAGGGAACTACATAATGTAATACATTGGGAACTGGGGCGCTAATCTATTTTTATTCCCCTTTCTTTCTCCTACATACAAGCTAAGCTCAGCATTGGCCAGAGAGAAGTAACAGTTCAGAAAGGACCACTGTTTAGAGCTGAAGGTTACCCTGTCAGCATTGGCTGCAATGTGACTGGTCACCAGGGTCCTTCTGAGCAGCACTTCCAGTGGTCTATTTACCTGCCTACAGCCCCAGAACGGGAAATCCAGATTGTTAGCACCAAGGATAGCAGCTTCTCCTACGCACTGTATACACAGCGAGTGCGAAGCCGGGAAATCTATGTGGAGAGGCTCCAGGGCAACTCAGTCTTGTTACACATTTCCAAGCTCCAGATGGAGGATGCCGGCGAGTATGAGTGTCACACACCAAACACTGATGGAAAATACTTTGGAAGTTACAGTGCGAAGACTTATCTGACTGGTAAGCCATTTGCCCTTTTCTGCTAACCAGCTCCTGAGAAGCCAGAGTCGCCACCATTACAATGCCTTGCAATGTGACATGACTTTATATTGTTCCATTTGCTTTAGCAAAAGAGCCCATATATCCCTGTGGATATTTTAGAGATTTGTCATAAACAGATAGCTCATATTATCTAAAACTGTCATGTCATTTTCACCAATCATCTTTGCCATGAAATTTTAGATAGAGTGTAGTCTTCTAACACCTTGTCCACAGCCATGCATAGTTTAACAGCATTAGACAAAGCTTTGAGAGTTCTCCCCATGTTATGCGTCTTCTTGGGGACTGAACATTGACTTGATAAGATACCTGGTATTGATATCACAGGTGACAGGTCATTAAATTGGAACTGATTATTCTCACACAACCTTGCTCTAGCATATTTACCTATGGGGAAAGAACCATGGTCCTTGTAAATGTCATTCTATCCCTTTATTTGGAATAGCTATCAGTCCTTGTTCAGCTTAGCAAACTCCTACATGTACTTCAGGATCCAGCTCAGATATCACCTCTTCTGTGGAACCTGTCCTGACTGCCTTGTGTGGTATTCCCACCTTTGTTTCCTTTTGATGCCCCATTAATATTGCTATTATTGGCACTCACCCAGTTATGTGGTAACTATTTATACCACTCTCCTGAGGACCCTGAGCTCCTTGAGAAAAGAAAGCTTATCTCTGTTCCTAGCATGGTGGCTAACACTGAGTAGGTCTTCTGTAAAAGTCCATTGAAGCATTGCTTTAACATAAGAACAGGCTCTGCAATTTCACTGGAGGAAGAAGGAAAGAATGGTAGGGAAGTAGAATGGTTTCCAAACCTTTGGTAAAGATTGCGTTTTGGCTATGAATAATAGATCATAGCAGATTATTTCAGAACTTTATAAAGGAGCAGGGTAAGGCCCAGGAATGTTAAGTGACTTGCCCAAGTTCATATAGTCCAACAAGGACAGATTTAGGATCAGAATCTAGGTCTTCTAGCTCCTAGTACTTTTCAGTTTTAAATACTCTATGTCTGATTAACTAAATTGGTTACAGTATATGCTAATGAAGCAAAGTCAGGGTCAATACATCAGTGAGCCATTAGCTTTGCCAAGTTCCATAGACTGTACATAGACACCAGTGTTTCTACTGGATAGGGAAAACATATGGCTAATGGAAAACCAACTCAAAGTATACGCTTTACAGATGGTGGGTCAAGGCACCATCTTCAACTAAAGAGGCTAGTCTGATAAATACTGTGCAGGTCAGATGATCATCATCCCTTTGTTTCCAGTTATTCCAGATACTCTCTCTGCCACCATGAGTTCCCAGACTCTGAATAAGGAGGAAGGTGAGCCACTAGAACTGACGTGTGAGGTATTCAAAGCCACAGCTCAACATACCCACCTCTCTGTTACCTGGTACGTGATGCAGGAGGGAGGAAGAAGCCAAGCCATGAAGATTATTTCCCTCTCCAGAGATTTCATGTTGATCCCTGGGCCCTCGTACACAGAGAGATTTGCAGCAGGTGATGTGCGGCTTGACAAGCTTGGGGTTACTTCCTTCAGACTGTCCGTAGGGAGACTCCAGCCCTCAGATCAAGGCCAGCTGTTCTGTGAGGCAATGGAATGGATTCAGGATCCAGATAAAACCTGGGCTTTCATCACTAAAAAGCAGACAGATCAAACAACACTGAGGGTCCAGCCTGAAGGTAATTGTCTTCTCAGGAAATTCATTAATACACTGATAACTGGGTATTTATGGGATATCATTTAGTTTTTTCTAATCTCTAAAAACTTACGTACAAAGTTTGAGTAAATTTTGTTTTCACCATGTTGAAAGTATAACTGAGAAGAAAGACCTTCAATTTGGGCTCCATCTATGAGAGGTTTTATATGGAATGTTGTTGTTAGTTGCCCTTGAGTTGGATCTGACTCATGGCGACTCCACGCACAACGGAATGAAGCATTGCCTGGTTCTGCACACCTTCATTATTGTTGGTCTGCTCGAATCCATTGTTGTGGCCACTGTGTATTTTGAGTGACTTCCAACCCAGAGGGTTCATCTTCCAGCACTCTATCAACAATATTCTGTTGTGCTCCACAGGGTTTTCCCTGACTGATTTTCAGAAGTAGATCACCAGGCCTTTCCTTCTAGTCTGTCTTAGTCTGGAAGCTCTGCTGAAACCTGTCCACCATGGGTAACCCTGCTGGTATTTGAAATATCGGTGGCATAACTTCCAGCATCATAGCAATATGCAAGCTACCACAGTATGACAAACTGACAGATGGGTGGTGGTTATATGGGATAAGATCTACTAAATGGTTAGATTGATCCCACAAGGCAGTCACGGATATGAGTTTTGTTACCATTCTGGCCAGGTTTTGTATAAGTGCTTTATCCATATTGTCTAATAGCCACCGTGGGGAGCAATTAGTCAACTCCCCTACTACTTGAAATGAGAACCTGAGCCTCAGACGTGCTAGGTGCTCTGCCTAAGTTCACCCAGCTGGTGAGAGGAGGAGCAGACATTCAAAGCCCAGGCCTTCTCTCTCCAAAGCCAACTCACCACAGAGACACTTGGGTGAGCTCAAGTTTCTTGCAGGAAGTCTTGTCTTTGTCCATGCTAGTATTTCCTCCCACTTGACACCTTTTCCACCTTGGTATGGTATCGCTCTTCACAATTCATTAGCATTTTCATCAATGCGAACAGAAAGGCCTTGGCTGTAATTCCTACTGTGACACTCTATATGCTTTGGTCCAGTAGGAAGGGATTGCTAAATGCATACATGTGGTGGATCATGGAAGTTTTCTTTAAGAGTATCTGTTCTGTTAAAAAAAACTGTCCTTTTGGCCTCCAGTGGCCAAGTTATATTCAATGCATCCTATTTAGGCATGTTAATGTGCTTTTCAAAAATTTTCTTAAGTTATGCTTTATTAATTCATATTTTGGTGTTCAGGTATTCCCTGACTTACAATGTGTTTGAGTTACAACAAGCCACGCTTACAACCATCCTTTTTTTCTTTCTTGTACATCTTATCATTAGTAGCATGTACTACATACAATGTTGAGCACATAATTTGCTGATGTTATCATTCTTAGATGTTCACTCGAAGATGTTCACTGTTAATAATTTACTGTTCAAAACACTATTGTGTTTTGAAATGAAAACTAAAAAAAAAAAAAGAGGTATTCGACTTATGTCAGAACTGGTTTACAATGGAGTCATCAGAACAGAACCTCGTCATAAGTCAGAGACTACATCTAATCATCTGTAATTCCAAGATTTTGATGAAGGCAGCAAATTAACTTACAATGAGACAAAAATCGATCACTCACACAATAAAAACAATCTACTTATTTACAGGAAAAAAACCCATATTTTTAGTGATTTCTTTCACTTCTTAACTAATTGATTTGTCATCATATCAGCAGCCCAACAGACTTTGGCTGTTTGACTAGCATAACATTATGAAAATGTACATAGCTTGGTTCCCCAGAGAGGGGTCAAGAATCATTTACTTTGAATAACATTACACTGTTACCCCAATAGAAATTCAAAGCTATTGATCTATAGTAAAGGCATCATTATTATCCAACTATTTGGATAGAAATACTTCGTACCCATTGATGGCTACCTTATGCATGCCCTTTGACTTCATACTGTCAGGACATGTGCTTTTAACTTAGGAAAGTTCCACTGAATATTCTCAGCCAAAAAAGTGCAAGAAGTCTCAGTTTAAGCTATTCAACATAGTGCAAAGCATTTTATATATTTTTTAATTAAAACCTATGCGTCACTATATACTTTACTATACTTTACACATATATGTTGCTTATTAGGGTTGCATTCAGAAAGTAACATATGCTGTCCTTTCTGGGCAATTTAAGGAATAACCAGGGTCATTTTTGACTCTGCATTTGTTTTGGCTTACCTGCCACATCAGAACTGAATTCCACTCACACATGAAATGTGATCCCCTGTGGTATCTTTACAGGAGGTATCATTTCTCTCCGTTACTGAAAGGACAGATGAAGTGGCCCCTCTAAATGTCTGCCTTGCTTTTGTTTCCCAGTGAGAAATTTTCAAGTTAACATGACAGCTGAAAGCACGTTTGCTGAAGGGAAACCTTTAGAACTGGTCTGCCTGGTGGTGGGCAGCAGCCAGGACCTCCAGCATCAGGGCGTTTGGTTCTTCAATGATATTGAAATTGCCAGCGTTAATGCTGATGGGGTACTGGGCCTGGAGAAAGGCTACAAAGAAAGAGCAAGTCAAGGACAGCTGCAGGTTTCAAAGTTAAGCCCTAAGGCTTTCTCTCTGAAGATCTTCTCCGCGGGCCCAGAGGATGAAGGCACCTACAGATGTGAGGTGGCAGAGATGGTGAGAGCTCGGATGGGCTCCTGGCAGGTGCTACAGAAGAAGCAGTCACCAGACAGCCATGTGCAACTGCGGAAGCCTGCAGGTATGTGAAGCTGGGACCAGACACACCCTGGGCTGCTTTCAAACCATCTCCTCTGTCAGTACAGAATGCCTTCTTGGACGTAGTGGAGGTCTTCCTGAATTGTTGAGTGTCCATTAGATCATATCTGAGGTGAAGTGGAGTAAAGGGAAAGCACCCAAACTCATAGTCTGGAGGCTTGAGTCCTATTCCTGAGCTATTAATCTGCCATGACCAAGGGCACACTTGAAATCTCAATCTCCTTATCTGCAAAATGGTGGGCACACAATTAGATGGTCCCTAAGTCCCTTCCTGCTGTCTTAAATTCTTTGATTTTATATATTTGTTATTAGTTCTAATTTTTATACATTGGGTTTCTCTTAAAGCAGAGAACAACTATATTAATGAAACTATCTTCTTTTTTGTGTGTATATGGGTAGGTTAAGAAAAAGAGCTATTTTGCTACTTTGCGCCACTTCCCATTCCTTCGAGACTGGGCTGGCATCTCTCAATTGCCTTTTGTTAAACCCTTATTATCTTAACCTAATATGGGGAATGATATTTATTCATAATTCTGCCGCAAAGTATGACTCAGAGTAAGAAATTAAGAGGTAAATGATAATGGGTAGACTTCTATTCTCTGCATTTTGCCGTGAGGTGGTGAGATGCCTGTCCAAAGTGGTTCTGAGCTTCTGTGTGCACGAAAGTGGGAAAGCCCATCGGCTCTCCTTTAGTTGATTAAGTTTGGTTGACCTTAAATACATTTGAATAATAGTACTTTTTCTGTAGGCAGAAAACAAACCAACCCACAACTAATAATTAGGATTATCTGGGCTGGGTGTTAAATTCAAAGTCTATCAAGATTTTTTTTGCCCAAAAGCAAAAAAAAAATAAAGAAAGAAAGAAAAAGAAAAACTAAACTAAAAGAATCCTTTGTTATGCTTCCTTGCTGGAGGCATCTCTGAAGATCAATTTCTCTTTCATGTTCGTCTCCGTCACCCCATTTGCCAGGAACGAAGACACACAAGTATTAGCCTAGAGTGCTACCAGAAGTGTGTTGGTGTTAGATTTCACACTAAATATTTGGTTCAACTTTCTAGGATTCAGGAAAAACTGTGTGCGTGGGTTTATATATTTACACAGTGCTACATCTCTGCTTCATGTGTCTCAATCTTCCCTAGAACATATCTGCCAATTTTCTTAATCACAATAGGTGGTAATTCGTGCCAAAGGGATCCAGTGGCATTTCTCATGGTGCAGAGGTCACAAACCTATCAGTAGGGTCAACTTCCAAAGCTCAAAATAGATCTTTGTGTAGGCTGGAGTCCAAACTAGGTCTAATATGTAAAAACAGGAAAAGTTGCTAGCAAATTTATTATGGATCCTATATTAGAATTCTGTTTTGAAAGTCAAAGCATTACTTGAAGTATGAGCCGAGTTTTATCATTCCATTATTCGATGAATATTTTAACCAAAGGTGGTACTCACTACCATTGTGAATGTGTAATTTACGCACATTTGGTAATTGCATCACTTCTTACTAGGAGGCAGTAAGGACCACATTGAACTGAAAAAAACCTCATCTTAAAAAAAAAGAAAAAAAAAGATATTAGTTGAGACTAAACATAATGGTTATGTTAACATGGTGAGAATGAGTAATAATTTTTCCTCTAATGTCTAAACTTCAGTTGTGTGAATCTATTTTTAACTTATTTTTTAAAGCATGATCATGCCTTTACCATCTAAAAATTGGAAGCAGATTTTGCTAAATTTTTTAACCTATTTGTGGACATTAAACTCCATTCTGTCTTTGTAAATTATGTCAATGTATATACGAAACAGTGGGGACTTGGTGGCCCAGTGGTTAAGCGTTTGTGGTTAGCCAGTGGGTTTTGGAGCCCTGGTGGTGTAGTGGCAAAGAGCTCATCTGCTAACCAAAAGGTTGGCAGTTTAAATGCATCAACTGCTCCTTGGAAACCCTAGGGAGCAGTTCTACTCTGTCCTGTAGGGTCGCTATGAGTAAGAACTGACAGGATGACACCTAACAACAACATATATATATATAAATATATATATGCGTGTGTGTGCATATATATATATATATGTATATATATCTCCCAAGTAATTGTTTTTCATAGTAGTGTTATGAACAGAGAGCTAATGAACAAAGTTCCTCCCCTATTCTAAATACATACTAATTAGAATTGATTAGGGAAAGGCAAGCTGGAAGAGGAAGTTCGTTCTGAATTGTGAAAGTTTCACTTCTAAAGAACTAAAATTTTAAATACAGCTTTGTTATTTTCAGGTTCTTACATCCACCCTAGTTAATCTGATGAAACATTACCAAATATTTTCCCAACTACATGTTCTTAGGGGTTGATTTAACAAGTAGATAAAAATAACTGCAGACTACAAATTAAGTATAATTTGACTCTCCTGATCTTATTTTCTGCTATCTTGTTTTCACTATTTAAGTGTTGAATGAATCTCTTTTCTGAGGGTGGTGCATAGGTAAATGGCTTGATCTGATTTGTCACCAACTAGTCAAGTCCTAATTAATGAGATTTCACTGTATTTTAGAAAAAATTTTCATTTACTTGAAACAGTTTTTTCTCCTCAAATCTGTAACCTGCAGCAAGAAGTGTGAGTGTATCTACCAAGAACAAGCAACAGGCGGTGTGGGAAGGAGAGGCACTAACCCTCCTCTGCAAGGCAGATGGAACTGAAAGTCCTCTGTCAGTGAGCTGGTGGCACTTCCCACTGGACCAGACACAGCCAGAGTTCGTGGCTGGCATGGGGCAGGATGGCACCACGCGGTTGGGTCCCTCCTATGGGGGACCCAGTAACCATGGCAGCATAAGGCTGGAGAAGGTGGACTGGGCTACCTTCCAGCTGGACATCACTCCCACCGCCATCACTGACAGTGGGACTTACGAGTGCAGAGTGTCTGAGAGGACTCGGAGCCAGGCCAGAGATCTCAGCTGGACTAAGGAGATTTCGGTCACTGTAAAATCTTTGGGTAAGTGTCAAAGAAATCCTTTTCTGAACTTGTATACCAATCACCTCATTTTGCAGTGGAACTCTGATTTGGTTGTGTGTCATCCTGATTCCTGCAGTGGTATGTGTGCCCCAGGACACAAAGCAGTCTCTGGCTACTGTATCTGCCAATTAATCTCTAAAGTTTGTTCGTCTTTAGAAAGCTCATCTTTAGAATACAACTTGTACATTGTTGTTCAGGCTGAAAACAAAATCCTTTAAATTGGAGTCGATTTATAGAAGGGATATGGCCAGTTGGTTTGGTTGCTAAGGCTTCCCCATTCTGGCTTTTGACAGCTGCAGCCCTGGGATGCAGAATCTCTTCTAGCATATGCAAGAGAATCTGATACGGAAGGCCTGAGTGGGGGTGAGGAAACGAGGCCAGACTACTAGGGCTGGGGAGTGCTCCACCCACTCAGCAGCAGCTGTCCAAGCAGCAGACTGCAGAAACACTGCCTATTTGTTGTCGCTGCTGAGAATGGTCTTAGGAGAGGGTCAGCTTTGGAAAACTGAGGTCAGAATTCAGGACAGACTGTACTGTGAATCAGCTTCTACCCCAAAATAAATGATAATCCAAATGTATGAATGCATGGTTCATTGTGAAGAGGTGGCAAGTAGGAAAACTCAAAAGTACTGTACTCTGATTTGGTAAATGTATTAGAAACTGTGTTTTGCACTTCTGCCTGCAGAATCAAGTTTACGAGTGATTCTGATGAGCCGTCAACCACAAGTGAAATTAGCCGACACCTTTGACCTATCCTGCATAGTCAGTGCTGGTTACTCTGATCTTAAGGTACCACTCACCTTGACATGGCAGTTCCAGCCGGCTGGGTCTCAAGTCTTTCATCAGCTTATTCAAATCACTCATAATGGTGCCATTGAGTGGGGGAACTTCCTATCCCAGTTCCAAAAGAAGACGAAGGTTTCACAGTCTCCATTTCGTTCTCAACTCTTCATCCATGATGCCACACAGGAAGAGGCAGGAACGTACCAGTGTAAAGTGGAAGTTTATGACAGAAATTCCCTACACACAAATAGCCCTCCAAAGGCTACTGCCATCTCTCACCCGTTGAGGATAGCCATCACTTTACCAAGTAAGCTCCACTTGAAATCAAACCCTACTTTTTGTTGTGGTTGTTGGAATCTCTGCATGGTGTAGACAGTTAAAGCATATGGCTTTTAGGCAAAAGGTTGGAGGTTCAAGTCTACCCAAAGATACCTTGTAAGAAAGGCCTGGCAATCTACTTCCCAAAAAACCATTGAAAACCCTATGGAGCACAGTTCTTCTCTGACACACATGGGGTTACCATGAGTCAAAATCGATTCGATGGCAACTGAGTCTTTTTGGTTAACATCCTCTCCTTTGGGGTAAGTTACAGAAATAAGACATAAAATACCTTCTCCCCATGTTTGTACTATATAAGTAAGCACCATATGATGAGTGGTATCCTGGCTCACAAACAACAAATCTGTCTTGGGAGAGGTATACCCAGAATGCTCCTTACAAGCGAAGATGGTGAGAGTTTGACTTTGTCTCACGTACTTTGGACATGTTATCAGGAGGGGCCAATCCCTGGAGAAGGACGTCATGCTTGGTAAAGTAGAGGGTCAGCGAAAAACAGGAAGGCACTCAACAAGATGGATTGACACAGGGACTGCAACAATGGGTTCAAACATAGCAATGATTGTGAGAATGGCAGGACCAGGCAGTGTTTTGTTCTGTTGTACATAGGGTCACTATGAGTCAGAACCGACTCAATGGCACCTAACAACAACAACATCCTGGCTAACATTAAATTAAAACACATGGAACAGCCATGTTGTTAAGCGCTGCCATGTCAGTTTTGATTCATAGTGACCCCATAGGGTTTTCTTCATTATAATCTTTATGGAAGCAGATTGCCAGGACTTTCTCCAGCAGAACCACTGGATGGGTTCAAACTGCCAACATTTTGGTTAGCAGCCAAGCACTCAACTGCACCATGACCTTACTGGTTGTTAAAATATTCAAATACTTCCACACTGGTTAGTAGTAACTGTTGCTCTGTATCCCTTTCCTGTCTTCCCGTAAGTCCCCACAACCCAGCAACTAAAGGGTAACATGTGGCACAGCAGGTGGCCTCTGGGACCCAGTTACAGTGGTAAGGCATCCTTTTTCTGATTGGTTGTGGCCCATGCCTTATAAGTTATTAAACATTTGGAATGGCTCCCTTAGTGGTATGGATAATGTAAATGCCATTAGAATACATTATCTACTTATTTTTAATGTGTTAATGTACAAGAGTCAGAGAATTCATGATTATAGTCAAATGTAATCTACCTCGTCAATTGGTAATAGATTAACTAAGACACAACCTGACCAGACTTCTAATGTGTTCTTTTTTTTTTTTTCCTCTTATAACTTGTTTTCTCCTAGAACAGGTAGAGTTTTCAAGGGATTTTGAAGTTGTTTAGATCTACTAAGTACTTGATAGTAGCATGGCTTTGGACAAGTTACTTAATTTCTTCAAACTACCTCACATTTAATTGCTAATGTGCAATTGAAAGCTGGTAACATGTATATCGTGCCTAGTACAGTGCCTGACACACTGACCAGATGCACAAACATGGTACCATTATTATTCTCTCTGCTGCTGAGCAATATTTTTGGGAACCGTAATGATCTCCTTGCTGATTAATGCCTTAACTTACTTATCCTTTCTGTGGCATTATGAAATTGTCGACCCAGTCCTTTCTTCTTGAAACTTCTTTTTTCCTTGGTCCCCATGACACAAGATTTTCTTGCTAGTACTCTGATTACTCTTTCTACTTCTCTTTTACAGAATTCTCCTTCTCCACTGATTCATTCTTCGAAGAAAACTGTTCCTTTGGGTTTCATCCTCAGTTTGCTCTCTTCTCATTCTGTCTTATACAATTTATATGCTAACAATTCCTAAATCCATTTATCCCACAAACACTTCTCTTCTGATGTCCAGACTCATTTATATCCAACTGTTTCTGAGATATGTCTACCCTCAACATGCAAAACACAAACCCATCATTATTATCCTCGCAAATCTACTCCTCCTCCGTTATTCCTTATGTTCCCACCAGCCACCAGTGACCCAAGTTGGAAACCCGAGTCATCCACAGCTCCTCCTTTTCTCTCAGCCTCCATGTCCACCTCATGTCCAAATTCCCATAGCATGGTATGCAAGTTCCTTTAAAATATAGTACCTTTATGTCTTTCTGCAGTATCATCTCTTCTACTTTCCATCTTGAATTTAAGCTCCAGTCACACTGAGCTACTTGCATTTCCTCAAACTCCATGTTCTCTCTCACTTGCAAAGTCTTTGTTTGTTTGTTTGTTTTATATCCTGTAATTTCTTAATCCCTTCTATATCAGTCTAATTCCTATTAACCCTTAAGATTTAGCTCAGAGTAACCTCTTCCCAGAAGTCTCCCCTCACTCCCATATTTGGGTTAGATCATCTTCCTGTGTGCTCTGATAGTCACTTCTGCATACCTCTATCCTGCACGCGTGACACTGTGCTGTCATCTCTAACATCTGTCCCTGTACTTGTCTCTCCCTCTCTTCTGTGAGCCTGTAGAGGAGAGGTATCCAGAGAGCCTGGAACAGTCTGCTACATAGCATAGTAGGTGCTTAGTCAATGTCTGTTGAAGAGTAAAGGGACCTACTGACAATATCAATATGCAGTTATGAAAATAGAATCAGTGGTGTAAGCAAGAAGTTAGAATAAGATTTAGAGGTAAGTTTTATCACTCATCTTTCTGACAAAGCAGAAAAGCTGCTGGAGTTAAAGGATAGTTACGCCATATCCATATGATGTTCCCACCATTGAGTAGTTACAAGGAGACATACAATATTAATGGCCCACATACAACTTCCTTTTGTTTGCCCTCACTTAAAGGCAGATATGACTAGACTTTGGCAAACTGTGAATCCAGAAATACTCTAGATAGTGAATGCACAGACAAGGCATTGATAGGGCTGCTTTCTCTCAGTTTGAAACATGAGATGCTACAGAATATCGGTGCTTAAATATTGAGGGATTATTATTTAGAAAAGGGACTGGGCTTTTCTGTATGCCCCTCCTCACACACACAAAGAGTAGAACTAGGACCAACGGATAGAAGTTATGGAGAGATCAAATTCAACTCAATATGAGAAAGAATTCTCTAGTGGCGGAACTGTCCAAAGATGGGATGCACTGCTTGGTCAGACAGTGAGTTGTTCAAAGGCTAAATGAGAAGTTAGTGGGGCCACGGTAGAGGGAATTCGTATATATGAGAGATGTAAGAGGTGTTGCTCTAGTTGACCTCTAATATCCCTTCTACCTTAAAATTCTATTTTCTAGCAAGTAGCAAACATAACTGTTTCCATTCTTTTCATTTAGAGAGCAAACTAAAAGTGAATCTAAGCAGTCAAGTCCAAGAGGTCTTCATCAACTCCAACGCTGAGATAGAATGTAGCATCTTGTCCCTGTCCACAGGAAACATTCAGTTAGCCATTATTTGGTACTTTTCCCCCATTTCCACTAATGCATCCTGTCTGAAGATCCTGGAAATGGACCAAACCAATGTCGTAAAATATGGGGATGAATTTCACACCCCTAGGAGAAAACAAAAATTTTACACTGAGAAAGCTTCCCAGGACATGTTTCAGCTGCACATTCAGAATGTGGATGATGGAGATCAGGGCAACTATCTCTGCACTGTGGAGGAATGGCTCTTGTTGACAAACGGCACTTGGTACAAGCTTGGAGGACAGAAGTCAGGACCAACAGAATTGAAACTCAAGCCCACAGGTAAATCTTGTGAATTCTCCCACATCTCTTGTAGGATTGCCATCCCCTCTTGAGCAGCTGTTCTATGGAGTGATTATGTGATGTTAAAAAAATGACCTACAGTCATAGGAATAGTGTCCACCTGAGCAATGACTGCAGGATCTGGTAGCCCACCAGATGAGGGGAGGTCACTTAAGGTGAATCAATCAGAGGTTTGGCGGAGCTAGGATGGGAACAAGGTCCCTTTTGTTTGCTTATCAGCCATGGCAGCATAAACTCTACAGCTACCCAGGGCACTGTGTCTCCAGATCTCTATAATAACAAGTTGTGTCATTCCAGTGGGGCTCTACTGTAATTTGGCAGAAAAAAGAGTAATAACAAAGCATATTTCTCCCATTGTGAACAGAAACTGTACAACTCTGTAGGGTTGTGTGGAGAAATTGCTTTTCAACATTTGGCTGCCTAAACATAAGGCAAATAAGAGTAGTTAACTGTTGGAATGGCTTACTGAGGGAATCTCTTCTTCCTCAGGAGACCGTTAAAAATGTAATAGAAGTTCCATCCATTTGCATTGGCATAAGAGTGCTGCTGTCTAAATGTGGGCAGGGTTGATTAGGCCCCCTCAGCGTTAGTTGGGTCACCTCCAAATGTTGATTAAAATTAAATGAATGTCACAGTGAAGGTACAGGAACTGGCCAAGATCCAAAAGCACAATGCAAATAAGTTGGTCTGGTTTGGTACTTAAAATTCTATTTTCAATTTAACATCAAAAACCAAGATTATAATTGAACATTACTATCTATAGGGTCGCTATGAGTTGGAATCGACTCGAGGGCAACAGGTTTGTTTTTTGGGTTTATGTATTAGGTACTGGGAATACAAAGGTATATAAGGCATAGTTCTTGCCCTTAAAGAGTTCACAGTCTGTAGGGAGCAGCAGGTGCAAAACAAGTTGCTCAGGATGAGGTTCTCTTTCTGCCCCTCTGGCCCCCTTCTCTGTGTTCTTCAGGCCCCCTCTTCCTCTCCCTGCTAACTGTGGGTGTTGCATGTGGATAGATCCTGGGCCTGTTTTTCTTCTTGTTCTTGGCTTTCCGCAGAACTTCTTAAACACTCCACTGGTTTCAACCACCTCCTTCAGGGTGATAACTCTAAGTCTTTATGGTTAGCCCCAATCTCCTGAGCACAGGCCTTTATACCCAACTATCTGCTGTCCGTTTCCACTGGGATGCCCCTGTGACCCTCAAACTCAGGGTGTCCCAAATTCCAAGTATCATCTCTGCCATCCCACATGACTCATTCATATTTCTGTATTCTCCATCTGTGTGACTGGCATTTAATGCAGCCCCCCAGTTGTCCAAGCCAAGATCTTGGCAGTGTATACATGACCCTTTTAAGGGGACAGCCACTTCTCAGCTCAAGCCAGTGCTTCCTGTGTAGAAATGCGGGCTTGGTGCTGTCAGATCTTTTAGTATATCAAGAGA
This sequence comes from Dugong dugon, assembly GCA_030035585.1. Lineage (NCBI taxonomy): Eukaryota > Metazoa > Chordata > Mammalia > Sirenia > Dugongidae > Dugong > Dugong dugon. The sequence goes on from CM057462.1 coordinate 158,530,645, forward strand.
TACCTACAATCTTTTTTGGTGTTATCTTCTAATTTGAGAACATTCACAACAAATTCAAATTCTTTTGAAATACCAAGTGGGTCAAGCCAAAGATATCTGTGGTTGCACAACATGATGAAAGTAATTAATGTCACTGGGTTGTACATGTAAAATGTTGAAATGGCAATCATTTTGTTATGTATATTTTTACCACAATTTTTAAAAAAAAGTTAGGAGTGGGCTGGGTTTGCAGTGAGTTGAGGAAGAGGTCCCAGGAAGAGGTAGTGAAACTGGTGAGATTATAGTAAGGAAATTTTCTCTGAGGTCAAAAGAGGAGGGAATTTCAAGAAGAAAATGGATGTCAGTGATGAAAACCACAGAGAGGACAAATAAGACTAAAGTGTCCCTTGGGGTGAGAAATTGCTGGGGAAATTTGCCAGAGTATAGTAATGGGGTTGGAAGCTGGATTGCCATAAAGTAGGGAGTAATTTGAGGTGAGGAAACCAGGGCAGCATCATATAAACTAATATTTCACCTGCTTCACTAGGAAGGGAAGGAGAGAGTAAAGATGGTAACTAAAAAAGAATCCAAGATTAGAGAAAGTTGTTCTTTTAAACATAGCTTAATAAATGTGTTTGTAATGGAGCTGAAAAAAAATTAACATGCACTGTAATTTCTTTGTTTATAACTACTCTGGCCTTCCTTCCAAGTCCTCACCTGCTGGTTAGCAGGGAAACAACAACAACAAAAAAGTAAATGTAAGAATCTGTTTAGAAATTTGATCCAATAACTAAACAGTTTCCTTAAGTGGTATTCAAACACTTGTATAAAAATGTTTGGTCTCCCAGATGGCCTCCTGTTTCCTTATGTCTATACCTAGATGATATCTGGATGTATGGGAGGAGGCTGATTTGCTAAGAATGAGGGACGGGGGTCGAATAAGCAACTTCAGGGGAGGGCTGAAAGTTTTGAGTAGTCCCTTGGAAAGTAGGAGGGGGTGTTGGCCAGGGAGAAGTAAAAATAGCAAGGCAGAGGACCCATCTAAATCTGGGCTGGAGCTCTGGTGGCACAGTGGTTTAAGAGCTCAGCTACTGATCAAAAGGTTGGCAGTTCAAATCCACCAGCTGCTCCTTGGAAACCCTATAGGGCAGTTCTACTCTGTCCTATCGGGTCGCTTATGAGTCAAAATTGACTCGACGGCAATGGGTTTGGCTTGGGTTTTTCAATGGCAGGGTCCCACAGGTAAGAGGTAAGATTAGATAAGACAAGAAGCTAGGTTGTTTCATAGAGGAGAATCTGGGGGGGCAAATATGAAAGGAAGACAAGGGATCAAGGAAAAGTTTTAAAGATGAAGGACTTGATGTCTGAAGAATGTAAGATGGGATCTCTCCAACGAGAACTAGTAGATTTTCTAGAGGAGATATCCAATCTGAAACTCTGGTTCTTCTCTAACTTACTGCCATCTTATTTCCTAGGAAGTAAGGTGCGTGTCTCCAAAGTGGACTGGACAGGAAATGCCACTGAGCATGGGGAGGTGGCCATCCGCTGCAGCCTGGAGAGTTCAGGCAGCTTGACCTCTCTGTTCTCAGTCATGTGGTACTGGAACAGAGAAAGCTCTGGGAGTAAAATGTTGGTGCACCTGCAGCGTGATGGCTTGCTGGAGTATGGTGAAGAGGGGCTCAGTAAGCACTTGTACTGTTACCGGTCATCCCCTACGGACTTTGTCCTGAAACTCCATCGGGTGGAGATGGAAGATGCTGGAATGTACTGGTGCAAGGTGGCAGAATGGCAGCTAAGTGGAAACCCAAGCAAGTGGGTCAGTCAAGCGTCAGATGAGTCACGGCACATGGCGCTCATGGTGCTGCCTTCAGGTAACTAGGGGCTAACCTGCCACCTGGCTCACTGGTCAGGAGACTCTTTGGCTCTCCTCTTATGCTCTCCCTCTTAGCTATGTTCTACTCCTTCTGCAGGCTGAAGACAATTTCAAGACTCTCTAAGGAAGATGACTTTGCCATTGGTCTCAATAGTAAATCATTTGAACATTACATGAGGTTTTGGCATAACTATTTCAATGTCAGGGTCAGCTGGTTTGCTCTCTCCTTCTCCTTCCAGAGAAAAAAGCTATCAACATTGTATCCTTTCAAATAACCAAATAATGTGTGAATCAGACATCCTTATCTCTTGGCTGACCCTCTATTCTCATACTGCTGATCTAAGGTGGGAGTTTGAATGAAGGATAAAGAGACTACCAGTTCGAATGAGGGATAAAGAGACTGCCAGAGTTACTTTACATTTTCATTTGATTGAACCAAAATCAGCTACATCTAAATCCTCCCTGAGTCCAAAAACCTTTTCAATGAATAAGTGTCAAGCTTCTTGTCTCTCTATGTGCTCAACAAACTGCCAGGACTTTTGATGGTGATGGTCATTTGGTGTACCCCTTCTAACTGCACCTTGAAAGGCATCAAGGAAGGAAGTGTTTCCAGATAGGACTTGTTAATAGGCTTCCACCAGGAAGGCAGCTACTTGTAGATTATTGGCCAAAGGGTGATCCTTCTCTATATGGAAAGGTCATACTATTCAGCTGAGTGCACAACTTCAGGAGGACGTGGTACAGGAGGCTGTGAAGGAGGAGAGGGCATCCTTCCAGCTTAGCCCAGTGCCAGGCACATATTAGGCATTGATTAAGCATTTGTTAATGAAAGCAAAAATTGTTCCAGCCAGACGAGCTCAGTCTTCCCTAGTGATCAATGAGTTGGCAGATGTCATAGCCAGATCATTCTCTTGGCCACTTCTTTCTGGTGGGGTTTAAGGAGAAGGTGAAAAATGAACTATAAGCTCAAACTTACCGTGGGAAATGGCCATTGGAGGTTCTGAGGGTACAAAAATGTGTATGACAAGAGTCTGCTCCATAGAGCTCAGAGTCTGGAGGGGAAAGTCAAGTCCAGTGTGATGTGGTGTTGGTACCCCACACCAGGAAGGATAAATGGAAATGACTGATAAAGGTAACATTCTTAAGACACTGGCTAGCTTTGGTGAGACTCCATAGGAAAGAAAGACTGCCGTTGAGAACTTATGGCAACTTCTGAGCTGTAGGGACAGCTTCATCTCAGCCCCAGCAATGCTTCTAGAGTGGAAGTCAAAGTTATGGGCTTTCATCCCTGAGGCTTCATTGTCCTTTTCTGATGTCCATTCTTCAGCCTCCCCAAGTGTCCAGGCAGATTTTTTTTTTCTATCAGCCTGTCTTCCATTCCAGCAATCATAGGAAGTCCCACACCCCTGAGCTCATTCCATACATGTTTTCCCACTGGAACTCATAGGCTCTGAATTGGCAGCTTTTGCAGTAGAATAAGTGGGTAATAACTGTAAACAATATATATTCTGTGACTAAAAAGCACGTCTCTGAGGCAGATGGGATACTTTGCAGCACACATATACTGTTAATCCTTATAGGATCCTTGTAAAACAGGTCTAAGATTTTAAAAGGATAAACTCTGGAAAAAAACATTAAAAATGGAGTGGTCTTTGTAGTCTTCAGAATTGAAGAAGCTCAAAAGCCTTGTATCGTGACCTGAGGTTGACAAATGAGGGTTTTATTGTAACTAAAGTCAAGAATTCTCAAGGAAAGTCCTGTAACAGAGCAGCTGGTTTCCCCCACCTTACTGTTCCTTTCTGGTTGTTTGGGAGGCAGTGTGGGATGAAGAAAAAATCCCGGGGTTTAGAGTCAGACAAGCCTAGGCTCAGATTGCACCACCTACTAGCTATGAAATCATGCCCTGGTTACTTAACCTCTGTGAGCCTCAGCTTTCTGATAAAATGGGAATAATAATACAAATGCATATAATGTATCTAGCAGAACATAGTTCTTGGCACATTTAAGTGTTCAACAAATGCTAACTCCTTTTCTCCTTATGCCTCCAACCATACTACCTACACAGATACACATATCTGTCTAGGTAGCAAAATGTTTTAATTTATTTAATAAATAACTATTTATTTAGGTTCTGGGGATACAAAAACATGTATGGCAGAGTCTGTTCCCACAGAGCTCAGAGTCTGGAGAGGGAAGTCAACTCCAATGCGATATGGTCCATGAAAGAAGTATTCCCAGGATGCTGTGGGAACAACAAGGCAGAGCTGTCATGAAGGGCAAGGTGGGGAGGGGGTCTGGGAAGGTTTCCCAGAGGACGGGGCCTGTGAAAGGGAAGAAGCATATTTTAGGAAAAGGAAATGGCTTGTAGGATGACAGCAAGACGTGAAACTTCATGTTATATTCAGGGAACATCCACTAGTTGGGAAAGGCAGAAGCCACTATCAGTGTAGTACAGTGGCAAGAGATGAGGTCATTGAGGTGGGGAGCCTGTCTTGTAGCTTGTGTGCAAAGCTAAGGAAGGTGAACTTTAGCATGAAAGTTATCAGGTGGCATAAAATAAAGCAGGGGAGTGATATCATCACATTTGCATTTTAGAAAGTTCCCCCTGAGAGCAGTATTAAAGGTGAATTGGAGGGAAGCCAGATCTGGAGCAGGGAGAACTATGTCAAATTGATTGTAGGGATCCAAGCGAGACAAGATAAAATGTTGAATTAAGGCAGCACCAGTGAGGGCTGAGAGAAGACCCAATTTAAAAAAAAAAAATTCGTGCCATCAAGTAGATGTTGACTCATAACGACCCGATAGGACAGAGTAGAGCTGCTCCACAGGGTTTCCACAGCTATAATCTTTATGAAAGCAGACTGCCACATTTTTTTCCTGTGTAGAGGCCGGTGGTTTTGAACCACTGGCCTTTCAGTTAGCGCCAAACACTTAACCACTGTTCCACCAGAGCTTCTGAGAGAACAATAGGCACTAGAGGGAGGTGTAATCTATAGCATTTCGAGACAGATTAAATGTATATGGAGAGTGAATGAACAGAAGGAGAGAATCAAGGATGAATATCTAGTTTCAGGCTTATTTACCTGATCATTTACCAAGCAAGGTAAAGGAGAAGAAAGGTTTGGAGGGGAGATTAGTTGAATTTTGAATAAGTTAGGCTGGAAGTTGAGCTTGGGATGCCTGTGAGTTATCCAGAGGTATCTTTCCAGTAGACATCTGGACTTCCAAATGGTATCTGCCCCAGAGCTGTAGACTAGGAGTCATCAGTATATAGCCAATAATTCAAAAGAGGTCATCTGGGAAATATAGATTGAGGGGAACAGAGGCCCAAGGATGGACCCTGAGATACATTGCTATTTATCAGTGGAGTGGACAAGAGGAGCCTGGGAAGGAGACTGCGAAGAGTGGCCGAGAGGTAGTCAGAGAACCAGGGTTTGGTGGTATTGCAGAAACCAAAGGCAGAGAGAGTATCAATAGTGAAAGGAAAATCAAAGACTCAAATATTGCAAAGAGGTCAAAGAAGATAAGAATGAGAAAGTATTCATAGGATTGACAATATAGGGCAATTACAGGAAATGTAATGGGAGAAGTCATACTGCAGTGGGTTGGGGAGTGAGAAAATGAACATATCAAATACAGACTACTCTTTTCAAGAGCTTTGAAGTAAAGGGAAAGAGAGAGGATAATAACTAGATGGCAGGAGGTATCAGTGAAGGTGCTTTGGTTTTGCTTTGTTCTATTTTGCTTTCAAGATGGAAAGGACTTGAGCACATTCACATCACGGGGGAAAGAGCCATTGGAGAGGAAGAAGATGAAGTACAGAAGAGAATAGATATGATTGGTAGTCCAACAATTTGCCAGGAATGTGTTACCCTTTACTGGAATTCTCCTCCATGCCATCTTTACCTGGTTAATGTCTACTAATCCTTCACCTACCAACTTAACTGCTGCTTCCTCAGTGGCTTACCTTATTCTGTTAGTCATCACACCTGCAATAACCTGCTTAACACCTATTGCCACTGCTAGTCTAGACACTCTGAGAAGGCAAAGACTATGAATGTCTTGTTCCCAGCACTAGCACAGTGCCTGGCACATAGAAGATGATCAAATATTTATCGGATCACAGTGTAATTACATTCCTGGTGAGTAGCAGTTCTATATATTGACAAATCAATACACTACCAATTCTATATATCAAATATAATACACTACCAATTCTAACTTCTCAAATGGTTTTCCACCATGTCTATTTGGCTGTCTCAGGTTGAGTTAATATTAGGACTACGTAATAGCACGGAGGAGAACATGGCACATGTGAAGGTAGAAAAGTTAAGAGGCATTTCCTTGGTGGGGAGTGGGTTGGACCTTGCGTTTCCTTCTCCATCTTACTTCCTTACCAATATCTAAGCTACAACTGCCGGAGTCTTTTTTACCTCACTCTCAGACCCCAAATAATTCTCTATGAGTAACTAATAGGCCAGATTACAAGGCTTTCTGGGGGCTGGATTAGTTAGAGTAGTGTGGTATTCGTTACTATTTCCCAGCTTTTATTTGGGTAAGGATCTACTTGGAAAATGGATCCTCAAAGGAGATGTGTGCCTCTACCACCCTGAAGTTTCTGGAGAGACCATGCTATTGATGCTTCCTCAGTGCCTCAAGCAAGGCCTGGCACATAGCACTCAATAAATATTTGATGAAAGCATGAGCAATCAGGTTCACTTTTTGTGCGATGCATTTATATCAGGCTGCCTGATCCTACTTTCATCTTTCGGAAGGAGGCAACTCTCCCACATGGCCATGCATGGCATAGGTCATTTGCCCAAGTTTTGGATTTGGCGGGGGCTGGTGGGGAATTGGTAGCCTCCTTATTATCCTGTACCTCTCTTCTTCTGAAGTCTGTTGCTTATGAATATTTCTAAGGTAATATCAAAAAAAAGAGTGCTCCTCATGATGTGTTTGGTTGTGAGTGGAAGCAAGTTATAAACCAAACCTCTTGATAAAGTGTTCTCATTATATTTTTGGCTCTGTTTTGCAGACCTTGCACTTTAAGCATTGGGCACTTACTTGGATTGAATCAAAATGCTAAACCGTAATGGTTTTGAATGTCACTGATTCTAATCCAGATATGGGTGAGAAGCAGATGGTGTGAATGGCGATTGTAGGATCCAGAGCAAACAGTGCTGTCTCAAGAGAGGTCATTTAGAAGCACTGGAGCTGACAGTTTGAGAGTTGTGGGCCAAATCAGCACTGTGAAGAGTGCATTTTGCCTTCCTTTGATGGCAGAGTGCTCTAAAGTGGAGCAGCCTCCTCTCCATTAAGATCATCAAGCTCTCTGGCAGTCCCTTCACAGGGAAGGTTAGAGTCTCAGAGGCAGAAAAACTAAGCACTAGATTTCTTTCCACCACCTATATGCTGGTCTCATCTCCCCATCATCACACCACCATCCTAGTAACTGTGATATCTGGGTGCCATAGACTCTTACCTCATATTCCTCTGCCTCCCATGACTGAAAAATGATGCCAGAACCTCCTCATTTGACTAATTACTTAGCTGGCTCAATGTCAGCCAGTACTGGGTACAGAGCCGTCAGAAATCTAGAGACTTGGTCTGTGGAGGAGATGGCCAAGCCTCTGACCCCTGCATGAGGAATCAACAGGTCTGACGCTGTTCTCTACCTGGTTTCTTGGGAGAAGGTTGCCTGTGATTTTCCTAGCTTTCTCAGCAACAGTCCAGTTAATATTTATTGCTCGCTGACTCAACAGATGCACTAGGTACTATGTGAAGTGCTTTATTATGCATTGTCTCATCGTGACTCTAGAAATTATTATTCTCCCCATTTTGTTGATGAAAAAATTAAGGATTGCAGAAAATAAGTAACTTGTCCAACGCCAATAACAGTAAATTGAGAAGCCAGGATTTGAACCCAGCTCTCTGAGCTGTAGTAGATGCTCCTTCACTACTTTTTGCATGAGCGACCCCAAGGCTAGTGCTCTTAATTATTGACCTCTACGGGTCCATTCTCTTTCAGCATTATAGTCTCCCTGGGTGGTGCAAATGATTAACATGCTCAGCTGCTAACCAAAAAGTTGGAGGTTTGAGTCCATTCAGAGATGACTTGAAAGAAAGGCCTGGTGATTTACTTCCGAAAAATGAGCCATTGAAAACCCTATGGAGCACAGTTCTACTCTGACACACATGCAGTCACCGTGAGTCAGAGTCAACCCAGCGGCAACTGGTTGGTTCTTAACTACATGCCTTCGAATGTATTCAGATAAGACTTGGGAGAGCTATGGTAGTCAAGCAAGGCCATTTAGGGGGAGGATGATAAAGAATTCAGAAATCTAGCCTTTTCGTTGTTCACCCTTTCAAAAACAAAAACCAAATTTAGGATGGAGAATACAAATGAGACCAGAGAACATCCAGACAACAAACCCCTGCAGCTCTTTGCCAGCCCCTTTCAGAGCTGCCAACCTAATGGTCAGTGATGATCTTTATTTTGTGTAACATGATGGAAGCCACCCCTGGGTTCAGTGTGGAATTCACTCATGCAATTCATTCATTCATCAATCTCCATTGAGGACCTACAGGCAAAGTGCTGAACAAAATAAAAAGATACATAAGACATAGGTCCTTCCCTCAAGGAGCTCACAAATGCAGAAGTTGGACAAATGTCCAGATTCTTGCTTGACTTCCACCAAAGAGATGTTTTTCAAGGTGTGATATGCACCAGCAGTGCCAATAATGGAATTCTTCCTTGTGTCAGCAGCTTGGCTGAAATGACCTCTAACCCTGTTTTCATCTCTAAGAGTCTGTAATCCCATAAATCCTGTGGTTTAATCTTTGAAGAAGAAATTCCTTATGTCATTACAATTTTCCAGTAAAAGCACAGCTGTCATTAGCATGTCCCTGGGTAGTACAAGCAGTTAATGTGCTCAGCTGATAATCAAAAGGTTGGAAGTTTGAGTCTACCCAGAGGGACCTTGGTTGAAAGTCCTGGTGATTACTTCCAAAAAATCAGCTACTGAAAACACTGTGGAGCGTAGTTCTATTCTGACACACATGGGGTCATCATGAGTTGGAATCCATTTGATGGCAATTGGTTTAGGTGGTACAAACAATTAAGTGCTTGGCTGCTAACCCTGAGGTGCCTTGGAAGAAAGGCCTGGTGATCTACTTTGGAAAAATGAGCCATTGAAAACCCTATGGAGCACAGTTCACTCTGACACACACGAGGTTGCCATGAGTCAGAACTGACTTGATGTTAACCGGTTTTTACTGTTAGCATCAGAGTTTTCAGAAAAACTTGATTGCAAATATCCCACCATCAATAAATGTAGTTGTGCACGTCTTTCTGCATCAAGAGATTTTAACCCCAGTCCTGTAGCTCAGGGCACTATTTCCTGGAACATGTGGTATGTGTGGTACTCCACCTTTGCTCTCCTGGCTGTGTGACCAGGTACCACATTGGGGCTGCTTGTGCAAGCTCTGCGGACTGCAGTTGCTGGAGAATCGTATGCCTCAGCAGGCCTTTATATAGCATCTTCTGCCCATGTGGCTGCAGTCAGTCCAATTTAATTCAGATCAGCAAAAGTTATGGAGCACATGTGCTATGCACTGTAGGGACAGAGAAACAAACGGCACTATCAGACATAGGCAAGTAACTATAATGAGACAAAGGCCATGCCTAAATGGAAGGAAGGAGGTCTAAATAAAGGACTATGTGAGAAGGAAGTGGAAGAGAAGAACTGGGCCCGAGGTGAGGGAGGAAGTGTGATCTGAGCTAGGCCTGAAAGGCCCCAGAGGATTAGGGTGGTGGCAGCAGAAAGAGCAACACAGAAAAGAAGCAGAATGGAGGGTGCCTGGGGAGTAGATCAATTTGGAGAGGCAGGCTTCGGTCAGGATGGGAAGGTGCCCCACTTTAGGTGAAACTATTGTAAGGACGGTGCAGTGGGTTTTTTGGTTTTTCTTTTTTCCTTTTTAGAAGCAGCAGTGGGAATAACTCAGTTAAAATGGTGAGAACGAGGGTTGAATTATACATATCTTTTCTGAGGAAAGAAGATTAAAGGAGAGGTTTTTTTTTTTGTTTGTTTGTTTCTCTTCCTGGCTGTTAGTTTTAAGTAGGTCACTGGAACCTCCAGTGGTTGGAAATTGCCAGGCACGAGGGAGGGCACGTTAGAGAGCACTATTGCTGGTGCGGATAAGTTCTTTTCTCCCAGCACTATTTCCTTTGCGCCCTTCATATGATCTAAGAGGCTTGCTGCTATTTGAGCTCACTTTTTTAAAATTATATATATTGCTTATAGCAATAAATCCCAGAATGTTTATAGTTGATTGGTACAAATAAGTTGGAAACAAATTCATTTCAGTCTCTTATTTTTCTCTTTCTTGTTGCAGAGCCCACATTTCCTTCCAGGATCTGCTCATCGGCACATTTAGTCTACTTCCTGTTCATCTGCCCCTTTGTCATGTTCATTCTTCTGCTCATCTGCCTCCTCTGCTTATACTGGAAGGCCAGGAAGTTGTCAACACTGAGTTTAAACACACGTAAAGAAAAGTCTCTCTGGGTGGACTTGAAATTGGTTGAAGACAGAACCATGAACAACAGGAATGAAGAGGAAGACAATTGAATCCTGGAAGAAACCTGAGGCCTGATGGAAAGAGTGTAGACTTTTGGATTGGAGTGACCAGGGTGTGAATGAATCTAGTTTTGTTCTTTACTACATCTGTGGCTTTGGTCAGGTTACCTAAGAGTCAGAGGGAACATTTATTGAGCACTTACGGGTGCCAGGCTCTGTTAATTGTGTCTTTGTGTATGATCTCACCTACCCCTTGCATCCCCCACCCCCCACCATGAGCTAGATAGTAACATTATCTCATATTACTTTGCCACACCTCATGGAGGTTCACGTTTCTCATTTGGAAGAGGTAGGGTACCTCCCTCACACAGGTGTGAAAATTAAAAGAGATCTTAGAGGTGAAGCCCTGGGTGGGCTCCCCTATTCTCTCCTCTTGTGTCACTGTTTCTTCTGGAAACCCTGTGAGTGGTCCCGTCACACAGGCTCTAGGCAATCTTTTTCCTCTAGATAAGAGGTCTAGGGAAGGACCTGATGTCAGCAAGGCAAAAGGAATTGGGACTATGCTCCTATTTACATAAAGTCAGCTTCCCCAACAAGAATGCAGCTTCCTATGGGAAAATGGCAGAGGTAAGTAGTTGCCACAGAGATGGTACAGCTCACAAAGCCTAAAATGTTTACTATGTGGCCCTTTATAGAAAAACTTTGTCATCTCCTGCTCTGTTTTAATGGTTAACCTTCTTTCTGTCTTAGCTTCCTGCGGGGAAGAAGGCAGAATTCCATTTTCTTCCCATCCCATCTACAAACACCCACTCAAGACTGAGCTCTGCACAGTAGGTGCTTAATCAACACTGGTTCTTTGACAAAATAATAAAACATTTTGTAGCCTGAGTTTTTCAGTTCCATGAGACTTATTAAATCAGTGCTGAGGTAACCCTTTTTTTTTTTTTTTTTAGTTTCACGCCATAATGTTCTAGCTGGCCCCCCAAGACCGCATATCTTCCTTTTGTCCCCCCACCATCTGATTTCCTGTTTCTTATCAGTACCAATTGCCATTGAATCGATACTGACTCATGCTGACCCCACGTGTGTCAGAGTAGAACTGTGCTCAATAGGGTGCTCAGTGGCTAACTTTTCAGAAGTAATTCACCAGCCTTTCTTCCGAGCCATCTATGTGTTGACTCGAACCTCCAACTTTTCAGTTAGCAGCCAAGTGCATTAACCATTTGCACCATCCAGGGACTCCCTCCTGGTTCTTAGCCAATGCATTATTTTCTTTGACCTGCCAACACTGGGTAGTAGGAAAGGGTGTTGTGGTAGTTACTGGGGGGAGGAGAGGTTAACAGTGCCACCGCCTTCCTATTCCAGCAGGGGCTAGGAGTTCCAAGGGAAGCAATGGGTCAAGTCTGGTTCCTCAGCGTCCCTTATTCTCAGCCAGGAAAAGTCCAAGCAGGCATCATCATCATGGCTTAAGGCTTTCAACAACTGTCCCTCAGGGGACAATTGTCCCCACTGGGCCTGAGGTCCCCTCATTTTTGTTTCCAAAGCTGCTCAGGCCCTGTTATATGCAGAATTGGAAATCAATCAGTACTACCTAAGAGACTTGAGAAAACACATCTGTATATTGTCTACGTGACCAACAGGGTTGCTTTAACACTAGGTAATTTGCATTTCCAAAGAGAGCAATTTATTTTTAATTATTTTATCAGGCACACACGTCCTCTCCAAACATAATTAGTTCCTTTGCAAGGGGATTATTGGTGGCTATAAGAACTCCCACTATAGATGTACTGGTTCCTTAAATTCATCTCCCTTTATAGCCTCATTTGAAATACTCCAAATGTTTCCTTACACATGTCAACACATTTGCTTCTGCTGTCCCAGGTAAAGGGGCAGACAACAAAGCTACAATTAAGACTTCTTAAGAAAATATGATGACCCTTCTTACCCCATCTTTTTTTCCCTTAGAAACCTGTATTATAATTGGGATTTTGAAGAGGAAAGAAACAGAATTGGAACCATTGTCAGAGAATCATAGAGTAGATTGTGGTGCTGCCCCTCTGCCTGGAGTACTCTTTCCCCCAAGCCCCTTTTTAACTTGGATCCCACCTTTCTGCTCTTAGCTTAAACACCGCTTCTTTACGTTTGAATCCAGGAGAGATTGCACAGAGGGGGTACTCAAATATGGAACTGTTCCAACCAGAGCAAAGCATGGGAATTATTATTTCCCAGTGAGCCTCTCCTGAGGGCCAGACACTGTGATAGGTGCAAAGGATCCAGTGGGGACCTTAGCAGATACAACCCCGCTCCCCTGTGATTATAACCTTATTGTTCTGGATGCTCTGCTTTCATTAGTGGAATTTAGAGTACATTAGATTTTCTAAGCAGCCACGTCACACTATTCGGCCCATAGTGAGTTTTTAGGCAACTAAAACCCCCAAAGTCTTCTTTTTTTTCCTTTTTGAACTTCTAGAATCAAATTTATTCTAATACAATTCAATAGACATTTTATATGAAACCACCCCTCTCTCCAATTAGATACTTGTTCATTTCAGATTTTGAACTTTAATGGAGAATTGTACTTTTATTCATTGATTTCAGCTTTTCCATTCTATCTCACTACCTGGTTTACTTTCAGCTTTTTGTGTGATAAATCCTCTTTGGCAACAGGATAAACCTTTATTTCAAGGTGTCTTAGTTATCTAGTGCTGCTATAACAGAAATACCACAAGTGGATGGCTTTAACAAAGAGCAATTTATTCGCTCACAGTCTAGGAGGCTAGAAGTTCAAATTCAAGGTGCCAGTTCCATGGGAAGGCTTCTCTCTGTGTCGGCTCTGGGGGAAGATCCTTGTCATTAATCTTCCCTGGTCAAGGAACTTCTCAGCACAGGGACCCCTGAAAGAACACGCTATTTTCCTGGCTCTTGTTTCTTGGTGGTATGAGGTTGCCACGTCTCTCTGCTAGCTTTTCTCTTTTATATCTCAAAAGAGATTGGCTTAATACACAACCTAATCTTGTAGATTGAGTCCTGCCACATTAACATAACTGCTGCCTATCCCATGTCATTAACATCACAGAGGTAGGATTTACAACACATAGGAAAATCACATCAGAATACAAAATGGTGGACAATCACACAATACTGGGAATCATGGCCTAGCCAAGTTGACAAATATTTTGGGGGGACACAATTTAATCCATGACACAGAGGTTGGCAAAGTATGGCCTATGGGCCAAATCCAACCCACCGCCTGTTTTAGTATACAGTTTTATTGGAACGCAGCATGCCCACTTGCATACATATTATCTATGGCTGCTTTTGCACTAAAACGGCAGAGCTGAGTAGTCACAGAGACAGTATGGCTCACAAAGCCTAAAATATTTACTATGCGGCCCTTTACAGAAAAACTTTGTCAGCCCCTGCTCTATTTTAATGGTTAAAGTTCTCTCTGTCTTAGCTGTTATGTTCCTGGAAAACATGATTTGACCTACCATATCTGAATCTGTTATATTATATCTGATTAACTTAATAACAGTCTTAGGCTCTCAAGATTGGTGTCTTGTCCAAGGAATTCTGATGTTTGAATCCTCTCAACCACAGTTCTACCAGAGATGGAAAACTGATCCTCTTTGGGGTAGTCCATTCCACTGTATTGAGCATCTACTCTGCGCAAGAAGAGTTGACACAGAGATGAATAAGACATAGTCTCTCCTTTCATTATTTTTAGTCTTTGAAGACGTGTACAGAGATAACTTATTTGTGGCAAAAGATGAATGCAGTGGTAGAAGCTGATGTGCCATAATAATTCCTTACAATTGTATGGGATTTGTTCATCATCTCAAAGTATCATGGCATCCTAGTGCAAAAGAGATGGTTATCCTTGTTCTACAGGTGAGAACCAAAGCCCTGAGAGGGTGGGATATATCCAGGATCACCAATCCATATGCAGAAGTGTAGCAGTTAGGTCCTCTGATAGCAAGTCCTAGGCTCTTTCCATAATAAACACAGTTATGGATTGAACTGTGTCCTTCAAAAATATGTTATAAATCCTAACCTCTATGCCCATGGTTATGATCCCATTTGAATGTGTTGTCTTTGTTATGTTGATGAGGAAGGATTACTGTAGGGTGTATCTTGAGTCAATCTCTTTTGAGATATGAAAGAAATTAAACAAGGAAGCTAGGAAGCAGAGATGGGGAAAGAGAAATGCCAAGCCACATGAAGATCGTCCAGGAACAGAAGCTCAAAGAGACAAGGACCTTCCTCTAGAGCTGATACAGAAAGCCTTCCCCTAGAGCTGGCACCCGGAATTCGGACTTCTGGCCTTCTAAACTCTGATAAAATAAATTTCTGTTTGTTTAAGCCACACATTTGTGGTATTTCTGTTATAGCAGCACTAGATAACTAAGATAGAATTTGGTGCCAGAAGAGCGGGATGCTGCTCTAACAGATATCTAAAATGTGGAAGCAATTTTGGAATTAGTTAATAGGTAGAGGCTGAAAGAGTTTTAAGGTGCCTCATAGGAAAAGCCTAGATTGCCTTGAAGAGACCATTGGTAGAATTATGGACGTCAAAGGCAATTCTAGTAAAGGGTCAGAAGAAAGTGAGGACAGCTATAAAGAAAGTCTCCATCATTTTAGAGAATACATGTGGTGCCAGCGACAGAATGTTGCTAGAAATGTGGACCTTAAATGTGCTTCTGGTGAGGTTTTAAAAGAAAATGATGAACATGTGATTGGACAGTGGAGGAAGGGCAATGCTTTTTATTCAGTGGTGAAGAACTTGACTGAATTATGTTCAAATGTGTGGTGGAAGGTAGAATTTGTAAGTGATGAACTTGGATATCTGGCTGATGAGATTTCTAAGCAAGATCTTAAAGGGGCTGAGTGGTTTCTCCTTGCCACTTATAGTACAATGTGAGAGGAAAGAGATGGACTTAAACATGAACTGTAGCAAAATGAAAAACAGAACTTAAAGATTTGAAAAATTATGCTGTACAAATTAAGGACATGTGTCCTAGAATGTTACCAAGGACATTGCTACACAATCTTTTGTTAAAGAGATTAAGCCTGTGACTAAGGGATCTAACCAACTAACACAGCAGAAAATCCATCTGCTTAGACTGAAGGGGACAGAGAAAGAATAAAAGGAGAGGATGCTGTCTGCCTCTTGGAATTCCACAGGCAGGAAAGAGGCCAAAGGAGCTACATCTGTTGTCCTCCAAGAAAAGAAAAGGACCATCCCTGGAGCAACCTGGAAATCAGCAGAGCTGTTGGAAGGAGCACCGGAAGCAGGGCCTTCTAGGTTTCAAAGGGTGGGGCGATGGTCTCCTGGATCTCTAAGGGTGGGGCCAGAGCCTCCTAGGTTTTAAAGAGTCAGATCTTTGAAAACTTGGTTCTGGACTGTGGGGCTGCCATTAAGATGTGCCAGGGGGATGAAGCCACTTCCTGAAGCTGAAGGGAGTGGGGCTGCCATACCCAAGGACCAGAAGAAAGAGGACTGTGAGGGCCAAGGTGGTGGGGTCGACACTCAGATGGACTAGGAGACGGGGGCCACCTAAAGCTGAAGGAGCAGAGTTACCTTCCCAGAGGGCCTGGAAGACAGAGCTGAAGCCCAGGGCCCAGGTGCCTCTGCCCAAAATCTAGAGGGCATGGCCGACAGTCAGAGCCTGGAGGGTGGGACCATTGCCCAGATCGTCCCAAAGAACAGAGGATTATTTTCAAGCCTTGAGAGCTAATGTAAATTGTTCTGCTGGGTTTTGGACTGGCTTTGTGCCCTTTATCCCTTCTTTCCCTCCAATTTCTCCGGTTTGTAATGGAAATGTCTACCTCGTGCCTATTCCACCATTGTACTTGGAAACAGGTAACTTGTAGTTTAGATTTCACAGGTTCACAGATGAAGAGGAATTTTGCCCCAGGATGAAATATGCTTAAAGTCTCAGCCATATTTGATTTAGATGATTCAGAAGATGAGATTTTGGACTTGGAGTTAAGACTTTTGGGATGATGTGATGGGTTGAATGTGTTTTACATGTAGGAAGGACATGAATTTCAGGACGCCAAAAGGTGGAATGTTACATATTGAATTATGTCCCCCAAAAATATGTGTTGTAAATCCTACCTCTATGCCTGTGGCGATAATCCCATTTGAATGGGTTGTTTTTGTTATGTTAATGAGGCAATATTACTGCAGAGTGTATCTTGAGTCAATCCCTTTTTTTTTTATATTGTACTTCAGGTGAAGGCTTACAGAACAAATAGTTTCTCATGAAACAGTAGTACACATATTGTTTTATCACATTGGTTAACAACCCCACAACCTGTCAACCCTCTAACTTCTCAACCTTTTTTTTTTTTTTTTGGTGAAAATACACTTAGCCAAAGATACACCATTTCAAAAATTTCTACATACACAGTTCAGTGTCATTGACTACGCTCTTCCAATTGTGCTGCTATTCTCACTTAAGATGAAGGCTTACAGAACAAAATAGTTTCTCATTTAACAGTTACTACACATGTTGCCCTATGACAATGGTTAACAATCTCACAGCACATCAACTCAACCTTGGGTTCCCTATCACCAGCTTCCTTGTCCCCTTCTGCCTTCTGGCCCTTGTCACTGGACTACTGTAACTCATTAGTCCCATTTGGTTTTACGGGGCTTTCCACTCCCAGGCTGAATGGTGAACCTCGGAGATAACTTCACCACTTAGCTAAAAGAGTGTCTGGGGGCCATACTCTCGGGGTTTCTCCAGTCTCCTTTAGGCCAGTAAACCTGGTCTTTTTTTGTGAGTTAGAACTATGTTCTACATCCTTCTCCAGCTCTATCCAGAACCCTCTGTTGTGATCCTGGTCAGAGCAGTCAGTGGTGGTAGCTGGGCACCATCTAGCTGTACTGGACTCAGTCTGATGGAGGCCTTGGTAGCTGTGGACAATTAGTCCTTTGGACTAATCTTTTCCTTGTATCTGGTTCTCTTCATTCTCCCTTGCTCCCAAAGGGATGAGACCAGTGGAGTATCTTAGATGGCTGCTTACAGGCTTTTAAGACCCCAGACACTACTCACCAAGGCAGAATGTAGAACATTGTCTTTATAAGCTGTTATGCCAATTGGGCTAGATGTTCCCTGAGACCATGGGCCCCAGAGCCCTCTGCCCAGCAATTCAGTCCCTCAGGGAGTTTGGATGTGTCTAGGGGGCTTCCATGACCTTTCCTTGTACAGGTTGTGCTAGTTTCCCCTGTATTGTGTGCTGTCTCACCCTTCACCCAAGATACCACTTATCTATTGCCTATTTAGTATTCACCCCCCCACCCCCCCATCCCTGGTAACCAACAAAGATTGTTACATTTTGTGTGTGAACTTTTCCATGGGTTTTTACAATAGAGGTCTTATACAATAGTTGTCCTTTTGTGATTGACTTATTTCACTCAGCATAATGTCCTCCAGTTTCATCCATGTTATGAGATGCTTCACAGATTCATTGTTGTTCTTCCTCGTTGCATAGTACTCCATTGTGTGTATGTACCATAGTTTGTGTATCCATTCATCTGTTGATGGGCATCTAGGTTGTTTCCATCGTTTTCCTATTGTGAACAAAGCTGCCATGAACATAGGTGTGCATATGTCTATTCGAGTGACAACTCTTATTTCGCTAGGATATATTCCTAGGAAATGTCAATTTCTCGCTTTCTGAGGAAGCGCCGTATCATTTTCCAAAATGGTTGTATCATTTTCCATTCCCACCAGCAGTGCATAAGAGTTCCGATCTCCCTGCAGCCCCTCCAACATTTATTATTTCCAGTGTTTTTGATTCGTGCCAGTAATGCTGGGGTGAGATGGTATCTCATTGGGGTTTTAATTTGCATTTCTCTAATGGCTAGTGATCGCGAGCATTTCCTCATGTGTCTGTTGGCCATTTGAATGTCTTCTTTGGTGAAGTGTCTGTCAATTACCTTTGCCCATTTTTTAATAGGATTATTTGTCTTTTCGTTGTAGAGGTGTTGGATTTTCTTGTAGATTATGGAGATTAGACCTTTGTCTGACTTGGACTGTCCAAAAATTTTTTCCTAGTCTGTAGGTTCTCTTTTTGCTCTTTTGGTGAAGTCTTTTGAAGAGCATAGGTGTTTGATTTTTAGAAGATCCCAGTTATCTAGCTTATCTATTGGGGTTTGTGCATTTATGGTTATGGTTTGTATCCTGTTAATACCGTGTATTAAGGCCTGAAGTGTTGGTCCTATTTTTTATTCTATGAACTTTATAGTTTTTGGCTTTATATTCAGGTCTTTGATCCATTTTGAAGTAGTGTTTGTATACGACGTGAGGTATGGGTCCTGTTTCATTTTTCTGCAGATGGATATCCAGTTTTGCCAGCACCATTTGTTAAAAAGACTGTCTTTTCCCCATTTGATGGACTTTGGGCCCTTGTCGAAGATCAGGTGACCGTAGGTGGATGGATTTACATCTGGGTTCTCAATTCTGTTCCATTGGTCAATGTATCTGTTGTACCAGTACCAGGCTGTTTTGACTACTGTAGCCGTATAGTAGATTCTGAAGTCAGAACTTTATTCCAACTTTATTCTCTTCTTCAGTAGTGCTTTACTTATTCAGGGCTTCATCCCTTTCCATATAAAGTTAATGATAAGTTTTTCCATATCTTTGAAAAGTGTTCTTGGTATTTGGATTGGGATTGCGTTGTATTTGTAAATTGCTTTGGGTAGTATTGTCATTTTCACAATGTTGAGTCTGCCTATCTATGAGCATGGTATGTTTTTCCATTTACGTAGATCCCTTTGGGTTTCATGCAGTAGTGTTTTGTAGTTTTCTTTGTATAGGTCTTTTACATCCCTGGTTAGATTTATTCCTAAGTATTTTATCTTTTTGGGGGCTATTATAAATGGTATTGTTTTCCTGATTTCCTTTTCATTGTTCTCCTTATTGGTGTATAGGAATCCAACTGATTTTTGAACGTTTATCTCGTATCTTGCTACTCTGCTAAATCTTTCTATTAGTTCCAGTAGATTTCTCATGGAGCCTTTAGGGTTTTCTATGTATAGTATCATATCATCTGCAAACAGGGACAGTTTAACTTCTTCATTACCAATTTGAATGCCCTTTATTTCTTTTTCTTGCCTTATTGCTCTAGCTAGAACTTCCAGCACAATGTTAAATAGGAGTGGTGATAAAGGGCATCCTTGTCTTGTTCCTGTTTTCAGCCTCTCTCCATTAAGAATGATGTTGGCCATTGGTTTTGCATAGATGCCCTTTATTATGTTGAGAAATTTCCCTTCTATACTTATTTTATTGAGACTTTTTATCAGGAATGGGTGTTGGACTTTGTCAAATGCCTTTTCTGCATCAATTGAGATGATCATGTGATTCTTTTCTTTCCTTTTATTTATGTGGTGGATTACGTTGATTGATTTTCTAATATTGAACCATCCTAGCATACCTGGTATGAATCCCACTTGGTTGTGGTGTATTATTTTTTTGATATGATGCTGAATTCTATTGGCTAGAATTTTGTTAAGAATTTTTGCATCTATATTCATGAGAGATATTGGTCTGTAATTATCTTTTTCTGTGATGTCTTTGCCTGGTTTTGGTATCAGCATTATGCTGGCTTCATAGAATGAATTTGGAAGTGTTGCTTCCCCTTCTATGCTCTGAAATAGCTTGAGTAGTACTGGTACAAACTCTTCTGTAAATGTTTTGTAGAATTCTCCGGTGAAGCCATCTGGGCCATGGCTTTTTTTGGTTGGGAGTTTTTTTTATTACCTTTTCAATCTCTTCTCTTGTTATTGGTCTGTTCAGATTTTCAACATCACTTTGTTGTAGTTTGGGTAGGCCGTGTGTTTCTAGAAATTTATCCATTTCTTCTAAGTTTTCAAATTTGTTGGAGTATAGTTTTTCATAATATTCTGTTATAATCCTTTTTATTTCAGTTGGGTCTGTTTTAATGTCCCCCATTTCATTTCTTATTTGGGTTATTTGTGTCCTCCCCTGTTTTTCTTTTGTCAGTCTGGCCAGTGGTTTGTCGATTTTGTTGATTCTTTCAGTGAACCAACTTTTGGTTTTGTTGATTCTTTCTATTGTTTTTGTGTTCTCTATTTCATTTATTTCTGCTCTGATCTTTACTATTTCCTTTCTTCCAGTGGTTGTGGGAAGTTTTTTTTTTTTTTTTTTTTTTTTTTTTTGCTGTTCTCTATTTGTTTGAGTTCTGTAGTTAATGTTTTGATTTTGTCCCTTTCTTCTTTTTTGATATGTGCATCTATTGCTATACATTGTCCTCTGAGGACTGCCTTTGCTGTGCCCCAAAGGTTTTGATATGATGTGTTTTCATTATCATTTGATTCTAGGAATTTTTTGATTCCATCTCTGATTTCTTCTATTATCCACTGTTGTGTAAGCAGGGTATTATTCAGTTTCCATGTAATTGATTTTTTTTCCTTGCTCTTTCTATTGTCAGTTTCTACCTTGATGGTATTGTGATCAGAGAAGATACTTTGAAGTATCTCAACGTTTTGGATGTTGTTGAGGATTGCTCTGTGGCCTAAGATGTGGTCTATTCTGGAGAACGTTCCATGTGCATTGGAAAAGAATGTGTACTTTGCAGCAGTTGGATGGAGTGTTCTATATACGTCTATGAGGTCAAGTTGTCTGACTGTGCCCTTTAGGTCTTCTGTATCTTTGCTGAGTTTCTTCTGAGTTCTTTTGTCCTTTACTGAGAGTGGTGTGTTGAAGTCTTCTACTATTATTTTGGAACTGTCAATTTCTCTTTTCAGTGTTGTTAGAGTTTGTTTTATGTATTTTGGAGCCCTGTCATTGGGTACGTAGATGTTTATTATGGTTATGTCTTCATGATGGATCGTCCCCTTAATCATTATATAGTGTCCTTCTTTGTCTTTTATGGTAGATTTTGTTTTAAAGTCTATTTTATCTGAGATTAAAATTGCCACTCCTGCTCTTTTTTGGTAGTTGTTAGCTTGATATATTTTTTTCCAACCTTTGACTTTTAATAGATTCACATCTTTGTTTCTAAGGTGTGTCTCTTGTAGACAGCATATTGATGGATCCTCTTTTCTTATCCATTCTGTCACTCTCCGTCTCTTTATGGGTGCATTGAGTCCATTTACATTCAGTGTAATTATTGATAGATGTGAGTTTGTTGCTGTCATTTGGTAGTGCTATTCTTGGTGGTGCTGAAGTTTTCTTTGTTCTTCTTACTTTCTTGTGCTGAGTTACTTTTGTTTGTGGGTTTTTTTTTTCATTTCTTTTGTTTTTGCTGAGACTTTATGTTTTTTCTCTTTTTTTTATGTTTGTTAACTTTGTTTGTGGTTACCATAAATTTTACCCTTATCTTTCTAAGTTTGAAGCAGTCTACCATTACTTGGTATCGCCTTGCCTTCCTCTCCATTAGAAGGTTCTATACCTTCTAATACAGTTTATTCCCTCTTTTATCATTTTGATGTTGTTGTCATTTACTGATTAACTGCTCTGATTCCCTGTTGTATTTCTTTTGGTTTTGGATAGTCCTCGAGAGGTCATTTCCTAGATTGGTATCTGGCTGGTACGATCCTGTGTCTTAGATTCTGCCTGTGAGCTGAAGTTGTTCGTCCTCAGATCGACGAACTCCCTTTAATAATTCTTGTAAGTTTGGTTTGACTTTTACATATTCCCTTAATTTCTGTTTATCTGGAAATGACCTAATTTCACCATCAAATCTGAACAAGAGTTTTGCAGGATATATTATTCTTGGCTGGAAATTTTTTTCTTTCAAGATTTTATATATATGTCATCCCATTGCCTTCTTGCCTGCATGGTTTCTGCCAAATAATCTGAGCTTACTCTTAATGTTTCTCCTCTGTATGTGACTTCTTGTTTTTCACGAGCTGCTCTCAGGATTCTTTGTTTGTCTTTGGTTTTGGTGAGTGTGATTATGACATTCCTTGGTGATTTTCATTTGGAGTCTGTCCTATATGGGGTTCGTTGAGCTTCTTGGATGACCAGCTTTTCATCTTTCATGATATTGGGGAAGATTCCTGTCAGCAGTTCTTCAATGATCCTCTCTGTGTTTTCTTTTACTCCCCCTGTTCTGGAATTCCAATAACTCACAAATTTTTGCTTTTGATTGTATCCCACATAACTCTCAGGGTCTCTTCATTTTTCTTTGTTCTTTTTTCTGAGTTTTCCTGAAACAGAGTTGTATCCAAGTGTTTGTCTTCAATCCCACTGATCCTGCCTTCCATCTTGGAGAATTCTGAGTATTAGAGATTTGAATTCCCTATCAGGTAGTTCTAGTGCATTTTCTTCCACTGGAAAGTCATCTGGTGTTTTATTTTGGACGCCTACTGGAACCATCCTGTCCTGTTTTTGTAAATGTTTTGATATTGTCTGCTGTCTTCGGGGCATTCAGTGGTTATTTTTCTCGTTTATTGATTGTAGATTTGTTTGTTTCATCCCTTTTTTTTTTTTAATTTGACTATGTCTGAGCAGGTGGACTGTGTGTTCTTTGTTGTTTGCTCATCTGTGGGCACAATACTTTTCACCTCCTTCTCCAATTGGCAGGGTCAGTCACTCAGATATGGTACAGCAGGGCAGGTCTAGCTGAAGAGGAGTTACTGGGATGGGTTGTTTGTGGCACTTACTACAGCTACCAGAGCGGGTTGGTAATCAGTGCAGGGCAGGTTCCAGTAGGCCGTGCCTGTGCTGCTTGGTGGTGTGATGTTAAGCACACGGTGCAGGTAGGCAGGATGTAGCGGGGATATTGTTATGTGTGGAGCTAAGATGGATATGGGAGAGAGGAGAGAGGACAGGAGCCAAAACATACAAACAAACAAAAAAGAATGCTAGGGGAGCCTGCCGTTGGAGTGGAGAGATGAGAGACTATGAAATGGAGGAAAACAGAAAGGGGAAGAGGAAGAAAAGAATAGAATGAATAAATAAAAATCAGAAAGGTTAAAGAACCGCAAAGTTCCCAGGGAGCCCACCAGTGCAGCTATAAGGTCTGGGGAAGTCTCTCTCAGGTGTTGCAGTACAGCCTGGCTAGAAGGTGTAGAGGTATACAACACCAGGTATTCAGGGAACAGAAAGAGAAGGAAGATATAGAGAGATGAGAAACTGAGCAATGAAGAAAGACAAAAAGGGAAAACGAGGGAAAAGAAAATAAAACAAATTTTAAAAAAAAAAACAAGAAAGGCCCCCCAAAAAAACAGAAAAAAAAAAAATAACCAACAAAAAAAGAAATGCTCTCAGGGATCCCTCTGTATGTCTGTGAAAGCCGAGGGGGTTGTCATCTTGCCACGCAGCACTGCCTGGCCAGAAAGGGCTCCCAACTCAAGAAAAGGAAAAGAAAACAAACAAACAATTCAAAACAAACAAACAAAAGCCCTGGGATCCCACCAGCCCGGCAGCCCAGACTGGGAAGCAGCTCCACACTCGAATGGAGCTTCACAGCTCCTCAGGAAGAAGCCAGGTATTTGAGTGAAAGAAGGGGGAGGTGGTGAGAGGTAAGGAAGAAATCAAAAGAAGCAGGAAATAAAGCAACATCAGCAGCCAACAAACGGCACTCAGAGGGCCAGCTAGTGCAGGCTGGTGGAATCCAAGCAGCCGGTGTTTCTCGGACAAGAGACTGTGTCTGTGGGAAGCAGAAGGGGCCGAGTGTAGGTGAAGAAGGGTAGCGAGTGGGAAAGCGTATATCACAAATTACCAGAGCTCTGCGACCCCTCAGGAAGAAGCAAAGATGGCACACGGAGCCAGGTATTTGAGCGAGAGGAGGGGGAGGTGGTGAGAGGTAAGGAAGAAATCAAAAGAAGTGGGAAAAAGTAACACCAGCAGCCAACAAATGGCACTCAGAGAGCTGGCCTGTTTTGGTGTGTGGAATCCAAGCCGCCGGTGTTTCCCGGACAAGAGATTGTGGCCGCGGGAAGCAGAGGGGGCAGAGTGGGGGGTGAAGAAGGGTGGGGGGTGGAAAGTGTATATCACAAATTACCAGTTGTTTTGTCTCCTGCTGGAAGCTCCGTGAAGCTACTTTCTCGTATCCCCTGTTTGCTGGTCTCCAGTAGGAGTCCAAGATGGCGGATCCGCGCTGCGTTAGCTGGTAGGGGACCTCTGCATGAATCTCTCCTCGCTCTCCGTTCTCTGTCAGTTTTCTCACTCCATTTGGTGCTTGGGTGAGTTCTTTATCTCTTCATTTGATGTTTTAGGGTTTCAGGATTGTTGTTTTCTCTGTTCAGCTTAGTTTTTCGGATCTTTGCTGTGGAGGGATGGCGTGGTGCTTCTGCCTAGAGTGTCATTTTGCCTCTGAAGCCTTGAGTCAATCTCTTCTGAGATATAAAAGAAATTAAACAAGAAAGCTAGGAAGCAGAGGGGGGGAAGCAAAATGCCAAGCCACATGAAGATTGCCTAGTGCTGACAGAGACAGAAAGCCTTCCCCTAGGGCCAGCACCCTGAATTTGGACTTATAGCCCCCTAAACTGTGAGAAAATAGATTTCTGTTTGTTTAAGCCACCCATTTTCAGTATTTCTGTTAAGCAGCACTAGATAACTAAGACAAACACCATGATCAATGCCATTGCTATGGGGGAAATCTGGCAATAATAACACCCATCTCACATGGTTGCTGTGATATCAAATCAGATATTTATGTGGGAGTAACTTAAACCATTCAAGTGGCAGTTGAATTTCAGGGTAACCCAAGTTTTCCCATACCTTCGTGGTCTGTACAGATACATGAAATTAAATCGACAGTAATAATCCAAATTTGACAGGCAATTTTGCCGCAGGCTGCTTACACAGGATCTTGGCCATTTATAAATTGTCCTTCAAATATTTCTGGTGATTCCCCAGGATTCTGAGAATTCACATGAACTTACTAACAAGCCCTATCTCTCTGATGTGGTTCCCTGCTGTTCTGTTTGGCTCTGCAGGCTCGCAGGGCAGCTGGGATGCTGAAGCACATAAGATGCCAAGCAGGATGGTGTCTAGTGGTAAACAAGGAAAAGTGCCTCACTCTCATTCTGTCTTTGCATTACACTGTTATGGGGATTTGAAACCAAGATTTCTTGTGCACTTGTGTCTCTAAGATTCCCTTGTGAAAACAGCTCCATTCTCTTTTCCTTCTGTCCAATATCTCTTTTGTCCATCAGGTTCAGACACCAGCCAGCCTGGAACCAGGCTGGGAGACAGACATCATGCCATCCTCTGCATTCCTATTCTCTGCTCCAGGTACCTCTACACTAACCTCTTAACTACAGACCCCGTTTCCCTCCTGCATGTAGGTCGTGCAACTTGTGTTTATGGGAAGGCTCCACCACTTGTCAGACAGGTCCCTGTAGGCTCAGCTGGGATTTCTGTTACCCTGGCTGTCAATTTTTAACCCTAACTTGGTAATGTGCTATGGACATTTAGAAACCAGAGATGATATCACAAAGGAAATGTCATTTGAACTGGGATTTGAAAGTCAGGAAATATTTTGACAGGAGAAGATGGGGAAAACAGCAGTCTGGGCAGAGGGCACCCCATGAAAAGCACAGAGCAGAAGACCAGCTTTGGCTTGATTTAGGTGTCAGATCTATGGAGGGGAGCAATGGGAGTTAAGTCTGGAAAGGTAGTTAGAGCTAGGCTGCTTGAGGGGGAGCAGAACAGACCCTTTTACTTTGGTGGACAATGGTGAGCCACTGAATGTTATTTAAAAAAGAAGGAACACTCGTGAGGTGTGCGCCTCCTAGCTCAAGTACATACAAGAGACTAAATGGGCAGCTTCTGTCCGGAGGTGAGATGGGAAGGCAGAGAGAGTTAGGAGCTGGTTGAATGGACATGGGGAATCAGGGGTGGAAAGGAGGAGTGTGCTGTCACAGTATGGGGAGAGTAATTAGGGTCACATAACAATGTATGTATAAATTTTTGTATGGGGAAAAAAAGTAGAAAAAAAAGAATCCCTACTAATTGAGGTGATTCTTGACAGCTCTCAATATACTTCCATGATATATATAAATACACATATTTATAGCATTAAATGCCCTTGGTTTTGCAGCAGTTAAGCACTGGACTAGTAACTGAAAGGTTGGAGGTTCAAGTCCATCCAGAGGAGCATCAAAAGAAAAGCCTAGAAAATATTAGCCCAAAGGACTAAAGGACCACATGGGCCAGAAACTCCAACATCCTAAGACCAGAAGAACTAGATGGTACCCAGCTACCACCAATGACCACTCTGACAGGGATCACAACAGAGAGTCCCTGACAGAGCTGGAGAAAAATGTAGAACATAATTCAAATTCATGAAAAAAGGCCAGACTTACTGGTCTAACAGAGACTGGAGGAATTCCCAGAACTATAGCCCCTGAACACTTTGCTAACCCAGAACTGAAACCATTCCCAAAGCCCACTTTTTAGACAAAAATTAGACAGGCCTATAAGATGAAAAATAACACATGTGAGGAACATGCTTCTTAGTTCAATCAAATATATGAGACCAAATGGACAACTCCTGTCCAAAAGCAAGACAAGAAGGCAGGAAGCGACAGCAACTGGACAAATGGGCACAGGGAACCCAGGATGGAAAGGGGGAGCAAGCTGTCACATTGTGGAGATTGCAACCAATGTCACAAAACAGTATGTGTATAAATTTTTTATGAGAAATTAACTTGAGCTGTAAACTTTCACCTGAAGCACAATAAAAAAAGAAAAGAAAAAAAAAGGAAGGAACAGCTGTGCTTTAGGAGAATTGAAAAAGCAGCAGTGGAAATGATGGATGGGGGTTGGGATGAGGGCTGTGGTGGTACCAAGGTAAGGCAGGGCAGCTGGCTGAGAAACTAACTTCACGTTCCTAATTTGAAGTGGAGATAATTCTAATTTTTTTTGAGGGTTTTGAGGATTGAGCAAGATTATCAGAAAGTTTTAAGGACTGTATCAAACTCATTGTTGTTAGTTGCCATCAAGGACGATTCTGACTCATGACAACCCCACGTGTGCAGAGTAAAACTGCTCCATAAGGTTTTCAAGGCTGTGACCTTTTGGAAGCAGATTGTCAGGACTTACTTCCAAGGTGCCTCTGAGTCGGTTTGAAATGCCAGCCCTTCAGTTAGGAATCCAGTGCTTAACTATTTGCACCACCAAGGGACCTATTAAACTCATAAAGGTAGGTAATATATACCCATTAAACACAATGATACATGTTATAAATTTCTTCTTCTGTGTTCAATAAGCATTTGTTAACCTAATTTTCTACCCATGAGTGTAGAGATGAGTTACATTCTTTCATTATCTTAACTGGCTGTCATGGATTGAATTGTTTCCCCCAAAAACATCTGTCAACTTGGCTAGACCGTGACTCCCAGTATTGTGTGATTGTCCGCCATTTTGTCATCTGATGTGATTTTCCTATGTGTTGTAAATCCTATCTCTGTGATGTTAATGAGATGGGATTAGCAACAGTTATGTTGATGAGGCAGGACTCAATCTACAAGATTAGACATGGGGACCTCATACCACCAAGAAAGTAGTGTCAGGAGAAGACTGAGTCCTTTGGACGAGGGGGCCCTGTGCAGAGAAGCTCCTAGACCAGGGGAAGATTGATGACAAGGACCCTCCCCCAGAGCCAAGAGAGAAAGCCTTCCCCTGGAGCTGGCGCCCTGAATTCAGACTTCTAGCCGCCTAAACTGTGAGGGAATAAATTTCTCTTTGTTAAAGCCATCCACTTGTGGTATTTCTATTACAGCAGCACTAGATAACTAAGACATTGGCTTTCTGTTTACCCCATCTTTTTGATATTTGCTTGTAAATTTACTTCTTAGAAATCTGAAGTTCCTACCATGCCACCTCTGAATCCAGGGTTCCTTCTGGACCAGCTCTGACAGCCAAATAAAGATGTTTTGACTAAACCCAAAACCAAACCCACTGCCATTGACTTGATTCCAACTCATAGCGACCCTATAGGACAGAGTAGAACTGCCCCATAGGGTTTCCAAGGTGTAAATCTTTTATTTATTTATTTATTATTGTGCTTTAAGTGATAGTTTACAATTCAAGTTAGTGTCTCAGACAAAAATCTATACACACTTTGTTATGTGACCCTAGTTGCTCTCCCTGTACTGAGACAGCACACTCCTCCTTTCCACCCTGGATTTCCTATGTCCATTCAACCAACTCCTGACCCTCTCTGTCTTCTCATCTCCCCTCTGGACAGGAGCTGCCCATTTAGTCTCATGTATCTACTTGAGCTAAGAAGCACACTCTTCACGAGTATCATTTTGTGTCTTATAGTCCAGTCTAATCTTTGTCTGAAGAGTTGGCCTCGGGAATGGTTTTAGTTTTGGGCTACCAGAGAGTCCGGGGGCCATGTCTTCTGGGGTCCCTCCAGTCTCAGTCAAACCGTTAAGTCTGGTCTTTTTACTAGAATTTGAGTTCTGCGCCCCACTTTTCTCCTGCTCCGTCAGGGACTGTCTGTTGTGTTCCCTGTCAGGGCAGTAATTGGTGGTAGCCGGGCTCCATCTAGTTCTTCTGGTCTCAGGCTGATGAAGTCTCTGGTTTATGTGGCCATTTCTGTCTCTTGGGTTAATACTTCCCTTGTGTCATTGGTGTTCTTTATTCTCCTTTGCGCCAGGTGGGTTGGGACCAATTGATGCATCTTAGATGGCCACTCGCTAGCTTTTAAGACCCCTGACACCACTCACCAGAGTGGGATGCAGAACATTTTCTTAATAAACTTTGTTATGCTAATTGACTTAGATGTCCCTTGGTACCCAGACCCCCACCCCTGCTACTCTGTCCCCAAGGTGTAAATCTTTACAGAAGCAAACTGCCATGTCTTTCTTCTGCAGAGCGGCTGGTGGGTTCGAACTGCTGATCTTTTGGTTAGCAGCTAAGTACTTTAACCACTGTGCCACCAAGGCTCATGTTTTGACTAGAAGCATAGTTTTTACATTGAACCATTTGCTGAGATAAAAGACCACATTGGCTAAAGACAGTGATTAATATGTTCTTACGTTGTAAATAATGAGGATATGAAAACCCCAATTTATGACTCCTTTAAGGTGTTTTCATAGTGGTACAAAGTTAAGAGGGTGTGTGCTTTTTTTTTTTTGCCTTTTTCAATAATAGGATCCTCAGATGGGCTTATCTCATGCTGTTCCCTTTCCAGTAACCTGTGCTCCAAACCAACCAAACAAAACACTCACTGCCATCAAGCTGATTCTGACTCATATTGACCCTATAGGACACAGTAGAACTGTCCCATAAGGTTTCCAAGGTTGTAAATCTTTCCAGAAGCAGACTGCCATGTCTTTCTCTTGCCAGCCACACCAAAGTACTTGCTGGTTTCCAAATGTAACCTTGATTTTGTGCTTTACGTTTTGGAATATCCCCTCAGTTTTTCTTCCTTTCTGTGATCCTGTCGATTCCCATTGAATTATCTTGAATATTTGTTTATTAACCAGGGTTCCACATAGAACACTTACTAGGGGAAAACAATACTGCTTGCTCTTTAATTTGTGTATTCTGGACTGAATCATATTCATGTGGCAAGTTGAGATGCAAACCAAAATCTCAGAAAGCTCCCTACCCCCATCCCATGTCCTTTGGTAATTATAAGATTAAGAGCCCCCATAATCTTATCTTGGGTCTTGTCCTCCAAGAGCACACTCTGCTGGGAGATCCTTCTCCGTGGCCCGTACACACGGAGAGAGACAGTTATATGAAGCCTTCCCTATATCACTGGTGCAAGGTTAAAGCCAATTTTCTTACCTCTTGGTATATACAAAATAAGTAGTTCTCCAATGTGAGGGCTCTTCATAGGTATAGTAATCACTGAGAGCCCCAAGGCAATAGAGCATAGACACGCTATATCAAAACCAAACCAAGCCCATTGCTATTGAGTCAATTCTGACTCATAGCGACCCTATAGGACAGAGTAGAACTGCCCTATAGGGTTTCCAATGCTGTAAATCTTTATGGAAGCAGACTGCCACATCTTTATCCCGCAGAGCAGCTGGTGGGTTAAAACCACTGATTTTTTGGTTAGCAGCTGAGCACTATTAATCACTGTGCCACCAGGGCTCCAGACACACTATAGTAATAGCAATGAATGTCCTTGGATGACATGTGTATGCATATATGTAGTTCTTCTGGAACAATAATAATACAGACTAGGGGTCATAAATTTAGATGTCTTCAGGTTCCAGGCAGGTAAAATAAGAAAATTAATCAGTCTAGGGAAAATCCTTACAGAGTGATGAAGACTAGAGCAACTGGAGAATGTGTATCTATGCAAAGACACTCGAAGTCAACACTGACAACATTGTGCAAGGTAATTAAAACACATTGATGTGGAATTCTATCCTTTGTAATCCCTGCGTCAGATCTTAAAGCCACCAACAGATATAAACTCTGCTATCAAAACATCTTCTCAAGGTTATTCCTACTTCAAGGTCGTGCAATTATTCACTTATGTTTTCTTTTAGTAGCTTCATTGTTTTACCAATCAAAAGTGGGTCTATGATACATTTCAAATTATTTTTTTGTGGAAAACGTGATGTAGAGGTCAACTTTAATTTTTCTCCATATGATTATCTAATTGCTTCAGTCCTATTTATTAAAAAGAGCATCTTTTCCCTGCTGCAGTGGCATCTCTAACATTAATTAGGTAAATGCACATGCTTTTATACAAAGTTTAAGTAGTATTTGCCTGTCCTCAATAGAGTTCAGTGGTACACTAAATCACAACCACATGGTATTTATTAGAAGAATACAAGACTGGCTTAACATTTGAAACTCAATCTATGTAGTTCACTATACTAATATAAAGAAGAAAAAATACTTAATCATCTCAACAGACACAGAAAAAGCACTTAATACTATTTGATACTTATTCTGGTAATATTTCTCAATAAACTAGTAATAGAGGGAAACTTTCTAAATTTGATAAAGGATATTGTACTCAGTGATAGAATACTGAATGCTTCCCCACTGAAGTCAGGAATAAAATGGAGATCAACTATCACTATGTCTTTTGGACAGTATATGGCAGTCCTAGGCAATGCAATAAGACAAGAAAAAGAAATAAAAAGATTGGAACAGAATAAGTTAAACTGTCTTTATTTGCAGATGATATGCTTACATATGTAGAAAATACAAAAGTATCTACAAACAAGATGGCTAAATACAACATCTGTATACAGAAGTTGATTATATTTTTGTCAAAAATAAACAATTGGAAAATGAAATTTGAAAATTATCATTTTAATAGCACAAAAATATCAGATGCCTTGTACTAAATTTAACAAAAAATGTGCAAGAACTCTATATTGAAAGCTACAAGACATTGCTGAGATAAAGAATACATAACTAAATCTATATTCTATTTTCATGGATTAAAAAGGCTCCATATCGTAAAAATGTCAATTTTCTCCAAATTTTATAGGCTTAATGCAGTGGCTACCAACAGGTAGCAATTCTCCTCTCTAGGGGACATTTTTGGTTGTCACAGCTTGGGTATAAGTGCTGCTGGCATCTAGTGGGTAGAGGCCAGGGATGCTGCCAAACATCCTACAATGTATAGGACAGCCCCCCTCCTCTACAACAAAGAATTCTCTGGCCCAAAATTTCAGTAATGTTGAGGTTGAGAAATCTTGATTTAATGGAATCATAATACAAATTCCAGGGAATTTTTAGAAATTGAGAAGTTTGTTCTAATATTAAATGAAAGTACACATTATCTAGGATAGACAATATTTAAGAAGGTTGGAGGAATTATACTCTCAGGTTCCAGGACATTCTATAAAGCTACATTAAGATAATGTGGACTAGGTGCAAGCATAAACAAAGAAGCCAGTGGAACAGAAAAAGAGTCCAGAAATACATCCACACATATACATTCACCTAATTTATGTTACAGAAGCCCTGCAGTGAGGAAAGATGCTTTTTTTTTAATAAATGGTGCTGGAGCAATTGGATAATCATATTTTATGCCATAAAAGAAAAAAGTCCATAAATTAGACATCATTAAAATGAAAATTTTCAGTTCATCAAAAGACATCATTAAGAAAATGATTGCACAAACCACAGACTAAAAGAAAGATATTTACATAACATACATAATATATCTGACAAAGAGTTATATTCAAAAAATATACTGAACTCCTATAAATAAATATTTTAAAATCCCTCCTGGGGAGGCACACAACCTGATTTTAAAATGGGCAAAAGACTTAAACAGGGATTTCACAAAAGAGGATAGTCAATAAGCCTATGTGTCAGTGTAGGTGCTTCAAGAAGCAAATACCTTGGTATTAGACATGCAAGGGATTGATTGGAGGAAATGCCTGTGAAAGAAATAAAAAGAGGGGAGATGGAGCAGGAAAAGGTGGGGAGAGTCCTTGACTGTGATGCAGGTCAAACATTTGTGAAAGGAATCAGGGAAAGAAAAAGGTTGCGTAGGAAGAGCTTCAGGCTGCAGTACAGTTGTGAGATAATCTGAGCCAGGTTGATGGGGAGCCCCTGGGCAAAGCTTGCCT
This sequence comes from Dugong dugon, assembly GCA_030035585.1. NCBI lineage: Eukaryota > Metazoa > Chordata > Mammalia > Sirenia > Dugongidae > Dugong > Dugong dugon. Next base: position 158,563,577 of record CM057462.1, read on the forward strand.
ATTGGAGGAGTTCCCCATTGGTAAGAAATGGTCTAGCTTTAGTACTCTGCCATGAATAGTCTTCAGCTGGAAGCACCCAGGAAAAGTGTGACTTCAGCATGAACATCATGATAGATCTGAAGGTCTGGTTGCTGGAGGTTGTCAATCAACTATGCTCCCTGCAGCAGGTTACCTTGAAGAGCGATATGAAAAGTGCAGCTCCATGTCCATAGCATATGAACTGATGCTCAACATCAGTACTCAACAGAAATATGCAAATTCAAACAGCAGTGAGATATCTTTATACACATACCAGGACGGCTAATTTTTTTTTAATTGTACTTTAGATGAAGGTTTACAGAGCAAATTAGTTTCTCGTTAAAAAATTAATACACATATTATTTTGTAACATTGGTTGCCAACCTCACGTCAACACTCTCTCCTTCTCAACCTTGGGTTCCCCATTACCAGCTTTCCTGTCCCTTCCTGCCTTCTTGTCCTTGCCCTTGGGCTGGTATGCCCATTTAGTCTCATTTGGTTTTTTGGGCCTGTCTAATCTTTGGCTGAAGGATAAACCTCAGGAGTGACTTCAGTATTGAGTTAAATGCGTATTCGGGGGCCATACTCTTGGGGTTTCTCCAGTCTCTGTCAGATAAGTAAATCTGGTCTTTTTTTGTAAGTTAGAATTTTGTTCTACGCTTTTCTCCAGCTCTGTCCAGGACCCTCTACCGTGATCCCTGTCAGAGCAGTTGGTGGTGGTAGCTGGATACCATCTAGTTGCGCTGGACTCAGTCTGGTGGAGGTTGTGGTAGTTGTGGTCCATTAGCCCTTTGGACTAATCTTTCCCTTGTGTTTTTTGGTTTTCTTCATTCTCCTTTGCTCCAGACAAGGTGGGACCAGTGGAGTATCATAGATGGCCGCTTACAAGCTTTTAAGACCCCAGACGCTACTCATCAAAGTAGGATGTAGAACATTTTTTTTATAAACTATGTTATGCCAATTGAGCTAGATGTCCCCCGATACCATAAGGATGGCTAATATTAAAAAGACTGACAATATCAAATGCTGGTAAGAATTTGGAGTAACTGGAACTCTAAGGGAGCTTTGGTGGCACAGTAGTTAAGAGCTAGGCTGCCAACCAAAAGGTAGGCAGTTCAAATCCACCAGCCCCGTTCCTTTGAAACCCTATGGGGCAGTTCTACTCTGTCCTATAGGGTGTCTATGAGTCAGAATCGACTTGACAGCAATGGGTTTGGTTTGGAACTCTGATACATTGCTGGTGGGAGTGTAAATTTTTCAATTACTTTGTAAAATAGTTTGGTAGTTGCTAATAAAGTTAAACATACACCTACCCTGTGGCCCAGCAATTCTACTCCTAGGTATTGACCCAAGAGAAATGAATGCCTATATCCACCAATAGACAAGTACAAGAATAATCACAGCATCTTTATTCATTGTTGCTAAAAACTGTAAACAACCCCATTATCCATCAAGAGGTGAATGGATAAATAAATAGTAGGTTATACATACCATGGAATACTACACAGTAATAAAAACAAACCACTGATACACATGACAACAGCATTGTGTTGAGTGAAAGAAGCCAGACACAGAGGGGTATGTACTATATGATTCCATTTACATGAAGTTCAAGAACCAGAAAAACTAATGTATGGTGACAGAAGTCAGAATAATGATTTTCTCTGGCAGGGAAAGTACTGACTGGGAAGGAGCACAAAGGAGCCTTTTGGGACAGTTGAAAAGTTCTGTATCTTGATCTGAGTGGTAGTTTCATGGGTGGTGATGTTCTTGTTATTAGTTGACATTCAGTTGGCTCTGACTCATGGTGACCTTATGTATAACAGATGAAATGTCCAGTCCCGCGTCTTCTTCATGAACGTTGGTATGCTCAAGTCCATTGTTACAGCCACTGTGTCCAACCATCTCATTGAGGATTCCTTCATTTTCATTGACTGTCTATCTTAGGCTGGATTCTCTAGAGAAGCAAAATCAGTGAAGCATATAAATATATATAGAGAGAGATTTATATCAAGGAAATAGCTCACACAGTCGTAGAGGCTGGAAAGTCCCAAGTCTGTGGGTCAGGCTGGAGGCTCTCCCAACTCATGCAGCTGCAGGGACTGGAAAACTCAAAATTGGCAAGTCAGAGAGCAGACCTCCGGCTCACAGGCTCCAGAGGCTGACGAATCCCCAGATCGGCAGTTAAGCTGCTAGTTTAAGTCCCAAGAACTGGAGGTCAGGTGAACAGGAGCCAACTGCAGGATCCAGAGCAAGCAGAAGCCAACAAGCTTTGCCAGAAGTCCACTTACACTGGATGCAGGTCACACCCCTAAGGAAAAGTCCCTTTCAACCGACTGACTGCTCATAACAGATCTCATCATGGAGGTGATTACATTATACCAGATCTCATTATGGAGGTGATTGCATCATTACATAGCTACCAAACTACATCATAACTGCCAAACCACTAAGAATCATGGCCCAGCAAAGTTAACACACAACCTTAACCATCAAACTGTCTATTTTACCAAACACAAGCACTTTTTCTAGTGATTCAACTTTCCTGATGACCTTTCCAAAGTAAGCAAGTTGAAGCCTTGCCATCCTTGCTTCTCAAGATTTGCGTACTTTACTGTATGTAAATTATACCTGTGTTTTTTAAAAAAAATCATCTTTCTTTCAAAAAGTATTTAATATGACCTACACTGAGCTAGCAATTATAATATACAAGAGAAATTATAAAATTTATTTATTCAACAAAGCATTTTTCTGATATTTAGTACACGCTAAGACATACACTAGGAGCTAGGCAAGCAGAAATAACCGGCATAGTGCCTGTCTTAATTGTCTTAGTGCTGCTATGGCAGAAATACCACAAGTTGATGGCTTTAACAAAGAGAAATTTACTCTCTCACAGTCTAGAAGGCTAGAAGTCTGAATTCAGGGTGCTAACTTCAGGGGAAGGCTTTCTTTCTCTGTTGGCTCTGGGGGAAGGTCCTTGTCATCAATCTTCCCCTGGACTAGGAACTTCTCAGCACAGGGACCCCTCCTGGTTCTTCATTCTTGGTGGTAGGAGGTCCCTAACCTCTCTGCTTGCTTCTCTGTTTTATATCTCAAAAGCGATTGACTCAAGATACAACTTAATTCTGTAGATTGAGTCCTGCCTCATTAACATAACTGCCTCTAATACCATCTCATTAACATCACAGATAGGATAATCACATCAGATTACAAAATGGCGGACAACCACACAATACTGGGAATCATGGCCTAGCCAAGTTGATGCACATTTTAGGAGGCCACGATACAATCCATAACATTCCACCGTTTGGCCCCCCCAAATTCATGTCCTTGCCACATGTAAAACACATTCACTCCATCATATCCCAAAAGTCTTAAATCAACTCCAAGTCCAAAGCCTCATCTTCTGTAAAATTCCTCTTCTGTGATATCTAGAATACAAGTTATCTGCTTCCAAAGTACAATGGTGAAATAGGCACAAGGTAGACATTTCTGTTACAAATGGGAGAAATTAGAGGGAAAGGAGGGATAACAGGCACCAAGCAAGTCAGCAGAACACATTACATTAGCTCTCAAGGCTTGAAAACAATCCTCTGTTCTCTGAGATCATTTACACAACGGCCCTGCCCTCCAGACTGAGTGTTGGCCACACTCTCTGGATTTGGGGTGGAGGACCTTCAGCCCTGGGCTTCAGCTCTGCCTTCTAGGCCCACTGGAATGGCAACTCTGCTCCCTTGCATTTGGGTGGCCCCATTCTCCTAGTCCCTGTAAATGCCAACTCCATCCCCTTGGTCCTAGCAGGCCTTATTCTTTTGCCTGCTGGGCATGGCAGCCCCACCCCCTCAGCTTTGAACAGTGGGTCTGGCCCCACCCCGCTGGCACTGGTGAAAGGCAGCTCCACACTCCAGAATTGAGTTGGTGAAGATCTGACGCTTTGAAACCTAGGAGGCTGCGTCCCACCCTTTGAAATCCCAGAGGCCATGGCTCCACCCTTTTAGATACCAGAGGGAGGTCATGGCTCTACAGTTTAAGACTGAGGCAGCTCTGCTTTCTGTGTTTCTTGTCTCTTCAGCTTTTGCTTCCTGGTTACTCGGCCTCTTGGCCCCTCAGGCCTCGCCGCCTGCATCTGCCCTGGTCAGGCAAGTGTTCCAAAGCTCTGTAGCTCCGCTGATAAGTGCCTGGAGGAATCCCACTCCACCAGTAAACTTTGGCAGGAAGGCACTCAGCTCTCCTGCTCTGTGGGTTGGCAAGCCTAGCTCCACCAATAAGTTCACTGCGGCACCCCACTCTGCCAGGAAGCCTCCTGTGCAAAGGCACTGAGGTCTGTTGCTCCATGGGTGGGATTCAGTGTTGTCTCGAGCTGGTCTCCTGGTTCTGCTGCTGCCGTTTCTCTGCTGCTGCTTCTCACTGTCTTTGCCATCTCCAATGTTGCAGCTCTCCTCACTTCCTTCTGAGTCCTCACCAGAATTGTCTTTGATGTCCACAATTCCATCAACAGTCTCTTCAAGGCAATCTAGGCTGTTACTAACAGGCACTCTAAAACTTTTCCAGCCTCTACCCATTACTCAATTACAAAACCACTTCCACTTAGTAGGTATCTGTTAGAGCAGCAACGTACTCTCAAGATTAGGATTTGTTAAAGAAGATTAGGGTGGGATGCAAAACCCTTACTCAGGTCACATCCTTGATCTGATGTAAGGGGAGTTTCCCTGGGGTGTGGTCTGCATCACCTTTCATCTTACAAGAGATGAAAGGAGAAGAGAAGCCAGTAGAGACATAGGGACTTCATGCCACCAAGAAAGAAGCTCTGGGAATGGAGCATGTCATTGGGACCTGGGGTCCCTGTGCTGAGAAACTCCTAGACCAGGGGAAGATTGATGACACGGACCTTCCCCCAGAACTGAGAAAGGCTTCCCCATGAGCTGACACCCTGAATTTGTACTCTAGCCTCCTAGACTGTACAAGAACAAATTTCTGTTTGTTAAAGCCATCCACTTGTGATATTTCTGTTATAGCAGCACTAGATAACTAAGACAGTGCTGTTCCTCAAAGAGGAAAGGAGAAAGAAGTTAACATTGATTTTACTGAGCAGCCATCATGTGTTATAAGAATTGAATCCTTATGACAATCTTACAAAGAAGCTGAGATTAATCATAAATCAGGAAAAAGCAGTTAACTATCGTGCCTAAGGTCATTGACCATTAAGTGGTAGAGTTAGCATTTAAGCCCGTCAGAAGGGCCCAAAGGCAATTCTCTCTTTCTGTCACAGTTAGCTGCCTCTGGTTGCAAAGATTCTACAATGTCAGTATGAGCAAACATCTGTACTCACAAGGTAATGACAGGACCACTGGGACAGAAAATGATGATAGGTGCTTGTTTTGTCACATGGTCTCTAAGTGCCCATTTGGGCTGTAAAGGGGAGATGAAGTTAGAGCAGAGGAGTAGGGGACCCCTTTGCAGCCTTTCCCCCAGTTTTCACAGATTTCCACTCAGTCCAACACATGCTGATTGAATGGCTACTCTGTGTTGCCTTGTGATGCTGTTTAAATAGATACATGAGAGTATATTTTGTTATGGTCTCCTGTGATTGAAGGAAGATGCTACAAGTTCTTAAGTCTGTCTATAGGGAATCTTTATACTGTTTAATGGTTTGACCAATGGCAGCTATTTGCACCACCCTGCTGGCAGCAGGAAATTGTTTTGGGGATTCTTTCGTTCTCAATACCCAAGATATGACCAGTCCAATAAATGGGTGCTAACGTCAGAATGGCCTTTATTCCTGAAGAGTAGCCCAAATACCTGCTAGCCTCAAAATCAAGCTACTGGGGTCTGTCATGGATTGCGTCCCCCCAAAAAATGTGCATCAATTTGGCTGGGCCATGATTCCCAGTGTTGTGTGGTTGTCCACCATTTTGTCATCTGATGTAATTTTCCTATGTGTTGTAAATCTTACCTCTAGGATGTTAACAAGATGGGATAGGTGGTAGTTATGTTAATGAGGCAGGACTCAATTAACAAGATTGGACTGTGTCTTGAGCCAATCTCTGTTGAGATATAAAAGGGAGAAGCGAGCAGAGAGACAGGGGGACCTCACACCACCAAGAAAGCAATGCTGGGAGCAGAGCATGTCCTTTGGACCCAGGAGTCCTGCATGGAGAAGCTCTTAGTCCAGGGGAAGATTCATGACAAGGACCTTTCTCCAGAGCCAACAGAGAAAGCCTTCCCCTGGAGGTGATGCCCTGAATTTGGACTTCTAGCTTACTAGACTGTGAAAGAATAAACTTCTGTTTGTTAAAGTCATCCACTTGTGGTATTTCTGTTACAGCAGCACTAGATGACCAAGGCAGGGACTCTGTATGCAAAAAGCATCACTATTGAAGCATAATATTCCACGGTGTTACCAGGAGTTTGAGAGGCTGGGCTTAGCTTCAGTATTGAATAAGGGTTACTGGCTCTGCCCAACATCAGCCTCTCACACACATATAGGCCTAAATGCCTCCTTTGAAACTTTTTTCTTGATTGAGAAAAGATATTCAGTGTAGTAAACAGATCATTCAAATGTAGTAAACCAGGAGACTTCCCATCTGGGAGCAGAAGGCTAAATGGCAACTGTCATATTTATTAACCTTCCACACAAAAGAAATAATAAACATTTCAGCCCTCATAAGAAGTAAGCTTCAGGGAGATAAAATTTAGGCAGCTAACTATTTACTCTTAGCGTCTTCCACTTCTTTGACTTTTTGCTCCTTTTAGATCATCTGCCTAATGAATACATCTGGTAACATAGTAGTCAGCAATATGGGCTCTGGATTTAGACTGCCTGGGTTCAAATCCTGACTTCATCACCTACTGGCTGTGTAAACTTCATAGGGTTGTTGTAAGGATTAAAAGAGATAGTATACATAAAGCAGTTGGAACTCAGAAATGTTAAGTATCATCATTATCATCATTGACAAGCTTGTCATTTTAATCCTCCTTTCTACTCCTGAAAAGAAAACCAGATGTTTGCATTTTACTTCCTAATTCTCAACATGCTAGAGGAGAGACCAGAGTATGGGAATGGAATGCAAGCATGGGCTTTGCCACAAAATGGGATCATCATTGGGATGTTCTCAGCCCAACAGGCTAATTTAGGGATAATTAAGTATAAAGTTTCAGGAAAGAGACAAGATATCAAGGCCATGTGGATATAGGAACATTTGGATAAAATTTCCTAAACGCGTTACAGTTAAATGAGGAGCCAGGAGAGTTTAATCCAAGAGTTCCAAGTGAAAATATATAAATGTGAAATGGAGTCACCAGAGACTCCTATCCAGAGGTACTCTATACACATATTAATTAGCTAATTCAATTTACATGTAGATTTGAGAGTAAATGGCACATTTAGAAAACAAATGTTATGGCAGATAGCAAATAATTAGCTTGGGAATTGATAGTGTAATTAATGAATTGAATGGTGGTTTGTCCTGTACTGACCCAAGATGTGTTCTTCATGTCCATTAACATGGTTCAGGTGGAGTAAGTTATTTGAGTTCTGTATGTCTGATATTTTTATCGTGCACACACTCACTTGGATAGCTGTACCACGTGAAAGTCAAAGCAGTCAAATGTACTGAGCAAAATCTCCCCACCTCCCACTTAGCCATGCTCCAGCTCCTCTATCAGAAACAGGCCATTACTAAAGTGGCAGGAATGGTGTCACCATGAAAAAAGTTTAAGGATGAAAAGGGATTGCTTAAACATGCATGCAGAGCTCTGGGTGGGAATACGAAGAACCTGGATGATTCCTTCTCCAGAGCCAATCATCAATGCTGTTTTTGTCTCCCTGGAGTGAAGGAGAAGCAGTGAAGGTTAGTGGGAGGCAGCAGTGGGGACAGCAAGAGTAAAAGAGGAATGGGAGAGAAGAAACACGAACCATTATCACATGAGAGTGAGAAGCAGGAGTAAAAGCCCATAAACCACAGAAAGAAGAACCCTACATCTCCCACCCCACCGCACTCTTCTCTTGGGCTTAGGTGAATCTCTCTGATCCCCTACACAAACTGTGTGGGTGGTGCCTGCTGGAACCCACTGACTGTGAGCATGAAGAAACTGCATGCTTGCAGGAAGAAACCCTCAGGCAGCAGGAGAGGCAGCAAGCCCCATGGCACTGAGGCAAAGCCTCTCTGTCTCACTGCGACAGCAGAACTGAGTAAGTTCTGTTGACTACATGTGAAAACAGGCCTGTCTTGCTTCCGCTCAGAGTGAGGTGGAAGTTCAGTCCAGGAGAGAGAGGGTGAGAAAGTACTAAAGAGGAACTGAAGAGCTGGAAGAGCCAGCTCCTTTGAAGGAGATGTTCTGGGCTTCTATATCATGCTACCCAGGGAGGCTGCCTCAGACTTCATCAAAAAAGTCAACTTTTCCTCTCCTCACTGTTGGACTGTAGCAAATCCCTCACTTACAACTTAGAACTCTCCTAGCTTCCATACAGATGGATGTAAATCTAGAGAGGACCAAGCGGGAGAGGAAGGCAGTGGCAGATTAGATAAGAAGAGAAGTGACAGACATTGCAAGGTGAACCAATGAGACAGAAGATGATTTGACTGAATGAATCATAAGCCCATACTGAGGCAAGATCTTTTGTCCTGAAGAGCCACATCTTCCTGAGGCCTCTAGGCTGCTTCCTGCGCTACTCACCAAGAATAGGCCACATCAGATTAACCTCACTTCCTTTGCTGCTATGCTTTGCAAGCTGGTAAATCAAGGGACAGCTATAGATGCAGCATGCACGAACTGCAACAAGGCATTTGGAAAAGAAGGGGCAAGGTGGATATTTATGTGGCTTCATACCTGACAGAAAGACCATACCCAAAGCATGACTAACGCATCATGTTTACCTGGAGGACATCTCTCTGGGTTGTGCCAAAGCACTTTGCCTTATTCAGCATTTTTACTGGCAAATTTGATGAAGGCAATGAGAGCAGGCTTGTCAAGCATTCAGTTGACACAGAATTAGGAGATACCACTACTAAGTCAGCTGACAGGAACAAGATGTAAAGAGCTCCAGCAGACTAGAATGGTAGATCAAAACTAACAAGACAAAACACAGAATCCATAGTTAAGTTCAAGCACTTAGATGTCCAAGGTAGAGGAGACCTGAGTTCATGCATGAAAAATGAAAGCAGTGGTTTTGGTTGATTTCACACTCAGTATGAATTACTAGCATGACATATTAAAAAAGAGAAATTTTTGCAGCTTTATATTGCATATTCAAGTGGATATATTCAAGGTCATACATTAACTCTTGTGGACTTGTTTGAATTTTCTCCAGCTTCAACTTGAACTTGGATATGAGCAATTGATGGTCTGTTCCCCAGTCGGCTCCTGGCCTTGTCCTCAATGATGATATTAAGTTTTTCCATCATCTTTTTCCACACATGTAGCTGATTTGATTCCTGTCTATTCCATCTGGTGAGGTCCATGTGTATACCTGCCATTTATGTTGCTGAAAAAAGGTATTTCCAATGAATAACTGGTCTGTCTTATGAAATTCTATCATGCGATTTCCAGTGTCATTTCTACCATCAAGGCCAGATTTTCCAACTAGTCGTCCTTCTTTGTTTCCAACTTTCACATTCCAATCACCAGTAAATATCAATGCATCTTGATTACATATTCGATCAATTTCAGACTGCAAAAGTTGCTAAAAATCTTCAATTTCTTTAACTTTGGCATTAGTGGTTGGTGTGTAAATTTGAATAATAGTCATATTAACTGGTCTTCCTTGTAGGCACATGGATATTATCCTTTGTACTTCAGGATAGATCCTGAAATGTTCTTTTTTACGATGAATGTGATGCCTCTTTTCTTCAATTTGTTATTTCTGGCACAGTAGACCATATGACTGTCTGATTCAAAATGGCCAATACCAGTCCATTTCAGCTCACTAATGCGTGGGATATCTAGCTTCAAGTTTTCCATTTTATTTTTGACAACTTCCAATTTTCCTAGATTCATACTTTGTACAGTCCATGTTCCTGTTATTGATGGATATTTGCAGTTTTTGAGTGCCGTCCAACCCAAGGGACTCATCTTCCAACACTATGTCGGACAATGTTCCAATGCTATTCATAAGGTTTTTACTGGCCAATTTTTTCAGAAGTAGATCGCCAGTTCCTTCCTTTTAGTCTGGAAGATCTGATAAAACCTGTCCACCATGGTATATCCCACCTGAATTTGGAGACCATCTCAAGAATAGATTTGAAACACTAAACGCTAATGACCAAAGGCCAGACAAGTTGTGGAATGACATCAAGGACACCATACATGAGGAAAGCAAACCTGCTGTGGTCAAGTCAATTCCGAATCAAAGCAACCCTACAGGACAGAGTAAAACTGCCCCACAGAGCTTCCAAGGAGTGGCTGGTGGATTTGAACTGTAGACTTTTTGGTTAGCAGCTGAGCTCTTAACCACTATACCACTAGGGCTCTGAAGAAAGCAAAAGGCCATTAAAAAGACAGGAAAGAAAGAAAAGACCAAAATGGATGTCAGAAGAGATTCTGAAACTTGCTCTTGAACACAGAGTAGCTACAGTTAATGGAAGAAATGATGAAGTAAAAGAGCTGAACAGAAGATTTCAAAGGGTGGCTCAAGAATACAAAATAAAGTATTATAATGAAATGCACACAGATTTGGAGATAGAAAACCAAAAGAGAAGAACACGCTCTGCATTTCTCAAGCTGAAAGAACTGAAGAAAAAATTCAAGCCTCTAGTTGCAACACTGAAGGATTCTACGGGGAAAATACTATACGACACAGGAAGCATCAAAAGAAGATGGAAGGACTACACAGAGTCCCTATACCAAAAAGAACCAGTCGACATTCAACCATTACAGGAGGTAGCATATGATCAAGAACCAAAGATACTGAAGGAAGAGGTCCAAGCTGTACTGAAGGCATTGGTGAAAAACAAGGCTCTAGGAATTGATGGAATACCAGTTGAGACGTTTCAACAAATGGATGCAATGCTGGAAGTGCTCACTTGTCTATGCCAAGAAATTTTGGAAGACATCTACCTGGCCAACCGAATGGAAGAGATTCATATTTGAGCCCATTCCAAAGAAAGGTGATCCAACAGAATGCTGAAATTATTGAACAATATCATTAATAACACACAAGTAAAATTTTGCTGAAGATAATTCAAAAGCTGTTGCAGCAGTACATGGACATGGAACTGCTAGAAATTTAAGCCGGATTCAGAAGAAGATTTGGAATGCGTGATACTACAGCCTATGTCAGATGGATCTTGACTGGAAGCAGAGAATTCCAGAAAAATGTTTATCTGTGTTTTATCAACAAGGCAAAGGCATTCGACTGCGTGGATCACAACAAATTATGGATAACATTAAAAAGAATGAGAATTCCAGAACACTTAATTATGCTCATGTGGAACCTGTAAATAGATCAAGAGGCAGTTGTTTGAATAGAATAAGGGGATACTGGGTGGTTTAAAATCAAGAAAGGTGTGCGTCAGCGTTGTATCCTTTCACCATACTTATTCAATCTGTATGCTGAGCAAATAATACAAGAAGCTGGGCTATATGAAGAAGAACGTGGCATCAGGATTGGAGGAAGACTCATTAACATATGCAGATGACACAACCTTGCTTGCTAAAAGTGAAGAGGACCTAAAGCACTTACTGATGAAGATCAAAGACTACGGCCTTCAGTATGGATTACCCTTCAACATTAAGAAAATAAAAATCTTCACAACTGGACCAATAAGCAATATCATGATAAACGGAGAAAAGATTGAAGTTGTCAAGGATTTCCTATTAGTTGGATCCACAGCCAACATCTAGGGAAGCAGCGGTCAAGAAATCAAAAGACGTACTGTATTGGGCAAATCTGCTGCAAAGACCTCTTTAAAGTGCTAAAAAACAAAGGTATCGCTTTGAGGGCTAATGTGTACCTGACCCAAGCCCTGGTATTTTCCATCACCTCTTATGCATGCGAAAGCTGGACAATGAATAAGAAAGACCAAAGAAGAATTGATTCATTTGAATTATGATGTTGGTGAAGAATATTGAATACACTATGGACTGCCAAAAGAATTAACAAATCTGTCTTGGAAAAAGTACAGCCAGAGTGCTCCTTGGAAGCGAGGATGGCAACACTTCATCTTACGTACTTTTGACATGTTATCAGGAGGGACCAGTCCCTGTAGAAAGACATCATCATGCTTCATAAAGTGGAGGGTCAGCAAAAAAGAGGAAGACCTTCGATGAGATGGAATGACACAGTGGCTTCAACGATGGGCTCAAACATAGCAATGATTCTGAGGATGGTACAGGACTGGGCAGTGTTTTCGTTTGTTGTACATAGGTCACTATGAGTTGGAACCGATTCGACAGCACCTAACAACCTATTGCATATATAAAGTGGTCATAACCAAAATAAAACAGACAAGTATCCCACTGTACTTTTCATATTGAATTCTATTTGGGATGCCTTAAATTAAGCAAAACATTGATGGAAAAGTGCTGGTGAAGAGGTTTGGCGGGGAGAGACTTGATTGAAGCAGTTGGAGTAATTTCTCTGGGAAAAGACATGGAGTTAGGATGATGAGATAGCTATAGTCAAATATTTAAAGTGACATTGAAAAGATTAGGTATATTATGTACAACTCCAGTTAACAAGTATATGGAAGGTTCAGACAGAGAGACAGATTTGCACTCAACATACATTTTAACTTACTAACATTTTGAGATACCCAAATGGAGAATTTGCTGGGACCCAGAGTTTCTATGCTGAATCCATTAGGGATAACACGGAGGGGATTCCTTCATTCCTTGGGAGGGCACAACTAGATGAGTTTAGGGTCCCTTCCATTCTATGGATTCATTCATCTTACTTCACAGATATGTACCGAATTTCCGATGTGCTGTGTATATAGTGAGTGGAGAGTGAAACAGAAACAAGTCCCTGTGCTCTTGGAACTCATGTGTATAGTCTGTGAGGGAGACAGACTATAAATAAGTAAACAGACAAATAACTTACTACAGATTTAAATGTTATACAGAAAGCAGAGTGTTGAGATAAACAATGAAAAGGAAGGACCTCCATAGATAAGTAGTCAGGGAAAGTCTCATCGAGGTGATACTGAAGCTGAGACCTAAAGGATGAGGAAAGTAGGCTTTTGAAGAACTAGGAAAAACATTCCAGACAGAAAGTACAACATGAACGAAGGGCCTAAGGTAAGACAAAGCTTGGCACATCGAAGAACTGAAAAAGATCGGAACAGCTGGAACACAGTAAGGAAGGAGTAAGATGGCACAGGTAGTGGCGGGGCGGGGAGGGGGAATAGGCTGAGCCGAATCATATAGAGCCCTGTACAACAACATGAACCAAGATGAGGATTTAAACTTAATTCTAAAGCCACTGAAGAGTTTTAAGTAGACGAGTAACTAAATGGAATTTGTGTTTTTAAAAGATTGACGAGTTCTTTGAGATCATTTTAGTACTGAAAAAATGGCGGCACAAAACGGAGGTTGCTCTGACCCTTAGACTAACTCAAAAAGGAGATGTAAGCACAACTAGTTCAGCACCTGAGCGAGTTTTCTCAGCCCGTACGATCTGAGCATCTAAGAAGGCTCTAAAACTTCCTAGCAAATGTTTTTGGAACACTGGGCAGTGTATTCATTCTCAACTTTGAGAACCTAGAATCCACCCTAGGACCATTTTGCTGTCTGCCAAAAGAAATGCTCCTCAGGGCGACTGTCAGAAACCAAGCAGACAGCTACAAGAGGTCTTGAGACTCTACATTATCTGGAATTTGTGAAGAGGCAAGAACTGTAAGAAGTGTCCTTGCTTTCTAGTAATATTTGGAATTAGGGTTGAGGATAAGGTAAGAATTAAGCACTATAACTCGGAGACGGTTAAATTAAAAGGGGGAAAAGATAGCATGGTAAAAAACTTGAACTTAGATACCAAAAAAAGGATGGGAATAAAGAAAAAAGGAAAAGATTAATTACAGGAAGAAGATCAGGATAAAATAACTAGGTTGAGAACTAAGTGAGTTTAAGACGTGTTATGGTGGCGATGTGGAGACGTGGAGACTATGGCCACGCTAGTGCTGAAAGTAGAATAACACTGCATGCTATACAGAAAAATGGGAAAAAAGAAAAATTCTTAATAACCCTACCATCTTAAATAAGCATTATTAGCATTTTGCTGTATCCCCTCTACTATTTCTTTCCTATGTATCTGCTTTTAATGCTTTTATTAGATTTTTTAAATCCGAAGCGTAATACATACTAGTTGCAGAAAATAAAAACTGCCCCCATCTCCCATCCCAACCTCCCAAACAACGAAAACCACCCCTACTGCCGTTGAGTCGATGCTGACTAATAGCTACTCTACAGGACAGAGTAGACCTGTTCCATAGGGTTTCCAAGGCTGTAATCTTTATGGATGCAGACTGCCACTTCTTTCTCCCACAGACTGGCTGGTGGGTTTGAACTGCAGACCTTTCCATTAACAGTGAGGGCTTAGCCACTGAGCCACCAGGGTTCCTCCCCAACCTCCCAGGGGTATATAAATGCATTCATACAATATGCAGTCTTAATAGCTAATCATTTGTTGTGGTTGAAAAAAAAATTTTTTTTTTTACATAACTGTAATCCTAGTATATATTTTGTTACTTAAATTATACAAACTATTAATATTTCTTTGATCTCCTGGGATTAATAACAGTTAATGTCTTTTTTTTTGGAGCCCTGGTGGCACAGTGGTTAAGAGGGGCTCAGGCTGCTAACCAAAAGGTCGGCAGTTTGAATCCACCAGCTGCTCCTTGGAAACCCTATGGGGCAGTTCTACTCTGTCCTACAGGGTTGCTACGAGTCGGAATTGACTCGAGGGCAACGGGTTTGGTTTGGGTTTTTTTAATGTCATTTTTATTTAGGTTTCGGTTTAAGTTCCATACAAACCTTTAAAGGAAAAAGACTTTATAAGTTCATTTATAAAGAGGAAGATGACGGCTAGAAAAGGAGCTCAACATTGTCATTAAGGAAATCCAAATTAAAACCAAAATGAGATAACACTTCATACCCACTAGAATGACTGTAACAAAACAGACCGACAATAATAAGTGTTGGTGAAAACATGGAGAAATAGGAACCCTCATAATTGCTGGTGCAAATGTAAAATGGTCCAGCCACTTTGGAAAACAGTTTGGCAATTTCTTAAAAAGTTAAACATAAACTCACCATACGACCCAACAATTCCACTCCTGAGTGTCTATCTACCCAAGAAGAATGAAAACAAATGTTTACACAGAAGCTTGCACATTAATGTTCTTAGCAACATTATTCATAAAAACCCCAAAGCACAAAAAATCCCAAAGTCCATCAGCCAGTAAATGGATATAATGGACTACTACTCAGCAATAAAAAGGAGTGAAATATTGATACATGTTATAACATGGATGAATCTCCAAAGCATTATTCTAAGTGAAAGAAGCCAGAGGCAAAAGATTATACTATACATATTGTATGATTCCATTTATATGAAATGTCTAGAAAAAGCAAATTTATAGACAGGAAGCAGACCAGAGTTGCCTGTGGCAGTGTCTGGTAGCAGGCACTGACTACACACAGGCTTGAGGAAATTTTAGGGGGTGGTGGAAATGTTCTAAAACTGGATTGTGGTGATGGTTGTACAGCTCTATAAATTTACTTAAAAATAACTGAATTGTACACTTAAAAAAAAAGAAGATGAAGAAGAGCATGCTTTGAACCACTTTTGGAATATTTTAAGACCAGTGAAATTCAGAATTTAATACTACAAAATACTGGTACAACAAAAGAATTTGAAAAGTCTCTTGGCTTTTCAAATTATAACTAGATTTGTCCTCAATATAATATCATCCTGACTGTGCTTATGTCGAGGGACAAGTTTAAAATAGTCATATTTTTGAAAAGGCATTGAAAAGCATAAAATGAAATGAAATTGAATTAAAATTACCTATCTTTAAGCAAAAAGAATGAAACAGCAGTAGAGGGTGGGCCGTCTGTTTGGTTTTTATGATGATATGCTGCTACCTAGTGATGATTTATAAAATGGCAGGACTTTTTTTTTTTTTTTTTTTTTTTTTTTAATATATATTTTATTGTACTTCAGGTGAAAGCTTACAGAGCAAATAGTTTCTCATGAAATAGTAGTACACATGTTGTTTTTTGACATTGGTTAACAACCCCACAACGTATTAAGCCTCTAAATTCTCAACCTTTTTTTTTGATGAAAATTACAGATGGCCGAAGATACACCGTTTCAAAAATTTCTACATTCACAGTTCAGTGACATTGACTACGCTCTTCCAACTGTGCTGTTATTCTCACTTAAGATGAAGGTTTACAGAAAAAATAGTTTTTCATTTAACAGTTACTACACATGTTGCCCTATGACAATGGTTAACAATCTCACAGCACATCAAGAATATCCTTACTCCACCTTGTGTTCCCTATCACCAGGGGGCTTCCTTGTCCCCTTCTGTCTTCTGGACCTTGTCAGTGGACTATTGTACCTCTTTAGTCTCATTTGTTTATTTATTTATTTATTTATTTATTTATTTATTTTTATTTTATTTAAACACCATTTCAAAACTTTTTACTTACACATTTAAGTGATATTGACTATGCTCTTCCAATTGTGCTGCCATTCTCGCCCAAGATGAAGGCTTACAGGACAAAACAGCCTCCCATTTAATAGTTACTACAAATGTTGCCCTATAGCAGTGGTCAACAATCTCACAATACATCGACAGTGTCCTTATTCAATTTGTGTTCCTTATCATCAGTTTCCTACTCTCCCTCTGCCTTCTGGCCCTTGTCACCGGACTCCTGTACATCGTTAGTCCCATTTAGTTTTACTGGGGTGTCCATTCCCAGGCTTAGCATCGAACCTTGAAGGTAACTTCCCCTCTGAGCTGAAAGGGTGTCTGGGGGCCACACTCTCGAGGTTTCTCTAGTATTCTTTAGCCCAGTATATCTGGTCTTCTTTTTTTTTTTTTTTTTTTTTGGGAGTTAAAATTATACTCTACATCCTACTCCAGCTCTGCCCAGAACCCTCTGTTGTGATCCTGGTCAGAGGAGTCATTGGTGGTAGCCGGGCACCATCCAGCTGTACTGGGCTCAGTCCCGTGGAGGCCTTGGTAGCTGTGGACCATTAGTCCTTCGGACTAATCTTTTCCTTGTATCCTGTTCTCTTCGTTCTCCCTTGTTCCCGAAGGGATGAGATCAGTGGAGTATCTTAGATGGCCGCTCATAGGCTTTTAAGACCCCAGACACTACTCACCAAGGTAGAATGTAGAGCATTATCTTTATAAGTAGTGTCATGCCAATTGAGCTAGATGTTCCCCGAGATCATGGTCCCCAGAGCCCTCCGTCCAACAACTCAGTCCCTCGGGGGGTTTGGATGTGTCTATAGGGCCTCCATGACCTTTCCTTGTGCAGGTTGTGTTAGTTTCCCCTGTACTATGTACTATCTCATCTCTCACCCAAGTTACCACTTACCTATTACCTATTTAGTATTCCCCCCGCCCCCATCCCTGGTAACCAACAAGGATTGTTACATTTTGCATGTGAATTTTTTCATGGGTTTTTACAATAGAGGTCTCATACAATATTTGTCCTTTTGTGATTGACTTATTTCACTCAGCATGATGTCCTCCAGTTTCATCCATGTTATGAGATGGTTCACCGATTCATTGTTCTTTCTCGTTGCATAGTACTCCATTGTGTGTATGTACCATAGTTTGTGTATCCATTCGTCTGTTGATGGACATCGAGGTTGTTTCCATCGTTTTGCTATTGTGAATAATGCTGCCATGAACATAGGTGTGCATATGTCTATTCGAGTGATGACTCTTATTTCTCTAGGATATATTCCTAGGAGTGGGATTGCTGGATCGAATGGTACGTCTATTTCTAGCTTTCTGAGGAAACGCCATATCATTTTCCAAAATGGCTGTATCATTTTGCATTCCCACCAGCAGTGTATAAGAGTTCCCGTCTCCCCGCAGCCCCTCCAACATTTGTTATTTCCAGTGTTTTTGATTCGTGCCAGTAATGCCGGGGTGAGATGGTATCTCATTGTGGTTTTAATTTGCATTTCTCTAATGGCTAGTGATCGCGAGCATTTCCTCATGTGTCTGTTGGCCATTTGAATGTCTTCCTTGGTGAAGTGTCTGTTCATTTCCTTTGCCCATTTTTTGATAGGATTGGTTGTCTTTTTGTTGTAGAGGTGTTGGATTTTCTTGTAGATTATGGAGATTAGACCTTTGTCTGACTTGTACTGTCCAAAAATTTTTTCCCAGTCTGTAGGTTCTCTTTTAACTCTTTTGGTGAAATCTTTTGAAGAGCATAGATGTTTGATTTTTAGAAGATCCCAATTATCTAGTTTATCTGTTGGGTTTTTTGTGTTGATGTTTATGGTTTGTATCCTGTTAATGCCATGTATTAAGGTCTGAAGTGTTGGTCCTATTTTTTCTTCTATGAATTTTATAGTTTGAGGCTTTATATTCAGGTCTTTGATCCATTTTGAAGTAGTTTTTGTATATGGTGTGAGGTATGGGTCCTGTTTCATTTTTCTACAAATGGATATCCAGTTTTGCCAGCACCATTTGTTAAAAAGACTGTCTTTTCCCCATTTGATGTATTTTGGGCCCTTGTCAAAAATCAGGTGACCGTAGGTGGATGGATTTACATCTGAGTTCTCAATTCTGTTCCATTGGTCAATGTCTCTGTTGTTGTACCAGTACCAGGCTGTTTTGAGTACTGTAGCTGTATAGTAGGTTCTCAAGTCAGGTAGTGTGAGTCCTCCAACTTTATTCTTCTTCTTCAGTAGTGCTTTACTTATTCGGGGTTTCTTCCCTTTCCATATAAAGATAATAATTAGTTTTTCCATCTCTTTGAAGAATGTTGTTGGTATTTGTATCGGAATTGCATTGTATTTGTAAATTGCTTTAGGTAGAATTGCCATTTTCACAATGTTGAGTCTGCCTATCCATGAGCATGGTATGTTTTTCCATTTATGTAGATCCCTTTGGGTTTCATGCAGCAGTGTTTTGTAGTTTTCTTTGTATAGGTCTTTTATATTCCTGGTCAGATTTATTCCTAAGCATTTTATCTTTTTAGGGGCTATTGAAAATGGTATTGATTTCCTGATCTCCTTTTCATCGTTCTCTTTACTGGTGTATAGGAATCCAACTGATTTTTGAATGTTTATCTTGTATCCTGCTACTCTGCTGAATCTTTCTATTAGTTCCAGTAAATTTCTCGTGGAGTCTTTAGGGTTTTCTATGTATAGTATCATATCATCTGCAAACAGGGAGAGTTTAACTTCTTCATTACCAATTTGGATGCCCTTTATTTCTTTCTCTTGCCTTACTGCTCTAGCGAGAACTTCCAGCACAATGTTAAATAGGAGTGGTGATAAAGGGCATCCTTGTCTTGTTCCTGTTTTCAGGGGGAATGTTTTCAGCCTTTCTCCATTAAGAATGATGTTGGCTGTTGGTTTTGCATATATGCCCTTTATGATGTTGAGAAATTTCCCTTCTATACCTATTTTATTGAGAGCTTTTATCAGGAATGGGTGTTGGACTTTGTCAAATGCCTTTTCTGCATCAATTGAGATAATCATGTGATTTTTTTCTTTCCTTTTATTTATGTGGTGGATTACGTTGATGGATTTTCTAATGTTAAACCATCCTTGCATACCTGGTATGAATCCTACTTGGTCGTGGTGTATTATTTTTTTGATATGATACTGAATTCTATTGGCTAAAATTTTGTTCAGAATTTTTGCATCTATATTCATGAGAGATATTGGTCTGTAATTTTCTTTTTTTGTGATGTCTTTGCCTGGTTTTGGTATCAGCGTTATGCTGGCTTCATAGAATGAATTTGGAAGTGTTGCTTCCTCTTCTA
Source organism: Dugong dugon (assembly GCA_030035585.1). Classification (NCBI taxonomy): domain Eukaryota; kingdom Metazoa; phylum Chordata; class Mammalia; order Sirenia; family Dugongidae; genus Dugong; species Dugong dugon. The sequence goes on from CM057462.1 coordinate 158,583,563, forward strand.
TGCTCTGAAATAACTTGAGTAGAACTGGTACGAGCTCTTCTGTAAATGTTTTGTAGAATTCTCCAGTGAAGCCATCTGGGCCAGGGCTTTTTTTGGTTGGGAGTTTTTTTATTACCTTTTCAATCTCTTCTCTTGTTATGGGTCTGTTCAGATTTTCAATATCACTTTGTTGTAGTTTGGGTAGGCCGTATGTTTCTAGAAATTTATCCATTTCCTCTAGGTTTTCAAATTTGTTGGAATATAGTGTTTCATAATATTCTGTTATAATCCTTTTTATTTCAGTTGGGTCTGTTGTAATGTCCCCCATTTCATTTCTTATTTGGGTTATTTGTGCCCTCTGCTGTTTTTCTTTTGTCAGTCTGGCCAGTGGTTTGTCGATTTTGTTGATTCTTTCAAAGAACCAACTTTTGGTTTTGTTGATTCTTTCTATTGTTTTTCTGTTCTCTATTTCATTGATTTCTGCTCTGATCTTTACTATTTCCTTTCTTCCGGTGGTTGTAGGCCTTTTTTGTTGTTCTCTTTCTATTTGTTTGAGTTCTGTAGTTAATGTTTTGATTTTGTCCCTTTCTTCTTTTTTGATATGTGCATCTATTGCTATAAATTGTCCTCTGAGGACTGCCTTTGCTGTGTCCCAAAGGTTTTGGTATGATGTGTTTTCATTTTCATTTGATTCTAGGAATTTTTTAATTCCATCTCTGATTTCTTCTATTACCCATTGATGTGTAAGCAGATTATTATTCAGTTTCCATGTGTTTGATTTTTTTTCTTTGCTCTTTCTAGTGTTAATTTCTACCTTGATGGCATTGTGGTCAGAGAAGATACTGTGAATTATCTCAGCATTTTGGATCTTGTTGAGGATTGCTCTGTGGCCTAAGATGTGGTCTATTCTGGAGAACGTTCCATGTGCATTGGAAAAGAATGTGTACTTTGCAGCGGTTGGATGGAGTGTTCTATATATGTCTATGAGGTCCAGTTGGCTGATTGTGTCCTTTAGGTCTTCTGTATCTTTGCTAAGTTTCTTTTTAGTTGTTCTGTCCTTTACTGAGAGTGGTGTGTTGAAGTCTCCTACTATTATTGTGGAACTGTCAATTTCTCTTTTCAGTGCTGTTAGAGTTTTTTTTATGTATTTTGGAGCCCTGTCATTGGGTGCATAGATATTTATTATGGTTATGTCTTCATGATGGATCATCCCCTTAATCATTATATAGTGTCCTTCTTTGTCTTTTATGGTAGATTTTGTTTTAAAGTCTATTTTATCTGAGATTAGAATTGCCACTCCTGCTCTTTTTTGATAGTTGTTAGCTTGATATATTTTTTTCCAACCTTTGATTTTTAATAAATTCACATCTTTGTTTCTAAGATGTGTCTCTTGTAGACAGCAAATAGATGGATCCTGTTTTCTTATCCATTCTGCCACCTTCCGTCGCTTTATGGGTGCATTGAGTCCATTTACGTTCCGTGTAATTATTGATAGATGTGAGTTTGTTGCTGTCATTTTGTAGTGCTTTTTTTTGTGATGCTGATGTTTTCTTTGTTCTTCTTACTCTCTTGTGCTGAGTTCCTTTTGTTTGTGGATTTTGTGTTCATTTCTTTTGTTTTTGTAGGTTTTGTTTTTGTTGAGACTTTATGTTTTTCGTCTTTATTTTTATGAGTTGGTTTGTTAACTTTTTTTGTGGTTACCATGAATTTTACCCTTATCTTTATAATTTTGAAGCAGTCTACCGTTACTTGGTATCGCCTTGCCTTCTTCTCCTTTAGAAGGTTCTATACCTATGCCGTTTGTTCCCTCTTTCATTGTTTTGATGTTGTTGTCATCCTTTGATTGATTTCTCTGATTCCCTGTTGTATATCTTTTGTTTTTGGAAAGTCGTCTGTAGTTCAGTTCCTAGAATGGTATCTGGTTCATGTTAACCTGCATCCTAGGTCCTAGGTCCTGCCTGAGGGCTTAAGCTGTTTGTCCTCAGATCGAAGAACTCCCTTTAATAATTCTTGTAAGTTTGGTTTGACTTTTGCATATTCCTTTAGTTTCTGTTTATCTGGAAATGACCTAATTTCACCATCAAATCTGAATGAGAGTTTTGCAGGATATATTATTCTTGGCTGACAATTTTTTTCTTTCAAGATTTTATATATGTCATCCCATTGCCTTCTTGCCTGCATGGTTTCTGCTGAATAATCTGAGCTTAGTCTTATTGTTTCTCCTCTGTATGTGACTTCTTGTTTTTCCCGAGCTGCTCTCAGGATTCTTTGTTTGTCTTTAGTTTTAGCGAGTGTGAATATGATATGTCTTGGTGATTTTCTTTTGGGGTCTATTCTATATGGGGTTCGTTGAGCTTCTTGGATGACCAGCTTTTCATCTTTCATGATATTGGGAAAGTTTTCTGTCAGCAGTTCCTCAATGATCCTCTCTGTGTTTTCTGTTTTCTTCCCCTGTTCTGGTATGCCAATCACTCGTAAGTTTTTGCTTTTAATTGTGTCCCACATAACTCTCAGGGTCTCTTCATTTTTCTTTGTTCTTTTTTCTGAGTTTTCCTGAAACAGAGTTGTATCCAAGTGTTTGTCTTCAGTTCCACTGATCCTGTCTTCCATGGTTTCAAATCTACTTCTCAGCCCTTCTATGACACCGTCCATTTCTGAAATCTTGTTGTTTATCTTTTGGATTTCTAATTGTTGTTTTTGTATAATTTCGAGTTGTGAATTTATTTTGGCATTTTGTTCTTGCATCATCTTCCTGAATTCTTCCAATTTTTTGTCTGTATTTTCCATAAATTTGTCTATTTTTTCCTCATGTTTGTCAGCTTTTTGCCTCAGTTCTTGGAAAATTCCGAGTATTAGTGATTTGAGTTCCGTATCAGGTACTTCTAGTGCATTTTCTTCCACAGGAGAGTTATCTGGTGTTTTAATTTGGACGCCTATTGGAGCCATCTTGTCTTGTTTTTGTAAATGTTTTGATATTGTTTGCTGTTTTCGGGGCATTCAGTAGATATTTCTCTCGTTTATTGATTGTAGATTTTTTTTTTTTTTGTTCTTGTGGTACAGCTGGGCAGATCTAGTTGAGGAGGAGCCACTGGGATGGGTTGCTTGTGTCACTCACCGCAGCCACCAGGACGGTCGGTAGTCAGTGCTGGGCAGGTTCCAATAGGGCGTGCCTGTACCGCTTGGTGATGTGATGTCTAGTGCACGGTGCAGGTAGGTAGGGTGCAGCGGGAAGATGGTTATGTGTGAAGCTAAGCGGTCGTTCTGTCTCCGACCAGATGCTCTGCAAGCCTGCTCTCCCGTTTGCTGGTCTCCGATAGGAATCCAAGATGGTGGATCCGCGCTGCATTAGCTGGTAAGGAATCTCTGCCTGAGTCTCTCCTCGCTCTCCGTTCTCTTTTAGTATTCTCACTCCGTTTGGTGTTTGGCTGAGTTCTTTATCTCTTCATTTGGTGTTCTAGGGTTTCAGGATTGTTGATTCTCTGTTAGGCTTAGTTTTTCGGATCTTTGCTGTGGAGGGACGGCGTGGTGTTTCTGCCTAGAGCGCCATCTTGCCCCTCTCCCAGGACTTTTTTTTTTTTTAATTCTTTTCTTGGATTTGTTGAGCTATGTCTGTGTACCACAAAAAATGTTCGAATGTTTGGCTATGTGTAGGCTAACTATCTGAGTGAATCACTGAGTGATACACTTCATGAAAATACTGTAGTGAGAAGAACTGGATTGGGAGCCTGGAGAAATGGCTTCCAGTACTTGATTTGCTGATGTCAGCTTTGCAACTTTGAGTCAGGACTTGATTAAATTTATGGGCAGTCTGGTTCGAAAGTTCCAGGAGAGGCTCTAAAAGGTAGTGATTAGGTGCATGGCCTGGCAGCAAACTCCTTAACTTTAGTATCCTCTAAACTTTAGTATCCCAATGTTCAAAATAGGGATAAACGAATACACACTGCTAGGGTAGTTGTATTGGGCAAATCTGCTGCAAAAGACCTCTTTAAAGTGTTAAAATGCTAAGATGTCACTTTGAGGACTAAGGTGTGCCTTACCCAAGCCATGGTATTTTCAATCGCCTGATATGCACGTGAAAGTTGGACAATGAAAAAGGAAGACCGAAGAATTGACTCATTTGAATTATGGTGTTGGTGAAGAATATTGATATACCACGGACTGCCAGAAAAACGAACAAATCTGTCTTGGAAGCAGTACCGCCAGTTTCTCCTTAGCATTCTTTGGTCATGTTATCAGGAGGGGCCAGTCCCTGGAGAAGGACTCATGCTTGGTAAAGAAGAGGCTCAGCGAAAAAGAAGAAGAACTTCAACGAGATAGACTGACACAGTGGCTGCCAACTATGGGCTCAAACATGCCTACTACTGTGAGGATGGTGTAGGACCAGGCAACATTTTGTCCTGTGGTACATAGGGTCGCTGTAAGTTGGAACTGACTCTAACTTAAAACTGGCAACAGGATAGTTGTGGGAATTAAATGTAATACTGATGCATGTAAAAGCACTTATCTCAGAATACCTGTTGCTGTCGAGTCGATTCCGACTCATAGCGACACTACAGGACAGAGTAGAACTGCCCTATAGGGTTTCCAAAGAACGGCTGGGGAATTCGAACTGCCTGTCTTTTGGTTAGCAGCCAAACTTTTAACCACTGCGCCACCAGTGCCCCTAAATCAGAATAGTCACTGAGAAAAAGTTAGAATATGTGATTTTCCCTTCTGTAATAACACTGCCCTATGAGTTAAAAATCGTGCCATTTAAAATTAAGTTACCCTTCCCTCTCCCAAAGCAACAACAACAAAAAAATCCCAGAAGGATATAAGTTCACATAGCTAAATATGATTCTTAGAACTACCAGCTGATTGGAAAAACACATTTCAATGATTCAATTTTTAAAATAATGAGTAAAGATAATGGTTGCACAGAAGCTGGAGGTTTATAAATAAGCTAAAACTTGGAATCAGGTTACTGTTCTAGATGGTCCACTAACCACAGATATCTTATGGATGTCTGACATGTTTTATACTTGTCAGCACAATACTAACCAGAGGAACTATAATTCTCTGTTTCTTCAGAATAAAAATGGGTGTTGGTACCACTCTGGATTTTATTCCACTGGTCAGAGAACTAGTCTGCCTAAGGATCAATGCCATCTGAAACTAAAAGGTTTCTATTTTACTTCTTCACCCATGTCATGGTCTGAATTATGTCCCCCCAAAAATGTATCAGTTTGGCTGGGCCATGACTCCCAGAACTGTGTGGTTGGCCTCCATTTTGTGATTGTAATTTTATGTTAAAGAGGATTAGGGTGGGATTGTAACACCACCCTTACCCAGGTCACATCCCTGATCCAATGTAAAGGGAGTTTCCCTGGGGTGTGGCCTACACTACCTTTTATTTCTCAAGAGATAAAAGGAAAGAGAAGCAAGCAAAGAGTTGGGGACCTCATACCACCAAGAAAGAAGCACCGGGAGCAGAGCTCATCCTCTGGACCCGAGGTTCCTGCACAGAGATGCTCCTAGTCCGGGGGAAGACTAATGATGATGAGGACCTTCCTCCAGAGTCGACAGAGAAAGCCTCCCCCTGGAGCTGATGCCCTGAATTTGGACTTCTAGCCTACTGGACTGTGAGAGAATAAACTTGTCTTTGTTAAAAGCCATCCACTTGTGGTATTTCTGCTAGAGCAGCACTAGATGACTAAGACAACGCAGTAGGCTAGCTCTTTAAGCCAAACCAAACCCTTTGCTGTGCAGTTGATTCCAACTCATAGCAACCCCATAGGACACAGTAGAACTGCTCCATCCGGTTTCCAAGACTGTAACATTTACAGAGGCAGACTGTCACATCTTTCTTCCACAAAGTAGCTGGTGAGTTTGAACTGCTGACCTTTAAGTTAGCGGCCGAGCATATAATCACTGTGCCACCAGGGCTCCCCAGGCTATCTCTTTAGGATATCAAAATATCTAGATGATTAATTTTAGCTTTTATTTTCCATGCTTACACATTTTTAAACAACTTTATTGAGGCATAATTTACAAAGATAAAATTCATCTATTTGAAGTATACAGTTCTATGAGTTTTAGTAAATTAAAACAGTTGTGCAGTTTTTAGAACAATTATACCATACACTTTGTTTTCCACCAGTGAAAGACTTTATCAGACCATTAACCTGTGAATTTAAATTATCTAGCTCTCTAGGAGGTGCAGTGGTGAAGAGCTCATCTGCTAACCAAAAAGGTCGACAGTTGGAATCCACCAGCTGCTCCTCGGAAACCCTATGGGGCAGTTCTACTCTGTCCTATAGGGTTGCTATGAGTTGGAACTGGCAACGGGTTTGATTTTGATTGGTTTAGCTCTCTAGGACCTAGCTTAGGTGTTCATTTTGAATAAATCAAGCTTTAAAGAAAAACTCAAACTTTCAACTTTACTCAAAATAGAGGTCGGTAAAACACATTTTAACTCGATGGCAGTTGGTTTGGTTTGGTTTTAAAGCACATTTTCCAACAGTCTCTCCAAAGATCTGCAGGCTAATTAAAAAATATAAGTGAAAACAAATGTATGTATGTATTTGGAAAAATATACACTGCAAAATTGAGTATAGTTTATGCCAATAGGCATAAAAATTAATTTAAAGAATATTTTCAATTATGGCCATCTTTCACCCAAGGAAAAGCAATGCCAAACTTTTTTTTTTTTTTTTTTAACTATTATGAATATTATTAGGTGGGATGGACTGTCCAGGGCCTAAACACCTTGATCTAGTATAGCTCAAGTTTACTGACGAAATACTCCCCTTTCTGTGATTTGGCTGTGCACACCTTGGAAGGCTTCAACCTGAGATATTGGCTTGGGTGCTTGATGAGGAAGAGCTTCTTCTCTAATGGGATATCTATGAGGCCCTGATTTTCTCTTGTTTCAAAAAGATTTTATTAGAGAGAGAATTAAATTTTCACGCCTCTCTTCTTGCAAATTCAGTATTTATGATCTACTTCTCTCAATACCCACCCCACTAAAAAAAAACTCAAACTCGTTGCCTCAGGTAGATTCTGACTCCTAGTGACACTACAGAACAGAGTAAAACTGCCTCATAGGGTTTGCAAGGAGCGGCTGGTGGATTTGAACCGCCGGCCTTTTGGTTAGCAGCCGAGCTCTTAACCACCATGCAACCAGGGCTTCAACCCAGATTTAGATGGTTCTTTTGCTCTGCTATTTTTACTTCTCCCCGGCCAACACCCTCTCCCAGTACAGCATCCATTAAAAATGTACATAAAACCTTAGGGGGAGGAACAACTCAGAAAATGAGGGTGAGAATGGTTGCACAACTCGAAGAATGTCATCAATGGCACTGAGTTGTACATGGAGAAACTTGAATTAGTGTATGTTTTGCTGGTATAATCTCAACAACAAAATAAAATTTTAAAAAAAGTACATAAAAATCTCAATGCAAGAATTACAATCTTGCATTGAGAATACTGAAAATGCCTCTCCCTGTGTATTTACTTATTTGTTTTTTGCTCCTGTCTTGTATCTGTGTTTATCTATAGGTGCTTCAGAGGGGTGGGTGGTGATATATAAACTACCTCTCCTTTGGAAATTCCAGACATATCTTTCTCTAGTCCTACAGAATTTACTGCCGGAACTACTCATCTTGGCATTTAAATACTACTTTATGTTGTTATTTAAATATTTAATGTGCACTATTTCGGTTCCTTCCAATTATTGAATAAGCTCCTTGTGGTTAGAACAGTTGTGTGTGCTTGTGAATAAATGAATCTTGTATTTCTCAAGCACCTAGTCTATAACAACAACAACAACAAAAAAAAAACCCAAACAACCCATTGCTGTCAAGTTGATTCTGACTCACAGCAATCCTATAGGACAGAGTAGACAGAGTAGTACTACCCGATAAGGTTTCCATGCAGTGGCTTGTGGATTCGAACTGCTGACCTTTTGGTTTTAGCAGCTTAGGTCTTAACCACTGTGCCACCAGGGATACATCTAAATAACTTTTTGTGTAACCTAGTCCATATTACACAAAAAGTTATTTAATAAATACTTGTTTAATTAATGACTGATACCTCAGGTTTGTTGCCCCTCCTCTGCGCCCCCCCCCCATTTACATTTATCACATAGTCCAGATTTCCTAGGCATTTCAGATTTCAAATTTTGTGCTACTGTCCCCATAAGTACAATTGCACGTGCCAAACCATATGTCCCTACATATGGTCCTCAATAACTGTAATATGAAACCATCTCTATTGTAATAAATCCTGGATTTCTATTCCCCCCTTTTTGTTAACTAATAGATTTGATTACAATTTCAAATGCAGTCCCCTTTCTTTTATTTAACTTCATCCTCGATTTTTTTAAATTACAAAAGCATACTACCGGAAAAAGTTTGACAATACAAAATGTACAAAGTGAAATTCCCCTTCACCAAAGATGATCTATTTTCGCCTTGTTGTTTCCACCTTAACACATAACTCAGGGATCATACACAAGCGTGCCTAGAGAACATTAGTAGCCACAGGAGGCAGCTGCGTGGTCCAAATGGCACTGAGCCGAGAACTGAGAACTGTGCACCTGTCCATAGATCTGCCACTCAGTAACTCTACGACCTTGGGCAAGTTACTCAAACTTCTGAGTCTCGGAGTCTTCCATAAAATGCTACCCATTTCACTAGGTTGTTGGGTAAAACGAGAAGCGTATGCGTAAGCACTTTATAAAGACTAAAGCGCTAGGCAGGTGGTCCCTGGGTGGTACAAACGGGTAACTACTCCACTTATTCGTTTAGCGGGTTGAACCCACCCAGAGGCGCCTCAGAAGACAGGCCTGGGGATCTGCTTCCCAAAGGTCACAGCCATGAAAACCCTATGGAGCAGTTCTACCTCGCATACAAGGGTTGCCATGAGTGGGAATCGACTGGGAGGCAACTAACAACAGCAAAGCGCTACGCAAATTTAAAGGATTGTTCTGGGGTTCTAGAGAAGTCTTTACTTTCTGCTCGATTATACACTTTTCGGTCCACCACCGCAGCTTTAAAAACGCTCCCACCCAATCCCCAACTCCCGATACTCCAGCACCGCAAATTCCGTGGCTCCTCCTCCAAGTGGCTGCTCTCGAGGCTTCCACCCAGCCCAGCGACAGAACAAAAACGCTGAACGAGAGCCCACGAGCGCCAGGCCCCGGCTCCTAGATGGTTGCGAAGATAGGGGAGTTCTCAGTCTCCGGGAGAAAGGAGCCTACTCTCTACGGCTTTAACTCGTGCTCCCTCTAGGGCCGCCTCTAGGTCTTAAATTTAAACTAGAGTCGAGCTCAGCCTCAAACTCGCCAAAACCTGCAAAGGGAAGCTTCCCTCTCCCCGGAAACCCCGCCAGTCGGTTAACTTCCCCTAGCCTCAACCACGCCCCAGCCGGGAAACGCCTGGTCCTACACCGCTCCTCGCCTGTTTCTCATTACCGCGTGCGCGAAGCTTGAGGGCTGCTTTGATTGGTTGTAGGTAAGCGAGTACAGGAGGTGAACCACGATTGGTTCCTGAATGAGGAGGGCGGAGTAAAAGGCGGAAACAGGGGCTGGGAGCTGGGCTTGGTGTAAGAGGACGAGAATGATGGAAGTTGTTAAGTGCCCCGAGCACGGTAAGGGACCAGAGCCATGGGGGTCTCTTGGCTCTACCAATCTATCGGCGGTGTAATCGTTGATGACCTTCTCTCCTCAGGGATCTTCTGTTTTCTGAAGACTGGTGTCCGCGATGGTCCGAATAAGGGAAAGAGCTTCTACGTGTGTCCCGCGGACGCATGCGAATTCGTGCAGGCCACCAAGTAGGTCTCGAGCTGGGCACGATGTCCACCAATAACCTGTAGTCTTCCAGAAGGAGCTCCTGACTCCTCGCTGCCCGTCCCTCAGGAACTAGGAGTGGTGGGGCCCCAGGTTTGCGGAGCCAGGGCAGTCCTATAAGTAGTTGCTAATCCCAGGATGGTGTGGCGTGTTCGCAACAGCTGTGCTGGGCGTCGGGCCCTTGCTCCCCAACTGTTGGCTGAGTGACCCGAGGCTCGTCACTTTCCCTCTCTGGCCGCCGATCCCCCACCTGTTAAATGGAGGCTCTGGCAACATAGGGATCTCTCCAGTTCTTTCCAACTGTGGTATCCATTCATCTGTCAGGCCTTTTCCATTCACCCACTCCCTTTTCCTGTTTGGATTTGCCCTCCTGTTTAAGAAAGAGGACACTCAAGCATAGTGGAAAATAACTTGTCGTTGTTTTGCACTGTTTTTAGGCTGAGCTGGTTTTAAGTGTTTGAGATTAGAACACTTTGGTGGTCAGATTGTCAGACCCCCTCCCTTTTCTTTTCTTTTTTTTTAAATTACCGTGCATCTAAGTGATGAGAGTGATAATCCAAAGAAGCATGTTACTTTAGGGATTAGAATTGAAAGAAACATCAGAGAGCTTTATTTACTTTTACACAATTGAAAGGTGAGGCCCAGAAATGGTACTGTCTTCCCTAAAGTGATAAAAGTTAATGCTATTCTCACCAAGTGTTAATATTTTCACACTAACAGGTATCACACTTTACAGTATATGTGAATTTTAAAGCTATCACATTAAACATTTTTTCCTGCTCTCTATTCAGCCGAGCTTCATAGAGAGAAGTTTCTTTTTTTCTTTGTATCATATGTAAGGCACAAAATGGATACTGTGTTAGTCATCTAGTGCTGCTTACAGAAATACTGCAAGTGGATAGCCTGAACAAAGAGAAATTTATTCTCTCACGGTCTAGGAGGCTAGAAGTCCAAATTCAGGGTGCCTTCAGAGGACGACTTTCTCTCTTGGCTATGGGGGAAGGGTCTTGTCATCAGTCTTCCCTGGTCAAGGAGCTTCTCAGCACAGGGACCCCAGGTCCAAAGGATGCACCATTCTCATAGCTCTTGTTTCCTGGTGGTATGAGATCCCCACATCTCTCTGCTTGTCTCTCTCTTTTATATCTCAAAAGAGATTGCTTTAAGACACAACCCAATCTTACAGATTGAGTCCTGCCTTATTAACATAACTGCTGCTAACCCCACCTCATTAACATCATAGAGGTAGGATTATAACACATGGGAAGATCACATCAGAGGACAAAATGGTGGACAGTCACACAATACTGGGAATCATGGCCTTGCCAAGTTGACACATTTTTGGGGGACAAAATTCCATCCGTGACAGATAACCAATACTAGAAGATAAAGTTCTTTCAATGTGTATATTAACTTCTTATGTTTCCCTTAAAGGATTAGGCTGATCTGTATCTTTGTTATGCTTTGAAACTAGGTGAAAGACTTTGCATCCTTCTTCAGATTTAGAAAATAAATTTATAGAGAAAATATTTTCTTAGCTCTCTAGTAAGTTGTTTTTCTTATTTGAAAGAAATCACTGGGATCCAGTTTAATTAAATACAAAATGATTTTGAGTAAAAGCAGTATCAGATCTTTAGAAGGGACTAGGCAAAAATACTCAAGCTGTATGGATGAACATTTCCTATCAGGGTTTACTGTTTACTTTTAATTTTTAAATATACTAAGCTTCATATATTCAGTAGCCAGCTCAAGTTTCATGAGACACAAAAGTGTGTTCATATTCACAATAACTAAGTATTAACAGTGGCATAAGATTCAGTTGTACCTTAAAAGAAATATGCCCTTATATACAGAGTGCTTGCTATTTATACAAATGTACTGCTATACAAAAAGGACAGTAATACTTGAAGACAGTTATTTAATAAAATTGACCTATTTGGAATATGTGTGATAACCAAAATATAAGCCAAAAAACAAAACAAGTGCCACAGGTTATGTAAGAGTACTTGAGACCTTTGCTCAAACCTATTTACTCTCAAATGTTATATATATTTAATTTTTTTTCCTAATAAGATGGAAGGGAGGAGTTTATAAAATTATTTATGCCAGCCTGAAGCAAACTAGTACAGCGTGTTGTTGGAGGCATATGAACAACACTAAGTGACAGCTAACAGGTTATTAAAGGAAAAAGGGTGATGGGAGAATCTGGGGAAATTCATACAGGGCCTCACAGCCAGCCTTAGATACTTCAGTCATTCCTAGGGGTATCACAGTGTAGAGGTCATATAGCACCATGTAGTTTTAAATTTTTGAGTCATCAGGAAAAGATAGATATGTTTATTGTAATGCTGTATTTGAGGGAGTGGAGAGGATGAAAGCTATGGGCCCTTTTACCAGAGGAATGCACGTAGACAAAAATGTGTGGGATTTACAAACCCAGCAGAAGTCATACATGGACTTGGGTTTAAAACCGATAGTTGGCTTTTTGATTTTAGGATCCCAATCTCTATTCCTTGCCTCCTAAAATAAAAATTTTTAAATTTCTTTCTCTAGCATTCCTGTGTCTTATTGTTTATTGCATGAGGACTTTGTGGTAGATCTTCAGGGTCTCCTTCTACCACAGGGCAAGAATGAATACAGGTAAGTGTCCAAAAGGAAGATCAAAAGGTATTTGATTTTTTTCCTGAAAGAAGTATCATTAGTTATGTTTGATAGTCTATTTATGCCATAATTAGAGTGTCTAGCTTTGTCTCTATGTTTTTTTTCCATAAACTTTATAGTTTTTGGTTTAATATTTAGGTCTTTGATCCATTTTGAGTTTGTTTTTGTGTATGGTGGAGGAATGGATCCGGTTTCATTTTTCTCCAAATGGATATCCACTTTTGCCAGCACCGTTTGTTAAAGAGACTTCGTCTTCCCCATTGAATGGACTTCGACCCTTTGTCGAAGATCAGCTGTCCGTAGCTGGATGGATTTACTTCTGGGTTCTCAATTCTGTTCCTTTGGTCTGTGTGTCTGTCATTGTACCAATACCAGGCTGTTTTGACTACCGTGGCTGTATAGTAGGTTCTGAGATTGGGAAGTGTGAGAATACAGTGAGATAACAAGTGTAGTGCACTTTGGTGCTTGGCAGTTATTCAGTAAATGATTGCTAAATTGGGGTTTATGGATAATGAGTTCACCATTAAGCAAGACAAGGAAGGAGAGGTAACTTCAGTAGAAGATTTGGATGTGTGGCTAGTGCATCAGCTATGGATTAATCAGGCCTCATGTATATGTGAAACCAGCTAGAAAAGTGAGTATGTGGCCCTGGAGAAAGGTCTAGGCTAAAGATGGAATTTTGAGACCTTACCATTAACATTCTTCCAGCTAGGCAGATGAGGTGGAGAGGTGATCATTATTTTACAATGGGGGAAAAAAGCTTGCTAAGTGTATTTCTTTTAGCCCAAATCTAGAAAATGTAATTAAAAGGTAATTACTAGAACTTAAAAGGGTAATTTTAGGACAAATAAAATACAGGTCTACAATATATAGTAAATTCAAAATAAGTTACTCTGATAGGTGGTACAGGCTGGAAATTTAAACAGAAATAGATAAACCCATGGATGATACCTTCCTTAGCAGACAGCAAAGGCATTTAACTGAAATCCCTGTGCCCTGGAGAATGACTCTTTTCCTGGGCACTGGGTTTTCTTTTCAATAACTTAAAGTACTTTACATTCTCTAATTAATATGATTATGTTTAAAGCTTAACATAGCTATGAGACAGGTGCAGCCGAGTAATGGAGGAGAGATATAAACCAAGGCTAAGGAGCCTGTTTTTCATACTGTGGAGCGTAGCTACATCTGTGTGCCATTCTGTAACTTTATCACCAGATGGTAACACTCACCAGCATTTGGCTGGTGCTTCAGATATGGCCCTCTGTGTTCGAGTAATAAAGAAAACCAGGATAGTCATTCATTAGAACCAGAGCGAAGAAATCTTGTCTTGATGTGAATGATGTTACATACCCCAGTATACACATGTCGAACATCGTCATCTAACTCCTGAGTTCATATTCATTCTCTCAATCACCTTTCTCTCTCTCTCTGAGTTTTTCTTGAGAATATGGTGTCAAAGTAGAAGGAAATATTGATGTTCAAAATACTTTATTTTTTGTAACATTTGAATCTTCACTCATCTAGCAAACTCCTTGTGTAGCTGGTTATTAGGTAAAGTTGGTATGTAGATTTAGTCCCAGTATAATAGGAAGGCTGGTGATAGAGAGCATTTGAGTATGAGCCAAACTTAGGCAGAAGGACCTCTGCCCCACAGCTCAATAAAGCCAGTATTTACTGGGTGTTACAGAGTATCATGCACTGTATTGTACAGTGGAGATAATTTTTGTATGTCTGTATATATATATATATGTGTATTTGTGTGTGTGTATATATGTTGCCACTGAATTGATTCTGACTCATAGAGACCCTGTAAAACAGAGTAGAACTGCATATGGTTTCCAAGGAGCGCCTGGTGGATTCGAGCTGCCAACCTTTTGGTTAGCAGCTGAACTCTTTAACTACTATGCCACCAGGATTTCCATATATATATATATATATATATACCTTTTGTAGTATGTGTAACAGTTACTTTTTTCCAGTTTGCCTTTTGTCTTGTAATTTTGCTTACGGTATTTTTACCATATGGAAGTTTCAAACTTTTATGTAATCAGAATTATTAAATCCTTTTTTCCTTGGTTTCAGGGTTTTATGGCATTCTTAGAAAAGCTTTTTCAATATAGAATTATAAAAACATGCATGTCTTTTTTTTTTTTTTTTTTTTCTTTTCCTGAAACATTTACAGTTTTATGTTTACATTTTAACCTTTGTTCCATCTGGAATTTAAATTGTAAAAGAATGAGGTAGAAATCCAGCTTTATGTTTTCCAGTGCTGGAGAATATAAAGAAATAAACTCCTACTCCTAAGGGCTCAACAACACAACTGGAGTAAGAGTTAGATGTACTAAGATTGGTGAGCAGTCCAGTCTGCATATGATAGAGTGAGAAGTTCACTGTGTTCAAATGCTGGATGGTTCTGTGACTGTAAGGCCTACATTGAGGGATTAAGGCTGACCCGGGTAACTGAGAAAATGGAGGAATTGAGACTTGAACTTGGCCTTGAATAATCTTTAAAATTTAGGTAGAGAGGAAGTGTTTTGGGCAGAACGACATAAGCAGAAGTGTGGATATATGAATAAACAAGGTAGTTGGCAAGAGTGAGCTAATGATTGCTGGTATTTGTCAGGTCCTTAACATGGAGCATGCTCTATTCTAATGTTTATATGTCTTAATGTATTTAATTGTTACAGTGTTTATATGAAGTAGGCCCTCTTATTATTTTTACCATTTTACAGGAGAGAAAACTAGCACAGGGCAGTCAGGTGAGATGCTTGATGTTTCAGAGGTAATCATGAGGTATGGCTGGGATTGGAACCAAGGGAGCATAGTTCTGGAGACTGAGAAGATCCCAGCCTGACTAAGGGAATGTGCTTGACTCTGTGATGCTGGGTTGGATGGTTACATTTAGTGAGAAAGGATTTGTCTTCTGGAAAGGAAGACAGGATTGAAGAGGTCCAGCTTCCTCTGGAGCTCTGGTGGTGCAGTGGTTAAGAGCTTGGCTGCTAATCAAAAGGTCAGCAGTTGGAATTCACCAGCCGCTCCTTGGAAACCCTATGGGGCAGTTCTACTCTGTTCTGTAGGGTCGCTATGAGTCGGAATCAACTCAATAATTGGGCAATGGATTTGGTATGGGTTTGGGCTTCCTCTAGTTGAGGTCTTCATTAATATTGTTTATAACGTATGCACCTGGAAAATAATTAATTAATATCCTGAAGAAATTATGCTATGCTTCATCACCCATAACCGGTTGTAGTTGAATTGTTCCTGACCCATGTGTTACAAAGCAGAACTGCTCTGTAGGGTTTACTTGACGTTAATCTTTATGGAAGCAGATCGCCAGGCCTTTCTTCCGTGGTGCCACTGGGTAGGTTCAAACTGCCAACCTTTAGGTTAGCAGCTGATTGCAAACCATTTGCGCCACCCAGGGACCTTGCTTCAACACAGTGGAATCTACATTTGCTTTCTTTGTGAGAATGCATTTCCACTACCTTTTTCTTTGATTTATATTTTAATAAATGACAAAAGTTTTTATCCTTAGAACAGAGAAGCTCAGCCAGATTGATTTTAATTAAAAATGTAAGTAAAAGCATTTAGCACCATACCTAGCACAGAAGATGGCGCAGGACTAGACAGTGTTTCATTCTGTTATGCAGAAGGTTGCCATGAGTCGGAGCCGACTCCACAGCATGTTAACAACAACAGTTGCCAACAATCTAGTCAGGCATTTGTTGTTGTTGTTGTTAGGTTCTGTCTAGTCATTTCTGACTCATAGTGACCCTATGTACAATACAACGAAACATGGCCCAATCGTTGCTATGTTTGAGCCCATTGTTGCAGCCACTATGTCAGTCCAGCACGTTGAGGGTCTTTCTCTTTTTTGCTGACCATCTACTTTACTAAGCATGATGTCCTTCTTCAGGGACTGGTCCCTTCTGAGAACATGTTCAAAGTATGTGAGATGAAGTCACATCATCCTTGCTTCTAAGGAGCATTCTGGTTGTACTTCTTCCAAGACAGATTTGTTTGTTCTGGTAGTCCATGGTGTATTTAATATTCTTCGCCAGCAACATAATTCCAGTGCATCAGTTCTTTGATCTTCCTTATTCATTGTCCAGCTTTCGCATGCATCTGAAGCAATTGAAAATACCACAACTTGGGTCAGGAGCACTTTAGTCCTCAGAGTGACATCTTTTTTTTTTTTTTTTTAACACTTTAAAGAGGTCCAAGAAGCTGGCCTATATGAAGGAGAACAGGGCGTCAGGATTGGAGGAAGACTCATTAACAACCTGCGTTATGCAGATGACACAACCTTGCTTGCTGAAAGTGAAGAGGACTTGAAGCACTTAACTGATAAAGATCAAAGACCACAGCCTTTAGTATGGATTTACACCTCAACATGAAGAAAATAAAAATTCTCACAACTGGATCAATAAGCAACATCCTGGTAAGTGGGGGAAGGATTGAAGTTGTCAAGGATTTCATTTTACTTGGATACACAATCAACACCCATGGAAGCAGCAGTCAGAAATCAAAAGACACATTGCATAGGGCAAATCTGCTGCAAAAGACCTCTTTAAAGTGTTGGAAAGATGTCACATTGAAGACTAAGGTGTGCCTGACCCAAGCCATGGTGTTTTCAGTCGCCTCCTATGCATGTGAAAGCTGGATGATGAATAAGGAAGACTGAAGAATTGATGCCTTTGAATTGTGGTGTTGGTGAAGAGTATTGAATATACCACGGACTGCCAAAAGAACAAACAAATCTGTCTTGGAAGAAGTACAACGAGAATGCTCCTTAAAAGCAAAATTGTCGAGACTATGTCTCACGTACTTTGGACATGTTGTCAGGAGGGATCAGTCCCTGGAGAAGGACATCATGCTTGGTAAAATAGAGGGTCAGCAAAAAAGAGGAAGACTCTCAACGTGTTGGATTGACATAGTGTCTGCAACAGTGGGCTCAAACATAGCAATGATTGTGAGGATGGCGCAAGACTGGGCAGTGCTTTGTTCTGTTGTACATAGGGTCACTATGAGTTGGAACTGACTTGATGACACCTAACAACAACAATAAAGAGGTCTTTTGCAGCAGATTTGCTCAATGTAATATGTCGTCTGATTTCTTGACTGCTGCTTTCATGGGTGTGGATTGTGGATCCAAGTAAGATGAAATCCTTGACAACTTCAGTCTTTTCTCTGTTTATCATGATGTTGCTTAATGGTCCACCTGTGAGGATTTTTGTTTTCTTTATGTTGAGGTGTAATCCATACTGAAGGCTGTGATCTTTGATCTTCATCAGTAAGTGCTTCAAGTCCTCTTCACTTACAGCAGGCAAGGTTGTGTCATCTGCGTAACGCAGGTTGTTAACGATTCTTCCTCCAATCCTGATGCCACATTCTTCATCATATAGTCCAGCTTCTCGGATTATTTGCTCAGCATGCAGATTGAATAAGTGTGGTGAAAGGATACAACCCTGACACACACTATTCCTGACTTTAAACCACGCAGTATCCCCTTGTTGTGTTCAAACAACTGCTTCTTGGTCTATGTACAGGTTCCTCATGAGCACATTAAGTGTCCTGGGATTCCCATTCTTCGCAATGTTATCTGTAATTTGTTATGATCCACACAGTCGAATGCCTTTGTATAGTCAATAAAATGCAGGTAAACATCTTTCTGGTATTCTCTGCTTTCAGCCAGCATCCATCTGACATCAGCAATGATATCCCTAGTTCCATGTCCTCTTCTGAATCCAGCTTGAATTTCTGCCAGTTCTGTCGATGTACTGCTGCAACCATTTTTGAATGATCTTCTGCAAAATTTTACTTGCTTGTGATATTAATAATATTGTTTAATAATTTCTGAATTCTGTTGGATCACCTCTCTTTGGAATGGGCACAAATATGGATATCTTCCAGTTGGTTGGCTAAGTAGCTGTCTTCCAAATTTCTTGGCACAGGCGAGTGAGCACTTCCAGCATTGGTGTTTGTGATGGTTAAGATTGTGTGTCAGCTTGGCTGGGCCATGATTCTCAGTGTTTCCGTGTAATCACTCCCATGAGTGAATATACTGTGAGTAGCCAATCAGATGAAAGCGAGTCTTCTTGTGGGTGTGGCCTGCATCTGAATATAAACAGACGTTCTGGCTTTCTGATCTCCCTGGATCCTGCTTCCTGTCACCTCATCTCCCATTCTTGGGACTTGAGCTGTCAGCTTATCTGCCGAACCTGGGATTTGTCGATCTACACAGCCTGTGAGCAGGAGCCCTGCTCTCCGACCTGCTGATCTTGGGCTTGCCAGCTTCTGTGGCTATGTGACTTGGGAGAGGCCTCTACCCTGATCCATGGACTTGGGACGTTCTAGCCTCTACAATCACATGAGCTGTTTGCTTGATGTAATCTCTCTCTATATATATATTTATACATTTTACTGGTTTTGCTTCTCTAGAGAACCCAGCCTAAGACAGTGTTCCATCAATTTCTGGGGGCTTGTTTTTCACCAGTGCTTTCAGTGCAGCTTGGACAAAGTCAGGTAGATAGGCATATGCAAGTGTAATACAACTAAAAATTGCAAGAAAAATACAGAGACAGTACAAAGGATGAATAGGGACGGGATGTAGGAAAACTTTGCAAAGGAGATATGGCTTGAGCTGGGCATAGAAATTTATTTTCTTACCATTTTGGAGCCTGGGAGTCCATGATCAGGGTGTTGGCCATGTTAATTCCTTCTAAGGCTTTGAGAGAGAATCTGTTTCATGCCTCTCTGTCTACTCTAGGGGAAGATCCTTGTCTTTTGCAATTTCTGGTAACCCCAGGCTTCTTGGTGTTCCTTGGCTTATATATGCATCTTCATGTGAATGTCTCCCCTTTGTGTTACTCTCTGTATTTGTTCTCCTCTCGTATAAGGACAGCACTAAGATTGAATTAGGACCCAATCTACTCAGGTAAAACCTCATGTTAACTGATAACATCTTTAGAGAACCTATTTCCAAACCAGGTCACGTTCACAGATACCAGGGGTTATCCTGAGGGGACACAATTCAGTCCACATCAGACAGTAGGATTTCAGTAACTGGAGATGGAGGTGATGGTAGACAAGTAGGGATAAAGGGGAATAGAGGGAGGTACACATGCAAAGGCTGGTAGCCTGAAGAATGCATGGCTTAGTTAAGATATGGAACAATGTAGCCATCTCTTTTGTACCTGGAGTATGGGCAGTGTTTGCGTGTGCAGGGACTGTCTTACACTGGGATGTAAGTCTGTATTCAGTCTAGTCAGTTTTTTTTAAGTGGAAGATTTCAAATATATACAGAAGTAGACAGGATAGGATACTATACCCATGAGCTTCAGCAATTAACAACTCATGACCAATATTGCTTCCATGTATACCATACTCGCACTCTACCCCTGTTGTGGATTGAATTGTTTCCTTCCAAAATGTGTGTCAGCTTGGCTAGGTCATGATTCCCAGAACTGTGTGGTTGTCCTGCATTTTGTGATCTGTTGTATTTATCCTGTGTGTTGTAAATCCTAACCTCTATGATGTTAATGAGGCAGGATTAGAGGCATTTGTGTTAATGAGGCAGGACTCAGTCTACAGGATTAGGTTGTATCTTGAGTAGTCTCTTTTGAGATATGAAAGAGAGACTCGAGTAGAGAGGAGGGGGACCTCATACCACCAAGAAAGAAGAGCCAGGGGAAGAGTGCATTCTTTGGACCTGGGGTCCCTGCTCTGAGAAACTCCTAATCCAAGGGAAGATTGATGACAAGGACTTTCTCCCAGAGCTGACAGGGAGAGAAAGCTTTCCCCTAGAGGTGGTTCCCTGAATTTGGACTTCTAGCCTCCTAAACTGTGAGAGAATAAATTTCTGTTTGTTAAAGCCTTCCACTTGTGGTATTTCTGTTACAGTAGCACTAGATAACTAAGTGGTGGTGCAGAGGTTAAGAACTCAGACTGCTAACCAAAATGTTGGCAGTTCAAATCCACCAGCTGCTCCTTGGAAACCCTATGGGGCAGTTCTACTCTGTCCTATAGGGTTGCTATGAGTCAGAATCGACTTGACGAGAACAGATTTAGTTTGGTTTTGGTTTAAACAACTAAGACAACCCCAACTACTGCCGTATTATTTTGAAGCAAATTCCAGATAACATTTAATCTGTAAATATTTCAGTAAGTAGCTCTGGAAAACTTTTTTTAAAGCATAATCACAATACGAATACCATTATTGCACCTAAAAAACACCAGTTCCTTACTGTCATTAGAAATACAATCTGTGTACAAATTTCCAGTGGATTCATAAAAGTCTTATAAATAGTTATTTATTTTTTTATTAGTTTTTATTTGCTTATATCAGCATCCAGATAAGGTCCACAAATTGCAATTGAATGATAAGTCTTTTAAGTCTCTTCATTTTCCCTTTTTCCTCTCTTGTCATTTATTTGTTGAAGAAACCAGATTGTTTGTCCTATAGCTTTCCCCACTGTCGAGATTTTGCTGACTGCATCCTCATGGTCTTGTTTTACATGTTCCTCTCGTTTGTTTTTCCTGTAAATTGGTAATTGGATCTAGAGTTTCAACCAGATTCAGGTTTGTCTTCTGTTTGTTACTATTTTTCTTGTGTTGTTTTGTTTTGCATCATCACTTTATAGGTGGCATTGTGACTCCCATCTGGGGCACGTAATGTCTGGTTATCTCTCTTTTCTGATTTTAGTAGCCATTGAAGATCAGTGTCTCTATCTCAGTAATGCTTTACGGACAAGGAATAAACCCGTGTGTACATTCTGGTTACCATGCCATCTCTACTTCTTCACTTCCTAACCAGTTGATTCTGACTCATAGTGACCTCTTTTGTATCATAGTAAAATTATGCTCCATAGGGTTTTCAACGGCTGATTTATCAGAAGTAGATCACCAGGCCTTTCTTCCAAGTTGCCTCCTGGTGGACTTCAGCAGCCAACCTTTCAGTTAGCGTGCTAACCATTTTCACCACCCAGGGACTCCTTTTCACTTCCTAGCCCTTATGAATGTTCTGTGCAGCAGAGAATTGTCTAATATATCTATAAGACTAATTGGTTTCAAGCGACCTTTCAAAGCCAGTGTTAAATAGTTGCAAGATGTTTTCTTAGATTAAAAACAAGTTTACCTTATGATTCAATGGATTTCCACAGCCTTGATTACTTGTGTTTTATACTCCATTAGAGTGTTCTTCCGATGCACTGGAAGTAAGGCAAAAGGAAAGCCTTGGTGTGGAAGTATTCCTTGTCAGGTATGAATTATTCATCTGTTTTTGAACCTTCTGTGTTAAGATTATTTAACCTGTGTCATAACCTGAAATAGTCTTGAAGTCCCAATATAAACTGGTTGGTCTTCACCAAACTACCTCTGAAAGATAGCTCTTTTCTTTAAGCAAGTATAAAAATGACACGGAGGCGCAGTGTCTGACATCCTCCAACCCCACAAGGGGGAAGGAGAACCAAGATCAACAGTGTAGGGCTGATGACCAGACAAGTCTTCTCTCTTCATCATCTTTACTAATTCTGACACCATCCGTCCCTCGCACAACAGTCTACTTCTCTGCTGGCTTCAATAATTTATTGCAATGGCCATGCAGAACTCACAGACTATACTCACAATTATGTGGTTTATTAGGGAAGTAACAAGTTACAGTTCAGGCTCAGGAATACTCAAGGATACAGTTCTTCCATCAGGATAGCCTTTTCCCAGCTATGCTCGCAGGCACGCCTCTCCCTGGCCTTATGCCTCTGCCCAAAGGCACTCAGCTTTCTCTCCACGGGCCAGGAAGCCCACCGAGCTGCCTCCTGGTCACAGGTCTCCACTGTCGGGTCTCTTCTGCCACTGCTTCTCACCTTCTTCAGGGTTACAGCTTGCTGTCTCTCTGTGGGTCTTCTGCTTCCAGGAGCTTCTCAGCACAGGGAGCCTGGGTCCAAAGGATGTGCTCTCTGCTCCTGGCTCTTCTTCCTTGGTGGTGGTAGGATACTGCTCTCTGCTCTGAAATTGGCTCTTTTTTAAGGCAAAACTGACCAGTCCCCTTGGTGGGCCACAATTACCCTGTTACACAGTCCCGCCCAGTCACCTGGGTGGGAATTACAAGACCATGGCAAGAAAGGCCACACAAAAGTAATCAATCTCACCACAGCAAGGTGAGCCCTGTTGGGACTTTTAATTCCAAGTACTGTTTGGTCATATTCACGATTTAATCATTTGCCTCCTACGTTACTTACTTATATAAGTATTTTTCAAGGTTTTAAATGTATTTAGTATTCTACTGAGGAAAAATTTTGACTACAGCATTTTTTTATGGACCGATAACTACTTGATACTGGTATAAACTGAGTATAAATCATAAGCTTCTAGAGTGTTAGAACTAGGAGA
Source organism: Dugong dugon (assembly GCA_030035585.1). NCBI lineage: Eukaryota > Metazoa > Chordata > Mammalia > Sirenia > Dugongidae > Dugong > Dugong dugon. The sequence goes on from CM057462.1 coordinate 158,606,415, forward strand.
GGCCCTACAGATACCCAGTACAAGGCTCTCTTCTCATAGATTAGGACTCAGACCTACAGAGCTGACCTGACTTCTTGTGGCAGAAGGTCTGGCTTGAACTTATGATTCTAGATTCCCACAGTGAAGCCTTCCTAAAGCCAAAACCAAAGCTAGCATAGTAGGATGCTATTCAGGCCTGGTTCATCTTGAAAAAATATTTTTTTCCTGAAAAGTTTACATTGTGACTGTTGTGATTGTAAAAGTAATACTACTGGATCTAAAGAATTTGGGTCAATTATTTCGTAGATTTAAGGCAATGGTTCCCAGCTGGTGGCGATTTTGCCCTCTAGAGGACATTTAGGAATGTCTGGAGATGTTTTTGGTTGTCACAACTTGGAGGGTTGGGATACTTCTGGCATCTGGTGGGTAGAGCCAGGCATGCTGCTAAATGTCCTATAATGCACAGGACAGCCCCTGCAACAAAGAATTATGTAACTGGCCCAAAATGTCAATAGTGCCGAAGTTGAGTAACTGAATTACCGAGACAAGGGAAAGTATATCCTATCCAACATTTTAATGATAACTTTAAAAGCTTTTCATCTTAATGATTCTTTTATCTTTTTCTTTGTTGGTTTGGTCACTACTTTTCCTTAAGGCCTGGAAAAGCAATGATCATTGACAGAGAAGGAAGTAAGCACTAAAAGTATTGTTAAGAAACTATTACTTTGGGAGTTTGATACGTAGTCTTTTCTAGAGGCAGATGTTATCCCAGGAATGTTCGGAAATATTGGGCTACTCTTACTGTGTTTCCATGTCCTCTGAAAAAGGCTTTCTAGATATAAAAGTTGCATTAATATTTTATATTAAGATTAATGTTTTCTTCACCCATTAGGATCCTAATTCCAAAGAACATTCTGTAACCAGTAAGGTTCAGGATGCCCCTGAGCCATTTCATCATCTTTCCAGCCAGGAGAGAAACCCATTCAAGGTACTTGACAAGAATCAAGAACCATCTCTCTGGAAACAGCTCATCAGAGGTGAAGGTGAGGAAAAGATGGTTGATAAGAAGCAAAGGGAAAAGGGAGATCAGATCTTCAATCAAAAGAAGGAACAGAAATCTGAATCTAAATGCTGGATGGAGAAGGCTCTCTCATCTGGCATGGTGGTAAAGAAAAAACAATCTGCAGTTCAAGAGAAGAAGCAAGGGGAGAGAAGAGAGTTTCAGCGTGAAGCAAAGGAGACTGAAGGCTCATACAAAAGAAATGTTTCTGAAGTTAAACCCAAACAGTGCCCTGGTAATGAACTGAGAAAACCATCTGCATCTTCTCAGGAGAAATCAAATGGAGAGAGTGGTGATGTCCAAAACGAATCAGAACCTCTGAGAGAAAAGGAAACCAAACTTTTGCCTCTAAATGTTCACAGTCAGAATTCAGTAAGCAAGCCCCAGAAAGGAGGCCACCTCAGCAGGGACCACCCCAAGAACTGGGAGGCTAGAGAGACAAAAGCAAAGGATGACTCAAGCACGCAGACTGTCCAGAAGAGGCTACCCCATGGGAATTTCCAGACACAGTTGGAGACTCCTGATGTGTCTGCTCCGCAAGGACCAGCTGCCCAGTCTGCACCAGCAGCAGCAGGCCTTTCCTGGGGAGAGGGACGGAAAGCTGACACAAGCAGTGATGGCAGTGAGGAAGAGGATGTTATTTTTGTTTCCTTTAAGCCAGGGAACCCCCAACTTGACTTGACTTTGGATTCACAGAAGAAGGAGAACCTGAAATTACCGCATCAAAGTGAACAGAGAAAAGTATCTCCTATCTCAGGTGTTTCCAAGAAGGTGGAGCCTTCAGACCCAGCAGCCCAACGAGTGTATCTCACAACTCAACTGAAGCAAAAAAAGGTAACTGTTGACTTGTGTTTTGTTTTTCAGGGCAGATCATGACTTGCTGTGGCAGATGTGGGACCCCACAAAAGATGAAATATGTTAATGGGGGAAAGGTTTTATAAGTGGATGATTAGTTTCTGCCGTTTCTTATATCTGTATTTTCGGATTTGGGAAATCAGCTGGGTTTTTAGAAAAAAATAGTGTTTTTCACACACATGGTTAAAAGACTAATTTTTGAGTTTTAGGATATTTTAATCTGAAACTCTCCCTCTAACACTTGAGAGGAGAGAAGTCAGTTTTACAGGATCTGTTTTTCAGAGCACACTGGCATCAGTGAACATCCAGGCTCTTCCAGACAAGGGTCAGAAGTTGCTCGAGCAAATCCAGGTGTTGGAGGATGCACTCAGTACTCTCACCCTCTCTCCAGAACAAGGTAAAGGGGTTGTGCCCCAGAACTTGGGGTTTGCGTGAACTTTCAAAGAGATGTTCGGGGAGCCATTTTGATGAAGAGTGTGTGATCCAGTCACCTTTCCATTTTATTGTCTGCTTCTGAGCTTTCTGTTAAAAACTATTGATTTCTAAAAACTATTTCTCCTAATTCATGTGGGCTAAACTTTCTGTCCTATTGTTTAAGCATCTTTTATAATCCTGCGTTCTCTAGGAAGCCTTCTCCAGCTTATTAAACATTGATGACCCCACCCTTTCTTGACCTCACCTCCACACATACAATTCCTTCACTTACTTTTCTGAACTTTAATTTGTTCTTCCTTTGTTTTTTGAGCAGGAACTAATGAGAAGACTAACAGCCAGGTACCACAACAAAGTAACTGCACCAGAACGACCACTGACCCTCCCCAGTTGGTCCCTCCCAAGCCCCTGCAGGGTCAGGATCTTCAGCCTCCCGGTTCTCTAGGACTAAAAGCTGGAGGAACCAGTCAATACTGTGGAGGTAAGACCCAAGGGCCTGGCCCTGGTGTGAATAGTTACACTTACGAGTTAAATGCTGCCTAGTAGATGGCTTTATGTCCATGTGAAGGGAGAAGCCATTCTTTAGTTGTAAGTTGTCCATATAATAAAGATCTTGATGCTCAGTAGAGCTTTGCACAGTGTTGTTCATATCTCTGTGAATGCAGACACTGTCTATACGGTTCATCACGGTCCCGATCAGCCAGCCTAGTGCCTGGCACATAGTAGTAGTCTAATGAATATTTGTGAATGAAAACTTAACTCACATTATTAGAAGGTAGGTAGAACAGGAGACATTATTCCTTCTGGAGTGTGTGTGAAGGCAGAGTAGAGGAGTGGCATGAGTGAAGACCTATGACTGATGGACCCACAGGGAACAGTAACACCTGTTTAGCTAAGTGCTTCTATCTGGAACCTTCCAGAAGAGCTTTGAATTCAGAAGTAACTGCAGAATGAAGATCCCAAATAGGGTCTTAAAAGTGTAAGACTATCAGCTGGTTTGCTGATGAGAATATAGGAGCTCATGTTGACAGCCAGCGACCATCAAACATAAGGCCAGTTTTCTCCCGATTAAGAACTGCTAGAGATGTAGAAAGGAAAAAAGAGAGAAGAAAGAAAACAGTGAGAAAAGGAAGGTAGTAAAGAAAGTTGAAGAACAGTATTTAACAAGAAATAGACTTAGTGCCAGTTGAAGCTAAGGTCCCTCTAAAAGGGAAAAGAGAAAACATCCTTGTTAAAGCAGCATGACAGTCTTGGCTGCTCAGAAGGCCTTTTGAGAACACCTTATATTACAGCATGATTGAGTAATCAGTGATGACTGAGCCACCTAGAAAAAAATTAAATGATGTCAGATTATGAAGGTAAGAAATAAGTAATTTGTTTCAGAAAGAATTCCATCAGAAATTTTTTTTCATTTAAATATAATTTAACATTTAAATGGTTAATTTTATCTGTTTAGGAATCTTTTGTGTGGGACATTGCATCCCTAAAATTGGAACCACCTGAGGTACCTATATTTACCAATTAACTTCTAGAAATTACCTGTGTAGAATGAATGGGCTAAAGGCATTGAAGTATTTCCCAGTGCAACGTACAGTCACCTCACGACCTGCACTGTAGGAGTCGTCTCTCCCTGTTTGCCTAAACTTCTACAGATTTCCTCCAGCTTGGCCTTTTTATTGCTGCATTTCTTTGCATCCAGCCCCGGGGATCTTTTCTTCCTAAACCATTGATAGGGTTGCTTTTTTCTCTGCCACTTCTTCAAAGCTGGAGAAAAAACAGTTAAAAATATTTGGGGTTATCTTATTTTTTCATTATACTTCTATTGCTTTGTCCTTTGTTATAATAATCATTTATGTGATTTAAAACAAAAAAACAGAAGGGGATGGAGGAGCCTGTGAGTCTAGATGAATCTGGTGTCAAGGATTTTTGGTCAGTGCATGATTCTTTATATGGCAAATAATTAACTGCCCTTTTGCAGCTCTAGCCAGGACCTAATACTTGTGATACCTTCAGGTAACACCTGTTTGTATGCAGGCCTTCATGCAGTGTGGAAAATCACAAGTGAAGCCATTGATGAGCTGCATCGATCACTTGCATCGTGTCCTGGTGAGGCAGCAGTGGCGGAAGACCCTCCTGGGTTGAAGGTGAGCCAGGGGAGACTCCCAGTACAGAGTGTCCTATAGCAGCTGACCAACACCCACGAAGAGAGAGACCACTATGAAACTGCCCGGCAGAGTGCTGTTTTGTTTGATCTTCTCTACAGATTGATGTTTTAGTGGGTTCCCTTGCAGTGTTTTCTTTCTTTATGTTAAGCCATAGAGTTACAACTTAGAGCAGTGAAAGATTCATTTATTGAATTTTATTAGGTGCCACAAGGATGCAAAGGAATAACTGCTCTTAATGAACCAATTGAGGCAAAAATGCGTATGCAATATACATAAAACAATTAGGAAAGGGCTTTAAGACAATAAAGGTAAAATAATGTGTATTATAGTATACTATAGACTGTATGTTGTTAGCTGCCATTGAGTCAGCCCCAACTCATAGTGACCCCATGCACATAGGATCAGACCTTTGTGATCTGTGGGGTTTTCATTGGTTTATTTTTGGAGGTAGATTGCCAGGCCTTTCTTCCTAAGACTGTATACAAGGTGCAAAAGGGATTTCAAAAAAAGGAAAGGTCACTCAAGGTCAGTATTTGTTACCTGCCTACTTTATGCCTTAAAGAAATTGCAAAACTAAAGACAGCAGAAAAGATAGCAACAAAACACTTCAGTTAGGAGTGGTAGTGAGAAGGAAGATACAGAGATTGGTCTGAATAAGTGATAATCAGGTGTCATCAGCATCTGAATTGGGGAGTAGCAGGCAGTATAACTGAGTAGATGGACTCATTTGTGGTGGAACCTGGCATTGGTGAAGGAATTTAGATTTGAATAGCTCATGAAATATGGAATCACTATAGAATTTTGAGAAGGGATGTCTTATTTTTGTCACAGAGTGCAAAATAAACTAGAGTAAGAAAAGACTAGAAAGGGGGACTCCAGCTGAAATTTATGACTAGCAATGTGGACGAGATGTTGGCTACAGAAAAATTCATATTTAAGAGATAATGAGGAAAAGCCAGCTGAAAGGCTAGTGAAAGTAGGGTGACCAGGCAGAGGTCTTGGTTGCAAGTAGTAGAAACTGAATTTGGCTGATTAAGCAGACAAACCAGGACATTTGCGAGTGAAAGAGGGCAGTCTTAATAGTAATGCTGGACAAAACCCTAAATCAGGATGTATGGTTACTCATGGTGAAAGAGAAGGTAGGATCAAGTACTTTAGGGACAAATGAATGCTTATTGGATGACAACTAGAATATCGGGGGGTCACTTGTAAAGGAAGAATTGGAAATAAAAGGCTGGAGTGTAGAGTCCACGTAGCTGGGATACAGCATAACCTCTCATCAGGCAATTTATACTTAACATTTGGTTATTACCTTTGTTAGGTTCCTTTGCTTCTGCACCAGAAGCAGGCATTAGCCTGGTTACTATGGCGGGAAAGTCAGAAGCCACAAGGAGGAATTCTGGGTAAGTTTGGCAGTATAATAAGAGCCAGCATTTATTGAATGCTTAGACATTATGCTGAATGTTTTACGTACATTATCTGATTATCACAACAACCGTATGGGGTAGGTATTCTAATCCCCATTTTACGGATGAAGAAACTAAGGTGTAGAAAGGTTAAGCAGCTTGCTAAAAAATAACACAGCTGGAGGATCAGTTAGAAGTCTTCTTGCAAGCAGTAGACACTGACTCTGGCTGATTAAGCAGAGAAGGAGTTTATTCTGTGGTGGCCCATAGAATCTCTAGGAGATGGGGAGAGCCAGGCCAGAGACCAGACTTCCAGAAGCAGTCACCAAAGCCAAGTCATAAATAGAGTGTGCTGTGGAAACTGTCACTGTTGCTTTGTTCTACCTAGCACTAGAGAAAAACAGTGCCACCCCACAGCTGGACACGTCTGTCTCCATCACTAACTGAAGAAAGGATTCCATAGGGAGCCTCTTTTCTAGAGTTGCTTACATCTGAATTGAATTGTCAGTACAGCTGGTCTGTATAGCTAGGTGATGCTGCCAGTGCCTTAGCTGCAGAGGAAGCTAGAAGCTAAGTTTTCCATGCGTTGCCTTGGGCACTCAGCAAGCTAAAAATTTCCAAGGTGCTCAACTTCCAGAAAATATGACATATGTCCACTATGGCTAGGAAGTGGCTATATTGGGGATCCCCAAGATTAGCCCCAGGTTTGATGATTTACTAGCAGGACTCCCAGCATATAGTTGTATTTGTGGCTATGATTTACTATAATGAAAGGATACAAAGTGAAACCAGCAAAGGAAAAAGACACATGAGATGAAGTTCAGGGAAAACCATGTGCAGGCTTCCAGAGCCCTTTCCTAGTGGAGCCACACAGGACACACTTAATTTTCCCAGCAATGAGTTATGACAGCACATGTGAAATGTTGCCAACCAGGAAAGCTCATTAGAGACTCAGCATCCTGAGTTTTTACTGGGAGCTGGTCACGTAGGCAGTCTTAGCTTGACACGTACCAAAATTCCAGGCTCCCAGAAGGAAAGCAGGTGTTCAGCATAAACCATATTGTTTGTGCAGTTTAGGCACAGTGAGCCACTAGTACAGTTCTTGGAGTGGTGATAGCCTTCCTCAAATCCAAGTTTCCATATGCCAGCCAAAGGCCAACCTTATATGAGGCCTTTCAAAGCATAGCAGTTAACTCTTTTCTGCACAGTGACAGAGCCAGAATTTGAACCAGAACCCATGCTCTGTCATTTTACATCTGGTATGTCAGAGTGATTACTTTAAATGATTACAATACCCAGACTGAGCCTTGGTTTTGTAATCTATTGAAATAAGGATGTCATGGATTGAATTGTGTCCCCAGAAAATACATGTCAACTTGGCTAGGCCATGATTCCCAGTATTGTGTGGTTGTCCTCCATTTTGTGATCTGATATGGTTATCCTATGTGTTGTAAATCGTAACCTCTATGATGTTAATGAGGCAGGATTAGAGACAGTTATGTTAATGAGGCAGGACTCAATCTACAGGATTAGGTTGAATCTTGAGTCAGTCTCTTCTGAGATATAAAAGAGAGAATTGAGCAGAGAGGAGAAGAACCTCCTACCACCAAGAAAGAAGCACCAAGAGCAGAGTGCATCCCTTGGACCCAGGGTCCCTATGCTGAGAAGCTCCTGGACCAGGGGGAGATTGATGACAAGGACCTTCCCCCAGAGCTGACAGAGAGAGAAAGCCTTCCACTGGAGCTGGCACTCTGAATTGGGACTTCTAGCCTCCCAGACTGTGAGAGAATAAATTTCTGTTTGTTAAAGCTATCCACTTGTGGTATTTTTGTTACAGCGACACTAGATAACTAAGAGGATAATAGTACTTTATAGAGTGTGAATAGAAAATGAGATAAGCTGAGTGACTAGCACAATGACCGTATCTGTGTTCATTTACATCCTTCTTTGTGAATTGGTACAAGGGATGTTTTAGATTATTAAGGGAATGGAGGGCTGTTTTGAGTTTCTCCAACTCCAGAAATGTGGTAGCACCAGTAAAGTAAGTAGTAGGATATATCTACTGGACCTTTTTGCTTTTGGGGATAACAGATAAAAAGACCAGGCAACATCACCAAACTGAGATAAGTATAAATGAATGCATTAAATAGGTTAACAATATAACATGGAGACTAGACTAAGATCCAAATAGTATGTTTTAATTTTTTTAAGAGTTGTAAATGTCTTTGACCTAGATCTCAAAATTAATACCAACAGCTAGGAAGATGAAGGATTTTAATAAGGAATAAGGAAGATGAAGGAAGGAAGATTTTAATAAGGAAGATGAAGGATCCATTAGTTTAGGCAAAGAATAGTGACTGGAATGGCACTGACAGCAAAGAGAACAAGGGGTAAATGTCTTTACCAGTGGCTTTTGTCTCTTGAAATTGAGTTGATTGTTTTTGTTTTGTTTTGTTTTTTGCCCTAAGTAATTAACTCTCCTATTTTCTTCCCATCAGCGGATGATATGGGCTTAGGAAAAACCCTGACAATGATTGCACTTATCCTGACCCAGAAGAATAAAGAGAAAAACAAAGAAAAGGACAAAAAGTCAGTTACATCTAAAGATGGTATGCAAAAGCACCTTCATAGCCTGCCATTTCTGAAACCATTTAAGCCAGCTGAGAGGGGACTTTGTTGAACTAGAGGATACTTTTGGTCATGTTTAATTAATCTACTGGAAAACCAGTGTTAGACTACTTTCCTGTGATATCATTTCTGATGCTGTGTGTGCTAATTATGACAATTTTTTTCTCTTCTAACATAAACTTGACCTGAGATTGGAAAAAATGTGTGAAGAAAGCTAAGGCTCTGGAAGACTTAGTTTAAGCACAGTAATGATTATTTTCGTTAATGTTGAGGATATAACTATAGAGTAGACCCAAATTAAAGTATTTTTAAGGAAGATCTATTACAAGTTGAGTTTTTAGCCATCATAGAGTAAGCTGTTTTCCATGTCAGCTGTGAAAGAAAATTATCAGGAAGATTATAGACAATTTCTATCTTATCTCAACCTATGTTTTTAAAATGTAATAACTGTATTTAAGTATCTTATAAAGATTGTATAAAGATCTGATGTATTATGTATAGACATACCTCTTATAAGTTGCCATGTACACAAATACAATCTCAGTTGGTTAGATAACTAAAAATATCTGTGCCGTCTACTCTCAGGGCCTTTAATGAACCCTGCTGCAGCTGGATCCCGTGTCCTTGCGTACAGTAGTAGCGTGTGTGCACGCACACACACGCGTCAGAGGACGTTACCATCGGTTCTCAACTCTGTTAATGGAGGCGCAGTGGTACTAGTGATCACTGTTTCCAAAATAATGTTTATCTTATAAAAGAGCTTTTGTACTTATATTTTAGTGTGAGTGTACATTAAATTATGCTTTTCAGAAAAATTAGTGATGCTACCCTGAATCAGCTCTGGAAGTGTTAGCTAGGAAATGATCCAGCCTCTGTCTTCTGGCCACTCAGTGAAAGTGCAGTGCGTTTTTAGACTGAGGCCATGTACTAGACACTCTCCTCTCCCTCATTAGTCTGCTGTCCCTTTGACACTTTTATGGGAGAAAATAAAGAATTAAGCATTTTGGTTTAAAAGACTGTGTCTTCCAGTTGGAAGAGCAACAGTTGTTAAAAATGCTAATTGAAAGAATAATGTAGTCAGGTAATGCATTTAAGAAGTTAAAGTTAATGAATGTAACTAGGTGTTGATTTTTCTTCCCTCTCAAGAGTCCTGTAACTTTACTTCCCATGGAACGCTAATTATCTGTCCTGCTTCCCTTATCCATCATTGGAAAAATGAGGTAGAGAAACATGTGACCCTCGACAAACCAAGAGTCTATCTTTATCATGGGCCAAACCGGGATCAACGTGCAAAAGTGTAAGTGCAGAAATACCGCAGTCTTAGAGGTACTCAGCATCTTGGCTTAAGGAACCATACTGATCTTCACTAATAGGGATAGGTAGGAAAGAACACCACCGAGAACCTATCCATTCTCCCTGAGAATTTATTTAATCAGGGCTAATGGTATTTGGAGCTCTGGTGGTACAGTGGTTAAAAGCTTGGCTGCTAACCAAAAGATCAGCAATTCAAGTCCGCCAGCTGCTCCTTGGAAACCCTGTGGTGCAGTTCTGCTCTGTCCTGTAGGGTTGCTAGGAGTTGGAATTGACTTGATGGCAGTGGGTTTAATGGTATTTGTAAGGAACCCTGGTGGAGCAGTGGTTAAGCGCTTGGCTGCTAACCAAAAGGTTGTTGGTTCAAACCCACCAGTGGTTCCATGGGAGAAAGGTGTGACAGTCTGCTTTCTTAAAGATTAGAGCCTTACAAACCCTATGGGGCAGTTCTACTCTGTCCTATAGGGTTGCTGTGAGTCAGAATTGACTCTACGGCAGTGAGTTTTGCTTTCAGTGGTATTTGTAGGGACAGTGGAGGTTCAGTGGTAGAATTCTCCCCTTCCATGGGGGAGATCTGAGTTCCATTCCCAGCCAGTGTACCTCAAGTGCAGCTACCACCTATTCGTTAATGGAGGCTTGTGTGTTGCTATGGTGCTGAACAGGTTTCAGCAGAGCTTGTAGATTAAGACAGACTAGGAAGAAAGGCCTAGTGATATACTTCTGAAAAATTAGCCAGTGAAAAATCCTGTGGATCACAGTGGTCCAATCCTGTTGTGCATGGGGTTGCCATGAGTTGGGGGCCAACTCAACAGCAGCTCATAGCAATATTTATGAAGACCAGCAGCAGATTTTCATTATCAAGATCAAACGGCTTTCACTCTGTATTAAGAGATACATCTTGAGAGAATGGTGTCTTTTTGATGTGTCTTTGTCACTATCTCCAGGAAAAGCTGCTACATGAGATCCGGGAAACCCTGGTGGCAGAGTGGTTAAGAGTTCATCTGCTGACTGAAAGGTCAGCAGTTAGACTCCACCAGGCGCTCCTCAGAAACCCTATGGGGCAGTTCTACTCTGTCCTGTAGGGTTGCTATTAGTTGGAATCAACTCAACAGCAGCATTTAAAGAGACCTGAGATACCTCAGTTGTCAGCCAGGTGGCAGCAGAATTCCCCCTGGTAAAAGGATATATCACAAGTATTTCATAGTTGTTAAATTTCTGAATCTGACTTTATGTTTCTTTTGTTAGTGTGGATGGAATCATCCCAGTCTTACAAAAGATCTTGATATAATACCATTAATCAGTTGATATTTTTTTCTAGTTGCCATCAAGTCAGTCCTGACTCACGGTGACCACACCCATCCATGTCAGAGTAGAACTGTGTTCCATGGGGGTTTCAATGGCTATGATCTTTCAGAAGTAGATTGTCAGGCCTTTCTTCTGGGGCACCTCTGGGTGGATTTGAACCACCAACCTTTTGATTTGCTCCACGCAGAGGAGCTTATTAGTTGATAACCAAAACTCATTGCCATTGAGTCGATTCCTACTCACAGCGACCCTATAGGACAGAGCAGAATTGCCCCATAAGGTTTCTAAGGAGTGGCTGGTGGATTTGAACTGCCAACCTTTTGGTTAGTAGCAAAATGCTTAACCACGGTGCCACTAGGGCTCATATTAGTTGATATGGATGAATTATATTTCTGTGGATGTATTTTTCATATATGAACCAGGTTAGAGGTTTTATCCTTAAGAGGATGATTAAACTTAATTGTAAAATTACTGAAGGGGGAGTCTCAGGAAGGAGGAAAGAAACTGTTTCTCTAGATGAAATATCTTAGTCATAGTCTTTGTCTTTTGGTTTTGAAGGAATTGTTTTCTGTTTGTAATTGTGATATGAGGATCTGGGTTATGTAATTGCTGATCTATTCAAGGATAATAGTAAACTTGTTTCTACTTCTAGGTAGTCTCTCTCCCCAACCTCTAATATTGGATATTTTGTCTCCTAAAGAATGGGGCAGCAGTCTTTCAGGGATGAATTGCCAAATTTGTGAGTCTCAGTCATAGAACACAGTAACTTTCATGGCTGGTAGTCACTTCAGCAGGAGACAAAGGTATCAGGACAGCAGTGGCTGGCTGTGTGCCTTCTCTGGCATAGAATACTGTGAGTTGCCTGCCTTTGTTCGAAAGTGTTATTTAGAAATAGGTCTCACTTGATTTGTAGCTTGATCATACCTGGTTTGGTAGTCACAATGTACAGTTGTCTGATTGGAATCTTTATCAGTTATACGTCATCTTTATATGATGTTAAGGCAACATGCAGAATTGCTTCCTTTCTGAATGAGGCAAGTCAGTTTTATCAAAAGTACTTATTAATATTCTCTCAGGTACACATTATTAAGTTTCATGGGAAGAAGATTTGTGCCTTTTATTAAGAATCTTTACATGTGAAGAGTATAGGCAAGATAAACTGAAAGCTTACAGCATGTATATTTATACCTAAATGTCAGAGCTAGATTAATGAGTTTTCAGAAATACATTATACAATGGTGAGGAAGACATCACTGATGTAAAGATAACAGTGCTTTGAGGGTGTCTTACTTTCCTGGGACTTTAGTGTCATTCATCTCAAATCATCAAGCTTAATATGAACCCTAGCCAGAGATTTTCCTTTTTGACTCATTGGTTGGGAAGAGAGGCTGTTCTAGCTATAGTGAGCAGACTCTGAAAATGATCTGAGGTAAGAGATAAGGAAGACAAGTGGATAAAATTTGCCTCTCCAAAATCGTCTGTGTGGATGAAGGACAGAAGTTAATGAATTCTGCCGTCTGTCCTTCCAGCCATAGGCATTTGTACAAAAGGGTTAACTCTACATTATCAGTCCATGGAGGAATCTTTTACCATTTTCTTCATGTTGTCTTTATGCAGCCTCTCCTCATATGACATCGTGATCACTACCTATAGCCTTCTGGCTAAGGAGGTCCCCATAAAGAAGCAAGAGGGAGAGGTCCTGGCTGCAAACCTCAGTGTGGAGGTGAGGCTTGGGGCTGCCAGAGTTAGCAAAACTACCTTCCTGTGAGGTCAGAAATGTCCTAAATGTTCCACCTGTGGAAATGAATAGCTCTTTCCTCTGTCCTCTCACTATAAAAATGGTGTGGGGGTGGTGTCTGACCTCCTGTAACCCCACAAGGGGTAAGGAGAACCAGGATCAGCAGCACAAAGCTGACTCCCAAGAGGTGGAGGCCAGACAAGCCTCCTGTCTCTGCTGTCTTTACTAATTGTGACACCAACCATCCCTCCCACAACACTCTCTATTGGGTTCAATAATTCATTGAAGTGGCCACACACAACTCATAGAGCATACTCAAAATTTTGGGGTTTGTTAGGGAAGTAACAGTTACAATTCAGGCTCAAGAACACTCAAGGATACAGTTCTTCCATCAGGACAGCATCTTCCCAGCCATGCTCACAGGCATGCCTCTCCCTGGCCCTAGGCCTCTGCCCAAAGGTACTCAGCTTTTTCTCTCCATGGCCAGGAAGCCCACCACACCATTTCTTGCTGCCAAGTCTCTGCTGCTGGGTCTTTCCTGCCACTGCTTCTCACCATCTTCCGGGTTATAGCTTGCTCTCTCTCTCTGGGTCTCCTGCTTCCAGGAGCTTCTCAGCACAGGGATCCTGTGTCCAAAAGATGTGCTGGCTCCTGGCTGTTCTTCCTTGGTGGTGGTGGATTCCTATCTTACCCACCTCTGGGATGGCTTATTTCAAGCCCAACGAGATAGCAAAACTGACCAGTCATCTTGGTGGGCTACAATTACCCTATCTGTACAGTCCTGCCTGATCACCTGGGTAGGAGTTACAAGACCATGGCAAGAAAGGCCACATTAAGTAATTCATTGTACCGTACTGTCTCAGTGATAAAAGTGGAGATTTGGCTCAATATTTAGTTGTTTTTTAAAAACTAAATTGCCACATGGCAGTTGTGGTAATAAACACATGAATATAGGAAAGCCTCACTTGTTGAAATTTTTATTTTAGAATATTTGGGGTATATTCTTTGATATTTTTTATATTTAGTATGTAGGCTAGTATTGTAGGCCGGTAGTGTTGAACACTAATGACTGAAGACCAGACGAGTTGTGGAAGGACATCATACATGAAGAAAGCAAGAGGTTATTAAAAAGGCAGGAAAGAAAGAAAAGACCAAAATAGATGTCAGAAGAGACTCTGAAACTTGCTCTTGAACATCGAGTAGCTAAAGCGAAAGGAAGAAATGATGAAGTAAAAGAGCTGAACAGAAGATCTTCAAAGGGTGGCTCGGGAAGACAAAGTATTATAATGACATGTGCAAAGACCTGGAGATAGAACACCAAAAGGGAAGAACACATTTGGCATTTCTCAAGCTGAAAGAACTGAAGAAAAAACTCAAGCCTCGAGTTGCAGTATTGAAAGATTCTACAGGGAAAATATTAAACGATGCATAAAGCATCAAAAGAAGATAGAAGAAATACACAGAGTCACTGTACCAAAAAGAATTGGTCGGCATTCATCTGTTTCAGGAGGTAATATACGATCAGGAACCGATGGTACTGAAGGAAGAAGTCCAAGCTGCACTGAAGGCATTGGGAAAAAACAAGGCCCCGGGAATTGAGATGTTTCAACACATGGATGCAATGCTGAAAGTGCTCACTCGTCTATGCCAAGAAATTTGGAAGACAGCTACCTGGCCAACTGACTGGAAGAGATCCATATTTATGCCTATTCCAAAGAAAGATGATCCAACCGAATGCGGAAGTTATTGAACAATATCTAACATCACATGCAACTAAAATTTTGCTGAAGATCATTCAAAAGCGGCTGCAGCAGTATATCAACAGGAAACTGCCAGAATTTAAGCCAGATTCTGAAGAGGACATGGAACCAGGGATATCATTGCTGATTAAGATAGAGCCTGACTGAAAGCAGAGAATACCAGAAGGATGTTTATCTATGTGTTTCATTGACTACGCAAAGGCATTCGACTGTGTGGATCATAACAAATTATGGATAACATTGCAAAGAATGGGAATTCCAGAACACTTAATTGTGCTCATGAGGAATCTGTACATAGATCAAGAGGCAGTCGTTCAAACAGAACAAGGGGATACTGCATGGTTTAAAGTCAGGAAAGATGTAGGTCAGGGTTGTATCTTTTCACCATACGTATTCAGTCTGTATGCTGAGCAAATAATCTGAGAAGCTGGACTATATGAAGAAAAACGGGGCATCAGGTTGGAGGAAGACTCGTTAACAACCTTGTTATGCAGATGACACAACCTTGCTCACTGAAGGTAAAGAGGACTTGAAGCACTTGCTGATGAAGATCAAAGACCACAGCCTTCAGTATGGATTACACCTCAGTGTAAAGAAAACAAGAATCCTCACAACTGGACCAGTAAGCAACATCATGAGGAACAGAGAAAAGATTGACGTTGTCAAGGATTTCATTTTACTTGGATCCACAATCAGCACTCATGGAAGCAGCAGTCAGGAAATCAAAAGATGCATTGCACTGGGCAAATCTGCTGCAAAAGACCTCTTTAAAGTGTTGGAAAGGAAAGATGTCACATTGAAGACTAAGGTGTGCCTGACCCAAGCCATAGTGTTTTCGGTCGCCTCATATGCATGCAAAAGCTGGATGATGAATAAGGAAGACCGAAGAATAATTGACATCTTTGAATTGTGGTGTTGGCGAAGAGTATTGAATATATCACGGACTGCCAAAAGAACAAACAAATCTTTCTTGGAAGTACAACCAGAATGCTCCTTAGAAGCAAGGTTGGTGAGACTATGTCTCACATACTTTGAACGTGTTATCAGGAGGGATCAGTCCCTGGAGAATGACATCATGCTTGGTAAAGGAGAGGGTCAGTGAAAAAGAGGAAGACCCTCAGTATGTTGGATTGGCACACTGGCTGCAACAGTGGGTTCAAACATAGCAGCGACTGTGAGAATGGCGCAGGACCGTGCAGTGTTTTGTTCTGTTACACATAGGGTCGCTATGAGTCGGAATCGACTTGATGGCACCTAACAACAACAACAACAACAGGCTAATATTTTAATAATAATATTTTGGTATTAATCCATCAATCCCTGCCTCCCCTTTCTATCCTTCACACCCCCTCAGAAAAAGGTTGCAAATAATAGGGCTACAAATGGCCAGCAGCTAAATGATAATCACAGGAAAAAACCTGAATGTTTGCTAGTGGATCCAGGGTATTCTCAGTTATATAGGTTAGAGGCTTTATTATATAATTATTGTGGAGCCTTTTCCCCCCTGAAAATAGAATTGTTCCAAGAACTAATCTTTTGCATATCCTTTTATTTTTAGTGCAATAGAATATTCACAGATTTCTCTGTGGGACTCTGTAGAACATATTTTCCGCTTAAGAGTAACTCTGACTTCTTTCAGATAATAAACCTTTTAGGTTCCTCTGTTCCCCATTGCTTTTAGGATAAAATCCAGATCCCTTTACATGTTACATTGGGCTTTTTATGATCTTTTCCTTATCTGCATGTCCTTTAAGTCTCCCTATACCCCATCCCACCCTGTGGCACCTCATTCATGCTCAGTCTTACCAAGGAATTGTAGTTCCACCATACTGTGTCACCTTGTTGTGTCTTTGTTCTCCCTTTGACTGAAATGTGTTCCCTTGCTCTTTCTTCCAGGCTAATTTGTTTTTACCTACTTCAAGAGTCCTTTCTGGACCACTCCTTTTCCACCTTCCCCTCATTTCGTTGAATGCCTTTTGTAGCGCCTTGTGCTTATGTGTGTCATAGCACTCCATTTATTCAGCAAATATTGAGTAATATCAACTAGGAGTCAAGGAGCCCTGGTGGTGCAGTGGTTAAGCACTTGGCTGCTAACCAGAAGGTTGGCAGTTCAAACCCACCCAGCCACTCCATAGGGAGAAAGACCTGGTGATCTGCTTCCGTAAAGATTACAGCCAAGAAAACCCTATGGGGCTGTTAAACTCTGTCACATGGGGTTGCTGTAAGTCAAAAATCGACTCAATGGCACCTAACAACACCACTACAAGCCAGATGCTATTTCAGGTATTAGGGATACAGCAATGAGCAAGACTGACTACTGTCGTGGATTAAATAATCCAGTTGAATTTATTATATATGCACCATATTCTGATTATCTTTATACTTATTTTTCTCCCCCACTAGATTGAGCTTTTGAGAGTAGAAACTGTCCTTTATATCTGGCTTAGCATCTTACATATATATAAGTAGGCTTTTAGTAAATGTGTAGTGAATTTTAGTAAATTCAGTAAATTTGTTGAATGAATGAATTTGCAGGCTTAACACCTAGTGTACTTCTGGCCCATAGATACTCAAAAGGTATTGAAAGAATAAATGAAAATTCAAATTAGAAAACATTTTACTATGAGGTACCTTAAGCTCAAGGACTTGGACTCTCAAGTGACTTGTTTATTGGTACCTGTTGAGAGTTTCTACTCCTAGTTTTTTAAACTTAACTCTTACTGTGTACCTGATATGAGCCCTCACATTTGAAGGTAAGAGACAGTCCTCAGTACTTGTTTGTTTTTTCCCTAATCAGTTTGAGCACATGTACATTTTCCCATGCTGTTGTTGGATTGGTTTCGCTCATCTTCCCTCCAGGGCATCTCATCGCCTTTGCTTCACATAGTCTGGGCTCGAATCATACTGGATGAAGCTCACAATATTAAGAACCCCCGGGTGCAGACTTCCATTGCTGTGTGTAAGCTACAAGCCTGTGCCCGTTGGGCAGTCACTGGGACCCCCATTCAGAACAACCTGTTGGACATGTACTCGCTGCTGAAGTGAGTAAACTCTGTAGGATTATGTAAACGTGAACCCTGTCAGTAACCGTTCATAATTATTTCATATCTCAGGATACAGCTCCAGTGTGTGCCAAATTTTCTTCTTTAGCAGATGGCAAGCTGGTCAGCCTTTAAAGAACAAAAGGATTAATATTGATGAGAGAATATCTGTTGACTGACTGACTGATACAGGACTTTGATTACATCCAGCCCACGTTCATGCAAAAATATAAGACAGTTTAGATTAAAGGAAGCAAAAGTCATCTTTCTTCAGTCCAGTGAATGTTTTTGGACGATTTCTGCTTTAAAACATACAGCCTGGGGTCAGGGCTGCAATTTATTTGAAGCAAACAGAAAAGAATACTGATTTTGAAATATTTTCTTTTATTCTAGTCAGCCCGTAAGAGGATTTGGAATTTTTTTGCTACCCTTTGAAGCTTTAGGAATAAATTCTAACTATTGGTTACATGTCCTGTTGCGATGATGTGGACAATGTTAATGGAAAAAGTCACATTTTTATAATGTGGTTTTCGTTACTGACTTAGATCCTTTTGATCTGCCTAACAAAGCTTTGCTATGAAATTCATTTTTAAAGATGATTGGATGACAGCTGTAACAGAAAATATGATTTGTTTTTCATCTTATGTCTTTTTCATCCTTCCATACCTCTTTCCCCACTCTCTGCCCTTTTTCCCCAACAAAAAAAGATTTATCCGTTGTTCTCCATTTGATGAGTTCAATCTGTGGAAGAGTCAGGTTGACAATGGTTCAAAGAAAGGAGGAGAACGGTTAAGTATTTTAACCAAGAGCCTTTTGCTGAGGAGAACAAAGGAGCAGCTGGATTCCACCGGCAAACCTTTGGTAATCTCATTTATACCTGTCCCTGGGGAGAGCAGGGAAGGAGGATGACCATGTCCTTGTCTTCGGTTGAACAGCCGTGTATCTACTTTGCTTCAGGAGCCTCTGAATTTCCTATTTTCCTGATGAAGAGGCCCCAGGGTTGCTGTCCTGTGCTGTGTGTTATAGCAGTCCTATTTTTAGGGAAGGGTTGAAGCTGCTGTCCTGGGGTTGACTAGATTTCTAGTGTCAGATTTGGGGAAGTTGCTTCATAGTGTTCAGTTAATTTGTATAGCTTCATGCCAGCCACCCCCCGCTTTGTTTTTAACTCTTTCAGGTGATGCTGCCCCTGCGTAAATTTCAGTTGCACAAGTTAAAGCTTTCAGAAGATGAAGAGACTGTTTACAATGTTCTTTTTGCACGATCAAGGTGTGTGCAGTGCAGATCAGAAGCACCTTCTCAGGTGGATTGGTGTTTTCTTCCTGTTTTTGCCTGCTTGTGACTTGAGGGTCAAGTTTCCTATAACTATATTTATGGTATTACTGATTTGTTGGACATTGGTTTTCCTTTTTTACCCCTTTCTTTAACTTCTTTCCTCCCTCTCCAGCCCAAGTCTGTCTTATGTACACATTGAAGACTTTTGACCCTGTTCTCTCATTGACTTCCTTGCATAGAAGTCCTAGAGTGTGGGCACTGTGTACCATATCTGTCTGGTCCTTGTGGGGCTGTGCTGGGAAGTTATATCTCTTTTATCTTGTCATTCATAGAGCCCTGGTTGCATAGTGGTTAAGAGCTCGACTGATAACCAAAAAGGTCAGCAGTTTGAATCTACCACCTGCTCCTTGGAAACCGTATGGGGCAATTCTGCTCTGTCCTGTAGGGTCACTATGAGTCAGAACCAACTTGACGGCACCTAACAACATCTTGTCATTCAGCATCTCCCTGGAGCTTAAAAACAACCTGCTCTGTAATCCTTCCTTGTCATTGGCTCTTTGCACTTTCTCTAGGACTCTTGCCCTTCCCTGAATTCCAGAGTTACTCTCTTTCACTTGGTACTCTCACTGTCACTTCCAGTGTGAATACATTTTTTTTCCTTTTCTTTTTATGCCTTATGTTTATTATTATGGAGCCCTTGTGGCACAGTGGTTAAACATTTGGCTGCTAAGAGAATGGTTGGCAGTTTGAATCCACCAGCTGCTCCTTGGAAACCCTATGGGGCAGTTTTACTCCATCCTTTAGGGTTGCTCTGAGTCAGAATCAACCCGACAGCAGTGGGTTTGGTTTTTTGGTTTATTGTTAGCTCATTTAAAAAAAATGATTTGGTTTTTTAAATACTGACTTTTTCATAACCTTTGACAAATGCTTGCTGTGATTTTGGCATCATTTAAGAAGCTCGTGTCTGTAATTTGCCAGGGTCTTGCTGCAGGCACAGTGACACAGTAATGATTGTAAACTTAAATTTAATCTTATAGACCGTTATGCATGCATCTTCTCTTTTGTCTGAGGCAGGTCGGCTCTGCAGTCCTATCTAAAAAGACATGAAAGCGGGGGCAGCCCACGTGGAAGAAGCCCTGATAATCCCTTTAGTAGAGGTAAGCAGTGGGACACTGCTCATGAAAATGGGGATTCCAGTTCAGTAAAATAACAAAAATGGGAGATTATGAATTCTTGGTATCAGAAACTTGACCTTAACCAGGAACCTCAAATCAAAGTAAAATATATTGATTTGCTAGGCACTAGATCTGGTGATCTGAACTGTTTTTTAATTATTATTATCTAAATCTGCTTTATTAAAACCCAGTTAGGTCTCTGAAGAGGGGCCTGGTGGTACAATGGTTAAACTCTTGGCTATTAACCGAAAGGTTGGCTGTTCAGACCTACCCAGCAGCTCTGCAGAAGAAAGACCTGGCAATCTGCTCCCATAAAAACTACAGCCTGTAAAACCCTATGTGACATTTCTACTCTGTCATATGGGGTTGCTATGAGTCAAAAATTGACTTAACGGCACCTAACTACAATAAGTCTATAATGAAAACCAGTATTTCATTTGGCTTAATTCTTGGTTGGTACAGAAGTGAGTTATAACTATATTGTTGAATTGCAGACCAAACAATAAAACAGCCTCCTTTAGTTCTTCCCCCTATTTTTCTTTTATAAATCCTGCACTATTTCTTGTGGTTTGTTTTCCTTCTTGGAAGTGGCACAGGAGTTTGGATACAGTGGGCCTGGATACTCTGCAGTGGGAGACTCTCAGAGATCCAGCACCGTCCACATATTGTCACAGTTGCTTAGACTCCGCCAGTGTTGCTGCCATCTGTCTTTACTGAAGTCGGTAAGAAAAGCCCTTTGCATACTGTCATATGGTCACCTGAGAAGGCCATTTCAGGCTGTTGCGACTGTGATCCAGTCTGCTAGATCAAGGGAAAGGGTGTGTTGGGATTTTTTTTGGCGAGCTGGGGAAGAGGGTTTGCTTATTTTACTTTACCTTATATGAATCTTGATAATTCCCATAGTGTCCAGAACAGTGCTTTTTGGTTGGTTGGTTTGTTTTTAAACTTATTTTAGAATGGAAAATGGCATTTTGTTAAAAAGGAAACCATTTATAAATGCTTTGGTATTTCAGAATGTCATAAAGCTAACTCAGTTATTAGTGTTTTCTGCTTTGGGACAGTATTAGGACTTTTAAGTCTAGATATGAAAACTCGGGTATTCATACATATTGAAAAGGTACCTTTACATTGGAGAGAGGCACGTCCATAATTGAGGGGAGTATGTGATTCTTTTGAGGCTCTCTAGTAATGTATAATAGCTTAATTAGCTGTATTGTTCCAGCTAAGAATAATAGGATGATCATGTAGTCTGTCTGGCAAGTCTTTAAAAAGTCTGTCAGTTGTTTTATTTTTAGTCTGGTAAAAAACAAACTTGAAAGATTACACTTTAATCAGGTTTCTCTGCAGAGTTTCTGATAGTAAATTAGAAAGCATTTTGCTGTATAAAGTGTTAAGCAATGAGCCTTCATCAGCAGGTAATATGACTTGCTGCCTTAAATTCCCAACTGCTCTCCTCTCCTTTCTTTATTTTGCCCAGGCCCTGGATCTGACAGAACTGAACAGTGAAGGCCTCATCCTTTCCCTGGAAGAGCAGCTCAGTGCATTGACCCTGTCTGAACTCCACAGCCCAGAGCCGTCTTCCATGGTTTGCGTTAATGGTACATCCTTCAAGGTGGAGCTTTTTGAAGACACAAGGGAAAGCACTAAGGTATTTTTGTCACCTCTAGTCTAGTAAGAGAGACTTCTTCGATTTCTCGCACATGTTCCTGTGTGGGAGAGCCTGCTGTGTCCAAGCTGGTACGGCCATTTAATGGCAGAGCGGGAGCTGTTAGATTTTAGCTGGTCAGATTCTCCCTCCAGTCTTAAAGCCTTGTTTTATTTCACAAATAATCCAAAGCCTTATGATAAGGTGGGCCTTCAGAGAGTGATTTGGTACAGCCCCAGCATCAAAGTAGATTTTCTGTCATGGATTACTGGGAAAGTAGTATACCAGGTTTATGCTAAGGATAGGGCTGAGCGAGTGGGCAGTTTGTTTAGGAAAAGCCTTAAAGGAAAGCAACAAAGGCTAGAGACTAGTCATACATCTGAGTGAGCGTTTTTGGTAAATACCCAGAAAGCTTGTTTGGAAGCTTTAGCGAATGTTCCTCAGTCTAGAAAACTCCTCTTCAACAACATTTGGTGCAGACTTTAAAGTAGGCAAAGCTCTCTTACTTTCTCCTGTAAATATTATGATACGACCTTCTCTGTTCTAGCAGTGTGCTAGGTGCTAAGGGTACAGTCATTAGCCAGAATAGACTGTTTCTGCCTCCTTGGAGCATCTCAAGTAGTGAAAGCAAGAGGTGATTCATAAGCAGGTTAATGTACAGTGTGATAAGGACCATGATGGTAGAAACAAAGGATTCTATAGTAGCATGTAGGCAGTGAGCACTTTTGCGTCACCCAAACTTTGGAGGTTGGGGAGGACCTCTAAGAAGAAGCGACATTAAGCTGTCACATAATGGTGTTCTAGGCAGAAGGAACAAGGTGGACAAAGATGAGAGAAAGCATGGCTTATTGGAGGAAGACTTTTGGTGTGATTAGAGCATCGAGTTTGAAGAGGTCATAGTGAGAGATGAGTCCAGAGAAGTAAACAGAGGCCAGAGCAGCAAGGACCTGGTAGGTCATTTTAAGGAGTTTGGACATTATCCTCAGTGGGAAGCCACTGAAGGGACTTCAGCCAGGGGAATAGAAGGACAAATGTACATTTTAGAAATAGTCCTCTGGGATAGAGAGGGGTAACACTAGAATCAGACTGTCTAGGAGACTGTTGCAGTAATTCAGGTTAGAGAAGATGGAGACAAGTGAATTTGCTTAAACCTGTACATACTAATGTAACGTTTTCCCAGATATCATCTCTGTTGGCAGAACTGGAGGCAATCCGAAGAAATTCAGGGTCCCAGAAGAGGTAAATACGTAGTTTCATTTTCCAAATATTGGTTGTAATTAAGTAAGAAAATTTGATGCTGCTTATTATGAATTAGTCCTCAAAAAATATGTGTTGTAAATCTTCTATCCCTGTGGCAGAGCCCTGGTGGTGCAGTGGTTAAGAGCTCGGCTGCTAACCAAAAGGTCAGCAGTTGGAATCCACCAGCCACTCCTTGGAAACTCTGTGGGGCAGTTCTACTCTGTCCTGTAGGGTTGCTGTGAGTCGGAATCAACTTGATGGCAAGGGTTTTTTTTAATCCCTGTGGTTTTAATCCTGTTTGGGAATGGGTTGTCTTTGTTATGTTAATGAGGCAGGATTAGTGTAGGGTGTGTCTTGAGTGGGTCTCTTTTGAGATATAAAAGAGGTTAAACAAGCAAAGGAGCAAGCAGAGATGGGGGAAGATTGATGCCAAGCCACAGTGGAGATCTCCAAGGAACCAGGAAATAAGCTGAGGAGCCAAGGACCTTCTTCCAGAGCTGACAGAGAGAGAAAGCCTTCAGCTAGAGCTGGCACCTTGAATTTGGACTTTTAGCCTCGTAAATTTTGAGAAAATAGGTTTCTGTTTGTTAAATCCACCCATGTATGGTATTTCTGTTCTAGCAGCACTAGATAACTAAGATACTGCTGATGGTCATAAATCTCAGCTATTTATATCAAGTACCTTGAATCATGCTCAGCAGAAAGCACTAAAGTTATAGCACAAATTCCCTATGATTTCTGATTAAAATATTTGTGGCGCAGATTGGAAGGAAATCTCCAGAGATTCAGGATAAGCTAAGGATCTGAAGAAACATTTAAAAGTAGAGGCACACGTAAAGAAAAACAAAGGAATGACAAATGCTAAAGAAGGAAAAGGGGTGTGATCAGATGGGGGCTTCAGAAGCGCTGGTAATGTTCTCAAGCTGGGTGCATGGATACAGGGAGGTTTGTTCTGCTGTTTATTACACCTTACATGTATGTTATACATCTGCATTTGGATATATGAAATATTTCGATCTAAAACAAAATTTAGAAATGGTTGGGCATGGGGTGAGTAGAGAATCCTGGTGGCTTGACATTCTGTCTGCAAAGGGAGGGTGGCCTGTATCCCTTTTCTTCAAGGTCACAGATCTCTGGGTGAGTACAAGGTCCCCAAATTACAGTAGGCTGCACCTGTGACTTTAGTCTGGCAAAAAAAAAAGAAAAACTGTAGAATGGATCCAGATATAAACTGGATGCCTAATAGTCTCATAATGGGACCTAAGTGTGTATCATTTTCCCTCAGGTAGTAGAAGGCCTTTCCTCTATTACATTTGATGACTGAAGAGTCTTAAGAATAACAGGGGCATTAAAGCCCTATAGATGAATTAGTTTAATCTGTTTTTGGTGGGTTCGATTTTTTTATTTTTCTCTTTTCTCAGTGTCATTGTCTCTCAATGGACCAGCCTGCTGAAAGTTGTAGCATTGCACCTTAAGAGGCACGGAGTGACTTACGCCACCATTGATGGCTCTGTCAACCCCAAACAGAGGATAGACTTGACTGAGGCATTCAACAGTAATTCCAGGGGTCCACAGGTATGAGCTGGTCACATCAGAGCTTTTTGATTAAGAGCAAATTGTTCTCAATTCTCTGTATTGAGAGAGTCATAATATAGCAACTCAATTAAAAATATTTTCAGTCTTGATAATTTACTAGGACACATATCAAAGTATACAGATTATCTAAAGAGACTCAAAAGAGAATAAAATATGAGGGACTAAAAGGAGAATGAGATCAGAAGTGATTAGGATCAAGAATCTTTGTGATGGAGACAACATTTGAGATGAGCCTGGAAGGATAGGTGGGCTTTTGATATGAGGATATAGGGAGGGAAATGGAGGAACAAAGGCATACAATTGTAGATAATGAGAATTTAAAAATCATTAGTTGAGAATCATTACAGCAATAGGGAAAGGGAGGACTGATGGCATAGACGTTTTGGTTAATGGCAAGTTTACAGAAACAACCCCAGTGCTCTGAATTGTAGTATTCGCATATTTTGGCAGGCACACAATTAGTTTTTTGAGGTTGACTCACAAAAAAGCGAAGTGTGAATTTTCTCAAATGTGATGCATGGGAGATAGCATTAAAATTTCAAAAAACTGTGTGTTATGACAGCAGAAGGAAACTTAATAGGAACTCATTGCTTGTTCGCATTGATCTTGGGCTTGAACCTGAGAAAAAAGAAGAGGTGTTTTATGAGATCAAGTTTATCTAAAGTTAATGGTATACTTCCTTTTGAAGGTCATGCTAATCTCTCTCTTGGCCGGAGGTGTTGGCCTAAACTTGACTGGAGGAAACCATCTTTTTCTTCTTGACATGCACTGGTAACTATTCTGGACTTAATTCTTGAGTTGTCATGGCATAGGAGGGAGAGCAGGGCGCCAGAGGAGTAGTGGGGACGTACTTAATGTTTAATGTGCTCTTTTTTCTTTGTAGAGATGCCTCTGTGCATATATGTATATAGCTACATATCTAAACAGGGTTCCGAGGTAGCTGACTTCCCTGAATCCCTAAGCAGTACTTCAAATGACTACTTAAAATAGTGCAATCATTTTAGCGTTAACCTAACATCTGTTTCCATAGAAACTGGAAGCAGAGCTTTTCCACATGGCGAAGAGGTTAACACCTTTTCTCCAGAATACTACATATAGTATTCCAGAATATATATACATAATATATATAGTATTCCAGAATATATATACATTATATATATAGTATTCCAGAATACTATATTTGTTGAAATCCAAGAAAATGTCAGGCTTGGAGATCAAGGGGAAGCCTTATTCCAAAAGAAAAAGGCCAATCAGTTTTCTAATTGTATTAGAAGTAAACTTAATATATAGCCCCTGGTCTCACTGCATGCAGCATCAACTCCAGGAGCATAACAGCATCCTTCCTGGATATGAGAAGAATGAGTGAATGTGTTGCTAGGAGACAATGTCATTAATCCCAATTTCTAGTTTTCCAGTTTTACCAATCCAGGATGGCACTGGTGCTGGGCATTGTCATTTGTGTAAGTCTCCAGGCAGCCCAGATTGGTTCCAGCAGGTCAAACTGTCATTATCTTTGGAGAGAATTGTTTAGGTCTTATTGTTCTTGGGACTCCCCCTATACATGTGAGTGAGAAGAGCATGCTGTTTCCTGAAATGGAGAAACATTACCCAGGATTTTAAAGAGGTAAAACAAGAAACTAGTTTGGAGCTGATGAAATGAGAATTTATGAAGATGGAAACAAATTGAGTCTACTTAGTTGAATCATAGAATATTAAATTTGAAAAATGTATCTGAGATCCTTTAGCCAGCCATCCTGTTTTCCAAGTAGGAATCTGAAGCCTAAAGGGTTGAGGTTAGATGCCTTGCCCAAGGTCACCTGGCTGGTTAGTGACTGGACTCGAGGGTAGGTGACACCTCAGTTACTTAGATGCAGCAAGTGATGAGTGAGCCAAGAGTTACCTGACCTAGTTTCTCATTAGAGGTCCAGAAGGTATCTAACACTAGCCTTTCCTAGGCACCTAGGACAATGGTTGGCAGACTTTTTCTGTAAATATTTTAGGCCAGATAGTGAATCTTTTAGACTTTGCAGGCGATGCAGGTTTCTGTTGCATAGTCTTTGTTTTTTGTGTTTTTCTTTTCCACCCCTTAAAAATGTAACAACTGTTTTTAGCTCACAAGTCATACAGAAACAGGATGCAGGCTAGATTTGGCCTATGGACTGTAGTTTGCTGATCCCTGGTCTAGGATGCCAGTACCTTTGAGCTTTACCCTCTTCTAATAGGAATCCATCACTTGAAGATCAAGCTTGTGACCGAATTTACCGAGTAGGACAGCAGAAAGATGTTGTCATACACAGGTAAGTAGAGGTCTCCCAAGACCCAGGACCCTTCCCAGCTTCTACTTTCAGGAAATCCTTTCTTGGGTAGTGTTTTAATAGAATGTAAAATATTTGGTGATCACTTTTCTAATGATGCTCCTGAGGCATACTCTCCTTGGTCACAGGATGGAAATGAAAGCAATTTGGGAGTAACTTTAGAGTAGGTCCTTTCAAATGAAGAACAAGGTCATATATAATAGTGAGCTGTATCATAGTCAAAGTAGCTTGAAAGAAGCCATTCTTCAAAGTAGCTTAAAGAAGACATTCTCTTAGATAACTGCAGAAATATTATCAAAATCAGGATGTTAATATAGGTATGATACTGTTACCTGATCTGTAGGCCTTACTGAGATTTTGCCAATTGTCCCAATGATGTCCCTCATAGCAAGAGAAAATGCCAGATCCTTTGTAGCATTCTGTTGTCATGACTTTTTAGTTTCCTTTAATCTGGAACAGTCCCTCTGTTTTTCCTTTTGTTTTATGATACTGATATTTTTGAAGAGTACAGGCTAGTTATTCTGTAGAATGTCCTTCTATTTAGGACTTTCCTCTCTTGAAAAACAGTAAAACCTGCCTTAATGCTATAATTGACTCTAACTATGGCCCTGTTTTTCTCCTTCCTTTTCATGGCCAAGTTTCCTAAAGAGTTAGAAATCACTGTCTTTACTTGCTTACCTCCCATTCTTTCCTCAACCTCTGCAAACTGGCTTTTGCCCCTGATGCTGTACCGAAATTGCTGTTGTTAAGGGACACCAGCAACTTCCAAAATTTGCCAAGTACAGTGATTATGTTAGTTTTCCTCTGTCTTTAGCCCTCTTCCCATCTTACTCTGTATGACCCTCCGTTAATAATCCTGTTCACTCCAGTAAGTCCAAAATCTGTATCTCAGTTGCAAGGTCTCCTGAACTGCAGACCAAGATCTCTGTATCCCTGCAAGACATCTGAATCTGAGTGTCCACATATTCACCCACTGTTCATTCATCCATTCAGCTCATTCAGCAAATACCTACTGAGCACCCACTATGTAGTC
This sequence comes from Dugong dugon, assembly GCA_030035585.1. Classification (NCBI taxonomy): domain Eukaryota; kingdom Metazoa; phylum Chordata; class Mammalia; order Sirenia; family Dugongidae; genus Dugong; species Dugong dugon. Next base: position 158,634,370 of record CM057462.1, read on the forward strand.
CTAGTCCATGCTTCAGGAACTCAGTGTCACAAATAAATTTGTTTTTCATCACCTCAAATCTGTATTCTTTGTGTTTATGATTAGTATCACTGTTCATCTAATCACAGCCAGAAACTAGACTCCTCCCTCTTCCTCAGCTTCCACATACCAAGACCTTTAGTTTTATTTTCTAAATGTCTCTCATAACCATTCCTTCTTTTCCATCCCCATTGCCACTTAAGTACTGGTTGTTTCACACCTTATCTCTTTAGGTAACTAAGCTTCCTCTTCACTGACTCCTGTCCTTCTCTGCATCACCACCAGAGGGCTCTTTCTCACTAATAAATCCATCATCCCATTCCTCAGATTTCTCGGTGCTCACTTCCTATAGGATAAAATCTAAATTTCTTAGCATGACATGCAAAGGCACTCGTGATCTGGCCTCTGCCAGCTTCTTGAGCTTCCGCCATTGCAGTACAACATGATTGAGTCCTTGTGACTTTTCCCTGAGTATACTGGACAGCTGATCTTCCTCCAACAGCATGCTCTAAAACTCATCCATGGTTTACAACATGTTATTCCCTTTCCCTGGAATGCCCTTCATATTATTCCATCTGGCAAACCCTTGTTTATCCTACAAGGCCACACTTTGAGAGTTAACTTGGATCTGATTTTATTTTAGGTTATTTATGAAAGCTAACTCTCACGGAACTTTAATTTATGTTCAGAAGGAAGAACACCTGCAAAGAGACTAACAGGCCCAAAAAACAGAAAGTAGACATACTGAAACATCGAAACAGACATCACACATACACATCCCAACAAAAATTCCCAGTATTTCTACCATATGCAAAACTCAATTCTGAGCACTGTAGGAATAATTTATAAAACTTCCTGGCAAGGGGCTTACATTGCAGCTAGCTGTAATCTACTGAAATTCACGTCAGAGAGGGATGCATTTAGCTAAAAGTGATAGAATTAATGACTAATAGGACCTTAAACAGATAGGGGTGCATTTTTCTTTCTTGACAAATATTCTGAAAGCTGGAACATACAGACTTCTTTTTAATCCTGTTGCACACTGAGCGTGCTTCCGTATAGCACTTAACCAGGTTGTATTATTACTGTTTTTTATTCCTATGTCTGTCTCTCCTGTTATGTCTTTGAGGGCAAGATCATGTTCGTCTCTTCACCCCCTATAGCTAGCATAGTGCATGGCACATAGTGATTGCTTAATAAGTACATACTGAATGAGTGAATAAATGACATAACAACCATGGTATTTTCTCAGTTTGAAAAACCTGTTTTCAGTGAATTAGCCAAGAAATAGGAGACTGCTTCAACCAGGACATTAAGGCCCAGCAGAGAGAGAAGCTTTGAGGCCTTCTAACCTTACTGAGATGGAACTTTTTAGGTGAAAGCTGGATCTCTACTTTTTGGATAAGGGATATCTTTTGCTTATTTTGGCCTTTCTGTGTTAGCTTTGGAAAGAAAGAAAAAGCCAATTTGAGTCACATCATTTTAAATGGATATATATTTAGTTAAAATTGTTTGGGTACCTTAAACATAGGGTTCTTGTCTGAACCTAAGAAAACCTAAATAAATGAAGAAATTCCATTAAAAACTAAAGCATAGTAGAAGTTTGAATATGTTATTAGATATACTGCCTTGGGTTTTTTACTGTCTGCTTGTTTATTTGTTATTTAGATTTGTTTGTGAGAGAACAGTAGAAGAGAAGATACTGCAGCTCCAAGAAGAAAAGAAAAATTTGGCCAAACAGGTCCTTTCAGGATCGGGAGAATCTGTCACCAAGCTCACTTTGGCTGATCTCAAAGTCCTTTTTGGCATCTAACCACCTGTTTATGCGGCTCAGAATAGCGCCACCATTGGTTTGTGTTAGGACTTGGGAATAACAGCCTAACCATGGTCCTTGTGCTTTATTCTTGGCATTCTATTTAACCGTCAAACCTTATGCCCTCCTCAGAGAGGCCTAATCTTGCCCCCAGAATTGAAGATCTGCTGTCATGTTAATCAGTTGGTTATTTAATGAGTGGCAGATAAAAGAAAGTGCTTTGGAGTTAGATGATTTTGGAAAACAAGTCTGGCAGAGTTGTGTATCAGTTCTGTTGTACATCAGTTTTAGTAAAAGCTTGAAAGACCCAGTGCTGGCCTTTCTGGTCTCAGCTGATAGGGGACCTTTCCCATCACAGTCTCCATTCCATCTTTTCTTGCCAGTGAGGCTACTCATGCAACCACCTCTTATGGGTCGGGCAGAGAGCGGATCCCTGCAGCCATTCCTCTGCAGTTGTCTTAAGCCAGGTGGTTCTTCCTCTCAGTCTTAAGATCAGAGAGGTGCTTTATACATAAGCAGATGTTTGGTATTTTTATCATTTAGTATTCTGTCACTCAGTATTTGCATCATTGTATCATTTAGGATGTATATCATATCATTTAGGATTTGTATCATTTTTCACAGTATTTGCATTTGTACAAATCTTGGTATTTTTACCAATTTCCCAGTATTCGTATCTTAGTATCATTGTATCATTTAATATTTGTACCATCATATCATTTGCTGTTCATAGCATTTAGTTTCATCACATCCTCTAGTATTTGTGTTATCACTGGCATCATGTAATAAATATGTGTTTAATAACATAGCAGCAGAGACAGTGCTGTGTGTTCACCAAACCCCATCTACTTTTCCTCCTAGGCACCCAGAAAGATAACATTTCCCAGTCTTCACTGAATTTAGATAAGCCTTAGTTGTTACTTAGTTTGTAGTCAATGAAGTGTGGAATAAAGTGATATCAATCATTTTGAAGCTGCCCTCTATAACTTTCCAAGTGATTCTTCGTGCTGTTTCTTCCTCATGGACCTGCTGGATGTAGAGGAGCCAATGGAAGACCACACAGCCCTAGGGAATGATAAAGCCACTAGATTAGGGCTCCTTCACTCCCCCTCCCCACCACTGGCCTTTTGGCAGTCTGGTAAAGCCTGGGTTCCTGAATGACTGTGTAGAACAAAGCCTTCCCCATGCGTGCCTCTCTCCTCACCCCAGTTCACTTACACTGAGCTATGACATGAGCAAGAAATAAAATTTTCTATTAAGCCACTGAGATTTTGGAGGCCATTTAGCAGTTAGTATAGTACCCTACTACAAACACTTGAGAATTGTATACTTCTGGAAACTATTCTGGTTTCCACCTTCAAATTACCATCCTTTTCCAAAATGCTAACCGCCTTTCTGCTAGGAAGGATAGTTCTTTCTGGACAGAAATGTTTTCCTCCTTAGATTTAGAATTAGGAGATGAAACCTAACGTTGACCTTGTCACAGTTTGGACTGAGGCACTGGAGCCTGTTTGAGCAAAAGTGCTCTTTCTAAGGACAAGCTATAAAGGCTTAAGGACAGTGTGGCTGGGAGGAAAGAGTTCTGTTCTAGAACTTGGACTTTAGTACCAGGTTCACCCTAGTTGGGGTGTTAACCCTGAAAGAATCATTAACTTTTCTATACTTTGGTTTCCTCATCAGTAAGATGGACATTGTTTCAGAACCCAGCGGCTACAATAAGGTCCCTGACTAAAATCAGGAAATGAGGGAAATTGCTTTTTGGGAGTTATGCTATATGATCAGCACATCAGGACAAAGATAGGGTCACCTGAGAAGCAGTGGCTTCCAGGCCAGCAAGAATGTACAGACCTCTGCCATTTGCTGATTGCCTCTTATTAGACTAATTACAGATTGCCTGGGAATTCCAATTCTCTCACCTGTAAAGTGTGTACATTAGCATATATCATTATGCTCCACTGGGAATTTAATAACAGAAATACTTGCTATAATCTGTTTTTGACTAGGTAGGTGATAGATCATAAGCTCAGTCATGTCAAGGAGAAGGGGTGCTAGATGAACATTGCCAGCGTCCATTCTAAGCACTGTTTAGGGGAGAGGGAGCCTTAACTTTTGGGCTTCAAGCATTCTGGCTTTTAGTTTGGAAATTATAACTTAGTCTTCTGATATTCAGAGCCCATCAACTAATGTAATCTACTCTAAGATTCCTAGATTTTTAAACAGTTAATCTAGTTTTGCTTGTTCTAATTCTAAGATAGCAAAGCCATCTAATTAGGTCTTAGATTGTTGTTCCTCTAACAGCAAGGTGCTATTGATGGGATGTGGATGCAGAAAAAGTTGGAAGAACTGTCCTCCTAATGGATGGAATGTACTAAACATGCATTCCTACAATATCCTAGTCCCAGGATGGAAATTTCTCAGTCTGAATTAATATCACTAGCAGTGTGGTGACTCTCTCAGGCTCATGTACATTTTAGTCAGTGTGAGTCAGTTTCTTAAAGTCTGGACACGACAAGGTGGGTCTTTGGACCCTGTAGCAATGGGCAACATCCCTTAATGTGGTGACCTAACTGGGTTGCTGCCCTGTGAGTGCTGCCAGTGTCGGCTGCCTGCCTTCATGTGAAACCGCTGCTCCTGCCAGATTTTCTTTCTCCCTCTGCTACATACCTCACCAGACTTGGGCAAGGATGAAATGAGGTAATAAATGCTTTATAAACTGTGAAGCACTGTACAGATGTTAGTTTTACTGCTGTGTGACCAGGTCTGGGAATATTAGAATAAAACATCAGCATGGGTACAGCTGAAAGAGCCAGATGGGGAACATCTGGCACCAAAGCTCAACATTTCTAAGTGCCAAATTCACAAGCTATTTCTTACATGACAGAATTGCCTTCATTGAAAGTTTACAGTTTGACTTCTCTTTAGCAGTTCTGATCAAACAAATTACATGCATGCTATCGATGGATGGAATTCTGGACTCTTTGAAAACCTGGTCAAGGACTATATTGTCATACAATCATTATGAACAGCATTAAGTAGAATTACATCTTCATGGGACATGATCTCTTTCTCTAGCGATCATGTGATTTCGTGTGATTACTTATGAACACTGGGTTGTTTCCTCTGTCTGATTGCCTCTGTTTCCCAAAGGGGGCTTTCAGTAGGGCTGGAAGGTAAAACCAGATTATCCTGCACTAATGGGAAAATCAAGGGGATGCCAGCACTAAGTGGCCTCTCTGGTTGTCAGGAATTGAATTGTGATGTCTACCATAATACCTTAGGGAATTAGGTTTACAAAGTAAGATATTGTGCTGTGTGTTACATAGTGTCTTCTTGTTAGTTGCTATCAAGTAGATTCCCACTCATGGTGACCCCATGTGGGCAGAGTAGAACTGCTCCATAGGGTTCTGAAGGCTCTGACCTTCCAGAAGCAGATCGCCATGCTTGTCTTCCGAGGCGCCTCTGGGTAGTTTTGAACTGCCAACCTCTCAGCTAGTAGTTAGGCACTTAATTGTTTTCACCACCCAGGGACTCCATATAGTGTCTAGTTTTAATAAAAGGCAGGAAGAACTTTTAAAAAGCATACCTACAGGAACAAAAATAATTTTAATAGGAATTTAGAATACCTAGGTAGTGGCGCAGCAGTTAAGAGCTCAGCTGCTAACCAAAAGGTCGGCAGTTGGAATCTACCAGCTGCTCCTTGGAAACCCTATGGGGCAGTTCTACTGTGTCCTGTAGGGTCGCTATGAGTCAACCAACTCGATGGCACCTAACAACAATGATATATAACCTAGATTAAAATTTTTTTTATATAATAAAAATGAAATCAGGGTCAGTTGTAATATAAGGCACCATAGGAGTCAGTAGCTAGGAAATGGAGATGGAAGTGAAAAAAAAAAGCTTAACCCCTAAAAGGGAACAGGGAGACAGACATGCAGTTACACAGTGTTTTTTCTATCTTAATTCCTTTATATCTAGATTCCTCAGCTAAATCTGAGTCTAGGTAGACATTATATATGAAAGGGAGGAGAGGGAGAATACTTTTATTGCTTAATTATTTATACATTGGTTTAAAAATATATATTGAGCACCTACTATGTGCCCAATGGTAAGCAAAACCCAAAATGGCCTGTCTTCCTGAGGCTTACAGTCTCAGGGGAGACAGGCGTTAATCAGATGATCACATATGGATGTGCAGTGGTAATGGTGATGAGCGCTACAGTGATGTAGCTGGGAGGGCTTATAACTGGATTTGACCTATTCAGGGAAGACTCTGACAAAGAAATTAAAATCCGTATGTAGGCGTTAACAAAGCAAATGGTTAAATACCAGTTTCCATAGAGTCAGTTCTGACTCATGGCAACCTCATGTATGTCAGAGTAGAACTATACTCCATAGGGTTTTCAATGACTGATCTTTTTGGAAGTAGATTGCCAGGCCTTTCTTCTGAGGAGCCTCTGGGTGGACTCAAACCTCTAACCTTTCAGTCAGCAGCCATGCACTTAACTGTTTGCATCACCCAGGGACTCCAGGAGTTAAATGGCTCTTTCTGTACTCTGTGTTTGGTTAGCTGTCTTAGTTATCTAGTGCTGCTATAACAGAAATACCACAACTGGATAGCTTTAACAAAGAGAAGTTTATTTCCTCACAGTAAAGTAGGCTAAAAGTCCAAATTCAGGGTATCAGCTCCAGGGAAAGGGTCTGTCTCTGTCGGGCTTCTCATCCGTGTTCCCCCAGACTAGGAGCTTCTCTGCACAGGAACCTCGAGTCCAAAGGACATGCTCTGCTCCAGGTGCTTCTTTCTTGGTGGTATGAGGTCCCCAACTCTCTGTTTGCTTCCTTTTCCTTTTATCTCTTGAGAGACAAAAGGTGGTGCAGGCAACACCCCAGAGAAACTCCCTTTACATTGGATCAGGGATGTGACCTGGGTAAGGGTGGTGTTACAATCCCACCCTAATCCTCTTTAACATAAAATTACAATCACAAAATGGAGGCCAACCACACAGTTCTGGGAATCATGGCCCAGCCAAATTGATACACATATTTTTGGGGGGACATAATTCAAACCATGACATTAGCTAAACATCTCTTAACTGAAACAAACCTAAGGTTTCTGCATATATCCTCTGGAATAAAGTTGAGCGACTACTGTATTTCAGAGATTAGAGAATGGATGGGCTGACAGGTATATGTGTATGTTTGTTATCTAAGACAGCCGAGTGTTTATCCTATTTCAACCTCCCAGAGGATTGAAGCTCTAATTTGTGACTCTTTTTATTACCTGTAACACCAGAGGTATAACTTACATCATAATGCTACATCTTGTTGATGCTTCAGTGCTCACAACTCAAAGATAATTTTGGAAGCACTTTGTTACACTGAGTACAATTCCTGAGCCTTCAAACTTATTTTTTTTCCCCCTAAATCTTAGAGTCTTGGGCTCTGCAGATCACTCCTATTTTGCTTGTTCTTCCAGCTGGTAAGGGCTACTGAATTAAATTGAGTTTATATGCCATTGTAGCACAGGTCAAAGAACAACCTACCCTCTCACAACCCCCTCCATGTACATTTTTCATATTTGTAACAGAATTGTTACCATTAATATCGCTTAAAAGACAAAAGCAGTAGTCAGAATGTAGATGTCTTACAGAGATTCTTTGTTGGAATTTAGCTTCCAGTAAAGTTGTCCAATTACCAACACCCTTTTCAACTGAAATAAATGATAAACTTTTTATCCTCAGATCTGAAATCTGATTCATTAAAAGCCACGTGGGGAAAATAATAATGTAATGCACCAGGCTTCTTCATGGCAAGCAATTCCTTAGATGTCTGAGGTAACTGGAAAATTCAAGGCTGGTCCCTAAGGTGTCTGTAATCTATTCAACAGGCTGGAGGGAAGGCTGAGATTTTTTTTTTTTCCCAAGTGATATCTGGTTAAATGAAAAATACTGGAGTCAGGGGGAAGGGAAGTCTGGTTTGTACAACTGGGTACCAAGGAGATCCATACTAAAAACTCTTTATCAATGAGATCATTATTCATTTAATGCATGCAACAAAATACACTATGAAGTCTCTACTATGTACCAGGAACTGTTTGACACGGGGAGAATATAGTAGTTAATAAATGTCAAATCCCTGCCCTGGTAGAGCATAATTCTAGTATAAGAGGACAGACAATAAAATAGAAAATAAAAGTTAGATGGTGATGAGTGCTATAGAGGAAAGAGAACCCAGGTGAAGGCAGTAGGAGTACTGGGCTGAGGAGTTGCTCTTTTATATGGGGTTGTTAGTAACCTCTCTAATAAGGTGATTTTTGACATGGGAGCAGAAACCTGAAGATGAGGAAGTGAATCATGGAGGTATTCAGAAGAAGAGCATTCCAGAAGAGGGGCAGTGATTGTGAAGGCCCTGAGGCAGAGTGCTTGGAGAGTTGGAGGAGCAGAAAGATAGGCCAGCTTGGCAGGAAGGGAGCAGAGTGATGGTGGTGAGGTGGCTGAAAAATGAGAGAAGAGCAAGGATCCAGATCTTGCAGGGTCTTCCATGCTGATGTGAAGACTGAACTTTACTCCAAATGAGATGGAAAGCTAGTGGAGGACGTTGAGCAGAAGAGTGACATGATCTGACATGTTTTAAAAGGAGCCCTCTGGTTGCTGGGTGGAGGATAGACTATAAGGGAATAATGGTAGAAGCAGAAAGGCCAGTTAGAAGCCTATTGCAAAACTCTCGATGAGCAATCATGGTATCTGAGACCAGCATGGTAGCAGTGGAGGTGAAGAGTAGTGGCCAGCAGATGACTTTCGAAGATACAGCTGATAGGATTTGTCAGGGTGACAAAGAAGTCCCAGATTACTGGGCTGAACAACAGTAAGAATGGATATGAACTTTCCACTGAAGAGATGGAGAAGACTGCGGGGAAGGCAGTTTGGTGGTGGTACGTGAGTAGGAACTGAACGGAGTTCTGATTTAGACATCTTAAATTTGAGGTGCCTGCTGCACATCCAAGTGGAGATGTTATATAAGCTATTGGATAATTGTATGGGGTTTGGAGCTGGAGATCAATTTGGGAATAATCAAGTGTATAAATGGTATTTAAAATCACGAGAGGATGTGCTTTTCTACGGAATAGAGGAAGACAAATGCAAGAACTGATCCTAGAGGCTCTTCAGTGCTCAGAGATCGGGGAGGTAAGAAGTAACTAGCAAAGGGGACTGAGACTCTAACCACTGGAGTAAAATAAGGGCCATTAGGAGTCCTTGTGTGGCGCAAATGGCTAAGTGTTCAACTACTAGCCCAAAGGTTGGTGGTTCAAACCCACCCAGTGGCACCACAGAAGAAAGGCCTGGCAATATGCTTCTGAAAGATCACACCCTTCAAAACCCTATGGAGCAGTTCTACTCTGCACATATGGAGTTGCCATGAGCCAGAATCGACTTGATGGCAACTAACAACAATAGTACCCAAGTGACAGCAAGACAGATGTTTTTCTTTAAGAGGAAAATGGCCATTTTTAGAAAGGAAGGTGGGAGAGTAGTCTAGAACAGGGTTTCTCAACCTTGGCACTATTGGCATTCTGGACTGGATAATACTTTGCTGTTGGAGGAGGGGGGCTGTCCTGTATATTGTAGGATATTTAATAGCATCACTGGCTTCTACTCAATAGATACCAGCAGCACCCCCACCCCCAGTTGTAACAATCAAAAATGTCTCTAAATATTGCCAAGTGACCCCTAGGGGGCAAAATCGGCCCCTGTTATGAACCACTGATCTAAAAGCAGCATTGATGAGCTAAAAGGACACTTACCTAACCTCAGGGCCCCATGATATTAGGAATGAGGAAGAGCAAATAGCTAATAATTTGGGAGGGTTACTGGGACAACAGTGTCTTCTGGGAAGATCAGATTTTGGTTACAAAAAGAGGCTGAAGGAAATGTTTCTAGAAAAGGGTGAGAAGGTAAGAAGCCCTGGTGGCATAGTGGTTAAGAGCTCGGCTGCTAGCCAAAAGGCGGCAGTTCAAATCCACCAGCCACTCCTTGGAAACCGTATGGGGCAGTTCTGTTCTGTCCTGTAGGGTGGCTATGAGTCGGAATTGACTCAACAGCACCTAACAACAACAACTAAGGCATAAGAATATCTCAGTATTTACTGCTACAATGCAGGCCTATCTCTTAGCATCACACATCATTTGCCTGACCCAAGTCACCACTCAAATGAGTCACCTACTTCTTAAGGGATCCTATGAGGCAGATTTAAGTGATTGTATTTAATACATGCTGAGTTTGTTGCTATAGAAGACAGAGTCCAGATGAATACACAAAATATATATAGTGAAGACCTTGGCAGGGCTGAGGCACCAGAGCTTTGTACTTCCTCTCCCAAAAATTCTCTTCAGCCTTTAAGAGCTAAGAAGTCATGCTATAAGGGTCAAAGCTTCTAGCTAAGTTCCAAGGTATAGAGGCAAAGTGAGACTACTCACTAAAACACATAGAGGGTTAACAGAGATGTGTGGAGGATGAAGGCATGAGCCTGGCATGCATATAACTGCTAAATTTATAAGGTTCTATTTCAATACCAGGGGTCCTGGTGGCGCAGTGGTTCAGCGTTAGGCTGCTAACAAAAAAGGCTGGCAGTTCAAATCCATCAGCTGCTCCTTGAAAACCCTATGGGGGCAGTTCTACTCTGTCCTATAGGGTTGCTATGAGTCAGAATCAAGTCGACAGCAATGGGTTTGGTTTGGGTATTTCAATACCATTCCCCTTTATTAACTTACTACTTGTATGCCCTTGCCCAAATAGTAATCTTTCAGGCTCTGGTAGCAGGGGAGGAACATGGTATCGAAGGAGGAGGGGGATGCCCACCTAAACTGCAAGATCACATTATAATGGTCACAAAACTCATACGAGTCAATCCATTTAAAGTGTGCTAGCAAAAAGTGGCTAGGATGAAAGCAGGTTTTCATTCTCTGAGGGAAGTATTTAAATAACATGTGGCTCAGGGAAAAGGCTGTAATGTGTCAGAAAGTAAGGAACTAAACAACCCCCATGAGTTCTAACTTCCAGTGTCATAGCTATCTCTGTACCTGGACAAAATAAAAAGCAGCCTTAGTACAGAAAGATGCTACCCACCTTTAAGAGAAATGTAGCGGTGGTCTCTGGTGCTGAACCATCCACACATACCATCAGTGATTCACATAAAAAGCATTGGAGTTCTAAGGTAAGATAAGGCACTTTGTTTTTAATTCTATCAGTTTCTTCAGAATTAATCAAGGACCAGATTCCTCTGGGAATCTGACATCATGCTGGCTGCACGTTTAACAGGCTGATCTTGTCAGAGGGCCACGGTCCTGAGGAGACTCCTTGGTGCGCTCTGCCCACCTGTCCCCGTGCATTCCGACTTCTCCGTCAACTTCCCACAGCAAGACCAGTGGGGACGGCCTGGGTGGCCTTTATGTCCATGGCCGCAGCCTAGGTACCCACCTGCATGGTACAAAGAGGAGAGGGAAAAAACAACCATTATAGTTGAGTCTAGCAGATACGGTGGAAATTAATACATCTCCTGGCAGCATTTCTGACTCAAGGAAGTGAAAATATCTAACAAAAATCTGGTGAGAGGAACAAGCCATCTGACTCCTCTGTAGTCAAAAGGACTCTCAAGACCCATCTCATTAACCCATCAGTTAATGTTAGTGGACGTTCTAAGAATAATGTTAAAATTTGCCAACTAAAGGAGATGAACTGGTTTGCATTTTAACTGTAAAATGATCGAAATAAAAAAGAAGGGTAGATTGTTGGCATGCTAACCAGAGAGAAGGTGGATCCTGACGTGTTTTAGAAGTGGTACAAAAGCCCATTTCATGGCTCATCATGAAGGACACGATAGAATTTTTTTTTAAAATAATTTGTTCTCTTGTCTGTCTGAGCTGACCCCCTCCCCAAATAAGAGGAGCCAGACTTGGTTCAATTAGTGTAATCATCCACTCCCCCAGCCCTGCCTCATTTGGAATTTCTTGAAGGTCTTAAAAGGAAGAGGATGGGTTTACATTTTCACACTGCTCAGGTGGCCAGACTGAAATCAAGAAGCCCACAAAGCAGCACAGGGCTCATAGGATTAGTAAATTATATCAAAGCTAAAAAACGCAGAACACTCAAGCTTGTTATTTCAATTTTCAAAATAAATAAGCTTTAAATGAAACTTTTAGAACAGTTTTATAGACACAGATTCTATTTCCTAGAAACAACGCCTAAGTCCGAGTGTTCTAAACCCAGTGGCTGTGTGGTAGTGGAAGGGCTGTCACTGGATTCCCACTGCAGGGAGATAGGCCCAGAGTATGTGGCTTGCCCTCCTTACCTGGCATCGTGCCTCCACAAGCACAGCGAGCAGTCTTCTGGCCTCCACTGGAGCAGAATGTGCAGCAGTGAAACACCCCGTGGTGTGAGCGGCTCTTCTTTCTCACGGTCACAGTGAATGGTGAGCCCTTCAGTGTTCAGAAGAGCAAAGAACATCACCTTATGAGTCAATAGGGATGTGCTGAGCATCACTGTGTGCTAAACGAAGTGTAAGTCAAGGGTCTGCTCTTGGAGGAACAAGGACAGCACTAGAGGTAGAGAGACTAGGGGACCACAACTAACCCTGTGCTCAGGTGGGTAGGGGCAGATACAAATGAAGTGAAATAATCAGGGAGTCTGTGCTGCCCTTTAGCATGCTTTTCACCACAGATGCTAAGAACTTAATGTAGGTGCTGATCTTCCCCATGTGGCTGAACCATATGGGCACTGCTAGAGTCCCACAGAGCAGCTCCATTGTCATGACACCTGTTTTAGCTGGGGCTTGTTCTGGCAAACGGGAAGAAAAAGCAGAAGCCCAGACCACAATCAGCTTAAGCATCTTCCTAACAGATTCTGTCTCATTCTGTCCTTGCATGGAGTGGAAGCCATGTAGATCACTTGATACACTGTTGTTGCTGTGTGCTGCCGAGTTGCTTCCAACTCACAGCCACCCTACAGGACAGAGCACAACTGCCCCATAGGGTTTCTAAGGCTGTATTCTTTACAGAAGCAGCTAGTAGGCTGATACATTAGTAATCCCAATTTGTATTTGTATGTGACTGACTGCTATCTCCTCAATTTTTGAGGAATCTCAGAGGTAGTTAAGTGCTATGACCACTAGGACATTCTGTAGCCCTTTCTCTAATTTCTCAGCCACATGCCTCCTCTCCTCAAATACGAAGCTAGCCCTTTTCTTTCCACCCTCCATCCTGGACACGTCTGTTTACCCACCCACTGATTCTGGGGCTGTGCAGACATATGGAAGGGAGGAAGGTGTATGTGGCTAGTAATTCCCAAATTAGTAATTGCCGCCTGCTTTCTTCAAGGGTTACATTCATTCCCCAGTTCCTATCCTATGGTAAATGGTATTTAATGAGTGTTGCCATGTGCCTACCCCTGTGTGAGAACATTATTTGAGAAAGTGCAAATTAGAGAGTCTGGCAGCTTAGACGTCTTCCAAATGTTAAGTTTCCCTTCCTTTAAAAGAGTTTACAATCCATTTTAAAAACATCTTGGAGTTCAACGAAATCGGTTCAAATTCCAATCTGTGACTCGCGGCAAGTTTTGGTCTCTCAGCCTAATTGATAAAATGCAGACGATGACCCCCATGCCGTGGAGTGGCTATAAGGAAAAGTGAAATAATGTCTGCAGAATTACCTAACCTGTTCCTGGCATATTTAATTAGGTAAGCAATAAGTGGCTACTGGATTTGAATCTTCCTAGTGCACAGATCACAAGCCTAACATATCATGACGCTGTGTGGGATTTCACTGTCCCTGTCAGTGTTGAGGGAAACCTCTGACTACTGGAATGTCAGGAGAGAAATTCTGCCAAACATGTTATTACCCAATTTTTAAAAATCCATAATCTCTAAACCAGAAAGTATTATACCTGTTTAGTGGAGGTGGTATAGTAACCATGGTAACATGTAAGCATATACATAAAACAGAGTAGGGAATCACATGGGCAGATGGATAGATGACTGGTCAGCTGAGAGGAGGGGTCAGAACCCTCCTAATTGTGTTCCCACGTTTGGTCTTGGTCTGAACAAAGCTGGGAAATCCTGAGCTAGATTATATTTCTTGATCACGTATGTTTGTCTGCTGGTAGTCTGCCTCATGTGATCAAAGCATCTTCAAAAACTTAAGAATTCCAATAAACTGACTAGGAGGGTGGTAAAATACAAGGCATGACTGCCAGAAGGTAAAACAGGGATAAACCATAAAACTCATAGCGACCCTATAGCACAGAGTAAAACTGCCCCATAGGGTTTCCGAAGAGTGGCTGGTGAATTCGAACTGCTGACCTTTTGGTTAGCAGCCAAACTCTTAACCACTGTACCGCCAGTGCTCTAAAACAGGGAGAGTTCTTCTAGTCACCTGCATTCTCTAGTAAGAATGAGGGTAGCAAAATGGGGACCACTGCTAAAGTGAAGAAAAATAAGGAAGAAGAAGAGACTCCTGATCAGTGTCTCCTTATAGCTGATCCTATGAGAAATGTCTACATCTTCTGAGAAGACAGAATCCAGGGCAGGGGGGTGGTGGGTGGGAAGGAGAGCAGTGTGAAAAGAAACTCAGAGAAGCATGGGCACAGATCTTACTCACCTGTACATGCTGCTCTTTGACACAGACCCACACAGAATAGATCCCAGGTTCCTTGGGTGTATAGGAGACAGAATATGTCCCATCCCTGTTATCTTGAACAATCGTTCTGACTGGACTGGATGGAGATAAGAATTAAAAAAGCATTTACTCTCACAAGCCTGCTTCAGTTGCCTATTACTTTAGGATGTAAACTCTACACCATTCCATTCATTATTAATTTTAAATGTCCCCCAAGCAGGATGCCACTCCCATTTACCTCAAGGGTTGTCTTCACCTGGGTAGGTAAGCAAAATAAATCTTAATCTGATATTCAGATGAATTCCCTGAAAATGTATTGTGTTCTTTTCAAGGGGCTTCTGTTGCATCCCAGGCTCTTTGTCTTCCCTCTTTCCTACTCCAATTCCAGAGAAATACAAATATGTTCCCAGCCCCATCTAGTAGCAAAGTGGGGTTGAATTTGAGAAGGGCATCATTCAGTCTAACATAGATTTTTCAGTCTATTCAAAGCTGGGAATAAGACAATCTAAGGGGAAGATAATACTTTTGAGAGGAAACTGAATATAGGTATAAAACCCACACAACAAAACACATCTGATCCAATTGGTTATGCCATATGTTTTAATAGCATCACAGGGAAGTAAGATGTAACTACTGCAGATACATCTCCAAAACTGCAAGGGACCTCAAGTTTTCAGTTTCATCACTGCTTATTAACCATGACACATAATTGTATAATACAAACCAGTCTTTCTTATCTTTAGGGACCACAGCAACTTGAATGTTGTCTCCTCCCCTGCCCATGCTCTCTCCTGCTGCATCCTTACAAAGTAGGGTGAACGAGGCTGTCTGTTTCTCCCGGGCTCTGTGGAGATCTGCAAAAGATTAAACACTCAATATCCACCTTCAAGGCAAGTTGCAGTGCCTACATCTCAAAGTTAGACACTGTCTTTCTTTTTCTCTTCAGAACAAAAAGTTTGTGCTTCCTGTTCACTGTAGCCGCCCCTCTCCTTTTCTCTTCTCTTCCTGTTTTTTCTCCCAGACTGCACCTCTTGGGAGTCTCTGCTGGTTGAGCTTGGTTATCTTTCTGCCAGTAGCTGCTCCTGGGTCACATAGGATCCTGACCTTCATTTAAGAAGCTTTGAAAATACTCAGGATTGACCTAATTATTCAGAGAAGAAAGGCTCTAGACCTCATGAGAGAGGATGGTAACCCCAAAACTACCCTGAGTTCCAGATCCTGCTGGATTAGGCAGGGGGTACAGCTGACCAGCTTGGACTGTTCTTGTGATATCTTCCACAACTAGGTAGCTCATGCCAAGGTGCTGGGGGGATAGCCTATAGCCTCAGCCCCTAGGCCAACATTCAGATGAAAAAATTCAGGTTTTCTTAACCTACATATGGTTCAGGAACCACTAGAAGGTCCACTGAGGGGCTTCTGAAGGGACTAAGAATCTCCTGAGATTGTATGCCCAAGTTACTGGGTGTTTCGTGGGGAGAGACCATTCTCAAAGGGATCTATGACCTTCAAACAGTTACGAATTCTGGTGACAGAGTAAGGACGACTCTAGGATACAATCCTCCTGTCTGGACTGATCTATGAAATGCTTGATTAACATGTTTCCTTTAGGAAACGAACACTGTGGTCAAGAGAAATAATTTTTCCCCCTACTCAGTGAAATGTCTACCATATCCCTTTTCCTAACTGCCAGTGGCATAAATGGTTTATTCAGAACTTGATCCCAGCACTCTGGGACCTGCCATGCTCCTCTCTAAACAGGCAGGATTTGGTCCTGCCCTTTGGGCACCATCTCTGTTCTGTCACCTGATAGAAATAAAGCATGATCCTTGAGCACCTTGGTAGATACTACTGTTCTCAACCGGAAAAGGATCAAGCCTCACCTTAGTAGTGGCTATCAGCAGTACTCCTCCAACTCCTGACCAGAGCAAATTAGAAGGAAGAGTACAAGGGAAAGCTTACTGTCCTTTGGATCACTACGTCTCTCTCCCTTGGCAAAATGGTCAGTAGGGGAGGTCTGCCTAGCTGAATGAAGGCCCATAAGCCACAAATCCTTAAATACCATGTTCCTGTCCACTACCCTCTCAGTGCCCAAAAAAAAAGCCTTCCTACCTTCTCCTTGAAGGACACACTTGGCAGGATCGACCTCTTTGGTATTGATGGCCCCAAAAACTTCATAGCCATGGCACCGGCCTGCTTTCTCCTGAGGAGAGAAGCATATCTTATCGTTTACTCCAGGACGGGCACTATATTCAACTTTGTTCAGCTTCGTGAGTCGTTCTACTACTACCCCCTTGGTGATGAGGATCTCCAAGTCTGAGCCGCTTGTCAGCAAGTGCTCGGTGAACTCCACTCCGGTCCGCATGTCGGCCAGCAGCTGCTCCAGCTGTGCCTTCTGCAGCTGCAGGGAGTTTTCCTTCTGAATCCGAATGTCATCCAGCTGCTTCAGCAGCTTGTCCCGATGCTCCTCAATGGCCTTGATATAGCCCTCAGAGAAGGTTCGGACATCCGCAGCAACAGTCTCCACTCGCTCCTGGAGGGCACTGTTCAGCCCTTTGATCTGAGTCAGGGCTTCCTCCAGGGCCTCCACATGGGGCTGGGTGCCTTTGAGGAGCTCCCGCATGGAGTCCCCGTGCTTGTGGATGACGTTGCTGGTAAAGTCATAAGGGTGCTCCCGGTGCTCACCCACCACGCAGTCCTGGCACACAGGCTGATCGCAGAGCTCACAGAACAGCTTCAGCTCCTCCGCAGGGTGAGTGGGACACAAGATGGGTTTCCCAATCCGGCTGTAGCTTTTCAAGTCTTTGAGGTCCACCATGGTATGGTAAGTCGTCTTATTCTGCCGCCTAGGGGCAAACAGAGTCAGGAATAGGAAATTAGGGACCAACTCTAGTTGGCAAACAGTTTAGTAAAGAGGTTTTAAGAGCATGGGATCTGAAGCCAAACAAATTTGGTTCAAATCCTTGGTCTAACCTCTTACTAACCTCATGATCTTCTCTAATTCTGGGTCCGTGTCCGTACAATGGGGATAATACCTAGCTGAAAGCATTGTTGTACAGAATAACATGAGTAGACTAGGGCTTGGGACAAGACTTTGTAAAAGGTTGCAGTGCTAAGACTGCATCTTGGAACTTTCCCCAAAGAGTTAATATGACAAGTTTAGACAGGCGCCACAGCCTGCTTCTACAGCAAGCTAGAAGTGAGCGCACAGTGGAAACCCAGCACCAAGAGACAGAAACTGTGCCAGATGGCACAGCAATAAACCCCAGGGAATTAAAATGCAGCTGGCCCTGACAAAAAGCCTCATCCAGTCTTCACCTAGACTTTCTAAGGCATTTCCTTTGACCAGCACCTACATCACCTAAAGCAACAGGCTAGAATTTCCCTCGGTAAGGTGCATCAGCATTATCAGAGCGTGAGAACAATGGTCAGTAGAATCAAAGCGCTCCTTTAATTCCCCTTCTCTGTAGTCCTCTAGAGATTCCAGGAAATCCCTAGAAAATCACAGTGACTGCTTAGTGTTCCCCCTTTAGCAGTATATCAACTTGAAGCTTATATGCCTGTTGTGGCTGCACAGAAAGTAGGGTCAGCTGTTTACCTGGCAGCAAGACAGCCATAGGGACTATCGCATAATTACAAGTTAAAAACAGAAAAGACAGACTGATGACTACTAACTTGTTCTGTTGGTACAGCCAGAAAACAAATGGAAACAGAATTTAAAAATAATTTTAGGGTAATCCTAAAACCTTGGTCATTTTATATTCTGATGTCCTGGGGTGGGGTAGGTGAAAAGGAACAGAAAATGAACCACGTGACAAACTGTTCACCAAATGCCATAAAAGAGATAACCTACACCCCGATTAGCACCCCCCAGACCACCTCACCAAGCTCCAGGGTAACTCTGTGGTACAAAGCAAAGGCTGAGGTAGGGCCAAGCCAATCAGCACCTATACTGGAAAGGCAGCACGGATTTGTAGAAAGAGCACAGAATGCAGTCAGGAGATCTGGATTTAGAACTCAGTTCTGTTAGATACTTATTTACCAGCTGTGGGACACTGGTAAATCAGCTATCATTGCTGAGCTTGTTTCCTCAATTAACAACTGGGGATGAAAACAGTGCCTGCTTTTCCTTAGAGTTGCAAGGTTCAAATGAGATTGAGAGCAGGGGCTATGCTATTATATTCTTTCTCTTCTGTATCTCCAGCACCTATTACAATTATTCATTACACAAGTGATTGATGATTGAAGGAAACTGTGAATGTGCTTTGTAGACTAGGCAAAACTCGGTCACTGTGATTACTACAGGTATTATATCTTTGACTTCAGGGGTTAACCACTGTTCTAGAGTATTGAACATCTTATATTGCTCCTTGACCTTGAGTGCTATTAAGAAAGCTGTCCTTTCCATCCGCTCACCAATGGATTTCTCTATCTTCACACCTCTTTGTACTCCTCTCTTAGCCACACCAGCTGGGGTATCCAATCTTTACCTATGAGCCTGGCAGCAGAAGTGGCAGAGATTGGCTTTGCAGGTCTGACACCTCTTCTCCACCTCCCGGTCGCTGCACAGGTCACACACCAGGCCCTGGCCTTCCCCACGCAGACTCTCCAGCAAAACATCATTCATGGCCAGGTGGTCTACGGTTAAAGCCTTCACTCCACCCACGGGCAGGTCCACCTGAGCATCACATACCGGACAGAGGATGCCGATCTGCGGGCGAGGACTGCGTGGCTTGAGTTCCTGGAATAGTGGCCCCTCAGAGCTTGTGTCAGAGTCTCCCCCTCGGATATCCACTACTGAGAAGGGTTCCAGCTGCTCCAGACACGTTGTGCAAACCGTGTGCAAACAAGGCAAGAGCCTGGGGGCTTTGAAAAGCCCCATGCACAAAGGGCAGTGAGTCTTGCCTGAGTTGCCAAGTGCAGTCCAGCTGGGGAGTTTGCTGACGAAGCCCAGCAGCGTTTGCTTCCTGTTTTCTGACATACTCCCCACGTTTGTACCCAATATTAGAAAAGGCCCTAGGCAGTTCTACAATGAAGCAGTGTATGATTAAGCCAACCCAAAAAAGTTTCCAGAACTTGAGCAGAGACCATGGGAACTCTCTTGTCAGCAAATAAAAGGGCAAAAAATAAGAGGATTCCTCAAAGGAACCACGCACAGATCTACTCAAGAGGGTCCCCTCCTTTCCATGGCATCCCATACCAGACACGCCCACGTCCTCCTCTGCCCCCCAAGTCCTCCCCTGAAGCGCTTCCAGGGCTAGCTCCAGAGCTATTCCTGCTAGCGACTCCTTGACCCCTACACCTCCCACACCCTCCACTGCCACCCTTCCCGCCCCCCTGTCCCCCACTGGCCGCTCTCCCTACACACAAGCACAGCCCCGCGCCACCCCGCCCCCCGATCGATGAGGTAGGGGGTCTCCCTGCTTCCCTCCACAGGACCCTCTGCAGACCGCACGCGGCGTGCGAAGGCGCTGCAAGCCCCCACAAGCTCCTCGGCTGCCTCGTCCAGCCCGCGCCACGGCCCAAGGTGTCCGAAGGTTCTTGCCCTTCTTCCCACCAGTCCATCCCGGGTCTACTCAGGCGAGTCCAATCACCGTCTGAGAGGGGCGGCCCTTGCCGCTCCGGACCACGCCTCCCTCCGGAGTGACACAAAGCGAAGCTAATAAGCTTTGGAAATTCCTCATCTTCGCTAGTCCCCTCCCGCGGAGGAGAGGGACCAAGCGAAGGGCCGGAGGCGGGAGCGGCGGGAGGAAAACGGAAAGAGCTAGGCTGGGAGTCAGCGACATAGTATAGCCGGCGTCACCATTTTACGGAGATTGACCGCTCTCTATCTCTGTGGTGACCAGAGAGGCCTCAGAATCACTTAAAAAGCCGCGCTTATGTAGCCATACGGGCGGCCTCCTTTACATCCTGGGATTGGTCCCCAGAGCCCAGAAGTGGGCTCTCCCATTGGTGGATGGCGCTGTCAGTTGGCCCGGAAGGTTCTTGGCGCAGAGCTTGCTGGGAGTTGTAGGATGTGGCGATTTCCTCGCTCCTGAGGAACCGAGAGCACTAGTTTTTTTTTTTTTCAGCGCCGCTCTGAGGCTGCTAGCTTCCCTTTTTGTCGCCCCGAGCTTATTTTAGTCCAGGAATCCCTCAGGTCTAGCATGCCAGTTGCAAGAACTCCGGCAACTCGCTAACTCCCTGGCATATTCTGGATATAAAGGGCACCTCCGACTCTGGTTCTGGGGACCAGTTACGGAGAACATTGAAGCGAGGTCTAGAATTGAGGGCTTCATCCTGCCAGCCCCGGGGAGCTCTACTCTCGATTCCCTGGGGCTTGAGAAGCGGTTGTTTCACTCATGGAGGGTGAAGGAGAGGGAAGAATGTGGAGAAGACCTGAGGGGTAAAAATATTTGTCATCCACAATTCTGTAGTTAATGTATAACAGAAATGGAGGAAGTCTGTCCCGCTGTTTTTATCAGTCAAGGAGGACTTACTATTTGCCCTTGACTGGTCACAATGGGACAGTGGAAGATGTCAAAGAGGAACAAGCCCCTTTGTGGGCTCACAAACTAGTTGGGAAAAACGTATCTGGTGCCCTTACCTGAAATGTCCTTACCAGGAGTTTACTGATTGGGCCGTATAGGAGATTTGCGACACCTGGGATTCCAAGATTCTGAAACGTCCTAGATCATTACCCTACCCCTGTTCTCATTATCTCCAGTCGTTTAAGCGTCTCTGGTATGTTAAAGGAGCCATGGTGGCGCAGAGGTTAAGAGCTCGGCTGCTAAACAAAAGGTCGGGAGTTTGAATCCACCAGCTGCTCCAAGGAAACCCTATGGTGGGCAGTTCTACTCTGTCCTATAGAATCGCTATGAGTCGGAATCGACTCAAAAGCAACAGGTTTGGTGGGTTTACAGTATCCTCTTGCTTTCTTTGTTCATGACCCACCCCCACTTGATTTGACCTAAGAGTCAGCTGTTCCATTGATGTCTTCATTATCCAGTTCATGCTATAGGCACAGTACCTTGAGCCTAAGCTTTTAAAAATGTGAAATCTGAAAAAAATTTTGTTCACTAAAATATGAAAAGAAAACTAAACAAAAAGAATGTTTGGCCATTTCCAAAATATAACATGTCAACAAGTCAAAGACCTTTTAACTGTTATATAAAAATCAAGTATAATTTCCAAAAGTAAGAATGCCCACAATGGTCTTAAAAGAACACTTACCGATATTTCTTCAGCCTCTTGTTCTTGTCCACACTTAGCCTGATTCAGAATCTGCTTTCTCCAGTCCAGTGCGATGGAGAAAGTAACAAAACCAGTGGGGACTTGGGTTTGCTATATATTCTTGCTCTGAACTTCACCTCGACTGGCAAAGCAGCTTGGTGATGCTTTGCTTAATGTCTTATTCATGCTCTATCACATTTCTGATGGTAGATGTTCCAAGCTTCTCTTGTTTAAGAAGTGCTTTATAATTTACATGTGTATTACCTCATTTAATTTTTAACAACACTGAAGTAAGCATTGTGCTTTTTCACAGGTGAGGAAACTGAGTCTCCAAAAGGTCTTGTGGTCAGTCCAAGGTAATACATCTGGGACTTGAATTCAGTCTTACGATGCCGTGTCTAAGATTTTTCCTCAATCATCTCTACTCTTTCCTTTTCCAGCTTCTTAAAATGAACAGTGGGTTATATAGCACCCATCTGCATTTTCCACCTCTTGGGATTATTGGGAAGCTTCTTTTCCACTGACAGTATATGCTGCCGGCAGGCAGGGACCTGTGTAACTATTTGAAATGGGAGAAATGGGCATGTGTGGCAAATTACTGTTTTTACAGGGTGCTGTATGAGGTGTTGCATCCTGGAGGTGTGATTGTGCAAAACCTTTGTCTCTTTTGGCTTTTGTACAGCAAGATAACCCTTGTAAGCATATTTCTGGGTTCCTTTGCATTATCTGGAAGTTGCATTTCTTGGAATTTGAGTTTCTTGCAATGATTCCATGTTTGTGTGAATACCACATTTTCAGGTGCCATGCATTGTATCCACCTGTCAAGGGACCTAGAAGGTGCTGCAGAATCCAGAGGGACATATCTGTCCCACATAATCCTATCCCCAGAGTCCAAAGGAACATATGTATCCCATAGTGTTGTTGTCTTTAGGTACTGTCGAGTTGGTTCTGACTCATAGCAACTCTGTGTACAACAGAACGAAACACTGCCCGGCCCTGCACCATCCTCACAATCATTGTTATGCTTGAGCCCATTGTCGCAGCCACTGTATCAGTCTAGCTCATTGAGGGTCTTCCTCTTTTTTGCTGACCCAAGCATGATGTCCTTCTCCAGGGACTGGTCCCTTCTGACAATATGTCCAAAGTATGTGAGACGAAGTCCCGCCATCCTTGCTTCTAAGGAGCATTCTGGCTGTACTTCTTCCAAGATACATTTGTTTATTCCTCTGGCAGTCCATGGTGTATTCAATATTGTTTGCCAACACCATAATTCAAGGCAAGTTGTATAAGGACAGTGAGATAGGAAGAGGCACAATCTGGCTATTTGACTGCTGTGCTATACAGCAGACTTGCTTGCATTTGTGACCTACGGTTTTCACTTATCTTGGGTAAATTACTTCACTTCTCTGAGACTCACTTTTTTTAATCCGTAAAATGGGAATAAGAGTAATTCCTGCTTTACCTGCCATAAAGAGTTGCTTTTGGATTAAATTAGAAAATGAATGTGGCATAATGCATAAACAGCTATTCATATATTACTTTTTACTATAAATAAAGTTTAACTTCCTCCAGTCCTGATGCCTTGTTTTTCATCATATAGTCCAGCTTCTCAGATTATTTGCTCAGTATACAGATTGAATAAGTATGGTGAAAGAGTACAACACTGACACACACCTTTCCTGACTTTAAAAGCACACAGTATCCCCTTGTTCTGTTTGAATGACTGCCTCTTGATCTATGTACAGGTTCCTCATAAGCACAATTAAGTGTTCCGGAATTCCCATTCTTCCCAGTGTTATCCATAATTTGTTATGATCTACACAGTTGAATGCCTTTGCATAGTCAATAAAACACAAGTAAACATCTTTCTGGTATTCTCTGCTTTCAGCCAGGATCCATCTGATACCAGCAGTGATATCCCTGCATCCACATCCTCTTCTGAATCTGGCTTTAATTTCTGGCAGTTTCCTATTGATATACTGCTACAGCTGCTTTTGAATGATCTTCAGCAAAATTTTAGTTGCGTGTGATATTAATGATATTGTTCTATAATTTCTGCATTCGGTTGGATCACCTTTCTTTGGAATAGAAGTAAATATGGATCTCTTCCAGTCAGTGGGCCAGGTAGCTGTCTCCCAAATTTCTTGGCTTAGACAAGTGAGCACTTCCAGTGCGGCATCCATTTGTTAAAACATCTCAACTGGTATTTCGTCAATTCCTGAAGCCTTGATTTTTGCCAGTGCCTTCAGTGCAGCTTGGACCTCTTTGTTCAGTACCATCAGTTCCTGATCATATGCTGCCTCCTGAAATAGTTGAACATTGACTAATTCATTTTGGTACGATGAGTCTGTGTATTCCCTCCATCCTCTTTTGATGCTTCCTACATTGTTTAATATTTTCCCTGTAGAATCCTTCACTTTTGCACCTCGAGGCTTGAATTTTTTCTTCAGTTCTTTCAGCTTGAAAAATGCCAAGCATGTTCTTCCCTTTTGGTTTTCTATCTCCAGGTCTTTGCACATGTCATTATAATACTTTGTCTTCTCGAGCTGCCCTTTCAAATCTTCAGTTCAGCTCGTTTACTTCATCATTTCTTCCATTCGTTTTAGTTACTCTACATTGAAGAACAAATTTCAGAGTCTCTTCTGATATCCATTTTGGTCTTTTCTTTCTTTCCTGTCTCTTTAATGACCTCTTGCTTTCTTCATGTATTATGTCCTTGGTGTCATTCCACAGCTCATCTGGTCTTTGGTCATTAATGTTCAACATGTCAAGTCCATTCTCAAGATGGTCTCTGAATTCAGGTGGCATATACTCAAGGTCATACTTTAGTTTTCGTGGACTTGTTTTAATTTTCTTCAGCTTCAACTTGAACTTGCATATGAGCAATTGGTGGTCTGTTCTGCAGTCATCCCCTGGCCTTGTTCTGACTGATGATATTGAGCTTTTCCATCATCTCTTTCCACAGATGTAGTCGATTTGATCCTGTGCATTTCCAACATCTCTCTCTATGGATGTAGTAGATTTGATTCCTGTTTATTCCATCTGGCTTGTTCCATGTGTATAGTCACCATTTATGTTGTTGAAAAAAGTTATTTCCAATGAGTAGGTTGTTGGTCTTGCAAAATTCTGTCATGCAATCTTTGATATTGTTTCTGTCACCAAGGCCAGATTTTCCAGCTACACATCCTTCTTCTTTGTTTCCAGTGTCCACATTCCAATCACCAGTAATTATCAATGCATCTTGATTGCATGTTTGATCAATTTTAGACTACAGAAGGCAGTAAAAATCTTAAATTTCTTCATCTTTGGCATTAGTGGTTGGTGTGTAAATTTGAATAATAGTTGTATTAACTGGTCTTCCTTGCAGGTGTATGCATATTATCCTATCACTGACAGCATTGTATTTTAGGATAGATTTTCAAATGTTCTTTTCGACAATGAATGCAATGCAGTTCCTCTTCAATTTGTCATTCCTGGCATAGTATACCATAAGACTGTCTGATTCGAAATGGCCAGTACCAGTCCATTTCAGCTCACTAATGCCTAGAATATGTATCTTCAAGTGTTCCATTTCATTTCTGACAACTTCCAATTTTCCTAGATTTATACTTTGTACATTCCATGTTCTGATTATTAATGGATGTATACAGTTGTACAGCTGTTTTTTCTCATTTGGAGTCATGCCACATCAGCAAATAAATGTTCTGAAAACTTGACTCCATCCAAGTCATTAAGGTCAACTCTACTTTGAGGAGGCAGCTCTTCCCCAGTTGTATCTTGAGTGTCTTCCAACCTGAGAGGCTCATCTTTCAGCACTATATCAGACAGTGTTCCACTGCTATTTATAAGCTTTTCACTGGCCAATTTTTGTAGAAATAGATTGCCAGATCCTTCTTCCTGGCCTGTTTTAGTTTGGAAGCTCCACTGAAACCTGTCCACCGTGGGTGACCCTGCTGGTATTTTAAATACCAGAGGCATAGCTTCCAGCATCACAGCAACACACATGTTGCTTCCTCCTTAACTTCTGAAATATTCTACTCTCCTGGCCTTCTAATCATTTGAGTTGCTTCTCATACTCTCCTTCCTCACTTGTGCTTTTTCTTCTACTTTATTCCCTACCTTTTTTCTCTACTTTTCATCATAAGCAGATGATTCTCAAATCAACACTTTGAGTACTAGCTTCTTCCCTGAGCTTTAGTCATAACCATCTACTATATCTCAGCTCAGACTTCTGGTGTCATAGGTATTTCCAATGAGGAACAAATTTTAATCCATTCTTTACCCATACCAATTTCTTTAAGGCCAGTAGAAGATTTCCATCTATTTTTACCAAGCAGTAGTACTCCTGTAAATTTGTTAGGGGGTGACTTTCTTTCCAAATAGAAATGCCATATTCAGCTTACAGATGCAGGGGATATATTACTCAATTTCCCTGACATTGAAAATGAAGATAAGACCCAGATGCCTGAGATAGAAGAAACCCTTTGTTTATTACAAGATCTTTTGGTATCAGAGGACGAGGATACTGTGCTCTTAGAAAAAGAGACTGAAATTCTTAATCAAATATCATCACAATTATGGGCTTCCTTGTTGACTGATGCTGGCTATATTCTATTGGCTGAACCTATTAAAGTCCAAATAGACCCCCACTAAGTCCTTACCTAATGTAGCTCAATACCCTTTAAAACCTTAAGCAAAGGAAGGAGTGAAACCTATCATCCTAGATTTTTTAAGAAAAGGGATTATTGTTCCATGTACTAGCCCTTTTAATACTCCAGTATTTTCTGTCAGAAAACCTGATAACCACACTTGGCAATTTGTACAAGATCTTAGAGCTATTAACTGCATTGTTACCCTTGAACCAACCCTGTTGTTCCAAATCCACATTTGCTAATAGCCCAAATTTTACCAGATGCCACATGGTTTACAGTCATTGAACTCTGTAGTGCTTTTTTCAGTATTCTGGTTTATCCAGCCAATTTTTGTTTGCCTTTATGTGGGATAACAATATTCTTGGACCATCATGCCCCAAGGATTCACTGAGAGCCCCACCTACTTTTCCCAGATTTTACATGCTGACTTATTGCCTTTATGGTTTGAACATAAATCTGTGTTATGCTAGTGTGTTGATGATCTCCTAATTTGTTCAAACACCAAGCAAGCAAACATATAAGACAATCTTCTGTTATTATATCATCTGGCTGTTAGAGGGCATAAGATGTCCAGGGAAACATTACAGTTTGCTCTTCCACAAGTAAAATACCTTGGTCATTTAATATCAGCGGGAGGAATCTCAACTGACCCAAAAAAAAAGAAGCTATATTTTCCTAAACTATACTTACAGCAAAGAAACAGTTAAAGGGATTTTTAGGATTGTGTGGCTATTGTAGAGCTTGGATACCAAATTTCTGTTTATTAGCACAAAGTCTTTATGTATATCTTAAGGGTAATATCTCTGAAGCTTTCAAGCTGTCTATGGAAGCTACGCAAGTCATAACTAAATTGAAAGAATCTCTAATTCACACCGCAGCTCTTGAATTCCCTATTCTTTAGATTTCTCCCTTTTCCTTTATGAAACACAAAGGAATGCCTTAGGAGTCTTAACTCAGAAGCATGGAAACAGAGACCTGTAGGGTACTACAGGACATAATTAGATCCCGTAGCCAGAGTTCATTCTGCATGTCTTGAGTGGTTGCAGCAACTGCCAAATTAGTAGAAACAACAGCTGATATATTATTGGGAAATAATCTAGATGTTTATGTTCCACATGCAGTTTCTGCCACCTCAAATTGTACTCTAACCCAACACCTTTCTGCTAGCCAACTAACTTTATATGAAGCTCTCCTAGCTGCCCCCAACCTTAGAATACACACCGTAGGGGCTTAAAATCGAGCTACCTTCATGCCTTATCCCAATGATGATGACATTAATCATGACTGTTTTGATTTAACAAATCAACTTTTATCTCCTAGAATAGATCTGCAAGAAACTCTGCTGTCCAACCCTTCATTTGTGCTGTTTGTAGATGGCTCCTACATAAAACCTAAAGTTTCTAGTTCTAGGTATTAAGGAGGATACACTGTAACTACTGTGGTAGAGGTATTGGGAAGCAGACCCTTGCCTGAGGTAGCCTCGGTCCAACAAGCTGAGCTTACAGCCTTGACAAGAACACGTATGTTGGCACAAGGCCCATCAGTAAATATTTTTACAGATTCTCAATATAGGTATGGAATAATTTTCGATTTCACAATGGTATGGAAACAGAGAATTTTTAACTTCCTCAGGACAACTTGTAAAGAATGGTACTTTAGTGGCTGATTTGCTAGAAGCTCTCTTATTACCTTCTGAAATAGCAGTAATAAAAATGCAAGCTCATCAACCCAGATGGGGCCCTCAAACAAAGGAAGTAAAGGAAAATAGATTGTCTGACAAAGCTGCTAAACTGGCTGCTCAGACCCCCATTCAGGAATATTTAGTCTTAACAACTGAGCAAAATAGGAGCTCAACTCATTTTATGGGAATTAGCACAGGCTCTCCAAAAATTCAGAATCAATGAATTAGAGGTCTCTCCCCTCCTACTGTTAAATCTCAATCACCATTCATAACTTACCCATGTTTTCAAATAATAAAACAGCATCAGCAGTTAGCTCCATAAGAAGAGGTGCTTAGCTGGGTCTCAAGAGAGTGTTCTCTAGATGCCACCACCCAATTATGGATGGAGCCTGGAAACAGACCAATGATACCTCAAGGTCTCTACATTACATTATTATTAATTTGTCTATTTGAAATAAAATCTATATGGGAGGAAGGTCTTATTGCCCTTTTAGATAAAAGTTTCTGGGGAAATTTTAAGGTAGCAGCTCATTATCTAAGTGACATAGAAAGTGGACTAGTGTCAGAATTTAAACTAATACTAATGGCTAGAGGAATTGAAAATAAAAGGTATCTTCCCCAGTATATGTTTTTTTGCATGGGACCAATGCCAGATTTGTTACAATGGACAAAATACTCCCTTAACTGAACTTTGGATTGAAGATCCAGGGAAAGAGGGGAAAGAAAAATGGAATAGCCTGTCATTACATCAAAAACCTGCCCCTTCCTCCAAACAATGTCAATGGAAAGCTGAAGGATATCAGATAAACCAGCAAGCAGGATTGTAGATGGAAGTAAATAATTCATATGTACTCCCTAAGGATTTACACTTCCTAGTAGCTACTAGTTTTCATTTAAGAGATCATTTAGGATGAGACAAGACAGTACAAAGAATGAAGAAATATTATTGGGGCCAGTTTTGGAGGGTTGCAGATAAGGTAGTCAGACAATGCCCAACCTGTGTTGAATTTAATCCAGTGAAAGCACTCAGACACCCTTTTCCTACTGAACCTATGTTCAAATGGTAAATGGATTTTATTCAGTTAGCTCCCTCACAGGGATACAAATATATATTGGTCATGATTTTAGATATTCTCATTGGGTTTTCCTTATAGGATTGCCACTACCACCTTTGTGGCAAAGAAGCTTTCAGAAAATATAATTCTGAGGTGGGGCCAAGATGGCAGAGTAGTCAGTGCTTCCTGTGATCTCTCTTACAATAAAGACCTGAAGAAACAAGTGAATTGATTATATATGACAATCTAGGGGCCCTAAACGTCAAAGGCAAAGTTGAGGAATTGGACTGAGTGGCAGGGGGCGGGAGAGATGGTTCAGAGGCAGTGAGGAGTTGCCAGACCTGAGCTGGTGGAAACCAGCACCCTACAGGCCAGATCCGCTGGTGTGCGTGGTGAGGCAATCAGTGGCACCCAGGGCACGTTTTCTACTTCAGGAGAGACTTAGTAGGGGAGAGTCTACTCAAGCCTCCAGAATCAGTGAAAAGCAGTGATCAATCAGCAAGATAAGTACATGCATCTAACCTACCACGTGGATCAAAAAATACCCCCTTTGGGAAGAACTTCTCTCCCATTTACCTGCCCTCTCCCTGCTCTGCTCCGGGTCCTGGGCCGGCTTCAGTGATTGCCATGTCCCCTGGGCTGGAAGTAGGACCTGTTAATACACCCTGAGCCATTCTCCCAGCATTGGAGAGGAACAAATTAACAAACAGGAAAAAAATAATCTGCCAGCCTCCCTAAGCCAGGAACTCAGGGCAGGCACAGCTCCTTTGCCTAGGCATAGGCATAAAGTGTCCATGGACTTTGAATGCCTTTCACCACTGCATAGATCTGTGTGGTCCCATTTCAACAGTGTAGGCCCTAATTAGCACAGTACAACAGGGTATATACATGAAGCTTAACTTCAACTGTGTCAGCTATATGGTGGAGTGGTAGGTTCATGACATTTGACACCGCTCTGCCCATTAAGCAGAGTCTTCAACTACCCACATCAGGGCCCTGAGGACTGGCAGCTCTGATCACACCACCTAGCCACCCATGACAGGTCCAAGAATAAGTGGTGCCTCCCAGTCCTTACAGCCAACAGCACTGGGCACCCAAGTGTGGCTGCAAAACTCACCCACCTACATGCTCTAGGGAACAGGGACACTCTTTCCTCCCACACACTAAGGGGCAGGCATCAGCCCCCTGCTTTGCTCAGCACATGACCCCCTACTGCAGCCAGATACCTGTGCCTACTCCAATGACTCCTGCCCATCTAGGACTGTAGGTGAGAGCCTGTGGAAGAAGCTGCACAGGCCTGGCTCACTATTATTTACTCCCCATTGCTAACCACCACATTGTCTCATGATCTTGTTTCTCCAGACTCTACAAAAGGTTTAAGATTAACCGAAGTTCCTCCTTGGAGGGTGGAAAACAAGTGATAATGATCTAAGGATAAAAACCAAACAAAGCACCCATCTTGTGACAAGAAAAAACCAGGTTGTCGCCAGGTAATCCCCAAGGATGTCACCAGATAACCTCCAAGAATACCAGTAGAAGATGAACTCATCTAAGATACCACCACCTCAGGGAAAAACTAACACAAACTTCTAAGATACATAATCCTGTTCCTATAAAAGCCTTTGGCCCATCGCCAGTGGGGGAGATGGGTTTCTTTTGAGGAATCTATTCCCCTCTGTCTCCTATATATCGATATATAATAAACCTCTTGCTGCTTACCTCACCCCTGACTCAGAGTTGGCTACTGCAGCAGGCAGCTCCAATTCGCGTTATTGTGGTAACAAATTTGGTGGTCCATATGCGGAACTCAAGCCGCTTGAGATGCAGCAGCTCCAGTGCAGGGCCTGGGGCTGAACGACAGCTCTCCCGAAAAGCAGCTGCGAGAGAGGTTTCATTTGCCTCTGGGGAGAATATCGGCCAGACCTGGGTCTGTCACGGCACCGATGTCCCCAGCTGCACCAAAAGAGGTGGGTGAAAGGAAAACAAGACCTGCATACAAGGGATCCCAAGGTGAGTCTGTGACTCTTCTCCCTGTTGTGCTCAGGGCTGGGGCGGATAGGGCTTAATACAAAGCATCTTTTCTGACCATAAAGCCATAAAAGTAAAAATCAGTAACAGAGAAAGCAAGGGAAAAGAAAAATCAAACACATGGAAACTGAACAACACCTTGCTCAGAAACTACTGGGTTATAGAAGAAATTAAGGATGGAATAAAGAAATTCCCAGAATTAAATGAGAATGAAAAGATATTGTACCAGCACCTTTGGGACACAGCAAAAGCAGCCCTCAGATGTTGATTTATACCGATAAATGGACACATCCAAACAGAAGAAAGGGCTAAAATCAAAACATTAACCCTACAACTGGAACAGAGAGCAGCAAAAGAAGCCCTCGGATGCCAGAAGAAAGGAAAATAATAAAAATTAGAGCAGAATTAAAAGAAATAGAGAATAGAAAAATAATTGAAAGAGTTAACAAGACCAAAAGCTAGTTCTTTGAAAAGATCAACAAAATCAATTAACCATTGGCCAAACTGACAAAAGAAAAACAGGAGAGGAAGCAAATAACCTGAATAAGAAATGAGATGGGTGATATCACAATAGACCTGACTGAAATTAAAAGAATCATAACAGAATACTATGAAAAACTGTACTCTAACAAATTGGAAAACCTAGAGGAAATGGACAAATTTCTAGAAACACACTACCTACCTAAACTAACACAAACAGAGGTAGAAAAACCAAATAAACCTATAACAAAAGAAGAGATTGAAGAAGTAATTTCAAAACTCCCAACAAAAAGAAAGCTCTGGCCCTGACAGTTTCACTGGAGAATTCTACCAAATGTTCAGAGAAAGGTTAACACCACTACTACTAAAGGTATTTCAGAGCATGGAAAAGGATGAAATATTCCCAAACTCATTTTAGGAAGCCAGCATAACCATGATACCAAAACCAGGTAAGACACCACAAAAAAAGAAAATTACAGACCAATATCCCTCATGAACATAGACACAAAAATCCTCAACAAAATCCTAGCCAATAGACTTCAACAACATGTCAAAAAAATAATTCTCCATGACCAAGTGGGATTCATATCAGGTAGGCAAGGATGGTTCAACATTAGAAAAACAGTCAATGCAATCTATCACATAAATAAAACAAAAGATAAGAACCACATTATCTTATCAATTGATACAGAAAAGACATTTGACAGAGTCCAACACCCATTCCTGATAAAAACTCTCAGCACAATAGGAATAGAAGGGAAATTTCTCAGCATAATTAAGGGCATTTATACAAAGCCAATGGCCAACATCATCCTAACGGAGAGAGTCTGAAAACATTCCTTTTGAGAATGGGAACCAGACAAGATGCCCTTTATCACTACTCTTATTCAGCATTGTGCTGGAGGTCCCAGCCTAGGCCAGAGAAAGAAATAAAGGTATCCAAACTGGTAATGAAGAAGTAAAAGTATACCGATTTGCAGACGATATGATCGTATACACAGAAAACCCCAAAGAATCCACAAGAAAACTACTGGAACTAATAGAAGATTTCAGCTAAGTATCAGGATACAAGATAAACATACAAAAATCAGTTGGATTCCTCTACACCAACAAAGAAAACGTCAAAGAGGAAATTACCAAATCAGTACCATTTATAATAGCCCCCAAGAAGATAAAATACGTAGGAATAAATCTAACCAGAGAAATAAAAGACCTATACAAAGAAAACTGCAAGACACTACCGCAAGAAACCAAAAGAGACCTACAAAAGTGCAAAAACATACCTTGCTCATGGATAGGAAGACGCAACATTGTGAAAATGTTAATTCTACCCAAAGAGATCTACAGATACAATGTAATCTTGACCCAAATTCCAATGACAGTTTTTAATGAGATGGAGAAACAAATCACCAACTTCATATGGAAAGGGAAAAGGCCTTGGATAAGTAAAGCATTACTCAAGAAGACGAACAAAGTGGGAGGCTTCACATTACCTGATTTTAGAACCTATTATACCGTCACAGTAGTCAAAATAGCCTGGTACTGGTACAGTAACAGATACATAGACCAGTGGAACAGAATTGAGAATACAGACATAAATTCATCCACCTATGAGCAGATGATATTTGACAAAGGCCCGAAGTCCATTAAATGGGCAAAAGACAGTCTCTTTAACAAATGGTGCTGGCATAACTGGATATCCGTCTGCAAAAAAATGAAACAAGACCCATACCTTACACCACGTACAGAAACTAACTCCAAATGGATCAAAGACCTAAATATAAAATCGAAAATGATAAAGATCATGGAAGAAAAACAGGGGCAATTCTAGGAGCCCTAATACATGGCATAAACAGAATATGAAGCATAAGTAATAATGCACAAATACCAGAAGAGAAACTAGATAAATGGGAGCTCCTAAAAACCAAACACTTACGCTCATCAAAAGAGTTCACCAAAAGAGTCAAAAGACAACCTACAGACTGGGAAAAAATTTTTGGCTACGATGAGTCCAATCAGGGTCTAATCTCTAAAATCTGCAAGTTACTGCAAAACCTCAACAGCAAAAAGACAACCCAATTAAAAAATGGGCAAAGGATATGAACAGGCACTTCACCAAAGAAGACATTCAGCCAGCTAACAGAGACATGAGAAAATGCTCACAATCATTAGCTATCAGAGAAATGCCAATCAAAACTACAATGACATACCATCTCACCCCAACAAGCCTAGCACTAATCCAAAAATCACAAAATAATAAATATTGGAGAGGTTGTGGAGAGACTGGAATACTTCTACACTGTTGGTGGGAATGTAAAATGGTACAACCACTTTGGAAATTGATTTGGTGCTTCCTTAAAAAGCTAGAAATAGAAGTACCATACAATCCAGCAATCTCACTCCTTGGAATATGTCCTAGAAAAATAAGAGCCATCACATGAATAAAATATGTACACCCATATTCATTGCAGCACTGTTCACAATAGCAAAAAGATGGAAACAACCTAGGTGCCCATCAATGGATGAATGGATAAACAAATTATGGTATACTCACACAATGGAATAATATGCAATGATAAAGAATAACAATGAATCCACAAAACATCTCATAACACGGATGAATCTGGAAGGCATCATGCTGAGTGAAATTAGTCAGTCTCAAAAGGACAAATATTGTATGAGACCACTATTATAAGAACTCAAGAAAAGTTTTAAACACGGAAGAAAGCATTCTTTGATGGTTACGAGGGTGGGGAGGAAGGGAGGGAGAGTGGAATTCACTAACTAGATAGTAGACAGGAATTATCTTAGGTGAAGGGAAGGACAGCATATAATACAGGGGAGGTCAGCACAACTGGACTAAACCAAAAGCTAAGAAGTTTCCTGAATACAACCAAACACTTCAAGGGACAGAGTAGCAGGGCCGTGGGTCTGGGGACCATGGTTTTGGGGTACATCTAGGTCAACTGGCATCACAAAGTTTATTAAGAAAATGTTCTGCATCTCACTTTGGTGAGTGGCATCTGGGGTCTTAAAGCTTACAAGTGGCCATCTAAGATGCATCAATTAGTTGCAACCCACCTGGAGCAAAGGAGAATGAAGAACACCAAAGATACAAGGAAAATATTAGTCCAAGAGACAAAAGGTCCACATAAACCAGAGACTCCATCAGCCTGAAACCAGAAGAACTAGAAGGTGCCCAGCTACCACCAATGACTGCCCTGACAGGGAACACAACAGAGAGTCCCTGATGGAGCCTGAGAAAAGTGGGGTGCAGAACTCAAATTCTAGTAAAAAGACCAGAATTAATAGTCTGACTG
This sequence comes from Dugong dugon, assembly GCA_030035585.1. Classification (NCBI taxonomy): domain Eukaryota; kingdom Metazoa; phylum Chordata; class Mammalia; order Sirenia; family Dugongidae; genus Dugong; species Dugong dugon. The sequence goes on from CM057462.1 coordinate 158,669,287, forward strand.
AGACTGGAGGGACTCTGGAAGACATGGTCTCTGGACTCTGTTAGCCCAAAAGGAAAACCATTCCTAAAGCCAACTCTTCAGAGAAAGATTAGACTGGACTATAAGACATAAAATGATACTCGTGAGGAGTGTGCTTCCTAGCTGAATCAGACACATGAGACTAAATGGCAGCTCCTGTCCAGAGGCGAGATGGGAAGGCAGAAAGGGACAGGAGCTGGCTGAATGGACACGGGAAGTCCGGGGTGGAGGGGAGAAGTGTGCTGTCATATTGTGGGGAGGGCAACTAAGGTCTCATAACATATAGGAAACTGACTTGAAATGTAAATTTTACTTAAAGCACAATAAAAAAAAGAAAATATAATTACTACTTGGGGTACTCCAGGAATTCTCTGGTGTGATCAAGGAACCCATTTTACTAGGCAAGTAGTAATTGCTACGTGCACAATTTTTCCCATCCTACGGTGCTTACACTGTCCATATCATCCCCAATCCTCAGGACAGGTAGAAAGAACCAATGGTATTATAAAGAACTAATTAGCTAAATTAACCTATTCTTTAGGACTGGTTTGACCTCAAATTCTTCCCTTGGTGTTAATGAGTTCAAGATCTACTCCCTTTGGTCCTCACAGGTCTATAACTGACCGCCCTATGGCTTTACCTTATGAGGTTAACAATACTGAGTCAAATTTCCTTTCTACTAATCTGTTAAAATATTGTCAAGGATTAGTTCAATACGCTAAAGATAATGCTTACCAACTGCAACATGCATATCAAAAAAGCACACCTGTTTCCAATTCTTCAAATTTAAACCTCAACCAGGAGATTATGTGTATTAGAAGCATCAATAAGGTTTTCTTCAAACCTTGATGGAAAGGATCTTATTTAGTGCTAGTAACTAATGACTATGCTGCTAAACTACAGGGAGTAAAGTAGTAGATACATCTATCAGCTGAAGAAAACCAAAATTCCTAAATGGGTTATTGAACCAACAGGAGGACTAAAACTGAAGTTGAAATGCTGCCCACACACCACCACTGATCATCCTCGACCAAAGGCCGGAACTTCCCTCCAACCTATACCAGAAAGTGAAGGAACAGAAAAGCCAGTTGGCTGAATTAGTAGGACTTATACTAACTTACCTTATTTTCTATTGTAATCATTGTATATTAAAAACGGGAGTGTTAAATACATTAGGTTGAAGTTTGTGGTTTAGTCTGTTTAATCATAGCAATAATCCTGATAGTTGCTATATTTTATCCATTGTCTGTTATTCATCTGTATTAGTATAGGTTTAATTAAGATAACTCTAATCTTATCCATATGTATCTTAACTTTAGTCTGGGAAGAAAATGCATTTGTAAAATTAGCTCAGTTTGTTGCTGGTGCAAGGAATTTAATTGATTGTTGGATATGTCATCATAATCTTAAATCGGTACAAGACAATTCAGATCCTTTAGCTTCTCGAATATTAAACTATCATGTTATCCCTCCACCAAAAACAATTTCTAGCTCTACTCTAAAATGAGCAATAAGGGTTAAATTGTAGCATCCCCCTAACATGGCATTTCATCCAAATATTCCTTGCTTCAATCTTACAGATATGCGATGCCTAGTTACAGATTGTAAAAGAGCAAAGGCAGTTAACCGCCAAGTTTCCTGTGTACAGGAAGGAGAAGTAAGACTATATTTTATTGAATACTATCCTGAATAACCTAGATATTATGATTATTGGTTTCAGGATTGTTTAACAACTTTAAATGATGTGTATCCTAAATATGACAAAATAAATCCTATTTATGACAATCCCTGTTCTGAGAATTATACCAAGTTAGAACTTAAGTTTGGAAGACTTCAAATATGTAATAGCAATCTAGATGAGACATGGCTAATGCATGCAAATTTTTCTATTCCTGAGCCTTGTACCAATACTATTATTTGTGCCCCTTATGGTTATGTGTTCCTATGCGGAGGATCCAATTACAGTGGTTTAAGCAACCCCTTTTCTAGGGACATTCTTTATGCATGGGCTATTCTGTGTATAGATGGGTGGAGAATGCAAGGGCAATGTACCTTAGGATCAATGAGTGTCCGCTTTGACATTTATTCCAAAAATGCTAGTCAACATTGGATGAGTGATATCAAACTAATTTCAATAACTAACAGAGAGTATATCATCCCCGGTGGGGATGGTCATATTTAAGAACATTAATTCACTCATATGGTATAGTAGAATTAGAAAAATCTTGACAAAATCTGTCTGCCACAATGGCACAAATAGATGATAATGTTGCTGACCAAATGTCAGCTCAACAAAAATCATTAACCTCTCTAGCAAAGGTGGTCTTGGACAATCAGATTGCATTAGAATTCTTATTGGCACAACAATGAGATGTATGTGCGGTGGCCAATACATCCTATTGCTCTTGGATAAATACCTCTGAAATTGTAGAACAAGATATCCATAAAAGTAGACAGCAGGCTGTTTGGATGCACTCTATTCCTCCTTTACAAACCCCAGATTTATTTGGATGGCTACCCGAAGGGTTAGGATCTTGGGCTTGCTTATTCCTACAAGGCATTTTAATGATAATAATATTAATTGGCTTAATATATATTTTGTTCAAATATGTGGTAGCTGGAATTAATAAATGCCAGCACCCTAGAGCACATCCAATTCTTAAACCAATAGTGTATATGGGTTCTTCCCACTTCTGCAATACAATCAATGGAGCTGTAACCCTCTCCTAATGATCCTGGTGAAGAACAAGATGATATCTGGTGAAAACCAGACCATGAGTTTAAAATACCTACCATGGCTGCCATTTAGGAGCCCAGCAAAGTCCAAGCATCATCTTGTGATCGTTGATGTAATTACAGTAATCATCAGTCAAAAGGAGGGATTGATAAAGGGTTAACCTAACCACAGCAGGCCATAACCACAAAAGGCCAACTTGTTTGTCAGAATCTGAAAAGCTTGAAACAATAGGAAACTACTTCAAAGGAGTGGGACAGAGGATTGTGTACCAAAAATAAATAACAATTTACCCCAGGAAGTAAGTTAAAGATCTACCCAATATCATATGTAGCCCACATAACAAATAAAAAACAGCCATCACGTGACAGACCTGGAACCTCTGAGCCAAGAGATCAAATCGTTAGAAAAGAAAAACAAGAAAATGTCACCCAATCATGATCTTAGTTCTTTGTCTTTATTTTAACCAATCACAGTCTGAAAGTAATTTACTCATAATGAATCAACACCTGTCAAAATTGTATAAAAAGCAGTTATAGACTGTACTTTGGATTTTGGTCTGTTTATAGCCTGAGTGCTTGCATCCAATTTCCCATCTTTGTTTTCTTATACGTCACAATAAAAATCTCTTTGTTGTAGAAGGCTTTGGTGAAAGTTGTTTCTCTACAACAATCTCAAGCCCTACATATCTTAAATTTCATTGAGCTTCTTTGCTCACTAAACTAATTCCTATTTAATTTTCTTGAGAGTATCATCATTCTCCCTTCCCTCCAGCTTGAAACCTTATAGTACTCTTGGCCTCCTTTCTCTTTTTCCATTTCCAGGCAAGCATCTATTTCTTTCCATCCCCACTGCCAGCACCTTACTGCGTAGAATTTTTAGTGGCTCTTCTGTACTTCCACTTATTCATCAACTATTCTCTGAGCACCTGGAATATGTATGTTTTCCTCCTATGTCTTCATGGCTTGCTCCCTACTAGAACAGTAAGTTCTATTATGGCAGAGATCTTTGACTATGTGCCAGGCACTGGAGATACATCATTGTGTAGTACAAGCAAAAAATCCCTACTGTCATGAAACTTATCTTCTAGTAGGAGAAAACAGTCAGTAAGCAATAAACGTAATAATTATGTAAAATATATAGTGTGCTAAAATGTGAGAAGTGCTAGGAGAAAAATAAAGCAGAGTGAAGATCAGGAATGCAGTAGGAGGGGGTATTGCCATTTAAGTGGTGTGATCCAGTTAAGTATCATTGAAAAGGTGATGTTTAAGCAAAGACTTGAAAGAGATGAAGGAATAACCCATGCAGATGTTTGGAGAAAAGGTAGTTCAGATGAGGGAACAGCTAGTGCTTGCGGAGACAGAAGCATGCCTAGCATGTTTGAGTAATGGCTAGGAGGCCAGTATGGGTGGAGCATCATGAGTTAGTGGGAGAGTAGTAGGATGTGCCTTCAGGATAAAACTGTACACATCTTAGGGTGATAAATATAAGGTTCCCCATGACCCTATTTCTGTCAGCCCTGTCAACATCATTTTTTGCACTGCCCTGCCGGACCCCAGCAAACTCCCTGCACTTCAACCTTCTTTTATGGTTGTACGTGCTACTTGTTCTGCTTAGTATGCCCTGCCCACTCTTCTTTACCTAGTTAGTTCCTACTTACTCATCAAAACTTAGTTCAGACATCAACTCCTCTAGGAAGCCTCCATTGACCAATTCTTCATTGTTGTTGTTGTTGTCGTGTCCTGCAGAGTCGGCCGACTCATAGCGACTATGTGCTATCCATAGGACTCTGTGATGACCTCTATCAAATCTTTAACATTCTGTGTTTCAGTTTTCTATCTGCTTGTCTGATTCTGCCCTTTGCCCTCACTACACCCCTCCCCTCCCACACTGGCAACTCTAAAGGACAAGGAACCATGTCTTATTTCTGCATCCCTAATACAAGGCACAAGATGCCCTGGTGGTGCAAACGGTTAAGTGTATGGCTGCTAACTGAAAGATTAGCGATTCAAACCAACCCACTGGCTCTGTGGGAGAAAAGCCCTGGCGATCTGCTCCTGTAAAGATTACAGCCTAGGAAACCTTATGGGGCGGTTCTACTCTATCCTAGAAAGTGACCATGAGTCGGAATTGTCTCAAGGACACACAACAGTACAGGGCACAGTGTCTGAAACATAGTATGGCTTAATAAATTTTGGCTGAGTGAATAAATGGCTGAGATTCGTGTTTCATTTCTGAGAGACTGATCATAGTGACAGATGGCCTAAGAAATTGATTCTTACTTTAGATCAGTTTTGTATTTTCATTTGCTTTTTTAAGATGGCCTGATTCTAAAATTATGAGTCGGAATCCACTCGACAGCAACGGGTTTGGTTTTCGGTTTTTGCTTCCTGAAACAGACTTTAGTGCCATCTAGTGGAGGCACTAAACTCAATGAAAAGCTATACTAATAAAGCCTGGACAGTGCACTCATCTGTTCTATTTTGCTTATTCTGAACTGTGACAGAGGAGGGAGGACTTGGATGCAGAGGCTTCAGCACACATTGCATTATGGGTGCTTTGGTTTTATCCAGAAGTTCACTATATCCTGGAATGATTCTAACTGTGAGATGTAACAATTATAAACAGTTCCTCATAACTGATATTTTGTGATAAATGGGCAACTCTTCAACTTTGAAAAAGAGAATGATCTGAGCTTTGGCACTCTTCTTGTGTAACTGCTTTCAGTGTACACTGGGAACTACATGAGACATCAGTTCCATTATACTTAAATACCTGCCCTTTCAGAAAAAATCCACCTTGTCTTATCCAAGATTTTCTAGCTCCTCTCATTTGACTCCTAATTTTTCTGACCAAATGGTCTGACCCCAAATGTTTTATAGTTGACATAGCTGGGAAGCTACACCCGATCCTAATCGGATTCGTATAAATATAAGCAGTTCTTAGACTATTTACACTTTATTGCACACTTTATTCAACTCTTTCTGTGAATTACCTTTTCTGTGTGTATCAAATAATAGAGCTCATTACAAACCTTTTTTGAAAGAAACGTTTTAAGAACCACCTGATACATTATATTAATGTCTTTTTAAAAACTGTGGATAAATGCTTTATTATTACAATGCTTTCTTTTACATAAATTTACTGTTGATATAAAATATACATAATTAAATAAATTAGGCAATAATGTAAAGAAAATGGCACATTTAGAGATGGAGTTTTTTGCTGCACATGGTGATAATGTTTGTGATAAAAATCACAGCAGCAGTAGGGGAGTGCTCATCCTGGTATATTAGAAAATGTATCATAAAAGGCATGTTTTGTACTCTTTATAATATTGCATTATAATTTAACATGAACTATTTTTTTCCCTTTTGTTACTTGTATTTAATGAACACATCAACTTTGAAGATTAATCAGGCACATTTCAATTTAGAAAGGACACTTTGTCTGGAATATGTTTGCCCCAGATGTCTTCCTGGAGTACTCCTTGTCATGGATTGAATTGTGTCTCCCCAAAATACGTGTCAATTTGGCTAGGCCATGATTCCTACTATTGTGTGATTGTCCACCGTTTTGTCATCTGATGTGATTTTCCTATGTGTTATAAATCCTATCTCTATGATGTTAGTGAGATGGGATTAGTGGCAGTTATGTTAATGAGGCAGGAATCAGTCTACAAGATTAAATTGTGTCTTAAACCAATCTTTTTTGAGATATAAAAGAGAGAAGAGAGCAAAGACAGGTGGACTCCATACCATCAAGAAAGTAAAGCCAGGAGAATAGCGAGTGCTTTGGACCAGGGTCCCTGCGCTGAGAAGCTCCTCGACCAGAAAAGATTGATGACAAAGACCTTCAGAGCCAACAGAGATAGAAAGCCTTCCCCTAGAGCTGGCACACTGAATTTGGACTTCTAGCCTCCTAAACAGTTAGAGAATAAATTTCTCTTTGTTAAAGTCATCCACTTGTGGTATTTCTGTTATACCAGCACTAGATAACCAAGACACTCTCTACCAGAATGGTAAACCTGTAAGGGCAAGGACTGTTGTATTCCCTGTGAATCCCCAGTATTTAGATGCATGCCTGGACCATAGTTGGAGCTTGGAAAGCATTTATTAAATGGATGTATGAGAAAACTGAGGCACAGTTATGTAAAGACTCTGGCCTAAGGTCACACATGAAGTTATTGGCAGAATTGGGGCATGGATCTATGTCTGCTGATCCCTACTCCACTGAGTGGTTCACTATAACATCTTGCCTCTCTAATCAGTACTACTTTTAGATTCAGGCACCTGGGAAACTTGCCCTGGGCCCTTTGCTTTGAAACAACCCATCTTGGCTTCTCCAGCCACACCCCTTCTCACTGACCAAGGAGTTCCAAGATCTAAAGGCAGGTGTCCATCAGAATACACTCCCCGCCCCCCCCCCCGGCCCCCCCACCAGCTCCCAACATACACACACACATTCTAGATTAAGTTCTAGCTACCTGGGACTCCACAGTTTTCTGACAACCAGAAGCACACTTCCCGGGCCTGTATAGGCCCTTTCCCCAAGTGTAAACTGCAGGATAAGTGTGTGCACACCTATTCCTCAGAAGTGGTGAAAGGGCAGCCTTTAGGGGTAGTGGGGCTTGAACAACCAGCTGGGTATCCACACACATTGTGCAAGGTCCCTCAGCAAGGTGGGAAGAGGAGAACAAGTTGTGGGCTGGGGTGCCTCTATTTGTCCTCTTTCTTGTGGCCCCTCAAATGTTAGGGGTGGGGCTGCCTTCTATAATAAATCTTGTTCTCCCTGCATATTTTAACTTCATTTAAACCAACACTGAGTGAACACCTATAAGGTACCAAGCACTATGCTAGGTGTTTTCAAATGCATTACCTCATTTAAATGTTATCCTTACATAAGAAGATTCAGAAGTGACTTGCTCAAGGGCACACAATTAATAAGATACAGAGCTAAATGCATAACCACTATCTTCAGAAAGTATTAAGTACTCTACACTTACCAAAATCCAATACCAAACTATGTATGTGTGTGTCTGTTTCACTGAAAAAATAATGTGTTTGATAAAAATTCAGACAATTTAAAAGAGTATATATATATGTATGTATGTATGTGAAAGCTGGACAATGAATAAGGAAGACTGAAGAAGAATTGATGTATTTGAATTATGGTGTTAGTGAAGAATATTTAATAAACCATGGACTGCCAGAAGAAAGAACAAGTCTGTCCTGGAAGAAGTACAACCAGAATATTCCTTAGAAGCAAGAATAGCAAGACTTCATCTCACATACTTTGGAGATGTTGTCAGGAGGGATCAGTCCCTGGAGAAGGACATGATGCTTGTTAAAGTAGAGGGTCAGTGAAAAAGAGGAAGATCCTTGACGAGATGGATTGACACGGTGAATGCAACAATAGGCTCAAAACATAGCAACAATTATGCGGACGGTGCAGGACCAGAAAGTGTTTCATTCTGTTGTACGTATAGGATCATTATGAGCTGCAACTGATTCCATGGCACCTAACAATAACAATAATATAAGTAAATAGTGAGTTTCCCATGCCAAACCCCAATTAAGAGGCAACCAGTTAACACATTTTTGTCAAAAAACATCCATATATTTTAAATATCATCAATAATTTTAAAACTTTTTTTATTTGGAAAACTTTAAATAAAAATATATATAAGTGGAGAGAAAAATATAACAAACCCCCAAGTACTCTTCATGCAGCTTCACCAGTTGCTAGCATTCTGTCATTCTTGTTTAATATATTTTCCAACTTTTATTATTATTATTTTCTTTGCTGGAGTATTTTAAAGCTAATTCCAGACATCATGTTGTTTTACCTGTAGATAGTTATTAAGATACTTGTTTGTAAAGCTTTAAGGCTAAAGATGAGAAATACTTTGACTTTTCAGTAATGACTACTTAATTTTAAAAAAATGCTTCAACAACAAAAAGACAACTCAATCAAAAAATGGGCAAAGGACTTGACTAGACATTTCATCAAAGAGGACATAGAAATGCTAATAAGCATATAAAAAGATGTTCAATGTCATTAGTCGTTAGGAAAATGCAAATCAAAGCCACAATGAGATACCAGTTCGTACCCACTTGTCGTTATGTGCCCAGTAGATTCGGACTTATAGCAATCCCATGTGACAGACTCCATGTGACAGAGTAGAATTACCCCATAGGGTTTCCTAAACTGTAATCTTTACGAAAGCAGATCACCAGGTCTTTTCTCCTGCAGACCGGGTGGTGGCATAGTGGTTAAGCACTTGGCTGCTAACCAAAAGATTGGCAGTTTGAACTCACCAGCCACTCAGAGGTAGAAAGATGTGGCAGTCGGCTTCCATAAAGATTACAGCCTTGGAAACCATATGGAGCAGTTCTACTCTGTCCTATAGGGTCTGTCTTAGTCACCTAGTGCTGCTTAACAGAAATACCACAAGTGGATGGCTTTAAAAAACAGAAGTTAATTCTCTCACATTTTAGGAGGCTAGAAGTCCAATTTCACAGTGCCAGCTCCGGGGGAAGGCTTTCTGTCTCTGTCGGCTCTGGGGAAAGGTCCTTCTCACCAATCTTCCTCTGTCCTAGGAGCTACTCAACACAGGGAACTCAGTTCCAAAGGACACCCTCCCCTCCTGGTTCTACATTCTTTTTTTTTAATTGCCTTTTAGGTGAACGTTTATAGCTCAGGTTAATTTATTATACAAAAATTTATACACATACTGTTATGTGAAACTAGTTGCAATCCCTATAATGTGACAGCACCCTCCACCTTTCCACCCCAGGTTTCCCTGTCCATCTAGCCAACTCCTGTCCCTTTCTGCCTGACAGGAGCTGCCCATTTAGTCTCATGTATCTGCTTGAACTAAGAGGCACACTCTTTAGGAGTATTATTTTATGTTTTATAGTCTAATCTTTGTCTAAAGAATTGGCACAGGGAATGGTTTTAGTTCTGGGTTAGCAGAGCATCCAGGGGCCATGTCTTCAAGAGTTCCTCTAGTCTCACAGTCAGACTAATTAAGCCTAATTTTTTTAATGTGAATTTGAGTTCTGCAGTCCACTTTTCTCCTCCTCCGTCAGTGGCTTTCTGTTGTGTTCCCTGTCAGGTCAGTCATTGGTGGTAGCTGGGCACCTTCTAGTTCTTCTGGTTTCAGGCTGATGGAGTCTCTGGTTTATGTGGACCTTTTGTCTCTTGGACTAATATTTTCCTTGTATCTTTGGTGTTCTTCATTCTCCTTTGCTCCAGGTGGGTTGCAACTAATTGATGCATCTTAGATGGCCACTTGTAAGCTTTAAGACCCCAGATGCCACTCACCAAAGTGAGATGCAGAACATTTTCTTAATAAACTTTGTGATGCCAGTTGACCTAGATGTACCCCAAAACCATGGTCCCCAGACCCACGGCCCTGCTACTCTGTCCCTTGAAGTGTTTGGTTGTATTCAGGAAACTTCTTAGCTTTTGGTTTAGTCCAGTTGTGCTGACCTCCCCTGTATTATATGCTGTCCTTCCCTTCACCTAAGATAATTCCTGTCTACTATCTAGTTAGTGAATTCCACTCTCCCTCCCTTCCTCCCCACCCTCGTAACCATCAAAGAATGCTTTCTTCCGTGTTTAAAACTTTTCTTGAGTTCTTATAATAGTGGTCTCATACAATATTTGTCCTTTTGAGACTGACTAATTTCACTCAGCATGATGCCTTCCAGATTCATCCGTGTTATGAGATGTTTTGTGGATTCATTGTTATTCTTTATCATTGCATATTATTCCATTGTGTGAGTATACCATAATTTGTTTATCCATTCATCCATTGATGGGCACCTAGGTTGTTTCCATCTTTTTGCTATTGTGAACAGTGCTGCAATGAATATGGGTGTACATATTTTATTCATGTGATGGCTCTTATTTTTCTAGGACATATTCCAAGGAGTGAGATTGCTGGATTGTATGGTACTTCTATTTCTAGCTTTTTAAGGAAGCACCAAATCAATTTCCAAAGTGGTTGTACCATTTTACATTCCCACCAACAGTGTAGAAGTATTCCAGTCTCTCCACAACCTCTCCAATATTTATTATTTTGTGATTTTTGGATTAGTGCTAGGCTTGTTGGGGTGAGATGGTATGTCATTGTAGTTTTGATTGGCATTTCTCTGATAGCTAATGATTGTGAGCATTTTCTCATGTCTCTGTTAGCTGGCTGAATGTCTTCTTTGGTGAAGTGCCTGTTCATATCCTTTGCCCATTTTTTAATTGGGTTGTCTTTTTGCTGTTGAGGTTTTGCAGTAACTTGCAGATTTTAGAGATTAGACCCTGATTGGACTCATCGTAGCCAAAAATTTTTTCCCAGTCTGTAGGTTGTCTTTTGACTCTTTTGGTGAACTCTTTTGATGAGCGTAAGTGTTTGGTTTTTAGGAGCTCCCATTTATCTAGTTTCTCTTCTGGTATTTGTGCATTATTACTTATGCTTCATATTCTGTTTATGCCATGTATTAGGGCTCCTAGAATTGCCCCTGTTTTTCTTCCATGATCTTTATCATTTTCGATTTTATATTTAGGTCTTTGATCCATTTGGAGTTAGTTTCTGTACGTGGTGTAAGGTATGGGTCTTGTTTCATTTTTTTGCAGACGGATATCCAGTTATGCCAGCACCATTTGTTAAAGAGACTGTCTTTTGCCCATTTAATGGACTTCGGGCCTTTGTCAAATATCATCTGCTCATAGGTGGATGAATTTATGTCTGTATTCTCAATTCTGTTCCACTGGTCTATGTATCTGTTACTGTACCAGTACCAGGCTATTTTGACTACTGTGACGGTATAATAGGTTCTAAAATCAGGTAATGTGAAGCCTCCCACTTTGTTCGTCTTCTTGAGTAATGCTTTACTTATCCAAGGCCTTTTCCCTTTCCATATGAAGTTGGTGATTTGTTTCTCCATCTCATTAAAAACTGTCATTGGAATTTGGGTCAAGATTACATTGTATCTGTAGATCTCTTTGGGTAGAATTAACATTTTCACAATGTTGCGTCTTCCTATCCATGAGCAAGGTATGTTTTTGCACTTTTGTAGGTCTCTTTTGGTTTCTTGCGGTAGTGTCTTGCAGTTTTCTTTGTATAGGTCTTTTATTTCTCTGGTTAGATTTATTCCTACGTATTTTATCTTCTTGGGGGCTATTATAAATGGTACTGATTTGGTAATTTCCTCTTTGACGTTTTCTTTGTTGGTGTAGAGGAATCCAACTGATTTTTGTATGTTTATCTTGTATCCTGATACTTAGCTGAAATCTTCTATTAGTTCCAGTAGTTTTCTTGTGGATTCTTTGGGGTTTTCTGTGTATACGATCATATCGTCTGCAAATCGGTATACTTTTACTTCTTCATTACCAGTTTGGATACCTTTATTTCTTTCTCTGGCCTAGGCTGGGACCTCCAGCACAATGCTGAATAAGAGTAGTGATAAAGGGCATCTTGTCTGGTTCCCATTCTCAAAAGGAATGTTTTCAGACTCTCTCCGTTAGGATGATGTTGGCCATTGGCTTTGTATAAATGCCCTTAATTATGCTGAGAAATTTCCCTTCTATTCCTATTGTGCTGAGAGTTTTTATCAGGAATGGGTGTTGGACTCTGTCAAATGTCTTTTCTGTATCAATTGATAAGATAATGTGGTTCTTATCTTTTGTTTTATTTATGTGATAGATTGCATTGACTGTTTTTCTAATGTTGAACCATCCTTGCCTACCTGATATGAATCCCACTTGGTCATGGAGAATTATTTTTTTGACATGTTGTTGAAGTCTATTGGCTAGGATTTTGTTGAGGATTTTTGTGTCTATGTTCATGAGGGATATTGGTCTGTAATTTTCTTTTTTTGTGGTGTCTTACCTGGTTTTGGTATCATGGTTATGCTGGCTTCCTAAAATGAGTTTGGGAATATTTCATCCTTTTCCATGCTCTGAAATACCTTTAGTAGTAGTGGTGTTAACCTTTCTCTGAACATTTGGTAGAATTCTCCAGTGAAACTGTCAGGGCCAGAGCTTTCTTTTTGTTGGGAGTTTTGAAATTACTTCTTCAATCTCTTCTTTTGTTATAGGTTTATTTGGTTTTTCTACCTCTGTTTGTGTTAGTTTAGGTAGGTAGTGTGTTTCTAGAAATTTGTCCATTTCCTCTAGGTTTTCCAATTTGTTAGAGTACAGTTTTTCATAGTATTCTGTTATGATTCTTTTAATTTCAGTCAGGTCTATTGTGATATCACCCATCTCATTTCTTATTCAGGTTATTTGCTTCCTCTCCTGTTTTTCTTTTGTCAGTTTGGCCAATGGTTAATTGATTTTGTTGATCTTTTCAAAGAACTAGCTTTTGGTCTTGTTAACTCTTTCAATTATTTTTCTATTCTCTATTTCTTTTAATTCTGCTCTAATTTTTATTATTTTCCTTTCTTCTGGCATCCGAGGGCTTCTTTTGCTGCTCTCTGTTCCAGTTGTAGGGTTAATGTTTTGATTTTAGCCCTTTCTTCTGTTTGGATGTGTCCATTTATCGGTATAAATCAACATCTGAGGGCTGCTTTTGCTGTGTCCCAAAGGTTCTGGTAGGATGTGTTTTCATTCTCATTTGATTCTATGAATTTCTTTTTTCCGTCCTTGATTTCTTCTATAACCTAGTAGTTTTTGAGCAAGGTGTTGTTCAGCTTCCATGTGTTTGATTTTTTTTTCCTTGCTTTTTCTGTTATTGATTTCTAGTTTTACGGCTTTATGGTCAGAAAAAATGCTTTGTAATGTTTTCATGTTTTGGATTCTATAAAGGCTTGCTTTGTGACCTAATATGTGGTCTATTCTGGAGAATGTTCCATGTGCATTGGAAAAGAAAGTATACTTGCCTGCTGTTGGGTGGAATGTTCTGTATATGTCTGTGAGATCAAGTTGTTTTTTGTGGCATTTAGATCTTCTGTGTCTTTACTGAGCTTCTTTTTGGATGTTCTGTCCTTCACCAAAAGTGGTGTGTTGAGGTCTCCTGCTATAATTGTGGAGCTACGTATTTCTCTTTTGAATGCTGTTAGAGTTTGTTTTATGTATTTTGGAGCCCTGTCATTGGGTGCATAAATATTTATTATGGTTATGTCCTCCTGAGGTATTGACCCTTTAATCATTATGTGGTGTCCTTCCTTATCCTTTGTGGTGGATTTTGCTTTAAAGTCTATTTTGTCAAAGATTAATATTGCCACTCTTGCTCTTTTTTGATTGTTGTTTGCTTGATATATTTTTTCCATCCTTTGAGTTTTAGTTTGTTTGTGTCTTTGAGTCTAAGGTGTGTCTCTTGTAGACAGGATATAGATGGATTGTGTCTTTTTTTATCCATTCTGTCACTGTATGTCTTTTTATTGGGGCATTTAGTCCATTTATATTCAATGGAATTATTGATGGGTATGAGTTTAGTGCTGTCATTTTGATAATTTTTTTTTTTTGTGTATTGTTGACAGTTTCTTTGTTCCATTAATTTTCTGTGCTGAATTGTTTTTCTTTTCATCTTTTTCATTGCTGTTGATTTTGTATTTGCTGAGTCTTTCTGTTTTTCTTCTTGTTTATTTTGATGTGTAGGATTGTTAGTTTCCTTTGTGGTTACCTTAACATTAACCTGTATTTTTCTAAGTAAAACCAATCTTTTATTTCTTGATGTCACCTAACTTCCTCTCCGTATGAAAGTTCTATGGCTGTATTTTTTTTACTTCCTCTTTTTTGTTTTAATGTTGTCATCTTGTACATATCGACGTCTCTGTTTCTCCATTTTCAGTGTTTTAGCTTTGATTTATTTTTGTGACTTCCCTATCTGGGTTGATATCTGGTTGTTCTGTCCTGTGTTCCTATCTTGGGTTGTTATCTGAAATTATTGATTGTCTCACTGGAGGACTTCCTTTAGCACTTCTTGTAATTTTGGTTTGGTTTTTACAAATTCCCTTAACTTTTGTTTATCTGGAAATGCCCTAATTTCACCATCATACTTGAGAGACAGTTTTGCTGGATATGTAAATCTTGGCTGGCAATTATTTTCCTTCAGATCTTTATATGTGTCATCCCACTGCCTTCTTGCCTGCATGGGTTCTGCTGAGTAGTCCGAGCTTAGTCTTACTGACTGTCCTTTGTAGATGACTTTTCATTTATCCCCAGCCACTCTCAAAATTCTCTCTATCTTTGGTTTTTACAAGTTTGATTATAAGATGTCTTGGTGACTTCCTTTTGGGAACTAACCCGTGTGGGGTTCAATGAGCTTCTTGGACAGATATCCTCTTGTCTTTCACAATATCACGGAAGTTGTCTGCCAACAAATCTTCAACGATTCTCTCTGTATTTTCTGTTATCCCCCCCATTCTGGTACTCCCATCACTCGTAGGTTATTCCTCATGATAGAGTCCCACATAATTCATAATTAAAGGATTTTTTAAATCCTTTTGTCTGATTTTTCCTCAAATAAGTTGGTGTCAGGTGCTTTATCTTCAATCTCACTAATTCTGACTTCCATTGCCTCAATTCTGCTCCTATGACTTTCTATTGAGTTGTCTGATTCTGAAATTTTATTGTTAACCTTTTTGATTTCTATTTGCTCACTCTCTATGGATTCTTGAAGCCTGTTAAATTTGTCATTTTACTCTTGTGATAACCTTCTTAAATTCCTCTTTGCTTTGTCTGTTTGTTCCTCGGCTTGTTCTGCATTTTGTCTGATCTTCTTTCTGATATCCTGAAGAGCTCTGTATATTAATCTTTTGAGTTCTACCTCCAGTAATTCTAAGACTTTCTCTTCCTCCTGGAAGTTTCCTGGTTCTTTTTTTGGTCGCTTGCTTAAGCCATCATGGTCTGCCTCTTTATGTGATTTGATATTGACTGTTGTCTCCGAGCCCTATATAAGTTATTATGTTTATTTATTTTATGTTTGCTTACTGTTTCCTAGCTTCTTGTTCTGTTTTGTTTTAATATGCCCAAATAGCCTGGTCATGTGAGCTACTTTGATTATTGGCATCTTTGAAGCTTTCATGTCCTGTAACTTGGTATGTGAGCCCAGGAGTCCATTTACTTTTGTGGTGTGGATTCAGTTCAGGTGTCCAAGCAATCAATCATCGGGTTTGTGGTGCAAGCTCTCACCTACAGTCCTAGATAGGTAGGGCTATGTAGGGGTAATTGGAGCAGGCACAGGTGTCTGGCTGCAATAGGGGGTCATGTGCTGAGTAAGGTCGGGGCCTGACAGGTGTCCCTGAGTGCCTGGGTGGAAGGCGTGTCCCTGTCTCCTAGAGTGCATAGGTGGGTGGGTTTTGCAGCTGGACTTTGGGCACCCAATGCTGTAGGCTGTAAGGACTAGGAGGTACCACTTATTCTCGACCCCTGTCATGGGTGACTAGGTGGAGTGGGTGGAGCCAACAGTCCTCAGGCCCCTGATGTGGGTAGCTGAGGACCCTGCTTAATGGGCAGGGCGGTGTCAAATATCACAGATCTACCACTCCCGCTTAGCTGTTGCAGTTGAAAATAGGCTTCAGGTATATACCCTGTTGTACTGTGCTAACGAGACCCTATGCTGTTGAAATGGGCCTGCACAGGTCTATGCAGGGGAGAAAGGCATTCAAAGTCCATGGACCCCTTATGCCTGTGCCTAGGCAAAGGGACTGTGCCTGTCCTGAGGTCCTGGCTTAGGGGAGCTGGCAGATAATTTTTTCCTGTTTGTTATTTTTTTGTTAATTTGTTCCTTCTCCAAAGAGAGGAGACGGCTTGGGGCACGCGATGGGTCGCACTTCCAGCCCAGGGGGCATGGCAATTGCTGAAGCCAGACTGGGACTGGAGCAAAGTGGGGAGGGGCAAGATGAAAGGGAGAGAGGTACTTCCCAGAGGGGAACGTGTTATTTTGATCCCGCGAGGTAGGTTAGTTGCTTGCACTTAACTTTCACAGATCCAGCACTGCTTTCCCCGACACAGTTTCTCCCAATGTGGAAAACGCATCCCGAGCACTACTGCTTGCCTCAGCCCTTGCGTGCCAGCCAATCCAGTCTGAAGGGTGCCAGCCAGGTGAGGTCTAGCAAATCCTTGCTGCTTCTGAACTGTCTCTCCCTGCCCCTGCCACTCAGGCCTACTCCTCAACTTTGAATTTCATGTTCAGGGCTCCTAGATTGTCATATATAATTAATTTACTCATTTTTTTGGGTCTTTGTTGTAAGAGGGAAGGGACCACAGGAAGTATCTGACTATTCCACCATCTTGGCCCCACCTCTGGTTCTGCATTCTTGGTGATAGAAGGTCCTCTTGTTTTTCTGCTCACTTCTCTCTTTTATATTTCAAGAGAGATTGACTCAAGATACAACCTAATCTTGTAGATTGAGTTCTGCCTCATTCACATTACTGCCTCTAATCCTGCTTATTTAACATCATAGAGGCAGGATTTGCAACACGTAGGAAAATCACATCAGATGACAGAATAGTGGATAGTCACACACTACTGTGAATCATGGCCTACCCAAGTTGACACACATTTCTGGGGAACACAATTCAATCCATAACAGGGTCGCTATGAGTCAGAATCCACTCCACAGCAGTGGGTTTTTGATTAGCAGCCTACCGCTTAACCATTTTGCCACCATTTGCTTAACCATTTGTTCACACCTACATGGATGGCTATTATCAGAAAATAGCAAATGTTGGCTGAGAATGTGGAGAAACTGGAACCCTCTTCCATTGCTGGTGGAAACATAAAATGGTGCAGCCAATGTGGAAAAGAGTTTAGTGGTTCTTTAAAAAGTTAAATATAGCATTACCATACCTGTTGCCATCGAGTTGATTCCAACTCATAGCTACCCCATAGGACAGAGTGGAACTGCCCCATAGGACTTCCAAGACTCTAATCTTTACAGCAGCCAATCTTTCTTTTGGTTAGCAGCCAAGTGCTTAACTACTGCACTACCAGGACTCTGATGGAACTACCATAAAAACCAAAAAATCAAACCTTTTGCCGTTGAGTTGATTTCAACTCATAACCCAGCAATTTCACTCCTAGACATATACTCAAAAGCAGGGACTCAAACAGATACTTTTGCACCAATGTTCATTGCAGCATTATTCACAATAGCCAAAGGGTGGAAAAACCCAAGTGAGTGTCCATCAACAGAAGAATAGATAAAGAGGTATATCCATACAATGGAAATATTCAGCCATAAAGAGAAATGAAGTTCTCATACATGCTGTCTTAGTTATCTAGTGCTGCTGTAATGGAAATACCACAAGTGGATGGCTTTAACAAAGAGAAATTTGTTCTCTCACAGTTTAGTAGGTTACAAGTCCAAATTCAGGGTGTCAGCTCCAGGGGAAAGCTTTCTTGCTCTGTAGGCCTTCTCATCAATCTTCCCCTGAAGTAAGAGCTTCTCCATGCAGGAACCCCAGGTCCAAAGGAAGCCGTCTGCACCGGGTGCTTCTTTCTTGGTGGTATGAGGTTCCCCTGTCTCTCTGCTCGCTTCTCTCTTTTATGTCTCAAGAGATTACCTCAGGACACAGTCCAATCTTGTAAATTGAGTCCTGCCTTACTAACACAACTGCTGCCCATCCCCCCTCATTAACATCGTAGAGGCAGAATTTACAACACAGAGGAAAATCACACAATACCGGGAATCATGGTTCAGCCAAATTGATACACATATTTTTTGGGGGACCTGATTCAATCCATGACACATGCTATGACCAGGATGAACCTTAAAAACATTTTGCTGAGTGAAATATGTCGGTCACAAAAGGACAAATATTGCATCATCTCACTTGTATGAAATATCTAGAACAGGCAAATGCAAAGAGACCAAAGTTTATTAGTGGTTACCAAGGGCAGGTGGGAGGGGGAAATGGGGAGTTATTGCTTAAGGGGTACTGAGTTTCTGTTAAGGATAGTTTAAAAAATATTGGAAATGGATAGTGGTGATGGTTGCACAATATTGTGAATGTAGTTAATATCAGTGAATTGTCCACATAAAAATGCTGTTACTATATTTTTACAACGATAAAATTAAAAAAAAAAAAAAGAAGGGTACTTCTTGGCCATTTAAAATAAATCTAAAGTAACTCCTGTGCCAAAAAAAAAAAAAAAAGCCATATATAGGTAGATACCATTTTTTTTTTTTTTTTAAAATTTCCTTCATTTCATAGAGGACTACTGTGGGAGTTAGGCATTTAATAATGGTTTTTGTGACTATAAATAAAGCGTGTATGTATGCATTTAGCATCTATTTTCTTTGCAGGATTCTGTGGGACTGCATTTTTTTTGTTTTATGGTCAGTCCATTTTAAGTTTTTTCCTTGCCCTTCTTTTAGAAGAGAAGTTGAAAATGGTAAGCAAATAAATGCCTTTTTTCTCTTCTCTGAGTGATAAAACACAAAAATGATGAATATAAAAGGGCAGAATTTGATTTAATGTAGTGCCTTTTGTAATTCAAATGACAGCTGGGTTTTCTGAGGTAAAGTGTACCCATACCCTGGTAGTAGCATTTAGAGCATGAGTAGATTATAATATATCATGGCATATGGAGAAGTCAATACATTCGTTCCAGGAATGTTGCTAGCAAATATGAATAAATAATGTTCCTAGTTGCAAGAAAATATAAATAATCCCCACCAACTGAGGCAAAGCCTAGCTATTTATTTCTATACTGAGAGCAATTATCTTTTTCTTAAGTACCTATTTTCCAGATAGCATTTAATTCTGCACTGCATTTTAATAAATTTTTCATTTTTTTGCACAGTGTGCAGGACCTGAAAGCTTTTTCTCCTGTTATCAGCAAGGGGTACATGGTATTTTTAGGAAATTCTGATGAGAAGAAAGCCTTTCTGTTCTTCAATGTTCTATGCCTCTCTTTTAGACAGAGTTCCATAAAGAAAATTTTTGAGTGATACTGTCTGGAGCTCTGGACTGGGGGGAAGGGGACAGGGAAATGCTAAAAGGAAGTAATCTGGAGGGAAGGAAGGTTAAGAGATTTGTTTGGAAACTGCTTTTGTATAGCAAAAACACTTTTTCCTTTTATATCTATCTGTCTATCGATCGATCGATCGATCCATCCGGCTGTTTATCTATCTGTCTGTCTATCTAAGGTGGCTTTGAGCAATGCTGATAGAGATTGTGAAGTAGGAAGAGGGAATACAATCCCTCCCAAGCTACCTTTTGGTGCTTTCACTGCTCTAGACCAATAGGGGAGCTGGTAGCCACATGTGGCTTTTGAGCACTCGAAATGTGGATAGTCCAAATTGATATGTACTTGAAGTGTAAAATACATACCAGCTTCTGAAAAATTGTTAAAGAATGTAAAATATTTCATTTTTTTGTATTGATTACATGCTGAAGTTTAATACTTTAATGAAAATATATTAAATAGAATGTATTATTAAAATTAATTTCAGTTGTTCATTTTTACTTTTTTAATGTTGCTACTAGAAAATTCAATATATAATTTGCTCATATTAAACTTCTGCTATACAGCTCTGCTCTGTTGTTGTTAGTTGCCATCAAGTTGATTCAGACTCATGGTGACCCCATTTGTGCAGAGTAGAACTGCTACTTAGGATTTTCAAGGCTGTGACCTTTCAGAAGCAGATTTCCAGGCCTGTCTTCCAGGGTGCCTCTGGGTGGGTTCAAACTGCCAACCTTTCAGCTAGTAGTCAAGCCCTTAACTGTTTGTGTCATTCTAGACCTTGGCAAAACAGTGTTATTGGTAGTTTATCTTCAGTATGATCTTTCCATTTTAGTGCCTGCCTAGATTTTGTTGCCACCTAAAAAGGGCATTCTCTTCCTCCAGGCTAGTCTGCCTTAGTTTGTTCTCTCTGCTGCCCCCAAACTATTTGAGATCACCTTGCTCCTCCCCACCAGGCCTCCCAACTGAGGCTTATGTCATTTAAGTAATTTTGTCAGAACCAGGTGACAATTTACTAATTTAATTAGGTCCTTTACATATCTATGGCATATAAAAATGAACTTTGTGTCCAAGTGGCTTACAAGAGAGAAGTTTTTCTTAGAAGAGATAAAACAAAGCACTAGGAGTTAATTTGTTTTTAGATATCTTAGAATTTATCTTACTTTCCGTAAGTGGTGAATATATTAATATTATTTCTAAAAACTGATTGGAATAAGGGTTTGTTCTATCATAATCTGATTTATTCTTCTGTGTTAGATCTGTTTATCTCATGCATTCTCAATGGGGGTGATATTACTACGAAGGGGGCAAAAATTGGTTATTAGAAGTGAAAAAAATCGTTCCCTTTTAATGTATAAAGCGCAGATATAAATACCATACAAGAACATATATAGTACATGTATCTGTGCTATTAAAATTTCTTGAGGAGGGAGTGATTAGGAAAAACATGTCTAAAATGTTTCCTCCCAAAAACCAAACCCATAGCCATTGAGTCGATTCCAACTCATAGCGACCCTGCAGGACAGAGTAGAACTGCCCCCACCGGGTTTCCTATGCTGTAATCTTTACGGAAGCAAGCTGCCACATCTTTCTCCTACAGAGTGGCAGATGGGTTTGAACTGCTGACCTTTTGGTTAGCAGCTGAGTGCTTTAACCACTGCACTAGCAGGGCTCCTGAAAAGATCCCTTAGGATGCTGGTAATGAAAAATAGTTTGAGAAATACTGGTTTATCTGGACTAGATACTCCTAGAGTGTACATATAACAACAGAGATTTTTTTTTTTGGACTAGAATTTACTGAGAGAGGTCAATGATGTCAAATAATTCATAATACATAGGACTGTCCCATATAATGAAGATTTACCTGACACAGATGCCAAAATGCCTTCGCTGAGAAACTGCTAGACAGATTTTCGATTAAATGCTCTCCTCTCTCAGCACCATTTCCAGCTTTTCTCATCACTCACCCCAACTCTTTCACACATGGACTTCTCATCCTGGTGCTGTGTTCTACCAACATGTCAGTATCTTAAAAACAAAACAAAACAAAACAAAACCCACTGCAGTTGAGTCAATTCCAACTCATAGCGACCCTATAGGACAGAGTAGAACTGCCCCATAGAGTTTCCAACGAACGGCTGTTAGATTTGAACTGCCAACCTTTTGATTAGCAGCCAAATGCTTAACCACTGCACCACAGGTCAGTATATTAATTCCTTCTAAATACAAAGAGAATATTAACACACTTCCCATTCCTTCTAACTCCCTCCCCTCCCACCTTCCACCATGTAAGTAATTTGCACGTGACCATTGTTAATTTTGTTACCATTTACATTCCTTCTTTTTCTACTTTTCCTTCCTTTTCTTCCGTCATTTCTTCCTTCCTTTCTTTCAGTCTTCTCGCAGTTGCTTATAACCATACCACATTCCTGTTTGCTTATTGCTTAGAATACACATTTCTCCTGCAGCTTTTAATTTGTCTTAGAGTTTGTCATTAGTGTTCTTTTTTATTCATGAACAATGAGCTGTTTCCATCTCTTCAAGTTTTTCCCTCCTCTCATTCATACCGTCTTTTGCATGGAGTCCCATTTACCTGCCAAAGGTCTTCCTGGACCCTCAACCTACTGCACAGCTTTTATCCAAGGGCTTATTTCACTACCTTTCTCCCGTGCTCTTTTTTCTGTTTTGTTTTGTTTGTTTACTCTTATTTTTTCTTCGGGTAAATTTCTATGGAAGGTCTGTAAGAGGCAATCATTCCTAACCCTTGTGTGTTCAGCTTTCATTTCTGATTGGTACTTTCACTAGATATGAAATCCTAGGATCAAAGTCATTTTCTCTCAGAATTTTGAATGTAGTTCTCATTTTCTTTTAGCATCTAGTGTTACTAATGAGATGTCAGATGCCATTCTGACTCTCATTCCTTTGAAGGTGATCTGTTTTGTTTTTCTTTTTTGAAACTCTTGCTTTATCTCTGGTCTTCTGAAACGTCACTATTTTCTACCTGCATCCTGTTTTCTCACATCTGATTATGTACTAAGGGAAGCAATAAGACTCCTGTCTTTCTTAATTCTGAGAAATATTTTTCTATAAATCTTTAGAAAGATTATACCCATCTGCTTCTTCTCTTCTCTCTGTACTTTATGTTAAAAGGATGTTGAACCTCATGTATAGATTCACTGCATCCCTTAAACTTTATCTTGTGTTTTCCACCTTCTGCCTTTGTTCTATATTCTGAGAGATCATTTCAATTTCATTTTCAGACCATTCTAGTGAATGTTTTACTTAAGAAGTCATGCTTTTAGCCTTCAATAATTCTTTCTTCTCTGATTCTTGTTCATAGAGGCGTATTCTTCTTATTTTTTTGTTCTTTTTTTTATTGCTTTTGCTTTGATATTTACTATAATCCTCTCTAAGAGTTATACTAATATTTTAAAGTTCTTTTTTTAAGTTTCTTGAATGATAAGCATGCTCTCTGGGGTAAGCTGTTCCATTATATTCTCTTAGTCCTTTTTTATGCTACCAGTTTTTTTTCTCAAAAATGTGGTGGTCCTTGATTTTTCACATTTATGAATAAAAGGCTGAATTTGTGGCTGGGATGGATTCCTTTGGGTCTTGGGAAGATTAATTTTCCTAACAAACGTCTCCTGTGAATGGGACCTCAGTCCAGTAGCAGACTTCTCTCCAGGTAGGCTGGTGAGGTAGGCAGGTAGAGGAGGCCCGGCTACCCGTGTCTTAGTCATCTAGTGCTGCTGTAACAGAAATACCACAAGTAGATGGTTTTAACGAAGAGAAGTTTATTTCCTCACAGTCAAAGTAGGCTAAAAGTCCAAATTCAGAGTGTCAGCTCCAGGGGAAGTCTTTCTCTCTCTGTCGGCCTTCTCATTCAGTGTTCTCCTGGACTAGGAGCTTCTTGGCGCAGGGACCCCGGTCCAAAGGATACGCTCTGCTCCTGGCACAACTTTCTTGATGGTATGAGGTCCCCCTGTCTCACGGCTCACTTCTCTCTTTTATATTTCAAGAGATTGCCTCAGGACACAATCCAGTCTTGTAGATCAGGTCCTGCCTTACTAACACAACTGCCACCCATCCTCCCACATTAACATCATAGAGGCAGGTTTACAACATACAGGAAAATCAGATAGTACCAGGAATCATGGCCTAGCCAAACTGATACACACCGTTTTTGGGGGGACATAATTCAAACCATGACATTTCATCTTTTGGCCCCCAAAAAAATCACATCCTTGCAACATGGAGAACATATTCACCCCATCATATCATAGCAAAAGTCTTAACTCCAAGTCCAAAATCCAAAAATTCCTCTTCATCTGTGAAATCTAGAATACAAGTTATTTGCTTCCAAAGGTACAATGGCAGAACAGGCATAAGCTAGACACTTCCATTACAAATGGGAGAAATTGCAGGGAAAGAAGGCATAACAGGCACCAAGCAAGTTAGCAGAACACATTACATTAGCCCTCAAGGTTTTGAAAATAATCTTCTGTTCACGGAGACAGTTTACACAATGGCCCTCCCCTCCAGACTCTAGGTATTGACCACAGTCTCTGGATTTTGAGCGGAGGCCCCTCGGCCCTGGGTTTCAGTCTGCCTTCCAGGCCCCCTGGGACAGCAACTCTGATCCCTTGGCTTTAGGCGCACCATTCTCCTACTCGATCAGAGTGACAACTCCATCCTTAGAAACACCAGAGGCCATGGCTCCACCCTTTGGACCCCTGAGGTCATGGCCATACCTTTTGAGACTGAAGCAGGTCGGCTTCTTGTGTCCCTTGTCTCTTCAGCTTCTGCTTCTGTTTCCTGTGGCCTCTTGGCCCTCGGGCCTCATGCCCGCATCTGCCCTGCTGGGACAAGTGTTCCAAAGCTCTGTAGCTCCACCGATATAAGTGCCCGGAGGCACCCTACTCTGCCAGGAAGCCTCCTGCACGCAGGTACTCAGCTCCCTTGCTCCGTGGGTCGGCAAGCCTAGCCAGGAAGCCTCCGCCGCACAGGCAGTCAGCTCTCTCGCTCCATGGGTTGGCTCCAGCACCGTCTTGCACTGGTCTCCTGGTTCTGCTGCTGTTGGTTCTCTGCTGCTGCCGCTTCTCTGCCGCTGTAGGGTCTCTTCTGCTGCTGGTCCTCTGTCACTGCTGCACGTCTATCCATTAACAGTTTCAAAACCGCTTCCACATTTTAGGTATCTGTTAGAGCAGCACCCTACTCTCGGTACCAAATTCTGTCTTGGTCATCTAGTGCTACTATAACAGAAATACCACAAGTGGATGGTTTTAACGAAGAGAAGTTTATTTCCTCACAGTCAAAGTAGGCTAAAAGTCCAAATTCAGGGTGTCAGCTCCAGGGGAAGTCTCTCTCTGTCGGCCTTCTCATCAGTGTTCCCCCAGACTAGGAACTTCTCGGTGCAGGGACCCCTGTCCAAAGGACGCGCTCTGCTCCTGGCACTGCTTTCTTGATGGTATGAGGTCCCCCTAACAACAGAGTTTTTAAATGACCAATTAATCTCCAGTTTTTTTAAGGAGCCAAAAAAAAAAAAAAAAAAAAACCTAAGCCCTTTGCTGTCAATTCGATTCCAACTCATAGCAACCCTATAGGACAAAGTAGAGCTGCCCCATAGGGTTTCCAAGGAGCAGCTCGTGGATTTGAACTGTTGACGTTTTGGTTAGTAGCTGAGCTCTTAACCACTGCGAAGGAGGGTGAAGAGGAAAAGAAAAGGAAAGATACATGTGGTGCAGTGGATCACTTTTATATGGACTTTCTTGCCATGGTCTTGTAACTCCCACCAAATGATTGGGTGGAATTATGTAAATAAGGTGCTTGTGGCTCACCAAGGGGATTGGACAGCTTGCTAATAATACAGATTAGGTGCATGACACCCTTGTGGGGGTGAGACCATGCAAATAAGGTGTATGGAACACTAATGAGGGGATTGGTCAGTTTTGCCATCCTGCTAGGCTTAAAGGGAGACATGGGGAGAGAGAGGGAGAGGAGCTGTAATGTAGAAGACAGAGGGAGGCAGCAGAACCAGGACAGAGAGAGAGCTGTAACACTGGAGACTGTGAGAGGCAGCAGCAGAACCAGGAGACCAGCAGGAGATGGCGTGTTGGGCTTCCCAGTTCACAGAGAGAAAGCTGGACACCTTTAGGCAGGAGGCTTCCAGACAGAGTGGGGTGCCCCTGGCACTTACTTATTGGTGTAGCTAAAGAGCTTTGTAACACTTGCCCAAGCAGGGCAGAGGCCAATCTGAGGGGCTGAGGGCCTGAGAGAGCCCTGCCTAAGAGCACAGCTGAGAAGAGGCTCTCCTGATCAAAGAACTGTACCCTGAGTATTTCCTGATCTGAACTTGTAACCTGTTACTTCCCTAATAAACCCCATAATCATGAGTATGGTCTGTGAGTGAGTTCTGTGGGGCCCTTGCAATGAATTATTGAACACAGCAGAGAAGCAGGGAGAGCCATGGGAGGGACAGATGGTGTCAGAATTGGTAAAAAGGTTGGGGATGGAAGCATGTCTGACCTCAGCCTCATAGGAGTCAGCCTTGGGCTGTTGATCTTCATTCTCCTTCCCCCTTGTGAATTTAGACGAGGTTAGATGGCCCGGCCATGCCATTTTTACAATATATAAAGATTTATGCTTACAGATTGAGTAAGAGGGAGCTTTTGAGTAGTTTTAGAAATCACTTCCATTCAGTAAACTAAAACAGTCTAGATCACCAGTAGTTAACATTTTGCTAAATTCATTCATTCATTCATTCTCTTTCTCTCTTTCCCTCTCTATCTCTCTCTGTGTATAATCTAGGTGAAGAATGTATAGATGCTCATTGTACTATTTTTTCAAATGTTCTGTAGGTGTGAAATTTTTGAAAATGAAAGTTGTGGTAAAATGCAGTCCTTCTGCACATTCTATCTATACCCACCCCTGCACCTAATTCTGCACTGAGGTCCTATTTCACCACAATTTCTTGGTAACGTGTTTTCTCTTACCTCTGGCCATTCGCATATAGTGCTCCCTCTGCCTGGAACATATCCTCTGACCCCCACTCCTTTCACACATAGCCTTTGCCTGGATAACTCTCCAAAGTTTTTTAAGGTTTCACTTTCTTCAGGGAGTCTTTCATGATCACCCAGCCCCAGTCAAGTATAGGTTAAGAGCCCTGCATATATTCTCTTATCACCCTGTGATTGTCCTTATTATTAAACTTGTCATACAATGTTATGCTTTCACCGTAAACTTGCCTGTCTTCACTGGACTGTGAAGCCCTTAAAGGCGAAGATTTCTATATCTTTCCTTTATTTCACATCATTTATTCCTCACAAAGTTTTGGTGAAGCAGGTATTATTAGCTCCATTTTAAGGATGCTGCTAATATAAGCCAGAAAGTGCTATGAACATAAGAGATTCTTTTTTGTTCTCTAGACTTGAGGAATTTTTCCCCATATGTGGGGTCTACAGCTCTTTATCAAATTCCACGCCTTTCCTTTTGTATAAACTTGTATAGGTACAGCCCAGGCTGCAACATCACCCTTTGCCAGCAGGAACCACTGTCTAAAGAATGATGTACTTCAGATTGAAAATTGCTCAAGTGAGGTGCATCGAAATCAGGTAAAATAAATTGTTTTTCTAACTTACCAAATCATTAGGTACATTGTTCTACATATGTACTGAAGACAAAAGCTATGATTGCAGCTGTATAAAATATATATGTAAATGGTCAAAGTCTGGAAGGACAGGCACAGACATGGTAATCGTTATTGTTGTTGGTTACTTTCGAGTCAATTTTGACTTATGGTGACCCCATGTGTTACAGAGAACTGCTCCAAAAGATTTTCTTGGCTGTAATCTTTAATAGAAGCAGATCACCTGGCCTTCTGCAGTACCTCTAGGTGGATTCAAACCTCCAATCTTTAGGTTTACAGCCAAGCACAGACTGTTTGCACCAGCTAGGGACCTCTATTAGGTGGTGGATTTAGGAGTAATTTTTTTTCTCTGTGAATTAAAAATTGTCTATAATTTTTAAAATATATACCTACTCGAGTTCTTTTGCACAATAATTAATGAAAGCTAAGAGTTACCTATCTTGAGTCTTAATAGATGCTTAGCTTGCTTAACCTAGTTGAGTAGACATTTTCCCTATGTCTTTCTATCTCCTCTTAAGAACATACATAGGACTCTAGAATCATTGGATCAAACTATAGCACCATGCCACACTGAGCTGGGAAAGACTTGTTCCTTCATTTCTCAATTTCATGACCCTTGTATTGTGAACCAGGCCTAATGCTTCTCCCCTCCTAAAGCAAATAATTATTTTGTCCAGGAAAGTTGAAGCTTGTATTCCCACCATGACTCAAAGGAGTGGTTCCTGGATCACAAATCACAAATCAAAATGGAATTGGATGCAAGAAGACTAGTTGAGAGGCTGGGACAATTGTTCGCTTGAGAGAAGATGCAGAGTTGAATTAAAGCAGGAATAAGGGTGAAGAGGAGTGATAGATTTCAGAGGCATTTTGGCAATACAGCTGACAAGATTTGATGATCAATTAATTAGTACACGTTAGGGTCAAAGATGGCTCTGAGCGTTCTAGCTTGGATGAGTTCAGTAGATGATACAATTCAGAATAATGGGTTTGTTTTGGACATGTTTAGAATGAGGCAATTTCAGATGGAGATGCCTGGTAGGTAGTTGGGAATTTATCTGGATTAAGAGATGTGCTGTTGTTGTTGTTGTTGTTGTTAGGTGCTATCAAGTCATTTCTGACTCATGGTGACCGTATGTACAACAGAATGAAACACTGCCTGGTCCTGCGCCACCCTCATGATCGTTGCTATGTTGGAACCCATTGTTGCAGCCACTGTGTCAATCCACCTTGTCGAGGGTCTTCCTCTTTTTCGCTGACAGTCTACTTTACCAAGCATGATGGTCTCTCCTAATAACATGGCTAAAGTACATGAGACAAAGTGTCACCATCCTTGCTTCCAAGGAGCACTCTGACTGTACTTTTTCCAAGACAAATTTGTTTGTTTTTCTGACAGGACATGGTATATTCAATATTCTTCAACAACACCAGAATTCAAGGGCATCAATTCTTCTTTGGTCTTCCTGATTCATTGTCTAACTTTCGCATGCATATGAGGTGATTAAAAATACCATGGCTTGAATCAGGCTCACCTTAGTCCTCAAAGTGACATCTTTGCTTTTTAACACTTTAAAGAGGTCTTTTGCAGCAAATTTGCCCAATGCAATATGTAATTTGATTTCTTGAGTGCTGCTTCCACGGGTGTTGATTGTGGATTCAAGTAAAATTAAATCCTTGGACAACCTCAGTCTTTTCTACATTTATCATAATGTTGCTTATTGGTCCAGTTGTGAAGATTTTTTTCTTTATGTTGAGATGTAATCCATATGAAGTCTATAGTCTTTGATTTTCATCAGTAAGTGCTTCAAGTCCTCTTCACTTTCAGCAAGCAAGGTCATGTCATCTGCATATTGCAGATTGTGAATGAGTCTTCCACTAATCCTGATGCCATGTTCTTCTTCATATAGTCCAGCTTTTCAGATTATTTGCTTAGCATAGACAGTACACGTCTATGTTTCCCTAATTCACGAATTGTATTACCCTCAATGAATCTCTGTGCTTTTACTTTAACAGAGTGATTGTTCTTACTCTTTGACAGAGAGAGAGAGATGAAAGCTGAAAATAAAAATTTGGGGATCAGCCAACTATGAGTCTGTCTGTTTGTTGTACTGTGGTGGCTTGCATGTTGCTGTGATGCTGAAAGCTGTCTTGGTTGTCTAGTGCCGCTATAACAGAAGTACCGCAAGTGGATGGTTTCAACATGGAGAAATTTATTCTCTCACAGTCTGGTAGGCTAAAAATCCAAATGCAGGGCGGCAGCTCCAGGGGAAGACTTTCTCTCTCTGTCACCTCTTGGAGAGGGTCCTTGTCATCAATCTTCCCTTGGTCTAGGAGCTTCTCAGGTGCAGGAACCCTGGGTCCAAAGGATGCACTCTGCTCCTGGCACTGCTTTCTTGGTGGTATGAGATCCCCATGTCTCTCTGCTCGCTTCTCTCTTTTATAGCTCAGAAGAGATTGGTTTAAAACATAACCTAATCTTGTAGATTGAGTCCTGCCTCATCAATATAACTGCTGCTAATCCCATCTCATTAACATCATAGAAATAGGATTTACAACACATAGGAAAATCACATCAGATGACAGAATGGTGGACAATCACACAGTACTGGGAATCATGACCTAGCTAAGTTGACAGATATTTTTTGGGGACACAATTCAATCCATGACAGAAGCTATGCCACCGGTATTTCAAATACCAGCAAGTCATCCATGGTGAACAGGTTTCAGCAGAGCTTCCAGCTAAGACAGACTAGGAAGAAAAAAATTGGCTAGTGAAAACCTTAAGGGTAGGAGACTTGCTAGCAAAGCTCTAAAGCTGAAGCACTTGGCATAATAAAATGGCTGACGTGAAGTCTGAATCAAAATTCCATTTTGTTACAAGTTTCTGCATTCTTGAGAACATAACATTGGCTCCTTCCCATTCATACGCATATGGCCTTGGACCTCTGGCTGGGTGGGACCAGAAGACCCTGATCCCTATCAATCATCTTGTTTAACCAGCCTGGCTCTTGCCCCAAACCACTCTTATGTAAATAAGGGTGGGGGTCAGGAATGTGGTTTAGCAGCTCTTAGTAAGGGTGAGGGTCAGGAATGTGATTGTAGGAGGATGAGTTTACTCATGATGTTCCAAGAAGAAGATAGTTGAAAATAGAGTTGACTTACTCATCTTGTGACCATGTGACCATCACACACTTACCTTCTCTATCTTTATTATAAAAGCACACCTCTCCCTCCATGCTTCAGAGCACTTGGTAGATTCCTCTCTGCCCTGTGTTTCCCCAATTTGTGAATTTTATTACCCTCAATAAATCTCTTTGTTTTTACTTTAATAGAGTGAGAATTCATACTCTTTGACAGAGAGAGAGAGATGAAAACTGGAAATAAAAATTTGAGGATCATCAGTGTCATGGATTGAATTGTGTCCCCCAGAAAATATCTGTCAACTTGGCTGGGTCATGATTCTCAGTATTGTATGACTGTGTAATCTGATTTGATTTCCTTATGTGTTGTAAACTCTATCACTATGATGAGGTTATATGTGATCTTCTTATGCGTTGTAAATTCTATCACTATGATGAGGTTATAGTGATGAGGTTTACAAGATTAGTGTCTTAATCCAATCTCTTTTGAGATATAAAAGAGACAAGGGAGGAGAGACACACGGGAACCTCATACCACCAAGAAAGCAGTGCCAGGAGCAGAGAGTGTCCTTTGGGCCTGAGGTTCCTGTGCAGAGACACTCCCAGACCAAAGGAAGACTGACGACATGGGCTTTCCTCCAGAGCTGATGGAGAAAGCGTTCCTTTGGAGCTGATGCCCTGAATTTGGACTTGTAGCCTACCGGACTGTGAGAGAATAAACTTCTCTTTGTAAAGCCAT
Source organism: Dugong dugon (assembly GCA_030035585.1). Taxonomy (NCBI): domain Eukaryota; kingdom Metazoa; phylum Chordata; class Mammalia; order Sirenia; family Dugongidae; genus Dugong; species Dugong dugon. The sequence continues at coordinate 158,700,478 of CM057462.1, forward strand.
CCACTTGTGGTATTTCTGTTATAGCAGCACTAGATGACTAAGACAATCAGATTTTTTTTTGTAACTACCAGAAATGTATGTGATCCTTATGTCAAAGTGACTGTCTTAGTTATCTAGTGCTGCTATAACAGAAATACCACAAGTGAATGGCTTTAACAAAGAGAAATTTATTCTGTCACAGTCTAGTAGGTTACAAGTCCAAATTCAGGGCATCAGCTCCAGCGGAAGGCTTTTTCTCTGTTGGCTCTGGAGGAAGGTCTTTCTTGTTGATCTTCCCCTGGACTAGGAGCTTCTCCACACAGGAATCACTGGTCCAAAGGATGTACTCTCCTCCTGGTGCTTCTTTCTTGGTGGTATGAGGTCCCCAACTCTCTGCTTGTTTCCTTTCCTTTTATCTCTTGTAAGATAAAAGGTGGTGCAGGCCACACCTCAGGGAAACTCCCTTTACATTGGATCAGGGATGTGACCTCAGCAAGGCTGTTACATCTCACCCTAATTGTCTTTAACCACAGACAGAGATTATGATTTATAACGCATAGGAAAATCACAAACTGGAGGACAACCGCACAATACTGGAAATCATAGTCTAACTAAGTTGACACACATTTTTTGGGGACACAATTCAATCCATGACAGTGACCCTCTTCCTTTGGTGTAAGTTACATCTTCCCCATGTACATTTTACTGTTTTTATATTGTTAATGATAGCATTCTAGACAAAAATTTCCTTGGGAGAAAATGAGTACCTGAAGCAGAGTGAACACCAAAGGGAAAGACTTATCATTTAGTGAATTCTATGCTCTGTGAATGAACGGAGGGACTGTGGGTGTTTTCAAACTGCAAAAAAGTACTTAGAATTACTCTTTCAAGGAACTTCTTGACAGTATAATTACAGAGGGCCAAAGTTAAGAGGACCTCCAGCCCCCCCCCCCTTTTTTTTAATTTTGTTTTTGTTTGCTTTATCACAGCTTTGGTCTTAATGTAAATTACAGTAGAGTCCTGCAGGCCTCTTCTTCCCACACCTGGCAGAGAGCTGACTGACCCTGAATGCGTGGCCACGCTCATATGAGAACCTTTAAAGAAAATTGGTTACCCTTTGTGCTGTGATTTCAATTGACCACTAGTCCAGTGACATTTATATGTAGTAAGGATTGCCTGACCCTCCCTACAATGACTGGTAGATAGGCGGTCTGATTATTCCTTTTTCCTGACTGAGCAGATACACATCTGGAGGGCCCTGGAAGCTGACTTCCTTAATTCCAGCTGCTGAGCTTTGTGGGCTTTGTTGTTAGTTGTGTTCCAGTTGGCTTCGAATCATTGCAACCTTATGTAAAACAGAACAAAATATTGCCCGTGCCTGTACTATCTGATGATTGTTGATATGTTTTGTTACAACTATTGTTGCAACTATTGTGTCAATACATCTCATGGAGTGTTTCCCTTGTTTTGCCGATGACCTTCCACTTTACCAAGCATAGTGTCTTTTTCTAGCAATTAATTTTTCTTGATGGCATGTCCAAAGTAAACAAGATGAAGTCTTGCCATACTCTCTTCTAAGGCACATTCTGGCTGTACTTTTACCAAAACGGATTTGTTTATTTTTCTGGTAGTTCAGTATTCGTCACCCTTTCTAAAAAGGCCATTTCCTCAATTAGGGGTTCCATCGTGTCACCATTGCCTACTCTTCTTTCCTACAAATATACAGAGCGTTACTGCAGACAGTAGTCAGGGGAGGGACCACTTGCTACTGGAATGCTTGGCCATCATGAATCTAGTGCAGCTAAATCCAGCCTAAGCATGCCACTCTAACAAGAGCTCAGAGATGGCAGGAGCGCTTTCAAATTTGTTTGTAAGTTTTTCTCCAAATAAGCCCTCTTTTTATGTTTACACTATGTAGCACTAGGGGTGAGTGTTTTTGTGTCCCTTTTACATGACTTTGACCAATGTATACCTGCAATGACTGCAAAAAGTTAAGGGTTTAGTGAGAAGGAAAGAAAAAAGGAAAAAACAAAAAAACAGTTTCTATCCTGAGAACCCCAGGGGACAGAAAAAATTGTAATTTACCTCTAGCCTGAAGACAGCCCTAGAATTCCGCAATTTAGTTTAGTCATCTGGAGCCAAACTGCCCCATCACTCAATTCTTCTTCTTTAAAGATTGACCCACACTGATTTTATTTCTCATCTTTTCATGCTCAATGGTCCTTTATAACATTTAAAATAGTAACCTGTGGTTTGGGGAGACCATTAGCCAATTCAGTTCCCTCAAAAGCATCTACCTGCTGAGCTATTGTGCTCCAAGTCTTCAAGTTCCTCTGACCTGATTTAAATCAGTAGCTATTTGAACAAGGCCTTCTGTTGTGTCCCAACTGTTCAAACATTAAACATCTATTCTTGGTCAAATAGGGGAATAAAGTAAAGTTGTTCGTATCCTTCCTGTTACTGTTGCCTTGACATTCACTTATCATGCTCAATACATAGACAATAATAGCTAAGGGGAACCTACATGGTTTAAAATCAGGAAGGGTGTGCGTCAGGATTGTGTCTTTTCATCACACTTATTCACTGTGTATGCTGAGCAAATCATTCGAGAACCTGGACTACATGAAGAAGAACGTGGCATCGGGATTGGAGGAAGACTCATTAACAACCCGTGATATGCAGATGACACAACCTTGCTTGGTGAAAGTAAAGAGGGCTTGAAGCACTTACTGATGAAGATCAAAGCCTACAGCCTTCAGTATAGATTACACCTCAACATAAAGAGAACAAAAATCCCCACAATAAGACCAATAAGCAATTGGACCAACTGAAGATGTCAAGGATTTAATTTTACTTGGATCCACAGTCAACACCCATAGAAGCAGCAGTCAAGAAATCAAAAGACGTATTGCATTGGGCAAATCTGCTGCAAAAGACCTCTTTAAAATGTTCAAAAGCAGAGATGTTACCTTGAGGACTAAGGGGCGCCTGACCTAAGCCATAGTATTTTCAATCACCTCATATGCATGCAAAATCTGGACAATGAATAAGGAAGACCAAAGAAAAATTGATGCCTTTAAATTATGGTGTTGGTGAAGAATATTGAATGTACATGGACTGCCAAAAGAGCGAACAAATCTTCTTGGAAGAAGTACAGCCAGAATGTCCTTAGAAGCAAGGATGGCAAGATTTTGTCTCACGTACTTTAGATATGTTATTAGAAGGGACCAGTCCATGTAGAAGGACATCATGCTTGGTAAAATAGAGGGTCAGCGAAAAAGCGGAAGACCCTCAACGAGATGGACTGACACAGTGGCTGCAACAATAGGCTCAAGCAAAACAATGATTGTGAGGATGACGCAGGTCTGGGCAGTGTTTCATTTTGTTGTACATAGGGTTGCTATGAGTGCGAACTAACTCGACAGCATCTAACAACAATAGAAATTTTTATTACTTCTTTCATGTAACCAGGCAATATATTAACTGCTTTTTATGGACTATCTTATTTGTCACAATAACCAAGTGAGGCAAGTACTGTTCATACAGGGCCTCTCAATGCCACTTTTGCACAGAGTATGTCCAGGCCTGATCCTAAAAGTAGGTAAGTAAAATCTCTGGCTCATAAATGAGTGAGGTGGGGAGAGGAATTAAATGGAGCCAAACATTTACCTGACACATGTTTATTTTTATTCAGATTGTCTACCTGTGCTTACTCCTTATCCATTACATTAAAAGAGAATGGCAATATTCTAATTTACACCAGGATAAATTCTTACAAGGGCTTAGTTATTGAATTGATAAGTCCTCTCTGATCATTCATTATTAACTCCTAGTTTTTTCCACTATTTTGTTTCTTTCTTACTCACGTTCAGGAAATAGCTGGGTGAATATATTTGCATATAGGTATGCTAATTAAAACTGTAGTTCTCATCGGTACAAAGACACAAATAGGTTGAAAGTAAAGGATGGAAAAAAGATACATCGTGCGAACAACAATCACAGGAAACTGGAATGATTATATTAATATCAGACAAAATGAACTTTAAAACAAAAAAAGTTACTAGAGATAAGAAGTGACATTTTGTAATGATAAGGGTCAATCCATCAAAAAGATATAACAATTATAAACATATGTACACCTAATAACAGAACTCTAAAATACATGAACCAAAAACTGACAGAAATGAAGAAATAGACAGTTCAACAACAATATTTGGAGACTGCAGTACTCCCACTTTCAATAATGGATCGAACAACTAAACAAAAGATCAACAAGGAAATAAAAGTCTTGAACAACAGTATAAACCAACTATACCTAACAGACATTGGTAGAACACTCCACCGAACAACAACAGAAGAATATACATATGTGCATATGGAACATTCTTCAAGCTATGTGCTAAGTCATAAAACCTCAATTAAGTTTAGAAGGATAGAAAAATAAAAGTATGTTCTCTGACCACAATGGAATGAAACTAAAAATCAGTAACAGGGAAAAATTTGGGAAGCTCAAAAATGTGTGGAAGTTAAACAACACACTCCTAAAATAACTGACGAGTCAAAGAAGAAATTAAAAGAGAAATCAGAAAATACTTTGAGATGAATAAAAACAAAGTCACAACACCAAACTTACAGCATGGAGTTAAAGCAGTGCTTAGACGGAAATTTATAGCTGTATAGCTATAAATACCTGTCATGGATTGAATTATGTCCCCCCAAAATAAATGTCAACATGGCTAGGCGATGATTCCCAGTATTGTGTGGTTGTCCTCCATTTTGTGATCTAACGTAATTTTCCTATGTGTTGTAAATCCTAATCTCTGCCTGTGGTTAATGAGGCAAGATTAGGATATGTTAAAGAGGATTAGGGTGGGATGCAACACCCTTACTCAGGTCACAGTCCTGATCTGATGTAAGGGGAGTTTCCCTGGGTGTGGCCTGCATCACCTTTTATCTTACAAGAGATAAAAGGAGAGAGAAGTGAGCAGAGAGAGGGGGACCTCATACCACCGAGAAAGAAGTACTGGGAGCAGAACACGTCCTTTGGATGTGGGATCCCTGTACTGAGAAGCCCCTAGACCAGGGGAAGATCAATGACAAAGACCTTCCCCCTAGAACTGACAGAGACAGAAAGCCTTTTCCGGTAGCTAGCACACTGAATTTGGACTTCTAGCCTCCTAAACTGTGATAGAGTAAATTTCTGTTTGTTAAAACCACCCACTTGTGGTATTTCTGTTATAGCACCACTAGATAACTAAGACAATACCTATATTAAGAAAGAAGAAAGATCTGAAATGAATAACCTAACTTTTCACCTGGTGATACAACGGTTAAATGCTTGGCTGCTAACCAAAAGTCTGGCAGTTTGAACCTACCCAGCAGCTCTACAGGAGAAAGACCTGGTGATCTGCCCCTGTAAAGATTACAGCCATGAATGCTCTATGGGGAAGTTCTACTCTGTCACATCATGTCACTATGAGTCAGAATCAACTCGACAGGACCCAACAACAACAACTACCTTAAGACAGTAGAAGTAGAAGAGAAAACCAAGACTAAAGCAACAAGAAGGAAGGAAATAATAAACATTAAAATAGAAATTTATGAAATTCTTGTTGTTGGTAGGTGCCGTCAAGTCAGTTCCAACTCATAGTGACCCTATGCACCACAGAATGAAACACTGCCTGGTCCTGCGCCATGCTCACAATCGTTGTTATGCTTGAGGCCATTGTTGCAGCCACTGTGTCCGTCCATCTCATTGAAGGTCTTCCTCTTTTTCACTGACCCTGTACTTTACCAAGCATGATGTCCTTCTCCAGGGACTGATCCCTCCTGACAACATGTCCAAAGGATGTAAGATGTAGTCTTGCCATCCCTTCTTCTAAGAAGCATTCTGGTTGTACTTCTTCTAAGACAGATTTGTTCATTCTTTTGGCAATACTCTTCAATACTCTTCGCCAACACCACAATTCAAAGGCGTCAATTCTTCTTCGGTCTTCCTTTTTCATTGTCCAGCTTTCGCATGCATATGATGTGACTGAAAATACCATGGCTTGGGTCAGGTGCACCTTAGTCTTCAAGGTGACATCTTTGCTTTTCAACACTTTAAAGAGGTCTTTTGCAGCAGATTTGGCCAATGCAATGCATCTTTTGATTTCCTGACTGCTGCTTCCATGGGTGTTGATGTGGATCCAAGTAAAATGAAATCCTTGACAACTTCCATCTTTTCTCCTTTTATCATGATGTTGCTTATTGGTCCAGTTGTGAGGATTTTTGTTTTCTTTATGTTGAAGTATAATCCATACTGAAGGCTGTGGTCTTTGATCTTCATCAGTAAGTGCTTCAAGTCCTCTTCACTTTCAGCAAGCAAGGTTGTGTCATCTGCATATTGCAGGTTGATAATGAGTCTTCCTCCAATCCTGATGCCCCTTTCTTCTTCATGTAGTCCAGTTTCTCAGATTATTTGCTCAGCATACAGATTGAATAGGTATAGTAAAAAGATGCAACCCCGACACCCACCTTTCCTGACTTTAAACCACACAGTATCCCCTTGTTGTGTCCGAACAACTGCCTCTTGATCTATGTACAGGTTCCTCATGAGCACAATTAAGTGTTCTGGAATTCCCATTCTTTGCAATATTATCCATAGTTTGTTACAATCCACACAATCGAATGCCTTTGCATATTCAATAAAACACAGGTAAACATCTTTCTGGTATTCTCTGCTTTCAGCCAGGATCCATCTGACATCAGCAATGATATCCCCGGTTCCACGTCCTATCCTGAATCCAGCCTAAAATTCTGGCAGTTCCCTGTTGACATACTGCTGCAGCTGCTTTTGAATGATCTTCAGCAAAATTTCACTTGCATGTGATATTAATGATATTGTTCGATAATTTCCACATTCACTTGGATCATCTTTCTTGGGAATAGGCATAATATGGATCTCTTCCAGTCAGTTGGCTAGGTAGCTGTCTTCCAGATTTCTTGGCATAGACAAGCGAGCACTTCCAGCACTGCATCCATTTGTTGAAACATCTCAACTGATATTACATCAGTTCCTGGAGCCTTGTTTTTCGCCAACGCTTTCAGTGCAGCTTGGACTTCTTCCTTCAGTACCATCGGTTCCTGATCATATGCTACCTCTTGAAATAGTTGACGTCGACCAATTCTTTTTGGTATAATGACTCTGTGTATTCCTTCCATCTTCTTTTGATGCTTCCTGCATTGTTTAATATTTTCCCCATAGAGTCATTCACTATTGCAGCTTGAGGGTTGAATTTTTTCTTCAGTTTTTCAGCTTGAGGAATGCTGAGCATGTTCTTCCCTTTTGGTTTTCTATCTCCAGCTCTTTGCACATGTCATTACAATACTTTACTTTGTCTTCTGGAGCTCCCCTTTGAAATCTTCTCTTCAGTTCTTTTACTTAGTCATTTCTTCCTTTTGCTTTAGCTACTCAATGTTCAAAAGCAAGTTTCAGAGTCTCTTCTGACATCCATTTTGGTCTTCCTTTTCTTTCCTGTCTTTTTGATGACCTCTTGCTTTCTTCATGCATGATGCCCTTGATGTCATTCCACAACTCGTCTGGTTTTCCGTCATTAGTTTTCAATGTGTCAAATTTATTCTTGAGTTGGTCTCTAAATTCAGGTGGGATATACTTAAGCTCGTACTTTGGCTCTCGTGGACTTGTTCTAATTTTCTTCAGTTTCAGTTTGAGCTTGCATATGAGCAACTGATGGTCGTTCCACAGTCAGCCCCTGGCCTTGTTCTGACTGATGATATTGAGCTTTTCCATCATCTCTTTCCACAGATGTAGTCGATTTGATTCCTGTGTGTTCCATCTGGCAAGGTCCATGCATATAGTCACCGTTTATGTTGGTGAAAAAAGGTATTTGCAATTAAGAACTCATTGGTCTTGCAAAATTCTATCACGTGATCTCCGCCATCATTTCTATCACCAAGGCCATATTTTCCAACTACTTATCCTTCTTTGTTTTCAACTTTCACATTCCAATCACCAGTAATTATCAATGCATCCTAATTGCCTGTTTGATCAATTTCAGACTGAAGAAGTTGGTAAAAATCTTCAGTTTCTTCATCTTTGACCTTAGTGGTTGGTGCGTAAATTTGAATAATAGTATTTAACTGGTCTCTTTTGTATGGATATTATCCTATCACTGACAGCATTGTACTTCAGGATAGATCTTGAAATGTTCTTTTTGACGATGAATGCAACGCTATTCCTCTTCAAGTTGTCATTCTTGGCATAGTAGAGCGTATGGTTGTCTGATTCAAAATGGCCAATACCAGTCCATTACAGCTCACTAATGCCTAGGATATTGATGTTTATGTGTTCCATTTCAATTGTGACGATTTCCAATTTCCCTAGATTCATACTTTGTACATTCCATGTTCTGATTATTAATGGATGTTTGTAGCTGTTTCTTCTCATTGTGAGTAGTGCCGCATCAGCAAATGAAGGTCCCAAAGCTTGACTCCATCCACATCATTAAGGTTGACTCTACTTTGAGGAGGCAGCTCTTCCCCAGTTATCTTTTGAGTGCCTTCCAACCTAGGGGCTCATATTCTGGCACTGTATCAGGCAATGTTCCACTGCTATTCATAAGGTTTTCACTGGCTAGTTCTTTTCAGAAGGAGGCTGCCGGGTCCTTCTTCCTAGTCTGTCTTAGTCTGGAAGCTCAGCTAAAGCCTGTCCGCCATGGGTGACCCTGCTGGTATCTGAATACTGGTGGCATAGCTTCCAGCATCACAGCAATACACAAGCCCCCACCATATGACAAACTGACAGACATGCCAGTTATGAAATATTATGAAACAGAGAATAGAAAAACAATAGAGAAAAATCAATGACACCAAAGCCGGTTCTTTGAAAATATTAACAAGTTGACAAACCTTTAGCTCATTTGACCAAGAAAAAAGGAGAAAAGACTCAAATTACTAGAACAAGAAATGAAAGAGGGGACATTACTACTGACCTTACAAAAACAAAAAGGATTATAAAGGAATACTGTGAACAGTTGTAAGCCAACAAATTAGATAACTTAGATGAAACGGGCAAATTCCGAGAAAGACACAAACTTCCAAAACTGACTCAAGAAGAAATAGACAATATGAATAGAACTATAACAAGCAAAGAGATTGAATCAGTAATTAAACCACAAACCACAAAGAAAAGCCCATGCCTAGATCGCTTCACTGCTGAATTCTATCAAACATTTAAAGAATCAACACGAATTCTTCACAAACTTCCAAAAAACCAAAAGAAGGGGAACAATTCCCAACTCATTTTATGAGGCCAATTTACCCTGATAGAAAAGACAAAGATATCACAAGACAAATGACCCAGTTAGAAATGGGAAAAATATATGAATACACATTTCTCTGAAGAAGATATACAAATGTCTAATAAGCACATGGAAAAATACTTCACATCATTAATAATCATCAGAGAAATGCAAATCAAATCCACAATGGGATAGCACTTCACACTCACTAGAATAGTTAAAATCAAAAAGTCAGACAAGTGTTGATGAGGATGTGGAGAAAATGAAACCCTCATACACCGTTAGTGGAAATGTAAAATGATACAACCACTTTGGAAAACAGTCTAGCAGTTCCTCAAATGATTAAATATAGTTACCATATGGCCTAGCAATTCCACTTCTAGGTATATACTCAAGAGAAATGAAAACAAATGTCAACACAGAAACTTGTATGTGAATTTTATAGCCGTGTTACTCATAATAGCCAAAAGTTGGAAACAACCCAAATGTTGATCAATAGATAAATGCATAAATAAAATGTGGTATATCCATACATGGAATATTATTCAGCCATAAAGAAGAATGAAGTACGGATACATGATACAACACAAATGAACTTTGAGAGCATTATACTAAGTGCAAGAAGCCAGTCACAAAGACCACACACTATATGACTCCATTTAGATGAAAACCCATAATAGGGAAATTTATAGAGACGGGAAGTAGATTAATGATTGCTTAGGGATGCTGGGGAAGGTGGGAATAAGGAATGATAGCTAAAGGATATGGGGTTTCTTTATGAGGTGATAAAAATGTAAAATTTACTGTGGTAATGGTTGCACGTGTCTGTGAACATACTAAAAACCATTGAGTTGTACACTTTAAAAGAGTAAATTGTGTGGTATATGAATTATATCTTAGTGTTGTTGTTAGGTGCTGTCAAGTCCGTTTTGACTCATAGTGACCCCCTGTGACAGAGTAGAACTGCCCAATAGGGTTTTCTAGGCTGTAATCTTTATGGGAGCAGATTGCTAGGTCTTTCTCTTGTGGAGCTGCTGGGTGGGTTTGAACTGCCAACCTTTCAGTTAGTAGCCAAGTGCTTAACCATTGCACTACCAGGGCTCCTTCTAGCTTAATAAACCTGTTTAAAAATGTAGGTCTCAAAGGTTATCAAAAGTTCAGAAACAGTAGAATGTACAATGTAATAAAATATTTTAAAAAGTCAGTAGGGGCTTAAGATGTGTTAATTAACAAATAGCATTGGGGAACCACTTGATAGAACAATAGTTAACTCCTTTACCTCATAGAATATACCAAAAAAATAATTTTATACAGTGAGTGGAAAAAAGTCAAATTCCATCTTTCTCTCACTAAACTATAAGGATCAATCAAATAAATTCAGTTCTGTTCCACTTCTGCTTTGACACCAGCTGCACATGCAGCACTTCTTCCTCCGACCCTGACCACCTGGAACTAGGTCAGATCTCACTAGTTAAAGGACATAGTCCTCCAGATTGCCAAATCTGCCCAAGACCTTAGATGCCAGTCACAAGCTTGGAAGTCCACACAACACCCTTACTTCTGACCTGCTGGTTACAAATCTGGGGGCTCCTCCTACCCACTGAGGATACCAGCCCCACTCACTTCTGACCTGCTGGCTCCCACTACTCCTTGGGTTCAATAATTTGCTAGAACAACTCACAGAACTCTCAAAATGTGCTATACGTAGATTAGTTTTATTATGGCAAAAAGGATACAGATGAAGGGATGCATAGGGTGATGCCTGGGAGGGTTTCCAACATGGAGCTTCCATGTCCCAAAAAGAGATGCACTACCCTCCCATTTCCATCAATCTTTTACCAACCACGTGCCCCTGGAGCTTCTGTGTACAGAGCCTTTATTGGGGTTTCATTATGCAATCATGATTTGTTGAATCAGCCCCTCTTTTCCTAATATCCCACGGTAGTCTTTCTGGCCTGAACAGCCCCCACCTCATTAGCATAAACTCTCAGGTGGCCTGAGACCTCTAGATGAAAAAGGCACCTCAGTTAATCGAGAAAATTTAGGAGTTTAGAGTTATCTCTCAGGAACCGAGGGCAAAGACCAAATTAACTGGGGTAAAGTTAAATTCTTAACCCCACAGATGAAATAAAGATTTAAATGTTAAAGAAGAAACAAAAAATTCTGCTACCATTGAGTCGATTCTGACTCATAATGACCCTATAGGACAGAGTAGAACTGCCCCACGGGGTTTCCAAGGAATGCCTGGTAGATTCCAACCGCCGACCTTTTGGTTAGCAGCTATAGCTCTTAACCATTATGCCACCAGGGACATAGAAGTATTAAAATATAAAGAAAAAAATTTTATATAATCTAAGGGTACAAAAGGCATGTCTAAACATAAGTAAATATAAGTTCTAAACAAGGAACCAAAAGTGGGGAAAAAACAATAAATTTAACTACATAAAAATAGTGTGGTTAGTCATGGCAGAGTGGATGGGACTATATGTGACCCATTTTTCAATATCAATAGACTCTTGGAGGATTTTGTAATAGTTAAATCTATTCTTTCTAGGTGTACTTGGGGCCAAATAACAAGGAACATATAAACTAATCTCCAGAGATATTTTGGATCTTGTGGTAAAGACTTCAACAGGTAACAGACATCTTCTGAAATCTTGGACATAGGCCCTCAAGAACTGCTGGTAGCACAAGATGATGTCCTTTGAATGAATTAGAAGAAGGCTTGCAATTTCACTGCCAACTGCTTTGTGAGTCAGGGACAGGCTGTAGTAGAAAATGTCTAAGTGAGCAAGGATAGAAGCTTCCTCCAGGGAAGAGTCACAGATAGCTGAAGATCTTCATGAGCAACAAAGCTGAAAGCTACAAATTAATCCTCATATTTTAATACAAATAGTGTAATAGCAAATATTTATATAATGTTTTAAAGCTTAAATAGCACTTTCGTACTTACCCATACCTTTTCAGAAATAATATGGGTCATGATGATAGATCTGGGTTTGAATTCTGGTTCAACCTGTTGGCTATGTGATCCTAAGTGAATTACTTTACCTCTCAGAACCTGTTTTCTCCCTGTAGGATGCGATGGTGATGGTGCTAGAGTCAAGATGATACTCACCTTACAGGATAAAGATCGAATGAGACAAATACCTAGTACGAAGTTTGACATGTAGGAAGTACTCAACTGCCTTTCCTTTTTATAAAGGTAGTTATTTGCATCACAGACCTTAAACTTCTGCAATAGTTACATATTTATATAGTTAGTATATTCTTTTCAAACATTTTCATATTACACAGTGATTCTTAATCCCACAATGATGGGGGTGGGGGTAGTGGCTGCTGTATTCTTAAAAAGCAGCTGAAACCCCCTCACTGAAAATTACTGGCCTACACTGTAATACTTCAAGTTATCTCTTACTAGCTTGATATTTTTGTGATACCTTATCCTTCACTCTTAATAGCTTTGTTTCATTGAAGTAAGGGTTTGCCTCCATGGGAGGGCAGTGCATTAAGCTGATGAAAATGGTAGCCAATAAACTATCTTTTCATGTTTAGCTAGATGTTAGGGACATTTTTTTTTTTTTTTTGAGGGAAGATGGAAGTTTTGATGGAAAGAATGGTGGAACAGCAGCATTCTCAGGGCCTAGAGGAAGGTTGATTGGGCCATATGGGAGAAGAGGACCAAAAGGGAAGGTAGAGGAATGGAAGACGAATGTCATTTTTCTCATACAGCCTCATTTAGCAGGCTGTGACTTGGCTTCTAGTGGGGCACCTGCTGCTTCTCAATAGAAACTGCTATCTTAATGCTGTAACTCTGTTACACATCTAGTCTCACTTGCCCTACACATAATGCCTGGACCCACCGCTTGAGTCATCTATGGCAACCTGAAAAATTTTATCAAAGCCATGTCAAGTACCATAAGGTCCTGGAATTTTACCTGTCAAAACCTAAAAAGTTCTTCCTCTGATATATAAGTGATTATAGATAGAGTTTGGTAACTGCAAATTTGGAAGACAAGAGAAAGGAAGCAGACATTGGCTAGATTAATTGAGAATCACTTTTGGCTTATTCTGTGGGAGGGATATAGGACCAAGGTATCCAAAAAGTTCTTATTTGAAGTACTGTTTAGAGTTTTGGGTAAGGGACCGTATAATTGAAAATGCTAAGGCTACTTCTTAGGTCAAGAAATTAGACATGAACTGAAGAGATAAGATAATGCTCAAGATCAAAGTTATGACTTTGAGAAGAACCATGCATACCATGATCTGGGGGAGCCATGCCTTCTAGTAGACAGGGGCTCCTGGAGTGATAATGACAGATCCTTCTTCCAGGTTGGGACAAAACTGCTTTAGCCCAGCAGACACCCATCAGTAAACAAGGGTTCCTGACCCTCTTTCACAGAGAAAACTTCCAAGGGCTGCCTGGCCCCCATCCTTATTTTGTCATCATCTTCAGGACAGTCCAAGTGTATAGCAATGGAAAACAAACAAACAGACAAAAGAGCATACAATTTTATGCTAAACTGCATGTACAGACTAAAAGCAAGAGTAGGATCATGGTAGGTTGACTGCTCAGAGACAGCTTCATGGGGAAAGAAGAATTTTTTATTTTTTTATTTTTATTGTACTTCAGGTGAAGGTTTACAGAACAAATAGTTTCTCATGAAACAGTAGTACCCATATTGTTTTATGACATTGGTTAACAACCCCACGACATGTCAACCCTCTCCCTTCTCGACCTTTTTTTTTTTTTTGTGAAAATATACATAGCCATAGATACACCATTTCAAAAAAATTTCTACATGCACAGTTCAGTGACATTGACTACGCTCTTCCAATTGTGCTGCTATTCTCACTTTAGATGAAGGTTTACAGAATAAAATAGTTTCTCATTAAACAGTTGGTACACATGTTGCCCTATGACAATGGTTAACAACCTCACAACATATTAACACTATCCTTACTCAACCTTGGGTTCCCTATCACCAGCTTTCCTATCCCCTTCTGCCTTCTAGTCCTTGTCCCTGGACTGCTGTGCCTCATTAGTCCCATTTGGTTTTATGGGGCTGTCCCCTCCCCGGCTGAACAGTGAACCGTGGAAGTGACTTCACCACTGAGCTAAAAGGGTGTCTGGGGGCCGTACTCTAAGGGTTTCTCCAGTCTCCTTTAGGCCAGTAAATCTGGTCTTTTTTTTGTGAGTTAGAATTTTGTTCTACATCCTTCTCCAGCTCTGTCCAGAACCCTCAGTTGTGATCCTGGTCAAAGCAGTATAGTGGTGGTAGCCGGGCACCATCTAGCTATACCGGACTCAGTCTGGTGGAGGCCTTGGTAGCTGTGGTCCATTAGTCCTTCAGACTAATCTTTTCCTTGTATCTTGCTGTCTTCACTCTCCCTTGCTCCCAAAGGGATGAGACCAGTGGAGTATCTTAGATGGCTGCTCACAGGCTTCTAAGAGCCCAGACACTACTCACCAAGGTAGAATGTAGGACATTGCCTTTATAAACTGTGTTATGCCAATTGAGCTAGATGTTCCCTGAGACCATGGTCCCCACAGCCCTCCACCCAGCAATTCAGTCCCTCAGGGAGTTTGGATGTGTCTATGGAGCTTCCATGACCTTTCCTTGTACAAGTTGTGCTGGTTTCCCCAGTATTGTGTACTGTATCACCCTTCACCCAAGATACCACTTATCTATTGCCTATTTAGTATTCCACTCCCCACCCCTCCCATCCCTGGTAACCAACAAAGATTGTTACATTTTGTGTGTGAACTTTTTCATGGGTTTTTACAATAGAGGTCTCATACAATATTTGTCCTTTTGATTGACTTATTTCACTCAGCATAATGTCCTCTAGTTTCATCCATGTTATGAGATGCTTCACAGATTCATCATTGTTCCTCCTCGTTGCTCAGTACTCCATTGTGTGTATGTACCATAGTTTGTTTATCCATTCATCTGTTGATGGGCATCTAGGTTGTTTCCATCTTTTTGCTATTGTGAACAATGCTGCCATGAACATAGGTGTGCATATGTCTATTCGAGTGACGACTCTTATTTCTCTAGGATATATTCCTAGGAGTGGGATTGCTGGATCGAATGGTATGTCTATTTCTAGCTTTGTGAGGAAGCGCCATATCAGTTTCCAACATGGTTGTATCATTTTGCATTCCCACCAGCAGTGCATAAGTGTTCCGATCTCCCCGCAGCCCCCCCTCCAACATTTGCTATTTCCGGTGTTTTTGATTCATGCCAGTAATGCCGGGGTGAGATGGTATCTCATTGTGGTTTTAATTTGCATTTCTCTAATGGCTAGTGATCACGAGCATTTCCTCATGTGTCTGTTGGCCGCTTGAATGTCTTCTTTGGTGAAGTGTCTGTTCATTTCCTTTGCCCATGTTTTAATAGGATTATTTGTCTTTTTGTTGTAGAGGTGTTGGATTTTCTTGTAGATTATGGAGATTAGACCTTTGTCTGACTTGGACTGTCCAAACATTTTTCCCCAGTCTGTAGGTTCTCTTTTTACTCTTTTGGTGAAGTCTTTTGAAGAGCATAGATGTTTGATTTTTAGAAGATCCCAGTTATCTAGCTTATCTTCTGGGGTTTGTGTGTTGATGGTTATGGTTTGTATCCGGTTAATGCCGTGTATTAGGGCCTGTAGCATTGGTCCTATTTTTTCTTCTATGAACTTTATAGTTTTTGGCTTTATATTTAGGTCCTTGATCCATTTTGAATTAGTTTTTGTATACGGCATGAGGTATGGGTTCTGTTTCATTTTTTTGCAGATGGATATCCAGTTTTGCCAGCACCATTTGTTAAAAAGACTGTCTTTTCCCCATTTGATGGACTTTGGGCCCTTGTCAAAGATCAGGTGACTGTAAGTGGATGGATTTACATCTGGGTCCTCAATTCTGTTCCATTGGTCAACGTATCTGTTGTTGTACCACTACCAGGCTGTTTTGACTACTGTAGATGTATAGTAGGTTCTGAGGTCAGGTAGTGTGAGTCCTCCTACTTTATTCTTCTTCTTCAGTAGTGCTTTACTTATTCGGGGCCTCTTCCCTTTCCATATAAAGTTCATGATTAGTTTTTCCATCTCTGTGAAGAATGTTGTTGGTATTTGGATAGGGATTGCGTTGTATTTGTAAATTGCTTTGGGTAGAATTGTCATTTTCACAGTGTTGAGTCTGCCTATCCATGAGCATGGTATGTTTTTCCATTTACGTCAATCCCTTTGGATTTCATGCAGCAGTGTTTTGTAGTTTTCTTTGTATAGGTCTTTTACATCCCTGGTTAGTTTTATTCCTAAGTATATTTATTTTTTTAGAGGCTATTATAAATGGTATTGTTTTCCTGATTTCCTTTTCATCGTCTCCTTATTGGTATATATAGGAATCCAACTGAATTTGTATGTTCATCTTGTATCCTGGTACTCTGCTGAATATTTCTATTAGTTCCAGTAGATTTCTCGTGGAGTCTTTAGGGTTTTCTATATATAGTATCAAATCATCTGCAAACAAGGACAGTTTAACTTCTTCATTACCAATTTGGATGCCCTTTATTTCTTTTTCTTGGCTTATTGCTCTAGATACAACTTCCAGCACAATGTTAAATAGGAGTGGTGATAAAGGGCATCCTTGTCTTGCTCCTGTTCTCAAGGGGAATGTTTTCAGTCTCTCTCCATTAAGGATGATGTCGGCTGCTGGGTTTGCATAGATGCCCTTTATTATGTTGAGAATTTTCCCTTCTATACCTATTTTATTGAGAGTTTTTTATCAGAAATGGGTGTTGGACTTTGTCAAATGCATTTTCTGCATCAATTGAGATGATCATGTGATTCTTTTCTTTCCTTTTACATTGGATTACATTGATTGATTTTCTAACATTGAACCATCCTTGCATACCTGGTATGAATTCTACTTGGTCGTGGTGTATTATTTTTTTGATATGACGCTGAATTCTATTGGCTAAAATTTTGTTGAGAATTTTTGCATCTATATTCGTGAGAGATATTGGTCTGTAATTTTCATTTTTTGTGGCATCTTTGCCTGGTTTTGGTATCAGCGTTATCCTGGCTTCACAGAATGAAGTTGCAAGTGTTGCTTCTTTTTCTATGCTCTGAAATAGCTTGAGTAGTACTGGTACAAGCTCTTCTGTAAATGTTTTATAGAATTCTCCAGTGAAGCCATCTGGGCCAGGGCTTTTTTTGGTTGGGAGTTTTTTTAATTACCTTTTCAATCTCTTCTCTTGTTATGGGTCTCTTCAGATTTTCACCATCACTTTGTGGTAGTTTGGATAGGTAGTGTGTTTCTAGAAATTTATCCACTTCCTCTAGGTTTTCAAATTTGTTGGGGTATAGTTTTTCATAATACTCTATTATGATCCTTTTTATTTCACTTGGGTCTGTTGTAATGTCACCCATTTCATTTCTTATTTGGGTTATTTGCGTTCTCTCCTATTTTTCTTTTGTCAGTCTGGCCAGTGGTTTGTCGATTTTGTTGATTCTTTCAAAGAACCAACTTTTGGTTTTGTTGATTCTCTCTATTGTTTTTCTATTCTCTATTTCATTGATTTCTGCTCTGATCTTTATTATTTCCTTTCTTCTGGTGGCTTTGGGCTTTTTTTTGCTGTTCTCTTTCTATTTGTTTGAGTTGTGTAGTTAATGTTTTGATTTTGTAACTGTCTTCTTTTTTGATATGTGCATCTATTGCTATAAATTGTCCTCTGAGGACTGCCTTTGCTGTGTCCCAAAGGTTTTGGTATGATGTGTTTTCATTCTCGTTTGATTTTAGGAATTTTTTTTATTCCATTCCTAATTTCTTCTGTTACCCAGTGGTTTGTAAGCAGGGTGTTATTCAGTTACCATGTAATTGATTTTTTTCCTTGCTCTTCCTGTTGTTAATTCTACCTTGATGGCATTGTGGTCAGAGAAGATAGTTTGTATTATCTCAACGTTTTGGATCTTTTTGAGGATTGCTCTGTGTCCTAAGATGTAGTCTATTCAGGAGACTGTTCCATGTGCATTGGAAAAGAATGTGTACTTTGCAGCTGTTGGGTGGAGTGTTCTCTATATGTCTGTGAGGTCAAGTTGGCTGATTGTGCCCTTTAGGGCTTCTGTATCTTTGCTGAGTTTCTTTCTAGATGTTCTGTCCTTTACTGAGAGTGGTGTGTTGAAGTTTCCTACTATTATTGTGGAACTGTCAATTTCTCTTTTCAGCGCTGTTAGAGTTTGTTTTATGTATTTTGGAGCCTTGTCATTGGGTGCGTATATGTTTATTATGGTTATTTCTTCAAGATCTATCATCCCCTTAATCGTTATATGGTATCCTTCTTAGTCTTTTATGGTGAATTTTTTTTTACAGTCTGTTTTATGAGATTAGTATTGCCACTCCTGCTCTTTTTTCGTAGCTGTTTGCTCAATGTATTTTTTTCCATCCTTTGATTTTTAATATCTTTACATCCTTTGTTTCTAAGTTGTGTTTCCTGTAGACAGCATATTGGTGGATCCTGGTTAAAAAAATCTATTTTCTCACTCTCCATCTCTTTGGGTGCATTTAGGCCATTTACATTCAGTGTAATTATTGATAGGTGTGAGTTTATTGCTGTCATTTTGTAGTGCTTTTCTTTGTGGTGGTGACGTTTTCATTGTTCCTCTTACTCTCCTGTGTTTAATTCCTTTTGTTCATGAATTTTTTTTTTCATTTCTTTTGTTTTTTCTTAGACTTTATGTTTTTCTTCTTTGTTTTGATGAGTAGGTTTGTTAACCTTCTTTGTGGTTACATTGAAATTTACCCTTATCTTCCTAGGTTTGAAGCAGTCTATTATTACTTGGCATTACCTTGTCTTCCTCTCCATTTGAAGGTTCTATACCTACACTGTTTATTCCCTCTTTTTTTGTTCTGATGCTGTTGTCTTGGTTTTGGATAGTCCTTAAGAGTTAATTTCCTTGGTTGGTATCTGGCTGGTAGAATTTTGCATCCTAGATTCAGCCTGTGGTCTGAGGTTGCTTGTTCTCAGATCGAATGACTCACTTTAATAATTCTTGTAAGTTTGGTTTGGTTTTTACATAGTCCCTTAATTTCTATTTGTCTGGAAATGTCCTAATTTCACCATCATATTTGGACGAGAGTTTTGCAAGATATATTATTCTTGGTTGACAATTTTTTTCTTTCAAGGTGTTATATATGTCATCCCATTGCCTTCTTGCCTGCATGGTTTCTGCAAATAATCTTAGCTTGATCTTATTGTTTCCCCTCTGTATGTGACTTTTGGTTTTTCTCAAGCTGCTGTCAGAATTCTTTGTTTGTCTTTGGTTTTAGTGAGTGTGATTATGATATGCCTTGGTGATTTTCTTTTGAGGTCTATCTTGTATGGGGTTCATTGAGCTTCTTGGATGGTCAGCTTTTTATCTTTCATGATATTGGGGAAGTTTTCTGTCAGCAGTTCTTCAGTGATCCTCTCTGTGTTTTCTGTTTTCTCCCCGTTCTGGAACTCTGATCAGTCGAAAATTTTTGCTTTTGATTGTATCCCACATAATTCTCAGGGTTTCTTCATGTTTCTTCATTCTTTCTTCTGATTTTTTTCTCAGAGTTGTATCTAAGTGTTTGTCTTCAATTTCTCTGATCCTGCCTTCCATCATTTCAAACCTGCTCCTCAGCCCTTCTATGACACTGTCCATTTCTGAAATCTTGTTGTTTATCTTTTGGATTTCTAATTGTTGTTTTTGTCTGATTTTTAATTGTGAGTTTATTTTAGAATTTTGTTCCTTTATTATTTTCCTGAATTCTTCCATTTTTTGTCTGTATTTTCCACGAATTTGTCTGCCTTTTCCATGAATTTATTTATTTTTTCCTCATTTTTGTCTGCTTTTTGCTTCAACTCTTGGATAGCTCTGAATATTAGAAATTTGAATTCCCTATCAGGTAGTTCTAGTGCCTTTAATTCTACTGGAGAGTCATCTGGTGTTTTATTTTGGACGCCTACTGGAACCATCCTGTCCCGTTTTTGTATATGTTTTGATATTGCCTGGTGTCTTCAGGACATTCAGCAATTATTTTCCTCATTTATTGGTTGTAAATTTGTTTGTTTCATCTTGCTTTTTTGTTTTATTTTGTTATGCCTGAGCAGGTGGGCTGTGCATTCTTTGTTGTTTGCTTGTCTGTGGGCATGGTGCTTTTCACCTCCTCCAATGGGCAAGGTCAGTCTCTCAGGTATGTTACAGCAGGGCAGGTCCAGGTGAAGGTGAGTTGCTGGGATGGGTTGTTTGCAGCACATACTAGGGCCAACAGGGCAGGCCAGGAATCGGTGCAGGGCAAGTTCTGGTAGGCCATGCCTGTGTCCTTGGGGGTGTGATGTTCAGTGCACAGTGCAGGTAGGCAGGAAGGAGTGGGGAGATTGTGATGTGTGGAGCTAAGATGAGTACGGGAAAGAGGAGAGACAGGAGAGAGGAACAGGAGCCAAAAACATACAAACAAACAAAAAAGAGTTCTAAGGGAGCTTGCTGTTGGAGTGAAGAGATGCAAGACGGTGAAATGGAGAAAAACAAAAAGGAAAAAAGGGTAAAAGAAAAAAAATGAATAAATAAAAACCAGGAAAAAAAAAAAAGCCCCCAGGGTTCCCACCGGTGCAGCTATGAGGACTTGGGAAGTTGCTTGCAGGCATGAAGTATAGCCTGGCTAGAAGGGTTAGACGTGTCACACAGTGCCAGGTATTCAGGAGATAGGAAGAAAAGGTAAGTATAGAGAGATGAGAAACTGGGAAATGAAGAAAGACAAAAGGGAAAAAGAGAGGAAGAAAACAAAACAAAGAAACAAAAAAACCCAAAAAACAAAAACAAGAAAAAAGAAATGCCCCACTGTGTGTCTGTGCAGAGTAAGAGAGTAGCTCCCAAGCCATGCTGTACTGCCTGGCTAGAAGAGGCTCCCAAGCCAAGAAATGGAAAAATGAAACAAACAAACAAATCAAAACAGAACAAATAAACAAACAAAAAAGCCCCAGTGATCCCACCAGCATGGTGGCACAGGCCGGGAAGCAGTTTTGCAGTCGTGTGGTGTTTCGCAGCCTTTCAGGAAGAAGCAAGGATAGCACACGGAGCCAGGTATTTAAGAGAAAGGAGGGGGAGGTAGCAAGAGGTAAGGAAGAAATCAAAAGAAGCAGAAAAAAGCAACGTCAACAGCCAACAAATGGCACTCAGGGAGCCAGCCAGTGTGGGCAGGCGGAATCCAAGCAGCACCGGGGTGAAGCCGGTGCTTCCCAGCCAAGAGACTGTGGCTGCGGAGGCAGCGGAGGCTGAGTGGGGTTGAAGAAAGGTGGGGGGGTGGGAAAGCATATATTGCTAGTTACTGGTTGTTCTGTCTCCTGCTGGAAGCTCCATGAAGCTGCTTTCTCATACCCCCTGTTCGCTGATCTCCGATAGGAGTCCAAGATGGCGGATCTGTGCTGTGCTAGCTGATAGGGAACCTCTGCTTGGATCTCTCCTCACTCTCTGTTTTCTGTCAGTTTCTTATTCCATTCAGTGCTTGGCTGAGTTCTTTATCTCTTCATTTGATGCTTAGGGTTTCAGGATTGACGTTTGTCTCTGTTTGACTTAGTTTTTCTGATCTTTGCTGTGAAGGGATGGCGTGGTGCTTCTGTTTATAGTGCTACATTCCCCGGAAGTCTGAATCATATTTCTTAACAATCACTGGTACAGGTTTCAGTCAGGAGGGTCTTCATTGGTCCACCAAATTTTCTATTCTCTAAATGCTAATATAAAAAGATAAAAATGGAAAGCCTTTTGTTTTCTGTTTGATTGGCTTGTTTCTTCCCTAAAAGATAATTTCCAAGATTATCCTAGCTATTGTCTTTATACTTCATGGCACAGTTGATGTGTCCTTGTGAGTCCTTGTGGACCCTTGTGATCCCAGCTCTAGGTAGGTCACATTCTCTATGCTCACATGCAGGGAATAATGATTCCAATATTATTTCCTAAATCAGAATTTGCCCCTGGTAATTAAATTTTCTCTAGATTTCATCCCTCCATCAACTACCAATGTGACCTTTAGCAAGTTATATAAACTAAGAATAACCAGTTACCCACCCTTTTGCCTGGACCTTTGGGTCTTCATTTGAAAAATGAAAGGACTAGAAAAGATGATTTTGAGGTTTTTCCTGCTCTAAGATTTGAGAATCTGATAATTACTTGGTAATGAAAGTCAGATTTTTGGGCCCTGGAGTGATTATTTTGTCCACTTATAAATATTCTTCCACACATTTATCTACCTTAAGCCTGCTGCCACCACCACTGCTTTCCCAGATGGAGACATGCCAGGCTGGTATAAACCCAGTGGAGTTTTCTTAAGAAACTAGACTTAGCCACCTTGTTCATACTCACAGGCTTCCAGTATTCATTTATCCATTCATTCAACAAACATTTACTGAAGGTCTGTTATGTGCCAGATACTAAGCTTTAGAATCTGGTCTATGGCTTTTTATCCATCTTCCCTTTCACTGACTTTGTTTGATAAACCAGGCAGACAACAATGTAGGAAATGTATATTTAATCATTCTCATGAATGGCCAGAACTCTAAAATCAAGTTTTTTATAACAAAATGTAATACATTCATGGTGGGCCCAAAGCAGGGCTTTGAACCAGTTCATTCCCGTTTGAACTCCTACTGAGAATTTGTATTTCTAACAAGTTCCCTGCTGAGAATTTGCATTTCTATCCCAGATATACTGAGTCAGAATCTACCTTTTAAAAAGATCCCCAAGTGGTTCTTATGTATAACTTCCTGAGAACTTGTTATAGAAATGCAAATTTTTAACTAAATGATTGAAGCCCTAGTCCAAAGTGCCAGGGAGGCAGTTGTCAACATGAGAAAACTGTGGGAAGGGGACTGAGAAAAAAACATTCTTTAAAAAAAATTTTTTTTTATTGTGCTTTAAATGAAGGGTTACAGAGCAAATTAGTTTCTCATTAAACAATTTCACATATTGCTTTGTGGCACTGGTTGCCAACCCTGCAACAAGTCAACACTCTCCCCTTCTCGACCTTGGGTTCCCCATTTCCAATCATCCAGCTTTCCTATCCCCTCCTGCCTTCTCATCCTTGTCCTTGGGCTAAAAACATTCTTTTCTATCAAAGCTTCAACCCTCAGGACCTTGTTTTAAAGGGTCATTGCCCCTGCTTTCAGAAGTCTCTGTGAGTTTCAAGGAAGATACATCTTTGTTGCCTTAATTTGAATTTTGACCAGGCAGGGTCCTGAGACCTAAAGTTAAAATGAGGAAACAAGATGGAATGTGGCAGCTCTTTCACAGAACCTGGTTTGTAGGATAGAATGAAGGGAGAGGAACCTGGCTCAACCAGCTGAAGACAATCCTATCAGGAATTTTCCACAAGCATAGTGAACCCTGTTTGATGCAAGATGTTATCCTGGTTGCTCAACGTCATTCTGGCTCTCTGTATTGAGGCAGCAGCCAGAGAGATGGAGGCTAATGCTCATTTTAAGAAAGCAAACAGGTTTGTTTGCCCTTGGTAATTATGCCCTCTTTCTGCTATATATCAGGGTTTCTTAACCTTGACATGATTGATACTGTGATCTGGATAATTCTTTGTCGTGGAGGAATGTCCTGTGCATTGTAGGATGTTGAGCAGCATCGCTGGGCTTTATCCACTAGATGCCAGCAGCGCTCATCCCCCGAGCTGTGACAACTAAAATTGTCTCCAGACATTGCCAAATGTCCCCTGGGAGCCAAATAACCCCCAGTTGAGTCCCACTGCTCTAGATGTTGTTGAAAGCTGAGGTCATAGCTGTCCATGCAGGATAGAAAGTAGAAATCTCTGAAACCTTGTGATGATATAATGCCACAGTCAGTAAAGGTGAGAGAGGCCCTTCCCTGGACCATTCAAGGATGAACATTATCTGAGATATAAAATGGTGTTTGTTTTAAAAAGAAGTGCTTAGATTATTTAGAAATCAGTGTCACTCAACTACTACTACTTTTTTTTTTAATGCTAAAATTATGATCATTCTTCACATTTCTTTGGCATTTGTCAAAATGAAGGAGAAGCCAAAGCACTTTTGGAAGCATCATCATAAAAAGAGAATCATTCGACCCACTACTAAAATACAGCCACCTCTGAGTTGTGAAGTAGCAGCTGACTAGTAGTAGTTTAATTTGTGGAATATAAAACATGAATATATTGCAAAAGACACTTTCTAGGAATGTCCTCAGAGCAACGGTACATACAGCACATGTAACTAAGGATTCAGAGAAAAAGAAAATGCAGTATCCCATCATCTCGTTCCCCTGGGTGAGGGGAGGCCCCTGAAATATGGAGATGCATTTGTTTCCACATGCATTTTACATAGAAGTTTTAACGCATTTCTCTAGCTCGGATGAATTTTTTTCCCAAATTTTAGCATGTGTACTTGAAGATAGATTTATCTTGTTCATATTAGAGTCTTCTGTGAGTTGCTTTTAGCTTCATTTTGCTTCTTGATCTAGTTTGTTTACTCCAGACTGCCAGACATGAATTTATTTCTCCCCAAAAGGACAAACTAGGTCATATCTCATGGTAAAATAATTCTGAAGATTTCTGGAATTCTGAAAAATAACAGCAATAAGATACCATTACATCCATTCAGCAAACATTTATTGAAAACCGAAAGAGTCTCCCTGCCCCTGTATAAATGTTATCTATTGTTCAGAAATGGGGCTTATTCTTCTGTACTTTGACCTTGTTCTATCAAGGCCACATGATCCCATAGGTTGCTGGAGAAAGGAGATGCTTGAGTCTCTCCTTGACAGGGGATTATCCTAGTGAGAATCTCAGGGAAAAGACAGGTTGTTAGAGAGCAAACAGGAAAGGAAAGATGAATTCTAGGCAGGCATGAGAAGAAACACTTATCAGTGCCCCACTCCCTTGGATCTGAAAGTGCAGAAGTCTAGATGGACTTGAGGTTGCTCCTGGGTAGAAGCAGAAATATGGCTTCTGCCTCAGTTTCCAACCAGGGAGTGTGTGTGACCTAAAATGTCATGATCAGCTATGAGGTATATCTCACCTAATGAGCTCTTCATTTCCTTTCTAAAATCAATTTGATTTAAGATTATCCCTATATGATTTCTAGGGAGAAGGAGGTGGAGCTGTAGCCAACTTGATAACGGTATCTATCCTTGGGTGACAGTATATAACCCTATGTATACTGCACATGACCATCGTCTGTTACATGTATATCAGGGCTTTAAAGAAATAAAGACTGCAAATTACTGCCCTAAAGGAGTACAAAATAAAGGTGGGCAAGCTATACTTTACAGGTTATATTATCTAGTTGCAAGTTATTAAAAACCCATTTACAGTGTTGTGGGGAATTAAGGAGGGAAAAAGAGGTTTCTTCTTCTACCAGTAATATCCTTAAGGGACAATTTTTTCAGGGAAACTGAGGATTGACAACCATGGAGGACTGAGAGTTATGGGAACTGACAGGTTCCCTTACAAAGAACCTACTTTGTACCATAGTAAGAGTTTGGAGAACATGAGAAAGAATGAAAAGAAGCAGATGAACAGCTCTTTACCTGCCCTTAACAATCTAGGCAAAGAATACGTGTGACTTAGAGAGTGCAAGATATCATAAATTATATATGCGTGCCAAGGGCACATGAAATAAAAGGACCACCAGGAAAGGGTGCTATGATCTAGGAAGCACCCCCTTGAATTGGATGAAGGAAGTGGTGGATATAAATTGTTATTAAAAACAAACAGAAAATCTGTTGCCGTCAAGTCAATTCCAACTCTCAGTGACCTTATAAAATAGAGTAGAACTGCCCCACAGGGCTTCCAAGGAAGGGCTGGTGGATTTAAACTGCCAACCTTTTGGTTAGCAGCCAAGGTCTTAACTACTGAGCAACCAGGGATTGCTATACCCCCAGCAAAAAAATCAAACCCATTGCTGTCAAGTTGATTCTAATTTAGAGCGACCCTGTAGGACAGAGTAGAACCGCCCCATAAAGTTTCCAAGGAGCTCCTGTTGGATTTGAACTGCCGACCTTTTGGTTAGCAGCCGTAGCTCTTAACCACCAAGGTTTCCAAGGGATTTCTATAGAGTAGAGGAAATTTCCAGGCAGAGGCTGCAAGAGATGGAGCAAGGCCAGAGAGTAGCAGGTTAAGAGGTAGGGGAAGGCGAGAAACTGTTAGAAGGTTGTGACTACACAGCTGAGGACTTTAACTTTGATATAATAGTGGCCAGACAGCCACTATAGGTTTCAGCAATGGAATGCTGTGATAAAAATAGTATTTGAATAATTTTATTCTGGTACCTTGGTTCCTATCAACTGCAGCAGGGAGAGGGAAGAGCCCAAGTACAAGCTTCTAGAGTGGTCTGGATTAGGATTAATCTGATCAAGGACACAGGGCAAATTGCTGTAGGGCTTGGTAACAAATTGACATGAAGGACAGAAGGGAGACAAAAATAGCTCTGAGGTTGAGCCTGGAGGCTTGGTAGTGATGCCACTCAGTAATGTGGGAGGTGTTGATCGGAACTTCATGAGCTCACTTTTACACACATTCTCCATGCAGAAGAATTTTCAGGAGGAAATGTCTTACAAGTAATTGGATCCAGAAGACTGAAGTAAAAATGAGAGTTCTCGGCAGGAGGTCTAGTGTGTGAGTCATTTGCCAAATTTCCTGTAAACAGGGACCTTGTTAGGGTGGGTCACTTGTGTGAGTGATTATGTGCATGTCACAATGCTTCCTAAATTAACAGTGAAATCCAGAGCAACTAGTCAGGGCTACACATCTCTTTTGCTTAAATAAGATATTTTTGCCTTCATCGATGACTCCATAAATGAAAAGGTGTTTGAATTTACACAAATATTTGAATTGTATAGAGTTGTTTTTCCTATAAATCTGTCAGTGAGGCCTGTGCTCTTTGTTAAGCTAACAAATGATTACCCTTTACAATACCAATGGAAATATAGTGCCCAATATCCTGGCATTATTAAATATTTCTCTCTGAGGCTGATGCTGAAGGCTACTTGACTCTTGTTAGCAACACAAGCACACACAGAACCTGTCTCCCACACCATTTGTGATTCATCTCACCTATTGTACCAATGACTTGACATGTCTCTTTGTGGCCAAGGCACATTATTTTAGCATCAGGTAAGGCGAGAGAGGCAGAAGTACCCAGGTGATGGCACAGAGAGAGGAGACACATAGGGAAGCCTTTGAGTTCAGCAGCTGTAAGTGACTCCGCCTTTTGATCTCAGAGTCTGCAAAGGGAGAGAAGAAAGGTTCAGGGTCATAGAGGAGAAGCTGGATGTCTTCTTCATATGGCTGGTTAGCAAAGAAAAAGTACCTGAAAAACAGAACAAGTTGTTCCTAATACAGACAATTTTGTACCCCATTCATCACCTTACTGTAACTGGTTTAAAAGCAGAACTTTCCCTTTCTTCAAAGGAAGTTCCATTCTGTGGTCCAGTCCAGTGAGCATTCAGCCAAATGAAAAATTATACCAATAAAGGGATTATTATTGGCTACCAAATAAAGAATAGGTTAAACAAACAGCCATGGCCAGTCTTTGGGTTTGGATACATGTTTCCCCTAGGCAGTGACCTTTATAGGTTCTGTCACTAACTTTTATTACATCACTGTAAAGTGATGAGAAAATATTCCTCCATTTTGTAGAGAAAGGTAAAATGGAAGAAATGAAATTACTCTTGTTTTGCTCTATTTTCATCCTAGAAAATCTCATTTAGTTCTTTTCAGCTCTGACACTTACTAACTGTATGACTTTAGGCAAGTTACTCAATCTATATGTGCCTCAGTTTTTAATCTATAAAGAAGAAAATAATATGTATATAATAATAATAATAGCCTACTTCATAGGGTTCTTATGAGGATTAATGAGTTAACACAGGTAAAGCACTTAAAACGGTGCCTGGCACATAGTAAGTACTCAGTAAGTCTTACCTATAAAAGCAGCAATAACAGCAACCACACTCCAGCCTATAAGCATTACTTCCATTCTGATTATTTCCAAATCCATTTCTTTCGCTTGAACTCTATCCTGAGTTCCACATCTGGATTTGCAGTTGCTACTGGGTATCTCATTTAAAGACATAATTATTTAGTAAATGTTTTTGAGTACCCACTGATGGGACTCAAAGGAGTCCAATAACACCCTTCTCCCCCAGTTAAGTTCTGAATCAGTTAACGAATAAAACAAAAGAGTAAGCCAAGGGGAAGACCAAAATATCAGCTTTAATACTATAAATCTGATAACAAAGGATGAGGCAAGTGGGCTGCAGCAGGTGTAGTCATAGGCAACACCAGACTGGGGCAGCTTCCTCCTGCAAGAGCAGATTCTGTCCCTGAAAAATTGATGGCTTGGAGGACCAGAGCAGAATGTATACTTCCTGAGGGCAGCTAGAGAGAAAGGGAAAAGAAGGAACTGAACTATGTATGTCCACCTTCTCCTAATAGACTCACCAACCAGATAAATTAATTTCTTCTCCCCTGGGGAGGAGTGAAAAATAGGGGAGAGAGAGGCCAGAAGGGTTACATAGGTGGGACTCTCATTCCACAGAAGGAAATATGTGGAGTAGGGATGAAGCATCCTCCCCAACACCTATCATATGCTGGGAAATGTGATAAGCATTGGACATCTTTATGTTTGTACACCATGGGCACTTCAAACTCAGTATCTCTAAAACCTTCATCTTCTTTCCAAATATGCTGCTTGCTTCTGTTTTCATCGTTAGTAGCATTACCAACCTCCTAAGCATTCTTGGTAAAAATATCAGACCATTTTTGACTTGTTCTTTCTCTTGTCCTTCACATTACATCACCAAGACCTTAGATTATTTTCTTAAAGTAACTTTGGATTCTTATCCCTCTTCTTTCCCATTGCTCCTGCCTCAGTTAAGGCCCTCATATTTCTCCCCAGAACCATTACCATAGGCTCCTGATTTCTTGGCTTCTTTTCTTTCAACAGTATTCTTCTGCAAAACCTAGCTTGAAATCTGCCTCATCTACTGATCCACTGCAGTCATAAATAACAACTCTTTCCCCAGATACCAAATATACACTGTGACAAACTTCTCTTATGGCATTTGTGCTGTCTATCTCAGTATCTCATGGGGCTTAAAAGAGTGCTTTCTATACATTTGGCATACAATGTATGATTGTTGAATGAATGACCGAAATTAGCACCATAGTCAGAGAACACAGGATGTAATTCCCATAGCTTCATTCAACTGTTTAAAAACATGCATGGAGTACCTACTTTGTGCATAGCAAGAAGGAATTCTATTATTTTCTTAATTTTGATCTATGCCAACCTACCAAAAGTTTCATTTAGTCTTAGTACTGACATCTGGAACATTTGCTCTGATGTATCAGATAATCATGTATGGAAAAAAGGATCGGCTCACTGAATAAAAGGTGTATTCCATGAGTATGGCTTGGTCAGTTATTGTCCTGTCTATCAGAAGGCATTGGTAGTGCCGTTTGGAGCTTTTTACTGAGATTTTAACCGAGATACTGTTGTCAACACCTATCTTTTCAAATGACCAATGCTTTGTTTCCTCCTCTTCTGGGAAATGCCCTTTCTTTCATTAGATATTATCTCACTGGTTCAGGTGTGGACAGCCGACCCAAGTTAAGCCAATCACAGTCCTTCCTGGGAATGCAGAATGGAACTGAAGAATTGCAATTCAGTCTGGTTACTCTCGTGAGTGAAAGTGATTTTTAAAACCAGGAGCTCTTGGCAACGACATTCTGC
Source organism: Dugong dugon (assembly GCA_030035585.1). Taxonomy (NCBI): domain Eukaryota; kingdom Metazoa; phylum Chordata; class Mammalia; order Sirenia; family Dugongidae; genus Dugong; species Dugong dugon. The sequence goes on from CM057462.1 coordinate 158,730,521, forward strand.
CATATAGACTATGAAGCACAGAAAACCATTCTGAAGCAAATGAGAATGTGTTAGAACTGAGAAACAAACACTCTCAATGAAATTTCAGTTCTTGGTTCCAGCTTTTCCTGAACCCAAATTTCTGGACACTTTCTGTCCTTGATTCTATGAGAATTACAGTACCTTTTAATAAATCACCCTTTTAGCTTAGACTTATTTGAGTTGGTTTTTTCTTACAAGCAACTAAGAGAGTCCTAACTAGTGCAATCACCAATTTGTTCCACAAGATCGTAGAAGAGTTCTCTCTTTTTCATATATATAAAATTTTAAATAAAAGTATATTTAAGCTTCTAAGAATATGACTTATTCAGTTATATTCAGCAAACACAAGGCATCAGCAATGTGCAAGGTATTCTGCCTGGCACTGGGCTTAATAGAAATAGCCGTTCTGACGTACTCCTTCCATTATAGTTTGAATCTAACTCAGCCTCACAAGGATGGCCTTAAAGGTCATTATTCAGTTCGTGAAATTTCTTGGCAGTATCTTAACCCTGGGCTTTGTATGTACTAAAGCACTGCAGGGAGACAAGTTTGCTAGGCCTCTCGGTTCTTGTCTTCTCAGCCTGGGAGGCCAGTTCAATCCAGAGCTTTCTGACTAATCCTGGGCCAAAATTAGTGGGATCATTTGTCAGCCTCATAAGGGCTAAATAAGACTTAATCACACTCTAAGACTTCTAGTCTTTAGATTCAAAATCTTCTCAAAGGCAGGCTAGAACCAAACCAGTTTTGGGGGGCATGGGATATAAATCACCAGCCGGAATATATAAAAATGTCAAATAATCAGCACTTTCCCACTGCTATGCCAACACAGTTCTTCTAAGTCAGACACGGCCTCAGAATCCTAAACCCTACCCTGAGAGAGCACACAAGATAAGCCCTATAATTGCTATCTTTGATCTAAATGCCATAAATACTGTTTTATGTTAGGTTTCTCCTTGTAATGCAATCCCAGCTGGAATTGTGATCAGGGTCTCAGTGAAGAAGACTCTAGAGCTTTTTGTGCCCCCGTACATAATATATCTGTTAAAGAAATTAGATTTTGATTTAGATTTGATTCTCTTCTCCAATAAACCTATAGAAAAAGTCTAGAGGAACCCACCGGTCACTTTGATATCCCCTGTGGCTTTGGCAATGTCATTCTCAATCATACAGGAGTATGTGTTGTTGATTGTGACATTATAGAGCACGGAAACCACCTTCATGGTCACATTCTCAGAGTTCAGCTCAAAGCTAGTATTGGAGACTTCTGAGAAGTTGGCTCTCCGGTCAGCTTGGGAAGCCCAGACCACTGTGGGCTGGGGAAACCATCTGGGAGCTTCACACCGCAAGCTCTCTGAACTTGCATTATAGTCCACATTCACCTCTGGTATGCTAAAGGCTGTAGGGTCAAAAAGGGAAGATGTCAAGTTCAGACCAATAAGACAACATAGCTTTTAAAGTGTCAGATCTTAATAACAAAAACTGTTAATTTCACCATTGAGGTGATTCAGTACTTCTCCAGGGGGCTGTCTGTGTGTGGTCCATTGTGTTGTGAACGTAAATAATGATTTGCTGTTAGCATTGCCATACATCACACCCCTTTGGCCAAGAGCACAAAGTCAAGTACCTAACTGTTACAACAGATAATTTTCTAAAGTAAAAGAAGCTCTGGTGACTACAACAAAGTTTATCACTGAGGGAAATTGGGCATTTTCCCAGAGACCTGTGAAACTGCCTGGATTTTATGTAATTTTCTGCCAGGAGGATAAAGTTAGAGAGGGAAAAGAAACAAACAGCATTCACTTGTCACCCACAGACATTCGCACACAGGCCTTGTCATCACAGGGATTTGGAGTCTGCTTGGGTGGAGACTGCCCAGCCCTGGCATCCAGGGATAGAGACAGGCATTTATTTTCTTCCACTAAGATAATTCTCCACACTGAGGAGGCAACTGCATTTTGAAATTAAGACTAGCTTTCTACTATGTCTAGGCAGAGAGAGACTTGTGGACTTTCAACTGTAAAATGCTTATTATGCCACAATGACAATTTATTAATTTCTTTAGCATCTTTTTTTGTCCAGGACTCTGCTGGTGCTGAGTGAATGGGGAAGGAAATCCCTTGGCTTGGCCTCAATGAGCCTGCAGTCTAGCAGGGGAGGCAAGACTCATGCTTGAAGCAGGCAGAGAATAAGCTCCTGGGAGATGATTTGGGAAATTATACATGACAATGAACTACACTTGTGGAGGGTGTACTCTGTGCCAGGTACTGGTACTACTTCCCAGACATTATTTTATTTGATCCTCAACAACAGTCCTAGGAATATCTATTACCATCCTCATTTTTAAAAATAAACTTTTTATTTTGGAATAAATTTAAATTTACAGAAAAGTTGCAAAGATAATATAAAGGGTTCCTGTATACCTTTCACTTAGTTTCCCCTAATGTTTAACACCTTTAATAACCATGGTGTATCCGACAAAACTGAGAACCATAATTGGTTCATTACTGTTACTAAACTACAGGTTTTCTTTGGATTTTACCAGTTTTTCTCCTAATGTCCTTTTTCTTTTTCAGGATACCATACAGGATGCCACATTGCATTTAGTTGTCATTTCTCCTCAGGCTCCTCTGGTCTGTGATACTTTCTCACATTTTGTGTGTTTTTCATGACCATGACAGTTTTGAAAGGACTGGTCAGGACGTTTTGTAGAATGTTCCTCAATTTGCATTTGTCTAATGCTTTTCTTATGATTAAACTGGGGTTATGGGTTTTGGGGAGGAAGACCATAGAGGTGAAGTGCCCTTCCCATCACATCATATCAGAGGGTACCTGCTGTCAACATGACTTAACACTGGTGATGTTAATCACCTGACCAAGGTAGTGTTGGCCAAGTTTCTTTCTTTACTAAGTCTAGCCTATTCTTGGACAGTGGACAAGTGGATACTGAGCTTTACCTCCTGTAAGGGAAGGTATCTACATAAATCATTTGGAATTCTTCTGTAAGGAAGATTTGTCTCTTCTCCCACATTTATTTATATCAGTATCAACTCATGTATATTTACTTTATACTTTGAGTTATAATTCAGTATTATGTTATTTTGTTGCTCAAACTGTTACAGCTTTGCCATTGGAAGCTCTTTCAGTTTGCACCTGTGTGCCTTTGACACGTCCCCATTCATTCTCACTTTGTTATTGTTAGCTGCCAGCAAGTTGGCGCCCAACTCAATGGCAACCCCATGCACAGTAGAATGAAATGCTGCCTGGTCCTGCACCATCCCCATGATCGGTTATGGATTGGACCATTGTGATCCATAGGGTTTTCATTGGCTGATTTTAAGAGGTAGATTTCTAGGCCTTTATTCCTAGTCTGCCTTAGTCTAGAAGCTCCACTGAAACCTGTTCAGCATCGTAGCAACATGCAAGCCTCCACTGACAGATGGAGAGAGGTTGGCTTCCCCAGGCCACTGTACTTTCCCAGGACTGACTCTGGATCTGTGCTTCTAACCATTACACTACACATGTTATGAGGAGTCAAGAAAGTCCTGTGTGGGCCAGCTTTGTTTAGGAGGGCTCAGGATACTTTCTGTCTATCCTTCAAGACTCCTCTCAAATCTTATTTCTCTATGGGTGCTTTCTTATCCCTTCTCTCCCTATGCATTTGGATGTGATCTTTCTTTTGCTCTGAATCCCCAAATCACTGTTTATATTTCTCTTAAGGCACTTGTTACACTTTATCAATTATTATAGGCATTTCCATACTTTTCTTATCTGTATTTGATTTTCAACCCTATAAGCTCTGCAAGGGGAGGGACAATCATCTTTGTTTTTTTAATCATCGTTGTATTCCTGAGTATCTACCTGAGTCCTTTGTATATAGATTCGGAATACATATGTTAAATTGGGTTGGTAAGGAACAGCAGATTTCCTTGGGGGAGGATTAATGAGTTTATAGGATAATATTGTTTTGGTTGGCTCCTTTTGAGCTTCTGTTTGAATGGGTTCCACTAACATGAGTCCCTGGAGGTACTGATTCAGACTTGGGCTAGGGCCTGCTTAGCATAGCAAAGTCCTAAGCCAAATTATGGGCTTCTCTCATTAGCAATACCAGGGGTTAATATAAAGGAGACTACCTCTGTTTTGACAAAATATTTCAGGGAATACACCTGGAAAGTCAGAAGAAGCTAGACCCCAGAACAAAACGTTTTAAGAGCTAATATTATTGTTTGTTGTTGTTGTTAGTTGGTGTCAAGTCGATTCTGACTCATGGTGATGCTATATGTGCAGAGTAAACTGTTCCATAGGGTTTTCAAGGCTATGACCTTTCGGAAGCAGATTGCCAGGACTGTCTTTTGAGGTGCCTCTAGGTGGGTTTGAACCACCAACCTTGTGACTGGTAGTCAAGCACTTAACCACTTGTGCCACCCAAGGACTCCTCCAAAAATTATGGTGGGATATTTTTGGGGCTGGTGGGATCTTGGACACAGAATGGCAAGGATGGCTGCTAACAGAGTTGGGAGGGTCTTTGTCTGATATATGGGTGTAACACAATATTTCATCAGCAATTCCTACTCTTTAGCCTCAAATATCTTTAGGTACTTTCTTTTCTTTCTCCAACAGTAACTCACCTCCAGTTTTATAATCCAAGTTAGCATTCCCCTTGCCCTTAGAAGTGATAATAAAACATTTATAGGTGCCAGCATCTGTGAGTTGCACATTTTTCAGCCTCAGAGAGGCATTGCCAACTATCACTTGATCGGTAAACACTGCTGTCCGGCCCCTGAACATTTTGTCCTGGTGTGACAGGTCATCTTTGCCTGCTTTGAACTCATGGACCAAGCCCATAACACCTTCCTTCAGCCACTGTATCATAATATCTGAAAGTTTGATGTCAGGTTCAAAAGTGCAGCTCAGGATTCCGTCCTCCCCGATGTTCCCAGCTGAGGTAAGAGTAGTGACTGTGATGGAATGTCTCCCTGCAATTCAGGAAATAAGGTTCAGTGCCATGGAAGTCTTGGAACTTTTACAACCAAGCCCTTCATTAATAAAAGTCAAACAGAGACTTCTGTAATAAGTTAGAAATTTAGAAGAACAGGAGAGGCATAACAAAAAAAAAAAAAAAAAAAAAAGCTAAGAAGAACAGAAAGAGCAGGGAGACAATAATTTTAATATCTGCAACATGTCTGCCATATATTTTATCTTTTGTGAGACCACTCAGCCCAAACCTGGAGACACAGCAAGAAGAGAAACACATTGGACTGGGGGGTTGAAGACAAGAGTTCAAGTACTTGGCTTTGTCACTTAACAGCTGTGTGACCATGAATAAATCATGTAACCTCTCTGAATCTCAGAAAAATGGAACTAATAATGTCTGTCTTACCCACCTTAAGGGGTTCTTGTGAGGCTCAAATCAAACAGATGTGAATTTGATTCACAAACTGTAATTACACATATGAAGTTTTGTTATTTTTAGTTAATCAGAAGTGGCACAGAAGTGAAAACTTATGTTAAATAATGTGACCAGTAATTTGAAGTGCTATTTTAAAGTGCTGTTACTTATATTGCCATTGAATTATGGAAAAATTAAGTCATAGAGAAGATTAGTGACTTGGTCAAGGTTATAGTGCTAGCCATAAGATAATGAGGAATGGTACTTAATGCAATTGAGTTTTGGCCTAAGATAAAAACCACTCCCTCCTCTCCAAAAATACCACCAGTAGAGTTATTAATTATGGTACCAGCTTTATCTAATTGCCCAACCCACAGCCCACCATTCAAGGAAGGAGAAACCAGCTATTCTTTCTGCAGTGGAGGCTGCTGACTGAGGACACCTATGTGTTGTTGAGTGCCATCAAGTTGATTTTCAACTGACAGCAACAATTGTGATGGAGTAGAATTGCCCCATAAGGTTTTCTTGGCTGTAATCTTTACGGAAGCAGATCGCCAGGTCTTTCTCCTGTGAAGCGGCTGGGTAGGTTTGAACTGCCAACCTTCCAGTTAGCAGCGTAGTTCTTAACTGTTGCACCACCAGGGCTCTTTGAGGACAGCTATTAAAAAAAAAAAAGCAAAACAAAACCGTTGCCTTCGAGTCAATTCTGACTCATAGCGACCCTATAGGACAGAGTAGAACTGCCCCATAGGGTTTCCAAGGAGTGACTGGTGGATTTAAACTGCTGAACTTCTGTTTAGCAGTCAGGCTCTCAACCACTGCAGACAGCTATAGGGGTAATTTAATTAACTGAATCTTCTTGTGAGGCTCTGTCTGTGGTTTGGATGTGAAACTAAAGAGAAGATGGGCCTTAGAGCCCAAGAGGAGAGTGAAGCAGTCATAAAGAAGTGTTGGGGAGAGACTATGACAGAGAAAGATGGAGTCCTCCATCCCTAGGGCTATCTTGAATCCTGAGGGTGTTCAGGTCTAGTTCCTGTCCCAGTCTCAGCATTTTCTTTCAACAGACATTGCATATTAAAATGGCCTGTACAACCCTCTCTTCCTTATAGCCAAAAAGAGCCCAACATGATGGATCCTGAGCACTTCTTAACTAGACTTCATTTTCTTCATTGGTATCCCTGCCTCTCGTCTTTGGCTCCATCTAATCCATTTTACATGCATTAATCTTCCAGGTAGATCTTAAAGTAGAGTGTGAGCACGTCTTTTCTCTAATCACACATCTTTCAAGAACTGTGGAATAAAGTTCATACTTCCCAGCATGGCCTTCAAAGCTAAATACTGCATGGCACGTAGTAAATGCTCAATAGATATTAGCTCAAATTGTTACCTTTACAGTCTCATGTCCTACTACATCCTTTCATAGTCCATTTTGTCTATCTATCTAAAAGAAATGGCTTGTTGATTTTCTGCCTTCAATAAAGAATACATAAGCAAAGCATACTTGTTCTTTTTCAAAGGTAAGAGGAAAACATTATGAACATAGATATATCTTTGGCATCTCTCCTCTTTTAGCCTGTTAGGGGGAGGTCTTTTTTGTCTAATTGGCTCCTGATCCTTTATAAATTAGATGAGGGTAGTAGATGAAGGACAGACTGGAGAATCTAAGCTAGATGGATTTGCATTAGAAAGAACAGAGAAAAAAAATTATAGCTAGAAAAGGAGGCAGAGGAGACAAAAAAGTGTGTAGGAAGATGTTTTAAAGGCTTTAGAGCATGGGAGAAGAAAGACTTTGGGAGCAGCTGCCATGCATGGCCATTCATGTGGGAGACTCAGGAGAGAAATGAAGAAAAAAGATGGAATGAAAACTTGCCGTCATTAGAATGCAGCACACTCCCGTGCCTGCCTTGGCATTTTCTTGAAAACTGCTTTACAGTTCGCTTTGTAATTTTTTTTACTTGACAGACTGATATCCAAGGCATCCCACGCTAGCACAGGCCATACAGTTACACTCTGCACCTTAAGATCCTGTTCATATTGACCTCCAATTTAGGATTCCCTCTGCTCCTTGGAAACTCTATGGGGCAATTCTACCCTGTCCTATAGGGTCGCTATGAGTCAGAATCGACTTGACAGCAATGACTTTGGTTTTGGTTTTCTTCTCCTTCATCACCAGTTATCCGAATTCTACTTACATTCAAGTCTGTTCAGATGCTTGTTCGTCCATGAAACCTTTTTGGATCAAAATTAGTAGATTCTTTCCCTAGTCTCCCTTAACTTTGCTTTGCCTTTATTGTAACAGCTGTCTCTGTGTTGTCTCTAGTCTATCTCTGGCACTAATTTGTAAGCTTTTCAAGGGCAGAAGCTGTCTTAATCATATCTGTAATTCCTATAGTGTATAGCCCTCGCTTTCTATAGGGAAATTTTAATTATTATTGTTTGTTGAGTTAATGGATGAATGAATGCAGGGACATAAGTAGAAGTCAAGGCACTGTTTGAAATAATGATTCTATCCAGAATGACTGTAGGAGTAAGAAATATTTGAAAAGATTACAACACCTAAAAGTTTGGAGAAATGTGAACCAGTAAAAGAGAGGACAATAAAAATACCCAGGGATTCAATAAAATCATGGAGTAAATGTAACTATGTTAGAGCAAGGGTAAATTTGATTGTAGTTTATAAAGTGCCATTAAAGTTGACTTCAAAAATTACTTTTTGGAAAAAATACATGATCAACACCATTTATAGAGAGAATGAAATGGTAATGACATATCTTAGTTCAGTAATTGTGTTATTGAATTAATTTTAATGTGTTGGCCTTGAGCTCACAGGTAGAAAATCAGTTGAAATATCTCCTAGAGAACTTAATGATTAAAAGCACGCAGCTGTGTAGCCACAGGGACCTGCTGCAGGCTGTAGCTCATTTAAGGATTCATTAATGATGTGGCAGATGGAATGAGTATATGTTGATTAAATGTCGATTAAATTCCTCCCCCATAATATCAAACCAAGGGGAGGAATAAAAGCCAGTGAGAACTTAAAACAACCACAGGGACCTAGCCATTTGTTTGCCCCAGGAAGCAGGCAATATATACTTGTTAAGTGAATAAACGAAGGTTACAAATGATAAAATTTAACTTGAAGGTAACAGCATACACGTATGTAATGATCATAAACATTACTTTTTGCAAAAAGGAACCTTCATTCAAACTTGCGAACAAATATTGGCCCAAGGAGTTATGTTCTAGGAAATACAGTCTGACCTGATGGAACTCTCCAGACCTAATGACCACCCAGTGCCCCTGTGTAATTTGGTGAGCCAAAGGGTAAGAGGTCCCTAGGAGATGGGTTGTTGTTCTTGTTAGGTGCCGTTGTGTCATAGCGACCCTGTGTACAACAGAACAAAACACTGCCCTGTCCTGCACCATCCTCACAATTGTTGTTATGCTTGAGCCCATTGAGGGGCTATCTGTTGATATATGATTCTGTTGATTTAAAAGGCTCAGGTTCTAAGGATTTCATTGACCCCTGGTATGCCATCATACCCCTTTAAAGTTGGAAACCCAGCCGCTAAATGAATTTTCCAGCTTGCGAAGGCTAATTTTTACCACAGCTCTGGTCTGTGTGGGGAAAGGGCAGCCGTCAAAGGGGAGGAAGCTAAAATCTGAGCAGCTGTGTTTTCACATGGGGCAAATACTATTCAGTTAGGCCCACCTAGGAGCAGGAATGGAGCCCCGGTGGCACAATAGTTAAGAGCTGGGCTGCTAGCCAAAAGGTCAGCAGTTTGAACCCACCAGCCACTGCTTGGAAACCCTATGGGGCAGTTCTATTCTGTCCTGTAGGATTGCTATGAGTTGGAACTGACTCGACAGCACATAACAACAACAAGAGCAGGAATATCTTAGAGAGTGGATTTATAGATAACACAAGGTAAGGATTCTTTCAGAAATTATCATTCTAGCGGTACCCAACACCACTTGAAAAAACATGGAAAGTGAACTGTCCTTTGAAATGATTTGGTAAGACAAGTTAAGTACTTCCCAGTAGCAGAGAGCACACACTGGAAACCCTCAGCAGATGGTCATTCAGCATTTGCCAAATCTTAGCTCTCCAGACAAGCATCACAGCATATGGCTTAAAGATGGAAACATATAGGCTTAAGCTGGTAAAGATGGAGTGTGTGTGCTACTCTTGCCAGATGAGAGGGTGGGATTGGGGGTAGCAGTTGCTCCTGTGAGAATAAATTAGAAAAGATGCTGGACAAGGCTGGATAAAGGAACAAAATAGGGAAGTAGCAGCACATGGTGTTTGAGAACAAGGCCCAGGTATCAGACTGTCTGGTCTAAGTCCCAGCTCTGCCACTTATTGGATATTTAACCTTGAGCAAGTTTTCTAATCTCTTTATTCAATAGCTTTTTTCATCCATAAAATGGGGTTGCCAATAATAAGTAGCTCCCTCAGAAGGTCCCTCAAATGACTAAATGATATAATGCAGGTAAAATGCTTAATATAGTACCTGGCTTGCTGCGTGTTAAGCCTTAAATAAATGTCAGCTGCTGTCAAGTCAGTTCCAACTCATAGCGACCCTATGTACAAAAGAACAAAACACTGCCCAGTCCTGTGTCATTCTCACAATCATTGTTATGCTTGAGCCCATTGTTGCAGCCACTGTGTGAATCCATCTCATTGAGGGTCTTCCTGTTTTTCCCTGACCTTCTACTTTACTAAGCATGATGTCCTTCTCCAGGAACTGGTCCCTCCTGATAACATGTTCTAAGTTTGTGAGACAAAGTTTTCCCCATCCTTGCTTCTAAAGAGCACTCTAGCTGTACCTCTTCCAAGTTAGATTTGTTTGTTCTTTTGGCAGTCTGTGGCATATTCAATATTCTTTGCCAATACCATAATTCAAAGGCATCAGTTCTTTGGTCTTCCTTATTCATTGTCCAGCTTCCGAATGCATATGAGGCAACTGAAAACACCATGGCTTGGGTGAGGTGCACCTTAGTCTTCAAGATGACATCTTTGCTTTTTAATACTTCAAAGAGGTCTTTTGCAGCAGATTTGCCCAGTGCAATGCATCGTTTGATTTCTTGACTGCTGCTTTCATGGGTGTGGGTTGTGGATTGAAGTAAGATGAAATCCTTGACAACTTCAATCTTTTCTCTGTTTATCATGATATTGCTTATTGGCCCAGTTGTGAAGATTTTTATTTTCCTTATGTTGAGGTGTAATCCATATTGAAGGCTGTAGTCTTTGATCTTTATCTGTAAGTGATTCAAGTCCTCTTCATTTTCAGCATGCAAGGTTGTATCATCTGCATATCACAGGTTGTTAATCCTGATGCCTCGTTCTTCTTCATATAGTCCAGCGTCTCGGATTATTTGCTCAGAATACAGATTGAATAAGTATGGTGAAAAGATACAACCCTGACATACACTTTTCCTGACTTTAAACCACGCAGTATCCCCTTGTTCTGTCTTAATGACTGCATCTTGATCTATGTACAGGTTCCCCATGAGTACAATTAAGTGCTCTGGAATTCCCATTCTTCACAATGTTATCCGTAATTTGTTATGATCCACACAGTTGTATGCCTTTGCATAGATGATAAACCACAGGCAAACATCTTTCTGGTAATCTCTGCTTTCAGCCAGGATCCATCTGACATCAGCAATGATATCTCTGGTTCCACGTCCTCTTCTGAATCCGGCTTGAATTTCTGGCAGTTTCCTGTTGATGTACTGCTGTAGCCACTTTTGAAAGATCTTCAGCAAAATTTTACTTTCGTGTGATATTAATGATATTGTTCAATAATTTCCACATTCAGTTGGATCACCTTTCTTTGGAATAGGCATAAATATGAATCTCTTCCAGTCAGTGGGCCAGGTAGCTGTCTTCCAAATTTCTTGGCATAGGTGAGTGTCTTAGTCATCTAGTGCTGCTATAACAGAAATACCATAAGTGAATGGCTTTAACAAAGAGAAATTTATTTTCTCACAATCTAGTAGGCTAGAAGTCCAAATTCAGGGTGTCAGCTCCAGGGGCTTTCTCTCTCTGTCAGCTCTGGAGGAGGGTCCTTCTCAGTAATCTTCCCCTGGACTAGGAGCTTCTCTGCTCAGGAACCCTGGGTCCAAAGGATGCTTTCTTGGTGGTATGAGGTCCCCCTGTCTCTCTGCTCACTTCTCTCTTTTATATCTCAAAAGAGATTGGCTTAAGACACAGTCTAATCTTGTAGATTGAGTCCTGCCTCATTAACATAACTGCCACCTATCCCACCTCATTAACATCATAGAGGTAGGATTTACAACATATAGGAAAATCACACCAGATGACAATGGTGGACAATCACACAGTACTGGGAATCATGGCCTAGCCAAGTTAATACATATATTTTTGGGGGACGCAATTCAATCCATGACAATGAGTGAGCACTTCTAGCGATTACCATTATTAAGTAAAATCATTTGGAAAGAGAGTGTAGCTTAGGGACTCAGGAGGTAAGGAAAGAAAAACCAAACCCAACTCATTGCCATTAAGTTGATTCTGACTCATAGAATTTCCAAGTCTGTAATCTTTATGGAAGCAAACTGCCACATCTTTCTCCTGAGGAGCTACTGGTGAGTACTGACCTTTTGGTTAGCAGCGGGGGGCTTAACCACTGTGCCACCAGGGCATCTAACACTGTGCTAAATGCTTCACTTACAGTGGCTCATTTTAAGCTTGATAAAGATTTATGGAAGGTAAGAATTTTTACTATTAAACCTATTTTTATGAATGAGGACAAAGAGGCTCCATGAAGTTAAATGACTTGTCTGGTATTTAGTAAGTAGTGGAGGCAGTATCAAACCCAAGCACATTTTGCTGATATCCAGGGCCAGATTGAGATGTTTAGAGGGACTACCCACTAAAAAGATATCCTTACCTCGTTTAAAAATAAAAACAATGAAAAACTGTAAAATAAGTGTAAAGCCAATAGCTGTTTATTTTTTCAGATGACTATGCTTTTTTTAAAAATATCAAATTCTTTCCAGACAATTTGTGACAATGCTCTTGTTTTGGGCCTGTCTGTTGGATTATCCAGCCCTGCCAATGACTTAATCGAAGGTGCGGGGTTATTGGGAGGCAGCGTCCTGTTGCTTCCTGCCCTGCCCTCCCTAACTTCAAAGAAGGCCTGCCCTAGTGTGGCCAGGAAATTGTGCAGGTGCTGAAAAGAGAGGTTATATAAATGCACGAATACTGTCAAATTACTATTAATAGCACTGATGGTATCAATGTAAATGACAATGATAGCCATTTATTACACACAAATGCCAGGCACTTTTCATACACTTTCTCATTTAATTCTCACAGTTACATTCCAAAGGACATACAGTTAGTATCAGACCTGAGAAGGGAATGTCTCTGTCTGATTCCAAAGCTCTTCCAGTACACACAGCTGAGGAAATGATAGCACAGGGACTGGGCTGAGGACAGTCAGGGGCCTTTCCACGGTGTCGCCTTCCTTCTTGAAGGGCCATCCAAGAAGGCTGTTCTATAAACCAAGGGCTTATGGGAGCCGTTCACTCTCTCTTCCAAACAATCCACCTCAAATGCATTTTATGTTTTATGGGAGCCATATTTAGAATTTGCAAGGAGTATGATGGCTATGTGGAAGTGGGATATACGGCCTCAGGAGTGTTATGAAGAAATTGAATTTTGTGTGTGTGTATTTGGGGATATTTTAAAGTTTTTAAAAGCTGTAGTCTCAGGAACAATGCCTGGAAAACAACCAGAAAACACTCTTCTCTGCCACGCCTCTGCAAGCATGTTATCATCCTTACAGGATGGTGGGTGGGAATGTGGGCTCTAGAAGCAAATTACCAGAGCTTGAAACACAACTATACTCACTTGCTAATTGTGTGTGCCCTTAGGCAAGTGTCTCATCTGAAAATGTACATAGTAATATCTCTCCTATGTTGTTGTAAGTAATAAATCAGATAATGTATACAAAATTATTTAATACAGTGAGATGCGCACAGAAAGGACTATCATCATCTTAAAACTATTTGCTTAATTTTACTGTTCTGTGTATTAAACCAGGTAACACTTAATTTTTTAATATAATTTATTTTATTTATTTTGTTGTTTATGTTGAGAATATACACAGCAAAACATATACCAATTCAACAGTTTCTGCATGTGACACTGATTACATTCTTGAGTTGTGCAACCATTCTCACCCTACTTTTCTGAGTTGTTTCTCCCTCATTAACATAAACTCACTGCCCCCTAAGGTTCCTATATAGTCTTTCAAGTTGCTGTTGTCAATATGATCCCATATAGATAGTTCTTAAAAGAGCATAATACTCAAGGCAGACACTCTTTACTAGTTAAGCTAAATTATTGTTGGGTTTTAAGAAGACTTAAGGGTTTTTTTTTTTTTTGGTTTAAGATTTAAAGATTATCTCAGGGCGATAATTTTGGGAGTTCATGTTTCAATAGTTGGTTCAATAGTTTCAGCCAGCCTACATGGCTCCAGAAAATCTGAATTCCAAGAGAATATGAAATACTGTTCTTTATTTTCCCCCTTTTGATCAGGATTCCTCTACAGAATCTTTGATCAAAATGTTCAGTAATGGTAGCTGGGCACCATCCTGTTCTTCTGGTCTCTTGGAAAAGGAGGCAGTTGTTCATGGGGGCAGTTAGCCACACATTCCGCATCTTCCTCCTATTCCTTACTCTACTTCTTTTATGTTGCTCTAGGCAAATAAAGACCAAATGCTGTGCCTTGGATGACTGCTTGCAAGTTTTTAACACCCCAGGCACTATGCAATGAATTAGGAGGTAGAACCAAAGCACTAAACACATTTTTAGTCCAATTAACTGGGATGTCCCATGAAACCATGACCCTAAACCTCCAAACCAAAGAACCAAACCCGTGAGGTATTTGTACACAAGCAGCCTCAGCAGCTACTCTTTTTTGTTGCTGTTGTTGTAAACATATCTATTACACAAGTTTTGCCAATTCAGCGTTTTACAGGTGTGCAACTTAAACTTATTGACAGCACTTAAAATACTCGGCTGTGCAACCCTGGCCTTAATGTGGTTTTTCTATCACTGTAAACAGAAACTCAGTGCTACATAAGTAATAACCTCCCTTTCACCACCACTCCTGAACCCCCCACCCCATAACCACTAAGAAACTTTGATCTCTATACATTTGCCTTTTCTTGTCTTTTTACATAAGTGAGGTCATACAATATTTGTCCGTTTGTGATTGGCTTATTTATTGCTCAGCATAATGTCTTCAAGCTCCACCCATATGGTAGCATGTATCAAGACTTCATTTCTTCTACTGGCTGAGTAGTAGTCCATTGTATGTATGTACCACATTTTGTTTATCCATTCATCTCTTGATGGGCCTTTATGTTGTTTTCACTTTTTGACTATTGTGAATAGTGCTGCAATGAACACTGGTGTAAAAGTATGTTTGAGTCTCTGCTTTCACGTCTTTTGGGTGTATACCTAGGAATGGAGCTGCTGCGTCATATAGTAGTTCTATTTTTAGTTTTTTGAGAAGCTGCCATACCGTTTTCTATAGCAGCTGCACCATTTTGCATTCCCACCAGCAAAGTTAAGGGTTCCACCAAAGGATAAGGGTTCTAGTTTCCCCACATCCTTGTCAACATTTGTTATTTTTTTTTATTTTTTTTATTTTAGCCATCCTAGTGGGAGTGAAATGGTATCTCCATATAGTTTTGATTTGCATCTCCCTTATGGCTAATGACGTGGAGCATCTTTTCATGTGTTTGGTGGCCATTTGAATGTCCTCTTTGGTGAAATGTCTATTCAAGTCCTTTGCCAATTTTGTGATTGGGTTATTTGTCTTTTTGTTGTTAAGTTGTCCAAGTTTTATATGTATTTTGATTATTAGATTCTTAATAGGGTATATGGTTTTTGAAGATATTCTCACAGTTGGTAGCTTGTCTTCTCACTTTTTTTTGTAAAGTCTTTTAATGAACAAAAGTTTTAAATTTTTATGAGGTTCCATTCATCTATTTTGTCTTTTGCTGTTTGTGCTTTTGTTATTATATTAGATAATCCATTGTTAAAAACTAGGCCTGACAGTATTGCCCCTGAATTTTCTTCTAAAAATTTGGTATTAGTTTGCACATTTAGGTTCTTAATTCACATAGAATTTGTTTTTGTGTATGATGTGAGGCATGGCTCCTGTTTCATTTTCTGCGTGGGGAAATCCAATTTTCCCAACAGCATTTATTGAGGGGACTATTCTTTCCCCCACTGAATGGACTTATCACCTTTGTCACAAACCAGTTGACCATAGATGTGTGGGTATTGAATTTATTTTCAAATTAAATTTATTTCAAGCGTGATAATATGATACTCTCAGATGAAGTGTTATGGTCCTTTTATAGAGTCAATTGAAAAAAATCCAACTAAATAATAATAAATTAATTAACAGCCTGTTTTATCCAAAGCAGGAAGGAGTTGGAAAACCTCTTTATTAGTGGTAGTAGGTTACTGAATTGGTAGTACATTACTGAATTGAGTAGCCTGCAGTTTTTGTATATTTATTTGTCCATTCAAAAAGCAATTAAAGGACGCCCTCTATATTCAAGAAACGGTGCTAAGTACTTGGGGTCACTACAGCTATGGAACAGGAAAAGATATAAGTAGAAAAAGAGTTGACTGTTACAGGGAAGCTGTGACAAAGTGAACATTCTTACTAGGGTAGTCAAGGTCACTAACAACCAAAAGATAAACAACTCTGTAAGGGCTATGATGCCAAGCCAGTTAGGCCTAGACCAAGAGGATTTAGTCATCAAGATTTGGAGTAAAGGACAAACACTAGGGTTTTACTTCAAAGTAGTATATAAGATCAGGAATAAGATAAATTATAAGGAGTTAAGAAAGAGTTAAGTACGAATGAGGAAGGTATCAAAATTTATCTTAGCATTAACGTTTTTAAAAGTTATTCCAAAATAGTTGCTTTACCAGTTAATATTGTTTAATTTCCTTATGAAGAAAAAAAGTACATATATATGTACATATATGTTTGCTTTTATATATATATATCTTTATACACATAAGTTTCATATATATATACTTTAATATAAATGCATGTGTGTATATATGCGTTTGTATTAAAGTATAACTTGCATACAAAGAATGCACACATAACTGTACAGCTTGAAGAATTATCACAAATTTATGTCATTTAACTACCACCCACACCAAGAAATAGGACTTTACCACCCCCAGAAGCCTCCTCATGCCCTCTCCTAATCACTACTCTCTCACTCTTCCCCAAAGGTAATAACCATTGTTGTGCCTTCTAACAGCAGAGGTTCATTTGCCTGTTTTTAAACTATGAATAAATGGAATCATATAGTATGTACTCTTTTGTGTCTGGCTCATTTACTTAACAGTATGTTTTCAATATGAAAATGTACCCCATCTCCTCAGTCACCAGGAAATATATATTAAAACTACGAGATTCTACAACATCCAGCGTAGGTAAGATTATGGAGCACTGGATCTCTCATACACTTCTGGTAAAGGATATATTAGTAAATCACTTTAGAAAACAGAACAGCAGTGCTTAATAAAAGCTGTTTATTGGCTTTTTTGACATACTCTTTTGTGAAGTGCTTGTTTTAAGATATTAGGAAAATAATTAAAAGGCAACAAAACAAAGCAAGAAGGGGAACATTAATAAACATAAAAACCAGAATTAATAAAATAGGAAAACAAATCAGAGAAATTACAAATAAAACCAAAAGCTGGTTCTTTGAAAACTACTGTGAAGCTAATAACATGTTGTAAACCTATTTTAAAAGAGAGAGAGGCATAAATAGAAAGAGAATGCCCAGGATTAGGAATAGGAAATGAGATAAAATAACACAAAGAGAAAATGAATTATAAAAGAAAATTGGAATAGAAACAGACTAGTGAGTTCAGAAACAGATTCATATACATATGATACTTTATTTATGACAAAGATGGCAATGGAGAGAAGTAGGGGAGGAAAATCTTTTCAATAAATGATGCTGGGTCAACTAGATATCCACATGGAAAAAAGTAAATTTTGACCCCTATCTTGCACCATGTGCAAAATTATTTCTCAGTGGCTTGTAGATATAAATGTCAAAGGCAAAAGAATAAAGCTTCTAGAAGATAACCTAGAAGAAAATCTTCGTGGCCTAGAGATAGGCAAAGATTTCTTGAACATGTTACAAAACGCTCTAAGTATAAAGGAAAAAATTGATAAACTGGACTATATTAAAATTAAGATTTGTGGTCATTGAAAGACTTCATTAAGAGAAAAGGCAAGCCACAGAGTAGAAGATATTTTGCAATACATGTAACCAACTCACATCCAAAAGTAAAAAGAATTCCTACAAATCAAAAAGAAAAAGACAGATGACCAGTAGAAAAATGGACAAAATACATATTTTCGATAATAAAATAAAGTGGGAGAAGGATGTTAATCTCTTTTCTAGGCACACACCTACAGGTAATTTTCTTACTTTAGGCCTTGTGACCACCATTTAATGATAGTACACCCACACTGGAAGAAAGAGACAGAAAAGGTAGCTTCGTGAGTTCTGAAATTATAAAAACTATAGTTATAAAGTGAGATTTCATCAGAGACTAAGTTAAAATGAATGTGTCGGCCTGAGCCAGGCTGTTTAGGGGAAATAGAGCAAGCAACTTGCCTCAGAGAAGACAGCTGCTGGCCTAACTCAGTGTCTTAATAAAAGTGGCATCTAGAATAGATGCTTGAGAGAAATGACCTACACAGAAGCAGAAAGAGAAGACGGTTCCAGCAACTGACATCAGTTAGCTGCATTCAGAAATTAACCATCCATGCCATGATGGCATCTGTTTCCTACATGGTTCAGCAGTCATGACCAGTTTTCTCTCTACATAAGGCCCCTGTGTACAAAGACTATATATTTTTAAGACTTCATATGCAGCTTCACTGCAAAGAAATCACTTACCCAGGTCAACCATTGATAGAGTGGCTCAGTCCTGGCACTTTACACAGAATCCCAGAGTGGCATCTTCAGCACTTACTGGTATATAGAACACTCTGATAAACATCGCGTTTGGTTCTCTCAACTACCTGTGATGTGGGCATTGTTTTCCCATTCTGTAAATGAGGAAACTGAGGCCCAGGGAGATAAATGAATAATGTGAAGAGGACACAATCAGTGGAAGAATCAATGCTCTACTCTGAATTTTTCTGGCTCCAAGCCCTGTGCTCTTTCCATGCTACCACACTGAGGAACTGAAAGTGTAATGGTGAAGGGTGAATGGATCATGGTAATGCAAGAAATCACATACCTGAAATACCAAAGCCGATGATGAGTGCTATCGCTCCAGCCAGAATAATCATGGTGCTAATAATGCTGTGGAAAGAGAGATAGAGAAACAGGAAATTACTTCTTTACTCCATCTGACACACTGCTTTAAATCCTGGGTACATACTTGTCACATGTAAGAGGTGCTACGTAAGGTATCTCAACATTTTCTTCAACATATGCCCCTTCCCAAAATAGGTGCCTTAGAAAGGAATTTCAGCTCTTCCATCCTCATACCTCTGGGGAATTGGGATAGATTAAAGGAGTGGCCAACTCTACCGACTGTTTGTTGCCTTACTTTCCTATTTCCAGATCAAGGAAGACTATACACAAAGACTGTTGGGGCAAGATTTGTGATGACATTACAATGCCAGGTGCCACTTAGGAGGTGGTGGTGGGGGGGTGGGGAGGAGACTGGTTCCATACTGAGCCCACCTTGAGCATTACTGTCCATCCCTCTTGTATCATTTGTCTACCAGTCCTGTCTTCCTCAATAGACGTTAAACTCTAGTACAGTCGGTGGTCACCTCTTCTTCATTCTATACCCACTCACACCTAGTCTACTGCACCCCAGAGGTTTTCAGTGGGAGTTTGTTTTCTCTTATTTGGAAAGTAATATGTGTTTATTATAGAAAATTTAGAAAATACAGATAAGCAGATATAGGACAATGAAATCACCTGTAATTCCATCACCGAATCACAATCATGGATAACTTTTTGATAACTATACTGCCAGTTTTTAATTAACAAATTAACAAATGACATTTGAGGAATAAAATAAACACGTAAGAAATAGTCGCTTACTTTTACTGAGTGCTAGAATTACATGCCAGACATGGTATTCTAAGCACCATTTATGGATTATATTATTTATCCTTTCAATAACTTTATGAGGTAAACAGATTTATCATCTCTACTTTTCAGGAAAGGAAGCAATACAGGGAGGTTAAGTAACTTCCCCAAAATCACACAGTTGGTAAGTGGCAGAGCTGGGATTAGATCCGTCTCCAGAATCTGCACTCGACTACTACCTTTCACTGCCTTCCAAGCATGAGGGATGACAGATGGGGTGTGTCCCTTCTCTCTGCCTGGTGGAACCCATGATCCATGAGGAGACACCAGCTTTAGCTGGTGAGAGTGGCTCAGGCAGAGCAAGAGGGGCAGGTCAGAGCCTTCGTGTTGGCAAAGTGATTCCTGAGCAGCTTGCCCATTATGCCCGCCCTGGTGCGTCATCATTAGGCAGGTGTCCTCAGCCACACTCTCTCATTCCTGGCAATTCACACACTTCCCACACCCACACTGATGTTACTCAATAGGCAGGACAAAAGAAAGGCACAAGGAGGCAAAGAATGATGCTATAGAGAGAAAAAGGAAGCATGGGCACTTTATTTCCTGCCTTGAATGGTCTCATTGTACCCAACTCTCCTTGGTTCAGGGATGGGCCCACCAGAGACAAACAACAGACTCAAGAAACAATTTGAGTAAGTAGTTTCCCTGGAGGACAAGCCCTCATGAGGTATAGCCATAGAGATAGCAAATAAAGCTTTTAACGATAGAACCAACCAGTTGCCATGGAGGCAATTTCAACTCATGGCGACCCCATGTGTGTCAAAGTAGCACTGTGATCCATAGAGTTTTTAATGGCTGATTTTTCAGAAATAGATCACCAGGACTTCCTTCAAAAGTACCTATGGGTGGACTCGAATTGCCAACCTTCAGTTAGCAGTCAAGCACATGAATTGTTTTTGCCTCCCAGGGACTCCTTTAACGATAACAGAGCACCTACTAAACTGATTCCAGGAGACCACATTTGACCCCCTTCCTCTCTGTTATGAACTGAATTGTGTTTCCCAAAAAGATATGTTGAAGTCCTAACCCCTGTTAGCTGTGAATGTGACCTTGTTTGGAAAAGGGTCTTGAAGATGTTATCAGTTAACATGAGGTTATACTGGAGGAGGGTGGGTCCTAATCCAATATGAGTAATATCCTTATAAAAAGAAGAGAAGAGACACAGACACAGAGACACAGGGGGAAGACAGCCATGTAAAGATGAAGGTAGAATTGGAGTGACGCTGCAGCTGCAAGCCAAGGGGTGCCAAGGATTGCCAGCTGTCACCAAATCTAGGAGAGAGGCATGAAACACATTCTCCCTCAGAGCTCTTAGAAGGAATCAACACAGCTGACACCCTGATTTCAGACTTCTAGCCTCCAGAACTGTGAGATAGTAAATTTCTGTTCATAAAAGCCACTCAGTTTGTGGTACTTTGTTCCAGCAGCCCTAGGAAATGAATATACCCTTTCTGTACACACCTTGGTGCAGCCTCAGTTCTTACCGGTCCAAGTGTATAAGGACAGTGAGGTAGGAAGAGGCACAGTCTGGCTATTTGACTGCTGTGCCATACAGCAGACTAGCTTGCATTTGTGACCCACGGTTTTCACTTATCTTGGGTAAATTACTTCACTTCTCTGAGATTCACTTTTTTTTAATCTGTAAAATGGGAATAAGAGTAATTCTTGCTTTACCTGCCATAAAGAGTTGTTTTCGGATTCAATTAGAAAACGAATGTGGCATAATCCATAAAGAACTATTCATATATTACTTTTTACTATAAGTAAAGTTTACCTGTAGCTATTTTTTATAAGTTCATTATTAAAAGTTATGACTTAATGGAGAATAATCCAACTGATAATAATAAAAATATCATAGTATTTTTGTACATTAAAAATACCGTGTACAAGGCTTGGTGCTAAGTGTTTGACATGTATTTTCTCAGTTGCCTGAATCACTAAGTCCTCTTGATTACCTCCTTAATTTCTCTCAGATACCTCCATTCTTTTTGTTTCCTGCCTCGGGTCACCACCATATCTCTCCAGCATTTTGCAACACTCTCCTAACAGTTAACCCCACCTCCAGTCTAGACCTCTCCAATCTACTCTTCACGTTCCCAGAATCAGTGGTGACTCAAAATTTCTATATAAGAGGGGCCTACGGGCAGCAACCTAGATGAAAGTGAGGTCTGGGGTGATCACAGGAAGCAATACAATGTGTGATTACAAGCATGGCTTCTGAAACCAGACTGTGTAGTTTCAAATCCCAGTACCACTACTTACTAGTTGTGTGACAGTAGGTTTCCTTTCCTCCTTATGAAGATTAAATGAGTTAACACATTAAAAAAAAAAAAATACTTAGAATAGTGCCTGGCACGTAGAAAACTTCAATAAGTATTAGCTATTCTTTCTACCACTCCTCTGTCAGTTTGTTGTACTGTGGTGGCTTGCATATTGCATTAGGCAAATCTACAGCAAAAGACCTCTTTAAAGTATTAAAAAGCAAAGATGTCACTTTGAGGACTAAGGTGTGCCTTACCCAAGCTATGGTATTTTTAATTGCCTTACATGAATGCAAAAGCTGGACAATGAATAAGGAAGACCGAAAAAGAATTGATGCCTTTGAATTATGGTGTTGGCGAAGAATATTGGATATACTGTGGACTGCCAGAAGAAGGACCAACTCTGTCTTGGAAGAAGTACAGCCAGAATGCTCCTTAGAAGCAAGAATGGTGAGACTTTGTCTCATGTACTTTGGACATGTTATCAGGAGGGACCAGTTTCTGGAGAAGGACATCATGCTTGGCAAGGTAGAGGGGTCAGCGAAAAACAGGAAGACCCACAAGGAGATGGATTGACACAGTGGCTGCAACAATGGGCTCAAGCTTAATAACAATTGTGAGGACGACACAGGACCAGGCAGTGTTTTGTTCTGTTGTACACAGGGTCACTATGAGTTGGGACTGACTCGACGGTACCTAACAACAACAACATTCCTATTTGTCTGTGATTATATAACAGGCACATTTTTCTAACTTAGAGTATATTCTTCCTTGAGGGTGCTGATGGAAATTATTGTAGGGATCACTCCCTGGCTCAGCTACTGAACTATTGGTAAAAATGATTATAAAACTGATCATAATAGTCCTTTGCTTAAAACTTTTGAGTGTCTTCCCGTTTCCCTCATGATAAAAATCCAAACTCTAACCTGACTCCATGACCTTTCAAACAAGGGTCTTGCCCACTTCTCTCCAGCTTTGCCTCTTACCATAGCGCCTTAGGCCTGTTCTCCAGCCACTCTGAACCACCAGAGACCACCCCACTGCCACAGACCTTCACATACACTGTCCGCCACCCCCTCCAATGGGTGGCAAAGATACCGAACAGGTATTTGGACACTTACCAAAGGGAAGAGGTTGTGTCTTTCAGTCAAAGAAACCCAGCCCCTCTCCATCATACCCAGGCCCACAAATTTTCCTTGCTTTAAAAGCAGAACACTGTCATCTGTCAGCAAGTTCCCTATGTAAGCAGGAATCACCTTGAGGTTTGTTCTGAACAGGTTTTCCCTTTTGGGAAGAAATAGCTCAACCTCCAGAGCCTTGGAAAGAGAAGCAGGAACTATTAGAGCAACCAGATTAAGCAATTCCTGTCTTCTGGTTAACTTTTTAAAAAGATGAATGAAATATTTCACATAAGGTGTTCCTACATTGCTTTCTGGTTTTTCTTCCCCAGAACAATGTCTAATAACTATGCTGCCAGAAATTTTTAATGCAAAACTATCCCAACAACTGCATTGGAATTCATGGTACACTTTTGTTAGACACTCCTCACAAAAGGGCCCAGATACAATGACAAGACTTATTGGTCTGACAGTGACTGGAGGAAGCCCTGAAACTATGGCCCCCAGAAACCCTGCTAACTCAGAACTGAAGCCACTCCCAAAGTCTACCTTGCAGCTAAAGATTAGACAGGCCTATAAAACAAACAATAACACATGTGAAGAATATGCTTCTTAGTTCAATCAAATATACGAGACCAAATGGGCAACACTTGCCCAAAAGCAATGACGAGAAGGCAGGAAGGGACAGGAAAACTCGATAAATGGACACCGAGAACCCAGAGTGGAAAGGGAAAGGGGGAGAGTGCTGACACAGTGCAGGGATTGCAACTAACGTCACAAAATAATTTGTGTTTAAATTTGTTGAATGAAAAACTAATTTACACTGTAAACTTTCACCTAAAACACAATAAAAAGGGATGGGGGCAGATTCAAATCAACTCTTTTGGAAAAATTGTTATTTTAGTAAATACTTATTGAGTACTTACTGTGTGAAAGACATTGTGTTAGACAATATGGAAGAAATGTAGAGATGAAGTAAACAAAGTCCCTGCCCTCAAGGAGCTTGTAGTCTAATGGAGGTAACACACACACATACACACACACACACACACACACACACACGTCACTAATAATACAAGGCAGAATGTGGTCAGGGATACAGTAAAGAGAGGAACAAATTCTCCTGGGAATTCTAGGGAAGTAGGAAGTATCTAAATCTGGGGGAAATAGGGAGAATCAAGCTACATTTCCATGAACAAATTTCAAAGCTCGTGAAGAGAAAGGCTTTTTTAGAAAATAAATGTAGCTAATTCATGCTGCTTCATACTCTCCTTCCAAGGCAGAAACACAAAGAAATGGTGCTATTTGTTTTTATTACTTTGGACTGGGTCAGGATCTAAGCATCACACTTACTAGTGCTCTGTGCTGGGAAGGTGCTTTCAGATGCTGCAGACCTCAGCACCTTCCAGGTGAGGGACCAGCTTTGCAGCCTGGAACTCTGCCAAACACATCCATCCTACTCAATGGCAAGGTCTCTGCTTGGCCTTGCTCATTTCGTTTATATGTCTTTGTTTCAGTTGCTGCTACCTTCAGCATTTGAAAGAAACTAGGCATTTCTGCTAAAACATAATATATGACTTCTTGAAAAACCATGACTTAGTAACCTAGTGCTGCCATATCAAAATATACCACAAGTGAGCAGCTTTAAGAATATAAATTTATTTTTGCACAGTTCAGGAGGCTAAATGTCCAAATCAGGGTCTCAACCATGTGGATTCCTTTTGTGGGCTTCTCTGGCCTCTCTCCTAGTTTCTGGTGACTGCCAGCAATTCTTGGCATTCTTTTGCTCGTAGATGATCTTCACATGGCATCTGTCTTCGCACTGTGTGTGTCTCTGTCTATTCTGCTCTATTTATTACTCAGAAGTGATTAACTTTAGGACACATTCTACTTGGGATCTCATTAACATAACTAAAGAAAATTCTATTTCCAAACAGGATCACATCCACAGGTATAGGGGCCAGAACTTAAATACATATTTTGGGCAACATAATTCAATCCATAATACCACACCACATGTTCTGCAAAATCACACAATAAAAATAACAGGGCTTCTGGGAAAAAATAGGGTTAAAAGCAGACTACTCAAAACCTATGTGACATTATAATCAATCTACTAACAGAAATGATAATTGGTACCTTGGGAGATACCTTGTGGAGGCAAGGCAGACAACTCAATAGGGCCAGAAGCTGCTTCAGGAGATATTACAAATGCACAAAAATAGTAGAGTGGAAACTCTGGCTTGTGAGTGCTGTGAGCAGTAGGGTTACTGTGAAGGTGGCCACAGGAAGATGTGGAACCTGCCTCGGTGCAAGGCTAGGATGTTCTTCTCTGGGGTGGGAGCCCCAAATGTAGGTCTTCATTTAAAGTTTTTAAGAAATGGAGCTGAAAGCCAAGCTGTGGGCTTTTCCATTCCTTGTGAAGTTGTCATTCTACTCTTGCTATTTTAGCTCTCTTCACCTTGAAAAACATGCATAAGAACCAACAAAACTGCCATGTGCTACTGTCATCATTCTGCTGTTTTCCAACCACATATGAGCTAATTGGTGTATAGAAACACATATTGCAGTGGACAGACTGTATTACACATCAAGGATAGAGACAACTGTCTCCTAAGGGCTAACTTTCTCTGTGTCACAGGTCCCTGATGATAAACAATAGCTAATGCTTATTGAATACATTGTCTGTGCCCAGTGCTATACTTACAATATCTTGTCCAACCCTACAACAGGCCCTACTATCACTATTTTTTGTATGTGGGGAAACTTTATATATATGAAGCTTAGACAAGTTCAGTAGCTGCTAGAAGGCAGGAGAAGCAAGTTTCAAATGCAGAGGGTTCCTCTTGTGAGCTCACACTCTTAACTACAATGCCATTCTTCCTAGATAAAATCCCATATGGCAGAAGGCCCCACGTTTGGAAAGCTTCCCTGATTCCCACCCCTGCATATCTCTTCTACCTCCTTTTCTGAAAACAAGGGCTTTCAGAATCTGCTACACAGTGTATAGAGCACTAAGTCTGGAAAATATAAAACACCCTTTGTTTTACTCAAACATTAATAATTTCTGCGTGTTCAAGTTACTGCCTCTTCAAATAGTGATAGAACTGAGATACTGCATTCCTTATAGATCAGCAGCTTAGCTCCACTTGTGTAATTAATAACTGTTTACAACTCTGAAAACTAGATTGTGTTAGCAAATTTGTGATTCATCTGAAGAATTCTACTTTTAAATTAAATATACCAAGTAAAATTTTTGAGTAAGTCAAGTTGCAACAAATATATTGCTTTGCCCATAAACTAATAAAGTGACAAGGTTTATAAAAAATGCTAAAATTGAAGGCATCTACTCCAGCCTATCCAAAAAGTTTTTCTCTCTTAGTTGCCCCTTAAAAAAAGGAGATTTTTTTTTTTTTTAAACACAGTGTGGAACAGGGTAAAAGTATTTAACCATTTCCTAAATATTGATTAGCACAGTTTTCAGGTTTCTGAGAAGCCTAGATTGTTGACTACTCCAGTTTTTGCTTCCCCCTCCCTCTATCCCCCTCCCCCAAGGATGCAGGATATAGAGTATGTTTCTTGATTTTTACACACTCTCCTTTACCTCTTTATACTGGGAAAACCATGAACAGCTTTAACCAGGGAACTGAGAGCATGAGTGTCAGGAGGAGTAAGCGGAGAGTTGAGAAGAAATGGGCAAAGAGGAGAAGCCGTTACATGTGGCTTGCACAGTGTGTGTGGAAGACAGAGTGCATCCTCCCTGTGTAGTCCCAGCTCTGTCCATATCGCATTAACAGCGGTGGACTGTTAAGCTTTGTGTTTGGGGAAGGGCTTTTAGGAAATTGCATATAAGAGACTTGGGTATTTCTGAGTATCAGGTTAAGGCATCCTTTGTTCTTTCTAGTTGCCCCCAAGGATCATGACACAGTATTGTGCGGTCCTCCAAAGCACAGCATCAGGATTATATCATACCTGGGTCCCAATGCTGCTAAACCAGGGAGACGTGGCCAGCAAATAAATTTCATCTTGTATGTTTGCCAACTTCTCTTGAATGATTGATAGTAGTAGCCTAGAATACCGTGTTGGAAAAGATTCCAAGGCTGCCTCCAGGCTCCGCAGGAAAGAGTACCATCACTAATTGGTGATTTCTAAATGAGCATGAGGGCCCTATGTTTGCCATCCTTCACAACTACCAGAATTTTAGACTTATTTAATAGAAATGTAATCACAGTACAATGGAAGTGTTAGCTGACACTCTTCTAAGAGCATTTTCAGCACCACTCTTTAAAAAGAACATTGATAAAAAATATATATAAAATATGTCTAGAACAGGGTTTCTCAACATTAGCACTATTGAAATTTAGGGCTGGGTAATTCTTTGTTGTGGGGGACTATCCTGTGCATTGTAGGATGTTCAGCAGCATCCCTGGCCCCTGCCTTCTAGATGCCAGAATCATCCCCTACCCCTACTTTGTGACAATCAAAAATGCTTCCAAACATGTTCCCCTGGTTGAGAAATATGGATCCAGAAGAAGTGAAACCATGGCAGTGATAAGATTAGAAGACATGTCTTTTGAAGACCAGTGGAAGGAACTGAGGTGGCTTAATTTAGAGAAGACTAAATGTAGCAATGATCATTTCAATATTTAAAAGGTGCCATATGGACCTATTTTTCTTCATTCTAGAAGAAACAACAGAGCCAATGGTTGAAAGTTCTAGAAGGTTAGATTTAGATTCAGTATAGAGAGAAACCTTCCAACAGACAGAGTTGGACTTCCTGAGATTACAGAGTTCTCCACCACTGAACATGTACAGGCAGGGGCTGGGTTGGGTAATCACTTAGGGAGAAAGGTGAGTACAGAATAGTTTCTAGCACCGGATAAGGGTTGGAATAATTTCAAAAGCCTCTTTCAAATAGTTAATTACAGATTCTGTAATTTCATATCCCCTGGGATTTGCTCTAGCTTTACCTTTGCCACAATTATGTACTCTGCCTGCCTCCTAAAACCTTTGCTAATAATATAACAATGAGAGCTAATATTTGCTGAATGCATTGCCTCATGTCTCTCATTTAGTCCCCACAACAACCTTATGAGGTAGGTACTATGATCCTTATTTTACAGATGAGAAAACTGAGGGCCAGTGTTAAGTAACTCATCCAAGAACACCCCCAGGTAATTAGAGCAGTGTTAGACTCAGACCTAAGAGTCCCTGGTCTGTGATCTTACTTATTTTACATAAATTCAAAATTTTGTAAATCCCAGGATTCAGATCAGTTGCCAGATTCATGTATTATATTATATTGTATTGTATGACCTATGAAAGGACAACATGCATAGTTTTACATAGATTGAAAAAAAAATTTATCTCCCCTAAGCTGTATGTTTTCTCTGTGACTCTGGAAGAAAATATGGAAGGGGAGACTCAGGTGGAAAATTACAGAATGTCAATAAATGGATACCTTTCCCTAAACAGTATTTGAGTTTGCAGCAAAGCCATTCTATTTTATTGTTAAGCTGTTCTATTTATAACTGTCCCCCTGATTGCCCACAAAGCACATTAACATTTCATCATCCTTGTGCACACTGTTTTCCAGTGGCACAGCCAGAGTGAGACAAAAGTCAATACAAGATTGTTTACTAGTTCTTTTCCTAATCATACCTGTATTTCCTCCTTATTCTCACTGGGGAGAGAAACTTCCAGAAGATTCCTGCAGCAGTGTAACTGATCTCATTGTGTTTAATAACAAACACATTTCAAACCTTTTATGAACCTCCCACGAAGTGTCTGTACTGTTAGAGAAGCCTGGTATCCCATAAGCAGTCTGTGTGGTCTAAACTAAAACAGTCTAATTGTTAAGTCTTCCAAACTGGAGTTTAGGAGCGATTTCCGGAGTACTCACAGCAATTAGAGTGAGGTTTTAAAAAACCCCTTGATGTTGTGTCAATTCCGACTGTATAGGACAGAGTAGAACTTCCCCATAAGGTTTCCAAAGCTGTAATCTTTACGGAAAGGAGCACCGGTGGTGCAGTGGTTAAGCACTCGGCAGTTCCAACGCACCAGCGACACTGCAGGAGAAAGATGTGGCAGTCTGTTTCCATAAAGATTACATTCTTGGAAACCCTATGGGGCAGTTCTACTCCATCCTATAAGGTCACTATGAGTCAGAATCAACTCTACATCAACCAGTAATCTTTATGGAAACAGATTGCCACATCTTTCTCCCACGGAGTGGCTGGTAGATTTCAACTGCCAACCTTTAGGTTAGCAGCTGAGCACTTATCCACTGTGCCACCAGGGCTCCTTTAGTGAGATTTAGCTGCTAATTAAACACTTCCTTTTCATGATTAGCTGCTGTTGGCTGTTCTTCTATTCAGCCACAGCCTCCTCCCCACCTTGTCCTGGTACCACCTTGCTCTCCCTATCCCTTCTCCTCACCTCCCCTCTTCCAGCCTTGCCATCCATAAAGGCAGCAGCATTGCTCAGTGACACCCCATCACTTCTGAAATGGGTGAAACAAAGAGAAGGTGCTGCTACACCTCTCCCCTTATCAACTTCACAGAGATTGTGTCATTATTTTCCTAATGAAGGCTTGATGGGAGCTGAGGACTTCAGGGGACTTGTATAATTGAGAAACGCTTCAATTCCAGGGCTTTGAACTGGTCCTTCTCAGTTCGATGCCCTGCTGAGAATTTTCATTTCCACCCCAGATATACTGAATCAGAATCTGCATTTTAACAAGATCCCCAGGTGGTTCTTAGCATTGCCTGGGAACTTGTTAGAAATGCCAATTCTCAGCAGGAGGTGGAACCAAAAAAAAAAAAAAAAAAACCAACCATGAACTGGTTCAAAGCCCTGAGCAGTTCATCCTATATCTGTATCCAGATTAAACACTACTTATTTCCACAATGTTGTTGAGAGGGTCCAAAGGAACAAACTATGCTTTATAAAGTAGAAATATTAGCTATTATTTTAAAATTAAAAATGTTAATTATTTTTATCTATTCTCTCCACTCCAAAGTTTTAGTGACTTCCTATAGCTTACATATTAAAGTTCAAACTTAGCCTAGAATTTAAGACCTTTCCTAAAATGCTGTTTTCCTAACCCTTTTCCCCTTCTGGAACAATGTATTCTCATCAAACGATCTGATCATTGCCCCCTGTTCCCCCCTGCCTAGAACATCCTTTTACTTCCTGCTGGGTTATCAGAAATGGGCCCCATTCAAAGCCCAGCTCAGATCTGACTTCCCTCTAGCATCTTCCCTGAAAGCCCAGACCAAAACACACTCCCTTTTCTCTTCCCTTAGCGAATTTAAGGAAGGAGCAGAAAGGTGAACCTCAGAAGGCTGGGCCCTGGGTTTGTCTTGTGGAAGGGCACTGGGGTTTAGGAGAAGAGCTGGGAGGGCAGGAGGTAGAACTGAGAAGGGCAGATTCCCTCTGAGGAGAGTGCGTGTCTGTTTAGCCCCTTCTCCCAGCAGTCACTATGACGTGGGCCTCAGGCAGATGGATGGTCTGACAGAGCAAGTGATCTATAATCTAGATTACCTTTGCAATACCCTAAAGCTACAGTGACTGTTTTGACTTTTCATTCCTCTTCTTGCCTTCAGGAAACCTGTGCCTATCACCGAAGAGATTTGGAGAAGTACTTGGGCTAGTCCCCTTTCAGAAAGCCTAGCCCTGGGATCAGTTAGTTGTTTCCTCATTAATAAAGCTGGAAATAAGTACATCTATCACCCTTGGAACTTTTTCTTTCCAAAGCACATATGCCTGTCGTAGGCAGTTTGATTCCTCTGCATTCTGAAATGAGGTACAATGTCCTATTTGTACACTCCAAGGCTTCTGTCATTCACTCTATTTCTGCGAGGACAGAAAATCTTCCCAGTGAGAAGCAGGCCACTGTATCCTGGAAATTAATAGGGGATATATTGTTAAGCCTTCCAAAAGCCCTACCAGGAACTCAACTGCAAATTCTCACCTATTAAGACCCACATTCTCATATTTAGACTTGGGCACAGTTCTGTAGGCTTTGAGAGAACAGAGGTGAGGAAATCAGGCTGCCGGACCCATCCCTCAAGGGCCTGGTCTGCCTGAGCTGCATTCACCAGGTATAGACCATGGGGCTGCCCTGCCTGCTATGACAATTCTTGCCTGCCCACACCCAGGAAGGTGTCAAACCAAGACAGAAGGGGGACGTTTCCTGTCCTAGGATCAACAGTTATCTTTGAATTGAGCTCTTCTGTGCCCCTGTCCCTCTGTAACAGACATAAAGGAAATTTCCCTGGTCTTCCCTTCTAGAATCTGTACTCTGCCTCTTCTCTGGAGCTGGGCTTGAACCCAAGGCCTTTCTTGTGATTTCAGACTGCTCATTTCTGCAGGTCCTGCCCTGTCAGGACCTCTGCACACCAACTCTGGCTCATTTATTCAGACTATGCCTGGTCTCTTCCCTCTGGTCCTGCCTGACCTCCAGGGCACTGATCTGTGGCTTCATGGCTTCTCAAGCTCCCTGGTAGGGACTCCCTGCCTGATGCTATATGCCATAAGGGCCTGCTGTGTCCTCCTATGCCCACCCCCAACTCCTGTCCCAGACCCCTGTGGACCACCCTGACCCACTACTGATCAGGGCCTGGGGCTGACCCAAGGATTGGTTACAGGGCTATTATGAAACACTGGATTTCCGTCTTCTGCTTAAGGCTTCTGTATATTCAGATATCATCTTTTTTAGTAAAAGTTTCAAACTGAAAAATAAATAAGAACATAAAGTATTGATTTGAGCATAAAAAGTGAAGACTGCATACTAATCTGGAAAATTTTAAAAGTTTTAACATAAATATAAACTCAAGAAGAACTTACATAAATTTGTGGATATTTTATCCCATTTCTTGCCCCATTTCTGGCTCCCTACCTCCATCTATTCTAAACTACATCAGTTTCCTAAGTATGCCAGGATGTTTCTTCCTCTCTACCCTTTTTCTTGCTGTTTTTCCAGTTCTTGAAACATGGTAGGAACTTAAATGTTTGTTGAATAAATGCTCATTGAATAAATGCTCTACCTTAGGAACTGTCCCCTTCATGTATCTGTTCTACTAGATTTCAAGCTCCTTGAGAGAAGGGAAAGCTCACTGTTTCATTTCCAAATCCTAGCAGAGTGTCTTATTGTTTTTAATTGTTGTCAAGTCGATTCCAACTCATGGCAACCCCATGTGTACTAGGTAAAACTGCTCCATAGTGTTTTCAAGGCTGTGACCTTTCAGAAGCATATTGCCAGGCCTGTCTTTCGGGGCACCTCTGGATGGGTTCAAACTGCCAACTTTTCAGGTAGTAGTCGAGCGCTTAACTGTTTGCACCACCCAGGGACTCCAGCAGAATGTCTAGCATGTAGTATTTAAAACCTGTTGCATCAGTAAATAAACAAATATCCATGCTGTTCTATAAAGGAAAATTAACATATTCTTAACTTTTGCATGGCCATTTACGGGAGAAATTATCATTTACCTTCCTTCCTAAAAGAAAATTGTCTTTCAAAAGAATGTTCCATGTGAAATCTTGTTGATGCTGTGAAATTATAACAAAATGTCTTCGAGGATTGGAAATAGGAGAAGACTTGGTTGGTTGGGGTCAAAAAGGGAACTCTGAGAAGGAAGTAAGTTGATAGCACCTGTGCTTGATTGGAAACCCTGGTGACATAGTGGTTAAATGCTATGGCTGCTAACCAAAAAGATTGGCAGTGTGAATCCACCAGGCACTCCTTGGAAATCTATGAGGTAGTTCTACTCTGTCCTATAGGGTTGCTATGAGTCGGAATTGACTTGACAGCAATGGGTTTGGGTTTGTTTGTGCTTTATTAGTTATTAAACTTGGGTCCTTCAAGTCATATCTGTCCACAAATGAGATTAAAAGTAGAGATAGAGGGGTCCCTCTAAAATATAAAGGAACTTTGTAGTTGACACAAAAGAGAATGAAGATTTACATTTCCAGCAGTAATGCATACTAAACATCCTTAAAAATAACAATCTCACTTAAAATGCTAAATAAAATCAAAACAAAACCACACATACATTTTTTAATTAATTTTGCTGGAAAGATAAATAAGACAGATTTGCAGAAGCTAAAAATGAAGCAAAAACACAAATCCAGATAGTCAAGTAGAGCCCTGGTGGTGCAGTGGTTAAGAACTTGGCTGCTAACCAGAAATAAAGGTTGGCAGTTCAAATCCACCAGCTGCTCCTTGGAAACCCTATGGGGCAATTTACTCTGTCCTGTAGGGTCACTATGAGTCAGAACTAACTCGACAGCACAAAACCACAACAACAAGGCAGTCAAGAGAGTGCTGAACACTATGGCTATCTATATATTCCAATGACCAAAAGCTTCTGTCTTAAAGGCCGTAAGAATAACAGAGACAAAGCTAAGGAGCCATGAGCTGGGGACTCTACTAATTGGAGACTCACATAAGGCAGGACCTCCCTTCAAAAACGCAACGACCTCACTTGATCTGGTTCCGGATGAAGCCAAAAGAATACTGAGATTTTGTATATACAAGGCAGTCATCATGTAGGTTTGAGGGCTGAATTCACACTGCTTCCAGTCCCAAAGAATTCTAAGCCAAGAATTAAGTTTAAAGGATTTCTGGTTGGTGAAGTTCTAATGCTTAATAGAAGCAAAAGCAAATATTCTCTGAAGAAATGCAGTCTTAACACAGGGCTCAAAGAATTTCAGCAGATGAAATTCCCAAATATATGAGCTCATAATAAAAATGCACAAAGTACACAAGGAAAAAGATACTACGGGTAAAAGTTAATAGAAACAACAAGCAGCGAAGTTGGAAATAAAAAGACTTTAGATATTGAAACCACTGGATATAGAATATAAAATAAGCCTTTTAAATATGTTAAAATAATACACTGAGGGAATGGAAAACCTGAATGAGGAATGAGAGACTCGGAAATAAAACTGACCAGACAGATTTAAAAAAGAATCAAATAGAACATGTAGAAATGAAAAATGAAATAATTGAAATGTAAAACTCACTGGACAGGTTAAAGGAGCCCTGGTGGCACACTGGTTAAAAGCTCGGCAGCTAACCAAAAGGTTAGCAGTTCGAATCCACCAGGTGCTCATTGGAAACCTTATGGGGCAGTTCTATTCTGTCCTATAGGGTAGCTATGAGTTGGAATTGACTTGATGGTAAAGTGTTTGGTTTTTGGTTGGATAGGTTAAATAGTAGATTAGATACAGCTGAAAGAGAGAATTAGTTAAGAGGAAGAGTTGAAGAAATTACACGGACTACAGTACAGAGAAACAAAGAGATTAAAAATATGAAAGAGTATATTTAGGAATAAATCTAACCAGGGACGTAAAAGACTTGTACAAAGAAAACTACAAAACACTACTGTAAGACAGCAAAAGAGACCTACATAAATGGGAAAACATACCATGCTCATGGATAGGTAGACTCAACATTGTGAAAACTTCAATTCTACTCAAAGCAATCTACAAATACTCTACAATCTCGATCCAAATACCAACAACATTCTTTAACGATATGGAAAAATTAATCATTAACTTTATATGGAAAGGAAAGATACCCTGGTTAAGTAAAGCACTATTGTAGAAGAATAAAGTAGGAGGCCTCGCACTATCTGACCTCAGAACCTACTATACGGCTACGGTAGTCAAAACAGCCTAGTACTAGTGTGATGACAGACACATTGACCAATGGAACAGAATCTAGAACCCAGATGTAAATCCATCCACCTATGGTCACCTGATCTTCAACTCCTGATCCATTAAATGGGGAAAAGACAGTCTTTTTAACAAACGGTGCTGGCAAAACAGAATGTCCAGCTGCAAAAAAATGAAACAGGACCCATATCTCACATCATACACAAAAACTAATTCAAAATGGATCAAAGACCTAAATATAAAACCAAAAACCATAAAGATCATAGAAGAAAAAAATAGGGTCAATGGTAGAGGCCCTAATACATGGCATAAATAGGATACTAACCATAACTAACAATACACAAACACCAGAAGATAAGCTAGATAACTGGGATCTTCTAAAAATTAAACACTTACGCTCATCAAGACTTCACCAAAAGAGTAAAAAGAGAACCTACAGAGTGGGAAAGAATTTTGGCTATGACAAATCCGACAAAGTTCTCATCTCTAAAATCTATAGAAAAATCCAACATCTCTACAACAAAAACACAAATGTTGTTGTTGTTAGGTGCTGTTGAGTCAGTTCCGACTCATAGCAATGCTGTGTACTACAGAATGAAACACTGCCAAGTCTTGCAGCATGCTCACAATTGTTGTTATGCTTGAGCCCATCATTGCAGCCACTGTGTCAATCCTTCAGTTAAGGTTCTTCCTCTTTTTCGCTGATCCTGTACTTTACTAAGCATGATGTCCTTCTCCAGGGACTGACCCCTCCTGACAACATGTCCAAAGACAAATAATCCAATTAGAAAATGGGCAAAGGACATGAACAGACACTTCACCAAAG
Source organism: Dugong dugon (assembly GCA_030035585.1). NCBI lineage: Eukaryota > Metazoa > Chordata > Mammalia > Sirenia > Dugongidae > Dugong > Dugong dugon. The sequence continues at coordinate 158,766,029 of CM057462.1, forward strand.
AAGACATTCAGGCAGCTAACAGACACATAAGGAAATGTGCATGACCACTAGCCATTAGAGAAATGCAAATGAAAACTACATTGAGATACTATCTCATCCCAACATTACTGGCACTAATCCAAAAAACACAAAATAACAGATGTTGGAGAGGCTTCAGGGAGATTGAAACTCTTACCCACTCCTGGTAGGAATGTAAAATGTTACAATCATTTTGGAAAACAATATGGTGTTTCCTTAAAAAGCTAGAAATAGAAATACCATATGATCCAGCTATCCCACTCCTAGGAATATATCCTAGAGAAATAATAGGCATCACACAAATAGACATATGCACACCCATGTTCATTGCAGCATTATTCACAATAGCAAAAAGATGGAAATGACCTAAGTGCCCATCAACAGATGAATGGATAAACAAACTAGGGTACATATACACAATGGAATACTATGCAACAATAAAGAACAATGATGAATCTGTGAAACGTCTCACAGCATGGATGAATTTGGAGGGCATTAAGGTGAGTGAAATAAGTCAATCACAAAAGGACAAATACTGCATGAGACCACTGTTATAAAAACTCATGAAAAGGTTTATACACAGAAAGAAACAATCTTTGATGGTTATGAGGGAGCTACATTTTCCAAAAACTGGGAAATTTGGTTTGATAATGGTCATGTGTACTACTTCCAGATATAAGAGGTCTGAAAGGCATAATTGAGATTCATAACTATTTTAATTTCTAGGATATTTTGATGGCTTAGAATGGCAATAGGTGAAATAACTGAAATTAGGGCAGTCTTATTCAGTCTGAGGCATGTAACCATGGTACGTTTGAACCCTCAAGGAGGCCTTTTATCTCAATGTGTGAAGTAGATTGTACCTGTCTGGTAGTCAGATGAAACATTTTTAGGATTCTGGGCTCAGCAGCATAAACTTCAGTCAGGGCCCTAACTGGTCACAGCTTCCTCTTCCCTGACTTAGTTTTATTGGAGGAGCAAGCTCATTCTTAAAATTTTTCAGTATTTTCCTCAAGATTTTTTTAATGCCCTGGTAATGGCATCATGCCGTTGGTTCAACAATCAATCTAAACATGTTCTATGAGTGATCTTCCCTCTGTTAAAATCACTGGGAGGGGGCATCAAGGTTGGATTTCCGCTCTTTAGTCCACAGGTAAGTTTGGAGTTGGTTGCAGCATCTGTAACATTGACTGGTGAATCTAACAAGGCTGAGAACAGATAATAAAGCATTTTCATGGATTGAATTGTGTCCCCCAAAAATATCTGTTAACTTGGCTGTCATAATTCCCAGTATTGTGTGATTGTCTACCATTTTGTCATCTGATGTGATTTCCCTATGTGTTGTAAATTCTATCACTATGATGTAATACGATGGATTAGCAGCAGTTATATTGATGAGGTCTACAAGATTTGATAGTGTCTTAAGCCAATCTCTTTTGAGATATAAAAGAGAGAAGCGAGCAGAGAGATACGGGAACCTCACACCACCAAGAGAGCAGTGCTGGGAGCAAGCATTATCCAGAGTTCAAGAGGGTTCTAGAGCAGTGCATCTCTGCATTGTTTTTACTCTTGAGCCCCTCCCATATAATATACAATCTTTTTAATTCTCTGGTGTAGCAGAGAGATTGTCTCCATCTTGCCTTCCATGCATTCCGTCCTTTATCTGGTAACATCTCCATGCCCACAGACCACAGGGTTGAGCGTGCAACACAGACTTGGATAATCATAGCAAACGCTTACCTGATCTTCTCTAACTCTCAACTTCTCACTGAAAAAAATTCTCGGAGTCTTTCAAATTGTTCTGCTTTACTGGGACATTTTATTTCAATAAATATTTACTAATTTAAAAATAAAAATTAAAAAAAAAGATTTTTTTTAAATGCCCTGGAATAGAGGCCTGGAAAAGTTAAACTATTACAAACGAAAAGAAAGAGTTGAATAGGAGATAGAATGCTGAGTCTCCCTTATTTTCATTCTCCACATAAAATATCTGAGGCTGTGTTTGTCCCAGTGTTCTCTACACATTTATTGATGTCAGTGGAGCCAGGGGCATCAGAGTTACACATAGCTGAATCACCCAGGCCCCAGAGCTTAGGGCAGATTTTTAGAGTACCTTAAGGCAGATTTAGAAAGGCTTTTTATTTTCACGTTTGGCTGCCAAGATTTCTGGGCCTCCTTTCAAACCCTTGGAAAAGAATCCTTTTTTCTGTCTGCTTTAACTGTCTGTACAGTATTACCAAGAATCTGTAATTCATTTATTCCTCTAGGCACTTGAATAAGACAAATCAGTAGCATTTGTTCTGAAGCATGAAATTCCCAAGAAGATACTACATCCTTTCAGCTCATTTGTAAGTTATGCAGACTCCTCATTCTTTAGCATATGGCTTTCCTTCTATATTATTTTTGAGGGAAACTAGTGGCAATATTCTCAGAAGCTATCTCTTTGTCCTCATTATGCCCTGTGCGTTAGCCTATCATAACACTTGTCACATTGTATTGAAATTATCTGTTTATACATGTGTCTCCTTTAGTTGCCTCTAAATTTCTCAAGAACAGAGACCACATTTCTGTGTTAAGTTTAAAGTTTCAATTGAGGTCCTAAAATGCAATCGATGCTGAATACCAATGTGAGTACCATACCAATATGCAGAGTTTAAAAGGGAATTTTTGAAAATCAGTTCCATATTTCTTACATACCAGCATCCAATCAAAGATATAAAAAAGATTCAGAGTAGGGAAAGAGGATTAGTCAAGAATATTGTTTGGAGAAATTTTTTTTTTTTCCTGTGAAATTAGAACATACTCTCTACCCCGACACTCAAAGCATAACTTGAAGAGCTTATTATGTGCTCCCTGCTGGGGTCAGGTGTGGAACTCCATTGACTAGAGCCTAAATCATGCTTGAGAAAATTAATGTAGTCTAGAACAGGTCACAAAGAGAGAAAAAGAAAACAGAAGGAACTGCATTTGAGAGGCCATTACTCTTTTACAAGGCAGGGAGTGTATGAGTTTTCCAGCAGGTCAGCTAACCTAGAGCCATATTGAATCATCATCAGTAGGATACCTGGGACAGGGTACTTAAGCAGTGAGAGTTGTTTGAAAAGTGAACCCGCAGGGAATCAGGGGCTGAGGGGACATCAGGCAGCGGAAGGAGAGTCCCAGTTTTCATCAGAAGCAAATTTCATCATCTATTCTTCTGGTGAATACTCTTTAAAAGGGCAGAGGAAGATGAAAATAAAACTTTGCTTTGCTTAGAATCTACTGGTCATGCTGGATTAATATATCAGTCCCATTTATTTCTCTAAGTATCAGACATAGTATCTAACTCATCCTAGGTACTTAACAAATGTTGAACTGAGCTGACTTGATTTTGGAACATATTCTTTTACTGTACCAAAATATGTCTATGAGACAGCCCAACGGAATGGAAGTCCATATTCTTATTTCAGAGTTATGTCTCCTTAAATCACGCTTTGGAGCAGGTTTTATGTGAATGATTGAAATTAGCGACTAAACAGAAATACATATTTAGAAACCAGCTCTTAATTATTATAAATAAGTAGAAAGTTGTTTTCTAGCCCCAAAGACATGATCTTATAGTAACCCGTATAAAGCCTAGACATCTTATGGTCCAGTTTCTGGCAAAGTCACAGTCAAGAAAATATCAACCCAGCAGAAAAGTTGTAAGGAAACTAATAGCTTTTTAGGAAAATGTCAAATGGCATTATATAGATAATGCACAGCAAAACTTCTTTTTAGAAAAATCTTTTTCCCAATTCTATCCCTTTATTTAGGTCTCCAAAATTTTCCCTTCTTAAAATTTCCCCAGAAAAAGTTCTCTGAGAACCGTTCCCCAATCTCTTCTCCCTCTTAGCCTCTCCCGCTGCTGTAAAGCTATTTTCTTCTCCCTCACCAACAAATTCACTATCCTCTCTCCTTTCTCTTGTACCTTTTATAATTTTCTCTGCATGATACACCGTTGAACTCCTAATTGCGAGTTAAGAGAGTGAGGAGGCTTAGCAGAAAACACCAGGATTTTCCTGTGCAATTGGGTAGAGAAGGAAGAGGCTGTATTTGTTTTTCCCTGCCACAAAAGGAGACTTGCCAAAGGCAACTTTAGGAATTAAAGGGACAACTGGCCTCTGTTTTACTACCTCTGGGGCCTCTCTCCACCCTAAGTAAGTCTCATCATTAGCTTGATAATAAAGTGAAACTCTATAATAAAAACCTATTCCTTTGGTTTTGTTCCTGATTATTAAAAAAACAAAACAGAAGAATCCCCGTTGCTGTCGAGTCAATCTGATTCACAGCGACCCTATAGGACAGAGTAGAACTGCCCCGTAGGGTTTCTGAGGAGCAGCTGGTAGATTTGAACTGCAGCTGAGCTCTTAACAACTGTGCCACCAGGGCTCCTCCTGATTAAAGTGTGTAGTATAATATTTCATCTCATTACTCATTGATACCTGAGTATAAATAAGTTTATTAGTTACTTTACAGTAACTAATTAGAGTAGGTTTGGATGGCTAATTAAGAAGAAACCTAACACACAAGAAGAAAATTTCAAAAGTGGGAAGAGACATGGAAATGAAAGGTGAGTAATTAGATACAAAATTTGCCCTTATTTCCTCTAAAATATTGTTAGGGCTTAGTGCTGGCTCTGTAAGGAGGCTTAAGTAGAAATACTGCTTTGGAGACTCTAGATGACTGGTAGGAATGTCAATTAGTACAAATTTCAGGATGGGGAGAAGGAAGAGTCCCTGGGTGGCCCAAATGCTAAAACACTCAACTACTAGCCAAAAGGTTTGCAGCTCAAACCCATCCAGAGATGTCTTGGAAGATAGGCCTGGTGATCTGCTTCTGAAAGGTCACAGCCTTGAAAACCCTATGGAGCAATTCTACTCTGCACACATGGGTTGCCAAGAGTCGGAATTGACTCGAAGGCAACTAACAACAACATCAGAAGACTTACAGTGTGCACAGCCAGCTGTGACCCAGGAAATCCACCTCTAGGAATTCATTCTAAGGAACCAGCAGGATGTATTTACAAGGATGTTAAGTACAGTGTTGGTTATAATTAGTATGATAATCATGGGCAGATTGTTGGAAGCACCTACACATCCAACACTAGGGAATTGAGTGAGTGAATTAAGGTGCATCAGATGAAGCAATATTACTTACACAGTTGTAAAAAACTCATGTCATAGAATATTTATTCGCATGAGAAAATATTCACAAAACTAAGTGAAAAGTAGTTTCTAAAATAATATGTACACCATGTGATGCCATTTATTAAATATATATGCAGCAATGAAAGACTGAAAGGACATATTAATGGTGGTTATCCCTGGGTTAGAGATTACATAGATTTTTTATCTTTTGTACTTTTCTGTGTTTTCAAATTTTCCGTACTAATCTCATATTACTTTTGTAAAATAAACTTTATTTTTTTCAGGTTTAACCCGACTCTCTTTTAAATGGTGGGCGAACGGACATCTTTCAGTTTGATGCGCCCACTGAGCTGTTAACTTAAAACAGCTTCCTGGGTCAATGGTTTGCATTTTCAGTAGAGCTGTCATAGTAAGAGCCCATGCCCAAGTGAATGTGCACTAGAAATTATACCAAACCAAAAAACTTTTGCCGTTAGTTGATTCCGACTCATAGTGATCCCATAACTTGTTTTATTTCGTTTAAGTGAGCAAACATGTTCTTCAAAACTCCGGGTGCTGTTCACAGACTGCCGCAGGCAATGATTAGAGGGCCACCTCTGTTCCAGGGAGCCCAAGTGAGCGGCACTAAGAGCCTCCAGGATTTTTTGATAAACCGAATACTTCCTTCACAGTTTGACACCTTTTGGAAATGCTGAAGAAAGCCACCATGTTGCAACTCACTTCTTTACAATTGTATTAGCCCTAAGGGCAGAGAACTGTGAAGCTAGCAGGATATTAAAGATTATTTTGTAGGTACCCTACTTTCTGCCTTAGAAAATTAGCATTTGCCTTCAGACCACACATTTATTAGAATAAGAATATTTGGGGTCAGTATTAGTGAAACTATAATTACTTACTCGCTAAGTCTATAAAAGTCGAGCATTTCATTGATCTAGTAATTTGTCTATTAGAAAATATCCACCTAGAAATAGGGGGAAATATAGCCAGAATTTATCTCTTTTTTTTTCAAAGTTTAGTTGTATCCTAAAGTTTTTAAAGTTTTAGTCTTTTTCTAAAGCTTAAGCACGGAAGTTTTGGGGAACTGCTTTACACCAAAAGAGCTCTTCCTGGCTACGTAAAAGAGCCAAGATCTTGACAGCTTTATAACATTGAGAAATCATTTTAATTCTCCTGGAATCCAGATTTCTGGAGCCCATGAAGTTAGGTGACCACCCAGGCCATTTGCCCTCAGATGTCCTTTTGAACCTTGAGCCTTGAAGAAGCTGGTTTCTAAAAAGTCACCTTTGAGTCAAATAATGGTCTAGATAAACCTATAAGACCGTTTTGCCTTGGACATTATGCTTTTCTAAAGAATTCAGTCAATTTCGGGAAGCAGACTCCAAAGGTCAGACTGGGAACTATGTTTTAGGATAAATCAGTAATTATTTTAATTGTTTTTCAAGACAATGCTATATGAAATTTTTCCGGCCACAAATTGTTTATCAGTTCTGTTACGGCCCTTTTTCCATGGAAATGCCAATCAGATGTGGCATAAGAATTTTGGACGTTTTTCTCATCTTCGGAACATTTTTGACTCCATAGTCGAAGTGTTATCCTATTTGCAAATCATATGTTAAATAAATTTCAATCAATTTCTATCATTGGATTAATATGATTTTTGTTTTAACAATATCAAAGCACTCTCTCATACTAATAATCCTCTGTGCTAACACTTCACAGTTTTACTTCTAAAGGCTTTTTTTTTTAATGTTTGATGTGCAAGGTAGATATGGCTTTATTCTTCTTGCACCACTGCTTTTTTGTTGTTAATTTTATTGTTGTACTATATATATAACAAAAAATTTGCCACTTACCGTTTTCAAGTGTGTAGTTCAGTGATATTAATTATATTCACAGTGTGGTACAACCATCAGCGTTATAGATTTCCAAAAGTTTTTCATCATCTCTAACGGAAACTTAGTACTCCTTAAGAAATAATTCCCTCTTCCTCCCTCCTCCCAGCCCCTGGTAACTACTAATAAACTTTTGTCTCTATGCATTTGCCTATTCTAAATATTTCATGTAAGTGGGTTCATAGCAATATTTGTCCTTTTGTGCCTAACTTATTTCATTCAGCATAATGTTTTTAAGGTTCATCCATGTCACAGCATGCATCAGAACTTCATTTCTCTTTATGGCTGAATAATATTCTATTGTATGTTGTAAAAACGGCGTGGGGGCGCTGTCTGACCTCCTCTAACATTACAAAGGGGAAGGAGAATCAAGATCAACAGCCCAAGGCAGATTCCTATGCAGCAGAGTTCAGACATGCCTTCTCTCTCCATTTTTCGCCAACCATGACACCAACCATCCCTCACACAGCACCCTCTACTTCTCTGTTGGGTTTGATAATTCATTGCAATGGCCACACAGAACTCACAGACCATACTCACAATTGTAACCTGTTACTTCTCTACTTTATTAGGGAAGTAACAGATTACAATTCAGGCTCAGGAACACTCAAAGATCAGTTCTTCCATCAGGACAGCCTTTTCTCAGCCATGCTTGCAGGCAAGCCTCTCCCTGGCCCTTGGCCGCTGACCATGGGCACCCAGCTTTCTCGCTCCATGGACCAGAAAGCCCACCGTGCTGTCTTCTGCTGCTGGGTCTCTCCTGCCACCACTTCTCACCATCTTCAGGGTTACAGCTCGTCCTCTCTCTTGGTTTCCTGCTTCTAGGAGCTTCTCAGCACAGGGATCCTGGGTTCAAATGATGTGCTGGCTCCTGGCTATTCTTCTTTGGTGGTGGTCTTCTCTTTCCCACCTCTGGGATGGCTCACCTCAAGTCTAGCAGAATGGAAAAACTGACCAATTCCTTTGGTGGGCTGCAATTACCAGTCCCACCCAATTACTTGGGTGGGAGTTACAAGACCATGGCTAGAAAGGCCACACAAAAGTGATTCACCACACCACATATGTATATACCACATTTTGTTTACTCATTCACCTGTTGATGGTTGCTCCAGCTTTTTTGACTATTGTGAATAAGGCTGCAATGAACATTGACATACAAGTATTTGTTTGAGTCTCTGCTTTCAAGTCTTTTAGAAATATGCTTAGGAGTGGAATCACTGGATTGTATGGTAATTCCATGTTTAAGTTTTCTGGGAACCACTAGACTGTTTTCCACATTGGCTGTACCATTTTACATTCCTACCAGCCATGGGCAAGGGGTCCAATTTCTCCATATCCTAACCAACATTCATTATTTTCAGTTTTTCTGGTAATAACCATTCTAATGCGGATGAAGTGGTATCTCTTTGTAGTTTTGATGTGCATTTCCCTAATGAGTAATGATGTTGAGCATCTTTTCATGTGCTTATTGGCCATTGGTACATCTTTTTTTGAGAAATGTCTATTCAAGTCCTTTACCCATTTTTTAAAATTGGGTTGTTTGTCTTTTTGTTGTTAAGTTGTAGGAGTTCTTTATATATTCTAGATATTAAACTCTTATCAGTTATATGGTTCTCAGATATTTTCTCCCATTTAGTAGGTTGTCTCTTCACTTTGTGGATAAAGTTCCTTGACATACAAAAAGTTTTTAATTTTGATGAAGTCCAATTTACCTATTTTTTATTTTGTTGCATATGCTTTTGGTGTCATATCTAAGAGTTGATCGTCAAAAACAAGGACTTGAAGTTTTAAACCCTATGTTTTCTTCTAAGAGGTTTGTGGTTTTAGTTCTTATATTTGGTCATTACAATGGCCTCCTAACCTCATCTTCTAGAGCTATGTGCTCTCTTTGCTCATTTGAAAATCATTTTCAAAACTGATTTGATTTCATCTGCTAGTTTTGCATATCTTTTAATCATCCTCCTAACAATATTCCTTCTCTTTCTCATATCATTTTAAGCCTTAATTAACTCAGCTGCTACATGGGGAGGATAAAACCCACCTGATTCAGTTGTTGAGAGGATTATATTTGGCTCATGCTTATCTCTCCAGCTACAAATTCTGGTCACTGCTCTGCCTTCTGCTTCCCATCTCCACCACACCTAATAGGCTTTTCTCTTTGCCTGGATATTCTTTTCACTTCTCCTTGCTTGACTAGTTCCCACCCAGATTAGAAGCCACTTCCTCCAGAAGGTTTCTCTACCTCATCACTATCACCACCACCAATACTGGATTAGAAGCATTCTGAAACTTTCCTGTGGTGGCACTTCTCATATTGTATTTGTAATTGTGTGTTTGTCTGTCTCCCCTACTAGTCTGTACTCTAAATCATGGTAGGATCTATACCTTGTTCGTTGTTATAATCCTAGGATTTATGGTGCCAGATATACAGTCCCAAACCCACTGCCATCAAGTCGATTCTGACTCATAGTGACCCTGTAGGGTTTCCAAGGCTATAAATCTCTATGGAAGCAGACTGCCACATCTTTCTCCTGTGGAGTCGCTAGTGGTTTCGAACCATCGAGCTTTCAGTTAGCAGTTGACGCTTTAACAACTGCGCCACCAGGGCTCCTTAGATACACAGTAGATGTTCAATAAATATATGTTAAATAAACTAGTAATGTATGGAGAACTTTTAGATGAGTGCTGGATTACATAGGATCTCAATATGGGAGGCTATGCCTATGAGGTTGTAGGACTGCAAAGTGATACCATAAGAAGACCAAACCCGGAAGTGACATAAATTCTTGGCCAGAAGATCCAAAGTATCAGGCTAAATCCTGATACAAACAGCTGCTCTGAAAGCTGAGCCAGAAGGGAAATTAACAGTGAGGCATGTATGACCATTTCTTTTCAGACTGCTGTTTTAAAGTCCAGGATATGTGGGTTTTGGTGCTTTTCTTAAGTTATCATATTGCAATGGGCCATGGAAGCTTCTCCATTAAAGATGCAAATTTGTCTGGTAATGGCAAAGAGCCCCGTGCTGCCATCAATTTCACTTCCATGATTATCCTTTCCACCTTATCGCCTTTGATCTTCATGGCAGTTCTGAGAGGTTCATTTTTTGTCTTATTTAACAAATGAAGAAACTGAAGTCCAGAGAAACTAAGTGATTAGCATAGGATCAGACAATAAATTTGAAACGGGAAGTCAAACCAGGCCTCTCGGGTTCCAAATTCCATCTTCTTTCCATCTATCGTGCAGCTGAATAGAAGTAGCAATGTCCACCCTACTGCTTTCCCATTGTCTTCTGTTATGAATTGAATTTTGTGCCCCAGAAAGATATGTTGAAGTCTAAACCCTGTACCTGTGAATGTGACCCTGTTTGGAAATAGGGTCTTTGAAGATGTTATCAGTTAGGTTAACATGAGTTCCTACTGGAGTAGGGTGAGTCCTAATCCTATATGACCAAAACCCATTACCATCGAGTTGATTCTGAGTCATAGTGACCTATAGGACAGAGTAGAAATGCCCCATACGGTTTCCAAGACTGTAATCCTTATGGAAGCAGACTGCCACATCTTTCTCCCATGGAACAGCTGGTGGGTTCAAATTGCTGACCTTTTGGTTAGCAGCCAAGCACTTTAACCACTGCACCACCAAGATTCCAATCCTATATGACTGGTATCCTTATAAAATAGGAGAAGATACACAGAGACAGAGAGACACTGGCCATTAAGAGGTATTGCAAGACAAGGAACACCAAGAAATTTTTGACTGTCACCAGAAGCTAGGATAGAAGCATGCAACATATTCTCTTAGAGCCCTCAGAAGGAATCAACATGGCTGACACCCTGATTTCAGACTCCTAGCCTCCAAAACTGTCAGACAATAAATTCCTGTTCTTATAAGCCACCCAGCTTGTGGAATCTTTCATGGCAGCTCTAGAAAACTAAGACACTCTCAAAGTACTCAGGATATACTATTAAGATAATTTGATTTTTATGGATAGAGGGCAAATGAAATGTGAGGATCTGAAAAATAACATAGCCTGTTCAGAGTTTATTAATGCTTACCCTTTCAATGAGCCTAAGTCAAAGGCTTTATTTCCGCTTTCATGATGAGAAATTAAAGAGACTTGTTCTTACTCTTTCTGGTAATTATGAGTTTGTAGAAAAGCCCTTGGGAGTCCAAGAATTTCTTTCATAGGTACCCTCACTCTGGGCAGTGTCTTCAACTGCAGGGGCACAAAACTATCAAGGCCCCATTTAAGTGTCATTTAAACCCCACCCAGCTACAATTAATCACTTTAATTAAATTAACTCTGTGTTCTCATACAGAAACACCAACCCACCTTTCAGCTCTCCTCTTCCACTGCCCCAAGTATTACAATAATTCCTACCTACCTGTCATGGATTGGACTGTGTCCCCCAAAAAATGTGTGTAGCAAGTTGACTAGGTCATGATTCCCAGTATGGTATGATTGTGTTATCTGATGTGATTTCCTTATGTGTTGTAAACTCTACTGCTATGATGAGATTATATGTGATCTCCTCATGTGTTGTAAATTCTATCACTGTGATGAGTTTATACTGATGAGGTTGACAAGATTAGTGTCTTAATGCAATCTCTTTTGAGATATAAAAGAGACAAGGGAGCAGAGACACACGGGAACCTCATACCACCAAGAAAGCAGTGCTGGGAGCAGAGCGTGTCCTTTGGACCTGAGGTTCCTGTGCAGAGAAGCTCCCAGACCAAAGGAAGACTGATGACATGGACTTTCCTCCCGAGGTGATGGAGAAAGTGTTCCCCTGGAGCTGATGCCCTGAATTTGGACTTGCAGCCTACTGGACTATGAGAGAATAAATTTCTCTTGTTAAAACCATCCACTTGTGGTATCTCTGTTAGAGCAGCACTAGATGACTAAGACACCACCCTTAAATAACAGGTGCTAGATGACAGATCTCCAGTGTGATATCAAAATGCCTAGTCACTCCACAGATAGTTCATATTGATGACCACTATGTAATGTATGAATGGTATATAACCCAGTTAAAGACTCTGTCATGGAAAAAATTCTAGAAAGTGGGCCAGTGTGGTGAAAAAAGTGGAAGTACTGAGTATTTATTCTTGGCCAAGTCACTGTCTCATTGTACTCTCTCTGAATCTACCCCCAACCAACAATTCCATTCTCTGTGTTAGACATTGGGCTCTGGTGGCTGGAGGAGAAAACAAATTTAAATTTTGGCTACAATAATTTGGCAACAACACCAACAATAACCAAAACAATGAGTGTATGGTCACATATGTAGGTGTACAGGCATATATGTGTGTGAGTAGGTACAGCTGAGTACATATGTGTGCACACATAGAAGAATCTATATATACGTGTTCATACAGATATGTGTGTGCACGTATATATATCCATAGAGAACACAGTTACAGATACTTCTCAGATGTAACCAAACACCTTGTGAGATTAGTTTTCTGGATTTGAAGGCTTAGGACCTTAGTCTCATGGGACAGCTCTGCCAGTTGGCATAATATAGTTCACAAAGTTCATGTTCTGCATCCTAGTAGGTGAATAGTATCTAGGATCTTAAAAGCTTGTGAGCAGCTGTCTAAGATACAACTGTTGGTCTCTACTTATCAGAAGCAAAAGAGAAAGAAGGAAACCAAAGTCCAAGAGAAGAAACTCATCTACAGGGCTAATAGCTTACATGAGCCATGGTCTCATCTACCCTGAGACCAGAAGAACTAGATGGTGCCTGGCTACCACTACCAACTGTTCTGATCAGGGCCACAATAGATGGACCCTGACAGAATGGGAGAAAAATGTGCAACGGAAACTCAAATTCTTAAAAAGTCCAGAATTACTGGACCAGTTGAGACTAGAGGACTTCCTGAGACTATCACCCTGAGATACTCTAAACCTTGAACTGAAACTATCCTCTGAGGTCACGTTTTAGTAAAATAACATATTGGAACACAAAATAAAGGATATTGCCCATGAGTATGGTGCTCCATTAAAAAACATTCTATATGAGAACAAAAGGTCAACAATTACTCTATAGCAATGATGAGAAGACAAGGGAGTAAGGGAAAGTAGAGTACTAGAAAGGGAACAATCAGAATGCAATTAAAGAGAATGTTGACACATTGTGAAAAATGTAATAATGTCATTGAACAACTTGTATAGAAATTGTCAAATGGAAACCGATTTTGCTGTGTAAGCTTTCACCAAAAACACAGTAAAATGTTATTTAAAAGAAAAAAAATTCTGGGAAAAAATTTTTGGCTATTACATATCCGACAAGGGTCTTGTCTCTAAAATCTATAAAATACTTCAACATCTCAATAACAAAAAGACAAATAATCCAATTAAAAAATGGGCAAAAGACATGAACAGACATTTCACCGAAGAAGACATTCAGGCGGCTAACAGACACATGAGGAAATGCTCGCAATCATTAGCCATTAGAGAAATGCAAATCAAAACTACAATGAGATACCATCTCACCCTGACATTACTGGCACCAATCCAAACAACACAAAATAACAAATGTTGGAGAAGTTGTGGGGAGACTGAAACTCTTATGCATTGCTGGTGGGAATGTAAAGTGATACAACCACTATGGAAAATGATATGGTGCCTCCTTAAAAAGCAAAAAACAGAAATACCATATGAGCCAGGCATTCCCAATCCTAGGAATGTAGCCTAGAGAAATAAGAGCTGTCACACGAATAGACATATGCACACCCATGTTCACTGCAACATTATTCACAATAGCAAAAAGATGGAAACCTAAGTGCCCATCAACAGATGAATGGATAAACAAATCATAGTATATACACACAATGGAATACTATGCAATGACAAAGAACAATGATGAATCTACAAAACATCTCACTACATGGAAACATCTGGAGGTCTTTAAGCTGAGTGAAATAAGTCAATCACAAAAGGACAAATATTGTATGAGACCACTAATATAAAAACTCAAGAAAAGGTTTACACACAGAAAAAAAAAAATCTTTGAGGCAAGGCGGTGGGAAGGGAAATCACTAGATTGGAGACAACTGTTAACTTTGGTGAAAGGAAAGCCAACACACAATATAGGGAAAGTCAACACAAGTTGGCCAAGGCAAAGCCACAGAAGCTTCCTAGACACATCCAAACACCTTGAGGGACCGAGTTACTGGGGCTGAGGGCTGGGGATCATGGTCTCCGGGGACATCTAGGTCAATTGCCATAACATAGTTCGTAAAGAAAATGTTCTACATCCTACTTTGGTGAGTAGCATCTGGGGTCTTAAAAGCTTGTGAGCTGCCATCTAAAATACATCTATTGGTCACATCACATTTGGAGCAAAGGAGAATGAGGAAAAACAAAGACACAAGGAAAATATCAGTCCAAAGGACTAATGGACCACATGAACCACAGACTCCACCAGCCTGAGCCAAAAAAGAAATAGATGCTGCCTGGCTACTACACCAACCACTCTGATAGGGTTCACAATAGAGGGTTCTGGACAGAGTGAGAGAAAAATGTAGAACAAAATTCAAATTCACAAAAAAAAGACCAGACTTACTGGTCTGACAGAGACTGGAGGGAACCCTGAGACTATGGCCCCTGGACACCCTGCTAACTCAGAACTGCAGCCACTCCCAAAGTCCACCTTTCAGCCAAAGATTAGACAGGCCTATAAAAACAAACAACACAAGCGAGCCCTGGTGTTGCAGTGGTTAAGAGCTATGGCTGCTAAACCAAAAGGTCAGCAGCTCAAATCTACCAGCCACTTCTTGGAAACCCTATGGAGCAGTTCAACTCTGTCTTATAGGGTCGCTGTGAGTCCGTAGGGTGACTATGAGTCGGTATAGACTCCATGGCAATGGGTTTTTGTTTTTTTAATAAAACAAACAATAACACATACAAGGAAGTGCTTCTTAGTTCAGTCAAGTATAGGAGACCTAATGGACAACACCTGCCCGAAAGCAAAGATGAGAGGGCAGAAGGGACATGAAAACTAGACAAATGGACATAGGGAACCCAAAGCGTAAAGGGAAAGGGAGAGAGTGCTGACATATTGAGGGGATTGCAACCAACGTCACAAAACAATTTGTGTATAAATTTTTGAGTGTGAGACTAATTTGTACTGTGAACTTTCACCTAAAACACGATTAAAAGAAAAAATTCTGGCTACATGTATCTTCAACATCCATGTTGTTCTTTATTTGGCATGTGTGAAGTGCTTCCCAGTGGCACCAGCAATCAGCGCTAACCGTCCTCCCTGCATCCGGATTAGATTAGTTGTAAGCAAATTAGATGAACACCTATAAACTGGGATGATAATGATACCCTGAAAAGATGAACTAATTAATAATTATAGTAATGAGAGAGGACAAAATAACATGCTACGTTTATTTAGTATCTGTCATTTGCGGAATATGGGGTAAGATATTGATGTCACCTGTGAATCATCCCTGCACTTTTATGAGAGAAGAAAGGACAAAGGTTAGTTAGGAAAAAGCCAATCTGGGGCAAGGTTAACCAAGGAAGAACTACTGTAGAAGGGGGGAGGTTTAAAAAAATATGATGACTTTGAATATCAAAGATGGGCAGACATTCCCAGGAATGAAGGCTGCCCTTTGTCTCCAGGGCATTTGCTCAACCAGCCAGACATGTCCAGTTTGGATGGCATGATCATGCCCTTGATGCTGTACCCATGCACCCACATTAATGTGATTTTTTGTCTACTCATGGCTTCTATTCTTTTGTAACCACCTCACCCCTAGTTTCCCAAAGTGTGCCTTGACAAGTACTGTTTTAGAAAAGATTATGTAGACAAATGCATTTTCATAACATTGGGCTAATCACAATCAGATTTCTTTAATTATAGGACTTTTCAAGGCCTTTAATATGCTAATATGTGCAGTAATTGTCCCAACAAACAAACAAAAGCCCCAAAAAACAAACCCACTGCTGTTGAACGGATTCTGGCTCATAGCAACCCTATAGGACAGAGTAGAACTACCCCATAGGATTTCCAAGGCTGTAAATCTTTATGGAAGCAGACTGCCACATCTTTCTCCTGAGGAGTTGCTGGTGGGTTTGAACTTTTGCTTAACAGCCAAGTGGTTTAACCACTACGCCGCCAGGGCTCCTCAGTAAATGTCCAAGAGGGGTATATATTAGCTTGAACCATTTGAAATGAGTCAAAAACGATGAACGTTGGCGATTTCATATGGTTCAACCTAATGTTATCCAGCATTTACAAACCTGCCTGATTATAGAATTCTTCTGGGGACAATTTCTTGCAGTACCAGTGACCTCAGAACTCACTTTGGGAACTACAGTCTTAGGTACTTAAATACAAAGACTGTTAGGTACTTTAGTCATGCATGTTTCTTGGACCCTGATGATGCTCAGATGCAACAGGGCAATGAGGAGAATAGAGTGGGAGGATCTCCACAAGGCAGATGGGGGAAGACCAACAGACCTCAGGACTGAATTTCCAGGAAGGCTGGCCCAATATTTCATTTCCCAACCCAATAAAAGTGCAGAAAATTCAAGTTAGTATATACAGAGTTACAACTGTTGCAGTGTTAAGATGAAAGGATTTTTTAAACTATAAAACTGCTTAAATATTTAGTTTGCTATATAAATATTCAATGGAAAAAGCAGAATACAAAAGGGTACACACTATTAGTAGCTATGTAAAAACTTATTTGCATTTGGTTACAGACTTGAAAGGAGCAAGAACAAAAAAATAATTGTTTACAATGCTAGAACCATGGATAACTTTCTGTTTTCTTTCTTCACAATTTCCTTGAATGTTATTATTATACTGTTTTCACAGTTAAAAAAAAAAAAAATCACATCGGTTATTCCTTAGGCTATGAGTCCATACCAGACAGTCCTCTGGGAAAATCCCAATGCCTCTTCTCACATTCTTTCCAGGTGGGAGAGTAGTATTAAGGAGAAGATGACCAACCAGCAGCTAGGACTTTGGTAAATTATGCCCATTTGGTCACCTCATTGAACTGGGTGGAGTCAAAGACCCAGGAGACAGGTAAAGCATTTACTCTGCAAGGCCCTCTGGCTCTCCACACAGATGAAGGATCAGCCCTCCTACACAGATCTCAAAACCTACAGGCATTCCCAGAACCCAATGGCTGCTTTCTATAAGTCTGTGTTCAAGTTGGTTATATGAAGTTTTGAACAGGATCCTATAGCAACTCAATTTATAAATATCAATTAGCTTTCTCAGGAAAGCCTCAAAATCTATTGAATCCCAAGGTTCCTAGAAGTACTGTGTACATTTATAGTGGAAAAGTAAAATAGTAGAAAACATTCCTGTCATAAACACACAATTTCAGCTACTATATGGATTTCATAGATTTATGTGGACTGACTTGGGAATCTAACTTCCAAGCTATGTCCATGGGAAATGTCTTCCTAGTTTAACTTGGAATGATATCCCAACAGCCCCTCAGCAGTCTGTGGGTGAAGGGCGAGGTTGTCATAGCCCAAGGGAATCATGGAGCTGCTGACCAAAAAGGCATTGTGACTGAAGAGCACTCCTCTGTCCTCAGGACTCAGTGGGGAATCCCTTTTTGTAAGGGACATTCTTGAGTCCTCTCCCCCTGACCCACTCCCAAAGCAACCTTGTCCCTGGGCTATCCTCAGCATTCCTTGCATGCTGTCCTTCTGAAGGAGCTGGCATAAGAAAGTACCCCAAAACCAGAGTCGCTTAAAAGAGAAGTGCCCACGGAGCTGGCCCAAGGCTATCCCCTCAGGTGTCCACAACAGTGGGGCTTGAAAGCTTGGATGGCTTTTGCCAAATTGCAATGCTCCTCTTTTCAGGCCATTAGAGAAAGACTCCCTGACCTAAAACCATTAGAAATGCACCATGACTTTCCATCAGCTCTGGCTCCCTCTCAAGACTTGGCCTTTCTTCAAAAATGAAAGAAAGGAGGAAGAAGATAGGAAGCTGGGCAGGTTGAAACTAAAATCAAAGCTCAGCTTCTAGATCAGAGTATTTCCATACTAACTGTATCCTACCACAGGGTATTCCACCAGGGTTTGTCTGGAAACCTTATCCCAGGCTTTAAAGGCATGTGGCTGAGGTTCCTTGAAGTCTAGAAGACACTTCCTTCCACAACAGCACTTGCTATGACATGGCTAACCCTGCTATGCCTTATAGGACTTTATCTCTGCTCTGAAGCTTATGCTAGATACTTTAAACAACAATTGTCCCTATACTGTTATGTTCTGTTCCTGGACCCTGAGGACTTTTTGCAAAGGGTAGTCAATCATCAAATCTAGGAAATGAATGAAAGGATATGTTCTCATACTTGGTGGCAGAGCTTGGTGGTTTTGATTTGTGGGGCAGTAACAGACAAATCTGCTACCATCAGACCAGCCACAGAGAAGCAGAGACAAATTCCAAGAGACAAGACCAGTGTCACAGGGTGGGGTGCGAGGGCAGCAAATTAGGAGAGTGTAAGGTAATGCAAACAGAGAGAAGAAATTATTTCAAGAAGGAGATAGTGAAGACGTCTGTGTTGAAAGCTGTTGAGAAGATAAGTAAGATAAGACCAGAGAAGTAAACATTAGATTTAACAACATGGAGGTCATTGGAGACATTGACAGGAGCAATATCTTGGTATAATGCCTTATAGGACTTATGGGCACATTTTGGGGAAAAATACAACTAGAATAAGTTGAGGAGAGAGTGAAAATACCTGGTTTACAGTAAGTGTCTGCTAAGGACTTTATGGAGCCCTGGTGGCACAGTGGTTAAGTGATACAGCTGCTAACCAAAAGGTTGGCAGTTCGAGTCCACTAGCTGTTCCTTGGAAACCCTATGGGGCAGTTCTACTCTGTCCTGTAGGGTCGCTATGGGTTGGAATTGACTTGATGGCAAGGACTTTATATGTATTAACTCATAGAATCTTCACAAAAACCTTGTGATATAAATTCTAACATTATTCCCATTTTACAAATAAGAAATTCAGGCCCAGAGAGGATAAATAAAGCCTTAGTGATGCACTGGTTAAGAGCTACAGCTGCTAACCAAAAGTTGGCAGTTTGAATCCACCAGCTGCTCCTTGGAAACACGATGGGGCAGTTCTACTCTGTCCTGTTGAGTCACTATGAGTCAGAATCAACTTGCTGGCAACAGGTTTTTTTTTGTTTGTTTGTTTGGTTTTCAAGGCCACACAGCTATAAAGTAGCAGAGCCCAGGTAGCCTGGTTCCAGTCTGTACTCAGACCCACTACATTACACTCCTCTACAATGCCTGTAGGCACCCTAGTGGCGCAGTAGTTAAGAGCTATGATTGCTAACCAAAAGGCCAGCAGTTCGAATCCATCAACTGCTGCTTGGAAACCCTATGGGACTGTTCTACTCTGTCTTATAGGGCCACTATGAGTCAGAATTGACTCGATGGCAATGGGTTTAATGGGGTTAACAATACCTGTAAGTCAGTAAGATCAATAACTCCAGACAACTCTTACAACGAGGTTGCTGAGAATGGAAAGAGAAACTAGGTGCTAGCTGGAGAAGCTGTTAGGTCTAGGGAGGGTTTATCTTTTAAGATAGAAAATACTGATGTATGGGTTGCATGCTGAGGGGAATAAATAGAGTAGTGGAAGAGAAATTGATGATGCCGGCTCAGAGGGATTTATAAGCAGGCCAGGTGGGATGGATCCACGGTGGAGGGGTTGACCTTTGATAGGAGCTGGGCACCTTCCCTTGTACCAGGAGAGAAGGAAGAGATCAAGGGCACAGGTGAGGGTAGCAGGTAGTTTTGGAGATGAAAAGATGAAGCTGTACTGTTCTGCTGGTCTCTATTTTCTCAGTGAAGGATGAAGGAAGATAATCATTTGAGACTGGAGAGGAGAAGAAAGGATAGGGTGGTTGCAAGCGAATTGAAGAGAGAAGAGAGGTGTGAAATTGAAATGGCTATTCTGGAGGGGGAGGGAAGAGATCACAATGAGGAGCCAAGACAGGAAGCTAAAAGAGAAAATTCAATAACCCTAAATTTTATAGCTGCTCTCTTTGTCTCTCAAATCTTTCACGGTTTTTATTCTATGACATTTTTCATTCTAAATCTGCAGAAAAAGAAACTGGGGAAAATGTCTGCCTTTTCTCACATTACTGCTGTGCCGGGAGCAGTTGGAATATATTTGGAAGGATGTGGTAGTAAATCTGAAGCATTCCAGGCAAGTGGTCTGGGATTGTGCAAAGCTAATGTAAAGAGAAATACAATCTGTATTTCTGTACCTATAGAAACTTTGTGGTTTTTACCTTCTCATCAAAGCCCATTTTTTGCTCTTCAGAATATTTCTTAAGGAGGAAGGTGAAATGCTACATGATCCCAGGTGAAATTTGTCTACCTGGATTAAATCTTTGACCTTTCCCTGAGAAATCAAAGAGCTGCAGAGAAGGCTAATACAGTGATTCTCAGACTTCAGTGAGTATCACAGTTACCTAGTGAGCTCGGTAAAGCACAGTTTGTGCCCCCCCACCCCCCCACCCCCGCTGAGTTTCTGATTCAGAAGGTTTGGGGCAGGGCCTGAGAATTTCCATTCCTAACCAGTTCCCAAGTGATGCTGAAGTTTCTTCATTTCTTTTTCTGATTCTGTGGTTCCAGGCACCACACTTTTACACTGCTCTAAGGCTCTTCTCAAATTTTAATATACATATGAATCACCTCCAATCTTGGGAAAATGCAGATTTTGATTCTGTAGTTCTGGGGCAGGGCTGAGATTCTTCCTTATTAGCAAGTGTCCAGGTGATGCTAAAGCTGTTGGTGCAAACTACACTTTGAGTAGTAGGGTGAGTGTTGAGACAAAGGCCTTAGAGTTCATCTAGTCTACCACCTCAGGTGGCAAAGGATTTTGCCCCATCTCACAGAACAAGGATTAGAAAGAAGATGTCTCTTGAGTTCACTGAAATCCCAAAAACTTCCTGACACAAAGATTCCTTAAACCCAGCTGCTGTTGTTAGACTTGTTATCAATTCTTTCCCTCCCCCTGAGGCACTTTGTTATTCTGTGAAAACAATGGGAGGGAACAATTTAGTAAGAGTAATTAACACAGAAAGTGCTAGCTATGTGCTAGGCACTACTCAAGCTAAGCTCTATACAGGTATTAACTCATTTAGGCCTCACAACAACCTTATCAGGTAGCTACTATTATTAACCCCCAATTTACTGATGAGAAAATGAAGATACAGGGAGATAAAGTAACTTACTCAAGGTCACACAGCTAGGAAGTGGAGAACTGGAATAAGAACACAGGTCAGACCAACTCCAGAATCCACATTATTTCCCCTTCTTCCTATGTCAAAGGTAAAAGTTGGAAGTTCAGATGTGGGGTTCCTTGATGCTTAGATAAAACGTGGTCTGCTAGGGTCCAACACAATTTTTAATTAGAGTCATTAGGCAATATGGGATCACTGAAAGAGTCCTGTTCTATCATTTTTTAGCTGTGTGACCCTTGAGTGAGTTTCACAGTTTATTTTAGTTGTCCCATCAACAAAATGAAGGATTGTACTGAATTTCTGAGTTCTCTTCCAGCTCTTAAAAAGTATGTCATTCTCTACTGAGTTTCAGTCACTTCTTATTCCTTCACTCATCCAGAGCAGCTACTGAAACCACACAGATGAGGAGCCTGAAAATCCATGGGCTCCAGCTCCCTCTCTCAGCAGACTAAGATTTCTTCTGCCACAGTTAAGGGAGTTGTTGTTAGTGATGAGTTAGGGCCTGCTTTAAGTGGCAGGAGATGAGGCACAGCTGATGAGAAAGATAATTTTCTAAGAAAATCCGGATAGAGGAGTAGATAGAACTTGTTGGTTCTACTCTGAATTCTACTATAGGCTGATTGGAAACATCAAGTAAGTTATCTTGTTTCAACATTTGCATCTATGAAATAGAGATAATTAGGAGTGTAAGGTGATTTACCTACTTAACCATTACTGAGAGCTTGGTGGTAGCTCCAGCTGCCCCTGAAGGCTGTTGGTCTTTACAAAGTCAGCAGTTCCTAATCAGGAAGATTTAAATGCTGAGCTGTACACTCAAGGGCTGCACAGCCTCACTGAACCCACCTTTAAGCTCTTCACCAGTACCTTTAACACTTGATGCTGGCAGAACCAGATTTTAAAGCCTAGTCATCCTCCCTCATGCATCTGTCAGTTTGTTGTACTGTGGTGACTTGCATGTTGCTGTGATGCTGGAAGCTATGCCACCTATATTTCAAATACCAGCAGGGTCATCCATGTGAACAGGTTTCAGCTGAGCTTCTGGGCTAAGATAGACTAGGAAGAAGGACCTGACAGTCTCCTTCTGAAAAAATTAGCCAGTGAAAACCTTTTGAATAGCAGCAGAACATTGTCTGATATAGTGCCAGAAGCTGAGCCCCTCAGGTTGGAAGGCACTCAAAATACAACTAGGGAAGAGCTGCCTCCTCAAAGTAGAGTTGATTTTAATGACATGAATGGAGTCAAGCTTTCGGGACCTTCATTTGCTGATGTGATGCAACTCAAAATGAGAAGAACCAGCTGCAAACATTCATTAATAATAATGTGGAATGTACGAAGTACGAATCTAGGAAAATCGAAAATTGTCAAAAATGAAAAGGAATGCATAAACATCGATATCCTAGGCATTAGTGAGCTAAAATGGACTGGTATTGACCATGTTGAATGAGACAATCATATGGTCTACTATGCTGGCAATGACAAATTGAAGAGGAATGGTGTTGCATTCATCGTCAAAGAGAACATTTCAAGATCTATCCTGAAGTACAACGCTGTCAGTGATAGGATAATATCCATACACCTACAAAGAACGTCAGTTAATACAACTATTATGCAAATTTATGCGCCAACCACTAAGACCAAAGATGAAGATTTTTACCAACTTTTGCAGGCTCAGATTGATCAAACATGCAGTCAAGACGCATTGATAATTACTGGTGATTGGAATGCGAAAGTTGGAAACAAAGAAGAAGGAAAAATAGTTGGAAAATATGGTCTTTGTAATAGAAACTACACCGAAGATTGAATGATAGAATTTTGCAAGACCAATGACTTCTTCATGGCAAACACCTTTTTTCAACAACGTAAATGGCGACTATACATGTGGACTACATCTGTGGAAAAAGATGATGGAAAAGCTCAATATCATCAGTCAGAACAAGGCCAGGAGCTGACTGCAGAATAGACCAGCAATTGTTCATATGCAAGTTCAAGTTGAAGCTGAAGAAAATTAGAACAAGTCCACGAGAGCCAAAGTACGACCTTGAGTATATCCCACCTGAATTTAGAGATCATATCAATAATAGATTAGATGCACTGAACACTAATAACCAAAGACTAGATGAGTTGTGGGATGACATCGACATCATACATGAAGAAAACAAGAGGTCATTAAAAAGATAGGAAAGAAAGAAACGACCAAAATGGATATCAAAAGAGACTCTGAAACTTACTCTTGAATGTTGAGAAGCCAAAGCAAGTGGAAGAAATGATGAAGTACAAGAGCTGAACAGAAGATTTCAAAAGGCAGCTCGAGGAGACAAAGTAAAGTATTATAATGAAATGTTCAAAGATCTGGAGTTAGAAAACCAAAAGGGAGGAACACAGTCGGCATTTCTCAAGCTGAAGGAACTGAAGAAAAAAATTCAAGCCTCGAATTGCAATAGTGAAGGGTTCTATGGGGAAAATACTGAACGACACAGGAAGCATCAAAAGAAGATGGAAAGAATACAGAGTCACTATAGCAAAAAGAATTGGTCAACTTTCAGCCATTTTAGGAGGTAGCATATGATCTAGAATCGATGGTACTAAAGGAAGAAGTCCAAGCTGCACTGAAGGTATTGTTGAAAAACAAGGATCCAGGAACTGACTGAATACCAATTGAGATATCTCAACGAACGGATGCAGCACTGGAGGTGCTCACTCGTCTGTGCCAAGAAATTTGGAAAACAGCTACCTGGCCAACCAACTGGAAGAGATCCATGTTTGTGCCCATTCCAAAGAAAGGTGATCCAACAGAATGTGGAAATTATTGAACAATATCGTTAGTATCACACGCAAGTAAAATGTTGCTGAAGATCATTTAAAAGCGGTTGTAGCAGTACATCAACAGGGAACTGTCAGAAATTCAAGCTGGATTTAGAAGAGGGTATGGAACGAGGGATATCATTGCTGATATTAGATGGATCCTGGCTGAAAGCAGAGAATACCAGAAAGATGTTTACCTGTATTTTATTGACTATGCAAAGTCTTTCGACTGTGTGGATCATAACAAATTAAGGGTAATATTGGGAAGAATGGGAATTCCAGGACACTTAATTGTGCACATAAGGAACCTGTATGTAGATCAAGAGGCAGTCGTTCAACCAGAACAAGGGGATACTGCGTGGTTTTAAGTCAGGAAAGGTGTGCGTCAGGGTTGTATGCTTTCACCATACTTATTCAATGTGTATGCTCAGCAAATAATCTGAGGAGCTGGACTATATGATGAAGAATGCAGCATCAGGATTGGAGGAAGACTCATTAACAACCTGCAATATGCAGATGACACAACCTCACTTGCTGAAAGTAAAGAGGACTTGAAGCACTTACTGATGAAAATCAAAGACTATAGCCTTCAGTATGTATTACACCTCAATATAAAGAAAACAAAAATCCTCACAACTGGACCAATAAGCAACATCATGATAAACAGAGAAAAGATTGAAGTTGTCAAGGATTTCATTTTTCTTTGATCCACAATCAACACCCATGGAAGCAGCAGTCAAGAAATCAAAAGACACATTGCATTGGGCAAATCTGCTGCAAAAGACCTCATTAAAGTGTTCAATAGCAAAGATGTCACTTTGAGGACTAAGATGCACCTGACCCGAGCCATGGTGTTTTCAATCGCCTCATATGCATGTGCAAGCTGGACAATGAATAAAGAAGACCGAAGAAAAATTGATACCTTTCAATTATGGTGTTGGCGAAGAATATCAAATATACCATGGACTTCCAGAAGAACGAACAAATCTGTTTTGGAAGAAGTACAGCCAGAATACTCCTTAAAAGCAAGGATGGCGAGACTTTATCTCACATACTTTGGACCTGTTATCAGGAGGGACCAGTCCCTGGAGAAGGACATCATGCTTGGTAAAGTAGAGGGTCAGCGAAAGAGATAAAGACCCTCAACAAGATGGATTGACACAGTGACTGCAACAATG
Source organism: Dugong dugon (assembly GCA_030035585.1). NCBI lineage: Eukaryota > Metazoa > Chordata > Mammalia > Sirenia > Dugongidae > Dugong > Dugong dugon. The sequence continues at coordinate 158,791,338 of CM057462.1, forward strand.
GTCTGAAGCATAACTACAATTCTGAGGATGACACAGGACCAGGCAGTATTTCATTCTGTTGTACATAGGGTTGCTATGAGTCGGAACTGATTCAACGGCTCCTAACTGCAACAAAGAAGTCATCCTCAGGTTGCAGAAGGATTGTGTCTCACACCCCCAGACAACAAAAAAATGGGGAGTAGTTGATTTTTCTTTTTCACAACAAGAATCTAGAGAACTAAATAAATTTTCTCCACAGCTTTGTTAGAGTTAACAGTCTTTAAGAGAGCCCAGTGGCAATTCATTCAGAGTATATCCTCATTGGAACATGTATGTTATGGATTGAATTGTGTCCCCAAAAATGTATGTCAACTTGGCTAGGCCATGATTGCCAGTATTGTGTGGTTGTCCACCATTTTGTTATCTGATGTGATTATCCTATGTGTTATAAATCGTAACCTCTATGATGGTAATGAGGCAGGATTAGAGGCAGTTATGTTAATGAAGCAGGACTCAATCTACAGGATTAGGTTGTATCTTGATTCAATCCCTTTTGAGATATAAAAGAGAGAATAGAGCAGAGGGGGGAGGGACCTCATGTCACCAAAAATGAAGAACCAGGAAGCGAGCATGTCCTTTGGACCTGGGGTCCCTGTGCTTAGAAACTCCTAGACCAGGGGAAGATTGGTGACAAGGATCTTCCCCCAGAGCCAAAAGAGAGAGAAAGCCTTCTCCTGGAGCTGGCACCCTGAATTCAGACTTCTAGCCTCCTAAACTGTGAGAGAATAAATTTATTTTTGTTAACCCATCCACTTGTGGTATTTCTATTATAGCAGCACTAGATAACTAAGACAATCTGTTTTAGGGACAGGTGAGAGATTGGAGCCGTAGAGTTGATGTTAACAGTTTTTTACTGAGAGCCAGCCATGTTCCAGGCGTTGTACAGGGAGTTACAAATAATGATTATAGTAATAGTTAACATTTATGGAGCTCTTAGGATGTGCCAGGCACATAATTATCACATGTCATTCACACAATCCTAGGAGTTAAGTAGAATTATCAGCTTTATTTTACAGATTGGGAAATTGAAGCTCATATGGGTGAGGATTCATGATGGTGCGAGGGTTTGAACCCAGGCAATCTCACTCCAGATACCACGTGAATAACCATAGTGCTACACTGGCTCCTTATAACAATGAGCAAGACAAAGTCTAGCCCTTGAATGATCTAACTCTAGTGAAGGAAACAGATGGGCACCAGGAACAGATATTCATGAACATGGCCAACTGTGAACATAGAAGGAGGAACAATTAAATTTCAAGTAAAAGATCCAGGAAGACTTCAAAGTGGAAGTGACATTTGAGTTGAATGTTGAAAGAACTGAGAAGCATTTCAACAGGTGGAAATAGGGAAAGGCCATTGGCTCAGAATATAACGTACCCCAATGGAAGCAAGACGACAAGTGCCACAATTAAGGCTTTTTCTTCCAATGAGCAATTTATCTCATCTTCCAGATTCCTGTCTTGCTCATGGGAATGGGCTCTCTTCTGGGTAACTAGGCCCCACAGTCTCAGATTTTATAGGCTCAGAGAGTCCAATAGTTGGGCCCATTCTTTCCTATCTCAGTGGGGTTTGAAGTGTCAACATGCCCTGTGCTGCATTCCACCCCAAGCTTTCTCATCAGGCAAGCTTTCATAGTGTTGCCAAGCACCATCTTCTCTGGCCTTTAAGGCTTGGGATGTTTGAGATAGGCACTAGCTTGAAAACTTATGGAAAATGGGAAACCAAGATTCCAGAGTAAAGATACCTGAGCCCCCTTTGCTCCAGCCTTCCTTATTCTCTGTTGCATCTTCTCTCCTCTGGTAAAAAGATTCCTGCTCCCTGTCCACCCAGCAGCTTCCCTCCTTTGACATGTCTTCACCAATTCCACTGTCTCTAGTGATTTCCCCCGGGTAGAAAAATCAGAATGGAACAGATGAAGAATCCAGGAAATAGGAAGGGAGCGAGGGATGGAGGAAGGGAAGAAAGAAGGAAAGAAAGAAAGAAGGAGGGAAGAAGGAAGGAAGAGGAAAGAAGGTTAAACTGAAATCTGTGTCAATTAGCTTCACTTCTGCTTCAGCTTGTGTCTCTCCTATCTGGAAGAAGAGCTACCAGAATGTACAGCCCCTGGCAAATGTCAAGCAGGAGTTGTCCCTCTCTGCTGATTATATATATATGTATATACACTGTGCACTCATGAGCATTGTGATGCTAGACTTGGAGGATCTACATCTCTCTCAGCTTCATTTGGGTTTAGAGGCTACTTGGAAGTAATGTCCTCTTCACTTTCAGAGTAAAACCATCTGAGGTCAAGTTTGCAGGATGCATAATCCATATTCTTGTCTGAATTGTATTTCCCCATCAGTGCCAGGTCTGAGGTCAGCCTATATGACAGTCCTGCTAGCCCTAGGCATTCCATGAAACTCTACTCTGTTGACATCCATGAGACTTCTCTATCCTGGTCTCTTCCTACCTCTTCAGCCTTCCTACCCCTCCACTCCTCTTCCTCTACTCTCCCTTAAATGTTGGTGTTCCTCAACTTCTCATCCTTGGCCTCTTGCTTCTCTCCCTCTACATGCTCCCCTTAGAAGACATCCCGTATGACCATTCTCTGCTTGTGAGCCCTGATCTGTCCCACTTTCAGTCTCGTGCCTTCTGATGCCTGCTGAGCATTTCCAGCTAGAGGTTCCAAACCCAAAAAACCAAACCCGTTGCCCTAGAGTCAGTTCCGGCTCATAGCAACGTATGTTCCCAGGGAACCTCAAATTCAACATGCCTCAAAGTTAACTAACTCTTATCTCTCTTCCCTCTCTCTCAACTCCCTCTGCACAATATAGAAACACGGGAGTCATTCCAGGCTCTGTTGTTTGCTTCATTCACTCCTATTCTGCATCACTCTACCTGCTCCTCCAATCACTTATCAAATATCACAAATTTCAAGTCCTAAATATTTCTTGAACCCATTTCCCTTCTCTTGATGCCTGTTACCATTCTCTAATTTAGGTCCTTATCATTCCTTATCCTTTTGACTGCACCTGCTCCCAACTGTTCTCTGTGCCTCCAGGCATATTGCCTTTATATGCCTTCACACTGCCACTGGAGTGATCCACCATGATTCCCTTGCTTAAGAGCCTCCATGGCTTCTCATCAGTAACAGAATAAATTCCTAGTTTTGAGTTTGGTAAATATGACCCAATAAAACCTGATCCCTACATACCTCGTCTCAGCATTCCCTGCCTCAAACGTTATGCTCTGATAATACAGAGTAGCTTATAGCTTTCCAACATACCATGCTGATTCATAAGTTTTTGATATTTTATTCTGTTCCCCCTGCCCAGAGCGCCCTTCCCACCCTTCTTCACCTGGACGTACTAACTGATCCTTCAAGACTCAGCCTAGCCATCATCTGGCTCAGGAAACCTAAGCCTCAGTTTAGGGGAGTGCTCCTATTGCATCCTGGGCTTATTGTCTCATGACTTATGAACGGCATGTTAGAATCATCTGTTTGAGAGTCTTTCTCATCCATTAGACTATAATCTTGTCAGTGTCTTAGTTACCTTTGAGCTTAGTGCAATGCTCAGCACATAGTAGGTTCTCAGTTAATATTATTGAACAGAGCTGTAACACCACCACCTCCACCTCCCCCATCCCCTCACCCCACCCCCAGAGCAGGGATCTTGACTTTTCCATGCTTGGACTCTTAGTCCCTGGCTCATAGCAGGCACTCAACAAATGTTCCATGGTGGAATGCTGCTCCCATCGATAGCCATGATGGGAAGAGAAGAAGACAGTTCTGAGCACACAAGCTCCTAAACGCTCTAAGAGGGCCAGTCTTGGTAGAAACTGCACACCAGCATTGCACCCCTGATTGGCATGCATTTTGAGAGTGAGAACTGATATTATTAAGCTCTCTGGTAGTTATTTAAGAGACTTGTTCACTGGATCTCCAGAGGATAGTAGGCTCTCTCACATCACCAACAGTCATGATTGCCTCAAGAAATGGTAAAATAAATCAATGAAATTAAGTCAAAGAAAGAGGGCTTGTTAGAGCCAAGAGTGTACATCAGTTTCCCCCAGGTGGGCCCCACCTGCATCCCAGGGACAAGCTCTCTAGACCCTGCTTCCCATGAGGCTGCCCAGTGACTGCCTTCCTGGCGAAGCCTCTTCGCACGAAGGATCTGCCACCCTTGGGGCTTGTTGCTGCTTTTGCAACTGCAGAGCATAAACAGCTAATGACTGGGGCCAACAAGAGGAGCCTCTGTTGATTCCAGTGGGTCCCCAAAGGGTGGGGGATCCGCATTTTGAACACCTACCTCCTGCTAATCCTCCAGCAAAACCAGTCAGGCTGGTTGTAATGTATTATTAGAAAGCCCACACGTCAGTCCTTGGAACAACAGAGCCACTTGTTGCTTGAAGAGTGTTTCACATCCACGGAGCCGGGAAATGGGGGGTGGGGGAGCTGGGACAGGCAAGAAAGGAGGCCAGGGGGAGGTAAGCATGGCACAGTGGAGAAAGTTTGAGGTTTCAGAGCTAGATAGAGTGGAATTAAATGCCGCTCTGCTCCTTTCCCATTGTGCGGCCTGTAGCAAATGACTTAACTTCTCTGAGGTGATAATGAATCCTCACAGGGTTGTGGTGAGTATTAAAGGAGATCGCTACTCTGAAGCACCTAGTGCAGGCAGCCAAGGTCGATAGAAGGTGTTCGCAAAACGTTAGCTTCTCTGAAGCAGGACCAGTGCTTCTTGGAGACAGTCTCGAAGGGCACAAAAGTCTGAAAGTCTGAAAAGAAATCCCCCACTACCTGCTGCTTCGCCAGGGATCCGACAGAGAACTGTGTCCTTGCTGGGGACAGGAAGGGGAAGGCAGCCCAAGCAGTCCCTGCTGATCTCATGGGTCCCCTCCACCCCTGCGATGAGATTGGTGATTTCAGATTAATTAACAAGTGAGGGAGCTGACGTTTTATTTTAAGGCAAAGAATTTTCTAGGCAGCCTCTGGGAATGTACTGTTGTCTCAGTCACTTCACAAACTTTTCAGTGTTAATCTGAGATTACCTTCTTTTCCTCTCCCCCGTCCCCTTCTTTTTTTCTTTTCCTTGGAAAAGACGTCTGGCAATTAGAAGCTTAGTCCCTCAAACAACCTCTAGAAGCAACAAGTAACAGTCTTCCTAATCATCTTGAATTGTGACTGACATTGAATTGCCAGCCATCTGAAGAAAAACTTTCACTTTCCATCTCTTTCGTCCCAGAAAGGCAAGAGATGTCCTGAGGGAAAAAAAGAGGCAACTAGAATGTGGCTAAGTGAGAAAAGCAAAAGAGAGGGAACTTTTTTTCCCTTTAATTCTGGAACCTCCTTCTCAGCTTTTAATTCTCCACCTTCTCCGTTCTATTCATCTGTTTGGATTTTATCCTATTTGGATCAACAGCATTTTACACCAGCTCACTTGCTCTTGCTTCTCCTGATGTTTTTTTTTTTTTAATGTATCTTTCCCCTTCCCTAACCCAGCCCCTAGGTGGGGGCAGGCTCTGGCCTTAGGTAACAGGGTAACGGTCTTTTTTGGCAGCAGCAGCGGCAGGGGTCCCCCCTCCAAGGAGCTCCCAGGGAAACAAGGGACCCCATTGAGCTGGGGAGTGAGATGGGGAGGGATGTTGGTGTGAATTCCTCAGCAGTACCGAGAAATCACACCCACACAGAACAGACAAATCATGTTCACCTCCTTCATCCTAGGGACTGTAAACAGGGCTTCCTTGCATTATTTCCATAATTCCTAACCCAGGGAGAGGCAGACCATCATCTGTCATTGATTCCCTTCCATCCCAGTAAGCAGCCCATGCCACTCTGTTCAGTGCCCCCACAGAAGCCTTGACCTCTCAGTGGAGCTGTCAGCCTAACACATACTCTCCTCGGTCCAGAGCTGCCCCAGCCTCCTATGCCAGTCACCAACCAAAAGCTTCCCAAATCCTGAATGGGTGCCCTGAGTGGCTGGGGGTATGATGTTAAGTTGAGTCCAGTTAGGCTCTTGTCTGGCCAGGGTACTGCCAGCTCAATGCTGGATCAGTTAAGGGTACAGGTGGGGCCTTGCGGGACAACCCAGCTGCCCTCAGCACCCCTGAAAGACCTCAACCCTGTTCCCATTGCCTGTAAGGATAGAAAGAAGAGTACACTACCTCCAGAAGATGATCTGCCCCAGGGAAGCCATGGTGAGGGGACGGACCTCTTCCCACGGTACAGCTGGGTGCTGGAGTGAGTGGGAGCGGCTGCTGCCCTCCTGGGTGACGTGACTCACTGCCAGCTCTAGTGTGCTGCCCTTAAATAGTGTGCTTATGCCAGGAGTGGTGCATGCAGCAGGCTGGTGGACTGCTCAGGTATGAGGAAACAGTGATGCTGTGCAGAACTGCCTGCAGGCACAGTGGCTGCTCCCAGGCAGCAGGGAAGCCAAGCTCTCAGAGCTGCCTTTCCAAGCCTTGACCATGGGGAGAGGGGTAGAAGGAAAAACTTCCCAGGCCTCTACTTCAGCGCTTGTATTTAGCACAAGTCTTTTCCTCCTAACTCTATGAAAGGGAGCTCTAGGGAGGGAGATTTTATCTCAAAATAAGAAAGGACTACAACAATTCAGTGTTGGGGCCGTGCCTGAAAGCTGGGAGGCTGAGAGTCCCCATCCCTGCTGGTAGCTGATGCTGGACAGAGGCTGGAATGTCATTGGCAGGGTCTCTTGCGGAGGAGATTCATGCTGGGGGACCTCAGAAAGGCTATATGCTGAAGTGACAAGTGTGCTGAGTTTGTCACTCAAGACCAAGCTTACCTTGAGCCCCTGAGACTGCCCAGCCAGGTGGGAAAAATCTCTTCTGGTTTCATTTCAGTGAAATGGGTGAGAGGGCCTGCCCTGCCCACCTCACAGTTTTTTGAGACTCCAAAATGCACTGAATGTGCATTACATAGACACTATTGCTGTTGAAGGTGAATGGCTTAGGAAAAATGATCTCAGATTAGACAGGAAGTTTCTTAAGGCATAAAATTTGCTCTCTTCCTATTGCTTACTCCATACCCTCTGAACCCTGGAGGAGTGCCTTGGATGATAAATGTTCATTAACTGACTGGCTGACCTGCTACTGGCTGACCGATTATGTTTATTTTAGGGAGTAGGGGAGGGTGCTCTGGGATTCGGACAGAGTTGATAAAGTGGGCTGCTGCGGCAAGCATGGCATACTGCTAGGAACGAAGGAAGAACTGGGCGCTGGAGGAGAAGACAATAGAGAAGAGGATAATTTAACAGTGGAAAGATCTTTAGAGTCAAGTAGACTCAGGTCTAAATCCTGGTTCCCTAGTAATCATGCAGAGCCCTGGTGACATATTGGTTAAAGCATTCGACTGTTAACAGAAAGGTTGGCGGTTCCGCTCTGTGGAAGAAAGTTATGGTAGTCTGCTTCCGTAAAGATTGACAGCCTTGGAAACCTTATGGGGCAGTTCTACTCAGTCCCATAGGGTCGTATGAGTCAGAATCAACTCCATGGCAGTGGGGTGGTTAAGTAATTATGTGGCTTTGGGAGAATTATTTTAGCTTTCCCCAAGGCATCTCTTATCAGGTTGAAGTGAGAAGTACATGAGAGAGGGTCCATGTCTTTCCCTTTCCCCAGTAAGTAAAGGGGTGATGCTCTGGAACCTATGAGGTACCCATGCTAAGTGGATCCTTTTGGAGTTTGGGGAGGCTGAGGAAAGTGGGAGCAGTTATTTCCATAATTCCTATATATCATGACCCCACCCCAAAGACCCCGAGTTTCTGCCCAACCCCCAATGAACCTTAAAAAGAGCAGCACCACCTCAAACTGCTTGGAGCAGAACCAGAGTTTCCCTCCTCCAGTCATCCATCATCACTGAGTGATGGATCTGAGAAAAGCCCTGGAGGGAAAACCAAGATGACTCTCCTGGGATTTCTCAGAGTTACAGATAAAGCCACCAACAAGAAGATGGCTGAGGGAGCCTACCTGCTGTGAGGGCATGCACAATTATCATCTGGCAGGGATATAAAATGAAAGCATTCTGCTGCCTTGTGAGAAGCAAATGGTTGTTGCTCTGGTTCCAACTTCAAAATCTGAAGAGCAACACACATAAAATGATGGGAAAAAATCATTGCAAAGAAATAGATCAATATTTCAAAATGGGAGAATAACATAAACATATGAGTGCGTATGCATGTGTATATACGTACATATTTGCACACGCATATGTATATGTAATATATGTCATATATATGTTTTATATGATGTGTATATAGGTATATGTGTGTGTGTAGATACACATATATACCTATATATACATCATATAAAACAGAGAGACTTCAGAATGATCTTTCTAGCATTTGAGAGCATCTCTTAACTTTCTTGACACTATTCTTCTCTGACACCCTCCCACTACTGGCTCCTGCTTTGTCTTGCACCTAGGCTGTCTTCCTTCACCTCTTATAAGTCACAGGGTTTTCCATGATTCTGTCCTCTGCCTTCTCTTCTCCCATCACACATGTCCCCTGAATTATCTCATCTCCTCCACACCTTCAATTGCCTGTATATCTGAAAATCCCAAGCGTGTGCCTCTTGACTGAGCTCCAGCCCCACACATTCAACTGCTTATTGGACCTCTCCACTCAGCTGTTCTATAGGGATCACAAAAGTGAACGTTTCCAAACTGGAACTCATCATCTTCCATCTCTAACCCTGCAGCTCCTCCTGGGTTACACCTCTGGGAAATGGCAGCATCACACACCAGATTGACCAAGTTAGAAACCTCAAAGTTACCCTTTACTCCCTCCTCCCCTCACTCCCTACAACCTTATGCTCAACAAATCCTACTGATTCATTCTCCTTTCCTCCTTTATGCTTCCCAAATCTATCCCCTTCTTTCTATCCCCACTACTGTTGCCTAAGTTCATTCCCATCTGGGTTAAATTATTAAGGTCTCCTAGTTCATTTTTCTGTCCCTGTTTGGTCCCACATGCTCCAATCATGCTTCCCACCACTGCTATGATGATTTTTCTGAAATGCAGATCTGATCGAGCCACTTTCCTGGGGTCTGGCCTCTGCCTGCCTCTCCAGATTTTTCTCTCACATCCTCCCCCTTCTCACTCTGTGTACTAGCCATGCTAGGCTGCCTTTGGTTTCTCCAAAATGCCATGCTCTCCCAAGCCACTATTCTTTTGCACATGTTGCTCTCTCTGCCTGGAATTCACCCCTGCATTTTTTCTGTTTTATATAAATCCCCGACCACTCAATCTGACAGGTGCCCATGTTCTGGCTGCCATGCAAATCTTGTGTCTACTTCTCTGTTCCTAAATTGTGACTGTTGACTTGTCTGTTTCCTTTACAAGACACTCCTTAAAAATGGAGAAGGTATTTTATTCATCTTTGTATTTCACAATAGCATAAGGCACACACAGAGTAAGTGATCATTAAATGTTTACTGAATGAATGAATATACATTTTTCTTTCATAGCACACAATAATAGCACTATTTCCTGTTTGTGCATCTATCTCACTGCTAGTCCGTGAGCTCCTAGGGGATAAAAACCATGCCTCATTCATCTTTGTGTCATCAGGTCCTAGCACAGTGTCAGACACAAAAAAAGGACTCGGTAATATCTGATGAATGGGTGAGCAGGGATCACCTTGGAGTGTGATCAATCAACCACTTTCTGGAGGAGATGTCTTGTGAGCTGGACTGACACCATTAGAAGCAGGAGAGAACAAGTTGCATATGAAATAGAGGAACAATTTAGGGTAAGCACAAAAGACAAAGCAGATGTGTGAAACAAGCACAAAATCTGTTTTATCTTTGTTGGTCTGAGTGAGACAGACAGACAGAGAGAAACCTTAAATTTACTGTGTCCAGAAGCAAGAGGTCTTTTTGTAAATTAAAAAAAAAAATTCTTTATATGTCTCAGTCATCTAGAATTCTATTACTTGTACATTATCCTATGCTCCAAGCTTAAAGTTCCCCTCACAGCATGTTCTGATGAATAGAAAAGTACCCACATGTGTGTGGGGCTTTATACTTTTCACAAAAGGCCATGAGCTCATCTGATCCTTACCATAGCATAATGGGGTGAGTTTTACAGATGGGAAACTGAGTCTCAGAGAGGTTAAAGGATTTGTTCAAGGTCAACTAATTTGTTTCCCCAGGTCTTGCTTGCCTGTGCGTATAATCTGTTGGTGTCGAGTTGATTCTGACTCATGGTGACCCCATATGTTACAGAGTAGAACTGCTCTTTAGGGTTTTCTTGGCTGTAATCTTTACAGGAGCAGTTCACCAGGCTTGTCTTCCATGGCACTGCTGGGTGGGTTTGAACCACCAACCTTTCGGTTTGCAGCTGGTTGCAAACCACTTGCACCATCAGGGACCTTCCTGTGTATATAGAGGGGATCATATTAATGGAAATAATAAAGATCTCACTAGTTCTTGAACCTACCTTCTAAGGTAGAACCTCCAACCCACTTGTAAGTTTTACCTTTGGAAGTCCCAGGACATGTTACAAAGGTTCTCAGAAAAAAAGAACTGTGGAAGATTCTTACACTGATGGCTTCCAGTGAATCATACCTTCCTGTATCTATGCCTTTGATTCTGGGCTTGGCCATTAGACCATTAGTAAATGTGATAGAAGCAGAGATTTGAGATGTGCTTGTGCATTTAGGCATGGCTTCTTTCTCGCTGCTGAAAACTCTTCTGCCAACATATGAAAAAGCCTGTGGAACAGAGAAGAGCTATCTCAGCTGAGATTCCCCTACACTAACCAGCCCAAGATGACCTACCAGGTGACAGCAGCCACATGAATAACCACAGGTGGGACCAAGGGAAGAAGCACCCAGATAAGCCCAACCTAAATTACTGATCCATATCATCATGAACAAATAAAATGGTGGTTGTTTTAAGCCACTAAGGGTGGTTTGTTACATAGCAACAGATAACTGATACACTGTCATTTCCTCTTATTCTGCTCCATGGTTGTGTCTGATGGTCACCGCCTCTGAAGCCACTTCAGGTGACATCTCACTGTTATCACTACTGCTGAGACTGTTAAGTCAACCCTAATATCTATCTATAGCAAAAGCGCTATCTTGCTTCCAAATTGTATTCTACCTCCAATAATCCCAAGAAATTCTCTTCCTCTGGAAAAGTTCTTGGTTCTTTATTTTGGGAGCTTGCTGAAGCCATCATGGTCTGCCTCTTTATGTGATTTGATATTGACTGTTGTCTCTGAGCCATCAATAAGTTATTATTTTTATTTATTTTATGTTTGCTTACCGTGTCCTAGCTTCTTGTTTTGTTTTGATACGCCCAGATAGGCTGCTCGTGTGAGCTGGTTTGATTATTGGTGTCTTTGAAGCTCTTAATGTCTTGCCACCAGGTGGTTAGATCTGTTGCTAGGTATGTGAGCCCAGGACTGTCTTTACTTTTCTTGTATAAATTCCGCTCAGGTGCCCAGGTAGTCAGTCACCAAGTGTGTAATGCAGGCTCTCACCTACAGTCCTAGACAGGCACGGGTGATTGGTGTAGGCACAGGTATCTGGCTGCAGCAGGGGGTCACATGCTGAGCAAGGCAGGGGGCTAATGACTGCCCCTCAGTGTCTGGGAGGAAAGCGTGCCCCTGTTCCCTGGAGCGCGTAGGTGGGTGAGTTTTGCAGTCAGACTATAAGCACACAATGCTCTTGGCTGTAAGGACTGGGGGGCACCACTCATTCTTGGACCCCTGTTGTGGATGGCTAGGTGGCGTAGGTGGAGCCATCAGCCCTCCAGCCCCTGATGTGGGTAGGTGAGGACCCTGCTTAATAGGCAGAGCAGTGTCAAATGTCACGAACCTGCCACTTCACCATATAGCGGATACAGTTGAAGTTAAGCTTAAGGTATATACCCTGTTGTACTGTGGTAATGAAGGCCTGTTGAAATGGGCCCATGCAGGTCTATGGAGGGGTGAAAGGCATTCAAAGTCTGTGGACCCCTTATGCCGGTGCCTAGGCAAAGGAGCTGTGCCTACCCTGAGTTCCTGGCTTAGGGGAGCCAGCAAATTATTTTTTCCCATTTGTTAATTTGTTCCCTCTCCAAGGCCGGGAGAATGGCTCAGCGCATGTGATATACTTCCAAATTGGAATGATGTTTCATAGAGCACCCAGTATGCTAAAAACATGTTACACACACACACACACATTCACAGACATACATAATTCCTCAGAATTAAAAAAATATACCTTTGTTGCCAAATCTGCCCACAGGAAAGAAAGAAAGAGGGGCTCCACCTGCCAAAAGCAACTACCATACCTCCATACTTATCAGTTTTTCAGGCTTTCTTTTATACATGAGTTGAGTCTAAGACTCCATCTGAGAAATGCCTTGTGGTTACCAGGGACACAAAATCTTATGATACTCTGCTAGAGGAAAAGAGATCTTATGCTCTTTTCAGGGCTGGGAAGAGCAGGTGTTGAAGTCTTAAGACAGCAAACTTCAGAAAGGATAATTGAAAGGGATGCTGACATCTAGTAAAATGTTAAAGAGCTATCATTTTGTTTGAGACTTTAACTTTCTTTTGCTAGTTTCTAGTGCTCGCATGTGAAAGCTGGGCAATGAATAAGGAAGACCGAAGAATTGACGCCTTTGTATTATGGCATTGGCAAAGATTATTGAATATACCATGGACTGCCAAAAGAACCAACAAATCTGTCTTGGAAGAAGTATAACCAGAATGCTTCTTAGAAGTGAGGTTGGTGAGACTTCATCTCACATACTATGGACACGTTATCAGGAGGACTCAGTCCCTGGAGAAGGACATCAAGCTTGGTAAAGTAGAGGGTCAGTGAAAAAGGGGAAGACTCTGAACAAGATGGATTGACACAGTGGCCGCAACAATGGGCTCAAGCATAACAAGGGTTGTGAGGATGGCACAGAACCGGGTAGTGTTTCATACTGTTGTACATAAGGTCATTATGAGTCAGAACCAACTTGACGGCACCTAGCAACAACAGTGCTCTCTTATTATGGAAGGGCTGATTCCTTCATCACTAGCCAGGCTGAGGACCAACATCTGAGGCAGATGTCATGCTCTCTTCTCCATTCACCTCCCTCCTCTTCAGCCCAAAGCCCTGCCCAACACTTCACCAGTTCACAAGTCAAGTCAAGCCAAGTCAGAAAGTGCTGTAGCCTAGGTGTAATCCCTGGTCAGCTGACTCCAAATTCAGTGCTGCTCCCTATCCCATACCCATGGGAGAACAGGGTGGATAGAGGATGGGGTGAGACTTCACCATACAGCTTTTTGTGTTAATTTTTATTTTTCTAAAGTATTATCTATTCAAAAACTTAACTAAGCCAATTTTATATTTAGAAAAGAGTACAGGTGTGGATTTAAAAAGTAAAAAGTTGACCACAGAACATGAAGAGGGATGTCCTAGTTATCTAGTGCTGCTGTAACAGAAATACCACAAGTGGATGGCTTTAACAAACAAATTTATTTTCTTACAGTTTAAAAAAAAAACCCAAACCCTTTGCTGTTGAGTCAATCCTGACTCACAGGACAGAGTAGAACCACCCCATAAGGTTTTCAAGGAGTGCCTGGTGGATTCAAACTGCCAACCTTTTGGTTAGTAGCTATAGCTCTTAACCACTGCACCACCAAGGTTTCCAAATTTAGGAGGCTAGAAATCCAAATTCAGAGTGCTGGCTCTAGGAGAAGGCTTTCTCCCTCTGCTTCCTTGTTCCTTGGAGATACCCATGTGACTTGGCATCTATCTCCCCCATCTCTGCTTCCTGGCTTGCTTGTTTAATCTCTTTTACATCTCAAGAGATTGACTCAAAATACACCCTACACTAATCCCACCTCATTAACATAACAAAAACAACCCATTCCCAAATGGGATCATAACCACAAGCATAGGGGTTAGGATTTTCAACACACATTTTTGGAGGACATAATTTAATCTGTAACAAGGGGTTAAGTGTCCAAAGGTACTCCAGCTAGCAAGTGGCAGATCCATCTTCTGAACCCAGGTCTGTCTGACTCCACAGTTAGGAACTTGATAAAGTCATGGCTTTTCTCAACTCTGGTTTTCCCAACTGTAACATGAGAGTTATAGCAACACTTTCTCTGCCTACCCAAAGTTGTGGGAAGTTGTGTAAGGCCTGAAATTAAGATTTAATATTAAGTGCTACCTTAACATCTGGTAAAATCTGAAGGGCCTCAAATGACCAACCACAAATTTCTTTTTCCTTCTGCTCCTGTGGATAAGATCCCCTAGCCAAATAACTCTCCTTATCATGGAGACCAGGCACAATGCCTGCTTATCCTGGAGTAACAGGCTTTAGTTCCCTTCTAGCCCCTGGGGTTATTCAAACAAGCCAATCACATCCTCCCATGGGAACTAGGAGTCAGGTCACCCTCTTGTTGCTGCAAAGCCTACTTCCCACAGATCCTTGTTCACTCTGTTCCCAAGTGCAACACCATGTGGCCCTGCATGGCACAGTGTCCTCCTCCCCTGGGCTGTGAGTATATATAACAAATAAACTGTTGTCAGTCTCATCTGTTCAGTGTCGTATATCATGTGTTTAGCCATCCTCAACATCCTAGGGAAGAATCTTTCCCTCACCAATTGGATGAAATGAAGGTGAGTGAAAGAGAGGCTTACTCAGATGAATTAGTGTTTGTGAGAGTGCTTTGCAAACCATGGAGGCCTCTAACCAGGGAAGCTCAATTCACATACTAGATGCTGTGCAACCATTTTTCTGGTCTCACCATTGCCAGGGCAAATTGCTAAGTACTTTACATAAATTATCATTTAATCTAATCTTCTTAACAACTCTGGGGGGTAAAGTATTTTATTCCCATTTTAGAGATGAGGAAATTGAGACTCATAGCGGTTTATTAATTTAGCTAGTGTATGAGAGCAGTGGGATTTGAATCCAAGTCTGTCTGAAATGGAAGTGGTTGCCTCTTAGTTACTGGAGGAACTCATCCTACCCAGTAGTCAGGAGTGGATTCCTCCTGGTCTGTTGGACACAGCTGGAATTCACTTTCAGTGGGTGGCCTCCTTCTTTTTCTCTCTCCCTGCCCAAATGTTGCTCATCCTTTAAGGCCCATCTCAAACTCATTCTTCCCTTTGAAGACTTTCATGGTCACTCCCCCTCAGCAGTGACCTCTCCTTTCTCTAAATTCTCACTGCTCTTAAGATTTTGATTTTTAGTTATCATAAACTTGGAATGGTTATCTTTTTATGTATATATGTCTTATTTTCCTTAAATGATGTTTAGTTACTTATGGTCAGAGATCGTGCCTTATTTATCTTTGTAAATGAAATAAAATATGTAAGGGGCTAAACTCAGAGCTTGGTGCATGGAAAATACTCAACAAACGGTGATTATTTGGGTCTCCTTCACATCCCCTGGAACCCTGGTGGCTCAGTGGTTAAGAGCTCAGGCTGCTAACCAAAAGGTCAGCAGTTCAAATCTACCAGCAGCTCCTTGAAAACCCTATGGGGCAGTTCTACTCTGCCCTATAGGGTCGCTATGAGTCAGGATCAGCTTGACGGCAATGGGTTTCGTTTGGTCACATCCCCCGACACAATGCTTTCTGCCTGATGTCTGGTCAACAAATGATTGCTGATAGAAAACATAGCTATCCCAAGGACCCATGGGACACATAAGACAGGAAAAACTTATTGTGGGGAGGTAGACATCTAGAGAAGAGACTGACATTTAAAGGTGGCAATCAGAAGTGCTAGCCAAATACAGTCAATTCCAGAGCTCATGGCCCTCCCAGAGAATCAGGGTATCCCATTTTGCTATAGCTTCCTATAACTAACAATGTACTCCTTTCTTAATGGGAAATCTTGGGCACAAATGACTGGCTACATCTACCAAATGCTGATCTGTGATCCTTACTCTTCCTGATGTATAACCCAAATATGTGATGGCAAATGTGGTCCAACAATTGTGGAAAGACTCCATGATTTCAAATTTATGAACTGATTGGAGGAGACCTACTGTGTGTCAGATTTTCACACTTGCTATCTAATTTAAGCTTCCTAATGAGCCTTAAGATTGGAATGATCATCCTCATTTTATAGATGAGAAACAGCATCAACTAGGAAGTAGTCAATCATCTACGTACCATGTACAAAACACCTTAGAGGTTACAACTATAAAAGCCAGTTACTGTTCTCAGGAAGCTTCAGTTTAGTAGGAAAATGACTTACATAAATAATAAGAAAATAACTGTCCTGAAATAAGCTACACTGCTGATCAAAAGCTGCCCAGGTAGAAAGGAAGATAGGGAGGGAGAAAAAGAGAGGTTGGAATGGTAGCTTGGCAGGCTTTTTCTATGAAGGGGAGTCTGCCACTCTAAGTTTTTAAAAAGGATTTCAAAAGTAGAACAAAGCCCCAAACCATCTTTCTGGTGTTTCCACAGTTCCTGAGTTGGAGGCAGCATGAGAATCATTGGTAAAATTGGGCACTTTCTGCAACTTCCTCTCCTTTCGTCTCTTCCACCAGTCATCACAGCTAACTACTACCAATTGTCTCCCAGAATGTATCTTCCCCCACCCGCTCCACATCCCATAACACTGCCTCCCTCCCATAAAAGTAAACTATCTAATGGTCTCAAGGCACATTCTTGTCTTGGGCAGTACCTGAAGAGGTACTGTCAGTGTTAACAGGGTCTAGAAGGAGAGAGAGATTGACAGAAGATGATCCTGGTGACTTTGCTTCTAACCACTACAACCCAGCTGGGTAGAAATGGGTGAAAGAAATGATATGGGAGAAGAACTAACATTCTGCTATCCCAGACAGCATCAAACCTTCCTCCATGCACTCTCCGGCTACAAGGGGAGTAAGGATTACAGATCAGCATTTGGCAACAGCAGGCTGTTAACTCTCCCCTGAAGTACCCTTTTAGACTTCCTGATGCCACATTTGCCCCTGAATCTGTTATTCATGCAGCAGCATCCAGAGTGATATAAGATCACATCACTTCTCTATTGATAACGCCAATTATTTTCCAGTTGCAGCTAGATTGTCATGGCCTATGGATCTGAGTTCATCTGGTCCTTGCCTACCAATGTCATTCACTGTGCCCTCTCATTTTCTCATCTGTAAAATGGAAATGAACATGGTTACTTTTAGGATGAAGGCGGGCAATATATGTTACACACAGACACATACGCCATCATCATCACCACCACCATGACACATCTTAGTTGAATCTGAATATTAAAGAATGATTAAGTTGAGCATGTTTATAGACATGAGGAAAATGATAGGACTGTGCTCCTAGTATGTGAGAAAGGGCAAGCCACTGGCCTGGTTAATCTACCTTTGAACAATTTGATAAAAGTCAGTCATAAAGAAGTAAGTGACAGGGAAGGATGGAAACTTGAGGGGCAACAAGAGAAAATTAGACACTTAGTGACTGATGATTGACATTTTAAACCCCAGTCCTCTAGCTCCCAAACTGTGACACATAGGGAGTAGCCTGCCTAAAATTTCTAGGAAAATAAAAATGATTTTTACTAATTATGTAACACTCAAGCTAGTAGGTCAGTAGGATCTAATAAGCTCTATGACTAATGATTGTGTAATTGTTTGTTGCTTGCTCTAACACTGTTATGTGCCATCAAGTTGATTCTGACTTATACCAACAATACATGACAGAGTAGAACTGCCCTGTAGGGTTTCCTAGGCTGTCATCTTTATGGGAGCAGATCACCAGATCCTTTCTCCATGGAGTGGCTGGTGGGTTCCAACCACTGACTTTTTGATTAGCAGCCAAGCACTTAATCGTTGCACCACCAACACTAGCTGGCTTTTTTCCATTAATAATTATAATTGAAACTGAATGTAATTATATAAAAGTTTCATTCTATCAAAATTTTATCTTGAAACTGGGTCTTATGGACCATCCTGACAAATAGAATCATAGGTATAAACAAAGAGTCTATACGTACTTGGTCCTTGTCAGAACTTGTAGACCAAGCTTAAACCATTTGAATTCCCATATTATCAATACAAAATTCACATGGCCCACACCCAGGGATTTGTGGTCATGTGGCGCACTATTAAGAAAAACTTAGCCCCTCTGCACTAGTTAATAGCCATCACACTTAGAACAAATAAATAATATTTATTATTAGGGTTTTTGGGCTTCCCTCTCTTATTTCCTCTATTTGCTTCTAAGTTTCTTGAGGCCTGGGATCATACTTTGTGTAATTTCATATATGGGCTTATATCTTTCAGGTCTGATTTCTAACTGTCATTTCCTATCGTGGTCTGATTTCAGACTGGTCAAAAACTGCAGTGACCACTGTTGTCACGCAATCTTCATTTTAGTTCCTGGTCTGGTCACAAGATATCCCACACATACAAGCTAAAATCTGAGAAGGTTGCCATTGAGCAAACAAAGGGATCCCATTCTTTAAGAAATGCTGGTTATATTTCTAGTATAACGGGTGTAAAGACTTTTTAGAGGCATACCAGGAAGTTGCTATTCAGGTCGATTAGGTTAATCAAACAGAAATTGGTTAGCTGGTGGGAAAACAGGAAGCCAAGTTGGAACCTCGAGCTGAAACCATGGTTTCAAGTGACTATTTTTCACTCTCTGAAATGGCAACTTTAGAGTATTTTCTTTCTTCCAACAGAGTCAAGGATGATGACCTCTGCCAGAGCCTTGTAAATCATTCTCTTAACCCAACAATAAGGCCCATAGTTTATTTCTCAGCTCGCCATTCATGAGATACAGGAAAACAGACTCCAACCTGTCTCAACTGCCATCATTACTTTTTGCGGTGGTTAGAATTAGATGACAGCTTTTCCTTGACTCAGCAACTGAGGTGGCTAGTGGCTTCTGTTTTATTAATGAAAGAAGGGAGAAAGGAGATATAATGTAAGGAGCCCTGGCCAAAGATTTAGTATGTCATTTGTGGGACAAGGGGGCTGTGTGTTTATTGTTGGATTTAATCCCAGCACTGACTTGTTGGGTGACCTTAAAGAAGCCCTTTCACCTTTTTAGCCTCAGTTTCTTCATTTGTAAAGTTACACTAGTGATGAACTTTATACCTATTTGATTCTAAACTTTTTAAACCAGTGACTCAGTTACCACCTCACTGGTTTCTCTTTAGAAAGGTAGTCTTTTCTGTATATATTATACTCTATTTCCCCAATACAATAGGTTCTTTTATAGTTTGGATGATTGGATTTACCTGCTCATTACTGTTTTAAAAATAGAATAAGTCACATATAACGCCTACAAATTATCCCCTCAGGCTGATAGAATTGGCAGGGAAAGAGGTGGCACCTTCCTCTTTCGAGATTTAACTTGAATGACACTTGTGTGGCATTTGAGGGACTCATGTGCAATCAAAACTCCAATGTTGAAATATCAGAGGTCTGAAGGGCAAGAGAACTATTTGACCCCATGGCTTGGGCTTTCCTACTTCTGAGCCTCTGATCTACTACCTGTCTTTCTGTTGGCTGCCTCCCATCCCCTTTGCCCAGCAAAATATTATCCCTCCTTCAAGGGATAATATTCTCTTCTCTCCCTTAGCTAAAAAGGGCCTCCTTTCTCTATTCCCTCTAGAAAGGGCCAAGGGCTTTCTGTCAGCAGCACTCCCATCAGCTGGGGGAATTGGGGTGACACATCATAGCACTCACCATAGCACTCAATAAATTGGTTGAACAAATGAACTTACTGAGATTCAAGAGCAGAATAGATAGGGTGAGGGTTCATGACATGTAGGCGAGGAAAAAAGGAGAACCAGATCAGTAGATCCTCATACCCAAATTTCTCCATTTGTTCGTTCATCCATTTGCCTACTATGGGCAAGGCCCTGTGCTCAGTGCCATATAAAGTTACAGACAATGTGACTCCTGCCTTCAAGAAAGAGAGTGAACCATGAGCACAAATACCCATGGTATAAAACAGTCGGAGCAATATGTTTTGACTTAGACATGTGACACAAACATACCAGTGATCAGAAAGATGGTACATAACCAGGTAATGTTCTGTTCTGTTATACATAGGTTACTGTCTTAGTAATCTAGTGCTGCTCTAACAGAAACACCGCAAGTGTATGGCTTTAACAAAGAGAAATTTATTTCCTCACAGTAAAGTAGGCTAAAAGTCCAAATTCAGGGTGTCAGCTCCAGGGGAAGGCTTTCTCTCTCTGTCGGCCTTCTCATCAATCTTCCCCCGGAACTATGAGCTTCTCCGTGCAGGGACCCCAGGTCCAAAGGACACACTCCGCTCCTGGCACTGCTTTCTTGGTGGTATGAGGTCCCCAATTCTCTGCTTGCTTCCCTTTTCTTTTATCTCTTGTAAGATAAAAGGTGGTGCAGGCCACACCCCAGGGAAATTCCCTTTACATTGGATCAGGGATGTGACCTTAGTAAGGGTGTTACAATCCCACCCTAATCCTCTTTAACATAAAATTACAATCACAAAATGGAGGACAACACAATACTGAGAATCACGGCCCAGCTAAATTGATACACACATTTTTGGGGGGACATAACTCAATCCATGACAGTTACCATAAGTTAGAGCCGACTCAATGGCAACTAACAACAACAACAACATGGGGCTGACTGAGGCCTTCGTTGAAAGTGTATTACAGCACAACTTCTTCCTCTGCCCAATCCCTTCTGTTTGACAGATGTTGATCCCAAGGACACTTCTTAATAGAAAGAATACCTACAAAACTCTATCTTAGGATCTACTCCCTACGGATCCCAACTTCCAACAAGTGCCCACTATGTACCAGACACTATTCTGGAGTGGTTAGAGTAGGGAACAAGACCAGGTCACTGCCTCATGGAGCATGCATTTGACTGGGAAGAGACAGACAACAAACAAATACACATATAATATGTTAAAGGGGGTTCTAGGCTGAATAAGGGAGTTGAAAATTGACTCAAGAAGCACGGAGGAGAGTGCTACTCTTTACAAAGAGATTAGCTGAGGAAGGCACTGCTGATGAGTAACAACCTAAATAAAATAAGAGAGTGGGACATGGCGATATCTTAGGAAAGAGTATTCTAGGGATTTGGAATAGCAACTTCAAAGACTTTAAGCAAAAAGTATACTTGACATGTCTGGGAAACAGAAAGAAGCATGGTAGCAGATGAGGACCCAGAGGGTCAAATCCTGTAATTCATTGTAAGGATTCTGGACTTTATCTTGCATGAGATGGGAAGGCATTGGAAGTTATGAACAGAGAATTTACATGAGCTGGTCCTAAAAATTCATTCTGGATGCAATGAGAAGGATAGAATTGTGGGGTGGGGGGACAAAGGTGAAAGCAGGGAGACCAATTAGAAGACTATTGCAGCAGCAGTCCAGGAGAAAGCTGATGGTAAAAGGGGGTTAACTCGGGTAGGGGCTGGTACAGGGATGCAATGGAGAAGGACTACAAAAGTGTAACATTATTGTCAATGTTCTATTTTCTGTATTGGGAGGTGCATTCACAGATATTTATCATATTATTTAAAACGATAAATAAATTAGTGAAATTTTAAAAGCGGGTCAAGCATTGACAAAAAATGAGTATGCTATCAACCAAAAGTTATGATTAATTAAATTCTATTTACAAAAGTTAAAAGAAGACAGTGATGTCTATTCAAAATCCAGGAGGAGATGTTGGATGCACGAGCCTTGAATTCAGGGCCTGGTTATAAATTTGATAGTCATAACCATGTAGATAGGACATAAAGCATGGGATGAAAAGAGCTGAGAACCAAGACTAGAACATTCCAACATTAAGAATTTGGGGATATCAGTGGCCAGTAGCCAGTTGTTGTGAAGTTGTACCCCATGTGCGTCAGAGTAGAACTGTGTTCCATAGGGTTTTCAATGGCTGATTTTTTCAAAAGCAGATTGCCAGGCCTTTCTTCTGAGGTGTCTCTTGGTGAACTTGAACTCCCAATCTTTTGGTTAGCAGCTGAGCACGTTAACTGTTTTTACCACCTAGAAACTCTAGGGACACAAGTAGGAATCAGCAAATGTGACTGAGAAGGAGAAGCCAGTGAGGAAAAAAGATGGAGGGGGTGATCAACTGGGTCATACGGTGCTTGAAATGTCAATTTAAGATGAAGTCAATTATGACCTTGCCCAGGAAGAATTGGATTCGGCAACATGGAGGTAGTTGGTAATCTCAGTTCATCAGAGTGGTAGAGATGAAAGCATGATTGGAGTGGGATCAAGAGAGAATAAGAGGACAGGAAGTGAAGATAGTAAATATAAACAATGCTTTTGTGGATTTTGCTATTAAAAAGTATAGAAGAATGGAATGGCAGCTGGAAGAGAGTCAAGGGACGGATGATTTAAGATGGAAGATATTCATTCTTCAACAAATATTTATTGACTATCTACTAATTGTCAGGCTGTGGAGTGAAGAATTACTTTAACCAAAGAATTTGGTTTTTATCCTTGATTCCCAAAGGGTACCTCTAAATTCTTGGAATTTCCTGAGTGACTGGAGTGTCTTTGTTATTCATGGAGGACTCCAGACCACACAAGATACATTATGCTAACAAGATGACTCAGGATATGTGGCTCAGAAGACCTACCCTGAGATAGCCCAACTTCTGGGGAGGGGAGAGAGACTGGAGACTGAGTTCAATCACATGGACATTGAGTCAATCAATCATACCTAGATAATAAAACCCCAATAAACAGTCTGTACACTGAAGCTTGAGTGAACTCCTTAGCTGGTGATAGACATTGATTCACAGAAGGGTAACACATTCTAGGGACCATGTAAGCTCTGTGTTCAGGACCCTCTTGAGTAGACAAGAGGGGATGGGATCCAGTGGACAAATGGGGGAGAATTAGCCTTAGATAGGAGCCAGTACAAGCTGTCTTTTGTAATAAGTGGGAAGGAGAGAATGTGAGTAAGATTGCAGTAGGCCGGTTGACTTCGTTGTGGGAATATGTGCATGTTTTCCTCAGATTAAGTATATTGTCCCAGTGAAATAAGTGGCAAAGTCTTCAGATGAGTGTGAATTGGAATGAAAGTGTTTGAGTTCTGAGAAAAGAGGAGGAAGTGTGAAATACTTGTCCGTAACAGTGAGAAAGTTAATGCATTCATTCACATACTATGTGCCAGGCACTATTCGAGGTACTTGGGATAGACCAGTGAACAGAACAGGGATGTCTGCCCTCATAGAGCTTACACTTGAATGAATTAACTAGAAAAATGTACTAAGATTTCTAGGCAGCACTCAGGTCGCATTGAGGTTTGGAATGAAGGCTTTAAATGAGAATGATCACGTGGTTGTGTATGGGAGGGACAGCCACTTGAGGGTATTGTTGAATGATTAGCTAAGGGGGTTTTGATTTCCAACAGAGGTGTCTAGAGAATATGAAGTAGAAATTGACAAAAAGAAAAACCAACACTTTTTAACGTCTGTCAAAAACTAAAGAAAACCTAACTTAATTGACTCCACCTCACACTCTACATTTCTTTCTATCCCTATCACCACTGCTTTCTTTCTAGGTCTCAGTTCTTGGCTGAACTATTTCAATAGTCTCTTAACATTTCTCTTTTCCATTATTTTCTCCCTTTAAACCAGTTGATAAAACTTGTTAGATTACTTTTCCATAAATACAACAGTCAATGTGTCAGTTCTCTTGCTCAGAAGCCCAACAGCTTCTTATTCCCTACAGGATAAAGTCTAAATTTATTTTTATTTTCAACTCTGTTCTTAATTCGATTCCCAATTTGCCCATGCTATTCTTGTATCTTCATATTGCCTTACCTGAATATTCCGCTCCATTCAGATCAATTTACTCAATTGTTCTTATCCATGCCTTCGCACACATAAGGATCTTCACTTGGAGCACAGCAACTTCTCTGCCTGTCTTAATGTACTTCTTCACTTCAAGGCCCAACTCAAATAGCTTCCTTCCTGCCTGCCCAAGTCCTCAGTGAGCATCACCCCCGCTTCCCCACCATACCACCAATTGTTTATATAACTCTGTGAGCACTTACACTAAATTGATAATTATGTTTTACATGTATATTCCCCACCTCCCCAGCTAGATTATAAGCTCATAGCAAGCAGAAGTCATGCCTTATACTGTTGTCTATCAGAGCTTTTGCACTTGGAGAGTCAACCTTTTTTTTGGATGTTTACTTTTCTTTGCTGACTCAGAGACCGAAAGGATCCCATCAGGGAACTCTCATGCCAACCCCTCTGATTGGTGGTTCCAATTACAGGGAGCTCATATGAGAAGCTGTCTCCCATTTGTTCTCACTCCATTACAAAATTCCTTGTGTTAATTCAACATTGTCCTAAGACCCATTAGGTAAAACTATGTTGAAAGTAGTTTAATTAGAACCCTTGTGATTTTGCAAGATTGCCAGAAGTGCTAGTCTCTCTAGGCAGAACCTAGGCTTATAAAATGCAGCATTTTCAGATATCCACATAGCAGTGGAGGAGATCAGCTATTCAGACTTGTTGAAGATGAAGTTTTGAGAAGTTCCTCCTTTGCTGGTTGAGGTCACTTGGCTAATAGACAGATTTTGCCAATGTAGCTTACTGTCAAAAAACTGTGGCGTAAAAAAACACACACTCCCTACACACACACACACACACCCTCTCTTACTTTACCTAGATAAATATAATAGCACCCTGGGTGTGCCAGCACAGCCCCAACAATTATAGTTATAAACAGCAATTACCATTTTACCGCATCCAGAGTTCTTTGTTCCCCACATGAAATCTCTCCATTTGAAGCTGAGTCTTTTCTGCACCCAGAACAGTCAGCTCATTTTTTTCCCAGCAAAGATTTATTGAAAGCTTACTATTCATCAAAGATAAATGGGCTTGGGGTAAAGGATACAAAATAAAATAAGCCCTGGGTTCTAACCTCAAGGGGTTTAAAATCTAGTAACAAGAGGCAGATAATGAAAGCAAATAAGACTGTTAAGCTCAAGTTCAAGTTCTAGAAGAAACGTGTAAATTGGAAAAAGTGGGAATATATAGAAAGAGATAACTTGGATGGGAGGGGAAGGGACATGTCAAGAAAGACTTCGAAGAAGACCTATTAAAAGATGTGCAATTGAGACAGGGATAGGGGAGAGCATTCTGGGAGGTAGGAACAGCATAAGCAAATTCATGGAGTCTTCACAGCCTGATAGGGGACTTCCAGAGAGTTGATATGACTAGCGTGTAGGGTATGCTGTGGGGCACAGCAATAGCTAAAGCTGGAAAGGTTGACAGGTCCCAAGTCACAGAGGAACCTCAGTGGGCACTCAATTTCAGTTCATATTTATTGAACTGAATTGAGTTTCTAAGGCTTGAAGGTGGGCACAAAAATTAAGGCTCATTTATTCACCCATTTGACAGTTATTTACTGGACATCTCCTCTGTGCCAGACACTGAGTAGCAGTAGGTCCTTTCCCTCCAAGAGAGCACAGTGCAATGGAGGAGAAAGGCACATAAATACCTAATAAATATCACTTAATAAGGTAAGTACAATCATAGCAATAACATGGGGGAAGTAAGCAAACATGGAAAAGGGGGGTACCCCCTCAGTCTGGCAAAAAGGTCAAGGGAGAGAGGAGTAGATAGAGTTTGTTCCTTCTGGCTTCATTTTCTCATAAAACAGGAGACTAGATCACCTGCTAAGAGCGGACTGGGTGGAGTGAGAAGCAAGCTTGAGAAGAATGGTAAAAGGATGAGCTATAAATTGAACGGAATGGGAGAGGGAGCTGACTGCTAACAAGTGCAAGTACTAAAGGACAACAGAGGGTAAACATCACTCACTTGGTGGCAACAAGTTACATGGCTGTGTTGTTTTCCTCAGCAGCTAGATAAAGATGTTGGGTTTGAGTTTTGACAGGGTGGCAAAGTATAAACAAACCACTGTTTCTCACAGGGGACACAAGTGGCACTTGAGTAGGTACACTTTCTTTTGTAGGACTCAGCCACACATTTTAGGACATTAAATATCCCTGAACTGGATCCTAAATGCCAGTAGCATTTTCCAGTCACTGTGGTGTCCAAAAGCATTTCCAAACACTCCCTAGGGTCAGCACCCATAGTCAAGAATCACTGACTTAGAGGTTGAGAAGAACTTTCTAAATTAAGCATAAATACACCCTTCTTGATTACCAGGATATTTATATTACAACCTCCTCTAAGAGAGAATCTTAGCTCATTGATTTAAGGTCTTTAAAAACAGACAGGGCACTAGTCTGATGTGATATTAGCTGCACTATTATAAGCTTGCGTTAAATAGGCACACAGTCAGTGATTGTTTGGCTAATTAAAAGTTGCTACTCTATTAGCTATGGCAATTTACTGAAATGCAGGACCTTGTATTAAAATATGGGCAGGAAGGTAGTTTGTTATGTCAAGACAAAAAGTCTTTGTATTTTATTTAAAAATAATCTTATAGCAACACAAAAGTGGAACATGGCTTTATTTTATGAGCTACTTAAAACTAATTTAGTGGGCTACTCTGAAAAAGATTAAATATTACACACATTGAACTACTTCTTTAGGCTTCTATCTATTGATAATGAATGCTGTTGATTGGAATGGGGCAAGCCTTTTGAGACTGTATCTTCTGACCAGAACAGTTCAAAAAGGGCACAGACTGAAGGGAACCCAAAGTTCACCTGTGCTTTGAAACATACTTCCAAGAAGGGCAGTCCACTGACATCAGTTAGAAAGTAACTTTACGTTCTGTTGAAACACACTTTGCATCACCAGTTCAGCTTGGAAACATAACATCCACTTCCATTTGTTAAGGTGTAAACAAACAAACAAACAAAAACTCACTACTGTTGAGTCGATTCTGATTCCAACTCATAGCGACCCTATAGATCAGAGTAGAACTGCCCCACAGGGTCTCCAAGGAGCAGCTGGTGGATTCAAACTGCCAACCTTTTGGTTAGCAGCTGAGCTCTTTAACACTGCACCACCAGGGCTCCTGCTGATTACCAGGATATTTAAATTAGAACCTTTTTCCCAGGGAGTATCTTAGCTCATTGACTTGAGGTCTTTAAGAATAGGAAGGAAGGAAGGAAATGAGGGAGAGAAACCGGGAAGATGATGAGAGGGAGAAAGCTGTTCAAGCAACTGCAGTGCTGGCACAAGTATATATTCCCCCAAACAGAAACACTCCTTCTCTTACATGTACACTGCTCTCGTGGATCCAAACCCCACAAACGTGTAAGCACAAACACTCATCTACACACACATTCACACACATGTCCCAGTAAGAGAGTGAAAAAATCATTTAACAAGTAATTATGGTGCTTCTTCTAGATGTCAGACATTATTTATTATTCAGCAGTCTTGTTACCGGGTGGGAATCCCAGGTTCTGCTCAGCGTAACTCCAATTGGCCAATAAAGAAGACGTGGAAGTGGGAGAGCAGGAAAGGCGCCTTTATTTCGTTCGGTAAGGAAAGGAGTCAGTTGGAGCTACTGCCGCTCCTGAGGGCAAGGGGAAAAGTTACTTTTAAGGGGTTTACAAGCAGGGAGTTCATACAAGTTACATCAACAACATTCTTAATCATATTGCGCAGGTGCAATGGGGTTTACATGTAACTTCCTAGGAAAGGAAGCAGGATTTTAATCCAAAGCTGTGGGGGAGGAAGCCAAGCAAAGGAAACAGGATCCTAAGGCAAAAAAGCCGCTGGGTGAGCTAAGCAAAGAAAGCAGGATTCTGATACAAAGCTGCTTGAAACCAAAAAAACCCAAACCCGTTGCCCTCGAGTGATTCCGACTGACTAGAACTGCCCCATAGAGTTCCCAGGGAGTGCCTGGTAGATTTGAACTGCTGATCTTTTGGTTAACAGCTGTAGCTCTTAACCCCTACGCCACCAGGGTTTCCAAAGCTGCTTGAGGTAGTGGAATTTTCCACAGCCTAGGCAATCTGTCTTAGTCGCAGGTCCCACTCTAGGCACAAACTCCTCTTTTTTCTCCTCCTTACCAGCTTAGCTCTGCCAAGATCCATTATCTACTGTTGACTTTCCTAATTGCCTCTATAGCCCCATTATCTTCTGCCCCAAAGCTGCAACTTCCTCTATGTCCCTTATCTGGTTAATAACACCACCCTCTACCCCATCATCCAGCAACTTTCTCAATTATACTATTTAATGGCTTTTTTTTAGTCCTCATCTTTTTGGCTTTTCTGTGAGAGGGAATCATTCAATCGTTTAGTCAGCAAGTATTTCTTAAGGGCTTACTATGTGCCAACATGGTGCTAGATATTGGGGATACCAAGACAAATAAGACCCTGAAACCCTCTTCTCCCCTAGCTTCCATAAAATTACATCATCTTCATCTCTTAAATGTTCAATTGTTTCTTCTACCAAAAACAAACCAAAACCCAGAAGTTTCCCTCACATTCCACAGTTAATTCATCAGCAAGTCATGTCATTTTTACTTTCAAAACGTATCTCAAGTTTGCCTACCTCTCACCATCTCCATTGTTACTTTTTGTGTCCCAATCACCATAATCTCTAACCAGGACTACCTCAATAACCTCCTAGCTGGTCTCCCACTTCCCCACTTACTCTCTATAGTCCACAACAACCAAAGAGATACTTCCAAATTATAAGTCAGATCATGTCCCTCTCCTACTCAAAGCCTCCAATGAGCTCCCCAACACACCTTAAAATAAACTCCAAAATATTTACCATGGTTTTTAAGACCTTCCATGACCTGGCTCCTGCTTGCTTCTTCTCCTTCATCCCATACTACTCTCCCTTACTCACTCTGCTCCAGCCCCACTGATCCCCTGGCCCTCTGACCATTGCCCAAATTCACCGAACTGTTTCTCAACTCAAAATCTGTATACTCTTGTTTCTGTGTCTGGAATGCTCTTCTCCGGGTCTTCCATGGTTGCCTCTTCTCAGATATCCACTCAAATATCACTTCCTGAGAGACTGTCCCTTATCATTCAATCAAAAATTACTCCTTCCACCCCTCTTTCCACCTCCTCTCACTCTCCCACACTCCATCACTCTCTAGTTCTTATTTTGCTTTATTTTCTCCATGGCACTATTTAAAGTCATATTGTTTATTTATGTGTTTATTTGTCTACTGTGTGCATTCTCTTACATGAAAACATAAGCTTCAAAAAGACAAGGAGTTTCTCTGATCCCAGGACATAGAACACATGGCACATAGGATTAGCCTCCATCTGCAGATCCTCTTCCATTGCCCATCATCTAAGTGTAGGGGTTTCATAAAGAGCAATCCTCAGCCATCTTTTGTTCATTCTACACTCTCTTAGTCAACTGTTTTTTCATGGCAGTGTTTCTCAAAGTGTGATCAGTGCATCCAAATCACCTGGTATGCTGCTTAAAAATGCAGATTCCTGGGTCCAGCACTAAATCTATTGAATCTTTGTTTCCACAGGGAGGAGCCTGGAAAGCTGTATTTTAATAAGCTGTTCAGCTGATTCTTGTGTTTTATAAGCTTGAGAACCACTATTCTATGATTTCAACAACAATCTTTCTGATTTCCAAACTTGAGATTCCACCTCTTGTTTCCAAAGGATCCTTAAGCAGTGTTGCTTTTGCTTCCTTAGCATTTCTCAAATTTGTGCTCTGTTCACGCTTGCAGTCTCTTACCTGGTTCAGGGATCAGTACTTCATTTGAATTACCTACAAGAGTTGAGCTTCCTAAACTACTCAGCCCATCATTCTCCTAACCCATGCCACCTCCCAGTTCTAAAACCTTCAGTGGTTTTCCATTTCCTCCAAAATGAACTTCAGACTCTTCCCTGGGCCTCTGGGGCCCCCCTCCATCTCTTTTTTAGATTCTACCTGTCAGGCAAGGATCAGTTCATGTAACAGTTTCTCCAGGAAACCTCTCATTTCAGCAGATTATGCTCTCCCCCTCCTTAGATGCCCAAAGAACTCTGCTATCTCTTAAGGTATTTATTCTTTTTACCTTTAGTAGAGTTATTAATTTACCTGTCTTCCTTCTTCCTCTAATTTGTAAGTTCCGTGAGTGCAGGAAGACTTAGCTCAATGGTTGGTGCTCAATAAATATTTGTTGAATGATTGCGTTCATGTTTGATTAAAAATATATTTTATCATTCTGTGTTTTTTTCTCTTCCAGTCATTAAAAACAAAACAAACAAACAAAACCAACCTATAAGATATTAATTGAAAAAATGTGTTTCATTGATTTCTGCTAAAAGAAAAACGCTGGCAGCCAATACTGCACCCATTAGTGATAATGATCAATTTAGAGATCACAATGAATTTCAAAAACAAATTTATTATAATCAAAGACATGAAACCATTTAATAATATAACAAATAACAACAACAAAAAACTTTTGAGTCCTCAATCATAATCACTGTCATGGATTGAATTGTTTCCCCCAAAAATTTCTGTCAACTTGGCTGGGTCATAATTCCCAGTATGGTATGATTGTGTACCATTTTGTAATCTGATGTGATTTCCTTATGTGTTGTAAATTCAATCACTATGATCTAATAGGATGGATTAGCGGCAGTTATACTGATGAGGTATACAAGATTGGATATGTCTTAGGCCAATCTCTTTTGAGATATAAAAGAGAGAGGCAAGCAGAAACACATGGGAACCTCATACCACCAGGAGGGCAGTGCCGGGAACAGAGTGCATCCTTTGGGCCTGAGGTTCCTGGGCAGAAAAGCTCCCAGACCAAGGGAAGACTGATGACAAGGACCTTTCTCTGGAGCCAGCAGAAAGAGAGGGCCTTCCCCTGGAGCCAGTGCCCTGAATTTGGACTTAAAGCCTACTGGACTGTGACACAATAAATTTCTCTTTGTTGGGGCCATCCACTTGTGGTATTTCTGTTGGAGCATCACTAGATGCCTAAGACTGTCACAAAACAGGATTCTAAATCAGTGCAAAGGAAAGCAGCCCTTTGTGAATATTTCACTTATAAAATAGTTTAAACTTAGAAATGGGGAGAGTTGACTCTCAGAACTCCACTCTTTGGTGTAACTTTTCCTTGTTTGCCAGTGTGGAACAATTTTACCTTCTCTTAGGCAGATATAAAGCTTGGATGAACTGTGGGTAGCTGGGACCACCCGCCCTGATCCCTGCTCACAACTGTCCCTACCACTGCAGTTCTGTATCTACTGCTGGACTGAGGGAGATATGTCCAAGACATCATAGCTGGGAATGTCATATGGATTTTCTTTGAGAAAATGATGCTGTACGTGGGGCAAAATATACCAAAATAAAACTTTCAATGGACCCCTTATCTTATATTTTGGATTAAACAGACTTGTGGCATCTACCCTGGGGGGCTAACCATATAACCTTGATGGCATGGGAAAATGCATTTTGAATCCCCACCAATAGACCAACTTTTAAAACACCCTTTTCTGAACACACTTTGCAGCTGAAAAATGTCCTCTCATTTTCTCACTTAGTTCTATGGCTTTTGCAAAATGGCTCTTGATCCTGTGGCCTCTGGCCTGAGGGTATGGAAGATATCAAGCAGATGTATCATTTGCTCCACGCAAACGATATTTCTTAGAAAATAAGAAAGACAAAATACAAATAAAATTGTACATACACTAAGGCATTGAAGATGATTTTTGAAATTATTTTTCCTAAGTTTTGTTGCCATGATGTTCTATTCATTCATGCAAAGAACAATTTATATCTCATACAATTCACCTGAAATTTATTCTCTTGTTCTTGTCTGCCCAGAAATCATTAACTCACAGGGTTGGAAGAGCCTTGGGAGATCATCTGGTCCAATGCCCTCATTGTGCCAACAAACACGATGAAATTGCTTCAGTTTTATCTTTATCATAAATTCTATGTGCCACAAATGTTCAGAATGCCTCCTATGGGTTCCAAATGTAGTCTGTGCTTCTACATTAAACCAGCTTCGTTTATGCAACTACAGGGAGAATAAATACATGATGCCTCTTTGGATGATATAAGATAGAAAGCAATATCAGAATCAACTATAAAGTGGTATTCTCCCTGGTACTGGTACAGCGACAGATACATTGACCAATGGAACAGAATTGAGAACCCAGATGTAAATCCATCACCTAAAGTCACCTGATCTTCGACAAGGGCCCAAAGTCCATCAAATGGGGAAAAGACAGTCTTTTTAACAAATGGTGCTGGCAAAACTGGATATCCATCTGCAAAAAAATGAAACAGGACCCATACCTCACATCGTATACAAAAACTACTTCAAAATGGATCAAAGACCTGAATATAAAGCCTAAAACTATAAAGTTCATAGAAGAAAAAATAGGACCAACACTTCAGGCCTT
Source organism: Dugong dugon (assembly GCA_030035585.1). Classification (NCBI taxonomy): domain Eukaryota; kingdom Metazoa; phylum Chordata; class Mammalia; order Sirenia; family Dugongidae; genus Dugong; species Dugong dugon. Next base: position 158,823,636 of record CM057462.1, read on the forward strand.
AATACATGGCATTAACAGGATACAAACCATAACCATCAATGCACAAAACCCAATAGATAAGCTAGATAACTGGAATCTTCTAAAAATCAAACACCTATGCTCTTCAAAAGACTTCACCAAAAGAGTAAAAAGAGAACCTACAGACTGGGGAAAAATGTTTGGACAGTCCAAGTCAGGCAAAGGTCTAATCTGCATAATCTACAAGAAAATCCAACACCTCTACAACAAAAAAACAAATAATCCTATTAAAAAATGGGCAAAGGAAATGAACAGACCCTTCACCAAAGAAGACATTCAAGCGGCCAACAGACACATAAGGAAATGCTCGCGATCACTAGCCATTAGAGAAATGCAAATTAAAACCACAATGAGATACCATCTCACCCCGGCATTACTGGCACAAATCAAAAACACTGGAAATAACAAATGTTGGAGGGGCTGCGGGGAGATCGGAACACTTATGCACTGCTGGTGGGAATGCAAAATGATACAACCATTTTGGAAAATGATATGGCGCTTCCTCAGAAAGCTAGAAATAGACATACCATTCGATCCAGCAACCCCACTTCTAGGAATATATCCTAGAGAAATAAGAGTCATCACTCGGATAGACATATGCACACCTATGTTCATGGCAGCATTGTTCACAATAGCAAAACGATGGAAACAACCTAGATGCCCATCAACAGATGAATGGATAAACAAACTATGGTACATACACTCAATGGAGTACTATGCAACGAGAAAGAACAACGATGAATCTGTGAACCATCTCATAACATGGATGAAACTGGAGGACATTATGCTGAGTGAAATAAGTCAATCACAAAAGGACAAATATTGTATGAGACCTCTATTGTAAAAACCCATGAAAAAGTTCACACACAAAATGTAACAATCTTTGTTGGTTACCAGGGATGGGAGGGGTGGGGGTGGGGGAATACTAACTAGATAATAGATAAGTGGTATCTTGGGTGAAGGGTGAGACAGTACACAATACAGGTGAAACCAGCACAACTTGTAGAAGGAGAGGTCATGGAAGCTCCATAGACACATCCAAACTCCCTGAGGGACTGAATTGCTGGGCGGAGGGCTCTGGGGACCATGGTCTTGGGGAATACCTAGCTCAATTGGCATGACACAGCTTATAAAGACAATGCTGTACATTCTACCTTGGTGAGTAGTGTCTGGGGTCTTAAAAGCCTGTGAGCAGCCATCTAAGATACTCCACTGGTCTCATCCCTTCGGGAACAAGGGAGAATGAAGAGAACAGGATACAAGGAAAAGATTAGTCCGAAGGACTAATTGTTCACAGCTACTAAGGCCTCCACCGGACTGAGTCCAGTACAGCTAGATGGTGCCCAGCTACCACCACTGACTGCTCTGACCAGGATCACAACAGAGGGTTCTGGACAGAGCTGGAGAAGGATGCAGAGCATAATTCTAACTCACAAAAAAAAAAAAAAAAAAAGACCAGATTTACTGGCCTAAAGGAGACTGGAGAAACCCCGAGAGTATGGCCCCCAGACACCCTTTTAGCTCAGTGGTGAAGTTACCTCTGAGGTTCACTGTTCAGCCTGGGAGTGGACAGCCCCGTAAAACCAAATGAGACTAACGAGGTACAGGAGTCCAGTGACTAGGGCCAGAAAGCAGAAGGGGACAAGGAAGCTGTTGATAGGGAGCCCAAGGTTGAGTAAAGATATTGTTGATGTGTTGTGAGATTGTTAACCATTGTTATAGTGCAACATTTGTAGTAACTGTTAAATGAGAAACTTTTGTTCTGTAAGCCTTCATCTTAAGTGAGAATAACAGAACAATTCGAAGAGTGTAGTCAATGTCACTGAACTGTGCATGTAGAAATTTTTGAAATGGTGTATATTTGGTGTATTTTCACCAAAAAAAAAAAAAAAAAGAGGTTGAGAAGTTAGAGGGTTGATATATTGTGGGGTTGTTAACCAATGTTATAAAACAACATGTGTACTTCTGTTTCATGAGAAACTAGTTGTTCTGTAAGCCTTCACCTGAAATACAATAAAAAAAAAAATAAAAAATAAAAAGTGGTATTCTGGAAATAAATACCAGAGACTCAAATTTTTAAACTAAGACTCTGCATGCAGGAAGAACAAATGGAAGAAACATCTAACAGCAATGCTTAACTCTCGGACTCCTTGGTGCTTTGGAAATAGTCTATTCTTTCATCTAATTTTTTTGGAAAGTAGCTGAGTATCTTGATCAAATAGCCAAACACCTTTTTATAAAAGTTGCCTTTTTTTTCTGGTAGAAGTCTCTTTACCTAAGAACTTCCTTTTCTTTTTCAGCAGTAGGAAATTTCTTCTGACATAGGAGAGCTGTGAGCAGGGCACATGGTAACCCAGGAGAGTTGCTTTGGGAGGTGTGATGTTGGGGGTTATGGATACTTTTGAGTGGAGTCTTTATCAGTCTGTGGAAAAGATGAGGAAATAGAGGAAGATGACAGAAAAGCAAATCTTTTTTTTTTCTTTTAGTTGTTGTGCTTTAAGTGAAAGTTTATAATTCAAGTTAGTCTCCCATACAAAAATTTATACTTGCATTTTTATGTGACCCTAATTGCTCTCCCTATACTGTGACAGCAACCCCTCCTTTCCACCTCAGATTTCCTGTGTCCATTCAACCAGCTCCTGACCCTTTCTGCCTTCTCATCTCACCTCTGGACAGGAGCTGCCCATTTAGTCTCATGTATCTACATGAGCTAAGAAGCACACTCTTCATGAGTATCATTTTATGTCTTATAGTCCAGTCTAATCTTTGTCTGAAGAATTGGTCTTGGGAATGGTTTTAGTTTTGGGCTAACAGAGAGTCCGGGGGCCATGTCTTCTGGGGTCCCTCCAGTTTCAATCAAACCATTAAGTTTGATCTTTTTAGAATTTGAGTTCTGCACCCCATTTTTCTCCTGCTCTCTCAGGGACTCTGTGCCGTGTTCCCTGTTAGGGCAGTAATTGGTGGTAGCCAGGCACCAACTAGTTCTTCTGGTCTCAGGATGATGAAGTCTCTGGTTTATGTGGCCCTTTCTGTCTCTTGGGCTAATATTTTCCTTGTGTCTTTGGTGTTCTTCATTCTCCCTTGCTCCAGGTGGGTTGGGACAAATTAATGCATATTAGATGACCACTCACTAGCTTTTAAGACCCCAGACGCCACTCACCAAAGTAGGATGCAGAACATTTTCTTAATAAACTTTGTTATGTCAATTGATCTAGATGTCCCTGGAAACCATGGTCCCCAGACCCCTGCCCCTGCTACTCTATCCCTCAAAGTGTTTGGTTGTATTCAGGAAACTTCTTAGCTTTGGTTTAGTCCAGTTGTGCTGACTTCCCCTGTAGTGTGTGTTGTCCTTCCCTTCACCTAAGATAATTCTTGTCTACTATGTAGTTAGTGAATACTCCTTTCCCTCCCTCCCCATACTCATAACTATCAAACAGTGTTTTTTTCTGTGTTTAAACCTTTTCTTGAGTTCTTATAATAGTGGTCTCATATAATATTTGTCCTTTTGCGACTGACTGAATTCACTCAGCATGTCTTCCAGATTCCTCCATGTTATAACATGTTTCACAGATTCATCGTTGTCCTTTATCGTTTATAGTATTCCATGGTGTGAATATACCATAATTTGTTTATCCATTCATCTGTTGATGGGCACCTAGGTTGTTTCCATCTTTTTGTTATCATGAACAGTGCTGCAATGAACACGGGTTTGCATATATCTATTCCTGTGATGGCTCTTATTTCTCTAGGATATATTTCAAGGAGTGGGATTGCTGGATTGTATAGTACTTCTATTTCTAGCTTTTTAAGGAAGTGCCAAATCGATTTCCAAAGTGGTGTACCATTTTACATTCCCACCAACAGTGTAGAAGTGTTCCAGTCTTTCCACAACCTCTCCAACATTCATTATTTTGTGTTTTTTGGATTAATTCTAGCTTTGTTGCAGTGAGATGGTATCTCATTGTAGTTTTGATTTGCATTTCTCTAATGGGTAATGATTGTGAACATTTCCTTATGTGCCTGAATGTCTTCTTTGGCGAAGTGTCTGTTCATACCCTTTCCCCATTTTTTAATTGGGTTATTTGTCTTTTGTTTTTGAGATTTTGCAGTATCTTGTAGATTTTAGAGATTAGACACTGATTGGATTTGTCGTAGTCAAAAATTTTTTCCCAGTCTGTCGGTTGTCTTTTGACTCTTTTGGTGAAGTCTTTTGATGAGCATAAGTGTTTGATTTTTGCTCCCAGTTATCTAGTTTGTCTTCTGGTGTTTTGTGCATTGTTACTTACTGTTTGTATTCTGTTTATGCCATGTATTAGGGCTCCTGGCGTTGTCCCTATTTTTTCTTCCATGATCTTTATCGTTTTTGATTTTATATTTAGGTCTTTGATCCATTTTAAATTAGTTTTTGTGCATGGTGTGAGGTATGGGTCTTGTTTCATTTTTTTGCAGATGGATATCCAGTTATGCCAGCACCATTTGTTAAAGAGACTGTCTTTTCCCCAATTAACAGACCTTGGGACTTTGTCAAATATCAGCTGCTCACAGGTGGGTGAATTTATGTCTGTATTCTCAGTTCTGTTCCATTGGTCTATGTGTCTGTTGTTGTACCAATACAAGGCTGTTTGGACTACTGTGGCGGTATAATAGCTTCTAAAATCAGGTAGTGTGAGGCCTACCACTTGTTCTTCTTCTTCAGTAATGTTTTACTTATCTGGGGCCTCTTCCCTTTCCACATGAAGTTGGTGATTTGTTTTGCCATCTCGTCAACAAATGCTGTTGGAATTTGGATTGGGATTGCATTGTATCTGTAGATCGCTTTAGGTACAATTGACGTTCTCACAATGTTGAGTCTTCCTATCCGTGAGCCAGGTATGTTTTTCCACTTATGCAGGTCTCTTTTGGTTTCTTGCAGTAGTGTCTTGTAGTTTTCTTTGTATAGGTCTTTTACATCTCTGGTTAGATTTATTCCTAAGTATTTTATCTTGTTGGGAGCTGTTGTAAATGGTATTGATTTGGTGATTTCCTCTTTGAAGTTCTGTTTGTTGGTGTAGAGGAATCCAACTGATTTTTGTATGTTTATCTTGTATCTTGATACTTTGCTGAAATCTTCTTTTAGTTCCATTAGTTTTCTTGTGGATTCTTCTGGGGTTTTCTAGGTATAAGATCATATCATCTGCAAATAGGGATACCTTTACTTTTTCCTTACTGACTTGGATGCACTTTATTTCTTTTTCTAGCCTAATGCTGTGGCTAGGACTTCCAGCACAATGCTGAGTAAGAGTGGTGATAAAGGGCATCCTTGTCTGGTTCCATTCTCAAGGGGAATGCTTTCAAATTCTCTCCATTTAGGATGACATTGGCTGTTGGCTTTGTATGAATGCCCTTAGTTATGTTGAGGAATTTCCCTTCTATTCCTATTGCTGAGAGTTTTTATGATGAATGGGTGTTGGACTTTATTAGATGCCTTTTCTGCATCAATTGATAAGATCTAGTGGTTCTTGTGAAAAGCAAATCTTTTATATATGAATGGAGATAAAAACAAAGCTATTGAATACCAGAATGATAAATAGCCTCTGGATCAGACAAACTCATTCATTCCCTCTTCAGAGCAGTCCCACCTTTATCTGAATTACTTATTGAGATTCTGTGTAACATTTTGTTTAACAAAAATAGTTGCACTAAAGGAGGTTCAAAAAAATTGAAAACCTTTGATCTATTTCAATTCCCTCACTTTAAGTCAATTAAATGGACATTAATTAAGCACCAGCTATGGAGCATTGGTGGCGCAGTGTTTAAGAGCTACGGTGAGCTACGGCTGCTAACCATAAAGGTAAGCAGTTCGAATCTACCAGCCACTCCTTGGAAACTCTAGGGGGCAGTTCTACTCTGTCCTATAGGGTTGCTATGAGTCAGAATCAATTTGACGGCAATGGGTTTTTTTTTTTTTTTTTTTTACATTTTGTGAACTATGCTGGTTTCTGAGGATATAAAGATGAATAAGACACATTCCTGCTCTTCAGAAATTTATCACCTTGTGGGAAAGACAGACTCATCAATTACCACAACAGAGGTGATAAGAGCTACATGAACACAGATGAAGGTACAATTAATTTAGCCTGGAAGAGCCAAAAAACTATAAAAAAGGTAACATTTGAGTAGGATCCTCAAAAATGTTAGAAGTTTGTCCGGTGGACAAATAAGATAAGAGTATTCAAGAGCAGCACCTGGTGTGGCTACTTTGAGACGATTGCTAGGGTAGTGGGGGCTGCTGGAGCTGCTACGGAGAGGGACGCTGGGGCCAGGGCAGGAGGCACAGTGAGCACCATATACAGTGGTTGTCAGTTGTTTGCTCATATTGTTTACATATGTAACTTTGGAAGCAATATGGAGGGTAGTGAAGGGAGGAGACAAGTCAGGAGGTCTTAAAAGAGTTCAAGTCGGGGGAGGATGAGAGCCTGGACTCTCAGCAGGTATGGATGGGAGAACTCAAATGGAAGGAATGTTTGGAAGTAGGATTGATTGTACTTGGTGATAAACTAGGTGTTAGAGATAAGGAAGAAAACAAAACAAAAGAATTTATTGCTGTCCTGTTGATCCAACTCATGAGGATCCCATGTGTTACAAAGTAGAACTGCTCCATAGGGTTTTCTTGGCTGTAATCTTTATGGAAGCAAATCACCAGGATTTTCTTTTGTGGTACCACTTGGTGATTTGAACCCACCAACCTTTAGGTTAGCAGTTGAGAGCAAACCATCTGCACCACTCAGAGACCTATGTAAGGAAGAAGAGGAACCAAAATTGGTTCCAATTTAATTTCCAAATAACTCCTTGGGTTATTTCTTGGAAAAAGGGTGGGCATGATTCTATTATTCTGTCTGCAAAAGACAGAAGCTCAGTTTGGGCAAAATGGTAAATATATTATCCTCAGAATCCAAGTTTGGGTTAAGAAACCAAATTGCAGATGCAGCTAGGCATCTAGAATGAACAGAATGCTTTCTAAATTAATCCTTTCTCTCACCATCCCTCCTACACATACACCTGTCATCTCTGCTTCCTTCTGTGTTAGTTTTTTTCCCTTCATTTTTGCTTTTTTGAAAAACAGCTTTGGTGAAGTATAATTGACATACAATAAACTGTACCTATTTAAAGTGTACAATTTGATAATTTTGAAATATGTCTATGCTCTTTAAACCATCACCATAATCAAGATAGTGAACATAGCTCAATCAACTTAATACACCATGTCAATAGAACAAAGCAAAAGAACAACATGATCATCTGTATGGATGCATAAAAAGCATTTGATAAAATCCAACACCCTTTCTTGATGAAAACCCAAAGAAGATTGGAATAGAAGGGAAATTCCTAAATATGACTGAGAACATATATGAAAGGCCAACAGCCAACATTATACATAAAGGAGAAAGACTAAGCGCTTTCCCCTTGAAATCAGGAACAAGACAAGGGTGCCTGCTCTTACCACTTCTATTCAATATTGTATTAGAAGTCCTAGCTAGAGGAATAAGACAAGAAAAAAGAAATAAAACATATCCAGATTAGAAAAGAAGAAGTACCACTATCTCTATTAGCGGATAATATAATCCTATATATAGAAAATCCCAAAGAGTACACAAGAAAGCTTCTAGAGCTAATAGAGGAATTTAGCAAAGTTGCAGGGTACAAGGTGAACAAACAAAAATTGGTTGGGTTTCTATATACCACCAATGAGAAATCTGAAAGGGAAATTAGGGAAACAATTCCATTTACAATAGCAGCTAAGAGAATAAAATATCTAGGAATAAATCTAACCAGGGACATGAAGGACTTATACAATGAAAACTATAAAACACTGCTGAAAGAGATTAAAAAAAGAAATAAATGGAAAGATGTTCCATGTTCAGGGACTGGAAGACTTAATATTGTTAAGATGTTAATACTACCCAAAGTGATCTATAGATTCAGTGCAATCCTGATCAAAATTCCAACAGTCTTCTTTACAGACATAGAAAAAACAATCCTCAACTTTATATGGAATGGCAAGATACCCAGAATAGCTTTAAAAAAATGTCGAAAGAGAAGAACAAATTAGGACTCACACTTCCTGATTTTAAAACATACTATACAGCCACAGTGATCAAAACAGCCTGGTACTGATATAACAATAGACACATAGACAAATGGGATAGAATTGAGAATCAAGAAATAAACCCACACAACTGATTTTTGAAAAGGGTTCTAGTTCCATTCAGTGGGGTAAAGAAGAGACTCTTCAATAAATAGTGCTGGGAAAATTGGATTTCCACATGCAGAAATATGAAACAGGATCCATGCCTTGCACCACACCCCAAAACAAATTCAAAATGTGCAAACTAAAATCATAAATTTCTTAAAAGAACAAACAAGGGCAACACTGGCAGGTCTAGCTTTCAACAATGGATTATCTAATATAATAGCAAAAGCACAAACAGCAAAAGGCAAAATAAATAAATGAGGCCTCATAAAAAATTAAAAAACTTTTGTTCATCAAAAGACTTTACCAAAAAAATGAAAAGACAAGTTACCAACTGGGAGAATAGTTTGGAAACCATATACCCAAAAGAAACTAATAAACTAATAACCAAAATACATGTAAAACTTCAACAAATTAACAACAGAAGGACAAATAATCCAATCATAAAATGGGCAAAGGACTTGAATAGACATTTCACCAAAGAGGACATTCAAATGGCCACCAAACACATGTTCAGCATCATTAGCCATCAGAGAGATACAAATCAAAACCACAATGAGATACCATTTCACTACCACTAAGACAGCTTAATTGTGCCCGTGAGGAACCTGTACATAGATCAAGAGGTAGTCATTCAGACAGAACAAGGGGATACTGCGTGGTTTAAAGTTAGGAAATCCAGATTATATCCTTTTACCACACCTATTCAATCTGTATACTGAGCAAATAATCCGAGAAGCTGGACTATATGAAGAAGAATGGGGCATCGGGATTGGAGGAAGACTCATTAACAACCTGTGTTTGCTTGCTGAAAGTGAAAAGGACTTGAAGCACTTACTGATGAAGTTCAAAGACTTCAGTGTGGATTACACCTCAACATAAAGAAAACAAAAATCCTCACAACTAGACCAATAAGCAACATCATGATAAATGGAGAAAAGATTGAATTTGTTAAGGATTTCATTTTACTTGGATCCACAATCAACATCCATGGAAGCAGCAGTCAAGAAATCAAATGATGCATTGCATTGGGCAAATCTGCTGCAAAAGACCTCTTTAAAGTGTTAAAAAGGAAAGATGTCACCTTGAAGACTAAGGTGGGCCTGACCCAAGCCATGGTGTTTTCAATTGCCTCATATGCATGTGAAAGCTGGACAATGAACAAGGAAGACTGAAGAAGAATTGATGCCTTTGAATTGTGGTGTTGGCGAAGACGAGTGAATATACCCTGGACTGCCAAAAGAATGAACAAATCTATCTTGGAAGAATTACAACCAGAATGCTCCTTAGAAGCAAGGATGGCGAGACTATGTCTCACATACTTTGGACATGTTATCCGGAGGGATCAGTCCCTGGAGAAGGACATCATGCTTGGTAAAGTAGAGGGTCAGCGAAAAAGAGGAAGACCCTCAATGAAATGGATTAACACAGTGGCTGTAACAATGGGCGCAAGCATAAAAAGGATTGTGAGGATGGCACAGGACCGGGCAGTGTTTTGTTCTGTTGTACATAAGTTCACTATGAGTCAGAACTTACTCAACTACACCTAACAGCAACAACAACGATGGCTACGATTAAAAAAAAAACAACAGAAAATAACGAATGTTGACGAGGATGGGGGGAAATTGGAACCCTTATCCATTGCTGGTGGGAATGCAAAATGGTACAGCCATTGTTGAAAACAGTGTGGCAGTTCCTCAGAAATCTACAAAACTAAATTACATATGACCCAGAAATTCCACTCCTAGGTATATACCCAAAAGACTTGAAAGCAGAGACTCAAAAAAGATTTGTACACCAATGTTCACTGCAGCCCTATTCACAATAGCCAAAAGTGGCAACAACATATATGCCCATTAACAGACTAATGGATAAACAAAATGTGGTACATAGGTACAATGGGATATTACTCAGCCAGTAGGAGAAATGAAGACTTGATACATGCTACAGTATGGATGGACCTTGAAGACATTATGCTGAGCAAAATAAGCCCATCACAAAAGGACAAATATTTTATGACCTCACTTATATAAAAAGATAAGAAAAGACAAATGTATAAAGACCAAAGCTTATTAGTGTTTACCAGGGGCAGTAGGGAGGGGAACAAAGGGGTTTAATGGTGATGGAAAAATTGCATTGATTAAGGGTAGGTTTGCACAGCAGATTATTGTAATTGTTGTCAATAAGTTGTACACCAGTAAAAAGTTGAATCAGCAAAAGTTGTTGATAGATATATTTACAACAATGACAAAGAAAAAAGAAAAAGAGTATCTGCTGAGGTTGCTTATGTACAACCAAACACCTTATGAGATTTGGTTCCTTGGTTGGGAGGTTTAGGGTCATAGTTTCATGGCACATCCAGTTAATTGGCCTAATAATGTGTTTAGAGCTTCTGTTTTACCTCCTAGTTTGCTGCACGGTGCCTGGAGTCTTAAAAGCTTGCAAGCGGCCATCCAAAGCACAACAATTGGTCTATATTCACCTGGAGCAACAGAGCATGGAGAGTCAGAAATAAGGGGAAGATATGAAATGTGTGGCTAATTGCCTCCATGAACGACTGCCTCCTTTGCCAAGAGACCAGAAGAACTGGATGTGCCTGGCTAACATTACTAAACATTTTGATCAAAGATTCCATAGAAGAATCCTGATCAAAAGGGGGGAAATCAGAACAGAATTTCAAATTCTTATGGACTCTAGACTTTCTGGAGCCATGGAGGGTGAATGAATGCCTGAGATAATCTTTAAACCTTAAACCAAAAATATCCCCTGATGTCATCTTCAAACTGAACAATAGTTTAGCTTAACTAGTAAAAAAGGTCTGCCTTAAGCATTGTGCTTTGGTAAGAATTGTCTGTATGGGATCAAATTGACAACAGCAACTCAGATTAGATAGAAAACCTTAGGGAGCAGTGATTTTATGTTAATGAGGGAGAAACAAGTCAGAAAAGGAGGGTGAGAATGGTTGCACCATTTGAAGAATGTAATCAGTGTCACTAAATTGTACACGTAGAAACTGTTGAATTAGTGTACATTTTGCTGCATGTATTCTCAACAACAACAAGACAAAATTTTGAAAAAAAAAAGATAGCGAACATATGCATCACACCTAAATTCCTCATCCTTCTTCTACCCACTCCACCTCATCTCATCCCCTCTTCTAAGATCTGCTTTTTGTCACTATAGTTTGCATTTTCAAGAGTTTATGTGATTGGAATCATATAGTGGATACTCTTTTTTGTCTGTTTTTTTTCACTCAGGTTGATCCATGTTGTTGCGTGTATCAATAGTTCATTCCCTTTTATTGCTAAGTAGTATTCCGTCATCTCTGGTTTTTGTCTCTGTGTTAGCTTTATTGTCTTTCACAGCTTCCTGGCTTTCTCATGTGTAAGGAAGCATGATGTATGGAACTTCCAAGGTTTACCATCTGTAGCTGCTTCCACCAGGAAGAACTGCCTGGTTCTTTTTCTGGGCCCAAGTGTTGGAACAACTGTGGGTGCATCTGGAAAAGAATACAGTTGAGTCCATACCTTATGCATTGTACCAAGATCCATTTCAAACAGATTAAAGATTAAATGTAAAAAAAAAAAAAGACTATGAAGGTCCTAAAAGGAAACGTAGTATTCAGTGTGATGGATCAACTTTAGTGTGGTCTTTCTAGCCATGGTCTTGTAACTCCCACCCAAGTGATTGGGTGGGACTGTTTGATAGGGTACTTGTGGCCCACCAAAGGGATTGGTCAGTTTTACCATCCTGCTGGGCTTGAAATGAGCCACTCCAGAGACAGGAAAGAGAGGATCCCATGACTACCAAGGAGGAACAGCCAGGAGCCAGCATGTCCTTTGGACCTGGGATCCCTGCACTGAGAAGCTCCTGGAAGCAGGAGACAGCGAGGGAGAGAGAGCTGTAACACTAAAGGCTGTGAGAAGCAGTAGCAGAGAACTGGCAGCAGAGACTGGCAGGGGAGACTGCACATTGGGCTCCCAGCCCAGAGAGTGAGAAAATTGAGTGCCTTTGGGCAGAGGCAGAGGGCCAGGGAGAAGGGTGCCTGCGAGCACAGCTGAGAAGAGGCTGTCCTGATGGACAAACTGTATCCTGAGTGTTCCTGAGCCTGAACTGTAACCTGTTACTTCCCTAATAAACCTCATAATCATGAGTATTGTCTGTGAGTTCTATGTGTCCGTTCCAATGAATTATCGAACCCAGCAGAGAAGTAGAGAGTGCTTCGGGAGGGATGGTTGGTGTCAGAATTGGTAAAGATGGCTGAGAGAGGAGGCATGTCTGACCTCTTCCTTATAGGAATCAGCCTTGGGCTGTTGATCTTGATTTTTCTTTACCCTTGTGAAGTTAGAGGAGGTCAGACATTGCCCCCACGCTATTTTTACACAATACTTCCTCAGAGAGGGGAAGACCTTTCTAGTTATGTTATGAAATCTAGAAGACATAAAATAAAAGATTTAAAAATTCAATTCCATAAAAATCTAAATCTCTGCTTGGCAAAAAAAATATCTTGGGCAAAGTCAAAAGACAAATGGTAAATTGCGAGTGAATTGTTTGCAATTCATTTCACAGAAAAGGTCTAATTTTCTTAATATTTTAAGAGCTCCTACAGAGCAAAAGGAAAAAGGCCAATACCCCAGAATAAAACTGGGCAAAGAATATAGAGTACACAGATTAAGGAAATACAAACAGCTCTTAAAAATACAAATAGGCAATCTCACTCTTTTTTTTTTTTTTGGTTCAAACTTTTTAAAAAAATGTTTTAGGTGAATGTTTACAGTGCAAATTAGTTTCTATTCAAAAATTTCTACACAAGTTGTTTTGTGACATTGGTTGCAATCCCCACAATGTGTCAATACTCTCCGCTTTTCCCTTTACACCTGGGTTCCCCATGTCTATTCATCCAGGTTTCCTGTCTCTTCCTGCCTTCTCATCCTTGCTTTCAGGTAGGTATTGCCCATTAGGTCTCCTATACTTGAACTAAGAAGCATGTTCCTCATGTGTGTGATTGTTTGTTTTATAGGCCTGTCTAGTCTTTGGTTGAAAGGTAGACTAAGGGAGTGGCTTCAGTTCTGAGTTGTCAGGGTGTCTGGGGGCCATAGTTTCGGGGTTCTCTCCAGCGTCTGTCAGACAAGTTAAGTCTGGTCTTTTTTTGTCAATCTGAATTTTGTTCTACATTTTTCTTCCCCTCTGTCCAGAACCCTCTATTGCGATCCCTGTCAGAGCAGTTGCTAGTGGTATCTGGGCACTTTCTATTTCTTCTTGGCTCAGGCTGGTGGAGTCTGTGGTTCATGTGGTCCGTTAGTCATTTGGGCTGATATTTTCCTTGTGTCTTTGCTTTTCTTCATTCTTCTTTGCTCCAAACATGATGGGACCAATCAATGTATTTTAGATGGCTGCTCAAAAGCTTTTAAGACCCCAGATGCTACTCATGAAAGTAGGATGTAGAACATCTTCTTTATGAACTATGTTATGGCAATTGACCTAGATGTCCTCTGAGACCATGGTCCCCAGCCCTCAGCCCCAGTAACTCGGTCCCTCAAGGTGTTTGGATGTGTCTAGGAAGCTTGTATGGCTTTTCCTTGGCCAAGTTGTGCTGACTTTCCCTATATTGTGTGTTGTCTTTTCTTTCACAGATGTTAACTCTTGTCTACTATTTAGTGATTTCTCTTCCCCAGCCCTCCCTTCCCTCATAACCATCAAAGATTGTTTTTTTTTCCTGTGTGTAAAGCTTTTCTTGAGTTTTTATAGTAGTGGTCTCATAAAATATTTGTCCTTTTGTGATTAACTTATTTCACTCAGCATGATGCCTCTGGATTCATCCATGTTGTGAGATGTTTTGCACATTTCAATCTCACTCTTATTAAGGGAAACACAAAACTACAATGAGACATTACTTTTAACTATCAAATTAGTATAAATCTAAGTGTAATAATGTATTGTGTTGGGAGAAATGGGCACTCGCCCACACTGCTGTTGCTGTTTCAACTGTGCATTTGTGTAGGTGGGCAATTTGGTAATACTTATCAAAATTGGTTACCCACTGCAGTATTGTTTGCAATAGCAAGAAATTGGCAACAACTTAAATGTCCATTAACAGGGTATTGGTTAACTACATTATAAATAATGTTGTTGTTGTTGTGAGGTGTCTCTGAGTTGGTTCCAACTCACAGCGACCCTATGTACAACAGAATGAAATACTGCCCAGTCCTGCACCACCCTAACAATCGTTATGTTTGAGCCTACTGTTGCAGCCACTGGGTCAATTCATCTTGTCGAGGGTCTTTCTCGTTTTTTGCTGATCCCCTACCTTACCAAGCATGATGTCCTTCTTTAGGGACTGGTCCCTCCTGATAAAGTGTCCGAAGTATGTGAGATAAAGTCTCACCATCCTCACTTCCAAGGAGCACTCTGGCTGTACTTCTTCCAAGACAGACTTGTGGTCCTTATGGCAGTCCATGTGTGTTTAGTATTCTTTGCCAACACATAATTCAAAGCCGTCAATTCTTTGGTCTTTCTTATTCATTGTCCAGCTTTCAAATGCATATGAGACTATTGAAAACACCATGGCTTGGGTCAGGGCCACCTTAGTCCTCAGAGTGACATCTTTGCTTTTTAACACTTTAAAGAGGTCTTTTGCAGCAGATTGCCCAATACAAGTTGATTTCTTGACTGCTGCTTCTATGGACGTTGATTGTGGATCCAAGTAAAATGAAATCCTTGACAACTTCATTATTTTCTCTGTTTATCATGATGTTGCTTATCGGCCCAGTTGTGAAGATTTTTGTTTTCTTTATGTTGAGGTGTAATCCATACTGAAGACTGTAGTCTTTTATCTTCATCAATAAGTGCTTCAAGTCCTCTTTGATTTCAGCAAGCAAGATTGTTTCACCTGCATATCATGGGTTGTTAATGGGTCTTCCTCCAATCCTGTTGCTGCATTCTTCTTTATATAGTCGAGCTTCTCAGATTATTTGCTTAGCATACAGGTTGAGTAAGTATGGTGAAAGGATATAACCCTGATGCACCTTTCCTGATTTTAAATCACGCAGTATCCCTTTGTTCTGTTTGAACAACTGCCTCTTAGTCTATGTACAGGTTCCACATGAGCACAATTAAGTGCTCTGGAATTTCCATTCTTTGCAATGTTATCCGTAATTTGTTATAATTCATACAGTTGAAAGTCTTTGCATAGTCAATAAAACACAGGTAAACACTTTTCTAGTATTCTCTGCTTCCAGCTAAGATCCATCTGACATCAGCAATGATACGTCCTTTTCTGAATCCAGCTTGACTTTCTGGCAGTTCCCCATCAATGTACTGCTGCAACCGTTTTGAATTATCTTCAAATTTTACTTGCGTGTGTTATCAGTGATGTTATTTGATAGTTTCTGCATTCTGTTGGATCACCTTTCTTTGGAACAGGCACAAATATGGCTCTCTTCTTGTTGAGTGGCCAGGTAGCTGTCTCCAAATTTCTTGGCATAGACAAGTGAGCACCTCCAGCATTTCGTCTGTTTGTTGAAACATCGCGAATTGTATTCCATCAATTCCTGGAATCTTGTTTTTCGCCAGTAATGCAGTGGTAAAAAGACAATGAGGGTAGTTTTTAAATTGATATTGAATGATTTACAATATGGATTGCTAAATGGAAAAAAAGCAAGTACAGAATAATATGCATAGCTTGCTCCAACTTGTACAGAAAAGAACAGAATAAATTATAAATTTGTATTTTCTGTATATTTATTTAAAATCTCCATAAAAATACACAGGAAATAATTGCATGGCTTTTAGTTTGGGAAGGTGAAGCAGAACTGGACACATGAAGGACAGGGGCAGAAGGCAGATCTATCTACCCATCCATCCATCCACTTATCTTTGTAGCTCATTGTCTGTATCTACTTATACATCTATATCTATCTATAAAATATTTTGAACCATGTAAATGTATTATTTATCAAAAAATCAAATAATTAAATTTTTTTGTTTGTCTTAAATCAAATCAGGCCATTTTTTCCTAAACTTTGGTTCAAGAAAAGCTTAATTTTAACAAGCAAACCAGCATGTTTCATTTAGGATTGAGCTTTAAGATTTTGGTTCACGTCCCTGATACCTAAATACATAGATTACACCATCACACATCTTCACATACACACGGGGGTAATGCTATACATAGACATGCACAGAAACTCATCTAGATAAGCACAGATATACACAGAGGAGTAAGCATACATAAAATTAACAAATAAAGTTGAGTGAGTGAGCATGTATATAGAGGGAAAACGTAGAGTCTGAATAAATACGGTTTGGGAGGTAACTGGAGAGGATAAGAGAACATGAATGGGGGATGGGATCAACAGTAACAGATAGAAGTCAGTCCCTTTATTTCTCTTCCTGCAACTGCTACCAGTGCCTGCAAGGAGACTGACTCAGCAGGAGATCTCCTAACAAGCCACCCAGTCTGCAGCAGGATGGAGGCTGATCCAAGAGGCCTGAGCTGACCCCACCACTACGACTCTATGTTTTGCACTCTCTTCAATTTAAGGCACACCCAGCAGGGCTCTGAGAACAGCCAAGCGCCCTCAGGGCATCTCAAGAGCCCAATATGACCTCCCCGCCCCCCTTTATTCCTGATTGTTGTTGTTGTTAGTTGCCCTCCAGTTGATTCTGACTCATGGTGACTCCATGTATGCAGAGTAGAACTACTCCATAGGGTTTTCAAGGTTGTGACCTTTCAGGAGCAGATGGCCAGGCCTGTCTTCCAAGGCACCTCAGATGGGTTCTAACCACCAACTGCTAGTAGCCAAGCGTATACCATTTGCATCACCCAGGGACTGCTAATAGCCAGAAGAAGACAGTTACTTTAAGATCCTATTTAGGGAGGTGAAGAGATCACTGTGTTACTATGCCAGACTCAAATGGAGTCCTCCCTTTAGGCAGAAGGGCTTGCTGTCTCTAAAGCCTCAGGAGACAGAATCAGAGTTCCCAGCTCTGGTACAAGGTGTGTCTCCTTGAAGGCTTCCACTTATTTTCTGAAACACCTTCCTTACGTCACCACTGGAAAATGTTCTTAGCCAGGTGTGCTGCTTCAA
The DNA here is from genome assembly GCA_030035585.1 of Dugong dugon. Taxonomy (NCBI): domain Eukaryota; kingdom Metazoa; phylum Chordata; class Mammalia; order Sirenia; family Dugongidae; genus Dugong; species Dugong dugon. Next base: position 158,840,973 of record CM057462.1, read on the forward strand.
GGAGTTTGTTCTCAGTTCTCTCTGGAATGCTTCCAGCTAGCATGGCTGCTTCCAGCTGCATTTATAAAACACCGAGTCTTAGGCTCCTCATAACAGAGCAGTTATGAGAATAAATGGGATGATAGTAACAATGAATAACATTTATTGAATATTTGGTATATACTCACCACCCTCCCCCCCAAAAAAAACCAAGCTCATTTCTGTTTAGTTGATTCTGACTCATGGCAACCTCAGGTGTTACAGAGTAAAACTACTCCATAGGGTTTTCTTGACTGTAATCTTTATAGACATTCTGCTCCTGTAAAAATTACAGCCTTGGAAGCACTACTCTGCCTGGTAGGGTCCCCATGAATCAGAGTCGACTTGACGGCACAGGTTTGGTTTGGTTCTGGAATCTTTACAGAAGCAGATTGCCAGGCCTTTCTTACTCAGCACCTCTGGGTGGGTTCGAACTGCCACTCTTTAAGTTAGTAACTGAGCACAAATTGTTTGTGCCACCCAGAGACCTTAAACACTTACATACATTATTTAATTTAACCTCCACAGCTACTTATACACCTTATTCACTATTATTATCATCCCATTTTACGGATGAAGAAACTAAGATTTAGACGTTAACCAACTTACCCGTGTTTTCAAAGTTGGTCAGATGGGATCTAATATTTGAACCCAGACCTGTATGAGCCCCGAGACTTGGCTCTCTTAAGCACAATGCTTCACCCCAGAAAATGAATGTGAAAACACTTTTAAAACTCAAGTTCTACACACATTACTTCTTATTGTTACTACAGAACATGGTAATAGCTAACATTTATTGAGTACTTATGATGTGCTGTGTATTTTACATACATTGTCTCATTTAATCTTATCAATAACATTTGACTATATTACTGTGCCCATGAGGTTAGCTTGTCCAGAGTAACATGGCTGGTAAGTGGTAGAGCAGAAATTTGAACCCTGACAGTCTAACATCAATACCTACTCTTCTCACCACTACACTATGCTGTCTTTCCAAAGACTCAAAGATTCATGAAAAGCATTCCGTGGGTTGTTAATATTTCTGGTTGGAAACAAACAGAATTGCCATCTTCCCAGTATGTAGCAGCTCAGAACTTTAGTGCTTGTGCAGATCCACTTTGACAAAGACAGAAAGTGTGAGCGGTCCAAATTTTGTACAAGTACCTTTCTGACTCCACCACAAGTTTGTCTCTTGGTTCCTTAACTCTCTATGCCCTTTCTAGTAAGACCATTAATGATCAGGTAGCCAGCACAATTGTTAGTTTAAGCACCCGTCTCCTTTTCCTCGCTCCCAAATAGGTCACTTGTATCACCACACAGGTTGCCTTGTCTTTTTCCTGGGGGATTTTCCTGTGACTTCCTTTGGAGGGGTGCTCATCTGCAGCCCTACCCTCAACTCAACAGTCATTGATGCACCAGCCCCTTCTCTGCCAGGAAAGCAAATTCAGTCATCCTAGGGAAGCAATTCTATTTGTTCCTCATGTACCTCAAAAATCTGACTGAGACATATATACAAATTTCACATGCCCACAAAATTAATCCTGAGTTTTACTTTAAGCTAATAAAAAATAATAATAATTGCTGCTGCTTTTCCTTGACTTCAGATTTACAAAATTCTTCTTATTCTAAAGTTCACAGTGCTGACATATGTGCTGACATATGTGCTGTCATATCTCTCAGATTGTCCTATAAACTTCTTGAAGACTGGGACTATTTTGTGTTCACCTATATCTTCCCCATGCTTTGCACATAGTAGGTGCTCAGTCTCTATTTGCTAAATGAATGGAATTTTTAGATTTAGGAAACACGGTTTTAATCAAAGAGTGTCGCTTGGAACTCTGAGCTCTGCTCAGCACAACTCTGTCCAGGCCCAAAATGATAGAGACTGAGCTGGGGAGAACGAAAGGCAACTTTATTGGCTGGCCAAGCAAGGAGACAGTTGGGGCTGTGTGCCATCCAAGACTGGTTTGAAGGTAGTTTTCAGAGGGTAGTTTCTATAGGCAGGATCAGTTTCAAAATACAAAACGGCGCACGAGCAGGCACAGAGTATTTTAGAATGAGTAAGCATTTTCTAACGCCCAAGTTTGATTCCCCTTGCTGGAGGAAGTTAGGCATTTTTGTTCATTAGCATGTTAGCTCTCCACCCAGGGGCGGAGAATTTACTAGGCAGGAGGCAGTTAATGAGCTAAAGGTTATCTGGAGTGCCAAGATGGGGGACAGGACCGGTTTTAGTTGGTTTTCGCCAGCCTGTGGCTGTTTCTCTTCAAGGGGGTTCTGAGGAGGAAAAGAAAGAACCAGGAAATGGGCTGGGTGAGGGGCTGTCTTGAGGCTAAGAAAAAATGACTCTATGGCTCTAGCTGTGTTTTAGGAGTATTTATTATTTTTCTTAAAACTTCCTTGATGCCATCAAAATTTCTACTGACCAAGCAGTTATGATAGACTATCCTATGTAAAGCACATACTATGTGCTAGGCACCCTGCCAGATGCTGAGGATACAAAGTGGAAGAAATCTAGTTCCTCTGTTCCAGGAGCTCACAGTCTATTCTTTAGCCCTTTTTCTGTGAGTTAGAAATCCTATTGGTCCCTTAAGGAATAGAGATGCTTCTGGGTATAGAATTTTTTCCCCTACATTTCCAGGTCCCCAGATGTAAGCACAGGGATGATGTTACAGGCTGCAAAACCAGGCAGCTTGGAAAGGACCAGCCAGCCTTCATGCTTGTGCTCACAACACCCTTGTTATTGTTTTGGATGGAAGGCAAAAGACTGAGGAGGCCAAGAAACAGAAGATGAAACTTTTTAATTTGCTGGCAATTAATTCTTTCACTTGCATTAAATTAAAATGTTCAGCTTTTTCCAGTCACTCATCAACAACTGTTAATATCAGTGTCTTTTCAGCTTTTGGAAAGCACTGAGTATAAACAGACCATTACCTTGCAATGAAAGATAAATAGCAAAACCTTGATTAGGCAGAATGCTCTGGGAATGAGTTTTACTAGTTCATTGATTCTTCTGACATAGCCAGAAAACTTTTTTTTTTCACTTTGGCATTCATTCATTCATTTAATCAATCAACATAACATATGTCTTAGTTTCTTAGTGATGCTATGATAGAAATACCACAAGTGGGTGACTTTAATTAATGGAAATTTATTTTCTCACAGTTAGGAGGCTAAAAGTCTGAATTCTCTTGCTTGCTCTGAATCCTGCATCTGACTTTAGGTGTCTTAGGCTGGGTTCTCCAGTAAAGCAAAACCAGTGAAGCATATATATAGATAGATAGAGATTTATCTCGTGGAAATGGCTCACATGGTTGTAGAGGCTGGCAAGTTCCAAGTGCATGGGGTCAGGCGTCAGGCTGGAGCCTTCTCTTGACTCACATAGCTGCAAGGGCTGATGAACACAAGATCAGCAAATAAGACGGCAGGCCGCTGGCTCAAGTCCCAAGAACTGGAGGTCAGATGATGACTAGCTGGATGCAGGATCCAGAGCAAGCAAGAGAGCTTTGCCAGAATGTCCATATATATATATTTGATGCAGGCCACACCCTCGAGGAAACTCCCCTTACAACTGATTGGCTGATCACATCATATCATATCATGGAGGATCACTACATTTACATAACTGCCAAACTACATCATTACATAACTGCCAAACTATATCATTATATAACTGCCAAACCACATCATTACATAACTGCTAAATTATATCATTACATAACTGCCAAATCACCAAGAATCTTGGCGCAGCCAACTTGACACACAACCTTAACCATTACACTGGGAGAAGGCTTTCTTTCTCTATTGGCTCTGGGGGAAGGTCCTTGTCTCTTTTCAGCTTCTCTTCCTCAGTTCCTTGGTAATCTTCATGGGGCATGGCATCTATCTTCCCCCATCTGTGCAACCTCTGGTGCCTAGTCTATTCTTTTTGATTCTCAAAAGTGATTGGTTGAAGACACACCCTACATTGATATAGCCTCATTAACATAACAAAGAAAACCCTATTCCCATATGGGATTACATCCACAGGTATAGAGGTTAAAATTTACAACACCTATTTTTGGGGGACACAATCCAATCTATAACAATATAGTGTAGTGGTTAAGTGCTGTCTCTGGAGCCAGACTGCTTAGATTTAGACCTAGACCCAATACTTTGTTACCTTGAGCAGATTGCTTAACCTCACTGTGCTTTTGTCTTCTCACCTATAAAATGGAGATAATAGTACTTATCTCATTGGATATTTATGAAAATTATATATATTAATATATGTAAAGTCCATAGGATAGGCTGGTACATGGTAGATGTTACATAACCGTTGCTGTTATTTTTATTCATCACTCCTACATTTTAGGCATGAAAGGGCAATTGAACAAGATAAGTATAATCCTTGCCTCACAGTGAATTCTTACTATTGTAAAAATAATCAAACAATATAAAATCATATAGAGTAAAATGTAAAAATCAACCCCCAGTTCTTCTAATTTTATTCTCCAGAGGTAACCATTATTAACACTTTCATGTATATCCTTCCAGACTATTTTTCTAGGCATATGAAAATATACTCACAAACACCAGTTGTTTATTTTTATCAAAAATGGAATCACAAGATCACTATTATAAGAACTCAAGAAAAGGTTTAAACACAGAAGAAAACTTTCTTTGGTGGTTACGGGGATGGGGAGGGAGGGTGAGGGTTATTCACTAACTAGATAGTAGATAAGAATGATCTTAGGTGAAGGGAAGTACAGAACACACTATAGGGGAGGCCAGCACAACTGGACTAAACAAAAGCTAAGAAGTTTCCTCAATACAATCAAATACTTTGAGAGACAGAGTAGCAGGGATGCGGGGTCTGGGGACCATGCTTTCAGGGGACATCTATGTCAATTGGCATAACAAACCTAATTAAGAAAATGTTCTGCATCCTACTTTGGTGAGTGGGTCTGGGGTCTTAAAAGCTTGCAAGCGGCCATCTAAGATGCATCAATTGGTCACAACCACTTGGAGTAAAGGAGAACGAAGAACACCAAAGACACAAAGAAAGTATTGGCCCAAGAGACAGAATGGGCCACATAAACCAGAGACTTCATTAGCCTGAGACCAGAAGAACTAGATGGTGCCCAGCTACCATCAATGAACGTCCTGACAGGGAACACAACAGAGGGTCCCTGATGGAGCAGTAGAACGATGGGATGCAGAACTCAGATACTAGTAAAAAGACCAGACTTAATGGTCTGACTAAGACATGAAGTGCCCCAGAGAGCCTGGCCCCTGGTCTCTCCATCACCCCAGAACTAAAACAATTTCCGAGGCCATCTCTTCAGACAGGGATTGGACTGGACTGTGGGACAAAAAGTGATACTCGTGAAGAATGTGCCTCTTAGACAAGTAGATATAAGATACCAAAGGGGCGGCTTCTGTCCAGAGGTGAGAGGGAAAGGCAGAGAGAGTTAGGAGCTGGTTGAATGTTCATGGGGAACCAGGGTCAGAAGGGAGGAGTGTGGTGTCGCAGAATGGGGTGAGCGGTTGGGGTCTCATAACAATGTATGTTAAAAAAAAAAAAAAAAGAAAATTCTGTATGGGAGACTAACTTGAAATGTAAACTTCATTTAATTACATCAATTAAAAAAAGAAACAAAAAAATGGAATCACTTTGTTGACAATATTGTGGGCATTTTTGCAGGTCAGTCCATACAGACCTACCTCTTTTGAAGTGGCTATCTTTGCCTTCTATAATATGATCAATCATACTTTATTTAATTTTCTCTTGCTAATGGACGTTAGCTGGAGCCCAGTGGTGCAGTGGTTAAGAGGTCCAATGGCTAACCCAAAGGTCAGTAGTTTGAATCCACCAGCTGCTCCTTGGAAACTCTATGGGGCAGTTCTATTCTGTACTATAGGGTTGCTATAAGTCAGACTGGACTCTACAATAATGCGTTAATGGGCATCAGGTTGTTTCCAATTTTTTACTAATGCAGGCAACAACACAATGAACATCCTTATACATATAGCTTTGCACATTTGAAGGAGGCCTGGTGGCACAGTGGTTAAAGTGCTTGGCTGCTAACCAAAAGGTCAATGATTCAAACCCACCAGCTGCTCCTCAGGAGAAAGATGTGGCAGTCTACTTCTGTAAAGATTATGGCCTTGGAAACCTTATGGAACAGTTCTACTCTATCCTATAGCATTGCTATGAGTTGGGATTGACTGGATGGCAGTGGGTTTGGTTTTGGTTTGTTTGCACATTTGTAAAATATTTCTTTAGCCTAAGTCCCTTCAAATGGACATTGTAGTCCATTTTGGCTCTAAAATCTAAGTGTTCACTTTGACAAAGCAAGAAGGGAGTGCCTTAGAGCCATTATGACAAATACCCTTCTCATCATACCGGGCTGTGGATGCCACTGTGGAGGAGATATAGCCAGTTGGGCTGAAACTCTGGTACGGGCCTAGGAAATTGTTTTTTTGTTTTTGTTTTTGTTTTTTAAATGAATCTTTAATAACAGCTTATTTGGTTGTGGTTTTTTTCTTTCTCAAAGTGTGGTAGAAACATTCTCATTAATGGAGGGCTGTGATTAGCCAAGTTCTGGGTAATGAAGGCATTCCTTTTCATCTCAGAATCTCTTTCACTTCCCTTTTCTCTCCTAGCCCACTCTAACCAAGGCATTCAGTTGTGACCTGGCTAACAAGTCCCTTGACCCATGACTTCTCTTCTTCTCAAAGTGTATAGAGCACCTGAACAATGACAAGAGAGCAAGACAGTCAGATGGGGATCATGATAACGTTTAAACTCAAGAGAAACCTCACCCTGTAACTATGCTCAAATTATGACAAATTGGGTAAGTGCCTTTGTGGTCCTGAGCTAAGCTAAAGACATATCTACTATGGATATATGAGTTAAGGAATAGTCTTAACTGCCTTGGCAAAGAGACCTCAAAATACAGAGACTCAAACCAGACTGAAATTTAATTCTTTCTCTTGTAAGTGTCCACAGATAGGTTGGAGGTCCAGAGCAGACAGCACTGTCCCTTAAGGTCGTCCAGAGATACAAGTGCTGAGGCAGCTTTTCCATCCTCAGTGAGTGGCTCCTACCTTTGGCTCTAAGGGGGCCACTGCTGTTGCTGCCATTTCCCAGACAGTAGGAGAGTGGAGCACAAGCCATTTTCTTTATAAAGAATATGGTACTGATATTGCACACATCACTTCCACCCACATTCTTGTGGCAGGAGTTTAGTCATATGCCCCTCCTAACTGCAAGAGAGGCTGGGAAATGTAGTTGCTAGCTGAGTGACCACTTGCTCAGCTAAATATTGGTGTCTCTAAGGAAGGGATAACAACTCTGATGGACGAAAGCTACAGAAATACTGAGTTTTACTCAATTTAAAGGACAAGTTTCCAATGGGCAGTTGCTCAAGAGGCAGGGAGCAACTTGCCCCAGTGGTACCCAGATGTCCATGGGCTGCAGGGTAGGGAAGCTTTAGAGGGCAAGAGTGTATCCTTGTACAGGATATTCTTTAGGTTTCCTCCATCCCTGAAATTTCTGATTATAGGAGGTCCTAAAAGAATTTGAGGCTTAAAAAAAAAAAAAAACAGCCACCCCTTAGCTTATCTTGCAAATCTCAAGGTGAGGAACAGGACTATGAGATGCTCCTTTACTGTCAAGGTGTGTGCTCCTTTCTGGGCTACTCGTATGCTCTCTACCCCCAGTCTTCAGTCCTGATGCTCAGTGTAGCTTTGGCTCACCTGAACACTACTGTGTGTGATGTTAGAGAAGTACCAGACGTGCACTCTAGGGGATCTGGGCCACTAGGAGTAGCCTGGCCAGCTTGCCCTGGGCTTGTGGCTGCCTCCATTGAGCTGTGGTTGCCTCTTCCATGTTTGGGCCAAGCCCCCAGGCCCCTGCCTGCCCTATAGTTTGGGCCTCCAGACCAGATATCCATACTCAGCACCTAAGGGAAGAGTAATTTTCTGGTTCCAGAGGTAGAATTTGAGCAGGAATTTTCCCCTCTATATAATGAATTTATAAGAGAGTACATTAAAAACACAAGCCAACTTTAATGTGGCCTCCCCAGCTCCTGACCCTTAAAAGAACCAAAACCAAAACCAAACCTGTTGCTGTCAAGTTGATTCTGACTCATAGCAACCCTATATGACGGAGTAAAACTGCCCCATAAGGTTTCCAAGAAGTGGCTGATGGATTCCAACTGCTGACCTTTTGGTTAGCAGCCATAGCTCTTAACCACTGTGCCACCAGGGCTTCTCCTGACCCTTAGTGGGGAGGAAAAGAAAAGGATCCCTGGCCAAAGAAGAGAGTTAAAGTTACAATTTCTTATCCAATCACACATGCATATGCACACTTGAAACACAGCATTGATACCTGTTTTAGTCTACTAGACACCTAAACTGTCCTATTACAAGAAATTGTATGAGCCAGTTTTATGAGTAAAATCTACCTACAAGCTTTAATTATTTTGGGGAATATTTATGCGATGAAAGAAAGTCCTGCTAAAAAAATGAGATTTACTTGGGGGTGCTCTAGGCCCTAATGAAAGAGGACAATTCCCGACATCAATATCAAATCAGGTCGTTAACTTCTTTCCTACAGAACCCTTGACCAGGTGCCACATGACAGATGCTTTGGCTATCCCTCAGTGTGGCATATGCTGCTTTGTTTTTCTAAACACTCTCCAATTCCCCAAAGCCCCCTAAGCTTCCCTCACCTGACTAACTTTTACTCCCCCTTCAAGTCTCAGATTAGAGACCTTCCCTTGGGGAGCTTTTCTGACCCCCAAGAATGAATTAAATGTCCCTTCTTTGTCTTCCCAATGGGAGAGTCATGTTCAGTTAAGCAGTTGTGCACCACATGACCCTAGAAGGGTCCATTGATGTAAAAGACTATGTGTGGTGCAGTGCACAACCTGCATGACTGTGTGTGGCTGCCCTGCTCATACAGCCATCCATACTTCCCCTCAAGGTAGCACCTAACCTTGAATGGTGCCTAGTTACTCATTTTCTCTATTGACTCGAAGTTTCTTGAGGGAAAGGATCTTTTCTTGATCATTGTTATACCCTCAGGGCCTAAAACTGATCTTGGAACATAATGGTCACACAATAAACATTTATTAAATTAATTTACAAACAGTTTTTAAGTATCATTAAGCCTACAAATAATATCAGACCAAATTTCATTACTGCTTCCTGCTTTCTATTTCACCTTCTTCCTCTTTTTTCCTTACCTCCTGATACCCATCAAGCAAATTCCTCTAGCTGGACCCCATAGACACCTGCTATTCTATCACAGAGCAGGGAAAGCCATTCGTTGTATACCAGTAACACTACCAGTTGCTACCAAGTCAATTCTGATTCATGGCAACTCATGTGTGTCAGAGTATAACTGTTCTCCATAGAGTTTTCAGAGGCTGATTTTTCAGAAGTAGATTGCCAGGCCTTTCTTCCCAGGTGCCTCTGGGTGAACTCCAACCTCCAATCTCTCAGTTAGGAGCTGAGAATCTTAACCGTTTGCACTACCCAGAGACTTCTTTCATGGTATAGACAGTGGTTTTAAAAACCTAGTGTGCATCAGAATCACCTGGAGCATTTGTTAAAACACAGATTCCTGGGCCACAAATCCAGAATCTCTGATTCAGGAGATCTGAGGTGGGGCCTAAGAATTTACATTTCTAAAAAGTTCTCTGCTGATGCTATTGCTGCTGGTCCTGGCACCAGCCTTTGAGAATCACTAGTGAAGAACCTTGCTATCAAAGTGCAGTCTATGGACCAGCAGCATCAGCATCACCAGAGAGCTTAGAAATGCAGACTTGGCCCTCACCCTAGACCTACAGAATCAGATTCTGCATTCTAATAGGTGATGTGTGTACACATTAAAATTTGAGAAGCCCTGCTTTAGGAGTCTCACTACTCTAGCACATGCTGGAAAGTCAACTGGCTCTGGATATACAGGCAAGATTCTATAAGATCAAGCCAGTAGGTGTGGTCCAGGTCAAGTTCTCCTCAAAGTGGCTATATTGGTGTTCGACTCTCAGATGAATTCACATATCTCCCACAGTTCCCCCACACCTGCCCAAGCTCAGGGGATATTGTAAAGACACACCTGAGGTCAGGTTTTCCTACAAGGAACTGAGCATCAGGCTGCATACACCACCTTTGCCAAAGAGAAAACAGGGATTATTCAAAGAAGCCAATGAAATATACACTCAGCGATGAGTATAAGCCAGAGGGAGTTATGAGAGCCACAGATATACAAAAGAGCATATAAGAAAAAGGTATTATGAGGGCTTTTTTCTTGGACTTGTGCCTGATCTATTGGCTTATCTTGATTTTTTTTAATTCAGCCTTGTGGATAACTGTTTATTTTTATGGCTACTCTAATCTGAGAAACAGGTTCACTTTGTTGTGATAAGGTTTGTGCTTTAAAAGAGAGAGAGAAGGAATAGAAAACAATACATTTCCTGTGAGTTCTGCTGAATGCACTGAAAGATTGTGAAATCCCCTCCAGCAGAGTTCCCAAGTGATACTGACTCCTGTTTCAGGTGAGGTGTTTACTCTGGTGAGGAATGTTTTTAGTTATTCCTATTATGGTTTTCTAAATAAAGAGCTAAGCCCTGATCTGATTCCCTGGCATCCTAATGGGCAGGCCACACGTTTCTTAACTGGGCTGTGTCCATAGGCCTTTCAGTTGCTCCAAACCCAGCCAGCCAGAGTTGTTTGCTACTTATCTGTTCATTTGTACCCACTGTAGGCAATTTACAAAGGCTTGTCCACTTCTGGAAGATCCGTGCCTCAAGTCAGTCCCCCTCATGTGAAAATATGAAAATTGACTTACACGCAGTAGCATTGAAGAGTTTCAGAGCTAACATCTGCTTTATAACTTATTAACTTTAACCCCTCCCATTTTAGAGAAGAAAAGTACCTCAAAGAGGCTCATACAACTAGTGTGTGGCAGAACCTGAGCAAATTCCAGGTCTGCAGTCACTTCTTAGCACTTTCCATGCCACCCTTTTATCCTGCCACCCCCCTGGAGATGGACTGACTTTGGAATTAGACGTAAATCAATTACCTACTGAGGCATTGGTAGAATTCTCACCTTTCATGCAGGGGCCACTGGTTCGATTCCCAGACAATGCACCACATGCACAACCACCACCTACCACCCTTCTGTCTGTCAGTGGAGGCTTACTTGTTGCTATGATGCTGAATGGGTTTCAGTCTTGCTCCCAGGCTGAGAAAGACCTGGTGATCTACTTCTGAAAATCAGCCAATGGCAATTCTATGGATCATGATGGTTTGACTGGCAATTGATCATGGGGATGGCAGAGGACCAGGCAGCATTTTGTTCCGTAATGCATGGGATTCCCATGAGTCTGGGGCCAACTGGACAGCAGCTAACAAGAACATCAACAATTACCTACCACATTTCTCCAAACCATCACAGCTTGTGTTCTTTGTTCGCAACTACCCTGAGACACGAGTGTTAGCCCAAAGTTCTCTTATCAAGGTAGTAGAAAGTCAGGAGATGCATCTAGTCACCCCAAATCATGGTACAGGAAGCTATATAGCAGTGCTGGGCAATTCAGGTGTGTGCAGGAGTCATGTAGGTATATAACTAAGAACTAGCCTGCCGTACTGGGTTCTAAGGCAAATTGAGGAGCACATGACCCATCCAACAAGACAGCCAATACTCACCTCCAGTAGACAGGAGCCTTTGGGGTTACAAGTCCAATGTTGCCAGACATAGCCACGTTTTAAGAGATGCAGAAAATTTGTGTGTATTTTAATATGTGAAATCTCTTACATTTTAAATATTCGCTCAAATTTTAAAATATCTTTTAGAACATTGGTGGGCTAAACAAAATCCAGCCCGTGGGCTTCCAATACAGCATCTACAGCATAGCAGTAAGTGGGTCAAGGGTGGGCCTTAAAGCCAGGCAGACCAGTGTGAATTCTGACTTGGTATCTTTGTGTGACCTTGGGCAAGACAACTTCTCTAGCTCTCAGTTTCCTCATTCGTGAAACAGGGTTAATAGCGATCCTATCTCATAGTATTCTTGAGATTAATGCTCTATCAAAGATTAAATGAGATAACACAGGTGAAGCACTCAGCATGCTGCCAGGCACATAATCAATAGTCAATAACATTTAGCATTGCCATTATTATAGCACTGAATCATGAAGGCCTGAATGTACTTACTCAGAGCTCTACCCAGAAAGCTCTCTAAAGCAAAGCCGGTATTCATCTGCTAGCCTACTAGTCTCCCAGCTGGTTTCTGGAAATGTCCTCAATGGCTCCACAGTCCTTTCTGAGCATTAGGTTAGAACAAAGATCCAAACATGACACCATGGCATGTAGTGCACTGTGGCCTATCTCTGCAGGGGAACGGAAAGAATGGACACCGCAGACTGCTCAAACCACTCTTGCAAGACCTGGAGGACTCTGGGGCATGGCCAGAGGCTATGAGCATGCACAGAGGCCAGAACAGCTGCAGACAGGAGGCCCTGGGGTGTTTGGTCTAGATGTACACTCTTCCAGGAATAGCTTGCATCATCTGCAATAAGAATGTGGCCTATGGCTCCAGACAGTTTTGTTCTGGTCCTTCTCAGCCTGTCAGGTGTACAAGAACTATGCGGCTGAGGTTGAGATCTGGCCTGCAGTGCCTGATAGGGAGGCTTAAGGGTTTAAATGTGGTTGAAAGCTCTTTGGAATGCTGCTCATCTAGTTCTTTAGGTGTTACTTAAATTCCCAGCAAGTATGGACAAAAATTGAGAACAAGAGCTGCTAATCTAACCATTGTTCTTAGGTATGAGAGGGTCTTAGTGCTCTTGCAGAAATGCAGGCAAGCTTGCTTCCACTTACCAAAGGGTCTGAGATGCATTTCTTCAACAGGTATAACAGGAACTGAAACAAGCAGGGCTTCAAAGGGCTTAGCCCACAGTGGGCATGGTTAGGATGGAGGAACAATTGCAGGGCTCAGGCAGGAGGTACTGAAACACTGAAAATAGCCTTGATAGAAGTATTTCTCTTTTGAAGAGATTTAAACAATAAATAAATAAACCAAACAAGCAAAAAACAAACTGAAAGTTATTTGCTTAACACTATCTACACAAACCATATTACCATTAGCTGTCGAATCTATTCTGACTCATGGCGACTCCATGTCTATCAGAGTAGAACTGTGCTTCACAGGCTTTCAGTGGCTGATTTTTCAGAAGTAGATCACCAGGGCTTTCTTTTAAGGTGTCTCTGGGTAGACTGGAACCCCAACCTTTTGGTTAGTAGCTGAACACGTTAACCGTTTGCACCACCCAGGAATTCCATACAAACCATATAGGGCTTTGAAATTACAAATAGTCCCCAACTTAGTAGACAAAAGGTAAAGCCTATTTCCAAGAGGCATTGTTCTGTGGATCCTACTGTCCTGAATATTTTGTAAATTTCTGATGGACTTGAATATTGAGAAATGCTTCTATTCTATTTCCAGTTCTTTTTGTAGACATGGAAGAAAATAAACCAAGAGGAAGAGCTTAATATTTATGCAGCAGTAAGTGTTCCTTTTTTTTTCCCCTAGAAAATGTAGTACAGCCACCTCTCCCCCACCCCTTTTTTTGGCAGACCCAGTTATCTTCTCAGTGCCATGCAGAACTGATTATTTAAAGGAATGACAGGAAAGCATGATGTAGCATAGTTGCAAGAGGCAGTACTGTGTGGTTAGTTGGCTGCTATTTTGGACTCAGACAGAATTGAGTTTCAAATCTCACCACACCACTTCCTAACTGTGTGAACTTGGGCAATTTACTCAACCTTTCTAAACTTAGTTTCCCACAATTATAAAACGTACCTAATAATAGCATCTACCTCAGAAGATTGTTACGAGGATCAAAGGAGCTACTGGACATAAAGCACTCAGCAGGACTCGATACATACAAAATGCTAAATTAATGGTAACTATTGTTATAATTTCTCTCCAAGTTAACTCTAAAAAATTTACATTTTCAAAAACTGTGCTTAAGTTTCTGGTTCAAAAAATATTGAAGAAATGAATAATTCCCTACTACAGTATTCTACACGGTTCATTTGCAGTTCAGATTCCCTAGGAAGTGAACTCTGAGATGGAGTTTAGGGTACAGAATTTTTATGAAGGCATGCCCTTGGGAATAATACTATGGAAGAGTGGGAAGAGAAGTAGGATTGGGCAGAGGGAAAAGTTGAGCTGCTAAGCAATCTCAATGAGGTCCTCAGCAGACTCTTCTGGGAGCCCTGGACCTAGACTGGCTCTTTAGACTTTCCTAAGTTGGAACAAGATGGCAAGACCTTTACGTCCACATACTGATTAGTCATTTGATGTGGGCCACTCTTAAAAAGGGAATGACCTGGGTAAGAAGGCTCTCTACAGCAAAGACAGCTGAAAGCTGCTAACAGTACTCCCATTGGCTAGGGCAGCAAGTCCATCACTGAAGGGGCATATGAGTGTCATATCATAGTATCCACTATAGCTCAGTTATACTATTTTGTTTTGTTTTGATGAACTGCATTTTTCTTCCAAACAGCTCTCAGCACTTTACAAAGTAGCACAATTTTCTCATCCATTCATAGAAAGCCCTTGAGAAGTGAAGTGCCCCCACCCTGCTGATGGCCATTGTTCACGTAATGAAAAGTGACTGGTGACAGTGACAGAGAATTACATACAGGTTATTGCCACCAGTCAAGGTTCTGGTACAACATTATTGCGTACTTCTTATTTTGCCACCATATCCAGATGATGTGAAACAAACCTGAAAAATGTGTTAGGTTTTGTTTCCTGGAGAATGATGACTCTTCAGGGCTCTACCCCATCACACAAGAGTGATATGAACTTTCTCAAGCATTTTCCACTCCCGTACCTCAGTACCAAAACTAGGATTAGGTGGGAGTGGACAAGGGATGTCTCAGACCACTGTTAAGCAAGCTAAGTAGGGAAGCATCACGGAAACAGAACCTCCTGCCCCGGGTACTCAGACCTTCCCACACTTGCCCCTCTCCTTTCTCCTTCTCCCTTAGCTAGGTTTAGGAGTCTGCCTGACTATCTAAAATCATAGTCAGCATCAGGGACATCTTCACAAAAGAGTCAATGACATAATCCAGGGTGAATCTCAGCTGCAGCCACTTTGGAGACAGTTTCGAAGTCTGGACATTGTGGGACATTTCTAAGCTGGTTGACAGGTACATAATTTCTGGCTCTAGTAAAGTTGTCATTTCAGGCATCCTGGGGGATTCACCAATGGGTCCTCTTTTCTTCCTACAAGAGAAGCACTAGAAACATACAGCACCTTAACTTCCCGCCCCCCACCCCCAACCACCGCATTCGGCTGTCCCTCGAAGTATCATTGAGCTTTTTGTGCACATCAGAGCTCTAGGCCAGAGGGCCCCAGATTCTCCTCGGATGAACACAAACAAAAAGAGTGCTCGGCTGGCTTATTTCAGGTAAATAGAATTCATGTCAAAAAAGCATAACTGGGTCAAAGAAAAACATTATACACAGAACAAAGTCACAATCTACAATAAAGATCTAACAGCTGGAATCTTTTTGTGGCAACAACAAAGAATGCTAGAAACCCAGGAAAAAATGCTTGAAATACAATACTTGTGGAAGGCTTTTAAACACACATCTCAAACTTTGACAGCTTAAATACTAATAAATAAAATATTCAAATAAATGAAAATTGTCAAGAAACATAGAATATCTAAATCATAAAATTTTTCCTTTACAAAGAGTAAATGTGTCATCTTTTAAAGAATCCATGAAACATTACAAAAATTGATCATAACTAGGACACAAAGATAAACTCAATAAGTTTCAAAGCAGAAAATTTGTATGAGCCACTTTATCATATCACCAAGTAATAAGACTGGAAATTAAACAAGCAAATAAGCCATCCACTTGGGGAGGAGGAGATACTCCCAAACAATTATTAACACAAAATGAAATGAAATAAAAATGACAGATACAGGCTATTTTTAAAGTAATGAAAATGAGAACATTTTTCATGCATTCATCTAATGGACATGTATTGATGACTTACTAGATGCTAGACAGTGTTCTAAGTGAAGGATATACAGCATTGAAAAGACAAACTCTGTTCTCATGGGGCTTACATTCTACCACTAGAGTGAGGGGAGATGGGATGGGGGAAGACAGCTAATAAATAAGTACTGAATAAACGAGAATATGTCAGGGGTAGTATGTGTTTTAATGAAAGTAAACCAGAATGGCATGACTGAGAGTGACTGGTGTGCCATGGTTTGAATTATGTCCCCCCAAAAATGTGTGTATCAATTTGGCTAGGCCATGATTCCTGGTACTGTCTGATTTTCCTGTATGTTGTAAACCTGCCTCTATGATGTTAATGAGGGAGGATGGGTGGCAGTAGTGTTAGTAAGGGAGGAGCTGATCTACAAGACTGGATTGTGTCCTGAGGCAATCTCTTGAGATATAAAAGACAGAAGTGAGCAGTGAAACAGGGGGACCTCATACCATCAAGAAAGCTGTGCCAGGAGCAGAGCGCATCCTTTGGACTGGGGTGCCTGTGCAGAGAAGCTCCTAGTCTGGGTGAACACTGAAGAGAAGAAGGCCCACAGAGAGAAAAAGCATTCCCCTGGAGCTGACACCCTGAATTTGGACTTTTAACCTACTTTAACTGTGAGGAAATAAACTTCTCTTCATTAAAACCATCCACTTGTGGTATTTCTGTTGTAGCTACACTAGATGACTAAGACATGGTGTGAGGGGTGGTACTAATTCTGTTGGGAAGACCTCTCTGAAATGACATTTAAGCTGAGATCTGAATGTCAGGAAGAATGCACCATCTGAAGATCTGGAGAAAAAATATTCCAGCAGAGAGCCAACCTACTTGTGTATCAAAGGTAAAGAATGAAATGCAGCAAATGTGAAAATTTCGATGGCACCTAGTAACAACAACAAAAGACATGTCTTATAATCTCAATGGATGAATAAAGACTTTTGATAAAATTTCAACACTTCTCCTGGCAGCTTGGATGACTAAGCTAACTGGGACCTCTTCCTTCACTCAACATGGAGAAATGGTAGATAATATTATAACGAATACAATTTAAAATAACTGCTGGCCTCCAAAAAATGAAAGGAAAAGATATGTACATAAACAATGAGGGAGCTTAAAGCCAGAATTACAAAATTATGAGCAGACACAAGGAGTTCTTGTGTAGTGCAAACAATTAAAACATTTAACTACTAACCAAAAGATTGGAAGTTCAAGTCCACCCAGAAGCACCTCAGAAGAAAGCTGGTGATCTACTTCCCCCAAATCAGCAGTTGAAAACCCTATGGAGCACAGTTTTATTCTGACACACCTAGGGTTGTCATGAGTCAGGACTGACTCAACGGCAGCTAGTTTTTTGAGCTGATACCATGATGACCTGAAGGACAGAGTGAGGAGTATCAGATCCAGATATTGGCCCTAATGGCAAAAAATTGGCCTTTTTTTTTGCCCACGAGTGGATAGGATACATGTTTTGGGGTCTGCATAAAGTAAGAGGCTGTGACTGAGATCACTGTATAAAGCTGGGACCTTGAAGGGTGCCCTGTAGTGAACTAGAAACGGAAACACTCCAGGGCAGGGCCAAGATGGCAGAGGAGTCAGACGCTTCCTGTGGTCCATCTTACAACAAAGACTTGAAAAAACAAGTGAATAGATTATATATGACAACCTAGGAGTCTTTAACGTCAAAGGCAAAGTTGAGGAACTGGACTTAGCGGCAGGGTGAGGGAGAGATGGTTCAGAAAGAGAGAGGAGTTGCCGGACCTGACTTAGTGGGAGCTGACACCCTTCAGGCCAGATCGGCTTGTGCCCGTGGTGAGGCAAGTAGTGGTGCTCGGGAGGCATTTTCCACATCAGAAGACACCCAGCAGCAGAGAGTCTACTCAGGCATCCAAAACCAGTGAAAAGCAGTGCTCAGCTGGCAAAAGGTCTGGCCTACCATACAGATCAAAAAACAGTCCCTTTGGGAAAAAACTTTGTCCCATTTACCTCCCTCCACCATGCTCTGCACTTGTTCCTGGGCTAGCTTAAGCGATTGCTGAGTCCCCTAGGCCAGAAGTAGGACCAGTCACACACCCTGAGCCATTCTCCTGGCCTTGGAGAGGGAACAAATTAACAAACAGGGAAAACATAATCTGCTAGCTCCCCTAAGCCAGAACTCAGGGTAGGCACAGCCCTTTGCCTAGGTACAGGCATAAGGGGTCCACAGACTTTGAATGCCTTTCATCCCTGCATAGACTTGTATGGGCCCATTTCAACAGCGTAGGCCCTCATTACCACAGTACAACAGGGCATAGATACCTGAAGTCTAACTTCAACAGTTTCAGCTATATGGTGAAGTGACAAGTTCATGACATTTTACACTGTTCTACCCATTAAGCAGGGTCCTCACCTACCCCCATCAGTGGCCTGATGACTGATGGCTCCACCCATGCCAACTAGCCACCCGCGACAGGGGTCCAAGAATAAGTGGTGCCCCCCAGTCCTTACAGTCAATAGCATTGGGTGCTCATAGTCTGGCTGCAAAACCCAGCCACTTACATGCTCTAGGGAACAGGGACATACTTTCCTCTCAGACACTGAGGGGCAGCCGTCAGTCCCCTTCCTTGCTCAGTGTGTGACCCCCTACCGCAGCCAGGTACCTGTGCCTACTCCAATCACCCATGCCTGTCTAGGACTGTAGGTGAGAGCCTGCACCACACACTTGGTGACTGACTATCTGGACACCTGAGCTGAATTTATACAAGAAAAATAAGGAGACTCCTGGGCTCACATACCTAGTAACAGATCTAACCACCTGGTGACAGGACATTAGAGCTTCAAAGGCACCAATAATCAAGCTAGCTCACAAGAGCAGCCTATTTGGGCATATCAAAACAAAACAAAACAAGAAGCTAGGACACAGTAGGCAAACACAAAATAAAGAAATATAATAACTTATTGATGACTTGGAGACAATAGTCAATACCAAATCACATGAAGAGGCAGAACATGATGGCTTCATCAAGCTCCCAAAATAAAGAATCAAGAAATTTTCAAGAAGAGGATTTCTTGGAATTACCGGAGGTAGAATACAGAAGATTAATATACAGAACTCTTCAAGAATCAGGAAGGAGATCAGGCAAAATGCAGAACAAGCTACATACAGACAAAGCAATAGAAGATCTTAAGAAGGTTATTCAAGAGCATAATGACAAATTTAATAGGCTACAAGAATCCACAGAGAGACAGCAATCAGAAATCCAAAAGATTAACAATAAATTTCTGAATTAGACAACTCAATAGAAAGTCATAGGAGCAGAACTGAGGCAATGGAAGTCAGAATTAGTGAGATTGAAGATAAAGCACTTGACACTAATTTATTTGAGGAAAAATCAGATAAAAGAATTTTTAAAAATGAAGAAACTCTAAGAATTATGTGGGACTCTATCAAGAGGAAAATCTACAAGGGATTGGAGTACCAGAACAGAGGGGGATAACAGAAAATACAGAGAGAATTGTTGAAGATTTGTTGGCAGAAAACTTCCCTGATATCATGAAAGATGACAAGATATCTATCCAAGATGCTCATCAAACCCTACATAAAGTAGATCCCGAAAGAAAGTCATCAAGACATATTATAATCAAACTTGCCAAAACCAAAGATAAAGAGAGAATCTTAAAAGCAGCTAAGGATAAATGAAAAGTCATCTACAAAGGCAAGTCAGTAAGAATAAGCTCGAACTACTCAGCAGAAACCATGCAGGCACGAAGGCAATGGGATGACATATATAAAGCCTTGAAGGAAAAAAAAAAAACTGCCAGCCAAGAATTATATATCCAGCAAAACTGTCTCTCAAATATGATAGCAAAATTAGGGCATTTCCAGATAAGCAGAAGTTTAGGGAATTTGCAAAAACCAAACCAAAATTACAAGAAATACTAAAGGGAGTCCTCCAGTTAGAAAATTAATAACATCAGATAACAACCCAAGACAAGAACACAGTACAGAGCAACCAGATATCAACCCAGATAGGGAAGTCACAAAAATAAATCAAAGCTAAAACACTGAAAATAGGGAAACAGAGATGTCAATATGTAAAAGATAAAAACATTAAAGCAAAAAGAGAGACTGAAAAATGTAGTCATAGATCATTCACATGGAGAAGAAGTCAAGGCAATATAAAGAAATAAAAGACTGGTTCAAACTTAGAAAAATAGTGTAAATATTAAGGTAACCACAAAGGAAACTAACAATCCTACACATCAAAATAAAACAAGAAAAACATAAAGACTCAGTAAATACAAAATCAACTACAATGAAAAAGATGAAAAGAAAATACATAAAGAAAAACAACTCAGTACAGAAGATTAAATGGAACAAAGAAACTGAACAATACACCAAATAAGACATCAAAATTACAGCACTAAACTCATACCTATCAATAATTATGCTGAATGTAAATGGACTAAATGCACCAATAAAGACAGAGAGTGGCAGAATGGATAAAAAGACACAATCTGTCTATATGTTGCCTACAAGAGACACACCTTAGACTTAAAGACACAAACAAACTAAAACTCAAACAAGTGAAAAAAATATGTCAAGCAAACAACAATCAAAAAAGAGCAGGAGTGGCAATATGAATCTCTGACAAAATAGACTTTAAAGTAAAATCCACCGCAAAGGATAAGGAAAGACACTATATAATGATGAAAG
This sequence comes from Dugong dugon, assembly GCA_030035585.1. NCBI lineage: Eukaryota > Metazoa > Chordata > Mammalia > Sirenia > Dugongidae > Dugong > Dugong dugon. The sequence continues at coordinate 158,861,755 of CM057462.1, forward strand.
GGTCAATACACCAGGAGGACATAAATATAATAAATATTTACGCACCCAATGACAGGGCTCCAAAATACATAAAACAAACTCTACCGGCATTGAAAAGAGTGAAAGAGAGCTCCACAATAATAGCAGGATATGTCAACACACCACTTTTGGTGAAGGACATAACATCCAGAGAGAAGCTCAATAAAGCCACTGAAGATCTAAATATCACAATCAACCAACTTGATCTCATGGACCTATACCAAACACTCCACCCAACAGCAGCCAAGTATACTTTCTTTTCCAATGCACATGGAACATACTCCAGAATAGACACATATTAGGCCATAAAGCAAGCCTTAACAGAACCCAAAGCATCGAAATATTACAAAGCATCTTTTCTGACTATAACGCCATAAAACTAGAAATCAATGACAGAAAAAGCAAGGCAAAAAAATCAAATACGTGGAAACTGAACAATATCTTGCTCAAAAACTACAGGGTATAGAAGAAATTAAGGATGAAAGAAAGAAATTCATAGAATCAAATGAGAATGAAAACACATTCCACCAGAACCTTTGGAACGCAGTAAAAGCAGTGCTCAGAGGTCAGTTTATAGCAATAAATGCACACTTCCAAAAAAAAAGAAGGGGTCAAAATCAAAACATTTACCCTACAACTCGAAAAAGTAGAGAGAGCAGCAAAAGAAGCCCTTGGGTGCCAGAGGAAAGGACATAATAAGAATTAGAGCAGAATCAAATGAAATAGAGAATAGAAAAACAATTGAAACAGTTAACAAGACCAAAAGCTGGTTCTTTGAAAAGATCAACAAAATTGATAAACCATTGGCCAAACTGACAAAAGAAAACCAGGAGAGGAAGAAGATAACCTGTATAAGAAATGAGATGGGTGATATCACAACAGACCCAGCTGAAATTAAAAGAATCATAACAGATTACTATGAAAAATTATACTCTAACAAATTTGAAAACCTAGAGGAAATGGAAAAATTTTTAGAAACACACTACCTACCTAAATTAACACAAACAGAGGCAGAACAACTAAATAAACCCATAACAATAGAAGAGATTGAAAAGGTAATTAAAAAACTCCCAACAAAAAAAAAAAGCCCTGGCCCTGACGGTTTCACTGGAGAGTCTACAAAACTTTCAGAGAAGAGTTAACACCACTACTACTAAAGGTATTTCAGAGCATAGAAAAGGATGTAATACTCCCAAACTCATTGTATGAAGCCACCATAACCCTGATATCAAAACCAGGTAAAGACATCACAAAAAAAGAAAATTACAGACCAATATCCCTCATGAACATTGACACAAAAATCATCAACAAAATTCTAGCCAATAGAATTCAATAACATATCAAAAAAAAAAAAAATTCACCATGATCAAGTGGGATTTATACCAGGTATGCAAGGATGGTTCAACATTAGAAAAACAATCAATGAAATCCATCATATTAATAAAACAAAAGACAAGAACCACATGATCTTATCAATCAATGCAGAAAAGGCATTTGACAAAGTCCTACACCCATTCATGATAAAAACTCTCAACAAAATAGGAATAGAAGGGAAATTCCTCAACATATTTAAGGACTATTATACAAAGCCAATAGCCAACATCATCCCCAATGGAGAGAGTTTGAAAGCATTCTCCTTGAGAACGGGAACCAGACAAGGATCGTCTTTATCACCGCTCTTATTCAACATTGTGCTGGAGATCCTAGCCAAAGCAATTAGGCTAGAAAAAGAAATAAAGAGCATCCCAATTGGTAAGGAAGAAGTAAAAGTATCTCTATTGGTAGACGATATGATCTTATACACAGAAAACCCCAAAGAATCCACAAGAAAGCTACTGAAACTAATAGAAGGGTACAGCAAGGTATCAGGATACAAGATAAACATACAAAAAGCAGTTGGATTCCTCTACACTAACAAAGAGAGCTTTGAAGATGAAATCACCAAATCAATACCATTTACAATAGCCCCCAAGAAGATAAAATATTTAGGAATAAATATAACCAGAGATGTAAAAGACCTATACAATGAAAACTATAAGACACTACTGCAAGAAACTAAGGGACTTGCATAAGCGGAGAAACATACCTGGCTCATGGATAGGAAGACTCAACATTGTGAAAATGTCAATTGTACCCAAAGCGATCTACAGATACAATGCAATCCCAATCCAAATTCCAATGGCAATTTTTATTGAGATGGAGAAACAAATCACCAACTTCATATGGAAAGGGAAGAGGCCCTGAACAAATAAAGCATTACTGAAGAAGAAGAACAAAGTGGGAGGCCTCCCACTACCTGATTTTAGAACCTATTATACCACCACAGGAGTCAAAACTGCCTGGTACTGGTACAACAACAAATACATAGACCAGTGGAACAGAATTGAGAATCCAGATGTAAATTCACCCACCTATGAGCAGCTGATATTTGACAAAGGCCCAAACTCTGTTAATTGGGGAAAAGATAGTCTCTTTAACAAATGGTGCTGGCATAATTGGATATCCATCTGCAACAAAATCAAACAAGACTCATACCTTACAACATGCACAAAAACTAACTCAAAATGGATCAAATACCTAAATATAAAATCGAAAACAATAAAGAACATGGAAGTAAAAATAGGGACAATGCTAGGAGCCCTAATAAATGGCATAAACAGAATACAAAGTAAGTAAAAACACACAAACACTAGAAGAGAAACTAGATAACTGGGAGCTCCTAAACATCAAACACTAATGCTCATCAAAAGACTCAAAAGACAACCAACAGACTGGGAAAAAATTTTGGCTATGACAGTTCCAATCTCTAAAATCTACAAGATAACTGCAAAACCTCAACAACAAAAAGACAAATAACCCAATTAAATAATGGGCAAAGGATACGAACAGGCACTTCACCAAAGAAGACATTCAGACAGCTAACAGACACATGAGGAAATGCTCACAGTCATTAGCCATTAGAGAAATGCAAATCAAAACTACAGTGAGATACCATCTCACCACACAAAGCTAGCATTAATCCAAAAAACACAAAATAATGAATGTTGGAGAGGTTGTGGAGAGACTGGAACAGTTCTACACTATTGGTGGGAATGTAAAATGGTACAATCACTTTGGAAATCGATTTGGCACTTCCTTAAAAAGCTAGAAATAGAAGTACCATACAATCCAGCAATCCTGCTCCTTGGAATATATCCTAGAGAAATAAGCGCCATCACGCGAATAGATATATGCACACCCATGTTCTTTGAAGCACTGTTCATGATAGCAAAAGGATGGAAACAACCTAGATGCTCATTGACAGATGAATGGATAAACAAATTATGGTATATTCACACAATGGAATACTATGCAATGATAAAGAACAACGATGAATCCGTGAAGCATTTTATTACATGGAGGAATCTGGAAGGTATTATGCTGAGTGAATTTAGTCAGTCACAAAAAGACAAATATTGTATAAGACCACTATTATAAGAGCTCAAGAAAAGGCTTAAACATAGAAAAAAACATTCTTTGATGGTTACGAGTATGGGGAGGGAGGGAGAGGGGTATTCACTAGCTACGTAGTAGACTAGAATTATCTTAGGTGAAGGGAAGTGACAGCACACACTACAAGGGAATTCAGCACAACTGGACTAAACCAAAGCTAAGAAGTTTCCTGAATACAACCAAACACTTCGAGGGATAGAGTGGCAGGGGCAGCGGTCTGGGGACCATGGTTTCACGGGACATCTAGGTCAATCGGCATAACAAAGTTTATTAAGAGAATGTTCTGCATCCCACTTTGGTGAGTGGTGTCTGGGATCTTAAAAGCTAGCAACTGGCCATCTAAGATGCATCAATTGGTCTCAACCCACCTGGAGCAAAGGAGAATGAAGAACACCAAAGACACAGGGAAAGTATTAGCCCAAGAGACAGAAAGGGTCATGTAAACCAGAGATTGCAACAGCCTGAGACCAGAAGAACTAGATGGTGCCTGACTACCACCAATGACTGCCCTATCAGGAAACACAACAGAGAGTCCCTGACGGAGCAGGAGAAAAGTGGGGTGCAGAAATCAAATTCTAGTAAAAATACTAGACTTACTGGTTTGATTGAGACTGGAGGGACCCCAAAAGACGTGGCCCCCGGACTCTCTGTTAGCCTAAAACTAAAACCATTTCCGAGGCCAACTCTTCAGACTAAGATTAAACTGGACTATGGGACATAAAATGATACTCATGAAGAGTGCGCTTCTTAGCTCAAGTAGGTACATGAGACTAAATGGGCAGCTCCTGTCCAGAGGAGAGATGAGAAGGCAGAGAGGGTCAGGTGCTGGTTGAATGGACACGGGAAATAGGGTAGAAAGGAGGAGTGTGCTGTCTCAGTACAGGGAGAGCAACTAGGGTCACTTAACAATGTATGTATAAATTTTTGTATGAGAGGCTAACTTGAATTGTAAACTTTCACTTAAAGCACACACACACACACACACACAAAGATGAGGAAAAAAAAAGAAACACTCCACTTCCTGGATCAAAAAAGAGATAAGCAAATGTGAATCTGCTTAGGACTCTGGTTAGAGGAAAACAGTCTTCCTTTAGAAACCAAAACCTCTAGCCTGTGCTTTCCATGAACATGAGGCCCAAATGTGCACTACCTTAGTTAGACAGGCAACCCCAAGTCAAAAAATTAATGTAAAACTGGTCTGAACCAGCAAATTCCTAGGATACTCAGCAGACGGACGCACACATTTCTACCATCTAGAGTAAGAGTTGGGAAACTAAAGCCCATGGGCCAAATACTGTCCATGGCCTGTTTTTATATGGTCCATGTCCTAAGAGTTGTTTATATATATATTTTTTTAATTGTATTTTAGAAGAAAGTTTACAGAACAAATAGTTTCTCATTAAACAGTCAGTACGCATATTGTTTTATGACATTGGTTAACAACCCCATGACATGTAAACACTGTCCTTTCTCGACCTTGGAGGACCTTTATTATGGTGAAAATATACATATCCAAAGTTACACCATTTCAGAAGTTTCTACATGTACAATTCAGTGACATCGATTGCATTCTTCCAGTTATGCTGCTATTCTCACTATCCTTTGCCAAATTATTCCATCACCATTATCTTCAACTCACTGCCCCCTAGGCTTCCCATCAAAACTTTTCAGTTGCTGTTGTCAATTTGATCTCACGTAGATAATTCTTTTTTTCTTTTTGTACCTTAGATGAAGGTTTACAAAACAAATAGTTTCTCATTAAACAGTTAGTACACATAGTGCCCTCACAATGGTTAACAACCCAACGACTTGTCAACACTGTCCGTTCTCAACCTTGGGTTCCCTATCACCAGCTTTCCTGTCCCCTCCTGCCTTCTAGTCCTTGTTCCTGGACTGCTGTGCCTCATTAGTCCCGTTTTGTTTTATGAGGCTGTCCAACTCCTGGCTGAACTGTGAACTTCTGGAGTGACTTCACCACTGAGCTAAAAGGATGTCCAGGGGCCATACTCTCCGGGTGTCTTCAGTCTGTCAGGCCAGTAAATCTGGTCTTTTTTTTATGAGTTAGAATTTTGTTCTACATCCTTTCCCAGCTCTGTCCAGGACCCTCTATTGCGATCCTGGTCAGAGCAGTCAGTGGTGGTAGCCAGGCACCATCTAGCTATACTGGACTCAGTTTGGTGGAGGCCGTGGTAGCTGTGGTCCATTAGTCCTTTGGACTAATCTTTTCCTTGTATCCTGTTCTCTTCATTCTCCCTTGCTCCCGAAGGGGTGAGACCAGTGGAGTATCTTAGATGGCTGCTCACAGACTTTTAAGACCCCAGACGCTACTCACCAAAGTAGAGTGTAGAACATTGCCTTTATAACCTGTGTTATGTCAATTGAGCTAGATGTTCCCTGAGAGACCATTGTCCCCACAGCCCTCCACCCAGTGATTCAGTCCCTTAGGGAGTCTGGAAGTGTCTATGGAGCTTCCATGACCTTTCCTTGTACAAGTTGTGCTAGCTTCCCCAGTATTGTGTACTGTCTTACCCTTCACCAAAGTTGCCACTTATCTATTGTCTATTTAGTTCCCCTTCCCAACCATCCCATCCCTTGTAAACAACAAAGATTGTTTCTTTTTGTGTGTAAACTTTTACATGAGTTTTTACAGTAAAGGTCTTATACAATATTTGTCCTTTTGTGATTGACTTATTTCACTCAGCACAATGTCCTCCAGGTTCATCCATGTTATGAGATGTTTCACAGAATCATCATTGTTCTTTATCGTTGCATAATACTCCATTGTGTGTATGTACCATAGTTTGTTTATCCATTCGTCTGTTGATGGGCATCTAGACTGTTTCCATCTTTTTGCTATCAAAACAACAGTGAACAGTGCTGCAAGGAATATGGGTGTGCATATATCTGTTCGTGTGATGGCTCTTATTTCTCTAGGATATATTTCTAGGAGTGGGATTGCATTTTGTAGTGCTTTTTTTTGTGGTGCTGATGTTTTCTTTGTTCCTCTTACTCTCCTGTGCTGAGTTCCTTTTGTTTGTGGATTTTTTTTTTTCATTTCTTTTGTTTTTGTTGGTTTTGTTTTTACTGAGACTTCAAGTTTTTCTTCTTTATTTTGATGAGTAGGTTTGTTAACTTTCTTTGTGGTTACCTTGAAATATACCCTTATCCTCCTAGATTTGAACCAGTCTACTATTACTTGGTATCACCTTGCCTTCCTTGCCATTAAAAGGTTCTATCCCTACACCGTTTCTTCCCTCTTTTATTGTTCCAATGCTGTTGTGCTTTACGGATTAACCTCTCTGGTTCCCTATTATAATTCTTTTGGTTTTGCATAGTCCTTAAGAGTTCATTTCCTAGGTTGGTATCTGGCTAGTACAATCCCGTGTCCTATATTCAGCTTGTGGTCTGATGTTGTTTCTTCTCAGATCAAAGAACTCCCTTTAATAAGCCTTGTAAGTTTGGTTTGGTTTTTACACAGTCCCTTAATTTCTGTTTATCTGGAAATGACCTAATTACACCATCATATTTGAACAAGAGTTTTGCAGGATATATTACTCTTGGCTGGCAATGTTTTTCTTTCAAGGTTTTATACATGTCATCCCATTGCCTCCTTGCCTTCATGGTTTCTGCTAAATAATCCAAGCTTAGTCTTTTTGTTTCTTCTCTGTATGTGACTTTTTGTTTTTCTCTAGCTGCCCTCAAGATTCTTTGTCTTTGGTTTTAGTGAGTGTGATTATGATATGCCTTAGTGATTTTCTTTTGGGGTCTATCCTATATGGGGTTTGTTGAGCTTCTTGGATGGTCAGCTTTTCATCTTTCATGATACTGGGGAAGTTTTCTGTCAGCAATTCTTCAATGATCCTCTCTGTGTTTTCTATTTTCTCCCCCTGTTCTGGAACTCCAATCACTCATAGATTTTTGCTTTTGATTGTATCCCACATAATTCTCAGGGTTTCTTCATTTTTCTTTGTTCTTTTTTCTGATTTTTCCTCAGAGTTGTATCCAAGTGTTTGTCTTCAATTTCACTGATCCTATCTTCCATCGTTTCAAACCTGCTCTTCAGCCCTTCTATGAAACTGTCCATTTCTGAAATCTTGTCGTTTATCTTTTGGATTTCTAATTGTTGTTTTTGTATGATTTCTAGTTGTGAATTTATTTTAGCATTTTGTTACTGTATTGTTTTCTTGAATTCTTCCTTTTTTTGTCTGTATTTTCCATGAATTTGTCTGACTTTTCAATGATTTTGTCTATTTTTTCCTCATTTTTATCTGCTTTGTGCTTCAACTCTTGGATAATTCTGAGTATTAGAGATTTGAATTCCCTATCAGTTAGGTCTAGTGCCTTTTCTTCTACTGGAAGGTCATCTGGTGTTTTATTTTGGACGCCTACTGGAACCATCCTGTCCTGTTTTTGTAAACGTTTTGATATTGTCTGCTGTCTTTGGGGCATTCAGTGGTTATTTTCCTTGTTTATTGATTGTAGATTTGTTTGCTTCATCCCACTTTTTTGTTTTATTTGGTTATGTCTGTGCAGGCAAGCTGTGCATTCTTTGTTGTTTGCTTATCTGTGGGCATGATACTTTTCACCTCCTTCTCCAATGAGCAGGGTCAGTCACTCAGGTATGATACAGTAGGGAAGATCCAGCTGAAGAGGAGTTGCTGGGATGGGTTGTTTGTGGCACATACCAGGGCTGACAGTGTGGACCAGGAATCAGTGCAGGTCAGGTTCAAGTAGGCCATGCCTGTGTGGCTTGGGAATGTGATGTTCAGCGCATGGTGCATGTAGGCAGGAAGGAGGGGGTAGATTGTGATTTGTGAAACTAAGATGGGTATGGAAAAGATGAGAGAGCGGAGAGAGGAACAGGAGCCAAAAACATACACACAAACAAAAAAGAGTGCTAAGGGAGCTTGCTACTGGAGTGGAGAGATGAGAGACTGAGAAATGAGGAAAAACAAAAATGAAAAAAAGAAGAAAAAGGGTAAAAGAAAAAAATGAATAAACCGAGAAACTGGAAATGAAGAAAGACAAAAAGGGAATAAGAGAGAGAAGAAAACAAAACAAAGAAACAAAAAAAAACAAAAAACAAAAAAGAAATGCCCCCAGGGATGTCCCTGTGCATCTGTGCAGAGTAAGGGAGTAGCTTCCAAGCCGCGCAGTACAGCCCAGCTAGAAGGGGCTCCCAAGCCAAGAAAAGAAAAAGAAATCAAACAAACAAATCAAAACAGAACAAATCAGAGCAAACAAACAAACAAAAAAGACCCCGAGGTCCCACCAGCGTGGCGGCATGGGCCAGGAAGCAGTTTCACATTCAAGCAGTGTTTCCCAGCCTTTCAGGAAGAAAGATGGCACATGGAGCCAGGTATTTGAGAGAAAGCAGGGGAGTTCGTGAGAGGTAAGGAAGAAATCTAAAGAAGCGGAAAAAAGCAACACCAGCAGCCAACAAAAGGCACTCAGTGAGCCAGCCAGTGCGGACAGGTGGAATCCAAGTGACACCAGGGTGAAGTTGGTGCTTCCCAGCCAAGATACTGGCTGCGGGAAGCAGAGGAGGCTAATTGGGGGTGAACAACGGTGGGGGGTGGGAAAGCCTATATCACTGGTTACCAGTTGTTCTATCTCCTGCTGGAAGCTCCATGAAGCTGCTTTCTCATACCCCCTGTTCGCTGATCTCTAATAGGAGTCAAAGATGGTGGATCCATGCTGTGGTCGCTGATAGGGGACCTCTGCATGTATGTCTCCTCACTCTCAGTTCTCGGTCAGTTTCTTATTCCACTCGGTGCTTGGCTGGGTTCTTTATCTCTTCATTTGATGCTTAGGGTTTCAGGATTGACATGTGACTCTGTTTGACTTAGTCTTTCTGATCTTTGCTGCAGAGGGATGGCATAGTGCTTCTGACTATAGTGCCATGTTGCCCAGAAGTCCACCTGTTTTTATATTTTTAAAGTGTTATTAAAAGAAGAAGAAGAAGCTGTGGCCTGCAAAGCCTAAAATATTTAGTATCTGGCCCGTATAGAAAAAGTTTTCCAATGTCTCATCTAAAACACAAAGAAAACTTGAGGGGGGAAAAATACCCCCACTGAAAAAGATCTTACAATTAAAAAAAAATCACTACTTGAGAAAATCATCTGCCATTTAGGAAAGTCAGTAGACTCAACCAAGAGTAGACTGAACAAAAGCCTTGCAAAAAAAAAGTATATGTATATATATATATACATATGTTATATGTGTATATTGATATTATATATTATACATTAAATATATGTACTGTGTTATTTATATTAAAAGAAATATATTTTTATTATTTATTATAATATTATATATTATTATATAATATAATATATTTATTCTTTATTAAAGAAATATATATATATATATATGTATGTATATATATACTGGAGCCCTGGTGGTGCAGTGGTTAAGAGCTATGGCTGCTAACCAAAAGGTCAGCTGTTCAAATCCACCAGCAGCAACTTGGAAACATTATGGGGCAGTTGTATGCTGTCCTGTAGGGTCGCTATGAGTCAAAATCTACTCAACAGCAATGAGTTTTAGTTTATATATATATATATATACATATACTAGATCCTGTCCATTGAAATGGCCTAGAAACAAAGACCAACCCAGTAGCAATGAGACTACTAGTGCCCAGATTATAGTCTCTAAATACTTTTTTTTTTTCCACTAAAAAAAAAGGAGCTCACTAGAGCTCCTTGGAGAAATGTCTCCTTCCTTCCAGACTTGAGAACGGAAATTTGCAAGCTGGGCCTAGAACATCCTGTCATCCAAGTAGCAAGGAAATTATCAAAAAATACAACAAGAGACATTTCAAAGGACTCAGAAGCCAACTTGAATAGCCTTCCCCGGCCAAGGATGGAATAATTTGATTTTGGAAACTGATCTTGACTACAGACTGTCTGAGCTTGATTCCGTATTCCTTTAGCAATTCTATAACTATCCGATATCCTTTTAATAAATTCCTCTTCTGTGTTAAATGGGCCAGATTGTTTTTATTACTTGCAGCTAAGGAACCCAAATAATACATACTCTGAGGAAACTTGCCTGGTGCATTGTAAGGCATAATAAGTGCTTAATAAATGTTAGTTTCCTTCCTGAGAGTCAAAAATCTATTGCAACTTCTTTTCAGATACCAAAAATTGTACAGAATATTTCCTCTCTATACATGTGGGAGGGTCTGCTTCTGCTTACATGCCTCCTAGGCACACTTCACTTTTCCCCAACCCAGGAAAGAAAATCTGCTAAATTGAGTGGTCACAGTCCAAGGTTTTGATTGGGCCCCAGTTATTAGTGGGCAGGGTCACTGTGCTGAAATATCAGCATTCATGCTTATTCTCTTGTACTTTCTTCTTCCTATCTCCCTATGACAAGCAGACACTGAGACCTCTTATCTCTTCTTCAACATGGTGCTAATAGGGTAAGGGAATTTACTACCCCTCTTATGATTTGGACCTATCTATCTACCACTATGCCTAAGATTTCAATTTGAGAAGAAGTAAAAAAACCTCATATAGCACTGAGGCTTAAGCTATGTGTTCAAGCTCATTTTTTATTGCAAAATCTTGTATTAATAATTGTCAGGTGCTGGCTCAGCTATTGTCCCTGGGTGGTGCAAACAGTTAACATGCTTGGCTGCTAACCTAAATACTAGAGATTCAAATCCACCCAGAGGTAACTGGGCATAAAGGCCTGGAAGTCTACTTCTGAAAAATCATCCATTAAAAAATGGAGCACATTCTTAAAAAACTAGAACTAGAAATACTGTATGATCCAGCTATCCCCCTCCTAGGAATATATCCTAGAGAAATAAGAGCCGTCACATGAATAGACATATCACACCCATGTTCACTGCAGCATTATTCACAATAGCAAAAAGATGGAAACAACCTAAGTGCCCATCAACAGATGATTGGATAACCAAACTATGGTACATACATGCAATGGAATACTACGCAACAATAAAGAACAATGATGAATCTTTGAAACATCTCACAACATGGATGAATCTGGGGGCATTATGCTGAGTGAAATAAGTCAACCACAAAAGAACAAATACTGTATGAGACCACTGTTATAACAACTCATGAACTTAATGGTTTGACTGAGACTGGAGGGACCCTGGAAGACATGGCCCCCGGACTCTCTGTTAGCCCAAAAATAAAACCATTTCCGAGGCCAACTCTTCAGACTATGATTAGACTGAACTATGGGACATAAAATGATACTCGTGAAGAGTAGGCTTCTTAGTTCAAGTAGATACATGAGACTAAACGGGCAGCTCCTGTTCAGAGGTGAGACGAGAAGGCAAAGAGGGTCAGGAGCTGGTTGAATGGACATGGGAAATCCGGGGTGGAAAGGAGGAGTGTGCTGTCACAGTATAGAGAGTGCAACTAGGGTCACATAACAAAGTATGTATAAATTTTTGTATGAGAGACTAACTTGAATTGTAAACTTTCACTTAAAGTACACACACAAAAAAACTCATGAAAATGTTTACACACAGAAAGAAACAATCTTTGATGGTTATGAGAGAAGGGAGGGGTGGGAGGGAAAAACATTGACTAGACAATTCATAAATGGTAACTTTGGTGAAGGGTAAGACAGTACACAATACTGGGAAAGTCAGCACAACTTGACCAAGGCTAGGTCATGGAAGCTTCATAGACACATCCAAACTCCCTGAGGGCTGAATTACTGGGCTGAGGGCTGGGGACCATGGTCTTGTGGAACATCTACTTTATTGGCATAACATAATTTATAAAGAAAATGTTCTACATTCTACTTTGGTGAGTAACATCCGGGGTCTTAAAAGCTTGTGAGTGGCCATCTAAGACACTCCACTGGTCCCACCCCATCTGGAGCAAGGGAGAATGAAGAAAACCAAAGACATAAGGGAAAGATTTGTCCAAAGGACTAATGGACCACAACTACCACAACCTCCACCAGACTGAGTGCAGCACAACTAGATGGTTCCCAGCTACTACCACAGACTGCTATAACAGGGATCACAATAGAGCGTCCTGGACAGAGCTGGAGAAAAATGTAGAACAAAATTCTGACTCACAGAAGAAGACCAGACTTACTGTTCTGACAGAGACTGGAGAAACCCCAAGAGTATGTTTGCTGGACACCCTTTTAACTCAGTACTGAAGTCACTCCTGAGGTTAACCCTTCAGTCAAAAATTAGACAGGCCTGTAAAACAAAACAAGACTAAAGGGGCACACAAGTACAGGAACAAGGACAAGAAGGCAGGAGGGAACAGGAAAGCTGGTAATGGAAACTCACGGTCAAGAAGGGGAGAGTGTTGACATGTCATGGGGTTGGCAACCAATATCACAAACAATATGTGTATTAATTGTTTAGTGAGAAACTAATTTGCTCTGTAAACCTTCATCTAAAACACACACACACACACACAAATGGAGCACAGTACAACTCGACACATATGGGATTGCCATGAGTAGGAATGGACTCAGCAACTGGTGGTGGTTCACTATTAATAGCATCGTACCATTGATTTTCATTTGCTACTGTTCCTTGCCTTGCACCGAACTCCCTTGGCAAGAGGGGTTGCTCGAAAAGGCAAAACTAAGGCATTCTTGAGAAAGTGTGTGGAAACACCATCAAGTAACACCAAAACCCCTCTCTCATTCTTTCAGAGCCACCAAGGGATAGGAAGCAGGAAGTGCAAGAGATCATAGCATAGGCGCTGACGTTTCAACACAGTGACCCTCAAGTTTATATTTAGGGCTCTGACAAGTGAGAAGAGGGTGAAAGGAGGAAAGAGGAGGCATGTGGGAGGAGAAAGAAGGAAGAGGATGGTCTCCTCTATGTTCCCCCCTCCATTCTCTTCACTTTTCCCCCATTAATTCCCATCCACACACTCAAGGAGAAAGTGATGAAAAGAGTAATGAGGATGAGTCAAGTTCATAAATATTTTCTTGGCCACATCATTCTCTTGGTTGTATACATCTCTTGGGAATTTCTCTTTTGTACCTCTGATGTGCTAAGAAGGGTTGTAGCCAGTGGTTTACACCACCTCTGCTCCAGATCTTAAGAGGAAACTTGTTTCTCTCTTCTTTCATTGACATACTTTTCCTTGGATTTGTCTTTTCTTGGCATCAGAAAATTAAATTAAAATATAGAAGCCCAAGAAACATATGAGCTTAGACGGAATCGTGTCAAGGAGATTAGTTTTCCTTTTAGATTAAGCAAAAAGGACTCTTCAGTGGTCAACATTCAGCTTTTCAGTGGCTTAGAATAGGGTTTGAGGTCAAAACACCATAATTAAGGGTATGCATTTGCCTGGCCTTGTCCTCTGAGCATGATGTCTCCTGAGCATGATGTCTCCCTTGTGGATCCCATGGGGAAGGGCAGAGCTCCAGCCAGCTGGGATTTGAATGTTCAAAACCTTGGGCTCAAGCCCAATATTACCACCAAAAATACCATGTCACCCAAAACAAGCAACATGGGTGGTAATGCCATTGTCAGACCACCTATGGACTCATAGCGACCCTATAAGACAGAGTAGAACTGCCCTATAGGGTTTCCAAGGAGCAGCTGGCTGGTGGATTCAAACTGCTGACCTTTTGGGTAGCAGCTGGGCTCTTAGTCACTGCGCCATAAGGTCTCCAATGCCTTGGTAGGTAAATGCTGTTCTCTGAGCCCAGCTAAGGAGTTCCCGCCCACAGGGTCAGACAGAGCAAACACAATAACCTTAAGGAGACCCCAGCTCTTGGAAATTGGTGCTGTGACTTCCAGGTCTGCCCCTTTGCTGCCTTTGCATCACGTTTTTCTGTCGTTTTCATCAGCCCCTTCTTGACCATCATCTCCTGGTGCTCCCCAACTTTAAGGAAACTTGTACCCTATTGAAGCTCTGGGAAATGTGTAATGGTATGAGGTTGTGGCCTCCAGTAATGAGGCCTTAAGTTCTAATGATGACGTACTTGAAATGTGAATGGATCCATCTGCTTGGGAGATGATCTTTTCTAGGCAAACTCCTAGACTGTTGCTGCCACATCTTCTTAGGTTTACTCCCAAGCCTCTTATAGGGGCTTCAGATGCCATCTCAGGTGCTCTGCCTCCCTCTTCTGGTCAATTGAAGGGAATCTTTAGAGCCATTTAGTGTTCAGGAAAAGACGTAATATAATGGTACCTAGTAATACAACCAAATCATAATCTCCTAACAATCATTTTTCAATTCACAAAAAGCTATATTCAGAGAGCAGAGTAATTAAAGATATTGTTACTACATTCCAAATATGCTTACACTAAGGCATCACAACATCTACTGTACTGTACAGACACAGGGAAGATGTTGAATCAATAGTCTTCAGATGGAATATCAGTGTATATTTTGGCAGAATCAGGGTCTGTGACAAATAAGTTGGTGAAATCTTAGAGTTAAGTAAATAACATAGACTACTACAAAATTTCTCAGGGCCTTTAAATTGCTCATGTGCATTGTGAAACCCTGAGGAGGGTAAATATATAGTTTTTGATCAGCAAACCCTTTCTTTTTTTTTTTTAATTTTTTTTATTGTACTTCAGGTGAAGGCTTACAGAACAAATAGTTTCTCATGAAACAGAAGTACACATGTTGTTTTATAATATTGGTTAACAACCCCACAACATATCAACCCTCTAACTTCTCAAAACTCTTTTTTTTGGTGAAAATACACATAGCCAAAGATACACCATGTCAAAAATTTCTATATGCACAGTTCAGTGACATTGACTACGCTCTTTCAATTGTGCTGTTATTCTCACTTAAGGTGAAGGCTTACAGAACAAAATAGTTTCTCATGTAACAGTAACTACAAATGTTGCCCTATGACAATGGTTAACAATCTCACAACACATCAACAATATCCTTATTCAACCTTGTGTTCCCTATCACCAGCTTCCTTGTCCCCTTCTGCTTTCTGGCCCTTGTCACTGGACCCCTGTACCTCGTTTGTCTCATTTGGTTTTACGGGGCTGTCCACTCCCAGGCTGAACAGTGAACCTCGGAGTTAACTTCACCACTGAGCTAAAAGGGTGTCTGGGGGCCATACTCTTGGGGTTTCTCCAGTCTCCTTTAGGGCAGTAAATCTGGTCTTTTTTTTTTTGTGAGTTAGAATTATGCTCTACATCCTTCTCCAGCTCTGTCCAGAACCCTCTGTTGTGATCCTGGTCAGAGCAGTCAGTGGTGGTAGCCGGGCACCATCTAGCTGTACTGGACTCAGTCCGGTGGAAGCCTTGGTAGCTGTGGACAATTAGTCCTTCGGACTAATCTTTTCCTTGTATCCTGTTCTCTTCCTTATCCCTTGCTCCTGAAGGGATGAGACCAGTGGAGTATCTTAGATGGCCGCTCACAGGCTTTTAAGACCCCAGATACTACTCACCAAGGTAGAATGTAGAGCATTGTCTTTATAAGCTGCCATGCCAATTAAGCTAGATGTTCCCCAAGACCATGGTCCCCAGAGCCCTCCGCCCAGCAATTCAGTCCCTCAGAGAGTTTGCATGTGTCTATGGGGCTTCCATGACCTTTCCTAGTATAAGTTGTGCTAGTTTCTCCAGTATTGTGTACTGTCTCACCCTTTACCCAAGATACCACTTATCTATTATCTATTTAGTATTCCCCCCACCCCACTCCTCCCATCCCTGGTAACCAACAAAGATTGTTACATTTTGTGTGTGAGCTTTTTCGTGGGGTTTTACAATAGAGGTCTCATACAATATTTGTCCTTTTGTGATTGACTTATTTCACTCAGCATAATGTTCTCCAGTTTCATCCATGTTATAAGATGCTTCACAGATTCATTGTTGTTCTTTCTCATTGCATAGTACTCCATTGTGTGTATATACCATAGTTTGTGTATCCATTCATCTGTTGATGGGCATCTAGGTTGTTTCCATCGTTTTGCTATTGTGAACAATGCTGCCATGAACATAGGTGTGCATATGTCTATTCGAGTGGCGACTCTTATATTCCTAGGAGTGGGATTGCTGGATCGAATGGTATGTCTATTTCTAGCTTTCTAAGGAAGTGCCATATCCTTTCCCAAAATGGTTGTATCATTTTGCATTCCCACAAGCAGTGCATAAGTGTTGTGATCTCCCCACAGCCCCTCCAACATTTGTTATTTCCAGTGTTTTTGATTCATGCCAGTAATGCCGGGTGAGATGGTATCTCCTTGTGGTTTTAATTTGCATTTCTCTAATGGCTAGTGATCACGAGCATTTCCTCATGTGTCTGTTGGCCATTTGAATGTCTTCTTTGGTGAAGTGTCTGTTCATTTCCTTTGCCCATTTTTTAATAGGATTATTTGTCTTTTTGTTGTAGAGGTGTTGGATTTTCTTGTAGATTATGGAGATTAGACCTTCGTCTGACTTGGACTGTCCAAACATTTTTCCCCAGTCTGTAGGTTCTGTTTTTACTCTTTTGGTGAAGTCTTTTGAAGAGCATAGGTGTTTGATGTTTAGAAGATCCCAGTTATCTAGCTTATCTCTTGGGTTTTGTGCATTGATGGTTATGGTTTGTATCCTGTTAATGCCATGTATTAAGGCCTGAAGTGTTGGTCCTATTTTTTCTTCTATGAACTTTATAGTTTTAGGCTTTATATTCAGGTCTTTGATCCATTTTGAAGTAGTTTTTGTATGCGGGGTGAGGTCTGGGTCCTGTTTCATTTTTTTGCAGATGGATATCTAGTTTTGTCAGCACCATTTGTTAAAAAGACCGTCTTTTCCCCGTTTGATGGACTTTGGGCCCTTGTCGAAGATCAGGTGACTTTAGGTGATGGATTTACATCTGGGTTCTCAATTCTGTTCCATTGGTCAATGTATTTGTTGTTGTACCAGTACCAGGCTGTTTTGACTACTGTAGATGTATAGTAGGTTCTGAACTTAGGTAGTGTGAGTCCTCCAACTTTATTCTTCTTCTTCAGTAGTGCTTTACAGTAGTGCTTCTTCCCTTTCCATATGAAGTTAATGATTAGTTTTTCCATCGCTTTGAAGAATGTTGTTGGTATTTGGATCAGGATTGCATTGTATTTGTAAATAGCTTTGGGTAGAATTGTCATTTTCACAATGTTGAGTCTGCCTATCCATGAGTATGGTATGTTTTTCCATTTATGTAGATCCCTTTGGGTTTCTTGCAGTAGTGTTTTGTAGTTTTCTTTGTATAGGTCTTTTACATCCCTGGTCAGATTTATTCCTAAGTATTTTATCTTTTTAGGGGCTATTATAAATGGTATTGTTTTCCTGATTTCCTTTTCATCGTTCTCCTTATTGGTGTATAGGAATCCAACTGATTTTTGAATATTTATCTTGTATCCTGCTACTCTGCTGAATCTTTCTATTAGTTCCAGTAGATTTCTCGTGGAGTTTTAGGGTTTTCTATGTATAGTATCATATCATCTGCAAACAGGGATAGTTTAACTTCTTCATTACCAATTTGGATGCTCTTTATTTCTTTTTCTTGCCTTATTGCTCTAGCTAGAACTTCCAGCACAATGTTAAATAAGAGTGGTGATAAAGGGCATCCTTGTCTTGTTCCTGTTTTCAAGGGGAATGTTTTCAGCATCTCTCCCTATGAATGATGTTGGCCGTTGGTTTTGCATAGATACCCTTTATTATGTTGAGAAATTTTCCTTGTATACCTATTTTATTTAGAGTTTTTATCATTGGACTTCGTCAAATGCCTTTTCTGCGTCAATTGAGATGATCATGTGATTCTTTTCTTTCCTTTTATTTATGTGGTGGATTGCATTGATTGATTTTCTAATGTTGAACCATCCTTGCATACCTGGTATGAATCCTACCTGGTCGTGGTGTATTATTTTTTTGATATGATGCTGAATTCTATTGGCTAGAATTGTGTTGAGAATTTTTGCATCTATATTCATGAGAGATATTGGTCTGTAATTTTCTTTTTTTGTGATGTCTTTGCCTGGTTTTGGTATCAGCGTTATGCTGGCTTCATAGAATGAATTTGGAAGTGTTGCTTCCTCTTCTATGCTCTGAAATAGCTTGAGTAGTACTGGTACAAGTTCTTCTGTAAATGTTTTGTAGAATTCTCCAATGAAGCCATCTGGGCCAGGGCTTTTTTTGGGGGGGGAGGGGGGAGTTTTTTTTATTACCTTTTCAATCTCTTCTCTTGTTATGGGTCTGTTCAGATTTTCAACATCACTTTGTTCTAGTTTGGGTAGGCTGTGTGTTTCTAGAAATTTATCCATTTCCTCTAGGTTTTCAAATTTGTTGGAGTATAGTTTTCCATAATATTCTGTTATAATCCTTTTTTTTCAGTTGGGTCTGTTGTAATGTCCCCCATTTCATTTCTTATTTGGGTTATTTGTGTCCTCTCCTGTTTTTCTTTTGTCAGTCTGGCCAGTGGTTTGTCGATTTTGTTGATTCTTTCAAAGAACCAACTTTTGGTTTTGTTGATTCTTTCTGTTGTTTTTCTGCTCTCTATTTCATTGATTTCTGCTCTGATCTTTACTATTTCCTTTCTTCTGGTGGTTGTGGGCTTTTTTTTGCTGTTCTCTTTCTATTTGTTTGAGTTCTGGAGTTAATGTTTTGATTTTGTCCCTTTCTTCTTTTTTGATATGTGCATCTATTGCTATAAATTGTCCTCTAAGGACTGTCTTTGCTGTGTCCCAAAGGTTTTGGTATGATGTGTTTCCATTCTCATTTGATTCTAGGAATTTTTTGATTCCATCTCTGATTTCTTCTATTACCCAGTGATGTGTAAGCAGGGTATTATTCAGTTTCCATGTAATTGATTTTTTTTCGTTGCTCTTTCTATTGTTAATTTCTACCTCGATGGCATTGTGGTCAGAGAAGATACTTTGAATTATCTCAACATTTTGGATCTTGTCAAGGATTGCTCTGTGGCCTAAGATGTGGTTTATTCTGGAGAACGTTCCAGGTGCATTGGAAAAGAATGTGTACTTTGCAGTGGTTGGATGGAGTGTTCTATATATGTCTATGAGGTCAAGTTGGCTGATTGTGCCCTTTAGGTCTTCTGTATCTTTGCTGAGTTTCTTCTTACTTGTTCTGTCCTTTACTGAGAGTGGTGTGCTGAAGTCTCCTACTATTATTGTGGAACTGTCAATTTCTCTTTTCAGTGTTGTTAGAGTTTGTTTTATGTATTTTGGAGCCCTGTCATTGGGTGTGTAGATGTTTATTATGGTTATGTCTTCATGATGGCTCATCCCTTAATCATTATATAGTGTCCTTCTTTGTCTTTTATGGTAGATTTCGTTTTAAAGTCTATTTTATCTGAGATTAGAATTGCCACTCCTGCTTTTTTTTGTTAGTTGTTAGCTTGATATATTTTTTTCCAACCTTTGACTTTTAATAAATTCACATCTTGTTTCTAAGGTGTGTCTCCTGAAGACAGCATATTGATGGATCCTGTTTTCTTATCCATTCTGTCGCTCTGGTCTCTTTACGGGTGCATTGAGTCCATTTACATTCAGCGTGATTATTGATAGATGTGGGTTTGTTGTTGTCATTTTGTAGTGCTTTTTTTTGTGGTGCTGACGTTTTCTTTGTTCTTCTTACTCTCTTGTGCTGAGTTACTTTCGTTTGTGGATTTTTTTTTCATTTCTTTTGTTTTTGTAGGTTTTGTTTTTGCTGAGACTTTACGTTTTTCCTCTTTTTTTTTATGAGTATATTTGTTAACTTTCTTTGTGGTTACCATAAATTTTACCCTTATCTTTCTAAGTTTGAAGCAGTCTACCATTACTTGGTATTGCCTTGCATTCCTCTCCATTAGACGGTTCTATACCTATGCCGTTTGTTCCCTCTTTTATCGTTTTGATGTTGTTGTCATTTACTGATTAACTGCTCTGATGCCCTGTTGTATTTCTTTTGGTTTTGGATAGTCCTCGAGAGTTCCTTTCCTAGATTGGTATCTGGCTGGTATGATCCTGTGTCCTAGGTTCTGCCTCTGAGCTGAAGCTGTTTGTCCTCAGATAGAAGAACTCCCTTTAATAATTCTTGTAAGTTTGGTTTGACTTTTACATATTCCCTTAATTTCTGTTTATCTGGAAATGACCTAATTTCACCATCAAATTGGAACGAGAGTTTTGCAGGATATATTATTCTTGGCTGACAATTTTTTTCTTTCAAGATTTTATGTATGTCATCCCATTGCCTTCTTGCCTGCATGGTTTCTGCTGAATAATCTGAGCTTAGTCTTATTGTTTCTCCTCTGTATGTGACTTCTTGTTTTTCACGAGCTGCTCTCAGGATTCTTTGTTTGTCTTTGGTTTTGGCGAGGTGAATATGATATGCCTTGGTGATTTTCTTTTGGGGTCTCTTCTATATGGGGTTCATTGAGCTTCTTGGATGGCCGGCTTTTCATTTTTCATGATATTGGGGAAGTTTTCTGTCAGCAGTTCCTCAATGATGCTCTCTGTGTTTTCTGTTTTCTCCCTGTTCTAGAATTCCAATCACTCGAAGATTTTTGCTTTTGATTGTGTCCCACATAACTCTCAGGGTCTCTTCATTTTTCTTTTTTCTGAGTTTTCCTGCAGCAGAGTTCTATCCAAGTGTTTGTCTTCAATTCCGCTGATCCTGTCTTCCACCATTTCAAATCTGCTTCTCAGCCCTTGTATGACATCGTCCATTTCTGAAATCTTGTTGTTTATTTTTGGATTTCTAATTGTTGTCTCTGTATAATTTCTAGTTGTGAATTTATTTTGGCATTTTGTTCCTGGATTATTTTCCTGAGTTCTTCCTATTTTTTGTCTGTATTTTCCATGAATTTGTCTATTTTTTCCTCATGTTTGTCAGCTTTTTTGCCTCAGTTCTTGGAAAATTCTGAGTATTAGAGATTTGAATTCCTTATCAGGTAGTTCTAGTGCATTTTCTTCCAGAGGAGAGTCATCTGGTGTTTTATTTTGGATGCCTACTGGAACCATCCTGTCCTGTTTTTGTAAATGTTTTGTTATTGTCTGCTGTCTTCGGGGCATTCAGTAGTTATTTTTCTAGTTTATTGATTGTAGATTTGTTTGTTTCATCCCTTTTTTAAAAAATAAAATTTGACTATGTCTGAGCAGGCAGACTGTGTGTTCTTTGTTGTTTGCTCATCTTTGGGCACAATACTTTTCACCTCCTTCTTCAACTGGCAGGGTCAGTCACTGAGATATGGTACGTCAGGGCAGGTCTAGCTGAAGAGGAGTTACTGTGACTTGCAAACCCTTTTTCGAGGAGCATCCCAAAGGCTAATGGCCCAACCTGCAGAACACACGGTGGGAAATGTGACACTAGACATTGAAAAAGTGAGCTAAAAAGAGAAGCTCCTTGACATTAGGAAATGATAGGTGTCATCTTACCCAAGCAAACATCAAGGCCAATGAAGCAATAACTACCAATACCTCTTTGACTTGATGTTAGTCTCAGTTTCAATCACAAAAGCTCAAGGTTGAAGAGGACCCTAAACATCCTAAAGATCCCTTGCAGTTTAATCCCTTCATTTTTTATATAAGGAGACTGAAACTCAGAGAGCTATTCAGAAAGTATAATCTCAAAACCCAATGAAGAAATGCAAACTTAATATCTATTTGTGGAAGTTCAAGACTCGTGCCCATTTTTCCCAGAGGAGCTATCCATGGCAGAGTCCACATTTTGACATACTAGATCAGCAGGTAAAATAATAATAACTTAGTTTAGAAGAGTATATATCAGGCCATCCACTTCACTGAAAGGTGAAAGCAAGATGCTACAGCATTTGACAAAACAAATTCAGATTGATTATTTATTTATGAACCCACAAAGGTCACTTTTATAAAAGTCATCATCCTCATTCGTATATCAAGTAGAAAGTCAGGAAATACAGTTTGTGATAAACTCCTATAAATGTTAGCCCATTTGGGGGAGCCCAAAAGCCTTCTGTGTTAGCTAAGACTATCCTGGTTGCTAGTGACAAGAACCCAACTTGAACTAGCTTAGGCAGAATGAAAAGGGGCAAAGGGAGTAACTTACTAGAAGACTCACATAACAAAAGGAAAATGTGGAAGGCAGTGACAGAACCACCAGGATTCTCACACTTTGTCTCTTGCATACTTAGTCAGCTTCACTCTCTTCTACTGCAGATGGGATCTACCATCCCATGTGGTCATGCCTATCTTTGGCTCATAGCTTCCTAATTTCCACCAACAGAAAGGAACAGACACCAAGTCTCAAGTTTGAAAGTCTCAGAGAAGGATTTGGATTGGCCTCTATTGTTTGAGATGTTCTTTTCTGAGATAAGGATATAGGGACTTAAGAAAGGCCTATAGCATTGTGAGTAAGAGTGTGGAATTGAGGTCAACTGCTTGTGTTCAAATAGTGACTCCCCTGTCTACTAGCTGTATAATCTTGGGCAAGTTACCTAAGCTCTCTTACCTCCGTCTCCTTGTCTGTGAAACAAGGATAATAATAGTATCTACTTTTATAGGCGTTATACAATGGTTAAATGGGATAAAACATGTAAAGAAGTTAATACCTTACCTGCCACAAGGTAAGCACTCAGTAATTATTAGCTATTAACATTACTGGCTCAGCTTAGAAGGTCAGGAGCCCATGCTTAGATCAATCACTAAGACATTTTATTGTAGAAATTAAAAGCTTAAACTCTATAGTCTGATGATTTGGATTCAAATCTCAGCTTCTGCATTTACTAGCTATACCTTACACAAGTTATTTAATTATTTGTGCCTTTGGTTTCTTCATCTATAAAATGGGATAATAATGGTTCCTACCTTGTAAGGTGATTGCAAGGAATAAATGATATGATGCATGCAAATAATTTAGTGTCTTGTCTACAAAAAGTAAGCATGCAACAAAAGTTATCGTTATTATTACATCAAGGTTGTGCAGATGGGCCTATGAAAAGATGATAACTCCCATTTGAAGCACGATATTAGAAAGAATATTTCATTTATTCATGAATTCATTTAATGAATATTTATTGAGTGCTTCTGCTGTGCTAGGCACTGTACTAAATGTGAAGAATACAGTGTAATGAACAAGACAGACAAGGTCCTGATCTCACGAAGCATACATTTAAGTCAGGCTTTTAGAAGAGGGATATTTTTCTGGCCAGGAAAAGTCCACGACACCTACCAACTGTTAGACCTCTGACTTCTCTGTTAATAACCAGCCCTTCACTCCTTTAGACTTGTTATCTTCTGCCTTCTGTCAAAAAAATAGTCACCTTCTCCATCATCTCTACCTACCTCTTTGTAAAGGAATACCTTTTTCTATTATTGATAGATAATTATGAGCTTTTTAAAAATGTATATATGTATAGTCCCTGGGTGGCACAAATAGTTTAGTGCTTGAGTACTAGCCTAAAGGTTGGCAGTTCAAGCCCACCCAGAGGTGACTTGGAAGACAGGCCTGGCAATCAGCTTCTGAAAGGTCACAGCCTTGAAAACCCTATGGGGCAGTTCTACTCTGCACGCATGGGGTTGCCATGAGTCACAATCAACTCGATGGCAACTAACTAACAACAAATTGTACATATATATTGTACTATAAGTATAAATTCTTTTTGGTATTTTAAAGATATGGTAGATCAACCCTCTGTATAGGGACTTGGGAGACTTTTCACCTTGACCAGCCTCAAATTTAGGGTATAAGAACGAAGCGTGCAGAAGTTCAACTTCACCAAAAGAGAAAAGACTCCTTCAAAAATTGTTTAATAAACAGTTATCTCACACTATATGCAAAAATATTTTCCAGGTGGATCACAGCTCAAATGGGAAAACCAAAACAATAAAGCTTCTAGCAGATAATATAGGTGAATACCTTTATGAATTCTGGATTGGGAAAGATTTCTTAAACAAGATATCCGAAGCACTTGCCATAAAATAAAAGTTAGACGAAAGTTGGCTACATTAAAATTAAGAACTTCTGTTCATTAAAATGTACCATTAAAAGAGAGAAAAGGTGAGCCTCAAAGAGATAAAAATATTTTATAATACATATAACCAACAAGGGATTCATATCTAGAATATATAAAGAGTTCCCGCAAGCCTACAAATCAAAAGGATAACAAAAACAGGCATCACAAAAAAACATGGGCAGAAGATTTGAGCAGGTACTCCAGAAAGAAGAAACCCAAATGGACAATAAACATAAAAAGGTGCTCACCCTCATCAGTTATCAGGAAGATGTAAACTAAAGCCACACTGATATACCACTATACACCCCATAAAGTGACAACCTAAAGCATTGCAAGGACGTAAAACTTTGAGAATCCTGATACGGCACTGCAGGTGGAAGTGTAAATTGGTAAAATCACTATGAAAAACAGACTGGTATTATCTAATAAAATAGAAGATATGAATAATTTATGACCAAGCAAATCCCCTTCTAGCTATGTACCCTCATAAAAACATATGCTTATGTGCACCAGCATATATATTTAAGAATGTTTATAGCAGTATTGAATATTACCTCCAAACCAGAAACAACCTAAATGTCTATCAGGAGTGGAATACATTTTAAAAATTATGGTATAGACATACTATGAAATACTATACTTTGAGAAATTGGGGGAGGGGGAGAAGTATACCTATATGCCACATTGTGGATGAATCTTAAAGCATAATATTGAGTGAAAAGAGCCAAACAGTTCAAGATATGTAGTGTATCGTTCAATTTACATAAAAAAAAGTTAAAAGACAGCATTAAATACTTTTTTAGGACTGTAAATCTATAAACAAAAGTAAGGAAGTAGATACTATAAAAATCAAGATAGAATTTACCACTAAGGGGAGGGAGGGGTGACAATCAGCAAAGAGGTTTCTAGGGTACTGACAATGTTCTCTGTCTTGACACAGGTAGGTTACACAGGGGTTTGTTTCACACTTTGTTAAACTGTATATTTATTTTAAAAACCTTCCTGTGTGTTTGTCATATTGCACACATGCACACACACACACAAACTGGGAGTAAATATTACTTCAGACACACTGGACAGAAATAGAAATTAGTGCAGTAAGATAAAGAGTAGGATTTTTCCAAGTTCAAATCCACAGAGCTCTCTAAGAGAGGGCTGAAGGACACCAGATGAAGGCT
The DNA here is from genome assembly GCA_030035585.1 of Dugong dugon. Classification (NCBI taxonomy): domain Eukaryota; kingdom Metazoa; phylum Chordata; class Mammalia; order Sirenia; family Dugongidae; genus Dugong; species Dugong dugon. The sequence goes on from CM057462.1 coordinate 158,887,337, forward strand.
AGTAAAAAGAGAAGATAAGTCTAAATCCAGTTTTAGTATTATCACCGTCCTAGGGCAAGTATTCCAGCCACTTGCTGCTAAATAGGGCCAACTACATTACACATTCTATTGAGATTCTATTGTAGAAAGGGATTTAGTTACAGAGAAAATATACAGCAACATTAAATCCATAGGTTATAAATCATCAAGGCTAAAAAGCCTCCCCCTCCATCTCAGGTGGATGTTCAGCTCCACAAATTTACAGTCAGTGGAGTAGAAACTCAAGTGATTGAGAGAGGGTGCTACTCCTTAGAGACTTTGCTGCCAGGATACCCTCTGCTCCTAGCATGCTCCATCTTTACTGGTCCCTGGGCAACTGACTTATTCCCTTGCTGCAATAGCTGCTCCAGTAGGAACCCCAGTCATATCTGCCCTGCACTATCACCTTCCAGTTCCAGAATTTTCATGCTGTTTCATGCTATGGCCAGAGTTTATGTTTGTTGGTTTGGAGCTTGGAAAAGAAAAGCTGCCATTTTAAACATGCTCCCTGCATCTCCCCCATGATGTTTACTCCATGGACTCTTCCTAGAATACACTGTTTACTGTCCTGCACACCCTCTGTTGCTACAGCCAAGGATTTTCCAATGATTATTGGGCTCTTACAACTTTGAATGTTCATAATAACTTATGAGGTTGGTGCATAATTATTCTCTAGTGGCTTAGAGAGGTTTAAGTACCTCATTTTCACAAATCTGATTTCCTGACACCTACCCATACATATCCAATAATTTTTAAATTTTCTATTTTTAATTATCATTGAAACAATATCATAAAAGCATTAAAGTAATTTTGAAAAATCACTAATCTCCAATCCCACCATTCTAGAACAATTTTTCCCGTTTTTCAAGGTTTTGCAATGTACATGTATAATTATTTTAAGTAATAATCATAATACATTTACAACTTTATATTGTTTTATGCAATGTATCAGAAATGCTTTCCTTGTTCCTATTAGAAGGGGACAAAAATGTAGAACAGAATTCAAATGCTTAAAAAGTCCAGTCTTACTGGACCAGTTGAGACTAGCTGACTCCCCAAGACTATCACCCTGAGATACTCCATAAACCTTAAACCAAAACTACCCTCTGAGGGTACCTTTCGGCTAAATAACGGATTAGCTCATAAAGTAAAGAATATTACAAATGAATACTGTGCACCTTTAAAAAATCATCTCTGTAACACATCATGGTCAGCGATTATTGTATTTTTATGAAAATAACACACACATTCTGCGTTTGTTTGCTGGTCTCGCTACCCGCCCCAGGTATTTTTGTAAGTGTGGTATGCTAATTTTTTTTACAGCAACGTGGAAGTGGTTTGGCATGGCAATGCATGTGAGGGTGCCTTGCGGGGAAGGGCACAGCCGGCAAACAAGCACAGAAAGTGCCTGTTATTTGCTTTAAAACATGGTACTCTAAAGCAAAGATGAAAGGGTAAGGGGACAGGGAAACAAGACTACTGGAAGCAAAACACTCAGAATAGAATTAATGAGAATGTTAAAACATTTTGAAAAATGTAACCAATGTCTATGAACAATATGTGTAGTAATTGTTAAATGGGAACCTAACCAGCTATGTAAACTTTCACTGAAAACACAATAAAATGTTATTTTTTAAAAAAGAAATATTTTTCTTGTACTTAAATAACCTTCAAAATTCTCATTTGAATTTTGACTTTGCTATCTAAATGTGTTAATGCCATCCATGGATTTGATGAGTCATTTATTAAAATGTTGAAGATGACAGGCCCAAGGACAGATTCTTGCATAGGTATATATGCCAAAAAGTAGGTACTAGAATGTCCAAAATAGCATTATTCATATTTCAAAACTGGTAACAGCTCAAATGTCCATCAGTTGTAGAACAAAGAAATAAATTATGGTATAGTCATAGAATAGAGTGCTATACAGGAACGAAAATGAATGAACTACAGCTAGAACCATTACTTAGATAAATTTCACAAGCATAATGTTGAACAAAAGAAGCCAGACACAAAAGAATGCATATTTTATGATGCCATTTTTATAAAGTTAAAAAAATGGACAAAACTAATTTACAATGTTAGATGTCAATATACTGGCTACTTTTAGGGATGAGGGAGCAGGAAGGAGTTAGTGATTGGGAAAGGGTACAAGGTGGGCCTTTGAGATGCTGATGAATGTTCTGCTTTCATACGTGGGTGGTTACACAGGAACGTTTACTTGGTGATAATTCGTGAAGTTGTACACTTATGATTTGTGAACTTTTCTGTATCTTACACTTCAATTAAAAGTTTCTTTGTAAAAATAACGATAACAAATTCAAGAGTTCATATTGATGCTAATAATTATAAATAATCAGTTAAAATAATAAAAATAAAGGATTGAAACTACCTTGAAGTGGTAGATATTCAGTTCTCTATGAATATGTTGAAATTGTAATGCCAGACACAAAAAGAAACAATCTTTGATGGTTACGAGGGAGGGGAGGGGTGGAGAAGGAAAAACACTAAATAGACAAGCGGTAACTTTGGTGAAGGGTAAGACAGTACACAACACTGGGGAAGCCAACACAACTTGTCCAAGGCAAAGTCATGGAAGCTGCATAGATACACCCAAACTCCCTGAGGGGCCAAATTACTGGGCTGAAGGCTGTGCGGACCATGGTCTCTGGGAACATCTAGCTCAACTGGCATAACATAGTTTATAAAGAAAATGTTCTACATTGTACTTTGGTGAGTAGCATCTGGGGTCTTAAAAGCTTGAGAGTGGCCGTCTAATATACTCTGCTGGTCTCACCCCACCTGGAGCAAGGGAGAATGAAGAAAACCAAAGACACAAGGGAAAGATTAACCCAAAGTACTAAAGGACCACAACTACCACAGCCTCCACCAGACTGAGTCCAGCATGACTAGATGGTGCCCAGCTGTCACCACCAACTGCTCTGACAGGGATCACAACAGAGGGTCCCGGACAGGACTGAAGAAAAATATAGAACAAAATTCTAACTCACACACACACACACACACACACACACACACACACACAAAGACCAGACTTACTGGTCTGACAGACTGGAGAAACTCCAAGAGTATGGCCCCCAGACACCCTTTTAGCTCAGCAATGAAGTCACTCCTGAGGTTCACCCTTCAGCCAAAGATTAGACAGGCCCATAAAACAAAATGAGACTAAAGGGGCACTCCAGCCCAGAGGTAAGGACAAGAAGGCAGTAGAGGACAGGAAAGCTGGTAATGGAGAATCCAAACTCAAAAAGGGGAGAGTGTTGACATATCGTGGGGTTGGCAACCAATGTCACAAAACAATATGTATATTGTTTAATGAGAAGCTAGTTTGCTCCATAAATCTTCCTCTACAGTACAATAAAAAAAAATAAAATGAAAAGAAATTGTAGTGCCAGAGGGATATGTAGGTGGAAATGTTCAGTAAACAGTTGAATATATGAGTCTGGGACTCAAAGGAGAGAGCTGGGCTGGAGAGATATATTTGGGAGTCATCCGTGAGTAAATGGTAATTGAAGCCATGGGAGTAGATGAGATCACCCACAGATAAGCAAAGAGGCTACTGAGGATAAAACCTTGGGGGATTACCAAGACTTATAGAAGGAACGTTTGTGAAAGGGGTGAAAAAGGAGCACCCAGGGAGACAGAAGACCTAACAGAGAACATTGGTACAGAAACCAGGGGAAGAGTCTTTCAGAAGCAGGGAATGGCCAAGAGGGATAGGGGAAGCTAGTTAAGGACTCAGAAGTTTTCATCTGGAGTTAATAGCTAGGTCACAGTGACTGGTGAAAGTAGAGTCAGTGGCATCATGAGGTCTAAGCTGGGTTGTTCACAAAGACCATCTAGGAAGATGACAGAGTTTGAGGAAGAGAGACAGAACTTAAGGTAGATATCAAAGTATTCAGTAAAACTGAGGTAGTAATAGAGATTTTGGTGGGAGTAGTGATTTGGTAGCAATTCCATACAAGCTCACCTCACACATGACATCACTCACCACAAGGCCCTGCATTAGGACCAAGCAGGACGTCAAGCTCAGCAAAGACAAGAGTTGTGTTGGGGCTCTGAGAAGATCATTCTCTCTCTGAAATCTTGCTGGGCTTGAACAGTTGTCAGGAGTGCACAAAAAAAGAATAGAACTCACTTGTTTTTTGAAAAGGCCAACTGGACAATGCATGGATTTGATGGCCATGGTCTCGTACAATTGCTGGCCTTGGGCAGAACTGGAGGTAACCCAGCAATGGAGAGGCAAGGAGGGTCCCAGGGAGCAAGCTGGAGACTGAGGAAACTGCTCAGTGCTGACAGGTCTAAGACTCCAGGTTGCAGTTCTTTAGTTACTATCAGAGCCCTAAGGATAGAGTGATGACTTATTTCATCTTTAGAAGGTAAATATTTAGTCACAGAAAGCAAAGCCTTCACTTGATTTCACTGGAGCTAGTAATAAGAATGGAGCCCTGGTGGCACAGTGGTTAAGCGTCTGGCTGCTAACCAAAAGGTTAGCAGTTCGAATCCACCAGCCGTTCCTTGGAAACCCTATGGGGCAGTTCTACTCTGTCCTATAGAGTCACTATGAGTTGGAATCAACTCGACAGTAGCAGGTTTCATTTTTTAACGGGTTAAAAAGAATATGAGAAATGCCACACTTCATCATCACGTTCTGGCTGACAGAGGCACCATTGGAAGTCTGTGGATGCTCTCAAAAGGGGGCATATGTACTCCTAACTCCAGTATACTCTCTAAATTAAGTATGATCCATTAACTCCAGTCAAGTAATCCTTGGACTTGAGGATTTAGGACAAGGACTCTAGCCATTACATTATCTGCTCAGAGCTTGGAAAAAGCCAGGCTTCTGTTCATAATCCAGACCAATCAGTGTACCTTCAAAAAGCACTAGGCAAAGAGTCCCAGATTAAGGTCCCTGTCAGCACAAGCCTTGTCCAGGTGACAGCATATTTCCTCAACTGCCCTCAGCAGTTGAAAAGAACAGTGTGAGCTGTCCCAGTGACCAGTGTATTATGCCACCTCTGATTGTGTCTGTGTAGCCTGACCTAACCTCCCTGTGATTTAGAAGCTGATGGGTCAGAATTTCATTATAGATATGACTTCCATGCTCTTGTCCTTTCCTGGGGTGCAGGGATTCACTTGGAAAGGTGTTATAATTATTATGCAGATTGCTTTCCTATCATTTGATTGAAACTTCAGGAAGAAGGAAGGTCATTAATGTAACTTGTCCCTCAATTTCTCATTTTAGGAAATGTGGAAACAGAGCCAGGTTTATAATTCAGCTCACTGAGCCACTCTCCACAGAAAGTATAAGTAGAGCTCAGCAGCTCTGAAATAGATGTAACCACGGAGTCAGAGGAATTCTCAAAAGATCCGTTCTCTTGGAAATTAGTTTTCCAAGTGGACCTGGACCCACAGCAGCTCCTCAAGGCCTGTATTCCCCAGACTGCCGTTCTGGCAGCTTTACCTGCTTTGTCATTCATCCAATACTATAAGTAGAGGGAGGCCTTTCTCCATCCCACGGCTGGGATGTGAGCTTGGGCCCTGCAGGGATGAGTTCTCACATCACTCTATGGCTGCCATTGTGTTGGACCCACAAGAAGCAAGATATATTTTTCCCAATGCACTGCCATGTCATTCTATCCTCAGAGCCCTTTCAACAGCCACCATCAGTAAGTCAGGTTCATTAAAGGCAAGAGATTTGTCTGGCCAGGCTCCCAACCATAGCTTTTAGCTTATAGTACCCAGAAATGGACATGGCTCTGCGATTCCATTTTATTCCCTTTATCCAACCAAGATACCAAGATAGATACAAAGGATGTTTACTGAAGCATCAAAATAGTAAGAGATTGGAAAGAATCTAAACGTCCAATTATCCAATTATAAAAGACTAGTTAAATAAACTAGAGTACATCTATATAATGGAATACTATATAGTCATTTAAAAGAAAGAAATGGGTTAACATATGGTATTATGAATTACATTAAAAATATGTGAAAAAAAGCAAGGTACAGAAAGTATGAGTAATAGGAACACATTTATGTAAATATAAAATATGCATCTGAATATAATAATGTATATATATACATATATATATATACCAATACATTTAAAACTTTTTTTCTAAAATATTCAAGAAAGTGTCAACAGTGGTTGCTTTTGGGGAGATAGGGAGTTTTACCTTGATTTTTACTTTCTCTATATCTGTTTATGTATATATATATCCATATATATATATATATTATGTATATATATATATATATATATATGTATATATTATGTATATATATATCCATATATATGTATATATATATGTACATATATATTATATGTATATATATACATACACTTTTTTTTTCTTTTAAATGCTGAATTTACTGGGGTTAATTTTGTTTTTGTAACATTTTCCCAAATTTCTCTAACTACCCCTCAGAGGATCTTTCCAGGCTTCTCCTCCAGAGTCAACTCTTGACTCCAGGGCAGTCTTCGATGGTTGTGCAGGTTGTGTCCTAAACACAAGCACCCAGTTCAGGGGACAAGTGGGGGCTTGAATCCAGCCTGAGGCCTGCTTGTATAGCTGTGAACCCTGGCACAGGCCATATCCACCCAGAATCACACCTTTCTCTAATTCCCAAAACGGCACCCTATGGGCCAGTGGCAGCTCTGTCCAGCTCTTTATTTTACCTATCACTTTACAACCCTTACTTCCACCTGTGAGGTTTAAAATTATCTTTACCCAAAGAATTTGATCTTGGTCCTTTGTTTCTGAGAGATAACCTCAAAAACCTTGGGATTTCCCCAGTGATTAAAGTGTCTTTGGTGAGGGCTCCATACCACACCTATGGGTTTATGTTAATGAAGTGACTCAGGTAGGGGCTGGCCAGACCAGAAAGATCACCTCATGATCTTAGCTCAACCTCAGGGTTTGTGGGGAACATGATTCAGTCTCATGGGTTTCCTGGTTAGTGAAAGACATCAGACATCAACGCATGGGGGTTGGGGACCAGTAAGGCATAGCTTTTTAGAACATGAAGGATTCACATTGGGGATCCTCCCACACCTAGCCTTATGCATCTCTTCATTTGTATCCTTTTTGCTATAACGAAATTGTAGTTGTTAGGTATGGTGCATTCCGTGACTTCTGTGAGTCGTTCTATTGAACCTGAGGGAATAGTGAGAGCCAGCAGGTCAGAAGCCCTGAACTTACAGCTGTCATCTTGACGGGTAGTGGGAAACCTCAAATTTGTAACCACCAAATCAGAAGTGAGGGTGTGGTGAGGACTCCAAGCTTGCGGCTGGCGTCTGAGGTCTTGGGCCAACTTTGCAGTCTGCAAGATTGTGTCCTTTAAACTGTGAGGTCTGACCTAGCTCTGGGTGGCTAGGGTCAGAAGAAGTGTTGCATGTGCAACTGGTGTCAGAACAGAAGAGGAATACTTGTTGTTCTTGTTGTTAGGTGCCGTCCCGTCGCTTCCGACTCATAGCAACCCTATGTACAACAGAATGAAACACTTCCTGGTCCTGTGCCATCCTCACAAATGTTACTGTGCTTTAGCCCATAGTTGCAGCTGCTGTGTCAGTCCATCTCATTGATGGTCTTCCTTTCTTTCTCTGACCCTTTACTTTACCAAGCATAATGTCCTTCTCCAGGGACTGGTCCCTGCTGATAACATGTCCAAAGTACCTGAGATGAAGTTGTGCCATCCTAGCTTCTAAGGAGCATTCTGGCTGTACTTCTTCCAAGACAGGTTTATTTGTTCTTCTGCCGCTCCATGGTAGAGTCAATATTCTTCACCAACAACATAATTCAAAGGCATCAATTCTTCTTCTGTCTTATTTACTGGGCAGCTTTCGCATGCATATGAGGCAATTGAAAATACTATGGCTTGGGTCAGCCGCACCTTTGTCCTGAAAGTGACTTCTTTGCTTTTCAACGCTTTAAAGAAGTCTTTTGCAGCAGATTTGCCCAATGCAATGTGTCATTTGATTTCTTGACTGCTACTTCCATGAGCGTTAATTGCTGATCCAAGTAAAATGAAATCTTTGACAACTTCAATCTTTTCTCCGTTGGTCTTGGCTTATTGGTCCAGTTGTGAGGATTTTTGTTTTCTTTATGTTGAGGTACAATCCCATACTGAAGGCTTTATCTTTGATCTTCATCAGCAAGTGCTTCAAGTCCTCTTCACTTTCAGCAAATAAGGTTATGTCACCTGCACATTGCAGGTTGTTAATGACTCTTCCTCCAAACCTGATGCCCCATTCTTCATCATACAGTCCAGCTCCTCAGATTATTTGCTCACCATACAAATTGAATAAATATGATGAAAGGATATAACTCTGATACACATCTTTCCTGTTTTTAAACCACCCAGTATCCCCTTGTTCTGTTTGAATGACTGTCTCTTGCTCTATGTACAGGTTCCTCAAGAGCACAATTAAGTGCTCTGGAATTCCCATTCTTTGCAATGTTATCCATAATTTGTTATTGATCTACACAGTTGAATTCCTTTGCATAGTCAATAAAACTCAGGTAAACATCTTTCTGGTATTCTCTGCTGTCAGCCAAGATCCATCTGACATCAGAAATGACATCCCTCCTTCTACATCTTCTTCTGAATCTGGCTTGACTTTCTAGCAGTTTCCTATCAATGTACTGCTGCAACTGTTTTTTAATTATTTTCAGCAAAATTTTACTTGCTTGTGATATTAATGATATTGTTTGATAATTTCTGCATTCTGTTGGGTCACCTTTCTTTGGAATGGGCACAAATATGCATCTCTTTTAGTTGGTTGGCAAGGTAGACGTCTTCCAAATTTATTGACATTGATGAGCGAGCACCTCCAGCACTGCATCCATTTGTTGAAACATCTCAGTTGGTATCCTGTCAGTTCCTGGATCCTTGTTTTTTGCCAATGTCCTCAGTGCAGCGTGGACTTCTTCCTTCAGTACCATCCATTCCTGATCTTATGCTGCCTCCTGAAATGGTTGAACATCAACCAATTCTTTTTGGTACAGTGACTCTGTGTATTCCTTCCGTCTTCTTTTAATGCTTCCTACATCATTCAATATTTTCCTACAGAATTCTTCAATATCGCAACTCTAGGCTTGAATTTTCTCTTCAGTTCTTTCAGCTTGAGAAATGCTGAATGTGTTCTTCCCTTTTGGTTTTCTAACTCCAGGTCTTTGCACATTTCATTATAATACTTAGTGTTTTCGAGGTGCCCTTTGAAATCTTCTGTTCAGCTCTTTTACTTCATCATTTCTTCATTTCACTTTAGCTACTCTAAGTTCAAGAGCAAATTTCAAAGTCACGTCTGACATCCACTTTGGTCTTTTCTTTCTTCCCTGTCTTTTTAATGACCTTTTGCCTTCTTCATGTATGATGTCCTTGAGGTCATTCCACAATTTGTCTGGTCTTTGGTCATTAGTGTTCAATGCATCAAATCTATTCCTTAGATGGTCTCGAAATTCAAGTGGGATGTACTCCAGGTGGTACTTTGGCTCTTGTGGACTTGTTTTAATTTTCTTCAGCTTCAACTTGAACTTGCATATGAGCAATTGATGGTTTGCTCTGCAGTCAGCCCCTGGCCTTGTTCTGATTGGTGATATCGAGCTTCTCCATTGTCTCTTTCCACAGATGTAGTTGATTTGATTCCTGTATATTGCATCCGGTGAGGTCCACGTGTATAGTCACTGTTTATGTTGTTGAAAAAGGTATGTGCAATGAGTAAGTTGCTGGCCTTGCAAAATTCTATCATGCAATCTCCAGCATCATTTCTATCACCAAGGCCATATTTTCCAAATACCAATCCTTCTTTGCTTCTAACTTTTGCATTCCAATCAACAGTAATTCTCAATGCATCTTAATTGCACGTTTCATCAATTTCAGATAACAGAAGTTGGTAAAAATCTTCAATGTCTTCATCTTTGGCATTAGTGGTTGTTTCATAAATTTCAATAATAATTTCATTAATTGGTCTTCCTTGTAGGCGTATGGATATTATCCTATCACTGACAGCGTTGTATTTCAGGATAGATCTTGAAATGTTTTTTTTTCACAATGAATGCAACACCATTCTTCTTCAATTTTTCATTCATGGCATAGTAGACCATATGATTGTCTGATTGAAAATGGCCAATACCAGTCCCTTTCAGCTCACTAATGCCTAGAATATCGATCTTTATGTATTCCATTTCATTTTTTATGACTTCCAATTTTCCTAGAATCATACTTTGTACATTTCATGTTCTGATTATTAATGGATATTTGCAGCTGTTTCTTCTCATTTTGAGTTGTGCCACATCAGCAAATGAGGGTCTCAAAAGCTTTACTCAATACACATCATTAAGGTCACTCTACTTTATGGAAGCAGCTCTTCCCTAGTCATATTTTGAGTGACTTCCAACCCAAGGGGCTCATCTTTTGGCACTATATTAATGTTCCACTGCTATTGATAAGGTATTGATAAGGTTCTCACTGGCCAATTTTTTTAGATGTAGGTCGCCAGGTCCTTCTTCCTAGTCCGTCTTAGTCTGGAAGCTCTGCTGAACCTGTCCACCATCAGTGGCCCTGCTGGTATTTGAAATTCTGTTGGCATAGCTTCCAGCAACACGCAAGCTTCCACAGTACAACAAACTGACAGACAGGTGGTGGAAGTGGAACAGAGGGCACCAAAACTGATAATGAACTGACTTAACTGAGCTACACTATTTGGTGTCAGACACATGAGAACTGGGATGTCATATCCTAGCACCATCACAGTGTGATTTCAGTTTTGCTCCTCACCTGCCCCCTTGAACTTAACCCTTCAGATCATCTTTCACATCCTGTTCCCCAGCCCCCCACCCCCCTGCTGCCCCTTCCTCAAGGCCCATCCACTGCCATGCTCAACCCAGGCCTAAACTCAAGAACCCTTCCCTACTTACCTGTGGTAAAGTCAGGCAAATATAGTCATATTGCCCCAACTTCTGCATGTGTGTACACTAATATTTGTCATGCATAATTTATGGACAGTCAGCTTTCAATTATGCACAGTAATGGCAGTGAGTGCTGGCACGATCATTCACAACAGCAGATGATCACAAAACGAAGGCTTAGGATAATTGTCCTTGGAATGAACGTAATTGGTGATTTTCTTTTTAATATAGATTTTTCCCGTATAGATTTAATTGAATTAAAATTAACCTGCACTCTGTTTCATATCTACTCAATGTAGTAAGTAGGACTGAGGGAAGGTGGAGAGAATCTACCAGAGATTAAAGATGTGTTTTGACAGTGTGCATGAAAGTGGTTGAGTTCACCATCTTTAAAACCATACCTAGGTTTCTCCTCTGTTATTATACAGCAGCCTTCCTACAAAACTAGACATTCAACTGAAGGCCAAAGCAGCGTATCTTCAAACTATTTTCTTCTCTTTAATTAAATTCTTATTTTTTTGTGGTATTAGTGAATTTTGTTTTACAAAGCATTCAAAACCTCTTATTTTCATAGTAGCCACCTTAACCTCTAAGTCAGCTTCCACTCACTTTTCTGGTATAATCTTCAAAGAGAAACATCACCAGTTTATAGATTTTGAGAATGTTGGCAATAAAGATCATTAATAAGTCCTGTTGCATTGTCACAATTACAAGCATAAGTGGAACCACATTTTGACTGTTAACTTACAGATTTAGGGTGCTAGGAAAATTGTTTTTTCTAATTACTTGTACTAGCTGTGTGTGTGTATGTTTACCCATCTTTTGTGATGATTATGCCTGGTCTGGGATTTCATGGGTGGTGCAGATCAGTAACATACTTGACTGCTAACTGAAAGGTTGGAGGTTCACATCCAACAAGAGGTACCTAGGAAGAAAGGCTTGGTGATCTACTTCTGAAAAATTGGCCATTGAAAACCCCGTGGAGCACAGTTCAACTCTGACATACATGGGGTTTCCATGAGTTGGAATCAACTCGACAGCAACTGGTAACTTGTACAGCTGGTCTAGGATATTGGAGCATTTCATCAGAACAACATAAACCCTCAGAGCAAAACTGCTCCCAACATGATGGAATTAAGGTCACACACTTAATGGGCCTATCCCAATGCCCCCTCCTCTGAAAAAGATAAAATTGATCTGTATTCTACAGCTATGGGAGCATTGAGAAGCAGTATGTTTTCTTTCTTTTCCTTACTTTCATAGAGTCTCCACTGCTTCACACCTGGCAGTCTGTATATGACATGGGATCTCAGAGTTTATACCTGAAGAAGGGATAGGCAGTATCAGCCTAGCTCACACACAGTCTTGTGACTCTAGCACCAAATTCAGCTTGTGGCTCACCAGATAAATTTGTCAGGATGGAAATGTCAATTTGAGCAGAACGTTTTCTGCTACAATTTAAGGAGGTGGAATGGTTGTCATAGTGTAGGAGTTTTAGTGAGAATTTTAAATTCAATAGTGAAGGAACCCGGAGGCATATACACAAGCAAGGGATGAAAAAGACGTTTCAAAATTTAGCAAGAGACTGGTGCTTTCTCCTCATCCTTTATTGCAAAGACTTTTCAAAAGCAGTGATGATATCTCCAACTGCTAATAGGGACGCCTTGCAGAGGTAACCAGAGTTGTTTTGTGATTAGAGGAGCCTGGCTTGTAACCAGCAAATTGCTTCCTCCTTGAGAGCAAGAGTAGCCAGGTCAGGTTTGGCTGGGTTTGGGGCCAAGATCTCCCACTCACTGGCTATGTAACCTAAGACGGAGTATGAATCTAGGAAAATTGGAAGCCGTCAAAAATGAAATGGAATATAGAACAAAATTCTAACTCACAAAAAAGATCAGACTTACTGGTCTGACAGAGACCAGAGAAACCCCAAGAGTATGGCCCCCTGACACCATTTTAACTTAGTACGGAAGTCACTCCTGAGGTTTACCCTTTAACCAAAGGTTAGATGGGCCCATAAAACAAAATGAGACTAACTTGGCACACCAGCCCAGGGGCAAGGATGAGAAGGCAGGAAGAGACAGGAAAGCTGGTAATGGGGAACCCAAAGTCGAGAAGGGGAGAGTGTTGACACTTCGTGGGGTTGGCGATCAATCTCACAAAACAGTACATACCTGTATTAATTGTTTAGTGAGAAACTAATTTGCTTTGTAAACCCTCATATAAAGCACAATAATAAATAAATAAATAAAATATTACTGAAGCAAAAAAAGAAATGGAACTCATAAAGGTCAATATCCTAGATGTTAGTGAGCTGAAATGGACTGGTATTGGCCATTTTGAATCTGACAACTATAAGTTCTACTATGCCAGAAATAACAAATTGAAGAGGAGTGGCATCATATTCATCATTGAAAAGAATATTTCAAGATCTATCCTGAAGTACAACGTTGTCAGTGATAGGATAATATCCATATGCCTATAAGGAAGACCAGTTAATGCAACTATTATCCAAATTTATGCACCCACCACTAAGGCCAAAGATGAAACTGAAGATTTTTTACCAACTTCTGTTGTCTAAAATTGATCAAACATGCAGTTAAGATGCGTTGATAATTACTAGTGATTGGAATGCAAAAGTTGGAAACAAGGAAGGATTGGTATTTGGAAAATATGGCCTTGGTGATAGAAATGATGCTGGAGATTGCATGATAGAATTTTGCAAGACCAACAACTTACTCATTGCAAATACGTTTTCTCAACAACATAAACGGTGACTATACACATGGACCTCACCAGATGCAATATACAGGAATCAAATTGACTACATCAGTGCAAAGAGACAAGGGAGAAGATCAATATCATCAGTCAGAACAAGGCCAGGGGCTGACTGCAGAGCAGACCATCAATTGCTCATATGCAAGTTCAAGTTGAAGCTGAAGAAAATTAAAACAAGTCCAGAAGAGCCAAAATATGACCTTAAGTATATCCCACCTGAATTTAGAGATCATTTCAATAATAGATTTGATTCATTAAACACTAATGACCGATGACTAGCCAAGTTGTGGGATAACATCAAGGATATCATATGTGAAGAAAGCAAAAGATCATTAAAAAGACAGGAAAGAAAGAACGACCAAAATAAATGTCAGAAGAGATTCTGAAACTTGCTTATGAACTTAGAGTAGCTAAAGTGAAAGGAAGAAATGATGAAGTATAAAAGCTGAACAGGTTTCAAAGTGTGGCTCAAGAAGACAAAGTTAAGTATTATAATGAAATGTGCGAAGACCTAGAGTTAGAAAACCCAGTGGGAAGAATATACTCAGCATTTCTCAAGCTGAAAGAATTGAAGAGAAAATTCAAGCTTTGAGTAGCAATATTAAAGTTTCTATGGGAAAATATTGAACAATGCAGGAAGCATTAGAAGAAGATGGAGGGAATACACAGAGTCACTATACCAAAAAGAATTGGTCAACATGCAATCATTTCTGGAGGTAGCATACGATCAAGAACCAATGGGTATTGAAGGAAGAAGTCCAAGCTATACTGAAGGTATTGGTGAAAAACAAGGCTCCAGGAATTGACAGAATACCAACTAGGTGTTTCAACAAATGGATGCAGAGCTGGAGGTGCTCACTCATCTGTATAAAGAAATTTGGAAGACAGCTACCTGGCCAACCAACTGGAAGAGAACCATACTTGTGCCCATTCCAAAGAAAAGTGTCCCAATAGAAATGCTGAAAGTATCGAAGAGTTATCATTAATATCACATCAAGTAAAATTTTGCTGAATATAATTAGAAAACGGTTGCAGTAGTACATTCACAGGGAACTGCCAGAAGTTCAGGCTGGATTCAGAAGAGGACGTAGAATGAGGTATATCATTGATGATGTCAGATAGAAAGATATTTACCTGTATTTTAAAAAATTTTTTTTTATTGTTGTAGTTTAAATGAAGCTTACATTTCAAGTTAGTCTCCCATACAAAAATTTATACATACATTGTCATGTGACGCCAATTTCTCTCCCCATACTGCAACAGCATACTCCTCCTTTCCACCCCTGATTCCCCATGTCCATTCAACCAGCTCCTAACCCTCTCTGCCTTCCCATCTCACCTCTGGACAGAAGCTGACCATTTAGTTTCCTGTATCTGCTTGAGCTAAGAGACACACTCCTCATGAGCATCACTTTATGTCCCACAGTCCAGTCCAATCCCTGTCTGAAGAGTTGGGCTCGGAAATTGTTTTATTTCTGGGCTGACAGAGAATCAAGGGGCCATGCTTTCTGGGGTTCCTCCAGTCTCAGTCAGATCAGTCTGGTCTTCCTACTAGTATCTGAGTTGTGCGCCCCACCTTTCTCCTGCTCCATCAGGGACTTTCTGTTGTGTTCCCTGTCAGGGCAGTCATTGGTGGTAGCCGGACACCATCTAGTTCTTCTGGTCTCAGGCTGATGAAGTGTCTGGTTTACGTGGCACGGTCTGTCTCTTGGGCTAACACTTTCCTTGTGTCTTTGGTGTTCTTCATTCTCCTTTACTCCAGGTGGTTGGGACCAATTGAAGCATCTTAGATGGCCGCTTGCAAGCTTTTAAGAGCCCAGACGCCACTCATCAAAGTAGGATCCAGAACATTTTCTTAATAATCTTTGTTATGCCAATTGACCTAGATGTCCCTGGAAAGCATGGTCCCCAGACCCCTACCCCTGCTACTCTGTCTCTCAAAGTGTTTGATTGTATTCAGGAAACTTCTTAGCTTTGGTTTAGTCCAGTTGTGCTGACTTCCCCTGTAGTGTGTGCTGTCCTTCCCTTCACCCAAGACAACTCTTATCTACTATCTAGTTAGTAAATAACCCTCACCCTCCCTTCCCACCCTCGTAACCATCAAAGAATGTTTTCTTCTGTGTTTAAACTTTTTCTTGAGTTCTTATAATAGTGGTCTTACACAATATTTGTCCTTCTGTGAATGACTAAATTCACTCAGCATAATGAGTTCCAGCTTCCTCCATGTTATGTTTCACGGCTTCATCATTGTTCTTTATTGTTGCATAGTATTCCGTTGTGTAGGTATACCATAATTTTTTTATCCATTCATCCGTTGATGGGCATCTAGGTTGTTTCCATCTTTTTGCTACTGGAACAGTGCTGCAATGAACATGGGTGTGCATATATCTATTCATGTGACAGCTCTTATTTCTCTAGGATATATTCCAAGGAGCGGGATGGCTGGATTGTATGGTACTTCTATTTCTAGCCTTTTAAGGGGGTGCCAAATCAATTTCCAAAGTGGTTGTACCATTTTACATTCCCACCAACAGTGTGTAAGTGTTCCAGTCTCTCCACAACCTCTCCAACATTTATTATTTTGTGTTTTTTGGATTAGTGCTAACCTTGTTGGGGTGAGATGATATTTACTATTGTTTTGATCTGCATTTCTCTAATGGCTAATGATCATGAGCATTTCTTCAAGTGTCTGTTAGCTGCTTAAACATCTTCTTTGGCGAAGTGCCTGTTCATATCCTTTGCCCCTTTTTTAATTGAGTTATTTGTCTTTTTGTTGTTGAGGTTTTGCAGTATCTTGTAGAGTTTAGAGATTAGACGCTGATTGGATTTGTCATTTTTCCCAGTCTGTAGGCTGTCTTTTGACTCTTTTGGTGAAGTCTTTTGATGAGCATACGTGTTTAATTTTTAGGAGCTCCCATTTATCTAGTCTCTCTTCTGGTGCTTGTCCATTGTTACTTATGGTTCATGTTGTGTTTATGCCATGTATTAGGGCTCCTAGCATTGTCCCTATTTTTTCTTCCATGATCTTTATCATTTTAGGTTTTATATTTACATCTTTGATCCATTTTGAGTTAGTTTTTGTGCATGGTATAAGGTATAGGTCTTGTTTCAGTTTTTTGCAGATTATTTACCTGTATTTTATTGACTATGCATGCAAAGGCATTCGACTGTGTGGATCATAAACAAATTATGGATGACATTGCAAAGAATGGGAATTCCAGAACACTTAATTGTGCTGATGAGGAACCTGTACATAGACCAAGAGGCAGTCACTGGAACAAAACTAGGGGATACTGGGTGGCTTAAAATCAAGAAAGGTGAGAGTCAGGGTTGTATCCTTTCACCATACTTATTCAATCTGTATGCTGAACAAATAATCCAATAAGCTGGACTATATGAAGAAGAACACAGCATCAGGATTGGAGGAAGACTCATTAACAACCTACAATATGCAGATGACACTACTTCACTTGTTGAAAATGAAGAGGACTTGAAGCACTTACTGATGAAGATCAAAGACTACAGCCTTCAGTATGGATTACACCTCAACATAAAGAAAATAAAGACCCTCAAAACTGGAAAGTTCAAATTCAGTTTTTCCTGATAAGTAGGCTAACCTACCTTGAATATGTTTAAGCAAATGCTTTCTTCATAGAATATATGCAAGTAAATTCTAATCAAGCCCAGGTGACAGTATCATAAATTTCAAAGTAGCTGTGGCCTAAATAAGTGAGGTGTCACTCAATTATTGAAACTGTCAAGGATTTCATTTTACTTAGATCCACAATCAACACCTATGGAAGCAGCATTCAAGACATCAAATGACATATTGCATTAGGCATATCTGCTGCAAAAGACCTCTTTAACGTGTTGAAAAGCAAAGATGTCACTTTGAGGACTAAGGTGCAGCTGACCCAAGCCATGGTATTTTCAATTGCCTCATATGCATGCGAAAGCTGGACAATGAAAAAGGAAGACTGAAGAAGAATTGACACATTTGAATTATCGTGTTGGTGAGGAATATCTATATGCCATGGACTGCCAGAATAATAAACAAATCTGTCTTGGAAGAAGTACAGCTAGAGTGCTCCTTGGAAGCAAGGATGGAGAGACTTTGTCTCACATACTTTGGACATGTTATCAGGAGGGATCAGTCCCTGGAGAAGGACCTCATGCTTGGTGAAACAGAAGATCAGTGAAAAAGAGGAAGACTCTCAAGGAAATGGATTGAAACAGTGGTTGCAACAATGGGCTCAAACATACCAAAGGCTGTGAGGATGGCGCAGGAATAGGCAGTGTGTCGTTCTGTTGTACATAGGGTCGCTTTGAGTCAGAACGGACTTGATGGCACCTAACAACAACAACCTAAGGGGCCCATTTCCTTACCTATAAAATGGGGATGATAACTGGGCCTATCTAGTAAGGTTACAAAAAGAATTATAGATGATAACACACGTAAAGGCTTTAGCACAGTGCCTTAGGTGCCCAGTTAAATGTACTTATCATTATGTTTAGGTATTTGAAAACATTTTTTCCTCTTAAGTAGGCTAACCTACCTTGAATATTTTTAAACAAATTCTTTTCTTCATAGAATATAAACAAGTAAATTCCAATCAAGCCCAGGTGAAATTATCATAAATCCCAAATTAGTGGTGGCCTAAATAAATGAGATGTCGCTGTTTCCTATTATCTCTGTTAATACTCCCTCCATTAGTACAGATAATTGAGCACTGAATGCAGTCTAAAGAAAATGTTAAAGTTGTAATGCCCAAGTGGAATTTATTTAAGGAGTGATTATGGCTGGAAAATGGTCTGTAAAAATAGCACTCGTCCTTACATCCCATCACTTGTTCCCAGCGGCGTCTTCAAGCCTTCCCGACAAACAGGCCCGCCCTCCTGCAGACCCAGGATTCTATTCTGCCTCACACATCCCAACACAACTGCCAGCTGAGTTCTAATTGCAGAATCTTCATTACCAGGAATGATTGAAACTATAAAAAGAACCCAGCTGAATTTTTCACATCCTGCTGGGTGAGCACAAGGACTGGCTCTCCTGTTCCTGCCTCCCCACCCCTCCTCCCTCCGGCAATTATCCTTGGTACATGTGTGGTCCTGCTTCTGCAGGAAGCTCTGAGCATTGATAGATGTTATCTCCCTTCTCCTCCAAACCTCCCTCTCCAGGAGGTGAGTTGATGACCATGATAAATATGCCTGGCCTTCCTCCACAGCTGCAGAGACAGGAGCTTCGTTCCTTAACCTCACCACCTAAGTGTCTTGCCCAAAGTCACCTAGAAGTGTTGGACCAGAGAGAGATAACAGACATTTCTAGTGGCCCCTGGGCCTGTATGAAAATCTACTGGTAACTCTATCTGCCAATTAGCCTTTTTCAGTTACATCCTTTCTTATTTTTGTCTCATCAGTAAGCGTTTGTACAGCACCTGCTAAGTGCTCAGTACTGAGTTAATTGCAGTGAAGGCAGATATCCAGAAGCAACAGGCCATCAAGAAATTTAAAATCTAAAACCTAGTGCTGCTGTAACAGAAATATCACAAGCGGGAAGCTTTATAAAAGAGAAATTTATTGTCTTACAGTTTAGAAGGCTGGAAGTCCAAATTCAGGGCACTGGTTCTAGGGGAAGGTTCTTTCTTTGTTGGCTTTGGGGAAAAATCCTTGTCTCTTCCAGCATTCCTCAGTTCCTTGGCAGTCTTCACATAGTGTGGCATCTATCTTCCTTGTTTGTGCTTGCTTGTCTCTGTGTCTATGCTCCTCCTTATAACTCAAAAGAAAGTGATTATTAGGTTTAGGACACACCTACACTGACATGGCCTCATTAACATAGCAAAGAAACCCCTATTCCCAAACAGGATTACACGCAAAGGTATAGGGGATAGGATTCCAACACATATTTTGCGGGGACGCAATTCAATCCGTAACAGAAGGCAGAACTACATAGGCACTGCTTCTGGTTCTAGAACTAATAACTGTAAGACTCAAGGGAGTGATTTATGCAAATTTTATATAAAATTTATGCAAAACTTATTTCTATAGACAAATATGTGTGTATGTGAGAGAGAGAAGAAGGAGGAGGAGGAGAGAGAATAAATGTATCCTTATATCTAGAAAGAGAAAGAAAGAAAAAGAAATTATATCTGGAAGGATAGTCACCAAAAAAGTTAACAGTAGACGTCTCTGAGACGCTGTGTAGCAAAATGATTGAGACGCCACAATCTAGGTTTGAATCCCAATTTCACCACCTTGAGCATGGTATATTTAGCCTAAGTTTCGGTTTTTGTGGGTTTTTTTTTTTTTTTTTTTTGTCTATAAAAGGAATAGTAATTGTAGTATCTCACTGGGTTTTTAGGAGGATTAAGCAGGTTAATATAGGTACAGCATTCTTCAGCATCTGGCATTTAAATACAAGTACTCAATAAATGTAACTACTCACAGTGATGAGATGTTGCAGGAGAAGAGGCATGGGTGGGAAGTCTCGGAGAAGGCAAGACTTGAACTGGTTCCTGGTGAATAGTTAAGATTTGAAGAGTTGGGGGGAAGTCAGGGGCAATCTGGTCTAGGGAACATGCTGAGCAAAGGCAGAGAGGCAGGAAGGAGCCTCACCTGTTTTCCAAGAGAGAGAAGGCTGGCCAGTGTGCGAAGTGAGAAGCAAGGTTGCACGAGATAGCGGAGGGCCACGAAAATGGTGCAGAAGAGTTCAGCTGTTATTTCACTGGGAATAGAAAGATCCTGGATGTCTTTGAGCTGAGAAAGAAACAGATCCGTTACTGTGTCAGAAAATCTCCCTATTGACTGGATGAAAAAGTATGTATAGAAGTGGAATACAGGCAAGATGATGGAGATTGTAGTGTAATTTTTCAATTTCCTTGAATTTCCCCCACCCCCAACAAAATAGACACAGCGTCTAGAATAGCAAAACAAGCAACCCTACAGATAACATCTTCAACAAAACCAGGTATCAAGTTATCTCCAAAAAAAGTTGCTATCGAGTCCATTCTGACTTATAGTGACCCCGTGTGTTGCAGAGTAGAACTTTGTCCCATAGGGTTTTCATCACTGTGACTTTTCAGAAATAAATCACCAGGTCTTTCTTCTGAGGCACCTATGGGTGGATTCGAACCACCAAATTTTCAGTTACTAGTCAAGCCTTTAACTGTTTGTGTCGCCCAGGAACTGTATCCCCAGGGACTTCAGACTATCCAAGGGTGAGGCCAAACCACTGAGCACAATGACCTTAATGGTGTAAACAGCTGACTAGAAGGAAGCAGAGGGAAGACAGAAAATATATGACAGTTCAAAGAACCAGGGAACCCTGAGATTACTAATAAGTCCTCACCTACAGAAGGAGGGCATTTCACAAAGGTGTCAAAGCTTAACAGACCCAGCTGAGACTGGGAGGGGTCTACTCCGGTTCCAAATGGTGGTATTTAGTTGGCAGGTGACCAACCCTACTTTAGAGGGAGGCAGTAGACAAGATTTTCAAAAAAAGTGAACAAAACTTTCTAAAAGATTTTACCCATGGAGAAGTGCTCTAGATAATCATTGCCTGCCCTAACATTTTTGAGAAACAGAAAAATAGAATTCCAGACCAGCAAAAGACTGGCGTATTAGAATTATGGGATTTTGGAAGCCTGCTGTGAGAAGTGAATGGATAGCAAAAGAAATAAAGAGATAGCTGAATCTTCCCTTCCTGCTTCCAGTTAAGGGAGTAACCAGTAACCACTTGCCATTGAGTCAACTTCGACTCATGGCGACCCCATGTATGTCAGAGTAGAAATGTGCTCTGTAAGGTTTTCAATGACTGATTTGCTGGAAATAGATCACCAGGACTTTCTTTTGAGAGACCTCTGGGTGGACTCAAACCTCCAACTTTTTGGTTAGCAGCCAAGCATGTTAACTATTTGCACTACCCAGGGACTCTATGATGTGAGTGAAACCCCTAGGACAGAGGCATGAGGACTTAGACTATGGCACGGGGTTGCCTTATGAAAAGGCAGCAGTCAGGGATGGTAAAAACCCAAACTCTGATCCATTGATTCTCTTCCCTGAGGCACCCTCCCCACCCTCTTCAGAATCAGCAGGAATGACACAGATAGCCAAATAGCTGATATCTACAAGGCAAAATGAAATCACAGAGAAAATACCCAGATATCTGAGGAATGTAGCCGCTAATAAAAGAAACAAACTGAATTACTCATACTAGATAGGATAGACGGATACAAAAATTGAAATAATCATCATATATACTGCCAGAGAGAGGCCACAGGATATTGTTAGCGTGGAGTGAATACAATCATTCTTAAAAGGACTAAACAAAACTATCGGGTATGAAAAATATGACAGTTTAATTAACAAACTCAATTGAAGAGATAAATAACAGAATGAATTTAGATAAATTTGAATTAGTGAACCAAAGATTAGGTTGAGAAACTATCTCACAAGGTCTCAGGAAGAAATAAAGAGAAGAAAAATACATTAGAAAAGTTCAGAGTAATGAAAGTTAGAAGTAGAATTTTTAACATCCATGAAATAGGAGCTCCAGAAGGAAAGAAAAAAGTAAGCAGAAGGAGATGTGGTAGATCGTAACATTAATGGGCCCCAGTGAATTATACCTCTCACAATGTATAGTCAGCCCCCTCTCACATTTACTCTGAGCTTGATCATGTGATGTATTTTGACCAATGGGATATCAAACTTGAAGCATGCAGAGACTTAGTAAGCACTTGTGTTCTGGGTGGGGGGAGGCGTGATTGGCATATATGATCATGTGACTTACTTTGACTAACAGGACATCAATAAATTTGAAGCACGTAGAGAGTTAGTAAGCATTTGTGCCAAAAGCCACCCTAACTATGTGAGGAAGCCTAGTCTAATCTTTTCAAGGATGAAAGACCACATGGAGAGAGGAGCCTAGTCAACCCACCTGTCCCAATTGAGCCCAAGCCAATGGAGACTCTTCAGCTGAAGCAGCCACATGAGTATGCCCAGGTGAAACCAACAGAAGAACCACTCAGCCAACTCACAGAATCATGAGGAACAATTAATTGCTGTTCTTTTAAGCCACTAAAGTTTGGGATAATTTATTATGCAGCACTTGATAATTGGTAGCATATGGATAAATAATGATATGGCTAAAAAATGACCTAAAGTTCCTGGAATAAAAGATTTTCTACTGAACTTTAAAAATATTTTAGACTGAAGGACTCATACTATGCCAAAAAGATAAGCAAGAAAAAAACTCTAGGCATTTGTAGTGGAATGTAAAAATTTCAGATTCCAAAAGGCAATCTAAAAGCATGCAGAAAGAGAATATATAATTTATAAAGTAACATGAATTAGTTTGATGTCAGATTTCTCAGTTGTGACACTGACATCAAGAAGCCAATGGAGAATTATTATCAAGGAGTAAGAATAAAAGGACTTCTGAAATAGAGCTAAACTATCTCATTTAAGTGTGAGGATTCAGTAAAGATATTCTCAGTTAAACAAGGCTACAGAAAGTTTAACATTCAAGAGACACTCCTAAAAATACTCCCGACCAAAAAAAATGAGTGAAGTAGTCAAGTCAAAACATTAAATGCAATAAAGAAGAAAGACAAAATCAAAAGTTTGTTTTTCTTTGAAAAGATTAGTAAGAGACAAACCTCTGGCAAGAGTAATTGGGGAAAAAAGGTAAGATGCAAATAAACAAAATACAGAATAAAAAGGGGAAAAAATAACTAAAGACATAATACATATTTTTTAAATATTGAAAGAGTATTATGAACAACTATATGCTAATAAATTCAATAACATAGATGAAATGGAGGGAGGGAATTTATTCAGGCAAATTTATTGAGTCATGAAGAAATAAAAAATTTGAATCAGCCCCTATAAATGAAAATAGTCATCAAGAACTCTTTAACTGGGGGGGAGAGGGAACACTAACTAGCAGATAAGTGGTAACTTTGATGAAGGCTAAGACAGTACACAATGCTAGGGAAGTCAGAATAACTTGACCAGGGCAAAGTTATAGAAGCTACACAGACACAAATGCCCTGAGAGACCGAGTTATTGGGCTGAGAGCTGGGGACCATGGTTTCGGGGGACATCTAGTTCAATTGGCGTAACATAGTCTATAAAGAAAATGTTCTACATCCAACCGTGGTGAGTAGTGACTGGGCTCTTAAAAGCCTGTGAGCGGCCATCAAAGATACATCTACTGGGCTGGAGCAAAGGAGAGCGAAGAAGACCAAAGACACAAGGGAAAGATTGGTCCAAAGGACTAATGGACCACGACTACCACAACATCCACCAGACTGAGCCCAGAACAACTAGATGGTATCCGGTTACCACCACTGACTGCTCTGGCAGGGATCACAACAGAGGGTCTCAGACAGAGTGGGAGAAAAATGTAGAACAAAATTCAAATTCATACACACACACACACACACACACACAAGACCAGGCTTGCTGGTCTGATAGAGACTGGAGAAACCCTGAGAGTATAGCCCCTGGATACCCTTTGAACTCAGTACTGAAGTCACCCCTGAGGTTCTCCCTTCAGCCAAAGATTAGACAGGTCTATAGGGCCAACAATAACACACGTGAGGGACGTGCTTCATAGTTCATTCATGTATACGAGACTAATGGGCACACCAGCCCAAAAGCAAAGACAAGGAGGCAAGAAGGGATAGGAAAACTGAACAAATGGAAACAGGGAAGCTGGGGTGGGGAAGGGGACAGTGTTGACACAGCACAGTGTTGGCAATCAATGTCACTGAACAATTTGTGTATTAACTGTTTAATTAAAAACTAATTTGCTCCAAAACTTCAACCTAAATCACCAAAAAAAAAAAAAAACAAAAACAAAAACAAACAAAAAAAAAAACTCTTTAACATACCATGCTCATGGATAGGCAGACTCAACATTGTGAAAATGGCAATTCTACCTAAAGCAATTTACAAATACAATGCAATCCCGATACAAATACCAACAACATTCTTCAAAGAGATGGAAAAACTAATTATTAACTTTATATGGAAAGGGAAGAAACCCCGAATAAGTAAAGCACTACTGAAGAAGAAGAATAAAGTTGGAGAACTCACACTACCTGACTTGAGAACCTACTATACAGCTACAGTACTCAAAACAGCCTGGTACTGGTACAACAACAGAGACATTGATCAATGGAACAGAATTGAGAACCCAGATGTAAATCCATCCACCTACGGTCACCTGATCTTCGACAAGGGCCCAAAATCCATCAAATGGGGAAAAGACAGTCTTTTTAACAAATGGTGCTGGCAAAACTGGATATCCATTTGCAGAAAAATGAAACAGGACCCATACCTCACACCATATACAAAAACTACTTCAAAATGGATCAAAGACCTGAATATAAAGCCTCAAACTATAAAATTCATAGACGAAAAAATAGGACCAATACTTCAGGCCTTCATACATGGCATTAACAGGATACAAACCATAAACATCAACACAAAAAACCCAACAGATAAACTAGATAACTGGGATCTTCTAAAAATCAAACATCTATGCTCTTCAAAAGACTTCACCAAAAGAGTCAAAAGAGAACCTACAGGCTGGGAAAAAAATTTTTGGACAGTACAAGTCAGACAAAGGTCTAATCTCCATAATCTACAAGAAAATCCAACACCTCTACAACAAAAAGACAACCAATCCTTTCAAAAAATGGGCAAAGGAAATAAACAGACACTTCACCAAAAAAGACATTCAAATGGCCAACAGACACATGAGGAAATGCTCGCGATCACTAGCCATTAGAGAAATGCAAATTAAAACCACAAGGAAATACCATCTCACCCCGGCATTACTGGCACGAATCAAAAATACTGGAAATAACAAATGTTGGAGGGGCTGCGGGGAGATGGACACTCTTATACACTGCTGGTGGGAATGCAAAATGATACAACCATTTTGGAAAATGATATGGCGTTTCCTCAGAAAGCTAGAAATAGACATACCATTCGATCTAGCAATCCCACTCCTAGGAATATATCCTAGAGAAATAAGAGTCATCACTCGAATAGACATATGCACACCTACGTTCATGGCAGCGTTGTTCACAATAGCAAAACGATGGAAACAACCTCGATGTCCATCAACAGATGAATGGATACACAAACTATGGTACATACACACAATGGAGTACTATGCAACGAGAAAGAACAATGAATCGGTGAACCATCTCATAACATGGATGAAACTGGAGGACATCATGCTGAGTGAAATAAGTCAATCACAAAAGGACAAATATTGTATGAGACCTCTATTGTAAAAACCCATGAAAAAATTCACATGCAAAATGTAACAATCCTTGTTGGTTACCAGGGATGGGAGGGGGGGGGGAATACTAAATAGGTAATAGGTAAGTGGTAACTTGGGTGAGAGATGAGATAGTACATAGTACAGGGGAAACTAACACAACCTGCACAAGGAAAGGTCATGGAGGCCCTATAGACACATCCAAACCCCCCGAGGGACTGAGTTGTTGGACGGAAGGCTCTGGGGACCATGATCTCGGGGAACATCTAGCTCAATTGGCATGACACTACTTATAAAGATAATGCTCTACATTCTACCTTGGTGAGTAGTGTCTGGGGTCTTAAAAGCCTATGAGCGGCCATCTAAGATACTCCACTGATCTCATCCCTTCGGGAACAAGGGAGAACGAAGAGAACAGGATACAAGGAAAAGATTAGTCCGAAGGACTAATGGTCCACAGCTACCAAGGCCTCCACGGGACTGAGCCCAGTACAGCTGGATGGTGCCCGGCTACCACCAATGACTCCTCTGACCAGGATCACAATAGAGGGTTCTGGGCAGAGCTGGAGTAGGATGTAGAGTATAATTTTAACTCCCAAAAAAAAAAAAAAAAAAAAAAGAAGACCAGATATACTGGCCTAAAGAATACTAGAGAAACCTCGAGAGTGTGGCCCCCAGACACCCTTTCAGCTCAGAGGGGAAGTTACCTTCAAGGTTCGATGTTAAGCCTGGGAATGGACACCCCAGTAAAACTAAATGGGACTAACGATGTACAGGAGTCTGGTGACAAGGGCCAGAAGGCAGAGGGAGAGTAGGAAACTGATGATAAGGAACACAAATTGAATAAGGACACTGTCGATGTATTGTGAGATTGTTGACCACTGCTATAGGGCAACATTTGTAGTAACTATTAAATGGGAGGCTGTTTTGTCCTGTAAGCCTTCATCTTGGGCGAGAATGGCAGCACAATTGGAAGAGCATAGTCAATATCACTTAAATGTGTAAGTAAAAAGTTTTGAAATGGTGTTTAAATAAAATAAAAATAAATAAATAAATAAATAAATAAATAAATAAACAAATGAGACTAAAGAGGTACAATAGTCCACTGACAAGGTCCAGAAGACAGAAGGGGACAAGGAAGCCCCCTGGTGATAGGGAACACAAGGTGGAGTAAGGATATTCTTGATGTGCTGTGAGATTGTTAACCATTGTCATAGGGCAACATGTGTAGTAACTGTTAAATGAAAAACTATTTTTTCTGTAAGCCTTCATCTTAAGTGAGAATAACAGCACAGTTGGAAGAGCGTAGTCAATGTCACCGAACTGTGAATGTAGAAATTTTTGAAACGGTGTATCTTTGGCCAGCTGTAATTTTCATCAAAAAAAAAGGTTGAGAATTTAGAGGCTTAATACGTTGTGGGGTTGTTAACCAATGTCAAAAAACAACATGTGTACTACTATTTCATGAGAAACTATTTGCTCTGTAAGCTTTCACCTGAAGTACAATAAAATATATATTAAAAAAAAAAAAAAAATACTGGAAATAACAAATGTTGGAGGGGCTGCGGGGAGATGGACACTCTTATACACTGCTGGTGGGAATGCAAAATGATACAACCATTTTGGAAAATGATATGGCGTTTCCTCAGAAAGCTAGAAATAGACATACCATTCGATCTAGCAATCCCACTCCTAGGAATATATCCTAGAGAAATAAGAGTCATCACTCGAATAGACATATGCACACCTACGTTCATGGCAGCGTTGTTCACAATAGCAAAACGATGGAAACAACCTCGATGTCCATCAACAGATGAATGGATACACAAACTATGATACATACACACAATGGAGTACTATGCAATGAGAAAGAACAACAATGAATCTGTGAACCATCTCATAACATGGATGAAACTGGAGGACATTATGCTGAGTGAAGTAAGTCAGTCACAAAAGGACAAATATTGTATGAGACCTCTATTGTAAAAACCCATGAAAAAATTCACATGCAAAATGTAACAATCCTTGTTGGTTACCAGGGATGGGAGGGGAGGGGGGGAAATACTAAATAGGCAATAGATAAGTGGTACCTTGGGTGAGAGGTGAGATAGTACACAGTACAGGGGAAACTAACACAACCTGCACAAGGAAAGGTCATGGAGGCCCTATAGACACATCCAAACTCCCCGAGGGACTGAGTTGTTGGACGGACGGCTCTGGGGACCATGGTCTCGGGGAACATCTAGCTCAATTGGCATGACACTACTTATAAAGATAATGCTCTACATTCTACCTTGGTGAGTAGTGTCTGGGGTCTTAAAAGCCTATGAGTGGCCATCTAAGATACTCCACTGGTCTCATCCCTTCGGGAGCAAGGGAGAATGAAGAGAACAGGATACAACGAAAAGATTAGTCCAAAGGACTAATTGTCCACAGCTACCAAGGCCTCCACCGGACTGAGTCCAGTACAGCTAGATGGTGCCCAGCTACCACCACTGACTGCTCTGACCAGGACCACAACAGAGGGTTCTGGACAGAGCTGGAGAAGGATGTAGAGCATAATTTTAACTCCCCCCCCCAAAAAAAGACCAGATTTACTGGCCTAAAGAATACTGGAGAAACCTCAAGAGTGTGGCCCCCAGACACCCTTTCAGCTCAGAGGTGAAGTTACCTTCGAGGTTCGATGTTAAGCCTGGGAGTGGACAGCCCAGTAAAACTAAATGGGACTAATGAGGTACAGGAGTCCGGTGACAAAGGCCAGAAGGCAGAGGGGGAGTAGGAAACTGATGATAAGGAACACAAGTTGAGTAAGGACACTGTCGATGTGTTGTGAGATTGTTGACCACTGTTATAGGGCAACATTTGTAGTAACTATTAAATGGGAGGCTGTTTTGTCCTGTAAGCCTTCATCTTGGGCGAGAATGGCAGCACAATTGGAAGAGCATAGTCAATATCACTTAAATGTGTAAGTAAAAAGTTTTGAAATGGTGTTAAAAAAAAAACAAATGAGACTAATGAGGTACAGTAGTCCAGTGACAAGGGCCAGAAGACAGAAGGGGACAAGGAAGTCCCCTGGTGATAGGGAACACAAGGTGGAGTAAGGATATTCTTGATGTGTTGTGAGATTGTTAACCATTGTCATAGGGCAACATGTGTAGTAACTGCTAAATGAGAAACTATTTTGTTCTGTAAGCCTTCATCTTAAGTGAGAATAACAGCACAGTTGGAAGAGCGTAGTCAATGTCACTGAACTGTGTATGTAGAAATTTTTGAAACGGTGTATCTTTGGCTATCTGTATTTTCATCCAAAAAAAAAAAAAAGGTTGAGAATTTAGAGGCTTAATATGTTGTGGGGTTGTTAACCAATGTCATAAAGCAACATGTGTACTACTGTTTCATGAGAAACTATTTGTTCTGTAAGCCTTCACCTGAAGTACAATAAAATATATATATATATATATAAAAAACTCTTTAAACACACACACACACATGCATGCGCGCACCTTAAATAAATTTTACCAAACTTCCAAGGAATAGAATTTGTATGTTATCAAAGATATTCCAGAAAAATTTAAAAGGCTGAAAGCTACCTAACTTGTTTTATGAAGCATATATTTTGGATTGGGTAAGAAAGGTACAGGAAATCACCCTCTGTATCAGCAAGAGTCAGTTGGAAAATATAATATAAAACAAGATACTATTTACAATAGCAACAAGATAATAAAGGATCTAAGAATTAACCAAGAAAAAAAGAACTTCATAGAGAAAGTGTTTAAACTCTATTAAAGGACATAAATGATTATGCATAAATGAAAAGAAACACCATGTTCATGGGTGGGAAAACTAAAAATTATAAAGAAGTTAATTTTCTCCAAATTAATCTACCTAAATTAATTTCGATAATATTTTCAAAATAATATTTTAAGATCCTAAATATTACATGGAAATTAAAAAGCAAACCCGCTGCCATCAAGCAGATTCTGACTCATAGCAACCCTATGGGACAGAGGGAGGGATGAGAGGAGAGGATTAGGGCAGGGCTCACCATACCAGATGTTAAGTATATAAAATAAAGCTTTCAAAATAATATATTGATATACCAAGGGGAAAAACCCCATATGAAGATAAATTAGAGACAATGATTAGATTAGTCTCAGATGATTGCCATAGTGCAGGTAAGGAATGACAAGACTCAGAACTATCTTGGTAAAATAGCAATGGGACCAGCACAGCAGGGGTGCCTATGAGATATATTTCATAAAATAGTCAAGAGGAATTTCTGACTAAGTAGATACGGGGACTAAGGAAAAAAGAAGACTGAGTTGTAAGATGAAATCTGAGATTGGCAAATTGGATTAGGGGCAGACTATGCGGGGTCTTTCATATGACATTAAGGTATTCAGAGTTCTTCTAAGTAGGCAGATGACAAGGTTACATTTTTATTCTAGAAGATTAAGTCTAGGGGAAGCATAGAGGATAAATCAAAAAAGAAAGTGTCCAGTTAGGCTAATTGGAGAAGCACCCATTAAACTATTCTAACAGTCAGGCGGGAGATGATGAGGGACTTAACTAAGACTGTGGGAACTGGAATGAGAAGGGGAAGTATAAACAGGAGATAATAAAAATGTTCACTCTGATTAGTTGAAAGTGGATGGTGAAGGAGGAGAAGGGTTTAAAAAAATTCTGCATTTTCTAGTTTGGGCAGAAAGCAAATGGTAGCAGCATTCATCAAGGAAGGAAATTCAGGGGCACTGTTTTAGCCAGAAGGAGCCCTGGTGGCACCGTTGTTAAGCACTCAGCTGCTAACTGAAAGCTCAGCAATTCAAATCTACCAGCTGCTCCACTGGAGAAAGATGTGGCAGTCTACTTCTGTAAAGGTTACAGCCTTGGAAACCCATGGGGCAGTTCTACTTCATCCTATAGGGTCACTATGAGTCGGAGTTGACTCAACAGCAACGGGATTGGTTTGGTTTGGTTTTAGCCAGAGATGAGTTTAATTTTGAATATGCAAGTTTGGATGTCTCCAATTACATATGTCCAGTGGGCAACTGGAAATGTAGGTCTTAAACTTAAGAGAGAGGTTAGAACTGAGGGTGTAGAATCAAGGCTCACTAGAGTTTGAGAAAGTAATTGAGGCCATGGCTATGCCTAAGATTTCACAGAAAATGAATATGGGAGGTAAATGTCAGGTGGTCCAGATCTCCGGGAGCCTGTGGTCCAGATCTCCAGGAGCCTGTGGTCCAAGGGCAGAATCCAGCCTTGCCTTTGAGAGGTACAGAGAGTGCTAGGAAAAGTGGAAGCCACATTTGGCAACTGTCAGATCACATCTGTTTTCTGTGGTGTGGTTTCTTCAGTGACTGACAATCAGAATACTTAAATATATGTAACACATCAAACAGACAAATCCACTCGGCACAGATCTGCCTAAATATTTAGACACAGCCAAGCAGTGATTGAAATTATTAAGAAATTGAAATTCTAATCACTAAATGTGATCATTGAAATGGAGAACAGCTCTCATTCCAACCTGGCTCTCATCTTGAGGTCCATGGTTGATTTTTCAGTTCCAGAATGGGGAAATGACAGTCCCCCATTGTGGAAGGCTGTCTCTCTCTGACCAATGGTGTATACCTTATCCCCTTTGCAACTTTTGTCCTCCTGCCATTCCCCTTCCTCGCCCCTAACAGAAGGTAGACTGGGAAAGTGAGCAAAAGATAGCACATACATGCAGTTAAAAGAATATTAAATTTGGTAGCAGAATACATAAGTATATGTAACACATCAAACAGGTTGAGTTCTAGTTCTAGCTCCACAGAACTGGAACTAAAACTCAACATGTTTGATGTGTTACGTATATTTACCTGTGTGATACAACCTCCTTGAACCTGTTCTTATCTATAAAATATCAGTTCCTGACCTATCTACCTCACTGGGCATGTGAGGGTCAAGAGCTAATCTATGTCAGTGGTTTTTAAGCTGTGTTCTTCAGAGCCCAAGGCTTCCTCAGCCGTCCTCAGGAGCCACAGCTCAAGCTGCAAGGAAGAGGGCAAGAGGCAACACTGGGGGGTCACAGGAGGGCGGTGTGGAGAGAGGTAGGTTCTGGCTCCCCACACCTGGCAGCGCCAGAACAGCTCCACTTTTTATCTGTTTTACATACTGAGATTCCAAAGGAGACTGTGTTTGAAACTACGTACCTGCTGCTAAAAACATCCTTGAAAACCACCGATATCTATGAAAGGCCACACATACACGTGAGTTATTATCAATTAAAGGGTGAATTCACTGCCCTGGCTAAATGTATGATGAAAAAGAACATGTATCTGAAATGAGCTTTTTGGATTATCTATGCATTGCAGTCTCTGGTGTTCTCTTTTGACCTTCATTATCGGATAATCATTAATTTTTTGTATGTGAATTTTTATTATAAAAATTGTAGGTTGCTCCTAATGCTATCCTAAATTACATCTCCTCCTAACACAACAAGACGTACTTACCTTGATTACATCTGTGGACTAGGTGTTGAGTAGCCGGGTGAGGACAGCTACCATCTTCTGATGCTCCTAGTTTAATTATGATACCCCATCCTCCAGCCCAGTAGCACTGCTGGGAAGAGGTGATGTCCCAGCTGTTCCCCACTGCAGAGAGCCCATTCTGGAGAGTGAATATCCCCCCTAGCACAGAATTCCTGTGGGAGAACTCAATTTCACTCATAGTTTTGGCACCTTATTTCACACCATAGACCAGTGTCTTACCAGTGTCTAGTGCTGCTATAACAGAAATACCATAAGTGGATGGCTTTAACAAAGAGAAGTTTATTCTCTCACAGTCTAGTAGGCTACAAGTCCAAAATCAGGGCATCGGCTCCAGGGGAGGACTGTCTCTGTCAGCTCTGGAGGAAGGTCCCTGTCATCAATCTTCCCTTGTTCTAGGAGCTTCTCTGCACAGGAACCTCAGGTCCAAAGGACACTCTGTGCTCCCGGCACTGTTTTCTTGGTGGTATAAAGTTTCCCTGTGTCTCTGCTCGTTTCTCTCTCTTATATCTCAAAAGAGATTGGCTTAAGACACTATCTAATCTTGTAGATCTCGTCAATATAACTGCCACTAATCCATCTTATTACATCATAGGGATAGAATTTACAACACATAGGGAAATCGCATCAGATAATAAAATGGTAGACAACCATACAATACTGGAAATCATGACCTAGCCAAGTTGACAGATATTTTGGGGGGGACACAATTCAATCCATGACAACCAGGCTGTATCACAAAACAGGGTACCAGGGAAGAGAAGCAGAGTTCAAGTTTTCGGCAGGCAGATCATTAACAACTTCACTCTGCTGTGTCTTAATAGGGTTCCCAGGAGCTCAAGACCTGAATGATCTGTTGTCCTAATCTGCCTAGTAATAGGAAATGGGTTGATAAAGGAAAATTTCAGTTCTGCTTTAGTTTTTTAAAACAGCACCAGATTTAGTGACCATGGAAGCTGGACCCATTTAATTATTATTCATGTATAAGACTATCACAAATTAACCACAAGTCCCTCCTTTTCAGCAATAACACCCAGGAAATGCCAGTGAGAAATAAAGGGAACATTTAATTTAAGAAAGCTCTTAAATTCTTAATTATCTTAGCCTCTGAAGACTGCAGGCCTTTCAATCAGCATCTCTCCAGGCAGTATCTTTTGTGGTCAACTCATTTTTTCCAAGGTCTGTTTCCCCTCGTCAGGGATGCATCACACAGCAAAGTGTCTCTCCTCGAGTGTTGCATTCTCTAATGTCATCTGGTCATCCAGCCAGGAACCTGGGAGGAGGCATAGCAGATTTTGTCATTTCTACTCACCCCAGAAAAAGGATTGGAATAGTGCTTCCTAAAGTCGGGTTCAAGGCCTCAGCAGTCCCTATTCTTGATAGGAAAATGAGAAAAGTTTTGGGTTTATAAATATGGTAAGCACAAAGATCTTATTTAGGGACTAAAGGAAAATTCCAGAACCACTTATTTGCCCCATGTTGGAATAGGAAAGAAACATGAGAGTTCCATTGGCTTCTAGGAGAGTTATAGGACCCCAGCTCTAATCAGCCTGTGTCATGGAGGTTTGGAGTGAGGACAATGAAAGCTGAAGGTAGGGCCCAAAGGACATGGTCCATGTCAGACCTCATTCGGGAACTTCTATAACCTTGCCAAAAGCTCCTAGTTGCTTCCTCATAGGACTTAAGAACACAAGAATTGCTACATGAGCCTGAAACATGATCCATCCAGCCTAGAATCTGATTCATCATCAGGACTCCAGAGATGTATTATGGAGGGGAGGGGAGAATGCTTCCCCCAAACCTCAAACCCTGAAGGTTTTTAGCATCTAGAATGAGTATCTCTAAGAACAAAGTCTCCATAATCTTGAAAAGACATTCTACCGTATGGGCTAATGAGAAGAAAGGGAAGTGGGGAAGAGAAGCAGTATTTGTGGAAAATCTATTTTGTACAAGGCCCTGTGATAGATACCTTTACAATGAACAAATTTAAGGTTCTCAACTACTCTATGAACTAGGTACTATTACTCCCCATTTTCTAAATCAGAAAAACTGAGACTTAGAGAGGTCAGACACTGTGCCTAAGGTCATATCACTAATAAGGGGTAGAACCAAAATTCTCTCTCGCCCTTGCATTCAATTAAATAATTGCTAAATCCTATTGATTCTGCTTCTTAAATGAGTCTCAAATCAGTTTCCTCCTTGCTAATCTTATTAATGGCCCCTGGTGGCAAAGTGGAACCTTAGTGGTGCAGTGGTTAAGACCTTGGCTCCTAACTAAAAGGTTGGCAGTTCTAATACACCAGTCGCTCCTTGGAAACCCTATGGGGCACTTCTACTCTGTCATCCTATAGAGTTGCTATGAGTTGGAATCGACTCAACAGCAACAGGTTTTGTTTTGTTTTTTAATCTTACTAACGTAATCCTAGTTCAAAAACCAAACCAAACCCACTGCCCTCGAGTCTAACTCACAGCGACCCTATAGGAGAGAGCAGAACTGCCCCATAGGGTTTCCAAGGCTGTAATCTTTACGGAAGCAGACTGCCACATTTTTCTTCTGCAGAGCGGCTGGTGGGCTCCAACCACAGACCTTTTGGTTAGCAGCTGAGTGCTCAACCACTGCACCACCAGGGCTCCAAAGCTTCGTTCAGGCCTTCATTAATTTGTCTGGACTATTGCAATTACCATTTAACTGGTTTCCCTACATGTCTCACAAGCCTTGCCCCCTCCCCTATGCCTCCTCCTACCATACCATCCTGAACACCGACCACATTTTCCTTTCTAAAATGAAGCACTGATGGCATAACCCTAATGCTTAGAAACATTTCATGACTTCTCTCGACTATAAGGTAAAGTCCAAACTCCTTTGTGTGACCTCGGAGGCCCTCTATAGTCTGGTCTCTGCCAGCTGTCCAGTCTCATCTCTGGCCACACGCATTTTAACCTTAAACTCCAGGCATGTTAGACTATCTCGAAATTTCCCAACATGACATACTGTTTCGTGTCTTGGTACATGCTGTTTCCTTGGCCTGAAATGTCTTTACCTACTTCTCTATCTTGGTGAATCTTTTTTTTTTTTTTTCTCCCTGAAGTCTCAGTTTAGAACATCACCTCCTCTGTGATACTCCCACACAAGCTTCTCCCCCAGTGCAACACCTTGTAAATGCATCTCTCCTTGTGGTGATTATATTGTATAATAATTGGTCCTTTAAGAGTGTGTCTGTATCCTCAACAGGCTATGAGGTCTTTGTGGACAGAGACTATGCCCCTTTTCGTCCATTTATCCCTTGTACTTAACATAGTAACTTGTACATAGTAGGTACTCAAAAAGAACTTGTTGAATAAAATGAATGAATGAATGAATTTTAAAAAACTTGCTGAATGAAAGAAATGAATAAATGAATTTTAAAAAACCAAGTACCTCTGAAAAGGCTGCACTAATAAGGAAACTTCAGTCATTACTAGAATGTTAGGTTTCTCTTGTAAACACAGAAATGAACAAAATAATAATAATTATAGAGTAACCTTGCTATGTAAAATGTGAATTTCAAATAGATAAAGTAATATAATCACTTAAGTTTACAAAAAACACAGAACTGCTATGATAACTTATATTTAACACTTCATAGTTATCAAAGGATGCTTACATACTCTATTTGAACTTAACAGCAACCCAGTAGGGTAAGCAGAGGAAGTATTTATTATCCCAGTTTTTAGAAGAGGAAACTTACGATCAGAGAGGTTAAAGTGGCTCACCCACAGTCCCACAGAGGCAGAAATAGAACAGAACCCAAGAATCCTGAGTCCAAGTTCAGCATTCTTTCCTCTCTACCAGGGGACCTTTGAAAACAGGCTTTGATCATTCAACTGACAGTGAAAATGTACTATGATTTTCAAGTTTACCTCTCTCAGAGACTTCTCAAATTCCTTCCCAACAAGGATCTGAGAGTGGCAACAGGGTCCCAGGCATCTCAAGAGGCCAAAAGACCCAAGGCAGGTAAACTTCAGAGTCAAAACTCCACCTGCTTTGACATTTCTCAAGCTTCCCAGCAAATGCTTGGCGCTATGATTGATTCTTTAAGAGTGTATCTGTATTCTCAACAGACTATAAGCTCCTGATGGACAGACTGTGTTCCTTCTTACCCATTTATTTATCCCTTATAGTTAACACAGTACCTTGTACATAGTATAAGCTCTAGATACACTTTTTTGAAGACTGTGGCCAGGGAGTGTAGGTGAGGCAAGGACAAAGCAAGGGTGGAAGCAGAGAAGTAGTGAGGGGAAGAAGAAAGAGGCAGACAGACATAGGTTCAAATCCTAGCTCTACCTATTTACTTTTCCATACCGATATCCAGTTGTTTCAGCACCATGTCTTGAAAACATCCTTCTTTCCCCCACTGGATTGCTTTGGTGCCTTTGTTGAAAATCAGTTGACTGTATGTATAAATAGTATGCATTCTTGGGCACTCAACTCTGTTCCGTTGATCTATTTGTCTCTCCTGACACCACACTGTCTTAATAGTATAGCTTTATAGTAAGTCTTGAAGCCTCGGAGTTTAAGTCCTCCAACTTTGTTCTTTTTTCAGCATTTCTTTAAACGTTCTAGGTTCTTTGCATATAAAGGTGAGAGTCAGTATGAGAATTTCTACAAAAAATCTTGGTGGGATTATGATTGGAATTGCTTTGAATCTATAAATCATTAGGGGCAAAAGTGACATTTTAACAATATCGAGTCTTCCAGTCCATGAATGTGGTATACCTATACAATTGTTTAAGTCTTTTTAAATTACTCTTAGCATTGTTTTGTAATTTTCAACGTAAAAGTCTTGTGCATCTTTTGCTAAGTTTAGTCCTAAGTATTGTATGCTTTTGTTGGTATTAAAAGTGGAGTTATAGGTTGTTTTTTAAAAAATATTGTTTCTTTTTCCAATTCTACCTACTTAACAACAAATGTGACTTTACCTTGGAGTTAATGAGACTCAAGCCACAGTATCTCCCCTTACAAAGACCCCTTGTAAGACTTTTGGAGGTGCTCTAACAATTTTGTATTCTTTTTCTTAAATATTGTTTGCCATCTAGTTGTTTCCAACCCATAGTGACCCCATGTGACAGAGATTATACTTCATAGGGTTTTCTTGGCTGTAATCTCTACAGATCACTGGGTTTTCCTCCCACGGAGCTGCTGGGTGGGTTCAAACTGCCAGTTTTGCAGTTAACAGCCAAGTGCTTAACCATTTGTTCCACTGGGGCCTCCAAAATTATAAAAACTTCAGACAACACAAAAATGAGATCCACCCCTGCATACTAGTAATGTTCTTGATCTCTGTTACAGCCTCAGTCCCCTTATCTTTAAATTTGGGATAATAATACCTACCTCTTAAGATTATTTTTTGTGTGTGTATGGTAAAATGCACTTAACACAAAAGCTACCATTTTAACCATTTCAAAGTGTGCAAGTCACTGACATTCAGTACATCACAATGTTGTGCAACCATCACCATTATCTAGTTCCAGAACGTTTTCATCACCTCAAATGGAAACAATATACCTATTAAGCAGCCATTCTCCTTTTCTCCCTCCCCCAAGAAACCACTAACAACCACTAATCATATTTCTGTCTCTATGAATTTGCCTATTCTGGATATTTCATGTAAGTCGACTCATACAGTATGTAGCCTTTTTTAACTGGCTTCTTTCGTTTTGTTGTTGTTCTTCTTCTTAGTTGCTGTTGTGTTGGCACTGACTCATGGAGATCCCATGTACAACAGAATGAAATGTTGCCCGGTCCTGTGCCATCATCACGATTGTTGGTGTGCTCAAGTCCATTGTTGCAGCCTCTGTGTATTTTGAATGCCTTCCAACCTAGGGGGCTGTTATGGATTGAACTGTGTCCCCTGAAAATATGTGTTAACTTGGTTAGGCCATGATTCCCAGTACTGTGTGATTGTCCTCCATTTTGTGATTGATGTAGTTTTCCTACGTGTTGTAAATCCTAATCTCTGCCTGTAGTTAATGAGGCAGAACTGGGTTATGTTGAAGAGGATAAGGGTGGGATGTAACACCCTTACTCAGATCACATCTCTGATCCAATGTAAAGGGAATTTCCCTGAGATGTGGCCTGCATCACGTTTTATCTTACAAGAGATCAGAGAGAAGCAAGCAGAGACGGGGGAGCCTCATGCCACCAAGAAAGCAGTGCTGGGAGCAGAGCGTGTCCTTTGGACCCGGGGTTCCTGCATGGAGAAGCTCACAGACCAAGGGAATATTAATGAAAAGGACCTTCCTCCAGAGCCAACAGATAGGGAAAATCTTCCCCTGGAGCTGGCGCCCGGAATTTGGACTTCTAGGCTACTAGACGGTGAGAGAATAAACGTCTCTTTGTTAAAACCACTCATTTGTGGTGTTTCTGTCAGAGCAGTACTAGATAACTAAAACAGAGGCTAATCTTCCAGCACTATATCAGACAATATTCTGTTGTGATCCATAGGGTTTTATTGACTAATTTTTGGAAGTAGATCACCAGGTGTCATGGATTGAATTGTGTCCCCCCAAAATACGTGTCTACTTGGCTAGGCCATGATTCCTAGTATTGTGTGGTGGTCCACAATTGTATGAACTGATGTGATTTTCCTGTGTGTTGTAAATACTACCTCTATGATGTCAATGAGTCAGGATTAGAGGCAGTTATGTTAATGAGGTGGGATTCAATCTACTAGATTTTGTCTTAAATCAATCTCTTTTGAGATATAAAAGAGAGATGCAAGCAGAGAGACAGGGGACCTCATATTACCAAGAAGGAAGCACTGGGTAGCGTGTCCTTTGAACCCAGGGTCCCTGCACTGAGAAGCTTCTTGACCAGGGGAAGATTGATGACAAGGACCTTCCCCCAGAGCCGACAGAGAAAGAAAGACTTCCCCTGGAGCTGGCACCCTGAATTCAGACTTCTAGCCTCCTAGACTGTGAGAGACTAAATTTTTCTTTGTTGAAGCCATTCACTTGTGATATTTCTGTTACAGCAGCACTAATTAAGGCACCAGGCCTTTTTTCCTAGTCTCTTGTGGTTTGGAAGCGCCACTGAAACCTGTCCAACATGTATGACCTTTTTGGTATTTGAAATACTGGTAGCATAACTTCCTGTATCCCAGCAACATACAAGCCACCACGGTATGACAAACTGACAGATGGGTAGTGGTTCTTTTACGTAGTATAATGTTTTTAAGGTTCATCTATGTTGTAGCCTATATCAGTACTTCATTCCTTATTATCGCTGAATAATATTCCATTGTATGTATATAAGTAGAACTGGCCCATAAGGTTTTCTAGGCTGTGATCTTTACAGGAGCTGAGCACCAGCTCTTTCCCCCACGGAGCTGCTGATGGGTTCAAACCACCAACCTTTCAGTTAGCAGCTGAGTGCAAGTCCTGGTGGCGTAACGGTTAAGTGCTCAGCTGATAACTGAAAAACTGGTGGTTCAAATCCTCCCAGCAGCTTCGCGAGAGAAAGAACTGACGATCTGTTTCTATAAAGTTTGCAGCCAGGAAAACCCTATAGGGCAGTTCTACTCTGTCATATGGGGTTGCTATGAGTCAAAATCAACTTGATGGCACTAATTATTGTTCGTTAATGTATTTATCTATTCAACTGTTGATGGACATTTGGGCTGTTTCCATCTTTTGGCTATTGTGAATAGTGCTGCTATAAACATTTGTGTACAAGTTTTTGTTTGAACACCTGTTTTCAATTCTTTGGGGCATATATCCAGGAGTGTAATTCTTGGGTCGTGTGGTAATTCTATGTTTGACTTATTACCAAATTGTTTTCCCTCCTAGGGTTATTTTGAGGATCAAGCAAGCTAACGCATTTGTAAAGATTTTAGTATACTTCCTGGCACATAGAAGGAGCTCAATAAATCATTGTTAAAAGATATAATTCAGATTACTCACAAGTTGTCAGTAATAGAATACATCTGTTGTACAATTTGTCATATATTGGAGGGAACAATTAGGCTCCCCATCTTTTTGTGTGGGAGGATGGACCTCCATTAGAGTAACATTCCCAGCCTCCTGCTCCACCCGCTTCCTCACCCCTTCCAGGAGAAGAGGAGTGACATACCATTTGGAAGACCAGACTGAGCACGCTCAGCTTAGCCCATTTCAGTCTTCCCTTGGAATCTGCACACTATAGGAAGCATGTATCTATTCTCATCTCCTCTACGCTTCCACACCATGAAGTATTAAGGGTGGGCCCCTGAAAGGGAGGTCTGCAGCTGTCCAGCTCTGACTGTGGCTGCCTTGACAGAGGGGTAGGTAAATTTGATCTGCGGCACAGTACTAGCAAGTACACTTGCTAGATCTAAACCACCTTCTCCAAACACCTTGTTGTTGTTGTTATTAGTTGTCATCAAGTTCGTTTCAACTCATAGTGACCCTATGTATAACAGAACTAAACATTGCCTGGTCCTGTGCTATCCTCACGATCATTGCTATGTTTGATCCCATTGTTGCAGCCATTGTGGCAATCCATCTCACTGAGGATGACTTCTTTTTCACTAACCTTCTACTTTACCAAGTATGATGTTCTTCTCCAGCCATTGTTTCCTCCCAATGACGTGTCCAAAGTAAGCAAGATGAAGCCTAGCTTTCCTTGCTTCTAAGGAACATTCTGACTGTACTTCCTCCAAGACAGATTTGTTTGTTTTTCTAGCAGTCTATGGTATATTCAATATTGCTATATTATATGGTATATTCAATAAACACCTTCTCAATGAGTAATAAAGATAATATTTTTATTTCCACCTGCCTGCTCCTGTGTGCCTCACACAATTGTTTCTGTCAATGGGAAGGACAGGGATATTATTTTCAGTCTCTCCTCTCCCTGCCCCCCCCAAAAAAACTGAACATATTCAGAAAAATTAACAAGCCTGCTTCTAATTCCCAAGTTTTTCTACCTCAGACCTAACTAGGTTAAAAGACAAACTTTAAATTGAACTTAAATGTAATGCGTGATTATTTGCCTTTTTCAGAGTGTTTTTTTATTCCCTGATCTTGGAAAATGTGGAATTAAAATAGAAAGGTATTGGGCTATTCCATGGTATTATTATAGTAAACATTGATACAGAAAATGCTTTGCAAGCAATTCTCCATTATGGAGAGACTTCATGTCAGATTCCCTATATGCTTAAATTACCAACCTTGAGATGGCATTTGTTTTCATTTTTGCGCTTAATACAGCATAACATCACATTCATTCTTTTCTCTCCTGGGGTGAGTACAGAATTGTTATGTAGTGAATGTTTTCTTTTTAATTCAATTCAATAAGCAATTATTGAGCACCTGCTATGTCCCAGGCACTGTTCCAGGCATTTTGGAGGAGACCAAGATTAGTAACCTTCAGTTTCATGTACAAGGAGCTTTTAGTCTGGTGGCAAATGAAGGAAGACACTTAAATAAGTAAATATAAGGAAAATTTTAGCTGATCTAGCTTTAAATAGGTTTCTGCCATTTGGCTTAGATGATTAAAATCTAATACATCTCACCAAAGGAAATTGGATTCAGAATGTTTATTTCATTACTATTCCCATACTGGTTATCCTCTCTTCTGTCAGACGAAATTCCTCTCTCCCTTTGGAAAATGATGTTTCCTATAGTTGCAAACACATCCTCACCTACTCAACTTGTACAGTCATGCGTCACTTAATGTCCACAATATGTTCTGCGAAATAGGATGTTATGTGATTTGGACATTGTGCAAACACCATATTACATACAGGCAGCCCGCAGATTATGAACGAGCTCCATTCCTAAGTCTGTCTTTGAGTCGAATTTGTACACAAGTCAGAACAGTTAGGTTTGGTTCATATCTAATGTCAGTTAGTCAAATGTTTGTCTTAGTATATAGTATATAGTGTACCTTTCTATGCATAAAACACATTAAAGAAATACTTCCAGATACATTAAAACATCTTAAATATAATACAGTAATAATAATAATAATAATGTTTTGATATGTGTCGCAAAGTAGTGCTCATTGTTGTTACAAACCATTGTATGTACCTTGAATTTTTAATATACGCTTTATACTGGTTAGTTCATAACTATGGGTTGTACATAAGTTGGACGTTCATAACCTGGAGACTGCATGTATAACTTTACTAGATCAAGGGCGTATACGTGGTTGGACATTGCCCAAATGGACATCATGCGGCACATGACTGTAGTTTCTTTCATCTTTATGAACCAATCCTTTAAGTAGCTTAATTATTTATTTATTTTTACTGCTACTTCTCAGGCAGGTCGTGGGCAACATCAGCTGATAAATGAACAAATTAATGAATGAATAGAGTCTGCACTGAGACTCAGAAAACCAAATTTTAATTTCTTCTCAAATATATCCTTTAGAAATTCTCCCCACAGCCACTTTCCAGGGTCCCAGACCACACTGTGTAAATTTACTTGTCAGGAAGATTAAGAGGAGTAGAAAGCAATGACATCCAGTACATCTTTGTCCAGGTAACCCTAGGTCTGAACATATCCTCAAGGACAGGCGTAGGTGCATTCAAGGCCCAGATGAGAGGCAGCTGTAGAAAAGTGATTTCAAATGGAGCTTTGAAGCCAGACTGCTCAGCCTTGAATCTTGGCTCTTTCCCCTACTAGCTGTGTGACCTTGGGCAAGTAAGGTGACTTGGCTTCTTCCTCTGTAAAATGAGGATAATAATAGTGTCTGCTTCAGAGGTTTGTTGTGAGGAATCAAAGTGAATCAATATTTGTAAAGTGCTTGGACCAATGCCTGGCCCATGGCAAGGACTCAAGTGCATCAGCTGAAACACAGACACAAGTATGGAACACAGGAGGGATGACAACAGAGTCCCAAAGGACACAAAGGAGGCAGAATGAGATGGAAAGGAGTGAAACAAAGGAATGGGCAAAATGAAAGGAAAGTCACAAGATGGAAAAGAATATGAGCAAGTGCTTGGCTCAGACTGATGCAGTGGCCACATTGAGGAGTGTGGAAAGAAAAGATCAAAGCCCTTCTGATTCCTGCTCTGTAGGACCCTGTACAACTCGCTTGACCTCTCTGTACCTCTGATTCTTACCCTGCAAAATAGATGAGGGAGAAGGAAAGCATGGTAGTTAAATGGAAGCGTCACCACTTACCAGCTATGTGACCTTGGGCAAGTTACTTAACATCGCTGGCCCTTAGTTTCAACTGTTCCATGAGCATGCTAATAGTTCCTACCTTATAGGTACTATGGGGTCAGGGAGTCTTTGCTAACTCAAGAAGTCTCAGGATATCAGTTTGTGTCTGAAAGCATTTTATAAACTGTAAAGAACTCCCCATAAATATTAGTGATAAGGAAGGCTTTTAAATTTATTTACTGTTTTTCATTTAGATAGTGAAATGGCCTAAACATTTTCTTTCTTTACTCATCCAACTGATTTTTAAAACTAATTGAGAACCTTGGTCAGTAGGGAGGTTTCATAACTTCTCCCTCTCCTCTCTGCGGGCTGACTTCCTAGCTAATTCCCTCCCTCTGGATAGCTATAAACATAAGAACTACTGCCAGGACAGCTCTTATCAAAATATTTTAGCACTTTTGCATCTGGTCCTGGCCATAAAATAGAAGTGAAGAAACACTTATGTAAAGCTTCAGAGCTGTGAAGGAGAAAACGAGGTCTTACTTTATTGGCTCTGGTTCATATATCTCCAGGACAGGAAGGAAAAAAATAACTTAAAAGATTTAAACCAAAAAGGCATTCAGTGAAAGAAACTTAAAGATATGATAAGAGCACCAACAACTAAGATAAACAAGAGAGGAAAAAAGAGTGAATGTTGTTGAGTGAATTATATTTCCCTTGGGCTCTGTTCAACTCTGTGTACCAAGTAAACTAATGAGCTCGGCAAGTGGGAGAACTCAGTGATCCATATGCTAACAAGTCAGCTTTCTACATCCTTCCACCCTTGCTCAGTTGCTGGGCTAGCAGCCCACATACATGCCAGTGGGTCTCCCAGGCCCCAAATCTCTTCCTCTCATTTTCTCCTGTGGCCCAAT
The DNA here is from genome assembly GCA_030035585.1 of Dugong dugon. Taxonomy (NCBI): domain Eukaryota; kingdom Metazoa; phylum Chordata; class Mammalia; order Sirenia; family Dugongidae; genus Dugong; species Dugong dugon. The sequence continues at coordinate 158,931,939 of CM057462.1, forward strand.
TCTTTCTATCCCAGCCCTTCTTGCAATCAAATAGCAAATGAGTAACAAAGAGCATTCATTTAATATTTATTGGATATCTACCATGTTGCTATGATGCTAGAACCAATGCCACCAGTATTTCAAATACTGGGTTACCCATGGTGAACAGGTTTCAGCGGAGCTTCCAAACTAAGACAGATTAGGAAGAAAGGTCTGGCGATCTACTTCTAAAAATTAGCCAATGAGACACTCATGGACCACAACAGAACATTGTCTGATTTGCTTGCTTTGGACACATCATCAGTAGGGATTAATCCCTAGAGGAGGACATCATGTTTGGTGAAGTAGAGGGCCAACAAAGGCATGGGAGACCTTTGGTGAGATGAATTGGCACAACAGCTGCAACAATGGACTCAAACATGCACAGTGATCATGAGGATGATGCAGGCCCGTGCAGCGTTTCATTCTGCTGTATGTAAGGTTGCCATGAGTTGGAGTCAACTCGATGGCAGCTATCCATCCATCCATCCATCTATCTATACTAGGTGACAGACACTGAGATAGGATCTAGGATATGAAGATAAATAAGACAAATCCTGCAATGAAGGAGTTCATGAAGTGGTAGGAGCAATTCTGTGTGGCAAGAACTAATGTGGTGGGATGCCTTGGGTAGACAGATGGGGAGTTACTTACCACTTGCTCTGAGGTAAGTGAGAAAAACAAAAGCTTTAACTTGGCATTCACTATCTGAATTGTCTCATATAATCTTCATGACATCCTGTATGAGGGAGGCATTATTATTATAGCTTTGTTGTTGTTGTGTGCCATCTAGTAGAACTGCCCCATAAAGTTTCCAAGGATGTAATCTTTACTGAAGAAGATTTCCACGTCTTTTCTCCTTGGAGCTGCTGGTGGGTTCAAACTGCCAACCTTGTGGTTAGTAGCCAAGCACTTAACCATTGCACCACCCGGGCTCCTTTTTATCACTTTACAGATTGGGAAACTGAAGCTCAAAGTAATTAAGTAACTAACTCAAGGTCATAAGTGGCTGAACGCAAATTTGGCTAACTCCGAAGTCTCTACTCTTTCCAGTGACATGTTCTGTTAGCATCAGACAGGGTGATAATGCTAGTGGGATGTAGAGGAAAGGAGAAAGAGTAGGTAGAAAATCCTAGATAAAACTGTGGGTAATTGCATGGGATAGGGGGAGGATAACTGGGAGAAACAGGGAGAGTAAGGAGATTGTATGAAGAAAGAGAGAGAGAGAAGGAGTGCCGTGTTGAAGCCTGTCTTTACCAGCTCCAGAGAGCCGATTATTAAATATTCATGAAAATTGCTAGCTGATTGTTAAACCCCGGTAGATTAATCAGCCATAGTGAGCGTATTTACAAAGGAGAAATTGGCAAACATTACAAATCAGGACCTCCTCCCTACCTGGAGAGCCAGTTTAGCAACACAACAAGTAATATACACCCCATCCGTTCACATGAAAGAAGTGCTCTAGATAGACACTGGTTTGTAAATGTCAATTGACTTTGCTTGTCTCTCTTTCATACACTGTAATAGGAATCTTTGGATTGCAAGTGACAGAAACCAAATTCAAACTAGCTTGAGCAAAAGGCCGGGGTGGGGGTGGGGGTGGGGGTTATTTGCTCAGGTACTCTAACTAGGAATCTAATTAAGAATCCCTGAGAGTCAGAAAGCGCAACCAGTTGCCTGCTCTTGACTTTTTTCTTCCTCTTCATTTTTCAACTTCATTCAGTGAGTTTTCCTATCCAAAGTCATAGGGGCTTTCTATGCAGAGGAGGTGAGTGCAGGAAAATCCAGAGCAGGAAAGGGAGGAAATGACGATGGTGTTGTTAGGTGCTGCAGAGTCAGTTCCGACTCATAGCAACCCTATGTACAGCAGAACAAAACACAGCCTGGTCCCGTGCCATCCTCATGATCGTTGTTGTGCTTGAGCCCATTGTTGCAGCCACTGTGTCAGTCTATCTCGTTGAGGGTTTTCCTCTCTTTTGCTGACCCTCTACTTTACCAAACATGATGTTCTTCTCCTGAGACTGATCCTTCCTGATAACATGTCCAAAGCATGTGAGACGAAGTCTCGCCATCCTTGCCTCTAAGAAGCATTCTGGCTGTACCTCTTCCAAGACAGATTTGTTGGTTTTTTTGGCAGTCCATGGTATATTCAGTAGTCTTTTCCAACACCATAATTCAAAGGCATCGATTCTTCTTCAGTTTTCCGTATTCATTGTCCAGCTTTCACATGCATGGGAGGCAACTGAAAACACCATGGCTTGGGTCAGGCACACCTTAGTCCTTAAAGTGACATCTTTGCTTTTTAACACTTTAAAGGGGTCTTTTGCAGCAGATTTGCCCAATGCAATATGTCATTTGATTTCTTGACTGCTGCTTCCATGGGCATTGACTGTGGATCCAAGTAAAATGAAATCCTTGACAACGTTGTTATATTCTCCATTTATCATGATGCTGCTTATTGGTCCAGTTGTGAGAATTTTTGGTTTTTTTTTTTATATTGAGGTGTAATCCATACTGAAGGCTGTAGTCTTTGATCTTCATCAGTAAGTGCTTCAAGTCCTCTTCACTTTCAGTAAGCAAGCTTGTGTCATCCGTGTAACGCAAGTTGTTAATGAGTCTTCCTCCAGTCCTGATGCCCCATTCTTCTTCATATAGCCCAGCTTCTCAGATTATTTGATCAGCATACAGATTGAATAAGTACAGTGAAAGGATATAACTCTGGTGCACACCCTTCCTGACTTTAAATCAAGCAGTATCACCTTGTTCTGTTGGAGCAACTGCAGCTTGGTCTATGGACAGGTTACTCATGAGCACAATTAAGTGTTCTGGAATTCCCATTCTTCACAAGGTTATTCATAATTTGTTATGATCCACATAGTGAATGCCTTTGCATAGTCAATGAAACACAGGTAAACATCTTTCCAGTATTCTCTGTATCCATCTGACATCAGAAATTATATCCCTTATTCCACGTCCTCTTCTGAATCCAGCTTGAATTTCTTGCAGTTCCCTGTCAATGTACTGCTGCAACCACTTTTGAATGATCTTCAGCAAAACTTTATTTGTGTATCATATTAATGATATCGTTCAATAATTTCCATATTTGATTGGATCACCTTTCTTGGGCACAGGCATAAATATGGATCTCTCTCAGTTGGCTGGCCAGGTAGCTGTCTTCCAAATTTCTTGCAACAGACAAGTGAGCACCTCCAGCACTGTATCTGTTTGTTGAAACATCTCAGTTGGTATTCTGTCAATTCCTGGAGCCTTGTTTTTCACCAACGTCTTCAGTGCAGTTTGGATGCTACCTCCTGAAATGATTGAACATTGACCAATTCTTTTTGGTACAGTGAGTGACTCTGTGTATTCCTTCCAGCTGCTTTTGATGCTTCCTGCGTCGTTCAGCATTTTGCCCACAGAATCCTTTGATACTGCAACTCGAGGTCTGAATTTTCTCTTCAGTTCTTTCAGCTTGAGAAATGCTGAGTGTGTTCTTCCCTTTTGGTTTTCTAACTCCAGGCTCTAGGTCCTTTGCACATGTCATTATAATACTTTACTTTGTCTTCTTGAGCCACCCTTTGGAATCTTCTGTTCAGCTCTTTTACTTCATCATTTTCTTCCATTCACTTTAGCTACTCTACATTCAAGAGCAATTTTCAGCATCTCTTCTGACATCCATTCTGGTCTTTTCTTTCTGTATGTCTTTTCAATGACCTTTTGCTTTCTTCATGTATGACATCCTTGATGTCATCCCACAATTTGTCTGTACTTTAGTCATTAGTGTTCAATGCATCAGATCTATTCTTCAGATAGTCTTTAAATTCAGGTGGGATATACTCAGGACTGTACTTTGGTTCTTGTGGACTTGTTACCAGAAGAAGTAGGAAAGGTAAGTTAAATGAACCAAACCAAAAGTTGTCCCCTATACCAGCTATTTTGATTTTCAGAAACATCAGCATTCTAGATCTTTAGAGTACTTTAAATGAAGCATTTATGTTACATGGGGCATGAACACAATCATTTGACTTCAGGATTATCTCCCCTGTCAAACCTGGTTTCCCACTGCACTTAGAATAAAGTCTAAAATCCTTGTAAGGCCCTACTAGATCTGGCCCCTGCCTACATCTACATTTCTAACCTCCCTCCCCAGCACCCTTCATTTACTCCACTCCAGTCACACAGACTTTCTTTCTGTTTCTAGAAGAGGCCAAGTTCATTCTCATCTCCCAGCTTTTCAACTGCTGTTCTCTCACCATACATGCCCCTCCCCATGGCTACCTCTTTCTCATAGTTCATCTCCATCATCACCTCTCAGAAATACTCTGCTTAACTGCTATATGTAACCTAGTTTCTCCCCAACCCTAAACAACTTCTGTCTCATTGTTACATCCCATTTAACTCAAATCTATGACCTCCTCACATTTTTTCTTCATTGATTTGTTTCTGTGTTAATTAACTGTCTCTCCCTACTAGAAAGTAAGCTTAATTAGAGCAGGGATCCTGTCTGTCTTATTCACAGCTGTGTTCCCCTACCCGAGTGCAGTGCCTTATACATATGGCATTTAATAAATACTTGTAGAATGAATGGACAAATGGAGTTGCATGTATTATGCTACTCTAATCAGCAAAACAAATTTGGGGCAAGATAAGAGGTTCAGGTTGTATGTTATGTTAACTCAGTTTCCTTTATACAAACCCCTGTTTTCTACCCTCGCTTCAGCTTCATTTAAACTGCTCAAAAGTAAATGATCACTTTCTGGCCAAATGTAATGATATCTCTTTGGTTCCCCTCATCTTGATCTCTCTGGCACTTTGGCACTATTGCCCAACCGCTCGCTTGATTTTTCTTTCTAATTTCAAGTGCCATAACTCTGTGCTATCCTCTTTCCCTTTCCTACCTCCTCTGTCCTTCCTTATCTCTCCTTTGCTGGCTCCATGTGTTCCCATTTTTCCTGGACATCCATCAAGTCTCAGTCTATTTTATCTGGATATTTATAATCATGTCAACATTGCTTAGCCCAAAAGAAACTTCTAGAAGCCAAAAAATTTACAGAAACCAAATCTTAGTAAACCAGCTGATAATAAGAAGCAGAATTCTTCAGTGTTATTGATATAAACCTAAAACAATCTTTCCAGACTGTTTAATATCTAAATCATTTATATACTAACTAGCATGGATTTAGGGGCATTACTAAGGAAGTTATCAATCTATTTATAAAATCTCATGTCAAAGATATGGCCTTAATGCAAAGGAAAAATCAGATATGAGGACAAATATTTATGCATTAAGCTCTTCATCACAGTCTTATTCATAACAACAAAACACTAGGGAGAATGAATGTTAAGTAACAGCAGAAGAAATACAGATTCCTTTAAAAAATCATGATTGTTCAAAATATTTGATGTCGTGAGAAAATAATCATGGTATCTTGTTGAGCAAAAAATGAAAGACAAAAAATTTACATGTATAGTATAAAGAGAGATAGAGGTAAAAAACAAAGGGTAGATTTTGGGTGGTTTTGAGAATCGTATTATCAGATATTTTTACACTTTTAAAATATTTTCTAAATTCTACAATAAGCAAGTATAATTTTATGATGTCATTAATTTTTGAAAAAGATGACTTTGTTTTAAATTGTAGGTACCTTATATACATTTCTTTTCATGTATGTTGCATTTTATAACCTAATTTTATAAAATATGACTTGGCAAGAATAGTTTTTTTTTTTGGTATTTTTTGAAAAGGCCATATAGACATAAAGTTCTGAAGAACAATGCTCAGCACAGAGGTCAGGATGTGTTTAAAAAGGGATGAAATAACTGAACTGAACTGGAGCTGCACTAGGGAGTTACATCTCGAATGACCAGGGTTTAAGGAAAAGATGACGGTAAAGTATGGAATCAACTTTTAAGTTTTTTCTGTCTGTGAAGCTTGGCCTTGTTTAATTAATAAAGGAGACTGTTTGTCAATAGTGATTTACTGAGTTTTACAGGCAAGCCTCATGATGAGAAAACAGCTGAAATTGCTGATGATGGGATGGATGTTTAATAGATAAGGTGAGTTGGTACATTTAAAGTGGGATGCTGATTTATAAGTCGAAATGCATAACTTACTTATTAGAGACAATCAGTAAATCTTTACATCCTCTGATGGAATAAAATACAAATTACATAGTCAGCACAATTCAGGGCCTACAAACTGTGAGGATAATCTAAAACAATAAAGAGCATCAGCTAAGTTAATTGACCATTTCTATTTTTATTAATTGGAGAACTATATGTCAGTCATTTAAATTTAAAAGGACCGTATTTTGTGGAAGATACTTATTAATCATTCCAGATACTTTCTTCAGTAAAATATTTATTTTTGTCTTGTTATCAGATTATTTTTACTATTGAAGCTTTTAGCATTAAAAGGCCAAGCAGTATGCAGTATGTCTGGGCCTCATTCTTCTCATCTGCAAAGTAAGGGTGTTGGAATGCTGGTTTGAACACTTCATTCTATGGGACTGGTGCTACAGGATTTTCACAAAATCTTTATTCCATTTTATAGATGCTGATGTTGACATAACACTGAGATTACTATCCATATCTCTGGAGTTTCAGTTTTTGTAAATTAAAACAGCCTTATTGATCATATTGATTAGCTTTACAATAAGTAAATATTATATTTTGAGTTTATAAAATAAATTTACACTGACGATTTAAAATTGTTTTACATAGTAAATAGACTTATACATAGATTTTGTTAGGGAAGAAATGGTTTTACTGCTTGTCTCAGTCATCTAGTACTGCTCTAACAGAAGTACCACAAGTGGTTGGTTTTAACAGAGAAATTTATTGTCTTCACAGTCCAGTAGGCTGCAAGTCCAAATTCAGGGCATCAGCTCCAGGAAAAGGCTCTCTCTCTCTGTCAGCTCTGGAGAAAGGTCCTTGTGATACATCAGTCCTTCCTTGGTCTGGGAGCATCTCAGCACAGGAACCTCAGGTCCAAAGGATGCGCTCTGCTCCCAGCACTGCTTTCTTGGTGGTGTGAGGTTCCCATGTGTCTCTGCTTGCTTCTCTCTTTTATATCTCAAAAGAGATTGCATTAAGACACTAATCTTGTCAACCTCATCAGTATAACCTCATCACAGTGATAGAATTTATAACACATGAGGAGATCACATATAATCTCATCATAGTGATAGAGTTTACAACACACAAGGAAATCACATCAGATAACACAACCATACAATACTGGGAATCATGGCCCAGCCAAGCTGCTACCCACATTTTTTGGGGGACACAATTCAATCCATGACACTGCTTAAACAAACAAAGAAAAACAGTTTGAAAACCGTTGAGCTAGAGGGGCAAGTAAAATTTTGCTGAAGATCATTCAAAAATGGTTACAGCAGAACAAATAACATCAAACCACAGGCTGAATATAGGACACAGGATTGTACTAGCCAGATACCAACCTAGAAAATGAACTCTTAAGGACTATGCAAAACCAAAATAATTACAATAGGGAACCAGAGAGGTTAATCTGTAAATGACAATAGTATCAGAACAATAGAAGAGGGAATAAACAGTGTAGGTATAGAAACTTCTAATGGAGAGGAATGCAAGGCAATACCAACTAATAATAGACTGGTTCAAATCTAGGATTATAAGGGTAAATTCCAAGGTAACCACAAAGAAATTTAACAAACCTACTCATCAAAATAAAGAAGAAAAACATAAAGTCTCAGTAAAAACAAAACCTACAAAAACAAAAGAAATGAAAAAAAAAATCCACAAACAAAAGGAACTCAGCACAGGAGGATAAGAAGAACAAAGAAAACATCAGAACCACACACAAAAAAAAGCACTACAAATTGCAATCCCACTCCTAGGAATATATCCTAGAGAAATAACAGCCATCACATGAATAGACATATACACACCTATATTCATTGTAGCACTGTTCACAATAGCAAAAAGATGGAAACAACCTAGATGCCCATCAACAGATGAATAGATAAACTATGGTACATACACATAATGGAATACTACACAATGATAAAGAACAATGATGAATCCGCAAAGCATCTCACAACATGGATGAATCTGGAATGCATTATGCTGAGTGAAATAAGTCAATCACAAAAGGACAAATATTGTATGAGACCTCTACTGTAAAAACTCATGTAAAAGTTTATACACAAAAAGAAACAATCTTTGTTGATTACAAGGGATGGGAGGGGTGGGGGGGAACTAAACAGACAACAGATAAGTGATAACTTTGGTGAAGGGTGAGACAGTACACAATACTGGGGAAGCCTGAACAACTTGTACAAGGAAAGGTCATGGAAGCTCCATAGACACTTCAAAACTCCCTGAAGGACTGAATTGCTGGGCGGAGGGCTGTGGGAACCATGGTCTTGGGGAACATCTAGCTCAATTGACATAACACAGTTTATAAAGACAATGTTCTACATTCTACCTTGGTGAGTAGCGTCTGGGGTCTTAAAAGTCCGTGAGCAGCCATCTAAGATACTCCACTGGTCTTACCCTTTTGGGAGCAAGGGAGAATGAAGAGAACAAGATACAAGGAAAATTTAGTCCAAAGGACTAATGGACCACAGCTACCATGGCCTCCACCAGACTGAGTCCAGTATAGCTAGATGGTGCCTGGCTACCACCACTGACTGCTCTGACCGGGATCACAAAAGAGGGTCCTGGACAGAGCTGGAAAATAATGTAGAACAAAATTCTAACTCACAAAAAAAAAAGACCAGATTTACTGGTCTGACAGACTGGAGAAACCTGGAGAGAATGGCCCTGGACACCCTTTCAGCTCAGTGGTGAAGTCACTCCAGAAGTTCACCGTTCAGCCAGGGATTGGACAGCCCCATAAAACCAAACAGCACTAATGAGGCACAGCAGTTCAGGGACAAGGACTAAAAGGCAGGAGGGGACAGGAAAGCTAGTGATAGGGAACCCAAGGTTGAGAAGGGACAGTGTTGACAAGTCGTTGGGTTATTAACCATTGTAATAGGGCAGTATGTATACTAACTCTTTAACGAGAAACTATTCGCTCTGTAAACCTTCATCTAAGGTACAAAAAAAGAAAAAAAAAAGAATTATCTATGAGAGATCAAATTGACAACAATAACTCAAAAGGTTTGATGGGAAGCCTAGGGGGCAGTGAGTTGAAGATAATGGTTATGGAATAATTTGGAAAAGGATAGCGAGAATAGCAGCACAACTGGAAGAATGTAATCGATGTCACTGAATTGTACATGTAGAAACTTTTGAAATGGTGTGACTTTGGCTACATATATTTTCACCAAAAAAAAGGTCCTCCAAGGTTGAGAAGGGAGAGTATGGACATGTCGTGGAGTTGTTAACCAATGTCATAAAACAATATGTGTACTGACTGTTTAATGAGAAACTATTTGTTCTGTAAACCTTCATCTAAAGTACAAAAAAAAAAAAAAAATGGTTACAGCAGTATATTGACAAGGTACTGCCAGAAATTCAAGATGGATTCAGAAGAGAACATGGAACAAGGGATATCATTGCTGATGTTGGCTAGATCCTGGCTGAAAGCAGAGAATACCATAAAGATGTTAACTGTGTTTTATTGACTATGCAAAGGCATTTGGCTGTGTGGATCATAACAAATTATGGATAATATTGTGAAGAATGGGAATTCCAGAACACTTATTTGTGCTCGTGAGGAACCTGTACATAGATCAAGAGGCAGTTGTTCAAACAGAACAAAGGGATACTGTGTGATTTAAAGTCAGGAAAGGTGTATGTCAGGGTTGTATCCTTTCACCTTATTCAATCTGTATACTGAGCAATTATTCCAAGAATCTGGACTATATGAAGAAGAACAGGGCGTCAGGATTGGAGGAAGACTCATCAATAACCTGCAATATGCGAATGACACAACCTTGCTCGCTAAAGTGAAGAGGACTTGAAGCACTTACTGATAAAGATCAAAGACTACAGCCTTCAATATGGATTACACCTCAACATAAAGAAAATAAAACTTCTCACAACTGGACAAATAAGCAACAACATAATAAACGGAGAAAAGATTGACGTTGTCGAGGATTTCATTTTACTTGGATCCACAATCAACATCCATGGAAACAGTGGTCAAGAAATCAAACAGCATATTACATCAGGCAAATCTGCTGCAAAAGACCTCTTTAAAGTGTTAAAAAGCAAAGATGTCACTTTAAGGACTAAGGAGTGACTGACACAAACAGTGCGTCAATAGCCTCATATGCGTGTGAAAGCTGGACAATGAATAAGGAAGACCAAAGAAGAATTCATGCCTTTGAATTATGGTGTTGGTGAAGAACACTGAATATACTATGGACTGCCAGATGAACAAACAGGTTTGTCTTGGAAGAAGTACAACCAGCGTGCTCCTTAGAAGCAAGGATGGGGAGACTTCATCTCATGTGCTTTGGGACATGTTATTAGGAGGGAGCAGTCCTTGGAGAAGGACATCATGCTTGGTAAAGTAGAGGGTCAGTGAAAGAGAGGAAGACCCTCAGCAAAATGGATTGACATAGTGGCTGCAACTGATAGGCTCAAACATAGCAACGATTGTGAGGATGGGGCAGGACAGGGCAATGTTTCCTTGTATTGTACATAGGGTCACCATAAGTCAGAACTGACTGGACTGCACCTAAAAACAACAACAAAGGAGCTTCCAGGTTATGCTTAACACTTAAACTCCGAGATTATATACAAAATTCTAGTTCCAAGAAGTACTTCATCCAGGTATTGCCCTAATCTAGCTCATCACCTTGAAATAATATCCTTGAAGGACCAGGGCCCATTCCCCCACACTGCTTTCACTTTGGAAAAACCATTCAGGGGATCTAATGGTCTTTTTGCACGTTTAAAACTGTCAAGCAAGGGAAGAATTTCAAGTCATGTCCTTAAATGAAAAACGGCTACAAAGAAATATGAATACTTCCACTCCATTTTATAAAAATATATAGCTGAATCTAGATAGACAAATTCTAGATAGATGTAGATAATATTACTTTTATAGATTTTACCATTCACCAGGCACTATTTGAAGCACTTTGTGTATATTAACTCATATTTGGCCCTTAATCACTCTATGGGGTAGATAATGTTATTATTACCTTCATTTTACAGATGAGGAAACTGAAGCACAGCAATGAATTATATAGCTTACCTGAGGCCATATAAATACATAGAAAAAAAATTCTGGAAGTATTTTTTCCAAAAGTTTTAAGCCTATAGGTGATGGTTGTTCTTCTGCTTATGTGGAATTTCTGAAGAGAACTTGTATTACTTGTGTAGCAAGAAGAAAGAGAAAACTGTCAAGAGTCCCCACACTCATTCTTCCTGGAGACGTTCTCTGTTGGAGTCTGAGTGGTGAAGGGCTCAGGATCTTAGGCCCTCTGCTGTTTGGGAATGGGTCAATGATCCATTCAGACTTATGCCCATTAGGATGGTTCTCTTCTCTGTGTAATATGGGGTGGTAACAGTTTTTATTCAGTTGGCAGGAAGAAATTTTTATGACAAAATGCCCTTGGAAAGAATCCTTACTCTTACAAACTGCTTTCCTTTTACCAAGGGTGAGTCTTCAACTTACCCTACCAGGTTAGGATCACTCTGTCAATGCCAAGCCCCAGATAAGCCAGGCTTGCAGAAAATTATGTGCTCATCCATTTGGCTCCATGAGAATCAGGGATCTTGCACCAGCTCGTGCCACTCTTCTATTCAACTGCTTATTTTTGATTTGTGCCACTTATCTGCTTTAAGTCTCTATATTTAATTTCCCTCAATGAGAGTATAAACTCCTAGAAATCAGTAATGCTCTGGAAAATACTTCTTTATTTTTCCCAGAATGCATTAAGTACAGAAAGTGTTTAATAAATGGTAGCTGAGTAGAACTGAATAAAAAATATATGTAACGATAAATTTTGGCAATTTTCAGTACTCATTTTTCTATTTAAGACCAATGTGCAGCACATTGTTAATTAAACCCATCACTTCAAGGCAGCATCTCATTCAAAAAAGATCACTCAATATGTTAAAAACAACCTACTCAGGCTGCCTGAGCTATGCCAAGTCACAATGCAGTGACAGAGCTACCTTAGTGGACATAAACTGCAGCAGTGGTCCCCACTGATGTACACTCAATAAACAAAGAATAAACTGGTCTTCTCTTTCCCTTCTTGCTCCCTGAACAATTCAGTCCTAAAGCCATTAGATGGGGCAGAGCAAAGCAGGTGTCCATTCCGACGAGGGTGGGGAGCATCAGAGCCCAAGCAGGATGAGAAGGACATCTATTGAGGAAAGGGGGCAACAGTGGTGATGGGAGTTCGACTACATACAGAGGAATTGATCAAATAAATAAATACATAGAAAATAATGACAGCCAGATTTCTTATTGTAGAAAAGAATTACAAATATGGAAAGGGAAAAAACTAGAATGAACACTGTGATGTTGATATTGAAGGTATCAGTGTGAGCTCATGGATTTCAATAACTGTGTAAGAAATATAGAAATAAATTTAGATGTAATTATGTTTTTGTATATCCATGCCTCCACACACCACTCTCTCTCACACACATGCACAATGCACACACACATACACTTGTTCCTTACCCAAATATCTTTTTGACTTTTTCATGTTTTCAATTTCACATTTACTTCTGGGATTTGTTTTGGTTGTGCAGCATGAAATGGTACACCACATTTTTTTTTTTTTTTAACTGAATAGCCAGTCAATTTCCTCCAACACTATTTATTGAATAATTCATCTCTCCCCATTGATTTAAGATACTTCCTTTACCATATATTACGTTGACTGTAAACATCTTAGAAAGCAACCTTGATTGTCTTGTTAATGGTGGAGCAATGCTTACACATTTCCGTTTCTTCTGCTCTTAGATTTTCTTGGGTGTCAACAGCCTATTTCCAACTGAGTATCCAAAAGACATCCTTAAGCTCAACACTTCCCAAACTAAACTGATCCTTCTTGTCCTCATGTATTCCTGACCTCAAGACATAACATCACCATCAACCTAATTGCCCAACAGACTCTCAACTATCTGACCCTGTACTCCCCTCACACTATTAAATCTCTTCCTCCTTTCCTTTTCCCCTACAACTCCTTAGTTTAGACAGTTATGATTTTTTCCGCTGACCTACTATAACAGCTTTTAAACTCTTACTCCTTCTAATCCATCCTCGACACTGATTCCTGAAGAATAAATAAAAATAATTCACTAGTGATACATAATAATATTGGCCTGTCTCTATTACTCTGCAACTCAAAGACTTTTCAATTTATGCACTGTCCACAGAAATCTTACACACCATAGCAGAACGTTCAAGGCTGCTGTGACCGACCTTTCAGCTATAAGCTTCAGTCCTGAAACAGGCCAGATACTGCCCAAATTTTGTACTTTTTTGCTCAGCCTGGAAAGCTGTCCCTTTCCCCTTCTCTGTAAGAAAATTTATTCTCATTTTAAAGTTCAGCTTAAACATATCCCTCTTACATACATTGTTCCCCTAACCCTCATGTTGGAATTTATTATTCTCATTTTGCTTGCATTTGTATTATACCACATGTTTCATTATGTGTCCATGTAAGTGGTATATACGTAAGTTTTCACATCTGAAGTTTAACCCCTGAAGGCAGGGACCACCTGTTTGTTACCTCTGATCTCTGCCTGTAACTAACAGTTTAGCCCGTTATTTTGGCTCCTTGATAAGCGCCTTTATTCATCATTCAACCATTCAACACTGATTTAATAAGTGCAACTGTGTGCCAGGCACTATTATAGCACTGGGAATACTGTAATGAACAATACAAAGGTCTTGTCCTCATGGAGCTTACATTTTAGTGAGGGTTCTTGTTTAATCTTGTCAAGAGCTCCATGATATAGGTGTTGTTATTCTCCCCTTAACTTATTCCTCAAGAATGACTACATATTTAGTAAGTGGAAGAACTAGATTCAAACTCAGATCTGCCTGATACCAGTTGTTCCTAGCACCTCGCCTTGCCGAAATATTTGTGGAATTGAAAAGGACTTTGGTAGCTTAGGGGGATTAAATAGGGTACCTCTTTAGGTGCTGACCAAAGAAGAAAACGATTATATTTTACTGCTGAAAGAGCCATGACCCCCTTTGCTAACTATTGCCATATGATGAGGAACTATATACAGAAAATGAGGCTTACACACGAGTTGGACCTTTAATCCTGAGGGTCCACATTGCTTTATTACAGAAAATTAAAAAGAAAGAGAAACTCACATTAATTGAAGTAGATGCTTCCGCATACTTTACTTTTTAAAATCTTCCCAAGAACACTGTGAGGTAGACACTTTTTTTTTTTTAATATTTGCTCTATAAAATTTCTTTTCTTGGGTGAATTTCAGCAATATCACTCATTATGTGGTTCTAATTAAGATTTTCACAGAGTTTACTTTTTATTGACAGCAATGACAAACCAGACACCCTTCCTCGAGAGTCATTGTAGTTCTTAAATAGTTTTTGAAAATTAATTTTAGTTTGGGAAATCTTTGATGTGCCAAGTAGCAACTGGAATTGTTGATAAAATTCTTTTTTTAAAATTGAACTTTAGATGAAGGTTTACAGAACGAACTAGCTTTTTATTACACAGTACATATATTGTTTTATGGCATTGGTTAACAACACCATGACATGTCAGTACTCTCCCTTCTCGACCCTGGGTTCCCTATTACCAGCTTTCCTGTCCCCTCCTGCCTTCTAGTCCTTGCTCCTGGACTGGTGAGCCCCTTTAATCTCGTTTTGTCCTATGCGTCTGTCTAATCTTTGGCTAAAAGGCGAATTCCGGGAGTGACTTCATTACTGGGCTAAAAGGGTGTCCGGGGGCCATACTCTTGGAGTGTCTCCAGTCTCTGTCAGGCCAGTAAGTTTGGTCTTTTTTTGAGTTAGAATTTTGTTCTACATTTTTCTCCAGCTCTGTCCAGGACCCTTTATTGTGAACCCTGTCAGAGCAGTCAGTGGTGGTAGCCAGGCACCATCTAGTTGTACTGGACTCAGTTTAGTGGAGGCCGTAGTAGTTGTGGTCTATTAGTCCTTTGGACTAATCTTTCCCTTGTGTCTTTAGTTTTCTTCTTTATCCCTTGCTCCTGAAGGGGTGAGACCAGTGGAGTATCTTAAATGGCTGCTCACAGGCTTTTAAGACCCCAGATGCTACTCACCAAGGTAGGATGTAGAACATTTTCTGTATAAACTATGTTATGCCAATTGAGCTAGATGTTTCCTGAGGCCATGGTCCCCACAGCCCTCAGCCCAGTAATTCACTCCCTAAGGGAGCTTGGATTTGTCCATGGAGCTTCCACGACCTTACCCTGAACAAGTTTTGCTGGCTTCCCCAGTACTGTGTACTGTCGTACCCTTCACCAAAGCTACCACTTATCTATTGTCTGTTTAGTGTTTTCCCATCCCCACCAGCTCCTCTCCCTTATAACCATCAAAGACTGTTTCTTTTTTAAACCTCTTCATGAGTTTTTATAGTAGTGGTCTCATACAATATTTGTCCTTTTGTGATTGACTTATTTCACTCAGCATAATGCACTCCAGATTCATCTATGTTGTGAGATGCTTTGCAGATTCATCATTGTTCTTTATCATTGCGTAGTATTCCATTGTGTGTATGTACCATAGTTTGTTTATCCATTCGTCTGTTGATGGGCATCTAGGTTGTTTCCATCTTTTTGCTATTTTGAACAATGCTGCAATGAACATGGGTATGCGTATGTCTGTTCGTGTGACGGTTCTTATTTCTCTAGGATATATTCCTACAAGTGGGATTGCTCGATCATATAGTATTTCTATTTCTAGCTTTCTAAGAAAGTGCCATATCATTTTCCAAAATGGTAGTACCATTTTGCATTCCCATGGGGTAGCTACTTTTGTCTCCATTTTTACAGATGGAGAAACAGACCAAGGAGAGTTTAATAAACTGTCCACAGTCACACAGCTATTTCTGGCATTATGTTTTAAATAGAACTATTACAAATGCCCATGTAGAACTTGTATAAATTGAATCATATTTAAAATGTACATGGAGGAGGCTGCTATATAAAGGACTCCTATAAAAGGTAGATTATTCAGTAATGATAATGAGATTTACTGACTTGCCACTTCGGAGGAAAAAGACAAGTAAAATCAGATCCTTATCACACTTCTTACAACAAAATAAGTTTCAGATGAATCAAAGATTTGTATGTAAAACATGAAATCTCAAGGGAAGAAATGTAGAACAAAATTTCAAATTCTCATGGACTCTAGAAATTCTGGAGCCATGGAGTATGGAAGAACCCCTGAAACTATTGCCCTGAGATAATCTTTAAAAAACTTAAACCAAAAATGTCCCCTGAAGTCATCTTCAAACTGAACAATAGTGTGGTTTTTTT
The DNA here is from genome assembly GCA_030035585.1 of Dugong dugon. Classification (NCBI taxonomy): domain Eukaryota; kingdom Metazoa; phylum Chordata; class Mammalia; order Sirenia; family Dugongidae; genus Dugong; species Dugong dugon. The sequence continues at coordinate 158,948,406 of CM057462.1, forward strand.
TGAGAATCTTTATTTATTTTTATTTTTTCCCATACAAAAATTTATACATACACTGTTATGTGACTCTAATTGCTCTCCCCATACTGTGACAGCACACTCCTCCTTTCCACCCCTGATTCCCAGTGTCCATTCAGTCAGCTCCTAACCCTCTCTGCCTTCTCATCTCACCTCTGGACAGAAGCTGCCCATTTAGTCTCGTGTATCTACTTGAGCTAAGAAGCACACTCTTCACGAGTATCATTTTATGTCCCACAGTCCAGTCCAATCTTTGTATGAAGAGTTGGCCTCGGAAATTGTTTTAGTTCTGGGCTGATAGAGAATCCGGGGGCCATGCTTTCTGGGGTTCCTCCAGTCTCAGTCAGATCATTAAGTCTGGTCTTCTTACTAGAATTTGAGTTGTGCGCCCCACCTTTCTCCTGCTCCATCAGGGACTCTCTGTTGTGTTCCCTGTCAGGGCAATCATTGGTGGTAGCCAGGCACCATCTAGTTCTTCTGGTCTCAGGCTGATGAAGTGTCTGGTTTATGTGGCACCTTCTGTCTCTTGGGCTAACACTTTCCTTGTGTCTTTGGTGTTCTTCATTCTCCTTTACTCCAGGTGGTTGGGACCAATTGATGCATCTTAGATGGCCACTTGCAAGCTTTTAAGACCCCAGACGCCATTCACCAAAGTAGGATGCAGAACATTTTCTTAATAAGCTTTGTTATGCCAGTTGACCTAGATGTCCCTGGAAAGCATGGTCCCCAGACCCCTACCCCTGCTACTCTGTCTCTCAAAGTGTTTGACTGTATTCAGGAAACTTCTTAGCTTTGGTTTAGTCCGGATGTGCTGACTTCCCCTATAGTGTGTGCTGTCCTTCCCCTCACCTAAGATAATTTTTATCTAATATCTAGTTAGTAAATAACCTTCACCATCCCTACCCTTGTAACCATCAAAGAGTGTTTTCTTCTGTGTTTAAACCTTTTCTTGAGTTCATATGATAGTTGTCTTATACAATATTTTTCCTTCTGTGACTGACTGAATTCACTCAGCATAATGACTTCCAGATTCCTCCAGGTTATAAGAGGTTTCACGGCTTCATTGTTGTTCTTTATCGTTGCGTAGTATTTCATTGTGTGGATATACCATAATTTGTTTACCCATTGATCTGTTGATGGACACACAAGTTGTTTCCATCTTTTAGCTTTTGTGAACAGTGCTGCAATGAACATGGGTGTGTATATATCTATTCATGTGATGGTTCTTATTTCTCTAGGATATATTCCAAGGAGCAGGATAGCTGGATCGTATGGTACTTTTATTTCTAGCTTTTTAAGGAGGGGCCAAATCGATTTCCAAAGTGGTTGTACCATTTTACAGTCCCACCAACAGTGTATATAAGTGCTCCAGACTCTCCACAACCTCTCCAGAATTTATTTCTTTGTGTTTTTTGGATTTTGCTATCCTTGTTGTGGTGAGATGATATCTTATTGTAGTTTTGATCTGCATTTCTCTAATGGCTAATGATTGTGGGCATTTCTTCATGTGTCTGTTAGCTGCCTGAATATCTTCTTTGGCGAAGTGTCTGTTCATATCCTTTGCCCATTTTTTAATTGGGTTATTTGTCTTTTTGTTGTTGAGGTTTTGCAGTATCTTGTAGATTTTAGAAATTAGATGCTGATCGGATTTGTCATAGCCAAAAATTTTTTCCCAGTCTGTAGGTTGCCTTTTGACTCTTTCGGTGAAGTCTTTTGATGAGCATAAGTCAAACCAAACAATAGTTTAGCTTAACTAGTAAAAAAGATCTTCCTTGAGCATTATGCTCTTTTAAGAACTATCTATATGAGATCAAAGTGACAACAGCAACTCAAAAGATTAGATAGGAACCTTAGAGGGCAGTGAGTTTATGTTAATGAAGGAGGAACAATTCAGAAAAGGAGGGTGAGAATTGTTGCACAACTCGAAGAAAGTAATCAATGTCACTAAATGGTGCATGTAGAAACTGTTGAACTGGTATATGTTTTGCTGTGCATATTCTCAACAACAAAATTTTTTTAAAAGAAAACGAAACATGAAATCACAGACATCCTAGAAGAACACATGAATGCATATTTTTATAATCTTGGAATGGGCAAGACCTTTTTAAACATAACACGAAATTTAGAAGTTATAAAGAAAAAGATTGATAAATTTGATTACATAAAAATTATAAAATTTTATGTATCAAACTTTACCCCCTAAAAAAAGGCAAAAGGCAAAAAAGAAAATAACCCTTGGAAAAATTTTGCTTTGGTTCCTTAGGTTAGAAAGATTGCCTATAGGTTGCCTTCAAGTCAGCTCCAATTCATGGTGATCTTATGTACAACAGAATGAAATGCTGCATAGTCCTGTGTCATCCTCATGATTGCTGGCATGTTTCAATCCATCACTGCCAATCCATCTCACTTAGGATCTCCCATACCCTCATTGGCCCCCTACTTCACCAAACGTGATGTTCTTCTCTAGCGATTGATCCCCACTGATAATGTGTCCAAAGCAAGCAAGTCAGACAATGTTCTCTTGTGATCCATAAGGTTTTCATTGGCTAATTTTTGGAAGTAGATCTCCAGGCCTTTCTTCCTAGTCTGTCTTAGTCTTTGGACAAGTCACTAGGAGAGACCAGTCGCTGAAGAAGGACATTGTATTTCAAATACCAGAAGAGTCATCCAAGTCCACTATGGATGACTTGCTGGTATTTAAAACACTGGTGGCATTGCTTGCAGCATCATGTTATTATTGTTGTTAGTTGCCATCAAGTTGGCTCCGACTCATAGTGCCCTTACATAGAACAGAACAAAACACTGCCCAGTGCTGTGCCATCCTTACAATCGTTACTATGTTTGAGCCCATTATTGCAGTCACTATGTCAGTTTATCTCATTGAATGTCTCCCTTTTTTTTTGCTGACCCTCTACTTTACCAAGCATGATGTTCTTCTCCAGTGACTAGTCCCTCTTGATGCCTTGCCCAAAGTAAGTGAGATGGAGTCTCACTGTCCTTGCTTCTAAGGAGTATCCTGGCTGTACTTCCTCCAAGACAAATCTGTTAATTGTTCTGGCTGCCTATGGCATATTCAATACTCAAAGGCATCAAGTCTTCAGTCTTCCTTTTTCATTGTCCAGCTTTCACATGCATATGAGGCAACTGAAAATACCACGGGTTCGGTTAGGTGCACCTTAGTCATCAGAGTGATATTTTTGCTTTTTAACACTTTAAAGAGGTCTTTTGCAATAGATTTTCCCAATGCAATACATCGTTTGATTTCCTGACTGCTGTTTCATGAGCGTTGATTGTGGATCCAAGAAGAAATAAATCTTTGACAACTTCAATTTCTTCTTCATTTATCATGATATTGTTTATTGGTCCAGTTGTAAGGATTTTCATTTTGTTTATGTTCAAGTGTAATTCATACTGAAGGCTGTAGTCTTTTACCTTCATCAGTAAGTACGTCAAGTTGTCTTCACTTTTGACAAATAAGATTGTGTTATCTACATATTGCAGGTTATTAAGGAGTCTTCCTCCAATCCTGATGTCCCATTCTTCTCCACATAGTCCATCTTCTTGGATTATTTTCTCAGCACACAGATTAGATAAATATGGGGAAAGCATACAACCCTGATGCACACTTTCCTGATTTTAAATCATGCACTATTTTCTATGTATAGGTTCTGCATGAGCACAATTAAGTGTTCTGGAATTCCCATTCTTCACAATGTTATCCATAATTTGTTATGATCCACACAGTCGAATGCCTTTGCATAGTCAATAAAACACAGGTAAACATCTTTCTGGTATTCTCTGCTTTTGGCCAAGATCCATCTGACATCAGCAATGATATCCATCAGCAATGATTCCACATCCTCTTCTGAATCTGCTTGAACTTCTAGCAGTTCCCTGTTGATATACAGCTGCAGCCGTTTTTGAATCATCTTCAGCAAAATTTTGCTAGCCTGTGATATTAATGATATTGTTTGATAATTTTCACATTATGTTTGATTGCCTTTCTTTGGATCTCTTCCAGTCAATTGGCTAGGTAGCTGTCTTCCATATTTCTTGCTGTCTTAGTTATCTGGTGCTGCTATAACAGCATACCAGAAGTGGATGGCTTTAACAAAGAGAAACTTATTTTCTCACAGTCTAGTAGGCTAGAAGTCCAAATTCAGGGTGTCAGCTCCAGGGGAAGGCTTTCTCTCTCTGTTGGCTCTGGAGGAAGGTCTTTGTCATCAGTCTTCTCCTGGACTAGATGCTTCTCTGTGCAGGGACCCTGGGTCTAACGGATACCCTATGCTCCCGGGGCTCTTTCTTGGTGGTATGAAGTTCCCCCTGTCTCTCTGCTTTCTTCTCTCTTTTATCTCTTGTAAGATAAACAATGATGCAGGCCACACCCCAGGGAAACTCGCTTTACATTGGATTAGGGACGTGACTTGAGTAAGGGTGTTTCATCCCACCCTAATCCTCTTTAACATAACCTAATCTTGCCGCATTAACCACAGACAGAGATTAGAATTTACAACACATAGGAAAATTACATCAACCACAAAATGCAGGACAACTACACAATACTGACAATCATGGTCTAACCAAGTTGACACATATTTTGGGGGGGACACAATTCAATCCATGACACTTGGCATAGACGAGTAAGTGCTTTCAGCATTGCATCTGCTTGTTGAAGTATCTCAACTGGTATCGCATCATTTCCTGAAGGCTTGTTTCTCACCAGTGCCTTCAGCAGTGGCTTGTACTTTTTCCTTCAGTACCAGTGGTTCTTGATCATATACTACCTCCTGAAATGGTTGAATGTCAACCAGTTCTTTTTGGTACAGTGAATCTGTGTATTCCTTTCATACTCTTTTGATGCTTTCTGCATCATTCAATTTTTGCCCATAGAATCCTTCAATGTTGCAACTCGAGGCTTGAATTTTCTCTTCAGTTCTTTCAGCTTAAGAAATGCTAATTGTGTTATTCCCTTTTACTTTTATAAAGTACTATAATGAGAGTATAATGAAATGTGCAAAGACCTGGAGTTAGAAAACCAAAAAGGAAAGAACACGATCAACATCATAGTAACATGCAAGCCTCCACAGTATGACAAACTAACAGACAGGTGGTAGAAACCTTAGGTAGACCTCATCAAAGAATTGAATTGGGGTTTGGGGCCAAAATCTTGCTAGCCATACAGGATTGCCTGGCCTGGCCATGTCTTCTGTGCATAGATCTTGACTGACAATGATAGTAGACAACCAATCAAAACCAGGATTAGGAGGTCAGTATTCTGTATTCTGGACTATAGACCTTATCCCCACCCCCCAAATAATGCATCCAGATAAATAATGCACCCACACATGTAATGCACAGAAATGATGAAATTAAGTAAGACAGTTCTGGCATAATGTGTGCATTATTTGCATAAAAATATGGTATATTTTCTCCCAGTCCCAATAAAAACTAATTCACATATCAGTACTTCGGACCTTTAATGTAGGGAGATATGTATTGTGCTGTCTGGCTTCAAAAATGGAAAGAATGGATATGAATGTGATTCATTTGTCCTGCTTGACAGACAGGGTTTATTAGGTGGATCTGAGTGACCAGATCCCTAGAAATCCCTGCCGCTCCTCCTAGAAGCTGAGTTACAGTCAGAGATGAGGGAAGAAGAGCAAGAGTGAAACAGCAGATGAGATCTTTTTGATTCCTGGTAGAACTGGATTTTTCTGGGCAAGATATTACTTTGCCATTTGTAAAAGACAGTTGAATGGAAGCTATGACCGAGTTCATGTGACTTCAAATTAGCAAAATTTGGAACATATCAATTCAAAAATGTTAGAGACTATGTTAGAGATCTATAGAGGAATTGCTGTGTATTTGTGTTATATTTCTATCTGCAAGGTACATACCCTCAATTAAGCTATTTCTTAGGCGTGAGAACCATGAGCTCACTGGGGACAAGAAATAGACACTTTGTTTAGCTGTGCTTTTATTCTCCAGGGTCATTTAAGTTGTTTTTCTAATGAGAGTTTTTGAAAAATGCCAAAGCTTTACAATAGGAAGATGCATATTTAAGAAGGCCACGGACCCATCCCAGTCTAGCCACCTTTGTTTTGTGAAGGAATCTCAGTGTTTGTAGTGTGTGTGTGTGGGAGAGAGAGAGAGACAGAGACAGAGACAGAGAGAGATGAAAGCGCAGCATGATCAAAGAGCTCTAACACTTTGGGGCTCAGGCAGTTATGTTGTGGGATATCCTTAACTGAGCGTGACACTGGGAAGATGGCCAAGGAAATCTTCTTCTTACTTCAAAAAGATTTCTAGGCTGTCACAGAGCCATGAGAATGGAGACAATGAGAGGACAATGAGAACAAGGTGGATCACCATGCTTGGAACCCTGAATTAAAGGGCAACATAGAGAAATTTCCAAGCATGCTTTATCAAGGTGGGCAGTTTTGGAGTTCAGCTTCAAAGGGTACGGCTGAGTGCCAGCTTCATTAGTAAGCCAGAAAGAACATGTACAAATACTTACAGGAATTCATGGAAGCAGTTAAAAGAGTGGAACTCAGGAAAGACTGAATTTATGGAAAACCAGTCAGGGAAGGTGGAGAGGGCAGTAAGAGTGTGCTCAAGACTACTGCAATTGGGAATCAATGTCCAAGAGGCCTCACAGGCTGGTTAAGTCTGAACACTGTTACGTTTTAGGGTTCCTTCCAGGATTTTTGTGAATCCTAATGCTGTGCACATCTATAGCAAGGACTACCCTCTAAGAATTAGTCAATCAGTACTTGGGAAATGGCAGTGATTATTGTAGGAGGCCTAATGCATGGAAATGCATGTGGACTCTCAGTTTGTGAATGCCGGTGAATAGCAAAGAGACTGACATTTAAAACACCCAACGGGCTGCTTTAAAGACCCTGGAAAGGGATAAAGTGCTTGGCAAATTTTTCAGAAAGGAAGAGAAGACAAATGCAACCTTACTAGAACTTAAATACTCTGAGGCTTCAGGAGAGATGTTGGGAAAAACGGGTGTCTGGAAAGTAGACTTTTAGCCCAGCCCTCTCTACATAGAGTACTGAATTTCTGTAAAGACTGAACCTCTTCTTAGACCAAGACAAGAAATGAATGTCAGATATTGTCAGAGCTTTTGAGTAAAATATCACTCAATGGATTTAAACCTAGCATGCCATGTGCCACAACTTGGCTGCAAACTGAAATATCTGTGGTCTGAACCCACAAGCAACTCGGTGGGAAAAAGATGTGGCAGTCTGCTTCTGTAAATATTTACTGCCTTGAAAACTCTATGAGGCAGCTCTACACTGTCCTACAGAGTTGCTATGAGTTGAAATCAACTTGATGACAATGAGTTTGGTTTTGGTTTTATGCTATGTTCCATGTGCACATGTGCACATGTGCTCATGTCCTGGGACAGACAGTGGGTGGAAACCATGGGGGGCAAAAGCTGAGCGTGCTTTCCCCTCCCAAGTGTCACTACAGCACTGGGAGAAAAAGACATTTAAATTCTGGCTGCAGAAAATCAGTTGCCATCAAGCCTGACTCATGGCAACCCCATGCATGTCAGAGTAGAACTATGCTTCATAGAGTTTTCAATGGCTGAGTTTTCAGAAGTAGATCACCAGGCCTTTCTTCTAAAGTGCCTCTGAGTGGACTTGAACAGCCAACCTTTTGGTTAGCAGCCGAGTGCATTAGCCATTTGCACTACCCAGATACTCACTGCAAAAATGGCAGGTACAGAAAAGAAATAATAACAGCAACAAACACAATCATAACAATAGCTCACATTTACTGATTGCTTGCTAGGTTTCAGGCATTGTGATAAGCACTTTGCAGGCATTATCTCATTTAGAAAATTGAAGGAGGTTGATGGTGAACCTTAGAAGCTTGACATTTGAGGTCATACATATCCTAAGGCATGTGGTACTTCAATAACAGCAGTTAAATTTTTGAACACTCTTGAGGAGGCATTTGGGAGTGTTATGAACTGTAGAGCAACACAGGTAAAATTGCTAAAATTATCAGCGAGAGAAAAAAAAAACTAACTTATTAAAACTGGAGACCCTAAGCTGGAAGATGGTAGAGAAGAAAATACAGATCAGGTTCTCTGTGAACAAGCAATTATTGGAGCTGCCTTGAGCATAGCACTTCAATCATAGTTCCAGCTACCAGGCCAAGGACATACTCCTAATTACTTCCAGCTGCTGAGACTAGGGGTTGACAGCAGGAAATACGGGTCACCTAGATCAACTAGGGCAGCTGCTGAACTGCCAAGCGGGCAAAGGCCTGACCTCAGCCCTAGGCTTTCTGGAAAGGACTATGGGTGGCCTCTTGCCAGACACAAGGGACAGTCTGCCAATACAAAATGCAGAGAGGTGTGCCCAGAAAACTGTAAAACAACACTGCCTTTTAACGGGTGATCAGCGTAGGGAACTCAGCTACATGCAAAAAGCTACGATCAATAAGAAAACCTATCTTTAGCATTCCAAGGTAAAGGAGCATCAGATAGAGTCAGACCTGGCATAAGTGGCCCAAGATATGAATTGCTCTTAGTCCTCACAGTAGCAGTCTCTAGAGGTACAGAGGTTTGAGGATATCAGAGGGGAGATGAAAAGGAGCAAAGAGGGATTTGATATTAAAGCACTGTAGTAGAGTGGGTCACAGCAATGATTATGTCACAATCACTCCATAACCTACATCTGACCCATCTCCCTTCATAAGAATAGGATGGATTAGGATTATGTGGTTTCAGCATAAAGATTTTACCCCTATCTACTTTGGCAATGTGAATCCAAGGCTTGAGTTTTCTGAAAAAGAGAAAATGTGGATGTTGATAGTAGTGGTTGTGTGCCTGAAATGAGAAGGTGGAACCAAGGAGAAGATGGATAGTCAAGAACTTACTCCAGTTTATTCCGATTACTCCTTGCCACATACTGTGAGCAGCATGCTATCATAGAGATCTGGAAATTCTTCCCACTCACCGTTGCAGACTGAAGCTTACAGAAAATAGGTAGGAAGGAGCCAAAGACTTCTACTCATGGTTGTCCCAGCCAGATCCCCAGAATAAATTTAGAATTCTTAGCAAGTTCTGCTGCTGGGTGAAAAGAGAGACTGAGGGGAATGTAATTCCCTAAGACCAAAGTTTCTCTTTCTATGAATGGGACTTAAGTGGTTTTCAGGGAAATATCATAGAACAGAGCTGCTTGACTCTCTCCCCTTCAGGGAAAAGTTTGCAAAGATTGCACTGCTTGGGATTGATAAGATCATCTTGAAGAATTACTGATTAATAAATGTCAAAGTCTTAGAGTCTCATGGCCTATATCTTCATGGCAGTAGGGGAAAATGGTTAATGCCTTAGGCTGGGTTCTCTGGAGGAGCAAAACTAGTGAAGCATATATAGAGAGAGAGAAAGAGAGAGAGAAATTTTTCTCAAGGAAATAGCTCACGCACTTGTGGAGCAAGTCCCACATCCGTGGGTCAGGTGTCAGTCTGGAGGCTTCTTCTGACTCACGTGGTGGCAGGGGCCGATGAACCCAAAATTGGCAGGTCAAGTGGAAGGCCTCTGGTTCATGGCGTTGTGGAGCTGACATATTTCAAGATCTGCAGGTCAGGAGGCAGGCTGCTGGCTCACGTCCTAAGAACCGGAGGTCAGAGGATAACGAGTTGAATACAGGATCCAGAGCATGTGAGCTTTGCCAGACCACCTGTATATATTGGATGTAAGCCACACACCCAAGTAAACTCCCTTTTCAACTGATTGGCTGCTCACATCAGATCACAAAATGGAGGATGATTACATCATTGCATAACTGCCAAAATACATCATTACATAACTGCCAAACCACCGAGAAACATGGCCCAGTCAGGTTAACACACCACCTTAACCATCACAATTAAAATTCAGATAACGCGTAGATTTTAGTACTCTGGACAGATGAACAGCAACATTATGATAAGCGGAGAAACTGTTGAAGTTGTCAAAGATTTCATTTTATTTGGACCCACGGTCAATGCCCATGGAAGCAGCAGTCAAGAAATCAAATGATGTATTTCATCAGGTCAATCTGCTACAAAAGTTCTCTTTAAAGTGTGTAAAAACAAAGATGTCACTTGAGTCATTGACCCAAGCAATGGTATTTCCAATTGCCTCACTGCATGGGAAAGCTGGACAATGAATAAGGAAGGCCAAAGAAGAATTGATGCCTTTGAATTATGGTGTTGCCGAAGAATGCTGAATATACCATGGACTGGCAGAAGAATGAACAGGTCTGTCTCGGAACAAGTACAGCCAGAATGCTCCACAGAAGTAAGGATGGTGAGACTTCATCTCACATACTTTGGACATGTTATCAGGAGGGACCCGTCCTTGAAGAAGGACATCATGCCTGGCAAAGTAGAGGGTCAGTAAAAGAGAGGAAGACCCTCAACAAGATGGATTGACACAGTGGCTGCAACAATGGGCTCAAGGATAGCAACGATTGTGAGGATGGTGCAGGACCAGGCAGTGTTTCATTCTGTTCTACACAGGGTTACTATGAGTCAGAACTGACTCAATGGCACCTAACAACAACTATATGCAATACTTGCTACAGATTGCTTGCTAGGAGCTCAGTGATTTTCAGCGTCTATTTGAGGAGAAGGAACCCTGACGATGCAGTGGATAAAGCGCTCGGCTGCTAACCAAAAGGTCAGCAGCTCGAACCCACCAGCCGCTCCTCAGGAGAAAAATGTGTCAGTCTGCTTCTGTAAAGATTTACAGCGGTAGAAACCCTATGGGGCAGTTCTACTCTGTCCTATAGGGTTGTTATGAGTCGGAATCAACTTGACGGCAGTGGCTTTGGTTTGATTTGGTTGTTGGAAGAGAGGGTTGTCAAAATCCTGTAACTGAAGGAAATAAAAAAAGAACATGAAATAATTTATGTATAATTTCAATTGAAGAAATTTGGAAATAGAATGACTTGTCTCTAGGCATAAATGTCATTAACAAATATGCTTTTAAAAATAATACATAATGCTGTATATATAGAGAGAGAGATGATGGAGTGAGTCTGGACTGGTGTTTCCCAGGCTTCAGCCTCTCCAGCACCACCTTCCACATTTTTGCCATATCCTTGTATTGTCTATAACATTATTTACTGTATTTTTACACAAGTAACATGTGCCTTCTACGTTTGTTTGCCAACCACACCCTCCCTCCATGAGGTATTTTTGTAAGTGTGCTATGCCATTTGCTGTAAAAAAAAATTAGCATAGTGCGCTTACAAAAATACCTTGTGGGGGTAGGGCACAGTTGGCAAACAAATGTAGAAGGCGCTCATGTATTTGCGTAAAAAATATGGTAGTTAATGTTTTTCTTTAAATTGATGTGTATTTTAAACTTACATACACCTTTTTAAAGAAAAAAACTTTGCATCATGATGGTAAAAAGAAAACCAATATCACTTGCCATAAATAGGAGGTAACAATAAAAAACAAGTGTTTATGTAATAAAAACCAAAGCAAAGTTATAAAACTCTAGCTCTCTGCCTAAGGCCTGCTTTCTCTTTTAAGAAGAGAGATTAGCAAGTGATAGACATACAAGCACCAAATGGAAACTTTCTCCTTGAAGTAACCAGTAGGAGTAAGCAAGAACTAGAAAGGGAATAACTCTCTCACTCTGTGAGTCAATGTCATTTAATGTCAGTATCTAGGTACCACTGATAACTGTCTCCAGTGCCACTTAAACTCAAATCATGGTATGTGTGCTGTGGCTTTGGGAAACACAGTTCTTGACCCTCCTAAGATAATGTAAGCCTCACCCACCTTGAATAGAGTAGAAATAAGACAGGGAATCAGAGAAAGAAGGTATAAGATCAGTCTCGGAAAATTAAGAAGCAGAAGCAAAGCAGGAGTGAAAGACACAAAAATAAGGCAAACCATAAAAGAAGAGAGGTCAGAGGATGAGCTTATGTTTGATAGTAAACAAAGTCACCTAAGGAAAGGAAGAAGCAAAGCTAATTGAAGACTGAAAGTGGATATGAAGTGAAATCACATCCAATCAAGATAAGCATGAACAGAAATGCAGAAAGTTATGCAAATATGCACATGAGCTAAGTCTGTACGTCACAAATGAATCAGCTATTACTCACTGACCTTTGTTCTTAAAGGGGAGCAGAAAGGGGACTATGCCAGAGATGGCAAACACCTCTGTTTGCACACAATTAGATCATCATCTGACTGAACCGACTTACCTGGCTGAAGTAACAGGACTGACTGGTGTGTCAGGTATTTCAGCTACTTTAAAACAAACACATTCTTCACTTTCCCCTGGAAAAAAACAGGAATTTATCCCAGCTGAGTTATACTTCACAGATAGCTGTTTTGCTTGTAGGATTTGAATTGCCCATCACTTAATTTGTTTTTCTAGAAGGTAATAAAATGTAATTTACAACTGGTAGGTTTAGTGGCCAGAGAGAGTATTAAAATTCAAACCCAAAGCTTTGGTATTCAGTACCTTTACCTATTCCACCATATAATCTAGTTTATAGCAAAGCAAAGATAGGTCACTAGGGGTTCCTATAGTTGCCATTTATGCCTCACAAAATAACTTCTAATGATTGGGATAGGTTAAATAAATAGAAGAGCAATACATCTCAAGGTAAAAGTTATATTTAGATCATATCAGAAGCTAACATATGCTAACTAACGTAAAGCTGTGTTTTGTTGCTTTAAACATTTCACCATCTGGGTTATATATACATATATATATAAAATACTGTATATTTTTTTCTTTTCTTTAAGCTTCAAAATGGTGTTTCTTAAGTACTGTTCCAAATGTGATTTTTTGAATTTTCAAAGTTCCTTCCAATGTTGGTTTATTCTCACATTGACAGAATGAAGCAGGAACCATATTTATAAGATTTCCCAGATTTTAATGTAAAAAATTTTAAATAATATCTTCCATTTATATAGTGCATTGCAGTCTATAAAGTATTTTCATACACACATTATACCCCTGACCTTTACCATGACCCTATGAGGCAGGTAGCTTTACAGAGGCCTTAGCAGTCTCAGCAAGATTAAATGACTTGCTCAAGCCCACACAGCCAGTTGATGAGCAAAATAAGCACCAGTTGGAGCTTGTGTGTTCAGGGGGGCTGGCTTTCACCCCAGAGGTCCCACAGGTGGCCTTACTCCATTGAGTCACCAGGTTGTGGGATCCGCCCCCAGCTTATCAGTGTTTCAGACTTTTGCATAGTCAACTGAAGATTCCTAATGAAACCCATAAGAGACCAAAGTCTAAACCACAAGACTGGTTAATTTATTGTGGGAAACATTACTGCCATATGGACCAGACAGGATGCAATTGCTGAACCAGTGTATTCTCTCCCTGTGGGCAGAATTACATGGCTGACAAACTACAATTATAAGATTGAAAGATGAGCATGAAAGAAGGTGCGGGAGGTAGATGTTGTGGAGAGGGTCAGAAGAAAAAAGATGTGTATTGATAACTAAGGAATCCCTGGATGGCACAAACAGTTAAGCGCTTGACTACTAACTGAAAAGTTGGTGATTTGAACCCACACAGAGACACCTCAGAAGACAGGCCTGGTGATCTGTTTCTAAAAGGTCACAGCCTTGAAAAATCCTATGGAATAATTCTACTTGTTATACATGTGTCAGATTAACTAGATAGCAATTAATTTTTTTGTTTGTTTTATTGGTAACTACAACATGCCTATCATTATTATCAATCCCATTATTACCGGTACTTGTTATCATTATTTGTTTTATTCTATAAAGGAGGAAATTTAGACACAAAGAGATCGATTAGCTTCCCCAAGTTTTTACAACCAGTATGAGAGAGGATCCAAACTCAGTTCTATGTGCTTCCAAGGCTCTTGGGTCTTGCAGGACAGAATGTGGTAGTAGTTATAGGGGATAATGGTCATGATTATGATGATGAGGAAGGAGAAGGGAAGAGGAGGAAAAGCAGGGAGGGGAAAGAGAAGGAGGGCGAAAAGACAGGTGAAGAAGGGCAGAGGAAGGAGGAGAAGTACGAAGAGGAAGAAAAAGAGAGGGAGGAGGAAGGGTGGAGGAAGAAAGGAAAGGGAAAGGGAAGGAGACAGAATGGAAGAAGAGGGAAGGCCTCTAATTGAAGTAAATCCCAACACATTCTAAAGGTACCTCACGGTAACTCTGGTGTGAGGAAGTCAGTAGGGTTGAGCTGGTGCTGCTCTGTTGGGTCCCTACCCCGGGAGCAATGCTGTTTTTCTGGGAGAAAAGATGGCGGGCTGGGGTGGGGGGAGGTGCGGAATGGAGAGGGAGCCAAGCAGGCACTGTAGCAGCTGGTGCTAGTGGGGCAGACACATTTGTGATTAAACTAATTTGCCATTTTGGGATTTTCAGAACAATCAATTAAAAGAAGCAAATTTTAGCCCATATTATTTAGAGGTGGCAGTACAATATCACTTTATCACTAATTTGGACTCCTGATCTCACCATCTATTTTATAACTTGAACATATAATCAGTTAAACTCTCTGAGCCTCGGTTTCCTCAGCTGTGAAATGGAACTAATACTTCTTTCCTTACAATACCTAGTATTTCTTGAACACTTACCACGTGCCAGCTCTATTCTCAGTGCTCTCTCTATATGTGCCATTGCTTTTAATCCTTATAAGAATCTTGGGATTCATAGAAGGAATTATGGTTATATGCATTGTATAAATTATTAAAATGAGGCTTACCAAGGCTACGTATCTCACCCAAGGTGATATTGAGACATATTTGTCACAAAAATCTCAAAGATTTATTCTAAAAGTTTCTTGACTGGAAGAGTAGCATCTTATTTATTTATTTATTTATTTTATCCCAGCTGATGAGTCCATTGGAAACTCTAGTGGCGTAGTGGTTAAGAGCTATGGCTGCTAACAAAAAGGTCAGCAGTTCAAATCCACCAGGTACTCCTTGGAAACCGTATGGGGCAGTTCTACTCTGTCCTATAGGATCGCTATGAGTTTGAATTGATTTGACGGCAACAGGTTTGGTGTTTTTTTTTTTAATGAGTCCATTGGAATCTCAGGAGGAGTAAAGAGTTCGTTTGATTTCATTTCTAGGTACTGCTTCTTGAGACGGTGTTTGCATAGTTGAGGCAGAAGCAACTTGTTCTAAATTACAGCAGGAAAAAAAAAAAGCTTCTCATGTAGGTTGAAGGCATGTGAGCTTGCAAGGAGTGGAGATGTTGTTGGGTAAAAACCCCCACGTTAAGGGCCAAGCCGATGCACTTTGAGTCTCGGCTCCTTTGCAGGCATCATCAGTGAATTTATTTAGTATGATGCTTCAGACAAAGCCAGAGGCATTGAAATGGTCCTTTCTAAAATGCAAACATCTCTAGAGGAGCTAGTCTGCCAGACAAATGGTTCAGAGCGTGGATGTCGAGTCTTCCAAAACTTTTTGAAATTCCTTATGGAAAGGTGACATAAATATTACTAACATTTAATTTGATGAGCACTAATACGAGACCCTTATCTCTTCTCCTTTTGCAATTTTATAGCTTCCTTTTATTTTTTAAAAATTTAAATATATCCTCTCTTCAGGACCCTGTAAATTATAATTATCAAAGCAGCTATATGAGTTTTTAGCAAAAGCAGAATGAGCTTATTTTACAACTGAAACAAAACCTAAAGCTTGGTCCCAGCAGCAGGCAGTTAATAGGTCATTCCATAAGGATTTATGTATATTTTGTGGACTGAGAGGAATTTCAAATAGGGTAAGTCAAACTTAACGGACTCGCTTATTTTTAATCACTTTAGGTAAGTGTGGATTTACTTCAACCAGAAGCTGTATCCTCGTTAAATGAGGTTTGTTTTTACAAAAACTCCACAAACTGCTGCCATTAAACAATTTAGAATAGAAAATTCAGTGACTAATTTTAATATATCTGTAGGGGAAACAAAAACAACAACCAAATTTTCTTTCATTTTAGAGACACAGCCAGTGTTCCGTACTTTTTTTTATACACCTGGCGTAAGAAAATATTCCTCCAAAGTGAAAGCAAGAAACTAGGGCAGAAATAGCTGGGTGCTGAAGGCAGGTGGGTGGGTGTGTAGAAGGTGAGGGATACTCTTTTATTACCTCTTAGCTAAAATCAAGATGTAATCATAGCAATATCAGCCTATCTTAGTAATAGCAATATCAACCTATCTTCTAGCTCACTTTGCAGCTATGACTTTCTTTGGAAAAAAAAACCTATAGTTAAAATCTTCACCTCTGCATCCCCATTTCCACTCCCACCATCCTTGTTCCTTAAAAAAAATCTCTTTCCAGTTTTTGTGCTGTGATCCTTTCTTATGTAGGTTTTCGCTCTTGAATAACGGATAAATCAGGAAGAGGTCTTAGCCACAGCTCACTGCTTCAGTGACTATTTTCAGGCCAGCTGAGGTCTGACAGTCTCAAGCCCCAGCCAGTTGCCACACATGCAATTGCTTTTAAAAGGAGGTTCTCTTCAGCGCTAACCTCATGCAGAAAAACGAAAACGGGTATGGCAGTGATATTTCACTCAGTTTCCTCTTGCTCATTCTAGGAAATACAATCAAGGGAACATATGATTGGAGTGAAACTTGATTTTTCTTAGCAAATAAACATTCTACATGAAGAATCAGTACAAAATGGCCTGGAGTCTTAAAACCTTGCAAGGGGCCATCCAAGGTCCAACAATTGCTCTCTATTCCCCTGGAGCAACAGAGGAAGGAGAGTCAGGAATAGGAGGAGGCTATGGAATATGTGGCTAATTGCCTCCAGGAGCAACTGCCTCCTTTGCCATGAGACCACAAGAATTGGATGGTGTCTGGCTATCATTACTGAACATTTTGATCAAAAATTCCATTAAAGAATTCTAATCAAAAGGGGTAAAATGCAGAACAGAATTTCAAATTCTCATGGAATTCAGAATTCCTGGAGCCATAAAGGTTGGATGAACCCCTGAAACTATTACCCTCAGATAATCTTTAAACCTTGAACCAAAAATACCCCCTAAAGTCTTGTTAAAACCAAATAATAGTTTAGCTTCACTAGTAAAAAATGTCTTCCTTTTAAGAGCTATCTATATTTGATCAAATTGACAACAGCAGCTTGAAAGATTAGATAGGAATCTTAGGCAGCAGTGAATTTATGTTAATGAGGGAGGAACAGCTCAAAAAAGGAGGGTGAGAATGGTCACACAACTCGAAGAATGTAATCAGTGTCACTAAATGGTACATGTAGGAACTGTTGAATTGGTGTATGTTTTGCTGTGTATATTCTCAATAACAGCAACAAAAATAAATAAAATTATATAAAAGAAACAAGCAAAAGAATCAGTACAAAATGTGGACTAAATTGTACACTATAAAACATTAAATGGCCATTCTTCCTCTTCCTATCAGTGAGGATGGGGAGATAAATGGCTGACACTTAGAGAATAGGCCTGATTATTCTCATTTTTAGAAAGAGCATTCAAATGTGTATAAGCTTTACAAAGTATAATTCTGTCATTACAGATGGAAGTATTCTTTTAAGTATATTTTGGATGAGATATGAGGAAATGTGGTTGTTCTAATCTTTTGAGATCTCTTAATTAAATGTATTAGAAATTTCTGCAATATAACAAAAAAGAAAAGAAACCAGGTTCCATCGAGTCAGTTCCGACTCATAGTGACCCCATGTATGTCAGAGTAGAACTGTAGTCCATATGGTTTTCAAAGGCTGTAATCTTTCACAAGTAGATAGCTCGGCCTTTCTTCTTAGGCATCTCTGGGTAGATTTGAACCACCAACATTTTGGCTAGTAGCTGAGTGCTTAACTGTATGTACCACCCAGGGACTCCTTTCTGCAATACAGGGTATCCTTTTCTGCAATGTGAAGCCCAGTGCACCTTTTCTCATAGATAGGGGATCAGGAAATGCTGAGCCTTGAAGTGAGAAAGATACCAAGCACAAGAGGAATGGAAGTGGCAGCTTGCTACCAAACATAATCCACATCCATTAGTCCTGACAGAGCAAATTCACCTCCCTAATATCCTGCCTTATTCCCAGCTTTCTTTTCCCCCAAAAACTCATGCTGTCAGTTAATAGCCTCTAGCATCAGCCTGAATGGCTGTGTCCTCTCAGTGGGGGAGCTCACTGGGGCCTCCATGCCCAAATGAGCAGAGAGAGGAGTTACCCCATATGCAATTATGCTACAGAATCACTGCATCTCTTCATGTGGGAAAGCGAAGGGTCTGGCTCTGTACAATCCTGACATGATGTGAACAAGCAATATATATCACACAGATTCATCAAACTGAGAGAGATGCTGCTTAGCTCAGGGACTAAAGGAGCTCCACCTCTGAGTCCAGACTCCAGAATGAGATGGGAAGTCAGGACAGGGGCCAGACCTGCACTGCCAGTGGGAGAGAAGGAAAGCATCTTGAGAGGCAGTTGAGTGCAGTGGTTAAGGGTCCTCGCTATGGCGTCAGACAGCCTGGCTCTCTACTTTCTAATTGATTTGGGGCACATTTCTAAACCTCCACAGTTTCAATTTCTTTGAGGTACCATGTGATACAGTTACAGGGAGCAGCATTCACATTATATTTTACACCCCATGTGGAAGCCTGAGTTTTTTTTAATTGCTTAAATGGAAACAACTAATTCTGAAAATTATAAGAGATAATGCATGTAAACTGCCTGGCATAAAGTAAGCACTTGATAAGCATTAAGCATTATTATCATCAAAGGCAAAACAAACACAGATTTCTCAAATAGCATCTGATGTGTGGCTAAGGGTCGTTTCGTCCCTGAGCCCAGGTTGCCCAGGTT
Organism: Dugong dugon; assembly: GCA_030035585.1. NCBI lineage: Eukaryota > Metazoa > Chordata > Mammalia > Sirenia > Dugongidae > Dugong > Dugong dugon. Next base: position 158,967,235 of record CM057462.1, read on the forward strand.
GTTGGATGGGCAAGTAGAGGGGCAGATTTATCTGGGCTTTGCATTATGCCTTTTACTTCAGTTCTGCAAATGTTGATTTTGTGTGGGTTAATTTCTGTGCAGAAGAGCTGGCAGGAAAACAGGCTGAGCTCCCGGTTGGGCACTTTCCCTTTATGCTCTACCTGGTCTCTCCAAATTGTCTAATGAATATTGACCAATCAATATTAAAAAATGGCTACCTGAGAAAATTGCAGAGCAGTAACCTCTGACCTTTCATCCTGTCTGTCCTGCTTTCTGGGGTTTTGATAGTGACAATTATGGTTACAACATCCATTTTTATTAAATAAGGAAAGGGATAAAATTAGGAAAATGAAAGTCTTGGGTGCACTTGGCTGTGCTATTTTTTTAAATGGGTATTAACTATTAAGGAAACCCTGGAGGTGTAGTAGTTAAGAGTTCCGCTGCAGACCCAAAGGTCAGCAGTTCAAATCCACCAGGCACTCCTGGGAAACCCTATGAAGTAGTTCTACTCCGTCTTATAGGGTCACTATGAGTTGGAATCCACTTGAAGGCAACAGGTTAACTATTAACGTTAACTTTGTTCTGGGCATTGTGCCAGCTGTTGTCCTCATGCTCTACCGTTTAGTCATTTTAGCTCTATTTTACTGAGGATCAAAGAGGTTAAGTAACCTGCCCCAAGTTACACAGCTGCAAGTGTCAGAGTCCAAATCCATCAACAGCTAGATCTATCTATTTACGTTCACTCCTCAAATGTTTTTTGAGTGCCTAATATGTATTATTCACTATGCTAGGTGCTAGGGACGTAACAGTGAGCAAGACAGACCCAATCCTGGTCCTCACAGAGCTTACAGTCTAATGAGGAAAACTGTTAAGTAAAGATGTGATTGCAATTCAGTGTTACAGTTCAGAGAGTGTGGGCTGGCAAGGACATTCCAAACACAAAAAGCAGCCTCTGCAGAGGCCCAGGAGCAGAAGAAAGCAAGACATTTTTGGAGATCTGCAAGGAGGTCGCTGCTATGCTAGGTGCTATGTAATAAAGGCACAGATGGAGTACTGTGGACCCTCAGGGAATGGAGCCACTGTCTCCTTCTGGGGAGAGTTAGGTTGAGCTAGAATTTATCTGAAGAGTTGTGCTTGTTTTCAAGATTCTCTGATGTTTTCCAAAGCAGTAATAATAGGCTCTGGGGATGATTATGTTTTATTTTTTTGATTAGAGGTTTCCAAAAAAGAACAGGACCAGGTTTCCCCAGGGGGTTTCCATATTCCTATGCCCCAACATGTGCTGGAGGGCAGCTGTGACTGGTTCACAGCAGATCACTTTTACAAGGAGGTATTAAAATAAGACATGGGTAGGGTGGTACCCAGTGTAAGGTCCTGATATCCAATCAGTTGACTCTAGCACCTAATGTCTACTATGTGCCAGGCCATGCTCTAGTGCTTTACAGGTTCTGACTCATCGAGTCTTCACAATAACCCTATGAGGTAGGAGCAGTTACTCCTAGTGCTTCAGATGAGGAAATCGGGGCATCACACTTACACAATGAGTAGGTACTACAGCCAGTACATAAACCGAGGGCGGTATGGTTCTAGACTCTGTGCTCTTATTCACAGTTCTGTACCCTCTCCTCTATTCCGACTGTTGGAAGTATGACCAAACTGTCAACAGTCTATGCAATCAGCTATATAAATTATGGAAGACATGTCACAGCTCTGTTTTGTGACAGCATAACAATGAAAACCATTTATGAGCAATCTTACAGGAAATCTACCACTCCCCCCACTTGCCCCCAGTACTTTCGATTCTATCTCTTCATCTTTGCCAAACAATCAGAAATGTTAAAGCTTGTTACCTCCAGTGGAGCAATAAGCAAGGACACACCATCAGACCTTGTGGAAGTGGAATGATTTCTCGTAGAGGATTCTTTTTCCCCTCAAGCCTGAATCCTGCTTCCTCCTCAGAGAGGGTCATAAAGGCTCAGACTAAGGTGGACCATGGTGACTCTGTGGCAGCCTTTTGTTCCCAAAGAAGCACCTTAGAGTCCTCATTCTTCATTACATGACCTGGTCCTGCCCTAGGAGATTCTGATTTAGTGGTTCAAAGATAGGGCTCAGCACGCAGATTTTCAAAAAAACTCCTTGAGTGATTCTGATGTACAGCCTGGATTGAGAACCACTGTAACTGGTCAATTAGATGGCATTGTTAATCTGTCTGGTTAACAGAAGAGGGTGAAAAGTGCCACACACACACTATTAATAATATTGATAATAATGAATAAATAAGTTAGTTGAATAAATGAATGAAATAATGCTTCCATGAGGTCTTCAGACATAAATGCTCTCAGACCATTTGGTAATTTCATTGAATATAAACACATTTGTCTCGCTTACTTTGATCATGTCATTGGGAGAGACCAGTTGCTGGAGAAAGACATCATGCTTGGTAAAGTACAGGATCAGCAAAAAAGAGGTAGACACTCAATAAGCTGGACTGACACAGTGGCTGCAACAATGAGCTCAAACACAGCAACGATTGTGAGGATGGGGCAGGACTGGGCAGTGTTTCATTCTGCTGTATATAGGGTCACTGTGAGTTGGAACCAACTCGATGGTATCTAACAATAACATGGTTCCCAGCCTTTGTTGTGTCACAGTTATGTCAAGAACTCCTCTTTTATAGAAAGTTATGACCTGGGCTAGATTTGCTTCCTCTTTGTCTCTCACCTGTAATTGACTCTCAGTTCTATGCCCCCTGGTTCATCTTATTCAGATTGCTCCGCAGTGTCCCCTTTTCTATATTTATGCAGTGCTTAGTTTGATTGGTTACCTTTGGGTTGGTGGTTACCCCCCAGTTCTGCTTTTATCTGTGTAATGAACTTCTGCTTCTTCTGTTACATTAACCTAAGTGAACCTGATGCCTAGGAGATGCTATGAATATCATTTTCCCAACTGAATGACAGTACTCACTGGTAGAGGAGTTAAGGCAGGCGAGAGGTTCAGTTTAGACCCAGAGAACAACTTTGTATGAGATGCTGATACAGACATTTGTGGAGTCTTCCCTTTCCCTAAATTCAGAGTGATAGGATAGTCAACGTCTTGTGGGGACACTATGGATATTTTGCTGAAAAATGAGAAAGCCCTGAAGACCTTCCCAGTTTCTTTGTTATTATGTGATAATGATTAGCATGGCTACTGTGGAAATCATACAATTAATTTTTTTTTCCTGTTGAGTATGAGTCTATCTTCAAATCTTGATGAGTATTTTTGTGTAGTATATATAAATTATGACCATTATTCATGTCTACTGGTGTATCAGTTCCTCCCTTCCTTCTCTCTTTCTTCCTTTCTTTAATGCATATACATATCCAGGAAAGTACTAAGATTAGAACGAAAATTACCACCAGCACAGAAACAAAAAAACAACTTTAACACATCTCTCGCTCAACTGGAAATATAAAAAGCTATAGTTTTATTCCTGTGATCTAATTTTTTCCATTCTGTGTTATACTAATAAATTATTATAATTTGGAAAAATGTGAGAAAAGCTCAGTGCCTCAGTTCTTTCAGCTTATATTAGAGGGAAGAAGAACCCTACAACATCTTGATAGAGGGGCCTCTATGGTTTTTAGCTTTTTATGTTAAGGGAAACATGTTGTATAGCATGGTGGTAACCAAATCATGTTTTAGGCTAAATGATTCAATATAGTAACTGGCTCTAAAAGAGAAAAGTCCATGTCAGGATTCTGCTAGGCACTGCCGCCAACTGGGAGGCCCTCAGATGAAGAAATGATATGGTCCGAAGTGAAATTATATAATAATGGCTCATAATAAGTAGGCTCCATGTGTAAAATTCAATTCAATATTAGCCCTCAAATAAGTCTTAACTTTAAAAATCTATACAAAAAAGGTTTTGTTTTCTCAAAACACATGTTCACCGTTATTTACAAGGCTAATACTAGAATCACACATCTAATTATGGCTCTATTATTACGAAGAAGCTTCCAGTCTGTGGACTCCCAAGTAGATTCCATTCAATGCTTCCAAAAGTTTTCGTGGCTGTTTGCACAGGCCTGTTCTGAACTCCAGGCTTAAACTTTACTCAATTTGTTAGAATATTGGGCTGAAACCTCCACATCTGGGATTTTGAAATCCCAGTCGTATTTGCATTTTGGAATTGCTGTAAAAGACATACAAAACCTTAAAATTCATAATTGGACATCAGTAAGTCCTTTGAGCCGTTTTCATGCTTGAAGCTACTAAGTAAAATGCCTTTGGAATAAGAGCGCCTTAATTTTCAGCATTTATAAGTCACCTCATTTTAGTTGTATAATATAGTCCTTCCCCCCATTGTAGTCAATATAAAATCATTGTTCTCTGACATACACGCACAAGATGTAAACTCAAACATTAATTTAAGGTAATTAATAACAACCAGGAAAAGGAAAGAAATGTATGTGCTATGGAATCTATGACTCTCTGTTAAGAATTCACAGGTCAACAGATTGAATTTACTAGTTCTTAATATCAGCTGTGCACTAAGGGAAGCCATACTATTTTATCATTTCAGTAGACAGGCATATAGGTGTGTTTGAAAATCCATTGTGCATAGAAAAGTATGAAAATCGGCAATAAAAATATAAATAACCTTAAAGGACTAGTATTATTAGTAGGGGTTATTATTATTATTAAGGTGTCCGGTTTAAGTGTTTGACTGCTAACTGAAAGGTTGACGGTTCAAACTCACCCAGCGGATCTGCGGGAGAAAGATCTGGTGATCTGCTCCTGTAAGGATTACAGCCAAGAAGACCCTATGGGGCAGTTCTACTCTGTCATATGGGGTTTTTATGAGTCAGATTGACTTGCTGGCACCCAACAACAACATTGTTATTATTAACAGTAAGGGTAATGATTATTTAGAATACATTTACATTCTTCTGGCTTTGTTAAGGTGTGATTTTTTTCCAAATTATTGAAACATCCCCTAGACACCAAGAGTTGAGAGTGCCTTTTTTTTTATGTTACCAAGAATGTGCACACACATTTATTTTTTCCATGCTGTCGACTGTAGCTTTTTAAAAATTATTGTAAATATACATATAACACAACATCTGCCAACTCAGTATTTTTCACATGTACAATTTAGAAATGTCAATTATATTAATCATGTTGCACAACCATCACCAACATCCGTTGTCAAATTTTCCATTACCATAAATGGAAACTCAATGCTTCCTAAACAATGACTCTCATTTTCCTCCTCCTTCCTGACCATGGTAATTATTAATAAAATTTGGTCTCTATAAAAACCAAAAAACCCCAACTCATGCCTATTGTAGATATTTCATATGAGATCATACAATAGTTGACCTTTTGTGATTGACTTACTTCACTCAGCATAATGTTTTCAAGGTTTATCCATGTTGTTACATGTATCAGGACTTCATTTCTTTTTATGGCTGAGCAATATTCTGTTGTATATATGTACCACCTTTTGTTTATCCATTCATCTGTTGATGGACATTTAGGTTGTTTGCACCTCTTAGCGACTGGGCTGCAATGAACATGAGTGTACTAAAATAGAGTGCTTTTTGATAGACACTTTTAAAAAATGTATTTACATACTCCTTGTATATTGAATAATTTAACTTTTTAATGAAGCAGTTTGAATGTCAAAATTTATGGTCTTGGAGTTAAGTGGTATATAATCAGAAACAAGGAAACATTTTCTTCCCTCCAAAAGCTACCTTTCCTCCTTATTGCTATGCATCAAGTTGTCTAGGGCAAGAATATGGGTGTTATCTTTGATCCCTCACCTACCATCCAATCAACCATTCCATCTAAATGCCTCTTGAAACATCTGCTCTTCTTCACCAATGACACTATAGTTCAGAACATCTGTTTGTCATACTGTGGTAGCTTGAACGTTGCTATGATGCTGGAACTTATGCCACTGATATTTCAAATGCTAGAAGGGTCACCCATGGTAGGTTTCAGTAGAGCTTCCAGACTAAGATAGACTTGGAAGACCTGGAGACCTACTTCTGAAAATTAGCCAATGAAAACCTTATGATCACAACAGATCATTGACTCATTTGCTTTGGATACATCATCAGGAAGGATCAATCACTAGAGTAGAGGGCCAACGAGGGCGTGGGAGACTTTGGTGAGATGGTTTTGCACAACAGCTGCAAAGATGGACTTGAACACGCTGGCAACTGTGAGGATGTTGCAGGACCAGGCAACGTTCTGTTGTAAGTTCACCATCAGTCAAAGTCAGCTGCATGGCAGCTAACAACAGATGACAGCAAGAGTTTTCTAACTGGTCTCTCTGCCTTTATATAGTCTGACCACTGTGAAGTCCATTCTCCTTCTTATAGCTAAAGTGATAATCAAAACACACATCTGATCTAATCATTCCTCTGCTTAACACTCTTTAATGGCTTACTACTGCTCTCTGAATAAAACCCAAACTCCTTAATATGGTCTCCTTAGAGACCCTTTATGATTTGATCTCTATCACCTCTGTTTACAAATTTTAGTCTGCTTGATCTAGCTGTTTCTGATAGATTGTTAACATCTTCCACCAAAACTGTTGCTGTTGTTTCCAACTCATGGCAACCCCATGTGTTTCAGAGTCGAACTGTGCTCCATAGGGTTTTCAATGGCTATGATCTTTCAGTAGTAGATCTTCAGGCCTTTCTTCTGAGGCACCTCTGGGTGGATTTGAATCACCAATATCTTGGTTAGTAGCCAAGCACTTAACTATTTGCACCACCCAGGGACTCTTACTATGATGATGGTTTGTCAATTTCTCTTTGTGGTTCTGATAGTTTTGATTTCTGTAGCTTTGTTGTTAGTTACATTCAACTTGTTGGTACAGTCCCTTTTTATCTCTATTAATACATTTTGTTTAAAAGACTATTTTTGTCTGATATTAATAATGCTGCATCAACTTTCTTTTTGTTGCTATTTTAATAATTTAATTTTTTCCATCCCTCTTTGTGTGTGTGTCTTGCTACCATTATATAGCTGAATATTGTTTAACATAAATCTGATAATTTCTGTCTTTTAGTTTAAGTGATTTAAATCTGTTTAGTTATTGTGCTTACTGACATTTTTGGACTTAATTCTACTATCCTGCTTTGTGTGTGTTTTGTTTACCCATCTTTCTTTGCTTCTTTTCTGCCTTCTTTTGAATGATCAATTTTCTGTATCAATCTCCTCAACCCAGGCATCTCTTCCCCTCTGCTGGCTTAGAAGCTCTAGATTGGATTTTTATTAATATAAAACATCTTAAATACATAGTATTTAGACAAAGTTATTATTTCTAGTCCTCTTCCAAATATGACAAAGGTCTTAACATGCTTTACTCATTGTACACGTCCTTCCTTCCTTTTTTTTTAAACACAAAAAGTAGTTATTATTTTAATTCTACTGTAAAAATGGTGTGGGGGGGGGGGAGGCGTTGACCTCCTCTAACTTCACAAGGAGGACAGAGAATCATTATCAGCATTAACAGCCCAAGGCTGATTCCTATGAGGCTGAGGTCAGACATGCTTCCACCCTCCAAACTTTTTACAAATTCTGACACCAACCATCCCACGGCACTCTCTACTTCTTTGCTGGGTTCAATAATTCATTGCAATGGCCACACAGAGCTCACAGATCATACTCACAGTTACAGGGTTTATTAGGGAAGTAACAGTTACAATTCAGGTTTGGGAACACTCAGGATACAGTTCTTTGATCAGGACAGCCTCTTCTGAGTCATGCTGCAGGCAGGCCTCTCCTTGTCTCTTGGCCCCTCGGCCCCATGGCCTGGCCTCTGCCCTGCTTGGGCAAGTGTTACAAACCTCTTTTAGCTCCGCCAATAAGTGCCCAGAGGCACCCCACTCCACCAGCAAGCCTCGGCCAGAAGGCGCTCAGCTGTCTCACTCTATGTACTGGGAAGCCCTCTTTGTCATCTCCTGCTGGTCTCCTGCCAGTCTCCTGGTTCTGCTACCTCTGCTGCCACTGTTTCTCTGCTGCTGCTTCTCACCATCTCCAGTGTTACAGCTCTCCCTTTCTGTCCCCGTTCTGTTGCCTCTGTCTGCTACATCTCTCTGTCTTCTGTGTTACAGCTCCTCTGTCTCCTTCTCCATTTCCCTTTAAGCCTAGTGGAATGGCAAAATGACTGATCCCCTCATTAGGGTTCCATACACCTTATTTGCATGGCCCCATCCCACAAGAGTGCCGTGCATCTTATTTACTTTATTAGCAAACTATCCAATCCCCTTGGTGGGCCACAAGCACCTCATTTGCATAGTCCCATCCAATCATTTTTGTAGGAGTTGCAAAGGCTAAACCAAAAACCCACTGCCGTCAAGTCAATTGCAACTCATAGCAACCCTATAGGACAGAGTAGAACTGCCCCATAGGGTTTCCAAGGAGCAGCTGGTGGATTTGAACTGCCAAGCTTTTTGGTTAGCAGCTGAGCTCTTAACCACTGCACCACCAGGGCTCCATGATTAGGAGGACCATGTTTAAATAATTCACTGCACTGCAACTACCAACACATTTTATTCATTTCTTCTATCACCAGTATCTCTCTCTCTCTTTTTTTATTGTGGTGAAAATATACACACCAAAACATTCATCAGTACAACAACTTCTATATTTACAATTCATTGACGTTGATAACATTTTTCAAGTTGTGCCACCATTATTGGTATGATTTTCCAAAATATTCTACCACCATTAACATAAACTCAATGCCTCTCAAACCAAAACTCCCCTTTTCCCCCTCCTTCCCACCCCTGGTAACCATTAACAATCTTTGGTTTCTATATATTTGCTTATTTCATATATGTGAGATTATACAGTATTTATCTTTTTGAGACTGACTTGTTTCACTTAGCTTGATATTTTCAAGGTTCATCTATGTTGTGATACGCATCAAGATTTCATTTCTTCTTATGGCTGTGTAATATTCCATTTTGTTTATCTATTCATCTGTTAATGGATGTTTCTATTTTCTATCTTTTAGCTATTGTGAAAAGTGCTTCAGTGAACACTGGTGTACAGGTTTCTGTTTGTATTCCTGCCTTCACTTCTTCTGGGTATATACCTAGGAATGGGATTGCTGGATCATATGGTAGTTCTATGTTCAACTTTTTGAAGAACTGCCAGTTGGTTTTCCATAGTGACTGTACCATTTTACATTCCCACCAGCAATGGAGGAGGGTTCCAGTTTCTCCACAACCTTGCCAGCACCTGTTATTTTCTGTTTTATTTTGTTTTACCATTGTCACTCTAATGGGAGTGAGGTGTTATCGCATTGTGGTTTTTATTTGCCTCTCCCTAATGGCTAATGATGTTGAGCATTTTTCATGTGCTTGTTGGCCTTTTAAATATCCTCTTTGGTGAACTGTCTGTTCAAGTCTTTCACCATTTATTTATTTATTTTTATTGTGGTTGAAAATATATACAGCAAAACATACACCAATCCAACAATTTCTGTGTGTACAATTCAGTGACATTGATTACTTTCCTTGAGTTGTCCAACCATTCTTACGCTCCTTTTCCGAATTGTTCCTCCTCCATTAACATAAAGTCACTGCCCCCTGAGCTTCTTTTCTGACCTTTGTAGTTGCTGTTGTCAGTTTGATCCTATAGAGATAGTTCTTTAAAAGAGCACAATGCTTGACATTCTTTACTAATTTAAAGAGACATTCTTTACTAATTAAGCTAAACTATTGTTTGTTTTTATTGTACTTTAGATGAAGGTTTACAGAACAAACTAGCTTCTCATAAAACAATTAGTACACATATTGTTTTGTGACATTGGTTGCCAACCCCATGACATGTCAACACTATCTCCTTCTCGACCTTGGGTTCCCTATTACCAGCTTTCCTGTCCCCTCCTGCCTTGTCTTCCTTCCCCCTGGGCTGGTGGGCCCATTTAGTCTCGTTTTATTTTACAGGCCTGTCTATTCTTCGGCTGAAGGGTGAACCTCAGGAATGACTTCATTACTGAGCTAAAAGCATGTCTGGGGGCCATACTCTCAGGGTTTCTCCAGTCTCTGTCAGACCAGAAAGTCTGATTTTTTTTTTTTTTTTTTTTCTGTGAGTTAGAATTTTTTTCTGCATTTTCTCCAGCTCTGTCCAGGACCCTCTGTTGTGATCCCTGTTAGAGCAGTCAGTGGTGGTAGCTGAGCACCATCTAGATGTGCTGGACTTAGTCTGGTGGAGGCTGTAGTACTTGTCGTTTGTTCATTTTTTGATTGGATTGTTTGTCTTTTTGTTGTTTAACTCGTAAAAGTTTTGTATATATTCTGGATAGTAGATCCTTATCTGATACATGGTTCCTGAAAATTTTCTCCAAATCTGTGTGTTGTCTTCTCACTTTCTTGATCAAGTCCTTTGATGTACAAAAGTATTTAATTTTTAAAAGGTCTCATTTATCTATTTTGTCTTATGCTGCTCAAGCTTTTGTTGGCACATCTGATAATCTATTGTTAAACACTAGGTCCCACAACTTTGCCCCTACATTTTCTTCTAAGAATTTTAAGGTTTTACTTTTCATATTTAGGTCCTTGATCCATTTTGAATTGGTTTTTGTGTATAACGTGACGCATACATCCTGTTTCATTCCTTTACATGGGGAAATCCAATTTTCCCAACATCATTTATTGAAGACTCTTCCTTCCCCACTGAATGGACTTAGCACCCTTGTTGAAAATCAGTTGACTGTAGATATATGGAACCAGTATCTCTTGTATCCTATGCTTTCCCTCTGGGAGTATTTTTCTTATTGAGAGAAACACATTCTTTAATAGTTCTTTTGGTGTAGATCCGTGGGAGGTAAACTCTTAGTCATTTATGACTGAAAATGTCTTTGTTTTGCTTTTTCCCTTAAATGATAGCTTATCTTGAAATCAAATTCTCAGTTGGTAGTGTTCCATTCAGAACTTTGAAGATATCATTCAATTGTCTTCTCCTTTCTGTTGTTGCTTAAAAAAAATCTAGTTAAAGTTCCTTTGCCAATAATCAGTGTTTTCCCTTTGGTAATTTAAGATTTTATCTACGTCCTCATTGTTCTGTAGTTTCACTATAATGTGACAAAAGTGTTGGCTGACTTTTATTTATTGTGCTCAGTACAGATGGTGTTCTGATCGTTTGATTAGAAAACTTTTAGCCATTTTTTTGGAAATGTAGCATCATTTTTTCCCTCTGGAACTCCTATTAGACATATGTTTGAGCCACTTGATCTAACCCCTTGACTCCTAACTCTCACATTTTTTAAATCTCTTTATTTTTCTAAACTGTGTTCTAGTGAGTTGTTCAATACTTCCCTTTAACTCTTCAACTTTGGCCTGCTCTAGAGTTAACCCCATCTGTTGACTTTCATTTCCATGACCATATTTCTATTTTTCATGATCTTTAATTAGTTCTTTTTCATACTTGTTATTGTTAGCTGCCTTTGAGTTGGCCCCCTGACTCATGGTGACCCCATGCACAATGGGATTGGATTGTTGTGATCCATAGGGTTTTCAATGGCTGATTTTTGGGAGTAGATTTCCAGGACTTTCTTCCTAATCTGTTAGTCTGGAAGCTCCACTGAAACCTGTTCAGCATCACAGCAACACGTAAGCCTCCACGAGTGGTGGCTGCACGTGAGGTGCATTGGCTGGGAATTTAACCCAGATCTCCTGCAAGGAAGGAGAGAATTCTACCACTGAACCACCACTGCCCTCTTTTTAATATTTACCTGTTCTTTATTCCATATGTGTCTGTTTCTCAATGTCTTGAAATGACTTTTGAGTATCCAAAAGTATTTATTTAAAAAATCTTTGTCAGACAATTACATAGAGTTATTTTATCTGGTATAAATTTATGTTTTGAGTGTTCATTTTGTTGGCTATATTTCTTAGTATTAGATATTTCTATATGTTTGGTACTTTGTGGTCAGGCTTATTTTAAATGGGCAGATTTTGTTTTTTTCTGGTTTGTTCTTAGTTTAGTTTTTCTCCTTTCCTCTCTCGCTTCCTCTATGCTCACCCTTCCATGTTCAGTGATTTTGCCTCCACCTGCCTCCCCAGACTTCCATTGTATAAACAGCTCTTATGTTGGCATTTTGGTGCTCCTACCTTAATGTACTATTGGTTATATTATAGATCCAGTCCCTTGGCCAGCTGCTTGACTTGGTTCCTGACTCAAAGCCTGTGTCTTTGTACTTCTGCTTCCCCAGGCAGTGGGTCGGCAGTGGTTTAATTTCAGCTACTTTCACCAGCTTCTGGCTTCAAGCACTAAGTCCAGCTCCTCTTCTCCACCCCATTTGGAGCATCTTTAGTTCCTGTCACCTTGTAGAACACAGAAATCTCGGCTTTCAAAGTAGACCTATGCCTTCAGCCTTGTTAAATGCTTTCTGCTTTGGTTCCATCTCTGATCCATGAAACTGTTTATTTTGCTTTTGAGCCTGCTTATGTCTTTTTGGTTTTCTCTTTTTATATCCTAACCATGACTGCTGTTTGTGTGGAGTTAGGGGAGTGGATCATCTGTGACCTTACTTCAGCAACTTGAGCAGAAATCTTCCTTTGTTTACCTGTATGGTTTATCTCTTACCACTCTTCTCTCTACAATCTATGTTCTAGCTATAATGAACTAGTTTTCATTTCCAAAGGATCAATAAATTACTTGCCCTTCCAACCTCACAAATTTGGATGAGTTGAGACATAAAAGACAGTCAAGTAGAGATAAAAAATGTCAGCTTTATTACAGATCAACTAATAGGGAACCAGGTTAGAGATTTGGGAACCAGGTTAGAGATTTGTAACCCAAAAGGGTATGCTAACACTCTCTGCCCACTTCCAACCGCTACAGTATCTAGCATCAGAAAAGTCCACCAAAGGGAAAGTTGGGTCTGCAGAGCAGACATCCTTACTCAGGATCATCATCTCCACTGATTTGGGGCAGAAAGAGAAAAAAAGAGAATGAATCCTTAGTCATTGGGGTCTTTTAACAGATTAGCTCCATCCAATCAAGAACTATGAGCCAGTGAAAGTATCAGTACTCACCAATCAGGTTACCGACTCTTGAGTATGCAGAGTTCAGGAATGATATTCCAATGGAAATCCTTCCCCATGAAAATATGGGACCTGGGGAAGGAGGTTCCCCTAACACAAACCATGTTCTTTCTCCTTCCACCTTCCTCCTTCCTCCAAGTCTTTGCACAGATTCTTCCCTCTTTCTGGAGCACTCTCCCACTTCTCTTCGCCTGCCAGCTACTACCCATCCTGAGGCTGATAAAAAAAACAATAGTTAATATATACTGAATCCTAACTATAGGAGAAGCACTATCACATACACTATATCCATTTCATCCTCACAACAATCCTATGAGGTATATATTTTTATTTTAATTTCATGGATGAAGAAACTGGGGACAATGGTTTCCAATGTTCCATGCATGTAAATGGTAGAGGAAGGTTTAGGTCCAGGTTTCTCCAGCTCCAGAGCCCATGCTCTTTTCATTACATGCCACTCCTTTCCATATTTTATTCATCTTTGGATGCCTAGCACACAGCATAGCACCTGGTAGAGCAGATGCTCAATAATATTCAAGGAATGACTAAATAAAACATACTCCGAAGCTAGCTGCTTTGAGTGGATTAAAAACAACTTTAATATGAGGATTTATAAAGAATACTTAACTTCTTTTGGCATCAGATGTCTCTTTATAAAGGTGGATATGAGCATCCAGTTTTGAATTCATCTGTAGAGGTTGCTAGATTTCACTGGCTTCTACTCTCACTTACGTCCAGCCCTTTCCGTTTCACGTCCTCTCCCCCTGGCTGACCAAGGAGACAGTTGTCCTCCCCTGGTTCTCCGCTATTTTTGTCCCTGTTCCAAACTTGTTGGTCATTGGGTCCTCATCCTTTTCAGTTGTAAAACTAACTGATGCTTCACATACAATGGCAGCCCCAGCACCTCCATGCACAGACACTGTGTGTTAGTCAAGAGTCTTTTGATTGCAAGCCACAGAAACCAGTTCCAAATGAAAAAGAAATTTATAGGTTTGTGTAACTGATTTCAAAGGATGAACTAGCTTTAGATATGGTTGGATTCAGAGGAGTACATTTACTATGAGCCCCATGAAGTTTATGCTCCTAGGTCCCTCACTGCTGGCCCTGTCTGAGGCCCTGAGAGAGGCTCCAGCAATATGTCTACATGTTCACCTGTTCTTCTCAAATTTTCAGAAGTAAAATATTTTCATCACACTTGGTTAAGACTTCCAATTCATCACGCTCCTCCATGGGTGGTGTTGCAGTAGCCTCTGGCATTTTGAAGAAATATATACTTGTAATTTAATTCAGTTTTTAAAAAAATCTACTATTGTAACTTATTTCATATTTATGATTTTGTGTTCTTCTTAGAAACAGACCCCCAAATTATACATGCTTCAGGCCCCACAAAACCTGCACCTCCCCTGCCTCAAGGGGTCAGGTGATATAAGGTGAATATTTTCTCTCCTGGAGCCGTGGTGCCATAGTGGTTAAGAGTTTGGCTGCTAACAAAAAGGTCAGCAGTTCAAGTCTGCCAGCTGCTTCTTGGAAACCCTATGGGGGCAGTCCTACTCTGTCCTATATGGTCACTGTAAGTCAGAATCAACTTGACAGCAACGGGTTTGTTTCCATTTTTTTTCTCTTTCCCAGTGTCTCAGCTTCCACGTGGTGGAAAAGAGGGCCGATGGCAGCTTTAAGGTTACAGCATTCTCAGGGCTGGTAATTCCAGGGGAAAGAGGCTTCTGGCTGATGCTATCAGCAAATGATATTGATTTGGTTTGGGTCACATATCCTTCTCTGAACCAATTATTATGACCAGGGAAATGTGATACACTAATTAGTTAGGAAGGAGCCCTGGTGGCACAAATGTTAAGGGTCAGCAGCTAACTGAAAGGTTGGTGGTTTAAACCCACCCAGTGGCTCTGTGGGAGAGGACCTGGTGATCTGTTTCTATAAAGATTAAAGCCAAGATAACTCAGTGGGGCATTTATACTCTGTCACATGGAGTCGCCATCAGTCATAATCGACTTGACCACACTCAGCAACAGCAATTAGTTAGGAGTCCCTGGATGGCACAAATGGTTAAGCACTCAGGTACTAATAGAAAGTTAGTAGCCAGAAGCACCTTGAAAGAAAGCCCTGGCAATCTGCTTCCAAAAGGTCACCAAAACCCATCACTGCGGAGTCAATTCCAACTCACAGAGACTCTGTAGGACAGAGTAGAAATGCCCCATAGGGTTTCCAAGGCTATAAATCCTTATAGTAGACTGACACATCTTTCTCCCATGGGGTGGCTGGTGGGTCTAAACAGCCAGGCTTTTGGTTAGCAGCCAAGCTCTTAACCACTGTGCCACCAGGGCTCCTTTCAAAAGGTCACAGCCATTGAAAACCCTAGGGAGTGCAGTTCTACTCTGAAACACATGGGGTCACTAAGAGTCAGAATTGACTCGATGGTGACTGGTTACTGGTCTAATTAGATCAGAGTTTAATTAGATCAGAGCCACATACTCACCCCTGGATACAGTTGGTGGTTGGGGATGTTGTCCCAGCCTGGACCCATAGACTAAGATTGGGGAAGGGATAGCTTTCTAAAGGGATGCTAGGCAGACTAACAACTCACCATTTCCAAGTCACAAAAACACCACCATCAACAACCACCCATCATTTTGTATAGAACTAACAAGTTTTTAGAGCATTTTATAAACAATAGGTCATTTGGCCCTCAAATGGTCCTATAGAATAGGCAAAGATTATTATGTTTTATAAATAAGGAAACTCAGTAAGTGGTAGAGCTACGTTGGTATCCATCTTTTGATTCCTAGTTCAGGACTCTGCTCATAATCCATGGTGTTTCTTACATAGATTTGAATAGTCCCATTTTATTAATGGATTTAAAGAGGTAATATGTTTGCTGAAATAACAGAGCACTACCAGTGAAAGCAGAACACCATCCAGGTCTTCTGATTACAGAATCATGTTTATGATACCCATTAGTCATCTGAGCCCATATTATCTGCAATGTAGGTAATAGTTACTGCCTCACCATTTTCACTTTCAATTTTATTCCACTTGTCTATGTGTCTATCATTGAACCAAAACAAGACTGTTTTGATTACACTGGCTATATAGTATATTTTGATATTAGGGAGTGTGAGGCCGCCCGCTTTGTTCTTTTTCTTCAGTATTGTTTTGGCTATTTGGGGTTTCTTTTCTTCTCATACGAAGTTGATCATTAGTTTTTCCATTTCAGTAAAGAATGTTGTTGGAATTTGTATTGGGATTGCATTGTATCTACAGATCGCTTTAGGTAGCTGTCTTAGTCATCCAGTGCTGCTACAACAGAAATACCACAAGTGGTTTTAACAGAGAGAAGTTTATTTCCTCACAGTCAAAGTAGGCTAAAAGTCCAAATTCAGGGCGTCAGCTCCAGGGGAAGGCTTTTTCTCTCTGTCGGCCTTCTCATCAGTGTTCCCCCAGACTATGAGCTTCTTGGCGCAGGGACCCCGGTCCAGAGGATGTGCTCTCTCCCAGCACTGCTTTCTTGATGGTATGAGGTCCCCCAATTCTCTGCTTGCTTCCCTTTCCTTTTATCTCTTGAGAGATAAAAGGTGGTGCAGGCCACACTCCAGGGAAACTCCCTTTACATTGGATCAGGGATGTGACCTGGATAAGGGTGGTGTTACAATCCTACCCTAATCCTCTTTAACATAAAATTACAATCACAAAATGGAGGCCAACCACACAATTCTGGGAATCATGGCCCAGCCAAATTGATACACACATTTTTGGGGGGACATAATGCAATCCATGACAGTAGCATTGACATTTTCACTATATTAAGTGTTCCAACCCATGAGCACAGGGTGTCTTTCCATTTTTGTAGGTCTCTTTTAGTCTCCTGTAGTAGTGTTTTATAATTTTCATCATAGAAGTATTTTATGTCCATGGTTAGATTAATTCCTAGGTATCTTGTCAATTTGTGGGCCACTGTAAATAGTGTTGTTCCCTTGATTTCTTTTTCATAGTCTTTGTACGTATAGAGGAACCCAACTGATTTTTGTGTGTTGATGTTGTACTGTTGCTAAGTTCTTCTAGTAGTTTCAGCAGTTTTCTTGTGGAAACTTTAGGGTCTTCTATGTATAGGATGGAAACCTTGGTGGTGTAGTAGTTAAGAGCTACGGCTGCTAACCAAAAGGTCAATAGTTTGAGTCTACCAGGCATTCCTTGGAAACCCTATGGAGCAGTTCTGCTCTGTCCTATAGGGTCACTATGACTCAGAATTGACTTGACAGCAATGGGATGTATAGGATCGTGTCATCTGCAGATAGAGGTAGTTTTACTTCTTCATTTCCAATTTGGATACCTTTTATTTCTCTTTCTTGTCTTATTGCTCTGGCTAGGACTTCCAGACAATGTCAAATAAGAGAGGTGAAAATGGGCATCCTTGCCTCATTCCTGTCCTCAAAGGGAAGGCTGTCAGCCTTTCTCTGTTGAGTATAATATTGGCTATTGGTTTTGCATATATGCCCTTAATTATGCTGAGAAATTTCCTTTCTATTCCTTTTTTTTTTTTTTCCCATTCTATTCCTATTTTGCTCAGAGTTTTTATCAGGAAAGGGTGCTGAATTTTACTGAATGCTTTTTGTGCATCAATTGATATGATCATATAGTTCTTTTCCTTTGTTGTATTTATGTGGTGGATTACATTGTTAATTTTCCTATGTTGAACCACCCTTGTAATCCTGGTGTGAATCCCACTTAATCATGGTGTATGATTTGTTTGATATGTTACTGAAGTCTGTTGGCTAGAATTTTGTTGAAATTTTTTACATCTATGTTCGTAAGGGATATTGATCTATAATTTTCTTTTTTTGTGATGCCTTCACCTGGTTTAGATATCAGGATTATGCTGGCTTCATAGAAAGAGTTTTGTAGTGTCTCTTCCTCTTCTATGTTTTTGAAGAAATTTAGTAGGGTAGGTGTCAACTCTTCTCTGAATGTCTGGTAGAATTCTCCTGTGTAGCCATCTGGTCTGGGCTATTTTTTTGTTGGTAGTTTTTTGATGATTCCTTCAACCTCTTCTTTTGTATTGAGCCTGTTTAGATTTTCTACCTCTGTTTGTGTCAGTTTGAGTAGGCAGTGTGTTTCTAGGATTTTGTTTCATCTAGGTTTTCAAATTTGTTGGAGTACAATTTTTCACAGTAATCAGTTATGATCTTTCTCTCTGTTGGATAGGTTGTAATGTCACCAATTTATTTCTTAATTTGGTTATTTGCCTCTTCTAGTTTTTTTTTGTTTTGTGAATCGAGCCAGTGGTTTGTCTATCTTATTGATCCTTTCAAAAAACTAACTTCTGGTTTTGTTAATTCTATTGTTTTTGTTATTCTATTGTTTTTTTCTACTTTCTATTTCATTTATTTCTTCTCTGATCTTTATTATTTCCTTTTATGGTAGCTTTCACTTCTTTTGCTCTTCTTTTTGTATTTGTTCAAGTTGTTGATTTAAGTTAATGATTTTTTATCTTTCTTCTTTTTTAGTGTAGACACCTATTGCTATAAATTTCCCTCTGAGTACTGTTTTTGCTGTGTCCCAAAGGTTTTGATATGTTCTGTTTTCATTTTTGTTTGATTCTAGGAATTTTTTAATTTCCCTTTTAATTTGTTCTATGATCCAATACTTTTGTAGTAGTGTATTATTTAGTTTCCATGTATTTTTTTTTCCTTATTTTTCATATTGTTGATTTCTAGTTTCACACCATTTCTAGTTTCACATCTTCAGAGAAGATGCTTTGTATGATTTCAATCTTTTAAAATTTGTTGAGACTTGTTTTGCATCCTAGCATATGGTCTATTCTGGAAAATGATCCATGTGCCCTGGAGAAGAGTGCGTACTATTCTGATGCTGGATGGAGTGGTCTATATATGTCCATTAGGTCCAACTGGCTTATGGTTTTGTTTACGTTCTCAATGTCCTTAGTGACCTTCTTTTTAGATGTTTTGTCTATAATTGAAAGTGGTGTGTTGAAGTCCCCTACTATTATTGTGGAGCTGTCCATTTATCTTTTCTTGTTAGTCAGTATTTGTTTCGTGTATTCTGGTGCATTGCTGTTAGGTGCGTATATATTTATAATTGTTATGTCTTCTTGTTGGATTGACCTTTTTATTATTACATAATGTCTTTCTTAATCTCTTGTAATAGTTTTTTTTTGGGGGGGGGAGGGTGGGAAGCAGGAAATCACCTTTAATTCATTGTGCAAGGAAAGGAGTCATTCAGAACTGCTGCTGCCAAGACTGCTCTGCAAGAGCAAGGGGAAAAGTTACATTTAAGGGGTTTACAAGTAGGAAGTTCATACAAGCTACGTCAGCAACATTCTTCATCATACTACACAAGCGCAATGGGGTTTACATATAACTTCATGCATCACCAGGCCAAGCCCAGGAAACAGGATTCTAATGCAAAGCTGTGGGGAGAGGGGAAGCCAAGCAAAGGAAACAAGATTCTGATGCAAAGCTGCTTGAGGCAGTGGCCTTGGGATCTCTTCCTTATTCCCTCCATTTCCTTTTGGACTTTGGTCGCTCAGGACCAGTGTCCATTTTGAACTATAGCCTGGCTCGTAATTGTTTGGCATATTCTCAGGGAGGGGTAAATATTGAACCTAGGCTTGAAAAGTTGGCCTTTCATTGTGGCTACTGATCTACTGTTGGTTTACAACTATTTACTAAATGTTAAAAGAAAAAGATAAGGGTGGCTTTTACACCCTGTTTATGTGAATGTTTCCCTAAATGATGTTTTCCAAGATTGTCCTAGCTATTGTCTTTATACCTCAGGACCCAGCTGATGTGTCTTTATGAGTCCTTGTGAGTCCGGCTCCAGCTGGATCACATTGTTTTTGTTCAAGGACAGGGAATAATGGCTCCAATATTATCTCCTAAATCATTCTTTTCTTTTGATCAGAGATTGGCGATAACACATTGATGATTAATACCTGGACTTAGTCAAGTCCCTAGATGTGGCCATGGCAGGCTCTTTAAACTCACAGTGCTAGTTTTCCACTGGATACCATCTGGTTCTTCACCAGGATCTTAAGAGCAATATTCCAATCAATCATATTGCCGAAGTGAGCAGACTCAATGTACATAAACATTTTAGCCTGAGGCCTTCTTAAGAGTGTAAGAAAGCAGAAGATAAGTTTTATTATGCCTAATACTATCAGGATGCAGACTAAGAATATTACTATTCCTTGCAATAGTGATTTAGCTCAAGCATTTATTCTTGATCATAACTAACCAAATAAATCTGGTGTTTGTAAGGGTGTTATTGTCTAATTCTGTGTATATCCTGTCTTACTTCTCCTGTGTTATCTATCTGAATACAACAAGAGGTATTTGCTACAGTACAGGTTACACTTTCTTGGGCTAATAAAAAAATCTAAGGCTATTTTGTTATCTTATGTCACCTTGGCTAATGAGGTCAGAGATCGCTATTGTGCTTCCATCCCATTAGCAACTTCATCTGCTATTTGTCCCACAATGATTGATAAATTTCTTAAACAGTTCTCCAATTCTACTATACCATAATAGGAATTAAAACTACCAACCCCACCCTGAATATTGGACCAATGAGTTTCCTTTTTGACTCTCATTTTATGATGTTTTAACAATTTAACACTATGTTTCTAATACTTACTAGCATCATTACTATGAATAGCTAAAGGTAACCCTAAAGTTCCCACAGTGCATTGCCCATGCATTCACCAGGAATGTAAACAAGAGATTTCCTATGTAAACTCACTGTCAGTTAGAAAGGGATCATCTAAACTAGTATAGTTCAATCCACCACACAAAAACATATATCCATAAGGGGCACACAAAGTTTGTCTAGAGGAACAGAAGGTATAGAAAAGTTTACATGTGACAATCAAGTTTCCATTGGAGAATATATGATTAGCAAGATAACACAGTACTGACTTCTCCTGTTGAAGGTCTTCAGTTAATCTGTTTGAAACATACTAACTCTTCTTCCCAAGGGCAAGCTGCCTCTCCCTGGTTTACCTATTAACATTCATGGATCACTTTATCAGAAGCAGAAGTGGAGTCTAAGACAAAATGGCGTCTGAGCCATGAGGTTGATCTCCTCTGAGAACTTGGTTTCTTTGAGATACATAATTTTGTGCATAATGAGGGGGTGACAGTTTGATTACAAACATAGGTATTTCAAAGGCCACTGTCTTGAAGACTAATTAAACTAATTACTGATTTCCCCTAAACATAGCTCTCAGTCTAATCTTTGGAGTCCTTTACCAAAAACAGACTGAATTCTTCAAAAAAATGTACAGTGCCCAGAGTGAAATGGTCTTATTAGTTTATCTGGACCATTGTTTGACTCAAAAGTGGCTTCAGAAACCAGTTTTTTTTCTCAAAACTTGAGGTTCAAAAGGACACCCAAAGGCCTATGTGGGCTACCTCAACATCCATGAAGGCCAGAAATCTGGACTCCAGGAGAATTACAGCTCTTTCATAGTCCCCTCCTTTAGATCATGATCTTGCTATAGAATCTTTGGCCAAAACAACGTTCAATAATGGTAGTTAGGCACAATCTAGTTTTTAAGATCCTAGATACCATACAGCAAACTAGGAAGTAGAGCAGAAACATTAACAATAATATTAGGCCAATTTTCAGAAATAACCAATGAAACCATGACCCTAAGGTCTCTGAGTCAAGGAAACAAATCTCATGAGTGTTCACTTATACATAAGCAGCATCAGTAACTGCTTTTCACGTCAACAGCTTTTTGCCTCAACAGCAACTAAATTCTGCAAAACCTCAGATTGTATATTAATATAAACATAGCAACATTTATCTATTAAGGCATAAAACTATTCTTTGAGAGAACTTATAGGAAATCTAATGATATTTTATTTTGTAAAATCATAGCTTGAACAAATATCAGACACTTCTCTGGTTATGATATTTACAACTTTGCTAAGTTTACCAAAAAGAACTTCTAATTCAAGAGTTACAATATCTAAACCCATTAGTTAGATAATTTATGAGAAAGGAAAATGGTTTCTTATATCTAGAAAGTAGAACCTTAAAACATCAGCAATATTTCCACATAAAACTCATAGTATTCCTTTACTCAGTCTTATGTAGTTAATTTGTGTTCCATGTGATTCTGGATCAGCTGCAGTGTAAACCCATCAGCTTCTACATAAGAGTTCCGGAAATCTTGATTCAATCTAGTCACAGTTCTTCTCATAAGTCCAATATAGTGTATCTTTCTGTTGAGATATTTTGGTTAAATGTTTTCAGCAAATCAGCAAGGTAAAAGCTTATCTGCAGATGACAAAACAACACAGGCATTTGTGTCTCCCACAGAGTTACCTCTTGGGTCCCAGGTGGATTGGCTTCCAGGGCTGCTCCGGGGTCTCCAGGAGAAATCTGGTGGCACCAGACCTTGAGGCTGGTCTGCTGTCTCATCCACCTCAGGAACTGAGAGATGACTCCTGGCTGGCTTGCCCGAAATGTTACAGAGTGGAAACCCCAGGTTCTGCTCAGCATGACTCGTATTGGCCAATAAATGAGAGACCAAAGTAGGAAGGCAGAAAAGCACCTTTATTTCATTGCGCAAGGAAAGGAGTCAGTTTGAGCTGCTGCCTACAAGACTGCTCCTCGAGGGTGAAGGGAAAGGCTATTTTTTCTCTTGTAATAGATTTTTTTTTTATTGTACTTCAGGTGAATGTTTACAAAACAAATAGTTTCTCATAAACAGTAGTACACATATTGTTTTAAGACATTGGTTAACAACCCCACAACATGTCAACCCTCTCCCTTCTCGACCTTGTTTTTGTTTTTTTTGGTGAAAATACACATAGCCAAAGATACACCATTTCAAAAATTTCTACAGGCACCGTTCAGTGACATCAGCTATGCTCTTCCAATTGGGCTGCTATTCTCATTTAGATGAAGGTTTACAGAAGAAAATAGTTTCACATTAAACAGTTAGTATACATGTTGCCCTATGACAATGGCTGACAACCCCACTACATGTCAACACTGTCCTCACTCAACCTTGGGTTCCCTATCACCAGCTTTCCTGTCCCCTTCTGCCTTCTAGTCCTTGTTCCTGGACTGCTGTGCCTCATTAGTCCCATTTTGTTATATGGGGTAGTCCAATCCCTGGCTGAACAGTGAACCTCGGAAGTGACTTCACCACTGAGCTAGAAGGGGTCTGGGGCCATACTCTCTGGGTTCCTCCAGTCTCTTTTAGGCCAGTAAATCTGGTCTTTTTTTGTGTGTGTTAGAATTTTGTTCTACGTCCTTCTCCAGCTCTGTCCAGAACCCTCTGTTGTGATCCTGGTCAGAGCAGTGAGTGGTGGTAGCCGGGCACCATCTACTCTTGTAACAGATTTTGATTTAAAGTCTATTTTATCTGATATCATTGTGGCCACCCCCGCTCTTTTTTGTTTACTGGTTGCAAGGATAGTTTTCTCTATCCTTTTATTTTCAGTCTGTTTGTGTCCTTATGTCTAAGGTGTGTTTCTTGTAGACAGCAAAAGGATGAATCAGGTTTTTTATCCATTCTGCCACTCTCTGCCTTTTGCATGGGGCATTAGGTCATTTACATTTAAGGTTATTACTGAAAATGAAGTGTCTACCTCACTCATTTTGTTACATGAGTGTGTCATATCTTCTTTATTTTAATTATTCTGGTTTTTTGTTTGCTTGTATTTGGCTGCTTTCTTGTGATGAGTATTTTTGTTTCTGAATGTTTCTTCTTGGTGATTTCTTAGTGGTTACCACATATGCTACATTACATGACTTATAATTGCAACAATGTTTAACATATGAACAGCTAACATACAACCTTAACATAATAAATCTATTCTTGATATGCTCCTCCCTCCCCAACTTCTGTTGTGTGTCTCCATTAACTTCAATACACAACCTATATTTGATAAGTTTACTTTGTACTCATTTCTTACAAACTTGATGCTGTATTGTTTGTGGGACTGAATTATTGAGTTTATTCCCTGAAAATATGATATACTTGGTCTTTATGATTGCTCATGTTGTTGAATTTTTTGGAGATATTTCTCTTCCTCTTATTTTTCTGGTTGATTTTTTCCCCATGTATGAATGCAAGTACTTATTTAATGCAGGGCTTCGAACCGAGCTGAACTGGTTCAGTCATGGCTGACAAAGTGAAATCTGAGTAGACTTGAATTTTTTAAATTTGGGTGAAGTGGAATGACAAGCAGAATGGGAAAAGTTATGAGTTGAATCCCTGGAATGGGACACTTGGAAGAGGCGTAGTGAGCCATTTCAGGAGCCTGGTGCAGACAACTGGATTATTGCCAGGACTGTGGACAGTGACACACATTCAAAGTGGCACAGTCGGTCTCCATCTTTGAGTGGGGCACCACTGTTTCTGACTCTGCCAGTCAAGAGATTTGATTGTTATACACTGTACATGCTGCCCTTGTTTACTAAGTGGAAGATTAAGTTTTTAGCAGGGTTTCCACCTGTAATTTTTCCCATTCTGCTTCACGCATTTAAAAAATTCCGATCTGTTCAGGTTTTGCTTCATCATCCATGACTGAACTGGGCAGAACTGGTTCGAAGTCCTGATTTAATCTTCTTGCCTATCCATTTGGAGTACTCCCTTGAGTAACACTTGCAGAGCTAGTCTGGTAGTGGGAAACTCCCAGAGTGCCTGTTTGTTTGGGAATGTCTTGATTTCCCCCTTGTTTTTGAATGACAACTTTTCTGGGTAAAGAATTCTTGCTTGGCAATTGTTTTTGTTCAGTACTTTATATATGTAGCTCCATTGTCTTCTGGCCTCTAGAGTTTCTGGGGAGAAATCCACACTAATTATTATGAAATCCTCTTTGTATGTTATATTGTGTTTTTTTTCTTGCCACTTTCAGAATTCTTTGTCTTTGCTTTTCAAGAACTATATTAGGATATGGCACGGAGTTGATCTTTTTGTGTCTCTTCTAATTGGAGTTCATGTACCTTCCTGTATTTGCTGGCTTAGGTCTCTCTTTAGATCTGGGAAATTCTCTCTGATTATCTCTTGGAAAACCATCTCTATGCTTTTACTCTTGTCATGGTGCTCTGGGATTCCAATAATTGCTAATGTTAGATTTCTTAATTGAATTCCATATTTCCTTTTAGGATTTTTTTGCTTTTCTTTGTTGTTTTCGTTTGTTTCTCTCAAGAATTGATAAGTTCATTTATTTTGTTTTCTAGTTAATTTACTCTATTTTCTGTCTGTTTGATTCTGCTGTTAAGTGTTTCTCTTACTTTTTCTAATTCAGTTGCTTTATTCTTCAGTTCCAGTATTTCTCTTTGGTGGTTTTACTTATTTATTTTTGATGTTTTCAATTTCCTTGTTGAGTCTTTCATTTTGTTTCTCCATTTGTTTCCTGATTTCCACTAGTTTTCTGTGTTTTTTGCTTTCTTTAAACATATTTAGCACTATAGTCTGAAAATTATCAATTCATTGCATTAGTCTGGCCGCCATAGGAGAAATTTCCTCTTCTTCATGTTTTGCTGTTGATTGGTCCTTTCTCTTGTGATTTTATGTGTCTTACTTTTTTTTTGTTGAACTTGGGCCATTTTGTTATTATTATTTTACTTTAAACTTTGTATTCTGGTTTTTATGGGAAATTTTTCTGATTAAGCACCCTGGTGGCGCAGTGGCTAAGCGACCAGCTGCCAATTGAAAGGCCAGGGCCCACACCCACCAGCCACTCTGTGGGAGAAAGATGCAGCAACCCACTTCTGCAAAGACTCACAGCACTGGGAACCTGATGGGGCAGCTACACTTATCCCCACAGGGTCGCTACAAGTCAGAATCAACCCAGTGGCAATGGGCTTGGTGTCTTCTGAGAACTACTAGAGGGCACACTCATCCTTAGGTTGTTTTCAGTGCTGACTCAGTTCTGGATGCTTGATCTCTGTGATTCAATACACATGTGTGGGAAGAGGGCGTTTAGCTGGTCACAGACTTTGACGTAAGCAGTGGGGCTCGACTTCCCTAAGGTAAAAGTTGGGGGCTGTCTATATATCTTTCCATCATGGGCTCCCCTTCACAGGTTCTCCCATGGTATCATGCTGTGGACAGGGAAATGTCTGTTTCCCTCTGTGTTCCTGTTTGTTCTAACTATTCCCCTCTCCCTGCTGCCCTTGCAGTTCCTCCTGATCCTAGTGGCTGTCTCAGGCCTCAACAAGATACAACAGCACTCTCGCATAGTGTCACGATCTCCCTTCACCTCCTCCCAAATGCATGGCTCACAAGTTCCTATGGCCAACCTGTGCTGCCTTGAAAAACTGGGCTACAACTTCCTCAGATTAACTCCCTGTGTTTCCTGTTTGGGGTGTTGCTTAGCCCTGTCCCAAAATGGCTACAATGAATGACTGCTCACGATGTTAGTGGGTATCTTCTCCTAGCTTCTGTGCTGTTCCTGCCTCTCCTCTCCCCTGCTTCTGACTCACCCCAACTGTCCAACATCTCAGGTGCTGTCTGGAGTTCTTAGATCTCAGTCTGTGCTTGTTTTTATTCATTGTTCTGTGGGTTAGTTGCTGTGGCAGCAAATGGGAGTATCCACTCACTTCAACATTTCCCTCCACCTCCTGTAATTGTGTCTTTAGAAGGCCATTCCATCGTTCTATCAAGCCAGCTGCTTCAGGTTAATGGGGAACATGGTAAGACCAGTGAATTCCATGAGCATGGGCCCATTGCTGCACTTCATTTGCTGTGAAGTGATTCCCTTGATCTGAGGCTATCCACCATGATGGTGGATAAGGCATTCTGTAAGTCCATGGATGGTAGTTTTGCCAGAAGCATTACATGCAGGGAAGGAAAATCCGTATCCAGAATAAGTGTCTATCCCAGTAAGAACAAAACACTGCCCTTTTCATGATGGAAGTGGTCCAATGTAATCAACCTGCCACCAGGTTGCTGGCCAATTGCCCCTAGGAATGGTGTCACATCAGGGACTCAGTGTTGATCTCTGCTGCTGGTAGACTGGGCACTCAGGAGTGGCTGTAGCCAAGTCGGCCTTGGTGAGCGCAAGTCTATGTTGCTGGGTCCATGCATAACCTCCAACCCTGCCACCATGGCCATTTTGTTCATGAGCCCATTGAGCAATGACAAGAGTGACTGGGGAAAGAGAATGACTAGTATCTAAGAATGTGTCATCCTATCCACTTGATTATTAAAATTCTTCTTTTTTGAGGTTGCCCTTTAGTCGAGACTCAAATATCTTCATTTCTTTGGTCCATTCAAAGATGTCTATCCACATACCTCTGCCCCATACCTCCTTGTTACCAATTTTCCAGTCATGTTCCTTCCAAGTCCCTGACCATCCAGACAAACCATTGGCCACAGCCCGTGAATCAGTATACAGTCAGACACCTGGCCATGTCTCCTTCCAAGCAAAAGGAACAACCAGGTGCACTGCTTGAAGTTCTGCCCACTGGGAGGACTGCCCTTCACCATTGCCCTTCAGGGTGTTCCTGGAAAGGGGCTGTAGTGCTGCTGCTGTCCACTTTTGAGTGGTGCCTGCATATCATGCAGAACCATCTGTAAACCCAGGCATGAGTGTTCTCTTCCTCAGTCAACTGATCATGAGGAACTCCCCATAAGGCCACAGGTGCAGACTGGGAAAAGGAAGGTAATGTGACAAGAGTGGGGACCATGGGCATCTGGGCCACTGCCTCAAGTAACTTACTTGCGCCTTCAGGTCCTGCTTGAGCCTAATCTCGTATATACCACTTCCATTTAATGATGCACTGTGCACGTCTGACTTTATGACTCTTTGGGTCAGACAACACCCAGTTCATGATGGGCAGCTCAGGCTGCATAGTGATTTGGTGGCCGATGGTTAAGTGTTCAGTCTCTACTAAGGCCCAGTAACAAGCCAAGAGCTATTTCTCAAAAGGAGAGTAGTTATCTTCAGAGGATGGCAGAGCTTTGCTGCAAAATCCTAAGGGTCTGCACGGTGATTCACCAAGGCCTTCCAAAGACTCCAAATAGCATCTCTATCTGACACTGACACTTCACCACCATTGGTTCAGCTGGATCATATGGTCCAAGTGGCACAGTGGCTTGCATGGCAGCCCTAACTTGTTGCAGAGCCTTCTCTTGTTCTGGACCCACTCAAAACTAGCAGCCTTTCAAGTAACTTGATAAATAGGCCAGAGTAGCACAATCAAATGAGCAATATGTTGCCTTCAAAATCCAAAGAGGTCCACTAGCATTGTGCCTCCTTTTTAGTTCTAGGAGGCAACAGATATAACAACTTATCCTTCACTTTAGAAGAAATATCTTGACATACCCCACACAACTGGACACCTAGAAATTCCACTGAGGTGCCAGGTGACTGAATTTTTGCCCAATTAATTTCCCACCCTCTAGCATGCAAATGTTTTACCAGTAAGTCCAATACTTCTCATAGTGACAAAATTTTAGAAAGTCTCAAATATATAATCACTCAGAGCCTTGTCTCTCACAAATATTTGATCCAGTTGTGGCGATATTTTGTGTATTTCTATTGCCACCTCATGCCATGGATTAGCTGTGCCCTCTTTGCTACTGGAGGCAGAGTTATCAGCACCTTTAAGACTAGCCAGACTTGAGAGCCAATTCAGAAAATTCATCCTTATAATTTTATTCCTCTAGAACAATTCCCAGTACCAAATGTCTTAGGTGGGGTTCTCTAGCAGAGCAAAACCAGTAAAGTATATATACCCCAAAACCAAACCTGTTGCTGTCGAGCTGATTCTGACTCATAGTGATCCCACAGGGCAGTGTAGAACTGCCGCATAGGGTTTCCGAGGAGTGGCTAGTGAATTTGAACTGCTGGCCGTTTGGTTAGCAGCTGAGCTCTTAACCACTGCACCACCATGGAACCATATATATATATATGTATATATATATGTGTATATATATATATATATATATATGTATATGTATATATACGCGTGTGTATATTTATATATGTATATATATGTATTTATACATACACACACGTATATATATATATATATACATATATATATATATATATATATATATATATAGAGAGAGAGAGAGAGAGAGAGAGAGAGAGAGAGAGAGAGAGAGAGAGAGAGAGAGAGAGAGAGAGAGAGAGAGAGAGAGAGAGAAAGAGAGAGAGAGAGAAAGGTATTTCTTTCAAGGAAATGGCTCATGCAGTTGTGAAGGCTGGCAAATCCCAAATCCGTGGGTCTGGTGTCAGGCTGGAGGCTTCTCCTGACTCATGTGGTTGCAGGGGCTGACAAATGCAAAACTGGCAGGTCAGATGGCAGGCTGCTGGCTCATGTTCCAAGAACCAGAGGTCAGAGGATGAGGATGATGTGTCAGATGAAGGATGGAGAGGGCAAGCTTTGCCAGAATATCCATATATATTGGATGCAGGCCACACCCCCAAGGAAACTCCTCTTTTAACTGATAGACTACTCACATCAAATCACAAAATGGAGGATGATTACATAATATCTGCCAAACCACTGAGAACAATGGCCTAGTTGACACATAACCTTATTAACCATCACAGGTTTCAACCTAGGTAATCTTTACTTTTCAAGACTCATGTAACTTGACATTTCATTCAGAGTCAATATTTATATTTGCTAATCTTTCCATGGAAAATAACGACCTGAATAGTAGGAAACAGAAGTATTTCTTTTCATGTGGCTTATAGAGAGGCTCAGAATTAGAGACTTAGTCATAAAATTGGCACATTTTATAAAGAAACTTTGGGAGGACAGGGAGCTTCTTACATCTCCTATTCGCATTTTCACAAGTGTCCAACACAAATTTCACTTTCTATAAGGCATTCTTACTGCCAGCCTGAATGGATGAATTCATGAGAGGTGGCCCTTAATATGCCTTTGTTTTATTTGGTGAAGCGGGTCAATGACAATGACTTCTTTTGTCACATGGTAGGTAGATATGCAGTTTCCAGAAACAGTGGCGACTGGAATGTAGAGAATCGTGCCAAGGAATATGAGGCTTTTGCTTCATTTTAAACCTAAGACTGATTGTTTTTCCTGCCACTGAAGGGCCTCTCCAGTCCTTTCAATTCCATCATCACTAAGGATGTGTAGAGAGAATGACAATTTATGGTAATATTAGAGTAAAACACAATCAGAAAGTAAATCTGATGCAAGAGAATACGTCTGTATTGCAAATAACTTTTTTGGACTTAATCTCAGCATGGCTGTTTCAAAACTATGAATAACAGAATTGACTCAGGTTTTTCAGTCTGAATTTAACCAATATTATTGTATTTTTGGGTTTCAGTACCTTCTATTCCCTATAATTGCTTTTACCAGGGGTCGGTGTGTGCGTGTGTGTGTGGGGGGGGGGGGGGGGTAAAGTGAAGAGAGTGAAGATGAACGTTTTCCAGGAATTGAACCACAAAGAGCCTCCTGTCATATATGGGGTACCCAGATTCCTCAGAAAGGTAACCTAACTGAAAGGGCAAGGTATCTATTTTAATTTTAACATAAAACCTGGTACATGGTTGGTGCTCAATATACATGGCTGGAGCCTGGGGTGCCCAACAACGTGCACAGGGGCCGCATGGAAGAAATTTAAGACCTTGTCGTTGAACCCTACGGATGGACGGTCTATAATTGAAAACAAGATTTCACAGAGCAAGATTAAACGTTAAATTTTAGTCGTCAGAACCAGTTAATTCCAGTAACCCTTAATTCCAGCGATACCTTCGCGACCTGAGCCTTCTCTCTTTCTTGCCCAAATGCCAGGTCAACCAAAGGAACTGGCGAGGGCAAAGCTGTGGGCATGGGTGCAAGTCATCAGTATAGCGCAGCTCGTTGACCTTCTCTTCTCGCACACCCAGACCGGAGGGCGGGACGCTTCCGGGGAGCCCGCAGCGGCGCGAGACCGGAACGCGGGCGACGAGCAGGGGAGGGGCGGTCGCGGGGCCGGGAGCGTGCGCGCGCACCTCATACTCCACCGCCCGGGGACGCCCACCCGCAAGTAGGGGCTGGCGAGCTGGCCCGCGCCCCATCCACCACCCCCTAATTCCGGGTTCCTTTCAGACGTGCGCCTAACGAGTGTGGGACCCACAGCTGCTCTGCGCTCACTCGGCCTAGGGAGGAAGGGGACTAGGCCCGGGCCGCAGTCCCGCACCGCATGGACGTGCTGCCTCTCCCGCTACCGCCAGAGCGAGGGGCTGCGAGCCACCGGAGGTAGCGCGGAGGAGGGCCCCACGGCGGCCGGCGGCCGCGGGGCAAAAGACAGCCTGTTTCTGCTTGCCCGAGGCGCAGCTGGTCCCGCGCACCCAGGGCCGCCGCCTCCCCGGCGCTGAGCGAGGAATGAGCAGGCGCCTGCCTGGGCCCTCAGACTGAAGAGCCGCGACTCGGCTCCTTCCCCCACCGCGTAGCCGCGGGCACTTGGTCAGCGCGGCCGGACGCGGCGGGGTCAGCGCCAGCCTCCCTCCAGAAGCAGGCGCCGGGGTTAACTTAACTGGCAGCCGAGAGGAGGAGGAGCCGGGCGGGGGCGGCCGCCGGTCCTCCCTTCCCCCTCCAACACACCGGGGCTTTTTCAGTGGCCGGCGGAGGAGGAAGTTCCGCTCCCTGACAGACCCGTGCGGTAGCGACAGCGGCGGCGGCGGCTTGGAGGGCTCAGGTATTTTGGACCCGATTGCCCTTCGCGCCCGCCGTCCAGGAGGCGGCATTAGAGCTCCCTCCGCCGCCCTGAGGCTGCGAGGCAGCTTCGGGAGTTGCCCGCATCCGAGGAGACCTTCCTGCCACTTCATCTAGCGTCCCTGCTTCGGCTTCCCAGCGAGGTGGCAGACCTTCCTTTCGTTTTCGCAGACTTCTGGGGAGATCCTTACTTTTTTTGCACCAAGGTTAAGGAATTCTGGAATAGAAGCGCTAGAGGAGGTTCAATGAATCTTCTCTAACTCTGGGATCACGTAAGGCCCCCCGTTTGGGGCGGGAGACCGTATTTGAGCATCTCAATGGGGAGCAGGAATGGAAGAACCCACCTTGCATCTTTTCTGCAGTGTTGCTTGCTGATGTGCCCCTAGGAATGAAAAGGAGACTTGTGATAACCCGAGGAGATACTGAAAGCCAGATGGGAAAGAAAATACCACCGGACACACACTAGTGAACGTCTTGGGGGGGAGGTCACAGAATTTTCTGAATGTAACTGGAGGAGCATGAAAGAGGAGCTCTCTTAAAAAGCACAACAAACCCTTAAAAGAAGCACTGAGTTTACCCTTTTTTTTTTTTTTTTTTGCCAAGATTTTGAATATTGTATTCAATGTATTGTCCATTTGATATAAGATGAAAACTTTATAAAGTATTCTATCCAAGAGCGTGAACAATGACTACCCCCGCCCTGCTGCCCCTGTCTGGACGGAGGATACCGCCTCTGAACCTGGGGACGCCCTCCTTCCCACATCACAGGGCTACCTTGAGACTGTCCGAGAAGTTTATCCTTCTCCTTATTCTTAGTGCCTTCATCACCCTGTGTTTTGGGGCATTCTTCTTCCTTCCAGACTCTTCAAAACACAAGCGCTTTGATCTGGGTTTGCAAGACGTATTAATTCCTCATGTAGAGGCAGGCAAGGGAGCTAAAAACCCTGGAGTCTTCCTGATCCACGGACCCGATGAACATAGACACAGGTTGGTTTGTTACTGAAATTCTAGTATTAACATTTGTCAAAACAAATATCGATTTGTTTTTTTTTCAGTACGATGTTATTTTTCCTGAGTCGTAGGAGTTGTGTAGTGATTTCAGAACTGGTTGAATAGAACCGTAGGCTGAAAGCACTCCTAGAGCCTCATCTAAAGTTCAGCTCCTTCCTTTTATGTAGGAGAAACACTAATGCTCAGAGAGGTGGTGTCTGATGTGGACAAATGGGAATGGGGATATGAGAACTTCACCTAAGGAAATAGTGCTATATGCTGTACCTTTATTTTTTCAGAATGTGTTGCCCTCAGTCATACATTGAATCATGACAGCCCCAATGGGTTGTTCTCTCCCAAAGGGCTATCATTCAAATTCTATCGCTCCTAGTTAAAGCTTAGTGGTGAATCTTAGCTTTTTAGGAAGACACTCTTGGATGGAATATACCTGTCATTTCTTAACGTGAAAATAGTCTGATTGTTATTTTAAGGGGATGTTGTTGGTACTCTATACGGAATGAGTTAAGTTCAAGCTGCCATTACTGAGCTAAAAGGGTGTTGGTGGGGGGGAACCTCTGGAGTGACTTCATTACTGAGCTAAAAGTGTGTCTGGGGGCCATGGTCTCAGGGTTTTTCCAGTCTCTTTCAGACCGGTCTGGTATTTTTTGTTTTGAGGGGCCTTACTTTAACTGGAAACTCTGGTGGCACAGTGGTTAAGAGCTGTGGCTGCTAACCAAAAGGTCAGCACTTCGAATCCACCAGGTGCTCCTTAGAAACTCTATGGGGCGGTTCTGCTCTGTCCTGTAGGGTTGCTATGAGTCAGAATCAACTCAACAGCAATGGTTTTTTTTTTTTTTTTAAACTGGTAAGTAATGAAAAATAAATCATTGCCATTGTATTTTCTTATTCATAGTACTAAGAGATACTTGTTGAATTAACTCATTTTTTGTTAATGATTAGTTTAATATAGTAGTTAGGTACTTAAGCTATAAAGTTAGACTCTCTGGATTTATGCCCTGTTTTGTCATGGATGAGATGTTTAATACTGAGCAAATTTTTAAATTTCTCTGTCTAGGTTTCGTCTTCTATATGACAATGGCATGTGGTTGTATTGAATGAGATAAGATGTACAAAGCAGTCAGCACAGTTCCTCCAGTTTAGTGGTTGCTCAATAAAGGTTAGCTGCTATTATTGTTGGAGTGCTGGTGGCGCAGTGATTTAGAGTTTTGGCTGCTAACTAAAAGTTTGAATCCACCAGCCGCTCCTTAGAAACTCTATGGGGAACTTCTGCTCCGTCTATAGGGTCACTGTAAGTTGGAATCGATGACAGCAAGTTTTGTTTTTTTTGGTTTAGTATTATTATCAATAATTGTAATTTTAATTGAGTTTACTTTGCTTTAAATAGTGTACATATTTTAAAATACATGAGAACTTTACTTTCTAAAGGAACATTTTAAAAACTAAACTGTTGTTCCTTGCCTGTGTATTTATTGCATGTGTGCCAGGCCCTGCTTTTATGGAGCTTCCCATCTAGGGGGGATGACAGATAAGTAAATTTTTTTTTTGTGAATTGTAGTGAGTGTTACTAAGTTGTAGCTACTGCTATCAGAGCACATAATGGGGTGAACCTAGTCCTTTGGGGGGCAGTGGAAGTTGGGGAAGGCTTCACCGAGAAAAAAATGGCTCAGAAACTTAGTAGTAGAGAGATCGCTAAGCAGAGATGTGGGGGAAAATTGGTCAAAGCAGAGGACACAACATATGTGAGAACCCTAAGGTAAAAGAATGGCTAGTGTAGAGATCTGAGAAACATTTAGTATGGCTAGTGTAGAGAGTAGCTGTGTAGGGCAAGGTGAAGAGACTAGATAAGGGATCAGATTCAGCCTACCTTCACATTATTTTGCCTCCATGTTGTTCCAAAAGCTTCAATTAGTTGCTAGCATTTAGAGATCAGGAGATTTTACATAAAATTCTCTGGATTTCTGATTTTTCTTGAAAAATTAAATGATACGGCATCACCCAGATCTGTATTTTCAGGTGGCAGCACTAAGCTGGAACAGGGCTGCTGTTTTTAGAGGGACATGTGCTCTCCATGGTATGCCACTCAGTTAAGGAGCCACATAAGTAAATCTAATGAACCAGTATTTAACCTGATTATTGTTGAGTTTGCAGTCCCTAGGCAGGATCTAGCAGAGTTTGTAGACCATGTTAAATATTTTGATCTTTATTCTGAGAGCTGTAGGAAGTCATTGAAAGGTTTTAATAAAAGTTAGAGAATTACATGATCATTTTAAATTTTTTAAAAATTTAAATAATCACACTGATTGTAGTGTGAGGACTGGATTGGAGAATAGCAGGAAGGAATGTTGTGAAACCAGTTAGGAGGGTCTAGGTGACAGGATACTGGTTTATACCACAGTATTGATAATGGAGATGGAAAGAAGTGGAAAAGAGTAATGGGTTCAGTAGATGTTAAGCTATTACATTTCACAGAGATTAGTGGTTGAATGTGGAGGCTAAGATAGGATGAGGGAGTTCAGGATAACACTTAGGTTTCTGGGTGATATGGCAATGGATTACTAAGAAATATACACTATATTCAATTCATGCTTTAACTTATATAATTGATTTGAATGATTTATATAACTTACAGAATCATATGACTTACATTAATTTAGGATAAAATATTTTCATGAGAAAACTACTATGTCCCTTCTATTAAGTGGTTCATAAATGATCCAGAGGGTTTTTTTTTTTTTTTTTGGTGTGTGTGTACTATTTCATTTTGTTGTTGTTGAGAATGTGCACAGCAAAACATACACCAATTCAACTATTTCTACATGTACAGTTCAGTGACATTGATTACATTCTTCAGTTGTGCAGCCATTCTCACTCCTCTTTTCTGAGTTGTTTCTCCACCATTAACATAAACTTACTGCCCCCTAAGGTTCATATCTGATCTTTCTAGTTACTGTTGTCACTTTGATCCCATATAGATAGTTCTTAAAAGAGCATAATACTCCAAACAGACATTTTTTTTGACTAGTTAAGCTAAATTATTGTTTGATTTTAAGAAGACTTCAGGGTATATTTTTTGCTTAAGTTTTATAGATTATCTCAGGGCAATAGTTTCAGGGGTTCACCCAGCCCGCTTGACTCTATAAAGTCTGTAGTCCATGGTTGTTATTACTGTTATTGCAAAACTGTGTATGTTATAGCGTTAACTGAAATTGTTCCTTATTGTGTACTTCTGGTGTCTTCATTTGCCTTGCTCAAGGTGCACAGACTTCACCCATATTGGGTATTAGCTTTCCAATCACCAAAAATAAGTGTCTACTATCTACAAAGCTGCTCCACTTCTCTACCCCTACCATACCTGGTAACCATCAAAGAACATTGCTTTCTGTGTGTATACCTATTCTACCGGCAGTGTATAAGAGTTCCAGTGTCCCCACAACCTCGCCACCATTTGTTGTTTTGTTATTTTGACAGTGCCAGTATTGTCTGGGTGATACGGCATCTTATTGTAGTTTTGATTTGCATTTCTCTAATGACTAATGATGGAGAGCATTTCCACATGTGTCTGTTAGCTGCCTGAATGTCTTCTTTGGTGAAGTTCATAGGTTATCTTCCAGGAACTTTATAGTTTTAGCTTTAACATTTAGGTCTTTGATCCATTTTGAGTTAGTTTTTGCATATGGTGTGAGGTGTGAATCCTGTTTTATTTTTCTGCAGATGGATATCCAGTTTTGCCAGCCCCGTTTGTTAAAAGAGACTGTTTCTTCCCCATGTGATAGATTGCAACCCTTTGTCAAAGACCAGCTGGCCAAAGATGGATTTACTTCTGGGTTCTCCGTTATTTTCCATTGGTCTGTGTGTCTGTCATTGCACCAGTACCAGGCTGTTTTGATTACTGTAGCTGTATAGTAAGTTTTGAGATTGGAAAGTGTGAGGCCTCCTACTTTGTTCTTCTGCTTCAGTACTGCTTTAGCTATTTAGGGTCTTTTTTTTTTTTTTTCCAATATAAAGTTGGAGTTTAGTTTTTCCATTTCATTAAAGAATGTTGTTGGGATTTGGATTGGGATTGCATTATATCTGTAGATCACTTTGGGTAGTATTGACATGTTCACAATGTTAAGTCTTTCAGTCCATGAGCATGGAATGTCATTCCAATTATGTAGGTCTCTTTTGGTTTCTTGCAGTAGTATTTTATAGTTTTTTTTTTTAATAAGTCTTTTACATCCTTGGTTAGGTTTATTCCTACGTATTTTATCCTTTTGTGGGCTATTGTAAATGATGGTGTTTTCTTGACTTGCTTTTTGGAGTTCTCCTTAGTGTAGAGCAACTCAGCTGATTTTTGTGTGTTGACTGTGTACCTTGCCACTTCGCTGAATGCTTCTATTAGTTCCACTAACTTTCTTGTGGACTCTCCTGGGGTTTTCTATGTATAGGGTCATGTCATCTGCTAATATGGGTAGTTTTACTATTTCCTTCCCAATTTGGGTACCGTTTATTTCCCTTTCTTGCCTTATTGCTCTGGCTAGGACTTCCAGTACAGTATTGAATTAGAGTGGTGATAATGGGCATCCTTGCTCTCAATCTTTCTTCCTTGAGAATAATATTGGCTATTGGTTTTGCGTATATGCCCTTAATTACGTTGAGGAATTTCCATTCTTTTCCTGTTTTGCTGAGGCTTTTAATCAGAAAAGGGTGTTAGATTTTATCAAATGCCTTTTCTGCATCTATTGAGATGATCATGTGATTGTTTTCCTTTGTTTTATTTATGTCGTGGATTACGCTGATTGATTTTCTAATATTGAACCACCCTTGCATCCATGATATGAATCCCACCTGACCATGATGTATTTTTTTTTGATATGCTGTTGATAATTCTAGGGTAATGTTCTGTATACATTGGCTAGAATTTTGTTGAGAATTTTTGTGTCTGTATTCATGAGGGATATTTTCTTTTGTAAATTTCTTTTTTTGTGGTGTCTTTGCCTGGCTTTGGTGTCAGGATTATACTGGCTTTATAGAATGAATTAGGGAGTATTCTTTCCTTTTCTGTGTTCTGAAATGGTTTGAGTAGAATTGGTATCAATGCTTCTCTGAACGTTTGGTAGAATTCTTCAGAGGAGCCGTCTGGACCAGGACTTCTTTAAAAAAATTTTTTTTAAATTGTACTTTAGATGAAGGTTTACAGAACAAATAGTTTAATGAAAAACAGTACACATACTGTTTTATGACATTGGTTAACAACCCCACAACATGTCAGTACTCTCCCTTCTCAACCTGGGAGGATCATTTTTTTTTTTTTTTTTGGTGAAAATATACACAGCCAAAGATAAACACCATTTCAAAAATTTCTACACGTACAATTCATTGACATCAATTACAGTTGTGCTGCTATTCTCACTATCCTTTTCAAAATTATTCCATCGCCATTATCTTCAACTCCCTGTCCCCAAGGCTTCCCATCAAAATTTTTGAGTTGCTGTTGTCAATTTGATCTCACATAGACAATTCTTTTTTTTTGAACTTTAGCTGAAGGTTAACAGAACAAGTAGTTTCTCATTAAACAGTTAATACACATATTGCCGCGTGACAGTGGTTAACAACCCCACGACATCTCAACACTATCCCTTCTCAACCTTGGGTTCTCTATCACCAGCTTTCCTGTCCCCTCCTGCCTTCTAGTCCTTGTCCCTAGACTCCTGTGTCTCATTAGTCTCGTTTTGTTTTATGGGGCTGTCCAATCCCTGGCTGAACGGTGAACCTTGAGAGTGACTTCACCACTGGAGCTAAAAGGGTGTCCGAGGGCCAAACTCTCAGGGTTTCTGCAGTCTGTGTCAGGCCAGTAAATCTGGTCTCTTTTGTGTGTTAGAATTTTGTTCTACATCATTCTCCAGCTCTATCCAGGACCCTCTGTTGTGATCCCGGTCAGAGCAGTCAGTGGTGGTAGCTGGCCATCATCTAGCTGTACTGGAGTCAGTCTGGTGGAGGCCTTGGTAGCTGTGGTCCATTAGTCCTTTGGATTGAACTTTTCCTTGTATCCTGTTCTCTTCATTCTCCCTTGCTCCCTAAGGGGTAAGACCGAGTATCTTAGATGGCTACTTACAGTCTTTTAACCCCAGACGCTACTCACCAAGGTAGAACGTAGAACATTGTCTTTATAAACTGTGTTCTGCCAATTGAGCTAGATGTTCCCTGATACCATGGTCCCCACAGTGGACTGGGGCTTTTTTGTTGGGAGTTTTTTTTCCCCATGATATCTTCAATTTCTTCTTTTGTTATGTGTCTGTTTAGATTTTCTGTCTCTGTACTAGTTTAGGTAGGTAGTGTATTTCTAGAAATTTGTCCATTTCTTCTAGGTTTTTAAATTTGTTGGAGTACAGTTTTTCATAATATTCTGTTATAGCCCTTTTTATCTTGGTTCTTTTGTAATGTCACCCATTTCATTTTTTATTATTTGCATCTTCTCATTTTTTTTTTTGGTCGATTTGGCCAGTGGTTTTTCAGTTTTATTGATCCTTTCAAAGAACCAACTTCTAGTCTTGTTGATTCTTTCTATTGTTTTTCTGTTTTCTGTTTCATTTGTTTCTGCTCTAATCTTTGTTATTTCCTTTCTTTTGGTAACTGTGATCTTCTTTCAGTCTTTCTTTCCTACTTGTTCAAATTGTTGGGTTAAGTTATTGATTTTGGACCTTTCTTCTTTTTGGTTATATGTGTTTGTTGCTATAGATTTTCCTGTGAGCAGTGCTTTTGCTGTGTCCCAAAGGTTTTGGTATGTTGTGTTTTCATTCTCATTTGATTCTAAATATTTTTGAATTTCATTTTTTTATTTCTTTTATGAGCCAGTAGTTTTTAAGTGATGTGTTATTTAGTTTCCATGAATTTAATTTTTTTCTTTGTTCTTCCTGTTATTGATTTCTGGTTTTATAGTGTTAAATGGTCAGAGAAGATGCTTTATATTATTTCAGTGTTTTGTAGTTTACTGAGGTTTTTTTCGTGGTTTAAAATATGGTCTTGTCTGGGATAATGTTCTTTATGCATTGGAGAAGAATGTGTATTGTGCTGCTGTTGGGTGGTGTGTTCTGTATATGTCTGTGAGGTTGAGCTGGTTTTGTTATTTAGATAGTCTGTATCTTT
Organism: Dugong dugon; assembly: GCA_030035585.1. NCBI lineage: Eukaryota > Metazoa > Chordata > Mammalia > Sirenia > Dugongidae > Dugong > Dugong dugon. Next base: position 159,007,116 of record CM057462.1, read on the forward strand.
GTAGATTTTCTTTTTAGTTTTTCTATCATCGAAAGGTGTGTGCTAAAGTCTCCTGCTATTGTAGAACTGATCACTTCTCTTTTCAGTTCTATTAGAGAATGTTTCATGTATTTTGGAACTCTGTCATTGGGTGCATGAATATTTATTATTGTTGTGTCTTCTTGGTGAATTGACCCTTTAATCATTATATAATGCCCTTCTTTTTCCCTTATAATAGATTTTGATTTAAAGTCTGTTTTGTTAGAAATTTTTATTGCCACTCCTGCTCTCTTTTGGTTACTGTTTGCTTGATATACTTTTTTCCCATCCTTTGATTTTTAACCTTTTTATGTCAAGTGTGTTTTGTAGGCAACATATTGATTGGTCATTTTTTTTAATCCATTCTGCCACTCTGTGCTTCTTGACTGGTGCATTTAATCCATTTACATTCACTGTGACTATCGATAGGTATGAATTCATCGCTGTCATTTTGTTATACTTTTTTTGTAGTGTTAATGGTTTGTTTCTCTTAATTTTCTGTGCTGAGTTCTTTTGTGTATGGATTTCCGTTTTCTATCATTTGTTGATGTTTTTGTGTTTACTGAGTCTTTTTGATTTTCTTTTGTATTTTGGCTAGTAGATTTATTAATTTTCTTTGTGGTTAAAAACCAAACCCATTGCCGTTGAGTCAATTCCAACTCATAACAAACCTGTAGGACAGAATAGAGGTGGCCCATAGGGTTTCCAAGGCTGTAATCTTTAGGGGCACATATTGCCAAATCCTTCTTCTTTGGAGTGACTGGTGGGTTTGAACTACTTCAGGTTGGTGCTAGCAGTTAGTGTGTCTGCTGGAGAACAGAACAGGATGTCTCTGTAGCCATTAGACAGCAGTGCTTCCTGAATGGACATGTTAGGTCCTCTGCACATGCACGAATTGGCATCTCAGTAGGTGGTGGGGGATCAAGGGGTTTCAGAGCATGTTAGCATATTACCTTTTGGTTAGTGGTTGAGCACTTAACCACTGTGTCACCAGAGCTCCTCTCTTGGTGGTTACTCTGAAGTTTAACTTCTTTTGATTAAAACAGTCTGTTATATCTTGAAATCTACTTGACTTCTCCACATGGAAGTTCTATAACTACACCATTTATTCCTTGTTTTGTTTTGAAGTTGTCGTTTACAGCTTAACATCTCTGATTCACTGTAATTAGTTTTGCAGCATTATTTTATTTTTGTGATGTCTTTATCTGGGTTGTTATCTGAGTCATGCTGTTGTATGTCTTTATCTCAGGTGGTTGTCTGATGTTCTCTGTCTGAAGGGCTCCTTTTAGTATTTCTCGAAAGATTGGTCTTATGTTTAGAAATTCCCTTAATTTCTGCTTCCTGGGGAATGTCCTAGTTACCCCTTTGTTTTTGAAAGACAGTTTTGCTAGATGTATGCTTCTTGGTTGGCAATTCTTTTCTTTCAGGATTTTGCATATATCATCCCATTGCCTTCTTGCTGGCATGGTTTCTGAAGAGAAATCAGTGTTTAGTCTTATTGATGCCCCTTTGAAAGTGATGTTTCAGTTTTCACGTGCTGCTCTCAAAATTCTTTGTCTTTGGTTTTGGAAAGTTTGACTATGATATGTCTTGGTGAATTTCTTTTGCGGTCTATTCTGTATGGGGTTCATTGAGCTTCTTGGATGGAAACCTTCTTGTCTTTTGTTATATTTGACAAGTTTTCTGCCAATATATCTTCAAAAAGTTTCTACTTTTTTTCTTCTGTTCTTCTGGAATTCCTACTGTGTGTAAATTATTTTTCTTGATGATGTCCCCGTAACTTTTAGACTTTCTTAATTTTTCTTCAGTCTTTTTTTTTATTGTATCTCAAACAGCTAGTATCACAGGATTTGTCCTGTATTTTGCTGATTCTTTCTTTTATTGATTCAGTTTTACTTCTGTGTTCTTTCATTATCTATTTCTGATATTTTATTGTTAAGCTTCTGAATTTCTAGCTGTTGTTTTTGTATGGTTTCTATTTGTATATTTAGTTTGTCATTTTGTTCTTGTATTGTTTTCCTGAATTCTTCTAGCTTTTTTCCTGTGTTTTCCCTGATCTTTTTGAGGACCCAAAATATAAGTCTTTTGAATTCCTTATCTGGTAGATTTATTATCAGTTATTTATCAGGAAGGTTTTCTGTCCCTTTATTTTGGTCACTTGCTTGATCCGTCTTATTTTGTTTCTTCATATGATTAGTTATTGGTTACTGTTTCTGAGATATTTAAGTATTAATTAATTTACTGGTATATATTTTTATTGACTTTGTTTTGTCCTGATTTTTTTGTTTTGTTTTGATACATCAGGAACTTTCTTTTCTTTCTCTTTTTTTTAATTGTTGTAGTTAAATGAAATTTTCATTTCAAGTTAGTCTCCCATACAAAATTTTATACATACATTGTTATGTGACCCTAATTGCTTATCCCATTCTGTGACAGCACACTCCTCCTTTCCGCCCCTGATTCTCCACGTCCATTCAGTCAGCTCCTAACCCTCTCTACCTTCCTATCTCACCTCTGGACAGAAGCTGCCCCTTTGTTCTCTTGTATCTACATGACTAAGAGGCACACTCTTCACGAGTATCACTTTATATCTCACAGTCCAGTCCAATCCCTGTCTGAAGAGATCTCGGAAATTGTTTTAGTTCTGGGCTGATAGAGAATCCGGGGGCTGTGCTTTCTGGGGTACCTCCAGTCTCAGACCATTAGGTCTGGTCTTCTTATTAGAATTTGAGTTCTGCACCCCATCTTTCTGCTGCTTCATCAGGGACTTCTCTGCTGTGTTCCCTGTCAGGGCGGTCCTTGTTCTTCTGGTCTCAGGCTGATGAAGTTTCTGGTTTATGTGGCCTTTTCTGTCTCTTGGGCTAGTACTTTCTTTTTGTCTTTGATGTTCTTCGTTCTCCTTTACTCCAAGTGGTTGGGACTTAAGACCCCAGATGCCACTCACCAAAGTAGGATGCAGAACATTTTCTTTATAAGCTTTGTTATACCAATTGACCTAGATGTCCCCAGAAAGCATGGTCCCCAGACCCCTACCCCTGCTACTCTGTCTCTCAAAGTATTTGATTGTATTGAGGAAACTTCTTAGCTTTGGTTTAGTCCAGTTGTGCTGGCTTCCCCTTTAGTGTGTGCTGTCCTTCCCTTTGCCTAAGATGATTCTTATCTACTGTCTAGTTAGTGAATAACCCTCCCCCTCCCTCACCCCCCGTAACCATCAAAGAATGTTTTCTTCTGTGTTTAAACCTTTTCTTGAGTTCTTATAATAGTGGTTTTATACAGTATTTGTCCTTCTGTGACTGACTAAATTCATTCAGCATAATAAGTTCCAGCCTCCACCATGTTATACGATGTTTCACAGCTTCATTGTTATTTTTTATCATTGCATAATATTCCGTTGTGTGGCTATACCATAATTTATCCATTTGTCCGTTGATGGGCACCTAGGTTGTTTCCATCTTTTTGCTATTTTAAATGGTGCTGCAGTGAACATGGGTGTGCGTATATCTGTTTGTGTGATGGCTCTTATTTCTCTAGGATATATTCCAAGGAGCGGGTTAGCTGGGTCGTATGGTACTTCTATTTCTAGTCTTTTAAGGGGGCGCCAAATCGATTTCCAAAGCGGTTGTACCATTTTACATTCCCACCAACAATGTATAAATGTTTCAGTCTCTCCACAACTACTCCAGCATTTATTATTTTGTGTTTTTTGGATTAAGGCTAGCCTTGTTGGGGTGAGATAATAGCTCATTGTAGTTTTGATCTGCATTTCTCTAAATGGCTAATGCTGGTGAGCATTTCATCATGTGTCAGCCGCCTGAATATCTTCTTTGGTGAAGTGCCTGTTCATATCCCTTGCCCATTTTTTAATTGGGTTATTTGTCTTTTTGTTGTTGAGGTTTTGCAGTATCTTGTAGATTTCAGAGATTGGACACTGATTGGATTTGTCGTAGCAAAAAATTTTTTCCCAGTCTTTTTACTCTTCTGGTGAAGTCTTTTGATGAGCATAACTGTTTGATTTTTAGGAGCTCCCATTTATCTAGTCTCTCTTCTGGTGCTTGTGCATTGTTACTTACAGTTCGTATTGTGTTTATGCCATGTGTTAGGCTCCTACCATTGTCCTTATTTTTTCTTCCATGATCTTCATTGTTTTTGATTTTGTATTTAAGTCTTTGATCCATTTGGAGTTAGTTTTTGTACATGGTGTGAGGTATGGGTCTTGTTACTTTTTTTTTCAGGTGGATATCCAGTTATTCCAGCACTGTTTGTTAAAGAGACTGTCTTTTCCCCAATTAATGGAGTTTGGGCCTTTGTCAAAAATTAGTTGCTCATAGGTGGATGAGCTTATATATGGATTCTCAAGTCTTTTCCATTGGTCTATGTATCTGTTGTTGTATCAGAACCAGACTGTTGTGACTACTGTGGCAGTGTAATAGGTCCTAAGATCAGGTAGTGTAAGGCCTACCACTTTGTTCTTCTTCTTGAGTAATGCTTTATTTACTCACGGTGTCTTCGTTTTCCATATGAAGTTGGTGATTTGTTTCTCCATCTCATTAAGAAATGCCTTTGGAATTTGGATCAGGATTGCCTTGTATCCGTAGATTGCTTTGGGTAGAATTGACATTTTCACTATGTTGAGTCTACCTATCCATGAGCAAGGTATATTTTTCCACTTATGCAGGTTTTTTTTAGTTTCTTGCTGTAGTGTTTTGTAGTTCTCTCTATATGGATCTTTTATGTTTCTGGTTAGATTTGTTCGTAAGTACTTTATCTTCTTCGGGGCTACTGTAAATGGTATTGATTTGGTGATTTCCTCTTCAAAGTTCTGTTGGTGTAGAGGTATCCAACTGATGTTTGTAGGTTTATCTTGTATCCTGCAACTTTGCTGAAATCTTCTATTAGTTCCAGTAGTTTTCTTGTGGATTCTTTGGGGTTTTCTGCATGTAAGATCATATAATCTGCAAATAGAGATACTTCAATTTGATGCCCTTTATTTCTTTTTCTTGCCTAATTGCTCTGGCTAGGACCTCCAGTGCAATGTTGAATAAGAGTGGTGATAGAGTGCATCGTTTTCTGGTTCCTATTCTCAAGGGGAATGCTTTCCAAGTCTTTCCATTTAGGATGATGTTGGCTATTGGCTTCGTATAAATGCCCTTAATTATATTGAGGAATTTGTCTTCTGTTCCTATTTAATTGAGAGTTTTTATCATGAATGGGTGTTGGACTTTGTCAAATGCCTTTCTGCATCGATTGATAAGATCATGTGGTTCTTGTCTTTAGTTTTATTTATGTGATGGATTACACTGATTGTTTTTCTAATGTTGAACCATTCCTCCATACCTAGTATAAATCCTAATTGGTCATGGTGAATTATTTTTTTGATATATTGCTGAATTTTATTGGCTAGAAATTTGTTGAGGATTCTTGCGTCAGTGTTCATGAGGGTTATTTGTCTGCAGTTTTCTTTCTTTGTGATGTTTTTACCTGGTTTTGGTATCAGGGTTATGCTGGCTTCATAGAATGTGTTTGGGAGTATTCCATCCTTTTCTATGCTCTGAAATACTTTTAGTAGAAGTGGTGTTATCTCTTCTGTGAAAGTTTGGTAGAATTCTTCAGTGAAGTCATCTGGGCCAGCATTTTTTTTTGGTTGGGAGTTTTTAAATAACCTTTTCAATCTCTTCTTTTGTTATGGGTTTATTTAGTTGTACCTCTGTTTGTGTTAGTTTAGGTAGGTAGTGAGTTTCTAGAAATTTGTCTATTTCCTCTTGGTTTTCAAATTTGTTAGAGTACGGTTTTTCATAGTAATCTGTTACGATTCTTAATTTCAGTAGGGTCTGTTGTGATGTCACACATCTCATTTCTTATACGGGTTATCTGCTTCCTCACCTGTTTTTCTTTTGTCAGTTTGGTCAATGGTTTATTAGTTTTGTTGATCTTTTCAAAGAACCAGCTTTTGGACTTGTGAACTGTTTCAATTGTCTTTCTATTCTCTATTTCATTTAATTCTGCTCTAATTCTTATTATTTTCTTCCTTCTGGTGCCTATGGGCTTGTTTTGCTGCTCTCTTTCTACTTGTTCCAGTTGTAGGGTTAATGTTTTGATTATGGCTCTTTCTTCCTTTTGGATGTGTGCATTTATTGGTATAAGCTGACCTTTCAGCACTGCTTTTGCTGTGTCCCAAAGGTTCTGGTAGGATGTGGTTTCATTCTCGTTTGATTCTATGAATTTCTTTATTCCATTCTTAATTTCTTCTATCACCCAGTAGTATTTGATCAAGCTGTTGTTCAGTTTCCATGTGTTTGATTATTTTTTGTTTTTGTGTTGTTGATTTCCACTTTTATGGCTTTATGGTCAGAAAAGATGCTTTGTAATATTTCGATGTTTTGGATTTTGTTAAGGCTTGCTTTATGGCTTAATATGTGGTCTGTTCTGGAGAATGTCTCATGTGCGTTGGAAAAGAAAGTATACTTCGCTGCTGTTGCGTACAGTGTTCGGTATATATCCATGAGATCACGTTGGTTGATCGTAGCATTTAGTTCTTCCTTGTCTTCGCTGAGCTTCTTTCTGCATGTTCTGTCTTTCACCAAAAGTGGTGTGTTGAAATATCCTACTATTATTGTGGAACTATTTATCTCTCTTTTCAGTGCTGTTAGAATTTGTTTTATGTATTTTGGAGCCTTGTCGTTGGGTGTGTAAATATTTATTATAGTTATGTTCTCCTGGTGTATTGACCCTTTAATCATTATATAGTCCCCCCTTCCTTTTCGTTTCTGGTGGAATTTACTTGAAAGTTTACTTTGTCAGAAATCAATATTGCCACTCCTGCTCTTTTTTGAGTGTTGTTTGCTTGATATATTTTTTTCCCATTCTTTGAGTTTTAGTCTGTTTGTGTCTTTAAGTCTAAGGTGCATCTCTTGTAGGCAGCCTATAGGCAGGTCTTGTTTTTTATCCAGTTTGCCACTCTCTGTCTCTTTATTGGTACGTTAAGTCTGTTTTCTTTCAACATAATTATTGCTAGGTATGAGTTTAGTGCTGTCGTCCTGATGTTTCTTTTTGTGTGTTCACAGTTTCTTTGTTCCCCTTAATTTACTGTGCTAAGTTGTTTTTCTTCATATATTTTTTCATTGTTGTAGATTTTGTGTTTGCTGGGTCTTTATATTTTTCTACTTTGTTATTTTAATTTGTTGGATTGTTAGATTCCTTTGTGGTTACCTTAATATTTGTTCCTATTTTTCTTCATTTACACCGGTCTTTTATTTCTTTATATAGCCTTGACTTTTCCTCCATATGAAAAGTCGGTGTTTGCATTTTTTAAGTCCCTCTTTTTTGTTTTAATGTCCTTTTTTACTTACTGATATTTCTGTTTCCCTATTTTCAGTGTTTTAGCTTTGATGTATTTTTGATTTCCCTGTCTGAGTTAATATCTGGTTGCTTTCTCCTGTGTTCTAGTCTTGCGTTGTTATCTGATGTTATTGATTATCTAACAGTAGGACTCCCTTTAGTATTTCTTGTAATTTTGGTTTTGTTTTTGCAAATTCCCTAAACTTCTGTTTATCTGGAAATGCCCTAATTTCGTCACCATATTTGAGAGAGCGTTTTGCTGGGTATGTAATTCTTGGCTGGAAGTTGTTTTCCTTCAAGGCTTTATATATGTCATCCCCTTGCCTTTTTGCCTGCATGGTTTCTGCTGAGTAGTCCGAGCTTATTCTAATTGACTCTTCTTTGTGGATGACTTTTCTGTTATCACTAGCTGCTCTTAAAATTCTTTCTTTATCTTTGGTTTTGGTAAGTTTGATTATAATATGTCTTTGTGACTTTGTTTTGCATCTGCCTCATATGGAGTTCGATGCGCATCTTGGATAGATATCTTTTCATCCTTCGTGATATAAGAGAAGTTTTCTGCGAACAAATCTTCAACAATTTTCTCTATATTTTCTTTTATCCCCCTGTTCTTGTAGTCCAGTCACTTGTAGGTTATTTCTCTTGATAGAGTCCCACATAACACTTAGAGTTTCTTCATTCTTTTTCATTCTTTTATCTGATTTTTCCTCAAGTAAGATGGCGTCAAGAGCTTTATCTTCAGTGTCACTGATTCTAACTTCCATTGCCTCGATTCTGCTCCTGTGATTTTCTGTTGAGTTGTCTGAATCTGAAATGGTATTATCTTTTTTTAAACTTTTTTTTATTGTACTTTAGATGAAAGTTTACAGAACGAATAGTTTCTCATTAAACAGTACACATATTGTTTTGTAACAACCACACGACATGTCAACACTCTTCCTTCTCGACCTTGAGGACCTTTTTTTTTGTGAAAATATACATAGCCAAAGTTACACCATTTTGAAAGTTTCTGCACGAACAATTCAGTGACATTGATTACATTCTTCATGTCGTGCTGCTATTCTCAGTGTTTTTTTCCAAATTTTTTCATCACCATTATTTTCAACTCACTGTCCCCTAGGCTTCCCATCAAACCTTTTGAGTTGCTGTTGTCAATTTGATTTCACATAGGTAATTGTTTTTTTTTTTTGTACCTTAGATGAAGATTTGCGAAACAAATAGTTTCTTATTAAACAGTACGTATGTTGCTCTATGACATTGGTTAACAACCTCAGTACACATCAATACTGTCCTTCCTCCACCTTAGTTCCCTATCACCAACTTTCCTGTCCCCTTCTGCCTTCTAGTCCTTGTCCCTGGACTGCTGTGCCTCAGTAGTCCCGTTTTGTTTTATGTGGCTGTCCAGTCCCTAGCTGAATGGTGAACCTCGGAAGTGACTTTGCCACAGAGCTAGAAGGGGTCTGGGGGCCATACTCTCAGGGTTTCTCCAGTCTCTTTTAGACCAGTAAATCTGGTCGTTTTTTTGTGTGTTAGATTTTTGTTCTATGTCCTTCTCCAGCTTTGTCCAGAACCCTCTGTTGTGATCCCGGTCAGAAGAGTCAGTGCCGGAAGCTGGGCACCATCTATCTGTACTGGACTCAGCCTGGTGGAGGCCTTGGTAGCTGTGGACAATTAGTCCTTCAGAGTAATCTTTTCTTTGTATCCTGTTCTCTTCGTTTTTCCTTGCTCCCAAAGGGGTGAGACCAGTGGAGTATCTTAGACAGCTTCTGACAGGCTTTTAAGACCCCAGATGCTACTCACCAAGATAGAATAAAGAACATTGCCTTTATAAACTGTGTTATGCCAGTTGAGCTAGATATTCCCCAAGACCATGGTCCCCACAGCACTCAACCCAGCAATTCAGTCCCTCTGAGTTTGGATGTGTCTCTGGAGCTTCCATGACCTTTCCTTGTATAAGTTGTGCTGGCTTCCCCAGTATTGTGTACTTTCTCACCCTTCACCAAAGATACCGCTTATCTATTGCCTGTTAAGTATTTCTCCCCCACCCCACCCATCCCTGGTAACCAACAAAGATTGTTACTTTTTGTGTGTAGGCTTTTTCATGGGTTTTTACCATATAGGTCTCATACAATCTTTGTCCTTTTGTGATTGACTTATTCCACTCAGCATAATGTCCTCCATTTTCATCCATATTATGAGATGCTTTACAGATGGTTGTTCTTTATCGTTGCATAGTACTCCGTTGAGTGTACGTACCATAGTTTGTTTATCCATTCATCTGTCGATGGGTATCTAGGTTGTTTCCATCTTTTTGTTGTTAACAATGGTGCCATGATCATAGGTGTGTGTATGTCTATTTGAGTGATGACTCATGTTTCTCTAGAATATATTCCTAGGTGTGGGATTGGTGGATCATATGGTATTTCTATTTCTAGCTTTCTAAGGAAGCGTCATATCATTTTGCCTTCCCACCAACAATGTGTAAGAGGTCCGATCTCCCAGCAGCCTCTCTAACTTTTGTTATTTCCACTGTTTTAGATTCGTGCCGGTAATGCCGGGGTGAGATGGTATCTCACTGTAGTTTCGATTTGCATTTCTCTAATGGCTAGTGATCATGTGCATTTCCTCATATGTGTGTTGGCCGCTTGAATGTCTTCTTTGGTGAAGTGTCTGTTTATTTCCTTTGACCATTTTTTAATAGGATTATTTGTCTTTTTGTTGTAGAGGTGTTGGATTTTCTTGTAGATTATGGAGATTAGACCCTTGTCTGATTTGTACTGTCCAAAAATTTTTTCCCAGTCTGTAGATTCTCTTTTTACTCTTTTGCTGAAGTCTTTTGAAGAGTATAGGTGTTTGATTTTTAGAGGATCCCAGTTATCTAGCTTATCTTCTGGGGTTTGTGTGTTGATGGTTATGGTTTGTATCCTGTTAGTGCCATGTATTAGGGTCTGTACCATTGGTCCTATTTTTTCTTCTATGAACTTTATAGTTTTTGGCTTTGTATTTAGGCCTTGGCCCATTTTGAATTAGTTTTTGTATATAGCGTGAGGTATGGGTCCTGTTTCATTTTTTTGCAGATGGATATCCAGTTTTGCCAGCACCATTTGTTAAAAAGACTGACTTTTCCCCATTTGATGGACTTTTTGATGATTAGATGACCGTAGGTGGATGGATTTACAATGTCTGGGTTCTCATTTCTGTTTAATTGTTCAGTGTATGTGTTGTTGTACCAGTACCAGACTGTTTTTAGTACCATGGCTGTATAGTAGTTTCTGAGGTCCTCCAACTTTATTCTTCTTCTTCAGTAGTTCTTTACTTATTCGGGGTTTCTTTCCTTTCCATATGAAGTTAATGATTAGTATTTTCATCCCTTTGTAGAATGTTGTTGGTATTTGGATTGGAATTCCGTTGTATTTGTAAATTCCTTTGGGTAGAATTGTCGTTTTCACAATGTTGTGTCTACCTATCCATGAGCATGGTATGTTTTTCCATTTATGTAGATCCCTTTGTATTTCTTGCAGTAATGTTTTTTAGTTTTCTTTGTATAGCTCTTTTACATCCCTGGTTAGATTTATTCCTAAGTATTTTATTTTTTTAGGGGTTATTATAAATAGTATTGTTTTTCTGATTTCCTTTTCATCGTTCTCTTTATTGGTGTATAGGAATCCAACTGATTTTTGTGTGTTTATCTTATTTCCTTCTACTGTGTTGAATCTTTCTATTAGTTCCAGTAGATTTGTCTCAGCATCATTTTTTGTAGAGACTTTTCTTTCCCCATTCAATAGTCTTGGTATCCTTGTCCAAAAATTAATTATCCATAAATGTATGTTCCCCGCTCCCCCACCGTACTCTGAATTCTGTTCTGTTGATTTATGTACTCTTATACCACTACTGTGCTGTGATTACTGTAGCTTTTTAGTTAAGTTTTAGAATTGGGAAATGTGAGTTATGCCACATTGTTCTTTTTCAAGATTGTTTTGGCTCTTCAGGACCCTGTACAATTCCGTATAAATTTGAGAATTGGCTTTTCTTCGAAAAAACCCTTGGAAATACTGATAGGAATTGCATTGAATCTGTATCTTACTTTGGACAGTATTGACATCTTAACAATATTAAGTCTTCTAATCTATGAATTCGGGATGTCTCTCCATTTATTTAGGCCTTCTTTAATTATTTTCAGTATGTTTTGTTGTTTTAGCATACAAGTCTTAAGCCTAGTTAGTTAAGTTTATTCTTAGATGCTTTATTCTTTCAGCTGCTGTTGTAAATGGAATTGTTTTCATTTCCTTTTTGGATTATTCATTACTGTGATATCGAGATACAACTGATTTTTATGTGTTGATCTTATACCCTGCAACTTTGTTGAATTCTTTTATTGGCTCTAGTAATTTTTCTGTGTATTCTTTGAGATTGTTTCAGTATAGAATCTTGTCATCTCTGAATAGAGATAGTTTTACCTATTCCTTTCCAATATGGGTGCCTTTTGTTTCTTTTTCTTGTCTTGTTACTCTGGCTAGAACTTCCAGTACATTGTTGAATAACAGTGGTGAAAGTGCACATTCTCGTGTTGTTCCTGATATAAAGGGGAAAGATTTTAGTGTTTCCCCATTGAATATAATGCTAGCTGTGAGTTTTTTGGTTTCTGTTATGTTGTGTATAGCTGGGGTGGAAATTTGCATTTTCACCCAGATATAATTAGTCAGAATCTACGTTTTAACAAGATCCCCAGGTGCTTCTTAGGTATAACTTCTTGGGAATTTGTTAGACATGCAAATTCTCGGAAGGGAACTAGTTAGGAACTTAAATTCTCAACAGGGATTCGAACCAGAATACACACGCACGCGTGCACCTTTATCATTTGAGGAGTTTCCCTCCTATTCCTAGTTTGCTGTTTTTTTAAAAATCATGTCAGGATGTTAGAGTTCACCAAATACTTTTACCATATCATTTGAGATGATTGTGTGTGTATATTTGTTTGTTTTATTAATGTGTTGTTTATGTTGATTGATTTTCTTATGTTGAACTATCTTAGCATTTCTGGGCCAAATCCCACTTGGTCATGATCCTTTTAATATGCTTTTGGATTCAGTTTGCTAGTATTTTGTTGAGTAGTTTTGCATCTATATTCATAAGGAATATTGATCTATAGTTTACTTGTTTTGTGGTTTTTTTGTCTGGCTGTCTATCAGGGTAATACTGACCTCATAGAAGAATAAGGAAGTGTTCTTTCCTCTTCTATATTTTTGGAAGAGTTTGAGATGGATTGGTGTTAATCCTTTGCTAAAAGTTTGGGAGAATTCATTAGTGAAGTCATCAGGTCCTGGACTTTTTGTTGTTGAGAGGCTTTTGATAACTGATTAAACTTTAATTGTCTTTATTTGTGATAGGTATTGTGATGGTGAAGGTTGTGTTGTCAGCTTGCTGGGCCATGATTCTCAGTGGTTTGTCGGTTATGATGTAGTTTGGCAGTTATGTAATGATGTAGTCATCTTCCATTTTGTGATGGATGTGAGAAGGCAGTCAGTTGAGAAGGGAGTTTCCTTGGGGTTGTGACCTGCATTGAGTATATATATGGACGTTCTGGCAAAAGTTCGTTTGCTCTGAATCTTGCATCTGGCTTGTCATCATCTGACCTTTGGTTTTTGGGACTTGAGCCAGCAGCCTACAATACTGCCTGCCAGTCTTGGGATTTGTTAGCCTCTGCAGCGTATGAGGCAGCAGCTTGCCATCTGACCTGCCGATCTTGGGATTCGTCGGCTTCTGCTGCCTGTGAACCAGCAGCCTTCCATCTTACTTCCTGATCTTGGATTCCTCAGCCTCTGCAGCCTGTGAGCCAGTAGCCTGTGTATGACCTGCTGATATTTGATTTGTCAGCCTCCGCAGCCCATCAGACAGCAGCCTACCGTCTTACCTGCCAGTCCTGGGTTTTTCAGCCCTGTGGCTGTGTGAGTCAGGAGAATCCTCCAGCTTAATGCTTGACCCGTGAACTTGGGACTTGCCAGCCTCTACAACAGCATGAGCCATTTCCTTGAGATAAATCTCTCTTTGTCTCTCTCTCTCTATGTATACATTTCACTGGTTTAGCTTCTCTAGAGACCTCAGCCTAAGATGGGTTTATTTTGAGGTTTTGTATTTGTTATATAGTTAGTTTTTTGTGTATATTTAGTAATTTGTTCATTTCATTAATGTTATCTAATTTGTTGGTAGACAGTTGTTTATAGTATTCCCTTATGGCCTTTTTAGGTCCTGTAGTGTCGGTAGTAATGTTCCCACTTTCGGTTCTGATTTTAGTAATTTGCCTGTTGTCTTTTTTTTCTTTTCTTTCCCCTTTGTCAGTCTACCTAAAGGTTTGTCAGTTTTGTTGATTGTTTTTCAAAGAATCAACTTACGGTTTCATTGATTATATTTTTTATTTTCTATGTTGTTTATGTCTACTTTAATTTTATAATCTTCTGCTAGCTTTGTGTTTGGTTTACTTTTTTTTTTCTAATTTCTTAAGGTGTAAAGCTATGTTATTTACTTGATATCGTTCTTTTTTTTTTAAAGTAGGTGTTTACTCCTATAAATTTCCTACTAAGCACAGCTTTTGTTGCATCTCATGCCTTTTGGTATGCTGTGTTTCCATTTTCATTTTTTTCAACGTATTTTCTAATTTCCCCAGTGATTTCTTCTTCGATCCATTGGTGGTTTATGAATGTGTAGTTTTTTCCCCAAGATATTTGTGAATTTTTCAATTTTCCTCCTGTTAATTGATTTCTAGCTTTATTCCACTGCAGTTGGAGAAGATACTGTCTCGGTTTGAATTATGTCCCCCCAAAAATTTGTGTATCAATTTGGCTGGGCCACAATTCCCAGAATTGTGTAGGTGTTTTCCATTTTGTGATTGTAATTTTATGTTAAAGAGGATTAGGGTGGGATTGCAACACACCCTTATCCAGCTCACATCCCTGATCCAAGGTAAAGGGAGTTTCCTGGGGTGTGGCCTACACCACCTTTTATCTCTCAAGAAGAAAAAGGAGAGGGAAGCAAGCAGAGAATTGGGGATCTCATACCACCAAGAAACACCAGGAGCAGAGCACGTCCTTTGGACCCGAGGTTCCTGCACAGAGAAGCTCCTAGTCCAGGGGAAGACTGACGGTGATGAGAACCTTCCTTCAGAGCTGACAGAGAGAGAAAGCCTTTCCCTGGAGCTGACGCCCTGAATTCGGACTTCTAGCCTGCTAGACTGTGAGAAAATAAATTTCCCCTTGTTAAAACTTGTGGTATATCTGTTAGAGCAGCGCTCGATGACTAAGACAGATACTTTGTATAATTTCTATCATTTTAAACTTACTCAGAATTGCTTTATGTTCTAACACGGGGTCTGTCTTGGAGAATGTTTTATGTGAACTTAAGATGAACGTGTATTCTGCACTTGTTGGGTGGAGTGTTCAATATATGTCTGTTAGGTCTGGGTGGTTTATTGTGTTATTCAAGCTGTCTATTTCTTTGTAGATTTTCTGTCTGTTATTGAAAGTGGCTGTTGAAGTCACCAACTTTTGTTGTACAACTGTCTATTTTTCTCATTTCCGTCAACTTTTGCTTCATGTATTTTGGAGCTCTGTTGTTTAGTCCATACGTATTTGTAATTGTTAGGTCCTTTTGATGAATGGACTCGAATACTTACATATTTTACAATCAGATTATCAAAACTCCATCCTTCTGCATTCTAGTCTGTCTTTAAGTGCTCATCTTTAGTGGAACCCAAAAGGAAACTGGCTGATAAAAGAGAGATATAATTTGCAGAGTGTCATCTCCACCATCATGAAGCAGAATATAGAAGAGTGGATTTGGAATTGAAGATTATGGCTTACGCACTGCTACCGTCTGACTTCCTTTTTCTTAGGGCTAGATAAACAGTGGGTGAAGCAGGCTATGAGGCCTCTTCCTGGTAGGATTTGAGTTTAATGGCCAGCAGCTCATCTCCGGTAAAATGGGTGCATGATGGGGTGGGCCTTTTTTCAGAAGAGCTTTGCAGAATGTTATAACTTGTAATCCCTTTCAGGTGATGGTTTTTCCCCACGTAGATGAGCAGGAGGTCCTTTTCCCAAGAGTGATTGAGGCTGTTTAAATGGCAGACCCTCTTAGCTGGTGTTGGAGGTTGTACTGGTTTTCAACTCAGGTATAGCCTTGCAGGAGAGCAGACTGTATAGGTGAGTTCCTCTGTGGTTCCCAGGTCTCTTCCTAGATTTCTGGGGGGAAAAAAAAAAAACCTCAAAAAACCAAATCTGTTGCTGTCGGGTTAATTCTGATCTGACTCATAGCAACCCTATAGGACAGCGTACAGCTGCCCCATAGGATTTACAAGGACTGAGTGGTGGATTCAAACTGCCGACCTTTTGGTTAGCAGCCCAGTGCTTAACAACTGTGCCATTAGGGCTCCTGAGAGTACCTTCTAACTGAATGAGTAACAGTAATTATGGGCTGGTTGACTGCCTTCCTGCCTTCTACTTTGTTCTCATCTGTGCCATATTCAAAGTATCTTGGAGTTTCAAGCATGTAGGTGGGACTCATATCTATTTTTCAGTAGTGTTGGTGGGCCAGGGTTTTCCATTCTACATTGATTGAATTGTCATAATCAGAATTGAAAGGGGGAGAGTCAAAGGTGTATGCTTAGGTTATATTCCCAGAATTCCTTTTCTATTTGTAGAGAAAAAGAATTGTATAAGAGGAGTTTTGCATACAGATAGTAGAAAACCAACTATAATGAGTTCCATAAAGATATTTATTGGAAGGCTATTGGGTAAGTTTTAGAATTAACATAAAGTGTGGAGCACTAGATTTAGAAAATAAGAAGATATCAAAGGAAGCCAGGTACTCAGAACCACAGCCAGTATTAAGGAATGGTTAGGGTACCACTGTCAGTGCCATGGCCTTGCTATCTCTGGTCACTCACCTGCTCCAGATCTAGAGTGCTAGCCAAAGCATACAGTTAGTTGCCTTTGTCATAGGCCCTTGCTGCTAGAGGTTAGGAAAATCCAGTATCCTGAACTTTCCGGCTTTTATAGGGAAGGAGGGAATCCAATACCAATATACTGGTGAATCCTTGAATTTAGGAAGGGGATTATATATTGGAAGTTTAAGAAACATGAACCTAAAAGAACACTACATTTTGTAACAGTGACTTGTAGTACAGCTGGGAATAAAGTTCATACTGGCGGTATGTTATTTAGAGATATAAATAAATATAAATAGCGTTTTTAGACTGTCACCTTTCAGCACTTCTTTGCAGTGGTTTAAAACAGGGGCCGGTGCTGCCCCCCTTTAAGAGTGCTTGGAAATGTGGGGGCATTTTTTGGTTGTCAGAATGATGGAGGAGAGGGGAGTGTGAGGGAAGGAACTATTGGCATTTAGTGAATGGGGACCAGGAATGCTAAACATCCCGCAGTGCCCTGGTGGTTCTGCACAACTAAGAATTGAATTATTCTGCGCAAAATGCCAGTAGTGCATTTTAGAATTGCTAGGTTTATATGGATCATCTTGAGGGGCTAGAGATTATTAGTGGCTTCCTTATGCTTCACTGTTTGTGCACTGTGGCTTAAACGTTACTTTTTACTTCCTTGCTTTGCTTATAGTTCAAGGGACTTTATTCCTTTTCTAGCTAAACAAAAATTTTTTTGAAAAGTCGAGCTCCAGTCTAAATCCATGTTGTCTAGTTCTTGTTAATTTTTCCTTAAAAGTACAGAATAAAAATATTTCATGCCACTCTGTGCTGGTTGTTATTAGCAGCCTTTGTCCACTGAGTGTTGTCATTCTAATTAAAGTAGCAATTGGGTGAGACTGACACTGATTTGTTACGATTTGGATCCAGTGGGGCTGGTAGTATGTGGCTCTTGGTGTCTGTAGGAACAAACCCTTTAGCCGTCTGATCTGTATTTTACATGTTGTTGTCATGGGCCATTGAGTTGAATCTGGCGTAGTGGTTAAGCACTCAGCTGCTAACCGAAAGGTTGGCAATTCGAACCTACCAGTGGCTCTGCAGGGGAAAAGACTTAGTGATCTGCTCCCATAAAGGTTACAGCCAAGGAAACCCTATGGGGCAGTTCTACTCTGTCCTGTAGGGTCGCTATGAGTGTGAGTCTTTAGTACACGAGTAGTGTGAATCATTCTACATCACTTATACAGTCGCTGTCAGTATAAGTCTATCTTCCATGAGTAGTGCGAATCACTCCATATCACTAGGTCTGGTATACCATAAATTGAGTGACTTTTAAACAATGTAATAAAAACCAAACCAAGCGTGTTGCTGTCAAGTTGATTCTGCTTCATGTTGACCCCCATGAATATAGAGTAGAACTGTGCTCCAAGGTAGTGATCTTTTGGAAGCAGATAGCCAGGCCTTTCTTCCAAGGTGCCTATGGGTGGGTTCTAACCGCCAACCTTTCAGTTAGTAGTTGAGCACTGAACCATTTGTACCACCCAGGAACTCTTGGCGTATGTAATGTTGTTGCTGTGTGCCATCAAGTCCATTCCAACTTATGGTAACGCTGTAGGACAGAGTAGAACTGCTCCGTAGGGTTTCCTAGGCTGTAGTCTTTATGAGATCAGATTGCCAGGTCTTTTCTCCTGCAGAGCCTGCTGTTAGGTTTGAACTGCTGACCTTTTGGTTAACAGCTGAGTGCTTAATCATTGTGCCAGCAGGGCTCATTGTGTATGTAATAGGTAGTTACAAAATGCAGAGGTTTGGGGTGGAGGTGTGCCATTAGCTTGTGAGCTGCAGGGTTTGGGGCTGAGGGGAGGGACCAGTCTGAGAGAGAGCATCTTGTGGAGAAACCAAATAAACCTAGGCTGACCACAGAAGCTGTCAGTTTGAAGCGGCTAGACAGAGAGGATCTGAGCCAATAATATAGAAATTAGAGAAACCAGAAGAGAGAGAAGATTCAAAGTCAGAGAATGAGAAGGGAGAGTTCAGAGAAATTACCTGGGGAGATGGCTACAACAGTTATGTTATTGGTTTTTACTGCCCTAGATGTAGAGAGGGAGGTACTTGGTAAAGATGCTTGCAGTGCTAATGGCAGCTTTTGGCAGGCTGCACTAAAGACTGAATGGGTAATCTTTTACTCCACAGGAAAATAATAACGTAACAAAGCCTTTATAAAAAAAGCATTTAAAGTCTTGACAGATGACCTGTAGTGACTTTTTGTTTTGAACTGATGATGATTTCGTTTTTTCCTTTGATGCAGTGTTTCTTCATGTCTTTTGCCCATTTTCTGTTTTGGTTATGTGTTTTTTTACTGTTGAGATTTTTTTTTTTTTTTTTTTTTAATTTTATGGTGCTTTAAGTGAAAGTTTACAATTCAAGTTAGTCTCTCATACAAAAATTTATACACATTTTTATGTGACCCTATTCGCTTTTCCTATACTGTGATAGCACACTCTTCCTTTCCTCCATGGATTTCCCGTGTCCATTCATCCAGCTCCCGACCCTCTCTGCCTTCTCATCTCGCCTGTGGACAGGAGCTGCCCATTTAGTCTCATGTATTTCCTTGAGGTAAGAAGCACCTTCTTCACAAGCATCATTTTATGTCCCATAGTCCAGTCTAATCTTTGTCTAAAGGGTTGGCCTCGGGAATTGTTTTAGCTCTGGGTTGACAGAGATTCTGGGGGCCATGTTTTCCAGGGTTCCTCCATTCTCAGTCAGACCATTAAGTTTGGTCTTTGTACTAGAATTTGAGTTCTGCATCCCACCTTTCTCCTGCTCCATCACGGACTCTGTTGTGTTCCCTGTCAGGGTGATCATTGATGGTAGCCGGGCACCATCTAGTTCTTCTGGTCTCAGGCTGTTGAAGTCTCTGGTTTATGTGGCCCTTTCTGTCTCTTGGGCTAATACTTTCCTTGTGACTTTGGTGTTCTTCATTTTCCTTTACCATGAATAGGTGTTGGATTTTGTCAGATGCCTTTTCTATATCAGTTGATGGGTGGGTTGGGACCAATGGATGGCTGCTCGCTAGCTTTTAAGAACCCAGATACCACTCACCAAAATAGGATGCAGAAGATTTTCTTAACAGACTTTGTTATGCCAGTTGACGTAGATGTCCCCGGAAAGCATGGTTCCCATACCCCCAGCCCTACTACTCTGCCCCTTGAAGTGTTTGGTTGTATTCAGGAAACAGCTTTGGTTTAGTCCAGTTGTGCTGACTTCCCCTGTAGTGTGTGCTGTGCTTCCCTTCACCTAAGATAATTCTTGTCTACTATCTAGTTAGCAAATAACCCTCTCCTTCCCTCTCCCTCCCTCTCCACTCTTGTAACCATCAAAGAATGTTTTCTTCTGTGTTTAAACCTTTTCTTGAGTTCTTACAATTGTGCTCTTATACAATATTTGTCATTCTGTGACTGAGTAAATTCACTCAGCATAATGCTCTCCAGATCCCTCCATGTTATATTTCACGGATTCATCGTTGTTTTTTGTCATTGCGTAGTATTCCGTTGTGTAAATATACCATAATTCGTTCATCCGTTTGTTGGTTGATGGGCAGTTAGGTTGTTTCCATCTTTTTGCTATCGTGAACAGTGCTGCTATGAACATGGGTGCGCATATATCTATTCGTGTGACGGCTCTTATTTCTCTAGGATGTATTCCAAGGAGTGGTACTGTTGGATCGTATGGTACTTCATTTTCTAGCTTTTTAAGGAAGCGCCTAATCGATTTCCAAAGCGGTTGTACCATTTTACATTCCCACCAACGTGTATAAGTGTTCCAGTTTCTCCACAACCTCTCCAACATTTATTATTTTGTGTTTTTTGGATTAATGCCAGCCTTGTTGGGGTGAGATGATATCTCACTGTAGTTTTATTTGCATTTCTCTAATGGCTAATGATTGTGCGGATTTTCTCATGTGTCAGCTGCCTTAATGTCTTCTTTGGCGAAGTGCCTGTTCATATCCTTTGCCGGCTTTTTAATTGGGTTATTTGTCCTTTTGTTGTTGAGGTTTTGCAGTATCTTGTAGATTTTAGAGATTAGACACTGATCAAATTTGTCGTAGCCAAAAATTTTTTCCCAGTCTGTAGATTGTCTTTTGACTCTTTTGGTGAAGTCTTTTGATGAGCCTAAGTATTTGATTTTTAGGAGCTCCCAGTTATCTAGTTTCTCTTCTGGTGATTGTGCATTGTTACTTATGGTTTGTATTCTGTTTACGCCATGTATTAGGGCTCCTAGCATTGTCCCTGTTTTTACTTCTCTGATCTTTATTGTTTTCAATTTTATATTTAGGTTTTTGATCTGAGTTAATTTTTTGTGTATGGTGTGAGGTATGGGTCTTGTTTCAGTTTTTTGCAGATAGATATCCAGTTATGCCAGCATCATTTGTTAAAGAAACTGTCTTTTCCCCAGTTAACGGACTTTGGGCCTTTGTCAAGTATTAGCTGCTCATAGGTGGATGAATTTATGTCTGGATTCTCAATTCTGTTCCATTAGTTTATGTATCTGTTATTGTACCAGTACCAGGCTGTTTTGACTACCGTGGTGGTATAATAGGTTCCAAAATCAGGAAGTATGAAACCTCCCACTTTTTCTTCTTCTTGAGTTATGCTTTATTTATTTGGGGCCTCTTCCCTTTCCATATGAAGTTGGTGATTTGTTTCTCCATCTCATTAAAAAATGCCTTTGGAATTTGGATTGGGATTGCACCGTATCTGTAGATCACTTTGGGTAGAATTGACATTTTCACTATGTTGAATCTTCCTATCCATGAGCAAGGTATGTTTTTCCACTTATACAGGTCTCTCTTGGTTTCTTACAGCAGTGTCTTGTAGTTTTCATTGTATAGGTCTTTTATATCTCTGGTTAGATTTATTCCTAAGTATTTTTTCTTCTTGGGGGCTATTGTAAATGGTACTGATTTGGTGATTCCTCTTTGAAGTTCTGTTTGTTGGTGTAGAGGAATCCAACTTACTTTTGTATGTTTATTTTGTATCCTGATACTTTGCTGAAATCTTCTATTAGTTTCAGTAGTTTTCTTGTGAATTCTTTGGGGTTTCCTGTGTATAAGATCACATCATCTCCTAATAGAGATAACTTTTACTTTTTCCTTACCAATTTGGGTGGACTTTATTTCTTTTTCTAGCCTAATAGCTCTGGCTGGGACCTCCAGCACAATGTTGAGTAAGAATGGTGATAAAGGGCATCCTTGTCTGGTTTCCATTCTCAGGGGGAATGCTTTCAAAGTCTCTCCATTTAGGATGATGTTGGCTGTTCGCTTTGTATAAATGCCCTTAATTGTATTGAGGAATTTCCCTTCTATTCCTATTTTGCTGAGAGTTTTTGTCATGAATAGGTGTTGGAGTTTGTCAGATGCCTTTTCTGTATCAATTGATGAGATCATGTGGTTTTTGTCTTTAGTTTTATTAATGTGATGGATTACATTGATTGTTTTTCTGATGTTGAACCATCCCTGCATACCTGGTATACGTCCCACTTGATCATGAATTATTTTTTTGACGTTGTTGAATTCTTTTGGCTAGAATTTCATTGAGGATCTTTGGGTCAATATTCATGAGGGATATTGGTCTGTAATTTTTTTTGTCGTGTCTTTACCGGGTTTTGGTATCAGTGTTATTCTGGCTTCATAGAATGAGTCTGGGAGTATTCCATCGTTTTCTATGCTCTGAAATACCTTTAGTAGTAGTGCTGTTAACTCTTTTCTGAATGTTTGGTAAAATTATCCAGTGAAACTGTCAGGGCCAGGGCTTTTTTTTTGTTGGGAGTTTTTTAATTACATTTTCAGTCTCTTCTTTTATTATAGATTTATTTAGTTCTACCTCTGTGTTTGTTAGTTTAGGTAGGTAGTGAGTTTCGAGAAATTTTGTCCATTTCCTCCATGTTTTCAAATTTGTTAGAGTACAGTTTTTCATAGTATTCTGTTATGATTCTTTTAATTTCAGTTGGGTCTGTTGCGATATCACTTGTCTCATTTCTTATGCGGGTTATTTGCTTCCTCTCCTGTTTTTGTTTTGCCAGTTTGGTCAGTGGTTTATCAGTTTTGTTGATCTTTTCAAAGAACCAGCTTTTGGTCTTGTTGATGCTTTCGTTTGTTTTTCTATTCTCTATTTTATTTAATTTTGCTCTAATTCTTATTTCCTTTCTTCTGGCACCCAAGGGCTTCTTATGCTGCTCTTTTTCTACTTGTTCAACTTGAAGGGTTAATGTTTTGATTTTGGCCCTTTCTTCTTTTTGAATGTGTGCATTTATTGGTATAAACTGACCTCTGAGCACTGCTTTTGCTGTGTCCGTAACGTTCTGCTAGGATGTGTTTTCATTCTTACTTGATTCTATAAATTTCTTTATTCTGTCCTTAAGTTTTTCTATAACTGAGCAGTTTTTGTGCAAGGTGTTGTTCAATTTCCATGTGTTTGATTTTTTTTCCTTTTTCTGTTACTGATTTCTGCTTTTATGCCTTCATGATCAGAAAAGGTGCTTTCTAATATTTCAGTGCTTTGGATTCCGTTAAAGCTTGCTTTATGGCTTAATGTGTTGTCTATTCTGGAGAATGTTCCATTTGCATTGGAACAGAAAGTATACTTGTCTGCTGTTGGGTGGAGTGTTTAGTATACATCCATGAGATCAAGTTGTCTGATTGTGGCATTTAGGTCTTCCTTATAAACCCGGGTGGCATAGTGGTTAAGAGCTACAGCTACTGACCAGAAGGTCTGCAGTTTGAATCCATCATGCTCTCCTTGGAAACCACATGGGGCAGTTCTACCCTGAACTATAGGGTCACCATGAGTCAGAATCGACTTGTCGGCAGTGAGGTTGGTTTTTGGTTTTGTTGTCATTGATCTTCTTTCTGGATGTTTTATCCTTCACCAACAGTGGTATGTTGAAGTCTTCTACTATTATTGTGGAACTGTCTGTCTGTCTTCAGTGCTGTTAGAGTTTATGTATTTTAGAGTGCTGTCGTTGGGTGCCTAAATGCTTATTATAGTTTTGTCCTCTTGGTGTATTGACCCTTTAATGATTATATCGTGTCTTTCCTTGTCCTTTGTGGTGGATTTTACTTTAAAGTCTATTTTGTCAGAGATTAATATTGCCACTGCTTCTCTTTTTTGAGTGTTGTTTGCTTGATGTATGTTTTTTTCCATCCTTTGAATTTTAGTTTGTGTTTTTCAGTCTAAGTTCTGTCTCTTGTATGCAGCATGTAGATGGATGGGAGTTTTTTTTTTAATCCGTTCCGCCACTGTCTGTCTCTTTATTGTTGCATTTAGTCCGTTTTCATTCAGTGTAATTATCAATAGGTATGCATTTAGTGCTGTCATTTTGATGTCTTTTTTTGTGTGTTGGCTGTTGCTTTGTTTCACTTAATTTTCTGTGCTTGGTCATTTTTCTTTGTGTATTTTGTTTTCATCTTTTTCATTGTTGTTGATTTTGTATTTGCTGAGTCTTATGTTTTTCTTGGTTTTTATTTTGTTGTGTAGGATTCTTAGTTTCCTTTGTGTTTACCTTAATGTTTACCGATGTTTTTCTAAGTTTAAGCTGGTCTTTAATTTTTTTATATTGCCTTGACTTTCTCTCTGTATGAAAAATCTATGACTACAGTTTTTAGTCACTCTTTTTTGTTTTAATGTTGTTATCATATCTTTTACATATTGACATCTCTGTTTCCATATTTTAAGTGTTATACCTTTATTTTTGTGACTTGCCTATCTGGGTTAATATCTGATTACTCTGTATTGTAGTCTTTCGTTGTTATCTGATATTATTGATTTTATAACTGGAGGACTTTCCTTAGTATTTCTTGTAATTTTGATTTTGTTTTTGCAAATTCCCTAAACTTGTGTTTATCTAGAAATGCCTTAATTTCACCATCCTATGTTAGAGACAGTTTTGCTGGCTGTATAATTCTTGGCTGACAATTTGTTTTCTTCAAGTCTTTATATATGTCATCTCATTGCATTCTTGCTTGCATGGTTTTTGCTGAGTAGTCCAATCCTTGTCTTATTGATTCTCCTTTATAGATGATTTTTCATTTATCCCTAGCTGCTCTTAAAATTCTCTGTTTATCTTTGGTTTTGGCAAGCTTGATTATAGTGCGTCTTGGTGACTTTCTTTTGGGATCTACTTTACGTGGGGTTTGATGAGCATCTTGGATAAATATCTTCTCATCTTTCATGATATCAGGGCGGTTTTCTGCCAAGAAGTCTTCAATAGTTCTCTCTGTATTTTCTCTGATCCCTCATTGTTCTGGTATTCCAATCTCTTGCAGGTGATTCCTCTTGATAGAATCCTACGTAATTCTTAGAATTTGTTCATTTTTAAAAATTATCTTATCTGATTTTTCATCAAGTAAGTTGGTGTCAAGTGACTTCTACTGCCTGAGTTCTGCTTCTATGACTTTCTATTGAGTTGTCTTAATTTTGAAAATTTATTGTTAGTCTTCTGGATTTCCGGTTGCTGTCTCTCTATGGATTCTTGCAGCCTATTCAATTTGTCATTATGCTCTTGAATAACCTTCTTAAGATCCTCTGTTGCTTTTTCTGTGTGTTCATTAGCTTGTTCTGTGTTTTGCATGATCTCCTTCCTGGTATTTTGAAGAGTTCTGTATGTTAATCTTTTGTATTCTACCTCCAGTAATTTCAAGACAGTCTCTTTCTCTGGAAAATTTCTTAAATCTTTGTTTTGGGACCTTGCTGGAGGCATCATGGTCTGTCTCTTTATGTGATCTGATGTTGACTTTTGTCTCCAAGCCATCCATTAGTTATTACATTTCTTTATTTTATGTTTGCTTACTGTGTTCTAGTTTTTGTTTTGTTCTGATTTTTTATGCCAAAATAGGCTGCTCCTGTGAGCTTGTTTGAATATTGGCACCTTTGAAGCTCTAATGTCCTGTCACCAGGTGGTTAGATGTTACTAGGTACGTGAGCCCAGGAGTCTGTTTACTTTTCTTGTATGAATTCAGCTCAGGTGTCCAGGTAGTTGGTCATCAAGTGTGTGGTGCAGGCTCTCACCTACAGTCCTTCACAGGCAGGTTTGATTGGTGTAGGCACAGGTGTCTGGCTGCAGTAGGGGGCCATGCACTGAACCATGCAGGGGGCTGATGGCTGCCCCTGAGTGTCTGGGAGGAAAGTGTGTCCCTTTTGCCTAGAGGGCATAGGTGGGTGGGTTTTGCAGCCAGACTATGTGTACCCAATGCTGTGGGCTGTAGTGACTCGGGGGCACCACTTATTCTTGGACCCCTGTCACATGTGGCTAGGTATCGTGGATGGAGCCACCAGTCCTCAGACCCCTGATGTGAATATTTGAGGACCCTGCTTAATGGGCAGAGCAGTGTCAAATGTCACGAAACTGTCACTTCATCATATAGCTGAAACCGTTGAAGGTAGAGTTCAAGTATATACCCTTTTGTACTGTGATAATGAGGGCTTACGCTGTTGAAATGGGCCCACACGGGTCTATGCAGGGGTGAAAGGTATTCAGAGTCGATGGACTCCTCATGCCTGTTCTTACCCTGAGTTCCTGGTTTAGGGGAGCTGCCAGATTATTTTTTCCCTATTTGTTAATTTGTTCCCTCTCCAAGTCCAGGAGAATGGCTCAGGGTACGTAACGGGTCCTACTTGTGGCCCAGGGGACTTGAATCACTGAAGCTGGGTGGGACCCAGTACAGAGTGGGGAGGGGGCAGGTAAATGGGAGAGAAGTTTTTCCCAAATGAGTGTTTTTTGATCTGAATGGTAGGTCAGACGCAAGTACTTATCTTTTTTTTGCTGATTGAGCACTGCTTTTCACTCATTCTGGATGCCTGAGTAGACTCTCTGCTACTTTGTCTCTCTTGATGTGGAAAATGCCTCCCGAACGCCACTGCTTGCCTCACCGTGCATGCGACCCAATCTGGCCTGAAGGGTGCTGGCTCCTGCCGTGTCAGGCCTGACAACTCCTCGGTGCTTCCGAAGATGATGACTTCTTACAATAAGCAAGTGGTATATCAGTACTCTTGTCTGTCTTCATTTATGGTAACTTATTAATGAAAGTATATGAATTTTTTGAGAGGATCCTTACAGTGATCAGAAAGCCTTCAACTTTTTTAATCCTTCACCTTTAAAATGTTAGTCTGTATGACCAAAAAAAAAAAAAAAAAACCACACACACACACTGAAAGTCTTGTATTGAAACTAAAAAAAGGAAGAGGGATGGAGTTTCTGTGTGAATGATGGTTCTTTTTCCTTTGGGTAGTGATTTTTATGTCTGTTATGTATTTTTAAAAGACAATAAAGCAATTCGGAGTTTTTTTTGTAAATAATGGGTTTTTACATATATTTCTGAAATATCCCTGTTGCTGCATTATCTATACTCAGATTTTAATCTCAGTCTGTAGGGTGTCAGAATCAGCTTGATGGCAGTGGGTAGGGTGTCAAGGGAATACGAATGTATTGACAAATCATGAGGTTTTATTCCCGTTAAAATAAACGATAAAGATTGACTTAGTTAAAAACAAGATCGTGAGAGAACAATCAGAATGATCACATTGTCTGGTGGATGAAAAGATATGGTCAACATAGATGACCAACTTGGAATATAAGATCTGGAATACATGATAATTAAAGTGGTTCTCAGTTTGATTATTTATTCATTCACTCATTAAATAGTGAGTACTGTGTTTCAAACACTGAGGATATAGCATAAAGTAAGATAATGCTCTCAACTCAGAAAGCTTAAGAAGCTTATAGAAGCATGATAAATATGGAAATAAGAGTTATAAATAAATGGCTTATGGGAGAATATAGAGAGTGCTGGATACTGATAAGTGAAAGGTTCTGAAGAAAGAACAAGAACTCATCAGGACAGGATGGGGATAAAAGGGATTCAAGGGGAGGGGTTACTATGTATGTAGTCTGAAAGGTGTGAAATTGCAGGATATGGTTAGGGAATGGTCAAAAGCTGGATCTCAGTGTGTTTCTTGGGATGGCAGGAAATGAGAGCTGGTAAGGGAGATTGGATTATTTGTTCAACATACAAATTTGAATAAACAAGGTGAAAGGATATAGCCCTGCTACATAACTTTTCCAATTTTAAACCTCGCAGTATCCCCTTTTTCTGTTTGAATGACTGCCTCATGATTCATGTACCAGTTCTGCTTGAACACAAGTATTCTGGAATTCCCATTCTTTTTTTTTTTTTGATTGTACTTCAGGTGAAGGCTTACAGAACAAATAGTTTCTCATAAAACAGTAGTACACATATTGTTTTATGACATTGGTTAACAGCCCCACAGTATGTCAACCCTCTAACTTCTCAACCTTTTTTTTTTTTTTTGGTGAAAATACACATAGCCAAAGATACACCATTTCAAAAATTTCTACATGCACAGTTCAGTCACACTGACTATGCTCTTCCAATTGTGCTGTTATTCTCACTTAAGATGAAGGATTACAGAACAAAATAGTTTCTCATTTAACAGTTACTACAAATGTTGCCCTGTGACAAAGGTTAACAATCTCACAACACACCAACAATATCCTTACTCAGCCTTGGGTTCCCTATCACCAGCTTCCTTGTCCCCTTCTGCCTTCTGGCCCTTGTCACTGGACTGCTGTACCTCGTTAGCCTCATTTGGTTTTACGGGGCTGTCCACTCCCAGGCTGAACGGTGAACCTCAGAGATAACTTCACCACTGAGCTGAAAGGGTGTCTGTGGGCCATACCCTTGGGGTTTTCTCCAGTCTCCTTTGGGCCAGTAAATCTGGTCTTTTTTTGTGTGTGTGTGTGAGTTAGATGGAATTCCCATTCTTTTTAATGTTGTCTGTAATTTGTTATGATCCACACAGTTGAATGCCTTTGCATAGTTGATAAAACACATTTAAATTGGTGGAAGACTTACTAACAACCTGTGATACGCAGATGACACAGTCTTACTTGCTGAAAATGAAGATAACTTGAAGCACTTACTGATGAAGATCAAAGACTACAGTCTTCAGTGTGGATTATGTGTGAATGTGAAGAAAATGAAAATCCTTGCAACTGGACCAATAAACATTATGATAAACGGAGAAAAAATTGAGGTTGTCATTGATTTCATTCTGCTTGGATCAAAAGTCCATATTGGTAAAATCAGCAGTCAAGAAATCAAATGCTGTATTGCATTAGGCAAATCTTCTGAAAAAGACCTTTTTAAAGTGTTGAAAAACAAAGATGTCACTTTGATGACTTAAAGTGCGCCTGATCCAAGCCATGGTGTTTACAGTTTCCTCACGTGCATGTGAAAGCTAGACAGTCAGAAAGGAAGACAGAACAGGAATTGATGTTTTCGAATTGTGATGTTGGCAAAGAATATTATTATATTGCTGTTATGGATTGAATCGTGTTCCCCTAAAACGTGTATAAAGTTGGCTAGTCCATGATTCCCAGTACTGTGTGATTGTCTACCATTTTGTGATCTGATGATTTTCCTATGTGTTGTAAATCTTATCTCTATGATGTTAATGAGGTGGGATTAGTGGCAGTTATGTTGTATCTTAAATCAGTCTCTTTTGAGATATAAAAGAGAGAAGTGAGCAGAGAGACATGGGGATCTCATATCACCAAGAAAGTAGTGCCAGGAGCAGAGTGCGCTCTTTGGATCTGGGGTTCCTACACTGAGAAGCTCCTAGACTAGGGGAAGATTAATATCAAGGACCTTCCTCCAGAGCCAACAGAGAGAGAAAGCTTTCCCCTAAAGCTGGATCCTTGAAAATTCAGACTTCTAGCTTACTAGACTGTGAGAAAATAAATCTCTTTGGTATAGCCATCCACTTGTGGTATTTCTGTTATAGCAGCACTAGTTAACTAAGACAGATGCCATGATCAGGGTTATTGAATAGACTGCCAGAAGAATGAACAAATCAGCCTTAGAAGAAATACAACCAGAATCCTCCTTGGAAGTGAGAATGGTGAGACTTTGGCTTGCTTACGTTCGACAGGTCATCAGGAAAGACCAATTGCTAGTAAAGGACTTCAAGATTGGTAAAGTAAAGGGTCAGTGAAAACTAGGGAAACCCTCAATGAGATGGACTGACAGTAACCACAATGGACTCAATCATAATGATGATGGCACAGGACCAGGCAGGCAGTGCTTTGTTCTGTTATACATGAGGTCTCCATGTGTTAGAGCTGACTTGATAGCAGCTAACAACCACAAGGGAGGTTGGGAGTCCCTGGGTGGTGCAAATGGCTAACTCGTTTGGTTCCTAAGCAAAAGATTGGAGGCTTGAGTCTACCCAGAGGTGCCTTGGAAGAAGGGCCTGGTGATCTACTTCAGTCATTGAAAACCCTGTGGAGCACAGTTCTATTCTGACACACATGGAGTGGCCATGAGTTGGAATAGATTCTGTGACAGCTGATTTAAGGGAGGTTAGGTCCCTAGTATAAATAAAGGTTGCCTGCCATACTAGGAGTCTGGACTTCATCTTTTAGGAAAGAGGAATAGTAGTTTTTTTCCATTTTAATAAATAAAAGGTACACATCTATCAGAGAGTCGTAAAAGCGTTAAAGAACCAGTATTACCAATCTGAAACAATACATTTTTAGTTTAAAGAGATAGGGAGGAGAGCTGATGTTGATCAGCTCAGTAAACATCCATTGCTAGTTGTTTAAAAAAAAAACCCAATGCCATTGAATGGATTACGACTCATAACGACCCTATAGGACAGAGTAGAACTGCCCCATAGGGATTCCAAGGAGCGGCTGGTGGATTCGAACTGCTGACCTTTTGGTTAGCAGCCGTAGGTCACCGTAGGTCTTAACCACTGCACCACCAGGGCCCCTTGCTAGTTGCTGGAGGCTTAAAAATAAATAAGAATATGGCCCCGCCTCGGGATGTAACTGTCTCATTAAATGCATGATAGACACTCTTCACAAGTCAAGGCATTTGACATTCAACAACTCTACATATTAGATATCATTTGAAGTTTACAGCTGAGGAGGCTAGGGTACAGAATTTAACTTGTCTCAGATCATATAGCTTTCAAGTTTTTTGACCATACAGATCATATAGATACAGATTGCTGATATTTTTAAGTTACCTTGTGGAATATAGCCTAAGTAAATGTAAGGTTTTCATTAGACTTTTGGAATATTGAAAGTATCTCAAGGAATGTCATTGTTATCATCTGGGACTCCTAGCATTTTGTGGATCACAGATGGAACTATTCTTTTTCCATGTAACTTTTTATGTTGTTTTTGAGGTCAGAATGCAGTCTTTTGAGAAGGCATTTTGTATTGTGAATTTCACACAGTATTATGTCCTGTTTTTAACTTGAAAGATGGCAACTCTAAAATGTTAAAATAAAACCAAAACAAACAAACAAACAGAAAAAAACAAACCCATTGCTGTGTGGTCGATTCTGACTCATAGTGACCCTAAAGGACAGAATAGAACTGCCTCGTACGGTTTCCAAGGAGCACCTGGTGGATTCGAACTGCTGAGCTTTTGGTTAGCAGGCGCAGCTCTTAATCACTACACCACCAGGGTTTTTGGAGCTTATTAAAGGAGGAGACTTTTAAAATGATGTATTTTTCGTGAGGAACATTTGCTTAATAAGTTAGAAACTATTAGATCTGATAGCAAATCATTCTTAATACATGACTTCTGCTTGTTAACAGTATTTTACTCCCATATAAAACTTTTGTGACCTACCAAGAATATTCAGTATTAAAGAATCATAGAGGGGACATTTGTAATAAGTTAGTCTATCAATTTACAGATGTGGAAACTGAGGCTCAAAAAGATTAAGTTCGTATTGTTCAAGGTCATATTTATGGTATTAGAACCTGGGCAAGGTAGAGAAGGAAATTACTATTAGAATATTCTAGCTAGTATTTTATTTAATCATTTAATTCTTAAAATAGCCTAGTGAAGAAGATACCATCCTAGCCATTTTAAGAAGACTAAGGCTTTGGAATGTAGAACTGATTTTTGATTCATATTTAAAAGACCTTTGTCTAATCCATGCTAGCTAACACTTGTAATTTTATTCACCCTTGTTCTTCTACTTCTAGATGGCTTTTCCTGAGATTAGCTTCCACAGTTTAGCCCTTTTCCGTTAACCTGTCTAGATAGAACTAGGCCAATGTTTCTGCCCTCTGATTAGTTCTGAATCTTGGAGACAGATAAAGAACCTGTGGCATTGGCTGAGAGCCTCTTGAAGTCTAGCTGTAAATTTGCCCTGCCCTTCTCTGCCATTTTGGTGAACACTCTGAGTAGACACAGACTATCTGATCTACATGTTTCTGCCTTGGGTAGATGAAAAAAGGTCTTTGATGGAACAGAGAGTGATGTGAATGCCTCATTATTTCCAGGTCTAGGAACGTTTTCAGTAGGTAGAAGATGGGAAAAACGTGTCTGAAGAAGCTGATGAAACTTAATGCACATGAGCCGAGACATCTAGAGAAAAATGAGACCATATTAGACAGAATCCATAAAAGCTGGGCATAAGAAATTGTGACTTGGTTGACAGGGAAGGGGAGGTAGTGAGCAAATACTAGGTAAATGCTAGCGCCTGATCTTTAGGGCCGGAGAAAAACTATATCTTTATCGGTCAGTTCTGAATTTGTGCTTTTATTCTTGCTTTTTTCCATCCCTAGCATCTTAGGCTTGAAAGGAATGGACATTGAGCTGGAATCAAATTATATAAGGTGTAATCATAAGATTCAAAAGATGACCAAAATAAGAACTTTGAATCCATCAGAGGAAGAAAGGAGTTATCATGTGTTCATATCCCCTGCCCCCGTCCCCCTTCCTACTTTCAAGCTAAACCTAAGTTATTGTTGAAAAGGATAATATGGGAGTTCAGGTAGTGGGATATTTGGAAAGAAGAGTTGGATAGTAATTGCTGCTTGATGAGTTAGTTCTTTTGTGACCTACAAATAGTTATACATTAGATAAAATACTTCACTTTAGAAGCCAGAGAAAACATAAGTTGTAAAGAATAGTTTTTATTAGCTTTTTCTCTGTGTAACAGTTCCATCCAGTAGTCATAGGATCATACTTCTTGGGAAACAGTTCACTTTATGTGTTCCTTTTTCAAGATGTTGTCACGTATATGAACATCACATGCGTTTCATAAAGTGAAAAATTTTCCAGTTAAATGCTGTATTTATTTATATTTGTTATTTGAACTTCTATTGAAAGGGGTTTTTATATACTCTAGGAAGAATGGATTGATAATTTTTTTTGTAATATGATAAATCTCAAAAGGATTGAGATGGGCTTAGGGTACCTCTGTATTTCCATATTTTCTAACAGGATAGTCCTAGGGCTTGACTTTCATGAACAGACAAGGAAATAGCTTAAAATAATGTGAAGAACATGAGTTTGAAGTCAGATAGACCTGATTTGAATCTGCTTCTGCCACTTAATACCTATGTTGCTTTGAAGAAAATTTATCAACTTCATCAAGCCTTATTTTTCTTATCTGTAAGAAGAGAATAATATTAATAACACCTCTTCATATGGTACCAT
This sequence comes from Dugong dugon, assembly GCA_030035585.1. Lineage (NCBI taxonomy): Eukaryota > Metazoa > Chordata > Mammalia > Sirenia > Dugongidae > Dugong > Dugong dugon. The sequence continues at coordinate 159,039,929 of CM057462.1, forward strand.
ATTTTTATACAAATAACATGCGTCTTCTGGGTTTGTTTACCAGAGGCGCCCGCCCCCTTTGAGGCATCCTCGCAAACATGCTCTGCTAATTTTTCTTCACAGCAACATGTGAAAAAAACTGGCATAGCGATGCCCATGAAAATACCTCGTGGAGGGGGAAGGCACAGCCAGCAAGCAAGCACAGAAGGCTCATGTTATTTGCGTAAAAATAAAGTAAGTGTAAGGATTAAAATGACAGTGGTTAAAGAAATCGACTGCTAACCGAAAGGTCGGTGGTTTGAAACCACCCACGGCTCCGTGGGAGAAAGATGTGACAGTCTGCTTCCTTAGATGTTTATAGCCTTGGAAACCCTCATCTCGACCGCAGTGGGTTTAATACATATATATGTATGTATATATATATATAGTACCAGATAATGTGTTCAGTAACTGTTTTCTTCCTGTTTTAAATGGGAAACATGTCTAGCTTATTTGTGATTTGCCCACAAGTGATCCACCTTGGGATCTCTGTTCTTTCTCATAGACAGTTACTAGCTGTGCTAGTCTCTCCTGGCTTGTTCACGTGACATAGGTGAAAAGATTCTGATAACTAGAGAAGTGCTAGGTCATAACCAAGTAGGCACTCAGTGTTCAATAACTAATAATAGAGATTTTTAGTTCTTTCAGTAATGTTATGGCTAGCTTCTTGTTAGCTGCTGTCAAGTTGGCCCCTGACTCATGGCGATCCTGTGTACAATGGGATCAGACCCATTGTGACCCAAAGGGTGTTCACGGGCTAATTTTAAAAGAAGATCACCAGGCCTTACTTCCTAATCTGTCTTTCATCCGGAAGCTGCACTGAAACCTGTTCAGCATCATAGCAACATGCAGGCTCCACTGACAAATGGGTAGTGCTGTGCATGAAGTGCATGGGGAACGAATTGCGCCTGCTCTCCTGCATGGGAGTTGGGAATTCTACCACTGAACCACCACTGGTAGTTTAGGTGACTTTAATAATAACATGGAGCACCTAAGATTTTTTTTTAATCATTTTTTTTTATCGTTAAAAGGAAAAGAAAAATACAAGATGAAATTTTACCTAATTCATGGGTTAAGTTCTATTGATATCATTCAGTTATTAATCTCTGAATCTGCTAAAATTGAGTATTTTAAGTAGTACTAAATTTTTAATCTAGAGAAATATAAACACACAACACAAATGAACAGACACTTTAGTCCAAACTTTTCCTTCATTTGTGGGTGTGCTTGCAACTATTGTTGAAGAAGATGGCTAAGCTTTTTGAAAATGTAGTCTATGCTTCTCCTCCTGTTCTCAATCATTTGAAGTCTAGCTTCTGGATCCGCCATTCCAAACTCAAACTCCTCTTGCTGAGGTCATAAAAGACATCTTATACGCCAAATTCTGTGCCTTTGTTTTCCTATTTAAATCAAATTTATTGAGGTATAATTTGCATATAATATAAAAACCACCAATTTTAAGTGTGCAGGTTGATAAGTTTTGAAAAATTAAGTTTTGTAACCACCACCCTATTTTTATATTATGCTATTCGTTACCCTGGAAAGTTCCCTTGTGCACGTTATAGACAGTCTTCTGCCCCTACCCATTTCTCCAGTGACTCATGATGTTGAACGTATTTTTAAAGGTTATTTTGTATCTGCATATCTTCTTTGGTGAAGTGTCTCTTCAGATCTTTTGTCCGTTTAAAAAAAAATGCATTGTTTTCTTATTACGGAATTTTGAGACTTCTTATTTATTCTGGACACAAGTCCTTTATCAGATACCCGCTTTGTGAATATTTTCTTCCATTGTGTGATCTGTCTTTTCCTTCTGGTAACAGTGTCTTTCAAAGAGTGAAGTTCTTAATTTTGATAAAGTTCAGTTTCTCATTTCTTATCCTTTTGTCTGTCATGTTTTTGGTGTTGTATGTTAATAAACCTTTGCCTAACCCAAGGTCGCAAAGATTTCCTCTGCTTTTTTCCAGAAGTTTTATTGGTTTATGTTTTGCATTTAGGTCTATGATCTATTTTTTTTTTTTAATTTTATTGTGCTTTAGGTGAAAGTTTACAACACAGATTAGTTTCTCATCCAAAAATCTGTGATCTGTTTTGAGTTAATTTTTGTATATGGTGCATGATTTGGTGACTGTAGGCATCCTTCCTTTGTTTCTGTTCTTAGGGGACACATTTAGTCTTTCACCAGTAAGTATGATGTCAGTTGTATGTTTTTCATAGAAACCCTTTATCAGATTAGGAAGTTCCTTTCTGTTTTTAATTGGCTGAGAGTTTTTATCAGGAATGGATATTGGATTTTGTCACATTCTTTTTCTGCGTCTATTGAGATGATCATATGGTCATTGTTTTTTAATCTGTTAATATGGTGAACTACATAGATTTTTGAATGTTAAATCCCATTTGATCATGATGTATTACCCTTTTTTAATTATAGAATTTGACTTGCTATGCTCATGAGGGATATTCGTTTGTAATTTTATTTTCTTTGTCTAGTTTTGGTGTATTGAAATGAGTTGGGAAGTATTCCCTCTTCTTCAGTTTCCTGAAAGAGTTTCTGTAGAACTGGCATTAATGCTTCCCTAAATCCTTGGTAGAATTTGCCAGGGAAATCATCTGAGCCCGGAGTTTTCTTTGTGGAAAGGTTTTTAACTACAAATTAAGTTTCTTTAATAGGTATAGAGCTATTCACGTCTTCTTAAGTTCTTCTTAAATTCGCTTGGTTAGGTTCCCCCCACCTCCAAAAAATTTGTTCACTACCTCTAAGTTGAGTTATTGGCATAAAATTGTCAGTAATTGTCTTAGGCTGGGTTTTCTAGAGAAGCAAGACCAGTAAAGTATATAAATACCTATATATAGAGATTTATAGCAAAGAAACAGCTCACGCGATTGTAGAGGCTAGAACGTCCCAAGTCCGTGGATTGGATAGAGGCTCCTCCTGATTCACGTAGCTGTCGGGGCTGGTGGATCCAAGATTGGCAGGTCAGAAAGCATGACTCCACTCATAGGCTGTGAAGATTGACGAATCTGAGGATCAGCAGATAAGCTGATAGCTCACGTCCCAAGAACCGGAGGCCAGAAGAACAGGAGACAGTCGCAGAGTCCTGAGCAAGCAAAAAGCCAGAATGTCTGCTTATATTCAGATGCAGGGCACACCCCCAAGGACATTCCCTTGCAACTGATTGGCTCCTCACAGCAGACTCAATCATGGGAGTGATCACATATAAACACTGAGAATCATGGCCCAGCCAAGTTGGCACACAATCTTAACCATCAGAGTCCACCCCTTGTCAACTTGGCATATGTACACATCTCCTTAAACCATACACAATTTCTCAGTAAAGACAATTGTAAAGTCTACTTGTGCTTAACATGATGCGGCCAACATGTGTACAGTCGAAATGCACTAGCCCTGCTTACATCTTATATTTTATAAGTGAAGGAAACAAAAATATCTGATGCACACATAGAAAGTAGAAATACTTATACCAGTTACTGTCCCCATTTCTGCAACTGGTCATGTGGCCGTAACTGGTATTTAGAATTACCCTCTTCCACTGCTCATTCCGTATTCTCTTTGCCCTCAGCAAGCACCTTAGCTGGTTGTGGTTCTTTGCCTGGTGGGGTGGCCCAAACCTTCATTCCTGAAGGGTCTGGGTCATTGGTAGTCATGTTGGAATTGGGTTGCTGTAGTTTTCCATTGACTTTAATCACAGGGCATGGTAGTACTAAGAGATGCCCTAAGGGATCACCTGCATTCCAGACATATTCTTCTTTATCTCCATTGTGTAATATCAGTCTGATTTCCTCTTGGTAATCAGGATCAGTCACACCAGCCAGTATGGTAACTCCCTTCTTTGCCTGTTGATCCAGAGGCATAAGGAGCCCTAAGTGGCCAGGTGGCATTCTTAGCTACTAGTTCAGTGGAATCACTGACGTGTCTCCAGGTGGGAGCATTCCTCTCTAAGACCTCTAGACCTGCAGAGCATAAGGTCGTGGGGACAGGAAGCAAAAATCTTGCAAGGGGGTCGCTACGGGTGGTAGTGAGTGGTGCTACTCACATTTCCACCCCTTGATTCCTGGACCCATGATCCTGGCTGTGGGAGAAACAGCACCATAGATTGGATGCTGGTTTAGAACATATACAGCCTCCTGGAGAACATTGCCCCAGCCCTGCCAGACATTGTCACCTAATTGGCGCCATAGTTGTGTCTTCAGAAGGCCATTCCATTGTTCTATCAAGCCAGCTGCTTCAGGAAGATAGGGAACATGGTAAGACCAGTGAATTCCATGAGCATGGGCCCACTGCCGCATTTCATTTGCTGTGAAATGAGTCCCTTGATCTGAGGGAATGGTGTGTGGGAAACCATGATGGTGGATGAGGCATTCCGTAAATCCACAGATGGTAGTTTTGGCAGAAGCATCGTGTGCAAGGAAGGCAAATCCATATCCAGAGTGTCTGTTCCAGTAAGGACAAAACACTGCCCTTTCCATGATGGAAGTGGTCCAATGTAATCAGCTTGCCACCAGGTTGCTGGGTGATCACCTTGAGGGAAGGTGCCATATCGGGGACACAGTGTTGGTCTCTGCTGCTGGCAGGCTGGGCACTCAGTAGTGGCTGTAGCCAAGTCAGCCTTCGTGAGTGGAAGTCCATGTTGCTGGGCCCATGCGTAACCTCCATTCCTGCCACCATGGACGCTATGTTCATGAGCCCGTTGAGCAATGATAGGAGTTTCTGGGGAAAGAGGATGACTGGTTTCCACAGAATGCGTCATCTTATCCACTTGATTGTTAAAATCCTCCTCTGCTGAGGTCACCCTTTGGTGAGCATTCACATGAGACACAAATATCTTCACTTCTTTGGCCCATTCAGAGAGGTCTATCCACATACCACTTCCCTTGTCTCCAATTTTCCAATCATGTTCCTTACAAGTCCCAGACCATCCAGCCAAACCATTGGCCACAGCCCATGAATAAGTATATAATCACACATCTGGCCATTTCTCCTTCCAAGCAAAGTGAACAACCAGGTGCCCTGCTCAAAGTTCTACCCATTGAGAGGATTTCCCTTCACCACTCTTCTTCAGGGAGGCCCCAGAAAGGAGCTGTAGTGCTGCCATTGTCCACTTTTGAGTGGTTCCTGCATATCGTGTGGAACCATTTGTAAATCAGGCATGAGTTTTCTCTTCTTCAGTCAGCTGATCATAAGGAACTCACTAAGAGGCCATAGGTGCAGACTGGGAGATGGAAGGTAATGTGACAGGAGTGGAGACCATGGGCATTTGGGTCACTTCCTCATGCAACCTACTTGTGCCTTCAGGTCCTGCTTGGGCCCAATCTTGTATACACCACTACCATTTAATGATGGAGTGCTGCTATGCACGTCCAACTTTATGACTCTGTGGGTCAGACAACGCCTAGTTCATGATGGATAGTTCAGGCTGCATGGTGACTTAGTGTCCCATAGTGTCCCAAGTATTGAGTCTCTACTAAGGCCCAGTAATAAGCCAAAAGTTGTTTCTCAAAAGGAGAGTAATTATTTACAGAGAATAGCAGAGCTTTGCTCCAAATCCTAAGGGTCTGTGTTGTGATTCACCAATAGGGGCCTGCCAGAGACTCCAAACTGCATCTCTATCTACCACTGACACTTTAAGCACCGTTGGATCAGCTGGATCATATGGCCCAAGTGGCAGATGGGCTTTACCAGGTTAGACCCACAGACCAGGAGATGTATTAATTTGCTCAAGCAATGAAACTGTATCTGGAATAGCAGCTGCAGCTGTTGGTGAAGTTTTTGATAACCTACTGTCACTCTCCAAGATCCATCTGTTTTTCGCACAGGCCAGATAGGCGAGTTGAATGGGGATGTGGTGGTAATCACCACCTCTGCATCTTTCAGGTCCTTAGTGGTGGCAGTAATCTCTGCAATCCTTCCAGGAATGCGATATTGCTTTTGGTTTACTATTTCCTAGGTAGGGGCAGTTTTAATGGCTTCCACTTGACTTTTCCTACCATAATAGCCCTTACTCTATTTGTCAGGGATCCAGTGTGGGGGTTTTGCCAGTTGCTGAGTATGTCTATTCCAATTATGCATTCTGGAACTGGGGAAATCACTGCAGGATGGCTTCAGGGACCCAGTGGACCTACTGTGAGATGGACGTGAGCCAAGACGCCATTAATAACCTGACCTCCATATGCCCCTAAACTGACTGGTGGGTCTTCTGGAATTAATTTCAGTTCAGGGCCAGTATCTAGTAATCCCCAAAAAGTGTGATTATTTCATTTTCCCCAGTGAACAGCCACTCTCGTAAAAGGCCATAGATCCCTTTGGGGAAGGCTGGGAGAAAGATTAACAGTAAAAATTTCTGGCAGTGTATTGGAGTCCTTCCTCAAGGGGATCCAGCCTCCCCTTCATTCAAGGGGTTGTGGGTCTTTAAACTTGCTAAAATCTGGGAATCGATTGAGGAACCATGACTCTATTATGGGCGATTCGAGTTAGACTGCTGTTCATCTGACCTAGAATTCATCTGTTTGTACAGATGAAGTAAGTATTTGGTAGATTTCCTATCTGTTTCACTCCTAGAGACATCATGACTAAGTAGCCAACACATACGAGTCAGACTACCTTTGATTACTGCTTTGACTCCGCTTTCCATTACTGTGACCATGCCCACCTTGTCTTTGATGATTGAATGCTGCCCCTACTACCACGGGGTCCAATCAGCCATATTGTAGTTAGGTGTCTTAATTCAGTTAGGGCAGTTCCCACTGTCAAATCTGACTTACATAAAACAGCAATCACAGCAGTCTTCAAGGATGCTGGCATTCCCTTCACAAATTTGTTCCTCACAGTTGTGGTAAAAGGTGTGTCCTCTGGGTACTACATGTGTGAGTCTGTGGGTCTAACTGGATAAATCCACTCTAGTATGCCAATTTCCCTAAGTCTATGGATACCTTTTTCTACAGTATACCAAAGCACGTCTGGTACTTCAACTTGATTTAGTGTAGGCCATCTTGTTATCCATGCTTTAGCAACCCAACCAAATAAGCTATTGGATCCTTTCCTAACTTCTCGAGCTGAAACATTGAATGAACAATCTGTGTTTAGTGGACCCATATCAATAAACTCAGACTGATCCATCTTTATGTTCCTTGCACCATTGTCCCACACCCTTAATAGCCATTTTCACACACATTCCCCAGGTTTCTCTTTGTACATATTAGAAAAGTCAAGTAGTTCTTTTGGAGTGTAGCATACCTCCTCCTGGGTCACACTTTGTACTTCACCTTTTGGGGCTTGCTGGGACTTGAGTCTGGTTATAGGTCTAGAAGCCAGAATCAGTAGTGTGGAATTGTTTTGAGAAAATTCAGCATTGTCTTGTAAAGCATCTGCCTCAGGTGATGCCCCAGGCAGTGACTCAGGCAAGGGTTCTTTAGAGGCAGCTGGGCTAGGGCTAATCTCATTAGATGGGCTAGTGATTTTTCTGGGCAGGGTGGCTTATCAGACAAACATGAAGAAATCTCTTCATATGGGAGTGGTTCTGCTGGCAGGAGTGATTCAGTGGAATTTGGAGGCTCAGTGTCCCCAGCTTCCTGATTATCTGCCCATATGTCCCCACCCCAAGTTTCAGGATCCCATTTCTTCCCAATCAGTGCTCTTTAATTTCAGACAGCTCTTGAGGTTGACAGTTGAGCTGGCATTGTAATTCAGCCGCTCTTACAGTAAGACTCTGGGTTTGGTTTTCAGCAATTTCAGCTCTGTTACTACAAGAAATAAGGCTTTCTTTTGAAGCACAAGTGGAAGCCTTGAGGTCGTTTATGTGGCACTTGAGCTTTGAGTCTGAAGCCTGAGCACATCTCTTTCTTTCACTAGTTTGTCTAGCGAAAGTAGGACCAACCAACCAGCTTCCTTATACTTCTCATTTTGACAAAACTGTAGAAAGAGATCACGCATGTGTTCACCCCCAGCCTCACCTTTCACCATTACCTGATTTACTGGTGGTGATGTTTTACGTATTTGTATCACCACCTTACACCATGGATTAGCAGTGCCCTCTTTACTGCTGGAGGTAGAGTCATCAACATCTTTAAGACTAACCAAACTTGAGAAACAATTTACAAAACTCATCCTTACAATTTTGTTTCTCTAGAACCACTCTCGGTACCAAATGTCTTAGGCTGGGTTCTCTAGAGAAGCAAAACCAGTAAAGCATATACATACATATATATATATATATATATATATATATATATATATATATATATGTGTGTGTGTGTGTGTGTGTGTATGTATATATTATATATATATATATATATATTTATATTTATATCAAAGAAACAGCTCACGCGATTGTAGGGGCTGGAACGCCCCAAGTCCATGGATAAGGATAGAGATTTCTCCTGATTCACGTAGCTGTAGGGGCTGGTGAACCCAAGATCAGCAGGTCAGAAAGCATGACTCCGCTCACAGGCTGTGAAGATTGATGAATCTGAGCATCAGCAGATAGGCTGATAGTTCAAGAATCAGAGGCCAGACGAACAGGAGGCAGCTGCAGGATGCAAAGTAATGAAAAAGCCAGAACATCTGCTTAAATTCAGATGCAGGGCACATCCCCAAGGAAATTCGTTTGCAACTGTTTGGCTGCTCACAGCAGACTCAATCATGGGAGTGATCACATATAAACACTGAGAATCATGGCCCAGCCAAGTTGACACACAATCTTAACCATCACAGTAATAGTTCCTTATTATTATTTTGGAGCCCTGGTGGCGCAGTGGTTAAGAGCTCGGCTGCTAACTGAAAGGTGAGCAGTTCGAATCCACCAGCCGCTCCTTGGAAACCCTATGGGGCAGTTCTACTGTGTCCTGTAGGGTCGCTATGAGTCAGAATTGACTCAGTGGCAGCGAGTTTTGTCGTTTTAATATTTGTAGGATTGTAGTTAGGTTATTTATTCTTGACTTTGGTAATTCATGTTTTCTCTTTCTCTTTTCCCTCCCCTGCTTCTGATTATTAGTATGGCTAGCAATTTATCAGTTTTATTGACCACAAAGAACAGCTTTGGTCTTACTGCTTTTTTTCTATTCCTCTGTTTTCTATTTTATTTCTTTTTAGTCTTATTTTTATGATTTCCCTTCTTCTGCTTACTTTGTTTAATTTGCTCTTATTCTATTGTTTTTAAGTTAGAACCTCTTTTCTAAGGTAGTTGGTTAGTAATGTAAATTACCCTCTTATCTTTTTTTCTCTTCATATAGGCATTTAGTGCTGTGTATTTCCCTCTGAGGATTACTTTAGCGTCAACCTTCAAATTTGAATATGTTTCCACTTTCATTCAGTTCAAGATACTTTTTAATTTCACTCTTGATTTCTTCTTTGACCCATGGTTATTGAGAAGAGTGTTATTTAGTTCCCATATGTTTGGAGATTTTCTAGATCTTCATGTTATTGATTCCTATGTTAATTCCACTGTAGCAGAGAATATACTTTGGTATGATTTGAATTCTTTAAAATTTATTGAGACTTGTATTATGGCCCAGAAAATGGTCTATATTGGTAAATGTCCCATTTGCATTTGAAGAGAATGTCTATTTTGCAGTTGTTGATCAAAGTCCTTTCAAATATCCCAAACAAAACCCGCAGCTGTCAAGTTGATTCTGACTCATAGTGACCCTATAGGAAACAGTAGAACTCTCCCATAAGGTTTCCAAGGCTGTAATCTTTATGGAAGCAGACTGTTATGTCTTTCTCTTGTGGTGGGCTTGAACCACCAACCTTTTGGTTAACAGTCCAGCTCTTAACCACTGCACCACTAGGGCTCCTTTAGTGGCTTGCTTTTATCCTCAGGATGAAATGCAAATTCTGTTTACTGAGTTTTTGTTTCCTGACTTCCTTGTTAAGCCTAATCTTTCCTACTTTACTACATTCTTTCCCACCATACTACCATAGTGGTGAATATTGAATTACTTGCTAACTGGTATCTTATGCCACTTCTTTCATGTCTTTGTGCACTGCTTCCTCTTGTCCTTGAGTCAGTATTGACTCATGGTAACCCCATGTGTTACAGGGTAGAACTACTTCATAAAGATTTTTTTTTGGTTGTAATCTTTATGGAAGCAGATCACTAGGCCTTTCTTCTGAGGTGCTGCTGGGTGGGTTTGAACTACCAGCCTTTAGGTTAGCAGTCACGTGTAAACTGTTTGTGCCATCCAGGGACCTGCACTCTGCTTAGAATACCCTTGTTTTCTTGATTTGCCTGGCAAACTCCTATTCTTCCTAGGTTGTGGCTATTTTAGATCCTTTGAATTTTCATGTACGTTTCAGAATCTTTTTTTTTTCGTAAAAATCCTTCTGGACTTGTGATGAATCTGTAGATTAATTTGGGTAAGTTCACATCTTAAAGCTATTCAGTCTCTCAGTCCTTGAAAATGCTATATTTCTCCATTAATATAGGTCTTGTTTATTTTCTTCTTTAAAAAGTCCCTTGGGATTTTGATTGAAGTCACTCACGTTGCATCTTAGATCATTTAGGGTAAGGTTGACATCTTGGCAATATCTAGTATTTTAATCCATAACCCTGGTATTTCCTCCAATTTTTAAAGGTCTTTGTGTCTTACCATAAAGTTTTATGCTATTCGCCATACAGGTCATGCATATCTGTTGTTTTATATGTGTGTGTGTCTCTTTTAGATACATACATGTGTATTGTCAATATATAGTATCTTTTAGAAAAATTTGTTTTCTGTTGCGGGTGTGTAGAAATGGGTTTTTTTACATAGATTTTTATATTCAACCACCTATTTGTACTCTTTTTTCTAAAAATTTGTAAATTCTTTTGGGTTTTCTATGTAGAAATCATCTGTGACAGAAGGGTGTTTTGTTTTTAGCTTCCTTTTCAGTCCTGTATTTTATTCTTATTTTCTTTTTCTTATTTTACTTTGCTGATTAGGACTTCCGGTAATGTGAAATAGAAGCTGTGATAGTGAACATCTTTATTTGTTTCCATCATTTTGAAGGGAATGCTTCTATTGTTTCAATATTAGGAATGCTGTTTGTTGTAGTTTTTAGAAGATTTATTTTATCAGGTTGAAGAAGTTCTTTTTTTCTCCCTTGCCAGTGAAGTTTTAAAAATCAGGAATGAGTATTGAATTTTATCACTTTCTTTTTTGGTTTTTCTTGAATGCTCTTATGGTTTTTCTTCTTTAAATTACATTGATAGATTTTTCTCTTGTTAAACTGTTCTCATATTCTTGGGATAAATCCAATTAGTTGAGATGAATTAATTACCTTTTTTTCTCCTATATTTAATACTGCTGGTTCACTTTGCCAATATTTTAAGATTTTTGCGTCTGTGTTCGTGAATGAACTTACCTTGCAATTTTACTTTTTTATACTAATCCTTCAGTTCTGTTTTGGACATGTTGAAGGTGCTTGGCAAATATTTGATAGTAATGTCTTTTTTTTTTTTTTTTTAATTGTGCTTTAAGTGACAGTTTACAATTCAAGTTAGTTTCTCATGCAAAAATTTATATCCACATTGTTATGTGATCCTAGTTGGTCTTCCTATACTGTGACAGCACACTCCTCCTTTCATCCCGGATTTTCCGTGTCTTAGTTACCTAGTGCTGCTGTAACAGAAATACCGTAAGTGGATAGCTTCAACAAACAGAAATTTATTCTCTCACAGTCTAGTAGATTACAAGTCCAAATTCAGTGTGTCAGGTCTCGGGGAAGGCTTTTTCTGTCAGTTCTGGAGGAAAGTCCTTGTCCTCAATCTTCCCCTGGTCAAGGAGCTTCTCAGGACCAGGAACCCCAGGTCCAAAGGATGCGCTCTGCTCCTGGTGCTGCTTTCTAGGTGGTATGAGGTCCCCAACTCTCTGCTTGCTTCCCTTTTATCTCTTGTAAGATAGAAGGTGGTGCAGGCCACACCTTAGGGAAACTCCCATTACACTGAATCAGGGATGTGACCTTAGTAAGGGTGTTATACAATCCCACCCTAATCCTCTTTAACATAAAATTACAATCACAAAATGGAGGACAACCACACAATACTGGGAGTCATGACCCAGCCAAATTGATAAACACATTTTTTGGAGGACATAATTCAATCCATAACATTCTACCCTTTGGTCCCCCCAAAATCACATCTTTGCAACATGCAAAACATACTCATCCCATCATATCATAGCAGAAGTCTAACTCCAAGTCCAAAATTAAAAAATTCCTCTTCATCTGTGAAATCTAGAATATGAGTTATCTGTTTCCAAAGACACAATGGCAGAACAGGCACAAACTAGACATTTCCATTACAAATGAGAGAAACTGGAGGAAAAGAAGGGATAACAGGCACCAAGCAAGTCAGCAGAACACCTTACATTAGCTTTCAAGGCTTTGAAAATAGTCCTTTGTTCTCGGAGACAATTTTCACAATGGCCCTGCCCTTTAGACTCTAGGTATTGGCCATACTCTCCAGATTCTGAGTGGAGGGCCCTTGACCCTGGGCTTCAGCTCCACTTTCCAGGCCTACTGGGACAGCAACTCTGCTCACTTGGCTTTAGGTGCACCATTCTGCTAGTTCATCTGAGTGACGACTCCACCCTTAGAAACACCAGAGGCCATGGCTTCACCCTTTGAAACTCCAGAGGTCATGGCCATACCTTTTGAGACAAAGGCAGCAGGCTTCTTGTGTTCCTTATCTCTTCAGCTTCTGCTTCCTGTGGCCTCTTGGCCCTTGGGCCTTGCCTGCATCTGCCCTGCAGGGGTAAGTGTTCCAAAGCTCTGTAGCTCCACCAGTAAGTGCCTTGAGGCACCCCACTCTGCCAGGAAGCCTCCTGCGCACAGGCACGCAGCTCTTTTGCTCCACAGATAGGCTCCAGCTCTGTCTGGTGCTGGTCTCCTGGTTCTGCTGCTGCCATTTCTCTGCTGCTGCCGCTTGTCTATCCATTCACACTTTCAAAAGTGCTTCTACATTTTAGGTATCTGTTAGAGCAGCACCCCATTCTCTCGGTACCAAATTCTGTCTTGGTCATCGTAGTGCTGCTGTAATAGAAATACCACAAGTGGATGGCTTTAACAAAGAGAAATTTATTTCCTCGTGGTAAAGTAGCTGAAAGTCCAAATTCAGAGTGTCAGCTCCAGGGGAAGGCTTTCTCTGTTGGCTCTGGAGGAGGGTCCTTGTCATCAGTCTTCCCTTGATCTGGGAGCAGCATCTCAGCACAGAAACCTCAGGTCCAAAGGATGTACTCTGCTCCCAGCGCTTCTTTCTTGGTGCTATGAGGTCCCCATGTCTCTCTGCCCGTTTCTCTCTTTTTATATCGCAGAAGAGATTTGTTTAAGACACTGTCTAATCTTGTAGACCTCATCAACGTAACTGCCACTAATTCATCTTATTACATCATAAGGATATAATATACAACACATCGGGAAATCACATCAGATTAGAAAATGGTAGACAATCATATAATATTGGGAATCATGACCTAGCCAAGTTGACAGATATTTTTGGGGGACATAATTCAATCCATGACATTCCACCCTTTGGCCTCCCAAAATTCACGTCCTTATAACATGCAAAACGTATTCATCTCATCATATCATAGCAAAAGTGTTAACTCTTAAGTCCAAAATCCAAAAATTCCTTTTCATCTGTGAAATCTAGAATACAAATTATCTATTTCCAAAGGTGCAATGGCAGAACAGGCACAAACTATACATTTCCATTACAAATGGGAGAAATTGGAGAGAAACAAGGCATAACAGGCACCAAGTAAGTTAGCAGAACACATTACATTAGCCGTCAAGGCTTGAAGATAATCCTCTGTTCTCTGAGACCATTTACACAATGGCCCTGCACTCCAGACTCTAGGTATTGGCCACACTCTCTGGATTCTGAGTGGAGGCCCCTCAGCCCTGGGCTTCAGCTTCCCTAGGCTTTAGGCGCACCATTCTCCTAGTGCATTTGAGTGGCAATTCCATCCTTAGAAATACCAGAGGCCATGGCTGCACTCTTTGAAACCCCTGAAGTCCTGACCATACCCTTTGAGACTGAGGCAACTCAGCTTCTTGTGTTCCTTGTCTCTACAGCTTCTGCTTCCTGGTTTCTTGGCCTCTTGGCTCCTCAGGCCTCACGCTGGCATCTGACCTGCTGGGGCAAGTGTTCCAGAGCTCTGTGGCTGCACCAGTAAGTGCCCAGAGGCACCCCACTCTGCCAGGAAGCCTCCTGCGCACAGGTGCTCAGCTCTGTCACTCCATGGGTCGGCGATCCTAGCTCCACTGATAAGTGCCCTGAGACATCCCACTCCACCAGGAAGCCTCCTACACATAGGCCCTCAGCTCTCTGGCTCTGTGTATCGGCTCTAGTGCCTGGTCTCCTGGTTCTGCTGCTGCCTGGTTCTCTGTTGCTGCCGGTCCTCTGTTGCTGCCGCTTCTCTATCCATTCACAGTTTCAAAACTGCTTCCACATTTTAGGTACATGTTAGATTAGCACCCCACTCCTGGTACCAAATTCTGTCTTAGTTATCTAGTGCTGCTATAACAGAAATACCACAAGTGGATGGCTTTACCAAAGAGAAGTTTATTCTTTCACTGTCCAGTAGGCTACAAGTCCATATTCAGGGCATCAGCTCCAGGAGAAGGCTTTCTCTCTCTGTTAGCTCTGGAGGAAGGTCCTTGTGATACATCAGTCTTCCCTTAGTCTGGGAGCATCTCAGTGCAGGAAACTCAGGTCCAAAGGATGCGCTCTGCTCCTGGCACTGCTTTCTTGGTGGTATGAGGTTCCCCGTGTGTCTGTGCTTGCTTCTGTCTTTTGTATCTCAAAAGAGATTGGCTTAAGACGTTATCTAATCTTGTATACCTCATCAGTATAACTGACACCTATCCATTTTGTTACATCGTAGTGATAGAGTTTATAACACATAAGGAAATCACATCATATTACAAAATGGTACACAATCATACAACACTGGGAATCATGACCCACCCAAGTTGAAAGATATTTTTGGGGGACACATTTCAATCCAAGACAAGGTCTTTGATCCATTTTGAGTTTGTTTTTGTGCATGGTTTGAAGTATGAGTCTTGTTTCAATTTTTTACAGATGGATATCCAGTTATGCCAGCACCATTTGTTAAGGAGACTGTTCCCCAGTTAATGGAATTTGGGCCTTTGACAAATATTTGCTGCTCACAGGTGGATGAATTTACATCTGGATTCTCAATTCTGTTCCATTGGTCTGGGTATCTGTTGTTGTACCAGTACCAGGCTATTTTGACTACCATGGCGGTATAATAGGTTCTAAAATCAGGTAGTGTGAGGCCTCCCACTTTGTTTTTCTTCTTGAGTAATGCTTTAGTTATATGGGGCCTCTTCCCTTTCCATATGAAGTTGGTGATTTGTTTCTCCATCTCAAAAAATGCCTTTGGAATTTGGATCAGGATTGCATTGTATCTGCAGATCATTTTGAGTAGAGTTGACATTTTCACATTGTTGAGTCTTCCTATCCATGAGCAAGGCATGTTTTTCCACTTATGCAGGTCTATTTTGGTTTCTTGCAGCAGTGTCTTGTAGTTTTCATTGTATAGGTCTTTTACATCTCTGGTTAGATTTATTCCTAAGTATTTTATTTTCTTGGGGGCTATTGTCAATGGTATTGATTTTCTGATTTCCTCTGCGAAGTTCTCTTTGTTGGTATAGAGGAATCCAACTGATTTTTGTAAGTTTATTTTGTGTCCTGATACTTTGCTGAAATCTTCTATTCTGGTAGTTTTCTTGTGGATTCTTCAGGGTTTTCTGTGTGTAAGATCATATCATCTGCAAATAGAAATAGTTTTACTTCTTCCCCACAAATTTGGATGCCCTTTATTTCTTTTTCTAGCCTAATTGTTCTGGCTAGGACCTCCAGCACACTGTTGAATAAGAGTGGTGATAAAAGGGATCCTTGTCTGGTTCCCATTCTCAAGGGAAGTGCTTTCAGACTGTCTACATTTAGGATGATGTTGGCTGTTGGCTTTGTATAAATTCCCTTAAGTGTGTTGAGGAATTTCCCTTCTATTCCTATTTTGTTGAAAGTTTTTGTCATGAATGGGTGTTGGACTTTGTCAAATTCCTTTTCTGCATCAGTTGGTAAGATCATGTGGTTCTTCTCTTTTATTAATGTGATGGATTACGTAATTGTTTTTCTAATGTTGAAAAATCCCACTTGATCATGGCAAATTATTTTTTTATATATTGTTCAATTCTGTTGGCTAAATTTTGTTGAGGATTTTTGTGTCAATGTTCAGAGGGTTATTGGTGTGTAATTTTCTTTTTTTGTGGTGTCTTTACCTGGTTTTAGTATCAGGCTTATGCTGGCTTCATAGAATGAGTTTGGGAGTATTCCATCCTTTTCTATGCACTGAAATACCTTTAGCAGTAGTGGTGCTAACTCTTCTCTGAAAGTTTGGTAGAATTCTCCAGTGAAATTGTCCAGGCCGGGGCTTTTGTTGTGGGGAGTTTTAAAATTAACTTTTCAATCTCTTGTTATAGGTTTATTTAGTTTTCTACCTCTGTGTGTGTTAGTTTAAGTAGATAGTGAGTTTCTAGAAATTTATGCATTTTCTCTAGGTTTTCAAATTTGTTAGAGTACAATTTTTCATAGTATTCTGTTATGATTCTTTTTTTATATATTTTATTGTACTTCAGGTAAAGGCTTACAGAACAAATAGTTTCTCATGAAACAGTAGTACACGTTGTTTTATGACATTGGTTAACAACCCTACAACATATTAACTCTTTAAATTCTCAACTTTTTTTGGGGGGAAAATACACATAGCCAAAGATACACTGTTCCAAAAATTTCTACATACACGTTCAGTGACATTGACTACGCTCTTCCAATTGTGCTGTTATTCTCACTTAA
Source organism: Dugong dugon (assembly GCA_030035585.1). NCBI lineage: Eukaryota > Metazoa > Chordata > Mammalia > Sirenia > Dugongidae > Dugong > Dugong dugon. The sequence continues at coordinate 159,056,827 of CM057462.1, forward strand.
GATGAAGGCTTACAGAACAAAATAGTTTCTCATTTAACAGTTACTGCAAATGTTGCCCTATGACAATGGTTAACAATCTCACAACACATCAACAATATCCTTACTCAACCTTGGGTTCCCTATCAACAGCTTCCTTGTCCCCTTCTGCCTTCTGACCCTTGTCACTGGACTCCTGTACCTTGTTAGTCTCATTTGGTTTTACGGGGCTGTCCACTCCCAGGCTGAACAGTGAACCTTGGAGGTAACTTCACCACTGAGCTGAAAGGGTGTCTTGGGGCCATACTCTCGGGGTTTTTCCAGTCTCCTTTAGGCCAGTAAATCTGGTCTTTTTTTTGTGAGTTAGAATTATGCTCTACATCCTTCTCCAGCTCTGTCCAGAACCCTCTGTTGTGATCCTGGTCATAGCAGTCAGTGGTGGTAGCCGAACACCATCGAGCTGTACTGGACTCAGTCCGGTGGAGGCCTTGGTAGCTGTGGACATTAGTCCTTCAGACTAATCTTTTCCTTGTATCCTGTTCTCTTCATTCTCCCTTGCTCCTGAAGGGATGAGACCAGTGGAGTATCTTAGATGGCCGCTCACAGGCTTTTAAGACCCCAGACACTACTCACTAAGGTAGAATGTAGAGCATTGTCTTTATAAGCTGTGTCATGCCAATTGAGCTAGATGTTCCCTGAGACCATGGTCCCCAGAGCCCTCTGCCCAGCAGTTCACTCCCTCAGGGAGTTTGCATGTGTTTATGGGGCTTCCATGACCTTTTCTTGTACAGGTTGTGCTAGTTTCTCCAGTATTGTGTACTGTCTCACCCTTCACCCAAGATACCACTTATCTGTTGCCTATTTAGTATTTCCCCCCGACCCCTCCCATCCCTGGTAACCAACAAAGATTGTTACATTTTCTGTGTGAACTTTTTCATGGGTTTTTACAATAGAGGTCTCATACAATATTTGTCCTTTTGTATTTGACTTATTTCACTCAGTTTAATGTCCTCCAGTTTCATCCATGTTATGAGATGCTTCACAGATTCATTGTTGTTCTTTCTCGTAGCATAGTACTCCATTGTGTGTATGTACCATGGTTTGTTTATCCATTCATCTGCTGATCGGCATCTAGGTTGTTTCCATCATTTTGCTATTGTGAACAATGCTGCCATGAACATAGGTGTGCATATGTCTATTTGAGTGACGACTCTTATTTTTCTAGGATATATTCCTAAGAGTGGGATTGCTGGATCGAATGGTATGTTTATTTGTAGCTTTCTGAGGAAGCGCCATATCATTTTCCAAAATGGTTGTATCATTTTCCATTCCCAACAGCAGTGCATAAGTGTTCCGATCTCCCCGCAGCCCCTCCAACATTTGTTATTTCCAGTGTTTTTGATTCATACTAGTAATGCCGGGGTGAGATGGTATCTGATTGTGGTTTTAATTTGCATTTCTCTAATGGCTAGTGATCGCGAGCATTTCCTCATGTGCCTGTTGGCCATTTTAATGTCTTCTTTGGTGAAGTGTGTTCATTTCCTTTGCCCATTTTTAAATAGGATTATTCGTCTTTTGGTTCTAGAGGTGTTGGATTTTCTTGTAGATTATGAAGATTAGACCTTTGTCTGACTTGGACTGTCCAAAATTTTTTACCCAGTCTGTAGGTTCTGTTTTTACTCTTTTGGTGAAGTCTTTTGAAGAGCATAGATGTTTGATTTTTAGAAGATCCTAGTTATCTAGCTTATCTGTTGGGTTTTGTGCATTGATGGTTATGGTTTGTATCCTGTTAATGCCATGTATTAAGGCCTGTAGTGTTGGTCCTATTTTTTCTTCTATGAACTTTATAGTTTTAGGCTTTATATTCAGGTCTTTGATCCATTTTGAAGTAGTTTTTGTATATGGTGTGAGGTCTGGGTCCTGTTTCATTTTTTTGTAGATGGATATCCAGTTTTGCCAGCACCATTTGTTAAAAAGACTGTCTTTTCCCCACTTGATGTACTTTGGGCCCTTGTCGAAGATCAGGTGACCGTAGGTGGATGTATTTACATCCAGGTTCTCAATTTTGTACCATTGGTCAATGTATCTGTCGTTGTACCAGTACCAAGCTGTTTTGACTACTGTAGCTGTATAGTAGGTTCTGAAGTCAGGTAGTGTGAGTCCTCCAACTTTCTTCTTCTTCTTCAGTAGTGCTTTACTTATTCGGGGCTTCTTCCCTTTCCGTATAAAGTTAATGATTAGTTTTCCCATCTCTTTGAAGAATGTTGTTGGTATTTGGATCGGGATTGCATTGTATTTGTAAATTGCTTTGGATAGAATTGACATTTTCATGATGTTGAGTCCGCCTGTCCGTGAGCATGGTATGTTTTTCCATTTATGTAGATCCCTTTGGGTTTCATGCAGTAGTGTTTTGTAGTTTTCTTTGTATAGGTCTTTTACATCCCTGGTCAGATTTATTACTAAGTATTTTATCTTTTTAGGGGTTATTATAAATGGTATTGTTTTCTGATTTCTTTTTCATCGTTCTCCTTACTGGTGTATAGGAATGCAACTGATTTTTGAATGTTTATCTTGTATCCTGCTCCTCTGCTGAATCTATTCATTCCAGTAGATTTCTCATAGAGTCTTTAGGGTTTTCTTTGTATAGTATCGTATCATCTGCAAACAGGGACAGTTTAACTTCTTCATTACCAATTTGGATGCCCTTTATTTCTTTCTCTTGCCTTATTGCTCTAGCTAGCACTTCCAGCACAATGTTAAATAAGAGTGGTGATAAAGGGCATCCTTGTCTTGTTCTTGTTTTCAAGGGGAATGTTTTCAGCCTCTCTGCATTAAGAATGATGTTGGCCATTGGTTTTGCATAGATGCCGTTTATTATGTTGAGAAATTTCCCTTGTATACCTATTTTATTGAGAGTTTTTATCAGGAATGGGTGTTGGACTTTGTCAAATGCCTTTTCTGCGTCAATTGAGATGATCATGTGATTCTTTTCTTTCCTTTTATTTATGTGGTGGATTACGTTGATTGATTTTGTAATGTTGAACCATCCTTGCATAGCTGGTATGAATCCTACTTGGTCGTGGTGTATTATGTTTTTGATATGATGCTGAATTCTATTGGTTAGAATTTTGTTGAGAATTTTTTCGTCTATGTTCATGAGAGATATTGGTCTGTAATTTTCTTTTTTTGTGACGTCTTTGCCTGGTTTGGGTATCAGCGTTATGCTGGCTTCATAGAATGAATTTGGAAGTGTTGCTTCCTCTTGTATGCTCTGAAATAGCTTGAGTAGTACTGGTACAAGCTCTTCTGTAAATGTTTTGTAGAATACTCCAGTGAAGCGTTCTGGGCCAGGGCTTTTTTTGGTTGGGAGTTTTTTTTATTACCTTTTCAATCTCTTCTCTTGTTATGGGTCTGTTCAGATTTTCAACATCACTTTGTTGTAGTTTGGGTAGGCTGTGCGTTTCTAGAAATTTATCCATTTCCTCTAGGTTTTCAAATTTGTTTGAATATAGTTTTTCATAATATTCTGTTATAATCCTTTTATTTCAGTTCAGTCTGTTGTAATGTCCCCCATTTCATTTCTTATTTGGGTTGTTTGTGTCCTCTCCTGTTTTTCTTTTGTCAGTCTGGCCAGTGGTTTGTCGATTTTGTTGATTCTTTCAAAGAACCAACTTTTGGTTTTGTTGATTCTTTCTGTTGTTTTTCTGCTCTCTATTTCATTGATTTCTGCTCTGATCTTTACTATTTCCTTTCTTCTGGTGGTTGTGGGCTTTTTTTTGCTGTTCTCTTTCTATTTGTTTGCGTTCTGGAGTTAATGTTTTGATTTTGTCCCTTTCTTCTTTTTTGATATTTGCATCTATTGCTATAAATTGTCCTCTGAGGACTGCGTTTGCTGTGTCCCAAAGGTTTTGGTATGATGTGTTTTCATTCTCATTTGATTTGAGGAATTTTTGGATTCCATCTCTGATTTCTTCTTATTACCCAGTGATGTGTAAGCAGGGTATTATTCAATTTCCATGTAGTTGATTTTTTTTCCTTGCTCTTTCTAGTGTTAATTTCTACCTTGATGGCATTGTGGTCAGAGAAGATACTTTCAATTATCTCAACGTTTTGGATCTTGTTGAGGATTGCTCTGTGGCTTAAGATGTGGTCTATTCTGGAGAATGTTCCATGTGCATTGGAAAAGAATGTGTAGTTTGCAGTAGTTGGTTGGAGTGTTCTATATATGTGTATGAGGTCAAGTTGGCTGATTGTGACTTTTAGGTCTTCTGTGTCTTTGCTGAGTTTCTTCTTAGTTGTTCTGTCCTTTACTAAGAGTCTTGTGTTGAAGTCTCCTACTATTATTTTGTAACTGTCAATTTCTCTTTTCAGTGTTGTTAGAGTTTGTTTTATGTATTTTGGAGCCCTGGCATTGGGTTTGTAGATGCTAATTATGGTTATGTCTTCATGATGGATCCTCCCCTTAATCATTATGTAGTGTTCTTCTTTGTCTTTTATGGTAGATTTTGTTTTGAAGTCTATTTTATCTGAGATTAGAATTTGCCAGTCCTACTCTTTTTTGTGGTTGTTAGCTTGATATATTTTTTTCCAACCTTTGACCTTTAATAAATTCACATCTTTGTTTCTAAGGTGTGTCTTTTGTAGACAGCATATTGATGGATCCTGTTTTCTTATCCATTCCGTCACTCTCTGTCTCTTTATGGGTGCATTGAGTCCAGGTACATTCAGTGTAATTACTGATAGATGTGAGTTTGTTGCTGTCATTTTGTAGTGCTTTTTTTTGTGGTGCTGAAGATTTCTTTGTTCTGCTTACTCTCTTGTGCTGAGTAACTTTTGTTTGTGGATTTTTTTTTTCATTTCTTTTGTTTTTGTAGGTTTTGTTTTTGCCGAGACTTTATGTTTTTCGTCTTTATTTTTATGAGTTGGTTTGTTAACTTTCTTTGTGGTTACCATGAATTTTACCCTTATATTTCTAAGTTTGATGCAGTCTACCATTAATTGGTATCGCCTTGCTTTCCTCTCCATTAGAAGGTTATATACCTATGCCGTTTATTCCCTCTTTCATTGTTTTGATGTTGTTGTTATCCATCAATTAACTGCTCTGATTCCTTGTTGTATTTCTTTTGGTTTTGGATAGTCCTCGAGAGTTCATTTCCTAGATTGGTATCTGGCTCGTACGATCCTGCATCCTAGGTTCTGCCTGTTAGGTGAAGCTGTTTGTCCTCAGATCAAAGAACTCCCTTTAATAATTCTTGTAATTTGGTTTGATTTTTACATATTCCCTTAATTTCTGTTTATCTTGAAATGATCTAATTTCACCATCAAATTTGAATGAGAGTTTTGCAGGATATATTATTCTTGGCTGACAGTTTTTTTCCTTCCAAGATTTTATGTATGTCATCCCATTGCCTTCTTGCCTGCATGGTTACTGCCGAATAATCTGAACTTAGTCTTATTGTTTCTCCTCTGTATGTGACTTCTTTTTCACACGCTGCTCTCAGGATTCTTTGTTTGTCTTTGGTTTTGGCGAGTGTGAATATGATATGCCTTGGTGATTTTCTTTTGGGGTCTCTTCTATATGGGGTTCGTTGAGCTTCTTGGATGGCCAGCTTTTCATCCTTCATGATATTGGGGAAGTTTTCTGTCAGCAGTTCCTCAATGATTCTCTCTGTGTTTTCTGTTTTCTCCCCCTGTTCTGGTATGCCAATCACTCGTAAATTTTTGCTTTTACTTGTGTCCCATATATCTCTCAGGGTCTTTTCATTTTTCTTTGTTCTTTTTTCTGAGTTTTCCTGCAACAAAGTTGTATCCAAGTGTTTCTTCAGTTCCACTGATCCTGTCTTTCACAGTTTCAAGTCTGCTTCTCAGCCCTTCTATGACATCATCCATTTCTGAAAGTTTGTTTTGTATCTTTTGGATTTCTTATTGTTGTTTTTGTATAATTTCTAGTTGTGAATTTATTTTGGCATTTTGTTTCTGCATCATCTTCCTGAATTCTTCCAATTTTTTGTTTGTATTTTCCATGAATTTGTCTGTTTTTTTCCCATGTTTGTCAGCGTTTTGCCTCAGTTCTTGGAAAATTCCGAGTATTAGAAATTTGAATTCCTCATCAGGTACTTCTATGCATTTTCTTCCACAGGAGAGTCATCTGGTGTTTTAATTTGGACGGCTACTGGAACCATCCTGTCCTGTTTTTGTAAATGTTTTGATATTGTCTGCTGTTTTCGGGGCATTCAGTAGTTATTTTGCTCGTTTATGGATTGTAGATTTGTTTGTTTCATCTTGTTTCTTAAAAAAAAAAATTTGACTATGTGTGAGCAGGCAGACTATGTGTTCTTTTTTGTTTGCTGGTCTGTGCGCTGAATACTTTTTGCCTCCTTCTCCACTGGCAGGGTCAGTCACTCAGATATGGTACAGCTGGGCAGGTCTAGCTGAAGAGGAGTCACTGGGGCGGGTTGTTTGTGGCACTTACTACAGCCACCAGGGCGGGTCGGTGATCAGTGCTGGGTAGGTTCCTGTAGGTCGTGCCTGTACTGCTTGGTGGTGTGATGTGTAGGGTACGGTGCAGGTAGGCAGGATGCAGCGGGGAGATAGTTATGTGTGGAGCTAAGACGGATATGGGAGAGAGGAGAGAGGAACAGGAGCCAAAAAACATACAAGCAAACAAAAAAGAATCGTAGGGGAGCTTGCCGTTGGAATGGAGAGATGAGAGACTATGAAATAGAGAAAAAAACAGAAAGGGGAAGAGGAAGAAAAGAAAAGAATGAATAAATAGAAAAATAACATTAAAAAAATCAGAAAGGTTAAAGAACCGCAAAGTTCCTAGGGATCCCACCGACGCAGCTATGAGGTCTGGGGAAGTCGCTCTCAGGTGTCGCAGTATAGCCTGGCTAGAAGGCGTAGAGGTATACAACGCCTGGTATTCAGGGATCAGTAAGAGAAGGAGGATATAGAGAGATGAGAAACTGAGCAATGAAGAAAGACAAAAAGGGAAAAAGAGGGAAAACAAAACAAAACAAATTAAAAAAAAAAGAACAAGAAAGGCCCCCCAACAAAACAGGAAAAAAAAAGAAAACCCAATGAAAAAAGAAATGCTCTCAGGGATCCCTCTGCACGTCTGTGGAAGCTGAAAGGGAGTTCCTTGCCACGCAGCTCCGCCTGGCCAGAAAGGGCTCCCAACTCAAGAAAAGGAAAAGAAAACAAACAAACAATTCAAAACGAACAAACGAACAAATGTCCCGGGATCCCACTAGCGCGGTAGCCCAGACTGGGAAGGAGCTCCACACTTGAATGGAGCTCCGCAGCCTCTCAGGAAAAAGCGAAGATGGCGTATGGAGCCAGGCACTTGCACGAAAGGAGGGGGAGGCAGCGAGTGGCAAGCAAGAAATCCAAAGAAGCAGGAGAAGAAAAAAAAAGCAACACCAGCACCCAACAAATGGCACTCAGAGAGCCAGCCAGTGCGGGCTGGTGTTTCTGGACAAGAGACTGTGTCCACGGGAAGCAGAGGAGGCTGAGTTTGGATGAAGAAGTGTGGAGAGTGGAAAAGCATATATCAGAAATCACTGGTGCCTTGCAGCCCTTCAGGAAGAAGCAAAGTTGGCGCACGGAGCCAGGCACTCGAGTGAAAGCAGGGGGAGGTGGCGAAAGGAAAGTGAGTAATCAAAAGAAGCAGAAAAAAAGAACAACACTAGGAGCCAACAAATGTTTCCCAGAGAGCCGCCCGCTTGGGTGAGTGGAATCCAAGCAGCCGGAGCTTCCCGGTCAAGAGACTGTGGCCATGGGAAGCAGAGGAGGCTGAGCCAGGGCCAAGAGGGTTGGGGGGTGGGAAAGCGCACACCACAAATTTCCGGTTGTTTTATCTCCCGCTGGATGCTTCATGAGGCTTCTTTCTTGTACCCCCATTTTCTGGTCTCTGATAGGAGTCCAACATGGTGAATCCGCGGTGTGTTAGCTGGTCGGGGACCTTTGCATGAATCTCTCCTCGCTGTCCGTTCTTTATCAGTTTTCTCACTCCATTTGGTGCTTGGCTGAGTTCTTGATCTCTTTATTTGATGTTTTAGGGTTTCAGTATTGTTGTATTCTGTGTTTCGCTTAGTTTTTCGGATCTTTGCTGTGGAGGGATGGCGTGGTGCTTCTGCCTAGAGTGCCATTTTTGACTGACTTCCTGTTATGATTCTTTGAATTTCAGTTGGGTCTGTTGTGATACCGCCCATCTAATTTCTTACATGGGTTATTTATTTCCTCTCCTGTTTTTCTTTTGTCAGTTTTCCTAATGGATATGGATTTTGTTGATCTTTTCAAAGAATCAGTTTTTTGTCTTGTTGATGCTTTCAATTGTTCTTCTATTCTCTGTTTCATTTAATTCTGTCCTAATACTTATTATTTCTTTTTGTCTGGTGCCTGAGGGCTTCTTTTGCTGCTCTTCTTCTGCTTGTTTGAATTATAGGGTTAATGTTTTGATTTTGACCCTTTCTTCTTTTTGGATGTGTGCATTTACTGGTATAAACTGACCTTTGAGCACTTCTTTTGCTGTGTCCCAAAGGTTCTGGTAGGATGTGTTTTCGTTCTCATTTGATTCTATGAATTTCTTAATTCCATCCTAAATTTCCTCTGTAACACAGTAGTTTTTGGGCATTATGTTCAGTTTCCATGTGTTTGATTTTTTTTCATTGCTTTTTCTGTTATTCTTTTCTACTATTATAACTTTATGGACAGAAAAGATGCTTTGTAATATTTTAATATTTTGGAGTTTCTTAAGGTTTGCTTCATGGCCTAATATGTGGTCTGTTCTGGAGAATGTTCACGCACATTGCAAAAGAAAGTACACTTGACTGCTGTTGGGTGGAGTGTTTGATATATGACTGTGAGATCAAGTTGTTTGATTGTGGCATTTAGATCTTTGTTGTCTTTATTGAGCTTCTTTCTGGATGTTCTGTCCTTCACCAAAAGTGGTGTGTTGAAGTTTTCTGCTATTATTGTGGAGCTGTCTGTCTCTCTTTTCAGTGCTGTTAGAGTTTGTTTTATGTATTTTGGAGCCCTGTTGTTGGGTACTTAAATATTTATTACAGCTCTGGTGTGCTGACCCTTTAATCATCATATAGTGTTCTTCCTTATCATTTCTGGTGGATTTTACTTTAAAGTCTATTTTGTCGGAGATTAATATTGCCACTCCTGCTCTTTTTTGAGTGTTGTTTGCTTCATATATTTTTTTTCCATCCTTTGAGTTTTAATTTGTGTGTTTAAGTCTAAGGTGTGTCTCTCGTAGGCAGCAAATAGACGGATCTTGTTTTTTATCCAATTTGCCACTGTTTCTTTACTGGTGCATTTTGTCCATTTACGTTCAGTATAATTATCGATAGGTATGAGGTTAGCACTGTCATTTTGATATCTTTTTTTGTGTGTTGTTGACAGTTTCTCTGTTCCACTTAATTTTCTGTGCTTAATCGTTCTTCTTTATGTATTTTCTTTTCATCTTTTTCATTGTTGTTGATTTTCTATTTGGTGGATCTTTATGGTTTTTTTTTTTTTTTTTTTTTTTTTTTGATGTGTAGGATTGTTTGTTTCCTTTGTGATTACCTTAATATTTATCCCTATCTTTCTAATTTAAACCAGTTTTTTGTTTCTTTATATTACCTTGACTTTCTCTCCATATGAAGGATCTATGACTACAGTTTTTAGTTTCTCTCTTTTTTTTAATCTTGTCATCTTCTATAGATTGACATTTCTGTTTCCCTATTTTTAGTGTTTTAGCTTTCATTTATTTTTGTGACTTGCCTATCTGGATTAATATCTGGTTGCTCTGTTGCGTGTTTCTCATCTTGAATTTTTATCTGTCGTTATTGATTTTGTAACCGGAGGACTCCCTTTAGTATTACTTGTAATTTTGATTTGGTTTTTGCAAATTCCCTAAACTACTGTTTATCTGGAAATGCCCTGTTTTTGCCATCATGTTTGAGAGACAGTTTTGCTGTATGTATAATTCTTGGCTGGCAATGTTTTTCTTTCAAGGATTTATATATGTCATCCTCTTGCCTTCTTGTCTGCATGGTTTCTGATGAGTAGTCTGAGCTTAGTCTTATTGCCTGCCTTTGTAGGTGACTTTTCGTTTATCCCTAGCTGCTCTTCAGATTCTCTCTTTATCTTTAGTTTTGGCACGTTTGATCATAATACATCTTGGTGACTTTCTTTTGGCGTCTACCTTACATGGGATTTGATGAACATCTCTGATAGGTATCTTTTATGATATCAGGGATGTTTTCTGCCAACAAATCTTCAACAGTTCTCTCTGTATTTTCTGTTATTCTCCTCTGTTCTGGTACTCCACTGATTCGTAGGTTTTTCTCTTGATAGAGTCCCACATAATTCCTAGGGTTTTTTCATTTTTTAGAAACATTTATCTGATTTTTCTGAAATAAGCTTGTATCAAGTGCTTTATCTTCAGTCTCACTAATTCTGAGTTGCATTGCCTCAGTTCTGCTCCTCTGACTTTCTATTGATTTGTCTCATTCTGAAATTTTATTGTTTATCCTCTGGATTTGTGATTGCTGTCTCTCTATGGATTCCTGCAGCCTATTAAATTTGTCACTGTGCTTTTCTTTATTCTTCTTAAGTTCCTATATTGCTTTGTCTGTGTGTTCCTTGGCTTGTTCTGTGTTTTCCATGATGTCCTTCCTGGTGTTTTGAAGAGTTCTGTATATTAATCTTTTGTAGTCTATCTCTGGTAATTCCAAGAAGTTTTCTTCCTTTGGAAAATTTCTTGATTCTTTATTTTGGGAGCTTGCTGAAGCCATCATGGTCTTGCCTTTTTATGTGATTTGATATTGAGTGTTGTTCCAACTCATCAATACATTATTGTGTTGATTTATTTTATGTTTGCTTACTGTTCTAGTTTCTTGTGTTGTTTTGTTTTTATATGCTCAAATAAGGTGCTGTTGTGAGCTAGTACCTGTCATGGATTGAATTATGTTCACCCAAAAATGTGTGTATCAATTTGGCTGGTCCATGATTCCCAGTATGGTATGGTTGTCCTTCATTTTGTGATTGTAATTTTATGTTAAAGAGGATTAGGGTGGGATTGTACACCCTTACAAAGGTCACATCCTTGATCCAATGTAAAGGGAGTTTTCCTGGTGTGTGGCCTGCACCATCTTTTATCTTGCAAAAGATGAAAGGGAAGCAAGCAGAGAATTGGGGGCCTCATACCACCAGGGAAGCAGTGCCAGGAGCAGAGTGCATCCTTTGGACCCGGGGTCCCTGTGTGAAGAAGCTTCTATTCCAGAAGGAGATTGATGAGAAGGCCAACAGGGAGAGAAAGCCTTTCCCTAGCGCTGATGCCCTGAATTTGGACTTCTTGCTTACTAGGCTGTCGGAAAATAAATTTCTCTTTGTTAAAGCCATCCACTTGTGGTATTTCTGTTAGAGCAGCACTAGATGACTAAGACAGCACCTTAGAAGCTCTACTGTCCTGTCACCAGGTGATATTTGTTACTAGGTATGTGAACACAGGAGTCTGTTTACATCTCTTGTATGGCGTCAGCTCAAGTGTTCAGGTAGTCGGACATCAAGTGTGTGGTGCAGGGTCTTACTTACAGTCCTTGATAGGCAAGGGTGATTGGTGTAGGCACAGGTATCTGGCTGCAGTTGGGGGTCATGCGCTCAGCAAGGCAGAGGGCTGATGGCTGCCCCTTAGTGTCTGAGAGGAAAGTGTGTTCCTGTTCCCTAGAGTGCGTAGGTTGGTGGGTTTTGCAGCTGGACTATAGGCATCCAGTGCTGTTGGCTGTAAGGACTAGGAGGCACCACTTATTTTTGGACCCCTGTCGTGGGTGGCTAGGTAGCGTGGGTGGAGCCACCAATCCTCAGGCCCCTGTTTTGGGTAGGTGAGGACCCTGCTTAATGGGCAGAGCAGTGTCAAATATTACAAACTTTTCACTTCACCATATAGCAGATACAGTTGAAGTTAGGCTTTAGGTATATACCCTGTTATACTGTGGTAATGAGAGTCTATGCTGTTGAAATGGGCCCACACAGTTCTATGTAGAGCTGAAAAGCATTCAAAGTCCCTGGACCCCTTATTCCTGTGGGTAGGCAAAGGAGCCGTGCCTAAACTGAGTTCCTGGCTTAGGGGAGCTGGCAGATTGTTTTTTCCTATTTGTTAATTTGTTCCCTCTCAAAGTCCGGGAGAATGACTTAGGGCATATGATGGGTCCTCTTTCTGGGCCAGGGGACTTGGCAATCACTGAAGCCGGCCTGGGACCCCTGGTAGAGCGGGGAGGGGCAGGTAAATGGGGAGAGGTTTTTCCCAAAAGTATTTTTTTGTCTGCATCGTAGGTCAGACACGTGTACTTATCTTTAATTGAGCGCCGCTTTTCACTGATTCTGGATGTCTGAGTAGACTCTCTGTTGCTCCCGATGTGGAAGACACCTCCTGAGCACCACTGCTTGCCTCATTTCACGTGCAAGCCGATATGGCCTGAAGGATGCTGGCTCCCACTGGGTCAGATCTGGCAACTCCTCGCTGCTTCTGAACCATCTCTCCCTCCCCCTGCCACTCATTCTGATTCCTCAACTTTGCCTTTGGTGTTCAGGGCTCCTACATTGTCATGTATAATGGATCCACTTGTTTTTTTGGCTCTTTGTTGTATGAGGGACCATAGGAAGCATCTGACTACTCTGCCATCTTGGCCCCGCCTCCTGATGGTAATGTCTTACACAGTGTTAGAAATATAAATCTGGAATATTCACTATTCTGGTAAAGCTGACCATATGTATTTTGATACAGTCAAGAAAATACAGTTGAATGGTGTTAGAAGTGTGGATCTGGAGCAGTTACTGGTAAAGACTTTATGTATTTTGATATAATTGTTAAGAAAATGCAGTTTAATAATGTTCAACAGAAAGAGTATAGTGTAACAAAAGTGATCTAAAGGATAGAATACATCATTTTTGGGATGCATTGGAGATGGTGAAGCCGTTGATCAGAGGCTTGTTGAAAGGCAGATACGAGGAAGAGACAGTTTCAAAGGAAGCATAAATGTAACCACCAACTTTTTATTTTATTGTGTTTTAGGTGAAAGTTTACAGAGCAAATTAGTTTCTCATTCAAAAATTTATACGCAGATTGTTTGGTGACATTGGTTGTAATCCCTGCAATGTGTCAGCATGCTTCCCCTTTCCTGTTATACCCTGGGTTCCCTGTTTCCGTTGGCCAGTTTTCCTGCCCCTTCCTGCCTTCCTGTCTTTGTTTCTAGGCAGGTGTTGCACATTGGTCTTGTATACTTGATTGATCTAAGAAGCACGATCCTCATGTGTGTTATTGTTCGTTTTATAGGCCTCTCTAATCTTTGGCTACAAGCTGAACTTTGGCAGCAGCTTCAGTTTTGAGTTAGAAGGAAGCCCGGGGGCCATAGTTTCGGGGTTCCTCCAGTCTTTGTCAGACCAGTAAGTCTGGTCTTTTTTGTGAATTTGGATTTTGTTTTATATTTTTCTCCTGCTCTGTCTGGGACTCTCTATTGTGATCCCTGTCAGAGTGGTCTAGGGAACCATCTAGTTCTTTTGGGCTCAGGCTGGTGAAGGTTGGTGGATGGAAAAGTGTTGTGAGATTAAGGAAGTGAAGACAGCAATTGTAGTGCTTTTTGAAAAAGTGGAGTTGTGAAAGGAAGGAAGGAGGACATGAGTGAAGCTGGAGATGGGAGATAGTTTTGAGAAAAGTATTTATATATATATTTATTTATTAAGGATAGGTGAGACTTTATGTTTGTAGGTGAAAGATGAAGCTCTAAAAGGGAGGGAAAAAGTGAATATATAAGGGAACTGTTTCTATATCTACCTTAATCTTTGCCAAACAAGATTTCAATGCAGTTTTATTTATCTCTATGTAATTTAGGACCTTATTTACCCCCCTGGAGTGCTCCCAAACATGATTTATTTAAACATTCTAATTAGAGAATGAAATCTATCACGTAGTTATTTTATTTCTGGCAAATTAGCCATCAGATACTAACCCAGGTCTTAGAAGAATAATATCTAGGATAGAGAGAGAATTGGTTAAGATTAAGGGTCATTTACAAGTCACTCACACACACACACAAATCCCTCCAAAACAAATACACAAAATTACAGTGATTTAAGCAAGGTAGCCATTTATTTCTGATCACATATGTAATTCTATAGGAAAAATTCAATATGGGAGGCTAAGAAAGGAGGTTTTTATTTAGAAGGAGGATGCATGTAGCTAAAAACTGAGGGCTCTAGGACTAAGGAAGAAGGGAGCAAAGATATTGGGAGACAGTTATCAGTATCTGCACAGTGAGTAAGAGAAACTTAAATAGAATTCATCTCTCTTATATGAAAGGCAGTATTTGCATTATGTTTAAGAAGGTAGAATGCATGTGTTTGAATGTAGGTTCTTTGTTTACTAGCTATATGACTGAGTAAATAATTTTTTCCTTTGTGCCTTGTTTCTTTGTAATAAGATGGTGTGAAAATTAAATAAGATAATCTAAGTAATTGGTTAAACCAGTTCTTGGCACATCTAACCCACAACATACATTAGCTTTGTTCTTATTTACTTTGATTTTCAAGGACCCAGGGATGTGTTCAAAGACAAAAACAAGATAACAAAACCTAAAACCTTATGTTACTTGTGTGATATAAAAAAGTTAGTTAAATATTACACATTAAGATATAATTACTTAAAAAGACTACAGTCATTCCTCAATATCTGCTGGGGATTGGTTCCAGTACCCCTGTGGGTACCAAAATCCGAGGATGCTCAAGTCCCTTATATAAAATGGTGCAGTATTTGCATATAACCTACTCATATCCTGCTGTATACTTTAAATCATCCCTAGATTACTTATGATACCTAATACAGTGTAAATGCTACGTAAATAGTTGTTAATGCTTACACTTAAAGCTTAATGCTTTCTCAGTCTTTGCAGTTACTTTATCATGAGCCAGAGAGAGCATTTTTACTATTGTAGGGGCAACACTGAACACCTCCACGAATTTCAGCTTCCTTTTGCTTTATTGTGCGTAATGCTAGATTCGTTCTTACCAACCTTACGGCCCACTTCGGTAAGTGACATGTCACTTTTCATAAGATCCAAGGTTTTTATTTTCTCATCAAGAGAATTTGTCTAATCCAGGAAATATCTGAAGTAAAGATATTTGAAAGTAAAGAAGGAGTTTTAAGAGTGTTTTAAGCAAAGGAAACACTGGGCACATAGGGTAATTGGTGGAAAAGAACATAGGATGTAAAAGAACTGAAAGAAGGTGTCTTAGTTATCCAGTGCTGCTATGACAGAAATACCACAAGTAGATGGCTTTAACAAAGAGATTTATTTTCTCACAGTCTCGTAGGCTAGAAGTCCAAAGTCAGGGCATCAGCTCCAGGGGAATGCTTTCTCTCTCTGTCAGCTCTGGAGGAAGGTCCTTCTCATCAGTCTTCCCCTGGACTAGGAGCTTCTGCATGCAGAAACCCCAGGTCCAAAGGACGCACTCTGCTCCCAGCACTGCTTTCTTGGTGATATGAGGTCCCCCTTTCTCTTTGTTTACTTCTCTCTTTTGTATCTCAAAAGAAAATGGCTTAAGACACAATCTAATCTTGTAGTTCTTGTCAGCATAACTGCCATTAATCTATCTCATTAACATCATAGTGATAGCATTTACAACACACGGGAAAATCACATCAGATGACAGAATGGTGGACAATCACACAGTACTGGGAATCATGGCCTAACCAAGTTGACACATGTTTTTGGGGGACACAGTTCAAACCATGACAGAAGGTATGGCTGTGGCTCACAAATAAATGGTGTGGGATAAAGCTGGAGAGGTGGGTAGAGAACACATGTAGAATTCCTTAATAGGCCATACTAGAAGTTTTATAAGGATTATGGGAAGGCATGAAGTGTTTTAAGTGGGAGAATGACATAGTTGGCTTTATATTTTGAAAAAGTCATTAGATCTGTAATGTGGATCGAGAACAGCTTGGAGGGTACCAGAGTGGATATGTAGAGACTACTGGAAGGATGTTATAGTAGTCCAGGTGAGGGATAATGGTAGTCTGGACCATAGCTGGTAGCATTAGAGATGGAACAAAGTTGATAGCTTTGAGAGGTGTTTAGAGGGTAAAATGAGAGGAATCGGTATTGGATTTGATGTAGGAAGTGAGGGAAAGAGAAGTAGGATTAGGTTTTGATTTGAGAATCTGGGTAAATAATAAGTAAAATGGCCATTTACTGAGATGAAGAAGGCTGTAGAAAGTGAGTTCGTAGGGACTGGAATCAACTCTTCCGTTCTGGATTTGTTAAGTAGAACTATCAAGTAGACAGTTAGGTATATCATCCTGCAGCTTGGGAGAGAAGTCAGACTTTTTACTTTTTCCAAGTGACTAAAACTATTATTTTTGTATGTTACCTTTGAGTTTTTGTTCCCACGTGTATTTTATTTTAACATAAACTACAATCATAGGGTGTTACAGCTTCTGAAATA
Organism: Dugong dugon; assembly: GCA_030035585.1. Lineage (NCBI taxonomy): Eukaryota > Metazoa > Chordata > Mammalia > Sirenia > Dugongidae > Dugong > Dugong dugon. The sequence continues at coordinate 159,073,297 of CM057462.1, forward strand.
CGTATTTCAGTTTTTTTCTAGAACTTCTTTTGAAGCTGCTGGGTTTTCAAGGGTGGTTTTGATTCAACAGTTTTATTCTCTGTCCTTGTGTGTTGTTGTGCAGGCCTTCAAGGACTATACAGAAAGGCTGGCTCAGTTCCTGCTCTGAGGAAGGCCTTGTGGTCTGGCAGAGTCCTGATGAGGCTATAGAGAAGCAGCTGAACTGGAGGGGACTTTAGGTTGTGGGGTTCCCTAGGAGTTTGCGGTTTTTCAGCCTGCTTCCAGGAACTCCTATGCTGAGCAGTTTTCAAGCCACCCAGAAACAAATATTGAGAGGACTTCTCCATATGTTGACTTCCCCAAAGACCAGGGCTGGTGCTTAATCCGGGCCTGTGAACGATGAGCTGCTATTTGGAGGGGTTCCCAGGCTTCAATTTTGGGGGTCATGCAGAGTTCAGGAGTAGTGTCTCCAGGGTTGCCTCAGAAATTAAGGGTGCATGAGTGCTGTCCTAGACAGATGGGCAGAGACCAGTGCCGGCAATGGAGCCGGCAAGGTAGGGGGGCACAGCTCTCTGCCATTTCAACAAGAGACAGGCCTCACCTTAGAGGGTTTGGTGCCCTCTGAATCTTTTAGGTTTGTCCAGAAACTACTCCTGTCACACAGTTCAGAGAAGCCCAGAAGTTGGGAGAAATCATTGGGTCTAGATCCTGGTTCCTCAGGACACTGTGATGTTAATCCAGATCATTAAATGGCAATGTGTGGGGGTGCAGGAGGGGGTGGGGGTGAGGAGTGTTGGGATGGAAAGAGGAAGGTAAGCAGTAAGGGAAGGAAGGCAACCTGAGTTGATGAGGACTCTTCTGGATTCTTAGACCCATGTGTTATCTCATTCAGTCTTCACAACCATCTTGCAAGATTGGTGGGGACTCTTAACAGATGAGAAAAGGAGGCTCAGAGAGTCACATAGCTAATAAAAAAACCCGTTGCTGTCAAGTTAATTCTGACTCATAGCGACCCTATAGGACAGAGTAGAATTGCCCCATAGGGTTTCTAAGGAGTGCCTGGTAGATTCGAACTGCTGATCTTTTGGTTAGTAGCCATAGCTCTTAATCACTGTGCCACCAGGGTTTCCTACGTATCTAATAGCACACAGCAAAAAAGTGGCCTTGTGGTGCAAATGGTTAAGCACTCAGCTGCTAACCTAAAGGTCAGCTGTTCAAACCCACCAGCCACTCTGTAGGAGAAAGATGTGGTAGTCTGCTTCTGTAAAGATTATAGCAGCCTTGGAAACCCTATGGGGCAGTTCTCTTCTGACCTATAGGATCGCTATGAGTCGGAACCACCTCAGTGACAGTGGGTTTGGTTTGGTTTTTTAGTGTGTTCTATGGTTTGTGCAAAGGGGTTGTATGCAGAAAAGGAGAACTGTTGCTAAATAAGTTTGGGAAGTGCTATGTTAGACAGGAGTATCTATTGCAGGACTTCTTAGGACTTTTTTTTTTTTTTTTTTTTAAAGTAAAAAGAAAGTTTTATTTGGCATATATTCAAAAGGACAAAAGTGGGAAGTGGACAAGCATGCTGCCAGAGCCATGTCTGCCTGAGTCCAAGGAAGGTTACAGAATCATCGGTATATATCAACATCACAAAATGGGTAGAATCATTGAAAGTGCCACTTTTTCACTGATTGGCTAGAAATTGTAATCTTACATTTTGAATTATCTTTCTTAACCGTCATTGGTACAGGTTTCAGTTACGAAAGTCAGGAAGGTCTTCATTGGTCCAGCAAATTCTTATTCACTAAATGTTAACAGAAAAAGACAAAAGGTGAGAAGTCCTTTGGGTTAGGTTTTATTGCCCTTTTGTGAAAACTTCCTTAAGATAATTTCTGAGATTGTCCCATCTGTTGTCTTATCTCAGGGCCCAGTTGATGTGTCTTTGTGAGCCTGTGAGGGCTCAGCTTCTGCTGGGTCACATCCTGTATGCTCAAGGAGAGGGAATAATAATTATTATTATTTCCTAAATCAGTCCCTCCTTTTGATCAGAGATTGGAGATAACACATTGATGATCAATACCTGGACTTAGTCGAGCTCCTAGATGGCGGCCATTGCAGGCTCTTTAAACTCACGGTGCTGATTTCCCACTGGATACCATCTGGTTCTTCACCAGGTTATTAAGTAAGAGCGATGTTCTCATCAATGGCATTGTCGGAGTGAGCAGACTCAGTGTACATCAACATTTTAGCCTGAGGCCTTCTTTTGCCTTTTAGGTGTGTAAGACAATAGAGGATAAATTTTGTTATGCCTAATACTATCAGGATGTAGACTAAGAATATTACTATCCCTTGCAGTAGTGATCTAGCCCATGTACTTATTCCTGATGGTAACTAACCAAATAGATCTGGTGTTTGTAAGGGTATGACAGTGTGCGATCAAGTACTTTGCTATCTAATTCTATGTATATCTTGTCTTCAGCACAGACTACACTTTCTTGGACTAATAAAAAAATCTAAGGCTATTTTGTTATCTCATGTCACCTTGCCTTATGAGATCAGAGATCACTGTTGTGCTTCTGTCTCATCTGTTATTTGTCCCATAGTGACTGACAAATTTTCTTAAAAGATTTCTCCAACTCAGATATACCATATGTAGGAATTAAAGCTACCAATGATACCCTGCGTGTTGGACCAGTGAGTTTTCTTCTGACTTTCATTTTACAATTTTAACATTACCTTTTCAATATTTACTAGCCTTGTTACTATGAATACTTAAAAGTAATCCTAAAGTTTCCGAAGTGTATTGTCTATGCATTCTTCAGGAATCTAAACAAGAGATTGCCCACACAAATTCACTATCAGTTGGAAAGGGAAAGGAATCATCTAAGTTAGAAACATATCTACACAGAAACATATATCCATAAGAAGCACACAAAGTTTGTCTAGAAGAAACAGAAAATATAGAAAAATTTACATGTGACTAGTTTTCATTAGAGAACGAATGATTAGCAAGATAATACAGGATGGACCTTTCCTGTAGGAGGTCTTCAGTTAGTCTGTTTAAAACATACAAAGTGTTCTTCCCAAGGGCAAGCTGCCCCCTCCTTGGTTTACCTACTAACAGTCATGAGTCACTTTCTTAGAAGCAGAAATGGAACCAAAGACAAAACGGAGTCTGAGCCATGAGGTCAATCCCTGAGAATCTGGTTTTTTTAAGATACATAATTTTCTGCATTGTAAGAGGGTGACAGTTTGATTACAAACATTGCACAGGTATTTCATATGACATTGTCTTAAAGACTGCTTAAACTAATTACTAATTTACCCTAAACATAACTCTGTCTGATCTTTTAAGTTAGTTTCCTAAAACAGACTGAATTCTTCAAAAAAAAAAGCTCAGTACCCAGAGCAAAATGGTCTTACTTGTTTATCTGGACCATTGTTTGACTCATCAGGAACCAGTTTTTTTCTCAAAGCTCAAGGTTCAAGAGGACACCCAAAGGCAAATATCCTGTGTGGGTTGCTTCAACCTCCCTGAAAGCCAGAAACCTGGATTCCAGGAGAATTATATACAGCTCTCTCATCATTCTTTCCTTTGGATCATGATCTTGTTATAGACTCTTTTATCAGAAATGCTTAATAAATGGTAATTGGACATCATCTGGTTTTTAAGATCCCAGGCACCATACAGCAAACTAGGAAATAAAACAAACACTAACAATTATATTAGGCCAGTTGTCTGAAATAACCAATGAAACCATGACCCTAAGGTCTTTGAACCAAGGAAACAAATCTCAGGTGTTTGTCTCTACGTAAGCACCATCAGTAACTGCTTTTCATGTGCCTAAACAGCAACTACATTCTGTAAAACCTCATATTGAGTATTAATATAAATACAGCAACATTTATCTATTAAGGCACAAACTATTTCTTAAGAGACTAACAGGAAATCTAATACTATTCTGTTTTGTAAAATCATAGCTCAAATTTCAGACAGTTCTTGGTTATGATATCTACAACTTGGCTAATTTTACCAACCGGAACTTCTAATTCAAGAGTTACAATATCTAAACCCATTAGTTAGATAATTTAGGAGAAAGGAGAATGATTTCTTATATCCAGAAATTAGGACCTTAAAATATCAGCAATATTAAAAAAAAAAAAAACATAGTTTCCTTTAGTTTAGTCAATCGTCCGTAGTTAATTTCTGTTCCATGTGATTCTGGATCAGCCGCAGTCTGCAAACTCGTCAGCTTCTGCATAGGAGCTCTGGAAATTTTATTCAGTCTAGTCACAGTCTTTTTAGCAAGTTCAATATAGTCCGTCTTTTTGTTGAGGTATTTTGGTCAAACTTTTTCAGCAAATCAGCAAAGTAAAAAACTTATCTGTGGATGACAAAACTTAATATGGCCATGATTAGTTGATAAACATAATATTCTTAATAGTGAAAGACTTGATAGAAATTAATTATAAGCATAATATAAAGGCCAAATAAAATCAGTTAAAAAAAACTTTAGATAAAAATATTTCTAAATATAGCCATTAACCATATTCAAAGAGCTTCAGATATAATGCATAAAAATTTTGAAACAAAATACCATATAGTCAGGATATACCAAAAATATACCACGATTATCAAATCTCTAAATACCTGAATTGTAATAAAAAAAAACTGTATAGGTAAATGATATGAATTATGTAATCAAACCATTGGCTTTGATAATGCTAGATTTAAAAAGATAAAGTTGCAACCAAGTTAGCAAAAAAGAGACAATAATATAGGTTACTGTGAGACAATACTTAAGTTATTTAACCAAAGATCTTAAAGTAAAACCCTTAGCTTTCTTTTGTAAAAGCCATGAGGCTTAGTATTCAGACTCAGGAATCTTATTCTAATGAGAGACCAAACCTTTGTCTTCCAGGCAGATTACACAAAGAATAAATTAACCCTTTAACTCAGAAATTAAAGAAAATTTTGTTATTTTAACTGCAAGAAACCCAATTCTTTGTTTTATATGCTACTACTTAACATTAAAACTCCTGAAAATCTCGTAAATTAAACCATTAAACTTCAGTCACACAGATGAAACTTGACCATATCAAATAAATTTCTTTTTCAATAAACCTCTTAAAGGTTGCCTTTGTTGTATATCTCTTACAGTGTATCCCTTTAAATGGCAAAAATGAACACTTATTCGCTGACTTAAATATATGTATCTGTCTATCCTTTTTCTTATGGCATAAAATAATTTTAAAGTTATTTTAAGCCTGTATATCATCAAATGTAACTGTTATTGAAAGGAAAGTATTTAAACATTCTAAGAGTTCATTAAACTTTTACTACTTCTCATATTTTCCCCAATCTAATTTTAGCCCTTAAAGATTTTATCAACTGGCTTTGGAAATCACAAAGTCTCTGCTCAACTGACCAATGCATTGATATGGATATAACCTTAAGTGTTTGGCTACTGCTGGAAACATTTTTCCAGGCCACTTCAGGTGTGTCTCATTGTGAGTTCTATTTTTTTTTACTTCTTAAAGTTCCCATGTAATAAGGAACTTGTTTACAGTTCTGTGATTAGGATCTTCCCAATTTCTGATAACTATAGCAAAGCAGCAATTTTTCTTATCTTTTGTCTTAAAAGAGCCTCCACCTACCTGGAAAGGGGTCTTTCAACAGCTGTCCCTGGAGCTACAGGACCTTGGAGACTGGGAGGTGGGGAGGCCTGATCGTGCCCCGCCCTCACTCTTTTGACTCATGGAAGACATTTACATATGTTTAAACTGATGGAGGCATTTTGAAAGAAAAGATGGCTAATTTCTTTCTTTTTTACTGTTCTGGAACTGCTACTTTTACTTTAAGACAAAACTATCCTTTTTCCTTAAATAAAACACATTTCATAGGTGTAGCTTAAGTTACTTAAAAAGGCTTCACTTTTAAGATTGACATAGTATAAAACATAAAGGTCTTAGTGTACTTTTCAAATACACCAATTTATATCAAAGTTTCTCCAAGTAGCTATTAAAAATCTAAATCACAAGATGCAGTTTTTTCTGGACAAAGAAAGAACTGAGGTTGTATGACTAGCCTTACAAAATACAGCAATTCTTAGCCATAGCCAGTAATCTAATACAACACAAACTTAGACACAATGCTCTAGACCAGAAGCAAGCTCTTAGAACAAAAGGAGACAGAACGACCACATGAACTCACCAGATAATACCACACAAAACAAGGATATGGGGATCCTAGTTTCTAAACGTGTATATAGCAATATTTTGGTAAGATCGATTCAATTCAATGGAAAAAACAGGTACAGAACTACCACTTCTCCCTTAAATATCAAAACACAGGTCAGGAGCTGCCACCTCTCCGTGAGAATTTGCTATAACAGAGCACTGTTTTCCAGGTTTTCTCTGAGCCACAAAAAGGTCCGAATTTTGCAGCTTATAGTGACTCACAGCTCTTTGAAAATAGAATTACCTCTTCAAACGCCCGAATCCAGGCCTAAACTGTAGTTCACTAAAGAGTTACTAAATATTTCTCTTAAGCAAACGATGAAGCAAAAATCTAAGAAAGATTCTCCTTAATCAATAACCGGTTTTTCAAACAAATATGCCAAACAAAACTTAAGAAAACATGAGAAAGAGAACAACAAAGAATAAGCAAAAGTTCGTTTTCTGAGAGCACTCACCCCGTCAATGTCAAAGGGACATGGAGTGGGAACACGTGGGTCCAGAAGATAGGACCTTTCTTTGACGGCTTCTGCTCCGCAGTCCAGGTCTCTTTGAAGTTGACTGGATTCGTAGCTTCAGATCCTGCTCGCAGCGCCACTAACTGTTGTAGGGGAAAAACATCACAAAGTTTAGTAAAGTAAAAAGAAAGTTTGATTTGGCATATATTCAAAAGGACAAACGTGGGAAGCGGACAAGCATGCTGCCACAGCCATGTCTGCCCGAGTCCCCTTAGGACTTTTAAAATGCCCACATGCACTGTGAATTTTTTGAGAAGGGTATACGAGATGTACTGTGGCGTGTATCCCCTGCCCCACTCCGGAAAGTGGTGTATAATACCTGAATATTTGTGGAAGTTTGTTGGTGGGTGAAGATCTTTTCCACAGTGATGCCTTTTGAGCCATTGGAAACGTTCTGGGGGCTTCCACATGCCATTCACCAGTAACAAGGGGTAAGATAGTGCTTAGAGCTAGAAATAGAAAGCTTGGTTCCCTATGGAGACTCCTCCACCTGTCATCAGGATAGAAATTGCCCTTGAAGGAACCCATCTCTTCTTTGCTGTTGCTCTTCCTCGGAGCTCAGTCCTGGAGTCTCCTTCCTGACTCTCTGTGCATGCTTGCTTGGGGAGTGGGTGAGTTGGGAAAATTCCCTGCTGAAAGTTACAGAATACTTAATGACAGTTACTCCACAGAATCCGAAATCTGGGGACAGGCAGTTGAGGGCCCTGGCAACAACTCAGTGATATCAGCAGTCACTTTTCCTTCTTTCTTTTCTACTCTCCTGAGCCTGGTGGCATAGTGTCTAAGTGCTGTGGCTGCTTACCAAAAGGTGGGCAGTTCGAACCCACCAAGCACCCCTTGGAAACCCTGTGGGGCAGTTCTACTCTGTCCTGTAGGGTCACTGTGAGTCAGAATCAACTCGATGGCAACGGGTTTGTTTTTTTTTTTTGTTTCTCCTGAGCCATGTTGGCCATTTGACCACAGGCTTGTTGCCTCTTGGCTGCAAGATGGCTGCCACAGCTTCAGGCATCACAACCACATTTGAAGACAAGAGTAGGTGGGGCCTCAGCAAAAGGCCCTTATCTCAAATGGCATTGTCCATTTTTTAATCTCTAAAGGAAAATATTTCCCAGTAACCCCCTTTTTTCTGTTTGGTTAGAATGGGGCTCTGTGGTCACTCCTAGCCACAAGGGCAGCTAGAAAAGACTTGATTAGCATAGACTGATTATAATCTATTCTCTAGGGGTAGGCACAAGGGGTTTCTGTTGGTACCTAGGGAGTGGAAGGCTTTTGGGTGATACTTGCCTCTGTCTGCCTTGGTTATCTTATTTGTTTAATACTTCATTGAGCACCTGTGCACTGATGATCTACTTGAGTCTCCTGAACAGATGAGTTGTTGAATTTTTCTTGGATGCACCCAGGGGCCAACCTTGGCTCCTCCCTGTCCCATGCCTCCCATATCCAGTCTGTCTGCAGGCTCCATGGATTCTTTCTCCTTTCTTGAACAACTCTGTCTGTCTCTCTAGCCCTGCTGCAACCCTCAACCCTCTTCTCTCTTCTGTTTTGCCCATCAGCGCCTTCTCACTGCTAGCAAGCCAATTTTCTTTTTCTCCAAACATTGTTAATTTTATTTTTCATAATACACTGTAAAATAGATTTTTTCTTCTTTTGATATACAGGTCTGTGACTTTTAACACATGTACAGTTTCTATAACCATCACCATAATCAGGATACATAAAAATTCTGTCATTCCAAAAAATTCCCTTGTGCTATTCCTTTATAGTTAGCCCCTGTTCCCCCACGCCAACCCAAGCTGTGGCAACCGCTGATCTATTCACCATTGCTACATTTTTGTCTTTTTGAGAATGTCATATAAATGGAATCATTCAGTGTGTAATTCTTTTGAGACTAGTTTTTTCATTCAGCATAATAATATCTTTGAGATTCATTCAAGTTGTGTGTATGAATAGTTCATTTCTTTTAGAGGCACCTCAGAAGAAAGTCCTGGTGATCTACTTCTGAAAGCTCACAGCCACTGAAAACCCTATGATACACAGTTCTCTGAAACACATGGGGTCTCTGTGAGTTGGAATCGACTTAATGGCAAATGATTTGTGTTTTCTTTTCTTTTCTTTTCTTTTTTTTATTTTACTGTGGTGAGATGAATTGGCATAATAGCTGCAAATGATGGACTTGAACATGCCAGTGATTGTGAGGATGATGCAGAACTAGGCCTCATTTCATTCTGTTGTACATAAAGTCACTGTAAGTCAGAGTCCACGGGAGCTAACAACAAGTATTCCATGGTGTGAACATACCACAGTTTGTGTAACCATTTACTTGTTGAAGTACATCTGGGTTGTTTCTAGTTTTTGGCTATTATGAATAAAGCTGCTATAAACATTAGGGTACAAGTTTTTATGTGAACATAAGTCATTATTTCTCTGGGATAAATGCTCAGGAGTGTGACCTTTGGATTCTATGATAGATGCATGTTTAGTTTTTAAAGAAACTGCCAAACTGTTTTCCAGAGTGGCTGTACCATTTTAGATTCCCACCAGCAATATTGTAAATCCAGCCATCTGCAGAATTAAATTTTTGGAGAGGTGTTTTTGGTCACTGTTGGATTAGGCATTTACCTTTAGAGTAGTCGTTATTGACTAGATTTAGAAATGATTGCTGACAGTAACCACCACTCCTATATTCATTCATATAGATTGGAGTGTAGTTGGAGAGAAGACTGAGCTCTCAGAAAAGTAGGGTGGAGCAGAAAACCCAGTAGGTATCTGCTACAGTAGTGGTTTCCAAGTCTGTATACATGCCAGAATCATCTGGTAAATTCTTAATAATACATATTCATGGGTTTGATACAGACCGACTAAATAGGGATCTGTAATTTTTAACAAGTGCTCAGGAGAGTTTTAGTTAGCCATGACTACATCAGTTGGGAACTTTGTACGATAATATCAATGGTATTCCAAAATTAAAAGTTTTAGAAGCATATGATGTGCTACATAACAAATGAAAAATTTCCATCCTCTTACCATTTTTCCTTATCTCTTTTCTTGGCCCTATATTTATATTTTTGTCCCCTCTGTGATACTTAATTCTATTTTTTTTACTCCGTGGAGTTTTTCATTGGTCTCTATTGTTTTTATGTTCCTACTGATAGGTTACTTGTTTTCTCTGTTCTCACTTAACCCTGAAATTGTAACTTTCTTTCTAGTTTCCTTTTTGTTCCCAGTGTAAAGTGTTTGCTCCTCAGTATCTGTGGTTCGCTTTCTGTCTCATAACAAGTTATATTCATCCTGTTCTGTGGGCATATCTGAGTCTCGCTCTCACTCAGCATTCTTACCTTTTAACGGCAGGAGTAGAAAATAACCATTGGGGCTTGGTGGAAGAATCTTCAAGTTTTATGTTTAAAGGTTGATGTTCTTGAGAAGGCTCACTCTTACCAGTCATTTTTTCCTCCTCTTTGCCAGGGAAGAAGAAGAACGTCTGAGAAATAAAATTCGAGCTGATCATGAGAAAGCCCTGGAAGAAGCAAAAGAAAAATTAAAGAAGTCAAGAGAAGAAATCCGAGCAGAAATTCAGACAGAGAAAAGTAAGGTAGTCCAAGAAATGAAGACAAAAGAGAACAAGCCACTGCCACCAGTCCCTGTACCCAACCTTGTAGGAATAAATGGTGGAGACCCGGAAGATAATGACATAAGAAAGAAAAGGGAAAAAATTAAAGAGGTAATAGGTCAAGCTTTGTGATATGGAGTGGTTATGAATTTGTATTTGAATGGATTTAAATATATATATTTGTACCATTTTTTATATACTACTTGATCTCATCTGTTCTTGGGTCATAGTTGTAGTTCATTTTTCAAGTTGGCAATAAGGACTAGAACTCTGTTTTCTTAATTTTTTTTAATTGTGTTTTAGGTGAAAGTTTACAATTCAAGTTAGTCTCTCATACAAAAATTTATACATACATTGTTATGTGACCCTAGTTGCTTTCCCTATGCTGTGACAGCACATTCCTCCTTTCCTCCCCGGATTTGTTTTCTTAATGTTGATTATTATTATTGAATACTAAAAAAAAGTATGTAAGATTGTTACTTGGATGGTTCCATCACTCCAGTGTTCACAGATTTTTTGATATTCAGAATTGTATAAATAATGTAAATAGATCTATATATAATTTATTATTGAATAAGAAATTTTTTCAGTGTTCAGTTACAGGAGACTGTGCTAGAGACTTTGAAAATTCTCCCATAAGCATGCTTCTGAAGAGCTAGCATTGTATCTGCCATCTTTTAATGAACATGTCATGATAACCCCTTGACCATAGTGCAGGTTCAGAATATATTCCTTCCAGTGAGTCTCAATGGATTGAAGAATGGGGAAGGATTGGTCTCACAATTCTTTAAATTGATTTAGCCTCAGAGGTCTTTCAATTTGTTATTCTAGGAATTACTTGGAAATAAAGAGAACACCAGAGGGAGAAAAATCTTGTGTGAATTGTTTAGTTACACTTTGCTGATTAGAAATCCTGCTAATTCAGAATTTATAACTATTTGGCTGAGAGCTGGATGGAGTTTGCAGTTGTACTATCTATGAAGAAAAAGATTTTGTCAAAGAGTATAACAGCATCAACAATATTTCAAAATAATTGTTTATCATACAATAGGAAAATAAATGTAGTTCAAATAGCCAAATATCTGTTTGGATATATTCTAGTAATGGATGTGGAAGATGAGCAGATAATGTAAGCCTGGTCTTTGAATTACTACAAGGCCTTGACCATGATGGAATCAAAACAGAACTACATTCTGATTTTATCTTACCTCTAGATTCTTTGATTTAAATACAGGTTGGTTAAGGCATTTTCTTTGGACATTGTTGGGGAGATATTGATAGTTTTCTTTTTTTTTTCCTGATGCCTGACTTGTTTTTTTCAGATATCATTAGAATTTATTGAAATACTTTCTCATGTATGTAATTAAGATGGATAACCATGTATGTTCAGGGAGTCCCCAAATCACCCTCATGTTTAGTAATTTGCTAGAAGGTCTCACAGACCTCAGCAAAGCTGTTATACTCACAGTTAAGGTTTATAACAGCAGAAGGATACACATTGAAGTCAGTAATGAGAAAAACGCATAGGGGAGCATCCAGGAGAGAGCATGCGCTAGCTTCCAGTTGTCCTTTCCCTGTGGAATCATACAGACAATGCTTAATTCTCTCAGCAGCAGTGTGCAACTTGCACAAAGTATTGCCAGCCAGGTTCACCTGAGCCTTATAGTCCAGGAATTTTTTTATTTTTATTTTTTTTGGTGGGGAGGTGTTGGTCATGGCTGAGCATTCACATGACTCTCCAACCCCTACAGAGGATAAGCTGATACTGCATTGTTAGTATAAACTATCTGGTATGGCCCAGGGCCTCAGGTAAACCAAGATACTCTTAACAGGCAGGATATTCCATGGCTTAGAAGTTATCTGCCAAGAACAGGGCAAGGACCAAACTTTTCTTTACAAAGTGCAGGGTTTGGGCAACCCAGACCTGCTGAATTAATCCTTAACTGTGCACCATGTTATCACTGTTCTTGGAAATCAGCATCAAAAATATTAAGAATCCCTGTGTAGACTGCTGTTAAATATTATCATTACTGATTTTGCAAGTCAAAGAAAAGTTGAAACCTAAGCCGGGGGGAGAAGCTAACAAGAAGAAAGCTGATTTGAACTGCAGAATACCTGAAAATTTCTAGAATTTGAGACACCATTTACCTCTGAAGGCAGGGATGTAAGATGGAGCTGGAAAAGGATTATTTGAAGCTTTGTATAAGGAACTCTTAACTTCACAGATCCTCAGTCCTAGCCCATGCATCATAGCTACTGTTCTGCCTTCTCCAACAGAAGACCAAAGGTTTACCTTTTGGAGAAGGTGAATCAGAGAAAATCTCGTTTCTGGGAATACCAGGAATGGCTGAGTGCAAAGGGCAGAGGTCATTCTAAAAAAATGAAGAGGATAGTCAGTGTTGGCAATTAAATGAAAACCTATATTCTGAATAGTGATACCACTTCCTCCTGTTCAGCTCTCAAGAGTACTTCTCTCTGGGGAGACTGACCCAAGAGCAAAGAAGACCTACACTGTTCCTCAAAGAAATACCCCTGCTGTTGTGGATTGAATTGTGTTGCTCAAAAGTGTGTGTTGGAATTCTGCTCCCTATACCTGTGGATATAATCTTATTTGGAATTAGGATTTTCTTTGTTATGTTGATGAGGCCATATCAGAGTAGGGTGTGTCTTAAAGACTTTTGAGATATAAAAAGAGCAGATTAGACACAGAAGCAAGCAAGCACAGGTGGGGGAAAGATAGATCCCACCTGGAGATCTCCAAGGAACTCTGAGAAGAACACTAGAGAAGTTGAGACAAGGTTCCTCCTCCCACCAAGCAGGGGGAGAGAGCCTTCCCCTAGAACCAAACTCTCTTGCTGTACAGTCAATTCTGACTGGTAGCAACTCTATAGGACAGAGTAGAACTTCCCCTTAGGGTTTCCAAGGAGCACCAGGTGGATTCGAACTGCCAACCTTTTAGTTAGCGGCCATAGCTGTTAACCACTACACCACCGAGGTTTCCTTCCCTAGAGCAGGCCCCCTGAATTCAGACTTCTAGCCTCCTGAACTGAGAAAATAAATTTCTGTTCTTTAAAACCACCCACTTGTAGTATTTCTGTTACAGAAGCCCTGGAGAGGACACCTGAGTTACAACTGATCTCCCTTAGATGAGGTCCAGTCAGCAAGTCTTGCTCATTTACAGCCTTTGATTATCTTTGTTAAGTGCGTCATTCTTTTTTTTTTTTAATCGTAATTAAATGAAGTTAACATTTCAAGTTAATTTCCTCTACAAAATTTTTTTTTTTTTTACGTACACTGTTATGAGACCCCAACTGCTTACCCCATTCTGCGACAGCACACTCCTCACCTCTGCCCATGATTCCCCATGAACATTGAACCAGCTTCTAACTCTCTCTGCCTTCCCATCTCACCTCTGGACAGAAGCTGCCCCTTTGGTCTCTTGTATCTACTTGACTAAGAGGCACATTCTTCACGAGATTACTTTATGTCCCACAGTCCAGTCCAATCCCTATCTGAAGAGTTGGCCTCGGAAATTGTTTTAGTTCTGGGGTGATAGTCCAGGGGCCATGTTCTCTGGGGCGCCTCCAGTCTCAGTCAGACCATTAAGTCTGGTCTTCTTACTAGAATTTGAGTTCTGCATCCCATCGTTCTACTGCTCTATCAGGGACCCTCTGATGTGTTCCCTGTTAGGATGTTCATTTGTGGTAGCTGGGCACCATCTAGTTCTTTTGGTCTCAGGCTGATGAAGTCTCTGGTTTATGTGGCCCATTCTGTCTCTTGGGCTAATACTCCCTTTTGTCTTTGGTGTTCTTTGTTCTCCTTTACTCCAAGTGGTTGGGACCAGTTGATGCATCTTAGATGGCTGCTTGCAAGCTTTTAAGAGCCCAGACACCACTCACCAAAGTAGGATGCAGAATATTTTCTTAATAAGCTTTATTATGCCAGTTGACAAAGAAGTCCCCTGAAAGCATGGTCCCCAGACTCCCCATCCCTGCTACTCTGTCTCTCAGAGTATTTGATTGTATTGAGGAAGCTTCTTAGCTCTGATTTAGTCCGTTATGCTGGCTTCCCCTGTAGTGTGTGCTGTCTTTCCCTTCACCTAAGATGATTCTTACCTACTATCTAGTTAGTGAATAACCATCACCCTCCCTTCCCACCTCCATAACCATCAAAGAATGTTTTCTTCTGTGTTTAAACTTTTTCTTGAGTTCTTATAATAGTGGTTTTATACAGTATTTGACCTCCTGTGCCTGACTAAATTCACTCAGTTTAAGTTCCAGCTTCCACCATGTTATACGATGTTTCACAGCTTCATCATTGTTCTTTATCATAGCGTAATATTCCATTGTGTCGATATACCATAGTTTGTTTATCCATTCTTCCGTTGATGGTCACTTAGGTTGCTTCTGTGTTTTTGCTATTGTGAACAGTGCTGCAGTGAACATGGATGTGCATATATCTATTCATGTGATGGCTCTTATTTCTGTAGCATATATTTCAAGGAGCGGGATAGCTGGATCGTATGGTACTTCTATTTCTAGCTGTTTAAGGAGGTGCCAAATCGATTTCCAAAGTGTTTTTACCATTTTACATTCCCACCAACAGTGTGTAAGTGTTCCAGTTTCTCCACAACCTCTCCAGCATTTGTTATTTTGTGTTTTTTTGGATTAATGCTAGCCTTGTTGGTGTGAGATGATATCTCATTTTAGTTTTGATCTGCATTTCTCTAATGACTAATGATTGTGAGCATTTCTTCATGTGTCTGTTTGCCGCCTGAATATCTTCTTCGGTGAAGTGCTTGCTCATATCCTTTGCCCATTTTTTAATTGGGTTGTTTGTCTTTTTGTTGTTGAGGATTTGCAGTATCTTATAGATTTTAGAGATTAGACGCTGATCGGATTTGTCGTAGCCAAAAATTTTTTCCTAGTCTTTTAACTCATTTGGTGAAGTCTTTTGATGAGCATAAGTGTTTGATTTTTAGGAGCTCCCAGTTAATCTAGTTTCTGTTCTGGTGCTTGTGCATTGTTACTTGTGGTTCGTATTGTGTTTATGCCATGTATTAGGGCTCCTAGCATTGTCCCTATTTTTTCTTCCATGATCTTTATCGTTTTCAACTTTATATTTAAGTCTTTGATCCATTTTGAGTTAGTTTTTGTGCATGGTGTGAGATATGGGTCTTAGATATCCAGTTATACCACAACATTTGTTAAAGAGACTGTCTTTTCCCCAATTAATGGACCTTGGGCCTTTGTCAAATATTAGCTGCTCATAGGTGGATGAGCTTATATCTGGATTCTCAGCTCTGTTCCATTGGTCTGTGTATCTGTTGTTGTACCAGTACCAGGCTGTCTTGACTACTGTGACAGTATAATGGGTCCTAAAATCAGGTAGTGTAAGGCCTCCGACTTTGTTCTTCTTCTTCAGTAACGCTTTATTTATTCGGGGCCTCTTCCCTTTCCGTATGAAGTTGGTGATTTGTTTCTCCATTCCATTAAAAAATGCTGGTGGAATTTGGATCGGGATTGCATCGTATCTGTAGATCGCTTTGGGTAGAATTGACATTTTCACTATGTTGAGTCTACCTATCCATGAGCAAGGTATATTTTTCCACTTATGCAGGTCTCTTTTAGTTTCTTACAGCAGTGTCTTGTAGTTTTCTCTGTAAAGATCTTTTACATCTCTGGTTAGATTTATTCCTAAGTATTTTATCTTTTTGGGGGCTATTGTAAATGGTATTGATTTAGTGATTTCGTGCTCGAGGTTCTCTTTGTTGGTGTAAAGGAATCCAACTGATTTTTGTATGTTTATCTTGTATCCTGAAACTTTGCTGAAATCTTCTATTAGTTCCAGTAGTTTTCTTGTGGATTCTTTGGGGTTTTCTGTGTATAAGATCATATCATCTGCAAATAGAGATACTTTGACTTCTTCCCTACCAATTTGGATGCCCTTTATTTCTTTTTCTAGCCTAACTGGTCTGGCTACGACCTCCAGCACAATGTTGAATAATAGTGGTGATAGAGGACATCCTTGCCTGGTTCCTGTTGTCAAGGGGAATGCTTTCAAAGTCTCTCCTTTTAGGATGATGTTTGCTGTTGGTTTTGTGTAAAAGCCCTTAATTATATTGAGGAATTTCCCTTCTATTCCTATTTTATCGAGAGTTTTTATCATGAATGGGTGTTGGACTTTGTCAAATGCCTTTTCTGCATTGATTGATAAGATCAGGTGGTTCTTGTCTTCAGTTTTATTTATGTGATGGATTACACTGATTGTTTTTCTAATATTGAACCATCCCTGCATACCTGGTATAAGTCCCACTTGGTCATGGTGAATTATTTTTTTGATATGTTGCTGTATTCTATTGGCTAAAATTTTGTTGAGGATTTTTGCATCAATTTTCATGAGGGATATCAGTCTGTAATTTTCTTTTTTTGTGATGTCTTTACCTGGTTTTGGTATCAGGGTTATGCTGTCTTCATAGAATGAGTTTGGGAGTATTCCATCCTTTTCTATGCTCTGAAATACCTTTAGTAGAAGTGGTGTTATCTCTTCTGTGAAGGTTTGGTAGAACTCTCCAATGAAGCCATCCAGGCCAGGGCTTTTTTTTGTTGGCAGTTTTTTAATAATCTTTCCAATCTCTTCTTTTGTTATGGGTTTATTTAGTTGTTCTACTTCTGTTTGTGTTAATTTAGGTAGGTAGTGAGTTTCTGGAAATTTGTCCATTTCCTCTAGGTTTTCAAATTTGTCAGAGTACAATTTTTCATAGTAATCTGTTATTATTCTTTTAATTTCAGTTGGGTCTGTTGTGATATCACCCATCTCATGTCTTATACGGGTTATCTGCTTAATCTCCTGTTTTTCTTTTGTCAGTTTGGCCAGTGGTTCATCAAGTTTGTTGATCTTTTCAAAGAACCAGCTTTTGGACTTGTTAACTCTTTCAATTGTTTTTCAGTTCTCTGTTTCATTTAATTCTGCTCTAATTCTTATTATTTCCTTCCTTCTGGCGCCTGTGAGCTTCTTTTGCTGCTCTCTTTTCTACTTGTTCCAGTTGTAGGGTTAATGCTTTGATTATGACCCTTTCTTCTTTTTGGATGTGTGCATTTATTGCTATAAACTGACCTCTGAGCACTGCTTTTGCTGTGTCCCAAAGGTTCTGGTAGGATGTGTTTTCATTCTCGTTTGATTTTATGAATTTCTTTATTCCATCCTTAATTTCTTCTGTAACCCGGTAGTTTTTGATCAAGGTGTTGTTCAGTTTCCATGTGTTTGATTTTTTTCCCTTGCTTATTGTGTTGCTGATTTCCACTTTTATGCCTTTATGATCAGAAAAGATGCTTTGTAATATTTCGATGTTTTGGATTTTGTTAAGGCTTGCTTTATGGCCTCATATGTGGTCTGTTCTGGAGAATGTTCCATGTGCGTTGGAAAAGAAAGCATGCTTGGCTGCTGTCGGGTGGAGTGTTCGGTATATGTCGATGAGATCAAGTTGTTTGATTGTAGCATTTAGCTCTTCCTTGTCTTTGTTGAGCTTCTTTCTGGATGTTCTGTCCTTCACCGAAAGTGGCGTGTTGAAGTCTCCTTCTACTTTTGTGGAGCTGTCTGTCCCTCTCTTCAGAGCTGTTAGAGTTTGTTTTATGTATTTTGGAGCCCCATTGTTGGGTGCGTGAATATTTATCATAGTTATTTCCTCCTGGTATATTGACCCTTTAATCATTATATAGTACCCTTCCTTATCCTTTGTTGTGGATTTTACTTTAAAGTCTATTTTGTCAGAGATTATTATCACCACTCCTGCTCTTTTTTGAGTATTGTTTGCTTGATATATTTTTTTTCCATCCTTTGAGTTTTAGTTTGTTTGTGTCTTTACGTCTAAGGTGCATCTCCTGTAGGCAGCATATAGATGGATCATGCTTTTTTATCCAATCTGCCACTCTCTGTCTCTTTTTTGGCGCATTAAGTCTATTTACATTCAGCGTAATTATTGATAGGTATGAGTTTAGTGCTGTCATCCTGATGTTTCTTTTTGTATGTTGTTCAGTTTGTTTGTTCTTAATTTTCTGTGCTGAGTTGTTTTTTTTAATGTATTTTTTTTTTCATCTTTTTCTTGTAGATTTTGTGTTTGCTGGGTCTTTATGTTTTCCTACTTTTTATTTTGATTTGTAGGATTGTTAGATTCCTTTGTGGTTACCTTAATATTTGCCCCTATTTTTCTAAGTTTATACCAGTCTTTTATTACTTTAGATCACCTTAATTTCTCTTTCATATGAAAAATCAATGTCTCCATTTTTTAAGTCCCTCTTTGTTGTTTTAATGTTGTCCTATTTTACATATTGATATCTGTTTCCCTATTTTCAGTGTTTTAGCTTTGATGTATTTTCGATATCTGTATCTGGTTCCTCTGTCCTGTGTTCTAGTCTTGTATTGTTATCTGGTGTTATTGATTATCTAACCGTAGGACTCCCTTTAGTATTTCTTGTAATTTTGGTTTGGTTTTTGCAAATTCCCTGAACTTCTGTTTATCTGGAAAAGCCCTAATTTCGCCATCATATTTTAGAGACAGTTTTGCTGGATATATAATTCTTGGCTGGCAGTTATTTTCCTTCAAGGCTTTATATATGTCATCCCATTGCCTTCTAGCCTGCATGGTTTCTGCTGAGTAGTCCGAGCTTATTCTAATTGAGTCTCCTTTGTAGATGACTTTTCTTTTATCCCTAGCTGCTCTTAAAATTATCTCTTTTTTTTTTTGGTTTTGTTAAGTTTGATTATAGTATGTCTTTGTGACTTTCTTTTGGGATCTACCTTATGTGTGTTTCGATGAGCATCTTGGATAGATATCTTCTCATCTTTCATGATATCAGGGAAGTTTTCTGTCAAAAAATCTTCAACAATTTTCTCTGTATTTTCTGTCACCCCCCACCCTGTTCTGATACTCCAGACACTTGTAGGTTATTTCTCTTGATAGAGTCCCACATGACTCTTCGAGTTTCTTCATTCTTTTTAATTCATTTATGTGATTTTTCCTCAAATACGTTGGCATCAAGAGCTTTATCTTCAATGTCACTAATTCTGACTTCCATTGCCTCAATTGTGTTCCTATGACTTTCTGTTGAGTTGTTGAATTCTGAAATTTTATTGTTAATCTTCTGGATTTCTGATTGTTGCCTCTCTATGGATTCTTGCAGCCCATTAAATTTGTCATTATGTTCTTGAATAACTTTTTTAAGTTCTGCTGCTACTTTGTCTGTGTGTTCCCTGGATCTTTCTGCATTTTGTAGAATTTCCTTTCTAATTTCTAGAAGAGTTCTGTATATTAATCTTTTGTATTCTGTCTCTGGTAATTCCAAGAAGTTCTCTTCCTCCAGAGAATTTATCAATTCTTTATTTTTTGAGCTTGCTGAAGCCATCATGGATTGCCTCTTTATGTGATTTGATATTGACTGTTGTCTCCGAGCCATCAATAAGTTATTATAATTTTATATTTGTTTAGTGAGACCTAGCTTCTTGTTTTGATATGCCCAAATAGGCTGCTCATGTGGACTAATTTGATTTTTGATACCTTGGAATCTCTATCACCCTGTCACCGGGTAGTTAGTTCTGTAACTAAGTATGTGCACACAGGAGTCTGTTAAATTTTTCTATATGGGTTCAGCTCAGGTGTCCAGGCAGTCAGTCACCAAGTGTGTGATGCACACTCTCACCCCCAGTCCTAGAGAGGCATGGGTGATTGGTGCAGGCTCTGGACCCTGGCAGTGGTAGGGGATCACGTGCTGAGCCAGGTAGGGGGCTGACGGCTGCCCCTGAGAGTCTGAAAGGAAAGCGTGTCCCTTTTCTCTAGGGTGAGTAGGTGGGTGAGTTTTGAAGCCAGACTATGTGCACCCCACTCCGTTGGCTGAAAAGACTCGAGGGCACCACTTTTTCTTGGACTCCTGTAGCAGGTGACTAGGAGCTTTAGGTGATACCACCAGTCCTCAAGCCCGTTGCAGATCATAAAAGCGCCTACTTAAGGGGCAGGGCTGTTTCGAAGGTCACAAATCTAGATGTTTTCCCTGTTGTATTGTGGTAGTGAGGGCTAACGCTGTTGAGATGGGTCCCCACATGTCTATACAGGGGTGTAAGGCGCTCAGAGTCTGTGGACTCTTTATACCTGTGTCTAGCAAAGGAGCTGTGCTGACCCTGTGTTCCTGGCTTAGGGGAGCCAGTAGCTTATTTGTTCCCTCTCCAAGGCCAGGAGAATGGGTCAGGGCGCCTTTTGGGATCTACTTCCAGCCAGCGGCCTCTCAATGCAGAGTGCGGAGGTAGGAGGTAAAAGGGAGAGAGGTTTTTCCCAAATGGGCTTTTTTTTTTTTAAATCCCTGCTAAAGGCTGCACGCGTGTACTTATCTTAACCACTTGGGAGCTGCTTTTCACTGATTTGGAGTGTCCAAGCAGAATCTCTGCTGCCGGGTCTCTCTCGATGTGTAAACTGCTTCCCTAGTGCATGCACAGCACAGCTGTTCGCTTCACTGTGGACCGGCGTGGCTGTGGAGTTGCAGTTTTGCTGTTGTGGCTCTGGCGCTCTTCACTTCTTCCAAACCGGCCCCCGCGCCATGTCACTCAGTCCATTTTCTCAACTTTGCCTTTTGCCTTGTTCAGGGCTCCTAGGTATTCATATAGAATCAAATCACTTGTTTTTCTAGGTCTTTGTTGTAAGAGGGACATTGGAAGCGTCTAACTACTTCACCATCTTGACCATGCCTAAGTGCTTCATTCTTAAATATGAAGAGCAAACCAGAGATCATCAGACATTTAAGGAAACTTCTTACATGAGAGGGCAAAACAGATGGAAGAAAGGAACTCAGAGGACACAGGAAAAATACAGGAAGGAGAAATACCAAAAACAGAATTAACATCCTTGGAGTGACAAAAATATATTAAATTTATGAAATGAGGACAGTAGGCTATAAAAAGGAATATTTACAATAATAAAAAGCTTTTATAAATTAAAAATATGGTAAACTAAAAATTTTATAGATAAGTTGGTAGATAAAATTGAGCAAGTCTCTCAATAGAACAAAAAGATTGAATAAACAAAAAAAAAATAAGATTAGAAAATCAATCCAGAACATCTTAACAAATGACTAAATAGGTAGATGTTGTAGAAAGAGACCACAGGGAAAATGGAGAAGTCAAAGAAATAATTTAAGAAAATTGGCTTGAACTAAAGGTCATGAGCTTCCAGATTGAAAGGCCCTGCCAGTCATTCAGCTCAATGAATAAAAAAAAAGACTCTTACTGAAATTTCAGAAAAGCAGAAAGGTGTGAAGAACAGATCTTAAAAGTTTACAGAGAAAAAAAATGGCTCCACTCAAAAGATTGGGATTGGGAATAATGAAATGGCAGATTGAGATTCCTCAACAATAATGTTGGAAACTGGAAGACAGTGGAGCAAAGCCTTAGAAAAAATTATATTTTTAGCCACATTATGAATCAAATCATTTAGCCTGTTAGTATTGAAATTTCTCATTTTGCTACTGGAAGATATGCTTCAGCACAATGAAGGGACTAAACCAAAAATAGGAAGATGGGATTTCGAGAACAGATCTGTCAAGAGAGAGATACAGGAAATTCTCAGGATTGTGATGAAGGGAATCAGCAGGATAATGCCTGTACTTCAGATTGAGAGGGGAAAAAAAAAAAAAAATCCAGATTATAATAGCAAGAGGATTGAGGGCTTCGGGAAGGATATGTCAGAGAATAAATGGAACTGATAGTTTATCTGATGTGTTTGATTATATTCACACAAATTTTGAAACTTGTGTAGAATTTGAAAGTAAATTAGTACTAGTTACATTAAAACTTAGCAAACAAAAACCCTTAGAGCAACTGTTAATACCAGGGAAAACAAAAGTTGAACAAAGAAGTTTAATAATATTGAGAAAAACAGTGTTAACAATATTGGGAGGATATGGGCCAGGTGGAATATGTGTGGGGAAGTCTGTGTGGAGGTGAGTTGATAGTTGTGTAAAAGAGCTAATGTCTTAACTATAGAAGAAAATAGTAATTATCTAAAACTGAGGAAAAAAATCAAGAAATGGCACTATAGCTTGTTATTTAGAAATAATAGTGATAAATAGCAGAAAGAACAAGTGAAAGGGTTTAAGCGGTTGCCTTAGGAGAGTGGGAGTTGGTAGTGGGGAAGTTGTGGCAGGCCATTGGAATTTAAAAAAAAAAATTAACTTTATAAAGATATAATTTCCATATAGTAAAATGTGTCCATTTTAAGATACAGTTTTATGAGTTTTGACAGTTGTATACACTTTATAGGAATGACCACAATCAAGATGTAATATATCCGTGACCCTCCAACCATTTCCTTGTGCTGCTTCCTAGTCAGTGCATCCCACTCCCTGGCTCTATCCAACCACTGATCTGCTTTTAGTTATTATAGATTAGATTTGTCTTTTCTAGAGTTTCATACAGATGGAATCATATCGTATGTACTATTTTGTTTCTGGGATTGTGCTCAGCATAATGTTTTTGTGATTATTATGTAATTGCATATAGAGGTATTTTTTGTCTGAGTAGTATTTCATTTTATGGATAGACCACAATTACCTGTTAATGAACATGTGGATTGTTTCCAGTTTTTGGCTATTATGAATAAAGTTACTATGAACATTCATGTACAAGTCTTTGTGTAGGCACATATTTGAGCTTTGATATTTCAGTCTGTGATCTGTTGTGAGTTAATTTTTTGTTCGTAGTGTGAGGTAAGGGTGAAGTTCATTTTTCTTCCATATGACTGTTCAGTTGTTATAGCGCCATATGTTGTAAAGATGATTATTCCCATTAAATTACCTTGGCACTTTTGTCCAAAATCAATTAATCACATGTGTTCAGTCTGTTTCTGAACTCTTACCTGTTACATTAATCTGTATTCCTATTTTTAATACTAATACCATGTCTTGATTACTTTAACTTAAATAGTAAGTTTTGAAATCAAGTAAGATTTAAAAAGAACAACTTTGTTCTTTTTCAGAAGTTGTTTTGGCCATTCTAGGTCCTTTGCCTTTCTAGAATTAGCTTTTCTATGAAAATAAAAGGCTGCTGATACTTTGATTGGGATTACATTAAATCTGTAGTTGAATTGGGAAGAACTATCATCTTAAAAATACTGAGTTTATTCCATGGGCATAGTATATCTTACCACTTATTTAGGTTTTCCTTGATTTCTCTTGGCAGTGTTTTGTAGTTTTCATCTACAGTTCTTGTACATATTCTATTTATTCCTCAGTGTTTCATGTTTTTTTGATGTTATTGTAATGGAGTTGTTTTTTTAATTTCCATTGGCATTGCTCATCACAGTATATAGAAATACAATTGATTTAGTTTGCTGAATTTGTCTCCTGTTACTCATCTCGTTTATTAGTTTTAGTGACTATTTTATAGATTTCTTAGGATTTTCCTTGTATAGAGTCATGTTGTCTGTGGATAGAGGCACTTTTCGTTTATCCTTTTGGATTTTTATGCCTTTTGTTTCTTTTTCTTGCCTTATTACCCTGACTAGGACTTCCAGTACATTGTTGAAAAGAAGTGGTGAGAATGGACATACTTTATTTGTTCCTAACTTTAAGGGTTAAACATTTAGCCTTTTACCATTAAATATGATGTTAGCTGAAGGTTTTCTGAAGATGCTTTTTATGAGGTTGAGGACGTTCCGTTGTAGTTATAGTTTACTGATAGTTTTTTTTTTTTTTTTAAATCATGAATGGGTATTAAATTTTGCTTTGTCTTTATCCATAAAGATGGTTATATGATTTTCATCCTTATTCTGTTACCATAGTGAATTATATTGACTGATCTATGAGTGTTAAATTAGTCTTATATTCCTGGGATAAACTGCACTTGATCATGCTGTATTATCCTTTATTTTGCTGATTTTTGTTAAGGAGTTTTGCCTTTGTGTTCTTGAAGTATACTGGTCTTTACTTTTCTCGCAGTGTCTATTGCCTGGTTTTGGTGTCTGAGGGAGTCTCTGGGTGGTGCAAGAGGTTAATGAGCTCAGCTGTTAACCTAAAGGTTGGAGATTCAAGTCTACCCAGAAGTGTCTTGGAACAAAGGCCTAGAGATATACTTCTGAAAATTCAGCCACTGAAAACCTTATAGAGCATAGTTCTACTCTGATGCACATGGGGTTGCCATGATATTGGCTGCATAAAACAAGTTGGGAAATGTTTTAACGAATAGTATGCTGAGAAAGAACAGCCAGAATGCTCTTTAGAAGTGAGGATAGTGAGACTTTTCATCTCGCTTACTTTGAACACGTCATCAGGAGGAATCGAGCAGTTGCTGGAGACATCACGCTTGGGAGAGTAGAGGGTCAGTGAAAAAGAGGGAGACCCTCAATGAGATGGATTGACACAGTGCTGCAACAGTGGGCTCAAACATAGCAGTGGTTGTGAGGATGGTGCTGGACTGGGCAGCGTTTTGTTCTGTTAATACTAACTGTTGATATGAGTCGGATCTGACTCGACAGTACCTAACAACAACAATGCTGTTAAGTGAATAGATTTTTTATATACCATAGTCCACTGTTATATAATTCAGCTTATATATAAAACCAATACCTTGTTTTTTTTTTTTTTTTTAATACTATTTCTGTTATTGTATATCTCAGAAGCTTGTGGTGTAAGAAACACAAGTCAAACTAACTGGTATAAAAATATAATTTATTAGCTCAGTGACTAAACTATAGGGCTTCACTGACTAAACTATAGGGCTTCAGGCTTGGCAGGATCCAAGTCTGCAAATGTTATTGTCAGGAATATGATATGTCTTTGTCTTTTTCCTTTTGTTATTTAGTTCTCAGTATTGGGAGAGAGCCCTCATTAGCTCTAGGATTACATATTAGATTCGAGATTGCAGGAGAGAATCCTTCCCAGTGATCCCTCCCATTATCTCCCAGTGTCTATATCAATATGTATAAAAGAACTTGATTGCCCCTACTTGAATCACATCTACCCAATCACTTGTCTAGGGTAAAACCAAAACAAACAAACAAACAAACAAAAAAAAAAACAGGAAAAAACCCAAACCAGTTGCCACCGAGTCAGTTCCGACTCCATAGGGTTTTCAATGCCTAATTTTTCGGAAGTAGATTGTCCGTCAGGCTTTTCTTCCAGAGTGCCTCTGGGTGGACTTGAACCTCCAACGTTTTGGTTTACACCACCCTGGGACTCCTTGTCATGGGCAGGGGTTGGCAAATTGCCAACCGGCCCACAGTCTGTTTTATTAAGTTTAATTGGGAACACAGACATGCTCATTTGTTTACTTATTGTTTACTTATTTTGTGTTACAGTAGCAGAGTTAAATCGTTGGGACAGAGGCTGTGTGGTCTCTAAAGCCTAAAATATTTACTGTAAAGAAAAAGTTTGCCGACCTCTGCTCTAAGGATAAAGGGCCCTGTAGCCAGGCTGGGTTAATTGTTGGTAGAATCAGTGCCCTTTGATTAACAGCTCTCTCATAATCACAGTGAAGGAAGGACAAAACCAAAAACCAAACCTGTTGCCGCCAAGTTGATTCTGACTCATAGTGAGGCTATAGGACAGAGTAAAACTGCCCCATAGAGTTTCCAAGGAGCACCTGGTGGATTTGAACCACCGACCTTTTGGTTAGCAGCCATAGCACTTAACCATTACGCCATCAGGGTTAGCTGTTCCCAAAAGGAGTAGTAGTTCATAAAAAGAAAGAATGCCAAACACTTTTCCTCCCTAATAAAAAGTAACTTGTCCATCATTCCCAATTTTTTTTCTGTTGTGTAGAACAGGCTAAAAATGGTTACGTTGAATTTTCACACTGATAAAAACGTTAATGGAATAATGTACGAATATGGGAGATACAGGAGAATAGATAAGGATGTATAGTGAGATAGCATCCCTAAGTTACCTGAAATATAAAAATAACAGTCTTTGAATGATCTAAATTGATGGATTATAATTTTCCTTTTCTCAGATGATGAAACATGCATGGGATAATTACAGGATATATGGATGGGGACATAATGAACTCAGGCCTATTGCAAGGAAAGGACACTCCACTAACATATTTGGTGAGTTTCTTTTTCTAATTACTATTTTCATTTTCTTCCTCCATTTTTAAAAACAGAATCTAAATTTTAAAGTACTTTCTATAACCTGAATATTTCTATGCAACTAATTTAAAGTAACATGCTTCTCATCTCACAATGTGGATGAATCTGGAGGGCATTATGCTGAGTGAAATAAGTCAATCACAAAAGGACAAATATTATATGAGACCACTACTATAAAAACTCATGAAAAGATTTACATACAAAAAGAAACAATCCTTGAGGTTAGGAGGGAGAGAGGGGTTGGGAGGGAAAAACACTAACTAGACGATAGATAACTGGTAACTTTGGTGAAGGGTAAGACAGTACACAGTACTTGGGGAAACCAGCACAGCTTGTACAAGACAAGGTCATGGAAGCTCCATAGACACATCCAGACTCCCTGAGGGACCAAATTACTGGGCTTAGAGCCGTGGGGACCATGGACTCAGACAACATCTAGCTCGATTGGCATAACATAATTTAGAAAGAAAATGTTCTACATTCTACTTTGGTGAGTAGCATCTGGGGTCTTAAAAGCTTGTGAGCGACCATACTCCAGTGGTCTCATACCGTCTGGAGCAAAGGAGAATGCTGAAAGCCAAGGACACAGGGAAATATTAGTCCATAATTGACCACAAGTGCCACAACCTCCACCAGACAAAGTCCAGCACAATTAGGTGGTGCTTAGCTACCACCACGGACTGCTCTGATAAGAGATCACAATAGAAGGTCCTGAACAGAGCTGGAGAAAAATGTAGAACAAAGTTCTAACTCAAAAAAAAAAAAGACCAGACTTACTGGTCTGACAGAGACTGGAAAAACCTCGAGAGTATGGCCCCTGGACACCCAAAGTCACTCCTGAGGTTCATGCTTCAGCCAAAGATGAGACAGGCTCATAAAACAAAACGAGACTATGTGGGCACACCAGCCCAGCGGCAAGGTTGAGAAGGCAGGAGGTTACAGGAAAGCTGGTAATGGGGAATCTAAGATCAAGAAGGGGAGAGTGTTGCTATGTTGTGGATTGGCAGCCAGTGTCACAAAACAATATATGTATTGTTTAATGAGAAGCTAGTTTGCTCTGTAAACCTTCATCTAAAGTACAATAAAATAAAACATAAAAAATGAGAGATGAAAATAAAGTTTTATGATTATTAAAAAAATAAAGTAACATACTTCTTTTGCAGTCAAGATTTAGTTATAGTTGCTTTGGAATACAGATATGTGGTCAGTTTTCTGTTAAATTTCAAATCTAATTAGTCATTTATTCTGAGTATTTTAAAGTTTTTTCCTGCATTTTTTGCTCTTATGTCAGGTAAGGTAGGTACCTATTTGTAATTTTTTTTTATTCAACACAATGCTAGTTCTGATACTTGTACATTATAGACGAAGAGGGGAAGAATAGGAAATTCAATAGTGCTATGTACGTTTAAAAGAAAAAAGAAAATTACCCAAGGTGATTTGGTTGGTAAATTGAGTGGGCTATTGTGTGCATCCATGGTTCCTAGGGAGAAATTAATTGTGTGTGGGGGGATGTAGGTGTTGGAAGAGTACTTTGTTCATCCTGAGTTCATTCTAACTTTCTGCCTCTCTTGAATTCAATCCCCTTGTTTAACTGGGAATATATATCCACGGATAAGTCTTGAGAATTGTCAACATATTCTTTGTAGTCTTCTCTCCCTTTCCCCTTTAAAAAATTTTTTTGATGTGATAAACATCTTTTAGGTAATGATGGATGAAGGCAAGAAAATATTAATGGGGTGACAAAGCGCATATGCTAGTCATCTGCAATGCAGTTTGTTTTTACTAATTGTAATACTCTTATCAAAGTAATCCAAATAACAGCACTTTTCTTTGATTGTGACACTGTGGAAGAATCAGAATTTCCTTATAATGTGTTTGCTATTGCTTGGTTGTTCTCTGTCAAAAATGAAAATGGCTTAAAAGATAATTTCTTCGGGGTTTGAGAGATGTTGGAGTTGGGAGGTAAATTTCTTTCCTTTAGATAATCAGTGACACCAGCGATCTGTAATTTGACGTTTAATTTAGCAGCTGTGATTTAATGAAAAATAGTACTTTTCCTTAACAGAAGTTGCAAATTGAAAAGTTCCCATGGCTTTGTAGATGCCACAGTATGAGACATTAGTGCATTAAAATAAATTGTATTTACTGGTTATTTAAAACTAGTTCCCCCTTTCAAGTAGCTATCCTTTTATATTAAAGTCCGTGGTAAACTGTGAGTCCTTGAGAAGGATTAGAGTATAAACATGTACTGAAAGTGAGAGTTAGATATTAATTTTTCTACGTGTCTTTTCAAACCACATTTCTCAAACATCTAATGCATTAACATTTATCAAATAACTACTGGTGGTAGGTAAATAATATACATTATTTCATTCTAATCATCACAACTATATAAGGAATGATTTTTTTTTTTTAAATTTAAATTCAGAAGCTAAGTGAACATTCAGGTAACTTAAAATTTCATTCTTTATAAGTCAATATATGTATTTTAGTGAGTGGAAGGGTTATTTCTTTCTTAACTGAACATAATTATGTTAAAAAATCCTAATGGAGAAGTTTTGACTTAATGGTTTTTTTTTTTTTTTAAATAGTAGCCTTAAAAAAAAAATAGTAGCTTTTGTTTTTTATGAAAGGTGGTTTTAATTTGTGGTAATTCCATCAGGCTGCTTCAAATGTGAACTTTGTAGATTACAGGTAGTCCCTGATTTATGACATATTTGAGTTACAATGAACTTTTTTTTTTTTTTTGTATCTTATCATTAGTAATATGTACTACATACAGTCTTGCGCCACGTAAATTGCTGATGTTATCATTCTCAGATGTTCAGTGTTGTGATTTATAAAGATACTGATAATAAAAGGCAATAATAATGAAAACTAAAAAAAGTGAGATATTTGGCTTATGTCAGAACTGACTTACGACAGAGTCTTTGGAATGGAGCCCCGTCATAAGTTAGGGACTACCTGTATTATTTGGTTAGGTTGAACATGATGACTGGGACATGGCAGGGTTCAGGTTGTCCTCAGGAGAGTTCTTGCCAGCTGGTCATTAGGAGCATTTAAGTGGATTTAAACTGAGAGTCATTTGTAAGTTCAGATAAGTTAAGGGAGACTAGAGTTGGAAGGAGTCCCTGAGTGGCACAAACAGTTGAGAGATTGACTGCTAACTGAAAGGTTGGAGGTTTTAATCCATCCAGAGGCACCTCGGAAGAAAGGCTTGGTGATCTAATTCGGAAAGATCACAGCCATTTAAAACCGTATGCACATTTCTACTCTGAAATATATGAGGTGGCCATGAGTTGCAATTGACTAGACAGCAACTGGGGTTTTTTTTTTTAATTGTAAAGGGAGTCTTTACAGATTATCTCTTTCATTCTCAATTAACTGGGTTCAGTAGCAAGATTTTGCCAGTGATCCTCCATTTCAGAGGGAATATAAGGATATTCCAATAAAAGACTTTTACTTTCTTTGCTGCTACTCTGGCATGAAGTCAGTTATTTACTTAGAGATTCTGTAATTGGATGTGTGAATAAAACTATATTTTCCTTTAGAACAATAGTCATAAACACATTAATAATAACATCAACGACATTTACATAGTCCATACTATATGCCAAAGACTGATGTGATTTATGAGAATGAACTTATTTAGTACTAACAACAACCCTGTGGGAAGAAACCAAACCTGTTGCCATCAAGTCAATTCAAACTCATAGTGACCCTGTAGGACAGAGTAGAACTGCCCCATAGGGTTTCCAAGGAGAAGCTGGTGGATTCGAACTGCCGACCTTTTGGTTAACAGCCATAGCTCTTAACCACTGTGCCCTATGAGACAGGTATTGCTGTTATTGTTCTCATTTTTACAGATGAGGAAACTGAAGCACAGAGAGGTTTAAATAACTTGCCCAAGATCACAGTTAGTAAATAATAGAGCCAGAATTTGAATCTATGCAGTCTGGTGCCAAGGTCCAAGCTCCTAACTGCTATTCTATACTGTTTTAGTAAACCTTAAAGGTAGAAAAATATTGATACCAGCACACAGGAAAAATCTATTTTAAGAAGAAAATTATAGTGAACACAGTAGAAAAAGTGAAAATGCAATCTGTAGACTTGTCAGTAGTCTAAATTAGTTGTTTATGTTTTTCATTAAAGCTTTTGAGTGGTTACAATTTTTTTCAGCCAAATAAGCTCAGTAGGAATGGATCCTTTATTATATGCTTTGCCTTATGATTTTAGATATGCAGTTAGTTTATTAAAGGATTAGTTTTTAAAGTTTAAGAATTTGTTTCCTATTTATTCTGTTCTTTTTCTGCATCTCATATTCTTCTCTCCCTCCTTCCTTCTATTTCACTCTCTCAAGAAAAAAACTTTGAAGTTTTTTCCCAGTATTTTCTATTCTATACAGAGTAAGGCCAAGATAGGCATGGGTCCCACCATTTCTTTCTGTAGACTCCTTTTTTCCTAGTTTCCATATGGAGAGTGTTGACCTTTAGGTGTCTCTGATTTCTGAGTTTCTGATGTGTTTTCTAAACTATGCTTGGGCTCTCAGGCTCTGTGTCTGCTTCTTTTTAGCTTTAAAATTCTGTGATTTTATACTATTAACTGTCTTGCTACAATTATCCTTGTAACACATAGAACTAAAAGGTTGTATTTTGTAATTTTTGGCTATTCCTTACATGTTTTTAGTCATTTGTAAGTATACAATAATAAGGAAGAGTCTAAAATATTTTATGATGACTCACATTTTATGTGTTGCATATATAACATGCAATTCAAGTTTTGCACTATTGACATTATCTTTCCATTTTTATTAATTTGAACAATGCCAAAATGATCGTTAATTATTCTTGAAATAGCTGTGGGTTATTTTGAAAACATTGAACTTAGTAAAAATATTTGACAGCAAAAATCAGTGAAATAACTTAGTCATATTATGGTATTCCATCTGACTGTGGGAATAAAAGAAAAGATGGAATTTATGGTAGAACTGTTTTTCGGAGTAAAAGTAGGAGGGAGGAGAGTTATCACTGATTTCAGAGGGAAGAAAGGCATAGTGTGATTGGAGAATAGTAAGTAGTCCAGTTTGGCTAGAATACAGTAGAGTTCTGCGTAGGGTGTTAACGAAAATAAGAAGGATCTTGAATGTCAAGGTAAGACGTATGAGTAAGGCATTTCAGACCATTGCAAATATGACTACATTTACTAGTCTAAGTGAGAAGTCCAGAAAAAAGATAATACAGGACTGAACGAAGGTGGTAGTGTAATTTCTTGTAAATTAAGGTAAGCCAGAAGAATTCAGTTGTATCTGACTAGAAGCTTAGATAGGAACCCTGGTGACGCAGTGGTTAAGTGCTTGGCTACTAATCAAAAGGTCGGTAGTTTGAACCCACCAGCTGCTCAGCAAGAGAAAGATGTGGCAGCCTGCTTTGTTAAAGATTCACAGCTTTGGAAACCCTATGGAGCAGTTATGCTCTGTCCTATAGGGTTGCTATGAGTCGGAATTGACTCTACAGCAGTTTTTTTTTTTTTTTTTAAAATAAGCATAGATCAGATTCCTTGATTTAATTAATCAGGGAGACAAAATCTCATCAAAACTGAGATGGCCACATAGAGAAAGAGCAGACATGTCCTTTCTAGTAGAGTCTTCTTGGGCTCCATACTGTCTATTGAGATCATGAAGCTTATAGATAGACTCTTCATCTAGAATAGCTGTTTAGTAAGCCACTCCTTATTATACTAGGAGATTACCTCATAATTCAGGAGTTACTTATACAGCAACCTATGCATTTCCATTTTTTAAAAAACAGCTTTATTGGGCATAATTGATATACAATAAACTATCCATATTTAAAGTATAAGAATTTAATAATTTCGACATGTATTACTTGTGAAACAATCCACTACAATGGAGATAATGAACATATCTGTCATCCCTGCAAAATTTCCTTTTGTAATCCCCTTCCCCACCCAACTACTGATGTACTTTCTGTCACTATAGATGAGTTTGCATTTTAAAAAAGAAAGCCAAACCCATTGCAGCCAAGCTCTTAATCACCCACTGTGCCACCAGGGCTCTTGTGTTTATTCTAGAGTGTTATAAAAATGGAATTATTCAGTATGTGCTTTTTTTGTATGGTGTCTTATACTTGGCATACTTATTTTGATATTCATCCAGATAGCATGCATGGGTACTTCATTCCTGTCTGTTGCTAAGTATTATTCCATTGTGTGGATATACCATTGCTTGCTTATCTATTTACCTGTTATTGCTGAGATTAGATTGTTTTCAAGTTTTGGCTATGAACATTTGTGTACAAGTGCATGTTTATTTTGAATAGCAAAAGTTTTATTAAATTTTGATAAAAGTTCATTGTCTTAGTTATCTAGTGCTGCTGTATCAAAAATACCAGAAGTAGATGCTTCAACAAACAGAAATTTATTCTCTCACAGTCTAATGGCTAGAAGTCCAAATTCAGGGCATCTGCTCCAGGAGAAGGCTTTCTCTCTCTGTCAGCTCTGGAGGAAGATCCTGGTCATCAATCTTCCCAAGTTCAAGAGCTTCTCAGTGCAGGGACCCTGGGTCCAAAGGATGTGCTATTCTCCTACCTCTGGTTTCTTGGTGGTATGAGGTCCCCCGTCTCCCCGCTTGCCTCTCTCTTCCACATCCCGAAAGAGATTGACCCAAGACACCACCCAATCCTGTAGATTGAATCCTGCCCCATCAACCCAACTGCCTCTTATCCTGCCTCATTAACATCCTAGAGACAGGATCTACAACACACAAGAGAATCACAAGATGACAAAACAGTGGTCAACCACACAACACTGGGTGGGAATCATGGCCCAGCCAAGTTAACAGACACCTTGGGGGGGATACAGTTTGATCTATGACATTCGGTTTATCATTTTTTCTTTTAATTTGATCCACGATATTCAGTTTATCATTTTTTCTTTTATGATTTGTGTTTTGGTCCTGTTTTAGAAAACTGCCTACCTGAAGATCATGAAGATTTTTCTTTGTGTTTTCTTCTGGAGTTTTATACTTTCAGCTTTTAGATTTAAATCTATGACCTATTTTGAGTTAATTTTTCTATGTGGAATGAGATAAAGTTGAGGCTTACTTTTTTTCTTATAGATACCCTGTTCCAATACCATTTCTTGAAGTTTACCCTTTCCCCATTGAATTAACTTGGCATCTTTGTCAAAAATCCATTGACCATTTTTGTGTTGTCTTTTTGTAGATTTTTTTTCGTTTCATTGATCAATATATGTATCCTAACTCTAATACCACATTGTCTTCATTACAACAGCTGTGTAATAGCCTTAAAATTAAGTTATGTGATTCCTCCAGCTTTCTTTTTCTTTTTCAAAATTCTTTTTTATTATTTTAGTTCCTTCACCAATCCATATCAATTTTAGAATCAACTTGTCTATGTTTACAAAAAACATACTACTCTGATAGGAGTTACATTAAACCTATAGATGAATTTTGGAGAGTACGTACCTAAGATCACGGTATGTTTCTCATACTTAAATAAAGGTATTCATTGATTTCTTTCAGTGGCGTTTTGAACAGGAGAGCATTTTGTTTTCTGCATACACATCCTGCACATGTTATGTTAGCTTTATAATTATTTAACTTTCTTAGCAGCTATTGTAAATAGTAGTCTGTGTTTAATTTCAATTTCCATATGTTTATTGCTGGTATATAGAAATAGTGATCCTGTGGTATGTGCATGTGAGCATATCTTGCAACATTGTAAATTCATTTATTCTAGGAAAAAAAATTTTTTTTAGATGCCGTGGGATTTTTTGTATAGATAATCATGCTATCTGCAGTAGGGAGATCTGTATGTTTCTTGTTTGCTTTTTTTCTTTTTTTCCCTATTGCACTGGCTAGGACTTCAATACTTTGTTGAATGTTGAGAGCTGGCATCCCTGCCTTGTTACAGAGTTTGGGGGAGAGCAGTCCATCTTTCACTGCTAAGTACGGTATTGACTGTAGGTTCTTCTTCTTTTGTTTTTGTATCAGGTTGAGAAAGTTCCCTTCTTTTTTTTCCTGTTTTGTTCAATTTTTTTTTAAACATGAATGGGTATTGAATTTTGTCAAAAATTATTTTTCTGCATCAATTGATATGATCATGTGATTTTTCTTCTTTGATAATGTAATTGAATTTTCATTGAGTTTTGAATATTGAACCAGCTTTTTATTCCTGGAATAGACCACACTTGGTTGTGACATATTGTTCTTTTTACATATTGTTAGATTCCTTTTGCTAATACTTTGTTAAGGATTTTTATATCCATATTGTTCTGTACTTGTACTGTCTTTGTCTTGTTTTGGTATCAGGCTAATGCTAGCCTCATAAAATGAGTTGAGAAATGTTCCCTGCTCTTTAGTGCTTTGGAAGATATTGTATACAATTGGTCTTATTTTTTTTTTTTTTAATGTTTGGTATAATTTAGTATAATTGGTTTTACTTTTTTCTTTAAATGTTTGGTATGTAATACAGTGAAACCATCTGCATCTGGAGATTTTTGTTTCTCCAGGAGCTTTGAAAACTACACATTCAATTACTGTAATAGCATATCAATTTTGGTTTGGTATCACATTACTCAGTAAGGGATGTTGAAGTCCCCAACTCTAATTTTGAATTTGTCTCTTTCTCCTTTCAGTTCTGTCAGTATTTTCTTCATGTATTTGGAAGTATTCTTGTTAGATGTTTGCACATTTAGAATTGTTATGTCTTCTTGGTGATGCCATCAAACCCTAATCCAAAACCAGACAAAGATAACATGAAAAGGAAACTATAGACTCTTATACCTCATGAACAAAGACACAAAAATTCATAATGAAATCTTTCCAGTTCCATTTGCCATCTTGTCAGTTCCAACTCATGACAACCGCTTATGTGGTGGAGTAGAATTATGCTCCATAGAGTTTACAGTGGCTGATTTTTCAGAAGTAGATCATCAGGACTTTCTTTCAAGGCACCACTGGGTGAACTTGAACTCCAATCTTTTGATTAGCAGCTGGGTGCATAAACCATTTGCACTACCCAGGGACTCAACCAAAATCTTAGTAACTCTAACTCAGCAGTGTGTAAAAAGAATAACACATCATGACCAAGTGGGGTTTTATCTCATGAATATATGGTTGGTTTCAAATTTTACAGTTGATATAATTAAAGATATTAAGGGGATAAAATGAAAATCATATCATCATCTCAGTAGATGTGAAAAATCATTTTTATGATTATTCATCAATCATTATTCAGTATCCATCCATGATAAAAACTCTCATCAAACTAGTACTAGAAGGGAACTTCCTAAACTGATAAAGGACATTTCTCCATCCCCCTACCCGCCCTTCCCCCGAAAAAAAAAAAAAAGAAAACAAAAACAAGCCCAAATCCACATATTTAATGTTGGAAGACTAGCATAAGAAAACAGGCCAAGCTTACTAATAAACATAACTGTAAAAATTCTAAATAAAATACTAGCAAAGCAAATCTAACAATATAGTAAAGAATAACTAACAGGGAGCAGATGGGTCCTCACCCACCCCAGCAATGCAATCATTAGTTCTGTCCTCTGAGAATGCAAATCATCCATATGGCTTACTGTCTACATTAACATGATGTTACTATCATACTGTCTTAATCAACGTAAGTGTTCTGTTCCAGGTTACTCTTGTTTAGTCCAAGAACTTCCTGAAAGACTCATTAACTCTTCAACAGAAAGCATCAAATGACACTTAACACCTCTTTTACTTTCCTTTAACTTTCTATTATCAGTATGCCATCTTTTGGAAAACATGCTAAATGATGTATATATCTGTGTTACAGTGAGAAAGTGGACTATGTCCAGTATTCTTTTTGGTCCTTGTATTATCTTGATTTTATATATATATATGTATCTATGTATGTATATATGTGTATATGTGTATATGTGTATATATATGGAGCCCTGGTGGCGTAGTGGTTAAGAGCTTGGCTGCTAACCAGAAGGTTGGCAGTTTGAATCCACCAGCCACTCCTTGGAAACCCTATGGGGCAGTTCTACACTGTCCTATAGGGTTGCTGTGAGTCAGAATGGACTCTACAGCAACGGGTTTTATGTACGTATATGTATGTATATATGTGTGTGTGTGTGTTGTATATATATGTACGTACACACGCACACACATATAAAATGAAAATAGGCCTTATGTGAAGGACATCTTTTTTTTTTATTGCTGTCCTTCAAGTGAAAGTTTACCATTCAAGTTAGTCTCTCATACAAAAATTTATACATACACTGTTATGTGACCCTAATTGCCCGCCCTATACTGTGACAGCACATTCCTCCTTTCTACCCCTGATTTCCCATGTCCATTCAGTCAGTTTCTGACCCTCTCTGCCTTCTTATCTCACCTCCGGACAGGAGCTGCCCGTTTAGTCTCCTGTATCTACTTGAGTTAAGAAGCACAGTGTTCACAAGAATCATTTTATGTCCGTAGTCGAGTCTAATCTTTGACTGAAGAGTTGGCCTTGGGAATGGTGTTAGTGCTGGGTTGACGGAGAGTCCAAGGGCCGTGCTTTCTGGGGTTCCTCCAGTCTCAGTCAGACCCTTAAGTCTGGTCTTTTTACTAGAATTTGAGTTCTGCACCCCACTTTTCTTCTGCTCCGTTAGGGACTTTCTGTTGTGTAGCCTGTCAGGGCAGTCATTGATAATAGCTGGGCACCATTTAGTTCTTCTGATCTCAGGTTGTTGCAGTCTCTGGTTATGTGGCCCTTTCTGTCTCTTGGATTAATGCTTTCCTTGTAACTTTGGTGTTCTTCATTCTCCTTTACTCCAGGTGGGTTGGGACCAATTGAAGCATCTTAGATGGCCGCTTGCTAGCTGTTAAGACCCCAGACGCCACTCACCCAAGTAGAATGCAGAACATTTTCTTAATAAACTTTGTTATGCCAGTTGACCTAGATGTCCCCTGAAAGCATGGTCCCCAGCCCTCTACCCCTTCTACTCTGTCCCTCAAAGTGTTTGGTTGTATTCAGGAAACTTCTTAGCTTTGGTTTAGTCCAGTTGTGCTGACTTCTCCTGTAGTGTGTGCTGACTTCTCCTGTAGTGTGTGCTGTTCTTCCCTTCACCCAAGACAACTCTTACCTACTATCTAGTCAGTGAATAACCCTCTCCCTCCCTCCCCCGCCTCGTAACCATCAAAGAATGTTTTCTTCTGTGTTTAAACCTTTTCTTGAGTTTTTATAATAGTGGTCTTATGCAATATTTGTCCTTCTGTGACTGACAATTCACTCAGCGTAATGCCCTCCAGATTCCTCCATGTTATGTTTCATGGATTCATTGTTGTTCTTTATCGTTGAGTAGTATTCCATTGTGTGAATATACCATAATTTGTTTATCCATTCATCCACTGATGGACACCTAGGTTGTTTCCATCTTTTTGCTATCGTGAACAGTGCTTCAGTTAACATGGGTGTGCATATATCTATTTATGTGAGGGCTCTTATTTCTCTAGGATATATTCCAAGGAGTGTGATTGCTGGACCGTATCGTACTTCTATTTCTAGCTTTTTAAGGAAGTGCCAAATCGATTTCCAACGTGGTAGTATCATTTTACATTCCCACCAACGGTGTATAAGTGTTCCAGGCTCTCCACAACCTCTCCAGCATTTATTATTTTGTTTTTTGGATTAATTCTAGCCTTGTTGGGGTGAGATGGTATCTCACTGTAGTTTTGATTTGCATTTCTCTAATGGCTAATAATCGTGAGCATTTCTTCATATGTCTGTTAGCCACCTGAATGTCTTCTTTGGCGAAGTGCCTGTTCATATCGTTAACACATTTTTTTAATTGGGTTTATTTGTCTCTTTGTCATTGAGGTTTTGTAGTATCTTATAGATTTTAGAGATTAGACGCTGATCGGATTTGTCGAGGCCAAAAATTTTTTCCCAGTCTGTAGGTTGTCTTTTGACTCTTTTGGTGAAGTCTTTTGATGAGCATTAAGTGTTTGATTTTTAGGAGCTCCCAGCTATCTAGTTTCTCTTCTGGTGTTTGTGCATTGTTACTTATGGCTGTATTGTGTTTATGCCATGTATTAGAGCTCCTAGCGTTGTCCCTATTTTTTCTTCCATGCTTTATCGTTTTTGATTTTATATTTAGGTCTTCGATCCATTTTGAGTTAGTTTTTGTGCATGGTGTGAGATATGGGTCTTGTTTCAGTTTTTTGTAGATGGATATCCAGTTATGCCAGCAACATATGTTAAAGAGACTGTCTTTTCCCCAATTAACAGACTTTGGGCCTTTGTCAAATATCAGCTGCACATAGGTGGATGAATTTATGTTTGGATTCTCAATTCTGTTCCATTGATCTGTGTACCAGTATCAAGCTGTTTTGACTATCGTGATGGTATAACAGCTTCTAAAATCAGGTAGTGTGAGGCCTCCCACTTTGTTGTTCTTCTTGAGTTAATGCTTTACTTATCTGGGGCTTCATCCCTTTCCAAATGAAGTTGATGATTTGTTTCTCCATCTCATTAAAAAATGCCAGTGGAATTTGGATCGGGATTGCATTGTATCTGTAGATCACTTTGGGTAGAATTGACATTTTCACAATGTTGACTCTTCCTATCCATTGGCAGGGTATGTTTTTCCACTTACACAGGTCTCTTTTGGTTTCTTGCCGTAGTGTCTTGTAGTTTTCATTGTATAGGTCTTTTACATCTCTGGTTAGATTTATTCCTAAGTATTTTATCTTCTTGGGGGCTATTGTAAATGGTATTGATTTGGTGGTTTGCTCTTGGAAGTTCTCTTTGTTGGTGTAGAGGAATGCAACTGATTTTTGTATGTTTGTCTTGAATCCTGATAGTTGCTAAAATCTTCTGTTAGTTCCAGTAGTTTTCTTGTGGATTATTTGGGGTTTCCCTGTGTATAAGATCATATCATCTGCAAATAGAGATACTTTGACTTCTTCCTACCAATTTGGATGCCCTTTATTTCTTTTCTTGCCTAATTGTTTTGGGTAGGACCTCCAGCACAATGTTGAATCAGAGTGGTGATAAAGGACATCCTTGTCTAGTTCTTGTTCTCAAGGGCAATGCTTTCAAATTCTCTCTGTTTAGGATGATGTTGGCTGTTGGCTTTGTATAAATTCCCTTAATTATGCTGAGGAATTTCCCTTCTATTCCTATTTTGTTGAGAGTTTTTATCATGAATCGGTGTTGGACTTTGTCAAATTCCTTTTCTGCATTGATTGATAAGATCATGTGGTTCTTGTCTTTAGTTTTATTAATGTGATAGATTACATTGATTGTTCTCCTAATGTTGAACCATCGCTCCATACCTGGTATAAATCCCACTTGATCATGGTGAATTATTTTCTTGATATGTTGGTGAATTATTTTCTTGATATGGTGTTGAATTCTATTGGCTAGAATTTTGTTGAGGATTTTTGTGTCAATGTTCATGAGTGATATTGGTTTGTAATTCTCTTTTTTTGTGGTGTCTTTACTTGGTTTTGATATCAAGGTTATGCTGGCTTCATAGAATGAGTTTGGGAGTATCCCATCCTTTTCTATGCTCTGAAATACCTTTAGCAGTAGTGGTGTTAACTCTTTTCTAAAAGTTTGGTAGAATTCTTCAGTGAAACCACCTGGGCCAGGGCATTTTTTTTTGTTTAGAGTTTTTTAATTACCTTTTCAATCTTTTCCTTTGTTCTAGTTTTATTTAGTTGTTCTACCTCTGTTTGTGATAGTTTAGGTAGGTAGTGAGTTTCTAGAAATTAGTGCATTTCCTCTAGGTTTTCCAGTTTGTCAGAGTAAGTACAATTTTTCATAGTATTCTGTTATGATTCTTTTAATGTCTTTTAATTTCAGTTGGATCTGTTGTGATACTGCCTATCTTATTTCTTATATGGGTTATTTGCTTCCTCTCCTGTTTTTCTTTTGTCAGTTTGGCCACTGGTTTATCAATTTGGTTGATCTTTTCAAAGAACCAGCTTTTGGTCTTATTTTTCTATTCTCTGTTTCATTTAATTCTGCTGTAATTCTTTCCTTTCTTCTGGTGCCTGAGGGTTTTTTTTTTTTTTGGCTGCTCGCTTTCTACGTGTTCAAGTTGTAGGGTTAATGTTTTGATTTTGGCCCTTTCTTTTGGATGTGTGCATTTATTGTTATAAACTGAACCTCTGAGCACTGCTTTTGGTGTATCCCAAAGGTTCTGGTAGGATGTGTTTTCTTTCTAATTTGAGTCTGTGAATTTCTTTTTCCATCCTTAATTTTTTCTATAACCCAGTAGTTTTTGAGGAGAGTTTTGTTTGGTTTCCCTGTGTTTTAATTTTTTTCCTTGCTTTTTCTGTACTGATTTCTACTTTCATGGCTTTATGGTCATAAAAGTTGCTTTGTAATATTTTGATAGTTTGGGTTTTGTTAAGGCTTGCTTTATGGCCTAATATGTGGTCTATTCTGAAGAATATTCCACGTGCATTGGAAAAGAAAGTATACTTGACTGCTGTTGGGTAAGTGTTCGGTATATGTCTATAAGAGCGAGTTGGTGCATGTTAGCGTTTAGATATTCCATGTCTTTGTTGAGTTTTTTTCTGGATGTTCTCACCTGCACCGAAAATTGTATGTTAAATTCTCCTATTATTATTGTGGAGCTGTCTATCTCTCTTTTCAATGCTGTTAGAGTTTGTTTTATGTATTTTGGACCCTGTCTTTGGGTGCATAAATATTTATTATAGTTATGTCATGTATTGACCCTTTAATCATTATATAGCGTCCTTCCTTATCCTTTGTGGTGGATTTTACTTTAACGTGTATTTTGTCAGAGGTTAATATTGCCACTCCTGCTCTTTTTGAATGTTGTTTGCTTGGTATATTTTTTTCCATCCTTTGAGTTTTAGTTTGTTTCTTTAAGTCTAAGGTGTGTCTCTTGTAGGCAGCAAATAGACGGATCTTGTTTTTTTGTTCAGTCTGCCACTCTCTGTCTCTTTATTGGTGCATTTAGTCCATTTATATTCAGCATAATTATAGATAGGTATGATTTTAGGGCTGTCATTTTGTTGTCTTTTTTTGTGTATTGTTGACAGTTATCTTTGTTCCACTTAATTTTCTGTGCTGAGTAGTTTTTCTTTATGTATTTTCTTTTCATCTTTTTCATTGTTGCTGATTTTGTATTTGCTGAGTCTTTATATTTTTATTGTTTTTTTATTTTGTTGTGTAAGATTGTTGATTTCCTTTGTGGTTACCTTAATATTTACCCGTATTTTTCTAAGTTTAAACTAGTGTTTTATTTCTTTATATTGACTTGACTTTCTCTGCATAGGAAAAATCTGTGTCTATATTTTTTAGTCCCTCTTTTTTGTTTTAATGTTGTCATCTTTTACATATTGACATCTCTGTTGCCCTATTTTCAGTATTTTAGCTTTGATTTATTTTTGTGACTTTCTATCTGGGGTAATATCTGCTAGCTCTGTCCTGTGTGGTAGTCTTAGGTTCTTATCTGATGATATTGATTTTCTAACCAGAGGACTCCCTTTAGTATTTGTTGTAATCGTGGTTTGGTTTTTGCAAATTCCCTAAACTTGTATTTTATCTGGAAATGCCCTAATTTTGCCGTCATATTTGAGAGACAGTTTTGCTAGATGTATGATTCTTGGCTGATATTTCTTTCCTTCAAGGGTTTATATGTGTCATCCCACTGCATCTTGCCTGCATGGTTTCTGCTGAGTAGTCTAAGCTTATTCTTATTGACTTACCTTTGTATAAGACTTTTCGTTTATTCCTAGCCGCTCTTCAGATTCTCTCTTTGTTTTTGGTTTTGGCAAGTTTGTTTATAATATGTCTTGATGACTTTCTTTTGGGATCTACCTTATGTAGGGTTTGATGAGCATCTTGGGTCGATATCTTCTCATCTTTCATGGTATCAGGGAAGTTTTCTGCCAATAAATCTTCAACAGTTCTCTGTATTTTCTGCTATCCCCCCTGTTCTGGTGGTTTAGTTACTCGTAGGTTTTTCCTCATGATAGAATCCCACATAATTCTTAGGGTTTCTTCATTTTTTAAAATCCTTTTATCTGATTTTTCCTCAAAGAAGTTGGAGTCAGGTGCTTAGAAAGGCATCTTTTTAATGATAGATTTTTTTTTTTCCCCCTGCAAATATAGGAAGTTCACAAATGGGTGCTACTATAGTAGATGCTTTGGATACCCTTTATATCATGGGACTTCATGATGAATTCCAAGATGGGAAAAAGTGGATTGAAGACAACCTTGATTTCAGTGTGGTGAGTATATGGTGGATAATTAATCTCTTAGAGTGACTATGAAAAGATAACAATGTCTGATCACAGTAGTTTTTGAACACTGTACTATCGGTTTAAGGAAGTCTTGACACAAAGTCCCCTTTTTTCTTTTAGGATTATCAGTTATTTAATTTTTATATAAAATGTATAGTCTTCCTCACTGTCTTTTACATTTATCATTTGAGGCAATGTGGTATATATAAGAAAAAAATAAGGAACTAGAAATAGCAGCAAACCATAAAATATTTTATAAATAAGAAGGATTTTTTTTTTTTTTTAAATGATTTGGTGCAGCATTGATGACCCTTTACAATTGGACCTGTACCCATCTGTGCCAACTGTACTACTAAATGGACAAGGTGGACAAACCCCATCTTTATCACTAATTGCATAGTAAGGATCACTATGAATACAGTTACCACTTGGAAATGAATCTAGGCTTTACCTTCTCACATCTCCATGATCCTTGTCACCAGCCATATCTGTAGCACTTTCTCTCTCGCCCTAGCACCCAAAGTTAGGTCAGACTTCTTCCCTGACCACCCTGAACCATGTCAGAACATTCCTGGCCAGCTGGTGCCAGGTCATCTAGTACTAGTTATAGGCGCAGGAATCTGCAGAACTCTCTGTACTTCAGACCAGCTGGCCTCTCTCTTTCTCTCTGTCTGTCTGTCTCTATTCCTCCATCATTAGGTCGCAAGCTAGAAGGATTCTATCGTTCTTCAACAACTGCCTGTTCAGCCTTTCTCAGACCACCAACCATGCAGAGCTGGGTCTACACAAGTTCGGAGTCTGTTCTGCTAGCCCCTCCAGACTCATTGCCTCCTGTGAGTTCATTAATTCTATGTAACAGCTCACAAAATTCACAGAGACTATTAAAGATGGCAGAAATACACAGAGTCACTGTACCAAAAAGAATTCGCTGACATTCAGCCATTTCAGGAGGTAGCGTATGCTCAAGAACCAATGGTACTGAAGGAATATGTCCAGGCTGCACTGAAAGTGTTGGCAGAAAACGGGGCTCCTGGAATTGACGGAATACCAACTGAGATGTTTCAACAAATGGATGTAGCACTGGAAGCACTCACTCTTCTATGCCAAGAAACTTGGAAGACAGCTACCTGGCCAACCAACTGGAAGAGATCCATATTTGTGCCTATTCCAAAGAAGGGTGAGCCAATAGAATGCGGAAATTATTGAGCAATATCATTAACATCACATGCAAGTAAAATTTTGCCGAAGATCATTCAGAAGTGACTGCAGCAGTACATTGACAGAGAACTGCTAGAAATTCAAGCCAGATTCAGAAGAGGACGTGGAACAAGGAATATCGTTGATGGTGTCAGATGGATCTTGGCTGAAAGCAGAGAATACCAGAGAGATGTTTACCTGTGTTTCATTAATTATGCAAAGGCATTCAGTTGTGTGGATGGTAACAAATTATCGATAACATTGCAGAGAATGGGAATTCCAGAACAGTTAATTGTCCTTATGAGGAGCCTGTACTTAGGCCAAGAGGCAGTCATTCAAACAGGACAAACGGATACTCCGTGGTTTAAAGTCAGGAAAGGTGTGCGTCAAGGTTGTATCCTTTCACCATACCTAGTCAATCTGTATGCTAGCAAATAATCTGAGAAGCTGATCTATATGAAGAAGAACGTGGCGTCAGGACAGGGGGAAGACTCACTAACAACCTGTGATATGCAGATGACACAACCTTGC
Organism: Dugong dugon; assembly: GCA_030035585.1. Classification (NCBI taxonomy): domain Eukaryota; kingdom Metazoa; phylum Chordata; class Mammalia; order Sirenia; family Dugongidae; genus Dugong; species Dugong dugon. Next base: position 159,117,771 of record CM057462.1, read on the forward strand.
TTGGGAAAGTGAAGAGGACTTGAAACACTTACTGATGAATATCAAAGACCACAGCCTTCGGTATGGATTACACCTCAACATAAAGATAACAAAAATCCTCACAACAGCCAATAAGCAACATCATGATAAGCAGAGAAAAGATTGAAGTTGTCAAGGATTTACTTTTACTTGGATCCATAATCAGTGTCCGTGGTAGTAGCAGTCAAGAAATTAAGTGACGTTTTGCTTTGGGCAGATCTGCTGCAGGAGACCTCTTTAAAGTATTAAAGTATTAAAAAGTCACTTTAAGGACTTAGGTGAGCCTGACCCAAGCCATGGTGTTTTCAGTTGCCTCATATACATGTGAAAGCTGGATAACGAATAAGGAAGACAAAGAAGAATTGATGCCCTTGAATTATGATGTTGGCAAAGAATATTGAATATACCATCAACTGCCAGAAGAATGAACAAATTGTCTTAGAAGAAATGCAATCAGAATGCTCATTAGAAGCAAGGATGGGTGAGACTTTGTCTCACGTAGTTTGGATATGTTATCAGGAGGGACCAGTCCCTGGAGAAGGACATCACGCTTGGTAAAGTAAAGGGTCAGTGAAAAAGAGGAAGACCCTCAACAAGATGAATTGACATAGTGGCTGTGACAGTGGTCTCAAAATAATGATTGTGAGAATGGCACATGACTGGGCAGTGTTTCATTCTGTTGTGCATAGGGTCACTATGAGTCGGAACCAACTTGATGGCACCTAACAACAACAGTTACCTATACTTAGAGTTATCTATTTATTATAACCAGAAAGGATGCAAGAGACGTATCAAGCAAGGTTCAGGAAAGGTCCAGACACATGGCTCTGTTGTCCCCAGGAGCGTGCCATACCATCTCCAAAGCATGGGTGTTCTCACCAGTCCAGGAAGTCCCAAAAGGAAGCTTATAAGGTGTCTTAGTTATCTTGTGCTGGTATAACATAAATACTACAAGTGGATGGCTTTAACAAACAAATTTATTTTCTCACAGTTTAGGAGGCTAGAAGTCCAAATTCAGGGTGCCTGCTCTAGAGGAAGGCTTTCTGTCTTTTTTGGTTCTGGAGGAAGATCCTTGTCTCTGAGCTTCTGCTCCTGGGTTATCTTCATGTGGCTTGGCGTCTTTCTTACCCCATCTCTACTACTTAGCCTGCTTGTTTTAATCTCTTTTATGTATCAAAAGAGAGTGACTCAAAATACACTGTAATACTGTCTTATACCATAACAAACATAACTTAATCCTCATTAACATAACCTAATCCTGCCTCATTAATAACAAACATAACCCATTCACAAATGGGATTATAACCACAGGCAGAATTTAGGATTTACAACACATTTTGGGGGGACACAATTCATCCATAACATAGGTGCTCCTTATAATAGTCATTGGGACCTCAGTGCATATGCATGATTTAGTGAACATGCATGATTGATTACATCATGCACCCCTTAGTTCCTGAGGTTTGTTGTCAGGTGATGAGTTGGTGTCTCCCAAATCATTTGCACATGTATGAGTGTTCCCTGGCTGTTATAGAAAAACAAAGGCACCTTGATTGCTTGGCACCTTGATTCTGGAAAATAAGGACTATTTTCCAGAATCTGGAGATAAAGACCAGACTGAGTTCTTTGCCTCATACACCATCCTTCCAGCATTTTGGCATAGTTCTTAAGTGGGACCCTTTAAATTTGAAGCCTAGCACAGCTAGATTCTAGCTATGTGACTTTGGAAAGTTCCTTTTGCTTTCTAAACCTATCATAAAATTGCTATCCCATTGCAATATTGTTAGGATTAATTTAGGTCATCTGGTATATGTTAAGTGCTCAGTAAATAGTAGCATGTATTCTCCTTATTTTCATAAAATATGTGTTGACTGTTTTGTCATATTCATTGTCTTTCATGATATTTTCACTCATTGTTCCCTCTGACTGTAGTATCCTTCACTCCTTTAGATGCTTTTCTCTCTAAATCTGTAATTATTTCTTTTGTGATGCCTTTCCTGAAACTAAATAGACAAAAACTGATCACTTTATTTTATATTATTCTAGCATTTGGACATATCTCAATTAGAACAGTTTTCATTATTAGTTAAATTTAGATTTGGTGTGAGTGACATTCAAATCAAAACCAAACCTCTTGCGGTTAAGTTAATTCTGACTGCCCAATAGGATTTCCAAGGCTATTAATCTTTATGGAAGCCGACTGCCACATCTTTCTCCTGCGGAAGGGCTGGTGGGTTTGAACCGCCAACCTTTTGATTAGCAGGCGAGTGCTTAACTGCTGTGCCACAACTGTCAAGCCAAGGTTCAAGGTCACCAACAAAAGTCATGAATCATACACAGGCAGTGGATGGAGTAACACTTTACTCACATAGAGAAGAGACAGAAAAAAGTCAGCTTCAGTAGTGGACACTAGTCCCCCAAGGCCAGTGAGTTGCTCTCCACAGCAAACACAGGGCTGGTCTTCTGCATGCACCCCTCTCATGCTGCAGATGAGGAACCCCATTCCTTTCCCATGGCGAACAGATACAGAAATGGGGTTGGCCAGGTGCTGTACTGCACCTATGCATGAGCAGAACAGAGAAGGTTACAGTGTACCAAGACAGGGAGAGAGGCTCTCTGATGAGGAGGAGAAAATGGGAGGGAGAGAAACTCAGTTTTCAGCTTCTATTAGGGAGTTCTCTGGGCCCAAGGCTTGTAATCTGCTGGCCTGGGTGGGAGACCCAAGGGCCTCAGCAGACCATCCTCCCAACAAATATAAAATAGCTTAAACAAGATAGGTGTTTCTTTTTTATGTAAGTTAAGTACAAAAATAAGCAGTTCACGGCTTGTTTGGGTACTTCCTTGACTGGCAAGGACCTCAGATCTTTCGTCTTGTTGTTCTGTCAACTTCAAGATGTAGCTTTCACCTCATGTCCAAGATGGTTCCTCAAGATCCAAGTATTTTATCCAGCTTCTAATTGGCAGAAAAAAAGAAGGGACAGAGGAAGATATGCCACTGATTTTTGAAAATACTTCCTGGAAGTTGCCCACCCCATTTTTGCTTGTATACTTTTGGGTAGACTTTACTCATGTGGCCCCACCTAACGCTAAAGAGAGGCTGAGAAATGTAATATTTTTGTTTGTTAATCTGTGTGATTGTAATTTTTGTATCTTGTCCATTTCACCCATGCTATCTAATTTGTTGGCATACAGTTCTTCATAATATTCTCTTATGACCTTTTTTGTTTTTGTAGAGTGAGTTGTAATGTCCCTACTTTCATATCTGATTTTAGATATTTGCATCTTTGCTCTTTTTTTTTCTTTGTCGATTTAGCTAAAGATTTGTCAGTTTTATTGATCTTAAAAAAAAAAAAAAACCTTCTGGTTTCATTAATTATCTCTCTTATTTTTCTATTATCTATTTCATTTATCCCTGTTCAGGTCTTTTTAATTTTTTTCCTTCTGGTAGCTTTGGACTTGATTTGCTCTTTTTTTCCCTAGTTCCTCAAGTTGTAAAGTTAGGTAACTGATTTGAGATCTTTCTTCTTTTTTAATGTAGATGTTTATTGCTGTTAATTTCCCTCTGAGCAGTGCCTTCTCTTCATCCTGTAAGTTTTAGTATGTTGTACTCTCATTCAACTCTAAGTATTTTTTGATCTCTGTATTGATTTCTTCCTTGACCCTTGGTTGTTTAATTTTCATATATTTATGTATTTTCTAGTTTTATTTCTGTTATTAATTTCTAACTTCACTTCATTGTAGTTTCTATGATTTTGTATGATTTCAGTCTTTTAAATTTATTGAGACTTGCTTTGTGACCTAATATATGGTGTATCCACGTCTCTGGTGAAGAGTATATTTGATACTATTGTTGTGTGGAGTGTTCTGTATGTTGGTTTATAGTGTTCTTCAGGTCCCCTGTTTTTTTATTGATCTTCTTTCTAGAATTTCTGTTCATTATTTAAAGTTTGTGTTGAAATCTCCAGCTATTATTGTGGAACTATTTTTCCCTTCAAGTCTGTCAGTATTTGCTTTATGTATTTTGGGGTTCTGATGTTAGGTGCATATATATTTTTGGTGAATTAACCCTTTTATCATCATATAATGTCCATCTTTTTCTCTTATAGCAGAGTTTGACTTATAGTCTATTTTTCTGATATTAAAATCACCACCCTAGCCCTCTTTTGGTTATTGTTTTGCATGGAATATTGTTTTCCGTTTTTCATTTTCAACCTGTCTTAGTCAAGGTTCTGTAGAGAAATAGAAACGGTGAGACATATACCTATACTGCTCCTTCCCCCCTTATGTTATCACTTATTACATTGTCATAAATGTATATGTATTTATGTATGTGTACGTATATAAATATATGTATATGTGATGTATATGTGTGTGTATATTTATGTGTATGTGTATGTATGTGTGTATGTGTATGTGTGTGTATATAAATATAGTAAAACGGAGGAACGGAGGGAGAGGGAGATTGATTTACTTCAAGGAATTGACTCACACAGTTGTGGGGGCTGGCAAGTCCAAAATCCATAGGTCAGGTGACAGCAGCTGGAGACTTCTGCAAACTTGTATCCCAAGATATGTAGTTCAGGTGATAGAGAGTGCAGAGTGGAGAGAGAGAATATTCTGCCAAAATAACTATTTATAGTCTGGAGGTAGAACGCACCTTAAGGAAACACTGTTTTCAATTTATTGATTGGCTACATTATACTAGATTACGTTATGGAAGGTGGTCAGATTACATTATATTAGATTATTTTATGGAACAACAGCTAGTCTCGTGTTTGGCCAAACCACTGGGAACCATAGCCTAGCCAAGTTGACACATAAACTTAACCATCACAAACCTATTTATGCCTTTGGGCCTAAGATGTGTCTTTTGTAGACAGCATATAATTAGATTATGTTTTGTTACTCCATTTTGCTACTTTCTGCCTTTTGTTTGGGGCATTTAGTCCATTTACATTCAGTTAATCACTACTGCCTTTTTATTATTTGTTTTTGTGTATCTTATAACTTTGTCCCTCACTTCCTCCATAACTGCTAACTTTTAAGTTGTTTTGTAGTGAACAATTTTGATTCCCTTTTCCATTCTTTTTGTGTTTATCTTTTAGATATTTTCCATATGGTTACTATGAGGATTACATTTAACATCTTACATTTATACTAACCTTGTTTATACTGATACCAGCTTAGCATTAGTAACATAGAAACTCTATTTCTATACTGCTCTTCCTCCCCCATTTGTGTTGTTTTTATTACCTACTATATCTTCGTATATCATATGCCCCGTAGCGTAAGTTTATATTTGCATGAAAGACTTGACAGCTAGAATTACCAAGCAAAAACACCTTAAAATTTGCCCTTATACTTGCCTGTGCAATTACCCTTAATGGAGTTTTTTTGTTTTTTTTCCCTTATGTGAGGCTTTGAGTTACTGTCTAGTGTCCTTTCTTTTCCATCTGGAAGACTCTCCTTAGCATTTCTTTTTGGGCAGTTGTAGTGGTTACAGATTCTTTCAGCTTTTATCTGAAAATGTCTTAATTTTGCCCTAATTCTTGAACTACCAGTTTTGCTGGATATAGTAGTATTTGTTGACAGTTCTTTTCTTTCAGCCCTTTAAAGATGTTGTTCCATTGCCTTCTAGCCTCCATGTTTTCTGAGGAGAAATTAGCATGTAAACTGATTGGGAATCCTTTCTTTGAGACTATTAGCTTCTCTTGATGCTCTCAGCATTCTCTCTTTAACTTTAGTTTTTGAGAGCTTGATTCTAAACTGTCTCAGTGTGGATCTCTTTGGGTTTATTCTGCTTAGAGTTCATTGTGCTTCTTGGATTTATGGATTCATTTGGGAGCTTGTCTGCCATTATTTCTTCAAATATTCTTTCTTTTACTTTCTATCATTTCCTTCTGCGATTCCCATGATGTGTTAGTTTGCTTGATTGCATTCCATATTTCCATTAGGCCATGTTCAACAGGCTTGAGGCTTTTCTCTTGTTTCCATCTTATTTGGTGATTTCTGATTAATGTTTCTTTTCCTGTTCTTCATTGCCTTCTTTTGAATTAGACAGATATTTTTCTCATTCCATTCCTTGCCTTAAGAAATCTTTCCCTACCTCAAGGTTAAGAAGATCGCTTTATTACCTACTACAAGATTTATCTTACATTTCTCAATAGGACTACATTTCATTTGGATTTGATTTTGGGATGTGGTGTGAGGGTTCTGTTCCATACCCATTGTCGTCAAGTAGATTCTGACTAATAGAGACCCCATAGGACAGAGTAGAACTGCCCCATAGAGTTTCCAAGGAGTGGCTAATGGGCTTGAACTACCGACCTTTTGTTTAGCAGCCATAGCTCTTAACCACTGTGCCACCAGGTCTCCTGGTGTGAGGATAGGGGTGAAAAATTGTTTTATATGTATTATTAGTTCACCACTTACCATTTACTTAAAGTAGTCATTCTTTTCCTTTTTAAAAACTGCAGTTCAATAACTTTATTTTAAATCTGATGATTCTATATGTGAGTCTATTTCTAGACTGTATTCTGACCCATGTCATTGTACCAGTACCACAGTGTTTTAAATACTTTAATTACAGTAATTCTTGATATCTTGTGCTGAACATCCTTAAAATTTGAATATTTTAAGATGGTCATGGAGGAATTAGCAAACTCTGTTTCCGGGCCAAATCTGGCCTGTGTTCTGTTTTTGTGTGGTTTAGGAGCTGAGAACTTTCTTTTTTTTAGTTTTAAAGAGTTGTTAAGGAGAAGAAGAAGAGATCATACATGACTTCCAAAGCCTAAAATGTTTACTCTCTGGCCCTTAACAGAAAAAGTTGCTGACCCCTGTCAATTTCCACCAAAAAGTAGAGAGAGAAGAAAAACCTACAGGGATTTTGATTGCAGTTGCATTGAATCTATAGATGAATTTGGTAGTAATTTGCATTTTTACAGTACTGAGCATTCTAATTCATGAACATGGTGTAGCCCACCACTTCTTTAAGTCTTCATTAATTGCTCTCACTAACACTTTGTAATTTCTCTACCATACACATCTTTTTTTTTTTTTTTTTTTTTAATATTTTATTGTACTTCAGGTGAAAGCTTACAGAGCAAATAGTTTCTCATGAAATAGTAGTACACATGTTGTTCTATGACATTGGTTAACAACCCCACAACGTATTAAGCCTCTAAATTCTCAAACTTTTTTTTTTTTGATGAAAATTACAGATGGCCAAAGATACACCGTTTCAAAAATTTCTACATTCACAGTTCAGTGACATTGACTACGCTCTTCCAATTGTGCTGTTACTCTCACTTAAGATGAAGGCTTACAGAACAAAATAGTTTTTCATTTAACAGTTACTACACATGTTGCCCTATGACAGTGGTTAACAATCTCACAGCACATCAAGAATATCCTTACTCCACCTTGTGTTCCCTATCACCAGGGGACTTCCTTGTCCCCTTCTGTCTTCTGGACCTTGTCACTGGGCTACTGTACCTCTTTACCTCTTTAGTCTCATTTTTTTTTTTTTTTAATTTATTTGATTTTATTTTATTTTAACACCATTTCAAAACTTTTTACTTACACATTTAAGTGATATTGACTATGCTCTTCCAATTGTGCTGCCATTCTCGCCCAAGATGAAGGCTTACAGGACAAAACAGCCTCCCATTTAATAGTTACTACAAATGTTGCCCTATAGCAGTGGTCAGCAATCTCACAATACATCGACAGTGTCCTTATTCAGTTTGTGTTCCTTATCATCAGTTTCCTACTCCCCCTCTGCCTTCTGGCCCTTGTCACCGGACTCCTGTACCTCGTTAGTCCCATTTAGTTTTACTGGGCTGTCCATTCCCAGGCTTGACATCGAACCTCGAAGGTAACTTCACCTCTGAGCTGAAAGGGTGTCTGGGGGCCACTCTCTTGAGGTTTCTCTAGTATTCTTTAGGACAGTAAATCTGGTCTTTTTTTTTTTTTTTTTTTTTTGGGGGGGAGTTAAAATTATGCTCTACATCCTTCTCCAGCTCTGCCCAGAACCCTCTGTTGTGATCCTGGTCAGAGCAGTCAGTGGTGGTAGCCGGGCACCATCTAGCTGTACTGGACTCAGTCCGGTGGAGGCTTTGGTAGCTGTGGACAATTAGTCCTTTGGACTAATCTTTTCGTTGAATCCTGTTCTCTTCATTCTCCCTTGCTCCCGAAGGGATGAGACCAGTGGAGTATCTTAGATGGCCGCTCATAGGCTTTTAAGACCACAGACACTACTCACCAAGGTAGAATGTAGAGCATTATCTTTATAAGTAGTGTCATGCCAATTGAGCTAGATGTTCCCCGAGACCATGGTCCCCAGAACCCTCCGTCCAACAACTCAGTCCCTTGGGGGGTTTGGATGTGTCTATAGGGCCTCCATGACCTTTCCTTGTGCAGGTTGTGTTAGTTTCCCCTGTACTGTGTACTATCTCACCTCTCACCCAAGTTACCACTTATCTATTACCTATTTAGTATCCCCCCCCCCCCCCATCCCTGGTAACCAACAAGGATTGTTACATTTTGCATGTGAATTTTTTCATGGGTTTTTACAATACAGGTCTCATACAATATTTGTCCTTTTGTGATTGACTTATTTCACTCAGCATAATGTCCTCCAGTTTCATCCATGTTATGAGATGGTTCACAGATTCATTGTTGTTCTTTCTCGTTGCATAGTACTCCATTGTGTGTATGTACCATAGTTTGTGTATCCATTCATCTGTTGATGGACATCGAGGTTGTTTCCATCGTTTTGCTATTGTGAACAATGCTGCCATGAACATAGGTGTGCATATGTCTATTTGAGTGATGACTCTTATTTCTCTAGGATATATTCCTAGAGTGGGATTGCTGGATCGAATGGTATGTCTATTTCTAGCTTTCTGAGGAAACGCCATATCATTTTCCAAAATGGTTGTATCATTTTGCATTCCCACCAGCAGTGTATAAGAGTGCCCATCTCCCCGCAGCCCCTCCAACATTTGTTATTTCCAGTATTTTTGATTCGTGCCAGTAATGCCAGGGTGAGATGGTATCTCATTGTGGTTTTAATTTGCATTTCTCTAATGGCTAGTGATCGCGAGCATTTCCTCATGTGTCTGTTGGCCATTTGAATGTCTTCCTTGGTGAAGTGTCTGTTCATTTCCTTTGCCCATTTTTTGATAGGATTGGTTGTCTTTTTGTTGTAGAGGTGTTGGATTTTCTTGTAGATTATGGAGATTAGACCTTTGTCTGACTTGTACTGTCCAAAAATTTTTTCCCAGTCTGTAGGTTCTCTTTTGACTCTTTTGGTGAAGTCTTTTGAAGAGCATAGATGTTTGATTTTTAGAAGATCCCAGTTATCTAGTTTATCTGTTGGGTTTTGTGTGTTGATGTTTATGGTTTGTATCCTGTTAATGCCATGTATTAAGGCCTGAAGTGTTGGTCCTATTTTTTCTTCTATGAATTTTATAGTTTGAGGCTTTATATTCAGGTCTTTGATCCATTTTGAAGTAGTTTTTGTATATGGTGTGAGGTATTGGTCCTGTTTCATTTTTCTACAAATGGATATCCAGTTTTGCCAGCACCATTTGTTAAAAAGACTGTCTTTTCCCCATTTGATGGATTTTGGGCCCTTGTCAAAGATCAGGTGACCGTAGGTGGATGGATTTACATCTGAGTTCTCAATTCTGTTCCATTGGTCAATGTCTCTGTTGTTGTACCAGTACCAGGCTGTTTTGAGCACTGTAGCTGTATAGTAGGTTCTGAAGTCAGGTAGTGTGAGTCCTCCAACTTTATTCTTCTTCTTCAGTAGTGCTTTACTTATTCGGGGTTTCTTCCCTTTCCATATAAAGTTAATAATTAGTTTTTCCATCTCTTTGAAGAATGTTGTTGGTATTTGTATCAGGATTGCATTGTATTTGTAGATTGCTTTAGGTAGAATTGCCATTTTCACAATGCTGAGTCTGCCTATCCATGAGCATGGTATGTTTTTCCATTTATGTAGATCCCTTTGGATTTCATGCAGCAGTGTTTTGTAGTTTTCTCTGTATAGGTCTTTTACATTCCTGGTCAGATTTATTCCTAAGTATTTTATCTTTTTAGGGGCTATTATAAATGGTATTGTTTTCCTGATTTCCTTTTCATCGTTCTCCTTACTGGTGTATAGGAATCCAACTGATTTTTGAATATTTATCTTGTATCCTGCTACTCTGCTGAATGTTTCTATTAGTTCCAGTAGATTTCTCATGGAGTCTTTAGGGTTTTCTATGTATAGTATCATATCATCTGCAAACAGGGAGAGTTCAACTTCTTCATTACCCATTTGGATGCCCTTTCTTTCTTTCTCTTGCCTTACTGCTCTAGCTAGAACTTCCAGCACAATGTTAAATAGGAGTGGTGATAAAGGGCATCCTTGTCTTGTTCCTGTTTTCAAGGGGAATGTTTTCAGCCTCTCTCCATTAAGAATGATGTTGGCTGTTGGTTTTGCATAGATGCCGTTTATTATGTTGAGAAATTTCCCTTCTATACCTATTTTATTAAGAGCTTTTATCAGGAATGGGTGTTGGACTTTGTCAAATGCCTTTTCTGCATCAATTGAGATGATCATGTGATTTTTTTCTTTCCTTTTATTTATGTGGTGGATTACGTTGATGGATTTTCTAATGTCAAACCATCCTTGCATACCTGGTATGAATCCTACCTGGTCGTGGTGTATTATTTTTTTGATATGATGCTGAATTCTATTGGCTAGAATTTTGTTCAGAATTTTTGCATCTATATTCATGAGAGATATTGGTCTGTAATTTTCTTTTTTTGTGATGTCTTTGCCTGGTTTTGGTATCAGCGTTATGCTGGCTTCATAGAATGAATTTGGAAGTGTTGCTTCCTCTTCTATGCTCTGAAATAGCTTGAGTAGAACTGGTACGAGCTCTTCTGTAAATGTTTTGTAGAATTCTCCAGTGAAGCCATCTGGGCCAGGGCTTTTTTTGGTTGGGAGTTTTTTTATTACCTTTTCAATCTCTTCTCTTGTTATGGGTCTGTTCAGATTTTCAATATCACTTTGTTGTAGTTTGGGTAGGCCGTATGTTTCTAGAAATTTATCCATTTCCTCTAGGTTTTCAAATTTGTTGGAATATAGTTTTTCGTAATATTCTGTTATAATCCTTTTTATTTCGGTTGGGTCTGTTGTAATGTCCCCCATTTCATTTCTTATTTGGGTTATTTGTGCCCTCTGCTGTTTTTCTTTTGTCAGTCTGGCCAGTGGTTTGTCGATTTTGTTGATTCTTTCAAAGAACCAACTTTTGGTTTTGTTGATTCTTTCTATTGTTTTTCTGTTCTCTATTTCATTTATTTCTGCTCTGATCTTTACTATTTCCTTTCTTCTGGTGGTTGTAGGCTTTTTTTGTTGTTCTCTTTCTATTTGTTTGAGTTCTGTAGTTAATGTTTTGATTTTGTCCCTGTCTTCTTTTTTGATATGTGCATCTATTGCTATAAATTGTCCTTTGAGGACTGCCTTTGCTGTGTCCCAAAAGTTTTGGTATGATGTGTTTTCATTTTCATTTGATTCTACGAATTTTTTAATTCCATCTCTGATTTCTTCTATTACCCATTGATGTGTAAGCAGATTATTATTCAGTTTCCATGTGTTTAATTTTTTTTCCTTGCTCTTTCTAGTGTTAATTTCTACCTTGATGGCATTGTGGTCAGAGAAGATACTGTGAATTATCTCAGCATTTTGGATCTTGTTGAGGATTGCTCTGTGGCCTAAGATGTGGTCTATTCTGGAGAACGTTCCATGTGCATTGGAAAAGAATGTGTACTTTGCAGCGGTTGGATGGATTGTTCTATATATGTCTATGAGGTCCAGTTGGCTGATTGTGTCCTTTAGGTCTTCTGTATCTTTGCTGAGTTTCTTTTTAGTTGTTCTGTCCTTTACTGAGAGTGGTGTGTTGAAGTCTCCTACTATTATTGTGGAACTGTCAATTTCTCTTTGCAGTGGTGTTAGAGTTTTTTTTTAAGTATTTTGGAGCCCTGTCATTGGGTGCATAGATATTTATTATGGTTATGTCTTTATGGTGGATCATCCCCTTAATCATTATATAGTGTCCTTCTTTGTCTTTTGTTTTAGATTATGTTTTAAAGTCTATTTTATCTGAGATTAGAATTGCCACTCCTGCTCTTTTTTGATATTTGTTAGCTTGATATATTTTTTTCCAACCTTTGATTTTTAATAAATTCACATCTTTGTTTCTAAGGTGTGTCTCTTGTAGACAGCAAATTGATGGATCCTGTTTTCTTATCCATTCTGCCACTCTCCGTCTCTTTATGGGTGCATTGAGTCCATTTACGTTCAGTGTAATTATTGATAGATGGAAGTTTGTTGCTGTCATTTTGTAGTGCTTTTTTTTGTGATGCTGAAGTTTTCTTTGTTCTTCTTACTCTCTTGTGCTTAGTTATTTTTGTTTGTGTATTTTGTGTTCATTTTTTTTGTTTTTGTAGGTTTTGTTTTTGTTGAGACTATGTTTTTCGTCTTTATTTTTATGAGTTGGTTTGTTAACTTTTTTTGTGGTTACCATGAATTTAACCTTATCTTTATAATTTTGAAGCAGTCTACCGTTACTTGGTATCGCCTTGCCTTCCTCTCCTTTAGAAGATTCTATACCTATGCCGTTTGTTCCCTCTTTCATTGTTTTGATGTTGTTGTCATCCTTTGATTGATTTCTCTGATTCCCTGCTGTATTTCTTTTGTTTTTGGAAAGTCCTCTGTAGTTCAGTTCATAGAATGGTATCTGGTTCATATGAACCTGCGTCCTAGGTCCTATGTCCTGCCTGAGGGCTGAAGCTGTTTGTCCTCAGATCGAAGAACTCCCTTTAATAATTCTTGTAAGTTTGGTTTGACTTTTGCATATTCCTTTAGTTTCTGTTTATCTGGAAATGACCTAATTTCACCATCAAATTTGAATGAGAGTTTTGCAGGATATATTATTCTTGGCTGACAATTTTTTTCTTTCAAGATTTTATATATGTCATCCCACTGCCTTCTTGCCTGCATGGTTTCTGCTGAATAATCTGAGCTTAGTCTTATTGTTTCTCCTCTGTATGTGACTTCTTGTTTTTCACGAGCTGCTCTCAGGATTCTTTGTTTGTCTGTAGTTTTAGCGAGTGTGAATATGATATGTCTTGGTGATTTTCTTTTGGGGTCTCTTCTATGTGGGGTTCGTTGAGCTTCTTGGATGGCCAGCTTTTCATTTTTCATGATATTGGGAAAGTTTTCTGTCAGCAGTTCATCAATGATCCTCTCTGTGTTTTCTGTTTTCTCCCCCTGTTCTGGTATGCCAATCACTCGTAGTTTTTGCTTTTAATTGTGTCCCACATAACTCTCAGGGTCTCTTCATTTTTCTTTGTTCTATTTTCTGAGTTTTCCTGAAACAGAGTTGTATCCAAGTGTTTGTCTTCAGTTCCACTGATCCTGTCTTCCATGGTTTCAAATCTACTTCTCAGCCCTTCTATGACACCGTCCATTTCTGAAATCTTGTTGTTTATCTTTTGGATTTCTAATTGTTGTTTTTGTATAATTTCGAGTTGTGAATTTATTTTGGCATTTTGTTCCTGCATCATCTTCCTGAATTCTTCCAATTTTTTGTCTGTATTTTCCATAAATTTGTCTATTTTTTGCTCATGTTTGTCATCTTTTTGCCTCAGTTCTTGGAAAATTCCGAGTATTAGTGATTTGAGTTCCATATCAGGTACTTCTAGTGCATTTTCTTCCACAGGAGAGTTGTCTGGTGTTTTAATTTGGACGCCTATTGGAGACATCTTGTCTTGTTTTTGTAAATGTTTTGATATTGTTTGCTGTTTTCGGGGCTTTCAGTAGATATTTCTCTCGTTTATTGATTATAGATTTTTTTTTTTTTTTTGTTTCGTCCTTGTGGTACAGCTGGGCAGATCTAGCTGAGGAGGAGCCACTGGGACGGGTTGCTTGTGGCACTCACCGCAGCCACCAGGACGGTCGGTAGTCAGTGCTGGGCAGGTTCCAATAGGGTGTGCCTGCACAGCTCGGTGGTGTGATGTCTAGTGCACAGTGCAGGTAGGTAGGGTGCAGCGGGAAGATGGTTATGTGTGAAGCTAAGCTGGATATGGGAGAGAGGAGAGAGGAGCAGGAGCAAAAAGCATACAAACATAAAATGATGCTAGAGGAGCTTGTCGTTGGAATGTACAGATGAGAGACTGGGATGGAGGAAACCAGAAGGGGGAAGAGAAAGAAAAAGGAAAGAATGAACAAATAAAAATCAGAAAAGTTAAAGAAGTGCAAACTTCCCAGGGATCCCACCGATGCAGCTATGAGGTCTGGGGGAGTCGGTCTCAGTTTTCACTGCACAGCCTGGCCAGAAGGTACAGAGGCATACATCGCCTGGTATTCAGGGATCAGAAAGAGAAGGAAGAGATAGATGAGAAATTAAGCAATGAAGAAAGACAAAAGGGAAAAAGAGGGAAAAGATGGCAAAACTAATCAAAAAAAGAAGAAAAATAAAATTAAAAAAAAAAAAAAAAAGGCAACACCAGCAGTCAGTGCCTACAAATGGGACCCAGAGAGACCCCACTCAGGGGCGCGAATTCCAAGAAGCCGGCAGTCTCGGGGTTAAGAGACCGTGGCCACGGGAAGCAGAGGGGCAAACGAACAAAGGCCCCGGGATCTCACCAGCGCAGCAGCCCAGACCTGGAAGCAGCCACACGCCCAGACGCAGCCCTACAGCCCCCCAGGAGAAAGCAAAGACGGCACTCGGAACCAGGCACCCAGGCAAAAGGAGGGGGAGGCGGCAGAAAAAGCCTCGCCAGCAGCAAGCAAACGGCCCCCAGAAAGCCGCCAGCCCGGGTGCTCGGAACCCAAGCACCGGCGCCCCCCAGCCCAGGGACCCTGGCCATGGAAAGCAGGGGATCCCCAGCTGAGGCGGAGAGGGGTGGGGGGTGGGAGAGCGCACACCGCAGTTTACCGGTCGTTCTGTCTCCCACCGGATGCTCTGCAAGGCTGCTCTCCCGTTCGCTGGTCTCCAATAGGAATCCATGATGGTGGATCCGCGCTGCGTTAGCTGGTAAGGAATCTCTGCATGAGTCTCTCCTCGCTCTCCGTTCTCTTTTAGTATTCTCACTCCATTTGGTGTTTGGCTGAGTTCTTTATCTCTTCATTTGGTGTTCTAGGGTTTCAGGATTGTTGATTCTCTGTTAGGCTTAGTTTTTCGGATCTTTGCTGTGGAGGGATGGCGTGGTGCTTCTGCCTAGAGCGCCATCTTGCCCCGCCTCCTCCCCATACACATCTTTTAACTGAGTTGTTTATAAGGTTTGATTGTTTTTGATACTGCATAAATTGTATCATTAAAAATCATTGTCTTATTTCTTGCCCATATATAGAAATATTTTTTTTTGCATATTGACTTTTTATCTTGTGAAATTGTTCACTTGATAATACTTGTCTTTCTCTTTAGATTTTTTTGAATTTTCTACATACCAAATCAGATTTTCTACAAATAATGAAAATTTTATTTTTCTTCCTTTCAGTTCCTTCTAAGTCATATTTCCTTTTGTTTCTTTATTGCAAAGACCAGTACCACGTTGAATAGAAGTGGTGATCATAGATACCGTATCTCATTTGTGATTTCAGAGTGAGTGCTTTCAGTATTTCACCATTATATGTCTTATAGACATTTTGTAGATACCTTTTATCAGATTAAGGAAAATCTCTCTCTCTCTCTCTTTTTTTTAGCATAGTGTGTTTTTAATCATGATGAATGGGCACTGAGTTTTGGCAAATGCTTTTTTCTAACAATACTGAATAATCTTCTGATTATTATGTGTATATTTTAATATAAGGAGCACTGGTGGCGCAGTGGTTATGTGCTTGGCTGCTAACCAAAAGGTTGGCGGTTTGAACCCACTGGGAAGATAATGGCAGTCTGCCTCTGTAAATATTACAGCCTTGGAAATCCTATGGGGGCAGTTCTGTTCTGTCCTGGAGGGTCGCTATGAGTCGGAATTGAATATATGGCACATTACAACAACAGCAACATATTTTAATTTGCTAAATTACTTTGATTGATATTTGAATGTTAATACCTACCTTGTATTCCTGGAATAAACCTGATTATGTTATCCTTGGGTCCAATTTGTTAATATTTTATGTATGTGAGTTTTACATCTTTTTTCATGGGAGTGACTGCAGTAGTTTTCTTTTTTTCATTGTGGTAAATACAGTGTAACAAAACATTTGACATGTCAACAATCTTGCGTATACAGTTCAGTTACAGTAACTATGTTTATCATGTTTTTCAACAAGTAATTTTTTTTTAAACATCAGATTTTGCTGTCATGGTTATGCTGTCATTAAATGAGTTTGGGAATTGTGTCCTCTTTTTCTGTTCTATAGAAGATACATAATAAGATTGGTATTAAAAGTTAAAAAGAATTCATAGGTTAAACTTTCCAGGCCTAAAATTTTATTTGTAGGAAGGATTTTAATTGTGTATTTTATTTCTTTAATAGATAATTGCACTACTAAGATTTTCTGTATTCCTGAATTATTTTTGGACATTTGTGTTTTTCTAGAAATTTGTCTACATCATCTAAATTAAAAAAATTTTGGCATAAGATTATTTATATCATTCCCTTACTTGCATTCTAATTCCAGGAAACCTATTGTATTATACCTCATTTTATTTCTGATAACTGAATATTTGAGCCTACTTTTTTGTTGTTCAGATTTGCTAGATGATCATTAAATTTTTTACTTTTTTGAAAATCACCTTTTGTCTTTGATTATTCTACTGAACCATTGTCTATTTTATGTCCATCCTTCTAATGTTTTCATTATTTAATTTGCAGTTCTTTTTTTCTTGAGATATATACTTTAGCTGGAAATGTGATTTATTTTCTAATGTATGCACATAAGCCTGTATCTGTGCTTGGTTTTGGCTGCTTTCCACAAGTTGGCAACCTGTTTGCAACCAGGGTAGAAGGGAGTAGAAGAATGATTATAGCAGACTCATTCATAGTAAGCCAAAACCGTATTATTAAGTCGAATATAAATTCTCATTTTTATCATTTCCTCGATATTAAGTACCTAGGGCACTTTAACTCCAATTTATTGACTGCTCTTCCCATCTTTTCTTCTTTTGTTGTCATTTTAATTCCACATATTTTTAAATCTCCACAAGATATTATTATTGGTGTATTATACTATCATAGCCATTTTTATTTACCTTTTTTGTATATTTTTATTTCTTCATGCATCTTATTGCTTCCATGGACTCATTTACTTCAGGCTGAAGAGTTCCTATTAAATATTACCTTTAGTGCCTATCTGCTGGTGATGAGTTCTCTTAGTTTTTTTTCTTTTTTTCAGTCAGAAAATATCTATTTTGCCTTCATTTTTGAAGAGTATTTTCACTTGGATTAACATTTAGAATTCATGGTTAGTGATTACAGTATCTCAGCACTTTAAGCATGAATACCTACTTATCTGAATTTTATATTTTTTTTCATGAAAATGTCACCTGCGATTTACTGAGTCATATGGTATGTGTATGTTTAACTTTTTAAGAAACTTATAGTGGCTATAGTCACCACCAACGTATGTGATTTCCATTTATTTCGTGTCCTTGCCCGTACTTTTTTTTTTTTTTTTTTTCCTTATAGATGATTTGCATTCTGGGGAAGTTTAAATGTTTATATCATTTGTTATCAGTGCTGTTGATTTTATGCTCACAATGTACTTCTTTTTTGAGGAAGTTAAATATTGTCATATTTTTGCCTACTTTTCTATAGTAGTTTTTTTTTTTGCATTTCTAAATCATCTGGAATTTATTTTGCTATGTATGTTAAATGAGTGTTCAACTTAATTTCTTACCTAGGAGTCAGTTTTCTTAACATTATTAACTGAAAAATCCATCATTCCACCATTATTTTATGGTACCTCCTTTAACATTAATTTATTATATATACTTGAAAAAAAATTAAATTGATGAGGAGAGATAGAAGTAAAAATTGAAACTGTATTGTAGTTATTAGAACAGAAGGAAAGGAACCAGTACAGAGAGTGGTATTTCAGACTTCAAGAAATGGAGGGAGAAGCTTTGGTGACAACAATAATTTCAGTCACATTAACAAATGGTTGGTTAGATTGCAGTTGGATGAAGAGTAAGGGTGCAGAAAGTGGAAAAACCCTTTTACATAGGGTTTTTAGAAAAAACAAATGAAGTATTGAAAATATTTTGAAAACTATAAAGTAATATACACATATGTGAAATATGTCCAATATGTTTTCACAGAATTCAGAAGTGTCAGTGTTTGAAGTCAACATTCGATTTATTGGAGGCCTACTTGCAGCATATTACCTTTCAGGAGAGGAGGTAAGCAAAATCAATTAACACATTGTTTTGAGGAGCGAGGGTTATGAATGGAATTTAATAAAATGAAAGATTTCCCTAGTAACATATTGTTTTTCTAAATTGACTAATATTGAACTGACCTAAAAGATTGCTGAAAGAACTGGATGTAGGTAGGAGTAATGATTTTTTCATTTTGAGAATCTCAATAAAACATAAACTCATGACAGATCCTAACTTTACATGCATCTTGTCTCCTTTGCAGTGGAATCCTTCTCCAGAATTTAGTTATGGATGTATCATTAGTTTCCTTAATATACATTTGTGAGCTATACTGTAGTATGAAGTAATAATTTCTTTTATATTTTGCAAAATAATTTTTACTTGTCTTCCAGAAACTTTATTAGAAATTTCTGCCTTTTTAAAAAAATTTATGATTTGCTGTTGTGATTAATTGCGTAGTTCAAACAAAAGTGGAATAGAAACTAGTAAGACCAAAATTAAGGAATCAATCAGGAAGAGTTAATACAATTCTTTAAGACCAAAAATTAATTATTAAAACTACCTGTTCAGAAATTAAATGTAATTTATTGCTATAAATTAAAAAAAACACAGAAAATCTGAATTATTGGTGGAGTATACACACACACACACTTGAGACCTATGGTGATGGGTAAGTGGGTGTGAGAAATTCCTTTTCATTCCTCAGAAGAGTAAAGGGATGGATTGTAGAGTAAGAGAGAGAAGCTGAAGGAAGAAGTTACAAATCATTTCTATTTTGTTTTCTGATAAACTGCTTATGTGCTTTGCCCATATATACTTATAATTGGTCTAAGTAATTTCTAAGAGCGCTTTATAAATTTAAGTATAATGTTAGATGTAGGTTTTTTGTAGACACTCTTTTGTTATCTTGAAGAAATTCCCTTCTATTCCTAGTTTACTGAGAGTTTTTATGAGTGGATAATGATGCTGTCAGATGTTTCTGTGGCATTTAATAAGTTGGTAATACACTTTTTATTCTTTAGCCTGTTGATAGGGTGAATTACGTTTGTTGATTTTTGGATGTCAAACCAGTCTTGCATTTTCCAGAGTAAACCCTACTTATTGTTATTTACCAAATTGCCTCTGATTTATGGTGACGTTATGTATAACAGAATGAAACTCCACTTAGTCATGGTATATTCTCCTTTATAGTTACTGCTGGATTTGATTTGCTAATATTTACACTTTTGCTTGGTTTGGATTTAGTTTACTTTTTTCCTAATTTCTTGAGTTTAGGTAATTTGACACTTTATTTTCTAACATAAGCATTAATGCTATAAATTTATTTCTCAGCTCTTGGCTTTAGCTGTATCCCTTGAATTTTTTTATGTTGTGTTTTCATTTTCCTTTAATTCAGAATATTTTCTACTTTTTCTTCCTCTTTGATCACTGGGATATTTAGAAGTGTGTTGTTTAATTTCCAAATACTTGAGGATTTCTCAGATATCTTTCCATTATTGATTTCTAGTTTGATTATGTTAGGAGTAGGAAATAGGGGAAAAAAATCTCTTAAATTTGTTGAAGTTTGTTTCATGGGCCAGAATATGGTCTATCTTAAAAAGAATGTACTCTTGAAAAGAACATTTTCTGTGCTGTGTTCGGGTTTAAATATCAATTAGGTCAAGCCAGTCAGTAGTCACATCTTCTATGGCTTTACCGATTTTCTGTTTACTTGTTCTGGCCAATGCTGAGAGAGGAGTGTTGAAGATGCCTACTATAATTATGTATTTGTTTATTATTTCTCATTTCAGTCCTGTCAGTTTTTATTTCATGTACATTGAAGCTTTAGTTTTAGGTGCATACATTTTGGGGAGTGTTCTGTCTTCTTGGTGAATTGACCCTTTTATCATTAAATTGATTATTTTTTCTTTTTATCCATGGTGATTTTCTCTGTTTTTAAGTCTAGTTTGTCTGAAACTAATATAGTAACACTGACTTTCTTTTGCGTAGTGTTTACATGGTATATCTTTGAACCTATATATGTTTTTATATTTAAAGTTGGGTTTCCCGAAGACAGTTTTGACAGTGTTTTTAATTTGTGTGTTTAGACCATGTACATTCAGATTAATTATCGATATTGTTGTATTAAAGTCTACTACATTTTTAGTTGTTTTTTATTTGTCTTACCTGTTCTTATTACTTTTTTCTTGCCTGTTTTGGATTTTTTTTGTGTGCATGATTCTGTTTTCTCTCTACTACTGACTTGATTGGGTTCCCTAAGTGCTGCAAGTGGCTAATGTACTCAAGCTGTTAACTGAAAGATTGGAGGTTTGAGTCCACCAGGAGGAACCCTGGAAGAAAGGTCTGGTGATCTACTTGTGAAAAATCAGCCATTGCCAATCTTACGGAGCACAGTTCTACTCTGAGACACATAGGTTTGCCATGAATCAGAATTGACTCAGTGACAACTGGTTATTGCCTTATTTATAATGTAATTTTTTTTTAGTGGTTGCCCTTTGTTTACGACGTACATCTTTAATTAATCACAGTGTGCCTTCAGTCAGTATTATGCTGTAGTTGTTGTTAGGTGCCGTCAAGGATTTTTGACTTGTAGTGATCCCATGTGATAGAGTAGAATTGTCCCATAAGGTTTTCTAGGCTGTAATCTTTATGGAAGCAGATCTCCAGGTCTTTCTCCCACAGAGCTGCCGAGTGGGTTTGAACAGCCAACCTTTCAATTAGCAGCAAAACACTTAACCATTGTGCCACCAGGACTCTTATTATTATACTACTTCATGTGTATTGTAAGGACCTTACAACATTGTACTTCCAATTCTTTTTTTCCTCTTCTTTTGGACTACTGTTTTTGTACATTTTTTAAATGCTACACACCCACAATACACTGCTACTATTTTTGCTTTAGATGGTCAGCTATCATTTAGAGCTATTAGAAATAAGAAAAATCATGCTTTTTTAACTTATCTTCAACTTAGCCTATTTTGTCCATCTTTATTTCTTTGTGTAGGTCCGGGTTTCTCTGTGGTATCATATTCCTAGTGTCTGAAGAGCTTCCATTAACAGTTTTTAAATAATGCAGGTCTATTGGTAATGAATTTTCTCAGCTTCTGTTAGTCTGAAAGTATTTTTTCTTCATTTTTGAAAGGTCGTTTTTTTGAGTATAAAAATCTAGGCTGACAGTTTTTCAACACTTGAAAGATATCACTACGTTGATTTGTGATTTGCATAGTTGATTCAAAGCCGCCTGCGTTCTTTGTTCTTATATATATAATACGTCTTTTTTCCCTTCTGACTGTCAGATGATCTGTTTGTGTTTTGTTTTGGATGAAGAATCGTAAATGGTTTTACTTTTCTTTTTTGGGGAGGTGGGATAGGGTTTATTTAGCTTGCTTGGGGTTCTCTGAGCTTCTTTAATTAAAAAAAAATTCTTGGTCATTGTGTTTTAAAATATTTTTTTCTGCCCTCTTTCTTTCTCTTCTCCTTCTGGGATTCCAGTTACACTATATTAGACTGTTTGATATTGCCACATACTTCTTGGATTCACTGTTCTTCCTCCCCACACCCTCACATTTTTTCTTCTTGTGTTTCAGATTGGGCAGTTTTTATAGACCTATCTTCAAATTCAGGGATTTCCTTCTCAGCTCTGTTGAGTCTGTTTATGAGCCTGTTGAAGGCATTCTTCAATTCTGTTACCTTTTTTCCCTCTAATGTTTCACTTGACATTTGTGGTTTTTCATTTCTCTGCTAAAATTCTCCATGCGTTCATGCATATTTTTCACTAGGTCTTTCAGCATATTAAACATTATTGTTTTTGCTGGTTACAGTTGAGTTGATTTCGACTCATGATAACCCTATATGATACAGAGTAGAACTGCTCCATAGGGCTTTCTTGGCTTTAATTGTTAAGAAGCAGATCGCTAGGTCTTTTCTTCCATGTTGCCGCTGGGTGGGTTATGATTGCCAGCCTTTAGGTTAGCAGTCTAGCACCAATCGTTTGCACCACCAGGGACCTTATATTAATCATAGTCATTTTACATTCTGTCTGATTGTTTCAGCCTCTCTGAATCTGGGATTTTATTCATTGCTTTGTCTCAGGACAGTGGATTTTTTTTTTTTCTTATATATTTTATAATTTAAAAAAATATATTCTGGATATGGTTGTGTAGGACAGTAAAGACTGAGGTTAATAATATGCCTGGGGTACCATGTTAGTGGTTGAGTTAATTTAGACAAGAGTTGGGGTTGAGGGTTTTTTTTTTTTTTATTGCTAGGATTACCTTCAGTGTACCTCTGGCTTCAAATTCCTCTAGTACTATCTTTTAATTAGAGTGGGGCCTGGTTTACAAGAGAGTTTTTCTTAATTTTGCTCTTCTCTCTACTTCAGTCATTTCCTATATGCTTGCACCTCAGAGAGGTTCTTTCTCTGTACCTTTACCCTCTCCCAGCCATAGATTGCTGTTACTTGTTGTTCCTTGCTTCTTAGCTTTTATATGCATATTTTTTTCTTTTCCTGTCTCTGTATATTGAAAGCCATGAATTTACACCAGTAACTCTAATTTCACCTCACCACTGTAACATTTGTCTTAGCTTTCTGCGTTTTCATTTTTATAACTCTTTTTTCTGGTAGTGAGAAACATGGCTCCGATTATTTCTGATGTATTTACCTATTTGGTTAGTCCTCCTGTATGAAACCACTCTCCTGATATCATCAGGCTGCTACCTCATTCATTGTATCTTCCTCACATGGGCCGCTCTGGAACACTATTCCCTCTTGCTTGCTGGCCTTCCTTACCTCAGTGTGGGTTCCAATCCCTCAGGTCATTGCTACCACCCTAGGCATGTTTTCTGAGCACAGATCCATGACTCAAGAGCTACTGAGTGAAATATTAAACAATGAAGGGAGGAAAAAAACGAAACTGTTTTGATGCCTTCAATCTGAGCTTTCTTTTCTCCAGGTTAGAAATTATGAGTTGTCTTTGAGAAAGGAGAACGTATTTTTTTACTTTTGTGCTTATCTGACTATGAGGAAGTAATAAGTTTTTTTGTGTGTAGTTGCTATACTTGATCAATTTTCTTAAAAGCTATCTGGTCCAAAACTAATTATGAACAGTTTATGAAAGAGAAGTTTCAGCCTCAGCTTTTTCATATTAGGCTCCCTATCTGAAAGTTGAAGTAAAATGTTGAAATTGCTGTTGTCTTAGATAAAAATTAATTTAATGCTGAAAATGTATATTGATATTATCATTATCATTATAGTTTTTGCAATTTTTGTGCCTCAGACTTCAAGAAGAAACATTTTGAAGTGGTGGGAAACACTTAAGAGTTTTGGAGTTTTAGGTTTGAGTCCCTATTTCACTGCCTCTTCATAATCCTAGGCAAGTTATTTACCTTCTGTAAGCTCCAGTTTCTTCATCTATGAAAATGTGACAAAGTCCCCTTAGAGTTGTAACGATTAATTTATGTGAAAGTAATGCCTGACTCAATACTTTTTTTCCTCCTTTGACTTTTTTCCTACATGGTTTTTGTGTTTCTAAGATTGGGAAATTATTTTACTGATTTGAAAATAAAAACAACTTGTTGTTGACTCAATTCTGGCTCATGGAGACCCCATGTATTACAGATTAGAACTGTTCCATAGGGTTTTCTTGGCTGGAATAAAATAGGTAACATAAATTAATTTTTTAGGGTACAGACTGCTCTACCAGAAGGTAAATAGGACATCTTTTTCTATTCTGACTTTTTCATTTATTAGAATTTTACTGACCTTTTTTCTGCTTGATCGTTTTATATCAAAAGCTCTAAGCCATACCCATTCTGGGAAACCAATAACAAATCCTTTTGATCTGCTAAAAAAAAAATAGGAAAATAATTTGAATATGATATTATTCTGATACTGAATGGGCAATAAACTCCTGCATCTCATATAAGCCAGAAAATTAACTATAATTTATAACATGGCAAAGTATCTTCCTTGTATTAAGGATGCATGTAACTAGAATAAAGAACATTTTACATGCATTCTATTAACTGATATAGGGAACCAGCTGGTGGTTATACACCATCCTAACAAAGTGTTCCTTTCTTCTGTTGATTTATTAATATCATAAATGTGAAACTTTATCATTTTATTTTCTCAGAACAAAGCTATTTATATTAAATATTCACATGCTAAAAAATTGTGATGATTTATTATATTTACTTGATGCTAGCCTCAAATATATAGCATTTCTTTTACAGGATCGTCTCTTCTCATTGTTTTTAATGGTTATCAAAATGGTATTCTTTTCTGAGTAAGATAATAGCATAATTTATGTGAATAACTGCATTCTGAAATGTGCCAGTTAAAATAGAGAAAGTGGTTTTGTGGAGTATAATACATATTCACAGATACTAAAAGCAAAATAAAAGAAACAACAACAACAAAAACTATTTTTATCAAAGTACAAATGTACTCTATTGCCTGTACCTCAGACGATTTCTGAATAAATCCAGCAATATTTTCTAAGATAAATACAATAGCTTTTTTTGACTTAAAGTCCTTTGGGTCCTGAAACAACAACAACAAAAAAACTTGTTAGAATGTCAGTTTTCCTGATTGAAATATCAACCGCTATTTTCCTTTTGCACTAATTTTCTATTTTTAGAAAATCTAGTTTTTCTCCAGATACTGCTGCTGTTTCTATTGAAAATCAGACTTATTCATTTTCTATACATGTGCTGGTAATTTGGGAAAACATTCCATTATTTTGCTGATCCAGAAAACATTTTTAGATACACTTGCCAACATTTTCCTCTTAAGTGTGTGAAGATCATCTGTACATTTGTACTCATGCAAATATGTTTAAAGTCATAGTACTAATACCAATTTATAGTTGATGATTATGCTTATGATCACTGGTTTGAGGAATCAGAAGAGAGGGTTTGGAGTTACCACACCACCTAAAAACTGAAGGAGGAAATCCAAGACAGAAGGAGAAGCCCCATGCTCTGCATACAACTCTGCCCATTTCTCTGGCTAGTCTTTATGTACAAGTGGGGCAAACCCGAAGCATCTCAGCTATAGCTAAAAGAACTGAACAGGTATTTCAGCTGCTGCCTATTATAGGGGGAAGACAGAGTTTAGAGACTTATCCTGAGGTAACCAGATGTTGGAATTAGTTGATAAGAATTTTAAAGCAGCTATTATAACTATCTCCAAGGACATAAAGGAAAATATTCTTAGAATGAATGAATAGATAGAAGTCTCAGCAGAAAAAGAATCTATGAAAAGAGCAAAATGGAAATTCTAGAACTGAAAAATACAGAATCTGAAATGAAAAAGAAATTATTGGATTAACTGTTGTCATTGGAAATGGCAATAGTTAGCTTAAGATTTTTGTTGTTGGGCTATCGAGTTGATTCTGACTTGACCCCATGTGACAGAGTAGAACTGCCCCATAGGGTTTTCTTGGCTGTAATCTTTACAGAAGCAAATATCCAGGTCTTTCTCCTACAGAGCAGCTAGGTAGATTTGAACCACCAACCTTTTGGTTAGCAACCTGTAAAAACGGTATGGGGACAGTGTCTGACCTTCTCTAACTTCACAAGGGGGAAGGAGAATCTAGATCAACAGCCCAAGGCTGATTGCTATGAGGTGGGGGTCAGACATACTTCCTCTGTCTGCCATCTTTACCAACTCTGACACCAGCCGTTCCTCCCATAGTGCTCTCTATTTCTCCGCTGTGTTCGATAGTTCATTCAGTGGCCAGACGGAACTCACAGACCATACATATGATTATGGAGTCTGTTAGGGAAGTAACAGGTTACAATTCAGGCTCAGGAACACTCAAGGATACAGTTTTTCCATCAGGACAGCCTCTTCCCAGCTGTGCTTGCAGACATGCCTCTCCCTGGCCCTAGGGCTCTGCCCAAAGGCACACAGCTTTCTCTGTCCATGGGCCAGGAGCCTGCTGGGCCATCTTCTGCTACTGGGTCTCACCTCTGGGGTGGCTCATTTCAAGCCCAGTGGGATGGCAAAACCGACCAATCCCTTTGGTGGGCCACAGTTACCATACCTGCACAGTCCTGCCCAGTCACTTGGGTGGAAGTTACAAGACTATGGCTAGAAAGGACACACAAAAGCAATCCTTGGCACTGCACAACCAAACGCTTAACCGTTGTGCCACCAGAACTTGAAGATAGGTCAATATACATTGTCTGGTGTGAATACAAGAGGTTTGTTTTTTAAAAAAAATTAGAACTAGGAACACAGCTTTAGAAATTTATGGGATAATATTAAAAAGTCTAACGTATTCTTAATTGAATTCCTAGAGGGAAAGAGTAAATATTCTGAACAAATAATGGCCAAATTATCCTCTGTTTGGTGACAGACCTGAATTTCCAGTAGCTAAATGAATCTCAAACATCATAAATACTAACTACACCTAGGCATATTATGGTCTAACAGCCGAAAGCCAGAGAAGATCTTTAAAGCACCCAGATAAAAACAGCATACACTTTATATACAGAGGTACTATAATTTGAATAATTACTGACTACTTTCCAGAAATCACAGAGGGCAGACAGTGGAAGTTAACATGTTTAAAGTGCTGAAAGAAAACCCAGAACTATATATCCAGTGTGAATTTATTTCAAGAGGGCAAAATGAAGACAATTTCAGATAGAAGAAAACTAAAAGAATTTGTCTCTAGAAGATTTACACTACAAGAAATGCCAAAGGAGGTTCTTTAAGTGAAAGAAATGCTATCAGATTGGAATGCAGATATTCAGGAAGAAATGAAGAGCAACTGAAATAATAAATTCGTGAGCAAATATAGCAGATTGCTTTTCCTTGTAATTTCTTTAAAATATATATGATTGTTTGAAGCAAAAAATCATAACATTTTATAATGAGGTTATAATAAATGTATAGATATAATACATATGACAACTATGGCATAAAAGACAAAATGAGGTAGGAAATGGACCTGTACAGTTGTAAGGTTTCTACATTTTTCAATGAAGAGGCACAATTTTAACATTTTAATAAACTGTGAAAAGTTAAGGATGTATATTGTAATGTCGAGAGCAAACACTAAATAAAAGTAATACAAGCATGTATGTTGTTGTTGTTAGGTGCCATCGAGTCAGTTGCGACTCATAGCGATCCTGTGTACCATAGAACGAAACACTGCCCGGTCCTGCACCATGCTCACGATCGTTATGCTTGAGCCCCTTGTTGCAGTTACTGTGTCAGTCCATCTCATTGAGGGTCTTCCTCTTTTTCGGGGACCCTCTGCTTTACCAAGCATGATGTCCTTCTTCAGGGACTGATTTCCTCCTGACAACATGTCCAAAGTATGTAAGATGTAGTCTCGCCATCTTTGGTTCTAAGGAGCATTCTGGTTGTACTTCTTCCAAGACAAATTTGTTAATTCTTTCGGCAGTCCAAGGTGTATTCAGTACTCTTTGCCAACACTACTTTGATCTTCCTTATTCATTCATTGTCCAGCTTTCATATTGCATATGATGCAATTGCAAATACCGTGGCTTGGGTCAGGTGCACCTTAGTCTTCAAGGTGACATCTTTGCTTTTTAACACTTTAAAGGGGTCTTTTGCAGCTGATTTGCCCAGTACAATGCATCTTTTGATTTCTTGACTGCTGCTTCCACGGGTGTTGATGGTGGATCCAAGTAAAATGAAATCCTTGACAACTTCAGTCTTTTCTCCATTTACAAGAAGGACCCAGCAGCCTACTTCTGAAAATAATTAGTCAGTGAAAATCTATGAATAACAGCAGAATAAACATGTATAGCAGCCAATAATAAATACATTAGATTTCTAGAAAATATTTAAATAATTCAAAAGAAGAAAAGAAAAATATAAGAATAGAAAACAGAGGTGAAAGAAAACAAATAGCAATATAATAGATACATATCCAGCCATACCAGGAATACCATTAAAAGGCAACCACTCCACTAAAAGGCACAAAATAGTCAAAATGGATATAAAAGCAAGACCTAACTAAATACTGTCAAAAAGAGGGACACTTTAATTATGAAGATGGAAAGGTTGAAGTAAATGGATAGGAAAAAGATCTATGGCATACAAACGATCCATAGCAACTACTGTCAAGTTGATTTTGACTCATAGCGACCCTATAGGACAGAATAGAACAGCCCCATAGTGTTTCCGATCTTTACAGAAGCAGACTGCTACGTCTTTCTCCCGCAGAGTCTGGTGTGTTTGAACTGCTGACCTTGCCAGTTAGCAGCTGAGCACTTAACCACTCCACCACCATCATACAAACAGTGTGTAAAAAGGCTGAAATGGCTGTGTTAATAATCAGACAAGATAAACTTCAAGATAAAAAATATTACCAGAGTTAAGAGGGACATTTCATAATGATAAAAAGATGAATTCATTAAGAAGATAAAACAATCGTAAATGTGTAAGAACCTAACAATAGAGCTTCGAAATGCATTAATCAGAAATTTACGTAATTTAAAAGGAAAAATAGGCAATTCCACAAAGTTTGTTAGATTCCTCAACATTCCTCTCTTAGTAAACAATAGAACAAATAAACAGAAAGTCAGTAACTACATAGAAGCCCTGAATGACACCATCAGCTACCTTAAACAAATTGATATTTATAGAACACTCTACCCAACAACTGCAGAATACACATTTTTTTTCAAGTACACATGGTATGTTTACAAAGATGGGCCATGTGCTGGGCTCTAAAACAAGTTTCAGTCAATTTAAAAGGTTAGAAATCATATAGAGTATATTCTTTGACCACGTGCAATTAAATTAGAAATCAATAACACTAAGACATCAAGAAAACTCCAAATAGTTAAAAATTAAAGGACACACTCTGAATAATAGAAATATCAAGGAAGCAATCACAGTAGAAGTTGAAAATACTGCGAAGTTGGTTCTTTGAAAGTATCAACAAAATTGATAAAACCCGTTTTAATTAATTGATCACAAAAGAGAGAGAAAACAAATTACTGATATCAGGAAGAAATGAGAGGTTACCACTGCAGATCCCATAGACATTGAAAACATACTAATGGAATATTATGAAAAATTTGTACACAAATTCAGCAACTTAGAGGAAATAGACAAATTTTAAGATAAAGCAGAAAGCGTGAATAGCTTCATATATAGTAGTAATTAAATTCATAATCAAACATTGTCCCACAAAATTAAGTCGAAGCCAGATGGTTTTATTGGTGAATTCTGTCAAATAAGAAAGAAATAACATCAATCTTCCACAGACTCTTTCAGTAAATAGAGAACACTTTCTAGCTCTTTTTATGAGGCCAGCACAACATAACAAGGCAGAAAGAGAAAATTACAGGGCCATTATGTCTCTTGAACACATTAGCAAAACTTGAACAAATTATTAGCAAATCACATCCAGTAACAATATGCATATATTAAAAAAAATATGTCACGAACAAGTTGGGTTTATCCCAGAAATTACAAGGTTGCATTAACATTTGAGAAATCAATCAATGTAATTCACCATATTAAAATAAAGGAGTAAAATTATAGATTCAGTATAAGCATCTGACAAGACCTAACATCCACTAGGAGCCCTGGTGGTGAAGTGGTTAAGAGCTCAGCTGCTAACCAAAAGGTCAGCAGTTCGAATCCACCAACAACTTCTTGGAAATCCTGTGGGGCAGTTCTACTCTGTCCTAGAGGGTAGCTATGAGTCGGAATCGACTCAAGGGCACACAACACCAACCACATTAGCTAGCTCGAGTCCTTTTGTTGTCAAGTTGATTCCAACTTATTGCCGCTCTTTAGGAGAGAGTAGTAACTGCCCCCAGGGTTTCCAAGGCTATGATCTTTACAGAACCTGGCTGCCACATCTTTCTCTCATGGAGTGGCTAGTGGGTTTGAACTGCTGACTTTTACTTAGCAGCCAAGTGTTTAACCACCGTACCACCAGGGTTTCTTGCTAGCTCAAGTAGGTTTTTGAGTTTTTTTCTGCATAAATTCCTTAAAGTTTTCTACATATACAATCATGTTGTCTGCAAATAAAGACAATTTTATTTCTCCTTTGTTTGTAATCTTTTTGCAGCCAGAAGCTCTGTCATATTATTGGTTCATTGTAGTCATCAGTGCACACACAATGTAGTTTGCACTGCTGACCCCACTGATGTGGGATACTATCCTTAAAAGCATGCTTTTTTTTTTTTTCCTATAAACTAGATGTACTTGTTATCACCCATTAACTGAATGGATTCTGCACCGTCTCTGGTCCCTAGCTTCTTATTTTCAGCATAATCTTGGATACTCCTGAGTAGCAAAACCTAGGTTATGTTGCTTACACTGTAGTTGACAGAGAAGCCTGAGAAAAGATTATCTGGTGTTTGTGGCTTCCTTAAGGTAAAAGATTCTCCACACACAGGAATGGGGTTTCTTGTTCATTAGCCAGACAGAATGACAGGTGTCCATAACAGATACAGGGAGTGGAGAGTGATATCATTAAGATAGCAGAATGAGAAGTTCCATACTCCCATCTCCCCACAGAAATGACAAAAAGAGCAAAAATTGTTAGAAACCTTGTTTGGAACTCTGGCAAAGAGTTGGAGTTTAACAGCAACTAACTGAAAGTTTGTCAGAATGGTGGGATAGCTTTTTGGCTTTTTGATACTGTCTTGTGAAGCGACAGCCCACACTTTTAGATTAGGACCCTGGTCCCTGGTTCTGGAGTGAACAGAGCATACCTTATTTACAAATTATTATGTTTTTCTGTTTGAACATGTTGAGTGACTGCCAAAGGATTGAGACAAACTGCCTATCATGGATTGAATTCTATCCCCCCAAAAATGTGTGTATCAGCTTGGCTGGGCCATGATTCCAGTATTGTGTGATTGTTCTCCATTTTGTGATTGTAATTTTATGTTACAAAGAGGATTAGGGTGGGATTGTATAACACCCTTACTAAGGTAACATCCCTGATCTAATGTAAAGGGAGTTTCCCTGGGGTGTGGCCTGCACCACCTTTTATCTTACAAGAGATGAAAGGGAAGCAAGCAGAGAACTGGGGACCTCATACCACCAAGAAAGCAGTGCTGGGAGCAGAGCATGTCCTTTGGACCCGGGGTCCCTGTGTGGAGAGGCTCCTAGTCCAGGCGAAGATTGCTGAGAAGGCCAACAGAGAGAGAGAGAGCCTTCCCCGGGAGCTGATGCCCTGAATTTGGACTTTTAGCCTACTTTACTGTGAAGAAATAAATTTCTCTTTGTTAAAGCCATCCACTTGTGGTGTTTCTGTTAGGGCAGCGCTAGATGACTAAGACGCTGCCCATCTGCTTTTCCATCTCAGAGGTTGATCAGAGTGGAAGAAGGTCAGATGAGCCTAGGACAGTATAAGGTGAACCTATGACTGCCTGCAGCTAAAGAGGGTGGTTGAGACAAATAGCCAAAAGAGTTTCTTTGGGAAATTGGGACATTCAGAGGCACTTGTGTATAATTGGGAGAGCCACATGCATGCCTAGCGCAAAACACATACTTAGAAAAGGCATGTGGAAATCTTAAAGTTTCACCTCAGGCTGATCTCTGGACTCAGTATAAGCCTGGCTAAGTGTTGAAGGAGTGCCCCAGCACGCAGCCAGTCTGAAAGACTGCAAGAATTTTTTTTTTTTTTTCCTTTCCTCTTGTTGTTTTTCTTTCACTGTTTTTTTTTTCCTTTTTAACTCCTGGCATTCAAGGAAATCTGAATGAGAACACTAGCTGAACACAAACTAAAGGAACAGTGGCTTCAGTGAATGGTTATGTCAAGGTATCCAGTCTTCATAAAAATAGTTTGGAAGAGCCACTAAACTGATGGACTACTATGGCCTTCAACAATAAAAAAAGGGAGGAAAAAATGAGGTAAGATAAAAGAAAAAACCTCCCAGCAAACCCTGAAGAAGGGTGATAATTCTGTTTCCAGAGTTACATTATATTACTCAAGTGTTCTATTTACTGAAAAAAAAAAAAAAAAAGAAAAATCACAAAGCATACAGAGAAACAGGGAAGGATGACCCATTCAAAGGAGTAAAATAAAGTGACAGAAACTATCCCTGAAGATGCTCAGACATTGGAATTACTCGATAAAGACTTTAAAATAACTGTCTTAAATATACTCAGAGAGTTAAAGGAGGTTATGGACAAAGAAGGAAATCAAGAAAATGTATAAACAAAATAAGAATATCAATCAAGAGATAAAATCTATTCTTGTTGAGTTGACTCATGGCCACCCATCTACTACAGATTAGAACTGAGCTCCATAGAGTTTTCTTAGCTGTCATCTTTATGGAAGCAAACTACCAGGCCTTTTGCAGTACTGCTGGGTGAGTTCGAACTGCCAACCTTTCAGTTAGTAGTTGAGCACAAACCATTTGCACCACCCTCCATTGAGTTTTTCAATTAATTATTGTACTTTCTAGCTCCAGAATTTCTGTTGGTTTCTTTTTTATAATTATTATCAATAAAGAGAATGAAATTATAAAAAGAAACCAAACATATTCTGCAACCAAAAAGTACATTAACTGAAGTGAAAAATTTAATGGAGGGGTTCAACAGCAGATTTGAGATGACTGAAGAAAAATATCAGTGAACGTGAAGATAGGACAGTTGAAATGATCTTGTCAGAGGAACAGAAAGAAAAAAAAAATGATAAGGAAAAAATAACAGAGCCTCAGGGACCTGTGGGACATCATTAAGTGGACCAACATACACATTATGGGAATCCCAAAAGGAGAAGAGAGAGAGAGGAGCAGAAATAATATTTGAAGAAATATTGGCTGGAACTTCCCAAATTTGACAAAAGACAGGAATTTACACATTTAAGAAGCTCAACCAATTCCAAGTAGGATAAACCCAAAGATATCTACACTGAGACACATTATAATAAAACTTTTGAAAACAAAAGATAAAAGGAATCATGTAAGCAGCAAGACAGAAGCAAATTGTCACATATGAGGGACCCTCAATAAGAATAACTGCTGATTTGGATTTCACCTTTGAAACCATGGAAGCTAGAAGGCATTGGGATGACATTTAAAGTACTGAAAGAAAAGGAAAAAAACCAAAACTGTCAACCAAGAATTCTGATCTGGCAAAATTCTCTTTCAAAAATGAAGGTAAAAAGACATTCCCAGATACACAAAAGTTGTGGGAGTTTGTTACCACTAGACCTGCCTTGTAAGAAATGCTAATGAGAGTCCTTCAGGTTGAAATGAGTGTACACTAGATAATAACTAAAAACAGTGTGAAGTAATAAAAATCTCTGGTAAAGGGAATTTCATGGGTAAATATAAAGGCCAGGCTTACTGTATTTTTGGTTTGTAACTGCTTGTTATGTGTGTAGTCTTGTGACTTCTGCTAACATTTATGAAACTGTGGCAGGCTAATTTGTTAGCTTGCAAGTAGAACAAAACCTTGGATCCTTCACACTTTCTTATAGTTTTGGTGATGGGATGATGAAGAGAAATGGGAAGTGTTAAGGGATTTGAAAGGACTTTCTGCAATCCCCTAATAAAGTAGTGGATGATAGGAGGGATAAAGTGGTCCTTACTGTACTATCTGTTAGTGAATGTTTGGAGCCTTCACAGTGAGAGATAGGATTGCAGCAAACAGCCTGATTGTGCTTTAGTTATTGCTCACTCACCTCTGGTGGGAGAAGGAAGGAATATTATAAGTATGGGGCAGTAATCCCTGGGTCCCCAGCCATGAGGCAGTATGGCTGTGGCTACTGAGTTCAGTGGGTCCTTGAAGCTGAAATAAATGATGTCAACAATTAGGATGTAGAGTTCTGTGTAGATTAAAAATAGTAGAAGTTTGTTAAAGCTGAGCAAGCAACTCCTCAAAACCAAAAGTAAGTGCAAGGCTTTGCTTACTTGAGTAGAGTTGCTCTTCTCCCTCGGTGCCCTCTAATTCTTCCTTCCCCTTCTGCTCTTACCTCAGCTGCTTTAAGGAAGAAAGCCAATTATAGACTTAAATTTTATAGTTGTGTTGGATAAAGACATCCTGGTCATCACCCTCCTTCAGCATCTCAGTTTCCCTGTAGTGCCTTCTATTGATAGAGCCTAACAGAAGCAAACTAACAAAGCAGAAATGTTGTTTGTAGAGTCCCAGCCTCAGCACTACAAAAAAGTATGTAAAGTGGTAGATTTGGAAATGAAAGACTATAATTAACTGACACAATTTTTAAAAGAACCCATCCTATTTCAAAGTGTAATATATGATAAAGCATTGGGAAAATATGGTTTATTTAGTAATTGGTGCTGTCATTGTCATTGATTATACATCTCTGAAGAAAAAAATTAGACCTTTTACACCCAACCACATGTAAAAATAAATTTTGGATGAGGTAAAATAAGTGTAATAAAAGAAAAGACTGTTTTAGTATCTAGGGCCAGGGAAAACTGAATGAGTTCCTGTAAATTGAAAAGAAAAAGAAAGAAGGAAAAATAGTCACGAAGTAAAACCACATAGTTCGCAGAAATGAAATGTAGATGGTTGATAAACCTACAGAGAAGTTCAATCTTAATAATACATGGAAAAATGTGAATCGTGCAATAAGATGAACTTTACCCAAGAAATTAGATAACTTGATAACCAGCTTTAGCAAGTGTGTGGGGGAAAGGGACACTCTAATCTTCTTCCTGAAGTATGAATTGCTACATCCTTGGACACTAAGCTACCTGTTGATTTAGTGACTGGACCTGCATCATTCTCATTATCACCATAGACAGGGGACATCCTTAAAGGCTATTAAAAGACCTATAGCTAGGCAAGTGTTACTTAGGGCCAAGTAAAGATTACTGAAAAACTGGATTAACATAGAAAGAGAGAGAAAAAAACATTCATAAACATACCTCCCACTAAAAATGAGCTTGCAAACTATGAAAACTAATGAAGATGCTACAACATGAATGAACCTTGAAAACATTATCCCGAGTGAAGTAAGTCAGTCACAAAAGGTCAAATATTGCATTTCACTGTATGCAGTAGGCAGATGTATAGAATCCAAAGTTTATTAGTGGTTACCAGGGTATCAGGGAGCAGACAAAAGGGAGTCATTGCTTGGGGGCACTGAGTTTCTGTTAATGATGGTGGAATGATTTGGAAAAGGATCATGGTGATGGTTGCATAACATGATGAACATAATTAATGTCACTGAATTGTACATATAAAAATCGTTGAATTAGCAAATGTTATGTATAATTTTACCACAATTGAAAAAATAACAGCTAATGAAGAAATCAGATGCTAATAAAGGGAGTCAAAGAACTTGACTTCAGTCTAAAAAATATTAATTTTATAGAACATTCTGACAAAATGGGATGCTCTATGAAATTAATAAAGCTAAAAGAATTTAGAGACTTATGAAATAAAAGTAGACTTAGTTAAAGAGAGAATTCATGATTTAAAAGGCAGTACAGAAAAATTCATCAGGAATGCAGCATAGTCAGAGAGATAAAATCAGAAAAAAGATAGATTGAGAGGCTTCAAAGAATGTTTGTTAGGAGGCTGTCTTAGGTTGAGTTCTTTAGGGAAGCAAAACCAGTGAAGCGTATAAATATATATAGAGAGAGATTTATATCAAGGAACTGGCTCACCTGACTGTAGAGGCTAGAATGTCCCAAGCCCATGGATCAGGATAGAGGCTTCTCCTGATTCACAAAGCCACAGGGACTGGCGAACCCAAGATCAGCAGGTCAGAGAGCAGGGCCCTTGCTCACAGTTTGTGAAGATCGATGAATCCCAAGATCTGAAGATAAGCTGCTAGCTCAAGTCCTAGGAACCGGAGGTCAGACGAACAGGAGGTAGCTGCAGGATCCAGAGCAGGCAAAAGCCAGAACATCTCTGTATATTCAGATGCAGGACACACACCCAAGGAAACTTCCTTTCAACTGATTGGCTACTAACAGCAGGTACCATCAGGGGGGTGATCACATATAAACACTGAAAATCATGGCCCAGCCAAGTTGACACACAATCTTAACCATCACAGTCCAGCCCTTGTCAAACTGGCACCTGTACACATCTCCCCAAACCATACATAACCTCTGAATAAAGACAATTACAAAGTTATACTTGGATCTAACATGATGCAGTTAACATGCATACAACTGAAAGCGCACTAGCCCTGTTTACATCTTGTCATGGATTGAATTGTGTTCCCCCAAGATATCTGTCAGCTTGCCTGGGTCATGATTCCCGGTATTGTATAATTGTGTACCATTTAGTAATCTGATGTGATTTCCGTATGTGTTGTAAATTCAGTCAATCTTATCTAACACAATGGATTAGTGGCAGTTATACTGATGAGGTATACAAGATTGGATAGTGTCTTAAGCCAATCTCTTCTGAGATATAAGAGAGAGAAGTGAGCAGAGACAGATGGGAACCTCATACCACCAAGAAAGTAGTGCCGGCGAAAAGTGCATCGTTTGAACCTGAGGTTCCTGCACAGAGAAGCTCCCAGACCAAGGGAATATTGATGACACCGACCTTCCTCCAGAGCCAGTGAGAAAGCATTTCCCTGGAGCTGATGCCCTGAATTTGGACTTGTAGTCTACTGGACTGTGAGAGAATAAACTTCTCTTTGTTAAAGCCATCCACTGTGGTATCTCTGTTATAGCAGCACTAGATGACTAAGACACATCTTATATTTTATAAGTGAAGAAAACAAAAATACTTGATGCATACATACAAAGCAGAAATACTCGTGCAATTGCAGTCTTCATTTCTGCAACTGGTCATGTGAACGTAACTGGTATTTAGAAATACCTTCTACCACCCATTCCGTATTCCCTTTGCCCTCAGCAAGCACCTCAGCTGGCTGTGGTTCTTTACCTGTGGGGCGGGGGGACCCAAACCTTCAGTCCTGGAGGGTCTGAGCAATTAGTAGGCATGTCAAAATTGGGTTGCTGTAATTTTCCATTGACTTTAATCACGGGGCACGGTAGTACTAAGAGACGCCCTAAAGAATCTCCTGCATTGCATACTATTCTTTGCCTTCGTTATGTAATATCAATCCTATTTCCTCTTGGTAATCAGGATCAATCACACTAGCCAGTGTGGTAACTCCCTTTTTTACCTGTTGATGCAGAGGCATAAGGAGCCCAAAGTGGCCAGGTGGCATTCTTAGCTTCCAGTTCAATGGAATCAGTGAACTGTCTCCAGGTGGGAGCATTCCTTCCTTTAAAACTAAGACCTCTAGACCTGAAGAGCATAAGTTTGCGGGGATGGGAAGCAGAAATCTTGCAAGTGGGTCACTAGGGGTGGTAGTGAGTGGTGTCACTTCCATTTCCACCCCTTCATTTCTGGGCCCACAAATCCTGGTTATGGGAGAAACAGCACCATATATTGGATGCTGATTTAGAGCATATACAGTCTCCTAGAGAACATTGCCCAGCCCTGCAGGGTATTGCCACCTAGCTGGCACCATTATTGTGTCTTGAGGAGGCCATTCCATTGTTAAGCCAGCTGCTTCAGGATGATGAGGAACATGGGAAGACAGTGAATTCCATGAGCATGGGCCTTCTGCCTCACTTCATTTGCTATGAAGTGAGTCTCTTGATCCGATGCAGTGCTGTGTGGGATACCATGAAAGTGGATAAGGCATTCTGTAAGTCCACGGGTGGTAGTTTTGGCAGAAGCATTGCGTGCAGGGAAGGTAAATCCGTATCCAGACTAAGTGTCTATTCCAATAAGGACAAAACGCTGCCGTTTCCATGGTGGAACTGGTCCAATGTAATCAACTTGCCACCAGGTTCCTGGCTGATCACCTCGAGGGATGGTGCTATATTGGGGACGCAATGTTGGTCTCTGCTGCTGGCAGGCTGGGCACTCAGCAGTGGCTGTATCCAAGTCAGCCTCGGTGACTGTAAGTCCATGTTGCTGGGCGCATGCATAACCTCTATCCCTGCCACCATGACCACTTTGTTCATGAGCCCGTTGATCAATGACAGAAGTAGCTGGGGAAAGAGGATGACTGGTTTCCACAGAATATGTCATCCTGTCTTCTTGATTGTGAAAATCCTCCTCTGCTGAGGTCACCCTTTGGTGAGCATTCACATGAAAGACAAATATCTTCACTTCTGTGGCCCATTCAGAGAGTTCTATCCACATACCTCTTCCCCATAAATCTTTGTGTCTGATTTTCCAATCATGTACCTTCCAAGTCCCTGACTGTGCAGTCAGACTGTTGGCCACAGCCCACGAGTCAGTATACAGTTGCACATCTTACCATTTCTCTTTCCAAGCAAAGTGAACAGCCAGGTGCACTGCTTGAAGTTCTGCCCATTGAGAGGATTCCCCTTCATCACTGCCCTTCAGGGAGGTCCCAGAAAGGGGCTGTAGTACTGCCACTGTCCACTTTCCAGTGGCGCCTGCATATTGCGCAGAACCACATGTAAACCAGGCACGAGTTTTCTCTTCTTCAGTCAGCTGATCATAAGAAACTTCCCATGAGGCCATAGGTGCAGACTGGGAGATGGAAGGTAATGTGACAGGAGTGGAGACCAAGGGCATTTGGGCCACTTCCTCATGCAACTTGTGCCTTCAGGTCCTGGTTGGACCTAATCTCGTATATACCTCTTCCATTTAATGATGGAATGCTGCTGTGCACGTCCAATTTTATGACTCTGTGGGCCAGACAACACCCAGTTCATGATGGGCAGCTCAGACTGCATGGTGACTTGTGTTCCATGGTTAAGTGTTCAGTCTCTAGTAAGACCCAGTAATAAGCCAAAAGCTGTTTCTCAAAAGGAGAGTAGTTATCTGCAGAGAATGGCAGGGCTTTGCTCCAAAATCTTAAGGGTCTGCACCGTGATTCACCAATAGGGACATGCCAAAGACTCCAAACAGCGTCTGTATCTGCCACTGACACTTTAAACACCATGAGATCTGCTGGATCGTATGGCCCAAGTGGCAGAGAGGCTTGCAGAGCAGCCTGAACCTGCTGCAGAGCTTTCTTTTTTCCTGGGCCCCACTCAAAACTAGCAGCCTTTTGAGTCACTTAATAAATAGGCCAGAGTAGTATACCCAAATGAGGAATATGTTGCCTCCAGAATTGCCACTAGGCATTGTGCCTCTTTTTTGATTGTGGGAACAGCCATATGCAATAGCTTAATCCTTCACTTTAGAAGGAATATCTCGACATGCCCACACCACTAGACTCCTAGAAATTTCACTAAGGTGGAAGGTGCTTGAATATTTGTGGGATTCATTTCCCACCCTCTAGCTTGCAAATGTTTTACCAATAAATTCAGAGTCATTGACATTTCTTCCTTACTAGGTCTAGTCAGCATAATGTCACCAGTGTAATGGACCAGTATGACGTCTTGTGGAAGGAAAAGGCAATCAGGGTCCCTGTGGACTAAATTATGACATAGGATTGGAGAGTTGACGTAGCCCTGATGTAGGCAAGTGAAGGTGTATTGCTGGCCTTGCCAGCTGAAGGCAAACTCCTTCTGATGGTCCTTCAAAACAAGTATAGAGAAAAAGGCATTAGTCAGATCAGTAGCTGCGTACCAGGTACCAGGAGATGTATTAATTTGCTCAAACAATGAAACTATATGTGGGACAGTAGCTGCAATTGAAGTCACCACCTGGTTAATCTGCTGTCGATTCTCCAAGATCCATCTGGTGTTTACACAGGCCAAATAGGCGAGTTGAATGGGGATGTGGTGGGAATCACCATCCCTGTATCCTTCAAGTACTTGATGGTGACAGTAATCTCTGCAATCCCTCCAGGAATACAGTATTGCTTTTGGTTTACTATTTTCCTAGGTAGGGACAGTTCTGATGGCTCCCACTTGGCTTTTGCTACCATAATAGCCCTTACTGTATTTGCAAGGTATCCAGTGTGGGGGTTCTGCCGGTTGCTGAGTATATCTATTCTAATTATGCATTCTGGAACTGGGGAAATCACTACAGGATGGGTTTGAGGACCCACTGGATCTACTGTGAAATGAACATGAGGCAAGACTCCATTAATAACCTGACCTTCATATGCCCCCACTCTGACTGGTGTGCCACAGTGACATTTTGGGTCTTCTGAATTAATGTCAGTTCAGAGCCAGTATCCAGTAGTTCCAAAAAAGTTTGATTATTTCCTTTTCCCCGGTGAACACTCACTCTTTGTAAAATGCCATAGATCCCTTTGGGGAAGGCTGAGAGAGCGATTAATAGTATAAATTTTTGGCAATGTATTGGAGTCCTTCCTCAAGGAGACCCAGGCTCCCCTTCATTCAAGGATTCAAGGGGTTGTGGGTCATTAAACTCGCTCATGTCTGGGAATCGATTGAGGGACCGTGACTCTGTATTCTGGTGATTCGAGTTAGACTACTGTTCACCTTAATTCACCCATTTGTACAGATCAAATAAATAGATTTCCCATCTATTTGACTCCTAGGGACACCACGACTAGCCAGCGCCAAGAGTCCATATGAGTCAGACTATTCTGATTACTGCTTTGATTCTGCTGTCTGTTACTGTAACCATGCCCACCTCGTCTTTGTCAGTTGAGTGCTGCCACTTGGCCCCTACCACCATGAGGTCCAATCAGTCCCATGGTAGTTAGGAGTCTTAATTCAGGGCAGTTCCCACTGTGAAATCTGATTTACATAAAATAGCAGTCACAGCAGTCTTCAAGGTTGCTGGAGCTCCCTTCACAAATTTGTTCCTCACAGTTACGGTAAAAGGTGTGTCCCCTTGGCATTCCATGTGTGGGTCTGTGGATCTAACTTGATAAATCCACTCTAGCATGCCAGTTTCCCTAAGCCTTTGAATACCTTCTTCTACAGTACTCCAAGGCAGGTCTGGTACTTCAGCTTGATTTAGTGTAGGCCACTGCGTAATCCATGCTTTAGCAACCCAATGAAATAAACTAGTAGATCCTTTCCTAACTTCTCAAGCTGAAAAATTGAATGAAGAATCTGTGCTCAATGGACCCATAGCGTTACAGTCAGACTGATTGATGTTTATGTTCCTTGCACCATTATCCCACACCCTGAATAGCTATTCCCACACGTATTCCCCAGATTTCTGTTTGTACATATTAGAAAAGTCAAGTAGTTCTTTTGGAGTGTAGCCTACCTCCTCCTGGTTCACACTTTGTACTTCCCCTTTTGCGGCTAGCTGGGACTTGAGTCTAGTTATAGGTCTAGAAGCCAGAATCAGTGTGGAATTGTTCTGAGAAAATTCAGCATTGTCTTGTAAAGCATCTGCCTCAGGCAAGGGTTCTTTAGAGGCAGCTGGGCTAGGGTTAATCTCGTTAGATGGGCTAATGGTTTTTCTGGGCAGGGTGGCTTAGCAGACAAACATGAAGTAATCTCTTCATATGGGAGTGGTTCTGCTGGCAGGAGTGATTCAACAGAATTTAGGGGTTTAGTGTCCCCAGCTTCTTGATTATCTGTCAATATGTCCCAATCCCAAGTTTCAGGACCCTATTTCTTCCCAATCAATGCCCTTACTTTAACTTCAGACACCTCTTAAGGTAGGCAGTTGAGCTGGCATTGTAATTCAGCCACTTTTACATTAAGACTCTGGGTTTGGTTTTGGGCAGTATCAGCTCTGTTACTACAGGAAGTAATGCTTTCTTTCAAAGCATAAGTGGAATCTTTGAGGTTGTTTATGTAGTAGTTGAACTTTGACTCTGAAGACCTGAACACATCTCTTTCCTTCACCAGTTTGTCTAGCAAAAGTAGGACCAGCTTCCTTATACTTCTCATTCTGACTAAATTGTAGAAAGATATCACACATGTATTCACCCACAGCCTCGCCTTTCACTAATACCTGATGTATTGGTGGTGATATTTTGCATATTTGTATCACCATCTCATGTCATGGACTGCACTGCCCTCTTTACTGCTGGAAGCAAGTCATCAGCATCTTTAAGACCACCCAGACTTCAGAAACAATTTAGAAAACTCATCCTTACAATTTTGTTTGTCTAGGACCGCTCTTGGTATCAAAAGTCTTAGGCTGTGTTCTCTAGAGAAGCACAACCAGTAAAGCGTATAAATATATAATCAAGGAAATGGCTCACGTGATTGTAGTGGCTGGAACGTCCCAAGTCTGGGATCACAGTAGAGGCTTCTCCTGATTCATGTAGCTGTAGGGGCTGGCGAATCCAGGATAGGCAGGTTGGAGAGCAGGGCTCTTGTTCACAGGCTATGAAGATCAACAGATTCCAAGATCGACAGATAAGCTGCTAGCTCAAGTCCCAAGTACTGGAGGTCAGACGAACAGCAGGTAGCTGCAGGATCCAGAGCAGACAAAAGTCAGAACATCCATTTATATTTGGATGCAGAACACAGGCCCAAGGAAACTCCCTTTCATCTGATTGGCTACTCAAGGCAGATCCCATCATGAGGTTGATCACATATAAACACTGAAAATCATGGGTCAGCCAAGTTGACACACAATCTTAACCATCACAGAGGCCCAGATGAGGTTAATCGAATAAATGATACAGAATCAATACTTTAAAAGATTTCAGTCAATACTTGAAAAAGATTTCAAGAATAAATAGGAAATACTAAAAACTGCGAAAGTGAAAGGACCAATTACTTACAAAAGAATGGCATCTAATAGTAGAGTTCTTAGCAGCCAGAAGATAAAATAACTGCCATGTTAGCCAAATATCATTCAGGAGGGAGAATGTAAGATATAGGATAAAGAAGTATGCACATAAACTAATAAAGTATTTTGAGGATTATTGACTATATTGAATATTATTGACTATAAAAATTAAGACAAAACAGGATTATATGGTGGTGTTAATTGTCGACGAGTTGGCCCCTGACTCATGACGAGCTTGTGCACAACAGGATGAAACGCTACCTGGTCCTGCACCATCCACACGATCATTTGTGTATCTGTGAAGTTTTCATTGGCTGATTTTCACAAGTAGATGGCCAGGCTTTTCTTCCTAGCTTGTCTTAGTCTGGAACCTTCGTGAAAACCTGTTCAGCATTATAGCAACACCCAAGCCTCCACTGACAGATGGGTGGTGGCTGTGCATGAGGTGTACTGGCTGGGAATTGAACCCTGGTCTCCCACAAGGAAGGTAAGAATTCTACCACTGAACTACCACTACTCCCTGTAGGGTTATATGTATTGAAGTTGTCATGGATTTCATTTTACTTGGATCCACAATCAACACCCATGAAAGCAGCAGTCAAGAAATCAAACGATGGTTTGCGTTGGGCAAATCAGCTGCAAAAGACCTCTTTAAGGTGTTAAATAGCAAAGATGTCACCTTGAGGACTAAGGTGCACCTGACCCAAGCCATGATATTTTCAGTCGCCTCATATGCATGCCAAAGCTGGACAATGAGTAAGGAAGACTGAAGAAGAATTGATACCTTTCGA
Organism: Dugong dugon; assembly: GCA_030035585.1. Classification (NCBI taxonomy): domain Eukaryota; kingdom Metazoa; phylum Chordata; class Mammalia; order Sirenia; family Dugongidae; genus Dugong; species Dugong dugon. The sequence continues at coordinate 159,161,543 of CM057462.1, forward strand.
TTATGGTGTTGGCAAAGAATATTAAATATGCCATGGACTCCCAGAAGAATGAACAAATGCGTCTTGGAAGAAGAGCAGCCAGAGTGGTCCTTAGAAGGGAGAATGGAGAGACTTCACCTCACGTACTTTGGACTTGTTATCATAAGGGACCAGTCCCTGGAGAAGGACATCATGCTTGGTTAAGTAGAGGGTCAGCGAAAAAGAGGAAGACCCTCAACGAGCTGGATGGCACAGTGGCTGCAACAATGGGCTCAAAGACAGCAATGATTGTGAGGGTGGTGTGGGATCGGGCAGTGTTTCGTTCTGTTGTACATAGGGTCACTATGAGTGGGAACCAACTCTTTGGCACCTAACAACAACAAAATACTGAAATAGTCAAGTACGTGGACTGTGGAACTGGACTGGCTGGGTTTAAACCAAGGCTTACCACTTACTACATATATGACCGTGGGAAAAGTTAATTATTAATTTTGTATCTCAGTTTCCTATTCTGTAAAATGTGACTAACGGTATTACTTATATCGTTGAGTTGTGAGGATTAAATGAGTTAAAATATGTGTTTGCCATTATGATTTTCATGATCATCCAAACATTTTTGTAGAACATAGTATTGTTGAATGTTAACATCAGGTATCTCAGGTAGATGAGGTTGATGTAGAAGATGGAGGAGAGAATTTACTTGTTTATGATAAATCTCTGTACCCTTTGGCTTATTAAATTGCTTCATTTAACAGTTGTTGAGCACCTTCTATATGCTAGGCACTCTTCTAAGCACTGACAATATAACAGTGAATAAAACAAAAACGTTCCAGTCCACCTATAGCTTCCATTCTACTACGCGGGAAACAGACAGTAAATAAGATAGAAATTGAGAGAGTGTGTTTGTATAACCACATATACAATGCATACGTACACTGTTAGTAATATGTGCTGAGGAGAAGGTTGAAGCAGGGAAAGGAAATAAGGACTTTATAATTTCAAACAGGATGTCCAGGGAGTGCCTGAGGTGGTAACATTTATGTTAAGACCTGAAGGAGATAGGAGAGTGAGCCATGAGGAAGAGCATATAGTCAAAGGGAACAGCAAATGAAAAGCCAGTGGGGCAAAAGCATAACTGGGCATTCTCAGAGAACAGCAAAAGAGGCTAGCGTTACTGAAATAGCATGCATGAGGTAGAGAGAAGTAGGGGATGAGATCATAGAAGTAATGTGGATTCGCCTCATACAGAGATTTATAGCCTTTTTAAGGACTTTGACTTTTACTCTAAATGAGACACAGGGAACCATTTGAGGGTTCTAAACTGACTTATATTTAACATTCTTACTTTGATTGCTAGGTTGAACGTTTAAGTAATCTGATAAAGAAAACAATTAAAAACACGTGCATTCTAATGTCACTCCCCTCCTCGAGAATCTGCAGTTGTTCTGTATTACCTAATGTCTTATGTTTTGTTGCCTGTGTGTTAAAACGCTTCATAATCTTGCTACATCGTATCTGTTAAACCAGTTTCTTTTAGTTCTTCTAAACCTAGGACCATTCTTTAAATGCTAATTCTTCCAAACCTAGGACCTGTTGTGGCCTGCTTCCATTGCCTATAATATTCTGACAAAAATAATTGGAAGATTTTGCATAGTTGATATTTAACAAATAAAGTTTTTTCTTTATGTAAGTGAAATGTTTTACAAGTCTTCATTTAAATACTATTTAGGCACTTGTATATGTTATTAGTTGACTCACATTAATCATTTTATCAGTCAAGAGTCCTAATTCCAGAAAACAGAATCAATTTTAGCTAGTGATTTGTTAGAGGCTACAGAGTAGCTAACAGACTCTCTGGGAAGGGCAGGACATTGGGTATTTTTGTTACGCAGCTAGGAACCATGCAAGCCGGGGAAATGCCCGAGCCTACCGCTGAGGACAAACTCCATTGCCTTCATTGCCCTTACGGTACCTATGAAGCTAGGGACCAATCACTGGAACAACTATTAGAGGTACCACAGAAGAATCAGATACCTTCAGTACTGTGCTTACAGAAGAGCAGCCTCCCATCATGTGACTGCTGCCTCATATTGCTCACTTCTGTTTTTCAGATCTCACATGGTTGTGTATAGTTGACAGTATGTAGGCCATATCCAGAATCCTAGCTAGAGTGAATTCTTGAAAATGTTAAGTATAGTTTTCCATCCTCTGCAGAACATGATGGTATGCTGAAAGGGCATTTGAATGGGCATTGAATATCTGCCACCTTCATAATAAAAAGAAATGAAAATAAAAATGGCAGTTTAAAAAAAAAGCCAAAAACATTACCGTTGAGTCGATTCCAACGCACAGAGGCCCTATAGGACAGTGTAGGACTGTCCCATAGCGTTTCTAAGGCTGTAAATCTTTACAGAAGCAGACTGCCACTTCTGTCTTCCACGGAGTGGTTGGCGAGTTTGAACTGCCAACCTTTTGGTTTGCAGCCTTTAACCACTGCTCCACCAGGTCTCCTGAAAATGACAATAGGATATTCTTTTTCACCTGTCAGTTTGACAGTAGTCAAAAGTTTGATAACTTCTGTGTTAAAGATGCGGGCAAATAGCCACTCATAAATTGCTGGTAGGTGTATAAATCAGTAAAACATCTATGGGGGACAGATTGGTAGTAGCTATCAAAATTACAAATAAATATACCCATTGATCCAACAATTACTGGTTCTGGAATTTCTTTTCTATATAGCTGTATAACCCAGGTTTGATTGCCGGTCAATGCACTTCATATATAGCTATCACTGTCTGTCAGTGGAGACTTGTGTATTGCTATGATGGTGAACAGGTTTCAGTGAAGCTTACAGGTTAAGATGGATTAGGAAGAAAGGCCTGGTGAACCACTCTCAAAAATCAGTCAGTGAAAACCCCATGGATCACAACAGTTTGATCTTCAGCTGATAATGGGGATGGTGCAGGACTAGGCAGCATTTCATTCCATTGTGCATGGGGTCGCCTGAGTTGGAAGCCAACTAGATGGCAGCTAACAATAACAACATAGTTTGGAAACAATTTTAAATGTCCATCAGTAGGGAACTGATTACATAAATTATGGTATATTCATGTAAGGAGTAATTCTGCAGCCACTTAAGAGAATGAGGTAGCCCTTTGTGTGCTGATTTGGAAAGATCTCCAAGATAGAATTAAGTGAAAGAACCACGTTCAGGGAGTGTATGACAGTCTGCGAGAGGGAGAGATAGACAAACTGTGTGTAGGAGGCCAGGAAATGAGATTAGGAACCATGAAACTGATCTAGCACGCATTATTTACTAGATATTCAAGAAACTGATAGCTGGTTGCATTGTAGATGGTTGAGGGACAGGACTGAAAAAGTCACTTTTTTTTTACTTTGTACTCTTTGATACCTTTTGGATTTTGTCTTATCTGTCTGCGTGGCACACAAAAAACTAATTTATTTTAAATTAGCTATTGATATTGTGTACTAAAATATGTTGGAGTTTTTGCTGTTGTCTACCAAAATATGATTCTGAAGATAGAGAATTTAATTCTGTAATATATTCATCATTAAAGAGTTTATATATTTGTAAATAAATTAAGATAATTATACTATATAAGAAGATTTTTTCAGTGGCCTTACTAGGTGTTTTCTCTTTGGAGTGTCCATTAGAATTGGTTGTTGTGTATGTTAACTGTTACCAATTACACAGGATAGTTAGTAGAAAATTAGACAATACGTTATTGATTACTTTTGTGAGTGAAATGAGACTGTTTTCTATTCGGAAAAAGTTTATATTTATAAATCATTTTGTCATTTTTAATATTAGTTTCATACTTAGAAAAGATGTTTAAAAAATATATGATTAACAAATACATAACAAAGCACTCAACTACTAGCTGAAATGTTGGCAGTTGGAACCCACTAAGAGAAGCCTCAGAAGACAGGCCTGGTGGTCTGCTTTCCAAGGGCCACAGCCTTAAAAACCCTATGGAGCAGTTCTAGTCGGTACCGATGGAGTTGCCATGATTGAGAATGGACTTGAAGACAACTAACAACAATAGCAATACTAGTTATTAGATAAAAACTTGGTTCCTTTGTTCTCATGGTAAACAGACGTGATGCTGTTTACTGTATAATGTAACTTGACTTTGTTAACATATAAATATTCATACCAAGAGAAATGAATTTACATTTGCTTTTCTGTATTAATGGGATGAATAATATTCAAATATTGACCTTAAATTATTGTATTTTTTTTTTGAGATTTTTGTATTAAAGTAGGTATTAAAGGAAATGGTAAATTGTGGATATGTAAGTATATCTAATTAAAAGTTCTGCTAAGTGGTTCTTACTGTATTTAAGGAACCTTGTAGAACATCTTACATCATTCTTTTTTGTCTACTTGCACATATACTTCTCTAATATTTTCTACCCACAATAATGTTGTTATACTTTGTTTAGTATTTTCACAACTCAAAACTTTGGTCTGTTCAACTACTTATTGTTACTTAAAGGCCTTAATAATATTTTATCAAAAACATTTGGCTTTAATGAAAAGATAGGACCTTAAATAACCAATCACTTTGTAATTAGTTTGAGATGGGATAGACTTGAGGCATGTAGGTGAATATGCTACTTTTTCTAATCAAGCATTATGACCCAGTCTCAGTTTGGAGTCTCTAAATCAGTGTTCTTCAAAGTGGGGTGCACAAACCTATCTATGGGAAAATGCTAAGAAAATATTAAAAATTTTCCTATATGTATCTTGATAATAGTACATGATTTAAAAGAGTTTAGAGGCCACTGATATTTAGGTGATTTATTGTTTGCGGTACTGAAAAAGCAAGTGAGGCAGAGAGGTGCAAAGCATTTGTAAGTCTTAAGGTAAACTTGGAATGTGAACAGTTAAGTTTTCTTTCCTTTTTATAATGCTTGTTAAATCTTTGTAGAAAATGTTTAAACATAAACGTGGTTACAGTAAGCCAGGGCCATTTGGGGAGGAGAGAAATCACTAACTACATAGTAGATAAGTGTTAACTTTGGTGAAGGGAAAGACAACACAAAATGTAGGATAAGCCAGCACAGCTTGACCAAGGCAGAATTATAGAAGCTTCCTACACACATGCAAACACCTTGAGAGACCGATTACAGGGCCTGAGGGCTAGGAACCATGGTCTTGGAGGATGTCTAGGTCAACTGGCATAACATAGTTCATAAAGAAAATGTAATCAGTTTGAGAGGGGATAGACTCTCAGTTTGAGTTGGGTTACATCTCTTTCTTTTGTCTTAACATTGAACTAACTTGTATCCCTTGGCTGAAAATTTGGTAGCCTAATGTTTTCTCTTAGGTTTTCTGCCAGGTGAAAATAAAGGTAGTATCAACACCAAACCGTGTTATTCACTTTCAATAAATTGTAGTTTCAGGCCTTTGTATCTTGGGTACAGAGTATCCAGTTTACAAACATTCTGATGTATGTTCTGTGGTACCATAGAGATGATGTCCTTTTTTTTTTTAACTGAGTGCATTGTGATGTGCATCCATAGAGATCAGCAAATGCATACTGATGGCTATAATTATGAGTATTTATGTTTTTACCTAGATATTCAAGATCAAAGCAGTGCAATTGGCTGAGAAACTTCTTCCTGCCTTTAACACACCTACTGGGATTCCCTGGGCAATGGTGAATCTGAAAAGGTAAACTGCATCTTGTGTGCATATTCCTGTTCTGGAGGAATTAGATTAACCGATTTGTCACCTTTTTATCCTTAGAATTTCTAATAATTCCCCCCACAGACACTTTTTAAGACTTCAATTATTTTTTCCGCATATATGCAGAAGCATGTTTCTTTAAAATATTTTCTGATTTTTTAAAAATGTGTCCTTACTTTGTAACAGTTCACCTTTCTTAGCTTCATTCCAATTTCTACCACTTGTTTCTCTAAGTCTAGATTTTACTTGCTTACCTGTATGGTTATAAAATGTCTCTTTTATTTGCTTATTCATTTCCATTTAGTGCTATAATGGGTTCAAAGTACTTTTCCTCTCTCTCTCTCTCTCTTTTTTTTGTTTTAACACCACCTGCTGATCTTTCTGTGTCAAAATGGAAAACAACATGCCTAAAAATTGAGATTTTCCATTACTGAAAATCTTATTAGTGATAAAGGCAGACACAATTCATGATGCTGACTATAGAGTGCTTATTATACTACCTATACTATTTTTTTTTCTTTATTTTTTTTAATTGTACTTTAGATGAAGGTTTACAGAACAAATTGTTTCTCATTAAACAGTACACATATTGTTTTATGACAATGGTTAACAACCCCATGACATGTCAACACTCTCCCTTCTCAACCTTGCGTTCTGTATTGCTGGCTTTCCTGTCCCCTCCTGCCTTCTAGTCCTTGTCCCTGGACTGTTGTGCCCCATTAGTCTCATTTTGTTTTATGGGGCTGTCTAATCTTTGGCTAAACGGTGGACCTCAAGAGTGACTTCACCACTGAGCTAAAAGGGTGTCCAGGGGCCATGCTCTCGGGGTTCCTCCAGTCTTTGTCAGGCCAGTAAGTCTAGTCTTTTTTGTGAGTTAGAATTTTGTTCTACATTTTCCTCCAGCTCTGGGACCCTCTGTTGTGATCCCTGTCAGAGCAGTCAGTGATGGTAGTTAGGCACCATCTAATTATACTGGACTCAGTGTGGTGGAGGCCATGGTGGTTGTGGTCCATTAGTCCTCTGGACTGATCTTTTCCTTGTATCTTGTTCTGTTCATTCTCCCTTGCTCCCGAAGGGGTGAGACCAGTGGAGTATCTTAGATGGCTGCTCACAGGCTTTTAAGACCCCAGATGCTACTCACCAAGGTAGCATGTAGAACATTGTCTTTATAAACTGTGTTATGCCAATTGAGCTAGATGTTCCCTGAGACCATGGTCCCCAGAGCCCTCCGCCTAGCACTTCAGTCCCTCAGGGGGTTTGGAAGTGTCTGTGGAACTTCCATGACCTTTCCTTGTACAAGTTTTGCTGGCTTCCCCAGTATTGTGTACTGTTTTACCCTTCACCAAAATTACCACTTATCTATTGTCTATTTAGTATTTCCCCCTCCCACCCCTCCCATCCCTTATAACCAACAAAGATTATTTCTTTTTGTGTGTGAGTTTTTATAGTAGAGGTCTCATACAATATTTGTCCTTTTGTGATTGACTTATTTCACTCAGCATAGTGTTCTCCAGTTTCATCCATGTTATGAGATGCTTCACAGATTCATCATTGTTCTTTATCATTTCATAATACTCCATTGTGTGTATGTACCATAGTTGTTTATCCATTCATTTGTTGATGGGCATCTAGGTTGTTTCCATCTTTTTGCTATTGTTAACAGTGCTGCCATGAATATGGGTGTGCATACGTCTATTTGTGTGACAGCTCTTATTTCTCTAGGTTATATTCCTAGGAGTGGGATTGCTGGATCATATGGTATTTCTATTTCTAGCTTTCTAAGGAAGCACCATATCGTTTTCCAAAATGGCTGTATCATTTTGCATTCCCACTAGCAGTGCACAAGAGTTCCGATCTCCCTGTAGTCTCTCCAGCATTTGTTATTTCCAGTTTTTTTTTGATTCCTGCCAGTAATGCAGAGGTGAGATGGTATCCCATTGTGGTTTTAATTTGCATTTCTCTAATGGCTAACGATTGGGAGCATTTCCTCATGTGTCTGTTGGCCACTTGAATGTCTTCTTTAGTAGAGTGTCTGTTCATGTCCTTTGCCCATTTTTTAATTGGATTATTTGTCTTTTTGTTGTAGAGGTGTTGGATTTTCTTGTAGATTTTAGAAATTAGACCTTTGTCTGACTTGTAATGTCCAAAACTTTTTTCCCAGTCTGTAGGTTCTCTTTTAACTCTCCTGATGAAGCCTTTTGATGAGCATAAGTGTTTAAGTTTTAGAAGATCCCAGTTATCTAGCTTATTTGTGTGTTGATGGTTATGGTTTCTGTCCTGTTAATGCCATGTATTAGGGCCTCTAGTGTTGATCCTATTTTTTCTTCTATGAACTTTGTAGTTTTTGGCTTTATATTTAGGTCTTTGATCCATTTTTAATTAGTTTTTGTATGTGGTGTGAGGTATAGGTCCTGTTTTATTTTTTTGCAGATGGACATCCAGTTTTGCCAGCACCATTTGTTAAAAAGACTGTCTTCTCCCCATTTGATGGACTTTGGGCCCTTTTGAAGATCAGGTGACTGCAGGTGGATGGATTTACAACTAGGTTCTCAATTCTGTTCCATTGGTCAATGTATCTGTTGTTGTACCAGTACCAGGCTGTTTTGACTACCGTAGCTGTATAGTAGGTTCTGAGGTCAGGTAGTGCGAGTCCTCCTACTTTATTCTTCTTCAATAGTGCTTTACTTATCCGAAGCTTCTCCCCTTTCCAGGTAAAGTTAATGATTAGTTTTTCCATCTGTTTAAAGAATGTTGTTGGTATTTGGATCGGGATCACATTGTATTCGTAAATTGCTTTGGGTAGAATTGTCATTTTCACAATGTTGAGTCTAGCTATCCATGAGCATGGTATGTTTTTCCATTTATGTAGATCCCTTTGGGTTTCTTGCAGTAGTGTGTTGTAGTTTTCTTTGTATAGGTCTTTTACATCCCTAGTTAGATTTATTCTTTAGGAGCTATTATAAATGGTATTGTTTTCCTGATTTCCTTTCCATCGTTCTCTTTATTGGTGTATAGGAATCCAACTGAAGTACCTACACTATTGAAGTTCAAAGTGAACCTTTAAAACATGATTCTGTATAGTCTATTTAATTCTAATAGAAAACACTTTTCACTTAGATGAAATGTTTTCTTTGGACAGCTTTAGAAATCAACGAAAGATACACAGTTAAAATTTGAATAATGTCAGCATATTCTAATTTGCATTTAAATAATTTATGCTGACTGAAATTGCTGCTGCTCATCTCTTCTTAAAATAAAATTTATTACTCATTATAGTGTTGGAACTTGGAAAGCACATGAAAATTTGACTCTTGCTGTCCTTGCACCTACCTACCTTTTGAATAAAAGTTGGCTTTTTTTTTTCTGGCGACGTGATTCTGTGCTAACTTTACTTGAAAAAACTAATCTATTGTAGTTATTTCTTTCTAATGGGCAACTTTATAGAGTTTATATTTACATTGAGAAGTCAGCATTTATTACTGAGCATTAAACCTAACTTTACTATTCTCTTATTTCATGTACTGGATGTAATGTAAATTACCTCCATGTGAGGGAAAAAGCTAGCTGGAGTTTCAGAGCAGCCTTCACAGAAGGATGTGGCCAAGTGATGTGCACATACCTGTTCTTTTTCCTTAGTTTCATGACATTTCCTGAGGTTTCCTTCACTGTCGTCGTAAGAGTCGTATTTTGTTCTTATATAATAATTAAACCTTAATTCTGATAATGAAGAAAGACTGGAGGACATTTTTGTTTTGTCTAAATAGAGAAAAAGAAGTGAAAAATCAAGCTTACATTGCAAAACTTCAAATTTAGATCCAAATTAAAGTAGAAAGGTTTTCAAGGACCATGTCCTGAGCGTTTTATAAGTTTAATCTTCATTTAGCTTCTTTGTATATACCCATACAAATACATAATTTTACTTAAGTTGACATATGATAAGTGTAATTATTTCCTTTTTTTTTTTTGGCATCGTCTTTGGCTTGGATCTGCGTGTTTCACCCACGTAGGCCTTCCTCCAGTACTGCCGCCTGAAAGCCAACTCATGTTAACAATATAGCATTGTCCTTCAACATTTTTCTCTATTCTCATTTATCTTCTGTAGTACACAGAAGTACAAACATACCTACAGGGTAGAGCTTATTTCGTTTGTTTAAATGATTGTTTTTCTGCTTCTCGTTTTTCCGTGAGAAAAATATTCTTATAAATACTCATGGAAATATTTTTCCAGGCCATCTGATAAAACTCTAAATCAGTCTTTGTGATAACTGCATACTGGGACATGAAGTAGTTATGCCATCGTTTATTAGGCATTCCCATGTCAGTAGTGTTGATTTGTTTCCATTATTTTGCCTCTATAAACATTGCTACAACAGTATACTTTTACATATGTCCTTGTGTAGTGGAGATTTTGTGTCTTTGGAAATAATTCTCAGGAGTAGCATTGCTGGGTCAAAGGGCACATATCTTTTTAGTTTTGTGGGATAATTTCCTACTGTGGAATTGCTGGATCAACGGGTATACGTATTTTTAAATCTAACAGATGATCCAAAATGTTTTCCAAAAAGGCTGTAGTATATATTACATTTGCACCAGCAATGTGTGAGAATACCTATATGCCTGCAGGTATAAGTTCTTTTTAATTTTTGACAGCTTGGTACCTGTAAAGCATTACTCATTGTTATCTTAATTTGGTTTTTCCTACTAATAAATTTGAGCATCTTTTTCATAAATTTGTTGGACATTTAGATTTGCTTTTTTTGAATTATCTATTCCTAAGCTTTGCTTGGGTTGCTTGTCTTTTTCTGTTTGTTTTGTAAGAGTACTTTGTAGATTATAGAATTACCTCTTCTCTCCCAGCTCTGCTATTTGTCTGCTATTTTTATTTATAGTATTTTTGTCATTCAGCAGTTTTAAATGTTTATCCAAATATGTCTTTTATAACTTTGGGGTTTACAGTCTTGGTTAAAACAGATTGTCTACACCTATTGTTTTGTAGTCTTCTAGATTTCAATAAAACGTTTTTATATTACTGTAAAAAAAGTTCATCAAGTGTGATGTTAATAGAGATTTTTCATAAAATGCCTTCATCAGATTGAGGAAGTTCCCTTCTCTTCTTATTTTACTGAGAGTTTTTATTTTAAATGGATTTTGAATGTTGCCGGATACTTTTTCTTTATCTCTGGAGATGATCATAAGGCTTTTCTTCTTTATTCTGCTATTATGGTAAATCAATTATATGCTAGATTTTAAATGTTAAACCAACTTTGAATTCCTCGGATATTCCTTGGCCATCATGTATTGTATTCCTTGTGTGTTGCTGAATTTGATTTCCTAGTATTTTGTTATGTACTTTTACAACTATGTTCATGAGAGATACTGGTCTGAAATTTTCTTTTATAATGTCTTTGTCAGGTTTTGGTATTAGAGTTATCTGGCTTTCATAAAACGAAGTAGGAAGTATTCTCTCTTTATTTTCTGAATGTTTGTAACATTGGTGTTACTTCTTCCTTAAATGCTTGCTAGTCTGAGCCTGAAATTTTCTTTGTGAGAAGGCTTTTGATAATACATTCAATTTTTCTAATATACATAGTGCTATTTAAAATTTCAATTTCATTTTATTTCAGTTTTGGTAAATTGTATTTTTTAAGGAATTTATTGATTTTATCAAAGATATCAAATTTGTTGGTATAAAGTTGTTCATATTACTTATGCCTTTCATATTTCTCCAATCTGTAGTGACATGACCCTTCCTTCGGTTCAGATACTGGTAATTTGTGCTCTCTCTTTTTGAAATCAGTTTAACTAGGCATTTATAAATTTTGTTAATATTTTCAAAGAACCAACTTTTGTGTTTGTTAATTTTCTCTCTTTTTTGTCTGTTTTCTGTTTCATTGATTTCTGCCTTATTTTTTAAAATTTTTTTCCCTGCACTTACTTGGAGTTACTTTGCTTTTTTCCAGGCTTCTTAAATTTGAACCATAGGTCTTTTGATTTTAGACCTTTCCCTTTTTTTCCTAATATAAGTATTGAAAGCTATAAATTCCCCTCAATCTTGCTTCAGCTGCATCTGAGACATTTTGATATGTTGTCTTTTTCATTATCATTCAGTTCAAAATATTTTCTAATTTCTCTTAGAATTTCTTTGATGCATCAGTTATTTAGAAGCATGTTCAATTTCCAAATATTTGGGGGTTTGTTAAGATATCTGATTGTTTTTATTTCTAATTTAATTTTATTGTGACCAGAGAAAATACTTTGTGTAATTTCAAAACTTAAATTTATTGCACCTTGTTTATGGCCCATCATATGATCTTTGCTGATAGATACGCTTGAAAAGAATGCTTGGTCTGCAGTTATTGGGTGTAGTGTTCTATTAACAATAGTTAGGTTAAGGTGGTTAATGATGTTGTTCAGATCGTCTTTCCTGATTTTTGTTGGTTTGTTTTTGGTGTAATTATTTTATGAGTTGTTGAGATGAGTGTTAAAATATCCAAACTATGATTGTATGGTTGTCTATTTCTGTCATTTTTTTGTTTCATATATTTTGAAGCTTTATTCTCAGGTACATTTATGATATGTCTTTCTGGTGCTTTGACCCTTTAATCATTATGATATACCCTTCATCTCTGGTAATATTTTTGTCTTGAAGTCTATTTTAGCAACTGTTAATGTAGCTATTCCACCCTTTTTATGCTTATTGTTTGCATGGTATGTCTTTTTTTTTTTTTTTTTTTAAACCCATTTACTTTTAACCTCTCTGTGCCATTGTAATTATAAGCCCTCTTCTTTTGGAGACAGCATCTAGTTGGATATTGCTTTTGTTATCCCTTTTGACAATATAGATGCCTTTTAATTGGAATGCTTAGCCCATTAACATTTGATGCACTTATTGATTGAATTTGATTTAAATTCCCTCTGTTTTTTTTTGTTTCTCTTTTCCTACTTTATTGCCTTTTTATCTAAACCTCTGTGGTTTTTTTGTTTGTTTTGTTATTTTGGGGCTTTTCAATTTATTTTTATTTTTGCCATAGGAATCACACTATATTATAATTAAGTTTTCACTGTCAACTGAGAGTTAATACTGTACCACTTCATGTAAAGTGTTAAGGATCCCTGCTGGCACAGTGGTAAAGCACTTGGCTGTTAACTGAAAGGGCAGTGGTTCGAATCCACCAGCCACTCCCCGGGAGAGATTTGACAGTCTTCTCCCATAAAGAGTACAGCTTTGGAAACCCAGTGGGCAGTTCTGCTCTGTCCGGTAGGTTGCTGTGAGTCAGAATCAACTCGACGGCAATGGGTTTTTTCATATAAAGTGCACACATATTGCAGCCATATCCATCCATTTAGCCTTCCCTCTCATCCTTTACATGCTGGATTATATCTAATATACTATAAATCTCAAAATACATTGTTAACATGGTTGGTTTAACAGTCCTGTGTATTTCAGAGAAGTTAAGAGGGAAATAATAGTCTACTGTTTACTCAGGTGTTTACCATTTCCAATGTTCTTCACGCTTTTTTGAAGATCTGAATTTTAACCTGATACCACTTCAGCCTAAAGAACTTTGGTTAGCATTTCTTATAGTGCTCCTCTGTAGTGATGAATTCTTACAGTTTCTTTGTCTGAAAAAGTCTTTGTTTTGTATTCATTCTTAAAGAATATTTTCAGTCTGTATGAAATTCTGGGTGGATAGTTTTATTCTTTCTACAATTTAAAGATGTTCCACTCTATCTAGTCTGTATTGTTTCTTATGAGAAGTCAGAATTTGATTCATTGTTGTTATATATGTAGTGTCTTTTTTTCCTCTCAGTGCTTTTAAGATTTTCTGTTTATTTTTGGTTTTCAGCAGTTTGACCAAGAAGCGCCTTGGTGTGTTGTTGTTGTTTTCTTTATGTATCCTGCTTGGGCTTTGTTGAGCATGTTGAATCTGTATATTTATGTCTTTTATTAAATACAGTGGGAAAATTTTGGCCATTATTTTTTCAATTAATTTTTTCTGCCCCATTCTTTCTTTCCTCTCCTTCTGGGATACTGGTTACTGGTCTTTTAGAACTTTTATTACACTTCCACAGAACCCTGAAGGTCTTGTTTTTATTTTTCAATTTTTTTCTCTCTTCTTCAGATTGAATAATTTCCATTGATCTATCTTTGTGTTCACATACTCTTTCCTATGTTGTCTCTAATCTATTCTTAAGTCCATCCAGTGAATTTTCTATAGGAGTGCCGGTGGCGCAGTGGTTAAGCACTCAGCTGCTAACCAAAAGGCTGGTGATTTGAACTCACCCAGCAGCTCCACGGGAAAAAGACCGGCGATCTGTTCCTATAAAGATTACAGCCTAGAAAACCCTTTGGGGCAGTTCTACTCCGTAACACATGGCGTCATCACGAGTCAGGGGCTGACTCGACAGCAGCTAACAAAAACAACAACCCTTTATTACACTAACTTTTGGCTTTGTTGGTCCTCTGTTACATGTTATATTCTACTCGTTGTGTTTTCTTCCTTCTTCATTAATTTGGTTTATTGGGCTGTTTGTTTTCTAACTTGTTGAGGTGAGTGTTTAGTTCATTTATTTGCATACTTCCTTCTTTTCTAATATATGCATTTAAAGCTATGTATTTTCCTTTAATTACTATTCTGATTACAGCTCACAATGTTGATAATGTAGTATTTTTGTTATCATTCACTTTACAATATTGTGTTTTCCATTGTAATTTCTTTTAATCCATAGGTTAATCTGAAGAATATTGTTTAAATTCCAAACTTTTGGAGATTGTCACTTCTTAAAAAATTTTTCATTTCTTGCTTAATTGCATCATGATCAGAGAACAATCAGTAGAATTTTAATTCTTTGAGATTTATTGAGACTTGCTTTATGGCTCATTGTTTAGCCTATTTTTATAACTATTTCTACAGTGCTTGAAAAGACTGTATTTTTTGTAGTTTTTCGATCCACTGTTCTGTGTATGTCTCTTGAGGTCAAATTTGTTAAGTGTGCTATTCAAATCTTATATGTCCTTACTAATTTTTTTTGGTCTGCTAGTGCTATATCAGTTAATGATAGTGGTATGTTAGACTCTCCTACCATGATAGTTGACTTCTCTATTTTTCCTGTCAGTTATGCCAATTTTTGCTTTATATTTTTGTGGTTGTGTTACTAAGTGCCTATATACGTAGGATTGCTTAATCGTCTTGGAGATTTAAACCCTTTATCATTATCTATAGTAGTACCATTTGTCTTACTCTTCCTGATATTAATGTATCGTCAATGGCTTAATTTTAATTAGTATTTGTATGGTATATCTTTTTCCGCATTTTTTGCATTGCACATGCAGATTGCCTTAAAGGCTGTCTCTGGATCCCAAGTGACCACTAGAACAGTGGGTTGAGAATTCCCCCTAGTGGTGACAAGCACTCCTTGGGTGTTATGTCCATTTAGGCTGATAGGCCATATATATGTGACATGTACATGATGTTGGCGGTAGTGAAAGCTATTTTAATTACAGACAGCAGACAGCATACAACAGGAAAAGTTCCCTGACTAGTGGTCCCCCCTGGCTTAAAAGCTGTCCGGGCAGGCGATGGAAGACTTTCACGCGTGCTGCCTCACTATGCCTCCTGGGCTCAGGGCCCAGAGGACCTTCCCCTATTCTGTTTTGAATTCTGGGGTTGTCCATTTCACTGCACAGAGCACAGTGCAGACTGTCTTGTCTAATTACCCAAAAAGGAGGGTAGCTGGACATGTGGGTTCCATCCCAGAATTGTATTTCTTTAGCCCTGCTGTATATTTGGACAAAGATTTAAACTCTGGCTTCAGCGGGAGAGTTGCGGTGGTTTGTTCTGAAGCCCCAAGGTGCTAGGGGGGCGAGACGGGGATTGACTATAGCTGTTTGGGCCATCCAAAGGACTGCCTCTTCTCATTTTTCTTATCAATCATTTTGGATCTGTATGTCTCCTATAAAGCACATATAATTGGATTTTTTAAAGAAATGAAATCAAACATCTTTGTCTTTAATTGGAACATATTGTCAGTTTATATGTACTGTATTTATTTTTATACATTTGGGTTTAAATCTTATCTCACTTCATTTTGAGCTTTCTACAGTTAATCCTACCTCTTCTAGTTTTCTTTCTCTCTCTTATCTTTTATCAGATTAAACATTTTATTTTATTTATTTATTTTTCCCCCTCTGTTAGTTTGGAAGTGTTTCTTTTCTTTTAGTGGTTATTTTAGAGAGCACAGTTTTCAAGCTTGCCTAAGTCTAAATGTCATAAAAACATTCACTGTCCTGTATAGGATAAGACTCTTATAATTTTAAATCTCCATTTACCCTCTTTTGACTGTATGTTACCGTTATATGTTTTTTAAATACTTAACTTTTTTTACCCTAATAGACATTGTTAATAACTTTTTATACAGTTAATGTTCATTTACTTTCACCCACATTTTTACCACTTCTTTTGTTTTTCATTCCTTCTGCATTTCTGACCTTCCTTCACGGATAACTTTCTGTTTGCTTGATGAAGTACATCTTTTAAAATTTCATTTAGTGTGGATCTGCTGGTGACAAATCTCTGCTTTTGTTTGTCTAAAGATGGCTTTACTTTGCTCATGTTCTTGATGGTTATTTTTGCTGAGTATGGAATTTGAGGTTGCCAGTTATTTAGTTTCAGCACATTGAAGTTGTTATGGCACTGTTTTCTGGGTTCCATTGTTACTGAGAAGTGAACTCTGTTGATCTAACAGCAACTCTTAAGAAGGTAAACACTTTTTTGTGTTTTTAATTTTTTCCATTTGTTTTTGACCCTCTGTGTTTTCACTATGAGGTTTATTAGCCTTTTTGAATTGTGGGTTGCCATTTTTCCTCAGTTTGGAAAATTCTTGGCTATTACATCTTCAGATATTGCCTCTGCTTCATTCTCTGTCTCTCCTTTCTTTCTCTGGAATTCCAGTCCACTGTATGTTAGATTTTCTAATTCTTTCCCTTGGTGCCCTACACTCTTTTCTTTCTTTCCTTTTTTTTGTCTCTTTTTTCTGTATAATTTCTTCTCATCTACTTCCCTGTTCAGTGATTCTATGTATTGGTCTTTTGATCTGCAGTCAAATAATTACATTGAATTTTTAGTTTTGGTTATTATGTATTTCTTCAAAATAAAAGCTGGGACTGAGGACTCAAAAGGATAGAAAATAAAGAGGCAGTATGTGGAGTGGTGTAGAGCATTGAATGGAAATAGATTACCTAGGTTTAATCCTTCCTTTGCTACTTACTTATGCAGTCTTAGGCATGTTGTATAACCTCTCTCTGTCTCATTTGCTTTATTTGCGAAAAGGGAGGCATTATAGTACTTACAGGATAGTTTTGAGGCCTGTATGTAAGATACTTAAATGCCTGCCACATAATAGGGTAATTTTTGTGTTAATTATTACTATTTTACATGAAAGATGAGTCTGGGTTTCTAAGTGTGTGTGAGTGTGTGTTTATGGATAGATAATAGTATATTATGGATACGTATTTATGTAGTCATAGACTCAAAGATTTGGAAAGAATTTTTTTTTTCAATCCCCTACTCACTACAAAACAAGCACGTTACGATATTCAGATGAAGATATACGTATGAGCACATTCACACCTTTTATTCTATGTATAAGCCTGTTGCCGTCGAGTTGATTCCAACTCATGTTTTCTTTGGTTAATTAGTAAGAGTTTAAAAATTATTTAAATTAATTGTCTATATTCTGCATATTTTGTCAATATAGAAAATACAGTTACTTAGTCCATAGAAGCAAAAATTGATGCTAAGACTTTAAAGTAAACACCATTGTTTTCTGCCTCTGGGAAGAATTGTCTTTCTGGCTTAAAATTTTCAGAAGGGACCAGCTTTGCAGGAATTTTGAAGCAGTCCAAAATTTTTCAGTAAAAATTAAAAATAATTTTTGTATAATATAGTTAAGTGTAATACCTTTCCAAAATAAACACATTTAAAGATAATTACTAATATACCACACACAAAAAACATGTTTTTATTATGTTTTACTTTTCAAGATCTTCAGTGACCTCTGCTTTGTTAAGTGTGGGGTTTGCTCTCAGTCTTCATCTTTACCAGTCAACAAAATTTGACACAATCGATCACTCCTTCCTCTTAGAAATAGGTTTTTCACTTGACTCCAGGGTACTGTACTCTCCTGGTTGTCCTCCTCTCCTATTGCTGCAGCTTCTCAGACTCCTTTACTGGTCTTCCTTTTATCCCCTGCCTCTCGATGTTGGAGTGCCCTTGCAGTTCTTTTCTTCTATATGTGCATTCACTTCCTGGGTAATCTCATCACTTTCATGACTCCCAGATATATTTTTCCAAGCCAGACCTATCTTCTGAATTTACATCTGGTGTCTACCCAACGTCTCCACTTGTATGTCTAATAATCATTTGAAATGTAACATATCCAGAAACCAAACTCCACATCTTCTCCTTTAAGCCTATTGCGTTGATATTTTTTCTCTATCTCAGTTAATGGCAACACCATCTCTGCAGTTGTGCTTCAGCCAAAGTTTGGTGATCTTTGACTCCTCTTTTCTTCTCATATCCCACATCTAATCTGTCAGGAAATCCTGTTGGTTCTGTCTTCAGAATATATACAGAAACTGACCACTTCTGCCTCCATAACTATCACCCTGGTCTGAGCCACCTGGATTGTTGCAGTGGTCCCCTAACTGGTCTCTTTGCTTTTACTGTTGCTCCCCTGTAATATGTCTTTTCACAATAGCTAATGACCCTTCTAAAATATTTTAGAAGTTACATTATATAACTTCTCTGCTCAAATCTTCCAGTGGCTTCCCATCTCAGAGTAAAAGCCAAAATCCTTACTGCATTCTACTGAGATTTGGCCCTTTATTATCTATTGGACTTAAGCTGCTCACTATCCTATTGCAACTCTACCCTCCACTGTTCGTTGCATATGCTAGGCACACTCCTGCCTCAGGACCTTTGTACTGGCTGTACATTCTGCTTGGAATGATTGTCCACCAGATAGCTACATAAGTGGCTCCTCTTTTATTTCAAGTCTTTGCTCAAATGTTTTGTCTTAATGAGACGTACTCTGACCACCTTGTTTAAAGTTACCACCTCCGCATCAGCATTCCAAATCTCTGTTACCATTCTCTACTTTTTCCCATAGCACTTATTACCTGCTTATACTGTTTAATTATTTGTTATGTTTATTGTTTATTTTATGCTCCCTCTCCCACACCGGAATGCATGGGACAGGGGTGTTTATATACGCAGTGCCTAGAACACTGGAAAGAGTCAGCATTCAATAAGTATGTGTGAGTGATTGAATAATGTAACTGTAAAGAGAACAAAGATTTTCTTAACATACTTCTTGGTAGGTACTCATTTAAACGGGCCTTCTTCTACCCTTTAGGAATCTCCTCTAGAGTTTCCCTGGCAAGTAGTCACATAACTTCTGCTTAAATACTTTTGTTGATTAAAAAAATTATGTTTCATGAGGTAACCCATTTCCAGTTTTGAACAGCTTTAATCATTAGGAAATTCTCTTTTATTCTGATTAAAAATACATTTCCTTGTAACCTCCACTTATAATGGTTCTTTATTCTAGAACTAGTAAGAAGTGATATTAATCCATCTGTACATACCAGTTTTGCTTTTTTTTTTCTGAGTCAACCACCATATCACTTAGTATCTTTCCATTTCCAGGCCAGACATTTTTAGTTCCAACAGTTATTATCTGGTAACATGACTTTATGGTTTTCACTTACTTCATCTTTCTGATCATCTCACTATGGATGTGTTTCTTTTAAATAAATGTTTAAATAAATATGAATATGTTCTTTTAAATGAGATATTACTCTTCAGTGAGGCACTGACAACTATAAACTTAGGTAATATTGTTTGACTGATACTGCCCACAGATGGATTTCTTAGATCACATATGCTAAACTGAATTTAATTCTAAGTATATTATATAAACTAATTTCAGGCCTTTATATTAACCAAGGTAATGAGATTTTTATTTGTAAGTTTTACTATTTGAAATGCTATAATTTGAGAAATAGTAAAATAATTACTTCACCTGATGGGTAATCAAATATGTCCTTTGTGATTCTGATATTCTTCAATCCACCTCCATTGCAAAGAAAAATATGTTGATGATACACTGGTTGTTTGGGTTTCTGAAAAGATCCAGAATTGTTCAGGGAGAGAACAAGTATTCACCTTGCAAGTGTGAGTTTAATACAAATGTCAGATCCAAAACCCACTGAAGTGCTTGCAGTAATTATGAAAATATAGATATCCATCTTTCTGTATTTAACGCTTTCTGATTTTGCCAATTTTATCCAAACTGCATAATCAAAATTTAGAGGCAGTTTATTTTACAGTGTTGAAAATGATGTCTTTCATATGGCTATGACTCAGTATTTACTGATAAACTACATGGAATATAATCAACTAAAAAAAAATAAATCAACATGAAAAACTGTCAGAAATGAGGGCCTAGAAGCAATGCCATACTTCGGTAGCAGTGAACACACGGAGCACCCAGATCTTGGCTTCTGATACCTTTCCTCAATAAAAGAGACCTGGGCTCCTTGGAGAAATGGTGGATCCTAGGGCTGGGACAGGGAATATACAGACTGAACCTAGAGTATCTTACAGTGCCAGAAAGTAAGAAAGTGCTCAAAAACACTTAGAATGATTGAGGTGAGGGCATGTCAAAGAGACACAGAAAGCAAGTGAAAGAGCTTCCAATGGCCAAAGTTGGAACAACTTGAGCACCAAAGTAAATAAAATAGTATTGGATTATAGTCCAAACTGTAAAATAAATGTGTGCATGAGTTTCTACTGATACGAATGAATGAATAGGGAGAATAGTCATATCTCTTGTACAGAAGAATTCCAAATCATTCATATAGAGACTTGCCCTTAAGGAGGTGGAACATAACTCTCCACTCCTTAAATGTGGACTGTGCATAGTGACTTCCTTCCAAACAGTACAGTACGGAATGTTGTTGTTAGGTGGTGTTGAGTCAGCTCAGACTCATAGTGACTTTATGCATAACAGAATGAAACACTGCCTGGTCCTGTGCCATCCTCACAATTGTTACTATGTTTGAGCCTGTTGTTGCAGCCACTGTGTCAGTCCATTTCATTGAGGATCTCTCTTTTCTGCTGACCTTCTGCTATACCAAGCATGATGTCCCTCTTGATAACATGTCCAAAGTACATAAGACAAAATCTCACCAGCCTCACTTCTAAGGGCCATTCTGGCTGTACTTCTTCCAAGACAGATTTGTTTGTTTTTCTGGCAGTCCATTGTTTATTCAGTAGTTTTTGCTGACACCATAATTCAAAGGCATCTATTCTTTTTCTGTCTTCCTTTTTCATTGTCCACCACCCATCTGTCAGTTTGTCAGACTGTGGTGGCTTGTGTGTTGTTATAGTGCTGGAAGCTGTACCTCTGGTATCTCCAATACCAGTAGGGTCACCCATAGTGGACAGGTTTCAGTGGAGCTTCCAGACTAAAACAGACTAGGAAAAAGGCCCGCCAGTCTGCTTTAAAAAATTAGTGAATTAAAACCTTATGGACAACAGAACATTGTCACATATAGTGCTGGAAGATGAGCCCCTCAGATTGGAAGTCACTCAATATACAACTGGGGAAGAGCTGCTTCCTCAAGAGTAGAGACAACCTTACTGACCCAGGTGGAGTAAAGCTTTCTAGACCTTCATTTGCTGATGTGGCATGACTCAAAGTGAGAAGCAACAGTTGTAAATCTCTATTAATAATCAGAACAGTATGGAAAGGGGGTAAAAGAGTAACTTTACAGTAGAAAAACCTGATGTATACTACCTCAGCCAAGCCATCAAAGTTAACGTCAACAGTGATGGCAAGTCATGTTGATAGCACGTACCCTTGATATGATATGATGAGAGTGGCACTTTACCTCAGTGCCCACAACCCCAGCCTAATCCTGAGAAGAACATCAGACAAATCCCAATTAAGGAGCATTCTACACCGGGCAGTGTTTTGTTCTGTTGTACATAGGGTCGCTATGAGTCAGAACCGACTCAATGGCATCTAACAACAACTCAGAACAGTCAAGGGAAGTCTGAGAAACTGGCACAGCCAAGAGTCGCCTAAGGAGACATGACTACTAAATGTAATGTGGTGTTCTGTATGCGATCCTGGAACAGAAAAAAGACATTAGATAGAAATTAAGGAAATCTGAATAAAGTATGGACTTTAGTTAATAATGTGTCAGTATTGATTCATTAATTGTGACAGATGTACCATACCAATGTAAGATGATATAATAGAGGAAACTGGGTGTGGGCTACATGAGAGCTATCTGTACTTTCTTTGCAATTTTTCTGTAAATCTGAAATTATTCTAAAATTGAAGGTTTATTTTTTTAAAAGACACATAAAACACACATACACACACAAAACCAAATTGTCAGACATCTTCAACCTAAGAAACTGCCATGGGGAGAGAATGTGTAACTTAACAGCTTGCAAGAAAACAGTGCACCTTAAAGAAACTTAATGAGCTTTACTTCTGATTCATTTACATTAATTGATAAACAATTTTGAATCATTCATCTTCACACCAGTCATTGTTTTATGACCTACATAAATATCTAAAACAACATTTTAGGTCTAAGACAATGTATAAGTATGAAACTAACTCCAGCATGTGTAATCAGTCCTAATGAATGGTTCAAATTAGATGAAAGAAGATTTTTTCTGTATCCCTAGGCTGAGAAGTAAAAATACAATTGAATTTGGAATTAATTTTTCTTAGCTCAGTAACTCTAAGCTTACTAGACATTTTATTAAAAAAAAAAAAAAAAACAAAATCTTATTATCTCTGATATTCCTGATATCATACTGTCTGTCAGTAAAGGATGGCTTTTGATTTTTTTCCCCCTACACCCGTAAGCAAGATATTAGGAGCCCTGGTGGTCCAACAGTTAAGGGCTTGGCTGTTAACTGGAAGGCTGGTGGTTCATACCCACCCAGTGGTTCCATGAGAGAAAGACCTGGCAGTCTGCTCCCATAGAGATTACAGCTTAGAAAACCCCATGGGGGTAGTTCTCCTCTGTCACATGGAATCACTATGAGTTGGAATTGTTTTGATGGCACCTAGCAACAACACAACAAGCAAGGTATTGTAGGTTTTTGGGGTGAGTAAGACACACAGTCCTCATTCTCAAAGAACCAGCCAGGGCTATGTATTGTATTCAGTGGAATGGCATATATGGCAGGTAGCCAAATATTAATGTTATAGAGGGTATAGATAGGCAAGCAACATGTTATGAGGATGTCAGAGAAGAGGAGTTTTCATGAAACATTTGAATTTTCTTTTGTGAGTGGGTAAGATGTTAACAGGTGTATGGGGTAGGGCATCTTGAGTGAAGGAAATAGTTTAACCAAAAAAAGATGCAGCAATGAGAAATTATAGGGTAGAAACTTGGACTTTCAGAGTAAAGACTGGTGATGAAATATGGGGGACCAGTATATTTGAATCCCCAAGTGTTTCAGTTAATCCTATAAGTGAGGAGATTTATGAAAGGGCAAAAGTGCCATTTCTGTAAGGAGGCTCAACATTTAACTGGGAAGTTCTCCTTGGAGTTATTAAGATCAACTCCATTATCAGAAGATTTAAGAAAGACCTGGAGACTGTAGTTGAAATTTCTTTCTCTGGAAAAATAGCAAGACTATATAGGACATAATGTTAAGAAGGTCTGGTCGTCACTGTTGTTAGTTGCTGTTGAGTCGGCTCCGACTCATGGTGATCCCACGTGTAACACTGAAAATATTGCCTGGTTCTATCCATCTTCATGATCATTTGTATGTCTGAGTCCGTTGTTGTGGCTGCTGTGTCAGTCCATCTCATTGAGGGTTTCCCTTGTTTTTGCTGACGCTCTACTGTACCAACCATGATGTCCTTCTCTAACCATTGGTGTTTCCTGGTGACCTGCCCAAAGTAAGCGAGCCAAAGGCTTGCCATTCTCACTTCTAAGGAGCATTCTGGTTGTATTTCTTCTAAGACTGATTTGTTTGTTCTTGACGTCACAAGTACCCCCTAATTTGAAGGGATAACTCATGGGACAAACTGGAAGCACTTTTCTTAGAATCTTTTGCCCTGCTGAAAGCAACAACATTAGAAAGCAGTGATACCTAAACCCCACACTACATTAAAGCCAGAAACCGTATCTGTTTTGTTCACCACTATATTCTTAGCACTTAACATAGTGACTGTATGTGGTCATGTGTAGATAAGCACTTATACCTGGCAAAAGTCTGATTGATAAGCAGTGGTATGATTCTGACATGGTTGGCAAAATCACAAGGAATGACACTAAACTGAGTATCAGAATAGAAGCTGAACCAAGCAGAAAACTGCATACAGAAAGCTTCATGAAAATCGGAAAAGGAACCACACAGAGATTAAATTTCCCACCTACACCTTCAGCCTCCTCCACATCCCCCTCAAATTGCTATATCACTGAATTTCTCCAGGTTATGACCACAGAAGGGAATTCTCTTATCATCATCCAAGATTTAGTGAGAGTTCAGTTTCCTAAGAAGAAATTGTCTACTGTGATTTTAGATAAATATGTAACTTGGATTGTTGTTGTTGTTGTTAGGTGTTGCCAAGTCAGTTCCGACTCATAACGACCCTATGTACAACAGATTGAAGCACTGCCTGGTCCTGCACCATCCGCAGAATCGTTGCTATGGTTAAGCCCATTGTTGCAGCCACTGTGTCAGTCTGTCTTGTTAAGGGTCTTCCTCTTTTTTGCTGACCCTCTACTTTAGCAGGCATGATATTGGTCTCCCCTGATAACATGTTCAAAGTACATGAAATGAAGCCTCACCGTCCTCGCTTCTGTGGAACATTCTGGCTGTTCTTCTTCCAAGACAGATTTGTTCATTCTTCTGGAAGTCCATGGTACATTTAATACTCTTTGCCAGCACCATAATTCAAAGGCATCAGTTCTTCTTCAGTCTCCTTTATTCATTGTCCAGTTTTGGCACACATATGAGGCAAATGAAAATACCATGGGTTGGATTAGGCACATCTTAGTCCTCAAAGTGACATCTTTGCTTTTTAACACTTTATGAGAGGTCTTTTGCAGCCGATTTACCCAATGCAAAACATCATTTGATTTCATTACTGCTGCTTCCATGGGTGTCAATTGTGGATCCAAGTAAAATTAAATTCTTGACAATTTCTATCTTTTCTCTGTTTCTCATGATGTTGCTTATTGGTCCAGTTGTGAGGATTTTTGTTTTCTTTATGTTGAAGTGTAATCCTTACCGAAGGCTGTAGTCTTTGATTTTCATCAGTAAGTGCTTCAAGTTCTCTTCGCTTTCAGCAAGATTGTGTCATGTGCATATCTCAGGTTGTTAAATGAGTCTTCCTCCAATCCTGATGCCACATTCTTCTTCATGTAGTCCAGCTTCTCAGATTATTTACTTAGCATACAGATTGAATAGGTATGGTGAAAGGATACAATCCCGATGCACACCTTTTAGATTTTAAACTACGTAGTATTCCCTTGTTCTGTTAGAATGACTGCTTCTTGGTCAGTGTACAGGTTCTGCATGAGCACAATTAAATGTTCTGGAATTAACTTGGATTAATCTCTCATTATTCAAGGAGGAATAAGTGGGTAAAAATTAGGATTTCTAAGAAGATTTTATAACTTAAAATTTGGAGAACCCAATCTAAGAAGCAGAGAAAGAATGCTTTTGACAGAGTTTTACTAAAGGAAATATTTAAATTTTAAATATATACTTCGTTCCCTTGATGAATTTTATAAGCATGTTGAACTTAACAATATTATAAAACATCATGAATAAATTTAAAGTACGTAACAAACTAGGAAAGTTTTAGTAGCAGTAATGGTAGTAGCAGAGTATCATTCTTAATATATAAATTTATATAGACTATTAATAAAAATGCTATTATTATTTAAAAAGCTGCAAAATAAATGAGTAGGTAATTCAAAAGAAAAGTATTCTTGAGAGATAAACATAAAAAATCTTAAGCTTCTTTAGAAATTAAAAAAATTTAAAGGATGATTCCATTTTCTTACCTTTCAAGTTAACAAAAAGAGAATGATGTTATTTAGGATTGGCAAGAGTGAAGAAATGAAAACTCACACATAGATGTTGGAATTGGAAACTGGAATAACTCAGAGGGCAGATGGGCAAGTAGGTTTCAGAAACTTTGAAATATGCCTGCCCTTTGACCTTGCAATTTTACTTCTGGAAATTTATCTTAATGAAGTAAGAGTATATACAAAGATTTAGTTGTGAGGATGTTCATGGCAGTGCTGTTTATGCTTGTGAAAACAGAATGAAACACATTAAATATAAAGGATTGGCATGTCCATACAGTGAATGTGATGCAGCCATTGGAAATGGTGTTGTAAAAGTGAATTTCTGAAAAAGGAAAATGTTTGTGATATATTAAGTGAAAAGCAACATACACAAAAATATCCCATTTTTTAAATTAAGTAAGCATGCTTTATCATGATAGCTACCCATTTCTAAGTAGGAATTAGAATCCACTATTTTTGTTGTTTCTTCTTCCTTACTCTTAGACTATATAAGCAGTCATGAAATACACTATAAACTTCTTTCTTTTTCCTCTTCGCTCTTCCTCCTTTTCTTCTTCTCTTTTCATTTAGCTAGATTTTTTAATTGGAAAAGGTAATACATATACTTGGTTAAAAATTCAAACAGCACATATTCATTATAAAGTAAACTTGATATCTCAAATACCTAGTCCTTCAGGGAAACCACTATTAAGTTTCTAGTTGGGATCGACTCGACAGCAACTAACAATAACAGGATGTCCTTCCGGGCATGTTATATACTTATATAAGCATGCGTGTCCTTATAAGTATGTATTATTTACTTGTCTTTTTAATCTAACGATAGGTCTTGAAGATTATTTCTTATGAACACTTTATGTATATTTACCTCATTCTTTTCAAGAGCTTTATAAATTATTATGAAAATACTGTAAGCTATTTAAATGAATTTTAAGATTATTTCCAATTTTGATATTAAAAAATACTGGAAGAAATACCCTGCGTATATTGAGAATTGTGTGTGTGTATATGCATATATGTATACATATACAAGTGTGAGTATATCTGTGGGGTACTTTAGTGGTAGAAATACTGGATCAAAGAGTTTATGTATTTTTTTATATTGATAGATACTGCCCTCCAAAGAGGATATCCAGTTGAGATTTCCACAAAAAGTGTATGAGAATGCCTCTTTTCTAACATTTTGCAAATACTGGTTTATTTTTATTTATCAGATAGGTAGAAAATAAAATCCTGCTTTAGTTTTCATTAATTTTTGAGTGATGATGGGTATGTTTTATTCAGCGGACAGCCTTTTTATGTCCTTTGACTGTTTTCTACTGTATTTTTAAAAAAATTAATTCTTAAGATCTTTTTATATACTAGCTCAATTAATACTTTGTTAAGCATGTTGCAACTATTGTTGCTACTATTTATGGGAATTGTTTCTTCAAAATTTCTATCTTTTTTAGTATAATTTTTTTTTCTTTTATATCCTTGATCCATCTGGATTTTATTGTAGTATAAGAGGGAAGGTAGAAATTGAGCTTCTATTTTATTTTTTTTGAGATGCTTAGATTACTGCTCTGACATTATTATTATTATTATTGTTTGGTTTTGATGAAGAGAAGTTTATTTCTTCATAGTCAAAGTAGGCTAGAAGTCCAAATTCAGGGCATCAGTGCCAGGGGAAGGCTTTCTCTCTCTGGGCCTTCTTATCAGTGCTCCCCCAGACTAGGAGCTTCTTGGCACAGGGACCTCGGTCCAAAGGACACGCTCTGCTCCCGGCACTGCTTTCTTGATGGTATGAGGCCTCCCTGCTCTGACATTATTAATTGTATAATCCTACTTTCCCACTGAAGTAGTAATTTTATGATGAAGTATAATAAAGTATAAAAAGTATTTCCATATGTATGTGCATCTGTTTTCTGTTGCATTGATTAGTGTGTTTGTTTTAATTCTTGTATATGTTGATTTAACCATTATAATGTGGTAATGTGCTTTACTGTCTCTGGTAGTACAAGTCCCTTTAGTATCCTGCTTTTCAGAATTCTCTTAGCTATTCTCACATATTTATTGTTTCATATGAAATTTAGAATATTTTGTCTGTTTCTTTTTATTTTCTATATTTTAGTTGGGTTTGCATTAAATTTATAAATTAGACAACATATTTCTAATAAATTTTCCTAATAATAAGTTATATCTTTTCATAAGTTGTACAGCCTTCATTAAAAAACAGACATAATGAAATATTAGACATGTCACATTAAAATCAAGAACAAAGCACTGTTTAATATTTAACTGGAGGGTTTAGCAGATGTAACCAAATAGGAGAAAGAAATAAAGATACTAATTTTGTTTTGGAAACAAAATTAAAATTAATTATAGATTATATGATTGCCTAGACAGAAGAGCAATTGAAACCATAAGACTGATAAAAGAATTTAATTAGATGACGAGTTAAAGAGTAAATTTTTTTGAGTACTCAGGACATTGAATTGGAACTCCAGAAGGTCATGCTTTAGTAAAGAGCTAAATTAGACATAGAGTAAAGACAGCTGTAGAATTGCCCCAGCAAAGCCTAAAACCTTGAAAGAACTAAGCTATCCCCAAGTTATTTAACTGCCTGTCAGAAGGAAGTTGAACATACTCTAAAGCAAGAAAACAATACAGACTTTAAAGAAGCAGGAAAATGTAAACCATATTCAGGAGAAAAATCTGACAATAGAAATAGACACAGAAGTAATAGATGTTGGAAATAGCAATAAAGGATTTTTAAAATAGCTATTGTAAATTTGCTCAAGGATTTAAAGCGAAATGTAACATAACAAGGAGGGAAATTATTAAAAGAACCAAATGGAACTTCTAGAGCTGAAAAGTATAATATATGAAATAAAAAATTCACTTGACAATCTTAAGCTTAAATAGCAAATTTGACACTGCATCAGAAAAGATCAGTGAGCTTGAAGACATAGCAGTAGATACCGCTCAAACTGAAGTACAGAATGAAAAAATTAAAAGCTGGGTAAGGGAAAGAGCAGAGCCAGTGACCTGTGGGACAATATCAGATGGTTTAAAATACACATAATGGAATTGGGGGTGGTGCATGTTCTTATTTATCATGACAACAGGGAAGTTTTCTGTGAAGTTCACCACTGTATCTCCCAGTGCACAGTGTCTAACATATGTTGTTGTTAGCTGTGTAGAGTCATCCTCCAACTCATGGTGACCCCGTGCACAATGGAATGAAATGCTGCCCAGCTGGTGCCATTCCCTGATCAGTTTTGTATCAGATCATTGCAATCCATAGGGTTTTCATTGACTGACTTTCAGAAGTAGATTTCCAGGCCTTTATTCCTAGTATGTCTTAGTCTGGAAGCTCTGCTGGAACCTGTTCAGCATCATAGCAACACACAAGCCTCCCGTGACAGGTGGTGGTGGCTGCACATGAGGTACATTAGCTGGAATCGAATCTGGGGCTTCTGCATGGAAGATGAGAATTCTTTCACTGAACCACCAATACCTCATCTAACATATACCAGTCAGTTGCTGTCAAGTCATTTGCAACTCATTGCAACCCCGTGTATGTCAGAGTAGGGCTATTCTTCATAGCATTTTCAATGGCTGATTCTTCAGAAGTAGATCACCAGGCCTTTCTTCTGAGGTGTCTCTAGGTGGACTCAAACCTTCAATCTTTCAGTTCGCAGGCGAGAGCTTAACTGTTAGTGTCATCCAAGAATTCTGTCTAACGTATACCCACTGCTGTCGAGTCGATTCTGACTCATAGCGACCCCATAGGGTTTCTGAGATTATAAATCTCTATAGAAGAAGGCTGCCACATCTTTCTCCCGTGGAGCCACTGGTGGTTTTGAACTACCGACCTCTTGGTTAGCAGTCAGTTGCTTTAACCACTGAGCCAACATATAGTAAGCACTTAATATTTGTTAAATTAATGACTATCTTTCTACATAATTACTATATCTATATTTCTTCCTTGATTGTCGCAGCTATCAAAATCTGTTAATAGTATTTGCCTACCGTATTTTTGAGTACAGTGTAAAAATAGCACTGAACAATGAAGGAACGGTTTGTAAGATAGTGATGTGTCCTGATACCCATTTTAGTGTTTTCTCACCACAGCTAAGTAAAGTATAGCATATTGAATTGGCAGTATAAAAGTGGATATAAAATGAGAAAAGACTTATATTTTCACTTCTTCCTTAGAGTTAGAATAAACACTAGAGAATGGTTTAGAGTTTTAGTAGGAATAACAACCCATGAACGTTACTGTTTGAATAAGTAATCTAGATTTCCAGTTCCAACAAATCATTAAAACTAGACAAAAATACATAAAACCAAGTGATTTGAAGGCATTGGAAACAATTAACACAGGCAGGACTTGAAGGGTTACGATCCTAAGAGAAGGGCAGCTCCGTAAGAATTTTGGCTTTTTCCTGGAGGGCATGCTCCAAGTCATGGTGCAGGGCAATGGAGGCCAAGCCTAAACTGGTCTCAGAAGACAGTGATCAGAGCTTGGCGCTGCCAAAATGACTGAGACGTGAGGGACAAAGTCTCAGAAAGGAGAAAATAGCAGAGGACGAGCCCCAAAATTTTTGTACAACTTCCCTTCAACTCATTGGCTGATTCCTTAACTGAATGGGCAGAGGGCAAGACTCAAAACCAGCAGAAACAGTAGCTGGAGGCTAACGGGCTAAGGAGAGATTTTAGCAGCCACGTGGTATGGAAACAGATGTTAAATAAGTTTAAGGCTGCCTTACAGGTAAAACCCCAGACTTTCAGTTGAGATCTCAGAGGGCCATTCTCTGGGAGTAAGGGTAAAACTGAAATAGGTCATCGTCAAGCAAGCCTAAAACCAGTGTAACCTGCCTGTACTCTCCCTGTTTCCAGAAGTAACCTAATACTCTTAGAAGAAAACATCTAAAGCTTCAATTTTTCATTTATATAGTTTGGCTTCCAATAAAAAATTACAACGCATGCTAACATAAAAGCAAACGACAACAGCAAAAATCAAACCGGAATGTGCCCTAGATATGTATCTACACAAATCGGAGATGTGCAAAAAATTCTTAACTGCAAAAGTTTTCGTATTAGCAAAATATTGGAACTATCTCAAGGACTTATTAATAGAGGATTGATTGAATGTTTCTATTCATGTAACGGGCTCAAGCATAACAACGATTGTGAGGATGGTACAGGACTGGGCAGCATTTCATTTTGTAGTACATAGGGTCCCTATGAGTTGGAACCGACTCGATGGCACCTACCAACAACAACAACATTCATGTAATGTGGTGGTTTTCACACAGGCACTATTGGCATTTGGGGCTGACCAGTTATTTATTATATGGCACTGTTCTGACCATTATGTTACGTTTTATATCTTTGGCTCCAGCCTAATAACTGCAAGTTATACCTCCAAGGTTTGACATAACCCAAAATGCTCCCACACATTTTCATATACCTCTTTGATGGTGCATTCCAGTTGGGAATCATTGATACCGTGGAATATTGTGCAGCTGTTAAAAAAAAAAATGAGAAAGCTATTTATAAACTGATAGGAAGATACCTGAGGTCATTTGACGTATTTAAGAGTAAAATGCAAGATACAGAGTTATGTTTTGTGTGAGAAAGGAGGAAAGTAAAAGTACATATTTGGATTGTTTACATATGTATAAAAATTATGTATTATTACATAAGAAACTAATGAAAGTCATTATCTGTGGGGCCTGGTTAGGTGAAGGGAGATGAAATCGGAGTGCAAAAAATACTTTTACAGTATACCTTTTTATATTGTTTTGATTTTTTTAAATTTTATTGTTGAAAATATACACAGCAAAACATAAACCAGTTCATCGTTTTCTACATATAGTGTTTAGTGACACTGATTACATTCTTCGAGTTGTGAAACCTTTGTCACCCTCCTATTCTGAATTATTCCTCCTGCATTTACATAAATTCACTGCCCCCTAAGGTTCCTATCTAATCTTTCAAGTTGCTATTGTCAGTATGATCCCATATAGTTTTTAGAAGAGCACAGTGCTCAAGGCAGACCTTTTCTTTACTAGTTAAGCTAAACTATTGTTGGATTTTAGGGAGACTTCAGGGGATATTTTTGGTTTAAGGTTTAAAGATTACCTCTGGACAATAGTTTCAGGGATTCATCCAACCTTCATGGCTCCAGGAAGTCTGGAGTCCATGAGAATTTCAATTCTGTTTTGCATTTTCCCTCTTTTTGATCAGCATTATGCTATAGAATCTTCGATGAAAGTGTTCAGTAATGGTAGCCAGGCACCATCCAATTCTGGTCTCATGGCAAAGGAGGCAGTTATTCACGGGGGCAATTAAGCCACACATTCCATATCCTCCTTCTATTCCTGACTGTCTTTCCTCTGTTGCTGCAGGTGAATAGAGACCAGTTGTGCCTCGGATGGCCACTTGCTAACTTTTGTAAGACCCCAGGCACTATGCATCAAACTAGGAGGTAGAATAGAAGCACTGAACATGTTAACTGGTATGGCCCATGAAACCATGACCCTCAAGCCAAGAAACCACATCCCATGAGGTTTTTGGTTGTACATAAGCAATCTCAGTGACTACTTTTTTTTTTTTTTTTTGAAACATGTATATAAAAATTTAAAAAATAAAATAGAATTTAAGAAATAAGTAAGCTATTTGTTAGATATGGTAATTTCTAGGAATGAAATTTTATGTATTGATTTAAAAAAATATTTTGTTCTTTTTCAAATCCTGTCTCTCTCTTTTTTTTTTTTTTTTTTACCCTTTTATTCAGTGGAGTAGGGCGAAACTGGGGCTGGGCATCTGCGGGCAGCAGCATTCTGGCTGAATTTGGTACCCTACATATGGAGTTTGTCCACCTCAGCTACTTGACAGGGGACCCAGTTTACTTCAGAAAGGTTAGTTTTCTTCTTTGTTTGCTATTAAAGAGTCCCTTAAGATTTACCCAAATCTTAATTTCTAAGCATGAACTAACACTTAGAAATTGTGTACCGTTTTGGAAATAATGTTTATCAGAACTCTGAATTTTTTTTTTTAATCCAAAGAGATGTCCTTTCTATTTAGAACATATTTAAAATATTTACTGTTATTTAAGAAGTTTAAACCACTATTATGTTTTTTAAAAAATTCCATTGTCATTTCCATAAGCATTGCACTGAAGTTCCTTGCCAGCATGGTAAGACAAGAAAAAAAAGAAAATGAACAAAAGGTTTAAGAATTGGAAGGGAAGCTAGAATATAATAAATATTCACCAATTTTATGATTACCTGAAATAAATCTATATTTAAATTAGTAGAAATAATAAGTTTAATATGGTTTTTGAATAAAAGGTCAATATAAATGTAAAAAATCAATAGCATTTTTCTGTACCAGATACAAAAGGCAAAAAAGTATAATTTTTTAAAAAGATACCTTATACAGTAATAACAAATGTTTATGGTTCCTAGAAATAAATCTAACAAAAGATGAACCAAAGTAAAAACTTTACTAAAGAGAGTCAAAATAAATAGAGAGATGTATCATGTTCATGTATAGATAGACAATATAAAAATCTCAGTCATCCCCAAATTGGTCTGTAGGATTGTTTCAATGCCAATTAAATCCTCAGTGGCTTTTTATAAAGTGGAACTTTACAAGACACTTCTAGAATTTATATAGATAAGAAACACTGAAGACATTCCTAAAGAAAAACAGGATGGGTGGATTTGTGCTACTCAGTTATCAACACTGGCAGTGGGTTATTTGTACATAGAAACAAATAGACTGATAAGCAGAATAGATAGCCCATAAACAGACTCATATGTATGTGGAAACTTTTAATGTCAACGATAGCATTGTAGATTACCACATAACTCCAGGAGGATTAAAGGCTTAAATGTAAAAGGCAAAACTTTGACATTTTTAGAAAGAAAAAAAAAAAAAAGCAAAACATCTGTGCCCTTGGAGTACAGAAAGGTTTTCAAAACAGGAAATGAAAAATACTATCTGGTAAAGTTAGAAATATACATAATGTTATAACCCAACAATTCCATTCTTTTGGTACATGCATTTATATCATATACATAGAAACATTTGTTGGCATTAGCAGTTTATATAATAAAATACAATACAGCAGTGAAAATAAATTAATTGTGATTATATTAATCAATTAAAAGAATATCATGTTATTTTTATAAAGCATAAAACAAACAGAACCAAACAACATATTATTTAGGGATTCAAAGGGCTGTTAACAAAGTCAAGATAGTGACAACATAAAATTCAAGACAGTACATCTAGGACAAAGGCAGTGATATGTGTTTGTAGTATTGTATTTCTTAAATTGAGATGTGAGTAGAATGTATATATATTCCTTTTTGTGTGTGACATTTTATTAAAAACAAAAAAGAGAACAAGACGGGGCCAACATGGCGCTATAGACAGAAGCACCATTCCATCCATCTACAGCAAAAACCCAAAAAACTAAAGATAAAGAACTTGATAAACCACCAAGTGGAATAAAAAACTGATGGAGAATAGAGAATGAGGAGAGCTGTGGAGGGGGTGTCCCCTACTAGCTAACACAGCACGGATTCACCATCTTGGAACTCAGCCATCAACAGTGGCAGACAGTACGGGAAGGCAGCTTCATGGAGCTTCCAACAGGGGACTGAGCACCCACTCCACACATCACATCCTCTCCCTTCCCTCCTGCCTATCTGCACTGTGTGCTGAGTGCCATGCCCTGAGCAGCACTGGCATGGACCACCGGACCCAACCCTGCACTGACCCCTGGCCCTGCCCTGTCAGCCCCAGTACGTGCCACAAAGGACCCATCCCTGCCCCTCCCCGGACCTATCCTGCTGCACCAAAGCTGAGCAACTGGCCCTGCCCACCTGGACAAGGTTGTGAGAAGTATCATGCCCACAAATGAGCAAGCAACAAAGCACACCCAGCCCGCCTGCCCAGACATAACCAAATAAAACAAAAAAAGCTAGATGAAACAAATCTACAATCAGTAAACAAGGAAAATAATTCCTGAATGTCCCAGAGACAGCAGACAATATCAAAACATATTAAAAAAAAAAAAGAGGGCAGGAAGACTCCAGAAAGTGACCAAAATAA
This sequence comes from Dugong dugon, assembly GCA_030035585.1. Lineage (NCBI taxonomy): Eukaryota > Metazoa > Chordata > Mammalia > Sirenia > Dugongidae > Dugong > Dugong dugon. Next base: position 159,196,504 of record CM057462.1, read on the forward strand.
AACACCAGATGACCTTCAGGTAGAAGAAAAGAACTACCTAATAGGGAATTCAAAACTCCAATATTCAGGGCTCTCCAAGAGATGAAGGAGAACACAGACAAAAATAAGGAAAAGATAGACAACATCATGGAAAATACAGACAAAATCAGGGAAAACACAAAGCCAGGAAAATAATACAGGAACAAAATGTTAAAGTAAACAACCAACCAGCACTCCTACAAAAACAGCAATTAGAAATCCAAAAGATAAACAACAAAATTTCAGAAATGGACAGCACAGTAGAAGGTTTTAGGAACAAATTTGAAACGATGGAAGACAGAATCAGTGAAATTGAAGACAAATGCTTGGATACCACCTTGAGGAGAAATCAGGGAAAAGAATGAAGAAAAATGAAGAAAACCTGAGAACGATGTGGGATACAATCAAAAGCAAAAATTTGCATGTGATTGGAGTTCCTGAATGGGGAGAAGATGGAAAACACAGATGATCATTGAAGATTTGCTGACAGAAAATTTCCCTAATACCATAAAAGATGAAAAGCTGACCATCCAAGAAGCACAGTCAACTCCATATAGGATAGACCCCAAAAGAAAATCACCAAGACATATCATAATCACACTCGCTAAAATCAAAGACAGAGAAAGAATCCTGAGAGCAGCTTGAGAAAAACAAAAAGTCACATACAGAGGAGATACAATAAGACTAAGCTCTCATTACTCAGAAGAAACCATGCAGGCAAGAAGGCAATGGGATGGCATATATAAAATCTTGAAAGAAAAAAATTGCCAAGCAAGAATATCTCCTGCAAAACTCTTGCTCAAATATGATGACAAAATTAGGACATTTCCAGATAAACAAATTAAGGGAATATGTAAAAAGCAAACTAAACTTACAAGAAATATTAAAGGGAGCCCTTTGGTTAGAGAACCAACTACATCAGACAGCGACCTAAATCTAGTACACAGGACAGCATCAGCCAGACACCAACCCTAGGTAATGAACTCTCAAGAATAAAACAAAACTAAAAGATTTACAATAGTAAACCAGAGAGGTCAGCCTGAAAATGACAACAACATCAGAACAATAAAAGAGGGAATAAACAGTGTAGGTATACAACTTTCAAATGGAGAGGAAGTCAAGGCGATATCAAGTAATAAAAGACTGGTTTAAACTTACAAAGATAGGAGTAAATTTCAAGGTAACCACAAAGAAAGTTAACATAGCGACTCATCAAAATGAAGAAGGAAAACATAATTTCTCAGTAAACACAAAATCTACAAAAACAAAAGAAATGAAAAAAATCTACAAACAAAAGGCATTCAGCACAGAGAGTAGGAGGAACAAAGAAAATGTCAGCATCACAAAAAAAAGCACTACAAAATGATAGCAATAAAATCACCCTATCAGTAATCACACTGAACATAAATGGCTTAAATGTACCCATAAAGAGACAGAGAGTTACAGAATGGATAAAAAAAGGACCCATCAATATGCTGTCTACAAGAGACACGCCTTAGAAACAAAGATATAAATATATTAAAAATCAAAGGGTGGAAAAAAATATATCAAGCAAACGGCAACCAAAAAAGAGCAGGAGTGGCAATACTACTTTCAAATAAAATAGACTTTAAAACAAAATGCACCATAAAAGACAAGGAGGGTCATTATATAATGATTAAAGGGACACTCCACCGTAAGAACATAACCATAATAAATATCTATGCACCAGAATACATAAAACAAAACTCTTAACAGCACTGAAAAGAGAAATTGACAGTTTCACAAAAATAGTAGGAGACTTCAACACGCTACTCTCTGTAAAGGACAGAATATCTAGAAAGAAACTCAGCAAAGATACAGATGATCTAAAAACTACAGTCACCCAACTTGACCTCATAGACATATATAGAACACTGCACCCAACAGCAGCAAAGTACACACTGTGTTCTAATGCACATTGAATGTTCTCCAAAATGGACCACATCTTAGGCCACAAAGCAACGCTCAACAAAATCCAAAACATTGAGATAATACAAAGCATCTTCTCTGATCACAACACTATAAAAGTAGAAATTAATAACAGGAAGAGCAAGGAATAAAATCAAATACATGGAAAAAGAATAATATCTTGCTTAAAAGCCTCAGGGTAATAGAAGAAATCAAAGATGGTATCAGAAAATTCCTAGAATCAAATGAAAATGGAAACACATCATACCAAAACCTTTGGGACACAGTGAAGGCAGCGCTCAGAGGTCAATTTATAGCAATAGATGCACACATCAAAAAAGAAGAAAGAGACAAAATCAAAACATTAGCTATACAACTCGAACAAATAGGAGAACAGCAAAGCCCACAGCCATGAGAAAAAAGGAAATAATAAAGATCAGAGCAGAAATAAATGAAATAGAGAATAGAAAAACAATAGAAAGAGTCAACAAATCCAAAAATTGGTTCTTTGAAAGAATCAACAAAATCGACAAACCACTGGCCACACTGACGAAAGAAAAACAGGAGAGGATGCAAATAACCTAAATAAGAAATGAAGTGGGGGACCTTACAACAGACCCAACTGAAATAAAAAGGATTATAACAGAGTATTATGAAAAACTATACTCCAACAAATTTGAAAACTTAGAGGAAATGGAAGAATTTCTACAAACATGCTACCTACCCAAACTAACACAAAATAACCCTGCTCTACACTGGGTTCAGGATGGCTTCAGGGACTACTGAGTCCCCTGGGCCGGAAGTAGGACCCGTCACGTGCCCTCAGCCATTCTCCTGCCCTAGGAGAGGGAACGAATTAACAAACGGGAAGAAAATAATCTGCTGGCTCCCCTAAGCCAGGAACTCTGGGTGGGAACAGCTCCTTTGCCTAGGCACAAGCATAAGGGATCCACAGACTTTGAGTGCCTTTCCCCCTGCAGAGACTTGTGTGGGCCCATTTAAACAGCGTAGGCCCTCATTACCGCAGTACAACAGGGTATATACATGAAGGTTAACTTCAACTTTCTCAGCTATGAAGTGACAGGTTCTTGACATTTGACACTGCTTGCCCATTAAGCAGGGTCTTCACCTACCCACATCAGGGGCTTAGGGACTGGTGGCTCCACCCACGCCACCTAACCACCTGAGACAGGGGCCCAAGAATAAGAGGTGCCTCCCAGTCCTTACAGCCAACAGCATTGGGTGCTCACAGTGTGGCTGCAAAACCCACCTACCTGTGCACTCTAGGAAACAGGGGCACGCTTTCCTCCTGGACACTTGGAGGTGGCCGTCAGCCCCCTGCCTTGCTCAGAATGTGTCCCCCTGCTGCAGCTGGGTGCCTTTGCCTACACCAATCACCCATGCCTGTCTAGGACTGCAGGTGAGAGCTTGCACCACACACTTGGTGGGTGACTACCTGGAAAACTGAGCTGAACCCATACAGGAGGAGTGGGTGGACTTGTGGGCTCACATACTTAGTGGCAGGTCTGCCTACCTGGTGACAGGACGTTGGAGTTTCAGGGGCACTGGTGACCGAACTAGCTCACACGAGCAGCCTATTTGGGCATATCAAAACAAAACAAAATAAGAAGCTAGGACACAGTAAGCAAACATAAAATAAGTAAATATAACTTATTGATGGCTCAGAGACAACAGTCAATATCAAATCACATAAAGAGGCAGACCATGATGGCTTCAGCAAGGTCTGAAAATAAAGAATCTAGAAATTTTCCAGGGGAAGAAAATTTCTTGGTATTACCAGAGGCAGAATACAAAAGATTAATAATATACAGAACTCTTCAAGACATCAAGAAGGAGATTAGGCAAAACACAGAACAGGCAATAGAGGAACTTAAAAAGATTAGAGAAGAGTGTAATGACAAATTTGACAGGCTGCAAGAATACGTAGAGAGACAGCAATCAGAAATCCAGAAGATTAACAATAAAATTTTAGAATTAGACAACTCAATAGAAAGTCATAGGAGCAGAATTGAGGAAATGGAAGTCAGAATTAGTGAGATTGAAGATAAAGCACTTGACACCAGCTTATTTGAGGAAAAATCAGATAAAAGGATTTAAAAAAATGAAGAAACCCTAACAATTATGCGGGACTCTATCAAGAGGAATAACCTAGGAGCGACTGGAGTACCAGAATGGGGGGCGGGGGGGATAATAGAAAATACAGAGAGAACTGTTGAAGATTTGTTGGTGGAAAACTTCCCTGATATCGTGAAAAATGAGAAGATATCTATCCTAGATGCTCATTGAACCCCACATAAGGTAGATGCCACAAGAAAGTCGCCAAGATGTATTACAATCAAATGTGCCAAAACCAAAGATAAAAAGAGAATTTAAAGAGCAGCTAGGGATAAATGAAAAGTCATCTACAAAGGAGAGTCAATAAGACTAAGCTCAGACTACTTAGCAGAAAGCATGAAGGCAAGAATGCAATGAGATGACATATATAAAGCCTTGAAGGAAAGAAATTGCCAGCCAAGAATTATATATCCAGCAAAACTGTCTCTCAAATATGGCAAAATTAGGGCATTTCCAGATAAACAGAAGTTTAGGGACTTTGCAAAAACCAGACCAAAATTACAAGAAATACTGAAGGGAATCCTCCAGTTAGAAAGTCAGTAACATCAGATAACAACCCAAGACTAGAACACGGTACAGAGCAACCCAGAGAGGAAAGTCACAAAAAAAAATCAAAGCTGAAACACTGAAAATATGGCAACAGAGATGTCAGTATGTAAAGGATGACAACATTAAAACAAAATAGAGGGACTAAAACTGTAGACGTAGATTTTTCATATGAAGAGGAAGTCAAGGTGATATAAAAGACTGGTATAAACTTAGAAAAATGGGGTTAATATTAAGGTAACCACAAAAGAAACTAACAATCCTACACGTCAAAACAAAAAACAAGAAAAATATAAAGACTCAGAAAACATAAAATCAACAACAATGAAAAGAAAATAAAGAAAAATTGACTCAGCACAGAAAATTAAGTGAAACAAACTGTGAACAACACACAAAAAAAGACATCAAAATGACAGCACTAAACTCATACCTATCAATAATTATGTTGAATGTAATGGGACTAAATGGACCAATAAAGAGAGACTGGCAGAATGGATTAAAAAAAACATGATCCATCTATACGCTGCCTCTAAGAGACACACCTTAGGCTTAAGGACACAAACAAACTAAAACTCAAAGGATGGAAAAAAAATATATCAAGCAAACAACACTCAAAAAAGAACACAAGTGGCAATATTTATTAATTAATCTGACGAAATAGACCTTAAAGTAAAATTCACCACAAAGAATAACGAAGGGCACTATATAGTGATTAAAGGGTCAGTACTCCAGGAGGACATAACTGTAATAAATATTTCCTCACCCAACGACAGGGCTCCAAAATACATAAAACAGACTTTAACAGCATTGAAAAGAGAGATAGACAGCTCCACAGTAATAGTAGGAGACTTCAACACACCACTTTTGGTGAAGGTGAGAACATCCAGAAAGAAGCTCAACAAAGACACAGAATATCTAAATGTTACAATGAACCAACTCGATCTCAAAGACATATACCAGCCACTCCACCCAACAGCAGCCAAGTATATTTTCTTTTCCAGTGCACATGGAATAGTCTCCAGAATAAACCATATATTAGGCCATAAAGCAAGCCTTAACAAAATCCAGTGTATCGAAATATTACAAAGCATCTTTTCTGACCATAAAGCTGTGAAAGTACAAATCAGTAACAGAAAAATCAATGAAAAAAAAACAAACACATGGAAACTGAACAACACCTTTCTCAAAAACTGCTGGATTATAGAAGAAATTAAAGATGGAATAAAGAAATTCATAGAATCAACGAGAACGAAAACACATCCTACCAGAACCTTTGAGACACAGCAAAAGCAGTGCTCAGAGGTCAGTTTATAGCAATAAATGCACACATCCAAAAAGAAGAAAGGGTCAAAATCAAAACATTAACCCTACAACTGGAACAAGTAGAAAGAGAGCAGCAAAAGAAGCCCTCAGGCACCAGAAGAAAGGAAATAATAAGAATTAGAGCAGAATTAAATGAAATAGAGAATAGAAAAACAATTGAAAGAGTTAACCAGACCAAAAGCTGGTTCTTTGAAAAGATCAACAAAATTGATAAACCATTGGCCAAACTGACAAAAGAGAAACAGGGGAGGAAGCAGATAACCCATATAAGAAATGAGATGGGTGATATCACAACAGACCCAACTAAAATTAAAAGAATCATAATAGAATACTATGAAAAACTGTACTGTAACAAATTTGAAAACATGGAGAAAGTGGACGAATTTCTAGACACTCACTACCTACCTAAACTAATACAGAGGTAGAACAACTAAAGAAACTCATAACAAAAGAAGAGATTGAAAAGGTTATTAAAAAACTCTGGGGAAAAAAAAAAAAAGTCCTGGCCTGGACAGCTTCACTGGAGAATTCTACCAAACTTTCAGAGAAGAATTAACACCACTACTACTAAAGGTATTTCAGAACATACAAAAGGATGGGATACTCCCAAACTCATTCTGTGAAGCCAGCATAACCCTGATACCAAAACCAGGTAAAGACACCACAAAAAAAGAAAATTACAGGCGAGTATCCCTCATGAATATTGATGCAGAAATCCTCAACAGAATTTTAACCAATAGAATTCAGCAACATATCAAAAAAATAATTCACCATGATCAAGTGGGATTTATACCAGGTATGCAGAGATTTTTCAACATTAGGAAAACAATCAATGTAATCCATGACATTAATAAAACTAAAGACAAGAACCACATGATCTTATCAATTGATGCACCTATTCATGATAAAAACTCTCAGCAAAATAGGAGTATAAGGGAAATTCCTCAACATAATTAAGGGCATTTATACAAAGCCAACAGCCAACATCATCCTAAATGAAGAGAGTTTGAAAGCATTCCTCTTGAGAACAGGAACCAGACAAGGATACCCTTTATCACCACTCTTATTCAACATTGTGCTGGAGGTCCTAGCCAGAGCAGTTAGGCTAGAATAAGAAATAAAGGGCATCCAGATTGGTAGGGAAGAAGTCAAAGTACCTCTGTTTCCAGATGATCTTATACATAGAAAACCCCAAAGAAGGCACAAGTAAACTACTGGAACAAATAGAAGATTTCAGCAAAGTTTCAGGATACAACATAAACATACAAAAATCAGTTGGATTCCTTTACACCAACAAAGAGAACCTTGAAGAAGAAATCACCAAATCAATATGATTTACAATAGCCCCCAAGAAGATAAAATATTTAGGAATAAATCCAATTATAGACATAAAAGACTTATACAAGGAAAATTAAAAGACACTACTGCAAGAAGCTAAAAGAGACCTGCATAAGTGGAAAAACATGTCTTGCGCATGGATAGGAGGACTCAACATTGTCAAAATGTCAATTCTACCCAAAGTGATCTACAGGTACAGTGGGATCCTGATCCATATTTCAATGGCAGTTTTCAGTGAGATGGAGAAACAAATCACCAACTTCATATGGAAAGGGAAGAGACCTCGGCTAAGTAAAGCATTACTCAAGAAGAAGAACAAAGTGGGAGGCTTCACACTACCTGATTTTAGAACCAATTATACTGCCATGGTAGTCAAAACAGTTTGGTACTGGTACAACAACAGATACATAGCCCAATGGAGCAGAATTGAGAATCCAGACATAAATTCATCCACCTATGAGCAGCTGATATTTGACAAAGGCTCAAAGTCGGTTAATTGGGGAAAACACAGTCTCTTTAACAAGTGGTGCTGGCATCACTGGATATCCATCTGCTAAAAACTGAAACAAGATCCATACCTCACACCATACACAAAAACTAACTCAAAATGGATCAAAGACCTAGATATCAAATTGAAAATGATAAAGATCATGGAAGAAATAATAGGCACAACGCTAGGATCCCTAATACATGGCATCAACAGAATATGAACCATAAGTAACAATACGCAAGTAGCAGAACAGAGACTATGTAACTGGGACCTCCTAAAAATCAAACACTTATGCTTGACAAAAGACTTCACCAAAAAAGTCAAAAGACAACCTACAGACTGGGAACAGAATTTTGGCTATGACAAATCTGTTCAGCATCTGTTGTCTGAAGTCTACAAGATACTGCAAAACCCCAAGACCAAAAAGACAAATAGCCCAGTTAAAAAATGGGCAAAGGTTACGAACAGGCACTTTGTCAAAGAAGACATTCTGGCAGCTAACAGACACATGAAGAAATGCTCACGCTCGTTAGCCGTTAGAGAAATACAAACAAAAACTACAATGAGATACCATCTCACCCCAACAAGGCTAGCATTAATCCAAAAAACACAAAATGATAAATGCTGCAGAGGTTGTGGAGAGACTGAAATACTTCTACACTGTTGGTGAAAATGTAAAATGGTACAAATGCTTTGGAAATCCATTTGGTGCTTCCTTTAAAAAGCCAGAAATAGAAGTAACCGGACGATCCATCAGTCTTGCTCCTTGCAGTATATCCTAGAGAAACAAGAGCCGTCACATGAATAGATATATGCACACGCATGTTCATTGCAGCACTGTTCATGATAGCAAAAGGATGGAAACAACCTAGGTGCCCATCAACAAATGCATGGATAAACAAATTATGGTAGAATTACACAGTGGAATATTATGCGCCGATAAAGAACAACAATGAAGCCATGAAACATAATGTGGAGGAATCTGGAGGGCATTATGCTGAGTGAATTTAGCCACAAAAGGACAAATACTGTATAAGACCACTATTATAAGAACTCAAGAAAAAGTTTAAACAAAGAAGAAAACATTCTTTGATGTTTATGAGGGTGGGGAGGGAGGGGGAGGATTATTCACTAACTAGATAGTAGACAATTATCTTAGGTGAAGGGAAGGATGGCACACACTTCAGGGGCAGTCAGCACAATGGGACTAAACCAAAGATGATAAGTTTCCTGAATACAGTCAATCACTTTGAGAGACAGAGTAGCAGGGGCAGGGTTTTGGGGACCGTGCTTTCAGGGGACGTCTAGGTCAATTGGCGTAACAATGTTTATTAAGAAAATCTTCTGCATCCTATTTTGGTGAGTGGTGTCTGGGGTCTTAAAAGTTAGCAAGTGGCCATCTATGATGCATCACCTGGTCCCCACCATCTGGAGTAAAGGAGAATGAGGAACACCAAAGACACAAGGAAAGTGTTAGCCCAAGAGATAGAAAGAGTCACATAGACCAGAGACTTCATCAGCCTGAGACCAGAAGAACGGGATGGTGCCTGGCTACAACTAGTGACTGCCCTGACAGGGAACACAACAGCATGTCCGTGATGGAGCTGGAGAAGGGTGGGATGCAGAACTCAAATTGTAGTACAAAGACCAGACTTAATGGTCTGACTGAGACTGGAGGAACCCCAGAAAGCATAGCCCCCGGATTCTCTGTCATCCCAGAACTAAAACAGTTCCTGAAGCCAACTCTTCATACAAAGATTGGACTGTACTGTGGGACAGAGAATGATACTCGTGAAGAGTGTGCCTCTTAGCTCAAGTAAATACATGAGACTAAATGGGCAGCTTTTGTCCAGAGGTGAGATGAGAAGGCAGAAAGGGTTAGGAGCTAATTGAATGGACAAGGGAAATCAAGGGTGGAAAGGAGGAGTGTGCTGTTACTGTATAGGCAGAGCAATTAGGGTCACATAAGAATGTGTGTGTAAATTTTTGTATGCGAGACTAACTTTAATTGTAAACTTTTACTTAAACTACAACAATTAAAAAAAAAAAGAAAGTGGTCTGCATCCTACTTTGGTAAGCGGCCATCTGCAATGCATCAGTTGGTCCCAAACCACTTGGAGCAAAGGAGAATGAAGAACACCAAAGGTACAAGGAAAATATTAGCCCAAGAGACAGAAGGGCCACATAAACCAGAGACTCCATCAACCTGAGACCAGAAGAACTAGATGTTCCTGGCTGCCATCAACGACTGCCCTGACAGGGAACACAACAGAGAGTCCCTGATGGAATGGGAGACATGTGCAGCAAAACTCAAATTCACGTGAAAAGACCAGACATAACAGTCTGAAAGAGACTGGAGGAATCCCGGAAGGCATGGCTCCTGGACGCGGTGTTAACCCAGAACTAAAACCTTTCCCAAAGCCCACTCTTCAGACAAAGATTACACTGGATTATAAAATATAAACTAATACTCATGAAGAGTGTGCTTTTTAGTTCAGTCAGATACACGAGACCAAATGGGTCACTCATGTTTGGAGGTGGGATGAGAAGGTGGGAAAGGACAGGAGCTGGTTAAATGGACACAAGAAACCTGAGATGAAAAGGGGGAGTTTGCTGTCACATTGTAGGGATTGCAACTACTGTCACATAATAATATGTGTATAAATTTTTGTATGAGAAATTAACTTGTGCTATAAACTTCCACCTAAAGCGCACAAACACACAAAAAGAACAATAGCTCAGGTAATAAAGAAAAGAAAAGAAAAGGATTGAAAAGAAAAAAGTATACTCCAAGAAATTTCAAAACCTAGAGGAAATAGACAAATTTCTAGAAACACACTACCTACCTAAAGTAACAGAAACTTAGGTTGAAAACCCAAACAGACCCATAACAAGAGAAGAGATTGGAAAGATTAAAAAACAAACAAACAAAAAAAACTCCCAACAAAATCAAGCACTGGCCCAGATGGCTTCACTGTAGAATTCTGCCAAACATTCAGAGAAGAATTTGCACCAGTACTACTCAAAGTATTTTAGAACTTAGAAAACGAAGGAATTTTCCGAGTTCATTCTATGAAGTCAGCATAACCCTAATACCAAAACAAAGCAAAGATACCACAAAAGAAAATTATAAACCCATATCTCTACAAAATTCTAGCCAGTAGAATTCAGCAACATACCACAACCTAGTAGGATTCATACCAAGTATGCAAGGATGGTTCAACATTAGAAAATCAATCAACGTAATCCACCACATAAATAAAAGAATAACGTGATCATCTCAAATGATGTAGAAAAGGCATTTGATAAAGTCCAACACCCATTCTTGATAAAAACTCTTTATAAAATAGGGATAGAAGGGAAATTCCTCAACATACTAAAGGATGTCTACAGAAAACCAATGACCAGTATCATTTTTAATGGAGAGAGTCTAAAAACATTCCCCCTGAGAATAGGAACAAGACAATGATGCTTTTTATTATGACTCCTATTTAACATTGTGCTGTAAGTCCTAACTTGAATAATAAGGCAAGAAAAAGAAATAAAGGGCATCTAAATTGGTAAGGAAGAACTAATACTATTCCTATTTGCAAATGGTGTGATACTGGATGTAGAGAACCCAAAAGACTCCACAAGAAAACTACTGGAACTAACCGAAAGATTCAGCAGAGTAGCAAGATACAGGATAAATGTACAAAAATCAGTTAGTTTCCTAGACACCAATAAAGAGAACTATGAAAAGGAAATCAGGAAAGCAGTACTATTTTATAATAGCCCCTAAAAAAGTAAAATACTTAGGAATAAATCTAACCAGGGATGTAAAAGACCTATACAAAGAAACCTACAAAACACTATTGCAGGAAACCAAACAAGACCTATGTAAATAGAAAAACATACCTTGCTTATGGATGGGTAGATTCAACATCGTGAAAATGTCAGTTCTACCCAAAGCAATTGTACAAATACAATGCAATCCTGATCCAAATACCAACAGCATTCTTTAACAAGATGGAAAAACTAATCATTAACCTTATATGGAAAGATAAGAGGGCCTGGATAAGTAAAGCACTATTGAATAAGAATAACTTAGGAGGACTTGCACTATACAGCTATGGTAGTTGAAACAGCCTGGTATGGATACAACAGACACATTGACCAATGGAACAGAATCGAGAACCCAGATGTAAATCCATCCACATACAGTGTCCTGAACTTCAACAAAGGCCCAAAGTCCATTAAATGGGGAAAAGACAGCCTTTTTAACAAATGGTGCTGGCAAAACTGGATGTCCATCTGTAAAAAAAAGAAACAAGATCCATACCTCACACCATACACAAAAACTATGTTAAAATGGATGAAAGACCTAAATATAATACCAAAAAGTATAAAGAACATAGAAGAAAAAGTAAGGTTAATGCCAGGGGCCCTAATACACAGCATAAATAGGATACAAACCATAACTAACAACATACAAACTCCAGAAGATAAGCTAGATAACTGGGATCTTCTAAAAATCAAACACTTATGCTCATCAAAAGATTCACCAAAAGAGTAAAAAGAGAACCTACAAACTGGGAAAAATTTTTTGGCTATGACAGATCTGACAAAGGTCTCATCTCTAAAATCTATAGGAAAATCTAACACCTCTACAACAAAAAGACTAATAATCCAAGTGAAAAATGGGCAAAGGACATGAACAGACACTTCACCAAAGAAGACATTCAGGTGGCTAAAAGACACATGACGAAATGCTCATGATCACTAGCCGTTAGAGAAATGCAAATCAAAAGTACAATGAGATACTGTCTCTACTGTCTCACCCTGGCATTACTGGCATGAATCAAAAAATAAATAAATAAATAAATAAATAAATGCTGGAGAGGCTGCGGGGAGCTTGGAACTCTTGTGCACTCCTGGTGGGAATTCAAAATGGTACAACCATTTTGGAAAACAGTACAGCACTTCCTTAAAAAGCTGGAAATAGAAATACCATACGATCCAGCAGTCCCTCTCCTAGGAATATATGCTAGAGAGATAAGAGCTGTCACACGAGTAGACATATGCACACCCATGTTCATTGCAACATTATTCACAGTAGCAAAAAGATGGAAACAACCTAAGTGCCCATCAACAGATGAATGGATAAACAAATTATAGTATATACACACAATGGAATACTATGCAACAATAAAGAGCAATGATTAATCTGCAAAATATCTCACAACATGAATGAATCTGGAGGCCATTGTGCTGAGTGAAATAAATCAATCACAAAAGAACAGAGTTTGAGACCACTGTTTTAAAAATTCATGCAAAGATTTACACACAGAAAGAAATGATCTTTGATGCTTTTAAGGGGGTTGGGTGGGGAGGGAAAAACACCAGCTAAACAATAGATAATTGGTAACTTTGGTGAAGGGTAAGACAGTACACAGTACTGGGGAAGTCCGCACACCTTGTGCAAGCTAAGGTCATGGAAGCTTCATAGATACATCCAAACTCCCTGAAGGACTGAGTTACTGGGCTGAGGCCTGGGAACCATGATCTCGTGGGACATCTAGTTTAACGGGCATAACATAGTTTATGAAGAAAATGTTCTGCGTCCTGCTTTGGTCAGTAGTGTCTGGGGTCCTAAAAGCTTGTGAGTAGCCGTTGAAGATACTCCATTGGTCCCACTCTGTCTGGAGCAAGGGAGAATGAAGAAAACCAAAGACACAAGGGAAATATTGGTCTAAAGGACTAATGGACCACAGCTACCACAGCCTCCATCAGACTGAGTTCAACACAACCAGATGGTGCCCAGCTACCACCACTGAGTACTCTGACAGGGATCACAGTTGTGGTTCCCGGACAGAACTGGAAGAAAATGTAGAACAAATTCTAACTCACAAAAATAAGACCCAACTTAATGGTCTGACAGAGACTGGAGAATCTCTGAGAGTATGGCCCCTGGACACCATTTTAACTCAGTACTGAAGTCACTCTTGAGTTTCAACCTTCAACGAAAGATTAGACAGGCCTGTAAAACAAAATGAAACTAAATGGGCACACCATCCCAGGGGCAAGGGCGAGAAGGCAGGAAGGAATAGGAAAGCTGGTAACGGGGAACCGAAAGTCTAGAAGGGAGGGAAGAGTGTCGTCTCATCCTGGTATTAGCAAACAGTGTAATAAAACAATATTTGTATTAATTGTTTAATGAGAAACTAATTTGCTCTGTAAACCTGAATTCATCCAAAGCACAATTTAAAAAAAAAAAGAAAAACAAACACGAAGAATTTTCAGGTAAAGACAACAAAATGGAATCAGATCATAGAATTTGTCCTTCTCTTACTAAATGAACAAAAATAATGAAAATAGTAAAGACCAAAGTTCATCAACAGTGACCAAAGAAAGGCTGCAACCTGAGTCATTTAAAAAATAGAACTTTTTTCCTTACCACCACCAAAAACGGGAGGAGGGATATAAGTTCTGAATGAAGAAAAACAAAAACCTAGCCTTGATAACATTTATTTTTGTTAATTGGATTCCTAATTTTATTTTATTTAGGTCATGCACATTCGGAAACTACTTCAGAAAATGGATCGTCCAAATGGTCTTTATCCAAATTATCTGAACCCAAGAACAGGGCGCTGGGGTCAGTGTAAGTATTTCTAGCACTATTGATGCTTTGTTGAAAGAGTATTTGTCTGAAATCACTTGCTGGATGTGGTGAAAAGTATACTAGATGTGGACTTAGAAACCCTCAGTTGGTGTCTGATCTTGTGATCTACTGATACTGTTACCTTTGACACATTTCTGATCTCTTGAAGCTTCAGTTTTCCCCATTATAAAATGGAAATATTGATAACTGTTACACAAGAGTGTGTTATGAAATGTATGTGTAAGTTCTTTGGAAAAATATAGTGTGGTACTGGGAAATGTAATACTTTAAGTTCCTGTTAATAAATCATGCCATCATGTAAGTAAGAGCATTGTCTGAGATAGATATTTATAGGAGGAATATGAAGAACAAATGACAATGTTACATGACTAGAAAACGGTCAGTTGCTCTTGGGCGACTTATATCCAGTCATTCATTTTAAACGAGGGTATCAGCATGTCCATTATTTACTAGGTTCTATGCCAGCTTCTTGGATGAGACTAGAAATGAGGAAAGAATATACAGGACTTGGTCTGTATTTGGAGAGCTCACAGACTATTAGGGTATAAGCAGACACACTTGGAAGTAGTTGGAATATATGTGATAGATGCTGTAGTAAAGAAACGTACCAATTGTTATATGAGACTGTGGTAGAAATTATTTCCACTGCCTCAGGAGAAAGTTTGTTGTTTGGAAAGGGGGTGCTTTTTCTTACTAGAGCTTTAAAATTTATCTTTGAAGGAATTGATTTTTAAGAATAATTAAGTGATAAATGTTAATGTGGAGTTATGGAACTTAAAAAATTTTAGTAAATTATAGGTACCATAACTAAGACACAGAGTTCTGACTTTGTCCTTAATATAACATCTTTGACTTATTTCTCAGACTAGTAAAATCATAATGAAGTAGTAAGTAGCAAAAATATCATTAAATTTTATTTATTGAAAATACTGCTGCATCCACCATTGAAAAAGTATGCTGATATGAATACCAAAGATAGTAAAATATTTGCCATGGAATTGTCACTTGGACTTTGGTCAGAGACACTGTCCTTTATGCAAGGAAAGCACATTGATCAGTACAATTATGTCTTTCATGAATCTGGAAATAGATCTCAATCTTTTGGCTATGATAGGAATCGACTTGACAGCAACTGGTTTGGTTTGGTTTTTTTCCTCTCCTGATATTCTTTATAAGTACCTCGTTTTTTTTCTTTATTTTGAAGAAAATATAAGGCCTAATGCCTAAACTGAGTGGAAATAATACTTTTTGAAGAACCAAAACCCTGAGAGCAGCATTTCTAAAATATAAAATGCATTTTCCTTTTCTCAGGGAAGAGTGACTGGATTGGATGTCTAGTCAGTAATTTGGGTGGATTTTATTTAATTTTAACCCCATAGAATTTCATTAAGATTTGGGACTATAACATTTGGGGAAAAAAATTATGTTTGATTCCTTCCTTTTGCCATATGCCAATATGTATTGTTTATAGTATAACTTTTCAAATGTAAAAAATGAAACCATGGAAGTATTAGAATATGGTTGAATATATAGTTATAATCAGGAAAGCCTTTTCTAAGCATGTCATATAAAGCAGAAACCATAAAGAAAAAAATGTCCGTTTTTACTATATATAAATGTTAAACCTCATACATTTCATAGCCTACCATCAAAAAAATCAAAAGTCAGGTAGCAAACTAAGGAAATATATTTGGACGTATTTGGAAAACAATGTTTTTATATCCTCTATTTCAAGAACTCTCATAAAATGATAAGAAAAATATGATCACCCCAATGGAAAAATGGGCTAAGAAAAGTTAATTCATTAAAAAAAAAAAAAAAACAAACAAACCACAAATGGACAGTAAACAAGTGTTTTCTTATTTAGCCCTAAAAAATGGTGCTAATGAAGATAAATGGTACAGATTGCTGCTATTGCACTAGAGATTACAAAGCCTACCATATTTGTAGCACCTTCATGGACTGGTGACCAGAAACCTTTGTCCCTCTCTGCTCCTACTTCACCCCAACCCTAATCAAATCAATACAGCTTCTAAACAGAAGACACTATTCTTTATCTATTAAATTGACTTAAAAAAAACCCAAACTTCTTGCCGTCGAGTCAGTTCTGCCTCATAGCCACCTATAGGACAGAGTAGAACTGTCCCATAGGGTTTCAAAGGAGGAGCTAGTGGAGTCGAACTGCTGACCTTTTGGTTCTTTTGGTTAGCAGCCATAGCTCTTAACCACTGTACCTCCAGGGCTCCATTAAATTGCCTAAGGGAATGGATGTTTCCCTGTACTCATTGATTCAAAGAGTCTTGAAAATTTGTAGCCTTTTGAACCAGTGACTCATTATTAGGAACTTATTCCAAAGAAATTATCAGAGGTATATATAAAAGTTTATTTACAATAACTTTTGAGTTATTTTAAAAGGGATAATTTGGAAACATTCTACAACAGTAGTCCAATTTCTGTAATGGTGAAAATGTTCTATATCTGTGCTGTCTGATATGGTAGTCATTAGCCATATGTGACTTTTCAACACTTGAAATATGGCTAGGAACTACATTTTAAATTTTATTTACTTTTAATTAATCTAAACTAACATAGCCACATGTGACTTAGTGGCTATTGCCTGGAACAGCACAGTTTTTAAACATCCTATAATAGGGATTTGATTACATTTCAGTGGTACCTTCTAATGTGATATACTGTGCAGCCATTAAAAGGGATATTATAGAATACTTGATATAGATAAATATGATATACTAGAAAGATATTTAGAAAGAGAAAACAAACACTATAGGAGTAACAACTTAAGTGTTACCAGTGGTTTTTCGAGCGGTGTGATTATATGATGTTTTTATTTTCTTCTTCTTATTTTCCTTTATTATTCATATTTGATAGTGAACATGTATTACTTTTGAAGTAAGATAAAAAGCATTTTTTAAATAAAAAAGATGTCATCTACTACAATAAAATCTTAGAATACTGAAAAAAAATCACTATTTGAGAATTTGCCAGCTTTGAAATGACCAACAGTATAGCATTGATGGCAGTGTAGTTATTAAAAAGACAACTCTTTTAATTTCCTCTTTTTTTTCCCCTGCAAAATACATTCAGGTTGCCTCTTTATAATATATTCATTCTCTGGAGTTAATGGTTTTGATAATATTATAGAAAGAGCTATTCACTAGTTATTTTGGTAAGAGGTCTTTAAAATCCTAGGGGAGCTGCCCTGATATCCCTTTAGCAGCTGTAGTCCTTACTAAATAGTTCAGTTTGTTCCTTTTAATGGTTTTATACATTTTATTTCAGTTCTGAAAAGTATGTCAAATTCCTTTATTGTATCTGAGCAGTATGCATCGTCCATATCTATAAATATCCTGGAAAACCAACAATGAATTGAACTGAAATTTAACAATTCAGCTTTGGCTAACTGTATTATAATTAGAGTAACGATAATGTCTGTGATATGCATATAGCAATCACAGAGAATAATTACTGGTAATTACCTTCAGGAAAAGTACTTGGCAACAGATATGAAAGATTATTGTAAGGAACATCGATTTAAAGAAACGTCATTAGTTTTTTTTCTTTTTTTTACTTTAAGTTTTCACTAGTTTTCTAAGTACAATGCTTAGCCTATGCCATTTAATGAAGAAAATGTAGGAAATCAGTCATTACTGATTCATTAAATTTTATACTTTAAAGTTAAAAATTGTGGGAAAAACAAGAATGGGTATAATATTTGGAATTGGAAGATTTAAATTCTAATCCTGGCTTTTATTCTAGACTTTCCTATAAGAACAACTTAAGGAATAACTTCTGTTAGAAACCTGCCATTAACTGCATGATGTGCTGGGATAAGTCATATGAATCATTGATATTCAGGAGTGCCTTATCACATGTCATCAATTTCTGAATATCAAAAGGACCTTGGAGTGAGTAACCATGGATCTCAGGCTTCTACTATGTATTCATTTCTTAAAGCACATAATCTTTCACTGGAACAGCTGCCTAGAAGAGCTGCAAAGGAGATTAAAATTGCCTCAGGAACCTGACAGGCAGGACTGGGGCTAAAGCCCATATCCTAGGTAGCCTAGAACTAAGACTGTAAATCCTAGCAATAATTCAAAGATGTTAAAAAATATTTTTCGTAAATCGTGATGCCTTTCTCTGCTCTCCCCACCTTATTCATTTGCTTTAATTGTGTTATCTCTTCTTTAACTTGTTTTCTTTGTTACTCATTTGCTAATCCTTTTCTTAGATCTGCAGTGTATCCAGAAATAGATATATGAAACCAAAGGGCAAAATAAAAATTAAAAATATTCTATATGTTATTTTAATGACTCTTACTTGTAAAAATGTCATATTGGGGCTTCTTTGCCTGTTTCCTTACTGCTTTTTCATACTTTTAAATAGATCCCACCTGACTATGAAATTAGCTGTCAACAAGGATACTTTTTGTACCTTTCTAACCATAGTTTTATACGTGATCATTCCATACTGTTATTTTTAGTCTTAATATCTTTCTTTTCATTCATTCCCTAGCACATTTATTTAGATGTTGATGTATTCATGAAAATTGTACCTCATACTCTGTGAACTTCCGTGTTTTTTAAAATTAAGAAAATGTTTCAAATGTAAGTAACAATGATATATCCAAAGAGAACAGCAGTTTACTCTGAAAGAGGTTGATTTATGCTCTTTTCGGGTTTTCATTGTCTTAAGGGTGAGGAGAAATTAGGTACATAAAGTGATGAAAATATTCTGATTCCATAGAAACATGTCTCACTGAAGTTATTATAAGTAGAATTAGCACTGAGTTAGTGACCTGGCAATCAAGAAGTTTCTACCATTTAAGTAATTAGTACAAGAAATTTTGAATAAAGGATTAAATTGTTTATGGGCTTGAGCGGTTTTATTGTAGAAGGCGCCCTTGCACATTGGAATTACATTGAGAAAAGACAGCTGTAGTCACCCTAATAGTTGTTATAGGTAAAATTATCTGTCTCCAAATGTAATGAAATATAATAGACTAGAACTGCAAATACAAATACGTTTCAATATATAAATTTTTTTCTTTATGAAGATCAGAATTTACTATGGTAATTATAAAAAAAAAGTTGGACAGTGATTCAGCATAGCTGAATAAACCTAAAGATGATTAAGTAGAATTTGTCAAAAGCAGAAAAGTTACTTAACATTCAGTAATGGAAGCTAGGAAGGCCATAAATCCTGTTTTTGAGGCCTACCTTCTAATCAAGTGTGGCTGTATAGTGATTGGGTTCCTTTACTGTTCTGATATGCCTGGGATGGATATGTCACCCTTTGCCCTATCCATCATATAAACTTTCCCCATTATTTTATAAAGCATAGTAAAATAAGGCTCAGTTCCCCAAGACATTGGGATCTATCAAATAAATATTGAGATCCAGTGACTCCAAACTGTTATTTCAGTAGAAATACCTGCTAATGAATAAATGTTGTCAGTATTTTCTTGGGTAAATACACACTACAGAAAGAAGAAGTAACTTCAGGTTCTTTAATAACATCCTTTTGCTTATAATGTGATTTCAGATGGTCTTCTATAAAGCAAAATGGACAGAGTTCTTGCTTACTTGAGAGGTTTTCTTGTTGGTATATTTTGTTTTCAATGGAGATAATTGATTTTGACAAGAAAATTTAATATTGTCTACACTATTCAACAATAAAGTTGCTTTTATTTTAATATCATTTGTTTTGTAACTTTTCAAATTCACATTCTTCCTGCTTCACTTAGTGAATATGTACTCTATTGAAAGTTAAACAACCAAGGTATATTCCATAAGCTATCATATTCAGAAACTGACAAGACACTGGACCAAGCTTTGAGAAAACTCTGATGGGGAAACAATTACTTTTATTCTAACAAATTTGTCTATAAGACAAACGATAATAAATAGGCTAAATTAGATAAAGAAGAGACTTCAAGTAAAAAAAAAAAGAAAGAAAGCAGCCCAGAGCCCTGGTGACACAGTAGTTAAGTACTTAGGTGCTAACCAAAAGGTCAGCTGTTCAAACCCACTAGCCGATCCGCGGGAGAAAGATGTGGCGGTCTGCCTTTGTAAAGACTACAGCCTTGGAAACCCTATGGGGCAGTTCTCCTGTGTCCTGTAGGGTCACTATGAGTTGGAATCGACTCTCGATGACAACAGGTTTGTTTTTTTTTGGTTTAAAGCCAAAAACCTATTAAAAAGCTACTATAATAAGGATCTGATCAAGGATCATTGTCAGTGGGAATGGTAGTCATCTTTTAGACTTTGTTCTTTCCTTTATATCCTGTATCCCTTTCTTCACTAAGTCTTGCTAGTTCTAATTATCTCTAAAATATTTTTTTCCCATTTCAACTTTCACTTCGTCCATTTAGAATAACTTCCTCTTTCTCTGTCTTATCAATAAATTCCTGTCTATCAGATTAAAATAGAAAAAGAACTTTTAAGTTAAATTTACTGTTTGAATACAATCCCACACACTTCCCCTGCCACCAAAAAAAAACCAAAAAGGCCCATTAGAGATAAAGGGAAAAAAAAGTATATAAATACCCATAAAAAATTAATATCGGTTATACGTGATGGAATTATTTTTTCTCTCATTTACAGGATTTTTTAATTCCATATGTATTTACTGAACACCTACTAAATGCCAGGCATTGTTTGAGATGCTGGGCATGCAGATGTGAATAAGCACACAATGACCCTAATACCTTTGTAGAACTTACATTCTATTAGGAGAGAAGTACGATAAACAAATGTATGATATGATGTCACATGATAAGAGCTCTGCCAAAACTCCTAATCAGAGTCACCAGTGATCGCCATGTTGCTAAATCCAACAGTCCCTTCTCAGGCCTCATCTTTCAGAGTCCATCAACAGCTTGATCCCTCTTTCTTTAAAACTCTTGGTTTTTAGGACAACACATTCTCTTTTTTTTCCTTCTTCCCTCACTAACTGCATTCCGTATTGTTTGCTAGTTTCTACTTTACTCCTAGCCTCTTACTGTTGGAATGCTGTAGGGCTCTGTCCTCTTCTCTACACTTCTCTCCAGTGGCATGATTTTAAATGGCATCTATATACTGACATCTCCCAGATCTAGAGCTCCAGTCCACATCTTGCCCTTGACCTCCATACTTGTATATCCAGTTATCTACTTGACATCTCTACTTACATATCTTACAATCAACTTAATATGTCTGTAACTGATTATTATTTTTTTCCCACTCCAAAACCTTCTCTTCTCATAGTCTTGCCTATCTCAGTTAATGGCAACTCTGTCCTTCAGCTTGCTCAGTCCACAAATCATGATGTCATTCTCTTCCTTTATCTCACACCCCACTTCCAGTTCCTCAGTAAATTCTGCTGTCTACCTTTTGTTTTTCTTTTTAATTGTACTTCAGGTGAAGGTTTACGGAACAGTTTCTCAAACAGTAGTACCCATATTGTTTTATGACATTGGTTAACAACTCCATAACATGTCAACCCTCTCCCTTCTCAACCTTTTTTAAATTTTTTTATTGTACTTCAGGTGAAGGTTTACGGAACAAACAGTTTCTCAAACAGTAGTACACATACTGTTCCATGACATTGGCTAACAACCCCACGACATGTCAACCCCTTCCCTCTCGACTTTTTTTTTTTTTTTTCTTCTTTTTTTGGTGAAAATATACATAGCCAAAGATACACCGTTTCAAAAATTTCTACATGCACAGTTCAGTGACATCGACTACACTCTTCCAGTTGTGCTGCTATTCTCACTTTAGTTGAAGGTTTACAGAACAAAATCGTTTTTCATTAAACAGTTAGTACACCTGTTGCCCTATGACAATGGTTAACAACCCCACTACATGTCAACACTGTCCTTACTCAACCTTGTTTTCCCTATCACCAGCTTTCCTCTCCCTTCTGCCTTCTAGTCCTTGTCCCTGGACTCCTGTGCCTCATTAGTCCCATTTTGTTTTATGGGGCTATCCAGTCCCCGGCGGAATGGTGAACCTCGGAAGTGACTTCACCACTAAGCTAAAAGGGTGTCTTGGGGCCATACTCTCAGGGTTTCTCCAATCTCTTTTAGGCCAGTAAGTCTGGTCTTTTTTGTGTGCGTTAAAATTTTGTTCTACATCCTTCTCCAGCTCTGTGCAGAACCCTCTGTTGTGATCCCGGTCAGAGCAGTCACTGGTGGTGGCCAGGCACCATCTAGCTGTGTTGGACTCAGTCTGGTGGAGGCCATGGTAGCTGTGGTCCATTAG
Source organism: Dugong dugon (assembly GCA_030035585.1). NCBI lineage: Eukaryota > Metazoa > Chordata > Mammalia > Sirenia > Dugongidae > Dugong > Dugong dugon. The sequence continues at coordinate 159,219,212 of CM057462.1, forward strand.
TCCTTTGGACTCATCTTTTCCTTGTATCCTGTTCTCTTCATTCTCCCTTGCTCCTGAAGGGGTGAGACCAGTGGAGTATCTTAGATGGCTGCTCACAGGTTTTTAAGATCCCAGTCTGCTGTCTACCTTTGAAATATACCTGGAACTCAACTGCTATCACCCTGAGCCAAGCCACCACCTCTTACTTGGACTATTGTAATAGCATCCTAATTGATCTTCCTGTTTCTGCCTCTGCTCACCTTAAGTCTATTCTTAACACAGCAGCTAGTTATTCTTTAAAACATAAGTCACACCGTACCACTTCATGAAAATCCAATGGCTTTTCATCTCTTTCAGAATAAAAGCCAAAGTCCTGATGAAGCCCTGTGATCTAGCTCCTCTTATCTCTTCTCTCATGTATTCTGCTCCAGCTACACTGGCCTCCTCTCAATTCTTGAGTCCACTGTACCTACTATTCCCTCTCTCTCTTTTCTTCAGGTTTTTATTCAAAAGTAAAAACCTCAGTTTTTCTCAGTGTAGTCTTCCCTGATCACTTTATCTAAAATTTCCACTGGCATCCTAACCCCCAGATATATACTTTATATATCCCTTCCCTCTATAATGGTTAAGATCATAGACTCTAGAGCCAGAATATCTGGATTTGAATCCTGAATCTGCTAGCTACATACTATGACCTACAGGTTTGTCATGAATTGAATTGTGTCCCCCAAAAGTATATGTCAACTTGCTTAGGCCATGATTCCCAGAATTGTGTGGTTGACCTCCATTCTGTGATTGATGTAATTTTCCTGTGTTGTGTAATCCTGATCTCTGCCTGTGATTAATGAGGTTAAGATTAAATTATGTTAAAGAGGATTAGGGTGGGATGCAATACCCTTACTCAGGTCATATCCCTGATCTAGTATAAAGGGAGTTTCCCTGGGGTGTAGCCCGCATCACCTTTTATCTTACAGAAGATAAAAGGAACTAAGCAGAGAGTTGGGAACCTCATACCACCAAGAAAGCAGCACCGGGAGCAGAGTGCTTCCTTTGGACCCAGGGTTCCTGCGCTGAAAAGCTCCTAGTCCAGGGAAAGATTGATGACAAGGACCTTCCTCCAGAGCCAACAGGGAGAGAAAGCCTTCTCCTGGAGCTAGCACCCTGAATTCAGTACTTCTAGCCTCCTAGAGCGTGAGAGAATAAACTTCTGTTTGTTAAAGCCATCCACTTGTGGTATTTCTGTTATAGCAGCACTAGATGACTAAGACAAGGTTATTTAACCATTTTGTACAATGAGGATAATAAAATAGAGCCTACCTCATGGGGTTATTTTAAGGATTAAATGAGTTAATATGTGTAAACTTCTTAAAACAGTATCTGGCACATAGTACCATATAATGTTTGCTCTTGTTAATATCAGTAATACATATTAAATGTAAGTTTTGCTTATCATTATACTTTATACTTACCACTGTATATTTGGTTGTTGTTGTCAGGTGCCATTGAGTCGGTTCCAACTCATAGCGACCCTGTGTACAACCAAATGAAACACTGCCCAGTTCTGTGCCATCTCACAATCCTTGTTATGCTTGAGCCCATTGTTGCAGCCACTGTGTCAGTCCATCTCATTTAGGGTCTTCCTCTTTTTTGCTGACCCTCTGCTTTTCCAAGCATGATGTCCTTCTCTAGGGGCTGGTCCCTCTTGATAGCACATTCAAAGTATGTGAGACGAAGTCTCGTCATCCTTGTTCTAAGGAGCATTCTGGCTGCACTTCTTCCAAGACAGATTTGTTCATTCTTTTGGCAGTCCGTGGTACGTTCAATATTCTTCTCCAGTACCATAATTCAAATGTGTCAATTCTTCTTTGGTTTTATTCATTGTCCAGCTTTCACATGCATATGAGAGGATTGAAAACACCATGGCTTGGGTCAGGCGCACGTTAGTCTTCAAGGTGACATCTTTGCTTTTGAATACTTTCGCAGCAGATTTGCCCGATGCAGTATGTCATTTGATTTCTTGACTGCTGCTTCCATGGGTGTTGACTGTGGATCCAAGTAAAATTAAATCCTTGAAAACTTCAATATTTTCTCCATTTATCATGACGTTACTTATTGGTCCAGTTGTGAGGATTTTTGTTTTCTTTACGTTGAGGTGTAATCCATACTGAAGGCTGTGGTCTTTGATCTTCATCAGTAAGTGCTTCAGGTCCTCTTCACTTTCAACAGGCAATGTGTCATCTGCATAACTCAGGTTGTTAATTAGTCTTCCTGCAATCCTGATGCCCCGTTCTTCTTCATACAGTCTAGCTTCTTGGATTACTTACTCAGCATACAGATTGAATAAGTATGGTAAAAGGATACAACACTGACACACACCTTTCCTGAGTTTAAACCACACAGTATATCCTAGTTCTGTTAGAACGACTGCCTCTTGATCTATGTACATATAAAATCTATCTATGTATTTTATTACATAATCTATCTTGTTTTTCGTCTCTCCCGGCAGAATGCAGGCTCATGAAGGCAGAGAGTTCTGTCAGTTTTGTTCACTGCTGTATCCCTAGCACCTAGAACAGTGCCTGACACCTTGTAGGTGCTCAATAAGTATATGTTGCATGAATGACGAAAAGAACATTTTCAGTCTTTATCTTACCTGACCTCTTTGTAGATTTAAAGATGCTGATTTTTCCATCAGTTTTGAAACTTTATCCTCCCTTTTATTTATTATGCTTATTATGTACCAGTCAGAGTTCCAAGTGCTTCATAAGTTCTGATTCATTGGATCTACATAACAACCTTTTGAAGTAGGTAGTATTATTGTTCCCTTTTTATAGATGGGAAAACGGAAGTAAAAAGTGATTAACTTGCCCAAGGTTACATAGCTAGTAAGCAACAGAGCACAGGCCAGAGTTCAAACCCAGGTAGTCTGGCTCCAGGGCTCATGCTTTTACCTGCTGCACTCTACTACCTCCCTTGACTTTTGAAACACCACTCTCTCCTCCCCCTTTTCCTCATACACTGGCAGCTTCTCATTGTCTCCACTGACCTCCTTTTTTTCTGCTCATTGTTTAAATGTTGACATTCTCCAGAGATTTGTGTCCTTCAATCCCTAAGGACACTCTCCCCGAGTGAACTCAAATGTCTCAAATTCGTTTTATGTACTGACAACACCCAAATGTATACCCCCAACTTAGCTTTCTCTCTGGATTTCCAATATCCGATTGCCTGTTTGTCCTTTCTATATAGATATCCAACTAACTTCTCAAATTCAACATACCCAAAATTCAAACACCTTTCGCTTTAAACCATTTTCCCCTCCAGTATTCCCAGTTTTAATGAATAGCACCAACTGTTCACCCACTTGCCCCAGCCAGAAATCTAGGCATCATCCATAATTTATTCTTCACTTTTTCAGTTAACATGTGATAGATGTCAAAATAAAAGAGAATAGAAGACTAAAGGATGGTTATTTTAAGATGTTAATGATAAGCATTTAAATGCTAAAGAGACGGATTCAGTTGAAGGGTAGAGGGTGGAGATTCCTGAAAAGAAAAAAATGATTAGGGTCCAGAGCTAGATAGTGTGTATAGAGTAGAGAGGGGACATTTCTTCCTCTCTAACAAGCAAAAAAAAAAAAAAAAACCCGTTGCTGTCGAGTTGATTCCAACTCATAGTGACCCTATAGGACAGAGTAGAACTGCCTCCATAGAGTTTCCAAGGAGTGCCTGGTGGATTTGAACTGCTGACCTTTTGGTTAGCAGCCATAGCACTTAACCTCTATGGCACCAGGGTTTCCAACAAGCAAAAGGAACAGGTAAATTGATAGGCGGAGGTCTGTATTTTCTTTGTGAATTAGAAGGCATGGTTGTCTGCTGAGAGTGAGAAGAAAGTAGAGCAGTGGGAGACTTATAAAAGAAGAGATTTCAGACATCTGCTTTAGGGAATGAGTGCTAATCAAGGAGTTGTAGAAAAACTGACAAGAAGTATTGAGAATTGTGAATCTGTTGTGAATCTGGGATAATAGTTTAGCAAACTAACAGCTGGGTTGATGCAAAGTTGATGTTTTAACTGATTTGGTTGCAAGAGAAGGACAATGGAACAAGGGTCCTGAATGTTTGGACAAGAGAATTATCTGTTACTTCCTTTCCCATCTAGCCTAGACTATGTAGGATCCAAACTAATACGGGAATACCCCTGTCTTAATTTTTCTGTTTTACCTGTCCTACAAATCCCAAAACTTTTAATAACACAGCCGGCTACTTCCCCATTTATCATTTATGCACTGAGTCAGCTGAGCATTGCTGATGAAAATCTTCAATAGCGCAGGTTAAAGTCACTATATGTTTATGATTTCCAACTCCAATGGGATCATTCCAACATCCAAAGGGATCTTTGACAGTCCTTTTTCCTTACTATTCTTTTTTTACTCTCCTTAAGCTTTCTGTCTGACCATCCTATCCATCTTCAACTCTTTTTTTTTCCATTAAAAAAATTTCTTTTTATCTCCAACTTCCATGGCAATTTTAGTTTAGGTATATATGTTTTTGTAAATAGTACTTATATAAATTTTTTTTTTTTTAAATTCCAGCATGAGAGTCTCAGTATTTTAAAAATTGAGTTAAGACCACTTAAATTTGTTGAGGTTACTATACTATAGGTTTGGACTAATTCCTAATACATTTTTAGTTGTTTTAGTTACTTACAGTTTTAAAAATAGCTTTATTAATGTATAATTGACATACAGTAAACTTTACATGCTTAAAGTGCACACTTTCTTTCCTACCCCTCTCATCTGCAAGCAACCATGAATCTCCTATCACTATAGATTAGTTTACATTTTCTAGAGTCTTGTATAAATGTAATCCTTTTTATGTAATTACTCTGTTTTGGGGGAGGGTTTGGCTTCTTGCACTCAGCGTACTTACTTTGAGCTTTGTCTATGTTGTGTGTTATCATTAGGACATTCTTTTATTGATGAATAGTATTCTACCACAGTTTATCTAGTTAGCAATTGATTGACATTTGGGTTGTTTCTAGTTTTAAGATATGTCAAATAAAGTTGCTGTGAACATTCATGTACAAGCCTTTGTATGGGCATATGCTCTCACTTCTCTTGGGTAAATACCTAGGAGTGGAATGGTTGTACCATATTGTAGATGTATATTTAATGTTTTAAGAAACTGCCAGACTGTTTTCCGAAGTGGATGTCAGTAGTGTTCCCATCGGTGGTGTTCTTCCACATATTTGCCAACACTGAATATGATCAGCCTTTTGATAGGTGTGTAGTCGTAATTCATTGTAGTTTTAATTAGCACTTCTCAAATGACTAATGATGCTGGACATCTTTTCATATGCTATTTTCCATTCATTAATTTTCTTGGTTAATTGTCTGTTCAAATCTCTTAACCATTGCCCATTATTTTTTAATGGGTTATTAATTGTTGAGTTTTGAGAGTTTTGTATATATTCTGAACACAAGTACTTTATCATATATATACTTTGAAAGTGTTTTCTCCCTGTGTGTGGCTTGTCCTTATATTCCTTAAAGGGTGTCTGTTGAAGTGGAGGAGATTCTAATTGTAAAGCCCATTTTATCAATTTGTTTATTTATGGGTGGTTCTTTTGGTGTCATATCTAAGAAGCCTTTCCCTAAATTGAAAACTCAAGGTCACAGGGTTTTTTTTCCTGTGTTCTCTTCTAAAAGTTTTGTAGTTTTAGGTTTTATTTTATTTTTTATTTATGTTGTTGTTGAGCGTGTACACAGCAAAACATAACACCAGTTCAACCATTTCTACACGTACAATTCAGAAACATAGGTTTTATATTTGGGTGTATGATACATTTGAGTTAATTTTTGTAGAGGCATCAAAGTTAATTTTTTACATATGGCTGTCCAGTTGCTCCAGCATCATTTGTTGAAAAGTCTGTCCTTTCACTACTACATTGCCTTCATATCTTTGTCAAAAATCAGTTGTCCACATAGGTATGAGTTTATATTTGCACTCTGTTCTGCCTTTGATCTATTTATCTGTCAATATGCCAATGCCATGCTGTTTTGATTAGTGTAGCTTTATTATAAGTGCTGAAATAAAGTAGTGTTAGTTGTCCAAATTTTTCTTCTTTTTCAAATTTTTTTGGCTATTCTAGGTCCTTGGCATTTTAATATGAATTTTAGAATCACCATGTCAATTTCTATAGAAAATCTTGCTAGAATTTGGATTGAGATTGCATTGAATCTATAGATCAGTTTGAGGAGAATGGCATCTTAACAGTAGTGAGTTCTTTAATCCAAGAAAAGTGTGTGTGTGTGTGTGTGTGTGTGTGTGTGTATACATATATATATATATGTATGTATACACATATATATACATATATATACATATACATACATGCATATGTGTATATATACGTTTATTTAGATGTTCTTTATAATTTCTCTCAAAAATAATTTGTAGTTTTCAGTATTCAAATCTTAACATGTTTTGTCAGATTTTTCTGTATTTCATATTGTTAGTGCTATTGTGACATTTTTTGTTTCTTATTTTTTAATAATATACAGTATAGAGTTAAAATTGATTTTAATATATTAGTCTTCTATCTGCAATCTTGCTAAACTTACGTATTAGTTCTAGTAACGTTTTTGTAGATTCCATGGAATTTTCTACATAGACAATAATGTTATCTCCAGAAAAAATGTTTTACTTCGTTATTTCCAATCTGTATGTCTTTTATTTCTTTATTTCTTGCCTCATTACACTTGCCAGAATCTGCAGTCCAATACTGAAGAGAAGTGATGAAAGTAGATGTCTGTCCTTGTCTTTTTTCTAATCTTAGAGAGAAAGCATTTAGTCTTTCACCATTAAGTACGATGCTAGCTATAGGTTTTTTGTAGATACCGTTTATCAGATTGGGAGTCCTGGTGGCACAGTGGTTAAGAGCTACAGCTGCTAACCAAGAGATCAGCAGTTTGAATCCACCAGCCACTCCTTGGAGACCTTGTAGGGCAGTTCTGCTGTGTCCTATAGGGTCACTAGGAGTTGGAATTGACTTGACTACAATGGGTTTTTGGTTGTTTTTTGGTTTTTTTAAAATCAGATAGCGTTCTCTTTTTCTTGCCTGGTTTGCTAAGAATTTTTATCAAGAATGAAGGTCACATTTTGTCAAATGTTTTTTCTGTGTTTATTTTCTTTTTTAGTTTAACATAGTGAATTACATTAACTGATTTTTTTAAATGTTAAACTGCCCTGTATTCCTAGACTAGATCACATTTGTTTATGATGTATTATCCTTTTCATACTTTTGTTGAATTCAATTTGTTAAAGATTTTATTAGAATTTTTACGTCTCTGTTCATGAAAGAGCAGAGCTTTCTTTTGTGGCTTTTTCTGATTTTGGTATTAGTGTAATGCTGGCCTCATAAACGAGTTGTATTCTCTCCTCTTCACTTTTTTTTCAGAGGTTATGTAAAGTTAGTACTGCTTTTTCCTTAAATGTTTGGTAGAATTCACTAGTATAACCATCTGGGACTGAAGTTTTCTTTGTAGAAAGATTTTTAACTACAATCTCAGTTCCCTTAATAGATTATTCAGGTTAACTATTTCTCTTTGAGTGAGCTTTGGAAATTTCTGTTTTTCAGAGAATTTGTCCATTTCATCTACTTTTTCAAATGTATTGGCATAAAGTTGTTCATAATATTCACTTATTATCTTTTTAGTATCTCTAGATTCTATTTCATTGATTTTGCCTTCACTTTTATTATTTGCTTTTTTCCTGCTTACTTGGAGTTTAATTTGCTTTTCTTTTCCTAGTTTTTTAAGGTTAAAGCTAAAGTTATTGATATGAGACTTTTCTTCTTTTCTGATAGATGTTTAGTACTATAAATTTACCCCTAAGTACAGTTTTAGTGGCATCCTGCAAATTCTGATACATTCTGTTTTAATTTTTATTCAGTTCAAAATGATTTTGATTTCTTTGATGATTGGGTTATTTAGAAGTATTGTATTTGGTTTCTAAACATTTGGAGAGTCTTCTAAGGATCCATCTTAGTTACCTAGTGCAGCTGTAACAAAAAATACCACAAGTGGGTGGTTTTAAGGAACAAATTTGTTTTCTCACAGATCAGGAAACTAGAAATTCAAATTAAGGGTATGGTTCTAGGGGGACTTCCTTCTTTGTTTATTTCACCTTCTAGTAGCTAGCAATCCTTGGAATTCCTGGGCTTATAGATTCATCTGTCTCTGTCATCAAGTTGTATCTGCCTTGCTGCTGTGTCTCTGTGTCCATTATTCTCTTTTTATGACTCAGAATTGATTAGATTTAGGATTCACGCTACACTTGCTTTACCTCAACTGTGATTGATTGGTTGATTGCATTACACTAGATTGCATTATGGAATGTGATTACATCACATTATGGAAGGTAATGTGCTCTACCCAAGGGCAAGTGATTTAATCATGTGATTAAATCATAACAGCATATGGCCAGGATTTCAATATATGTTTTGGGGAGACACAGTTTAATCCATACCAGGATCTTTCTCTTATTGATTAATAAGTTAATTCCATTGTGTTCAGAAGACATACTTTGTGTGACTTGAATCCTTTGGCTTTATTGATACTTGTTTTATGGCCCAGAATACGATCTACTTTGGTTAACATTCCATGTGCACTTGAGAATAATGTGTGTATTCTGCTGTTGTTGAGTGTTCTATAAATGTCAGTCAGATCAACTTGGTTGATAGTGTTTGTTAAGTCTACTATATCGTTACTGATTTTCTTTTTACTTGTTCTGTCAATTATTGAGAGAGGGATATTTAAATCTTTGTCTATTATTGTAGATTTGTCTATGTCTCCTTTCAGTTATATCAGTTTTTGTTTAGTGTATTTTAAAGCTCTGTTATTAGGTGCATAGAGGTTTAGGACTGCTTTGTTCTTTTGATACATTGACTCCTTTATGAACTGACCTCTTCACAAAATAATTTTCTTTGTTCTTGGTAATATTATTTACTCTGAAATCTATTTTGTATAATATTAATACAGCTACTCCAGTTTTCTTTTGGTATATCTTTTTCTAAACTTTCACTGGTAAACTATTTGTGTTTCAAACTATTGTATGTTTCTTGTAGGCAGCATATAATTGGGCTTTGCTGTTTTAAATCCAGTCTGCCTTATAATTGGGGTGTGTAGACCAGTTACATTTACTATGATTATTGATATGGTTTGCTCTATTATTTTGCTCTTGTTTTCTATTTTGTACCATTATTTCTTTGCTTCCTTTTTCTACTTTTTTGCCCTCTTTTGCATTACTCAAGTATTTATTAGTATTCCATTTTATTTCCTTTGTTGGGTTATTAGCTTTAATTTTTTTTTGTTTTAGTAGTTTAATGGTTGTTTTAGGTTTTGTAGTATACATCTTTAATATATGATGGTCTACCTTCAGTTGATACTGTGCCCCTTCATGTGTAGTGTAGGAGTCTTATGATAGCGTACTTCCATTTCCTCCCTCCTGGCCTTTATGCTATTATTTTCATGCATTTTACTTCTATATGTTATTAACTCCACAATACATTGTTATTATTTGTTTTTAAATACTCAATTATCTTTTAAAAATATTTTAGTAATTAAAAAACCCATTTACGTATTTATCCATGTAGCTACATTTCTAGTGCTCTTTATCCCTTTGTGTAGATCAGGTCAGGATTAGCAAACTTTTTATGTAAAGGTCCATCCTATGATAAGTATTTTAGGTTTGCAGGCCAGGAGGCAAAATTAATGGTATTAGAATGTTGATACTTGAAAAACACTGTATATAATAAGAGAAAACAAATTCCTACAAATTTTTTATTGATGAAAAATTGAGTATAATTTATTTATTTATTTATTTTTGTATTAAAGTTCTACTTAGTGAGAAGAATGGAATTCTTTTTTTTTTTTTCCGGTGATAACATTTTGCTTAATTGGCATTCAAAATGAATGTTCCCTGTCACCAAAATCTAATGATCAAGTGTTTATCCATTAGTGATAATCTGTAATGAAATTTTATGTATTTCATCTTTCAAAATGTTGTTTTACAAAGATGAAGACAGCCAAATACTGATACCCATCCATGAGCATATAATTTTAATTGAGCTTGTATTCCAATAAAATTTAATTTATTGACATTGGAATTTGAATTTCATGTAGTTTTCACATTCACAAAATATTATTCTTCATTGGATTTTTTACCATTAAAAATATAAAAATTAAGAGGCCAAGATGGCGGAGTAGCCAGACGGCTTCCTATGACCCTTTTACAAAAAAGACATGGAAAAACAAGCGATTTGATTGTATATGAATATCTAGGAGCCCTGAACAAGGCAAAGTTGAGGAATTGGACTGAGTGGTGGGGGGAGAGGAAAATAGTTCTGAAGAAGCGAGAAGTGCCAGACCGGACTTGGCTAGAGCCACAGCTCTTCAGCCCCGACTGGCTCCAAGATATGAAGTGAAGCAGGCATTCAACTCCGTGCGCACACTTGGGAGGCAGTTTCCACATTGAAAGAGATCTGGCAGCAGAGATTCTGCTTGGACACTCTGAACCAGTGAAAAGCAGCTCCCAAGTGGCTAAAGATAAGTACATGTGTGTGGCCTTTCACAGGGATTTTTTTTTTTAAAAAAACCCATTTGGGAAAAACCTCTCTCCCTTTCACATCCTCCCTCCCTGCTCTGCACCAGTCCTTCCAGCTTCTGAAGACTGAGTCCCCTGGGCCGGAAGTAGATCCCATAAGGTGCCCCGATCCATTCTCCTGGCCTTGGAGAGGGAACAAATAAGCTACTGGCTCCCCTAAGCCAGGAACTCAGGGTTGGCATAACTCCTTTGCTAGGCACAGGCATAAGGGGTTTGCAGACTTTGAGTGCCTTCCACCCCGTATAGACTGGTGTGGACCCATCTCAGCAGCGTAAGCCCTCACTACTACAGTACAACAGGGTAAACACCTGGGGTCTAACTTCACCTGTTTCAGCTGTGAAGTGGCAGATTTGTGACACTTAACACAGCCCTGCTCTTCAAGCAGGCGCCTTTACCCGTCCGCACCAGGGGCTTGAGGTCTGGTGGCTCCACCTACACCACCTAGTCACCTGCTGCAGAGATCCAAGAATAAGTGGTGTCCCCGAGTCTTTACAGCCAACAGAGTAGGGTGCTCATAGTCCAGCTGCAAAACTCACCTACCTACTCACTCTAGGGAATATGGACATGCTTTCCTTTCAGAAACTCAGGGAGCCATCAGCCCCCTGCCTTGCTCAGCACGTGACCCCCCTACTGCAGCCAAACATCTGTGCCTACACTAATTACCCATGCCTCTCTAAGACTATAGGTGAGAGCCTGCACCGCACACTTGCTGACCAACTGCCTGGACACCTGAGCTGAATCCATACAGGAAAATTTAACGGATTCCTGTGTGCACTTACTTAGTTACAGGACTGACTACCTGGTGACAGGACATTAGAGCTTCAAAGGCGCCAGTAATCAAACTAGCTCACATGAGCAGCCTATTTGGGCATATCAAAACAAAATAAAACAAAAAGCTAGGACACACTAAACAAATATAAAATAAGGTTATAATAACTTATTGATGGCTCGGAGACAACAGTCAATATCAAATCATATAAAGAGGCAGTCCATGACGGCTTCAGCAAGCTCCCAAAATAAAGAATCAGTAAATTCTCTGGAGGAAGAGAATTTCTTGGAATTACCAGAGGCAGAATACAAAAGATTAATATACAGAACTCTTCTGGAAATTAGAAAGGAAATTTTACAAAGCATAGAGATAGCCAAAGAACATACAGACAAAGTAGTAGCAGAACTTAAAAAAGTTATTCAAGAACATAATTACAAATATAATAGCTGCAAGAATCCATAGAGAGACAGCAGTCAGAAGTCCAGAAGATCAACAATAAAATTTCAGAATTAGACAACTCAGTAGAAAGTAATAGGAGCAGAATTGAGGCAGTAGAAGTTAGAATTAGTGACATTGAAGATAAAGCGCTTGACGACAACTTATTTGAGGAAAAATCAGATAAAAGAATGAAGAAACTCTAAGAGTCATGTGGGACTCTATCAAGAGAAATAACCTCTAAGTGATGGAGTACCAGAACAGGGGAGGTAACAGAAAATACAGAGAAAATTGTTGAAGATTTATTGGCAGAAAACTTCCCTGGTATCATGAAAGATGAGAAGATATTTATCCAAGATGCTCATTGAACCCCACATAAGGTAGGCCCAAAAGAAAGTCACCAAGACATAATATAATCAAACTTACCAAAACCAAAGGTATAGAGAATTTTAAGAGTGGCTAGGGGTAAAAGAAAAGTCATCTACCAAGGAGAGTCAATTAGAATAAGCTCGGACTACTCAGCAGAAACCATGCAGGCAAGAAGGTAATGGGATGACATATATAAAGCCTTGAGGGAAAACAACTGCCAGCCAAGAATTACATATCCAGCAAAACAGTTTCTCAAATATGATGGTGAAATTAGGGTATTTCCAGATAAGCAGAAGTTTAGGAAATTTGCAAAAGCCAAACCAAAATTACAGGAAATGCTAAAGGAAGTCCTCTGGTGAGAGAATCAGTAACATCAGATAACAACGCAAGACTAGAACATAAGACAGAACAACCAGATATTGACTCAGATGGGGAACTCGAAAATACATCAAAGCTATAACATTGAAAATAGGGAAACAGAGATATCAATGTGTAAAATAGGACAACATTAAAACAAAAAAGAAGGACTTAAAAAATGCAGACATAGATTTTACATATGGAGGGGAAGTCAAGGTGATATAAAGAAATAAAAGACTGATATAAACTTAGCAAAATAGGGGTAAATATTAAGGTAACCACAAAGAAGACTAACAGTCCTACAAATGAAAATAAATTAGAAAAATACAAAGACTCAGCAAACACAAAATCAGCAACAATGAAAACGATGAAAAAAAAATACATAAAAACAACTCAGCGCAGAAAATTAAGGGGAACGAAAAAACTGAACAGCACACAAAAAGAGACATCAGGATGACAACACTAAAATCTTACCTATTAATAATTACACCGAATGAAAACGGACTAAATGCACCAATAAAGAGACACACAGTGGCAGATTGGATAACAAAGCATGATCTGTCTATATGCTGCCTACAAAAGATGCACTTTAGACTTAAAGACACAAACAGGCTAAAACTCAAAAGAATCGAAAAAAATATATCAAGCAAACAACACTCAAAAAAGTGCAGGAGTCGCAATATTAATCTCTGACAAAACAGACTTTAAAGTAAAATCCACCAAAAAGGATAAGGAAGGGCACTATATAATGATTAAAGGGTCAGTACACCGGGAGGACATAACTATAGTAAATATTTACACACCCAACGACAGGGCTCCAAAATACATAAAACAAACTCTGACAGCACTGAAAAGGTAGATAGACAGCTCCACAACAGTAGTAGGAGACTTCAACACACCACTTTCAGTGAAGGACAGAACATCCCGAAAGAAGCTCCACAAAGACACGGAAGATCTAAATGCTACAATCAACCAACTGGATCTCATAGACATATACCAAACACTCCACCCAACAGCAGCCAAGTATACTTTCTTGTCCAATGCACATGGAACATTCTCCAGAATAGACCAGATATTAGGCCATAAACCAAGCCTTGAAAAAAATCCAAAACACGTAAATATTACAAAGCATCATTTCTGACCATAAAGCCATAAAAGTGGAAATCAACAACACAAAAAGCAAGGAAAAAAAATCAAACACATAGAAACTGAACAATACCTTGCTCAAAAACTACTGGGTGATAGAAGAAATTAAGGATGGAATAAAGAAATTCATAGAACCAAATGAGAAGGAGAACATATCCTACCAGAACCTTTGGGACACAGCAAAACCAGTGCTCAGAGGTCAGCTTATAGCAATAAATGCAAACATCCAAAAGGAAGAAAGGGCCATAATCAAAAAATTAACCCTACAACTGGAACAAGTAGAAAGAGAGCAGCGAAAGAAGCCTTGAGGTGCCAAAAGGAAGGAATAATAAGAATTAGAGCAGAATTAAATGAAATAGAGAATAGAAAAACAATTGAAAGAGTTCACAAGTCCAAAAGCTGGTGCTTTGAAAAGATCAACAAAATTGATAAACCCTTGACCAAACTGACAAAAGAAAAACAAGAGGAAGCAGATAACCCATATAAGAAATGAGATGGGTGATATCACAACAGACCCAACTGAAATTAAAAGAATAACAGAATACTATGAAAAATTGTACTGTAACAAATTTGAAAACATGGAGGAAATGGACAAATTTCTAGAAACTCAGTGCCTACCTAAACTAACACAAACAGAGGTAGAACAATTAAATAAACCCCTAACAAAATAAGAGATTGAAAAGGTTATTAAAATAGTGCCAACAAAAAAAGCCCTGGCCCAGATGGCTTCACTGGAGAGTTCTACCAAACTTTCAGAGAAGAGAGAACACCGCTTCTGCTAAAGGTATTTCAGAGCACAGAAAAGGAAAGAATACTCCCAAACTCATTCTGTGAAGCCACCATAACCCTGATACCAAAACCAGGTAAAGACACCACAAAAAGAGAAAAGTACAGACCAGTATCCCTCATGAACATTGATGCAAAAATCCTCAACGGAATTCTAGCCAACAGAATTCAGCAACATATCAAAAAAATAATTCACCATTATCAAGTGGGATTTATACCAGGTATGCAGGGATGGTTCAACATTAAAAAAACAATCAATGTAATCCATCACGTAAATAAAACAAAAGACAAGAACCACAAGATCTTATCAATCGATGCAGAAAAGGCATCACCCATTCATGATAAAAAACTCTCAACAAAATAGGAATAGAAGGGAAATTCCTCAGTATAATTAAGGGCATTTATACAAAGCCAACAGCCAACATCATCCTAAATGGAGAGACTTTGAAAACATTCCTCTTGAGAACTGGAACCAGAGAAGGATGCCCTCTATCACCACTCTTATTCAATATTGTGCTGGAGGTGCTAGTCAGAGCAGTTAGGCTAGAACAAGAAATAAAGGGCATACAAATTGGTAGGAAGAAGTCAAAGTATCTCTATTTGCAGATGGTATGATTTTATAGACAGAAAACCCCAAAGAATCCACAAGAAAACTACTGGAGCTAATAGAAGAGTTCAGCAAAGTTTCAGGATACAAGATAAACATACAAAAATCAGTTGGATTCCTTTACACCAACAGAGAGAACCTTGAAGAGGAAATTACCAAATCAATACCATTTACAATAGCACCCAAGAAGATAAAATACTTAGGAATAAATCTAACCAGAGAAGTGAAAGATCTATACACAGAAAACTACGAGACAGTACTGCAGGAAGCTAAAAGAGACCTGCGTAAGTGGAAAAACATACCTTGCTCATGGATAGGTAGACTCAACATGGTGAAAATGTCAATTCTACCCAAAGCAATCTACAGATACAGTGCAATCCTGATACAAATTCCACCGGCATGTTTTAATGAGATGGAGAAACAAATCACCAACTTCATTTGAAAAGGGAAGCGGCCCCAAATAAGAAAAACATGACTCAAGAAGAACAACAAAGTGGGAGGCCTCACACTACCTGATTTTAGAACCTATTGTACTGCCATGGTAGTGAAAACAGCCTGGTACTGGTACAACAACAGATACATAGACCAATGGAACAGAGTTGAGAATCCAGACATAAGTTCATCCACCTGTAAGCAGCTGATATTTGACAAAGGCCCAAAGTCCATTAATTGGGGAAAAGATAGTTTCTTTAACAAATGGTGCTGGCATAAGTGGATATCCATTTGCAAAAAACTGAAACAAGACCCATACCTCACAACATGTACAAAAATTAACTCAAACTGGATCAAAGACTTAAATATAAAATCGAAAACGATAAAGATCATGGAAGATAAAATAGGGACAAAGCTAGGAGCCCTAATGTATGGCATAAACACAAAATGAACCATAAGTAACAATGCACAAGCACCAGAAGAGAGACTAGATAAATGGCAGCTCCTAAAAATTAAACACTTATGCTCATCAAATGACTTCACCAAAAGAGTATAAAGAAAAAATTTTTGGCTACGACAAATCCGGTCAGCGTCTCATCTCTAAAATCTACAAGATACTGCAAAACTTCAACAACAAAAATACAAATAACCCAGTTAAAAAATGGGCAAAGGATATGAACAGGCACTTCGCCAAAGAAGATATTCAGGCAGCTGACAGACACATGAAGAAATGTTCACCATCATTAGCCATTAGAGAAATGCAGATCAAAACTATAAGGAGATACCATCTCACCCCAACAAGGCTAGCCTTAATCCAAAAAACACAAAATAATAAATGCTGGAGAGGTTATGGAGAGACTGGAACACTTACTTACACACTGTTGGTGGGAATGTAAAATGATACAGCCACTTTGGAAATCGATTTGGCGCTTCCTTAAAAAGCTAGAAATAGAAGTACTGTACAATCCAGCTTTCCCTCTCCTTGGAATATATCCTAGAGAAATAAGAGCCATCACACAAATAGATATATGCACACCCATGTTCATTGCAGCACTGTTTACAATAGCAAAAAGATAGAAACAACCTAGGTGCCCATCAACGGACGAATGGATAAACAAATTATGGTATATCCACACAATGGAATACTACACAACAATAAACAACGACGAAGCCATGGAACTTTGTATAACATGGAGGAAGCTGGAACTTATGCTGAGTGAATTCAGTCAGTCACAGAAGGACAAATACTATATAAGATCACTATTATAAGAACTCATGAAAAGGTTTCAACACAGAAGAAAACATTCTTTGATGGTTACGAGAGTGGGGAGTGAGGGAAAGGGTTATTTACTAACTAGATAGTAGATAAGAATCATCTTAGGCAAAGGGAAGGATAGCACACACTAGCGGGGAAGTCAGCACAACTGGACTAAACCGAAGTTAAAAAGTTTCCTGAATACAATCAAACACTTTCAGGGACACAGTAGCAGGAGTAGAGGTCTGGGGACCATGCTTTCAGGGGACATCTAGGTCAATTGGCATAACAAAGCTTATTAAGAAAATGTTCTGCATCCTACTTTGGTGAGTGATGGCTGTGGTCTTAAAAGCTTGCAAGTGGCCATCTAAGATGCATCAATTGGTTCCAGCCACCTGGAGTAAAGGAGAATAAAGAACACCAAAGACACAAGGAAAGTATTAGCCCAAGAGACAGAAAGGGTCACATAAACCAGAGACTTCATCAGCCTGAGACCACAAGAACTAGATGGTGCCTGGCTACCACCAATGACCGCCCTGACAAGGGAACACAACAGAGAATCCCTGATGGAGCGGCAGAAAGATGGGGTGCAGAACTCAAATTCTAGTAAGAAGACCAGACTTTATGGTCTGACTGAGACTAGAGGAACTCTGGAAAGCATGGTTCCTGCATTCTCTATCAGCCCAGAACTAAAACAATTTCCGAGGCCAACTCTTCAGACAGGGATTGGACTGGACTGTGGGACATAAAGTGAATACTCGTGAGGCGTGTGCCTCTTAGCTCAAGTAGATACAAGAGACCAAAGGGGCAGCTTCTGTCCGGAGGTGAGATGGGAAGGCATAGAGGGTTAGGAGCTGGTTGATTGGTTATGGGGATTCAGGGGTGGAAAGGAGGAGTGTGCTGTTGCAGAATGGGGTGAGCAGTTAGGGTCACATAAGCATGTATGTATAAAAATTTTATATGGGAGACTAACTAGAAGCGTAAACTTCATTTAAGGTACGACAATAAAATAAATTCACTCAGAAGTGGAAAAAAAAAGTATAAAAACTATTCTGGTATAGACTGAATTGTGTCCACCCAAAAATATGTATTGCATATCTTAACCTCCATGCCTGTGTTTATAATCCCATTGGGAATGATTAGTGTAGGGTTTGTTGTGAATCCATCTATTTTGAGTTATAAAAGACATTAAAGAAGCAAACGAGTAAGCAGAGATAGGAAAGAGAGATAACCAAGCCACATAAGATCGCCCAGGAGGAGAAATTCAAAAGAGACAAGGACCTTGCTCCATAGCTGGCAGAGAGAGGAAGCCCTGCTATAGAGTTGGCACCCTGAATTCAGACTTGTAGCCTCCTAAACTGTGAGAAAATAAATTTCTGTTAGTTAAAGCTACCCACTTGCGATATTTTTGTTGTAGCTGTACTAGATAACTAAGACATATTCTTAGCTCACAGGACATGTAAAAGCAGGAGTAAATTTGACCCCTGCACCATAGTGTGCCAGGACATGTAAAAGCAGGAGTAAATTTGACCCCTGCACCATAGTGTGCCAGTGTATGTTATAGATCCAGATTTCTGCTGTTTTCCGTCTGCCCAAAGGATGCCCTTTAATATTCCTTGTAGTGGAAGTCTTGTGATGATGGATTCTTTCAGTTTCTGTATATCTAAAAACATCTTTACTTCACCCTCATTTTTTTAAAACATTTTTTCTGTGTATGGAATTTTAGGTTGACGTGGTTTTTGCTTTCACTATGTTAAAGATGGTGTTCTGCTGTCTTCTTTCATTATTTCTGATGAGATATCTGATGTAATTCTTATCATTCTTCCTCCATTTATAGCATGACTTTTTTCTCCGGCTGTATTTGAAATTTCTCTGTATCATTGGTTTTGATCAATTTGATTATGATGTGTCTTGATGAAGTTTTATTCTTGTATTTTGTTTTTGGGATTTGTTCATTGAGCTTCTAGAGTCTGTGGGTTTATAGCTTTCATCCATTTTGCTGTATAACAAATCATTCTAAAACCTAGTGGCTTAAATCAACACTAATTTGTTATTTTTACATAATCTACAGGTTGCTTTATTAGTTCTGCTGACCTGACTTGGCCTCTGCTGATCTTATCTGGGGCTTGCTCTTGTGCTACAGTCAGCTTGCCAGTTGGCTGGAGGCTGGCTGATCTAGGATGACCCCATTTGAGGTTTCTCATCTCTGCTCCATGTGGTCTCATCCTCTATCAGGCTGTACCTTGCTTCTATTCATGGCAGTAACAGTGCTCTCACGAAAGAAGTAAGCATACAAGGTCTCTCTGAGGCTTAGGCTTAGAATTGGCACATTTTTGCCACATTCAGTTGGACAAAGAAAGACACAAGGCCAGTAAACTTTCAAGGGAATGAGTATTTATTTCGTATTCTTATTCAGCTAGTTCCTTAAATATTGATATTCCCAGGGATTCCTACTTTTTACCATTTCAATTGTACTTAACCAACCTCATCTCTTGACACAGGATGAATGCACTATGTCCTGTATATTGATGAGATCCAAATCAGCTATTGGTAAACTATTGCAGGCCAGTCTGTGGCCTGTTTTTGTGTGGCCTTCAAGTTTAGAATGATTTTTACATTTTTAAAGGGTTATTTAAACAAACAAACAGCATCAACAACAATGAGAAATGTGTGGCAGACGTGTTATCTGGTCCCTTACAGAAAAAGTTTGCCCACTGAGTGGAAATAATTATCAAATATCAAAATGTCCACTTTTTCTGTCACCAACTATGAGGATATAACAAATTCCTACTTTCCATTTCTCTGTTCAGTTCTGACACCAGCTGCTTATACAGCTCTTCTTTCTCTGACCCTAGCCGCCTGGAGCTAGGTCAGATCTCACAAATTAAAAGGACACTGTCCTTCAGGCTGCCAGTCAGTCTAAGACTTCAGATGCTAGCTACAAGCTTGGGAGTCTCTGGGGTTCCCTTTCCTTCTGACCTGCTGGCTGTAACTTCAGGATTTTCCCATTACCCCTTTAGGATGCCAGCCTCAACCTTACTCTTCCCCTGGACTCCCCTACTTCTGACCTGCTGACTACAAATTCAGGGGTTCGCTCTACACCCTCAGGATACAGTTGTAAGTTTGTCCCCCTCCCCTTCTCCCTCTGCCCCTCTGGACTCCTTTACTTCTGACCTGCTGGCTTCCACTACTCATTTGGGTTCAGTAATTTGCTGGAATGACTCAGAGAATCATGGAAAGCACTATAATTATGATTACAGCTTTATTGTGGCAAAAAAGGTTTAAATGATGAGACACATAGGGCAAGGTCTTGGAGGGTTCTCAATGCAAATTTTATGTCCCACAGGGTTTGCTACCCTACCACATGCATGGATGTCTTCCACCAACCAGGGAGCCCCTGGTTGGTGTCAAGAGCCTTTACTGAGCTCATTACGGAGTCATGATTGATTGAATCAGTCTACCTCCCTCCTGAGTTCAGCTGATATCAGGTGACATGATGGTCTCTCTGGCCTGGCCATCCCCCACGGATTAGCACAAACCCTCAGGTGTGGTCTGGAGATACCTCAGTTACTCAGGAAATTACAAAGTTTTAGAATTATCTCTCAGGAAACAAGGGCAAAGACGAAATTACTTTGGGGAAAGTGAAATTCTTTACCCTACACCCACCCATGATCTAAATTAATACTTCATTACTGATCTTTCTTAGGCTTTAAACTTATATTCCCGCATGTACAGGATATTTGTTCGTGAGTATCTCGTTGTTTTTGTTGTTAGGTGCCTTCAAGTTGGTTCCGACTCATAGTGACCCTATAGGACAGAGTAGGACCGCCTCAAGGGTTTCCAAGGAGCAGCTGGTGGATTTGAACTGCCAACGTTTTGGTTAGCAGCCGAACTCTTAACCAGTACACCACCAGGGCTCCAAATATCTCATAGGTACCTTAAACTCAACATGTATAAATCTGAACTCTGTCTTTGTCTGACTTCATCTCTCATGCTTTGGGCATGCTATCAGAAGGAATCAGTCCCTGGAGAAGGACATCATGCTTGGTAAAGTAGAGGGTCAGCAATAAAGAGGAAAACCCTCAATGAGATGGATTGACACAGTGGCTACAACAATGGGCTCAAGCATAGCAATGATTGTGAGGTTGGTGCAGGACTAGGCAGTGTTTCATTCTGTTGTACACAGGGTCGCTAGAGTCAGAACCGACTTGAGGGCACCTAAAAACATCTTTTCTTTAAAACGTTTCCTTCTCCTGATTCCTTATTCCACCCACATTCTACATAGTCTGGCCTCTGCCAGAAACCTTACAATCTGACTAGACTGCAGTCCTGTTGTTTCTGTCTTCTTAAAAATTCTCAAATCTATTCTGTCCTTCATTTCTTATTCCCTTCAGTTATTTTAGGCCCTCTGTTCAATATCACCCCTTACCAATGCTTCTCTACAATTCTTACGTGAGCTAATCATTTTGTTTCCACACGTAAGGTTTATTTGATGTTTTGATGTGTTAGGACGGAGAAATGACTACACCTACTCGTCATTTATCCATTTTCTAGTTATCCAACATTTTGCATTTATGACAGTAGTAAGAAATCTACTATCCAACTATACTGCACATTAACGATGTACATCTGGCAGTAACGAATGCCAAGGCATGAGGTGAGAGTAACACTGGCTGTGATGGTTAAGGTCATATGTCACCTTGGCTGGGCTATGATTCTCAGTGGTTTGGCAGTTATGTAATGACGTAATTTGGTAGTTATGTAATGATATAGTCCTCCTCCATTTTTTGATCTGATGTGATCATCCTCCATTTTTGCATAATGCCAGTTTTCTCATAATAACCTGGTCTTTGGCACCTAACCATGTTGATAAGTGAGAAGTTTAAAAAAAGAAAAACCAAACCCTTTACTGTCAAGTCAATTCTGACTCATACCACCCCTATAGGACAAAGTAGAACTGCCCCAAGTGAGGAGTGAGTATATTAAATTGTAGAGGACCGTTTTGGTTTGGTTATGTGGAGTAGCCGGAAGCCAGAATATGGGGGATAAAGGAGCAAGGAGATTATGAGACAGAAGCAGTTAGTCCAGACTCTTTTAAGAAAGATGAGACGAATAAAGTTGGGTATTTGGGTATTTTTACAGAATACGTTCTTTTATCTGGAAATTGAGTTGTGAGAAAATTAAAAAGTTCTAGGCACAAATACATGTTTATAGAAGTTTTAACATCTCCAAAAGGAAAATCTTATTATCAAGATTTGTGTAATTTTTCTGATTATCTGCATTAATGAGGTGTATTGTAAGTTGTTTTTTATTATCTGGGCAATGGCTATTTCATGAAAATATATACTGTAATTATAGACATTTTAGTATTGAGGGAGTTAGAAAAGTTTATAAAAATGTATGCATGGAAATTTTATTATAACTTGAAAGAACGAGTGCTTCAGGTATTTAATGCACCATTCAGCAAACATTTCTGTTGAATTTTTAAGTATTAGGTACTATCCTAGGTTTTAACATTTATCTCATAATTCATTATTTGTTTCCCTAAACTGGAAAGAAAAAGAACGAGAGACTATGAAAATGGATTTATTTTGTTAAAATGTGGTCTAGTTGGTTAGAAAAAGAAAAAGCACCTTAAGACAAATTATTATAATTGTGAAATGTTATTTGTACTTAAAAATAAAAGTACAGCCATTCATTTGATAATTGCTCATGAACATGTACAAATAATAATTGCACTAGGTACTGTAGGGTTTATAAAGAAGCTTAAACCAGTAATATAAGTCAGCTGTCAAGTTGCTTATAGTTTAACAGAGAGTCTGATTGCCTTTTAGTTAATTAAACCTCAGCGTATTAAGCAAGACTGTTTTTGGATTCTTTGATATTTTTCTGACTGATCAGTTTTTTCAAATAGGTGTATTAAAATCTGTATTTGCCGATTTTTCAGTGTAATTTTATTGGTTTTTGCTTTATATATTTACCTTTTCTCTTAGTATTTTTAAATATACATATTTTAAACTTCCTTTCAGGAAGTTACTCCATCATTTACTTTTTCTTGGTATAGTAAATTCTACTATTTGTTGAGTTGAATTATGTTACATTCTTAAATTTTTCTCATGTGCATTTGGAATTTTCATTTGAAAGCTCATCTTGAGTCAGAGAGCTACATGATATATGTGTTTTTCCTTCCACTACCCTCACTGTCTCCTCAATGCCTGACAGGTTTATTACTACCTTCCCTGGCTCATCAGTTCAGAACTTGGTCTTTTTTTTTTTTTTTTTTTAATGTACTGGAAACACAGCTCTCACTTCTGAGGATATTATACATTCAGTTCCCAACATATATGGCGTTTTAACCCAACCTCAATTGTGCAGCTGTTTCTGCTTCCTTCTGCTAATCTAGGAAACTAATTTTATACTCAGAGTCTCACCACAAGTGAGTACATTCAATCCTACTAGATTCTAGGGGGTAAACTCTCAAATGCCTTTATTTACTTCTGTTTCCAGATATAGAAACTCCTGTGTTTAACACTATGAGTTTCTTTATATTTCTTATCTACTATAGTTTTTAATTTGTTTTAAGCATAGCTATGCCTTTTTAAGAAATACTTGGTTCCTTATCATTGTTAACTCTTCTGAGGAGGGGTTGGGATTTTACATGAAATCATAACATCATCTTGACAAGAGTCATAATATAATTATTAAAATCTTTTAAAAGTCTTTTACCACCTAACATCATCTTGAATAACATAGTGGTTGCAAGCTTACAAGTTCCACACCATCAGGAAATAATGGAGTAGATGGATACCTTTAGCTCTAACGTGTTTGGTTTTATTTTTATTTTTTTTTTAATTGTACTTTAGGTGAAGGTTTACAGAACAAGTTTCTCATTACACAGTCAATATGCATATTGTTTTATGACATTGGTTAACAGCCCCACAACATGTCAGCACTCGCCCGTCTCGAACTTGGAGGACCATTTTTCTTTTTTGGTGAAAATATACCCAGCCAAAGATACACCATTTCAAAAATTTCTACATGTACAATTCAGTGACATCAATTACGTTCCTCCAGTTTTGCTGCTATTCTCACTATCCTTTTCCAAATTATTCCATCACCATTATCTTCAACCCACTGCCCCCTAGGCTTCCCATCAAACCTTTTGAGTTGCTGTTGTCAATTTGATCTCAATTAATTTTTTTTTCTTTTTTGTACTTTGGATGAAGGTTTGCAAAACAGAATAGCTTCTCTTTAAAAACTTAGTATGCATATTATCTATGACAGTGGTTAACAGCCCCACTACATGTCAACACTGTCCTTTCTCAACCTTGGGTTCCCTATCACCAGCTTTCCTGTCCCCTCCTGCCTTCTAGTCCTTGTCCCTGGACTGCTGTGCCCCATTAGTCCTGCTTTGTTTTATGGGGCTGTCCAATCCCTGGCTGAACGGCGAACCCCAGGAGTGACTTCACCACTGAGCCAAAAGGGTGTCCAGGGGCCATACTCTCGGGGTTTCTCCAGTCTCTGTCAGGCCAGCAAATCTGGTCATTTTTTGTGTGTTAGACTTTTGTTCTAAATCCTTCTCCAGCTCTGTGGAGGACCCTCTGTTGCGATCCCGGTCAGAGCAGTCAGTGGTGGGTAGCCGGGCACCATCCAGCTATACTGGACTCAGTCTGGTGGAGGCCTTGGTAGCCATGGTCCATTAGTCCTTTGGACTCATCTTTTCCATGTATCCTGTTTTCCTCATTCTCCCTTGCTCCCAAAGGGGTGAGACCAGTGGAGTATCTTAGATGGCTGCTCACAGAATTTTAAGACCCCAGACGCTACTCACCAAGGTAGAATGTAGAACATTTTCTTTATAAACTGTGTTATGCCAGTTGAGCTAGATGTTCCCTGAAAGCATGGTTCCCACAGCCCTCCACCCAGCAATTCAGTCCCTCAGGGAGTTTGGATGTGTCTATGGAGCTTCCATGACCTTTCCTTGTACAAGTTGTACTGGCTTCCCCCGTATTGTGTACTGTCTTACCCTTCAACAGAGTTACCACTTATCTATTGTCTATTTAGTATTTCCCCCCCACCCCTCCCATCCCTTGTAACCAACAAAGATTGTTGCTTTTTATGTGTAAACTTTTTCATGAGTTTTTACAGTAGAGGTCTCATACAATCTTTGTCTTTTTGTGATTGACTTATTTCACTCAGCATAATGTCCTCCAATTTCATCCATGTTATGAGATGCTTCACAGATTCATCATTGTTCTTTATCGTTGCATAATACTCCATTGTGTGTATGTACCAGTTTATTTATCCATTCTTCTGTTGACGGGCATCTAGGTTGTTTCCATCTTTTCGCTATTGTGAACAATGCTGCTGTGAACGTGGGTGTGCATATGTCTATTCGTGTGATGGCTCTTATTTCTCTAGGATATATTCCTAGGAGTGGGATTATAGGATCGTATGGTACTTCTATTTCTAGCTATCTAAGGAGGCACCATATCGTTTTCCAAAGTGCTTGTATCATTATGCATCCCCAACAGCAGTGCATGAGAGTTCTCATCTCCCCGCAGCCTCTCCAGCATTTCTTATTTCCAGTGTTTTTGATTTGTGCCAGTTATGCTGGGGTGAGATGGTATCTGATTGTGGTTTTAATTTGCATTTCTCTAATGGCTAGTGATCTCGAGCATTTCCTCATGTGTCTGTTGGCCACTTGAATGTCTTCTTTGGTGAAGTGTCTGTTCATTTCCTTTGCCCATTTTTAACAGGATTATTTGTCTTTTTGTTGTAGAGGTGTTGGATTTTCTTGTAGATTATAGACATTAGACCTTTGACTCGTAATGTCCACAGATTTTTTTCCCAGTATGTAGGTTCTCTTTTTGGTCTTTTGGTGAATTCTTTAGATGAGCATAAGTATTTCATTTTTAGAAGATCCCAGTTATCTAGCTTATCTTTTGGAATTTGTGAGTTGTTGGTTATAGTTTGTATCCTGATGCCATGTGTTAGGGCCTCTAGCGTTGATCCTATTTTTTCTTCTATGAACGTTACAGTTTTTGGCTTTATATTTAGGTCTTTGATCCATTTTTAATTAGTTTTTGTATATAGTGTGTAGTATGGGTCCTGTTTCATTTTTTTGCAGATGGATATCCAGTTTGCCAGCACCATTTGTTAAAAAGACCGTCTGTTCCCCATTTGATGGACTTTGGGCCCTTGTGAAAGATCAGGTGACCGTAGGTGGATGGATTTACATCTGGGTTCTCAATTCTGTTCCATTGGTCAATGTATCTGTCGTTGTACCAGTACCAGGCTGTTTTGACTACTGTAGATGTATAGTAGGTTCTGAGGTCAGGTAGTGTGAGTCCTCCTACTTTATTCTTCTTTTTCAATAGTGCTTTACTTATTCGGGGCTTCCTCTCTTTCCGTATAAAGTTAATGATTAGTTTTTCCATCTCTTTAAAGAATGTTGTTGGTATTTGGATTGGGATTGCATTGTATTTGTAAATTGCTTTGGGTAGAATTGTCATTTTCACTATGTTGAGTCTAGCTATCCATGAGCATGGTATGTTTTTCCATTTATGTAGATCCCTTTGGGTTTCTTCCAGTAGTGTTTTGTAGTTTTCTTTGTATAGGTCTTTTACAAGTCCTGGTTAGATTTATTCCTAAGTATCTTATTTTTTTAGGAGCTATTATAAATGGTATTGTTTTCCTGATGTCGTTTTCATCGTTCTTTATATTGGTATATAGGAATCCAACTGATTTTTGTGTGTTTATCTTGTATCCTGCTACTCTGCTGAATCTTTCTATTAGTTCCAGTAGTTTTCTCGTGGATTCTTTAGGGTTTTCTCTGTGTAGTATCATATAATCCACAAACAGGGACAGTATAACTTCTTCATTACCAGTTTGGATGCCCTTTCTTTTTCTTGCCTTATTTCTCTAGCTAGACTTTCCAGCACAGTGTTAAATAGGAGTGGTGATAAAGGCCATCCTTGTCTTGTTCCTTTTCTCAGGGGGAACGTTTTCAGCCTCTCTCCATTAAGAATGATGTTTGCTGTTGGTTTTGCATAGATGCCCTTTATTATGTTGATAAATTCCCTTCCATACCTGTTTTATTGAGAGTTTTTATCAGGAATAGGTGTTGGACTTTGTCAGCTGCATTTTCTGCGTCAGTTGAGATGATCATGAGATTCTTTTCATTCCTTTTATTTGTGTGGTAGATTACGTTGATTGATTTTCTAATGTTGAACCATCATTGCATACCTGGTATGAATCCTACTTGGTCGTGGTGTATTATTTTTTTGATATGATGCTGAATTCTGTTGGGTAGAATTTGGTTCAGAATTTTTGTATCTATATTCATGAGAGATACTGGTCTGTAATTTTCTTTTTTTGTGGCATCTTTGCCTGGTTTTGGTATCAGGGTTATGCTGGCTTCATAGAATGAATTCGGAAGTGTTGCTTCCTTTTCTATGTCCTGAAATAGATTGAGTAGTACTGGTACAAGCTCTTCTCTGAATGTCTGGTAGAATTCTCCAGTGGAGCCATCTGGGCCGGGGGTTTTTTTGTTGGGAGTTTTTTTAATTACCTTTTCAATCTCTTCTCTTGTTATGGATCTGTTCAGGTTTTCAGCATCACTTTGTGATAGTTTGGGTAGGTAGTGTGTTTCTAGAAATTCATCCATTTCCTCTAGGTTTTCAAATTTGTTGGAGTATAGTTTTTCATAATACTCCATTATGATCCTTTTTATTTCAGTTGGATCTGTTGTAATGTCACCCATTTCATTTCTTATTTGGGTTACTTGCATCCTCTCCTGTTTTTCTTATGTCAGTCTGGCCAGCGGTTTGTCGATTTTGTTGATTCTTTCAAAGAACCAATTTTTGGTTTTGTTGATTTTTTTCTATCGTTTTTGTATTCTCTATTTCATTTATTTCTGCTCTAATCTTTATTATTTCCTTTCTTCTGATGGCTGTGGGCTTTTTTTTGCTGTTCACTTTCTGTTTGAGTTCTGTAGTTAATGTTTTGATTTTGTCCCTTTCTTTTTTGATGTGTGCATCTAGTGCTTTAAATTGTCCCCTGAGGACTGCCTTTGCTGTGTCCCAGAGGTTTTGGTATGATGTGTTTTCATTCTTGTTTGATTCTAGGCATTTTTTTTATTCCATCTCTCATTTCTTCTATTACCCAGTGGTTTGTAAGCGGGGTGTTATTCAGCTTTCATGTAATTGAGTTTTTTTCCTTGCTCTTACTGTTTGTTAATTTCTCCCTTGATGGTATTGTGATCAGAGAAGATACTTTGTATTATCTCAGTGTTTTGGATCTTGTTGAGGATTGCTCTGTGGCCTAAGATGTGGTCTATTCTGGAGAATGTTCCATGTGCATTGGAAAAGAATGTGTACTTTGCAGCTGTAGGGTGGCATGTTCTGTGTATGTCTGTGAGGTCAAGTTGGCTGATTGTGCCCTTTAGGTTCTGTATCTTTGTTAAGTTTCTTTTTAGATGATCTATCCGTTATTTAGAGTGGTGTGTTGAAGTCTCCTACTATTATTGTGGAACTGTCAATTTCTCTTTTCAGTGCTGTTAGAGTTTATGTATTTTGGAGCCCTGTCATTGGGTGTGTAGATGTTTATTATGGTTGTGTCTTCATGGTGGATTATCCCCTTAATCATTATATAGTGTCCTTTGTCTTTTATTTTGGATTTTGTTTTAAAGTCTGTTTTATCTGAGATTAGTATTGCTAGTCTTGCTCATTTTTGGTAGTTATTTGCTTGATACATTTATGTCCAACCTTTGATTTTTAATAA
Source organism: Dugong dugon (assembly GCA_030035585.1). Classification (NCBI taxonomy): domain Eukaryota; kingdom Metazoa; phylum Chordata; class Mammalia; order Sirenia; family Dugongidae; genus Dugong; species Dugong dugon. The sequence goes on from CM057462.1 coordinate 159,247,789, forward strand.
ATTTGCATCTTTGTTTTTAAGATGTGTCTCTTGTAGACAGTATATTGATGGATCCTGTTTTTTTATCCATTCTGTCACTCTCCATCTCTTTATGGGAGCATTGAGGCCATTTATATTCAGTGTATTTATGATAGGTGTGAGTTTATTGCTGTCATTTTGACTTCTTGTTTTTGTGGTGCTGTCTTTTTGTTTGTTCCTCGTACTCTCCTGTGCTGAATTCCTTTTGTTCGTGAATTTTTTTGTTTTGTTTTTTGTAGGTTTTGTTTTTCCTGAGACTTATGTTTTTCCTCTTTATTTTGTTGAGTAGATTTGTTAACTTTATTTGTGGTTACTGGGAAATTGGCCCTTATCTTTCTAAGTTTGAAGCAGTCTATTATTACTTGTTATTGCCTGGCCTTCCTCTCTGTTAAAAGGTTCTGTAGCTACACCGTTTATTTCCTCTTTTACTGTTCTGATGTTGTTTTCATTTACAGATTAATTGCTCTGATTCCCTGTTCTATGTCTTTTGATTTTGGATAGTCCTTAAGAGTTCATTTCCTAGATTAGTATCTGGCTGGTACAATCCTGTGTCCTAGATTTAGCCTGTGAGCTATTGTTGTTTGTTCTCAGATTGAAGGACTCCCTTTAATAATTCTTGTAAGTTTTGTTTGGTTTTTACATAGTCCCTTAATCTCTGTTTATTTGGAAATGACCTAATTTCACCATAATATTTGAATGAGAATTATGCAGGATATATTATTTTTCGCTGGCGGTTTTTTTCTTTCAAGATTTTATATATCTCATCCCATTGCCTTCTTGGCTGCATGGTTTCTGCCAAGTAGTCTGAGCTTAGTGTTATTATTTCTCCTCTCTATGTGACTTTTTGTTTATCTTGAGCTGCTCTCAGGATCCTTTGTTTGTCTTTGGTTTTGGCGAATGTGATTATGATATGCCTTGGTGATTTTCTTTTGGGGCTATCCTATATGGGGTTTGTTGAGCTTCTTGGATGTCCAGCTTCTCATCTTTCACGATATTGGGGAAGTTTTCTGTCAGCAGTTCTTCAGTGATCCTCTTTGTTTTCTGTTTCCTCCCCTTGTTCTGGAATTCTGATCACTTGCATATTTTTGCTTTTGATTGTGTCCCACATAATTCTCAGGATCTCTTCATTTTTCTTCGTTCTTTTTTCTGATTTTTCCTCAAATAGAGTTATATCCAAGTGTTTGTCTTCAATTTTGCTGGTCGTGTCTTCCACTGTTTCAGACCTGTTCCTCAGCCCTTTTATGACACTGTCCATTTCTGAAATCTTGTTGTTTATCTTTTGGATTTCTAATTGTTGTTTTTGTATGATTTCTAGTTGTGAATATTTTGGCATTTTGTTCCTGCGTTATTTTCCTGAAATCTTCCCTTCTTTTGTCCGTGTTTTCCATGAATTTGCCTTTTCCATGAATTTTTCTATTTTTTTTCCTCATTTTTGTCTGCTTTTTGCTTCAACTTTGGATAGCTCTGAATATTAGAGATTTCAATTCCCTACCAGGTAGTTCCAGGTCCTTTTATTCTACTGGAAAGTCATGTGATGTTTTATTTTGGGCACCTACTGGAACCGTCCCGTCGTGTTTTTGTAAATGGTTTGATATTGTCTTCTGTCTTTGGGGCATTTGGTAGTTATTTTCCTCATTTATTGATTGTAGATTTGTTTGTTTCATCCTGGTTTTTTCTTTTATTTGGCTGTGTCTTAGCAGGCAGGCTGTGTTCTTTGTTGTTTGCTCGTCTTTGGGCAGATACTTTAAGCCTCCTTCTCCAATTGGCAGGGTTAGTTGCTCAGATATGGTACAGCAGGGCAGGTCTAGCTGAAGAGGAGTTGTTTGGATGGGTTGTTTGTGGCACAAACTATGGCCACCAGGGAGGGCTAGTAATCAGTGCAGGGCAGATTTCGTTAGGCCATGTCTGGGCTGCTTGGTGGTATGATGTTCTCCGCATGGTACAGGTAGGCAGGATGGAGGGGGGAGATTGTGATGTGTGGAGGTAGGATGGGTACGGGAGAGAGGAGAGAGGAATGGGAGCCAAAAACATACAACAAACAAAAAAACAGTGCTGGGGAGCTTGCCGTTGGAGTGGAAAGATGAGAGACTGAAGTGGAGAAAATGAAAAAGGAGAAGAGGAAAATGAAGAGAGAAACATGAATAAATAAAAATTAGAAGAAAATCAAAGCTCGCAGGGATCCCTCCAGTGTTACAAGTTCTTGGGAAATTGCTCCCGAGCCATGAAGTACAGCCTGGCTAGAAGGTGTAGAGGTGTCGGTCTGTGTCAGGTATTTAGAGGACATGAAGAGAAGGAAAGTATAGAGAGACAAGAAACTGAGTAATGACAAAAGACAAAAAGGGAAACAGAGGGAAATGAAAACAAAACAAGCAAATAAAAAAAAGAGCCAGAAAAATAGGAAAAAAAAAAAAAAAAAGAAATGCCCTTAGGGATTCCTCTGTGCATCTGTGCAAACTGAAGGGGTAGATCCCAAGCTATGCAGTACTGCCCATCTAGAAAAGGGTCCCAATTCAAGAAAAGAAAAAGAAAACAAACAAAAAAATACTCAAAACAAACAATCAAAAAAGCCCCGAGATCCCACCAGCGTGGCAGCACAGCCTTTCAGGAGGAAGCAAAGATGACACACGGAGCCTAGTATTTGAGAGATAGGAGTGGGAGGTCATGAGAGTTAAGGAAGAAATCTAAAGAAGCGAAAAAAAGCAACACCAGCAGCCAACAAATGGCCCTTAGGGAGCTGGCCAGTGTGGGTAGGTGGAATCCAACTGACATCAGGGTGAAAGTGGTGCTTCCTGGCCAAGAGACTGGCTGCAGGAAACAGAGCAGGCCGAGTAGGGGGTGAAGAAGGGTGGGGTTGGGGAAAGCATATATCACTGGTTACTGGTTGTTCTGTCTCCTGCTGGAAGCTCCATGAAGCTGCTTTCTCGTACCCCCTGTTTGCTGATCTCCAAAAGGAGTCCAAGATGCTGGATCCATGCTGCGTTAACTAATAAGGGACCTCTGTATGTATCTCTCCTCACTCTCTGTTCTCTGTCAGTTTCATATTCCATTCGGTGCTTGGCTGAGTTCTTTATCTCTTCATTTGATGCTTAGGGTTTCAGGATTGCCGTTTTCTTTTTTTTGGCTTAGTTTTTTTAATCTTTACTGTGATGGGATAGCGTGGTGTTTCTGCCTTATAGCGCCATGTTGCCCAGAAGTCTGGTTTTTATTTTTGATAGGATAAACAATGGGAGCAAATTATGACATAGGGGAATGAAAAATTAAACATATATAGCATTAACTAATTGCAGAGTTACTGAGAAAAAAGTCAACCTGAGAAACTTGTATTAGAACTTCTAGTTCATGGTAGAAAATTGAACTATAACTTCACCATTATAAACAATGATTCTTCCTGAGACTAAAATGAAGTGAAGATCCAGAAATGTAAAAAGGGAAAACCCATGATAATGAAGAAATTTGGAAGTGGAGGAAGGAGAGGGTTCATAATGGATAAGATATTTCAACTAACTTCCAGAATACAGAATGTGGCTGGGGGTAAATGAATAGAAATGAGAAAGCCACAGCCTAGAATATCTTAAAAGAAAACTAAAGAAAAGATAATTGATGGAATCCCAGAGAGATTTTGGGTTCATAGGCAGTATGTAAAATTAGTCGAAGACATGAGTGAAAAGTAGAGCTAAAAACAGGGGTTTATTCAAGGTTGATATATAAAAAACATGAGCTTCACTTGAATTCCTTATCTACTACTTCCATCCTTGGTGTTTATCACCAGGCATGAAACTGTGCAGCTCTTATTTTAAAAAATGAGCGATTTTATTGAGGGAAGGTAAGACTTTCCATGTAGATGTAGATGTCCCAGAATAAAGCCCCCACTTCATTCTAAAATTTGGGCAGGTCCACAGTTTCACAGCAAGCAAACCATTCCTGACTCTAAAGCAAAGCCTGTCAGTTAGCCTACCTTCTCCAACTTAGCCTACACAAAAGCATCTAGGCAGTAGATATCCAGTCAGTATATTTTTCGGTGTCTCTATTTCAAAGAGTGACTCAGGAAGACAAAGTAAAGTATTATAATGAAACATGCAAAGACCTGGAGTTAGAAAACCGAAAGAGAAGAGCATGCTCAGCATTTCTCAAGCTGAAAGAAGTGAAAAACATCAAGCCTTAAGTTGGCAATATTGAAGGATCTATAGGCAAAAAGTTGAATGTTGCAGACAGCGTCAAAAGAAGATGGAAGGAATACACAGTCACTGTACCAAAAATAAAGTGGTCGACATTCAGCCATTTCAGGAGATAGCATATGATCAAGAACCAGTGGTACAGAAGGAAGAAGTTCAAGCTGCACTGAAGGCATTGGCACAAAACAAGGCCCCAGGAATTGACAATACCAATTAAAACGTTTCAACAAATGGATGCAGCACTGGAAGTGCCCCCTCGTCTGTGGCAAGAAATTTGGAAGACAGCTACCTGGCCAAGAGACTGGAAGAGATCCATATTTGTGCCCATTCCAAACAAAGGTGATCTAACAGAATGTGGAAATTATCAAGCAATATCATTAATATCCCATGCAAGTAAAATTATGCTGAAGATCATTCAAAAGTGGTTGCAGGGAACTGCCAGAAATTCAAGCTGAATTCAGAAGAGGATGTGGAACAAGGGATATCTTTGCTGATGTCAGATGGAACCTGGCTGAAAGCAGAGAGTACCAGAAAGATGTTTACCTGTGTTTTATTGACCATGCAAAGGCTTTGAACTGTGTGGATCATAGCAAATTATGGATAACACTGTGAAGAATGGGAATTCTGGAACACATAACTGTGCTTATTTGAAACCTGTACATAGACCAAGAGGTAGTTGTTTGAACAGAACAAGGGGGATACTGCATGGTTTACAGTCAGAAAAGGTATGCATCAAGGCTGTATCCTTTCACCCTACCTGTTCATTCTGTCTGCTGAGCAAAAAATCCAAGAAGCTGGACTATATGAAGAAGAGCACTGCGTCAGGATTGGAGGAAGACTCATTAACTGCAAATGACACAACCTTGCTTGCTGAAAGTGAAGAGAACTTGAAGCACTTAACTGATGAAGATAAAAGACTACAGCCTTTCATATGGATTACATCTCAGAAATCCTCACAACAACAACATCATGATAAATGGAGAAAAGATTGAAGTTGTCAAGGGTTTCATTTTACTTGGATCCACAATCAACACCCATGGAAGCAACAGTCAAGAAATCAAACGACATACTGCATTGGGCAAATCTGCAAAAGACCTCTTTAAAGCATTGAAAAGCAAAGATGTCACCTTGAGGACCAAGGTGTGCCTGACCCAAGCCATGTATTTTCAGTCGCTTCATATGCATGCAAAATCTAGACAATGAATAAGGAAGACCGAAGAAGAATTGATTTGAAATTCATTTGAATTATGATGTTGGCAAAGAATATTGAATATGGACTGCCAGAACGACCAAATCTGTCTTGGAAGAAGTACAGCCAGAATGGTTCTTAGAAGCAAGGATAGTGAGACTTCATCTCACTTACTTTGGACATGTTAACAAGAGGGACCAGTGACTGGAGAAGGACATCATGCTTGCTAAAATAGAGGGTCAGCAAAAAAAGAGGAGGACACTCAATGAGATGGATTGACACAGTGGCTGTGGCAATGGGCTCAAACATAGTAACAACTGTGAGGGTGGTGCAGGACCAGACAGTATTTTGTACTGTTGTGCATGGGGCTGCTATGAGTTGGAATTGACTCAACAGCATCTAACAACAGCAGCATCTATATATGTATATTAGTGTTGGGATAGCATATAATTTCAGAACTATAACTCCTAGGTTCTGTTTTCATTAGCTACTACCAAATTTCTTTTAAATCCCAGCAACAACAAAGCATAACCTTGTCAATATGGGATATTATCAGTCTTTAAAACATTTTGCCAATCTAATAAGTAAAAATAAAATCTCATCGTTTTTATTTGATTTTCTCTAAGCATCTTTGCTTATGTTAATTATCAATTTGTGTTGTTGTTGTTGTTTTTCCTTGTGAATTACTTTTGTTTGTCCTATGTCAGTTTTTCATTGGGCCATTTGTCCTCATTTGTCAGAGTTCGTTGTTTAGGATATTGATCCTTTTTTCTTATGTTATAAATATCTTCTCCCATTCAGTTTTTTGTGTTTTATGTTTATTTATGGTAGCTTATTCCATAGAAGGAGCCCCGGTGGCACAGGGCCATGGCTGCTAAACAGAAGGCAGTTTGGAACTCTATGGGGGCAGTTCTATAGGGTCACTGTGAGTCAGAATTGACAGCAATGGGTTTGGAAGCTATAAATAGGAAGCTGTACAATACAATAGGAAGCTATAAATCTTTTCCTTTATGCCTCCTTCATTTTGTGTTTTGCTTAAGAAGATCATTTGCTTAGGAAGATTAGACATTTCCTTATTTTTTTTCTTCTGGTATATTTATAGTTTTATGTTTTACTTTTAAATTGTTAATCTATCACAAGTTTATTTTTGTGAGCTAAAGATATTAATATGCATGTGTCCCCAAATGGATAACCAGTGCCATAGGGCACTGAATAGTCTGTCTTTTCCTTACCAATTTGAAAGACCAATTATAGTACTATGTAAATGATTGAAGAGTTGTGAGAAATGTGATATTTTTTCTTTCATGCAGGGAGGATGTAAGTTTTGAAACAAGTTCAGGGATGGTAGAGCAGGGTTTGTAGAAAGTCAAGAGTAAAAGAATAGACTGTCTTAGGATTTATAGCACTAAACTGTATAAGATTAAAAATATAGATGAGATAAAGAATATAACTAGGGCAAACAACTATGTACTGATAGCTGTATAAATACTAATTGAGGATAACGTTTCAGCAACTTATTATGCAAGGTGATATTACAAAGGAATTGTTGGGCTTTTTTTTCTTTGTGGAATAATTTTATTTCTTATGGCACAGATGTTACCATTAGCCATCCTATAGAGGAAAATATCTAAGAATAAGCTCTTTTAGGTTAACATCAGATCTAAGAATGTTTTGTGTATTTAATCATAACTTACATATTTAGGGAGCCCTGATGGTGCTGTGGTTAAGAGCTTGGCTGCTAACCAAAAGGTCGGTAGTTCTCATCCACCAGCTACTCTTTGGAAACCCTGTGAGGCAGTTCTACTCTGTCCTGTAGGGTCGCTATGAGTTGGAATCGACTCAACGGCAGTGGGTTTGAGTTTTTTTTTTTTTGGTTTTGTATATATTTAGAGCCATTAATATATGAAAGATAATTATTTTCAATTCTGGAAAGTTTGGATATATGACGGTGTACACACTGTGTGATTCACAATAATGACTACTAAATATGTGAAAGACCACATCCAGAGGAAAAAGATGTTCAAAAAAATTGGGTACATATATAGAGAAGAGTTATTATGGTATACTCTTACTGGACTAAATTTAAAGTATGCTGATAAGTAATTTTTAAAATTATTAGTATAATTTTAAAATAATTCACCTGTAATATAATCAGAAAATATTACTTTATTTAAGTGTTGTGTTTCCTCTACCTCCATTCTTCTCTTTTGTTACAGATCATACATCAGTTGGTGGACTGGGAGACAGTTTTTATGAATACTTACTGAAAGCATGGTTAATGTCAGATAAAACAGACCATGAGGCAAGAAAAATGTATGATGATGCTGTTGAGGTAATTATTATCAGAACGTTTTGCTAGTTAACTTACTGAATGTAAAATGTGAATATTTGATAGTGACTAGACAAATACAACCATTTTATTATGTGCATCCAGGAAGTGCGTATAACACACATAATATTTTATCATATGCAGTCGTATAGTTTTTTAGTGTTGTAATATAAAAGGCATTTATTACTTTATATTGTGGCATTTTAAAGAAATTATTGAAGAATTTAGTATAGCATTTTATGTATGAAAAATTATTTAATTGCTTTTAGTTACTATCTACAAAGACTAGAAAAACTTCTGACTTAACATACATTTCCATAGACATTTCTTCTTTCCAGTGATTGCTTGTACCTACCCACTGAAAACTTTCTGGGTAAATAATAATAATAACAGCACACTTACATAGTGTTTTCCATGCACCGGGCACTGTTCTGACTCTCTTTCATATATAAAATAATTTTACCATTACTCCCATTTTACACAAGAGGCCCTTAAGGCACAGAGAGATTAAATAACTTGCCAAAGGTCACATAGCTCATAAATGATGGAGCCTGGAACTGAACAGTCTGATGCCACAGCCTGTGCTCTTCACCACTGTACTGTATTGTTTCATATTTATATAACATCATACCATGAGAAAGTGAAATTTTAAAATCCAGAAAAGACTCATTCTTGGGAGCATTTAGATAGGATATTTCCAAGCAAAAACTGAAATAGAAAAGTATATGAATAGTTTAGTAAGTTGTTTTCTCTCTGATCCATTATAAACTCATACCCCATTAATGATTTAAAGTATTTCTTAAAATAGTATATTTTGCATATAAGAACACCATTCTAGCTGTAGTCAGATATCCATTTTCAGAGTTATAGTTTTGTTTTTATTTTTAATACTCATTTTATATCCTTGTCTTTTAGGGACCCAGTTCCTCACAGTTGTCTATAAAAATGCAGATGTTGAATTTAATATGTAGTATACATTACTTTGCCCATTGTACGCAGTCAGTAAATGTTTGCTGAAGGATTGAGTTAACTAATAAAATGAACTAACTGAAGTATAATCAAGAATTAAAATTGTAGTATATGACTTCTGAAATTCTTTATGAAGTCTAAAATTTTGAAAAGTTTGAAAGTTTTCTCTATTATTAAAATTTAAAACTAGAAATTTTTATGGCCTAAGGAAAGTCATTAAGTAGAAAGAATTTAATATTCTTAGAATCATAGTGTTGAAAAGATCCCCTTAGTCATTCCCACTACGCTGTGGGCTCCCTGAGGGTAGAAACTAATTTGTTTGTCTTAACACCTAGCACAATACCTGAAACATAATAGTTTCTCAGTAAGTATTTGATAATTGAATGAATATGTTTAATATTATTATTTTTGAGGAAGTGTGACACGTCATATAAGATGTAATTAATATTTTTTCTTCATAGCTTGCTGCTTTCTTATACTATTCTTAATCTAAAACCGTTTTTCCTTTTACTTAATTCTTGATAGAAGTGAAAGAAAATCTATTTTTTGCTGCTTTCTTATACTATTCTTAATCTAAAACCGTTTTTCCTTTTACTTAATTCTTGATAGAAGTGAAAGAAAATCTATTTTATATTTGTCATTGATTTTTTAATGGTATGTACTTTGAAAGGCATGATATCTGTGTGAAAGTTAACCTCATTAGGTTGAAATTATTTTCCACCGAACATCTGCTATGTAAGTTATCTGTTCTATAAATATGCTTTTCATATTTGTTTTCTGTGTTCTGTTTTTATTACTTCTTAAGTCCAGAATGGGCACCTACTAAATGTTTTTAAATGACCAATTAGCCATTTTTCATTTTGAAGGATAATCAAGTGTGCAGTTTTGTGATGGTAGTTTAACTATCTTCAGTAAACATTAATTTTGTTAAGAGACAGAGTATATACAAATTTAACTAAGTGACATATGGAGTGCATGGGAGAGGTAGGAATGATCACTTCTTTTAAGATCCATTCTAATTTGAATAAATTATATTTTAAATTTGCCTTTCTGAGCTATTCTATGTAAATAATTCTACTCCCACCCACCCTACTCTGCACATACAGCCTGATACCCATATCCCTGGTCTTGCATTCCACTTTTCTTTTTATAAGTTATTTACAGTTACAGCTTTTGTGTTCTGATATAGTTTATATTTAGTCTTTAATTTTTTAAATAGTGAAGAAAAAATGTACTTTTTTAAAGGTCATTTAGGATCAAGAAGGTAATACCAATGTTAGTGAAAATTTGTTCAACATCTTTTGATCAAAGAGTAATAATACTTCTTTTAACTGCCATTCAGCAGTTTGACATTTTATACAAATTGAATCCTTAGGATTTGTTATATTTACATATAAGCAATTTTAGAGGTCCATAAGTGAATTACTGGTAAAAACACTATCTTTACCCATCTTTTACTTTAGTCCTATTAGGTCCTTGGGAATATGTTTGTATAGCTTTTAATTATAACAGGGTAAGAACAGAAATGTTATAATGAACAGAAATGACACAAAGACAAAAATTTTTTATGAAAATTTAGGACTAAAAGTATGGATACCATTCTCTAGGTATTTATTGAGTACCTTACATGTGGAAAACATGCTAGATGCCATGAGGTCCGCAAAGATGAAGAACATGGCCCCTCTGCTCAGCAAACAGATCTTTTCATTTGTGCTTCAGGGTACTATGGTTACAAGAAAACAACAACAACAAAAACTTATAATCCAATGGCAGTCACTTATCATTTTGGTTATTAACCACCCTTCATTCCCCTTACAGGGCGAATACTATTATCTAAGAGTACTGTTTATTTACAAGTACTTATTAATTAAACATTTATTTAGTACTTACTACATTATAGACCTTATGTGATATAAGATGATGCATAAGGCATAGTCCCTACAGTTCTGAAAAAACCTACATTATTACTTTAGAGAATATAGAATAAATTTTTCCTAAACTGATTATTTTGAAGCTTATCAGAGAACAACCCACAATAAAAATGTGGAAAATTCGTGAATGAAATAAAAGTATCTTCTAATCATATGCTATAATTTCTACTAAAGTGGATTAATATAAGTTCTTACACTTTTATATAGAAGTATTGTATTTCTAAAGGTAGAGAATTAATCCGTAGCCCCTCTCAGCAAAGTCTGGAAACATAAGTCCAAAGGAGTAAAGCCCTAAAAAATGTCACCTTTAAAATTAAAGATGATTATGGACTCTACTTCATGTCCTGTTCAAGTTTATTTTAATATAGAATATTTTGCTTACCATTCCCACATCTTTTGAGTAAATTTGACATTCCAGGAGGATGGGCTGTATTTGTCATATGTCCTCTCTTTTCCATGGCACAGAATCCAAAACAAGTCACTCAATTTGAGAAGTAAAGATTACTTTCAACTAACTAGTTTTGTAAGCCTTACAATGTACAAGATGACTCACCTCACGGTACCTTTGTAAATTATTTTGTCAGGTGGCATTGTCACATTGACTATTTTAACTAATTATTAAAATTATATTTTTCTGATTTACTTAGGTATTCTTCCTATTCAGATTTTTTTGTATGAAATAGAAAATAAATTGGTAGAGCCTTTTAGGTTATAACTTACCATTATGATCTCATTTGACTTATGAATTTCATTTAGCTCAAGAAGATGAAGCTTATATTGGGTAGTGTTATCATATAGAAAGGTAATCTTAGGCTAAGTTTCCTCTCTTTCATCCTGTGTTATTATAATAGAGATTTGGGTATTCATTTCAGGTTATATGCAACTTGGGCACATACTCCAAAACTTATTTATTGACATCTACAGGGATTTGCTAAACTAATTACCAAGGTTTTGCAGTATCCAAAAGGGCACAGGAAATTTGCTTCTAAAATTTTGAAAATCTACTCTTTCTTGTTACAGGCTATAGAAAAACATCTTATTAAGAAGTCCCGTGGAGGTCTTATCTTTATTGGAGAATGGAAGAATGGTCACTTAGAAAAGAAGATGGGGCATTTAGCCTGCTTTGCTGGGGGAATGTTTGCACTAGGAGCAGATGGTTCCAGAATGGATAAAGCAGGTCATTATTTAGAACTTGGAGCGGAAATTGCACGTACATGTCATGAGTCATATGACAGAACTGGTAAGAATATTAATAAGACCAATTACTTAATCTAAAATAACCTGAAAAATGTGCCCAGGAATTAGAAGGAAAATATATAAGCATTTTTTACTTCAAAAGTTTTAACACAGTCAATCATTTTTTTTTAAACTTGAATTTCAGTTCCGGAGATGTGTTCCTGCGCTAGATTTTTGGGGTTTTTTTTGTTTTGTTCTTAATTCTGAATTCTACTACTGTTTTTGTTAATAAAGATTTTGAAGTACTTATTTTAAAGACAAGAGGTAGAGTATTTGGGGATGTATGGGATAACATTATTTATTTTAAAATAATAAAAATCCATTGTAGCCATTTGTTTCAGCTTCCATAGAACCAGAGTTAATTAAAGGAACACAAAATAGATTGATTTAGGTTACATTGCCTTGCCTGTCCTCTTGTGAAAATAAAAATATCCAAAAGATAACAGTAGTTATCTTGAATGTTTAATTGATATCTAGATAACTAATAGTTTACCTGTTAGTCAGTTTAATAATTTTTGAGGTTGCTCGTGCCTTTCAATTTAAAAAATCCCCTATTGTTGCTTTGGGCAGGTAATTAATATCTCCAGGCTTCAGTGTCCTTACGTAGAAAATGAGATGGTTTTCAACAGGGGAAAAATTGTTTCTTGGGAGTAAAAAAAAAAAGTCTCACTCTTTTATGTATGAAGCACAGATAAACATACAGTCACAAACAAAGATAAGGTATATATTTGGTATTAAAATTTCATGGAAGGAGGGGGTGATTGGGGAAAAAATGTCTAAAAATGTTCTTTAGGGAGACAGTAATGAAAAAAGGGTTGAGAAACACTGGGCTAGGCCTTTTCCAGTTCTCTCTGGCTTTAGTAAGGTGTTTCTGTATAAAATGACAAATAATGAATTCCCTGAAAGACTAGTTGTTAGGTGCCTTCGAGTCAGTTCCGACTCATAGCAATCCTGTGTACAACAGAATTAAACACTGCCCGGTCCTGCGCCATTCTCGCAGTCATTGCTATGTTTGAGCCCATTGTTGTAGCCACTATGTCAGTCCATCTCATTGAAGGTCTTCCTCTTTTTCGCTGACCCTCTACCAAGCATGATGTCCTTCTCCAGGGACTGATCCCTCCTGATAACGTGTCCAAAGTACATGAGGCAGTCTCTCCATTGTTGTCTGAATTAGAATTAACCATTAATTCAAAATTCGGAAATCTTGATATAGCCTTCCTCACTGATGGGCATTATCTGCTATTTAATATTTAACTAGGTTTGTAGGAAACATTGCTGAATCTGGTCATGAAGCTGAGCAGTAGTAACTCAGTGGTGGTTCCAAACATTACTATAGCTACATGGGAAGCTAGATTGATATGTTTTAGTATATTCTGAGGCATAATGCAGAATTAGTCCCAAATCTGATTGATTCCAACTCTTAGTGACCTTATAGGACAGAGTAGGACTGCCCCATAGGGTTTCCAAGTCTGCTTTATGGAAGCAGACTGCCACATCTTTCTCCAGCAGAACATCTGGTGGATATGAACTGCCAGCCTTTTGTTTAGCAGCCGAATGCCTAACCACTACATCACCAAATCTGATCTTAGACTTCCAAAATACATTGCTTTCTTCTTCTGGGTTTTTAACTTTTTTTCCCCAAAGTTGTTGGACATCACTAGAATATTGACTATTACTCAATTTTATTTACTTGAAATTGAAAATTGGATGAACTGCTTTCTCTAGACAATATGTAATCACATTTGGGGAAAAAATTAATCTGTTTAGGTACGTGTAACATATCCAGCAGTCAGAAGATCCATTGGACATAGAGTATTGGACACATTTTAAGAGTTTCTACAACTTTTTTGTTTTTTAAGACACTGTATAGGAGGGGAGGATACAGAAAATAGTTTAAGTTCTTCCCTTACTATTATCCATTCAAACTGTAATCAAATTGCTTGTCTCTGAATATTCCTTATGCTTTTTTTCCCTTTTGTTGAAATTCTTTTGTTGACTTGAATGTGCTTATTTTTCCTTCTCTCCCGAATCTATCCATCTTGGAGTACTTGTACAAATTGCATTTCCCTGACTTAAACTAATCTATGCCTTCTTTAGACTTTCCCTTTATTGTCTTAATACTGACCCTTATAAGCCCCTGGGTGGTGCAGATGGCTAAGTGCTTGACTATAACCAAAAGGTTGGCAGTTTGAACCCACTCAGAGGATCCTCAGAAGACAGCCTCGTGATCTGCTTCTGAAAGGTCACAGCCATTGAAAACCCTATGGAGCAGTTCTACTCTGTAGACATGGGGTCACTGTGAGTCAGAATCAACTCGACAGCAACTAACAACCACAACACTGATCTTTATTACATTTTATGTTTTACTGTGATTTTTTTTATTTGTGCATGTTTCTTTTCTTCATCGACATCATATGGTTTTTGTATCTACTAGAGTTATTTTCAGCCAGGCAGCAAATTATTTATTATTTTGACTCAATTTTTACTTTTTGGAGTAGTTATTTTTCTATTAGAAACTAAATATTAAATGAAAAGAAGTTTAAGGTAGGGAATGAAAAATTAAGTATAAAGTATATTATTATGGAAAAAAATTTACTATAATTTTTTAAACAAAAGAGCACTTAAGGGAATTACCCCCAGAAACATGCAACCCATGGTTTGGCCAAAATAATGGAAGAGATATGTATATAATTCAGGCTTGTACTTTTACTCACCAGTTCTTTTTATTATTATTATAGCAGTATACATATAACAAAGCATACAATATTTCATGAATTGCTACATGTACACTTCAGTGACATTGATTACATCCTTCAAGTTGTGTAACCATTCTCAAAATCTTTTTCCAAATTACCCCACCACCATTAACATACATTCAATGCTTTCTAAGCAGATTGTCCCACTTTCCCCCTCCCTCTCCTGTTAACCACTAATTACTTATGGTTTCTATATACTTGCTTATTTCATATAAGTGATATCATATGGTATTTATTCTTTTTTGACTGACTGATTTCGCTCAGCATGGTGTTTTATAGGTTCATTCATGCCATGACATGTGTCAGTACCTCGTTCCTGTTTATGGCTGAGTAATATTCCATTATATATATACACCACATTTTGTTTACCCATTCATAGTTGATAGACATTTTCGTTGTTTCCACTTTTTGGCTATTATGAATAGTACTGCAGTGAACATTGGTGCACATATGTCTGTTCACATCGTTTCTTTCAGATCTTTTGGGTCTATGCCTAAGAGTGGAATTACTCAGTCTTATGGTAGTTCTGTGTTCAACTTTTTAAGGAGCTGCCAAACTCTTTCTGCAATGGCTATACCAGGAACAAATGTCATCTTAAAAAATCACCGATTATTTTTGATTTTTAAAAATGGCTTGCAAGTAGCATGTAGCACATTATCTGACATCATTGGTGCTCAGTATTTGAACAAATGAAAGAAAGAATGTTCTTACTTTTCCTGCCCACTGCACTGATGTGTTTTAAATAGTTTATAAATAAATATTAATCAGTTAGCTCCTCCTAAACTTGTTTGGAATGAATCCTAAAAATTTAGATATCATCTAGACCTGGGTTCTCAGCTTGCTGTTGGTGGACTCAAAATAACGGGTGACATTTTTGATATTTCAGCCACCTAATAGAAATAATATGTTTACTCTTAATAGATTTCTTTGCTTTAGGTTAGAATTCTATCTGAATTTGTATCTTAAGCTGTTCGAATCTCAGGTTGGCAGTCTTTTGTAAAAGAAACAAGGAGATGCTTTTTTTATATCTCAATAAATGTAAAATGTTTGAAACTTACAACTCTTCAAAGAGCAAATATATTTCTGGTATGTTTTATTTTTGAAGTTATGAGTGGCCAGTAAGCAAAATATAATTTTTTTAAAAACGAGAAGTTTGAAATATTAGTTCCATGCAGCCAATTTCTACTCCAGTTCAGGTGCTCTTAGCATTCTAATTACAGATGTTAGTATCTAATTTAAAGTTAGCATTAAGATTAATATTGAAAACTCCCTCTGATCGATCACCTCTTAGCACTAATAGGCTTTGAGAGAGGGAAATGTAAGAAATCCAGACAAAGTGGCCTACCTTACAGTATTTTTATTGGATTATTGTCTCTGCTTATGAGTCGGAATCAACTTGATGGCAACGGGTATGATGCTTGACTTTTATCATCATTTTAAAAGCATTTATTAAATGCCAAATAATATTTTACCTTATGGCAGACTTTGTCAATAAGCTGAATAGAAGTTTTCTTACAAAATATTTATTCACAATTTGATGGCTATTCCTAATCTCAGATCCCTTTGAGGATGTGGTCAAAGCTTTATGTGCACACATGAAGTCTTGCATTCAGTTTCAGAGGCTTCTTAGACACAACATTATCTCCCTCTTCTAAAGCCTACCATAGAGTTCATGCTGCTCAGGTTAAGGACACCTGCTTTCGTTCTGCTTGAGTTGTCCAAGACTTAGCAGTAAACAACAGTGGTTATTAACTCCTGGATCACTTATTTTGCTTTTAATAGAACTGTCTGCAGTTACTATTATGTTTGTGTGTGTGTTGTTTGTTCTGTTTTGGTTTGGTTTGGTTTTTGGCTGGAGAAGGGTAAGAAAGACTTCATCTTTACCTCCTTTGTTTGTGATTAGAGGAGCCCCGGTGGTGCAGTGGTTAAAATGCTTGGCTGCTAACCAAAAGGTCAGCAGTTCAAACCCACAAGCTGTTCCGCAGGAGAAAGATGTGGCAGTTTGCTTCTGTAAAAATTTACAGACTTGGAAACCCTCTAGGGCAGTTTTACTCTGTCATGTAGGGTCCCTATGAGTCAGAATCGACTCAACGGCAACAGGTTTGGTTTTCTGGGTGTGTGTGTGCGTGTGTGTGTGTGTGTGTGTGTGTGTGTGTGTTTGTATGGAGCTTGTAGTGTCACTGTTGTAATTGTGTGTGTTTATATGGAGCTTGTAGTGTCACTGTTGTAATACTGAAATTTGGCCAAATCAGTGTTTGTCATGCCAGCAACTGTGGCATGCTTATAGTTCTTGTTCTACCTTTTCTGAAAAAATGTAAAAATGCCCAGCATTTCTCAAAGGAGGGGAGAGACTTTGAAACTATTTTAACCTTTGCCACCAGTGCAACCTAGTAACAAGAAACAAAGCTGGCAGCTGAAAGAGAATGGTAGTGGCATGTGACTCCAGCATACCAATGGACGCTGACTGTATTGCCCAGGTTTAGGTGCAGGTGTAATTATTAGAGAGTCCTTAAAAAGCCTTTCATGTACTGCTGTTTTTTCCAACCTGAGTATAAATCATACCATTCAAGAAATAGTGTGTGATGATGCTGAGGTATATGTGTCATGATCATGTTTTATTCAGACTGATAAATGGGCAAGTTACTGATGAAATTATTTGTGATGGGCAGTTTGAACCTCTTCCTTGCTATATATACAGAGGCTATAGGATAATGGATTTTATTTTTAAAACTGGTTAAAGTTTTAAAATGCATTGTTTCTTACATACTATAGTTTGCTTTGAAGGAAAGTTATATCATCTGTAACTAAATTTAATTCAAGATCTGAGCTGTGAAATGTTTTCTGTGTGTGTGTGTATTGTATCAAAAGGACCTTACATTTATCTTGACTTAAGAAAAAAAATTCTACACAATACAATCTGTATCATTTTATTTTGGACTGAAATAGAATATGTAATATGCTTTTGTCTAGCTTTGCATTTGTTTCCATAGGGTTACTGTCAACATAGTTAGATTTAGCAGTATGCTGATGTACATTATTCATGAGAAATATTGTGTGTCAGAATAATAGGAAATATTCATAAGTCTATTATAAGAAAACCAAATGTGGATCTTTTAAAATAACAAGTTTGGCAAAACATGAACAATAAAAATAAAACACAGCAACAACAAAAATAACTGAATTTCATACCCAGTTTTTTCAGGGGAGAAAAAAGCTCTGTCAAACAACAAAAATAATTTTATTTTGCTCATTTGTTTCTTTTGTCGTGTTACAGCATTAAAGCTAGGCCCTGAATCATTCAAGTTTGATGGTGCAGTAGAGGCTGTGGCAGTCCGGCAGGCTGAAAAGTATTACATCCTCCGTCCGGAAGTAATTGAAACCTATTGGTACCTATGGCGATTTACTCATGATCCAAGATACAGACAGTGGGGCTGGGAGGCAGCACTGGTAAATAAGCCAATATTTCATTCTACCTACAAAAATGTTCAAATCAGGCCCACCTCATAGTGCCATATATTCCTCTCTCCTTTACTGATGTTCAGTAACTATAGGACTGTTTTCATTTATCTGATGAAGAAACTGTGTTAGTCAATTTAAGTTACTTGAGCAGTAGAAGTAAACGTTACAATCCTGTTTTGTTCTCTCTTAGAAGCACTTTCCTAGTAGTATTCACTTACTATTTTGCTGAATAACTGTAAGGAGTCATTAAAAAGGCAATTTTTCACTATGATTATACAATAAGCAGTTTAATTTTCTATACTGTCCTTTGAATGGAGCCCTGGTGGTGCAGTGGTTAAGAGCTTGGCTGCTAACCAAAAGGCTAGCAGTTCAAATCCACCAGCTGCTCCTTGGAAATCCCATGGAGCAGTTCTACTCTGTCCTGTAGGATCGCTATGAGTCGGAATTGACTTAATAGCCACGGGTGTTTTTTGGTTTGGTCCTTTGAATGCTTAACCTCTGGGGGGAAAACATCATTATAATTATAAAACTGTCCGGGTTCACAAGCCTGGGTATTTGATTACCCTCTATTTATTTCAGCTTATGTTCTGAGTAATTTCTTAATGGATCATTATAAGAAGAATCAGTGAATTGTTAAATTTTTTGTATATTAAAAGGCAAAATGTACATAAATTTGAAAGGAAGAAATTTTAATGGTTGGTAAGTAAAGCAAGCACTTCTTTCTTAAAATACTAGCCATCCAGGGAACCTCATGGTTATCAGTACTTGCGGGGGGAAAAAACGTTAGTCTTTTCATCAAAGTATAGCTTATTCCTAGGGCTGGGGTGTTTTAATTTCTAAGGTTTATTAATTATGGTAAGGATTATTAATTTTGATCAGTATCCATGTTTGAATTATTCAGTTAAGCTTGCAGTCTAGATTGACTGAGGATATTTCAGGTGAGGTTAGTATGGTTTGTAAATTTCTCAGACAAGAATGTGCAAGGTTGAGGGCAGTATATACACCAATTTATGTAAAGAGAAGGTTTCAGAGTAGCAAACAGGGAGAAAAGGTTGGAACCATATGTAGACAGTTTTACATGCCAGATTAAGGAATGAATACTTTACTCAGTGGTTCAGGAATAAGACACACACACACCCACACACTTCCCTCTGTAACTTCTGTCAGTTACTACATAAATTATTTCATCTGGGGAGTGGGGATAGGAAGTTCTTTGTCTGTTTTAAAAGCCATTGGCGATCATATTCTTCTTTTTCTTCATCATGTCCTACCCCTAAACTTCCTAACTTTGAGAATCACTTGCAGAACTACTAAAGGTTTTCCAGTGGGGAAGAAACTACTGAAGACTTTTCAGTAGGGAAGTATGAAAAAACAAAACAAAAGGATCTGACTGAAATCTACAAAATGGTGCTTTTTGTAGACCACTGCAATAAGCTAGGAATAATGTGATAAAAACTTGAACTAAGGTGGAGACACTCATGTGTCATTCGTCACTCAGACTTAGGGTAGTCCTCATGGAGTTTAACAGTAAGAGAATATTAATGGGCACAAGGTGGTTAACAGAACAGGAGAAAATATAGCATTTATTGATGCTGCTTTTCCCTGGCCCCTTGGTCCAGAATTGGGAAGACAGCTACTAGTGAAACTCTCTGTGCAGGGAGTCCTGCCACAGTTGAGAATATGGCCAAACTGTTGTGACGGAGGTTCAGGAGTAGGACACACACACACACACACACACACACACACACACACACACACACACACACACACACACACACACACACACACACACACACACAAATACACAAATACACTTCTGTCAGCAGCAGTGACTCCTTATATAAATCAGGCAATATTTTATGTAAGGGAAATAGGTAAAATAATCCTGTAATGACTCTTTTCTCTGAATGTCCTCTCATACTTAATAATTCTTATTTAGAGGAATGAGGACAATACATCTGAATCATGTGAGGCAGACGATGGGGAGAGGGGTGACAGAAGCACATCCTGTCATCGAGAAACACTATAGTCAGGTATTCTTGTCATGTGGTCCCATGTCCTGTGCACTTTCCTAAAATATGGCCTCACTCTTTTTTTCCTATACAAAAATTTATACATACACTGTTATGTGACTCTAATTGCTCTCCCCATACTCCTCCTTTCCACCCCTGATTCCCCAGGTCCATTCAACCAGCTCCTAACCCTCTGTGCCTTCCCATCTCACCTCCGGACAGAAGATGCCCATTTAGTCTCCTGTATCTACTTGAGCTAAAAGACACACTCCTCGCAAGTATCACTTTATGTCCTACAGTCCAGTCCAATCCCTGTGTGAAGAGTTGGCCTCAGAGAAATTGTTTTAGTTCTGGGCTGATAGAGAATCTAGGGGCCATGCTTTCCAGGGTTCCTCTGGTCTCAGTCAGACCATTAAGTTTAGTCTTCTTACGAGAACTTGAGTTCTGCACCCCACCTTTTTGCTGCTCCATCCGGGACTCTCTGTTGTGTTCCCTGTCAGGGCAGTCATTGATGGTAGCTGGGCATCATCTAGTTCTTCTGGTCTCAGGCTGATGAAGTCTCTGGTTTATGTGGCCCTTTCTGTCTCTTGGGCTACTGCTTTCCTTGTGTCTTTGGTGTTCTTCATTTTCCTTTACTCCAGGTGGTTGGAACCAATTGATGCATCTTAGATGCCCACTTGCCAGCTTTTAAGACCCCAGACGTCACTCACCAAAGTAGGATGCAGAACATTTTCTTAATAAGCTTTGTTATGCCAGTTGACCTAGATGTCCCCTGAAAGCATGGCCCCCAGACCCCTACCCCTGCTACTGTGTCCCTGAAAGTGTTTGATTGTATTCAGGAAACTTCTTAGCTTTGGTTTAGTCCAGTTGTGCTGACTTCCCCTCTAGTGTGTACTGTCCTTCCCTTCGCCTAAGATGATTCTTACCTACTTATCTAGTTATTAAATAACCCTCACTCTCCCTCCCCACCCTCATAACCATAAAAGAATGTTTTCTTCTGTGTTTAAACATTTTCTTGAGTTCTTACAATAGTGGTCTTACACAATATTTGTCCTTCTTTGACTGACTGAATTCACTCAGCATAATGACCTCCAGCTTCCTCCATGTTATGTTTCATGACTTCATCATTGTTTTTTATCATTGCGTAGTATTCCATTGTGTGAATATACCATAATTTGTTTATCCATTTGTCCCTTGATGGACATTGAGGTTGTTTGCATCTTTTTGCTATTGTGAACAGTGCTGGAATGAACATGGGTGTGCATATATCTGTGTGACGGCTCTTATTTCTCTAGGATATATTTCAAGGAGTGGGATAGCTGG
Source organism: Dugong dugon (assembly GCA_030035585.1). NCBI lineage: Eukaryota > Metazoa > Chordata > Mammalia > Sirenia > Dugongidae > Dugong > Dugong dugon. The sequence goes on from CM057462.1 coordinate 159,269,183, forward strand.
ATCGTATGGTACTTCTATTTCTAGCTTTTTAAGGAGGTGCCAAATCAATTTCCAAAGTGGTTGTACAACTTTACATTCCCACCAACAGTGTGTAAGTGTTCCAGTCTCTCTACAACTTCTCCAGCATTTATTATTTTGTGTTTTTTTGGATTAAGGCTAGCCTTGTTGGGGTGAGAAGATATCTCCTTGTAGTTTTGATCTGCATTTCTCTAATGGCTAATGATCGTGAGCATTTCTTCATGTGTCTGTTAGCCACCTGAATATCTTCTTTGGCAAAGTGCCTGTTCATATCCTTTGCCCATTTTTTAACTGGGTTATTTGTCTTTTTGTTGGTGAGATTTTGCAGTATCTTGTAGATTTTAGAGACTAGATCCTGATTGGATTTGTAGTAGCCAAATATTTTCTCCCAGTCTGTAGGTTGTCTTTTTACCCTTTTGGTGAAGACTTTTGATAAGCATAAGTGTTTGATTTTTAGGAGCTCCCAGTTATCTAGTCTCTCTTCTGGTGCTTGTGCATTGTTACTTATGGTTCGTATTGTGTTTATGCCATGTAGTAGGGCTCCTAACGTTGTCCATATTTTTTCTTCCATGATCTTTATCATTTTTTATTTTATATTAGGTCTTTGATCCATTTTGAGTTAGTTTTTGTGCATGGTGTGAGGTATGGGTCTTGTTTCAGATTTTTGCAGGTGGCTGTCCAGTTATGCCAGCACTATTTGTTAAAGAGACTGTCTTTTCCCCAGTTAACGGACTTTGGGCCTTTGCAAATATCAGCTGCTCATACGCAGATGCATTTATGTCTGGATTCTCAATTCTGTTCCATTGATCTATGTATCTGTTGTTGTACCAGTACCAGGCTGTTTTGACTACTGTGGCGGTATAATACGTTCTAAAATCAGGTAATGTGAGGCCTCGCACTTTGTTCTTCTTCATGAGTAATGCTTTACTTATTCGGGACCTCTTCCCTTTCCATATGAAGTTGGTGATTTGTTTCTCCATCTCATTAAAAAATGCCAGTGGAATTTGGATCAGGATTGCATTGTATCTGTTGCTTGCTTTGGGTAGAATTGACATTTTCACAATGTTGAGTCTACCTATCCATGAGCAAGGTATGTTTTTCCACTTATGTAGGTTTCTTTTGGTTTCTTGCAGTAGTGTCTTGTAGTTTTCATTGTATAGATCTTTTATGTCTCTGGTTATATACGTTCCTAAGTATTTTATCTTCTTGAAGGCTATTGTAAATGATATTGATTTGACGATTTCCTCTTTGAGGTTCTCTTTGTTGGTGTAAAGGAATCCAACTGATTTTTTTATGTTTATCTTGTATCTCAAAACTTTGCTGAAATCTTCTATTAGTTCCAGTAGTTTTCTTGTGGATTCTTTGGGGTTTTCTGTGTATAAGATCATATCATCTGCAAATAGAGATACTTCGACTTCTTCGCTACCCGTTTAGATGCCCTTTATTTCTTGTTCTAGCCTAATTGCTCTGACTAGGACCTCCAGCACAATGTTGAATAAGAGAGGTGATAAAGGGCATCCTTGTCTGGTTCCCGTTCTCAAGGGAAATGCTTTCAAATTCTCTCCATTTAGGATGATGTTGGCTGTTGGCTTTGTATAAATGCCCTTAATTATATTGAGGAATTTCCCTTCTATTCCTATTTTGTTGAGAGTTTTTATCTTGCATAGGTGTTGGACTTTGTCAAATGCCTTTTCTGCATCAATTGATAAGATCATGTGGTTTTTGTCTTTTGTTTTATTTATGTGACAGATTACATTGATTGTTTTCCTAGTGTTGAACCATCCCTGCATACCTGGTGTCTCAGTCATCCTAGTGCTGCTCTAACAGAAATACCACAAGTGGATGGCTTTAACAAAGAGAAATTTATTCTCTCACAGTCCAGTAGACTACAAGTCCAAATTCAGGGCATCAGCCCCAGGGGAAGGCTTTCTCTTTCTGTCAGCTCTGGAGGAAGGTCCTTGTGATGCATCAGTCTTCCCTTGGTCTGGGAGTGTCTCAGCCCAGGAATCTCAGGTCCAAAGGATGCACTCTGCTCCTGGTGCTGCTTTCTTGGTGGTATGAGGTTCCCACGTGTCTCTGCTCACTTCTTTCTTTTATATCTCAAAAGAGATTGGATTAAGACACTGTCTAATCTTGTAGTCATCATCAGTACAACCTCATCATAGTGATAGAGTTTACAACGCATAAGGAAATCAATCAAATTACACAGCCATACAATACTGGGAATCATGACCTAGCCAAGTTGATACACATGTTTTTTGGGGGACACAATTCAATCCGTGACACCTGGTATAAGTCCCACTGATCATGGTCAGTTATTTTTTTGATATGTTGCTGAATTCTGTTGGCTAGTATTTTGTTGAGGATTTTTGCGTCCATGTTCATGAGGGATATCGGTCTGTAATTTTATTTTTTTGTGGTGTCTTTACCTGGTTTTGGTATCAGGGTTATGCTGGCTTCATAGAGTGAGTTTGGGAGTATTCCATCCTTTTCTGTGCTCTGAAATACCTTTAGTAGTAGTGGTGTTAACTCTTTGAAAGTTTGGTAGAATTCTCCAGTGAAGCCATCCGGGCCAGGGCTTCTTTTTGTTGTGAGTTTTTAAATTCCTTTTCAATCTGTTTTGTTATGGGTTTATTTAGTTGTTCTACCTCTGTTTGTGTTAGTTTAGGTAGGTGGTGAGTTTCTAGAAATTTGTCCATTTCCTCTAGGTTTTCAAATTTGTTAGAGTATAATTTTTGATAGTAATCTGTTATGATTCTTTTAATTTCAGTTGGGTCTGTTGTGATATCACCCATCTCATTTCTTATACAGGTTATCTGCTTCCTCTCCTGTTTTTCTTTTGTCAGTTTGGCCGATGGTTTATCAATTTGGTTGATCTTTTCAAAGAACCAGCTTTTGGTCTGGTTAACTCTTTCAATTGTTTTTATATTCTCTATTCCATTTAATTCTGCTCTCATTATTTCCTTTCTTCTGGCACCTGAGGGCTTCTTTTGCTGCTTTCTTTATATTTGTTCCAGTTGTAGGGTTAATGTTTTGATTATGGCACTTTCTTCTTTTTGGATCTGTGAATTTATTGCTATAAACTGACCTCTGAGCACTGCTTTTGCTGTGTCCCAAAGGTTCTGGTAGGATGTGTTTTCATTCTCGTTTCATTCTATGAATTTCTTTATCCCATCCTTAATTTCTTCTATAACCAAGTATTTTTTGAGCAAGGTATTGTTCAGTTTCCATGTGTTTGATTTTTTTTCTCACTTTTTCTATTGTTGATTTCTACTTTTATGGCTTATGGTCAGAAAAGATGCTTTGTAATATTGTGATGCTTTGGATTTTGTTAAGGCTTGCTTTATGGTCTAATATCTGGTCTATTCTGGAGAATGTTCCATGTGCGTTGGAAAAGAAAGTATACTTGGCTGCTGTTCGGTGGAGTGTTTGGTATATGTCTATGAGATCAAGTTGGTTGATTGTAGCATTTAGCTCTTCCGTGTCTTTGTTGAGCATCTTTCTGGATAGTCTGTCCTTCACAGAAAGTGGTGTGTTGAAGTCTCCTACTACTATTGTGGAGCTGTCTATCTCTCTTTTCAGTGCTATTAGAGTTTATGTATTTTGGAGCTCTGTCATTTGGTGTGTAAGTATTTATTATAGTTATCCCCTTCTGGTGTATTTACCCTTTAATCATTATATAGTATCCTTCTTTATCATTTGTGGTGGATTTTACTTTAAAGTCTGTTTTGCTGGAGATTAATATTGCCACTCCTGCTCTGAGTGTTGTTTGCTTGATATATTTCTTTCCATCCTTCGGGTTTTAGTTTGTTTGTATCTTTAAGTCTTAAGCAGCATATAGACAGATGGTGTTTTTTAATCCAATCTGCCACTCTGTCTTTATTGGTGCATTTAGTCCACTTGCATTCAGTGTAATTATTGATAGGTATGAGTTTAGTGCTGTCATTTTGATGTCTTTTTTTGTGTGTTGCTCACAGTTGCTTTGTTCCACTTAATTTTCTGTGCTGAGTCAATTTTTCTTTACGTATTTTCTTTTCATGTTTTTCATTGTTGCTGATTTTGTGTTTGCTGAGTCTTTATATTTTTCTAGTTTTTTATTTTGACTGGTAGAATTGTTAGTTTCCTTTGTGGTTACCTTAATATTTACCCCTGTTTTTCCAAGTTTATACTGGTCTTTTATTTCTGTATATCGCCTTGACTTCCTCTCCATATGAAAGATCTATGTCTACATTTTTTAAGTCCCTCTTTTTTGTCTTAATATTGTCATCTTTTACGTATTGACCTGTTTCCTTATTTTCAGTGTTTTAGCTTTGATTTAGTTTTGTGACTTCCCTGTCTGGGTGTCATGGATTGAATTGTGTCCCCCCAGAATGTCTGTCAGCTGGGTTAGGTCATGATTTCCAGTATTGTATGATTGTGTAATCTGATGTGATTTCCCTGTGTGTTGTAAACTCTATCACTATGATGAGGTTATATGTGATCTCCTTATGTGTTGTAAATTCTGTCATTGTGATGAGATTATGGTGATTAGTTTTACAAGATTAGAGAGTGTCTTAATCCAATCTCTTCTGAGATATGAAAGAGAGAAATGAGCAGAGACACAAGGCAACTCACACCACCAGGAAAGCAGGGCTAGGAGCAGAGTGTGTCCTTTGGACCAAAGGTTCCTGCGTGGAGAAGCTCCCAGACCAACGGAAGACCAATGCATCACAAGGACCTTCCTCCAGAGCCAACAGAGAGACAGCCTTCTCCTGGAGCTGATGCCCTGAATTTGGACTTGTAGCCTACAGGAGTGTGAGAGAATAAACTTCTCTTTGTTAAAGCCATCCACCTGTGGTATTTCTGTTGTAGCAGCGCTAGATGACTGAGACACTGGGTTGATATCTGGTTGCTGTGTCCTGTGTTCTAGTCTTGGGTTGTTATCTGATATTACTGATTTTCTAACTGGAGGACTCCCTTTAGTATTTCTTGTATGTTTGGTTTGGTTTTTGCAGATTCCCTAAACTTCTCTTTATCTGGCATTGCCCTAATTTCGCCATCATATTTGAGAGACAGTTTTGCTGGATATATAATTTTTGGCTGGCAGTTTTTTTCCTTCAAGGCTTTATGTATGTCATCCCATTGCCTTCTTGCCTGCATGATTTCCACTGACTAGTCCGAACTCGTTCTTATTGACTCTCCTTTGTAGATGACTTTTCGTTTATCCCTAGCCGCTCTTAAAATTCTCTTTATCTTTGGTTTTGGCAAGTTTGAATATAATATGTCTTGGTGACTTTTCTTTTGGGATCTACCTTATGTAGGGTTCGATGAGCATCTTGGATAGATATCTTCTCATTTTTCATGATATCAGGGAAGTTTTCTGCCAACAAATCTTCAACAATTCTCTCTGTGTTTTCTGTAATCCCCCCCTGTTCTGGTACTCCAGTCACTCGTAGGTTATTCCTCTTGATAGAGTCCCGCATAATTCTTAGGGTTTCTTCATTTTTTTAAATCCTTTTATCTGATTTTTCCTCAAATAATTTGGTGTTAAGTGCTTTATCTTCAGTCTCACTAATTCTCACTTCCCTTGCCTCAATTCTGCTCCTATGACTTTCTACTGAGTTGTCTAATTCTGAAATTTTATTGTTAATCTTCTGGATTTCTGATTGCTGTCTCTGTATGGATTCTTGCAGCCTGTTAAATTTGTCTTTATGCTCTTCTCTAATACTTTTACTTTCCTCTATTGTGTGGTATGTGTTTTGCTTAATTTCCTTCCTAATTTCTTGAAGAGTTCTGTATATTAATCTTTTGTATTCTGCCTCCGGTAATTCCAAGAAATTTTCCTCCTCTGGAAAATTTCTAGAATCTTTATTTTGGGAGCTTGCTGAAGCCATCATGGATTGCCTCTTTATGTGACTTGTTATTGACTGTTGTCTCTGAGCCATCAGTAAGTTATTATATTTATTTTATGTTTGCTTACTGTGTCCTACCTTCTTGTTTTGTTTTGATATGCCCAAATAGGCTACTTGTATGAGCTAGTTTTATTATTGGCACCTTTGAAGCTCTAATGTCCTGTCACCAGGTGGTTAGATCTGTTACTAGGTATGTGAGCTTAGGAGTCTGCCCACTCCTACTGTATGGATTCAGCTCAGGTGCTAAGATAGGTAACCACCAAATGTGTGGTGTAGGCTGTCACAGTCCTAGACAGGCATGGGTGATTGTTGTAGGCACAGGCATCTGGCTGCAGCAGAGGGACACACTCTGAGCAAGATGGGGCTGATGGCTGCCCCTGAGTGTCCAGGAGGAAGGCAAGTCCCTGTTCCCTAGAGCACATAGGTGGGTGGGTTTTGCAGCCAGACTATGGGCAGCTAATGCTGTTGGCTGTAAGGACTGGGGGGCACCTCTTATTCACAGGCCCCTATCACAGGTAGTTAGGTGGTGTGGGTGGTGCCGCCAGTCCTTAGGCTCCTGATGCGGGTAGGTGAAGACCCTGTTTAATGGGCAGAGCAGTTTCAAATGTCAAGAACCTGCCACTTCATAGCTGAAACAACTTAAGTTAAAATTCCAGTATATACCCTGTTGTACTGCGGTAATGAGGGCCTACGCTGTTGAGATAGCCCCACACAAGTCTGTGCCGGGGGAAAGGCACTCAAAGTCCATGGATCCCTTATGCCTGTGCCTAGGCAAAGGAGCTGTGCCTACCATGGGTTCCTGCCTTAGGGGAGCCGGCAGTTATTTTTTCCCATTTGTTCATTTGTTCACTCTCCAAGGCAGGGAGAATGGCTCTGGGCATGTGACATATCCTATTTCCAGCCCAGGGGACTCGGCAATTGCTGAAGCCGGTCCAGGACCCAGTGCAGAGCAGGGAGCGGGGAGTTAAATGGGAGAGAGGTTTTTCCCTAAGGGGGGTGTTTTTGATCTGCGCAGTAAGCTGTACGCAAGTACTTGTCTTTTGTTGAGGGCTGCTTCTCACTGGTTCTGCATGGCCAAGTAGACTCTCAGTGGCTGGGTCTCTCCCGGTAAGGAATACGTCTCCTGAGCACTGATGCCTGCCTCACTGCTCACCCCCAAGCTTATCAGGCCTGAAGGGCTCAGGCTCTTACCAGGTTAGGTCTGGCAACTCCTTGCTGCTTCCAAATGGTCTTTCCCTACCCCTGCCACTCAGTCCGGTTCCTCAACCCTGCCTTTGATGTTCAGGGCTCTCAGATTGCCATATATAATCGAATCACTTGTTTTTTCAGGTCTTTGTTGTAAGAGGGTCCACCGGAAGCATCTGACTACTCCGCCATCTTGGCCTTGCCTCCATATCGCCTCACTCTTATCTATTATGAAGAGATTTTACAGGCTCAAACTTTAGCTCACATCTGTCCAAATTTGAATGACAAGAGTTAGAATTTTGGGTTTTTTTGCCTATATGGACACACATAAGCTCAACATATGATTTGTCAAGAACAAGAACTAAAATAATTATGCTGTAAATTCAAGTTTCAGAAATATGCCATGAGAAGAAGGGGGGAGGAGACAAAAGAGGAGGTTTAAGTCTTAAATAGAATTTGCCTGTCACCACTAGCCTGTCCTTTTGGGTGTGAAGAAAATAAAAGCCAAGCTGAGATAGAATATTGTGGTATGTCATTTCTTCTGAAAGAGCTTTACTTATTCTATTTACATCTGCAAACTTTCAAACCTGAGTATATTAAGCATGAAAACTTGCCTTCAAGAACTAATTCTAAATTATCTACATGTTAGTTATGCTCTCTGTGGTTTCTCAGTATCGTTAAACTGTTCTGAGAACACATATTCATGGTGAAGAACACAGTGTTTAAAAACTCTTATATTCAAAATAGATTTAAAATACAGGTAGTTCCCAACTTATGACTTATTTGAGTTAGGATGAACTACACTTACAGCGTTCTTCTTTTTTTTTTTTTTTTACATCTTATCATTAGTAATATGTACTACTTACAGTGTTGCAGCTTGTAATTTGCTGATGTTATCGTTCTCAGATGTAATTTTTCCAACCCCCAAAGAAAAATAAAGATCAGATTTATAAAGATACTGTTAATAAAAGACAATAATAATGAAACTTAAAGAAAAAAAAAGTGTTCTACTTACATCAGAACCAACTTGCGACAGTGTAGTTGTTGAAACAGAACTCCATCTTAAGTCAGAGACTACCTGTATTTAGGTAGAGAAAAGCAGAAAACTGTTTGGTAAGAAGGCTTTAAAATCTAGCTATAATCAAAATAGAGCTACAAAATGAACAGCTTGATGAGGTAAACCTTTTCAGTGTTAATGAGCTTTTCATTAGGAAGAAGGAGAACCTGAAGAGTAATAAAAGTACCAAGACTAGGAACAACAAGCCACACTAGTAATGATAAGTAACTGTATCTTCACTGGACAATATCTCAGCGTTGAGTAGAGAAAGAAGAGAACACATGTGCTTTCAAGTTTTCATGAATGGCCTAATTCTGGAGTGAGCAGTATACTGTATGAGCAGTATATTGGTTACTTTGAACAGCAGCATTGTGAATAGATTCCATTTAATTGAGTGTATTTTATTTAGGCTTGTTCAGAGATGCAAAAGGAGATATAAATTAAGAATTTTCGCTCCCAGTATAGCAGTAGAGCATAGTAGTTAATAATGTGGAGCAAATTGCTCGGTGTCTCAGTTTCCCAACATATAAAGTGGAGATATTAAGAGTACTTACCTCATAAGGTTGTTGTGAAAGTTGAACAACTTAATGTATTTAAAGCTTCTAGAAATAGCCTTCAGCACATAGTAAGCACTTCATAATTGTTAGCTCTTAATATTGTAATTATTATTATAGTAGGTATATGAGTGGGCTCTGCCTGTCAATTAATTCAACCTATAATGGCTAATTCATAGGATTATGATAACAATGTCTGACATATAGCCTGTTTACAGTAAATGTTTTCTTTTATTGTCATTACTATGGAGAGCTCTATTAATACTTTTTTAGCATGTTTGAATTGTTGCTTGTCCTTGGAATTTATGAAATTGAGTTTTTAATTCAAACTGACCTTTATTTTGATTTGTTAGAACGTGAGGCTTTATTGTGCCAAGAAAAGTTCTCTGTAATTCAGTGAGTATAGTCTACATTTGACTTCTGAGTTAGGAAAATAGGAAATGTGTCTTAAAAAGATTAGAGTCTTGGAGAGGGAAATATTCCACAGGAAGCAGGATACCTCAGTTAACTTTTCCAGTATGAGAATTTTTCCATTTGATAATAAATCTTATTCTTAAAATATCAAATTCTCATACAGATCTCTGAACTTTTGGCTGTGGTTCCTTAACTTATTCTTCGAATCTTGAAATTCTATGGAATTGGTTCTTTTGTCTGATCTCTTCACAGGCTATTGAAAAGTATTGCCGTGTGAGTGGTGGTTTTTCTGGGGTCAAGGATGTATATTCCTCTACTCCTACACATGATGATGTCCAACAGAGCTTCTTTCTTGCTGAAACATTAAAGTAAGTATATGCCTTTTTTATTTTTTTTTTATTGCAGGCTGGTTTTGTTGTGTGATCACTACATAATAAATTATTATTATCCAATACATTACACTAAATTTTATTACAAATATCTTTTCATATGTTTGGGTCTTAAATTTTTAACTGCATCTCAAGAAGAATGACTTAGAATATGACTTAGATATTTTATCGAATAAAAATTTACTACCTTGAAATTATTTTGTCCTAGGCTCTTCAGTGTGCATCAGAATCACCAGGAAGGCTTCGTAAAACACAAACTACTGGGCTATATCCTGAAATTTTCTGGCTCAGTAGCTCTGGGGTGAAGCCTGAGAATTTGCATTTCTGACAAGCTCCTAGGTGATGCTGATGATGCATGTCCTGGAACCAAATCTTGAGCACCCAGAAATCTCTTCAGAATAATCATAGAGTTTTAATGGTATCTCTTCAGGATAATCATGGGGTTTTAATGACACTAGATGGTATATGACCATAGCCACCTATCTTCCCAGGGATATTTCCCATAAAGATAAACATAAAGGGAATGATGGAAAAGAAAAAAGACATTTTATTATTTGGGCTTCCACTCAAAACCCCAGAAACTAGCCTGGAAGAGATAGAGACCTTAAATATGTCTGCTTCCCTAAACATCTAAAAAGTATATATCTCTTGATACCTTCTGCTAATTCCATATTTCCATTTCCTATATACTGTACCTAAATATCTTATAAACTTTTTATTTGTTTAACAAATATTTACTGAATACCTAACTAAGTGGCAAGCACTGTTCAGGACACTTGGGATATATCAGTAGACAAAAAAGACAAATTCTTGCCCTCTTAGAGTTTGCATTCTAGTATACTTCTAGCTTACATTCTGGCATATTACAATTAAAGTATACATGTCTCAAATTAAGTTCCTTATCCTAAATGGCCACCTTATTCTGATTTTTCTAAAAATTATCTCTGGTACTATTATTCCCCAACTTTTCAGCTTGTATGTTATAAAGCCATTTCTGTTTCCTCTTTCTAACATATCACTAAGTCTTCTGTTACATTGTTTTTTTAATTGCCCTCTTCTTTCCATATCTACATTTGACCCTAATGCAGACCTTTATTACTATTGAGATGGTTTGGAACATTTGCCCGATAGTCAATTCTCTGCTTCTAGTCATTCCTTCCATAGTGTCGCTGTGAGTCGGAATGTGTTTGACGGCAGTGGGTTTGGTCATTCCTTGTTCTTATTTATCCTATATGATTAGTTTTCAGAGATTGTATAAAATAGGTGAAAAAGTACTAAACTTTAAGTTACATGCTTGCTACACACAACCTAGCTAATGATCATGTCAAAATAAAACTTTTTTCATTTCAGCTTACGTTTCTGTAAACTGAAATTTGACCCAGATTATGCAAGATGTCTTCTTTTTTATTTTTTAATTTCAAAACTTAAAATATGTAAAAATAGTACAATAAATATTTGTGTATTCTTCATCTGTATTTACCAACTGTGACTTTTTGCCACATTTTATCTTGTTCTGTCTACACCCACACACACCCACACATGCACACACACAATATATATATACACACCCACACATAGTTTTACTATTTTATTTTAAAACATTTTTCTGCTGAACAATTTGAAAGTTAACCTCATGATACTTCAGCATCTTGCTTTCAAGAAAAGGACATTCTCCTGCATAATCATAATACAGTTATCACACCTGAGAAACTTAAACATTGATATAACAGCACTGTTATCTAACATGTTATCAAATTTCCCCATTTCTTCCAGTAATACACTGTATAGCTGTCTTTTACCCCAATGATAATTTTATATTACTCAGTGCTAGAAAGGAAATGTAAACAAAATGTAAAAGTCTTTTAGAGGAGGAAAAATTTGCCTAAAGGAAAATGTCATGGAAACCATGGCATTTAGCCAGACTTGAAGGCAAGGTAAGATTAACATGGCAGATGAGTTGGTATTCAGGATGGTGGTTGTAAGGCAGATGTTATAGATTGAATTGTGTTCCCCAGAAAAGCTATGTTGAAGTCCTAACCCCCAGTGCCCGTGACTATGACCTTGTTTAGAAATAGGGTCTTTGTAGATGCTTTCAGTTAACATGAGGTCATACCAGAAGAAGGCAGGTCCTAATCCCATCTGAGTGGTATCTTATAAAAGAGAACAGACAGAGAGACAGAAATAGACACAGGGGGAAGACATAATAGAAGATGCATGTAGAAACCAAGGAACACCAAGGAATGCCAGGAGCTTCTAGAAGCTAGGAGAAAGGCATGGAACAGTTCCAATAGCCAATACCCTGGTTTGGATTTTTGGCCTCCAGAACTGTGAGAAAATAAATTCCTATTCTTTATGGCCACCCACTTTGTGGTATTTTGTTACAGCAGCTCTAGAACACTAAGGCAGTAGACAGTGGAATATTAAGAATAAAAGAGATCTCAAAAGTGGAACTGACAAGTCTTGATATCATATTAGATTTGGGGAGATTCAGTAAAATGTAAGAATTAGAGATGATATTAAAGTTTCCAATGTAGTGAACTGTAAGGATTATGATACCAAAGAGTGAAAATAAGCCAATTGAAAAAAGAAATAGGTTTTCAGAGAAGATACTGAGTTACTTTTGGAACATGTTTCCAAGAGGCATTTGTAAATACAGATGTATAGCTCAAAAGATAAATTCAGAATGATTTTGAAGTATGAAAGAAAAGATGTAGGTCTGACCCTTTGAAAATGCCTCCCTTAACAAATGAGAGGGAATTCCAGTTTAGCTTGCCAGAACAGACACATGCATTTATCCTCCACTCTCCCTTGAAAGCCATTAAAATGACAGTAAAGGGCAAAAAGATACAAAGGGTATGGGCAAGGAGAATGAGAAAGAAATCAACAGCAGATAAGAGATGTCAGCAAAATTGTAGAAGACTGAAATAAAAGCAGAGAAAGCTAAGTATCTGCATCAAGGGAAGTTAATTTAAAGCTAGCTGATGAGTACTTCAGAACCTTGGAAGGATCCAAGGCCAGGGTGCAGGCTAGGACTGAAAACTAGAAATTTTTTTGAAGTTTGTATAAGGAGTAGTTAGATCCCAAATCAACCCCTGCCCCATCTCTACCCTGAACAAAACTTAGAGATTTGCTATCTGAAGAGGCTGAATGATAGAGACTTTGGACTTACTAATACCAGGCTCAAGTGAAAGTAGACAGACGATCTGAAGGGAAATTGATTAGCTGGTGAGAAGAGATCTTTAGATACTGATTCCCTCAACAAAATAGCCATGTCCCCACCCATTCACCAATGATGAAGCCCAACAGTAAGCACCAACCTGCCTATAGAGATTCCAATCAGCATTTTAGTGCTTCACTTTTAAATACTAATAGTATGGACTTAGAAATGTTTATCAAGCTATGGTCATATAAGACTTGTGTAGTTTATCTATGTTTGTTATACTTTAAGTTTATTTAAAAATAAAATATGACTGGATGGCTAAGAATCATCATATACTTGAGGTAAGTTCCCAAGCTTCTAATACCAAAATAACCATAAAAGGGCGGTAGGGGGAAGGAACTCAACAGCAGATGCAACACAGGGAGTTACAGAAAACTGAAATTAGCATTCTCATATAAGAAAAGATAGTGCAAGGACAAGAAAAAAAAATACTATAAAAGGAGAACAATCAGATAACAAGAAAGAGGTCTTGGAATTATTGGAATTAAAATTAAAGTGCAGAAAAAGTTTAAAACTCAGTAGAAGGGTTAGAAATGCAAGTTGAGAAAATACAGAAAAGAATGGAAAAAAAGACAAACAGTTGTAAAATAAGGGAGACAACATAAAATCAGAGTCTCAGCCCAGAAAGTGCTATATCTGTTTTAAAGAAGTTCTACAAAAAGGAAGGTATAGGAGAAGGAATCATCAAAGCAATTCAAGGAAATGGCCCAGAACTGAAGAACTTGTTTCCAGATTGAAAGAAATCAGGTCCCAGCACAGCAGATGGAAACAGGCCCACCACAGCCCTTCACCGTAGAATGTCAGAATCCCTGGAGTAAAGAAAAGATCTGAAAGCCGCCAAAGAGAAGAACAGTCTTGTAAAATGGATCAGGAATCAGAATGGCTTTGGACTTCTCAAGAGCAACAGTGAACGCTAGAAGCAGCGAAGCAGTTCCTTCAAAATTATGAGACAAAATTAATTCCAACCTTGAATTGTAAGTTTTTAGCTATGTTAGGTCTCAAAAATCTCCTCCCGTGTGCTCTTTCTGTTATGTTTTTGGGAGATATGCTCCACCAAAAAATGGTTCTAAACCAAAAACAAAGACGTGGAGTACAGAGAGCAAGTGAAAGAGAATGGTTAAGAGGACAACCAGTCCAGGTTGAACAGGGCAGAAGTCTCTGGGAGAGACTTTTTGAAGATTAAATTTATAAAATGTTTATATCTAAATATTTTGAGAGAAGATTTAGACAATTGGTAGAGATTTTAAGTACTTAAAGTGATTTTTTTAAGTACAAGTCAGTCCAGTTTTTAGGTTGGGGAAGGGTTTGTGCAAGGAAGGAAAAGCTGGGAATAGCTTTCAGTTAACATGTGAAATTGCTTTAAGACTTTTGTCTGGAGTCCAGATTACTTTATAAGAAAAGGTAAATAATAGCTCTCTGCCACATTTCTCCCTTTGCAAGAAAGAGAAATATATCCTTTGGTAATGGCTTTGCTTCCTTCCAAAATTGTCTGTGTATAGGTTTTAGTGAAATAACAATTGATCAAAAATGCATTAAGCTAAAAGAATTCAAGGAACATAGATGATAGAACACCAAGATTCATAGGAGTTAAACACTTTCCCTGGAGCAGCCCTTTAATTGTTAAATGAATGTCTCCCGTTTGGATTCTCTATAGTTCTATTACTTTGTACCATTTACTATTATAAATCAATTTCTTTTAACAAAAACCTTGAAGGAGAAGTATTTATTTTATATCTCTACCTCAGTCTCTGCATTCCTTCATATAGGTATAATTAGGCTTTCATTGAATCTCAGTTCAATTCTAGTGCTTTACTTGAAAGTCTTATAAATTGAGAAAAGTGTACATGTTGAGGATACATTTTAACCAGTTTTTCTGAGTTCATGTATATCAGGCATTAAAATGCCTAAGAGAAATCACAGGTAAGTTGGAAACATGGTCTTTTCAATATTTGTTGTCAAAGGAAAGAGATATACCCTAAAATAAGGACCAAGTTTAACACTGTGTCTCTGCCTTCAGTGGCATCAAAATCTCTGGGGCAGAAATTGTGTGTGTTAGTCTTGCTTATGTGCTTTTTTCCCCTATCTCTTTTCAAGCTCAAATAATTCAAATATTCAAAATTTGGCAAAATTTTGGAAAACTGTAATATATTAAGAATTTTTTAAAGACATAATCACAGTTATGGGAAAATATTGTATATTATTTCTGTTATAATAAGAGTTGTTATATGTTTAGTACTGGTTGAATAGTTAAATATGGCACATCCATACAATGGACATTACGTAGCCAGTAGCAATTGCAGTTTTATAGATTTTTTTGATAATGTAGGGAAATTTTCACAATATAGTATTAAGCTATTAAGTGTACATACATATATAAAACATAGATGAATGAGTTAATATATAGTCCAACAACATCAAAATGTGCACTGCGGTTTAGCTTAATTGATGTTATTTCACTTTTTTAAAATACTTTTCTGTTTATGCTTTTGTAATCAGAAAAAAAAATTTAATAGATTAAGCTGCAACCATATTTTCCAGCCTCAAGTTGAGTTGCTGTCTTTGTGTCTAGAATCAAAAGAAATTATCCAGGCCGATAAATAGCGCCATAACACCACCACCACCACCAACAGTCCCAATGCTTAAATTCTCTTTACAGCATACAGCTTTGTAAAGGCAAGAACTTTTAACTGCTCCAGTCTCCCTCACACTTAGTACACTGTACACAAAGAACTCAATAAATATGTGTTGATTTATTGGATAGATCTTTAGGTTGTGTTATGTAAGGAAAAAAAGTTGGCTTTTGTAGCTCTACCTGATCATTCTTAAGTAGTTTTTAATTATATCATTTTATCATATTCAATTGTATTTTTTAAGATATTCCCTGATCATCCTGTATAAAATTTTAAACTGCTCCCTTACTCCCTATCACTTTTCCCAGCTTTACTTTCCTTTATAGCACTTATCTTCTAACACCATATAATTTCCTTACTAATTCCCCATCTAGAATATAAACTCCATGAGAGAGATGATTTTTGTATGTTTTAATTATGGAGGCCACACATAAAATAGGTGTTTCAGTATTAAATATTTGTTGAATAAAGGGTTGAAACATTTGATTCTAAGAGAGACAACTGGAAAACAATATCTTGCAAAAGTGGGAGTGAGTAGGGTGAAGAAAATAGTAGACCTCTATTATCTCCTGGTTGGGGCTCAGGCCTTGATCTCAGAATTCAGTTAGTGCTAGGAAGTGGCTAATACTGGGTAATGGAGTTGGTAAAGCAAGAAGGACCAAGGCAAGATGTGAAAACTGGAAGAGACAGGGAAGTGGATAATTTTCATTAGAGAGTCAAAGGTTCAGATGGCCACACCAAAAAGGAAACCAAAAACTGTGCAAACGAGCTGGTGTTAGAAGTTACACAAAGTTGGTAAACCTAGGGCCATGGTTCTCAAACTTGAGCGCGTGTCAGAATCACCTGGAAGATTTCTTAAAACAGAGTTTTCTGATCAGGAAGTCTAGAGTAGGGCCTGAGAATTTGCATTTCTAGCAAGTTCCCAGGAGCTACTGATGCTGCTGGTTTGAGGAACCACACTTTGAGAACCACTGATGCTTATGGCTCAGTAAACCAATTGAGAATCAAGAAATTACCTATGCTGACAAGGAAGCTAGCACATCATATGGTCAGGTAAGCAAAGCATTGTTTAACTGCTATATTTATGTAGTCTGAAAAACCAAACCAAACCTATTGCTGTTGAGTCAATTCCGACCCACAGCGACCCTATAGGACAGAGTAGAACTGCCCCATAGGGTTTCCAAGGAGCAACTGGTGGATTCAAACTGCCGACCTTTTGGTTAGCAGCCGAGCTCTTAACCACCTGTACCAGCAGGGTTCCTTATGTAGTCTAGTCTCCTCAGATAGGTGCACTAGAGGACCATAACCATGGTCTACAGTTTTTAAATCCCTCTTACCAGTCTTATCACAGTGCAATCCAAATATTAGACACTAGGATATGCGTGCGCACATGCTCACACACACAGTGATTTTCACTTACACTATTTAATATAAGCATTTTTTTTTTTTTCAGTTTGAATACCAGTTTTTTTTCTACAGTAGAGGGAGCTACAACCCAAATTGTATTTATGTAGCAGTAACACATAATAAGGTTATTTTCCTTTAACATCGTTTTCCATTACTTTTTTTTTTTTTTATCTTAAGTCAACTTTATTGAGGTGATTTAAGTGTACCATTTTATCTGTTTTAGCAAATGTATAAGCCTGAGTAACTAGCACCCTGTTAAGATAAGGAAGATTTCCATCCTAGCCCCTTTGCAGTCAATTCTACCCTACCCCAAACTCCTATCTGCTTTATGTTACTGTAGGTTCTAGAATTTCATACAAATTGAATCCTGCAGTATACAGTTATTTTGTGCCTGCCTTCTTTTTCAGCATATGTTTTTGAGATTCATCCATATTATTGCATGTATCAGTCATTCGTGTCTTTCTATTGATGAGTAGTGTTCTCTTGTATGGATATACTACACTTTGTTTTTCCATTCACTTTTTGATGGTCCGTTAATCATCTTTTTGAAAGAGATCGGAAAGAAAAGGAATTCATAGTTTGTTTGCCATTTGGTTACACTTAAATACCTTCCTCTTATTTTTTTTTTCTTTCTGGGAATTTTTAAATTTTTGCCTTAAAACTAAATAATTTCATCTAATTTGCTATTATCAAATAAATAATTACCAAATAATTTGCCATAATTAAATAAAATTCTAAATGTTTTTAATCTGGTGCTTCTTAAAGTAGAGATGGCAAAGGTAGAATAAACTAATAAGGAGCTAAAATTTTTAGCAAGTCTTCCTTTCAAAAACTCAAGTAAGCATTGTTGCCTGCAATTTATTGTCCTTAGTTTGTCCAGGTTTTTAAAAAATTCCAAAGAGACTTCTAATTCTCCCTTTGCAAACTATTTCACTAAGCAAGGTTTTCTTTATAATTGGCTGAATTTTGCTAATTAACTGCTTTTTCTAAGGGAAAGTACTATTAAAAAGAAAGCAAATATATCAAAATGTTAATTGTAGCATCTACAAGCTAAATATACATGGGTTCCACAATGTTTTTGTATGTTTAAAAATTTTTGTAATAAAATAATGGGGGAAACATTAGCAAATTATTGTCATTATATCCTTTAGTAGGCTCTAGTTCCCTGGTGAAGGATATCATGTTTGGTAAAGTAGAGGGTCAGCGAAAAAGAGGAAGACCCTCAAGAAGATGGATTGACATGTGGCTGCAACAGTGGGTTCAAACATGACAACAATTGTGAGGATGGCAGAGGACCAGGCAGTGTTTCATTCTTTTGTACATAAGGTATCTATGAGTTGTAATCGACTCAACGGCACCTGACAACAACAGTTCTGTTTTTCACAGGTACTGTTATCTTAGTTTGCCTTCCTGTGAAGTTATTCTCAGTATAAGCAAATGAAAACACAGTGAGCCAGCTATCAGACTATTAAAGCTAATTTTCTAGAGAACAAGGTTTTGAAGTAGCTTCAAATACAGATGATGGTTTTATCAACAAAACATCAACAGTAGTATGATTTTTAAGTTTGTAAGTGCAATTGCCTAAGTAATATCTTTAGGGCAGAGAGGGAGGAATCAGTGAGATGGTTGAGTGTGGGGATCCTTGGACAAGGAAAACATAGTTCAAAAGGGAAGAATGAAAAACAAAGCCACTATTCCTTTCCTTTTGGCTTTTATTTTGTCTGTAACAGAATCCTAAAGTTAACCTCCTAGCATGTTGTGATTCTTCTTGTTTTTAGTTGCCACTGAGTCAGCTCTGACTCATGGCGACTTTATGTATAACAGAAGGAACTGTTGCCCGATCCTTTGCCATATTCATGATCATTGGTATGTGTGAGTTCATTATTGTGGCTATTGTGTCGTTCCATCTCATTTCCCTCATTTGCACTGACCCTCTACTTTACTAAACATGACATCCTTTTTGAGAGAAGAGCAGTTTTTTCATCTGGAAAAGAAAAGCAACATCAAGTCCCCTGTTCTCTGCTGTTTCCTCTCACCCCTGGAGGCTGATTTGTACACTAAGTCAACTTCATAAGTATTTATTTAGTCTCTTCTCAGAAAGGAACCTTGATGTCACAGTGATTAAAACAATCAGCTGCTAACCGAAAGGTTGGTAATTCAAACCCACCAGCCACCTCTGTGGGAGAAAGATGTGGCAGTCTGTTTCCATAAATATTACAGCCTTGGAAACCCTATGAGGCAGTTCTGCTCTGTCCTATAAAAACCAAAAACCAAACCCATTGCCGTTGAGTTGATTCTGACTTATAGCAACCCTATGACCCTACAAGACAGGATGGAACTGCCCCCTATGGTTTCCAAGGAGGTCCTGGTGGATTCGAACTGCCGACCTTCTGGTTAGCAGCCATAGCTCTTAACCACTGTGCCACCGGAGTTTCCACTCTGTCCTGCAGGGTCACTGTGAGTCGTAATTGACTTGATGGCAACAGGTCTCTTCCCGGAATTGTACTATTTGAAACTAAAACATACTAAGACATACACTCCACCCATGGGGAGCTTGCAGTCTAGTTAAGAAATCTCTCACTCGTAGGCATATAAAAATTCATAAAGTACAAAGTGTATATGGTCAAGTGCTAAATTGTATAAGGTAGAATATGAATGTTTTAGAAATTTAGAGAAGGGAATTTTGGTGCCACTAGCGTAAGGAGCCCTGGTGACGCATTGGTAAAGCACTCCGCTGCTAACCGAAAGGTTGGCGATTCAAACCCACCTAGCAATTCTATGGGAGAAAGACCTGACAATCTGCTTTCATAAAGATTACAGCTAAGAAAATCCTATGGGACATTTCTGCTTTGTCACATGGGGTCGCTATGAGTCGTAACTGGCACATAACAACAATAGAGTAATCATGAAGAAAGATTGAAATGTTGCTAAATGATACATAAGATTTTAATAGGTGAGATAAAGTAGAAAGTTATTTTATGAAAAGACTGATCCAGCTTTAGAAAATAAATGCTACCATTTCAAAAGATGGTAAGAAAACTAGCCTGACTAAAGAGTATCCATTAGGGAAGTAGTAGGAGGTAAGATTCTGGAATCAAAATCAGAGAAGAAGTGGCATGCTAAAAAGGGAATCATGAGATAAAATGCAAGGTACCCACACTTTAATTCCATCTCCCTCTATCAGCCACCATAGCTTATATGTGGTATGTAATTGAAGGAAAACAACTACAACTAAGAGGAGAGTGAAACCTCAAGGGGAGAAAAGTAACATGTTATTTTAAATTATTGTAATCTATAGTAAGGTTCCGAAGAAACTTCCTATCAAGAACTACTACATATGTAATTTTGCCATCAATATTAATATTCTTTTACAAATGATGGAGAGAAACACAGCAGAATAGGAAAGATATAATTTTAAAGAAAGGAAAAGTTGTATTGAGGAAATTAAAGATCAATTCATTTAACATCTATTTTCATAAAATTGTAGAATATCATGGTATAAAGATTTTAGAGAAAAAGTAGTGACCATGAAGGGCCAGAAAGATTTCCTGACAACAAGTTCTTGCTGGACTAACTTTGATGTTCTTTTTGGATTAGGTTAATACTAGATGTGACAATCAGGAATTCCATGAACATGATTATATGGCTTTGAGCAAATCATGTGGCAGAGTCTCTCAGAATGGACAAGTAGGACTTCTGCTTTCACCAAGATGGTGTAATAGGAACCAGATTTACCCTTTCACCTGAAACAAACAAAATATACATGAAACAGTGGTTTTCAAGACACTAGAGAGTAGGCAGTGAAGGACAGTGATCCCTGACAGACAGGAACCAGATGAGGTGAGCTCTACGATTGTCCCAGCTTACTGTCTTGAGAGATTTCCAAATTACAGCACAGGGAGAGGGACCTGAGGCAGAGCCCAGCAGATTCCCTGAGAAGATGGAACTGTGAGTCCAGGAAAACAAAGAAAGTTAGAGTTGGCAGGACAGAGTGCTAGAGGGGAGAGAGCTGCACAGAAAGAGAACCCCTTCAGCTATTCACCAGAGTACTGATCAGCACATGCATGTTAGGAAACTACCTGAAGCAGGCGAAAGAACCATCCAAGAGAATTAAAGGGAATAGTTTCCAGTGCTCACACAGGGCCAGGAACAGTGCCTGTTCCCACCAACCAGACTGGAAAAACTCATAATTCACAGGGCTCTGGATAGAGTACTCAGGATGGTCCTGCCTCAGTAGTGGTGAATAAACATCCCTAGATTGAGTACGTCTTTGGACTTACATTTAAAAATCATGAAAGCAGCACTTGAAAGGATCAGACTGTTTGCAAGTAACTTAACTGCATCCTGCAACAAAGCTCAAGAAGATTTATAGAAATAGGAATATACAGCACCCAACAAGGTGTGAGTCAAAGATTCTGGTAATCAAAGATTACCAGACACGCAAAGAGGCAGGAAAGCATGACCAATGAGAGACTTAATTTCAATCAAATGAGAACTGATATAGATGTTAGAATTAGCCAGCAATAACATTAAAATGGTTATTATAATTATATTCCATATGTTCAAAAAGTTAGGTAGAGACATGGAAAATATAAAAACCCAAATTGAACCTCTAGAAATGAAAACTAAGATGTATGAGTTGAAAAATATTCTGGATAGGATTAATAGAAGATTAGACACAGCAAAAGAAAAGATTAGTGAACTTGAAGACATAGTGATAGAAACTATACAAAGTGAAACAAGAGGAAAAAGAATTTTTAAAAAATGAACATCAGTGAGCTGTGGGACAACTTCAAGTGGCTTGATATATGTATGAAATTGGAGTCTTCAAAGAAGAGGGTAGAGAGGAGGGACAAAAAAAATTGAAGAAATAATGGCCAAAATTTTTCCAAATGATGTAAACTCTACAGCCACAGATCAAGAAACTCAGCAAGCCCAAAGTACAAAAAAACGTGAATAAAACTTCACCACGACCCATCATAATCAAATTGCTCAGAACCAGTTACAAATATTAAAAGCAATCAGAGGAAAAAGATGGTTATGCATCAAGGAGCAAATATAAGGATGACAACAGAGTTCTCACCAGAAACAAAACCAATATCCTTCATGAACACAAATATAAAATTTCTAATCCAAATTTTAGCAAATCAAATCCAACAACATATTAGATGGATAATACACTATGACCAAGTGGGTTTATGGATGATTGGTTTAACATTTTAAAATCAGTCAGTGAACTTAAAAAGACACAGAAAAGTCTGTTTCCGTTTTTTTTTTTAATGTGCTTTAAGTGAAAGTTTATAATTCAAGTTAGTTTCTCATACAAAAGTTTATATACACTTTGTTATGTGACCCTAGTTGTTCTTCCTGTACTGTGACAGCATATTCCTCCTTTCCACTCCGGATTTCCTGTGTCCATTCAACCAGCTCCTGTCCCTTTCTGCCTTCTCATCTCGCCTCTGGACAGCAGCTGCCCATTTAGTCTCATGTATCTACTTGAGCTAAGAAGCACACTCTTCACGAGTATCATTTTATGTCTTACAGTACCGTCTAATCTTTGAAGAGTTGGCCTCAGGAATGGTTTTAGTTTTGGGCTAACAGAGAGTCCAGGGACCATGTCTTCCAGGATCCTTCCAGTCTCAGTCAAACCATTAAGTCTGCTCTTTTTACTAGAATTTGAGTTCTTCACCCTACTTTTCTCCTGTGTCATCAGGGGCTCTCTGTTGTGTTTCCTGTCAGGGTGGTCATTGGTAGTAGCCAGGCACCATCTAGTTCTTCTGGTCTCAGGCTGATGGAGTCTGGTTTATGTGGCCCTTTCTGTCTCTTGGGCTAATATTTCCCTTGTGTCTTTGGTGTTCTTCATTCTCCTTTGCTCCAGGTGGGTTGGGACCAATTGATGCATCTTAGATGGCTGCTCGCTAGCTTTTAAGACCCCGGATGCCGCTCACCAAAGTTGGATGCAGAACATTTTCTTAATAAACTTTGTTATGCCAGTTGACCTAGATGTCCCTGAAAGCATGGTCCCCAGACCTCTACCCCTGCTACTCTGTCCCTCAAAGTGTTCCAACAGCTGTTTCTGATAGAAACTCTAAACAAACAAGGAAACCGTATTTTTACGCAAATAATGTGCACCTTCTGTGTTTGTTTGCAGCCGTGCCCTCCCCCCGTGAGACACCGTTGTAAGCGCCGCCATGCCAACCCTCTTCCACATGTTGCTGTAAAAGAAAAAAAGTAGCATAGCATGCTTACGAAAATACCTCATGGGGGTAGGGCACAGCTGGCAAACAAACACAGAAAGTGTGCATTATTTGCATAAAAATATGGTAGGGAACTTATCCTGATGAAGGGCATCTATGAAAATCCTACTGCTAACATCCTATTGAATGTTTTCCTCATGAGATCAAGACAAAGACAAGTATGTCTGCTCTCATCACTTCTATTCAACATTGTATTGAAGTTCTAGCCAATGCAGTCAGGCAAGAAAAGGAAATAAAAGATATCCAAACTGGAAAGGAAGAAGTAAAACTATCTTTTTTCATAGATGGCATGATTGTCTATGTAGAAAATCCTATGGAATTTACCAAAAAACTACTAGAACTGATAAGTAAATTTTGCAAGGTTGCAGATACGTACCAAAATCAATTGTACATACTACCAATTAACAATCAGAAATGGAAACTTAAAAAAAAAAAGCATTAAAAATATGAAATAGAGATAAATCATGACAAAATATGTGAAAGACTTGTACCCAAAACTAGAAAACATTGCTGAGAGAAATTAAAGAAGACCAAAATAAATGGAGAAATAGATCTTGTTCATGGTTCCGAAGACTCAGTATTGTTAAGATGTTTATGTTAAGATGTTAATTCTCTCCAAATTGATCTATAGACTCAGTGCAATCTCAATTGGTATCTCAACAGGCTTTTTTACAGAAATTGACAGACTGTTTCTAATTTCATATGGAAATGCGAAGGACTAAAATAACTAAAACAAGTTTGAAAAAAAAAAAAAGATAACACTAGCTGATTTCAGGACTTCTGATAAAGCTATAATAATCAAAATGGTGAGGTAGTGATTTAATGATAGACAAATGTATCAATGGAACAGAAAAAAAATACATATATGGACAACTGATTTTTGACAAATGTGCAAAGACACAAAGACAATGCAGTGAAGAAATACAGGCTTTTCAACAAAACTAGCTGAAACAGTTGGATTTCTCTGTGAAAAAAGAAAAAAAAAGAACTTTGATTACTACCTTCTGTAATATACAAAAATCAACTCAAAATGGATCATTGACCTAAATTAAAAACCTAAATATATAAAACTTTTAGAAGAAAACATAGGAGAAAATTTTTGCGACCTTGGGCTAGGCAAAAATTTCTTAGGTAGTACTGAAAGTATAATCCATAAAAGAACAAATTGGTTAATTGGACTCTAAATCCTCTGCTCTTTGAAAAACATTGTTAAGAGAATGAAAAGGCAAGTTATAGGCTGAGGTGAAATCTTTGCAAAGCATACATATCTAGAATATATAAAGAATTCTGGAAACTCAACGATAAGAAAACACACAAACCAGTTTAAACCTTGGAAAAGTTTTGAACAGACACGTCACAAAAGAAGATTTAAAAATGGCAAATAAGCCCGTGAAGTATGTCCAACATCATTAGTGCAAGTTAAAACTACAATGAGATACCACTACACGCCTACTAGAATGTCAGAATAAACCCACATCTGAAGAGGTATCCCCCTTTCCTTCCTGCCTTTGAGCTTTTTGTGTGAAGATGTAAAGCATGGAGCATCTTGTAACCCTGATGAGAAAGTAAAGAAAATCATGGAGATGCTGAATACTGGAGGAAAAATTAAAAATAAGATCTTCTGCCAACTCAGAAATTCCCCTCCATAAATGTGGAAAACAAAGGAAATAGTTTTATTATTGAATAAACATTCAGTCAGACTGCAGTTTCTATCACAGACAATCTGCTAATGAGATTGCAAAAACAGAAAGAAATTGTACCTTTCTGTACAGTCGGTAGATACAGTCCATTACAGACATGTTCTCAAAATAAAGGATAACTTGTCCCTGTGTAAAGTACTTGACAGCATGGTTTGCTCTATAGTGTTCATGATAAATTCATGTAGTAATTGGAGTGGCCATCTGTGTTAGTTAATTGCCTTTACCCAAAGGAAAAAATAAAACCGCTTCTCCTTTATGACAAGTAGATAGTTATAGCTTAGAGCAAGGCATCTAGGCTAAACTCCACTGGGACAGGGAGATAGGGATCCTATCTTCCTTCATGTTTCATTTCAAAGATATGGCCCCCAGACCTTTAAGGAAAACATTTCTGGATTGTAAAGTTGGCAAGGGGCTTGGTTAGCTTTTAAAAAGATTTACATACATCTCAAAAGGACAGAGGAAGAATTTACAATTACAAGTTTTCTCCAGGCAGTGCTCTAAAAGAGTGAAGGGGAAAGGTCTCTTTCCCTTTTGGCATCAGGGGGAAAAAAAAAAATTTTTTTTTCTTCATTTACCCTTCGTTACACAACCCAGAGCTCTGACATTGTTTCTCTGCTAAATTAACTAACTTTTGTTACCATCTGCCTCTGGGCTTTTTGTTTTAGGCGATAATAAACCTGTTGTTTTAGGTATATTCTGTACCATATAGGGGCGCGGAAATTAAGAGCTCTCCTGGTGGCGCAGAGATTAAGAGCTAGCTGCTAACCAAAAGGTTGACAGTTCGAATCAACCAGTGGCTCCTTGGAAACCCTGTGAGTTGTTATGAGTTGGAATTGACTCGATGGCAATGGGTTTGCTTCTTGGTTTGGTTATAGGGAAAATCATCCTAAGTTTTTCAGCCTTTACAGGCAGAGGAAAATTAATTCCTCCCAGCTGCATTACATCTGAAGACAAAGGCTAAATAAACCATTGCAACATACGGGAAATGTGTGCTTCCTCCAGTGTATCTTAAAAATTCATATATATTTAGCATTTGAGTTAGTGATATATTAATGTTTGTTTCAAACTTTTTTCTTACCCCCTTGCTCCCTCCAGGAAACTTTTAATATTTGAGAAAGAATGTGGGGAAGGGCGGAGAGGAAGATCTTTTGGAGAGGTTAATTATGTGTTTTTAATGCATCATCTTTTAGAATATAATTTCCACAGAGTATTTTCATCTTAATTTGATAGCTTTCTTGTCAGTCCATTCCAGAAGACATTATTTAGACATTAGAACTATAAATGAAATGGAAGTTTTAAGTATAGTATTTTTAAAACAATCTTAAATATATAATTCTTAATGCAAGCCTTTTTAGACTTGTGACACTCATCCATAATGCTCGGAATATTTCCACTGGTGGTTTTGAGAAAGAGTAAATGAATCATTACAACTGTTAAAGGGCTAAGAACACAGTAACTTGGTGGTCAGTTCTTTAGCCTTACCAGTTCTCGCTAGACACCTCACTGCTTCTTTTCAGATTTGTTTGACTTTTCTTTCTGTAAAACTTTTCTATTTCAGTTACCACCAGCACTCTGTTGAGATGAGTTTTAGCACTACTGCTTCCTCTAAATGTCTTGGTCTTTAGATAAGAGAAAAATAAAAGGAATGTAAGTGAACAGCATTTAAAAACAGCTCTAAAAAGTAAGCAACCATTAAAAACATCTAGTAAAACTGAAGTAATTAGAAGCACATTCTTTTTATATACCTACAGGCTTTTGTCAGTGCCATTTTGTCATCTATTATCTCTGACTTTTGAACTATAGTTTTTAAAAATAATTCTTACTAGAGAAAAAAATTTAATAGTCTGAGAGAGAATTTAGATTATAGACTTTTTCTCAGCTTTCACAGAAAAGACTATGCATCACCAGCTATTCTGTTTTTTAAATCTAGATAAAAAATTTTAAATTTGAATCAGTAATAGTATACCAGTGTAATGGACATCCATTTCTGAATGAATAATCCAAAGTTAAAAAGAGTTATTAGCCTTATTACTTTAGTTTGAGACACTGATTTTTTAAAATAAATTTTTAAGTATATAAAAAATTTAATGTCAGCTCCTGCTCCCTAGGGATTATTTGGCTCTCTGAGAAGTGGTCAGTCTTGTTCTAAATCCCCAGGAGCAAGCAACAGTAGTTACGGTTTATGGCTATCATGGAGGGTAGGGATGATAGTTGTACTAGGTTTTTAGGGCCGCCATAACAATTTACCACAAACTTGGTGGCTTAAAACAACAGAAGTTTATTCTCTCACAATTCTAGAAGCCAAAAGTCCAAAATCAAGCCCTCTGAAGGCTCTAGGGGAGAATCCTTCTTTGCCTCTTCCAGCTTCTGGGGACTTCTGGTATTCCTTGGCTTGTGGCAACATAACTTCAATCTTTGTCTCTGTCTTCTAATGTCCTTCTTTCCTGTGTGTCTCTGTGTCCAAATTTCCCACTCCTTTCTCTTATGAAGACACTAGTCATTGGATTTAGGGCCTGTCCTAAATCCAGGAAGATTTCATCTCAAGATCCTTAACTATATCTGTAACAATGCTATTTCCAAATAAGGTCACATTCTGAGGTCCCATGTGGATGTGAATTTTGGCAGGCACTGTTTAACCCACAATGATCCCTGAGTGGTGCAAACAGTTAAGCACTTGACTGCTAGCCAGAAGGTTCCAGAGGTGCCTCGGAAGATAGACCTGGCAACCTGCTTCCAAAAAGTCACAGCCTGAAAACTCCATGGAGCAGTTCTACCCTGCACACATGGGATCACCATGAGTCGGAATTGACTCCATGGCAGCTAACAACAGTATTCAACCCACTCTAGTAGTATTTAATTAAAATTCTTCCATTAAAGGATGGTTTAAAAATTTAAATTTAAAAAAAGTTAACATGCGCAGCTGCTAACCAAAAGGTTGGAGGATCAGTTCTACCCAGAGGCACATCAAAAGAAAGGCCTGGTGATCTACATCTGAAAAATCAGCCATTGAAAACTATGGAGCACAGTTCTATTCTGAAACACATGGGATCACAGTGAGTTGAAATCAACTCAGTGGCAACTCGTGTTTTTTGTTTTTTGTTTTTAATAATAGTGACACTATTTGTTATGTATAACTTTCCCATTCATTATCTTATTGATTTTTGTAACATTTGTTTGCTTGAGGTACTTCCATGGCATCCCCCATGGAAAGAAATGATTTTGGAGGAAACGTTAGCATTTTCTTTCTCCACTCTTTCACTTATTCTTCCCCACAAGTGATAAAAAACTGGGGAGAGCTAGACATCTATTAGCCCACTTTTAACTTAGAGGCAGGGGCACTGCATGGAATTGTACTCAACATAGTTCTCCTGGACATGTCTGTGCCTAGGACACCCAAGAGCTTCAGCTTCGGATCTCCATACAGTAAGCATACCAAGCATGGTCTTCTGCTATGTCCAACCAAGTGTTTCTTGGTTTTGTTTTGTTTTTCGTTTTTCATTCCAGCCTCTCTGCCTGCAACCTTGTAAATAAATCAGAGTCAAGCACATCTCAAGGTCAGGAGTCAAGGAGTGAGATAGGAAGCCTTGTTACTCTCCAGTCCAGCTTTACCAGTAATAGTGTGGCTATGTAATCCCCATTTACCTCAGGTCTATATGTTTTTGCTCTATCATCCAAAATTATAACAGTAATCTGAAAACGATATTGGTAATCCTATCTTAAAAATAAAGAAACTTAGGTTAAAACAAGTGTAAAGGAATTCTTCGCTGAGACCTTCACTGAGGCTTTCTGAGGCCCAGCTAGTCATTGCCAAGGTCAAGAGTCAGAACCCAGATTTCCTGACCCTGTCTAGTTGTTTTTTGTACTTTGATGACCACCTAGTAGGATTCAGAATAGAATTTGCCCAACATTTTAGGTAAGAATCATTGTGTACGTTGACTCTATCACTTTTAGTTTCTAAATGACCATTGTGGCTTGAAGTGTGGTTGGAGCGGTCAGGAATCACTTGCCTTCATATAAACAGTGCTATTACCCATTAAGAATGATTAATAAATTATTAAACCTCCCATAAAACTGTAACGTTTCTAACAAAGCCCTCTGAAACCTTTATTTAACAGCTTGGAGTACCTGCTCCAAGAACTGTAAAAAACTATTAATGTATTCAGAGGAGTCATGCAGAAGTTCTTGCTATGTCCAAATAATGTACTTTACTTATTTCCTTCAATGTTTATGAATAAATGTGAATTAATTTTTAGTTGTATTCAAGCCAGAACATCTTATTCATGATTTTTAAAAGAACTACTTAGAAAAATTATGGAATGGTTTGTTTTATATCATTTTATAGCATTGTTGTTTTATGTGTTTCAAATAGGTATGTGAGTTTTTTTTGTTTTGTTTTTTTTTAGTTGTCTTACCAGGACTAGTTGTGCATCTTACTGGATTTTCCCTTCTAGAACACAATGTTTTTGTGTTTTAGTTCATTTGGGTGACTGAGATTCAGACCTAGGTTCTGTGATGTCTTTTTATCAAAGCTGCTCAAAATAGGTTGTTGGTTTCCTCTGCCATTATAATGGAGATGTCTTGATACTCTTGTTGAATACTAATTGACGCTCATCCCTCCCCCACTCCCTATTTTCAGATATTTGTACCTGCTGTTTTCCGGTGATGACCTTTTACCTTTAGACCACTGGGTGTTTAATACAGAGGCTCACCCTCTGCCTGTGTTACATTTAGCCAACACCACACTTTCAGGAAATCCTGCTGTTCGATGAAGGCAGCTCCAGAAGGACCATTCTCACCTGTGTTTTGTTTACATGGACCACTGCAGAAATACTGCTGGAGAGGGGGCTTTTGAAAACCCGGACCTCTTAAGTCAACATGGTACAGTGAAAAGTGACTCTTCCCCTCAAGACTTTTCAACTTGTAGGTACATCAACTTTGAGATTATTCCATTTTATACCTGACCAAAACATGTTCCAGTACGTGTAGGACAGGGACCTGCTATGCTTTGATTCTTAATGGGATGGTCACATGAGAGATGATGCTGATTACTACTCCATTATTTGTAGAGTCCTGGAGTCTGGAGGCTAGACTTCCTAAGAACAAGCCAGGACTATGGAGCACCTTGCAGGAGTTGGAGATGGCCTTTGGAACCAATTATATATTTGTTTTCTCCCACATGGAGCAGCTTTCAAATCAAATATTTACACATTGTTTAATCCCTTTCTTCATTTTAATAATGGAATAAGGCAAACAAGAACAGTATAACTGTATCAGCAGCAAGAAGATTTGAAAAAGAAACAGAAGTGTCTATCCCTGTCTGATTTTCAGATTCCCCATTGGGTGACCAGACTGGCAGCCTTTTCAAATCCCAATCTATTTCATTAAAATTTCTTGGTTAAATTTAAATTTCTCTGCGGGCATGATCTCACAAAGAATACTGCTCAAGTTTTTGTCTCCATATGGAATCATGAAAAGTGTTTTTTATCATAACCACTACTTAGGAGCCTGGGTTTGGGATTTTGTGCATGTCGTTCAGTATAGTGTTGGTAGCATGACAAAAAGTGGGAAAAATGCCATGGTCCGTTGCCTTGAAACCTGTTCCAAGAGAAAGCCTTGGTTTTGCTGGTAGGAGATTATTTTTTCCAAACCAGCAAATCTACCAAGTAAATTTTATCCACTTTAACCTTATTATAAATTTAGTACACTTACTCAACTTACAACTTTATGTGGCTTGACAAAATGTACTATATTATTATGTGGCTCTGGATTTGCCTTGATGAGCCAAATTACTATTACAAATTATTAAATCAAAAACAAAACCCTTAGATATTCCAACTGGAATGGGGATACAGAATCCTTTAATTATTATCTCATCAGATGAGTGAGCTTTTAAAAAATATTTTCTGTAAAAAATAAATTCAACTTTTATTTTTTGTGAGGATATCAATTATTCCAAAGAATTAATCAGAAAGCTTCAAAATAATTTTCAGTGATAAAAGTGTGGTGCAATTAATCATGTTATGTGTAATTGGGGATATGTCTAAGGAACTTTCTCTTACCATCGGTAGGTTTTGCAGTGATACTTCTTTTAAAAGAATTTTCTAGTTCTTTATATTTGGAGAGGGGGAGAACTTAAATTTTGTCAAGAACTGTAATATAAATGTCTAATGCTTATGAATTTTGTCACAATGTAGGATACTCATTTTCTTCTTTCAGTTAATACAAACAGCTGCCATTGACATTAATGAAAGTTGGGAACAGTATAATTAATCTAATATTTACTCTGAATTTCAAGATTTTATGAAAATATTTGTGCAAGAGCCAACCTTGGAATTCTGAAATCTTATTTCCTTATTTTGGCAGCTTTTCTTTTTAATGATCTATTAGCATATAGTAGATTTAAATTGGAAAAAGATTTAATAAATTAACATAATTAAAATGTTTCCTAAGGTTGATCATCTTATACCACAAATAGTGAAGAAATCAACACAGTTCAACAAATGATCCATAAATGATAGCCACCTCAAATTTTTTCAGTATACATAGAAAATAAGAGTGTATTGCCAGTTGCATTCTCTAAGTCATTAAGAGTTAAATTTTCACACATATTTTGAAATTGTGATATCTTTTACTACTTGAAAAAATAACTTTTTAAAATGAGAAGGGTAGAGCACTTTAATATGACTTTTGAAGAAAAAGGGAAAGTGGTTCTCCAAAAAAAAGTTAGCCTTCCTCCTAAAAATAGCACAAGCCCATTTATGAGTCATTGAAGAAAATTGAAAAACCAGTCTGGCAAAGGCCCAGAGCAGGTGTGCTAATGGCAGTGAACTCTTCCCCACTTTGCTTTAGGAAAGTGCAGAGTCAAAGGACCTTCATGGTTCCCCAGGAACTTCTCACGTGATGAGGAGACAGAACCTCCCCTTCCCAACTACTCTGTTTGTATTATTTGGATAACTGGAGCTTAAAAGAGAAGGCAAGAAGTGTCCAAGCGGGAGCAGTTCTGGTACAAGCAAAGAATTTGAGCCCAGAGAAAGGGTTTTCATCACGATCCCCTACCTTCTTTGTGATGATGAGAAGACTAGAGCTGTAACAGTGCTTTATTTTTTCTTCTCTGAATACCAAAGGCAATTAAAGTCGGCTACAAATGATTTGACAGTGTTACGTTTATTTTTGTGATACTTTGAAATTATTTCCTCCAAAATACCCTGTATTCTGCTTAGTTTCTAAGAGTATTTTTTACTTCCTTCTGTTCTTTACAGGCCTTTGCATTTGTAGAACTTACTACTCAGGATAAATACTTACTGAATTTCTAAGACCTTCTGCAAAGAGCCCAGAAATGCTCCTTTCCAGTTGCCTCTTCGGAGAGCTGACACCTCACCTTATGCCTTTGGCGCAAATGTGCAGAATAGATCAATTGGGACATAAAAGAAAGAAAAAACAAACCCACTAGCTTGTACATTTATTTCTCTTCATTTTGGAGTCACACTTTTGGTTCAACCCTGATTTTTTTTATTATTATTATTACTCAACCGGTATAAAGTTGTTAAAACCAAGAGAATGCAGCCCTAACCAAAAAGAAGTCTCAGTACAGAGAATACAGCCCCAGTCAGGGGGTTCTTACTTTTTGGTGGGTTGCATGTATATGTCGTTTTTCTCACACTAACTTATTCCTATCTTTGAGCAGATGTTTATATGTAAAAGTAAAACCTGGGTATTGAAAAAATGTGTCCTTTTTGTGGACTATCGACCTAGAATGTGTATGACGTCATCTAGGGCAACCCAAGGCTTCACTTGGTAGATTTTACCCATGCAGTTTGATATTTTGGCCATCAACCTCACATCTTCTCCATTCTCCATTGCCAAAGTCTTTGTCAAAACTAGGAATTTGTTGGTAAAAGATTATGCTTGTCGTTCTCATTATGTTGTTTCTCCTCAAGCCTGGGTTTCTTTGAGTGCATGAGAGAATGAGTGAACAAACACTGATGGAGTACCTAATATGTCAAGCATTATGCTAGGCACTTTCAAACATTAGATAGAATATTTTATCTGATTCCAGTGGCATTTTCTGTATGAGAATAATTCATACCATTTAAAATGTTTTCCAGTGTGAATCATGTTACAAAATCCTTAATTTTATATTTCACTAAATTAAAGAGGAGAAGAAAAGGTTTACAATATATTTTAATCAATGTATTACTGTATAATACTAACAGCTATAATTGTAGTTAATAACTAAAATTTTTTGGGAAATGTCAAAGAAATAGTTTCTGAAGCAACTTGGACTAAAATATTTACTTTAGAAATAAAAGCATTCTTATTTTGCTATATCACTTCACATTATTAAAAATTAATGTTTTATAGATGTGCCAGTTATTTTATATTAAAAAAAAATTTGTCAAAATTCACGAGTAACAACTTGCAGTTGTAAATTGTTTTTGCTCTGGTATGGGTCCTATAATAGTCCCATGCTTTTAAATATAAAGAAAAATATACTAAAATATTTCTAAGTTCCAAATAATAGTCCCTAATATAGTATTTTTGAGTTCTTATTTT
The DNA here is from genome assembly GCA_030035585.1 of Dugong dugon. NCBI lineage: Eukaryota > Metazoa > Chordata > Mammalia > Sirenia > Dugongidae > Dugong > Dugong dugon. The sequence continues at coordinate 159,302,458 of CM057462.1, forward strand.
TCTTGATGTTTTCATGCCCTCAAATTAGCTAGCTCCTGTCTTCATCCACACTTTACATAAATACAATTATACACAGAGAGATTTATAATACTGTCTTTGTTTAAGTTAGTTACTGGTTTTGGCTGCACATATTCTAAGCAGAATATCTGAGTAACCAGACATAATATGGAGATATTTTCATGTACTTATTCTTGTTTAAAAACATTGGTGAAGATGATTTTCTGTTACCTCAGCTCATTGACATCATGATGGAAATGTTCTTTTTGATCTATGGGTCAGCAAACTTTTCTGTAAAGGACCAGATAATAAATATTTCAGGCTTTGCAGGCCATGTGGTCTGTATTTCTACTAAATTCTGCTGTTGAAACATGAAAGCAGCCATCAACGATATGTGAGTGAATAGACATAACTATTCCAATAAAACTTTATTTACAAAAACAGATGGAAGGCTGGATTTGGCTCTAGGGCTGCAGTTTGCTGAGTTTGGCGCCCCTTGATCACAAGTTTAATTTGTGTAAGACTCTGCAACGTTTATTCTGTATTATCTCTTTATGTTTAGATTTACATTAATTCATTTTTAAGATGTTTGAATTCATTTTAAAATATGTTTGTGTGTACAGTTGTTTGTATTTGTGTAACCTAAAGTTATATGTTTTATTGTCTTGGAAATATACTCCTCTAGAATCTGTTTAAGTTTCAGGGTGATATGGCTGTAATGAAAAAAGCAAAATTTTTGTTCAGCCAGTGTCTTTGCCTTGCGTATTATTTAATGCCACAATTCCAGAGTCCCCATGCAAAAGGAGGGGTTTCTGTGGTGACAAAATATTATACACTTTTCAAGTTCTGCCTGCTCATTGAGATTAGACCAGGACTCTGGATTTCTGGAGCTGCAGAAATTCCTGAAATTGGGTACACTTAGAGCCCTACAGCAAGAATATGATAGAATTTCTAACTTCTGTGCTATAGAAACCATTCTTTTGAAAATTTTTAGGCAACAGAAAATGGGTTATGTGCCTCATTTGCCATTCAGTAGCCACTGTTCCTTTTTTAGACTGCTGAAGACTACTGATCCTGTTAACCCCTAAAGCAGCCTAAGCCCAAGGAGGGCAGAGAAAAGATGTATCCAAAGGGGATCTTCCTTCCTCTTTCCTTGCATAGCTTTCTGCACCTTTACAAGTCAATGGCATTATTTCAGAATGTACATCGTTTTTTTTGAACAAAACATCATTGAACCTCGAGCTTACACTTCCACTGTTTAACAACTAATCCATTTTAAACTTGGTTTGAGCTCAGTCAGCAATTGCAGAACACATAAAATTATGTGACACCATATTACTAGTATATACATTGCAATGCACCAATCATTCTGAGAGATAATAGATTTTCACCAAGAAATTAATCAATCATTTCACCATTTTTGGAAATGCTAGAGGAGGGGAAAGCCTGTATTCAGAGTGCTGGAGGGAGCAGAGATTTATTGTCTCTCTTCTACGTTGTAAATGAACTGCCTTTCTAGGTCCTGGGGTTTCCTTCCACCTTACTATACAGGTCTTTTCAGCTCAGTGTGAATATAAGTGTGGATATACAAACACCCCTACATACATTCACCTTAATATATAGAGGGTTTTGAACAATTGCAACTGTCTTGCAGCTATCTGAATGCTACCAAATTCTACTGCAAATTGCATACCAGAAAAATCCATTAAGATAATCTCAGCTCTTTGTTAGGAAAAAGATTTTTTAGAAAATTTAGGAATTAGTTTTTTTTGGAAATTAAATAAGTATCCCCAATTTTAATTATTGGATTTGGAAGTTGAAATGCTGTTTTGCAGTCTTATTGGTCTCAAATTCACTGATACAATTTTTCCCTAAATAATAAATAGGGTAAGTATTACTTCCTAAATCAGATACCCACTGGCTGCTTCTGAACTGGTTTCCAGTCATGTCCTCCATAAGTAATTTTTACAAATTAAAGGTAATATTATTGTATATTAGAGATCAAATAAAGATGTTCTTTAAGTGAAAAATGTTTGTTTATCCTTTTCTACCAATGGACAACACCGCAATTAAATCTTTCTACTTAGAGAACAGCAGCTTTGGCTTGTACTGGTTGTCTTCAGTCTCCCACATTTAGAGAGTATTCTATGATTCAGCTAATCTTCACATTTCATAAAGTTACAGAAAGATTAAGAATAACTTGCTTAAAGGGAATTTTTCTTCATTCCAACTGATTTTAAGAAAACAAACTATAGACCTGTGTAATACCCTTACAGTATTACTGTGCCTGCTCTCTCTTAGACCTAGTCTAATCCAGCTTCTGAAATCATCAAGCTTAAAGATTGCCTCAGTCACTGGACCTCATTGTCACATTAAAATCTGACCTGACCCTGCTTAAATGATTCTTGTCCCAAAATAGGCCTGAGGGACTTGAAGACTAGGATCAGCTGGACTAAAAATAGCGATTTAATTTATTATTGATGCTGTAAAAAGTACAGGCTGTTTAAAATCCTGTACCTAAAGAGCATCAAATAAGGTAGTGATGAAACCTGAAATAACAGCCAATTTTGCATTCTTGAGGTCTAATTCTTCCTGGCACTTGATCAAAATTTTAGACTAATTGCATTGTAGATGTATCAAAATTTATTGTGGACTTTTTTCTTTCTTTTTTTCAGGTACAACTAAAACAGGATGAGGTAAAGTTAAAAGAAAAAGGAGCCCTGGGTGATTATAATTTTATAAAACCTGGGCTTCTTCCATTCTGCCAGATACTGAAATTTTTATCATTCCATTGGGTTGCAAAGGAACTGTCAACATGAAAATAGCATTCACATTAAGATTATAGGTACAGATCATTTGAGTGAGCCTGCGCCTTACATGTTGGTTGACTTTAGACAAATTTCTTAAACCCACCAAGTCTCGATTTTCTTGTCATAAAGTAGGGATAATATAGGATCCTTAGGAGAATTAAATGAGAAAAATCCATGTACATGGCCCAAAATAAGTTCACAACTTTAGTTGTTGTTAATGATTTTTCAATCCAGCAGATTGGAGTAATCATACCTAAAGGAATAGAAAAAAAAATAGGGAGAGGTCAGTTGGAACAGGATAGTAAAGAGCCAAGAAAATGATCTAGTCCTCATTTTTACACACAAGGAAACTAAAGCCCAAAAGGGGTAAAACAAAAGAGATTAGATGATCTTTAAGATGGTCTTCCAGGTTTATCATTCATGATTCTGTGAACTAAGACTACTACAGTTTTTGTTGTCATAAAAAGAAAAAGTTTAATGACATGCAAATATATTCAAAATGCATATGAACCAAGCAGTTTAAAACCTGTACAGAAATTGCTTTTTGTTACAACACAGACACAGCAAAAATATGCGCTAAGAGTTAACCAGTTATCTTTGTGTGGTAAGGACATAATTTTTGGTGTTTGCTTGTTTAACTTAATTAACACTTTATTAAGGCATGTTTTACATAAGGGAAAATTTTCCCATTGTAAGCATACAATTAGATGATTTTAGTAAGTTTATAGAGTTGTACAACCATTCCACAATCCAGTTTTATCCATCACCCCAAAAAGATGCCTATTGCAATCAATCTCCATTTCCATCTTAGCCCCAGGCAACCACTAATCTCTTTTGTCCCAACTGATTTGTATGATAAATGGAATCACACAATATGTCATCTTTTTTATCTGGTGTCTTTCACTTAATGTCTTCAAGGTTCATCCATGCTGAAGCAAGTATCAAGAGTTTGTTCCTTTTTATTCCTGAAAGTATTTCATTGTATGGCTACACCACATTTTGTTTATCCATTCACCAGTTGATAAGACATTTGGATCATTTCCACTTTTTGGCTAATATGAACAATGCTGCTGTGAACATTTGTATACAGATGTTTCCATTTTTCTTGGGTTTATTATATATCTAGGAATGGAATTGCTGGGTCATATGGTAAATTTATGTATGAATTTTTAAGAAACCACCATACCGTTTTCCAAAGTGACTGTGCTATTTTACATTACCACCAGCAATGTATGAGGATACTGGTTTTTCCACATTTTCACCAACACTTTTTTTTTCTTTTTCTATTATAACCATTCTAGTGTGTGTGAAGTATCACATGGGTTTAATCTGAATTTCCCTAATGACTAATGATGTTGAGCATCACTGCTTATTAGGCATTCATGTTTTTGGTAAAATCTCTATTCAAGTATTTTGCTTATTATTAAAATAGGATTGTTTGTCTTGTTGCATTGAGAGTTCTTTAATATTCTGGATTTATTTTCTCTTCTCATTTTTTTAATGGTATGTTTTGAAGCGCAGAAGATTTCAATTTTGAAGAAGTTTAGTTTATCAATGTCGTCTTTTATGGATTGTGCCTTTTTGCCTAATCCAAGGTCACAAAGATTTTATACCTATGGTTTCTTGTAGAAGTTTTATAGTTTTAGCTCTTGGATTTATGTCTATGCTCCATTTTGAGTCAATTTATTGTATGTGGTAAGGATCTAAAGTCATCTTTGCATGTGGATATCCAATCATCCAGTACTATTTATGAAAAAACTGTATTTTCTCTATTAAATTGCCTTGGCACCTTTGTCAGATATCAGTTGACTGTAAATGTAATGTTTTATTTCTAGACCCTCAATTTTGTTCCATTGATCTATATATGTCTTTTCTTATGCCAATACCCTGCTCCAATACCAAAGAGCCCATAAGATGCACAGAATGAATGTTACCTAGAAACAATTTAAGGGACTCTCTAGGAATATATTTTTTAAATTATTCTCAAAGTTATTATCAAACTTTGGATGAGCCCAAAACTAATTAGCTTTGGCACAGCATTTTGAAACAGTTCAGCAGTAAGAATCCATAAATTTATGCCACCAGAGGGCAATAATCTCTTTTAAAAAAAAAAAGTGTTTTCAGCTGGTTGAAGTCTGGGAGATTAGAGATGCAGTGAAGCCCCTCACTTACAGTTTTCAGCATACCCTGATGGTGAGTAATGAGAGGGATGCGACAGCTTTGGGAGCTCAAGAAAACTTGCCGCACCGAGGACATGCTGGGACCTACCGCAGCCCTGCCTGCCCTGGGCTCATGCCCCACTGAAACCAACTCAGTGATGAAATGTTTTCCAGACAGAAGAGTATTGCCTGGAAAGGACTTCCATTTCCTTCAAAACGGTGTGCACTTGACTATTAACCAAAAGGTTTGCAGTTCAAACCCACTCAGCAGCTCCACAGAAGAAAGACCTGGTGATCTGCTTCCATAAATATGACAGCCAAGAAAACCCTATGGGGTAGTTTTAGTGTGCAACACATGGGGTTGCAACAGGTTTTTCCTTCAAAACATGTCCTTCCTTTAAAGGTTTTTCACTAATAGGTAAGAGTTATTAGAAGATGAAAAAAAATTTTTCATACCAGAAGATAGGCTTAGAAAAATTCTAATTTGAACCATGCAATGATTTTAGCTCACGGAGTAAATAGGTATGTTGTGGCATAGTATATTTAATATTTTATAACTGTAATTGCCCATGGTTGTTAATTATACAACTACTTCTTTGATTTTTTTTTTTTTTTTTAGCATTATTTAAACATTTAGTGAACATCTATGTGCTGGAACTGTGCAAGGCACTGAAGAAAGAGAGTCAGCTATGACAATGAACTTGTGGAGCTCCTAGGCTAGAGGAGGACAGACTGCCAAGCCAAAAATTATATTTTGCTAGTAAAGCTGTGTACTAAATGCATAGAGGAGAGAAACTGCTGAGGTGGGGGTAGTATTACAACGTAACTAGTAATAATGAGTCCTGATTATAAGTCTTTTCCTTGAAGCAGGAGAAGTGACTTTGCTTATGCAAGGATGAGGTTTGGGGGCTGGAATTGTTCCCTTTGGAGTAGGGAGAACCCCTTGGTGGGAAGAGAGAGTGGAGGGAGTGCAAATCACCCAAACTCAAGCTTTCAAAGAAGAATCAGCCATTCCTGAAATTTAAGGAATGAAGTTTGTTGGATGTAGTAGGAGTCTGGCTGCAAAAAGCAAGGGAAGGACATTCTAGGAGAAGGAAACATCATATTTAAAGCACTGAGGCAAGAAGAAAATTGTAGTTTAAAACAACCTATTCTTCCAGGCAGGGCTGCAGAATAGTTAGCACATAGTGTGACATTTCTGAGGAATAGCAAGGAAGCTGGAGTAGAATGAGCTGGGGAGAGTGGAAGGAGAGGAGACCAGAGAAGTAACAGGGGACCAAGAGCCTAAGACTTTGTGGGCCATTGTAAAGGTTTGGTTTTTACGCTGAGTGAGATGGAAGCCCCTGGAAGACTGAGCAGGGGTGCAACACAATCTGCTGTTTTCACACAGTTGCTTTGGCTTCTGTGTAGACAAAGGATTGTAGGGGTCCATGGTGAGAGAAGGGAAACCAGTTAGGAGGCTATCCAAGTGAGGAATGATGGTGACTTACACCAGTAATGAAGGCAGTGATTTGGTCTATTTTGAAGGTAAAGCTGACATGATTTGCTGACATGATATGAATTAGATGTGGGTATGAGAGAAAGAAGTCAAGGTTAATAGCAAAGTTTTTAACCTGAGCAATGAAGAACAGAGTACTATTTACTGAATGAAAAAGATTAAAGTTTAGGTGAAGTACAATTACGAATTTGTTCTTGAACATGTTAATCTTGCAATTCCTATTGAAGAGCAGAGTGGACAAGAGGAATAATTGGCTATGTGAACCTAGAGTTCAGGAGAAGTCTGGGCTTGAGATAGAAATTTGGCTCATCATCAGCATATAGCCATTTGGACTGGTTGAGATCACTTAGGGAGTTAGTAGAGATAGAGAAAATAAATCATCCAAAGGCTCTGCAACTGAGCCACTCTAATATTAGAAGATTTGGGAGATGAGAAGCCAGTGAGACTGTGGAGTGGCCAGTGAGGTGGGAGAACGGAGAAACCAAGAAACTTGTTCAGGAAGGAGAGAGTGAGCAACTGCTATGATAGATCAAGTAAAACGAGTACCAAGAATTGACTACTGGATTTGGCAACATGGAGATCTTTGGTGACCTTGACATAAACAGTTCTGTGGAATGAAGGGAGCAAAACCAGCTCAGAGTACTTTCAAGAGGAAATGGGAGAAGAGGTGGAGACAGTGAGTATAAATGAGTTCTGCTGCAATGGGGAGCAGAAAAATGTGGTAGCCAAACAGAGGAGATAGGGGACCAAAAAATATTTTCTTTTAGAGGGGTGTGTTGTAACATGCTTATATTCTGATGGGAATGATCCAGTAGAGAGAGAACATTTGATGTTGCAGGAGAGAGGATAATTGCTGGAGCCATGTTCTTGGGTAGGCAGTGGGCATGCAATCTAGTGCACAGGTGGAAGTGATCGCCTCATGGCAAAGTTTGGAAAGTTGTCTCATTGTAACGGGGGAAAGCAGAGTATATGGAAAGAGATTCAGAAAGGAACATAATGGGAGAGGGAAGCACATAGAAGTTTTCTTCTGGTTGCTTCTATTTCTCAGTGAAATAGGAAGGAAAATCATTAGTTAATAGTGGGAATAGAGAAGGTGGTCTTGGGGTTTAAGGAGAAAAGAAAAGATGAGAAAAAGGATAAGTAGTTTGTTGGAAAGTGAGAGCATGGGAGGACTAGGGATATTGCCTCAATTTGATCACCTGTCAAATTGGAATAATAATGTTATCTCCTGACTTTCCACCAACCCTCCCACTGAGGACAATTTAGAACACCGAGTCAGATTTGAAAGAGAAAAGAGAAATAAATCTTTTAAAAATCATTGAAGAACTGAAAACGAATGAAGTTCCTAAGGCCAAAGAAGTAAGCCCAACACTCAAAGCTGCCTTTGACCTGCATGCACTTGCTAATAAGGAAGAAATATCTGGGACACAGTTCTTTAGCTGTGCCTGAAGGGAGTGTCAAAATCTTTCCCTCATCAGTTGCCCACAGAAATCTCAGTCATTTGGGCTCACCTTCAATTTTATGCGTATTTAGAGAACGCCCCCAGGCACCATCTTGAAAGGAATAGAGCAGAGCCACTGTACTCAGGGATCTTGTGGGTGGTGAGGAAAGGGGAGTTTAGGCAACTGCCTTTGAAGGTCTGATTATAAAGGGGACCCAAGATGAGAAAGGAAAAGAAAAGAGTCTGAGGGTGGGAGCAGCAATGGGGTCTCTTGGGGATTCTGCATGCAGGAACCATGCCCTCAGCAACACAACCTTGACCAACCTCTGGGAGCAGGAGATACAGAGCACAGCAACCCCCATGCCAACATCCCGGGACATTGCACTTCAGAGGCTCTTAGACCTTACAAGGAAGTCCCAGGCCTTCAGCATAGCACCCAAGCCCCTCTGCTCTGGCCAAATCTGCTCATTTCTCCAGCTTCATCACCCCCATTTCCTGCTTCACACCTCATACTTTAGCAACACCAAAATGGGCCACTCAGCTGGCTGATAGGGAAGGGAAATATACAGGAGCATATGAGCCAGACGGGCAAAGAATGTATACATGTGGATGTTGGGTGTGTACATGAAGGGTAGAGAATGGAGAGGATGTTGTGAAACAGGTATGGTATTATATAAGAGTGTACACATTTACATGGTTGTCTCACTCCGTGTGACTATTGAGAGGGATTAGATATGGTGGAGTTGATGTACTAGACTAGCCTCGAATCCTCCCTACTGGAGTCCCACCCCTCATGACTATACAGCCAAGCCCAGCTGATGAGGTCCAGCAGGAACTCTCACACTCCTGTGCTTAGCTAAGGGCATTTTAAGCCAGAAAGGGCAAGGTCAAAGGTAGCCAATTAACTCCTCTGCATGTAGAGCCCAGAGCAGCACCTGTCTCCTCCTCATCAAGATGGGCAGTGTCACTGAGGGGGCAGGCTGATTGCCTTTGGGGTCTGTGTTAGTGTTCTTCAGTACAAGGAGCAGGAACCAACTCTAGCTACTTAAGCAAAAGGGATTAATGGGACAGAGATGTGGGCTTCAGACAATCTGCAGAAAGCTGGAGGCATAGGCTTGGAGAATGGGTAGGAATTAGAGGCTCAGGAAGGAAAGCTGTAGACACTGCCTGGCAGGGGCCACTGCCAGACACAGCCTATATGGGTCGACCTGTTCTTAAGAGTCCATTTGCTTTGCGGCCTCATGCAAGGATTGAAGTTTTTGTGTTGGACAAACAGTGGGGAGGGGTCCACTTGCTCATCTAGCTGCCAAATACAGAGTTCTTCCCATTGGCAGTCTCTAAACTTGGAAAGGTGTTCAGGTGCTGGCAAGTAACATCAACAACAAAAAAAGACAAATACTCCCTATAAAGTCAAACATACTGGGTTTGAATCCCAGGCTACCGCACATTCACTGTGTGACCTGGGGCCAGGCATCTATCACCCATGAGCCTCGGTTTTCTTATCTAACAATGAAGTAATACATCTCTCACATGGTGATTGTGAGATTTCATAAGATTGTCCCACGTGGCATCACTAGGCCAGACTAGTTGAGGCTTCAGACCTTCCTTCCTTCCTTAGCAGCTGTCCTGTTGGACAGGAGCCTGGGCAGAGGTGTCTGGGACTCTGCTTACAGACTTACCACTTGACTCCAGCGTTGCTCAACACCTCCTAGTCAACCACGGGTTTTATAGGTGGGGGGTGGGGGGTAGTTGCCACACATCCTGTGAAGTCTATATATCCCTCTATAATGCAGGCTCTTGTCATTCAGTTTACCAAAAATACCCTGTATCCCGAGCCATTCCAATACGTGAGGTACTCTGCTAATCACATTACGAACATCGTCTCATGTAATCCTCATAACAAACCACAAGGTAGGTACTTTATCATTCACATTTTCAGATGAGGAAGCTGAGCCTCAGAGAGGTTAAGTAGCTTGCCCATGGCCATTTGAAACCAGGCTGTAGACTCCAGAGCATATAGTCCTGACCACTAGGTGATACTATCTCTTAACAATGGCTTATTGCACCTGCTGTGTGCCCAGCCCTCACACTTTAGCTTGCAACAAGAATCCTGCAATTCCCTTCAGAGCTGGGTCAGTCTCTTTCTCCACATCCTGGTCTAAGCTTATTGCCAGGGCAAGGTGAGTCCAGTAGGAGCTCTGGGCTGCCTGCAGGAGTCTGTCTGCACCTAACCAAGATCTCAGAAGCCTGGCCAGTCGCCTCCCTCTAACGCTCAAAGGACATCAAGGCCTTCAGGTTATGCTCTGCCTGGGATGGGAGCCAAGGGCTGGGCTTAGAGGAGCTATGCAGGACCTGGCATGCTGTTGTTAGCTCTGTCCATGGTGGAGTCCCTGAAGCCATCAGGAATGAGAAGAGCATTAGAGACTTCTGGAAGCCTCCCAGGACATGTCTAGAAGATTCTCTTGAAAAGGGCACCGATGTGCCACAATTTTGTGCAGTTCCCTCTGGGCATTTAGAGCCCTAGCACACGTCAGACCCAAATACTGGGAAATGGCAACGCTGTTTGTGGAAGGCAAAGGGAGGTAATGCACACCTGTTTCCAGGGGAGATGGTGCATTTCATTTTGATGAAACAGTTGATGAAATGTTTCTGAGAAACACAAAATGAAACATCTGAGTGGTATTTTTCCACTTGGCAAACATTTCTGTTTTCCCATCTATGGTTTGTAGGGCACATGGTGCTCCTTGCTTACTCTATTTCTTTCCTTCTTCCTCCACCCACATTGACTGTCAGCCCAGCTCAGGGCAGAAGGACTAGAAGATCAACTGTGCACACTCAGCTCTCAGGGCTTTTTCCCACTGGCAGGTAGAGAGACAGCCTGGGAGAGGTGGAACTTCATCACCCATCCAGAGCCTGTAGCTTATAGCTAATGGACCAGCAAAATTTCTTGAAAAGTAAGGCGGGGAAGAAGTGTACTCCTTGGCTTTGCCAGGAGCCATTAGAGATCTCGGTTGATATGGTTCCTGGTTTCCCACCAACATCGGGGGAACAAAGGATGCAAAAGACAAAGCCACCCAGCACACCATAACCAGAGTGAAACTTCACATAGCTTCACTTTCTTGAACTTAAGAACCACCAGTCTCCTCCTAAGGAAAGCTAGAATTATTGAATCGTCCAGCTTGAAGGGTCCTAGAGACCATCTCTGGGGATAGTTTGCAAGTGAGGAAACCAAACAAGAAGGGGGTGAGGCTTTTTTAAAATGCATGCAACATTTGTTTAACTATTTACAAAACATATTCTGTAATCATTAGTGCTGAGTTACTGGAGGGTTTACAAAGATTAGTTATATTGAGTCCCTACTGTTGAGGAACAATCCGTATATTGTCATTTCTACTTTGCATTCAGGATGTTTCAAATTAGGTAAATTGCCCTTAGAAGGGCTTCATCACATCTAGTCTTTTTCTCAATAATTTCAAAATCTGGTTTGCTCTAAAGGAGACATTTTAAGAGGCCAAGAAGGGAATCAAGGAGAAGTTCTGAAAGGTTTTCAACTTGAGGAAGTGGAAAAATTGAGCTGACATTTCTGATGTAGGGAGAAGAGCAAGAGGAACAGGTTGGGGAAGGAGGACTGACGGGCTCAACTCTGAGCAATATAAATTTAAGGTGCTCAGGCAGATGTTGATGAGGCAGTTGAGGGATATTTGAATCTAAAATTGAGGGTTTAGTCAAAAACACCCATTGTCAAATAAGATGAGGACTAACAAGCGTTCCTTACACTTGATAGGGAAGTGTACACTTGATAGCAGATGCCACAGGAAATTATTAGAACCTCCTTTGCCAGAGCAACTTCAAAACATGACGACAGTGAAAATCAAATTGTGGGAATGATACAAGAAATGAGAACTAGGACATGAATAGAATGAGTGTAGATTATTCTTTCAAAAGAACCAAATTTGGCATCGTCGATTCTCTATTTTTCTTTGTTTTCTGTTTCATTAATTTCTTTATTATTTACTTCATTCTACTTTCTTTGGGATTCTGTTCTTTTTCTAACTTCTTAAGGTTGGACACTTGAATAATTTTCATACTTTCTTCTTTTCTAACAAGTATTTAAGACTACAAAATTCTTCATATATCACATATGCTGAATTCCACAAGTTTTATAAAGTAGTAATTTCACTATCATTTTGTTCTAAGTTCTTTTAAATTTTCATTATGAATTCTTCTTTGGCCCTGCCTCTTGTCTTATCCCAGACAAGGATGCAATTACAAAGATAAGCTTACTGCAGAAAATCAACAAAAATTACAGACACATGGTCTCAGGGACATCTAGCTTAATTGGCATAACATAGTTTATAAAGAAAATGTTCTGCACCTACCTTGGTGAGTAGCGTCTGGGGTCTTAAAAGCTGGTGAATGGCAATCTAACATAAGTCTACTGGTCTCACCCTCTCTGGAACAAGGGAGAATGAAGAAAACCAAAGACACAAGGGAAATATTGTCCAAAGGACTAACGGACCACAAGTACCACAACCTCCACCAGACTGAGTCCAGCACAACTAGATAGTGCCCGGCTATCACCACTGACAGGGATCTGACAGAGATCACAACAGAGGGTTCCAGAGTTGGGGAAAATGTAGAACAAAATTCAAACTCACAAAAAGAGACCAGACTTACTGATCTGACAGTGTCTGGAGAAACCCTGAGAGTATGACCCAGACACCCTTTTAACTCAGTACTAAAGTCACTCCTGAGGTTGGCCCTTCAGCCAAAGATTAGACAAGCCCAGAAAACAAACAATAACACATGTAGTTCATCCATGTATATGAGATTAAATGGGCACACCAGCCCAGGGGCAAGGATGAGAAGGCAGGAGGGGACAGGAAAGCTGGATGAATGGAAATGGAGAACCTGAGGTTGAGAAGGGGAGAGGGTTGATACATCACAGAGTTGGCAACCAATGTCACAAAACAATGTGTGTATTAATTGTTTAATGAGAAACTAATTTGCTCTGTAAACTTTCACCTAAAGCACAATAATAATAAAAAAAAGAAACAGATTTGAATAACAAATAAATGGAAATTCTAGAAATGAAAAAATGTAGCCATTGAAATGAAAAACACATTCAATAGATTGAACAGAAGATTAGACACAATGAAGAGAGAATTGATCCAGAATGCAATAAAAAAATATAAGAATAAGGGGTGTGTGTGGGGGAGGTGGGGGGAATAAAAGAGAGGTTAAGAGACATCAACACTAGAACAAGAAAGCCTAACGTATATCTGACTAGAGTTCTAAAAGGAGAATATAGAGAGAAGGGAGGAGAAATGATATTTAAGGAGATTCCAGGAATGATAAAAAACACAGATGAATCCACAGATCCAGAAAGCATAACATATTATAAGCAGGATAAATAGAAAGAAATCATGCCTAGACATATCACAGGGAAATGGCAAAACATCAAAAACAGAGAGAAGATCTTGAAAGCAGCCAGAAAGAAAAGACAGAATACTTAAAAAGAACAGTTAGAATGACAGCTGAGTTCACAACAGAACAGCAGAAGCCAGAAGATGGACTGCAAAATGTTGAGAGAAAAAGGCTGTCAACCTAGAACTGCATACCTAGCAAGAATATTGTTTATGAATAAGGGCAGAATCTTCACAGGAAACAAAACTGAGAGAATTTACCAACAAGGGAAATGTTCTAAAGGATGAACTTTAAGAAGGAAGAAAATGATCCCAGCAGGATGTCTGATATGGGAGAAAAATGGTAGGTAAGCAAACATATGGTAACTACATCGATAAATATTTCTTTTCTGGGTTGGAAAGACAGAACTAAAATACACTAAACAATATTATATGGGTTCATAGGGGGAAGATCAGAGCTAAATTCTAGGAGAAGAATTAAGATATAGTTCATTCAACTTTAAGACTTTAGATTGGTAGATATATATAATAAACTTTGAAGAGAACCACTACAACAATAGAAATAGCCTATAAACAGCTGAAGTCTATAGAAAGAAAAAAAATGAAGTAAAGGAAAAATCTTAATTTTATAGATGGCAAGAATGAGGAAATACAGACATTTTCAGATTAAAATAAAACAGCTACATGCTATTTATAAGAGATGTAACTAAATCATACATGGAAAAGTTAAGTGCTCCCATAGAGGTGTTTAACATCAAAGGGTGACATGATCAGACTTGTGCTGTAGAAAGATTAGGCTGACTGTAATGTGGAGTGTGGACCATAAGGGGGACAAAATGGAAGGCAGGAATGATAATTAGGAAGCTTTGCCATAGACTAGGCTAGAAACGATGAGGGCCTGAGCTGAGGTTGGACAGCTTGTTTCCCTAGGTGGCAGTAACAGGGGGGATAAGCAGGGTGGGCAGGGGGGATAAGCAGGGTGGGCTGGGGAGATAAAAAAGACCTCTGTTATCCCAGGAAAGCCAAAGATGGCCATGCTCTTAAGCTAAAATGATAGCCACAGGCTTCTGGTCTCAAAGAGAGAAGTGTAAACACTTGCGCCATAGCCAATAGCTGAATTCTGAGCTCAGCTATTTTCATCAAGGCCTTTGGAGCTGTGAAAGGCTGACCTTGTTTCATTTACAAGTGACATCATTAGTGCCCTAGGCAATCTGGGCCTTCTAATCCTGCTGTTGAGGGAGGTGGTTGTCAAATTGTCAGGTTGGAAACCTATCTCTGGAACTGTCATTTGAAGCTGTGCTCCCTCAGAAACTAGAAAAACACTGGAGAGAGAGAAACACACATATAATATCTTAAAAGTACCAACCCTAATATTATGAAAATAAAAATGATTTCTCACACTTGAATAAACCTTGGCTGATGTCAAATTTCGACTCTCACAAGTTCTTCACACCTCACCATGTGAGGAGGTGGCACTGTTTTATTAGGTACAGCAGGTATTATTGTTCATATTTTATTTTTGTTTGCTTTTTGTTTTTATTTTTTTTAACTGTGAATAGACAGAGACCCAGAAAGGTGATGTTGCTTGCCCAATATCACTCAACGGTAAGTGACGAAGCTGAGAATGGAAACCAGGTCATCTGGTGTAGGATCAGTTTCCCTTTCAGCTGTGAACTTGTTTTTGTAATAAGAGGGAGTCAATGGAAGAGGCCAACTCCAACCTATATTTCCATCTTCCCCCACCCACCAGTCTTCCTTCTTCTTTATGTAAAAAGATTTGTTTTTTTCCAACTAATAAGAAAAAACTTGAGATAAATATAAGACATTGCATTTAGATTTCAACAATAGATTTCTCAAGTTCAAGCTGGACGAGGCAGCTCCTGAGAAATAGACCTACATCCAACCAATGGTAGTTCCTGAAACAGAAAATAGAGGAAGAAATCAACAAAGAAAGAAAATTTCCCAGAACAAAAAACTGTGAATTTACACATTGAAAAGACTGTCTGAGTGCCCATCACAAAAAGTGAAAAAACACTGTTGTTGTTACGTGCCGTTGAGTCAGTTCTAACTCATAGCCACCCTATGTACAACAGGATGAAACATTGCCTGGTCCTGCACCATCCTCACAATCATTGCTATGTTTGAGCCCATTGTTGCAGCCACTGTGTCAATCCATTCCATCGAGACTTTTCCTCTTTTTCACTGACACTCTACTTTACCAAGCATGATGTCCTTCTCCAGGGACTGATCCCTTCTGATAACATGTCCAAAGTATCTGTCATCAATCTTCCCCTGGTCTAGGAGCTTCTCAGTGCACTCCCCTCCTGGTTCTTTGTTCTTGGTGGCATGAGGTCCCTCTCCTCTCTGCTCACTTCTCTCTTTTATATCTCAAAGACTGACTCAAGATACAACCTAATCCTGTAGATTGAGTCCTGACTCATTAACGTAATTGAGGTTAGAATTTACAACACATAGGATAATCACATCAGATCACAAAATGAGGACAACCACACAATACTGAGGATCATGACCTAGCCAAGCTGGCACACATCTTAGGGGGACACAATTCAATCCATAATAGATACATTACATGTAAACTTACAGATATATTTTGATACATACATAAAAATACACAAAATCATGAAAATTTACTCCTACGATGAAGAAGAGTTGGACAATGTTGGCATTTTGTCATTTGTGGTAATAACTCCACTTGTAAGGTTCTGGATCATCTGGATTATCCCTGGGAATGGGGATGGTGATTTTAGTCAGATAATTAGTGAGTTGTCTGTATGGTCTTTTTATTTTTCTTCTTCATATATTTTGTGATAACATCTCACTGCTTCCCAAATCTGCCTATCACCTTTGGCAAAGCAACCAGCATTTGGGTCCATGTTTTCAAGCAACTGAAGCCCCTGATTTAGTTTAGAAAAAACTCCAGCTAATCTCTTCACTGTAAAATTTTTTTTGACAATTTCTCTCCTTCCTCTTCCTCATTATTTCTTTCTTCTTTGGCATTTCTTTCCTCTTCAAAATCCATTAAGTCCTTTTCTGTCATTTCCCCTTCTTTGTGCTAGTTGTAAGTGTGGTTCATTTTAACTCGAATAGGTCATAAGTCAGGCACTACCTGTAATTGAATTTGAGAATAGCAAAATCTTCTATAAATTCCCATCTGTATCTAAGATTTTTGGAAGACAGCTACCTGGCCATCCGGCTGTAAGAAATCCATGTTCATGCCCATTCCAAAGAAAAGCAACCCAACAGAATGAGGAAATTATCTAACAGTATCATTAATATCACAGGCTAACAAAATTTTGCTGAAGGTAATTAAAAAACAACTGCAGCCATACATACAAGGAACTGCCAGAAATTCAAGCCAGATTCAGAAGAGGACATAGAACGAGGGATATCATTGCTGACATCAGATGGATCTTGGCTGAAAGCAGAGAATACCAGAAAGATGTTTACCTGTGTTTTATCAATTATGCAAGCCATTCAACTGTGTGGATCATAACAAATTATGGACAACGTTTCGAAGAATGGGAATTTCAGAACACTTGGTTGTGGTCATGCAGAACCTGCACATTAACCAAGAGGCAGTTCTTGGAACAGATAAAGGAGATACTTCATGGCTTAAAATCAGAAAAGGTGTGCACCAGGGTTGTATCCTTTCACCATACTTATTCAATCTGTACGCTGAGCAAATAATCCAAAAAGTGGGACTCTATGAAGAACATGGCATCAGGATTGGAGGAAGACTCATTAACAGCCTGCAGTATGCAGATGACACAACCTTGCTTGCTAAAAGTGAAGAGGACTTGAAGCACTTATTGATGAACTTAAAGAAAACAAAAATTCTCACATTGGGCCAATACACAGAATCATGATAAACAGAGTAAATATTGAAGGGCCAAGGATTTATTTTACCTGAATCAACAATCAACGCCCATGGAAGCAACAGTGAAGAAATCAAGTGACATATTACATTGGGCAAATCTGCTGCAAAAGATCTTTTTAAAACCTTAAAAAACAAAGATGTCACTTTGATAACTAAGGTGTGGCTGACCCAAGCCATGGTATTTTCAATTGCCTCATATTGCATGCTAAAGCTGGACAATGAATAAAGAAGACCGAATAAGAATTGGTGCATTTTAATTATGGTGTTGGTGAAGAATATTGAATATACCATGGACTGCCAGAAGAAAGAACAAATCTGTCTTGGAAGTACAGCCAGAATGCTCATTAGAAGTGAGGATGGCAACACTCTCACATACTTTGGACATGTTATTAGGATGGACAAGTCCCTGGAGAAGGTAGAAGGTCAACGAAAAAGAGGAAGATCCTCAATGAGATGGATTGACACAGTGACTGCAACAATGGGCTCAAACATACCTCCTATTGTGAGGATGGCACAGGACTGAGCAACATTTCATTGCGTTGTACATAGGGTCACTATGAGTCAGAGCCAAGTGGATGGCACCTAACTCAACAACAACATCTAAGGTTTCATTGCATGCACATCAATTTCAGCATCTTCCCTAGAGTAGAATGAAGGGGGGATCTTTTCAGCATGTATAATTTAAGAAAAAGTTGCCCTCTCAAGGTACATCATTTTGGTTACTTCTCCAGTAGATGCCAGCAAATGAATTAATTTCTCTGATAGCAACTTTTGAATGTTAGTAAATCCTGCTAACTTGCTATTATTACCTGAAAAGTACAGTATTAAGGCTTTAAAAAAAAAATCAAGCAATCTTTTAATATGTAATAGCTGTTGTTCATCTTGTTTGACCATCTCATTTAAGGAAATGAAAAAATTCCAAAGTCATGTAGTTTCTCTTTGGTGGAAGAAGATTGATGAAAATGGCTCACTATTTCTGCTTTGGCCTATAATTCTATTACAATATACTGTTATAATTGCATAATTAATACACAAAATAAGGATGTGTACAAAACTGTTTTGCTTGTGATTTTTAAATCACTTAGTATCTTCACCGTATTTATTCCTTCACCAGTCTAAAGACTGGTTTTCTAGTCTATGAATATGTCTTCTATCAGTTTCACCATGCTCTTGGTCCCTTTTCCCCAGCCCCTCACCTTGGTCCTTGGCGAGAATTAATCCACTGTATTTTCAGTCTTTAAAAAACAAAGTCTTCTCCTTGTTTCTGCACATTTAAATGTCTGATGCACAGGATACAGGAGTAGCGTGTTGAATAACTTTATTAAAGTTTATACTTCCCAGTAATAGTGGGATGGCTTGTTGCAGACCAGCTGCCCACCAAGAAAAATTATAAAACCTAGACAAAATACAAAAACATACGTCTCTTTTAAGGCATCAGAGAGTTAGATACATGGTAGCCAGAACCTGAGTGGCCAGAATCCTGGAGAGAAGGAAGATGCGTTGATATGATGAGCCCAGTATTCTGCAGATGGATAGGAGGGAGTTGGGGTTGAATTACTATGTTTAATTTTTAAAGAAACATAGTATTCCAAACTGATTTACCATTACACACCCCCTTCAGTAAAGTATGAGCATTCCAGCTGATCCACATCGTCTCTAAAATTTGGTGATGCCTATTTTTTCCGTTTTAGACTTTCCTGTTGATGTGTAGTGGTATCTTACTGTGAGTTTAATTTGTTTTACTCCAGATGACTAATGATGTCGAACACTTTTTCATGCACTTATTGGCCATTTGCACATCTTTTTTTTTTTTTTTTTGTGAAGTTCTTGTTCAAGTCTTTTGTTCACTTTTTAATTGGTGAATTGGTGTGTTTGTCTTTTATCATTGCATTGTAAGAGTTTTTATATATGCTAGATACAAGTCCTTTGTAAACTTCATGTTACGATTATTTTCTTCCTTTTCTGACTTGAGTATTTTCTCAGTGGTGTCTTTCATTGAGCAGAAGTTTTTTAATTTTGCTGAAGTCTAATTTATCATTTTTTATGGTTCATATTTTCTGAATCCTCTCTAAGAAATCTTTTCCTATTCCAAGGTCATGAAGATATTCTTTGATGTTTACTTCTGGTAACCATCTAGCTTTTACATTTAGGTCTGTGGTCTGTTTGTAGGAGAGATTTCTCTTTCCCCATGTAATAGTTTTCTATTTGCATAACAAATTACCACAGACTTAGTGGCATAAAACAAACATACATGTATTATCATACAGGGGTTCTTTCCATGGGCTACAATCCAGGCACAGCTTCGCTGGGTCCTCTGCTCAGGGTCTTACAAGGCTGCAATCAAGGTGTCATCTGGGCTGCAATCCTTTCAAGAGCTTGGGGTCCTCTTCTAAGCTCATGTGCTTGTTGGAAGAATTCAACTGCAATCATAGAACTGAGGTCCTACTTTCTTTCCATGTGTCAGTTGGGGGCTGCTCTCAGCTTCTAGAGGCCACTCGCACCTCCTTGACACATGGCCCTCTCACAGACTCTATCACAACATGGCAGCTTACTTCTTTAAAGTCAGGAAGGGAGACAGTTTCTCAGTCCAGTATGCCAAGATACAGTCTTATATAATATAACATACTTATGGGAGTGACATCCAACCCTTTTGCCATATTCAGATTAGAACCAAACCAAAGGGTCTACCCACACTCAAAGGGAGGGACCTATACAGGATATAACACCAAGGGCAAAGATCATGAAGGCCATCTTAGAATTCTGCCTACTGCGTCCTATCACATTTACTCGGTTGTTGTTAGGTTGTTGTTAGGATTCTATTTCAACTTATAGTGACCTCATATGACAGAGTAGCAGCTGAGTGTTTAACCATTGCACCACCAGGTCTCCTTACATTTACTCTATGATCCAGCAATTCCTCTCCTAGGTATGAAAATATATGCCCACAAAAAAGATCTGTTCACAAATGTTCATAGCCAGAGGAGTATCTAGGGTATGGCAGGTACTGCACTAGCCCTGGGTGCATGGCACCACTGAGCAGTTTCTATTAACCCAGTAAGGCCAGTGACGTATCTACAGAAAATGGCACCTATGATGCCCCTGTCCAAATGTCTGACACCCCGTTTTAGATAACTTTACCATAATATTGGCTCAAAAATGCAAGTCAATCTAGTTAATCTTTTAATTAACACATTACTGTGCTTGAGGAGGTACGTGGGGCTGTACCAAGTTAATAGAAACTGCTCAGTGGCACCAAGCACCCAGGGTCCATGCAATACCCTAGATATGCCACTGGTAGCAGCTTTATTCAATGTAGCCAAAAACTGTAAATAAGCCTGAATGTCCATCAACAGGAGAATGGAAAAAGCAAACTGGTATATTTATACAATGAAATGCTACCTAGCAATTAAAAAGGAATGAACTAGTGATGCATACATCAATATGGATGACTCTCCAGACTATGCTGAATGAAAGAATCTGATAGATAGTATATAAACTCAATTACATAAAGTTCAAGAACAGGCAAATCTAACCTATGGTGACAGAAATCAGATCAGTGGTTGCTTTGGAAGTGGCATTGACTTGGAAGGAGCATTAGGCAACTATTTGGAGTGACGGAAGTGTTCTGTGTCTTGATTTGCATTTACTAAGAACTAATACCCCGGGCGGAAATGGGGAGAGCGCTGACACATTGTGGGGAATGAAGCCAAGGCCATGAAACACTTTATGTACAAACTATTGAATGAGAATCTAATTTCCTCTGTAAACTTTCACCTAATGCACAATTTAAAAAAAAAAACCCTGATAGGTTTGAGCACTTCACTGTATGTAAATTACAACAAAATCCAATATTTCAGAGCAAGCCTGTACAGGCAGTCCCCGCATTACGAACATCCGACTTATGGACAATTTATACTTGCCCTTCAGTGTTTGCATAAATTTGCCCTCGCTTTGAATTGATTGAACCACCCCCTCCAAAACCAAACCAAACCCATTTCTGACAAGTCGATTGCAAGTCATAGCAACCCTATAGGACAGAGTAGAACTGCCCCATAGGGTTTCCAAGGCTATAAATCTTTACAGAAGCAGACTGCTGCATCTTTTTCCCCGAGGGGCTGCTGCTGGGTTCAAACCACCAACCTTTCTGTTGGCAGTCGAGTGCTTTAACCACTGTGCGGCCAGGCTCCTGAATAAACCCCGGCTTGCAACAAATTCTTCATCACAATCACCTTCATTTGCTGCACATGCAGCTTTTAAATCACTGAAAAGGCTTTGAGCCTTTTTTTTTGCACTAAAATAAGACTAAATAAGAACCATAGGCACCTGCTACTGACTTGAAAACTGGACTTAATGGCACAGTTAGGAAGGAATCTCGTTTGTAACCCCTAGACTGCCTGTATTGGGCATGGAATTTCAGTTGTTGTTGTGTGCCATTCAGTAGATTCCGACTCATAGCAACACTATGTGACAGAATAGAACTGCCCCATAGCATTTCCTATGCTGTAATATGTGAGCAGATTCCCAGGTCTTTTCTCCAGGGGAGCTGCTGGGTGGGTTTAAACCACCAACCTTTCAGTCAGCAGCTGAGCACTTAACCGTTGCACTACCAGGTCTTCTTATGGAATTTCAGTAGGGGTCCTTAAACTTCAATGAACGTAGGAATCACCTGGTGTGCTTGTTAAAAATGCAGATCCCTAGGCCTCACCCCAAAGATTCTGGTGCAGTTCATCTGCAGTGGTGTCCCGGGATCTGCATTTTTAATAAACAACCCGGGTGGTTGTGGTACTGCTGGCCACTGGAGCAGATTTGGAGAAACACTGTTTAAGAGGATTCTTCTCACTAGCTTGCTTCCTCCCTCACTCTCATTTTGACGCAGGCTTCTCAGGGCAAAAACAGAAAAAGGTCAGAGGCAACCCTGGGTCAAAACGCTCTCACCTCTAGCGGATCGCCGACAGAGCGCAGCTTGTGCCACTGCCTGGATGCTGGTCGGCGGGGGGGCCCCTTGCCCCCTGACTCTTTTTATGTATTAGCGAGGGAAACTTTCTCCTGTGGAGCATTCCTGGGTGCAGCGAAGGAATCAGGTGTCTACTGTATGCTGTCTAGGGGGTGCCATAGACAGGCTGTAGAAGCTGCTCTCTGGGCCCCTTGATCATGACTAGTCCCCAGCCCCAGCCCTGGGGTGCAGACTCCACTGAGCTTCAGCTCAACTACAGCTAGGCCTGGGAGCCCAGCAGTTCTCAGAGTGAGCTCACAGAGAGACTTCCAGATGCCCTATAACATGGCCATGTCTACACTTGTTGTTTGGCCTGAGATAAGGTTTGTCTATTGCTCCATAGTGCACACAAGACTACTCCCCATATCCTCCCTCAAAAGTACGGCCATCTGTTCAGAAATTTGTGGCAAATAGCAGTGGGCTTGGAAAGTGTCCATGGGCTCATGTCCTTCTGCAGTGATGGTGAGGCTGGAGGTGTTCGTGATCCCCTGGGTGTCAGCCGAGGGTGGTGCTGTGTGAGTCACTCCCAGCCCGGGCCCTCACCCCCAGGCCACTCTTGGCATCAGACACAAGGTGTCCAGCCTGCTGGCGGGGGGCGGGATGGCTCTGTGCTGCACCCTGCAGGCATCAGGCTGCTTGCCAACTCTAGCAGCCAAGCCAAGCCTGAAACCAAATAAAGGCGGGGGACAGAGTAACTTGAGAGCACTCTCTACAGTGGGAGCTACTTACATGAGCCAGCAAAGAAGCCTTATGGATTCTCTTGTCCAGGCTGGTGCCTGGGATGATGTTGCCCAGCACACAGACCGTGTATGAGGGTAAAGAACTGCATTAGACTGGGAGGCACCAACTATGGAGCAGGAGAATGAATGAATACTAAGTGCCAGCTGCCACATTGGGTGTTTTATGTGCACTGTCTCTAAGCCCCACAACTCTTCAGGGTAGGCCCTGCTATTCCATTTTACAGATGAGAACCTGAAGCTCAGAGAGGTTAGGTAACTGGCCAGAAGGCACACAGCACTGAGTGGGGGGATCAAGGATCTGTCTACTTTCAGAGCTGCGTGTTTCTCCACTAACATTCCACTGGCCCCTTCTCTGAAAGAGGTGAAGACAGGTGCCTGCTGGAGGCTGACAACTCGCAGTTGGTGCAGAGATTCCCAAGGAAAAGTGTTTCAGAATCTGTCCTCAGATCACAGCCACAAGACTGGGTAATAGGATAATTCAGTCCAACAGCAACACCTGGCAAGTGATGTCAAATGGACTTCACCCTAATCATCAACTGAGATAACTGTTGCACATTCATTCTTTTATTTGAACTAACAACACCCTGGTGTGTTACTATTCTGCCCATTTTCCAGATGAACAAAACGAAACTCAGAGACATCTTTTCCCCCAGGACCGTCCTTTATAGTAAGCTGCCTTTGGGCCGGAAGTTCTGCTAAGCTCTCCAACAGCCCCTCTCAGGGATGGAGTGGGAGGGCTTGAAGCAGGCTTCCCATCCTGGCCAGTGAGGAGGCCCTGCCAAATATCTGTGCCTGTGAGTCCTCACCCAGGTGAGGGAGGAAGAGGCCAGGCTAAGTGAATTACTGAGCATTTGAACTCAGCCTCAGAACAGCAAATATTGATTCAAGAGCGGCTCAAAGGAGCTGACATTTTTATAGTCAACAAATAAAACGGAGCCCCTCCCAACCCCCCTTAGTCAAGGGCCCTTTCTCTCTGCAGCTGCCAGGGCGTGTTTCTGTCATCTGCACCTGGGAAGAGGAGGAAGCATGAGGGGGAAATGTCCACAGGGGCCTGGCTGACGTCACCACTTCACCTTTAGAGGGAACTGGGAACCCTAGGCCCCAGGGGTGGAACCTTGGGGAACCAGCCAGCCAGTCCAACAGGTGCCAGAATCCCTTGGGGGAGAACAGAACTTGGCACCAGGACCCCCAAAGACAACAGAAATGCCTCCCACATACAGCTTCCTCCTGCAGTGGCTTCAGGGGCCTACCACAGCTCTGCTTCTCCTCATTCCCTGAGGCCTAAAGAGATAAAGGACTTTCCAAGGTAAACTTCCAGAGGACAGTAAGGTCAGCCCAGCTCTTCTGTTTCAAGGCAAAGGGGAAGTGTCTGTTCTTACTGAGCTGCACAAGTGAGGTAATATCTGCCAGAAAACTCCTGCCTTCTCAGCTCTGCCTGGGTGGCCCCAAGCCTGGTGTTCACTCTCCTGCCACCACACTTTTTTGCTCAAGCCGTTCTCTCTACCTGGAATGCCTCCCTACCCCAAGTCCCTTTGGAATACTACTTTGGTTCAAGGCTCTGCTCACCTGTCACCTCTTCAGGAAATCTCCCTAACCCCCTTCCCACCATCATGCCCAGCTCTGGGCAGGCAGAAATAACCACTCCTTCCTTTGTGCTCCCAAAGCACAGTCCCGGTACCTGTCTTGTAGCCCTTAGCCCTGTTTCACCTTGCGTGGACAATTCCTTGGTTACTTGTCTCTAGTTCTCCTAAGCCAAGAGCTCCAAATGTCTAGAAAGGTCTCTGGCACTTGGCAGGTGCTCAGTAATACTCGTGGACTGGAACTAGAACAATCCAAGATGTATAGCCAATAAACCAGAAGAGCAAATTCAGCTGCATTTGGACCAGTGAAGGAAGCTGGCCGAGCCTGAATCAGGCTCTACTACAGGAGGAAGGCTTGTGCAGGTCCCAGGAGCCCTGCCATTTGTTCCTCTTCTCACCCATCCATCCTTCTATTCATCTATCTATCCATCACCCGGGGAATGACCTTCTACTCTGTGTCTGGGTGCTGGGAAGGCAAAGGCGATGGGCACCCAGTCCTGCACTCTGTGTGCCTGAAGCTCCTGGGACATGCCCAGGCATGTGGGCAAGGGAACCCAAGAGGCCTTTCAGACCTATAGTGGTCTATGGGCAGGTGTCTGAGGTCTGCCCTGCACTAGGGACTTTCGGACTTCATTGATAGGGGGAGCTCTTCTCAGGACTGTCTCCAGGCAGAACTATAGGTAAACTGTGGTGCTCATTATTACTCTGCACAAAAACCTCTCCACCGTGTAGGCACACGGTAGGATTAGATTTCCTGGCCCCTTATGGTTGGGTTCTAGTCCATGGAGCTAGTTCAGGGCAGAAGTCGCACAGGCACTTCCAAGTTGGGTATACAACTGGTACATTTAATCACCTGTGCAAGGCCCTCAAGGGCTCTCTTTTCTTCCGAGAAGGTGGTTCTGCACCAGGAGGGCATCAGGGACTCAGGGAGTGGGGCAGCTCTCCCATGCTTCATATGAGGCTTTCATATCTGGCTGCATCCAAGCTACTGCCCCCCCTCAAAAAAAAAAAAAAAAAAAAAAAAAAAGAAATCCGTAGCTGTGGAGTCAATTCCGACTTACAGTGACCCTATAAACTGCCCCATAGAATTTCCAAGGAGCACCTAGTGGATTCGAACTGCCAACCTTTATGGTTAGCAGCCATAGCTCTTAACCACTACACCACCAGAGTTTCCAGGCACTGCCCCAACTGGTCGCCATTTCTCAGACAGCAGGAAGAGGAACGTGGGAGTGCAAGCCAGCAGCTTGTCTTTAGGAAGTTGGCCCAGAGGTGTTTTTGTTCACATCTGTTGGCCTAAACTTGGTCACATGGCCACAACTACCAGCAAAGGAGTCTGGGAAATGTAGTTTCTAGTGGGGCAGCCATGTGCCCAGCTTAAACTCAGTAAGTTTTATTATTAAAATGAAAAAGGGAGAATACATACTGGGAACAAGTAGTGGTCTTCAACTTATTACTGTCTCACTGTAAACAAGAGGTATATTCTCCTAGCCGGTCCCTGGATGCCCACAGCCCACCCCCCAGCCAGCTGCCTCTGTGGACTTTCTCCGGCCCTCCCCATCTGCCAGCCAGCTCTGAATCACCGTGGGCAAAACACTTCTCTTCTCAGGGCTTCCCTTTGCTCACCTGTAAAAGAAGGGCTTTCAGTCCTTTGAGCACCAGGGTTCTTTCCAGCATTTGATGGCTGTGGTTGTAGGCAAGTTATTTAACCTCTCTGAGTTTCAGTTTTCTCTTCTAGAAAATGGAGATAAAATAGTTCTTATATCATAGGGTTGTTGTGAAATGTTATGCCTGACACATAAGACGTAATCAATAAATATTTGCTACAATCAAAATAATAGGACTTTCAAGTGTAGGTTCCTTAGAAGGAAACTGATGAACTCATTCATATTAAGGCCTAATAGAGGGTCAGCAAATATTTGGTACAAATATTGTCATAACCCTCCTTTCTGTAACAGACATCAGTGATCAGTCAAGACATTCTCCCCACTGAGCTAGGATAAAACCACTGCCCTCCCCAGGCCCACAGGGTGCTTGCCTGCTCCCAGGCTACAGGGCAGCTTCCAGCTTAGCAACTAATGGACCTGGGAGAACTCAAGCACCTGCTTCTGCTCTCACAGACCAATGCTTAGCAATAGAATGGAGAAGGGGGCAGGGGAGCTGCCATCTGCCTGGTTAGCCCTGGAGAGAGGTGCTCACTGCTGGGGCTCTGGGCAGATGGGGGTGGGGGTTGGGGGGGCAGTGATCACAGCTGTCCTCAGGAGACCCTGCTGACTGCATGGAGTGCTCACAGACATGGTACAAGCCTGACAGCATAATGGTCTATAAAGTATGGTTACCAGACATGGGTCAGATGGGGAAGCAATATGTGATCTGAGGGGTTGAGAAGGTCTATATGTGTCACATATCTACCCCCTGGCCTGTCACAGGCCCTGAAATGCCAGAATCAGGAGGAAGCAAGGAGGGTTACCTTACTAAGAACACCTCTTGGCAGTGCTAACCAATCCATTATTGCAGCCATTAGCTAGATGAGGAACCTGGGACTCTGCAAGGTTGAGTGACTTTCCAAAGGTCACATAGCTTGGAAATGCAAACTCTCCATGTTGAAGAGGATGCAGGGAAAGAGGTGCTTTCACTCACTACTGAAGGGATTGTTAATTGGCACAATCTCTCTGGGAAACCATTTGACAATATTTAGCACAAGTCTTGAAATCCCTGGATAGTGCAAATGGTTAACACACTTGGCTGCTACCTGAAAGGTTGAAGATTCAAGTCCACCCAGAGGTGCTTAGAAAAAAGGCCTGACAATCTACTTCTGAAAAATCATCCACTGAAAACCCCCTGGGGCACAGTTCTACCCTAACACACATGGGGGCGCCATGAGTCAGAATCAATTCAGCAGCAACTGGCAACTGGTAAGAGCAAGTGTGAAAAGTGCTGATGCCCTTTGATCCAGGACTTCCAGTTTTTTCAGATTGTTTCTGATTTGATGAGCATATTAGTTTCCCCTGACTGAAGTAACAAATTACCACAAACTTGGTGGCTTAAAACAAAAAGAAATCCATTCTATCACAGTTCTGAGGGCCTCACACCCTCCGGAGGCTCTGGGGAGAATCCACTCCATGCCTCTCTCCTAGCTTCCTAGCATGGCTGTCGGCATACCTTGGTTTTCCTTGGCTTGTGGCTGCATCATTCAATTTTATGCCTCCATCTTCACATCATCTTTTCCTCTATCTGTCAGTGTCTAAATCTCTCTCTGCCGCTCTTGTACAAAGATGCACATGATAGCATTTAGGGCCCACCTGAATAATACAGAGTAAGTTCAAGATCCTTAAATTAATCACTTATTTTGCCATATCCCCCACATGTCTGTCAGTTTGTCATACCGTGGGGGCTTGTGTGTTGCTGTGATGCTGGAAGTTATGCCACCGGTATTCAGATACCAGCAGAGAAACCCATGGCAAACAGGTTTAAGCTGAGGTTCCAGACTAAGACAGACTAGGAAGAAGGACCTGGTGACCTACATCTAAAAAAAAGCTGGCCAGTAAGAACCTTATAAGTAGCAGTGGAATATTGTCTGATATAGTGCCAGAAGATGAGCCCCCCAGGTTGGAAGGCACTCAAAAGACAACTGGGGAAGAGCTCCCTCCTTAAAGTAGAGTTGACTTTAATGACATGGATGGAGTAAAGCTTTCAGGACCTTCATTTACTGATGTGGCAAGACTCAAAATGAGAAAGAAATAGCTGCAAACATCCATTAATAATCGGAATGTGGAATGTACGAAGTATGAATCTAGGAAAACTGGGAATCGTCAAAAATGAAATGGAACGCATAAACATTGATATCCTAGGCATTAGTGAGCTGAAATGGACTGGTATTGGCCATTTTAATCAGACAATCATATGGTCTACTATGCTGGGAATGACAAACTGAGGAAGAATGGTGTTGCATTCATTGTCAAAAAGAACATTTCAAGATCATTCCAGAAGTACAATGCTGTCAATAATAGGACAATATTCGTCTGCCTACAAGGAAGACCAGTTAATACGACTATCATTCAAATTTATTTGAATAAGGCCAAAGATTAAGAAACTGAAGATTTTTACCAGCTTCTGCAGTCTGAAATTAATTGAACATGTAATTAGGATGCATTGATAATTACTGGTGATTGGAATGTGAAAGTTGGAAACAAAGAAGGATAGGTAGTTGGAAAATACAGCATTGGTGATAGAACCAATGCCGGAGATTGCCTGATAGAATTTTGCAAGACCAATGACTTCTTCATTGCAAATACCTCTTTTCACCAACATGAATGGTGACCATACACATGGACCTTGCCAGAATCAAATCAACTATATCTGTGGAAAGAGAATGTGAAAAAGCTCAATACCATCATTGAGAACAAGGCCAGGGGCTGACTGTGGAACAGACCATCAATTGCTCATATTGAAGTTCAAGCTGAAACTGAAGAAAATTAGACTAAGTCTACGAGAGCCGAAGTATAACCTTGAGTATATCCCACCTGAATTTAGAGACCATCTCAAGAATAGATTCGACGCATTGAACACTGATTACTGAAGCCCAGACGATTTGTGGAATGACATCAAGGACATCATACATGAAGAAAGAAGAGGTCATTAAAAAAAAGAAAGAAAGAAAAGCCCAAAATTGATGTCAGAAGAGACTCTAAAACTTGCTCTTGAACGTCAAGTAGCTAAAGCAAAAGGAAGAAATGATGAAGTAAAAGAACTTAACAGAAGATTTCAAAGGGTGGCTTGAGAAGACAAAGTAAAGTATTATAATGAAGCGTGCAAATAGCTGGAGATAGAAAATCAGAAGGGAAGAACACGCTCAGCATTTCTCAAGCTGAAAGAACCGAGGAAAAAATTCAAGCCTCAAGTTGCAATAGTGAAGGATTCTATGGGGAAAATATGAAACAAAACAGGAAGCATCAAAAGAAGATGGAAGGAATACACAGCCATTATACCAAAAAGAATTGGTCGACGTTCAACCATTTCAAGAGGTAGCATATGATCAGAAACCAATGGTACTGAAGGAGGAAGTCCAAGCTTCACTGAAGGAACTGGCAAAAAACAAGGCTCCAGGAATTGAGATGTTTCAATTGAGATGTTTCAGTTGAGATGTTTCCACAAATGGATGGAACTCTGGAAGTGCTCACTCGTCTATGACAAGAAATTTGGAAGACAGCTACCTGGCCAACAAACTGGAAGACATCCATATTTATGCCTATTCCCAAGAAAGGTGATCCAACCGAATGTGGAAATTATCGAACAATAGCATTAATATCACACACAAGTAAAATTTTGCTGAAGATCATTCAAAAATAGCTGCAGCAGTATATCAACAGGGAACTGCCAGAAATTCAGGCCAGATTCAAAAGAGGACATGGGACGAGGGATATGATTGCTCATGTCAGATCATGGCTGAAAGCAAAGAATAGCAGAAAGATGTTTACCTGTGTTTTATTGACTATGCAAAGACATTCGACTGTGTAGATCATAACAAACTATGGATAACATTGTGAAGAATGGGAATTCCAGAACATTTAATTGTGCTCATGAGGAACATGTACATAGATAAAGAGGCAGTTGTTCAGACAGAACAAGGGGATACTGCCTGGTTTAAAGTCAGGAAAGGTGTGTGACAGGGTTGTATCCTTTCACCATACCTAGTCCATCTGTATGCTTAGCAAATAATCCAAGAAGGTGGACTATATGAAGAAGAACAGCACATGAGAATTGGAGGAAGACTCATTAACAACTTTCATTATGCAGATGGCACAATCTTGCTTGCTGAAAGTGAAGAGGACTTGAAGCACTTACTGATGAAGATCAAAGACCACAGCCTTCAGTATGGATTACACCTCAACATAAAGAAAACAAAAATCCTCACAACTAGACCAATAAGCAACATCATGATAAATGGAGAAAAGACTGAATTTGTTAAGGATTTCATTTTACTTGAATCCACAATCAACACCCATTGAAGCAGCAGTCAGGAAATCAAAAGATGCATTGCGTTGGGCAAATCTGCTGTGAAAGACCTCTTTAAAGTGTCGAAAAGCAAAGATGTCACCTTGAAGACTAAGGTGAGCCTGACCAAGCCATAGTATTTTCAATCCCCTCATATGCACGTGAAAGCTTGGCAATGAGTAAGGAAGACCGAAGAATTGTTGCCTTTGAATTGTGGCATTGGCGAAGAATATTGAATGTACCATGGACTGCCAAAAGAATAAACAAATCTGTCTTGGAAGAAGTACAACCAGAACGCTCTTTAGAAGCAAGGATGGCGAGACTACGTCTTACATACTTTGGATGTTTTGTCAGGAGGAATCAGTCCCTGGAGAAAGACATCATGCTTGGTAAAGCAGAGGGTCAGTAAAAAAGAGGAAGACCCTCAAGGAAATGGATTGACACACTGGCTGCAACGATGGGCTCAAGCATAACAAAGACTGTAAGCATGATGAAGAACCGGGCAGTGTTTCTTTCTGTAGTACATAGGGTCGTTGTGAGTCGGAACTGACTTGATGGCACCTAACAACAACTCTGCCATATAGAGTGATATTGACTCTCTTGCCATATGTGGTAATATTGACAGGTTCTGGGGAGTAGAAAGTGGATCTTTCTTTGAGGAGGTCACTTTTTCTGCCTAATACAGTGGGTGAAAAAAAGGCACACCATTGCAGAGACAGGATGCTGTGTTGGTTCAAGTGCAGGACAGACTACTGGATACAGTCACAGCTCTGGTGCTTACTGGCTGTGTGATCAAGGACAAGCTCCTTGGCCTTCATTTCTTCATCTGTAATATGGAGCTACAGAGCCCTGCTGGTGCAGCAGTTAAGTGCTCGGTTGCTAACTGAAAGGTTGGTGGTTTGAACCCACCAAAGACCTGACAATCTGCTCCTGTAAAGATTACAGCCTAGAAAACCCCATGGGGGGCAGTTCTACTCCGTCATATGTGGTTGCTATGGGTCAGATTCAACTCCATAGCACCTAACAATAACAACAGTATTGGCCTACGTTATGGAATCCTTGTGAGGATTAAATAAAATAAAGTAACTGTGTGGAACACAGTAAGTGCATAATTAATACTTGCATTTTGTTTATTAATAGTGAAGTTGACCTTTTTTCTGTATGTATTATCTTTCTTCTTCTGCATATGTTGTATTTATGTGTTTTGCCCATTTTCTATTGCAATGCAGGTCTTTTTCCTACTGATCTTCTTATAATTCTTTATCTGATATTAATACAGGACCCTCTAATTTTTTTATTGTGATTTAGATGAAGATTTACAGAGCAAATTAGTTTCTCGTTAAGCAATTAATATACACATTGTTTCATGACACTGGTTGCCAAACCCGCAATGTGTCAGCAGTCTCCTCTTCTCGACCATGGGTTCCTCATTTCCATTCATACAGCTTTCCTGTCCCCTCCTGCCTTCTTGTCCTTGCGCTTGAGCTGGTGTGCCCATTTAGTCTTGTAGACATGGTTGAGCTACATATATTATTATTTGTTTTATGGTCCTGTCTAATCTTTGGCTAAGGGTGAACCTCAGGAGTGACTTCAGTGCTGAGTTAAAAGGGTATCCATGGGCCATACTCTCAGGGTTTCTCTAATCTCTGTCAGACCAGTAACTCTGGTCTTTTTTTGTGAGTTTGAATTTTGTTCTACATTTTTCTACTGCTCTGTCCAGGACTTTCTAATGTGATCCCTGTTAGAGGAGTTGGTGGTTGTAGCCGGGCACCATCTAGTTGTGCTGGACTCAGTCTGGTGGAGGCTGTGGTAGTGTGGTCCATTGGTCCTTTGGACTAGTATTTCCCTTGTGTCTTTGGTTTTCTTCATTCTCCTTTGCTACAGATGTGGTGGAACAAGTGGAGTATCTTAGATGGCTGATCACAAGCTTTTAAGACCCTAGACACTACTCACCAAAGTAGGATGTAGAACATTTTCTTTATAAACTACGTTATGCCAATTGAACTAGATGTCCCCCAAGACCATGGTCCCCAGCCCCCAGCCCCCAGCCTAGTAACTCA
Organism: Dugong dugon; assembly: GCA_030035585.1. Lineage (NCBI taxonomy): Eukaryota > Metazoa > Chordata > Mammalia > Sirenia > Dugongidae > Dugong > Dugong dugon. Next base: position 159,335,051 of record CM057462.1, read on the forward strand.
GTCCCTCAGGGAGTTTGGATGTGTCCATGAAACTTCCATGACCTTGCCTTGGTCAAGTTGTCCTGACTTCCCCAGTATTGTGTACTGTCTTACCCTTCACAAAAGTTACCACTTGTGTATTAGTGTTTTTCCCTCTTCACCCCTCCCTTCCCTAGTAACCATCAAAGATGGTTTGTTTCTGTGTGTAAACCTTTTCATGAGTTTTTATTATAGTGGTCTCATACAGTATTTGTCTTTTTCTGATTGACTTATTTTACTCAGCATAATGCCTTCCAGATTCATCCATGTTGTGAGATGTTTCACAGATTCATCACTGTTCTTTATCGTTGTGTGGTGTTCCATTGTGTGTATGTACCATAATTTATCCATTCATCAGTTGTTGATGGGCACCTAGGTGATTTCCATCCTTTTGCTATTGTGAATAATGCTGCACTGAACATGGGTGTGCATATGTCTATTTGTGTGATGGCTCTTATTTCTCTAGGATATGTTCCTAGGAGTGGGATTGCTGGATTATACAGTATTTCTATTTCTACCTTTTTAAGGACGTGCCATACCACTTGCATTCCCACCAGCAGGGTATAAGAGTTCCAATCTTCCTGAAGCCTCTCCAACATTTGTTATTTTCCGTTTTTTTGATATGTGCCAGTAGTGTCAGGGTAGATGATATCTAATTGTAGTTTTGTTTTGCATTTCTCCAATGGCTAGTGATTGCAGAAGTTTCCTCATGTGTCTGTTAGCTGCCTGTATGTCTTCTTTGGTGAAGTGTCTGTTCATGTTCTTTGCCCATTTTTCAACTGGATCATTTGTCTTTTTGTTGTAAAGATGTTGGATTTTCTTATAGATTTTAGAGATGAGACCTTTGTCAGATTTAGCATAGCCAAACATTTTTTCCCAGTCTGCAGGTTAACTTTTTACTCTTTTGGTGAAGTCTTTTGATGAGTATAAATGTTTAATTTTTAGAAGATCCAAGTTATCAAGCTTATCTTCTCTTGTTTGTGTATTGTTAGTTATGATTTATATCCTATTTATACTGTGTACTAGGGCCACTAGCATTGACCCTATTTTTTCTTCTATGATGTTTGTAGGTTTTGGTTTTATATTTAGGTCTTTTAGTTTTTCTGTATGGTGTGAGGTATGGGTCCCATTTCTTTTTTTACAGATGGACATCTAGTTTTGCCAGCATCATTTGTTAAAAAGACTATCTTTTCCCCATTTAATGGACTTTAGGCTTTTGTCAAAGATCAGGTGACCATATGTTGATGAATTTACATCTGGGGTCTTGATTCTGTTTCATTGGTCAATGTGTCTGTCCTTGTACTAGTACCAAGCTGTTTTGACTGCTGTAGCTGTATAGTAGGTTCAGAGGTCAGGTAGTGCAAGTCCTCCTACTTCATTTTTTTTCTTCAGTAGTGCTTTACTTATCCGGGGCCTCTTTCCATTCCATATAAAGTTAATGATTAGTTTTTCCATCTTGTTAAGGAATGCTGTTGGTATTTGGATAGGGATTGCATTGTCTCTGTAGACTGCTTTGGGTAGAATTGTCATTTTCACAATGTTGAGTCTACCTATCCATTAGCATGGTATGTTTTTCCATTTATGTAGGTCTCTTTTGGCTTCTTGAAGTAGTGTTTTGTAGTTTTCTTTGTATAGGCCTTTTACATCCCTGGTTAGATTTATTCTTAAGAGTGTTATTTTTTAGGGACTTTTATAGATAGTATTGCTTTCCTGATCTCCTTTTCATCATTCTCTTTATTGGTGTATAGGAATCCAACTGATTTTTGTATGTTTATCTTGTATCCTGCTACTCCGCTGAATCTTTCTATTAGCGCCAGTGGTTTTCTTGTGGAGTCTTTTGGGTTCTCTATGTATAGTATCATATCATCCTCAAATAAGGATAATTTTATTTCTTCCTTACCAATTTGGATGTCCTTTATTTCTTTTTCTTGCCTTACTCTTCTAGCTAGGACTTCCAGCACAATGTTAAATAGGAGCGATGATAAAGGGCATCCTTGTCTTGTTTCTGTTCTCAGGGGGAGTGATTTCAGCCTCCCTCCATTGAGAATGATGTTGGCTGTTGGTTTTATATAGATGCCCTTTATTATGTTGAGGAATTTCCCTTCTATACCTATTTTATTGAGAGTTTTTATCAGGAATAGGTGTTGGACTTTATTGAATACCTTTTGTGTGTCAATTGAGATGGTCATGTGATTCTTTTCTTTTGCTTTATTTATGTGGTGGATTACGTTGATTGATTTTCTAATGTTGAACCATCTTTTCATACCTACTATGATCCCACTTGTGATTTTTTTTGATATGTTGTTGAAGTCTATTGGCTAAAATTTTGTTGAGAATTTTTGCGTCTATATTTATGAGAGATATTGGTCTGTAATTTTCTTTTTTTGTGGTGTCCTTGCTTGGTTTTGGTATCAAGGTTATGCTGGCTTCATAGAATGAATTTGGAAGTATTCTTTCTTTTTCTATGTTTTGAAATTGTTTGAGTAGTACTGGTGTGAGATCTTCTCTGAATGTTTTGTAGAATTCTCCAGTGAAGCCATCTGAGCCAGGACTTTTTTTTGGTTGGGAGATTTATTTATTATCTTTTCAATCTCTTGTTAGGAGGACCCTCTAATTTTTAATCATAGATAGACATTAGGATCCCTTGGAACCTTTTAAAAATTAAATCAGAGTTTCTGCAGTTAAGACCTGGGCATCAGAATTTTTAAAAATTCTTCAGGCTATACTCATATGTATCCAGGGTTAAGATCCAGTGGTCCATTTTAACTTTTGCTTGCTAATTGTTTAATTTGAGGTTCAAAAGTTTACATGTTTAAGTGTATAGTCATTTTTATCTTTGTTTTCCTGAATAACTTCTTCAGTATCCTTTATGCGTAGGAGGTTTTTTCCCATTCAGATAGTCATGCATTTTGTCTGATTTCTTACAATGGCTTCACTATCTGGTTGTATGATCTTGGCAGGTTACTGAACCCTTCTGGGTGTCAATTCCCCAAATACAAGGGATTGGGCTAAATCAGGCTTTCCCACGATCTTTCAAGATGGTTTTTGGAAAAGGAGTTTCCTGGCCAAATACGTTTGGGAAATGCACATTAATATTTCAAAAATTCTGAGAAATTGTACAGTAAAGAAAGGTTACCCAGCAATTCCGCTCCTGGGTATATACCCCCCAAAATTAAAAACACATCTCCATAAAAAACCTTGTACATGAATGTTTACAACAACATTATTCACAATAGCCCAAACATGGAAACAACCCAAATGTCCATCAGCTGATGAATGAATAAACAAAATGTGGTATATCCACACAAAGGAATATTGTTTAGCCGTAAAAAGAAATTAAGTTCTAATTCATGCATAGGTGAACCTTGAAAACATTTTACTAAGTGAAAGAAGCCAGTCACAAAAGACTACATGTTGTATGATTTCATTTATATGAAATGTTCAAAACAGGGAAATCTATAGGGTAGAAAGTAGATTAGTGGTTGCCTAAGTGGAGGGTAGGGCAGGAATGGGGAATGATAGCTTATGGGTATGGGGTTTCTTTTGGGGATGATGAAAATGTTCTAAAGTTACATTGCATTGATGGTTGTGTAACTCCATGAATACTAAAACCCCCTGAACTGTATGCTTTAAAAGGATGAATTTTATGGTATGTGAATTACATCTCATAAAGCTGTTAAAAAAAAAAAAAGAAAAGAAAAAGAAAGGTTAGACCTTTGGAAGAGTTGGGTGCATCCCAGCTCTGTCCCTAGCTAACCCCGTGACACTGAGCAGATGTTTTCAGCATCTTCAAGCCTTAGTCTCTGTATCTGTAAAACATGACGCACAGCATTACTTTGCATTGTTCCATTGAAAGGACTCTTGAACAGCTGTTGTCTCATCTGCTCCTTGCAGCATCTCTGGGAAGAAGGTAAAGCAACAGAAATGAAATGTGAGGCCCTGCAAGGGTGACACATGGCTGCCAAGTGGTGATGTCTGGATTTGAACCCATTTCCATCAGCCTGGACACCTTGAATACTACCTGCCCAGCCTGTCTCACTGGGTTGAGTGAGGTTTGCTGCAAGAATACACCAAGATGTTGCTCTGAAAACTGGAAGCTGCTATGCAAAAGTGAGGTGCTGTCCCAGATGGGAGAAGAGTGGTTTGGGGGAGTCACACCCCACACCCACTCCCTCTGAGGCTGGAACAGCATTTTTGCTCTGATCAGTGGTCCTTGATCAGCTACTTAACCTAACTGAGCTTTGTGTTCCATTTTGTTAAAATGGCAAACCAAAACAAACCAAACCTGTTGCCGTCGAGCCAGTTTCAACTTATGACAACCCATGTGTTACAGAGTAGAACTGCTCCATAGGGTTTTCTTGGCTGTAATCTTTATGGAAGCAGATCATCAGGCCTTTCTTCTGCATCACCACTGGATGGATTTGAACCACCAATCTTTGGATTAATAGTCAAAGACGATCCATTTGTGTCACCCAAGACCCTTTACGATGGCAAGGCTAGTCCTTATTTCCTGGGAGCTGTTGGGAGACTAATAATAATAACAGGCCATTGATGGAGTGCTAGTAGGGGCCTGCACGTCAGTAGGCTCAGGACTGCAGTGCCTTATTTAATGCTCACAGCAATCATATGAGTTAGGGGCGATAACCTACCTTTACAGAGAAGCAAACAGAGGCTCAGAAGCTTATTGTTTTATAGCCTGTTTCTTTTCCGTTTAACTTTATATCCATTGCTAAATAGCTTTGGAAGAGATTTTAAAGGCTGTATAACATTCTGTCATATGTATGTACCTGCTTTAACCATTTTCCTATGTGATATTTGCTTCTGTTTTATTGTAAAATACAAACAGTGCTATAATGGACAAATGTACACACAAAACTTTATGTACCTCTCTGCTTACTTCCTTGAGGTAGATTTCTAGAAGTGGAATTACTAGGTAAAAGGGTATGAACTCATTCACTGCTCTTGACATGTGCTACCAAATGGCTTTCCAGAAAAGAAAGGCTGAGGCATCTACACTCCTGTGAGCAGTGCTGAAGATGCCGGAGGAGGTCGGTCAGTAATAGGTTCGGCCCCTGTGCTCTCTCATTCTTTTGGCTGATCCCCTGGAGACTGACTTTACCTGACATCAGCCTTATTAAAGTTTATGGTAATTAGTAACTTGCAATAGGCAATTCTGTGGGTCTATGTGAGCTGCCTGGAAATCCCCAGGGCACATTCCCACTGAGCCCTTATTGGCAAATTGAGTTAGTCTTGCTGACAGTCTCATGCTAGAAACTGTGCTGAGACCTAACGTGTCATTTACTGCATGAAAATGCCAACCCTGTTAAGAAATACAGGACTTTGACTCTGTCATCATCAAACCAGCCAATAATAATAACTAACATCTATTGAGTATTCACCAACAAATTATGTATATTAATTTATTTAATCCTCATAATGATCCTGTGAGGTAGACTTCATTATTATCCCTATTTTCCAGATAAGAAACTAAGGCAAAGGTCACATAGCTATAAGTAGGTGGTGGTTTAGGGATTTGACTACAGCCAGTCTGGCTCTACAGGCTGCACACTCACCCCCCATGATATACACACACTGGCTAATAGGCAAAAGGTTCTCTTTTTCAACCAGTTTTGAGTTGGCAGGAGGGTGAAGAGGCCTAAGACCCCAATACTGGGGCCAGTAGTGGAAAACCAGTGAGAGAGCACTCAACAGAGGCTTTGGCAATACTTGAGGCAATCTAATGAGGTGCTGGTGGCCATCGGATGAGTCAGGGTATAAAAAAACAGATGTAAAATGTTTTCCACCCACTTAACTTTGCGCTCAGTGAAGGGATACATTTCCTTGCACTTGTTTACTGTGCTACCTAGAGTGACTACAACTGAAAAGCCCTGTGGCCACCAAGATCCTCCTGAGTCCTATCCAGCCACATCCATTCCATTCTCCCAATGTGGAGCATGGTATGTGTGTGCACATATGTCCAAGCTTGTCAGTTGGGTTTACTTCCTGGTTGTCTGGGGCAACAAGAGGCAGTACTGAAACCAGGTTATTGCACAAGGAAGTGATATTGCACTAGCCTCGTGTGGTATCAGGCACAACATGTTCTCAGAGAGACGGATGAAGAGAGAAAGTGCCAGATGGGTGATGGCTGTATCAATAAAGATCTCAGAGACTTTTTTTTTCCACTAGTCCCCCTAGACTGTAAGCTCCAAGAGATCTGGGCTCCCACTGTTTTGTTCAACACTGTGCTCCCGGGGCCTAACACTACATGACATGTGGTAGGTAGTTGACAAACGTTAGAGGAATGAATGGTGGCAGGGGCTGTAAGGTTGTCAAACAGATGAATAAAGCACTCAGTTTTTTTGGAGTTAGAAAAATAGATCATGTTTTGGATTGGATTGTGTCCCCAAAAAAGATATGTTGAAGTCCTAACTCTTGGTGTCTTAGGCTGGGTTCTCTAGAGAAGCAAAACCAGCAAAGCATATAAATATATATGGAGAGAGATTTATATCAAGGAAATGGCTCACACAATTGTAGAGGCTGGAGCATCCCAAGTCTGTGGATTAGGATAGAGGCCTCTATCAATTCATGCAGCTGCAGAAGCTGGGAACCCAAGATCGGCAGGACGGAGATCAGGGTTCCTGCTCACTGGCTGTGAAGATCAATGAATTCCAAGATTGGCAGGAAAGACCTCAAGTTTTCTCCTGATTCATGCAGCTGCGGGGGCTGCTGAACCCAAGATCAGTATGTTGGGGAGCAGAACTCTGGCTCAGAGGCTGTGAAGATCGATGAATCCCAAGATTGACAGGTAAGCTTCTAGCTCAAGTCCCAAGAACCGGAGGTGAGATGACAAGAGGCAGCTGCTGGATCTAGAACAAGCCAAAGGCCTTGGCAAGGTGAGCAGGAAGGAAGTAGGTGGCAGAGGGCGGAAAGATGAAGGCTGAGGGGGCAGTGAGCCACCACAGGCCCTGCCCCCGCCGGTACCACTCAGCAGATTCCATCATGGGTGTGATCACTTATCAAATTACAACAGGGAAGTGATCACAACATTATACAACTGCCAAAACACTGAGAATCATGGCCCAGCCAAGTTGACACACAATCTTAACCATCACACTTGATATCTGTGAATGTGGCCTTGTTAGAAAATAGGATCTTTGAAGATGTTATCAATTAGGTTAACATGACATTATGCTGTAGTAGGATGGGTCCTAATTCACTATGAGTGGTGTCCTTATAAAAGAGGAAAATAGACACAGACAGACACACAGGGGGAAGAACACCATGTGCGCTGGTATCTACAAGCCAAGGAAAGCCTGGGGCTACCCAAAGCTGGGAGACACAAGGAAGGATCCTCCCCTAGAGCCTTCAGAAAGAGCATGGCCTTGTCTATACCCCAAATTCAGACGTCTGGCCTCCAGAACTGTGAGATTACAATAAATTTCTGTTGTTTTAAGCCAACCAGTTTGTGGTACTTTGTTACAGCAGCCCTCGGAAACCAATACAGATAAATAGCATTAAGCCTGAGGAAGGGAAAGTCAGACGTGGAAGAAAGCAACAGTGATAAAAAGTAAAGTGAGACACTGAGTGTGGGGACTGGGATAACAGGACACCTAGAGGAGGTGAACTAGCACTGGCTTGAAGGATGCTTGAGAGTCCACCTGCTGGAAAGACAAGACGAGGACATACCAGGCAAAGGAGTGAGGGCATGTGTGACGTGTGGGCTTGTGGGCAGAGGGAGGTTGGAAATGGGGACAGAGATTTGTCTGGGAATCCCCTGCCCCACTGGAGTAGGGATGGTAGTTGCACAGCTGTGAGCTCAGTCTTCCTGCCTGTCCGGGGCACCCTGCCCAGTGCTTTGGAGCATTCAAGCTGGGGGACTTCCCCCTGTCAGCACAGAAGGTCACTTTGTGGGGACTTGTAGGGCGTGAGCACCCCTGTGGTTTCCTGCCTGCACGTCAGTCACACCTGTTTTCCTCTTGAACCAGGGGTCTTTGTAGAGAACACTCAGCAGAAATGAGATGTCAAGAGCAGCATTAAGCAGGGCTCCAGGGAAGCGCTGCCCCCATGATGCTGCCTCATGGAAAAAAAGATGGGCTTTCCTTCCCTGTCTTCATGCTGGCAGGGAAGTCCATTTCGGGGCCAGCAATGGGTCTAGGGTGGGGGTGGGACAGGAGAGAAAGTTTTAGAAATGGAGACTCCCTCCATAATCAAAGGCCTGAGAGATTCTGGACAAAAATTACATGTTCACAGGCTCAGGGATGAAAGAACCAAGTTAAATGCTGATCTTGGAAAGGGGACCCACAGGCCACCGAGACACCAGACTGACCTAACTTTTTGTCTTGCCACCAGCTGCAGGCACAGGGAGGGGGTGCCCTCACACTGAAAACCTGGGGGATCATGGCCTGGGGACCTTGTGCACCTGTAGAACTGGCTGACAGGAAGTGGTGGGTGGTTCAGGTTCCACCTCTGCCACCGACAAACCGAGTGGCCTTAGACAAGTCACTAAACTCTGAAACTGTGAAACAACATCTATAAAACTAGCATGCTGAAAGTTTTCAATCACACAGGGTCAATGTGGGGATGAAAGGAGGTGAAATATATGTGGAGTGTCCTGGGTGCAGGGCTTATGGGTGACTGGTCTGTGGGTGAACTTTACTGTCCCTATGAACCTGGCCCAGGAAGCCAGCCTGCAAAACACAGCTGCAGAGCAGCAAGAGGACAAAGGGTGATGCGGGCTGCCTGTGATCTGCCGGGTTTCCCTTCAGTCAAGGGTATGTGTGACTCACAGACTCTAGTGCTCGTGTGTGGGAAGGCCTGGGCTTCTCAGTTCCTCTCAGTCTGGCTCTCCTCAGAGGCCCAACCCTACAGGCTCAGCCCTGATCCCAGCCCTCCCTTAGGATGCTGGGCATGCGGGTGGGGCCTATCAGGGATTCCACTGGACCAGTGGGTATTATCAAACTTGAGTGTGCAGAATCACCTGGATCCAGGTCTTGGTAAAACACAGCTTGCTGGGCTCCAGGCCTAGAGTTTCTGTTTCAATAGGTCTGGGGTGGATTCCAAGAATCTGTACTTCTAACGAGCTCCTAGGTGAACCATAGTTTAAGAACCACTGCATTCAGCTCATTTGTGCCAAGCATTTTCCCAGTTCTACCCCAAATGGTGCTGAGGCCTGGTACCATTTACACCTGATATCACCAGCCTGGGGCTCAGACTGCAGGCTTAATGACTGCTGTCACTGCAGCGTCATGGTTCTGTCCCATGGGGCCCTCACCTCCACTGTTCCTTCCAGAACCCCTCTGCTTCTCAATCCCTCTGCTTAGGAGGGGGTACCAAACCTGGGTTGGGCTTCCAGGAGTTCCCTGCCTAGTGGAGAGAAGGAACCCACTCACCTATTTCTCCTCCTTTAGACTTTTGCTTATGGAGCACTGGTGTCTCAGTGGTTATGAGCTCGGCTGCTAACTGAAAGGTCGGTGGCTCAAATCCACCCAGCAGCTCTGTGGGAGAAAAGACCTGGCAATCTGCTCCTGTAAAGATTGCAGCCTAGGAAACCCTATGGAGCAGTTCTGCTCTGTCATATAGGGTTGCTATGAGTCAGAATAGAAACACCACCACTAATAACATCTTTTGCTAGGACGCTGTTCATCAGCCTTTGGGGCTCTGTGGTGCCACCTCCCCCAGGCTGGGCCCCCATGCTTCCACTTCTCACACAGTTTCTTTTCCACAGGGGCCTCTCTCTTGCAGTGCCCTGGTGGTGCAGTCGTTAAGCGTTCAGTTGCTAACCAAAAGGTCAGTAGTTTGAAAGTACTACCTGCTCCTTGGAAACCTGATGGGTCAGTTCTACTCTGTCCTGTAGGGTTGCTATAGTAGGAACCAACTTGGTGGCAATGGGTTTTCTCCCTCTTGCATCTCTGAAGCCCAAGTCTTCTTGCAGCTTCCCTATCTGTCCTCCCCCCACCCCCTAACTTGGAGCTTTATCTTGTTTGGCTCTGTGTTTAGCCCGAGCACCTTATCCCAAGCTGTCCTCCAGCTCCACAAAAGGGACAGTAAATGAAGGGGCAGGACCAGGGCACCAGGGCCTAAGCTCAGGAATGTGTGGTCCAGGTAGAAAACGCTTGTCTCTTATGGATCCAGCTGAAAAGTACATATGAAGCAATTACTTAACAAAGGGAAAAGTAATAAAGGAGCTCAATAAATATTTGTTCAATAAAGGAACACAAAAGCTACTTTCCATGATGCACACTCAATAAAACCTCTTGTGAAAAAACACTCTCTGTGAGAACCCTGCAGGTATAGATGGAAAGCCCTTGAGCTTTTGACCCAACGTGGGGAAGTGGGGAAACCGGAGCCTCCTATCTAGGGAAAGTCTTTGTCACACTGACTTCCAGTGAGTCCCATGGTGAATAGTGTCCCAGACTAATAGGTGTTACACACCCACAAATGGTCCTGAGGAGAATATGCTTGGGAGGCACTGAGTTAAACAAATTTAAGCTGGTTCCTGTGCTTGGGGGGACTTCTCTGAACCTGAAGTGGGGAGAGTGTCACCTCAGGCCATCCCAGATTCTTAGCCTGTTGTCCTCAAGCCTGCCTGTCCTGGGACTCTGTCTGCTGGATACTGGTTTGGGAACCTTTGCTGGGGTGGGAAGTAAAGGGGGTGGGAATGAAGACAGTTTATTTTCTCACTGAGCCCCCCTCAGCCCAGAGTCTCCAGCATTTGTGCCCAGGAATGGGTAGGCTTCCTTTCCTTCTAGTCTTCCACCAGCAAGGCCACAGAGTGACATCCCCCCTTCCCTAGATTCCTGCAAAGATGGCTGCCAAGGACCATGAGTGACCTGATGATCCTGCATCAGAGGTGCTTTCTCACCCCAGAGTTGTGTGGGTGGTGAGCCCTGTAGCCCCAGGCTGCTGGAAGTGGAGTCATGGTCACCCCACCCAGGAACTCCCGAGCCAGTCCTCTGACTTGGTGGGCACATGGGCAAACAGGTGGACGAGAGTTTGAAGAGGTGTTCCCAATGCCCCTAGATTGTGCTCTGGGCACAGGACAGGCTGTGTCCTAATCATCAAGGGAGATGAGACCACAGCAGGTGGGGTCACTAACTGGATGGCGAGCTGGAAGCTGGATACTTGTGGGAAGGCAGTGACACCTGATCCTTCCCTTCACAGAGAAACCACTGCTCCAGTATTGTAGCAGCCATTTAGCTTTGCCCATTTGGGGGACCTAGGACCTCCAGGGACTCAGTCAAGTGGAGCCCTCTGGAGGGGAGGGCTGGATTCTGCATGGGCCCTGTGTGGGAGAGGAGCAGCTGGGGAGGGCTTCTGTGAGCAGCATGTTAAGCTTGTGGCTCCTGGTCCTATTAGCTCAGGCTCCACTTCTAGAGAGAAGTTTTCTGTGAAGTTCTCACAACAGGAGATTTTTGGGACACTGTCCACCCCTAGGCCAGACAGAATGTCTATATGGTCAAAGAAGAGAGTGTGTGAAATCCTTCCTCAAGACCAGCTTGTCTGAGACAGCAGGAGGAAGAGATCAACACCAAGTCCGTGGGCCTCTTCCCTTGTTAGGGGGTTGCTCAGGGGACAGTGCCACATCTCTGCTCCAAGGGAGTTGCAGGGAGCAGAAGAGGAGGGGGGATTTCAGACTTGGGCTCATCTTGACTCCTAGGAGGGGCAGGTTCTATCTGACGCTGGGGTAAGGGGCATCCTAATTGCTCTGAAGAGAAGCCTGGATAAGGGGAGGAGTGAGAGATCAGAATGGAGAGGAGGGTGAAACTAGGATTCCCCAAATAGCTCACACTGGCCCGGAAACCTAACTGGCTCAGTCAATATTCACCCAACAGGGAGCCTCTCTGGCCTAGGATGGACTCCTACCCGCAAGTGGTCAGTGGATGCATGGCTTCAAGGCCTTTACATCCTTTTGGCCACACTCCTATGAGAACAATGTGGCCGCAGGTTATGCCTGTCCATTATAGAAGCCCCCATGCTTTCAGACCATTAGGGAGCTCTGCCCCTCTCTGATCCATTCTTCTGGCAACTGCCTCAGCCAGGCTCTGCCCCAGCTTATTCTCACATCTGCCTCCTCAGTCTTGACCTTCTCCATTCCCACACCAATCCTTGTTTCATCACCTCCTCTCCATACCCTCCTCCATCCCCAGCTCTCTCCCATCTTTGGAGTTTTGGCAGGCAGCCTTAAGCTCCCAGAAGTGAATAAGACATTAAGGAAAGTTTGGTGCAGGTGAAAGTGAAGGGAATGGTTTCCTCCCATGTCCACTGGATTCTCCAGGCTTTGCAGAGGAGACATGGACACCTTGTTAGGCAGACATGGATGGGACCAATTATTCCTTGCATTCCTCCTTAGCAGTGGTGGCCACATTTGTGTAATAATAACCACATGTCTTGCTTACTTGGTGGGTCACCTCAGGAAGACCTTGTACAGTTTCACATCACCCTTCAGTTGTTGGTGGTCCTCATTGCTTCAGCTCATGGTTTCCCTGAGCCACAGCCTTCCTGGCAGACAGTAAATGGTGAAATATAAATCCTGGGGCCCACAAGAGGGTTGCTACATAAAGAAACTGCTTCTGGAGTCCATATAGTCAGGTCTTCCATCTGCTTTTGGCCCATCTGCAAGGTCACTCTGGGGCACAGATACTGTCCTGACACGAGAGGAATCCCTGGGACTTCTAGTTCCCTCTGACCTGAGATTGGTCCTGGTTTCTAGGTTCTCATGAAGCTATCCAGGTCAAATCGCTGTGCAGAATAGAGGGGATCCGCTAATCTGGAAAGGAAACTGGGATAATACTTAGCCCCTTTCTCCTTCCATCAGGGTCTCCTCACAAATGGGAGAGGCAGAGCCCTACAAGCCATGATTGGCAAAGTACTAGAAAGGTGAGAGAGCTGTAGAAACAGCCTGAGACTTGGGGCTCAGCTCTGCCCCTGGCTAATCCCCAGGTCTCAAGCACTCCTCACTCAACTTCCCAGAGCCTCAGGTCTGCCCCTCTGAATCATGGCATCAGTGATAGTGCCTGTCCTACACACTTCAGAGTCGCTGTGAGGGCCCAGTGTGGTCTCACCCAGAGGGTGTTTGCTGTGGTCAACAGGAGAGCCTGGCTTACGGTGAGTGGGGGACACTCCAGTGACACAGAGTTCATCCTTAGCGATACATCTCTCTGCTATTGGAAGCTTTCAGATGGTAAAACCTGAGAGCTAGCACTTTAAGAGATTAGTAATTTCCTAGCTCAGCCCAAGACCAGGCCAGAACAGGGAAGGCCGAAAACAAGATAGGAAATCTCCTAGGCAAACCTCCCCATCTATGACTGCACCCCTGTTTCCAGGTTACTGGGATTTGCCAGGGCTTCAGTTCACTTACTCCTGAAGAAAAGTCCCTAAGCCTTGCAAATTCCATCCATTCAGAGTGACTGTAGATGGGCCGCATGTGTACAATGAGGCCTCTCCAGGCCCAAAGTTTGGCGAGCAGAAGAAGACCAAACTGTGTGTGAGTTGGGGACTCCAGTGGGTAGTGTTAGCTGAATGGGGCAGCCTTGGGATGAGTTTGGAGCCAGCTGTCTCTCAGCACTGAGACATCCAGAGAGGGGACCTCTTGGAAATGTAAACCTGAGCTCCCAACCCTCTGAGCAAAACCCTCAGAAACTTTCCTCCTTATTGTTCTCAATAGAGCTGTCAAACTCCTCACTTTGTCCCACGAGGACCAAGGCCCTGTTCTGGCCCGCTAGTCTCTCTGGGCCTGGACTCCCAACACACCCCTCTCCTAACACCTTCCCACTCTTTCAGTCCAAGCCATACAGCATTTTCTCTGTTCTTAGTGCCCTGCTGCTTCTCATTACAGGAACTTTTGTAGATGCTGTTACTCTTTCTAGAATGATCTTCCCACTCCTCTTTGCCTTGTTACCTCCTTCTCTTTCTTCAGATCTCCCTGACCATGTCAAATCCTCCTTTTACAAGTACCATGTACTTATTCTTTGAAGCATTTATCATCACTGCAATTTTGCTATCGAGCTCTCTGATTAATGTCTGCTTCCCTGACTAGGCTGCAAAGCTTCATGATGGCCTGCTTTTGTTCTCCAGTGTATCCCCAGTGTATGGCATGAGTGAAGCTCAGTAAACATTTGTTTGATGGATGGATGGATGGATGGATGGATGGATGGATGGACGGACGATGGATGGATGGTTTTCACTCTTTGCATGTTTGCTTGCCCCAGTGCTGAAATGGATGTCCCCTTGAATCCCTCAAGCCAAATGGCCATTGGTTGGGCTCTGGGACACTTACCTTAGCCAACTCAGCATCTTACCCCTGTGTAGCATGGCTGTGGAGAGGTGATACTCCTGGCATCTGTGGCCTGGTTTATCCCTCCCACCTCCACCATGCAGGCCTTTTAAAGACACACAGACTATTTATACAAGTGGGCAGGGGAACTCACATTGCCCTTTGTTGGGCCTGCTCAAGTCTTGAGTTTGCCATTTACTCACTGTGTGACCTTGAGCAAGTCACTTAATGTTTCTTAGACTTAGTTCCCTCATCTGTGAAGTGGGAGGAAACCTCACTTGCCCTGGTACCCTTAAAGGCTGCTATAAAAATGAAATGTGCTCATAGGTGCATTTGTGAGATCCATTTACAGAACCAACACACAGTATAGATGTAAGCAGCTGTGATTGTGGGCACGCAGTGGAGGTAAATTATAGCTATGGATGCTCTTTCACTCAAGTTGAAAGTGAAATCTCTCTAACTCTTCTTGTTTTGTGCTCCCTTCCAGCCCCTGGCTCGAACCCTGTCCTGGAGCCACTGTCTTTTCTTCTGGCTGACCCTACTTCCATTCCCAGGTTCCTACCGGGCTTATTGACCTTGACCCTGGGGAAAACATGGCCTTTGACTTCTGGTCAGAAGAACCCTTTGGTGGCTGTGGGGACCATGGTCTTGGGGAACATCTAGCTCAGTTGGCATAACATAGTTTATAAAGAAAATATTCTACATTCTACTTTGGTGGGCAGCGTCTGGGGTCTTAAAAACTTGTGAGCAGCCATCTAAGATATGCCAGTGGTCTTACCGTGTCTGGAGCAAGGGAGAATGAAGAAAACCAAAGACAAGGGAAAGATTAGTCCAAAGGACTAATGGACCACAACTACCACAGCCTCCACCACAATGAGTCCAGCACAACTTGATGGTGCCCCGCTAGCACCACTAGCTGCTCTGGCAGGGATCACAATAGAGGGTCCCAAACAGAGAGGGAGAAAAACGTAGAACAAAATTCTAACTCACCAAAAAAAAAAAAAAAAAATCAGACTTACTGGTCTGACAGAGACTGGGGAATCCCTGAGAGTATGGCCCCCAGACACCTTTATAGCTCAGTAATGAAGTTACTCCTGAGATTCACCCTTCAGCCAGAGATTAGACAGTCCCATAAAACAAAATGAGACTAAAGAGGCACACCAGCCCAGGGGCAAGGATGAGAAGTCAGGAGGGGACAGGAAAGCTGGTAATGGGGAACCCAAGGCCGAGAAGGGGAGAGTGTTGACATGTTGTGGGATTGGCAATGAATGTCACAAAACAATACGTGTATTAATTGTTTAATGAGAAACTAATTTGCTCTGTAAACCTTCATCTAAAGTACAATAAAAAATTAATAATAATTTTAAAAAAAGATTCTATAGAAGTATCCTGATTGAAAGGGAGGAAATGAAGAACAAAATTTCAAATTTTCATGGACTCCAGACTTTATGGAGCCATGAGGGCTGGAAAAACCCCTGAAACTACTGCCCTGAGATAATCTTTAAACTTTAAACCAAAAATATCCACTGAAGCCTCCTTAAAACCAAACAATAGTTTAGCTTAACTAGTAAAAAATGTGTGCCTTGAGCATTATGCTCTTTTAAGAACTATCTACATGGGATCAAAGTGTTAACAGCAACTTGAAAGATTAGATAGGAATGTTAAGGGGCAGTGAGTTTATGTTAATGGGGAGGAACAAGTCTGAAAAGGAGAGTGAGAATGGTGCACAACTGGAAGAATGTGATCAATGTTTCTGAATTGTATATGTAGAAACTGTGGAACTGGTGTATGTTTTGCTGTGTATATTCTCAACAAGAACAACAAAATAAAATTCAAAAATAAAAATAAAAAAAAGAAGAGCCCTTTGGTGCCACCACAACCCCATTTCTAGTCTCTTCCCAGCTCCTCTCAGGGAGCCCCTTTCCTCACAGGGTCTCTGTCCTTCGTCTCTGAGGTGACAGTGATTTTGGGATCAGGAAGACTCAGTTGGAATCTCTATTCTGCCACACTAGCTGTGAGCAATGAGTCAACCTGTCTGTGAACTCCATTTCCTTGTCTGTAAAATGAGAACCCCAGTGCCCCTTGCAGGTTGTTGTGAAGATAAAGCAATGATGTATCTGATGTGCTGGCTCAGTGCAGGAAACATGGCATTTGCCCAAGAAATGTGGATTTTCCTTTTCTCTAGAAGTCCAGCTTTTCCTCACAGCTCTGCCTTCCAGAGTCTCCAAGGTTGCAGCACCTACACCTCCAGTGACAAACACAGGAACAGGCATTTAAGGCCTCTGCCATTTAACCTCATTTAGTCTGCTCTGAGTTGCTCAGTAGTCATTTTCTGTTCTTCTTCCTTGCCCCTGAAGGCAGAGGGCACTGACAGGATCCAGGCTTAGGGCCACTGGCCACATGTCCAGAATGGAACCTTCAGAGTGAGCGGCAGAGGTGAGGAGAGCCTGGCATGCAGCCGAGGTCCTGTTAGAACTCCGCATGACTAGCAAGTAAGCAGGTCTGAAGCATAAACAGTGTCTGCCTCAACTATCCCCTCCTTACACATCATCCAGGAACATGTGAGCCTTGGAGACATGATTGTTGTTGCTGTGCTGTTGAGTCAGTGCCAACTCATAGCCACCCTATGCCCAACGGAAGGAAACACTGCCTGGTCCTGCACCATCATCACAATCATTGCTATGTTTGAGCCCATTATTGCAGCCACTGTGTTAGTCCATCTCACTGAGGGTCTTCCATTCTCCAGGCTCCCAGGAGACATGACAATTACAGCCCAAATCCACAATGAACTTTGCTGGGTCCCTTTTCTGGAGCCTGGGGGAAACCCACAGCTGCAAACAGCTTCAAATTCACTCTGTGTGATTCAGTTTGAGTCAACATTATTTAATCTCACCCATCACGTAGCCAGCACCTCCTTGGTGTCAGGCTTTGAGGGGGCCCTGGAGACACAGAGATGAGTAAAACACAAACGCTGGCCTCCGTGAGCTTCCAGTGAAGTTGCAGTGACAGACATGAACAAGCCCTGCCTGTGTCAGTGGGGCTCAACCCTGCAGGACTTTGTAAGGTTGAGGCTCACCTGGGGCTGCCCTGCCCACCCCGTTCTTGCTTCTGCTAGCCTCAGCACTGCCCCCCCGCCCCCGACCACCCTGTCTCCCCTTGCTCCACATTGTGGCTGACTTATCTACTGTTCCCTCCATGCTACCAGATGACCGGCTGGCAGCTCCTCTAACCTGCACAAACACGCCGGCCACACTCCTGCCTCCATGTTTCTGTGGTCTGAAACACTGTCTTGTTGTCAGGTTTATTGAGGTATAATTTGTTGTTGCTGTTAGGTGCGGTTGAGTCGTTCTGACTCATAGCCACCCTATGCACAACAGAGTGGAACGCTGCCAGGTCCTGCACTAGCCTCACAATCATTGCTACATTTGAGCACATTGTTACAGCCACTGTGTAAATCCATCGTGTTGAGGGTCTTCCTCTTTTTCGCTGACTCTCTAATGTCCTTCTCCAGGGACTGGTCCCTCACATGTCCAAAGTAAGCCATCCTCCCTTCTAAGGAGCATTCTGGCTGTACTTCTTCCAAGAGAGATTTGTTCATTCTTCTGGCAGTCCATGGTATATTCAGTTTTCTTTGACAACACCGTAATTAAAAGGCATCAATTCTTCTTTGGTCTTTCTTATTCATTGTCCATCTTTCACATGCATATGAGACAATTGAAAATACTATGGCTTGGGTCAGGTGCACCTTAGTCCTCAAAGTGACATCTTTGCTTTTTAGCACTTTGAAGCGGTCTTTCGCAGCAGATTTACCCAATGCAATACGTTGTTTGATTTCTTCCTGCTTCCATGGGTTTATTGTGGATCCAAGTAAAATGAAATCCTTGACAACTTCCATATTTTTTCCATTTATCATGATGCTGCTCATTGATCCAGCTGTGAGGATTTTTGTTTTCTTTATATTGAGGTGTAATCCATACTGAAGGCTGTAGTCTTTAATCTTCATCAATAAGTACTTCAAGCCCTCTTCACTTTCAGCAAGTAAGGTTGTGTCATCTGCATATTCTAGGTTGTTAATGAGTCTTCCTCCAATCCTGATGCCCCATTCTTCTTCATATGCAGCTTCTCAGATTATTTGCTCAGCATACAGATTCAGTAAGTATGGTAAAAGGATACAACCCTGATGCACACCTTTTCTTCTTATTATTTTTTTATGATGCTTTAGATGAAAGTTTACAGAGCAAATTAGTTTCTCATTAAACAGTTAAAACACATATTGTTTTGTGACAGTGGTTGCCAACCCCACGATGTGTCAACACTCTCCCCTTCTCAACCTTAGGTTCCCCATTACCATCTTTCGAGTCTCCTCCTGCCTTCTCATCTTTGCCCTTGGGCTGATGTGACCATTTAGTCTCATTTTGTTTTATGGGCCTGTCTAATCTTTGGCTGAAGGGTGAACCTGAGGAGTGAATTCAGTACTGAGTTAAAAGGATGTCTGGGGGTCATACTCTCAGGGTTTCTCCACACACTGTCAGATCAGTAAGTCTGATCTTTTTCTGTGAGTTTGAATTTTGTTCTACATTTTTTCTCCAGCTCTGTCTGGGACCCTCTATTGTGATCCCTGTCAGATCCCTGTCAGTGGTGGTAGCCAGGTACCATCTAGTTGTACTGGATTCAGTCTGGTGGAGGCTGTGATATTTGTGGTCCGTTAGTCCTTTGGACAATATTTCCCTTGTGTGTTTGGTTTTCTTCATTCTCCCTTGCTCCAGATGTGGTGAGACCAGTGAAGTATCTTAGATGGCTGCTTACAAGCTTTTAAGACCCCAGATGCTACTCACCAAAGTAGAATGTAAAATATTTTCTTTACAAACTATGTTATGCCAATTAAGCTAGATGTCCCCTGAGACCATGGTCCCTAGCCCTCAGTCCAGTAACTCAATCCCTCAGGGAGTTTGCATGTGTCTGTGAAGCTTCTATGACCTTGCCTTGGTCAAGTTGTCCTGACTTCCCCAGTATTTTGTACTGTCTTTCCCTTCACCAGAGTTACCACTTATCTATTGTCTAGTTAATATTTTTCCCTCTCCACCCCTCCCCTCCCTAGTAACCATTAAAGATTGTCTCTTTCTGTGTGTAAACCTTTTTATGAGTCTTTACAATAGTGGTCTCATACAGTATTTATCCTTTTATGATTAACTTCTTTCACTCAGCATAATACCCTCCAAATTCATCCATGTTGTAGGATGTTCCACAGATTCATCATGGTTCTTTATTGTTGCATAGTATTTCATTGTGTGTAAGTACCATAGTTTGTTTATCCATTCTTCTGTTGATGGGCACTTAGGTTGTTTCCATCTTTTTGCTATTGTGACTAATGCTGCAATGAACATGGGTGTACGTATGTCTATTTTTGTGATGGCTCTTTTTTCTCTAGGATATATTCCTAGACATGGGATTGCTGGATCATATGATATTTCTAGCTTTTTAAGGATGTGCCATATTGCTTTCCAAAATGTTTGTACCATTTTGCATTTCCACCAGCAGTGCATAAGAGTTCCAAGCTCATCCCAGCCTCTCCAATATTTGTTATTTTTTTTTTTTTATTCCTGCTAGTAGTGTCGGGGTGAGATGGTATCTCATTACAGTTTTGATTTGTATTATTTCCCTAATGGCTAGTGATCATGAGCATTTCCTCATGTGTCTGTTAGCTGCCTGAATGTCTTCTTTGGTGAAGTGTCTGTTCATGTTCTTTGCCTATTTTTTAATTGGATTATTTGTCTTTTTGTTGCAGAAGTGTTGGATTTTCCTGTAGATTTTAGAGACTAGAACTTTGTCAGATTTATCATAGCCCAAACAGATTTCCCAGTCTGTAGGTTTTCTTTTTACTCTTTTGGTGAAATCTTCTGATGAGCATAAGTGTTTAATTTTTAGAAGATCCCAGTTATCTACCTTATCTTCTGGTGTTTGTGTATTGTTAGTTATGGTTTGTATCCTATTTATGACATGTATTAGGGCCTCTAGCATGGACTCTTATTTTTTCTTCTATCATCTTTATAGTTTTTGGTTTTATATTTAGGTCTTTGACCCATTTTGAATTAATTTTTGTGTATGGTGTGAGGTATGGGTCTGGTTTCATTTTTTTTAATAGGTGGACATCCAGTTTTGCCAGCACCATTTGTTAAAAAGACTGTTTTTTCCTGTTCTGACAGGGAGCACAATAGAGGGTCCTGGACAGAGCTGGAAAAAAATAGAACAAAATTCTAACTCACATACACACACACACACACACACACACACACACACACACACACACAAAAATATTAGACTTACTGGTCTGACAGAGACTGGAGAAACCCCAAGAGTATGGCTCCCAGACACACTTATAGCTCAGTAATGAAGTCACTCCTGAGGTTCACCCTTTAGCCAAAGATTAGACAGGCCCATAAAACAAAACAAGACTAAAGGGGCAAGGACTAGAAGGCAGGAGGGGTCAGGAAAGCTAGTAATGGGGAACCCAAGGTTGAGAAGGGAGAGTGTTGACATGTTAGGGCATTGTTAACCAATGTCATAAAACAATATGTGTACTAACTGTTTAATGATAAGCTGGTTTGTTCTGTAAACCTTCATCTAAAGTACAATTAAAAAAAAAAGAAGACTCTCTTTTCCCCATTTAATGGACTTTGGGCCTTTGTGGAAGATCAGGTGACTGTAGGTGTATGGATTTACATATGGGTTCTCAATTCTGTTCTATTGGTCAGTTTGTCTGTTGTTGTACCAATACCAGGCTGTTTTGACTACTGTAGCTGTATAATGGGTTCTGAGGTCAGGTAGTTTGAGTCCTCCTACTTTATTCTTCTTCTTCAATAGCTAACGCACAACTTTTCTGATTTTAAATCATGCCGTATTCCCTTGTTCTGTTTGAACGACTACCTCTTTCTTGGTCTATGTACAGGTTCCTCATGAGCATGATTAAGGGTTCTGGAATTTCCATTCTTTGCAATATTATCCCTAATTTCTTATGATCCACAAAGCCGAATGCTTTCCAGACTAAGACATAGTAGGAAGAAGGGCCTAGTGATCTACTTCTGAAAAAAAATTGGCCACTGAAAACCTTACAGCTAGCAGTGGAACACTGTCTGATATAGTACTGGAAGATGAGCCCCTCAGGTTGGAAGGCACTCAGAATACGACTGGGAAAGAGCTGCCTCCTCAAAGTAGAGTTGTGGTATTTCAGTTATATCAGCAATAGATAACTAAGACAGTCTACTATTCCAGGAATGACAAACTGAAGAGGAACGGCATCACATTCATAGTCAAAAGTAACATTTCAAGGTCTATCTTGAAGTACAACGTTGTCAGAGATATAATTTATATAAGTAAAATTCACCATTTTTAAGTGTACACTTTGATGACTTTGGACCAGTATATACAATTGTGTAACTACCACCACCACAATCAAGATACAGAACATTTTCACTCCTCCAAGAAGTTCTCTCAGTTATCCACATGGTTTGCTTCTCAACTCCTTCAGATCTTTGTTTATATCCCCACTGTCATTTCCCTTTCCTGCTTTATTTTTCTCCCCAGCACTTACCACTTCCAAACATCTTATAAACTTTCCACTCAGAACTAATGGTGCAAACAGTTAATGCATTTGGGTCCCCCTAGAGGTGCCAGGGAAGAAAGGCCTGGCAATCTACTTCCAAAAAATCAGCGATTGAAATCCCTATACAGCACAGTTTTACTCTGAGAGGCCATGAAAGTTACCATGACTTGGGGTCGACTAGACGGCAACTGGTTTGGATTTTTTTGGTGCCCAAAACGTGAACACCATGAGGGCAGTGGTTTTTGTCTATTTTGTTTGCTGTTGATCCCTTGTGCTTGATGATGGAGCTCACAGTCAGGAGTCTGAAAAGAGAGAACAGTAATGTGGGGGCAGGGGCTGTGGGAACACTGAGGATGCCTGAGCCTTACTCGCCTCAGGGAGGACATGGAGAACAGACCCAGAGAAGAGTGAAGGACATGTCTGGGAGCCAAGGTTTGGTAGGATGTGAGCACGGGGGAGTGATGAGTGTGGCTGTGGAGGTGAGCAAAGGTCATATCTGGTCTTCTGAGCTGTGAGAGTTTCTTTGCATTTAACTCCTTGCCTTATTCCCCAAAGCCACCTTCTTTAGAGGAAGAGCAATGTGGGAGAGCTTTATTACGCAGGGGTCTGATCGGTGTGTTAACAGGGACTTCCTGGGTGCATCTTGATGGCAAGGCTTGAAGAAGGACAGCCCCAGAGGCTGGACACTAGGAGGGACGGCGATGGTGGCTGAGAGTGAGCCTTGGTGTGGTGGGTCAGAGAAGATGTGACTCAAGTGAGGGCAGACAGTCGATGGCAGCGGTGATGACAGAAAGCGTGTGGGAGTCAGTGGTCTGGGGTCTGGGAGGCCAGGGCAGCAAGCAGTGCCCTGGCAGACTTAGAGCTGCTGCCCCCCTGCTGGTGCTGCCATGCAGGAGGGTCACAATGGAGTCAGGCTGGGTAGGGGCATTGTGGGGTTTTCTTTGGAGATGGAGTTTCAGTGCTGGTGAGATCCCTAGCTTCTAAGCATAGCCCCTGGGCTGTTCTTTTGCCTAGAGACCCATAGAGTATGGGTCATGCCTGGCTCGTTTTCTCCTCTTGGGCCTCTCCTCTGTCTGCCCCCAGCCTGCAAGTGTCAGCCTCTCAACTCTGGCCAAACTCTGCTTTTCCACTATTCATACTGCTGGCACTTCAGATCTCCACTCTTCTTCCAGGAGGCTTTTCTCGCTGCAGGGGTGCTAGCGGATGACTTCTGAGTCCCTTGGAGGCTTCTTGCTGACTCAACCTTCCCGAGGGCTGTATGTCCTGACAGCCTCCATGAGGTTGTGTGATGTTTGGGACCTTGATCTTTATCTTGATGTCCATCTTAGATGCCCAACCTCATAGTGGGTTTGGGCTGGGGATTAGATTTGCCTTGCCAGGGAGGCACGAAGGATTAATCAAAATCTTTTTTTCCCCTTTCAGCAAACTTTAGCTGAGCCTTCATCAAATGCCAAGTCCTGTGACAGGAGCTGGGGATATGGAGATGGATGAGACACACTACACTCCTTGCTTTGAGTAGAGCAAGAGAAGACAACACGTGAGCCAATAACACAACACAGAAGTATATAGGCACAGAAGGCAAAGGGTGTCATAGACAATGGGAGGTAGTGTTCAGGGAAGACTCCTGGAGAAGGTAAGATCTGAGCTAGGTTTTGAAGGACAAATAAGAGTTCACTCATGGTGCATAGTAGGGAAGGTTGGCAGCACACTCCAGGGAGAAGAAATAGCCTCTGCAGAGCCTGGGAGGACTAAAGGTACATGATCATTGATAAAGCCCTTGCTAGATTGCTGGGATGGCCAACAGCAGCTCCTGGGAGCAAAGCATGCATCTTGGGAAACAACCCTGGGCGCTGACTACTTTGCAGCCTCAAACTATGCCTGTTTGGCATTCCTTGGATTTCCTTAGCTAACCATCCTTTCCCCAAGTCCTTTTCTTCTCTTTCCCTTAAACTCCTCTGCCTCTGTCTAACTTTGCTCCTTCTTTGGGTGCAAGGAGGGAGCCCTGGTGATGAGTGGTTAAGCACTCAGCTGTTGACTGAGAGGTCAGCTGTTCGAACCCACCTGCCTCTCATCGGGAGAAAGATGAGGCAATCTGCTCCAGTAAAGATTATAGCGTTATTAATTGGCATAACATAATTTATAAATAAAGTGTTCTACATTCTGCTTTGGTGAGTAGTGTCTGGGGTCTTACAAGCTTGTGAGTGGCCATCTAAGATACTCCACTGGTCTCACCCCATCTGGAGTAAGGGAGGATGAAGAAAGCCAAAGACTAAGGGAAAGATTAGTCCAAAGGAGTAATGGACCACAGCTACTACAGCCTCCACCAGACTGAGTCCAGCACTACTAGACAGTGCCCGGCTACCACCACCAACTGCTCTGATAGGGATCACAATAGAGGGTCCTGGACAGAGCTGGAGAAAAATGTAGAACAAAATTCTAACTAAAACAAAACAAAACAAAACAAAACAATACAAAAAAAAAAAAACAAAAAAAACAAACAAAAAAAAAAACGACCAGACTCACTAGTCTGACAGAGACTGGAGAAACCCCAAGAGTATGGCCCCTGGACACCCTTTTAACTCAGTAACGAAGTCACTCCTGAGCTTAACCCTTCAGCCAAAGATAAAACAAAGAAATTAAAAAAAAAAAGGTTGCAGCTTTGGAAACCCTATGGGGCAGTTCTACTCTGTCCTATAGGGTCACAGTGAGTTAGAAATCGACTCTGTGGCAACGGATATGGGTGCAAGGCTTTATGGGACTTTTCCAGCCACACAACAGGGTCTGCAGCTAGCCCGAGGCTCCTGTAGATGACACTGAGATGTACGTGGGATGTAGGGTAGGGATCCAAGGAGGCAGTCAACGCTCAGTGGTCTGTGGGTGCAGGACCCCAGCTATAAGGTTAGGTGTAGGGAAGGAAGGCAAGCTCCCTCCCTGCTAACTGATCACTAAGTGGGACCTCAGAACCAGGTGACTGGTCAGGGTGGGAAATGAAGGTTTCAGCTAGGGATGACTGGCCTGTGGGCAGCCTGGGGCTTGGGACACAATCCAGGAGGCTGTCGCTAGATGGCGAGGCTAAGCCTTTTGCTAGAGGTTCTCCCCTGACATAGTCAGCTGAGAACCTGGGTGAGGCGGGGACAGGTAGGAAGGCAAACAAGCTCAGTCGTCTCATGGAGCGGGTGTATCACACTGGATAGTGTGTAAGAGGGGAAGTCACGTCAGTCACTGCCCAGTTACTTCCCAGTGAAGGAAAACATCACTCAGGTGGGACATGGCTGCTCACCCTCCTTAGTGGGAAGGTATGGCTCTGCCTTGTGAACCATCTGTAAGGGGCCCCCAAGCTGTGTGACTGCTTCTCCTGCTTCACTTACCACAGACACACCACTCTCCCTCTGGAGGCCCCCATCTTTCTTCTGGCTGGGAGACTGGTCACCACCCAGGTGGCCACCCTTGCTGGCTCCTGAGAAGAGTATCTGAAGGGCCCCACCCTTGTCAACCAACTGTGGCTATAAGGCAGATCTTTATGAAACAAATTATGGTGACCTCTGAGTAAGGAAACACACTTTTTTAAATTGTACTTTATATGTAGGTTTACAGAACAAACTATCTCTCATTAAACAGTTAGTACACATATTGTTTAATGACGTTGGTTAACAACCCCACGACATGTCAACACTCTCACTTCTCAACCTTGGGTTCCCCATTACCAGCTTTCCTGTCCTTTCCTGCCTTTTAGCCCTTGCCCCTGGGCTGGTGTGCCCCTTCAGTCTCATTTTGTTTTATGGGACTGTCTAATCTTTGGCTGAAGGGCGAACCTCTGGAGTGACTTCATTACTGAGCCAGAAGGGTGTCTGGGGGCCATACTCTCTGGGTTTCTTCAGTATCTGTAAGACCAGTAAGTCTGGTCTTTTTTTGTGAGTTAGAATTTTGTTCTACATTTTTCTCCAGCTCTGTCCAGGATGCTCTATTGTGATCCTTGTCAGAGCAGTCAGTGGTGTTAGCTGGGCACTATCTAATTCTTCTGGACTCAGTTTGGTGGAGGCCGTGATACTTGTGGTCAATTAGTCCTTTGGACTAATCTTTCCCTTGTGTCTTGTTTTCTTCATTCTCCCTTGCTTCCAAAAGTGTGAGACCAGTGCAATATCTTAGATGACCGCTCATCTGCTTTTAAGACCCCAGAAGCTACTCACCAAGGTAGAATGTAAAACATTTTCTTTACAAACTGTGTTATGCCAGTAGAGCTAGATGTTCCCTGAGACCATGGTCTCCACAGCCCCCATCCCAGTAATTCGGTCCCTCAGGGAGTTTACATGTGTCTATGGAACTTCCATGACCTTGCCTTGTACAAGTTGCGCTGGCTTCCCGGTATTGTGTACTGTCTTACCCTTCTCCATAGTTACCACTTACCTGTTGTCTATTTTTTTTCACCCTCACCCCCTCTCCCTCGTAACCATCAAAGACTTTTTCTTTTTGTGTGTAAACCTTTTCATGAGTTTTTACAGTAGTGGTCTCATATAATATTTGTCCTTTTGTGATTGACTTATTTCACTCAGCATAATGCACTTCAGATTCATCCACGTAGTGAGATGCTTTGCAGATTCATCATTGTTCTTTATCACTGCGTAGTAGTCCATTGTGTGTATGTACCATAGTTTGTTTATCCATTCATCTATTGATGGGCATCTGGTTGTTTCCATCTTTTTGCTATTGTTAACAATGCTGCAATGAACATGGGTGTGCATATGTCTGTTTGTGTGATGGCTCTTATTTCTCTAGGATATATTCCTAGGAGTGGGATTGCTAGATCCTATGGTATTTCTATTTCTAGCTTTTTAATGAAGCACCATATCATTTTCCAAACTGGTGGTGCTGTTTTGCATTCCCATCAGCAGTGCATAAGAGTTCCAGTCTCCCCCCAGCCTCTCCAACATTTGTTATTTTGTTTTATTGATTTGTGCCAGTAATGCCAGGGTGGGATGGTATCTCATTGTGGTTTTGACCTGCATTTCTCTAATGGCTAGTGATCACGAGCATTTCCTCATGTGCCTGTTAGCCGCCTGAATGTCTTCTTTGCCCATTTTTTAATTGGATTTTTTGTCTTTTGTTGCAGAGGTGTTGGATTTTCCTGTAGATTTTAGAGATCAGACCTTAGTCAGATTTGTAATAGTCAAAAATTTTTCCCAGTTTGTAGGTTCTCTTTTTACTCTTTTGGTGAAGTCTTTTTATGAACGTAAGTGTTTGCTTTTTAGAAGATCCCAGTTATCTAGCTTATCTTCTGGAGTTTGTGTGTTGTTAGTTATGGTTTGTATTCTGTTAATGCCATGTATTAGGGCCTCTAGCATTGATCCTATTTTTTTCTTCCATGATCTTTATAGTTTTTAGTTTTATATTTAGGTCTTTGATTCATTTTGAGTTAGTTTTTGTGAATGGTGTGACGTATAGGTCCTGTTTCATTTTTTAATAGATGGACATCCAGTTTTGCCAGCACCATTTGTTAGAAAGACTATTGTTTCCCCATTTGATGGACCTTGGGCCCTTGTCGAAGATCAGGTGACTGTAGATGAATGGATTTACATCTGGGTTCTCAGTTCTGTTCCATTGGTCAATGTATCTGTTGTACAGTATCAGGCTGTTTTGACTACCGTAGTTGTATAGTAGGCTCTGTGGTCAGGTAGTGTGAGTCCTCCTACTTTATTCTTCTTCTTCAATACTGCTTTGCTTATCTGGGGTCTCTTCCCTTTCCATGTAATTATTAGTTTTTCCATCTCTTTAAAGAATGTTGTTGGTATTTGGATCGGGGTTGCATTGTATTTGTAAATTGCTTTGGCTAGAATTGTCATTTTCACAATGTAGAGTCTACCTATCCATGAGCATGGCATGTTTTTCCATTTATGTAGGTCTCTCTCAGTTTCTTGCAGTAGTGTTTTGTAGTTATCTTTGTATAGGTCTTTTACATCCCTGATTAGATATATTCCTAAGTATTTTATTTTTTTAGGGGCTATTGTAAATGGTATTGTTTTCCTGATTTCCTTTTCATCATTCTCTTTATTGGTGTATAGGAACCCGAGTGATTTTTTTGTGTTTATCTTGTGTCCTGATACTCTGCTGAATCTTTCTATTAGTTCCAGTAGGTTTCTAGAGGAGTCTTTTGGGTTTTCTAAGTATAGTATCATATCATCCACAAATAGGGACAGTTTTACTTCTACCTTACCAATTTGGATGCCCTTTATTTCTTTTTCTTGCCTTATTGCTCTAGCTAGAACTTCCAGCACAATGTTAAATAGGAGTGGTGATCAAGAGCCTTGTCTTGAGGAAACACACTTTTGGTAGATTTCCTCAAATGGATATTGAAGTCTTGACAGGTGTGACAAGCCTAAAGTTTCACTTTAATTGTTGTTAGCTGCCAGCGAGTCAGACTCTGACTCATGGTGATCCCATGTACATCAGAATGAAATGCTGCCTAGTCCTGTGCCATCCCTATGATCTGTTGTGAATCAAATTGTTGTGATCCATAGAGTTTTCACCACCTGACTTTCAGAAGTAGATTTCTATCTTAGTCATCTAGTGCTGCTATAACAGAAATACCACAAGCAGATGGCTTTAACAAAGAGAAATTGATTCTCTCACAGTCTAGTAGGCTACAAGTCCAATTCAGGCTGTCAGCTCCAGGAGAAGACTTTCTCTGTTGGCTCTGGAGGAGGGTCCATGTCATCAATCTTCTCTTGGTCTGGGAGCTTCTCTGTGAAGGAACATCGGGTCCAAAGGATGTGCTTTGCTCCTGGCACTGCTTTCTTGGTGGTATGAAGTTCCCATGTCTCTCTGCTTGCTTCTCTCTTTTATATCTCAAAAGAGATTGGCTTAAGACAGTACTTAATCTTGTAGACTTCATCAACGTAACTGCCACGAATCCATCTTATTACATCAGAGTGATAGAATTCACAACACACAGGGAAATCACTTCAAATGACAAAGTGGTAGATGATCATATAATACTGGGAATCAAGACCTAGTCAAGTTGACAGATATTTTTGGGGGACACAATTCAATCCATGACAATCTCCAAGCCTTTCTCTCTAGTCTGTCTTAGTCTGGAAGCGCCAAAGAAACCTGTTCAGCAACATAGCAACATGCAAGCCTCCACTGGTGGATGGGTGGTGGCTGTGCATGAGGTGCATTGGGACAGGAATGGAACCTGAGTCTCCTGCATAAAAACAAACAAAAACTCGTTGCGGATGAGTTGATTCTGACTCATAGTGACCCTATAGAAGCGAGTAGAACTGCCCTATAGGGTTTCCAAGGCTGTAATCTTTACGGAAGCAGATTGCCACATATTTCTCCTGCAGAGCAGCTGGTAGGTTCAAACCACCGACCTTTCGGTTAGCAGTTGAGTGTTTAACCACTTTATCACCAGGGCTCCTTATTAATATCTAATATTAATTTGGGGCTTTCCATGTGCTAGGCACTGTGCTATGTGTTTTGAAAACATCGCTTTGCTGACTCTTCATACCAGCTCTTTGCAGTGGATGCTGTCATCATCCCCATTTTATGGATGAGAAACCAAGGCACCGGGAAGTTAAGCAACATGCTCAAGGCCACACGACTGTAAGTAGTGGAGTAACTGAGCTCTGTTTTGCACCACTGCACAAAGCAGCCTCTGGCTTGGAGGCACAGGAAATGGATCCCTGCCTACAGTTTCTTCCCACCCTGCCTACAGTTTCTACCCACCCTGCCTACACTTTCTACCCACCCTTCTCACTTTCTCCCCTGTCATGTTTTCCCCTCCTGCCCTCCCTCTGCTCCCTGTTTGCACTCTAGCAGTTTGGTGATGGGGTGGACTGGGTCATCGATGGGTAGGTGGGTGGGGAGAACAGGTCTGCTCTGAGCTAAGCCTTCTTTGTTCTCCCTTCTCCCCTCCCCTAGCCAACCATCAGTGGGGCCTAGGTGTCTGTAAACTGAGTTGGCCCTCCTGGGGCTGGGAAGCCACCTGGGGCTGAGTCACAGAGGATTTCCTTGGGATTAATGATTCTCTGAGTCCCGGGGTACCTGGTTGTTGTTGAGGCTGTCGGCTCTTCTAGGCAGGCATTAATCCTAGCGAAATACTTGGTATTTCCAGTCATTCTGGCTGGAATTAAACTTAAATCAAGTCCAAAAAAAAAAACACAGCCAGGAGAATGTGAGGAACTCGCCAAAGAAACCAGGCATCTGGCCTGCTCAGATGCTGGCTTCATGTCTCAGGAACTGTGGGCCATTCACACCCTGTCCCTGGAACATGGGAGGGGACGAGGGACAGAATACCCCACTGCACTCCCAGACATCCTCCCTACCCAGCCCCACCTTTTGAGGGTACGCCATAATCTACCTCGTGGTCAGGTAACACCCATCTAGCCTGGGGGTCAGAAGGCCTGGGTTCTAGTCCTGACTGCTGTCATTACTATTCCCTTTGGCCAGGGTCACCCGATTACAGTTGGTGGCAAAGAAGCAGCACTACTTAGTAGTTAGGAGCGTGGGCCCTGGAGCCAGTGTGCCTAAACCTGACTCTACTGCCCGCTGTGTGACTACTCACTGTGACCCCTCTGTGTGCCTCAGTTTCCTTGTGTGCAAAACGGGAATGAGAATAGGTACCTGATTGGGTAGTTGTGAGTATTAAATGGATAACACACGTAAAGAGCTTAGAACTGTGTTGGGCATCCAGTAAGCACTGTGTGTTAGCTATTATTCTCTGGCCCTCAGTTTCCTCACCTACAAGATGGGGGCTGGGTGTGGGACTTGACCACCATGGACACTCTTCATGCTGGTGTTCTCTGGTGGTGGGTGCAGCATAGGGTCCACAGTGGACAAGGCCCTGAGCTCAGAAGGATACTGCCTCCAGGGGAGGAACTGGTTAGACAGGCAGCATTGCATTTTCCATGAGCCACACTCCCACGGAATGGTTGTTCAAGTGTGACGGGCGTATATATGTGTGTATATGCTGAGTGTGTATATGTATCTGTGTGAATGTGTATGTGGATATGAGCGTGTGTGTGAGTGTATGTGTATGTTGGGACAGGATGCTGGGCCCAGAGAACCAGCCCATCTTGGCTCTTTGACAGAGTGCAGATGGGAATGTGTCCCACCACCTCATCTCACACTTGGGTAGGTTGTCTCAGTGGACAGTGGAAGTAACCCAAACCCAAAAACGAGGGATGGAAAAGATGGGAGTGGAAAGTGAAAGAGAGGAACAGGTGTTTTGACCAAAGAAATCCAACAACATTTGGAATGGACGAACTGAGGAATGAAGAATGGTCAGTTACTCTGTGAGAGGCATTATACTCTGAGCTCTGGGGTTATTATATCCCCATTTGACAAACAAGAAAATTAAAGTTGTTAGTGGTGGAGCCAGGATTCAAGTGCTTGTCTGACCTCCAGGCCTGGGATCCTTCATCACCTGCACTGCCTCTTGGGGAAAGGGAGGCAGAATGGGGATGGGTATGTCAGCAGGCCCTCACTCTGCACAGCATCTTGTGTAGGAAAGAGAAGATTGCCCAGGC
This sequence comes from Dugong dugon, assembly GCA_030035585.1. Taxonomy (NCBI): domain Eukaryota; kingdom Metazoa; phylum Chordata; class Mammalia; order Sirenia; family Dugongidae; genus Dugong; species Dugong dugon. The sequence continues at coordinate 159,366,465 of CM057462.1, forward strand.
AATGGGAGATGTCTGAGGAGGCAACCGGCCAGTCTGTGGCCACCCAATGTCTGCATCACTGAGAAGGCTTCTGCTCCAGGGTGGGGTGTGGTCAGTGCCAGACACTGAAGAAGGAGACTCCTAAGTGCTGGGCGATGATGCCCATGCCTAATGTAGGGGAAAAATTGCCCGGAAGAGAGCCTTGGTGCCTCTGGGAACCAGGAGGGAAGTGAACAGACAGAAAAGAGCCCTGGCCTAGACACCAAGGTGTTTATATTCTAGTTCTGTTCTCAGATGTGTGTCTTTGGGCAAGCCAAATCATCTGTCTGAGCCTCACTTTGGTCACCTGTCAAATGGTCCTCCTTCCTGCTGCCCTATCCTACCTCATGAGAAGAGGCAACATGGTATACGTAAGAGTATAGCTTTTGACACTGCAGGAATAAGACCCAGCCCTGACCCTTAGCAGCTGTGTGATTTAGGGCAAGTCATTTAACCTCTCAGCCTTCGTTATTTCTTATATGCCTCTACCCTGCAGGGTTGCTGTGAGGACTAACTCAAATAGTACCTATAAAACTCTTAGAATGGCACCTGGTACATGGAAATTGGCTTAATAAATATGAATTACTATTAATATTGCTATTGTTTTATGATGTTGTTACAAGAACAAAATGAACTTACACAGGGGAGAATACAAAGCTGTAGAAAGATCTGCTGGAGGGGAGGTAGATTTATTATTGTTTGCAATTATACACGTCCTCCTTCCCTGTGAGAGAAACACACAATTCCATGCAGTCGACTTTGGACTTGACCATGTGGCATGCTTTGGCCCATGGAATGTGAATGGGTGTGATGCACAGCAGGTCTCAGCAGAAGCTTGGAAAGGCATTGAGAGAGTTTCCACAATCACAGTTGCTTTTGCATCTGCCATAAGAATGATCTGACCCAAATGGGGCAGCTCTTTCAGCCTGGGTCCTAGGATAAGAAGTCATGGGGCAGATCCACAGGAGCCACAGCTGACCCTCAGCCCCCGACACGTGACAGGAGTGGAAAGTTAATGCTCATTGTTGTGAGCCACCGAGATTTTGGGGTTGTTTGTTACCATAGCCAAACTGACACATACTGACAGTACTAAGAAAAAGCATCCCTAAGGAGATGTCCCATGACTTACTGGAGAGAAGGGGAGCCAAGTCTTAGAAGCTGAAGTCAAGGAAGAGATTGGAGTAGACAGAAAACACACGCACAACAAAACTAAAAACACAAGGAAACTCTCGATATTGTCTGTACTTTATTTTGCTAAGGCATCGTAATACTTAACAGGTCCATGGGAGCTACCTATCTTTACCACAGGGTCTCCTCACCTCCTCCTCTATCCCAGGAGCTCCTCTCGTCTTGCTTCTGGCCTTGGTTTCTAGGTTGTTCTTGTAGAGAGAGGCCAAAAAGCTCTTTGCATTGGCTTCTATTTTGTTTGCTTTCACTTGTGCCATCCTGTTGTGGACAAGAAGGAAGCAAGCCAACATCAACACCCGCCACAGACCAAGGGAAACATTTCCCGGTCCTGGTTGGATGTTGTTCTCCTCCTGTGGGTCTTCTTTCCAGAGCCAGATTTGTATGCTTGGGGAGCAAATGGTTTGTTGCCACACTCTGTCCATCCCAGAAGAGGTTTTTCTTAAAGAGGACCAGTGAGAGAGAGACTGAGGAGCCTGCTATACTGCCTACCCTCCAGTTGTCACACATCACCACAAAGGTGATGCCAGACACAGTCATCTTGCTTTCTGGGAGAGGGGCTGCACATAGATGCAGACTTCACTTGGCCTGGAATGTTTTCCACTTGAAGTGCTTTCCATCCAGGAGGCAAATAAAACATCTGGGTTCCACAGTTCCCTTTTTCCCTGCCAGCCACCCCACTCCCAGGATTCCAGGCATTCGTTCCATGGTTTATCCATTTTTTTCCCATACTATCTAGCTGAGCTTTGGCTGCTTTAATCTTCCCTCCCATCCAGGGAGCCTCTCACAGCCTCCCTTCCCTGTGTCTGCTCCTGGCCCTGACAGGAATTTTCCTGTGGCTTTCATTGGTCTCCAGTCCTGTAATTTATCACCCAGTGCTTACAGGATTTTGTTGTACTGAAGACTTTCTTAGCAAATCTTGGTTCAGTGTGGAGAAAACTGTGAAGAAGCTGCCTCTGTAGCCCAACAGCACTCCAGCCTTTGGCCCCTCATGGCAGCTTGTGCTTTGTCATTGTGTTTGTTAGGTGCTTTCAAGGTGCAAGGGCCAGAGGCACACTTGGGTAGCCTCAGGTGTTGCAGGCATGTTAGTCAGAACAGGAAGAAGCTCAGAAGCCACCTCAGCAGATGTTGTGGAGAACTTCCACTTGGTTCTTCACTTTTTAGCATACAGCAGTCTGTGGCCCCTCAGAAGCCACCATTCTCTCTGCTCTGGTATCTTCTTCATTCTTATGACTAAGTTTCTCTCCACTGCTGCTTCCATGGCTACCACCACCAGTCCTTCTCTCCTCACCTCTCTGTCTCATTTGCTTCTGCTTGCTCACACCTAAAGCTTTGTAGACTCTGCTTACCACTGTCTCTCATGGTGTCTCTCAGTCTCTGCTCCAGTCTGCTGACTGGGGCCATCTCTGGGTGGCTGCTACTGAAACTCCTCCAGAGGGGATGTGACTGGGGCAGTTGTTTCTGGTGTCTCATCCTAGATGGACAGATATCTTGTGTCACACCTCATGGGTCTCTGGCATCCTGATGACTAGCATATAGATGACTCAACAAGTCATGGCCAGCCTTGCAGGGTCACATGACCTAAAGCATGGCTCCAGTGGATGTATCTTCACATGGTGTCTTCCCCTGTGCAACTTTGCTTCGTATCTGCGTTCCTCTTTTATAAGACACCACTCAGAAGGGATGAGGACCCCAGCATACTCTGGTATGACCTTGTTAACTTAGCTAATAACATCTTCAAAGAAAAATTCTGTTTCCAAACAAGGTCACATTCACAGGTACAGGGATTAGGAATTCAACGTAACTTTTTGGGGAACAAAATTTAATCCATAATATCCAACATTCCTGAACTCTTCCTGTGGTCCTACAGACACAGAGAGGAATGAGACAGCAGCTCTTGGTCTGGTGGAGAGATCAGACTCCATGAACAGTCCAATCATAACAGCAGTATTTGTTAAATCAGATTGTGTCACTCATTTGCTTAAATTCCTCCAGCAGTTTCCATTATGTACCAAGAGCCACATCAAGCCTGTGTGTGGCTTGCAAGTGCCTTTATCACCCAGCTCCTGCTAACTTCTTCAATCTTCTCTCAAGCCACACTCCCCGTTGCCCACCCTACTCCAACTGTGCTGGTGTTTCAGTTCCTCACAGTTACCACACTCTGTCTCCTCAGCTAATCTACAAGCTCCATACAGAAAAGGACTGGGTTTCCTGATCCCACAGAGCCTGCCTGAGGTGATGCTTAGCATGTGTGAGAGGTCAGTAGATATATATTTTTTAATTTTTTTATTGTACTTTAGATGAAGGTTTACAGAACAAATAGTTTCTCATTAAACAGTCAGTACACATATTGTTTTATGACATTGGTTAAGAACCCCTAGACGTGTCAACACTCTCCCTTCTCGACCTTGAGGACCTTTTTTGGTGAAAATATACATAGCTAAAGTTACACCATTTCAAATTTCTACATGTACAATTCAGTGACATCGATTACATTCTTCCATCTGTGCTGCTATTCTCACTAACCTTTTCGAAATTATTCCATCACCATTATCTTCAACTCACTGTCCCCTAGGCTTCCCATCAAACCTTTTGAGTTGCTCTTGTCAATTTGATCTCACATAGATAATTCTTTTTTTTTTTTTATACCTTAAATGAAGGTTTGCAGAACAAATAGTTTCTCATTAAACAGTTAGTACACATATTGCTCTATAACAATGGTTAACAAATGCACAACATGTCAACACTATCCCTTCTCAACCTTGGGTTCCCTATCGCCAGCTTTCCTGTCCCCTCCTGCCTTCAGGTCTTGTCCCTGGACTGCTGTGCCTCATTAGTCCTGTTTTATTTTATGAGGCTGTCCAACCCCAGCTGAACGGTGAACTTCTGGAGAGGCTTCATCACTGAGCTAAAAGGGTGTCCAGGGGCCATACTCTCGGGGTTTCTCCAGTCTGTCAGGCCAGTAAATATGGTCTTTTTTTTTTTTTTTTTTTTTTTTTGAGAGTTAGAATTCTGTTATACATCCTTTTCCAGCTCTGTCCAGGACCCGGTACTGTGATCCTGGTCAGAGCAGTCAGTGGTGGTAACCAGGCACCATCTAGCTGTACTGGACTCAGTCTGGTAGAGGCCGCAGTAGCTGTGGTCCATTAGTCCTTTGGACTAATCTTTTCCTTGTATCTTGTTCTCTTTGTTCTACCTTGCTCCCAAAGGGGTGAAACCAGTGGAGTATCTTAGATGGCTGCTCACAGGCTTTTAACGACCCAGACGCTACTCACCAAGGTAGAATGTAGAAGATTGTCTTTATAAACTGTGTTATGTATTGAGCTAGATGTTCCCCAAGACCATGGTCCCCACAGCCCTCCGCCCAGAAATTCAGTCCCTCAGGGAGTTTGGAAGTGTCTATGGAGCTTCCATGACCTTTCCTTGTACAAGTTGTGCTGGCTTCCCCAGTAATGTGTACTGTCTTACCCTTCACCAAAGTTACCACTTATCTATTTAGTTCCCTCCCATCCCTCCCATCCCTCATAGCCAACAAAGATTGTTTCTTTTTGTGTGTAAACTTTTCATGAGTTATACAATAGAGGTCTCATACAATATTTGTCGTTTTGTGATTGACTTATTTCACTCAGCATAAAGTCCTCTAGTTTCATCCATGTTATGAGATGTTTCACAGATTCATCATTGTTCCTTATCTTTGTATAATACACAATTGTGTGTATGTACCGTAGTTTGTTTATCCATTCATCTGTTGATGGGCATCTGGTTGTTTCCATCTTTCTGCTATTGTGAACAGTGCTTCAATGAATACGGGTGTGCATATGTTGGTTAGTGTGACGGCTCTTATTTCTCTGGGATACATTCCTAGGAGAGGGATTGCATTTTGTAGTGCTTTTTTTTTGTGGTGCTGATGTTTTCTTTATTCCTCTTACTCTCCTGTGCTGAGTTCCTTTTGTTTGTGGATTTTTTTTCATTTATTTTTGTAGGTTTTGTTTTTACTGAGACTTTATGTTTTTCTTCTTTATTTTGATGAGTAGGTTTGTTAAGTTTCTTTGTGGTTACCTTGAAATTTACCCTTATTTTCCTGGATTTGTACCAGTCTATTATTACTTGGTATCGCTTGACTTCCTCTCCATTAGAAGGTTCTATATCTACACTGTTTCTTCCCTCTTTTTTTGTTCTGATGCTGTTGTCTTTTATGCATTAATCTCTCTGGTTCCCTTTTGTAATTCTTTTGGTTTTGCATAGTCCTTAAGAGTTCATTTCCCAGGTTGGTATCTGGCTAGTACAATCCTGTGTCCTATATTCAGCCTGTGGTCTGATATTGTTTGTTCTCAGATCAAAGGACTCCGTTTAATAAGTCTTGTTAAGTTCGGTTTGGTTTTTACATATTCCCTTAATTCCTGTTTATCTGGAAATGACCTAATTTCACCATCATATTTGAATGAGAGTTTTGCAGGATATATTATATATATATTCTTGGCTGGCAATTTTTTTCTTTCAAGGTTTTCTATATGTCATCCCATTGACTTCTTGCCTGCATGGTTTCTGCCAAAAAATCCAAGTTTAGTCTTATTGTTTCTCCTATGTATGTGACTTTTTGTTTTTCTTGAGCTGCTGTCAGGATTCTTTGTTTGTCTCTGGTTTTAGCAAGGAGTGTGATTATGATATGCCTTGGTGATTTTCTTTTGGGGTCTATCCTATATGGGGTTCGTTGAGCTTCTTGGATGTTAAGCTTTTCATCTTTCATGATATTGGGGAGGTTTTCTGTCAGCAATTCTTCAATGATCCTCTCTGTGTTTTCTGTTTTCTCCACCTGTTTTGGAACTCCAGTCATGCGTGGATTTTTGCTTTTGATTGTATCCCACATAATTCTCAGGGTTTCTTCATTTTTCTTGGTTATTTTTTCTCATTTTTCCTCAAACAGATTTGTATCCAACTGTTTGTCTTCAATTTCCTGATCCTATCTTCCATCATTTCAAACCTGCTCCTCAGCCCTTCTATGACACTGTCCATTTCTGAAATCTTGTTATCTTTTGGATTTCTAATTGTTGTTTTTGTATGATTTCTAGTTGTGAATGTATTTTAACATTTTGTTCCTGTATTATTTTCTTGAATTCTTCCATTTTTTTCCTGTATTTTCCATGAATTTGTCTGCCTTTTCCATGAATTTGTCTATTTTTTCCTCATTTTTGTATGTTTTTTGCTTCAACTCTTGTATAATTCTGAATATTAGAGATTTGAATTTCCTATCAGTTAGGTCTAGTGCCTTTTCTTCTACAGGAATGTCATCTGGTGTTTTATTTTGGATGCCTACTGGAAACATCCTGTCTTGTTTTTGTAAATGTTTTGATATTGTCTGCTGTCTTCAGGGCATTCAGTGGTTATTTTCCTTGTTTATTGACTGTAGATTTGTTTGTTTCATCCTGCTTTTTTGTTTTATTTGGTTATGTCTGAGCAGGTGGGCTGTGCGTTCTTTGTTGTTTGCTCATCTGTGGGCACGATACTTTTTAGCTTCTTCTCCAGTGGGCAAGGTCAGTCACTCAGGTATGGTACAACAGGGCAGGTCCAGCTGAAGGGGAGTTGCTGGGATAGGTTTTTTGTGGCACATACCAGGGCTGACAGTGCGGACTGGGAATCAGTGCAGAGCAGGTTCCAGTAGGCTGTGTCTGTGTTGCTTGGGAGTGTGATGTTCAGCACACGGTGTAGTTAGGCAGGAAGGATGGGGTAGATCATGATGTGTGGAGCTAAGATGGGTATGGGAAAGATGAGAGAGAGGAGAGAGCAACAGGAGCCAAAGACATACACACACACAAAAAAAAAGAGTGCTAAGGGAGCTTGCTACTGGAATGGAGAGATGAGAGACTGAGAAATGGGGAAAAACAAAAATGAAAAAAAAAGAAAAAGGGTAAAAGAAAAAAAATGAATAAATCAAGAAACTGGAAATGAAGAAAGACAAAGAGGGAATAAGAAAGAAGAAAACTAAACAAAGAAATGAAAAAAAAAAAAAAAAACTAAAACCAAACAGAAAAAAGAAATGCCCCCAGGGATGTCCCTGTGCATCTGCACAGAGTAAGGGACTAGCTTCCAAGCCACACAGTACTGCCCAGCTAGAAGGGGCTCCTAAGCCGAGAAAAGAAAAAGAAAACAAACAAACAAATCAAAACAGAACAAATCAGATCAAACAAATAAAAAAGCCTTGGGGGTCCCACCAGTGTGGCGGCACGGGTGGGGAAGCAGTTTCACAGTCAAGCGGTGTTTCGTAGCCTTTCAGGAAGAAGCAAAGATGGTGCACGGAGCCAGGTATTTGAGAGAACGGAGGGGGAGGTGGTGAGAGGTAAGGAAAAAATCTAAAGAAGTGGAAAAAAGCAACACCAGCAGCTAACAAATGGCACTCAGGGAGTCGGCCAGTGCGGGCTGGTGGAATTCAAGTGGCACTGGGGGGAAGCTTGTACTTCCCAGCCAATAGACTGTGGCTGCAGGAAGCAGAAGAGGCTAAATGGGGGTAAAGAAGGGTGGGGGGTGGGAAAGCCTATATTGTGGGTTACTGGCTGTTCTGTCTCCTGCTGGAAGCTCCGTGAAGCTGCTCTTTCATACTCCTTGTTCGCTGATCTCTGACAGAAGTCCAAGATGGTGGATCTGTGCTGTGGTAGCTGATAGGAGACCTCTGCATGTATCTCTCCTCACTCTCTGTTCTCAGTCAGTTTCTTATTCCATTTGGTGCTTGGTTGAGTTCTTTGTCTCTTCTTTTGATGGTTAGGGTTTGAGGATTGATGTGTGACTCTGTTTGACTTAGTTTTTCTGATCTTTGCTGTGGAGGGACGGCGTGGTGCTTCTGACTATAGCGCCATGTTGCCCGGAAGTCCTCATCAGTAGATAATTTTGAGTGGCTTAGTGAGCCCTTTATGAACTGATGTGAGTGGAGGTGAGAAGTCATTAGGCACCTGTGGGGCACAGGGAGGAGGTCTGTGTGACCAGACTGAAAGGGTCAGAAGACAGTGCTGGGAGACCAGGATGGAAGGGGGTTTGCATCAGACAGTGGAGGCTTTGAATGCCAGACCTGAAGTCTGGCCCTGATCCTGTAACCTGCAGCAAGGGGCTGGGATGTCTTGAATGTGTTCAGGAGCATGAATGATTCAGGAGGAAGCCGTTGGCAGCTACTGGTGGAACAGACTGGAGTGTGAAGACTGTGGAAGCTGGCATACAGGTCGAGAGGCTTTGGAAGTACTCTAGGCAAGGCAAGGGAAGAATGTGGACTAGGGTGGGGGCTGTGAAAATGGACAGGTACAGAGGCCTGGTGGGGGGACCAGTAGAACTTGCTGGTGGAGTGGAGAAGGAATCAAGGGCAACAATTGGCACATGGAAGCCCAGGAAGACAAGGACTTAGGGTCTTGGGGTCTCTCCATGCATACGAAACCCTGGTCTCTAGGAGGGTGGGGAATGTGCAAGACCCTGGGCCTTGGAGTAGGGGATAGATTATCAGACCAGGAACATTTGATGGCAGCCATTTCCATGTGGCATGGGCTTTACCATTCAATAGACCTGGTTAAGTTCCCATCTCTGTCACTTACTAGCTTGCTGAACTTGGTTAGTTACTTAATATCTCTGTGCCTCGGTTTCCTTATTTGTCACATGGGAAAAATAATGGTCTTACCTCATGGGGTAATTGTGATGATAGTGCAGGTAAAGGGCCCAGCACAATGCCAACTTACAGTCAGTCCTTGGTTACATAGTAACAATTCTTTTGTAATTCATATTATTAATAAAATATGAATTACACGGACCTAGAAAGACTCATGGAGCCTGGGTAGCACAGTGGTTAAGAGCTCAGCTCCTAACCAAAAGGTCGGCAGTTCGAATCCACCAGCTGTTCCTTGGAAACCCTATGGGGCAGTTCTGCTCTGTCCTATAGGGTTGCTATGAGTTGGAATCGACTTGACAGCAATTTTTTTTTTTTTAAAGGACTCGTGCTTGGGGATTTAGGCAAAAGAGCCCAATTTGCAGAATGGGGACTCCCAAGGGGGTGTGAGCTGGGACTTAGGAACACTCTGGGGGCTGTGACTAGGTTATCAGGAAGGTCACTAAGGCCTCTCAGACCAGCATGGCTGAAAGACTGGGGTAGACCAAGACTGCTGCTGGTGCACTCGATTCAGCTGTTAGGAGCTGGGGACAGACGTGACAGAATTGGCGTGGAGAGCTGCTGCCAAGGCCCGTGATCTGATTCAGGTCTCCCTGCTTCTGGGTAATGCTTCTGACAAAGCACATGATGGAAAGCAGCAGTTTAGACCACTGCCCACAGGACAGCCTCAGGTTTGGCTGAAGACTCTAGTGACCCTGGTGTTCCCTGTCTGCAGGCTGTGCAGTGGTTTAGCCATGCTGAATGATCCAGGTGGCAGTTTTTATCAGCAGGAGACATGTTTCAGGCTCTCCTGTAAGTGGAACAGTTCTCACACCTCTGCAGAGCATCTCTGCTGCATTCTGATTTCTAGAACGCAGGGCTTGCCTTGCAGGGTGTGCTAAATCCCATTACATTGCATTTATATGGTGCCAGCTTTTGCAAAGGGAGTGACACTTCTGACTCAGACAGAACCCAGGGCAAGCCTGGGCCCTGCTGCTTACAAGCAGCAACTCAACTTCTCTGGGCTTCCGTCTGCTCATCTGAAAAATAGGGACAATGCTTGTCAGGTCTTTATTTGAAAGTTCAGTAAATATAAGCTATTTATTAAAATTCATTTAAAAGCCTTCACACTTGTTATCATATTTTACCCTTACAGTAAAGCCATCATATGGACAAGGCAGTTATTATTACCCACATTTGACAGAGGAAACAAAGGTTCAGAGAGGTTACATAACTGGCTCAATGGCACACAAGCCCAGGTCTTTGCAGAAGTTTGTGCTCTATCCCTAGGGCAAGGTCTCCCAAACAGCCTCCCTGGCTGCCTAAGACTGATTCAGAAGGTTATGCGGTGGGTCCAGGAGTTGATCTTTTTAACAAGCACCCCAGGTGATTCTCCTGGCAACCTGAAGAGCAACTGCAGAGCTGGTAGGCGGAGGGCTGAGGCTCTGCCCACAGCCTGCGGCTCCTGGCTGATGCTCATACACCAAGCCCCTCAGGAAAAGAGGAACAAAACAGGTTGCCCTGTGTAAACAGTGGAAAGTTCTCAGAAGAGAGGTCTGCTGCCCTCCAGGCCACAGCACTAAGCTCTAAGAAAGGAGGTGGAAAGGGGTGTACCCAGAGCTGCCCAGGAGGGGTCTGGTAAATGCCCTGTGCCTTCACAATGGTGTTGCTTTTCAGTAGTGTGTCTGCTCTGCAGCTGCACAGCCTGGATTCGATTCCTGGCTCCTGGACTCACTAGCCTGGTGGCTTTGACAAGTGATTAAATCTTTTTTGCCTCAGTTTTTTTTCCCCCATATGAAATGATAGCGCCTACCTGCAAGAAATAACCCTTTGGTACAGCTAAGCCCTTTGGTACACTATGACCCAACACGTAGTGAGCACTCAGTAATTGTCACTTGCTGTTACTAATAATGGTTCAAATAGCTAATGTGCTTAGCTACTAACTAAAAGGTTGGAGATTTAAGTCCACCCAGAGGTGCCTTGGAGGAAAGTCCTGGTGTTCTACTTCCAAACAGCCTGCCATTGAAAACCCTATGGAGTACAGTTCTACTCTGACACACATGGGGTCACCATAAGTTGGAGTTGACTCAGTGGTAACTAGTGGTTTATTAGTATTGTCACTACCATTGACTCTGGCAACCTCTCCTCATTTTTAATCACTACTTCTCAATAGCTTATGGCCAGGAAGAAACCAGCACAAGGAAGGGTATGCAGATGAGGCAAACCCAACAGAAGAGTCAGGCCAGCTTTGCTCGAAAAGTCCTATATTCACTCCCTCAGAGCCTCTCCTCACATCAGGGGGAGGCCAAAGACTCCAGGACGACAAAGCCAGAAGGCCACACTGTCAACAAACTGTTCTAGAAGCCCACAACTTCTCTAACAACTGTATTTTCTGATACTTACCAACCAAGAGCATCTGATATACTTAAATAACTATTTTTTCCAATTCAAATAATGTCTCATAGAGGAAAGCAGAACTGTCATGTTGACCAAACAAAAAGTGTCAAATCTGATGGTTTAAGGACAAGCCTCAAGCCAACCTTCCAAATGATTGACCCAAAGTCATTCTACCCCATCTCCCACATAGGCATTTCCTATAATGGTTTTGTTTTTTTCTTTCCAAATAAAACTCTCCCTCCTTGTGAGACCAAACGCAGTGACCAAGCGATGGAAACTTTAGCCTCAACAAAGTTTCTCAAGTGTCAAGGAGGACTGAGCCGGGAAGGGAAGCATGATCATGAAAATAGCACAGGACCAAGCACCACTTTGTTCTGTTGTATATGGGGTCGCCATGAATTGGAGCCGACTCGACAGCAGCTAACAATGACGACGACAGTATCGGAAGCACCACGTGCATCACGATGACTTCTGAAGCTGATTTTCTGGAACAGGTTGAGGGGCGGGGCCCGTCCATCACTGTGCCTTGGTTCAGCATAGTGGTTGGGAGGACGGGCTCTGTGATCACTCTAGCTGGGTTTAAGTTACAGCTCCAAAGAGCTTTTGTTTATCTGAGGTTTATCTATTGATATTTACTATATTAGAAATTCAAACTGAGAAGATTTTAAAACATGACAGTACACAGCACACATTGTCCGTTAGTTTCAGAGTGATGTCATCATCATACATCATGTAACCTCTGGAAAACTCCATTGTACTCATGAGAGAATGAGAATTAAAAAGGCTACTAACGACTTAACATTATTAAGGACATAGTTTTGATCCTGGACTCATTGTAGTAGAACAGATTCTGAGAACATCGGCTTCTGAATCAGACTGTCTGGCTTCAAATTCTGGCTTCACTTCGTACTAGCCATGTGTTCCACAACCTTTCTGTGCCACAGTTTCTTCAGCTACAAAAAGGGGATAATAATATGATCTACCTCATAGGGTTGTTGGGAGATTAAATAATATAAATACATATTAAGCACTTAGAACAGAACTGTTGTTGTTAGGTGCCGTCGAGTTGCTTCCGACTCATAGTGAACCTATGCACAACAGAACGAAACACTGCCTGGTCCTGCGCCATTCTCACAATCGTTACGCTTGAGCCCATTGTTGCAGCCACTGTGTTAATCCATCCTGTTGAGGATCTTCCTCTTTTTCACTGACCCTCTACTTTACCAAGCATGATGTCCTTCCCCAGGGACTGATCCGTCCTGATAACATGTCCAAAGTATGTGAGATGTAGTCTCGCCATCCTTGCTTCTAAGGAGCATTCTGATTGTATTTCCTCCGACACAGATTTATTTGTTTGTTCTTTTGGCAGTCCATGGTATATTCAACATTCTTTGCCAACACCGCAATTCAAAGGTGTCAATTCTTTGGTCTTCCTTATTCATTTTGTCCAGCTTTTGCACACATATGAGGTGATTGAAAATACCACGGCTTGGGTCAGGTGCACCTTAGTCTTCAAAGATGACGTTTTTGCTTTTAAACACTTTAAAGAGGGCTTTTGCAGCAGATTTGCCCGATGCAATAGGTTGTTTGGTTTCTTGACTGCTGCTTCCATGGGTGTTGATTGTGGATCCGAGTAAAATGAAATCCTTGACAACTTCAATCTTTTTTCCGTTTATCATGATGTTGCTTATTGGCCCAGTAGTGAGAATTTTTGTTTTCTTTATGTTGAGGTGTAATCCATACTGAAGGTTGTGTGTGGTCTTTGATTTTCTCCAGTAAGTGCTTCAAGTCCTCTTCACTTTTAGCAAGCAAGGTTGTGTCATCTGCATAATGAAGGTTGTTAATGAGTCTTCCTCCAATCCTGATGCCCTGTTCTTCATAGATTCCTGCCTTTTGGGTTATTTGCTCAGCATACAGATTGAATAAGTATGGTGAAAGGATACAACCCTGATGCACATCTTTCCTGACTTTAAATCACACAGTATTCCTTTGTTCTGTTTGAATGACTACTTCTTGATCCGTGTACAGGTTCCTCATGAGCACAATTAAGTCTTCTGGAATTCCCATTCTTTGCAATGTTATCCAAAATTTGTTATGATACACACAGTTGAATGCCTTTGCATAGTCAATAAAACACAGGTAAACATCTCTCTGGTATTCTCTGCTTTCAGCCAGGATCCATCTGACATCAGTAATGATATCCCTGGTTCCATATCCTCTTTTGAATCCAGCTTGAATTTCTGGCAGTTTCCTGTTGATACACTGCTGCAGCTGCTTTTGAATGATCTTCAGCAAAATTTTACTTGCATGTGATATTAATGATATTGTTCGATAATTTCTGCATTCAGTTGTATCACCTTTCTTGGGAATAGGCATAAATACGGATTTCGTCCAGTCGGTTGGCCAGGTAGCTGTCTTCCAAATTTCTTGGCATAGACGAGTGAGTACTTCCAGTGCTGCATCCATTTGTTGAAACATTTCAGTTGATATTTGGTCATTCCTGGAGCCTTGTTTTTCGCCAATGCCTTCAGTGCAGCTTGGACTTCTTCCTTCAGTACCATAGGTTCCTGATTATATGCTACCTCCAGAAATGGTTGAACGTACACAATTCTTTTTGGTATGGTGTCTCTGTGTATTCCTTCCATCTTTCTTTGATGCTTCCTGCATCGTTTAATATTTTCTGCATAGAAACCTTCACTACTACAACTCAAGGCTTGAATTTTTTCTTCAGTTCTTTCAGCTTGAGAAATGCTGAGCGTGTTCGTCCCTTCTGATTTTCTATCTCTAGCTCTTTGCACATTTCATTATAATATTTTACTTTGTCTTCTCGAGCCGCCCTTTGAAATCTTCTGTTAAGTTCTTTTGCTTCATCATTTCGTCCTTTTGCTTTAGCTACTCGATGTGGTTTTTTTTTTTTTTTTTAGAACAGAACTGGTATATAATAAACATTACCTACTATTAATAAATATCAATTGTTATAAGCCTATAATATTAGTTACTATTAACAAATCACTATTGTTAGAATTCCATGCTTTTCTCATGTGGCTTGACCTTCTGCCTGGTTTGTGGAGATTGGCTTTGTCTGAGTTCCCTAGTGCTGCTGGAACAGAAATCCCACAAGTGGTGGCTTTAAAACAGAAATTTATTTTCTCACAGTTCTGGAGGCTGAAAGTCCAAATCAGGGTCTCAGCCAGGTGGATTCCATCCTTGCTGGTAGCCCTGGGAGTTCCTTGGTTCCTTGTCAACCCTCACATGGCATTTGTCTTCTCCCCGGTGTGTGTGTGTGTGTGTGTGTGTGTGTGTGTGTGTGTGTGTGTGTGTGCACGTGCGCGCGCGCGCATGCGCGCGCGTGTCTAATCTGCTTTTTTAATAAGCCAGAAGTGATTAGATTTAGAATCCTTGGGTATGCTGTAATTAATATAACAGAAACAAACAAACAAAAAACCTATTTCCAAACAGAATTACACTCACAGGCATAAAGGTTAGGATTCCAACACATATTTTGGGGGGAAGGATTTAATCCATGACAGATGTTGTACCCCTAAGCCCTCTATGAGGCTGTAATTCCCGGAGGTCGGGGGCTATGCCAGTCTTCTTTGATTCTTCCTTGGTGCCCAGAGCTGTGTCTTACATCATAAGAGGGGCCCAGGTTAGTTTACTGAATAACTGATTCTGCCTCAAATTAGCAAATAAGAGAAGTCAGAGGTGGCAGCTAGGGCTCTTATCTCACTGTTGAGGGTAACATCATGACAAAACAGTTCACTACCCTCATCTGTGTTGTCAAGGAGAGAGCTAACTTACGACAATACACTGCATTTCCTAGAACTGGAACAATTTAAAACCAATTGTTGCATCCCTAAATGCACGTAGGAAGTATGATGGACAGTCTCCATTTGCCCTTCCAGCCTTCTCTCCCGACTCCTTGCTGTGTCCCAGGAGGCTGGCTCCTATAGACTGCATCCACCTGACCTGTGGTTGGGTTCAGCCAAGGGGAGGCTCAGACAGGAGATCAGAGGGCAGGAAGAGTACAAGTCAGGTCTTTTCCTCTGGCTCCTTCCCTGCTGGCGGTAGAACCATGATGTCTGCCTCAGCTTCTGTCCAGCAGCCCCCTCCTAGCTACAGAGAATTTCTCCAGTGTCTGGTAAGCTGCCTCTTCTAGTCCCTTCAGACAGAGGGTGGTTTCCAGCTGTTGCTAACCCAACGGAGCTTCCCCATGCCTTGCTAGGTTTCCTGTAAACTTGCCTACAACTCGGTAAATAGTACCTTCATTAAACCCTTCTTGATAACCTTGTTTGAGTGTGCCATCTGCTTCTGATAACTGACAGAGGAATAGAATGTGTGTGAGTGCACACACACACGCACATGTGCACACGTCTTGAAGGATAACCACAGAAATATTAACAGAATTGTTGCCATAGGATTAGTAATGATTTATTTCATCCTTTTGCTTCTCTGCATTTTATTTTATTTTTTAACAATGCAACATGTATAATTTATGTAAGAAAATCATTTAAGAAAGTTTCATAGATTTTAAAAATCCAATTGTTTCTATCTAGGAGAATTGGGCTCAAGGGAGACTAGAAGCCCTCAGACCTAGATCCTTTGGTGGCAGATCTGGGCCCAGACCCAGGTTGGTGAAAAGGAACTAAAGACACTGGCCACTAGCCCCTGGCTCAGATGTCATGGGGATTAATGAGATAAGCACCTCTGTAGCTTGGAATTCTTCACTTGATTAAAAAGAAAATAAGAAGCCCATTGTCATTCCTTGGCTTTGGAAGGGCCCTTTAATCTTCGGCTGCCCAGAATCTTGCTGCCAGCCTGACTATGCTATAACCACACCAGGTGCAGTGTAGAAGGGAGAGGGCAAGTCGAGTCGACAGGAGACAGTGGGATGCCGCAGCCTAGTAGCCTTTACTCTTCAGCATGTAGAGAACCATCTAGGGATGTGGTAAAATGCAGCTTCAACAGGGCTGAGGTGGAGCCCAGGAATCTGCATTTTAAAGACACACACACACACACACACACACACACACACACACACACACACACACACACACACACACACCGCCCCCCGCCCCCCCCTCCTCCCCCCCCATATTGTGAGGAACAGAGGCGCCTGGGCCACCGGGCTTTGGTTGTGAGTCCTGCCTCCTTTCGACTCCCACGCCTAACACGCAGTGAGCAGGGTCAGGGCTGAGGAAGGGGAGGAGGAAGAGAGGAGGATGTGAACTGCGAGGCTGGGAGCAGAGGCAGGGAAGGCCTAAACCAACCTGGGCTTCACCCAGGAAGAAACCCACATCGGGACACTGAACCCTGCCCGGGCGATTGATAAGTGCTCCGGAAACCGCGAGGACCCACTGGAGGCTTTGGCTGCTGCCGTGTTCTTTTCCATTTCTTCTCTGATTACATTGCTTCTGTACTTTTGCTGATGTTGTGACAGTCTAATTATAGACTTCTCGGCTGCTGAGCAAACAGTCGTTCCTCTCGGTAAATCCGCCTGTTACACAAGCGCCGGCTCTGGGACACTGTCATTATCTGCAGCCAATCCCATGATGCTCCGAGGGCGGGCACAGCCGCTCACCCTCCCTCTCTCACTGCCGGAGCCGGAGGCGCTGGAGGTGAGCCACGCTCAGTCCTTTTTTTTTTAAAAAACTGATAGGGAAACTGAGGCCCCAGCAGTAAATTGACTGATACCACACAGATAGTAAGAGCCAGAGTTAGGATGGAACCTGGGACTGGGGGTGGGTTGAGGTAGGGGTACTGCTATCCAAGGCCCCTTTTGTTTCTTTCTTCCACCAAACATCCATTGAGTGCCTATTTTAAGAAGTTTGAAGAGAAAAAGTCTCACCTGGCTGCGTGCAGAGAGTAATGGTAGGGTGGTGCCAGCTGGACCTGCCAGCTGGACCGCCTCTGAGAAGCCTCTGTGGAGTCCATCTTCCTGGCCCTCAGAGACTTTCTGCATCTGTGTCCCAGAGCTAGTTGGGCTACACGGTGCTGACTCATTCAAGCAATGCTCACAAGAGACTGATGTATAAGACTGGAAGGGAGTCTCATATTCTGGCCATCCTACATCTGAACCTCCTTCCTCTGTTTGGAGAATCTGCTGCCTGAAGCGATACAGCCACTTCCCAGTGCTGAAGCTGAAAATATTAGTGAATCTTTTCCCCAGCTTTCTTTGCAACCAGGGCTTGGGCATGTGCTCTACGTTCTGCGGATCAGATGCTCCCATTTCAGATTTTGAATCATAAGCTAGTGATGGGGAGATGCAGTGACACCAAGACTCTGATTATTAACAGGTGGCAGCAGTGGAGAGGGTGGCAGTTTACAGTCACATGAGGTAGCAGCAGCAACACCTGCTATCTAGGTCTATGGTGACCTCATTGGGTCTTCCCTGGACCAGCTCTGCAGTGTGATTTTTAGCCTTATTCCTGGTAGCAGAGCAAGTTAGCAAGTTCTCAGCTATCCTGCTGGTTCTGTGGGGTCGTCAAACCTTTTTAATGAACTCTTATTTGCTTAAATTAGCCAGAGTCTGGTTTTTTTTTTTTTTAATTGCTTGAAACTGCAAAGCCTGGAAGACCCAGTGTGGACGAACACTGAGAACGACACCTGTTATGTGAGTTAGTTGCTCCTGGCAGTCGGGGTATTGAGTCCTCTTTCTTTAGCAAGCTATGAGAGAATGGCAGGAGTCTATTCCCAAGCAGGAATGGGGCAGGCACTGTGGCAGGCTGGTGAGAGAGGCATTTGGGCCTGAATATAAGGAAGGTTCAAAGTGGGCCCAGAGGTTGGTCATGAGGTATGCAGTGATCAATTAACAATTTGCACTTTCATGGAATCCCTTTTCCCTGAAGGGGGATTTGAAAAACTTTAATCCTCAGATAAGAAATCTGGGTCCCAAAAAGTGAAGGCAACCACAGAAAATACTGAAAATGTACCCACCTCTGCTCTCATCTAACTTGCTTGCTAAGCTGTCCTGATAAGATGAGAAGAGGGTACAAGTTTGGCGAAGAAAGAAATCTTGTTAAGGGGGCAACTACTTTCACAATCATTCATTAGCTCATTTAATAAGTGCAGAACTCCACGAAGTAGGAAGTTTAGTTACTACTAATCATTCCCAATTTTGGATTAGGAAACTCAGGCTCAGAGAGGGTAAGCCATTTGTCTAACATTACACCTTTTCCTTGGACAGGGAGATGAGCCATCTGACTAACTCTACCTCCTCCAATGGTGAAGAGTTAGGGAGACAGGCAGGAAAGGAGTCTAGAGACATCTAGTTCAGAGGAATGAAGTCAGCACTGCTTATCTTTGGCCTCCTCCTTTCTCTGGCAGTGCCACCCGACCCCTGCCCCTCTGGGCACCTATCTTACCCCTTCAAGCTGCCCAGGTGACCCAGCACCTCCACTGCCACATCACACTTGAGCCTGCCTGCCATATCAGGCCCAACAATGCAGCCCACACCCTCTTCCGTGCACCATCAAATTGGACCAGTCCTAGGGTCCATCCCTTCTGGGCTGTGCTCTAAATAAAACTTACACATTCTTAGGGTTTTCAATGGCTGAATTTTTAGAAGTAGACTGCCAGACCTTTCTTCTGAGTGGGTGGACTCCAACTGCCAGCCAAGCGCT
Organism: Dugong dugon; assembly: GCA_030035585.1. Lineage (NCBI taxonomy): Eukaryota > Metazoa > Chordata > Mammalia > Sirenia > Dugongidae > Dugong > Dugong dugon. The sequence continues at coordinate 159,385,302 of CM057462.1, forward strand.
TAACTGTATGTACCACCCAAGGACTCCTACACCTTCTTACTCCAAACCTAGTTCTTTTTCTGCCACACCAAAGGAAAATATTGGCCTGAAGAAGCCTGAGAGGAGACAGGGATTTACTGGAAGAGTTCTAGGTGGGAATTGGAAAGCCAAGACATGTCTTTGCCGCATCAAAGATTCATTAGGATGCAGACAATGCCACTGTGGTGGTTTTTAAAATATGTCCACAAATTATTTGATGTTCCTTTCTTTATGAAGTGGAGCTTCATTTCCCTTCCTTTGAGTGTGGGCTGGACTTAGTGGCTCACTTCTAGTGAAGAGAGTAAGGTGGAAGTGATGATATGTCACTTCTGGGATTTGGCCATAAGACACCATGGCTTCCTCCTTGCCCTATCTTGGATCACTTACTCTGAGGGAAGCCAGCTGCCATATGGTGAGGGCTATCAAGCATCCCTGTGGAGATGCCCACATGGGGAGGAATTGAAGCTCCCGGCCAACAGCCATGTGAATGAGCCATGTTGGAAGCAGATCTTCCAGCTCCAGTCAAGCCTTGAGATGACTGTAGCCATGGCTGACATCTTTACTATGACTTCATGAGACCCTGAGCCAGAAGAACCCAGCTAAGCTATTCCCAGACTGTTGACCCTCAGAAGCTGTGTGAGATAATTTTTTGTTGTTTTAAGCTGCTAAGTTTTGGGGGTCGTTACACAGCAATAGAGAAATTATACAACCTCAGATTTCTATTTGTCTCTCTCCTAATTATAAGATGTAGACAATAATATTAGCTTTGTAATATTAAAAGCTAAAACAAAACAAAAAAATACAACCATAAAAATACTTGAAGACCTTTGGAAAAACATTATTATAAGACATTTTAAGACCCACCAGGATGATCAAAATAAAAAGTTTGGACAAAAACAAAGACAGATAGTAACAAATGTTATTGAGGCTGTGAGACAACTGAAACTCTCAAACACTGTTCATGGGAATGTAAATTAGTATAATCACTTTAGAAGACTATCTGGCAATATCTACTAAAGCTGGGCATACTCATACCCTGTTGTTGTTGTTAGGTGCCGTTGAGTCGATTCCGACTCATAGCAACCCTATAGGATGGAGTAGAACTGCCCCATAGGGTTTCTAAGGAGCAGCTGGTGGATTTGAACTGCCAACCTTCTGGTTAGCAGCTGAGCTCTTAACCACTATGCCACCAGGACTCCACCCATACCTTAGGAAGTAGCAATTCCACTCCTGGGAGGATACTCAAAAGACACGGTCAAGAATGTTCATAGTAACAGTACTCATAACAGCCTCCAACTGGAAATAATCCACATGTCCATCCATAATTGAATGGATAAATTAACTCGTTTTCTTGAGTCATTGAAATACTATTCAGCAATGAGAATGAATGATACCTTCATGCTGATGTTCATAAGCATAATGTTGAGCAAAAGAAATCCAGCACAAAATAGTTTCCACTGTAGCACTCCTTTATATACATTACAAAAGCAGGCAAAACTGATCTGTGGTATTAGCAGTCAAGATAGTAGTTACGTCTGACGGGGTAGTGACTGGAATGGGGAAGAGGGAGACTTCTTGTTGGGGGTGGGAGGAGGACTGTCCAGGTTCTCTTTCTTGATCTGTGTGGGATGACAAGGTTTGTTCAGTCTGTGAAGTCATTGAGCTCTGCACTTGTGGTTTGTGCATTTCTCTTTATGTATGTTACTCTTCAATAAAAACTTTAATCATTTTAAGAAAGATAAGACAGTCTGGTCTTGAGCTGTATCTTCCTTCTCGTTGCCTCTGCGGGCTCTCCGGAATCCTTGCCACTCCGCCAGCATGTCTCAGGCCAAGTTTGACAGAGCTGCCGAAGATGTTAAACACCTTAAGACTAAACCAGCCGACAATGAGATGTTGTTCATCTACAGCCGCTACAAATAAGCCACCGTGGGTGTCATAAACACAGAGTGGTCTGGGATGTTGGACTTCAAAGGCAAGACCAAGTGGGATGCCTGGAATGAGCTGAAAGGGACCTCCATGGAAGATGTTATGAAAGCTTATGTAGACAAAGTAGAAGAGCTAAAGAAAAAATCCAGAATATAAGAGACTGGATGTGGATGTCAGCCAAGCATTTGATCTAAACAGATGTAGCACCTTATTTCTTTTAATACTTCAGTTGAAGTTAAGTAATGAAAATAACCAGTTAACCCAGATCCTTGGACTATCTGAGATATGGCTCTAACAGATTAGGAGCAGAAATGGTTACTGACTTGCACTGTGTAGTTTTTATTTGTAGATCAATTAAAAGTGCATTTGTTACTTTGGGAAAAAAAAGAAGAATAAGACATTTAGAGGAGGGCATTATATAATAGTGATCTACCTTAAGATAAAATACAAAAACTCAAGACTTAAACTGATAAATCAGGGGATAATCAGACACTATACAAAAGGTTTTTCTTGCCTTACAGAAGGATTAATGATAGATTTTCTTTGCTTCCCTGGTGTATCTAAAATAAGATTCTATTGAGACATACAACTTTTTTAAGGTCATTGCTGAAGTGGGGCATACCTGCATTAGTAAAAATATTTCCTACCTCTGCTCTCCCCTTCCTCAGCTTTCCTAGGTCTAAATCAGTGACTCACTAAGAATGCAAAGAAGGTCTTAAATTTTTTTGAGTGGATGTGTTCCAGCAGAGGCTGGAATTTGGCAAGAAGGAGGCAATAATCTTGGAAAGTACAGTTTTAATATCTGGTTCCATGTCCAATGGGCAGGATCTAATGACTTCCGGAGACTCCTAGCTCCAAGATGCAACAGTTTTATGGAGGTAGAAAGAACCAGGGCTTCGAACCAGTTCCTTCCAGTTCATTCTGGTTAGAACCCCTGCTGATAATTTGCATTTCTTACAAGTTCTCAGGCGATGCTAATGCTGCTGGTTAGGGACCAATTCTGAGAACCACTAGTAGAGCAGTGGTGCTCAAAATTTATTCTATATAAGAACCACCTGGGGAGGTTGTGAAAATGTAGATTCTGATTCAGTGTATCTGGGGTGGAAATGCAAATTCTCAACAGGGGTTCAAACTAGTTAGTAGGGGTTCATTCCAGTTCCAACCCCTGGAAAGAACAGTGTTTTTTTTTTTTTTTAAAAAAAGACAAACAAAACTCTAGAAAAGTCAAGTAATGTCCCAAGAATAAATAAAAGAGGCCCAAGGAAAAAATAGACACATATATGAATAAATAATTTCTTTTTTGGCTCTTGCCCAGCCCCCTCCTCCCTACTACAGCATTACCTAAAAGGAAGTGGAACAAAATTTCACCTAAGCAAAGATGGAACCAAGCCATGCTAGATCAAAGGTAATTCTAGGTAAGAATATCTATCTTATGTTCTACCCTGAGGCCATCTGTGCTAATGGCATCCATGAGGTACTAAAAAAGTAGAAATGGTCAGAGGGCCAATGTAATGTGACAACATAATGCATTAATTTTATTATCATCATATGTCTTGGATTTTTCTGGATAATCTGGATTTTAAGTAACCAGTCGCTTTGTTCTCTTAAACTTTTCATTCAACAAATATTCATTCATTCATTCAATGAAAGTATTTGCCAATAATGCTGAATTAATTGGATATCTAGATGGGGAAAAAAAAAAATCTTGACTCCAAACTATACAAAAAATTAGTTTGAGAGGAACCATAGACCTAAATGTGAAAGTTAAAACAATCAAGCTCCTAGGAGGAAGTGTAAGAGAATATCTTTATGTATGGCCTTAGGATAGGTAAAATTTTCTTAAACCTACACAAAAAGCACTAATCATAAAAGATTAATAAATTGAACTTGTTTAAAATTAAGGATTTCTGTTCAACATAAAGGCAGCATGAAGAGAATGAAAAGTAAGCCACAGATTAGGAGAAGAAGGTTTTTCTAATGGTAATACATACATTTGACAAAGGACTCACATCTAGAATATAAAAAAATCTCCTGCAGATCATTAGGAAAAGACAGATAGCCCTCCTAAATGGGCAAAAGACTTGAGTGGACACCTCTCAAAAAGAAATATCAAAATGGTCAATAAGCACATAAAAAGGTGCTCAACATCATTAGTCTTCAGAGAAATGCAATTTTAAATCACAATGAGACACACACTTCACTTTTTAAAATTAGAAGACTGACAATACCAATACTGGCATAAATGTGGAGCAACCAGAAATCTTGTATCACTGGTTGGAAGATAAATTGGTATACCGCCTTGGAAAACTGTTTGGCAGTATATTTAAAGCTAAATGTGCATATACTCTAAACCAAAAACCAAACCCATTGCCATTGAGTCAATTCCGACTCACAGTGACTCTACAGGACACAGAACTGCCCCATAGGGTTTCCAAGGAGTGGCTGGTGGACCCGAACCTTTTGGCTGGCAGTTGAGCTCTTAACCACGACACCACCAGGGCTCATAGAGAGTGTATACTCTGTGATCCAGCAATTGTAATCCTGGTATATATCCAACGTAAATGAACGCTATGTCCAACAAAAGACATGTATAAAAATGTTTGTATCTTCATTCATGATAGGCAAAAACTTGCAGTAACCCCAATGTCCACCAACAGTAGAATCACTACATAAATTGTAAAATACTCATATAATGAAATAATACACGGCAACAAAAAAGAATAAACCACTGTTACACACAACATAGATGAATTTCATAGACATATGGTTGAGAGAAAGAAGCCAGACACCAAAGAACACACACTATGTTATTCCATCTATAACAAGTTCAAACATTGGTAAAATCAATCTCTGACAATAAAGATTAGAACAGTGGTTGCCCTTGTGGGATACTGAATGGGAGGGGGCATGAGGGAACTGGGAATTATTCGTTCTATATCTTGATCTGGGTGCTGGTTACATATTTAAAAATTCTTCATTTTGCAGACTTAAGATTTGTGCACTTTACTAACTGCTACACTTCAAAAACAAAACGTGAAAAATAATTATCAGACTATATATCCTGATTTCAGGACAAACAATAGGGTCACTGTGGCTTTCCATTAATGTTCCAGGAGACCCTCCTAGAGCAGGCATATATTTGAGAATTGTTTATAGCCTGGCAGACATTGAGAACCACACCTAATTCAGGCAGGGAAGGAAATAGGGAGGGGTAGGAAAATACTTCATTTGGGAAGTAACCTTTTCCTCAGCACCCAGCAGAGGATTTGGCACAAAGTAGGAGTTCAATAATGTTTATTGATAAATATCAATAGCTATTATTTGATATACATAACATTTGACACACACTTTATATCAAGCACTGCACTAATTAACAGCTTTCCATGCATTTCCTTATTTAATCCTTATGTAATCCTACATAGCCCTTCCATTTTAGTCCCATTCTACAGATGAAGAAATGGAGGTTTCTGGAGAGTTAAATTATTTGCCCAAGGCCTTAAAGATAGTTGGAGCCCTGGTGGTGCAGTGGTTAAGAGCTTGGCTGCTAACCAAAAGGTCCACGGTTCGAATCCATCAGACGCTCCTTGGCAGTTCTACTCTGTCCTATAGGGTCGCTGTGAATCCGAATCGACTCCACCGCAATGGTTTTTTGTTTGTTTCACAGATGGTTAAGTGGTGAATGGAGATCGGGAGCCAGGTTAGTCTGAATTCAGAATCTGGGCTCTTAACCACTTGCTGTGGAATGAATGGATGGTGTCCAATTCCCGCTTGCTCGTTATATAACTTACACGACTGTGCCTTGTGACACATCCGGAGTAGGACTGAAGCAGTCTTGGTTGCGGGGATTGGCGATGAATTCCCTGAGGCCTTTAGTGCCACTAACTGCATACAGGTGGTAGCTGCGGAGAGAACAAAGTGCACCGGCCCTTTCCCCAATGAACACCCCTTTCCCTCCAGCCAATTTGCTTGAGGAATCAGAAGAGTTCCCCGGGCCCAGAAACCAGGGGTCTTTTCCAACTTCAGAAGCACACGCTGGAGGTAGGCACGGGAGTTTCACTCCCCACTCCTGGAGGGAGGGAGGGAGGGAGGACCAGCGCGAAAAGCCTCAGAGAAAGAGAAGAAAAACAGGCGTGCAGGGGTGCAGGAAAGAGGTAGAAAAGTTTAGGGGAAAAGTCGTAAGGTAGGAAAGGCAGAAAAGACTCTAGTGAAAGGAGAAAAAAAGCGCGCCCTGGTAACCCCAAGTTAAGGGGAGGGCTACGCAGCCCCTCTCTATTGCGCCTGCGCAGTGCTACCTGGCTGTACGGCCCACCACCTGTTCCCGCGTCTGAAGATTTACTTGTCTCTCGGCAACCATTCACCAGAGGAGCCAATCAGAGGGCACCTTTCTCCCTCCCTCGCTCGTCAGCGCCCCGAGGAAGGAGCCGGTCGGGGTTGGCCCCGCCTCGCTCCCCCGGCTCTCCTGGGAGGGCAGGCTTAGAGGCGGGGGCAGGGGCGTGGCCAGGCCGTATAAGAGCGGAGGGGGCGGCGGCAGAACCGCTCACTCTGTGCAGCTGCCTGGAGCTGTAGTGACCGCGCCGCTCCTGCTGGGGGCTGCCCACGCCAAGGTCCTGCCTCTGTCGCCTCCTCTTCTGCCGTCCAGGTGAGTCCACGGCCCCCTCCTCTAAAGGTACCAAGATGCGGCGCCCTCAGTGAGCCACGCACGCTGCCTTCGGGGGTCTGTACCCGCCGAGCTGCGTTCAAGTATTTGCCGAGCCTTTTGGGGGCGCCGGGGCCGGAGGAGAGGTGCGGACAGGTGCCCAGACCCGGTGCTCCCTTCCCCTCGTCTCTCGCGGTGCCTCCCTCCACATACGCACCCCGCATGGGTGGGCCAGGCGAGACGCTACGAGACAGAGCTACAACTTTCCAGAGACTTCTGCCGGGGCTTGGCAAACTTCAGCGAGCTCCTGCTGCCTGCGTTTCTCGGGCTGTGCGCTCACCGGGCTCAGGCGGGGCGGCCGAAGAGTGCGTGATCGGGTCCTTCATCTCCTTCCCGGGACCAGACGGCGCCCCCACCACCTTGCCCTTGGCTTGCGGTCCCTCCGGTATGCCTCTGTGCTTCCGCGAGCGCGCATTCGAATTCGGCGGTTTCAGAAAGCGCAGTTTGAGATGCAGCGGTCAGGGCGTTCCCAGAGAAGCGATACTTGTGTAAGACCTGGGAAGGGGGAGGTGCTTTTCTTAGGCTCGGTGCCAAGGTCTGGGTTTTGAGGGAGTTGGTGGAGAGCCCTAACTTTTCTTGGACTCACAATCGACTGTGGACACCGTAAATAGCAAAGTGACCCAAGTGAGTGGCCTGTGTGCTGTGCGTCTCTCGGAAACTTCTCGGGGATACGATGTCTGTCTGTGAAACCTCGTTCCTCCCCTTTTAGGGATGATATTTGCTTACCATGTAGGCTAAAAGCCATGACGAGAAAGTTAACTTGGATAGCGATGCCCGCTGGTGGCTTAGCGGCGCGTCTGCCCGGGAGGTGTCGCAGTCTGGGTACTTCTTAACAGATCTGCAGGCAGAGGGGGGAGTGGAGTGGGAGGGCAGTCGGAGGAGGGCGAGGAAGTTGACACGTGCAGGTTAGTACTCTATACACCTAAACACAGAACGCAGGCAGGTGAGAAAACGAAACTGTGCTACCGCTAAATAAGGGAGGACTTCTGGAGAAATGCCTGGAGAGTTTCTCTTGACAACCTGTGTCAACGCATCCTCCGTGGAACTGACTGTAGGGTTGGACTCCGCGGGAGGGATGACCTCAGTCCCCACCCCGCCACCCCCGCAGGAAGGCTTCAGTGTAGAGCCTTCTTGTCTTAAATTGGGATCTGCTTCCTTTTTAACTGTGCGTGTCTGTGTTTTATAGAAGTATAACATGCAAACAATGAAGCACATGTAGTAAGTATTCTTATGACAAACTTTTAATGAAGGCTAGTTTTGTATGCAGTCATTTGTATTGTGACAACTTGGTTATTCAGTATTTGGTAGATGGGTTAGGAGTCTGAAGCACCCAAGAAATAAAGTGAAGATTATTAAATCCTAAAGTAGCCGCCTTGCTTGGCCCAGCTGCCCTCTGGGGAGGGTGGCCATTTGTTGGCTACGCTAACCTTTCAACGTGAGTAACTTGGCAAGGAAGCAAGCAGGCAAGTAATCAAGCCAGGCAGCCATGAAGGTGGTGCAAGTGCTTACCAAGAATTGTGCTGTGTGTGTTAAATCCCCAGAGGTATTACTGAGAGAGTGAGACCAGAGACATTGGTCTCTGCAGTTGTGAGGGTATGGGGTAGTCAGAGAATGCTGACTTTTCTGAAGCCAGCTGAGGTGGATCACAGTGGTCCTCTCCTTTGACACTCTTGTTCCTGACCATGGAAAATTTGTCTTTGGAGTCAAGCTTCTTTTACTTCAGATAACTGAGACCTTGTGTCTAAACTTAAGTTTTAGAGTACGTATATTCTAAATAAGGAGCTTTAGAAAGAAGACTTGTATATAATTGTTCTGGTGGTTGTGGAGGAGTCCCATAACATCAAAGTTATTTATTTATTTATTTATACTGCCTCAGGGCCTCTAAGTTGGCAAAACCCATTGCTGTTGAGTCAATTCTGACTCATAGCGACCCTACAGGACAGAGCAGAACTGCCCCATAGGGTCTCCAAGGCTGTAATCTTTGTGCAAGCAGACTGCCAGATCTTTCTCCTGCAGAGCGGCTGGAGGGTTTGAAGGCCATCCTCTAGGTTAGCAGCTGGTGCTTAACCACTGCGCCACCAGGGCTCCTTTTACTAAAAACAAAGGTGCCTAATTTCGTAAGTAACTTTAGTGTGTGTGTCCATAGTGCTAACAGCAACACTGTTTATACTGAGTATCTTCCATAATGCCTGCCTTGTATCCACAGATGAAGTTGGTATAACTCTGAGGAAAAGGATTTGGCTCTTGGGCTGCTGTCAAAATGAACGTGACTTAATTGAGCACTGGTGACTCTCCCTACTTGGTTTCTTCAGCCCTATTATGAGTACAAGTAGCTCACAGAAATCTCATCCTGAGTTTCAGAAGTGCTCCCCTGCCTACCCCTATCTCCCAATAGTGCACACGCTTAACCTGCATCCCCCAGTGTTCAAGGCTGGGCCAGATATGCACTTTTGCACTACCCATCAGAGAACAGAAGATTCCTGGTACTTCTGAAAGTCCGTGGAACAGCCCAGCAATAAAGATAACTTAAAAATGGACTACAGTACCCTTGTTCTCAGAGTGCCATTAACTGGCCACATTTGACACAAACTTAAAAAACTACAATTTTTTTATGACTCGAAGTAGTAACTTGACTTCACCTTCCATCTTTGATATGCTGTGTGCCTGGAGTCCACCACTAAAGACTGGCAACCCAAGAGCTCTGAAATAGTGAATGAGTATGTTAAGCCCTTTTACGGTAACTAGGAAACTGGAGGAGCCCTGGTGGCAAAAGGGTTAAGCGCCCGGCTGCTAAGCAAAAGGTCTGCTGTTTGAACTCACCAGCTACTCTTCGGGAGAGAAGACCTGGCGATCTGCTCCCTTAAAGGTTACAGCCTTGGAAACCCTATGGGGCAGTTCCACTCTGTCCTATAGGGTCACTATGAGTCAAAATTGACTGCACAACAACAACAGAAATTGGAGAAGCTCAAGCCTCCTTTCATGAGTTGTTAACATTGTGTCTTTGTGTTTAGATTTCTTGGTCTCCCACCTGACTCTGGGCTGTATCTGTTATTGTACACAGTGTGTGTGTGTGTGTGTGTGTGTGTGTGTTTGGGGGCTGAGGTGATACAATGCAGTCTGAAGTGTTATGTGAAATAAAACATTACTTTGGTTAGATAAGAGCCATGGCTTTTTTTGTGTGTGTGTTTTTGTGAGGTTAACAAGGCAATATAGAAAAAATGTTTTCTGCCAGCTTGCTGTTTTGACTGTAGTATATTAAATTGGCACAAGCTATATTGTGATGAAGCAGACAGTTCAATGTTTAAAAAATTATCCACATATTTAAAACTACTTGAGTACGGCAGTAAGTGCTTATCTTTTGTGATCTTTCTGGCACATATGGCCTCTCAAGCTTTTCACCCTTTTTCACTATGTGCATTATAAGGAAGCTTGTATTTGAAATTTAAATGGCTTTGGGAAAACATTTTTTATATAACCCAACTATGTAAGAAAGCCTTATGAATTGTTAAGAATTAATAGATTTTATACAGCTGGCCCCTGTAGCCTATTCTAGAACTGCAGAACTTCTTGGAACAATGGGAAAATACTAATATGGAGACAAATAATTGGGTTTCACTGACTTCAGGCAACTCTCCAGGTAGGATGTTTTTTAGCCTGAGCATTTTGGAGTCTTGATCACTAAACTGCGTAGAGTATTTATTTCTTGGATAACAGTGATTGAGTCAGTAAGTAGTTAAGTGCTTCCTAGGCAGTAGTTGGTGCCAGGTGGAGAGGAGGCCAAGGCAGTGGTATGTGAAAAGGGCTGTGGAAGTGCTCTGGATGGGGAGGAGGAGCTGGGTCAGCTTCATAATGCACTCTACCTGATTTCGACTCATAGTGAGCCTATAAGACAGAGTGGAACTGTCCGATAGGGTTTCCAAGGCTGTAATCTTCATGTAAGCAGACTGCAGAGTGGCTGGTGGGTTCAAATCGCTGATCTTTCAGCTAGCAGCTGAGCACTTAACCACTGCACCACTAGGGCTCCTTTCATAATGCACCCTAGGCACCCCCTTTTGTCTCGTTCCTCTCAGCCACTAGCACGTGAGCCCCAGGAAGGCAGTGACCTGTGTTCATTGCTGAATCTCCAGCACGTGGAGCAGGGCCTGGCACAAGAAGGTGCTCGTATTATTTGGAGATAATGCTCCGCTGGCATCTATCTGCATTTCCTCTCAAAGAAGATTGTTGTTATTAGTTGGTGTTGAGTTGATTCCGACTCATGGCGACCCCATGTGTGCAGAGTAGAACAGCAGCATAGCGTTTTCAATGGCTGTAACCTTTTGAAAGCAGGTCGCCAGGCCTGTTTCTGAGGCACCTCTGGGTGGTTCCAACCACCAGCGTTTTTGGCTGGTAGTCAAGTGCTTAACCGTTTGTGCCACTCTAAGTGGGTGCCCTGGTGAGTCTTGACAAGCATTGGAGCTTGTTGGATCAAAAGCTCTCAGCGTAAAATGCAGGGCAGTTTCTGGATCTTACTTTTAAATGGAGGCCTCAGGGGTAAAGGTTTGGTGCTGAGGGGCAGCTAACTGCTAATTGACCAGCAGCTGAAACTCCTCGGCGGGAGATGCAGACCTGTTTCCTTCAGCTTGCCACCTTTACCATCCTTCCATCTACCCTGACACAGCCTCTCATGGCTCAGCCTTTCTCTATATTCACTCAGTTGCTAATTCTGCTGATTCCTTTTTTTTTTTTTTTTTTTTTTATTGTTTTTCAGTGTCATCACTAACCTGGTTTAGGGCCCTATAGACAGCAACTTGATTACAGCGATAGCTGAGCAGGTCTCCCTGCTTCTGGCTAATTGTACCTACTGTCCTGTACACCTCAAACAGAGTACCTGGATGGTATAAATGCTTGGCTACTAACCGAAAGACTGGAGGTTCGAGTCTACCCAGAGGCTCCTTGGAAGAAAGGCCTGGTGATCTGTTTACTTACAAAAAATCAGCCATTGAAAACCCAGTTCTACCCTGTCACATGTGGGGTTGCCAGGAGTCAGAATCAACTCACTGGCAACTGGTTGGTGCACCTTGAACAGCATTTCACAGGAGCCACCTATTCCGCTTGAAGCTGAGCTCCTTTTTAAGACCTATATCTTTTGACCTTTTGTTTATTCCCACTTGGCGGCTGGTCTTCCTAACTGCCCCACCTTGCCTCACAGAATACATACTCAAATATTTGAGCAAATGAGTGCTAGTCCTTCCTCACCAAACTTTAGTTTAATCCTTTTTAGGACCCTTCCCTGAGGCTTCTCACTGATCTTACCCAGTCTGAGCATTCCTTCACCCCACAACTCTCCTCTTCAGTACTTCTTTACAGTTCTGCCTTGTACCTTGTTTTCTATATTTTTTTTCATTTTCATTGGTTGAGCACAAAGAAGTCCCGTATCTGTCACCATATTTGACCCTCTGTAAAAACATTTTGAGAAGAAACTATCCTTGAATCTTAAACTGCCTCCACCTTCTTGTGTTAACCCTAAGCTTCTCTCAACTTGCCTGGCCCTCACTAGAATGAGAGAAGAGGTGTTACTCAACATCCACCTCACCTGGCTGCCTGCCCCTCCCCCATCCTGTTATCCCTGAGTGGTATTTGTCATAGCTAAAGAGATGGCGATTAGGACCATGCAGCTGGCCGATGGCCTCGTCTCCGGCAGTCTTGTCCTTCACGTGGAATCACTCTGTGTGGTGGCTATAGTAGGAAGGGCACTGATCAGACATAGAGATGACATGGACGCTAATTGAGCACCTGCCCTGTGCCTGCCCAGGTGCTTGCCCAGGTTTGCTCAGCTAGGAACTAGCACTGCCTGTTTCTCCAATGCTGAGACCCTTTCTAGTCTTTATGCGTACCTCCCCCTGCCTCTTATGCTGCTTTTAGCTGTTGGGAGACTTGGCTTCTGGTCCTGGCAGAGGCTTTACCTCTTCACGGCTTCAGATGCTGTCCAATAGAAATATAATGTGAGCCATCTAGGTAATTTTAAGTTTCTAGTAGTCACATTGGAGCCCTGGTGGCGCAGTGGTTAAGAACTCGGCTGTTAATCAAAATGTCAGCAGTTTGAATCCACCAGCTGCTCCTTGGAAACCCTAGGGGCAGTTCTCCTCTGTCCTGTAGGGTCCAATGAGTTAGAATCGACTCGATGGCAGTGGGTTTGGATTTTGGTTAGTAGTCACGTTAAAAAGAGTGTGAACAGGTGAAAATAATTTTAATAGTAGTTTTCTTTAACCCACCGTATAATATTATCACCTCAACATGTAGTCAGTATAAAAAATATTGAGATCTCTTCTTTTCTTTGTACTGAGTCTTTGAAATCCAGTGTATGTGTTACACGTAACAGCACATCCCAATCTGGACTAGCTGCATTTTGAGTGCTCCTAGCAGCTACGTGTGGCTCATGGCTACCATATTGGGCAAAACAGGTTTAGACCATTGGCAAAAATGTTTCATTCTCCAATTCTGATTCTACATGTGTAGTAGGCAAGAGTCGTTGTTGTTAGGTGCCATTGAGTTGGTTCCGACTCATAGCGACCCTATAGGACAGAACAGAACTGCCACATAGGGTTTCCAAGGAGTGGCTGGTGGATTTGAACTGCTGACAAAGAGTTAGCAATCCTAAATTATGGAAGAGGCACGTGAGCTAGGATATAGGCTCTGCAAGGGCAGGGATCTTTGTTGCTTTCTGATGTGTCATCAGCTTCTAGAACAGTGCTTGGAACATAGTAGGCACTTATTTTAATGAATGAAAGGAAATGCAGTCATAGTGATTGGCTTACTGATGATCATTAACCTGTGAGTGAGCTCTAGCACCAAAACACAGGATGTTTGATCCCTAGTCCCGTGCTTATTCTTTTGTTTTTCATAGTCTCTTTGAGAATAATCATAAGGTAATAGAATTTCAAAGAACTGTGGATGCAAACATCTGAGGCTGATGGGGGACCAGGAGTCCAACTTGCATTTTCTCTTATCAGTGGTTTGAATGAAAATACAAGGAAATAATTTCAATAAAAGGTGCTTATGAGGTACCAAATGATGACAACACATTAATTACTTAATAAATGTTAACTTAATGATAATCACCCCAGTGGGCTGTATTCCTGGACTCCATAGATGAAGGAATGCCAGAGAGAAGGTGGTTGAGCACCTGAGGCACAGTTCCTGCAGAAATAGGTACCATCCATCCCATGGTCTCGTTCCTTCCCTGTAACCCTACCCCTGACTCTGCCTGCCCACCCACATTTCTATTAGTGAGCATTTATAAAGTTGTCAGAGGGACCATTGAGCCTGGTGATGTTTCACTTAGGCTGCTGCCATGCTCAGTACCTGGGGGTCAGGTACCTGCTCCATGAATCTTAACCCTCTGGGAAGGACCCATGCAAAACTAAAACCTTGATGGAACTGGCCACATCCTTTGCATCATTCATTAGAATCTGCACTGAGACACAAGCCAGCCCAAGCTTAGATATATTTGAATGAGAGTGTGTATATGTGGATACAGTGTGATAAGTGCTGTATTTGAGCAAATTTCAGCATTGCTTGTCCCTTTCCTGATAAGGCCCAGGGATGTTGTTGGTGATAGGCAGGACTTTAGCTGACTGAGGTGTTCATTTTGGACAGCTGGCAACTGTTCACAGCTCTAAGCAGGAGCATTAGATCCTAAAATGGCCTGTGGAAGAAGCCTTTGAGAAAACCTGGAAGCTATCAGCTATTAAACCCGTGGGAAGTATGTAAACTTGATCATTCTTACGGTACACAGTCTCCTAGGAATTATCATATTTTTGTCACTGTAGTCAATCTCTAAAATGAAGATCAGCTCTGTTTCGGTATCTCTTCAGATTAGTTCAGACCAGTAACATCTCTGATTTATAAAGAAGCATGTTTCAGGGGAAGGGTGGGGCTACCAAGTAGCAAAAAGGATTACAGGTAGTTCCCAACTTACGATGGGTTCTGTTACGATGACTGTCGTGAAGTCGGTTTTGATGTAAATTGAATACCTCATTTTTTTTTTAGTTTTCATTATCATTGCCTTTTATTATCAGTATCTTTGTAAATCTGATCTTTGTCTTTGGGGGTTGGAAACATTACATATAAACTTACAGATATGTTTTAATACATACATAAAAAAATACACAAATCAAAAAAATTTACTCCAACGATGAAGAAGAGTTGGATGACGTAGGCATTTTGTCAGTTGTGGTAATAACTCCACTTGTGGAAGGTTCTGGATCATCTGGATTATCCCTGGGAATAAGGATGACGTTTCTAGTCAGGAAATTAGTGAGAGTTGTCTGTATGGTCCGTTTCTTTTTTTCTTCATATATTTTGTGGAAACATAGTACTGCTTCCCAAATCTGCTTTTCAGCTTTAGCAAAGCAATCAGCATTTGTGTCCATGTTTTCAAGCAACTGAAGCCCCTGATTTAGTTTAGAAAACATTCCAGCTAATCTTATCACTGTAAAAATTTTTGACAACTTCTCTCCTTCTTCCTCATTATTTCTTTTTTCAGCATTTCTTTCCTCTTCAAAATCCATTAAGTAAAAATCCATTCAGTCCTGATCTGTCAATTCTCCTTCTTCGTGATCTATGAACTGTTCCACATTAGCAATATCAAGTTCCAAATTCAGCGATCTTGCCATATGGATGATTTTTCCACCTATCTCTTCCATCATATTAATCTTGATTAAATGCTTGGAGCATGTTCACATAACTCAGCAATTTTTTCCATATTCCCTGCAAGCATTTTCCTGTAACTTCCTCCCAGGAAGATGCAAAGTTCCAGATATGCTGATTGTCATAAGTGTGGTTTGTAGGAACTCGAATACATCGTAATTCAGGGACTACCTGTATTTCCAGTCCAAGTTGTGTACGTAGCACTTAATAGTGCTAATACCTTGGAAATATCAAGGCCTCTATGCCTAGCTTCCATCTAAAGGTAGTATATGATCTGACCTTGTTAATTACCTTTGCAACAATTTTAGGGTGTCCTTTAAGCACTTGAACTTCTGTGGTATCACTGTTGTAATATCTAGACTGGTGTTTTGATTCTGTTCCATGCTGTTTTGCAGCCACAGCATTAGTTCTTCCAGCGTTATCTCCTCAGCCACACTTGCTTAAGCATCCTATTTTGAAAGACAGAAAGAACATTCTGGTTGGAGTCTTCTTAGGGAGTCTGTGGACAGAGCCCAGCCATCGATAAGGATGAAGACTGTATGTTGGCACTTGAGGAAAGTGAGAACTTGTGAAGGTCCCTCAAATTCTAAAAGCCTTACGTAAAGCGAGGCAGCAGGGTGTATGCAGCTACTTCTGTTTCCACTGTCTGATGCTGTTTTCCTTTAGCCCAGGCGCAGGCAAGCATCCCAGCTGCCGTGGGAATCTCACCGAATTTTTTGGCTCCAATAAACATAAGTGTCAAATTGCTGGGAGGATGCTGATAACCCTGAGAAAATAGATCGGAGACCTCCGCCTGGGTGTAATTGAGCCGAGGGTGAGAAAAGACCATCTGTAGGGTTTGTTTTGCCACCGACTTAGAAATGTTTTCACTGGGCACAGCTTTGTGGTGTGGGGCAGTTATTTCTCTGAACTGAGGTACAATGTGGGTATTTGAGTGGGCAACTGTAAAAATCACTTCTTGGAAAAGTTACCATGGAATATATTTTACTGTCCTTTTAAAAAATAAAGTATTATCTGGTGTATTGCCTTGGAAAGATTTGCCAATCTACATTCTTATTTGATGTACATTAAACACACTTGTGTGCTCAGTTATCTAACTTTATAATGCGTTTGGGGGTGGGAAGGAGTCTCCAGAATGTGCCCTCCTGGTGAGGGGGCTGGCAGCTGGCAGACAAAAGGCTTCCTCAAGCTGCCCCCTGGTCCTAGATAACTCCTGGCCTTCACTCCCCAAGGAGTTCAAGGAATAAGGAAGGATATCTCCTCTGAAGGCTGAATCCACTTTGACCCTGGTTTTTCTCTTTTCTGCCCACTTATCTGCTGCTGTGTATATCAAGTCCACGGTCCTTTTAAAGTGCCTGGCTCTTTTCACGTGGGTGAAAGACATCTCAAGGTTCAAACTATATGCAGGTGAGGGAAGCGACAGGTGTCCAGTCTTCAAGTGCAGCATTTGTGCATTTATCAGTCTGTTCCAGGCTGTTTTTTTTTTTTTTTTCAGGTGTTTCCCTTCCAGCTCGCCTTCCTGCACTAGCCCTTGGGGTGGTGTCACTTCTTACATCCTTAACCTGACTTCTTTCTGCAGCTCCAGTCGGGTTACCTGTTTCTCAGATCTGAGAAAGTTGTATTCTTGCCTGCAGGGAGTGTCCTGTTCTGTTGCTTTATCAGCAGATCAGGCCTCCTGATCTCCTGGCCACCTAAGCAAATCCGCCCCCCACCCTCTCACCCACCCCCCCAAAAAAATCCATTGCCATAGAGTCAATTCTGGCTCACAGTGACCCTATAGGACAGGGCAAAATTGCCCATAGGGTTTCCAGGGAGCAGCTGGTGGATTTGAACTGCTGACCTTTTGGTTAGCAGCTAAGCTCTTAACTACTGTGTCACCAGGGCTCTGAGTAAATCCTAGCAGTTCTTTATTGTATGAACAGAGAGCAGTGTGCCTTTGTTTCCCTAGGCTGGTCCCTATCAGTCTGTTCCTAAAATCTGCCTTCTCTGTGTCATTTTTTCCTCTTATGCTGGTCCAGCAAGCTGACTGCCCCAGCACCTTCCACTCTTGGGTTCTCTCTCCCTCCTGAACTTGCATTCTCTAAAATCACCACTGGCTTGCAACCTAGCCAGCATCTTGAGCTCCCTCTGAAGAAGTTAGGATCCTAGGCCTTCATCTCCCAGCCATTGTTCTTTTAAAACAAACATTAGTGTAACTGTTAGCCATTTCTATATTTGATTTCATTCAATTCTGGTGTCTCCAGCCATACTGGATATACCTCCAAATCCTTAATGATTTGGGGAGAGGAAACTTCTGTACTGACAGTTTTTAAATACTTGAGTTTTATGCTTCTGCCTTGCTTTCAGTGGTTGCCATCTGGCCTTACCACATTTAGGTGGCCTTATCCCATCTAGCCAAAACTTCTTTACCATAGTCTTGTTAAAAAACATTTGCACTTTCCTTCCCTTCCACTTATTGCCATCTACTTCCCTTCCACTGCCTGAGCTTTTAGCTCCTCTTCAACCTCCCATCACTACCCAAATTACTCACCTGCTAGTTGGTGATGGCAGTGGTTGTTAGTTGCCCTTGAGTTGATTCCAACTCACGGTGGCCCCACGCGTGCAGAGTAGAACTCTGCTTCGAAGGGTTTTCAAGGTTGTGACCTTCCAGAAGCACATCACCAGGTCACAAGGCCTGTTTTCAGAGGCACCCCTGAGTGAGTTCAAACTGCCAGCCTTTCATCTTGTGGTTGTGTGCTTAACCATTTACACCACCCAGGGATTCCTCTTAAATCCCACTTCTGCCACTTAACAGCGGTACATCCTTGGGCAATTTATTTGTCCTCTTTGTTCACTAGTTTCTTCACTTTGAACGGGCAATAATAGGATCTGCCGTATTGGGTTGTTGGGAGGATTACATGGGTTGATTCAGATAAAGCTCCTACAGCACCAGCTAGCAGTTCAAATGTTAGCTGCCTGGCTTGGGACGTTCCCAAATAGACTTTGGTGGCTCAGTTAGGACACCTTGCTAAACACCTAGTCATGTTTGGTGTCACCTGGCCATGGCTGAGGCTACTACTATAGACATTGCCCTTGGAGGGGTTGGGTACCGGAGCTTCTGAGGAAGTAGTAAAATTAACCCTGCAGGACAAGGATGTGGGGAGGAGTAGAGAAGTGTTTGCTTTATGAAACAGCTGATGTGTGTCCTCAGTAAGAAGTGAGATTTCCCACACAGTGGCCAATAAATCACCTTTCCTGGTGTCTCTAAGCCGCCTTGGTGTCCTTGAAGATGCAAAGTGACTAGACTCCTGTCCTTTGCTTAGTTGGAATGCGCACTAAAGCAGACAGTGAAGCATGGTTGACTTAAGCTTTGCTGTCTTTGGTGTGTGTAGTGGGGAGGGGGCAATGGGAAAAATAAGGTGCCACAATTATATAGTTAATAGAAGGTTGCTTTCTCTTTTCTTTTTTGTGATAAGAACCAGTAAAATATTTGTTTTAGAGAAGATAACTTTAGTAGCAGCAAGAATTAGCCATCACAGTGTGTGTATGGATTTATAACCTGTGTTTATACCCCCTAACCCACCAGACTGGCAGAACTTGAGCTTGATGGAGGGAGTTGCCCACTCCAAGAGTTAGAACACTAGCTCTGGAGTTGAGGACCTGGGGTCAGTCTTTTCTGAACCTTATTTCTTAATCTGTGAAAGAGGGACAGAAGTAGCTTCCTCAGAGAGCTTGTGGAGAATCAGATGGGAATTGATGTGAAGTGGCTCACAAGTCTTCATTTTATAAGCAAAAGAGAAACAGTTCCAGGAGTTGTGGCTCTCATTCACTCAGCTTGCTAAGAGAAGAGGTGGAATAGGATGTTATGAAGCATATTGTCATTCACTTTAATCAGATTTAATTCTGTAGGCAATTATATGCAGTGACACAGTCTCTTTTGGTCTAATTTCTTCTATCGTACATGGAGGAGAAGAGTCAGTTGGAATATGCCAGCCACAGGCACGTGGACCCCCTCTCTTTCAGGAGCCAGGGACAGTGGGTGTCTTTGTCCTGTATACACACTTCTCTTAGAGCCTGTCACCAGGCTTGGGCCATTGCTCATGGATGGGATCTCTTACCCTTAGCTGGAAAGTTTTACTAGGAATGATCTAAGCTTTTGAGCTAAAGCATCCAGTAGCAGTGAAAGGGAATTTTGGAATCAAAGGAATGCTGAAATGTGTTTGAGTTTCTTCTGTATTCTTAAACCAACATGGGGCAGAGGAAGAGAGTATTGCCCCAGTTGGCTCTGGTCTGGATGGAGGGCTTCAGCAGCTAAGAGCCCTGGATCTAGCTGAGGAATCCTCAAGTTCAAGGCTCAGTGTTTCCATGAAACCCCACATGAACCTTAGGAATTCTCAGTCTAAAACAGATTCTAACTTTAATCCTACTACAAGCTGACAGATTTTAAAATTTATGAATTCTTATGCATGTGTACCTTTATAGCTTTCATGTAAAATGTCACAGACCTAGATTTAAATATATACTGTCTTTAATTTCATGAATGTAAATCTCCACAGAGTTCTTTGGACAGTTTCTGTGTCTAATAAGTAGTTGCCATTGAGTTGACTTCAACTCATGGTGACCCCATGTGTGTTGTGTCAGAATAGAACTGTGTTCCACAGTGTTTTCAGTGGCTGATTTTTCAGAAGTAGATCGCCTCTGGGTGGATTCGAACCTTCCACCTTTCATTTAGCAGCCTAGCACATTAACCATTTGTATCACCTAGGGACTCACTATGTATGTCTCATAAACCAAAACCAAAGCCATTGCCATCAAATTGATTCCAACTTATAGGACCCTATAGGACAGTAGAACTGCTCCATAGGGTTTCCAAAGAGTGGCTGGTGGATTCGAACTGCTGACCTTTTGGTTAGCAGCTGTGCTATTAACCACTGAGCCACCAGGGCTCCCACTATGTCTCATACCAGGGACAAAATAGGAATCAATTCTGATATGACCTAAACCCTTGCCCATAAGACCTACGTGCAGTTGTTAGAAATGCTCTCAATACTGTAGTCTCTAACTTGTTCATCTGCCTCTTCCAGTTGCCCACATTGAGACCCCTCACACTTTCATAGCCTGTATCACCCTTGTTTCTACAGTTAGTTGACTAATCTGGGGACATAGATATATTGTGAAGGAGGATTAGAAATAGCTGTATTTTCAAACAGGGCTCAAGCATAGGTTTTCAAACCAACCTGCCTTGACTGGCTCTGTTCGGACAGAGGGGAAGCAGGGGTAAGTTAGAGATCTTGTCCTTAGGGAGCTTAGTTTAATCTTCTGGCCTAGTTTGTCTCCCCCTACCCCTTTTTGCTGCCATCTCTGTTCCCCAAATGTATTCTTTCAGTGTGTGTATTCTACCTTTCTACTGCAGCCAGGTGACAGAATAAAAGGGAATTCCGGATACCTAAGATAGTAAACCTAAGATAGTGAACTCATCAGGAGTCAAACTCCTTTAGAAGACAAAGTAGCATGAAATGAGTGGGCACTTGGTCAGCCTGACTTGTAAAAAGATGCCATAATTTTTCACTTCAGCTGAGAAATCATGGTTCCCACCTTTTTCTGGTTTCCATTGTACAGAATGCAATGTGTCTGTTTTGCAAATAGTAAAAGAGAAGTAGAGCACTTTAGTTTGATTTTACTAGACATCAATCCTGCTAACTAAAATTTGCCTTTGACCAGGGCCGTTTAGGAGCTGGAAGTATGTGTGTCACATGGGGATATATCAAAAAACGATTACACTAAGCTCTGGTGTCTTAGCTAAGCCCCAAGGACCTAGGATGTGGGTAATACCAATGTATAGGCTTCACTCGTTAGAAAGGTCCAGAATAAGTCATTGGTCTCTATTAGAAAGAAATTCTTTGTTTTTTTTCCTCTCACTTATCCAGACAATTTCAAATACAAAATGCACATTTCAAGTTATTTAATGCTTGTCTAAGTAACTTGAAATGTACATTATGTATTTGAATAGGTAAAGGAAAAATGAAGAATTCCTTTTTAATAGGGACCAATGACTTATTTTGGGCCTTCCTAATGAGCTAAGCCTGTATTTGAGCTTTTAATTGCTTGAGCTCTTTTGTATCTAAATCATGGTAAATTGGGAAACTAAAAACTCTACCGTGGACCTGGTATTTGTCATATCTTGCAGCAAACCTGTTGCTGTCAAGTCGATTCTGACTCATAGCAACCCTATAAGACAGAGTAGAACTGCCCCATAGGGATTCCAAGGAGCGACTGGTGGATTCGAATGGCTGACCTGTTGGTTAGCAGCTGAGCTCCTGACCAATGTGTCACCAGGGCCCCCATGTCTTGCACAGTGTTTTTATATAGACTGTTTTCTTCCAAAAAGTTAACTTTGTTATTCATACATACATGAGAAGAGTTGTTATAGAAGATGCCAGCTACAGGCATCTTGAATTCCTGAAAAAGTGTTTAGTTTGTTGTATTTATTAAGGTTCTTAAAACTGTATCCAGTAATCAACATACTAGTCTCTTGTGGGTAGCTATAATAGATCTGAAATGAGAAATAGCAGATCTGTAAAACTGCAAGAAATGTTTTTTTTTTTTTTTTAATTAATTTTGTTGTTGAATATACGCAGCAAAACATACACCAGTTCAACAGTTTCTACATGGACATTTCAGTGACATTGATTTCATTCTTGAAGTTATGCAACCATTCTCACCTTCCTTTTCTGAGTTTTTCCTCCCGTTAACATAAACTCACTGGCCACTAAGGTTCTTATCTAGTCTTTGGAATTGGTGTTGACAATTTTATCCCATTTAGATAGTTCTTAAAAAAGCATAACGCTGAAGGCTGACTTTTTTTTTTTTTTACTAGTTAAGCTAAACTATTGTTTGGTTTTAAGTTGACTTCAGGGGATATTTTTGGTTTAAGGTTTAAAGATTATCTTAGGGTGATAGTTTCAGGGGTTCATCTAGAATGTCTGGAGTCCATGAGAATTTAAAATTCTGTTCTGCATTTTCCTCCTTTTGATCAGGATGCTTCTATAGAATCTTTGATCAAAATGTTCAGTAATGGTAGCAGGGCACCATTCCAGTTCTTCTAGTCTCATGGCAAAGGAGGCAGTTGTTTATGGAGGCAGTTAGCTACACATTCCATCTCCTCCCCCTATTCCTCACTCTCCTTCTTCTGTTACTCTAGGAGAATAGAGACCAATTGTGCCTTTGAATCGCTGCTTGCAAGCGTTTAAGACCCCAGGCACTATGCAGTGAACCGGGAGGTAGAACAGAAGCAGTGAACACGTCATTAGGCCAGCTAACTGGGATGTCCCATGAAACCATGACCTTCAAACCAAGGAACCAAATCCCATGAGGTGTTTGGTTGTATGTAAAGCAGCTTCCACTGCTACTCTTTTTTTGTTGTTGTTGTAAATATGTCTGTTATGTAACTTTTTTGATAACAAACAGAATGGGATAGATGAGGTACCTTATCCATTATTTGAAGAGTTGTTTTTTTGTTTTACAGAAGGGCATTTTAAATCCTGGGCATCTTCTCTAAAGTAATACATGAGTAGAAAATTGACTAACAGCCCTTCTAGAGAAAAAGCAGTTCCTCCTCCTGCACTCATCCATACAGATATCAACATTTAAGGCTTGGAGAGGAAGCTTCCAAGTATAGTTGATTTTTGGCACATGGCCACGGGCATGGTTGGGAGGGAAGGTAAAGGATTGAAGCAGTTAAATAAAGTTCCAAATGAGTGGAAGGCTCTTAGGGGAAAGATTTTAGAATATGGATCATGAAATTTTAAGTTTTGTCAATTAATGCATGTATAGCTTCCAAATTCAAAAGGCACAAATTAAGTGTTCTTCCTCCCCTGTTGCCCAACCTGGACGTGGTATTTGGTGTAAACTGCTGTCCTGCCAGAGATTTTTATATGCTTGTGTAAGAATAGATTTTTGCTTTCACATACAGTTTTGCATTTACTTTTCTATTAATGAATCTTGAAGAGCATTCCACATTCAGACAGAGAGAGCTGCCACTGTTATTTTAGATAACTGTGTAGTAGTCTGTTCTACAGATGTATCAATTCATCTAACCATCTTTTACTAATGAATATTTTGTAGCTTTATAAATAATTATCCAATGAATATTCTTGTGCATACTTGCAAGTATATCCATGGGGTAAAATCCAAACTGGCACAAATGATTAAGCATTCAACTACTAGCCAAAAGGTTAGCAGTTCAAACCCACCCAGAGGTGCCTTGGAAGAGTCCTGGCAATCTGCTTCCGAAAGGTCACAGCCTTGAAAACCCTGTGGAGCAGTTCTACTCTGCACAATGGGGTCACCATGAGTTGGAATTGACTTGATGGCAACTAACAACAACAGACTTCCCTGAAGTAGGTTTGTTACGTCAAAGGTATGTTCACTTAAAATTGAGAGTCTCACATTGTTCTCCATAGAGAGCCTTACAGCACTGTACCAGAGATATCTCCTTCCCCACGCATTTGCCAGCAGCGATGCCCATCGGACTTTTTAATCTTGTCCAATCTGATAGCGGAAAATGATACTTTGAGGTTTATTTTGCCCATCTCTTGAGTAAGGTTGAATATGGTATGTGTGAATTCATGTCCTTTGCCCATTCTTCTGTCGGGATTCTAGTCTCTCAGATTTGTAGGTGAGATTCTAGTCTCTCAGATTGGTAGGAGCTCTTTATTCATTAAGGAAATGAGTCTTTGCCTGATGTTAAATATTTTCCTAGTTTTATCTTCTGACTTCATTGTGGTGTTTTTACCATGTAGATATTTTTATATAATCAGATATGTGGCTTTTAGGCTTTATGTAATTTAGAAAGGACTGCCTACTCTATGTGTGTGTATATATGTATAAGTTTCATTTTTTTTTTGGTACTCTCATGGTTTCATCTTTTTATACATAAACCTTTAATTTCTTCATCTAGATCTTAGTTGGGCATGAAATAGGGAGCCGACTTGATTTTTCCCTCTAGATGACTATCTACTTGTCTCATTATTTTGAAATGCTTGCTTTAATATATACTAAATCCTCTTATATATTTGGTTTTAGTTCTAGATTTTAAAATTCTGTTCATTTGATTTTGTCTATCATTTGTGCCAGTACCACATTGTTTCTATTATCATGGTTTCATAATATCTCTTATGGGGCTGGTAATACCTCACTTCTATTTTTTTTTAATAGCATTCCTGCCCCTCCCCCCACATAAACAAAACCTTAAGAATTCTCAGTCTCAGATTCTCACATTGAATCTACCATAAAGTTCACGGTTAAAAATATATGTAAATTATTAGGCATATGTACTTCCCCCCAAAAGGAAGGGGTCGTAGCTTTCATCAGATTCTAAATGGTCTTCGATGCCCCTCCTCTGGAACTATTGTTCTAGAAGTAGGAGTAGTCCAGACTCTTAACTTTAGATGACTTTCTTAACAATAACAACAACAACAACAGAAGAGTTAAAAGTTATCCCTACAGTTACTCTCCTCTGCAACATCATTGAGGTGCTTCTGGAGATTTTCTCAAAATTGTTATTCTATCCCAAGTACTGATTGTATTGGGATTTCCATGGTTGTGTGACTTCTGCTATCTGTATTGTAAACACGCCCCATGAAAGCACAACAACAGGTGATTCATAGGCTAAAGCAAATTGTTTTTCTTAGGGAGGATCAATATACCTGACACAGATCTGTGTCACCAAATCATAGATAACCTAGCGGTGTTTTAAAACAAAGCTAGAATGCTAAATTTCTGTAATCACTGGAATTTAATTGTATAGAGCCTTATACAGTCAGCACAGAAGCACCATATGCTAATCATAAAAGAGGCCAGAAAGAAGTACCAAAGAATATGTAGAGCACAGGAAAAAGAAAACTCTAATGTGCCAAACCTGACTTGAAACCAAATGCCAACCACATGAATTATTTTGTCACAATTTTACTTGATCTGCTTAACTTAGGAAAGCTTTTGTGCAATGATCTAGATAGCCTAGGGCTTTTTAACCCTATCCAAGAGGTTTGAAGGGAAACTTTTTTCTTCCCAGTGACAAGTATTCTTCTGTAGCAAGTAGGAGAGCTCTCATCCCAGACTGGCCTTCCTACAGCTGGCTTTGATCATGCGATCAACCTTCCTGTTGCCAGCCAAGCAACTTTACAGTCCCATAGTGGTGCAAATGGTTTGTGCTAGACTTCTAACCTAAAGGCTGGCGGTTCGAACTGGCCCAGCAGTGCAGCGGAAGAAAGCCCTAGCAATCTACTTCCATAAAGATTACAGCCAAGAAAACCCTATGGGATGGTTCTACTCTATAACACATGGGGTCACCATGGGTCAGAGTCAACTCAACGGCAACAGGTTTAACCTAGATATTGGAGTCCCTTGGTGGTACAAATGATTAACGCACTTGGCTGCTAACCAAAAGGTTGGTGGTTTGAGTCCACCAGAGGTGCCTTGGAAGCAAGACCTGGTGATCTACTTCTGAAAAAATAGCCGTGAAAACCTGTGGAATACAGTTTTACTCTGACACACATGAGGTTTCATGAGTTGGAGTCAACTTGATGGCACCTGGTTTTAACCTAGATACTAAAGGACCTTCATGACCTGCTTGAGGAGAGTATCATGGTGGCCAGACTGGACATCTTGCCAGGTCTCAGCTGCCTGCTGCTTCTGCCCCTCAGCCCCACTGACAGCTAAATATCTTTCTGTTGGCTTATGGCCAACTTAAGGGAACTGTTAAGTAAACATTTAAGTGAACCTTCTGTGTCCTTTCTGTTTACCCTAATCAAGGGACACCCGTTTTTTCTGCCTTTATGTTTTCTTTGTACCAGTCAGACTGAATACACCACACACTGCCTTGTATTCTTGACATCTTGTGTTTTCACCCACCTCCTTGATGGGGAGCTCCTGGGAAGCCGTCTCTGTGTGCCCAGCAGTGCCCCAGCACTAACAGCCATCCTACGGATATGAGAGATGTGGATAAAGCAAGGATCCCTGGCACCAGTGCAGGGCCAGAAATCCAAGTCGGAGCCTCAGAAGAATGTATGCTGGGTGTGCGTTCAAAAGCAGCAGCTTTCAAACAATGAAACTGCAGAAGTCATTAGGATTGGTTTTGTGTGTGTGTAGCAAGTCAGAAAGTCAGAGTAGGGTGGGAAAACTGCTCCCTTAAATGTTCTTTTAAGTTGGCCATAAGCCAACAGAAAGATATTTAGCTGTCGGGCTGAGGGGCGAAGCAGCAGGCAGCTGGGACCTGGCAGGCATGGAGCCTTGACCTTTTTCTTTTGCCTCTTTACGCCCATCTAGCTAATAATCAACCCATCTGGATCTATAACACCTTGACTTTTTAATTTCAGTATTTGTTTTTTACGTATGGATCCGGGGATTCATTGTGTTTCACTCTTTGACAAGTGTAACTTGTTTGAAAATTAACTTGGAGACTTTGTGGTTGTAGCAGGTGAAGTGTGAGATGTGATGCTTTTTTCCTCAGGACTCAGTCTTAACTTTATTCTCCTTAGGTAGCTCCGAGGTACTATTTTTTCAAAATACAGTTGAAAGATCGCTCTGCCCTGAGGAAGTTTCCCACATTCCTGCATCCTTGCTGAGAAGGACATTTCCACTACCTAGCCCAGGAATTTTGTCACACAAACAACTCTATCCTGGATAACGGAAGCGTTTGTTATAGGACAGACTGGTCATGTAAGTGAAAGGAATGTGAATTTTTTTTTTGTCTCCCCTTCTGGAAAATGCTCCTTCTCCAGCTCTCACAGTCTCTTCCCCTGGCCATCAGCACAGACCTAGAGATGGTACCTGACCAAGGTTGGCCAATGAGAGCCTTACTCCTAGTTGTTTACTCCGAGTCTAGGGAGAGCAAGTTCTCGTCCCTCTCTGATGGCAAAGCTGGAGGTTTGAATCGAGAGGCCTCTGGTAAATTTCCTTCTTCCACGTTGGCGTTAGACTTCTGTCACTTGCAGCAAAAAAAGTCACACTCCTACTTATACCCTTCCGTTGACTTTCTGTTCCTCGAGAATGTAAATTTCGTGAGAGCAGGACTGTGAGGGACATGAATTCTTGCTAAAAGGACCTAAGCATGCTTTACTGCAGCATGAGTGGTCTGCTCCGCTTCTTGGTGTGGCTGCAGCCCAGAGGTGAGAATTTCTTAATCATGGAGTGAAGCAAGTCTTTTTTTTGTGGGTCTTGTGTTCTGTGTGTAGATGTTGTAGCTTAGTTAGTGTCAACTGTTCAAAATATGGTTGGGAGCCAAAATCAGGGGAAGTAATTTCTGTAGAAAACAGGGAAAATTAGCAAGACATAAACCAAAAAGACAAACCCATTGCCATCGAGACAATTCCAACTCATAGCAATCCTATTGGGCAAAGCAGAACTGCCCCATAGGGTTTCCGAGGCTGTAGTCTTTATAGGAGCAAACTGCCACATCTTTCTCCTGCAGAGCAAGTGGTAGGTTCGAACCACCAGTCTTGGTTAGCCGCTGAGCACTTACCCACTGTGCCAAGACATATGAGCCCTTTATTGGCTAATGTTGTGTTTAGGTTACTTGGTCTAAATTTGTTTGTCTTCCTTACATAACACAAACCATGCCCACTTCACTTCCTCCACCCCTACGTAAACAAAACAAGGAAAAAAACGAAATACCAAAAGCTCCCGCAAAACTATGAAGTTATCAAAATTGATATAAAGTAAAAGTTTATATGCATTTTGCACAATTCTTTAGGTATTTAACTCATTTAATCCTCACAGCGGGAGTTCTTAGGTTGTGCAAATGGTTACCATGCTTGGCTGCTAACCAAAAGGTTGGAGGTCTGCATCCATCCAGAGATACTTCGGAAGAAAGGCCTACCGGTCTACTTCCCAAAAGTCAGTCATTGGAAACTCTATGGAGCACAGTTCTGCTGTGACATACATGGAGTCTCCATGAGTCAGAGTCGACTCAATAAGGAGATTGTTCAGAGATAAATCAACATCTTCTCTAAGTCACATGAGCTATTTTGCTGTGTAGAAGTGAATCCTAACTCTGTTTCTTACCCCCTCAACTTTCAGTTTCCCTGGCAAGAACATCCCCCAAGATGGCAGAAGAGAGCAGCAGTACCAGTGAGTGTGTGTCCTTCAGCGTGCTGAACTGGGATCAGGTTAGCCGGCTGCATGAGGTCCTGACTGAGGTTGTCCCAATCCACGGACGAGGCAACTTTCCAACCTTGGAGATAACTCTGAAGGACATTGTTCAGACTGTCCGCAGCCGGCTGGAGGAGGCAGGCATCAAAGTGCAGGATGTCCGGCTGAATGGCTCTGCAGCTGGCCACGTCTTGGTCAAAGACAATGGCTTGGGTTGCAAAGACCTGGACCTCATCTTTCACGTGGCTCTTCCAACAGAGGCAGAATTTCAACTGGTCAGAGATGTGGTTCTATTTTCCCTTCTGAACTTCCTGCCGGAGGGAGTGAGCAAGCTCAAAATCAGTCCAGTCACTCTTAAGGAGGCTTACGTCCAGAAGCTGGTGAAGGTCTGCACAGACACTGACCGCTGGAGCCTGATTTCCCTCTCCAACAACAATGGGAGGAATGTGGAGTTGAAATTCGTTGACTCCATCCGGCGCCAGTTTGAGTTTAGCGTGGACTCTTTTCAAATCATCCTGGATTCTTTGCTTTTTTTCTATGACGACTCCAATAACTCCATTTCTGAGCACTTCCACCCCACAGTGATTGGAGAGAGCTTGTATGGGGACTTTGAGGAAGCCTTTGACCATCTGCAGAACAGACTGATTGCCACCAAGAACCCTGAAGAAATTAGGGGTGGGGGACTTCTCAAGTACAGCAACCTCCTTGTGCGGGACTTCAGGCCCACAGACCAGGAAGAAATCAAAACTCTAGAGCGTTACATGTGCTCCAGGTTTTTCATCGACTTCCCAGATATCCTCGAACAGCAAAGGAAGCTGGAGACCTACCTTCAAAACCACTTTGCCGAAGAAGAGAGAAGTAAATACGACTACCTCATGATCCTTCGCAGGGTGGTGAATGAGAGCACCGTGTGCCTCATGGGGCACGAACGAAGGCAGACCCTGAACCTCATTTCTCTCCTGGCCTTGCGCGTGCTGGCAGAGCAAAACATCATCCCCAATGCCACCAACGTCACCTGTTACTACCAGCCAGCTCCTTATGTCAGTGATGGCAACTTCAACAACTACTATGTTGCCCATCCTCCAGTTACCTACAGCCAGCCTTATCCTACCTGGCTGCCCTGTAACTAACCTTGAGACCTGAGGGTTTCCACAGTGGGAACCTCAACAGGGCAAGGGCTCTCAGGTAGGGGAGCCTCCTTCTAGATGTAGGTGTTTGGCTTTTAAAGGGGAACTCAGCTCTGATTCTGCTCTTTTTTCTTTGTGTACCCATTGGAATGGGTTTACGGTATATCATGAGCCAACCCTAAAGGGGCCCATATGCCAGTGCCACTTTGGAAAATGCTATAGGAAGAATGGCCTATCCACGTCTTTCCAAAATAGACACTAACATGTCACGTCCCAAACATTAGCACATGGGGATTTGAACTCTGTGCAATAATTGAGATTGGGAAAAAGCTTGGCCAGTATATGAGAAGTGTGAAGCTAATTGTCTTCCTTCTCACTTGAGCCTGGAGTCAGCTGTGTTGCCCATCCCTTGGGATTCTCGGCAGTTACACAAAAGTTGCGCTGATAGTCTGTTTTCTTGTATCAATTTCAATCAGGCAGAAAATGGTAAGCATGAGGGTGCACTAGTGATTTATTTTTTGTTCAGGGGACTTATGTTTATCCCATCAGCAGAGCTGAGGGTTTCCTTAGTCAATTAACCATAGCCAGTAGCTGGAGAATTGAGATCTGGTTAGAAGTGGTTTATGGTTTAGATGCTGTGCTGTCACAAGGAATAGTGTGAAATTGCTGAGAATAAAAAATCACCTAAGTTTCCTGAAATGTAACTTGAAAGCAAAATAAAATGTGGAACCTAATGTTAAAGTAGAATTTTGGTGGTGGAGGGGTGCTTGTAAATAGGAAACATGAATGTTCAATTTTTTTTTTTTT
The DNA here is from genome assembly GCA_030035585.1 of Dugong dugon. Classification (NCBI taxonomy): domain Eukaryota; kingdom Metazoa; phylum Chordata; class Mammalia; order Sirenia; family Dugongidae; genus Dugong; species Dugong dugon. The sequence continues at coordinate 159,415,692 of CM057462.1, forward strand.
CTTTAGAATGAGGAATTCTTATCGAATGACTTTCTTTTCCCCCTTCATCAGCTCTTTTCACGGCTGACTTTTGTTTTTGCTCAAGGATTGTGCTGAGTCTGGAGTCACTATAGTAACTGACATGAAGATCTTCCCATGTTTTAATTGGAAATCCACTTCGGTCACATTCCAAGTATGACAAGCTTTTTTTTTTTTTTAACGAAAAATATGACCCCGCTCCCCTGCCCCCAGGTTTTTTTCTGACAGCAAATGAATTCTGGAATTTCAGCAGACCCGGATAACAAGTGGAATGATCTTGTTTTGTGGGCAGAGTTCTTTGGCTTAAAATTGCTAACCTGCTGCCTCTGAGCTGCGTGTGAAGGTGAAGGTATAGCACTAAGTCTGCTCTTGTGTGCAGCAGAGCAACCAAGGCACTTTGGAATAATTCATTCTGGTGTATCTGGGAAGAACTGAGTGACTGGATAATCTTCCTTATTCTGGTAGATTTGACTATGCTTGCTTATTGTGTCCTTTTGAAGGAAAACAATGTTTCTCTAGTCTAAAGCAAGCTTAGTTAAGTGGGAGAGATCTAGGCTACTATTGTTTTTCCCAAGACACTTAGATAAGGGATTTTGTGTGTTGACATGTTTTGTGGGATCTCTTAGAAAGCATAACTTTAGGGTGTCAAGGGAAAAGACACTTAATATTGCCAGCTTGATTTTTAGTTATTTTAATCAAATCCATGCTTCTGATTTTGACTTTCTTCTTTGGCCATAAAAATCCCAAACCCCACTGGTTGCTTTCTCCTTGCTTTAAGCAATGAAGTTATCTTAATGCAGAAATGCTTAGTAGAAAATGAGTGATTTACTTTTTTTTCCTAAAGATACATGTTTAGGTTTCTTCTGGAATGTGATGTCTTGATCCTCTTTAATGAAAGCTGATCAGAAGTGACTAAAATCCAAGACTTGGCTGGTATCCATGTTGGCGTGACTTGAGCTAAAATAGAAGCCACTTGTTAGTATAGCCAGCTCCTGTGTCCTTGTGAGTCTTAGTTATGTTTGAATTCACTGGCTTTGAGGCAAGGCCAGCTCTGCATTGTGAGGAGACCCGGGGTGTTTCAGTGTTCAGTGGGGGAGTGAATCCCAGTGAAGAGTGAATGCCAAATTCAAAACTACCTGGTCATCCATGACCTTAAAAAAAGCTGCCATTGTGGCCAAATGGCAACATGTTTGCACAAAAAAATGACAGATCTTGGCAGATTTGTTTAACCAAAGCTTTGAAATGTGATGAAGCCGTCAACATAAGCACTTGCTAGCTTGTTACAGAAATCAGTATTGCTTCTACTTAGAAAGCTTGGGGAGCAGGGTAATGAAGCACCAGATGAAGATAAGATCAGAACTGCATCAAGTAATTAAATTTCTGGTTTGTCCTTGAAGTTGTTTCTACTTTTATGTTTTTTCCCTATCTGGTCATAGTCCTTGTCAAAGGAGACAGAAATTGCAAGAAATTTCCAGCCCCCCAATTCCTTACCACCACTGCAGGATGGCTACCCTACCATAATGGGACTTGGTAACAGTCTTGGTAGAGTCTGTTCACCTGAGGTTTTATTCAGCCCAACTATTTGTGTAGTTTGAGAGTAGACATGTGCTCTAGAACCATTGGGTAAAAGGCTGCCTACAGCTCAGACACCATTGCACTAGCCAAAGCCACACTTTTTCAAAACATAACCCCTGCTCTAGTGGTCTCCACCCACTGCCTTTTTCCAGCCTCAGAATAGACCAGGTAACTTGAAGTTCAGGTATCTGGGAATTCCAGCTGAAACTTGCCTTTCATGCTTCTCACAGAAGCACCAGGGTACTCTGAACTTGTACTGAGTCCAGTGATTCCCCTTTTGTGTGTGTTGAATAACATGAAACTTGACAGTGCCAGAGGGGACTGAAGTTTAAGTGCAAGTTCTAATCTAAGTTTAAGCAGTCTCTCATTTACTTCAGGACTCTGCACAGTTTTCTGATGCTTTTTACAAGTATGCAGCCTGTTATCCCAGCTTGCTTCCGGGAATCAGGTTGAAGAGTAGTGAGATTAAAATGGCACCGTTTTCCCTTGTGTCTGCACAAGGGCACACACTGAATTCCTGGGCTTGAACTTCAGTCCCACCCTTAAATCTTATCTTGGCAGTAAGACACTGTTCCTCGCTCACAACTTCAAGTTTTGAAACTAAGCTCTGTATCACCAACACCTTCATATTAGAGTTCTTGCTTACTGACTACACATGGGATGGGACATGGCCCAACCTGGGAGGACCTGGTGGATGGGGAGAGTTGGGTAGATGCTGGTTCATGTGTATGGTACAGATGTGGTTTGGCATTCAACTCCCCTCCCACCCACCCCCAGTTTGGTTTTTCCCTGGGGATTTGAGTTACAGAAAGCTGTGTATGAACCTGAGTTTGATGGTGGTACATTAATAATCAGATTGCTAAAGTTATGACTCTGTCCTTGAACTTCCACTCTAGCACTAACCCCTTACCTTCATGGTAGGTTAGGATTTTAACTAGTACTGCCTTGTTAACTTTGGGGAAATGGTGACACTCTAAAGCAACTTCCTAGCCTTAGGAATAACTCCTTTCTAGTTAACTTTCTGGTCCTGGTGCCTTGTTTTAGGATGCAACTAGATTTTTAGCTCGAACGTCCTCTTCTACAGAGTGAATTATAGTTATCCAGTTGTTAAAAAAGAAACCCTTATACACTCACTGGGGCCATTTCTTCCTGGGTATCCATCTAGGGCTCTGAACTAGGGACAGTCCTTTGGGTGGATTCTGTAAGTTGAGAGAACTTTAAGTTTCCAAGGTTAGATTCGTATCTTTAACCTGGCAGAGACCAAAATGTCACAGCTGGCATTGGAACATATCCCAATTCAACCAATTAAATTCAGAGGACCAAGGGAGATGTGTAGGGGGAGGTACTAAAAAAAAAAACAAACAAAAAAAACCCTACTTTTCAGAATTATTTGTGAAAACTTGTAAGATGAGGATCAGGAAGGAAAAGGGCTATTCTGTGCGTTCAAGTGCCTAAATCTCGTTTACCTATCACTTTAAGAAAAATAGTTTAAGTGTAAGCTGAAGAAAATGCTTGGAGTTTTGCCTGGGCTATTGTGAGTTGATGCAAATCCTCGTGTGTTTGCCTAGGAAGGTGAGAAGATCATCCACTAAAGAGGAAGTAGTTAAAAAAATAGGGATCTGTGGGCTTTTTAAATTTTTTAGAAATTCAAGTTTTTTTTTTTTTAATGGATAAAACTCTACTTAATTTTCTAAAGAAGCTATTGGTTTCCAAATTAATATAGACGAAGAGCAAGACACCCATTAGACTAAATTGGAAACATTTTCATCACTCTATATTTGTGTATATTAATTTCTTAGCAGTGCCTAAGATGTGTGGGGGTTCCTCTTTGTCAGTGGTCACTAACCTTCTTACTTGATGCCAGTGAAATCATTTGTCAGGGCAAAATGTGTTAGAACTTAATGAAATAAAAGCTTTGAATTTGAGAAATAAAACATGTTTAAAAAAACATCTTGTCAGTTATGGCCATTTCCTTTTGTTTATCCTCAATGATAAACTTGTTCTAGGTTCCAGGAAACTTGTTGAATGGTGGTGAACAGTTGTCAGCATTATCAACATCAGATGCTTCTCTGAAATACTGTGATTTCTCTGGGCTGGGGATGAGAAGTTGTGTGTAGTTACATTGGGGGCCATAATTCTCTTAATATTTGGAATCTTCTGCAGGGTTCTTGAGTAATTTAAACTGAACTGTTCTTGATCCCAACCTAGTGGCTGATACTTACGGTAGGTGTTGTGTTCTCTACTTGATCTGTCTTAACTGGCACCTTGTCTGATTCAGGAGCCCCAGTGGTGTGGTAGATAAGAGCTTTGCTGCTAACCAAAATGTCAGCAGTTTGAATCCACCAGCTGCTCCTTGAAAACCCTATTGGGCAGTTCTACTCTGTCCTATAGGGTTGCTATGAGTCAGACTCAACAGCAACGGGTTGTCTCATTCAGTACTAAAGGCCAGGTTCTCATGAGCTTGACTTTGATCCCAAGCCCATTTCGATAAGAGAACCAAAATAACTCCAACCATACTATATACAACTCCTATCATAGCTTCTTCACATTTTTAAAGAATTATAAAAGTGAGCTAGTGATATTTGAATAGTTGATGTTTCAAGGGTATAAAGAAATACTGTGGACCTTGCATGGTGACCAGTTTCTTCTGATGTCTTTGATCCAGTTCACAGCCCCTGCCCGCCCCCAGCCTATTGGCTTTGTTCTCCCACCACCTACTTTATTCATGTGTGAAAAATGTCACAGGTATACCATTACTACTCAACTTACAAGCGTTTCTAAGCCCTCATCTCTCTGCCCTCATGCTGACTCAGCCCCACCCCTTCCATGACCTCTCTCTCTGCTGAATTTCTTTAACTCCTATGGTACCAACTATTGTCAAGAAACTTGTCTTTCATTGTGTAGAATCTTTCACCCCCTTGCCTTCAACCTCTCTGATCCTTAAACCTTCCAGTCTGAGGATGAGCATTTTCTGGAGTCCTGTAGGTGTGGAGCCCTTCCAGATCACTTCATTGTAGCATTTATTCAAAACAGTAAGCATTTCTCCTGAAGCCCTGACCACCACCTCATGCCATCTGTTCTGCATCTTCCCTCCTGCCTTCATCCTAGCATTGTCACTGTCCATGTAAGTAGCCTCTTTAGCCTGATAGTTTACCTCCAGTCTAGCCTCCTACTCACATTGGCTAGACTTTGTCTGGATCTAGAGCTGCTCATGAATGTTGGAACGACTTCTCTCTCCTGTTACAAGAATTGGGACCAGTCAAAAGCAATTTGATGGTATCATCATGCCTGTGAGCCATCTCCAGGATCCTTTTCCTCATTTGTACCACGTGGACCTTCTGAACTGTTCCTTGATTCTAGCTTAGTGTAGCCTTCAGCTCTTGCTCTAACTATGTCCTCAAGTCTTGTCACTTGTCTCCATCTTTCTTGACTCATCCAAGGGCGCTTTCTAAAACAGATGTATCTGTGCCCCTCACATTAAAACCTGCTTAAGACCTTGTGCAGGGGTAGATGTCAGACTCAGTGTGATGTTTGGAGTTGTTCACAGCTTGCTCCAGTCTACTTTTCTAGCCTCTTAGCAGTTTCTGCCAAGCTGGCCTATTTCCACATCTAGAGCATGTGTTTCCTTCTATGCACCCCCACCATGCAGTGAGCTTTTAAATACCCAGCTATAATGTCACCTCTTCTCTCATTTTCCCTGGCTTCCTAGGTGCCTGTACCTACTACCTCCCTCTTCCTATTGTTTCTATCAGTGTACTTATACCTGCGTTTTTCTGCTACATTGTGGGCACCTGTATGTTTTCTTTTCCTTTGCCTGCCTCCAACGTAACTGGCACAGTGCTTCAAGTACTGAACTCAGTGTTTTCTTTTATCCCTGGAGGACTTGGACTCAGTTCATTAACAACTAGGAGCTGAATTCTGGATATTTACCTGGATGTGTTGTAATGCCTCACTCTGGTGCCAGGAAACATTTTAGTCCCAGGCATTGTCCAGACCAATATTACATGCAGAACAAATTGTGTGGGAAGTGGTGCTCAGTTCCCTGGAATGAGAAGTCATAACCTGGGCACTGAAATGCTATTGATCACAAACTCTTGACCTTCTAAACAAGGTTGATACTCACCGAGACTGCAGATGTCTTCCCAACTACCCATCCACTCAAATCCTCCAACAGCTTTACCCTTCTGGTGTTTTAGCAGGACTTCCCTCGTGTTGTCTCCTAGTGTTAATTCCTCAGCATGGAAGTGGCACTCTGGTTGCCACCTAGTATCTCTGGGATTCCAGAAGTCCATTTTTACACTACTGGGAAATGTACACAGTACATCCTTGGTTGTAATTTGGGATTGATAATCTGGAAGATGCAGAGAGCATTTACAGAACCTGAATTTATCAGATAACCTCTGGGAAGAAACAAAGGATGAAGCTTCAGTGTGATGGTACCACTCTACTACCTTACCTTGGTGTGTTACTTCTTCCTCTTTCTTTCAGTTTCTTACACACCTTACGGCAGATGGAATGGAAAGCAAGTCAAGAGTAGACCCCATAGTGGGATGTAGTAAGCTGGATAGCGTGGTGGTGAGTGTCTGGTCCACTGCCCCCTTTAAGCTGAGGGGGCATTGGTAAGGTCACATGACTCCCCCCTGCCCCAGGTGAAAGCAACAGAGCTGGGACAAGAGTGCCTCCTGGCCCAGTGCTTTCTCCTTTACCGCAGGGCCATGTCCCTCCTCTGGGGGTGAATGTTACCTAGAATAATGCACTGCCCTGGCAGCAGTGTACCATATACCTTTTAGCCTCTTGACTGGCCTCCCTATCTTAATCAGGTATCTGTGAGTGCTGCCAAAAATCCAGGTGTTTGGAGATAAGCTGGGCCATATTTGGAGGCTGGGTCTCAGTACCATTCCTTACCTCCTTACCTGGCTCAGAGCAATCTGGCCTACCTGTTCTGGTCGTGACTGGATCACAGGACTCTTTGTAGGTCTCTCAACCTCAGGGCTTTTATCAAAGCAGGTCATCACCCAGGTGGTGCTTTTTACTATAGGAAGTTTCTTAAAAAATATTCTAGGGGAAGATATGAGATCCAACAGTCACCTGCCTTTCAGATACCTGGCAAGGAGATGTCCAATGCTGGAGTGCATGTGACAGTGTGTGTGTGTGTGTGTGTGTGTGTGTGTGTGTGAAGGGAGAGATAAGGAGACAAGCAGCGTGACAGTGACTTTTTGCCCAGACTCTTCTTAACAATTTTCATCCATTCCTTCAATAGGTATGGTGTATAAGCCTTTGCTCAAAGAGTCTGTTGGAAATTAAAGCCATGAGAAAATGGGATGACGATTCCCAATTTCACGTTCCATTATACATTAGCTTGTGGTAGGTGGGTAGCAATGTTACCGTTGTACAGACCAGGAGCCAGAGGCTCAGCACTTCTGAATTGCCCAAAATTGCAAGAGTTAGGTTATGACTAGGAGGCAGAGACTGCGCACAAAGATCTCCTGACTCCAAGGCCCCATTCTTTCCACTGTTATAACCCTGAAGGCACTCTGTAAACCATAAATCATTGGGCAAATATTAATTGCTATGCCAGCCCCCCTAGAGAGGGCCTAAGAGGTGTTGAGTTGCCTGGTAATAGATCCGCTTCCATTTCTACAGGAAAGGAATTCGTAGGACAGGCCAGCAGCTTTTCTCAGACAACCCTCCCTTTGTGAATCAGGTGTGGGGGGAACTTCCTGCGAGCTTGCTAGCATGCTTGGGGACTACTCACCACTGCCAGGCCCCATGCCTTTTTGTCAGTTGCCATCAAGTTGATTCTGAGACCCTATGCTAAGCATCAGCATTTAATGTTCCAACAACTCTGAGATAGGATGTTTACGTTTAAAGGTGAGGAAACGAAAACATCACACAGCTGGTAAGTGGCAGAGCCGGGACCTGGCTATGGGGTGTCTGACTTGGAGGCTCAAGCTTTTAGCTGCTCTATTGTATCCCATTTTGCCTTTATCCTGTATTTTGCGCAGTGGCACATGAAAGAAGTACCCATACTCGTTGCCATCAAGTCGATTCCAACTAATTGCAACCCCATAGGACAGTGTAGAACTGCCCTATAGGGTTTCCAAGGCTGTAATCTTTACAGAATCAGACTGCCACAGCTTTCTGCCACAGAGCGGTTCTAACTACCGACCTTTCAGTTAGCAGCCGAGCTCTTAACCACTGTGCCACCAGGGCTCCTCGGAAGAGGCACGAGAGCCGATATCCTGCCATTATTCTGACATGAGCCTTTGAAGAGGAATGAGCACCCTTTCCAAGCCTTTCGTTAGTAAACAGAGTGTTAAATAGAGGCCAAAGCAACTGATTAAGTTAACTAAAAACAAAAATCAAGCCAACTGATTAAGTAGGGTGCCTATAGTGCACTGTGGTTGGAGTAAAGTTTTAAATTGCAATGGACATTGAAAGAGCATCCTTAGTTTTCTTAAACAAGAAGCCATATGTTTAAACTCCCTGCAGGCTGGAGAGGAGGGCGGGGTATGGCGAGGACTTTTGCAGAAGTCAGGAAACCCGCTCACCCACAGCTACGGAACAATGAAACCGAGAAGGGAGGGGACTTAGAAAACTAATAGCAAAAACTGAAGCAGTTCTTGGAGTCAAACACCTGCAGATTTTCATGCACTAAATATAGTGGAAGTTGGGTCATCTTATCCTTAAGTAAACACTACAGCTAGGCAGCCTTTTATGAAAAGGGTCTTTACATTGGCTCGCGAATGCCTGGGGCTGGGAGGAACAGCTCTGAATGGCCTGCTGGCAGCCTCTTGCTCCTCCACCACCCACTGCTATCTCAGGGTCCCATTCAAAATGTCCCTCTGTGGTTTATGCCTTATAGTCCTTGTGTTCTCTCTCCCCCTACCCCCCATCCCACCCCCATACCACCTGTGTGAGGGATCAGTTTCCTTGGCCTTCACATGATTTGAACATGGATGAGAGGGGAGCCCTCTGGCTTTTTCAAGCTCTGGCAGCAGAGCCAGCTTTCAGCAGGCTTATTTTCCATCCTTCTTTAGATATTACTGAAAAGAAAACGATTCTTTCTTTGACTGCCTTTTGCATGTTGGCTGCTGCTGAATCAAGCACAGCCCCTATTTCAGGAAATGTCAAACCAGAGGCTTGTGGCTGCAGTGCTCGGCTCTGAGGCCCCATGGGTGATGCTTACAGCCTCTTGTCTGAGTGCCAGTTCTGCACCCAGCCCTGTGCCAGGGGTCCGAGAGGACAGCTCGCCTCAGAGAGGCAGAAAAGCAGGGAGACGGAAGAGCAGAGGCTTTGGAGCCAGAGGTTCAGACACAGTGTGTTCTCTGACTCCATGTTGGATCTCTTAAACCACTCCAAGCCTAGCTTTCCTCTTTGGTATAATGCACTTGATGATGATACTGACTGTGAGGGCTGGCTGAGAGCTAGTGAAACAAGTTATTTTATATAATGTCCAGGCCCATACCAGGTGCTCATAAACAGTATTTATTGCTTGATATCCTCTGCCTTCCAGAAGTTTACAATCTGCTTGGGAAGTTAAGAGAAACCCCTAAGTGGTATTTAAAACACTAACGTGTGTAGGAGTCCTGGAGTGGTGCAAATGGTTAATGTGCTGTGCTGCTAACTGAAAGCTTAGAGGTTCGAGTCCACCCAGAGGTGTCTTGGAAGAAAGGCCTGGCAATCTACTTCTGAAAAATCAGTTATTGAAAACCCTATGGAGCATAGTTCGACTCTGACACACATGGGGTCACCACGCACCAAAATCGCCTCCACGCCAACTGGTTTACTAGTTTAACATATGTGTGCCACAGATTCTTCACCTCTGTTGGACATAAGGAAATAAATAACAGCACTAACTACAATTTATTGAGACCTACTATGGCAATGCTATTGCTAATGCTCATGACAACCCTGAAAGGTAAGTAGTGATAGTCTTTCCCCCTACTCCAACCTCCACTTAATAGATGAGAAACCCAGGCTCCGAGTGGTTAAGCAACTTGCCACAGCCCACACAGCTGCTGAGTGGTGGATCAACCTGGGCTCAACAGTTGAACCCTGGAGCCAAGATGGTGTGGACCATGCCCAGATGGCGTGGACCATCCCTAGCTGCTGGGTTGGGAGCCAGGGGCACCGTCCACTGCTGTGTCCTGGCAGATAGCCCCATTGCCCATTGGCCTCTGGGTTGCAATATCATCATAATTCCCACTAGACCACCAATTAGCCTCACTCCTGAGGGAGGTGTTGCCAACTCATGCAGTTCCTCAGAACTCCAGACCTACTTCCCCCACACCTATGCCGGAGGTAAGCAGAGAATGAAAGACATTGTTCTGGATAACTACAGTGAACCCACTAGACAGCAAAGTCATTTCATTCTTTCACTGAACAACTTCCCTGTAGCGGGAATTAGAATCTACATGTTGCAAAAGCCCAGAACCCTCTTGCTCTGGCGTGGCAGGCTCTTTTGTAAATGTGTGACCAGCTGGTTTTGCTGGGATGTGCACATTTCTAATAATGGTGATGATCAACAAAAGAGGACTTTGCAATGAAGGGGGCGTTTCCTCTCTCCAAAGCTGCTGTTTCAGATGTTCCCCCACAGCCTGAGCCCCAGAGCCAGCCCCCACAGTCCCCCACCGGGGCCAGCTCCTTCAGACTCAGGACCTGGCAGCCCGGGGAAAAATGGGGCTGGAAAGAGCTCAGGCTTTCCCTGCTGGGATTTCACACACACACACACACACACATTCCTAAACACGATTGTGTCTCCTGTGTGAGGCAGGGGCCTCCCACACCCTGAGAGCATTCTTGCACTTCCAGCAGGGTCAGCAGTCCAGGACCTGTTTGAACAGGCAGGTAGAGAGATGCAGCACAGCTGCATGGGATCAACGTGGGTGTGTTCCTGACCCAACCACCGGGGAAACCATTAGATAAATAACTTACTGGGGACATTGTGGGGGTTTTTCTAGATCAGGAGTCAGCAACCTTTTTCTGTAAAGGGCCGAACAGTAAATATTTTGGCCTGTACGGACATACGGTCCCTGTTGCAACTCTTCAACTCTACCGTTGCAGTGTGAAGCCAGCCATAGACAATACATAAATGAATGAGCACATTCTGTGTTCCAATAAAACTTTATTTATGGACACAGACATTTGAATTTCATATACTTTTCATGTGCCGTGAGTATTATTATTATTGTGATTTTTTTCCAACCATTTAACATGTAAAATCCGTTCTTAGCTTGTGGGCGGTACGCAAACAGGCAGCAGGATAAATTTGGCCTGCTGGCCATAGTTGGAGCCCTGGTGGTGCAGTGGTTAAGAGCTACGGCTGCTAACCAGAAGGTTGGCAGTTTGAATCCACCAGCTGCTCCTTGGAAACCCTACGGGGCAGTTCTACTCTGTCCCCAGAGTCGCTATGAGTCAGGATCGACTCAACAGCAACTGTGTTTGTTTGTTTTTTTTTTGGTTTTTGGCAGTAGTTCGCTAACTCCTATTCTAGGTGGTGGTCTACTTCAGAGCAAAACATTTCTCCCTCTTTTATGCCCCTCCGCCTATGGAGTACAGTGTCCCTCAACAGGGTGGAATTGCAGAATGCCTATCCTGTTACCTCTATATGACCTTCCCCCTTGCTGTCCCCTCCTGCGCCTTCTTAGGGCCTTGTTGTGGTTGCCTTTTACACCTCTTGAGCTGCTGCCACCATAACTCTGAAGTTGGACCTAAGGTCCAGCCATGTGGGCATCCCTGCCCACTGGTCCCAGATGGTCCTCCTGGTCCACCTTCCACTATCCCTCTCACCCAGCTGGAAAAGCCCCTTTCCCCATCAGGGTCACAATTTCTCCTTCTTTGTTCCCAGAAGTGGTGAACTCCCTTTCTGTGTTCCTCATGTTGCTGTTGTTAGCTGCCGTCGAGTCGGCCCCTGACTGATGGTGACCCTATGCGCAATGAAATTGGACAATTGTGATCCATAGGGTTTTAACTGGGTAATTTTCATAAGTAGATCACTAGGCCTTTCTTCCTAGTCTGTCTTAGTCTAGAAGCTCCACTGAAACCTGTTCAGCATCACAGCAACATGCACGTCTCCAAATGACAGATGACTGGTGGCCGCACATAAAGTACATTGGCCAGGAATCAAACCCTGGTCTCCCACATGAAAGGTGAGAATTCTGCAACTGAACCACCACTGCCCCCTTGTTTCCTCATAGAGCCCTTCAATATTACAACTCCTGCTAGGCAGACTTTTTCTGCTCCTTACAACTCCTCTCAAAGAACTTGGCACAATTTGCTTGGGACTTTCAAGTCATACCCCTCAGTGTTGAGTCAAAATGTATCCCTCCTGCCCACAATCCTCCAGAATCCTAAGGCAAGGCCTAGCACTTTGAATCTGACCTACCTCAGATGGCTTCTCCTTGCACTTAGTATGCTCCCCTAGGGGTGAGGCAAGCCCTCTGTTGTGGCATCCTGGAGGCTGACTCTCGGACTCCGGAGACCTTTGCCATCTCTCTCAGGGGTGCCTGGGGCTGTGTGAAAGTGACACAGCTGAGTGAATTCCAAGGCTGGGGCATCCATCAGAGTCTGGCCCACCTTGCTCAGGTCTCACTGCCCCAGGAGCTCAGCCTTGGCTTCTGCAGCAGGTTCGTGGGCTGTCAGACGTTCAGAGAAACCATGGCCACACATAAGGAATGCTCAAGAAGGATGGAGGTTCCTAACATGAAAACCTATTGATGTTCTCCCTATGATTCTGAGAAGGGGTGGGGAAGGCTCTGAAGAAATCAAGGTGACTGTGCAGGCCGTTCAGTTGTTAAGGGACAAGATGAAGGAGGGGACGCTAATAAGGAAGGCTCAGCCCTGCCAAGAATAAAGTCAAGAAGGCTCAAGCCATGAAGGAAGGTATCTGGAAAATATTAGGCTTTAATAAGAATGAGGAAATGATAGCTGCACTGCCAGGGGAGGGAGAGAGTGAAGAGAACCAGGCTATGCAGTGAGCCCAAGTACTTGACCCTCCTTGGTGTCTATCTTTTCTGTTCAAGAGGGGAGGGGCAGTGAGAGTGGGATGTGAGTGAGGGCTGTGGAGGTAGGCAGACTATGTACAGCCATTTGCTAACTCTGTGATCTTTGGCAAATTATTTAACTTCTCTGTTTCCTTGGCTATAAAAACAGGGATACTTGCTTGCTATGGTTAGCATAAGGATTAAAGGAGATAAAGTTAATAAAGACCCTAGCACAAAGTAGATAATAAATGATAGTACGTGTGTATGTGTGTCCATGTGTGTGTGAAAAGAGACTGATTCTTCAGTAAAGCAGTAGTCTTCATTTTGGTCTTCAGAACATCCAGTTAAAATCACTTGAGGTGGTGCTAGTTAAAAATTCAGATTCCCAGAATCCCACCCCAATATTCTGATTCAGTAGGTCTGGGATATTACCGTCCCTGGGTGGCACAAACTGTTACATGCTGTGATAAAAAACAAAAGGTTGATGGTTTGAACCCACCAAAGGGCACACTGGAAGAAAGGCCAGGCGATCTGCTATCAGAAGGCCACAGCCATGAATACCATATGGGACAGTTTTACTCTGCAACACATGGGGTTGCTTAGTCAAAATCGAGTAGATGACAACTGGTTTTGTTTTGTTTTGTTTTGGGGTAGGACTAGGGAATCATTCCAAGATGATTCTTATATGCCCTGGAGCTTGGGAATTGCAGTCATAAGGGTTAAGAAGAAACATCTGACAGGAGCAGAGACAACCATACAGCCCTTAGCCCACTGCCAGACCTATTGCAGTCGGGTTGATTCTGACTCAAAGCGACCCTATAGGACAGAGTAGAACTGCCTTATAGGGTTTCCTATGCTGTAATCTTTATGGGAGCAGATCACCAGATCTTTCCTTCTGTGGAGCCACTTGATGGGTTTGAACTGCCGACCTATCAGTTAGCAGCTGTTATGGATTAAATTGTGTCCTCCCCAAAATATGTGTCAACTTGGCTAGGCCATGATTCCCAGTATTGTGTGGTTGTCCTCCATTTTGTGATCTGATGTAATTGTTTTATGTGTTGTAAATCCTAATCTCTGCCTGTGGTTAATGAGGCAAGGTTAGGTTACGTTAAAGAGGATTAGGGTGGGATGCAACACCCTTATGTAGGTCACAGCCCTGATCCAATGTAAGAGGAGTTTTGCTGGGATGTACCTGCATCACCTTTTATCTTACAAGAGATAAAAGGAGACAGAAGCAAGCAGAGAGAGGGGAACTTCATTACTACAAAGCAAGAAGAACCAGGAGCAGAGTGTGTCCTTTGGTCCCAGGATCCCTGTGCTGAGAAGCTCCTAGACCAGGGGAAGATTGATGATAAGGACCTTCCCCTAAACCCGGGAAATCCTTGCCCTGGAGCTGGTGCCCTGAATTCGGACTTCTAGCCTCTTAAACTGTGAGAGAATAAACTTCTATTTGTTAAAGCCATCCACTTGTGGTATTTCTGTTATAGCAGCCCCAGACATCTTAGCAGCCAAGTGCTTAACCACTGCACCAATCTTAGGAGCTAGAAAACAGGTCCCCAGTCTCAGATGATGATATCCTAGGGGACAGAAAACACTTGTCACAATTTTCAAAAAGGAAGGAAGGTGACCAGCTACTATAGATCAGTTAGCCTGAGGTCTACACTTAGAATTAGTTTGAATTTTTAGAGGGGTGTCTGTGTGGTTTTGTTAAGAGACCAGTTTTCTTGTCTTTTCCTTACATTAGGATATGGAAAGACAAATTTTTGTTGTCATATTGTATATTGTTAATACACCGCATTTTTATTTCAGATTTCGAATAAACCAAACCACTGTACCTGGGGAGGAACTGTGTACTGAATGATAATAAAATCAAGGGGATATGTGGTTTGTAGAAGAAAACACGTCCTAAAACTAAGTTCAAGAATTGATGTCATCCACCTAGAAGGTAATGGTAAGAGATTTTCACTTCCCAGAATAAAACTCCCAGTCTTAAAGACTTAACTCTGGAAGGAGAATTTTCTAACTGGAAGGGTAAGTGACCAAGCAGCTTGTCCCTGCCCCTCTGGAGTCTTCATTTCAGTGGCTTTGTCACTTCCACTGCCACCTTCCCCACCCCCACCCCCCCAAAAAAATAGTTGCCATCAAGTCAACTCTGACTCATGGAAACCTCATGTGTGTTCAGAGTAGAACTATGCTCCATAGGGTTTTCAATGGCTGATTTTTCGAAAGTAGATTCAGGCCTTTCTTCTGAGATACTTCTGAGTGGACTCAAACCTCCAACTTTCTGGTTAGTAGCCTGTCATGGATTGAATTGTGTCCCCCAAAAATAGGTGTTACCTTGGTTGGGCCATGATTCCCAGTATTGTGTTGTCCTCCATTTTGTGATTGATATAATTTTCCCGTATGTTGTAAATCCTAATCTCTGCCTGTGGTTAATGAGGCAAGATTGGATTATATTGAAGGGGATTAGGTGGGATGTAACACTCTTGCTCAGGCCACATCCCTGATGCAATGTAAAGGGAGTTTCCCTGGGGTGTGGCTTGCACCACCTTTTATCTCACAATAGATAAAAGGAAAGGGAAGTGAGTAGAGAGTTAGGGACCTCATACCACCAAGAAAGCCGTGCCAGGAGTGGAGCACATCCTTTGGACCTGGGGTTCCTGTATGGAAAAGCTCCTAGTCCAGGGCAAGATGGATGACAAGGACCTTCCTCCAGAGCCAAAAGAGAAAACCTTCCCCTGGAGTTGATGCCCTGAATTTGGACTTTTAGCCTGCTTTACTGTGAGGAAATAAATTTCTCTTTGTTAAAGCCAACCGCTTGAGGTATTTCTGTTATAGCAGCAATAGATGACTAAGACAGTAGCCACAATTGGGACCTACAATTACTATCATCCACTACCCAACACCAGCTCCTTGACTTCTTGACTCTTCCTGGATTCAGAGCACAGAATTCAGGGACAGATTCCCTGTTGCTCTTTCTCCAGGAATTTTCCTTTCAATTTTTATGTCTGCTGATATACTTCCCAGGAAAGACTTTTTTGTTCAGGTGAGCCACACCCTACCTCTTTTTCCTGTGCACTACTCAGCCTTAGCATTTATAAATGAAGGACAGGTTGTACATAGTGATGGGAGTATCACTCCCTCCCAGATCCCTGTTGTTGGGTGCTGTTGAGTCGATTTTCAATTCATAGCAACCTTATGTGACAGGATTTCTTAGGATGTAATCTTTATGGAAGCAGATCACTAGGTCTTTCTCCCATGGAACCACTTTTTCAGTTAGCAGGTGAGTGCTTAACCATTACACAACCAGGACTCCTTTTAATTTCCCACCTCTACTATCTTCAGTCTGAAGCCCTGCTCCAATCAAGTCACCTGTTCCCAAAAAACCTTCAATAGCTCCCTGTTGCCTGTAGAACGAGGTTCATGATCCTCCACCATTGGCCTCAAATCAACTTCCAGGTCCACCTCCCATTCCTCCCATGCCCACACCCTCCACTACAACTTCCAGGGTGGTGATAAGGGAAGACAGGGTGGTAAAGAACTCACTTTATTTGTAAAAACAGTTGCCAGTTTTCCATTGATCCCATTTCACGCAAGGTGAGAGCTGACTTGGCAGGACATTGATAGCTCTGCTTCTTGTGTTCCTTGTCTCTTCAGCTTCTGCCTCCTGGTTCCTTGGCCTCTTGGCCCCTTGGGCCTCACTGCCTGCATCTGCCCTGCTGGGGCAAGAGTTTCAAAGCTCTTCAGCTCCACCGATAAGTGTCCGGAGGTGCCCCACTCTGCCAGTAAACTTCGGCCAGAAGGCTCTCAGCTCTCTTGCTCTGTGGGTCAGCAAGCCTAGCTCCACCAATAAGTGCTCAGAGGCACCCTACTCCACCAGGAAACCTCCTTCCAAAGGTGCTCAGCTCTCTCACTCCATGGGTCAGCTCCAGCGCTGTCCTGCACTGGTCTCCTGGTTCTGCTGGGGCTGTTTTTCTGCTGCTGCCGTCTGTGCTGTTTCCAGTGTAACAGCCCTCCTGACTTCCTTCTGAGTCCTCACCTGAATTGTCTTTGACATCCATAATTCCACCAACAGTCTTTTCAAGGCAATCTAGGCTTTTACTATTAGGCACTTTAAAACTCTTCCAGCCTCTATCCATTCACAGCTTCAAAACTGCTTCCACATTTCAGGTATCTGTTACAGCAGCACCCCACTCTCAGTACCAAATTCTATCTTAGTTACCTAGAGCTGCTATAGCACAAGAAATACCACAAGTGTGTGGCTTTAACAAAGAGAAATTTATTCTCTCACAGTCTAGGAGGCTAGAAGTCCAAATTTAGGGTGCCAGCTCCAGGGGAAGGCTTTCTCTTTCTGTTGGCTCTGGAGGAAGGTCCTTATCAGCAGTCTTCTCCTAGTCTAGGATCTTCTCAGCACATTAACCTGGTGTCCAAAGGACATTCTGCTTCCAGGTCTGCTTTCTTGGTGGTAGGAAGTCCCCATGTCTCTCTGCTCCCTTCTCTCTTTTATAACTCAAAAGAATTTGACTTAAGACACAACCTAATCTTATAGATTGAGTCCTGCCTCATTAACATAACTGCCACTAATCCCACCTCATTAACATCAAAGAGGTAGGATTTACAACATATTGGAAAATCACATCAGATGACAAAATGGTGGACAATCACATAATACTGGGAAGTTGACACATATTTTTTGGGGGACACAATTCAATCCATGAGAGTGGCCATTTGAATGTCCTCTTTGGTGAAATATCTATTCAATCCCTTTGCTCATTTTATGATTAGGTTATTTTTCTTGTTAAGTGTTTGAAGTTTTATATACATTTTGATTATTAGATTCTTATTGAATATATGGTTTCTGAAGCTATTTTCCCAGTTGGTTGCTTGTCTTTTCACTTTTTTGGTGAAGTCTTTTGATGGACAAAAGTTTTTAATTTTTATGAGGTCCCATTTATTTATTTTGTCTTTTGCTCTTTGTGCTTTTGTTATTATATTAGATAATCCAGGTTTATGGTCATGGGTTCATGCGGCATCCCAGTTAATTGACCTAATAATGTGTTTAGTGCTTCTTTTCTACCTCCTAGTTTGTTGTGTAGTGCCTGGGGTCTTAAAAGCTTGCAAGCAACCATCCAAGGCACGACAATTGGTCTCTGTTCACGTGGAGCAATAGAGGGTCAGAAGTCTTCTTACAACCGAACAATAGTTTAGCTTAACTAGTAAAGAATGCCTGCCTTGAGCATTATGCTCTTCTAAGATCTACCTATATGGGATCAAATTGACAACAGCAATTCAAAAGATTTGATAGGACCCTTAGGGGGCAGTGTGTGTTTAATAGGGAAGTAACAACTCAGAAAAGAAGAGTGAGAATGGTTGCACAATTTGAAGAATGTAATTAGTGTCACTGAATTGTGTAGAAACTTGAATTGGTGTGTGTTTTGCTCTGTATAGTCTCAACAGCAACAACAAAATAAAAATTAAAAAAAAAAAAATTTTAGGGTAGAATTTGTTCTGTAGACCGATGGGCACGTTCCTTACCTGTTTATTTCAATTAGTCATTGTATTTTGTTTCCTGGAATATTTTCACTCTAGCCATTTTCCTCAATTCAGCTATCTTTCCACCCCATCTAACCCACCCCTCAAAGTACTTTACACCCCCTCAACCCCACCTCAAGCATAATCAGCTGCATGGTAAAAGCCAAAGAAAGTGTCTAACTCAGTATTGTTCAAGGATGCACTTTGAGATTATGGGAAGGGCAATTTTTTGTTGAGGGCCATACATTTACCATTTAGCATCCCTGGCCCTTTGGGAACTGATAGCTGTAGCATCTCCCAGTCTTTGTGACAACCGAAAGTGGCCCCTATGGTTCCAAACTCCCCCTAGGGGGGGCAGTGTTTGGTTGATTACTATTTATGCCCCCATACATGGGTCATATCTCCCAGGCAGTAGCTGTATGCAGATGCCTCCCTTGTCTATATCCCTTGAACGACCAGCTCCCAGTGACATGTCATTTGCTATCTTCCCCCTCTCTCCCACTCAAGTCAGGATAGATTGAAAGGATAGAGATAGAGAGTCCACCCAGTCATGCATGCCTGAAATATCTTACTCTCAAGTATTTTTTTTTTTTTTGTAAATCTTTTTTATTTTTATTGTACTTTAGATGATGGTTTACAGAGCAAACTAGTTTCTCATTAAACAATTAATACACATATTCTGTGACATTGGTTGCCAACCCCACGACACCTCAACACTCCCTCTTTTCTCGACCTTGGGTTTCCCGTTACCAGCTTTCCTGTCCCCTCCCACCTTCTCGTCTTCGCCCCTCGGCTGGTGTGCCCATTTAGTCTCAGTTTATTTTATGGTCCTGTCTAATCTTTGGCTGAAGTGTGAACCTTGGGAGTGACTTCATTACTGGGCTATAAGTGTGTCTGGGAGCCATACTCTCCGGGTTTCTCCAGTCTCTGTCAGACCAGTTAAGTCTGGTCTTTTTTATTTTTTTTTAGTTATAATTTTGTTTTATATTTTTCTCCAGCTCTGTCAGGGACCCTCTATTGTGATCCCTGTCAGAGTAGCTGGTGGTAGTAGCCAGGCACCATCTATTATGCTGGACTCAGTCTGGTTCTTACCCTCATATTTGATTGCAATTTAGCTGGGCATAAAATCTAGGCTGGAAGTCAATTTCCTTTAGAAGTTGAGGCATTTCTTCATTATTTTTTATAGCTTTTGTTATGGCTCTTGAGAAGTATGATGTCGTTATGACTACTGATCCTTTGTATGTGACTTGTCCCCCTATCCCAAACCCTCTTAGAGTTTTCTTTTTTACTTCTGGTGTTCTGAAATTACATGATAAATTGCCTTGGTGTGTGTGTGTGTGTGTGTGTGTGTGTGTGTGCGTGCATGTTCACATGTGTGCTTATATTCACTGTGATGGGCACTCCATGGGTCATTTTAATCTGAAATCATGTCCCTTAGTTATGGGAAAATTTTCCTTTATTAATTCTTTAAAAAATATTTCCATCCTTTTCTCAGTTTTCTTTTTCTGAATTTTGACGATTAAGATGCTAGACCTTCTAGGCTAATCCTCTAATGTTATTGTTTCTCCTCTGTTTCAATCTCAAACTCAATATCTCTCTCTCACTTTCCAGGTGACTTCCTGAACATATTTTCCAAACTTTCAGTTGGATTTTTAATGTCTGCTATCAAGTTTTTAGCTTTCAAATGTTCTTTCTTTCATTCTTTTCAATGTTTCTTTATTTGAAAAAACTTCCTATTTCATAGACTTCCATATCTTCTTCCATCACTCTAAAGATATTATTTATAAACTTTTGTTGGCATATTTTATGCTCTTTGCATTGTCTCTCTTTTCTCTAGGTACTTTTCTCATGTTTATGTGTTTTATCCCCTGTCTTTCATTTTAGAGGCTTTCTTCAGAAGGTAGATGATCTTTGGTTATCCATTCATATTTTGGAAAGAGTCACTTAAATTTAATTGGAAGTTCTAGTCAGTGCTCTAGCGTTATAATCTTCCAGCCTTCTCTATATAATGATTAGGCAGGCAGTCAGGCATGTTTTGTTGGGAGACCTCCAGATGTGGGTATTTGTTGGTATTTGATCTTGGTTTGGTCAGTTTTCCCAAGAGGAATCTTTCAGTCCTATGCCTGGAGGTAGAATCCTGGCTCATAGTTCAGTGTGTAGACTTTCCCTTATTCTCCACTTTTAGAATAGTATCTCAACATCCCTTTAGCTGTTGTTGAACTTGGTATCCCCAAATCCAGAGCCTTTCTAATTTGCCTTCTACAGAGAGTAATCTCTCATATTCCACCTTGGTAAGGCAGGAGTAATTGCCAGACCTGGCAGGCTTGGGAAAGGGTTATGGAATATAACGGTTCTTTATGAAGATTTTTTTACAAATCCTCAGGTTTACATCCACACCACTCTTTCAGAGATATCTGGTGCTTTGAATTTCTAAGGCTTTCTGCGATTTTGAGGCTCACATTTGCTTGCTTCTTGTTTGTTTCCCCCCTTCCTACCTTTGATTTTAGCTCTCTCAAGTATTTTAAGTTAGTTTCTACTCATCTAACTGCTTCCCAACTTCCAAAATTGTGTAGCTAGCTCTCATTTCTTCCCCCATTCTCATTGTACACATGAGTTTTTGCCTTTTTTATTCTTTTTCTGTCATTTCTGATGGGATTAAGGTGAAGGCAGAGACAACTGTCCCAGCTATTCTCCTTTTAGTGGGGTCCTCAAAGATTTCTTTTGAAGAGATTTAAATAATAAGGAAAAGTATTAATTTAGTTATCATTTCCAGTGCTCTTCATTCCTTTGTGTACATACAGATTTCCATCTGGTATCATTTTTCTCCTGCCTGAAGAATTTCCTTTTATCACTTCTTGAGTGAAGATTTTCTGGTTACAAATTCTTTTAACATTTGTATGTGCTAAAAGTCTTTATTTTGCTTTCATTTGTGAGAGATACTTTCACTGGGTATAGAATTACAGGTTGGCAGTTTTTTTTTCTTTCAGTACTTTATGGATGTTGTTCCACTGTTGTCTTAGTCATCTAGTGTTGCTCTAACAGAAATACCACAAGTGGATAGATTTAGCAAGGAGAAGTTTATCCTCTCACAGTCCAGTGGGCTACAAGTCCAAATTTAGGGCATCAGCTCCAGGGGAAAGTCCATGTCATCAGTCTTCCTTTGGTCTGGGAGCTTCTCTGCACAGCAACCTCAGGTCCAAAGGACGCACTCTGCTCCCAGCACTGCTTTCTTGGTTGTATGAGGTTCCTGTGTGTCTCTGCTCACTTCTCTCTTTTATATCTCAAAAGAGATTGCATTAAGACACTGATCTTGTCAACCTCATCAGTATAACCTCATCACAGTTATAGAATTTACAACACATAAGGAGATCAAGTATAATCTCATCATAGTGGTAGAGTTTACAACACATAAGGACATCACATCAGATAACACAATCATACAATACTAGGAATCATGACCTAGCCAAGTTGCTACACACATTTTTGGGGGGACACAATTCAATCCATGACAACTGTCTTCTAGCTTGCATTGTTTCCAGTGAGAAACATGGTATTGTCCTTATCTTTGTTCCTCTGTACACAAATCTTTTTACGCTGGGTGCTTTTAAGATTTTCTCTTTATCATTGATTTTGAGCAGTTTGATCATGGTGACTTGGTGTATTTTTCTTCATGTTTCTTGTACTTGAGGTTCTTTGAGCTTCTTGGACCTGGATGTTTATAGTTTTTATCAAATTTGGAAAACTCTTGGCCATTATTTCTTCAAGTATTTTTTCTACCTCCTGCCTCCTCCTTCAGAGGCTCCAATTACATGTATATTTGGTCGTTTAAAATTGTTTCACGGCTCATTGATGCTCTGTTCATTTTTTTCAATATTTTTTCTGTGTTTCATTTTGGATAGTTTATTGAGGTATTGGAGCCATGGTGGCACTGGTGACACACTGGTTAAGAGTTCAGCTGCTAACTAAAAGATCAGCATTTCAAATCCACCAGCTGCTCCTTAGAAACTCTATGGGGCAGTTCTACTCTGTCCTATACAGTTGCTATGAGTTGGAATCGACTTGACAGCAACGGGGTTTTTTATTTTTTATTTTTTGGTGGTTTATTGCTGTATCTTCAAGTTCACTAATCTTTTCTGCAACATCTAATATGCTGTTAATCCCATCCAGGATATTTTTCATCTCATACATTGTACTTTTTATTTCTAGAAGTTCAGTTTGGATCTTTTTATATTTTCCATTTCTCTACTTAACCTGTTCCATTTTTTTATGCCTTTTAAAATACATAGAATGTAGTTACAGTAATTTTTAAAATATCCTTGTCTACTAATTTTATCATCTGTGTCAGTTCCAGGTCTGTACTACTTGATTGTTTTTTTTTTTTTTTTTCCTCCTCATTACTGGTTTTGTCTTCTTGCCTTTTTGCATGCCTGATCATTTTTTATTGGGTGCCAAACATTGTGAATTTTACCTTGTTTGGGTGCTGGATATTTTTGTAGTCCTATAAATATACTTGAGTTTTTTTCTGGTATGTAGTTAAGCTACTTGGAAGCATTTGATCCTTCTGAGTTTTTAAAGCTTTGTTGGGTGGACCAGAGAAACATTTCTTCTAGATTTAATTTCTCCCCACGACTGAGGTAAGACCTGTTTAAGAACTCTACCCAAAACCCCATGAATTATAAGGTTTGACACTCTGGCTGGTGGGAATAGGAACAATTCCTAGCCCCATGGAGTACTGGGTATTATTTCCTCTAATCCTTTAGGTGGTTCTTTCTCCAGCCTTGAGTACTTTCCTCACATCCATGCGCTGATCAGTACTCAGCTGAAGACTTGAGGGGGACCAGCTGCAAATCTCTGGAACTCTCTGTGTACGCCGTCCTCTTTACCTGCCTTGGCCTCCCCAGACTCCCAGCTCCATCTTCTTAGCTCAGCTCGTTTTGGCTTCTCCCTCCCTGTCCTGCATCCTGGACACTCTCCAGGCAGTAAGCTGAGGCAATCACAGGGCTAACTTGTTTGTTTCCCATCTCTCAGGAATCACTACCTTTCATTGCTTGATGCACAATGTCTTTCATATCTTTTGTATGGTTTTTAGTTGTTTAAGGCAAGAGGATAAAAAATGGTCCCTATTACTTCATCTTGGCTGGAAGTGGAAGTCCAAAGGTTTCTTTTGAATTGAAATAATTCATTAATAAAAACAACATCTTTATTCCTGAAGTGTTCAGAGTAGGTAGAATCCAAAGAGTTGTGGTCATGCTAGAAATAAAATCTACCAAGCACAACTCTTTAGTCAGTGGTCAGGGTCAGCTTTGATAGAGCCACCCAGGAGGACCCCACACACACCCCTTCCCCATCTCCCTCCAAGACTGGGACCTACAAGGATGCAAGCCTGTGAATTAGCAGCAGAGGCTAGAGCTGTTTCACAGAAGGCCTGTCTCTGTCTTTGGAAAGTGGATCAAGAGAGGGAAATAAATCTATTTTTAGAAAATGACCATAATATTAATGCTGTTTTTCTTATTTAAAAGCTTTGACTTAACTATTTCGTTGTTTTCAATTTCTTTAACACCCTGGAAGGAGGGTTATTGCTGACCAGGATCTGTTTTGGCAATTTGAGAAAGACCAAGCTAACTGGCTGACTCCTGGTCTTTTATCTCTTATCTCCAGTGGCCTTATGGTGCTGTACTGCTGAGTTATCCTCCAGGCTCAGGGATGTGGGGCCCTGGCCAGCATGTTTCTCACATACCCAAAGATTAGCCTTTGAACATCAGTCCTTTAAAAATTTTACCTTGTTGCTAGATAAAAAACAAAACAAAACAAAAAACTGCACACTTTCCTGCCTTAGTAAGAGTAATAAAATAACAGTATCAATAGTAATAATAGCTAATATTTATTGAGTTTAGCACTATTGTAAGTGCTTTACATGTATTAATTTAATCCTCACAACAACCCTGTGAGGTATGTGCAAGTATTACCACTATTTTGTAGATGAGCAAACATACACAGAGAGATTAAGAACTCGTGCAAGGTATATAGATCACTGAACATAATTTTGTCTTTTCTTGGTAACTCAGTTATCACTGTTGTTAGGTGCCGTCGAGTCAATTCCGACTCACAGCGGTCCTATAGGACAGAGCAGAACTACCCCATAGGGTTTCCAAGGAGTGGCTGGTGGGTTTGAACTACTGACCTTTTGGTTAGCAGCCGAGCTCTTAACCACTACACCACCAGGGCTCCAGTTATCACTAGGATCATCAAATATTGGACGGTAGCCATAGATGCAGACCTGCATATGGGAGGTACTAGAAGTCTGAGAAATGAACTGGGCCTCCCAAACTTAGGTTCCTTGTGAGCTCATTGAGGACCCCATTGACAACATTTGTTCTACATGGAAGCTTACAGAGAAACAAGTCCTGGAGGTCCCCCTAGAAAATGAAAGTCAGGGGAAATTGATGAGGACAGGGAAGAGCCAGTACCTGGAAGTGCAGTTGGGAGGGAAAGTGTGGCAGGGCGGTGGTGGACTTTGAGATGTACAGATGGTGGGCACAATGGGCTTGCCCTCAACATGATGCGGTGTGATTGCTGTTGATACTTCAGTGGAGTAAATGGCAGCATTCACACCTTGGGTTCTCCTGTATTGACTGGGTGATCGTGACAAGTTAGCTATCCTCCCCATGTATTATTCCTTATCAATCACATGGGATAATAATAATTTTCAAAATTAGGTATCAATTATTAATTGTTGATTAGTCTAATGAGCGAGATAGGTACATAAAGTGCTTAGTTGAATGTCTAGACTGTAATAGTATCTCAGTAAATGGTCTTAGCTCTTTTAAATAATGAAGTTCTGGAATGAGGCCGAGAGGAACAGTTGCCTTTGAGAGACGGGTTGGTCATATAACCCATCCTGTCCATGACTTTGAATTTAGCCTCAGAGCCACATGGGCAAGTTTCTCGGGAGGGAGCTTGTTCTGTGAGAGATAAACAGCTGGGCTGGTCCTGGCCGTCTGACAGGCTTCCAACCCACCGTCAGACCCTACCAGCAGCCCTTATCATAAGCCCTTCCGTTCTGGCTGTGGACAGAGTCATATGACTGGCTCTCAATGTACCCAGCTCGCTCTAGCAGAGATCAGACAGCCCACACTTTGAAGGGCTCCTATGTCAGCAGCTCTGGAAGTCAGCAGGTCAGAGGGGAGGCCAGAGGACCCCAGCTGGACACACCCAGAGGCACAGCAGGAGAAAAATCTAAAACAGGGATATTAGACGTGGAGGCAGGGACTCATTGTGGATTAGCCCTGTGGAATCCAGAGTGTACTGGCTGCAACGGGTCCCTGCCTGCTTTCACTTCTGGCCCCAGCTGTGGGCCTTGCCCAAAACTGACTAGAGGATTCCACCTACTAGAAGCCACACCTCCCCTAAAGAAGACCTCTTGGTGAGCCAGCACCCCTGGAGCTGGGCCAGACGCCCCAAGGAAACAGGCGTCTTCCTCAGAACAGAAGTGGGCAGGGCATAGTTGGAGGTGGTGAGGTGTGGGGAGCGGAACTCAGGACCTTAGAGCCCGGGACCCAGAGGGAGGCTTGAAGGAAGTCGTTTTAGTGAACAGTCTGGAATAGAGTATTTTTAAAAAAGAAATGTAATTTTAGTATTTTCAAATACTATGTTGATTACTTAAGGGAAAGTTGATGCTCCAGGGATTTTTCTACATTTTCCTTTTAGCATCAAAACTCATTCTTAAGATGAAATCTCATGTGATGCGCAATATGTAAAGCAGCTAGAAGCAGAGAGACTGTGCTGCAGTTGGGGGGAGAGGGCGGCCAGGGGACTCTGGACTCCTTCTTTGTTTATTGCTTCTACAGGAAGCCCTTCACCCACTTCCATAGAACCCCAATTGAATGTTTAAGTTCAATTCTCAGAAAATCCACATTTTCCACCCATGAATTCCCACCAGTTCTGGGGTACTGAAGCCAAATGAATGAGCTTTTAAAAAAGTAATCTTTGAATCAATGAGATAAGAAAATTTCTACTCTGTTTTTTCTTTATTTATGTAACTACCACCCAGTTTAAGAAATGAAACATTGGCAGTACCTTAGACGTCTCTCAAGAGCCCCCATCGATCATTCTCCCTCCTCCTCATAGGGTGCCACTATCTTGACTTTTGTGATACTCTTTTTTTCCGCTTATAGTTTTATCACCTATGTATGTGTCTCTAAGCACTAGTTTAGTTTTGCCTGTCTTTGAATTTTATAGAAATGAATGCATAATTTCATTCTTTTATAACTTGCTCCTTTCATTCAACAGGATGTTTTTAAAATTCATCCATATTATTGAGTGGACTATTTCTACTGGTAGTGAATTTTGAATATGTCATTTCTGTGTCCTTGCGCAAGCCGTTTAACTTTTTTGAGCCTCGGTTGCCTCATCAGAAACTATAGTTCAGAAATGGCTCTAGAGCCTACCCAAAATTCCTCTCTTACTGGAGGGGAGATAAGAAAAATACAACACAGAAGCTACAAATCCCTAATGGGGATGGAAGGAAAGAGACGAAAACAATTTTCTGTAATAGCTCCCTTATCATTGAACTCAAACCAGAGAAATGACGTATCTCTAGGAGCAAAAGGAAGGTGGGCACCACACTGTGCAGCCTCTCTCTGCATTAATTGATTAAATTAACTAAATAAAAAAATATGAACTGAGCTTTACTGTGTGCCAGGCATTTTGCTTAGGCATTAGTGATATAATGATGAACAAGTCATAATCCCTCAAGCAGCTTCGATTCCAATGGGAAAGAGAGAAAATAAGCAAATGGTTGTAATCCAATGCAATAAAAGCTATAATGGAGGTTTATACACACTGCCTTATAAGCCCAGGAGAAAGAAATGCACTACAGAAGGTGATACAGAGGGAGTGGCATTTGCATTGTGTTTTTAACGATGAGGAAAATTTGCCCAGGTAGAGACAAGGAGCTGTTTAAGTCAAGGAAAAGAGCATGTCTGTATTAGTTATCTATTGCTGAGTAGCAAATTACCCTTGAACTTAACATAATACAATAAACATTTATTATTTCACAGTGTCTGTGGACCAGATAGTTAGGAGCAGCTGAGGTGGGTAAACCTAGCCCAGGGTCTCTTCTGAGGTTTCTGTCAAGATGTTGTTTGGGTCACTAGTCATCTGAACGTTTGATTGAGACTGAAAAATTTGCTTCCAATCTCTCTCACTTGACTGTTGGCTGGAGGCCTCAGTTCCTCAGCATATGGGCCTCTCTATGGGCTCTTTGAGTGTCTTCGTAACTTGTCAGCTGGTTTCTTCATGACATGTCAGCTGGTTTCTTGCAGAGTGAGTGATCTGAAAGCAGGAAAGAGAGAGAGAACAAGCAGGAAGCCACAGTGCCTTCTATGACCTTCTCTTTGAAATTGCATATGGTCATTTCTGCATTGTTCTATTTGTTAGAAGAGAGTCCCAAAGGCCAACCCACATTTAATGGGGGTTGGGAGAGGAGGAATTAGGCTGCATCTCTTAAAGGGAGGAGTATCACAGAATTTGTGGGCATGTCTTAAAATCATCACAATGTGCAAGGTACTGATATGAATATGGCTGGTGTGTTTAGGGAAGAGTGAGTTGCCCACTGTGGGTAGAGTGGAGTAACATGGAATAGCATGGAGTAAGGGAGTACCTGGAGATGAAGCTTGAACTCAAGGCTGGGCCTTCTGGGCAGGGCCTCACACTCTAGCCTGCAGAGTTTGGGGTGCAGCTTGTCTCTCCTCAGTGACTCAGCTTCGAAGGGCCCTGGGCCTGGGGTTGCCGAGTCTCTCAGTAGGTGTGCATGGCTGGACATACTAATCACAGGGTAGAAATGGGCCCACACACAATGGTTCCCAAGGGGACTCACCCCAGAGGAGTAGTGAGGCCTCAAAACTGGCAGTGCTGGGGTGCAGAGGGGGCTGCTCCGTTGGCTGACAATCCCTGCTCAAATGGGTGGCCAGGCAGGCCCAGGTGTACCCTCCTCAGGCAGCATGACCAGGGCTCTTGAGATGCAACTGCCTACCAAGAGCCATCTTCAGCTGTGAGAGGATTGCTGCCCCCTCATTTGTTCATGAGAATTTGTGGGCCAGTCTGGGCCGAAATTTCAACCCCTCTGAAGTCTTCCAATGCCCCCCTCCCCCTACTGCACCTCTGCACCTCCCTGAACTTCATGCTAAGAACCGCTGTTCTGCTGCTTTGTTGTGGATCCTGCATCCAGAATTCTCCTAGTAGAGGCAGGGGGTGGATGGGAAGAAAGCACAGTTCCAGTACAGTGCCTCTGAATCTATTCAGAGCTTTACAGTTGTTCTGAATATAACCCAGGTGAGGTGTCAGCTGGTTTCTCCTTCCCGTGAATTCTAGGTAAGATTGCCCAGATAAGATTGTTCCAAGCCCTCACTCTCTGCCTTTGGAAAGTTCCAAGCCCTTCCTGAGATTTTCCCATTTGTGGTACCTCTGGCTCTAACCTCCTGCTTCCACTGAATTAGTTCAGGTTATGGGTTACTCTGCATCCCTTGTGTTGTTCCTGTTCTGTGCCCTTATGGTGCCAGACTCCAAATTCAGCCTTTTACATGATTTCCACCAAACATCCTAAGTTGTATAAGACACAGAATTAGGCTTTACTGAAAATGTAGAGGAGGAGGGGTTTATATCACAGTAATTAGGGTTGCCAGATACAACCCAAGATGTCCAGTAAAATTCAAATTTCAAATAGATGATAGATAATTTTTAATGTAAGTATGGTATAAAACCACCATGCAATGTTGGAGACATACTGAAAAAAAAGGTAATTATTTATCTAAAATTCAAATTTAACTAGGCACCCTGGGTTAAAAAAATTTTTTTTTATTGTGTTTTAGGTGAAAGTTTACAGCACAAATTAGTTTCTCATTCAAAAATTTGTACACAAATTGTTTTGTGACGTTGGTTGCATGTCCTGAGTTTTTTATGTTCTTTTGTTTTGTTTTGTTTTGTTTTAAATCTGGCTACCCTAACAGCAATGCCAACAACTTAAAATTAAACTTTATACATTCTTGGTGCTTGGCCTCCCCTCCACCAGGGGTTTCTTGTGGTCTGTGTCACCTCTGTGGTTGCCGCTCACACTGTCTCACTGACTCCCTCCTCTCTCTCTACTGTTTCACCCTCTCGCTCCCCCTCCTCATTGCTCTCCTGCAGGTTAGCTGGCATATCCAAAACCATCCTGCCTCTGAGCACAACAAAAGGGCCTTTCATTCAGCCAGATCTGGTCTCCTTCTAAGGTAGTTCTGGGTTTAAGTAACAATCCTCCTCCCTGCCTTACATAAATATCATTTGATAACACCCTTAAAGTGGGCCACCATGGAGACAGCAAGGCCTTGTCTTCTATTCAAGATGGTCACATAGCTCCCTTGATGGCTGGGCTTTTCCTGGTGGAGAAGATCTGTTCATGCAGTCAGCACATATTTATTGCATCCCTATGACTTAATAGAAGGAGCCCTGGTGGTGCAATGGTTACATGTTCAGCTGCTAATAGAAAGTTTGAACCCACCCAAAGGCTCCAGGGGAGACAGACCTGACAATTTGCATCTGTAAAGATTACAGCAACCGAACTCTCTGTTTCTGCTCCTGCTCCCTCCAGCCTAATTCTCCAAAAATGACTTTATAACAAATATTTCACTCCCGGCTCACATGTTCCCTTTACATGTAGGATAACATTCAGAATCCCTGTGTCAGTTGGCTTCTCCTTCTCTCTCCATCCTCACCGGCTGCCTCTCACACCCTCATTCCCATCGCCCTGGGCTTCTTTAGGTTCCTTGAACACATGGAGCTTTTTCAAATCTCGGGGTCCATCCACACGGAGTTCCCTCTGTTTGGAACACTCTTCTGACCTATCTGTTGCCTGGCCATCTCCTCCTCTTCCACCCTTCAGGGAGGTGATGGCTTAGATGTCACTTCTGCAAAGTCTCCTCTGGCCCCTGATCTAAGTTAGGTGCTCTTGTTAGCCTCTCATGTGCCTAGCACAGTTCCAGGCACATAACAGGAAGTCAGCAAATATGTTTCCATGAATAAATGAACAAATGCATATTGACATTTGGCTGTGTGATCTTGGACTAGTCACTTCACCTCTCTGGACTTCAGTGTTTCTTCATCTGTTGAATGAAAGCAGGCCTATATATCTTTAAGATCTCTTTCATCTTTGATAATCTTTGACTCTTTAACTCTAGAGTCTGTCCAGGTTTATTATAAGGACTTACTGAACAATGCTTGTGGAAGGGCTTGGGGAAACTAAGGGGGAAGCGGTAGGAGGCTGGGAGCATGGTGAAGGGGCAGAGTATCCACCATCAGGCCCACTCGCCCTCATTCTTCCTTAGTCACCCATGGGGCTTACTTGTGATGTGATGGGCGGAAGCTGGGGGACAGTGAGAATCTAAACCACAGCCTTGCATTTTTAGTGCTTAGACTTCAATTCAATGAGCTAGTAAGTATTAACACTAGCATCTACTACTACAGAGTAAGTGTCCTGCATTGAGGTAGTAGTGGTTCAGTGCTAGAATTTTCACCTTCCATGTGGGAGACCTGGATTTGATTCCCAGCCAATGTACTTCATGCACAGCCACCACCCATCTGTTAGTGGATGCTTGTGTGTTGCTATGATGCTGAACAGGTTTCAGCGAAGCTGCCAGCCTAAGATGGACTAGGAAGAAAGACCTGGCAATCTATTTCTGAAAATCAGCCAACAAAAACCCTATGGATCACAACAGTCCACAAATGATCATGGGGATGGCCTAGGCCTAGGCAGCATTTTGTTCCATTGTGCATGGGGTAACTATGAGTTGGTGGCTGATTGGTGGCAGCCAACAGCAACAACAACAACATGTAACAACATGGCCACATAAACACAGACACAGTGTGTGCACATACTACATACATATACAAAATCCACATTTGCAGTGACAAAGACAAACACAAATGTGCCTGGAGATGCACACGCACACACAGTCAATATGCCTGGAGAGTCCTTTGCCATCTCCCTGAGCCCGGGAGCAATGTGAGTCTCTAGTGCATTCTGGACTCCTACCCTCTGGGTCTTCCCTATCGTAACAGACCCCAGGCCTGCCCACTGTGCCCTGGAGAGTTAATGCCTTTGCTGGTAAGGTAGAAAACAGGGCCAGGAAGGGAAAATAACTTAAATGGCTCTCCAGATGTTGCAGCTATTTGCATCTCCACAGTCTAAAAAACACCTGTTGCCACTGAGTCAATCCCGACTCATAGCAACCACAGTCTAAGGGTCTGATAAAAAATAGGTTCAGACTAGAAAGGCGGTGGTGTGCAGGTGCAGATTTCATGTACCAGCAAAGGTACGTGACTCTGGGACAGTTTCGCCATTTACAAAACAGCCTCGGCTATGATTTCATTTAACCCTTACAACAGCCCTGTGTGGTAGATATTTATAGATAATGAAACTGATGAAGATAGATAATGAAACGCAGAAATGTAAAGTGATTTGCCCAAAGTCATACAATTTGTAATCGTCCTGTCTGGGACGCATACTCTGGCCTTCTGAACAGACTTCTGATCCCAAAGCCGTGTTCTCTTTACCACACCACCAGCTCTGCCCCTTGCCCCTGGTGTTTGGCGCCTGCCTCTCTGGGCTCCAATTGGAGGATCTGGTGCTCAACTCCTGCACTCACAGCCTCTGGAGCCCTGGCCCGCAATGAGAGGGGCTGGGGAAATTGTGAGTTTTCTAGATACATGCAAGCACAGCCTGTGAGCATGGTTGGCGGGACACTCCAGCTGCAGGCCTTGGTCCAGAGCTCTTCTCAGAGGTGCAGGGGTCTCGGGAGGAAAGCAGGCATGAGCAGAAGAGAAGAAACAGATCACATCTGAAAACTCGCTGCTTGGACATTAAAAGGATCGTGTGGTGGCTAATTCATGGCAAGCTGACAACCTGAAATCTTTTGAAATGTAATGCCCGGTTGAAATTAGATCAGCCTGAAGACATGCCTCCTCCCTCCCCACCTCTCTCTCTCTCACACTCACTCACACACACACACACACACACACTCACCACACTGAGGACTCCACACAGAGCAGGGCAATGAACTGCCTCCCATATGTCATGGGACTGAGCCTGCAGGACTCTTATCACTCTAAAGGATCTTGATATTTTTGTTAGCTGCCATCGAGTTGGCTCCCAACTCACGGTGACCCCATGCACAACAGAACAAAATGCTGCCAGGTCCTATGCCATCCCCATATTGGTTGCAGATTGGACCATTGTGATACATAGGTTTTTAGTGACTGATTTTTGGAAATAGGTCATCAGGCCTTTCTTAGTCTGGAAGCTCCGCTGAAACCTGTTTGGCGTCATAGCAACACACAAGCCTTCAATGACAGATGGGTGATGGCTGCGCATGAGCTGTATTGGCTGGGAATCGAACCTGGGTCTCCTGCACGAATAGTGAAAATTCTACCACTGAACCGCCAATGTCCCTTCTAAAGGATCTTAGAGATGATCGAACCCAGTGCTTCTGAAATTGCCTCGATGTCAAGAAGGTACTTGTTTAAAATATAGTTTCCAACCTGGGCCCATTCCTGGCCTCCCGAACCATAATCTCTAAAGGAGGGGCTAGGGAAGCTCTATGTTTTACCAGGTTCCCTAGAAATTCTCATCTTCAAGAACATTTGGAAACACTAAATATAGCCCAACCTCTTTGTTTTATTAGCAAAGTTATAGTGACCCAGAGAGGTTATGGGAAGTGCCTAAGGTCACACAGCAAGTTGGTAGCAGGGCAGGAATGTGAATTCCCAGTTCAAGATCCTTTCCATTACACTACGCTGATTCTCTTGACCACGTAGAGGCAGAAGGATGGAAGGAAAATTGCAATTAATTGAGCACGTGCTATGGATTGGAGCCTGTGCTCCACAATTTAATAGAAACAGCAAGGAGAACCTTCTAGGTGCCAAGTGCTTTATATAATTTTATTTTTAGTTTAATTTTTTAAATTTATTTGTTCTTCTTTTTCTTTCTTTTTTTTTATTTTATTTAGTTCTTACAGCAGTGCCATACCTGGGAATTGTTAACCTCCTCATGTAATAGCTGAGGAAAGAGAGGCACACAGGGGCTAAGTGTTTCCAGGGCCCCAGAGTTAGTAAGAAGTCCCTGGGTGGTACAAGTGGTTAAAGTGCTTGGCTGCTAACAAAAAGTTGGAGGTTCAGGTATACACAGAGGCACCTCAGAAGAAAGGCTTGGCGATCTACTTCCAAAAAATCAACCATTGAAAACTTAATGGTGCACAGTTCTACTCTGACACAGCTGGGCTTGCCATGAGTCAGAATTGACTGGACAGCAACTGGTTTTAGAGTTAATAAGAGGTAGAGTCAGGATTTGAACCTGGATCTGTGAGAACTTAGCTTGGAATCTTTAAAGTCCAAGCTCTCAAGCACTGTACTATATTCCCTCTCAGTGAATCATTTCACATCTCATTTAATTCTCACAAAAACCTGGTATTGTAGGGGCTCTCTCTTTAAAGATGAGGAACCAAACGCACAGGGTGGTGAAGTAACTTGCCTGAGATCAAGTAGCCAGTAAGCCAAGGGCAGGATGCAATCCTAGGTGTGTCTTATGCTAAAGATCACATACTTCTCAGCACGTGGGGGTCTCAGAGGCTCCTTCTACATCCTCAGAGAGCCTCTCCTGACACTCACAATCCCCTGCCGCAGCTCTTGCCATCACCCTCTCCTGGCGGTCTGTTTCATGACCCCTCTTCCTCATGCTGCCTGTTTCTCTCTGTCTCTTTATCCCTGAGTCCTCTTCTGATCCTAAACTACTTTGAGGTTCTAAAACAAGGCTCAGCAAACTTTCCATAAAGGGCCAGATAGTAATATTTTAGGCTTTGTGGGCCAGATGGTCTCCGTCACAACTATTCAACTCTGCTATTGTGACATAAAAGCAGCCACAGACAGTACATGAGTGTATTAGCTCAATAAGACTTTATTTTGTGGACTGTAGATTGCTCATCTCTGTTCTAGAAGAACACCCAGGGCTGCCTGCTTGAGCAGATATTCTTTTGACTATGATCCTTTTGGGAGAGAAAATGTGTCTGCGTGGGAAGATTGTGTTTAGGAAGAGTACCAGTGTGTCTGGCCACTGAAAACCTCATGCCTGAAATCAAAAGAATGCCTGGTAGACACTGTTCATTCATTCATTCATTCAGAGAGTGTAGTGGTTAAGGTTGTGTGTCATCTTGGCTGGGCAGTGATTCTAAGTGGTTTGACAGTTATATAATGATGTAATTTGGCAGTTATGTGATGATGTAGTTATCCTCCATGATGTAATCTGATGTGATCAACCAATCAGTTGTAAGGAGAGTTTCTTTGGGGATGTGGCCTGCATCCAATATATATGGACATTCTGGTGAAGCTCGCCTGCTTGCTCTGGATTCTGCATCCAGCTTGTCATCGTCTGGCTTCTAGTTCTTGGAAGTTGAGCCAGTAGCCTGCCATATTGCTTGCTGATCTTGGGATTCATCAGCCTCCACAGCCTGTGAGCCAGCAGCCTGTTGTCTTACCTGCCTATCTTGGATTTGTCAGTCTCTGCAGCCTGTGAGCCAGCAGACTGCCATCTTACCTGCTGATCTTGGGATTCACCAGCCTCCGCAGCCCATGAACCAGTGGCCTGCCATGTGACCTGCTGATCTTGAATTCATTAGCCCCTGCAGAAGCTTCCAGCCTGACGCCTGACCCATGGACTTGGGACTTTCCAGCTTCTACAATCATGTGAGTCATTTCTTTGAGATAAATCTCTCTCTATATATGCTTCCCTGGTTTTGCTTCTCTAGAGAACCCAGTCTAACCCATATTATCTGACCCTATAATATAGTATTAGTAATGCAATATTTAAATCATAAAATGTTTTACTGCTTTTTTTTTTTTCTCAAAAAGGTTTTAAAAAATCTCACCTAATAATTCCTCACACCTTGGGCATGATAGGCTCAATTTTAGCTTTTTAAGGATAATATGAGAAACCCCAGATACATGAGTAAGTTAAACTCATACTTGATCCAAAAGCTGATTTTGTTTTTTAATATGTTTTCCAGAACTAGTTTAGTCTTATGCATGGCTGCACTGTTGATTGGGCTCCAAGCACAGGTAGTGTTGGATGATTATTTATTACTTTATGTGGACAGTTTGTGTCCCCAACAAGACTGCTACCTGAACAGAAGCCTGGTGTCCCAGGCCTAACCCATGGCCTGCACGGAGCAGGTGATTAGTGCATGCTTGGGGGTCATAACAAAGATAATCAAGAGCATTTGGGGCAGTGATGACAGCACAGCATAAATGAAGAAAATGTATCACCTATCTCCTCCTTGTATTGCATTCCTAACTCTCTGCTGGTCACTCAAGATCCCCCAGGAGGATGATCTTGGCAGGTGTCCCCAGAGCTGCTGGCAGTTCACATTGCCCTAGAGCCCTGAAATACACACTCCAAAAAATTGAAGAGACTGCAGGCACTTAGCTTTCCCGGCACTGAACACATTCTCTGGGGGCAGCTGAGCTTCACTGCAGAGTAGAATGGCTGAAAATAAGTCCTTGGAGCAGCTTGGCATGGAGTTACCAAACAATTTTGCACCCAGCAGCTTTCAGTCAGGGCAAGAGGCCACTCAACCAGATTACTGAAATGAGGCCATATCTAGGGTGAGGATGGAAGAGGGTGGGCACAGTGTGCTCCTGTGTGGTGGGATACTGAGGGATGGGAAGGTGTGCCAGCCCAGAGTCTAGAATGACAGGGCTGTCAGAGGTGGGATTCAGGGTCCTAATGTGAATAGGAGGGTAGCTTGCCTTTAAGGAGCCTCATCCCAGGGTGGGGTGACCCTGGATTATGATCTCAGTTTTTATTGTGTTTCTGTGGGGTTTTCTGGTTTCCTAGAAATCAGCTTGTTCTCAGCACCAGTGCAACAGGTGGCCCAAGTCAGTGAGGCAGGTAGGAAGGGGCCCCTCATCCTTCCAGATGTTGTTTCATCCCCTGGTATAGTTCTCCAGAGCTTCAGAAGCTTTTTGTTCTTACTTTATTTATTGAAGTTAGCACAGACATCCACCAATGCACAGGTTGGACGGCAAATCAGTTTCATCCTGA
Source organism: Dugong dugon (assembly GCA_030035585.1). Lineage (NCBI taxonomy): Eukaryota > Metazoa > Chordata > Mammalia > Sirenia > Dugongidae > Dugong > Dugong dugon. Next base: position 159,451,926 of record CM057462.1, read on the forward strand.
GTGCCAGTTCTGATCCACTGTGGTGACTGCTTGGAGGACTTTTCTGGGACAGAGTTCTTAGGCCACCCCTGGTCCTGCAGGAGAGAGATGTGATCAATTATAGACAACTGCCATGAGTGTGCTGGACTGCCAATCTCTACAACACAATTACGTTTCCCTGGTGCCTAAACCTACACGTGCCGAGTTGTGGGCACTCAACAAGTGTTGGTTGAATTAAATTGAATCCACCTAGAACTCCTTCCTTCTTGAGTGCCCAGTGGATTCCACACTTCTTTGGTGGCTCGGCAGGTGAAATCGAGGAAGATGATTGCCTGTTGAGTTTTCCCAAGAGATCTTACTTGTTGGGTAGAGCAGGAGGGAGTGGTTGCCTTCCTCCATTCAACAGCTACTTGCTGAGTGTCCACTGTAAGTGTTGTGGACTGAATTGTGATCCTCCAAAATATATGTTGAAGCCCTTATCCCTGGTACCAGTGAACATGACCTTGTTTGGAAATAGGGTCTTTGAAGATGTTATCAGTTAACATGAGGTCATACTGGAGTAGGGTGTCTCCTAACCCAATCTGACTGGTGTCCTTGTAACAAGAGGAAAAGATACACAGACACAGACCTAGAGGGAAGATACCATGTGATGATGGAGGCAGAGACTGGAGTGATTCATCTACAAGCTATGGAATGCCTTGCCTGGGCTACCAGAAGCTGGAAGAGGCCAGGAAAGATATTGCCCTAGAGCCTTCGGAGAGAGCATGCCCTGCTGACTCCTTAATATTGGACTTCCAGCTTCCAGAACTGCAAGAGAACAAATTTCTGTTGTTTTAAGCCATGGTAGGTTGTTACAGCAGCTCTGGGGAACTATGTGCTGAGCAGTGTGCTGGGTGCTGCGGATGTAGTGTGTTGGGAGCTGGGACAGAACTGAGGCCCCCTCTTTCCACTGAAGTGTGAGTCAGAAATCTTGCCACAGTGTCAGAAGCATGCTTCCCAGGTGGCTGAGGGGTTGGGTGAGGAATCCTTTGCCAGGGGCCCTCCTGCTCTGCCCTTTGCAGAAATCTTGCCCAGGGCTGCCAGTCCTAACAGGTGGCCTGTCTTTCTTCTCACCACTGTTCTCAGCCCTCTGGGGTTCTCTCTGGGGATGCAGTGGCTTCCATTAGGCCAGCAAGCTCCTCTTCTCATGCCTGTGCACACTGGCAGAGGACTTAATCTGGTTGCCACTGGTCCCTGCTAAGTTCTGTGAGTTCCAGAAGAAGCACATAAAGAATGCAGAAAGTCTCTGGCTTGAAATCTACCAGATTTTCTCTTCCCTGTTCCCAGCACCTTGCAAAGTCCATGGGGCAGGTCTGGCTTTTCCCTGCCCCAACGTATGCAATCTCTAGATAAGAATTTTCAGAGTACCTGGCAAGCAAGATTTTAGCTGCCACTCACTTGCATAAGTCATAATGGGTGTTTCCTTGTCATTGGTTCCTAAAAATGCAGAATTTGCCACTTCATGCACTTTTAAATGGTTAAATAAATGTCTTAAAAACACACAAATCATTAATATTGCAAATCACAGCATAAATAAAGATCTTTGAAGACCGTCTTGTAAATAAAAGCAGGAGGGTTTTTTGTTTTACTTTGTTTTCTGTGCTTTGAAAAATGAAATAAATAAAATTTGCACCTGTTGAAAACATGCTTACATGGATCTGTTCATGCAAACTCACATGGTTGGGTGTGTAAGGAACCACCACACATGCTTATGTGCATATTCATGTATGAGTGCACACACACTCACATACAGATACGCAACCACACACATATGCCCTAGCTTTTCATGCTGGTTTCTGATCTTGTGCCATGGTTGGTTTGTAAAGATTTGCACATCTGTGCCACAACGTGGGTCTCAGAAATACACAAGGGTTAGCTGCTAAATGTTTGCCCAGAATTCCTCCCATGACACCCGCTGTATGTTATGAATACACTCAGTTACAAATTCACAAGGATCCAAAAGCTGCCCCGGTGGGTGTCTTTGTACTTCTAGAGGCACCTTTGTACTTCTGGAGGCAGTGGCGTGTGGCAAGAGGAGCTAGCCTTTGAAGTCAAAGGGATCTGTGCATGAGTGACAAGCTGTGTGGCCCTGGGCAAAGACGTAATCGCTGGAGCCTTAGCTTCCTGATTAGTCACAAAACAGTGGGCATGAGGATGCCTACCTCACAGGGTTGTGGTTAGGATTACATGAGATGACGTACATAAAGCCCATGCTACCTACCTGGCACATAGGAGGTGCTTAGTAAAAGTTAGTCTCTGCTTCTGTGTAACCCGTAGGAGAATTCAATCAATTACAGAGTAGGGAGAAGTCTTAGAGGTTGTGGCCAACCTCTCATGAAGGTTTCTGTGGTCCTTTTAGCACCCCACACTGAGTACCAGCACCAAGTCCCAGCCTACATCAGGCCCTTAGTCAAATCCCCTTGGACTGAAGCCCCCAGATGTACAGCCCAGGCTTGATTACCTCTAGTGAGTAGGAAGGAACTTACTTCTGCGGAAGGAACTTACTTCTGCAGAAGTTAACATTGTCAGACATGTTAACTACTTGGGAAGTGCTTCCGGAAAAGACTAGACTAGAGCAGCCCAGGAAAGGGGGGGGACTGTCTTTTGAAAGGGAACTGACCCGCAGAACCACTGTTGATGTCTTGCGTTTGTTCCCAGGGGCAGGAAGGGTGCACTGACCCATCCATTGCAGCCCTTTGCTTGCTGCTGAGTGTTGTCAACAACCTCAAGTGCAAACTGAGGTCACAGAAAGCATTTTCTTTTTCCTCTGGATGATATTAACTGGGCAGTACCATGGATCAAAGCCACAGTTGTGGCCTCATCAGCTTCTGGGCAGCAACAAAACAAATTACAAATGTGTTTTTCAAGCACACACATTTCTAGAAACCTAGTGTCGGAAACCTCAAATCTCAGCCACTTATGTGAGTGGGCATCAAGCGTCTGGTTTATGATGATGACTTTTTTGTGCTCTCATTACTCTCCGAAGGCTTATGGAAAACCTCCTTATTCTACGTGGGAAAAGAAAGAAGTGATGCTTTTGTGTTGTCTCAGAAACTATGGCTGGGGACTTCCCCCTGTAAAAACGCACATACTTAGTCATCTCAGAGACTCTGTTTTAGCACAGGGTAGTCATGGGAGGCCATGCGATGTAGGAAAGTTATGAGAGTAGAGTTCTAATCCCAGTTCAGCTTCTAAATGGCTGTGGGACCTTCGGAAAGTAACTTATCCTCTCTGAGTCCCAGTTCACTTATAGGTAATGAGGTGGTAGATGGAATGTTATCTAAGGTTTTTTTTTTCCTTTCTGATATAACATTACGTGATCTTAGTGTAACCACAAAGCTCATACATCTCTAGAACCTTAATATCACCTTCCTCTAGAGCCATTAGGAGTTTCTGCTAAAAAGACTGTTTCTTCCTAGGCCTAACCTTCTTCCACATCTATCTGAGTGGTCCCTCTAAAATACACAATTGATCCTTTTCCTCTGTTTAAAAATTTCCATTGGGAACTGTGATGGTTAAGGTTGTGTGTCAACTTGGCTGGGCCATGATTCTCAGTGGTTTGGCAGTTGTATGATGTTGTGATCACTTCCACGATAAGATTTGATCTAATATGATCACGTGTGAGTAGTCAATCAGTTGAAAGGGAGTTTCCCTGGGCATGTGGCCTGCATCGAATATAAGTGGACATTCTACCAGGGCTTGTGGGCTTTTGCTTACTCTGGATCCTGCAGCTGGCTTCTGTTCATCTGACCTCTGGTTATTGGGGCTTGAGCTAGCAGCTTACCTGCGGTCTTGCCTGTGAATCTTGAGATTTGTTGATCTTTGCAGCTCTTGCTGATTTTGGGTTCATCAGCCCCTGCAGCTATGTGAATCAGGAGATGCCTCTGTCCTGACCCATGGACTTGGGACTTTCCAGCCTCTACAACTGCCTGAGCCATTTTCTTGATAGAAATCTCTCTCTATATATTTGTATGCCTTACTGATGTTGCTTGTCTAGAGAACTCAGCCTAAGACAGGAACTATTAACTACTTTTTCTCTTAACTATAGGCTGCATTTTTACTTTCTTTACATATCTAGTAGTTTTTGATTGTGTACTAGACTTTGTTGATGACACTTTGTAGGGAGCTTGATTTTGTTGTCTTCCATTAAATGATGTTGAGTTTTGTTCTGCAGTTAACCATATCCTTTTGCTCCTGTCAGACTTGGTTTCATTCTTTGTTGTTGTTGTTAGGTGCCATTGAGTCGGTTCTGACTTGTAGTGACCCTAGGTACAACAGAACGAAGCACTGCCCAGTCCTGCGCCATTCTCATGATCATTGTTATGCTTGAGCCCATTGTTGCAGCCACTGTATCAATTCATCTCATTGAGGGTCTTCCTTTTTTTTGCTGACCTCGTACTTTACCAAGCATGATGTCCTTCTCCAGGGACTGGTCCTTCCTGATAACATGTCCAAAATATGTCAGACGTAGCTCACCATCTTTGCTTCTAAGGAGCATTCTGGCTGTACTTCTTCTAAGACAGATTTGTTCTTTGTTAGGGAGGGTCTATTTCAGTTTTGAACTCAGTCCTAGGGCATCCTCTTATCTTAGACCATGTTCCCTACAAGTGTATCACCACTGAAAGCCTGAGGTGCTCAATGAGGTCTCTTCACTCTGGCTAGAACTCAAGTGTCTCCTAGTTCTTCATGACCTCTGATATTACTGCTGACACTCACCCCTATGAGAGCAGGTGATCTTTACTAGGCAGTGTGGAGTTTCACCCTGTGCATGTAAACCCTAGCCCTTGACCAAGACCCACAGTGAATGCTCACACAGACTTCTGTCCCTAGCCCCCAACACACACGTGTGCGTGCGCACACATACACACTTACATAGCTTGTGCAGCTCCCTCTTCTCCAGTGCCCTGCCCCATACATTCCAGAATCTTCTGCAGCTCAGAATTCTATTCTCTTCCATCTTCTTCTGCCTCAGCTCAGCAATACCACTAAGCTCGGCTTGGGCTCTACATCCTTGTGCTGTGAAAGGAAAGTCCCCCTGGTAAAAAGCCAGGGTGATTATGGGCCTGAAAAGAGTTGCTTCATATATTTTGTACAGTTTTATGATTGTTTTCAATTGAAGGGCGAGTTTAGTATTAGTCTGTCCTCTACTGAGAACTAAATTCCTGTATTTGACCGCAAGAAGGCAAAAGATAATATATAAAGTTGAAGAACAAGGAAACAGCCATCTAGGCACATTTTTAGGATATGAAGGTAATATGTAGAAAATATAAATACAGAAATGGTTAAAAGTAATTGCCTCCATGAACAACTGCCTCCTTTACCAGGAGACCAGAAGAACTGGATGGTGCCCAACTACCATTACTGAACATTTTGATCAAAGATTCTGTAGAAGAATCCTGATCAAAGGGGAGAAAACGCATACCAGAATTTAAAGTTCTTATGGACTCCAAATTTTCTGGAGCCAAAGGAGCTGTATGAACCCCTGAAACTATTGCCCTGGACTAATCTTTAAAACTTAAACCAGAAATATCCCCTGTAGTCTTCTTAAAATCAAACAACAGTTTAGCTTAACTAGTAAAAAAAATGTCCGCCTTGAGCATTATGCTGTTTTAAGAACTATCTATATGGGATCAAAGTGACACCAGCAACTCTAAAGATAGGAAACTTAGGGGGCAGTGAGTTTATGTTAATGGGGGAGGAACACATCAGAAAAGAAGGGTGAGAATAGTTGCACAACTTGAAGAATGTAATCAATGTCATTGAATTGTTCATGTAGAAACTGTTGAATTGGTGTATGCTTTGCTGTGCATATTCTCAACAACAACCAAATAAAATTTTTAAAAAATTGCGTTTACTTTGGGATTGAGACTGAGTGTTGTGAGTGATAAGGCTGAATTCAGTTTGCCCATGGATAATCTAAGAAGCAAGAATAAATGCTCAGTAGTTTACCAAATCATAACAAATATTACTTGTAGAAATAATCAAAACAAAATAAAACTGGCAATGGCAAAAGTATACTTGGAAAAATTGCTTTCTGACCAAAAAGTTAACAAAATAACAAAACATTCTAGACCAAATTAATTTATGCAAAAATTTGACCCAGGAAAATTGAAGTTAGTAGAAATAATGACACATATTCTCATAATGGCAGAAGCTTTAATCAATAAAATTTGGTGTGGACATAGTAAACAGATTGATGAATGAAACCTTTGTTGTGTAATGCAAAAGAAAAAAAAAGGATAGATGGCAGTAAAAATAATTCTGGCAACATAAAAATACAAATGGAAAAAGTAGGAAAGTAACTGCTTTGTATAAAAAGCTGATGGCTCAGCAGAGTTCATGCTGGAAAAATTTTTTTTTTTAAACAAAAATTGATTAATGTTGATGTGGTTCTGATTTTAGAAATTCTGTTTAAAATGTTCCCAGGATGAAAATCATGGGTTTAAAATACGCCCTGTATGCAACTGTGCTCTTCCATTTCTCCATGTCTTTGCCCAAGGTCATCCTTTTGTCTGGAAAATGCTCTTCTGAGTTGTCCACTTGACCAGTTACTGCTCATCCATCTGCCCAACCCAAGCATTCCCTCCTCTGGGAAGCCACCCTCACAACTTCAGCACAGCTAGCTCCTCCTTCTCTGTGCTCCCATTGCCTTCTGTCAGTCGTTTATGTTGTATTACACACATGGCTCTCTGTCTATAGACTGTGAGTTCTGTGAAGGTAAATGCTTTTCCATGCATCTTGACATTTCAGGTTTTAAGCCCCCAATATCCTGCAGATGTCTTGGCTCATTACGTATTTGTTGTAGAAATGAGTCAGTTTTATATGAAGCCCCAGGCTGAGCACATGAAGGGGAAAGGAGAAGATGCCAAAGATGACAGAGATAAAGCCCCTGCCCTTGGGGTATGTATTATCTAGCTGGCAGGTGGTGAAGACACACACTATAAATAACCAAGGTCAGAGGCCAGGAGAGTCACGGTTTGTCTGGGGGAGGAGGACCTCAGAGCTGGCTAAGGGAATCTAGGATTTCTTTATTTAAAATACAGTGGGTATTTTCACTGCAGTGGGGGAGCCCAGGTAGTGCAGTGGTTAAGAGCTTCGGTTGCTAACCAAAAGGTTGGCAGTTCGAATCCACCAACTGCTCCTTGGAAACCCAATGGGGCAGTTCTACTCTGTAGAATTAATAGATTCCGATATGAGTTGAAATCGATTCAATGGAAATGAGTAAAACAACAGTATGTGTTAAGAAAAAATTGAAAACTTTAGAATTAAAAAAAAATCATATTTCTGTTACCTAAATATAGATGCTTACATTTCTTTCAGGCTTTTTTTTTCTGTGTAGGTTTTGGGGCTTTTAAAAAAACTTTTCATGTTGAAAAAAATTATAAATTCATAGGCAGTTTTAAAAATAGAACAGAGAGGTCCCATATGTTTCACTCAGTTTCTCCAATGGTAACATCTTGTGTAACTATGAAGTAATATCAAAACTAAGGAGGTGACGTTGGTACAAATCCACAGACTTTATTCAGATTTCACCAGTTGTACATGTTGTGGCTTTTTTGCTAACAGTAGGTTCATATGTGTGGCTTATACAGTAAAACCTGCAAAAGCTGGAACCTGTGTAAGGCAGAAACCTCTCAGAGAAGGAAAAATAAAATATTTTCCACTCAAACGAGTGATAGAAAAGTGGTTAAGACTGCACCCTTTCAAAGGCAGAAAACTTGGGAGACACGGGAAAACAAGGCAGTTTTGTCAGAGTTCTACCTCTCACAGGTTTCCCTGTATCTGATTTTTTCAACTAACTATCTCATGTGACTTTTTATATTATTGCATAATCTTCATAAATAACATTTATAATGGATGCTTAATGAACATCTACCCTCTGTGTGTGGCAGTTTGCCAAATTCTTCCCTTTTTTTGAATTTTATATTGCCTCTAGTTTTCACTGTTATGAACAACACTGTATTGATCATCTATTTGTAGAAAGTTTCTTCTATATTTTATATTCTTTCTTAGGATAAATTCCCAGAAGAATAGAGGGAGAGATATATAGGTTGATAAATACTAAGGAGATCGAAGATACTTTTTTTTTTTCTTCTTAAAATAGGACAGATTTAAGCATAATTTGGGCTGGGGTCTGATCAAGTAGAGAGGGAGCCATAGAAGATATGGGTGAGAGGGACTCATGATGGGACAAGGGCACTGGAGGAGTTAGGGGTGTGGTTGCTTGATTGCATTAATGGCCCCAGTTCTTCACCCCTCCCTGAATCCAAGCCCTTTGCTATGTAACTTTGAAGTTCCTCCTATAAACATACACTATTATCCCACTCCGTAGAGCTTGCTTTGGCCTACAGAATTGGGTAGAGTGACAGTGTGTCAGCTTTGAGCCTAGGTCTCAAGAGGCCTTGTGCACTTCCAGGGCTCTCTCTTGCGCCTCCACCATAGACAAGAAAACATGCCCAGGCTAACCTGCTGGAAGTTGAGAGACACATGGAGCGGAGCCAAACCACCCCATTTTCCTCAGCTGATGCCGGCCTTGATCAACCAACAGCTAGCTGACCCTCAGACATGTAACAAGCCCAGCTCAAATCAGCAAAGCTTTCTGGATAACCCCAAACATATGAGCAGTAGAGCTTATTGTTGTATGTCATTGAGGTTTTGCAGTTGTTTGTTGCCCAGCAATTTTGTAGCAAAAGCTAACTTGTGCACTGTACCCAGGAGAGAGGTAGAGGGAAAGAAGGGAAAGAGAGCTCGGATCTAGGTAAGTCCAAGAATTCCAGAATGAGCTGCTTTTCTCCATGAATATGGTGCCATGCTTTGCAAAGACTGTCTCTCTTCTCTTGCTTCAGATGCTTTGTGGTCAGGGCTAGCAGCCCTGAGAGGCCATCAGCTAATGATCATACATCCCGAATGAACCACTGAACTTTGTATAAGGAATGAAACCCTTAAAGATTCCAGTCTCAGTTACCAGGGCCGAGAAGCTGTAAGAAAAGAGAAGTGAGACTTTTGTTTACAGATGCCCAACACAGGCTGCTCTGAGAATAAGGGATGCCATATACAGTCACACAGCCTGTGCTTGGCACAAGGTGGGCCTGGCCAGGACCAGTGTGAGACATGTGTGAGTGCAATGAAGCTGCCCTCCTTTATTAAAACCCAAGAACATATCTGCAAGGTTAAAATGCAGGCTTATACCTTGGGTGCCAAATAAGAATTGTCAGTGATAAGAATGAGGGGAGAAATACCATCCAGAATTAGAATTTTCTCAGTGTCAAAAAACTAAGCAGTTTCTTTGCTGAGGCCCTTGAGAAGCAATAAAAAGTAGAAACATTTTTATTCCATAAATTAAGTTGGTTTAGGGAGCCCTCGCAGTGCAGTGGTTAAGCACTCAGCTGCCAACCAAAAGGTTGGTAGTGTGAACCCACCAGCCGTTCCGTGGGGGAAAAGACTTGGCAATCTGCTGCTGTAAAGACTGTTGTCATTGTTTGGTGCTGTCTTAGGCTGGGTTCTCTAGAGAAGTAAGACCAGTGAAACATATATATCTATATATATATATAGAGAGAGAGAACAGAAAGAGAGAGAGAGAGAGAGAGAGAGAGAGATGGGGGGCGGGGGGAGGGAGAGAAAGAGAGAGAGAGGGAGAGATTTATATCAAAAAATGACTCACATGGTTGTAGAGGCTGGAAAGTCCCAAGTCCATGGGTCAGGCTGGAGGCTTCTCCTGACTCACATAGCTGCAGGGGCTGGTGAACCGAAGAGCAGCATGTCAGACAACAGGCCTCTGGCTCACAGGCTGCAGAGACTGAAGAATCCCAAGATCGGCAGGTAAGCAGCTAGCTCAAGTCCCTAGAACTGGAAGTCAGATGAACAGGAGCAAGCTGCAGGATCCAGAGCGAGAAATAGCCAGTGAGCTTTGCCAAAAAGTCCACCTGTATTGGATGCAGGTCACATCCCCAAGGAAACTCCCTTTAAACTGATTGGTTGCTCATAGCAGATCTCATCATGGAGGTGATTACATTATATCAGATCCTATTATGGAGGTGATTATATTATTACGTACCTGCCAAACTACATCATAACTGCCAAACCACTGAGAATCATGGCCCAGCCAAGTTGACACACAACCTTAACCATTACAGGTGCTATTGAGTTGCTTCCAACTCATAGTGAACCTGTGTACAACAAAATGAAACCCTGCTCAGTCCTGTGCCATCCTCACAATCGTTGCTATTCTTGAGGCCATCTTTGCAGCCACTGTGTCAGTCCATCTCACTGAGAGTCTTCCTGTCTTTTGCTGACCTTCTACTTTACCAAGCATGATATCCTTCTCTAGGGACTGGTCCCTCCTGATAACAAGTCCATAGTACGTGAGTTGAAGTCTCGACATCCTCGCTTCCAAGGAGCACTCTGGCTGTACTTCTTCTAAGACAGATTTGTTCGTTCTTCTGGCTGTCCATCAGTCCATAGTATATTCAAAATTCTTTGCCAACACCATAATTCAAAGGCATCAATTCTTCTTTGGTCTTCCTTATTCATTGTCCAACTTTCACATGCATATGGGGCAACTGAAAATATCATGGCTTGGGTCAGGTGCACTTTAGTCCTCAAAGTGACATCTTTGCTTTTTAACATTCTCCAGGATTTTTGCAGTGGGTTTGCCCAATGCAATGTGTAGTTTGATTTTTTGACTGCTGCTTCTATGGGCATTGATTGTGGATCCAAGTAAAATGAAATCCTTGACAACTTCAGTATTTTCTTCATTTATCAGGTTGCTTATTGGTCCAGTAGTGAGGATTTTCATTTTCTTTACAACATAGAAAATCCTATGGGATAGTTCTACTGTGTCATATAGGATTGCTATGAGTCAGAACTGACTTGACGGCACCTAACAATAACAAAGCTGGTTTAATTTTGGTTAGCTTTGTGCTACCAAGAGCTGAGTGCTCCCTGGGAGTTAGGGCCTAGGTAAGAGATGAGAGAGAGTAAACAGAAAAGAATTTTTCCTTGCAGAATGGTTTTCCTGCTCTTTATAGTGGCATCATTCTTCAGCTCCATATCAAGGGGCGAGGACTCCTATGGGTAAAAACTCTGTGATCAGCACCACAGAGAGAAACCGAGCTTCTTCTTGGGCTGAGCTATCAAGGAGAAAGTCCTAAGCTGGGCTAACATGGGGCGGTTCTGCCTTGAGTTTATGTGAATCAGACTGTCTTGGGACTGGAAGGATCTGAGGAGTTATCTGGACTAGCTATTCATTTAACAAATGAGGAAGGCAGAGCCCAGAGAGGTGAAATGACTGGTCCAAGGTCACATAACTCATGAATAGTGCAGCTGGATTAAAATCTAAGAATTTTTACTTTTATTCCTTTGTTCTTTTGATCCCATTCCCATCAAATCCCAGGAGCAAGGATGGGTGGCTGTTTTAACATTGAGCCAGGGGTGGTGGTGGTGTTACTGGGTGCAGTTGATTCAATTTTCAACGCATGGTGACCCCATGTGACAGTAGAACTGCCTCATTTTTTTTTTTTTTTTCCTGCTGTGATCTTTATAGGAGCAGATTGCCAGGTCTTTCTCCTGCTGAGTGGCTGGGTGAATTCAAACTGCCAACCTTTTGCTTAGCGGCCAAATGCTTAACCGTTGTGCCACCAGGGCTCCTGCGCTAGGGGTAAGGGCTTTAAATCAGTTTCCAGAGCAAAGCCCCTCCTTTCAGAAAGTGTTTGCTTTCCACTGTGCTCTGTCAGCATTGTGTTGCTGCCATGCGCTAGGGTGCTTCATCATGTAATGCTGTGAGTGTGCTCTGAGCTGTATCCTGGGCCTCCCTGACTGGAGGGCATGCTCCTGGAACAGTCAGGAGCTGTTCAGACCCTCGTCTGTGTCCTTCCCAAGCCAGAGTCCTGAGTCAATGGTGAGGATTTGGTAGATGCTACTTAAACAGACTTGCATGTTGAAATCTTTCCACAGCAGTTAAACCCCAGGTTCTGACACATTATTGGATCAGGACCAGCTGAGTCTAAACTTTTGGAATGCCATCTGGAATGCTGCTTTTCCCTCAGTGCAGAGAGCAAGGGTGAGCAGAAGGGGCCATAGAGGGAGGTGAAGACCATGGTCCCCAGACACCTGGCCAGCTGGCCTGAACACGCACATCAGAGCTTGAGCCTGGAGTGTTACAGTCCTGCTGTGTGTCTAACCAGCTGTTCAGCTTTGAGCAAGTCCCCTCCCTTCTCTGGGCCTTGATTTCCCCATCTGTGAACTAAGGGGGTGGACTAGCTGGTTGCTGAGGCCCTCCCAGCTCTGCCATAATTCCAGCCTTGAACCATGAGTAGACTCAAAGCAATGAGCCCAAGAAGAGCAGTCTCCAGATACTTCCTCTTGTTCCACCCTGCCCCTGTGTCCAGTTCCTCTCCTGGCATGTTCTATTTTCTGCTCTCTGTCTGGACAGAGGGCTTGTTCGGCTCTGTTTATTTCCCAGCCTTCCCTAGGAAACTGTCTTTGCTCGGACCACACTGATGGATGGGGTGCCTGGCTGCCTCTCAGCTCTGGGCCATAATCTCTTGAGGGCCATATGTCAACAGGGGTGGAGGGGGGCCTTTGTGGTGGAATCTGGGCAGCTGCCAGGCAGAAGGGAACTGTAAGGGCTGACCCTCTCCCTCACAGCTGTACTCCTGTGGACACTATACCACAGAGGAGAAGGAGAGGCAGGGTAGGAGGGACAGTTAAGGGAAGCAGAGGAGTGGCTCTTCAAGTTTATGTGTCTGGAGAGCAGAGCAGGAAGCCCCCAGGATGGAGACAAGATGGGGCAATACGTCAGCATGCTGAGGGCAGCCCCACTCGGAACTCTGCCCCCGAGAGGAGAGTGAACACAAACCTGGGGATGGGGGGACATCAGGGGGCCTAATGTGAAGTAGCCTTCTCCAAACAGGAAAATTTTTATGAACTCTCTTATTTTACCTTAAAAATTTAGTTAGGTGATCAATAAGTGTTTATTGAATTAAAGTAAAGTTTGCAGTCTACTGGATCATTTATATGATCTTCTGATTTTTTGAGGCAAACTGATGCTTCATGGCTATCCAGGGCCTCTAGTACCCCAGCTCACTGTCTTGTGCAATCTGAGAAACATGACTGTGATGGAAAGAAAGTGCTTTGAGGGCATTGTTAGGGGCTCTGAGCTATATAGCCTTGGCTTGTGGGCCAAGTTGCCAGGAGGGCTTGGGGCAAAGCACTTCTTCCTGGGCCTCAGTTTCCTCATCTGAGAGACTGGGAATGGAGAGGTAGGGATCCCTAAGGTCCTAGCCAGCTCTGGGATCTCAGCAGCTGGCACTCTAGTGTCCATCTGGAGTATCTCTGAGGACTTGGTGAAGTGAGTATTAGGAAAGTGCTTGGGGAAGCTCAGCCTCATCAGGGGCAAAGCTTGTTGTGCCAAAGGATCAGGAAAAAAAGAGTGTTAAATGCTTGGTGCCATCTCTGACCGTCTCTTGAGTATTTCATGCTTCCTGCTATGCCCAGAAGCTTGAAAAATGAGTTTCCTTATGCTGTGATCCATATTTATATCTATCTAAAAAATAATGCCTAAGTCTGCATCATGCTTTTTGGGTTTATTGATTCCATTGTTTATTCATTCATTCAATACACATTCATTGAGCACCACAATGTGGCGGGTACTGGGGACACAACAATGGAAAGTTCTAATCACTGCCCTCAAGGTGCTCTCCTTCAGGAGAAGAGACTCAGAAGAGTAAGCAGAAAATTACAAAACAATGTGAAAAATGCTAAAGTAATGGCATCAACAAAATGTTTTGGACAATTGGTGGTGAGGCTCATTACCTTTCCTCTAGAGTAAACAGTAAATCTTATGCTCTTCACTGTCACTGCTGAAGAGGATACAGAGTCTATGGAGGAGGACACTGAGGCTCAGAGAGGTTCAGTGACTTGCCCAAGATCACACAGCCCATATCTTCTGTCTCCAAATCCAGTGCTGCCTCTGCTTCCCCACAGCCATGAACGTAATGTCATGGGTTTTCTCTTTGGAGTTTCTTTAGTGAATCACTTTTGCTTTATTAAGCCTTTTATTCCTGTTTAAAAAACAAAGCAAAAGTTAAATAAAATGAAAACAGCTGCTTGCCCTCTTTCTTTATAAAGCCAAGTGACCTAGTGGGCTTCCATTATGCTTTAAGAAAATGAAAATATTTTATCCTCCACAGGCCCCCAAACTATCTGGGCTAGCCCTGTGGGCTCCCCCAAACACTAGGGAGTGTTTTCTTCCTGCTGGAGCAGTACCCAGCACTCCATCTAGTCTGGAAGCTAACCTCCTGTGTCACCTCTAGGAAGTACAGGGGCTGCTGGGTTGCACTGGCACCCCCATCAGGAACCTACTCATCTGCATGACAAATAGCGTTATGGCCATATTCCAGGTCTTGACTTTGGGTTCCTTCCACCATGTGGAGTCAAGAGGGAGCAGCCCAGTTTACTGACTTGAATAGCAGGACCTTATGGGAGGGTCCTCTTGTTGGAAGGCCGTCCCTGGCTGCTCTGTGAGGAGGGGATGCTGGGTTGCTGGGGTGTACTCTGTTCTGCCCACAGGGCTCCACATCCCTTGAGGACTGATTCTGCCTGTTGGAGATTTGCCCGCTACCTTCAGGTGGCCAGCGAGGGTGTGGCAACTTCACAAATAAAGAAAACCAGGATAAGAAGCAATGTTTGCCGCTATGAAACAAGTTTGTGATAGTTTTGTAATAATCCTGATTAGGCTGCTCCAAAAACCATTGTTCCATCCACAACAGTTCTCCTCTATTTTTTTTTTTTATTAAGAAATCAAAGGCCATGACTGTTCACGCTCCCTTTGAAGTACTATGTCTATTTGCTTCTTTGATTCCGACAGGTTGAGCACCGTATGACTCTGCTTTTTGTGTAAAAACTTCCTTCTTTAAGCCACAGATCCGCAAGAAACAAGTGTGTGTGGAATAAAAAAGGATACTCTACAATGTACATTGACTAAATTAAAAAAAAAAATATATGTATGTGTTCAAATATTAAGGCAAGATACATAAGCTGTATCAGTAATCATTGACTATCAGCCACCTAATAGCATGTCCTGAGGTGAAAAATGCTTGATCGATACTCAGATTGTGTCTGAAAATTCCAGCGTCAGGTCTTCTGGGAGAACGGCATTCTCCACATGGAATAACTATTCTTAAAAATATTTAACCTGTAGGGGGACCTCACTACCATCTAGAAGAGTCTGGAGTGGAGTGTGTCCTTTGGACCTGGGGTCCCTGCGCTGAGAACCTCCTAGACCCAGAAGACAGAACTTTCTATAAATAATAATGATGGCTTTCACAATGCCCCCCCAAAATATATTTAATCTATAATAATAATGGCATAAATATAACTAATGTTTTTATCACATATATTTCAAAAATTTTTTTAGAAAATTTATAAATATTTCACATAATATTAAATGGAATATTTAATATTCTATTTAACGGAATGGCTGCTTAAAAGAGTAAAAATGAAGATTTTGTGTTTTACAGGTCCCAGGCAGCTCAAGTCAGCATGAGAAAATCAGGAATGTCTACAGTCCTGCCAAACTCTTGAAGACTTGAGCTCTGAGATTCTAAAAACCTGTTGAAGATGTCATCTTCCACAGAGGAGTACAATAAAGATCAATAAGCAATCAGTCCTCACACCTAGGGTTTCTTCCTACAATTCAAACCATAGGAGAGGTATGGCCCCAAATTTTCTCTTTGCCCATTCTTTCATCTGAGAGGGCATCAGAAGCCACAGTCCTCCTTCAGTCAGTCCAGGTTAGAGCTGGACTAGACCCAGGAGACCATCAGTCTGTCTTGCACCTAACAGCATGGACAGCCTCTGATGGAATACTTCAATTACAAGAACCTCCCTGTTTTGGGCAGCAGCCTGCTTTATTTTTGCAACACTAAAGTAGGTGGTCCTTACATTGAGCTGAAATTGGCCTCCCTGAATTTTTACCCATTGATAAAATGGGTAAATAGTTTCTCAGAAATATACCCTCTTTCACATGATTGCCCTGAAAATATATGAGAACAGTTCTCCAGCCAAAACATCCCAGTTCCTTTAACTTTGGGAATAGTGGCTGTTAATACTTCAGAAGCCTTGGACCACACTCAAGAATCTGGTGGAAACTAGGCCATCTCCCCAGAAAATTGCACACACACAAGTCTGCATACACCCCATTTGCTGATATCCTTTCACCTCCTGAGCCCATTGTGGCCCCCTTTGTGGTACATATATACAATGAAATACCACTCAGTAATAAAGAGAAATGAAGTCTTGATAGTAGCTACAGCACGGGTGAACCTTAAAAACATGCTGGGTGAAATAAGTCAGTCACAAAAGGACAAATACTGTATGATTCCACATACATGAAATATCTAGACTAAGAAAATGTATACAGACCAAAGTCTATTAGTGGTTACCAGAGACTGGGAGGGAGGGGGAAACAGGGAGTCATTGCTTAGGGGGGCACTGAGCTTTTGTTAAGGGTGGTGGAAAAATTGGAAGCAGTGGTGATGGTTGAATAACGTGATGAATGTAATTAATGTCACTGAATCATACATGTAAAAAATGTTGAAATGGCAAATGTTTTGTTGTATATATGCAAGCCACAATAAAACAAACAAACAAACAAAAAGAATCCATGGACCCTGGGTAGGAAACTTGCACTGGAATTCTAAAACTGATTGCCAGAGATGGAAGGGACCTTGAAGTTCTGCTGTCCTCGCTTCACAGAGAACTCTGCGTCTCTAGACACTGTTGGCACCTGGCTTGCTGGGCCAGGCATCAAGTTTTAGGTGTTGTCATTTGGTACCATTGAGTCAGTTCTAACTCATAGTGACCCTATGTACAACAGAACGAAACACTGCCTAGTCCTGTGCCACCCTCGCAATTGTTGTTATGCATGAGCCCATTATTGCAGACACTGTGTCAATCCATCTCCTTGAGGGTCTTCCTCTTTTGCTGACCCTCTACTTTAGCAAGCGTGATGTCCTTCTCCAGGGACTGGTCCTTCCTGATAACATGTCCAAAATAAATGAGACGAAGTCTTGCCATCCTTGCTTCTAAGAAGCATTCTGGCTGTACTTCTTCCAAGACAGATTTGTTTGTTCTTCTGTGAGTCCATGGTATATTCAATGTTCTTTGCCAACACCATAATTCAAATGCATCAGTTCTTCTTTGGTCTTCCTTATTCATTGTCCGGTTTTTGCATACATATGAGGCATATGAGCTGTTAGTGCAGGTTACCAAAGGAAGTTTGAGAGCTGTTTTGGTGTTTCCTCCCTGAGAGTGAGATCAGTGAGTGCAACCTTCTTGCCACCTCATCACCTGAGCCTCCACAGAGGAGGAAGAGTGACTTGATCTGCTTGGTGAACTTCAGAAGAATCAACTGGGCTTGCCTTGTTTGTCTCACCTTTCTTCAAGGGAGCTTGCCTCGCCTCAGGCCACACAGTTTCTTTTCCTCTCTACTCCGTAAATCTCACCCAGTTGGGCCCCTCTGGATTAGCTCTTATCCATAAAGATGCTGACATTTTGGCCTCCATCGACTGCTCCTTAGTTTTATTTCTCAATTTGTTCTGAACTCGGGCAGGAAGAGATAACTCCTTCTCATTAACCACATCTTACAAATATGTAATTTATAGTCCATAGTGTTTTGTAGCCTGCCTTCTTTTTCACTTAATAATATACAGTGATGCTTCTCCATGTCAATAAATATTCTGGATTTCAGAGGGATTCTGGCAGGAGAGGGAAGGAAAGAGAGAGAAAGACACAGGGAGACACACTGAGAGCAATGAAGGAAGTGATTAAAGGAGGAAGTGAAGACGGAAAAGGGAGAGGAGGAGGGAGGAAAGGAAAAAGAGAAAGACAGGGACACAGAGAGACTGACAGAAAGAGGGGAAGGAAGTGAGAGAGGGAGGGAAGGATCTGAAGTCTGAGAGAAGCTGAATCATAACTAGGAGGGATGAGGCAAGGGTTAGGGCAGGGGTGGGGCTTTGGTCTTGGGTTAGCTCGGGGGTATTTTACCACATTTGGTGGGTTTCCTGAGAGCCATTTTGAGTCTCCCAGAAGCTCAGAGGTGATGTGAGTCTCAGGGAGTAAACCAAAAAAACCAAACCCTTTGCCATCGAGTCAGACTCAATGTGACCCTATAGGATGGGGTAGAACTGTCCCATTGGGCTTCCAAGGTTGTAATCTTTATGGAAGAAGACTGACACATCTTTTTCCCATGGAGTGGCTGGTGGGTTTGAACTGCCAACCTTTTGGTTAGCAGCCACCAGGGCTCCTCCCTAGGGAATAACTCCCATTTATGGCAGATTGATAAGATAGCCAGACATAGTACCCAGCCCCCATTGCCTCTCTGGATGACAGGCTTCTGGGTCCTTTAGCATCCTAGTTGCCCTCCAGGGATGAGAACCATTTGGACAGTGAAACTTGTAAAATGTGATTTTATCTTTACACTTCAATACAATTTTCAATTCAACGCTGTTTCGTTTTTATTTTACAAAAGTATTCTCAAAGTTACTCCAGCACCACTTCTTCTTGAGCCACTTCGCCCGCCCCAGGCCCCTTCTCCCCAGCTGAGGAGGAGGCCTCTCCTCCCGGCTTCCACCATACCCAGGCATACCTCTGTTACAGTCCTTATCACACTGTGTTGAAATTATCTGAAAACTCATTGCTGGCAGGTACTGGGTGTTATTCATCTCTGCCTCACTGTAGCCCACCTGGCAAATTATCTTGTCAGGTGATCCTCAAGCTGTGCCCAGCAGAGCCTCTTGGGTTCCAAGGAGGTGCCATAAGTAGCCCTGGGAGGGAAGAGGTGGCTGGAACTCCAGATTCTAACCAGATCACCTCTGCTTTTTCTTTCTCATGTACTGGGTTTCTAAGTGAGGTTTCATATTAAAAAAGATTTCTCTTCTCGCCTTGGGTGAAACAAGAGGTTAAATGCTTGGCTATTAACTGAAAGTTTGGCAGTTCAAGTCCACCCAGAGGCACCTCAGAAGAAAGGGCTGGTGATCTACTTCCAAAAAATGAGCCATTGAATACCCTATGGAGCACGATTCTACTCTGACACACATGGAGTTGCCATGAGTCAACCAGGGTTGACTCAACGGCAATTGGTTTACTGGTTTCTTTAAAGCAAAAAGTTCAAGAAGTACCAATCTAGTCTAATTCCTCAGGATATGTGTATTTTACGTATTCAGGAGATCTGTAAAGGGGGTGAAGTTTAATTTCTGAGCATCAGCCTACTGCCTACTTCCCTTCTTTAGTTTCTATCTTATGCTTAATGCTCCCTACTCTAACCCTTCCCTCCCAACCTTTGGAGAACTCATCTCAGAAAAGGAACACCTGTTGTAGAATGGAAACAGTTGTCCTCTATTAAAGGAACTTTATTAGAACAAGCAAGAGGAAGATTTTTAGAAGGAACAGGAAATCATTATGGCAAATCACTCCAATTTTTTTCTCTTAAATCAAAATCAAATCAACAAGCATTTATGTATCAATGCTTTAGGTGACACCAAGATACACAATAGAGTTCCTATCCTGCTGTCTTACAGGTAAATTGCAAAGTTGGCTTTATATATGATCACCTTGGAATTTTAAGTGTCCCTAAGGCAGGATCCAGCTGCAAAACTTCCCTGTACACTGTGAAAATGAAAACAGCAGTTTGTGGTGGAAGGAACAAGGACTCTGGGCTCTGAAGACCTGGATTCTGGTTCCATTGTCTACTTTATACCATGTGATCTCAGACCCATGATTAACCTCTGACCCTTGGGTTCCTTCTCACAGTTCTTCTGGTTATCAAATAAGATGGTATATGTGAACATCATTTTATAAACTGTAAAAACCAAAAACCAGTTGCCATGGAGTCAGCTGTGACTCATGGCGACACAGGTGTGTCAGAATAGAACTGTGCTCCATAGGATTTTCAGTAGCTGATTTTTTTGGAAGTAGATCACCAGACCTTTCTTCTGAGGTGCCTCTGGGTGGACTTGTACCTCCAATCTTTCAGATTAACAGCCGAGTGCTTAATTGTTTGTACCACCCAGGGACTCCGACTATAAAGACCTGTTTAAAAAATGACAGTTATTATTGATGTTGTTGACAAACCTAAACTTGAGGAGAGGGGACCATCCCATCTTACTGGTAGCAGAGGGCACCTGTCCAGGAGAGATAAGGCCTCTGGGGCTTCAAAACATTCTTTTGCTGGGTGGCCTTGGCCTTATTCCCATTCCCAAAAAGAAGTTGTTGTTCTTGTTAGGTGTTGTCAAGTGGTCTCCGACTCATGTATATGTATAACAGAACAAAATGTTGCCCGGTCCCGTGCCATCCCCACAATAGTAGGTGTGTTTGAGCCCATTGTTGCAGCCACTGTGTCAATCCGTCTCATTGAGGGTCTGCCTCTTTTTAACTGACCCTCTACTTTACCAAGCGTGACTGTCCTTCTCTGGGGGTTGATCCCTACTGATAACATACCTCAAGGAAGTGAGACGAAGTCTTGCTGTCCTCTCTTCTAAGGAGCATTCCAGCTGTACTTCCTCCAAGATGGATTTGTAGGCTCTCTTATTTATCACCCAAGGTTCTGGGGTATCCTCTGTCTGATGCATCTATGTAGGTTGGGTCTGGTGATGGAGAAGGAAAATTCAAGAAAACGTGGACTGCTTGGCTTCTTTCCAGCAGAGGCCTCCCATAGCTGTTGCTGAATGATCACTGACCCCTACTAATGGACTCACTGGAGAATGACCAATGTCTTAATTGAAGGAGGGTGCTGGGGGTCAGCAGCAGCCACACACAGCAGGCAGGTATGTGAGGCCTGAGTCTGTTTCCCAATTAGAACACACTGTCTTCCCTCACCAGCCCCTGCTTGGGGGAGCAGATAAAGGGGATGTTGGTGAGGAGGACAAGAACACTCTCTGAGCAGCTTACAGCCCAAACTTTAGAAATAGAAATGAACTTGCAAAGGCAGCAGCTACTCAGCGGCCAAACCCAGATTAGAACCATTTACTTCTCATTCCATGTCCAAAACCCTTCCCATGGCATCATTTGCCTCCACATCTTAGAAGGAGGACTTATACTAGTTCTTCACAACCCCAGCCTTCCTATTCCTTCTTTCCCCCCAATAAGTGTTGTGGGTGCCTTGCCCAGGCTTGTGTTTGGTTGCATCAGAAACATAAGTTACAAGAAAAAAAATGTCCACAGTCCACCAGTGTTGACTTAAACTATTCTTTTATAGTGTTACTGTCAGTTTATCATACTGTAGTGGCTTGAGTGTTGCTATGATGCTGGAAACTATGCCACTGGTGTGTCAAATACCAGCAGGGTTACCCATGATGAGCAGGTTCCAGTGGAGCTTTCAGACTAAGACAAACTAGGAAAAATTTAGCAATTTACTTCAGAAAATTGGCCAATGGAAATCCTATGGATCACAACAGAATATTGTCTGATATGATGCTGGAAGATGAGACCCCTAGGTTGGAAACTCACTCAAAACACACAGTGGCTACAACAATGGATTTGAGCATGCCAATGCTCGTGAAGACGGCACAGGACCAGGCAACATTTCCTCCTGTTACACAATGATAACGTAGCATAAAACTAAGTATAAACTCCTTAATCACCAAACAAAACAAAACAAAAAACCAAGCCCGTTGCCGTTGAGTCGATTCTGACTCATAGTGACCCTATAGGACAGAGTAGAACTGCCCCATAGGGTTTCCGAGGCTGTAAATCTTTACTAAGGCAGACTGCTACATCTTTCTCCCGCAGTGCGGCTGGTGGGTTCAAACCGCTGATCGTTTGGTTAGCAACTGATCGGTTAACCATTGCACCACCAGGGCTCCATTTATGATACATTAAAAAAACAAAACTAAACTAAACCCATTGCCATCAAGTCGATTGTGACTCATGTCAACCCTATAGGACAGAATAGAGCTGCCTCATATGGTTTCAAAGGAGCAGCTGGTGGATTCAAACTGCTGACCTTTTGGTTAGCAGCTGAGCTCTTAACCATTGAGCCACGAGGGCTCTGTCATTAATCACAGAACCCTAAAACTAAAGTAAATGTGCAGATTAAATAGCATCAAAAGAATAAAACAAACAAAGTTCAAAGTGTCTTTAATATAGTGAACTATGTGGTTTGGCTGAAAGTTGATTGCCACTCATAAAATGACAGTCATACTGCAGGTTCTTTTGAGTCCTGCCTGCCATATACCACTCGGCTCTACTGGAAGAACTGCAGAAACTTGGTGCAATAATATCATGTGGCCTTCATTCAAAACAAACACATGATTTTCATATTGCATCTGGCTCTGTTCTTTACTTGTTAGTTTATGCCAATTAAAGTACTGCTACTTATTGCCAAAAGCAAAGGATGACCTCGAATTGCAGTCCTCAGTTATAAGGTGTCATCTGATGATCCAGAATATGCTTGCGCTTTGTTTAACTTACCATAGAAATGCAAACAACAAATGTAAAGATTCTTCATGCAAAACTCATGGTTTTCCTAAATTATGTCAACTGTTGGCTGTTTGGTCCTGGGGCTTTGGGGGGAAAAATGTGCTTAACGAGATGGCAGATGGGGATTTTGCTCCTCACTGCCCCCTTGTGGTGCCCTCCTTCACCACACCTTCCCTTCTGTCTTCTTCACCTTCCCAATATAGTCTAGAGAGGGGCGCCTCTGTCAGAGGAGGGTAAGGGAAGAAAGGATAGTAACAGGAAAAGTTGGCTGGGTTGAGGGTCTTGGGGCAGCAGGACAGGAATGGGGACTGACATAACCTATAACCAGATCCCATCAAGTCAATTTCAACTCAAGGCAACCCCATGTGTGATAGAGTAGAACTATGCTCCATAGGGTTTTTTTTTCTTTTTATTGTGCTTTAGGTGAAAGTTTACAGCTCAAGTTAATTTCTCATTCAAAAATTTATACACATATTGTTTTGTGACATTGGTTGCAATCCCCACAATGTGATGACATACTCTTCCCTTTCCACCTCAGGTTTCCCTGTGTCCATTTGTCTAATTCCTGTCCCTTCCTGCCTTCTTATCCTGCTTTTGGACAGGAGCTGCCCATTTGGTCTCATATATTTGGTTAAACTAAGAAGCACATTCCTCACATGTATTAATTTTTTGTTTTATAGGCCTGTCTAATCTTTGTCTGAAAAGTGGGCTTTGGAACTGGTTTCAGCAGAGCATCCAGGGCCAATAGTTTGGAGGGTTCCTCCAGTCTCTGTCAAACCATTAAGTCTGGTCTTTTTATGTGAATTTGAAGTCTGTTCTACATTTTTCTCCTGTTCTTTCCAGGACTCTCTGTTGTGTTCCCTGTCAGGTCGGTCATTGGTGGGAAGCAGGCACCAACTAGTTCTTCTGGTCTCAGGCTGGTTCCATAGGGTTTTCAATGACTGATTTTTTGGAAGCAGATCACCTGCCCTTTCTTTTGAAACACTTCTGAGTGGACTCAAACCTCCAATCTTCCGGTTAACAGCTGAGCATGTTAACTGTTTGCACCACCCAGGGACTCCTTGGGATAACCTAGGGTGTAGTTAAGTCTGAATTCTCTCTCTCACATGACCCTCGCTCCCTTGCTCCTCACTCCTACATGTACCATGGTTATTGTTGAAAAGTGGCACAGTGTTTATCCTTGAGGCAGCGTCTCAGGGCTGGGAGTGGGTTGAAGTACCTTCTGGAGGAGGTGATTGGGATGGAAAGGAAGCGACTCAGAAGGCAGAAGCGGCAAGTTGTGTGAGGCCTGCACAGGGGGCCTGCCTCCTGGCTTCCTCTGACCTCCTGGCTTCCTTCGGCCTCCTTTTGGATGCCACCTCCTTGTAGCTCCCACCAATCAGGGAAGCTGGAGGGGGTGCCTGTCTCAGGAGCAACATTTAGACTAGAAGACTATCTGGAGAGCTTAGGATTCTCTAGCCCCTGACTGGGCCCATGTTAACACATGAACCAGGCCCTGGTGATGGAGACAGCGTTCCCTGAGGGCTTCAGGAGATAGTTCTCAAACAGCTGAGGGCTGGAATCTTGTCCCCCTCATTATCCTGTCCCCTCCCAAGAGGTCAGCATCCTTCCCATTTGTGAAGGTTGACTAAGATGCAGTTTGGAATCACAGAGACCAGTGCTACAAATTGAGCTACATTTCTTAATGCCTTTGAGTCTCAGCTCTATCACCTGTAAGATGGAAATGATTGCGCCTTTTCCTTGGGCGTATGGTGAGAAGTAAAGTCAATAACGTCTTTAAGATGCAGGACCCGGTGTCTGGCATGCGTGGGTGGTCAGTGATTGTAAGGGCCCTGTGCCCTCCCTGTACAGTCCAGCCCTGTGCGGGTTACATCCTAGTTCAGTTGTATACTATTTGTAAACACTTGTGGATGTTTAGAAGCTCCCACTCCAGGGTTCTCCAGGGTGAACCCCTCCCCCCAGCTATGGCCACATTGGAAACTCCATGACCTTGACTCACACTGGTCCCTGGCCACTGGCTGGACTGTTGGAGCCTCGAAGATGCCGCCACTCTTCCCCCAAACAAGGACAATCCTGGGTTTTGTATCATGATTTTCATTCACCCCCCCAAAGGACTTTCCCACGCCTGGAGCTGCCCATTGTAGCTGTGTTATTCTCCAGCCTAGAATTGTGGGGAAGCCAAAAGCTATTCTGAGATTTTCTTTAGCCTCCCAGCAATTTCAGCTCCAGCTTAGATGTGGGGAGAGAACCCAGCACCCTCTGCCCGTGTCTCAGCCGCAACTTCCAAGACTGGCCCTTTTATGCTCCTGACACCCCCAGATCCAAAATAGCCCTGGGCAAAGAGGTGGTGACTGGAACAAGCCTGGATGGAGTAGAGACAAGCATGTACCACGTAGCCTGATGCTGGCTAGAGAATTAGGGAAGCCTTAGGCCTGGAGGTTGAGACTGAGCTCCAAAGAGACAGCCAGGGTTACATCCCCACCCTATGAGCTGGCAGGTTTGGGGAAGGTGGTGATCCATGTGGAACAGCAGCCAGCTTCCAATCCTAGCCAAATAAAAGTGGAGCCCATTTTCTCCCTGCCAAGTTCTCAGTTTGTATGCCTGCTTCTGGGCTAGCATTCATTCATTTATTCCATGAATATTATTGAGTGCCTGTAATATGCCAGATACAGTTTTACATTCTGGGGGTACAACCATGGGCAGAAGAGACAAAAATTCTTGTTCTTGGGGTGCTTACATGTAACAAAAATCATAATAACTAATTTGCATTGACCATTGCAGTTTGCAAAACACTTTGCTGTATGTTTTAATAGGTAATCCTTATTGAGTGCTCTCTGCAAATGCAGTATGTGTGTCCTTTTCTTGCATAATCTCATTTACTCCTTCCAATAATCCTCTGAGTTAGAGACTACTCCATTTTACTGGTGAGGAAACAGATTCTGGAAAAGTCAATAAATTGTGTAGGGCTTACATAGCCAGTAAGTGGCATAACAGGAAACTGAACCCAGGTATGCCTCACTTCAGGGCCAATCTCTTAACCATTATGCACAGAGAAGCTGGTGGCAGCCTGTGGTGTAAAGAATTTAGCTTTACCCTAAGTAAGGTGGCCTTGGTCCTTGGCTCTGGAGAAATAACCTTCGGACTAATTAGGGTGCCTTGGTCTGGGCCTTCCAGGCCACACTTGAGAATTTGAGCTGGCAACGGGGCCTAGCCAGACCAGAAAAGACTCATGTGAGAGGAGGATATCAACTAGCCTACAAAACCAAACCAAACCCATTGCAGTCAAGTCAATTCTGACTCATAATGACCCTATAGGACAGAATAGAACTGCTTCATAGGGTTCCCAAGGAGCGGCTGGTAGATTTGAGCTGTTGACCTTTTGATTAGCAGCCGAGCTCTTAACTACTGCGCCACCGGGACTCTATTCAACTAGACTCAGGAGGCATGATTTATCCTATTATACAGGACTGGCCCATAAAAGCCCTGAACATGGAGGCTCAGAGAGTTTCCTGGCTGGTTGAGGAAAACACCTACTCTCAGGACGATAGTGGGTCACTCGGGGCATGGGAAGCTCCATGTAGGAAACCCTCTCAGATCTTGCCCCAGGCGTCTCTGTGTTTGTATCCTTTTTGATTATAGTAAATCTGTAATTGTAAATATGGTATACTCTCCATGGGTTGCATGAGTCATCCCGAGTAATTATTGAATCCAAAGGGGGCAATAGGAGCCAGCAGGTCAGAAAGTAAGGCTTTTGTGTGGACTCCTGAGCTTGCAGCTGGCATCCTGAAGGGGTAGCCCTGGATTTGTGGCCAGCAGGTCAGAAGGTTGGGGTGTTGTGTGGACTTCTCAAACTTGAGGCTAGTATCTGCCTATTGGGCAGTCTGAAGGACAGTGTCCCTTTAACTTGTGAGCTCTGACCTGGCTTCAGGTGGCTAGGGTCAAATAGAGAGAGAGGATGGTGAAAGGCAGCTGGCATCCAGGATGGAGAAGAGAGAATGTGAGGACTGGATCAATTTCCACATCTTGGGGATGGGAGTCAATCTGATCTTTATTGCACACATCTATTTACAACTTTAGAGCTCAGAATGGTACAATGGCAAAGCATGCCAAAGGCAAGCTGTGTTCCATGGAATAACGTGACATCAGAGGCAGAAGGCACTTTGAAGTCAAGTCATCCAATGCAAGATTCCTTCTACCATAGCCCAAGTGGATGGAGAACTGGACTCTGCTCAAGCAGTTTTGGGTTCTAGAGTACTCACTGCGTTATGGGGCAACTCACCCCAGGGTTGGGCACTCTGATAGCTCAATAGTCCTTCCTGTCTTTGCAAGGAATCATCTGCTCCAACCTGCCCACACAGCAGCCTCCTCATGGAACTCTTTTTCTAGCACAACCTAACCCAACTGGGCTCAGATTTGCTTCATTCTCCCCCCAGAAACAACATATTCCAGCCAGGGTATGGCTGTCTCCTCTGCATTCTTAACATCTTGTAGCTCACACATCTGATACATTGTTTATCTCACTGTTTGGGAATATGTCTGTCTCTTGCCTGTCTGTGCCACTTGGTAGCACAGGACTGGCACACACTAGGTGCTCAGTCAATGATTGTTGACTAAGTGCTAAATGAATTGATAATGCGTACCAATTTTCGTAAGATTGCATGAAGAGTTTGGTTGGTTATTATTCAGTAGCAGCTGCCTCACAAAAGACAAATGGTTCTCTTTTATCTTTCCTATAGTCTGGGTCATGGTATTAATGTGGCATGTGATATTCAACAAATATTTGTGACTTCTGAGTATAATTGTTTGAAGGCTTTTCTGCAGGCTTTAACTGATATTTTAATTCTTGGCCCACCAAGTATGAAATGACTGGGGTTGGAAGCAAGCTGGATGTCATGGTCCAACCTCTGAAGAACTGACTATTTTTGGGAAGTCCAGGCGGATAAGGAGTGAGGTGCCTAACTGCCATGGAAGATGCTGAGACAAAGTACATGTTTGTGGCTCTGTGACTTGATTCTTCCTCTGTGAGGCTGCTGCTGTCCCAGCAGACCAACCTGTGGCAATTGATGACCAATATGCCTTTTGGATGGTCCCTGATATCAGCAATCCATGAGGGTTCTTCCATGTTCTTTTAACTGGTTCTGTTGCTAAAAGATCTAGTGGGCCCCACTGGGCCACAAAAAGATTCCTGCTCCAACAGCTCTTCCTGAACCCTGCCTGAGCATGGACCTTCTTGCCAAAGGGCAAATAGCCAAGCAAAAAATGCCTGTGGATTCCTCAACACCTGATGTTTGGTTGGGTAATCTTTCTTTAAATCTTTGTTCTTTCCCAATCCAATAAAAGACTGTTTTTGTCGACAACTCCTACTTTAGTTAGATCCTCAACTGGTGGCCTGAGGGCTAAATAAGGCCAACAGACTTTTTTTTTTGAGAACAGGATTTAAAAAAAAAAAAAGGAATGTGTTTAGGCAGGGTAAGCATTTTCTACTTGTCACAGTTCCCACCAGCGTGGTCGCGTTGTACAGAGTGTGTTAGAAGCAGTGTAGTGGTGGTGAGCATGGTGCCTGGGCTTGAATTCTGGACCCCCTACTTACTAGCTGTGTAACCCTGGGTGAGTTACTTAACATCTCTGTACCTCAGCTTCCTCATCTGTAAAATGGGAATAGTAATAATAATAAATAGTACCTATCTCATAGATAAGAGTCTCTGGGTAGCACAAACGGTTAAGTACTTGGCTACTAACTGGAAGGTTGGAGGTTTGAATCCACCCAGAGGTGATTCAGAGGAAAGGCCTGGCAATCTACTTCTGAAAAATCAGCCATTGAAACCTCATGGAGCACAGTTCTACTCTGAAACCCATGGGGTCACCATGAGTTAGAATCAACTCCATGGCAAGGGGTTTGTTTTTGTCTGGTATTTCATAGATACGATAATTCCTTCATTGTAAGGATTGAACCAGTTAATACATACAAGTGCTTAGTACAGTGCCTGCCATGAGTATTTACTAGGCATCTGCTATAGGCCAGACTGTCTTAGGGTCCGGGGATACACCAGGGTAAAAAACAGACAAATCTCTGCCCCGTGACATTTATATTCTGTAGGGATGTGGGGGAGACAGACAATCAACAGTCAACATAGTGATGAAGGCTATGAGAAAGCGAGAGCCGAGCAGTGGGATAGAGAGAGCTGGGGGTGCAATTTTCAAAAGAGTGGTCAGTGATGGCCTCATGGCCTCACTGAGAAGATAACCCTGCAGGAAAGATCTGGAGGTGAAGGAGGGAGCCATGTGGCTATCTGGAGGGAAGAGTTTTTAGGCAAATGGAACAGCAGGCACAATGGCTTTGAGGCTGCCCATAATGTTGGATAAAATGTCAGCTATTTTGATTGTTACCTGCCTGGTCCCCAAAGGCATTTGAGTTTCTGACGCTGCTAAACTTTTGTTGATAGTGGCTGTGGGAACTGGTCCTGTGACTTGGTCTTGACTTGGAAAAGGCACAGGTTGGTGGAGAGAGTGTGGACAGTGCAGAGAGTGGTCTCCATCTCTTGAGGGTGAGCTCCCTGAGGCAGGGGCCATGGCTTGATAGATGCCATCTATACCTGTTCTTTGAAAGCCTACATGTATGCCTGAAGGCAGGCTTGTTCTGGATTGCAGTGGCTGAAAGAGAGTAAGGAATAGTGATAGAAAGAGCAAGGGGTGAAATGAATCAATGATGGGAGAAAGCTTTGCTTTTGGGCCCCATATTTCTAGTCGTGCTGATGATTCTAGGTCAAAGGCTGGTAGCTTTGAAGGAAATTTTGTTTTCAGCTCATTAGAAATGGTCATTTGGTTTAGCTGCAAGGCTAGCTCCTATTTCGATGCACATCTAAGCAGATTGGAGAAATTTTTGCCAGAGTTGCTATTTTAGCAGGCAACAATTTGTGTGCCCACCAGGAAACCAGCTTTGGTATGAAAATAAGGACTTCCCCTGGTTTATTGTGCTCAGGAACCAGCAGTAGCTGGTTTTCCATCCGTGCTGCTTCTTGTCTGGAAAACAAGGCAAAAAAAGTGTGTGAGGAGGTGGGGCTTGATCAGCAGCTGCCAAGGCTGTGTGCTATTTGCAGACACAAGAGAAGTGGGAGGAGAAACACTCTGGTCAGGTTCTTGTGTCAAATGAGGATAATGATACCTGCCTTGCGTAGTAATTGACAAGACTATATGAGGTGACATTGTAAGTGTCAGTAAATGTCAGTTCCTTTCCTTCTCTGACCCCTGAAGACAGCTCCTTGGAGAGTGATCCCCCTTCCAGGGAGCAGAATAGAAGAGAGGGTTTCCTCTCTGGGAGAGGTAAACACTGGGGGTGGAGAATGGAGAGAAGTCGATCAGGGAACAGCAGTGGAGAGTGAGATTCTCAGAGAGGCAGGCCCAGTAAGCTGGACCCCATTCCCAGATGAGACTCTGGACTGGGAGCTGCAGGTAGGACAGTCATTGCTGCCCTTCCTCATGGTGCTCCAGTTGAAAGCTCAAGCCTCAAAGCTTGCGAAGGGTCATATAAAATACATCTATTAGTCCCATCCCATTCGGTGCAAAGGAAGCTCAAGCCTCAAAGCTTGCGAAGGGTCATATAAAATACATCTATTAGTCCCATCCCATTCGGTGCAAAGGAGAATGAAGAAAACCAAAGATACAGGAAAATTACTAGTCCAAAGGACTAATGGACCACATGAACCACAGCCTCCACCAACCTGAGCCTAGAAGAACTAGATGGTGCCTGGCTACCACCAACAACCGCTCTGACAGAGATCACAATAGAGGATCCCAGACAGAACAGGAGAAAAATTTAGAACAAAATCCAAATTCACAAAAAAGACCAGACTTTTGGGTCTGACAGAGACTGGAGAAATCCCCAAGACTACGGCTCCCAGACACCTTTCTAACTCAGAACTGAAGCCACTCCTGAAGACCACCTTTCAACCAAAGATTAGACAGGCCTATAAAACAAACAATAACACATGTGAGGAATGTGCTTCTTAGGTCAATCACTTATATGAGATCAAATGGGCAACACCTGCCCAAAAAACATAGACGAGAAGGCAGGAAGGGACGGGAAAACTGGACGAATGGACACAGGGAACCCAGGGTGAAAAGGGGGAGAGTGCTGACACATTACAGGGACTACAACCAATGTCATGAAACAATTTGTGTATAAATTTTTAAATGAGAAACTAATTTTCTCTGTTAACTTTCACCTAAAGCACAATAAAATAAAAACA
Source organism: Dugong dugon (assembly GCA_030035585.1). NCBI lineage: Eukaryota > Metazoa > Chordata > Mammalia > Sirenia > Dugongidae > Dugong > Dugong dugon. The sequence continues at coordinate 159,482,666 of CM057462.1, forward strand.
AATAAATAAAAAGAAAAGGAAGCTCAAGCCTACAGGTGCCAGGCATGAAAATCTCATGTCATAGGTGATGGGTGTGTTGACATGAGGGTGTTTTGTAGCCTCTTAGTTTTGTGCTTGTTTTAAAAAAATAGCCCAGCACATACAAGTTTCACACATGTTGGGTAATTTTGACTGCAAATATCAGAAACCTACCTCAGCAGAAAGAGGAATTTGTTCCTCCTGAGGAGTCCCTGAGTGGTACAAACAGTTAATGATCTCAGCTGCTAATTTAAAGATTGGAGGTTCGAGTTCACCCGGAGGCACCTCAGAAGAAAGACCTGGTGATCTACTTATGAAAATCAGCTACTTAAAATCCTACGGAGCACAGTCTACTCTGACACATATGGGGTCGCCATGAGTTGGAACTGACTCGATGGTGAGTGTTTTTTAAATTTCGCCCAGAATCCTAAGAAATGTAGAACACGAAACCTTAAAAAGGGCACAGATGTGGCTAGAATAAAAAACTCAAATGATACCTACCTCCTTTATTTCTTTTCTTGCTTATCTCTGCCTGTCCATATCATTGTAACTGCAATCCAGCTCATGACTGGTAATGGCTTCCCCTGTTGGAGGGGGATGGACCTTCTTTCCTGGAGAAGAAGTTCATTGGTTCAGCTTGATTCAGGGACAGTCCCTGGGTCGGCTCACTGGGGCTGATAGGGGTGGGCTATGAAAGAATGAGGATGGTGCTCTTGTTTACTTAGGGGGCTGAAAGCATGCTGAGTTTACAATTGTATGGATGCCCACAACTCCTCTCATATATAATTTCCAATATTTTACAAGTGTTTGTGACATCCAAGGGGCTGATGTTACTGCCACCTTTTCAGTAGAGCACAACCTATGACCTTAGAAAGCTGGAGAAACAACCTGGGCTGAGAGGCTTCCCAAAGGGGAAGAGTGGGAATGGCACTGTCCCAGGGGACAAGCTACATCTCCTTCAGACACCCCTGTCCTTCACCTTCTCCCTTTTCTTACCCATCCCCCACTATGTCATGAAAAGGACCTCTGCAGATTATTCTTACAGAATAACAGGGAATCATGTGTGAGTATTCATGTTTCAGACATTTTTGCTGACAGAACTCACCTTGTTCTCTTCCTTTCTCATCTTTCCCTTCCTCCTCTACCATGAAGTGTGCCCCTGTGTTAAAACCTAGTCCCTGGGTGGTGCAAATGATTAAGCACTTAGCTACTACTTGAAACGTTGGTGGTTTGAATCTACCCAGAGGTGCCTCAGAAGAAAGTCCTGATGATCTACTTCTGAAAACTCAGTCATTGAAAACCCTATGGAGAACAGTTCTACTCTGACACACATGCGGTTGCGATGAGTTAGAACTGGCTCAACAGCATCAGGTGTGTGTGTGTGTGTGTGTGTGTGTGTGTGTGTGTGAAAACAGTTCTCCTAGTGGTAGAAACTGATTCTGGCTCTAAACCTGGAAGGGAGGTTTATGGACTTATTCTGGGGCATCTCATACAATCCAAGGACACTTGGAAAGGCAGAAGCCAGGGTAGCTCTGGGGCACTGAGAGTAAGAGTTCATGGACTCTACTGCACAGTCAATAACATGACTCAGCTGCAGCCTCTATAAATCCTCATGTCTTTCAAGTCCACATTTCACATTCCCAAGAGAACTGGTTGGCCCAAACTCAGGTCAGTGATGCACCCCTGATCAACTAGCTGGTGGCATACCTGGTATATTAGATACCTGCACTGAAACATTTTGTAATACCACAAACAAATTTCTGTTGAAATACAGCAGGGTCACCCATGGTGGATAGGTTTCAGGGAGCTTCCAGGCTAAGACAGTCTAGGAAGAAGGATCTGGCAATCTAACTTCTGAAAAAAATTAGGCCAGTGAAAACCTTACAGATAGCAGTAGAACATTGTCTGATATAGTGCCAGAAGATGAGTCCCTCAGGTTTGAAGACATTCAAAATATGACTGGGGAAGAGCTGCCTCCTCAAAGTAGAGTCCACCTTAATGACATGAATGGAGTAAAGCTTTCTGGATGTTCATTTGCTGATGTGGCATGATTCAAAATGAGAAGAAATAGCTGCAAACATCCATTAGTAATTGGAACATGGAATGTATGAAGTATGAATCAAGGAAAATTGAAAGTTGTCAAATATGAAATGGAACACTTAAAGATCAATATTCTAGGCTGAAATGGTCCGGTATTGCCCATTTTGAATCGGACAATGATATGGTCTACTACGCTGGGAATGGCAAATTGAAGAGGAACGGCATTGCATTCATTGTCAAAAAGAACATTTCAAGATCTGTCCTGAAGTATACACTGTCAGTAACAACATAATATCCATACACCTACAAGGAAGACCAGTTAGTACAACTATTATTCAAATTTACGCACCAACCACTTATACCAAAGATGAAGAAATTGAAGATTTTTATCAACTTCTGCAGTCTAAAATTGATCAAACATGCAATCAAGATGAACAGATAATTTCTGGTGATTGGAATGTGGAAGTTGGAAACAAAGAAGGATCAGTAGTTGGAAAATAGGGCCTTGGTGATAGAAACAATGCTGGAGATCGCATGACAGAATTTTGTAAGATCAATGACTTATTCATTGAAAATACCTTTTTTCAACAACATGAAATGATGACTATACACATGGACCTTGCTGGATGGAATACACAGGAATCAAAGCAACTACATCTGTGGAAAGAGACCATGGAGAAGATCAATATCATCAGTTAGAACAAGGCCAAGGGCCGACTGTGGAACAGACCATCAATTGCTCATATGTAAGTTCACATTGAGACTGAAGAAAATTAAAACAAGTCCAGGAGAGCCAAAGTACAATCCTAAGTATATCCCACCTGAATTTAGAGACCATCTGAAGAATAGATTTGACGCATTGAACACTAATAACCGAATATCAAACAAGTTGTGGGATGGCATCAAGGACATCATGCATGAAGAAAGCAAAAGGTCATTAAAAAGACAGGAAAGAAAGAAAAGACCATAATGGATGTCAGAAGAGACTCTGAAACTTCCTCTTGAATGTAGAGTAGCTAAAGCTAGTGGAAGAATTGATGAAATAAAATTGCTGAACAGATGATTTCAAAGGGCAACTTGAGAAGACAAAGTATTGTAATGACATGTGCAAAGGCCTGGAATTAGAAAACCAAAAGCGAAGAACACACTCGGCATTTCTCAGGCTGAAAGAACTGAAGAAAAAAATTAGGCCTCGAATTGCAATATTGAAGGATTCTGTGGGCAAAGTACTAAATGACCCAGGAAGCATCAAAAGCAGATGGAAGGAATACACGGAGTCACTGCACCAAAAAGAATTGGTAGACATTCAAACATTTCAGGAGGTAGCATATGATCAAGAACCGATGGTACTGAAGGAAGAAGTCCAAGCTGCCCTGAAGTCGTTGGCGAAAAACAGGGCTCCAGGCATTGAAGGCATACCAACTGAGATGTTTCAACAAATGGATGCAGCACTGGAAGTGCTCTTTTGTCTATACCAAGAAATTAGGAAGCCAGCTACCTGGCAAACAGACTGGAAGAAATCTATATTAGTGCTCATTCCAAAGAAAGGTGATTCAACAAAATGCAGAAATTATTGAATGATATTAATATCATACACAAGTAAAATTTTGATGAGATAATTCAAACCTGTTGCAGCAGTACATTGACAGCAAACTGCCAGAAATTCAAGCTGGATTCAGAAGAGGATGGATATCCTTGCTGATGTCAGATGGATCTTGGCTAAAGCAGAGAATACCAGAAAGATGTTTACCTGTGTTTCACAGACCATGCAAAAGCATTCAAGTGTGTGGATCATAACAAATTATGGATAATATTGTGAAGAATGGAAATTCCAGAACACTTCATTATGCTCATGTGGATCCTGTACATAGACCAAGAGGCAGTCGTTTGAACAGAACAAGGGGATACTGCATGGTTTAAAATCAGGAAAGGTGTGAATCAGAGTTGTATCCTTTCACCATACTTATTCAATCTGTATGCTGAGCAAATGATCCGAAAAGATGGACTACATGAAGAAGAATAGGGCATCAGGATTGGAGGAGGACTTATTAACAACCTGTGATATGCAGATGACACAACCTTGCTTGCTGAAAGTGAAGAGGACGTGAAACACTTACTGATGAAGATCGAAGACCACAGGCTTCCGTATGGATTACATGTTAACATAAAGAAAACAAAAATCATCACAATGGGACCAATAAACTACACCATGATAAACAGAGAAAATATTGAAGTTCTCAAGGATTTCACTTTACTTGGATCCACAGTCAATACCCATGGAAGCAGCAGTCAAGACATCAAATGACGTATTGCACTGGGCAAATCTGCTGCAAAAGACCTCTTTAAAGTGTTGAAAAGCAAAGATTTCACCTTGAGGACTAAGATGCACCTGACCCAAATGGGGTATTTTCAGTGGCTTCATATGCATGCAAAAACTGAATTGATGCATTTGAATTATGGTGTTGGTGAAGAATACTGAATATACCATAGACTGCCAGAAGAACAAACAAATCTGTCTTGGAAGAAGTACAGCTAGAATACTCCTTAGAAGGGAGGATTGTGAGACTTCACCTCATGTACTTTGAACATGTTATAAAGAGGGACCAGTCCCTGGAGAAGAACATCATGCTTGGTAAAGTAGAGGGTCAGCAAAAAAGAGTGAGACCCTCAACAAGATGGATTGACACAGTGGCTTCAACAATGGGCTCAATCATAACAATGATTGTGAGGATTTCAAAAGACTGGGCAATGTTTCATTTTGTTGTACGTGGGGTCATTATGAGTCAGAACTGACTCGATAGCATCTAACAGCAAGAAGAAGATTATTTTCAACCATAATCATGAAATAAAGTGAATAATAACAATGATAATGGCCAAAAAAGACACAAAAAATGAATGTATTCTTTATTAAACTTCGTATATATAGTAATGCCAATAAAAGATTAAGGATGGAATAAAGAAATTCATAGAATCAAATGAGAATGAAAACACATCCTACCAGAACCTTTGGGACACAGCAAAAGCAGTGCTCAGAGGTCAGTTTATAGCAATAAATGCATGCATTCAAAAAGAAGAAAGGACCATAATCAAAACATTAACCCTACAGCTAAAACAAGTAGAAAGAGAGCAGCAAAAGAAGCCCTCAGGCGCCTGATGAAAGGAAATAATAAGAATTAGAGCAGAATTAAATGAAATAGAGAATAGAAAAACAACTGAAGAGTTAATAAGTCCAAAAGCTGATTCTTTGGAAAGATCAACAAAATTGATAAACCATTTGCCAAAGTGCAAAAGAAATACAGGAGAGGAAGCAGATAACCCGTATAAGAAATGCGATGGGTGATATCACAACAGACCTAACTGGAATTAAAAGAATAATAACAGATTACTATGAAAAATTGTACTCTAACAAATTTGAAAACCTAGAGGAAATGGACAAATTTCTGGAAACTCACTACCTACCTAAATTAACACAAACAGAGGTAGAACAACTAAATAAACACAGAACAAAAGAAGAGATTGAAAAGCTTATTAAAAAACTCTCAAAAAAAAAAAAAAAAAAAAAAAAGCCCTGGCCAGGATGGCTTCACTGGAGAATTCTACCAAACTTTCAGAGAAGAGATAACACCACTTCTACTGAAGGTATTTCGGAGCATAGAAAAGGATGGAATACTCCGAACTCATTCTGTGAAGCCAGCATAACCCTGATACCAAAACCAGGTAAAGACAACACAGAAAAGGAAAATTACAGACCAATATCCCTCATGAACATTGATGCAAAAATCCTCCACAAAATTCTAGCCAACAGAATTCAGCAACATATCAAAAAAATAATTCACCATGATCAGGTAGGATTTATACCAGGTATGCAGGGATGGCTCAACATTAAAAAAACAATCAATGTAATCCATCACATTAATAAAACAAAAGACAAGAACCACATGATCTTATCAATTGATACAGAAAAGGCATTTATCAAAGTCCAACCCACATTCATGATAAAAACGCTCAAAAAATCCAAATAGAAGGGAAATTCCTCAATATAATTAAGACCAGTTATACAAAACCAACATCCAACATCATCCTAAATGGAGAGAGTTTGAAAGCATTCCCCTTGAGAATCAGAACCAGACAAGGATGCCGTTTATCACCCCTCTTATGCAACATTGGGCTGGAGGTCCTAGCCAGAGCATTTAGGCTAGAAAAAGAAATAAAAGGCCTCCAAATTGGTAGGGAAGAAGTCAAAGTATCTCTATTTGCAGATGATATGATCTTATAGACAGAAAACCCCAAAGAATCAACAAGAAAACTACTGGAACTAATAGAAGAGTTCAGCAAAGTTTCAGGATACAAGATAAACATACAAAAAAATCAGTTGGATTCCTTTACACCAAGGAAGAGAACCTTGAAGAGGAAATTACCAAATCAATACCATTTACAATAGCTCCCAAGAAGACAAAATACTTAGGAATAAATCTAACCAGAGATGTAAAAGATCTATACACAGAAAACTACAAGACACTACTGCAAGAAACTAAAAGAGACCTGCATAAGTGGAAAAACATACCTTGCTCATGGATAGGTAGGCTCAACATAGTGAAAATGTTAATTCTGCCCAAAGCTATCTACAGATACAATGCAATCCTGATCCAAACTCCACTGGCATTTTTTAATGAGATGGAGAAACAAATCACCAACTTCATACGGAAAGGGAAGAGACCCCGAATAAATAAAGCATTACTCAAGAAGAAGAACAGACTGGGAGGACTTACACTACCTGATTTTAGAACCTATTATACTGCCACGGTAGTCAAAACAGCCTGGTATTGGTACAACAACAGATACATAGACCAATGGAACAGAGTTGAGAATCCAGACATAAATTTATCCACCTATGAGAAGCTGATATTTGACAAAGGCCCAAAGTCCATTAATTGGGGGAAAAGACAGTCTCTTTAACAAATGGTGCTGGCATAACTGGATATCCATTGGCAAAAAACTGAAACAAGACCCATACCTCCCCCCATATACAAAAACTAACTCAAAATGAACCAAAGACTTAAATATAAAACCGAAAACAATAAAGATCATGGAGGAAAGAATGGGGACAACACTAGGAGGCCTAATAAATGGCATAAACACAGTATGAACCATAAGTAACAATGCACAAGCACCAGAAGAGAGACTAGATAAATGGGAGCTCCTAAAAATCAAACACTTATGCTCATCAAAAGACTTCACCAAAGAAGTCAAAAGACAACCTGCAGACAGGGAAAAAATTTTTGGCTATGACAAATCCAATCAGCATCTAATCTCTAAAATCTACAAGATACTGTAAAACCTCAACAACAAAAAGACATATAACCCAATTAAAAAATGGGCAAAGGATATGAACAGGCACTTCACCAAAGAAGATATTCAGGTGGCTAACAGACACATGAAGAAATGCTCACAATCATTAGCCATTAGACAAATGCCGATAAAACTACAATGAGCTATCATCTCACCCCAACAAGGCTAGCCTTAAGCCAAAAAACACAAAATAATAAATGCTGGAGAGGTTGTGGAGAGACTGGAACACTTATACACTGTTGGTGGGAATGTAAAATGGTACAACCACTTTGGAAATTGGTTTGGCACCTCCTTAAAAAGCTAGAAATAGAAGTACCATATGATCTAGCTATCCCGCTCCTTGGAATATATCCTAGAGAAATAGGAGCTGTGACACGAACAGATATATGCACACCCATGTTCATTGCAGCACTGTCACAACAGCAAAAAGATGGAAACAACCTAGGTGCCCATCAACAGATGATTGGATAAACAAATTATGGTATATGCACACAGTGGAATACTACGCAACGATAAAGAACAATGATAAAGCCGTGAAACATCGTATAACATGGAGGAAGCTGGAATTTATTATGCTGAGTGAATTTAGTCAGTCACAGAAGGACAAATACTGTATGAGACCACTATCATAAGAACTCAAGAAAAGGTTTAAACACAGAAGAAAACATTCTTTGATGGTTACGAGGGCGAAGAGGGAGGATGAGGGTTATTTACTAACTAGACAGTAGATAAGAATTTTCTCGGGTGAAGAGAAGGACAGCACTCACTACAGGGGAAGTCAGCACAACTGGACTAAACCAAAGCTAAGAAGTTTCCTGAATACAATCAAATACTTTGAGAGACAGAGTAGCAGGGGTAGGGGTCTGGGGACCATGCTTTCAGGGGACATCTAGGTCAATTGGCATAACAAAGCTTATTAAGAAAATGTTCTGCATCCTACTTTGGTGCGTGGCACCTGGGGTCTTAAAAGCTTGCAAGCGGCCATCAAAGATGCATCAACTGGTCCCAATCACCTGAAGTAAAGGAGCATGAAGAACACCAAAGACACAAGGAAAGTATTAGCCCAAGAGACAGAAAGGGCCACATAAACCAGAGCTTTCATCAGCCTGAGACCAGAAGAACTAGATGGTGCCTGGCTACCACCAATGACTGCCCTAACAGGGAACACAACAGAGAGTCCCTGATGGAGCAGCAGAAAGATGGGGTGCAGAACTCAAATTCTAGTAAGAAGACCAGACTTAATAGTCTGACTGAGTCAGGAGTTACCCCAGAAATCATGGCCCCTGGATTCTCTATCAGCCCAGAACTAAAACAATTTCCGAGGCCAACTCTTCAGACAGGGATTGGACTGGACTGTGGGACATAAAGTAATACTCGTGAGGAGCGTGCCTCTTAGCTCAAGTAGATTCAAGAGACCAAAGGGGTAGCTTCTGTCCAGAGGTGAGATGGGAAGGCAGAGAGGGTTAGGAGCTGTTTGAATGGACATGGGGAATCAGGGGTGGAAAGGAGGAGTATGCTGTTGCAGAATGGGGTGAGCAATTAGGGTCACATAACAATGTATGTATAAAATTTTGTATGCGATACTAACTTGAAATGTAAACTTCATTTAAACTACAACAATAAAAAAAGTAAAAGACTAAGATACAAAATAAACATTAAAGTATAATAAAGGAAAACAATGATAAAACAATACTTTATTGCACTAATGTATTTTTTTGAAATAAGGAAAATAATTTTTTACTTGCATATTGTTCTGTCACAATAATGAATAATAACATGACAGTTTTTTTAGGTTTTAATTTTTGCAAACTTATTAATAAGTTCATCAAAATTGATCTTTGCTGATTCATGTTCAATAGACAGTAAGATATATGCATCTATTTTCATGCATAGTTGATTGACAATACTTTTCACTGATTTTAATTTAAAAATTTTTCTTTCATATGAAGTAATACATAAATAGGAAAAATCTTAAATATAAGGATAATCTTAGAGATTTACAAAAATCCCATTTTATGGTAAATTCTAGGAATTGCAATATTACTCATGTCTTTGAGTCCTAGGGATTGATTCTAGTGACTTTCAAGTGTCTACCCAGTTGAAAAATTTCTAATATCTTCCCAGAAAATTCATCATACAATTTTTATTATTTTTAGTAAAAAAGACGTTTTTCTTCTGCAAAGATCAGAGAAAATGTCTGAATGACAGCACATTAACACTATTTGACTCATTGCTTTAGATCAAGTGTCCAGTTCTTGATAATAATGATCAAGGCATTCAAACATTGCCCTTCAGATTTCTTCTGGCAATGTAAGACCAACATCTTTTATCGTTTCTTCTGCCATTTGCAGAATGACAGAATTAAAGTAACACAGATTCTGTTTCTTAATTTTTATAATCCATGTGATGTTACTGGTTATTTTGAATTTACTATTTAGATTCAGGAATATGTAGTACCACAGGGTTGGACACACAAAATGATCTCAAATGATTCTAACCAATTCCAAATGGGCTTGTGTAGCTGAGTCTGTGTGTATCAGGGCGTGATGGTAAAACTGGGAGTTCTCCGAATTAACTTCCATATGGAATGCTAAGTTATTAAAGGATAAGTAATAAAAAATGTGCTAATTTGAAGCTTACATACATATTATTAAAACTCAGCAATAATGCAGCAATTGTTTAGAACTTAGACCAACAAAAGATTTTTTCAGGAAGGAGTACTCTATCACTGACATTGTTTGGAATTGCCAACACACGGCAATAATGTGAAACAGATTGACTTCTAGTTGGTTTTGTTATTGTTTTTAAATTCTCTACAGACTTCCTTGTTGCAGATCGCTCCCATTACCCAGCCTTTTGTACACCACTGCACCCAGCTATTGTGGTGGGAGTTGGGGGAGGGGAGTCATGTAATATAAACAAAAAATCTGTGAGCCCACTCTGAGTTTCAGGGGCCATACTCAAAGAAAGGGGTGCTATTGTGACTCAGGCAGTCACTCCAAGTGGCGACTACTACATTCTTCTTAGCTGCTTAGCATCTCACACACACACACACACACACACACCATATCCCATATGTCCCAAGATGCTCCTACCCAACATGATCTGATGTGCCCACATCCAACCACACATGCAATAGGATGTAACTGAAAGTCACATCAGCTACTGCATCCAAGGTGATGTCATGGAGCCATTGTGTTCTTGGAGTCTAGATCCATTTCTTCTCTAGTTATACTGAGATCCCATCTGAGAGTCATCAGACTATGGATTACCTAGCAAATTAAACCACTAATAACACACCCTATCCTCAAACTCTCTTCCAACACATTTTCTCCAGTCCTAATGATATTCCTTAGCTAGTTCCTGTGTATAACTCTTTTATTCTCTACACTGATTCTCCATAACCTCTCCAGGCCAAATTGAGTTCAAATGTGGGCCACAGAGTGGGCATTACAGAGGGGTGGAGCCCAGTGGGATGAATTGTTGTTTCCTCCACTTGGTGGAGGTAGGGGTGCAGTGGGGAATGCTTCAGTGGGGCTTGAAGGCTTAAATTCCCCAATCCCTCTGACCCCTCCCATATTTAACAATTTCCATGGTCAGGACTCCTATCTTTCCTGATCATGCTCTATTCACATATGAAAACTGGCAACTTTGTAAATGAGAATGGAGGTGTAATTCTATAGTCTGAAATATCAATTTCTGAACTTGGTTTTAGTGATCTCTTAATTATATTAAGGCTTCAAGTTTGATCTTATGCCCATAGGGAAAAACTTTTGAGACTAAGTTTGTCATTATATTAGGCTATCTTGATACACTCAGAAGTAACTTTGTGGTCTCCGTCTTTCTCATCTCTTTTAAGAGGGTTTGTGGTGGTTGTTATTGAGCCCCCAAAGCCTCAGCCCCAGTGTGTACATGGTCCCAGGAGACCACAAGAAATACATTTATTGCTGTTTTGCCACTTTCTACGAAGGGTTGCTAACTTCTTATCTCAGAATATAGATGGAGTCTTATTTGCCTTCGCTCACACCTCGCTGTACTGACCTGCTGAAAGTGCTTACTCATCTATTCCAAGAAATTTGGAAGACAGCTTCCAGGTCATCGACTGGAAGAGATCTACATTTGTGCCCATTCCAAAGAAAGGTAATCCAAAGAATGCGGAAATTATCGAACAATATCATTAAATGCAAGTAAAATTTGGATGAAGATAATTCCAAAATGGTTGCAGCAGTACATGGACAGGGAACTGCCAGAAATTCAAGCTGGATTCAGAAGAGGACATGGAATGAGGGATATCATTGTTGATGTCCGATAGATCTTAGCTCAAAGCAGAGAATACCAGAAAGATGTTTACCTCTGTTTTATTGACTTTGCAAAGGCATTCGACTAGGTGGATCATAACAAATTATGGATAACATTGAGAAGAATGGGAATTCCAGAACACTTCATTATGCTCATGCGGAACCTGTACACAGAAGAAGAGGCAGTCATTCAAACAGAACAAGGGGATACTGCGTAGTTTAAAATCAGGAAAGGCCTACATCAGGGTTCTATCCTTTCACCATACTTAGTCAACCTGTATGCTGAGCAAATAATCAGAAAAGCTAGACTATGTTAAGAAGAATGAGGCATCAAGTTTGGAGGAGGACTCAGTAAACAACCTGCTATATGCAGATGACACAACCTTGCTTGCTGAAAGTGGAGAGGATTTGAAGCACTTACTGATGAAGATGAAAGACTACAGCCTTCAGTATGGATTACACACAACATAAAGAAAGCAAAACTCCTCACAATTTGGCCAATAAGCAACATCATGATAAATGGAGAAAAGATTGAAGTTGTCAAGGACTTCATTTTACTTGGATCCACAATCAACACGCACAGAAGCAGCAGTCAAGAAATCAAATGACACATTGCATTGGGCAAATCTCCTGCAAAAGCCCTCTTTAAAGTGTTAAAAAGCAAAGATGTCACTTTGAGGACTAAAGTGCACCTGACCCAAGCCATGGTATTTTCAATTGCCTCATATGCATATGCTGGACAATGAATAAGGAGGACCAAAGAAGAATTGATGCATTTGAATTATGGTGTTGATGAAGAATATTGTCCATACCATAATAGGCTGCCAGAAGAATGAACACATCTGTCTTGGAAGCAGTACAGCCATAATGCTCCTTAGAAGGGAAGATGGTGAGACTTCATCTTACATACTTTGGACATGTTATCAGGAAGGGCCAGTCCCTGGAGAAAGACATCATACTTCATAAAGATGGGTCAGCAAAAAAGAGGAAGACCCTCAAGGAGATGGATTGACACAGTGGCTGCAACAATGGGCTCAAACATAGCAACAGTTGTGAAGATGGAGCAGGATTGGGCAGTGTTTCATTCTATTGCACATAGGGTCGCTATGAGTTGAAACTGACTTGATGGCACCTAACAAGCATTTTGCTCGTCTGTCTGAAATTAGCAAAACACTCTCTGGAACTAATTTATGAATTATTTAATCTTTTTTTTTTTTTTATTTGAAAACATACAATGCTGACTCTAATTGGTTTCAGTAAAAAATAAAAGGGGAGGGCATTAATTGGAATATATTGGAAGAATCTATAGAAGGCAAAGAGTCACTGACTAAAAAACTCAACTGCAAGGAGAAACCAGAGCTCTGTTGGAAGCCTTATTGTAGGAGTTTGTGGCCCTTCTGTTTAGAAACCTGTGATTAAAGTGAATAAACCTCAATGACAACCAGGCTCAGTGTCTCTCAGGAGAAAATTTGAAATTGGCTCAACTTGGTATCTGGCCAGAGGCCAGATCATGCATTGTAGACAAAGCCTGGGCACTGAGTGGGGGCATCCTGTGTATCAGGGGCTGAACCAAAGAAGGAGTAGTTCTTGTGAGACAGGCAGCCTCCCCAAGAGGTGTCCACTTCAGCTTTGGGGATGGAGCTTAAGTCTTCTGCTTCTTTCATTACCCCTTGTCCTGCCCTGTTTCCACTCTGCACACACTACCCATTGCCACGGAGTCGATTCCGACTCATGCCAACCCTTTGTGTTACAAAGTAGAACTGCTCCGTAGGGGTTTCTTGGCTGTAATCTTCATGGAAGCAGATCAGCAGGCCTTTCTTCCAAGGTGATGCTGGGTGGTTTGAACTGCCAACCTTTAGGTTAGCAGCCAATTGCAAACTGCTTGTGTCACCCAGAGACCTCTGTACACACTAGGGTTCATTAGGTAGTGTTGACTGACTAATGAGGACATTGATTAGCTAAAAATCGGAGATTATAGAAGAGGTTCAAGGCTAAGCCAGCCTCCGGATGGGAAGGCAATGGCGATTTGGTGGTGGAGGAAAGAAAACAAGAAGACGATTCTAAGACCCAGAGGGAAAACTCCAAAGGAAAGCATTAATTTGTGTGACTTGAAGCTTTTCCTTACATCCTTAGCTCCAAAAGAACCCTCTCTCCTCGGAACTTCAGCTCATATCATCTGCATTGACTCTGACTACGGTTACTCTGCCCTACCCTCTATCTCCATGTATAAGTTACATCTCCCAGACCATATCTGGAGATCTCCAAGGGCAGAATCCTTGTCTTAAGTTTTTTTCATCACCCAATACCAAGCCTGTTTTTTGCCCCCTCGCACACTAAATATGCAATGAATATATTTTTTACAATAACAGTTACAATAAGCAATGCAGAGAGTCTTGCCAAAGGCATGAATGGGAGAGAGAATTTAGCCAGTTATTCTATTTAATTAGGCCTAAAAAACTATTAAATTAACAGCATAGCAATGACTATGTGTAAAATTGATATTCCATTTAGAGCAAGATTTAAATAATTACATAGCTAGACTGGTTTATTTTTCATCACTTACCATTAATAGTAGTAACAAATGCTTGATCAGTTGCTGGCTTTCTTTCAAGCCCTAGCCAATTAACTTTTCTAACTTTAAATGTCTATATCTAGCAAGCTGCTTTGCACATAGTAGGCACTCAATAAATAGTGACTAAAACATAGTGGTTATAAAAAGAAGTCACTTTCATCATTTTAAGGCTATGCCCTCCATCCTTTGCCCTTTGGAGCTTTTTGACATTTTGATTCCCCTAGCCCTTACAGGTAACTTTCATTTAGCCTGTTGTTGTGTGCCATTGAGTTGATTCCAGCTGACAGCAACCCTATACAACAGAGTAGAACTGCCCCACAGGGTTTCCTGGGCTGTAATCTTTATAAGAGCAGATCGCCAGGTCTTTTCTCCTGCAGAGCAGCTGGTGGGTTGGAACCAACCTTTCGGTTAGAAGTCAAGCACTTAACCGTTGTGCCACCAGGGCTTCTTTTATTTAGCCTAGTGAGTCTGGGGCAGCGCCATTCTGTCCTGTAGGGTCAGTCTGAGTTGGGATAGACTCGACAGCAGTGGGTTTGGTTTGGTTTTGGTTTAGTGGGTCTCAAAGCATTGAATAGGGAATCACAGTCCTCATGTGGAAGTATTTTTTTATCCCTCTCCCCATCTCTTCCCTTCACCCCTTTGAGAATCAACAGGAATTATATCTCTCTTGGGTGTTCTATGGTGAAAATGTATAGAGACCACTCAGACTTGTCTTCTCCTCCTTTCTTTGTCTAACCAAGAAACACTTAAAACTATATGTTTATGATTTGTCTGAGAAAAGACTTTCCTTTTTTTGCCCCTTCCTTGCTGTCAAATAAAAGCAGAAATGGAAGACGAAATCACATTGTATGACAACATTGTAGTCAAAACAGAGTTTCACAGTCATATCACTAACTCAGCCCTCAGTTTCTTTTTTCCCCAGATTTTTTCCTTGAAACTTGCTCTTCTTAGAAAAGCCCAGGGAGGTTTAGAGTAATTCATAGTCACCTTTTTATAGAGACAGTCCACTTTGCAAGAGAAAGCATAAGGAAGCTCAGGCTCTGGAAACAGTGTCTAGGCTCCAGTCTCACATTACTTTTCTAAGCTGTGGGATATCTCTGTACGTTAGTTTTCTTTCTGTAAAACGGAATAATAGTTCCCATCTGACTGGGTTATTGAGAGTTAAAGCACATCTGACTTTCAATATTTATTAGCTCTCATTGCTTTTATTGGGCACCTAATTATTGGGTGGAAACCCTCGTGGCATAGTGGTTAAGTGCTACAGCTGCTAACAAAAAGTCGGCCGTTCGAATCCACCTCCTTGGAACCATATGGGGCAGTTCTACTCTGTCCTATAGGGTCGCTATGAGTTGGAATCAACTCGATGGCAACAGGTTTGGTTTTTTGGGTTTTTTTAATTATTGGGTAGAAGCCCTGGTGGTGCAACAGTTAAACACTCAGCTGCTAAATAAAAGTTGCTGGTTCAAACCCACCCAGCTGCTACACAGGAGAAAAGACCTGGTGATCTGCTCCTGTAAAAGTTGAAGCCTAGAAAACCCTATCGGGCATTTCTACTCTGTCACACGGGATTGCTATGAGTTGAAAACTGACTTGATGGCACCCAACAAACAACTATTGGGAACTCGATATGTGCCAGCTACTATATAGCTAGTACTAGTAGCTAGCATATGGAGCCCTGGTGGTGTAGTGGTTAAGAACTCAGGCTGCTAACCAAAGGGTCGATGGTTCAAATTCACCAGCAGCTCCTATGGGGGCAGTTCTACTCTGTCCTATAGGGTCATTATGAGTCAGAATTGAACCGATGGCACACAACAATAATAGCTAGCACACAGTAACACACACACACAGTTTAGACAGACACACACCCACACATTATGTAACATTTATTTGTTTATTGTGGGTCTGCCTCAACTTTCATCAAAGAAGGTATCTAGTCAGTCTTATTCCCTTTTGGGTCCTAATAAGTTGGAACAATGCCTGGGACATAGTAGGCACCCACAAAACAAAGGAAATTGCTCAACATTGCTCAAAATGCATATATCTATATATTCACACACATGCACTCTCACATACAAATACATGTATATATATGTATATAAGTACATATTGGGGAGCCCTGGTGGCACAGTAGTTAAGAGCTTAGACTGCTAACCAAAAGGTCAGCAGTTTGAATCCACCAGCAGCTCCCTGGAATCCCTATGGGACAGTTCTACCCTGTCCTATAGGGTCAGTATGAGTGAGAATTGACTCAATGGCAATGGTTCTTGGTATGTATTGGAAGCAGTGGTAGTTCAGTGGTAGAATTCTTATCTTCCATGTGGTAGACCCAGGTTTCATTTCTGCCCAATACACCTCAAGCACAGCCACCATTAATCTGTCACTGAAAACTTACGTGTTGCTATGATACTGCAAAGGTTTCAGTGGAGCTTCCAGACCAAGACAAACTAGGAAAAAAGGCCTCGTAATCTACTTCCAAAAATCAGCCAATGAAAACTGTAAGGATCACAATGGGCTGATCTGCAACTGATCGTGAGGATGGCCCAGGACTGACCCATATTCTGTTCCATTGCGCATGAGATCCCTAAGAATCGGGGCTGACTCAATGGCAGCTAACAACAACCAACAGCGTGTGTGTGTGTGTGTGTGTGTGTGTGTGTGTGTGTGTGTGTGTGTGTGTGCGCGCGCGCGCACAGTTAGGAATATAAAGTGTTTTCTTCCCAGGAATCTTGATACTAGCCTAGAGGACTGATTAGCTGGCAAACAGAAGCAATCAGAGAAAAGGGTGTGGGGCATTGTTTGGGTGAGGTGATAGTACCGAGGAAGAGAGAGAGGGAAAGTAACCTGGCTGAGGGCCCCTGGAATTCTGAGGTTAAAGCCTCCGATGGTGCTGACTCGCTGGTGGTCACATCTGCTGCTGACTCCTCCCCTCCAGGGCTTTCTCTGAGGCAGCTTTGCACCTTTGCCAGTCATTTCCAGGGCTTCCTCTGGACCATGTAGCTAGTGAAGCAGTAGTTGCTTCCCTCTAACCATCCAAAAGTTGCTTTCCTATTTAGGTCAGTTTGCTCAGCTTCCCAGAGCTCTGGGAACTGCTTTAAAAGACAATTCCTGGACATTTTCAGTCCTTGGCTGAGTCACCACTTAAGAACTTTGCTGTAGAGGGAGCCTGAGACCCCATGGACTATGATAACAGCCTGCAGCACTGCAGCCCATCAACAGGCCTAGACTAAAGGAAAGCTATTTCAAGGCTACTCGGGTGCTTAGCATTGCGGAGAGAACCCTGGTTCCCCGACAGGTGATTTGCCCACTCCTGAGAAGGTGTAGACCTTTCTCTACGTGCTTCTGTCCTGGGGGGCCACAGGCTGCTGTGACCTCCAGCAGGAGGGCTCCACAGTTTTGCTCAGCTTCTTTCTCCTGGGGCTTCCTAGAGAACAGACCTCCACTCTCCAGCTTCCCCGCTCCCCCATCCTAGTGTGCCTGGAAACAGCCTAAGCAGGCATGCTCAATTGAAGAATGTGAGGGGCTGGCATGGGTCACTTCATGTCATTACTGCTCTCTGGAGAAAAAGCAGGAATCCAAGCAAAGTATTAAGGCAGTAACCAAGCCAAAAGGAGCCCTGGTTGTGCAATGGCTAAGCACTCACCTGCTAACCTGAAGGTTAAGGGTTCAAACCCATCCAGCTGCTCTGCCGGGGAAAGACCTGTAAAGATTATAGCCAAGAAAACCCCAAGGGGCAGTTCTCTGTCACAGGGGGTTACTATGAGTCAAAACCAACTTAAGAGCACCTAACAACAGCAAACCAAACCAGAAAACCAAACCTATTGCCTTCAAGTCCATTTTGACTCATGGTGACCCCATGTGTTACAGAGTAGAATTGATCCATAGAATTTTCTTGGCTGTAATCTTTGTGGAAGCAGATAACCAGGTTTTTCTCCTGTGATGCCTCTGGGTGGGTTCAAATCGCCAGTCTTTAGGCTGGTAGTCAAGTGCAAACTGTTTGTGCCACTGAGTAGACTGATCCTTAATAATGTTAGTCCTCATTTGGAAATTTCTGAGGCTGAGAGATACTCAGGATAATTCCACTAATTTATCAAATTATGATGTAGAAAGAGAACTCTTTAGCCACTTAAATGGTAAACTATTTTAGCAGCAAGCTTTCATACAACAGCAATTAATATACACATTACAAATTATTTTATCTAGTTAGCAATGATGAGCCTTCAAAATGAGCTCATTCACTTAAGCATTCAGTCATCAAAAATATTCTGAGAGGTTGTTATGTAGAAGGATGCTGGTCAAGTGGGTGAAGAATGAGATAATTTAGGAAGGGATGTATATTTATTTTGCTGCATATAATGTTGGGTACTTTCCGAGTCTTTGCATTTAACCTTGGAACCATGTTGCCAGGTAGGTGTGGCAAAGACTGGTTCTTGTCCTCCTATGCCCATTCCTAGCCTTCTTTTGGTAACAGAACCACCCCACTCTGGGTATTAGCAGAGTAGGTGGTTGCCCAGCTATTTCTGAATGTGACAGTGAAAGAATTAGGGGTTCAAGGGTGGTAAACATTTCCCAAGAAGCCCTGGTTGTGCAGCAGTTAAGCGCTCAGCTACCAACTGAAATGTTGATGGTTGAAATCTACCAAGCAACTCTGTGAGAGAAAGAGCTGGAGATCTGCTCCCATAAAGATTAGAAAACCTTATGGAGCAGTTGTACTTTGTCATAATAGGTCACTATGAGTTGGGATCAACTCCACAGCACCCAACAACAACAAATATTTCCTAGCATCCCTTGCAGCTGGGTGAGGTCATGTGACTAATTTCTAGTCATTTGCATTTGAATGAGAGTGATGTGTGCAACTTTGGGCTGAAGTCCTTAAAAAGGGAGCTGTTTGCTCTCTGTTCTGCTGTCCTGGGAACCGGAATGAGATGTGCTTGTGGGGCTGGTGAATCAACATTCCTCAAGCTGTGTGAGAGCAGAGCAACAGACAAAAAGAAACTACGTTCCTAGACAGGCTCAGAGAATAGTGCCCTACCTGCCTTTGACCACCTGCCTACCTCTGTGTCGTAACATGAGAGAACAATAAGCTTCTATCTTATTTGAGCCTTTCTATTTTGGGGTCTCTTTGCTACATGAGCCCAGCTTTTACAGTTCCAATATAGTGGATATGAAACCTATCCTAAAGATGAAAAATTGAGAGCTTAATAAAATTTTCTCAATTCATCAAGGTACTATACTGAAACCTGTGAGAGCCAGGACTTGATGGGATTGTCTTGTTTTTCCAGGCCTCACAAGTTTTCCGCCTTTGACAGGGTGCAGCCTTGCCATTTTTCTATCACTCGTTTTGGTGGAAAACATTTGAGTTTTCCTTCTCTGACAGGTTTCTGCCTTACACAGGTACTGGCTTTCACAGGTTTTACACTGTGTATGGCAAAGTGCAGATTCAAACTAAGGTCTGTTCTGTTGTGCATGAGGTCACCATGAGGTGGGGACTGACTCAAGGGCACCTAACAATGACAACAAGAGTGGCAGGCTAAAGATTTCAGACTTCATATGTAGGGTTGGGGAACATCTGTAGATTTCTGAATAAAAAGGTGGAAAAATTAGAGATTCAGAGTTGATAGACATTTACTAAACCACTATGGTGCCCCAAACACTGGACAAAGATGAATCTATAAGAAATGTGGATGACAAAGCGCAGGAGGACAGACAGGAAGCTGGGAGGCCAGCTAGGAGGCTAAGAAGGGAAGTAGCAACGGGAGAGAAGGGGTGGGGTGGATGTAAGAGACGTGGGGAAGGCAGAACTGACAGCACTTGGCAGCTGACTGGTGTGGGTGGTAAGGGCGAGAGAAGGACCCAAGATAATTCAAAAGTTTGTTTTCATCTACAAGCCTGAGAAGAAAAAAAAAAAAATTATTTAAAGTTATCCTGACCAGCTTTTTTCTTAATTAACATGAGTGAGAAATTCTATAATAAACTAGCAAAAGCTCCATTTTCTGAAGGACAGTTTACAACTTGGAGACCCTGTGTGGTGCAAACAGTTAATGTGCTTAGCTGCTAACTGAAAGGTTGGAGGTTCAAGTCCACCTAGAGGATCTTCAGAAGAAAGACCTGGCAATCAACTTCTGAAAAATCAGCCATCGAATGCCCTGTGGAGCCCAGCTTTACTCTGACACACATGGGATTGCGATGAGTTGGAGCTGACTTGATGGTAGCTGGAAGTTTACAATTAGGTAAGTAAAAGAGACATGGTCATAGCACATTCTGCTTCTCTGAAGATGAAAATGCTGGTGGAGAATTAGGATTAATGAGCCTCCAACTCTACTCTTTTTGTGTGTGTGCGTAGGTGAAAGTTTACAGAGAAAATTAGTTTCTTATTAAACAATTAATACACATATTATTTTGTGACATTTGTTGCCAACCCCACGATGTGTCAACACTCTCTCCTTCTTGACCTCAGATTCCCCATTTCCATTCAACTAGTATACGTCTCCCTTCCTGCCTTCTTGTCTTTGCTCTTGGGCTGGTGTGCCCATTTAGTCTCATATACATGACTGAACTATGTGTGTTATTATTTGTTTTATAGGCTTGCCTAATCTTTGGCTGAAGGGTGAACTTCAGGAGTGACTTCAGTACTGAGTTAAAAGGGTATCCAGGGGTCACACTCTTGGTGTTTCTCCAGTGTCTGTCAGACCAGTAAGCCTGGTCTTCTTTGTGAGTTTGAATTTTGTTCTAATTTTTTCTCCCACTCTGTCCGGGACCCTGTATTGTGATCCTTGTCAGAGCAGTCAGTGGTGGTAGCCAAGCACAGTCTAGTTCTTCTGAACCAACTCTACACTTTTGAAGACTAGAATTCATGTTTTACACAGGAGCTGTATGGCTGAGAAGACCATGAACAACACTGTCAAAGATTCCATGTATGACCTCTGGTTGATTTTGTCCTCTCATTCTGTCTCATGCTGCCTCTACTAAGTCTTGACTCCTGCTTTTAACCCACTGCCATATTGGAGCTGGGGCGTCATCTCTTCTTAGTGAGGACTGGCAGAGCTGTCAGCCCTTGTGTGGGTTGAGGTGGGAACAATAGACTTGTTTTCTTGGGCCTCATTTTCCACCCAACAATCGTTATTTTTTTATTTTTAAAATTTATTTTATTTTTGTTATTGTTGTTGAGAATATACACAGCAGAACATACAGAAATTCAACAATTTCTCCACGAACAATTCAATGCATTTATTGCATTCTTTAACTTGGGCAATCATTCTTATCCCGCTTTTCTGAATTGTTTCTCCCCTATTAACATAAACTCACTGCCCCCTAAGTTTCCTATCTAATCTTCTGAGTTGCTGTTGTCAATTGGATCTCCTATAGATAGTTCTTAAAGGGCACAATGCTTAAGGTAGACATTGTTAATTAAGTTAAACTATTGTTTGTTTTCAAGGAGCCCTGGTGGTGCAATCGTTAAGCTCTTGGCTGCTAACCAAAAGGCTAGTGATTTGAACCCACCAGCTGCTCTGTGGGAGGAAAGACCTAGCGATCTGCTCCTATAAAGATTATAGCCTAGGAAACCCTATGGGGCAGTTCTACTCTGTCCTATGGGTCACTATGAGTCAGAATTGACTCAGTGGCATACAACAACAACATTATTTGGTTTAAAGAAGATTTAAGGGGATATTTTTAGTTTAAGGTTTAAAGATTATCTCAGGGCAATAGTTTTGGGGGTTCCTCCAGGCTTAATGTCTCCAGAAATTCTGGATTCCGAGAGTATTTGAAATTCTGTTCTGCAGAATTTTTTTTTTTTTTAGATAAAGATTTACAGAACAAACTAGCTTCTCATTAAACAATTAGTACACATACTGTTTGTAACATTGGTTACAACCCCACAACCTGTCGACATTCTCTGCTTCTCAACCTTGGGTTCCCTATTACCAGCTTTCCTGTCTCCTCCTGCCTTCTTATCATAGCCCCTGGGCTGGTTTGCCCATGTAGTCTCATTTTGTTTTACGGGCCTGTATAATCTTTGATCGAAGGGTAAACTTCAGGAATGACTTCATTACTGAGCTAAAAGTGTGTCCGAAGGCCTTACTCTAGGGGTTTCTCTAGTCTCCGTGAGACCAGTAAGACTGGTCTTTTTTTGTGTGTGTGTGTGAGTTAGAATTTTTAAAAAATATTTGTGTATTTGTTTTTTTATTGTACTTTAGGTAAAGTTTGATAGAACAAATAGTTTCTCATTACAAAGTCAGTACACATATTGTTTTACGACAATAGTTAACAACCCCACAACATGTCAACATGCTCCCTTCTTGACCTTTATTTTCTTTTTTGGTGAAAATATACACAGCCAAAGATACACCATTTTAAATTTCTAGAAGAACAATTCAGTGACATCGATTACGTTCTTCCAGTTATGCTGCTGTTCTAACTTTAGAAGAAAGTTTACCAGAACAAAATAGTTTCTCATTAAACAATTAGTACACATGTTGCCCTTTGACAATGGATAACAACCCCACTATATGTCAACACTGTCCTTACTCAACCTTGGGTTCCCTATCACCAGCTTTCCTGTCCCCTTCTGACTTCTAGTCCTTGTCCCTGGACTGCTGTGCCTCATTAGTCCCTTTTTTTTTTTTATGGGGCTGTCCAATCCCTGGCTGAACGTTGAACATCGGAATTGACTTCATTACTGAGGTAAAAGGGTGTCCACGGGTCATACTCTCAGGGTTTCTCCAGTCTCCTTCAGACCAGTAAATCTGCTCTTTTCTGTGTGTGTTAGAATTTTGTTCTGCATCCTTCTCCAGCTTTGTCCAGAACCCTCCGTTGTGATGCCGGTCACATCAGTCAGTGGTGGTAGCTGGGCACCATTTAGCTGTACTGGCCTCAGTCGGGTGGAGGTCTTGGTAGCTGTGGTCCATTAGTCCTTTGGACTAATATTTTCCTTGTATCCTGTTCTCTTCATTCTCCCTTGCTCCGGAAGTGGTGAGACCAGTGGAGTATCTTAGATGGCTGCTCACAGGATTTTAAGACCCCAGATGCTACTCACCAAGGTAGAATGTAGAACATTGTCTCTGTACACTATGTTATGCCAGTTGAGCTAGATATTCCCCGAGACCATGGTCCCCACAGGCCTCTGCCAGCAATTCAGTCCCTCAGGGAGTTTGGATGTGTCTATGGAGCTTCCATGACATTTCCTTGTACAAGTTGTGCTAGCTTCCCCAGTATTGTCTACAGTCTCTCCCTTCACCAAAGATACCACTTATCTATTGTCGATTTAGTATTTTCCCCCACTCCTCCCATCCCTTGTAACCAACAAAGATTTTTACTTTTTGTGTGTAAACTTGTTCATGGGTTTTTACAATAGAGGTCTCACAATATTTGTCCTTTTGTGATTGACTTATTTCAGTCAGCGTTATGTCCTCCAGTTTCATCCATGTTATGAGATGCTTCACAGATTCATCATTGTTCTTTATCCTTGCATAATACTCCATTGTCTGTATGTACCATAGTTGTTTATCCATTCATCTGTTAATGGGCATCTAGGTTGTTTCCATCATTTAGCTATTGTGAAAAACGCTGCCATGAACATAGGTGTGCATATGTCTATTCGAGTGATGACTCTTATTTCTCTAGGATATGTTCCTAGGAGTGGAATTGCTGGATCAAACAGTATGTCTATTTCTAGCTTTCTGAGGAAGCGCCATATCATTTTCCAAAATGGTTGTATCATTTTGCATTCCTACCGGCAGTGCCTAAGAGTTCTGATCTCCCCACAACCGCTCCAACATTTGTTATTTCCAGTGTTTTTGATTCATGCCAGTAATGCCAGGGTGAAATGGTATCTCATTGTGGTTTTAATTTGCATTTCTCTAATGGCTAGTGATTGCGAGCATTTCCTCATATGTCTGTTGGCCGCTTGAATGTCTTCTTTGGTGAAGTGCCCATTTTTTAACAGGATTATTTGTCTTTTTGTGGTAGAGGTGTTGGATTTTCTTGTAGATTATGGAAATTAGACCTTTGTTTGACTTGTACTGTCCAAAAATTTTTTCCCAGTGTGTAGGTTCTCTTTTTACTCTTCTGGTGAAGTCTTTTGAAGAGCATAGGTGTTTGATGTTTAGAAGATCCCAGTTATCTAGCTTATCTATTGGGGTTTGTGCGTTGATGGTTATGGTTTGTATCCTGTTATTGCCATATATTAGGGCCTGTAGCGTTGGTCCTATTTTTTCTTCTATGAACTTTATAGTTATTGGCTTTATATTTATGTCTGTGATCCATTTTGAATCAGTTTTTGTATATGGTGTGAGGTATGGATCCTGTTTCATTTTTTGGCAGATGGATATACAGTTTTGCTAGCACCATTTATTAAAAAACTACCTTTTCCCATTTGATGGACTTTAGGCCATTGTCGAAGATCAGGTGACCGTAGGTGGATTGATTTACATCTGGGTTCTCAATTCTGTTCCATTGATCAATGTATCTGTTGTTGTACCAGTACCAGGCTGTTCTGACTGCCATAGCTGTATAGTATGTTCTGAGGTCAGGTAGAGTGAGTCCTGAAACTTTATTCTTCTTCTTCAGTAGTGCTTTACTTATTCGGGGCTTCTTCCCTTTCCATATAAAGTTGATGATTAGTTTTTCCATCTCTTTGAAGAATGTTTTGGTATTTGGATCGGGATTGCATTGTATTTGTAAATTACTTTGGGTAGAACTGTCATTTTCATAATGTTGAGTCTACCTATCATGAGCATGGTATGTTTCTCCATTTATTTAGATCCCTTTCGGTTTCTTGCAGTAGTGTTTTATAGTTTTCTTTGTATAGGTCTTTTACATCCCTGGTTAGATTTATTCCTAACTATTTTATTTTTCCTAGGGGCTATTATAAATGGTATTTTTCTCCTGATTTCCTTTTCATTGTTCTCTTTATTGGTGTCTAGGAATCCAACTGTTTTTTGTATGTTTATCTTGTATCCTGCTAGTCTGCTGAATCTTTCTATTAGTTCCAGTAGTTTTCTCTTGGAATCTTTAGGGTTTTCTATGTATAGTATCATATCATCCGCAAACAGGGACAGTTTAACTTCTTCATTACCAATTTGGAAGCCTTTTATTTCTTTTTCTTGCCTTATTGCTCTAGCTAGAACTTCCAGCACAATGTTAAATAAGAGTGATGATAAAAGACATCCTGGTCTTGTTTCTGTTCTCAAGGGGACTGTCTGAGTCTGTCACCAAGAAGAATGATGTTGGCTGTTGGTTTTGCATAGATGCCCTTTATTATGTTGAAAAATTTCCCTTGGAAATTTATACATTGCCGTTTAGGCAAAATGGCGCTCTAGGCAAAGCATCACGCCGTCCCTCCACAGCAAAGATCCGAAAAACTAAGCCGAACAGAGAATACAACATTCCTGAAACCCTAAAACATCAAATGAAGAGATAAAGAACTCAGCCAAGCACCAAATGGAGTTAGAAAACTGACAGAGAACGTAGAGCGAGGAGAGATTCATGCAGAGGTCCCCTACCAGCTAATGCAGCGTGGATCCGCCATCTTGGACTCCTATCGGAGACCAGCAAACAGGGTACGAGAAAGCAGCCTCACAGAGCATCCAGCGGGAGACAAAACAACCGGTAATTTGCAGTGTACGCTTTCCCACCCGCATCCCTCTTCCCCCGGGCTCGGCCTCCTCTGCTTCCTGCAGCCGCAGTCTCTTGACCGGGAAGAGTCGGCTGCCTGGATTCCACACACCCGAGCGGGCGTGTCTGGGTACCATTTGTTGGCTTCTGGTGTTGCTTTATTCTGCTCCTTTTGATCTCTTCCTTGCCTCTCGCCATCTGCCCCTCTTTTGCTCGAGTGCCTCGCTCCATGCGCCATCTTTGCTTCTTCCTGAGGGACTGCAGAGTTCCGGTAATTTATGACATATGCTTTCCCACTCTCTACACTTCTTCACCCACACGCATCCCCCTCCGCTTCCCGCGGACACAGTCTCTTGTCCAGAAACACCAGCCCACACTAGCTGGCTCTCTGAGTGCCATTTGTTGGCTGCTAATGTTGTTTTTTTTTTTCTGCTTCTTTTGATTTCTTACTTGCCTCTCGCCACCTCCCCCTCGTTTCACTTGAGTACCTGCCTCCGTGCACCATCTTTGCTTCTTCCTGAGGGGCTGCGGAGCTCCATTCGAGTGTGGAGCTGCTTCCTGGTCTGGGCTACTGCACTGGTGGGATCCCGGGGCTTTTGTTCGTTTGTTTGTTTTCTTTTCCTGTTCTTGAGTTGGGAGCCCTTTCTGGCCAGGCAGAGCTGCGTGGCAAGGAGACTCCCCTTTGGCTTACATAGACGTGCAGAGGGATCCCTGAGCGCATTTCTTTTTTCATTGTTTTATTTTTTTTTCTGTTTTTTGGGGGGCCTTTCTTGTTCTTTTTTTTTTTAATTTGTTTTGTTTTGTTTTCCCTCTATTTCCCTTTTTGTCTTTCTTCATTGCTCAGTTTCCTATCTCTCTATATCTTCCTTCCCTTTCTGATCCCTGAATACCAGGCATTGTATATCCCTACGCCTTCTAGCCAGGCTGTACTGCAACACCTGACAGCAACTTCCCCAGACCGCATAGCTGCACTGGTGGGATCCCTAGGAACTTTGTGGTTCTTTAACCTTTCTGATTTTTATTTATTCATTCTTTTCTTTTCTTCCTCTTCCCTTTTCTGTTTTTCTCCATTTCATAGTCTCTCATCTCTCCACTCCAACGGCAAACTCCCCTAGCATTCTTTTTTGTTTGTTTCTAAGTTTTTGGCTCCTGTTCCTCTCTCCTCTCTCCCATATCCATCTTAGCTCCACACATAACAATCTCCCCACTGCATCCTGCCTACCTGCACCGTGCACTTGACATCACACCACCAAGTAACACAGGCACGGCCTACTGGAAACTTTCCTGCACTGATTACCGACCCTCTCTGGTGGCTGTAGTAAGTGCCACTAACAACCCATCCCAGTAACTCCTCTTCAGCTAAACCTGCCCTGCCGTATCATATCTGAGTGACTGACCCTGCCATTTGGAGAAGGAGGTGAAAAGTATTGAGCACACAGATGAGCAAACAACAAAGAACACACAGTCCACCTGCTCAGATGAAGTCAATTTTTTTTTTTAAAAAAGAGATGAAACAAACAAATCCACAATCAATAAACAAGAAAAATAACAACTGAATGCCTCAAAAACAGCAGACAATATTAAAACATTTACAAAAACAGGACAGGATGGTTCCAGTAGGCGTCCAAAATAAAACAACCGATGACTCTCCAGTGGAAGAAAAAGCACTAGAACTACCTGATGGGGAATTCAAATATCTAATACTCAGAATTCTCCAAGAACCGAGAAAGAGCTGACAAATATGAGGAAAAAATAGACAAATTCATGGAAAATACAGATTAAAAAAATGGAAGAATTCAGGAAGATGATGCAGGAACAAAATGCCAAAATAAATTCACAACTAGAAATTATACAAAGACAACAAATAGAAATCCAAAAGATAAACAAGATTTCAGAAATGGAGGATGTCATAGAAAGGCTGAGAAGCAGATTAGAAATGGTGTAAGACAGGATTAGTGGAATTGAAGACAAACACTTGGATGCAACTCTGTTTGAGGAAAACTAGGAAGAAAGAACAAAGAAAAATTAAGAGACCCTGAGAGTTATGTGGGACACAATCAAAAGCAAAAATCTTCGAGTGATTGGAATTTCAGAATAGGGGGAGAAAACAGAAAACACAGAGGGGATCATTGAAGAACTGCTGACAGAAAACTTCCCCAATATCATGAAAGATGAAAAGCTGGCCATCCAAGAAACTCAATGAACCCCACATAGAAGAGACCCCAAAATAAAATCACCAAAGCATAACATATTCACACTCGCCAAAACCAAAGACAAACAAAGAATCCTGAGAGCAGCGTGTGAAAAACAAGAAAGTCACATACAGAGGGGAAACAATAAGACTAAGCTCAGATTATTCGGCAGAAACCATGCAGGCAAGACGGCAATAGGATGACATATATAAAATCTTGAAAGAAAAAAATTGCCAGCCAAGAATAATATATCCTGCAAAACTCTCGTTCAAATTTGATGGAGAAATTAGGTCATTTCCAGATAAACAGAAATTAAGGGAATAGGTAAAAGTCACACCAAACTTACAAGAATTATTAAAGGGAGTTCTTCGATTTGAGGACAAACAGCTTCAGCTCACAGGCAGAATCTAGGACACAGGAATGTACCAACTGGATACCAATCTAGGAAATGACTTCTTGAGGACTATCCAAAACCAAAAGAAATACAACAGGGAATCAGAGCAGTTAATCAGTAAATGACAACAACATCAAAACAATAAAAGAGGGAATAAGTGGCATAGGTATAGAACCTTCTAATGGAAAGGAAGGCAAGGCGATACCAAGTAATGGTAGACTGCTTCAAACTTAGAAAGATAAGGGTAAAATTCATGGTAACCACAAAGAAAGTTAACAAACATGCTCATAAAAAAAAGAAAAAAGAGGAAAAACATAAAGTCTCAGCAAAAACAAAAGAAATGAAAAAAGAATCCAGAAACAAAAGTAACTCAGCACAAGAGAGTAAGACGAACAAAGAAAACTTCAACACCACAAAAAAAAGCACTACAAAATGACAACAACAAACTGACATATATCAATAATTACACTAAAAGTAAATGGACTCAATGCACCCATAAACAGACGGAGAGTGACAGAATGGATAAGAAAACAGGATCCATCAATATGCTGTCTACAAGGGACACACCTTAGAAACAAAGATGTGAATTTATTAAAAGTCAAAGGTTGGAAAAAAATATATCAAGCTAACAACTACCAAAAAAGAGCAGGAGTGGCAATTTTAATCTCAGATAAAATAGACTTTAAAACAAAATCTACCATAAAAGACAAAGAAGGACACTATATAATGATTATGGGGATGACCATCATGAAGACATAACCATAATAAACATCTACACACCCAATGACAGGGCTCCAAAATACATAAAACAAACTCTAACAACATTGAAAAGAGAAATTGACAGTTCCACAATAATAGTCGGAGACTTCAACACACCTCTCTCAGTAAAGGACAGAACAACTAAGAAGAATCTCAGCAAAGATACAGAAGACCTAAAGGGCACAATCAGCCCACTTGACCTCATAGACATATATAGAACACTCCATCCAACCACTGCAAAGTACACATTCTTTTCCAATGCACGTGGAACATTCTCCAGAATAGACCACATCTTAGGCCACAGAGCAATCCTCAACAAGATCCAAAACGTTGAGATAATTCAAAGTATCTTCTCTGACCACAATGCCATCAAGGTAGAAATTAACAATAGAAAGAGTAAGGAAAAAAAATCAACTACATGGAAACTGAATAATACCCTGCTTACACATCACTGGATAATAGAAGAAATCAGAGATGGAATCAAAAAATTCCTAGAATCAAATGAGAATGAAAACACATCATACCAAAACCTTTGGGACACAGCAAAGGCTGACCTCAGAGGACAATTTATAGCAATAGATGCACACATCAAAAAACAAGAAAGGGACAAAATCAAAACATTAACTTCAGAACTCAAACAAATAGAAAGAGAACAGCAAAAAAAGCCCACAACAACCGGAAGAAAGGAAATAGTAAAGATCAGAGCAGAAATCAATGAAACAGAGAACAGAAATCAATAGAAAGAATCAACAAAACCAAAAGTTGGTTCTTTGAAAGAATCAACAAAATCAACAAACCACTGGCCAGACTGACAAAAGAAAAACAGGAGAGGACACAAATAACCCAAATAAGAAATGAAATAGGGGACATTACAACAGACCCAACTGAAATAAAAAGGATTATAACAGAAAATTATGAAAAACTATACTCCAACAAATTTGAAAACCTAGAGGAAATGGATAAATTTCTAGAAACACACGGCCTACCCAAACTATAACAAAGTGATGTTGAAAATCTGAACAGACCCATAACAAGAGAAGAGATGGAAAAGGTAATAACATACTCCCAACCAAAAAAAGCCCTGGCCGAGATGGCTTCACTGGAGAATTCTACAAAGCATTTACAAAAGAGCTTGTACCAGTACTACTGAAGCTATTTCAGAGCATAGAAGAGGAAGCAACACTTCCAAATTCATTCTATGAAGCCAGCATAACGCTGATACCAAAACCAGGCAAAGACGTCACAAAAAAGAAAATTACAGACCAATATCTCTCATGAATATAGATGCAAAAATTCTTAACAAAATTCTAGCCAATAGAATTCAGCATCATATCAAAAAAATAATACAACACGACCAAGTAGGATTCATACCAGGCATGCAAGGATGGTTCAACATTAGAAAATCAAACAACGTAATCCACCACATAAATAAAAGGAAAGAAAAGATTCACGTGATCATCTCAATTGATGCAGAAAAAGCATTTGACAAAGTCTAATACCCATTCCTGATAAAAACTCTCAATCAAATAGGTATAGAAGGGAGATTTCTCAACATAATAAAGGGCATCTATGCAAAACCAACAGCCAACATCATTCTTAATGGAGAGAGGCTGAAAACATTTCCCTTGAAAACAGGAACAAGACAAAGGATTCCCTTTATTGCTACTCCTATTTAACATGGCGCTGGAAGTTCTAGCTAGAGCAATACAGCAAGAAAAAGAAATAAAGGGCATCCACATTGGTAATGAAGAAGTTAAACTGTCCCTGTTTGCAGATGATATGACACTATACATAGAAAACCCTAAAGACTCCATGAGAAATCTACTGGAACTAATAGAAAGATTCAGCAGAGGAGCAGGATACAAGATAAACATTCAAAAATCAGTTGGATTCCTATACACCAACAAGGAGAACGATGAAAAGGAAGTCAGGAAAACAATACCATTTTCAGTAGCCCCTAAAAAGATAAAATACTTAGGAATAAATCTGACCAGGGATGTAAAAGACCTATACAAAGAAAACTAGAAAACATTACTGCACAAAACCCAAAGAGATCTACATAAATGGAAAAACATACCATGCTTATGGATGGGCAGACTCAACACTGTGAAAATGACAATTTTACCCAAAGCAATTTACAAATGCAACGCAATCCCGATCCAAATACCAACAACATTTTTCAAAGAGATGGAAAAACTAATCATTAACTTTATATGGAAAGGCAAGAAGCCCCGAATAAGTAAAGCACTACTGAAGAAGAAGAATAAAGTTGGAGGACTCACACTACCTGACTTCAGAACCTACTATACAGCTACAGTAGTCAAAACAGCCTGGTACTGGTACAACAACTGATACTTTGACCAATGGAACAGAATTGAGAAGCCAGATGTCAATCCATCCACCTACAGTCACCTGATCTTCGACAAGGGCCCAGAGTCCATCAGATGAGGAAAAGACAATCTTTTTAACAAATGGTGCTGGCAAAACTGGATATCCATCTACAAAAAAATGAAACAGGACCCAGACCTCACCCCGTATTCAAAAACTACTTCAAAATGGATCAAAGACCTGAATATAAAGCCTAAAACTATAAACTTCATAGAAGAAAAAATAGGGCCAACACTTCAGGCCTTAATACATGGCATTAACAGGATACAAAAGATAACCATCAATGCACAAAACCCAATAGATAAGCTAGATAACTGGGATCTTCTAAAAATCAAACACCTATGCTCTTTGAAAGCCTTCACCAAAAGAGTAAAAAGTGAACGTACAGACTGGGAAAAAATTTTTGGACAGTCCAAGTCAGACAAAGGTCTAATCTCCATAATCTACAAGAAAATCCAACACCTCCACAACAAAAAGACAAATAATCCTATTAAAAATTGGGCAAAGGAAATGAACAGACACTTCACCAAAGAAGACATTCAAATGGTCAACAGACACATGAGGAAACGCTCGCGATCACTAGCCATTAAAGAAATGCAAATTAAAACCACAGTGAGATACCATCTCACCCTGGCATTACTGGCACGAATCAAAAACACTGGAAATAACAAATGGTGGAGGGTCTGCGGGGATATTGGAACACTTATGCACTGCTGGTGGGAATGCAAAATGATACAACCATTTTGGAAAATGATATGGCGCTTCCTCAGAAAGCTAGAAATAGACATACCATTCGATCCAGCAATCCCACTCGTAGGAATATATCCTAGAGAAATAAGAGTCATCACTCAAATAGATATATGCACACCTATATTCGTAGCAGCATTGTTCACCATAGCAAAACGATGGAAATAACCTAGATGCCCATTAACAGATGAATGGATAAACAAACTATGGTACATACACACAATGGAGTACCATGCAACGAGAAAGAACAACAATTAATCTGTGAACCATCTCATAACATGGATGAAACTGGAGGACATTATGCTGAGTGAAATAAGTCAATCACAAAAGGACAAATATTGTATGAGACCTCTATTGTAAAAACCGTTGAAAAAGTTCACACACAAAATGTAACAATCTTTGTTGGTTACCAGGGATGGGAAGGGTGGGGTGGAACTACTAAACAGGCAACAGATAAGTGGTATCTTGGGTGAAGGGTGAGACAGTACACAATACAGAGGAAACCAGCACAACTAGTACGAGGAAAGTTCATGGAAGCTCCATAGACACTTCCAAACTCCCTGAGGGACTGAATTGCTGGGCTGAGGGCTCTGGGGACCATGGTCTTCAGGAACATCTAGCTCAATTGGCATAACACAGTTTATAAAGAGAATGTTCTACATTCTACCTTGGTGAGTAGCGTCTGGGGTCTTAAAAGCCTGTGAGCAGGCATCTAAGATACTCCTCTGGTCTCATCCCTTCAGGAGCAAGGGAGAATGAAGAGACCAGGATACAAGGAAAAGATTAGCCCGTAGGACTAACAGACCACAGCTACCAAGGTCTCCACCAGACTGAGTCCAGTATAGCCAGATGGTGCCCGGCTACCACCACTGACTGC
The DNA here is from genome assembly GCA_030035585.1 of Dugong dugon. Taxonomy (NCBI): domain Eukaryota; kingdom Metazoa; phylum Chordata; class Mammalia; order Sirenia; family Dugongidae; genus Dugong; species Dugong dugon. The sequence goes on from CM057462.1 coordinate 159,515,910, forward strand.
TCTGACCAGGATCACAACAGAGGGTTCTGGACAGAGCTGGAGAAGGATGTAGAACAAAATTCTAACTCACAAAAAAAAGACAAGATTTACTGGCCTAAAGGAGACTGGAGAAACCCTGAGAGTATGGCCCCCAGACACCCTTTTAGCTCAGTGGTGAAGTCATCTCCTAGGTTCACCGTTCAGCCTGGGAGTGGAGAGCCCCATAAAACCAAATGGGACTAATGAGGTACAGCAGTCCAAGGACAAGGGCCAGAAGGCAGAAAGGGACAAGGAAGCTTGTGATAGGGAACCCAAGGTTGAGTATTGATAGTGTTGATGTGCTGTGAGGTTGTTAACCATTGTCATAGGGCAACATATGTACTAACTGTTAAATGTACTAATTGTTTTATGAGAACCTATTTTGTTCTGTAACCCTTCATCTAAAGTGAGAATAGCAGCACAATTGGAAGAGTGTAGTCGATGTCACTGAACCGTGCATGTAGAAATTTTTGTAATGGTGTATATTTGGTATGTATATTTTCACCAAAAAAAAAAGTTGAGAATGGAGAGGGTTGACATGTTGCGGGGTTGTTAACCAATGTCATGAAACCATATGTGTACTATTGTTTCATGAGAAACTATTTGTTCTGTAAGCCTTCACCCGAAGTACAATAAAAAATAATAATAATAGAAATATGAGAAAAAAAAGACATTTATACATATAGAAAATATACCTATTTTATTGAGAGTTTTTATCAGGAATGGGTGTTGGACTTTGTTGAGTGCCTTTTCTGTGTCATTTGAGATGATCATGTGATTCTTTTCTTTCCTTTTATTTATGTGGTGGATTACATTGATTGAGTTTTTAATGTTGAACCATCCTTTCATTTCTGGTATGAATCCTACTTATTCGTGGTGTATTATTTTTTTGATATGGTGCTGAATTCTATTAGCTAGATTTTTGTTGAGAATTTTTGCATCTATATTCATGAGAGATATTGGTCTGTAATTTTCTTTTTTGTGACGTTTTTGCCAGGTTTTGGTGTCAGGGTTATGCTGGCTTCACAGAATGAATTCAGAAGTGTTACTTCCTTTTTTGTGTTCTGAAATAGTTCGAGTACTACTGGTACAAGCTCTTTTGTAAATGCTTTGTAGAATTCTCCAGTGAAGCCATCTGGGCCAGGGCTTTTTTTTTTGGTTGAGAGTTTTTTTTATTATCTGTTCAATCTCTTCTCTTGTTATGGGTCTGTTCAGATTTTCAACATCACTTTATTGTAGTTTGGGTAGCAGTGTGTTTCTAGAAATTTATCCGTTTCGTCTAGGTTTTCAAATCTTTTGGAGTATAGTTTTTATAATATTGTGTTATAATCCTTTTTATTTCAGTTGGGTCTGTTGTAATGTCCCCCAATTCATTTCCTATTTGGGTTATTTGCATCTTCTCCTGTTTTTCTTTTGTCAGTCTGACCAGTGGTTTGTTGATTTTGTTGATTCTTTCAAAGAACCAACTTTTGCTTTTGTTGATTCTTTCTACTGGTTTTCTGTTCTTTATTATTATTTATTATTTCCTTTCTTGTGGTGGTTCTGGGATTTTTTTTTTTGCTGTTCTCTTTCTATTTATTTGAGTTGTGTAGTTAATGTTTTGATTTTTTCCCTTTCTTCTTTTTTGGCGTGTGCATCTATTGCTATAAATTGTCCTCTGAGGACTGCCTTTGTTGTGTCTGAAAGGTTTTGGTATGATGTGCTCTCATTCTCATTTGATTCTAGGAATGTTTTGATTCCAACTCTGATTTCTTCTATTACCCATTGGTGTGTAAGCAGGGTGTTATTCAGTTTGCATGTAATTGTTGTTGTTTTTTTCCTTGCAGTTTCTGTTATTAATTTCTACCTTGATGGCTTTGTGGTCAGAGAAGATACTTTGCATTATCTCAACGTTTTGGATCTTGTTGAGGATTGCTCTGTGGCCTAAGATGTGGTCTATTCTGGAGAACGTTCCATGTGCTTTGGAAAAGAATGCGTACTTTGCAGCTGTTGGGTGGAGTGTTCTATATACATGTATGAGGTCAGATTCGCTGGTTGTGCCCTTTAGGTCTTCTGTATCTTTGCTGAGTTTCTTTTTAGATGTTCTGTCCTTTACTGAGAGTGGTGTGTTGAAGTCTCCTACTACTATTGTGGAACTGTCAATTTCTCTTTTGAGTGCTGTTAGAGTTAGTTTTATGTATTTTGGAGCTCTGTCATTGGGTGCGTAGATGTTTATTATGGTTAAGTCTTCATGACGGATCATCCCCTTAATATTATATAGTGTCCTTTTTGGTCTTTTATTATGGATTTTGTTTTAAAGTCTATTTTATCTGAGATTAGTATTGCCACTCCTGATTCTTTTTGGTAGCTGTTTGCTTGATATATTTTTTTCCATCCTTTGATTTGTATAAATTTATGTCTTTTTCTCTAAGGTGTGTTGCTTGTAGACAGCATATTGATGAATCCTGTTTTTTTTTTTTTTTTTTTTTTTAATCCATTCTGTCACTCTCCGTCTCTTTATGGGTGCATTTAGGCCTTTTACATTCAGTGTAATTATTGATAGGTGTGAGTTTATTGCTTTCAGTTTTTAGTGCTTTTTTTGTGGTGTTGACTTTTTCTTTGTTCGTCTTACTCTTCTGTGCTGAATTCCTTTTGCTCGTGGATTTTTTTTTTCATTTATTTTGTTTCTGTAGGTTTTGTTTTTACCAAGACTTAATGTTTTTCTTCTTTATTTTGATGAGTAGGTTTGTTAGTTTCTTTGTGGTTACCATGCAATATACCCCTATCTTTCTACATTTGAAGTAGTCTATTATTATTTGGTATTGCCTTGCCTTCCTCTCCATTAGAAGTTTCTATACCTACACTGTTTATTCCCTGTTTTATTGTTCTGCTGTTGTTGTCATTTACAGAGTAATTGCTGTGATTCCCTGTTGTATTTCTTTTGGTTTTGGATAGTCCATGAGAGTTCATTTCCTAAAGTAGTATCTGGTTGGTACGATCCTGTGTCCTAGATTCAGCCTGTGAGCTGATGTTGTTTGTTCTCAGATTGAAGGACTCCCTTTAATAATTCTTGTAAGTTTGGTTTGGTTTTTATATAGTCCCTTAATTTTTGTTTTTCTGTAAATGACCTAATTTCACCATCATATTTGAATGAGAGTTTTGCAGGATATATTATTCTTGGCTGGCAATTTTTTCCTTTCAAGGTTTTCTATATGTCATCCCATTTCATTCTTTCCTGCATGATTTCTGCCATAGAATCTGAGCTGAATCTTATTGTTTGTCCTCTGTATGTGACTTTTTGTTTTTCTTGAGCTACCCTCAGGATTCTGTGTCTTTTGTTTTGGGGAATGTGATTACCATATGCCTTGGTGATTTTCTTTTGGGGTCTGTCCTATTTGGGGTACATTGAGCTTCTTGGATGACCAGCTTTTCATCTTTCATGATATTGGGGAAGTTTTCTGTCAGCAATTCTTCAATATCCCTCTCTGTTTTCTCCCCATGTTCTGTAACTCCGAGCAGTTGCTAATTTTTGCTTTTGATTGTATCCCACATAATTCTCAGGTTCTCTTCATTTTTCTTCATTCTTTTTTCTGAGTTTTCCTCAGAGTTGTATCCAAGTGTTTGTCTTCAGTTTTGCTGATCCTGTCTTCCACTGTTTCAAACCTCCTTCTCAGCCCTTCTATGACATTGTCCATTTCTGAAATCTTGTTGTTTATCTTTTGGATTTCTGATTGTTGTTTTTGTACCATTTCTAGTTCTGAGGTTTTTTTTGGCATTTTTTTCCTGCATTATTTTCCTGAATTGTTCCATTTTTTTGTCTGTATTTTCTATGAATTTTTCTATTTTTTTCCTCAATTTTTTTCTGCTTTTTGCTTCAACTGTTGGATAATTCTGAGTATTAGAGGTTTGAATTCCCTATCAGGTAGTTCTATTGCCTTTTCTTCTACTGGAAAGTCATCTGGTATTTTATTTTGAACACCTACTGAGGAACCATCCTGTCCTGTTTTTGTAAATGTTTTGATATTGTCTGCTGTCTTCAGGGCTTTTGTTAGTAATTTTCCTTGTTATTGATTGTAGGTTTGTTTGTTTTGTCTTGCTTTTTTGTTTTATTTGGCTATGTCTGAGCAGGCGGGCTGTGTGTTCTTTGTTGTTTGCTTGTCTGTGGGCATGATACTTTTCACTCCATCCCCAATTGGCAGGGTCAGTTGCTCAGATATGGTACAGCAGGGCAGGTCTAGCTGAAGAGGAGTTGCTGGGATGTGTTCTTTGTGGCACTTACTATGGTCACCAAGGCGGGCCTGTAATCAGTGCAGGGCAGGTTCCACTAGGCCTTACCTGGGCTGTTTGGTGGTGTGATTTTGAGTGAACCGTGTGGGTAGCCAGGCTCGGGGGTGACTGTGATGTGTGGGGCTAAGATGGGTATGGGAGAGAGCAGAGAGGAACAGGAGCCAAAATCATACAGAGAAAAAAGAGTGCTAAGAAAGCTTGCCATTGGAGTGGAGAGATGAGAAACTATGAAATGGAGAAAAACAAAAAGGAGAAGAAGAAAAAAGAAAAGATAAAAAGAATAAATAAAAGTTAGAAAAAGAAAAGTAAAGCCCCCAGGGATCCTACCAGTGCAGCTTTGAGGTCTGGGAAAGTTGCTCCCAGGCCATGATGTACAGCCTCACTAGAAGGTATAGAGGTGTCACTCAGCTCCATGTATTCAGGGAACAGGAAGAGAAGGAAAGTATAGAGAGACAAGAAACTGAGTAGTGAAGAAAGGCATAAAAGGAAAAAGAGGGAAAAGAAAACAAGTAAAAAAAAAAAGAACAAGAAAAATCCCCCAAGAAAAGCAGAACCCCCCCCAAAAAAACGAGAAAAGAAATGCCCTCGGGGAATCCCTCTGAGCCTCTGTGCAAAGTGAGGGGGTATGTCCCAAGCTGTATAGTACTGCCAGGCTAGAATGGGCTCCTAATTCGAGAAAAGAAAAAGAAAACAAACAAACAAATAATTCCAAACAAACGAAAAGCCCTGAAATCCCACCAGTGTGGCAGCACAGGCTGGGAGGCAGTTTTACATTTCAGCGGTGTTTTACAGCCTTTCAGGAAGAAGCAAATATGGCGCATGGAGCCAGGTATTTGAGAGAAAGGAGAAGGAGGTGGTGAGAGGTAAGGAAGAAATCAAAAGAAGTAGAAAAAAAGCAACAGCAGTAGCCAACAAATGGCACTTAGGGAGCCGGCCAGAGTGGGTGGGTGGAATCCAAGTGACACCAGAGTGAAGGTGGTGCTTCCTGGCCAAGAGACTGGCCGCAGGAAGCACAGCAGACTGAGTGAAAGTGAAGAAGGGTGGGGGGTGGGAAAGCATATATTGCTGGTTACTGGTTGTTCTATCTCCTGCTGGAAGCTCCGTGAAGCTGCTTTCTTGTACCCCCTGTTCACTGATCTCTGATAGGAGTCCAAGATGGTAGATCCGTGCTGCGTTAGCCGATACGGGACCTCTGCATGTGTCTCTCTTCGTTCTCTGTTCTGTCAGTTTCTTATTCCATTTGGTGCTTGGCTGAGTTCTTTATATCTTCATTTGATGCTTAGGGCTTCAGGATTGCCGTTTTCTCTGTTTGGCTTAGTTTTTCAGATATTTGCTGTGGAGGGACGGCATGGTGCTTCTGCCTATAGTGCCATGTTGCCCAGAAGTCCAGCAGCCATATCTCTTAAGCACTAGCCACCAGAGTTCCAGATGAATAAACCAGTGTTCATTAATCCATTCTCAATGAATGAGCAGGTAGGGTGTTTCCAGTTTCTGTTATAACAAACAATGCTGCAATGGCATCTTTGTGTGCATGTCCTCTTTGAAGCTCTCTGATCCTGGAGCTTTTATGTTTTCATTACTCTTCTCTACTGCTCTACTCTGTTCCCATGAGCATCACCCAAGTGTCTTTGGTCTTAGTACATTGAAGATTGTGCCAGATAACTTAAATGCATTATCTTATCTAACCCTCACAGTGATTCTGCAAAGTAGGTGATAGAGTAGAAGGATAAAAAGCAGGGACTCCAGCTCCTCCACACACCAACTGCAAGGCTTTGAGCAAATTGCTTACCCTTTTGGTGCCTCAGGCTCCTTCTCTATAAAATAAGGGTAATAATTACACCTCTTCATAGGGCTGTTGGGAAGATTGAGTCAGTTAATATATGTAAAACACTCAGAACAGTGCCTGGCACATGAGGAATGCCATACAGATGGTATACTTAAGCAGTTTTATCTCCTTGTTATCAGAAAGGGAAACAGAGGCTCAGAGAAGCTTAGTAACATTTCCAAAGTTACCCAGCTAAATTGCATGCAACCCTGTTGAGGCATGCATGGGAAGCTAGGCATACCTGACCTTGCAGGCTTCCATGTTGTCAGAGGTTGAATTGTGTACCCCACAAAGATATGGTCAAGTCTTAACCCCAGCACTTGTCAAAGTGACCTTGTTTGGAAATAGGGGTTTTAGAGATGTTATCAGTCAACATGAGGTCATACTGGATTAGGGTGGGTCCTAATCTAATACAAGTGGCATCCTTAGAAACAAGAAGTGATATAGAGACATAAATACATGTAGAGAAGACCCATATGACAATGGCAGCAGAGATTGAAGTGATTGTCTACAGTCCAAGAAATGTCAGAGATTGCTGGGAGCCACCAGAAGCTAGGAGAGAGGCATGGAACACTAGCCTCAGAAGGAATCAAATCGCCAATACCCTGTGTCTTAGTTATCTAAATACTATAATAGAAATATCAGAAGTGGATGGCTTTAACAAGAGAATTTTATTCTCTCAGAGTCTAGTAGGCTAGAAGTCCAAATTCAGGGTGCCAGCTCCAGGGGAAGGCTTTCTCTCTCTGTTGGCTCTGGGGGAAGGCCCTTGTCATCAATCTTCTCCTAGTCTAGGAACTTCTCAGCACAGGGATCCCAGGTCTAAAAGATGCACTCTGATCCTGGCACTACTTTCTTGGTGTTATGTGGTCCCCAGTCTCTGCTTGATCTTGTCTTTTATGTCTCAAGAGAGATTGACTCAAGATACATCCTACTTTTGTAGATCGAGCCCTGCCTCATTAACATAACTGCCTCTAATCCTGCCTCATTAACATCATAGAGGTTAGGATTTACAACACATAGGAAAATCACATCAGATCACAAAATGGTAGACAATCACACAATACTAGGACTCATGGCCTAGCCAAGCTGATACACAGTTTTTGGGGACACAATTTAATCCACAACACCCTGATTTCAATCTCCCAGCTTCCAGAACTGTGAAACAATAATTTCTGTTCTTATAAACCACCCACTTGGTGATACTTTATTAAGACAGCCCTAGGAAACCAAGACAGGCACCAACTGGTCAGAGCCAACTTTGTCCATAGCTCCAGAGTGTGTTCTTTATGTATTGGATGATGAGGAGTTCCTGGAGTGTGAAGGAGGGTTAGTGTGACCAGTATGGGAGGGGGCAGTGGACAGGGGCATGGGGAGCAGCTATTTCCATCTGGTAGGAATATCTTTCTTTCAGTATTTTGACAAGAATGGCTGTATCAGTACAGACCACTGTATCACTGGGGCCTAGAACTGTGCCAGGCAGGTAGTAGACACTTAAAAATTTTGGTTTAATTAATTAAGAAGGAAAAATGGAGGCCAAGAGCAGGACTTCAGAGTAAAGAAGTCCAAATAGGTAACCTGAGACATGAAGGAGGTGGAAGGGTATCCCTGGCTGTTGGAATTTGGGTTTGGAAGTTGGGAGAATGGAGAAGGATCAGTTTTCCCCTCTCCATGAGTCAGTTCCTCTTACATACCTCAGAAAAAGGGGTCTACTTTTGCATCATTCGTCTGGAAGTTGCTCCTCTGGTCTGCCGTGGTGCCGCTGACTTTGCCATTGAGGGTGGCCTGTTTCTCCCAGGATTTAATTCACCTCTTAATATGCTGTTCCCTCCATGTGGACAGCAGCAGAAGGGAGATGTGGGATGGGCCTGCAGTACTCGGCCTGCCCTCTGTGTGTCCCCCATACCACCACCCAAGGCTCTAACGGGCATTTCAGGGTGTACCCAGGCCAGCTTCATGGGTGTATGACCTGTGTCATTGCTCAGAGCCCCACACTCAAAAGGACCCCACATTTGGTTTAATGCTGTACTGTCACTGTCTTGAAATTCTTAATGATTTATAAACAAGGGGCCCAACATTGTCATTTTGTTCTGGACCCTGCAAATTATGTAGCTGGTCCTAAGCGTACCATTCCTGTAAAATAAGAAAGCAGCCTGCCCAAGTTAAACCCCAGGCAACAACAGACAGATTTCTCATTCACACTTGGAAGAGCTGAGCCTGGGCCTGCCTGTGTAACAAGAAGGGGCCTAGGACCGAGCCTTATATCCATTGGAACCATACAAAATCAGAAAGATGTTTTAAAGAGCTGATTTTTTTGTATCTCAGGCTGATGTCCTCGTTTTATTCTCTCCAAGACAAAGGAAAGTGGTAGAAGGATTTATGGTTCTACATTATAAAGAGCAATCCCCAGAGGTCTTGGTGGGGAAAAAACATGGGAGGTGGTACACACATACACACACACCTCTGTCTGTTTTGTTTTTATTTGTTGGTTTGTTGCTGACTGGTTAGAGACATCCTGACAGCTAAATTCTGGCTTTCCAAACTCTGGGAAGCCCAGAGAGTTTCCTTATACACACAATTCATTTGCCCCATAATACCCTCAGGAGAGGTAGGAGAGAAGCATAAAAAAACAGAAACAGTTGTCATCAGTTGACTCCAACTGATGGTGACCCCATGTGTGTCAGAGGAGAAATGGGCTCCACAGGGTTTTCAATGGCTAGTTTTTCAGAAGTAGGTCACCAGGCCTTTCTTCTGAGACACCCCTGGATGTACGCAAACCTTTAACCTTTTGGTTAGCAGATAAGTATGTTAACCATTTGCACCACCCAGGGATTTCTGAAAGAGAAGCGTAGTGCCGTGAAAATAGTATGGCTCAGTAAATGGTACTTTTTAACCACTTGATTAGCTCACTGGCCGATTCAACCACTACTTCCTGAGTCCCTGCTATGTGGCAAGCACTGTACGAGGCTATGGAGATACAACTGTCAGGGAGATTTCTTCTCTGGGCTCCACACCTGTGTATCCAGCTCTTTTACTTGACCTCAAACCCTACATGCTTAAAATGTGAGCTCACATGACTTTGCCCAAGCCTTTTCCCCATCCTGTTCCCAGCTGAGTGAATGGTACCATTATTCAGAGAAGCAATACAGTGCAGTGGTTAGGGGCACTGAGGCGAGACTACCTGTGATGGGTACTGGCAAAGCCACTTACTTGAGTGTGTTACTGTACCTCTCTATGCCTCAGTTTCATCACAGGGCTGGAGATTAAATGATCTAATACATATAGAATAATGTGTGCTAGCTATTATTACTACCCATCTAGGTATCCAAGCCAGAAAACCAGAAGTCATATTTGATACTTCCTTTTCCTCCAACCCTCTACCCCCAAGTCCTGTTATTTTATCTTCTAAATGATTCAGGAATCTACTCAATTATCTTTCTCTTCATCACCAAAGTCCTGGCTTAAGCCACTGTCATCTGTCTGCTGAACTACTGCAGTTGTCCACTGTTTGGTCTTTCTACTTCCACTCATTCATGTCTGCTCTGTTCTTCACATTAGAGCTAAGTTGACCTTACTGTAATGTTGATCTGATCATGTCACCATGCCTGCAAGAGGTTCAGGGTCTCCAGCTTCTACTCACAGTTCATGCTGTTCCCCCTTTTGCTTTCTGCTCCACCAGCAGGGATCTTCTTAGTTGTTGTTATTAGGTGCTGCCTAGTCAATTCCGACTCACAGCAACCCCATGTGACAGAGTAGGACTACCCCATAGGGTTTACTTGGATGTAATCTTTACAGGAGCACACTGCCAGGTCTTTCTCCCCTGGAGCCACTGGGTGGGTTCCAACCATCAACCTTTGGTTAGCAGCTGAGTGCTTAACCGGGGTCTTCTTATACCCCTTATAAAGCAGGGCTTCTCTACCTTGGTGCCACTGACATTTGGGCTGTATACTTCTCTGTTATGGGGGACTGCCCTGTGCCTTCAGGATGTTTAGCAGCATCCTTGACTTCTAGCTGCTAAATACCAGTAGCACCCTCCCTCCAAGTTGTGATAACCAAAAATATCTCCAGACATTGCCAAATGTCCCCTGGGGGGAAAAAATCACCCAAGGTTGAGAACCACTCCTGTAAGTGTTATCTCCCTCCTGACCCCTCTTAGTGGTATGGCTCTTTTAATTCACACATGTAGCCTTTTTCCCCTCACATTCAGAAGACCCCCGTTGGGCCAGGGTCAGGGTGGCTCTGGATATCAGCTGCACACTGTCTCGGGTTAGCATTCTCCTACACTGACCCTGTTCGTCCCATCCCCTGCCTTTGTGGAGTGTTTCCTCATGTGGAGTGTTTCCTCACTATCTGGCCTCAGTCAAGATCACCTAGTTCATTCATTACAACAGCCTTAATTATTTTGAAAGTCCACTAGGAGACTTTTCTCAATGGACCCTTGCAAATTCCTGGATACAAATGGATATATGAGGCAACCCCTAAGACCCCATGCCAAAAGATACATTGCAGAAGGAGTGATGTCTTACCCCCATACCTCCAGTGTCTAAGCAGCAGATCAGTGCCCAGCTGAAAGTCCTTCGACACGTATTTACCTGGAAGAGAAATGGAATGTGACAGTCACTTACTTAAGCCAACCACAATCATATTTTCTGTGCGATGAGTGCTCTCTTCCGTACTTGAGAGATTCATCAGTTTGATTGCCTTCCAATCCCACCTTCAACTCTCTTATCTGCTCATACACTCTCATCCGAGTTCATAGGTGTAGACCTTGACACAGGTTATCCTTGGAGCCCACCTGGTAATGCCTGGGAATCTGGTGACCTAAGTAGCAGGAGACAGAAACAAAAGGCTAGACCAAGAAATCTCAGCAAGACGTGACAGGCCTTTGGCCTATCCCGCTCAGGAGGTAAAAAAGGGATTCAGAGATGGACTTTCAAGGCAGAATTACCAGATTTAGAAACTGAAAATACAGGATGCCCAGTTAAATTTGAATTTCAGATAAACAACAAATAACATTTCAGTATAAGCGTATCTCATGCAATATTTGGGACACACATACTAAAACACCCTTCATTGTTTTTCTGAAGTTTAAATTTAACTGGGCATTCTGTATTTTATCTGGCAGCACCTTCCCAGGCTACCGTCAACCCACTTAGCACTCCCTGAAACGACAGAACCACATAGCAGTCAGGGTTTTATTTCACAGCTTTGCTTGCCTGAGAGGCAGCCATGGGTCGGTCACTCATGGCTTTTGTGTTGGCCTCGTGGAAGTGAACCACCCAGCCAGAAGGTAAACCAGAGTAAACAGCCCTGAGCTGGAAAGAGCAAAGGACTGTTTCCAGTAACAGATTTAGTAGAGAGGATGCCGACTTCTGCCTTTACAAGGAGGGCCTCGCCCAATGTGCTTGCGTCTTGGCTAAAACAGCTCCTTTCTGTTTTTCTTGGAGAAACACATTGGGGAGCCCTGCTTTGTGGCATGCATACTCTCTTTAATGGAATGGGAAGTTTTCCTCCTGAAGACAGGCGTTTTATAGAGTGATTTCATTCCTCTAAACTCTTCACGTGTTTGTTCCCTCAGTGAAAGGAAGAGGAGGTGCAAGCTGGTGAGGAGATGCCAGACCAGGAGTCCAGGAGACAGCTGTCCAAATGGGCCTTGGCTCGGACTGCCTGAGGCTAGAACACTCACAGTAGAGAAAGACCAAGGACAGAAAGTGGCCCAGAGCAGCCACACATGAAGGGCCTCCCTGAATCCCTGATAGGGCCCTCTAGGGATTTCCAGTCTTTCCAGACCCTAAGGATCGATCCAGAAAGAAATGATCATAAAAATTCTTTACAAAGTTTTAAAGCATTTTTACAGGCTTTATCTCATTAGGCTCTTGCAGCAGCTGTGTGAGGCTGGGAGGCCTGATAAGGAAATGGAAGCTAGAGACACGACTTTCCCAGAATTACAGGCTGGTGAAGGATGGAGCTAGGGCTCAAACCCAAGTGTCTTGGTCCCAGTCCAGGGATCATTCTAAGACTGTCAGAAGACCTGTCACTCCTCCCAGGTGGCTTGGATGACCATGAACAAACTCAGTAAGCAGGGTGACCAACTGTCCCGGTTTGTCCAAGGACTGAGGAATTTCTGAGGACATAGGAATTTTAGTGCTAAAATTAAGGCAGTCTCGTGCAAAGCAAGATGGTTGGTCACCCTGCCTGTGAGTCAGCAGGAACACCCTCCCTGCCTCAACTCCCTCCCCTTTCTGATAGGGGACACCTGAGCAAGACCTCAGCCTTAGATGAACAAAGTTGGAAAGGAAAAGATAAAAGAGTTAGAGAAAGGGGAGAGATTTGAGGGCCATGCAGTCTTACCTCTATGCCTTTGCCCAAGCTGATCCTTCAGCTTGGAGCCCATTTCCCTCCCCACATTATCTCTCCTATCTCTCATTCACTCAGCTTTTAAATATTCTTCAGATCTCCTAAAGGAACCTGGGATACCACCAGAGGCACCCATGATGTCCCCAAGTTTGTGTAAGGTCCTCTGTGAGCTCCTAATGTATAATGACTTCATCACAGAATTTTGTATTAAATGTTTCTGTTTACTTGCCTATCTCCTTCTGCAAAGCAATCCATGAGGGCAGGGGCCATCTTCATTCCTTTGTAATTCAACAAATATTTATTGATTGTCTAGATATGTTACACCTGGGGATATGATGATGATGAAAACAAATACAGTTCATGGAGTCTTTTGGGTGAGACAGATGTTAATCAAATAATCACACATGTAAATGCAAATTTACATCTATGTCAATAACCATTTAGTTTTTTTTTTTTATATATATTTTATTGTACTTCAGGTGAAGGCTTACAGAACAAATAGTTTCTCATGAAACAGTAGTACACATGTTGTTTTATGACATTGGTTAACAACCCCACAACATATTAACCCTCTAAATTCTCAACCTTTTCTTTTTTTTTTTTTTGGTGAAAATACACGTAGCCAAAGATACACCGTTTCAAAAATTTCTACAAACACAGTTCAGTGACATTGACTATGCTCTTCCAATTGTGCTGTTATTCTTACTTAAGGTGAAGGCTTACAAAACAAAATATTTTCTCATTTAACAGTTACTACAAATGTTGCCCTATGACAATGGTTAACAATCACACAACTCATCAACAATATCCTTACTCAACCTTGTGTTCCCTATCACCAGCTTCCTTGTCCCCTTCTGCCTTCTGGCCCTTGTCACTGGACTCCTGTACCTTGTTAGTCTCATTTGGTTTTACGGGGCTGTCCACTCCCAGGCTGAACAGTGAACCTTGGAGTTAACTTCACCACTGAGCTAAAAGGGTGTCTGGAGGCCATACTTTCGGGGTTTCTCCAGTCTCCTTTAGGCCAGTAAATCTGGTATTTTTTTGTGTGTGTGTGAGTTAGAATTATGCTCTACATCCTTCTCCAGCTCTGTCCAGAACCTCTGTTGTGATCCTGGTCAGAGCAGTCAGTGGTGGTAGCCGGGCACGATCTAGCTGTACTGGACTCAGTCTGGTGGAGGCCTTGGTAGCTGTGGACAATTAGTCCTTCAGAGTAATCTTTTCCTTGTATCCTGTTCTCTTCATTCTCCCTTGCTCCCGAAGGGATGAGACCAGTGGAGTATCTTAGATGGCCGCTCACAGGCTTTTAAGACCCCAGACACTACTCACCAAGGTAGAATGTAGAGCATTGTCTTTATAAGCTGTATCATGCCAATTGAGCTAGATGTTCCCCAAGACCATGGTCCCCACAGCCCTCAGCCCAGCAATTCAGTCCCTCAGGGAGTTTGGATGTGTCTATGGGGCTTCCATGACCTTTCCTTGTACAAGTTGTGCTAGTTTCCCCTGTGTTGTGTACTGTCTCACCCTTCACCCAAGATACCACTTATCTATTGCCTATTTAGTATTTCCCCCCCACCCCTCCCATCCCTGGTAACCAACAAAGATTGTTACATTTTGTGCGTGAACTTTTCCATGGGTTTTTACAATAGAGGTCTCATACAATATTTGTCCTTTTGTGATTGACTTATTTCACTCAGCATAATGTCCTCCAGTTTCATCCATGTTATGAGATGGTTCACAGATTAATTGTTGTTCTTTCTCGTTGCATAGTACTCCATTGTGTGTATGTACCGTAGTTTGTTTACCCATTCCACTGTTGATGGGCATCTAGGTTGTTTCCATTGTTTTGCTATTGTGAACAATTCTGCAGTGAAGATTGGTGTGCATATGTCTGTTTGTATGATGGCTCTTATTTCTCTAGGATATACTCCTAGGAGTGGGATTGCTGGATCATATGGTATTTCTATTTCTAGTTTTCTAAGGAAGCACCATATCATTTTCCAAAATGGTTGTACCATTTTGCATTCCCACCAGCAGTGCATAAGAGTTCCAATTGCCCAGCAGCCTCTCCAAAGTTTGTTATTTTCTGTTTTTTAGATTTGTGCCAGTAATGCCAGTGTGAGATGATATCTCATTGTGGTTTTGATTTGCATTTCTATAATGGCTAGTGATCGTGAGCATTTACTCATGTGTCTGTTAACTGCTTGAACATCTTCTTTGGTGAAGTGTCTGTTCATTTCCTTTGCCCATTTTTTATTTGGATTATTTGTCTTTTTGCTGTAGAGGTGTTGGATTTTCCTGTAGATTTTAGAGATTAGACCTTTGTCAGATGTGTAATAGCCAAAAATGTTTTCCCAGTCTGTAGGTTCTCTTTTTACTCTTTTGGTGAAGTCTTTTGATGAGCATAAGTGTTTAATTTAAAAGATCCCAGTTATCTAGCTTATCTTCTGGAGTTTGTATGTTGTTAATTATGGTTTGTATCCTGTTAATGCCGTGTATTAGAGTCTCTAGCATTGATCCTATTTTTTCTTCTATGATCTTTATAGTTTTTGGTTTTATATTTAGGTCTTTGATCCATTTTGAATTATTTTTTGTGTATGGTATGAGGTATGGGTCCTGTTTCATTTTTTTGCAGATGGACATCTAGTTTTGGCAGCACTGTTTGTTAAAAAGACTGTCTTTTCCCCATTTGATGGACTTTGGGCTCTTGTCAAAGGTCAGGTGACCATAGGCAATTAGATTTACATCTGGGTTCTCCGTTCTGTTCCACTGGTCAATGTATCTGTCATTTACCAGTACCAGGCTGTTTTGACTACTGTAGCTGTATAGTAGATTCTGAGGTCAGGTTGTGTGATTCCTCCTACTTTATTATTCTTCTTCAATAGTGCTTTACTTGTCTGGGGCCGCTTCCCTTTCCAGATAAAGGGAATGATTGTTTTTTTCACCTCTTTAAAGAATGTTGTTGGTATTTGGATCAGGATTGCACTGTATTTGTAGATTGCTTTGGGTAGAATTGTCATTTTCACAATGTTGAGTCTGCCTATGCATGAGCATGGTATGTTTTCCCATTTACATAGATCTTTTTTGGTTTCTTGCAGTAGTGTTTTGTAGTTTTCCTTGTATAGGTCTTTTACATTCCTGGTTAGATTTATTCCTGAGTATTTTATTTTTTTTAGGGACTATTATAAACGGTATTGTTATCCTGATTTCCTTTTCATCATTCTCTTTATTAGTGTATAGGAATCCAACTGATATTTGTATGTTTATCTTGTATCCTGCTACTCTGCTGAATCTTTGTATTAGCTCCAGTAGTTTTCTCGTGGAGTCTTTAGGGTTTTCTATATCTAGTATCATATCATCTGCAAATAGGGACAGTTTTACTTTCTTATTACCAGTTTGGATGCCCTTTATTTCTTTTTCTTGCCTTGTTGCTCTAGCTAGAAATTCCAGCACAATGTTAAATAGGAGTGATGATAAAGGGCATCTTTGTCTTGTTCCTGTTCTCAAGGGGAATGTTTTCAGCCTCTCTCCATTAAGAATGATGTTGGCTGTTGGTTTTGCATAGATGCCCTTTATTATGTTGAGAAATTTCTCTTCTGTACCTATTTGATTGAGAGTTTTTATCAGGAATGGGTGTTGGACTTTGTCGAATACCTTTGCTGTATCCTTTGAGATGATTATATGATCATTTTATTTTGTTTTATTTATGTGGTGGATTACGTAGATTGATTTTCTGATGTTGAACCATTCTTGCATACCTGGTGTGAATCCTACTTGATCGTGGTGTGTTATTTTTTTGATACGTTGTTGAATTCTATTGGCTAGAATTTTGTTGAGAATTTTTGCATTGATATTCATGAGAGATATTGATACGTAATTTTTTTTTTGGTGTCTTTGCCTGGTTTTGGTATCAGGGTTATGCTGGCTTCATAGAGTAAATTTGGAAGTATCATTTCCTTGTATATGTTCTGAAATACTTTGAGTAGTACTGGTGTAAATTCTTCTCTGAATGTTTGGTAGAATTCTACAGTGAAGCCATCTGGGCCAGGGCTTTTTTTCTTTTTTAATTACCTTTTCAATCTCTTCTCTTGATATGGATTTGTTCAGATTTTCAACATCAATTTGTGTAGTTTGAATAGGTAGTGTGATTCTAGAAATTTGTCCATTTGCTCTAGATTTTCAAATTTGTTGGAGTATAGTTTTTCATAATACTGTGATATGACCCTTTTTATTTCAGTTGGGTCTGTTGTAATGTCCCCATTTCATTTCTTATTTGGGTTATTTGTGTCTTCTCCTGTTTTTCTTTTGTCAGTTTGGCTAGTGGTTTGTCAATTTTGTTGATTCTTTCTATTGTTTTTCTATTCTCTATTTCATTTATTTCTGCTCTGATCTTTATTATTTCCTTTCTTCTGGTGGCTGTAAGCTTCTTTTGCTGTTCTATTTGTTTGAGTTGTGTAGCTAATGTTTTGATTTTGTCCCTTTCTTTTTTTTGATGCGTGCATCTATTGCTATAAATTGACTTCTGAGCACTACTTTTGCTGTGTCTAAAAGATTTTGGTATGATGTGTTTTTATTCTCATTTGATTCTTGGAATTTTTTGGTTCCATCTCTGATTTTTTCTATTACCCAATAGTTTTTAAACAGGTTGTTATTTAGTTTCCATGTAACTGATATTTTTTCCTTGCTCTTCCTGTTGTTAATTTCTACCTTGATGGTGTTGTGGTCAGAGAAGGTACTCAGTGTTTTGGATCTTATTGAGGGTTGCTTTGTGGTCTATTCAGGAGAACGTTTCATGTCCATTGGAAAAGGATGTGTACTTTGCAGCTGTTGAGTGGAGTGTTCTATATATGTCTGTGAATTTAGTTTGGCAGATTGTGGCCTTTAGATCTTCTGTGTCTTTGCTGAGTTTCTTTCTAGATGTTCTGTCCTTTACCGAGAGTGGTGTGTTGAAGTCTCCTACTATTACAGTGGAACTGTCAATTTCTCTTTTCATTGTTGTTAAAGTTTGTTTTATGTATTTTGGAGCCCTGTCATTGGGTGGGTAGATGTTTATTATGATTATGTCTTCATGCTGGATCATCCCTTTAATCATGATATAGTGCCCTTCTTTGTCTTTTGTGCTGGATTTTGTTTTAAAATCTATTTTATCTGCGATTAATATTGTCACTCCTGCTCCTTTTTGGTAGCTGTTTGCTTGATATATTTTTTTCCATCCTTTGATTTTTAATAAATTTATGTCTTTGTTTCTAAGGTGTGTCTCTTGTAGATAGAATATTGCTGGATCCTGTTTTTTAATCCATTCTGTCACTTACTGTCTCTTTATGGGGTACTTAGGCCATTTATGTTCAGTGTAATTACTGATAGGTGTGAGTTTATTGCTGTCATTTTGTAGTGCTTTTTTTTGTGGTGCTGACAATTTCTTTATTCCTCTTACTCTCTTGTGCTGAATTCCTTTTGTTTGTGGATTTTTTTTTTTCATTTCTTTTGTTTTTACTGAGACTTTATGTTTTTATTCTTTATTTTGATGAGTAGATTTGTTGACTTTCTTTGTGGTTACCTTGAAATTTACCCTTATCTTCCTAGGTTTGAACCAGTCTATTATTACTTGGTATCAACTTGCCTTCCTGTACTTTAGAAAGTTCTATACCTACCCCGTTTATTCCCTCTTTTATTGTTCTGACGTTGTTGTCATTTTCAGATTAACCTTTCTTGTTCCCTGCTGTAAATCTTTTGGTTTTCAATAGTCCTTGAGAGTTCATTTCCTAGGTGGGTGTCTGGCTGGTGCAATCTTGCGTCCTGGATTCAGGCCATTATCTGATGTTATTTGTTCTCAAACCAAAGGAATCCCTTTAATAATTCTTGTAAATTTGGTTTGGTTTTCACATAGTTCCTTAATTTCTGTTTATCTGGAAGTGTCCTAATTTCACCATCATATTTGAATGAGAGTTTTGCAGGATATATTATTCTTGGTTGGCAGTTTTTTCCTTTCAATGTTTTATATGTGTCATCCCATTGCCTTCTTGTCTGCATGGTTTCTGTTGAGCAATCAGAGCTTAGCCTTATTGTTTCCCTTCTGTATGTGACTTTTTGTTTTTCTTGAGCTGAGACTGAACTTCTTTCCATTAAACTTTCGACACCAGATTAAACTTTCTCCAAATAGAAGATCTTTTTCAATTTTGGCGGCTCTCATTTTTTCATGAATGTTCAGTTCATAAAGAAGTAGGAAAGGGGAGTACGGTGCCTATTGAAAAAGGCACCCCTTTCTCCAGGTGTTTGCAGCCTTAACCCAGGTTTGGAAAGTGGGGTGCAGGCTGGATTTCAACCCTTTGTTACTCCCCTTGAAACACAAATAACCAGCATGACCTTACATTTTTTAAAAGAATATTCTATAACATAAGTGCCATTTCTCTATCATGGCATTGTAATAGAATTACCAAACTTACTGTCTTAGTCATCCAGGGCTGCTCTAACAGAGATACCACAAGTGGATGGCTTCAACAAAGAGAAATTTATTCTTTCACAGTCCAGTAAGCTACAAGTCCCAATTCAGGGCATCAGCTCCAGAAGAAGGCTTTCTGTCTCTGTTGGCTCTGGAGGAAGGTCCTCGTGATGTATCAGTCTTCCTTTGGTCTGGGAGCATCTCAGCGCAGGAACCTCAGGTATAAAGGATGCACTCTGCTCCCGGCACTGCTTTCTTAGTGGTGTGAGGTTCCCATGTGTCTCTGCTTGCTTTTATCTTTTACATATCAAAAGAGATTGGATTAACACTATCTAATCTTGTCAACCTCATCAGTATAACCTCATCACAGTGATAGAATTTACAACACATAATGAGATCACATATAACCTCATCATAGTGAGAGAGTTTACAATACATAAGGAAATCACATCAGATTACACAATTGTACAATACTGGTAATCATGACCTAGCCAAGTTGCTACACACAATTCAATCCATGACACTTACTGTATATCAGGCACTAATCTAAGCACTTTATGTATGTATCACTGAATCCTCATAACAGCTCCTTCTTGTTGTTGTTGTTAGGTGCTGTCAAGTCAGTTCCAACTAATAGCGACGCTAGGTACAACAGAACAAAACACTGCCTGGTCCTCCACCATCCTCACAATTGTTATGTTTGAGCCTATTGTTACAGCCACTGTGTCAGTCCATCTGGTTGAGGGTGTTCCTCTCTTTGCTAACAGTCTACTTTACCAAGCATGATGTCCTTCTCCAGGGACTGGTCTCTCCTGATAACATGTCCAAAGTATGTGAGACAAAGTCTTGCTCTTTATAGAATGAGGAAATAGAGTAACTTGCCAAGATAACACAAGTAGTAATGGTGGAGTTAAGTTTGTTCTCTTAACCACTTGCTGTCCTGTTAGACATGGGAAGATTTATTACAGCAGGGCAAGGCAAATGGGCCAGATGAAGGTCAAAAATGAGAAATGAAAGATGAGTAAGAAAATTCAGGGAAGGAGAAAATAAGAGAAGGAAAGTAAAGTAGAGCCAGGAATAAAATTTGTAACAAAATGCCTGCCATGGAGTCCTATTCATATCCAGAGATAAGTCACACACACAGTTAGCTCTGAGCTTTTTTGTAGTCTACAGGAAGGAGGAAGTCACAGCCATTTTCAAGATTCCCAACGTCTATACGGATAAAGATCAAGTATCTGGGGAGAAGCACAACTCTTTGTGGAGCTAATTGTCTCCACTTTGTCTCTGAAGGGAATCACTATGTAGAGAAATGGTTAAGCACTTAGTTGCTAACCAAAAGGTTGGCAGTTCAAACCCACCAAGAGAAGCCTTGGAAGAAAGGCCTGGTGATCTACTTCCAAAACGTCATAGCCTTGAAAACCATATGAAGAGCAGTTCTACTCTGACACACGTGGGGTCACCATGAGTTGGAAATGACTCGGTGGCAACTGATTGGTCTTTGAAGAGCCACTTGTCCAAAGTCTCACAGCTGGTCCACCAGAATTTAAACCCCATCCACATGACTCTAGAACCCACGTTCTCAGCATGGCCCCTCATTGCTACTGAAACTGGAGTGGAACTCTTGATAAATGTTTGTTGAGTAGATATGTGACTGACCAACAGAATCAGAATAGTAATTCAGGAATGTCTAGGGCTATAGGAGTGTGACTTGATGCTATGCATCCATTCTTTTTTTTTTTTTTTTGGTTATTTTTAACAATATTTTATTGTGTTTTAGGTGAAAGTTTACACAGCAAATTAGGTTCCCATTTAACAATTTTTGTACAAATTGTTCCGTCACATTGGTTACAATTTTCACAATGTGTCAGCATTGTCATAATTTCCATTCTGTTTGTTCTGTTTCCATTGATTTAGCTTCCCTCTTTCCCACCACCCACCCTCCAGCCTTCTCACCTTTGCTTTTTAGCAAATGTTGACCATTTGGCAGGGCCGGATTAAGGCATGTGAGGGCCCTAAACACTGATAATCTATGGTACCCCCTCCTCTGCTTTGTCATGCATTTGAACAGGATATGAGTGATATGTATATATATATATATATATATATATATATATATATGTATATACATGTATATATCTGTGTGTTTGTGTATGTGTGTGTCTTAGCTATCCATGGTGTAACTTATTTTAGAATTCAACTATAATATTAGCTATTGAATGTATGCCGTTTTAGCTGAATGAGATGAATTGGGTTATAAAATTTTAGTGGATATGGGGAACTAAGATTTGTACTGTATACCACATTTTCTACAAAAAAAAAAAAAATTCCACATATTCTATAAAAAAGAAAATGAATCAGTGAACTTAGTTGTTTCAACAATCGATGTAAAATTCTGTTGATCTCCCACAATGAAAAATTGACTTTCACCAATTTTTCTTTAAATGCTCATACTTCAGTTTTGATGCTTGTTTCATAATAAATGCTATAATTATAAATGAACAAATGAAAAGATGTCATAAAAGAAAATTTAATAATCAGAAAACAAATATTGTAACAAATTACTAACATGTTAGGATTAAAAACATTTCTTTCTATACAAATTTTACAAATTCTTCTATGATTTCATCACAATTAAGCTGCCAAATAGTATCTATTTCCATACATAATAAGGTAAATGAATCCAGTCTTTCCTGAATCATTGTTGTACGCTGAGAGTTTTTGAGTCTCTGTTGTTGTTAGGTGCTGTTGAGTCGGCTCTGTCTCATAGTGACCCTGTGCACAACAGATCGAAATGCTGCCTGGTCCTGCTCCATGCCCATAATCATTGTGATGTTTGAGCCCATGGTTGCAGCCACTGTGTTAACCCATCTTGTCAAGGGCATTCGTCTTTTTCGCTGACCCTCTATCTTGCTAAGCATGTGTTTCTCCAGGGACTGATCCCTCCTGATAATATGTCCAAAGTACATGAGACAAAGTCTCTCCATCTTTGCTTCTAAGGAGCATTCTGGCTCTACTTCTTCCAGGACAGACTTGTTCGTTCTTCTGGTAGTCCATGGTGTATTCAATATTTTTTGCCAACAAAATAATTCAAAGCCATCAATACTTCTTCGGTCTTCCTTATTCATTGTCCAGCTTTTGGGTGCATATGAGGCAATTGAAAATATCATGGCTTGGGTCAGGTGCACCTTAGTTCTCAAAGTGACATCTCCATTTTCCAACACTTTAAAGAGGTCTTTTGCAGCAGATTTGCCCAATGAAATATGTTGTCTGATTTCTTGGCTAGTCTTTGTCCCTGGACTGTTGTGCCCCATTACTCTCGTTTTGTTTTATGGAGCTGTCTAATCTTCGACTGAACAGTGAACCTTGGGAGTGACTTCATTACTAAGCTAAAAGGGTGTCTGGGGGCCATACTCTCAGGGTTTCTCCAGCCTCTGTCAGGCCAGTAAGTCTGGTCTTTTTTGTGAGTTAGAATGTTGTTCTATATTTTTCTCCCACTCTGTCCAGGATCCTCTGTTGTGATCCCAGTCAGAGCAGTCACTGGTGGTAGTCGGGCACCATCTAGTTGTACTGGATTCAGTCTGGT
Source organism: Dugong dugon (assembly GCA_030035585.1). Lineage (NCBI taxonomy): Eukaryota > Metazoa > Chordata > Mammalia > Sirenia > Dugongidae > Dugong > Dugong dugon. Next base: position 159,538,392 of record CM057462.1, read on the forward strand.
GGAGGCAGTGGTAGTTGTGGTCCATTAGTCTTTTGGACTAATCTTTTCCTTGTATCTTGTGTTCTTCATTTTCCCTTGCTTCTGAAAGGGGTAAGATTGTGGAGTACCTTAGATGGCTGCTCACAGGCTTTTAAGACCCCAGATGCTACTCACCAAGGTAGAACATAGAACATTTTCTTTATAAACTGTGTTATGCCAATTGAGCTAGATGTTCCCCGAGAGCATGGTCCCCACAGCCCTCTGCCCAGCCGTTCAATCCCTCCGGGAGTTTGGATGTGTCTATGGAGTTTCCATGACCTTTCCTTGTACAAGTTGTACTGGTTTCCCCAGTATTGTGTACTGACTTACCCTTCACCAAAGTAAGCACTTATCTATTGTCTCTTTAGCATTTCCCCCACCCCCACACCTCCCATCCCTCATAACCAACAAAGATTATTTCTTTTTGTGTGTAAACTTTTTCATGAGTGTCTTAGTCATCTACTGCTGCTATAACAGAAATACCACAAGTGGATGGCTTTAACAAAGAGAAATTTATTCTCTCACAGTCTAGTAGGCCAGAAGTCCAAATTCAGTGCATCACCTCCAAGGGAAGTCTTTCTCTCTGTCGGCTCTGGAGGAAGGTCCTTGTCGTCATCAGTCTTCCCCTGGACTAGGAGCTTCTCTGTGCAGGAAGCTCAGGTCCAAAGGACGCATTCTGTTCCTGGCACTGCTTTCTTGGTGGTATGAGGTCCCCACTTCTCTGCTTGCTTCTTTTTCCTTATATCTCTTAGAATAGATAAAAAGTGGTGCAGGCCACACCCCAGGGAAATTCCCTTTACATTGGATCAGAGATGTGACCTGGGTAAGGGCGGTGATACATTCCCACCCTAATCCTCTTTAACGTAAAATTACAATCACAAAACGTAGGACAACCACACAACACTGGGAATCATGGCTTAGCCAAATTGATACACACATTTTTGGGGAACACAGTTCAATCCATGACAACGAGTTTTTACTGCAGAGGTCTCGTACAATATTTGTCCTTTCATAATTGACTTATTTCACTCAGCATAATGTCCTCTAGTTTCATCCATATTATCAGATGCGTCACAGATTCATCATTGTTCTTTATCATTGCATAATTCTCCACTGTGTGTATATACCATAGTTTGTTTATCCATTCCTCTGTTGATGGGCATCTAGGTTGTTCCCATGTTTTCGCTATTGTGAACAATGCTGCAATGAACATGAGTGTGCATATGTCTATTCAAGTGATGGCTCTTACTTCTCTAGGATGTATTCCTAGGAGTGGGATTGCTGGATTTTATGGTATTTCTATTTCTAGTTTTCTAAGGAAGTGCCATATCATTTTCCAAAATGTTTGTATCATTTTGCATTCCCACCAGCAGTGTATAAGAGTTCCGATCTCCCCGCAGCCCCTCCAACATTTATTTCCAGTGTTTTTGATTCCTGCCAGTAATGCTGAGGTGAGATGGTATCTATTGTGGTTTTAATTTGCATTTCTCTAATGGCTAGTGATTGCGAGCATTTCCTTATGTGTCTGTTGGCAGCCTGAATGTCTCCTTTGGTGAACTGTCTGTTCACTTCCTTTGCCCATTTTTTAATTAAATTGTTTGTCTTTTTGTTGTGGAGGTGTTGGATTTTCTTGTAGATTTTAGAGATTAAACCTTAGTCTGACTTGCAATGTCCAAAATTTTTTTCCCAGTCTGTAGGTTCTCTTTTTACTCTTTTGGTGAAGTCTTTTGAAGAGCATAAGTGTTTAATTTTTAGAAGATCCCAGTTATCTAGCTCATCTGCTGGAGTTTGTGTGTTGATGGTTATGGTTTGTATCCTTTTAATGCCGTGTATTAGGGCCTCTAGCATTAATCCTATTTTTTCTTCTATGAACTTTATAGTTTTTGGCTTTATATTTAGGTCTTTGATCCATTTTGAATCAGTTTTTGTATATGGTGTGCAGTATGGGTCCTGCTTCATTTTTTTGCTGAGGGACATCCAGTTTTGCCAGCACCATTTGTTAAGAATACTGTTTTTTCCCATTTGATGGACTTTGGGCCCTTGTCGAAGATCAGGTGACCGTAGGTGGATGGATTTACATCTGGCTTCTCAATTCTGTTTCATTGGTCAATGTATCTGTCGTTGCACAGTACCAGGCTGTTTTGACTACTGTAGCTGTATAGTAGGTTCTGAGGTCAGGTAGTGCGAGTCCTCCTACTTTATTCTTCTTCAGTAGTGCTTTACTTATCCAGTGAGTCTTCCCTTGCCATATAAAGTTAATGATTAGTTTTTCCATCTCTTTGAAGAATGTTGTTGGTATCTGCATCGGGATTGCACTGTATTTGTAAATTGCTTTGGGTAGAATTGTCATTTTCACAATGTCAAGTCTACCTATCCCTGATCATGGTATGTTTTTCCATTATGTAGATCCCTTTGGGTTTCTTGCAATAGTGTTTTATAGTTTTCTTTAGGGTCTTTTACTTCCCTGGTTAGATTTATTCCTGAGTATTTTATTTTTTTAGGGACTATTATAAATGGTATTGCTTTCCTGCTCTCTGTTTCATTTTTCTCTTTATTGGTGTATAGGAATCCAACTCATTTTTGTATATTTATCTTGTATCCTGCTTCTCTGCTGAATCTTTCTGTTAGTTCCAGTAGTTTTCTTGTGGAGTCTTTTGGGTTTTCTATGTATAATATCATATCATCTGCAAATAGGGACAGTTTAACTTCATTACCAATTCGGATGCCCTTTATTTCTTTTGCTTGCCTTATTGCTCTAGCTAGGACTTCCAGCACAATGTTAAATAGGAGCGGAGACAAAGGGCATCCTTTTCTTGTTCCTGTACTCAAGGAGAATGTTTTCAGCCTCTCTCTGTTAAGAATGATGTTGGCTGTTGGTTTTGCAGAGATGCCCTTTATTATATTGAGAAATTTCCCTTCTATACCTATTTTATTGAGAGTTTTTATCAGGAATGGGTGTTGGACTTTGTCAAATGGCCTTTCTGCATCAAGTTCATGTGATTCTTTTCTTTCCTTTTATTTATGTGGTGGATTGATTTTCTAATGTTGAGCCATCCTTGCATACCTGGTATGAATTCTACTTGGTCATGGTGTGGTTTTTTTTTTTTTTTATATGATGCTGAATTTTATTGGCTAGAATTTTGTTGAGAATTTTTGCATCAATATTCATGAGCGTTACTGGTCTGTAATTTTCTTTTTTTGGGTGCCTGGTTTTGGTATCAGGGTTCTGCTGGCTTCATAGAATGAATTTGGAGGTGTCACTTCCTTTTTTATGTTCTGAAATAGTTTGAGTAGTACTGGTATAAGCTCTTCTCTGAATGTTTGGCAGAATTATCCAATGAAGCCATCTGGGCCAGAGCTTTTTCTTTTGTTGGGAGTTTTTTTTTTTTTTTTATTATTACCTTTTCAGTCTCTTCTCTTGTTATAGGTCTGTACAGATTTTCAACATCACTTTTGTTAGTCTGGGTAGGTAGTGTGTTTCCAGAAATTTATCCATTTCTTCTAGGTTTTCAAATTTGTTGGAGTATAGTTTTTCAAAATATTCTGTTATAATCCTTTTTATTTCAGTTGGGTCTGTTGTAATGTCCCCCATTTCATTTCTTATTTGGGTTATTTGCATCCTGTCCTGTTTTCCTTTTGTCAGTCTAGCCAGTGGTTTGTTGATTTTGTCGATTCTTTCAAAGAACCAACTTTCAGTTTTGTTGATTCTTTCTATTGTTTTTCTGTTCTCTATTTCATTGATTTCTGCTCTGATCTTTACTATTTCCTTTCTTCCAGTGGTTGCGGGATTTTTTTGCTGTTCTCTTCCTATTTGTTTGAGTTCTGTAGTTAATGTTTTGATTTTGTCCCTTTCTTCTTTTTTGATATGTGCATCTATTGCTATAAATTGTCCTCTGAGGACTGCCTTTGCTGTGTCCCAAAGGTTTTGGTATGATGTGTTTTCATTCTCATTTGATTCTAGGAATTTTTTGATTCCATCTCTGATTTCTTCTATTACCCAGTGGTTTGTAAGCAGGGTGTTATTCAGTTTCCATGTAATTGATTCTTTTTCCTTGCTCTTCCTGTTGTTAATTTCTACTTTGATGGCATTGGGTTCAGATAACATATTTTGTATTATCACAACGTTTTGGATCTCGTTGAGGGTTGCTCTGTGGCCTAAGATGTGGTCTATTCTGGAGAACATTCCGTGTGCATTGGAAAAGAATGTGTACTTTGCAGCTGTTGGGTGGAGTGTTCTATATATATCTATGAGGTCAATTTGGCTGATTGTGCCCTTTAGGTCTCCTGTATCTTTGTTGAGTTTCTTTCTAGATGTTCTGTCCTTTACCTAGAGTGGTGTGTTGAAGTTTCCTATTATTGTGGAACTGTCAATTTCTCTTTTCAGTGCCGTTAGAGTTTGTTTTATGTATTTTGGAGCTCTGTAATTGGGTGCATAGATGTTTATTATGGTTATGTCTTCATAATGGATCATCCCCTTAATCATTATATAGTGTCCTTCTTTGTCTTTTATGGTGGATTTTGTTTTAAAATCTATTTTATCTGAGATTAGTATTGCCACTCCTGCTCCTTTTTGGTAGCTGTTTGCTTGATATATTTTTTTCCATCCTTTGATTTTTAATAAATTCACGTCTTTGTTTCTGAGGTGTGTCTCTTATAGACAACATATTGATGGAGCCTGTTTTTTTTATCTATTCGGTCACTGTCCATCTCTTTATGGGTGCATTTAGGCCATATACATTCAGTGTAATTATTGATAGGTTTGAGTTTATTTCTGTCATTTTATATATATATATATATATATATATATATATATATATATATATATATTTTTTTTTTTTTTTGTGGTGCTGACGTTTTCTTTGTTCCTCTTACTCTCCTGTGCTGAGTGCCTTTTGCTTGTGGATTTTTTTCATTTCTTTTGTTTTTGTAGGTTTTGTTTTTACTGAGACTTTATGTTTTTCTTCTTTATTTCAATGAGTAGGTTTAACTTTCTGGGTGGTTACCTCGAAATTTACCCTTAATTTCCTAGATTTGAACCAGTCTATTATTATTTGCTATCGCCTTGCCTTCCTCTCCATTAGAAAGTTCTATACCTACACCATTTATTCCCTCTTTTATTATTCTGATGTTGTTGTCATTTACAGATTAAGCTCTCTGGTTCCCTGCTGTAATTCCTTTGGTTTTGGATCGCCCTCATGAGTGAATTTCCTAGATTTTTATCTGTCTGGTATGATCCTGGGCCCTAGATTCAGTCTGTGGTGTGATTTTTTTTGTTCTCAGATCAAAGGACTGCCTTTAATAATTCTTGTAAGTTTGGTTTTGTTTTTACATATTACCTTAGTTTCCATTTATCTGGAAATGTCCTTATTTCACCATCATATTTGAATAAGAGTTTTGCAGGATATATTATTCTTGGCTGGCAATTTTTTCTTTCAAGGTTTTATATATGTTATCCCATTGCCTTCTTGCCCGCATCGTTTCTGCCAAATAATCCGAGCTTGGTCTTATTGTTTCCCCTCTTTATGTGACTTTTTGTTTTTCTTGAACTGCTCTCAGGATTTTTTTCTGTCTTTGGTTTTAGGGAGTGTGATTATGATATGCCTTGGTGATTTTCTTTTGCAGTCTATCCTATATTGTGTACATGGAGCTTCTTGGATGGCCAGCTTTTCATCTTTCATGATATTGGGAAAGTTTTCTGTCAGCAGTTCTTCAATGATCCTCTCTGTGTTTTCTCTTTTCTCCCCCATTCTGGAACTCCAATCGCTTACAAATTTTTGCTTTTGATTTTATCCCATATAACTCTCGATGTTTCTTAATTTTTCTTCGTTGTTTGTTTTTGCTTTTTCCTCAGAGTTGTATCCAAGTATTTGTCTTCAATTTTGCTGGTCCTGTCTTCCATCATTTCAAACCTGCTCCTCATCCCTTCTATGACAGTGTCCATTTCTGAAATCTTATTGTTTTTCTTTCAGATTTCTAATTGTTTTTGTATGATTTCTAGTGTGAATTTATTTTAGCAGTTTGTTCCTGTATTATTTCTTGAATTCTTCCATTTTTTTCTGTATTTTCTATGAATTTGTCTGCCTTTTCCATGAATTTGTCTATTTTTTCTGCATTTTTGTCTGCTTTTTGCTTCATGTCTTGGAGAGCTCTGAGTATTAGAGATTTGAATTCCCTATCAGGTAGTTCTAGTGCCTTTTCTTCTACTGGAAAGTCATCTGGTGTTTTATTTTGGACACCTACTGAAACCATCCTGTCCTGTTTTTGAATATGTTTTGATATTCTGTGTTGTCTTTGGGACATTCAGTAGTTATTTTCCTCATTTATTGATTGTAGATTTGTTTGTTTTGTCCTGCTTTCTTGTTTTATTTGGTTATTTCTGAGCAGGTGGCCTCTGCCTTCTTTGTTGTTTACTCATCTGTACGCATGATACTTTTTGGCTCGTTGTCCAATGGGCAGGTTCAGTTGCTCAGGTATGGTACAGAAGGGCAGGTCCAGGTGAAGGGGAGTTGCTGGGATGGGTTGTTTGTGTCATATACTAAGGTTGACAGAGTGGTCTGGGAATCAGTGGGTTCCGGTAGGCCATGCCTGTGCTACTTGGAGGTGTGATGTTCAGTGCACAGTGCAGGTAGGCAGGAAGGAGAGGGGGATATTGTGATGTGTGGCACTAAGATGGTTATGGGAAAGAGGAGAGAGAGGAGAGAGGAACAGGAGCCAAAAACATAAAAACAAACAAACAAACAAAAAAGAGTGCTAAGGGAGCTTGCCATTGGAGTGGAGAGATAAGAGACTGAGAAACAGAGGAAGAAAAAGAAATAAAAAGGGTAAAAGAAAAAGAAAAGGATAAATAAAAATTAGAAAGAAAAAGCCCCTAGGTATCCCACCAGTGGGGCTGCAAGGACTGGGGAAGTTGCTCTTAGACCATGAAGTACAGCCTGTCTAGAAGGTGTAGAGATGTCACATAGCAACAGTTGTTCAAGAGACAAGAAGAGAAGGTAAGTATAGAGAGACAAGAAACTGAGAAATGAAGAAAGACAAAAAAGGAAAAAGGGACAGAAAAAAACAAAAGAAAGAAACAAAAAAACCAAAACAAACAAGAAAAAAGAAATGCCCCAGGGATCCCACTTCACATGTGTAGAGTAAGGGACTAGCTCCAAAGCCACGCAGTACTGCCTGGCTAGAAGGGGCTCCCAAGCCAAGAATAGAAAAAGAAACAAACAAATCAAAGCAGAATAAACCAGAACAAACAAACAAACAAAAAAGCCCTGGGGGGCCCACCAGCATGGCGGCACAGACCAGGAAGCAGTTTCACAGTCACACAGTGTTTCACAGCTTTTCAGAAAGAAGCAAAGATGGCACATGGAGTTAGGTATTTGAGAGAAAGGAGGGGGAGGTGGTGAGAGGTAAGGAAGAAATCTGAAAAAGTGGAGAAAAGCAACACCAGAAGCCAACAAATGGCACTCAGTGAACCAGCCAGTGCTGGCAAGTGGAATACAAGTGGCACCAGGGTGAAGGTGATGCTTCCCGGCCAAAAGACTGTGACTGCAGGAAGCAGAGGAGGCCGAGTAGGGGTGAAGAAGGGTCGGGGGTGGGAAAGCATATATTGCTGGTTACTGGTTGTTCTGTCTCTTGCTGGAAGCTACATGAAGCTGCTTTCTCATGCCCCCTGTTCGCTGATCTCCACTAGGAGTCCAAAATGGCAGATCCATGCTGGGTTAGCTTATAGAGGACCTCTCTGTGTATCTCTCCTTGTTCTCTGTTAGTTTCTTATTACATTCAGTGCTTGGCTGAGTTCTTTGTCTCTTCATTTGATGCCTAAGGTTTCAGGATTGATGTTTGTCTCTGTTTGACTTAGTTTTTTGGATCTTTGCTGTGGAGGGACAACTTGGTGCTTCTGTCTATGGTGCCATGTTGCCCAGAAGTTTGCATCATTTGATTTCTTGACTGCTGCTTCCATGGGCGTTAATTGTAGATCCAAATAAAGTTAAACCCTTGATAACTTCAATCTTTTCTCCATTTATCATGGTGTTGCTTATTGGTCCAGTTGTGAGGATTTTTGTTTTCTTTATGTTGAATTGTAATCCCTACTGAAGGCTGTAGTCTCTGATCTTCATCAGTACGTGCTTCAAGTCCTCTTCCCTTTCAGCAAGTAAGTCTCTTTAGGGATGCAAATGAGCATTCTGTTGTGCAATTTGTAATCATTAAAGTTAGGAATATGCACAAAGTAATTTCAACATTGGGAAAAAACGCATTGTATTTTATTTTCTATTAGGGAATCATATATGCCTACATGAGCAAAATTTGTCTTTCCTGAACCTGTAAACTCAGTTGTCACATAAGAATGAAACTGTCGTACTTCTCCATAAAGGTTAGCATTTAAGTCATTAGGATAAGCCCGCACTAATTTTTTGGATACTTTCATGTATTCTTTCTCAGGTATATGCACACTGTTTAAGAAGAAAAATCTGTTTGAAAGAACTTCATATACTTTCTCCCTTCTTTTCTTGCAAGATTAAAGTGTGTCACTGATGATGTAGTATGGGGTTACTCAAAATTGATCTCTGGCACTCAATACTTCCGGAGCACTTCTGTCCTTTACTTGTTTCTTTCTAAGGTTTCTGCAATGGTGAACTGATTGATAATCAGTATTTAGCAGTATTTGTTTCACTGTGTTTTCAAAATTTTCTCTTAAAGTATGTAAATATCCTGTTAATGACTTGTAGAGATCTGTGCATGTCTTTAAATTTACTTTTGATTCTTGGAAAGCTTGACTTGACCAATGAAGATGCCACAATATATTATTCCACTTAACCAACATAAATACAGACTCTAGTGTTTGCATTTTGTTGGTGACATTTTCAGCTTCTCTTTTGGTGTCTGGTATTCAGTAATATTTTCTAAGGCATCTAGAATCTGAGTGTACTATTCAAGTATTGCACTCATTGCCACAGCATGAGCTTCCAAACATGTATTAGAAAGACATTTTAATACTTGACCATTGCCTAAATATGTTTTAAGAACTGCTCATCTGTGAGTAGAGGTGGCAAAAAATGTGTAGAGTAACTGAACAGTAGAAAAAAACAACTGCTTCCAGACAACAATCTACTGCACTACGTCCCACAAGATTAAGTGAATGTGCAGCACATGGTATGAAAATGGCATATTCATCACATTCTAAAATTTTCTGTTGCATGCCTTTATAACACCCTGACATATTGGCAACATTGTCATAGGACTGGCCTCTGCACTTAGAAAAATCAATTTTGCAAACTTAACATAAAGAGTGAACTACTTGATTTGCAATTCCTTCACAGGTATGACTTTTAAGCTAATGTGATAAATAGCTCAACAGGTTTTCCATCTGTTGGAGATATGTATCTTAGAACAATACTTAACTGATTTGTATAAGAAAGGTCAGGAGTGGAATCTACAGACAAACTGAAATATTGAGCTTGTCTTATGCTGGGTTCTCTAGAGGAGTAAAACCAGTAAAGCATATAAATATATAAAGAGGGAGACTTATATAAAGGAAATGGCTCACACAGTTGTAGAGGCTAGAACATCCTAAATTCATGGGTCAGGCTGGAGGCTTCTCTTGATTCATGTAGCCACAGGGGCTGGCAAACCCAAGATTGGAAGGTCAAACATCAGTGCTCTTGCTCACAGGCTTTGAAGACCAATGAATCCTAAGATCAGCTGGCAAGACCACAGGTAAGCTGCTAGCTCAAGTCCCAAGAACCAGAGGTCAGATGAACAGGAACCAGCTGCAGGATACAGAGCAAGCAAAAGCCCACGAGCTGTGCTAGAATGTTCATTTATATTTGAAGCAGGCCACACACCCAAGGAAACTCCCCTCAACTGATTGGCTACTCACAGCAGATCCCATCACGGAGGTGATCGCATTATATCAATCTCATCGTGGAAGTGATCACATCATCATACAACTGCCAAGCTACATCATAACTGCCAAACCACTGAGAATCATGGTCCAGCCAAGTTGACACACAGTCTTAACCATTATAGTCCACTCCTTGTCAACTTGGCACCTGTACACATCTCCTTAAACCATATATAATCTCTGAATAAAAACAATTATAATGTCATACTTGCGCCTACCATGATACAACAAACACACATACAACCAAATATGCACTAGCCCCATTTACATCTCATATAAATGAAGAAAACAGAAATATTTGATGCACACATACAAAGCAGAAATATACCTAACAATTACAGTCCTCGTTTCTGCAACTGATCATGTGGTCATAAGTGGTATTTAGAACTACCTTCTTTCATCACCCATTCCTTATTCCCTTTGCCTTCAACAAGCACCTCAGCTGGTCACGGTTCTTTGCCTGGTGGGGTGACCCAAACCTTCATTCCTTAAGGATCTGGGTCATTAGTAGTCATGTAGGAATTGGGTTGCTGTAATTTTCCATTGACTTTAATTACAGGGCATGGCAGTACTAAGAGATGCCCTAAGGGATCACCTGCATTCCAGACATACTCTTCTTTACCTCTGTTATGTAATATCAATCCGATTTCCTCTTGGTAATCAGGATCAACCACACTAGCTAATATGGTAACTTTGCCTGTTGATCCAGAGGCATAAGGAGTCCAAAGTGACATTCTTAGCTTCCAGTTCACTGGAATCAGTGATGTGCCTTCTGGTGGGAGCATTCCTTCCTTTGGAACTAAGACCTCTAGACTCACAGAGCATAAGATCATGGGGACAGGAAGCAAAAATTTTGCTAGTGGGTCACTAGGGGTAATAGTGGATAGTACCCCTCGTTTTCTTATTTTACCAAAAATAGTTGATCGAACTTTATCACTATTAAGTTTATTAATTCTCCACACATTGTTTTAGACATATACAAGGGGTTGTTCTTTCCTGTATTACTGTGTTTTGAGATGTGACCCACTAAAAATGGATCAAACTCAGCAACAAGTTCAACTAAAGCCTAAAAATTTCCCTTTTTTTGGGAACTCAAACACTTCATTTCTTCCTCGAAAAGAGAGTCCACGTTCAGCAATTGTTACAATGACAGCAACAATGTGTTACAAAAAAGCTTTCCAATACTGACATTCTTCATTAATTTGTGTTTCTAGTTCATAAATTAAGCCAAAACCATGTTTTCGGTTTAAATAGACAACATACAATCTCTGTGAAGTGAACTGTTTTCATGTTTATCAATCATATTCGCATTGAGCCACCTGCTAATTCCATCGGTAGCAGACTGAAAATTAAACCATTTAGGACTGAATAGTTTGCAAACAAAATATACAGAGCTGACTGATAGAGAATACAGTAGACACTCCCTCTTATAATTTTCACCAGTAGTTTCGCACCCTAGAAATATATTCTGGTTACAGAACCTTGTTTGTTTACCATCCAGAAATTCTCGACTAGAATTTTCAAAGGGGCCCCTGGGATGTTGACAATCACTTTGCCCTCTTTTGATCCAATAATTAAAACAGTTTCACTTTCTACACTTTTTTTTTTTTTTTTTTTACTACAGAAAGGAATGGATGCAGAATTTGGAAGAAACTATGTTATATTCATATTGCTATTAGTAATTTCAGCACTAACAGTACTAGCACAATTATTTGCACCCATTAAACTTGAGCGTTCAATGGAAGAAGTCTCTTCTGATTCATCAAGTTTAAAAAGTAAGTTTATTTTTTAATTATCTTTAGGGATTCACAATTCCTTTTCTTTTTATCATCTGTGAGCTTTCTTTTTTGCATTCCACTTAGTTGTTGCTGTATCATTTTACCTGGGTATAGAATTATCTCACTTTTTAATTTGGTTCTATTGTAGCAAATAAATTTGAATAATTGAAAATAAATGAAATGTATAAAACCAGTAACATTTATAAAATAAAATTTACATTCAAATTTGTATGTTAACACAAAAATTTTTTATTTATTTTTCGATTGCTTTTTTATTACTATTTTTTATTCTACTTTAGATGAAGATTTACAGAACAAATAGTTTCTAATTAAACAGTCAGTACACATATTGTTTTATGACATTGGTTAACAACCCCACAACATGTCAACACTCTCTCTTCTCGACCTTGGAGGACCTTTTTTTTTTTTGGTGAAAATATACATACCCAAAGTTACACCATTTCAAAACTTTCTACGTGTACAATTCAGTGACATCAATTACATTCTTCCAGTTGTGCTGCTATTCTCACTATCCATTTCCAAATTATTCCATCACCATTATCTTCAACTCACTGCCCCTTAAGCTTCCCATCAAACCTTTTTAGTTGCTGTTGAGAATTTGATCTTACATAGATAATTCTGTTTTTTTTTTGTACCTTAGATGAAGGTTTGCAGAACAAATAGTTTCTCATTAAACAGTTAGTACACATATTGCCCTATGACAATGGTTAACAAACCCACGACATGTCCACACTATCCCTTCTCAAACTTGGGTTTCCTATCACCAGCTTTCTTGTCCCCTCTTGCCTTCTAGTCCTTGTCCCTAGACTGCTGTGCCTCATTAGCCCCGTTTTGTTTTATGAGGCTGTCCAATCCCTGGCTGAATGGTGAACTTCAGGACTGACTTCACCACTGAGCTAAAAGGGTGTCCGGGGGCTATACTCTCAGGGTTTCTACAGTCTCTGTCAGGCCAGTAAGTCTGGTCTTTTTTTGTGAGTTAGAATTTTGTTCTACATCCTTTTTCAGCCTGTCCAGGACCCTGTATTGTGATCCCAGTCAGAGAAGTCAGTGGTAGTAGCCGGGCACCATCTAGCTGTACTGAACTCAGTCTGGTGGAGGCCATGGTAGCTGTGGTCCATTAGTCCTTTGGACTAATCTTTTCCTTGTATCTTGTTCTCTTCATTCTCCCTTGCTCCCAAAAGGATGAGACCAGTGGAATACCTGAGAAGGCTGCTCACAGGCTTTTAAGACCCCAGATGGTACTCACCAAGGTAGAATGTACAACATTGTCTTTATAAACTGTGTTATGCCAATTGAGCTAGATGTTCCCTGAGACCATGGTCCCCACACTCCTCCGCCCAGCAATTCAGTCCCTCAGGAAGTTTGGAAGTGTCTATGGCGCTTCCATGACCTTTCCTTGTACAAGTTTTACTGGCCTCCCCAGTATTCTGTACTGTCTTACCCTTCACCAAAGTTATCACTTATCTATTGTCTATTTAGTTCCCCCCGCCACCCCTCCCATCCCTCGTAACCAACAAAGATTGTTTCTTTTTGTGTGTAAACTTTTACATGAGTTTTTACAGTAGAGGTCTCATACAATATTTGTCTTTTGTGATTGACTTATTTCACTCAGCATAATGTCCTCCAGTTTCATCCATGTTATGAGATGCTTCACAGAGTCATCATTGTTCTTTATCGTTGCGTAGTACGCCATTGTGTGTATGTACCATAGTTTGTTTATCCATTCATCTGTTGATGGGCATCTAGGTTGTTTCCATCTTTTTTCTATTGTGAACTGTGCTGTAATGAATATGGGTATGCATATGCTTATTAGTGTGACGGCCCTTATTTCTCTAGGATATATTCTTAGGAGTAGGATTGCATTTTGTAGTGTTTTTTTTTTTGTTTTGTTTTTTTGTGGTGCTGACATTTTCTTTGTTCCTCTTACTCTCCTATGCTGAGTTCCTTTTGTTTGTGGATTTTTTTTCATTTCTTTTGTTTTTGTAGGTTTTGTTTTTTACTGAGATTTTATGTTTTTCTCCTTTATTTTGATGAGTAGTTTTGTTAACTTTCTTTGCGGTTACCATGAAATTTATCCTTATCTTCCTAGATTTGAACCAGTCTATTATTACTTTGTATCTCCTTCCCTTCCTCTCCATTAGAAGGTTCTATACCTACACCAGTTATGCCCTCTTTTATTCTTCTGATGCTATTGTAATTTACAGATTAACCTCTCTGGTTCCCTGTTGTAATGCTTTGGGTTTTGCATAGTCCTTAAGAGTTCATTTCCTAGGTTGGTATCTGGGTAGTACAATCCTGTGTCCTATATGCAGCTTGTGGTCTGATGTTGTTTGCTCTGAGATCAAAGGACTCCCTTTAATAAGTCTTCTAAGTTTGGTTTTTACATAGTCCCTTAATTTCTGTTTATCTGGAAATGACCTATTTTCACCATCATATCTGAATGAGAGTTTTGCAGGATATATTATTCTTGGCTGGCAATATTTTTCTTTCAAGGTTTTCTATATGTCATCCCATTGCCTTCTTGCCTGCATGGTTTCTGCTGAATAATCTGAGCTTAGTCTTATTGTTTCTACTACGTATATGACTTTTTGTTTTTCTTGAGCTGCTGTCAGGATTCTTTGTTTGTCTTTGGTTTTAGCGAGTGTGATTATGATATGCCTTGGTGATTTTCCTTTGGGGTCTATCCTATATGGGGTTTGTTGAGCTTCTTGAATGGTCAGCTTTTCATCTATTATGATATTGGGGAAGTCTTCTGTCAGCAATTCTTCAATGATCCTCTCTGTGTTTTGTTTTCTCCCTCTGTTCTGGAACTCCTATCACTCGAAGATTTTTGCTTTTGATTGTATCCCATATAATTCTCAGGATTTCTTCATTTTTCTTCCTTCTTTTTTCTGATTTTTCCTCTGAGTTGTATCCAAGTGTTTGTCTTCCATTTCACTGACCCTGTCTTCCATCGTTTCAAACCTGCTCCTCAGCCTTTCTATGACACTGTACATTTCTGAAATCTTGTTGTTTATCTTTTGGATTTCTAATTGTTGGTATTACTTTTAGTTGTGAATTTATTTTAGCATTTTGTTCCCGTGTTATTTTCTTGAATTTTTCCATTTTTTTGTCCGTATTTTCCCTGAATTCATCTGCCTTTTCCATGAATTTGTCTATTTTTCCCTCATTTTGTCTGCTTTTTGCTTCAGCTCTTGGATAATTCTGAATATTAGAGATTTGAATTCCCTATCAGTTAGGTCTAGTTCCTTTTCTTCTCCTGGAATGTCATCTGGTGTTTTATTTTGGACACCTACTGGAACCATCCTGTCCTGTTTTTGTAAATGTTTTGATATTGTCTTCTGTCTTTGGGGCATTCAGTGGTTATTTTCCTTGTTTATTGATTGTAGATTTGTTTGTTTCATCTTGCTTTTTTGTTTTATTTGGTTATGTCTGGGCAGTCGGGCTCTGTGTTCTTTGTTGTTTGCTCGTCTGTGGGCACAATACTTTTCACCTCCTTCTCCAATGGGCAGGGTCAGTCACTCAGGTTTGGTACAGCATGGCAGGTCCAGCTGAAGGGGAGTTGCTGGGATGGGTCATTTGTGGGCTGACAGTGTGGACCAGGAATCAGGGCAGGGCAGGTTCCAGTAGGCCATACCTGTGCTTCTTGGGAGTGTGATGTTTAGTGCACAGTGCAGGTAGGCAGGAAAGGGGGGGTAGATTGTGATGGGTGGAGCTAAGATGAGTATGGGAAAGATGAGAGAGAGGAGAGAGGAACAGGAGCCAAAAACATACACGCAAACAAAGAAGTGTGCTAAGGGAGGTTGCTATTGTAATGGAGAGATGAGAGACTGAGAAATTGGGAAAAACAAAGGTTAAAAAAAAAGAAAAAGGGTAAAAGAAAAAAAGAATAAATTGAGAGACTTGAAATGAAGAAAGACAAAAAGAGAATGAGAGAGAGAAGAAAACAAAACAGAGAAACAAACAAACAAACAAAAAAAAAACCCCAAAAACAAACAAACAAAAAATACCTAAAAAAAAAGAAAAGAAAAAAGAAATGCCACCAGGGATGTCCTTGTGCATCTTCACAGAGTAAGGGAGTAGCTTCCAACCCACATGGTACTGTCTGGCTTGAAGGGGCTCTCGAGCCGAGAGAAGAAAAAGGAAACAAACAAACAAATTTAAACAGAACAAATCAGAGCAAACAAACAAACAAAAAAGACCCGGGGGACCCACCAGCACGGTGGCACAGGCCGGGAAGCAGTTTCACAGTTGAACAGTGTTTCACAACCTTTCAGGAAGAAGCAAAGATGGTGCATGGAGCCAGGTATTTCAGAGAAAGGAGGGCGACGTGGTGAGAGGTAAGGAAGAAATCTAAAGAAATGGAAAAAAGCAACACCAGCAGCCAACAAAAGGCACTCAGGGAGCTGGGTGGAATCCAAGTGACATCGGGGTGAAGCTGGTGCTTCCTGGCCAAGAGACTGTGGCTGCTGGAGCAGAGGAGGCTAAGTAGGGGTAAAGAAGGGTGGGGGGTGGGAAAGCCTATATCATTGGTTACCAGTTGTTCTCTCTCCTGCTGGAAGCTCCATGAAGCTGCTTTCTCATACTCCTTGTTCGCTGATCTCTGATAGGAGTCCATGATGGCCGATCTGTGCTGCGTTAGCTGATAGGGGAACCTCTGCATGTATCTGTCCTCACTCTCTGTTCTCGGTCAGTTTCTGATTCCATTTGGTGCTTGGCTGAGTTCTTTATCTCTTCATTTGATGCCTAGGATTTCAGGATTGACATGTGACTCTGTTTGACTTAGTTTTTCTGATCTTTTCTGTGGAGGGACGACATGGTGCTTCTGACTATAGCGCCATGTTGCCCAGAAGTCCTAATACAAAAATTTACATTTGAAAATTAATAAGTAAAAAAAATTGATTTGGAACATGTAATTTTGTTCTTCAGGTCTGATATAGTCAAAAGAAAATAGTACTTACAAGGCAGTCAAAAATAATTTAATTTGTTTGTCCTATGATGATTGTTGGTGGGCCCATCACAGATTTCCAAGAATGTTTTTGATCTTGAAATAATACTTAAACATTTGCTCACTCACTTTCCATCCTGTGATACTGCATTTTCACAGTTCATTAGACTACTGCTGATACCTGACAGGAGCGAGAACGATTGCAAGGAGCATGATACAAATACAGGAGTATGCTCAATCTGAAGACTTTTGTGCAGGACAGGACTGGATATGTCATGAGTCATGTGATTATAGTGCTGCTTTTGCGTTTGACAACAGAGGACTGAATGTGAGGTTCTACTTCATCAGTCTGAAATGAAAAGGAAAATATAATTGTTATCATATATAAAATTTATAAGTATACATTTTCTTTGTGGAATTGCTCATTCCAAATTGGGAGATACATACATAATTGATGTAACAGTAGCACCACTTCTCGACGAGCAAGTTTGTTTTGTGAATCATTACAATATCAGTAAATTTCTTAAAAGAAAGTCAGTCTGAAGGGAAATGGAAAATAAAATACATTTATATGATTTTTATTATCTAAATATTCATTTAATTTATTTCCTCAAGGAGTTGCTCAATTTTCTTACATGGAGATATTTAAATATTCTGATAAAATATAAATGTAGTTTCTGATAAATGCCCTTTGTTGCTTTCTTGAAAGACAAATTTAAAAACACACTCATTGTTGCAAAACAGGAACATATTTTTCACAATAAGGAAATATGGAATTTTGAGCCCTTTTAATGTGCCTAATGTCTTGTTTATTAGCATATGTAGAGTGATATCAAGCACTGTGTCCTGCAAAACAGACAGTAAAAAACCAAACTCACTTGATACATAAATCAAAACTTTTCGTGTTAGATAAATATTAATATTTCCAGTATTTTTGGATGTTTGCTATGTTAGTATTATATTAAATTGTTATCCATGTTAGTATTATATTAAATGTATGCTAGATGGTGTCCACGTGTATGTCAAACAGAAAGTTTTAAATACTATTGTTTACAAAATTTAGCACATAACTATACATAAATGCTATATAGTTAAAAAGTAACTTGATTGAATTAATTGCAATGGTCAACTTATTCAAGTTCCCTTGCTTTTGTGCATTATCTGGGACTGGAATTCCCCTTGGTTGTTTACCAGGTTGCATGCAAGAGCATACCCTTGAGTTTGTATCATGGCAAAGAGCATTGCTGGCCCTCCCAGCTGGAGTTGCTAATCAGCACACGTGGATGTACAAGATGTTCTCTCAAAATGCATCAGAATACTATACATAGAAAACCCTAAAGACTCCACGAGAAATCTACTGGAACTAATAGAAAGATTCAGCAGAGTAGCAGGATACAAGATAAACATTCAAAAATCAGCTGGATTCCTATACACCAATAAGGAGAACGATGAAGAGGACATCAGGAAAACAATACCATTTTCAATAGCCCCTAGAAAGATAAAATACTTAGGAATAAATCTGACCAGGGATGTAAAAGACCTATATAAATAAAACTACAAAACACTACTGTGTGAAACCCAAAGGGATCTACATAAATGGAAAAGCATACCATGCTCATGGATAGGCAGACTCAACATTGTGAAAATGACACTTCTACCCAAAGCAATTTGCAAATACAATGCAATCCCGATCCAAATACCAACAACATTCTTCAAAGGATGGAAAAACTAATCATCAACTTTACATGGAAAGGGAAGAAGCCCCAAATAAGCAAAGCACTATTGAAGAAGAAGAATAAAGTTAGAGGACTCACACTACCTGACCTCAGAACCTACTATACAGCTATCGTAGTCAAAACAGCCTGGTACTTCCCTCAACGACAGATATATTGACCAATGGAACAGAATTGAGAACCCAGATGTAAATCCATCCACCTATGGTCACCTGATCTTCGACAAGGGCCCAAAGTCCATCAAATGGGGAAAAGTCAGTCTTTTTAACAAATGGTGCTGGCAAAACTGGATATCCATCTGCAAAAAAATGAAACAGGATCCATACATTACACCATATACAAAAACTACTTCAAAATGGATCAAAGACCTGAATATAAAGCCTAAAACTATAAAGTTCATGAAAGAAAAAATAGGACCAACGGTACAGGCCCTAATTCACGGCATTAACAGGATACAAACCATAACCATCAACACAAAAACTCCAGAAGATATGCTAGCTAACTGGGCTCTTCTAAAAATCAAACACCTATGCTCTTCAAAAGACTTCACCAAAAGAGTAAAAAAGAGAACCTACAGACTGGGAAAAAATTTTTGGACAGTACAAGTCAGACAAAGGTCTAATCTCCATAATCTACAAGAAAATCCAGCACCTCTACAACAAAAAGACAAATAATCCTATTAAAAATGGGCCAAGCAAATGAACAGACACTTCACCAAAGAAGACATTCAAGCGGCCAACAGACACATGAAGAATTGCTCACTATCACTAGCCATTAGAGAAATGCAAATTAAAACCACACTGAGATACCATCTCACCCCAGCATTACTGGCAGGAATCAAAATTCATCAGAAACCTCTTCTTATCTTATAATCCATCCTTGCCCAGGAACTGCTCATGTTGGATCCAGTTGCATATTAAGTGAATGTAGCAAGAGTTAGACTCTACAGCCCACCCCTACCTCTTGTTTATTAGAAAGAAATAGTATACTCCCAAGAGACCCCCTGAGATAAGCAGTTTCAATTACATGGGAGGGGATCGTAGGAGACAGATGTCAACGAAGGTGTTGAAGTGGTAGGGGTCTCATAGCTTAAACAGTCTTGCTCGTGGGCGACCTTGTGACCCTGCATGAACTTTATTTCCAGCTGGCACATTCTTATACATTGGAGTTGGTATCAGTTTTGTTTAGTGCCCTGCCAGTTCCCTTCCAGTATAGCGCTCGCTTTTCCTTGTGTCCCGTCTGCTTGGCATCTATAAGTCTTTGCTTTGGACAACTGATGCCTCTGTTTTGTTGATGCTCTATGCACATGCTTACCTTGCTTATTGAGTAATCTGTCCCTGCCGTTTGGTCTCATATAGCTGAGTGTTTAAGGGAGCATAGTACTTACAGGTGATATTGTTTATTTCATAAGCCAGTCTATTATTTGGCTGAAAAGTGACCTCCAGAAATAGCTTCAGTTCCAAGTTCAAAGGGCTTAGGGCAATAGTCTTGGGGGTTTCTCTAGTCCCTATTGGTCCAGTAGGTCTGGCCTTTTTTAGGAGGTTTGTTCTACAATTTCCTCCCATTCTGTGCATCCATTCTTATGTATGAATTTTGTATAAATTAAGTGTTCATGCCTCAAGGATTACTTGTATTAATAACTTACTCCTTATCTCATTCCCAAATACCAAAGCAAACTAACTTCTAAATATATTCACTCAGAGAGGCAGCACAAATGGCTATTGTGTGTCACCCCTTTCTTCTCCGTAACCTAAGTATGTGCTTGGAATCAACCCGATGTGGATGGAATTTCTCATTTACTCACAGGAGTTCCACAAAGAATCTCTCTCTGTCTCTCTCACAATCAGACTCAGATGAACACAAGGCTTGAAATCAGATATTGGGCTGCTCTTACTGATATAGAGAAGGAATATTATTATAAGTATGAAACTGCTTATAAAATTCTTACAATAATTGGAAAGAAATTAGAAACATTAACAGCTAAATCCTAGTTCAGCTTACACCTCATTAAATAAAAAATCCTCCGAACATGATAATCATTCAGAGAGGTTCCCCCTCAGTCGGCACAGTTGAACATAACAAAACCAGTAGCCAGTGGGAAGGAAGCCAGTGGCCTCCAATCCATAAGAGTCCCTAAAGTTCCATAAGCAGGCTTGTAATTTCACCAAGTGGTATCTGAAATCCGTGTAGCACCTCTTAAAGTGAATACCTGGAATGATACATACTGGGAATCCACTCCGAGTCTGGCACCCTTTTTGGTTCTTTCACACACATTTCCTCCTTTGGGGCCCACAGTAACCCTGAGATCTAGGTGGGGCAGGTGTAATTATCCTCTTTTCATAGTTAAGAAAACAGGCTTAGAAAGATAACTGGACTTGCCAGAGGTTACAAGTGAGTGGGGACCCTTCTGAAAGAGCAAGGGACCCAGAATTCAAACCTGGGGCTTCTGTGTGCTTTCACTCTGCTCTCTGACCTCTGACCTTAACTGAAGATGTGCCCTGAAGCCTGCACCCCCTCTTACCAGAAGGTCAGAGGACTGTGAAGGCAAAAGGGATGCCAGGTGCCAACCGAGCCTAGCTCCATATCTTCCAGTAAACCTGCTTTCCCTGCTAGGGAGGATAAGGAAGGTTAAGATCTTACTATGGCAAGCCTTCGTAATCTACTGCAGGAAGCACAGCTTGTAGCACCCTCTTCTGAGGCTTACTGAAACCAAACCTGTTACTGTCTAGTCGATTCTAACTCATGGCAACCCCATGTGTTACAGAGTAGAGTTGCTGCATAGGGGTTTCTTTTTTTTTTTTAAATTGTGCTTTAAGTGAAAGTTTACCATTCAAGTTAGTTTCTCATACAAAAATTTATACACACGTTGTGTGACCTGCATAGAGGTTTCTTATCTGTAATAGTTATGGGAGCAGATCACCAGGATGTTCTTCCTTGGTGCTGCTTGGTAGGTTTGAACTGCCAACCTTTGGGTCAGTTGTTGTTGTTAGGTGCCGCTGAGTCGATTTTTGACTCATAGCAACCCGATGTGACAGAGTAGAACTGCCCCATAGGGTTTCCTAGGCTGTAATCTTTACGGGAGCACATCACCAGGTCTTTCTCCTATGGAGCTGCTGGTGGGTTTGAACCACTGACCTTTTGGTTGGCAGCCTACTGCTTAACCTAGGCTCCTTTTAGACTAGTAACGGAGCTCCAACAATTTGAGCCATTCAGAGACCTGAGGCTTCCTAATCTGAGTTTTTCAGCTCTTTCCTCCTCATGCTGTCATGGCTGAGCTCCTCTTTACTGCAGTGACACATCCAGGGGCCTTCACCCATCTGGCAGATATGGGACCATGCTCCCCGGCACACCCCTCCTGTTGATTGAGTGCTTGTGGACGGCTCCCTAACTCTCTTGGGATTACAGTGGGGGCTGGAAAGTGCAAAAATGTACAAGCAGCACCTACCATTCTTCCTAGCATGGTAAATTCTAGTGGCCCTTCCCCTTTCATTCATTTGTTCATTCATTTGGCAGTTTTTGTTGAGCACCTGCTACGTGCCAAGTGCTGCTCTTTGTGCTGGGGACACAGCAGTGGACAAAGCAAACATCCCTGCCCTTGAGGAGCTTCCATTCTGGGGGTGGGGTTGATATTTAAAAACAAAAATAAATAAAATCAATAATTGCAGGTTGTAATATAATGAATAAAAATAAGCTGATGTGATAGAGGTGGCTATGTGTGGCTGATCAGGGAAGGCCTCTCTGGAGAAATGACATTTTGGCTGAGTTCTGGAGGATAAGAAGGAGCCAGCTCTGCAAGAGCCTGGACAAAGGCATCCCAGGCATGGCAAACTTCAGGTGCGAGGGCCTGGGGTAGGATGGGCCTTAGACTTTCTAGAAACCATCAAAAGATCAACGTGGCTGGAGTGGAGTGAGGGTGAGAGTGTCAGGAGAGGTTGGAGACAAAAGCAGACACCAGAGCGTGTGAGCCTTAAAGGAAGGGAAGTTGCACACTATGTGATCTCCCTGGAAGGTGGATGCTGAGGAGCAGGGGCAGCACCAAGTGTGAGGGTGTGTGCGTGTATATAGGAAACACCTAAAAATATAGCCCCAAAGTACATAAAGCAACAACTGCCATAACTGCCAGGAGAAATGGATAAACCAACAGATGTAGTTGGAGATTTGTTCACAGCCCTCGCAGGAAATGATAGAAGAAACAGATAAAAATTGTAAAATATGCAGAGAATTAGGAGATCTGGAAATACAATAAATAAATATAGATGCATATATATTCCTTTTTAGAATATATATTATTTTTGAGTACATGTGGAACATTTACTCAGGTCATTAAGGAAGCCTCCATTAAGCAGAAGAATCAATATCATTCAGACTATGTTCTTTAACATAATGGAATAAAATTAGAAATCAATAACAAAAGGATTGCATTTTCAAAAGCCCCACATGTCTGAAGCAAGATAGACAAGTTAAAAAATAAATCATAAGAGAAATTACATGATAATTAGAAATGAATGACAATGAAAACACTACGGTATTTAAAGGAAAACGTAGTTAAAAATTCATTTATCAGGAGATAAGAAAGATTAAAAACAAATGAGCTAAACCATCAACCCAAAAAATAAGAAGCAACAAAGCAAACCTAAAGGAAATAAGACAGTAACAAATAATAAAGACTGGGCAGAAATCAGTGAACTAGAGAACAATGACTACAACCACAAAAAAGGTTAATAAAACTAAAACTTGGCTCTCTCAAAAGATTAATAAGATAGATCTCTGTCAAGACAGGAGTCCCTGGGTGCTGCAAATGGTTACATGCTCAGCTGCTAACCAAAAGGTTGGACTTCTGACGCTGCCCAGAGGTGTCTCAGAAAAGTCCTGCTGATCTACATCTGAAAAATCAGCCCTTGAAAACTCTATGGAGCACAGTTCTACTCTGACACACATGGGGTTGCTGTGAGTCAGATCAACTCAATGGCCTCTGGTTTCTACCAAGACAGATCAAGAAAAAAGAATATACAAATGTACACAATAGAGAAAAATGAATTAAATATGTAGAAGAGATTTTAAAGTATATTATGAAAACTATGCTGATAAATTTGAAAACCTAGGTAAAATGAAAACATTCCTAGAAAATTACAAGATTAAAAAAAATGCTAAATGGAAAAATAGAAAACTTGAATAGACCAATAAGCACTAATTGATTATTCCTGTAGAAAACAAGTTAAATTGGATTCCTAACCTACTCCATACATAAAATCAATTCTAGATGTATTGTAAAATCAAATGTAAAAGCCCCAAATTAAAAAATTTATATAAAATATAAAGAATATCTTTCTGACCTTAGGGTAAGAAAGAATGTCTTAAGACAAAAAGCTCTAACCATAAAAGAAAAGATTGGATATATTCAATCTTAAAATTTCGTAGTAAACAGAGAAAATATTGAAGTTGTCAAGGATTCCATTTTACTTGGATCCACAATCAACACCCATGGAAGTAGCAGCCAAGAAATCAGACAACATATTTCATTGGGCAAATCTGCTACAAAAGAGCTCTTTAAAGTGTTGAAAAGGAAAGATATCACACTGAAGACTAAGGTTTGCCTAAGCCAAGCCATAGTGTTTTCAGTCACCTCATACGCATGCGAAAGCTGGACAATGAATAAAGAAGACCAAAGAAAGATAAGAATAGTTCATGAAAATAAAAAATATAGGCCTATTTCATCTTAAATATAGATATAAATTTTAAATAAAATATTACTTAAATAAATCCAACAGCATATTAGGAAAAAAGTATATCATAATGATCAAATATGATTTATCTCAAGAATGCAAGAATGGTTCAATGTTTGAAAACTCCATCAGTGCATCAGTGTAATTTTCCACAAGGTTAGAGGGGAAAATCATTCGATTATCTCAATGTAGAAAAAGCATTTGATGAAACTCATTTCTTGGGTATAATGAAGACTCTTAGAAAGTAGGAAGAGAAAAGAATTTCCTTAACTTCTGCACCCAAACATTAATATTATACCAAATATATACTATATATTATAGTAACATGAAATAATAGTACTATATTTAATTGAGAAACTTTAGATGCATTTCCTTTAAGATCAAAAATAAACCCACTATCATCACTATTTAATATAGAACTGAAGTTTCTTGCCAACACTTTAAAGAAAGAAAAAGAAATAACAGTTATAGATTAGAAGAGAAGAAACGAAATTGTCACTCTTTTCTGATGATTTGATTTCCTACCGAGAAAAACCGACAGAATCAACAAACACTAAAAGTAATAAAAGAGTTCAGCAAGGCTGTCAGATACAGGAGCACCTTATAAACGTCAGTAGCATTTTTGTTCACCAGAAAAAGAAGAAAAACTAGCAAGTTGTCCTTATCATT
This sequence comes from Dugong dugon, assembly GCA_030035585.1. NCBI lineage: Eukaryota > Metazoa > Chordata > Mammalia > Sirenia > Dugongidae > Dugong > Dugong dugon. The sequence continues at coordinate 159,563,177 of CM057462.1, forward strand.
AGGAGCAGGAAGAAGCCTTGCTCAAGTCAATAATGACAGGATGATCTGAAATAAATAGGTTTAACTCCATCTGGGGCCAACAAACCAAGAAGTGTGACTGTAAAGTGGATAGTGCAATAAGTTAATTAAAAAAAAAATCTGTTGCCATCGAGTTGATTCTGACTCATAGTGACCCTATAGGACAGAGTAGAACTGCCCCATAGGGTTTTCAAGGAGCAGCTGGTGCATTTGAATGGCCAACCTTTTGGTTAACAGCTAAGCTGTTAACCACTGGGCCACCAGGGCTCCAATGGGGTGATAGCTGGAGGAAACTGTGGAACCAAGAGAGAATTTTAAGATGGGAGAGATACAAGGGCATGTTATGCTGACAGGAATGATCTAGTACAAAGGGAAAGACTGATGATAGGAAAGAGAGAGGGTGTAACTAAAGGATCCAAGATGAGAGGGAATGGAGTCCACAGTCCAAACGGTGAGGTTGGGCTCATCTTGGCAAGGGCTCAACATGAACTTGTTGAACAAACGACATAGTAGGGGAATGAAGAAGCCCTGGGTGCTGGGAGGGCACCAGTGAGGAGGCCTGGGCTGGGCAGAGTGTTCTAGTACGGCCTTTGTGCCTGGATGAAAGAAAATTTTTAGAAGCATTAGATGTGGAAGTCAGAGATCTGGTTTGTAGTTCTGGCTCCATTACCCTTCTGGGCTTTCATTTTTCTCATTTGGAAAATAGGAATAAGGATGGCTGCTGCCTTAATGTCATCGAGCTGATGTGAAGACTATGTTGATTATTTTTCACTTGTCATCACCCTCCAGATTCTTTCACATCCTTTTCTGCCCTGCTCTGTGCCCTGGCAGGCTGATCTCAATAGACTGTAATTCCTGTTTCCCTTGGGTTCAGCCAGTGGGAGGCACCAGCAGTGGATGGATGAGCAGAAGGGAGGATCAGAGCATTGGACACCTCCATTTTCTCCCAGTCTTGCTAATGTGCTGGTAGTGCTGTGTCTTCTACCACATCTCCCTTTAGGCAGCCCAGCCCTTTCCCATGGCTTCTGCTTTCAGGGCTCTGATAACATCCTTCCCTTCTCTTGTTCCTTCAGGCAAAAGGGTGGTAACAGCCCCTCCCTGTTGCTAATCTCTGGGTGTTTCATCATTCCTCTTGGTTCCTGGGAGTTCCTGGGTGGTGCAAATGGTTAATGCACTTGGCTGCTGATGGAAAGGTTGGCAGTTCAAGTCCACCCAGAAGCACCTTGGAAGAAAGCCCTGGTGATCTACTTTTGAAAAATCATCCTTTGAAAACCCTAAGGAGCACAGTTCTACTCTGATACGCATGGTGTTGCCGTGAGTGGAAACTGACTTGACAATAACTGATGTTTTGTTCTCAGTTCCCTTGGCCCTGTTCAGACCTCTGTAAACTCTCCTCAGTCCCTTTTCAGGGTGCTATCCATTTCTGGCAGCCCCGAATGATGTAAGGATCCAGGACAGAAAGGGCATTTCAGTGCTGAACAAAGGTGAGATAAGTGGAGGCGGGGAGAGAGGGTACAGAAGAGGAGAACAAGCAAAAAGATAAGGGACTGTCTTAGTCATCTAGTGCTGCTCTAATAGAAATACCACCAGTGGCTGGCTTTAACAAAGAGAAATTTATTCTTTCACAGTCCAGTAGACTACAAGTCCTAATTCAGGGCATCAGCTCCAGGAGAAGACTTTCTTTCTCTGTCAGCTCTGGAGGAAGGTCCTTGTGATACATCAGTCTTCCCTTGGTCTGGGAGCTTCTCTGTGCAGGAACCTCAGGTCCAAAGGACGTGCTTAGCTCCCGGCACTGCTGTCTGGGAGGTGTGAGGTTCCCATGTGTCTCTGTTCGCTTCTCTCTTTTATATCTCAAAAGAGATTGGATTAAGACACTATCCAATCTTGCATACCTCATCAATATAACTGCCGCTAATCCATCTTATTAGATCATAGTGATTGAATTTACAACACATAAGGAAATCACATCAGATTACACAATCATACAATACTGGGAATCATGACCTAGCCAAGTTGATACACACATTTTTTGGGGGACACAATTCAATCTGTGACAGGGACCATCTGTAAATCTGCTGTGGTCTGATCCTAAAAGGAAGATTCTGCTATTTCCCCACACCCTTGGCATCATCTCACTTTGAACAGGGGAGAATGTTCTGTTATCTGGAGTTAGGAGGCTTCAGAAACCAAATCCCCATAGTCCCACCCAACAGAAGGCCCATGCGACAGGTACAGGCAGGCCTTGGTCTTGTGCTCAAAGTGTTCTTGGAAGCCATAGGCCTATGGAAAAGCTTGTCAAGTTTTCCACAAGAAAAAAAATGGACTCGATTACATAAGTGGGTCTCCAGTTACAAGCTTTTCTATATGTTTCTTCTATGGAAGAGTGGTGGTTCAGTGGTAGAAGTCTCACTTTCCATGTCGGAGACCTGGGTTCAATTCCCAGCCAATGCACCTCATGCACAGCCACCACCTGTCTGTCAGTGGAGGCTTGCATGTTGTTATGACATTGAACAAGTTTCAGTAGAGCTTCCAGACTAAGATGGTCTAGGAAGAAAGGCCTGGCAATCTACTTCCAGAAATCATCCAGTGAAAATCCTACGCATTACAACAGTCCAATCTGCAACAGCTCACGGGGATGGCGCAGGACTGGGCAGTGGTTAGTTCCATTGTTCACGGGGTTGCTATGAGTTGGGGACCAACTCAACAGCAGCTAATAAAGTGCTTATAGGTGGACTCGAACCTTCCAGTTAGCAGCTGAGCACATTCTTTTAGTTAGTTGCAACCCCTTCTGTTTATTCAGCGTGCATATTTAAGTTCTGTGCTCCAGATGGGGGTGAGGATATCAGCTTCAGGGTCCCAGCTCTGTCACGTGATGGACAAAGCCTCTTCATCTTTTCTGACCCTCATTCCTTCATTTGCAAAGCAAGGAGCTTGAAGATTATTTTGGTCAACCTCACCCTGCTTGCCTGGCCTTTTTTTTATAGCTCCCCCAAAACAAACCTACTGACCCAGTCCGTGGACCAGGCCTGACAGCATCCAGGTTTATTTATGTTCATTGTCATACTACAACTCCTACACCTGCATCCAAGGAGCCTTGATGGTGCAGTGGTTAATTGCTCGGTTGCTAACCAAAAAGTCAGTGGTTCGAACCTACTAGCCACTCTGCAGGAGAAAGATGTGGCAGTCTGCTTCCATAAAGATTACAGCCTTGGAAACTCTATGGGAGGCGGTCCAAGATGGCGAAGTAGTCAGAAGCTTCCTAACATCCCTCTTACAGCAAAGACCCAAGAAAACAAGTGAATCAGATATAGATGACAACTTTGGAACTCTGAGCATCAAAGACAAGACTGAAGAATTGGACCAAGCACCAAGCGAAAGGAGAGACAGTACAAAAACAGCAGACATGGAGAATTACGGATCTCCGTCATCCTGCTAGCTAAACCTGCACAACGTGGCCAGATGGAGATAAAGCAAAAAGCGTTTCCAGCCAAAGCCTTCATCACCTGGTGCAGCCAAGCAGGAGCGACTCTGCACCCATGTCTGGAGCTAGGCAGGAGTGCCTCCCACCCTACGGAAGTTATGTGCATACACCCCATCCACCGCAACTATCCAACTCCCTGTGCTGGAGGCCCACATGCCTGTGGGGCCCCCTACCTTCCTTGCTCACCACACCCCTGCCCACCCTGGCACACAATCGCAATCCGGCAGCATTCACCAGCACCCTGCCGCCTAAGCTGGGAGCCCATAGACTGGAGACACCTGCCCCTTCACTTAGCCACGCGTACAGGGGCCAATGGACCTACAGCACCTCCTACTTCCTTTGGCCAATAGCACTGGGGCCCTGCGGTGCCTCCCACTCCCTCCAGCCACCTGTGCTGGGGGCCTGAGGACTGGAGGTGTCTCCTACTCCTTATAGCCACCTGCACTGGGAGCCCAAGAACTGGCTGCACAACCTCCCCAACGATGCACTCTAGCAGACAGGGGAACACCCTTCAACTGGGCACCCATGGACAGGTAACATCCCACCTGCCTCGTCTCCCTATCCCCCGCCCTCCGCAAAAGGAGGCAAATGCCCGCTTAGAACACCCCTGTGCAGCCCTGCCCACCTGAGACCTTCAGTGAGAGTTTCCTCACCACCCACCCAGTGACTGATGACTCAGGTACCATCACCTCAACCACCTGGTAATTGACAGGGTACACACGTAACACCCAACCCAGTGACCAGGGAGAACACCACCTGCACCCATAGCCAGGTGACCAGCTGGACAGATACATCACCTCACCAGAAATGTCAGCAGCCCTGAAAGACCAGTGAACAGAGACGTGTGCTCACACACCCAGTCACTGCCCCATCTACCTGGCGACAGGATGTGAGAGTGTCAATGAGGCCAGATTAGTGACCAGAGTAGCACACATGCCCAGCCTATTTGGATATATCAAAACAAAACAAAAATTCAGGACACAGCAAACAAACATACAATAAATAACTATGATAACTTCTTGATGCCTCGGAAACAGCAGACTATCAAATCACGTAAAGAAGCAGGACAAGTGGCTCCATAAAGGGACCAAAATAAAGAGCCAGAAAACCTTATGGAGGAATAAATGGAATTGTAACTACCTGTCTTAGTCATTTAGTGCTACTATAACGGAAATACCACAAGTGGATTGTTTTAACAAAGAGAAGTTTATTTCCTCACAGTCTAAGTAGGCTAAAAGTCCAAATTCAGGGTGTCAGCTCCAGGGGAAGGCTTCTTCTCTCTGTTGGCCTTCTTCTCTTCAGTGTTGCCCCAGACTAGGAGCTTCTCTGTGCAGGGACCCTGGTCCAAAGGATGCGCTCTGCTCCCAGCACTGCTTTCTTGATGGTATGAGGTCCCCCTGTCTCTCTGCTCACCTCTGTCTTTTATATCTCAAGAGATTGCCTCAGGACACAATCCAATCGTGTAGACTGTGTCCTGCCTTATTAACACAACTGCCACCCATCCTCCCTCATTAACATCATAGAGGCAGGATTTACAACATATAGGAAAATCACACAATACCAGTAATCATGGCTCAGCCAAACTGATACACACATTTTTGGGGGGACATAATTCAATCCATGACACTACCTGATAAGGAATTCAAAAATCTAACATACAGGACTGTCCAAGAGACCAAGGAAAATGTAGACAAAACCAAGGAAAACACAGACAAAATCAAGGAAAACACAAAGCAATAGAAGAATTCAGGAAAACAATATAAGAACAAAACAACAAAAAGAACATTTAGAAACCATACAAAAACAGCAACTAAAAATCCAAAAGATTAACAATCAAATTTCAGAAATGCCCACCTCGTCCAGGGCAAAGGAGAAAGAAGAAAACCAAAGACACGAGGAAAATATTAGTCCAAAAGACTAATAGACCACATAAACCACAGCCTCCACCAGCCTGAGCCCAGAAGAATTAGATGATGCCTGGTTACCACTACCAACCACTCTGACAGGGATCACAATAGACGGTTCTGAATACAGTGGGAGAAAAATGTAGAACAAAATTTAAATTCACACACACAAAGAAAAGACCAAACTTATTGGCCTGACAGAGACTGGAAGAACCCCTGAGACTATGCTCCCTGGACACCCTTCTAACTCAGAACTGAAGCCACTCATGAAGTTCACCCTACAGCCAAAGATTAGACCGGTCTGTAAAACAAACAATAATACACATGAGGAATGTGCTTCTTCGTTCAGTCATGTATATGAGACCAAAAGGACAGTACCTGCCTAAAAGCAATGATGAGAAGGCAGGAAGGGACAGGGAAAATGGATGGATGGAAACAAGGTATTAGAGTGTGGCAGGGGAGAGTGATGACACATTGCAGAGATTGCAACCAATGTCACAAAACAATTTGTGTATAATTGTTAAATGAGAAGCTAATTTGCTCCGTAAAGTTTCACCTAAAGCATAACAAAAAAAAAAAAAAAAAAAAAATCAGAAACTGACAACTCAATAGAAAGATATAAGAGCAGGATTAAAACAACAGAAGACAGAATCAGTGAATTTGAAGACAAATCCCTTGACATCAATTTGTTTGAGGAAAAATCAGGAAAAAAAAAAAAAGAATGAAGAAGGCTTAAGAATTACATGGGACACTATGAAGAAGAAAAATTTGCATGTGACAGGAGTTCCAGAACAGGAAGAATGGCAATGAAAAACACAGAGAGAATTGTAAAAATTTGCTGTCAGAAAACTTCCTTAATATTGTGAAAGATGAGAAGATATCCATCCAAGAAACTCAATGAACTCCATACAGGATAGACCCTAAAAGAAAGTTACCAAGACATCGTAATCAAACTTGCAAAAACCAAAGGCAAAGAAAGAATCCTGAGAACAGCTTGGGAAACATGAAAAGCCACCTACAAAGGGGAACCAATAAGACTAAGCTCTGATACAGGCAAGAAGGCAAAGGGATGACATATATAAAACCTTGAAAGAAAAAAATTGCCAACTAAGAATTATATATCTAGCAAAACCATTTTTCAAATGCAATGGTGAAATTAGGACGTTTCCAGATAAACGAAATTAAGGGAATTTTAAAAAACAAGACCGAACTTACATGAAATATTAAAGGGAGTCCTTCAGATACAGAACCAACAACATCAGACCAAAACCTTAGATTAGGACACAGGGCAGCATCAGCCAACTACCAACCCCAATAAAGAATTCTCAAAAATAAAACAAAGCTTAAAGACTGAAAACAGGGAACCTGGGACATCAATCTGTAAATGACGACAACATCACAAAGCAAAGAAGAGGGAATAAACGGTGTAGTCATAGAACTTTCATATGGAGAGGAAGTCAAGGCAATATCAACAAATAAAAGACTTGTTTAAACTCATGAAGGTAAAGGTAAATTTCAAGGTAACCTCAAAGAAAGTTAACAAACTTATCAAAATAAAAAAAGAAGAAAAACATAGACTCAGTAAACATGAAATCAACAACAATGAAAGAAATGATAAGAAAATCTACAAACAAAAAGACACCAGCACAGAAAATTAAGCAGCACAACAAAAATGACAACACCACAAAAAAGTACAACAAAATGATAGCAGTAAACTCATATTTATTGATAATCACACTGAATGTAAATGGCTTAAAGGCAGTAGTAAAGAGAAAGAGAGTGGCAGAATGGATAAAAAACATCAATATGCTGTCTACAAGAGACACACTTTAAACACAAAGACATAAACAAACTAAAACTCAAAGGATGGAAAAAATAAATCAAGCAAAAAATAACCAAGAAAGAGCAAGAGTGGCAATATTAATCTCAGATAAAATAGACTTTAAGGCAAAATCCACCACAGAAAATAAGGAAGGACATTATATAATGATTAAAGGGTCAATCCAACAGGAGGACATAACCATAATAAATATATACGCACCCAATGATAGGGCTCCAAAATACATAAAATAAACTCTAACAGTATTGCAAAGAGAAATAGACAGTTCCACAATAATAGTGGGAGACTTCAATGCATCACTTTTGGTGAAGCACAGAATGTCTAGAAAGAAACTCAACAAAGATATAGAAGATCTAAAGGCCACAATCAACCACCTTGAGCTCGTAAACACATATAGAGCACTCCACCCAACAGCAGCAAAGTACACATTCTTTTCCAATGCACATGGAACATTGCCCAGAATAGACCACCTTTTAGACCACAAAGCAAGCCTTAACAAAATCCAAAACATCAAAAAAAAATGCAAAGCATTTTCTCTGATCACAATGTCATAAAAGTAGAAATTAATAACAGGAATAGCAAGGGAAAAAAATCAAATACATGGAAACTGAATAACACTTTGCTTAAAAACCACTGGGTAATAGAAGAAATCAAAGATGGAATCAAACAATTCCTAGAATCGAATGAGAATGAAAACACATCTTACAAAAACCTTTGGGACACAGCAAAAGCAGTGCACAGACGTCAATTTATAGCAATAAATGCACACATCAAAAAAGAAGAAAGGGACAAAATCAAAACATTAACCCTACAACTCAAACAAATAGAAAGAAGCAAAGGGGCCCACAGTCACCAGAAGAAAACAAATAATAAAGATTAGAGCAGAAATAAATGAAATAGAAAATAGAAAAACAATTGAAAGAATCAACAAGACCAGAAGTTGGTTCTTTGAAAGGATTAACAAAATTGACAAACCATTGACCAAATTAAAAAAGAAAAGCAGGAGAGGAAGCAAATAACCCGAATAAGAAATGAGATGGGTGACATTACAACAGAACCAACTGAAATAAAAAGAATCATAACAGAATACTATGAAAAATTGTACTCCAACAAATTTGAAAACCTAGAGGAAATGAACAAATTTCTAGAAACATGCTACATACCTAAGGTAACACAAACTGAGGTAGACAATCTGAACAGACAAAAGAAGAGATTGAAGAGGTAATAAATAAGTTTAAAAACAAAAAACTCCCAACAACAACAACAAAAAAGCTCTAGCCTGGACAGCTTCACTGGGGAATTCTGCCAAACATTCAGAGAAGAGCTCACACTGATATTACTTAAACTATTTCAGAGTACAGAAAGGGAAGGAATACTTTTGAATTCAATCTGTGAAGCCAACATAACCCTCATACCAAAGCTAGGCAAAGACAACACAAAAAAAGAAAATTACAGTTCCAAATTCTTCATGAATACAGATGCAAAAATTCTCAAAAAAATTCTAGCCAATAGAATTCAACAGCATATCAAAAAGATATATATATGTCAGGCCCAAGTGGGATTCATACCAGGTGTGCAAGGATGGTTCAACATTCGAAAATCAATCACTGTAATCTACTCCATAAATAAAACAAAAGAAAAAAATCACAAGATCATCTCAACTGATGAGGAAAAGGCATTTGATAAAGTCCAACACCCATTCCTGATAAAACTCTCAACAAAATAAAAATAGAAGGGAGATTCCTCAACATCATAAAGGGCATTTGTACAAAACCAACAGCCAACATTACTCTCAATGCAGAGAGATTGAAAACATTTCCCTTGGGAGCAGGAACCAGACAAGGATGCCCTTTATCACCACTCTTATTCAACATTGTGCTGAAGTCCTAGCAAGAGCAATAAGGTAACTAAAAGAAACAAATAGCATCTAAATTGGAAAGGAAAAAGTAAAATTATCCCTATTCTCAGTTGATATGATCCTGTACATAAAAAACCCCAAAGCTTCCACAAAAAAGCTACTGAAACTAATAGAAGGATTCAGCAAATTAGCAGGATACAAGATCAGCATGCAAAGAGAACTTCAAAAAGGAAATTAGGAAAGCAATACAATTTACTATAGCCCCCCAAAAGATAAAATACTTAGGAATAAATCTCACCAAGGGTGTAAAAGACATATACAAAGAAAAGTACAAAACACTACTGCAAGAAACCAAAAGAGACCTACATGAATGGAAACACATACCATGCTCATGGATAGGAAGACTCAATATTGTCAGAATGTCAATCCTCCGTGCCTCTGAGCCTCAGTCTCCTGATCCATAAAAGCAGGGGCCATAATAGCTGCCCCAGGATTGCTAGCAAGATGTCTAGGATACAGAAGACAGTCAGTAAAGGAGATGCTTCCTATCATTTATGCTAGGTTTCTATTACTGTCTGGTGCCTGAGCACCAGCCGTTCTTCCTGAACAAATACTCTGCTGTGGGCCACTGCTGGAGCAAGCGGGGACTGGCGCTCTTTCAGGACAGACTCTGGACTGTGCTGCCTCACTGTCAGAGGACAACCACTGTATTGAGGATAGGCACCTACCTCACCTGGGCCCTGGCTTCCTTCTCCCTTGTCCCATTCTGCTTTTGGCCCAAGCCAGTCTGAATAACTGTATCTTTGAACTACAAAATTCCATATTTTTTTGTTCATATAAGAAGGTGAAACTCTACTTTGAGACTTATAAAATGAGCTCAAATATTCTCTATTCTTTGATGGCAGAGGGTGGCAGAGGATGGGGTGTTTAACATTCTATAAAGTAATACATATGGCATTTAAGGAGGCAATTTTTTTCTGCAGTAAATTTGACCTGAAATTAATATATTAATTACAATAATGTTGACTCTTTAGAATGTTACAGGATGTTTGGACAAGATTTGAATGGCTCAGTTATAAAAAGCTATCCAAGGATGTTTCAACTGTAAAATTCTTTTTTCTTTGATAAAAATTTCCAGCTGTAAATAAAGGCTTTACAAGTTATACCATAAGCCCAATATTAAGGTTTAGTTCATGGTGATTGCCTTTGGGGAGAGGGATTGCAAAAAGAAGGGATATATGAGGAGTAGTGTTGGTCTTTCACTTTTCATCTTGCACTATTTAAATTACCTAACCTTACAAATATATGGAGCCCTGGTGGCACAATGGTTAAGTGTTTGGCTGCTAACCAAAAAGTCGAAGTTTGAATCCACCAGCTGCTCCTTGGAAAATTTATGGGCAGTTCTACTTTGTCCTATAGGGTTGCTATGAGTTGGAATCAACTCAGCGGCAATGGGTTTGGGTTTTTTTTTGGAGTGGGGGGGTTACACTTATATTGGAGTCCCTGGGTGGTGCAAATGGTTAATGTGCTCGGCTGCTAACCAAAACATTGGAGGTTTGAGTCTACCCATATGCATCTCAGAAGAAAGGCCTGGGAATCTACTTCTGAAAAATCAGCCATTGTAAATCACAGTGTCAACAGATCCTGGGAATTTGCCAGCGATATTTTTGTTCTCTTCTTTGTCTTCTGTATTTTAAAACATTATAAATACTATGTATTTTTAATAGTTTATTAAGGTATAATGTATGAACAATACGGTGCATACGTTTGATGAGTTTTAACATATTATACACCCATGAAACCATCACCACGATCAATATAATGAACATATCCATCCCCCCTAAAAGTTTCCTTGTGCCCCTTTGTAATCCCTCCTTCATACCCAATCTGTCCCTCCCATCTTCAAACAACTACTAATCTGCTTTGGATCACTATATATTACTATTTTGAATTCTCTAGAATTTTATGTGAATGGAATCATATAGTATGTATTTTTCTATCTGGCTCCTTTCACTCAGCATAATTATTTTAAGATTCATCCATGTTGTTGAATGCACCCATAGTTCATTCCTTTTTACGGTTGAAGAGTATTCCACTTTAGGGAAATATTAAATTTGTTTCCAGTGTGGGGCTATGACAAGCAGAACTGTTATGAACATTTGTGTACAAGTTTTTGTGTGGACTTTCTACAGAGTAAATACCTGGGGGTGGAATGGCTGGATCACATGGTAGGCATATGTTTAACTCTTTAAGACACTTTCAAACTGTTTTCCAAAGTAGTTGTACTGTTCCACATTCCCACCAGCAGATTATGAGAGTTCCAATTTCTCTACATCCTTGTCAACACTTGGTATGGTCAGTCTTTTTAATTTTAGACATTCTAATAGATGTGTTGTGGTATCTCATTGTGGTTCTAATTTGAATTTCCGTAATGACTAATGATGTTAAGCATCTTTTTATGTTTATTTCCCATCCCTATATTTTTTCTGGTGAAGTGTCTTTTTGCCCATTTTTAAAAATTAGGTTGTTTGTTTTCTTATTATTAAGTTTCAATAATTCTTTACATATTTGGATACAAATCCCTTATCAGATATGCAAATATTTTTTCCCAGAGTAGAACTGGGTTCTATTGGATTTTTAATGGCTGATTTTTCAGAAGTAAATCACCAGGCCTTCCTTGCAAGATGCCTCTGGGTAGATTGAAACCACCCAACTTTTGGTTAGCAGCCAGCCAAACATTAAAAAACCCATTGCTATCAAGTCGATTATGACTCATAACAGCCCTATAGGACAGAGTAGAACTGCCCCATAGGGTTTCCAAGGAGTGGCTGATGGATTTGAACTGCTGACATTTTTGGTTAACAGCTATAGCTCACCATGGCTCTTAACCACTGCACCACCAGAACTCCAACCAAACATTAGAGGTGCTTTTTTTTTCTGTAAAGAAAGTGAATGTCCCCAGAGAAAAGGCCTGTGCCTAGTGGCATTTAGGAGGAGTCCCTAGCAAGGAGTCCCTACAAAGGATCCCTAGAAGGTGCCATGGTTGTGCAGTGGTTGAAGTGCTCACCTGCTGACTGAAAGGTCAGATGTTCAAATCCACCAGCCACTCTGTGGGAGAAAGATGTGGCAGTCTGCTTCCATAAAGATTTACAGCCTTGGAAATCCTATGGGGTGGGTGGCAGATCTTCTCTGTCCTATAGGGTCCCTAAAAGTTGGAATCAACTCTGCCTCAGTGGGTTTGGGTTTTTTTTTTTGTTTGTTTTGTTTAGAAAGAGTCCTTGAGGGGGACAAATGGTTAACATGCTTGGCTTCTAACTAAAAGGCGGGTGGTTTGATCTATCCAGAGGTGCCTAAGAAGAAAGGCATGGCCATCTACTTTTGGAAAATCAGCCATTGAAAACCCTATGAAGCACAGTTTTACTCTGACACACATGGGGCCGCCATGAGTCAGAATGGACTTCAGGACAACTGATTTTTAGCATAATGCTGATAAAGCCTACCAGTTGGCAAGCCCTGCCTGCAGTCATGGAAATCCCAGTTAACAATTTAATGCCTTTTTGTTAAAAATGAATGGACAATTAAGGTCTCCAGACATTTGTGGAAACCCTGGTGGCATAGTGGTTAAGAGCTACGGCCGCTAACCGAAAGGTTGGCAGTTCAAATCCACCAGGCACTCCTTGGAAACCCTGGCAATGGGTTTTTTTTTTTTTTTACATTTGTGGAAGCCTTCCAATAAGAAAGGGAAACATGAAAATAAACAAATAGAAAACAGTACTTGTAGAGAAAATAACTGGGGGAAAGAAAAAAATTTTAAGAAGTTCTAACCATTATTCTCAGAGTGATTTGAAAACATATTGCAGCCAGCAGACAAGGTCAAGATCCAAAGAAGAAGGAACAATCATGGAACAAGAAAGAAATTTTGTAATTGTAAGTGAAATAGAATATTCTAACTGTGATGGTTAAGATTGTATGTCAACTTGGCTGGTCGATCATTCTCAGTGTTTTGGCAGTCGTATAATATTGTGATCACTTCCCTGTTGAGATTTGATAAGTGATCGCCCTCATGATGGGATCTGCTGTGAATAGCCAATCAATCTGAAAGGGAGTTTCCTTGGGCATGTGGCCTGCATCCAAATACAAGCAGACATTCTGGGAAGGCTCTAGGGCTTTTGCTCATTCTGGATTCTACAGCTGGCTCCTGTTGGTCTGACCTCCAGTGCTTGGGACTTGAGCTAGCAGCTTATCTGCTGTCTTACCTGCCGATGCTGGGATTTGTCAGTCTTCACAGCCTGTGAGCAAGAACCCTGCTCTCTGACCTGCAGATCTTGGGTTCACCAGCCCCTGCAGCTACATGAATCAGGAGAAGCCTCTATCCTGATCCACAGACTTGGAACATTCCAGCCTCTACAACTGCATGAGCCATTTCTTTGATATAAATCTCTATATATATACATATTTATATGCTTTACTGGTTTTGCTTCTCTAGAGAACTCAACCTAAGACATTAACCTTTCAAAATGGGGAATCAAGAATACTGTCTATGGTCAATGGAAAATAAATCAAGATTTAAATATTTATTTATTTAAAGAACTGAAAATGTGAGAAGAGTAAAATATTAACAGCTATATTGGAGGATCTTGAGAGGTCAAGGTGGAGCTAGAGACTTAAATCCTCATCCAAAAAATCAGGAAGCCAGTGGTCCTGTCCCAAATTGGTAAATTAAAAAATAGTAGAAGTGGATTAGATAGCCAGAAAAAGTAGCTAGAAGAGTTAAAAGAGGTTATTCTTAGGAAATGTCCGTAGAGGTAAGAAGCATGTTGTTTTTTATTATAAGCCCCTCTTTATTACTTGAATTTTAACCAAGTCCATGTATTTGGTAAAATTTTAGAAAAAAACGCCACCACTAAAATGAAACAGAACTGTGTCCCCTTTATCTGCTCTGTTCCCCCCCCCCTTCTTTTCCCTCCAGTTAAGCCCTTCTTCAATATTTCCAAATATAGGGGCAATTTTGGAAGCTCAGGATTGTGAGTTCCAAGCTCATCTCTCATTCAGCATACCCAGTCTCCTCTCTGTCACTTTCTGGTTTTATTTTTGTGCATGCTTATTTCCTTAATCAGATTGTAGATTCCTTTGAAGACTTGCCTCTGGCTAACCTACAATGCCTTCAACATGTAGATGCTCAGGGAATATTTGCCTTAAAAACACAGATCTGGTTATTCTTCTGGAGAGCAGTTCTGCTTAGCATCTCATCATCAATTGTGTCCCAGCCTCGGAGCCAGTGTAGAAAGAGCCTCATTAGGATCACTTTAAGGCAAAATGCTTAAATCCTCTTTATACATCTAAGAAGGTGCTACCAACAAATACAAATGGGAATACCTAAGATAACCCTCTGCCATTTACTTAAACATGAGGTTTTTAACCTCATACATATCTCTGCTTCACTCATTCATCCATCAGTGTGTTCTAAACTAGTTTCCATTACGTCAGCTTTGACTCATGGTGAGCTCATGTGTGTCAGAGTAGAACTGTACTCTGTAGGCTTTTCAGTGGCTGATTTTTCAGAAGAAGGTCATCAGGCCTTTCTTTTGAGGTGCCTGTGGGTGGATTCAACCTCCGAACTTAAGGTTAGCAGCTGAGCTCGTTAGCTTTTTGTACCACCCAGGGACTCCAATGTGTTCTTAGTGGACCCTATTATGTGCAAAACCCTATGTAAATATATAGTTTTATAAATCATGTCCCTTCCCTCAAGGAGATTATAAACTACCCTCAAAAGGTGAAGTCAAGGTGGTTACATAAACACAGAATGTATACTATAAGAACTCTGGAGGGTATATAGGTGCATCTCCCTTTATAAAATTCATGTTTGCTGAAAATTAAGATGGAAATTAAATCTCTTGTCAAATAAATGGTATCCCCTCATTACTTAATACTGCAATCGCAGACATTTCTTTCCTGTATTTCTGATTTATGTTAACTCCGTGAAAGTTCCTAGGACTTGGGTTCTATGTCACTTGCCAGCCATAACCTCTCTTTCAAGTAGTTAATGCTGTGAACAGATGCCCTGCTCATTCCTTTCAGGAAGGAATCCTCAGTGAAGGCCAGAGAGCCTTTGGGGAAGAAGATGGTCATTCTCTGCAAAGTCTGTTAGGTATAAAAGAGGCACTGAAGCACCTGGCCAGAGGCTTTGGAGCAGAATTTTGCCCTTGAGAGTGCCCCTGTGTCTGGGGTTTCCAACATCCAGACTCTCAGACTCTTAGGTTATTTCCAGAGTTCCCCAGGGACCAGATCAGGAAGATGGGGAAGAACAGGCAGAGAGTAAATGATCTGCTCAGAATCATTCCCCTGAGCCTGGGGTACTCTGAACATTCTATTATTCAACAGGTATTCATGAAGAAGGAGTCTCTGGGTGGCAGCTACTAACTGAAAGGTTGGTGGTTTGAACCCACCCAGAGGTGCCTTGGAAGAAAGACCTGGCATTCTGCTTCCAAAAGGTTACAGTCTTGTGGAGGGCATGATTTGCCATGAAGTCACCCTGAGTCAAAATTTACTTAACAGCAACTAATTTGGTTTTTCGGGTTTTATTTGTTAGGAACTCACTCAAGTCAGAAACTTTATAGCTGACATTCTTTTCTGATTATTTCTCAAGACGTGGACTCTGCTGGTGAAAGCCTAGCTTCAGGCAGACATATAGACACATAATTAGAATTCACTGTGTCCGAAGCAATAATAGAAGTCAGCATAAGATGCAGAAGCATCCTGTGCTAATCAATCTCAACCAATCTGTTTCGCCTCCAACTGCACAAGCAATACCTCTTCCTCTGACCCTAACCACCTGGAGCTATATCTGATCTCACAAGTTAAAAGGATGCTGTCCTCCAGACTGCTAAGTCTGCACAGAACTTGAGATGCAGCTGAAAGCTTAGGAGTCCCCACAACACCCTCACTTCCAACCTGCTGTCTCCCACCACTTCCAAGTTTGATGCTTTGCTAGAACAACTCACAGAACTCATGGAAAGCGCTATACTTACAATTACAGTTTTATTATAAAGGATACAAATTAGGACCACAATAAGGAAGAGACGCATAGGGCGAGGTCTGGGAGGGTTCCCAACACGGAGTTTTCATGTTCCAAAAAGGGCATGTCACCCTCCAGAGAACAAATATCTTTCGCCAACCAGGAAGCCATGAAGTTTCCATGTCCAGAGCCTTTATTGAGGCCTCCTATGTGGGCATGATTGATTGAATCAACCTTCCTCCCCTGAGGTCGGGCTGATATCAAGTGGTAGGTCTTTCTGGCACAGTCAGCCCAATCCAAGAGGCAGCTTATTAGCATGAACCATTTGTGGTGTGTGGTGTGTGGTCTGGAACACACACTTCAATCACTTAAGAAATTCCAAGATGTTAGAGATTATCTCTAAGGAATCAAGAACAAAGGCCAAATTCTTTGGGCAAAGTGAAATTCTTTACCTCACACAGCCCATAAGAGAGAGTGTGTGGTTCTGTTCATGTAGGCCATCAAAAGCAGGGGAGATCAGGTTTGCCCCAGGTTTCAAAGGATGAATGAAAGTTTTTCAAATAGACTAGGTGGAACAAAGTTCTAGGCAGTGGAAAGAGTCTATATAAATGAAGAAAGGAAGTTGTAACAATATGGAGTTTTAGGGACTATTACTGTCTATCATCAGATCTACAGATATACCTGCTTGTGTCCGTAGCCTTTTTTTTTTTTGGTATATCAAATACCTCTTAGAAGAATTAATATCTTTATGATATTGTGTTTTCCATGCTATATCTATCCACTCATTTGAATTTTCTTATTGTCTTTTAACAAAGTTTTATGGTTTTTCCCACAAAGATCTTACACATTTTTCTGTACCTTCTGTTTTTGGTTGTTGTTGTTGCCATTATAGATACTAACTTAAAAAAATATATATTATTTCTATTTGGATTAAGTAGAGAAATAGACTTTTGTATGTTGATCTTATATCTAGCTGACTGACTGGAAGAGACCCATATTTGTGCCTATTCAAAGAAAGGTGATCCAAAAGAATGTGGAAATTATTGAACAATATCATTAATATCACACAGGTAAAATTTTGCTGAAGATCATTCAAAAGTGGTTGCAGCAGTACATAGACAGGGAACTGCCAGAAATTCAAGCCGGATTCAGAAAAGGATGTGGAATGAGGGATATCATTGCTGATGCCAGATAGATCTTGGCTGAAAGCAGAGAATACGAGAAAGATGTTTACTTGTGTTTTATTGACTATGCAAAGGCATTCGCCTGTGTAGATCATAACAAATTGTGGATAACATTGCAAAGAATAGGAATTCTGGAATACTTAATTGTGCTCTTGAAGAGCCTGTACATAGACCAAGAGGCAGTAGGACAAGGGGATACTGCATGGTTTAAAGTCAAGAAAGGTGTTGCGACCGGGTTGCATCCTTTCACTGTAGTTATTCAATCTGCATGGTGAGCAAATAATCCAAGAAGCTGGATTATATGAAGAAAAATGCAGGATCAGGATTGGAGGAAGACTCATTAACAACCTGCGATATGCAGATGACACAACCTTCCTTGAAAGTAAAGAGGACTTGAAGCACTTACTGATGAAGATCAAAGACTACAGCCTTCAGTATGGATTACACCTCAACATAAAGAAAACAAAAATCCTCACAACTGGACGAATAAGCAACATCAAGATAAATGGAGAAAAGATAGAAGTTGTCAAGGACTTATTACTTGGATCCACAATTAACAGCCATGGAAGCAGCGGTCAAGAAATCAAAAGACACATTGCATAGGGTAAATCTTCTGCAAAAGACCTCTTCAAAGTGTTTAAAAGCAATGATGTCACTTTAAGGACTAAGGTGTGCTGACCCAACCCATAGTGTTTTCAATCACCTTGTATGCATGTGAAAGCTGAACAAAAAATAAGGAAGATGTGAGAAGTATTGGTGCCTTTGAATTATGGTGTTGGCGAAGAATGTTGAATATACCGTGGACTTCTAGAAGAAAAAACAAGTCTGTCTTGGAAGAAGTACAGCCAGAATGCTCCTTGGAAGCAAGCACGGCGAGACTTCGTCTCACGTACTTTGGACGTATTATAAGGAGAGACCAGTCCGTGGAGAAACGCATCATGCTTAGTAAAGTAGAGGGTCAGAGGAAAAGATGAAGACCCTCAACAAGATGAACTGACACAGTGGCTGCAACAATGAGCTCAAGCATAACAACGATTGTGAGGATGGCACAGGACCAGGCAGTGTTTTGTTCTGTTGTACATAGTGGCACTATGAGTCGGAACTGACTCGATGACACCTAACAACAACAGCAACACGAGTGAATGAATGAATGATATTTTCTCTACCTGGAACGTTCTTCTCTCTTTTTACCTGGTTAAATCTTATTTATGTTTTAGGTCTTATATCCCGTTAAATGTCACTTCCTCAAAGAAGTCTTCTGCTGACCACTTCCATCCCTCCTTCCTTCTTCTTCTTCTTTTTTTTTTTTATTGTACTTTAGGTGAAGGTTTACAGGACAAATAGTTTCTCATTAAACAGTCAGTACACATATTGTTTTATGACATGAGTTAACAACCCCACGACATGTCAACCCCCTCCCTTCTCGACCTTTTCTTTTTTTGGTGAAAATATACGTAGTCAAAAATACACCATTTCAAAAATTTCTACATTTCAGTGACATCGATTACATTCTTACAGTTGTGCTGCTATTCTCACTTTACATGAAGGTTTTCAGAACAAAATAGTTTCTCATTAAACGGTTAGTACACATGTTGCCCTATGACAATGGTTAACAACCCCACTACATGTCAGCACTGTCCTTACTCAACCTTGGGTTCCCTATCACCAGGTTTCCTGTCCCCTTCTGCCTTCCAGTCCTTGTCCCTGGACTACTGTGCCTCATTAGTCCCATTTGGTTTTATGGGGCTGTCCAATCCCCTGCTGAACGGTGAACCTCGGAAGTGACTTCACCACTGAGCTGAAAGGGTGTCGGGGGGCCATACTCTCGGGGTTTCTCCAGTTTCTTTCAGGCCAGTAAATCTGGTCTTTTTTTTGTGTGTTAGAATTTTGTTCTACATCCTTCTCCAGCTCTGTCCAGAACCCTCTGTTGTGATCCTGGTCAGAGCAGTCAGTGGTGGTAACCAGGCACCATCTAGCTCTACTGGACTCAGTCCAGTGGAGGCCTTGGTAGCTGTGGACAATTAGTCCTTTGGACTAATCTTTTCCTTGTATCATGTTCTCTTCATTCTCCCTTGCTCCCGAAGGGATGAGACCAGTGGAGTATCTTAGATGGCCGCTCACAGGCTTTTAAGACCCCAGATGCTACTCACCAAGGTAGAATGTAGAACACTGTCTTTGTAAATGGTGTTATGCCAATTGAGATAAATGTTCCCCAAGACCATGGACCCCACAGCCCGCCACCCAGCAATTCAGTCCCTCAGGGAGTTTGGATGTATCTGTGGAGCTTCCATGACCTTTCCTTGTACAAATTGTGCTGGCTTCCTCAGTATTGTGTACTGTCTCACCCTTCACCAAAGATACGACTTATCTATTGTCTATTTAGTATTTCCCCCCACCACTCCCATCCCTCGTAACCAACAAAGATTGTTACTTTTTGTGTGTAAACTTTTTCATGAGTTTTTACAATAGAGGTCTCATACAATATTTGTCCTTTTGTGACTGACTTATTTCACTCAGCATAATGTCCTCCAGTTTCATCCATGTTATGAGATGCTTAACAGATTCATCATTGTTCTATATCGTTGCATAGTACTCCATTGTGTGTATGTACCACAGTTTGTTTATCCATTCATTTGTTGATGGGCATCTAGGTTGTTTCCATCTTTTTGCTGTTGTGAACAATGCTGCCATGAAAATGGATGTGCATATGTCTATTCGAGTGACGACTCTCATTTCTCTAGGAATATTCCCAGGAGTGGGATTGCTGGATTGTATGGTATTTCTATTCCTAGCTTTCTAAGGAAGTGCCATATCATTTTCCAAAATGGTTATATCATTTTGCATTCCCACCAGCAGTGCATAAGAGTTCCGATCTCCCCACAGCCTCTCCAAGATTTGTTATTTCCAGTGTTTTTGATTCGTGCCAGTCATGCCTGGGTGAGATGGTATCTAAATGTAGTTTTTTTTTTGTTTTTGATTGTGCTTCAGGTGAAGGCTTACAGAACAAATACTTTCTCATGAAACAGTAGTATACGTATTGTTTTATGACATTGGTTAACAACCCCACAACATGTCAACCCTCTAACTTCTCAACCTTTTTTTTTTTTTGGTGAAAATACACATAGCCAAGATACACCATTTCAAAAATTTCTACATGCACAGTTCAGTGACATTGACTACACTCTTCCAATTGTGCTGTTATTCTCACTTAAGGTGAAGGCTTACAGAACAAAATAGCTTCTCATTTAACAGTTACTACACATGTTGCCCTATGACAATGGTTAACAACCCCACTACATGTCAGCACTGTCCTTACTCAACCTTGGGTTCCCTATCACCAGCTTCCTTGTCCCCTTCTGCCTTATGGCCCTTGTCACTGGACTCCTGTACCTCATTAGTCTCATTTGGTTTTACAGGACTGTACACTCCCAGGCTGAACAGTGAACCTCAGAAATAACTTCACCACTGAGCTAAAACAGTTTCTGGGGGAACACTCTCGGGGCTTCTCTAGCCTCCTTTAGGCCAGTAAATCTCGTCTATTTTTTGTGAATTAGAATACTGTTCTACATCCTTCTCCAACTCTGTCCAGAACCTTCTGTTGTGATCCTGGTCAGAGCAGTCAGTGGTGGTAGCCAGGCACCATCTAGCTCTACTGGACTCAGTCCGGTAGAGGCCCTGGTAGCTGTGGACAATTAGTCCTTCAGACTAATCTTTTCCTTGTATCCTGTTCTCTTCATTCTCCCTTGCTCCCGAAGGGATGAGACCAGTGGAGTCTCTTAGACGGCCACTCACAAGCTTTTAAGACCCCAGACACTACTCACCAAGGTAGAATGTAGAGCATTGTCTTTACAAGCTGTGTCATGCCAATTGAGCTAGATGTTCCCCGAGACCATGGTCCCCTCAGCCCTCCACCCAGCAATTCAGTCCTTCAGGGAGCTTGGATGTGTCTATGGGGCTTCCATGACCTTTCCTTGTACAAGTTGTGCTTGTTTCCCCTGTATTGTGTGCTGTCTCACCCTTCACCCAAGATATCACTTATCTATTGCCTATTTAGTGTTTCCCCCCGACCCCTCCCATCCCTGGTAACCAACAAAGATTGTTACTTTTTGTGTGTGAACTTTTCCATGGGTTTTTACAATAGCGGTCTCATACAATATTTGTCCTTTTGTGATTGACTTATTTCACTCAGCATAATGACCTCCAGTTTCATCCATGTTATGAGATGCTTCACAGATTCATCATTGTTCTTTCTCGTTGCATAGTACTCCATTGTGTGTATGTACCATAGTTTGTTTATCCATTCATCTGTTGATGGGCCACTAGGTTGTTTATATCGTTTTGCTATCATGAACAAAGCAGCCAAGAACATAGGTGTGCATATGTCTATTCGAGTGATGACTCTTATTTCTCTAGGATATATTCCTACGAGTGGGATTTCTGGATCGAGTGGTATGTCTATTTCTAGCTTTCTGAGGAAGCGCCATATCATTTTCCAAAATGATTGTATCATTTTGCATTCCCACCAGCATTGCATAAGAGTTCTGATCTCTCTGCAGCCCCTCCAACATTTGTTATTTCTAGTGTTTTTGATTCGTGCCAGTAATGCCAGGGTGAGATGGTATCTCATTGTGGTTTTAATTTGCATTTCTCCAATGGCTAGTGATCACAAGCATTTCCTCATTTGTCTGTTGGCCATTTGGATGTCTTCTTTGGTGAAGTGTCTGTTCATTTCCTTTGCCCATTTTTTAATAGGATTATTTGTCTTTTTGTTGTAGCAGTGTTGGATTTTCTTGTAGATTATGGAGATTAAACCTTTGTCTGACTTGGACTGTCCAAAAATTTTTTCCCAGTCTGTAGGTTCTCTTTTAACTCTTTTGGTGAAATCTTTTGAAGAGCATAGGTGTTTGATTTTTAGAAGATCCCGGTTATCTAGCTTATCTATTGGGTTTTGTGCATTGATGGTTATGGTTTGTATCCTGTTAATGCCGTGTATTAAGGCCTGAAGTGTTGGTCCTATTTTTTCTTCTATGAACTTTATAGTTTTAGGCTTTCTTTCAGGTCTGTGATCAATTTTGAAGTAGTTTTTGTATACGGCGTGAGGTATGGGTCCTGTTTCATTTTTTTGCAGATGGATATCCAGTTTTGTCAGCACCATTTGTTAAAAAGACTGTCGTTTCCCCATTTGATGGACTTTGGGCCGTTGTCGAAGATCAGGTGACTGTAGGTGGATGGATTTACATCTGGGTTCTCCATTCTGTTCCATTGGTCAATGTATCTGTCGTTGTAGCAGTACCAGGTTGTTTTGACTACCATAGCTGTATAGTAGGGTTTGAGGTCAGGTAATATGAGTCTTCCTACTTTATTCTTTTTCATTGGTGCTTTACATATCCAGTGCCTCTTCTCTTTCCATGTAAAGTTAATGATTAGTTTTTCCATCTCTTTAAAGAATGTTGTTGATATTTGGATTGGGATTGCATTGTATTTGTATATTGTTTTGGGTAGAATTTTCATTTTCACAATGTTGAGGTTACCTATCCATGAGCATGGTATGTTTTTCCATATATGTAGAGCTCTTTTGGTTTCTTGCAGTAATGTTTTGTAGTTTTCTTGTATAGGTCTTTTACATCCCCAGTTAGATTTATTCCTAAGTATTTTATTTTTTTAGGGGCTGTTATAAATAGTATTATTTTCCTGATTTCTTTTTTGTACTTCTCTTTATTGGTGTAGAAGAATGTAACTAATTTTTGTATGCTTATCTTGTATCCTGCTACTCTGGTGAGTCTTTCTATTTTGTTCCAGTAGTTTTAGCGTGGAATCTTTTTGGTTTTCAATGTATAGTATCATATCATCCACAAATAGGGAAAGGTTTACTTCTTCATTACAAATTTGGATGCCTTTTACTTCTTTTTCTTGCCTTATTGCTCTAGTTAGGACTTGCAACACAATGTTAAATAGGAGTGGTGATAAAGGGTATCCTTGTCTTGTTTCTGTTCTCAAAGGGAATGTTTTCAGCCTCTGTCCATTAAGAATGATGTTGGCTGTTGGTTTTGTATAGATGCCCTTTATTATGTTGTGAAATTTCCCTTCTATACCTATTTTATTGACAGCTTTTATCAGGAATGGGTGTTGAACTTTGTCAAATGCCTTTTCTGCATCAATTGAGATGATCATGTGATTCTTTTCTTTCCTTTTATTTATGTGGTGGATTACGTTGATTGATTTTCTAATGATGAACCATCCTTGCATACCTGGTATGAATCCTACTTGGTCGTGGTGTATTATTATTATTTTTTTTTATATGATGCTGAATTCTATTGGCTAGAATTTTGTTCAGAATTTTTGCATCTATATTCATGAGAAATATTGGTCTGTAATTTTCTTTTTTGTGACGTCTTTGCCTGGTTTTGGTATCAGCATTATGCTGGCTTCATAGAATGAATTTGGAAGTGCTGCTTCCTCTTCTATGCTCTGAAATAGCTTCAGTAGTACTGGTACAAGTTCTTCTGTAAATGTTTTGTAGAATTCTCCAGTGAAGCCATCTGGGCCAGGGCTTTTTTTGGTTGGGAGTTTTTTTTATTAACTGTTCCTTCTCTTCTCTTGTTATGGGTCTGTTCAGATTTTCAACATCACTTTGTTGTAGTTTGGGTAGGCTGTGTGTTTCTAGAAATTTATCCATTTCCTCTAGGTTTTCAAGTTTGTTGGAGTATAGTTTTTCATAATATTCTGTTATAATCCTTTTTATTTCAGTTGGGTCTGTTGTAATGTCCCCCATTTCATTTCTTATTTGGGTTATTTGTGTCCTCTCCTGTTTTTCTTTTGTCAGTCTGGCCAGTGGTTTGTCAATTTTGTTGACTCTTTCAAAGAACCAACTTTTGGTTTTGTTGATTCTATTATTTTTCTCTTCTCTATTTAATTTATTTCTGCTCTGATCTTTACTATTTCCTTTCTTCCAGTGGTTGTGGGCATTTTTTGCTGTTCTATTCCTATTTGTTTGAGTTCTGTAGTTAATGTTTTGATTTTGTCCCTTTCTTCTTTTTTGATATGTGCATCTATTGTTATAAATTGTCCTCTGAGGACTGCCTTTGCTGTGTCCCAAAGGTTTTGGTATGATGTGTTTCATTCTCATTTGATTCTAGGAATTTTTTGATTCCATCTCTGATTTCTTCTATTACCCAGTGATGTGTAAGCAGGGTATTATTCAGTTTCCATGTAGTTGATTTTTTTCCCTTGCTCTTTCTATTGTTAATTTCTACCTTGATGACATTGTGGTCAGAGAAGATACTTTGAATTATCTCAACGTTTTGGATCTTGTTGAGGATTGCTCTGTGGCCTAAGATGTGGTCTATTCTGGAGAACGTTCCATGTGCATTGGAAAAGAATGTATACTTTGCAGCAGTTGGCTGGAGTGTTCTATATATGTCTGTGAGGTCAAGTTGGCTGATTGTGCCCTTTAGGTCTTCTGTATCTTTGCTGAGTTTCTTCTCAGTTGTTCTGTCCTTTACTGAGAGTGGTGTGTTGAAGTCTCCTACTATTATT
Organism: Dugong dugon; assembly: GCA_030035585.1. Taxonomy (NCBI): domain Eukaryota; kingdom Metazoa; phylum Chordata; class Mammalia; order Sirenia; family Dugongidae; genus Dugong; species Dugong dugon. The sequence continues at coordinate 159,588,013 of CM057462.1, forward strand.
GTGAAGCTGTCAATTTCTCTTTTCAGTGTTGTTAGAGTTTGTATTTTATGTATTTTGAAGCCCTGTCATTGGGTGTATAGATGTGTATTATGGTTATGTCTTCATGATGGATCCTCCCCTTAATCATTATATAGTGCCCGTCTTTGTCTTTTGTAGTACATTTTGTTTTAAAGTCTATTTTATCTGAGATTAGAATTGCCACACCTGCTCTTTTTTGGTAGTTGTTAGCTTGATATATTTTTTCCCAACCTTTGACTTTTAATAAATTCACGTCTTTGTTTCTAAGATGTGTCTCTTGTAGACAGCATATTGATGGATCCTGTTTTCTTATCCATTCTGTCACTCTCAGTTTCTTTATGGGTGCATTGAGTCCATTTATATTCAATGTAATCATTGATAGATGTGAGTTTGTTGCTGTCATTTTGTAGTGCTTTTTTTTTGTATTGCTGAAGTTTTCTTTGTTCTTCTTACTCTCTTGTGCTGAGTTACTTTTGTTTGTGGATTTTTGTTTCATTTCTTTTGTTTTTGTAGGTTTTGTTTTTGCCGAGACTTTATGTTTTTCCTCTTTTTTTTTATGAGTATGTTTGTTAACTTTCTTTGTGGTTACCATACATTTTACCCTTATCTTTCTAAGTTTGAAGCAGTCTACCATTACTTGGTATCACCTTGCCTTCCTCTCCATTAGAAGGTTCTGTACCTAAGCCATTTAGTCCCTCTTTTATTGTTTTGATGTTGTTGTTATTTACTGATTAAGTGCTCCGATTCCCTGTTGTATTTCTTTTGGTTTTGGATAGTCCTCGAGAGTTCATTTCCTAGGTTGGTATCTGGCTGGTATGATCCTGTGTCCTAGATTCTGCCTGTGAGCTGAAGCTGTTTGTCCTCAGATCAAATAACTCCCTTGAGTAATTCTTGTAAGTTTGGTTTGACTTTTAGATATTCCCTTAATTTCTGTTTATCTGGAAATGACCGAATTTCACCATCAAATTTGAACGAGAGTTTTGCAGGATATATTTTTTTTGGCTGACAATTTTTTCTTTCAAGATTTTATATATGTCATCCCATTGCCTTCTTGCCTGCATGGTTTCTTCTGAATAATCTGAGCTTAGTCTTAATGTTTCTCCTCTGTATGTAACTTTCTTGTTTTTCACGAGCTGCTCTCAGGATTCTTTGTTTGTCTTTGGTTTTAGCGAGTGTGATTATGATAGGCCTTGGTGATTTTCTTCTGGCGTCTCTTCTATATGGGGTTTGTTGAGCTTCTTGGATGGCCAGCTTTTCATCTTTCATGATATTGGGGAAGTTTTTGGTCAGCATTTCTTCAGTGATCCTCTGTGTTTTCTGTTTTCTCCCCCTGTGCTGGAATTCCAATCACTCACAGATTTTTGCTTTTCATTGTATCCGACATAATTCTCAGGGTCTCTTCATTTTTTTTTGTTCTTTTTCTGAGTATTCCTGAAACAGAGTTGTAGCCAATTCTTTTTCTTCAATTCCACTGATTCTGTCTTCCACGGTTTCAAATCTGCTTCTCAGCCCTTCTATGACACCGTCCATTTCTGAAATCTTGTTGTTTATCTTTTGGATTTCTAATTGTTGTCTTTGTATAATTTCTAGTTGTGAATTTATTTTGGCATTTTGTTCCTGTATTATTTTCCTGAATTCTTCCAATTTTTTGTCTGTATTTTCCATGAATTTGTCTATTTTTTCCTCATGTTTGTCAGCTTTTTGCCTCAGCTCTTGGAGAATTCTGAGTATTAGAGATTTGAATTCCCTGTCAGGTAGTTCTAGTGCATTTTCTTCCACTGGAGGGTCTTGTGGCGTTTTATTTTGGATGCCTACTGGAACCATCCTGCCCTGTTTTTGTAAATCTTTTGATATTGTCTGCTCTCTTCGGGACATTCAGTAGCTATTATTCTCATTTATTGATTGTAGATTTGTTTGTTTCATTCCTTTTTATTTTAAAATTTAAGTATGTCTGAGCAGGCAGACTGTGTGTTCTTTGTTGTTTGCTTATCTGTGGGCCCAATACTTTTCACCTCCTTCTCCAATTGGCAGGGTCAGTCACTCAGATATGGTACGGCAGGGCAGGTCTAGCTGAAGAGGAGTTCCTGGGATGGGTTGTTTGTGACCCTTACTACAGCCATCAGAGCAGGTTGGTAATCAGTGCAGGGCAGGTTCCAGTAGGCCATTCCTGTGCTGCTTGGTGGTGTGATGTCAAGCGCACGGTGCAGGTAGGCAGGATGCAGCAGGGAGATTGTTATGTGTGGAGCTAAGATGGATATGGGAGAGAGGAGAGAGGAACAGGAGCCAAAAACATACAAACAAAGAAGAATGCTAGGGGGGTTTGCCATTGGAGTGGAGAGATTAGAGACTATGAAATGGAGAAAAACAGAAAGGGGAAGAGGAAGAAAAGAAAAGATAAGAATGAATATAAAAACTCAGAAAGGTTAAAGAACCACAAAGTTCCCTGGGATCCCACCGGTACAGCTATGAGGTCTGGGGAAGTCACTCTCAGGTGTTGCAGTACAGCCTGGCTAGAAGGTGTAGAGGTATACAACACCAGTTATTTAGGGAACAGAAAGAGAAGGAAGATATAGAGAGACAAGAAACTGAGCAACAAAGAAAGGCAAAAAGGGGAAAAGAGGGAAAAGAAAACAAAACGAGTTAAAAAAAAAGAACAAGAAAGGCCCCCCCCCAAAAAAAAAAAGAAAAAAGAAAAACGAAAGAATAAATGCTCTCAGGGATCCCTATGCACGTCTGTGCAAGCTGAGGGGGAAGTCTTGTTGCCACGCAGCACTGTCTGGCTAGAAAGGGCTCCCAACTCAAGAAAAGGAAAAGAAAACAAACAAACAATTCAAAACAAACAAATGAACAAAAGCACCGGGATCCCACCAGCATGGCAGCCCAGACTGGGAAGCAGCTCCACACTCGAACGGAGCTCCACAGCACCTCAAGAGGAAGAAAGATGGTGCACGGAGCCAGGTATTTGAGTGAAAGGAGGGGAAGTGGTGAGAGGTAAGGAAGAAATCAAAAAAAGCAGAAAAAATGCAACACTAGCAGCCAACAAATGGCACTCAAAGAGCCAGCTAGTGCGGGCTGGTGTTTCTCGGACAAGAGACTGTGTCCATGGGAAGCAGAGGGAGCTGAGTGTGGGTGAAGAAGGGTGGGGAGTGGGAAAGCATATATCACAAATTACCAGAGCTCTGCAGTCCCTCGGGAAGAAGCAAAGATGGCGCACGGAGCCAGGTATTTGAGTGAAAGGAGGGGGAGGTGGTGAGAGGTAAGGAAGAAATCAAAAGAAGTGGAAAAAGCAACAGTAGCAGCCAACAAATGGCACTCAGAGAGCGGGCCCGTTCAGGTGTGTGTAATCCAGGCAGCCGGCTCTTCCCAGTCAAGAGACTGTGGCCATGGGAAGCAGAAGAAGCTGAGTTGGGGTGAAGAAGGGTGGGGAGTGGGAAACCATATATCGCAAATTACCAGTTGTTTTGTCTCCCGCTGGACGCTCCGGGAGGCTGCTTTCTCGTACACCCTGTTTGCTGGTCTCCGATAGGAGTTCAAGATGGCGGATCTGCACTGTGTTAGCTGGTAGGGGACCTCTGCATGAATCTCTCCTCGCTCTTCATTCTCTGTGAGTTTTCTCACTCCATTTGGTGCTTGGCTGAGTTCTTTATCTCTTCATTTGGTGTTTTAGGGTTTCAGGATTGTTGTATTCTCTGTTTGTCTTAGTTTTTCAGGTCTTTGCTGTGGAGAGGTGGCGTGGTGCTTCTGCCTAGAGCACCATTTTGCCGGAACTCCTGTAGTTTTAATTTGCATTTCTCTAATGGCTAGTGAACACGAACATTTCCTCATGTGTCTGTTGGCCATTTGGATGTCTTCTTTGGTGAAGTGTCTGTTCATTTCCTTTGCCCATTTTTAATAAGACTATTTGTCTTTTTGTTGTAGAGGTGTTGGATTGTCTTGTAGATTATGGAGATTAGACCTTTGTCTGACTTGTACTGTCCAAAATTTTTTTCCAATTGTCTGACTTGTACTGTCCAAAATTTTTTTCCCAGTCTGTAGGTTCTCTTTTTCATCTTTTGGTGAAGTCGTTTGAAGAGCATAGGTGTTTGATTTTTAGAAGATCCCAGTTATCTAGCTTATCTTCTGGTGTGTGTGTGTTGATGGTTATGGTTTGTATCCTGTTAATGTCATGTATTAGGGCCTGGAGAGTTGGTCCTATTTTTTCTTCTATGAACTTTATAGTTTTAGGCTTTATATTCAGGTCTTTGATCCATTTTGAAGTAGTTATTGTATACGGCGTGAGGTACGGGTCCTGTTTAACTTTTTTGCAGATGGACATCCAGTTTTGCCAGCACCATTTGTTAAAAAGACCGTCTTTTCCCCATTTGATGGACTTCGGGCCCTTGTCGAAGATCAGGTGACTGTAGGTGGATGAATTTACATCTGAGTTCTCAATTCTGTTCCACTGGTCAATGTATCCGTCGTTGTACCAGTACCAGGCTGTTTTGACTATTGTAGTTGTATAGTAGGTTCTGAGGTCAGGTTGTTTGAGTCCTCCTACTTTATTCTTCTTCAATAGTGTTTTACTTATTCGGGGCTTCTTCCCTTTCCATATAAAGTTAATGATTAGTTTTTCCATCTCTTTGAGGAATGTTGTTGGTATTTGGATTGGGATTGCATTATATTTGTAAATTGCTTTGGGTAGACTTGTCATTTTCACAATGTTGAGTCTACCTATCCATGAGCATGGTATGTTTTTCCAGTTATGTAGATCCCTTTGGGTTTCTTGCAGTAGTGTTTTGTAGTCTTCTTTGTATAGGTCTTTTATATCCCTGGTTAGATTTATTCCTAAAGTTTTTTTGTTTTTTTTTAGGGGCTATTATAAATGGTATTGTTTTCCTGATTTCCTTTTCATCGTTCTCTTTATTGGTGTACAGGAATCCAACTGATTTTTGTATGTTTATCTTGTATCCTGCTACACCCTTCCTTCTTTAGGCAATAGCCCTCACTATCTGGCAATAGGTGTGAGTACTGACCCACGTTGGACCAACTTCACAGTATCCAATTCCTCTGGTCATTCCAATTTCTCTCTTCTGATTTTCATTTCTGGAAGGATGAGGAAGATTCTTTTGCTCTTGGGTCATATAGCTACTTTGTTGTGAATCATGTTCTCCTGACATGTGGAGAAAGTTTGTCTGGAATAAGAGAGAATGAGGCCAACTCAGAGAGACATGGAGAGGAGGAACAAAGACAGTGAGAGTTTTGACAGTGTGCCAGTCTCTGGATCTCATCATTTACCCCTGAGGTCAGCTCCATCCCTGCCCTTCTCAAATCCTGGATGTCAGCTCTTCCTTGCTTCTGTGAGCTACTCTAATATCTTTCCAATAAACTCCTCTTTATTTGCTTAAACTAGTTCAAATGGGGTTTCTGTGACTTGTAATTAAAAGATTCTTGTCCATCTAGCTCAACTGGTATAACACACTTTATAAAGAAAATGTTCTACATCCTACTTTGGTGAGTAGCAACTGGGGTCTTAAAAGCCTGTGAGTGGCCATCTAAGATATATCTACTGGTCCCACCCCATATGGAGCAAGGGAGAATGAAGAAAACCAATGACATAAGGAAATGATTAGTCCAAAGGACTAATAGACCACAACTACCACAGCCTCTACCAGACTGAGTCCAGCACAACTAGATGGTGCTCAGCTATCACCACCAACTGCTCTGACAAGGATCACAATACATGGTCACAGACAGAGTGGGAGAAAAATGTAGAACAAAATTCTAACTCTCAAAAAAAAAGACCAGACTTACTGGTGTGACAGAGACTGGAGAAACCACGAGAGTATGGCCCCAGACACCCTTTTAACTCAATACTGGTCACTCTTGAGGTTCACCCTTCAGCCAAAGATTAAACAGGCCTATAAAACAAACACATAGTTCAACCATGTGTAGGAGACTAAATGGGCACACCAGCCCAGGAGCAAGGACGAGAAGGAAGGAGGGGACAGGAAAGCTGGATGAATGGAGACAGGGAACCAGAACTCAAGAAGGGGAGAGTGTTGACACAACATGGAGTTGGCAACCAATGTCATGAAACAATATGCATTAGTTGTTTAATGGGAAACTAATTTGCTCTGTAAACTTTCACCTAAAGCACAATTTAAATATATATATATATATATATATATATATATATATATATATATATATATATATATATATATAAATAATAAAGTTACTCTATTCAACAAGCACAAAAAATAAAAAATAAAAGATTCCTGCCCATATGTTCCTTGACTTCCTAATTAAAATAGGCACTCCTGTTGTACTCCTTAACACACCTTATGCTTTTCCTTCATAGCACTTACCAGAAATTTATAAGCATGTTTTCATTTGTATGCTTATTTGTTTAATGGCTGTCTCCCCTGTCATGTTTTGTAAAGTAGAGAATCAGTGAAAAAGAGGAAGACCCTCAATGAGATGGATTGACACAGTGGCTGCAACAATGAGCTCAAACATAGCAATGATTGTGAGGATGGTGCAGGACTAGGTAGTGTATCTTTCTGTTGTACTTAGAGTTGCTGTGAGTCAGACCCAACTTGATGGCACCTAATGGCAACAAGCCCCACAGATGATAGAGACCATGTCAATTTTGTTCCTTGCTTTTTACCCAGCACATAGTGTAGTGCTTTACCCATAGCAAGTCCTCAATAAATATTTGTTGAATTAATGAGTAAATGAATAACTGTGACGGACAAGATATGAAGGGGGACCATAAAGGGAGGAGGCTTAGGATGACTCTGTATTTTCTGGCTTCACCAATAGGGCAGAGGATGACATCATTCACTCATATTGGGAGCATATGCAGAGAAGCCAATGTAGGGGAGGAGGACATGAGTCGAGTTGTGGACATGAATTTGGGGTGCCCATGTATCTACAGTGGAGCTTTCTAGCAAGTACGGGTCTGTCTGTCTCCAGCTTAGAAGAGAGGCCTGGGTTGGATATCTGATTTGGGAGACCTCAGATAATAGAAGTAAATGAGATCCTCCAGGGAACATGTAATGTAGGAGAAGAACTGGAGACTTAGGACGGGGCCAGGAGGAACAACCCCTCAGGTAGGCTAGGTCCAGACCTGTTCAGTGGTCCTCAGGGTCTGCTTCATTCCTGGCTTCCACTTGGGCCAGAAGAGCCTGGGTTTGAAGGAGTCTCTGGGAGGAAGGGGGTGTCAAACTGAGTGCAACATCCTCGGCCTCTTTGGCAGATCGATGCCTATAGAACAAGGCAGAGCTTCCCACTTAGACACATAGCCTCCTGGAGCTAGTGGCTCTGTGTATCTGCTCAGAACCATGCATCCTCCATCCAGGGACTTCCCTAGGGCATTTGACATGTGCCAGGAACTTTTAAAACATTTCCATATACGATCTCATTTAAACTTTATGAACTTTTATGCTCATTTTACAGAAGAAGGATTAGAGGCTTGAGAAGGTAAAATCCTTGCTCCAGATCTGACATCTGGGGAGTGATCAGGACTCTAGCAAAAAGGTCTTTCCATGTTACAGGCTTCTTCCATCTTCACAAGTTTGTGCCATATGGAAAGCAAATCTGTCACGTGGGCGCTCTAGGAACAAAAGGTCCCAAAGGGCAAAGTCAGCAGCCTGAATATTAACTGATTCCCAACTCTTGCCAAACCCACCTCTCAGAGGAGAGTGAGGTCAGGGCCTATAAACCCACCTGATGCTGGAATCGTTCCCTTTGGTGCTACCAGCTATATTAGTATGGAAACTCCCAGTGGGCCCTGCCTCAGGGCTGGTCCTCTGACTAGGCCTCCTTCTCTGTAGCTTTCCAGGCTTCTCTCTGCTCACTGGTCTCTCCACAGCACTTCAGGGGATCTCCTTGGTTTCCCCCTGGGAAGATTATGGAAGATCATGGAGATTGGACAGTCTGAGCTGAGCTGTGCTAATTCTGGGAGTTGAATCATTTAACTAGAGAAGCAAAGTTTCTGGAAATTCAAAAACTACAGACCAAAAAAAAAAAAAAAAAAAACCCTCTTAAAAGAAAAAAAAAGCAAATTTTTGGAAAAATTAGCATGCTTTCAAGTACTTTTTGGATACAATTGCTGATCTAGAGCCGTTTTATTAGTTTAGGGTCATAAAACATATTATGTATAACTCAGTTTGCTCCAAAAATTATCCCATCTGGTATATTTGGAGACAAGCAGGCCTGGGAAAAAATACAGGAGGGAAAAGGGGGATTCCCGTATTTCCCCTTGAATTTTCCAAGAAAACGAAAATGATTCTCAGGAAAAAAAAAAAGCTTCCCCCCCCCCCACACATTTTTCCAACACTTATTGTGACCCAGAAAAGTATGCTTAGAAAAGCTGTCTTTCCTAGTCAATACCTGCCACATATTTCCACACGGGAAGGAATATTAGACTATTTACTCCCTCTACCCCTTGGATAAATTTGTATCTTCATTTTATAGATTCATAATTCACAAACGTTTACTGGGTTTCTTCCATTCTGGGAGCTGAACTAAGAGATGGAGGTGTAAAGGTGAATATGCCACAGTTTTCTCTCTGAAGGACCTCCTGGACTGTTGGAAGACACTAACAAGCAGAATAGCAGTGCTGGTGCAGTGTGGTGAGTGCAGTGTTGGAGGTTTGCATAGGAGGTTCCCCCTGCATGTAAACCTGATGTAGTGTGGTGGGGCAGAGTCAGGGAAGACTTCCTGGAGAAGAGTCTGCCTGAGTTGTGTCCTGTTAGATCAAAAGGAATTAGCCAAGCACAGTGGAGAGAAGGACATTCCAGGTAGAGGGAGAAGGAGGTCAGAGAAGAAATAGCTTGGTACTTTTTGGTGCTATAAGTAGATCAGCATGACTTGAGCAATCAGAGTGAGGAAAGGAAGAGTAGAGATGAGGATGGAAAGGAAGGCTGTGGCCTCATGATGAAGGAATGGGATTATTAAAATTTATCCTGTAAGTCAGGGGTCATCAAACTTCTGTAAAGGAACAAATGATACATATTTTAGGCTTTGTGAGTCATACAGTTTCTGTCATAACTGCTCAAGTCTACCATTGTAGCATGAAAGCAGCCATAGATAATTTGTAAATGAGTGGGCACGGATATGTTCCAATAAAACTTTATTTACGAAAACAGGCAGTGGACCATATGGGCCAGCCAACTGCAGTTTTCTGACCACTGCTGTAAATCACAGTCACTCAGAAATAGGGTGACCAATCCCTCCAGGTTTGCCTAGGATTTTCCAAAATTTAGCATTAAAAGCCCTGTGTCCTGGGAAACCCCTCAGTCCCAGGCAAACCAGTACAGTTGGTCACTTTATCTAGGAAGATTGTTAAAAATATAGAATCCTGACCCCACACCTGACCTCACATATCAAAATCCACTAAGGTAGAGGAAGCTAGGGTGATGGGGTGCCATCTATAGGCAAAAGAGTGATAAGGTCAGATGGTATGTCAGATGGTTTGCTTTCAAGGCAGGAATATATACCCAATGCCCCCACCCCAGTTGGCCCCAGAAATGGTCAACATAGCCCCTTAAGAGGATAGATTCAGCCTAGTAGTAGAATCTGGGCTAAGACTAAACATTGACTTGATTGTTCAAACTTTTTTTCTCTTAAGTAATCGATCACTGCCCACTGGGGATGGAGGAGGGTCCACAGATTCCAACTATTAGGGTGCTTGGCCAGACCACATGAGGGGAGGGACCAGAGGAGCCTCTCCCTTTGGCTTCCCCTACAGAGACCAGGGCTCACCAGGCCAAGGGGAGCCTCACTGTTTGTCTAGAGCAGCCACACCCAAACCAACACTCCTTCCAGAAGTGAAGAAGGGAGTGAGTCCTGGACACGAGTCAGAATCCAAGTTTCCAGCGAAGGCACATGTACAGATAAAGAAAATAAGTAGAGGGGAAGATACACTTTTGGGCCCAGATGTTAATTTTTGGAAGCTTTTCATGGTCAGCCCTTATCAGCAATAGCTCTGAAAAGCCAAGTCTGAAATTTTCCTTTCTGAAGCAACAGGTGTTTGACTTCTGCTCAGAAATGGCAACTGTTTGGCTTGGGCAAACAAAGAGTTTGCACTAAAAGGACTAATAGCACTCTCTTTACTTTCCTTAATCAGCCCCTTTTTAATGTAACTTCACAGCCATGGGGGAATTTTCCATTTAATTGCAACTAGTGCTCATTCTAGATGGCTCATTTCCAAAACAGATGGGTCTTACTCTGAGAACATCAATATATGAAACCCCATGATCACAGTACAGGTAATTTGAGCTACATAAATATCCTTAATGCTTAAAATAGATGCTCCTTACTACACTGTAGAGTTTGTTTATGAACTATTAAGCCCATTAACTGTTTGGCCAGGATTCTCCAGTGATTGCCAAATGAAGACGAAACAGAAATGAAGATAAAAAAATATTTTTAAACCAATGGGAAAATAAATAGCCTTGTAGTTTAGGCACCAGATCTTAGTGGTTAAATGAAAGGGCTCTTGAGCCAAATTGCCTCATTTGGAATCCCTGTTAGTGATGTTGGCATATGAATTCATCTCAACAAAGCTAAACTTCTTCATCTATGAACCAAGAAGACTAATAATACTTAACCCCAAGAGTTGTTGTGAGGATTAAAGAGAATAATGTATGTAAAGCACTTACCATAGTAAGCACATCATAAATATTAGCTGTTCATACTGACATTAGGCAAGTCATCTTGTCTCTGTGGGTCTAAGTTTTCTCATTAGGGAAATGAGGGAATGGACCTCTAAAGCCTCTTTGTTAGTGACCAATTCCCATCAAAAAACAAAGAAGCAAAAATCAGTTGCCGTAGAGTCAATTCTGACTCATTGAGTCCCCACCTGTGCTCCATAGGATTTCTAATGGCTGATTTTTTGGAAGTAGATCACTAGGCCTTTCTTTCAAGGCGCCTCTGGGTAGACCTGAACTTCCAACCTTTTGGTTAGCAGCCATGGCCATTAACTGTTTGCACCACACAGGAACTCTTAATTCTCCACTATGTGTAGAAAACTCAGCAAAAAAGGGAGTGCACGTTATATGGGTAAAAAAACATCACTCCCCAGGACACTTCCTTCTGAAAAATAACAAGGTGTTAAGAGGCTATATTCAAAGGGATGGAGTATTTATTTGATAATAAAAGGAGAGAGAAACAGGAGAGATATTGTGCGGATATACTACATAGTGCCTTGCCAGAAGACAGACATAGATGATATTTTCCTAGTACATATTTTAAAGCTATCTCAGAAGTTAAGCTATCAGAAATGACTAGGAGGTACTTCTGCCAAACTTTGCTGGATATCTCATAAGTTGGCCACGCCATGATTCCCAATATTGAGTGACTGTCCACCATTTTGTCATCTGATACGATTTTCTTATGTGTTGTAAATCCTACCTCTATGATGTTGATGAGGTGGGTCTAGCGGCAGTTATATTAATGAGGCAGGACTCAATCTGTAAGATTACGTTGTGTCTTAAGCCAATCTCTTTTTAGATATAAAAGAGAGAAGTGAGCAGAGAGACATGGGGACCTCATACCACCAAGAAAGCAGTGCCGGGAGCAGAGCTTGTCCTTTGGACCCAGGGTCCCTGCACCTGAAAAGCTCCTAGAATGGGTAAGACTGATGACAAGGACCTTTCCCCAGAGCTGACAGAGAAAGCTTTCCCCTGGAGTTGGCACTCTGAATTCATACTTCTAGCCTCTAGACTGTGAGAGAATAAATTGCTGTTTGTTAAAGCCATCTACTTGTGGTATTTCTGTTATAGCGGCACTAAATAACTAAGACAGAAGGCATCTGATAAGTTTCTAACCTACTTCACTGGCATTTTTATTGTATAGGATGCGGATGTATTAAGAGAGGTGACTATATACTGGACTTCACTCATTATTAAAGAGAAACATGTTGGTACTATCAAAATGGGAGGAATTTTGGGAGAAAATGCCTGTCATCTCACAAGTTGTAATCACAAAGGAAAGGAATGATGCGCATATGAGACAGTACTCCAAATAATGGTGATTTAAAAATGAAATCATACAATCACAAATTCTACCCACAAGGAAGAAAAGAGTAAGAGTGTTGTTGCTGGTATTAATTTACTCCAGGCATTTTTTGAGCACTTGCTGCATACTGGAGAGACATTAAAAAAAAATCGTTGTTCCAAGGGAGCCCATAAACTCACACAGAGTATAGTTTACGGGGATGATAGTTGCATACACAATTTCAGTATGGTTAGTTTCATTTTTGCTAAGATAGACAAATGCATAGGCTGCTATGGAAAACTTGTGAGAGGCACCTAGCCAGACTGGGAGTGGTCAGCTCTTTCTCTCCAACTTCTACATCGATACTTGGCTTCAAACTATACCTGACATTTTAATTCAACTCAATTAATCCAATATTCATTGAGTGCATATAATTTTGAGGCAATTGTTTCGCTGAGTTGTGAAGGATGCATAGAAGTTTAACCAGGTAAGAAGGAGGTTGGGGAAAGTGTTCTCATTCCGAAGAAACAGTGTCTGAGAGAAATCATAGTGGAACCTAGAAAAAAATCTGTTGCCGTTAGTTGCTGGTGAGTGGATTCTGACTCATGGTGACCCCATGTGTGCAGAGTAGAGCTACTCCATAGGATTTTTAAGGCTGCGATCTTTCAGAAGCAGATCTTCAGGCTTATCTTCTGAGGTGCCTCTAGGTGGGCTCAAACCACCAACCTTTTGGCTAGTAGTCCAGTGCTTAACTGTTTGCACTACCCAAGGACTCCCGGAAACAATTTAGTATTTCTCTAAGATTGAATTTGAAGTAGGAAATGAAAGGAGATGAGGCTGGAGAGGTAGAGAGAGCCAGGTCATGGTGGGCCTTGTATAAGGAGAGCCTTGAATAAGGGCCTTGCTAATGAGCTTGGATGTTATTCTGCAGACAGTGGACACACAGAAAGCTTTGAATCATGAGAATGACATTGTGTAATTTATATTTTAGATCTGTGGAATTGTGCAGGATGAATTTTATAGGATCAAGACTGAAAACGAAACAGTGGTGAAAGTGTGACAGAAATCTGGAAGATTAATTAGGAACTGGCAAGGAGATGAAGAAGAGGCAGTGTATTTGGGTGGATTTTAAAGAGATAATTCATTGAAGTCCATCGATGGTGCAAATGGTTAACATACTTGACTGCAAACTGAAAGGTTGGCAGTTTGAGATCACCCAGAAACTTCTTGCAAGAAAGATCCAAACAAATCACCCACTGGAAACCCTGTGGTACACAGTTCTATGCTGACACACACAGGTTCACCATGAGTTGGAATCTGTTTTTTTTTTCTTTAGGAGGTAAAATTGACATAATTTTGTTATGGATTTGATATAGGAGATATGGGAGAGAACCTAATGCTAGCGCTAATGATAACATAAAGGATAATGTTAGTAGATGAAGATGTAAGGGTAGATGAGATGGCTGAGTGACAGCAGATGAAAAGAAAATGGAGGACTGGCAGAAAAGTAAATCAAGAAGGAAGTGGAAAAGAAGTAGTCAAAGCAGTAAGAAGAAAGCCAGAAGAGAGAGATGTCATCAAAATCAAGAAAGACAAGAGTTTCAAGTAGGAAGTCAACAGTGTCTAAGTACTGAACTTAGCAATAAAGAAGCAGTGTCTGATCCAGCAAAGAGAAGTGTCTGTGGAGTGGTGGGGATGTAAGCCAGTTACCATGGGAGGTGAGCAAATAGAGACAGAAGATCAACTGCTCTCAAGAGGCTTGTCTGTGAAGAAAAAGGAGTATTAAAAGAGATGTCAGAATGAGGAATACATTTTGTTTAAGACATTGAAAGACCTGAGCACATTAATATGGAGAAGGGAAAGAGTCATACAAGGAGGAGCTGTTGAAACTAGAGGCTGTATGTAAAGAGAGTGCTGCCTGGCCATGGCCCCTGCTCCCGCACAAAGGAGCAAGTGCTGTCACCTTTAGAGCAGACCCTTTGTTGGGGAGGCTAGAACAAGGGCTCTTCCTTCAATCAACCTCCCTCAACCCAATGGTACTGTCTTACTCAAAGATTCTTCAATGTGATAGAGATTTATTGATCTTTCCATCATCTTTCTTGTCTGTTTGCATTGTCATACACTGACCCAGGTGGGAGTTCAGATAAACCAAAGCTACATCATGGATTAAATCATTAATTTCTGCAGTTGTGGCTGTTGACCACCTGGCCACTCCACAGCTCTCTCTGATTCAGAGATCACAATGACTCATCACAAGAATCCTTCAGCACAGAGGTGATCATCAGGTAAGCCATCTCCTTAGTGGAGCTAGGGGGAAAAAGCCACATAAGGCCACTTCTCTAACATATACAGTGATTATCTGGCTCCAAATTCTACCTGTCATTTTAATTTAACCCAACTCAAGTCAATTAATCCAACATAAATTGAGTACCGTTTGCGAAGCTGTGTGATGATAAGAGCATGGTTCCTGCCCCCCTAAAACTCAGTCCCTCCCAGTTATTGTCCTTTTCTGGGAACTAGAGTTAAATAGAAGAGGAATTAATATAACATCCAGGATAGTGTTTTTCAAACTATGTTTATAGAGCTGTAGGGCTGCAAGGAAGGGGGTGGAGGTAGGAGAAGGAGGGGCTTCCGGCCTCCCCATCCCAGCTTCCCTTCAAGCAGGTCAACTATCAATTGTTTTATATATCGGGCTGTTGTAAGATTTCTGTTTGTACCAAGAGTTCCACTGCTAAGAGAAGGTTAAATCTCCATCAAAGTAATGTATGCTGACCATACTTAAATACTAAGAATTACAAAAAGGAAGATCAAAATCATGGGATAAAGGGGGTTGTTTTGGTCTTCCCAAATTCCATTCATGAATTAATTTATCTAAAAAACAAATATCGAGTAGCAGACATTGTGCCAGTCACATGTTGGGCACTGAAAAAACAGAGGTGAAGAAAACCTGGTCTCTGCCCTCTGTCCAGAAAGGGAGAGAGATGGGAAAATGATCACTCTCTGGGGTAGTAAGCACCACAATTAAGATGTGGATTAAGGATGGTGAAGCCACAGAGACAAGAAGGGTCAACTTTGTCTGAAGAATAGAAGAGAGAGAATTTGTCAGGGAAAGCTTCACAGAAGACCTGTTTGAGCTGAATCCTAAAGCATGTCTAGGGGTTTGCCCAGAGAGGGAGGAGGAAGGGCTTTCCAGGACCTGGGAAGCTCAGGTGCAAAGGCACAGAGGACCGAGTGAGCAGAATGCCCCTAGTTCCTATGGCTGGAACAGGGGGTGCAGGCAGGGGAAGGACAGGAGGGGATGGCCAAAAGCTTAGGCTTAATG
The DNA here is from genome assembly GCA_030035585.1 of Dugong dugon. Lineage (NCBI taxonomy): Eukaryota > Metazoa > Chordata > Mammalia > Sirenia > Dugongidae > Dugong > Dugong dugon. The sequence continues at coordinate 159,603,338 of CM057462.1, forward strand.
AATGTGTGGGGACAAGCTGAGTGAGCAATCTTGGCAGTTTCCCTTCAGGCTGAACATGGGCATCTCTGAGACCACAAGTCCTGCAAAACCCTTTGTCAAGAGCTCTCGCCCAGTGTCCTTCAGACTACAGCCACCTAGTGGCCACCTTTGATTCCCACGTTTCCCTAGAGAGTCTTGAAATCTCGATGTGTATTTGGAGTCATCTCTGTCTTCCTGCTAATTTTAAAGTTGAGGAAACAGCGGCTCAAAGAGGACAAGAAACTTTTCCTGGTGTACACAGTTTCTAAAAGCTAGAGCTAGAATAGAACCAAACTCTTGTGACTGCACAACCAGGGCTGGTATGCTCTAGTTTTTCCCCAGCCACACTCAGGCTCTGGCTGGCTCATGTTGAAGGTTGTGTGAGCCTCAACTTAGCGACCATCTGGGGAGTACACTTAAAACCCTCATCCCAGGTTTCGGTTGGGGTGGGGACACTTTCAGAGAGAAGGAACTTGGGAATAAGTATCTGAGCCAGAAAGAAAGGAAGAAGACATATTCTCCCTGCCCCACTTCCACCTAGCCTGCCCTCAAATCTGTCTGCACAATGGGAAAAGGAAGCCAGTGATGCTCTGGGGATGGATAGAGACAGTACACTTCAGGCTTTGAGGAGCCATTGTGTCAGAGAAAGAAGGGGAGAGCGCTCTCCAGTCATCTCCTTTCTGAGGAATGAGTGGGGGTAGGGGAATCCTATGGCTACAGGCAAAGGAAAATAGCAGCAGATTCCAAGAAATAGGGCTAAAGGCCTCTGAAAACACCTGTCAGCTGCTAGATGTCCAAAAAAAGTTCATTCAAATAAAATTCTCTGTTTAAGGAGACCATTTACAAGCAACTTGTTTCAGAAGCCCATCTGGGGCTCCAGAATCCACTGTGGTTTCAATATATCCTGTGACAAAGCCATAAATCAACCCTCCTATATGTATGTGTGGGCATCATGCATGCTGTTTGCATATACCTGTAAAATATATATTTTGCCTGTATAGGTATATACATATATATGTATATGGAAACCCTGGTGGTGTAATTGTTAAGAGCTACAGGTACTAACCAAGAGGTTGGCAGTTTGAATCCACCAGGGGTTCCTTGGAAACTCTGTGGGGCAGTTCTACTCTTCCCTATAGGGGTCACTATGGGTTGGAATTGACTCAATGGCAATGGGTTTGGTTTTTTGGGTTTCATATATGTATATAGGGTCCCTTGGTGACACAAACGGTTAGGCACTTGACTACTAGCCGAAATGCTTTCAGTTTGAACCCACTCAGAGGTGCCTTGGAAGATACGCCTGGCAATCTGCTTTTGAAAAGTCACATCCTTGAAAACCCTATGGAACAGTTCTACTCTCTACACACATGGGGTTGCCATGAGTTGGAATCAACTCGTCGGCAACTATCAAAACGTTTACATATATACATATATTTCTAATATGTATATATACACAAATATTTGATTGTTTTGTACCTAAAACCTAATGAAATATGGATTTTAAAAAGTTTACAATAAAATTCATAGAAACAATAAGACTAATGTGATTTACACAGTCAGAAAAACAAACAGGAACTACATAGGAAAGGGGATGGGAGAAGAAAAACTATATATTAACTGGGGAAGCCAGCACAACTTGTCCAAGGCAAGGTCATGGAAGCTCCATAGACACATCCAAACTCCCCGAGGGACCAAATTACTGGGCTGAGGGCTGTGGGGACCATTGTCTTGGGGAACATCTAGCTCAATTGGCATCACACCGTTTATAAAGAAAATGTTCTACATTCTACTTTGTTGAGTAGCGTCTGGGGTCTTAAAAGCTTACAAGTGGCCATCTAAGATATTCCAAGGTCTCACCCCATCTGGACCAAGGGAAAATGAAGAAAACCAAAGACACAAGGGGACGATTAGTCCAAAGGACTAATGGACCACTACAACTACCATAGCCTCTACCAGACTGAGTTGAGCACAACTAGATGGTGCCCGGCTACCACCATCGACTGCTCTGACAGGAATCATAATAGAGGGTCCTGGACAGAGCTGGAGAAAAATACAGAACAAAATTCTAACTTACAAAAAGCGACCAGACTTACTGGCCTGACCAAAAACCCACTGCAGTTGAGTCGATCTCAACTCTTAGTGACCCTGGTGGCGTGGTGGTTAAGAGTTTGGCTGCTAACCAAAAGGTTGGCAGCTGGAATCCACCAGGTGCAACTTGGAAACCCTATAGGGCAGTTCTACTCTGTCCTAAAGGGTCACTATGAGTTGGAATTGACTCAATGGCAATGAGTTGTTTTTTGTTTTTTGTTTTTAACTGGCCTGACAGAGACTGGAGAATCCCCACAAGTATGGCCCCTGGACACCCTTTTAGCTCAGTAATGAAGTCACTCCTGAGGTTCACCCTTCAGCCAAAGATTAGACAGGCCAATAGAACAAAATGAGACTAAAGGGGCACATCAGCCCAGGGGTAAGGGCTAGATGGCAGGAGGAGACAGGAAAGCTGGTAATAGGGAACTCAAGTTTGAGAAGGGGACAGTGTTGACAGTTGACATGTCATGGGGTTGGTAACCAATGTCACAAAACAATATGTGTACTATTTGTTTAATGAGAAGCTAGTTTGTTCTGTAAAGCTTCATCTAAAGTACAATTTAAAAAAAAACCTATATATTAAATAGCAACAACTTTGGGCAAGGGAGGACTACAAGGTTGAGACTAAACTTTGTTCTCTGCATCCTGTCAGCCTGGGAGAGAAAACAATAGCCACCTGTTGAGCCCTCAGTGTTCCCCAGACATTCTGGAAGTCACTTTCCATACACTATTGCATAACATACTATCAGGTAGGAAGAAACTGAAGCTCACAGGGGTTATTTGACTTTTCTGAGATCACAAAGCTACGGCATGATAGAGTCACCCTATGAAAAGGTAGAGTCTTAAATTATTCTGTTGGAACCCCAAGCTGTTTACCTCCCAAACTGTGAGCTTTCTCCTACTCCCTCATGTCTTTTTTTGAGCATCTTCAGCATAAAGGCTTCTGGCACAAGGAGAGAACGTTTTTGACCTGGAAGGGGGATAGCTGAGCATGCAGATAATTCATGGGAGAGCCCTGGCCAATGTAGCCTCAAAGAGGATTTTTCTTCCTCATCCCCAACAAAAAAATTCCCTGAGTTGTTTCTGAATGTCCCATACTCGTCTCATTTATACTTGACTGGGTGGCATAGCCTGGGATCAAAGCCCTAGAATTCTCCTTATACCCACCAAGCTGAACTCACAGAGGGAGGGAGGGAAGAAGGGAGGAGAGACTGGGGGCTGCTTCTGATTAGCCCTTTCCTTGGCAGTTGGAATCCACCAGGCACATCTTGGAAACCCTATAGGGTAGTTCCACTCTATCCTAAACAGTCACTATGAGTCGGAATCGACCTGATGGCAATGAGTTTGTTTTTTGTTTTTTTTTAACTGGACTGACAGATACTGGAGAAACCCCATGAGTATGGCCCCCGGACACCCTTTTAGGTCAATAATGAAGTCACTCCTGAGGTTCACCCTTCAGCCAAAGATTAGACAGGCCCATAGAACAAAACGAGACTAAAGGGGCACACCAGCCCAGGGGTAAGGGCTAGAAGGCAGGAGGAGACAGGAAAGCCGGTAATAGGAACCCAAGGTCGAGAAGGGGAGAGTGTTGACAGTTGACATGTCATGGGGTTGGTGAGACATCCTCTCTCTGTGGACAATTAAATGGTTCTCACGGACCCACCGTCTGGGCTCAGCGAAGTGTGGAGTGACTGCTGCTCAAGGGCCAGGTCAGTGAGATTCAGAGAATCTAGTCCTTTCCACATCATCCACCCTTCCTCCTTTCCTGGGATGGCTGTTGCAAACCCAGTCCTCCAGCCTACCACCTCTCAGTAGGCAAAGCCAGCCAGGGGCCACAGCCCTCTCAGTGATCCTAAAAGAGGCAGGAGCCACCACTGTCACTGCATCGGGTCTTGGGACAAGGATTTGTAGCTCCAAAGATGAAAGAAAGCTGCATCAACATCCTCAGTCCTTCCCAGGGAAGAAGCTCTTGGAGAAGAGAAATCCTAACTCAGTCATGGTTTGCAGAACAGACTTGCCTTCCTGTTGTTGTGCTTGTAAGTGGATCAACACATGGGCTGTGGAGAAGGCCAGCAATGGAATGTGCCAGCAGAGCTCGACTCAGACAAAATCATGAAATGGGGAGCATATGACTCCCCTGTCCCTTCTTCTCAGGCCTCGACTTCCTCACCTTCAGCCCTCAGGTCCATCCATTAGCAAATATTCACTTTGCTTATCTACTGCAAGCTGGGCACTGAGCTAGGCACTGCCCCTGACCTGGAATATCTCCTGCCAGGGAGGGTAGACAGGCAATAAGAGGCTTGTTTAGATTTATAGGGCGAGCACTGTGAGAACACAGAGGGGAGGTGCTATAAGGATCTTTAAGCCAGGTCTTGAAGGTGCAAAGGAGTTTTTCTGGCTCAGAAGGACAGATAAAAGTACAAGAAGACAGAAAGATAACAACTGTTTGCCTGATAACATATCTTCTCCTAAGTAATCTCACTTGATCCACAAAAGAACTCTCTTAAGCAGAAAGGAAAGTATAATAGTTCTGGCCTTTAGCAGAAATCTCAGAAAAGTTTCTCAAATGAGCAAATCCCCCTGTTAGAGGTGAGGAAACGGAGGCTCCAGAGAAGGGAAATGCTTTGCCCAAGGTCACACAGCAGGAAACAAAGATCCCAGGTCTTCTGACTCTGAATGCAGTGTGCTTTCCGACGCGTCAGTGGTTTTCCGTCTGAGGTCCACGGACACCTGATGATCTCTTGGAGGGACATGAGTTCTCATTTTTACTTTTTATTTTTATTTAAAAAATTTTTTTTTTATTGTTCTTTAGATGAAGGTTTACAGAGCAAACTAGTTTCCCATTAAACAATTAATACACATATTGTTTTGTGACATTGGTTACCAACCCCACAACATGTCAACACTCTCCCCTTCTCAACCTTGGTTTCCCCGTTACCAGCTTTCCTCTCCCCTCTGGCCTTCTTGTCCTTGCCCCTGGGCTGGTGTGCCCCTTTAGTCTTGTTGTGTTTTATTGGCATGTCTAATCTTTGGCTGAAGGATGAACCTCAAGAGTGACTTCATTAATGAGCTATAAGGGTGCCCAGAGGCCATATAGGGACATGAGTTCTCTATGATGCTTTTCAACTGTTGCGTTTATTGCATTGATAATTAAATACATTAATGTAGGCATATTCTGGGTCAACATGATGGCACCTTATGACTGAGAACATACAGGATTCTGATGCCGGTATCTGTCCGTGTTTACACACAATCAGAGACATCAGGGAGTACTCCTATAATTGCTAATGAGAAAAAATAAGAAGTAGAGAATGCATAAGTGAAGCCTCCTTAGCCATGAAAGCTGAGTACCCCACTGTACAACAACATTTTCACAGTAGTTTGAATAGAGAAAAATGGTAAAAGTAATACAAGAGTGGAGTCTATGAGTGGTAGAAACAGTTATTCCACTTGGCTGCTAACCAAAAGGATGGCAGTTTGAGTCCACCCAGAAGTACTTCAGAAGAAAGTCCTGGCAATCTACTTCCAAAAATTCAGGCATTGAAAACCCTGTGGAGCACAGTTCTACTCTGACATACATGCGGTTGCCATGAGTCAGAATTAACTCGATGGCAACCAGAACGCAAGAGTAATACAGGTATGCTGAACTCAAAAAGTCTGCCCCATAGCAGTACATAATCTATTTATGTGGCAAAGGACATTTTAGTTTTTGCAAAACAACATCATCAGTCATTTTAAATTAACTCAAACTGGCTTAAACAAGAGAGGTTTTTTTTTTTTTGTCGTTGTTGTTGTTGTTGTTGTTGTTTTTCACATAACTGAAAACTGCCAAGGCATTATGGCCTTCAGGAACAATTTGATCAGATCTCCAGCTCCATTTCTCTGTAACACTCTTGGCTCTGCCCTCTTCTGTGTGTCCACTTTGACCTCAGGCTGGCTCTATCATGATTGGAAGATACCCACTGTAGTAACTGGACTACATGCTCCTTTATACCCATCCACAGGAAAAAGAGCCAGGAGACACCTTTCCCCAAATATTGAATGGAAGTCCTGAGTTTTACACTAATTAGACCACACTGAACCAGTTCCTGTGGTTGAAGGAATATCATGAGCTGATTGGTTTAAGCCTGGCTACCTGAACCAATTACTACAGTAAGAGGGATGTGTTTAACCTTGATTGGCATAAATCAAGCAGGGCCCACCCTTAGCATTGGGTAGCCTTGGGCTGCTACCAACTGGGAAAGAGAAGAAATGTCTGCTACAAGGGGTTAGAGGATTCCAGGAAGAGAAGCACTATAGACAAGAGTCCTAAGAAAGGAAGTTCTTAGAGAGTTAGAAAATTTGAAAGACTTGTGTGTCTGAATCCATGCATGAGAAGAGGTTAGAGAGGAACTACCTTAAGTAGGACACTGTAGGTGGTGGTAAGGAATTGGGATTTTTTTTTCTTCTTCTAAATGCAATGAGAAGCCATTGAGGATGTTTAAGTAAAGGAGGAACATGATTAGATTTACCTTTTAAGATTACTCTGGCTGCTATGTGGAAAATGGATGGAGGCGGGGTGAGAAAAGAATGGAAGTGGGAAGGCCAGTTAGGAAGCTATTGCAAGGATCCAGAAAAAACAGATTTACTATGATGCTAATAAAGCTTATAGTTTAGGTCCCTTCACTAGCACAAATCCTCTGCAAGGCTCAGAGAGGGATCTTGCCATGTGTTTTCATGCTCAAGTGTTTTTGTAGAATTTGTGAGAGTAGTAGAACCAGGTAAAACTGCAGTTTCTTTCCAATCTAAGTAACTCTTCGTCACACTTATCCTCATGTCAGATGACACTGGAGTAACCATGAGAATTTTGGAGTCCAACTTAGTGGAAGTTGAATTGGGGATACATTTAGTGTAGGTTCAGTGGGATATGTCTATGGAGTTCTGTGACGTTCTGCCGTCAAGGTTATAAGCAATGGGAGAACCTCTAAGTCTTACTCTTCCTTCTTTACCTTCAATCTATACTCAGTGAGTTTCTCACTGATATCCCTGTGGTCCAGATCTAAGTCATCCCAATAGCTTCCTAAATAGTCTTCCCTTTCCAGCCCTGGCCCCTCTCAGCCCATCCTCCACACTGCCTCCAGAGAGGCCTTTCTGAAAAAAATAGATTGGTTGCCATCACCCCCTAATTAAGAACCCTGATGATTGCCCATTGCCCACAGGGTAAAGTTCATGTTCTATAACCTATTTTTATTCCTTTTCCATCTCTTCTTCTTCTTCCTTTTTTAAAAAATATTTTATTGTGTTTTTGGTGAAAGTTTACACAGCAAATTAGGTTCCCATTTAACAATGTCTGTACATATTGTTCAGTGACATTGGTTAGATTTTCCACATTGTCAACATGCCACATTGTCATTATTTCCATTCTGATTGTTCCATTTGCATTAATCTAGCTTCCCTGCCCCCCCCCACACACCTTTCTCACCTTTGCGTTCGGGTAAATGTTGACCATTTGGTCTCGTATGGATGATTTTTTTTTTTTTAAGGAGCACAGTATTCATGGGTGATATTCTTTATTTTATGAGCCAATCTGTTATTTAGCTGCAAGGTGACCTCTGGGAGTGGTTTCCATTCAAAGTTTAAAGGGTATCTCAGGGCAATAGTCTCTGAGGTTCCTCTAGTCTCTACTAGTCAAGTGAGTCTGGCCTTTTTTTTAAAGACTTTGAGTTCTGTTCTACAATTCTTTTGCCATTCTATCTCAGATCATCTATTGTGTCCCTGGTCAGAACAATCGGCAGTGGTAACCAGGCACCATCTATCTAGTTCAGTGGTACATAGTGTAGGAACTCATGGTGTCACCCCCCTCAACATGGACCTTCTCCAGTAACAGACTATACAGAATCCTTAGTTGTTTATTATCAATTTTAATCATAAAATAATATGTGATAGTTATAAATTGCTTAAATGTAATATTTCTTAGATTATATGAATACTAACAACAACATTGTCCTGTAAAATCTTTCTACGTTGCATTGTTAGTAACTGAGCAGAAGCATTATTTTATTTTTCTCCTTCTTTTCTTTTAATTACTACTTCATTCTCAGAAAAGTTATAGATATAGGTTCACAAATACTAATTACCACAATATTGTAGCTAAGACACCAGAAAATTTGACAAAGTCAGCAACTATAAAATCAATGAAAACAACAGTATGTGTTTGCAGTGGTGCAAAAAAAAAACCCATGTGATTTGAAGCATCATTGTAATCAGGTAATAATGGCAGCTCTGATTGGAGCACATTAGAAGGTTCAAAAAGTAAATTAGCATAGAGTTTTAACCTTATAGGTATATTGATACATGTAAGCTGGGCTTATGAAAAATGTTTTTCTTGTTATAACTAACTACAGGGATATTTTTATTAAAAAAATAACAAATTTCTGCTGAAATATTGCACAAAAATTTTATAGACAGTAATTTTGGTGTCACTTCCTTGGACAGTGTCACCTACTGTGGTCCACATCCCCCTCACACCTCTAGTGACATCACTGATCTAGTTCTTCTGGTTTCAGAATAGATGAGACCGTGGTTCGTGTAGGCAATTAGTCCTTTAAATTAGTTTCTTCTTTAAGTCTTTGGTTTCCTTCTTTCTCTTTTCCTTCTGATGAGTAGAGACCAAGAGTTGTATGTTAGGTGGGTGCTTGATATCCTAGGCATTAGTAAGCTGAAATGAACTGGTATTGGCCATTTGAAACCAGAAAATCATATATATAGTCTACTATGCCAGGAATGACAAATTGAAGAGGAATGACACTGCATTCATCATCAAAAAGAACACTTCAAGATTTATCCTAAAGTACAATGCTGTCAGTGATAGGATAATATCCACACACCTACAAGGAAGACCATTAATACAACTATTACTCAAATGTACACACCAATCATTAAGGCCAAATATGAAGAAATTGAAGGTTTTTAACCAACTTCTGCAGTCTGAAATTGATCAAACAGGCAATTAAAATGCACTGATAATTACTGGTGATTGGAATGCAAAAGTTGGATACAAAGAAGAAAGATCAGTAGTTGGAAAATATAGCCTTGGTAATAGAAATGATGCCGGAAATAACCCAAGAGAATTTTGCAAGACCAGCGACTTCTTCATCGCAAATACCATTTTTCAACAACATAAATGGTGACTATACATGTGGACCTCACCAGATGGAAAACACAGGAATCAAATTGACTACATCTGTGGAAAGAGACGATGGAAAAGCTCAAATCATCAGTCAGAACAAGGCCAGTGGCCAACTGTGGAATAGACCATAAATTGCTCATATGCAAGTTCTAGTTGAAGCTGAATAAAATTAGAACAAGTCCACAAGAGCCAAAATACAACCTTGAGTATATCCAACTTGAATTTAGAGACCATCTCAAAAATAGATTTGATGCATTGAACACTAATGACTGAAGACCAAATGAGTTGTGGAATGACATCAAGGACATCATACTTGAAGAAAGCCAGAGGTCATTAAAAAGACAGGAAAGAAAGAAAAGACCGAAATAGATGTAAGAGAAGCTAAAACTTGTTTTTGAAAGTAGAGTAGCTAAGATGAAGTAAAAGAGTGAAACAAAAGATTTCAAAGAGTGGCTGAAAAAGACAAAGTAAAGTATTATAATGACATGTGCAAAGATCTGGAGTTATAAAACCAAAAGGGAAGAACATGCTCAGCATTTGTCAAGCTGAAAGAACTGAAGGAAAAGTTCAAGCCTCAAGTTGCAATATTGAAGGATTCTATGGGAAAAGTATTAAACAACGCAGAAAGCATCAAAAAAAGATGGAAGGAATACAGAGTCACTGTACCAAAAAGAATTGGTTGACATTCAGCCATTTCAGAATGTAGCATATGATCAAGAACCGATGGCAATGAAGGAAAAACTCTAAGCTGCACTCAAGGCTTTGGTGAAAAATAAAGCTCCAGGAATTGACAGAATACCAACTGAGATGTTTCAGTCAACAGACACAGCACTGGAAGTGCTCACTCATCTCTGCTAAGAAATACAGTTACCTGGCCAACCAACTGGAAGAGATCCATATTTATGCTTATTCAAAGAAAGATGATCCAAAAGAATGTGGAAATTATCGAACAATATCATTAATATCACACACGGGTAAAATTTTGCTGAAAATCATTCAAAAGCAGTTGAAAATCATTCAAAAGCAGCTGCAGCAGTACATAGACAGGGAACTGCCAGAAATTCAAGCCAGATTCAGAAGAGGACATGGAATGAGGGATATCATTGCTGATGTCAGATAGATCTTGGCTGAAAGCAGAGAATATGAGAAAGATGTTTACTTGTGTTTTATTGGCTATGCAAAGGCATTCGCCTGTGTAGATCATAACAAATTACAGATAACATTTCAAAGAGTGGGAATTTCTTTGAAATTCTTAATAGTGCTCATGAGGAACTTGTACATAAACCAAGAGGCCGTCATTCGAAAGAACAAGGGGATACTGCGTGGTTTAAAGTCAGGAAAGGTGTGCGTCAGGGTTGTATCCTTTCATCGTGTTTATTCAATCTGTTTGCTGCGCAAATAATCCGAGAAGCTGGACTATATGAAGAAGAACAAGGCATCAGGATTGGAGGAAGACTCATTAACAACCTTCGATACGCAGATGACACAATCTTGCTTGCTGAAAGTGAAGAGGATTTGAAGCACTTACTGATAAAGATCAAAGACTACAGCCTTCAGTATGGGTTACACCTCAACATGAAGTAAACAAAAATCATCACAACTGGACCAATAAGCAACATCATGATAAATGGAGAAAAGTTTGAAGTTGTCAAGGATTTCATTTTACTTGAATCCACAATGAATGCCCATGGAAGCAGCAGTCAAGAAATCAAACAACGTATTGCGTTGAGCAAATCTGCTGCAAAAAAAAAAAAAAACCTCTTTAAAGTGTTAAAAAGCAAACACGTCACTTTAAGGACTAAGGTGTGCCTGGCCCAAGCCATGGTGTTTTCAATCACCTCATATGCATGGGAAAGCTGGACAATGAATAAGGAAGGCCAAAGAATTGATGCCTTTAAATTATGGTGTTGGCAAAGAATATTGAATATACCATGGACTGCCAGAAGAGCAAACGAGTCTGTCTTATAAGAAGTACAGCCAGAATGCTCCTTAGAAGCAAGGATGAGAAGACTTTGTCTCACATACTTTGGACATGTAATCAGGAGGGACCAGTCCCTGGAGAAGGACATCATGCTTGGTAAAGTAAAGGGTCAGAGAAAAAGAGGAAGACCCTTAACAAGATGGATTGATACAGTGACTGCAACGATGGGCTCAAGCATAACAATGATTGTGAAGATGGTGTAGGACAGGGCAGTGTTTCATTTTGTTGTAGGTGGGGTCATTATGAGACGGTGCCTAACAACAACAGATGCCTGCTCAGAAGCTTTTAAGGCCCCAGATGCTACTTACAAAACTAAGATGTAGACCATAAATTTTATGGACTATGTTGTGCCAATTGACTGAGTTGAAGCACGTGACTATGGTCCTAAACCTTCAGACCCAGTAAACAAATCTTGCAAGGTGCTTGGTTTAGGTCTGGGAAGTATCCGTGACTATGCCTCCTATGTGCTTTATTGTATATATGAATATATGTGCAGCATACACAAACATGTATATGCATACACGTACAGATACACCTATGCATACACACTTATATACACATATATTCCTTCCTATACACATATAAGCATACATCTCTAGCTATGTAACCACTCATGTATTTTTTGGTGTTACTGCTGTAGTTGCAAAATTGAGCATGTTATAGTATTTACCAATAATGTCTCTTCTGTGCTTCTTAGTGTCATCATTAACCTTGGTCAAGTTGTGTACACTTATCCACATTTGGTATTGCCCTTCCCAAAATCAAAAATAATAATTGTCTACTGTCTGAAGAGTGACTCCTTCTCTCTCCACATCCTGTCTCTGGTAAACACCAAAACACCTTGATTTCTGTATGTATGCCTATTTTTGTGTTTTTATTAAAGTGGGATCATACAATATTTGCCCTTTTTTGATTGACTCAGCATAATATCCTCCAGATTTATCCATGTTATAAGATGTTTTGCAAGTCATTATTCTTTATTGCTGCATAGTATTCCATTGTATTTATATACCACATTTTGTTTATCCATTCATTCGTTGATGGGCACTTAGGTTGTTTACATCTTTTTACTATTGTGAATTAAGCTGCAGTGAACATAGTTGTGCATATGTCTATTCGTGCTACTGATATTAGATCTCTAGGGTATATACCTAGGAGTGGGATTGCTGGATTGTAAGGTACTTCTATTTCTAGCTTTTTGAGGAGGCTCCATACTGTTTTCCATATGATTGTACCATTTTACAACCCCACCAGCAGTGGATAAGGTCCCAATCTCTCCACAACTTTACCAGCATTTATTTTTTTCTGGTTATTTGTTGTTGTTGTTTTTTTTTTGATCAGTATCATTTTTGCAAGGGTAAGACGGTATCTCATTGTAGTTTTGCTTTGCATGTCTCTGATGGCTAATAATCGCAAGCATCTTTTCATGTGTTTGTTGGCTGCTTGAATTTCCTCTTTGGTGATGATCTATTCATGTCCTTTTCCCATTTCTCAATTAGATTGTTTGTCTTTGTGTTGTTGAGTTGTGGAAGTTTTCTATATATTTTAGAGATTAGACTCTTATTAGATTTTTTTCCAGTCTGTAGGTTCTCTTTTTACTCTTCTGATTAAAGTCTTTTGATAAGCATAGATATTTAATTTTTAGGAAGTCTCAGTTATCTAATTCGTCTTCTGTTTCTCATGCATTTGTATTTGTGTTTAGTAGTCTACTTCTGAAAAAAAATTAGGTCCCATAGTTTTGTCCCTATATTATCTTCCAGGAACTTTATAGTTTTAGCTTTAACATTTAGGTCTTTGATCCATTTTGTGTTAGTTTTTGTGTATAGTGTGACGTATGGATCTTGTTTCATTTTTTTTTGCAAATGGATATCCAGTCTTGCCAGCACTATTTGTTAAAGAGACTGTTTCTTCCCCATTGAATGCACTTTGACAAAAATCAGCTATTCATAGATGGATAAATTTCATCCATCTCTTCTTGACTTCCAGTATTAAGAAGTGCCCACTATTTCCTACCTAACAACTTGCAGTCTTACAAAATAATAGGCTACAAAGTGCATAACCAATGGTCTATGTCAACTCCTCTTCAATTTATCCACTTCTACGTCTGGCACCATTGCTTCCCTGTGGCTACAGCTCCAAGACTGCTTATTTTACCCTCGCATTCCAGTCACTTCCAGTGGCTTTGGTCAGTTAGGAGTAAGAGACGATGTTGACCAAAGAGGGCAGAACTTTTCTTTTGACTACTCCTGTGCTGGGCTAAGGTCTGTCACTGGATTGTGAGCTGTTGTTGTTGTTACTTGCCGTTGAGTTGGCTCACAGCAACCTTATGTATGAAAGAACAAAATGTTACCTGGTCCTGCACAATTTTCATGATCTTTGATCCTTCTGAGCCCATTGTTGTAGCTTCTGTGTCAATCTATCTCACTTAGTTGCTTGTGGGAGCAATACTATTTAATTAGTTTGACAGAAGGTCATCACTGAGAGAGTTCTGTGAAGGTTCTGCTAGCAAGGGTAAAAACCTTGCCTGAATTCCTGCACCTGCCTTTGGGGAAGGAGTAGGGGACTGGGTAGGGACTGACAGGGAAAGAGTAGGAAAACATAACCATTAAAGACTAGCCAATTTGGTCTGGTCGATACTCAAACAAGTTCAAAGTTTTCTGTTTGTTTGTTTAATAAAACACTGACTCAACTCACAGTTACCCAAATCTAAGAGAGAAAACAACTCAATAAAAGTGATAGCTCTCTAGCCAGAGAAGATACAAATTACCAGTATCAAGAATGACAAAGGGTATATCACTACCAATTCTATAGATATTAAAAGAATAATAAGGGACTATTTTAAACAATTTTATACCCAAAATCTGACAACTTAAATGAAATGGACACATTTTTTTTTAAAGATACAAACTACCAAAGCTCACTTAAGAAGAAATTGATGACAGGAAAAGTCCTGTATCTATTGAAGAAATTGAATTTGTAGTTAAAACTTTCCCGCAAAGAAAACTCCAGACCAAGATGGTTTCACTAGAGAATTCTATCAAACATTTAAAGAAGAAGTGTTACCAATTATATGCAAACCCCTCCATAAAATTGAAGTGAATGGAATACTTCCCAACTCATTCTATGAGCCAGGATTACCTTGATACTAAAACCAGATAAAGACATTAAAAGAGAAGAAAACTGCAGAACGATATCCCCCATTAATATAGATGCAAGAATTCTTAAAAATTTTAGCAAATTGAATCTAGCAATATATAAAAAAGATAATACAAATAATAATACCAAGTAGGATTTATCCCAGGAATTCAGTGTTGGCTTAATATTTGAAAATCAATCAATGTAATTCACTATAAAACAGACTAAAAAAGAAAATCCAAATGATTATCTCAATAGATGCATTTGACAAAAGCCAACATCTATTCCTGATAAAAAGTCTCACCAATTAAGAATAAACGGAACTTCCTCAATCTGATAAGGGACATCTATGATAAACCAATGGCTAACATCATACTTAACAATGAAAGACTGAATGTTTTATCCTTAAGATCAGGAGCAAGGCAAGGATATCCATATTCATTACTTCTATTCAACATCGTACTGTAGGTTCTAGGCAGTGCAATAAGGCAAGAAAAATAAATAAAAGGCACCCAGATTGGAAAGGAAGAAGCAAAACTGTCCTTACCCCCAAATGAAATGATTGCATATGTAGAATATCTGATGGAATCTACAAAATAAGCTACCAAAATTAATCTATGAGTTTAGCAAGTTTGCAGGATGCAAGATCAATATAAAAAGTCAATTGTATTTATATATACCAGTAATAATTCAAACAGAAATAAAAATACCACTTACAATATGATAAAATAAATATGTAATACTTAGGGATAAATCTAACAATATCTGTACATTGAAAACTAAAAATAATTGCTGACAGAAATTAAAGAAGACCTAAATAAATGCAGAGATATGCTGTGTTTATGGATCAAAAAATTCAATATTGTTAAGATGTCAATTTTCCCAAATTTATCTATAGATTCAATGCAAACCCTATCAAAATTCCAGCAGACTTTCCTTCTTTCTTTTTAGAAATTGGCAAGGTTATTGCAAAATTCATTTGGAAATGCAAAGGGTATAGAATAGCTAAAACAACTTTGAAAAATGGAGAATTATCACTAGCTGACTTCCAGACTTGTTATTAATCTATAGTAATCAAGAGAGTATGATATTGTTGTCAAGATAGACAAATATATCAAAGGAAAGAATAGAGTCCAGAAATAGATCCACACGACATATGTATTATCAACTGAATTTCAACAAATATGAAAATGAATTCAACAGAGAAAAGATAGACTTTTCAACAAATGATGCTGAAATAATTGGATATCTATATGCAAACAATTAACACTGATTCATATGTAACATTATGCACAAAAATTAACTCAAAATGGATTGTAGATCTAAATATATAAACTTCTAGAAGAAAACACAGGAGAAAATCTTTGTGATCTTGGGTCAGGCAAAGATTTCACTGATACAACACTAAGAGAAAAGAAAGAATTGATAATTAGGCTTCGTCAAAATTAAGAATTTTGCTCTTCAGAAGACACTTTTAAGAGTATGAAAAGACAAGCCACAGACTAGGAGAAAATGCCTGTAAATCTCTTAGCTGAGAAAGAACTTTTGTCCAGAATATATGAAGAACTCTCAAAACTCAATAAGAAGAAAAAAAACGGGAAAAAGATTTGAACAGATACTTTATTAAAGAAGATATTCAGATGGAAATAAGCATAAAAAAATACTCTTAATATCACTAGTCATTAGGGAAATGCAAATTAAAAACAATGTGATACAATTACTCTCCAAATAGAATAGCTTAAAAAAAAAAAAACAAACTGGTCATACCAAGTACTGGTGAGAATGTGGAGGAACTGGAATGCTCATCTACTGCTGGCCAGAATGTAAAATGGTATAGCCACTATGGAGAACATTTTGACAATTTCCTAAAGAATTAAACATATGACTATGTATGGACTGGAGTCCCTGGATGATGCAAACGGTTAATGTACTGACTGCTAACTGAAAGTTTAGAGGCTCAATTCCACCCAGAAGTGCCTTGAAAGGCCTGGAGATTTAATTCTGAAAAATCAACCATAGAAAACCCTATGAAGCACAGTTCTACTCTGACACACATGGGTTCAACAGAATTAACTCGAAGGCAACTGTAAATATATGATCTAGCCATTTCACTCCTAGTTATTTACACAAGAGAAATGAAAGCATATGTCCAGATGAAGACTTGCACGCAAATGTTCATAGTAGTGTTTCTTGTAATGGCTGAAAACTATAAACAACTGAAATTTCCATTAACAGGTGAATGGATGAACAAATTGTAGTATACTACTCAGCAATAAAAAAACATGAGCTATTGATGCATGCAACAACATGGATGAATCTTAAAATAATTATGTTGAATAGAAGAAGCCAGACCCTCCCGCCTCAAAAAAAGAGTGCCTACTGAATGATTCCATTTATATAAAATTCTAGGAAGTGCAAACTAATGTGTAGTAATGGAAAGCACATCAGTGGTTATCTGTTGATGCACAAGGGGTAAGGAAGGGCAGGATGAAAGGATTACAAATGGACACAAGGAAACTTTTAAGTATAATGGATATGTTCATTATCTTGATTATAGTGATAGGGTATGTCAAAACTTGTCAAATTTTACACTTTAAATATATGCAGCTGAGGTGGAGCCAACATGGTGCTATAAACAGAAACACTATGCTGTCCCTCTGTAGGGACAGACCTGAAAATCTAAGTAAAACTGATACAAATGTCAATTTTGGAACCCTAAGCATCAAATGAAGGGATAAAGAACTCAGTCAAGCACCAAATGGAGTAAGAAACTGACAGAGAACAGAGAACAAGGAGAGCTACAGAGTGGAAGTTGCCCACCAGCTAATGCAGCATGGATTCGCCATCTTGGACCTCAGCCACCAAGGACCCCAGACAGGAAGTAGGGAAAGTCAACTTCATGAAGGTCTCAACAGGAGACAGAGCACCCGGTAACCAGGCACACATGCTTCCCACCCCCTTCTTCCCTCTATGTGGCCTCCACTGCTTTTCAACAGGCCACAGTCACTTGGCCAGAGAGACACCAGCTCACTGCCACCTGGGTCTGCCCTGTCCTTGATGGCTGCTTCCCCCAGTGCCATTTTTTAAATTATTGACTTTTTTTGTTTCTTCTCTCTTTCTCCCTTCCTTCCTTTCCTTTCTCCAAGTCAGCTAGCCCTGTGTGCTGTCCCTACCCCCTTTTGATGAGCTGTGCTGCACCATGCAGCTAGAGAGCCACTAGGACAGTCTCCCCAGTTCTGTTTGGCCCTCACAGCAGGCTCCCTCAGTGGCATTTTTTCTCTTATTTTTTCTTTATGTTTCTTCTTTCACTCTCCCTTCCTTCTTTTCCTTTCTCCAGCTGACCTAGCCCATGTGCCATCTCTCTCCCTTTTTGATGGGCTGTGCTGCACCACTTGGCTAGAGAGCCACCAGAACACAGCCTTCATGGGTCTGCACCGCCCCCACTGGCTGGCTCCTTCAGCACCATATTTTCGTTTGTTTGTTTTTGTTTCTGCTCTCCCTATCCCTTTCTTCCTTTCCTGTCTCCCACCCAACTAGCCCGTGGGCTGCCCCCGCCCCTTCATGATGGGCCGTGTTGCACCACTTGGCTAGAAAGCCACTGACACTTGGCCTTCCCAGGTCTGTGCTTCTGTAACCATCCTGCTCCATCAGCACCATTTTTGTTTGTTTCTCCTCTCTCTCTCTCTCCTTTCTTTCCTTTCCTTTCTCCCACTCACTTAGCCCTGTGCACCACCCTCCCATTTCTCAATGGGCCATGCTGCATGCACCACTTGGCTACAGAGCCACTGGCAAATGGCCTCTGTGGATCTGCGCCATCCCCATAGGCTGGCTCCCTCAGCGCCATACTTTTTTATTTTTCTTTACCTTTCCCCTTCTCCCTCCCACCTAAGCCTTGCATTGCCTCCACCCCTTCCTGAGGGCTGTGCAGTGCTACCTAGTGAGAGAGACACTAGCTCGCTACCACACCCATTCCACCCCGTGCTCAATGGCCAGCTCCCTCAGTACCATATTTTTTTTGTCTTTTGGGTTGTTTCTTCCTTCTGGTTCCCTTAGTTCCTTTCCTTTCTTCTGCCCACCTAGCCCCGTGCTTGGCCCAGGCCCCTTCTCAACAGGCTGAGCTGCTCCACTTGGCTAGAGAGCCACCAGCACACAGCCTTGCTGGATCTGTCCTGCCTGCCCCTGCCCAATTCCACTGCAACTCTATGTTATTTACTTTTTACCCCTTTCATTTTTTGTGCTATTTTTTCCCTTCCGTTTCTCTATCTTCTTTCTCTTCTTTCTCTCAACCACTTATCTCCACACATCACATCCTCTCCCTTCCTTCCTGGCTATCTGCACCACGCACTGAGCACTGAGCCCCCAAGCAGCATCAGCACAGCCCCCTGGACCCTGCCTCCTGACCCCACCCTTCTGGCCTCAGTGAGTGCTGCAAACAACTCATCCCTGCCTCTCTCTATTGCTGGACCTGCCCTGCTGCCAATAGCTGAACAACCAGCCCTGCCCACCTGGACAAGGTGGTGAGAAGTACCATGTCTATAGAAAAGCAACAAAACACACCCAGCCCAACTGCCCAGACAATAAAATAAAACAAAAAAAGGGCAAAAAAGCCTACAATCAATAAACAAAGAAAACAATTCCCGAATGTCCCAATGACAGCAGACAATAGCAAAACATATAAAAAATAGGAGAGGATGGCTCCAGAAAGTGACCAAAGTAAAGCACCAGATGACCTTCTACTAGAAGAAAAAGCACTGGAACTAGCTGATAGGGAATTCAAAACTCTAATATTCAGCATTCTCCAAGAGATTAGGAAAGCGATGAAGGAAAAGATAGACAAAAATAAGGAAAAATAAACAAAATCACAAAAAAATACAGACAAAATCTGAGAAAACACAGACAAAGCAATGGCAGAACTCAGGAAAATACTACAGGAACAAAGTTCCAAAATAAATAAATAATTAGAAATCATACAAAAACAGCAATTAGAAATCCAAAAGATAAACAACAAAATTTCAGAAACGGACAGTACAATAGAAGGTTTTAGGAGGAAATTTGAAACTATGGAACACAGGATCAGTGAAATTGAAGAAAAATCCTTGGATACCATTTTGTTTGAGGAAAAATTGGAAAAAAGAATGAAGAAAACCCGAGAACAATGTGGGATACAATCAAGAGAAAACATTTGCTCATGATCAGAGTTCCAGAATAGGAGGAGAAATCGGAAAACACAGAGAGGATCACTGAAGATCTGCTGACAGAAAACTTCCTTAATATCATGGAAGATGAAAAGCTGACCATCCAAGAAGCTCAATGAAACACACATAGAATAGATCATAAAAGAAAGCCACCACAACATATAATCACAATTGCCAAAACCAAAGACAAAGAAATAATCCTGAGAGCTGCTCAAGAAAAATGAACAGTCACATACAGAGGGAATACAATAAGACTAAGACTACTCAGCAGAAACTATGCAGGCAAGAAGGCAATGAGATGCCATATATAAAATCTTGAAAGAAAAAATTGCTAACCAATAATAATAACATATATATATATAATAATAAATAATATATCCAAAACTCTCACTCAAATATGATGGCAAAATCAGAACATTTCCAGATAAACAGAAATTTAGGGAATATGTAAAAACCAAACCAAACTTACAAGAATTATTAAAGGGAGTCCTTTGGTTAGAAAACAAACAACATCAGACAACAACCTGAATCTAGAACACAGGACAGCATCAGCCAGACACCAACCTAGGTAACGAACTCTCAAAGATAAAACAAAACTAAATTTACAACAGGGAACCAGAGAGGTCAATCTGTAAATGACAACAACATCAGAACAATAAAAGAGGGAATAAACTGTGCTGGTATAGATCTTTCAAATGGAGAGGAAGTCAAAGTGATATCAAGTAATAAAAGACTGGTTTAAACTTAGGAAGCTAGGGGTAAATTTCAAGTTAACCACAAAAAAGTTAACAAACCTACTCATCGAAATAAAGAAGAAACACATAAAGCCCCAGTAAACACAAAATCTACAAAAATGAAAGAAAAACAAAAGAAACTCAGCATAGGAGAGGAAGAGGAACAAAGTAAACATCAGAACCACAAAAAAAAAAAAGCACTACAAAATGACAGCAATAAACTCACACCTATCAATCATCACAATGAATGTAAATGGCTTAAATGCACCTATAAAGAGACTGACAGTGACAGAATGGATAAAAAAACAGGACCCATCAATATGCTGTCTACAAGGGGCTCATCTTAGAAAGAAAGATATAAATATATTAAAAATCAAACAATGGAAAAAATACATCAAGCAAACGGCAACCAAAAAAGAGCAGGAGTGACAATACTAATCTCAGATAAAATAGACTTTAAAACAAAACCCACTACTAAAGACAAGGAAAGACACTATATAATGGTTAAGGGGAGGATACATCGCTAAGACATAGCCATAATAAACATGCATGCACCAAATGACAGGGCTCCAAAATACATAAACTCTAACAGCACTGAAAAGAGAAATTGACAGTTCCACAATAACAGTAGGAGACTTCAACACACCACTCTTGGTAAAGGACAGAACATCTAGAAAGAAACTCAACAAAGATACAGGTGATCTAAAGGCCACAATCAACCAACTTGACCTCATAGACATATATAGAATACTTCGCCTAACAGCTGCAAAGTACACATTCTTTTCCAATACACATGGAACATTCTCCAGAATAGACCACATCTTAGGCCACAAAGCAATTCTCAACAAAATCCAAAACATTGAGATAATACAAAGTATCTTCTCGGATCACAACACCATCAAAGTAGAAATTAACAACAGGAAGAGCAAGAGAAAAAAAAAAAACCATGGAAACTGAATGACACCTTGCTTAAAAACCACTGGGTAATAGAAGAAATCAAAAATGGAATAAAAAAATTCCTAGAATCAACTGAGACTGAAAACATATCATTACCAAAATCTTTGGGACACTGCAAAGACAGTGCTCAGAGGTCGTTATAATAATAGATGCACACATCGAACAGAAGAAAGGGACAAAACAAAACGTTACCTACACAGCTCAAACAAATAGAAAGAGAACAGCAAAAGAAGTCTACAGCCAAGAAAGGAAATAATAAAGATCAGAGCAGAAATAAATGAAATAGAGAATAAAAAAACAATAGAAACAATCATCAAAACCAAAAGTTGGTTCTTTGAAAGGATCAACAACATCAACAAACCATTGGCCAAACTGACAAAAGAAAAACAGGAGAGGACACAAATAACCCAAATAAGAAATGAAATGGGGAACATTACAACAGGCCTGACCAAAATAAAAAGGATCATAACAGAGTACTATGAAAAAGTATACTCCAAAAAAATTGAAAACCTAGAGGAAAAGTAAAAATTTCTAGAAACACATTACCAACCTAAACTAAGACAAACTGAGGTAGAAAATCTGAACAGACTCATAACAAGAAAGAAATTGAAAAGGTAATTTTAAAATTTACAGCAAAAAAAAAGTCCTGGCACAGGTGTCTTCACTGGAGAATTCTATCCAACATTCAGACAAGAGCTCACACCAGTATTACTCAAGCTATTTCAGAACCTAGAAAAGGAAGGGATACTTCCAAATTCATTCTATGAAGCCAGCATAATCCTGATACCAAAACCAGATGAAAACATCACAAAAAAGAAAACTACAGACCAATATCTGTCATGAATATAGATGCAAAAATCTTTGACAAAATTCTAGACAATAGAATTCAGTATCATATAAAAAAAAAAAAAAAAACACACCCTGACTAAGTGGGATTCGTACCAGCTATGCAAGGATATTTCAACATTAGAAAATCAATCAACGTAATCCACCACATAAATGAAACAAAAGAAAAAAACCACATGATCATCTCAATCAACACAGAAAAGGCATTTGATAAAGTCCAACACCCATTCCTGATAAAAACTCACAATAAAATAGATATAGAAGGGAAATTCCTCAACATAATAAAAGGGCATCTATACAAAACCAACTTCCAACATAATTCTCAATGGAGAGAGGCTGAAAACAAATATAATAATAATGAAAAAGTTTAAATATTGTGAGAACTACCAAAATGTAACACAGAGACACAAAGTGAGCACACGCTGTAGGAAAAATGGTGCCGATAGACTCGTTTCACACAGGTTTGCCAAAAACTTTCAATTTGTAAAAAACGCAACATCCATGAAGTGCAATAAAACAAGGTATACCTGTAAACGGGTCCGTTATCATTTCACATTTGTTGAAACCCAGCCACACATTTATAAACCTCAAAACTGAACCTCTGTTCTGTTGGGCTTTCTCATTCCCTTGTTGGAATGTTGAAGTTGTTAAACATTATTTGCCCTCTGTGGTTGCTTTTGGCCATCCTTATTTCTTACTTTACCCCTCCAATCCCCCCTTCCCCAACCGACCTGAAAGAATGGCTGTTTTTTTTCTCTTTCATTCTTTCTTTATTTTGTTGTTGTTGAGAGTATACAGAGCAAAACATACACCAATTCAACAGTTTCTACATGTACAATTTAGTGACGGTGATTACATTCGTCAAGTTGTGCAACCACTCTCACTTTCCTTTTCTGAGTTATTCCTCCCTCATCAACATAAGCTCACTGCCCTCTAAGGTTCCTGTCTAATCTTTCAAGTTGGTCTTGTCCATTTGATCCCATATAGTTAGTACTTAAAAGAGCATAATGCTAGTGGCTGACCTTTTTCACTAATTAAGCTAAACCATTGTTTGGTTTTAAGATGATTTCAGGGAACATTTTCGGTTTAAGGTTTAAAGATTATCTAAGGTCAATAGTTTTAGGGGCTCATCCTCCCTCTATGGCTCCAGAAAGCTTAGAGTCCATTAGAATTTTAAATTATGTTCTAAATTTTCCCCCTTTTGATCAGGACCCCTGTATGGAATCTTTGATCAAAATGTTCAGTAATGGTAGCTGGCTGTGCACCATTCAGTTCTTCTGGTCTCATGGCAAAGGAGGCAGTTGTTCACGGAGGCAATGAGCCACACATTCCATATCTTCCTCCTATTCCTGAGTTTCCTTCTTCCTCTGTTGCTCCAGCTGAATAGAGAACAATTATTATACCTTGCCACTTTCGAGATTTTAAGATCCCAGACACTACACAACAAACTAGGATACAGAGCAGAAACACTAAACATATTATTAGGACAATTAACTGTGATGTTTCATGAAACCATGACCCTAAACCTCCACACCAAGGAACCAAATCCTATGGGATGTTTGATTGTACATAAGCAGTCTCAGTAACTGCTCTTTTGTTTGTCATTATTGTAAATATATCTATCACAAAACTTTTACCAATTTCAACTTTTTACAGGTGTACAGCTTATTGACAGCAATTACAATAATTAGCTATGCAACCCTACCCTTAACCAGTACTATTTTTCCATCACCATTGACACCCTTTTGTCTCCCCACCCCTGGTTACCATTAATAAACTTCGGTTTCTATACATTTGTCTTTTCTTGTCTTTTTATATAAGTGAAGTCATAAAATATTTGTCCTTTTGTGATTGGCTTATTTCACTCAGCATAATGTCTTCAAGCTCCATGCCTACCATAGCATGTATCAGGACTTAATTTCTCCTACTGGCTGCGTAGTATTCCATTGAGTGTATGTTTCACATTTTGTTTATCCATTCATCTGTTGATGGGCATTTAGGTTGTTTCCACCTTTGGCTATTGTGAATAGTGCTGCAATGAACACTGGTGTACAACTCTGTTTCTGAGTCACTGCTTTCAAGTTTTTTGGGCATATACCTAGGAGTGCAATTGCTGGGTCATATGATAGTTGGTAGCACCGTGGTTAAGGGCTCGGCTGCTAACCAAAAGGTTGGCAGTTCGAATCCACCAGCTGCACCTTGGAAACACTATGGGGCAGTTCTACTCTGTCCTATAGGGTCGCTATGACTCAGAATCAACTCAACTGCAACAGGTATAGTAATTATATTTTTAGTTTTTTGAGGAACCTCCACACTGTTTTCCACAACAGCTGTACCATTTTGCGTTCCCACCAGCAATGGATAAGGGTTCTGATTTCACTACATCCTTGCCAACATTTGTTATTTTCTGTTTTTTTTTTAATCTTAGTCATCCTGTTCTTGTTGTTGGGTGCCATTGAGTCAGTTCCAACTCATAGCTACCCTATGTACTACAGAACGAAACACTGCCTGGTCCTGCGCCTTCCTCACAATCGTTGTCATGCTTGAGCCCACTGTTGCAGCCACTGTGTCAGTCCATCTCCTTGAGTGTCTTCCTCTGTTTTGCTGACCCTCTACTTTACCAAGCATGATGTCCTTCTCCAGGAACTGATCCCTCCTGACAACTTGTCCAAAGTATGTAAGATGTAGTCTCTCCATCCTTGCTTCTAAGGAGTATTCTGGTTGTACTTCTTCCAATCCAGATTTGTTAGTTTTTTTCACAGTCCATGGTATATTCAATATTCTTCACCAACACCACAATAAAAGGCGTCAATTCTTCTTCGGTCTTCCTTATTCATTGTCTAGCTTTTGCATGCATATGATGTGATTGAAAATACCATAGCTTGGGTCAGGCACACCTTAGTCTTCAAGGTGATATCTTTGCTTTCCAACACTTTAAAGAGGTCTTTTGCAGAAGATTTGCACAATGAAATGTATCTTTTGATTTCCTAACTCCTGCTTCCCTGAGGGTTGATTGTGGATCCAAGCAAAATGAAATCTTTGACAACTTCAATATTTTCTCTGTTTATTATGATGTTGCTTACTGGTCCAGTTGTGAGGATTTTTGCTTTCTTTATGTTGAGGTGTGATCCATACTGAAGGCTGTGGTCTTTGATCCTGATCAGTTAGTGCTTCAAGTCCTCCGCACTTTCAGCTAGCAAGGTTGTGTCATCTGCATAACACAGGTTGTTAATGAGTCTTCCTCCAATCCTGATGCCCTGTTCTTCTTCATATAGTCCAGCTTCTTGGATTATTTGCTCAACATACAGATTGAATAGGTATGGTGAAAGGGTACAATCCTGACACACACCTTTCCTGACTTTAAATCATGCAGTATCCCTTGTTCTCTCTGAACAACCACCTCTTGATCTATGTACAGGTTCCTCACGAGCATAATCAAGTGTTCTAAATTATCCATTCTTCACAGGGTTATCCATAATTTGTTATGATCCACATAGTTGAATGCCTTTGCATAGTCAATAAAACACAGGTAAACATCTTTCTGGTATTCTCTGCTTTCAGCTAAGATCCATCTGACATCAACAATGATATCCCTCATTCCATGTTCTCTTCTGAATCTGGCTTGAATTTCCGGTAGTACCCTGTCGATATACTACTGCAGACATTTTTTCTTTTTTCTTTTATATTTTATTGTACTTCAGGTGAACGCTTACAGAACAAATAGATTCTCATGAAACAGTAGTACACATGCTGTTTTATTACATTGGTTAAGAACCCCACAACATATTAACCCTCTAACTTCTCAACCGTTTTTTTTTTTTTTTTTTTTTGGTGAAAATACACATAGCCAAAGATACACCGTTTCAAAAATTTCTACATACACAGTTCAGTGACATTGACTACGCTCTTCCAATTGTGCTGTTATTCTCACTTAAGATGAAGGCTTACAGGCAAAATAGTTTCTCATTTAACAGTTACTACAAATGTTGCCCTATGACAATGGTTAACAGTCTCACAGCACATCAACAATATCCTTACTCAACCTTGGGTTCCCTATCACCAGCTTCCTTGTCCCCTTCTGCTTTCTGGCCCTTGTCATTGGACTTCTGTACCTCGTTAGTCTCATTAGGTTTTATGGGGTTGTCCACCCGCAGGCTGAACAGTGAACCTCGGAGGTAACTTCACCACTGAGCTAAAAGGGTGTCTGGGGGCCACACACTTGAGGTTTCTCCAGTCTCCTTTAGGCCAGTAAATCTGGTCTTTTTTTGGGGGGGAGTTAGAATTATGCTCTACATCCTTCTCCAGCTCTGTCCAGAACCCTCTTTTGTGATCCTGGTCAAAGCAGTCAGCGGTGGTAGCCGGGCACCATCTAGCTGTACTGGACTCAGTCCGGTGGAGGCCTTGGTAGCTGTGGTCAATTAGTCCTTTGGACTAATCTTTTCGTTATATCCTGTTCTCTTCATTCTCCCTTGCTCCCGAAGGGATGAGACCAGTGTAGTATCTTAGATGGCCTCTCACAGGCTTTTAAGACCCCAGACACTACTCACCAAGGTAGAATGTAGAACA
This sequence comes from Dugong dugon, assembly GCA_030035585.1. Lineage (NCBI taxonomy): Eukaryota > Metazoa > Chordata > Mammalia > Sirenia > Dugongidae > Dugong > Dugong dugon. Next base: position 159,630,026 of record CM057462.1, read on the forward strand.
TTCTCCTTATAAACTGTGTTATGCCAGTTGAGCTAGATGTTTCCGAAGACCATGGTCCCCACAGCCCTCAGCCCAGCAATTCAGTCCCTCAGGGAGTTTGGAAGTGTCTATGGAGCTTCCATGACCTTTCCTCGTACTAGTTGTGCTGGTTTCCCCTGTATTGTGTACTGTCTCACCCTTCACCCAAGATACCACTTATCTATTGTCTATTTAGTATTTCCCACCCACCCCCCACCGTTCCCATACCTGGTAACCAACAAAGATAGTTACGTTTTGTGTGTGAACTTCTTCATGGGTTTTTACAATAGCGGTCTCATACAATATTTGTCCTTTTGTGATTGACTTATTTCGCTCAGCATAATGTCCTCCAGTTTCATCCATGTTATGAGATGCTTCACAGATTCATCATTGTTCTTTCTCGTTGCATAGTACTCCATTGTGTGTATGTACCATAGTTTGTTTATCCATTCATCTGTTGATGGGCATCTAGGTTGTTTCCATCGTTTTGCTATTGTGAACAATGCTGCCATGAACATAGGTGTGCATGTGTCTATTCGAGTGACGACTCTTATTTCTCTAGGATATATTCCTAGGAGTGGGATTGCTGGATCGAATGGTATGTCTATTTCTAGCTTTCTGAGGAAGCGCCATATCATATTCCAAAAGATTGTATCATTTTGCATTCCCACCAGCAGTGCATAAGTGTTCCGATCTCCCCACAGCCCCTCCAACATTTATTTCCAGTGTTTTTGATTCGTGCCAGTAATGCCAGAATGAAGTATCTCATTGTGGTTTTAATTTGCATTTCTCTAATGGCTAGTGATCGCGAGCATTTCCTCATGTGTCTGTTGGCCATTTGGATGTCTTCTTTGGTGAAGTGTCTGTTCATTTCCTTTGCCCAATTTTTAATAGGATTATTTGTCTTTTTGTTGTGGAGGTGTTGGATTTTCTTGTAGATTATGGAGATTAGACCTTTGTCTGACTTGTACTGTCCAAAAATTTTTTCCCAGTCTATAGGTTCTCTTTTTACTCTTTTGGTGAAGTCTTTTGAAGAGCATAGGTGTTTGATTTTTAGAAGATCCCAGCTATCTTGCTTATCTATTGGGGTTTGTGTGTTGACGGTTATGGTTTGTATCCTGTTAATGCTGTGTATTAAGGCCTGAAGTGTTGGTCCTATTTTTTCTTCTATGAACTTTATAGTTTTAGGCTTTATATTCAGGTCTTTGATCCATTTTGAAGTAGTTATTGTATACGGCGTGAGGTAAGGGTCCTGTTTCATTTTTTTGCAGATGGATATCCAGTTTTGCCAGCACCATTTGTTAAAAAACTGTCTTTTCCCCATTAGATGGACTTTGGGCCCTTGTTGAAGATCAGGTGACTGTAGGTGGATGGGTTGACATCTGGGTTCTCAATTATGTTCCATATGTAGCAGTACCAGGCTGTTTTGACCACTGTAGCTGTATAGTAGGTTCTGAAGTCAGGTAGTGTGAGTCCTCCAACTTTATTATTCTTCTTCAGTAGTGCTTTACTTATTCAGGGCTTCTTGCCTTTCCATATAAAGTTAATGATTAGTTTTTCCATCTCTTTGAAGAATGTTGTTGGTATTAGGATTGGGATTGCATTGTATTTGTAAATTGCTTTGGGTAGAATTGTCATTTTCACAATGTTGAGTCTGCCTATCCATGAGCATGGTGTGTTTTTCCATTTATATAGATCCCTTTGGGTTTCATGCAGTAGTGTTTTGTAGTTTTCTTTGTGTAGGTCTTTTACATCCCTGGTCAGATTTATTCCTAAGTATTTTAGTCTTTCTAGGGGCTATTGAAAATGGTATTGTTTTCCTGATTTCCTTTTCATCGTTCTCCTTATTGGTGTTTTGGAATCCAACTGATTTTTGAATGTTTATCTTGTATCCTGCTCCTCTGCTGAATCTTTCTATTAGTTGCAGTAGATTTATCATGGAGTCTTTAGGGTTTTCTATGTATAGTATCATATCATCTGCAAACAGGGACAGTTTAACTTCTTCATTACCAATTTGGATGCCTTTATTTCTTTTTCTTGCCTTATTGCTCTAGCTAGAACTTCCAGCACAATGTGAAATAGGAGTGGTGATAAAGGGCATCCTTGTCTTGTTCCTGTTTTCAAGAGGAATGTTTTCAACCCCTCTCCATTAAGAATGATGTTGGCCATTGGTTTTGCATAGATGCCCTTTATTATGTTGAGAAATTTCCCTTCTATACGTATTTTATTGAGACCTTTTATCAGGCATGGGTGTTGGACTTTGTCGAATGCCTTTTCTGCATCAGTTGAGATGATCATATGATTCTTTTCTTTCCTTTGATTTATGTGGTGGATTATGTTGATTGATTTTCTAATGTTGAACCATCCTTGCATACCTGGTATGAATCCTACTTGGTCGTGGTGTATAATTTTTTTGATATGATGCTGAATTCTATTGGCTAGAATTTTGTTGAGAATTTTTGCATCTATATTCATGAGAGATATTGGTCTGTAATTTTCTTTTTTTGTGACATCTTTTCCTGGTTTTGGTATCAGCGTTATGCTGGCTTCATAGAATGAATTTGGAAGAGTTGCTTCCTCTTCTATGCTCTGAAATAGCTTGAGTAGTACTGGTACAAGCTCTTCTGTAAGTGTTTTCTAGAATTCTCCAATGGAGCCATCTGGGCCGGGGCTTTTTTTGGTTGGGAGGTTTTTTTTTTATTATTTTTTCAATCTCTTCTCTTGTTATGGGTCTGTTCAGATTTTCAACATCACTTTGTTGTAGTTTGGGTAGGCTGTGTGTTTCTAGAAATTTATCCATTTCCTCTAGGTTTTCAAATTTGTTGGAGTATAGTTTTCCATAATATTCTGTTATAATCCTTTTTATTTCAGTTTGGTCAGTTGTAATGTCCCCCATTTCATTTCTTATTTGGGTTATTTGTGTCCTCTCCTGTTTTTCTTTTGTCAGTCTGACCAGTGGTTTGTCAATTTTGTTGATTCTTTCAAAGAACCAACTTTTGGTTTTGTTGATTCTTTCTATTGGTTTTTTGTTCTCTATTTCATTTATTTCTGCTCTGATCTTTTCTATTTCCTTTCTTCCGGTGGTTGTGGGGTTTTTTTGCTGTTCTCTTTCTCTTTGTTTGAGTTCTGTAGTTAATGTTTTGATTTTGTCCCTTTCTTCTTTTTTGATACGTGCATCTATTGCTATAAATTGTCCTCTGAGGACTGCCTTTGCTGTGTCCGAAAGGTTTTGGTATGATGTGTTTTCATTCTCATTTGATTCTAGGAATTTTTTGAGTCTATCTCTGATTTCTTCTATTACCCAGTGATGTGTAAGTAGGGTATTATTCAGTTTCCATGTAGTTGACTTTTTTCCCTTGCTCTTTCTATTGTTAATTTCTACCTTGATGGCATTGTGGTCAGAGAAGATACTTTGAATTATCTCAACGTTTTGGATCTTGTTGAGGATTGCTCTGTGGCCTAAGATGTGGTCTATTCTGGAGAACGTTCCGTGTGCATTGGAAAGGAATGTGTACTTTGCAGCGGTTGGGTGGAGTGTTCTATATATGTCTATGAGGTCAAGTTGGCTGATTGTGCCCTTTAGGTCTTCTGTATCTTTGCTGAGTTTCTTCTTAGTTGTTCTGGTCCTTTACTGAGAGTGGTGTGTTGAAGTCTCCTGCTATTACTGTGGAACTGTCAATTTCTCTTTTCAGTGTTGTTAGAGTTTGTTTTATGTATTTTGGAGCCCTGTCTTTGGGTGCTTAGATGTTTATTATGGTTATGTCTTCATGATGGATTGTCACCTTAATCATTACATAGTGCCCTTCTTTGTCTTTTATGGTAGATTTTGTTTTAAAGTCTATTTTATCTGAGGTTAGAATTGCCACTCCTGCTGTTTTTTGGTAATTGTTAGCTTGATATATTTTTTTTCCAACCTTTGACTTTTAATAAATTCACATCTTTGTTTCTAAGATGTGTCTCTTGTAGACAGCATATTGATGGATCCTGTTTTCTTATCCATTCTGTCACTCTCCATCTCTTTATGGGTGCATTGAGTCCATTTACGTTCAGTGTAATTATTGATAGATGTGAGTTTGTTGCTGTCATTTTGTAGTGCTGTTTTTTTTGTGGTGCTGAGGAGGTTTTCTTTGTTCTTCTTGCTCTCTTTTGATGAGTTACTTTTGTTTGTGGATTTTTTTTCATTTCTTTTGTTTTTGTAGGTTTCGCTTTTGCTGAGACTTTATGTTTTTTGTCTTTATTTTTATGGTTGGTTTGTTAACTTTCTTTGTGGTTACCATGAATTTTACCCTTATCTTTCTAAGTTTGAAGTAGTCTACCATTACTTGATATTACCTTGCCTTCCTCTTCATTAGAAGGTTCTATACCTATGCTGTTTATTCCCTCTTTTATTGTTTAGATGTTGTTGTCATTTACTGATTAACTGCTCTGATTCCCTGTTGTATTTCTTTTGGTTTTGGATAGTCCTTGAGAATTCATTTCCTAGATTGGTATCTGGCTGGTACGATCCTGCATCCTAGGTTCTGCCTGTGAGCTGAAGCTGTTTGTCCTCAGATCGAAGAACTCCCTTTAAATTCTTGTAAGTTTGGTTTGACTTTTACATATTCCCTTAATTTCTGTTTATCTGGAAATGACCTAATTTCACCATCAAATTGGAACGAGAGTTTTGCAGGATATATTATTCTTGGCTGACAATGTTTTTCTTTCAAGATTTTATATGTGTTATCCCATCGCCTTCTTGCCTGCATGGTTTATGCCGAATAATCTGAGCTTAGTCTTATTTGTTTCTCCTCTGTATGTGACTTCATGTTTTTCACAAGATTCTTTCAGGATTCTTTGTTTGTCTTTGGTTTTGGTGAGTGTGATTATGATATGCCTTCATGATTTTCTTTTGGGGTCTCTTCTATATGGGGTTCGTTGAACTTCTTGGATGGCCAGCTTTTCATCTTTCATGATATTGGGGAAGTTTTCTGTCAGCAGATCTTCAATGATCCTCTCTGTGTTTTCTGTTTTCTCCCCCTGTGCTGGAATGCCAATCACTCATAAATTTTTGCTTTTAATTGTGTCCCACATAACTCTCAGGGTCTCTTCATTTTTCTTTGTTCTTTATTGTGAGTTTTCCTCAAACAGAGTTGTAGCCAAGTGTTTGTCTTCACTTCCTCTGATCCTGTCTTCCACCGTTTCAAATCTGCTTCTCAGGCCTTCTATGACATCATCCATTTCTGAAATCTTGTTGTTTATCTTTTGGATTTCTAATTGTTTTTGTATAATTTCTAGTTGTGAATTTATTTTGGCATTTTGTTCCTGCATCATCTTCCTGAATTCTTCCAATATTTTGTCTGTACTTTCCATGAATTTGTATATTTTTTCCTCATGTTTGTCAGCTTTTTGCCTCAGGTCTTGGAGAATTCTGAGTATTAGAGATTTGAATTCCCTATCAGGCAGTTCTAGTGCATTTTCTTCCACAGGAGAGTCATCTGGTGTTTTATTTTGGAAGCCTACTGGAACCATCCTGTCCTGTTTTTGTAAATGTTTTGATATTGTCTGCTGTTTTCGGGGCATTCAGTAGTTATTTTTTTCGTTTATTGATTGTAGGTTTGTTTGTTTCGTTCCATTTTTTGAAAAAAAATTTGACTATGTCTGAGCAGGCGGACTGTGTGTTCTTGTTTGCTCGTCTGTGCGCACAATACTTTTCGCTTCCTTCTCCAACTGGGAGGGTCAGTCACTCAGATATGGTATAGTAGGGCAGATATAGCTGAAGAGGAGTTACTGGGAGGGTTGTTTGTGGCACTTACTACAGCCGCCGGTGCTGGTCCATAATCCGTGCAGGGCAGGTTCCAGTAGGCCGTGCCTGTACTGCTTGGTGGTGTGATGTCAAGTGCACGGTGCAGGTAGGCAGGATGCAGCGGGGAGATTGTTGTGTGTGGAGCTAAGATGGATATGGTAGAGAGGAGAGAGGAACAGGAGCCAAAAACATACAAACAAACAAAAACGAATGATAGGGGAGCTTGCCGTTGGAATGGAGAGATGAGAGACAGTTGTTTTGTCTCCCAGTGGATATTCTGTGAGGCTCTTTTCTCATATCCCCATTTGCTGTTCTCCGATAGGAGTCCAAGATGGTGCATCCGTGCTGTGTTAGCTGGTAGGGGACCTCTGCATGAACCTCTCCTCACTCTCCATTCTCTGTCAGTTTTCTCACTCCATTTGGTGTTTGGCTGAGTTCTTTATCTCTTCATTTGATGTTTTAGGGTTTCAGGATTGTTGTATTCTCTGTTCGGCTTAGTTTTTCGGATCTTTGCTGTGGAGGGACAGCGTGGTGCTTCTGCCTAGAGCACCGTTTTGCCAGAACCTCTGCTGCAGCCATTTTTGAATGATCTTCAGCAAAATTTTACTTGCATGTGATACTAATGATATTGTTTGATAATTTCCACATTTGGTTGGATCACCGTTCTTGGGAATAGGCACAAATATGGATCTCTTCCAGCCGGTTGGCCAGGTAGCTGTTTTCCAAATTTCTTAGCATAGATGAGTGAACACTTCCAGCGCTGGGTCCATTTGTTGAAACATCTCAGTTGATATTCTGTCAATTCCTGGAGCCTTGTTTTTTACCAATGCCTTCAGTGTAGCTTGAATTCTTCCTTCAGTACCATCATTTCCTGATCATATGCTACCTCTTCAAATGGTTGAATGTCGACCAATTCTTTTTGGTGTAATGACTCTGTGCATTCCTTCCATGTTCTTTTGATGCTTCCTGGGCAGTTTCATATTTTCCCCATAGAATCCTTCACTATTGCTACTCAAGGCTTGAATTTTTCTTCAGTTCTTTCAGCTCGAGAAATGCCAAGCATGTTCTTCCCTTTTGATTTTCTATCTTCAGCTCTTTGCCTATGTCATTATAATACTTTACTTTGTCTTCTCAAGCTGCCCTTTGAAATCTTCTGGTCAGTTCTTTTACTTCATCATTTCTTCCTTTTGCTACTCAACGTTTAAGAGCAAGTTTCAGAGTCTCTTCTGACACCCATTTTGGTCTTTTCTTCCTTTTCTATTTTTAATGACCTCTTGCTTTCTGCATGTATGATGTCCTTGATGTCATTCCACAACTCATCTGATCTTCGGTCATTAGTGTTCAATGGGTCAAATCTATACTTTAGATGATCTCTAAATTCAGGTGGGATATACTCAAGGTTGTACTTTGGCTCTCATGGACTTGCTCTAATTTTCTTCACTTTCAACTTGAACTTGTATATGAGCAATTGATGGTCTTTTCTCCAGGCAGCCCCTGGCCTTGTTCTGACTGATGATATTGAGCTTTTCCATCGTCTCTTTCCACAGATGTAATCAATTTGATTCCTGTGCATTCCATCTGGCGAGGTCCACGAGTGTAGTCGCTGTTTATGTTGGTGACAAAAGGTATTTGCAAGGAAGAAGTCATTGGTCTTGCAAAATTCTATCATGCAATCTTTTGTAGTGTTTCTGTCACCAAGTCTATACTTTCCAACTACAGATCCTTCTTCATTTCCAACTTTTTCATTCCAATCACCAGTAATTATCAATGCATCCTGATTGCATGTTTGATCAGTTTCAGACTGCGGACACCTTAGTGGTTGGTGCAGAAATTTGAATAATAGTCGTATTAGCTGGTCTTCCTTGTAGGCATATGGATATTATCCTATCACTGACAGCGTTGTACTTCAGGATAGATCTTGAAATGATCTTTTTGACGATGAATGCAATGCCATTCCTCCTCAAGTTGTCATCCCCTGCATAGTATACGATATGATTGTCTGATTCAAAATGGCCAATACCAGTCTATTTCAGCTCACTAATGCCTAGGATATCAATGTTTATACGTTCCATTTCATTTTTGACGATTTCCAGTTTTCCTAGATCCATACTTCGTACATTCCACGTTCTAATTATTGATGGACGTTTGCAGCTGATTCTTCTCATTTTGAGTCATGCTACATCAGTAAATGAAGAGGAAAGCTGGACTCCATCCATTTCATTAAGGTCGACTCTACTTTGAGGAGGCAGCTCTTCCCCACTTGTCTTTTGAATGTCTTCCAACCTGGGGGGCTCATCTTCCGACACTATACCAGACAATGTACCGCTGCTATTCATAAGGTTTTCACTGGCTAATTCTTTTCAGAAGTAGACTGCCGGATCTTTCTTCTTAGTCTGTCTTAGTCTAGAAGCTCAGCTGAAACCTGTCTGCCATGGGTGACCCTCTTGGTATCTGAATAGCTTCCAGCATCACAGCAACATTCAAGCCCCTGCAGTACAACAAACTGACAAGCATGTGGGGGTAGCCATCATAATAGAAGTGAAATGGTATCTCATTGTGGTTTTGATTTGCATCTCTCTGATGGCTAATGATGCTGAGCATATTTTCATATGCGTGGTGGCCATTTAAATATCCTCTTTGCTGAAATGTCCATTCAAGCCCTTTGCCCATTTATAATTGGATTGTCTTTTTGTTGTTAACTTGTCAAAGTTTTACATATATTTTGCTTATTGGATTCTTGTCAGATATACGATTTCCGAAGATATTCTCCCAGTCAGTCTTTTCAGTTTTTTGGTAAAGTCTTTTGATGAACAAAAACTTTAGTTTTTATGAGGTCTCATTTATTTATTTTGTCTTTTGCTGTTTGTGCTTTTGTTATTAGATAGTTCATTGTTGAAAGCTAGGACTGACAGTGTAGCCTCTGCTTGTTCTTCTAAGAATTTTATGGTTTTAATTTGTACATTTAGGTCCTTAATCCATCTTGAATTTGTTTTTGTGTGTGGTATGAGGCATGGATCCTGTTTCATTTTTCTGTATGTGAAAATCCAATTTTCCTAGCACCATTTATTGAAGATGCTCTTCTTTCCCCATCAAATGAACTTAGCACCCATGTCGAAAGTCAGTTGACCATAAATGTGTGGGTTTATTTCTGAACTTGTGTTACTATTCCATTGGTGTATGTGTCTATTGTTATACCAGTACCAGGCTGTTTTGATTACTATAGCTGTGTAGTGTGTTTTAAAATCAGGAAATGTGAACCCTCCTACTTTGTTCTTCTCTTTCATCATTTTTTTTAGCTATTCTGGGGGCTCTTGTCCATACATATAAAGCTGAGGATTGATTTTTCTATTTCTATAAAGAAGGCTGTTGGAATTTTGATCAGGATTGCACTGAATCTATATATTGCTTTGGTACTATTGATAGCTTAACAATATTAAGTCTTCCAATCCATGAACATGGAACATCTTTCCATTTACTTAAGTTTTCCTTAATCTCCTTTAGCAATATTTCATAGTTTTCATTGTATAAGTCCTCCATGTCCCTGGTTATTCCTAGGTATTTTATTCTCTTAGATGCAGAATGACTGGCTTTTTGTTTAAGATTAGATTCCTAGGCTGCTTTGACCTAAGTTATTTTGACCTAGATTGTTTCCAGCTCACTTTCATAATTAGTCTCCATCCTCTTGGGTAGCCTCCTTGCCTGTTGGTGTGTGTGCCTTGTCCCTAGTTGATGTGCTTTGCACATTTTCTTGACATTTATTTGCTCCCACTTTCAAATCATTAGCAAAGATGTTAAATAAAACCAGACCTGACCCTGCTCTCTGAGGAAGAGCCCTTAGCCCCCTACTCCCCTCACTGGAGCTGTTTCTGGGCACTTATATCATTACCTTTTATTTATGGCAGTTTACCAAGCTGTAGAATCCATTGTTACCATGTCCTCTTCCAAAGCAATCTGAACTGTCCTTAGAGTAGACATGGCATGGCATACTGAGCAAAACCCTTTACCCAAGTTCCAAATCCTTTACGAAAGACCTGGCCTTGCTCTGACTTTCTCCTCTGCCAAATCTCTTGAACTCACTTCTTTCCATAAGTGCTTTATGATGTTATCCTTTCCAGATGTTGATAGATTTTCACTGTTAACATCTGTTTTATTACTAGGACTATCCAATTTATTAGCCAGTAATTTCCACAATTAACTTTCTTTTTCTTTCCTTCTTGAATATTAACACCATATTTATGGCCTCTTCTCACTCTCTGCCCTTGATATTCAACTCCCTCTTTTGTCTGCCAATAATTTTTCAAATTTTTATGTTTTAACCCTGGATGGTGGTGCTTAATGTTCCACCATCTTGGGGGCACATTTGAGCCTCAGATTTGAGGTGTGGCTTAACCTGAATCTGGAGTTATTGTTGTTTAAATCTATGTCATCAGTAATTATCCTGGTTTTTAAAAATCTCATCCAGATAAAGAGATAGGAATGATTGTGATGATGACAGGAATAATATAACATCTACTGTCTAGAATCTGGAGCCCTGGTGGCACAGTGGTTAAGGGCTACGGCCAACTATGGCTGCTAACCAAAAGATCAGCAGTTGGAATCCATGCCCTGCTCCTTGGAAACTCTATGGGGCAGTTCTACTCTGTTCTATACGGTCGCTACGAGTCCAAATCGACTCAATGGCAGTAGGTAGGTAGGTATCTAGAATCCACTCGTCCAGTTTGTCAGGCGGTATCTAGAACACCACAAAAACAAAAACACCCAAAAAACAAAGATGCAAACAAAAGCAAAAAGAAAAAATGGAAGCAAGTAGAAAGACCACAAAGAGGTAAAAAAAAAAGATGTGATGAAGTCCACCCATTGAATGACACCAAACTTCCACACTTGAGTTCCGAGTCTTACCTTAGGAGTTTTCCTGTGTCCTCCACGGAGATCAATGTGTGGGTTCTCTCTAGTCTTCAGAGGTATTACCTCTAGCAGCACCCTGGTAACCAGGTATCTACTTTGGTGTCTATCAGGCCTGCCATATGACTTTGAGTCAGAGAGAAGTAAACTTGGTGGTATTAGAACCCCATTCAGCCAAATCCACTCTAGTAAATCCTTAGCAAACATAGCTGGTAGCATTTTTTTTTTTTAACTCCTAGAATTCTGTTCTTCCCATTTCCATGTCGTAAGTCCTATTTATCATTTGAGACCATTTGACTTCCCAATGATATCATAACAATAGGAGTAAATTAGAGGGGGGTAATAGTTGCTGTCAGCAGTCAGTCTGATAACAACAAAAAATGGTAGCTTCCAAGGGAGAGATAAAAAACCTAAAAAATGAACAAAACCAAAATCTCTGGAGGCTTATCCATTTAGTGTAGGAGCAAATAACTCTGCATAATTTTAATATCTTCAGTTAGAATCATGCTATTCAGGACAAGAAAATAAATAACATTTAAAATGATGACCTTAATTCAGAAAGAAAGGTTAAATTATGTTCAGCAACTGTATTTTAAAAAATAGTGAAGTGTATCAACAATTTGAAATTAATACTCAACATGGTTCAAAATTCAACAGGTACAAAATGGTGCATAGTGAAAAGTAGGTTTCCCTCCCACCTGTATTCCCAGATCTTTCAGTTAGTCCCTTGAATGCAACCACTATAACCAATCACTTTTGGAATTTTGCAAAAATATTCTAAATGTCTTTAGAAAAATGTGTTTTGTAAATGAGTTTTAAAATTTTGGATCCTAATAAGTAAGGTCCAGTGAGCTGGAAAATTTACTTAGGTAGAACTGCTTATTTTCCAACAATCAGGGTGAATTATGCATCACTGAGCTTGGTTTTCTAATTTTTTAAGGTCTTGGGGCAGAAAAGGCCATTGTAGGCCTTAGGGAGACTAGGAGAGGACTGATTTTTCCCACTGCAGGAGTGGAAAGGTATTGAGTGCTACCACTGATTGCTAGAAAGGCTGTTTTCTCAACTCTATTACCCCAAAATTTTATAACCTTACTATGTGGAAATGCAGGGTGATTAGGGGAAAATGCAGAGTTTTAGGTGCATGATGAGATGCAAAGAAGAATAAGATATGATCCCTATACATAAGGTACTTGGAATTTAATTGAAAAAATGCAAAGCATGCACAAATTGCTATAAATTTAAGGTTTGATCTTTGCTATAAAATAATTTTTAATGCTGTGAGAAGAGTTTACTTGGAGCTGAAGGAATCCAAGAAAGCTTCATGAAAGAAGTGGCACTTGAGATAATCCTGGAAAGAAGAGTCAGAATTCAATAGAAGAGAAGGGAGAGAGCATTCAAGGAAGAGGAAAGAGCATGAACAAGATATGGAAGCTGCAAAAAAGCTCTGGGCAAAATTGTTAATACTATGATGATTTGGTGTCCATTCACTTCCTTCTCTGAAACATTTCAAGCCTGTTTCCAGAGTCTGATATTAGAGATGGGAGTGGACTTAGGCCTGCCGACCCAAGGGGGAGGTCTTTGGGAAGAAGCAGTGAGAATCAAAGAATAAGGCAGGAAGAATCAAATGGATTAGTTTGCAAGACAAGTCAACTATCTCCACCCTGACTCCAGCAAGTCGACTTGTGGAGACAAATGCCTCTTTGCTGGTCTAGTGTCCCTAATCCATGAGTCTAGGGATGACTCCTTGTTTTCCTGGAACTATGCTTCATTTCTGTCATAGTTCTTGGAGGAATATGCCTACAATGTTCCCAGAAAGCCGGGCCATCTGCTCACTCTGAGTTGTATTGGCTTAAGGCTGTCTCACTTTCCCCTAAAGCAGAGTCCCTGAAGTAGCATCCAGAGCCAGGGGAAGCGGACAATGCCAGAAGGTGAACTTACCTGGAAATGCGTTTGCATTTTCTGACACATTCCCTTCCAAGCTTTTCTGGGAGTAAGATGGCCTGAGAGCATGCGTTCGACATCTCCCTCTGGCAGAGGCTGGCAAGAGTGCTCATGTACAAGATGGATTTGATTATTGAAGGAAACAGTCAAATTCTTTTGTTTCAGGATAGAAGGTGCTGTTCTAGGTACTGGGGTTCTTTATTCCTTCACATTCAGTCTACCGTTGTCAAGCCTCAGACTGGGAGAGAAACATTTGCCTTTTTAGAAGATGAAGTTTGTTGCTGTTGTTTTTGTTTGTTTTATTTTTACCCTTGAATATAGATTTATTAACCTCCAAAAAGAGAACTCTGAGGCCATCTAGTTCAAATCTCTACTCAGTGTAGAAATCCCCAGTATCCTGTACATGCTACTAGATTTTAAGGCCCATGAGAACAGGAGCTATATTTGACTTCTTTACCATTGTATTCCTAGTGTGTGATTCATGGTAGGTGTTCTGTGAATAAGTGTTGAATAATGATAATCTAACCAACAAGTTGCCATAGAATCAACTCTGATGCACGGTGACCTCATACATGTCAGACTAGAATTGTGTTCCACAGGTTTTCAATGATTGATTTTTTTGGAACTACATTGCCAAGCCTTTCTTTCAAGGTACCTCTGGGTAGACTTGAACCTCCAACCTTTCAGTTAACAGCCAAGTGTGTTAACCATTTGCACCACTCAGAACTCTGAAGATAGTCTATTGTCTCTGGAATGTTTCCACAGGCTGAGAATTCATGCTCTTCCAAAAAAAACCATTCTGTGTTTTAAAACTTTCTTTTTCATATGATGGAGAAAATATTTTGAAGCTAATAAAATGATGTATCTTTAATTTCCTGTTACACGTAATCATGTTTCCTTGCAGCCACCATTATTGTTCTAGGGAAATGAGGAAGCAAAAAGCCACCTTGGCAAGATGGAGAAGATGATGCAGTAGGGTTTTCTGTTAGATTGGAATAAAAATGAAAGGAAAAACCAGATTAAGGGTGGGGGTGTGGAGGAGAAAAATGTTGCATATAAATTTTTGAATCAGCATGTCAATTGTCAACTTCTACAAAAAATCTTGCTGGAATTTTTATTGAGATTGGGTTGAATCTATAGATCAATTTGAGGAGAATTGACATATTAGTAACATTGAATCTTGTAATTCATGAGCATGGTATATCTCTTTAGTTATTTAGGTCTTTAATTTTGCTAAGCAGTGCTTTATAGTTTTCTGTGCACAGGTCTGCACATATTTTGTCATATTTATTCCATATTTCAAAAGGAATAAATTTCATAATTTTGATGCTGTTGTAAATGATATTTTTATTTCAGTTTCTGGTTTTTGTTTTTGTTGTTGTTAGATGCCATTGAGTCAGTTCCAATTCATAGCGACCCTATGTACAACAGAACGAAACACTGCCCGGTCCTGTGCCATCGGTTGTTGTGCTTGGGGCCATTGTTGCAGCCACTGTGTCAGTCCATCTCCTTGAGTGTCTTCCTCTTTTTCGCTGACCCTTTACTTTACCAAGGATGATGTCCTTCTCCAGGGACTAATCCCTCCTGATAACACGTCCAAAGTATGTGCTTCTAAGGAGCATTCTGGCTATTCTTCTTCTAAGACAGACTTGTTTGTTCTTCTGGCAGTCCATGGTATATTCAATATTCTTTGCCAACACCATAATTCAAAAGCATCAATTCTTCTTCGGTCTTCCTTATTCATCAACTAGCTTTCACATGTATATGAGGCAATTGAAAACACCATGGCTTGGGTCAGGTGCACTTTAGTCTTCAAGGTGACGTCTTTGCTTTTTAACACTTTAAAGAAGTCTTTTGCAGCAGATTTGCCCAATGCAATATGTCCTTCAATTTCTTGACTGCTGCTTCCATGGGGGTTGATTGTGGATCCAAGTAAAATGAAATCCTTGGCAACTTCAATCTTTTCTCCCTTTATCATGATGCTGCTTATTGGTCCAGTTGTGCGGATTTTGGTTTTCTTTATATTGAGGTGTAATCATACTGAAGGGTGTAGTCTTTGATATTTATCAGTAAGTGCTTCAAGTCCTCTTCACTTTCAGCAAGCAAAGGTGCATCATCTGCATAACACCAGATTGTTAATGAGTCTTCCTCCAATCCTGATGCCCTGTTCTTCTTCATATAGTCCAGCTTCTTGGATTATTTGCTCAGCATACAGATTAAGTATGGTGAAAGGATACTGACACACACCTTTCCTGAGTAATGCATGCAGCATCACCTTATTCTGTTCAAATGACTGCCTCTTGGAAATACAATTGATTTTGTAAATTAAGCTTGTATACTGCAAACTGGCTAAACTCACTTATGTCCAGTAGTTTTTTTTTTTTTTTAATAGATTCTTCAGGATTTTGTACATGGGTGATCATGTAATTTGTGAATAAGGCAGCTTTACATCTTTCTTTCCAAACTCCACGCCTTTTAATTATTTTTATCATCTTATTGCACTAGCTAGGACCTCCACAACAATGTTGAAGAGAAGTAGTGGAAGTGAACAGTCTTACCTTTTTCCCAATTTCAGGGGAGAAGCATTCAATCTTTTACCATTAAGTAAAATGTTTGCTGTATGCTTTTATAGATACCCCTTATCAGGTTGAGGAAGCTCCCTTCTATTCTTAGTTTGCCGAGAGTTTTAAATCATAGATAGACGTTAAATTTTTGAAAAAGCTTTCTCTATTACATCTATTGAGAAAAACGTATGGATTTTTTGTAGTTTAATATGATGAATTACAGTGATTGATTTTCAAATGTTAAACCAACGCTGCATTCTTGGGATAAATCTCACTTTGTTGTGCTATGTTAATATTTTAATATATCATTGCCAAAATTTTGTTAAAAATTTCTTATCTGTGTTGGTGAGGGGTATTGTTATGTAGTTTTCTTTTCTTATAGCGTATTTTCCTGTTTTGTGTTAAGGTAATGTTGGCCTTATAACATTAATTGGGAGATATTCCCTACTCTTCTATTTTTTAAGAGAGTGTGCATAAAATTTGTATTATTTCTTCCTTAATTGTTTGGTAGAATTCACCAGTAAACCCATCTGGGCCTGGAGTTTTCTTTGTGGGAAAGGTATTAACAGCAAATTCAATTTCTTTAACAAATATAAGGTTATTCATTTTTCTTCTTGAGTAAGCTTTGGCAGTTTGTGTTTTTCAAGGAATTTGTCTATTTCATCTAAGTTGTCAGGTTTTTTTTGTCATGAAATTGTTCACAATATTCATAATATTCCTCTATCTTTTTAATATGCATATGATCTGTAGTGATATACCCTTTTTCATTCTTAACTGGTATCTTTGTGTGTATGTGTGTTCTGACTAGTCTGACTATAAATTTATCAGTCTTAAGTAACTGGTTTTTGGGTTTCTTGATTTTTCTCTATTATTTTTGTTTTCTAATTTATTAATTTCTGCTTTTATCTCATTATGTCCTTTGTTCTTCTTACTTTGGGTTTAATTTTCTCTTCTCGTCTCTTACGCTAAAAATTAAGTCACTAATTTTAAACTTTTCTACTTTTCTATCATAGCATTTAATGCTATGAATTTTCCTCTAACCACTACTTTAGCCTTATTCCACAAATTTTGATACTTTAGGAATGTGAGACAGATTGCCATATGCAAAATTTATAAAGGAAATGATCAAGAATGAATTTCACAGCTCACAAACTTCTCGTTGACTTAAGACTCTAGAGCAAGTGAGGAAGAGAAGATCTGTGAGATTTTCTTTGGAGAGAGCTCCAAAAAATTGTAGATTGTCTTTGGATGAATCCCCACTCACTTTTAAGGGGGAAGGGAATTTTAGTCTGTTAATGTGGTAAATTATATTGATTGACTTTCAATATTAAAACAATTCTGCATTCCTGGGCATATTAGTTTTCTGTTGTGGTGTAACAAATTGCCACAAATTTAGTGGCTTAAAACAGCACAAGCCTATTATATCATTGTTACTGTGGGTCAGAAGTTTGGGCATGGCTTAGCTGGATCATCTGTGCAGAGTCTCACAATGTTACATTCAAGGTGTTGGCTGGGTTGCATTCATATCTGGAACTTGGAATCTTTTTTCAGGTTCACATGGTTGTTTGCAGAATTCAGTTCCCATTTTCTTTCTGGCTGTTGGTTGGAGACTACTCTTAGTTCCTAGAAGCCACCTGCAATTCTTTGCCACATAGCTTACTTCTTCAAGACAGAGGAGAATTTCACTCTATAGTTTGCTAAGAAAGGAGCCTAGTGGCACAATGGTTAAACACTGGGCTGCAAAAATGTCAATGGTTAGAACCCACAAGTGGCTCCAAGGGAGAAAAGAACTGGAGATCTGCTCCCATAAAGATTGTGGTGGTTGTTATTGTTAGGTACCTTAGAGTCAATTTCAACTCATAGAAACCCCATATGACAAAGTAGAACTACCCCTTAGGGTTTCCTTGGCTGTAGCCTTTATAGGACAAGATCGTCAGGTCTTTCTCCCATAGAGCTGCTGGGTAGGCTCAAACTGCCAAGCTTTCAGTTAGCAGCTGAGTGCTAAAGCTTTTGCCGTGGAGTCAATTTCAACTCATAGTGACACTATAGGACAGAGTAGAACTGCCCCGCAGGGTTTCCAAGGAGTGGCTGGTGGATTCGAACTTCCAACTTTTTGGTTAGCAGCTGAGCTCTCAACCACTGCACCACCAGAGTTCCATGTAAAGATTACAGGAAAAAAAAAACTCTATGGGGCATCTACTCTGTCACATGGGTTTGCTACGATTGGGAATTGAGTTGATGGCACCCAACAACGCCAACAGTCAGCTAAGATAGTCTCATAGAGCATAACATAATCATGGGAATGAAAATCTCATCACCTTTGCCATAGTCTATTGGCTAGAAACAAGTCACGTGTTCTGCCTACACTTAAGAGAAAGATTATACAAGGGTGGAGCCCTGGTGGCAGTAGTGGTTGAGCGCTCATCTGCTAACCAAAAGGTCAGCAGTTTGGATCCACTAGTTACTCCTAGGAAACCCTTTGGGGATGTTCTACTCTGTCCTATAGGGTTGCTATGAGTCAGAATCAACTCGATGATGGCAACTGGTTTTGTTTTGTTTTGACACCAAGGAGCAGGATATAGGGGCCTTAGAATTTTGACGATCACACTAGAATAAACCCCACTTAATCATGTTATGTTTTCTTTTTTTTTGATGTATTATTGTTTAAGATTTGCTAAAATTTTGTTAAGAATTTTTCTATGTTCATGAAGAATATTGGTATTCGTCTGTTGATTTTGTCTGTCTTACATTTAAATCATATTTTCTTTGAACATTTTTACTACTTTATCTTATTTTCATTCTCTTAATTGCTTTCATGCCTTTTGTTTTAAATGTTCTTTATTAAATTTTCATTTGAATCTATTCTACTGTGGGCTATCTTTTTACTTGTCTGAATTTCTGAGATGTTTTTTCTATAATTTCTTTCTATTTTTGTCAGAGTCTTTTCTTACTTCCTGAATTTTCTATTCAAGGTGTTTTTTCATACTTCCAAATACTTGTTTGATGATATTTAATTTAGTTTATAGTATTATGTTATGGTTTTCTTTTGCTTTGTATTTTTATTTTAGTGTAGGAAGAAGTTTCATTATTTAAAAAGTTTTATTTTTTCTTTTTTAAAAATAGTAGTTTCCAGAGTGGCGCTCTAGGCAGAAGCACCACGCCGTCCCTCCACAGCAAAGATCTGAAAAACTAAGCCGAACAAAGAAAACAACAATCCTGAAACCCTAAAACATCAAATGAAGAGATAAAGAACTCAGCCAAGCACCAAATGGAGTGTGAAAACTGACAGAGAACGAAGAGAGGAGAGATTCATGCACAGGTCCCCTACCAGCTAACCCATTGCGGATCTGCCATCTTGGACTCCTATCAGAGACCAGCAAACAGGGGGTATGAGAAAGCAGCTTCACGGAGCTTCCAGCAGGAGAAAAAACAACCAGTAATTTGCAATATATGCTTTCTCACCCCCCACCCTTCTTCACCCCCACTCTGCTTCCTCTGCTTCCCGTGGCCACAATCTCTTGACCAGGAAACACCGGCTGCCTGGATTCCACACACCTGAATGGGCCGGCTCTCTGAGTGCCATTTGTTGGTTGCTGGTGTTGCTTTTTTCCACTTCTTTTGATTTCTTCCTTACCTCTCACCACCTCCCGCTCCTTTTGCTCAAATACCTGGCTCCATGAACCATCTTTGCTTCTTCCTGAGGGGCTTCAGAGCTCCGGTAGTTTGTGGTAGATGCTTTCCCAATCCCTACCCCTCTTCACCCACACTCAGCCCCCTCTGCTTCCCACGGACAGTCTCTTGTCCGAGAAACACCGGCTGCTTGGATTCCACCAGCCCACACTAGCTGGCTCTCTGAGTGCCATTTGTTGGCTGCTAGTGTTGCTTTTTTTTCCTGCTTCTTTTGATTTCCTCCTTACCTCTCACCACCTTCCCCTCCTTTTGCTCAAATACCTGGCTCCGTGCAGCGTCTTTGCTTCTTCCTGAGGGAATGTGGAGCTTCATTCGAGTGTGGAGTTGCTTCCCAGTCTGGGCTGCTGTGCTAGTGGAATCCCGGAGCTTTTGTTTGTTTGTTTTGAATTGTTTGTTTGTTTCCTTTTCCTTTTCTTGAGTTGGGAGCCGCTTCTCTCCAGGCAGTGCTGCGTGGAAAGGAGACTACCCGATCGGATTGCACAGACATGCAGAGGAATCCCTGAGGCCATTTCTTCTTTGGTTGGTTTTTTTTTCTTTCTTTTTTTCTGTTTGTTGGGGGATTTTCTTGTTCTTTTTTTTTTTAATTTGTTTTGTTTTCTTTTAACTTTTTTTCTCTTTTTGTCTTTCTTTGTTGCTCAGTTTCTCATCTCTCCATATCTTCCTTCTCTTTCTCTTCCCTGAATACCTGGCATTGTATACCTCTAGCCAGGCTGTACTGCAACACATGAGAGCAACTTCCCCAGACCTCATAGCTCCACTGGTGGGATCCCTGGGAACTTCGCAGTTCTTTACCTTTCTGATTTTATTTATTCATTCTTTTCTTTTCTTTTCTTCCTCTTCCCCTTTCTATTTTTCTCCATTTCATAGTCTCTCATCTCACCACTCCAACGGCAAGCTCCCCTAGCATTCTTTTTTGTTTGTTTGTAAGTTTTTGGCCCCTGTTCCTCTGTCCTCTGTCCCATATCCATCTTAGCTCCACACATAACAATCTCCCCACTACATCCTTCCGACCTGCACCGTGTGATTGACATCACACCACCAAGCAGCACAGGCATGGCCTACTGGAACCTGCCCTGCACTGACTACCAACCCGTCCTGGTGGCTGTAGTAAGTGCCACAAACAACCCGTCCCAGTACCTCCTCTTCAGCTAGACCTGCCCTGCTGTACCATATCTGAGTGACTGACCCTGCCAATTGGAGACAGAGGCGAAAAGTACTGTGCGCACAGACGAGCAAACAACAAAGAACACACAGCCTGCCTCATCAGACATAGTCAAATTAAAAAAAAAAAAATGGGGGATGAAACAAACAAATCTACAATCAATAAATGAGAAAAATAACTACTGAATGCCCCGAAGATAGCAGACAATATCAAAACATTTACAAAAACAGGACAGGATGGTTCCAGTAAGCATCCAAAATAAAACACCAGATGACTCTCCAGTAGGGAATTCAAATCTCTAATACTCAGAATTCTCCAAGAGCTGAGGCAAA
Source organism: Dugong dugon (assembly GCA_030035585.1). NCBI lineage: Eukaryota > Metazoa > Chordata > Mammalia > Sirenia > Dugongidae > Dugong > Dugong dugon. The sequence continues at coordinate 159,650,417 of CM057462.1, forward strand.
AAGCTGACAAACATGAGGAAAAAATAGACAAATTCATGGAAAATACAGACAAAAAATTGGAAGAATTCAGGAAAATAATGCAGGAACAAAATGCCAAAATAAATTCACGACTAGAAATTATACAAAGAAAACAATTGGAAATCCAAAAGATAAACAACAAGATTTCAGAAATGGACAGTGTCATAGCAGGGCTGAGAAGCAGGTTTGAAACTGTGGAAGACGGGATCAGTGAAATGGAAGACAAATACTTGGATACAATTCTGTTTCAGGAAAATTCAGAAAAAAGAACAAAGAAAAATGAAGAGACCCTGAGAGTTATGTGGGATACAATCAAAAGCAAAAATTTTCGAGTATGGAATTCCAGCACAGGGGGAGAAAACAGAAAAAAACAGAGAGGATCATTGAAGATCTGCTGACAGAAAACTTCCCCAATATCATGAAAGATGAAAAGCTGGCCATCCAAGAAGATCAACGAACCCCATATAGGATAGACCCCAAAAGAAAATCACCAAGACATATCATAATCACACTCACCAAAACCAAAGACAAACAAAGAATCCTGAGAGCAGCTTGTGAAAAACAAGAAGTCACATACAGAGGAGAAACAATAAGACTAAGCTCAGATTATTCGGCATAAATCATGCAGGCAAGAAGGAAATGGGATGACCTATATAAAATCTGGAAAGAAAAACATTGCCAGCCAAGAATAATATATCCTGCAAAACTCTTGTTCAAATTTGATGGTGAAATTAGGTAATTTCCAGATAAACAGAAATTAGGGGAATATGTAAAAGTCAAACCAAACTTACGAGAATAATTAAAGGGAGTACTTTGATCCGAGGACAAACAGCGTCAGCTCACAGGCAGAATCTTGGACACAGGATCGTACTAGCCAGATACCAATCTAGGAAATGAACTCTCAAGGACTAACCAAAAACCAAAAGAAATACAACAGGGAACCAGAGCAGTTAATAAGTAAATGACAACAACATCAAAACAAAAAAAGAGGGAATAAATGGCATAGGTACAGAACCATCTAATGAAGAGGAAGGCAAGGTGATACCAAGTAATGGTAGACTGCTTCAAACTTAGAAAGATAAGAGTAAAATTCATGGTAACCACAAAGAAAGTTAACAAACCAACCATAAAAATAAAGACAAAAAACATAAAGTCTCGGCAAAAGCGAAAACTACAAAAACAAAATAAATGAAAAAAAATCCACAAACAAAAGTAACTCGGCACAAGAGAGTAAGACGAACAAAGAAAACTTCAGCACCACAAAAAAAAAACACTACAAAATGGCAGCAACAAACTCATTTCCATCAATAATTACACTGAATGTAAAGGGACTCAATGCACCCATAAAGAGACAGAGAGTGACAGAATGGATAAGAAAATAGGATCCACCAATACGCTGTCTACAAGAGACACACCTTAGAAACAAAGATGTGAATTTATTAAAAGTCAAATGTTGGAAAAAAAATATCAATCTAACAACTACCAAAAAAGAGCAGGAGTGGCAATTCTAATCTCAGATAAAATAGACTTTAAAACAAAATCTACCATAAAAGACAAAGAAGGACACTATATAATGATTAAAGGGACGATCCATCATGAAGACATAACCATAATAAACATCTAAGCACCCAAAGACAGGGCTCCAAAATACATAAAACAAACTCTAACAACACGGAAAAGAGAAATTGACAGTTCCACAATAATAGCAGGAGACTTCAACACACCACCCTCAGTAAAGGACAGAACAACTAAGAAGAAACTCAGCAAAGATACAGAAGATCTAAAGGGCACAATCAGCCAACTTGACCTCATAGACATATATAGAACACTCCAGCCAACCGCTGCAAAGTGCACATTCTTTTCCAATGCACACGGAACATTCTCCAGAATAGACCAAATCTTAGGCCACAGAGCAATCCTCAACAAGATCCAAAACATTGAGATAATTCAAAATATCTTCTCTGACCACAGTGCTATCAAGGTAGAAATTAACCATAGAAAGAGCAAGGAAAAAAAAAAAAAACCAATTACATGGAAACTGAATAATACCCTACTTACACATCACTGGGTAATAGAAGAAATCAGAGATGCAATCCAAAAATTCCTAGAATCAAATGAGAATGAAAACACATCATACCAAAACCTTTCGGACACAACAAAGGCAGTCCTCAGAGGACAATTTATAGCAATAGATGCACATATCAAAAAAGAAGAAAGAGACAAAATCAAAACATTAACTAGAGAACTCAAACAACTAGAAAGAGAACAGAAAAAAAAAAAAAAACCACTGGAAAAAAGGAAATAGTAAAGCTCAGAGCAGAAATAAATGAAATAGAGAACAGAAAAAAACAATAGAAAGTTATCAACAAAACCAAAAGTTGGTTCTTTGAAAGAGGCAACAAAATCGAAAACCACTGGCCAGACTGACAAAAGAAAAACAGGAGAGGACACAAATAACCCAAATAAGAAATGAAATGGGGGACATTACAACAGACCCAACTGAAATAAAAAGGATTATAACAGAATATTATGAAAAACTATACTCCAACAAATTTGAAAGCCTAGAGGAAATGGATAAATTTCTAGAAACACACGGCCTACCCAAACTACAACAAAGTGATGTTGAAAATCTGAACAGACCCATAACAAGAGAAGAGATGGAAAAGGTAATAAAAAAACTCCCAACCAAAAAAAGCCCTGGCCCAGATTGCTTCACTGGAGAATTCTACAAAACATTTACAGAAGAGCTTGTACCAGTACTACTCAAGCTATTTCAGAGCATAGAAGAGGAAGCAACACTTCCAAATTCATTCTATGAAGCCAGCATAACGCTGATACCAAAACCAGGCAAAGATGTCACAAAAAAAGAAAATTACAGACCAATCAATATCTCTCCTGAATATAAATGCAAAAATTCTCAACAAAATTCTAGCCAATAGAATTCAGCATCATATCAAAAAAATAATACACCACGACCAAGTAGGATTCATACCAGGTATGCAAGGATGGATCAACATTAGAAAATCAATCAACATAATCCAACACATAAATCAAAGGAAAGAAAAGAATCATATGATCATCTCAACTGATGCAGAAAAGGCATTCGACAAAGTCCAACACCCATGCCTGATAAAAGGTCTCAATAAAATACGTATAGAAGGGAAATTTCTCAACATAATAAAGGGCATCTATGCAAAACCAACGGCCAACATCATTCTTATTGGAGAGAGGCTGAAAACATTCCCCTTGAAAACAGGAACAAGACAAGGATGCCCTTTATCACCACTCCTATTTAACATGGTGCTGGAAGTTCTAGCTAGAGCAATAAGGCAAGAAAAAAAAATAAAGGGAATCCAAATTGGTAATGAAGAAGTTAAACTGTCCCTGTTTGCAGATGATATGATACTATACATAGAAAACCCTAAAGACTCCATGATAAATCTACTGCAACTAATAGAAAGATTCAGCAGAGGAGCAGGATACAAGATAAACATTCAAAAATCAGTTGGATTCCAAAACACCAATAAGGAGAACGATGAAAAGGAAATCAGGAAAACAATACCATTTTCAATAGCCCCTAGAAAGATAAAATACTTAGGAATAAATCTGACCAGGGATGTAAAAGACCTACACAAAGAAAACTACAAAACACTACTGCATGAAACCCAAAGGGATCTATATAAATGGAAAAACACACCATGCTCATGGATAGGCAGACTCAACATTGTGAAAATGACAAATCTACCCAAAGCAATTTACAAATACAATGCCATCCCAATCCTAATACCAACAACATTCTTCAAAGAGATGGAAAAACTAATCATTAACTTTATATGGAAAGGCAAGAAACCCTGAATAAGTAAAGCACTACTGAAGAAGAAGAATAAAGTTGGAGGACTCACACTACCTGACTTCAGAACCTACTATACAGCTACAGTAGTCAAAACAGCCTGGTACTGCTACATATGGAACATAATTGAGAACCCAGATGTCAACCCATCCACCTACAGTCACCTGATCTTCGACAAGGGCCCAAAGTCCATCTAATGGGGAAAAGACAGTTTTTTAACAAATGGTGCTGGCAAAACTAGATATCCATCTGCAAAAAAATGAAACAGGACCCTTACCTCACGCCGTATACAATAACTACTTCAAAATGGATCAAAGACCTGAATATAAAGCCTAAAACTATAAAGTTCATAGAAGAAAAAATAGGACCAACACTTCAGGCCTTAATACACAGCATTAACAGGATACAAACCATAACCGTCAACGCACAAACCCCAATAGATAAGCTAGATAACTGGGATCTTCTAAAAATCAAACACCTATGCTCTTCAAAAGACTTCACCAAAAGAGTAAAAAGAGAACCTATAGACTGGGAAAAAATTTTTGGACAGTACAAGTCAGACAAAGGTCTAATCTCCATAATCTACAAGAAAATCCAACACCTCCACAACAAAAAGACAAATAATCCTATTAAAAATTGGGCAAAGGAAATGAACAGACACTTCACCAAAGAAGACATTCAAATGGCCAACAGACACATGAGGAAATGCTCGCGATCACTAGCCATTAGAGAAATGCAAATTAAAACCACAATGAGATACTTCATTCTGGCATTACTGGCACGAATCAAAAACACTGGAAATAAATGTTGGAGGGGCTGCGGGGAGATCGGAACTCTTATGCACTGCTGGTGGGAATGCAAAATGATACAACCATTTTGGAAAATGATATGGTGCTTCCTCAGAAAGCTAGAAATAGACATACCATTTGATCCAGCAATCCCACTCCTAGGAATATATCCTAGAGAAATAAGAGTCGTCACTCGAATAGACATATGCACACCTATGTTCATGGCAGCGTTCACAATAGCAAAACGATGGAAACAACCTAGATGCCCATCAACAGATGAATGGATAAACAAACTATGGTGCATACACACAATGGAGTACTATGCAACAAGAAAGAACAACAATGAATCTGTGAAGCATCTCATAACATGGATGAAACTGGAGGACATCATGCTGAGTGAAATAAGTCAATCACAAAAGGACAAATATTGTACGAGACCTCTATTGTAAAAACCCATGAAAAAGTTCACACACAAAATGTAACAATCTTTGTTGGTTACCAGGGATGGGAGGGGTGGGGGGGAAATACTAAATAGGCAATAGATAAGTGGTATCTTGGGTGAAGGGTGAGACGGTACACAATACAGGGGAAACTAGCACAACCTGTACAAGGAAAGGTCATGGAAGCCCCGTAGACACACCCAAACTCCCTGAGGACTGAATTGCTGGGAGGAGGGCTGTGGGGACCATGGTCTGGGAACCATCTAGCTCAATTGGCATAACACAGTTTATAAAGACAATGTTCTACATTCTACCTTTGTGAGTAGTGTCTGGGGTCTTAAAAGCCTGTGAGCGGCTATCTAAGATACTCCACTGGTCTCATCCCTTCGGGAGCAAGGGAGAATGAAGAGAACAGGATATAAGGAAAAGATTACTCCGAAGGACTAATTGTCCACAGCCACCAAGGCCACCACCAGACTGAGTCCAGTACAGCTAGATGGTGGCCAGTTATCAGCACTGACTGCTCTGACCAGGATCACAACAGAGGGTTCTGGACAGAGCTGGAGAAGGATGTAGAGCATAATTCTAACTCACAAAAAAAAAAGACAAGATTTACTGGCCTAAAGGAGTCTGGAGAAACCCCGAGAGTATGGCCCTCAGACACCCTTTTAGCTCAGTCGTGAAGTTATCTCTGAGTTTCACCATTCAGGCTGGGAGTGGACAGCCCCGTAAAACCAGATGGGACTAATGAAGTACAGTAGTCCAGTGACAAGGGTCAGAAGGCAGAAGGGGACAAGGAAGCTGGTGATAGAGAACCTAAGGTTGAGTAAGGATATTGTTGATGTGTTGTGAGATTGTTAACCATTGTCATAGGGCAACATGTGTAGTAACTGTTAAATGAGAAACTATTTTTTCTGTAAGCCTTCATCTTAAATGAGAATAGCAGCATAACTGGAAGAGCGTAGTCAATGTCACTGAACTGTGCATGTAGAAATTTTTGAAATGGTTTATCTTTGGCTATGTGCATTTTCACCACAAATAAAGGTTGAGAAGTTAGAGGGTTGACATGTTGTGGGGTTGTTAACCAATTTCATAAAACAATATGTGTACTACTGTTTCATGAGAAACTATTTGTTCTGTAAGCCTTCTCCTGAAGTACAGTAAAAAAAAAAAAAAATGTAGTTTCCTATAGCTTAAGACTGATTTTGTTTATTTTATTGAATTGTGTTGAATTATTTTGTGTCGGTTGTGTTTGGGGTGGTGTATAAGAGTTCTAGTTCAAGAACACTCTTCAGTCAGTGTAGCAAAGTGAAGTTTTTATTGTGGTTAGGTGAAAGTTTACAGCTCAAGTTAATTTCTCAATCAAAAATTTATACACATATTATTTTGTGACATTGGTTGCAATCTCCACAATGTGACAGCATGCTACCCCTTTCCACCCCGGGTTCCCTGTGTCCTTTCATCCAGTTGCTGTCCCTTCCTGCCTTCTCGTCTTGCTTTTGGACAGGAGTTGCCCATTTGGTCTTGTATATTTGGTTGAACTAAGAAGCACGTTCCTCACATGCGTTACGTTTGTTTTGTAGGCCTGTCTAATTTTTGTCTGAAAATTGGGCTTTGGGAACTGTTTCAGTTCTGGGTTATCAAAGTGTCCTGGAACATAGTTTTGGGGGTTCTTCCAGTCTCTGTCAGACCAATAAGTCTGGTCTTTTTTTTTGTGAATTTAAATTCTGTTCTACATTTTTCTCCTGCTCTTTCCAGGACTTTCTATTGTGATCCTAGTCAGAGTGGTTCTTGGTGGTAGCTGGGCACCATCTATTTCTTCTGGGCTCAGGCTGGTGAAGTCTCTGGTTCATGTGGTCCTTTCATCTTTTGAGCTAATATTTTCTTTGTGTCTTTCATTTTCTTCATTCTCCTTTGTTACGGATGGGATGAGACCAATAGATACATCTTAAATGGCCACTCGCAAGCTTTTAAGACCCCAGGTGCTACTCACCAAAGTGGGATATACAACATTTTCTTTATGAACTATGTTATGACAATTGATCTAAATGTCCCAGAGACTATGGTCCCCAGCCCCCAGCCCCAGCTACTCACTGTCCCTCAAAGTGTTTGCATGTGTCTAGGAAACTTTTATACTTTTGCTTTGGTCTAGTTGTGTTGACTTTCATATTGTGTGTTGTCCTTCGCTTCACTGAATTTGACACTTGTCTACTATCTAGTTAGTGATTTCCCCTTCTGCATCCCTCCTCACCCTCATAACCATCGAATAATACTTTTTTCTGGTAATAGGGAACCCAAGATCGAGAAGGAACAGTGTTGACATGTTGTGGGGTTGTTAACAATTGTCATAAAACAATATGTGTACTATCTATTTAATGAGAAACTATTTGTTCTGTAAATCTTCATCTAAAGTATAATAAAAGAAGAAAATAGTGAAAAAAAAGAACACTTTTTTCTGTCTGTAAACATTTTCTTGAGTTCTTATAATGGTGGTCTCATACAATATTTGTCCTTTTGTGACTGACAAATGCCCTCCAGATTCATCCATGTTGTGAGATATATCAAGGATTCATCATTGCTCTTTATCATTGCATAGTATTCCATTGTGTGTATGTACCATAATTTTTTTATCCATTTATCTTTTGATGGGCAATTATCTTGTTTCCATCTTTTTGCTATTGTGAATAGTGCTGCAATGAACACGGGTGTGCATAAGTCTATTTGTGTGACAGCTCGTATTTCCCTAGGGTATATTCGTAGGAGTGGGATTGCTGGATTTTATGGTATTTCTATTTCTGGCTTTTTAAGGAAGCACAATATCATTTTCCAAAGTGGTTATACCATTTTGCATTCCCACCAGCAGTGCATAAGAGTTCAAATCTCCCCACAACCTCTCCAACATTTGTTATTTTGTGTAGTTTAGATTAGTGCCAGTATTGTCAGGGTGAAATGATATCTCAGTGTAGTTTTGATTTGCATTCTGTAATGGCTAATGATCAAGAACATTTCCTCATGTATCTGTTAGCCACTTGAATGTCTTTTTTGTTGAAATGTCTATTCATGTCCTTTGCCCATTTTTTAATCAGCTTATTTGTCTTTTTGTTATTGAGGTGTTGCAGTATTCTGTAGATTTTAGGTATTAGACCCTTGTCCGATATTGGTAGCCAAAAATTTTTCCAGTCTGTAGGTTCTCTTTTTACTGTTTTGGCAAAATGTTTTGATGAGCATAAGGGTTTAGTTTTTAGGAGCTCCCAGTTATCCAGTTTCTCTTCTGGCATTATTAATTATGGTTTCTATCCTATTTATGCCGTGTATTAGGGCCCCTGGTGTTGTCCCCCACCGTACGTCTGTCAGTTTGTCATACTGTGGTGGCTTGAGTGTTGCTGTGATACTGGAAGCTTTCTTACAGGTATTTAAAATACCAGCAGTGTCACCCTTGATGGATAGGTTTCAGCAGAGCTTCCAGACTAAGACACACTAGGAAGGACCTGGCGGTCTACTTGTGAAAAAAATGATCGGTGAAAACCTTACGAATAGCAGTGGAACATTGTCTGATATAGTGCCAGAAAATGAGCTGTTTGTGTTGGAAGGCTGTCTAAATACAACTGGGGAAGAGCTCCTCCTCAAAGTAGAGTTGACCTTTATGACGTGGATGGAGTCAAGCTTTAGGGACCTTCATTTGCTGATGTGGCACAACTCACAATGAGAAGAAATAGCTGCAAACATACATTAATATCAGAACATGGAATGTACGAAGTATGGATCTAGGAAAATTGGAAGTTGTCAAAAATGAAATAGTACACATAAAGATTGACATCCTAGGCATTAGTGAGCAAACTGGACTGGTATTGGCCATTTTGAATTGAGCAATCATATAGTCTACTATGCTGGAAATGACAAATTGAAGAGGAATGGCGTCACATTCATTGTCAAAAAGAACATTTTAAGATCTATCCTGAAGTGCAATATCAGTGACAGGATAATATCCATACACCTAAAGGAAGACAAGTTATACCACTATTATTCAAATTTACTTGCCAACAACTAATGCCAAAAATGAAGAAAACAAAGATTTTTACCACTTCTGCAGTCGGAAATTGATCAAACATGCCATGAAGATGCATTGATAATTACTGGTGATTGGGGTGCAAAAGTTGGAAACAAAGAAGAAAGATTAGTACCTGGAAAATATAGCCTTGGTGATAGACACAATGCCAGAGATCACATGACAGAATTTTGCAAGACCCATGACTTCTTCATTGCAAGTACCTTTTTCCAACAACATAAAAGGTGACTATCCACATGGATTTTTCCAGATGGAATACACAGGAATAAAATCAACTACATCTGTGGAAAAAGACATTGGAGAAGCTCAAAATCATCAGTCAGAACAAGGCCAGGGGCTGACTGTGGAACAGACCATCAATTGCTCATATACAAGTTCAAGTCGAAGCTGATGAAAATTAGAGCAAGTCCATGAAAGCCAAAATATGGCCTTGAGTATATCCCACCTGAATTTAGAAACCATCTAAAAACTAGATTTGATTCTTTGAACACTCTTGGCCACGAGTTGTGGGATGACATCAAGAACATCATACATGAAAGAAAGAAGTCATTAAAAAGACAGGAAAGAAAGAAAAGACCCAAATGGATGTCAGAAGAGACTCTGAAACTTGCTTTTGAACATAGACTAGCTAAAGCGAATGGAAGAAATGGTTAAGTAAAAGAGATGAACAGAAAATTTCAAAGGGTGGCTCGAGAAGACAAAATAAAGTACTATAATTAACTGTGCAAAGACCTGGAGTTAGAAAACCAAAAGTGGAGAACATGCTTAGCATCTCTCAAGCTGAAAGAACTGAAGAAAAAACTCAAACCTCAAATCACGATATAGAAGGATTCTACTTGGAATGCAGGAAGCATCAAAAGAGGATGGAAGGAATACACAGAGCCACTGTACCAAAAAGAATTGGTCAGCGTTCAATCACTTCAGGACGTACCATCTGATCAAGAATGGATGTACTGAAGGAAGAAGTTTAAGGTTCACTGAAGGCACTGGTGAAAACCAAGGCACCAGAAATTGAAAGAATACCAATTGAGATATTTCAATGAACAGATGCAGCACTAGAGGTGCTCGCTTGTCTATGTCAAGAAATTTGGAAGACAGCTGCCTGGCCAACTGACTGGAAGAGATCCATATTTGTGCCCATTCTAAAGAAAGGTAACCTAACAGAATACGGAAATTATCAAACAATATCATTAATATCACATGCAAGTAAAATTATGCCAAAAATCATTCAAAAGCTGTTGCAGCAGTACATCGACAGGGAACTGCCAGAAATTCAAGCCAGATTTAGAAGAGGACGTGGAATGAGTAATATCATTGTTGATGTCAGATGGATCTTGGCTGAGGGCAGAGAATACCAGAAAGATGTTTACCTGTGTTTTATTGACTATGCAAAGGCTTTCGACTGTCGTGATCATAACAGACTATGGATAACAATGTGAAGAATGGCAATTCTAGAACAATTAATTTTGCTCATAAGGAACCTGTGCATGGCAGTTTTTCAAACAGAACAAGGGGCTACTACATGGTTTAAAGTCAAGAAAGATGTGCGTCAGGGTTGTATCCTTTCACGTACTTATTCTATCTATATGCTGAGCAAATAGTCTGAGAAGTGGACTATATGTAGAAGAATAGAGCATCAGGATTGGAGGAAGACTCATGAACAACCTTTGATATGCAGATGACACAATCTAGCTTGCTGAAAGTGAAGAGGACTTGAAGCACTTACTGATGAAGATCAAAGACTACAACCTTTAGTATGGATTACATCTCAACATAAAGAAAACAAAAATCTGCACAACTGGACCAATAGGCAACATCATGATAAAGGAGAAAAGATTGAAGTTCTCAAGGATTTCATTTTTCTTGGATACAATCAACACCCATGGAAGCAGCAGTCAAGAAATCAAATGACATATTGCATTGAGCAAATGTGCTACAAAAGACCTCTTCAAAGTGTTAAAAAAAAGCAAAAATATCACTTTGAAGACTAAAGTGTGCCTGACCCAAGCCATGATATTGTCAGTCACTTCATATGCATGCAAAAGCTGGACAATGAATAAGAAAGACTGAAGGAGAATTGATGCCTTTGAATTATGGTGTTGGCAAAGAATATTGAATATACTCTTCTGGAGATAGAAGAACAAACAAATCTGTCTTGGAAGAAGTACAGCTGGAATGCTTCTTGGAAGAGAAGAAGACAAGACTTCGTCTCATGCACTTTGGACATCTTATCAGTAGCGACCAGTCCCTGGAGAAGGACATTATGCATGGTAGAGGGTGAGCAAAGAAGAGGAAGACCCTCAATGAGATGGATTGACACAGTGGCTACAACAAGGGGCTCAAGCATAACAATGATTGTGAGGATGGCCCAGGACTAGGCAGTGTTTCCTTCTGTTGTACACAGGGTTGCTATGAGTTGGAACTGACTCTATGGCACCTTACAACAAAGCATTTTCCTTATTTTTTCTTCCATAATATTTATTGTTTTAGATTTTCTATTTGTCTTTGATCCATTTTGAGTTAGTTTTTGCATATGGTGTGAGGTATGGATCTTGTTTTATTTTTTTACAGATGTACATCCAGTTATGCCAATACTGTTTGTTAAAGAGACTGTCTTTTCCCCATTTAACATACTTTGGGCCTTTGTCAAATATCAGCTACTCATAGATGGATAGATTTAAATCTGGGTTCTCAATTCTGTTCCATTGGTCTATGTGTCTGTTGTAGTACAAGTACCAGGCTGTTTTGACTACCATGGCTGTATAATAGGTTCTAAAATCAGGTAGTGTGAGGCCTCCCAATTTGTTCTTCTTTTTCAGTAATGCTTTACTTATCCAGGGCCTCCTCCCTTTCCATATAAAATTGGTGATTTGTTTCTCCATCCCATTAAAGAATGCTGTTGGAGTTTCCACTGGGATTGCGTTGTATCTGTAGATTGCTTTGAGTAGAATTGACGTTTTCACAATGTTGAGTCTTCCCATCCATGAGCATGGTATGTTTTTTCAATTACGTAGGTCTCTTTTGGTTTCTTGCAGTAGTATTTTGGAGTTTTCTTTGTATAGTTCTTTTATGTCTCTGGTTATATTTACTCCTAAATACTTTATCTTCTTGGGAGCTGTTGTAAATCGTGTTGGTTCGGTGATTTCCTTTTTGAAGTTCTCTTTGTTGGTGCAGAGGAGGAGTCCAACTGATTTTTGTATGTTAACCTTGTATCCTGATACTTTGCTGAAATCTTCTGTTAGCTCCAGTAGCTTTGTTGTGGATTCATTGGAGTTTTCTGTGTATAGGACCATAGTGTCTGCAAATAGGGATACTTTTACTGCTTCTTTACCAATTTAGATGCCCTTTATTTCTTTTTCTTGCCTTATTGCTCTAGCTAGGCCTTCCAGCACAATGTTGAATAAGAGTGGTGATAAAGGTCATCCTTGTCTGGTTCCTGTTCTCAAGGGGAATGCTTTCAGTCTCTGTTCAGAATGATGTTGGCTATTGGCTTTATATAAATGCCCATTACTATGTCAAGGAATTTCCCTTCTATACCTATTTTTTATCAGGAATGGGTGTTGGATTTTCTCAAATGCCTTTTCTGCATCGATTGATAAGATCATATGATTCTTTTCTTTTGTTTTATTTATGTGGTGGATTATGATTGATTTTCTAATGTTGAATCATCCCTACATAACTGGTATGAATCTCACTTGGTCATGATGTATTATTTTTTGATATGCTGTTGAATTCTATTGGCTAGAATTTTGTTAAGAATTTTTGCTTCTATGTTCATGAGGGATATTGGTCTGTAGTTTTCTTTTTTTGTGGTATCTTTGCCTGGCTTTGGTATCAGGGTTATGCTGACTTCTTAGAATGATTTCAGGAGTATTCATTCCTTTTCTATGCTCTGGAATAGTTTGAGTAGTATTGATGTTGGCTCTTCTCTGAAAGTTCGGTAGAATTCTTCGTGAAGCTATCGGGCCTATGGCTTTTTTTGGGGCGGGGGAGTTTTTTTATTACTTCTTCAATCTCTTCTTTTGTTATGGGTCTGTTAAGTTTTTCTATCTCAGTTTGTCTTAGTTTAGGTAGGTAGTGTTTCTAGAAATTTGTCCATTTCCTCTAGGTTTTCAAATTTGTTGGAGTACAATTTTTCATTGTATTCTGTTATGATCCTTTTTTATTTCAGTTAGGACTGTTGTGATATCACCCATCTCATTTCTTATCCGGGTTATTTGTTTCCTCTTCTGTTTTTCTTTTGTCAGTTTGGCTAATGATTTGTTGATTTTGCTGATCTTTTCAAAGAACCAACTTTTGGTCTTGTTGATTCTTTCAATTGTTTTTTAATTCTCTATTTCATTTATTTCTGTTCTAATATTTATTATTTCCTTTCTTCTGGTGCCTGAGAGCTTCTTTTGCTGCTCTCCTTCTATTTGTTCATGTTTTAGGGTTAATGTTTTGATTTTGGCCCTTTCTTCTTTTTGGATGTGTGTGTTTATTGCTATAAATTGACCTCTAAGCACTGCTTTTTCTGTGTCCCAAACGTTTTGGTAAGATGTACTTTCATTCTCATTTGATTCTATGAATTTTTGTATTCCATCCTTGATTTGTTCTGTTTCCTAGTAGTTTTTAAGCAAGGTGTTGTTCAATTTTTCTGTAATGGTTTTTTTTTCTTTCCTTGCTCTTTCTGTCATTGATTTCTACTTTTATGGCATTATAATCAGAGAAAAGCCTTCATTTTTTTAATTGTTGTGCTTTAAGTGAAAGTTTACAATTCAAGTTAGTCTCTCATACTAAAATTTATACATACATATTTTTGTGACCCTACTTGCTCTCCCTATGCTGTGACAGCACATGCTTCCTTTCCACCCCGGATTTCCCATGTCCATTCAACCAGCTCCTGACCCTCTCTGGCTTCTCATCTTGCCTCCAGACAAGAGCTGCTCATTTAATCTTATGTATTTACTTGAGCTAAGAAGCACACTCTTCACGAGTATCATTTTATGTCCCATAGTCCAGTCTAATCTTTGTCTAAAGAGTTGGCCTTGGGAATGGTTTTAGTTTTGGGCTAACAGAGAGCCTGGGGGCCACATCTTCCAGGATCCCTCCAGTCTCAATCAAACCATTAAGTCTGGTCTTTTTACTAGAATTTGAGTTCTGTGTCCTACTTTTCTCCTGCTCCATCAGGGACTCTCTGTTGTGTTCCCTGTCAGGATGGTCATTGTGGTAGCTAGGCACCATCTAGTACTTCTGGTCTCAGGCTGATGAAGTCTCTGGTTTATGGGGCCCTTTCCGTCTCTTGGGCTAATACTTTCCTTGTGTCCATGGTGCTCTTCATTCTCCTTTACTCCAGGTGGGTTGGGACCAATTAATGCATCTTAGATGGCCGCTTGCTAGCTTTTAAGACCACAGATGCCACTCACCAAAGGAGAATGCAGAACATTTTTTTAATAAACTTTGTTATGCCAATTGACCTAGATGTCCCCTGAAAGAATGGTCCTCAGACCCCCACCCCTACTACTCTGTCCCTCGAAATGTTTGGCTTACATTCAGGAAACTTCTTAGCTTTGGTTTAGTCCAGTTGTGCTGACTTCCCCTGTAGTGTGTGCTGCCCTTCCCTTCACCTAAGATAATTCTTGTCTATTTTCTAGTTAATGAGTACCCCACTCCCTCTCTCTCCACCCTCGTAACTATCAAAGAATGTTTTCTTCTGTGTTTAAAACTTTTCTCGAGTTCTTATAATAGTGGTCTTATAAAATACTTGTCGTTTTGCAACTAAGTTCACTCAGCATAATACCTTCCAGATTCCTACATGTTATAAGATGTTTCACAGATGCATGATTGTTCTTTATCATTGCGTAGTATTCCATTGTGTGAATAAACCATAATTTGTTTACCCATTCATCACCTAGGTTGTTTCTGTCTTTTTCCTATCGTAAACAATGCTGCAATAAACATGGATGTGCATATATCTGTGTGAGGACTCTTAATTCTCTAGGATATATTCCAAGGAGTTGGATTGCTGGATCATATAGTACTTCTATTTCTAGCTTTTCAAGGAAGTGCCGCATCGATTTCCAAAGTGATTGTACTATTTTACATTCCCACCAACAGTGTTTAAAGTGTTCCAGTCTCTCCACAATCTCCCCAACTTTTATTATTTTGTGTTTTTGGATTAATGCTAGCCTTGTTGGGGTGAGATGGTATCTCATTGTAGTTTTGATTTGCATTTCTCTAATGGCTAATGATCATGAGCATTTCCTCATGTGTCTGTTAGCCGCCCGAATGTCTTCTTTGGCAAAGTGCCTGTTCATATCCTTTGCCCATTTTTTAATTAGGTTGTTTGTCATTTTGTTGTTGAGGTTTTGCAGTGTCTTGTAGATTTTAGACATTAGATGCTGATCAGATTTGTCGTAGCCAAATTTTTTTTCCCAGTCTGTAGGTTGTCTTTTTACTCTTTTGATGAAGTCTTTTGATGAGCATAAGTGTTTTATTTTTAGGAGCTCCCAGTTATCTAGTCTCTCTTCTGGTGCTTGTGCATTGTTACTTATGGTTCGTATTCTGTTTATGCTGTGTATTAGGTCTCCTAGTGTTGTCCCTATTTTTTCTTCCATGATCTTTATCTGTTTAAATTTTATATTTAGGTTTTTGATCCATTTTGAGTTCCTTTTCGTGCATGGTGTGAGGTATGAGTCTTGTTTCAGTTTTTTGCAGATGGATATCCAGTTATGCCAGCACCATTTGTTAAAGAGACTGTCTTTTCCCCATTTAATGAAATTTGGGCCATTGTCAAATATTAGCTGCTCGTAGGTGGATGAATTTACATCTGGATTCTCAATTCTGTTCCATTGGTCTATGTATCTGTTGTACAAATGCCAGGCTGTTTTGACTACCATGGCAGTATAATAGGTTCTAAAATCAGGTACTGTGAGGCCTCCCACTTTGTTCTTCTTCTTCAGTAATGCTTTACTTATCCAGGGCATCTTCCCTTTCCATATGAAGTTGGTGATTTGTTTCTCCATCTAATTAAAAAATATCAGTGGAATTTGGATCAGGATTGCATTTTATCTGTAGATCGCTTTGGGTAGAATTGACAGAAAATGTTTCATATTATTTCAATGTTTTGGATTTTGTTAAGGCTTGCTTGGTGGCCTAAAATGTGGTGTATTCTGGAGAATGTTTCGTGTGCAGTGGAAAAGAATGTAAACTTTGCTACAGTTGGTTCGAATATTCTGTATATGTCTATGAGGTTGAGTTGGTTTATTGCAGCATTTAGATCTGTATCTTTACTGAGTTCCTTTAAATGTTCTGTCCTTCACCAAAAGTGGTGTGTTGAAGTCTCCTACTATTATTGTGGAACTGTCTATTTCTCTTTTCAGTGCTGTTAGTTTGATGTATTTTGGGGCCTTGTCATTGGGCGTGTATATATTTATTGTGGTTATGTCCTGCTGGTGTATTGACCCTTTAATCATTATATAGTGTCATTTCTTATCCTTTATGGTAGATTTTGATTTAAAGTCTATTTTACTGGAGATTAATATTATCACTTCTGGTCTCTTTTGGTTATTGTTTGCTTGATATATTTTTTTCTATCCTTTGAGTTTTAGGTTGTTTATGTCTTTGTGTCTAAGGTGTGTCTCTTGTAGACAGCATATACTCGGATCATGTTTTTTTTATCTATTCAGCCACTCTCTGTCTCTTTACTGGTGCACTTAGGCCATTTACATTCAGTGTAATTATTGATAGGTATGTTTACTGCTGCCTTTTTTATGTACTTTTTTTTTTTTTTGTGTGTGTGGTGTTGACGGTTTCTTTGTTCTGCTTAGTTTTCTGTGCTGAGTTCTTTTTGCTTATGTATTTTCTTTTCATCTCTTTCATTATTGTTGCTTTTGTGTTTGCTGAGTCTTTATGTTTTTCTTCTTTTGTATTTTGATGGGTAGGTTTGTTAGCTTACCTTGAAATTTACCAGTATTTTTTTAAGTTTAAACCAGTCTCTTATTTCTTGATATCACCTTGACATTCTCTACATATGAAAGTTCTATGTTTACACTATTTATTCCCTCTTTTTTGTTTTGACTTCGTCATTTACTTGTTGATGTCTCTGGTTCCTTATTTTCAGTCTTTTAGCTTTGTTTGTTTTTGTAAATTCCCTATCTGAGTTGATCTCTGATTGATCTGTCCTCTGTCCTCATCTTGGATTGTTGTCTAATGTTGTTGATTCTCTAACTAGAGGACTCCCTTTACTATGTCATGTAATTTTGGTCTGTTTTTTACAAATCCCCTTAATTTCTGTTTATTTGGAAATGTCTTAATTTCATCATCATATCTGAGAAACAGTTTCGCTGGATACATAATTCTTGGCTGGCAATTTTTTTCTCTCAAGGCTTTATATATTTCATCCCATTGCCTTCTTGCCTGCATGGTTTCTGCTGAGTAATCTGAGCTTAGTCTTATTAGTTCTCCTTTGTAAGTGACTTTTCGTTTCTCCTTAGTTGCTCTCAGGGTTCTTTCTTTGTCTTTGGTTTTGGCAAATTTGATTATGATATGTCTTGGGGGCTTTCTTTTGAGATCTGTCTCAGATGGGGTTTAATGATCTTCTTGAATAGATACCTTCTCGTCTTTCATGATATTAGGGAGTTTTCTGCCACTAAATCTTCAACAATTCTCTCTGTCTTTTCCATTATCCCCTCCTGTTCTGGTACTCCAATCACTTGTAGGTTTTTCCTCTTGATAGTATGCCACATAATTCTTAGGCTTTCTTCATTTTTTTCTTATTTTTCCTCAAATTGGTACCAAGGGATTTATCTTCAGTCTCACTAATTCTGACGTCCATTGTCTCAATTCTACTCCTGTGATCTTTTGAGTTGTCTAATTCTGAAATTCTATTATTAATCTTTTGAATTGCTAGTTGCTATTTCTGTATCATTTCTAGCAGCCTGTTTATTCCGTTGTTTGTTCTTGTATTGTTTTCCTGAATTCTTCTATTGCTTTGTATGTGTGTTCTTGATTTGGTCTGTGTTTTGCCTGATCTCCTTCCTCATCTCTTGGAGAGTTCTGTATATTAGTCTTTTGAATTCTTTCTCAGGTAATTCCATTGTCTTATCTTCCTCCAGAAGGTTTTCTGGTTCTTTATTTTGGTCACTTGCTGGAACCATCTTGTCCTGCTTCTTTATGTGATTTGATATTGACTCTTGTCTCTGAGGCATTAGTAAGTTATTATATTTATTTACTGCATTTTTCTTTACTGTGCTCTGTATTTTTGTTTTGTTTGGTTTTGCTATATCCAGGTAGGCTGGGCGTGTGTGTTACTCTGTTCATTGGTGTCACTGAAGCTCTCATCTCCTGTCTCCAAGTGGTCAGAGCAGCTACTAGGTGGGAGTCTGTTCACTGTTCCTGCAGGGGTGTGGTTCTTTGGGGCATAGGTGCCCAGGGTTCTTGGTCACTGAGTGTGTGGTGTGGAGATTCTCCCATACAGTCCTAGGTGGGCGGGACTGCATGAGGGTGTTTAAAACAGGCACAGGTCTTTGGTTGCAGTAGGGGACAATATGTGGGGCAAGGCAGGGGGTTGTCTGTTGCCCAAAGGTGCTTGGATGGAGGGTGTGCCCCTGTCTGCTAGAGTGCATAGTGGGAGTGGGTAGTACAGACAGTCCTTGGACACCCAGTGCCGTTGGCTGGAGGGATTGGGAGGCATCACTAATTCTTAGGCCTATGTTGTGGGCAGCTAAATAGAGTGGGTAGTACCACCAGCCCTCAGGACCCTGGTGTGGGTTGGTAAGGCCCCTTCTTAGGTGGTGGGGTGGTGTGAAATGTCACAAATCTGCAGCTCCCACTTGGCTGCTGTAGGTGAAAATGGGCTTCAGGTGGGTGCCCTGCCCATGTTGTCCTAATGAGGCTGTGTAGTGTTGGATCAGCAGGCAAGGTACTGGGGTGGGTGTGAAAGGTGGGAGTGAAGGGTGCTGCAAGTCCATGGACCTCCTACACCAGTGGCTGGGCAAAGGAGCTGGTGCTTCCGGATCCAGCTGTGAGTTCCCGGCTTACAGGCCATTGTTGAATGCTGTGGGACCGGTATCTGAGTGGGGAGGGGGATAGGTGGGGGTAAGGGAGTGCTTCTTGGAGGTGGAGCTCTGGTGGAGGAAAGGCATATGATGAGTTGGGAGCTTGCACTTAACTTTTGCAGGTCTGATGTTGCTTCTGTTTGGTTCTGGAGTTGCATGAAGATTCCGCTGCTTGGCTGCACAGAAGGAATGGGTTTTGGCTTGGGATGTTGCTGCTTGCCTCAGCCTGTGTGCACTGTGAAGATTCAGGTAGCAGAACACTGGTGATCCCGTGATCTGCAATTCCCCATTTCCGTTGTTTTTAAATTGTCTCTCTTTTCCTAGTTCTTTAGCTTCATCTTTGATGATTAGGGTTTCTAGATTGTTGTGTATATCTGATTCACTTGTTTTTTGGGGTCTTTGTTGTAAGAGGTACGACATAAACTATCTGACTATTCCACCACCTTGGCCCTGCCTCTCCTGTTTTACTTTTTTTTTTTTTTAAATTGTGAAGAGTGATTGTCCTTTTATTTTATTATTATTTTTATTATTTGGTTCTCTTTTTTGTCTGCAAATCATGTCTTACCCTTCTTGCTTCTTTTCCTCTTTATCACCTAGTCTCCAAAGGATGCCTTTCCTTTCTGTTTTTCCCTTTCTCCCCAGAAACAATGCCTTTCTGAACCTGCTACTCAAGTCCCACACAAATTCAAGGCCCTTCCCTGTGGTCAGTGTGCTAAACTTTTCGGAGTTTTTTTTTCAGTGTTTTCATACTTAAGGTGAACTTCATCTTTCTGGGATAATTTTAGCTCAGTATTAGGTCCTCTAGTTCCTTCTTCACTTTTTCAAGCAGTTTTTCTAAATTCCACTCTTTCTCTTTGCAAAGGTTTGTGGCAAGAGCACAAGAAAGGACTCTACTGGAATTTTTTGTTTCTACTTAACAGGAAATTGAAGTATGAAGCTTTTTCTATCTTATAGTTGTGTTAAAGATGTGAGATTTCCATGGTATATTTGTTTTATTTTTTATCTGTGTAATTTTTAGAGACTGTATGGAGATATTCAGATTTACATTCCCTGATGCTCTTCATTCTTCTTTTTTTCCTTTTCTTTTTTATTATGAAGGTTTACAGAACAAATAGTTTCTCATTAAACAGTAGTACGCATATTGTTTCATGACATTGGTTAACAACCCCAGGGCATGTCAACCCTCTCCCTTCTTGACCTTTTTCTTTCTTTTTCTTTTTGGTGAAAAAATACGTAACCAAAGATACATCATTTCAAAAATTTCTACATGTGCAGTTCAGTGACATCGACTACACTCTTCCAGTTGTGCTACTATTCTCACTTTAAATTAAGGTTTACAGAACAAAATAGTTTCTCATTAAACAGTTAGTACACGTTGCCCTATGACGGTGGTTAACAACACTACTACACATCAACACTGTCCTTACTCAGCCTTGGGTTCCCTATCACCAGCTTTCCTGTCCCCTTTTGCCTTCTACTTCTTGTCCCTGGACTGCTGTGCCTCATTTGTTCCATTTTGTTTTATGTGGCTGTCCAGTCCCTGGCTGAATGGTGAACCTGGGAAGTGATTCACCACTGAGCTAAAAGGGTGTCTGGGGGCCATCCTCTCGGGGTTTCTCCAATCTCTTTTAGGCCAGTAAATCTGGTATTTTTTGTGTGTGTTAGAATTTTGTTCTACATCCTTCTCCAACTCTGTCCAGAACCCTCTGTTGTGATCCCGGTCAGAGCAGTCAGTGGTGGCCGCCGGGCACCATCTAGCTGTACTGGACTCAGTCTGGGGGAGGCCTTGGTAGCTGTGGTTCATTAGTCCTTTGGACTGATCTTTTTCTTGTATCCTGTTCTCTTCATTCTCCCTTGCTCCCGAAGGGATGAGACCAGTGGAGTATCTTAGATGGGTGCTCATAGGCTTTTAAGACCCCAGACGCTACTCACCAGGGTAGAATGTAGAACATTGTCTTTATAAACTATGCCAATTGAGCTAGATGTTCCCTGAGATCATGGTCCCCACAGCCCTCAGCCCAGCAATTCAGTCCTTCAAGGAGTTTGGATGTGTCTGTGGAGCTTCCATGATCTTTTCTTGTACAAGTTGTGCTGGTTCCCACAGTATTGTGTACTGTCTTACCCTTCACCAGAGTTACCACTTATCTATTTAGTTCCCACCATCGCTTGTAAACAACAAAGATCATTTCTTTTTGTGTGTTAACTTTTACACGAATTATACGGTAGAGGTCTCATACAATATTTGTCCTTTTGTGATTGACTTATTTCACTCAGCATAATGTCCTCCAGTTTCATCCATGTTATGAGATGCTTCACAGATTCATCATTGTTCTTTATCTTTGCGTAGTACTCCATTGTGTGTATGTACCACAGTTTGTTTATCCATTCATCTGTTGATGGGCATCTAGGTTGTTTCCATCGTTTTGCTATTGTGAACAATGCTGCCATAAACATGGATGTGCATATGTCTATTCGAGTGACCCCTCTTATTTCTCTAGGATATATTCCTAGGAGTGGGATTGCTGGATCGTATGATATTTCTATTTCTAGCTTTCTAAGGAAGCACCATATTGTTTTCCAAAATGGTTGTATCATTTTGCATTTCCATCAGAAGTGCATAAGATTTCTGATCTCCCCACAGCCCCTCCAACATTTGTTATTTCCAGTGTTTTTGATTCGTGCCAGTAATGCCGGGGTGAGATGGTATCTCATTGTGGTTTTAATTTGCATCTCTCTAATGGCTAGTTATCGCAAGCATTTTCTCATGTGTCTGTTGGCCATTTGAAAGTCTTCTTTGGTGAAGTGTCTGTTCATTTCCTTTCCCCGTTTTTTAATACGATTATTTGTCTTTTTGTTGTAGAGGTGTTGGATTTTCTTGTAGATTATGGAGATTAGAACTTTGTCTGACTTGTACTGTCCAAAAATTTTTTTCCCAGTCTGTAGGTTCTCTTTTTACTCTTTTGGTAAAGTCTTTTGAAGAGCATAAGTGTTTGATTTTTAGAAGATCCCAGTTATCTAGCTTATCTTCTGGGATTTGTGTGTTGAAGGTTATGGTTTGTATCCTGTTAATGCCATGTATTAGGGCCTGTAGCATTGGTCCTATTTTTGATTTAATGACTTTACAATTTTTGGCTTTATATTTAGGTCTTTGATCCATTTTGAATTAGTTTTTGTATATGGTGTGAGGTACGGGTCCTGTTTCATTTTTTTGCAGATGGATATCCAGGGCATTCAGTAGTTATTTATCTCGTTTATTGATTGTAGATTTGTTTGTTTTTTCCTTTTCCTTTTTTATTTGGCTATGTCTGAGCAGGCTTTGTCCTTTGCTCATCTGTGGGCATGATACTTTACTCCTCCGCCAATTGGCAGGGTCAGTCACTCAGATATGGTACAGCAGGGCAGGCCTAGTTTAAGAGGCATTGCTGGCATGGGTTGTTTGTGGCACTTACTACAGCCACCAGGGCAGGTCGGTAATCAGTGCAGGGCAGGTTCTGGTAGGCCTTGCCTGTGCTGCTTTATGGTGTGATGTTAAGTGCACAGTGCAGGTAGGCAGGATGGAGAAGGGAGATTGTGATGTGAAGAGCTAAGATGGATATGGGAGAGAGGAGAGAGGAACAAGAGCCAAAATCATACAAACAAACAAAAAAGAGTGCTAGAGGAGCTTGCTGTTGGAGTGGAGATATGAGAGACTATGAAATGTAGAAAAACAAAAAGGGGAAGAAGAAGAAGATGAAAATTAGAAAGAAAAAAGAAAAACTAAGCTTCCAGGGATCCCACTGGTGTGGCTACG
Organism: Dugong dugon; assembly: GCA_030035585.1. NCBI lineage: Eukaryota > Metazoa > Chordata > Mammalia > Sirenia > Dugongidae > Dugong > Dugong dugon. Next base: position 159,673,406 of record CM057462.1, read on the forward strand.
AGGTCTGAGGAAGTTGTTCCCACGTGTTGCAGTACAGCCTAGCTAGAAGGCATAGAGTATTCAGCTCCAGGTATTCAGGGGACAGAAAGAGAAAGAAGAATTAGAGAGACTAGAAACTGAGTAATGAAGAAAGACAAAATGGGAAAAAGAAGGAAAAGAAAACAAAACAAATTAAAAAAAAAAAAAGAAGAAGGAAAGCCCCCCCCCCCCAAACAAAAACAGAAAAAAAAAAAAACATGAAAAAAGAAATGCTCTCAGGGATCCCTTTGTGCATCTGCACAAGCTGAGGGGGAAGGTCCCAAGCTGTGTAGCACTGCCCAGCCAGAATTGGCTCCCAACTCATGAAAAGGAAAAGAAAACAAAGAAACAATTCAAAACAAACAAACAAACAAAAGCCCCGGGATCCCACCAGCATGGCAGCCCAGACCGGGAGATAGTTCCACACTCGAACAGAGCTCTGCAGCCCCTTAGGAAGAAGCAACGATGGCGTAAGGAGCCAGGTATTTGAGCGAATGGAGGGGGAGGTGGTGAGATGTAAGGAAGAAATCAAAAGAAGCAGAAAAAAGCAACCCCAGCAGCCAACAAATGGCACTCAGGGAGTCTGCCAGTGTGAGCAGGTGGAATCCAAGCAGCTGGTGCTTCCCATCCAAGAGACTGTGGCCGTGGGAAGCAGAGGAGGCTGAGTGGGGGTGAAGAAGGGTGGGGGGTGGGAAACCATATATCGCAAATTACCGGTTGTTTTGTCTCCCGCTGGACGCTCCGGGAGGCTGCTTTCTCATACGCCCTGTTTGCTGGTCTCCGATAGGAGTTCAATATGGCGGATCTGCACTGTGTTAGCTGGTAGGGGACCTCTGCATGAATCTCTCCTCACTCTCCGTTCTCTGTGAGTTTTCTCACTCCATTTGGTGCTTGGCTGAGTTCTTTATCTCTTTTTTTGATATTTTAGGGTTTCAGGATTGCTGTTTTCTCTGGCTTAGTTTTTCAGATCTTTGCTGTGGAAGGATGGTGTGATGCTTCTACCTAGAGCACCATGTTTGGCTGAGTTCTTTATCTCTTCATTTGAAGCTTAGGGTTTCAGGATTTACGTGTGTCTCTGTTTGACTTAGTTTTTCAGATCTTTGCTGTGGAGGGATGGCGTGGTGCTTCTGTCTAAAGCGCCATGTTGCCCAGAAGTCTTAGACTGTATTTTAAATCTTATTAGGAATACAAAACAATTTGTTAAGGTTATAGTGTGTTTATACCACAATCTATGTCCTTTGCATACAAATTTGGCAAAACTGTCTAATCTGAGAATTGCTTAGTTCCAGAAATAGTAAATTTCATTATTTTCCTTTAGGATTAGCCTCGTCTATTAAGGGTCACAACTATAAAAGAATTTCAAAATATTATCAGGCAAAAACATTGAAAGAAAAATTTAGTATTGAAGGTATGGTTTTCCTGGCTGAAAGGTACAAGTCAGAACAGAAAGACAAGATGGCATAAACTTCAAGTGAATTTTGAATCAAGTTTGGAAGCATATTGATCTAAAAGGGGCATCAGGGAAGTAGGAGGATGCCAGTTCTGATTCTCAGCTCTGGGAGACGTAGAGCAGAACAAGCGGGATCTCTTTAAAGGTGGCTAGGGAAGCAGTGCCATCAGTGGGAGAGGGGCTATGTTAGGACATAGGGGTGTTAGAGCAATATCAAGAAGAGGCTTAAAGTGAAAGAAAGTGCTAAAAGAGTGGAATGTAAAGGATTTTAATGGATGCCCTTAGTGGCAGGAGGCCCAGGAGGAAGTAGTGGGAAGAGAAGCTGATCTGAATGTGGATGAAGAATATATGGTTCGAGGAGTGAGGTCATACAAAATGGCAGAGTAGAAAGCTCTAGGGGGCAGTCCCTCAACCGAGCAACCACTGATCAGGAAAGAGTGATTTGAATCAACTCTCTAGGAACTCTGGAACCTGATCAGACACTTACAACAACCAGGGGAGTGTTTGATGAGGAAGCTGCTGTTCCTTGGTAAGAGAGCAGCTTGTGCAAACCATAGAGATTTAATGCAATCACTATCAATACCCCTATGGCATTTTTTGTAGAAATAGGAAAACCCATCCTAAAATTCATATGGAATTTTAAGGGACCCTAAAGAGTCAAAACAATTTGAAAAAGAAGAGTAAAGTTGGAAGACTCACACTTCCTGATTTCAAAACTTACTACAAAACTACAGTAATCAAAACAGTGTGGTATTAGCAGAAAGATAGACATATAGGCCAATGGAATAGAATAGAGAGCCCAGAAATAAACCTTCACATATATGGTCAATTGATTTCAACAAGGTTGCCAGTAATACTCAATGGGGAAAGGACAGTCTTTTCAACAAATGGTGCTGGGAAAACTGGATCTCCACATGCAAAAGAATGAAGTTAGACCCTTTTTTTCCACCATATATAAAAATTAACTCAAAATGGATCAAAGACTTAAATTTAAGAAGAAAATATAGGGGGAAATCTTTACGACCTTGGATTTCACAATAGATTCTTAAATATGACACCAAAAGCACAGAAAACAAAAGAAAAAAATAGATAAATTAGACTTCATCAAAATTAAAACTTTTGTGCATCAAAAGACATCATCAAGATTGTGAAAAGACAACCCACAGCATGGGAGAAAATATTTGCGAATCATGTGTAATAAGGGATTAATATACAAACTATTTAAAGAATTCCTGTAATTCAACAACAAAAGAAACAAACAACCCAATTAAAAAATAGGCAAAGAACTTGAATTAACCTTTCTCCAAAGAAGATATACAAATGGCCAATAAGCACATGAAAAGTTGCTCAACATCATTAGTCATTAGGAAAATGTACATCAAAGACAGAAGGAGACCCGACTTCATACCAACTAGGATGGTTATTATCAAAACAAAACAAAAAACAGAAAATAACAAGTCTTGGTGAGGCTGTGGAGAAACTGGAGCCCTAGTGCATTGCTGGAGGGAATGTAAAATTGTATAGTTGCTGAAGTTCTTAAATGAGTTGTACGTAGGATTACCATGTGACTCAGCAATTCCACTCCTAGGTATATACCCCAAAGAATTGAAATCAGGGACTCAGACAGATACTTTTACACAGTATTCATTGCAGCATTATGCACAATAGCCAATAGATGGAAACAACATAAGTGTCCATAAAGAGATGGATGGATTTTAAAAAATATGGTATATAGATACAATGGAATAGTATTTAACCATAAAAAGGACTGAAATTCCAATACGTGCTACAAAGTGTATGAACCTTGAAAACATTATGTAAATTTAAATAAGCCAGACACAAAAGGAGAAATATCATATGATTCCATTTATATGAAATGTCTAGAATATACAAATTCATAGAGACCAAAAGTAGCTTAGAGGTTATCAGGAGCTGCAGAGAGGGAGGAATGGGGAGTTATTGCTTAATGGGTACAGAGTTTCTGTCTGAGGTGATGAAAAAATTCTAGAAATAGTGGGGATGGTTACACAACACTGTCCATAAAATACCAAAGTCAAACCCAAAACCATGGCCATCGAGTCAATTCTGACTCATAGCTACCCTATAGGACAAAATAAAACTGTCCCATACAGATTCTAAGGAGTGGCAGGTGGATTTGAACTGCTGACCTTTTGGTTAGCAGCCAAATGCTTAACCACTGTGCCACCAGGGCCCCAGTCAGTGTAATTAATGCCATTAAATTGTGCATTTAAAAAATGGATAAAATGGTAAATTTATAGGTTATGTATATTTTACCAAAACTAAAAAAAAGAAAGAAAGATTGCCCAAGGGAGAATCACTTTAGGTAGCAACAGGAATAATGAAAAAAAGAAAATAGATAAGGGAATTAAAGGTATAAGGATGGAATTAAAAGTCTATAGGATTCTGAAAGGGACTTTGGGTGGTGTTACATACTGTTAACAGTCTCAGCTGCTAACTGAATGGTTGGCAGTTTGAGTCCACCCAAAGGGACCTAGGATGATAAGCCTGATGATCTACTTCTGAAAAATCAGCCATTGAAAACACTATGGAGCACAATTCTACTCTGACACACATGAGGTCACCATGAGTTGGAATTGACTCTATAGCAACTGGTTTGATGTTATTAAGGAGACAAGATGGGTAAAGGAAAAGGTTAAACAATTAAAAATAGTTTATTTATTCATCAAACACAAGTTCACCCCTCTGCTCAGGGCAAGGTGCTCTGTCATTGTTGAATAAAAATTGAATGATAAGAAAACAATATACTTCTCTTGTACTTTTACTGCTTGAGTGCTAATGAGTGACTCTGGTGCTTCAGGAATTGAGGGGCAAATGGAGGTTTCAGACATCTATCCATCTGGCATTGTATGCTTGCTTGTACACACCTTGTATCTAGTATGGGGCTATAGAAGAAGTCCATAGATGGCTCCAATAATTACACCCTTTTCTTCCTCTGAGTTAGACAGCTTTATTCTCCTAGTCACTGACTCAGTGGACTTTTTCCTTAGGAGCAGGACCCTTGCTGCATGGCAGCAGGAGAGCATATCAGAGTGTACCCACCTTGCCAGCCTGCAGATCAGGAGAGAGTCTCTAGAAGATGCAAAATCACCAGTACTCAGTACAAATTCTCAAACTCATCTACACAATAAATCACATTACTCACTAGAGAAGAGGCCAGATGTGTTACCCTAATGGAAATGCCTCTGTGTGAAAACTTGAGGAGTAGGAACCAGTGTTTCCGCTAACAAGGGTAAACTAATAAAATAAATGCATGATGTTGTTATTGTTAGGTGCCATCAAGTCGGTTCTGACTCATTGCAACCCTGTGTACAACAGAACGAAACACTGCCCCATCCTGCACCATCCTCACACTGGTTGCTATGTTTCAGCCCATTGTTGCAGCCACTGTGTCAGTCCATCTCCTTGAGTGTCTTCCTCTTTTTCGTTGACCCTCTAATTTACCAAGCATGATGTTCTTCTCCAGGGACTGGTCCCTTCTGAAAACATGTCCAAAGTACATGAGATGAAGTCTCGCCATCCTCGCTTCCAAGGAGTACTCTGGCTGTATTTCTTCCAAGACAGATTTGTTCATTCTTCTGGCAGTCCATGGTATGTTCAATATTCTTTGTCAACACCACAATTTAAAGACATAGATTCTTCTTGAGTCTTCCTTATTTATTGTCCAGCTTTCGCGTGTATGTGAGGTGATTGAAAATATCAGGCACATCTTAGTCCTAAAAGTGACAGCTTTGCTTTTTAACACTTTAAAGAGGTCTTTTTGCAGCAGATTTGCCCAATGCAAAATGTCATTTGATTTCTTGACCGTTGCTTCCATGGGCATTGATTGTGGATCCAAGTAAAATGAAATCCTTGACGACTTCAATATTTTCTCCATTTATCATGAGATTGCTTATTGGTTCAGTTGTGAGGATTTTTGTTTTCTTTATGTTGAAGTGTTATCCATAGTGAAGGCTGTAGTCTTTGATCTTCATCAGTAAGTGCTTCAAGCCCTCTACAGCAAGCAAGGTTGTGTCATTTGCATATCACAAGTTGTTAATGAGTCTTCTACCAATCCTGATGCCCCGTTCTTCTTCATATAGTCCAGTTTCTTGGATTATTTGCTCAGCATACAGATTGAATAAGTATGTTGAAAGGATAAAACCTTGACGCACACCTTACCTGACTTTAAACAGCACAGTATCCCCTTGTTCTGTTCAAATGACTTCCTCTAGGTCTATGTACAGGTTCCACAAGTTTTAAGTGTTCTGGAATTCCCATTCTTCGCAATGTTATCTATAATATATTATGACCCACACAGTCGAATGCCTTTGCATAGTCAACAAAACACAGGTAAACATCTTTCTGGTATTCTCTGCTTTCAGCCAAAATCCATCTGACATTAGCAATGCTATCTCTTGTCCCACATCCTCTTCTGAATCCGGCTTGAATTTCTGGCAGTTCCCTAACAATGTACTGCTACAACCGGTTTTGAATAATCTTCAGCAAAATTTTACCTGCATGTGAGATTAATGATATTGCGTGATAATTTCACTTTCTGTTGCATCACCTTTCTTTGGAATGGGCACAAATATGGATCTCTTCTAGGTGGTCGGTCAGGTAGCTGTCTTCCAAATTTCTTGGCATAAACGAGTGAGCACTTCGAGGCCTGCATCAGTTTGTTGAAACATCTCAACTGGTATCCCATCAATTCCCAGAGCCTTATTTTTTGCTAGTGCCTTCATTGCAGCTTGGACTTCTTCCTTCACTACCATCAGTTCTTGACCATATGCTATGTCCTGTAATGTCTGAACATTGACCAGTTCTTTTTGGTACAGTGACTCTGTGTATTCCTTCCATCTGCTTTTCATGCTTCCTGCATCGTTCAATACTTTCCCCATAGAATCCTTTAAAATTGCAACTCGAGGCTTGGATTTTTTCTTCAGTTCTTTCAGCTTGAGAAATGCCGAGTGTGGTCTTCCCTTTTGGTTTTCTAACTCCAGGTTTTTACACATTTCATTATAATATTTTACTTTGTCTTCTCTGGCTGCCATTTGAATTCTTCTGTTCACCTCTTTTACTTCATCATTTCTTCCATTCACTTTAGCTGCTTTATATTCAAGGGCAAATTTCAGAGTCTCTTCTGACATCCATTTAGATCTTTTCTTTCTTTTCTGTCCTTTTAATGACTTTTTGCTTTCTTCAGGTACGATGTCCTTGATGTCATCCCACAACTTGTCTGGTCTTCTGTCATTAGTGTTCAATACATCAAATTTATTCTTGACATAGTCTTCAAATTCAGGTGGGATATACTCAAGGTCATATTTTGGCTCTCATGGACTTGCTCTAATATTCTTCAGTCAAACTGAACTTTCATATGAGCGATTGATGGTCTGTTCCACAGTCTGCCTCAGCCTTGTTCTGATATTGAGATTTTCCATCTTCTCTTTCCACAGATGTAGTTGATTTGATTCCTGTGTAATCCATCTGGCAAAGTCTACATGTATAGTTGCCTTTTATGTTGTTGGAAAAAGGTATTTGCAATGAAGAAGTTGTTTGTCTTGCAAAATTCTATCAGGCTATCTCTGGCATTGTTTCTGTCACCAAAGCCATATTTTCCAATACTGATCTTTGTTTCCAACGTTCACATTCGAATCACCAGTAATTATCAAGGCATCTTGATTGCATGTTTGAGCAATTTCAGACCTCAGAAGTTGATAAGTCTTCACTTTCTTCATCTTTGGCCTTAGTGGTTGATGCATAACTTTGAATAACAGTCATATTAATTGCTCTTCCTTGTAGGTGTATGATATTATCCTACTACTGACAGCGTTGTACTTCAGAATAGATGTTAAAATATTCTTTTTGACGATGAATGTGAGGCCATTCCTCTTTAATTTGTCATTTCCGGCATGGTATACCATATGATTGTCTGATTCAAAATGGCCAGTACCAGTCCATTTCAGCTCACTAATGCCTAGGATATCTTCATGCATTCCATTTCATTTTTGATGGCTTCAAATTTTCCTAGATTCATACTTCGTACATTCCATGTTCCAATTATTAATGGATGTTTTCACCTGTTTCTTCTCATTTTGCATCGTGACACCTCAGCAAATGAAGGTTCCAAAAGCTTCACTCCATCCACTTCATAAAGGTCTACTCTACTTTGAAATGGCAGCTCTTCCCCAGTCGTGTTTTGAGTGCCTTCCAACCTTAGGGGTTCATTTTCCAGCACTATGTCAGAGAAGACAGAAGCCCTGATGGCGTAGTGGTTAAGAGTTTGGCTGCTAACCAAAAGGTCATCAGTTCGAATCCACCAGGCACTCCCAGAAACCCTATGGGGCAGTTCTGCTCTGTCCTATGGAGTCTCTGTGAGTTGGAATCGACTTGACAGCAATGGCGGGTTTTTTTGATTTTTTTTTTTTTTTAATATCAGACAATGTTCTCTGCTATTCATAAGGTTTTCACTGGCCAATTTTTTCAGAAGTGGACAGCCAGGTCCTTCCTCCTAGTTTGTATTATCCTGGAAACTCTGATGCAACATGTGTACCAAGAGTGACCCTGTTGGTATTTGAAATACCAGTGGTAAAGCTTCCAATATCACAGCAACACACAAGCCACCACAGTACAACAAACTAAAAGACATGTGGTGGAGGACAACACTAGGGGCCTTAATATATGGCACAAATAGGATACAAACCATAATTAACAATACCAGAAGAGAAACTAGATAACTGAGAGCTCCTAAAAATTAAATAATTATGCTCATCAAAAGGCTTCACCAAAACAGTAAAAAGAAAAGCCTGCTGACTGGGAAAATTTTTGGTTATGACAAATCCAACAAGGGTCTAATCTCTAAAATCTACAAGATACTGCAATATTTCAACAACAAAAAGACAAGTAATCTAATTAAAAAAGGGCATGAACAAAGAAGACATTCAGGTGGCTAACAGACACATGAGGAAATGCTCATGATCACTAGCCATTAGAGAAATGCAAATCAAAACTACATTGAGATACCATCTCACCCTGAAAATACTGGCACTAATCCAAAAAGCACTAACAAATGTTGGAGAGGTTGTGGGTAGATTGGAACCCTTATGCACTGCTGGTGGGAATGTAAAATGGTACAACCACTTTGGAAAGCAATTTGGCTCCTTAAAAAGTTAGAAATAGAAATACCATAGATCCAGCTATGTCACTCCTCGAAATATACCTTAGAGAAATAAGAGCTGTCACACAAATAGACATATACACACCCGTGTTCATTGCAGCACTATTCACAATAGCAAAAAGATGGAAACAACCTAAATTCCCATAAGCAGATGAATGAATAAACAAATTATGGTACATACACACAATGGAATGCTATGCAACAATAAACAGCAATGATGAATCCTCGAAACATCACACAACATGGGTGAATCTGGAGGGCATTATGCTGAATGAAATAAGTCAGTCACAAAAGAACAAACATTATAAGAGCTCAAGAAAAGGTTTACAGACAGAAAAAAGCATTCTTTGATGGTTAGGAGGTTGGGGACGGAGGGGGAAGGAAATCATTAACTAGATAGTAGACAAGTGTCAACTTCAGGGAAGGAAATGACAACACACAATATAGCTGAAGTCAGCACAACTGTACCAAGGCAAAAGCACAGAAGTTTACTAGACACACCCAAACACTTTGAGGGACAGTGAGTAGCTGGGGCTGGGCTTGGGAGCCATAGTCTCAGGGCACATCTAGGTCAATTGGCATAACAAAGTTTATAAAGAAAATGTTCTATATCCCAGTTTGGTGAGTAACATCTGAGGTCTTAAAAGCTTATGAGTGGCCATCTAAGGTACATCAATTGATCTCATCCCATCTGGAGCAAAGGAGAGGAAAGAAAACCAAAGACACAAGGAAAATATTAGCCCAAAGGACTTAAAGACCACATGAACCAGAGACTCCACCTGCCTGAGCCCAGAAGAACTAGATGGTGACTAGATACTACCAACGACATCTCTGACAGGGATCACAACAGAGAGGCCCAGACAGAGCAGGAGAAAGATGTAGAACAGAATTCAAATTCACAAAAAAAAAACAAAACAAAAACAGACTTACTTGTCTGACAGAGACTACAGGAACCCCCAAAACTATGGCTCCCAGATGCTCTGCTAACCCAAAACTGAAACCATTCTCAAAGCCCAATTTTCAGACAAAGATTAGGAAGGCCTACAAAACAAAAAAATAACACACGTGAGGAACATGCTTCTTAGTTCAATCAAATATATGAGACCAAATGGGCAACTCCTGTCCAAAAGCAAGATGAGATGGTAGGAAGGGACAGCAACTGGATGAATGGGCACAGAGGACCTGAGATGGAAAGGGAGAACGTCACATTGTGGGGATTGCAACCAATGTCACAAAATGATATGTTTATAAATTTTTAAATGAGAATTTAACTTGAACTGTAAACTTTCACCTAAAGCATAATAAAAAAAAAAAAACCCTGCTACTTTACCACACTGACAGAAGAGTGTTCTTGAACTAGAACTGTTATACACCACCCCAAACACAACTGACAACAAAATAATTCAACAAAATTTAATAAAATAAACAAAAGTAGTCTTAAGCTATAGAAAACTACTTTTTAAAAAAGAAAACAAAAATGAAAGCATTTTAAGTAATGAAAGTCGCTCCTGCACTAAAATACAAAACACAAAGCAAAAGAAAACTGTAACATAATACTCTAAACTAAATTAAATATCTTCAAACAAGTATTTGGAAGTATGAAAAAACACCTTGAATCAAAAATTCAAGAAGGAGACAAATTGACAAAAATATAAAGAAATTATAGAAAAAAGAAAAAAACCTCAGAAATACAGACAAGTTACAAGATAGCCCACAGGAGAATAGATTCAAATGAAAATTTAATAAAAGATATTTAAAACAAAAAGTATGAAAGCAATTAAGAGAATGAAAATAAGATAACATGAAGTAAAAATGTTCAAAGAAAGTATGATTTAAATGTAAGACAAAAAATCAACAGATGAATACCAATATTCCTCATGAACATAGACACATTCTTTTTTTTTTAATTGTGTTGTAGATGAAGGTTTACAGAGCAAATTAGTTTCTCATTAAACAAGTAATACACATATTGTCTTTTGACTTCGGTTGCCAACCCCAAGATGTGTCAACACTCTCCCTTCTCGGCCTTGGGTTCCGCGTTACCAGGTCCTGTCCTCTCTTGCCTTCTCGTCCTTGTCCCTGGGCTGGTGTGCCCCTTTAGTCTTGTTTTGTTTTACGGACCTGTCTTATCTTTAGTTGAAGGTTGAAATTCAGGAGTGACTTCAATACTGAGCTATAATGGTGTCCGGGGGCCATACTCTTGGGGTTTCTTCAGTCTCTGTCAGACTAGTAAGTCTGGTCTTTTTTTTGTGAGTTAGAATTTTGTGCTACATTTATCTCCAGCCCTATCTGGCACCTTTTGTGATCCTTGTCAGAGCAGTTCCACAGTGGTAGCCAAGCACCATCTAGTTGTGCTGGACTCAGTCTGGTGGAGGCTGTGTTAACTGTGGTTCATTAGCCCTTTGGACTAATCTTTCCCTTATGTTTTTGGTTTTCTTCATTCTCTTTGCTCCAGTCAGGGTGGGACCAGCAGATGTATCTTAAATGGCTACTCACAGGGTTTTAAGACCCCAGACGATACTCACAACAGTCGGATGTAGAACATTTTCTTTATAAACTATGTTATGCCACCTGAGCTACATAGCCCATGAGACCATGGTCTCCAGCCCTCAGCCTCATAACTCAGTCCCTCAGGGAGTTTGGATGTGTCTGTGAAGCTTCTGTGACTGGCTTGGTCAAGTTGTGCTGATTTCCCCAGTATTGTATACTGTCTTACATTTCACCAACATTACAACTTATCTACTATCTAGTTCATGTTTTTAACTCCTCAATCCTCCCCTCCCTCGTAACCATCAAAGATTCTTTCTGTGTGTTGTTTCTGTCACCAAGGCCATATTTTCCAACTACCAATCCTCCTTGTTTCCAACTTTCACATTCCAATCTCCAGTAATTATCAATGCATCTTGAGTTCATGTTTGATCAATTTCAGATTGCAGAAGTTGGTAAAAATCTTCAATTTCTTCATCTTTGGAATTAGTAGTTGGTGCAAAACTTTGAACAATAGTCATATTAACTAGTCTTCCTTGTAGGCATATGGATGTTATATTATCACTGACAGCGTTGTACTTCAGGATAGATCTTGAAGTGTTCTTTTTGATGATGAATGTCATGCCATTCCTCTTCAATTTGTCTTTCCCAGCATAGTAGACCATATGATTGATTCAGAATGTCCAATACCAATCCATTTCAGCTCACTAATGTCTAGGATATTGGTCTTTATGCAGTCCATTTCATTTTTGACAACTTCCAATTTTCCTAGATTCATACTTTGTATATTCCATGTTCTGATTATTAATGGCTATTTGCTGCTACTTGTTCTTATTTTGAGTCATGCCTTATCAGAAAATGAAAGTACCGAAAGCTTGACTCCATCCATGTCATAAAGGTCAACTCTACTTTGAGGAGGCAGCTCTTTCCTGGTCGTATTTTGAGTGCCTTCCAACCTGAGGGGCTCATCATCCAGGACTATATCAGACAATATTCCTCTGCTATTCATAAGGTTTCATTGGCCAATTTTTTCAGACGTAGACTGCCAGATTCTTCTTCCTAGTCTGTCTTAGGCTGGAAGCTCCTCTGAAACCTGTCCACCAAGGGTGACCTTGCTAGTATTTGAAATACCGGTGGCAAAGCTTCCAGTATCACAGCATCACACAAGCCACTACAGTATGACAAAATGACAGTCGCATGGTGGAAATGCATGATAAATGGAATAATAACTTCAGGAGTCCTTTGTTGTTGTTGTTAGCTGCCCCAATTCATAGCAGCCCCATGCACAACAGAATTAAATGCTACCCAGTCTTGTGCCATCCCTGTGGTCTGTTGTGGCTCTGACTATTGTGGTCTATAGAGTTTTTACTGACTAATTTTTGGAAGTAGATCATGAGGTCTTTCTTCCTAGTCCATATAAGTCTGGAAACTCCACTAGAAACTGTGCAGCATCATAGCAACACATAGTCCTCCACTGACAGACAGGTGGTGGCTGTGCATGAGGGACATTGGTTGGGAGTCGAACCCGGGTCTCCTGCATGGCAGGAGAGAATTCTACCATTGAACCACCATTGCCCCCATCAGAAGTCTTTTAGGGACTAGTTATCTCCCAGTTTAAACAGACAGACTGAGCCTGGAAATCTAATGAAGGCAAATTCTAATGTGGAAGAAAGTTGTTGCCCTATTAATGGTATTTACCAATCCTTCTGTTAAATCCTTCTGTATTTAACAGAAGGAGTCTAGAGAAAGAGGAGACAAAAGCTGTGCCTGCTGTGTGTCTCTGGCTCTCAGTCTCTTGGGGATGGATGCAGCAGGCATTTGGAAATCCAGCTCACACCCTGGCTCCAGTTCCATGCTCCTCAGGAACTTTCTGATAATGATTTGACTGTCCGTGTAGACTTTCCAATAAAGTAGAGGTTGTGCTGGCCAGCTAACATGGATATTCTGATTTTATTTCTTGCTGAGAATATATATACCTTGGCATCTGATTTCTTGTGGTTGTTGATATAATCAGTCCCCCTGAGCCCAATAACCTCTGTGTGAACTAAAAACTTTATTTTTGGACCTTGCAAAGCTGAGGACCAGACCTAGATTATGGAATGAAAACAGGCCAACATGGCGCCCTAGACAGATGCATCACGCCATCCCTCTGCAGCAAAGACCTGAAAAACTAAGTGAAACAGATACAAACATCAATCCTGGAAACTTAAACATCAAATGAAAGGATAAAGAAATAGATCAAACACCAAATGGAAGAAGAAACTAAAAGAAAACAGAGAACAAGGAGAGATATGAAGTGGAGGTCCCCTGCCAAGTAACATGGCAGGGGAGCAGCCTGTAGCACAGCCATCAATGACCCCAGACAGGGAGTATGGGAAGGCAATTTCACGGAGCTCCCAGCAGGAGACAGAGCACCCAGTAACCAGAGAAACTTGATTTCTAACCCCTTACTCTTCTGCCCCATATACCCCTCCTCCCCACAGGCCATGCAGAGCTGCCTTGGCTAGAGAGCTACCAGCCTGCTGCCAGCCTGGGGCCACCCCACACCTACCAACCAGCTCCTAACATGCCATATTTTTCTCCCTTTTCTCTTTTTCTTTCTCCCTCCCACCTAGCCCATACCTCACCTGTACCCTTTCCTGCCAGGCCGTGCTGCACTGCCTTGGCTAGACAAGGCTAGATAGACACTGGCTGGCCATCAGCCCAGGTCTGCCCTACCCTACTCATAGGCTCCTGCCATGCAATTGTTTTCCCTTTCTGCCTTTTCTTTCTCCCTTCCACGTAGCCGGTACCTGACCTCTACCCCTTCCTGCCTGACCATGCTGCACCACCTTGGCTAGAGAGACACAGGCCCACCACCAGCTTGAGTCTGCCCCACCCTCACTAGCCAGCTCCTGCCACACCATTTTTTCCCTTTCTTCCTTTTCCTTCTCCCTCCCACCTAGCCCCATACTCTATCTTCCTTCCCTTCCCGCTGGCCCCCAGGTCCACTCTGCCCCCACCTGCTGGCTACCTTCCTTTTGTTTCCTTCTTCTTTCTATTTGTTTTCTTTTCTTTGTTCCTCCCACCTAGCCCTGTATGCCACCACCTATTCCCACTGGCTCTTGCCATGCCACCACCGTTAGAGTGTCTCTGGCTCAGGCCTGCCACTGCACCAGCCCCACATTACCCCTCCCTTCCCATCCCTCAACCAGCTGCTGAATAGAGGGGAGCAAGCCCATACCACTCCCCGTCTGACACCCCTACCTATCTGGTGAGGGGCTATGAACACTTCCACACTACTGGACAAACATTAGGAGGCAGACAGCACTGTCTAATCCACCCTCAGCCACCTCACCAAACTAGCATACTGCGAAGCAGGCTCACCCTGCCTGCTGCTTCCCTGCTCACCCATTCAGAGTGGTGAGAGCTATCATGCCCACAGATGAGCAAGCAGCGAAGCACACCTGGCCCGTCTACCCTTACATATCAAAACAAAGAAGCAGGACAAGACAAATGAACGTACAATCAATAAAGAAAATTAATGCCTTAAAGTCTCAGAGAAGCAGACAATATCAAAACACATAAAACAGCAGGATAAAATGGATCCAGCAAGTGACCAAAATAAAGAATCAGATGACCTGCTGGAAGAAAAGGCACTGGAACTACCTCATATGCAGTTAAAAAGACTAATATTTAGGGTTCTCCAAGAGATTAGAAAAGAGATCAAGGAAAATACAGACAAAACTAAGGAAAAAATAAAATCATGGAAATCACAGATAAAATCAACAAAAACATAGCCAGAGTCAAGGAAAACACAGACAAACCAATAGAAGAGTTCAGGAAAATAATACAAGAACAAAACATCAGAATAAATAAACAATTAGAAATCATACAAAAACAATAACTAGAAAGCCAAAAGACAAACAACAAAATTTCAGAAATAGGTTAACTTAGTAGGTTTTAGGAGCAAATTTGAAGAAATGGAAGACAGAATCAGTGAGACTGAAGACAAATCCATGGATGCCACATTGTTTGAGGAAAAATTAGAGAAAAAAATGAAGAAAAATAAAGAAAACCTAAGAATTATGTGGGACACAATCAGGAGCAAAAATCTGCATGTGATCAGAGTTCCAGAATGGGGAGAAAATGGAAAACACAGAAAATATAGAAGATTTTCTGGCAGAAAACTTCCCAAATTTCATGAAAAACAAAAAGCTGACCATCCAAGAAGCTCAAAGAACCCCATATAAGACAGGCCCCAAAAGAAAGTCACCAAGACATATCATAATCACACTTGCAAAAACCAAAGACAAAGAAAGAACCCTGAGAGCAGCTCGAGTAAAATAAAGTCACTTACAAAGGGGAAACAATAAGACTAAGCTCTGATTACTTGGCAGAAACCATGCAGGCAAGAAAGCAATGGGCTGGCATATATAAAATCGTGAGAGGAAAAAAAACTGCCAATGAAGAATAATATATCCTGCAAAACTCTGTCTCAAATATGATGGTGAATTTAGGACATTTCCATATAAACAGAAATTAATGGAGTATGTAAAACCCAAACCAAACTTACAAGAAATATTAAAGGGAGCCCTTTGTTTAGAGAACCAATAACATCAGATGACAACCAGAGTCTAGGACACAGGACAGCATCAGCCAGTACCAATCTAGGTACAGACCTAGATTACAGTTACCACAGCAAGACATGGCAGGTCTCCTCAAGGATATGTGGGGTCTTCACTCTAACTTGAACACCCTTGTGTGCTCAGTCATGGAATGGATTAAATAAAGGATGGGTTTGTGCCATGACTTTGTGTTAAATTTGACTATATCATAGTAAATTGTGAAAATTAATGACCTATAAATTTTATTTTTTATAGTAGAGTACCTAGAACCAAGTAATTATTTCATACAAATCAAATAAAAGCCAGAAGCTGCTGAAATTTTCAAATCCATTATTTCTATATTTGAAAGCCTTTCTCACACCATGAAAGCTGTGTCCTTCTCCCTTTCCCCAGTCACCTTTCTTCCTTTTCATTCTACCTCTCTCAGCTGCAATGAACCCTTCTACAACATTAAAACCACTTGTCCGTCAAGTCAGTTCCAACTTATGGCAACCTCATATGTGTCAGAGTAGAACTGTGTTCCACAGGGTTTTCAATATCTGATTTTTCAGAAGTAGACCACAAAACCTTTCTTCTGAGGCACCTCTGGGTGGATTTGAACCTCTAGCCTTTTGGTTAGCAGCCACGTGCATTAACCATTTGCACCATCAAGAGTCTCCACAACATTAAATACATTTAAACTGTTTAACACAATAATTAGATTTGGCTCTGAGGAGTTAAACAACAGTGCAAGCCATGAGTTTTCTGATTGTTCTTCCACAGGGAAGACTTTAGCTTGTGTCCCTGAACATACCACATCCCAGAAAGTGATGCACATATTTCATAGATTTACATGCAATTGCTGAGTGTGACAATAATTCTGCATGTAGGAGTAAGACTAAAAACTAATGAAACTGCAAATTTTTAACCATAGAAACTTAAAGTAGTTTAATTCAGCGTATGTTGAGAAACTTGCTTCAGGATCTGGTTCCCAAGTTGGGGTGGCAGTTGTTCACACTTCTTCACCCCCACCAGGCCATTGACTGGTGTGCTCAACGGCCATGATCAATGGTCCTAGCCAGGCTGGAGCATGGAAAAGCCTTCCTTGGACTTAGAAGTCTGGGAGGTCGAGCTGGGGGATGACCAAGAGCAAAATAGAAAAACAACTAATAAGATCCAGCTGGAACAAACAGCCACTGTTTATCTTAGGAAATTAATGTTATGTCAACATGACATGTATCTAACCTTAATGTTTCCAATTGGACAGGCCAGATCTGTGAGCTGTAATTCAAGCCAAAGCCACAGTTCTTCTGCTGGAAGGCAGACTTATCTGGTTTCACTGCCTCACTCTTCAGGTGCTCCTTGCATTAAGTAATCACATTATCCAGAACCTCACATTTCAAGTAGTAGAAGTTAATAGAGGCTGCTTATTTACATAAATAGAAATAAGAATTTGATTTTCAGGAAGTGACACATGATGAGTTTCTTGACAATAAAATCATCTACTGACATTGCTCTCTTGCTCTTTAAGAAACTCTAATAATTATGCATCCTAAGGAGGAAAGGACCAGCATTTCAGGAGAGAAGAATCAGATACTAATAGGCAAGTGAGGCACTTCCGTAGTCTTGGTCTGAGAAAACAAATAGGGGTAAGACAGTGAGGGGTTAAGGGGTTACTGGCACAGAGAGGAGGCTGCTGATGGAGACGCATGTCATGAAATAAGTGGGCCTCCCTGAGGTGGGTACAATATCAGCACGCACAAGAGCTGCGTCTGCCCAGCCACGTTCAGCAGCACAATTGGCCTCCCCATTCCCCTTCCCTCACATCTAGGTAGTTGCGGTTAAAGTATCAGATGCTAACTGAAAGGTGAGTGGTTTGAACCCACTAGCTGCTCCGTGGGAGAAAGATGGGGCAGTCTGCTTCTGTAAGGATTTACAGCCTTGGAAACCCTATAGGGCAGTCCTACTCTGTCCTATAGGGTCCCTATGAGTCGGAATTGACTCGTGGCAATGAGTTTGATTTTAGCTGGTGTTCGCAGCACTTGTAAGCTTATGGCCTGCAGGCCAAAAGTGGCCCAGAGATGTGTTGTCTTTGAGCTGCCCAGTGATTTTTAAAAATAGAGCCATACTAAAACAACAGGACATTTTACACACACAAAAATAATTCAGATTTCTAGTTTCTCTTAATAGAAAAAAAAAAGGGAAAGAATGGCAAGTAAAGCTGAACTCACAGTCCCACATGGCAATATCTGGCAGTTCAGTGGATTCTTCCACCTTTATGTAGCAAAAGTGATGCTTCTTTGCTGTAGCACAGTAGTTAAAAGTAGGACTCTGGAACCAGCTTGTCCAGCTTTGTAGCTTTGCAGTCCAACTCATATTAGCTATGTGATCTTAATCTCTCTGTGCCTCAATTTACTTATGGGTAAAATGTGGCTAATAATAGTGCTTAGCTCATAGGGTTGTTGTAAAGATTAAACAAATTAACAAGTGCACTATGCTTCAACTGTTGTTGTTAGTTAATGCTGAGTGAGCTCTGACTCATGGCGACCTTATGTATAACAGAACAAAACATTGCCTGTTCCTGTGCCAGCTTCATGATCGTTGGTATGTTTGAGTCCATTGTTGTAGCTATTCTGTCAATCCAACTCATTGAGAGTTTCTCTCATTTTCACTGACACACAACTAAACGTGATATTCTTTCCTAGTGATTGCTAGTGCCTACCAAATAGTCAGTATCATATAAGTATATTCTATTATTATAATATAGTACTTATCACATTATCTTTTAAATTATTTACATATTAGAGCAACCTTATAAAATAGATTTATTATCATGATTTTATGGATGATGAAACTGAGGCATGGAGAGGTTATGTAACTTACCTGACCTTGTTACACAGCTAGTAAGTGGTGGAGCCTACTCCAGGATCTGTGACCTCCACTACCATGCTGTAGAATGATGTTGCTTTAGGTGGTGTATGCACCCTCCAGTTTGCCACAGTGCCTGCCGTTTACATGGTGTGCCTATGAACGTACACACCACTCTTCTTCAATCATCCTACCCCCCACCCTGCACTCCTTTAGGCTATCTCTCCAGCCTCAGCACGCCTCTGGCACAGTGGATATGCTGCTTGACAGTGGATAGCTGATTGATAGTCTTCCTTGTCCAACAAGGCCTTTATGAAGACTCAAGCAGAAGACAAATTGTGTCTAGTGAAAGTCTCCTCTAATGCCAGTACTCTGTGATAGTGACTGAGGGTATACCGGTATACTCTAGTCTTAGAGCTGTGGTTCTCAAAGTGCGGTCCCCAGACCAGCAGCGTTAGCATCATCTGGGAACTTGTTAGAAATGTACATTCTTGGCCCCACCACAGACCTACTAAGTCAGATCTCAGGAGCAAGGCCCAGCAATCTGTGTTTTACTAAGCCCTCCAGGTGATCCTGATGCAGCCTAAAATTTGAGAACCACTACCTTAGAATGTCTTTTATGGAAAGGAAGCAAAGACTTTGATGGGAAGAGATGGCCATACTCACTCCTACAGAGTTGGCCAAGGAAATGATGGAGAGAAATCTCAAAACCACTCTAATAGAAGGACTACTTGGGGAGAACATAGCTTTCTAGTGAGGCCAAAAGGATTAAATAGTAGCAAATTATGTGCTTAGGTAATTAATTAAATTATACACTTTCATTTGTCGTCATATAACTGACATGCTTCCTACAGTATGAACCAGTTAACATTTGGAGACCATCTGCTCAAAACAATGATCTTAACCTTAAAACAGTTGTTATTTTATGGCAATACTTAGGTAAAACAGCCAATTGTATACAGAGGCCAGTAGAAAAGAGAACACTTACCCAAGCCCTCTCTGAGGCAAGAAGCTGGCATCGAGGTGGTCCAAATGCTGCCTTAAATAATCACTGTCTGCAGGCCTCTGGATGTAATGGACAGAAACCCAACTTAGACTAGCTTAAGCAAAACAGGAATGTTACAAAAATCATTCTGACCACATATATTGTTGTTAGGTACAGTCGAACTGGTTCTGACGCATAGCGACCCTGTGTACAACAGAATGAGACATTGCTGGGTCCTGCTCCATCCTCACAATCATTGCTATGATTGAGTGCATTGTTGCAGCCACTGTGTCCATCTGTCTCATTGAGGATCTCCTTCTTTTTCGCTGACTTTCTACTTTACCAAGCATAATGTCCTTCCTTCTTCAGTGACTGGTCCCTCCTGATAATGTGTCCAAAATACATAAGAGGAAGTTTCATCATCCTCCCTTCTAAACAGCATTCTGACTGTACTTCTTCCAAGACAGATCTGTTCATTCTTCTGGCAGTCCACGGTGTATTCAATATTCCTGCCAACACCATAATTCAAAGGCGTCAGTTCTTCTTCAGTCATCCTCATTCATTGTCAAGCTTTCACATGCATATGATACGATTTAAAATACCATGGCTTGGTTCAGGTGCACTTTAGTCCTCAAAGTGACATCTTTGCTTTTGAACACTTTAAAGAGGTCTTTTGTAGCAGACTTGCCAGATGCAATACGTCATTTGATTTTTTGGCTGCTGCTTCCATGGGCGTTGATTGTGGATCTAAGTAAAATGAAATCATTCTGACCTCATGTTAAGTCTAAATCAAAAAAATCCAAACCTGTTTCCATTGAGTCTATTCCAACTCATAGTGACCCTATAGGGCAGAGTAGAACTGCCCCACAGGGTTTACAAGGAGCTGCTGATGGATTCAAACTGCTGACCTCTTAGTTAGCAGCCGAGCTCTTAACCACTGCACCACCAGGGCTCCACATATAGGTCTAGAAAATGAATATGTTTTCTTATAAAATATACAATGAACCACAGATAATTTTATATGGGTCAATAAGATCTAGTCATAAGAATTTTTTTAATTACTAAGTCTGAATTCCTAATAAATAATTGAGTCAATCCTAATTACATCCTTGCTCACTTGGTTGAATCTGAGGATGAAATAAGCCAGTGAGAGATAAACCCCACTTCTGATATTACAGCCTTAGAGGAGAAGGTTCAGGAAAGACCTAGCCCTGCGGGACAATAGTAGAAACAGGAAGGGGGCACATAATGTAAGTCTAAGGCTTGGTCATAGGTTAGACTCTTGCTGGTTGGTGTAACATACATCCTGTTTGGATTATGCCCTGACTCAACCCCACTTCTCTAATTCACCTAGGATGGAGATTTGTGGACCCTCCAGGAGGAACCATTAGCACAGTATCTGCTGCTGCCAAATTCATCTGGAGGGGCGAAATACCCAAACCTTGACAGCATTCTGTGAGAAGGAAGGAGGGTGACAAGTAGTGTGCCACTTCCTTCTCTTGGATTAGTGTTGTTGTTGTTAGCTACTGTCACAGTGACGCCATGCACAGTGGAATAAAATGCTGTCTGGTGCTGAGCCAATCCCTTAATCAGTTGTGGATCTGACTGTTGTGATCTATAGGGTTTTCATTGTCTGATTTTTGAAAGTAGATGACCAGGCCTTTCTCCTTAGTCCCTCTTAGTATGGAAGCTCCACTGAAACCTGTTCAGCACCATGGCAATCAATACAGCAAGCAACTACTGACAGACGGGTGGTAGATGTGCATGAGATGCATTGGCCAGGAACAAACCAGGGTCTTTTGCTTGGAAGATAAGAATTCTACCACTGAACCACCAATGTCTCTTGGATTAATACTATCCAATAAAAAGTAAAATAAATCTTCTTCTCTCTTTTTAAAGAGTATGGCCTAAAGAATGTTTAATTCATTTGAAACTTGTGAGTAGTCCAAGGGATATTTGGCTAAGTTGGTCCAAATTGCTATCCTGCAACCACATATTAAAGAGTTTGGACTTTATTTTGAGGGCAATTGGAGACACTGAACAATTTTTAGAAGATAGATGACATACTCCAAAATGAGTTTTAGAAAAATCAACTCTGGTTGCAGTGTGGAGACTAGAACTATTATAGTGCTCAAGGAAGTAGTTGATGGTGGTCTGAAAACAGTTTTATACTATTTCTTATTAGATCCTATTCCCCATGTAAAATCAGGTTGACAAACCAAGACCTATAATTTGTTAAATAGTAAACTTGCATGAAGCTTCGTTGAAATATCAGATGAGCTAATGGTCTATAGTAGAAGATTTTTTACTTTTTAAAAGTATGATAGCTTATGTCTTTGTTCCATAGAATTGGATTCAAACCTATGGAGTTAAATAAGCTTACTAACTGGCAAAGATCAGAGCCCATCAGTTAATACAATCTTAGAATAGTTTCAGTGGCAAAGTATATTCTGATTATTTAATTTAAAGGTCTAATCTAGCCTAGCGACCTATATAAGGAAGTGTTAGTGGGTCCCAGCCATATGAGTTTAGGACCCATAACATTTAAGGCAATACCTTTAGAGCTTTAGAGCTGAGAAAAATAGGCCTCTGTCATGGATTGAATTGTGTCCAGCAAAAATATCTGTCATCTTGGCCAGGCCATGATACCAAGTATTGTGTGATTATACACAATTTTGTCATCTGATGTGATTTTCCTAAGTGTTGTAAATCCTATCTCTATGATGTTAATGAGATGGGATTAGCGGTAGTTATGTTAATGAGGCAGGACTCAATCTACAAGATTAGACTATGTCTTAAGCCAATCCTTTTGAGATATAAAAGATAGAAGTGAGCAGAGAGACTTGGGGACCTCATACCACCAAGAAACAAGAGCCAGGAGTGAGCATGTCCTTTGGACCTGGGGTTCCTGTGCTGAGAAGCTCCTCCTAGTCCAGGGGAAGATTGATGACAAGTATCTTCCTCCAGAGCTGACAGAGACAGAAAGCCTTCCCCTGGAGCTGGCACCCTGAATTCGGACTTCTAGCCTTCTCCACTGTGAGAGAATAAACTTCTGTTTGTTAAAGGCATCCACTTGTGGTATTTCTGTTATAGCAGCACTAGATAACTAAGACAGCCTCCCAGGCAGAAGCTTGTATTTTTATTTCCATGACCTCTTTCAATCAGAGCCATGCCTTGGACCATGACCCTAAATATATTCTCACTGTTGTTGTTAGCTGTTGTTGAGTTGTTACAAAATAAAAGTGCTCCATAAGGTTTTCTTGGCTATAATTTATATGGAAGCAGATCACTAGGTCTTTTCTTCTGTGGTGTCCCTGGGTGAGTTTGAACTGCCAACCTTTCAGTTAGCAGTTGATGCAAACTGCTTGTGCCATTAAAAAACCAGGCTATGACCTCCTGAAAGTATTATTACACCCAGGTGGTCCCAAGACATCAAGAAGTTTATAATAAGATATAAATTTGATCAGTTCTTGGGTCAAGAAGAGGGAGAAAGTTCTACCTTGTTCTCTTTTATCAGCCTGATCTTCTAGTAGAGTTTTTTATTTGTCTGTCCTTTGAATTCCTGATTTAAAAAAAAACAAAAAATCAAACAACAACAAAAAAAGCAGTTGCCATGGAGTTATGGAGTTGATTCTGACTTACAACGATCCCATGTGTGTCAGAGTAGAAATGTGTCCCATAGGGTTTTCAATGACTGAGTTTTCAGAAATAGATCATCAGGCCTTTCTTTTGAGGTGCCTTTGGGAGGACCTGGACCTCCAACCTTTCGGTTAGCAACCAAGCATGTTAACCATTGTACCACCCAGGGATTCAGCAACTGGAAGATTAAGGCACACTTGCTCTAGAATGGAGCAGATGAGGCTGGATTCAGTTTATCAGCAGATTATTCATAAAAGAAAAAAGAGAATGACTCTCTTCCAAGGTAAGAGACTAAAAATCAAACGAGTAAGCAGTGGGGTAGGCCATGGTGCACTCTACGAATACTGGAAATTATTATAAAGGTAGTATTGCATAGGAAACTTTTAAGTGTTTGAGGATGAGACTGTTTTGTCTGCAACATCCAAGCCACCTGCAGCAGGGAGCAAAGCAGCCTCACTGCGTTCTTTGTATGTTAGACCCTTCTTGAGTTGAGGTCTCGGCCCCAATTAAATAAGTTACGATCTTTTTAAAGGTTTCTAAATCAAGTCCTTCAGGAATCTTCCAGTAAATTTCATTCTCTTTGCTCTTGACTCTCAGTATTGGTGGCTTCAGGCATTTCTAAACCCTCCTGTTCAGCTAGGTCCTCTTGGAGAGACTTTTATAATTCTTCCTTTTGTTTCCCTCTCCTTGTAAAAAGTCCTTGCTTCCTCCAGGACATCTATGTCCCCTCGGTGTGGGAGGAGGAAACCTTTGCCTTCCACCCACACTCAGGGCTGGAAGGGGTAAGTTCACAGCAGGACAACTGGCTGTTGAGGCATGCAATTCAAAATTACTAGGTACTCAAATTAAACTTAGACCAGTGAAATACAAAATGTGCCTCGTATTTGGCATTATATAAGTTTCTATTTATCATAGAACTTAGATTCTTGTAGAATGGCATAAGCCGCAAATGGAAGACTTAAAATCCAAACCAGCTTGGCACGTTTGAGGTGACAATGTGACACTAGTAAGGCCCAGCAAGGAGTGGCCAGCAGGTTTCTGCATGGGACAGGCTCACACATGGCCTCAGTGGTATGCAAATGCTGCTCACAGTGATGCAAACTGGACATATGTTTATTTCAAAGCCAAGAGTCATCACATAGACAGTCTATATGGCAAGCCTGTGATTTCCTGTCCTAGAGTATGAAAAACATTTATGAGCAACATAAATTTCCAGCTTGCTTTCCCAAGTGAATCGTAATGACTTTGGATGGGAAGGATTTATCCAGAGACGTGAAAATATCCCAAGTCACTATTAATTAAAAGGGAATGTACTAGGACATATATCACTTTGGCTAGAAAGAAGTAACATTCCTACCCTGACATAATAGGGCCTGCCAGCTCTCAGTGGAAACTAAACTCATTGCCGTCTTGTTGATTCTTACTCATGGCAACCCCATGTGTTGCAGAGTAGAACTGTGCTTCATAGGGTTTTCAGGGCTGTGATCTTTTAGAAGCAAATCACCAAGTCTTTCTTTTAAGGCACCTTTGGGTGGGTTAGAACCACCAACTTTTCAGTTAGTACTCGAGTGCTTAACCATTGGCGTTTAACCAGGGACTTCTACTCTCAGTGTAAAGGGAGGTTCATTTTCTCCAGAATAAGCCTAATCATAGAGATGTGCACCAGCCCTGAGCTGTTGCCAGACATCAAAGAAAATGATGTGGAGGAACAAGAGTTAAGGTGAGAATGGCCTCAAAGCAGTTTCCTGAGGTTAGCACTTCATGCTGAAAACAATGAGATTTATCCTGACAAACGAATTAAAGGTCTGTTGAGAAAGAACTCATCCAGAAGCTTAGCAAACGGGCACAGTAAGTTGGCGATAGTGGGCAATGGTAGTTCAGTGATAGAATTCTCACCTTCCATGTGGGAAACCGGGGTTTGATTCCAGACCAATTGCACCTCATGTACAACCACCACCTGTCTATCAGTGGAGGCATGCATGTTATTATGATGCTGAACAGATTTCATTGGAGCTTCCAGACTAAGACAAACTACAGAGGACTGGAGATCTACTTCTGAAAATCAGCCAGTGAAAACCCTATGAATCACAAATGCGGTTGCCGTGAGTTGGGGGGTGATTTGATGGCAGCTAACAACAACAACAAAGTAGTCAGTAAGAGGTGAACATGGTATTTTGGTCAATTCTTTGTCAACAGTCTATAGAAATGATATGTGCTATGTCTTGCAGATCCACATGATGTACCTGCACTAAACAAGTATGACTGGACTAATGAGGTTAACTCTGTAAAGTATAGGATTATGGGATTAGAACCATAGGAGAATGTTTATACAATAATATTCTGTTATATATAACCAATAATTATTCTGTTCTTGAATCTGCTACTCATGATTTCCAGAATTAAGGTACTCATTTTCTCTTAATTGTCTTTTTAAAATAATCTCCTAAATTGTTCTCCCACCTAAGGACTCATGTCAATATATCTGGTGAAAAGTGACTTTAAAAAGAACAATTTAAGTAGAGGAGTGTCTTAGTCATCTAGTGCTGCTCTAACAGAAATACCACAAGTGGATGGCTCTAACAAAGAGAAATTTATTCTCTCACAGTCTAGTAGGTTAAAAGTCCAAATTCAAGGTATCAGCTCCAGGGGAAGGCTTTCTCTCTCTATCAGCTCTGGAGGAAGGTCCTTATAATGCATCAGTCTTCCCTTGGTCTGGGAGCATCTCAGAACAGGAACCTCAGGTCCAAACGACGCGCTCTCCTCCTGGCACTGCTTTCTTGGTGGTATGAGGTTCCCATGTGTCTCTGCTTGCTTCTCTCTTTTATATCTCAAAAGAGATTGGCTTAAGACACTATCCAATTTTGTAGAGTATAACTGCTGCTAATCCATCCTATTGGATCATAGTGATTGAATTTACAACACATAAGGAAATCACATCAGATTACAAAATGGTACACAATTATACAATAGTAGGAATCGTGACCCAACCAAGTTGACAGATTATTTTTGGGGGACACAATTCAATCCATGA
The DNA here is from genome assembly GCA_030035585.1 of Dugong dugon. Classification (NCBI taxonomy): domain Eukaryota; kingdom Metazoa; phylum Chordata; class Mammalia; order Sirenia; family Dugongidae; genus Dugong; species Dugong dugon. Next base: position 159,699,665 of record CM057462.1, read on the forward strand.
CAAAAGGGTATGATATAGATCATAAGACATAATAATAACCACTAGAATTTATTGGGCTAAATTATTACTTGTCTTTTTTCTCTTAATCCTCACAAGAATTCTGTAAAATTATATCCATTTTATAGATGAAGACCCTGTTGTTTACAGTAATTGAGCAACTCATCCAAGGTCTCCAGCTGTTGTGTCAGACAGAGTCCTAGCAGAGGACAGAATTTTACTCAGATGTTCAAACGAAAGAAATCTGAATGAATAGGCCACTTTTCAAGGTGTTTGCAAGATTAAGGAAACCAAGAAGGAATGTCAAAACATTCAGAGGCTAAAAGGAATGAGACACCATTACCACCCCTATATATGAAAGGGTCCCTGGGTGACACAAATGTTCAGACGCTTGACTACCAGCCAAAGGTTACCGGTTTGAACACACCCAGAGGCACCTCAGAAGACAGGCCTGGTGATCTGCTTCCCAAAGCCAGTTCTACCCTGCACACATAGGGTTGCCATAAGTTGGAATCAACTAGACAGCCACTAACAGCAACATGTGAAGGGGCAAAAGAAGGAAACAGACTGGAGCAAAGTAGGATAGTTATGGGATTAAGACTATGTGAGAATGTTTATACACTGCGGGGAAGAAAGTATTAATTAGAAAGGGAGAGTTAAAGAAGGGGTAACTAACAGGGCATAGGCTGGAGAAAAAGAAATGAGTGAGAGCAAGAACACAAGTGGAGAAGTTATGGTTAGAAAGGAGAAAAAAACACATCTTCCTATGATTTGGAAGAGAAAGCTGGAAAAGGAATGAAGGAAACATCAGTGTTTGACTGTAGAGAGTGAGGCTATCTTCTGGGAGAAAGGAGCCTGGGGTGTTATAGAAACTAGAGAAGCGTTGGCACAACAGTTGATGCGCTAGTTTGAAATGAACTCAACTGAAAGATGGAAAAAAAATTAGTGCATGGTGCTGTGGACCACACAAATGCTGCGTAACCCAGATTTGTAATATATTCAGTCAGCATTGTTACAGAGCAAGCACAACAGAGCAATTCTTTTTTGATTATATCATTCTTTAAGAAAATGCTCTGACAGGGTTGACATGTTTAAGAAGCCATTTAAGAGACTTGATTCTGAAATTATTCTGAGATACCCTTCCCTGCAGAAAAATTAGATTCTGGAAAAGAATACATTCTTAGAGGTATTGCTGATTTCTCAAGAGATAAAGGATGTCTTTGAAGGACACTTCATCCATTAAAAAAGGAAAATGTGAGCTATAGCTGTGGCAGCCAGGTAGGGTGGAGTTGCTCTGAAGACAAATGTCAATAGCTGCACTGAAATCAAGATCACTGGTAAAGTGAAGGGGCTATAGAAACAAAATACCTTATCTTTATGCAAATAACACACGCCTTCTCCATTTGTTTGCCAATTTTGTAAGCACATTATGCTATTTTTTTACAGCAACAGGTAAAACAATTAGTATAGCAGCACTTACAAAAGTACCTGCCAAAAGAACGTAGTTAAGAAGTAAATCATTTAAACTCAATCAACACACTTGATATATGATCATACTTAGAACTTTGCTCCCCAAAATTAGAGAATCATTTTCTTCTCAGTATTAAAAAAATTGATCATATGTGTTGTGAAGTTGTTAACCATTGTCATAGGGCAACATGTGTAGTAACTGTTAAATGAGAAACTATTTAGTTCTGTAAGCCTTCATCTAAAGTGAGAATAGCAGCACAATTGGAAGAGCGTAGTCGATGTCACTGAACTGTGCATGTAGAAATTTTTGAAATGGTGTATCTTTGGCTATGTATATTTTCACCAAAAAAAAAAGGTCGAGAAGGGAGAGGGTTGACATGTTGTGGGGTTGTTAACCAATGTCATAAAACAATATGTGTACTACTGTTTCATGAGAAACTATTTGTTCTGTAAGCCTTCACCTGAAGTACAATTAAAAAAAAAATTGATCATAATCTAGACTGTAAAAAAAATTGATCATAATCTAGACTGTAAAGCTTGCTACAACAAATTTTATAAATGGGTACCATAAAGACCACATTCTCTGACAAAGGTACAATTAGGCTAACGTCAATAAGAGATAAATACAGTTATGCACCACATAAAGTCCATATTGGCAATGTCTGATTGCATAGATGTCCACGGTCCCATAAGATTATAACAGAGTTCAGAAATCCTGATCAAAGAATGGGATGTAGCAGACATAACAGGAAATAGTGAACACAACAGCTTCCTGTATGCAATACATGTATCTCATGTCTTGTATACCAAGTGGTTGTACTGCCAGGCATATAATGGTACAGTACATATATAACCTATAATATATGTCTTGATAGTCATAATAAACGCCTATGTTACTAGTTATGTATGTACTGTACTTTTTTTTATTGTGCTTTAGATGAAGTTTTACAGAGCAAATTAGTTTCTCATTAAATAATTAATACACATATTGTTTTGTGACATTGGTTGCCAACCCCACAACGTGACAACACTCTTCTCCTTCTTGGGTTCCCTATTACCAGCTTTGCTGTCTGCCCACTCACCCACCCCCCTCCCCGCTGTCTCACCCTTGCCCCTGGGCTGGTATGCCTATTTAGTTTCATTTTGTTTTATGGACCTGTCTAATCTTTGGCTGAAGGGTGAACTTCTGGAGTGACTATGGTACTGAGTTAAAAGGATGTCCGTGAGCCATATTTTCAGGGTTTTTCCAGTCTCTGTCAGACCAGTAAGTCTGGTCTTTTTTTGTGAGTTAGAATTTTGTTCTACATTTTTCTCCAACTCTGTCTGGGAGCCTCTATTGTGATCCCTGTAAGAGCAGTCACTGGTAGTATCTGAGCACCATCTAGTTGTGCTGGTGTACTGTACTTTTTATTGTTATTTTAATGTGAACTTTCCCTGCTTACAAATAAAAAGTTTCCTGTAAAATAGTGTATGCTTCAACTTGTAGGCAGCAGCATCCAATCCTGTGTTTGCACAATGTCCAAATCACATAATGTCCTATTTCACAGAATGTATTGTGGACATTAAGCAACACGTGACTGTAAAAACACACACACACACACAAAAAGCTATACATTTGGAAGATTAAAAACACTCTTCAAAATAACTCACAAGTCAAAAGACCAAATCAGATTGGATATTAAATTACTTAGATCTAAACAATAATGAAAACAATACATATCAAAACTTTTAAGATACAACTAGAGAAGAAGTTGGAGGGTAATATGTAGCCATAAATGTTTATTTTAGAAAAGAAGCCTGAAATGTAATGATCTTAGTATGCATTTTAAGAAATGAGAAAAATAACAATAGAATAAATACAAAGAAAGGAAATAGTTAATGAAGGTAAAAGTAGAAATCAATGAAATAGAAAACAAAGATACAATAGAAAGAGTCAAGAAAGCCAAAAATTAAATCTTTGAAAAGGCTAATAAAACTGATAAACTCTGGCAATATTGATCAGGAAAAAAAAAAAAAAAAGCACAATTAAACAATATTACCTATGTGACAATGATTTAAAAAAAGAAGAGAACAGCCCCATAAAATCAAATGGGACTAATGAAGCACAGCAGTCCAGGGACAAGGACTAGAAGGCAGGAGGGGACAGGAAAGCTGGTGATAGGGAACCCAAGGCTGAGTAAGGACAGTGTTGATGTGTTGTGAGGTTGTTAACCATTGTCATAGGGCAACATGTGTACTGTTTAATGAGAAACTATTTTGTTCTGTAAACCTTCATCTAAAGTGAGAATAGCAGCACAATTGGAAGAGCTTAGTCAATATCACTGAACTGTGCATGTAGAAATTTTTGAAATGGTGTATCTTTGGCTATGTATATTTTCACCAAAAAAAAAAAAAAAGGTTGAGAAGGGAGAGGGTTGACATGTTGTGGGGTTGTTAACCAATGTCATAAAACAACATGTGTACTACTGTTTCATGAGAAACTATTTGTTCTGTAAGCCTTCACCTGAAGTACAATAAAAAATATATATATATAAAAGAAGAGATTATGAATGACTTTATGTCAAGAAATTTGAGAACATAGAAGAAATGGAAAAATCCCTAGAAAAAATGCAACTTAAAACTGACTCTAGAGGGAATATAAAGCCTTAATAATCATATCATCATACAATAAGTTGAAGCAGTAGTTAAAACTCTTCACATAAAATAGCACAGCCTACAGCTGTATAGGTGAATTCTACCATATTTTCAAGGAACAGATAATTCTGATCTTAAAGAATTTCTTCTACAATATAGAAGAAAAAGGAATCTTCCCCAACTTATTCTCTGATTCTAAAATAATCTTAATATGAAAATCAGACAAGAACAGTACAAGAAAGTAAAATGAAAGCACCAGATTACACAAAACTCTTAAATGAAATATTAGCAAGCTAAATCCATCAGTTTTTTTAATGAGAGAATGCAAGGGGATTGACTGTAAAGGGAAATGAGGGGATATTTTAGGGTGATGGATACTGGTTGTGGTGTGTTGACTGTGGTGGTGGTTACATGACCAAATGTTATGGAATAAATTCTGTCTCCCAAAAATATGTGTTATAAACCTTAAGCTGTATGCCAGTGGTTATAATCTCATTTGGGAATAGGTTGTCTTTGTTATGTTAATGAAGCACAATTAGTGTAGGGCATGTCTTGAGTCAATCTCTTTTGAGATATAAAAGAGATTAAACAAGCAAGCAAGCAGAGGAGAGATGGGGTAAGATAGATGCAAAGACACACAGAGATCTCCAGGGAACCAGGAAGCAGAAGCTGAAGAGACAAGGACCTTCCTCCAGAGGCAACAGAGAGAGAAAGGCTTCCCCTAAAGCCAGCACTCTAATTCGGATTTCTAGCCTCCTAAACTGGGAGAAAATAAATTTCTATTTGATAAAGCCATCCACTTTTGGTATCTCTGTTATAGCAGCACTTGATAATTAAAACAGAATTTGGTACAAGCAGTGGCGTGTTGCTCTAACAGATACCGAAAATGTGGAAGCAGTTTTGAAATTGGGTAATAGGTAGAGGCTAGAAGAGCTTTAAGGTGCCTAATAGTAAAAGGGAGCCTTTGTGGTGCAGTGGTTAAGAGCTTGGCTGCTAACCAAAAGGTCAGCAGTTTGAATCCACCAGCCACAGACTGGAAACCCTATGGTGCAGTTCTACTCTGCCCTCTAGGGTCGCTATGAGTCAGAACCGACTTGATGGCAACAGGTTTGGTTTTAATAGTAAAAGCCTAGCCTTGAAGAGTCTGAGACTGTTGGTAGAATTAAGGACCTCAAAGGTGATTCTGATGAGGGCTCAGAAGGAAATGAGGAGAGCTATAGAGAAAGTCTCCAACATCTCAGAGAATACATATGACACTAGCAGCAGAATGTTGTTAGAAATATGGATGTTAAATGTGCTTCTGGTGAGGCTTTAAAAGGAAATGATGAATATGTCATTGGACAATGGAGGAAGGGCTGTGATTTTTATGCAGTGGCAAAGAACTTGTCTGAATTATGTTCAAATGGTGGAAGGTAGAACTTGTAAGTGATGAACTTGGATGTCTGACTTATGAGATTTCTAAGCAAGATCTTAAAGGGGGCACGTGGTTTCTCCTTGTTGCTTCTAGTAAAATATGAGAAGAAAGAGATGGACTTAAAAATGAATGGTGCAAAATGAAAACAGATCTTAAAGATCTGGAAAACTCTGTTGTACAAACTAAGGACACATGTACAAACTAAGGTCATGGCTACACAATCTTTTGTTAAAGAAATTAAGCCTGTAACTGATGAATCTAATCAACTACCACAGCAGAAAACCTATCACCTTAGACGGAAGGGGAAAGGGAAAGAATGCTGTCTGCCTCTTGAAATTCTACAGGCAGGAAACAGGCCAAAAGAACTACATCTGTGGTCCTCCAAGAAAAGAGAAGGACCATCCCTTCTCTTTTCAGAGAAAAGCAGAACTGTTAGAAGGAGCACTAGAAGCAGGGCCTTCTCGGTTTCAAAAGGTGGGAGTCACAGTCTCCTGAATCTTAAAGCGTGAGGCCACAGCTTCCTAGGTTTCAAAGAGTCGGATCTTTGCCAACTCGGTTCTGGTGTGGGGAGCTGCTGTTTAGTTGTGCCAGGAGTATGGGGTCACTGCCCAAAGCTGAGGGGGTAGGGCTGCTGGCCTGCTGGGGCCAAGGGAGGGGTTGCCACTCAGATGGACTAGGAGAATAGGGCCCCCAAAAGCCAAGACAGCAGAGTTGCCATCCCAGTGGGCCTGGGAGGTGGAGCTGAGGCCAAGGGGTGAGGGGCCTCCACCCAGAATCCAGAGAACATGGCCAATACCCAGAGTCTGGACGGCAGAGCCTTTGCCTAGATAGTCTCAGACAACAGAGGATTATTTTCAAGCCTTGAGAGCTAATGTAGTTTGTTCTACTGGGTCTTGGATTTGTTTGGTACCGTTATCCTTTCTTTCTCTCTAATTTCTCCCTTTTGTAATGGAAATGTCTACCTCGTGCCTGTTCCACCATTGTATTTTGGAAATAGATAACTTGTAGTCTAGATTTCACAGGTTCACAAACAAAGAAGAATTTTGCTCCAGGATGGAATACACCTAAAGTCTCACCCATATTAGATTTAGATGATTCAGAAGATGAGATTTTGGATTTGGAATTGGTTTAAGACTTTGGGGATGACGTGATGAGGTGAATGTATTTTGCATGTGGCAAGGACATGAATGTTGGAGGACCAAAGAGTGGAATGTTACAGATTAAATTGTGTCCCCCCAAAATATGTATTGTAAATCCTAACCTTTATGCCTGTTGGAATAATCTCATTTGGGGATGGGCTGTCTTTATTATGTTAATAAAGCAGGATTAGTGTAAGCTATGTCTGGAGTCAATCTCTTTTGAGATATAAAAGAGATTAAACAAGCAAGCAAGCAGAGAAGAGATGGGGTAAGATAGATGCCAAGACACATGAAGATCTCCAAGGAACCAGGAAGCAGAAGCTGAAGAGGCAAGGACCTTCCTACAGAGCTAACAGAGAAAGAAAGACTTCCCGTAGAGCCAGCACTCTGGATTTGAACTTCTAGCCTCCTAAACTGGGAGACAATGAATTTCTGTTTGTTAAAGCCGTCCACTAGTGGTATCTCTGTTATAGCAGCACCAGATAACTAAGACATCATATATTTGTCAAAATTAATCCAACTGTACACTTTTAAAAGGTGAATTTTATTGTATGTAAATTACACCTCAGTATACCTGACTCTTTTTCAAAAAGAGATTTTATAGAATTCAGTGCCCATTTCATGATAAAAATTCTTAGTAAATTATATGAATAGAAGAAAACATTCTTAGCCTGATAAAGACTATTTGCTGAAATTTTACATCAAACATCATTCTTAATGGGGAATATTAGAAGAAAAACATGTCCACAGTTAAGGCTTCTATTCATCATTGTACTGGAGATTCTAGCCAACATAGTGAGACAATGCAAAGCAATTAGAGGCATAAGAATGGGGAAAGAAGAAACAAAATTGATATTCCCAGAGGATATAATTGCACTGAAAATCCCAGGGGATAGAATTAGAAATGATATAAGAATTTAGCAAGGTGACTGGAATAAACTGTATTGCTATGCACCAGGAACAAACAAAACAGTTTGAAAAAAGAAACTATTTATATCAGGAACAGCAACAACAAAATAACATACTTCAAGAATAAATCTAGCAAAAAACATGCAAGATTTGTATATAGACATTTTAAAATTGTATTGGAAGAAAAGAAAGTAAAATAAGTGTAGAGATTTAGTTTTCATGAATGGAATGATTCACTAGCATAAAGACGTCAAGTATCTTCAAATTGATTGAAGTTTCAATCACACTTCCAACCAGTCTGGAACTTGACAAGCTGATTAAAAAATGAAACCCTGGTAGTGTAGTGGTTAAGTGCTATGGCTGCTCACTAAAGGGTCAGCAGTTTGAATCCACTAGGCGCTCCTTGGAAACTCTGTGGGGGAAGTTCTCCTCTGTCCGATAGGGTCGCTATGAGTCGGAACTGACTCGATGGCAATGGGTTTGGTTTTTGTTTGTTTGTTTGTTTGTTTTTATGTAAGAGCAAAGAGACAAGAAAAGGCAAAATACTACTCAAGAAGAAGATGTTGGGATCTTTGCCCAATCATTATCAAGACCTGTTATAAAGCTATAAGAATAAACAAGTAGATAAATAGATTACTAGATAAAAATAGAGAACCCAGAAATAAACATACACACGCAGAACTTTGATACATGATATAGGTAGCATTATAAATGAGTGTAGGAAGGAGTTACTATTCAATAAATTGATTATTCCTACAGAAAACAAGTTAAATTAGATTCCTAACCTACTTAATACATAAAATCAATTCTAGATGTATTGTAAAATCAAATGTAAAAGCCCCAAATTAAAAAATTTAAATAAAATATAAAGAATATCTTTCTGACCTTAGGGTAAGAAAGAATGTCTTAAGACAAAAAGCTCTAACCATAAAAGAAAAGACTGGATATATTCAATCTTAAAGTTCCATAGTAAACAGAGAAAATATTGAAATTGTCAAGGATTTCATTTTACTTGGATCCACAATCAACACCCATGCAAGTAGCAGTCAAGAAATCAGACAACATATTTCATTGGGCAAATCTGCTGCAAAAGACCTCTTTAAAGTGTTAAAAAGCAAAGATGTCACTTTGAGGACTAAGGTACACCTGACCCAAGCCATGGCATTTTCGATTGCCTCATATGCATGCAAAAGTTGGACAATGAATAAGGAAGACCAAAGAAGAATAGATGCCTTTGAATTATGGTGTTGGCGAAGAATGCTCATACCATGGGCTGCCAGAAGAATGAACAAATCTGTTTTGGAATAAGTACAGCCAGTAATGGTCATTAGGAGCAAGGATGGCAAGACTTTGTCTCGCATACTTTGGACATGTTATCAGGAGGGAGCAGTCCCTTGAGAAGGACATCACGCTTGGTTAAGTAAAGGGTCAGTGAAAAAGAGGAAGACCCTTAATGAGATGGATTGACACGGTGGCTACCACAATGGGCTCAACTATAGCAATGATTGTGAGGATGGCACAGGACCAGGCAGCATTTTGTTGTGTTGTACATAGGATCACAATGAGTCGGAACTGCCTCCACTGCACCTAACAACAACAACAACCATCTTTAAATTAAAAACTTCTCTTAATCAAGACAAAGTGAAAACACAAGCCACACTCTGGGAAAATATATTTTCATATAATATACACATAAAACTAATCCAAAACTAGTAGCTAGCATGTATATTTTAAAAACTCCCATAAATCAATAAGAAAAGAGGTAAATAATCCAGTTGTAAAATAGGTAGAAGACACAAACAGGCATATCACAGAAGAGGGAAGAAACACGCATGGCCAGTAAGCATATTTAAAGATGCTCAATAACAACGTGGGAAAGTGAATGGATTTGTTTAGAGTAGCACCAGATGGCCTACCATGGCTCAGTGAAAGGAATCTACAAGAAGGCAGATATTCTTTCAGCAAAAGAAAATGAAACAAAACTTTCTAATAATCAAAACTATCCAAAGTCTGAATAGCCTGCTTCCCACAGAAGTCATTTCCCCATAACTGGAAGTAATCAAGCAGTTCTGGATGTTGTAGGGAGAGTTCCACCACTGGGTGGAAGGTTTTACTACTAAACAACCATCAAGATCTTTACCAACTGTTAAAGTTCGGGGTTCTACACCTATCCCTTACCAAAAACTCTCAACCATGCTACTGAGATGGCATTAGAAAAACATTATTTGGCTGTCACTTGACTCTAGGAATCAATCTGAAAACTACAGTTGCTTCTGGGAATTAGCACAAAACCCTGATCGAATTTATCGAAGGTTGGCAATATAGTAATTCAAAAGTCTGGAGAGAAAGGGAAAGAAATAAGAAAAAGATTACTTTTATTAACAAAACATGACCATAATAGCTGCAAAGAAATTTTCATGGCAGGGAAAAAAGTCACCCTTGCACTATTGTATTAAAACTGAATTTGCTTTGACATAATCCTGCACTCCATTTGTCCCTGTGCACGCTGGGTTTTTTTTTTTTTTTTTTTTTGTAAACATTGTGGTAGTCAGAAATGTTTTGATGAGAGGAAGCGGGGGAATAGGTTTAGAGTTAGCATCCTTTAAAATGCATTTCAGAACTTCTTATTGGATTATCACTAAGGGGTGTTTGAGGCAGAGTTCTAAAACCCTTGAAGTGAAGCTATGGGGAGGCTGAAGAAGGAAGGGAATTGGCTGGATTAAGGTGCAGAGCAGTATGAAGTTTCTGCTCTTGGGTGGTGATTCTCTACCTGCTGGGTCCTCCCTTGATCAGATAAGTGGCTGTTCTCTCCTTAGGCAGAAGCACATGCCTCTCCCTGCCCAGTGCTGCTGCCTCTGATGCCCTTGCAGCCTCTCTGCTGTGTTGCCTCCTGGACCTCTTCCTGCAGAGAAACCGCCAAGTGAGCCTCCTTTTACTGCAGTAGGACCAGAAACACTCCCAGTTCCAGATGTTGGTGGCATCCGTTGAACAAGCCTCATGAAAACCATAAAGCCAAAGCACAAACCCAAGATGAACAGTTTTAGATGTTTTCTATTTCTGAGAACTGGGACAGGGGTCTCATTCTTCTTCATGCCTCTCTCAGTTAACACTATGCGGAGTCAAATAAAAGTCAAAATTTTTAACCAATTGTTAATCATAATTATATAAAAATAGGATAAGGTCCAGCTGAGTCTAGTGACCATTGCCAAGGACCCAGAGATGGTGGTGATGGGGAGTGGACTCATTCCAGTTCAGTGCAGTGGGCGTGGTGGTCTAATTTTCCAAGAGGCCACAGAGCAAGAAGTCATTTTAAGACTTAGTGCCTCACCTTAAGGTAACAGAACTCATCAAAGTGGTATATACAAATATCCCCCAGCTAGTGGAAGGACAAACCCATGCCAGAGTTAAGTGAACCCCCAGCCTGTGTAAGGGCATTAGAAAGAAGACAGCATGGTGCCATGGGGGTGCAACACCAGCATTCTGCTTTCCCAGGCAGGGTCTGTTCAGACGTCCCATGGGGGAAGCTGTCCCTTGTGATGCTCTCTTCTGGAAGGACCTGGAGCCTTCGGCACTATAGGTACGTCTGCAAGCCCCGTAAGTCAAGGAAGAAAGAGGTATGTATACCTTTTACAAACCCCTACCTTTCTCTTAAGCCTCTGGGCAATGTATTGATGCTCTTCGTGCCTAGAATTCCATCTGTCTTTGTTATCTAGTGCTGCTATAACAGAAACATCACAAGCGGATGGTTTTAACAGAGAAAAATTTATTCTCTCACAGTCTAGTAGGCTACAAGTCCAAATTCAGGTCATCAGCTCCAGGAGAAGGCTTTCAGTCTCTGTCAGCTCTGGAGGAAGGTCCTTGTCATCAATCTTCCCCTGGTCGAGGAGCTTCTCAGTGCAGGGACCCCGGGTCCAAGGGACATGCTCTGCTGCTTGTGATGCTTTCTTGGTGGTATGAGGTCCCCAACTCTCTGCTCGCTTCCCTTTCCTTTTCTCTCTTGAGAGATAAAAGGTGGTGCAGGTCACACCCCAGGGACACTCCCTTTACATTGGATCAGGGATGTGACCTTTGTAAGGGTGTTACAACCCCACCCTAATCAACTTTAACATAATCTAATCTTGCCTCACTAGCCACAGGTAGAGATTAATATTTACAACACATAGAAAAATTACAATCACAAAATGGAGGACAACCACACAATACTGGGAATCATGGCTTAACCAAGTTGACACATATTTTAGGGGACACAGTTCAATCCATGACACCATCCCTATCCTAGATCCATTTGTCTGGCTCCTACTCATCCTTTAAAATGAGTCTTAGATGTTACTCTTCTGAGATGCCTTCCTGAACCCATTTCCACAGCACCCTGCATTCTATTACTGTTATATGCTGTCTTTCTTCCATCTAGCCTGCAGGATCCTCTGAAGTCAGGACTGTGTCTTGTTCACTTTATCCACATAGAAAGTGCTCAACACTGTTCTTTGAATAAAAGAATGGAATTCTGAGATTCTGAGGAAAAACAAGCAGCAATAATCACAGAGATGTTCGAAAGATAGTACATTGTCAGAAAGGAGCAGTGAGGCTTTTTCCAGAGACCCCAAGACCAACTGCTTCTATCCAGGGACAAGGATGGGGAGAGGTTGGAACCCCAGTGATGGCTTGGAGACCATAATGTTATTAGAATTGAACATGCAGAATGAGAAAGCAGTTTAAAGGCAACTTCCACAGCAATGATAATGAAGAAGTGTTTTAAATTATGATGGCACCAAAACAGCACTGGGAGGGGTCCCCTGAAATAGCTGAATGCTGCAGTGCCTCAGACATGCTTCCAGAGAAGGGCAAATAGGAATCCCAGTTGTCCTGTGTTCTGCTGTCAACTACATGATGGCAGTGTCCAATCAACCACGAAGACAGACATTGTGATAGGGAGGGGGATCTTAAAGTGAATAAGCAACAGGTGGAATCTGGCACTATTTCTAGTCAGTCAAGTTGCCATACATGAAGTAAAACCCATAATTGCTGCCAAAGAATTTCCATATGTAGGAGAATAGTAGTGGTAGATAGTGTATCATTTTAAATATTATCAAGCCAAAAATTAAAATGACCTTAACACTAAACAGCCAATTACATGTGAGTGAAGGGGTTGACTATTCGCAGCCCAAATAGTTCCATTGTGATACGAAAGGAATGGAGAGCAAATGGAAGCCATGCATCCTACACTGGACTTGGTCATCAAAGAGCTGTGAGAATCCTTCATTTGACCAGTCAATATGTCCCACTTCAGACAAAGGTTATACAACTTTGTATCAAGGGATGACTGATCAGCTTACCTTACACTTGTTCTCTTATTTCTGTCCCTGTGACACCAAGAGGGCCTTACTGAAAGGAGTGGTGAGGAAACTGAAGGGAATATTATTTAAATTTATGCACCAACCGCTAATGCCAAATATGAAGAAATTGAAGGTTTTTACCAACTTCTGAAGTCTGAAATTGATCAAACATGCAATTACGAAGCATTGATAATGACTGGTGATTGAAACGTGAAAATTTGAAACAAAGGAGATGGATGGTGTCATGGATTGAGTTGTGTCCCCCGAAACTATTTGCCAACTTGGTTAGGCCATGATTCCCAGTATTGTGTGGTTGTCCTCCAATTTCCTATGTGTTGTAAATCCTAATCTCTGTCTGTGGTTAATGAGGCAAGAATAGATTATGTTAAAGAAGATTAGGGTGGGATGTAACACCCTTACCCAGGTCACATCCCAATCCAATATAAAAGGAGTTTCCCAGGGGTGTGGCCTACACCACCTTTTGTCTCTCAAGAGATAAAAGGAAAGGGAAGTGGGGAGAGAGTTGGGAACCTCATACCGTTGAGAAAGCATTGCGGGGAGCAGAGCATGTCCTTTGGACTCGGGGATCCTGTGCAGAGTAGCTCCTTGACCAGGAGAAGATTGATGGCAAGGGCCTTCCTCCAGAGGCGACAGATAAAGCCTTCCCCTGGTGCTGATGCCCTGATTTTGGACTAGTAGCCTACTAGACTGTGAGAAAATAAATTTCTCTTCATTAAAGTCATCCACTTGCGGTATTTCTATTACAGCAACACTACATAATTAAAACAGAAGGGTAGCTGGAAAATAAAGCCTTGATAGAAACAACATCGGAGATTGCATGATAGAATTTTGCAAGACCAAGGACCTATTCATTGCAAATACCTTTTTTCAATAACATAAACAGTAACTATATATGTGGACCTCACCGGATGGAATACACAGGAATCACATCTACTAAATCTGTGGAAAGTGACAATGGAGAAGCTCAGTATCACCAGTCAGAACAAGGGCCAGCTACAGAACAGATCATCAATTGTTCATATGCAAGTTCAAGTTGAAGCTAAAGAAAATTAAAACAACTCCACGAGAGCCAAAGTATAACCTTGAGTACATCCCAACTGGATTTAGAGACCATCTCAAGAATAGATTTGATGCATTTAACACTAAACCGAAGACCAAATGAGTTGTAGGATAACATCAAGGACATCATACATGAAGAAAGCAAAAGGTCATTAAAAAGACAGGAGAGAAAGAAAAGACCAAAGTGGATGTCAGAAGAGACTCTGAAACTTGCTTTTGGACATAAAGTAGCTAAAGCAAATGGAAGAAATGATGAAGAGCTGAACAGATTATTTCAAAGGGCTGCTTGAGAAGACAAAGTAAAGTACTATAATGAAATATGCAAAGACCTGGAGTTATAAAGCAAAAAGGGAAGAATATGCTTGGCATTTCACAGATTCTAAGAGCTAAAGAAAAAATTCAAGCCTCGAGTTGCAATATTGAAGGGTTCTATGGGCAAAATCCATCACTCCTCTGTCAGTTTGTCATACTGCAGTGGCATGTGTTGCTGTAATGTTGGAAGCTATACCACCAGTATTTCAAATACGACCAGGGTCACCCATGGTGGACAGGTTTCAGCAGAGCTTCCAGACTAAGCCAGACTAGGAAGGATTTCGCGGTCTACTTCTAAAAAAATTGGCCAGTGAAAACTTTATGAAGTGAAGTGGAACACTTTCTGATATAGTGCTGGAAGATGAGCCCCTCAGGTTGAAAGACACTCAAAATACAACTGGGGAAGAGTTGCTTCCTCAAAGTAGAGTTGACCTTAATGATGTAGATAGACTAAAGCTTTCAGGACCTTTACTTTTTGATGTGGCACAACTCAAAATGAGAAGAAATAGCTACAAACAACCATTAATAATTGGAACGTGGAATGTATAAAGTATGAATCTGGGAAAATTGGAAGTCACCAAAAATGAAATGGAATGCATCAAGATCAATATCCTAGCCATTAGTGGGCTGAAATAGACTGGTATTGGCCATTTTGAATCAGACAATCATATGGTCTACTATGCCAAGAATGACAAATTGAAGATGAATGACCTCACATTCATCGTCAAAAAGAACATTTCGAGATCTATCCTGAAGTACTATGCTGTCAGTGATAGGATAACAGCCATATGCCTACAAGGAAGACCAATTAATACAGCTATTATTCAAATTTACACACCAATCACTAATGCCAAAGATGAAGAAATTGAAGGTTTTACCAACTTCTGGAGTCTGAAACTGATCAAACATGCAATCGAGATGCATTGATGATTAGAGGTGATTGGAATGTGAAAATTGGAAACAATGAAAGAGGATGGGTAGTTGGAAAACATGGTCTTGGTGATAGAAACAACATCAGAGATCTCATGATAGAATTTTGCAAGGCTAATGACTTATTCATTGCAAATACCGTTTTCAACAACATAAATGGGGACTATACACATGGACTTCTCTGGATGGAATACACAGGATCAAAGGACTACATTTGTGGAAAGAGACGATGGAAAAGCTCAATATCATCAGTCAGAATAAGGCCAAGGGCCAACTGTGGAACAGACCATCAGTTACTCACAAGCAAGTTCACGTTGAAGCTGAAGAAAATAAAAACAAGTCCATGAGAGGCAAAGTGTGACCTTGAGTATACCCCACCTGAATTTAGATACCATCTCAAGGATATGGCACACTGAATATTAATGACCGAAGACCAGATGAGTTGTAGGATAACACCAAGGACATCATATACGAAGAGAGTAAAAGGTCATTAAAAAGACAGGAAAGAAGAGACCAAATAGATGTCAGAAGAGACTCTGAAACTTGCTCTTGAACATAGAGTAGCTAAAGAGAATAGAAGAAATGATGACGTAAAGAGCTAAACAGAAGATTTCAAAGTGCAGCTTGAGAGGACAAAGTAAAGTATTATAATGAAATGTGTAAAAACCTGGAATCAGAAAACCAAAAGAAAACACATTTGGCATTTTTCAGCCTGGAAGAAATGAAGAAATAATTCAAGCCTCATATTGCAATATTGCAAGAGTCTATGGACAGAATATTGAATGGCACAGCAAGCATCAAAAGAAGATGAAAGGAATACACAGAGTCACTGTACCAAAAAGAATTGGTCAACCATTTCAGGAGGCAGAATATGATCAACAACTAATGGTATTGAAGGGAAAAGTCTAAGCTGCACTAAAGACATTGGTGAAAAACAAGGCTCCAGGAATTTATGGAATACCAATTGAGATGTTTCAACAAACTGATGCAGCACTGGAGGCACTCGCTTGTCTATACCAAGAAATTTAGAAGACAGCTACCCAGCCAAGCGACTGGAAGAGATCCATATTTGTGCCTGTCTTAATCATCTAG
Source organism: Dugong dugon (assembly GCA_030035585.1). Taxonomy (NCBI): domain Eukaryota; kingdom Metazoa; phylum Chordata; class Mammalia; order Sirenia; family Dugongidae; genus Dugong; species Dugong dugon. The sequence continues at coordinate 159,715,975 of CM057462.1, forward strand.
TGCTGCTATAACAGAAATACCGAAAGTGGAGGGCTTTAACAAAGAGAAATTTATTCTCACAGTTTAGTAGGCTACAAGTCCAAAATCAGGGCATCAGCCCCAGGGGAAGGCATTTTCTCTCTGTTGGCTCTGGAGGAAGTTCCTCATCATCAATCTTCCCCTGGACTAGGAGCTTCTCCTCGCAGGAACCCTAGGTCCAAAGGATGCGCTCTGCTCCCAGCACTACTTTCTTGGTGGTATGAGGTCCTCCCTCATTAACATCATAGAGGCAGGATTTACAACACATAGGAAAATCACATCAGATGATGAAATGGTGGACAATCACACAATAATGGGAATCATGGCCTAGCCAAACTGATACACATATTTTGGGGGGACATAATTCAATCCATGACAGTGCCCATTCCAAAGAAAAGTGATCCAACAGAAAGCAGAAATTATCGAACAATATCATTAATATCACACAAAAGTAAAATTTTGCTGAAGATCATTCAAAAGCAATTGCAGCAGTACATCGACAGGGAACTGTCAGAAATTCAAGCAGGATTCAGAAGAGGATATGGAATGAGGGATATCATTGCTGATGTCAGATGGATTTTGGCTGAAAACAGAGAGTACCAGAAAGATGTTTACCTGTGTTTTATTGACTATGCAAGGGCATTCAACTGTGTAGATCATACTAAATTCTGGATAACATTGAGAAGAATGGGAATTCCAAAACACTTAATTGTGCTCATGCAGAACCTGTACATAGACCAAGAGGCAGTTGTTCGAACAGAATGAGGGGATACTTTGTGGTTTAAAATCAGGAAAGTGTGTATCAGGGTTGTGTCCTTTCACAATACTTATTTAATCTGTATGGTGAGCAAATAATGAGAGAAGCTGGACTATATGAAGAAGAATAGGACATCAGGACTGGAGGAAGACCCATTAACAACCCACATTATGCAGATGACACAACCTTGCTTGCTGAAAGCAAAGAGGACTTGAAGCACTTACCGATGAAAATTCAAAGACCACAGCCTTCAGTACGGGTTATACATCAACATAAAGAAAACAAAAATCCTCACAACTGGATCAATAAGCAACATCATGGTAAGTGGAGAAAATATTGAAGTTGTCAAGGATTTCATTTTACTTGGATCCACAATCAACGCCCATGGAAGCTGCAGTCAAAAAAATCAAAGGATGTATTGAGTTGGGCAAATCTGCTGAAAAAGACCCCTTTACAGTGTTAAAGAGTAAAAATGTCACTTGGAGGACTAAGGTGCACCTGACCCAAGCCATGGTATTTTCAATTGCCTCATATGCATGTGACAACTGGACAGTGAATAAGGAAAACTGAAGAATTGATACATTTAAATAATGATTTTGGTGAAGAATATTGAATATACCTTGGATGCCAGAAGAACAAACAAATCTGTCCTGGTGGTGCAGTGGTTAGGTGCTCTGCTGCTAACAAAATGTTGGTGGTTCGAACCTACCAGCCAATCTGTGGCAGTCTGCTTTCGTAAAGATTACAGCATTGGAAATCCTGTGGGGCAGTTCTACTCTGTTGCTATGAGTTGAAATCAACTGGATGGTAACTGGTTATGGCCAAAAGAATGAACAAATCTGTCTTGGGAGAACAGCTGTAATGCTCCTTAAAAGCGAGGATGGTGAGACTTTGTCTCATGTACTTTGGACATGTTATCAGGAGGGACCAGTGTCTGGAGAAGGACATCATGCTTGGTAAAGTAGAGGGTGAGCAAAAAAGAGGAAGACTCTCAACAAGTCTGATTGACACAGTGGTTACAGTGATGGGCTCATACATAGCAAGGCTGTAAGAATGGCCCAGGACCAGGCAGCAAAATGTTCTGTTGTACATGGTGTTGCTATGAGTTGGAACCAACCCCACGGCACCTAACAACAACATTTGTTATGGAAGCTAGTTTTGCCTTAACTGATATATCTGGTCAGCCCACAGAAAACAAGCTTATTTTAGCCTTAGAAGCCCCAGCCAAGAAATGATTGTAAATAGTTATAGTTTATATACATTTTTCCATTATATTTTTATTATTCTTATCTCACATACCCACCCTCATTTAAGACTGGGACTTGCAAGATAATATTAAGATGTCTTTGTTGACAGGGAGACATTGAGTGCTCCCCCAGTGTAGGAGAGTGGTTGGGGGTAACTGGTTCTCATGAGAAGCAGTTGGATGGCTTGTACCTTTCATGAAGACCCAGAGGACCTCAAGGGAGAAGATAGGGTTGCTTCCTGGCAGAGTCCTTCATTCACCACAAGAAGTAATCAAGGCTGTTGAATACAGGGAGGAATGCTTGCAAATTAGCATCACTCCTCAGGCATGGGAAGGCCTCACACTAAGAGTTTGATTACTGACTTGGAGACCTGCACACAGAGAGATTGACAGTGGATGGGGGGAAGAGAAATGGGGCCCTCCAGGTGAAGCTCTAAGACCAGGCCTCAAAGGTCATCCACAAAAACCCTGCCCAACTCCGCACTCCCGATGGCCATAGCAACAGAGTGAATCTGGGGCACAGCCCCCTCTTCCTCCTTACATAGGCCACCCCCAGTAGGGTCTCTTTGATGACATCTCATCTTCCAGGGCTTTCCTTTATGCCTTTGGTTACCTTACTATGTAGTGTTATTTTGTGTATTATTTACATTTTGTTTGTTTTGTATTTTGTATGTTAATTGTATACTATTGTATATGTATGCATGTGTATGTATATACATATATATATATATATATGCATATATATATATGTATATATAGTTCCTGGGTAGTGCAAATGGTTAATGCACTCAGCTGCTAAGGGAAAGGTTGAAGGTTCAAGTCCACCCAGAGGTTCCTCAGAAGAAAGGCTTAGCAATCTACTTCTGGAAAATCTGCCATTGAAAACCCTATGGAGCACAGTTCTACTCTAATACACATGGTGTCTGCATGAGTCGGAATCGGCTGGATTGGCAACTGGTAAGTAACCAAAAAAAAAAAAAACCCAAACCTGTTGCTATCGAGTCGATTCAAACTCATAAAGACCCTATAGAACTGAGTAGAACTGCCCCACAGGGTTTCCAAGGAGCAGCTGGTGGATTCGAACTGCCAACCTTTTGGTTAGCAGCCGAGCTCTTAACCACTGTGCCACCAGGTCTCCAACTGGTTAAGTATAAATATATGTATATGTGTATTTCTGTATAATATATAATTCCATTATGGTGGTGGAAAGGAACATGGTGTATGAGCACACAGAAGGCTTTTCAATAGTTACGGATGTCGATACCCCATTCTCCCACCTTCTACTCTAGGCTTAGATGCTCTGGCTTAGCACCTTGACTCAATTGGTCAGTGGTATCAGGTATTCATTCATGCATATGTTTGTTCATTTATCAGTCATTTCCTGATACCTTCCTTTGTAACTGGCATTGTATTAGGTGCTATGGGACATGATGAAAGGAAGAGGTCATGATCCATGCCCTTAAATAGGAAACAGAGAGATGGGAGCAGCAGCTTGTGATTAAGTGTCAAAGTTGGTGGCAACAACCCTCTGGCAGCTGTGCCTGGGAGGCCTGGGATTTGGTGGAACCTAGAGACCTGGCAGGACTTTTGATGCTCTGGGGCCTGTGGCCATGAAAGATGAAGACTTTGGAAGTGGCTGCTCCATCTCCCCCAGGGCTGGGGTGGTACCGACTGGCACCATGTTAAAGCACAACAAGAAGGAGGGCCAGAGTTCAAATGGCTCTTCCAAAGCACTAGGGACTGGGCTCTGGCTGACTCCAAAAGAGACAACACTTCTTTCTCCAAAGTTGGTTGGAACAACCCCAAAGAACAGCAGAAAACCTTCCTTGCAGATAGGCACTTGGCTGCATTTTAGTGGTCAGGCCTAGCTCTCTCCCTTCTTTGCTTTTCTTGCCCCCAGCTCATTAACCCGAAGGCCAGCAGGGCAGGTGAAACAAAGGGAAGACCTTTCCAGACCTGCCTGGCCAGAGAAAACCTCCACAGTACACTTAGGGGAGGCCAGCATACCTTCTCCAGTGCTACAGAATGAACCTGTTGTGCATTTGTGTGTGGTGTGTGGGTGGGTTCCTTCGCCAATGACCAGGAATCCTCTGGAAGAGATGCTCGATTTTTAGGCCACTACTACCCCTTTCTTCTCTCCTTGGTAAGGAAATCAAGCAGACTGATTTTTCCATTGGCCACTGGTGAGGAAAAATCAGTTTGAAATCCATCTGAGATCTAATCCTGAGGCAATTCCCAGGACTGGTATCTCAAAGGCTTGGGTCAAAGCCCGCAACTGTGCAGGGGAAACACCTAGTGTTTCTTCCCTACAAAAACGTAGAGATGGAATGAGAAGATGGGGTGGAGGAGCAAAATTCCAACTCCATCCAGTATATGCAGGTAGTCCTGCAAGCAGGCTTCAGGTATGCTGGCCCATTGCACTGGCAGGTTCCAAACTTCTGAGATAAGCTCTGCAGGGAGCAGCATTTGCCCACCACAGTCTCAGATAAGGACAACTTTATCCCCCATCTAAACTGACTCTTCGAGCATGGTGTCTCTCTTACTCTGCCTCCAAAACCAGAGATTACAGAACCTGCCTCTTAAATATTTGTGCCACTGGGACCCATAGATTCCCACAGGCAGCTAGCTCAAAGCTCATTGACTACATACCTGTCACCAAGTCTTCTCAAACACCTTTCCATCCTGCCCAGTCCTGGACAGATAGCATAGCCCCAGAATCCTTACGTACCCTGGGACAAAATTGTGCTTCTGCCATGGCCATTCTCTCTGGTGTGAGATGTTTCCTTAGTGTACTCATTAAGTGATGCTGATGGGAGACAGAACTGCCAAGGGTCTTAGTTAGTTAATGCTGCTATAACAAAAATACCACAAGTGGGTGTCTATAAAGTAAAGAAATTTATTTTCTCACAGTTTAGGAGGCTAGAAGTCCAAATTCAGGGTGCCAGCTTTAGGGGAAGCCTCTGTCTGTTGGTTCTGGGGGCAAATCCTTGTCTCGGCTTCTCTAGCCCTAGAATTCCTTGGTCTCTTGGTGATCTCCACACGGTGTCTATCTTTCCTCCATTTGTGCTGGTTTGTTTCTGTGTTGATGCTACTCTTTATATTACTCAGAAGTGATTTTATTTATAACACACCCTACACTGATATGGCCTCATTAACATAACAAAGACATCCTATATCCAAATAGGATTACATCCACAGGTATGGGGATCAGGACGCCAAAGCATATTTTGGGTGGACATATTTAAATCCAGAACAATTATCATGATCCAGGGGTTGGTTTTCAGCTCACCCATTTGGGAACTTAATTCCATCATTTCCTCAGAGATGAACAGGCTACAGGGAGTTGATTCTCTAAATAAGAACTTGATTGGTAAAATTAGATACAGGTTACTCCTGAGGATAATCCCAGTCAGGATACTGAAATATAAAGCAAATATTCTCGATATGGACAAAAGTAGAGCAAAGCTTCAAAAGTGTTCTTATTCTTAAGGGATACGTCATCATTCTAAGGTAGCTGGATGAACTGCCCTTCTGTATTCTGGAGACATTTCTGGATAAAAGGTGACGGTTCTCAGAATTAGAAAGCTCCCACCCTGGCACAGTGCTTGAGAAGCCCTAACCAGTTTTGTGTAAATCCATGCAGACCACCTCCATCTATCATGCCATCATTGTCTTATACATAACAGGGTACAAATGAATGACAACCTTCTTTATAAGCTAGTGTTTCCCAACTCTATGTATATCGTGGCACCCATATACAATAACAACATCTGTATGGCGTATTGGGCTAAACTGATAGAGGGATCCCAGCCATCCCAAGTCCGGTTCTGCCACCCTAAGGTCTGAAGGAAGGAAAAATCCCCACACTCCTGTAGCTCATGATTGTCCATCAGCAGACCTTAGCACACCTGTTGGAAAGTTCTGTCACATACTACATACTATGGTCTTCTTGACTAGATTTGAGAGACACTCTTGGTGTATTTTAATAGAGATGGTAAGTACTCTAGTCTCATCAGCAACAAAACTTCTTTCAGGTTGTATTACATCTGATTCTTTCAATACTGAGTTTTTTTGTTTTTTGGGGGAGGAGGAGGAAGTTTGCTTTAATCTCAGTAGGTGATTTTTTTTTTTGGTACATATATATATATAAAACAAAACATTTACCACTTCAACATTTTTTTACATGTAAAATTCGGTGACAGTAATTAGGCTCATCATGTTGCAAGTGAATTTTGCTGGCCCTACTTCCTTTCTTCTAAATCTGGAATGCCTTCCTGATACACTCTGGAACTTGGAAGTATCTGGAAGGAAGATGCTTTTATATTCTGCCCAGATCTCCTCTTTAGGGCTCATACACCAATCCCCTAGCTGGTGGGGGCTCGCAGCTGTGTCCTTCACTGGGTGGGCAGTGCCCTTGGCAGGGAATTGCCTGGCCTAAGATTAAGCCCCCTCCTATGGATGGCTCACAGCCAATGACTGCAAAATGCAGCACTACAAAGGTCTGTCCTCTCTGCTTCAATTGGAGATGAGCAATTTTGAAGGCCTGTCCCAGCCGCAGAGCTCCCATATGGAGGGTCAGTTTATCCCTCCGGCCAACCCTGAAGGTGTATCTCCCAAAAGCACTCTCAATAAACTTTCTGCATACAATTCTCTGTCTCTGAGTCTGCTCCCAGGAAACCCAATCCAAGTCACTTCTTTTTGAGGTTTCCTTGGCATTTTATGCACTTAGTGTCATGTACTTTTTACTGTATAAAATAACCAGGTTTACTGTGAATTGTTAAACGTTAATTGATAATGTACGGGCTAGTGAGAAGCTAGAATTTATGGCAAAGTGCAATAAATCAGAAGAGAAATCTGAGCTTAACTGTGGAAAAGGAGGGAGAACCAAGAGAGACCAAAAGGTTACCTGTTCTCTATATCTTCTAGGACCTTCCCTCTCTGAGCCTCACTCTCCAAGTGACTGTCTAAGCTTTCTCCTGCTCAGACTTGCTGTGGTTCGACATTTCTCTGTTTCTCTAAGGCAGTTCTTCTCAAACTCCAGCATGCATCAAGACCTCTTGAAAACCTTATCAATAGGATTTTATAATCCTATGAAAGGCTTAAGGAGCCCTGGTTGCACAATGGTTAAGCACTTGGCTGCTAACCGAAATGTTGGTGGTTTGAACCCACCCAGTGGCTCCACGCAAGAAACACCTGGCGATCTGTTCCCATAAAGATTACAGCCTAATAAGGAGCCCTGGTGGCACAGTGGTTAAGAGCTCAGGCTGCTAACTAAAAGGTCAGCAGTTTGAATCTACCAGCCACTCCTTGGAGACTCTGTGCGGCACTGGAACTGACTCAATGGCACATAACAACAACAACTCTGTCACATGGGGTCGCTATGAGTCAGAGTCGATTTGACAGCACACAACAACATTATGAAATGCTTGTTAAAGCACAGATTCTTGAGTCTAGCCCCATGTGTGGGTAGGACCTGAACACTTGATTTCTAACACATTCCAGGTGATTAAAATGCTACTGATGTTGGTCCACACTTTGAGAACCACAGCTCCGACAGTTCCTAAATTTTTTCTGATGGCTGTTTGTTCTCTCAGATGGAAGAAGCACCATTTCAAACATTATAACATATATAATGGTATTATTACTCCTGTAACTTTAAAGAGTTAATTCAGTCTCTTAATTTGCTTAGTGAGAAACTCACTGTTAAGGGAGAGAATTCCCAGCCCAGTTGAGGCCTAACTATCTAAAGCTAAATCTTATGTGAAAAAGAGGTCACTTTTTCAAAAGAGGCTGCAAAGATTATAAACCAGATAGATTTGGCTTAATGGCAAGTTCCCCAAAGCAAAAGGGAGGGAGGAAGGAGATTGTCTTTTGGAGAAGGTTTTTCTTGAAGGCCCTTCCACTTGATCATGATCTGAAATGCTGACAGGGTCCATGCTGAACCTCACTTGTGCTTAAGAACTCAGACTCCAGCCCCGAGGGATTCTGGAGAAAGTGCTATAACTTCCTAGGCGAGTCTGTGGCAGCCTGTTCAGTGCTGGCAATAGTAATCTACATAGGGCCCCACTGCTGCAACCATTCTTTTTCTTCTGGCCCGGGGCCTTGTCACCCAGTGTATTTTTACTGGATATCTCCTAGGTCTGAGAGACCAAGCGTCAGGGCACTTCCTTCTTCAGAGTGTTGTGTCTGGGATGCTGAACCAGGCTTCCCAGTTCCCATGCACGCCTCCAGGCCGTGATGTAGCCCTGCTGGCTGGAGGTAGACAGGCTTGGCCTGTTCTTATCGAGAATGTTTTGTTCCAAGTTGCCCTAGAATTGTCTTCTGGAACCCTCTCACTGCAAGGGATCAAGAAAATCTTCAGATAAATCTTTCCTCTTTTCCTGATAAGGGATAAAATCAAAACATAGGCATCTGACTTATTTGGAAAATGACTGAGCTAACTCTAAGAGCTTAATGTAACCTCTCCCCCAGACTCTACCTTTGTTGCCTAGGAACCAACCCCTATTACTATTAAGGCAATAAGTTTCTTTGCAGTCAGCCTAAAGAATGTGAATACCTCGTGGAAACTTCTTTGTTCCCTGATGGAAACTCTGTTCCCAGTCTCCTCTGGAGATTGACACTCCAAGCAAGCTAACTTTTAACAGACCACTCCTAAAAATTTCCGTCATGTCGTTTGCTTTGTAACCAACATGAAGCTTCCCCCACTTGGCTCCATGTTTTTGTGTTTTGTCTTTTAGCCAATCAATGTATTCATGTAACCAGTAATTTCAGATTTTGCTTTACTTTGTCTCACCTTTGAGTGACCTCAGTCGCTGTAAACCAGTCAGAATATTGTGTTTTGTACTTCCTCCTCCAGCCCTATAACCCTGTACCCCCAATTTCTCCCCCTTGGATTCGTGTGTTCCATTTGCTGGGACTCCACATTTCCCCATTGCAATGTTCTTTTGTGCTGCAGCTGTCTCTATTTCCTCAATAAAACTACTTTCAATTTTAACCAGGCCTCTCAATTTTGCTCTACGACTTTCCCAAAGGTGGTTTACCCATCTTTAGAGCATCAGAAGGTCTTAGGACTCAGAGACACCTTGAGAGACCATCTAGTCCAGCCCTTTTTAATGATCATTAAATCCTCTTAATAATGATGATGATAATATTTTACGGGTTACAAAGTGCTTTCATATATAATACTCTTTCCTCATACACTACATCCAATCTATTAGAAAGCCCTATTGGCTCTTCCTCCAAAATATGCCTTATATCTCTGTCCATTTCTCTTCATCTTCTCTGCTACCACACAAGCCAACATGGTTTCTTAACTGGACCCCAGCATCAGCCTCCAAACATGTTTCTCCTTTTCTACTCCTGCTCCCCCACCATCCTTTCTCAACATAGCAACTAGCATGGTCTTTTGAAAGTATAAATTGGATTGTGTCATGTCCTGGCATCAGACCTTTCAATGGCTTCCCATTAGTCTTAGAATAAAATCCAAACTCTACCTAGGCCTACCTGATGTGGCCCTTGCAATCTTATCAACTGCACCCCTGCCCCAACCCTTTCTCTCATCTACTTGTTTCCAAGGAGCCCTGGTGGGTTTCCCAGGCTGTAATCTTTATGGGAAGGAGCCTTGGTGGTGCAATGGTTATGTGCTCAGCTTCTAAACGAAAGACCAGTCATTCGAACTCACCAGCCATTCCGCTTGAGAAAAAACCTGAAGATCTGTTCCTGTAAAGATTGTTGTTGTTGTGTGCCACTGAATCAATTCCAACTCACAGAAACCCTATAGGATAGAGTAGAATTGGGTTTCCTAGGCTATAATCTTTATGGGAGCAGATGACCAGGTCTTTTCTCCCATGGAGCAGCTGGGTGGGTTAGAACCACTCAGGTTTGCAGCTGAACACTTAATCCTTGCACCACCAAGGCTCTTTCCCATAGAGATTACAGCCCAGGAAACCCTATGGGACAGATCTACTCTGTAATATAGGGTCACTATGAGTCTGAATCAACTTGACAGCACACAGCAACAAGTCTTGTTTCCAGACACAATGACTTCCTCTACATCCAAACACACTGAGCTCCTTCCTAACCTAGAACTTCTGCAATCCACTGTCTGTAACATGCTTCGTTCAGATCCACCCAATCCAAAGAAGTCTTCCACCCTTGTCACTGACAGCATCCTGTTTTATTTTATTCATAGCACTTATTGCTACCTGATATGCCTGTTCATGTCTCCTGCCCATAAGAATGTAAGTTCCCTGAGAGACTTTGCTTCCTTCAGTGTTGTATCCCCAGGACCCAGAGAAGTACCTGACTCATAGTAAACCAAAAAAAACCCATTGCTGTCCTGTGGATTCCGACTCATAGTGGCCCTATAAAACAGAGTAGAACTGCCCCATGGGGTTGCCAAAGCTGTAATCTTTATGGATGCAGACTGCTACATCTTTCTCCTGTGAGGCAGCTGGTGGGTTTGAACCACTGACCTTTCAGCTAGTAGCTGAATGCTTAATGACTGCACCACCACGGCTCCTTTGACTCATAGTAGGTATTCTACAAGTGTTTGTTAATTGAATTATCTAGTTTGATGCTTGGAAATGCTGTGAGGTAGAGATTACTTGTCCTAGTTCACAGGTATCTCTGGAGTAAGGAAGTTAACTGATTCCAGTTTAAGAACATTCCGCTGGAGAGTGGCAAAGGAGAAACTAAGCCCACTCTTTCACTATCAAGTATAGTACTTGCTTTAACAATTTGCAGTGTACTTTGTATAAACTTTATCTACTTGATAAGTCAAGTAGGATTGTATCCAGAAAGTTACAAGTCTGTCAACCATTCTCTCAACCATTCTCTTATGTCTGCAAAAATCTTCCTGCTAGGACAGTGGGAAAGAAGTTGTGAGTCTGAAGGAACAATTGTGATATCTTTGTCTACGACTCAGTTCTCTTTGGTGTGTGTTTTTGTTCCATACCTGCTCTGCTCCAAACAAGCCCATTTACAGCACATATAAGGAAAAAAAAAATCCACCTTCTCACTCTAGCCTACTCTGTTAAAATAGCTACCATGTGCCAGGCAACCCTACAAACCAAACCAAACCCGCTGCCATCCAGTCGATTCCAACTAATAGCAACCCTATAGGACAGAGTAGAACAACCCCATAGGGTTTCCAAGGCTGTAAATCTTTACAGAAGCAGACTGCCACATCTTTCTCCTGAAGAGCAGCTAGTGGGTTCAAACTACCAAAGTTTTGGTTAGCAGCCAAGGGCTTTAAACAATGCACCACCAAGGCTCCTTCCAAGCAACCCTACCAAACCCGTTGCCATTGAGTCGATTCTGACTCATAGCAATGCTAAAAGCTAGATATTAACTCCATTTTGCAGTTGAGAAAATGGAGGTTCAGAAGATAAGTAACTTGCTAAGGTCACAAAACTAAGTTGCAAGACAGATTCAAATCTAGTATGACTCCAAAATTATAGTCTTTTCACTATACTACACGGCCTCTTCTAGGAGGTCACATAAGTGACTCTGTGCTGTTTATTTATTACACTTGACCCGCTCCCCATTCCTTTCTATTCCTCTGCCAAAGGGAAGCAGTGTTGCATAGTGGATAGACCACAGGCTCTGGAGAGAGAAGAATTGGGCCCCTTCCAGGCTATCTGAACATGTTATTTGGTCTCTTTATTATTATGCAGCTTATTCATCTCTAAAAGAAAGGAAAAAGCACCACCATTCAGATATAAAGAGATGATGTGTATAATGTTCTCTGAGGACTTGAAAGTGCTGTATGTGTTAGCTGGTATTATTATAATCCATTTACATCATTTCTTTATAACTCTGAAGTAAAAACTTAACTTACAGGAATCCTTTTTTGATTAAAACAAACCCGTTTAATCATTCTCTTGGTTTGTGTGCTTTCAGCATTAGCAAGTAATTATGGGCTCATTTTCAAATAAATTCAGTGTTTTCTTTGTCTCATCAAATGGACTGTTCATGGAGGGCAGGGATTAAATTTTCTATTTCTTTTGTATCCTCTTATTATGGCTCAGTGGTTAAGAGCTCGGCTGCTAACCAAAAGGTCAGCAGTTCAAATCCACCAGCTGCTTTTTGGAAATCCTGTGGGGCAGTTCTACTCTGTCCTATAATGTCTATGAGTCGGAATCGACTCAACGGCAACAGATTTTATTATGCCCAACACAAACCAAACCAAACCAAACCAAACCCATTGTCGTTGAGTTGATTCTGACTCATAATGACCCTAAAGGACAGAGTAGAACAGCCCCATAGGGTTTCCAAGGAGTGGCTTGTGGATTTGAACATTTATCAGGATCTCAATAAGTCCAGGTTGAAGGTTTGATTCAAGAAGAATTTGTGGGAAAAGTCAAAAGACATTTTGCTCATGGGGAGTGTCTTAGTCATCTAGTGCTGCTATAACAGAAGTACCACAAGTGGATGGCTTTAACAAATGGAAGTTTATTCTCTCACAGTCTAGAGGCTGGAAGTCCGAATGCAGGGCGCCAGCTCCAGGGGAAGGCTTTCTCTCTACCCACTCTGGAGGAAGGTTGTTGTCATCAATCTTGCCCTGCTCTAAGAGCTTCTCAGCACAGGGACCCCAGGTCCAAAGGATGCTTGCCCCTGGCTCTACTTTCTTGGTGATATGAGGTCCCCCTGTCTCTCTGCTCACTTCTCTCTTTTATATCTCAAAAAAGATTGGTTCAACCCACTCTTGTAGATTGAGTCCTGCCTCATTAACATAACTGCCACTAGTTCCATCTCATCAATGTCACAGAGACAGGATTTACAACACATAGGAAAATCACATCAAATGACAAAATGGGCTAGGCAAATTGATACATGACAGTCCCCAAAATATCTGTAAGCTTGGCTGGGCCATGATTCCCAGTATCATATGATTGCCTACCATTTTGTCATCTGATGTGATTTTCCTATGTGTTGTAAATCCTGTCTCTATGATGTTAATGAGGTGAGATAGGCGGCAGTTATGTTAATAAGGCAGGACTTAGTCTACAAGATTGGATTGTGTCTTGAGCCAATCTCTTTTGAGATATAAAAGAGAGAAACAAGCAGAGAGACTGGGGACCTCGTACCACTAGGAAACAAGGGCCAGGAGCAGAGCGCGTCCTTTGGACCCAGGGTTCCTGGGTGGAGATGCCCCTAGTCCATGGGATGACTGATGAGAAGGACCTTCCTCCAGAGCCAACAGACAGAGAAAGCTTTTCTCTGGAGCTGATGCCCTGAATTTGGACGTCTAGCCTACTAGACTGTGAGAGAATAAAATTCTCTTTGTTAAGGCCATCCACTTCTGGTATTTCTGTTGCGGCAGCATTAGATAACTAAGACAGGGACACAATTCAATTCATGACATTCCACCCTTTGGCCCCCCAAAATCCATGTTCTTGCCACATGTAAATCACATTCACTCCATCATATCATAGCAAAAGTCTTAAATCAACTCCAAGTTCAAATTCCATCCTGGGGCAAAATTCCTCTTCATATGTGAAATCTAGAATATAACTTATCTGCTTCCAAAGTACAATGGTGGCACAGGCACAAATGGGAGAAACTTGAAGGAAAAAAGGGGTAACAGGCACCAAGCAAGTCAACCAAACACATTACTTAGCCCTCAAGGCTTGAAAATAATCCTCTGTTCTCTGAGACCATTTACATAATGGCCCTGCCCTCCAGACTCTTGGTATTGGCCACACTCTCTTGATTCTGAGTGAAGGTCCCTCAGCCTTGGGCTTTGGCTCCACCTTCCAGGCCCACTGGAACAGCAACTCTGCTCCCTGGGCTTTAGGAGCACTACTCTCCTAGTCCATATGAGTGATGACTCCACCCTTAGAAACTCCAGAGGCCATGGCTCCAACTTTTGAGACCCCAGAGGTCATGGCCATATCCTTTGAGACTGAGGCAGCTCTGCTTCCTGTGTTCCTTGTCTCTTCAGCTTCTTCTTCCTGGTTCCTTGGCTTCTCGGCCCCTTGGGCCTCACCACCCATGACTGCTCTGCTTGGGAAAGTGTTCCAAAGCTCTGTAGCTCCACTGATAAGTGCATGGAGGCACCCCACTCTGCCAGGAAGCCTCCTGAGCAAAGGCACTCAGCTCTCTCTCTCTCTGTGGATTGGCTCCAGTGATGTCTTGTGCTGCTCTCCTGGTTCTGCTGCTGCTGGTTCTCTGCTGCTGCTTCTTGCCATTTATGTCATCTCCAGTATAACAGTCCTCCTCTCTTCCTTCTGAGTCCTCACCAGAATTGTCTTTGATGTCCATAATTCCACCAACAGTCTGTTCACAGCAATCTAGGCTTTTACTATTAGGCACCTTAAAACTCTTCCAGCCTCTATCCTTTCAGTTACAAAACTGCTTCCACATTTTAGGTACCTGTTAGAACAACACCCCACTCTCAGTACCAAATTCTGTCACAGTCATCTAGTGCTGCTATAACAAAAGTACCACAAGTGGATGGCTTCAACAGGGAGTAAGACATTTAAAGAAAACCAGTCTGGTGAATCCAGAAAGTGAAAATTAAGCTGGGAAGGGAAATATGACCCTAAGTGGTTTAGCAAAGAATAACAGGAACGTTGTGAGGGTTTTAAGTCCTGAAATCCCTCGCAATACTTACACATTTTGAGAGGCTGGATCTTGATTCTTTCTGTTTTAGGGCTGGCATGATACAATGTAAAACTTACTAACTAGGAGCCAAAAACCTGGGTTGCAGTCTAAGATTTGGCAGGTCAGTCAACATCCCTAAGTCGGTGTTTTAGTTTGTAATATGGTAGTGCTGAACTAGATTCTTGTAAGGTTATTTCCAGCTCAAAAATGTTATGAAAGCACAGACAAGAGGCTAATTTTCTTAAAACATAAAGACTACCTACAAAATAGTTTTAAAAAGCCAGTCACCCAACAGAGGGTGAAGTATATAAGCAGTTTACAGAAAAGAAAATATAGGCATCTTTTAAACAAAGAGAGCAATGCAAATTAAAACTACAAATTGATGCAATGTTTTCATCATTAAGAAGGTCCTTAACACACTGTGTTACTGAGAGTGTGAGAAAGCAACTACTCAAAAATTAGTGGAAGTGTTACTAGAATATTCTCTTGTTGCTGTTGGGTGTCGTAGAGTTGATTTCAACTCATAGTGACCCCATGCGACAGAGTAGAACTGTCCCATATGATTTCCTAGGTTGTAATCTTTATGGAAACAGATTGGAAGGATCGCCAGTCTTTCTCCTTCGGAGCAGCTGGTGGGTCGAACAACCGCCCTTTCAGTTAGCAGCCAAGTGCTCAACTGTTTGTGCCACCAGGGGTCCTTTTAGGAATATTCTCTAGGGAAGACAATTTGGTGATTACTGCTAAAATTTAAAATTCACATACGCTTTGATGTGGAAATTCTAGTCATAGGTGTTTATCGTAAAGATCAACAGCAACGGGGTGGGGGTTATATTCACATTCAACCATGTGAAAGAGCATTCACTGCAGCATTATCTGTAGTATCAAAAGATTAAGACAATCTAAATGTTCATCTATAATCATTATTGAAGTAAATTATACCATCTTTTTATAAAATGCAGTGATAATCTCTAAAAAGAATGAGGATTCTCTATGTACTAATGGAGCCCTGGTGGCACAGTGGTTAAGAGGTTGGCTGCTAACCAAAAGGTCAGCAGTTCAAATCCACCAGCCACTCCTTGGAAACCCTATGGGGCAGTTCTACTCTGTCCTATAGGTTCACTATGAGTCGGAATCAACTCAACAGCAACGGGTTTTGTTTTGGTTTATATGTACTAACGTTGACAGATCTTCAAGATATATTGTTTAATGAAAAAAGCAAAGGGCAGGACAGTGTATAGTATAGTGGCACTTGAGTTATTAAACAGAAAAGAATATATACCTGTTAAACAAAATGCATATTACTTTTACTTGGAAATAATTTAAAACTTACAAAAAGGTGTGAAAATAAAAACAGTACAAAGAACAACACCTATAATACCTTTCACCCAGATTCATCTGCTTTTAACTTTTTACCCCATTTGCTTTATCATTTGAATATGCATAGTTTTAATATCTCTGGAAGCTATCTTAAGAAACTTGTAACAATGGCTACCTCCATGGAGGGAACTGAGTGGCTGGAGGCAGGGGAGGAAGACTATTTTACTGTATGCCCTCTTGAAATTTTGAATTCTGTATTATATACAAAACATTAAATTAAAAATTATATGAGGATCGCTGTAGAAATTCTGGGGTCTGTACCTTTGGAGGAAAGATTCCAGTGAAGGAAGTCAGATATCTGAAAAGGTGAAAATGAAAGTCAAAAGATAGCCCAGAGTAACCAAATAGTGATGAGGGAGAGTGTCTTTTTATAGTACTACAGCTGACAAAGGAAGAAAGAATGATAAAATTAGTTTATCAGCATTTGCAAACCCTAATGGAGTCCTGGTGGCATAGTGGTTAAGAACTCAGACTGATAACTAGAAGGTCAGCAGTTGGAATCCACCATCTCCTCCTTGGAAATCCTATGGGGCAGTTCTATTCTGTCCTATATAGTCGCTATGAGTTGGAATCTACTAAACAGGTTTGGTTTTTTGGTTTAATGTATAGTGGATCTAGAGAATAGTCAACGACAGCTGTTAACACACACACAAAAAACTTGTTGCCATGGAGTCAACTTCGACTCATGGTGACCCCGCGTGTTATAGTGTAAACTGCTCCATAGGGTTTTCTTGGCTGTAATCTTTAAATAGAAGCAGATCACCAAGTCTTTCTTTCATGGCACTGTTCGGTGAGTTCAAACTGCCAACCAGTTGAGCACAAACCGTTTGCAATACCTAGGGACCTTAGCACCAAAAAAGATGTTTGTATTTATATGCCTCCTGATGAAAGTATGCAACACTGCCTGTGAAGGAGTCATGCCAAAAAAATTGATCCTGAACTGGATCATCTTCTAGACCTATCTATCAATTAAAGGAAATACAGGGGCCAGAGGAACATGTTAAATAACACTGCCTGTCCCTAGGCAACAGTCAGAGGGGAAAAAAAAGACTTATGCTCAAGAAAATACAAAAATTAGGAATAAGAAAGGGGAATTAACTATAAATATAAGAAGGATTTTAAACGGTAAAATATAACACATGATTTTATGTGAATAATTAGAAAACTTCAGTGAAATAGATGGTTTTCTTGGAAAATATAATCAAAATTGACTCAAAAAAATACAAGAAAAACTATTACACCAATAAAGAAGAAAAAATGAAAAAAGTTGTTAAATATTAACTCTAAAACAGGATTTGGGCTGGGGCTTGGGATGCTGCCTTGGGCCCTCAACCCTCAGATCCACTTCTCACCATTCCTCTGCTGAACACTATCTTTGGGAGGCCAACCCCTGTGGCCTGTGCTTCCCAGGCTCCTGTGTCAGTGGGCTGCTGGTCAATTCAGAAAATGGGGGGTATTGGCAGGAAGCTGGAGGTCAGGGGAGGAGAGAAGCCAGGGTTGTTTGTCTTGAGAAACAGTTTTTAATTCTCCTGGAATCCAGATTTCTGGGGTCCGCAAAGTTAGGGTGATCAACCTAAGCCACTTGCCTTTAGGTGTCCTTCTGAACCTTGAGCCTTGAAGAAACGGGTTTCTAAAAGTCACCTTTGAGTTAAACAATGGTCTAAATAAACTAGTAAAACCATTTTATCTTGGGCATTGTGCTCTATTAAAGAATTCAGTCAGTTATATTGAAACAAGACTCCAAAGGTCAGACTGGGAGCTATGTTTTGGAGTAAATCAATAAGTATTTTAATTGTTCTTCAAGAAAATGCTGTATGAAATCCTTCATGACCACAAATTGTTCATCAGTTCTGTTTTAGCCATTTTTCTATGAAAACACTGATAAATTTGGGTATAAGAATCTTTAGGGGTTCTCTCATCTTCAGAACATGTTTGACTCTATAGTCAAAATGGTACCACAATTTGCAAATCATATATTAAATAAGTTTCAGTCAATTATATTATTGGCTTAATTTTGTTTGTTTGTTTGTTTTAACAGCCCCTATCCTACTCCTACGCGGCCACTGATGGCATTTCCCTCACTGGTTCCCTCTTTTCTGTAGCTTCAGCTCCTTCTGGGCACAGCAGCATGGTTCCAGTTCCACCTCCTGACTGTGGCCTTTGGACTCTAGGAACACCACCTCCTCCCTCTACGCTTTCCAGACTAGAAGTAGGAGTGCTTCCTACTATTGCTAATTTCACTTGGTTGACGTTTTAGCTCCTTCCAACACCTGTGTAATTAATTCCTTGTACTAAATTTCCTCTTTTTAAATACTCAGAGTAGTTTCTGTTTTCCTGATTGGACACTGACAGATACAGATGGTTTTACAGGTTAACTATTTCAAACTTTTAAAGAACAAATAATCTCCAAGGTCTGTAAGTTTCAGACCATAGAAAAGAAGGAGGGTCTTCTTTCTTTCTTTTATAAGATCAGTACAATATTGATACAAAATCAGTGTGATCATTAAGGTTGTGTGTCAACTTGGCTGAGCCATGATTCTCAGTGGTTTAGCAGTTATGATGTAGTCTGGCAGTCATATAATGATGTGATCACCTCCATGATGGGATCTGCTGTGAGCAGTCAATCACTTGGAAGTGAGTTTCCTTGGAGGTGTGGCCTGCATCCAATATATGCGGACTTTCTGGCAAGGCTCCTGGGTTTTTGCTCACACTGGACCCTGATGCTGGCTCCTGTTCGTCTGACCTCCGGTTCTTGGGACTTGAACTAGCAGCTTACCTGCTGTCTTGTCTGCCAATCTTAGGATGCATTGGTCTCTGCAGACTGTGAGCCAGGAGAAGACTGCAGTCTGACTCACGGACTTGGGACTTTCCAGCCTCTACAACTGCATGAGCCATTTCCTTGATATAAGTCTTTCTCTATATTTATACACTTTACTGGTTTTGCTTCTCTAGAGAACCTAGCCTAAGACAATCAGATAATCATGGAAGAAGAAAACTATAAATGAGGCATAAAAATGTTTTTCATACGGTTGCCTCATTTGTGAAAATGTGTCACTACAATTCAGTGCAGGAAAGGATGGTCTTTTCAACAAGTTGTGTTGTGTCAACTGGTATGTATTAAAATAAAAAGGAACATTGACCTTCTACTTTGCATCATACCAAAAAAATAATAATAAATAATTTGAGATGGACCTTAGGCATATACATGGAAGCTAAAGCAATAAAGCTTCTTAAGAAACCACAGGAGATTATCTTCAGGACTTTGGATAGGCAGGAGCCCTGGTGGCACAGTGATTAAGTGCTCAGCTGCTAAATCACAGGTGGGCATTTCAAACCCACCATTTGCTCCATGGGAGAAAGATGTGGCAGTCAGCTTACACAAAGATTTGCAGCCTTGGAAACCTATGGGGTAGTTCTAGGGTTGTATAAGATCACTGTTAGTTTGTTGTACCGTGGTGGCTTTTGTGTTGCTGTGATGCTGGAAGCTATGTCATTGGTATTTCAAATACCAGCAGGGTCACTCATTGTGGACAGGTTTCAGCTGAGCCTTCAGACTAAGACCGACTAGGAAGAAATATTTGGCAGTCTACTTCTGAAAAAAATTAGCCAGTGAAAAACTTATGAATAGAAGTGGAACATTGGCATAGTGCTGGAAGATGAACCCCTCAGGATGGAAGGTACTTAAAAGACTACTTGGTCCCACTCCTAGGAATATATCCTAGAGAAATAAAAGCCGTCACACAGACATATGCACATCCATATTCATTGCAGCACTGTTCACAATAGCAAAAAGATGGAAACAACATAGATGCCCATCAACAGATGAATGGATAAACAAAATATGGTACATATACACAATGGAGTATTATGCAATGATAAGCAACAATGATAAATCTGTGAAGCATCTCATAACATGGATGAAACTGGAGAACATTATGCTGAGTGAAATAAGTCAATCACAAAAGGACAAATATTATATGAGACCTCTATTGTAAAAACTCATGAAAAAGTTTACGCACAAAAAGTAACAATCTTTGTTGGTTATGAGGGATGGGAGGGGTGGGGGAATACTAAATAGACGATAGATAAGTGGTAACTTTGGTGAAGGGTAAGACAGTACACAATACTGGGGAAGCCAGCACAACTTGTACAAGGAAAGGTGTCCATAGACACATCCAAACTCCCTGAGGGACTGAATTGCTGGGCAGAGGGCTGTGGGATCTATGGTCTCAGAGAAAATCTAGCTCAATTGACATAACACAATTTATAAAGACAATGTTCTACATTCTACCTTGGTGGGTAGCATCTGGGGTCTTAAAAGCCTGTCAGAAGCTGTCTAAGATACTCCACTGATCTCACTCCTTCAGGAGCAAGGGAGAATGAAGAGAACAGGATACAAGGAAAAGATTAGTGCAAAGGACTAATGGACCACAGCTACCAAGGCCTCCACCAGACTGAGTCAAGTACATCTAGATGGTGCCTGGCTACCACCACTGACTGCTCTGACTGGGATCGCAATAGAGGTTCCTGGACAGAGCTGGGAAAGGATGTAGAACAAAATTCTAACTCACAAAAAAAAGACCAGATTTACTGGCCTGACAGTCTGGAGAAACCCCGAGAGTATGGCCCCTGGACACCCTTTTAGCTCAGTGGTGAAGTCACTCCCGAAGTTCACTGTTCAGCCAGAGACTGGACAGCCTCATAAAACAAAATGGGACTAATGAGGCACAGCAGTCCAGGGACTAGTAGGCAGGAGGGGACAAGAAATCTGGTGATAGGGAACCCTAGGTTGAGAAGAGACAGTGTTGACATGTCATGGGATTGCTAACTGTCACAGCCCCTCACACAGGGCACCATCTGTCACAGCAGCGACAGTTGTCAGGACGGTGAAGACAGTAACCAACTGCACAACTCTTACAGAGAAGTGGGGCCAGGAGGGTCACTCTGAGGAGTCAACCCCCGGCTTCAGTCCCAGGAGTTTATTTATAGTCAATACAGCAAGCAGTGAAGCAAATAACAGAACAACGGGCTTTGGGTGAGTAACAATAAGTTTCGGGCAAAGGAGAAGGAATTCAGGTAAACAAGCCAATCAGTAACAGGGCAGTAAGTTTGGGAAAACAAGTCATGCCTAATCTCATTCTTATCGCTGACAAGTCTCCAACATGAAGTATACAACATAGAGGCCTGTGGGGGCTGCGGTTGTCAATAGTAAAGCCATGTTTAAATGGCATATATCCCACATCTCCCCCATTTTGTTTAGTTAATGAAATAAGAATCAAGAGGGTTTTCACTGGTCCAACAAGTGTCTGGTAGGACAAAGTAAAATTTTCTCTACAAGATAAAGTCTAAGATTATCTCAGCTACTGTCTCCACACCTCAGGGCCTGGCGATTCAGTGAGTCCTTGTGAGCCCAGCTACGGCTGGGGCACACTCCATATGTTTAAGGAGGAGAAGTAGCATAGCTATGAGTAACACCTTGACTTAGTTGCCTAGATGGCAGCTATGGCAAACTCTTTAGACTCACGGTGCTGATTTTCCACCGGATACCATTTGGTTCTTCACCAGGTTATTACTTAATGCCTGGGCTTAAGTCTCCTAGATGGTGGCTGTAGCAGGCTCTTTAAACTCACGGTGCTGGTTTTGCACTGGATACCATTTGGTTACTAAGTAAGAGCGATGCTCTTATCAATTGCATAGCCGGAGTGAGCAGACTCAATTTGCCTTTCAGGTGTGTAAGACAATAGAGGATGATCTTATGAGGATAATATAATCCTCTGCACTAGTAATATTCTAATTGTTGGACCCATGGGTTTCCTCTGACTCTCATTTTGTCAGGTAAACACTAACTTTTAACATCCACTGAAATTATTATTCTTAAAGGCTTAAAGATTTATAAAGGCTCAAAGATTCATTAACAATCAAACAAGCAATGATTTACACAGCCTCACTATTACCTGGAAGGGAATCACTAGGAAGGGTAATTTACACATCATAACAGATTTAACAATCAAACAAACACTGATTTACACAAATTTACTATCAATTGGAAAGGAATCATCTAACTTAGAAATCTATGTATACAGAAGCATCTAACTAGGAGAAGCAGAAAATATAGAGGAATTTACACATAACAAATTTTCATTGGGAACTTACTGATTAACAAATTACTGATTAACAAGATAATATAGGATGACTATTGAGAATAGATTGTCACGAGGGAAACCATAGCTAGAAACAGGCTTCCAGATGCAAGTGGGGCACCTGCAGTTGAGAGAATATGCTCAGCTTTGGAGGAGAGGGCTTTCAGACCTCTCCATGTTACCGGCACAGCAGAGCCTTGTTGTTTAGTTTTCTTCTCTGGAGGAGGGGGCGTTGGTGTCGGCTGTGGCTCTGGAGTTGGAGCTGCTGGTGGCCCCAGTAGTGTCAGTGGCTATAGCGGGTCCCAGCGGTAGGGGGGTGGCTGTCGCCAGAACATGATATGATTTTACTAGTCGAGCAGGAATCCAAAGCAGACCTGTAAGAGACAAAACAGCTGCATACCCTCACCCCCAGGTTAGTAATTCTACAGGTCCTTGCCAGACAGAGAGATTTTGAGGATCTTTATAGAGGACCTGTGGGCGAGGTCGGGTGTCAGAGGGGATAAAATGTCATTCTGCAGCAGTACAACCATCTTTAGCAACCGATAAAAAGTTAAAAACAAAGAGAGCTTTGGCAAGTCTTTCATTCTTGTCACATACTCTAGACCCGTCATCTCCCCCCTTTTGTTTATTTAAGAGCCTGCCCTTGAGGATTATAGGGAATGCCAGTGGAATGAAGAATATTCCAAGTGGCACAAAATTGTTGAAATTTAGCAGAAGTATATGCAGGCCCCTTATCAGTTTTAAGAGCTTGGGGACATCCCATAGTTGCAATGGCTTGGGTAAAGTGGTCACAGGCATGAGTAGAACGTTCTCCAGAAAGGGCTGTAGCATAAAGAAACCCAGAACATGTATCTATGGACACATGGAGATATTTAAGTTTCCCAAAGGGAGGAAAGTGTGTTACATCCATTTGCCATAATTGGCTAATAGACCACGTGGGTTGACGCCAGCAGCAAAAGACAGGGGAGAAAAGCATTGGCAGTCAGGACAGGTGTGAACAATTTGTTGTGCTTCAGTAAGAAGGATAGAAAATTGTTTTTGAAGTCTGCACGCATTTTTATGAAGAAATTATGAGAAGTTTGTGCATCAGAAAAGGCAGAGCCAGCAAGTAAATCAGCGCAAGAATTGCCATCAGAAAGAGGCCCTGGCAAGGGTGTATGGGAGCGCACATGTACCACAAAAAAGGGAGAGTTATGGCTATTAAGCAGGGTTTGGAGCCTTTTAAATAAGGTAAATAACTCATAATCAGGACTAAATCAAAGAGTTACATGGCTAATATGTTGAATAGTGTGAACAACATAAGCAGAATCAGCAATTAAATTGAACGGCATTGATTTAAAAATTTCAAAGGCAGCAACAGCTGCCGACAGCTCAGCACGCTGTGTAGTGGAAGCCTTTTGTGTAATGAAATGTTGTCAGGCACTGTCCGTCTGCCAAGTGACCACTCCTTTTCCAGTTTTTCCTGATCCGTCTATAAAGGCGGTAGGAGCATTAGCAAGGGGTGAAGGAGAGAGCATAGTGGAAAGTTGTAAAGGAAGAAGTTGTAGGGTAGAGAGTGGCTTTGAAGTGGGATAAGAATAAATTATTTGCCCAGTAAAATCAGCCAAAGCGATCTGGAGCTCTTCAGAATTAAGAAGAGCATGATCAAAAGCTGTTTTTGTTACCCCAAAGTATGTAAAATGAGGGTCAGAACCCAAAAGCTGTTGAGTGTGGGTGCGTCCTTGTATTAATAAGTTAATGCGCTGAGAGAAGCATGTAAACAACTGTTGCAGAGGGCGATAAGGAAGAAAAAGCCACACAAGTGCTCCGAAGTCAGGAGTAAATTGACAGAGCACACCTGTAAGACTATGAGGAGTATTTAATAGGAGAAGGTAAACAGGATGATTTATCTGTAAACGAGTTAAAAATTTTTCTTTAATGGCTTGGTTAACAAGTAATAATTCATGGCGTGCTTGGGGAGAGAGTGTCCTCATAGAGGTTAGAGCAGGATCACCCTTAAGGGTCTCAAATAAGTGGGCTAGTTGAGAGGTTGTTATGCCAAGTGAAGGTCGCAGCCAATTAATATGACCAAGGATCTTTTGGAGGTCATTTAGAGGAGTTAAGGCCTTGGGAATTATAATTTCTGGTGTTTTAGGGCAAATGATATGGGTGTCAAGATAGTATCCCAAATACCGCCACGGGGTGAAAGACTGAACCTTCTCAGGGACTATTTGTAAGCCAAAACTTTGTAACGCTTGCTGAACAGAGACAAGAAGTGAATCAAGTTGTTCTGGTTTGGGATGGACTAGGAGAATGTCGTCCATATAATGATATAGAAGACATGATGGAAAGGCTCTTCGGACTGGCTTAAGAGCCTTATCAACTAATATTAACAGATAGTTGGACTATTGACCATGCCCTGTGGGAGAACAGTCCACTCATAACGCTGCATAGGACAACAATTATTCATAGAAGGAACTGAGAAGGCAAATTTAGCACAATCATTGGGATGGAGTGGGATTGTAAAAAAACAATCTTTAAGATCAATAATAATGACATTATATGTTTGAGGAATACAGGTCGGATTGGGAATTCCTGGTTGGAGAGGTCCAATAGGGACAAGACGTTGATTAACATCCCGTAAGTCATGAAGGAGCCTCCGTTTTTTGGATTTTTTAGGGACACAGAAAATAGGTGTATTCCAAGGGCTGCAGAAAGGCCGGATGTGTCCGGCCTCTAACTGTTCCTGGACAAGTCTTTTAAGGTGTTCTAATTTCTCTTATTAATGGGCCACTGCTCAACCCAAACAGGAGGGCCAGGTATCCAGGTTAATTTTAACAGAGGGTCTGTTTGAGCAGTGGCCCCTATGAAAAATCCTGAGGGGTGCCAATTTGAACAGTCCACTGGGAGAGTAAATCTCGTCCCCATGATATAGTAGACAAAGGAAGGATAAAGGGACAGATAGAAGCGGGCTGTCCATCAGGGCTATAGAAAACAATGGGAAGTGTACTTTGAAAAGGACACTGTGTTCCTCCAACTCCTGTGAGGGTTTCAGCGGTTTGCTTCTTGGGCCAAGAAGAGGGCCAGGAATCAGAGGAGAAGATAGTTACATCTGCCCCAGAATCTATGAGCCCTTTAAACATGTGATCATTGACCTGAATAGTAAGATACAGTCGGGAAGATTGTAACTTAGTAACCCAAAAAGCGTCAGTACTGCCGAAACCCCCAGCTCGTCTTGGGGTAGTGGGAGCAGAGGGGACTACAAAGGGAAGTAAAATTAGCTGTGCTGTTTTATCAGAGGGGGTAATGTTCCAATAATAGAGACTGGAAACCATAATTTTAATTTGACCTTCGTAATCAGAGTCTATTACACAGGATAAACAGTTAGACCTTGAGATGTAATACTAGAGCGACCCATTAGGAGTCCTAAATATCCTCGAGGCAGGGGTCCCCAAACCTGTGTTTCTATAAGAAAAACTTTTCCTGCCTCATCTATTATAGCCCCTTCTGCTAAGGGTAAATCTAGACCTGCACTCCCTTCCATGGCTGCCTTTAAATCATTGACTTGCAAACGTTGCAGTTTGGAGTCTATGCTGTGGTCTCCACACTCCACACTCGGGGGCTCCCTGGATTTTTTGGGGTGCGAGAGCTCTCGCCCCTCTTCCCGTTTCCCGGCATAGGGCTGCCTTGATTATTAAGTTGAGACCTGCACTGATTAGCCCAATGAAAGCCTTTACCACAGTGGGGACACTTTCAGTTGGAAGTTTAGTGTTGGCATTTTTATTTTTTAACCTATGACAGTCCTTTTTAAAATGTCCAGGTTTACCACACCCAAAACAGGTGGCAGTGGATGGACAGAGAGCTGCCACTAATACGTGTGCCTTATGAGTTTCTGTGCCAACATTTTGACATGCTCTAATCATTTCAGCTAAATTAAGATTCTGTGCCTTTAAGGGGGCTAAAACAGCTCGACAGTCAGCATTAACAGTTTCGTAAGCAAGCTGGAAACAAAGAACTTCAGCTGCTTGTTGATTATCTACCTGTTGGGAAATGGCCATTTGGAGGCGGTTGATAAAATCAATGTAAGGCTCGTTTGCCGCTTGGCGAATAATGGCGGATGAGCTGGTGGGTGTTCTGGAATCAGGGATTTTACTCCAGGCTTTGGTGGCAGCATCGGAGGCTTGACTGAATGCTTGCCTATTCATCTGACTCTGGGCCTGGGGAGTGGAATGATTCCCAACACCCAGGAGCATGTCAAGATTAACAGGGATAGTATGGTTAAGATTGTTCATGGCATAAAGGTTATAATGTTCCTTGTATTCTTGACTCCATACGCTAAATTGAGCAGAGGTTAAGACTGTTCACATTAAAACGTTCCAATCCCAGGGGGTCATCTCGTAGTTTTGTCCTATAGCTTCTACAATTCCTTTTGTAAAGGAACACTGTAAACCATTCTCTATCATGCTTTTAAAGAGTTCTTTAAAAACTTGAAAGTCAAGGCCATCGTGACGGGGCGGTCCTGCTCCCCGAGTGACAGGATAAGCAGAAAACCTTTCTTTCTCACAGCCCTCTCGCAAACATCTCTCCATAAGAGACTCATGTTGTGAGAAATCAGCCTCGGGAGGCTAGGGGAGGGAGCCAAAGGAGCTGCCTGTAAGGACTGCAGGGCAAGGCGACAGTAGTGCCAAGCAATAAGAACTGAAGCTGGGATGTTCATGTCATGAATGATGTTACCAATATGTTCCCATGCTTCTACGTCAAGGTTTTCCCACAAGGGATACCAAGGACAGGCAGATTCAATTAAAAGCAGAAGTTGGGTAAGAGCTTCTTCTGGCACGTTAAGCTTAGAGGCCTTTAACAATCCTAACAACTGCGTTTTACATTGACGCTGTTCAGAAGAAAGAGAATTCCCCATAGTGAGGGAGAAATGGAAAATGAAAAAGGAGAATGAGAGACAGTAAAAACTCCTGGCCTGAAGCCTGAAATCCCTTGAGAGCTCTCGGGAAAGTCCCATCGCCCTTGGGCTGTAAACCCAGCCTGAATTGGATGTCCAATACTCACCACCTGAAGGGATTGAGTGCCGGGGCGTCTACAGCTCTGCCCTCACACGGGGCACCATCTGTTGCAGCAGCGACGGTTGTCAGGACGGCGAAGACAGTAACCAACTGCACAACTCTTACAGAGAAGTGGGGCCAGGAGGGTCACTCTGAGGAGTCGACCCCAGCTTCAGTCCCAGGAGTTTATTTATAGTTAGTACAGCAAGCAGTGAAGCAAATAACGGAATGATGGACTTTGGGTGAGTAACAATAAGTTTCGGGCAAGGGAGAAGCAATTCAGGTAAACAAGCCAATCAGTAACAGGGCA
This sequence comes from Dugong dugon, assembly GCA_030035585.1. Lineage (NCBI taxonomy): Eukaryota > Metazoa > Chordata > Mammalia > Sirenia > Dugongidae > Dugong > Dugong dugon. Next base: position 159,743,465 of record CM057462.1, read on the forward strand.
ATAGGTTTGGGAAAACAAGTCATGCCTAATCTCATTCTTATCGCTGACAAGTCTCCAACATGTTGTATACAGCATAGAAGCCTGTGGGGGCTGCAGTTGTCGATAGTGCAGCCATGTTTAAATGGCATATATCCCACAGTTAACCATTGTCATAGGGCTATATGTGTACTAACTGTTTAATGAGAAACTATTTGTTCTGTAAACCTTCATCTAAGGTACAAAAAAAAAAAAAAAGAATTATCTATGTGAGATCAAATTGACAACAGCAACTCAAAAGGTTTGATGGGAAGCCTAGGGGGCAGTGAATTGAAGATAATGGTGATGGAATAATTTGGAAAAGGATAGTGAGAATAGTAACACAACTGGAAGAATGTAATCGATGCCACTGAATTGTACATGTAGAAACTTTTGAAATGGTGTAACTTTGGCTATGTATATTTTCACCAAAAGAAAAGGTCCTCCAAAGTCTAGAAGGGAGAATGTTGACATGTAATAGGGTTGTTAACCAATGTCATAAAACAATATGTGTACTGACTGTTTAATGAGAAACTATTAGTTCGTAAACCTTCATCTAAAGTACAATAAATATATACATATGTACAAAAAAAAAAAAAAAGACTACTGGGGAAGAGCTGCCTCCTCAAAGTAGAGTTGACCTTTATGACATGGATGGACTAAAGCTTTCAGGACCTTCATTTGCTAACATAGCACAACTCAAAATGAGAAGAAACAGCTGCAAACATCCATTAATAATTAATTACTAGTGATTGGAATGCAAAAGTTGGAAACAAAGAAGAAGGAACAGTAGTTGGAAAATATGACCTTGGTGATAGATACAACACCTGACATTGTGTGATAGAATTTGCAAAGCCAAAGTCTTCTTCATCACAAATACCTTTTTTCACCAACACAAATGGTGACTATACAAGTGGACCTCACCAGATGGAATATGCAGGAATCAAACTGACTACATATGTTGAAAAGAGACAATGGAAAAACTCAGTATCATCAGTCAGAACAAGGCCAGGGGCTAACTGTGGAAGAGACCATCAATTGCTCATACGCAAGTTCAAGTTGAAGCTGAAGAAAATCAGAACAAGTCCACAGAGAGCCAAAGAATGAACTTGAGTATATTCTACCTGAATTTAGTTTAGATACCATCTCAAGAATAGATTTGACTTATTAAACACTAATGACCGAATACCAGACGAGTTGTGGGAGGACATCAAGGACACCATACACGAAGAAAGCAAGAGGTCATCAAAGACAGGAAGGAAAGAAAAGCCCCAAGTGGATACCTGGAAGTGCAGCGACTTGCCCTCTGCGCGTAGGTCTCCTGGGAACAGCCCCGGGACCTTCGGCGGCCCACACCACCCATTGCAGCTGCGTGCCACCAACCCCACCGGGGCCTAGTGAGCCATTGGTGCCCCGCGGATCCCAGCACACACTCAACACCAGGAGGAGGGCTAGCAGCAGCAGCCTTGGCACCAGGCGCCCCATGCTCGCCAGGCAGAGCGACTCTCCCCCTCCTTTGCCTCCCCCGCTGCCTCTCCTCCTCCTCTTCCATCTTTTCTTTCAAAATTCTAATTATCCTCAAGGCCCAGCTCAAATGTCACCTCTTCAGCAAAACCAACTCCAGATCGCAAGTAAAAATGAATCATCTTCCTCTCTTCCCACTAGAACTTGGTTTCGGCATCAGTATTTCATTCTGTCTTGTGGCTAGCCATTTTATTATCTGTCCACACTTCCTTCTGCCCATTCAGTAAGATGCCAAGCACACTCTAATGGGTGTTGTGGGCACTCAAGAAATACTGTAGTAAATGAATGAACCAGACAGGTCAGACACAGGCAACAGAAGTTAAAACCTGCCCTGTGAACTGAGTAGGTTCTGGCGTGATTGTGGTAGGTAGACTTAGGAAAGCTTCACGGAGGAAGAGGATTGTAGGGAAAAGAAGGAAATACAGAACCAAAAGGAGAAAAGCAAGAGTGCCCATTCCAAGACCATGATAAAGGGAAAAGCCAGAAGGTTCAAATATATCCTATGTAAGGGACAGAAAGAGGTAACCTAGAACGGAGTTTCTGAGCCAGAGAGAAGACCAGAGGGAGACCATGAGGGGCAGCACTTCCTCGGAAGAAAAACATAAGGAACTGATGAGCAAAACTGAGACTCCCAAAAAATGATCCTATAGGACAATAATGAACTTTAAAAAAAGGCTGGAGGAAAAAGCCAACCAGGAAGATAACAAAAATTATCTGTGTGGGGATCTGTCAGGGCCTGGGCTAGGACAATAGCTGCAGAAACAAGAAGCGGAGAAGCTTGAGTCGGTGCAATAGGAAAACTCATAGAATTGAGGGACTATGTGACTGTGAAGGTCAAAGAGAACAGTGATAACAAGATTATGCCCAGGTTGCAATACAGGAGGAAAGATGATATTGTTTATTAACATATTAAGTTTCAGGAAACAGTGCAGTGCTAGAGTGATGTAAAACAGGTAGTCTTTCCCAGAGGTCAGGCTGCAGGCATACCGAGTGAGCTTCCTTGGCGCAGTTATTGTGTGGAACATCAAGTTCAGAGAACTGTTAGGGAAAAAGGCATTGGCTGGTGACCTTATAGAAATTCTCTGCGAGCTGTTAACATGAGACACCCAGCCACATGGGATACACTGTGTACAACCAAGGCTTCCCAAGCTGTGCTTTCCCCGTGTCTATTTTGTTTTTGCCAGTCTCTCTTTGCCCCCTCTCCCTTTTTCTTCCTTCCCACAGTTACTCAGGGGCATTCTTTTCAAACTTCTACCTCCCCCCACCATCTTAGCTGAATGCACAGTTTGTGAACTGCACAACTCTAGGGGGAGTCATTCACATAAGCTATGGAATGAGTGGCAGCTCCTAAAGTTGTGCAGTGCACAATCTGTACAACCACAGGCCATGGCCCTACTTGACCTAGACATGGAAACCAAATGAATGGGTGTAGAAGATCCCCAGCAATGTGCAACAAACTGAGAACATACAAAGGTCCTGGAGTGAAAGGAAAAGACTAAAAGCACTAGGATCAGAGACCACAGAGGAGATGTTACAAAATCTGGAAGATTTCTGCACAAAGGTTGCCGCTGAAGCATTGAGGCTGGATAAGCTCTCTTAGGGAGTCAGTTTGAGAAATCCTCTCAGATGTGAAGGAAGAAAACACAGCAGCAGCTAGACAGGCAGGAGTCACAGAGATTGGGAGACACGTGGGCCCTGGTGCCAGCAGGAAGGTAGTAGCTGTGAGAGGCCTCCACTGGGAACCTCTGGCCATAAATGCAGAACAGCCATTTACCCTATGTGCAGCTGGGGCCTGGCTGGGGAGGCCACCACACTCCAGGCAATCTGTGAAAGATTCAGATCTGTCTTCACTAGAGGCTTGGAAGAAAACCTGTAGTCAGTTCAGAGGATTCATTGACCAAAAGGATACAGGAATATCAAACCAGTTCAGGATCAGCCATCATAGTGGGCACTTAATGAATACATGTGTTCTGTGGCAGGTTAAGATAACCATGTGTATTTACTGTGAAGAGGTTTCTATGTGTATGGAGTGTAAAATGGGGGAAAAAAACAAAAATCAAAAGATTCCTTGGGTTGGAGGCAGGGATTTGGCCAAATTATCAAGAGGCGCCAAGGGTTTCCAGGAAGGTGGAAGACTAAGGGACAGTAAGAAAGGGAAAGTAACAAGTAAAAAAAAGTTGGAGAAGGCTGTTAGGTCTTTGTGTATGAATATGTTGCTTTAATAAAAGCTTACAAGAAATGGCTGAAGCAGATCTAGCCACAACTAAAAGGATGGAAGCAGGTGCACCCCAGTTTTTATTGTAATGTTCTGGGGCCCCCATAATCTTTGGAGATGGAAGTTGGTGTATTCTCTCACTTCCCTAGACAGGCACCTTGGCATGGGTTTGTGTGTGTGAAGAGCAATTCGGCTGGTAGCGACTATGGCTGGGCATATCAAAGACTCAGATTTCCACTCTCCAGCTGGGGACACGGGCTGGGGATCACAGACACATTCTGGGCTGAGAGTTCAAGGTGAGCCAGGCTCCTGTCAGTGAACAGGTAGGGAGGGCTGTGGGGAAAGCCAGCCACCAGCCACTCCCTCCCTGCACCCAATCTCTTGAACGTAGAGTAGCTAAAGGAAGAGGAAGAAACGATGAAGTAAAAGAGCTGAACAGAAGATTTCAAAATGCAGCTCGAGGAGACAAAGTATTATAATGAAATGTGCAAAGACCTAGAGTTAGAAAACCAAAAGGAAAGAGCACACTCCGCATTCCTCAAGCTGAAAGAACTGAAGAGAAAATTCAAGCTTCGAGTTGAAATATTGAAGGATTCTATCGGGAAAATATTAAACAGTACAGGAAACATCAAAAGAAGATGGAAGGAATACACAGAATCACTGTATCAAAAAGAATTGGTTGACATTCAACCATTTCAGGAGGTAGAATATGATCAAGAACCGATGGTACTAAAGGAAGAAGTCAAAGCTGCACTGAAGGCATTGGCACAAAACCAGGCTCCAGGAATTGACAGAATACCAGTTGAGATGTTTTGGCAAACAGATGCAGCGCTGGAGGTGCTCACTTGTCTATGATCCGATAGAATGCCAAAATTATTGAACAATATCATTAATATTACACACCCAAGTAAAATTTTGCTGAAGATCATTCAAAACTGGTTACAGCAGAACATCAACAGGAACCTGCCAGAAATTTAAGCTGAATTCAGAAGAGGACATGGAATGAGGGATATCATTGCTGATATCAGGTGGATCTTGGCTGAAAACAGAGAATACCAGAAAGATGTTTACCTGTGTTTTATTGACTATGCAAAGGTGTTTGATGGTGTAGATCATAACAAATTATAGATACTATTTTGAAAAATTGCAATTCCAGAACATTTAATTGTGCTCATGAGGAACCTGCACATAGGCCAAGAGGCAGTCATTCAAACAGAACAAGGAGACACTGCATGGTTTAAAATCAGGAAAGGGGTGCATCAGGGTTGTATCCTTTCACCATACTTATTCAATCTGTATGCTGAGCAAATAATCAGAGAAGCTGGACTATATGAAGAAGAATGCAGCATCATTGGCGGAAGACTCATTAACAACTTGTAATATGCAGATGACACACCCTGCTTGCTAAAAATGAAGAGAATTTGAAGCACTTATTGATGAAGATTAAAGACTACAGCCTTCTGTATGGATTACACCATAACATAAAGAAAACAAAAATCCCCACAACTGGGCCAATAAACAACATCATGATAAATGGAGAAAAGATTGAAGTCGTCAGGGATTTCATTTTACTTGGATCTGCAATCAACTCCCATGGAAACAGCAGTCAAGAAATCAAAAGACGCATTGCATTGGGCAAATCACTTGCAAAAAATCTCTTTAAATTGTTACAAAACAAAGACGTCACTTTAAAGTCTAAGGTGTGCCTGACCCAAGCTATGGAGTTTTCCAATGCCTCATATGGATGCGAAAGCTGGACGATGAATAAAGAAGACCGAAGAAGAATTGGGAGCCATGGTGGCATAGTGGTTAAAGCAATGAACTGCTAACCAAAAGAGTGACTGTTCAAAACCACCAGTGGCTCTGTGGGAGAAAGATGTGGCAGTCTGCTTCCGTAGAGATTTACAGCCTTGGAAACCCTATGGGGTCACTATGAGTAAGAATCAACTCAACAGCAGTGGGTAAATGTGTGGAAGAAGAATTGATGCCTTTAAATTATTATGTTGGTGAAGAATATTGAATATACCATGGACTACCAAAAGAACGAACAAATCTGTCTTGGAAGAAGTACAGCCACAATGCTCCTTAGAAGCAAGAACTGTGAGACTTCATCTCACATACTTTGGACATGTTATCAGGAGGGACCAGTCCCTGAAGAAGGACATCAAGCTTGGTAGAGGGTCAGCAAAAAAAAAGGAAGATCCTCAACGAGATGGATTGTCACAGTGGCTGCCACAATGGGCTCAAGCATAACAACAATTATGAGGATGGAGCAGGACCGGGCAGCATTTTGTTCTGTTGTACATAGGTTTGCCATGAATCGGAACTGACTCATCAGCACCCATCAACAACAACAGTGAGTTAGAATTGACTTGATAACAATGGGTTAATGGATTTGGATAGGCAAAGATTTTTTTAAACAAGACGAAAAAAGCACTATACAAAAGAAAAGTTTAATAAATTAGTCTTCATTAAAAATAAGAATTATTCATCAAAAGACAACATGAAGAGAGTGAAAAGGCAAGCCACAGGCCGGGTGAAGACATGTATATCTTATACATATGTTTATATATATAGGCAGTCCCCAGATTACAAACAACTTCTGTTCCTAAGTCTGTCTTTAAGTCAAATTTGTACATGGGTTGGAACATTTAGGTATCGTTCATATCTAATGTCAGTTAGTCAAATGTTTGTGTTAGTACATAGTATATAGTGTACCTTTCTAGGCATAAAAAACATTAAAGAGACACTTCCAGATAAAACATCTTTAACATAATAATAATAATGTTTTGATGCGCGTCACAAAGTAGCACCCATTTGTTATTAAGAACCTTTGTTATGTAGTTCAAATTTTTAATATAATAGACTTTACAGGCGTTGGTTCATAACTATGGGTTGTATGTAAGTAGTAAGTCAGATGTTCATAACGGGGTAGTACCTGTATGCATGTATATATGTTACTCTCTATATGTATCAATCTATATCTATGTCTCTATGTCTGTCTATATCTACACCTGTACCTCTACCTATATCTATATATCAAGAGACTTATATTCAAAAAATTTAAAGAACTACAAATCAAAGCAAAAGATTAAGAGTCCAATAGTAAAAGGCGAAAACACTTGAAACAGGCACTTAAAAAAGAGGATATTCAAATGACCAATGAGCATATGTGACCAGGAAAATCCAAATTAAAACCACAATGTGATACCACTACATCAAATGGCTAAAATTTAAAGGCGTAATAAGACCAAATGTTGACAAAGATGTGGTGGGGCAACTAGAACTCTTATACATTGCTGATGGTTCCCAGAAGCACTTTCCGGACTCAAGAAATTTTTGTCAACAAAATTTTCCTATGGAAAATATGGACAGCACTCACTTCCTATTCCTGTGTGACTTCCTCACACTTGCAGCTAAGATGGGTAAAAATCTGGCTAAGGAGTGCCCATAAAAATGCTCTCAGACATGTTTAAAAACTCACTCATGTTCAACATCCTCCCCAAATCTGATTCTTTCTGGGAAATCTTTGCAAGGTCACACCCATCTAGAAACATGACCAAATAAGGACATCCTATGTAGCGTGACTCATACTTAATCCCTTTGGATAGCTCCAAATTCAAATGAAGTTCTATTCTCTTCAAATGCTCACTTACAACTGTCATACTATGTTTCAAAGTTAGGAAAAAAAAGTGTTATAAGACAAGAAAGTTGTTGTTAGGTACCATCGAGTTGATTTTGACTCATAGCAACCCATGTGACAGGTAGAACTGCCCCCAGTGGGTTTTCTGGGCTGTGATCCTTATGGGAATAGATTGCCAAGTCTTTCCCATGAGGAGCTGCTGGGTGGGTTTGAACCCCCAACATTTTGGTTAACAGCCAAGCACTTAACTCTTGTGCCACGAGTGCTCCTTTTAAGACAAGAAGTTACAGTCTAATGTTCCTACCCATAGGTCACCCAGCATATTATGCCTTGAACAAAGGCCAGGTCTAACAAAACTCTGCTGGAATCTGCTTGTTTTCAACACTCCACAGCAAAGTGAGATTCTTCAAATAAGATAGTAATAATCTTATTTTATTGCTCACATGGAGATGGTCAAATATCCTGGCCTTTATCTTTGAACACAATGTTCTGTCTACCCCAATTCATTCTATGACCTATCTGCTTGAGGTATCTTGACATTTTCCTCATTTCTTTTCTCCATCTCCCACCTCCAGGTTGGTTGCCAACGCTTGTTAACATGGCAACAGAATGTGGTCATTGACTAAGACTCACAAGACTTTGTGAACTGCTTCTATTGCACTGTGTTCTTTTTAGGAATTTGCCTTGGAAAAGTCCTTGCATTCATTATATTAGAATGGCAGAGGCCATTCTGTTAAGTCCTTAATCCAGGGTAAAAGGGTTGGTCTTCTTTTGCAAAGGATGTGGTGATGATGACACTTTACTAGTTGGATATAGCGCTTTATAGTTTACCTTCAGCTACATTTTGAGGAGATAAGGTATAATTATAGGAAGAGAATGAGGCCCAGAGATTGAGGCACATAGCTAAGAAAACTGAGAAACTGTGGTTCAAACCCAGGTCTTCTGATTTCAGAGCCCATGTTCTTTCTGCAATACTCTACCAAGCTAAGTGCTATAAACAAGCAAGCTGAGAAGGAGAATGAAAAGGAACAGAAGGAGGAGAGAGTAGAGGAGGAATAATAGAAGGAGGAGGAGGAGAAGTGTCTTAGCTATCTAGTGTTGCTATAACAGAAATACCACAAGTGGATGGTTTTAACAAAGAGATGTTTATTTCCTTACATTAAAGTAGGCTGAAAGTCCAAATTCAGGGCATCAGCTCCAGGGGAAGGCTTTCTCTCTCTGTTGGCCTTCTTCTCTTCAGTGTTCCCTCAGACTAGGAGCTTCTCTGCGCAGGGACCCCAGGTCCAAAGGACACGCTCTGCTCCTGGCACTGCTTTCTTGATGGTATGAGGTCCCCCTGTCTTACTGCTCATTTCTGTCTTACATATCTCAAGAGATTGCCTCAGGACACAATCCAGTCTTGTAAATTGAGTTCTGCCTCACTAACACAACTGCCTCCCATCTTCCCTCATTAACACCATAGAGGCGGGATTTACCACACATGGGAAAATCACACAATACTGGGAATCATGGCCCACCCAAATTGATACACACATTTTTGGGGGGACATAATTCAATCCATGACAAGAAGGAAGAGGAGGAAGGGAAACAGAAGGAGGAGGAGGACAGTGAGAAATAGATGAAGAAAAAGAATCCAGAGCCCTTAAAACATAGCATGATATTAAGACTTTCTTTCTAAATTGTAACAGGCACTATCTCACTTGCCAAAGAATACAATCTGTAAAAAATTACTCACTAAATGCAGATAGTGATGTTAGAGTACTGAGCAAATGGTTAAGCTTGTGGCTACTAACCAAAAGGTTGCTGGTTCAAACCCACCCAAAGACACCTTCTGAAAGGTCACAGCCATAAAAACCCTGTGAAACACAGTTCTACTCTGCAACACATGGGGTCACCATGAGTTGAAATTGACTAGGCAGCAATGGGTTTTGAAACAGTTTTGCACAGTCTTCCCTGCTGGAGTTACAGTCTAGGTGGAAAGCTGTTGCCTTTCACCAAGACACACCTGGAAGGCTAATAAAACTATATAACTCCTCTAATTACTACAGCAAGACATAGAAAATTTTTGTAGCAGGCTGTGCTCAAAGCCTATTTGCAGAATTGGAGAAGAATGGCATATCAGATGACTGCAAAAATTGCCCAAGTAGCTAATAGGTAGAGAAATGGTTACAGAAATAGAAATACAGCACTCAAGATTCTGTACTTTGAAGTATGAACTTAGAGCAACTGCCTAGAGTGACAAATAACTCTCTGAAATTAGTTGCTGTGTCATAGGAAGGTCACCAGTCTCTGGCAGACAAGAAGAGTCCCAGATTAACCTGGATCACACGAGCAGATGGATGGTACAGGCCAGCATGATGAAAAGGAAAGGTCTAGATGAAAATCAGGCTCTCATAAACCCTATATTAGCCATCTGATGATGATATTCTGCTGGGAGAGGGACAGGTCATGCGGGGACTGAATCATCATAAATACAAGTAGGGAGTTAGTGGCTCCCCTTCTCAGGGTGAGCATCTGTTCCTAAAACAAGTTCAAAGGGGCAGATGTTAATAATTGAAGGAAGAATGCAGAGTGCAGCATGGGAAGTTCCGGATGGAGCGAATCATATGGGAAGGCAGCTAAATGCCTAGCAAGAGGGTCTAGAATCTGGTTTGGCTCTGATTAGGTAGAAAGTCTTTATCACCATGATGTAAGTGGATCAACAACTCTATCTGCTACCAGTCATTCAAACATCAGATTCAAACCCAGCCCTGGTTAATTGGGCAAATATATAAAACACAAGCTATTAGTATTAGATTCCAGTACTTTTTCTTGCTCAGCCCAGAAAGCGCATTATGGTCATTCTCATCACAGTGATCCAAGCAGCTGTGATCAGCGTTAGCATCCCAAGTGTAACCTTTTTGCAACACCTGGACTAGACTTTATTTTTTTTCCAGGCATCTCTTGTGAGTGGGTGCATTAGTTATCTAGTGCTGCTGTAACAGAAATATCACAAGTGGATGGCTTTAACAAAGAGAAATTTATTTTCTCACAGTCTTGTAGGCTAGAAGTCCAAATTCAGGGTGCCAGCACCAGGGGAAGGCTTTCTTTCTCTATTGGCTCTGGAGGAAGGTCCTTGTCATCAATCTTCCCCTGGACTAGAAGCTTCTCTGCCTAGGAACCGTGGGTCCAAAGGAAGCACCCTGCTCCCAGCACTGCTTTCTTGGTTGTATGAGGTCACCCCTCTCTCTGCTCACTTCTCTCTTTCATATCTCAAAAGAGATTGACTCAAGACACAATCGAATCTTGTAGATTGAGTCCTGCCTCATTAACATAACTGCCACCTATCCCACCTCATTAACATCATAGAGGTATGATTTATAACATATAGGAAAATCACATCATAGGACAAAATGGTGGACAATCATACAATACTGGGAATCATGGCCTAGCCAAATTGATACACATATTTTGGTGGGACACAATTCCATCCATGACATTGGGGAAGGACCTACTAACATATTGCCTATCAAGATTCACATCAGTTTTTGGGCAACATGGCACTATAGACAAAGCACCACGTCGTCTCTGCACAGCAAAGATCCAAAAAACAAGCCAGAGAAAACGGCAATCCTGAAACCCTAAGCATCAAATGAAGAGATAAAGAACTCAGCCAAGCACTGAATGGAATAAGAAACTGACAGAAAACAGACAGTGAAGAGCGATACATGCAGAGATCCCCTATCATCTACTGTAACACGGATCTGCCATCTTAGACTCCTATCAGAGATTGGTGAATGGGGGTATGGAAAAGCAGCTTCACGGAGCTTCCAGCAGGAGACAGAACAACCAGTAACCAGCGATATATATATTTTACCACCCCCATCCTTCGTCACCCCCACTCGGCCTCCTCTGCTTCCTGCGGCCACAGTCTCTTAGCTGGGAAGCACCGCCTACACCCTAGTGCTGCTTGGAATCCACCTTCCTGCACTGGTCGGCTCCCTGAATGCCATTTGTTGGCTGCTAGTGTTGCTTTTCTCCACTTCTTTTGATTTCTTCCATTCCTCTCACCACCTCCCCTCCTTTCTCTCAAATACCTGGCTCCATGTGCCATCTTTACATCTTCCCGAAAGGCTGTGAAACACTGCTCGAATGTGAAACTGCCTCCTGGCCCATGCTGACGTGCTGGTGGGATCCCAGGGCTTTTTTTTGTTTTGAATTTTTTGTTTGTTTTCTTTTTCTTTTCTCGAATTGGGAGCCCATTCTAGCCAGGCTGTACCGCGCAGCTTGGGACCTACCCCCTCAGTTTGCACAGACGTGCAGAGGGATGCCTGTGGGCATTTCTTTTCTTGTTTTTTTTTTTTTAGTTTTTATTGTTATTTTTTAAAATTTGTTTGTTGTTCTTTCTTCTCTCTTTTTCCATTTTGGTCTTTCTTCATTGCTTAGTTTCTCATCTCTCTATACTTACATTCTCTTCCTGTCTCCTGAATACCTGGTGCTGAGTGACACCTTTACCCCTTCTAGCCAGGCTGCACTTCATAGCCTGGGAGCAACTTCCCCAGACCTCGCAGCCACACCAGTGGGATCCCTGGGGGCTTTGCTTTTTTTTTCTTTCTAATTTTTATTTATTCATTTTTTTCTTCTTCTCCTTTTTGTTTTTCTCCATTTCTCAGTCTGTCATCTCTCCACTCGAACAGCAAGCTCCCTTGGCACTCTTTTTTGTTTGTTAGTATGTCTTTGGATCCTGTTCCTCTGTCCTCTCTCTCCTCTTTCCCATACTCATCTGAGCTCCACACATCACAATATCCCCCCTCCATCCTGCCGACCTGCACTGTGCACTCAAATCACACCCCCAAGCAGCACAGTAAAAGCCTACATGAACCTGCTGTGCACTGATTCCTGGCCCACTCTGTTGGCCATAGTACATTCCGCAAGCAACCCATCCCAGCAACTCCTTTTCAGCTAGACCTGCCCTGCTGTGCCATATCTGAACGACTGACCCTGCCAATTGGAGAAGGAGGAGAAAAGTATTGTGCCTACAGATGAGCAAACAACAAAGAACACACAGCACACCTGCTGACCTATAGCCAAATAAAACAAAAAATCAGGACAAAAGAAACAAATCTACAATCAATAAATAACGAAAATAACTACCAAATGCCCTGAAGAGAGCAGACAATATCAAAACATTTACAAAAACAGGACAGGATGGTTTCAGTAGGCATCCAAAATAAAACACCAGATGACTTCCCAGTAGAAGAAAAGGCACTAGAACTACCTGACAGAGAATTCAAATCTCTAACATTCAGAGCTATCCAAGAGTTTAAGCAAAAAGCAGACAAAAATGAGGAAAAAAATAGATGAATTCATGGAAAAGGCAGACAAGTTCATGGAAAATACAGACAAAAAATGGAAGAATTCAGGAAAATAAAGCAGGAACAAAATGCCAAATAAATTCACAACTAGAAATCATAGGAAAACAACAATTAGAAATCCGAAAAATAAACAACAAGATTTCAAAAATGGACAGTGTCATAGAAGGGCTGAGGACCAGGTTTGAAATGATGGAAGACAGGATCAGCAAAATAGAAGAAAAACACTTGAGTATAACTCTATTTGAGAAAAAATCAGAAAAAAAGAACGAAGAAAAATGAAGATACCCTGAGAATTATCTGGAATACAATAAAAAGCAAAAATTTGTGACTGATTGGAGTTCCAGAACAGGGGGAGAAAACAGAAAACATAGAGAGGATCATTGAAGATCTGCTAACAGAAAACTTCCCAAATATCACGAAAGATGAAAAGCTGATCATCCAAGAAGCTCAACTAACCCCATATAGGATAGACCCCAAAAGAAAATCATCAACGCATATCATAATCACATTTGCCAAAACCAAAGAAAACAAAGAATCTTGAGTGCAGCTCGAGAACAAAAAGTCACATACAGAGGAGAAACAATAAGCCTAAGATTGGATTATTCGGCAGAAACTATGCAGGCAAGGAGGCAATGGGATGCCACATACAAAACCTTGAAAGAAAAAAATTGCTACCCAAGAATAATATATCCTGCAAAACTCTTATTCAAATATGATGGTGAAATTAGGACATTTCCAGATAAACAGAAATTAAGGGACTACGTAAAAACCAAACCAAACTTACAAGAATTGTTAAAGGAGTCCTTCAATCTGAGAACAAACAACTTCAGCTCACAGGCTGAATCTAGGATGCAGGATCGTACCAGCCAGATACTAATCTAGGAAATGAACTCTCAAGGACTATCCAAAACCAAAACAAATACAACAGGGAATCAGAGAAGATGATCTGTAAATGACAACATCAGAACAATAAAAGAGGAAATAAACAGTGTAGGTATAGAACCTTCTAATGGAGAGGAAGGCAAAGCGATACCAAGTAACAGTAGAATGCTTCAAACTTAGGAAGATAAGGGTAAATTTCATGGTAACCACAAAGAAAGGTAACAAACCAACTCATCAAAATAAATAAGAAAAACATAAAGTCTCAGTAAAAACAAAACCTACAAAAACAAAAGAAATGAAAAAAAATCCACAGACAAAAGGAATTCAGCCTAGGAAAGTAAGAGGAACAAAGAAAATGTCAGCACTACAAAATGACAGCAATAAACTCATGTCTATCAATAATTACACTTAATGTAAATGGCCTCAATGGACCCTTAAAGAAACAGAGAGTGACAGAATGGATAAAAAAAAAAAAAAAAAAAAAAAAAAAAAAAAAAAAAAAAAAAAAACAGGATCCATCAATATGCTGTCTACAAGAGACACACCTTAGAAACAAATATGTAAAATTATTTAAAAAAGGATTGAAAAAAATATATCAAGCAAACAACTACCAAAAAAGAGCAGGAGTGGAAAAACCAATCTCAGATAAAATAGACTTTAAAACAAAATCCACCGTAAAAGACAAGGAAGGAGACTCTATAATGACTAAGGGGAAAATCCATCATGAAGACATAACCATAATAAACATCTTAGCACCCAATAACAGGACTCCAGAATACATAAAACTAACTCTAGCGGCACGGAAAAGAGAAATTGACAGTTCCACAATAATAGTAGGAGACTTCAACACACCACTTGTGGTGAAGGACAGAACATCTAAAAAGAAACTCAACAAAGATACAGAAGACATAAAGAGCACAATCAGGCAACTTGACCTCATAGGCATACACAGAACACTCCAGCCTATTGCTGCAAAGTACACATTCTTTTCCAATGCACATGGCATGTTCTCCAGAATAGACCACATCTTAGGCACAGAGCAATCCTTAACAAGATCCAAAAAGTTGAGATGATACAAAGTATCTTCTATGACCTCAATGCCATCAAGGTAGAAATTGACAACAGGAAGAGCGAGGAAAACAAAATCAATTACATGGAAACTGAATAACACTCTGCTTACAAACCACTGGTTAATAGAAAGAAATCAGAGATGGAATCAAAAAATTCCTAGAATCAAACGAGAATAAAAACATATCATACACAGCAAAGGCAGTCCTCAAAGGACAATTTATAGCAATAGATGCACACATCAAAAAAGAAGAAAGGAACAAAATCAAAACATTAACTACAGAACTCAAAAAAATAGAACGAGAACTGCAAAGAAAGCCCACAGCCACTAGAAGAAAGGAAATAATAAAGATCAGAGCAGAAATAAATGAAATAGAGAATAGAAAACAATAGAAAGAATCAACAAAACCAAAAGCTAGTTCTTTCAAAGGATCAACAAAATCGACAAACTACTGGCCAGACTGACAAAAGAAAAACAGGAGAGGACGCAAATAACCCAAATAAGAAATGAAATTGGGGAATATTACAACAGACCCAACTGAAATAAAAAGGATTATAACAGAGTTTTATGAAAAACTATATTCCAACAAATTTGAAAACCTAGAGGAAATGGATTAATTTCTAGAAACACACTACCTACCCAAACTACAACAAAGTGATGTTGAAAATCTGAACAGACCCATAACAAGAGAAGAGATTGAAAAGGTAATTAAAAAAATCCCCCCCCCAAAAAAAGCCCTGGCCCAGATGGCTTCACTGGAAAATTCTACCAAACATTCAGACAAGTGCTTGTACCAGTACTACTCAAACTATTTCAGAACACAGAAAAGGAAGCGACACTTCCGAATTCATTCTATGAATCCAGCATAACCCTGATACGAAAACCAGGCAAAGAGGCCACAAAAAAAGAAAATTACAGACCAATATCTCTCATGAATATAGATACAAAAATTCTCAACAAAATTCTAGCCAGTAGAATTTAGCATCATATCAAAAAATAATACACCACGACCAAGTAGGATTCATACCAGGTATGAAGGAAGGTTCACCATTAGAAAAGCAATAAATGTAATCCACCACTTAAATAAAAGGAAATAAAAGAATCACATGATCATCTCAAATGACACAGAAAAGGCATTCAACAAAGTCCAGTACCCATTCCTGATAAAAACTCTCAATAAAATAGGTATAGAAGGGAAATTTCTCAACATAATAAAGGGTATCTATGCAAAACCAGCAGCCTACATCATTCTTAATGGGGAAAGGCTGAAAACATTCCCCTTAGAACAGGAATAAGACAAGGATACCCTTTCTCTCCACTCCTATTTAACACTGTGCTGGAAGACATGGCTAGAGCAATAAGGTAAGAAAAAGGAATAGAGGGCATCCAAATTGATAATGAAGAAGTTAAACTGTCCCTGTTTGCGGATGATATGATACCATACATAGAAAACCCTAAAGACTCCACGAGAAAACTACTGGAGCTAATACAAAGATTCAGCAGAGTAGCAGGATACAAGATAAACATACAAAAATAAATTGGATTCTTATACACCAATAAAGAGAATGATGAAAAGGAAATCAGGAAAACAATAGCAGTTATAATAGTCCCTAAAAAAATAAAATACTTAGGAACAAATCTAACCAGGGATGTAAAAGACCTATACAAAGAAAATCACAAAACACTACTGCAAGAAACCCAAAGGGATCTACATAAATGGAAAAACATACCATGCTCATGGATAGGCAGACTCAACATTGTGAAAATGGCAATTCTACCCAAAGCAATTTACAAATACAACACAATCCCTATACAAATACCAACAACATTCTTCAAAGAGATGGAAAAACTAATCATTAACTTTATATGGAAAGGGAAGAAGCCCTGGATAAGGAAAGCACTAATGAAGAAGAAGAATAAAGTAGGAGGACTCACACTACCTGACCTCAGAACCTAGTATACAGCTATGGTAGTCAAAATAGCCTGGTACTGGTACAATGACAGACACATTGACCAATGGAACAGAATTGAGAACCCAGATGTAAATCTATCCACCTATGGTCACCTGATCTTCAACAAGGACCCAAAGTCCATCAAATGGGGAACAGACAGTCTTTTTAACAAGTGGTGCTGGCAAAACTGGATGTCCCTCAGCAAAAAAATGAAACAGGACCCATACCTCACACCATACACCAAAACTATTTCAAAATAGATCAAGGACCTAAAAGTAAAGCAAAAAAGTATAAAGTTCATAGAAGAAAAATTAGGATCAATGCTAGAGGCCCTAATACACAGCATTAACAGTATACAAACCATAACCAACAACACACAAACTCCAGAAGATAAGCTAGATAACTGAGATCTTCTAAAAATCAAACACTTATGCTCATCAAAAGACTTCACCAAAGGAGTAGAAAGAGAACTTACAGACTGGGAAAAAATTTTTGGACGTTACAAATCAGACAAAGGTTTAATCTTTATAATCTACAAGAAAATCCAACACCTCTAACAACCAAAAAACTAATAATCCAGTTAAAAAATGGGCAAAGGAGATGAACAGACACTTCACCAAAGCAGACATTCAAGCAGCCAAAAGACACGTGGGGAAATGTTCCCGATCACTAGCCATTAGAGAAATGCAAATTAAAACCACAGTGAGATACCATCTCACCCTGGCATTACTGGCACGAATCAAAAACACTGGAAGTAACAAATGTTGGAGAGGCTGCGGGGAGATCGGAACTCTTATGCACTATGGTGGGAATTCATAATGATACAACCTTTTTGGAAAATGATATGGCACTTCCTTAGAAAGCTAGAAATAGAAATACCATACAATCCAGCAATCCCACTCCTAGGAATATATCCTAGAGAAATAAGAGCTGTCACATGAATAGACATATGCACACTCATGTTCATTGCTGCATTGTTCACAATAGCAAAAAGATGGAAACAACCTAGATGTCCATCAGCAGATGAATGGATTAAAAAAAACTATGGTACATACATACAATGGAGTATTATTCAATGATAAAGAACAATGATCAATCTGTGAAGCATCTCATAACATGGATGAAACTGGAGAACATTATGCTGAGTGAAATAAGTCAGTCACAAAAGGGCAAATATTGTATGAGACCTCTATTGTAAAAACTCATGAAAAAGTTCACACATCAAAAGTAACAACCTTTGTTTGTTACCAGGGATGGTAGGGGTGGGGGTGAGATACTAAATAGGCAATAGATAAGTGATATCTTGGGTGAAGGGTGAGACAGTACACGGTACTGGGGAAGCCAGCACAACTTGTACAAGGAAAGGTCATGGAAGCTCCATAGACATTTCCAAACTCCCTGAGGGACTGAATTTCTGGGTGGCGGGCTGTGGGGACCATGGTCTCAGCAAACATCTAGCTCAATTGACATAACACAGTTTATAAAGACAATGCTCTACATTCTACCTTGGTGAGTAGCGTCTGGGGTCTTAAAAGCCTGTCAGCAGCCGTCTAAGATACTCCACTGGTCTCATCCCTTCGGAAACAAGGGAGAATGAAGAGAACAGGATACAAGGAAAAGATTAGTGCAAAGGACTAATGGACCACAGCTACCAAGGCCTCCACCAGACTGAGTCCAGTACAGCTAGATGGTACCCAGCTACCACCACTGACTGCTCTGACCGGGATCACAACAGAGGATCCCAGACAAAGCTGGAAAAAATTTAGAACAAAATTCTAACTCACAAAAGACAGACTAGATTTATTGGCCTGACAGACTGGAGAAACCCCGAGAGTATGGCCTCCAGACACCCTTTCAGCTCAGTAATGAAGTCACTCCTGGGGTTCACTGTTCAGCCAAAGATGAGACAGCCCCATAAACCAAAACGAGACTGATGGGGAACAACGTCCAGGGACAAGGACAAGAAGGCAGGACGGGACAGGAAAGCTTGTAATAGGGAACCCATGTTTGAGAAGGGACAGTGTTGACATGTTGTGGGGTTGTTAACCACTGTCATAAAACAATATGTATACTGTTTAATGAGAAACTATTTGTTCTATAAACCTTCATATAAAGTAGAATTAAAAAAAAAAAAAAAAAGAATGATACTAGCCTAAAAGAAAGATTCACATCAGATGCAGGACTGAGTGAAGAGGAGTCTTCAGTTGGCTGATTATATTCTAGCCCAGATAGGAGAAGGACTGATATGAGCAAGAACTGACAGAATAGACATTTCCCTGTTCCTTCCAGGCTAAGGAATCTGTCATATCTTGTGTGGGAGAATTGGTTAGTATTATCAGATTCACGTGCTGTCTTGCATGTTTGCAAGACATTTTTAAAAGTTATTACTCCCACCAGGGTTTGAGAAGTGTCATAGCGAAGCATCAGTCTTACACTGTGTTCGAAGTGAATGCGAAGAGTTTTATTGAAAGGTAGAGAGATTTATGAATCGTGAGACACACTAGCACCTAGGCAGGGTACTACAGAGTTCCAAATTGCAAGAAGAGAGAAAGGTTTTTATTTGTGGAGTAAACAAAGGGCTATGTGCTCACAGGCACAAGGGGGGTACATGACAGAAAGTTACAAGGGGGTTGTTAAACTACTATTCTTCTTAACATTATTATTTCTATTTCCTAACCTCCTGGGATATGTTGACCAAGGCATTCTTCTTTGATTAAGCCACATAGAGACTTTCAACAAACGTCTTTTAACAAACAATTCCTCACACAAGCTAAAATCTTGACCCTTTCTCCTTTTGGGTTATAAGCAGTTAAACTTTTCAAGAAACTGAATTGTCTCTTCAAAGTAGCAGAAGCAGAATTTTTAGGCCACAATGCAGTTTGGTATAAAATGGAGTTTAATTTATATCTGGGGCAGCCATTTTAGTCATGTCAAGTACCTTGGTTTTGGGGTTCACTTATACAGATGAATGACACTAAGGACTATGATCATGTGCAAGACAGCATATAGTAGCTGCTTAACAAGTATTTTTTGAGCAGGTAGCAAACCTGTTTCTACTAGTTCTTTAGTCAAATGTACACATTAGTGTGGGTTCAGCTGATCTCAGTTAGTTAGTTTGCTGTCCTGAGCAAGAAAGTACAGAACCTCTTTGGCATTATTAAGAGAATTGGACCCCAAAGGTAGCTTATCCATGTGCCCAGAAGTCCCCTGAGAAAACGGGGCCTGATTATTTTAACATGAGGATAGTTATCAAGAGACAAAACAGACTGGGAAGATGAGTGTGGAATTAAATGATCACCAAATTGTAAAATGCTGTGCTTAGCAGGTATGCCTTCAGCTTTGAAAAAGGCAAATTTAGAACAAATAGAAGATTATATGTCACAGAGTAAAAATAAAAAACAAGAGGTGGCATAGGCTGGAAATAGCTTCAGAAGTTCAGGGACATTCACAGGTGTCTCTTAAGGAAAGACAGGAAGTGTTAGAGAAATTCTTAATAATGTGGCACACTGGATTTTCTGTATTTTGCTAAGGCGATGTGCATTGCACACGTGTTTCTGTTCTGTTTGCCAGTCTGGCAAATGAGACAGACTGATGATGGTCCTTAGGTTTGTGTATGTGAGCTTTACCTAAAGGTAGCTCCATGGGTAGATATTAAATCATCCATTAGTGCACACTGTTTTCTTTCAGGCAGTAGTTGGGTGTGTGCAGAGGTCCAGATGTGGAAACAACAGGAACAGTTCTGGCCACTTAGGCTTTATAGCTAACTTTAGCTATTCTGGGTGTCTTAGTCATCTAATGCTGCTGTGGATGACTGTGGATGACTTTAACAAAGAGAGGTTTATTCTCTCACAATCCAGTAGGCTAGAAGTCCGAATTCAGGGTGTTGGATCCAGGGGAAGGCTTTCTCTCTCTGTCAGTTCTGGAGGAAGGTCTTTGTCATCAGTCTTCCCTTGGTCTGGGAGCATCTCAGCGCAGGAACCTCAGGACCAAAGGACTCGCTCTGCTCCCGGTACTGCTTTCTTGGTGGTATGAGGTTCCCTTATCTCTCTGCTCACTTCTCTCTTCTATATCTCAAAAGAGATTGGCCTAAGACACTATCTAATCTTGTAGACCTCATCAATATAACTGCCGCTAATCCATTTTATTACATCATAGTGATAGAATTTACAACACACAGGGAAATCACATCAAATGACAAAATGGTAGACAATCATACAATACCGGAAATCATGACCTAGCCAAGTTGATAGATATTTTTGGGGGACACAGTTCAATCCATGACACTGGGTAACGTAGTCTCCCTCATCACAGGAGTCTGCACAAACTCCTTAGTGAGATTGCCTCATCACCTCAGAGCCTTCCCACATGCTTCCCTGCCTTGTTGGATTAAAGCGTAAGATGCTTAGTCTACCTCCAGGGCTAGAATGTGGTTATTAATGAGGTAATTTGGGACTTAAAACTCAAACCCTGGCATCTATTCAGATTGCCTGGGAAAAGGCAGATTATTAAGGGTTAACATTGTGAAGCAAGGTTGCTAATATAAGGAAAGAATATTTGACTGTCCAGAAATAGGCATTATATAGAGATCCGTTTAACTCATTTTACTCGGATGCACAATCAACGCCCGTGGAAGCAGCAGCCAAGAAATCAGATGATGTACAGCTTTGGGCAAATCTGTTGCAAATGACCTCTTTAAAGTGTTAAAAAAGCAAAGATGTCACTCTGAGGACAAATGTGCGCCTGACCCAAGCCATGGTATTTTCAATCGTCTCATATGCATGCAAAAGACAAGCAATGAAT
The DNA here is from genome assembly GCA_030035585.1 of Dugong dugon. Lineage (NCBI taxonomy): Eukaryota > Metazoa > Chordata > Mammalia > Sirenia > Dugongidae > Dugong > Dugong dugon. The sequence continues at coordinate 159,764,919 of CM057462.1, forward strand.
AAGGAAGACCAAAGAAGAAATGACGCTTTTGAATTATGGTGTTGGTGAAGAATATTGAATATACCATGGACTTCTAGAAGAACAACCAAATCTGTCTTGGAAGAAGTACAGCGAGAATGCTCTTTAGAAGCAAGGATGGCGAGACTTCGTTTCATGTACTTAGGACGTGTTATCAGGAGGACCATTCCCTGGAGAAAGACATCGTGCTTGATAAAGTAGAGGGTCAGTGAAAAAGAGGAAGACCCTCAACAGGATGGAATGACACAGTGGCTGCAACAATGGCCTCAAGCATAGCAACGATTGTGAGGATGGTGCAGGACTGGGCAGAATTTCGTTCTGTTGTACATAGGGCCACTGTGAGTCAGAACAGACTTAATGGCACCTAACAACAACAACAAAATTTAACTCATGTTTTCCCTGCTCTTATGACTCATCAGTGGGTCCCGCATCCTGAGTGATCAATGGTTCTCAGATGGTTCTCCTGCCTTAGATTTCATTTCTTTGATACCACAAGCATAAGCACACTTCATTTTCTCTTCCAAAAAACTATTTCAGTCTACTATATGTCAGAGACTGTACAAGGAGGCACTGGGATACTGCAGCAAACAAAACAGAACAGTCTATGCCCTCGGTCATTCATTTACACACATACACACAGAGTGCTAAATAGATGTGGTATTTAAAATATTTAACAATTGGTATGGCAGTGACCAATCAGAAGAGATGCTGTGAGCTGTTAACCCTTTAGTTGTTGGATTGTGGGGCGAGAAGGGGTGGGTTAGCAAAGGGCACTTGGAGGATTCAGGACAGCAGCTATTTGGCTCAGTGGTTGAGAGCTTGGCCTCTAACAATAAGGATGGCAGTTCAAATCCAGTACACAAGCTGCTCCTTTGAAACCCTGTGGGGCAGTTCTACTCTGTCCTGTACGGTCGCTGTGAGTCAGAATCGACTTGATGGCAACAGGTTTGGTGATTTTGGTATGGAAGTATTTCAGTATTTTTAACAAATGGTGTGGCTGAGTACAAGCCCCATGGCAAGTGCCAGGGAGAAAAATGAACTGACCTGACATGAACAAAGTATGAATAGAGCGACTTGTCCCAGGGACAATAAAAGAGAATACTCAGATTTTAGAATGGACTTTTTAGGGAGGAGGCAGAAAAGAATGTGAGAAGGGGGTAGTATGTAAGTACTGTCCCTTGATGTTTACTAAGGCTCCATAAGCAACAGATTTTGTTTTTATAGCATTCTGTGAAAACAAAACACCCTTAATCTTATTATTTACCTGGAGTGAGTCATGATCTCAAGGTCCTAAATGTACACGGTAAGGACAAGAAAACAACAGATGCTCTATGGGAGACAAAATAAAAGCCAGTCCGTCTGAATTCAGGAAGGTTCTTGGGCATCCCTGCCCCTAGACTTGATGTCTTGGAGGAAGGAGGTAAGGCTGTAGACAAGTGACAGAAGCAGAAACAGCAGGAATCTGAGTATTGTCGCAGATTCGTTTGGCCGTTAGGTGGTGCAGAACGGCTATTTTTCTCGCAGCTGCATTTCTGAAGACGAAAAAATTGCATGTTAGTCTTAATAGAATATGGCTTCTAACTTCTCATTCTGAAGCAACTTGGATCCAATAAAAGTCATTTTTAAGTAATAATTTTTGAGAAAGTGACTTGTTTAAAAATAATATTTCATTGAGTTTTTGATGAAAGTTTGCACAGCAAGTTAGGCTCCCGTTTGACAGTGTCCACACAAATTGTTCAGTGATACTAGTTACATTGATCACAACCTGTCAACACTCTCTTTTTTCTTTTGAACAGTTTCTACATGGACAATTTAGTGACATTGATTACATTCTTCAAGTGGTGCAACCATTCTTGTCCTCCTTTTCTGAGTTGTTCCTCCCTTATTAACACAAACCCACTGCCCCCTAAGGTTCCTATCTAATCTTCCGAGTTGCTCTTGTCAATTTGATCCCATATAGATAGTTTTTAAAAGAGCATAATGCTCAAGGCAGACCTTTTTTACTAGTTAAGCTAAACTATTGTTTGGTTTTAAGAAGGCTTCAGGGAATATTTTTGGTATAAGGTTTGAAGATTATCTCAGGGCAATAGTTTCAGGGGTTCATCCACCCTCTATGGCTCCAGAAAGTCTGGAGTCCATTAGAAAGTGATTTTTAAAGGAACCAAGAATTTTTTAAAGTATGTGCATGAGCTATGAACAAACTAGAAAAGGAAACATTTTAGACCTCTGATAATACCCTTCATATCATGATTACAAGAAGAGGTAAGAAGCAAGATGCCTCCAAATCCTGTTTCCATGCTATTGGAAAGGATTCTAATTGATATTATTCAGAGTATATGACCAACATCTTCTTTCAAATCCTTAATACCAACCCAAAACCAAACCTACTGCCATCGAGTTGATTCTGACTCATAGCAACCCCCTAGGATTCCCAAGGCTCTAAATCACTACAGAAGCAGACTGCCACATCTTTCTTTCAAGGAGCCGCTGGTGGTTTCGAACTGCCAACCTTTTGGTTAGCAGTAGAGCGCTTTAACCACTGTGCAACCAGGCCTCCCTATCCTTAACACAGGCTTCTCAATTTGAGATTTGATTTATCCAGAGAGATAGTCCATAACTAAAAATTGTTCCTGAAAGGCATCTTTGACCCTAGAAAAGATTAAGAACCACTGACATAATGGGAGCATTTATTCATTCATTTATTCCAGAAGCATTTATTGAATGCCTACCACATGCCAGGTATCATTCTAGGTGCTGGGGATATAACATAGAACCAGACCAATGAGGTCCCTACTTTCACTGAGGTTGCACTCTATTGAGAGGGTTTGAAGGGTTTATGGGATTTTGAGTCAAACACACCTGGGTTTACATATTAGTAATGCAACCTTAAGCAGGTTATTTGCCTCTATGAGCCTCTATTTCTTCATCTGTAAAATAGACCTAAAATGAGGCAAATATTTAGCACTGGGTACACATTCAATAAATGATAATTACTATTAAATTCCCTTCAGCAGGAGTAATTAGATGAGTCAGAGAGGTGTCACTACTCTGTTTTTACATAGAAAAAAGTTAAGCTCAAGGGGGTTGTGTGAATTGTGTTACACAAAGGAGTGTTTAATATAGCTGTGATCTTGGCTAGCTAGTTCATAGATTGGTTACTCTTGATTTTTTTTTTCCCTCCACACTTCTTTTTCCTAATTAGGGGTCTGCTGATTCATTAACTTTAAAGACCACTGGATTATTTAAAACAGGGGTTAAGAAACTATGGTTCACTCCATTTCTGTATGACCTGCAAGCTAAGCATAGTTTTTACATTTTTAAATGGTTGAAAAAAAAAAATCAAAAGAAGAGAATTTCATGACACATGAAAATTATTTGAAAATTAGATGTCAGTCTTCATAAATAAAGTTTTATTGAAACACAGTCACATGTATTTACTTACATATGTCCTGTGCCTACTTTTACGCTACAACAGCAGAGCTGAGTAGTTGGACAAAAGAAAGTATGGCCAGCAAAGCCTAAATTATTTTATATCTGGCCATTTATCTAAAACATCTGCCAATCTCTGATTTAAAATGTCATTTTCTCTTGAAGGAAAGACATACAGAACACACCATACATCTTCTGAATTGGTAATGTGGCATATTTAGCATTAAACAGTCAAATGTATCTGGTAAGTTTGCAAAGTGAGACACTTTGATCACAGCAATTAGAATATTTAAATAATAGCTAATATTTATGAGAACTTTAGAAGTATTAAGCCATTTGATCCTCACAACAGCTGTATGAGTTAAATACTCTTTATATATGAAAGAACTGAAATTCAAGGTTAGGAAACTTGTCCTGATAACATGCACGGCAGATCTGCTAAGCCAACTCTGGAAGTAGAGGGAGGTGGTAGCTATGACAGAGGCAAACAAAACCAAAAACCAAACCCATTGCCATCTAGTTGATTCCGACTTATAGCGACCATATAGGACAGAGTCGAGCTGCCGCATAGGATTTCCAAGGAGCGGCTGGTGGATTCAAACTGCTAGCATTTGGGTTAGCAGCCAAGCTCTTAATCACTGTACCACCAGGGCTCTATCCAAGGCTCCAGAGCTAGTAAATGGCTGAGCTGCAATTTGAATTGAAGCTTAGGCTTCTCTCCACCAGACCAGTGCCACCTAATGGGTGTCCCGAAATAGTTCAAGAAGCTTTGTATAGATAGGTCTATCTAATATTCTCTGCTTTTCCAAAATCTGTTCCCTGATGTTTACTTATGGCCAGTTTCTTTATTTCTCTGAGATTCTTTTTTTTTTTTCCTGTAAAATGGGAAAAATACCTAGCTTGCCACGTTATCGTAAGGACTAAATATCTCTAGTTACACGTTTGCAGAGCGTAAACCAAAATCAAACCAAACCCGCTGCGGTTGAGGCGATTCCACTGGCATCCTGTAAATGATAGTTCCTAATATTTCATTATATTGTGTAGGTTAAGTTTTCCTGATACATGCATGGCAGATCTGCTAAGCCAACTCTGGGGGTAGAGGGAGGTGGTAGCTATGACGGAGGCAAAGATTTTAACCATTTTCCCTAGTCCTGAAAGGTTACCTGATCAGCCTCCAGCTGCCGCTGGCCCACTCTAGGCAGCTTATCCTCCAGGAGAGGGTTTCTGCACCATGGTGAAGGAAAGGATCAGCAAACACTGCTGAAGTTGGAATGAGAGGTTGTTTTTTTACAGCTGATGGACAGAACTCGCTTATATACAAAGTGTGGGTCCTATGGTAAGAATCAACATCAGCAGGCAGAAATAGGAGAGGCAGCAGTTGTAAGACACTCTAGAAGTCTCTTGTTTGAGAGAGGAAATTGGAGAGATTGGGGAAAAGTGCTATGCCACGACTTGGAATCCCTAGGTTGATGACAAGGGAGAATATCTGCTATCAGATGAGAGATTAGAAGAAGAGGAAGCATCTTCAGATCTCTTTTCCATGAATGAAAAATATTAAGTTCATAGTACAGGCCAGGGACTGTGTCAAGTGCTGTGATCATATTTTCTCAACTGATTCTCACAACCAACACTTGAAGTAGGTATTGCTGACTCCATTTTATAGATGTGAAAATGGAGGTTCAGAAAATACCTAGCAACACCCAGAAAACACCCAGACCAACACTGCTAGCAAGCATCAGACTCGGGAACTACTCCTCACCTGCCACCCATGGTTAGTGACATATGTGGATACTAGTTCATTCAACAAGTACTTATTAAGACACTGTTCTACCACAGAATGCAATGTGGAGAAGTGTTCTTTGAGGGAGCAAACACTGGAGTGACACTGACACATAGGAGGAAGGGTGGGGAGTGTGAGAATGAGGAACAGCTGCTAATGAGCATAGGGTTTCCTTTTGAGATGTTCAAAATGTTCTAAAAGTAGATTATGATGATGGTTGCACAACTCTGTGAAAATATTAAAAAACACTGAGCTTTACACTTTAAATTGGTGTATTTAATGATATGTGAATATCTCGATAAAGCTGTTTAAAAAAAACGGGAGAAAAAGGAAAGGGAAAATAAAAATGAACATACCAAAAAGGTATATACGCTATAAAATTAAAATGGATAGTAGGTATATGCCATTTGGGTCCTTACCTTCAAAATGAATATGATGTAGGACTGCAATGTTATATTATCATTTGATTTTGGTGCATGCCACAATAAATTATTATAAATATAAAAACAACACAAATAAAAACCCAAATTTAGGGTGGTCTCATGCTATGCCATTCCATGCCTGAGAACTAAAAATTGGTATTCTTAATTCTTTCCCACATCTTGTGGAACTCCAATGGGGCTATTTGAGGCTCAGATTTGGATTTACTAGGACACGATTTTCCATACCAACAAGATAGATTCAACAAGAAAACGCTGAGCACCTCTTAGTTCTGCTTTTGTGCTATGTGTTATCCAAGAAAACACAGTGCTGCGTGCCTGGGCTTCACGCTGCAGCCTTTAAGTTGATTTCTCTGTGAGTTGAGAAGCAGAGTCTGAACGCATAGGGGTATAAGAAAAGACTTAGATGGAAACGGAAAAGAGTTTCTTTTTAATTTGAGAAGTTCCCATTGATTGATGATTTCAACCAACTGATGGTATAATTCAACAACACAGGTTGAATTTAATGTCTTATTCCTATTTGAATTCAAATGTGAATGGTGATGGATTTGCTCCTTTTCTTGAGTGAAAGCCATAAGATATAAGGTCTTTCAATTTCTGTCCCAGTTTTAAAGAATTTGATGAGCCTAAAATAAGCCACCTTATAACATCAGTAAGGACACCTTGATTAAACTGGAATTTTAAAATTACAATTTACTTTAGGAGAAAGAGGCCAAAGACAAGTAAGCTGATACTAGGAATTTATATTAAAGATACTGAAAAGCCTTAGATTGCATGTTTAGGACAGTACAGATTCAGCCCTATTTCTGATAACCTTCTACATTGACCACATAAGTATGAAGAGAAACTGTTTTACGAGGATGAGCCTGAGATGCTTAAAGATCTGGATGTGCTTTCTAAATCATTAAATAAAGCAAAAATTAATTTTAGTAGATTTACTTACTAAATTAGGCACAAAGATTGTAACACTAAAACACATTTCTACGAAGGTTGATATGGGTTATTTTCTGGTTGAACAAAATTATTCCATCTATAAATATCCTATTTCTCCCATTCCAGTTAATCTAGATTTTATTGCATGCTATGGCTAAAGTCCGTTAAGCAGTTAGTGTCTTTCAAGTTTTCAACGAATTAATAGATTGTTTCTGTGTATACTTTTAAGTTTACAACTGGATAATTCATTTATTGAAGTGATGGGTGATGTCTGTATTAGGGCTAATTAGTACAAAAAATGTTTGCTGGCTTTGGAAAAGTTTGTTTCTCCTGTGCTTACTCATCTCTAAAAAACAAAGAAGAAACTATATGAATAAAAAACCCTCCCCACCATTTCAAGGGACTAAAATCCCCTAATGTGACATAAGTAACATAAGGGCTGAAAGAGGATTAATTCAAATAGTTATAGCTCAGATAGCTGCATCCCCATCCAGTTATACTTAGCATGTGAAAATAGCCAATGCTTACTATGTGTTTAATATTTGCGTACATTGTACATTAACAGGTACTGTTTAATATTTGTGTACATTATCTCTGGAGCAATACATTCGAGTATCCCACATTTTATAGATGAAGAAATGGAAGGTCAGTGATACTAAGCAATCTGTCTAAGATCACACTGCTAGTAAATGCCAGAATCAGGGTTACAAAAGTGATTCCTAAGTGGTACAACCCCTATGGAAAACAGTATGGTGCTTCCTCAAAAAACTAGAAATAGAACTGCCTTATGATCCAGCAATCCCACTCCTAGGTATATACCCCAGAGATCTAATAAAAGAGATATGACAGACATATGCACATCTATGTTCATTGCAGCACTATTCACAAGAGCAAAAAGACAGAAACAACTTAAGTGCGCATCAATAGATGACTGGAGAAACAAAATGTGGTACATACAAACAATGGAATACTACACAGCCATAAAGAATACTGATGAGTTCTCAAGAATATTATAACATGGAAGAATCTGCAGGACATTATGGTGAGTGAAATAAGTCAATCACAAAAGGACAAATATTGTATGATCGCACTTTTGTAAGAAGACAAGAATAGGTATATATACAGAGATCAATGTTCATTGGTGGTTACCAGGGGTTGGGGTATGGGTAATCGCTCTCTAGATAGCAGACACGTGTTATTTTTCGTGATGGGAAAGGTAGCACCAAATGTGCGCAAAGTGCACACAGCTTGACCAAGGTAAATATTGCCACTAAGAAATACACAAGAGAAACGGATATTTTTGGTAAAGTATAAGATATATATAATTTTTCAACATCAAAAAAACAAAGTGTGTGTGGTTATACATGTATGTATATATGCATATATGTGTATGGGAATATATGTGTACATATGTATACACATACAGATGTATCTATATGATGTATATGTATATACAAGTATGTTGTGCATGCATATATATTCATATATATAATAAACCACATAGGAGGGCACAGTTATGGGTACTTAATAGATATAACCAAACACCTGCAAGTTTGGTTTTCTGGGTTTGAAGGCTTAGGACTATAGTGTCGTGGGACAACTTGGTCAGTTAGCATAACATAGTTCATAAAGTTTATGTTCTTCATCCTAGTTTGGTGAATAGTGTCTGAGGTCTTTAAAGCTTGCAAGTGCCCATCTATAATACAGCTATCAGTCTCTACTCATCCAGAGCAAAAGACAAAGAAGGAAACAAAAGACTCAGAGAAGAAACTAGTCTACAGGGCTAATCGTCTACATGAACCATGGACTTATCTACCCTGAGAAGAACTAGATAGTGCCCAACTACCACTACCAACCTTTCTGATCAGGGATACAATAGATGTATTCTGATAGAATGGGAGAAAAATGTGGAACAGAAATTCTTAATAAGTCCATACTCACTGGATTGGTTGAGACTGCAGGACCCCCTCAAGGTTATTGCCTTAAGACACTTTTTAAACCTTGAACCAAGACTATTCCTTCAGGTTACTTTTTAGCTAAATTAACAGAGTGGCTCGTGAACAAAGAGTATAACTCAAGAGTACTGCACACCTTTAAAAAACCATCTATATGAGACGAAATGGTCAACAATTACTCTAAAGCAAAGATAAGAAAGCAAGGGGGCAGGGAAACCAGATTACTGGAAATGGAACAACCGGAACGGAATTCCTAAGAATGTTGACACATTGTGAAAAAATGTAACCAATGTTACTGAATAATTTTTGAAGAAATTGTTAAATGGGAACTTAATGTGCTGTGTGAACTGTCACTGAAAACACAATAAAATATTAAAAAAAGAAAAAGTGTTTCTCAAACTTTCATGTGGATGCAAATCACCTGGGGGACTTAATAAAATGCCAGGTTTGATTCTGTGGCTCTTGGGTGGGACTGCATTTCTAACAAGTAAGTGCCCCTGGTCCACAGACCTTACTTTAAGTAGTAAGATATTACAAGATTTAGTAAAAGACATCTATTCTGTTTTATAATATATTTTAGAATATGTATTTTTAGTGCATTTAAACCACTTTGCATTTGAGAGTTTATTACAGCATCTAGCATTAACTAATATATAGATCTTTAGGAACTATCTGCTGAATGAGTGGAAGAAGTATAGTGTCTCTGTGTGGTATTCTTATTCATTTGATAGAGAAACAAGTTAAAGAGAATTTTTTGTGCTATAAAACTCCGTGTCAGAAAAATAGGCTCTAGGGAAGAATCTAATTTCTCTTAGGAAAGCCTCCATAATTTTAGGATGGGTCCTACCTCGGCACACTTTTGGCACCTGATAGGGTAGCACTGCCAAAGTCTATGCAGTTTTCTAGGTGGCTTAAGTTCATCATATTCAGAGCAACATTTTCACAGTGTTATTTGGCTGCCAAAGAAGTGGTTCTAAATGCTACCTTCTTTTTCAACTTTGTTGGAAGGAGGATTTTAATTTTTTTATTTAAGGGGTAGGATAGTGAATGGATAGCTGGGCAAAAAATAAAATCCCAAACCCTTAACTTAAATTAATGCCACCCCTCCATTCCCACTATTTTTTCATACTCCCTGAACAATGCTTCCTAACTTCTGCTGCTAGTTCCTGAACTCTGGTCCTCCCCTGGGATGTGACTGAGCAAGTGCAACTTAAATAAAGAATAAATGGTAAATAATAAAATTTAAATTCCCACCTCTTTAAAGGACATAAGAAGGAATGTCAAAGTTAAGCAGCTGTGCAAACAGTTATCAACCAAATAGTTCTACCTATAGGTGGCAAGGTCATCCTGAAGCTACCCAGAAGTTAGGTGATCTGGCTATTAGTCCAATCTGCCTTAACCTGCCTGGGTCTCTGTTTCTTCATCTGTAAAATGAGAGGGTTGTACTATGTCAGTGGTTCTCAACCCTTTGAGAACCAATGTCCCTTTTCATAATATATTTTTAACAACGACTTTACTATTAGATACAAAATTCATAGATACTATAACCCACCTACACACAATTAAAAAATCAATATGATATTATAATTTATAATGAAAACAAAAAACCAAGTCCATTGCCATTGAGTCAGTTCCAAAGCATAGTCACCCTGTAGGATAGAGTAGAACTGCCCTATAGGGTTTTCAAGGAGCAGCTGATGGATTCAAACAGCTGACCTTGTGATTAGCAACTGAGCTCTTAACCACTGTACCACCAGGGCTCCATAATTTATAATAAGCATTTTAAAATGTAAATGTCACACATCTAAATTAGAAGACATAAAGAAATAGTCAAGTGCCTATATACCTGCTTACAAATAATACGTTTGTATTTTTAAAAAACAAAAGACAAGGCACCAATCCATCCAAGTAGTAAAGGAAATGTAGTAAGAAACCAGCTTATTTATACTGAGAAAAAGGAAAATAACTTTTAACTGAATTAAGACTTACAACTCAAGTCTGCCTTGGTTTGGGAAGAATCCATTTTAGACTGCTAAAATGGAGAAAATCAGGAAGATATTCTCATATTTTATCCATAAACATGATGCCAAAACAATTTCCTTATGCTGTGATGATATGGAATGAAGCAGTGATAAAATGTCACACAAACGTATCTTCTATTTCAATGCTCCACACCTATGGAGAGGCATGCATTCAGTGAACTTAAAGACCTTGGAGATGGGGAAAATAAGCCGGATTAGAAAAAGAATCAACAATTTGCACAATGTAGATTATAATTATTCTGCAATTATATAGCATAAGATGTAGGGAAATATGTTTTTTTTTTTTTGGTGTATGGCATGAAGTATGGGTCCTATTTTATTTTTTTATAGATGGACATTCAGTTATGCCAGTACCATTTGTTAACAAGACTGTTTCTTCTCATTTTGAGTCGTGCCACATCAGTAAATGAAGGTCCCGAAAGCTTGACTCCATTCATGTTATTAAGGTCAACTCTACTTTGAGGAGGCAGCTCTTCCCAAGTCGTCTTTTGAGTGCCTTCCAACCTGAGGGGCTCATCTCCTGGCCACTATATCAGACAATGTTCCGCTTCTATTCATAGGGTTTTCACTGGCTAATTCTTTTCAAAGTAGATGACTAGGTCCTTCTTCCTAGTCTTAGTCTGGAAGCTCAGCTGAAACCTGCCCGCCATGGGTGACCCTGCTGGTATTTGAATACCGGTGGCATAGCTTCCAGATCACAGCAACACACAAGCCCTCAGAGTACGAAAAACTGACAAGACACATGGGAGTTCCCTGGAATACCGTAATTTAAACCAGCTTTGAGGCTTTTTAAGGGAAATATTTCTTAAATAACCTAAATTAATGAAACTCAATGGACAGCCTCATATTTCGTGTCTCTAGTACTTTAATAATTAGTGCAAATGGTGCAGTATAGTGAATTGCTTAATATGACCCTTTTCGCCTTAGTCTTTGAAATGCCCACCAAATGAATGGGTGCGACTATGCAAATGAAGTGCTTGTGGACCATCAAGGGGATTGTATAGCTTGCTAATAATGTAAATAAGATGCATGGCAACCTTGTGGGGCTGGGACCATGCAAAAAAGGTGCATGAGACCCTAATGAGGGAATTGGTCAGTTTTGCCATCAGGCTAGGCTTAAAGAGAGACACTGAGAGAGGGAGAGAGGAGCTGTAATGTGGAAGACAGCGAGAGATGGTGGCATGATATGGCAGGAACCAGATCAGCACAAGATGGCTGCAGTGGGGCTTGCTGATGCACGGAGCTGAGAGTTCTAACACTTGTCCAGGAAGGCCCCCAGCAGGAGGCCCCCAGCATGGCCTGGTGGCAGAGAGCAAGAAGAACTGTATCTGGGGCGTTTCTGATCCTGATCCCGAATTGTACCATTACCTCCCTAATAAACCACTTAATTTTATGTACAGTTTTTGAGTTCTGTGAGATGTTGCAGCAAATTACAGAACCCAAAGACAGGAGGGAGAGTACTGAAGGGAAGTGGAGTAGTTAGAGATGATGGAGTGGGATGGCGGTTTGGAAAAGCTGGACATAAGGGACATCTTTAACGTCCGCCTCCTAGGAACCAGTTTTGTGCTGATTCTTATCAAAGAAATTATACATTTTAAAATGTTTTCTTGAGTAGGAAAATTTTTAAATTTGATACATACTATCTGGTGGCACAGTGATTAAGCTCTAACTGAAAGGTAGGTGGTTTGAACCCACCAGCTGCTCTGTGGGAGAAAGATTGGTGGTCTGCTTCCATAAAGATTATAGACTTCGAACCCTAGGGAGCAATTCTACTCTGTTCTATAGGGTCACTATGAGTCAAATTGACTGGACAACAATGGGCTTTTTTTTTTTTTGTGACCCAAATGGTTGAGTGCTTGGCTACTAACCAAAAGGCTTGTGGTTCAAATCCACCCAGAAAAGACTTGGAAGCCTGGTGATCTAATTCCTAAAAATCACGGACATTGAAAATCCTATGGAAGCACTTCTGCTCTGAAACATGGGGTTGCCATGAGCCAGAATCGACCTGGTGGTAAGTGGCTTCTTTTTGGTTTGATCTTTATTTATATGTAATTGTGAGTTCCCTCTTGCAACTCTCTCCTGGTATTAAAAAGAGTCTCAAATCATCTGTTAACATATTCAGTTGTATTGCTTCTGCAGCAAGTGCACTAATATACTGAAACCCTTTTCAATAAATATCTAAATCATGCAATGAATAGATTGAATGTATGCAGTAAATTATTTGATAATCTTAAATGTTTTTATTCCATTTACATTTCCATCTTCATAACACATTTCTCTTACTTAGCTTTAGTGCAACCTCTTGTAAAAATCTTTCAGTACTACATATTAAAGTACTACTGACTTATAGTGGATTTAGTTTCAGTGGGACATTTCAAAGTCATGTGAGATAATCTAGAATATTGCAAGATGTCTAGTACTCTGGCTTTGCCTACTGAACGGCTGTAGCATTCTCTACCCAATCATTATGACAAGCATCAAAAACCACCCAAAAGGTCCCTAGCAGTCAAGCTCTTAACCACTGTGCCACCAGGGCCCCAAAAGGGCATCTGTCTACCTGTCGGGGAATCAAATCTCAGTCTCCCATGTGACAGGAAGGGATACTCAACATTATATTAATAAGCATAAAAAAACACCTCAAAAGTCTCCTAGGGAGTGGCACTACTCCAGGGATAGATTACCCAATAAACAAGGTATGGACAGGTTTAATTGTGCTTACTAATCTGTAGTGCACAATTTCACCTGTTTTTCCACTACATTTGTAAACCGGTTCATACTGAGCTTGCTTACTGGTTAATCTGCCCGTGCTCACTACCCCCTCCGTGAGCCATTAAAATCTGTCAGAATCTCTAGAATCTGACAACTTGAGATTATAAGTCTCAGGTACTGTCTGGCGATGGTTGGGGATCCCACTGTGCCTTTCACAATATGCAGGAACAATTTCTAGTGGCTAAAGAGAGTAACTCCAAGGCTAGATGTGATTCTAGAGAAAAAGGAACTTTTTTTTAGATGGGATTTCCAGAATATAGGATTACAAAAACAGAAACTACTCGTACATTCTTTCCTTAATTCTGTGTCAGCTCAACCAAGTGAATCTGTACTTATTAAGTGGGGAAACAATCTGAATTTGATACTTGCTGTTTATAAATTGAGTTCCTCTTGCAACCCTCTCCTGGCATTCTCTCATCACCCAGTTTGAGAAAAAAGCAAGACAAAACCTCAGCCTATAGATATGTTTGTTCATTTCTTCAGAACTCGAAAATTTGTTTTAGAAAATTAGGTAGAGTTAGAAGACTTATTAGAAACCATTTTAAAGGACAGGTAAATAATTTTTTAGATGTTCCACAGATGAAAATTAAGAAGTTTGTATACAGTTTTAAGGGACTATAAAGGAATATACAGGTAATAATGATGCAAAAATTCTGGGGGAAAAAAAGCTATACGGAGAGTCAGGGAGCTCATACTGTTATTAGTTACTGACCATAAATGTCCAAATGAAATAACAGGCACAGGTTGAGCCAAATGGTCCTAATATCTCTTTGCTGTACCACAACCTAGCATGACAGCCTTTAAACAACATTTGTATTTATTTTGTGTCAACTGGAATATTAGCACATCACACAATTGTAGACTTTTATTTAAAAGGAATCTTAGCCATTTTTTTCCCTTCAAAGAAATACACTGTTAATAACTTCAGAAAATATAATTTAAATCTTTTTTTTTTAAAAAAGTTTACATTGATGTTCTGTAATTATTTTTTTTAAGTAAGAGTATGAGTTTTGGAGTCAGACTTGGATTGAATCCTGGTTCTATTTCATATGTAAGGTAATACATGTAAAGACCTTAGTTAAGTTCAAGGCACACAGTAGTCCTCAAATGTTAGCTATTATTATTTCTAATCAAAGCACTAACAGCTACTATTTATGCTTACTATGCATGTCTTATGAGCATAATTGCATTTAATTTTCCTCATCGTTCAATGAGTATTATTATCCTTAATACACAAAATCACTGAGGTTCAGACAGGTTGAGAAACATACCTGAAGGCCTGAACCCAGGTGTCAGAATCCAAAGCACCAATGCTACTAGCCACAAAATTGTTCTTAAACCGGGGTCTGTTAAAAATCCTGCCGGAGTGTGGGGGGAGGGGTGCCCCCATAAGTTTTGTATGAGAATTCAACATTTTTTCATGTTAATGAAAATTAAAAAAAACAATTAACATTCATGTTTTAAAGTATCTGGGTAGCTGCCTTAAAATCAACTACTGCCAGAACGTTTCAGCATTTATGTTTGCCTTTGTATTTTTTTCCACGTTAAAGCCCAGTTCTGCTTTAGTTGTGGAAGGCTTATGGAGAACAGAGGCAGACTTAACAGGGAAATGATGCTTTCATGCTAAATGAAGATCAAATAACATCACTATGTGCTGAATAAATGAAAATAATAGTCTGAACAGAGAAAACGTGGGAGAATTGAGTCACTACATAGCACATGATAGTACGTGCAAGCTGAACTCGAAAGACCCTGTACAACAGCACTCAGTACCATAATCACATTACAAGTGACAACTTAGTTTTGGCAAAATATCACCATCCATCATGTTCAATTAATGTTAAGTTTTTAGTTTTGCTTGTGTCTAATCTGTAAATTTTGGTTTTATACTTGTGCAAGAGCTATAAACATAAGGTATTTACACCTAGTTTTATGTTTATATGTATTTAGGTAACATTATAATAAATATAATTGAAGTGAAAAACAAGGAGCTAAGAGAACTTTTCCTTATTAAAAGGGGTTCTGCATTATTCAAGTTTGAGAATCACTGCTCTATGTGTGTGTGGCCACCGGCAGGTCACTTACATTCGTTCTATTACCACCTAACGTGTGGGAGCAACTGGCCCACAGAAGGAATTAAAATGATAGCTCTGTCTCCTTTCCCCAGCAGGGAAAATATGGAAGCTAAATATAGTTTAGGCTCTTGTTATGCCAAGAGTGGTCTGGGAACCTACAGTACTGATATCACCTAAGAGTTTGTTAGAAATTGAGAATCCTGGGCCCATTCCCAGACCTACCAACTCAGAAATCTGCATTTTAACAGTATCACCAGGTGATTTAATATATGCAATGAAAATTTAAGAAGCACTGATCTAGGTTTCAGAGGGAACGTTGACAATAAAACTCACTGCATTTTGTACCACTCTTTAGGTGCAACTTTGGTGATTAGACAACGGCATGGTGTAAATGCATACCCTATACTGGGTTTTAATATAAACATTTTACTCTTGGTTCTTCACAGGCTGTATAAGCATAGTGTGGGACTCCCTTTAAAGGGATCTAACTTCTAACTCAAAAAGACCAAAATATTTTTAAAATGCAAAACATGCAAAAAAGCCTTCTGAATTTTGAATAAACAAATTTTAAGGTTGTGTTAATTAATATTCTTAGGTCTCATTTACTCAATAGCAATTAAAATTATTTACAAATGTTAAGATCTTATTTAAATATTTTAGCTCACAAAATCTAGTCTGACAAATTCCTGGCTCAGTTTATGCTGTGTGCTTAGATGAAATGAAACACATTTCAAAAAAAAAAAAGTGATTATGTATATGAAATGTGTTAGTTTTAACTGTTCAACAAAAACATTAGATCATATTCAGTAGTTATGATTTTGTTAATGTAATTCACCTAAGGAATGTCCAGGCTTTTCTTCTTGAATCTACTGGTTCTATGCATTTAAGGCTTAAAAACCAAAAAAAAAAATACTGCTGTTGAGTTGATACCAACTCATAGTGACCCTACAGGACAGAGCAGAACTGCTCCATAGGGTTTCCAAGGCTGTAATCTTTAAGGGGGAGCTCTGGTGGTGTAGTGGTTAAGAGCTTGGTTGCTAACCAAAAGGCTGGCAGTTCAAATCCACCAGCTGCTTCTTGGGAACACTATGGGGCAGTTCTACCCTGTCCAACACCTAACAACAACAATCTTTAAGGGAGCAGACTGCTACATCTTTCTCCCATGGAGAGGCTGGTGGGTTCAAACTGCTGACCTTTTGGTTAGTAGCTGAATGCTTTAACTGCTCTGCCACCAGGGCTTACTGTACTTAAAAAGACTCAAAGATGCTGTCCTCAGAAGTAGAGAAACAAAGTTAACAACTAATATTCAAGAGAACTATTAATATTTAAAATGATCCTGATACCATCTGTTTAAGGGCTATTTCAGTAAAAATCAAAGCTTGAAGTGTGTTATTTATTGCTCTATGTTCTTTAACATGGACCACAGAAATGACTCTCTCAAAGAAGGTAAAACAAGGCAGATTATGGTGTGTGTGTGTGTGTGTGCATATATATATACATATATATATATTTATATATAACCATATATATATACGGTGAGAGCTAGTAGGCAACTCATCATCTCCGGGTTTATGATATGATCTAGATTATAGGTAGAACTTTTCTTTATCCTCCTTCATGATTTCAGGCAACGGCAAACTAAGAGTCAATCATACACCATAAGGTTGCATTAGTCTCAGTACAGTGGAAGTACCCTAGTGTATGCTGATTATAACTTAAGACAACTAGAATCTGAAACTCACATGGCTAACCCAATTTTAGAGGTTATCTTGCAGTCTTTTTGGTCTTTAATACAGTCAATTCCCTGTTCCCAGAACCACAGTTTCCGGTACTTCAAATTCTAATTTCTGTTTACATATTAAGCAATTTAAACTCTACGTACATACATACACAATGTATCAGGGAAACAAAAAGGGTGATCTTTAGCGTAGACTTAATATTACATTTTATCACTTTTCTGTTAATGGTAACAAAGACAACTGAATAATTACCTATAGTTTGAATTCATTAAATGTATCTATGTAAATAGAAGACAAGCAGAAATAGGCAAGCCATATTTTCCTACTAATTATCTTTATAGAAAGGGGAGACATTTTATTCCTTTTAGACTTCAGAAACTTGATCAAAAATCTACATCCGTTTTTCCTACCAAAAATATTCTAAAAATCCTGTGTTGATTACTCTCAAAATACTGTAGATGGATCCCTTTGATAAAAGAAACAGAGCATCAGCCAATAAAACATATTAAAGAAAATAATTAAAATATGAACCACTTGCTCTCTTAGAGTCTAATAAAGACCGAGCTTTAAGAGATCATTTTCACTATCAAGCAACTTGGATATACATGAATTAAAAAGAATCCAAACATATGCTGACGCTAGAAATTATTTGCTGTGAAAAATCATACTATGCCTCACATGAATTAATGAACTTAATATTTTGTAAGTTGTGTCTTCAGCAATTCAACTAGCATTTGGCATGGCCAAAGTTTAATTAAGACTCGGTAGTGCTTTGAATCAACATCAGATGCTAATGGTCATCTCCACCCAGCCACCCCTTTATCCTCTAATGTGTCCTTGAAAATGGTGTGTGTTATTAATCCAGGCTATCTAACCTTTTGCCAAAGGCAGATATATACTGAACATTACTTAATCATTTCAATTCCAAGGTCACTATGTTTCCCCTCCTAGGATTTAGTACACTGAAATAACTTCAGTACATACACTTTTGACAACTATAAAAACATGAACTTGGTCCCATAACAAATTCAGTTTCATTGAGAAGAGTGGCCCTTATTTTTAGTGACCATTAAATTATGAAATCCTACTGATATGTATATATTCTCATACCACCTTTATACTTTAGGACATCAATTGTACAAGAGTCTCAGCATATGTAGAATCCTACTTGTGTTACTAAACATGTAGTACGAGCACAGCAAAGGAACATCCTTTCAAATTACTGCCTGTAAGAAATTGTATATATAAATTTGCTTCCTTTCAAACGTCAAAGTAGCTTGTAGTCTCTATTATTTATAGACAGGATAGGATTATCCAACAAGTAAGGTAAGCACAGGCTTACTTGTGCTTACTTACTAATTTGTAGTGAACAATTTCATGACTTTCACTTTAGTTTCAGATTAGTAAGCAAGCACAAGTAAGCCTGTGCTTACTTTGCTTACTGAGTCATCCGCCCCTCTCTACAGAGGAAGTGGTTCAGGACAGATGCCAACTTGTGGCAGCCTAGTCCAGCTTTAACACAGAAAATCTGGCATATTTTTATAGCTGCTTCTAGTGAAAAAGATACCTTAAATATGATTTACCAATTGACAGGATGAGTCTAATGTTTCAGGTTTTGAAGGCGCAAAGCTCAAGAGGTTAAAGGAGTATTATTTGAGGGCAAACTTAACACCCAACACTTGACTGGTTGCCTGGACCTGATGGCCTAGGGAACAAAACAGGAAGCCCTTAACATACAAGCATACACAAGAACAACTGATTTTGATTTCTGACACAAAGCAAATACGTCCAACACCTGTACAAGAAAAAGCGCGCTTACCTAAAGAAACGTAAAACCCCTTCTTGTTTATATGGGAAAATAAAGGATGGGGTTAACACAAATACAGGGGGATTTTCCTATCATAAATGAAGAGAAGTATGTTTCTTTTCCCCCCACTGAGGAATTAATTTGGGTATAGGGGAATGAGATTCTTGGAAGCAATGATCCTGAGCACACTGCAATAGAAGAGTTCCACTGTTCCTTCTGTGAAACTGCCAATGTACATGATGGGGTGAGGGAGATGGGGGTGGGTGTAGGAATCAAAAGAAGGATGAAGACACTCAGATGGAAATGATAATGGTTTGACCTTAATTCAAGAAAAAATGTTTAAAATGGCTAACAGATGCCTCTTGTTAAAAAGTGCAGCACTGGGGGAGAAGTGGACCACAAGAAATTCTGGAGAAGGAAGAGGTCCTCATGTTTGGGATTTTGAACTAACAGCTCTTGTCCCAAGAAAGAAAAATCACTCAAAAGGTGCCAAGGACAAGAGGAGTGGCTTGTAGCACTTCCTCATGCATATTTATTCCCATTTAAAAACTAACTAGACACTCCACCACACAAACTTCTCTACTGTTTTATCCAAAGACATCCAAATACTTTCTAAATGCTATCCCTGTGATACCTCTGTGAGGTAGGTAGCATAATTCTAATTTTTATTTATAAGCAAGCTAAGGCACAAATAGAGCCTGAGTGGCAAAGTGGGCTGGGAAAAAGACAAATTATCAGGTCCCTGGCTCTGTTCAATTTAACACACGTCCTCCATATTGAAGTACACAACACAAGAGACTCTTCTACAAAATGCCCTAGGTAGTAGCACAAAGAGCCAAATGATATTCATGACTCTAGAGGACAGCACACTCTTTAAATGCCCTCTGATGGAGTCCTGGGAGAAGTTCTTCACTTAAGAGTACTAGTCTGTGTAGCTCTTTTGAATAAGAATACCAAGTCACTCATGATTAGAGGAAAAAGGCTGAAGATACAGCTTTCTTATTTTCCCCTATTATTCAGACAAGAATGGTGGCAATCTTAATAATCATAAAATCCAAGGAACTAAGACCGCTACAGTAAAATTCCAAGTCCTATATTTGGTAACAACTGGTAACAATTTTGATTTTTTTGACCAGTAGATACACTTACATATTCTTGGTGCTGGATAATTCTCTTTTATCATAACCAAATTATCTATATAAAATATAAGTGGTATTAACACCAGGATCTGAAGCAAATGAGGCATCTGGTCAGCACACACTTGTTCTACATATTTTGAGAAATATTTCAGTAAACAAAAGAAGTGTGCAATGTTGATGAAATGGCGCGAACAATATTGGTAGCTTGTCTAATGGAGACTCTAGTGTCTTTTCAGGAAACTGAAGATACTCAAAAGTTGCTCCCCAATTTCTATTAACAACTCTCTAAAAATGAACATTTCCATTTGATACAAATATACAAATTTAAAATTATTGTGTAGTGCCAAGTGGCCTACATTTTTAGACTGCTTATGTGCCAGAAAATATACAGTCAATAAAAAAATACCAGAGAGGTGGGCACAAAAGACTCTCTGGATCTGTACAGCAAAAATGAATATCACTTCAATAAGTAGCGAGTCATGGAGAAAGTGGAATTCTTAGAAACCAGCAGCACTGAAAGATGGCAGGTCACAAATCTGGTGATGGTGGATAAGATGTACAGTAAGGCCCATTTTCCTGTGGAAGGAAAAAAAAAAAGACAAGAACATTAATAAGACCAATTTAACTGGAAATGTGAATAAACAATTCATAGTCAATGCAATAGCTTATGTAAAATTTCCAGCCCATGCCTGGCACCGAGCAGGCCCTTAGGCATTGCAGCAGTTGCACTGGAGTCAGTCAGAATTGGGCCTACAGTACGCAGGGGCAATGAGGATGGTAATATTTTTAAATTACAATACCACTTACGGAACATTTTATATTCCAGATACTTTACAGGCACTTTTCTTTCATCATCCTTTTGAATCCTCATGTAATGCCATGAGGTAAGTGTCATCCTCATTTTACAGATGAGGAAACTGAAGATCTCAGACTGAGTAATTCACTCAAGGTCACCTAGCTAGTAATCACCAGGGCCTGAATTTGAATCCAAGTCTATTAGAATCTAACTCCAGGTTCTTTTTTGTTAGACCATAGTGTCTTACTGTATGCTGGGTCTTAATATAGAGTTATGAAACAACACAAATTATCACTGAGGAATTTAATAACTATAACTGTTTTGGCAGAAATGACTCTTCCATGACATGCCTGAGTGGCAAGGCTTACAACAACTAGAGTATTCAGGGCACTTAGTTGCAGATCAAGATGTAGAATTAAATGCCAGAACTTCAATGTCAAGCGAAGAAAGCAACAAATCAGTATAAGGGGAAATTTTTGGCCTTTATTTTGGCTAATTTTATCTTAATAAAAATTGAGACAGTTAACTTTATGGTAGAAGGTTCCTGGATTAGATTTATAAGACGTAACATTGATTTCTCATTTTTAAGGAAGGCATTTCTTTGACAAAGAACTTGTTTTTCAGCAAACCATAGAAAATGCTTAGCATTAATATGAGACAATAGTTAGGAATGAAGAATGAGAAGTAGGATGAAAACAGCATTGCTTTATGGTATATTTACATTATAGTTCTCATGGAGCATTAAACCTTAAACTACTTGGTCTTGAAAACAGTAGGCAACTAAATGTTATTTGAGTTACTAAGTGAATCAGGAGCTATGCGCCCCTCTTCAGACCAGGTGCCCTGGAGCAGGAACTGATCATGGGCCATAACCAGGAAAACGAGAACACCTAAGAAAACCTACTTAAACCTGACCAAGTATCAAAACAATGTCTTTTAAAACTTAGGTAGAGACAAATCCTAGAATTGGCTACAATTCTGAAAACAAAAAAAATTAATGAAAGCAATTTCTGTCTGTAGAATTCCTAATCAGGATCTGTTTCACTAACCAATCCTGCATCCTCAATATGCATGGAAGCTATGTGTAGGGAAACATGCCCCGAAGAGATAAACCTCTTGTGAAGCACATCTGAAAAGAACGATTCACTATCATCTTTAAGATTTCTCTATTCCACTACCATCTTTTTCTAGGTTTCTCACATCTACATTAAACTGTGTTAAAACTAAGAAGGGCAAGTCTAATACTTAATGCTATGAAACAGAGCTTCTAACATTAATCACACACTGTGCAAGAGACTGCTGAGCAGTCAAATATTTCTCTATTTCTGGAAACAATCACAGAAATCTGATGAACTGTTACCAGGCAAAACTGTCTACTCTCTCTTTTGACTATATTTGTAACAATGTTGACTAGCTCCCTTTCTGGAATGGTTTCAGTATCATTTTTACCTAGATAGGTAAAAATTACCTTCAAAGGTACCTTTTAATTCTATAAAATTTGTTACTACTCTAAGTCACGTAAGTTCAGAAAAATAGAACCCCACCGAAACTTGCTACCAACCAACACTACTCCATTCCTTCTCCAAATGAAGAACCTATGTGCAAGGCAAAACTGAACGTGAAATTAATCAACTCGATACTCAGAGGTCCTTAATTCTTCTTAGCAAAGGAAAATGTTTCCTTCAAGGTAATATCCAACCGCCTGTTGGTACCTTCACCACAATGCCCAATGGGACATCTCAAACCTAATGTCACAAACTGAACATACCACCTGTCTCTTCCCCCACGCCCCTCGGATGCTTTTACTTCTAAATTGCCTCTTTGGAATGGTGGAAGCACCACCCACCAAGTCTCCCAAAGCAGAAACTTTGGTAGTCACCTCAGGCTGCTTCCCTTCTTCATCCCTAATCACTACTCAGTCACTAAATCCTATGAATTTTACTTCCTAAAATCTCTACTTCTACATATCCCCAAAATTTTCAAATCCTGGCCATCATCATTCCCACTGCCCTCGCTCTAGGGCTCTCCTCTGACTGGCCTTCAGTAACAGCCTCTTCTTGTCTCCTTGCCTGCAGTCTTATCTCTCTCCAGTCATTCTCCAGACTTTTATTATTGTCATCTTCCTAAATGGGAATCTAATGATGGTCCTCCCTTGTATAACACTCCCCAATGACTACAAAGTCAAAGTTTTGCAGCATAGTTTGTAAAGCTACAGTATCTAGTGATTTGCCCTCTGCCTGTCCCTTCCACATCATCTCCTGACACTTCTTTTGTTTCCTCCCCATTGTTATTCCTTTTTGGCTTTTATATATAGATACACTAATATCTCAATTTTAGAAAACTTGAGTATACAAATAGAGGAGCACCGGTGGTGCAGTGGTTAAAGCACTCAGCTGCCAATCGAAAGGTTGGTGGTTCAAACCCACCAGTTGCTCCATGGGAAAAAGATGTGGCAGTCTGCTTCAGTAAGCATTACAGCCTTGGAAACCCTATGGAGCAATAGAACTGTCCTGTAGGGTCGCTGTGAGTCAGAATCAACTCGTTGGCAGTGGATTTTTTTTTTTTTTTTTTTTGGTTTAGTATAGGTATAGAGAGATGATTCAATTAACCAAGTGTTAGACTGCAGGTTATTTTATTTAATGTAACAAATCACATTATCAATCAGGTCTACATCTGACATACAAAAAATACAGTAGAAAGCTAAAAGAAACATACAAAGAAAATAAAACAATAAAACCAAACTTCACTGTGATGAAGTTATAGTTGATATTAAATGGAAGCCTGCTGCATAGGCTCTTAAGCATACAGAAAATGTGTTGGCTTAAAACAGTCCGTTGGGTTTTCTAACCAACACAACACAACATGTGTATTACTATCCCAGAAAGTAAATTACAAATCCAAACACTCGCTTTGAATTCTCATACAGTATTTTTGTATCAAAATGTCTTCAAATGCCTTTCACACTTTCGGCATTGAAATGCCTTTTACTGCCTTTCACATTACCTGTTATTCATTATTTAAGTATTAAGAAGAGTGATGCATAGTTCAAAGGAATAACAATAAGGTAATTTTTTACTCCAGCAGTCTGCAGTAAATACAAACCGATGTCCTTTTTCTCCTCCCATATATTCAACAATCTTTGTGTATCTGATCTGGCTGCTCCAATTATAAATACTCTCTGTGCCACAGCCAAACACCAACTCTTATTAGCCATTAGAACACATTAAACACATTGCTTTTCATATAAAGGGGAACAAAAATCATAGCTGAAGTTTAAGAAATGCTGGACAGAAAATGTGTTGCAGGCTTTTAATTTTACTGCATACATACTGCACAATAATTAGGGAGGAATAATTCATTTCAAACTTAATAAAATCTTCAAATATATTCCCACAGCTCTTCGCCCACCAATTCAGTACCTCAGGGAGTTTGGATGTGTCTATGGAGCTTCCATGACTGTACCTTGTACAAGTTGTGCTGGTTTCCCCAGTATTGTGTACTGTCTCAACCTTCACCAAAGATACCACTTATTTATTGTCTATTTAGTATACCCCCCCACCCCTCCTATCCCTCCTAACGAACAAAGATTGTCACTTTTCATGTGTAAACATTTTCATGAGTTTTAACAATAGAGGTCTCATACAATATTTGCGCTTTTGTGATTGACTTATTTCACTCAGCGTAATGTCCTCCAGTTTCATCCATGTTATGAGATGCTTCACAGATTCATCATCGTTCTTTACCACTGCATAATACTCCATTGTGTGTATGTACCATAATTTGTTTATTCATTCATCTGTTGATGGCCATCTAGGTTGTTTCCATCTTTTTGCTATTGTGAACAATGCTGCCATGAACATCGGTGTGCATATGTCTATTTGTGTGATGGCTCTTATTTCTCTAAGATATATTCCTAGGAGTGGGACTGCTTGATCACATGGTATTTCTATTTCTAGTTCTCTAAGGAAGCGCCGTATCATTTTCCAAAATGGTTGTATCATTTTGCATTCCCACCATCAGTGAATAGGAGTTCCAATCTCCCTGCAGCCTCTCCAACATTTGTTATTTCCAGTGTTTTTGATTCGTGCCAGTAATGGCAGAGTGAGATGGTACCTCACTGTGGTTTTAATTTGCATTTCTCTAATGGCTAGTGAACGCAAGTATTTCCTCAAGTGTCTGCTGGCCGCTAGAATGTCTTCTTTGGTGAAGTGTCTGTTCATTTCCTTTGCACATTTTTTAACAGGATTATTTGTCTTTTGTGGTAGAGGTGTTGGATTTTCTTGTAGATTATGGAGATTAGACCTTTGTCTGACTTGTAATGTCCAAAAATTTTTTCCCAGTCTGTAGCTTCTCTTTTTACTCTTTTGGTGAAGTCTTTTGAAGAGCATCGGTGTTTGATTTTTAGAAGATCCTAGTTATCTAGCTTATCTTCTGGAGTTTGCATGTTGATGGTTAGGGTTTGTATCCTGTTAATGCCATGTATTAAGGCCTGAAGTGTTGGTCCTATTTTTTCTTCTATGAACTTTATAGTTTTAGGCTTTCTATTCAGGTCTTTGATCCATTTTGAAGTAGTTTTTGTATATGGCGTGAGGTATGGGTCCTGTTTCATTTTTTTGCAGATGGATATCCAGTTTTGCCAGCACCATTTGTTAAAAAGACTGTCTTTTCCCATTTGATGGACATTGGGCCCTTGTTGAAGATCAGGTGACCATAGGTGGATGGATTTACTACATCTGGGTTCTCAATTCTGTTTCACTGGTCAATTTATCTGTTGTTGTACCAGTACCAGGTTGTTTTGACTACCGTAGCTGTATAGTAGGTTCTGAGGTCAGGTAGTGTGAGTCCTCCTACTTCCTCCTTCTTCTTCAATAGTGCTTTACTTATTTGGGGCGTCTTCCCTTTCTATATGAAGTTAATGATTAGTTTTTCCATGTCTTTGAAGAATGTTGCTTGTATCTGGATCAGGATTGCATTGTATTTGTGAATTGCTTGGGTAGAGTTGTCATTTTCACAATGTTGAGTCTACCCATACATAAGCATGGTATGTTTTTCCATTTATATAGATCCCTTTGGGTTTCCTGCAGTAGTGTTTTGTAGTTTTCTTTGTATAGGTCTTTTACATCCCTATTCCTAAGTATTTTATTTTTTAGGGGCTATTATAAATGGTATTGTTTTCCTGATTTCCTTTTCATCATTCTCTTTACTGGTGTATAGGAATTCAACTGATTTTTGTACGTTTATCTTGTATCCTACTCCTCTGCTGAATCTTGCTATTAGTTCCAGTAGATTTCTCGTGGAGTCTTCAGGGTTTTCTACGTATAGTATCATATCATCTGCAAACAGGAACAGTTTAACTTCTTCATTACCAGTTTGGATGCCCTTTATTTCTTTTTCTTGCGTTACTGCTCTACCTAGAACTTCCAGCACAATGTTAAATAGGAGTGGTGATAAAGGGCATCCTTGTCTTGCTCCAGTTCTCAAGGGGAATGTTTTCATGCTATCCATTAAGAATGATGTTGGCTGTTGGTTTTGCATAGATGCCCTTTATTATGTTGAGAGTTTTCCCTTCTACACCTATTTTATTCAGAGTTTTTATCAGGAATGGGTGTTGGACTTTGTCAAATGCCTTTTCTGCATCAATTGAGATGATCATGTGATTCTTTCCTTTCATTTATGGGGTGGATTACATTGATTGATCTTCCAATGTTGAACCATCCTTGCATAGCTGGTATGAATCCTACTTGGTCGTGGTGTATTATCTCTTTGATAAGATGCTGAATTTTATTGGCTAGAATTCTGTTGAGAATTTTTGCACCTATATTCACGAGAGATACTGGTCTGTAATTTTCTTTTTTTGTGGTGTCTTTTCCTGGTTTTGGTATCAGGGTTATGCCAGCTTCATAGAATGAATTTGGTAGTGTCGCTTCCTTTTCTATGTTCTGAAATAGTTTGAGTAGTACCAGTACAAGCTCTTTTCTGAATGTTTGGCAGAATTCTCCAGTGAAGCCATCTGGGTCAGGGGTTTTTTTTGTTGGGAATTTTTTTTTAAATTACCTTTTCAATCTCTTCTCTTGTTATGGGTCTGTTCAGATTTTCAACATCACTTTGTTGTAGTTTGGGTAGGTAGCGTGTTTCTAGAAATTTATCCATTTCTTTTAGGTTTTCAAATTTGTCAGAGTATCGTTTTCATAATACTGTATTATGATCTTTTTTATTTCAGTTAGGTCTGATGTCATGTCCCCAATTTCATTTTTTATTTGCGTTATTTGTAATGTCTCCTGTTTTTCTTTTGTCAGTCTGGACAGTGGTTTGTCAATTTTGTTGATTCTTTTAAAGAACCAGCTTTTGGTTTTGTTGATTCTTTCTACTGTTTTTCTAGTCTCTATTTCATTTATTTCTGCTCTGATCTTTATTATTTCCTTTCTTCTGGAGGCTGTGGGCTCTTTTTGCTCTTCTCTTTCTATTTGAGTTGTGTAGTTAATGTTTTGGTTTTGTCCCTTTCTTCTTTTTTGATGTATGTATCTATTGCTATAAACTTTCCTCTGAGGACTGCCTTTGCTGTGTCCCAAAGGTTTTGGTATGATGTGTTTTCATTCTCATTTGATTCTAGGAACTTTTTGTTTCCATCTCTGATTTCTTCTATCACCCAGTGGTTTGTAAGCAGGGTATTATTCAGTTTCCATGTAATAATTTTTTTTCCTTGCTCTTTGTTGTTAATTTCTACCTTTATGGCATTGTGGTCAGAGAAGATACTTTGTATTATCTCAACATTTTGGATCTTGTTGAGGAATGCTCTGTGGCCTAAGATGTGGTCTATTCTGAAGAACGTTCCATGTGCATTGGAAAAGAATGTGTACTTTGCAGCTGTTGGATGGAGTGCTCTATATATGTCTTTGAGGTAAATTTGGCTGATTGTGCCCTTTAGGTCTTCTGTATGTTTGCTGAGTTTCTTTTTAGATGTCCTGTCCTTTACTGAGAGTGGTGTGTTGAAGTCTCCTACTATTATTGTGGAACTGTCAATTTCTCTTTTCAGTGCTGTTATAATTTATGTACTTTGGAGCTCTGTCATTGGGTGCGTAGATGATTATTATGGTTATGCCTTCACAATGGATCGTCCCTTTAATCGTTATATAGTGTTCTTCTTTGTCTTTTATGATGTATTTTGCTTTAAAGTCTATTTTATCTGAGATTAGTATGGCCACTCCTGCTCTTTTTTGGTAGTTGCTTGCTTGATATATTGTTTTCCAACCTCTGATTCTTAATAAATTCACATCTTTGTTTCTAAGGTGTGTCTCTTGTAGACAGCATATTGATGGATCCTGTTTTTTCTTTTTTTTAATCCATTCTGTCACTCTCTGTCTCTTTATGGGTGCATTGAGGCCATTTACGTTCAGTGTAATTACTGATAGATGTGAGTTTGTTGTTGTCACTTTGTATTTTTTTTTTATGGTGCTGACGTTTTCTTCGTTCCGCTTAGTCTCCTATGCTGAATTCCTTTTGTGTATTGTTTTTTCATTTCTTTTGTTTTTATTTGTTTGTTTTTACTGAGACTTTGTTTCTCTTTAGTTTTATGAGTAGGTTTGTTAACTTTCTTTGTGGTTACCTTGAAATTTACCCGTATCTTCTAAATTTGAACCAGTCTATTATTACTTGGTATCGCCTTGCCTTCCTCTCCATTAGAAGCTTCTATACCTACACCATTTATTCCCTCTTTTATTGTTCTGATATTGTTGCCATTTACAGATTAACTGTTCTGATTCTCTGTTGTATTTCTTTTGGTTTTGGATAGTCCTTGAGAGTTCATTTCCTAGACTGGTATCTGGCCGGTATGATCCTGTGTCCTAGATTCAGCCTGTGACCTGAAGTTTGTTCTCAGATCGAAGGACTCCCTTTAATAATTCTTGCAGGTTTAGTTCGGTTTTTACATAGTCCCTTAATTTCTGTTTATCTGGAAATGACCCAATTTCACCATCATATTTGAACGAGAGGTTTGCAGGATATATTATTCTTGGCTGGCAATTGTTTTCTTTCAAGATTTATATATGTCATCCCATTGCCTTCTTGCCTGCATGGTTTCTGCCGAATAACCTGAGCTTAGTTTTACTGCTTCTCCTCTGTATGTGACTTCTTGTTTTTCACGAGCTGCTCTCAGGATTCTTTGTCTTTGGTTTTGGCGAGTGTGATTATGATATGCCTTGGTGATTTTCTTTAGGGGTCTATTCTATATAGGGTTCACTGAGCTTCTTGGATGGCCAGCTTTTCATCTTTCATGATATTGGGGAAGTTTTCTGTCAGCAAGTCTTCAATGATCTTCTCTGTGTTTTCTGTTTTCTCCCCGTTCTGAAACTCTGATCATTCATAAATTTTTGCTTTTGATTATATTCCACATAATTTTCATGGTTTCTTCATTTTTCTTCATTCTCTTTCCTGAGTTTTCCTCAAACAGAGATGCATCCAAGTGTTTTTCTTCAATTTTGCGATCCTGTCTTCCAGCGTTTCAAATCTGCTCTTCAGTCCTTCTATGACACTGTCCATTTCTGAAATCTTGTTGTTTATCTTCCGGATTTGTAATTGTTGTTTTTGTATGATTTCTAGTCATGAATTTATTCTGGCATTTTGTTCCTGCATTATTTTCTTTCATTTTTTTGTCTGTATTTTCCATGAATTTGTCTGTCTTTTCTATGAATTTGTCTATTTTTTCCTCATTTTTGTCTGCTTTTCGCTTCATCTCCTGGATAATTCTGAGTATTAGAGATCTGAAGTCCGTATCAGGTAGCTCTAGTGCTTTTTCTTCTACTGGAAAGTCATTTGGTGTTTTATTTTGGGCGCCTACTGGAACCACCCTGTCCTGTTTTTGTAAATGTTTTGATATCTTCTGCTGTCTTCAGGACATTCAGTAGTTATTTTTCTCATTTATTGATTGTAGGTTTGTTTATTCCTGTATTTTTGTTTTATTTGGCTATGTCTCAGCAGGCATGCTGTATGCTCTTTGTTGTTTGCTTGTCTGTTGACATGATACTTTTCACCTCCTTCTCGAACTGGCAGGGCCAGTCGCTCAGATATGGTACAGCAGGGCAGGTCTAGCTGAAGAGGAGTTGCTGGGATCGGTTGTTTGTGGCACTTACTACGGCCACCAGGGTGGGCTGGTAATCAGTGCAGGGCAGGTTCTGGTAGGGCTTACCTGTGCTGCTTGGTGGTATGATGTTAAGCGCACAGTGCAGGTAGGCAGGATGGAGGGAGTAGATTGCGATGTTTGGAGCTAAGATGGATAGAGACAAGAGAGGAACAGGAACCAAAAACATACAAACAAAAAAGAGTGCTAGGGGGCTTGCCATTGGAGTGGAGAGATGAGAGACTATGAAATGGAGAAAAACAAAAAGGAGAAGAAGAAAAAACAGAAAGGAAAGGAAAAAAATAAATAAATAAAAATTAGACAGAAAAAAAAAAAAGCAAAGCTCCCAAGGATCCCACCGGTGTGGCTATGAGGTCTGGGGTAGTTGCCCTGAGGCACTGAAGTACAGCCTGGTTAGAAGGTGTAGAGGTGTCACTCAGCACCAGGTATTCAGGGGACAGGAAGAGAAAGAAGGTATAGAGAGATGAGAAAGTGAGTAATGAAGAAAGAAAAAGGAAGAAGAGGGAAAAGGAAAGAAATTAAAAAAAAAATAAAAAGAACAATAAAACCCCCCAAGAAAACAGAAAAAAAGAAATGCCCTTAGGGATCCGTCTGTGCATGTGCACAAACTTAGGGGGTAGGTACGAATCCACATGGTACTGCCCGGTTAGAATGGGCTCCCAATTCGAGAAAAGAAAAAGAAAACAAACAATTTAAAACAAACCAAAAAAAAAGCTCCGGGATCCCACAAGCTTTGCTGCACGGACCAGAAGGCAGTTTCACATTCGAGTGGAGTTTCACAGCCTTTCAGGAAGAAGCAAAGATGGTGCACGGAGCTAGGTATTTGAGCAAAAGGACGGGGAAGTGGTGAGAGGTAAAAAAAAAATCAAACGAAGCAGAAAAAAACAACACCAGCAGCCAACAAACGGCACTCAGGGAGTTGGCCAGTGTGGGCGGGTGGAATCCAAGCAGCTAGTAGTTCCCAGCCAAGAGACTGTGGCCGTGGGAAGCAGAAGAGGCCGAGCAGGGGTGAAGAAGGCTGGGAGGTGGGAAAGCGTATATCACTGGTTACCGGTTGTTCTGTCTCCTGCTGGAAGCTCTGTGAAGCTGCTTTCTTGTACCCCTGTTCACTGGTCTCTGATAGGAGTCCAAGATGGCAGATCCGTGCTGCATTAGCTGATAGGGGACCTCTGCATGTATCTCTCCTAGCTCTTTGTTCTTTGTCAGTTTCTTATTCCATTTGGTGCTTGGCTGAGTTCTTTATCTCTTCATTTGATGCTTAGGGGTTCAGGATTGCTGTTTTCTCTGTTTGGCTTAGTTTTTCTGATCTTTGCTGTGGAGGGATGGCGTGGTACTTCTGCCTAGAGTGCCATGTTGCCCAGAAGTCCATGCATATGGATATTTAATCAGCATCAGTTATATGATGAGCTTGATAAGCTTTTGGCCAAGCATGTTACTTTTTCTTTTTCATCACTGACGTGATAATGTGAGTATACAGAATGGAATATATATATATATGTATGTGTGTATATATATATATATATATATATATATATATATATATATATACTCTGATGGAATTCAGGAGTGGTCCACTGATTAGTGTTAAAGTAATAGATCCATAAATGCATCTATAAGTAGTAACAACACTAACATTATTAGTTGTTGCTCTCAAAGACATTATGCTTTCAGAAAAAAAATTTTTAGGCTAAGATAAATTACCTGATTTACAATTAATGTTAAAAGTGGGCAACAATAGATTCTTCTGGCTCTATTTATGTAGATAAAAAGTAATCAATCTTAAAGAAATTATGCAGAAGGATCTGTCCCAAAGGTGACGGAAAACCAACAATACAACCAAGGACTGGCTTTAAACCCACAGACAAAAATATCTCCGATTGAAAAAGTATGTTTTGGCTAAAAGTCCTCTCTTGGGGCAAGTTATTGTAGGAAAAGAAATGTTAAAATGATACTATCAAGTATACTAAAACACACTGATTTACATTAATAATATCTTGTAATGAAAGGATGGTATGCTCATAAGCACCACTCTACAGAACAGTTAAGGTACTATACCAGGTGAAGGAGAAACTGGTACTTCTTACCCTGGCATCGTATTCAAGGACAAAAGGAGGAAAGTCAATCTGTTCTGGAGATATGGTAGAAAACAGCTGGTGGAGGCTGTCCACATGGTGGATTTTGTCCTTCAGTCCTGAGACAGAAAAGGTGGTGAAAAACCATGTTGACACCTGATTAACAGAAGAGAAAAAAAGAATTTAAGCCAGTGGTCAGAATTAGATATAAAACACACTTCTGAATAATTATACTAGAAAAAAACTACATTTCAAAACTGAAATTGATGTCAGAAGAATCTTTCAATAGCCAGTGTTTTTGAAACTGCAGGTTGTAGTCCATTAGTGAGCTGCAGAATCAATTTTGTGGATTATGATCATTAAAAAAAGAAAAGAAACTAGAATAACTAGAATGTAGTAAGGGTGAGTTGTGCTTAATGAAGCTTTTGTTTCCGTTATGTGCATACGTGCTCCTATGCCTGTACTGTGTCATGATGTAATACGTGCTTCTTACTGTGGGTTCTGGTCAGGAAGTTTAGAAACCACTGCATTAGTTGGTAGAATAATTGATTCACTGGCAGTCTGAAAATGGTTAATATCTCCAAATCTCAAAACTTTTTATTTTTTCAAATGAGATTGAGAAGAATTTTTTTTGCATATTTGGGACTTATATATTTTCAGCTGACACTTGGCATGCAGTCTCTTTTTCAAAGTGATACTTGTGCCGATAGGGAGTCACCTTTGCTTATTTCACTTTGTAACATACATCTATAAAATGAGCAAGTTAGACCTAAATGATTTTTCAGAAAAATTTTATTGTACTTTAGATGAAGGTTGACAGAACAGTTTCTCATTAAACAGTCAGTACACATATTGTTTTATGACATTGGTTAACAACCCCACAACATGTCAACAGTCTCCCTTCTCCACCTTGGAGGACCTATTTTTTTTTCCTTTGGTGAAAATATACACAAAGATACACCATTTCAGAAATTTCTACATGTACAGTTCAGTGACACTGATCACATTCTTTCAGTTGTGCTGCTATTCTCACTATCCTTTTTCAAATTATTTCATCACCATTATCTTCAACTTACTGCCTCCTAGGCTTCCCATCAAACTTTTTGAGTTGCGGTTGTCAATTTGATCTCACACAGATAGTTCTTTTTTTTTTTGTACCTTAGATAAAGGGTTACAGAATAGTTTCTCATTAAACAGTATACATATTGCCTTATGACAATGGTTAACAACCCCACGACATGTCCACACTGTCCCTTCTCAACCTTGGGTTCCCTAGCACCAGCTTTCCTGTCCCCTTCTGCCTTCTAGTCCTTGTCCCTGGACTGCTGTGCCTCATTAGTCCTGTTTTGTTTTATGGGGCTGTCCAACCCTCGGCTGAATGGCAGACCTCGGAAGTGACTTCACCTCTGAGCTAAAAGAATGTCCAGGGGCCATACTCTTGGTTGTCCAGTCTCTGTCAGGCCAGTAAATCTGGTCTTTTTTAGGGTGTTAGAATTTTGTTCTACATCCTTCTCCAGCTCTGTCCAGGAACCTCTGCTGTGATCCCAGTCACAGCAGTCAGTGGTGGTAGCCGGGCACCATCTAGCTGTACTGGACTCAGTCTGGTAAGGGCCTTGGTAGCTGTGGTCCATTAGTCCTTCGGACTAATCTTTTCCTTGTATCCTGTTCTCTTCTTTCTCCCTTGCTCCTGAAGGAGTGAGACCAGTGGAGTATCTTAGATGGCTGCTCACAGGCTTTTAAGACTCCAGACGCTACTCACCCAGGTAGAATGTAAAACACTGTCTTTATCAACTGTGGTATGCCAACTGAGATAGATGTTCCTCGAGACCATGGTCCCCATAGCCCCCTCTGCCCAGCAATTCAGTCCCTCAGGGAGTTTGGATGTGTCTATGGAGCTTCCATGACCTTTCCCTGTACAAGCTGTGCTAGCTTCCCCAGTATTGTGTACTGTCTCACCCTTCACCAAAGATACCACTTATCTATTGTCTGTTTAGTATTCCCCCCCGACCCCTCCTATCCCTTGTAACCAAGAAAGATTGTTACTTTTTGTGTGTAAACATTTTCACGAGTTTTTACAATAGAGGTCTCATACAATATTTGTCCTTTTGTGATTGACTTATTTAACTCAGCATAATGTCCTCCAGTTTCATCCATGTTAGGAGACCTAAATGATTTTTTAAGGTCCTTCTCAATTATACGATTCTATGAAAGAGCTCCTGAATATGCTGTACCATACAGACATGGGTTGGGGGGTGGTAAAGACAGAAAGAGAAGGCTGGGTGAGGGAAAAGGAGGCAGTGATCTTAAGCATACAATCTTTGAAAGAAAAATGCATTTCTCTGTCCCCTTTTCTCCCATTATCTCCTTTAGATTCCCAAGTGTTACCAGGAGAAAATTACTCAAAGCAGACAGAAGTGGAAACCCAGGTAAGGTTTTCTGTTCAGGGAGACTCAGGAGCACTAAATTTTTTTTTTATTTTTCATTTTATTTCTATATAAAACCAAACTCATTACTGTCAAGTCGATTTTGACCCACGGTAACCCCATGTGTTTCAGAGCAGAACTGCTCCATGGGGTTTTCTTGGCTGTAATCTTGATGGAAGCAAATCACCAGACCTTCCGTGGTGCTGCTGAGTGGGTTTGAACCACCAACCTTTAGATTAGTAGTTGAGCGGAAAGTTTGTTTGCATTAGCCAGGGACCTTAGTTCTATATAGCTTAGCATTTAATTTTCAATTGTTTATAGCATGTCATAAATATACATTAATTTAGGTAAACATCAATTACTCAAAAGATCTGGGTATCTACTTTTTTAAAAAAATGAAGAAAATTAAAAATCTGACAAAAAATTGCTGTGATATTTTACGAATGCTAGAGATTCTTTCATCCAATTATTCACAAACGCAAAACCGAGAACCCAAGACCACAAAATAACATAAATAGGAAAAGACTGCTCATACATGTAAGCTTAAGTAATCTGCTATAGCCAGAATTAACAATGGGTTTAAATTCTATTAGTCTGCCTTCTACTAGTAAGCTTGAAAGAAGAAAAAGAATAGTGATTTATATAAGCAGTCAATTTATTATCACTTTGAGTGCAATGGTTTGGAAAAGACCTGAGGAGTATGAAAATCAGAATAGTATGATTTGATTGTTTTATTACCCACTGATGTCATCTCATTATTTTACAATTACAAAAACTCCATTTACAGTTTTTAAATTACTATAAAATAGTGGAGATTTTATTATATACTGATCTTATTCTCTCAATAAATCCATCCTCTGTCATCAATTCAATTCTGACTCATAGAGACTGTATAGGACAGAGCAGAACTGCCCCACAGGGCTTCCAAGGCTGTAATCTTTACAAAAGCAGACTGCCACATTTTTCTCCCTAGTAGCGGCTAGTGGGTTCAAACGGCTGATCTTTCAGTTAGCAGCTGAGCACTCAACCACTGTGCTACCAGAGCTTCTTTTATTCTCTCAATACTCCGATTTTCCCCATCTCAAAAAATTATGAGAAGATAATATAATGAATTTCACTTTGTACATCTGGTCTCCTTCAGCTTCTGCCCAAATCCAACATCTGCACTGACTCCTATCCAAAGCAATTCTAGTGGTGTGATGGCCAAGGATGTTTATCCATTGTTGACACATGGAGGACAGATATTCATTGCCTCTCTACTGTGGGAGCTCTGGTGGTGCAGCGGTTAAGTGCTCAGCTGCTAACCCAAAGATCAGCAGTTCAAACCCAGAACCCACCATCCGCTTTGTGGGAGGAAGATGTGGCAGCCTGCTTCCGTAAAGATTTACAGCCTTGGAAACCCTATAGGACTGTTCTACCCTCTCTTACAGGATAGGGTCTCTATGAGTCAAATTTGACTCAATGTCAATGGGTTTGGTTTCTAGTATGGAAAAGGAGGGTTTAAAGTTAGATCTTAGCAAACAGTGGCTATATATTTTCATACGCCTGGCACAAAGGGAAACTCTTTTGATAACTCAGAATTTGTAAGAGTGGTAAAGAAAAAAAACTACTTTTTTTCATTTTAAAAACATTTTATTATGAAAATTTTCAGACATTCACTAAAGTTGAAAGAATTTTACAATGAACATCAGTACAGCCACTACCCAGACTATCATGAACATCTTCTTTATATTTACTTTATCACATACCTATTTATCTATCCATTCTCCATTCATTTACCATTCACCTCTATCCATTTATCAATTCTATATTTTTGCTGCATTTTAAAGTAAACTGCAGATGTCAGTTAACTTTCTCTAAACACTACAGCATTCTTATTTTTAACTAGAGTTCACTAGTTGTTCAGCTTCTTTGCTGTGAAATTTGCAATGAATAAATGAAATGCACAGATTTTAAATATACTTTTGCTGTTTGGGAGCCCTGGTGGTGCAGTGGTTCAAAGAGCCTGGCTGCTAACCAAAAGGACAGCAGTTTGTATCTACCAGCCGCTCCCTGGAAACCTTATGGGATAGCTCTACTCTGTCCTATAGGGTTGCTATGAGTCAAAAATCGACTAGATGGTATCGTTTTTTTCTTTTTTCTTTTTTTCCTGTTTAGGGGAAGGAGCCCTGGTGGCACAGTGGTTATGTACTTGGCTGCTAAATGAAAGGTAGGTTGTTTGAACCCACCAGCCGCTCTGGGGGAGAAAGATATGGCAGTCTGCTTCCATAAAGATTATAGCCTTGGAAATCCTATGGGGTAGTTCTACTGTGTCCCATAGAGTCACTATGAGTTGGAACTGCCTCAATGGCAATGGGTTTTTTGCTGTTTTGACAAATGCACACATCCATGTAACCAAACTTCCTGTCAAGATATAGAACATTTTCAATATCCCAGAAAGTTCCCTTATGCTCCTCTTCCCAGTAAGTTAAGTTTCAAAGAAGCCAAGACAAAGTGCTTCAAGGAAGTAGTGACTCACTGTGTTTAAGGCTGTAGGGAAAACAGGTGAGATAAAGACAGAAAAGTGTCTGCTGGGTTTAGTAACAAAGAGATTATTGGTGATTTTGGTGTGAGAAAATTTCAGCAGCACAGTGGGATTAGAGCCAGATTGGAGTAGGTTAAAATGCACGAAAAACTGGAGATGGTAAACATAGAACAAAGATTATACTAAAAATTTGGTTGTAAAGGGGAGGAGAGATAAACAGGCTTTAGTGTGTTTAAAAGCTGGTGGGGTAGATCCAGTAAAGTGGGAATAGACAAAGAGAGAAAACGTGCTGAAGAGAGATTCCTGAGGAAATGAAAATACAGTGTGTAGTTAAAAGTGTAGGCTCTGGAATTAAATTGCCTAGATTCAAATCATGGCTTTGCTACTTACTAGGTGGTTATCTTGGGAAAGTTACTTAATGTCTCTAAGCATCAGTTTCCTTAGCTGTAAAAAAGGAATACTACTACTATACTACTATCTTGGAAGAAGTACAGCCAGAATGCTCCTTGGAAGCAAGGATGGTGAAACTTTGTCTCATGTACTTTGGACATGTTATCAGGAGGGACCAGTCCCTGGAGAAACACATCATGTTTGGTAAAGTAGAGGGTCAGTGAAAAAGAGGAAGACCATCTTCTAGGAGTGAGGAGGAGATGGTAAGACAGGGGGCTGAGGAAAAGTGGACAGCCACTCTGGGCCACCAACCACTGAAACATCTAAGGGACCTCTAGGCAGCAGTGAAAGCCTGTTCCATCTGCTGAGGACCCCAAATTTCACATAGCTGCATGCTTTCTCCGGCAGTGCTCAGCAAACCAGATACAGGGGTGGAGAAAGTGGAACAATGCACTGTCTCAAGATGAGGTTTGGATGAGCAGCTATGATGAAATGATAAGAGGCTACAAGGGATTTTAGGTGTTGACAAGAATGGATGAAGTCACAGAACTTGGGTTTTAGGTTAAATAGGAAAGAAAATAAAGACAAAAAGATGACATTTTCAGAAAAAGTAAAAGGATCAAGGGACTAGACTTCTTGATGAAGTCAAGGTGTAGGATTAAATACTGGGTGTCATGGCTTCAATTGTGTCCTCAAAAAATATCTGTCGACTTGGCTAGGCCATGATTCCCAGTATTGTGCGATTATCCACCATTTTGTCATCTGATGGGATTTTCCTACATGTTGTAAATCCTATCTCTATGATGTTGACGAGATGGGATTAGCGGCAGTTATGTTGATGAGGCGGGACTCAATCTACAGGATTGGGTTGTATCTTGAGCCAATCTCTTTTGCGATATAAAAGACAGAAGTGAGCAGAGAGACACGGGGACCTCATACCACCAAGTAACAAGAGCCAGGGGAACAGCGTGTTCTTTGGATCTGGGGTCCCTGTGCCGAGAAGCTCCTAGGACCAGGGAAGATTGACGACAAGGACCTTTCCTCAGAGCCAACAGAGAAAGTCTTCCACTTTAGCTGGCACCCTAAATTTGGACTTCTACCCTACTGGACTGTGAGAGAATAAACTTCTGTTTGTTAAAGCCTCCACTTGTGTGGTATGTCTGTTATAGCAGCACTAGACAACCAAGACACTGGGGATGTAACTGTGAGAAAGAAAGATACATTCTAGCCCTTACAGATCTTACAGGCTAACATATAAGGCATAATATTAAACAAGCAATCCCCATTAAAAAACTGTTATGATAAAAGAATGCAGAATCTTAAGGGAAACATCAGAGGAACAGCTACTAGTTGTAGGATTGGTCAGGGAAATTTTTCTATAGAAAATAATTGTTGAGGTGAGATCTGAAGGACAAGCAGGAATTGACCATGAGCAGAGGAGAGAAAATGTATTCCACAAGAACAGCATGAGCTGTTGAGGCCAGATAAACAAAGAGCATGAAGAGGCAAAGACTGAGAGGCTACTGGCTTAGAAGGGTTGTCCACAAAGACGCTGGAGTCCCACAGGGCCAAAGCCCTAGGACAGGATCACTTAAAAAAAAAAAAAGAAAATAGCAGTGACAATGATGACAGCAACAATTAAGATGTAGAAATATATCTTAATATTCTGGCATGATGTGCACTTAAATTCTAGATTTAGCCAAAAGAGAAAAATAACGTACCTTTGAACGAAATGTTGGATGAACAAAATATACAGCTTTCAAATTCCTTTTGTACCTGGATTCAAAAACAAACCAAAAAAAAAGGATCAGTGTAAGTCATAGCTAAAACCAGTCACCATTATGGACAATTGTACTCTTTGCTTGAGTATATAAATGCATTCACATAGGAAAAAAATTTTTTTTTACACAGTTCTATTTTACATGTTAAATTTTAGGTGAAATGTCAAAACAACTAAGAGAACATTTCATTATTTAAAGTATCTGTTTTATAGGTGATATTA
This sequence comes from Dugong dugon, assembly GCA_030035585.1. Lineage (NCBI taxonomy): Eukaryota > Metazoa > Chordata > Mammalia > Sirenia > Dugongidae > Dugong > Dugong dugon. The sequence continues at coordinate 159,804,385 of CM057462.1, forward strand.
AGTGTTTCTGTCAACTGTGATGGAGCCACCTATAGGTGGATAAAATGAATTCACATTAAACAAACATTTATTGTGTGCCACTTTTTTTCATGTGGGGCTAGAATCTATGGGATCAAATATATGAAGTAGACAATAATTAAAATTATAGTAAAAATCAGAAACTAAGAGTTTCAATGTTCACAAATAATAACTGCAGCAACTTGCACTTAGAACAGTACTAAGGCTTTATACTTAATTCTTATAACAACTCTATGAGGTAAGCACTATTGCTGCCTTTATTTTAACCTGCCCAAAGTCACCCAGTCAGTAAACGGTAGAGTCAGAAATTGAACTCAGGCAGTATGGTTCCAGAATCCATGCTCTTATTCACTACTCCATCTAGCCTCTCCAGGTAGAACATAAATGTGTGTGTGTGGCAGAGTCAATTCCGACTCATAGGGATCCTACAGGACAGAGTGGAACTGTCCCATAGGGTTTCCTAGGTTGTAAATTTTTATGGAAGCAGATCACCAGGACTTTTCTCTCATGGAGCATCTATGGGTTCAAACTGCCGACCTCTTGGTTAGCAGCCGAGCACTTAACCAGGATAAACCAAGAAACCAAACTCATTGCCGTTGAGTCGAATTCCAACTCATAACGACCTATAAGACAGAGTAAAATCATCCCATATGGTTTCTAAGGCTATAAATCTCTACAGAAGCAGACTGCCACATCTTTCTCCTGTGGAGTGGCTGGTGAGTTTGAACCACTGACCTGTTAGCAGCCCAGCACTTAACTACTGTGCTACCAGGACTCCTCTTAGCCAGGACAAAAACCTGTAGCTGTTGAGTCCATTCAGAGTAAAACTGTCCCACAGGGTTTCCAAGGAGGGCCTGATGGATTTGAACTGCCGACCTTTAGGTTAGCAGCCATAGCTCTTAACCACTATGCCACTGGAGCTCCCTTAGCCAGGGTAGGCAGTGTTTATTTAACTAATGGGCCTGGAATTTTTCAACAGGACGGTAACCACCATTGGTTCACATAAGGTTAACTGAAGAATGCTTCACGAAGTAGTACAAACCCCTCATTTCACAGATGAGGCCTGTTCAGAGTTAAAGAGCTGGTTAGCGGCAGAGAGAGAACTACAGTGGACTGAAGCTTCCTTACACATATACAACCCATATTTAGGGAGCTAAAAAGGTGGCTATTAGGTAATGAAAGCTTTAATATTCCTAAGATGAGATTTAATGGGAAGAGTAAGATAGTTGAAATTTATGGTAATTTGCCTTCTTTGTACCCTAACTGTAAAATGGATTTTTCAATGCAATCCATGAAGACACTGTGATACTACAAATAACAAAACAGCTATTAGGAGGGCAGATTGGTATTTTTATTTAGAAAATTAATTATGAGAAGGAATGTAAAGCATTACATTTATCTTTGCTGTAGTGGAGTGTCATATATTTTCCAGTTAAAATCTCCATTATTACTTCAAAGGAAACACGGTTCAATGGAAACAATGTGCTGGTTCCAAGTCAGCAGCCTGGATTCAAGTCCAAATTCCGTATTTACTGTTGTGTGACTTTGGGCAACACGTTTAATCTACCAGAGTGTCAATATTCTGTTTTTTAAATCCAGACAGTATCTTTCCTAAAAATCTCACAGGGTCACTGGATCAAATAAAATAATGTTACAAATGTATTTTGACAAATGTAACACACCATATAAACAGAAAATACCATTTTTATTTTATATGCAAATATTTGCAATGTCCCTAAACTTTTCCCAAGGTGTTTAGAAAGAGGAAAAAAGGGTACACTGAATTTGCTTCAATGCAAAATAAATTTGAGGGCCTATTATTAAAATGTCTAATCTATGTATAATAAACATCTTTGTTACATGAAACACGCTTTTACAGAACACATAACAATGCTTGCTATTGCTTAATATTAGAAAGGAAAGAAGCTATTCCCCCCCTTCATAATTTGCAAAAATAACTAACTTGATATCAACAACATCATAGAGTTTCTTCAGGAAATCAGAGTCTAGGTGATTGTATTCGCTGGTCAGTGTGTGAAAATATACTAATACATATTCCTTCACAGCAATGTGATCCATTACATGGATAAAATACAGGAGCGCCTAAAAGAAAAAGGAAGAGGAAAGGTAAAGATTGTTTTGTCTGGTCATCTATTTCTAACTCAGACTAATGAGTAGCAGTTCTCTTTAAAAAGTGAATCATCCCAGTGCTTACTAATTCTCATAACTGCTACAGTACAATCCCTTTTTGTCTTTTCTAAGTGTTGGAAGGGATCAATCTCTATCCTCTGAAACAAATCTTCATATAATTGAAAGAGTTCTTGAGATCAGGTTTCTCCTCTCTAGGATAATGATATCAATATTGTAAAAAGTAAAATTTCTAGATTTTTAATCATTCTTGAACTTTCTATCTGAATTCAATCAAAGTCTTTGCAGTCTCTACTCAGATACAATCTCATGGCTCTCATGAAACAGAGAATTACTATAAAAGGACAATGAATGCTGTCTTACGTGGCTCACTCTGAGGGCTTATTTTCTTAGCATCTTTAACGCTGATCTGAATGAGGAAATTGAGAAGAGGTTTAGTCTGCAGAGGGCAGTAGGCTGGGCAACATTTCTAGAGCTCTGAAAGACTGAAATTTAATGTGACCCAGATCAGTTAGAGAAATGTTCCATTACAAGAGAGATGAAATCTAAGAGAAACACTAAAAACAGAGCAGAAATACAATAGAGGTAGGGCCAGTATGACCCAGTGATTTAGCTATAAGCAATTGCAAAGAAGAAGCTAAGCGGTAACAACTGAAGGACTACTATAACAGAGGCCATTTTCCAATTCCTTCTCAGGTGAGTCCATAGCATTAACACGACTGGATTAATATGGATTAGGATCCAAATGCTACCAGAACAGGCAGAGGAGGGGATTAAGAAAATACACTGTCTTTCCAGTTGTTAACCAGTTTAGACCTTATGCTATACCTCATTATTTTATATGAAATAATACAGCATGAATATCCAGAACACCATGCAAGTGCATATCACTATTAAATTCAGGGATTTATGTGTGTATTGGTATCAACCATATTATTGACGATGAGAATGAATGTCACATTGATTATTAAGAACACAAAACAAATAACCACAAATAGAAACTTAGATTCTAATCTGCATCTGTTGGGTTTTCCCTCTGTGTATATGCGTATTTTTATTCTTATTTCTCCTCTTACCAGAATGCTTCTTGGTCCTCTTTCTATATAGTCCCCACCCTTAATATACCCTTTCTGGTTTTAAATTCTCTATCTTTAACTTAAATTTTTTTTCAACATAAAGAAGTATAGCCACATAATAGAGATATTTGGGAAACAAATTTTCAAAACCGTGAAATACATTTTGGGATATTTACTTCCTGTTTTTACTTTTGTGGACTTTTTTAAATTATTAAGGTCAGTGTATATACAATTTAATGTATCACTTCTACCCTTATTGATATTATTTCATAAACACTTTTCAACAGTAGTTGCCTGTATAACCATAATTTTTAAGGGCCACAGAACATTCCACTTGTGGACAGACCATAATTACCTATTAAGAATTTAAGTTATAATTTTTTTACTACAAATAATCCTGTGAACGTGACAGGCTGAGTGCTTTCACCCAAGCATCAGTTACCCAGGGTCTGAGGGCTAAAAGCAATTATCTGTGTTTGTATAACTGTATTTTATCTTAAAATTTTGTGAATTTTTAAGTTCATAATATTTGAATATGGTTTAGAATTATTTATCAGTTGAAGTAATTCTTCTTTGTAGTTCAAGGAAAGTGATGTTCTGGACAGGTCTATATATTTATCCTGTGGATTCAAGTGTCCCCTGCATGAATATTCATATTTGTGCAGTTTCAAGTTTCAGGGTCTGTATCTACCTTCATACTTCGGATTATTTGCTTAATACTAACTCACAGAATGGATTTACTGGGTCAATAGGTATCGTCATTTTTATAGTTTCAATTTGTCTTTGGCGACAATGATTATTTAAAAATCCTTGCTAATTTTGAAGATGAAAAGAGGTAACTCATTTTGATTCACTTTTATTTTATTTTATTGTACTTCAGGTGAAGGCTTATAGAACAAACAGTTTCTCATGAAACAGTAGTACACATGTTGTTTTATGACATTGGTTAACAACCCCACAACATATTAACCCTCTAACTTCTCAACCTTTTTTTTTTTTTGGTGAAAATACACATAGCCAAAGATACACTGTTTCAAAAATTTCTACATACACAGTTCAGTGACATTGACTATGCTCTTCCAATTGTGCTGTTATTTCTCACTTAAGATGAAGGCTTACAGACAAAATAGCCTCCCATTTAACAGTTACTACATATGTTGCCCTATAACAGAGGTTAACAATCTCACAACACATCAACAGTATCCTTACTCAACCTTGGGTTCCCTATCACCAGCTTCCTTGTCCCCTTCTGCCTTCTGGCCCTTGTCACTGGATTCCTGTACCTCGTTAGTCTCATTTGGTTTTACGGGGCTGTCCACTCCCAGGCTGAACAGTGAACCTCGGAGGTAACTTCACCACTGAGCTAAAAGGGTCTCCGGGAGCCATACTCTTGAGGTTTCTCCAGTCTCCTTTAGGCCAGTAAATTTGGTCTTTTTTTGTGAGTTAGAATTATGCTCTACAACCTTCTCCAGCTCTGTCCAGAACCCTCTGTTGTGATCCTGGTCAGAGCAGTCAGTGGTGCTAGCCCGGCACCATCGAGCTGTACTGGAGTCACTCTGGTGGAGGCCTTGGTAGCTGTGGACAATTAGTCCTTTGGACTAATCTTTTCTTTGTATCCTGTTCTCTTCATTCTCCCTTGCTCCCAAAGGGATGAGACCAGTGGAGTATCTTAGATGGCCGCTCACAGTCTTTTAAGACCCCAGACACCACTCACCAAGGTAGAATGTAGAGCACTGTCTTTGTAAGTGGTGTCATGCCAATTGAGCTAGATGTTCCCTGAGACCATGGTCCCGAGAGCCCTCCGCCCAGCAATTCAGTCCCTCAGGGAGTTTGGATGTGTCTATGGGGCTTCCATGACCTTTCCTTGTACAGGTTGTGCTAGTTTCCCCTGTATTGTGTACTGTCTCACCCTTCACCAAAGGTAAGACTTATCTATTGCCTATTTAGTATTTCACCACCACCCCTCCCATCCCTGGTAACCAACAAAGATTGTTACATTTTGTGTGTGAACTTTTACATGGGTTTTTACAATAGAGGTCTCATACAATACTTGTCCTTTTGTGATTGACTTATTTCACTCAGCCTAATGTCCTCCAGCTTCATCCATGTTATGAGATGGTTCACAGATTCATTGTTGTTCCTTCTTGTAGAATAGTACTCGATTGTGTGTATGTACCATAGTTTGTTTATCCATTCATCTGCTGATGGGCATCTAGGTTGTTTCCATCGTTTTGCTATTGTGAACAATGCTGCCATGAACACAGGTGTGCATATGTCTATTCGAGTGATGATTCTGATTTCTCTAGGACATATTCCTAGGAGTGGGATTGCTGGATCGAATGCTACGTCTATTTCTAGCTTTCTGAGGAAGCGCCATATCATTTTCCAAAATGGTTGTATCATTTTGCATTCCCACCAACAATGCATAAGAGTTCCCATCTCCCCGCAGCCCCTCCAACATTTCTTATTTCCAGTGTTTTTGATTCACGCAAGTAATGCCATGATGAGATGGTATCTCATTGTGGTTTTAATTTGCATTTCTCTAATGGCTAGTGATGGCGAGAATTTCCTCATGTGTCTGTTGGCCATCTGAAAGTCTTCTTTGGTGAAGTGTCTGTTCATTTCCTTTGCCCATTTTTTAATAGGATTATTTGTCTTTTTGTTGTAGAGGTGTTGGATTTTCTTGTAGATTATGGAGATCAGACCTTTGTCTGACTTGTACTGTCCAAAAATTTTTTCCCAGTCTGTAGCTTCTCTTTTTACTTTTTTGGTGAAGTATTTTGAAGAGCACAGATGTTTGATTTTTAGAAGATCCCAGTTATCTAGCTTATCTATTGGGGTTTGTGCATTGATGGTTATAGTTTATATCCTGTTAATGCCATGTATTAAGGCCTCAAATGTTGGTCCTAATTTTTCTTCTATGAACTTTATAGTTTTAGGCTTTATATGCAGGTCTCTGATCCATTTTAAAGTAGTTTTTGTGTACGGTGTGAGGTATGGGTCCTGTTTCATTTTTTTGCAAATGGATATCCAGTTTTGCCAGCACCATATGTTAAAAAGACTGTCTTTTCCCCATTTGATGGACTTTTGGCCCTTGTCGAAGATCAGGTGACCGTAGGTGGATGGATTTACATCTGGGTCCTCAATTCTGTTCCACTGGTCAACGTATCGGTCGTTTTACCAGTACCAGGCTATTTTGACTATTGTAGCTGTATAGTAGGTTCTGAAGTCATGTAGTGTGAGTCCTCCAACTTTATTCTTCTTCAGTAGAGCTTTACTTATTCGGGGCTTCTTCCCTTTCCATATAAAGTTAATGATTAGTTTTTCCATTTCTTTGAAGAATGTTGTTGGTATTTGGATCGGGATTGCCTTGTATTTGTAAATTGCTTTGGGTAGAATTGTCATGTTCACAATGTTGAGTCTACCTATCCATGAGCATGATATGTTTTTCCATTTATGTAGATCCCTTTGGGTTTCACGCATTAGTGTTTTGTAGTTTTCTTTGTATAGGTCTTTTACATCCCTGGTCAGATTTATTCCTAAGTATTTTATATTTTTAGGGGCTATTGAAAATGGTGTTGTTTTCTTGATTTCCTTTTCATCGTTTTCCTTACTGGTATATAGGAATCCAACTGATTTTTGAATGTTTATCTTGTATCCTGCTACTCTGCTGAATCTTTCTATTAGTTCCGGTAGATTTCTCGTGGAGTCTTTAGGGTTTTCTATGTATAGTATCATATCATCTGCAAACAGGGACAGTTTAACTTCTTCATTACCAATTTGGATGCCCTTTATTTCTTTTTCTTGCCTTATTGCTCTAGCTAGAACTTCCAGCACAATGTTAAATAGGAGTGGTGATAAAGCACATCTTTGTCTTGTTCCTGCTTTCAAGGGGAATGTTTTCAGCCTCTCTCCAGTAAGAATGATGTTGGCTGTTGGTTTTGCATTGATGGCCTTTATTATGTTGAGAAATTTCCCTTCTATACTATTTCATTGAGAGTTTTTATCAGGAATGGGTGTTGGACTTTGTCAAATATCTTTTCTGCGTCAACTGAGATGATCATGTGATTCTTCTCTTTCCTTTTATTTAGGTGGTGGATTACGTTGATTGATTTTGTAATGTTGAACCATCCTTGTGCAGCGGGTATGAATCCCACTTGGTAGTGGTGTATTTATTTTTTTGATATGATGCTGAATTCTATTGGCTAGAATTTTGTTCAGAATTTTTGCATCTATATTCATGAGAGATATTGGTCTGTAATTTTCTTTTTTTGTGATGTCTTTGCCTGGTTTTGGTATCAGCGTTATGCTGGCTTCATAGAATGAATGTGGAAGTGTTGTTTCCTCTTGTATGCTCTGAAATAGCTTGAGTAGTACTGGTACAAGGTCTTCTGTAAATGTTTTGTAGAATTCTCCAGTGAAGCCATCTCGGCCAGGGCTTTTTTTTGGTTGGGAGTTTTTTTTATTAACCTTTCCATCTCTTCTCTTGTTATGGGTCTGTTCAGATTTTAAACATCACTGTTGTAGTTTGGGTAGGCCATGTCTTTCTAGAAATGTATCCATTTCCTCTAGGTTTTCAAATTTGTCAGAGTATACTTTTTCACAATATTCTGTTATAATCCATTTTATTTCAGTTGGGTCTGTTGTAACGTCCCCCATTTCTTTTTGTATTTGGGTTATCTGTGTCTGCTCCTGTGTTTCTCATCAGTCTGGCCAGTGGTTTGTCAATTTTGTTGATTCTTTCAAAGAACCAACTTTTGGTTTTGTCGATTCTTTCTATTGTTTTTCTGTTCTCTATTTCATTTATTTCTGCTCTGATCTTTACTATTTCCTTTCTTCCGGTGGCTGTGGGGTTTTTTGCTGTTTTCTATTTGTTTGAGTTCTGTAGTTAATGTTTTGATTTTGTCACTTTCTTCTTTTTTGATGTGTGCATCTATTGCTATAAATTGTCCTCTAAGGACTGTCTTTGCTGTGTCCCAAAGGTTTTGGTAGGATGTGTTTCCACTCTCATTTGATTCTAGGAATTTTTTGAGTCCATCTCTTATTTCTTCTATCACCCAGTGATGTGTAAGCAGGGTATTATTCAGTTTCCATGTAATTGATTTGTTTTCGTTGCTCTTTCTAGTGTTAATTTCTACCTTGATGGCATTGTGGTCAGAGAAGATACTTTGAATTATCTCAGCATTTTGGATCTTGTCGAGGATTGCTCTGTGGCCTAAGGTGTGGTCTATTCTGGAGAATGTTCCATGTGCATTGGAAAAGAATGTGTACTTTGCAGCTGTTGGATGGAGTGTTCTATATATGTCTATGAGGTCAAGTTGGCTGATTGTGCCCTTTAGGTCTTCTGTATCTTTGCTGAGTTTCTTCTTAGTTCTTCTGTCCTTTACTGAGAGTGGTGTGTTGAAGTCTGCTACTATTATTGTGGAAATGTCAATTTCTCTTTTCAGTGTTGTTAGAGTTTTTTTTATGTATTTTGGAGCCCTATCATTGGGTGTGTAGATGTTTATTATGGTTATGTCTTCATGATGGATCGTCCCCTTAATGATCATATAGTGTCCTTCTTTGTCTTTCATGGTAGATTTTGTTTTAAAGTCTATTTTATCTGAGATTAGAATTGCCACTCCTGCTCTTTTTTGGTAGTTGGTAGCTTGATATATTTTTTTCCAACCTTTGACTTTTAATAAATTCACATCTTTGTTTCTAAGGTGTGTCTCTTGTAGACAGCACATTGATGGATCCTCTTTTCTTATCCATTCCGTCACTCTCTGTCTCTTTATGGGTGTATTGAGTCCATTTACACTCAGTGTAATTATTGATAGATGTGAGTTTGGTGCTGTCATTTTGTAGTGCTTTTTTTTGTGGTGCTGAAGTTTTCTTTGTTCTTCTTACTCTCTTGTGCTGAGTTACTTTTGTTTGTGGAATTTTTTTCATTTCTTTTGTTTTTGTAGGTTTTGTTTTTGCTGAGACTTTATGTTTCTCGTCTTTATTTTCATGAGTTGGTTTGTTAACTGTCTTTGTGGTTACCATGAATTTTACTCTTATCTTTCTAAGTTTGAAGCAGTCTACCATTACTTGGTATCGCCTTGCCTTTCTCTCCATTAGAAGGTTCTATATCTATGCTGTTTATTCCCTCTTTTATTGTTTTGATGTTGTTGTCATTTATTGATTAACTGCTCTGATTCCCTGTTGTATTTCTTTTGGTTTGGATAGTCCTCGAGAGTTCATTTCCTAGATTGGTATCTGGCTCGTACGATCCTGCGTCCTAGGTTCTGCCTGTGAGCTGAAGCTGTTTGTCCTCTGATCGAAGAACTCCCTTTAATAATTCTTGTAAGTTTGGTTTGACTTTTACATATTCCCTTAATTTCTGTTTATTTGGAAATGACCGAATTTCACCATCAAATTTGAACGAGAGTTTTGCGGGATATATTATTCTTGGCTGACAATTTCTTTCTTTCAAGATTTTATATATGTCATCCCATTGCCTTCTTGCCTGCATGGTTTCTGCTGAATAATCTGAGCCTAGTCTTATTGTTTCTCCTGTGTACGTGACTTCTTGTTTTTCACGAGCTGCTCTCAGGATTCTTTGTCTTTGGTTTTGACGAGTGTGAATACGATATGCCTTGGTGATTTTCTTTTGGGGTCTCTTCTATATGGGGTTCGTTGAGCTTCTTGGATGGTCAGCTTTTCATCTTTCATGATATTGGGGAAGTTTTCTGTCAGCAGTTCCTCAATGATTCTGTGTTTTCTGTTTTATCCCGTTCTGGAATTCCAATCTCTCGTAAATTTTTGCTTTTAATTGTGTCCCACATAACTGTCGGTGTCTCTTTATTTCTTTGTTCTTTTTTCTGAGTTTTCCTCAAACAGAGTTGTAGCCAAGTGTTTGTCTTCAATTCCACTGATCCTGTCTTCCCCCGTTTCAAATCTGCTTCTCAGCACTTCTATGACATCATCCATTTCTGAAATCTTGTTGTTTATCTTTTGGATTTCTAATTGTTGTTTTTGTATAATTTCTAGTTGTGAATTTATTTTGGCATTTTGTTCCTGCACCATCTTCCTGAATTCTTCAAATTTTTTGTCTGTATTTTCCATGTATATGTCTATTTTTTCCTCATGTTTGTCAGCATTTTCCCTCAGTTCTTGGAGAATTCTGAGTATTAGAGATTTGAATTCCCTATCAGGTAGTTCTAGTGCATTTTCTTCCACAGGAGAGTCATCTGGTGTTTTATTTTGGACGTCTACTGGAACCATCCTGTCCTGTTATTGTAAATGTTTTGATATTGTCTGCTGTTTTCGGGGCATTCAGTGTTTATTTTTCTCGTTTACTGATCGTCGATTTGTTTGTTTTGTCCCTTTTTTAAAAAAAAAATTTGACTATGAGCAGGCGGACTGTGTGTTCTTTGTTGTTTGCTTGTCTGTGCACTCAGTACTTTTCGCCTCCTTCTCCAACTGACAGGGTCAGTCACTCAGATATGGTACAGCAGGGCAGGTCTAGCTGTAGAGGAGTTACTGGGACGGGTTGTTTGTGGTACTTACTACAGCCACCAGGGCGGTTCAGTAATCGGTGCAGGGCAGCTTCCAGTAGGCTGTGGCTATGCTGCTTGGTGGTGTGATGTCAAGCACACGGTGCAGGTAGGCAGGATGCAGCAGGGAGACTGTTATGTGTGGAGCTAAGATGGATATGGGAGAGAGGAGAGGGTAACAGGAGCCAAAAACATACATACAAACAAAAAGGAATGCTAGGGGAGCTTGCCGTTAGAATGGAGAGATAAGAGATGATGAAATGGAGAAAAACAGAAAGGGGAAGAGGAAGAAAAGAAAAGAATGAATAAGTAGAAATCAGAAAGGTTAAAGAAATGAAAAGTTCCCAGGGATCCCACCGATGCAGCTATGAGGTCTGGGGGAGCACTCTCAAGTGTTGCAGTACAGCCTGGCTTGGAGGCGTAGAGGTATACAACGCCTGGTATTCAGGGATCAGAAAGAGAAGGAAGATATATAGAGATGAGAGACTGAGCAATGAAGAAAGACAAAAAGGGAAAAAGAGGGAAAAGAAAACAAATTTAAAAAAAAAAAAAAAAAGAACAAGAAAGGCCCCCCAAAAAAACAGGAAAAAAAAAAAAAACCCCACGAAATAAGAAATGTCCTCAGGAATCCCTCTGCACGTGTGTGGAAGCTGAAGGGGAGTTCCTTGCCACACAGCTCTGCCTGGCCAGAAAGGGCTCCCAACTCAAGAAAAGGAAAAGAAAACTGACAATTCAAAACTAACAAACGAACAAAAGCCCCAGGATCCTACCAGCGCGGTAGCCCAGACCGGGAAGCAGTTCCACACTCAAATGGAGCTCTGCAGCCCCTCAGCAAGAAGCAAAGATGGTGCACCAGGCACTCGAGCGAAAGGAGGGGGAGGCGGCGAGAGGCAAGGAAGAAATCAAAAGAAGCAGGGAAAAAAAAAAAAAAAAGGGCAACACCAGCAGCCAACAAATGGCACTCAGAGAGTCAGCTAGTGCGGGCTGGTGTTTCTGGACAAGAGACTGTGTCCGCGGGAAGCAGAAGAGGCCGAGCGTGGGTGAAGGGTAGAGAGTGGGAAAGCATATATCACAAACTGCCGGCGCTCTGCAGCCCCTCAGGAAGAAGCAAAGGTGGCGCACGGAGCCAGGCACTCGAGTGAAAGGAGGGGGAGGTGGCGAGAGGCAAGTGAGAAATCAAAAGAAGCGGAAAAAAAAAGCAACACTAGCAGCCAACAAATGGCACCCAGAGAGCCACCCACTTGGGTGTGTGGAATCCAAGCAGCCGGTGCTTCCCGGTCAAGAGACCGTGGCCACAGGAAGCAGAGGAGGCCGAATCAGGGCAAAGAGGGGTGGGGGTGGGAAAGCGCAAACCGCAAATTACCGGTTGTTTTGTCTCCTGCTGGACGTTCTGTGAGGCTGCTTTCTTGTACCCCCGTTTGCTGGTCTCCAATAGGAGTCCAAGATGGCGGATCCACGCTGCGTTAGCTGGTAGGGGACCTCTGCATGAATCTCTCCTCGCTCTCCATTCTCTGTCAGTTTTCTCACTCCATTTGGTGCTTGGCTGAGTTCTTTATCTCTTCATTTGATGTTTTAGGGTTTCAGGATTGTTGTATTCTCTGTTCGACTTAGTTTTTCGGATCTTTGCTGTGGAGGGATGGAGTGGTGCTTCTGCCTAGAGTGCCATTTTGCTGGAACTTCCCCTTAATTCACTTTTTTGACTACTAACGAGGTTCAACATGTTCTTATTTTTATTTACCAGTTTAATGACATCTTTTTTTATAAACTATCTACTTCTGTCTTTTGCATCTAAATGAAGTGATGATAAAATTATGCTATCTTGGATTAACTAGATCTCTGGCTTCTTTTTGGATACTCAGGAGTTAATAATTTTTTTTTTTTTTTTAGGAAGGCAGAATTTGATTGGCAATACAATTATAATACAGAATAATTTCAACAAAAATGTGTCAGTTACACAATAACCACTTTGTGACATTTCAGTATTTTTGTTTCTCCTGCAGAGCAAAATTAGATGCTTGATTTACTGAAATGATATATGCTGGCTCACCGAGCCTGGGCTGCTAATCTGTCAGACACACGAGTCTGTCTCATCTCATATTCTGAGCTCTCATTCCAAACTCATATCCTACTTATTTTTAAATCAACATTATTAGTGAAACACAGCCTTTTTAGGGCTTACCTTGTCCATATCTATTAATGTTACAGGAATGTTTCTTCCAACTACCACCATCACTGTGCGACCACAGTTATCAACACCTACAAACAGGAAATGTAATAAGCACCCAGAATCTTTATGTCAAGAATATTATTTGTCCTGAGCTCAGAACTTACAAAAATATTCTATACAAATTTAAAAGACTGAAAACCAAGAAGTATAATTTTATCAAATTTCATCTTCGGATTATTTTTTCTGAATGGAAACAACTTTTTTTTTTTTTTTTTTTTTGGTTAAACCTCATGGGGTTTTGATCACTGCCCTTACTTTTAAGATAATATTTCTTAAAGGTTTAAAATCAGGGACAGTCACAGGTGAGGCTGCAGGCAAAAGTCTTTTAATAAGTAGCCTTCTGCTTAAGTTCACTACAACTTGTAATAACATTAGAGATCAAAAACAAAAACAAAACAAAATAACAAACAAAACCCCCAACAAATGTAAATGATACTGAAATCTGAAAATTAACAAGCACTATCTGAAAAAGAAAACATAATTTTAGGAGAAAAGTGGGAAGCTGGGAACCTTCAATGTCTACATTACATATTTACATAAGGTTTGAATTTTGTATAGCAAGAAAACACTACATTTAAAGCAGAATTTTTTTTTTTTTTTAAAGATAAGGAAAAGGATACTAGATGGAAACTACATATTTAAAGTTTTATAGGTCGAGATGTTATTTTTTAACATTTTGATGATGGGCAAAACCTACCTGCATTAGTACAAAAACATTTCATTCATATATAAGACTGGAAGAAATCAGAGAAAAATGAAGTCTCAAGGAGCATGCTGGGTAGGGTCCTTAATTAGCAAAAGAGTAAGCTACTGCATCTTTAAGCTCACCTGTTTGGTATAAGGCTTTTAGAGAAGCAATATCAGATAGATCCTCAGATCTTGCTTGACATAACCAGCGATTATAACTAGAGAAATAAGGGATATAGGATATAGTTATTATAATAAACCCTTGTGAGTTAAACTTATCAGTGGGACCTGTTTTTAATACCTTTTCCTGCACCTAAGAAAAAATGATGTTTCCTGCTCACGAGGAAGGAGCAAGAGGCTATTATACTATAGCCTATGTGTTAGTGATGAAATAACAAATGAGTTATTGAGAAAGGAAGGTATTCGTGGTGCATGATTTAAAAAAAATCCTTTGTGATCAAACGAATGCTACAATGACAAATGGCTAAGATACTCAGTATTCACACTAACACTTATTTCAAACACTGTTTCTCTTCACTAAAAAATGCAAATAGACTTAAAGCAATGGCAAGTCTCTAAAACAGATGATCACCCATTCAATTAAAATTCGAGTGTTTACTATATGACAGGTATTGAGAATACAGTAGTGAATATATGTGGTCACTGCCCTCAAGGAATGTTACTTTCAAGAAAAAAATAGTAAGCGTTGTACTTGCCAACTGGAGTCAAAAAGGAGCAGGTAATTTTACCTGGGAAGACGAGGCATATTTAGTGATTGGTTAGTCAAACTAGGTTTACTAAATATCCCATAAGACATCATATGACTGCAGTTTCGCTTTGGCTAAGAGGATGTTAAAAACTGGAAGAAATGTTAAAGATTTCAAAAGAAGGAAATGATTTGTAAAAGAGAACTCAGCCAATTAATGCTAAGGGTTGACTATGAAGTTGCACTCAGGTCTCCAGATTTCTTGAAAGGTCAGTACTTTTTCCATTATATCATACTGCTTCTTAAAATTCAAAGTGCCACACATTATACTGTGAAAAAAGCTTTCACAATATCTAAATGCATAAAAAGCACCTGTAAAGTGCCTATGTTACAGAGGGCAACATCCCGTACCAAAAAACACTAAACTAGCAGACGAGTGATTTGGTTTCTAAACCTATCGTTTTATGTGTGACCAAAGAAAAGCTGTTTCAGCGCTATGGATCTCAGTTTCTTCATCAGCAAAACGGTGTTTGTGCAGGACACCTTTCAGCTATAAAACGTGCAGTCACATAACTAATGGTATTCAGTGGAAAGATGGGTTGTAATCAACAGATGGGTTGTAATCAACAGGTGATAGGCCTGACAATTTCACAAAACTTTTTATTGCTTGTGAAAACAAACACTTGGTATTGCATTAGTTCTGTAGATTGTCTTCTTAAATTTGGTAACCCGCCCACTCATGCAAATTGAGAAAACCAAAAATGGTTTCTAATTTTGGTTTAAAATGTAATTCGTAAGTCAAGAAAAGATCTATGCTTATTGTAGTTCTTCCTAATTCATATACACGATTCCATATTTTCACACGGAGTCATTTCCTAGGTTAATCGTTAATTGTATTGTTTTATGATTTAGTCATCTCCCCAACAAGACTAAACAGAATAACATATCTAAAGTGTCTTATGAGTGGCACAGGTGCTAGCACAAAGCGTATAACAGGAATTCAGTAAATACTTGTAAATTTCCATACTCTATTCATATATTCATGAGATTATTTTTCAAAAGTTTATTGCATAAACGCAATGCCTAGATCACAGTAGGAACTCAAATCTTTGTTGAATGAACTAATCAACATAAATGAGTGTTACACAAAGGTATTTTTGGGGCCTAAAATGAAAAACAAAAGGCCCTTGGCTTCAAAGAGTTTAAAACTGAATATGAGACAGACATAAAGACAATTAACTTTGTAGCAAGACACAAAGAGACAAGCAACCAAACAGAAATCTAAGTATTCTATCATCAAGTATGTATGTTGGGAAGGGGGCTGAGAGGATGGGGGTGATGGCATAGAGGCAAGTCCCAGACATGCAGAAACAAATGTTCCCTTCTTTGTACCCTAAAGACTTCTACCATGGCCATAATAAGGCTTTACTCACTTAAAGTAATGTCTGCTTCTATTCTATCAGACCACAAGACAGGGAATATGTGTTACTTGTCTATTTTTCAGGTAGTTCCTGACACTTGATAACTATGTGTTGAATGAATTCTGAAAAAAAATGAATTTTTAAAAACTGGAATGCAAGTATACAAAATAGAATGAATCATGATTCAAAACACTCATCACTAGGACATGCATGGCCCACTTAAAAGAATTGGTTATCTAATTAGTTATTTTTAATGAAACAATACAAAACCAAAACTAAACCCATTGCTGTCGAATTGATTTAGACTCATAGTGACCCGACTGGACACAGCAGAACTGCCCCATAGGGTTTCCAAAGCTGTAATCATTATGGAAGCAGACTGCCACATCTTTCTCCTGCAGAATGGCTGGTGGGTTTGAAATGCTCACCTTTTGGTTAGCAGCTGAGCGCTTTAACTACTATGCCTGAGCACCCAAAAGCCCATCATCCAAAACAAGCTAATATATCACAATAACCTACATCTAATAACACGATCATCCTCCTCCAATTTCAACCTTTACCTTGCCTCTCCCTAGCCATCATTCAGAATTCCAGGCTCATCATTTCCTTGCTATCTTTTTATTCAATATCATTTTAATTCATCCCTATAATTCCTAAAAAGTTATCTTTTGGTTTTTAATTAGCAAAAAAAAAATAAAAAAGCTTATCATGGTGTATATAATCTTTAGAGCTTTATTTTTTAATTTATATTGTTAAGATTAATCCATATTGTTGGTTGCCAATGTGTTCATTCATTTTGACTACTCTATATAATGTATTTATAGTATATGAAAACTACCACATTTTATGCAAACAACGCACATCTTCTATGTTTGCCAAACACTCCCCCCCCCCCCATGAGGTATTTCTGTAAGCACAGTTATGCTATTTTTTTTTTTTTTTTTAATAGCAACGTGTAAAAAAACTGGCATGACGGTGCTTACGAAAATACCTTGTGGGAGAAGGGAACAGTTGGCAAACAAACGTACAAAATGTGTGTTATTTGTGTAAAAATATGGCATAGTTTGTAATAATTAGTTTAACATTTCTTTCCTCTGCAAAACTCTAAGCTCCTTGAGGGCAGGAGCTGCATCTGTCTTGCTTGTCAATCTATCACCTGTTTCTAGCACAATACTTGGTATCTTAGTAAGGTCTCAATAAATATTTAATAATGAATGAGATAAAGTTTTAGCTGTGACAAATGATGTGAGTGACAGTTGGCTCTTAAGCCAATCAAGGAACATTAATGGAAAGAAAAAAAATTGCTACTGTAAATAATTTTAACCATGACTTTTAAAAGCTGCATTTTTGAAAACAAGTTATCTAGTTTGCTTCCTGATTACTGTAAGTAAACCAACTTCTATCTTAGAATACCCCCAAATGAATACAACAACTGGGCAGAAGACCTGGAAATACTGATGCAAGAATTAGACAACATGTCTAAATTTTTTAAGTGATGGTTAAAAAGAATTATTGCAAAGAGATATTGATGTGGCAAGGAGCGTTTCACAGTGCTATGAAAGAAATTATGTAACCCTACTGCCAATCCATGTGGACCTTTAGTTTTGTTATTGATAGAAGAATTGAAGGTTTCTAAAAAGATAATACTAACTAAAGACTTACTTTCTACCCCAGAGATTAAAAAAAAGAAGTATCATTTGCTCAGCCTGATCAACTAACATAATCAGTAGAAACCAAACTCAATATGTGAACAAAGTTTGATTTAGAAAGAGTTGTTGTGGGACGTTGAGTAGATTTTGACTCATTGTGAGCCTACAAGACAGAACAGAACTGCCCTATAGAGTTTCCTAGGCTGTAATCTTTATGGGAGCAGGTCACCAGGTCTTCTCTCTCTCGTAGAGCGAACGGTGGGTTCGAACCACCAACTTTTCAATTAGAAGCCAAGTGCTTAATCATTGTGCCACCACAGCTCCTCTTTAGAAGGAGTGAAAGAAAGAAATTTAAAAACCTAAACTTGCAATCTCAAACATTTAACACATGGCACAGTACGCAAATAGATGACTTATAGCTCATTTTTATCATAAACTCCTAAACAATTAGTCATCTATACTAAACTTTTTGGTCTGAGGACCCTCTTATGTTTTAGCAAATTATTAAAGACCCTGAAGACCTTTTGTTTACATCAGTTATATCTATAAATATTTACTGTATTACTGATAGAATATCAATAATTACTGTAGAAATTAAAACTGAGAAATTAAAAAATATTTAACATTAATTTAAAAACAATAAAAAAACTATTTTGTGAACCTAAATAACTTCTTTAACAAGAAAAGCTCTATTTAGAGAGAAGAGTTGCCCTCTTTTACATTTTTGCAAATCCCTTTAATTTATGCTAGATTTTCATATCTACTTCTGCATTTAATCTCCTGCAATATCACATGTCAAACAGCCTCTGGAAAACTCCACTGGCCTTCACTGAACATTCTGAGAGAATGAAAGTGAAAAAGGTAAATAAGTCTTAAAATATTATGAAGTAGTTTTTACCTCACATATCCCTTGAAAGTGTTCTCTGGCCCACACTTTGAGTACCACTATCATCACTCTGAAGTATTCTGCGACACAGCTATAAGACAACACCTCACCTTCATCATCAGACACTGGGCAGATAAATGGAAAATAAAAAAATCTTTTGATTCAGATGTAGCTTATCGCTCAAAGGAACTGAGTTGCAGAGGTGCCAAGCCCTTTGTTTCCTGGTCCAGGCTCTGGACTGTGCTGTTTTCCATTTCTACAACTATGTGTTGAATGGATGCGCACAACCACCTGTTGTTCAGGACATCTGTTGTTATAGATTGAACTGTGTTCCCCAAAAATGTGTATCAACTTGGCTAGGCCATGATTCCCAGTATAGTGTGGTTGTCCACCATTTTGTGATCTACTGTGATTATCCTATGTGTTGTAAATCCTATTCTCTGCCTGTGGTTAATAAAGTGAGATTAGGTTATGTTAAAGCAGATTATGTTAAAGACAATTAGGACTCAGGTCACAGCCCTGATCCAATGCAAGGGGAGAGTGGTGACATGTTGAGGTGTTGGCAACCAATACTGCAAAACAATATTAATTTGGTCTGTAAACCTTTGTCTAAAGTAGAATAAAAAAATAAAATGAAAAAATAAACCACCATTTATTGAATTTTGGTGGCAGAGTGGTTAAGAGCTACGGCTGCTAACCAAAAGGTTGGCAGTTCGAATTCAGCAGGTGCTCCTTGGAAACCCTATGGGGCAGTTCTCCTCTGTCCTATTGGGTCGCTATGAGTCGGAATTGATTCGATGGCAATGGCGTTTTATCAGGAGCCCTGGAATTCCCATTTCCAGGGAATGGGAATTACAGAACACTGAATTGTGCTCATGAGGAAGCTACAAATAGATCAAGAGGCAGTCGTTTGAACAGAACAAGGGGATATTGCATGGTTTAAAGTCAAGAAAGGTGTGTGTCTGGGCTGTATCCCTTCACCATACCTATTCAAAGTGTATGCTGAGCAAATAATCTGAGAAGCTGGACTATATGAAGAAAAACTCAACATCACGGTTGCAGGAAGACTTATTAACAACCTGTGTTATGCAGATGACACAACCTTGGTTGCTGAAAGTGAAGATGACTTGAAGAACTTACCGATGAAGATCCAAGACCACAGCCTTTATTATGGATTGCACCTCACCATAAATAAAACAAATATCCTTACAACTGGACCAATAAGCAACATCATGATCAACGGAAGAAAGACTGAAGTTGTCAAGGATTTCATTTTACTTGGATCCACAATCAACACCCATGGAAGCCAGACAAGAAATCAAAAGACGTAGCAGAGCCAACACGGCACTATAGACAGAAGCATCATGCCATCCCTCCCCAGCAAAGACCCGAAAAACTAAGTAAAACACAGGCAAACATCAATGCTGGAAGCCTAAGTGTCAAAAGAAGAGATAAAGAACTCAACCAAGCACCAAATGGAATAAGAAACTGACAGACGACAGAGAGCTAGTAAAGTTACAAGCAGAGGTCCCCTATTAGCTAACACAGCACAGATCCACCATCTTGGACTCCTGTTGGAGATCGATGGACAGGGAGTACAGGAAAGCAGATTCAGGGAGCTCAGAGCACCTGGTAACCAGTGAGACACACTTTCTCACTCCCCACTCGGCCTGCCCCTGCTTGGCCTTTGCTGCTTCCTCATGGGCTGATTCCCAGTGGGCCAGTTTGCAGCTTCCCAGTGGGCTGATCTGCTATTTCCCAGTGGGCCGCAACTGTAGCATGAGAGTCACCAGTTCCGTGCTGCATGGCTTTGCCCTGCCCACACGGCCTGCTTCTTCACTGCCACTTCTTTGTGCTGGTGTGGCTTTTGTTAGCCTCTTTTGGTTTTTTCCCTGCCTCTCACCCTCCCTTCCTTTCTCTCGAACACCTGACTCCGTGTGCTATCTTTGCTTCTTCTTGACAGGCTGTGAAGAGCTGCTCAGCTGCGTAACTGCTTCCCCTGTCTGTGCTGCCATGTTGGTGAGATCCCTCGAGGTTTTTTCTTTTCTTGTTTGTTTTGTTTTCTCATTTTCTTTCTTTTTCTTCATTTCTCGGTTTCTTGTCTCTTTCTGCTTACCTTCTTTTCCAGTATTCTGAATACCTGGAGCTGTGTATCATTTCCACCCATTCTAGTTGGGCTGTACTGCATGGATTGGGAGCTGCTTCACTGGTCTATGTAGCTGCTACAGTGGGATCCCCAAGGGCGGGGGGGGTGTTAATTTTTATTTAGTTTTTGTTTTTTCCTTTTTCTTTTTCTTCATTTTTCGGTTTCTTGTCTCTACTCCAATGGCACGCTTCCTCAGCACTTTGTTTTTTGCTGCCTACCGGAACCTGCCATGCACTGACCCTTGGCTCACCTAGTCGGATTCAGTACGTGCCACAAACAACCCATTCCAGTAACTCCCCTTCCACTGGACCTGCCCTGCTGCAGCACAGCTGTGTGACTGGCCCTGCCCATTGGACAAGGAGGTGAAAAGTGTCATGCCCACAGACAAGCAAACAACAAAGAGTGCACAGCCCACCTGCTCAGACATAACCAAATAAAACAAAAAAGCAGGATGAAACAAATATACGATCAACAAAGGAGGAAAATAACTACTGAATGTCCTAAAGACAGCAGACAATATCAAAACATAAAAAAAAAGGACAAGATAGTTCCAGTAGGTGTCTAAAATAAAACATCAGATGACTTTCCAGTAGAAGAAAAGGCAGTAGAACTACCTCACAGGGAATTCAAATCTCTAATATTCAGAGCTATTCAAGAGTTGAAGCAAAAAGCAGACAAAAATGAGGAAAAAATAGACAAATTCATGGAAAGAGGAGACAAATTCATGGAAAATATAGACAAAAATGGAAGAATTCAGGAAAATAATACAGGAACAAAATGCTAAAATAAATTCACAACTAAAAATCATACAAAAACAACAATTAGACATCCAAAAGATAAAGAACAAGATTTAAGAAATGGACAGTGTCATAGACGGGCTGAGGAACAGGTTTGAAACAATGGAAGACAGGATCAGCGAAAGTGAAGACAAACACTTGGATACAACTTTGAGGAAAAATCAGAAAAAACAAAGAAAAATGAAGAAACCCTGAGAATTATGTGGGATACAATCAAAAGCAAAAATATGCGGCTGATCGGAGTTCCAGGAACAGGGTCTCCCCTGAAGAATGGCTGACAGAAAACTTCCCCAGTATCATGAAAGATGAAAAGCTGACCATCCAAGAAGCTCAATGAACCCCATACAGGATAGACCTCAAAAGAAAATCACCAAGGTATATCATAATCACTCACTAAAACCAAAGACAAAGAAAGAATCCTGAGAGCAACTTGAGAAAAACAAAAAGTCACATACAGAGGAGAAAAAATAAGACTCAGCTTGGCTTATTCGGCAGAAACCATGCAGGCAAGAAGGGAATGGGATGACATATATAAAACCATGAAAGAAAAAATTTGCTGGCCAAGAATAATATATCCTGCAAAACTCTTGTTCAAATATGATAGTAAAATCAGGTCATTTCCAGACAAACAGAAATTAAGGGAATATGTAAAAACCAAACTAAACTTACAAGACTTATGAAAGGAAGTCCTCTGATCTGAGAACAGTATCAGCCCACAGGCTGAATATAGGACACGGGATTGTACTAACCAAATACCAACTTATGAAATGAATGCTTAAGGACTAGGCAAAACCAAAAGAATTACAAAAAGAAACCAGAGAGGTTAAATTGTAAATGACTACAGAATCAGAACAATAAAAGAGGGAATAAACGGTGTAGGTACAGAACCTTCTAATGGAGAGGAAGTCAAGCGATACCAAGTAATAATAGACTGGTTCAAATCTAGGAAGATACGGGTGAATTTCAAGGTAACCACAAAGAAAGTTAACAAACCTACTCATCAAAATAAAGAAGAAAAACATAAAGTCTCAGTAAAAACAGAACCTACAAAAACAAAAGAAATGAAAAAAAAAAATCCACAAACAAAAGGAGCTCAGCACAGGAGAGTAAGAGGAATAAAAAAAAACGTTAGCACCACAAAATGCAATCCCACTCCTACAAATATATCCTAGAGAAATAAGAGCCATCACACGAATAGACATATGCACACCCATATTCATTGAAGCACTGTTCACAATAGCGAAAAGATGGAAACAACCAGATGCCCATCAACAGATGAACGGATAAACTATGGTACATACACACAATGGAGAATTATACAAAGATAAAGAACAATGATGAATCTGTGAAGCATCTCATAACATGGATGAAACTGGAGGATTATGCTGAGTGAAATAAGTCAATCACAAAAGGACAAATATTGTATAAGACCTCTACTGTATAACTCATGTAAAAGTTTACACACGAAAAGAAATAATCTTTGTTGGTTCCGAGGGATGGGAGGGGTGGGTGGGGGGAACTAAATAGATGAGTGGTAACTTTGGTGAAGGGTAAGACAGTACACATTACTGGGGAAGCCAGCACATCTTGTACAAGGAAAGGTCATGGACGCTCCATAGACACTTCCAAACTCCCTGAGGGACTGAATTGCTGGGTGGAGGGCTGTGGGGACCATGGTCTCAGGGAACATCTAGCTCAACTGGCATAACATAGTTCATAAAGAAAACGTTCTACTTTCTACTTTGGTGAGTAGTGTCTAGCGTCTTAAAAGCCTGTCAGTGGCCATCTAAGATACTCCACTGGTCTCACCCCTTCAGAAGGAAGGAAAAATGAATAAAACAGAAGATGCAAGGGAAAGATCAGTCCAAAGGGCTAAGAGAACACAACTACCACAGCCTCCATCCGACTGAGTCTAGTATAACTAGATCATGCCCAGTTACCACCACCAATTGCTCTGACAAGGATCACAATAGAGGGTCCTGGACAGAACTGAAGATAAATGTAGAACAAAATTCTAACTCAGAAAAAGACCAGACTGGAGAAATCCCGAGCCCATGGCTCCCGGATACCCTTTGAGCTCAGTAATGAAGCCAATCTGGAGGTCCACCTTTATTAGCTAAAGATCAGACAGACTCACAGGACAAAATGAGACTAAAGGGGCACATCAACTGAGGGGCACGGACTAGAAGGCAGGAGGTGACAGGAAGGCTGGTAATAGGGAACCCAAGGCTGAGAAGGGAGAGTACTGACATGTCATAGGGTTGTTAACTAATGTCATAAAACAATATATGTACTAACTGTTTAATGAGAAGGTAGTTTGTTATGTAAACCTTCATATAAAGTACAATTAAAAAGAAAGAAAACACGTATTGCGTTTGCTAATCTGCTGCAAAATACCTCTTTAAAGCTTTGAAAAGCAAAGATGTCACCTTGAAGACTAAGGTGCCCTGATCCAAGCCATGGCGTTTTCAATCTCCCTATATGTATGTGAAAACTGGACAATCAGTAAGGAAGAACGAAGAACTGATGCCTTTGAATTGTGGTGCTGGCAAAGTATACTGAATATACCATGGACTGGAGTAACAAACATCTGTTGTGGAAGAAGTACAGCCAGAATGCTCCTTAGAGGAAGACCCTCAAAGGGATGGACTGACAGTGGCTGCAACAATGAGCCCATGCATAACAAAGACTGAGTTGGAACTGCCTTGATGGCACCTAACAACAACAGTAACATCAGGAGCCCTGGTGCTGTAGTGGTTAAAGAGCTCATCTCATAACTGAAAGGTTGGCAGTTTGAATCCACCAGCCACTCCTTGGAAACCCTACTGGGCAGTTCTTTTCTGTCCTATAGGGTCGCTATGAGTCAGAACTGACTTGATGGCAACAGGTTTGGGTTTTTTTTTTTTTTTATGTAGTATCAGAGAAGAATATCCCCAATTATTTGAAAAGGCTATTAAAATACTCCTCCCTTTTCCAACTGTGTATCTGAGGCAAAATTTTCTTCATATATTTCAACCAAAACAACTTATTGTAACAGACTAAATGCAGACAGAAGACTCCAGCTGTCTTCTATTAAGTCAAACATTGAAAGATTTGCAAGACTTGCAAAAATGTAAAACTGTGCCATTCTTCTCAGTTTTTTTAAATAGTTATTTTTCATAAAAACATGAGTTTATCATTGTTAATATTAAATAAATTAGCAAACAAATTATAATATGATAAATATTGATAGCTATAACTCATGCAAGCAAAAGTTCTTTGGGGTCCTCAATAATTTTTAAGAGTGCAAAAGGGATCTGAGTACAAAAAGTTTGAGAAACAACACACTGACCAGATCAAAGGAGCCCTGGTGGTGCAGTGGTTAAGCGCCTGGCTGCTAACCAAAAGGTCAGCAGTTCGAACTCAACAGCTGCTCCACGAGAGACAGATGTGACGGTATGCTTCCATAAAGATTTACAGCCTCGGAAACCGTATGAGGCAGCTCTACTCTGTCCTGTAGGGTCGGTATGAGTCAGAACTGACTTGAAGACAGTAGGTTTAATTTTGCTTGGGTCTAGATCAAAAGAGGGACCCAAATCTAGAAGTACATGGACATGACATGAAAACGTTTTAAAATATATGTAGATGTCAAGTTCTCAACGTAGTCATGTGAGGGGGAGCCCAGGCAATGTATTTAAAAAAATGTTTGCCAGGGGATTCTTCTACGTGGCCAAGCTTAGAAACCACTGAAACTATCATTTGATTTTGACAGTGAACTTTGGAAAAGCTGTTCATTGGTGCCCTCTAATGGCTAATTTGCTTTAATTTATAAAAATAAAATCAGAGTAAAGAGAAGACCATGGACTCAGGACAAAGAATTTTAATTCTGAAACAGACTCTGGAGATCATGTAGCCCAACTCCCACTTTATAGATGGAGAGTAACAACAACCAGACGTCATTACAATATAGGGTGATAAATGCTATGCTACACTTTAGGCAAGTACAGGCCGTTAAAGAAGCATACAGGAGGAGACACCTATTCCAGATGCAGGAGATAAGTGTCCAGAGGCAATTGTTTCTGAGCTGAAACTTGGAGGATGGGCAAGAACTGAAGGATTAGCATATTTTAGTGAAAAGGAATGGCATGTACCAAAACTCAGAGGTAAAAGAGGTCATGAGTTTGCTCAGTATTAAAGAGAAAAGCAGTGACCCATTTTAAGTACCAGGTGCTGGGTAAGCTCATTATATTATTTCATGCTCATCACAACCCTATGAGATGTTACCTCCTCAACTAACCCTCCATTAGCCGTTTGTAGTTTATTACTTTTTTCTTTCTTTTAAATTTTTGTAAAGCATCTAGCTTTACAAGGACTGTTAACCCTTGGAAAACCTTACCCAGAGAAGTACAGAAGCTGTTTCTTGTTTTAGAAAACACCTGGAAGAAATGGAATGGGCCAGATGCCTTATAAGGTCCTTGGGATAATTTGTGGAGAAATAAAAGATCTTTTTAAATGTAATACGACTGTAGATTATACTTTAATCATAAACATAGTAAAAACTTTGCAACTCTGTCTTTCCCTTTGTCCTTCTTGTGCCTAGTTTCTATTTTTACACTAAAATTCTCACATGGAGGCACTACAAGATGGTAGACAGAGTTGTTGTTGTGTGCTTCCCAGTCAATTCTGACTCATAGCGACCCTACAGGATGGAGTAGAACTGCCCCACAGGGTTTCCAAGGAGCAGCTGGTGGATTTGAACTGCTGACCTTTTAGTTAGCAGCCTGAGCTCTTAACCACTGCACCACCAGGGCTCTGGTAGACAGAGCAGGACCTTTGAAATCAGACATGCATATGAACACTGGCTTCAACACGTTAAGTTGTGACCACTGATAAATTACTTAACTTTGAATTTCTTCATCTACCAAATGGGGACAATATCTTCCTCACTGAATTGTCATGACGCAAAAATTAGAACACATACGTATATATGTAGATGCATTTAGCAGATAAAAGGTCCCTTTCTTGTTTCTCATGCCTTTGTGTATCTTTCAGTCCAAAAGGGTTTGCCTTACTTTCTTTGATGCTGCTTCTGTAGGGCTGCCTCTGATAACTGCCCCTGAAGGATCAGTCTTCTTTGCTTATCAATATCTCCCTCCATTCGAGCAAAAGCATGAGAGCCAATGAAAGAGAGATCAACTCTCAAGCCTTCATCCTCCTCTTCTTGGTGGTCTGTAACAAAAAACACTACTATCAACAGAGAGCTTATGACAAAATTAGGCGAGTGCTACAAGAGACTGTGAAAACTGCAGTGGGATGGCTGTGAGGTGACTCCAAATACTGGGGTCAGATTATTCTTTGAGAATGAAAGTGAAATCATATTTAGGCATCTGTAGAACTGAAACAATGAAAGAAATTGCCTATGTGTGATAAAAATTTTAGGAATACATGAATCAATCAAGGTGACCCAGGTGTAACCTTAAGAGAGGAATGTAATGATAACCAGGAAGACAGAATTATACTATACTTGGGTTTCATGATGGATTGTTGCTCAGTATCCAACCGAAGTACAAATAATAAAAATTTAGGAGCATTTATCTGGCATTGTTCGACTGATTGGTAAACTCCAGCCCCTTTGGCCAGAAGATGGATGGATCAGGATAGCAGGGTATAATCTATGTTCATTAAGAAACATTCTGATTATAATTTAGCTTCCTATTTCGTTTTCTACGCTGGTCATGCCAATATAAACATTCTGGTCCATAAGAGTTACAGTTCGCACTACAAATTAGCAAGTTGATGTTCTGATTTAACCATATGATTATTGTGAGTTTGGCTCATGGAAGCCAGTCCCTTAGCATCAGATCATCTCTTAGAGTGGTGCCCATTCCCTTACTGGGTAAAAGGAAAAAAATAAAAACAGAAAACCCTAGCCCATGGGGAGCTCCTAAAGGCAATGCCACCACTTGAAGTACAGCCTGGTAAGTCATCTAGCTAGGACTCCCACAAATTTATTCAGTGCTCCCTTCAAGCCATGACAGGCCAACAGCTTAGAAGAGTCTGCTTTCATTTAAAAACAAAGAACCCATGAATTATTCTTCCTTCAAACTTGAAAGTAAAGCTGATTATATATATTTTAACGGATTTAGAGTACTATTCAAAGTATTTACGAACATCAGGGCCTATATCTAAGGAGCCCTGGTGGCACAATAGTTAAGTGCTGGCTGCTAACTGAAAGGTTGGCAGTTTGAACCCACCAGCGGCCCCCAGGGAGAAAATATCTGGCAATCTTGCCCCCATAAAGATTTACAGCCTAGGAAATGCTATGGGGCAGTTCTACTCTGTCATATGGGTCACTATGAGTCAGAATCAACGTGATGGCACACAACAACAACAAAAAGATCTATATCTATGAGGAAAGGGTATTTTTCTGAGATATGAACACAAATCAAGCGCTCTTTGAGAATGGCAGATAGAAGGGGATCTCTTAGCTAATGAGTTAGTCCCATCTACTGTCCAGCACTGCTATCTCACACTGGTTTTGCTATTCACTACTTCTTGTCATACTAAATGCATTTTATGGAGGAGATACATACTATAGTGGTGACCGCAAGCCTGAGGATTTCCAAATGACTGGGCATATTTCATGTGGGAGAAATATGTGGCAGTCTACTTCCGTAAAGCTTACACTCCTGGAAACCTTACGCAGCAGTTCTACTCTGTTTTATAGGGTCACTATGAGTCACAAACGACTTGACAGCAGTGGGTTTGGTTTGGTGAGCATATTTCAAGAGTCACTCTAGTGGAGGCTCCCCAGTGTGCATGGTGCCCCTCCCAGCAAAGCGTGGTTCACAGACATTTCCTGATGTCACACCATTTATAATTTCCTGATGCTTGACCTTTACGTTGTTTGAGTCTACGTACTGCTGACAAGGAGTAGCCTTCTACAGATTTTAACCTGATGCTCATTTTTGAAAGAAGTGTGGAATATCACAGTAATTCCCTAAGCCACTAAATTTCAACATCAAGTCCCAGCATTGAAGCTTGTCAGGCATGTCTTCACAGAAAGGATTTATAATCTTAACAGGTACTCATGAGATCAGAACAAGCTGTCATACAGAACAGGTTCAGAAGGGCTCCTATCCTAACATGCTCTACCGAATATTTCAACCTACATGAGTTTGCAAGCTAAAGACACAAAATAAATGCTTATAATATTCTTGTCTTAGTATTTAATATTGTTAGTTGCTGTTGAGTTGATTCTGACTTATGACAACCCATAAGTGCAGAGTAGAATTGTGCTCCAAAGGGTTTTCTTGGCTGTAATCTTGATGGAAACAGAAGCAGACTGCCAGGGCTTTACTTCTGCAGTACTGCCGGGTGGGTTCAAACCGCCAAGAGCAAAGCATTTCCGCCACCTAGGGACCTTCTATTTTATGTTGGGTATGGCTTTTAGGGAGCCCTGGTGGTGCAGTGGTTAAGAGCTTGGCTGCTAACCAAAAGGCTGGCAGTTCGAATCTACCAGCTGTTCTCTGGGAACCCTTTGGGGCAATTCTACTCTGTCTTATATGGTCGTGATAAGTCGGAATCCATGTGATAGCAGCAGGTATATGGCTTTTAGAGGTCACTGTTGAAGCTGTTAAAAATTTTAGATGAGAAGGTAGTTAACTAGTGTCTTGACAGTCTCCTCCGTGAGACTATACGCTTCGTAAGGGTGAGAATTTTCTTATATCCACCACTGAACCCCAATGTCTAACATAAATCCGACACACTATATATGTGTGTATATGTATATATCTTTTTTGTAAAAAAAAAAACAAAAACAAAAGTAGGACTCTAAAACTTCTAAATTGGTGTTGGTCCTAATAGCATATCAACAGAGAGCTTCCCAGAGATCAAGCTGGACTTTCTACTTCTTTGGTGATTGGTGCTTTATCAGTACCTTTGCTTTCTCAAAAGGGAAATTAAAAAAAGGAAAACTCACCCTCTGGAGCACCAGGTTTTTCACTTATCCTAATCTGCCGTTCAGGTACCACAGGCTCTCCTTCTGCATTTCCAATATCTGTAGGAAGGTGCGGCAATGACCAACTCTCCTCCTTCAATGACCTTGGGAAATACAGAGGTAGCAGCTTTTGGTAGGTAGCCTGTGTCAGAAAAGCAAGATATTTTATGAAAAATAATGAAGTAGTAAAGCAGACATCAGTGGTGCTTGGTGCTGCTTTATACAGTGTTAAAACAGCCTCCACCAAGAATTAAGACCTCACTACTCTAAGCTCAGGCCAGATGCTGTCTGGGACTCTACTGTGTTCTTGTATCAAAGATCAGGATATTGTTAGCCAGTCATGTAAAATGTGATTCCCATCCTGGTAACTGCAGGTCACTTAACCTGGAATTCCTAAGTCCTGTCACTCCTGTCTCTATCCCTTACCTTTATCATACTTATCTTGATAAGTCAAGATTCAGTTGTCACCTCCTTAACCCCCAATATGCCACCAGGGTGCACTGGGTGCAGGTTTAGTTTTTCATAATTATTATTACTTAACAGTTCTTGGTGTTCTAGTCTATGACAGTGGCCAAATCTCTAGCCTAGACCCCACTATTCAGCTTCAGACTGGTATGAGTAAGGGCCTGCTAATCATCTGCTCTTGATGCTCCACTGGCCCCTGAGATTCAACATGTACAAAAAAGAACCTGTCTTCAATTCCTCCGCTCCTCTCCCCAAAACCTTCTCCCCTTTCTACTTGTGATGTCATTGGTGACATCATTATTCTCTCATCCAAGTCAGAAACATCTGATTTATCCTTAACTCACCTATATATTCTATCAATCACCAGCTCAAGCTGAATTTATTTTCTAAATATTTTAAAAATTTCACCTGCACCACTGCCCTAGTTCAAACCTGATAATTTCTCATTTGGAGTACTGCAACCACCTCTAATCTCTTCTCCTTGCCACCAGTTTTTCTCCTTCCAAATCATTCTCTACACAGCTACAGTACAAATTAGACCATATCATTTGTCTACTTGAAAACTCTTCTATGTTTCTCTGATGCTTAACTGATAGAGTTTAAGTTCTGTAGTATATGACACAAGGACTTGTGTGATATCGCCCGACTAGCTTTTATTTTTGCCACTTCCAGCTTCATATTTTATGCAACAGCAACACGCTCACCCTATATTTCTTACTTACATGCTTGAAATGAATATTGCCACTTGCCGTTCCCTTGGCAAATCCTATCCTTTAGAATGAATTCAACTTACATATCACCTTGTATAGGAAGCATTTCCCAAGACCATGGCTGGCTGGAGTTAGTGTTCCCATTCTTCCCATATCTCCACCAATGCGTTTACCACAATTACCATGATTTGTCTAAATTGTCTGTCTCCACTAATAGACTATGGGCTCCTTGAAGACAAGACTATGACTTGTTCTCTGGTGCATCACCAGAATCTAATACAGTAAATCTAATATAGCTTAGGCACTTAATAAAAGTTCACTGGTAGAATGAATGAATGGATAAGCCAGAACAAGAGAAGACAGCAAGTAAAGTATATGTGTCTCATTTCATCAAATTCAAAAGTACTTACATATCATTTATGTAGTTACACATATTTTGAATAGATACTTGATAGGTATTAACTCATTTAATTATCACAGACATCCTGTGATTAGATACCACTAGTATTCCTATGTTCCCTAGCACACAGAGGTTAAGTAACTTGCCCAAGGGCACAAAATTGGGAAATAATTGAAAGCGAATTGGACAGAGCTCACTAAAACTAAATATAGCTTAATAAGATAAAAATTAAGAATGGTTTTCTAAAATAGCTCTCAATTAAACTGATATATACTAACCCTAACTATATACAATAAAACATATAAACCTCACAACCTACTCAGTGCCAGCCCCTAGGCTAGGCGGTCACCTGTTTCCAGGTCATGTAGATAGCAAAGCTCTGCCAGCATAGCAGCATTTTCCAGTTATACTTCTCAGACATCCACTGCTTAGGTTTTGAGGTGATGCCTTGAGTTGTCCTAGGGGGCAAAGCTGATCAACTCTTCTTTGTTAAGATTTCACTGGCGGAAACAGTTGAGCAGTGAAAATATGAACAAATGCCCCTCCTTGAGCTGTTTTTCATCTCTCATATACAGTCTTTCCCAATGAATGATTGTAAACGCCACTATATATATGTATAGATACACAATATATATGGAATTAGGATTTTCCCACTGGCAATTCACTGAACAGATATTAACAATGAGAAAAAGACTAATCCAACTAAAAATAAGATTTAAACAATGCAACATAATTAGTAAAATACCTGTTCAAGTTCAGAGACGGCAAATACTACTTTTTCAATGTTCTCCCCATGAATCTCTAGAAATCTCCTTACAGTACCTAAGAAAAACAACAGAAGAATTAATAAATAAAAAATTACTTCTGTGTAAAGAAAAATCAAATTCTTTAAGGTTTTATTTTTGTAATGGATTGTTCCCTCATTTCATTAAGTTCTCTGCTTAGTGATACCTTATCTGTGAAGCCTGCCCAGACCACTATAAAGACCCTTCCTCTATTTGCTCTCCTCCAGAGCACCTATCACAGACATTTTATGGAGTTTCTAGTTTATTGTCTGTTCTCCTTGCCCTCCTCTACCCCATGCACTAGAATGAAAGCCCCACAATGGTAAAAACTTTATTTACTGCTATATTTCTAGCATCTAGAACAGTGCCAGGCCGTAGTTCTCCCTTATCCAGCATATTAATCTTTTTTCCTGGGGCCTCTCTCTTTGGTCAGAATTATCTAGTACAACAGTCTTTCCAATGATTCAGTTACAGTATTAGGAGTCCTATTCAGCTTTTCATTACTCTCCACAAAACCCCACCAAATCAAAGCTGAATTGTTATTTTTAATTTCTACGTTATCCTGATTTTTTTCCCCATAAACTTCCTAATAATAAGTCCCAATGTCCTTTTCTCAGTCTTTAACTTTACGGAGATCGCCCTGGCTTTAGTCCATAACCCCCGTGCTCCTACCTTTTTAAAATGTCCTCCACATCTTCTTAAATATGTTTCAACATTTTTTATTTTCTTGATGTACATACTCTCTTTAGTTCGCTAATTTCCTGATCAGGTATTACATGAAACGCTGATGGCTCTCAAATCTTTATACTGTTTCCTGAAAAAAAGACCTGAATTTCCTACTGCCTACTAGGCATATCTGCCCAGATAACCTACACAGACCTCAAACTCAATGTGTCCAATCTGACTCCAATAGGCCCAAACTTGAGCCCCATCTTCTCTCCCGAAAACCTGCTCCTTTACCTTATTCTTTAACTCACATACACAGCAACATCCAAATAGTCACCTAGGTTAGAATCCTGAATTTTCTTTGATACTTCCTTCACCTCTTCCTTAAGCCTGCATTTTCAATTGATTACCATGTCCTGCTAATTCTACTGCTAATATTTCTAACATCTATTCCTTTTCTATTCCAGTTGCCTTGGTTCAGCATCTCAATACTCACACGGACTTTGACAATAAGGTCTACCTGTTTCTTTCTTTTCCAAGTCTACATATTCACTGTTGCCTGAGTTACTGCCTTATGTTGCCCTTCTTACTAAACACTTCTGATGACTCTGCTCTGCTTACAGGCTAAGATTCAAAGTCCCTAGCATGGCTCTCTGCCCTCTGACTTCAACCAACTTCCCCCTCCTACCCCTTGGTCCTATTTCTAATCACTACTCTCATATACCTTATGCTTTAGTTGTATTAGCTTCTTTGCTATACTCAGAACGTGCCATTGACTTTTATGTTGCTCTACCTCTGCTTATATGGTTACCTTTGACTAAAATACCACTCACCCCTCCGAACCCCATTCTTCTCTCTTAGTGAATGCCTACTCATTTTTCAAGACCCATTCAAAAGTCATCTCCTTTGGGCAGAATGCCATCTTTCCTTGTGTGCCCCTATAACCTTTTGAACATTCTTCTGTTAGTGAACTTTTCACTATATTTTATAGGTAGACTGAACATTTTGAAGGGCAAGTATATTTTATACTAATATCACCAGGGCCTAGCACACATAGGAATATGTCAACTAATCATTCAAAAGTAACTGGTAAGTGAATTGACATTTTATGACTCTGGTTATCTACATATTGCTGGCCTTGTTCACTACTGTATCTTGAGAAGCTAATAGAATAGAACCATTTGCCAAAGGACTAAACATTCATGACTCTTGCACTATTAGATAAATTCATTTTTCATTTCTCCCTCTATTCTGCTTTAATAATTTTTTTTAAAAACAAGCTTTCAAAATTGGATTTTTTTAATGCTATTTACTTCGATGCCACACATAACACTTTTAATGTTCACACATAAGAGTTGGTTCCCCAGTGTAGAATTGTGGCATTTCCTTTGGAAGAGAAAATATAATGTTAAATAGTAACCAAACTGAATATCCTTGGTAGAGCTCATTTAGAAAAGTAATCTTGCACAAAGCGAAAAAAAGGATGATGGAATGACTAAAAAGTTTTAGTTCTGTTAGTCTAAATTGCTGCTCTAAGGAGTCCAAAGTTTCATCCGTGCACGAGTCTCTGCAATCAACAAGAATGCCACGTACCTAACATTTAGTGGATACCCTTTAAATGGTGAGAATGACATTTGGGACATTAAATTCTCAATCTGAAAACTCAACAAGAACAAACACTGTCATCTTTTTTCCCTTACTACTGTATCTTCTTATATACAGGACAGGGCCTAGCACATACTAATCACTTAAACTTTTGTTGAGTAAGTAAATGACCTGATAATTTTATTTTAATGCAGGTGTTTCTTTAGACTTCTTCTGGAGAATACATGTACATGAACTAAGAAAAAAAAAAAAATCTTCATACAATCTATCAAGAAGATATTAGGTTTCAATGAAATAAATTTCTGTTAATAGTTTAATAAGAAAGCTTTTGATACTAAAACTTAAGAGCTACATCATTAGATTTGTTCTTGACCCATGTATGCTACGAAAGTGTATGTGCCATTTGTTTTCCAAATGCTTCAGAGTATGTGAGCAAAGGGCAAAATTGTCTAGGGGTGTGTGTGCATGTGTGTGTATGCATTTTTTAATGAGATGCTGTAGTTGTGCTACTAGATGTAAGGTGTAATAAGTCAAATGGGCTTTATAAATTACAAGTTAACTTGCTCACCTTAAGAGCTACACATTTCCTTTTGGCTAAGTAAATTTCTAGAAATTACTTCATCAAAGTCCCTTATACCCACTATTGTTCTTCATCTGCTGTTTCCAATTATTGCTCAAGTTTATACCTCTGATGGTACTCTATTATGTGACTGAGCTACAGTGGACTGGTAGATCTGGGACTAAAAGCCAATCTTCTTGACTCCCTGTTAGAGCTGTGTCTACAATATGATGCTGCTTCTTTAAACTCTAATCCATATGACTACTTTAAAAAGAAATGGAAACATAAAGGCAGTTTAACTCAAGCTATGAGATGATAGGGCAAGGACTAACTATTACTAAGACTACTGAGATGTGCTGAAGCCTGCCATGAGAAATGACACAAAGGCAGGAAGCTTGCTTTGGTAAGTCATTGTTTAAAATATATATAGGCCCTGGTGGCTCAGTGGTTAAAGTGCTTGGCTGTTAACCAAAAGGTCGGCAGTTCGAAGCCACCAGCCACTCTGCAGGAGAAAGATGTGACCGTTTGCCTCCGTAAAGATTTACAGCCTTAGAAACCCTATGGGGCAGTTCTACTCTTGTCCTATAGGGTCGCTAAGAGTCAGAATCAACTCGATGGCAGTGGGTTTGGTTTTGGTTTTTGTAACATAGCAGTCTACCACTGAAGTAGTTTTAACTCAAAAATAATGAATTATCTAGTGTAATACACAAGTTACTGGACTTGGGAGTCAGAAGGCCTGGATGTCTGTCTCAAGTCTGCATAACCCGTGGAACACGAGAAACTGCTAAGCCTCTGTAAAGTGGATAACCTGTCACCTAAAAGGAGCCCTGGTGAGTTGTTAAGAAAATTAAGTGTTATTTGTCCCTTTATTTAATACTATTTCTTAAGCATGTACCATATGTCAAGCATTCTTGGCATACAGAATCAACGGCAATACAAAGACGAAAAGATAAGCTTCCTGCCTCCAAGAAGCTCCCGGTCTACATAATGTACGTGCAAGAAAACCATAACTATAAAAGCAATATATAAACTTACTAAAAAATCTTTGAGCAGAAAGGATCTTAGTTTTAAAAACAGGTATGTAAGACCGAACAATACCTCACCCTAAATTTTAAGTTATATAATAATAAAAAATTTATATGTTCAAATATCTTTGTAATTTTGGGTTGATATAAGACTTTCAGATCCTCATCTTTAATTCTAGAGATAGAAAGGATTCTTAAGGATTTTAAAGATCGTCCAGTACAGTTTCCCTCCCAAATGAGGAATGTTTTCTATAATACCTGCAGTAGATGGTCATTTTAGCCTCTGTGTGAATGCTCCCAGGAATAAGAAGTTCACTAAAAGAATACCTTTGTATTACAGATAGTCCTATCTCAAATAGGACCAAATTCTCCTCTTTGTAACTTGGTCTTAGATCTGCTTCTAAAGCTGGAGTTCTTATCCACAGTCCTTACAAGGATCTGTGAACTTCCTGAAATAACATGTGCATTCTGTATACATGTATAGGGGAATGGTTTGTAGCTCTTCTTCCATCAGATTCTCAACGCAGTTAGGAACTGTTGCTCTAAAAGGCCAGCAGAGAATAAATCCATAATGAGAATCCTTCAGATGTTTGAAGACGGGCATCATATTTGCTGAAAGCATGCTTTCATTTAGGAGAAACAGTACTAATGTTTCAAATGGCTTGCCCTCCAGTCTGTCAGTTATCTCATGAGATATGATACCCAGAACTATATACAAAACTCCAGATGTGGTCTGAACTTACATATAATACAGTGGGAATTATGGCCTCTCTTGAGCTACACACCATATTTTTATGTCACATACATCACATGTGGGTCCATAATGACTGAGCCAAGATGTTTTCTCAACTTAAATGTAGGGTTTTATATTTAAATAGCACTTATGAAAGCTGTTGTTTAAACTGCAAAGTGCTATATAAATATGATATTATGAAATTTGTTCTGACTTCATTAATTTAGTCTTGTTAAGATTATTCTGAATTTTGATTCAACTATTCAATGCATTGAACCTAATTCCCAACTTGGTATTATTTTCAAAGCTAGTAAGTAAGTCTTCTAAGCCTTCATTCAAGTGGACAAAAATGTCACCCCAAGAAAGTAAATTGAGAGCCCTGCCTCCTATCAATAGAAACTTCCCTCCAGGGTACCATGATTAGTTAATCTACTTTGGCTATAACTATACAGCTATTGTTGTTAGTTGTCACCAAGCTGATTCCAACTCATGGCAATCCTATGTGTGCAGAGAAGAACTACGCCATAGGATTTTCAAGGCCGTGACCTTTCAGAAGCAGATCACCAGTCCTGTCTTCTGAGACACCTCAGGGTGGGTTCAAACTGTCGACCCTTTGGCTAACAGTTGAGCACTTAACTATCTGTGCCACCTGGGGACTCCTAACTATGCAACTAGTGATAAATAAAATTTTAAGACTCATATTATGCACAGCATCTCTAATATTACTTACGAAGTGCTATGTGTGTTGCATCCTCTAGAGGATAACCTCGTTTTGCAGAATTTATGACACAGAATCCAACAGAAGACATTGACTGTTCTCTGCAATCAAACAGAAAACACAAAAATTGTACCAAAAACATTCATAATACATACATACTACATACATAATAAGTAACTAATTTCAAAATGCAATTCAACCTCTCCTTCCTTACACCTTCAACCCCACCCCCAAAAACCAAACCCACCGCCACTGAGTCAATTTCAACTCACAACGACCCCTTCAACAAATCTACTATAACAGTTAACCTAATTACACTATTTAATAATTATATCAACATATAATTTAACTGTACCACTTTGGGGATATATATACATATTCCAATTAAAGACTATGTAAAATGGAAATAGGTTAAGATGTCAAGCCACCCAGTTCTATTCCATTCACCCCGCTATGTTTGAAAAGATTATTTTACCTATAGGGTCCCTCTAAATTATCTAAGTCCCTAAAAATTCAACTTCTGTAGTTAGGTTTCATCTTTAAAGCCAGGGCCTTTAACTATGTATGGCATGAGATGTCCGGGAAATGAGGAAGCCTTACTTTGCCAACTGAAGCACATTTCTGTAGCAGCTGTACAGGGAACTCTCTGCTGCTGTTCGGTAGCGGTTCTTGTACTTAGGTCCCACTGTGTGAATGATGAACCGGGCAGCTAGATTAAATCCTTTTGTCAATTTTGCTTCACCTGTCCGGCAACCTGAGCACAATGGAAGCATAAATAAGTCATGGAGATGTCAGAAGAAACAACAAAACAAAGTATAAACTAGACAAAGTATTTAAGAACTTAGAGAAATTCCAGTTGAAAACATGGATTGAACACAAGTATCGACCTCTGTACCTTCAGTTCCCAAAATGACAGTGAAAAAATACAGAAGGTATAAACACAGAGACAAACAGGAGAAAAAAATATGAAGCAGAAAAGCATGGACTAACAGTAACTGATTTAGCAGAGAAGAGAAATGTAATGGCTTCTAGGAATGGGGTAACTAATATAAAGCAAGCTGGACTATACTGAAAGGCAGTGCAAGATTCAAGACAGGCTAATTTTTTTCAAATCCTGAGTCCACCACGTTCCTGCTAGAACACTTTGGGTAGGTGCTTGCCTCAATTTCCTATTTAATGAGGATACTAATAGTACTTACTTGGCAGGATTAAATGAGTTACTATATGCAAAGTACTAAACACGTATTAGCTATTATTATTGTTGTTGTTGTTATCACAGAACACCAGGAAGGTTCAGATATCAGAGGTCCTAAATATCTCTAAAGGTCATATGTGAAACGGGTCTAAAAAGAGTCTGCTGGGTTAGAAGTATGTATAAGAACAGTCAAATCAGCAACAACTACTTGCTCAGCCAGCATAGCAAGGTGATGATTTCTTCACAACCATAGCAGCAGGAAGGAAGTTTACTCTCTGGATACTAAAACAGAATTTCCAGACTCCAGAATCCTAGATGCAACTGAAAAGAGGGGATTTAGTTAAAGCGTCACATGCAACAGTGAAAGCTCTAGCCCTCTGCCATTAATTGGCTTCCAAAACACAGACACCCAAGCTTATACCCCTGGAGGATTCCTCTCCAGGAAACTAAAAGGTCCAAACCAAAGGAGGTGCAGATTCTGATAACTGAGGGAGGTTTCCCAACAAAATAACTAGGCTCCTGCTCTAATACCTACTTCAAAATCTATCTATAACAGGCCACTGTTCTATCACCTGCTCCAAGATCTGCTAAGCAGTAAGCCTTGCTCATGCACACAAAGCTTCCCATTAGCTTTTCAGTTCCTCTCTTGTAAATACAGCTGCACAGCTAAAGACCACCAGGAAGTGAGGAACAACTCTAATGAAGACAAAAAAGGGGCAAAACAAATAAATGCTCAAGAAATAGACAATGCAGGAAACGGAAGGAAACATTAAACTTAAACAAAAAAGAAAACCCCAACACAATTACTACTCTCAGAGAAGAGAAGTTATAAACAACAACAACAACAAAAAAACCAAACTTGTTGCCATCCAGTCAATTCCAACTCACAGCAACACTACAGGACAGAGTAGAACTGCCCCATAGGGTTTCTAAGGAGCAGGTAGTGGATTCGAACTGCCAACTTTTTGGTTAGCAGCCATAGCTCTTAACCACTGCACCACCAGGGCTCCAGAGAAGAAATGGTACCTCTGAAACAAAAACAGAATGCTACAAAAAGGAATATTCAGAGAACAGGAAATAGTACTTATATAACTGTTACAGCCAAATGAAAAATATGACAGTAGAAACACAAAGTTCAAAAGAAGGGTTAGAAAATTGAGGAAATCTTCCAGAAAATAAAACAAAAAGATAGAAAATAAGAGAGAAAAAAATAAGAAACGTGGAGGATTAAACAAGGAGGTACAACATCCAAAAGGAGTTCCTAAAAGAGAGAACAGAGAATACAGAGAGAGAACTTATTAAAGAAATAATACAAGATATTTTCCAGAACTGAAAGACATGAGTCTCTAGACTCAACGACCCCATGGAATACCCAAACCACAGCAAGGCACATCACTGTAAAGTTTCAGAACACCAGGAATAAAGAAGAGATCATAAGCCTTCCAGAGAAGAAACAAGTAACATACTATGAATAACATCATACTTCTCAACAGCAATAATGAAAACAGAAAGCAGTGGAGCAATGCCTTCAAATTCTGGAAAATGATTTCCAAACTAAAATTCTGATTCTAACCAGGCTACCAATTAAATGTGAAGGTAAAAGTAAGATCTCAGTAATTTTGCCTCTTTGCACCCTTCCTCAGAAATCTTCTGGTAGATACACTCACAAAATGAAGGAGTATACCAAGGAATAGAGAGGCAGGAGATATAGGAAATGGGGGATTCAATCCGTGAAACACAAAAAGGATTTCCCAAATAATGGTTAATAAAAGTCCCAGGATAATAACTGGAGCAGGCACATCTAGAGAGGAAGGAGAGGATGGAGAGTTCCAGAAGGGATCTTATAAAGAAAAAATGGAAACCACAAGATAATCTTTAGTGTTTGCCTTTATTGAGAGGAGGTTTGCAGTTGTATTTAAGTTTGGGATTGAGTTGGTGATTTAAAAAAAACAAAAAAAACCCATTGCCAGCAAGTCGATTCTGACTCTAGCAACTCTACAGGACAGAGTAGAACTGCCCCATACAGTTGCCAAGGCTGTAATCTTAAAGGAAGCATACTGCCACATCTTTCTCCTGTGGCGTAGCTGGTGGGTTTCAACTGCCGACCTTTCAGTTAGCAGCTGAGCATTTTAACCACTGCACCGCCAGGGCTCCTGGGTTAATGATAGGTACATAGAATAGTAAATAAATTAAAAAATCAAATTAACTAACAACGCAGAGGGGAAAAAAAGTTGTACAGAAAGATAACTGATCAGTTTTCTAACCAGCTGTGAGCAGTTCAGCAAGAATAACACTAACACTGCATATTAATTTAATCAAAATCGTGACAGAACCATTTGGGAAAGCGATGAAGAGGGAAGGAAATGTGAGAATGTTGTACGTATGCAAAAGAGAAGATGAAAGAGCGTAATCTTCAGCTTCCACAATACAAAGTCAACAGATAATAAATAAAATGGAAAAACATGAGACATAACAGCATAATAATTTGAAACAGAAAGTAAATACCTTAAGTAGCTTAAAGGTTCGAAAATATTTTTCCTGGAAAACAGGAATCAAGATAGGGAGGGGAGAGTAAGAGAATTGCTACTTTACTTCATAAACTTTGGCATAAAACTCTTTGACTTTCAAAACTATATACACTGAATCAATGAAAAGCTGTTAAGTAGAAAATGATACTAAAAAAACAAAGTAAAACAGCAACAAAAACAAAAAACCTCTGTCACAATTTCAGGCAGCTATTATATCCTTATTTTGAAAATGGGCAACTTTAAGAATTAAGTATTTATCTGGTCTCTCCAATAGAAACTAAAATTCAGAGTAAACAAATAACCCCAGTTAATATGTAAAAGCTCTACTTCACAGAAGAATGCAAGCTAGTAAATACAGAACAAAAGATTCAGAAAAACAGAACTTCATAATTTTAATGAAATTATCAGTTCAGACAAAGATTATCAATTGGTGTTAAAACTATTAGATAAATGCATGATGGGGTGCTGGACATTCATACAGCCAAAACAGCACATAGATTACTTTTTAATCACAAAGGGTACAACATAACTGTACAAATGCAGGGATCAAATTGTCATCACCCAAATCCAGGGAGACATCTTAATATCAGTAATGGTCCACTAATAGGTCAATCAGATTTTACAGATCTTGTAAAATGAAGCAACATGAAGTTTACAATACAACATCGCCTATGAAATGTTTTACCCAAAACTTGATTTCATTAGCTATAAACTTCCAGTTTACAGGAACTAAAAGGGATAAAGCAACAAACTAAATGGCACCTCAACTAAGCCAGAAAAACTGAGAAGATGGGACATCTTGGAAAATAATTGGCCTGGTTCGCTCAACAAGTGAGTATCATAAAAAGGGACAGTGCCAGATTAAAAAAAAAAAAAAAAGATAATGATTAAAGGGATATAACAACTAGGTACAACATGCGGTCCTGGATTGGACACTGGTTTGGATAAAGTAGTTGCAAACAGCATTTTGGGTCAACTGGAAATTTTAAATATGGTTTAGGTATTAGATGAGCTAATGTCCTGAAACTGAGTAGATAATATTGGGCTTCATAAAAATTAGTAACTTTTGTGATTCAAGGAAACCATTAAAAAAGTGAAAAGACGTATTATGAAAAACTATACTCAGGCAAACTTGAAAACCTAGAGGAAATGGATAAGTTTCTAGAAACACGTGCCTACCCAAACTAACACAAAGTGATGCTGAAAATCTGAACAGACCCATAACA
Source organism: Dugong dugon (assembly GCA_030035585.1). Classification (NCBI taxonomy): domain Eukaryota; kingdom Metazoa; phylum Chordata; class Mammalia; order Sirenia; family Dugongidae; genus Dugong; species Dugong dugon. Next base: position 159,846,259 of record CM057462.1, read on the forward strand.
AGAGAAGAGATTGAAAAGGTAATTAAAAAACTCCCAATAAAAAAAAAGCCCTGGACCAGATGGCTTCACTGGAAAATTCTACCAAACATTCAGAGAAGAGCTTCTACTAGTACTACTCAAACTATTTCAGAACATAGAAAAGGAAGCAACACTTCCAAATTCATTCTATGAAGCTAGCATAACTCTGATACCAAAACAGGTCAAAGATGCCACAAAAAAAGAAAATTACAGACAAATATCTTTCATGAATATAGATGCAAAACTTCTCAACAGAATTCTAGCCAATAGAAGTCAGCATCATATCAAAAAAATAATACACCATGACCAAGTAGAATTCATACCAGGTATGCAATGATGGGTCAACATTAGCAAATCAATCAACGTAATCCACCACATAAATAAAAGGAAAGAAAAGAATCACATGATCATCTCAACTGATGCAGAAAAGGCATTCGACAGAGTACAAAACCCATTCCTGATAAAAACTCTCAATAAAACAGGTATAGAAGGAAAATTTCTCAACATAATAAAAGGGCATCTATGCAAAACCAATGGCCAACATCATTCTTAATGGAGAAAGGCTGAAAACATTCCCCTTGAGAACAAGAACAAGACAAAGATGCCCTTTATCACCACTCCTATTTAACATTGTGCTGGAAGTTCTAGCTAGAGCAATAAGGTAAGAAAAAGAAATAAGGGGCATCCAAACTGGTAACGAAGACGTTAAACTGTCCCTGTTTGCAGATGATATGATACTATACATAGAAAACTCTAAAGACTCCACAAGAAAACTACTGGAGCTAACAGAAAGATTCAGCAGAGTTACAGGACACAAGATAAACATACAAAAATCAGTTGGATTCCTATACACCAATAAACAGAACGATGAAAAGGAAATCAGGAAAACAATACCATTTATAATAGCCTCTAAAAAAAAAATACTTAAGAGTAAATCTAACCAGGGATGTAAAAGACCTAAACAAAGAAAACTACAAAACACTACCGCAAGAAACCCAAAGGGATCTGCATAAATGGAAAAACATACCATGCTCATGGATAGGCAGACTCAACATTGTGAAAATGACCATTCTACCCAAAGAAATGCACAAATACAATGCAATACCGATCCAAATACCAACAACATTCTTTAAACAGATGGAAAAACTAATCATTAAGTTTGTATGGAAAGGGAAGAAGCCCCGGATAAGTAAAGCTCTACTGAAGAAGGAGAATAAAGTAGGAGGACTCACACTACCTGACCTCAGAACCTACTATACAGCTACGGTAGTCAAAGCAGCCTGGTACTGGTACAATGACAGATACACTGACCAATGGAACAGAACTGAGAACCCAGAGGTAAATCCATCCACCTAAGGTCACGTGATCTTCGACAAGGGCCCAAGGCCCATCAAATGGGGAACAGTCTTTTTGGCAAACGGTGCCGGCAAAACTGGATATCCATCTGCAAAAAAATGAAACAGGACTCATACTTCACATCACACATAAAAACTAATTCAAAATGGATCAAAGACCTAAATATAAAGCCAAAAACTATGAAGTTTGTAGAAGAAAAAATAGGATCAATGCCACAGGCCCTAAAACACGGCATTAACAGGATAGAAACCATAATCAACATCACACAAACTCCAGAAGATAAGCTAGATAACTGGGCTCTTCTAAAACTCAAACACTTATGCTCATCAAAAGAATTCACCAAAAGAGGAAAAAGAGATCCTACATATTTGGAAAAAATTTTTGGACATTACAAGTCAGACAAAAGTCTAATCTCTAAAATCTGTGAGAAAATCCAACACCTCTACAACAAAAAGATAAATAATCGAATTAAAAAATGGGCAAAGAAAATGAAAAGACACTTCACCAAAGAAGACATTCAAGCAGCCAACAGACACATGAGGAAATGCTCGCGTTCACTAGCCATTAGAGAAATGCAAATTAAAACCACAATGAGATACCATCTCATGCTGGCATTACTGGCACAAATCAAAAATGCTGGAAATAACAAATGCTGGAGAGGCTGCGGGGGGAGACTGGAACTCTTACGCACTGCTGGAAGGAATGCATAATGATAGAACCATTTTGGAAAATGATATGGCGCTTCCTTAGAAAGCTAGAAACAGAAATACTATACAATCCAGCAATCCCACTCCTAGGAATATATCCTAAAGAAATAAGAAACGTCACAGGAATAGACATATGCACACCGATGTTCACTGTAGCACTGTTCACAATTGCAAAAAGATGGGAAACAACCTAGATGCCCATCAAGAGATGAATGGATAAACAAACTATGGTATACACACACAATGGAGTATTATGCAACAATAAAGAACAATGATGAATCTGTGAAGCATCTCATAACATAGATGAAACCGGAGGACATTACGCTGAGTAAAATACATCAATCACAAAAGGACAAATATTGTATGAGACCTCTACTGTAGAAACTCATGAAAAAGTTTACATATAAAAAGAAACAATCTTTGTTGGTTATGAGGGATGGGAGGGGTGGGGGGAATACTAAACAGATAAGTGATAACTTTGGTGAAGGGTAAGACAGTACACAGTATTGCAGAAGCCAGCACAACTTGGACAAGGAAAAGTCATGGAAGCTCCATAGACACAGCCAAACTCCCTGAGGGACTGAATTGCTGAGTGGAGGGCTGTGGGGACCATGGTCTCAGGGAAGATCTAGCTCAACTGGCATAACACAGTTTATAAAGAAAATGTTCTACATTCTAACTTAGTGAGTAGCGTATAGGGCCTTAAAAGCCTGTGAGCATCCATCTAAGATACTCCATTGGTCTCACCCCTTCGAAAGTAAGGGAGAAGAAAACAAGACACCAGAAAAAGATTAGTCCAAAGGACTAATGGACCACAACTACCACGGTCTCCACCAGACTGAGTCCAGTACAACTAGATGGTGCCCGGCTACTACCACTGACTGCTCTGACCACGATCACAACAGAGTGTCCGGGACACAGCAGGAGAAAAGTGCAAAACAAATTCTAACTCACAAAAACGGGCCAGACTTACTAGCCTGACAGAGACTGGAGAAACCCCAAGAGTGTGGTCCCCAGACAGCCTTTTGGCTCAGTAATGAAGTCACTCCCGAGGTTCACCATTCAGCCAAAGATTAGACAGCTCCATAAAACAAAATGAGACTAATGGGGCACAACAGTCCAGGGTCCGGGACTAGAAGCCAGGAGGGGACAGGAATGCTGGTAATAGCGAACTCAAGGTTGAGAAGGGATAGTGTTGACATGTCATGGAGTTGTTAACCATTGTCATAAAACAATATGGGCACTAACTGTTTAATGAGAAACTATTTGTTCTGTAAACCATCTGAAGTACAATTTTTAAAAAAAACTGAAGACAACTCACAAATGGGAGAAAGCATCTGCAAATCATGTATGTGATATGGAACTTGTACCTAGAAATGTATAAAGAACTTTTACAGCTCAATCATAAAAAGACAAGTAACTTAATTAAAAAATGTAAAAAGGACCTGAGTAGACATTTTTTCAAAGATATATACTTTTTTTTTTTCTATTTTTTCTTTTGTTGCTTGTGCTTTTGGCGTCAAATTAAGAAACAACTGCCTAATCCAAGGTCATGAAAATTTATCCCTATGCTTCAAGAGTTTTATAGTTTCAGCTCTTACATTTAGGTCTTTGATCCATTTTGGGAGCCCTGGTGGCACAGTGGTTAAGAGCTTGGCTGCTAACCAAAAGGTTGGCAGCTCGAATCCATCAGTCACTCCCTGGAAACCTATGGGTCAGTTCTACTGTCCTGCAAGATTGCAATGGGTTGGAATCGACTTGATGGCAACAGGTTTGGTTTTTGATCCATTCTGAGTTAATTTTTGTATCAGGTGCGAGGTGGGGATTCAATTTCATTCTTTTGAATGTGACTATCCAGTTGTCCCAGCATCATTTGCTGAAAAGACTATTTTTTCTCTATTGAATGGTCTTGGCAACCTTGTCAAAAATCAGCTGACCACAGATGTATGGATTTCTAGACTCTTTTATTCCACTGTTTTATAGGTCTGTACTTTTCTCAGTATCACACTGTCTTTATTACTGTTGCTTTGTGGTAATTTTTGAAACTGGGATGTATAAGTGCTCCTATTTAGTTCTTTTTCAAGACTGTTTTGGCTATTCTGGGTCCCCTGCAATCCATATGAATTTTACAATCAGCTTGTCATTTTTATAAAGAGGTCGGGGGTGATTCTGATAGGGACTGCACTGAATCTGCTGAATAGTTTGGGGAGTAGATATTTTAATAATGTTAAGCCATCCAATTCATGAACGTGGAATGTTTTTCCCTTAATTAATTTCAACGTTTTATAGTTTTCAGAGTGTAAGTTCTGTACTTCTTTGTTAAATTTATTTGTATTTTATTCTTTTTGATGCTACTATAAATGGGACTGCATTCTTAAGTTCATTTTGAATTGTTCATTGCTAGTGTATAGAAATACAATTTATTTTCATATACTGACTGTCATGGATTGAACTGTGTCCTGCAAAAATGTGTGTCAGGTTGGCTAGACCATGATTCCCAGTACTGTGTGATTATCCACCATTTTGTCATCTGATGTGATTTTCTATGTGTTGTAAATCCTAATCTCTATGATGTTAATGAGGCAGGATTAGAGGTAGTTACGTTAATGAGGCAGGACTCAATCTACAAGTTCAGGTTGTGTCTGAAGTCATTCTCTTTTGAGATATAAAAGAGAGAAGTGAGCAGAGAGACAGGGGGACCTCATGCCACAAAGAAACAGGAGCCAGGAGAACAGTCTGTCCGGGGAACAGTCTGTCCCTGCACTGAGAAGCTCCTAGACCAGGGAAGACTGATGACAAGGACCTTCTCCCAGAGCGGACAGAGAGATAGCCTTCTGCTATAGCGGCACCCTGAATTCACACGTCTAGCCTCCTAGACTGTGAGAGAATAAATTTCTCTTTGTTAAAGCCATCCACTTGTATTTCTGTTAGAGCAGCACTAGATAACTAAGACATGGATCTTATATCCTGCAATCTTCTTGAATCCATTTGTCTAATGGTTTTTTAGTGGATTCCTTAGGATTTTCTACATAAAAGATCATGTCATTTGTGACTAGAGATCGTTTTACTTCTTCATTTCCAATCTGAATGCCTTTTCATGTCTTTTCTTGCCTAACTGCCCTGGCTAGAACCAGTGCAATGTAGAAAAGAAGTGGTGAAAGCAGACATCCTTGTTTTGTTCCTGATCTGAGGGGGAAAGCATCCAGTAGTATTCCACTATTAAATGTGATGCTAGCTCTGGGTTTTTCATAGATCCCTTAACTGGGTTAAGAAAGTTCTCTTCTATTCCTAGTTTGTTGAGTATTTTTATTATGAGAGGGCGTTGGATTTTATCAAATGCTTTCTCTATGTCTTGTGAGGTGATTATGTGATTTTTGCTTTTTATTCTATTGCTGTATTACATTAATGAAATTTTGAATTAGTTAAACCAACCTTGCATTCTTAGGATAAATCCCACTTGGTCACTATGCTAGACTGAATTGTGTCCCCCAAAAATATGTGCTGTAAATCCGAACCTCTATGCCTGTCGTTATAATCCCATTTATAATGGGTTGTCTATTAATGAGACAGGATTAGTATAGGGTATGTTTTCAGTCAATCTCTTCTGAGATATTAAAGAGATTAAACAAACATGTAAGGAACAGAGATTGGGAAAGTGAGATCCCAAGCCACACGAAGATCACCCAGGAACAGAAGCTCAAAAGAGACAAGGACCTTCCTTCAGAGCCAACAGAAAGAAAGGCTTCCCCCCTAGAGATGGCACCCTAAATTCAGACTTTTTAGCCTCCCAAACTATGGGAAATAAATTTCTGTTTGTTAAAACCATATACTTGTGGTATTTCTGTTATAGTAGCACTAGATAACTAAGACAGTCATGGTGTATAATTCTTTTTATATACTGCTGCTATTCACTTTGCTAATATTTTGTTAAGGGTTTTCATTCATATTTCTAAGATATACTGGTTTGTAGTTTTCTGTTCTTGTGATGTGTTTGTTTGGTTTTGGGATCGCAGTAATACTGGCCTCATAAAATGAGTTGGGAAGTGGTGTTCCTTTCTGTTTTTTAGAAGAGTTTGTGAATAATTGGTATTAATTCTTTAAATATGTGATAGAGTTCAGCAGTGAATTTATCTGGATCTCGGCTTTTCTTTGTGGGTTTTTTTTTTTAAATCGCTAATTCAATCTCTTTATTTCTTAAAGGTCTATTCAGATTTTTTATTTCCCCGAGTCAGCTGCAATAGTTAGTCTCTTTCTAGGAATTTGACCATTTCATTTAAGCTAATTTGTTGGTATACAATTGTTTACAGAATTCCTTTATAATCTTTATTTTCTGTAAGGTGGTGTGATGGTTAAGGTTGTCAACTTGGCTGGGCCATGATTATCAGTGGTTTGGCAGTTATGATGTAGTTTGGCAGCTATGTAATGATGTAATCATCTCAACAATGAGATCTGATATAATCACCTCCATGATGAGATCTGCTATGAGCAGCCAATCAGTTGAAAGGGAGCTTCCTTGGGGGTGTGGCCTGCATCCAATATATGTGGACTTTCTGGCAAAGCTCGCTGGCTTTTGTTCACTCTGGATCCTGCAGCTGGCTCCTCATATGACCTCCGGTTCTTGGACTTGAGCTAGCAGCTTATCTGCTGATCTTGGGATTTGTGGGGCTACACAGCCCGTGAGCCAGAGGTCTGCTGTCTGACTTGCTGATCTTAGGTCCACCTGCTCCTGCAGCTACATGTGTCGGAAGAAGCCTCAAGCCCATGGAATTGGGACTTTCCAGCCTCTACAACTGTGTGAGCCATTTCCTTGATATAAAATTACTCTCTCTATAAATGTATATATGCGCTTCACTGATTTTGCTTCTCTATAGAATCTAGTCTAAGACGTGGTAATAATGTCCCCCTATTTCATGTCTGGTTCTAGTAATTTCAGTCTTTTTTTTATCTTGATCAATTTAGCTAAAGGTTTGCCAATTTTGTTGATCTTTTCAAGGAACCACCTTTTGGTTTCATTGATTTGCTATTTGTGTATCCTCTAATTAATTTCTGCTCTACTCTTTATTATTTCTTTCCTTCTGCCTGTTTTTTATTTTTAGTTTGCTCTTCTTTTTCCATTGTCTTAAGGTAGATAGTTAGTTTACTGATTTCAGATTTTTCTTAATGTAGGCATTTACAGCTATAAGTTTCCCTCTAAATCGTGCTTTAGTGCATCCCATTAGTTTTTGGTATGTTGTGTCTTGATTTCCAGTCACCTCAAACTATTTTCTGATTTTCCATTTTTATTGTTTTCTTTGACTCATTGGTTATTTAGGAACGTAATTTTTGATTTCCACTTTTTCTGAGAATTCCAAACATTTCCTGCTATCAATTTCTAATCTCTGAGAACATACTTTTTATTATTTTTATCCTTTTAAATTTACTGAGGTTTGTTTTATGGCCTAGCATATCCTGGAGACTGTTCTACGTGCATTTGAGAAGATGGGTATCCTGTCATCGTTGAGTACAGTGTTCTGTAGTTGTCTGTTTGGTCTAGTTGGTGTATACTGTTGTTCAAGTCTTATATTTCCTAACTGATCTTCTGTCTAGTTGTCCTATCCATTACTGAAAGTGGTTATATCTCCAACTACTATTGTTGAATCGCATGTAATTTTCTATAATTCACGTTTAGTGCTTCTGTAACTAAAAAAGAATTATTTAAAAGCAACCCTATAAATATATTACTTAGATTTAAAAAAAAAAAAGGCAAGAAAGCACACATGGATTTGAGAAATCAGTTTGCTGAATCAGTCCTGAAGGTCTCAGGTCAGAGTCCAGAAACAGAAAAGAAGTTTCAGTGTTCCGGATATTTTCGTTTTGGATTACATCTTTCCTTTAATAATTGTTAACGAAAACTCTGGAACCTAGACTAGAGAACCACAGTCATGATAAGTGCTCTTGTATTGCTTCCCAATCTTTCACTTGTTCTTTCTAGCCCAAATTTCTTCTTATCCTAAAGCCTGAATCATTACAAACATTTAAAATATATTCCTTAAAGTATTCTTAATTCTTGTAAAATAAATACGAATTCATTGAATAAAATCATCCCTGGTCATAACTCAGTATCTAGCATGACTTTTATACCTGGATAATCCTTTACTTTAATCCTTTTACCTTTAACTCTTTCCTAAGAAGCACTGTTGCAATGATAATTTGAGTATGTGAGTATTAAAGACTAGTTAGAACTTCTGGGCGTCACTTACTATTCTCTTCAAGTCCTACCATCCACATTAAAAAACCCAACAGCAATTAATAATTTACCAAAAAGAATGCTACCTATACAAGAATCAAGTCACGTATTTAAACACTGTGTAACACAGAATATGTAACCAGTAAAACTGTCTGGTGATTCTACTGAAATAAAAAATATTTTTCTCCTAACTTTGCACATGCAGATACTCCAGCCCATGTTAATGTGGGTCTGCAATACACATACTCTTACCTGGAAGCAAGCAGACAGGTGGGTTATGTCTTTCAGGCTGAAAAGCATCTGTTAATTTAATCCTCTTATCATATATTCTTTACCAAAATGGCAATAACAACAACAACAACAAAAAAACCCCCTTGTATCTTTAGTTTCATAAAATTCCTAAATTCAAAGAGTGAATGTAGGACTGATCTTTTTTTTTTTTAAATTTGGATACAATAAGCCAACTCTGCCTGTTTCATTTTTAGGAGGCTCTACTGCTGAGAAACGTCTCCCTAACTGAATTGAAATGAACATTTATGTGTCTTCCTGTCAATGATCCTAGGAATATAACAAAATTATCTGTTTCTTCATTGTGATGCTTTTATCAAGCATTTCAGGAAAACTGTTTCCCCAACTGTTCTCTTCTGTATGCTAACCCTAGTTCTTTAAGCTATTCCTTCAAATAATATTGTTTCCACACTACCTATCATACTAATCATTTTCTTTCAGGTGTACCCCAGTTTATCACTCTTAAAAAGTAGTAACAAAAAAATGAACACAGTACACCATGGGTTCCTACCAGGACAGAATAAACCAAGTCCTCTTTTGACTTTGATGCTATACTTTTAATGATGTAGTCTGATATAGTTAGTTTTCTTCACTAGAAACAATGCATTATCAACTCTATTTAATTAAAATCCCAAGGAATTTCCATTCATTCATTTATCAGCTACTTCAAGGATGCCTTAACTGTTTTTGGTACTGGACACAAAAGGCCAATAAAAGGTACATAGTTCCCGTCCTCATGGAGTTTACTAATAGAGGACACAGCAGACATAGCATACTACACAATTTACTAAATTACAATTGTGATAAAGGTATGTAAAAGCATATACCACGGGGATATTAATCTATTCTGAAGTAAAAGGAAATAGGACTTTGAGGAAGAGATTTAAGCCAAGACTTAAGAATGAGTAAGGGCTGACAAATGAAAGAAAGAACAGCAAATGCAAAACTGAAAAGGAGCTTGGTTGACAAGGCACTAAGAGAAGATCAGTTGGGCTCCAGTGCTGTGAGGAAGGAAAAGAGGGGCATGGGTGAGCCTAGAGATAAATGAATGAGCTCTTCTAAGGCTTTGAAGACCAGATGAAGGAGTTAGGATTGTATTCTAAACTGAACAGGAGGCCACTGAAGGGTATGAAGCAGGAGAGCAATAAGATGGAATCTACAACTTAAAAAGCAAAACACCACAAAAAGAAACAATCTTTGATGGTTACAAGGGAGGGGAGGGGTGGGGATGGAAAAACACTAAATAGACAATAGATAAGCACTAACTTTGGTGAAAGGTAAGACAGTATACGATACTGGGGAAGCCAGTACAACTTGTACAAGGAAAGGTCATGGAAGCTCCATAGACACATCCAAACTCCCTGTGGGACCAAATTACTGGGCTGAGGGGACCATGGTCTCAGGGAACATCTAGCTCAACTGGCATAACATAGTTTATAAAGAAAATGTTGTACATTCTACTTTGGTAAGTAGTATCTGGGGTCTTAAAAGCCTGTGAGTGGCCATCTAAGATACTCCATTGGTCTCAGCCCTTCAGGAGCAAGGGAAAATGAAGAAAACTAAAGACACAAGGAAAAGATTAGTCCAGAGGAATAATGGACCACAACTACCACAGCCTCCACCAGACTGCGTCAACTTGATGGCACCTGGCTACCACCATTGACTGCTCTGACAGGGATTACAATATAGGGTGTCCTGGACAGAGATGGAGAAGAACGCAGCAAGAAATTCTAAACTCACAAAAAAAAGACCAGACTTACTGGCCTGACAGAGACTGGAGAAACCCCAAAAGTATGGCCCCTAGACACCCTTTTAGCTCAGTAATGAAGTCACTCCTGAGGTTCACCCTTCAGCCAAAGATTAGACAGGCCCATAAAACAAAATGAGACTAAAGGGGCACATCAGTCCAAGGGCAAGGATTAGAAGGCAGGAGGGGACAGGAAAGCTGATAATAGGGAACCCAAGGTCGAGAAGGGAGACTACTGACATGTTGTGGGATTGTTAACCAGAGTCATAATATAACATGTGTATTAACTGTTTAACAAGAAGCTGGTCTGTTCTGTAAACCTTCATCTAAGTTAAGGGGAAAAAAAAAAACCTAAAATAAAATAAAAAGCAAAACACTTACTGCTTAATGTGTTGGCATGGTTTTAAGGGAAAAAAAGTGGCTGTAGGGAGATCACCTGGGAAGCTATACCTATAGTCTGGGCAGATGATGGTAGCATAGACAAGGAAGAAGGCAGTAGACACAGAAAGAAATAGATTCAAGATATATTTAGGACTTGATGACAAACTTTATGTGGGGGATAATGAAGAGGGAAGTGTTACCACTAAGGCTTCTTGCGTGAACAACGGAATGGATGACAATGCCATTTTACTGAAATGGTAAATCTTTACATACATAAGAAGGGTTGTCAAACTGGGCTCCCTCAGCCTGAGCTTGGGTAATTAATGTTTTGAAAGCTCTGCAAGACTTTTATATTCATCCCTGTAAACTTTTTCATTTTTTGGCTCATACTTCTAGTCAGTTCAGATATTTAAAAAACTTTAATCTATCATCCGATGCCTTCTCTTGTCCCTCTCAGCTTTCTATCATCTACAAAATTTGGTTAAGTCACACTTCGTAATCACTATTAAGTGATTAACAAAAATATAAAAAGGGGACAGGATGAAGTACTCAGCTCTTCAGTGCATCACTAATAAACTCTCTTCAAGTTGGCACTGATTCATTGAAAAGGACAAGCAATGCCTAATAGTTAACACTAACATCATTTGTTCAACATTTAGGACATGCCAAGCACTTAATGTCCATTTTATGTTTAGTCCTTACAAATTCATTTTTCCATCTCTCAGATATTTATTGAGCTCTTGCTATGTGTCAGGAATTGAGGTAGGCACTATTATTATCATCATCATCTCAGAAATGAACAATTTCAGGCTCAGAGACAAACTAATTGGCCGTAAGTCACACAGTTAGTAAAAGATTTAAAATATGATCCCCACTTTGGAGTCTCTCAAACACGTTGTTACTCTTGAGGTTTTATTGTACCAAAAACTGAAACCAAACATGTTGCCGTCGAGTCAATTCCAACTCATAACGATCCTATGGGACAGAACAGAACTGCCCCATAGGGTTTCCAAGGCTGTAATCTTTACAGAAGCAGATCGCCAAGTCTCTCTCCTGTGGAGCGGCTAGTGGGTCGAGCCCCTAAACTTGTGGCTAACAGTTGAGCACTTTAACCACTGTGCCACCAGGGCTTGTCTTTTATTTGTACACTTGTGTTAAATTTTTTTTATTTTTATTATTATCAATAAGTATATCATTAAGGTATATGTGAAAATGTTGTTGTGTGCTATAGAGTTGATTCTGACTCACAGTGACCCAACAGGACAGAGTAGAGCTCCCCCTCATAGGGTTTCCTAGGCCATAATCCTTACGGGAGCAGATCACCAGCTCTTTTTTCCTGTGGACTGGCTGGTGGGATCAAACCATCATCCTTTCAGTTAGCAGCTGAACTCTTTAACTGCTGTGCCACCAGAGCTCCTTGTATGTGAAAATACTTGTAAACAAACACAAAGCTAGTACAACTTTTTCCAGACCAGTGTTTCTATTACTTTTACTGAAAAACTTCCCAGTACTATCTCTAATATCCTTTCTAATTTCTGCCATGTTCCTCATAGCATCTTTCTTTGTAGCTGAATTGAGGGCTTTTATTTTTCCTCTGGAGTCCCTGGGTGGTACAAACAGTTAATGCGCTTGGCTGCTAACTGAAAGGTTGGTGGTTTGCGTCTACTGAGAGGCAACTCTGAAGAAATGCTTGGCCATCTGCTTCTGAAAAATCAGCAGTTGAAAAGCCTACGGAGCACAGTTCTACTCTGACACACATGGGATCACCATGAGTCAGAGTTAACTCCTGCCAACTGGTCATTTTGACTGCCCTTGCGGTCAAAGTTCAGTTTATGAAATTCTTCTCTCCCTATCCCTTCTTTCATGTAGCCAGTGCAGGAAGTATTCCTGTTCAAATTCTAATATCTTTATTAGATTAGAAACCCGTTATCAGTACTAAATGGAAAAAGTCAAGGAAAGCAAGATTTTATACAGGTAGGATTTGCTGTTTACATTTTAAGAAACACTAATTTCATACATACGTTTTATAAAATGGGAAGACTGAATTTCATAATACTCCATTTGGGCTCAAATAACCATAACAAGGGTTTTTAAGTTGGTGATTAACAAAAATGGAATGCAAATAAGGGCAAACAAGATTCTGAACCCACAAGACTCTTCCTATTCCCATTTCCTAAGGAATATTCCCAGAAGAATGTTCTGGTAAAAATATGCAAGTAGAAAATTGAGAACATATTTGCTCTTACTATGCACTCTGGTTTTAAAAGACATTTTAATTTCAAAAGGGCAACAGTCCATGTCCAGAAGTATATAAAACATTCTCTATCAATATCATATCACAATGAAAGCTTTTTAGTTTAGATGGAGATGAAGGATATAAGGTTTATGAGTGCAAGAAAGCATATAGCTGGGAATATGTGGCTACAAAGATTGCCACTTTAAAATGTAGGAACATGACAGGAGTTTAACGGACAGCAAAGTCTTGGAGCTCAGCTTTTAACACGCTGTGGAATTTTCAAATGCTGTTTTTCTTTAACTTGAACAAAAGAACAACAGCTACATCTACAGCAGTTTCTCTTTAAACTCAAAACATGCTTTTTCAAGGTGGAGGACATCAAAATAAACATTTCCTAAGCAATAATATGCCTAAGAAGACTTACCTTTAAGTTTCTGGAGATCCTCCTTCAAATCAGGCCCCGCGAGCATGAAGATACTTTCTGACACAGGATTCTTATCAGTGAGACTCTCATTGCTGGTATTCACTATGGCTGTACAGTTTAGTATTGCCACATCTCCTTTCCTGAAAGAAACACAATAAATAAGTAAAGAGCAGGTGTGGGGAAAAGGAGGGGGATAAGAAAGTTTCTGCTTCTCCCGAAACATCTTACCTGCATGCCCTTCATAACCTTGGTTTTGCTAATTCACAAGCTAACCAACAGTAGAAGAAAAAGTCCTGACTCAGAGATATTTATCTGGCATTTTAGATCTTTAATGCAATCGCTACAACCACAAACTTGACAAAACTGTCAGTATTCTTTTGGGTCTTACCTATTATCTCTTTCATTGTAAGAGTGCCTATTTATAGAGCTGAAAGTAGTCGGTTTAAACAGAATTTAGACATAGCAGCATTATTCATAAAAATTAAAAAGGAGAAACAACCCAAATGCTCAACTGATAAAATATGGTATACTCATACAGTGGAATACTATTCAGCCATAAAAAGGAGTGAAGCACTAATACATACTACAACATGAATGAATCGTAAAAACATTATGCTAAATAAATAGACTAGTCACAAAAAACCACATACTGTACGATTATATTTATAGGAAATGTCCAGAATAGGCAAACATAATAGAGACAGAAAGTAGATTAGTGGTTGCCTAGGGCTGGGGATATTCGGGAAAATGGAAAGTAACTGCCAATGGGTATACAGTTTCTCTTTGGGGTGATAAAATGTTCTAACACTGATTGTGATGATGGTTGCACAACTCTGTGACTATACTGAAAAACAATGAATCATACAATTAAAATTGGTGAATTGTATGGTATATGAATTATACCTCAATAAAGCTGTTAAAAAAATGATAAACTACTGATATATGCAACACGATGAACTACTGATATATGAATATTAAAGTAAGCCAGACCTCCCCCCCGCCACACACAAAAAGCACATGATTTCATCTATATAAAACTCTAGAAGATGCAAACTAATCTACAGTGATAGATAAGTGGTTGCTTGGGGATGCGGAGGCAGGAGGGAGGATTATAAAAGGACATGAGAAAACTTCTGGGGGTGATTATGGATATGTTTGTTAGCTTGATTGTGGTGATGATTTCATAGTATGTGTGTGTATATTTATCAAATTGTACATTTTAAATATGTGCAGTTCATTATATGTTAATTATACCTCAGTGAAGCTGTTAGGAATATATGCAAAGTAGTATTTAAACAATTCTAGGGCTTATAAGAAAAACGTTTCGAAGAAATTATATGAAAGTGTTATCACATTATGCCAGAATTTAATCAAAGAATTACCAAAGAACCACTTTTCCATTGATATCCTTATTATAAGGAAAAGGTGATCTAATAGTGTCTTCCTGTAAGTTTTCAGCTGCAGTGTCAGAAGAATTTAATTCATCTTCACATGAGTCACTCCAACTTGGTAGTGTATCCACATCCACAAACTGGGAAGGTGCACCCAAGGGATCCATGGAATGGAAACTTCAGCTGTCTTTTCCCAAATTCCTCAGCAATTCAATATTCACTGGAGATGTTAGCTTAAGAGAAAAGGAAGGACTGTTTTAATAGAGAAGTACAGATACTAGTCTAATTCTATTAGAACAAAAAACACTCTAGCGTGAAATACTCTAATAGTACATTATGTGATTATAGTCACTTAAATAGTTCAAAAAAAACAATGTAGAACAAAGAATTGTTAGTCTTTCTAATAAAGGAAGAAAGGGGGGCTTATTTAAGCATAAATTATTTTCGAAGAATTACAGTCATTAAAATAATCACATGGCCCACCAGTCCTACTTTACAGAAATACAGGACTATTCATTCAACATTCACTGAGCGCCTGCCATTTAAAAAAAAAAAAAAAAAAGTACTGCAACAGATACAAAGGTAAATAGTATCTACAAGAGTTCAATTTGATGATAACGTAGAGGATGCATTGAGTGAGAGAAAAAGACAAGCAGGGACATTATTACTGCAATCAAATAGTAAGAGATACTAAAGGTCTGAACTCAGTAGAGAAGGCATGGATTTGAGTCAATATACCATGGAAGGAGCCCTGGTGGCTTAGTGGTTAGGAGCCCAACTGCTAAACCCAAAGGTCAGCAGTTCAAATCCACCAGCCACTCCTTGAAAACCCCATGGGGCAGTTCTACTCTGTCCTATAGGGTCGTTATGAGTTGGAATAGACTTGATGGCAATGCTAATGGTTTATACAATGGAAGAATTAACACGAGTTGGCAACCTATAGGATATGATCTATGAGATATTGATGTGGGAGCTGATTGATTGTACTGGAAAACAGAAATCAGAAGAGGAGGGTAATGGCAAAATACATAGTGTCAAGTACTGTAGAAAGAGTATAGAAAATTTAACATGAGAAAAGGATACTCAATTTGTCAGTAAGTTAGCTGTTTTCATTAAAATAGTGCATTCATTCATTCAATAAGTCTTGGTAAGCATCTATTATGTGTCAGATATTGTTCTAGGCAGTGTCCCTGGGTGGTGCAAATGGTTAATGCACTTGGCTGCTAACCAAAAGACTGACAATTCCAGTCCACCCACCCAAAGGCGTTTCTAGAAGCTTGGTGATCTACCTCCGAAAAATCAGCCATTGAAAACTCTATGGAGCACAGTTCTACTCTGACACACATGGGGTTGCCATAAGTCAAATCAACTCAAGGGCAACTGGTTTTGGTTATTGTTCTAGCCACTGGGGACTAAGACAGAACAAGTTCCTGCCCTTATGAAGCTTATGCTTCTATCTAGAGGAGACATGATAAACAACAAACACGCAGATAGCTAACAGAATGACTGAAGGCAGTATTATGCAAGAAAAGTATTATGACATCTCAGCTAACACCTAAATAAAGTGAAAGAGTAAGCTATGTGATGCTCTAGGGATTACTTCAGGCAGAGGGAATAGCAAAATGCAAAGGCCAAAAGGACAGCAAAGGAGCATGGTGTATTCCAGGAAGAGCAAGGAGGTAGGTTTGGCTACAGTAGAATAAGCTAGGTAATGAGTGGTAGGTGATGAGGTTGGTGAGACAGGGAAAGGGCAGATGATGCAGTTTGTAAGCCATGGTAAGGAGTTTGGATTTTATTCTAAATATGATGGGAAGTTATTGAAGGATCTTGAGCAAGATAATGACAATAGAATTAACATTTCAAAACATTACCCTAGCTACAATAAAACTGAGTAGGTTCAAGAGTAGCAGCATAGACCAGCAAAAAACTATTGCAGTAGTCTGGGTGATGGTGGTGATGATGAAGGTGGTAAGAAATGGTTAGATTTGGAATGTAACAAAACTTGCTAAATGAATATGAAGAGTTAGGGAAAAGAGTAGAATCAAAGATAACACCTAGATTTCTTACCTGAGGGGAAGACTGTGGAGTAGGTTGTGGGGTGGAGTCTGGGGTGGATTAACCAGTAAGCAAGGTATGCACAGGCTTACAGTAAGCAAAGTATGCATGGGTTTAATTATGTTTACTTACTAATCTGTAGCATACAATTTCACATGGGTTTCCCCACATCTTTGATTGGGTAATCTGTCCCTGTGTGGAGTGATAATCAAGGTTTTTTCTCATATCTTTTTGAGCATGCTAAGTATAAAATGCCATTATATAGTCAAGTGTTTATGTCTAACATCTAACTGGTTATATGAGGCTAGAGCTCAGAGGAGAGGTGGGCCTAAAGAGATACATTTGGAAGTCTCAGCATATAGATGGTATTTAAAGGTATGGAAACTGGATAAGATGGCCCACTGAATAAACTGTAAATAAAGAAAGGAGACCCAAGCACTGAGTTCTGAAGCACTACAAAATTTAGAGGCTGGAAAGAAGGTAAGTCAGACAATGAGACGAGAAGTATTGGTAGGAAATCAGGAGAATCAGGAAAGCATGTTAGCCTAAGAGCCAAACCAAAAAGGTATTTCAAGGAGTGCTCAAAAAGTATCTAAGAAGGATAAGCTAGGGTTTGATGAGGCTGAAGGGTTGAGTAAGAGGATTGAGAACTCATTAGTGTGTTTGGTAAACTGAAGACCGCTGGTAACAATGAACATATATGACAGCAGACAGATGATCAGGAAATGAAGACTGGTGTATGAATTTATCTTTTGAGAAGTTTTTCATTATGATCTTAGTTTATTGCCATCAAAGAGAGCAAGTATGCCCTTCCTCAACTAATTCCCTGATGATTCCTGCTGAGACACAGGATATTAACTGGACTAAACCATGGATCTTGCATAATATGCTAATTTCTGCACTGTGAGATAAGAAATGTGATCATTTATATAACAATTTTGGAAAAGCCTTGTAGATTACAACGATAAAATTGTAGAAGATGATTATTCTTTTTTGATACTAAAAAAAACTGCACTTCATAGGGTTTTCAAGGCTGTGACCTTTTGGAAGCAGCTCGTCAGGACTGTCTTCCGACTCCTTTGAAATTATTTTGAAATAAAGAAACTAATTCTATCTATTTAGAAGTTGGTGTTCAGTCCATCCAACAGGCCTTTAAAACTGGAAGCAAACAACAGTTTTGTTGATTTCTTCACAAAGTATTCATATTGGACAAGATGACTGAATAGAGGACAAATGGAGACTATATTCATCATGGCTGAACTGCCTCAAGCTCAATGAAATTATATTTTTCAGAAATTTGTAATTTCAAAAACAATTGCAATGTTTTGACCATGATTCATGCTGAAGTTCTTAAATTCCATTAAACATAAACTTAAGTTTTCAGTTTGCAAACCTGAATGTCAATATTCAGGAAAAACTTACTTGTTTAAAATAAATTTTCTTTCTCACTCTAAATAATATCTTGAAAATACCAAAAAATAAGGAAAAAAATTCACCTTTTTTTATGTAGTTCCCACGTTTTTTATGATAGGTAAAACCAAATAAAAATGAACAATGTTCAAAAATGTTCAATTTTGAATCCTCCTTCATTAGTATTCTAAGGTAAACACTTCCATATGCAATTACACTGTGAGGCAGAGGCAGTATGGTACAGTAAGAGCTTGGGCTTTGATATCAGAAAGTCTGAGCTTGGGTCTAGGACCTACCACCTAATAGTTGTGTTATCCTTGACTCTAAACCCAAGTTTTCTTATTTCTAAAAACAAAACAGAATACAAACCCATTGCCATCGGGTCAATTCCGACTCATAGCAAGCGTATAAGACAGACTAAACCTGCCCCATAGGGCTTCCAAACAGTGGCTGGTGGATTTAAACTGCCAATCTTTTTGGTTAGCAGTCGTAGCTCTTAACCACTATGCCACAAGGGGTTATAATCTCCTAGGGTTATTGTGAGGATTAAATGAGATAATCTGTGTCAAAACGGCAGAGCAGAGCACCCGGCACAAGGCAACGGCTCAATAAAAGTTTACAATTTTCTCAAAGTCAATGTGAAAGTCACCTGCATCAATGTCTGGAAGAACATACATTTCCACATGTAGCAAAGAGCAAAACACTGTCAAAGACCTTCCTTCTAAAGGGCACCAAACAAACCAAACACAAATTGCTAAGACACATTTTTTTTTTAATTGTTGTAGTTTAAATGAAGTTTACATTTCAAATTAGCCTCCCATACAAAAATTTATACATACATTGTTATGTGACTCGAATTGCTCTCCCCATACTGTGACAGCGCACTCCTCCTTTCCACCCATTTCCCCATGTTGATTCAACCACTTCCTAACCCTCTCTGCTTTCCCATCTCACCAACGGAAAAAAAGCTGCCTGTTTAGTCTCTTGTACTTATGTGATCTAAGACACACACTCCTCACGAGCATCACTTTTAAACGTCCCAAAGTCCAGTCCGATCCCTGTCTGAAGAGTTGGCCTCAGAAACTGTTTTAGTTCTGGGCTGATAGAGAATCCAGGCGCCATGCTTTCCGGGGTTGCTTCAGTCTCAGACCATTAAGTTTGGTCTTCTTACTAGAATTTGAGTTCTGGACCACAACTTTCTCCTGCTCCATCAGGGACTCTGTTGTGTTCCCTGTCAGGGTGGTCACTGATGGCAGCTGGGCACCATCTAGTTCTTCCAGTCTCAGGTTGAGGAAGTCCCTGGTTTATGTGGGCCTTTCTGTCTCTTGGGCTAATATTTTCCTTACGTCTTTGGTGTTCTTCATTCTGCTTTACTCCAGGTGCTTTGGGACCAATTGATGCATCTTAGATGGTTGCTTGCGTTTAAGATCCCAGACACCACGAACTGAAGTAGGATGCAGAACATTTTTTTAGTAAGCTTTGTTATGCCAACTGACCTAGATGTCCCCTGAAAGCATGGTCCCTAGACCCGTACCTCTGCTTCTCTGTCCCTCAAAGAGTTTGACTGTATTCAGGAAACTTCTTAGCTTTGGTTTAGTCCAGTTGTGCTGATTTCCCTGGAGTATGTGCTGTCCTTCCATTCACCTAAGATAATTCTTACCTACTATCTACTTAGTAAATAACCCTCACCCTCCCTCCCCACCCTCGTTAACCATCAAAGATTATTTTATTCTGTGTTTAAACCTTTTCTTGAGTTCTTACAATAGTGGTCTTATACAAAATTTGTCCTTCGTGACTGACTAAATTCACTCAGAATAATGAGTTCCAGCTTCCTCCATGTTGTGTGTCACAACTTCATCATTGTTCTTTATCGTTGAGTACTATTCCATTCTGTGGATATACCATAATTTGTTTATCCATTCGTCCAGTGACGGGCATCTAGGTTGTTTCCATCTTTTTGCTATTGTTAACAGTGCTGCAGTGAACGTGGGTGTGCATTATCTATTCACGTGATGGCTCTTTTTCTCCAGGACATATTACAAGGAGTGGGATAGCTGGATCACATGGTACTTCTATTTTTAGCTTTTTAAGGGAGCACCAAATCGATTTAGAAAGTGGCTGTACCATTTTACATTCCCACCAACAGTGTGTAAGTGTTCCAGTCTCTCCACAACCTCCCCAGCATTTATTATTTTGTGTTTTCTGGATTAATGCTAGCCTTGTTGGGGTGAGATACGTCATTGTAGTTTTGATCTACATTTCTCTAATGGCTAATGATCCTGACCATTTCATGTGTTTGTTAGCCGCCTGATTATCTTCCTTGGTGAAGTGCCTGTTCATATCCTTTGCCCATTTTTCAACTGGGTTGTCTTTTTGTTGTTGAGGTTTTGCAGTATCTTCTAAATTTTAGAGGTCAGACGCTGATCAGATTTGTCATAGCCAAAAATTTTTTCCCAGTCTATAGATTGTCTTTTTACTCTTTTGGTGATGTCTTTTGATGAGCATGAGTGTTTGATTTTTAGGAGTTCCCAGTTATCTAGTCTCTCTTCTGGTGTTTGCGCATTGTTACTTATGGTTCATATTGTGTTTATGCCATGTATAAGAACTTCTAGCGTTGTCCCTATTTTTTCTTCCATGATCTTTATCGTTTTCGATTTTATATTTAAGTCTTTAATCCATTTTGAGTTAGTTTTTGTGCATGGGGTGAGGTATGGGTCTTGTTTCAGATTTTTGCAGATGGATATCCAGTTATGCCAGCACCATTTGTAAACGAGACTGTCTTTTTCCCAATTAATGAGCTTTTGTCAAACATCAGCTGCTCAGAGGTGGATGAATTTACGTCTGGATTCTCAATTTTCTTCCATTGGTCTATGTATCTGTTGTTGTACCAATAATAGGCTGTTTTGACTACTGGGGCGGTATAATAGGTTCTAAAATCAGGTGGCGTGAGGCCTCCCACTTTGCTCTTCCTCTTGAGTAATGCTTTATTTGGGGCCTGTTCCCTTTACATATGAAGTTGGTGATTTGTTTCTCCATCTCATTCAAAAATGCCAGCGGAATTTGGATCAGGATTGCATTGTATCTGTAGATCGCTTTGGGTAAAACCGACATTTTCACTATGTTGAGTCTACCTATCCATGAGCAAGGCATGTTTTTCCACTTATGCAGGCCTCTTTTGGTTTCCTGCAGTAGCGTCTTGTAGTTTCCATCGTACAGATCTTTTACATCTCTGGTTAGATTTATTCCTAAGGATTTTAACTTCTTGGGGGCTACTGTAAATGGTATTGATTTGCTAATTTTCTCGCTGAGGTTCTCTTTGTTGGTGTAAAGGAATCCAACTGATTCTGTATGTTATCTTGTATCCTGAAACTTTGCTGAAATCTTCTATTAGTTCCAGTAGTTTTCTTGCGGATTCTTTGGGGTTTTCCACCATATAAGATCATATCATCTGCATATGGAGATACAGTGACTTCTTTCCTACCAATTTGGATGCCCTTTATTTCTTTTTCTAGCCTAACTGATCTGGCGAGGACCTCCAGCACACTGTTGAATAAGAGGGCATCCTTGTCTGGTTCCCATTCTCAAGGGGAATGCTTTCAAAAGTCTCTCCATTCAAGATGATGTTGGCTGTTGGCTTTGTATAAATGCCCTTAATTATACTGAGAAATTGCCCTTCTATTCATATTTTGTTGAGTTTTTATCATGAATGGATGTTGAACTTTTGCCGAATGCCTTTTCGGCATCGACTGATAAGATCACGTGGTTCTTGCCTTTTGTTTTATTTATGTGATGGATTACACTGATTGTTTTTCTAATACTGAACCATCTCAGCATACCTGGTATAAATTCGACTTGATCATGGTGAATTATTTTTTCAATATGTTGCTGAATTCTATTGGCTACAATTTTGTTATCAATTTTTGTGCCAATGTTCATGAGAGATATTGGTTTGTAACCTTCTTTTTTTGTGGTGTCTTTCCCAGGTTTTCGTATCAGGGTTATGCTGGCTTCGTAGAATGAGTTTAGGAGTATTCCATCCTTTTCTATGTTCTGAAATACGTTTAGTAGAAGACGTGTTAACGCTTCTCTGAAAGTTTGGTAGAATTCTCCAGTGAAGCAATCTAGGCCAGGGCTTTTTTTTGTTGGTAGTTTTTAAATTACCTTGAAATCTCTTCTTTTATTATGGGTGTATTTAGTTGTTCTACCTGTTTGTCTTAGTTCAGGTAGGTAGTGAGTTTCTAGAAATTTGTCCATTTCCTCTAGGTTTTCAAATTTATTAGAGTACAATTTTGCATAGTATTTTGTTACGATTCTTTTAATTTAGGTTGGGTCTGTTGTGATAGCAACCATCTCATTTCTTCTATGGGTTATCTGCATTCTCTCCTGTTTTTCTTTTTTCTAGACGTTTTAAAAAAAAAATTTTTTTTTTTTACTCTACTTTAGATGAGGATTTACAGAACAAGTATTTTTTCATTAAACAGTCAGTACACGTATTGTTCTATAAAACTGGTTACCAAGCCCATGACACGTTACCACACTCCCTTCTCGGCCTTGAAGATGCTTTTTCTTTTTTGATGAAAACATACATAGCAAAAGATACACCATTTCAAAAATTTCTACATGTCCAATTCAGTTACATCAATTATGTTCTTCCACTTGAGCTGCTTTTCACTTTAGATGATTTACAGAACAAAATAGTTTCTCATTAAACAGTTAGTACACATACTGCCCTACGAGAATGGTTAAGAACCCCACTACCTATCAACAATGTACTTACTTACCCTTGGGTTCCCTATCACCAGCTCTCCTGTCCCCTTCTTCCTTCTAGTCCTTGTCCCTGGACTGCTATGCCTCATTAGTCACATTTTGTCTTATGGGGACGTCCAATCCCCGGCTGAACGGTGAACCTTGGGAGTGACTTCACCTCTGAGCTAAAAGAGTGTACAGGGGCCATACTCTCAGGGTTTCCTAGTCTCTGTCAGGCCAGTAAATCTGGTCTCCTTCTGTGTGTTACAATTTTGTCCCACATCCTTCTCCACTTCTGTCCAGAACCCTCTATTGTGATCCCGGTAAGAGCAGTCAGTGGCGGTAGCTGGGCACCATCTAGCTGTATTGGACTCAGTCTGATGGAGGCCTTGGTAGCTGTGGTCCATTAGTCCTTTGGACTAATCCTCTCCTTGTATCCTGTTCTCTTCATTCTCCCTTGCTCCCAAAGGAGTCAGACCAGTAGAGTATCTTACATGGCTACTCACAGGCTTTAAAGACCCCAGATGCTACTTACCAAGGCAGAAGGTACGACAATGTCTTTATAAACTGTATTATGCCAATTGCACTAGATGCTCCCCAAGACCATCGTCCCCACAGCCTTCTGTCCAGCAATTCAGTCCCTAAGGGAGTTTGGATGTATCTATGCAGCTTCCATGACCTTTTCTTGTACAAGTTGTGCTGACTTCCCCAATATTGTGTACCATCTTACCCTTCACCAAAGTTACCACTTGTCTATCGTCTGTTTAGTATCCCCCCACCCCTCCCATCCCTTATAACCAACAAAGATTGTTACTTTATGTGTCTAAACTTCTTCGTGAGTTTTTACAATAGAGGTCTCATTCAATATCACTCTTTTTGTGACTGACTTATTTTACTCAGCATAATGTCCTTCAGTTTCATACATGTTGTGTGATACTTCACAGATTCATCATCGTTGTTTACCGTTACATAATACTCCACTGTGTGCATGTACCACAGTTTATCCATTCATCTGTTGATGGGCATCTAGGTTGTTTCTGTTTTTTGCTACTGTGAACAATGCTGCCATGAATGTGAATATACATACGTATATTCGAGAGATGGCTCTTACTTCTCTAGGATATAATCCTAGGAGTGCAATTCCTGGATCATACGGTATTTCTATTTCTAGCTTTCTAAGCAAGTGCTATATCATGTTCCAAAATGGTTGTATCATTTTACATCCCCACCAGCACTGCATAAGAGTTCCGATCTCCCTGCAGCCTCTCCAACATTTGTTATTTCCAGTGTTTTTGATTCGTACCAGTAATGCCAGGGTGAAATAGTATCTCATGTGGTTTTAATTTGCATTTCTCTAACGGCTACTGTTTGTGAGTATTTCCTCAAGTGTCTGTTGGCCGCTTGAATGTCTTCTTTGGTGAAGTGTCTGCTCATTTCCTTTCCCCATTTTTTAATACGATTATTTGTCTTTTTGGTGTAGAGGTGCTGGATTTCTTGTAGATTATGGAGATTAGACCTTTGTCTGACTTGTAGTGTTCAAAAATTTTTTCCCAGTCTGTAGGTTCTCTTTCCACTTTTTTGGTGAAGTCTTTGGAAGAGCACAGTTTTGATTTTTCAGAAGATCCCAGTTATCTAGCTTATCTTCTGGGGTCTGTGCATTGATTGTTATGGTTTGTATCCTGTTAATGCCATGTATTAGGGCTTGTAGCGTTGGTCTTACTTTTTTTTTCTATGAACTGCGTAGTTTTCGGCTTTGTATTTAGGTCTTTGATCCATTTTGAAGTAGTTTTGTATATGGTGTGAGGTATGGGTCTTGTTTCGTTTTTATGCAGATGGATCTCCAGTTCTGCCAGCACCATTTGTTAAAAAGACTGTCTTTTCCCCATTTGATGGACCTTGGCCCCTTGTCAAAGATCAGGTGACTGTAGGTGGATGGATTTACATCTGGGCTCTCAATTCTGTTCCATTGGTCAATGTATCTGTTGTTGTACCAGTACCAGGCTGTTTTGACTACTGTAACTGTACAGTAGATTCTGAGATCAGGCAGTGTGAGTCCTCCTCCTTTCTTCCTTTTCTTCAATAGTGCTTTACTTATTCGTGGCTTCTTTCCTTTCTATATAGTTAATGATTAGTTTTTCCATCTCTTTGAAGAATGTTGTTGGTATGTGGATTGGGATTGCACTTTTTTTGTAAATTGCTTTGGGTAGAATTGTCATTTTCACAATGTTGAGTCTACCCATACATAAGCATGATATATTTTTCCATTTATGCAGATTCCTTTCTTGCAATAGTGTTTTGCAGTTTTTTAGTACAGGTCTTATACATCCCTGGTTAGATTTACTCTAAAGTACTTTATTTTTTTAGAGGCTATTATAAATGGTATTGTTTTCCTGATCTCCTTTTCATCATTCTCTTTATTGGCGTATAGGGATCCAACTGAGTTTTATATGTTTATCTTGTATCCTGCTACCCTGTTGAATCTTTCTATTAGTTCTACTAGATTTCTTGTGGAGTTTTTATAGTTTTCTATATGTAGTATCATATCATCCACAAACAGGGACAGCTAACTTCTTCATTACCAATTTGGATGCCCTTTATTTTTCTTACCTTATTGCTCTAGCTAGAACTTCCAGCACAATGTTAAATAGGAGTGGTGATAAAAGGCATCTTTGTCTCGTTCCTGTTCTCAAGGGGAATGTTTTTAGCCTCTCTCCATTAAGAATGATGTTGGCTGTTGGTTTTGCATAGATGCCCTTTATTAAGTTGAGAAATTTCCCTTCTAAACCTATTTTATTGAGAATTTTGTTCACAAATGGGTGTCGGACATTGTCGAATGCCCTTTCTTCGTCAATGGAGATGATCAGGTGATTCTTTTCTTTCCTTTTATTTATGTGGTGGATTATGTTGATTAATTTTCTAATGTTGAACCATCCTTCCATACCTGATATGAATCCTACATGGTCGTGGTGTATTTTTTTTTTTTAATATAATGCTGAATTCTACTCTGTCTAGAATTTTGTTGAGAATTTTTGCATCTATATTCATGAGAGATACTAGTCTGTAATTTTCTTTTTTTGTGGTGTCTTTGCCTGGTTTCAGTATCAGGGTTATGCTGGCTTCATAGCATGAATTCGGAAGTGTCTGTTCCTTTTCTATGTTCTGAAATAGTTTGAGTAGTACTGGTAGAAGCTCTTCTTTGAGTGCTTTGTAGAATTCTCTAGTGAAGTCATCTGGGCCAGGGCTCTTTTTCTCAGAAATTTTGTAAATTACCTTTTCAATCTGTTCTCGTTATGGGTCTGCTCAGATTTTCAACATGTCGGTTTTCAAATTTGTTGGAGTATAGTTTTTTATAATATTCTTATGATCCTTTTTATTTCAGTTGGGTCTGTTGTAATGTCACCCATTTCATTTCTTATTTGGGTTATTTGTGTCCTTTGCTGTTTTTGTCAGTCTGGCCAGTGGTCTATCGATTTTGTTGATTCTTTCAAAGAACCAACTTTTGGTTTTGTTGATTCTTTCTATTGTTTTTCTATTGTCTATTTCATTTATTTCTGCTCTGATCTTTATTATTTCCTTTCTTCTAGTGGCTGTGGGCTTTTTTTTCTGTTCTCCATTTGTTTGAGTTGTGTATTTGTTTTGATTTTGTCCCTTTCTTGTTTTTTGATGTGTGCGTCTATTGCTATAAATTGTCCTCTGAGGACTGCCTTTGCTGTTTCCCAAAGGTTTAGGTATGATGTTTTTTCACTGTCGTTTGATTCTAGGAATTTTTTTGATTACATCTCTGATTTTTTCTATTACCCAGTGTTTTGTAAGCAGAGTGTTATCCAGTTTCCATGTAACTGATATTTTTTTTCCCTTGCTCTTTCTTTGATAATTTTTACCTTGATGTCACTGTGATCAAAGAACATACTTTGTGTTATCTCAACGTTTTGGATCTTGTTGAGGATTGCTCTGTGGCCTAAGATGTGGTCTATTCTGGAGTACGTTCCATGTGCATTGGAAAAGAACGTGTACTTTGCAGCTGTTGGTGGAGTGTTCTATATACGTCTCTGAGGTCAAGTTGGCTAATTGTGCCCTTTAGGTCTTCTGTATCTTTGCTGAGTTTCTTTTAGATGTTCTGTCCTTTACTGAAAGTGGTGTGTTGAAGTCTCCTACTATTATAGTGAAAATGACAATTTCTCTTTTCAGTGCTGTCAGAGTTTCTTTTATATAGTTTGAAGTTCTGTCATTGGGTACGTAAATGTTTATTATGGTTATGTCTTTATGATGGATCTTCCCTTTAAGCATTATATAGTGTCCTCCTTTGTCTTCTGTGGTGGAGTTTGTTTTAAAGTTTATTTTATCTGAGATTAGTATTGCCACTCCTGCTCTTTTTTGGTATTTGTTTCCTTGATATATTTTTTTTCCAACCTTTGATTTTTAATAAATTTACATCTTTGTTTCTAAGCTGTGTCTCTTGTGGTCAGCATTACGATGGATCCTGTTTTTTAATCCATTCTGTCACTTTCCATCACGTTATGGGTGCATTGAGACCATTTACATTCAGTGTAATTATTGATAGACGTGAGTTTATTACTGTCATTTTGTAGTCCTTTTTTTCGTGGTGCCAACGTTTTCTTTGCTCCTCTTACTCTCCTCTGCTGAATTCCTTTTGTTTGCGGATTTTTTTTTTTTTTTTTTTGCATTTCTTTTGTTTTTGTAGGTTTTGTTTTTACTGAGACTTTACATTTTTCCTCTTGATTTATATGAGTAAGTTTGTTAACTTTCTTCGTGGTTACCATGAAATTTACCCTTATCTTTCTAAGTTTGAAGCAGTCTATTATTACTTGGTATTGCCTTGCCTTCCTCTCCATCAGAAGGTTCTATAGGTACACCATTTATTCCCTCTTTTATTTTTCTGATGTTGTTGCCATTTACAGATGAAATGCTTTGATTCCCTGTTGTACTTCGTTTGGTTTTCGATAGCCTTTGAGAGTTTATTTCCTAGATTGGTATCTGGCTGGTACGATCCTGGGTCCTAGATTCAGCCTGTGAGCTGAAGTTGTTTGTTCTCAGATCAAAGGACTCCCGTTAATAATTCTTATAAGTTTGGTTTGGCTTTAACATATTCCTTTAACTTCTGTTTATCTGGAAACGTCCTCATTTCGCCATCATATCTGAACGAGAGTTTTGGAGGATGCATTCTTCCTAGCTGGTAATTTTTTTCTTTCAAGGTTTTATATATGTCATCCCATTGCCTTCTTGCCTGCATGTTTTCTGCTGAATTATCTGAACTTAAGTCTTATTGTTTCTCCTCTGTATGTGACCTTTTGTTTTCTTCAAGCTGCTCTCAGGATCCTTTGTTTGTCTTTGGTTTTGGCGAGTGTGATTATGATATGCCTTGGTGATTTTCTCTTGGGGTCTATCCTATACGGAGTTCGTTGAGCTTCTTAGATGGCCAGCTTTTCATCTTCCATGATTTTGGAGAAGGTTTCTGTCAGCAGTTCTTCAATGATCTGTTTTCTGTTTCTCCCCATTCTAGAACTCCAATCAGTCGCAAAATTTTGCTTTTGATTGTATCCCACCTAAGTCTCACGATCCCTTCATTTTTCTTCTTTCTTTTTTGTGTGTTTTCCTCAAACAGAGTTGTATCCAAGTGTTGGACTTCCGTTTTACTGATCCTGTCGTCTACCATTTCAAATCTGCTCCTCAGCCTTTCTATGACACAATCCATTTCTGAAATCTTGTTTATCTTTTGGATTTCTGATTGTTGTTTTTGTACCATTTCCAGTTCTGAGGTTTTTTTTTGTTTTTTTTTTTTTGGCATTTTGTTCCTGCATTATTTTCCTGAATTCTTGCACTTTCTTGTCTGTATTTTCTATAAACTTGTCTGCTTTTTCCATGAATTTGCCTATTTTTTTCTCCAGTTTTGTCTGCTTTTTGCTTCAACTGTTGGATAATTCTGAGTATTAGAGATTTGAATTCCCTATTGAGTAGTTCCAGTGCCTTTTCTTCTACTGGAAAATTACCTGATCTTTTATTTTGGACAACCACTAGAACCAGCCTGTCTTATTTTTGTAAATATTTTGATATTGTCTACTGTCTTCAGGGCATTCTGTAGTTATTTTTCTTGTTTACTGATTTTAGATTTGTTTGTTCCATCCTGTTTTTTTGTTTTGTCTATGAGCAAGTGGGCTGTGTGTTCTTTGTTGTTTGCTCCTCTGTGGGCATGATACTTTTTGCCTCCTTCTAAAATTGGCAGGATCAGTCGCTTAGATATGGTACAGCAGAGCAAGTCTAGCCGAAGAGGAGTTGCTGGGATGAGTTGTTTGTGGCACTTAGTACAGCCACCAGGGTGGGCAGTAATCAGTGCAGGGCAGGTTCTGGTAGGCCAGGGCTGTGTGATGTGTGATGGTGTGATGTTAAGTGCATGGTGCAGGTAGGCAGGATGCAGGAGGGAGATTGTGATGTGTGGAGATAAGATGGGTATGAGAGAGAGGAGAGAGGAACAGGAGCCAAAAACATACAAACAAAAGAGAGTGCTGGGGAGTTGCTGATGGAGTGGAGAGATAAGAGACTATGAAATGGAGAAAAACAAAAAGAAGATAAGAAAAAGAAAAGAAAAAAATGAATAAATAAAAATTAGAAAGAAAAAAGTACAGCAAAGCTCCTAGGGATCACACCGGCGCACCTACGAGGTCTGGGGAAGTTGCTCCCAGGCATTGAAGTACAGGTGTCACTCAGCACCAGGTATTCAGGGGAAGGGAAGAGAAAGAATGTATAGGTAGACAAGAAACTGAGTAACGAAGAAAGACAAAAAGGGAAAAAGAGGGAAAAGAGAACAAAATGAATTAAAAAAACAAAAACAAAAACAAAAAAAACAGAAGAAAAACCCTTAAAAAAAAAACAAGGAAAAAAATCCACAAAAAACGAAATGCTCTCAGGGATCCGTATGCGCATCTGTGCAAACTGAAGGGGTAGTTCCCAAGGCTCACGGTACGGCCTGGCTAGAATGGGCTCCGAATTCAAGAAAAAAAAATTTAAAACAAAGACAAAAAGCCCAGGATCCAGGCAGCATGGCAGCATGGACCGGGAAGCAGTTTCACTGTTGCAGAGTTTCACAGCCTTTCAGGAAGAAGCAAAGATGGCACACAGGCCAGATATTTGAGAGAAAGGAGGGGGAGGTGGTGAGAGGTAAGGAAGACATCAAAACAAGCAGAAAAAAGCAACGCCAGCAGCCAACAAATGCCACTCGGAGTTGGCCAGGGCGGGTAGGGGGAATCCTAGCAGCTGGTGCTTCCCAGCCAAGAGAATGTGGCTGCGGGAAGCAGAGGAGGCTGAGTGGGGGTGAAGAAGGGTGGGGGGTAGGAAAGCTTATATTGCTGGTTACCGGTTGTTCTGTCTCCTGCTGGAAGCTCCATGAAGCTGGTTTCTCGTAACCCGTTTTCTGGTCTGCGACAGGAGTACAAGATGGCGGATCCGCACTGCGTTAGCTGATGGCCAGCTCTGCGTGATTCTCTCCTCACTCTCTGTTTTCTGTCAGTTTCTTATTCTGTTTGGTCCTTGGCTGAGCTCTTTATCTCTTCACTTGATACTCAGCATTTCAGGATTGCTGTTTTCTCTGTTTAGCTTAGTTTCTCGGATCTTTGCTGTGGAGTGATGGCGTGGTCCTTCTGCCTAGAGCGCCATGTTGCCTGGAAGTGTCTCCTGCTTTTCTTTTGTCAGTCTGGCAAATGGTTTCCCAATTTTGTTGATCTTTTCAAAGAACCAGCTTTTGGTCTTGTTAACTCTTTCAACTGTTTTCCTATTCTCTATTTCATTTAATTCTGCTCTAGTTCTTACTATTTCCTTTCTCCTGGAACCTGAGAGCTTCTTTTGCTGCTCTCTTTCTACTTGTTCCAGCTGTAGGGTTAATGTTTTGATTATGGCCCTTTCTTGTTTTCGAATGTATGCATTTATTGCTATAAGCTGACCTCTGAGCACTGCTTTTGCTGTGTCCCAAAGATTCTTGTAGAATATGTTTTCATTCTCATTTGATTCCATGAATTTCTTTATTCCACCCTTAATTTCTTCTATAACCCAGTAGTTTTTGAGCAAGGTGGTGTTCAATTTCCATGCGTTTGATTTTTTTTCCTCGCTTTTTGTGTTGCTGGTTTCTACTTTTATGGCTTTATGGTCAGAAAAGATCCTTTGTAATATTCTGATGCTTGGGATTTTGTTAAGGTTTGCTTTATGGCCTAATACGTGGTCTATTCTGGAGAATGTTCCATGTGTGTTGGAAAAGAAAGTATACTTGGCAGCTGTTGAGTGCAGTGTTCGGTATATGTCTATGAGATGAAGTTGGTTGAGTGTAGCATTTAGC
Organism: Dugong dugon; assembly: GCA_030035585.1. Taxonomy (NCBI): domain Eukaryota; kingdom Metazoa; phylum Chordata; class Mammalia; order Sirenia; family Dugongidae; genus Dugong; species Dugong dugon. The sequence goes on from CM057462.1 coordinate 159,877,585, forward strand.
TGTTGCATATCTTTGTTGAGCTTCTTTCTGGATATTCTGCCCTGCACCGGAAGCGATGTGTTGAAGTCTCCTAGTGCTATTGTGGAGCTGTCTATGTCTCTTTTCAGTGCTGTTAGTTTGTTTTACGTATTTTGGAGCCCTGTCGTTGGGTGTGTAAATATTTATTACAGTTACGTCCTCCTAGTGTATTGACCCTTTAATCATTATATAGTATCCTTCGTTGTCCTTTCTGATGGATTTTTAAGTCTATTTTGTCAGGGACTAATATTGCCACTCCTGCTCTTTTCTGAGTGTTGTTTGCTTGATATAATTTTTTCCATCCTATAAGTTTTAGCTTTTTTGTGTCTTTAAGTCTAAGGTGTGTCTCTCGTAGGCAGCATATAGATTGTACTTTTTTATCCAGTCTCCCACTCTGTTTCTTTATTACTGCATTTAATCCATTTACATTCAGCATAATTATTCACAGGTATGAGTTTAGTGCTGTCATTTTTATGTCTTGTTTTGTGTGTTGTTCAGTTTCTTTGTTCCCCTTAATTTTCTGTGCTCAGCCTTTTTTATGTATTTTCTTTTCATGTTTTTCACTGTCGTTGATTTTGTGTTTGCTAAGTCTTTATATTTTTCTAGTTTTTAATTTTGATTTGTAGGATTGTTAGTTTCCTTTGTGATTATCTTAATATTTACTCCTATTTTTCTAAGTTTATACCAGTCTTTAGTTTCTTTATATTACCTTGGCTTCCCTTCCATATGAAATATCTATCTCTACAAGTTTTAAGTCCCTCTTTTTTTGTTTTAATGTTGTCATTTTTTACATATTGATATCTCTGTTTCCCTATTTTCAATGTTTTAATTTTGATGTATTTTTGTGACTTCCCTATCTGAGTCAGTATCTGGTTGCTCTGTCTTGTGTTCTACTCTTGCGCTGTTATCTGATTTTATTGATTTTCTAACCAGAGGACTCCCTTTAGTATTTCTTGTAATTTTTGTGTGGTTTTTGCAAATTCCCTAAACTTCTGTTTACCTGGAAATGCCCTAATTTTGCCATCATATTTAAGAGACAGTTTTGCTGGATATAGAATTCTTGGCTGGCAATTTTTTTCCTTCAAGGCTTTATATGTCATCCCATTGCCTTCTTGCCTGCATGGTTTCTGCTGAGTAGTCCGAGCTAATCTTTATTGACTCTCCTTTGTAGATGACTTTTCTTTTATCCGTAGCCCCTCTTAAAATTCTTTTATCTTTGGTTTTTGCAAGTTTGATAATAATCTGTCTTGCGAACTTTCTTTTGGGATCTACCTTATGTGGGGGTCGATGAGCATCCTGGATAGATATCTCATCTTTCATGTTATCAGGGAAGTTTTCTGTCAACAAATCTTCAACAATTCTCTCTGTATTTTCTGTTATCCCCTCCTATTCTGGTACTCCAATCACTCACAGGTTATTTCTCTTGAAAGAGCCCCACATAACTCTTAAGAGTTTCTTCAGTCTTTTTAATTCTTTTATCTGATGTTTCCTCAAGTAAGTTGTTGTCAAGTGCTTTATCGTCAATGTAATTCTGACTTCTACAGCCTCAATTCTGCTCCTATGACTTTCTATTGAGTTGTCCAATTCTGAAATTTTATTTTTAATCTTTTGGATTTTTGACTACTGTCTCTCTATGCCTTCTTGTAGCATATTAGATTTGCCATTATGCTCTTGAATAACTTTTTTAAGTTCCGCTATTGCTTTTTCGGTGTTCTTTGGCTTTCTCTGCATTTTGAAAAATCTCCTTTGTTATTTCTTGAAGAGTTCTGTATATTACCCTTTTGTATTATGCCTCTGTTAATTCCAAGAAATTCTATTCCTCCAGAGAATTTACTGATTCTTTATTTTGGGAGCTTGCTGAAGCCATCATGGACTGCCTGTTTATGTGATCTGATATTAAGTGTTGTCTGTGAGCCATCAATAAGTTATTATAATTTTATCTTATATTTGTTTAGTGTGTCCTAGCTTCTTGTTTTGTTGTTTTGAGATGCCCAAATAGGCTGCTTGTGTGTGCTAGTTTGATTATTGGTGTCTTTGAAGCTCTAACTTCCAGTCACCAGGTAGTTAGGTCTGTAACTAAGCATGTACACCCAGGAGTCCATTAAATTTACCTGTATGGGTTCAGCTCAGGTGTCCAGGCAGTCGGTCACCAAGTGTGTGGTACACGCTCTCACCTACAGTGTTAGAGAGGCATGGGTGATTGGCGTAGGCACCAGGTATCTGGCTGCAGTAGCAGGTCACGCACTAAGCAAGGCAGGGGGCTGACGGCTGCCCGAGTGTCTGAAAGAAAAGCGTGTCCCTGCTCCCTAGAGTGAGTAGGTAGGTGAGTTTTGCAGCCAGACTATGAATAACCTACTCCGTTGACTGTAAGGACTGGGGGCACCACTTATTCTTGGACGCCTGTAGCAGGTGGCTAGGTGGCATGGGTGGATCCACCAGTCCTCAAGCCCCTGATGTGGACAGGTAAGGTGCCTACTTAAAGGGCAGAGCAGTGTCAAGCATCACAAATCTGCCACTTCACAGCTAACCAGTTGAAGCTAGACTGTTGTACTGTGGTAGTGAGGGCTTACGCTGTTGAGATGGGTCCACACAAATCTATATACGGATGGAAGGCGCTCAAAGTCTGCGGACCCCTTATGCCTGTGCCTAGGCAAAAGAGCTGTGCCAACCCTGAGTTCCTGACTTAAGGGAGCCAGTAACTTATTTTTTCCCAGTTTGTTAATTTGTTCCCTCTCCAAGGCCAGGAGAATGGTCTAAGGCGCCTTATGGGATCTATTTCCAGGCCAGGGAACTCAGAGATCACTGAAGCCGGGAAGACCCGGTGCAGAGCAAGGAGCGAGGAAGTAAACGGGAGAGAGGTATTTCCCAAATGGGAAAGGCCACACACATGTACTTATCTTTAGCCACTTGGGTGCTGCTTTTCACTGGTTCAGAGTGTCCAAGCAGAATCTCTGCTGCTGGATCTCTCTCAATGTTGAAACTGCCTCCCAAGAGAGTGAGTGGAGCTGTATGCCCACCTCTCTGTGCAACCCAAGCTGATGTGGGCTGTAGGGCTGCAGCTCCTGCCAGGTCAAGTCAGGCAACTCCTTGCTGCTTCCGAACCATCTCTCCTTCCCCACACCGCTCTGTCCGGTTCCTCAACTTTACCTTGTTCAGGGCTCCTAGATATTCATACACAATCAAATCACTTGTCTTTCCAGGTCTTTGTGTAAGAAGGACATAGGAAGCCATCTGACTACTCCACCATCTTGGCCCTGCCTCCTCCTAAAGATACACTCTTACCTATCTCAATATCATGACTTCACTTTTAATAATCTTAGTAATCCCTAACACCTCCATCAACTAAACATCCGTTTTCCCTGATTTTCCTCCTGTGACACCAAGGGAAAAAAAAAAAAAAAATCACATAATTGTCCTGCCTGTTGCCCAAACAAATTATGTTTTTATCAGCTGGGCTCACTCTCAGCACTGTTCAGCGATTCTTTTAATCATTCTTGGTTGACTCTTCAAGCTATTCTATACAGCATCTGGGGTAGGCAGTCTTCAAAATGTCCTTCAGTGATACCCACCTCCTGGAATTCAGATCCTGCATAGTTGTCTGCCATGATGAATAGGGCTGGCCTATGTAACCAAAATGGATATTGCAGAAATGACAGGGTGTGACTTCCAAGGTTAGATCATAAAAGACATTGTTGCCTCTGCCTTGATCTCTCTTGAGCTGCTTGCTCTGGGGAAAGCTAGGCACCTGACGAAACTCAAGAAGCCCACGGAAAGGCTCCCAAGGGGAAAAACTGAGGCTTCTTGGCAATGACCACCATCAGCTGCGAGGCATGTGAGTGAGCACCCTGAAAGCGATCCTCCAGCCCTAGCTGGGCTTCAAATGATGCCAGCCCTGGCAGACATCTTGATGGCAACCTCATGAGAAACCCTGAGTCAGAACCACTGGTTAAGCTGCTTCTGAATTCCTGACCCATAGAAACTGCGAGATAGTGTTTACTTTTGTTTTAAGGCTTTAAATTTTGGGATCATTTGTTATATACCAACAGGACTATATGGCATTTTTTCCTAAAAAGTTCATATTCCCCAAGCTCTTAAACACATTCAACTTACTTTCTGGAGATAATAGTAATGACTATCTGCCATGTCCAGGCATTTATGCATTCAAGCACCATTAGGTGCTTAGTCCCTGCTAGTGGAAGAAATAAACCCACAAAATATATAATCACAAAAATATATAGTTAAAATCTATAAGTGTGCCATACAGAATAACAAGGGAATTTAATTTAGATTGAAGAGTCAGAGAATGTCTCCTCCAGAAAGTGACATTTAAGACAAAAGTAGCAGAAGAGTTTCACAGGCAGAGCTAAGAGTAAATCTCGGAGCATTAAGGTGGGAAAGAGTTTAGGATACTAAAGGAAACGAAACCACTGTAGTAGCTACAGTGAGCCATGCGGTATTAGGTACGTCACAAATATGATTTGTAATTCTTTCAATAATCCCATAAAGTAAAACTTTTATTTTATAAGAAGGGCATCAAGACTCAGAGGTTCAGTAACCAGCCGAAGGTAACACACCAGTAAGTGGACTCCCTGAGATCCAAATCCAGGACCAAAATCAAACCCATTGCTGTTGAGCTGATTCCAACTCATGGGAACACTTTATGTAAAAGAACTGCCCTACAGGTTTCCCAGGAGCGGCTGGTGGATTTGAACTGCCGACCTTTTGGTTAGCAGCCAAGCTCTTAACCACTGTGCCACCAAGGCTCCAAATCGAGGACTAGCTGGCACTAAAACCCATGCACATCATATCACATTGCCTCCCTTCTCTTCCTGCTGCTCTAAGAAAGCAGAAGTCATAGTTCAAGTTAACTTCCTTCTAACTCAAAATCTATTTTCATTTGCTCTTTTCAGCTTCTAAGTGACTTAAGAGTGGACTCCACACTTTTAAGCCTGCCAAAACATTCTCCTCCATCTAAGAACATTACTTCACTTTACCAGATCTCCTCTAAAAAAGTGTAAGAATACCAACTATTCCTTCCCAACATTTGATCTCGCTAACCCCACTGGTTCCTTCCCTGCAGTCCTATTCTCAAAAATGTTTCCTACCACATTTCTTCTTCAGAATACCAACCAAACTCCTCTTCTTCACCATTTAACTTTTTTAAAGTAATCTGTTTTGCAGCTTTACTTCTTCATTTATTCAACCTATTGCAGTTTTGCTTGTCTCTATAACAATGCTAAAACTGGTCTTTCACGGTCAACAATAATTCTCCAACTGTCAAATCCAAGAGCTAATGAAATTCTTAGCTGCATTTACCATTGATCATTCCCTTCTTCAAACTCTATTATATTTTTTTAACAGGACACTCTGGTGGTTCTCCTGTAACTCTGATCACATCTTCTCAGTGTACTTTGTTGGATCATCTTCCTAGATCTCAAGTCACTGCAACCCACAAGATACTGGGTGTTAACAGATTATGAAGTAATGCTTATAATTCTTACTGTATGGCAAAGTTTAACAGCATTATATGGAAAATATTATACCAATTAGCAAAAGCTGAATTCTTTTTCAGTTCCATCTCTAAACAGAAATTGCTTTTTTCACTACAAAGAGATTTAATTAACCTCTTCTCCTTTCCTCTAAGACAAAGACCCTGACAATAAAGCAAATGGAGCAGCAGCAAAGCCAAGCTAGGCAGGAAAACTTGATCCCGATCTCTAAGGTGGTTTTTAAAATTCTTTGGAGTCACAGATACCTTTGCAAATCATATGAAAACAAAGACTTTCTCATTTTAGGGATATGTGCGTACATAAGCTCATACAAACACAGATTTGCAAATACCATATTTTCCCCTAAAGAATGCTCCCATGTAAATAATGCGCACAAACGTATAACGCTCAGAAATAATGAAATTAAGTGGAACAGTTCTGGCGTAGTGCACCCGTATGTATACCGTACATATCTTGTGATATTTCCAGAAGCAAATTTCAGCCTCATTCATCTGTCCATCTGTATTACAGGTAAATCACATCATTCAGTTCATTTTATTTCATTCTGTTCATTTTCTCTAATCTCCTCCTTAAATGTATAAAAATAGTTCAAAAATGTTACTTTTAATCGTAAGTGTATTATAAAGTATCAGCTATGGTAAAGAAGTCATTGATTTGAGTTTGGTAGTCCCCCAGTAACTGGGAAACAAACTATGCATTCATTTCTATTAATTTAAGTTGATAATTATAGCACATTAGCTCAACAGTTAAATGTGAAAATCTTATCACGTTGTCTTAAGTGAAACCATTAGGTTATGTTAGGCCTGCTTATTTCATAGTTTAATTATGTCTTCTTAGCATCAATTGAAATCAACAACATGCAAAAAAAATTGACATAGCGTGCTTATGAAAATAATGCACGGGGTGGTTGCGTGGTTGGCCAAAAAATGTATAATGCATGCGTTACTTGCGAAAAAAACACTTTAAACTTGACAGGATTACCAGACTCAGATTAAGAATCTCAGTCATAGAAATAATGTAAACAAATTGCTGGGGAGACCTGCAGTAATCTATAAATCAAAACCAAACCCTTTGCCATGACATCAATTCTGACTCATAGTGACCCTATAGGACACAGAAGAATTGCTCCATAGGCTTTCCAAGGCTGTAATCTTTAAGGAAGCAGACTGCCACATCTTTCTCCCACGGAGTGGATGGTAGATTCAAACCGCCGACCTTTCAGTTAGCAGCTGAGGACTTAACCACGGTGCTACCAGGGCTCCTTAATCTATAGCTATAGCCACAATTTTGTGTAACATTAAAGGAGTTTCAAGACTTTACACTGAAAATCAATTGAAAAGACTCAGTTCTGTACTCTGAATAGGTGCATAAGCAAACAGTAAGACTCAGTAAAAAAAGGCTCTTGAAGCAAGACATTAATGTTTCAGTACCAAAAAATCTACATGGAACAAACAGAATATTTCAGATTAGACCTGATCTATTTCCTTAGACATGCTATCTTAAGGGTTATCCTCAATACAGGCAGTCCCTGGATTACGAATGAGTTCCGTTCCTAAATCTGTCTTTAAGTTGAATTTGTACATAACTCGGAACAGTTATGTATGGTTTGTATCTAACGCCACTTAGTCAAATGTTCATCTTAGTATATAGTATACAACGTACCTTTCTACACATAAAGTGTATGTTCATAACCTGCGGACCGCCTGTACCTAAATGCAAAAGCACCCAGAGATAAAGAGAACTCACTATATATGCATAATGAATATAAGCAGTTCTCATTACAGTGTAGTTTCTGTCATTTTTAACAAATCTTGATATCTTTTAGTTTAAGAAGTCTTCTAAGTATTCCTTTATAAAAACAATTGGATTGCCTAGAGAAATCAGATTTTATTGTTTAAGACTGGGAAGAAATCACGCAGTATGTCTTGGATCACTGTCTTAAAATAAAACCTAATTTTTGTCTGGATGAAAAGAAATACATTTAAAAGAGAAAATTTTTAAATACATTTAAAAGAGAAAAACAGGAACTTTTAACCTTCTTACACTGTTTTCAAAACGCTTATACTGACTACTCAGGCCTGGATAAAAGGAAGTTGGTCCATGCATTTGAGCTCTATTAATTAATAGTTCTGTATCATTGTTTTTGAATAAATAACAGGTTTACCATTCTTTGTCTTTGTTCAATGTGCATCAGGATACTACCCCCACCTTCCAGACTAAGATGGATTAGGAAGACAGGCCAGAGATCTGCTTCTGAAAATCAGCCAGTGAAAACCCTATGGATCACAATGGTCCAGATCTGTAACTGATCACAGGAATGACGCAGGACTAGGTGGCATTTTGTTCTGTTGTGCATGGGCTTGCTATGAGTTGGGGGCTGACTCAAAGGCAGCTAACAATGTTCACCTTAACACCAAACCTATTAAATTTAAGAATCATGTTATGCAATCGCCTGCATAAAGAATGGCTTTTTTTTTTTTTAAGTTGATTAGCAGTCAACTATGTCAACAATAAATACAGTTATAACAAAAACATTTGTAAGCCCCATCATCAGTCCAGGTCAAATTTAAAATCATTGTTCAAAAACACACAAAGCATACGGTCTATTGGTGGGTTTATACCACTACTTTCATATTAAATTAAAAAAAACTGTAAAAAGACTACTTGCCATTGAGCCAATTACAGCTCATGGCGAACCCGTGTGCGTGAGAGTAGAACTGTGTTCCATAAGGTTTTCAATGGCTAATTTTTTTCAGAAGTAGACTGTCAGGCCTTTCTTCACCTCTGGGTAGAGTTGAATCTCCTACCTTTCCCCATTTGTACCATTCAAAGACTCCAAGAGAACTGTACTATGCTTCGGTTATAAGTATTAATATGTGGGGCAATTTAAAACTTAACTAAGAAACTAGGGTTATACCTTGAAATACTGCATGTGGACTGTTACAAAGTGCAAAGCCTTAACACTCAATCACTGTTGCTCTGATTCCAATTCTCAAAATTCTTTCTTCCATCTGCAGTTTGTCACTTCTCATAATGTTTAATAACATTAAAAGAAAGTTTTTTTAAGAAGGTAAAATCATGGTTCATACAAATATAAAAATAAGCACATTAAAAATTTAATTTAACTCAGAAAGGGATTATGCTCTGACACGATAAAGAGAACCTCAGAAACAGATACACTAATAGATGAGGAATATTGAGATCAAATGTGCAAAAGGAGACAAAACTGGGTTTCTACAGGTGTAAAGAAAAGTGAATTGAATCTCTGATTGAACTTCTATGTGATAGGATGGAAGTTGCATGTCTATAGACAAGAATTATTTAGCAATCTATCAGTTATCCACAGTTGTAAAGTTGCTTTCATAGAATTAGATGTCATCTAGATAGAACCTAGACTACTAAGTTTTCCAGTAAAGCACACATTTTTTTCCCTACAATAATACAATCCACATCACCAAGAGAAGATATTAACCATACACGTCCAAATGTTCCCTTCCCCACAAAACACCTTGAAAGAATAGTCTGCTACCTCACAATTTCCTCCTTTTTCATTCATCCAACCCACCGTGATCTTGTTTCAAAACACCTACACCACTACAGCTATCCACAGTCTCATCATATCCGTTCTCTATTACAATTCACTTGAATTTGGAATACTAGCTGAACATGTCAACTCAAAAAACATCGGAAGACAATCAACAAACGTAAAGACATGTTCTTTAAGGCTAATTTCTAGGCTGACTGATAGTCTTGTTCCATAAGCGAAGGCAGGGACTTATTTCTTTTGTATAGTTGTAACTTCCCATAACCATAGACAACAGAACTCATTTCTAAACACTTTTATGCAGTCCAAGAATAAAAGTGGGCAGAACTGCAAGGGAAAAAAGCTAATTCCCTCCTGGTGGTAGAGCACCTGAGCCTTAGTCACCAGCCAAGGAGAAAGCGGCCTCGGTCACATCCCCCTCAAGCGGCCAGGGAGTGGAAACACAAAGCCAGGCCAATGTCACTCCAGGGACTGCGGCGACCCAGACAACTCAGCAGCCCGGGCTCAGCGCCTACCCAGCCCTGATCCGAGCTGCTCTCGGTTCGTGGGGCGCCCAGTCCACAGGGGGGGCAGCACGGACTCTACCTTGATAAACTTGCTCGCTACAACCGGCAGGGCCCCAGGCCGTCGTATTTCACCTGCACCCGAGGGCGCGCGCCTCCTCTGCTACCGCACCATTGCCCCTTGTGCCCAGGTCTGCACACCCTCTTCTCGTCGACACGTCGTCCCCCACAGCACTTCGGGAGAGAGGAAACCAACCAACAGCCAGAGAAGCGCTAGGCTCATTCTCCCAGAGAATAGCCAGAACTAAGCCTGTTTGCCCCCCACCTGTGTCCGGGCCGTGTCCCGTACGCCTCCCGCCGCACCCCCGGCCCGCTCGGCCCCTTCCCTCTTAGCCACCGTCCCACCTCTCACAACACTCTTGCGTTCCCATTCGGGCGGCAGGCAGAGCAGGTTAAGCTCCCTGTAGAAGGCGGCCGAGCGGCATCCCCGCACAAGCCCCGACAGGACCGCGGCAAGTATTGCGAGTCAAACTAGAGGGAAGATGGAATAACCAGCAGCAAAAGCTCTGGCCTGCGAAAAACCGGCTTCCGCTCTCCACCAGCGCTAACTAGTCAGAACCCGGCTTTCTCCGTCATTTCCTTCTAGAAAGCAAAGGGAACGCCGGGCGGAAGCGGGTCTTGAAAACGGACCCGGAAGGGGCGGGTCCCGTGGGCAGGGCCATTTGGCCTGGGAGCCTCGTGGAGGCCTGGATAAGTACAGGGGTTTCGCTGCGCCTGAGCGTAATTGTTACGCCGATCGGGTTTGGCGGGTCCTTGTTGAAATCTTCGTGGTGAGAGCAACAGCTAAGGCTGGGATATTTAGGGCTGGTCGCTAGGAGGAGAAATCCCAGGCTACTGTGGACGTCCCCATCGTAGTACCCAGAGGCCACTCGGTGGACTATCCTGGGACTGGCGCGTGCCAGGTAGAGCTGCCCGAGCTTGCGCTGCGGCTTATCTGTACACGGCCTCTCCAGAGGATGCTCCAGAGTTGTGCTTGGTGTGCGGAACTTCTCTCATCGTCTCCTAACTGAAGACTCGGTTTAGGGACCGTCTGACAGGTCTGTTAAAACGGCCCAGCCCTTCAGCGCACGGAAGCAATGTGTTTTGGGGGATTGTGGGTTAGGAGCGGAAGCCTTGGTGGTGCAGTGGTTAAGCGCTCGGCTGCTGACCCACCAACCGCTCTACGGGAGAAAGATGTGGTAGTCTGTTTTCGTAAAGATTACAGCCTTGGAGACCCCATGGGGCAGTTCTGCTCTACCCCTATAGGGTCGCTTTCAGTCGAAATCCGCGGCAACAGATTGGGATTTTGGGGGGGGGGGGGGGATTAGGAAGCCCGGATGGCGTGGGCTCTCTAAAAGGCATCAAGATCAGCGCACGTGAAGCAAAAGTGACAGTGCCATGTAAAATACTGCAAAAGAGACGGTGAATGGCGAAAGGCTAATACGAAGAACAACTGCGTTAAGGAACTAGAAGAGTAAGAGGAATTGGGGCAGAATTGACCAGCTTAGCCTAGGAAGATTATCACTATGTTAATGTTTTCTTTTCTTGATTTTTAACTGGCTTTACGTTGGTTTCTGTGAAAAGAAAAATAAGGTCAGTAAGTAAGTGTTAAAATATTAGCAGAGAGAGAATTTTTTTTTATTTTAGATTAAAACTTAAGGTTATGTAGAAAGAGACCCTGTAGAGTTATATCAACCAAAGAAAGATAGTAAGAAACAACCGTTAACTTCAGTTTAATATACTATAGTGTTTTTTTAACTTGCATGGGTTTTGAGGGGATACTTTTCATTCTTCCAGGTTAAGAGCAGACAGGCTTGACTAATCTCGACCTTGTTGTCTCTTTTATCCATAGCCAGTGTTTTCAGTCACTTCGAAGTAGTGCGGGAACTATGACATCTTTCAAAAATAGTGTGCTGAATTGCCCTACCATTTTCCTGTGCCAAGGAGAGGTGACTGCTCTGATTTTGAAATCAGGGACAGACCTGTGTGTATTAGAACAGTGGTTCTTAAAGTGTAGTCCGGAAACCTCACTTGGGAACTTGTTAGAATGGAAAATCTTGAGCCCTACCCCAGACTTACCAGGTCAGAAATGGGATAGGGAGAGGCAGCAGTCTGTGTTTTCATAAGCCCTCCAAATGATTTGGACACACATTAGGGGTTGAGAATCACTATACTAGTAAGCTCCATGAGATCAGGGGTTTTGCCTTAACACCATATTTTTAGTGCTTGTGATATTGGTAGGTTTATAATAAATACTCACTGGTAAATATTTTCAGTCACGGGCTGCCAATCTCAGTGTAAAAACTATGATGATGATTGAGTAGGCAGGAGTGAGTTGTTCAGTTGCATTGAGGCAGTAATATCAGATATTGGTGAGGTAGGCATGACGGTGTAACCAATTTGAAGCTTGGGGAATGAGAGATTACATGTTGAGTCAGTAATGCATGAAAAATAAAGACGCCTATGTGTTTTCTGCCAGTGATTTATTCACAGTGAGTGAAGGTTGAGAAGCCACAAGGTAATATAATTTTAACCACGTGATAAACAGTTGGTGTTCTCTGGCCTAATAGAACTAAGGTACCCAAAGAATTGAGTTTTCTTTGTTTGCATGCACAGATTGCCTCACCTGTGGTATCAGACATCATAACATGGGGCTTACTAAGCAATACCTACGCTATGTTGCCAGTGCAGTCTTTGGCCTGATTGGTAGCCAAAAAGGTAATGTTGTTTTTGTGACGCTTCGTGGTGAGAAAGGACGCTATGTGGCTGTACCAGCTTGTGAACATGTTTTCATCTGGGACTTAAGGAAAGGAGAAAAGGTGAGCCAGAAATCTACTAGGTTGTTATTGATTTATGGGTATTTGAGCATGGAAGGGCAGAAGTGGGAGAGCTCTGATTTTTCATGCACAAGTTTTTTTGTATGCCACTGGAAAAGAAATTTTTTTCCTTTGGGTCTAAATATCCAATCATCAGGTTCTGTTGTGTTTTTCTATACTAAATTCTGAAAACCACAACCAAATAGGAGCTTACCTCTTAGATATCAAGAAGGTAATCATTTATTTTATTAATGATTAAAAATCATTATTTTATTCCTGACACTTCCCCACCCCCCTTCTTTATCGGTTTTCCCTATTTTTCAAGTTCTACATGCCTGATGGCTAGTTATAATAAGAGCCCTGTTGGCACAATGGTTAAGTGCCCACCTGCTGACTGAAAGGTTGACAGTTTGAATGCACCAGCGGCTCCTTGGGAGAAAAGACCTGACAATCTGCTTCCATAAAGATTACAGCCTAGGAAACCCTATGGGGCAGTTCTACCCTGTCCTGTAAGGTTGCTGTGAGTCAGAGTTGACTTGATGATATCTTACAGTCATTTAAAAAGAATATTACTCTGCTTTGTTAAGTAAATCTTTTCAGCTTATACAGATGAGGCAAACAAATCTAAATCTACTAAGCTTTGATGCTTTGTGTGACTCTGAATTCCCTAAACCCACCACTTCTGCCAAACGAAGTAAGGCATTTTGATCTTGTCCACTCCTCGTGATTTCCAAGAGACTAATACTTGGAAACTTGCTGCCTCCCAAAGTCCTTTGGTGATAAAACCACTATAGCACTCTGATGCCAAACAAGTTGGTTTCTCATAAAATGGGACTCAGTTAAAGCAAGGATGGTTTTATAACACTTTATTGAAAATTATTTGGTGTTACCATATGCCTGGGAAATTTTTATGAGGATTAGGCCATTGTAGACCTTGTGTTGAGTGTTTCAGTGGCCAGTACAAATATTTCTTATATTAAAGAACTTTAGATGGATTGTGGAATTTCATTATTATTTCTCAGAGTCATTTGGAATTATTAATGCTCTCATTTTACTGTGCTCACACTTTTCGTTTGATGACATGTTTAACTTTTCCTTTGCTTCTTACCATTTCAGATCCTCATCCTTCAGGGGATTAAACAAGAAGTCACTTGCTTATGCCCCTCCCCAGATGGGCTGCATTTAGCAGTTGGTTATGAGGATGGGTCTATCCGAATCTTCAGTCTCCTGAGTGGGGAAGGAAACGTGACCTTCAATGGACACAAAGCAGCTATCACTACCTTAAAGTATGATCAGCTAGGAGGCAGGCTGGCATCTGGGTCCAAGGTGAGACCTGGAATCAGGTGACCAAACTTTGATATATTAAAACAGCATAAGGCTTATGCTGATGCTGGTTGTTCACAAACAATTGTTGGGTGAAACAGTGGGCTCTCAATGGCCAAACTAGTATAGATGCTGGAACAGAATGAAGAGGATGGGTATGAATTGGGAAGTACATTATGTTTCCTGTCAGTCTCTGAAAAGGTTATTAAAACATAGGAACAGGAGGACACCCTTGAGAACTATTATATAACATGTTGGAAGTGCTACCCAGACAAAGGAAAAGAAAAAGTCTAGAAGAGATAAAATGATATTTTCCACTGATTTTGGTAAAATTAATAGCTTTCCTATATCTGAAAAGTTTTTAGTTTAAAAGATTCCATTCATGATAGAATCTTAAGCAATAGGCATGAAAATACCATGAATATTTCCTGAAGAATGTAATAGAAAACTTGAACAGAGACACAAACTATATTCTTGAATGGAAAGACAAAGTGTTAAAAAGATGCTAGTATTTTCTAATTAGTTTACATAGTTGGAACAATTTAAATGAACATTCCAGTGATTTTTTTGTTTATTTTTTAGAACTTGATCAAGTGATTAGAAATATATGGAAAAAGAAATGTATCACAAAAACCAAAATTTTGGAAAAGAATAATAATAAAAGAGGATTTCAGAGATTGGAGTTCATTATGAAGTTGTAATTTAAAAAGTGTTGCATTGATGTGGTACCAATTCAAAATAGATTATCACAAACAAGTAGAATCCCAGAAACGAATCTACTTTAATATTCCTAATTAGCATGTTTTAGAAAGATACGTTTGATGAATAGAAAAATGATGCAGTATTTATAAAAGGGCACTTAGACAGTGTTTTACATCCTAGTTTGGTGAGTAACCTCTGGGGTCTTAAAAGCTTGCAGGAGGCCATCTAAGATACAACTGTTGGTTTCTATTCATCTGGAGCTAAAGAGAAGGAAACCAGTGACTCAAAGAATAGTCTACAGAGCCAATAGTCTACATGAGCAATGACATCACCTGCCTGGAGACCAGAAAAACTAAATGGTGCCCAGCTACCACTACTGACTGTTCTGACCAGGGACCCAGTAGATGGTCCCAAATAGAATGGGAGAAAAGTGTAGCACAAAACTCAAATTCCTCAAAAAAAGGCCAGACTTACTGGACCGGTAAGAGTCTAGATGAACCCAAGACTATCACGCTAATATACTCTTCAAACTTGCAACTCAAACCACCCCCAGAGATCACCTTTCAGCCAAATGACAGATTGGCCCATAAAATGAATAATATCCATGAGTACTGTGCTCTCCAAAACAATCGTCTACATGAAACCAAATGGCTAACATCTACCCTAAACCAAAAATGAGAAGGCTGGGGGGACAAGGAGGCTAGGTTAATGGAAACAGAACAACAAACCAGATTTGCGAGAATGCTGATAAATTGTGAAGAATGTAATGAGTGTCACTGAACAATGAGTATAAAAAACAAACCAAACCCGTTGCTGTTGAGTTGATTCCAACTCATACAGCAACTCTATAGGACAGAGTAGAACTGCCCTATAGGGATTCCAAGGAGCGGTTGTTGGATTCAAACTGCTGACTTTTTGTTAGCAGCTGAGTTCTTAACCACTGCACCACTAGGGCTCCTGAACAATATGTATGGAACTTGTTAAATGAGGGCGTAATTCCTGTTTAACTTTCACCAAAAACAAAATAAAATGGCACTTAGACACTCGGCTAACTATGTGGGGGAACGTTTTAAGTTAGAACTTTACCTTATACCATATACAAAAATGAGTTGTAAAGACTTAAATATTAAAAAGTGACATTTTAAATATAGTAAAAGATAAGTAAATAATTATTTGATATCGTGGAAAAAGACTTCAAATATATTAGCAAAGAGAAATTATAAAAAAAAGATTGGTAGCTTTTAATACTTAAAATTTAAAGCATGTACATTGAAAAAAACAAGCTGAAGGATAATGGAAAAGGGATAGTATTTAATGTTTTCAAAATATAAAGGACTAACATTCATCTATTAATAACTTAAACAGTGAAGTAAAAGATAACACCTAGAGAAAGATAGACAAAAGACATGAACTGGCAGCTCACGACATAAACGTAAAAAATTTCTCATTGGAATCAAAAGTGCAAATTCAAATAAATATTGGAACTTCATTTTTTACTCATGAAAGTAGCAATAGTTATTGATAAAACTGGTAATACCCAGTGTTGAGGGGATGGGGAATCTGGCATTGTCATACATATCTGGTGAACCTGTAGATCGGTGCATTGTTTTTGGAAATTATTTTGATGATGTAAATCAGAAACTTTATTAAACATTAGACATAATCTTTTAATCCAAGAATTACCTATTCTTAATATTCTCATCAAAGGTGCGTACAAAGATTTACATACAAGGATGTTCATTTCAGCATATTTATAATAGCAGGAGTCCCTGGGCGATACAAATGGTTATCACTCTTGGCTGCTAACCAAAAGGTTGGAAGTTGAAGCCCACCCAGAAGAAATGGCTGGTGATCTACTTCCAAAAAGTCAGCCACTGAAAACTGTGGGGCACAGTTTTACTCTGACACATATGGGGTCACTATGGGTTGGCGTTGTCTTGACAGCAATTTTATTTTTTATAATAGAAGATTGGAATCTATCTAAATGTCTAAAATAGAAAATCGTTTACATACGTACATACCTGGTGTATCTTTAGGATTGACTGTGATCATTAAAATTGAGCACTGGAATGATATGGAGAATGGAAATGCATTTAAATGGGAAAAAGGATTATAAAATAGTGGGGATGACATGATCATAGTTTTCTAGTAGGAAAACAACAACATGGATAACGTATATAAAGAAGATTGGAATAATAAAAAACTATCTGTGATGATTATTCTTGTATGGTGGGATTAAGGATCCTTTTTATTTTTTTCTGTGCTTTTCTATAGGCTTTCCAAATTTACCACAAGGACTATGTTTTGCCTTATAATAAAAATATTATATCCCATTATTAATCAGAATGGGCTTTATATGATAGAAAAAATTATTTTTATTCTGTATTATTTGATCCCTTTAGGACACAGATATTATCGTGTGGGATGTGATCAATGAGAGTGGCCTCTACCGTCTGAAGGGGCACAAGGATGCCATCACACAAGCATTGTTTCTACGAGAAAAGAATCTGCTAGTTACTAGGTAAAAAAATAATGGTTCCATTTCCAGTTCTTTTCTAGGGTAATTCATTGGAGATGTTTTAGAAGAGGGAATTTGCATCATTCCTTACTCGTTTCTCCACACCATACTTCCGTGCTAGTTGTCTCTCTCTTCTTACCCCCCATACAGTATCATAGTTGCTGTCCAGGGTTATTTGTAGCGTTTTTATTCTCTTTTCTGCTCTGTCATTCCTTTTCCCTGGTACCAGCTTTCCTATGCTCCTTAACCTTTTGATACACCTTTTATAGAGTGATTTGTGTCTACCTTGTAGATTCCCAGAGTCAGGAGAACAGAATGTGGAGTATGGGCCGAGTGAATATCAAGCATTTATTTGATTTAGCCTACTTTCTGAGAAGAGATGTACTCCATATTTGGGCTCTCTGAACATCCAATAGGTTGAACCATTTGAAATTTCCATTTGTGTATGTCAGAAGTGGTTAAATACCAGCAGTTTAATATGGCTAAACCTAATATAAGCCCTTGACTAATAGCTGAGAGCTTGGTGGTTTGAACCCACACAGAGGTGCCTCAGAAGATAGTCTGGCAATCTGCTTCTGAAAGGTGTCAGCCTTGAAACCTGTATGGAGCAATTCCACTCAGCACATATGGGGTTGCCATGAATAGAAATCAATGGCAATTAACAACGTCAATGAATTAGCTACCCAGGAAAGGCTAGGATCATAAGCTTTGCCAGGCATTAATTGAAGGAACCATAGTAATGACTTAAAAGAAGTTGTGAAGGAGCATTAAATGCTGGTACCAGTTGAGGATTTGCTTCTGTGGGCTAGGATGCAGGTACATTTGTGTGTTTTGTTCAAATACATAGATTCTGAAAGAGAATGATTCTACAATTCTAATAGAAGATTACACATTACAGTTTAGGGAACATAAGGGAAAGGAAACAGCATCGTGAGGTGGGATTTATGGGAAAGACTGTAAATCAGGTTTTTTTTTTTTTTTTTTTTCGCTCATTTTGGTCATGAAGGAGGATTATATTAGATTTATGTTAATGAAGAGGTGGGAAAGAGGCATTTGAGGTAGGAGGAGAAGAGCCCATTGTATTTGGAGACAAAGGGCGAGTTAATGGGAGGTTTTGAAAGTAGTGCTGAGGAGCCAGGTTTTGACTTTACAGAGAACTTTAAGCCAGTGTGAATTTAAAAAAAAAAAAAAAGAACAGGAATAGACGAGGAGACCAAGTAAGAAACTGTTTAAATAATTCGGACAGGGGGCCTTAAACTCAGGTTTGTGTACAAAAATGGGTTGGAAGGATTCGAGGCTTAAAACTTCACAGAGGAATCATTTTCAGGACATAGAGGCTATCTTTCTGGACATGGAGATAAGGAGCGGGAGAAGTAATAGATATTTCCACATTAGGCAGCCTGAGGGAATTGTGAGGCTGGAAATGGTAGGAAGAAGGGGTGGTGAATCAAGTTCTCTGTTTTTTGGTACTCTGAATGCTAAGTCAGTTTTGTGATTATAGATGAAATATTTTATTTTCTAAATAAAAATGCACCACACAGAGAGTTAAAGAGTTTTACATTTCAGAAAAGTCTGGTAGAATAGTAAGTTTAGACGTTACTGCTGTATATTATTTTTTTAAAGCAACAAATGAGTCCTTGATCTTCCTGTTAGTTTAATGATTCTTCCTAAATGTCGCATTTTGTCCCTTATTTCTTTTCTTAGCGGGAAAGATACCTTAGTGAAATGGTGGGACCTTGATACCCAGCACTGCTTCAAAACAATGGTTGGCCACCGAACTGAGGTAAATGTAGGGTCATGAGTCCAGGGAAAGGATGAGCACAAAGGGAGAAGATGCTTTTCTTCTGTATGTTCTCTGTTTTTACTGCTTACAGTAATCATATGTTGTCTTGAGAGACAATGAGTTTGGTGTATGGTTGAAGAAGTGCCAACCATTGGAACAGACAAAACTGCTCTAGCATTTAGTAAAAATTGGCCTTGGATAAGCTTTTACTGTCTGAGTTCCATCATGTTTAAATGATAAGCCAAATTGTAGCTGTTGATACTAATGGTTACCTGAACATAGGCCTATTGGGTGGATTTCAGGGAATATTTTACACATCTTGGCATCCTAAGTTCCTATCAGGCTTTCAAAACATACCTGGAATTAATGAGGAGGAAAAGCAGAGTAGATTCTTTGTTGATTTGCAACAGTATTTTCATTTTCATTATTTAATTCTTAGAAATTTGAGGCTGAAAATTGTGCAGTAGACATTTATTTGCTAGGCACTGCTGAAAGCAAAGAAGTGTATACTTCTTAAGATCTTCATTTGAGTGAATCCTGGAGTTAGGATTTATGCTGAGTAGCCATTATCTAAATTTAAAAATGAGAAATTAGAGACCGCTAGTATCTCATAAACAATTTTACCATTTTTCTCTCTAAAAGTGAGATTTCTCTTAGTGTATTTTTAAAGGATTGTCTTCATACGCTTTCTCTTAAGACTTTGAAAATGCCTTGGGGATTTTACTACAGTTTAACTCAGGCTTTTGGAATATCACATCATACAGCCTGGAATCTCTTATGGTATCTATCTTTTGTGCTCTAGGTGTGGGGTTTGGTTCTGGTGTCAGAAGAAAAGAGACTCATCACAGGGGCCTCAGACAGTGAACTGAGGGCTTGGGACATCACCTATCTGCAAGAGGTATTCCTTCTTTCTGATCATAGGCAGTGTCCTGTTTTAGCAGTTTCAAAGGCTCTTTGAATTTAGAATCAGATGTAATCATCAGGTACTTCATACAGCACTAGAATGAATTCTGTCACACTGATAACCAGAAAATCCTAAACAAACTTTCTCCTCCTTATATACTCCATTGTACTGTTTTATTTGATTCAGAAGAGTAGCTTTAGGCTTCTAGCTTCCAGTCATCCTAATATTTCAGTTTGTGGGGCTGTTTGCCTGATATTCCTGGACCTTTGGGTGTCCATGGATGGATTTAGAGTATCTGTTAACCTTTCCCCTCAAAAATCTGTGTTGAATTTTGTGTGTTTATAAATATATATATTCTGAAAAGAAGATCTATAGCTTTCTCAGACCCTTAAAGAAATTTGTATGGAAAAAAGGTTAAGGACCTACCTCCTATTTAGTTGGAGTTAGGTGTGTAGTGTTGTGTCCAGTAGCCATTTTGATGGGCTGTATGTCACTAGACTGAGGTTTATCTTTTCTTTGAGGAGAAAGTGTTACCTCTCTTGCAATTCTTTATGCCAGTTTGAACTTTCCCTCTGGAATATGGTGGACCTTTAACTTAGGAGCAGAGAAGATTTTGAAGTTAATGAAGATTGGGCCATGTTTTTACTTCGTTACTAAACAATAGTTTTTATTTTGTGGAAAGTCACTGGAGATAGTATAATGAATAATGTTTTGTTTGTATCGATATGTAGCCAGTTTTTAGTATATTCTTATATGTGCCCTGCCATAGGTTTGGTCAGAGAGACCACTGATTGGAAACTGTTTGTTTCTCTAAGGAAAGGTTTCTAAGTCATCAGGGTTAAGAGTCACTTCCTAGAACACATTATTTCAGCTTTTTATTTCCCCATTTTTATCAAACAGATTGAAGATGTGGAAGAACCAGAGCCCAAGAAAATCAAAGGGCTTTCCATGGGACTGCAGGACACACATGAAGCAAAGGATGGTACCCTCGAGCTGGATGAAGCTCCTGAGGATGTAAATCATTTTTATTTCTCATCTTCAATAGAATTGAATTCTAAGAAAAGGGAGGTTGCAGATTTTTAAACTTAAATTTCTTGGTGTCATTTTAGAGAATAGTTTATCTTTGTCACTTCCATTTCTCGGCAGCATGTCTTTTCAGGAGTTCAGTAGAACTTACATTTAACCTTCCTCCTCTCTGGGTTCTTCTGTAGCGCATCCTTTCATGCAGAAAAGCTGGTTCCATAATGCGGGAAGGAAGGGACAGAGTTGTGAACCTTGCTGTTGACAAGACAGGCAGAATTCTCGCCTGCCATGTGAGTAACCAGGCTTACTAGAAAATAGCAAGAACTAGGCTGTTCTTTCAGATACTCATTTTGCTTTCATATGCAGTGAAGCAGTGATTTTTTTTTTTTTTGTCCCGTTAATTCATTACATGGTGCTATGTGGACCTGTAATCCCAACCTTCTGTTGTCATAACGACAATAGTAATAATAATTATTATTATTGTTCTCATTATTAGTGACCATTTATTAAATGCTTGCTTTTCTAAGCAATTTAAAAACATTTAACTTCCTATGTAGTGTTCAGAGCAACACTGTAGTAGGCTGTGGCAGTCCTCACTTTACAGATGAGAAAACAAACTCAGATTGTTGTCCAAGGTAATACAGCTTGTAAGGGCAAAAAAAATAAAATAAACATTTTTGTTTAGTTCTTACAGAGAATAAGCTAAAATAAAATTGCCTATCATGGATTCACATCAGCCTTTTGCCTTTCTAGGGAACTGATTCTGCGCTAGAAGTATTTTGTATTCTTTCCAAGGAAGAAATTCAGAAGAAAGTGGATAAGAAGATGAAGAAAGCTAGAAAGAAAGCAAGGTGCGTTTTTTAACTAATGAAGTATCGTGGGTGGGTCACATTTTACTGATAGGAAAACTGGCTTCTTTAAGGAAATGCTTACTGTATTACCAATTACTGTGCAAAGTCAGAAGGATTTGTGATGCACTGGTGATGCAAATTTTGAATTTCTGCCCTTTACTACATCTTCACAACTAACATATTTTTGAGTCATAATGTCAGAGCCACATGGAGCTAGCAAAACTATAGATTTTAAAAAAAAACAACAACTTCTAAACTGCTTAACTCTCAGACTGTGGTAGTTTTCAGTGGCAGCTGCCTAGAAGGAAGGAAGTTAAGCTGGGTTGCAAAATACTAACCTTTTGGACTGTGAGAAAAAAGACTGGTTGGACACATGAAACTGAAGTTCGGGGACAGTATAAACTTCAAATAAGTCATTGTTGCCATAGAAATCCATTTCTCAATTGTTGAAATTTATCAAGTTTCAAAGAAATAAAAAAATCACCTGACTTGGCAAATCTTTTGAGACCTACTCTGATTTATTTCATAATCTGGTGACATGGTTGGATTTTTATATGCAGGTCACTAAATTTTCTAAAAAGTCTGGAAGTTAGAAAAGTTTACCAGAAACATTTTAATGAAGGAATTGGAATTACAAAGACTTGTCGCAGGAAATTTTATGGTTTTTGAATTCAGGATCTGTTTATTGAGAGTACTCATTAAATGCAAAAATGCTTTGTATGTCACTGTAGTTTACATGGTGTTTCTACAGACACAGCGTTGATTCTCTTTGGTAATCCTTTGTGCTTAAGTTACTTTCCTAGGATCACACAGCTTGTTAGTCTCAGAGCTAAAACTTGAACTCAAGTGATAAAACTGCTTCTAGAAAAGTGATAGTCATGACGCTCTCTATTTTCCCCCCTCTAGATTAAATTCTTGCAAAGGGGAGGAGAAAGACCTTGAAATCAATGTTGAAATGGGTCTGCAAGATGAAATCCAACGGGTGACTAACATCAAAACTTCTGCCAAAATCAAGTGAGTACAAATAAAAAACAGTGTCTGAAGTCATTATAGAGATAGTAAACTACAAGGTTTTATTGGCTTTTTCAGGATACTTGTAGCTGCCTGTATCAATTTTATATTTGGAGACAGTGATCTGGGACACCTGTGTCACACTCTGTACCTACTGCCCTCACTGTAGGCCCAGTTACTGATCATCTCGTATTTATTGTAATTCCCTTTTGGTTATTCATTTACTGTTTTTTTCTTGTTGCCAACGTGTATGTCCAAGTTCAAAAAGAATTTAAGGTCACTTACAAGAAATACATAGATAAGAACAGATATATGTCAGAACCAGGACCTCAGCCCGCATTTCTTTGACTTAAAAGCCTATATATGACTACAGTACAGTAGTCAGATCACTCCTTCATTTGTAAAATTTCTTGTACTTGCTTAGGCTTCATGTAGATTGAGGACATTGCAAAGCAGTCTTTCCCTAGAAGTTAACCTTGTCAGCCAAGATGGTGGCTAGAACATTTGATGTGCATGTTTTCCTACGCAGATCCTTTGACTTGATTCATTCACCTCAAGGAGACTTAAAGGCTGTCTTCCTGCTGCAAAACAATCTGGTGGAATTATATTCACTGAATCTATCTGCATCTACACCCCAGGCTGTCAGGACAAGCAGAATCACCATTGGGGGTCATCGCAGTGATGTGCGGACCTTGTCATTCAGCTCCGACAACATTGCTGTCCTGTCAGCAGCAGCTGATTCCATTAAGATATGGAACAGGTTTGTGAAATGACGTTTCCTGTAGTTTCATCCAGTAGTATTTTCTTCCCTGTGAATTTGATGGTTAGTTAGTAGCTTTCTAAGGCCCCAAATATAATTCCCTCAAAATGTATCTTCAGTGCATTTTGGCCATATGCTTGTGGAGCTTTAGGGTAAGAAAAGTTGCCTTTTTAAAATTTCGTGAAGAAAATGCCAGCTTATTCCATGTCTGGAAGTTGTAGCTGTACTTAGCTAGAAAAAAACACAGAACTGTACTGCCTGCTTTTTAAATTCAGATAGGCTGTTAGTGCTCTCCAGAAATTTTGCTGTATTTCTCAGTCACTCTTTTACTTTCCAAAATGACTGGTTTACCTCTTCTCATCTCTCTTCAAACCTCAGACACCTCCAGCACCTTTAAGAAGATGACCTTGCTTCCTAGTTCACTGAAAAACATAGAAACATTTAGAAGAGAAAATTGTACACTCCCATCACGTCAGGATTGCTATGAGTCGGAATCGACTCAATGGCACCCAGCAACAACAACAATCACATCTATACCCACATGATATGCCTTTTCTCCTGTTACCAGGTTGATGATCTTACCCTAGGCTAATCACAACTTTATACACGAGCTGCTTTCTCCTCCCTTTCTATTGGATCATTTCCATCTCTTCGTTATCTAGTGCTGCTATAACAGAAGTACCACAAGTGGATGGCTTTAACAAAGAGAAATTTATTCTCTCACAGTCCAGGAGGCTAGAAGTCCGAATTCAGGGCACCAACTCCAGGGGAAGGCTTTCTCTCTCTTTCGGCTCTGGGGGAAGGTCCTTGTCATCAGTCTTCCCTGGTGGAGGAACTTCTCAGCGCAGGGATCCTGGGTCCAAAGGATGCACTAGTCTCCTGGCTCTTGTTTCTTGGTGGTATGAGGTCCCTGTCTCTCTACTTAATTCTAATTTTTTATATCTCGAAAGAGATTGACTTAAGATTAAATCTTGTAGATTGAGTCCTGGCCTCATTAACATAACTGCCTCTAATCCTGCCTCGTTAACATTGTAGAGGTTAGGATATACAACACATAGGAACATCACATCAGATGACAAAATGGTGGACGATTACACAATACTGGGAATCATGGCCTAGCCAAGTTGATACATTTTTGGGGGGCACAGTTCAATCCATGACACCATCATTATGCAGATTGCTATGACATCTCTCATTTTAAGAGAAATAATAACCCTCCATCATCCCCACATCCTTCTCCAGTTACTTCCCCATTCTCACTGTCGCTGACTCTCTTTTCATTCTGTTTTCATCTGTCTCCCACCAGGCGTTTGACCCCACCATTTCAAGGAAACAGCTCTTGTCATTTCAACAGTGATCTTCAAGCTTCTAAATCCAATGACCTATTAGCTTTTATCATTCTCTCCTTGAATTGATAACTTTCTTCTTTTTGAAACACTTTATTTATTTGACTTTCATTACTTTCTCTTCCGCTACTGGCTCTTTCTTCCCAGTCTTAGCTGGAGCCTTCTCTTCCTGACTTCTGAATGTTGGCATGGTTCAGGGTGGATTCTTGGACCTTTTCTTCATCTACACTTCATTTATGTGATGTGTATACCAGTGATGCATAAATTTATATTGCAAGCCTTAGTATCTCCTGTGAACACTGGACTTGTATTCAATTGCTTTGTATACTATTTGGATGTCTAATTAGGCATCTCAAACTGTTATATGTCCCAAACCAAACTTGCGATCCGTATTTCTCCAACACTTCCCCACCTGAGTAAATTATAACTGCTTCCTTCCAGTGGTTTAAGGCCAAAACCTTGTAGCCATCCTTGACTCCTTTTTCTCATATCCCACATCCAACCCATTAGCACATCCTCTGAGCTCTACCTTCAGATTGTATCCAGAATCCAACCACATTGTGCCACCTGCACTGCTACCACCCTGATTCAAACCACCATCATCTTTCATCTGGAATATGGTAACAGCCTCCTAATTTGTCTCCCTGTTTCCTTGCTTGCCCCTCTGAAGTCTCTTATCAACACAGCGGTCAGTGTAATCTTTTTATAATGGTTCTTATAGACTTTACCTCTTAGCACCTTTCCCTTCTGTCCTATAAGAGCCACACAGCCTTCTTGCTATCCCTTGAACACAACAAGCATGCATCTGCCTCACAGCTATTGTGCTTGCTGTTCTTTTTGTTTGGAATGATCTTCCTCCATTTATCTACAGGCTTTTGATGTCTTTTATCAAGTGACAATATGCTATACTCCATTTCCTTACACCAGCATTGTTTCTTCTTAGCACTTACTGTCATTCCAGATACCAGATGTTTACATATTTAGTTGTTTATTGTTCATGTCCATTCCTCCCTCAAAAGAATATTAAGCTTTTTGAGGTTAGGCACGTCTGCTGTAATATTCCCAGTACCTAGAAGAAAGAGTTCCTGGCCTGGAGTGAACATTCAGTAAATGTTTGTTGAATGAAGTGGGCACTTAATATATATTTCTTGAATGGATGAATGTTTATGGTTCTGTAAAATGAACTTTGCTTGTAGGGATATGCTAATTTGACTTGGAATCCCGTGGGCTTGTTTGCTTCTTGGTAATGACAGATTGGGTCCTATTGAGCCTAGCAGATGCTGTTCTCTGCCCTGCCTGTGTATAATCCCCATTCCTTAGGATTAGGAGGCCCCTACAAAGAAAACAAAGTACAGTTTAATGTTTTCTTCCTTCCCTGAGCCAAGGGTTATCAAGACTTTTGTCTTCTCTCATGTTGATCACTCTGTGTGGCTAAGTGTGTATTGAAATGTAAATGCTCACTTCTAAGATGGGGAAGCATGTTCTCTTAATTCTCTTAGCATATGAGTTCTTTATGCTTCTTTCTCACAGGTCTACGCTGCAGTGTATTCGCACAATGACCTGTGAATATGCACTTTGCTCATTTTTTGTACCTGGTGATAGACAGGTAGTCATTGGAACAAAGGTAAACTAAAACTTGTTCTTGGATTTCTGGGACTTTTCTACCCGATATTTAATGTTTTGTTTTTAAAAAATATCAAGACATATGTAAAGTTAAACCCTCCCCAAAAAAATGCGTTGCCATCGAGTCAATTCTGACTCATAACGACCCTATAGGACAGAGTAGAACTACCCCATAGGGTTTCCAAGGAGCAGCTGGTGGATTTGAACTACTGACCTTTTGGTTAGCAGCCTGAACTCTTAACCACTGTGCCACCAGGGCTCCGTGTAAAGTTAAGAGGAAGGAAATTAAAGTTATGACCAAGAGATAACTACCATTAACATTTTTGATGATCATTCTTTCATGTATCTTTTTATGAGCACATATATAATTGTGTTTTGGGCAGATTGATGATAAAGTATATATGTACCTTGCATCATGCTTGGCAGATAGAAGTAGTTGATTAAAGGCAAACTGACCAAGTTCTCATCCCCAGCTGTTAATCAGATTGAGAGACAGCCGTGTGGAAATAGGCAGCTTAGAATTTAGAGCACGAAGACGTGAATTTGATTCAGATTCTCCGCCTTACAAAATGGATCATTTGAAGCAAGTCACTAACTTCTCTTAGTGTGTTTCTTCATCTATATAATGGGATGATGATGCTTGCTTTCTGATAGTGGCTTTGACACCAGACTGGCCTAGGTGTAGATCCGGCTCCACCACTCACTTTCTGTGTGACCTTTGGGCAAGTTACTAACCCTGTTATCCTTGGTTTTCCCATGTAAAATGATAATAGCCTATGTCACCAAGGTGAAGTATGCAAAGCACTTAGCAAAGAGACTGGCACTCAGCAAATACCCAGCAAGTATGAGCTGATAGAAGACATTAAAGTCCCTGAGTGGCACAAGCAGTTCAGTGCTCGACTGCTAATGGAAAGGCTGGCGGTGCAAACCTACCCAGAGGCACCCCAGAAGATAGGCCTGACAATCTGCTTTCAAAAGGTCACAGCCTTGAAAACCCTGTGGACTGACTCTGCTTTGCACGTGTGGGGTGGCCGTGAGTTGGAACTGAGTCAATGACAGCACCGAAAGCAGAGGTGGTAGTAGCAGTGGTAGTGAGAATAAAGTGAAATACTGATACATGGAATATTTTGAAAAGTGCTTTGTAAGTATTTAGCATCATTATCCCCACAAACCAATGTTATATGTGGATGATTTTATTAGAAAACCTGTGAATCACAGTGAATAGGTCTTATCTAGCAAAAAGTGTAAAACAGGCCAGAGAGATTTTAGGGTCATTGTCAGGGTAATAGTATTAACTTTTCAATCAAAAATTTCCCTTGTTTTTCATTCATTCTTTCAGCAAATGTCCACTGAATATTTGCTGTTGGGAAAGCATTTTGTTAATTGTTTTGAAGACTACCTGTACAACTAAAACAGAATCCATAGCCTAGTCCCTGTGCTAGACAGTTAATGCACATTATCTTAGAATGCTCCTTAGAAGTGAGAATGGCGAGACTTTATCTCACTTACTTTGGACA
Source organism: Dugong dugon (assembly GCA_030035585.1). Classification (NCBI taxonomy): domain Eukaryota; kingdom Metazoa; phylum Chordata; class Mammalia; order Sirenia; family Dugongidae; genus Dugong; species Dugong dugon. Next base: position 159,905,376 of record CM057462.1, read on the forward strand.
TGTTATCAGGGACCAGTCCCTGGAGAAGGACATCATGCTTGGTAAAGTAGAGGGTCAGTGAAAAAGAGGAAGACCCTCAACAAGATGGATTGACACAGTGGCTGCAACAACAGGCTCAAACATAGCAGTGATTGTGCGGGTGGCACAAGACTGGGCAACGTTTTGTTCTATTATACATAGGGTCGCTATGAGTCAGAGCCGACTCGACAGTACCTAACATAACATAACGTTTCAGTTAATCCCCATAACAGCTTAGAGAGGTTGGTGATATAAACCCCATTTTACAGGTTCATGGAGAATCAATTCACCAGTGGTCATAGGGTTGGACAGAGGCAGATCTGGGATTCACATGTTCAGGTTTACACTGTTTCCACCGCATTGTGCAGAAACTCATCGTAGATCAGTCTTTGCCTCTCTGTGTGTGTTACACGCTGACACCATGATCATGTCATCCACAAAGCTCTCAACCTGAGCTGTGCAACCATGGTTTTCTAAGCTACTGTGATTTTTAGTTTTTAGTTCATCATCCTCCCTAGCATTGTAGATGGATTTCTATTTGTCTGTCATTGGCAATGTATTATAGAGGAAGCAATCAAAACTAAATGGAGAAGAGTTGGTTATGGCAGTAACTAGAAGATAACCCACTTAAAACCAAACAAACCAGTTGCTGTGGAGTTGATTCTGAATCATGGTGACCCCATGTGTCAGAGTAGAACTGTGCTCCATACAGTTTTCAGTGGCTTATTTTTCTGAAGTAGATTGCCAGGCCTTTCTTCCCAGGCACCTCTGGGTGGACTTAAACCACCAACCTTTCATTTAGAAGCCAAGTGTTTAACTATGCGCACCACCCAGGGACTGCTAGCCCACCTAAAGGATTGGTTAAACTTTAAAGGTTTTCATGTTTGTCATTTGCTGTTCTGTGTATATTTGCCTGTGGCCATGAAATTTCCCTTTCAGAGTTTCCCTTCCAGAGTCCAGTATACTAAGATTATACATACCACTATATAGTTACACGGTGTGGTGGCCCTGCCAGAGTTAACGCAGCACGTCAGGAAGGGAGTTAATGGCATTGATTGACATAAGGAATACAGAGCACAGAACTTGGTGTCCATTTCCTAAGAAACTGGCCATATTTTTTGCTGCCTGGTTATGCAGTCTTTTCTAAATTGTGTAGGCATGAATCGAAGAGGTTGTAGGTGTGCTCACGAGAGATGTATTCATTTTGTGTTTTGTTAGACAGGGAAGCTGCAGCTTTATGACTTGGCCTCTGGAAATCTGCTGGAGACGGTAGATGGACATGATGGAGCTTTGTGGTCCATGTCCCTCTCTCCAGATCAGGTACCCAAACTACATGTTAGAGATCTGGACTTCAGCACTCTGGCTGCATTTCCCAATTCTTGCATCAGAGTTCTACTGCTGCTAAAGAAAGATTTCATTCAGGATTTCGTTTTTAAAAAACTGCTTTTTGTGTAATCCTGAGACTTCAGATATACCATCTCATTTACCTGGTAATGTAAATAGCTGTCACTATGAAATGAATTCTTGCTCTGCTGTTCTTGATCATCAACTACATGACATCAAATTGCTTCCCCTTATGAATTTTTTTCCACTGGTTTGTGATACTTCTTAAGAAGTATTCTCTTGTGTAACACAAAGCAGAGAATAGAGTAGACTTTTCTGTTCTCCTCTTAAGCTTAAACATCTATGGCAATATAAGATTGGTATTTTTAGCAAATATGCCAGCCCTTACAAATCAATAAAAGTGTGGTCCCCTTCAAAGGAGTCACCAGGGGAACCATGTACCTGTTAGAGTGATGGTGCTGTTGCTCAGAACATTTTGAGTTTTTTGTTGTTGTTGTTTTTCTTTTATTTTAAGACTGTGGCCCAATTTGTTTGAATATTCTCAATGGTGGCATACCGTTGGTGGCAGAATTCGTTGAGAGTAGATAACTATTTTTGGGAAAAATACATCTGGAATTTAGAGTGGGTAGTAAATGCCATTTGGGTTCCAAACAACTGAATTTAAAATAGTAATGATGTCTTGCATTTATGTAGTGTTCTATCTTTTCCAAAGTATTTTCACATCCATGTCATTTATTGTTTTCACAGTGGTTTTGTAAACTAGCTAATTTTTCTGTATTTGTTTCATGTTATATATCCATAAAATGAGTGAATAGATATCTAAAGTGCAGTTTTCTGACTCCATGTTTTTATTAACTTTCCACTAACACTACAATGTATTGAGACTAATTGTCTTGTGATTTGAATACAGTTTCAAATGTGTTTTAAGCAGGAGCAACATTGTAGGAATAAATTTGTACTTTCTGAGGTGAATACTTTGAGCAAATTTATTTAAATTATCAAATCTGATATGGAACAAACTATAACTAGGGCTTTTCATTAGTTATCATCTAATCTACATTAGTCTCTGCTGGGAATTCTCATGTAAGGTCTGGGGTAACAGCCCCAAATAGCAATGAAGGGAGTTAAGGACAAGCCACAATTTTAATTCTTACCCCATGCCATTAAAATCTTTTCTTTTTTTCCTAAAGAATATTTTATTGCGTGTTCTTCTCAGAGTTTCTGTGCTACCTAAAATAGTTTATAACTGAAATGTCATTTGATTTCCAGCGTGGCTTTGTGACAGGTAGTGCAGATAAATCTGTCAAGTTCTGGGATTTTGAATTGGTGAAAGATGAAAATAGTACCCAAAAGAGGTAAGTGGACATTTTTTTATTTCTGTCCATTTTTTGGAGGAAAAATGGGAAGCCACTGAATGGCTTTTTGACATATGTATCTCATAGGACCCTTTTGTAATAAGTTGAACTCAAAAGTTTTTTTCAGGGTTGGGGGGGATGTGTATATGTGAAAATATACACAGCAAAACATACACCAACAATTTCTACATGTACAATTCAGTTACACTGATTACATTCTTCAAGTTGCGCAGCCATTCTCACTATCCTTTTCAAGATTATTTCACCACCATTAACATAAACTCACGCTCCCTGAGCTTCTCATCTGACCTTTTTGGTTGCTGTTGTCAATTCGATCCCGTATAGATAATTCTTTAAAAGAGCACAATGCTCAAGGCAGACGTTCTTTACTAATTAAGCTAAACTATTGTTTGGTTTAAAGATGGTTTCAGGGGATAGTTTCGGTTTAAAGATTATCTCGGCAATAGTTTTGAGGGGTCATCCAGCCTCAGTGGCTCCATCAAGTCTGCATTTCATGAGAATTTGAAATTCTTTTCTAGATTTTCCCCCTTTTGATCAGGATTCTTCTATAGAATCTTTGATCAGAACTAAAGTCAGGAGTGTTTTTAGAATTATCTGTTTGTAGACTGCTCATTTATTTTTTCTTGGTGCTTTCTATGATGCTAGACTTTCTGTGCAGCAGACCCGGACCTTGCAACTAGATGAGGATGTCCTGTGTGTCAGTTACTCTCCCAACCAAAAGCTGTTGGCTGTGTCTTTGCTGGACTGTACTGTGAAAATTTTCTATGTTGACACTCTGAAGGTACAGTGGTCATGCCTGAGAATGTTTTCTTTCTTTCTGACTGACCCTTAGGAATTTGGGTTGAGACTAAAAGGAAGGGGCCTTGACTGTACCCAGCAGTACTATGTTTCTGAAAATTTACATGTGAATAAAACCATTTTATATGCACTAGGGAAGCTCAAAATTTGAAAGAATTTTATAGGTCATAAATTTTCTTTAAAACAAGTCATGTTTTATATATTCAGAATCTTGTGGCTAGAAAGGCTGGTAGTAGCCACTAGTTTTAAGAGGACTGATAGTTGTCCTGGCTGTGATTTCACACATCAGGGTCATTTAGGTTGCTTTTAAAAGTATAGATTACTGGGCCCTACAGCGAGAGCATCTGTACTGGGACCCAGAGAGTAGGACTGGGTTGGACCTGGGAATATTTTTGTTCAACAAGTACCCCCGCGTCTTTTCAGCTAAGAGATCCAGAGAACATTTCTCTGCCACAGTCTGACTGAGGCAGTAGCTTCCAGGGGCATCCTTAGCGCCACTATATTGCAGTATTCTTGGCAAGTGCGTATAGGATCTATTTAGTGAACACAAGTACTCTTAACAAGCTGCCTTCAGTGGTTTTGTATTTGAAAATATCATATAAAGCAATCCAGAATAGTGTTTAAAGTTTTAAACTTGTATTTTAGACCCACATGTAATAAATTATGCCTGTATCTTACAAACAAATATGAATTAATTATTTATGTATATATATTTTTTTTAATGTTTAGTTTTTTCTCTCATTGTATGGACACAAACTGCCTGTTCTGTGCATGGACATCTCTTACGTAAGTAAAGTTTAGATAGTATCTCGGTAACAGTGAGTTTTATAAAGCAGACCCTGTCTCAGTTCTTGGCTTGATTTCCTTCATTTAGAGTATTTCATTATCCTGTTATATATCTGACTTCTCAAAAATTAGTCATAAAATAATAAATATTATCATCACACCTTAAATATATATACTACTTTAGTGTTTTCAGAATACTTTTACAAGTATCTCAGTTCTTATAACTAACTCCCTTTGGTGATTTCCCCAAACAATACTTTGTTCTCGAAAATACTGTGATTGGTAGAGTGCCTTGAAATATGAATGACAGTCAAAAAGGCATCCGCCTCTGTTCTGAAGGATAATATTGTTGACGAGGATGGAACTGTGCTTTGTATTTAGATATTTATGATATTTTGCACTGTATATACTTTTGTCTTTTTAGCAAAATCACATTTCTGTAAGATGTCTAGTTGTGATTAGGAGTGGCAATGTGTATTTTAGAAACCGTTTGTGTTCTGTATGAAAGTAACTGAACTCATGTTCTAGCTGTCTGTGATTAGTGGCACTAACAGCAAGTTGCAGAATTAAAAATATTTCCAATTTTCTCATTATGTTGATAACCATTTGAACTAGGCATTGAAATACGAAAGATAAGACAAACTGATGGAAATGTAGGATAATAGGCTAGGTCATAAACATTCTAGTGGATTCTCCCCAGCCTCATTTTCTCCTCCTCTTTCCCTTCTCTGTTTTCTCCCCTCAAATCGCAGAGATACTTGAGATTCCTTTTCCTGTCTGTTTAACAGATAGATAACCTACATCAAGGCGTATCACTGCCCTATGGCAGTACAAAAATATTTCAGCCACAAAATTCTTGCTTTCGCTTGACAAGTTTTTTAAGTAGCTCTATAGAAAAAGCAGATAATTAGATGTTCTTCGTAGAGAGATGAAATTTTTTTTTTAAGCATTGATTTTAATGTTTTTGGAAGAAATGGGTTAAATGTTCTGGTTAGCTTTTCTTTATCTAACTTACAGTGTTCAGATGATTAAGTAATGTTTCACTCCTGTCTGTTATAGGACGGGGCACTAATAGCAACCGGCTCTGCTGATAGGAATGTGAAAATCTGGGGCTTGGACTTTGGGGACTGCCACAAGTCTCTGTTTGCACATGATGACAGGTAAATGTTTTTTCAAAGATCTCCCTATGTGTCACTGTAACTATCATTTTCCTTGAGTATCTGTGTCTATTATTTACTGTTCTAGTGATAATTGAAAAGTTCTACAATATAAATAGTCTGACACTGTAGAAGTAGCTATTTAAAAGATATACCTGGAAACTTTTTGTGTCTGTAAAACTCTTTTTACTAACCTGGACTTCGATGACATTTGAATACTTCTCTCACTTTTCAGTGTGATGTACCTACAGTTTGTACCCAAGTCTCGCCTCTTCTTCACTTCTGGAAAAGACCGTAAGATTAAGCAGTGGGATGCAGACAAATTTGAACACATACAAACTCTGGAGGTAAACTCTTAGCTGGTTTGCTTGGTCAGAACTTAAAGAGTGAGTGTTGATCTCCCACTAATGTAAACAAGTGATAGTATGTGAAGTATTCTTACTCAGGATTTTTTATTTTTGCTTTCTCTTTATCTAGGGTCACCACCAGGAAATATGGTGCTTGGCTGTAAGCCCCAGTGGGGACTATGTTGTGTCAGCATCCCATGACAAATCTCTGAGACTCTGGGAGAGAACAAGGGAGCCACTTATTCTTGAGGAAGAAAGGGAGATGGTAAGAATTTAGGCTTGGGTACAAATATGCTAGTGGGTATCAGGTAGGCTGTCCAAGCTGAAATTTTCTGTCAGTCACACCACATTCATTGCAAGTTCAACAACCTCCAAGAGATGTGCTTCCAAGACCAGTATCACCCATTTCAGAAGCCAGGCAGAGACAAAGATGTCATTAGTGGATTATATTTTGAAGGAAGCAGCTTCTCACTGCTTCATTTTCATTTCACCTAGCGAGCAAGGTTTTCTCTCATACTAACTTATATCTCTCTTGACAGCAAAGGGAAGCAGAATATGAGGAGAGTGTGGCCAAAGAAGACCAACCAGCAGTAAGTAGATCTTTAGGGGCCTGAGATTGTTCCTTGTTAGTTACCGTACTGAAATTTACTACAGTTTCAAGAATTTCTAATGGAATTAGACTTGGGGCTAGATGCTAAAGCCACAATCAGCTGATATGGGAAAGAGTCTCTGTAGTGCTTTTTATTTAACTCTCCTGATTTTATGGGACAAGTGACTTTTTTTTTTTTTTTTTTTTTTTTTTTTTATTGGATACTTGTCATTCTGGCTTTTTTTTTTTTTGAAAGGAGGTTCAGGCTTTATGGTGTTGGTTCATTTGCTGTAGAGCAGAAGAAGAAGAAAGAAATTTGAGGAATTGGGCATTCTCTTTCAACATTTGTGGCAGCAGGATATGCTTACGACAGTGCATGTAATAAATACTTAACATAGTGTCTACAACTTACGGTAGCACTTAGCTAGTGGTAGCTGATAATACTGTTATTATTGTAAAATAATAATGCCTGTTCTTTTATAGTGGTAGATTAATTCATTGACTTTGTAACTCTTGTCAACAATACTATTCAGTGATCTCTTTGTTTCTGGCAGGTTCCAGGGGAAACTCAAGGCGGGAACTACTTTACTGGAAAGAAAACTATTGAAACAGTCAAAGCAGTAAGTTGATATATAGTGTAGTATCTCATTTCTTAATAGAATCCTGATGGGATCCCAAATTTTTAGTAAAAGCCCTACTCTTTATCAACCAAATACCCCTTCTGTGGCAAAAAGTTGGTGAAATTTAAAGGTGGAGATCATAACCTCTGTGTTTCTCCCTTATAGCTAGGGACAAGAATAGTCCTGAATCTGTTTAATTGATGCATGGTTTCTAGAAAGGAAAGCTGAGCCCCTCCTGAGAGTAGCATCTTGCAGGTGTTCCTGTGAGCTGTGCCCAGATATGGTTTCACCTAGGTCGATCACACTTAGTCTCTTCCCTGTAAAGTAAAAAAGAAAAACCAAAGACTCCTTTAAATGCTGTTCGACACTCTTGGCACATCTTTATTAAACTGAGTCAACCTACTGCTTTTAGAAAATTTCCAGTCAAGTCTTCTAGTTGTAGTGTCCTAGGGTGACGGAGTGTGTTATGATGGTTGCTGTCCTTTGTCATCTTCTGAGTAGGCTGAGAGGATCATGGAGGCTGTAGAGCTATACCGAGAAGAAACTGCAAAAATGAAAGAACACAAAGCCATTTGTAAAGCTGCAGGGAAAGAGGTAAATAGTCCCATTAAATTATGCTTTGGGAAAGAGTTATAAATAGAGACAGTTCCTGAGAAGGAAACCACCATTTAAGGATTTATTAACTCACACCCACAAATAAGACAAATGTAATAGAATCTCTTGTAATTCAAATATTAGAAGAAAGGAATAGAAGAACTGTGGGAAGAAGGAAGCTTGGTCTTAATGAGAAGGAAAGGATAGGAAATTATAGATTGAAGTGATTATTGTATTGAGTAGAAAATCATGTTGGTTTAATTGTTGGGTTTGTCGGGGCAGGGTGACCATTTCAGGTGCCTGGTATTGCCCAGTATTTTGCCCAAATTCATTCATGAGTACTATAATAATTAAAGAGCCTGATAATTCTTTCATACTCTTGGTTTTTAGGGTCTCTTATTTTTCAAAATTGCAAAATACTGTCGAAGTCTTGTTTTTTAGTGATTTGGTTTAATGATTCTTTGTAGGTTCCTCGTCCCATCAACCCCATCCTGATGGCTTATGGCAATATCTCAGTGAGTAGAATGTCTAACGGTTTCCCCTTGGTTATTCACAGGTTATTTTCAGGGACAAGAGGAAATGAGGCATTGTGATTTGAGGGATGGATATGTTGGGAAATATTTTGGCTTTCAAAATCTCTCTTGAATGGTGATATCTTCTAGGGTGTTTTGTATTTCAAAAGGACCACTTTAGGATAACTTCCAAGTCAGCCTTTTTGGTGGTACTGTACTGGCATTCTCTGTTTTCTGGTGTTTATTTTTGCTCAGTGTCCAAAGCACTTTGAAGATTTTATTCATCTAAATGAACTTTGAAGTTTTTGGAGGAGAAGTTGACATAAATCAGATAAATGAGGGGAGAGAGAGAGAGAGAAAGTAATGAGAAAGTGTATAATAACCTAGCAATTTTTAGTTGCTTGGTATTTGACTCACATGTTTTGTTCATGTTCATGGTAATCATGTAAATCAGTGTGTCTTCATCCTATACATATGGAAAGTGGACTGACTTATAGATACAAGGTAACATAGTTGGTAGATGACAGCTGGAGTGTGAACCCAGACCTGGGTAACTCCAAAGCCCAGACTCATCTTGCCATTTTAGAACACTGTTTCTCAAGTGAGAGAGAGGGGTCCCTGTTTTTTTAGGAGATAGAAATTAGAGAGCTTCAATAGAAACCAACCAAGAGTATCACTAATGGTGTTTTCCTTCCTTTGTAGCCTTCAGCTTATGTATTAGAGATTTTTAAAGGAATCAAGTCAAGGTGAGTCCTAGTGCACAACTAACATAATTTGTCAGCTAAAGACATTTATCGAATGCTTATTTGAGTATATTTTGGAAAGAATACCGAAGGGGAGGGAAGAAAAGAAAGGTTATTTATAATTGACAGTTTTCTTTATAGATTTAACTGTGTCAAAATCTTGATGGAAAATAATTTCATTCTAATATTCTTTTTGAAGTGCTAGAACATGGAGACTCCTAAAGTGTAAAGGGACAAATGAAGGGTGGTACTCCTTTACATCGTAGGTAATGAAGTTATAATTTGATCAGAAGTACCACCTGTTAACATTTTTTGTTATATATTTCTTTTGGTATATTTTCTATGTACTTACACAATTGGAATCATACTATATAGTTTTCTAATCCTCTTTTTCACATAATATTTCTTGCACAGTTACTCATTTTATTAATACTCTTCAAAAACACATCATTGAATTAATTCCAAATATTCTGTTGCATGAATAATATTGTTGGATGTGTTGCATTCTTCAGTGCTATCATCAAAAATGCTTCAGTGAAAACCTTTAGTCGTCTGTCTTTGTGTAGTGGTCTGATAACTGATGGGTATAGATTGCTGAGTTGCTTCCCAAAGTGCTTCTACTAGTTTCTGCCAGGATTTTAAAAATTCTTCGCCAGTTTGAAAGGCAAAATGTAGTATTGTATTATTTTCATTTCTTTTGATTATTAGTGAAGTTAAAATTTTTATCTTATTTATTGGCCATTTCTATTGCTTTTTGTGAATTTTTAGTTAATGTTTTTTGTGCTTTTTAGTAGTTTTTAAGAATTTATTGGTTTTTTTAAGAATTCTTTGTATGCTTTGTCATATATTTTTAGAAATAATTTTTTCTTGTTTGTGATTTAAGGGGACCTGGTGGTGCAGTGGCTAAAGCTCTGGGCTGCTAACCGAAAGGTCAGCGGTTTGAACCCCTCAGCCACTCCACGGGAGAAGGATGTGGCAGTCTGCTTCCATAAAGATTACAGCTTTAGAAACCCTATGGGGCAGTTCTACTCTGTCCTGCAGGGTTGCTGTGAGTTGGAATCGACTCGACAGCAACGAGTTTGGTTATTTATTTACCTTTTGATGTTTTTATGAGTTCTACCTACTGAAGGTTATCATTTTTCACAACAAACCATAGTATCTAAATGCATCCCTAACAAGAAATAAACAGGACCTGTGTGAGAAAAATGACGAAACTTTACTGGAGAAATATAAAAGAAACTACATTAATGGAGACTTTATACGTTACTAAATGGGAAGACTGTTGTAAATATTTAATTTTTCTTAAACTAATTTATAGGTTTGTATTCCAGTTGGAGTTTCTAATTGGAATTAGTGAAATGATACTAGAGTTAGTTCTAGAAAGTAAAACAGTCCAGAACCAGAATAACAGGAGGGAATTATTCTCCTAGATTAAAAAGCTACAGGATCAGCAATAATTACAGTAGTGGAGGATTGGTACCAGAATCTATAGGTCATCAAAATAGACTCAACAGCTCTGAAACAGACTGTGTTACATATATAGACTTGATATATGGTAAAAGAAGTATATAGAGACAAGATGGAATGTTCAACAAAAGACTTTGGAGAAGTTTGTTATTTGGAGGGGAAAAAACGTTAGATTATCCCACCATGCCATGTACCAAAATGATATAAAATAGATATAAAAAGTAAATACTAAAAAAAATGTATAATATAGATGAATGTTTATGAATAGGCAAGATCTTTTCAAATATAAAAACAGTAGAAAAAATAGTAAAGGGAAAGATTTGAAAGTTGACCATGCTAAGAAATGTGGCGTTTTTAATGTTTATTTCTTTCCTCAGTGAGCTGGAAGAATCTCTGCTTGTGCTACCTTTCTCTTACGTCCCAGATGTTCTTAAGCTTTTCAATGAATTCATCCAGCAGGGCTTTGATGTTGAACTTCTGTGTAGGTGTCTCTTCTTTCTCCTCAGGTAACATCCTTTTCCAAAGAACACCATGTGTACTTAGCATAACTGATTCTGGTAGTAAGTTAATTGAAGCTACTGCCGAAGCTTTGAGATTGAGAAATCTTATGATTCAGTTTCAGAGACTGTTTTGCAGAATTTCAGTGCTGCCTGATATAAGTTATTTCTTATCTTTGGGAATCAGTCTTGCCCTTAAAATGAGAATAGTGATGACCCACCTCTTTGATTAATATGAGGTAATATAGGAATGCTTAATCATGGGCCTCAAGGTCACAGTCTAACATAGTAGCTCTGGTTCTATTCAGTTTGCCGAAAGCCAGTTTCCTGAACGGTCAAATTAAGTTGTTGTTTATTCTAAACTATTTAGTTTAAGCTAAATGGTTTTTGTTTCATTTTCACAACAGCATTTTAAGAAGTGCTAATTTATTTCTCCAGGTCTCTACAGGTGCAAAGGGAAAAGTAGGGGCATATATATAGGGGCATATATAGAGGAAAACTAAGGAATGTGAAGAGAATGTATCATGAGATTATATTAAGTATGAAAGATTCTTGTTAGTGTGTAATTGAGAAGGATATATTTGCAAAGACCTAAGAATGTATTCATCTCATCTCCCATTCTTTTGCCCCTCTGTCTCAAGCTGTTGTAACAGGAAACAGGAATAGGGACAAATTGAACATCCCTTAAAATGTTGTTAAGAAGACAAAAACTGGTTAGCCAAACTACATAGTTTAAAAAAACAGGTATATTTAGTGATTTAATATTCAGTGAATTGACTGAGTTGGCCTGTTTTGGTGATTCTCAGTCCTCTATTCCTTATATTCTACCAGGTTAGTAGCAAAAGAAGAACAGTGATAGGTTTATATTATTCTGTTGCAGTTTTCATATTTTGTGCAAGTTGTGAGGACAAATTTATTTTCAACGATATAAGTTCTTAATGCCATGGTGTATGTACTGTTGAATAGGAATCACTGATACTAAAACACCAAGAATACTTCTAGCATATCAGAGAGTTGTAGATGGGTACTATCTGACAAATAGATATGGCAGGTCACAATTGAGAGTGAACATAGAGATTAAAGGAGCATGAATTTGGGAAGTGCACCTTGGTATTCTAGGTTAGAGTATCATCACTCTCCTTTTTGCTGTGGCTTCATTAGAAATATTAATATATCTTTGTTGATTTGGCATTTCTTAGAAGGCTCATTCTCTTCACTGAGCTTTCCATAAAATAGCATTGTCAAAATCTTTGTCTAGCTGGTAGACAGCTAGGAAAAGAGCTTTGCAAATGAGTTGAGCATATCACAAAGTTTATTTTTAACATTGTCAGCAGATAGAAGTGAATGGTAGAGAAACAGACTTCTTTGGCTTTTTTCTTATTAGAAACATTTATTGCCCGCCCCCCCCTCCCCCCCCCCCCCATTTTGTTTGTTTTGATGTTGTTTGTAAGGCTACACTTCCTATTTCTAGAAGAATCAGATCCCTCTTTACAACGTGGCTCTTTTTTATTTTTCTATAGAATTCACTTTGGGCAGATCACTAGCAACCAAATGCTTGTGCCAGTGATAGAAAAATTAAAGGAAACAACTATTTCAAAAGTCAGCCAAGTCCGGGTAAGTATCTTTGAGAGAAAAATATATGTGACTTAGTAGCGTAGAATGCTGTGCCTTGTCTTTGGCAATATTGCATAGACATACAAGTGCATTTGAGAAGAGGTTTTTGTTGGAGCTTGTAGGAATAGAAGAACCCAGGAAAACATCTTAGAGAGGGAAGGTGAATAATAACACCAGCAGTGTTAGTTCCCCTGACCTAGACATGCTACTGTATTGAACTGAGGTGGGAGAAAGTTTAACGTTTTTTGTATTCCTCTCCAGGATGTTATTGGCTTCAATATGGCCGGCCTTGATTATCTCAAGAGGGAATGCGAGGCAAAAAGTGAAGTTATGTTTTTTGCTGATGCCACAAGCAACTTGGAAGAGAAGAAGAGAAAGAGGAAAAAGCGGGAGAAGCTAATTTTAACATTGACTTAGAAGTGAAATGTGGTGCCTTTTTCTGCTCTTTTCTTAAAAGGACTTCTAAACCGAGCAGCAGTAGAGTTGGCATAAAAATACCAAGTAAAAGGGGCTCATGTTGCAGAAGATTTCAGGATGTGATTCCCAGCTTTGCCTGAGGGAATTCCAACACAGGACTATGGGCTCCATTTCTTGGGCTCAAAGGCATGATTAGTGTAAAAGTCTTTCTGTGTTCTCAAACTCCTGTAGAAGTTGTTCCTTTACGTTTCTAGCAGGAAGCAAAGACTTTTTAAAATTAGGTATTTATTTCACTAGAGTTGAAATTAGCATTTCAAAACTTTTTCTTTTATAGCAGATGATTTGTTGGATGACTTGTTACCTTGTTGTATTAGGTTTTACCTCCTTTTGAAACACTCAAGTGCATAATTGATTGCCCTCTGCCCATAAATACAGTTATGGACTTTCAGAGCTGAAAGGGACTGTAAGAAGTATCTAGAAGAGCCTTCCTACACATAATCTCTTGCAGATTGTTTTATATCTGTATATAAAAATAGAAAAAAAAGATTATAATTACTGTTTATACTTCTGTGAAAGAAATAGTTGTTTCTAATTAAAGAATAGTCAAACTGAGATGTCTTTCTGAACTTGCATAATGAATATACTATGTGCATATATATAATTATATATCTCCTAGGGATTTGGTGAGGTGGGAATGGTCTGGGAAAAGAGATTGACACAGATACCTTTGGCCCTAGGCATTTCTTTGTGGGAAGTTTTTAAATTACTAATTCAATCTTCTTACTTGTTATAGGTCTATTCAGGTTTTCTTTATCTTCCTGAGTCAGTTTTGGTGGTTTGTGTTTTTCTATGAATTTGTCTGTTTCATCTAAGTAACTGTTGTAGGTGCTACCATTTTCATCCCAGGCTCAGGGTTTTTGTGGTTTGGCTATCTGTGTCCCAGATCATGCATCTGTTAATGTTCCTAAGCATAACACAGTCACTGAAGTGAGATAAGGAATATATAAAAAAACAAAAACAAAAAACCAAACCTGGTGCCATAGGGTTGATTCCAACTCATAGCAACTCTAATAGGACAGAGCAGAACTGCCCCACAGGGTTTCCAAGGAGCAGCTGGTAGATTCAAACTGCTGACCTTTTGGTTAGCAGTCAAGCTCTTAACCACTGTGCCACCAGGGCTCCAATTGTCAGGTAGAATAAGAGTGAAGAGAGAATTTTGGCATAGATTTTCTGAAGGCTTAACTGTGAAAAGGTAAGAGAATAGATAATAAAATACATTCTAAGTGTTTTCCAGTCTGAGCAACCTCAACCTTTAGGTGGTTGTTCCTGCCACTAGGGAGAGGAGTTACTTAATTCTCAAAATATGTCTCAATTATTGATGAAAGCAGAGGCTGAGTCCGTATCCTGTTTGTGCATCTTGTAGCTTTTCATTAGAACCTAAAAAAATTGCAGTGTTTCCCATAAACATTTTTACTGGTTTCCAGACCAAAACAAGTTCTAGGAGGCCACTCTAAATGTGTATGGCACCAATAATTGCTCTTACGTTTAAAGATTGCTTTTCCACTATTTAAGGCTCATTAGACTGGCAGTACTAGGAAATTTAAAGAAAGTGTTACAGTAATCAAAGAGAAGGGGAACTTGTGTCATGAAGTGATATGTACAGTTAGTAACTGAGCTACCTATATCTTTTGGTCAAAATGCACGAAACTCCTTACTCCTAAAGGTTTGAGGTTAACAGGAGAGCAGAAAAGCATTTTAAAACAAACAGGCTTCTATTTAAGTCAGCATTTATTGGCTTAGCCAGCCATTGGCTATGCACAATCCAAAGGATAGAAACCATTTAATGAATGCAGCAAGTTACCTATAACTTTTCAAATGTTGCAGTAAGTTATCTATAGAAGCCTGTAATGGAAAAAAAGAAGCCTCATAAATGGTTTATTAAGAGTATTACAACTAAGCTTTTTTAATTAAATACGTAATGTGCATTTAAAGAAGATACACCTAATAATTTTGAAATTCTCTAGCTGGAAGTTAGGTGTTTGGTGTATTTAGTATTCAATGGTTTCTCAGTGAAATGTGTCATATTGTCCCATAAGAAATCTAGTAAATCTCTAGGAGAGAATAAGGACAGCCCAAGAAAGCAGTGGAGTCGATCCCTGTGCCTAGGACTGTACCTAGGCCTCCACTCACCTGTCAGCTGTAGCTGATAAGCATGCCCAATGCAGCCATTCCAGGCCAGATCTCACCTAGTAAGGAGAGGGAGGGCATGGACAGGGCCTTAGGAGGAAGCTGTCTGGGCTATGTAGACCATCCATAAGCCACTCCCTTTCCTCTTAATTTAAGATCTTGAGTATTGAAGACTTGTACTCCAAGGCCTTTCACATTGTTGCTGAGGTCTTTTTAGGATCCCAAGCAGTCTGATACGTGTTTAGTGCTAGTTGCGCTGTGTGTAACCCCTTCCCCTTGAGTGTGGGCTGGACCTACTGACTGGCTTCTAATGAGTAGAATACAGGTAGTCCCTAACTTACAATGGGGTTCCATTCCAACGACTCCATTGTTTAAGTCAGTTCTGATGTAAGATGAATACCTCAATTTTTTTTAGTTTTCATTATTACTGCCTTTTTATCAGTGTCTTTATAAATCCAATGTTTATTTGTCTTTGTGGGTGGGAAACATTACATATAAACTTACAGCTATATTTTAACATTGTATGTAGTACATATTACTAACAAGATGTACAAAAAAAAAAAAACAAGACATAGTTGTAAGTGCTGTTTGTTGTAACTCTAATATGTTGTAAGTCAAGGGACTACCTGCCTACAGGAAAAATGAAGGGATGTCACTTCCAGGATTTAGTTATAAAAGTCTGAGACCTCTGTCCCTTTATACTCTGACCTTGCTTGGTTGCTTGTTGACTCTGATGAAGCAAGTTGCCAAGCTGTGAGATGCCTTAAAGAGAGGCCTATGAGACAAAGAACTGAGAGCGGCCTCCAGGCAACAGCCAGCAAGCCACTGAGGCCCTCAGTCTAACAGCCCGCAAGGAACTGAATTCTGCCAAAACCACTTGAGTGAACTTGGAAGCAGATCCACCCCCAGTTGAGCCAGAAGATGCAGCTGACCTGTGCCTGGATTCTTTACCCACAGAAACTCAAATCATAATTGTTGCTTTTTACCACCAAGTTTTGGGGTAATTAGTTAACACAGCAACAGATATCTAATACAGCTGATAGAGCGCAAATTACCTAACCTGTTTCCTCATCTTCAAAATGGGTATAATAATGCCTATCCTTATAGAGGAGCCTTGGTGGTACAGTGGTTAAGAGCTTGGCTGCTAACCAAAAGGTTGGTATTTTGAATCCACCAGGTGCTCCTTGGAAACCCTATGGGGCAGTTCTCTGTCCTATAGGGTCACTGTGAGTTGGAATCGACTCCATGGCTATGGGGTTTTTTTTTTTGTTTGTTTGTTTGTTTTTGTTACCCTCATACAGTTATTGTTAAGTGCTTACTGCTAGTAAAAGTGAAGATGAAATATGTTACCGTTATTACTGTGAAAGACAAAAAAAAAAAAAAGGATGATTCTAATACACACATAAATATAGGAAATTGGATGGAAATAGACTAATATCTGTCATTAGCTCTGGGTGATACCACAAAAAATTTTTACAATAAATATTTTAAGAATGAAAGAAGTACAATAACCTTTTAATCTCAACTATAATATGCACAAAAAAGGCAACATTACTGAAGACATTTCTTAAGTAGATTCATGAAATTGCTTTTGATATATTGGTGCCAACAGAAATCAGGAATCTTTATTTGAAAGCTGTTCCATTATTTTCAGAATTGGCCAGCCAGAGATGCAAACCTCCCCACTTCTCGATTTTGGATAATTTCTGAAAGCCTTGAATGAGAATAGAGATGAGCCTGTCTTAGCTCAGCAGTTCCCAAAGTATAGTCTGGGAACCCCCAAGACCTTTTTAGGGGTCTGCAAAGTCAAAAGTATTTTCAAAACAATACTAAGACATTATTTGCGTTTTTCTCATGAACATACAGTAGGTTTTTGCAGAGGCTGCGTAATGTGTCGTATAAAGGTCCAATACAAAGCAGATGTGAGAATCCAGTTATGTACTATTAAGCTAGACATTAAAGAGGAAATGTAAAACAATGTCACTCTTCACATTAAATTTTTGTTCTGGAAGTTTTTTTTTAATTTAAAACATGGCAATATATAATGGATTTATTATCTTTAAAATTTAAAGTTTTCTCAGTTTTAATTCTATAATGGTAAATATTGACAGATATAACCTCACATACACAAAAGCTCTGGAGTTCTCAGTAATTTTTAAGAATGTAAAAGGAGTCCTCAGTGTAAAACATTTGAGAACCTTTGGCTTAATTATAAACTATCCAGCCTAAATGGGCATTCTAGTGTTTGTGCTTCTGCTTTTTGGAGAGTAAATCAGCTTTTACCTGCGTGTTGAAGACAGTGCTTAAAAGAAGGAACTTTAGAATCACTGATAGAGGTTAGATTTTTACTTCTGCCACTAAGATTCTCTGAGCCCGTTTTATTATTTATAAAATGGAAAAATATCTATTTCATAGGTAGTGTGAGGATTAGATATTATAATGTATATAAAGAGGTAGCTATTGTAGTTAATGAAAGCAAATATTTTCATTCAGCCAGGCCAAGTGTCTCACTGTTTTCTGGCTCTAAGAAGATGAGAACAAATCTGAGGTCTAAGGCCTCACATCTGAATGGTTGACATTCAAATTCCCGTTTATTACTTACTGGGCCTAATGTGGAGAAACTTTATGAGACATGAAGACCCCAAGTGTAGAGGAAGAAATTGTAGAAGTTCTCTGGACTGTGGGATTTTCTTTTCCCTGAGGAAAATCTTTTGGTCTTTTATCATAATTGCTGCTTGTTAAAACTGGTAAAGTACTTGTTAAGGAAAATGATTTTTACATACTAACCCAAATAACATTTTAGAATCATAAAATCTATTCTCTAGCATTATTAGCTCAATTTTAGTTACTCTTCTGTCCAATGCAAATTCTACAGTTTCTGGCTTAGGGGTGAGAGGATGGACATTGATCTTGTAGAATTTCTTTCCACTCCTACCTCCTCAGTGTATGTTTCTCTGCCAACTGTGACTGGTCCTCCTATAGAAGCCATCACCACAACTGGGTCCCAAACCACATCAACATCCTGATTTTATGGTTTTTTTGAGGGAGAAAGAGAGTAGGTCTTGGGAAATACGCTATGGAAGTATATAAAAGATCTGATAAAACTTGTTCCCATCTGTCTGTGCCCAACAGATGAACTCTAATCTATAAGCAAGGAAATAAAAAATTAATTAGCATAAAGCAAAATGATTGCTGTGATCAGCAGCAGGGATTCAGGTACTCTGTATCAGTCTCTGATAACCTGTGTGAAAGAGTATAAGAGGGCTTGACTTAATTCCCACAGGCAAAATTGTGCTTTGGCTAATTTCCTTCTGTCACACTGGAAGAACCCTGCCCTTGTTACTATAAGGGGGAAAAAATCACATTCCCAGTAAGTTCTTTCCTGATCATCCTATTTTAAATTGCAATTGTCTCTAACACTCCGTATACCCTCTTTTTGAAAACTACTTTTCTCCATTGCACTTATCATCATCATCAGTTCATATTTTACTTATTTGTTTATTGTCTGTCCCCCCACCCTCCACTGGAATGTAAGGTAATAAGGCAGGGATTTTTGTCTTATTTTGTTCACTGTTGTATCCTCAGTGCCTAGAACAGTGCCTAGAGTACATTAGAGGTACTCATTAACTTTGAAAGAATAAATGAACAAATGAATGAATTTAACTCCCATTTCTATTGAAATCAAGGTAATCTGACACAAGTTCTCCTAACTTTCTCCACCTTAGAATGTCTGAATTTGTACTTATCTTCATCCTCTCTCTTGCCTAGATTAACTCTTCAACTGTTCTTAATATTCCCTCTTCTAGAAATTCCTGTTTCAATTACTTCCTCTCATTTATATTTTAAATGTCTCTTCTGATCTATTCTCTTCAGCATACAAATATACTTAAATCCACACTAAACTGAAAACCCTCCTTTTACTTTATGGCCTATTTGAGGTATCATATTCTCTTGCTCTTTCTTTTAATAATTTTTTTTGAAAGACTATCCGAACTTGATACTTTCTACTTCCTCAACACTCAGTCATTCTTTATCCTTTGGAATCTAGTTTTGCCTCAACCAAACCTAACAGTTTTATTTGAATCCAAGTTCTCTTTGACATCTCTATGATATCCGTTAACTGTGTCCATTCTTCACTTGATTTTCTCTATATGGCTTATGAGATACTAAATGGTTTTCTAACTCCTTATTCTGTCTCCATTGGCTTCTTTTCCTCCAGCTCCTTAAGCAAATCCCAAATTTCTGCTCTTTTCCCATATCTTCAACCATTACCTCTATGTAGATGATGCTTAAAATTATTTTTCTCTTAGTTCCGGCAAAATGGCGCTCTAGGCAGAAGCACCACGCCATCCCTCCACAGCAAAGATCCGAAAAACTAAGCCAAACAGAGAAGACAACAATCCTGAAACCCTAAAACATCAAATGAAGAAATAAAGAACTCAGCCAAGCACCAAATGGAGTGAGAAAACTGACAGAGAACGGAGAGCGAGGAGAGATTCATGCAGAGGTCCCCTACCAGCTAACGCAGCATGGATCCACCATCTTGGACTCCTATTGGAGACCAGCAAACGGGGGTACGAGAAAGCAGCCTCACGGAACATCCAGCAGGAGACAAAACAACTGGTAATTTGCGATGTGCACTTTCCCACCCCCCACTCCTCTTCACCCCGGCTTGGCCTCCTCTGCCTCCCGCGGCCACGGTCTCTTGACCGGGAAGCGCCGGCTGCTTGGATTCCACACACCCAAGCAGGTGGCTCTCTGGGTGCCATTTGTTGGCTGCTAGTGTTGCTTTTTTTTTCTGCTTCTTTTGATTTCTCACTTGCCTCTCGCCACCTCCCCCTCCTTTCACTCGAGTGCCTGGCTCCGTGTGCCATCTTTGCTTCTTCCTGAGGGGCCGCAGAGCACTGGCAATTTGTGATATACACTTTCCCACTCTCTACCCTTCTTCACCCACGCTCGGCCTCCTCTGCTTCCCAAGGACACAGTCTCTTGTCCAGAAACACCAACCCGCACTAACTGGCTCTCTGAGTGTCTGAGTGCCATTTGTTGGCTGCTGGTGTTGCTTTTTTTTTTTTTTCTTTTTTTTCCCCTGCTTCTTTTGATTTCTTGCTTGCCTCTCGCCACCTCCCCCTCCTTTTGCTTGAGTGCCTGGCTCTGTGTGCCATCTTTGCTTCTTCTTGAGGAGCTGAGGGGCTCTATTCGAGTGTGGAGCTGCTTCCCGGTCTGGGCTACTGTGCTGGTGGGATCCCGGGGCTTTTCTTCGTTTGTTCGTTTTGAATTGTTTGTTTGTTTTGAATTGTTTGTTTGTTTTCTTTTCCTTTTCTTGAGTTGGGAGCCCTTTCTGGCCAGGCAGAGCTGTGTGGCAAGGAACTCCCCTTCAGCATCCACACATGTGCAGAGGGATCCATGAGTGCATTTCTTTTCTTGTTAGTTTTTTTTTTTTTTTCTGTTTTTTTGGGGGGGCCTTTCTTGTTCTTTTTTTTTTTTTAATTTGTTTTGTTTTATTTTCCCTCTTTTTCCCTTTTTGTCTTTCTTCATTGCTCAGCTTCCCATCTCTCTATATCTTCCTTCTTTCTGATCCCTGAATACCAGGCATTGTATACCTCTACGCCTTCTACCCAGGCTGTACTGCAACACTTGAGAGCGACTTCCCCAGACCTCATAGCTGCATCGGTGGGATACCTGTGAACTTTGTGGTTCTTTAACCTTTCTGATTTTTATTTATTCATGCTTTTCTTTTCTTCCTGTTACCCTTTCTGTTTTTCTCCATTTCATAGTCTCTCATCTCTCCATTCCAACGGCAAGCTCCCCTAGCATTCTTTTTTGTTTGTTTGTATGTTTTTGGCTCCTTTTCCTCTCTCCTCTATCCCACATACATCTTAGCTCCACACATAACAATCTCCCCACTACATCCTGCTTACCTGCACCGTGCACTTGACATCACACCACCAAGCAGCACAGGCACAGCCTACTGGAACCTGCCCTGCACTGATTACCGACACGCTCTGGTGGCTTTAGTAAGTGCCACAAACAACCCATCCCAGTAACTCCTCTTCAGCTAGACCTGTCCTGCTGTACCATATTTGAGTGAATGACCCTGCCAGTTGGAGAAGGAGGCAAAAAGTATTGAGTGCACAGATGAGCAAACAACAAAGAACACACAGTCTGCCTGCTCAGACATAGTCAAATTTTCTTTTTAAAAAAAGGGACGAAACAAACATATCTACAATCAATAAAAGAGAAAAATAACTACTGAATGCCCCGAAAACAGCAGACAATATCAAAACATTTACAAAAACAGGACAGGATGGTTCCAGTAGGCGTCCAAAATAAAACACCAGATGACTTTCCAGTGGAAGAAAATGCACTAGAACTACCTCATAGGGAATTCAAATCTCTAATACTCAGAATTCTCCAAGACCTGAGGCAGAAAGCTGACAAACAAGAGGAAAAAATAGACAATTTCATGGAAAGTACAGACAAAATATTGGAAGAATTCAGGAAGATGATGCAGGAACAAAATGCCAAAATAAATTCACAACTAGAAATTATACAAAAACAACAATTAGAAATCCAAAAGATAAACAACAAGATTTCAGAAATGGATGATGTCATAGAAGCGCTGAGAAGCAGATTTGAAATGGGGGAAGACAGGATCAGTGGAATTGAAGACAAACACTTGGCTACAACTCTGTTTGAGGAAAACTCAGAAAAAAGAACAAAGAAAAATGAAGAGACCCTGAGAGTTACGTAGGACAAAATTAAAAGTAAAAATTTACGAGAGATTGGAATTCCAGAACAGGGGTAGAAAACAGAAAACACAGAGAGGATCATTGAGGAACTGCTGACAGAAAACTTCCCCAATATCATGAAAGATGAAAAGCTGACCATCCAAGAAGCTCAACGAACCCCATATAGAAGAGACCCCAAAAGAAAATCACCAAGGCATATCATATTCACACTCGCCAAAACCAAACACAAAGAATTCTGAGAGCAGCTTGTGAAAAACAAGAAGTCACATACAGAGGAGAAACAATAATACTAAGCTCAGATTATTCGGCAGAAACCATGCAGGGAAGAAGGCAATGGGATGACATACATAAAATCTTGAAAGAAAGAAATTGTCAGCCAAGAATAATATATCCTGCAAAACTCTCATTCAAATTTGATGGTAAAATTAGGTCATTTCCAGATAAACAGAAATTAAGGGAATATGTAAAAGTCAAACCAAACTTACAAGAATTATTAAAGGGGGTTCTTTGATCTGAGGACAAACAGCTTCAGCACACAAGCAGAACCTAGGATGCAGGATCATACGAGCCAGATACCAATCTAGGAAATGAACTTTCAAGGATTATCCAAAACCAAACGAAATACAACAAGGAATCAGATCAGTTAATCAATAAATGACAACAACATCAAAACAATAAAGAGGGAATAAACGGCACAGGTATACAACCTTCTAATGGAGAGGAAGGCAAGGCGATACCAAGTAATGGCAGACTGCTTCAAACTTAGAAAGATAAGGGTAAAATTCATGGTAACCACAAAGAAAGTGAACAAACCAACTCATAAAAATAAAGACGAAAAACATAAAGTCTTGGCAAAAACAAAACCTACAAAAACAAAACACATGAAAAAAAAATCCACAAACAAAAGTAACTCAGCACAAGAGAGTAAGAAGAACAAAGAAAACTTCAGCACTACCAAATGACAGACACAAACTCACATCTATCAATAATTACACTGAATGTAAATGGACTCAATGCACCCATAAAGACACGGAGAGTGACGGAATGGATAAGAAAATGGGATCCATCAATATGCTGTCTACAAGGGACACACCTTAGAAACAAACGTGAATTTATTAAAAGTCAAAGGTTGGAAAAAAATATATCAAGCTAACAACTAACAAAAAAGAACAGGAGTGGCAATTCTAATCTCACATAAAATAGACTTTAAAACAAAATCTACCATAAAAGACAAAGAAGGACACTACATAATGATTAAGGGGAGGATCCATCATGAAAACATAACCATAATAAACATCTACACACCCAATGACAGGGCTCCAAAATACATAAAAAAAACTCTAACACCATTGAAAAGAGAAATTGACAGTTCCACAATAACAGTAGGAGACTTCAACACACCACTCTCAATAAAGGACAGAACAACTAAGAAGAATCTCAGCAAAGATACAGAAGACCTAAAGGACACAATCAGCCAACTTGACCTCATAGACATATATAGAACACTCCATCCAACCACTGCAAAGTACACATTCTTTTCCAATGCACATGGAACCTTCTCCAGAATAGACCACATCTTAGGCCACAGAGCAATCCTCAACAAGATCCAAACCACTGAGATAATTCAAAGTATCTTCTCTGACCACAATGCCATCAAGGTAGAAATTAACACTAGAAAGAGCAAGGAAAAAAAATCAACTACATGGAAACTGAATAATACCCTGCTTACACATCAGTGGGTAATAGAAGAAATCAGAGATGGAATCAAAAAATTCCTAGAATCAAATGAGAATGAAAACACATAACACCAAAACCTTTGGGACACAGCAAAGGCTGACCTCAGAGGACAATTTATAGCAATAGATGCACACATCAAAAAACAAGAAAGGGACAAAATCAAAACATTAACTTCAGAACTCAAACAAATAGAAAGAGAACAGCAAAAAAAGCCCACAACCACCGGAAGAAAGGAAATAGTAAAGATCAGAGCAGAAATAAATGAAATAGAGAACAAAAAAACAATAGAAAGAATCAACAAAACCAAAAGTTGGTTCTTTGAAAGAATCGACAAAATCTACAAACCACTGGCCAGACTGACAAAAGAAAAACAGGAGAGGACACAGATAACACAAATAAGAAATGAAATGGGGGACATTACAATAGACCCAACTGAAATACAAAAGGGTTATAACAGAATATTATGAAAAACTACTCCAACAAATTAGACAACCTAGAGGAAATGGATAAATTTCTAGAAACACACGACCTACCCAGACTACAACAAAGTGATGTTGAAAATCTGAAGAGACCCATAACAAGAGAAGAGATTGAAAAGGTAATAAAAATACTCTCAACCAAAAATAGCCCTGGCCCAGATGGCTTCACTGGAGAATTCTACAAAACATTTACAGAAGAGCTTGTACCAGTACTACTCAAGCTATTTCAGAGCATAGAAGAGGAAGCAACACTTCCAAATTCATTCTATGAAGCCAGGATAACACTGATACCAAAACCAGGAAAAGATGTCACAAAAAAAGAAAATGACAGACCAATATCTCTCATGAATATAGATGCAAAAATTCTCAACAAAATTCTAGCCAATAGAATTCAGCATCATATCAAAAAAATAATACACCACGACCAAGTAGGATTCATACCAGGTATGCAAGGATGGTTCAACATTAGAAAATCAATCAATGTAATCCACCACATAAATCAAAGGAAAGAAAAGAATCACATGATCATCTCAACTGACACAGAAAAGGCATTTGACAAAGTCCAACACCCATGCCTGATAAAAACTCTCAATCAAATAGGTATAGAAGGGAAATTTCTCAACATAATAAAGGGCATCTATGCAAACCAACAGCCAACATCATTCTTAATGGAGAAAGGGTGAAAACATTCCCCTTGAAAACAGGAACAAGACAAGGATGCCCTTTATCACCACTCCTATTTAACATTGTGCTGGAAGTTCTAGCTAGAGCAATAAGGCAAGAAAAAGAAATAAAGGGCATCCAAATTGGTAATGAAGAAGTTAAACTGTCCCTGTTTGCAGATGATATGATACTACACACAGAAAACCCTAAAGACTCCACGAGAAATCTACTGGAACTAACAGAAAGATTCAGCAGAGTAGCAGGATACAAGATAAACAGTTGGATTCCTATACACCAATGAGGAGAACGATGAAAAGGAAATCAGGAAATCAATACCATTTTCAATAGCCCCTGAAAAGATAAAATACTTAGGAATAAATCTGACCAGGGATGTAAAAGACCTATACAAAGAAAACTACAAAAAACTACTGCATGAAACCCAAAGGGATCTACATACATGGAGAAACATACCATGCTCATGGATAGGCAGACTCAACATTGTGAAAATGTCAATTCTACCTGAAGCAATTTACAAATACAATGCAATCCCGATCCAAATACCAACAACATTCTTCAAAGAGATGGAAAAACTAATTATTAACTTTATATGGAAAAGGAAGAAGCCCTGAATAAGTAAAGCACTACTGAAGAAGAAGAAGAAAGTTGGAGGACTCACACTACCTGACTTCAGAACCTACTATACAGCTAGAGTAGTCAGAACAGCCTGGTACTGGTACAATGACAGATACATTGACCAATGGAACAGAATTGAGAACCCAGATGTAAATCCATCCACCTATGGTCACCTGATCTTCGACAAGGGCCCAAAGCCCATCAAATGGGGAAAAGACAGTCTTTTTAACAAATGGTGCTGGCAAAACTGGATATCCATCTGCAAAAAAATGAAACAGGACCCAGACCTCACCCCGTATACAAAAACTACTTCAAAATGGATCAAAGACCTGAATATAAAGCCTAAAACTATAAAGTTTATAGAAGAAAAAATAGGACCAACACTTCAGGCTTTAATACACGGCATTAACAGGATACAAACCATAACCATCAACGCACAAAGCCAAACAGATAAGCTAGATAACTGGGATCTTCTAAATATCAAACACCTATGCTCTTCAAAAGACTTCACCAAAAGAGTGAAAAGAGAACCTACAGTCTGGGAAAAAATTTTTGGACAGTACAAGTCAGACAAAGGTCTAATCTCCATAATCTACAAGAAAATCCAACACCTCTACAACAAAAAGATAATCCTATTAAAAAATGGGCAAAGGAAATGAACAGACACTTCACCAAAGAAGACATTCAAATGGCCAACAGATACATGAGGAAATGCTCGTGATCACTAGCCATTCGAGAAATGCAAATTAAAACCACAATGAGATACAATCTCACACTGGCATTACTTGCAGAAATCAAAAACACTGGAAATAACAAATGTTGGAAGGGCTGCTGGGAGATCAGAACTCTTATGCACTGCTGGTGGGAATGCAAAATGATACAACCATTCTGGAAAATGATATGACGCTTCCTCAGAAAGCTAGAAATAGACATACCGTTCGATCCAGCAATCCCACTCCTAGGAATATATCCTAGAGAAATAAGAGTTGTCACTTGAATAGACATATGCACACCTATGTTCATGGCAGCATTGTTCACAATAGGAAAACGATGGAAACAACCTAGATGCCCAACAACAGATGAATGGATAAACAAACTATGGTACATACACACAATGGAGTACTATCCAATGAGAAAGAACAACAATGAATCTGTGAAGCATCTCATAACATGGATGAAACTGGAGGACATTAGGCTGAGTGAAATAAGTCAATCACAAAAGGACAAATATCGTATGAGACCTCTATTGTAAAAACCCATGAAAAAGTTCACACACAAAATGTAACAATCTTTGTTGGTTACCAAGGATGGGAGGGGTTGGGGGGGAATACTAAATAGGCAATAGATAAGTGGTATCTTGGGTAAAGGGTGAGACAGTATACAATACAGGGGAAACTAGCACAGTCTGTACAAGGAAAGTTCATGGAAGCCCCAAAGACACACCCAAACTCCCTGAGGGACTGAATTGCTGGGCGGAGGGCTGTGGGGACCATGGTCTCGGGGAACATCTAGCTCAATTGGCATGACAGAACTTATAAAGACAATGCTCTACATTCTACCTTGGTGAGTAGTGTCTGGGGTCTTAAAAGCCTGTGAGCGGCCATCTAAGATACTCCACTGGTCTCATCCCTTCGGGAGCAAGGGAGAATGAAGAGAACGGGATACAAGGAAAAGATGAGTCAGAAGGACTAATTGTCCACAGCTACCAAGGCCTCCAACCGGACTGAGTCCAGTACAGCTAGATGGTGCCTGGCTCCCACCACTGACTGCTCTGACCAGGATCACAACAGAGGGTTCTGGACAGAGCTGGAGAAGGATGTAGTGCATAATTCTAACTCACAAAAAAAAAAGACCAGATTTACTGGCCTAAAGGAGAATGGAGAAACCTCGAGAGTATGGCCCCCAGACACCCTTTTAGCTCGGTAGTGAAGTTACCTCCGAGGTTCCCTGTTCAGCCTGGGGGTGGACAGCCCCATAAAACCAAATGAGACTAATGAGGTACAGGAGTCCAGTGACAAGGGCCAGATGGCAGAAGTGGACAAGGAAGCTGGTGATAGGGAACCCAAGTTTGAGTAAGGATATTGTTGATGTGTTGTGAGATTGTTAACCATTGTCATATGGCAACATTTGTAGTAACTGTTAAATGAGAAACTATTTTTTTCTGTAAGCCTTCATCTTAAGTGAGAATAACAGCAGAATTGGAAGAGCGTAGTCAATGTCACTGAACTGTGTATGTAGAAATTTTTGGAATGGTGTATCTTTGGCTATGTGTATTTTCACCAAAAAAAAAAAAAAAAAAAAAGTTGAGAAGTTAGAGGGTTAATATGTTGTCGGGTTGTTAACCAGTGTCATAAAACAACATGTGTACTACTATTTCATGAGCCTTCACCTGAAGTAGAATAAAATATTTAAAAAAAAATTATTTTTCTGTAGTTCTGACTTGTCAACTGAGATCCAGTCCTGCATCTCTCTTGTCTTAATGATGGATTCTCTAGGGAAGCAAAACCAGTGAAGTTTATCTATACATATATGTATATACATAGAGAGAAAGAGAGAGAGATTTATCTCAAGGAAATGGCACAGGTGGTTGTAGAGGCTTGCAAGTCCCAAGTCCATCAGTCAGGCATCAGGCTGGAGGTGTCTCCTGACTCATGGAGCTGCAGGGGCTGGTGAACCCAGGCTTGGCACGGCAGATGGCAGGCTGCTGGCTCATAGGCATTGGAGGCGAATGAATCCAAGATCAGCAGGTCAGATGGCACGCCACTGGCTCACGGGCCACAGAGGCTGATGAATTCAAGAATGACAAGTCAGATGGTAAGCTGCTGGTTCACAGGCTGTGGAGGCTAGTGAATCCAAGAGCAGCAGGTAAGACGGCAGGCTGCTGGCTCACAGGCTGTGGAGACCAATGAATCCCAATACTGGCAGGCAATACAGCAGGCAGCTGGCTTGAGTCTCAAGTACTGGAGGTCAGATGACGACGGGCCGGATACAGGACCCAGAGCAAGCAAACGAGCTTTGCCTGAATGTCCCTATACGGGAGGCAGGCCACACCCCTAAAGAAACACCTTTTACAACCGATTGGCTGATCACATCAGATCACATTATGGAGGATGACTACATCATTACACAACTGCCAAATTACATCATTATATAACTGCCAAACCACTGAGAATCATGGCCCAGCCAAGTTGACACATGACCTTAATCATCACATCTGTGTTTCTTTACCTGAGCTCAAAACCTTGGAGTTGTACTCTGTGTCTTACTTCATTCCATCAATAGGTTCTACTTCAGATTTTACATTTTTAGTTCCAAATGCCTTTCATCTATGTCCCTTTTCCATGTCTACTGTTGTCACCCTATAGTTTTTCTTGTACTTACACTTAGCATATTGAAATAGAATGATTCTTTGTATTTTAGTTGCTTTTCTCCTTCAGTATATCCTGAGAAATAACACTGAATTCATTCTTATAAAGATATACTGATCATACAACTGACTGGATCAGAAATCTTCAATGATTTACCATTGCTTAAATAATAAAGTCTAAGCCAAGGGTTGAAGAACTCCCGCAACTTGACTCCAACCAACTTCCCCACTACTTCCTAATAATACCTAGGCTCTCAGCAAATCAAAGCTACTGCTAATCCTCTCACACACCCCGAATGCTCCTATTGCCATAGTTTTATTCATTCTTCTCTTAAACTGTCCTTTCATCAAAAGTTTTTGCAATCTTTATGACCCAGCTCAAAGATCAAATATATTTGCATATACATATATATGTGTTTAGTTATCTAGTGCTGTTATAACAGAAATACCACAAGTGGGTGGTTTTAACAAATGGAAATTAATTTTCTCACAGTTTAGGAGGCTAGAAGTCTGAATTCAGAGTGCCGACTCTAGGGGAAGGCTTTCTCTCTCTGTTGGCTCTGGGGGAATGTCCTTGTCTCTTTGAGCTTCTGCTCCTGGGAGATCTTCATGTGGCTTGGCATCTCTTTTTCCCCATCTCTGCTTCCTAGTTTAATCTCTTTTATATCTCAAAAGAGATTGACTCAAGATATACCCTACACTAATCCTGCCTCATTAACATAACAGAGACAACCCATTACCAAATGGGATTATAACCACAGACATAGAGGTTAGGATTTACAACACATATTTTTGGGGGACATAATTCAATCCATAACAGTATGTATGTGTGTATACGCTTATATATATGTAGACACACACATATATATACAAGTGCTTGCAAAGATGAAGACACAGTCTTTGCCCTAAAACATTTAACTCTATGGTGTTAAAAACAGAATTAAGGGAATTAGAAAATAGCATTTGACTCTCCATGTTTCCCTGGTACAAATATAATACTTGTCCTGTATATGATTACTTAAATTGAACTTTAAAGGATATTTGCTTCCACAGGTAAGAAGAGAACATCATGCTCAGTCATAATCTCAATATTGTGAGAGATGTGTGCTGATCCCTTGGCACCGTCCTCTCCAACAGCAATGGCAAATAACTCCACTGTTAGTTCTGCCTGCAAACCAGCTGCTACCTATAAGACACAAGACATAAAGCTTGTTAATTTTTTTTTTTTTTTGGAGGGGCAGGGTATAGTGACAAAGGCCTGAATTTGTTCTGCTTTTCAAAGCCTCTGATATACCATGATCCAAATCCTGGCACACCAGAGTTCTCCAATAGCTAAAATACAGTGATCTTCTTCAATGAAAACAGGTCCTCTTGAGATTCTCCTTGTAACAAATGACAGGTGACATGATGATAAAGGTATGTTTTTCCTTAAGCCAATTCTTTTTTTCTGATAATAGTACATTTAAGAATAGCAGTGGTAATAGAACACTACCAATAAGATGACACAGAGAAACAAATGTTTTAAGTTTAAGGATTTCTTCCAAGTACTCAGAAAGAAAAGTGGAATCTCTACAAGCTTTCAAATAGCATATCCAAAGTACAGCTGACAGGGAACGGTAGATTGTGATACTTCCCTTTCCCCCACATTTCCCCTGAGCTGCAGACATAAATAACCAGTTACTTTCTCAACCTTTCCACATGGCTATGGATTTGAACACAAAACTTATCTCCTCCACCACCCGCACACCTTGAT
Organism: Dugong dugon; assembly: GCA_030035585.1. Lineage (NCBI taxonomy): Eukaryota > Metazoa > Chordata > Mammalia > Sirenia > Dugongidae > Dugong > Dugong dugon. The sequence goes on from CM057462.1 coordinate 159,935,826, forward strand.
CCTCCCCAGACCTTCCCTCCACATCTCCACGATTTGCACCACTATTCATTCAATTGTTCAATCAAAAATCATAGGAGCAAACCATCTCTGATTTTTCTATTACCATCAAGCTTCCTCTCCCCCTACCCAATTTTTAGCAAGTCTTTCTGGTTCAACTTCCAAAACGTGTCTACTATCTCCAGTCTCCCTGTAGTCCAAGCCACCATCATCTCCCACCTGGATATTTGCAAAAACCTAACTGAGACAATCTCCCTTATAAATCTTTCTTCACACAGCAGACATATGAATATCTTTAAAAATATAAATTCAAGCAGCTTACCACTTCTACTTAAAACTACTACATTTAGAATAAAATTTGAACTCTTGCAATGGTCTCTAAAGGACACTCCATGATCTTACTCCTTCATACTTATCTGACTTCATATCATACCTCTCTCGTCCTTGCTTACTATGCTCCGGCTATACTGACCTTTCTGTTCGTCTAACAAACCAAGTCTCCCCATGCCTCATCCCACACCTCGAGGCCTTGTTATACTTGCTCTTCCCCCTGCCTGGAATATTTCCCTCCAGGTCTTTTCTGGATTGGCTTCTAATTCCTCCCACTAGAATGTAAGCTCCACAAGGGCAAGCACCTTCTCTGTCTTGTCCCCTTTGGCATCTCCAGCAACTAGGCCTAGTACTATGCCTGGAAAGAGTAAATGCTTGATAAATAATTGTTGGAAAGTTCTGAATAAAGAAATGAATACTGATATAATATGCTTGTGTATCATATATGCTTGGAGAATAGTAATGTACGTCAAAGGCCTTGAGAAGTCCTGCAGTAAAACAAAACAAAACCCTATATAACTCACCCATTAAGAGTCCATGGAAATATTATTAGAACTCACACTGGGAAACACTGTTTTAGGTCAACCCTACCTGTAAACCCATTGCTGTCAAGTTGATCCTGACTCATAGTGACCCTATAGGACAAAGTAGAATTGTCCAATAAGGTTTCCAAGGAGCAGCTGCTGGATTCAAACTGCTGACCTTTTGGTTAGCAGCCTGAGCTCTTAATCATTGTGCCACCAGGGCCCCAACAGGTCAACCCTACAGCAGCCAGGTATTTACAACCAGGTGTTAGGGACTCCCACCCCCAATCTACACCACAGCCAAAGAACCAATGTTCTTAATGTTACCCAGCTTCTAGTGCCTAGCAAGGTGCCTGACATGTTGTTGGTGCTCAAGAAGTGATGAAGTGTTTGTTTTTATTGTTGTTTTAAAATAAAACAGGGGCAATGAGATGACAGTATATGCAGACATCGAAGAACAATTACTAGCTATCTAGATCAGGAACAAAACTGTTGGTTCCTGTTGCCAAGTCCTTGACTTTGTCCTTTCTCCTCAGATTCACAACATTAAAACAACACCACCAAAAAATCCCAAAAGAAAACAAACGAAACTGTATAAATATTTATTTTTATGTGGTGCTAAACTAGGTGCCTTATCAAATAGTAACAGTGTGGTACTCTTCCCTGAAAAAAGAATTAAGTGTAAATATGTAGATATGCATCTTGGAAGAACAGTGTTTTGAGGAGCACATTTTGGGAAGTGCTATTGTAAATATAAGGCAAAGAAAACACTAAGCAAATCTAGTTATATATTTCACATGTTGTAGATAAATGCAACTTTTATGGAACTCAACCATTAAACAAATATTTGAATGCTTACTAATTCGAATCAATGAAAGTGAAACAGCTGGGAATGCTGAGACAAGAAATTACGACTTAATGGTGTTACTGAGAAGGCACTGTCAAAATAATGGTGGACTGAGAAATTTTTCTAGCCATGTTAAGGATCTATTTTATGGCAAGTGAAAGATAATAAAGTCTGGGTCAAAAGTCAAAGTAATAGTGATAGAAAATGTTCTTTATTGAAATAAACGTATCTGTTACTTTTCTCCATCCTCCCTGTTTTGGCTTTTGACTTGGTCTAATATGTGCCAGGAATTGGCAAGGCACTGTGGATAGAAAAATAAATGAGGAATAGTCTTTGCCATCAAGGAATTCAATGACTAATGGAAGAGACAGAAATGAAAATATAAGGGCTCCTCTACTAGTAAGTACCCTGAAAGGGCATCTACAGGTTGCTGTGGGAACACAGCGGAGAGGTCTTAACTTAGCTGGAGCTTGGGGGGCACGGAATGGGGATAGTGTCTTAGTTATCTAGTGCTGCTGTAACAGAAATACCACAAATGGATGGCTTTAACAAAGAAAAATTTATTCTCTCACAATCTAGGATGCTAGAAGTCCAAATTCAGAGTGCAAGCTCCAGCGGAAGGCTCTCTCTGACGGCTCTCAGGGAAGGTCCTTGTCATCAATCCTATCTTGGTCTAGGAGCTACTCAGCAGAGAGACCCCAAGTAAAAAGGACCCGCTCACTCCTGGCTCCTGTGTCTTGGTGGTATGAGATCCCACTGTCTCTTTGCTTGCTTCTCTCTTTTATATCTCAAAAGAGATTGACTCAAGATACAACCTAATTCTGTAGATTGAGTCCTTCCTCATTAACATAACTGCCTCTAATCCTGCCTCATTTACATCATAGAGGTTATGATTTACAACACAGGAAAATCACATCAGATGACAAAATGGTGGACAATCACACAATACTGGGAATCACGGCCTAGCCAAATAGATACACATTTTTGGGGGACACAAATCAATCCATAACAGATAGGAACAATGATAGGGAGTTTCCAAAAGATTTGACTCCAGATGGATATTGTGGTGGTTTTAAAATATGTCTACAAATTTCTTTTTGTATTCCTCCCTTCAAGAAGTGAAACTTAACACCCCTCCCCTTGAGAATGGGCTAAACTTAGTGACTCATTTCTAAGAAAAAGAAAATGCAGAAGTGATGATGAATAACTTTTATAGGACATAAAATTCATGTGCTTCCTCCATGTTCTTTTTCTCTTCTCATATCACTTGCTTTGAGGGAAGTCAGCTGCCAATCTCATGAGGACACTGAAGTAGCACTGTGAAGAGGTCCACATAGTAAGGAACTGAGGCCTCCTCCATAGTCAACCAGCAATTGAGGCCTTCTGACAAAGCTATGTGAGTGAGCCATCTTGGATGTGGACTCACCAAACCTTCAGATGACTACAGCCCAGGCTGATGTCTTGACTACAAGAACTTGAGCCAGTCTCATCCAGCTAAGCCACTCCCAAACTCATGCCCCACAGAAACAGTGAGATAATAGATATTTGTTGTTAAAGGCTACTCAGTTTTAGGGAATTTGTCACTCAGCAATAGATAACTAATATAGATTTTGATACTTGGAATACAGTGTTGCTCAAAAAAAAAAAAAAAAAAACCTAAAACGGAACTGGGCAGTGGGTGGAAGCTGAAAGACATTGGAGGAGGATGTTAGTGAAAGCTTTAGGATCCTTGAAGAAACTTCACAGAAGCATAGTGGCTTTTGAGGACGGCTCTTATTGAGATGCTTATTGGAGAAAATCCTTCTGGAAAAGAAAAGAAAGAGGAAACTTATTGCATAGTAGCAGACATTTAACAATACTGTTGTGTGCAGTAATGTGTAAAATAGAAAATATGTCTAAAGAACTGGGTGATCCAGCTAAATATATTTCTAGGCATAGTGTTGAAGATGCATCCTGGTTTCTTCTTACAGCTTATACTAAAATATAAGGAGAGAGACTTAAGCTAAAGTAAGAAATGTTAAACAAAAAGGAGCCAGGACTTGCTGGTTTTGAAAATTCTCAACTGCTCCAGACAGCAATTGATGCTAAAATTAACAAATGTCTTCCAGGCAAAGGTTAAACCCAGGGCACTTCCAGAAAAACATGGTCTAAAGATGAATCTGAGGTTGTAGCTATAAAATCCAATGTTAAGACCTCAGAGAGACTGAAGATGGTGCCTCAGAGAACCGCCCAAACAACAGAGTTTCTACAAAACTTAAGGATGACGTCCTTCATCAGTCTCAGTAGACACCAAAGTAGACTTGTTGGTGTGGTTTTTGTCCAATGGAGTGAACCTCAACAGGATTTATAGGAGACTCACACAAAAAAAAATTTAAATAATTATACTGGCAGAAATACCACCAGCTTGTATTGAAGGGGAACCACAATAATACAAAATGAAAAGAGGCCTTTGGACCCCAAATTCTACTGGCAGGAAGCAAGCTACAAAAACTACACAGCTGAAAACATGGACTATCTTTTAGGGAAAAATGAAGGATGACTCAAGTGGTAGAAGAAAGAACTCAAGGGAAAAGCTAAGCGCCATGGAGAATCACTCCATAAATTAGTTAGGTAGAATTAGATTAAGAGAATGGGACCTAGGATAAATTGTTGAAGCAGCAAACCAGGAACTATTTAGAAAAAAGGGTAAGGAAACTAAATGTCAAGGTGTTGGAAATGGCAATGAAGGCAAACTTTTGCAATATCTATAATTGTGCTATTTTTTTAATGTAGTAATAATTTCCATCTGTTGGCATCCTTGCAGATAAAGTAAATTTAATCTAAGATAAAGATAAATTTAATCTGAGAGACTGTGTGAATCCCCATAATATCCTCATCCTGCCCCTCAGCTGATAGTGTTCCTCATACAGGACTTTAAAAGTGATAAAGCAAGTAGACGGACACAGAATTAGTTTAAATGCCAGCTTAGTTCTGAAATCTACATGGAAGAGGGCTGTACCAACAAAGAAAACATCTGATCTATAATGAAGAAGAAACCCAGTAAGTCATGGGCTTCTTGCCTTGTTCACTGAAATGAACACTAGCCTGGAAAGAAAGGGTTGTTTATGTTTCCAAGCCTCTCTAAGTTGTTTATGTTTCTAAGGAGACATGTTAAAAAGCAGACTTTGGAAGAGTTATCTGGAAAAAATAAATCAGAAACTACCACATGGAAAGCAATTAGATAGGAATGGGTTTTTTTTTTTTTTCCTTCGATAATAGTTTTATAAATAAGAGAACCAAAAAATGTTTTAACTTTCTGAACAATGTGCTTGTGAATGTATGTATACCGGAGGGGATCCAACAGCTCCGTTTCTGAGAATCAGACCCTTCATCCTCCAAGCCCCACAATAGGAGCAGGGCTGGGTAATGATGAAATTCTACATGATGGGAGCTGGAATATTGCCACTGTACAGGTTTACTCAGGCTTTGAGCATATTCATTTAGCCTTGGCAACTAACCAGGCTGAACAGTGGTTAGATTTACGTATGGGGAAGTCTATAGACTATATTTTTGCTAGAGTCAAAACCTACCATCAAAAAGAAAAGAAAACAAAACAAAACAAAAAACTAACAGCATAGGGTGAGCTTCAAAGAACACATGCTGGGTTTTTAATACCTATAGAGATTGATCCAGCAGTCATTTTGGCTTTTGGCTTAATCCCTACTCGAAATTAAAATGAGATTTTCTAACTGCCCAAAACAGTGGAAGAGGGGCTTGCTTTGTTTTATGCTTTATGTCGTGAAGATGCTGACATCTTGACATAGTACAGTGATGAATTACTTCAGAGAGGTACTAATGCATTAGTAAATTTAATCCCAAAATATATTTGTTTGGCGTTTCAGTCTACATACTACTGTTTTATAGAGAAGACAGTAGACTAGAAGGAGGCTAAGAAATGACCTGGTCCAAAGCTCTCTTTTTTTGGAGATGAGGAAAAGAAGGCCCAGAAGACAAATTAATTACCAACACTAGTGAGCTGCTTGGTGTCAAGGTCATGACAAGAAGCCTCTTAACTTCCCACTATACCAAACTGATCTCTTCTGCATCAATGTTTAACAACTGTGGCTGTGTTAAGATCTTCAGACTCAGCACTGTGTGCTGTTGATGGGCTCTATGCCCTTCTTCTGTGATCTCATGAGCCTAAGCATATGACCATCTGTGATGAATGTCCATGAATCTACCAGGTTTCCTCACTTCATTCTCTTACTCAATACACATCTCTTGAATATCCACTACATGCTCAGCACTGTAAGCTCCTTGTCATGGATTGAATTGTGTCCCCCCAAAATATCTGTCAACTTGGCTAGGTCATGATTCCTAGTATTGTATGATTGTGTAATCTGATGTGATTTCCTTATGCATTCTAAACTCTATCACTATGATGAGGTTATATGTGATCTCCTTATGTGTTGTAAATTCTAGCACTGTGATGAGGTTATACTGATGAGGTTTACAAGATTGGATAGTGTCTTAATCCAATCTCTTTTGAGATATAAAAGATAGAAGCAAGCAGAGACACATGGGAATCACACCACTAAGAAAGCAGTGCTGGGAGCAGAGCGCGTCCTTTGGGCCTGAGGTTCCTGTGCTGAGATGCTCCCCAGACCAAGGGCAGATTGAAGACACGGACCTTCCTCCAGAGCTGAAGGAGAAAGCATTCCCCTGGAGTTGACACCCAGAATTTGGACTTGTAGCCTACTGGACTGTGAGAGAATAAACTTCTCTTTGTTAAGGCCATCCACTTTTTTGGAGCAGCACTAGATGACTAAGACACTCCTTATTTGTCTTACTCATTTTTAACATCGTCTGTACCCTGGCACTGTCACTGGCATATGGGAGGAACTCAGTTTGTTGAGTGAAATGGAAGAGCTATTAATGCAGCCAGATGTGGCACTCTCCAAGACAGAATATGCCTCAAAATAAATGTTAAGATTTACATGAGTGATTTTATCATACTTTGAGACAAACTTTTGCTTAATCAGGTTCTATTTCTGAAATTATAATTTAAAGTAAGTGGGAATATTTAATTAATATACTTTTTTTTTTACTAAACATCCTATTTTTGGTAACGTATTAACTAAAATAAAATATTAAATAAAAGAACAAGTTGAAATATTTTTACTTGTGTTTTCAGAGATTTTTGGAGAAATGAGGCAGCTTATAAATTTAATAAATTTACTATTATTTCTTAGTATGGCATTAAACAATAGTCTCTAGAAAATTCCCAGAGAAAAAACCAGATTTACATAAAATAAAAAGAGTGGAATAATGATTTGTTTTTCAAAAGGATTTTTTATTTTGCAGAAGGATTTATTTACAGGATACCTTTAAGTAATCATCTTTTCAAATGCATGTTAAATCATATTCAAATTTTAAAAAGGAAGTTTTCACACAACTGTACAGGAACACTACTATCATGATAATTAAGGTGAACTTCAGAAATGTTTCCATATCTGAAAGTTCCAACTCTATTAACACATAAGATCTGTCTCATGATTATTACCTGAATATTATATGAAATGAGCCATCCATTGCATCAATTCTGGATATCAGATATCAAGATTAGAAATCTTTTATTTATGCTACCATAAAAATTATACTTCTACATGCTTTAAGGAGCCCTGGTGGTGCAATGGTTAAGTGCTCAGCTGCTAACTAAAAGGTCGACAGTTCAAACCCACCAGCTGCTCTGTGGGAGAAAAGAGCTGTTGATCTGCTCCAGTAAAGATTACAGCCTAATGTGTACACACAGACACAGACACAACATGAAACACACAGGACTTACAGGCCCAGGTTTGTAAGTCACTTTCAGTCCCGTGCTGGGTGGGGGCTGCTTCACTCTAAACCTAACAGGCAAAAAGATGTAAATAAATTAATGCCATAATGAAAAACATGAGCAGTGAAGGAACTGGGATGCTATAAGATCAGAAAGGTGTTAATATTCACTATACAGGAGCAGGAGGTCCATACCATTATGAAAAAAAACAGCTTACTATTCAATTGGGAAAAGAATCTTGGGCCCATTTCACAACTGCCTTTTCAACAGTTTTCATCAGAGTAAAACTGACTCCAATGTGAGTTTCGATGCTTTGTTATTGACTGCTGACGAATGGCTTGGGCCTGGGAAGAGTGTTGTGAGTGTTTGGCTGGTGTATGCATTTCAGCGTAGCAGTCAGCGTGAAAGCAACTCTTGGCTGCCAGATCATTAAGCTGAAGAATAAAGGCTTCTTTGGAAAGCAGTGGAGCATGGGAGCCAGTCTTGCTCTGTCTTGGTATGGGGTTTGCATGTTTGGAGAGAGGAGAAACAGGAAGGGCTCAGAAAATAGTTGAAGAACTTGCAAAGCTCGACGCTCACACATGGTGCCTATTGATCTCTTTCCTTTCCTGTGGTTTGTGGGTTCTGCCCGAAGGTTAAAGACCTGGAGTGAATTAAAATGCCAAGGAAAACCCATCTCCACTCTGACCCTAAGCCCCACTCCCTCTGCCATGAACTTTGCTGTTCTGCCCTGTAGTGACTGAATTTAACACACTGTGGAGAGAAATCTCTAAAACTAACCTTCTGTACTGGGTAGACAGGATCTGCGTGGATGGGTTTTATTGGTGTGAGATTGACTGTCTATTTCTCCCACCCACTTTGTTGGCAACAACCTGAAAAATCAACAATGTCTGATCTAGTGGCCTAAGTCCTTCATCAGGCCTGTTTCTGAGAAAGCAAACATTATTCCTAAAGCTGGGGGTTTGCCTCCTGAAATGGAGCAGTGATCTTTTAAATTGGATGCACCCATAGTTTCGCACCATTTAATTTTCAATTCTGAATCCACAATCAAAATCTTGAAGAATGTGCCACTTACACTGAGAATAACTCTGCAGCTGAAATAAACACTTATTCCATTTTTTATGACAAAAACAAAACAAAATCCTACATTATGCTTAAGGTTTAATTCAAAATAGGGCAGAGGGGGAGATATTGTAATTGGGAACGGTCTTGGTTACAGATACAAGGTAAGACTGATCCGAGGGAAAGGACTGAAATCCCACACAAAACTGGTGACCACACTTGTGATAATAAAGAGAGGCACCTCTGTGTGGTGGAGACAGCAATGAACTGGTGCTTCTGAGACCTTATATCTAGCCTCGCTCTGGCCTCTACAAGAACTTAAAACAAATTATTCAATTTCTCCCTCTTAGTCTCTAAGGTCTCTGAGAGTTCTAAAATTCTATTGATCTTGATCTAGAAATGAGAGATTGACTATTTTTTCTTGTTATTGAATGCCAGATATAGTATATTTTCAACTGAGAGTATAGACTGTGAGCGTGGGTATTTGTGATTATTTCTAAGTCAGATCTTCATAGCTTTGCTGTTATGTTGTTAGGTTCTGACTCATAGTGATCCTATGTACAACAGAATGAAACACTGCCCAGTCAATCCTGCTCCATCCTCACAATCGTTGCTATGTTTGAGCCCACTGTTGCAGCCATGGTGTCAGTCCATCTTGATGAGGGTCTTCGTCTTTTTTGCTGATCCTCTATTTTACCAAGCATGATGTCCTTCCCTGGGGACTGGTCCCTCCTGATAACGTTCATCTTCATAGCTAAACTGATCTTAATGACTCTGCCTCAATTTATGCAGAAAAAATGTAATTGAAAGCACTTTTGAGATCATAAAGTGCAAATGAATGTCAGCTAGCACTATTATAGTGGGTAATAGACTTGAGAAACAGACTTTCAAGTTTTGTGCTTTAGTTATTATAACACTTTTACAACTTCCCCTTTACTTCCCCTTCATTTTTTGCTAGTGCAGATCAGGCCTTGGGTTGCTTCTACCAAAGTATGAACAATGATTAATGGGAGGGCAAAGAAGTAACTACCACATAGTTGGGGTTTGATAAATACCAATTTGTTGAAGAATGAATGAATTAATGGATAGATTAGTGAGTAAATGACTGAATAGTGTGAAGATTTAAGATTTAAGGCATGATTACAGTTCAGTTCAATAAACATTCGCTGATTTAGGCAGCCAAGGACAACGAAGAGTAGGGGAAGGTAACCTGAGCAGAATTTTGGGGCCTTGGCCTCACCTGCAGAAGTCCACTCCAACATTCTTGAGCTTTACGATAGTTGAATAGGTGTGTCCTTCCTTAAGAACTCCAAAGTTTACCGATGATGGGAGGAGATGGAATCCAAAAGGGGATGAATTTACATTATGAATGGCGGCAGATGCAACAGAGGATGTGTTCACTTTTCCTCCAACAGAATCATGCACCTTTGCATTAAGGAAAATTAATAAAATAAAATGGTTCTACTTTGAGTTCCCAAGAAATGTAAAAGTCCTTCTCATCAAAGGAAAATAACTGCCTGGTTGCGGGAGGGAATGAACATTTATGGTCTCACATAATCCTTACAACATCTTGTAAGGAGAGTATTTTAGGCTTTGTTTGAAGGATACAAAAGATCAAGTTCAGAGAAGTGAAGGGCAGATAATTTGCTCAAGCGGTGTCAGAGTAAAGCTTCAAACTCAACTTTGCCTGATTCTAAAGTCTGTGCTCTTTCCTCTGTGCCAGTGGTTATCAAGCTTTAACTCTCATCAGGATCACCTGGAGGGCTTGTTAAACCACAGATTGCTGGGCCCCATCCCAGAGTTTCTCATACATTAGGTCTGGGCTAGGGCCATATAATCTGCATTTATAAGGAGTTCTAAGGAGGTGGTGCAGCTGCTGCTGGCCAGGTAATTACACTTCAAGAACAACTGCTCTATGCCCTTGTTATTCCCCAGATCAGCTGCACTGGTGTCACCTGGAAATTTGTTAGAAATGCAGAATCTTAGGCCCAACCCCAGACCTACTGAACCAAAATCCATGTTTTAACAAGATCCCCAGATAATCCATATGCACATTAGTTTGAGAAGCACTTCTATCACATATCAGCTATATACACTGCAATAAATCTATGATGGCAATGGACACTGTGTGCCATGGAAGTATCAAAGAATAAGCATTAAAATTTAACTGGTGGGCTCATGGAAGGTTTCCTAACAGAGATGAGACAGAATCTTACTCTTAAAGGCTCTAAGGAAGGAAGGAAGGAGCTTGGTGCTTTTGAAGAACTAAGGGAAATCCATGATGGCTGTAGTATAGTAAGTATTGGGCTAGGTGAGGGTGGACAAGCAAAAGGGGCCATGTTATATGAGCCTTGTAGTCATTTGGATTTTATCCTAAGAGTTATGAAAAGGGTGGCCAATGAGCCCTCGACCAGGTAGTGTGCTGATAAACTGGCTCTCTGAAAAGAAGAACCTTGATTTGTAGTGTCTGCCAATTTCTTTGGTGTAAGTACTCCCAGCATGGCTGAGTCAAGCTACCAATGCTTTAACAAGTGGCTCATAAAATTTCTTTCATGAGCTGTATGAACTGGCTCCAGGACACCTTTAGCTTATCTCTGTGTGACTTAAAGGCTTTCAAGCTGAGATGGTAGGCACAGTGAATAGCAGTACCCAGTAGCTGGAAATAAACAACTTCAATGAGTCAGGATTACACAAAATGTTGACGGGCTCTGAGAACTTTGTTCCCATGTCTGTTTTACCTTTGGGAGAGGTTGAGATTTGGGCTTGGAACTCAGTAAATAACGAGGCAACTTCACTTTATTTTTCCTTGCTTGTCCCACAACATCTTGCAGCAATGACTGGGTTGGAATTTTCACGGGCACATAACATTCTGGTTCTGTTAGAGAGAAAATTTAAATTATGCCATATAGATCTCAAGGCATCATATAGATTTTAAGGCATTTGAGGTAATAACAGAAATACCAGAGTATATAAGAACATAAACCAACTAGGGAAGCTTTTTTAAATTTATTTAAAGAGCTTATTTAAAGCAACAAAGGCTTTTTATTAATTCTAGTTTTATATATTTACATTTTACAAGGCAATTTTACATACATTATCTAATATTAATTTTCACAGAAACCCTAATGTGATGGGCAGGGCAGATGCTATTAGCATCACCTTTTTTTAAATAAATGAGAAAAATAAGTTAAATGATTTGCCTATGATGAACTGAACTTAAATCTGTGTCTTTAGGGTTCTTTTCATTAAATCAACAAGAACAATACAATAAAACATTGACTATTAAAGATGTCTTAAAAATAGTGAGTGCAAAATTTTAAGAATTTCTTTGATTCTACTGCTATATTCATAGTTCAAAAAGTGCTATAGTGATTATAGATAAATGAAACCTAGGAATTAAATCCTCAGATCACTAAATTTGGTAATTTTTCTTTTCCTCAGTTGTGTGAGTAAGCAAGAGTAGATAATCTATGTAGCCGCAGCTGTGTATATTTGTTCCAAATATACAGGGGGTTAAAATAAGAAGTATGTTTTAGATAATCATATATAGATATTCTTTCTTGTATTCAAATCATCAAGAGAGGAAAGGGATTGGGACCCATATATGAGCATCCACTATCTGCAGGGGAGCACCACATGTAGGTTTGTAAATATAGAGTTTTACTTCATTCTCATACAACTTTCTGAGCTAGGGGGTTATGATGACTATAACCTACGCTCGGCACTCTCCCCATCCTTCACCTCCACACTACTTATCAGGGGTGGATTAACCAGTAAGCAAGGTATACACTGGCTGGCATTGAGCAAGGTACACACAAGATTAATTGTATTTACTTGCTAATCTGTGGTGAGCAATTTCACATGGGTTTCACCACATCTTTGCTGTGGTGGGAGACAAGTGAAATTGTACACTGCAGATTGGGGGGAAAGCACAATTGGGCCCATGCATACCTTGCTTATTTGGTAATCCAACCCTGCCTATCATATACACTTCTGGTACCAGAACATCCCTGCTCCAAACCACCAGGATGGTACATGGCCCAAACAAAGCCAAAGCTGACAGGGATGACTCACTCTTGCCTACTGGGTTATGGATCTGGAGGATTGGAATCTTGAGCCTCTATGGTTAAAGCCCCGGTCACATGGAAATAGCCTGTCCTTTGTAGGAGAGGATAAAACAAAGCAGGGACAGGAAAGGAGAGCAAGATGGAGGCAGGGAAGGTGTAGAGAGACAGGCATTCAGACACAAAGACACTCCTGAGGAGGCTCGAGTGCCATAATTCAATCAGTCCTGGCTAGCACCATAGCCACTGTTTCTGTAGTTTGGTTTTGAGAAATCACCCCCCTCTCTCTTTTTTTTTTTTGCTTCAATTGAGTTTGAGTTCTATCAGTTACAACAGACAGAGTCCTGACCAGTAAAGTAGCATTGTCTCCTTTTTACAAACGAGGAAATGGAACTTCAGAGCAATTAAACAACTTGCCCAAGAAACTGTAATGAATGGCAGGGCTGGAATGTGAACCTAAGTGTCTGACTCCACAATAACATACTCCTTTACTACCCAATGGGTCTGAACCCATCTGTGTATCATAATCCGCTGGGTTGCTTTTGGACAAATAAGGATTCACAGGTCACATGCCAGACTAGGCCCTATTCCAAATCAAAACTGACTCAGAATCTCTGGGAGTGAAGCCCAATAATCTGTGCTTTAATTTATTGGTCCCCTTTGATCACCATTCCCTACTTAGGCAACCATTCCAATGGTTTGATGTATCTTTTTGTATGTACTCTTACAATATGTGTATTGCTGTTTTCTTTAAACGCCTTTTACCAGTCGACTAGGTGTCAGTGATAGGATAATATCCATATGCCTACAAGACCAGCTAATAGACCATTATTCAAATTTACACACCAAGCACTATAGCCAAAACTGAAGAAATTGAAGATTTTTACCAACTTCTGCATCTGAAATTGTCAAACATGCAATTAAGATGTATTGATAATTACTAGTGATAGGAATGAAAAGTTGGAAACAAAGGAGTAGAAGTTGGAAACAAAGGAGTAGTAGTTGGAAAATATGGTCATCGTGGCAGAAATGACACCAGAGATCAAATGATAGAATTTTGCAAGACCGATGACTGCTTCATTGCAAAAACACAGGAATCAAATCAACTATAGCTGTGGAAAGAGACGATGGAGAAGTACAATATCATCAGTCATAACAAGGCCAGGGGCCAACTGCGGAACAGACCATCAATTGCTTATATGCAAGTTCAAGTTGAAGCTGAAGAAAATTAAAATGAGCCCACGAGAGCCAAAGTATGACCTTGAGTATATCCCACCTGAATTTAGAGACTAGACAAGCTGTGGGATGACAGCAAGGACACCACACATGAAGAAAGCAAAAGGTCATTAAAAAGATAGGAAAGAAAGAAAAGACCAAAATGGATATCAGAAGAGACTCTGAAACTTGCTCTTGAATGTGGAGTAGCTAAAGTGAATGGAAGAAATGATGAAGTAAAACAGCTGACCAGAAAATTTTCACAGCGTATCTTGAGAAGACAAAGTAAAGTATTATAATGATATGTATCTTAACATGTGCCAGGACCTGCTCTAAGCATTTTTCAATTTATTAATGAATTTAATTTTCACAACAATCCTGTGATATATGTACCATTATTTCGCTTTCACAGAAGAGGAAACAGGAAGAGACTGAGGAGTTAAATAACATGCCCTACGTTGCGTAGCAGTTATACAGGAGCCAGGATTTGAACCAGGGAAAGCCTATTCTCTTAGCTCTGCACTATACAACACTGCCCCCAATGATGTAGACAGATTATTATCCTACTGAGGCCACCCAGGGCTTCACTAGGGATGGGGGTAATGGGAAGGGGGAACTTGAGGTACATGAAGCAGTGGCTGGTCCACTGTACCAACTGGTACGGAATAACTTTAATCTTTAACATAGTATGGTCCTGCTATGGAACCCTGGTGGTGCAATGGTTTAGTGCTCAGCTTTTAACCAAAAGGTTGTGAGTTCGAACCCATCTCGAGAGAAAAGACCTGGAGATCTGCTCCTGTAAACATTACAGTTTAGAAAACCCTATGGGAGAAGTTCTACTCTGCCATATATGGTCTTGATGAGTTGGAATTGACTCAAAGGCACACAATAACAATAACAACAACATGTTCATACTAGTGCATATCATCTGAATATTCCTACTGGGCATGACCTAACCGAAGAATATGTAATAATTTCGTGTTACCATGCCTAAGTAGGCTTCATTTATTCATAACTACTTACTTCCTCTTTCAGCATGGCTTCCAAGTAGGTGGAGTATATTTCTCTGCCCCATTGACTTTGAGCTTGGCCATAGGACTTGCTTTGACCAATGTGTGTGGAAGTGGCAGTGTGCCAGTTCTGAGCAGAGGCTGTCAGGGCAGCATGTGATTTTGCTTGTCTTTCTTGAGCTTTGATCCTCTACCATAAGAAGGCTGCTCCTTTAGTCTGGGATCCTTGGGATATACCTGAACTTTACCTGGTCAATGCTGGCCACTGTTTAACAATGGGGACTCTAGGGGAAAAACCAATGTGGTTTATAAAATTTGCTTATTTGTGGCACTGGCTGATTTCCCACCATGGCCTATTTAAGCTATCAATGTGATGTCACTGAATGTGGAGTCGGGAAGCATCAGTACAGTCAGCTCTCTGGAACCAGGGAGCCAACTCCTGCCTGCAGCCTGGAGCAGAGCTGCTGCAATCAAGGCCCAGGTCGTAGCTGCTTGTTATGAGCCACTGCAGGATTTGAGGGTTGTGTTTTACCCAGTATTATCACAGCAAACAATGATAAAGACTCATTTTTATTCTGCAAAATCCAAACCTTCCCTAGCTGAACCTATTGCATTTTCCAAACATTATCTTCTACTATTACCAAGTGAATAGCTCTCATTTAGTCTGGTTTCTTTTCTATCTTTAAGTCTTTGAGCATACTCTTTTTTTTTTTTTGGCAGATGGAAGGAATAAAATATTCTTGTCTCTTCCCTTCATCTGCAATGTAGGAGTTAAGAGAATTAGGAGTTAAGAAACCCATTTTCTAGCCCTGGCTCAGTCACAAATTTGCTGTATGACTTTAGATGAGTCTCTTCATGTCTGTTGAGTTTCAGATTCCTCAAGGAAAATGAGGGCTGTCTTAGGCAATCCAAGCTTTTACATTCTAAATTCTAGGAAATTCTACTTAATCTTCAAGACCATCTTTCCGATAAATCTTTCCTCACTGCTTGGGTTAATCTCTTCCTACTCTGAACTTCCTTAAACTTTACTATTTATATGAAAATTTAATTTACCATTTGTAATGTAGTCACATTATTTTCTCTTAAGTACCTCAGTGCCCAAGGGTGCAGTAGGTGTCCCTCTTGCTTCAAAACAATTTCTTATTCCTCCTTCAAAAATCCTAGTTCCTTTGAAGCTCATGCCATCAGACTGTATTACTTACTTCTTTTTCAAGTAGTTGTCATTTAGTGACTTCTTTAACATTTCCTTCAATTACTGGAGATTTTAAAACCTGGAGCATCTTCAGTTCATCTTTCTTGGTAACATCATTTGATGATCCACCCAACATCCTGTCCTCTTTGATTCTTTACCACTCTGTTTCTTCATCTTTTCCTCGTCTCTATCTCAGAAACTCCCATGGTCATTTCTCTGAACTTGCCAACACCAATAATTTTACTGCTTTCAAAACCTTGGTTTCAAACTTCCCTCTCTCTGATCACCACTTTTTATTCTTCTAGCTTAACACTTTATCATATCCAGCAAGTAATTATTTGACCTGGGAGACCTTTAATCAACTGACAGTATCACCTTTACACAATCAGTCACTCCCTTCTTGGTTTGACTTCTCTGTTTATCTGGAATGGTTTTTATATTCCATCATTATATTCACTTCTTTGCAATCAGACAGGAACTCCCTCATCTTCCCAATATCAAACATATCAACCCATCTGCAGATGTATTCCTATTCTCTCTCTTCTCTCCTGGTCAACTCCTCCACTCAGAGTGTCCCAGATGTCATGCTCTCCCACCTGCTTAAGGACTTTGCTCTACAAATTATGCCTCTCTTTCTCTTGCATCATTTTCTCTTGTTACTGAATTATTACCATTTTCAAATCAACATGCTCTAGTATGTCTAATCTTTGAAACATCTCTCCCTTGATCACACTTCAACCTCCAGTTACAATCCCTTTATCTACTTAATTTAAATTATTCAGCCTTTTTTTTTTTTCCTAATTAAGCATATTTTGTTGAATTACCTTAAGTGAAATGACTGTAATGTTACCCTACTGTGTTGCGGTTAGGTACTGCCAAGTCGGTTCTAACTCATAGTGACCCTATGTACGATAGTACGAAACATTGCCTGGTGGGCGCCATCCTCACAATTGTTGCCATGTTTAAGTCCATTGCTGCAGCCACTGTGTCAATCCATCTTATTGAGGGTCTTCCTCTTTTTCACTGACACCCTATTTTATCAAGCATTATGTCCTTCTCCAGGGATTGGTTCCTCCTGATAACATGTTCAAAGTACATGAGACGAAGTCTTTCCATGCTCACTTCTAAGGAGCATTTTGGCTGTACTTGGCACATCTGGCGCAAGTACATCTTAGACCTCAAAGTGATATCTTTACTTTTTAACACTTTAATGAGGTCTTTGGCAGCAGATTTTCCCAGTGCAATACTTTGCTTGATTTCTTGACTGCTGCTTCCATGAGTGTTGACTGTGGATCCAAGTAAAATGAAATCCTTGACAACTGCAATACTTACTCCATTTATCATGATGTTGTTTACTGGTCCAGTTGCAAAGGATTTTTTTTTTCTTCATGTTGTCGTGTAATCCATAATGAAGGCTGTAGTCTTTGATCTTCATCAGTGTTTCAAGTCCTCTTCGCTTTCAGCAAGCAAGGTTGTATTATCTGCATATCACAGGTTGTTAATGAAACGAGTGTTTCTCCAATCCTAATGTCATGTTCTTCTTCATATAGTCCAGCTTCTAAGATTATTTGCTCAGCGTACAGATTGAATAAGTATGGTGAAAGGATACAAGCCTGATGCATGCCTTTTTTTTAAAATTTTAAACCACAGAGTATCTCCTTATTCTGTTCGAATGACTGCCTTGATCTATGTACAGGTTCTGCATGAGCACAATTAAGTGGTCTGGAATTCTCATCCTTTGCAAGACTGCATTGTAACTAGATATTATTCTATATTATTCCATATTTAAGTTTCTGTCACCCTAATAAGATTATATGCTGTCTAAGACAGAGACCACATCTTATGTTTCTCTTCTACCACCTGCAGGACAAAGAAAGTACTGGAAAAATAGATAAACCTAAGTCCAACTATCAAATTATTGACTTCTTAAGAAAAGCTACCAGGTTCCTAACCTTCAGTAAATAGCACAAGCTCTCAGAATCACAAGGGATAAAATAAAATAAAGCAAAGCAAAATAACAAGTCTAAAAAAAGCATTTGTAATTTCCTTCCTTCAGCCTAGGACTTGAAGTCATTCTCAGAACAGGTTTTGAAATACTGATATGCTAAGAAGCCTTGCAAAGCTCCACAGCTCTAGGCTCCATGACCCATTTGAATTTTTCCCATCACTGTGAGCCACACCCATAGCCCCCATTGCCATCTCCCACACTCCTAAAAGACATAATGTTCAGTTTTGAGAAGCAATAAGATAAAGCAAATGACTGCCATACCTTTGGTAGATTTTGTTAAATTTTCAGGTTGGTTCTGGCTAGTGGATTCATAAATAGCCACAGGACTCTCTGATTTTGGAGGATTAACCGTGTCTAAGGATTCCTGTTCTGAAGCTTTATGTGGCCCAGAATCTAGAAAACCTAAAACAAATATTATAAAGTGATGTTTTGAACAATGGGACAATGACTACCAACACTTGTACTATTCCTTACAATGAACAAGGTGCTTTTCCCTGCCATCTATAGAAAACTAAACATAAGAAAGCCATTAAGAGGTACAGATTCTTCATTATATGATGCTATGTTTGCTGTTAACAAACAGGACAATATCTGCAAATGTCGTACACCCTAGATGCTGCTTAGCTCTTTCTGGGCATTCTGACCACATAGTAGGGTTGTTCACCTTGTGTATGAAGTTGTTCACCTTAACTATGTGTATGAAGCATAAAAAAAAAAAAAAAAACCCATACCTTAGAGTCAATTGCGACTTATAGTGACCCTATAGGACAGAGCTGAACTGCCCCAGAGGGTTTCCAAGGAGCGGCTGGTAGATTCTAACAGCCAACCTTTTGGTTAGCAGCCAAGCTCTTAACCACTGCATCACCAGGACTCCGTATGAAGCATAGCTCAAGGAATTTGACTATTCTTTTATCTGGCAAAGGTAAGTGAGATGGGATTAAATATGTTTCCCACCTTAAGTCCATTCATTACTATGAAAGTGTGTCTCTTTATTAACATGAATTTCGTTAAGAAATCTGTGCAATAGGAAATGTATGTTAGGAGTGGGGAAGCAAATGCATTTCAACTTGTGTGCCAAGTCTGGTTGAATGGTAGTGGCTGCCTAGAGTACTATGCTGAGAAAGTCTCTGCAGCCTTGCCCCATTTCAAGGGGAAAGTAGGCTGATTGATGAGGGCTCGCCGTGGGTGCAGAGAGTCCAAGTGGTAGCACCAGGATCATCAATTTGTGATCTCTGATGTTCCCCCACCATATGTAGAAGTCATTGCTTCATCCTTAATCTTTAGTTTGCAAACTTTGTCTTAATTTCCTAGAATTAGATGTCTTCTTTGACTGTGCTCATTACAAGCAGCTGGACTTTAATCCAGTAGAAAGTTCCCCTATCTGGGTATTTTTACTACTTAATATGATGGCTAAGTGGTCAAGTGTTCAGCTGTTATCCAAAAGGGTGGCAGTTGGGATCTACCAGCTGCTCCTTGGAAACCCTATCAGGCAGTTCTGCTCTGTCCTATAGGGTCACTATGAGTCAGAATTAACTCAATGGAAATGGATTTTTATGTTAAAGAGAAGCATTAAATTTAATTTCATCCCTCAATTTTTCAGCCTACACCTCCTGAGAATGAAGGCATTCTCCTGCATACCCACACCACCATTATTACACCCAGGGTAATAAACAATTCCACAGTATCCTCTAATATATAGTCCCTTAATCAGACTTTGGAAACCTGGTTGCATAGTGGTTAAGTGCTACAACTGCTAACCAAAAGGTCAGCAGTCCAAATCCACCAGGTGCTCCTTGGAAACCCTATGGGGCAGTTCTACTCTGTCCTATAGGGTCACTATGAATTGGAATCTACTTGATGGCAATGGATTTTGTAATCAGATTTCTGAAATTTCTCTAAAATACCTTTTATAGCTGTTTTTTCCCTCAATATAGGATCCAATCAAGGTTTACATATTACATTTAATTTTTGTCTCTTTAATTTCTCAATCTAGAACAATCAACCTATTTTTTTTGTTTTAACGACATTAACTTTTCTGAAGAGTTCAGGTCAGTTGTCTTATAGAATGTCTACCCATTGCTGTCAAGTCGATTACAACTCATATTGATTCTATAGGAGAGAGTAGAACTGCCCCATAGGGTTTCCAAGGCTGTAATCTTTACAAAAGCAGATTGCACATCTTTCTCCCGTGGAACGGCTGGTGGATTCGAACAGCTGACCTTTAGGTTAGCAGCCAAGCACTTAACCACTGTGCTACTATGGCTCCTTATAGAATGTCTACCTTCAGATATTTTCTGATTGTTTCCTTTTGATTAGATTCAGGTTAAAGATTTTTGGCAAAAATTCTTCATAGGTAATATGTACTTTGTATTGCATTGCATGAGAAAGCACATAATGTTATGTGGTTGATCACTTGGTTAAGATGGAGATTGCCATATTTTTCCATTGTAAAGGTACATTTTCCTTTTTTTAATTAGTAACATATGGTTATCCACAGCCTTTTATTACTCCCCTGATACTTAAATTAGTCAGGTCTTCTGAATGTTTTTAGGTAAATTTTAAGCATACAGGGGGAAAAAAAGCTAAATTTCATTGACAGATTGGTTTCCTTACATAATTCACCCAAATCTTCATAGTACATTGTGTCATTAACTAATACTGAGACAAAAGGTAGTTGGAACTAATTATGCTCTAACAGAACATTGTTAGATATTATTCTGTTAAGTACATATAACAGGAATAAGAGCTATACTAATGTTTTACCTGGAGGGTGATTAGATGTATTTTGAACACATGTTTTGTTTGCATCCTCATCCTTCTTTGTCAAAGGAGGCAGTTTTTTTGAAAGGCTCTCCAGATAATTAAACTTAAAGAAAAAGAACAGAAGATAGTTCAGACTTACACACGGCTGAAAAGCAACTGCCACAATCATGTTAAGTTGATGAGTAATGATCAAAGCGTATCTTTATAGCCCCTCAAAATAAAGTTTGCAAACTAAAAGTTCTTCAATTTATTATATGTTCACAATTTACTGTACTTTCTTTTCAGGCAGTCTCTGATTAATAACAGCATCCAGATTTTTACAGAAACACAAGGAGTTGTGAACACATGAAAATATTCACTTGGCTCAGGGTTTCAGTGAACTCCCAGCCAGCAAGATGAAGGCCGGGTTTCCTGTGGTCCCACTTGTAGCCTCACATGGAAGGGGAGTGCAGTGTGCGGCCCCTGTGGACTGTCAAGAACTAACAGTGTCATAGTGCTAGCTCAGCAGCTGATGGGAGACGGGATCTCAATGGACTAAAAACTACAAGATGGGTTTAACAGAGGAGATTCAGAGATAGAAAGGACTTGACCAAAAAACAAATCTTAAAATAGACAAGAGAGGGTAATTAATGGTGACAAGGCAAGGGGAAAGGAAGGAGTGGTAGTACAACATTGATGGAGAATTTCTACTTTTTAGTGCAAGACCTGAAATTTGTCTTCCCTTTTAAGTGCTTGCCAGGAGGTGGATTTGAAGGGTACTGGTTAGTTAGTCAGAGTCCCTGGGTGGTGTAAATGATTAACATGCTTGGCTGCTAGCTGAAAGGTTGGAAGTTCAAGTCCACCCAGAGGCACCTCAGAAGAAAGGCCTGGTGAGCTACTTCTGAAAAGTCAGTCACTGAAAACCCTGTGGAGCACAGTTTTACTCAGACACACATCGGGTGGCCACGAATCAGGATTGACTCTTGACAGCAATTGGTTGGGTTAGTCAGTCGGGCTGATGCAGGAAAGAATTAAACAATATTAGGAAAGGTAGATTACATAATAGTATATGCATTGCATCAATTTTTATAAAAACTCTAATTCAA
This sequence comes from Dugong dugon, assembly GCA_030035585.1. Lineage (NCBI taxonomy): Eukaryota > Metazoa > Chordata > Mammalia > Sirenia > Dugongidae > Dugong > Dugong dugon. The sequence goes on from CM057462.1 coordinate 159,957,738, forward strand.
TTATAGTTGATTACATTCAATTACCTGAGACTGATATAACATGCTCAATTCAGATTTGAAGTAGTGTGGTACTGTTTTGTTCCTGATTTCCTTTAGATAATTTTTTGTTTTTTCAATATCATCCCTGATTGATATTTCCATAATAATGCAAAAGAAAACAGAAAGATATAAAATGTTATTTGCTTGTATTTTAGTTCAAAGTCCCACAGAAAATCAATGGGATCACCAGCAGTAAAACTGATAAGAATCAACTAATCAGACATTTTGGCCAACTTGTTTTGGTTCATTTTCTACTTCTTTTAGAATCAGTCACATTTTCCTACTTCAGAATCATTCTCATATAAGATAGGAAATAATGATACTGAGTGTTTGGTTTTACAGTTGATCTCAAATAGCTAAAACGCACATAGCTCTATAATGGTTCGCCTTTCTGCATGCCTTTCAATTTTCTCTGAGGTTTAAGTGCTAGCTAAAATCTACTGGTTTCCACAATTTCAGTAGCAGTGGTTACTAAAAACAAAAACTGAGGAATAGTTTATGGGTAATGAGGTCAGTGGTCACAGGGTATAATAAAAGCAATCATGATAATCCTGCTGTTTGTCTTTCCAATACCAGAATGCCTATATTAGAGAGGCATATACTGAGCTAAAAATTACACTTCCCACTATCCCTTGTATATAGGAATGACCAATAAGATGTAAACTGAAGTCATCGGATGAGACTCCAGGAAAGCTTTTAAAGAGAGTTGACTTGGATGGGAGACATCCCCTTTGTCCTTGCCTCATCTCTTTTCCTACTTCCTGAAAAGAGGATGTAAAAGGGTCAGTCATTTTGCAACCATGAAGCAACCTTGAGGATGGAAGTCCTGTGCTAACAATGATGGAACAAATAACAAGAAGGAGTCTGAGTCCCTAATGAGGTTGTGGAGCTGCCTACCTTGGACTGTCCACTTCTGACTTCTTTTACATTAGGGAAAATAAACCCCCTTCCTTTTAAAGACACTGGTTTTGAGTTTTCTATTAAATGCAGGTAAGCCTAATCCTAACTCGAATAATTCCAATCTTTAAGTGCTTATTGCCTGCCAGGAACTTTGCAAAGTGTTTTGTATTTATCTTACAATAACCCTATGAGGTACTATTATTATCTCCATTTTACTGGTCAAAAAATCAAGGCTTAGGAGGTTAAATAACCTACCCCAAACCATATAGCTCGTAAGGGTTGGAGTCTAGACTAAAACCAAGGCTGTCTGACTCCAAGTTCATGATCTTGATAACTGCACTTGCTAGTCAGCCATCAGTCACCCAGTGTGAGAGCTGAAAGAGACCCAAGATATTGGGTGGTCTAATTACCCTCATGTTATAGTAAAGCAAATTGAATTTTTAAAAAAAAGTTATTATGCTTTAGGTGAAAGTTTACAGTGCAAATTAGTTTTTCATTCAAAAATTTATACACAAATTGTTTTGTGACATTGGTTGCAATCCCCGCAATGTGTCAGCACTCACTCTCTCTTTCCTTTTACACCTTGGGCTTCCCATGTCCATTTTTCCAGTTTTCCTGTCCTTCCTGCCTTCTCATCTTTGCTTTTGGGCAGGTGTTGCCCATTTGGTCTTGTACTTGATCGAACTAAGAAGCACATTCCTCACATGTGTTATTGTTTGTTTTACAGGCCTGTCTAATCTTTGGCTGAAAGGTGGACTTCAGGAGTGGCTTCAGTTCTGAGTTAGCAGGGTGTCCATGGGCCATAGTCTCGGGGGTTCCTCCAGTCTCTGTGTGGTCTTTTTTTTTTGTGAATTTTAATTTTGTTCTACATTTTTCTCCCGCTCTGTCTGAGCCCCTCTATTCTGATCCCTGTCAGAGCATTCAGAGGTAGTAGCTGGGTACCATCTAGTTCTTCTGGGCTCAGGCTGGTGGAAGCTGTGGTTTATGTGGTCCAATAGTCCTTTGGACTAATATTTTCCTTGTGTCTTTGGTTTTCTTCATTCTCCTTTGCTCTGGACGAGATGGGGCCAATAGCAAACTGAATTCTTTTTTTTAATTTTAATTTTTTTTAATTGTACTTTAGATGAAGGTTTACAGAACAAATAGTTTCTCATTAAACAGTCAGTACACATACTGTTTTATGACATTGGTTAACAACCCCACAACATGTCAACACTCTCCATTCTCGACCTTGAGGACCTTTTTTTGGAGGAAAATATACATAGCCAAAGTTACACAATTTTGAAAGTTTCTACATGTACAATTCAGTGACATCGATTACACTCTTCCAGTTGTGCTGCTATTCTCACTATCCTTTTCCAAATTATTCCATCACCATTGTCTTCAACTCACTGTCCCCTAGGCTTCCCATCAAACCTTCTGAGTTGCTATTGTCAAAGCAAATTGAATTCTTGAAGTAAATTTTGCTAAAGTAAAATAACTAGCCAGCCTGGAATAAAGCTACTTTGATCAATGCACATTACCCTTAAAAAAATAAAATAAAAATAACCAGCCAGCATCATACAGTCAGTAAATAATCAAACTGGAACTGACTCTAGGTCTGCTGTCTCTAAGACCAGTGCTCTTTTTATTATACACATGGCCTCTTTGGAAATACTGGTTGAATCAAAATACCATCTTACTTCAAACAACTTTAATTTACCATTAAAAATGTCTTATTTCTACTGCCTTACTGGATTCATTCATCAGTCTACGGCAGTCTGGCTATTGCCCAACAGTCTTCTAAAACTGTTTTAGCAAAAACAAAACAAGACAACAAAGATTCTAACCCCAAATTCCAAATTTCTCTTTTCATTCTCCTTCCTGATTCTTCCACAGCATCTGACATTTATCGATCACCTTCCATATTTTCTTGAAATCTTCTCCTTCCTTAACCCTCCTCCCTACCCTAATCTATTTTCCATGCAGCCTTACATTTTCTTTCTATAACATAGATCTAATTATGTGTTTCACTTTTCTTCTTTAAAAAATTTCAATGGCTTGTCGTTGCCTATAGGTTAAAATTTGAAATTGTTAATGTTTCCAAATTTTTAAGAATTTGAATATGTAACACATGAACATGTAAAAACTCAAAAAGTATTAAAGAGTACATAATAAAAAGGAAGTCTCCATTCCACACTGTCCCCAATCCCTCAATCTCCTTCCCCAGAGGCAATCACTGACATCGGTCTTTTGGAGACTCTTTCAGAGATATTCTACGAGACAGTATATATCTTCTTATTGACCTTGTATATAGGGAGTGGCCCATGAGAGTTAAGGTCTTTTCTCACCACTTCTCCAACACATTCCACAAGGTAACCTTGACATTTTTATTAAGAAGCATAGTCATCCTGGGAGACATTCTGGAGAGGAGCTATGGAAATACGTACAATAGTACCATATGTACTCCTATATATTCAACATATATATCTGGCTTCCTTTTTTATGGTGAGCGAGCTGGGGCTGGAATCCTCAGCAAGGACTGAAAGGAAACCAGACAGGATAACGTTTAGAGCACATTTCTCATGTGAATTATAAGATTCCTTGCATGCTTCTGACTATATTCTACATTATTGGTCTATTAGAATGACCAAAGCACAGAGTACCTTGAGCGCTTTCTTGCTTAGAAGTGGGAGAGGAGCTACCTAACAGTCAAATGGACTTCCTCAAGAGACAATGACATGGTCACACCGCAGCTGAAGGACCACTTGGCAGAAATGTTGGGAAAGAGAGTTCAAATAAACAGCTGGGAGCCTGGATGGTAGGACTTCCCAGCCTATCCCACTCTCAGATTCTACAACTTTACAGTAATGGCCTTTCCACTAGCTTATGTATGCTTCAGGGTAGAATTACCTCTTTTGCTGTATCTTTTCTTTCCAGCGCTCTGATGTTGTTGTATGCCTATGTGAGAGGAAAGGAAAATATGATGAAAAGGGGAAAAGGGATAACCCTTTCAGCTTATACACAATAAAAGAAAAAGCAACACTGTATGATAAAGGGTTAACAGTATGGGAGATGAAGGGCTGTGAAAGTTGATATAGTCACCCATACAGATGATACTGCATCTCTCTATTCCCTAATCATGGGATGCTTAATACTAACTGGAACATATTATTGGATCAGCTTACCTCCATTTCTTTTCAAAGAAATCTTTAGTAAATGATTCTGGTGAACATTTTGGAGTTGTAGCCAAAGACTGCTTGTACAAATTGGACAGGTGGGCTGCAACTTTAAAAAGAGATGCATTTAACTTTTATCTTCATTTCCTTACAGCACAAAACACAGTGAGTACTCAATTACTCATTTGAGTTCCTTTTTAAGAGCCTATGTTTAATCTGTAAACTGTTTACTAGAATTTCCATGACCAAGCGGCAATACTACAGTAAACCAGACATCGTTTATGAAATACCCTACTAGAGAACATACATCTTACAGTCAAAATATAGAATTCAGTAACACCTCAACATTTAGGGGAAACAATGTTCTACCTAACTGAATTTCCTCATATCGGAAGCATCAAAACTTAAAAAAAATTAACCATTTTACAACATTGTTTTCTAAATATTTTCCTGCTCCCTGTATCTCAGGATATGAATGTAACACAATGGTTGTTTGATAATTTGAGTGGTGTTTCTCGAGAGTTTATTCCCCAGAACATGGCCTTGGTGGGTTGTTACCAGAAGATTAAGAAAATAAAAGGTTCCATGTTTCATGGTTATATGAGCTTGGGAAACACTGATTTATACAAGGTTGAATACATTGTTACCGTAGGACTTTTGTGTACTCTTATGTGCATGCAGCTCTCTAAGAAGCTAAGACAATATGTAGCATTAGCCAAACTTATTTAATCACAACACTCTTCTGGTGGAGCCATACCATAAACTGATATTTTAGGAAACACTTTGGGGAACGTTGATTTAGGATCACCACTATTAGTATGTTAGGAGCAGCTGTAAGTATGCAAGTGGCTATTTACCTCCTGCATCTGTTTGTTTATTTATTTATTTATTTTTTATTGTACTTCAGGTGAAGGCTTACAGAACAAATAGTTTCTCATGAAACAGAAGTACATATGTTGTTTTATGACATTGGTTAACGACCCCACAACATATCAACCCTTTAACTTCTCAACCTTTTTTTTGGTGAAAATATGCATAGCCAAAGATACACCATTTCAAAAATTTCTACATACACAGTTCAGTGACATTGACTACGCTCTTCCAATTGTGCTGTTATTCTCACTTAAAATGAAGGCTTACAGAACAAAATAGTTTCTCATTTAACAGTTACTACACATGTTGCCCTATGACAATGGTTAACAATCTCACAACACATCAACAATATCCTTACTCAACCTTGGGTTCCCTATCACCAGCTTCCTTGTCCCCTTCTGCTTTCTGGCCCCCATCACTGGACTCCTGTACCTCGTTAGTCTCATTTGGTTTTATGGGGCTGTCCACCCCCAGGCTGAACAGTGAACCTCGGAGATAACTTCACTACCGAGCTAAAAGTGTGTCTGGGGGCCATACTCTCAGGGTTTCTCCAGTCTCCTTTAGGCCAGTAAATGTGGTCTTTTTTGTGTGAGTTAGAGTTATGCTCTACATCCTTCTCCAGCTCTGTCCAGAACCCTCTGTTGTGATCCTGGTCAGAGCAGTCAGTGGTGGTAGCTGGGCACCATCTAGCTGTACTGGACTCAGTCCGGTTGGAGGCCTTGGTAGCTGTGGACAATTAGTCCTTCAGACTAATCTTTTCCTTGTATCCTGTTCTCTTCATTCTCCCTTGCTCCCGAAGGGATGAGACCAGTGGAGTATCTTAGATGGCCGCTCACAGGCTTTTAAGACCCCAGACACTACTCACCAAGGTAGAATGTACAGCATTGTCTTTATAAGCTGTGTCATGCCACTTGAGCTAGATGTTCCCTGATACCATGGTCCCCACAGCCCTCCGCCCGGCAATTCAGTCCCTCAGGAAGTTTGGATGTGTCTATGGAGCTTTCATGACCTTTCCTTGTACAAGTTGTGCTAGTTTCCCCTGTATTGTGTGCTGTCTCACCCTTCACCCAAGGTATCACTTATCTATTGTCTATTTAGTATTTCCCCCCCACCCCTCCCATCCCTGGTAACCAACAAAGATTGTTACATTTTGTGTGTGAGCCTTTTCATGGGTTTTTACAGTAGAGGTCTCATACAATATTTGTCCTTTTGTGATTGACTTATTTCACTCAGCCTAATGTCCTCCAGTTTCATCCATGTTATGAGATGCTTCACAGATTCATTGTTGTTCTTTCTCATTGCCTAGTACTCCATTGTATGTATGTACCAGTTTGTTTATCCATTCATCTGTTGATGGGCATCTAGGTTGTTTCCATCGTTTTGCTATTGTGAACAATGCTGCCATGAACATAGGTGTACATGTGTCTATTCGAGTGACAGATCTTATTTCTCTAGGACATAGTCCTCGGAGTGGGATTGCTGGATCGAATGGTATGTCTATATCTAGCTTTTTGAGGAAGCACCATAACATTTTCCAGAATGGTTGTATCATTTTGCATTCCCACCAGCAGTGCGTAAGTGTTCCCATCTCCCCGCAGCCCCTCCAACATTTCTTATTTCCAGTGTTTTTGATTCATGCCAGTAATGCCGGGATGAGATGGTATCTGATTGTGGTTTTAATTTGCATTTCTTTAATGGCTAGTGATCGCGAGCATTTCCTCATGTGCCTGTTGGCCATTTGAATGTCTTCTTTGGTCAAGTGTCTGTTCATTTCCTTTGCCCATTTTTTAATAGGATTATTTGTCTTTTGGTTCTAGAGGTGTTGGATTTTCTTGTAGATTATGGAGATTAGACCTTTGTCTGACTTGTACTGTCCAAAAATTTTTTCCCAGTCTGTAGGTTCTCTTTTTACTCTTTTGGTGAAGTCTTTTGAAGAGCATAGGTGTTTGATTTTTAGAAGATCCCAGTTACCTAGCTTATCTATTGGGGTTTGTGTGTTGATGGTTATGGTTTGTATCCGGTTAATGCTGTGTATTAAGGCCTGTAGTGTTGGTCCTATTTTTTCTTCTATGAACTTTATAGTTTTAGACTTTATATTCAGGTCTTTGATCCATTTTGAAGTAGTTTTTATATACGGTGTAAAGTATGGGTCCTGTTTCATTTTTTTGCAGATGGATATCCAGTTTTGCCAGCACCACTTGTTAAAAAGACTGTCTTTTCCCCATTAGATGGACTTCGGGCCCTTGTCGAAGATCAGGTGACTCATAGGTGGATGGATTTACATCTGGGTTCTCAATTCTGTTCCATCGGTTAATGTATCTGTCGTTGTACCAGTACCAGGCTGTTTTGACTACTGTAGCTGTATAGTAGGTTCTGAAGCCAGGTAGTGTGTGTCCTCCAACTTTATTCTTCTTCAGTAGTGCTTTACTTATTTGGGGCTTCTTCCCTTTCCATATGAAGTTAATGATTAGTTTTTCCATCTCTTTGAAGAATGTTGTTGGTATTTGGATCGGGATTGTGTTGTATTTGTAAATTGCTTTGGGTAGAATTGTCATTTTCACAATGCTGAGTCTGCCTATCCATGAGCATGGTATGTTTTTCCATGTATGTAGATCCCTTTGGGTTTCATGCAGTAGTGTTCTGTAGTTTTATTTGTATAGGTCTTTTACATCCCTGGTCAGATTTATTCCTAAGTATTTTATCTTTCTAGGGGCTATTGAAAATGGTATTGTTTTCCTGATTTCCTTTTCATCGTTCTCCTCATTGGTGTATAGGAATCCAACTGTTTATCTTGTATCCTGCTACTCTGCTGAATCTTTCTGTTAGTTCCAGTAGATTTCTCGTGGAGTCTTTAGGGTTTTCTGTGTATAGTATCATATCATCTGCAAACAGGGACAGTTTAACTTCTTCATTACCAATTTGGATGCCCTTTATTTCTTTTTCTTGCCTTATTGCTCTAGCTAGAACTTCCAGCACAATGTTAAATAGGAGTGGTGATAAAGGGCTTCCTTGTCTTCTTCCTGTTTTCAAGGTGAATGTTTTCAGCCTCTCTCCATTAAGAATGATGTTGGCCATTGGTTTTGCATAGATGCCCTTTATTATGTTGAGAAATTTCCCTTCTGTACCTATTTGATTGAGAGTTTTTATCAGGAATGGGTGTTGGACTTTGTCAAATGTCTTTTCTGCGTCAATTGAGATGATCATGTGATTCTTTTCTTTCCTTTCATTTATGTGGTGGGTTACGTTGATTGATTTTCTAATGTTGAACCATCCTTGCATACCTGGTATGAATCCTACTTGGTCATGGTGTATTATTTTTTTGATATGATGCTGAATTCTACTGGCTAGAATTTTGTTGAGAATTTTTGCATCTATATTCATGAGAGATATTGGTCTGTAATTTGCTTTTTTTGTGACACCTTTTCCTGGTTTTGGTATCAGCGTTATGCTGGCTTCATAGAATGAATTTGGAAGTGTTGCTTCCTCTTCTATGCTTTGAAATAACTTCATTAGTACTGGTACAAGCTCTTCTGTAAATGTTTTGTAGAATTCTCCAGTGAAGGTATCTGGGCCAGGGCTTTTTTTGGTTGGGAGTTTTTTTTTTATTACCTTTTCAATCTCTTCTCTTGTTATGGGTCTCTTCAGATTTTCAACATCACTTTGTTGTAGTCTGGGTAGGCCGTGTGTTTCTAGAAATTTATTCATTTCCTCTAGGTTTTCAAATTTGTTGGAGTATAGTTTTTCATAATATACTGTTATAATCCTTTTTATTTCAGTTGGGTCTGTTGTAATGTCCCCCATTTCATTTCTTATTTGGGTTATCTGTGCCCTCTCCTGTTTTTCTTTTGTCAGTCTGGCCAGTGGTTTGTCGATTTTGTTGATTCTTTCAAAGAACCAACTTTGGGTTTTGTTGATTTTTTCTATTGTTTTTCTGTTATCTATTTCATTTATTTCTGCTCTGATCTTTACTATTTCATTTCTTCCTGTGGTTGTGGGCTTTTTTTGCTGTTCTCTTTCTATTTGTTTGAGTTCTGTAGTTAATTATTTGTTTATTTTTGTTTTAGATTTTTTTTTAGTTTGTGCTTTGCTATCAGCCAACTTGTGTGTTTACTTCTATTGTGCCTGCTCCCTTGTGGTAGGGCTTATAAATTCAAATGCCCACAGGGTAAGGTTACGAGATAAAACATAAAGCACCTAGTTAAATTTGAATTTCAGATAAACAGGAAAACATTTTTTAGTATAAATATGTCCCAAATGTTTTATGGGGGCACACTTGCATTGAAAAATTATTTGTTGTTTATCTGAAATTCAAATTTAACTGGGCCTGCTGTATTTTTATTTGCTAGAGCTGGCAACCCTACTAGAAGGGACACCCAAGTAAAGTGGGACAACATGGTGTAACAGAGAGACTTTGGAGGCTGTGATGGACTCTTCTGTAGTGGTTCTTCTAAAAAAGGCAGCTGCCAAACATTTTGGCCAAATATCACCACATGGTAATGTGACATTTTCAGAGGAGAAAAAAATCCAGATTAGATTAGAACAACAACGATAATAACTACAAAAGAAACTATGGAAGCCAATACTGTGGAGGACACACAAAATACATCTGTGGGCCAAACAAAGCCCATGGCTGCCAGATGACAGAGGAACTTTGCCATATGACCAAAAACAAAACAAAACACTTTACTACTTGTCTGCTGTGGGCTATAAAACCATATCATCAAGTTCATTGGGCTGTGTATATCCCCAAATAAGTATGCTTTGAATGACAATCTCTTCTAAGAGTAAACTGCCTAAGCTACATAGTATGTAGAACAGTGCAAGGATTGGTGATAACTTCGTGGTGTTGTGTTGTGTGCTGTGTGTGTGTATGTGTGAGGTGGGTTGAGCTGTTTGTTGGTTCATTGTTTTCTTCCTGTAGCTTAGTGATCTTCTAAATAATTGAGGTTAACAGAAAAGCAAATGTCAGCTTTTTTCATTTGACAGATTAAAGTTACAGACGAATTAGAGGTAATCATGATTCTCCAGGATCTCACAATTTAGGCAGAGTCAAACATATAAATATCATTACAATACAACATGGCCAACACTAGAACAGAGATGTGTATACATGGTGCTTTGCTCTCAGGTGAGAGAAGGACTGATAAGACTAAGTTCATACCTTTTGAAATTTGTAAATATATTTTAGAAAAATATTAAAGGCCAATTACCTTCAGTAACATGACTTTTTGTAGTTTCCTCCATTTTAGGGAAAGACTGAAATGAAAACAGAATTACTTAATAATAATGATTATATTACATACAAAGTTCACTTTGTTCAGAAGAATTCTTTGTATGTTCCAATTGATCTTTTATGGAAATTACTATAAAATGAATTAGTTCTTCAATGCCAATACAAAATTGTATTTGATTTCTTTTTAGTCATTCCTTTCACTTAAAGAATTTTTAAAAACGGAAATCATTTTAAGTTGTGGAAATTCCTTTTTCTTACCCCACTCTTACTATTTCATTCAGTCATTCATCCAACATTTCAGTGAATTCAATTTCTCCAAAGACAATACAAACTGTTTTATTTAAGGGCCTTCAGAATTATTTATGACCAAAGGAAGAGCCTAAAAAGCATTTGGCAAATTCAGTATATAAGGAATTAGATTTCTTTCCACAGAAATGAGAAATTATAGAGAGCAGAAGTTTTAGAGAAGTGGCAGAAATGGCTACTACTTATATTTTGTCTTGAAATACCTAATATTTAAACAAGAGTAGAAATATTGGTATATAAAACATTTCTTTCTCACCATGACTAACTTGAGGAGATCTGCAGCATTGCCTCTCTCCTCCTCAGTTCTGGAATCTTTAACTGTCATTTCCTGTAGCTCATCTTCTTTCTTCAAAATATGGTTTATGTAATCCTAGATCAGCAAAATAAAATAAATTAAAAAACAAACAAAACAAAACAAAACAAGAATAAGGTAGAGAGAGGCATCAAAGCTGTCCACATCAACTTGAAATATTACAAAGAGGTTAAGAATATACAAGCTCACAATGCTCAACCACCAGTTACTGCTCAAGCAACCTGCAAAGTCTTTTCCTTAATATCTCAATAAGACAAAAGATCTGAAAAGTCCAAAAACAAAGACTTAAGAACCACAGGATATTAGAATTGTGTGGGGACCTCAGAGAGGCCTTGCTTCTAACTCTGTGTTTCAGCTTCTTCATCAATAAATGGACAGAGCTGAATTAGATGATTTCAAGGGTCCGTTCCAGGTCTAATATTTATGATTCTATCTATAAGTTGCTTAGTCCATTCTTTTGCTTCCAGGAAAGATACATTTCACTTTTTCCACAAAAATTTAATGATTCCCTGCTCTATGCCAGGTGCTGGGTATATAACAATAAACAAAAGACATGTGGTCCCTGTTCTGTGGGGTTTAACAAACTAGAGAGTGAGATGTCAAAGTTATAATTATACAATTAACTATACATTTAAAAATACTTAGACGATTTCCCCAAATTTTTCTTCCAATAATCCTTTTCTTTCATGGGCCCTTATCAGATTAATATGTGGTTTTATCTTTTTCCAGGGGTCATTAGACAAGTTTTCCATATAGTGAGAAAGAAGAAGGACTCTATCTAGCAATCACATGTAAACGTTACTAATCTTCTCAATGTTTTTTGAGCCTCTTAATGTTTCCTACAACTTATGGGAACCATTAAATAGTTTCTACCTCTCAACCTTCTCACCTCTGGGAGACTGACTGACATGCATTTCATTGGATAAATATTGGTAGAATTGCACAATTTTAGTTTCCTCAGGAAACTGACAGGAATAATTGCCCTGTTCCTGATTCTTTCGGGTTAGGTTACCTGAATTCTATTACCTTAAGGGAAATCTGCAGCCTCAGTTTCAGCTCGTTCTTTATGACCTCATGCTGGATGAACTGGCGGATCTGTAGCACATTGGGACTCTTGAGTACAGGGGCCGGGGCACATACTAGCTGTTTGGACCCAATGCAAAGGCCTTTCCAAATCTGAGTGCCAAATGGAGGTCCTGGAATCTTTTTCTGTTAACAAAACAAGCACCAATGAGATCAAAATATTTTAACATTAGAATTTTTTTTTTTTTTTTTTAAAAAACCCGTTGCCGTCTAGTTGGTTCCGACTCGTTTTTTTTTACTGAGTTCTTATTGGTAGATACTATATTAGGAACCTTTTTTTAGGGAATACTACAGTGAAAAAAAATATGATCCCTTCCCTCAAAACGTTCCACAAACTGTAAGAAAAAATTGATAACTGTACTGGGCGAGTTTTCTCTTTCGGTATGTTACCAAGAATCTGGATATCTTTAAATTCTGCTGCATGATTGTCCAGTGGGTTAAATTCAGAGGGATGTTATGCAAGGTCATGGTTATGCAATACAGCCTAGCTTATGCCAAATGCATGCAATTATTCCCCAATACTCACAGGTAGCCTAAGATATTGATGTGGAATTAAGAAATCAAGAGCTTTCTGGTTCCATGTTCATTTAGACCTAGAGAGATTCTTTTATTTTATTTTTTTAAATTTTATTGTTCTCCTTTAAGTGGAAGTTTACAATTCAAGTTAGTCTCTCATACAAAAATTTATACACGCATTGTTATGTGACTCTAGTTGCTCTCCCTATACTGTGACAGCACATTCCTCCTTTCCACCCCTTATTTCCCACGTCCATTCAACCAGCTCCTGACCCTCTCTGCCTTCTCATCTCACCTCTGGACAGAAGCTGCCCATTTAGTCTCATGTATCTACTTGAGCTAAGAAGCACACTCTTCACGAGTATCATCTTATGCCCTATAGTCCACTCTAATCTTTGTCTGAAGAGTTGGCCTCGGGAATGGTTTTAAGTTCTGGGTTGACAGAGAGTCTGGGGGTCATGCTTTTTGGGGTTCCTCCAGTCTCAGTCAGACCATTAAGCCTGGTCTTTTTACTAGAATTTGAGTTCTGCACCCCACTTTTCTCCTGCTCCATCAGGAACTAGAGAGATTCTTTGAGAAAGAAATCTTCCTGTAGATTAGGGTCACCTTTGAGATCACTCTAGCTTAAGCATGCCTCCAGAATATTCTCAGAAATTTCTGCCTTAGAGAATGCTCTAGGTTATCCTTGTAACTGATTTTCAGGAGTGGTGAGCTTTGGTGCCCTATGTCATGAAGCATGCCCAATGTGCTTCATTTCAAATTGCTATTCTGTGTCCAAGGCCTGTCCAGTGATAACCACTCAGAGGCTTGTATGGACTGGGTCACTCCTACTGGGCGTAGAAGGCCATATCATAAGAGTTTCAGAGGAGGTGAGGCCAAGATGACAGACTAGTCAGATGCATCCTGTCGTTCCTCTTACAACAAAGACCCCAAAAAACAAGTGAATTGATTATATATGACAATCTAGGAGCCCTGAACATCAAAGGCAAAGTTGAGGAATCGGACTAAGTGGCAGAGGGAGGGAGAGATGGTTCAGAAGCAGCGAGGAGTTGCCAGACTTGACCCAGTGGAAGCCAGCACCCTTCAGACCTGATTAGCTCACGTGCACGGTGAGGCAAGCCGTGGCACTTGGGAGGTGTTTTCCATGTTGGGAGAGATTGAGTGGAGAAGAGTCTACTCAGGCATCTAGAACCAGTGAGAAGGAGAGCTTGATTGGTGAAAGATAAATGCTTGCGTCTGGCCTACTATGCAGATCAAAAAACACCCCCTCTGGGAAAAACCTCTTTCCCATTTACCTCCCCCCTCCCCATGCTGCACCAAGTCCTGGACCAGCTTCAGTGATTGCCGAGGCCCCTGGGCCAGAAGTAAGACACATCACATGCCCTGAGTCATTCTCTGAACTTAGAGAGGGAACAAATTAACAAACATGGAAAATATAATCTGCCAGCTCCCCTAAGCCAGGAACTCAGGGTAATCACAGATCTTTTGCCTAGGCACAGATATAAGGGGTCCATGGAGTCTGAATGCCTTTCATCCCCGCATAGACGTGTGTGGGCCCATTTCAACAGCATAGGCCCTCATTACTACAGTACAACAGGGTATATACCTGAAGTCTAACTTCAACTGTTTCAGCTATATGGTGAAGTGGCAGGTTCGTGACATTTGACACTGCACTGCCAATTAAGAAGTTTCCTTACCTGTACACATTAGGAGTCTGAGGACTGGTGGCTCCATCCACACCACTTAGCCACCCACAACAAGGGTCCAAGAATAAGTGGGGCCTCCTAGTCTTCACAGCCAACAGCAGCGGGTGCTCATAATCCAGCAAAACCCACCCACCTACATGCTCTAGGGAACAGGGACACGCTTTCATCCCAGGCACTCAGGGGTAGCCGTCAGTCCCCTGCCTTGCTCAGCATGTGACTCCCTACTACAGCCAGATACCTGTGCCTACACCAATCACCCATGCCTATCTACAGCTGTAGATGACAGCCTGCACCACACACTTGGTGACCTGGACACCTGAGCTGAATTCATACAAGAAAAGTAAATGGAATCCTGGGCTCACATACTTAGTAACAGATCTAACCACCTGGTGACAGGACATCAGAGCTTCAAAGATGCAAATAATCAAACTAGCTCACACGAGCAGCCTATTTGGGCATATCAAAACAAAACAAAATAAGAAGCTAGGACACAGTAAGCAAACATAAGTAAATATAGTAACTTGTTGATGGCTCAGAGAAAACAGTCAATATAAAACTACATAAAGAAGCAGACAATGATGGCTTCATCAAGCCCCCAAAATAAAGAATTAAGAAATTTTACAGAGGAAGAAAATTTCCTGGAATTACTGGAAGCAGAATACAAGAGATTAATATACAGAACTCTACAAGAGATCAGGAAGAAGATCAGGCAAAATGCAGACCAATCCAAGGAACACGCAGACAAAGCAATAGAGAAACTTAAGAAAATTAGAGAAGAGCACAATGACAAATTCAACAGGCTTCAAAAATCCATAGAGAGACAGCAATCAGAAATCCAGAAGATTAACAATAAAATTTCAGAATTAGACAACTCAATAGAAAGTCATAGGAGCAGAATTGAGGCAATGGAAGCCAGAATTAGTAAGACTGAAGATAAAGCACTTGACACCAACTTATTTGAGGAAAAATAAGATAAAAGGATTTAAGAAATGAAGAAACTCTAAAAATTATGTGGGACTCTATCAAGAGAAATAACCTACGAGTGATTGGAGTACCAGAACATGGAGGGATAACAGAAAATACAGAGAGAATTGTTGAAGATTTGTTGACAGAAAACTTTCCTGATATCATGAAAGATGAGAAGATATCTATCCAAGACACTCATCAAACCCCACATAAGGTAGATCCCAAAAGAAAGTCACCAAAACATATTATAATCAAACTTGTCAAAACCAAAGATAAAGGGAGAATTTTAAGAGTGGCTAGGGAGAAAAGAAAAGTCATCTACAAAGGAGAGTCAATAAGAATAAGCTCAGACTACTCAGCAGAAACCATGCAGGCAAAAAGGCAATGGGATGACATATATAAAGCCTTAAAGGAATAAAATTGCCAGCCAAGAATTCTATACCCAGCAAAACTGTCTCTCAAATATGATGGTGAAATTAGGGCATTTCCAGATAAACAGAAGTTTAGGTAATTTGCAAAAACCAAACCAAAATCACAAGAAATACTAAAGGGAGTCCTCTGGTTAGAAAATCAATAACATCAGATAACATCCCAAGACTAGAACACAGGACAGCGCAGCCAGCTATCAACCCAGATGGGGAAGTCACAAAAATAAATCAAAGCTGAAACACTGAAAATAGGGAAATATAGATGTCAACATGTAAAAGATGACAACACTAAAACAAAAAAGGAAGAATAAAAAATGTAGACATAGATTTTTCATATGGAGTGGAACTCAAGGCAATATAAAAAAATTAAAAACTGGTATAAACTTAGAAAAATAGGGATAAATATTAAGGTAGCCACAAAGGAGATTAATAATCCTACACATCAAAATAAAAACCAAGAAAAATATAAAGACACAGCAAATACAAAATCAACAACAATGAAAAAGTTGAAAAGAAAATACTAAAGAAAAATGCCTCAGCACAGAAAATTAATTGGAATACAGAAACAGTCAACAGCACACAAAAAAAGACATCAAAATGACAGCACTAAACTCATATCTATCAATAATTACACTGAATGTAAAGGGACTAAATGCACCAATAAAGAGAGAGTGGCAGAACGAATAAAAAAACACGATTCATCTATACAATGCCTACAATGTGTGTACCTTAGACTTAAAGACACAAACAAACTATAACTCAAAGGACAGAAAAAATACATCAAGCAAACAACAGTCAAAAAAAGAGCAGGAGCGGCAATATTAATCTCTGACAAAATAGACTTTAAAGTGAAATCCACCACAAAGGATAAGGAAGGACACTATATAATGATTAAAGGATTAATACACCAGGAGGACATACCTATAATAAATATTTACACACTCAATGACAGGGCTCCAAAATACATAAAACAAACTCTAACAGCATTGAAAAGAGAGATAGACAGCTCCACAATAATAGTAGGAGGCTTCAACACACAACTTTCGCTGAAAGAACATCCACAAAGAAGCCTAATAATCACGGAAGATCTAAATGCTATAACTAACCAACTTGATCTCATAGACATATACTGAACACTCCACCCAACAGCAGCCAAGTATACTTTCTTTTCCAACGCACGTGGAACATTCTCCAGAATAGACCACATATTAGGCCATAAAGCAAGCCTTAACAAAATCCAATGCATCAAAATATTACAAAGCATCTTTTCTGACCATAAACCATAAAAGTAGAAATCAATAACAGAAACAGAAAGCAAAAAAATCAAACATGCAAACCGATCAACACCTTGCTCGAAAACTACGGGGTTATAGAAGAAATTAAGGATGGAATAAAGAAATTCATAGAATCAAACGAGAATGAAAACACATCCTACCAGAACCTTTGGGACACAGCAAAAGCAGTGCTCAGAGGTCAGTTTACAGCATTAAGTGCACACATCAAAAAAAAAAGAAAGGGCCAAAATCAAAACATGAACCCTACAACTCAAACATGTAGAAAGAGAGCAGCAACAGAAGCCCTCAGGCACCAGAAGAAAGGAAATGATAAGAATTAGGGCAGAATTAAATGAAATAGACAATAGAAAAACAATTGAAAAAGTTAACACGAGCAAAAGCTGGTTCTTTGAAAAGGTCAACAAAATCAATAAACTATTGGCCAAACTGACAACAGAAAAACAGGAGAGGAAGCAAATAACCCAAATAAGAAATGAGGTGGGTGATATCACAACAGACCCAACTGAAATTAAAAGAATTGTAACAGAATACTATGAAAAATTAAACTCTAACAAATTTGAAAACCTAGAGGAAATGGACAAATTTCTAGAAACTCACTACCTACCTAAACTAACACAAACAGAGGTAGAATAACAAAGTAAACCTATAACAAAAGAAGAGATTGAAAAGGTAGTTTAAAAACTCCCAACAACAACACAAAAAAGCCCTGGCCCAGATGGTTTCACTGGAGAATTCTACTAAACTTTCAGAGAAGAGTTAACACCACTACTACTAAAGGTACTTCAGAGCAAAGGAAAGGATGGAATACTCCCAAATCATTCTATGAAGCCAGCATAACACTGATACCAAACCAGGTACAGACAGCACAAAAAAAGAAAATTACATGTTAATATCCCTCATGAACATAGACACAAAAATCCCCAACAAAATTCTAGCCAACAGAATTCTACAACATAGCAAAAAAATAATTCACCAAGATCAAGGTATGCAGGGATGGTTCAACACAGAAAAACAAACAATGTAATATATCCCATAAATAAAACAAAAGACAAGAACCACATGATCTTATCAATCGATGCAGAAAAGGCATTTGACAAAGTCCAACACCCATTCATGATATAAAGTCTTAGCAAAACAGGAATAGAAGAGAAATTCCTCAACATAATTAAGGGCATTTATACAAAGCCAACAGCCAATAGCATTCTAAATGGAGAGACTTTGAAAACATTCCCCTTGAGAACAGGAATTAGACAAGGATGCCCCTTACCATCACTCTTATTCAACACTGTGCTGGAGGTCCTAGCCAGAGCAATTAGGCTAGAAAAAGAAATAAAGTGCATCCAAATTGGTAGGGAAGAAGTCAAAGTATCTCTATTTGCAGATGATATGGTCTTATACACAGGAAACCCCAAAGAATCCTCAAGAAAACTACTGGAGCTAATAGAAGATTTCAGCAAAATATCAGGATACAAAACAAACACACAAAAATAAGCTGGATTCTTCTATACCAGCAAAGAGAACTTTGAAGAGGAAATCACCAAATCCATATCATTTACAATAGCCCCCAAGAAGATAAAATACTTAGGAACAAAGCTAACCAGAGACGTAAAAGACCTATAAAATGAAAACTACAAGACACTACCGCAAGAAACCAAAAGAGACCTGCGTAAGTGGAAAAACATACCTTGCTCATGAACAGGAAGACTCAACATTGTGAAAATGTCAATTCTACCCAAAGTGATCTACAGATACAATACAATCCTGATTCAAATTCCAACAGTATTTTTTAATGAAATGGAGAAACAAATCACCAACTTCATATGGAAAGGGAAGAGGCCACCGGTAAGTAAAGCATTACTGAAGAAGAACAAAGTGGGAGGCCTCATACTACCTGATTTTAGAACCTATTATACTGCCACAGTAGTCAAAACAGCCTGGTACTTGTACAGCAACAGATATACAGGCCAATGGAACAGATTTGAGAATCCAGACGTAAATTCATCCACCTATGAGCAGCTGATATTTGACAAAGGCTCAAAGTCCATTAATTGGAGAAAAGACAGTCTCTTTAACAAATGGTGCTGCCATAACTGGATATCCATCTGCAAAAAACTGAAACAAGACTCATACCTCACCCCATGCACAAATCTAACTCAAAATGGATCAAAGACCTAAATATAAAATCTAAAACGATAAAGATCATAGAAGAAAAAATAAGGACAATGCTAGGATTCCTAATACATGGCACAAACAGAATACAAACCATAAGTAACAATACACAAACACCAGAAAAGAAACTAGATAACTGGGAGCTCCTAAAAATCCTACACTTATGCTCATCAAAAGACTTCACCAAAAGAGTAAAAAGACAACCTACAGAATGGGAAAAAATTTTTGGCTACAACAAATCCAATCAGTGTCTAATCTCTAAAATCTACAAGATACTGCAAAACCTCAACAACAAAAAGACAAATAACCCAATTAAAAAATGGGCGAAAGATATGAACAGGCACTTCGCCAAAGAAGACATTCAGGCAGCTAATAGACACATCAGGAAATGCTCATGATCATTAGCCATTAGAGAAATGCAAATCAAAGCTACAATGAGACACCATCTCACCCCAACAAGGCTAGCCTTAATCCAAGAAACACAAAATAATAAATGTTGGAGAGGTTGTGGAGAGACTGGAACACTTTAAACACTGTTGGTGGGAATGTAAAATGGTACAATCACTTTGGAAATCAATTTCACACTTCCTTAAAAAGCTAGAAATAGAAGTACCATATGATCTAGCAATCCTGCTCCATGGAATATATCCTAGAGAAATAAGAGCCATCACATGAATAGATATATGCACGCCCATGTTCATTGCAGCACTGTTCATGATAGCAAAAAGATGGAAGCAACCTAAGTGTCCATCAATGGACAAATGGATAAACAAATTATGGTATATTTACACAATGGAATACTACACAATGATAAAGAACAATGATGAATCTGTGAAACATAACATGGAGGAATCTGGAAGGCATTATGCTGAGTGAATTTAGTCAGTCACAAAAGGACAAATATTGTATGAGACCACTATTATAAGAACTCAAGAACAGGTTTAAACACAGAAGAAAACATTCTTTGATGGTTACGAGGGTGGGGAGGGAGGGGGTATTCACTAACTAGTAGTAGACAAGAATTATCTTAGGTGAAGGGAAGGACAGCCTGTACTACAGGGGAGGTCAGCACAACTGGACTAAATGAAAGCTGTGAAGTGTCCTGAATACAACCAAACACTTCGAGGGACAAAGTAGTAGGGGCAGGGGGCTGGGGACCATGGTTTCAGGGGACATCTAGGTCAAGTGGCATAGCAAAGTTTATTAAGAAAATGTTCTGCATCCCACTTTGGTGAGTAGCATCTGGGGTCTTAAAAGCTAGAGAGTACCATTTAAGATGCATCAATTGGTCCCAACCCACCTGGAGTAAAGGAGAATTAAGAACACTATAGACATAAGGAAATTATTAGCCCAAGAGACAGAAAAGGTCACATAAACCAGAGACTTGGTCATCCTGAGACCAGAAGAACTAGATGGTGCCCAGCTACCACCAATGACCGCCCTAACAGGGAACACAACAGACAGTCCCTGACAGAGCAGGAGAAAAGTGGGGTGCAGAACTC
Organism: Dugong dugon; assembly: GCA_030035585.1. Lineage (NCBI taxonomy): Eukaryota > Metazoa > Chordata > Mammalia > Sirenia > Dugongidae > Dugong > Dugong dugon. The sequence continues at coordinate 159,978,225 of CM057462.1, forward strand.
AAACTGTAGCAGAAAGACCGGACTTAATGGTTTTATTGAGACTGGAGGGACCCCAGAAGACATGTCCCCCAGACTCTCTGTTAGCCCCAAACTAAAATCATTCCCGAGGCCAACTCTGCAGACAAAGTTCAGAGTGGACTATAGGGCATAAAATGATACTCGTGAAGAGTGTGCTTCTTAGCTCAAGTAGATACATGAGACTAAATGGGCAGCTCCTGTCCAGAGGTGAGATGAGAAGGCATAGAGGGTCAGGAGATGGTTGAATGGACCGGGAAATCAAGGGTGGAAAGGAGGAGTGTGCTGTAACAGTATAGGGAGAGCAACTAGGGTCACATAACAATGTATGTATAAATTTTTGTAGGAGAGACTAACTTGAATTGTAAACTTTCACTTAAAGCACAACAATAAAAAAAATGAAGAGCTTCAGAGGAAGAGAATAAACTTCCTTTATTACTTTCTTTATTAATCTAAGACGTGGCCTATTCTTTGTCATAATGCAGTACTTTGAACTTGGATATAGCCTTAGCGAGCCATTTGGTGTGGCCTCTTCATTTTTTAGATAAGGAAATGGAGATCCATTGTGACTTGTCCCAAAGCACACATTAATAAATTATTAATTCTATTCATAGATAATAGAATTCCAGGTCACCTTCATCTCACCATGTTTATTATAGCCACCAAATTAAAATATAGGAGTGAAAAGTTCTTGTTATCTAAGTGTTTATTATTTGTGCCCTTGCTCTTAGAAGACTGTGTAGCAAAAATCATCATACATCAAAAACATTATCCTTCTCACTTAGCCCTAGTATCTCTCTCTGATTACATTATCAATGTCTTTATTAATAATTTAACATATGAAAATATGCTGGGCATATTACATAAATTGCTTATGAAGTGAAATAGCAAATCTTGCAAGATACAGGACTTCATGATTCTTGTTCAAGATATTTTCTTTTATTCTTTCAAAAACTTTAGGTTGGGTTTCTCTAGTCTGACATAATTACAATGTTTACTTTCTAACAACACAGTTGCAAATTCCTGTGTGTAATCCTTCACATTATTCTTATATGCACAGTGTATTTTTTATACATGAAGAGAAAAAAGGGAGAGTGAAAGGCCTAATACTGAACAACAGAAGGGAAGATTTCTGTTATTGCATTATATTAGTTATTCCATGATAGGAGAGGTGGAATAAACATGGGTTACTAAGAGTGGGCCATTTTATATTATAGGAAGATGTTTAAGCCTGTAATATAGGATAAAATAAATAAAACTGAGATTAAACAGTCAGTATATGCCCCTAGGAGCCCTGGTGGCACAGTGATTAAGAGCTTGGCTGCTAACCAGAAGGTAGGCAGTTCGAATCCACTACCCACTCCTTGGAAACCCTATGGGAGCAGTTCCACTCTGTCCTATAGGGTTGCTATGAGTCGGAATCGGTTTGGTATATGTCCCTAAAATTTGATCACCACATCTACAAGTGTTAAAATTTTCAAATATAGAACTCCTTAAACCCATTAAAATTTTACATAAGGATGAAAATTTATGAATATATGGGAGGAAACCCGAGACTCTGGTCCATTGATGGGTGAATATGCAAATAAAATCCCTTTTCAGCAGAAAAATGTATACCTCAACTGGGGGAAATGTCTCCCATGTCCTTGACTGGAGATTAGGAGGAACAATTGTATCTAATTCTTTCTTCATCAGCCATGGCGATGCTTCATGAAAAGGGCGAAGAACTGTGATGCTCAGGGCACCTGGTTCAAAGAGAGTTATCAGAAAATTATTTTTACATCAAAATGATTCTGAGAAATTCAATAGGTATTCATTAAGTTAAACAAATACTTTTTGAACTTCCTTCTACATAATAATGTAAATGAGACATAGTGATTATGCTTAAGGACCTTACAATCTAAGAAGAAGGATAAGGCTTGTAGTCACTACAACACCTGGAGGCTGGATTTAGATCACTTAGGAGTATAGATTGACAGCCCACTGTCCTTCAACAACCACATCTTACCCATAACCAAGGCCATCAGTTCTACTACCAAGCATTTCTCAAGTCCATCTACTTCTGTGCTCTCTGCTGACCCTATCCTAGACCAAGGCAACATCATCTGTCTTAGAGAGATCCTGTTTTGGATTACAGAAAATATTAGCCTTTCTATTAATATTTATTCTGTGAATGAACCTCCCACTGAAACCAGAATACCAGTTATGTTAGTCCATGATTAAAAGCCTTCTTTGGCTTCCCATTGCTTATGGGAAAAAACAGAAATCCTTACCATTTTCTGGCCCCTGACCAACTTGCACCATTCTCCTACTCTGCACCTCAGCTACGTTGTACCACGTTTCTTTTTTCTGTTCTTTGAATGCTTTATGCTTCCTCATAGGTAATCCCTCTTCCATGAGAGTTCTCTCTCTTGCCTTAATTACCCCCTACTCATCTACTAGCTCTTGGCTCAAGAGTCTTCAGGGAAGCCTTCTAGAATTCATCGGGTTCCTCTGTTAGATACTCTCATAGAACCATGTGCCTTTCCTTCACAGACCATACCCCAATTTATAATTATACAGTTATTTGTGTGACTATTTAACTAATGGCTGTTTAGCGTATTAAACTGGAAGCTTCATGAAAGCAGCCTCCATGTGTGTCTTAGTTCACCATTGTATTCCTAACACCCAGTCAGTGTTTGGTGCGTGGTGGGTTGCCAAGTGGATATTAGTTACATGACTGGCTGACAAAGCAATTTGAAATGAATTCTTATTCTCACAGAGTTCCACACATGCCCTGCATAGCCAGCCAGAGCCACATTCACAGACAAACAATGAGGTATACTATATTGTGCATGCACATTGAGATGCTAAAAGATGTAAGTCCCCAGAGATGCAGGCATATTAGTGAAAGGATACAAAATATATCCCATCAAACAGAGACAAGATAAAAACAAGCACTCACATAAACCTAGACACGGCACATTATTTTTTACACACAGATAACATGCAGGTTTGTGTATATATATTTAAATACACACATTACTACATATACTAATGGTTCTGTATGTCTCTATAACCTCCAGCCACACTAATTTTGCTGCAATAGATTAAACAACATAAGGTGCCCAATGAATATAACTTATATAACTTATCATCTATTTCGAGTTGGCATTCTAGCATACATATCACATGCATTTTCCTATTGTATTAAATATCATCAAGGCAATACCCTCAAAGTGCCAGTGAACTTACAAGAGATATCTCACTTTGTTTTTTTCCCACTAAGATAAAATGAACACATAAATAGGCATCTAGGTATATGCCAAAACACAGACACAAGTCTTCTCATAGGTGAGAGAGACACTCAAATGCAAACAGTTTATATAGGTTGATGCTCAGATATAGCTTGATATGAACATAAATTCAAGCAACTACATAAATAGGTCAAAATGGCCTGATAGGTGGAAAGTGAAGTATAAAAGTGAAAAAAGGGGAAAAAGTATAGAAGACGATAGATTGGATAATAAGGGGGATGAGAATTGGTGAAGGGACACAGTGAATTTCAAGTAGTGTGGCTTCTCTACCTGGCTGTTCCTGTACTGGCTCTTGGAGAACTACAGTCATGGATTCTCCATACGCCAAGGATAGATATTCTTCTATGTCACTGTCTCGAAGAAGCTCCACTCCTGATCCATCAGCATAGATAATAAAAAACCTATTTGAAGAATAAAAATGTAGTCACTTTACATATTCTGTTAAAATGCTTTTTACACTTCGAATTAAAAAAAAGGTCTTATTATTTACCTAGGGACATGTTCACCATAAATTTGCAGATGATTCTTCTGTAGGTGAAGAGATGATAAACTATCATAGCCCTCAGTATTTGAACTTACATCCTCTTCAAATTTTTGTTCAGGTAACATAGTTGATGCTCTACCATTAGCCATGACCTAAGGGACAAAGTAATGGACAAAGTATATAAGCAGCAAAAAGAAAAAGAAAAAAAATGCCATAAAGCTTACATATCTGCTGGTCCAATTTGAGAAAGCAGATGATCTTTTGATATACTCAGAAAATCAGAGATGTTTACTTGCAAGGCATTTTTCACTAAATATACATTGCATTAAGAAAAGTGAAAACTTGGTAAGTAGCATATCTCTACTTACAATCCACACCTAGAATGTGAAAACAAACTGATAAACAAACCATAATATATTCAGGGGCAGAGGAAGGTGACTCGCTCAGCTGGGGTGGGAACTCAAAACCATATCCTCTGAGGATTATTTGAAATAATTGGAATTTAAACATAAAGGAGACGATATTCATATGATGTTGTTGTTAGCTGCCTTCGAGTTGGCCTCCAACTCATGGTGACCCCATGTATAACGGGATTGAATCACTGTGATCCACAGGGTTTTCACTGGCTGATTTTTAGAATAGATCACCAAGTCTTTCTTTCTAATCTGTATTAGTCTGGAAGCTCCGCTGCAACCTGTTCACCATTACAGTAACACTTAAGCCTCCACTGACAGATGAGTGGTGGCTGCACATGAGGTGTAATTGCTAGGAATAGAGCCTGAATCTCCTGCAAGAATTCTACTCACTGGCCTTAGTCATGATTGTGTTGTTAGTTGCCATGGAGTTGACTCTGACTCATGGAGACATCCCAAGAGCAGAGTAGAACTGCTCCATAGGGTTTAAAGGCTGTTATCTTTCAGAAGCAGATCACTAGGCTTGACTTCCAAGGCACCTTCGGGTGGGTTTGAACTGCCAACATTTCAGCTAGTAGTTGAGTGCTAATTTTTATGTCATGCAATATTCTTCTTCTTCTGATTTGTACCATTTGTACCATGTCTTACAATATTTAAAAGATAACCACATGAAAGAGGCTTACACTCTGTGATTCCAAGGGCAGAGTTAGGACTCATAGGTAGAAGACATACAGAAACAGATTTACTAACGATATGAGAAAAAAATGTTCTAGCCATCAGAGCTGTCCAGATATACCGCGGGTCTCCTCAGAAAGCACTGTGGCTCAGGCTAAAAACCACTGGAGGAATGTTCAAGAGGAGGTACAAAGCATGGGAGAACGCTTGGATTGGACAACCCAGACATTTCAACATACAGGGTTTTGGGCTTTAAGTTTCTACTTCAAATTCATTGTAAATTAAAATTTGTTAGCAGCTGACCTTATGCTATGAAAAGTCTCATTTATTTAACAAAGAAAAAATAAGGGTTTGCTGGTCATAAGTCTGTTGCAACTACTCAACTCTGCCATTATCATGCAAAAGCAGCCATAGGTGATATGTAAACAAATGAGCATGGCTGTGTTCCAATAAAACTTTATGTAATGACACTGAAATTTGAATTTCATATAATTTTTATGTCATGCAATATTCTTTTTCTGATTCTTTCCCCCACTATTTAAAAATGTAACAGACTGTACAAAAAACAAGTGGTCCACAGGGATGTGATTTGCCAATGCCTGGCCTAGAAGTGGAGTTCCTGGGTGGTGAAAATGGTTAATGTGCTCAGCTGCTAACCAAAAGGTTAGAAGTTCAAGTCCACCCAGAGGTACCTCAGAAGAAAGATTTAGTGATCTAATTCTGAAAAATCAGCCATTGAAAACCGTATGCAGCACAGTTCTGCTCTGACACATATGGGGTGGCCATGAGTCAAAATCAACTCACCGGCAACTGGTTGGTGGCCTAGAGGTAAGGGGATAGTCATGGTGCAGAAGGACAAAACAGAAGATAAATAAAGCTCTAGCATAGAACAGCCGAGCACCTCTTCAGGCTTTCCATCTCCCCAATCCAGCCCAATCTGAATCCTCACTAATTGATACTTCTAACCATGGATTCTGCCTGGTCAGACAACCTTGTCTGTTGCCCCATGTATCTGCTCTCACTTCAGCCTGGTACAGACCATTCTTAAATAATTCCTTTTTGTTGGCATTATTTTAAGATGTTTGCTAATCTGTTCTGATGATTTATTTGGCTTTAGCATTTCTACCGTCCCAACTGATGGGCTTACCCTCCTCCATGGAAGTACACTTGAAAATCAAAGAAATTGGCATTCATTACAGTTTGCCCAATGTATTGGCAGTAAGCAAATGACCAGTCCCAAGGGAACTAGAGTAAAAAGCCACATGGAAGCTGCCTGGAGTGAAATATTTCAAAAGCAAAGCCACAGGATCTTTCTTCATACTAAAAATTCACTTTACCTGGAAAGTGTTTCCCTCGGGATCCATGACCTCACAGATAATCTCTGATGTGTGCTTCATGATGTACCTGCTAGCTCTCAGTTGCTCACGCTTTTGGAAGGGATGGTATATATCACTGCTTGATTCATGGCAATATATAGCTGAACAATCTCTATCAATATAAAGACAGCCTGTGTTTGGAGGTAACACCTGGATGGGTAACAGAGAGAATTAAAAAAAAAAATTTCTTGTTCAATTTGAGGGACTTGGAATACCCTTTTGGGCAAAAGATTATCCATAGATCCTAGCCACAAACTTAGCGCTTCCTGGAAGGAAGCATTACTCAAGGAAGGATTTAAGGTTTGGGAAGGACTACGTGATATGGAGAAAACTGAATGATCAAGGTATAATTTCTCTTGTGTCCTCACATTTTACCTACTTACCTGAGTATCTCTTCTAAGTAACTGTCCTGTGTCCTCTTATTTCAGATATTTTGACTGAGGTGAAGACACTTAGCCCTATTCAAAATATTTGGTTTATTTTTATTTATTTATTTTTTAATTTCTTATACAAAAATTTATGTACATATTGTTTTGTGACATTAGCTGCAAATATCTGGTTTATGTTCTTGGGCAAGAAGTATCTCCAAGAGGGTCAAAAGCCATAGGACAAATGCTCTCAGAAGCTCTTATTTGTCTTCACTGCGCTAACACCATCCTTAAGTAGTATCTTTTGTGTAATGACTTCTGGATCAGATAGGCCCTTTTAAAACTGAGATATAATCCACATATTATAAACTCACCCTTTAAAGTGTACAATTCAGTGGTTTTTAGTACATTCACAATGTGTGCAACCATCACCACTATCTAATTTCGGAACATTTTCACCATCCAAAAAATAAACCCTGTACCATTAGTGATCACTGCCCATTACCCTCACCTCCTAACCCCTGGCAACCACTAATCTACTTTCCATCTTGATAGATTTGCCTATTCTGGACACCTTAGATAAATATAGACGTAAAATATGTGGCCTTTAGTGTCTGGCTTCTTTCACTTAGTGTAATGTTCTAAAGGTTCATTCATGTCATAGCATGTATCAATACTTCATACCTTTTTTATGACTGAATAATATTCCACTGCATATCCATTAATGAGTTGATGGACAGCTGGGTTGTTTTCACAGTTTTGCTACTATAAATAGTGCTGCTATAAGCATCTATGCACAAATTTTGTGTGGATATACATTTTCATTTCTCCTGGGTATATACCTAGGAATGGAATTGCTAGGAATTGGGTCATATAACTCTATGTTTAACTTTTTGAGGAACTGCCACACTGTTTTCCATAGTGGCGGCACCATTTTATTTTCCCACCAGCAATATATGAGGGTTCCACTTTCTCCAAATCCCTGCTAACACTTGTTATTGTCGTCTTTTTTATTATAGCCATCTAAATTTGCATTCCTTTAATGGTTAATGTTGTCAAAAATCTTTTCATGTGCTTGTTGGTCATTTGTGTATCCTCTAAAGAAATGTTCTATTTGAATCCTTTGTCCATTTTTTAATTTGGTTATTTGTCTTTTTATTATTGAGTTGTAGGAATTCTTTATATGTTCTGGATACTAGGCCCTTATGCAATGGAATGCATAAAGATCAATATCCTCGGCATTAGTGAGCTGAAATGGACTGGTATTGGCTATTTTGAATCAGACAATCATATGGTCTACTATGCTGGGAATGACAAATTGAAGAGGATGGCATTGCATTCATCGTCAAAAAGAACATTTCAAGATCTATCCTGAAATACAACTCTGTCGGTGATAGGATAATATCCATACGCCTACCAGGAAGACCAGTTAACATAACTATTATTCAAATTCATGCAACAACTGCTAATGCCAAAGATGAGGCAATTGAAGATTTCCACCAACTTCTGAAGTCTGAAATTGATCAAACATGCAATCAAAATGCGTTGATAATTACTGGTGATTGGAATGTGAAAGTTGGAAACAAAGAAGAAGATCGGTAGTTGGAAAATATAGCCTCAGTGATAGAAATGACGCCAGAGATCGCAGAATGCTGCAAGATCAATGAATTCTTCATTGCAAATACCTTTTTTCAACAACATAAATGGAGACTATACACGTAGACCTCATCAGATAGAATACGCAGGAATCAAATCGATTACATCTGTGAAAGAGATAATGGAAAAACTCAGTATCATTAGTCAGAACAAGGCCAGGGGCTGACTGTGGAACAGACCATCGACTGCTCATATGCAAGTTCAAGTTGAAGCTGAGGAAAAGTCCACGAGGGCCAAAATATGACCTTAAGTATATCCCACCTGAATTTGGAGACCATCTCAATAATAGATTTGATGCATTGAACACTAATGACTGAAGACCAGACAAGTTGTGGGATGACATCAAGGACATCATACATGAAGAAAGTAAAAGGTCATTAAAAAGACAGGAAAGGGGAAAAAAAGACCAAAATGGATGTCAGAAGAGACTACGAAACTTGATCTTGAACGTCAAGTAGCTAAAGCTAATGGAAGAAATTAAGAAGTAAAACAGCTGAACAGAAGATTTCAAAGGGCTGCTTGAGAAGACAAAGTGAAATATTATAATGAGATGTGCAAAGACCTGGAGTTAGAAAACCAAAACAGAACAACACAATTGGCATTTCCAAAGCTGAAAAAGCTGAAGAAAAAATTCAAGCCTCGAGTTGTAGTTTTTAAGGATTCTATGGGCAAAATGGTAACCCTGGTGGTGTAGTGATTAAGAGCTATGGCTGCTAATCAAAAAGTCAGCAGTTTGAATCCACCAGGCACCCCTTGGAAATCCTTTGGGGCAATTCTACTCTGTCCTATAGGGTCGCTATGAGTTGGAATCGACTTGACGGCAAGGGTTTTTTTGTTTTTTTTTTTAATGGGCAGGAAGCACCTAAAGAAGACGGAAGGAATACACAGAGGCACTGTACCAAAAAGAATTGGTCGACATTCAACCACTTCAGGAGGTAGCATATGATCAAGAACCGATGGTACTGAAGGAAGAAGTCCAAGACGCACTGAGAGCGTTAGCGAAAAACAAGGATCCAAGAATTGATGGAATATAATTGAGATGTTTCAACAGATGCAGCTCTGGAAGTGCTCACTCACCTATGCCAAGAAATTTGGAAGACAGCTACCTGGCCAATCAGCTGGAAGAGATCCATATTTGTGCCCATTCCAAAGAAAGGTGATTCAACAGAATGTGGGAATTATCAAATAATATCATTAATATCACACACAAGTAAAATTTTGCTGAAGATCATTCAAAAGCAGTTGTAGCAGTACATCTACACGGGAACTGCCAGAAATTCAAGCTGGATTCAGAAGAGGATGTGGAACCAAGGTTATCACTGGTCATATCGGATGGATCTTGGCTAAAAGCAGAGAATCCCAGAAAGATGTTCACTTGTGTTTTATAGACTATGCAAAGGCGTTTGACTGTATGGATCATAACAAGTTACGGATAACATTGCAAAGAATGGGAATTCCAGAACACTTCACTGTGCTCATGCAGGACCTGCACACAGACCAAAAGGCCGTTGTTTGAACAGAACAAGGGGATACTGCAAGGTTTAAAACCAAGAAAGGGTGTGTGTCAGGGTTGTATCCTGTCACCATGTTTATTCAATCTATATGCTGAGCAAATAATCCGAGAAGCTGGACTATACGGAGAAGAATGTGGTATCAGGATTGGTGAAAGACTCATATGACACCACCTTACTTGCTGAAAGAGAAAAAGATTTGAAGCATCTACTAATGAAGATCGAAGACTGTAGCCTTCAATATGGATTATACCTCAACATAAAGAAAACAAAAATCCTCACAGCTGGACTCATAAGCAACATCATGATAAATGCAGAAAAGATTGATATTGTCAAGGATTTCATATTACTTGGATCCACAATCAATGCTCATGGAAGCAACAGTCAAAAAATCAAATGATGTATTGCATTGGGCAAATCTGCTGCAAAAGACATCTTTAAAGTGTTAAAAAGCATAGATATCACTTTGAGGACTACGGTTCGTCTGACCCACGCCACGGTATTTTCCATCACCCCATATGTACGCGAAAGCTGGACAATGAATAAGGAAAACCAAAGAAGAATTGATGCTCTTAAATTATGGTGTTGGTGAAGAATATGGAATATACCATGGACTACCAGAAGAACAAACAAGTCTGTCTTGGAAGAAATACAGCAAGAATGCTCCTTGGAAGCATACATTCATCTCATGTATTTTGGACATGCAATCAGGAGGGACCAGTCCCTGGAGAAGGATATCATGCTTGGTAAAGTAGAGGGTCAGTGAAAAAGAGGAAGACCCTCAATGAGATGGATTGACACAGTGGCTGCAACAATGGGCTCAAGCATAACAACGATTGTGAGGATGGCCAGGACTGGGCAGTGTTTCATTTTGTTGTACACAGGGTCACTATGAGTTGGAACCAATTCCAAGACACCCAACAATAACAGGTCCTTATCAGATATGTGGTTTGCAAATATTTTCTACCATTCTATTCAACGCATTCTATGTGTTGTCTTTTCACTTTCTTGGTGGTGTACTTAGAAACACAAACATTTTTAATTTTTATTAAGTGCAATTTGTCTGTTTTTTCTTTGTCACATGTGCTTTTGGTGCTTTTATCAATCATTGGCTAATTCAGTGTCACAAAGATTTTCACCTCTATTTTCTTCTAAGAATTTTATATTTTCAACTCTTACATTTGGATCATTGATGTATTTCAAGTTCACTTTTGTGAATGGTGAGAACTAGAGTCCACCTTCATTTAACATTTGTTGAAAAGACCATTCTTTCCCTGTTGAATTGTCCTGGTATCTTGTAAAAAACCAACTGACCATAAATTGATGATAAATTTACTCTACATTTTTTTCTATTGATCTATATATTTATCCTTATTCTACTACCACAATGTCTGGATTACTGTAGATTTGAAATCAGGAAGGGTGAGTCATCCAATTTTGTTCTTCTTTTTTAAAGGTTGTTTTGGCCACCTTGGATCACTAGTATTTTCATACGAATTTTAGTATCACCTTGACAATTTCTTCAATAAAAGCAGTTGAAAAGTTGATAAGGGCTGCACTAAATCTGTAGATTAATTTGGAGGGTAATGTCATTTTAATAGTATTAAGTCTTCCAGTTCATAAACATGAGATGCCTTTCCATTTATTTAGGTCTTCTTTAAATTATTTCAGCAGTGTTTTGTAGTTTCAGTGTGCTAGTCTTGCATTTCTTCTGTTAAATTTATTCCTAATAAATGGAATTTTAAATTGTTTAATATTATTTTTGGATTGTTCATTGCAAATGTGTAGAACTACATTACAAAAAATCAATACAATTTATTTTTGATATTGATCTTGCATCCTTCAGGCTTGCTGAACTTGTTTATTAGTTCTAGCAGGTTTGTGAGTGTGTTTGTGTGTGTGTGTAAATTTTCTAAATATAAGATCATGCCATCTGCAAATATAGTTTTACTTCTTTCCAATCTGGATGCCTTTTATTTGTTTATTTTTCTTGCCTAATTGCCCTGGCTGGAGCCTTAAGTACAAAATTGAATTGAAATGGTAAAAGAAAGCATCTTTGTCTCATTCCTGATCTTAGGGGCAAAGCATTCTGTCTTTCACCATTAAGTATGATGTCAGCTGTGGGTGTTTAGGAAGTTTCTTTCTATTCCTAGTGTATTGAGTGGATAGTTTTTAATCATGAAAGGGTGTGAAATTTTGTCAAATGCTTTTTCTGCATGTATTTAGATGACCATGTGTTTTTTTTTTTTTTTTATTCTATTAATACAGTGTATTACATTGGTTGATTTTTGTATGTTGAACGACTTTGCATTGCTGGAATAAATCCCACTCGGTGGTGGTGCATAATCCTTTTTATATGTTTCTGGATTTGGTTTATTAGTATTTTGCTGAGAATTTTTGCATCGATATTTAAAGGGGAGAATGGTTTGTAGTTTTCTTTTCTTGTGATTACTTTTCCGGTTTTGGTATCAGGGTAATACCGGCCTAATAGAATGAATTGGAAAGTGGTCTTTTCTCTTCTATTTTGAAGAGTTTGTGAAAGACTGATTGGTGTCAATTCTTCTTTAAATGTTTGGTGGAATTCACCAGTGAAGCCATCTGGGACTAAGGTTTGCTTTGTGGGAAGTTTTTTGTTTTTTTCTTTTTTTAATGGTAGAAGGTTGACTTATGGATTTGAAATCTTTGTCTTTAATGAGGTCCCTGAATAGTGCAAATGGTTTGTGCTTGACTACTAAAGGTTGGTGGTTTGAACCCACCCAGTAGCGCCACAGAAGAAAGGGTTTGTGATCTGCTTCTGTAAAGATTACAGCCAAGAAAACCCTATAGAGCAATTCTACTCTGTAACACACGGGGTGGCCATGAGTCAGAATCGACTCAGCAACAATGGGTTTGGTTTTTGTTTTTAACATAGGCATTTACAGTATTAAATTTCCTTCTAAGTACTGCTTTTGTTGCACTCCATAAGTTTTGGCATGATGTGTTTTCATTTTTGTTCATCTCAAAGTTATTCTCTAAAGTTCCTTTTGAACTCTAATCCATTGATTATTTAGGAGTGTGCTTAATTTCTACATGTGTGTAAATTTCCCAGATTTCTTTCTGTTACGCTTTTTAATTTCATTCCATTGTGGTGGGAAAACATACTTTGTATGATTTCAATCCTTTTAAATTTAGTGAGTTGTTTTGTGATCTAGCATATGGTGTATCCTGGAGAACGATCCATGTGTACTGGAGAAGGATGCATATTCTGCTCTTGTTGACTAGAGTATTCTATGTATGTCTGTTAGGTCTAGTTGACTTACTGTATTGTTTGAATCCTCTATTTTCTTTCTGATCTTCTGTATAGCTCTTCTAACTATTACTGAGAGTGAAACATGAAGGTCTCCAACTATTATTGTTGAATTGTCTATTTCTCACTTCAATTTTGTCAGGTTTTGTTTCATAAGTTTTAGTACTTGTTGTTAGACACAGACATACTTGCAATAGGTATGTGTTCTTGATGGAGTAACTCTTATTATTATAACATGATAATATTTTTTATATTTTATATCTATTTCTCTGATAATATTTTATCTTACAGTATATTTTGTCTAATATTAGAATAACCACTCCAACCCTCATTTAGTTACTGTTTGCATGCATATCTCTTTCCGTCTTTTTATTTTCAATCCATTTGTGTCTTTGAATCTGAAGTGTGTCCCTTGTGACAGCATATAGTTGGGTCATGCTTTTTCAATCCATTCTTCCAATCTTGTCCTTTTGGTTACAGTGTTTAATCCATTTACATTTAATGTAATTCCGATGAGGTAGGATTTACATCTGCCATTTTTCTATTTGTTTTCTATACACCTTGTCTTTATTCCCCGTATTCCTCTATTACTGCCTTCTTTTGTGTTAAAACGTATTTTAACACATTTTTATTCGTCATTTTTTTACTATATATATTTTTAAAGTAATATTCTTAGTGCTGCCCTGTAGATTACAATTAATTTCTTAATTTACAACAATCTAGATTGGATTAATACCAACTTAATTTCAATAGTACACAAAACATTGCTCCTACTTAGGTCCATTCCATCTCACCTCTGTTGTCCTGTTAGTATCATAAAAATTATATCTTTACACATTATAATCCCATCAACACATTTTTGTAACTGTTGCTTTATACAGTTGTCTTTTAAGTAAAAAAGAAAAGAGAAAGGGGAAGTGACATCACATGAAATGACAGAGTAGGAAGCTCTAGAGGTCAGTTCCTCCATCAAAATAACTTCACTAGAAACAGCAATTAGAACCAACTATTCTGGAACCCTGGAGCTTAAATGGACACTTAAATCAACTAGGAGAGTGCCTCATGAAGGGATAGGATGCTTTTTCTTCCAGGAAGTTTACCTGGAAACATCTAAATTGAAGCCTACAGACCTAATGTGGCAAAAAATAGGAATGACCCATATCCTTTACTAGATATTTTCTTTTACTAACCTAATAGCCAGTTAGAAAACAAAATTCCAAGATTTGACAAAATTGTACTGCTCAGGGTTTACTATAAAGTTTGCCTCTTTCAACTGATAAATAACATACCAAGCAGAGGATAAGCGACTTTGCATTACAACAAGACATTTGTTTATGGTACTGCTAACAAAGACAAGAGCTCTTGAATTCCTTTTCTGTAGTATTGTTATAAATGATTTTTTTTACAATTCTGTATCTTCCTCAAAGGAATCACTTAGGCTAAATCAGACTCATATAGAAGAGTAGTCAGAAAGCTCGTTCCAGCATGTGTTTGTTTTTATGATTTGAAATTCCTTTGCCCTTATAGTTGGAATCATTAAAGTTTGGTGGAATCTTAAAAATAAGGCAAAGGAAGTCTCATCACAGACTCTTAGGAGATTTTAATGATGTCTGATAGAACACATGGGGCTAGGATATGGATGCTTCCAACCTAGCTAAAAAATGGACATTCTGAAAGCTACATTAAAAAAAATAGCACCTCCTTCTGGGTGGTGCAAATTCTTAACATGCTTAGCTGTTAACCAAAAGGTTGGAGGTTCACGTCTACTCAAAGGCACCTTGGAAGAAAGGCCTGGTGATCTACTTCTATAAATCAGCCACTGAAAACCCTGTGGAGCACAGTTCCACTCTGACACACTTAAGTTCGCCATGAGTCAGAATTGACGTGACGGCAACTGTTTGCTTTTTTTTTGCTTCTCCAACTGCAACATTTCAGTCATCTCTCAATTTCAGCATCTTCCTTGCCCTATAACAATCTAATTAGATAAAGAGGGATTATAATAACATTATTTGGAGAGATAGGAGAAATAAACTGGCTTCAGCAACTTTCACAGTAAGAAATGTTTGTTAATGAGGTTTTCGTTTATCATCTTTTGGCTCTGAACTCTCAGCATCTTGTGATATTGAGTGTGACATCTTGGTCTTTGATTCCCTGCTCCAGGAAGTGGAAAGGCAAAGGCAAATCCTTCCAAGACTCAAGGGACTGCAGGCTGACACTGGGTGATTGTCTTTAATAGGGAAGTACAGGATGGTAGAGGGAGGTGCAGGTAGTGCTCCTCTCCCTCCTTCCAAGGACAAAGCTTTGCTTCAGCTAGGCAAGCTGAGCTGCCCTCCCAGGATCACAAGGACCAGATGCTCCCTCCCACCTCTCTATTCACCCTGGGGGATTAGGTAGAGTGGGAATGGACTGGACAGTAAGAATGAGGATAGAGATGGCAAGAGATGAAGCTGGTCAGGTAGGCATGAGCCAGGTTATGAAAGTGCTTGTAACACCAACAGTGGCTAGCATATAAGGAATCCTCTGCAAATACGTTTTGGTTTATAACTTTGATTCAAAACTATCAAAGCCTTTATAAAACAATCAGGGTATGTTTTTTCTGAAATGACTTGTAGTAAGAGGCTTAATAGATAAAAACAGAATGACAAGAGAAGTGTATTTTAAGATCAGGTGAGAAAAAGGAATAACAGCTGTCTACATTGCAGGGTTTTCCACTGCCCTGAAAGGCGGGCTTTCTTAGCAGGTTGGATACTTATCTTTGGCGCTTCTCATTTTTCTCCTACACCTACCTGGTATGTTCCCTGAGGCTTTGCAATAACAGACGTTCCATCCCCAAAGGTGGCACAGCAGCTACTGTCCTCGCAGTTGGTGATAACAGTGGCATAGTGTGAGCTCTCTATCCGCATGCACTTCACCTGCCTGGTGACAGTCTGAAGACCTTCAGCTATAAGCAAATGCAAGGTTAGCAGATGTGCTAGGAGGCGTACCCTAGAAATAGGTCTCAGCCTGCTGATTCTGCGGCTGTCTCCTGGCTGGCTGGATCTCCCGTGGAAACAACACAACTGGAAAGTAGAGACCAAGTGCTGAGAATGCCACAGGGTTAGAGTGTGGCCTACTCTTCTCAGCATTTTAGAAGAAGTCTTCAGACTTAATTTAGTGTACTGTTTAGTTCTCACTACTTTCTCTATTTTGAGAAATTTAAAACATTCAGAAAAACATAAAATATAATTTAACCACTCATGTATCCATCAATCAAAATTTACACTTGTTAATATTTTGCCATATTTCCTTCAAAAATTTCAACATGTATATGAGAAAAAAATTACAGATAAACTTGAAATTCACTTTTATCCTTATCTTTGGGTTTATTCTCCTCTCTCGCAACCCATTTTTATCTTTTATAAAATATATGTGGCAGATATTTTAAGTGTGCTTTAAATTCACATAAATTATGTATTTACGTATCATTCAACACCTGCTTTTTTCACTTAACAATGTTTTGAGATCTCTAGTCATCTTGGCAGGCACTCTGGTTGTACGTAGTTAAGTGCTTGGCCGCTAACCAAAAGGTTCGAACTGACCAGCCACTCTGCGGGAAAAAGATGTGGCAGTCTGCCTCTGTGAAGATTATAGCCTATGGGGCAGTTCTACTTTGTCCTATGGGGTCGTTATAAGTCGGAATCAACTTGACGGCAATGGATTTGGAGCCATCTTGATGTATGTTGTTTGTATATATATGTGTGTGCGTATTTCATTCCTTTCAACTGCTATATAGTATTCCTTTGTAAGAGTATACTACATTTTATTTTCTATTCTGCCATTGATGAACATTTACATTTTTCCAATATCTGAATTTAATACCTGGTACCTCAAGGAATACCCCTGTATTTGTTTACTTGTGCAAATACCGTATTTGTACGCAAATAATGCACACATTATACTTTTTTGCCAACTACGCCCTCCCTCCACGAGGTATTTTCATATTAGCATAGTATGCTTATGAAAATACCTCACCGGGGGAGGGTGCAGCTGACAAAAAAAAGTATAACACACACGTTATTTGTGTAAAAATATGGTATGTAAGAGTGTCTCTATACATATACTCAGAAGTAAGGTAAGTGTATCGTATGGTATGTACATTTTCAATCTACTAGATATTTTTAAATTGCCCTTCCAAATGGCTCTTTTAATTTTCACTCTAGCCAGTAGTGTGTGAAGGTTCCCCTTTTTCTACTAACTTTCCCAATTTTGTTGCACTTAATTTGGAAATGAAGCATTTAATGCACTAAACAAACTCTGGCATTAGAGAAAACGGAGTCAAGGGAATACTTTTTCTCTAAAAATCTTGTTTAAATTTAGGTTCGGAAGGACAGAAGGCTTTTAGATTCTTCAAGCAGGTTCCAGTTAATTAGCAGCTGCAGCTATCTTTTCACTCACACAATCTGTCTATGAGAAGCATGCTCAAACTTAAAGGAAGACCTATAGGTGGTCACCTATTTATGCAAATTAGATGTCTTAAGGATCAAAAGAAACAAGTCTGAGAGCTGATGTCCAGGACAGTTAAGGCACAAGTATTAGCTTTTAATCGCCATCAGTCTTGATTGTAGAACTTTAGTGGTGAAAATGTGAAAGACGCTATTACTGTCCATCAGTCAATTAGAGCTATTATCACTCCTGTCTCTATTGATGATAAAGACCATAATAAAAGGCCCTTCTAGGCCCTGCTTTGGATTGCATAAATGCCATTTGATTAACCAACTTCATCAAAAAATTATTTTTCTTATATGTGCATTCAACAATAGTGAGAATTCTACCTATCTTAAAGAGTTATAAAATATTGCCATATACTTGAAAAATTAAACTTACTTGTTTCTTGATCATCTGGAGGAATATGATCTTCATAAACTTGATAAAATGTTGTGATTCTGGTGCCATCAGCATGATCCACTATCCGAGTACCATCTTTCTTTTCAACAATGACCACTTTGTCTTCTCGAGTTGTCATAACCTAAATGTATGAAGGTAGAGCATCATCATTTGGACAGGTGGTTAGTACTAAGTGTGCTTACTTTTGTGCCCTATTTAAGACAAAGATGGTACCATCAAAATCTTATTTACAAGTGAAAGTTTTATCTCACAGACCTAGTCCAATCCTTGCAAGAAGCCTAGGAAGCAAGAAATGGCATTCCTGTTTTGCAGATAAGAAAATTTAGGCTTAGAGATGTTAAGAAACTTGCTCAAGGTCACTCAACAAGTAAGTGTCAGGCTGGTATTTGGATTAAGGGATGACTGACTTCAAAGCTGGTGCTCCTTCTACTTTAGCATATTTGTGAGTAAAAAGTGAGCATCAGGACTGGGCTGATCCAGGTCTGTCTGGAGAAATGACCATAGGTCCCATTTCCTTGGAAGCTATGGGGTTAAGATAAATGTGGCATCTTGCCTTATGTAAAGTCCCTGATCTGTAGGACTGACCTGGATGGGGAGAACTGTGGATTGACTTGCCAGTCTTGGACCTAATGTCATCAAAATAGTATATCATGGATTGACTTGTTCACCCCTAAATGTAAATAATATCATAATTATAATGTAATAGATTGGGGAGGACTTTAATCCATATTAAGGACTTTGGATTTTATCCTAAAAGGGAAAAAAGCACTATGAAGAGTTTTAAGTATATGGGCTACAGTAGGAATCACAGAAAAATTTCAGCTAGTTCTGGCAAGTGCTCCAATCTGAAAGAACAATCAGACAGGCCTTTAAACACTGTAGCTAAATCATTGACTAAATGGAGCTCTAAATCCCCAGGTGTGTGTATACATGGCAGACACAGAGACATGCAACTCAGATTCCACTTCAAGAAAGGACTTGTGGGGAACACAGTCAGCCAACAACCTCCGGTGCCAGCATTTTCAGCATCTGCCTTAGCTGTGGAGAGCCCTTCACTGGACTCGCATCCTTCCCAGAGTTATCTAGTGACTGAGTGAGGCAGAGGTGGAGGGGCCTGACTTCAACCAGACTTGGGGCATTGGAAAAGGTAATACTTGCTTCTGAGTCCCCTGCAGGGTCTCTGAGGCTTTGTTGGGTCTGTGCCACAGTTCAGCTTCTTCCTCTGCCCATTCTGGCCTTCTCTTCTTGCTTTCACAGATGGTGATCCCTAATAAATACCTTTTACCCCAAAGTCCACCTCAGAGTTTGCTTCTGGAGAGCACAACCTGCAGCCATATAATGCATACTCAAACACATTGGACATTTTCTAAACTTGTACTGTCCTAAGGGAGCCCTGGTGGCACAGTGGTTGAGAGCTCAGCTGCTGGCCAAGAGGTCAGCTGTTTGAATCCACCAGCCACTCCTTGGAAACCCTATGGGGCAGTTCTACTCTGTTATATGGGGTCGCTATGAGTTGAAATCAAATCAATGGCAATGGGTTTTTTGGTTTTACTGTCCTGAGGGACACAATGTTTCACTGTAGAGCCTAGATGGATGTGAGGGTGAGTGACTTTCATATAACATGTTAGAGGAATAGCAGTTTTCGCTCTTTTTTTTGACTCAAATATCTTGAGGTATTGGGAGCAGGTGATAAATAATGACTTTATCTCTGTAAGGTAGGCAGGAATCACTATTTAAGAGAGAAATGCAAGCTGATCCTTATCTAGGTCCTTAATATTGGCACTATCAGGCAGGTGGGTATAACGAGAAACACTGCCATGTGATGTGATGGTTCAGAGCAGAGCTCTGGAGTTAGGCCGCCTAAGGTCAAATCCTGGCTCCATGAATGACTTTGGTAAGTTACTTAACCTGTCTGTGCTCTAGTTTCCTCATCTGAAAAACGTGGCCAGCAACACTATTTTCTTCTCTTAGGACTTAGTAGGTCATCAAGTTAGCAATTAGTTAACACTAGCTCTTCATCTACCATAGATATTTATAGATTCTTATTTTAGAATTATTTGAACATTTCATAACACCTTGGCATCTTCTAGCCACCACAGGGTGAGATAATCACTATTATTCTTAGTAATTGTAGTAACACAATAACAAGTTTACTGAACACCTGATAGTGCTGGGACTGGTACGTATTAATTTTCCCAACCATTTCAGGTAATCGTGAGTACCTCCATTATATGAGTAAGAAAACCTAGATTAGAAAGCTGTCCTAAATCATATGTCTAAAAAGGAGAACGACTGGGGCTCAAACCAGGTCTGCTTCACCCCAAGGATGGTGCCTACTTCTCTAAAATGTGCTATTTCTTGTCAGGTGCTGGGAAAAAAACACATCAATTTTCAATTTTGTCTCCTATGGTAATGTCAGTTTCTTGGTCCTGTTTTCATGGTGGTTAAGCACATAGGATCTGGAATGCAGCTTGCCAAGGTCCACATTCTGACTACTACTAGCTGTGTGATCTTGGGCAAGTTACTTAACCTTCTCTGAAGCTTAGCTGCCTCACCTGTAAAATGGAAATACCAAATTTTTTTTTTGTGTGTGTGAGAATTAAATGAGTTAGTATGTGGAAAACACTGAGAACAGGGTCTGGCACCTAGTGAGTGCTCAGTAAATACTATTATTATTATTATGTTGGTGCTTGGTGTTTAATTCATGCTGGAGTCCAGACTCTTGGATGTCGTCTCATGCTTGCATAATGGTGGTAGAGATTAATAAGAAAAATTAAGGATCATTAACTATTAAATGTTAATAAAATTTTTATCTTAAGTCAAACAATTTACATCAGGGACTGAAATTTAGGTGACTTATTTAAAGTGACCAAAAACATACAAAAATCCAGTTTCCTGATATGATATGTACTTGGAGTCTCACAGAAAAGACGACTAGCAAACAAGGTAAGAAATTATTAAATTACTTCAGAAGCAGGCTGAGGGAGAAAGGAAATCATATTTGATTGGAAGATATAATTTATCCCAATAGCAAGCAGATATTTGGCCTTTGACCAGCAGCACATGGTTATAAACAATGGTAGGAAGTCCAGAAGTCAGATTAGGCACCTGAAGAAATTCTGCATCTTGTTTAGATCCAGAATGTGCTGGGAGGCTTCATTTATAATATTAGAGAAATAACTAAGGAATGGGAAGAGCTTAGTTTTTAATCACCAACAACTAGTTGTAATTCTGGCTGTAGCATTTCCTACATGTCTACTCTTGACCATATTACTTAACTTGCTGAGGCTCAGTTTCCTTATCTGTGTAATAATATCTACTGATGTAAGGACTGAATAAGATAATGTATGCAAATTTCCTAACAGAAAGCCTGGCACGTAGAAGTTTTGATTAGCTATCATAGTCAAAATCTTTTTTTTTCCATACCACTCATTTGCCACTTATTCTTATGCTACAAATAAAATCTTTTGTATAGTTGCTCTGTGGTATTGAATTCTTGAGTTATTTAATTTGAGCATGTCTTATCTCCTTCCATATACCATAAGTTTCTTGAAGTCAAGGATCACGAACACATTTCTATTACTCACTGCAGTGAACACAAAAAAGTAGGAATAAGGCACAGCCTTCTAGAAGACATGATGTATACACAAATGTATTCAACGTAAGGAAATACATGACATCATTAATCATATATGTCTTAAAACTGGTATAGAATATTAATTACCTGCCTCTTATTTTAAGAATTTTTGGATACACTGTCTGGAGCAAGGGAGAATGAAAAAAAATCAGACACAAGGGAAAGATTAGTCCAAAGGACTAATGGGCCACAACTACCACAGCCTCCACCAGACTGAATCCAACACAACTAGATGGTGCTTCGCTACCACCACCAACTGCTCTGACAGGGATCACAATAGAGGATCTCGGAGAGAGTGGGAGAAAAATGTAGAACAAAATTTAAACTCACAAAAAAAGACCAGACTTATTGGTCTGAAGAAGACTGGAGAAACTGGACATCCTTTTAACTCAGTACTGAAGTCACTCCTGAGGTTCCTCTTTCAGCCAACAATTAGACAGGCCCACAAAACAAACAATTATCCAAGGCCCATAAAACAAACAATTATCCATGCAGCTCAACCACGTATAGGAGAACTAAATGGGCACACCAGCCCAGGGGCAAGGACGAGAAGGCAGGAAGGGACAGGATAGCTGGACGAATGGAAATGGGGAACCCAAGATCGAGAAGGGAAGAGCGTGGATACGTCGTGGGGTTGGCAACCAATGTCACAAAACAATATGAGTATTAATTGTTTAATGAGAAACGAATTTGTTCTGTAAACTTTCATCTAAAGCACACACACACACACACACACACAAAAGAATTATGATACACTATGTTGGTCAAATAAGCCACATGATGTTTTAAGATTTGGGATGATGAATCCATTCATCCATCTATCCATCCATCCGTTACTTAACAAATATTTACTGAAAATTTATTGTTTGTCGGGCACTTTCTATGTGCTGTTTCAGGACTCTAATGATTTAAAAACTTTTGCAATAATAAAATAGTTTGTCGTACCGTTCCATTGACAGGATCTGTGGCCTTAAAGGATAAAAGTGGGGTCAAGTCTGTTATTCTTTCTAATCCTTTGGTGCCAATCCGATTTCCTTCAGGTGTGGTTGTAAACCAGGTGCCTACGTGAACCTCCACAGGAGTTACTGTTTGAACTATCTCTGGGGGAGGTTCATGGATTTCATTCTTATGTGCCACTGATGACTGATTTTTGTGACCTTTTCCTGTGGAATTTCAAGTAAAATCAAACACAACAATATGACTTTAACATCAGTTATATAAATCATTCATTAAAATTTTGATACAGTGCATACTACCTCAGATGCTATGGCATAGACAATACTAAGTGGTATTTCATCAATTATTTCTCAACAAGGAAAACTATCAGGTTATGAATATCTTAATATTGGCTGGATTCCTGCCATACACCCTATCCCCCAAAGCATACATACACATACACACTGTCTCTAGAACAACAATATCTATTCTGATCAATTTCTGTATACTTCTGAGTCTTGCTTATGTCTCTCTGGATCTTAGATTTTGGGTTCTGTACCCTGGTTTTTAAAGTTTACTTTTCTCCCAAATAGCTGACAAACATTCATACTTTCTCTTTTGACTTAATGGACTCTGGAATTTTACTAGATTTTTAACTCTTCATTCCCCTGATTTTCTCATTTTGTTAGCCATAGATAGGAAACATCTTCCTTCATTCTTGTATCTGGAGAACCTTACCAGCCAGGCATATCTATAACCTGTCACTAGGGGAGAGGAATTTGTACAATTTAATTACAACTTCGCACCATTTGCTACAGCCTCCTCCATCCATTCCCCATCCCTTTGGAACAGCAAAATGGAACTGAAGATACCTTCATAGAATTCTGTTTACAATATCTCAGTCCTTCTATCAAGGTAGATTTATTACATTTGCATGAATGACGATGAGTAATCTGTAGATGATAACTGCTAGTGTTATCAAATCTCAGTGATGAAGTAAATTCAGACCCAGAACCAAATTGCAAGGGAACACAATAAAAGATTGTTAACTCCAGGAATATTTTCAATTCAGGGCACAGATCTCAGCTTAAGATGCATACTTAACTAATGTGGGGGTGGAGTGCGGGGAGACCAAAGAAGTTAAGCCTGTTCATTTCCCTAAGATTTCATTTAGATCCATTTACATTTCCAGAGCATTGATGGAGAGCAAAAATGGTGTCACTTTCAGAATAAGTAGAGAGAAGATCCTCTAGAATTGGTAGCATATGCTTCAAGAATTATTTCTTTTTCTACTTTCTTCCTTTCCTTTTTATTCCTCTGCTTTGTCCTTCTCTTCTTATTTACTTATTTTTTTCAGGAGAGGTAAGCTATGAAAAGGGCATTGCAGCATATGTAATGGCACAATAAATAGAATGGGGGTGAGGAATAGCATGGTATTTGCAGACAACTACTAGCAGACCAGTGCAACTGGAGGACAAATTTCAAGCAGATTTTGGTTGAGAGACGAGACTGGAAAGGTAGGCACTGGTTAATTAAGCAGGCCTCTATGGTATGTTAACCTGGACTTTATCCTATAGGTGATATTTAGTAATTAAAGAGTTTTAAGAGGGAGAGTCACATGGTTAGATTAGTTAGATTTTTTTGGCAAGAATATGGAGAATTGCTCGGGGAACATCTAGCTCAACTGGCATAACACAGTTTATAAAGACAGTGTTCTACATTCTACCTTGGTGAGTAGGGTCTGGGGTCTTAAAAGCCTATGAGCCCACATCTAAGATACTCCACTGGTCTCACCCTTCGGGAGCAAGGGAGACTGAAGAGAACAGGATATAAGGAAAAGATTAGTCCAAAGGACTAATGGACCGTGGCTACTACGGCCTCCACCAGACTGAGTCCACTACAGCTAGATGGTGCCCAGCTACTACCACTGACTGCTCTGACCAGGATCACAACAGAGGGTCCTGGACAGAGCTGGAGAAGGATGTAGAAAAAAATTCTAACACACAAAAAATACCACATTTACTGGCCTGACAGAGACTGGAGAAACCCGGAAAGTATGGCCCCTGGACACCCTTTTAGCTCAGTGATGAAGTCACTCCCTAGGTTCACTGTCCAGCCGGGAACTGGACACCCCATAAACAAAACAGGACTAATGAAGCACAGCAGTCCAGGGACAAGGACTAGAAGGCAGGAGGGGACAGGAAAGCTGGTGATAGGGAGCCCAAGGTTGAGAAAGGACAGTGTTGACATATTGTGGGGTTGTTAAACATTGTCGTAGTGCAATATGTGTACTAACTGTTTAATGAGAAACTGTTCTGTACTGTAAACCCTTATCTAAAGTACCAAAAAAAAAAAAAAGAATTATCTATGTGAGATCAAATTGACAACAGCAACTCAAAAGGTTTGATGGAAAGCCTAGGGGGCAGTCAGTTGAAGATAATGGTGATGGAATAATTTGGAAAAGGATAGTGAGAATAGCAGCACAACTGGAAGAACGTAATCAATGTCACTGAATTGTACATGTAGAAGTTTTTGAAATGGTGTATCTTTGGCTATGTATATTTTCAGCAAAAAAGAAAAAAGGTCCTCCAAGGTTGAGAAGGGAGAGTGTTGACATGTTGTGGGTTTGTTAACCAATGTCATAAAACAATATGTGTACTGACTGTGTAATGAGAAACTATTTGTTCTGTAAACCTTCACCTAAAGTACAATAAAAAAAATTTTTTTTAAAAGAATATGGAGAATTGATAGTAATGAAAGCAAGCAGAACAGTTAGGAGGTTGTTGAAGTAGCAGAAATCAAAGATGGCAGTAAACATGAATAAGTACAGTTTTGGTACAGTGTAGATTGAGGGAAAAATTTGAACATGAAAGGATGAGGATGGATTTGGGAGGTGAAGGAATAGGAGGAAGAATGGGTGACATACAGATATATATTCTGACATTTTAATCAACTACTGTTTTCAATTATTAAGTACATGGGCCAGTAATGCAAAGAGAACTGGTCAAGGATAAGACTAATGGCAAGAGGAAAGAAACAGTTTTACCAACATGGCAGACTAGATATTCAGGATTCCAATGAAAATAACTAAAACAATTGGATAACATCTTTTAATAATTTTCTTGAATATATCTATGATCTGGTAACTATGAGTAAGGTCAACTCAAGCTAAGGACTGCGTAAAAGTGAGAACCCCCTAAAGACATAAAAATAGTACTGAAGTTAGCTTCAGCCCTGTGGGTCTTTGTCAAACTGCATGATTTTGAGCATTGGTTTTCTCAGCCTTGTGGGGCTTAGGGAGAGATGAATGCCAGAGCTTGTCCAAGCTGGAGGGGAGTTTAAAAGAAGAGCACTCCAGAAATTTACCACCTTAAAGGGATATACCCTTGGACTAAAGGCGATTATTAATAGAAATAAGCCAGTTCCTTCTCCCACCAGGACTGCCAGAAAAGCTGTCTGTGTTAAAATTTGGTGCTAAGCAAGGAGGGCAAAAAGTCCTTTGAAAATGTACAACCATAAGTGAACCCTTATGTAGATTTGCAGCTAAAATCCACACTGCTTGGGTGGCACCCCTAGAAGTCCCTTAAATTAATAATTTAAAGTAGTCTGAGACTATTGTTTCTCCAAACACCTGCTAAAATCATTTCTGAAACCAATATCCTTTCTGAAGAAACTTACCTTTACACCAGGTCCAAAGAATTTGGAGTTAAAGCACTAAGAAAGAAATGATTATTTCATAGTCAAAAATCACTGAAGACACAGTAAACAAGGAACTTCAAGTGAGAGCCAGCAAAAACAACAGAAAGTGGAATTAGACCCATGTTATTTCAGATATTGGCATTGGCAGACACAGAATATAAAATATGTGCACTTCATGTGATTCCAGAAATAAAAAGGGGTCTGAAAATATGACTAAAGAGAATAGAATTTGGAAAAATAAAAAAAAGAGGAAAACCTTAGATGTGAAACATGTAATAACTGGATTAAAAAAAAATTAACACGCAGGTTTAGCATGAGATAAAACCCAGTTTAAAGAAGAATTGAAAGACAGAACAAAGAAATTACTTAGAATGAAGCTCAGAGAGTCAAAGAAATAGAAGCAATGAAAGAGAGGTTAAAGAGACTCTAATATATATTTAATTGGAATTCCAGAAGAAGAGAAGAAATGGATCAGAAACAATATTTGAAGAGATAATGATTGAGAAATTTCCAGAATCAATGAAAGAAACGAACGTACAGATTCAAGAAGCCAAATGTATTCCCACTTAGGTAAATAAAAAAATAATCCACACCTAGTTAAATCATACTGAAATTACAATAAATGAAAGACAAGAAGACTATTTTAAAGGGAGCTTGATTATTTTCAAAGAAGCAACAATTAGACCGACAGCCAACTTTTTAGCAGGAATATTGGAAGCCAGAAGAGTATGCAGGATTATTGTCAATGTACTGAGGGAAAATGTCTGTCAATCTAGAATTCTATACTCACTGAAATTGTTTTTCAACAGTGTGGACAAAATAAAGACATTTTCAGAAAAACAAATATTGAGAGAGTTTGCCTCCAGCAGATCCCACCACTGAACTAATTTTTCAAAGAATGAACTTCATGCAAAAGGAAGACAAAAGTGCATAAGGAAGGTCTGAGATGTAAGAATTGGAGAGAAAAAGAAACTGACTATGTGGATAAATAATAAAGAAGCATTAACTATACAAAACAAAAATAATATAGTGTTACAAAGGCAAGATTGTAATTAAATGTATGACCATAATAGCATAAAATATAGGAGGGTGCAATTCAAATTAGTTTTCCAAGGTCCAGGATGTTTTTGGAGGAAGATAAAGGGATTGATTAACTAGAAGCTTTGATAGATAAGTATCCAAGATAAAATTTCCAGGGAAACACACTAAAAGAATAGAAATATTTGAATATAACCTTTAAACTGATAGAGAAAAAAAGGAACAAGAAAAAACAATCAATCCAAAAGAAGGTAAGAAAGAAAGAAAATAAAAACAGATCAGTCAGAACATATAGAAAGCAAAAAATAAGATAAGCGTATCCAGATATATTTGTTATTCAATAAATGGATCAGTTAAAAGTCAAAAATTACTAGGTCAATGCTTAAAATATTCACCTGTATGCTGTTTACACAAACCCAGAAAATAAAATATAAGTGTGAAAAAATAAATTGGGAAAGTATTAAATGATGGCTGATACAGGTGTAAAGCAAAGATGTCACTTTGGAGACTACAGGATGCCTGACTCAAGCCATGGTATTTTCAGTCTCTTCATATGCATGCTAAAGCTGGACAATGCATAAGGAAGACCGAAGAAAAGTTGATGCTTTTGAATTATGGTGTTGGAGAAGAATATTGAATATATCATAGGCTGCCAGAAGAATGAACAAATCTGTCTCAGATGAAATACAGCCAGAATGCTCCTTAGAAGCAAGAATGGTGAGACTATGCCTCATATAATTTGGACTTGTTATCAGGAAGGACCAGTCCCTAGAGAAGGACATCATGCCTGGTAAAGTAGAGGTTTAGCAAAAAAGAGGAAGACCCTCAATTAGATGGATTGACAGAGTGGCTACAACAATGGGCTCAAGATTGTGAGGATAGCACAGGACTGGGCAGTGTTTTGTTCTGTTGTACATAGGGTTGCTATAAGTCGGAACCAACTCAACAGCATCTAAAAACAACATAGCTGTAATAGTATAAACAAAATGGATACTAAAACAAACAAAAAAAGAATTCTAAGATAAAAAAGTCATTGCAGAATCATAAAAGGTTAATATCACCATGAAGATACAATGATTCTAAAGTTGTAAGCACCTAAAATCATAGCTTCAAAATATATAAAGAAAATCTGACAGAACTATAAGAAAGGGAGAATCACCTCAGAAATAAAGATTAAATTATGAGGAGCACAGGACTGAACCAACTATTCGATCCTTTTAGCAGGACATTTAAATATATTCTGTTAAATAAATTGATATAGTAGATTTAAAAAATCTGTAAAGATATAGAATAAAACCAAACTGATTGCCATCGTGTCTATCCTGACTCATAGTGACCCCATAGGACAGAGTAGAACTGCCCCGTAGGGTTTCCAGGGCTATAACTCTTTACAGAAGCAGATTGCCACATCTTTCTCCCACAGAGCAGTTGGTGGGTTTGAACTGCTAACCTTTTGGTTAACAGCCAAGAACTTTAACCACTGCACTAACAGGGCTCCTTGGACATACAAGAGGAGTTGGCAAACTTTGGCCTGTAGGCCAAGTATGACCTGCTGTATGTTTTTGTAGTTTGTGAAGTAATAATGCTTTTTACATTTCTAAATAGTTGAAAAAAAATCAAGTAGAACAATATTTCATGACACATGAAAATCATATGAAATTCAAAATTTAGTGTCCATAAATACAGTTTTTTTGGAACACAGCCATGCTCATTTGGTTGCTTTCACGCTGCAACAGCAGAGTTGAATAGTGATGGAGACCATATGGCCCACGAAGTCTGAAATATTTACTATCTTGTCCTTTACAAAAAAGGTTTGCTGGACTTGGGTATAGAGCTGGACAATACAACCAACAAGTTTGATCTAACAGCTATGAAAACAACAGTGTATCCAGTAACTATAGGAAACATGCTCTTTTTAAGCACATACAGAGCTAAAACAAACTTGACCACATACAAGGCTATAAACCACTTTTCAAAGAATTAGTTAAAAATCAAGTATAAAAACAAACTGGAAACACTCTACAAGTTTGGAAATTTAGAAACAAGTTTAGTTAACTCATAGGTCAAAGAGGAAGTCATAAGGAAATTAGAAAATATTTAGAAGTGAAAAATAACGAAAACACTAATATTGAATCTTGTGGGATGGGAGAAGCACTTCCAGAAGGGCAGAGTAAAGGCCTCCAAAAAACCTGATCCTCCATAAATGCAATGGGAATGCTGGAAAAATATAGTCAAAATTAACTCTTTCCAAACTCTGGAAATTAACCAAACAATTGCAACAATCCAAGGAACTATTCAAGAGAAATGGCTGAATCACAATAGGAACAGAGGCTTTGTGGTAATATAACTTGCCCTATTCCTATCCCCCCTATTCCCGGTTCTGCAGTCACCTTGAAAACCAACAGCCTCAAAATCCCGGTAACTGTGAAAACCAGCAGCCTAGCAGTCACTGCAGGGTGCACAACAGGCTTGGAGCACTCCCAGGAAGCCCCA
The DNA here is from genome assembly GCA_030035585.1 of Dugong dugon. Classification (NCBI taxonomy): domain Eukaryota; kingdom Metazoa; phylum Chordata; class Mammalia; order Sirenia; family Dugongidae; genus Dugong; species Dugong dugon. The sequence goes on from CM057462.1 coordinate 160,007,992, forward strand.
TTTGCAGAGGATTGTCATTGTTTGACCTGTCTGGCAACTCCCTGGAAACCCTGACTTTGGCCTAACTCAGAACTCTTTGGCCTGACTCAGAACTCTTTGGCCTGACTCAGAACTCAATGGCTGTTTTTTGGAAGTAGATTGCCAGGCCTTTCCTCTGAGACACCCTGTGGGTGGACTCCAACCTCCAATCTTTCGTTTAGCAACACCACCCAGGGACTCAATAATAATGATAATGGACATGTAGTTAGCTCTTGAAGACTATTAAATCCATTATATATTGAGATGCTTCAATTATTACCTTTCTTGGTGATGACAGTCTCAGATGGTACTGTTTCTGATTTTTGCTGAGAAACCGAGTCCATCAAATCTCCGCTATGAGGGCTTGCTGGCATTTCAGAAGAAGAACAAATAGGACCTGAATCAGGGCTACTGCTCACAGCCCCATCTGCAAAAAGAATCTGAAGGAAAATCAAAACTTCTCAGATTCTCAGAAGCAAGGAAGAGACTGGTTAACAATAAACACCATGTGCCAAATTGAAATGAGTTAAAAAAAACCCAAAGGAGAAATATCATTTGCAGGTTCCCAGCCCCAGCATCACAAAGCATATTATATAAGAGATGATAGCTTAATAACCAGCACAATGTTTTCTAGTTACCTTCCTTTCCCTTTCTACTTCCTGTCTTTTGTTGGATTGATTCGAGTTTTACTTTTTTTCCCCATTCTTCACCCTTCCTGTATGCAATTTGGAAACTATTCATTTTATTTCAATTGTTCTAATAATTTCTTTTTAAAGTTTTAGCACACATATTTAAATGTTCAGTTTCTGTCAACATCTATCTAGTATTTAAAATACTGATAGGTACTGTCATGGGTGAATAGTGTCCCCCCAAAATATGTGTCAGATTGGCTAGGCCATAACTCCCAGTATTGTGTGGTTGTCCTCCATTTTGTGATCTGATGTATTTATGCTACGTGCTGTAAATCCTAACCACTATAATGTTAATGAGGTAGGATTAAGCAGTTATATTAATGAGGCAGGACACAGTCTACAGGATTAAGTTGTATCTGGAGTCAATCTCTTTTGAGACACAAAAGAGAGAAGTAAGCAGAGAGGAGGCGGACCTCATGCCACCAAGAAAGAAACACCAAGAGTGGAGTGCATCCTTTGGACCCAGGGTCCCTGCACTGAGAAGCTCCTAGACCAGGGGAAGATTGATGACAAGGACCTTCCACCCAGAACTCACGGAGAGAGAAAGCCTTTCCTTAGAGCTGGCACCCTGAATTCAGACTTCTAGCTTCCTAGACTGAGACAATAAATTTCTATTTGTTAAAGCCATCCACTTGTGGTACTTCTGTTATAGCAGCACTAGATAACTAACAGGTACTATAGATACATTTATCTAGTGTCAGTATCTATAGCTTTCCAATAAACATGACAAAAACCCCTGGCTTCTAGCATCTGTGTTGCTAGCAAGAAGACTAACATCCATCTGTTACTTATTTTTTCATAGGTAACTGGTTCCCTTTAGGAAGCTTTTGGGATGTCTCTTTATCCACGGAGTCCTAAAATGCACTATGGGACATATCTAGATGTGGATGTTTTAAAGATAATTAGTATCAATCCTGATTAGCATTTGGTAGCCCTGTTTAATTGGAAGCATCTTTTTCCTTTTTTTTTTTTTTAGCTCTAGGAAATTTTCTCATATTATTTCTTTCCTTATTTTCCTCTTTTATTCTCATTATTTTCTTCTTTAGGAAATTTTATTATACAGATTTCTTCTTCAAGTCTGTTAACTTTTCTTTCTCTCACAATCTCACCCCCCCTTTGATTTTTCACAATAGTTAACTTTTAATTTCTAATCACTCTTGATTTTTTTCCATAGCAACATTAAAAAATTATTTAATGGACTTATGACTTCTCAAGCATTTATGCATGTTAATTTTACTCACTTTCAAGTTTTTCATTTAACTACTTACCCTTATTTTTAGGTGTTATTTCTCCTACTTATTGAATTTTGCACTTCACTTTCAAGAAGTTGATTTTCCTCAAAGGTTGATGATTCTTGGACAGGTACTCATATTTCTTATTGAGAATCCCTTTTCCTTTCTAGGTGGACATAATGTCTTGTCATAGGAGCTTCTCCTCTGTGATCACTGGGGAGGGATGGAGCAGTACATATGGCTTCTGGATATTATGGCTTCTGGTTCTCATTCTTCAGATAGTAGTGAGTTACCTGGGGCATTACCCTGATTTTCTGAACCCAGTGCTCCATTTGTGAAATGTCTTTGTTAGAACTCTCATTTTGATTTTTAATTTCACAGCAGGTTTTCTCTTGCACGTGTTTTAAACTTTGCCCTTTGTCTTAGTCATCTAGTGCTACTGTAACAGAAATCCCACAAGTGGATGGCTTCCACAAACAGAAGTTTATTCTCTCACAGTCTAGTAGGTTACAAGTTCAAATTTAGGGCGTCAGCTCCAGGGGAAGGCTTTCTCCCTCTGTCAGCTCTGGAGCAAGGTCCTTGTCATCATTCTTCCTCTGGATTAGGAGCTTCTCCATGCAGGGACCCTGGGCCCAAAGGATGCGCTCTTCTCCCAGCCCTGCTTTCTTGGTGGTATGAGGTCCACCGTCTCTCTGTTCGCTTCTCTCTTTTATATCTCAAAAGAGATTGGCTCAAGACACAGTCCAATCTTGTAAATTGCGTCCTGCCTCGTTATCATAACTGCCAATAATCCTATCTCATCAAAGTCATAGAGATAGGATTTACAACACATAGGAAAATCACATCAGATGACAAAATGGTGGACAATCACACAATACTGGGAATCATAGCCTAGCCAAACTGGTACACATATTTTTGGGGGACACTATTCAATCCATGACACTTTTCTTTCTCCATCATTCTGATCCCATCTGACTTGCATTTTCTAAGAATTCTCCAAATTTTCTGATCCATTAATAATATACTTTTTTGTTCTCCAGTGCTGTTATAAATTTATTACTTACAGGTTTTTTTTTTTTTCTTTCTTATTTTAAGGTGCTTGAGAGGGAGAAGAGGTAAACACTGTGTCCAATCTGCACTCTGGATTGTGTGTAGAAATGACAAGTTTATTTGTATCCTGTATTTGCATAAACAGTGTTTTTTTTTATAACCATAGTATTCTTCATTTTTCATTTTAAATTGTCATTCCATTTTCAAGTGCACTGTTCTCTTCCCCACTACAGTATTGTCTCTTACCCATTTTACTTTGCAGCCGAGAAAAGTAATTTATGCAGTGTATTCTTTTACCTGTGTGGAGCCATCCAACATATATTTGACAACAGTGCCTTGACTGGTGATAACTCTCGATGCCTCCTGCTCCACTGGTGGCATCACTGCTTTATAGAACTCAGAGTGCTTCAGTCTTTGCGGGTAGCTCTGTCGGACCATGATGTCCCAAGAGGGTTCCTCAAGCCCATCATATTGATCTTAAATAAATAAATAAATAAATAAATAAATAAATAAAGGACCGGGCAATGCTCTGGGGCTGGGGTTTTATCTTCTTGCTTTAATTATTTTCGTTCTTTTGTCTGCATACGGATAATAGGACCATTTCCATATCTTGGCAGATGGCCCAGAGTTCTGGTTCTTTGATGACTCATCACATTCAAATATAGTAAACAAAAGGCATCTACAAGCACATAATAGATGCCTTCTCCTTGAACAAGTCACTCTCTCTAATGAAGTTCAGGCCATCTTGGAGCAAAATTATGAAGGAAGCAGAATTTGCTGTCTTAATATTCCCTTACCTCCCCTTTGGTGCTTTTTGTGCACCTTTGAGTAATCCTTGCCCCTGGGTGCACAATGCTCCCCTGGTGTCTCCTAGTTGCTGAGAGCCCAGGGGAAGTCACTCACACTCAGGCTTACTGTTCCTAGACAGTTCATCGTCTTTCAAGTTAACATAACCCTCTCACCTCTAACCAAGATCCATACACCTCTGCTTTGAGCTGGCAATTAAGGAAAAAAGTACTTAATAAGCTCTTTCAAAAAGAAATAATTGAGATGTTCTGGCACATAGTAGCTACTTAGGTTTTGCTAACTGAAAAATTTCTTCTTCTCAACTTATGAAGTGGTTGCTTGGAGCTATATATTCTTAATAAAAAAATAATTAACATGTAATGGTGGTATTTCATGGAGTATATCATGCTGGTGGGAAAAATATTTTAGAATGAGGGCCCTTCATGGTACCCTTCAAATTACAAGAGTAATGATAATGATTAATGATAAAGTGATAAACATTTATTGAGATATTTCTATATGCTAAATGTTTTATATATGTATCTTATTCAGTCTACCTCAGCAATCCTGTAAGGTAAACACTTTCACTTTCCAGAGTTTTCAGATGAAGAAGTGGAGGCTCGGAGGGGTTAGAACTTCCCCAAGGGTACACAGCCAATATGTGGCAAAGCTGGGATTTGAATCCAGTCTCTATGTCTAACCATTACTTATACTGAAAAAACAACCACCACTATCACACCCAAAAAACTAACATTTGAATAATATGTTCTAGGTTAGAAAATATTTTCTTGCCTAATACCTACGACAGCCCTGTTTAGTAGATATTGTTATCTTATAAATGAACAAATTCAGGTGGACAGGAGTTATGACTTGTCCAAGGTCACCCAGGAAAGAACTCAATCTGGACTCTTTCTTTTTATACAAAGTGACTTTCTCTCCCCATGTCCAAGGCTGATCCTGATGAAGATACTGCTTATTTGGCAATTGTATTATAATTATGTTCAGATTTGAATTAGGATATCCTTAACGTATAGAAGATTTAGAAAAGATTATGTGTCCCAGGCAGAGTTATTATTAACCACATTACCTATCTTGATAGAATGATGAAAATATAGGGTAGACAATGAAACTAATGGAAAAGGCAGGTGGAACAGGTCTTAAGCTGAGTTTTGGTAACAAGACCAAGAAAAGAAACAAATAAACAAGCAAACAAATATATCCTTGGATGTGAAAACAATATCCCTCTCGGTATACTTATAGCATCTTAGACTTCATAAGATCTTAGTGACCATCTAGCACAGTGGGTCCCATCAAGGAGAACCTGGACAACTAGGGATTCTTGTCACTAAAAACAGGGTTCCATAGTCTATTAATGGTATAGAAAGCCTAATGAAAAGCAAAATGAATCTGAGGTAAGACAACACAGATTGACTCTAATATTTAGTTTCATTTCTTTTGGCTGGCAAGTAAATAAAGAAATTATTTTTAAATAGGCACAGTGTTGATTTTTTTTTTTTTTTAATGGGCACACTCTCTTCAAATATGGTGAAATTAGGGAATCATAACAAAGAGGATACATGGTTGGAAAAATATTGGGATACGTTTATATAAGCTAGCACTTATCAGATGAGGAAACTTGGTCCAGAGACAGTAAGTAACTTTTAAAGGCAATATTGTTAGTTTATGCCAGAGCCAGCTTTAGAACTTGAGTTCAGATTTAGTGCATTGTTTGTTGTATCTTTCACTTCAACTGCAACAGAGGGTCTCCATTTAAATGACATTCAGATTTAATCATCAATATGGATGTCCTATTAGGTTAGTTAAAGAGGTTCTACTTGTACTTATTTATATAGCTTACTAGGTTAGGCTGGGGCAATGATGGTTCAGTGGTAGAATTCTCACCTCCCATGAGGGAGACGTGGGTTCAACTCCTGGGCAATGCACCTCTTGCCCAGCCACTACCCGTCTATCAGTGGAGGCATGCACATTGCTATGATGGTGAAAAGGTTTCAGTGGAGTTTCCAGAAGACAGTCTAGAAAGAGAGGCCTGGATATCTACTTCTGAAAACCAGCAAATGGAAACCCTATGAAATCAAAACAGTCTGATCTGCAACTGATCCTGGGAATGGCACAGGACCAGGTGGTGTTTTGTTTTGTTTTGCATGGGGTTGCCTTGAATTGGGGGGCCAACTCTAAGGTAGCTAACAACAACAATAATAGGTCAGTAGCCATATGCAGAAGCAACAGAAGTAACGGTATAAAATTATATACTTACATCTGGAAATGACGACCAATTTGGGTTTTCTTCATCCATTTAACCTGCATTTGTCTATATCTTCTTTGTACTCACTGTCTTTTGTTTTGATCAGATTTACAAAGTACAGTATCTGTGGCTCTTGTAGAGATAGGAAGACAGGGCTGAACACTGTTGTTAAGAGCACTGGCTTTGCCATTACTGGACCAGGAATGGAATCTTAGCTCTGCCACCTAGGAGCTGGGTGACCTTGGGCAAGTTACTGAACCTCTTAAAGCCTCAAGTTCTTTATTTTGTAAAATGGAGCTATTTATACCTAGCTCATAGTATTTGTACTTTGTTATTATTATTATTATTTTTGATATGTGTATTAAGAACTCGAAATAGTGACTGGCATATAATAAGTGCTCAAAATATGGTAGTTATTATAATTATTAAAAATAATTATTTAAAAATAACTTTATTGTTCATTATGAACAACAAATATGTTTAACTGGTACACACTTTTCTATGGTTATTTAACTGGTTTCTAAATTTTTTGCCCCCTTCCTTTCTGCTCCATCCCAGCTAGCACTTACCCGCAGACTCTTGCCCGATGAAGGTCAATAGGAGCCCGTTTGGGCAAGACACATTTAGGTTTTGGAAGGTGGGAACATAAACAGTCTCTTGTACAACAGATTCTGGTTCTACTTCTTCCTGTAAAATAAATAAGTTAGCATGTGAATAATTGCTTCTCATTTTCTAAATGAGTTTTTGATCTATTTTGACTGAACATTTGCTGAGTGTTTAGGATGTGACTTGCCCAGGGCAAGGTGGACCCTGCAATGCAGCCTACAAGGATGCATGCATCTCTGCCTTTGTGCAGTTTATATTCTACTTGTAGAATGAAACACAGACATGTGAAACAGTTAAATAATGGTACCGATAGTCGGCACATCTTTCCTCAGAAAAGGGAGATATGAAGTTGATGAGAATAATTAAGAAAGGATTCACGGTGGAGCTGGGGCTTGAACTAGGCCTTTAAAGATGCCTTTAATCATATGTTTAGGTTTAAGGGTAGGGTACACAGGAAAACAACGTCCCATTGCCTTCTTTGTGTAATTCTTACACTTAGATGCTAGAGATATTATACTATTAAGATATGTGTCCTTATTTTTCTGCAATGAGCATGTATTGCTTTTGTAGTAAGTAAAAACAATAAAATAAAAGAAAAAACACAATAAAAGAAATGATTTATAAATTAATGAGGATTTGGGTGTGTCTAAGAAAGCACTCAGCTGCTAGCCAAAAAGGTCAGTGGTTTGAACCCACCAGCCACTTCATGGAATTAAAGCCTTGGAAACCCTATGGGACAGTTCTGCTTTGTCCTATAGGGTCACTATGAGTCAGAATCAACTTGCCAGCAGTGGGTTTAATTATTCTAATTAATTTTGTGCCAACTATGCCTGAATCCTTGTTGGTTATGTGTACTCAAGAATGAAACTTATAACATGGTGCTATAAACAGAAACACCATGCTGTCTCTCCACAGTAAAGACCAAAAAACTAAGTAAAACAGAGACATACGTCCATCCTGGAACCCTAAGTGTCAAATGAAGAGATAAAGAACTCAGCCAAGCACTGAATGGAATAAGAAACTGACAGAGAACAGAGAGCAAGGAGAGATAAGTGCAGAGGTTGCTATCAGCTCACACATCACGGATTTGCCATCTTGGACACCTGTTGGAGATTCGCGGACAGGGAGTGTGGGAAAGCAGCTTCACGGGGCCCCCAGCAGGACACAGAGCACCCTGTAACCAGCAATCCTTCTTACACCTGCTCAACCTCTGCTGCTTCATAGCTGGCTGCAGTAGCTCAGCTGGCCGGGAAGTGCAGGGTCCCTGCCACTTGGATTTGCACCACCCACATCAGAGACCTGTGGACAGGGAGTACTGGAAAGAAGCTTCACGGAGCTCCCAGTAGGAGACAGAACAACTGGTAACCAGAAATATACACTTTCCCATTCCCCACCATTCTTCACCCAATACTGGGAATCATGGCCTAGCCAAATTGATACACATATTTTTGGGGGACACAATTCAGTCCATGACATTGGGGAAGGACCTACTAACATATTGCCTAACCAAGATTCACATCAGTTTCTGGGCAACATGGCACTATAGACAGAAGCATCAAGCTGTCCCTCCATAGCAAAGATCTGAAAAACCAAGCCAAACAGAGAAAACGGCCATCCTGAAACCCTAAGCATCTAATGAAGAGATAAAGAACTCAGCCAAGGACCGAATGGGATAAGAAACTGGCAGAGAACAGAAAGTGAGGAGAGATATGTGCAGAGGTCCCTTATTAACTAATGCAGCATGGATCCACCATCTTGGACTCCTATTGGAGATGTGTGAACAGGGGGTATGGGAAAGCAGCTTCACAGAGCTTCTAGCAGGAGACAGAACAACCAGTAACCAGTGATATAAGCTTTCCCATCCCCTACCCTTCTTCACCCCGACTCGGCCTCCTCTGCTTCCTGTGGCCACAGTCTGGGAAGCACCGGCTTCACCCCAGTGCTGCTTGGCATCCTCCCGCCCGCACTGGCCAGCTCCCTGAGTGCCATTTGTTGGCTGCTGGTGTTGCTTTTTCCCACTTCTTTTGATTTCTTCTGTACCTCTCATCACCTCCCCCTCCTTTCTTTCAAACACCTGGCTCCGTGGGCCATCTTTCCTTCTTCTTGAAAACTGTGAAGTGTCGCTCAACTGTGGAACTACTTCCTAGCCTGCACAGCCACGCTGGTGGGATCCCCAGGGCTTTCTCTTCTTTCTTTCTTTATTTTTGTTTTGAATTGTTCTGTTTGTTTGTTTTTTTTCTTTCCTTCGCTTGGGAGCCCCTTCTAGCCAGGCTATACTGTGCGACTTAGGAGCTACTTCCGAGTCTGCGGAGCTGCACAATGGGACCCCGGGGGAATTATTTTTTTTCTTTTTCTTTTTTCTCTTCTTTCCTTTTTGTCTTTCTTCATTTTGCATTTTCTCATCTCTCTATACTTACCTACTCTTTGGGTCTCCTGAATACCTGGTGTTGTGTGACTTTTACGCCCATTCCTACCAGGCTGTACTTCACAGCCTGGGACTCACTTCCCCGGACTTTGGAGCCACACTGGTGGGATTCCTGGGGACTTTTCTTTTTTACTAATTTTAAATAATTTATTTATTTTCTTTTTCCCTTTTTTTCTCCATTTCATGGTTCTTCATCTCTCCACTCCAACGACAAGCTCCCTTAGCATACTTTTTTGTTTGTTTGTTTTCAGCTTCTGTTTCTCTCTACTCTCTGTCCTCTTTCCCATACCCATCTTAGCTCCACACATCACAATCTCCCCCTTCCTTCTTGCCTACCTGCACCAGGTGCTGAATGTCACACCCCTGAGCAGCACAGGCACAGCCTAATGGATCCTGCCATGCACAGATTCCCAGCCTGCCCGTTGGCCCTAGTGCATGCCACAAACAACCCATCCCAGCAACTCCCCTTCAGCTGGACCTGCCCTGCTGTACCATACCTGAGTGACTGGCTCTGCCCATTGGAAAGAGGGTAAAAAGTTTCGTGCCCAAAAGCAAGCAAACAACAAAAACACAGACCGCCTGCTTAGACATAACCAAATAAAGCAAAAAACATGATGAAACAAACAAATCTAAAATCAATAAACAAAGAAAATAACTACTGAATGTCCCGAAGACAGCAGAAAATATCAAAACATAAAAAAACAGGACAGGATGGTTTCAGTAGGCATCCAAAATAAAACACCAGATGGCTTTCCAGTAGAATAAAAGGCACTAGAACTACCTGATAGGGAATTCAGTGCTATCCAAGAATTGAAGCAAAAAGTAAACAAAACAGAGGAAAAACTAGATAAATTCATGGAAAAGGCCGATAAACTCACGGAAAATACCTACAAAAAAAAAAAAAGGAAGAATTCAGGAAAATAATACAGGAACAAAATGTCAAAATAAATCACAACTAGAAAACATACAAAAACGACAATTAGAATCCAAAAGATAAACAACAAGGTTTCAGAAAAGGACAGTGTCATTGAAGGTCTGAGGAGCAGGTCTGAAACGATGGAAGATAGGATCAGCAAAATTGAAGGCAAACACTTGGATACAACTCTGTTAGAGGAAAACCCAGAAAAAAGAACAAAGAAAATTGAAGAAACCCTGAGAATTATGTAGGATAATATCAAAAGCAAAAGTTTTTGAGTGATTGGAGTTCCAGAACAGGGGGAGAAAACAGAAAACACAGACAGGACCATTGAAGAATTGCTGACAAAAAACTTCCCCACCAATATCATGAAATATGAAAAGCTGACTGTCCAAGAAGCTCAATCAACCCCTTATAATATAGACCCTAAAAGAAAATCACCAAGGCATATCATAATCACACTCACTAAAACCAAAGACAAACAAAGAATCCTGAGAGCAGCTCGAAAAAAACAAAAAGTCACATACAGAGAAGAAACAATAAGACTAAGCTCGGATTATTCAGCAGAAACCATGCCGACAAAAAGGGAATGGGATGACATATATAAAACTTTGAAAGAAAAAATTGCCAGCCAAAAAGAATATATCCTGCAACACTCTCATTCAAATAGGATGGTGAAATTAGCACATTCACAAATAAATAGAAATTAAGGGATTATGTAAAAACCAAACCAAATTTACAAGAATTGTTAAACTGAGTCCTTAGGTCTGAGAACAAACAACATCAGACCACAACCTGAATCTAGGAAGCAAGATGGTACCAGCTACATGCCAGCCTAGGAAATGAACTCGTAAGTAATATCCAAAATAAAAAGAATTACAACAGAGAACCAGAGAGGTTAATCTGTAAATGACGAAAACATTAGAACAATAAAAGAGGGACTAAATGGTGTAGGTATAGAACTTTCTAATGGACAGGAAGGCAAGGTGATAACAAGTAATGATAGCCTGGTTCAAACCTAGGAAGACACGGTAAATTTTAAGGTAACTGCAAAGAAAGTTAACAAAACTACTCATCAAAATAAAAAAGAAGAACATAAAGTCTCATTTAAAACAAAATCTACAAAAACAAGAAATGAAAAAAATCCTCACAAACAAAAGGAAATCAGCACAGGAGAGTAAGAGGAACAAAGAAAACATCAGTACCACAAAAAAAAGCAGTACAAAATGACAGCAATAAACTCACACCTATCAATAATAACACTGAATGTAAATGGCCTAAATGCATCCATAAAGAGACAGAGTGACAGAATGGATAAAAATAGGATCCATCAATATGCTGTCTACAAGAGACACACCTTAGAAACAAAGACATAAATTTATTAAAAATCAAAGGATGGAAAAAATATATCAAGCAAACAGCTACCAAAAAAGAGCAGGAGTAGCAATACTAATCATAGATAAAATAGACTTTAAACCAAAATCCACCATAAAAGACAAAGAAGGACACTATATAATGATTAAAAGGAGGAGCCATCATGAAGACATAACCATAATAAACATCTATGCACATAATGACAAGGCTCCAAAACAAATAAAACAAACTCTAACAACACTGAAAAGAGAAATTGACAGTTCCACAATAATAGTTGGAGACTTCAACATACCACTCTTGGTAAAAGACAGAACATCTAGAAAGAAACTCAACAAAGATACAGAAGATCTAAAAGACATGATCAGCCAACTTGACTTCATAAACTTACAACACTCCACCCAACAGCTGAAAAGTACACCTTCTTTTCCAATGCACATGGAACGTTCTCCAGAGTAGACCACATCTTAGGTCACAGAGCAACCCTCAACAAAATCCAAAACACTGACATAATACAAAGTATCTTCTCTGACCACAACACCATCAAGGCAGAAATTAACAACAGGAAGAGCAAGGAAAAAATCTCAATTATGTGGAAACTGAACAACACCCTGCTTACAAACCATTGGGTAATAAAATCAGAGATGGACTCAAAAAATTCCAAGAATCAAACCAGAATGAAAACACATCATACCAAAACCTTTGGGACACAGCAAAGGCAGTCCTCAGAGGACAATTTATAGCAATAGTTGCACACATCAAAAAAGAAGAAAGGGACAAAATCAAAACATTAACTATATAACTCAAACTAATAAAAAGAGAATAGCAAAAAAAGCCGGCAGCCACCAGAAGAAAGGAAATAATAAAAATCAGAGCAGAAATAAATGAAATAGAGAATAGAAAGAATCAACAAAACCAAAAGTTGGTTCTTGGAAAGGATCAACAAAATCGACAAACCATTGGCCAAACTGACAAAAGAAAAACAAAAGAGGATGTAAATAATCCAAATAAGAAATGAAATGCTAAACATTACAACAGACCCAACTGAAATAAAAAGAATCATAACAGGGTATTATGACAAACTATACTCCAACAAATTTGAAAACCTAGGGGAAATGGACAAATTTCTAAAAACACACTATCTACCCAGACTACAACAAAGTGATGTTGAAAATCTAAACAGATTCATAACAAGAGAAGAGGTTGAAAAGGTAATAAAAAACTCCCAGCAAAAAAAGCCCTGGCCCAGATGGCTTCACTGGAGAGTTCTACCAAATATTCAGAGAAGAGCTTACACCAGTACTACTCAAACTATTTCAGAACATAGAAAAGGAAGTGACACTTCTAAATTTATTCTATGAAGCCAGCAAAACTCTGATACCAAAACCAGGCAAAGACATCACTGAAAAAGAAAATTATACACCAACATCTCTCATGAATATAGATGCAAAAATTCTCAACAAAATTCTAGCCAATAGAATTCAGCATCATATAAAAAAAAAATATACCACTACCAAGTAGGATTCATACCAGGTATGCAAGGATGGTTCAACATTAGAAAATCAATCAACATAATCCACCACATAAATAAAAGGAAAGCAAAGAATCACATGATCATCTCAACTGATGCAGAAAAGGCATTCAACAAAGTCCAACACCCATTCCTGATAAAAACTCTCAATAAAATACGCATAGAAGGGAAATTTCTCAACATAATAAACAGCATCTATGTAAAACCAACTGCCAACATCATTCTTAATGGAGAGAGGCTGATAACATTCCCCTTGAGAACAGGAACAAGACAAAGATGCCCTTTATCTCCACTTCTATTTAACATTGTGCTGGAAGTCCTAGATAGAACAGTAAGGCAATAAAAAGAAATAAATTTGTAATGAAGAAGTTAAATTGTCCCTGTTTGTGGATGATATGATACTATACATAGAAAACCCAAAAGACTCCTCTAGAAACCTACTGGAACTAATAGAAAGATTCAGCAGAGTATCAGGACAAGAGATAAACACAAAAAAATCACTCGGGTTCCTATACACCAATAAAGAGAATGATGAAAAGGAAATCAGGAAAACAATACCATTTATAATAGCCCCTAAAAAAAATAAAATACTTAGGAATAAGTCTAACCAGGGATGTAAAAGACCTATACAAAGAAAACTACAAAAAACTACTGCAAGAAACCAAAAGAGATCTACATAAATGGAAAAACATATCATGCTTAAGCATAGGTAGACTCAACATTGTGAAAATGACAATTCTACCCAAACCAATTTACAAATACATTGCAATCCTGATCCAAATACCAACAACGTTCTTTAAAGAGATGGGAAAACTAATCATTAACTTTATATGAAAAGGGAAGAAGCCCCAGGTAAGTAAAGCACTATTGAAGAAGAAGAATAAAGTAGGAGAACTTGCTGTACCTGACCTCAGAACCTACTATACAGCTACGGTAGTCAAAACAGCCTGGTACTGGTACAATGACAGATACACTGACTAATGGAACAGAATTGAGAACGCAGATGTAAATCCATCTACCTGTGGTCACGTGATCTTCAACAAGGACCCAAAGTCCATCAAATGGGGAAAAGACAGCCTTCTTAACAAATGGTGCTGGAAAACTGGATATGCATCTGCAAAAAAATGAAACAGACCCATACCTCACACCATATACAAAAACTAATTCAAAATGGATCAAAGACCTAAATATAAAACCAAAAACTATGAAGTTCATAGGAAAAAAAAAAAAAAAAAAAAAAACCCAGGATCAATGCTAGAGGCCCTAATACACAGCATTAACAGGATACAATCCATAACGACAACACACAAACTCCAGAAGATAAGCTAGATAACTGGGATCTTCTAAAAATTAAACATGTATGCTCATCAAAAGACTTCACCAAAAGAGTAAGAGGAGAACCTCCAGACTGGGAAAAAAATTTTGGCCATTACGAATCAGACAAAGGTCTCATTTCTAAAATCTACAAGAAAATCCAACACCTCTACAAGAAAAAGACAAATAATCCAATTAAAAAATGGGCAAAGGAAATGAACAGACACTTCACCAAACAAGACATTCAAGTGCCCAACACTCACATGAGGTAATGCTCACGATTACTAGTCATTAGAGAAATGCAAATCAAAACCACAATGAGATACTATCTTACCCAGGCATTACTGGCACTAATTAAAAAAAACTGAAAATAATAAATGTTGGCAAGGGTGGGGGGAGATCGGAACTCTTATGCACTGCTGGTGGGAATGAAAAATGGCACAACCATTTTGGGAAATGATATGGTGCTTCCTTAGAAAGCTAGAAATGGAAACACCATATGATCTAGCAATCCCACTCCTAGGAACATATCCTAGAGAAATAAGAGTCATCACATGAATAGACATATGCACACCCATGTTCATTGCAGCACTGTTCACAATAGCAAAAAGATGGAAACAGCCAAGATGCTCATCAACAGATGAACGGATAAACAAACTATGGCACATAAACACAATGGAGTATTATGCAATGATGAATCTGCGAAGCATCTCTTAATATAGATGAATCTGGAGGGCATTATGCTGAGTGAAATAAGTCAGTCATAAAAGGACAAATATTGTCTGAGACCACTACTGTAAAAACTCATGAGAAAGTTCACACACACAAAGAAAGAATCTTACAAGGGAGGGGTGTGCAGTGGTAAACACTAAATAGACAGTAGATAAGTGATAACTTTGGTGAAGGGTAAGAAAGTACACAATACTGTGGAAGCCAGCACATCTTGTACAAGGCAAGGTCATGGAAGCTCCATAGACACATCCCAACTCCCTGAGGGACTGAATTGCTGGGCAGAGGGCTGTGGGGACCATGGTCTCGGGGACCATCTAGCTCAGTTGGCATAACACAGTTTATAAAGACAATGTTCTACATTCTACCTTGGTGAGTAGCGTCTGGTATCTTAAAAGTCTGTGAGCGGCCATCTAAGATACTTCACTGGTCTCACTCTTTTGGGAGCAAGGGAGAATGAAGAAAACAAGATACAAGAGAAAGATTAATTCAAAGGACTAATGAACCACAACTACCATGGCCTCCACTAGACTGAATCCAGTACAACTAGATGGTGCCCAGCTACCACCACTGACTGCTCTGACAGGGATCACAATAGAGGGTTCTGGACGGAGCTGGAGAAAAATGTAGAAGAAAATTCTAACTCACAAAAAAAGACCAGACTTACTGGCCTGACAAAGACTGGAGAAACCCCGAGAGAATGGCCCCTGGACACCCTTTTAGCTCAGTAATGAAATCAGTCTTGAGGTTCATCCTTCAGCCAAAGATTAGACAGGCCCATAAAACAAAACGAGACTAAAGGGGCACAACAGTCCAGGGACAAGGACTAGAAGGCAGGATGGGACAGGAAAGCTGGTAATAGGGAATCCAAGGTCGAGAAGGGATAGTGTTGACATGTCGTGGGGTTGTTAACCAATGTCATAAAACAATATGTGTACTAACTGTTTAATGAGAAATTAGTTTGTTCTGCAAACCTTCATCTAAAGTACTAAAAAAAAAAAGAAGATAGTTATGAGGGACTGAATTACTGGGCTGAGGGCTGGGGACCATGGTCTCAGGGGACACCTAGCTCAATTAGCATAACAGTTTATAAGGAAAATATTCTACATCCTACTTTGGTGAGTAGTGTCTGTGGTCTTAAAAGCTTGTGAGTGGCCATCTAAGATACTCCCTTGGTCCCACCCCCTCGGGAGCAAGGGAGAATGAAGAAAACCAAAGACATAAGGGAAAGATTTGTCCAAAGGACTAATGAAGCACAACTACCATGGCCTCCACCAGACTGAGTTCAGCACAACTAGATGGTGCCCAGCTACACCCACTGACTGCTGTGACAGGGATTACAATAGAGGATCCCAGACAGAGCTGGAGAAAGATGCAGAACAAAATTCTAACTCACAAAAATAGACCAGACTTACTGGCCTGACAGAGACTGGAGAAACCCCGAGAGAATGGCCCCTGGACACCCTTTTAGCTCAGTAATCAAATCAGTCTTGAGGTTCATCCTTCAGCCAAAGATTAGACAGGCCCATAAAACAAAACGAGACTAAAGGGGCACAACAGTCCAGGGGCAAGGATGAGAAGGCAGGAGGGGACACAAAAGCTGGTAACAGGGAACCTAAGTTAGAGGAGAGAGTGTTGACATGTCATGGGTTTGGCAACTAATGTCACAAAACAATATGTGTATTAATTGTTTAATGAAAAACTGATTTGCTCTGTAAACCTTCATCTGAAGTACAAGAATAATAATAATAATAAAATAATGGACATAGATGCCAGTAATGAATGACTGCATATTTTATGATTCCATTTACATGAAATGGCCAGAACAGGCAAATATATTGATACTGTAGATTAGTGGTTGCCTAGGGCCAGAGAAGATGAAGAATAACTGCTAATGGGCCTGGGGTTTTTTGAGGGGGTGATAGTTGCCCACCTCTGGAATATTCTAAAAGCCAAACGAATTTAAATTGGTTTTATATAAATTATATTTAAATAAAGCTGTTAAAAAAACAAAAAAGAATGAAAGTTATTCAGTTACTTCTAACCAATCCCCTATTGATAATCATCTCAGTTTTTCCTATCGGTTGTCTTTTGTTAGCCACTAAAATTGTTCCAACTGATCCCCCATTCCTGGACACTTAGTTTATTCTAAGAAATCTTCTATTATTGATCACTTAGGTTGTTCTGATTTTTTTTTTTTTTGGTCACTAACAGAGGAAGAATATGAATAATTAGGTGAAAATAAATTAAAAACACAAAGCAAAATTAAGTAGAAAAATCAAGCGGAAATTCTGTAAAATGAACACAAATGCTCAAAGATACAAAACTGCTCATGTCAAATCTCATTACATACAAAACCAGTAATCATTTCTCCACCCTCCCGTTATCATCAGTTTTAAAATGTGTTGGGTCAACTAGTTGGTTTGCTACCAAATGCTTTCAGCCAAATTAGCTTTAAAGGAATTACCTGGAATCACTCTGTTCAGCACTTGAACATTTTTACTTAACAAGGGTCAAGTGAGCTGACATGGGGAAACTCATCTAGTATAGTCAAGTAAACACTGTGCTGAGGCTGAGTAGCATTTAAACACCTAACTGAAAGGGCCAGAGTCTAAAATCTAATTTCCTGAGCACTTTCTAACCCCCTTTTTTTTCCTTCTAATTAAAAGTCAAGTATTTGTACTTGTACAAGATTTGATCAGTCATTTCCTTCTTGTCCTTCTTTTAGAGTCATCTTTTGATCTGTGTTTTCTCTCTTAGAAAAATGTTTAGTCAAAGCCCGTGTTTGTGTGTGTGTGTGTGTGTGTGTGTGTGTGTATGGAGGTTTGGCGACAGAAGGTGGAATGATCTTTAACCATAAATGGAAGTTGGACTGGCTGTCTCTGAGTCTTGCTGGATTCTCAGCACATTAATATCTATCAAAGTCTGCCAAGTCTATCAAATAGAAGTATCCATTGTTTAATTACAGAATATCCTCTTCCAGTTGTTATCTCAAGCTAAATAAAGTTTAAAAGTAAGGAATGGTGGAAACTGAACCAACCAAAAGCTAAGAATAACCAAGAACCAGGGTAGAAAAAATACTGAACTAGTCATTCTGAACTTAAAATGAATGACCTGAAACAGTTTACACACGACAATGTTTCCTGGAGTGGGAATCCAACTTCAGCATCCAAATCTCTTTTTTGTCGGTTCAAAGTTGAAAACAGGAAGAATGTTAATGTATCTGTATAATAAAATGCATGAGCACCAATTAAAATGCACTGTAATAACACTATTGACTTAATTCAAGAATTTTAAAGAGTTAATTAGCCTTGACGAAGAAACAGTTTGGGAATCCATGGCAAGGTTCATTTACCCTTTTCTCTTCTTCTTTTGGGTGCTCCTCTTCTTTAATGGATTCTTTGGGTTTTTCTTTGCCTTTTGTTTTCCCTCCTTTTACTTTGCCTTGAGGAATAGTCACTATAACAGGAATGGTTGTTGGAGTAAGTGCTGAAGGGATATTCAACATTGTTTCCAAGTTATGGTCTTTATCTTCTGTAAATAAAAGGGAAAACAAATAAATGAAACATTCATATTTGATATGTTTGTTAAACAAAATGTACATTACAAAAATTTTCTAAGTTAGCAATAATTTTTACCTTGCTAAATCTAATCTGATTATCAGCTGGATAGATTCCAAGGGTAGTAAATTGGATTTGAAAATGTCTTTATAAAAAAATTGTACTTAGAAAATATGGAGTACTTAATACTTTGATATGGAACCCTGGTGGCACAGTGGTTGAAGTGCTCAGCTGCTATCCAAAGGTTGGTGGTTCAAACCCACCAGCCACTCCATAGAAGAAAGATGTGGCAGTCAGCTTCGTAAAGATTACAGCCTTGGAAACTCTATGGGGCAGTTCTACTCTGTCATATAGGGTTGCTATGAGTTGGAATGGACTCGATGATAGTGGGTAATACTTTGAAATACTTAACTGAGTCATTATTTCACATGTTCTTGCCTCTCCATCTGGACTGTAAACTCTTAATGGTAGGTCAGTAAACATTAATTCATTCACTTGAGAAATATTTATTGAGGGCCTGTTGTTAGTTCCTGTTGAGTCAGCTCCCTATCCATGGCTACCCTGTGTGTGACAGAGTAAAACTGCCCCATAGGGTTTTCTTGGCTGTAATCTTTATGGAAGCAGCTCACCAGGCCTTTCTTCTGTGGAGCTACCAGGTGAGTTCAAACTGCCAACCTTTAGGTTAGCAACCCATTGCAAACTACTTGTGCCACCCAGCTCCTTTATTAAGGGACTATAATATGCAAAATGTTTGAAGCCGCAGGCAATAATGAAAGAATATATATGTAAAGGACCTTGAAGAGTCTTAAAATCATCTAAATCAGATCTGCCCTCAGCTTCAATGCAAGGGTATATTAAATAGGAACAATCTAATAGTCATAAACAAGGAAATTCTGAAAAGAAATTACTTCTGGCTGAAATGATAAAAGAAGTTTCATTGTAGAAGATCAATTTTCTGCTAGGTTTTAAAGAATTGTCCAACTTCTAAAAGCAGAGCTGGTCTGCAGGGAACTATATCAGGAACTTCTGAGCATCCCTTATGTCTCATCAGCTATTTTCCTCTGGGTTCCAGGACACTACTCCCATCTGAATTTCCTCTTAACTTTCTGACCAATTTTTCTCAGTCTCCTTTATTAGCTCTTCGTCTTTTGTCAACCCCTTAAATGTTGATAGGTCCTAGGGTTTTTCTCTTACTATTACACAACAGATATTCTCAACCATGGCTTCCCATAGTAATTACTCATAGAATTAAAAAATAAAAAGCTCACCCCCACCTTGGCCTACTGAATCAGACATGGATGAGGTCGAGCTGTTTATATTTATAAACACCACAGATGACCATGACACATAGCCAGGGCTGACAATCTTTAACACACACATACACACACACACACACACACACATTAGATCTGGGTGATCTCATTCACTACTAAGCCTCCAACTGTCATCTAGATCCTAATGACTCTAAAATTTACTTTTTAAAGCTTAGCCTCTTTTTTCAGCTTCAGATTCATATTTTGAACTGCTTTTAGACAGCTCCTCCTGGTTGCACTGGAGAGACATTTCAAGCTCAACAAGTCTCTCCTCTCCTAAAGTAGGTTAGCCCTCATATGTCCCAATATCAGTAATGCCATGACTAATCATGAACCCTGTTACCCAAGTTAGATACTGAGACATCATATTTTCTCTCTTTCTCTTTTCAGAACTCACTGTAAACATTCAATCAGTCACCAAGCCCTCAGGCCCTTCTTCAAAATCATGCCTCTCTTCCCAGAACCTTAACTCAGGCTCCCATTATCCTTCTCTTTTTATTTCTGTAAAACAAAAAAATACACACACACACACACACACACACACACATATATATATATTATATATATACTTATAAAACAAAACATTCGCCATTTCAACCTTTTCTATGTGTACAATTCAGTGATTATGTTTATCATGTTATGCAACCATCACCACGATTCATTTCCAAATTTTTCCATCACACTTAACAAAAGTTCAGTGTCCCCTTAAACAATGACCCCCATTTTCACTTCCCTCCCATCCATGGAAACCACTAACAAACTTTGGTCTTTACACAATTGCCTATCCTAGATATTTCATGTAAGTGGGATCGTACAATATTTGCCCTTTTGTGACTGACTTATTTCACTCAGCATAATGTCTTCAAGGTTTATTCATGTTGTAGTATGTATCAGGACTCCATTTCTCTTTATGGCTGAGAAATATTCCATTGTATCTATGTACCACATTTTGTTTATCCATTCATTGATAGATATTTTGGTTGTTTTCACCTTTTGACTATCGTGAGCACTGTTGCAATGAACATTTATGTAAAAGTATCTGTTTGCATTCCTGCTTTCAATTATTTTGAGTATATACCTAGCAGTGGAATTGCTGGATCACACTCATACGACCTTATACGACAGAGTAGAACTGCCCCCCATAGGGTTTCCAAGGAGCAGCTGATGGATTTGAACTGCCCACTTTTTGGCTAGCAGTCAAGCCACTGCACCACCAGGCCTCCTTTATAATTCTAGATTTAAGTTTTTGAGGAATCACCAAACTGTTTTCCACAGTGGTTGCACTATTTTACAATCACACTAACAATGGATGAGTGTTCTAATTTTTCCACATCCTCATCAACATCTGTTGTGTTCTTTTCTTTTTTTATTATTGACCATAGCCTTCTTAATGCTCTTGCTTGGTTTTCTCTTCTTTTTCTAGTTCCTTGAGTTGCAATGTATTGATTTGATATCTTACTTCTTTTTAATGTAGGTATTTATTGCTATGAACTTCTCTCTGAGCACTGCATTTGCTGCATTCTTTGTATGATATGATTTCATTTTCATTCAATTCTGAGTATTTTCTGATATCTCTCTTGATTTTTCCTAAGACCATTGGTTGTTTCATAGTATGTTTTTAATTGCCACATATTTGTGTATTTTCCAGTTTCCCTCTGTTATTAATTTTTAATTCATTCCATTATCATTAGAGATTTTTGTGTGTGTATGTGACATAGCATATGATCTATCCTGGAGAATGATCCATGTGCCCCGAAGAAGAATGTGTACTGTGCCATTGTTGAGTGGAGTACTCTATATATGTGTGTTAGATCTAGCCACCCAGCTGCCATGCTGGGAAGGTGAAGAGAAGCAGAAGAAAAAGAAGTTTTCCTACTGATTAAAAGTCACCTTTTTTCTTGTGTCATTCTGTAGTTAGTTTCTGCAATCCTCTAATTTTCAGAGATTCTACAGTGTTGAGATTACATATTTGTAGCTACTTTTCTTGGTGTTTACGTGGGAAGATTAGACCCGCTCATACTGCTATCTTCCCAGAATTCAGGATCCCATTAACTCTTGCTTGGACTTCTTTTTTTTTTTTTAAATTGTACTTTAGATGAAGGTTTACAGAGCAAATTAGTTTCTCATTAAACAATTAATACACATATTGTTTTTTGACATTGGTTGCCAACTCCACAGCGTCAACATTCTCCCCTTCTCGACCTTGGGTTCCCTGATACCAGCTTTCCTGTCCCCTACTGCCTTGCCATCCTTGCCCCTGGGGTAGTGTGCCCATTTAGTCTCATTTTGTTTTATGGTCCTGTCTAATCTTTGACTAAAGGGTGAACCTCAGGAGTGACTTCAGAACTGAGTCAAAATGGTGTCTGTCGGCCATACTCTCAGGGTTTCTCCAGTCTCTGTTGGACCATAAGTCTGTCCTTCTTTGTTAATTAGGATTTTGTTCTACATGTTTCTCCAGCTCTGTCCAGGGTCCTCTACTGTGATTCCTGTCAGAGCAGTTGGTGGTAGTAGCCGGGCAACATCTAGTTGTGCTGGACTCAGTAGGGTGGAGCTGTAGTAGTTGTGGTTCATTAGACCTTTGGACTAATCTTTCCCTTGTGCCCTTGGTTTTCTTCATTCTCCCTTGCTCCAGATTAGGTGGGACAAGTGGAGTATCTTAGATGGCCGCTCACAAACTTATTTATTTTTTATTGTACTTTCAATGAAGGTTTACAGAACAAATAGTTTCTCATTAAACAGTCAGTACACATATTCTTTTATGACATTGGTTAACAATCCCATGACATGTCAACACTCTCCCATCTAGACCTTGGAGGACCTTTTATTTGGTGAAAATATACATAGCCAAAGTTACACCATTTCAAAAGTTTCTACATGTACAATTCAGTGACATCAATTACATTCTTCCAGTTGTGCTGCTACTCTTACTATCTTTTTCCAAATAATTACATCACCATTATCTTCAACTGACTGCCCCTTAGGCTTCCCATCAAACCTTTTGAGTTGCTGTTGTCAATTTGACCTCATATAGATAATTCTTTTTTTTGTACCTTAGATGAAGGTTTGCAGAATAGTTTCTCATTAAACAGTTAGTACACATGCTACCCTATGACAATGGTTAATAACTCCATGACATGTCAACACTGTCCCTTCTCAACCTTGGGTTCCCTATCACCAGCCTTCCTGTCCCCTCCTGCCTTCTAGTCCTTGTCCCTAGATTGCTGTGCCTCATTAGTCCCATTTTGTTCTATGAGGCTGTCCAATCCCTGGCTGAATGGTGAACTGTGGGAGTGACTGCACCACTGAGCTAAAAGGGGGCCATACTTTTGGGGTATCTCCAGTCTGTCAGGCCACTAAATCTGGTCTTTTCTTTGTGAGTTAGAATTTTGTTGTACATCTTTTTCCATCTCTGTCCAGGGCCCTCTATTGTGATTCCTGTGAGAGCAGTCAGTGGTGGTAGCCAGGCACCATCTAGCTGTACTGGACTCAGTCTGGTGCAGGCCGTAGTAGCTGTGGTCCATTAATCCTTTGGACTAATCTTTTCCTTGTATCTTGTTCTCTTCATTCTCCCTTGCTCCTGAAGGGGTGAGACCAGGGGAGTATCTTAGATGGCTGCTCACAGGCTTTTAAGATACCGGATGCTACTCACCAAGGTAGAATGTAGAACATTGTCTTTATAAAATGTGTTATGCCAATTGAGCTAGACGGTCCCCGAGACCATGGTCCCCACAGCCCTCCGCCCAGCAATTCAGCTCCTCAGGGAGTTTGGAAGTGTCTATGGAGCTTCCATGACCTTTCCTTGTACAAGTTGTGCTGGTTTCCCCAGTATTGTGTACTGTCTTACCCTTCACCAAAGTTACCACTTATCTTTTGCCTATTTAGTTCCCCCCCACCCCTTCCATCCCTCGTAACCAACAAAGATTGTTTCTTTTTGTGTGTAGACTTTTACATGAGTTTTTACAGTAGAGGTCTCATACAATATTTGTCCTTTTGTTTTTGACTTATTTCACTCAGCATAATGTCCTCCAGTTTCATCCACATTATGAGATTCTTCACAGATTCATCATCGTTCTTTATCTTTGCATAATACTCCATTGTGTGTATGTACCATAGTTTGTTGATCTATTCATCTGTTGATGGATATCTAGGTTATTTCCATCTTTTTGCTATTGTGAACAGTGCTGAAATGAATATGGGTGTGCATATGTCTATTTGTGTGACGGCTCTTATTTCTCTAGGACATATTCCTAGGAGTGGGATTGCATTTTGTAGTGCTTTTTTTTGTGGTGCTGATGTTTTCTTTGTTCCTCTTACTCTCCTGTGCTGAGTTCTCTTTGTTTGTGGATTTTTTTTTTCATTTCTTTTGTTTTTGTAGGTTTTGTTTTTACTGAGACTTTGTGTTTCTCTTCATTTTGATGAGTAGGTTTGTTAACTTTCTTTGTGGTTATCTTGAAATTTACCCTTATCTTCCTAGATTTGAAGCAGTCTATTATTACTTGGTACCACCTTGCCTTCCTCTCCATTAGAAGGTTCTATACCTACATCGTTTATTCCCTCTTTTATTGTTCTGATGATGTCATTTACAGATTAACCTCTCTGGTTCCCTGTTGTAATTCTTTTGGTTTTGCATAGTCCTTTAGAGTTCATTTCCCAGGTTGATATCTGGCTAGTACAATCCTGTGTCCTGTATTCAGCCTATAGTCTGATGTTGTTTGTTCTCAGATCAAAGGACTCCCTTTAATAAGTCTTGTAAGTTTGGTTTGGTTTTTACACAGTCCCTTAATTTTTGTTTATCTGGAAATGACCTAATTTCACCATCATATTTGAAAGACAGTTTTGCAAGATATATTATTCTTGGCTGGCAATTTTTTCTTTCAGGGTTTTATATATGTCATCCCATTGCATTCTTGCCTGCATGGTTTCTGCCAACTAATCCAAGCTTAGTCTTATTGTTTCTCCTCTGTATGTGACTTTTTGTTTTTCTCGAGCTGCTCTCAGGATTCTTTGCCTTTGGTTTTAGTGAGTGTGATTATGATATGCCTTGGTGATTTTCTTTTGGGGGTCTATCCTATATGGGGTTCGTTGAGCTTCTTGGATGGCCAGCTTTTCATCTTTAATGATATTGGGGAAGTTTCCTGTCAGCAATTCTTCAATGATCTTCTCCATGTTATCTGTTTTCTCCCCCTGTTCTGGAACTCCGAAGACTCACAAATTTTTGCTTTTGATTGTATCCCACATAATTCTCAGAGTTTCTTCATTTTTCTTTGTTCTTTTTTCTGAGTTTTCCTCAAACAGAGTTGTATCCAAGTGTTTGTCTTCAATTTCGCTGATTCTATTTTCCATCGTTTCAAAACTGCTCCTCAGACCTTCTATGACACTGTCGATTTCTGAAATCTTGTTGTTTATCTTTTGGATTTCTAATTGTTGTTTTTGTATGATTTCTAGTTGTGAATTTATTTTAGCATTTTCTTCCTGTATTATTTTCTTGAATCTTTCATTTTTTTCTCTGTATTTTTCATGAATTTGTCTGCCTTTTCCATGAATTTGTCTATTTTTTCCTCATTTTTGTCTGCTTTTTGCTTCAACTCTGGGGTAATTCTGAATATTAGAGACTTGAATTTCCTATCAGTTAGGTCTAGTGCCTTTTCTTCTACTGGAAGGTCACCTGTTGTTTTATTTTGGACGTCTACTGAAACCATCCTGTCCTGTTTTTGTAAATGTTTTGATATTGTCTGCTGTCTTCGGGGCATTCAGTGGTTATTTTCCTCATTTATTGATTGTAGGTTTGTTTGTTTTGTCCTGTTTTTTGTTTTATTTGGTTATGTCTGCGCAGGCGGGCTGTGTGTTCTTTGTTGTTTGCTCATCTGTGGGCATGATCATTTTCACCTCCTTCTCCAATGGGCAGGGCCAGTCACTCAGGTATGGTAAAGCAGGGCAGGTCCAGCTGAAGGGGAGTTGCTGGGATGGGTTGTTTGTGGCACGTACCAAGGCTGACAGTGCGGACCGGGAATCAGTGCAGGGCAGGTTCCAGTAGGCAGTGCCTGTGCTGCTTGGGAGTGTGATGTTCAGTGCACAGTGCAGGTAGGCAGGAAGGAGGGGGTAGACTGTGATGTGTGGAGCTAATATGGGTATGGGAAAGATGAAAGAGAGGAGAGAGGAAGAGGAGCCAATAACATACACACAAACAAAAAAGACTGCTAAGGGAGCTTGCTATTGAAGTGGAGAGATGAGAGACTGAGAAATAGGGAGAAACAAAAATGAAAAAAAGAATAAGGGTAAGAGAAAAAAATGAATAAATCAAGAAACTGGAAATGAAGAAAGACAAAAAGGGAATAAGAGAGAGAAGAAAACCAAAAAAAGAAGAAAGAGAAATGCCCCCAGGGATGTCCCTGTGCATCTGCACAGAGTAAGGGAGTAGTTTCTAAGCCATGTGGTACTGCCCAGCTAGAATGGGCTCCCAAGCAGAGAAAAGAAAAAGAAAACAAACAAACAAATCAAAACACAACAAGTCAGAGCAAACAAACAAACAAAAAAGTCCCAGGCGTCCCACCAGCATGGCGGCATGGGCTGGGAAGCAGTTTCACAGTCAAGCGGTGTTTCGCAGCCTTTCGGGAAGAAGCAAAGACGGTGCACGGAGCCATGTATTAGAGAGAACGGAGTGGGAGGTGATGAGAGGTAAGGAAGGAATCTAAACAAGTGGAAAAAAGCAACACCAGCAGCCAACAAAAGGCACTTAGGGAGCCGGCCAGTGAAGGCGGGTGGAATCCAAGCGACACCAGGTGAAGCTGGTGCTTCCCAGCCAAGAGACTATGGCTGTAGGAAGCGGAGGAGGCTAAGTTAGGGTGAAGAAGGTTGGGGGGTGGAAAAGCCTATATTGCTGGTTACAAGTTGTTCTGCCTCCTGCTGGAAGCTCTGTGAAGCTGCTTTCTCATACCCTCTGTTCGATGATCTCCAATAGGAGTCCAAGATGGCGAATCCGTGTTGCAGTAGCTGATATGGGATCTCTGCATGTTATCTCTCCTTGCTCTCTGTTCTTGGTCAGTTTCTTATTCCATTCGGTGCTCGGCTGAGTTCCTTGTCTCTTCCTTTGATGCTTAGAGTTTCAGGATTGATGTGTGACTCTGTTTGACTTAGTTTTTCTGATCTTTGCTGCAGAGGGACTGCATGGTGCTTCTGACTATAGTGCCTCGTTGCCCAAAAGTCACCCGCTCACAAGCTTTTAAGACCCCAGATGCTACTCACCAAAGTAGGATGTAGAACATTTTCTTTACAAACTGTGTTATGCCAGTTGAGCTAGATGTCCCCCGAGATCATGGTCCCCAGCCCTCAGCCCAGTAATTTGGTCCCTCAGGGAGTTTAGATGTGTCTATGAAGCTTCCATGACCTTGCCTTTGTCAAGTTGTGCTGACTTTCCCAGTATTGTGTTCTGTCTTACATGTTGCCAAAGCTACACTTATCTATTGTCTGCTTAGTGTTTTTCTGTCCTCAGCCTTCCTCTCCCTAGTATCCATCAAAGATTGTTTCTCTTTGTGTGTAAACCTTTTTATAATAGTAGTCTCATACAGTGTTTGTCCTTTTGTGACTGACTTATTTCACTCAGCATAATGCCCTCCGGATTCATTCAAGTTGTGAGACGTGTTGCAGATTCATCATTGTTCTTTATTATTTCATAGTATTCCATTCATTGTGTGTATGTACCATAGTTTGTTTATCCCTTCATCTGTTGATGAGCACTTGTTTCCATCTTTTTGCTATTGTGAACAGTGCTACAATGAATATGGGTGTTCGTGGGTCTATTCGTGTGATGGCTCTTATTTCTCTAAGACATATTCCTAGGAGTGGGATTGCTGGAACATAGGGTATTTTTATTTCTAGCTTTTTAAGGAAGCACCATATGGTTTTCCAAAACGATCGTACCATTTTACATTCCCACCAGCAGTGCATAAGAGCTCCAAGCTCCCTGCAGGCTCTCCAACATTTGTTATTTTCTGTTTTTTTTTTTTTTTATTTGTGCCAGTAATGTCAGGGTGAGATGGTATCTCATTGTGGTTTTGATTTGCTTTTCTCTAATGACTAGTGATTGCAAGCATTTCCTCACGTGTCTATTAGCCACCTGAAGCTCTTCTTTGGTGAAATGTCTGTTCATATCCTTTGCCCATTTTTTAATTGGATTATTTCTCTTTTTGTTGTAGAGGTGTTAGAGTTTCCTATAGATTTTAGAGATTAGAATTTTGTCAGATTTGTTATAGCCAAAATTTTTTTCCCACTTTTTAGGTTCTCTTCTCTCTTTACTCTTTCGGTGAAATCTTTTGATGAGTGTAAGTGTTGAGTTTTTAGAAGTTCCCAGTTATCTAGCTTGTCTTCTGGTGTTTGTGTGTTGTTAGTTACAGTTTGTATCCTATTTATGCCATGTATTAAGGCCTCTAGCATTGACCCTATTTTTTCTTCTATGCTCTTCATACTTTTTGGTTCTGTATTTAGATCTTTGATCCATTTTGAATTAGTTTGTGTGCCTGGGTCCTGTTTCATTTTTTTGCAGATGGATATCCAGTTTTGCCAGCACCATCTGTTAAAAAGACTGTCTTTTCCCCATTTAACGGACTTTGGGCCTTTGTCGAAAATCAGGTGACCGTAGGTGGATGGATTTACATCTGGGTTCTCAATTCTATTCCATTGGTCAATGTATCTGTCATTGTACCAATACCAGGCTGCTGTATAGTAGGTTCTGCGGTCAGGTAGTGTGAGTCCTCCGACTTTAGTCTTTTTCTTCAACAATGCTTTATTTATCTGGGGCTGCTTTCCCTGCCAAATAAAGTTAACGCTTAGTTTTTCCATGTCTTTAAAGAATGCTGTTGGTATTTGGATCGGAATTGCATTGTATTTGTAGATTGCTTTGGATAGAACTGACATTTTCATAATATCTAGTCTGTTTATCTGTAAGCATGGTATGTTTTTCCATTTTTGTAGATCTTGTTTGGTTTCTTGCAGTATTGTTTGTAGTTTTCTTTGTATAGGTCTTTTACATCCTTGGTTAGATTTATTCCTAAGTACTTTATTTTTTTTAGGGGCTATTATAAATGGTATTGCTTTTTTCATTTTCTTTTCATAGTTCTCTTTATTGGTGTGTAGGAACTTAAGTGATTTTTGGATGTTTATCTTGTATCCTGCTACTCTGCTGAATCTTTCTATTAGTTCCAGTAGTTTTCCTGTGGGGTCTTTTGGGTTCTCTATATATCGTATCATATCATATGCAAATAGAGATAGTTTTACCTCTTCCTTACCAATTTGGATGCCCTTTATTTCTTTTTCTTGCCTTATTGCTCTAGCTAGGACTTTCAGCACAATGTTAAATAGGAGTGGTGATAAAGGGCATCCTTCTCTTGTTCCTATTCTCAGGGGGAACGTTTTCAGACTCTCTCTATGAAGAATGATGTTGGCCATT
Source organism: Dugong dugon (assembly GCA_030035585.1). NCBI lineage: Eukaryota > Metazoa > Chordata > Mammalia > Sirenia > Dugongidae > Dugong > Dugong dugon. The sequence continues at coordinate 160,037,240 of CM057462.1, forward strand.
GGTTTTGTATAAAACCCATTGCCATCGAGTCAATTCCAACTCATAGTGACCCTATAGGACAGAGCAGAGCTGCCCCATAGGGTTTCCAAGGAGCATCTAGTGTATTTGAACTGCCATCCTTTTGGTTAGCAGCTGAACTCTTAACCACTATTCCACCAGAGTTTCTTGGTTTTGTACAGATGTCCTTTATCATATTAAAGAATTTCCCTTTATACCTATTTTATTGAGAGTTTTTATCAAGAATGGGTATTGGACTTTATTGAATGCCTTTTCTGCATCAATTGAAACGATCATGTGATTATTCTGTGTTTTTTATGTGGTGGATTATGTTGATTGATTTTCTAATGTTGAACCATTCTTGCATACGTGGTATGAATCCTACTTGGTTGTGGTTTATTATTTTTTTTATATGATGCTGAATTCTATTGGCTAGAATTTTGTTGACAATTTTTGCATCTATATTCATGAGAGATATTGGTCTGCAATTTTCTTTTTGTGTGGTGCTTTGCCTGGTTTTGGTATCAGGGTTATGCTGGCTTCATAGAATGAATCCAGAAGTATCCCTTCTATTGTACTTTCTATTTCTAAAATCTTGTTGTTTACCTTTTGTATATCTAATTGCTGTTATTTTATGATTTCTAGTTGTTTATTTTGACATTTTCTTCCTGCATTATTTTCCTGAATTCTTCTGTTGTTTTTTCTGCATTTTCTGATTTTTTTCTGTATTTTCCATGATTTTGTCTATTTTTTTCCTATTTTTGTCTATGTTTTCCTTCATCTCTTGGAGAGTCTTGAATATTAGAGTTTTGAATTCCCTATCAGGTAGTTCCAGTGCCTTTTCTTGTAGTGGAAGGTCATCCAGTGTTTTATTTTGGTGACTTTTTGGAGCCATTCTCTCCTGTTTTTATAAATATGTTTTGATATTGTCTGCTGCCTCTGAGACATTCAGAAATTATTTTCTTCTTCATTTATTGATTGTAGATTTGTTTGTTTCACTTGGCTTTTTTGTTTTATTTGGTTATGTCTGGGCAGGCAGGCTGGGGATGTTTTGTTGCTTGCTCATCTGTGGAGACAATACTTCTCACCAGCTTGTCTAGGTATCCAGGGCCAGTCATTCAGCTACGGTGCAGCAGGGTGGGTCCAGCAAGGGTGGATTGGTAGGGATGGGTAGTTTGTGGCACAAACTGAGGCTGGCAAGGTGGGGCTGGGGGCAGTGCAGGGTGAAGCCTGGGGGACTGTGTTGGTGCCACTCAGGGCATGGAACTCAGTGCACAGCCCAGATAGACAAGAGGAAGGGGAGAGGATGTGATGTGCGGAGCTAAGTGAGTGACAGGAAGAGAAAGAAAAGAGAGAAACAAATGCAAAAGAAAAAAATAAAGAAACGAAGAAAAATTAAATAAAATGGCAATGCAGTAGAATTTGGCAGATGGAGGTGAGGCAGATCTCATGAGGCCATGTACCGGTGGCTTTCTAGCTAAGCAGTGCAGCTGGCCTATCGAGAAGGGGTGTGGGTGTTGCACAGGGCTAGGTGAGGGGGAGAAATGATGGGAAAGAGAGAGATCAACCAACCAATAAACAAACAAAAAATGAAATAAAAAATAAAACCAACAACAAAAATACATAAATATGGTGGTAGGGGAGCCGGCCATTGGGGGTGGGGTGGAACTGCAGTGGCAGTGAGCTGATGTCTGTCTTGCTGGGTGGCACAGCATGGCCCTTCAAGAAGGGGCAGAGCCAGCTCAGAGCCTAGGTGTGAGGGAGAAGGGAAAGGGAGAAGGGGAAAGATAAAGAAAAATAAAAAATGTGGTGCTGAGGGAGCCAGCCTGTGCGGGCAGTGCAAACCCGGGGAGGACATGTGCCAGAGGCTCTCCAGCCAAGAGGTACAGCACAGCCCACCAAGAAGGGGGAGTGGCGCACAGAGCTAGGTGGGTAGGAGAAAGGAAAGGAAGGAAGGGAGAGATAGAGAAAGAAGAAACAACAGCAAAAAAGAAAACAAAAACAAACAAAAAATAAGAAAATAAAGAAAATGGTGCTGAGGTAGCTGGTTGGTGATGCAGTGCAGACCCAGGGAGACCACAAGCAGTGACTCTTCAGCTGAGTGTTGCAGCACGCCCCCCCGAGAAGGGGCGGGGGCAGTGTACAGGGCTGAGTGGGCAGGAGAAAGAAAGGAAGGAAAGGAGAGAGAAAAGAAACAGAAAAAAAGAAGAACAACAACAAAACAACAAAAAAGAACAAAACAACAAACTAAAAAATCACAGCCTGTTAAGAAGGGGAGGGGACAGCACACGGGGCTAGCTGGGTGGGAGAAAGGAAAGGAAGGGAGACAGAGAGAAGCAAAAAAAAAAAATAACAAAAAAAACACAACAACAACAACAACAAAAAAACCCAACAATACCAAAAAACAAACAAACAAAAAAATGGTGCTGAAGGGGCCGGCTGGTGGGGACAGGGTGGACCTAGCCCCAGCGGCAGTGAGCTGGTGTCTTTCTGGCTGAGCGACAGCAACAGTGGAAGCAGCAGAGGCCTCATACAGGGAAGAAGGGTGTGGGGTGGGAATGCACGTATCCCTGGTTACTGGGTGCTCTGTTTCTTGTTGGGAGCTCCGTGAAGTTGCCTTCCTGAATTCCCTGTCTGCGTTCCTTGGTGGCTGTAGTCCAAGATGATGAATCCATGCCACGTTAGCTGGTATGGGACCTTCACTCTGTAGCTCTCCTCATTCTCTGTTCTTTGTCAGTTTCTTATTCCATTCGGTGCTTGATCAAGTTCTTTATTCCTTTATTTGATGTTTAGGGTTCCAGGATTGACATTTGTATCTGTTTTACTTAGTTTTTTGGGTTTTTGCTGCAGAAGGACTACTTCTGTCTAAAGCGCCATCTTGGTGCTGCCTCTCTTGCTTGGACTTATGTAGCAGTTTTCTAATTGGTGTCCCGGCTCCCCAGTAATACCACTTCACCATGCTTTCCAAACTATCACTAAAATTATATTCACAAAATAAAATTTGATCTTGTCCCTTCCATTATTTAAAGACCTCTGCTGCTCTCACTGCCACATAAGGCATGTAATCCTCTTCACAGTCTGATCCTCATCTACCTCCACTCCAACTACACTGAACTTTTCACCCTTCCATAAAGATGCCATGCCACGTACAACTTTGTGTTTACAAAAATGGTTCTTGCTGTCTAGAATTCCCTTTCCTTGCTTCTTTGTCTGAATAGTTATCACTCATCTCTACACTCCCAGCTCAAATGTTGTTGCTACTTTTTCTCTAAAGTATTTTATGTCTTCAGTACTCTATTTATAATTTTTAGCACAGTTAATTTTCTATTTATATGGTTTCCTTTCCCATTGGACTGTGAATTTTTTGAGTAGACATACCATGGAGCCCTGGTTGTGTGGTGGTTAAGAGCTCGGCTGCTAACCAAAAAGTCAGCAGTTCAAATCCACCAGCTGCTCCTTGGAAGCCCTATGGGGCAGTTCTAGTCTGTCCTATAGGGTCTGTATGAGTTGGAATTGACACAATGGCAATAAGTACAGGTAGCATCTCAATGCCAGCAAATTGCCTGACCTATAGGAAGTATAGAAAAAACAAAACAACCAAATCCATTGGCGTTGAGTCGATTTCAACTCATAGCCACCCTATAGGACAGACTAGAACTGCCCCATAGGGTTTCCAAAGCTGTAAATCTTTATAGAAGCAGACTGCTACATCTTTCTCTTGCGGAGCCCCTGGTGGATTTGAACCACCAACCTTTTTGGTTAGCAACCAAGCACTATAGGATATATAAATGAGTGGATGACATTAAAGTCAGTTGGAATAGCACCCTAGCCCCATCCATTTATTCACTCAGTAAACATATATTGAGGTTCAGATTAGGAATCCCTCAGGTACAATGTCATGTGGTAAGGACAGAGTAGCATAAGAATCCAGCAGAAGGGCATTTTAACGTAGAATACCTCCATACAACCTACACTCTGGTTACACTGAACAGACTACCTTTCCATTAACATGTTATGCTTTTACATTATTGAGTTTTGCACACACTATTCTTTGTATCTAAAATTCCAAACCCTTGTTTCTTTGCTTGGTCAATTCCCACTTGCCTCTAAAGACCCAGCTCAAATGCTACTGCCATTTGCTCTGTGAATCCTTTCTCAGAGCAGTTTGTGTAAGGGATCTTGTGAAAGGTAGGGTGGGATCAGAATTTTGAGGCACTTGAATACCAGGCATTACTCAGTAGGAAATCTGATATGCAGTGTGAAGCATGAGAGTGACACATGCCGCTTAGCAAGGAGACAGGAAGTAGTGTGCAAAGGCCTGATTGCATTTCTTTGTGTTTTTCCCTATTCCATGGATATATTACCCGTTTCCTGACCAGAAGAACATTAAAGTATCCTTAGCTGTGTATAGCCAATTACAGGGGGTGAAAAGGATTGAAATTTTGTTTTGCCATTAGCAGATAAAAACTCTTAAATATCAGTGTTGTATGTATGCTTAAGGAATTTCTAATATATTTTTAAAAAGACTCATGCATTTAATTTTAAAGAACAATTCAGGCAGCAAGACATTACTAATTATTTACACTATGAACATTTTCAAATGCAGCACTTATAGCCTGAAATTAGGAAAATTTGTTTTAAATGGAATGATCACATAAAAATTTGAGGATTAAATCAAGAACAAGGAAATCACTTGGAAGCAGGAGCTATATAGTTGATAGAGAGTAGGGTATAAATGTCTGAATCTAAAATACTGATAATCTGCTTAGAGGAGGTAGGATTTCTTAGCTACTGTGCAGTGATAATGGATTTTAATAAATAATTTCTTAGACACCAAAAGATTTCTTCAACTGCTGGCTTAAAACAAATCAAATACAATATTTAAAGACAAACTCCCAAATAAAGCAAAACTATTAACAAATCTAATAACCTTTCTAACTCATTGGAGTACTAGGATATTTGGCACAAGGGAAGAAACATGATTCATGGGAATGGTGTCTGCATAAAAGGAACTACATAGTAAAACAGACAATTGGATCACCATGATCTACACTAACACACAAATGATTTAGTGTAGTTTTAAGACTATACAGCATTGGGATTACCTCTTGATTTTGTAATGCTTTGTTTTTTGTTTTTGTCTGTGTTGTGGTTAGATCCCTCTGAAATGTATTAGAACCCACAAGATTTCCTAACCGGTTCTTGGTAAAGCGACAGGCTATTTCGTGGTGTGTAAGAAAATAGCTCCAAGCTGAGAATGATGTGTTTATTGGAAGCAGGGTAGAGAAATTCTTTAAGACGTCCAATGAATGGTTCCTTTAAGACTCATGTCCTGAAACACACTGAGTAGTTCCACAATCACAGGATTCATAAAAATATTATTTTGTAGAAAACTAAGAGGATTCCTTGGCAAATCATGCTTTCTTTGGCACCAACTAACAAACTTACATTTATGGACTAGTTCACAAAGATAACTGGAATACATATATATGTGTGCGTATGTGTGTGATTTTATATGCATATATATTTATATATAAGACTACATATATAATAAATGACGTTAAACTTCAAAGCATTATTTTTTATTATTTACATATATATATACCTATACACACACACACACATATATAAACCCACTGCCATCGAGTCGATTCCGACTCATAGTGACCCTATAGGACAGAGTAGAACTGCCCCATAGGGTTTACAAGGAGCTGCTGGTGTATTTGAACTCCTGATCTTTTGTTTAGCAGCTGAGCTCTTAACCACTGCGCTACCAAGGCTCATATATATATATTCACACATACATATATATGTGTATCACACCTCCCCAAATACACACATCTTCTAACCATACTCTGCAGGAATAGCTATGAGAGGCATTAAATCAGAACATGTTTATCAATAAGCACATGTGGATTAACCAGTAAGCAAGGTATACACAGACTTATAGTAAGCCCGTGCATACCTTGCCTGTTGGGTAATCTGTCCCTGTCAGTAAGTGAGAAGCAGACTGAGAATGGGCAGGTACCCTTGGCCATGGGACACACTTATCCTCTCTATTGTGTTTATTTTACCTGGAGCCATTCCACTGGATCCATAGTAACTTATCGAGAGGCAGATTCCATTTTCCAAGGTGGCAGTAAAAGATCCAAACTTGCTTATAGCTTTTTTCTTGACATTTGATTCTTCTAAAATAAAAAAAAAAAATTTAGTCAAAAGAAAAGTAAGTAACCAAAACTCAGCATGAAGGCTGGGAATGGAGATCTTAATTGTTCTATCTAACTTAAAAATAATCAGTTTAACCCTTACCATGCTCTCAGGGCTGTCAGAGGGAATATATATGACTCTTATTTTAAGTTAAAATGAAGAGAGGAAATAAACTGACTGATGGCGTAGCCATATGCAGGTTATTCATATGACGGATTATTTGTGTGAATTTTAAAATGAAAACCATCAATTCCATCTCAAGGTCACCATGTTTTGCAATGCATTCTAAAATCTCCACACTGAAAATTCCTTACATTTTAAATCACATTTTAAAATGGTTTCAATCAAACATAATTTAAAAGCAAAATATGTTTAAGCATACGTTCTAAAGGCATATGTGAAGAATTTATGTATTTCCTGTTTTTTTTTTTTTTTTTCAGTTCCATTCCCTCTATTATAATAGACAGTCAATATGGGGCAATACTAATTTAAAATATTCTGATCCACAAAGAGATCATATCTAGATGGTAAAATACAAATGACCAATGGAACAAAAGATAATACTTAGTGTCCATCAGGGTGCAGGGAAATGTTATTGTTAGCTGCTGACAAGTCAGCCCCCAACTCATGGCAACCTGATGCATTTTTGTTCCATGACAGGTTGTGGATTGAACCGTTGTGCTCCACAGGGTTTTCATTGGCTGATTTTTGAAAGTAGATCACCAGGACTTTCTTCCTAGTCTATCTTAGTCTGGAAGCTCTGCTGAAAGCTGTTCAGTATTATTGCAAGATGCAAACCACCACTGACAGACAGGTAGTGGCTGTATATTAGGTGCATTGCCTGGAAATCAACCTGGGTCTCACGCATGGAAGGCGAGAATTCTACCACTGAACCAACAATGTCCCTCTACAAGGAAATAGGCACCTTCATACACTATTAATAAGAGGGTATGTTGGTAGAAACTGGATGGAAAGTACTTTGAAATAACCTATCTAAGAGGGGCCTAGTGGAGAGAGGAATATTAGTTAGAAAACAAACAATGAAAAAGTAGAACACATGCTCAGCAAAATAAAAGTTTTGGAAGGAAAAAGTTCAAGAAACACTTGATTTTTTTTTTTTTAAAGCACATAAGTATATTTTTAAAAAGTCCTTTCTGAAATTTAAAAACGTGCTTTCCCAGTCAAATCACTCAGCAGATGACTGAAGGGGAAGATGTTCACTTTTGATATTTAAAGGAGTTTCTTGGAAAATAGGGTGAAAAAAGGATCTCAAAACCCAGAGCAAACATTTAAACAGAAGGAAGTAGTGAAGACCATTTAAAGCCTCGGTGGACAAATTTATGTGAAAAATAGGTACTCCAGAAAAAAAAAAAACTAAAAGAAGAAATGAAAGACAGCAACAACAATGATAACAGAAGAAAATTTCCCTGAGCTGAAGCTAAAGCTGAATTCTCAGATTAAAATTCCAAACTAGAGGGTAGAAGACACTGTCATAGCAACTGTGAGCCACAGAGAGAAAAGAACAACTCAGGGGTCCTATATCTAGTCAAGATATCATCCACTCATTTACTTGTTGGCCAAAACAAGGATATTCAGAGAGATGCAACCATCTGAGGAGAAAACATAATAAAACTAAAAAACAATAAATAAACAACTACAGAAATCTTTATAAAACTGGAAAGAAGAAAGTAAGCAGTGGTGGGCAATGAACATTGCTCCCTATCTCTCCATCTCTCTTCCTGTCTGCCCTTCCGTCCATTTGTAATATTCATCTAGATCAGGCTGGGCAAATTTTTTCTGTAAAGGGCCAGACAGTAATTATTTGAGGCTTTGTAGAACACATATGGTCTATGTTACATATTTTTACTTGCTTTTTTTTTTTTAAACAACTTTTTAGAAATGTAAAAACTATTCTTAGTTTACACCCATACAAAAACAGACTTTAGGCCAAATTTGGCCAGTAGCCCATAGTTCGCTGACGCCTGAGGTAATTGAAGCTAAAGGAAAAAAAAAAGCAGTCTGGAAATGTGTAATATAAGGGCTAAATATTGGAAATCACCTAAATATGCAAAAAAGAAGATTATTAAATAAATTATGGTATATATATTTACATACATACATAAATATATATCCATATATAGATACATATTTTTATTTATTTAGGTGAAAATCACCTAAATATGTAAAAGCATGAAAATAATTAAATAAATTATGATAAACATCTATACCAATGAAATATTATGATGCCATAATATTTGAAAAGCTTGTTTTCAAAGAATAATGAGTAGAAAAATGCTCATGATGATAAAGTAAAAGAAAAATACACTAATTATAACCATAGCTATTACTGAGGTGACAGAATTATGGGCAGCTGTTACCTTCTTTAACTATTTCTACATTTTCTAATTTTTTATAATAGTCTGTATACTTCTATACCAGGTAAAACAAAGTAATTAAAAGTTTTCTGTTGCAAAGTTCTTGAGTACATTCATACTTGTCAGACATGGTGTTTTTATCTTGGTTTTGAGAAATATTGTCACTGTAACAAAACTTGGGTGATTTAGTTATTGATCTTATCACTAATGCTGAGTCCAAAAAGCTTTATTAATTAAGTAATCTATTTCTGCGGGTATAACCCACAACACATTGGGCAGAAAGCAACTAATTTATCCAGGTGGTGTTGCCTGAGGATGCTAAATGGTGCTACCAGGAAGTGTCATGGTGTTTATCAGTGGAGGACTCATTTGCAGCTCACCTTTGAGCAGGTAGATACTCTCATTTTCCCTTGTCTTTGCAACCTAAGAAATACGGTGCTACAGAGAGAGCTAGGTAATAAAGAGAGGAAAGAAAGAAATCCCACGATTTGCAAAGAATACTGGAGTAAAGCTAAAACTTCAGTGTTACTATTGTTAGGAGCCATCGAGTCAGTTCCGACTCATAGCGACCCTGTGTACAACAGAACGAAATGCTGCCAGGTCCTGCGCCATCCTCACAATTGTTGTTATGCTTGAGCCCATTATTGCAGCCACTGTGACAATCCATCTCATTGAGGATCTTCCTCTTTTTCACTGACACTCTATTTTATCAAGCATTATGTCTTTCTACAGGGATTGGTCCCCCCTGATAACATGTTCAAAGCACATGAGACGAAGTCTTTCTATGCTCAGTAATGAAGTCACTCCTGAGGTTCACCCTTCATCCAAAGATTGTTGTTGTTGTTTTTAGGTGCCGTCGAGTCAGTTTCAACTCATAGCGACTCTATGTACAACAGAACGAAACACTGCCCGGTCCTGCGCCATCCTCATGATCGCTGTTGTGCTTGAGCCCATTGTTGCAGCCACTGTGTCAATCCATCTGGTTGAGGGTCTTCCTCTTTATCGCTGACCCTGTACTTTATCAAAACCTTCAGTAGGAATCAATTAATGGGGACCTGAGTCCTAGAGGGAGTCCCTAGGTGTTGCAAACAGCTGTTACCAAAAGGCTGGAGGTTCGAATCCACCCAGGGGCATCTTGGAAGAAAGACCTACTTCCAAAAAACCAGCCATTGACAATGCTATGGAGTACAGTTCTACTCTGACACACGTGGGGTTGCCATGAGTTGAAATCTACTTGACGTCAACTGGTTTGGAGTTCTACAGACTGAACTTGGTACAAATGTTAAACCCAAATTAAGGCCAAAATGCACACTGCAAACTCAATATTGCCACACACAAGGTTGGGAAAACTCTGTATGACGACTGGAATCAAGAGCTAGGTGCGCTACAGGAGCAAAACCAAGTGAACAGCCCACTATAGATTGGGTCACGCTACACACTACATCAGGGAAAATGCATGTAAGCAGAATGGCACAACACCTCAGTTACCATCTAGAAAACTCCCATGTGCTAAGTGCAAAGGACCCATCTGTGCTTCTGCCAAGTGGATGGGTTTGCTGGCACAGTAGTAAAGTATTACCCTCCACAGGTCAAGATGTAGCTGCTTACCTGTTTCAGGCCTTGGCTCCTCATTTTTTAATTCTTTCTCTTCTTCTGAAGAATGATCCTCTTTTTTATTTACCTTTTTCACAATTGTTTCAGGGTCTTTTAAGTGAATCATAAAACTGTGCTTGTCCTTTTTCACTTTCACTTTGATAAAAGTTGGGCCTAAGGAATGATCATGGGATAGAAGACAGGCTGAATGCGATGCCACACGAAGCTGCCTGACAAGAGGTTAGTGCAGCAAAGAATTTAAACCAGGTAGTGGAAATACCTAGGAGTATTAACACCTTTATAAAATGATGTCTAAAGGACTAAAGGGTGGTGGAATTCCAGGAATAAAGGGTAGATGGATCAGGGAGCTATTTGCAAGTCTTTTAGTCACAGCTCAACTCGAATCACATAAGCCAATCGATTACAAGAGGAAATAAATCAGCTGAGGCTAAGATACACTGATAATCAAGTTTGTGACTAATTAAATGAGATAATTAATGTGAATGGGTTTTGCAACTTATAAAGAATTACATAAATGCTAGTATAGTAGTCATTATTGTTAGCAGGTACAGACAAGAATTTTCCTAATATCACATACTCTCTTTTAGTATTCTGACTCATTTTTCCTTTTTAATCTTTTTTCTTTTTTATACAGTTTTCTTTCCAACTTTGAGCTATCATCTCTCAAAACTGACAATATTGGTAGGATGACAAAACTCTATTTACTATGAACCATCTGAAACTTATACATGTTGCACGCACATGCAAATCTTTGTAAGCGTGAGGAATAATTATTTAAAATAGACTATAGCATTAAAAAAAAACTTGAGTCCAGTGCTCTTCTCAGTTATGTGAGTTATGTGAGCTCTATCTTTAGTTGCCACTAATTGTACACTATTCTCAAGGGTGATATTAAAAACATTAAACAATAGTAAAGCATGTGGTAATATAAATCAATATATATTGATGTATAAATTTTAAAAAAATTATGTTTTAAATAAACAAAATAAAACTTTTTGGCAATCGTTATACAACAAATATTTTTTAAAATCATTTTAATAATTTCTAAATTTTTTTTTTTACTTTAAAAATCATTGGTGTGATTTTTTGTTTGATGTGATCATTAAAATTTAATGATGCTCCTGAGCCATGGTTCCATAGGGAACAGCATCTAACTCTTGCAATGATTTCCTATTAAATTGATAGTCATGAGGGAACAACAAAAAAATAAAAGAAGAAAAGAGAGAAAGGGAAGGAGAGAAGGAGGGAAAGAGGGAGGAATAAAGCAGAAAAGAAGGAAGGAAGAAGGGAAATAAAGTAGGAAAGCAAGCACAACAGTGGTTTGTACAACTGGGTGAGTGCTTGGGAGCCCTCTGAGTTTTGGTGTGCCCCAGCAAGTGAGTGAGCAGAGGGAGACGGCAGGGGTGGGCTGTGTCATAGGAGGAGGGAAGGAAAGGGGAGCCATGAGCTAACATTGACCATTGTTGGGATGCATCGTCTTCTGACAATTAAACAGGATCCTGATCACATTCCCTCACACTGACTTCTTCACAGCTCTCAGAGACCACTGTCCCCCATCAGATGATAAGTTGTCAAATAAAGCATAGCTCTCCAAAACCACCTGAGGGGTCCTTAAGGCACAGTGAAAAGCTATGCTTGCAGTATGCCCCTAACAGCTTCCCTAGAGCCCAGGTCCTGCTCTTCCCTTGGGAAGAATTAAGCATTTCCTCTCGGGGTTTTACAGACTAGTTCCTTCTCAGCTCTCCTGCCAAACACTTCTCCCACTTAAAGACTTCTTAATCCAAAGGCAATTTCTCGATAGTTGAAATAACCAGATCTCTGCAACAGGCCCCGAGCTCTGTGCCCCAGAGTCCAAGCCGAACAAACTCATAGTGTGCCCTGGGCTTCTGAGATAACAGGATGTGTTGTGATTAATATTATTAATTAATTACTGACTGTGCTCATTGCAGTAACTATTATATTATTTATCAATAGTATGGAAATATTTTAATCTTTTAACATTGGGTATTGTTATATTAGCATGTCCAAGCTAAACTCTCAGCTGACCAATGCCTTGTAGAGTCCATTATGATAGAAGAATTTAAAGTCTGAAAATGTGGGATATGACACATAAATGAATTGCAATGGGCACATCACCACTCTCACCCATCATACTCAGAAGAGCTTTTAAGGTGCCACGATGGTCTGAAATGAAGTAACACCTTTCAAGCCAATAACCAGCTGCTTTTAAAATGCACCTTTTTCAAATGATGTCTTTTCCACTTCGATCTGTCCTCCATCTGAAGGATACAGATAGTAATTTGTCCCTGAGATTTGGATGGGTACATCTCCCATATTGTATCCTCGAAACTAGAAAAGAAAACATTATGCTTTGAGTGAGGAACTGCAACTGACAAAAATCAACTCACCAGTATTGGCCAATTAAAGTCACCATAAGCTTAATTTGTGCTAATTTTTCTGTCACTCTGTAGACCCATGACTCATGGGTCTTTGTAGACCCACGAGGCCTTCTTATTATTTTTAGCCCCGTCTGTGGTGTTACAAGGAGATGCACAACTAAAGGAGGTCCAAGATGTTAAACTCTGTTCATTGGGGCATCCTCATAAATCAAATCATCCTAATATTGCCAAGGCAGTGTGAGTAGAAATTTGTTTAATTGGCTGTTAATTTTCTGTTTAAAGTGAACTGTTATTGTGAGGTGTAGTGACATGACACTTTAGAAGGTCATGTGTTAAAGATGTGTTACAGGATTTTTTTTTTTTTTTTTTTTTTACTAAAGTGTTGTTAATGGAGCTTATTTTATTAATTCTTAATTTTTAGGGAAAATAGGAAGAGTGGAGGCACTTGGGTGATAAGATATGGAACTACTTCTGAGAGGCAGAGAAGAACAAGGGAGCTTAGGGCAGTGGCTCTCTTAGCGTGGTTTCACCTGGGAGCTTGTTAGAAGTGCAAATTCTCCAGCCCTAGCCCAGACCTACAAAGCAGAAATTCTTGGAGTTGGGCAAAGCAATTTGTGTTTTAAAAGATGTCCTGGTGATTCTGGACTATATGAAGAAGAACAGGGCATCAGGATTGGAGGAAGACTCATTAACAACCTGGGTTATGCAGATGACACAACCTTGCTTGCTGAAAGTGAAGAGGACTTGATGCACTTACTGATGAAGATCACAGATCACAGCCTTCAGTATGGATTATACCTGAACATAAAACAAAAGTCCTCAGGGCCCAAAGTCCATCAAATGGGGAAAAGACAGTCTTTTTAACAAATGGTCCTGGCAAAAATGGATATCCATCTGCAAAAAAATGAAACAGGACCCATACCTCACACCGTATACAAAAACTACTTCAAAATGGATTACAGACCTGAAATAAAGCCTAAAACTATAAAGTTCATAGAAGAAAAAATAGGACCAACACTTCAGGCCTTAATACACGGCATTAACAGGATACAAACCATAACCATCAATGCACAAACCCCAATAGATAAGCTAGATAACTGGGATCTTCTAAAAATCAAACACCTATGCTCTTCAAAAGACTTCACTAAAAGAGTAAAAAGAGAACCTACAGACTGGGAAAAAATTTTTGGACAGTACAAGTCAGACAAAGGTCTAATCTCCATAATCTACAAGAAAATCCAACACCTCTACAACAAAAAGACAAACAATCCTATTAAAAAATGGGCAAAGGAAATGAACAGACACTTCACCAAAGAAGACATTCAAATGGCCAACAGACACATGATGAAATGCTCTCGATCACTAGCCATTAGAGAAATGCAAATTAAAACCACACTGAGATACCATCTCACCCCGGCATTACTGGCACGAATCAAAAACACTGGAAATAACAAATGCTGGAGGGGCTGCTGGGAGATCGGAACCCTTATGCACTGCTGGTGGGAATGCAACATGATACAACCATTTTGGAAAATGATATGGTGCTTCCTCAGAAAGCTAAAAATAGACATACCATTTGATCCAGCAATTCCACTCCTAGGAATATATCCTAGAGAAATAAGAGTTGTCACTTGAATAGACATATGCACACCTATGTTCATGGCAGCATTGTTCACAACAGCAAAATGATGGAAACAACTTAGATGCCCATCAACAGATGAATGGATAAACAAACTATGGTACATACACACAATGGAGTACTATGCAATGAGAAAGAACAACAATGAATCTGTGAAGCATCTCATAACATGGATGAAACTGGAGGACATTATGCTGAGTGAAATAAGTTAGTCACAAAAGGACAAATATTGTATGAGACCTCTATTGTAAAAACCCATGAAAAAGTTCACACACAAAATGTAACAATCTTTGTTGGTTACCAGGGATGGGAGGGGTGGGGGGGAAATACTAAATAGGCAATAGATAAGTGGTATCTTGGGTGAAGGGTGAGACAGTACACAGTACAGGGGAAACTAGCACAACTTGTACAAGGAAAGGTCATGGAAGCCCCATAACCACATCCAAACTCCCTGAGGGACTGAATTGCTGGGCAGAGGGCTGTGGGGACCATGGTCTTGGGGAACATCTAGATCAAGTGGCATGACACAGCTTATAAAGACAATGCTCTACATTCTACCTTGGTAAGTAGTGTCTGGGGGGTCTTAAAAGCCTGTGAGTGGCCATCTAAGATACTCCACTGGTCTCATCCCTTTGGGAGCAAGGGAGAATGAAGAGAATAGGATACAAGGAAATGACTAGTCCGAAAGACTAATTGTCCATAGCTACCAAGGCTTCCACCAGACTGAGTCCAGTACAGCTAGATGGTGTCTGGCTACCATCACTGACTGCTCTGACCAGGATCACAACAGAGGGTTCTGGACAGAGCTGGAGAAGGATGTAGAATATAATTCTAACTCACAAAAAAAGACCAAATTTACTGGCCTAAAGGAGACTGGAGAAACCCCAAGAGTATGGGCCCCCAGATACCCATTTAGCTCAGTGGTGAAGTTATCTCCAAGGTTCACCATTCAGCCTGGAGTGGACAGCCCCGTAAAACCAAATGAGACTAACGAGTTACAGTAGTCCCGTGACAAAGGCCAGAAGGCAGAAGGGCACAAGGAAGCTGGTGATAGGGAACCCAAGGTTGAGTAAGGATATTGTTGATGTGTTGTGAGATTGTTAACCATTGTCATACGGCAACATGGGTAGTAACTGTTAAATGAGAAACTATTTTGTTCTGTAAGCCTTCATCTTGAGTGAGAATAACAGCACAATTGGAAGAGCATAGTCAATGTCACTGAACTGTGTATGTAGAAATTTTTGAAATGGTGTATCTTTGGCTATGTGTATTTTCACCAAAAAAAAATGGTTGAGAAGTTAGACGGTTGACATGTTGTGGGGTTGTTAACCAATGTCATAAAACAATATTTGTACTCCTGTTTCATGAGAAACTATTTGTTCTGTAAACCTTCACCTGAAGTACAATTAAAAAAAAAAGTCCTCACAACTGGACCAGTAAGCAACATCATGATAAATGGAGAAAAGTTTGAAGCTGTCATGGATTTCGTTTTACTTGAATCCACAATCAACACCCATGGAAGCAGCAGCCAAGAAATCAAAAGACACATTGCACTGGGCAAATCTGCTACAAAAGACCTCTTTAAAATGCTGAAAAGCAAAGATGTCACCTTGAAGACTAAGGTGCGCCTGACCCAAGCCACGGTGTTTTCAGTTGCCTCCTATGCATGTGAAAGCTGGATGATGAATAAAGAAGACCGAACAAGAACTGACGTCTTTGAATTGTGGTGTTGGAGAAGAATGCTGAATATACCCTAGACTGCCAAAAGAACAAACAAATCTGTCTTGGAAGAAGTACAACAAGAATGCGCCCTAGAAACAAGAATGGTGAGACTACGTCTCAGTACTTTGGATATGTTGTTAGCAGGGATCAGTCCCTGGAGAAGGACATCATGCTTGGTAAAGTCAAGCATCAGCGAAAAAGAGGAAGACCCTCAACGAGATGTATTGACACAGTGGCCGCAACAATGGGCTAAAGCATAACAATGATTGTGAGGATGGCAGAGGACCAGGCTGTGTTTCCTTCTGTTGTATATAGGGTCGCTGTGATTTGGAACCGACTTGATGGCATCTAACAACAACAACCTGGTGATTCTGCTGCCTGCTAACACCTGAGAACTACTGGCTTCAAGTAATACATGGAAAGAAGGACAGGGACTGTGAAATTTTTTTTCCATTTATCCACACTAGGTTTTCTTAATTGCTGTTTAAGGGAGAGAATACCAAAGTGAAAATTTCACAGAAACAGACAGCTAGAAACTTGGAAGTCTGCACAGAGGCAAGCAAATGTACTCAGCAAATTGTATCATCTGAGACAGATAAAGACAACACTTGTATCCACGTTAAACTATCACAGCTGCCCATTATACATACCTTAATGCTTTTGTGTCGAATTTACATCTTTACTGCCTCTAGTAACCTGGCTTCAAGGTACTCAAGAAAAATTGGCCTGAGAGTATTCAGGTGATTGGCTACAGGAAGTTTCTAGCTATCATAGCAGGGACTACAAGTCTGATCTCAGTGATACAGGAAAAACCCCAAAGCCTTGGCAGTGAAAACAAGGTAACTGGCTGTTTCCACAGAAGTCTTGTTTTCCCAAAACAGTTAGGAATGGCCCCAAAAGCTTTTCAGAAAATTGATTTTACCGGGTAAGCTATTTCAGGTTCTGATTGCTGGCCGGGCTCCTCTGTTGGTTCTGGAAGCTTTGTTTGCTCCTCTTTAGCTCTATCCTTGAAAGAAGATTTTTTCTTTAAAGACTTACTATCTTCCTTCTCTACCTTATCCTTGCTTTTCTTTTTACCAGCTTCTTTACCCTTCTTTTCTGCTTTTTTTTCTTCCTTTAAGCGCTCCTCTTCTGCTAATCGCTCTTGTTCTTCCTTCCATGCCTGTGAAAACATTTAAAAAATACATTTACTGGGATTTTGAAATAAACTAAATATGGGTTCCATTCATGTTCATTTTAGAGAACATTTAACCTGATTTTTATAAATATCATTTCTGACAGGTTTGAATACCGCGATAGAAACCTTGGAATCATCTTTGATTCTCCCTCCCTCTCATCCATGTTCTATCTACTAAATCCTGTCAGTTCTCATCAGAGATCTTTCTTCACTTCACCTTCTTCTCTCACATCCTGTTACATTTGCCTTAGTTCAGGCCTTTATTATCTTTAGCCTAGACTATTGCAGTGCAGTGGTTAAGTGTTCAGCTGCTAACCAAAAGGTCGGCAGTTCGAATCCACAAGCTGCTCCATGGAAACCATATGGGGCAGTTCTATTCTGTCCTACAGGGTTGCTATGAGTTGGAATCAACTCGAAGGCAATGTGTTTGGTTTTTGGTTTAGACTATTGTAGCGGCCTCTTAGCTGGTCTCCTTACCTCTTATCTTTCTCTAAATGAGCCTAATAATTCAGTTTCTAAAGATGAAAAGATCTGG
This sequence comes from Dugong dugon, assembly GCA_030035585.1. NCBI lineage: Eukaryota > Metazoa > Chordata > Mammalia > Sirenia > Dugongidae > Dugong > Dugong dugon. The sequence continues at coordinate 160,054,905 of CM057462.1, forward strand.
AAAAGACAAATGTATACAGACTTAAGGTTATTAGTGGTTACCAGGGAGGGTAGGAGGGTGGGGGGAAAAAGGGATTCATTGCTTAGGAGAAGGGTGATGGAAAAAGTTAAAGGGGATAATGGTGATCGTTGTACAACATGATGAATACAATTAAAGTCATCAAATTGTGCTTGTGAAGACTGTTGAAATGGAAAATGCTCTGTTACATACATATTAACGATAGTAATAATAAAAAAGAGATAGATGGTTGACCAGAAATATGGCAGACTAAGGTCCAGAGAAACATTCCTGGAGGAACATATTAAAAAATGATGGATAAAACATAAAATCTATCATCATAGTATATGGCAGGGCAGAAATAAAAGTAAAGGACATGAGAAAGCACTAATTCAGTGAGGTAGATGATCACTGAAGACAGCATTTCCCCAGGGTTGTCTGTTCATCCCTGGTAGCCTAGAACTTGGGTTTTAATGGATCATGCTTGAGAGACAAGAGACAAAGCCTGGGAGATGAGATTAGAGACCTCTGAATGAAGATGATAATTTTTAAAATGATACCTTCATTGGGTGAACTAGAAAAAAAGATCATGAGAATACTAGCTTGCCTCCTTGACCCTGGGTAGGAGGGAAAATAAAAAGTTTCTTCTGAGAACTCCTAGCCACAAGCCTGCCCTTATATAGATTTATGGCCAAAATGCACATTACCTTAAATTTTTATTTTGAAGAGGTCCTGAATTGGTAGTGCTTCTATGTGCCCAAAAGAAGAAAAATCAGATAATTTCTATAGAAGTACAATGTAAATCCTCAAACAATTGCCAAAGTTACGATTAACATGAGCTCACAATAAAAATTACAAAACATGAGGAAATAAACCATCTTGAGCAAGAACCTAAAGAAATAAACTGTGGAGTTATACCTGCAAAGACTGCAGATCTTGGAATTAACAGAGACAGGATATAAAATAATTATTTTTAATAAGCTTAAATAAAAAGAGTTATCGAAAGTATAAGAAATAAGACAGTATCAAAAATGACAAGGGTGTGTTTGAAGGAACTCTTAAAAATGAAATACAACTTTTGAAAAGGCAGCGTATGAACAGATAATGGCTGTGAAATTTCCAGAGTTGATAAAACACACCAATCCTAACATTCAGGAAGGCCAATGAATCAAAAGCAAGAAATAACAGTGGTGTGCTAGACCCAGCTCACACCGATCTTCAAGATTTTATTGTTATATTCTCAGGAATTTTGTGATCCCGTTGTTAATTACAGCCATTATAAAAATTCAATTATATAAATGTACAGTTAAATGAAATATTAAAAGCAAAGGTAACAAATATTCAAAACTCACTACTGCCTAATTATTTTACTACATTTCACTATTACTTATGCTCGAGACTACTTATGTCAGTTGTATCTCCATGGTGGAAATACTACATAATGGTGTGCTACTGCACACAAAACTCCATATTCACTGACCTTATGCTTGTAGCTTGATAATCAATCATGGTGGGAGTATTACACTACAGAAATCAACAAATGCTACAAATCAGGGCTTGACTGGCTATTTTGTTGATTTTCTAGACTTGAGAAAATGTTGATAATGCAGACTAAATTTAAAAATGTGTCATGTCTATAGCTGCTACATTGTGACTAGCATAAAAATTTGAGGAAATATTCTTCCAGTATTCAAAAACTATTATTTGATTCAGCAAAGAAGTCATTCACATCATAGATGAATGAGTGAGACACGTCTTTGTTGTTTTCACCTTTGTTGTTTCAATTTTGTCTTCTTAACATAAATGACAATATCAGTATTCATATTGGAACTACACTCATTTGCAGTTATAACTATAGACTGAGCATACAAGAAGTTGGCAAAAATCTACGAGAGCACATTGTGAGAATCAATTGGCTATATGGAATTTACAATAAGGAGTATTTTATATTTTATTAGTACTTGTAAATTATGTGCTAAACATACTTTATATCAACAAAATTTACAAACTTAACGTGTATATATAGACATTCACACTTTTTTCCTAGAGAGCCATTGCTGAACATTTACTAGCACACTACTGAATATATTCAAAGCAGCTAGAGAGAAAAGATAGGGTGTTTAGCAATGGCAAGTTAGACTGACAATTTATTAATGGCTACAGTGTCAGCTAGGAAAAAGGGGAAAATAACTCTACAATGCTCAGAGGAAATTTAAAAAGTCAACCAAGAATTTTATAAATGAAAACTATGTTTCATAAATGAGAGTAGAATAATGCCACTTTTTTGCAGATAAATAAAAAACTGGGTTAAATTAAACCGAGTTTAATTCTTGGGTGGCACAAATGGTTAAGCACTGGACTACTAACCAAAAGGTTGGCAGTTCAAACTCACCCAGAGATGCCTCAGAAGACAGGCCTAATGATCTGTTCCCACAAGGCCACAGCCTTGAAAACCCTACAGAGCAGTCCTGCCCTGCCATGAGTTGGAGGGCAACTAACAAAAACAACACAACAAATCCCCACTAAAAGAACTTGTAGAGGAAATACTCCCAGAATATAAAATGTGAGAAGGAATGCTCAACAAAGCAAATGGTAAACATGGGACTAAATCTAAACAATATTAACTATATAAAATGATGATAATAATAATGTTTAACTTGTGGGAACAAGAAAAAAACAAATAAGATAAAAGTTACACATTAGGCAACAGGATAAGTTTGGAGAGGGGGAGCAAATTTTAAATAATTTCAATACTACCTTGTATTGCTCTGGATGAAAGTGAAGATATTTGCTTAGTTTTATGTAGGTACTTATACGTAAGAGGAGGCCTGGTGGTGTAGTGGTTTAGAGTGGTTAAGAGCTCAGCTGGTAACCAAAAGCTTACCACTTTGAATCCACCAGCTGCTCCTTGGAAACCCTATGAAATCAACTCAGTGGAACAGGTTTGATTTTATACAATAAGAGGGAAAACAAATTTCTGCAATTTTTTATTAACTAATAATTGAGTACATTTTTTTGAACCATTTCGGGGGGAGAGATAACATTTCATTTAACTGAGGTTCAAAGTTAATGTCCCCATCATCAAACTGATTGCAAATGAAAGGAAAAAAAAATAAACTCAATATAAAACAAAGCAAGAAAGGAAGAAAAAAGGATCATAGAAAGAGAAAGACAATAGACAATACAAAATATACTGGCTGAAGAAATTCCAAATACATCATTAATCAGCATAGACATAAATGGATTCAACTTTCCTGTTAAAAGACAGAGATTATCAGACTAGATTTTAAAAAATTTTTAAAATCTGTTTTTTTTTAAATCTATAGACTACATTTTAAAAATATCTAGTTTACAAAAGGCACACAACACGTAAGGGCAACATATAAGGAAGGAATTTGCCATTCAAATACTATCTGAAAGAGAGCTAATGAAATTATAGTAATATCAGATAAAATAGATTTTAAGAAGAATTACTAATAAAGCTTCAAAATATTAAACAAATGAAAACTGAAAAAAATGCTTTCAAATCTAATTTCACTATGAGAGATTTAACACACTTCTACCAATAACTAATAAACTTAAAAGACAAAAATCATCAAGGAAACAGACTAACTGAACAACACAATTAACAAGCTTTGTCTATACTAGACATAGATACAACACAGCATCTAATAATTGAGAATTCATGTGTTTTTTTCCAAGCATACATGTAACCTTTAGATAAATGACTACATAAACCCATTCTTGTTGAGTCGATTCCGATTCTTAGTGACCCTATAGGACAGAGTAGAACTGCCCAGAGAGTTTCTCCCGCAGAGTGGCTGGTGGGTTTGAAGCGCTGACATTTTGGTTAGCAGTTGAACACTTAACCATTGAGCTACCAAAACCCATTGCCATTGAGTCAATTCTGGCTCATAGCAACCCTATAGGACAGGGTAGAACTGCCCTATAGGGTTTCCAAGGAGTGGCTGGTTGATTCTAACTGCCGACCTTTTGGTTAGCTGCCAAATGCTTAACCACTACGCCACCAGGGCCCCCCTGAGCCACCAGGGCCCCCCTGAGCCACCAGGGCTTCTTTAAATGACTACATACTAAGTCAAAAAGCAAGTGTCAACAAATGTCAAAGAGTCACAACAGGCCTGTTTTCTCACACAGAGAAATTAGCATAGAAACCAATAATAAAAAGCTAACAACTTCCCTTTCTCATATTATTGGGTATATAAAAAGCCCACTTCTAAATACCTTATAGCTTGAAAAATAAACAAAAGTGGATATTATAAAATACTTAGAACTGAATGATAATAAAAATGCTTCACATAAAAACTTGAGGAATGCAACTTCAGCCACACTCAGAAGGACATTTACAGCATAAAAAACAAGACTGGCTGAAAACTAATAAGGTGTAGAGCAGAAATGAATGAAATGAAATGTAAAGTTATAATAGAAAGGATAAGCACAGAGCAAAATAAAAGTTGGCACTGGGAGATGGTAATAAAATTGACAGAACTCTGTTAAGATTGGTTTATTATTGTCAGGTGCTGTTGAGTTGATCCTGACTCATTAACGAATGAAACACTTTCCAGTCCTATGCCATCCTCACAATTGTTGTTATGTTTGAGCCCATTGTTGTAGCCACCGTGTCAATCCATTTTATTGAGAGTCTTTCTCTTTTTCGCTGACCCTCTACTTTACCAAGCATTATGTCCTTCTCCAGGGACCGGTTAGTCCTGATAACATGTCCAAAGTATGTGAGATGAAGTCTTGCCATCCTTGCTTCTAAGAAGCATTCTGGCAGTACGTCTTCCAAGACAAATTTGTTCATTCTTCTGGCAGTCCAAGGTATATTCAATATTCTTCGCCAACATCATACTTCAAAAGCATCAATTCTTCTTTGGTCTTCTTTATTCATTGTCCAGCTTTTGCATGCATATGAGGCAATTGAAAACACCATGGCTTGGGTCAGGTGCACCTTAGCCCTTAAAGTGATATATTTGGTTTTTAAGCACTTTAAAGAGATCTTTTGCAGCAGATTTGCCCAATGGTCTAGGAAATTTTAAAAAGAGAAGGCACAAATAAACAATATTGGGAATTTCAAAAGGAGATTAGCAACAGATGTAGCAGAATAAAAAAGTAAGAGAATAGTATTAAAATTTTATGCTAATAAATTGGAAATTTAGAAGAAATGGAAAAATTCTTAGAAAAGTATAACTTATCAAACTTGTTTCAAGAAGGAATAAATAAAACATTACATTTTTGTAACCCTTAAAGAAATTGACTTGGTAGTTAAAAAAAAAAAAATCTACCCATCAATAAGTCACAAGGTCCAGACTGTTTTACAGTTGAATTCTACCAAACACTGAAAATACATATAATTCTCATCTTTAACTCTTTCAGAAAACAGAAAAAAGAGGAAGTGCTCCCCAACTCACATAACAAGGCTACTATAATCTTGATTTCAAAGCTAGACAAGAACAGTCAAATGTTTAAAATTTGGATATAGTCAATGTAATCTTTTTTGAATATTTTGTATTTTTTCATTCTTGTTTAAGAAATCCTTTCTTATGTCAATATCATTAAGATACAGTACCACATATGTTTTTAAAGTTTTGCTTTTCAAATGCAGATTTTTAATCTGCCTGGAATTTATTTTTGCTCATAGAGTGAGTTATGGATCCAATTTTATAATTTTTCATATGGGTAACAAATTGTCCTAGGATTATTTATTAAAAAGTCCATCCATTAATCCATTTTTTATAATGCCAACTTTGTCATATATCAAGTTTCCATATGCTTGCTTGTGTTGCTCTGTTTCTTTATTCCGTATTCGGTTCCTTTTGTCTATTCTGTGCCACACTATTTTAATAAAAATTGCTTTATTATAAGTTTTAATATCTGAGACTTCCAGGCAACAGGGCACTATAGACAGAAGCACCATACCATCCCTCCACAGCAAACATCCAAAAACTAAGTCAAACAGAGACACATGTCAATCCTGAAACCCTAAGCATCAAATGAAGAGATAAAGAACTCAGCCAAGCACTGAACAGAATAAGAAACTGATAGAGAACAGAGAGCAAGGAGAGATACATGCAGAGGTCCCCTATCAGCTAACACAGCACAGATCTGCCTTCTTGAACTCCTATCAGAGATGGGCGAACAGGGGTATGGGAAAGCAGCTTCACGGAGCTTCCAGCAGGAGACAGAACAACCGGTAACCAGCAATATACACTTTCCCACATCTTACCCTACTTCACCCCCACTCAGCCTCCTCTATTTCCTGCAGCCACAGTCTCTTGGCCAGGAAGCACTGGCTTCATGCTGGTGCCACTTGGATTCCACCTGCCTGCACTGGCTGGCTCCCTGAGTACTTTTTTCCACTTCCTTTGATTTCTTCCATATCTCTCACAACCTCCCCCTCCTTTCTCTCAAATACCTGGCCCTGTGTGCCATCTTTGTTTCTTCCTGAAAGGCTGTGAAATGCCGCTCAACTGTGAAACTACTTCTTGGCCCATGCCGCCACGCTAGTGAGATCCCCGGGGGCTTTTGTTTGTTTGTTTGTTTGTTTTCTTTTTCTTTTCTTGGCTTAGAAGCCTCTTCTAGCCAGGCAATCCTGCATGGCTTGGGAGCTAATCCCTTAGTCTGTGCAGATGTGCAGTGGGATCCCTGTTAACATTTCTTTTTTCTTGTTTTTGGTTTTGTTTTGTGGTTGTTGTTGTTGTTGTTTTGTATTCTTTTCTTTTTCCCTTTTTGTTTTTCCTCATTTCTCAGTTTCTCGTCTCTCTATACTTACCTTCTCTTCCTGTCTCCTAAATACCTGGTGTCGTGTGACACCTCTACCCCTTCTAGCCAGGCTGTACTTCATGGCCTGGGAGTAACTTCTCCAGTCCTCACAACTGCACCGGTGGGATCCCTGGATGCTTTTTTTTTCTCTCTAATTTTTATCTGTTCATTTTTTTCTTTTACCCTTTTTCTTTCTTTCTTTCTTTTTTCTTTTTCTTTTTTTATCCATTTCTCAGTCTCTCATCTCTCCACTCCAATGGCAAGCTCCCTTAGCACTCTTTTTTGTTTGTTTCTTGTCTGTATGTTTTTTGCTCCTGTTCCTCTTGCCCATACCCATCTTAGCTCCACACATCACAATATCCCCCCTCCTTCCTGCATACCTGCACCATGCACTGAACATCACACCCATAAGCAGCACAGGCACAGCTTACCAGACCCTGCCCTGCACTGATTACAGGCCTGCCCTGTTGGCCCTAGTACATGCCACAAAAAACTCACCCCAGCACCTCCCCTTCAGCTGGACCTCCCTGCTATACCATACCTGAGCAACTGAACCTGCCCTTTGGAGAAAGAGGTGAAAAGTATCATGCCCACAGATGAGCAAACAACAAAGAATGCACAGCTTGCCTGCTTAGATAAAACCAAATAAAACAAAAAAGGATGAAACAAAAAAATCTACAATCAATAATTGAGGAAAATATCTGAATGTCCTGAAGACAGCAGACAATACCAAAACATACAAAAACAGGACAGGATGGTTCCACTAGGTGTCCAAAATAAAACACCAGATGACTTTCCAGTAGAAGAAAAGGCACTAGAACTACCTGATAGGGAATTCAAATCTCTAACATTCAGAGCTATCAAAGAGTTGAAGTGGAAAAGCAGACAAAAATGAGGAAAAAATAGACAAATTCATGGAAAATACAGACAAAAAAAGTGAAGAATATAGGAAAATAATACAGGAACAAAAGGCTAAAATAAATTCACAACTAGAAATCATACAAAAACAACAATTACAAATCCAAAAGATAAAGAACAAGACTTCAGAAATGAATAGTGTCATAAAAGGGCTGAGGAGCAGGTTTGAAATGATGGAAAACAGGATCAGTGAAATTGAAGACAAACAATTGGATACAACTCTGTTGGAGGAAAAATCAGAAAAAATAACAAAGAAAAATGAAGAAACCCTGAGAATTATGTGGGATACAATCAAAAGCAAAAATCTGTGAGTGATCGGAGTTCCAGAATGCTGGGGGGGGGGGGGGGGGCGGGAGGGGGACAGAAAACACGGAGATCATTGAAGAACTGCTGACAGAAAACTTCCCCAATATCATGAAAAATGAAAAGCTGACCATCCAAGAAGCTCAACGAACCCCATATAGGATAGACCCCAAAAGAAAATCACCAAGGCATATCATAATCACACTTGCCAAAACCAAAGACAAACAAAGAATCCTGAGAGCAGATTGAGAAAAACAAAAACTCACATGCAGAGGAGAAACAATAAGACTAAGCTTGGATTATTCGGCGGAAATGATGCAGGCAAGAAGGCAATGGGATGACATATATAAAACCTTGAAAGAAAAAAATTGCTACCCAAGAATAATATATCCTGCAAAACTCTCATTCAAATATGATGGTGAAATCAGGACATTTCCAGATAAACAGAAATTAAGGGACTATGTAAAAACCAAACCAAACTTACAAGAATTATTAAAGGCAGTCCTTTGATCTGAGAACAAACAACACCAGTTCGCAGGCTGAATCTAGGACACAGGATCTTACCAGCCAGATACCAACCTAGGGAAATGAACTCTCAAGGACTATCCAAAACCAAAAGAATTACAACAGGGAACCAGAGAGGTTAATCTGTAAATGACCACAACATCAGAACAATAAAAAGAGAAATGATGTAGGTATAGAACCTTCTAATGGAGAGGAAGACAAGGCAATACCAAGTAATAATGGACTGGTTCAAACCTAGGAAGATAAGGGTAAATTTCAAGGTAACCACAAAGAAAGTCAACAAAACCTACTCATCAAAATGAAGAATAAATGCATAAAGTCTCAGTAAAAACAAAATCTACAAAAATAAAAGAAATGAAAAAAAAATCCACAAACAAAAGGAATTCAGCACAGGAGGGTAAGAGGAACAAAGAAAACATCACCACCACAGAAAAAAGCACTACAAAATGACAGCAATAAACTCACACCTATCGATAATTACACGAATGTATATGGCTTAAATGCACCCGTAAAGAGATGGAGAGTGACATAATGGATAAAAAGCAAGATCCGTCAGTATGGTGCCTGCAAGAGGCACACCCTAGAAACAAAGACATAAATTTATTAAAAATCAAAGGATGTAAAAACTATATCAAGCAAACTGCTACCAAAAAAAAATCAGGAGTGGCAATACTAATCTTAAAAAAACAGACTTTAAAACAAAATACACCATAAAAGACAAAGAAGGGCACTATATAATGATTAAAAGGATGATCCATCATGAAGACATAACCATAATAAACATCTATGCACCCAATGACGAGGCTCTAAAATACATAAAACAAACTCTAACAGCACTGAAAAGAGAAATGGACAGTTCCTAAATAATAGTAGGAGACGTCAATGCACCACCGTCAGTAAAGGACAGAACATCTAGAAAGAAAGTCAACAAAGATACAATAGACCTAAAGGGCACAATCAGCCAACCTGACCTCATAGACTTATATAGAACACACCATCCTACAGCAAAGTACACATTCTTTTCCAATGCATATGGAATGTTCTCCAGAATAGACCACATCTTAGTCCACAGAGTAACCCTTAACAAAATCCAAAACACTGAGAAAATACAAAGTATCTTCTCTGATCACAACATCATCAAGGTAGAAATAAACAGCAGGAAGAGCAAAGAAAAGAATCAATTACATGGAGACTGAATAACACCCTGTTTAAAAACCACTGGGTAATGGAAGAAATCAGAGATGGAATAAAAAAATTCCTAGAATCAAATAAGAATGAAAACACATTATTCCAAAACCTTTGGGGCACAGCAAAGGCAGTGCGCAGAGGACAATTTATATCAATAGATGCTGACATCAAAAAAAGAAGAAAGAGACAAAATCAAAACATTAACTACACAACTCAAACAAATAAAAAGAGAACAGCAAAAAAAGTCCACAGCCATTAGAAGAAAGGAAATATAAGTTTTAATTTCTGGTAGGGTAAATCTTCCAATTTTGCTCTTCTTTGCTGCTCTAACCTCTTTATTCTTCCGTATTAATTTTAGAATCTGGTTTTCAAGGTCTATGAAAAAATCTACTGGGATGTTCATCAGAATTTCATTGAGTTTATAGTATATTTCTTTTCCTAAACAGAATTTTCTCATCTATGGTGTATTTTCCTACTTGTTTAGGTAGTTAATGTTCTTCAATGATATTTTGTAATTTTCTCCATAAAGACTTAGCACATCTTTTATTAATTTATTTTTCTTGGCACCTTATAGTTTTGGTAGTTCTTGTGAATGGTATTTATTTATTACATTTTCTATCTGGTTATTGCTGGTGTATAGGAAGTCCTGTGGTTTTTTCCAAGTTGATATTGTATACAGCAATCTTAATGAACTTCCTCAATTCACTTTAAAAGCCAAAATAACCTTAATACCATTTGCCTGTTAAAAACAACACAAAAGTCTATAGACCAAGACACAACTATTTGTACTCACCTGCAGCAAAACAGAAAGAAGGAAATAAAAGACTCAAAGAAGAAACTAGTCTACAGGAATAACAGCCCACAAGAATCATGGCATTTTCTAGCCCGAGACCAGAAGAACTAGATGGTGCCTGCCTGCCACTGCTGTTCGTTCTGACCAGGGACACAATAGAAGGTCCTGGATAGCATGGGAGAAAACTGTAGAGCAAAATTCAAATTCCTAAAAAAAGGCAAGGCTTACTGGACTGCTAGGGACTAGAGAACCCCTGAGACTATGGCCCTAAGATACCCTTTGAACTTGGAACTGAAGCTGCTTCTGGAGGTCACCTTTCAGCTAAATAATAGATTGGCTTGTAAAATAAACAATATCACTCGCCAGTAATATACTCCCTTAAATAATCAACTATATGACCAATTTCACTCATTACAGACACAAAAATTCTAGATAAAATACTATCAAATCAAATCTACTTGTTCATTAAAACAATGGTATAACATGAAAAACAGTGCTATAATTTTTCACCTATAATGTGCATACAGATGATACCAGGAGCTTTTTCTAAAAATTTTTTTTATTTTTTCCCTTACAAAAATTTATACATACATTGTTATGTGACTCTAATTGCTCTCCCCATACTGTGACAGCACACTCCTCCTTTTCACCCCTGATTCCCCATGTCCATTCAACCAGCTCCTAACCCTCTCTGCTTTCCCATCTCACCTCTGGACAGAAGCTGCCCGTTTAGTCTCTTGTATCTACTTGAGCTAAGAGGCACACTCCTCACGAGTATCACTTTATGTCCCACAGTCCAGTCCAATTCCTGTCTGAAGAGTTGGCCTCAGAAATTATTTTAGTTCTGGGCTGATAGAGAATCCAGGGGCCATGCTTTCCAGGGTTCCTCCAGTCTCAGTCAGACTATTAAGTCTGGTCTTCTTACTAGAATTTGAGTTCTGCACTGCACATTTCTGTCAGGGCAGTCATTGGTGGTAGCCGGGCACCATCTAGTTCTTCTGCTCTCAGGCTGATGAAGTCTCTGGTTTATGTGGCCCTTTCTGTCTCTTGGGCTACTACTTCTGTTGTGTCTTTGGTGTTCTTCATTCTCCTTTATTCCAGGTGGTTAGGACCAATTGATGCACCTTAGATGGCTGCTTGCAAGCTTTTAAGACTCCAGTCACCACTCACCAAAGTAGGATGCAGAACATTTTCTTAATAAGCTTTGTTATGCCAACTGACCTAGATGTCCCCAGAAAGCATGGTCCCCAGACCCCTACCCCTGCTACGCTGTCCCTCGAAGTTTTTGACCGTATTCAGGAAACTTCTTGGTTTTGATTTAGTCCAGTTGTGCTGACTTCACCTGTAGGGTGTGCTGTCCTTCCCTTCACCTAAGATAATTCTCATCTACTATCTAGTTAGTAAATAACCCTCCCCCTCCCTCCCTCACACTCTTAACCATCAAAGAATGTTTTCTTCTGTGTTTAAACCTTTCCTTGAGTTCTTATAATAGTGGACTTATACAATATTTGTCCTTCTGTGGCTGACTAAATCACTCAGCATAATGCCCTCCAGATTCCTCCATGTTATATTTCATGGCCTCATCGTTGTTATCATTGCACAGTATTCCATTGTGTGTATGTACCATACATAGTTTGTTTATCCTTTTGTCTGTTGATGGGCACCTAGGTTGTTTCCATCTTTTTGCTATCGTGAACAGTGCTGCAATGAACCTGGGTGTGCATGTATCTATTCATGTGATGGCTCTTGTTTCTGTAGGATATATTCCAAAGAGCGGGAAGGCTGGATTGCATGGTACTTCTATTTCTAGCTTTTCAAGAAAGCAACAAATTGATTTCCAAAGTGGTTGTACCATTTTACATTACCACCAAGAGAGTACAAGTGTTCCAGTCTCTCCACAACCTCTCTAGCATTTATTATTTTGTGTTTTTTGGATTAATGCTAGCCTGGCTGGGGTGAGATGATATCTCATTGTAGTTTTGATCTGCGTTTCTCTAATGGCCAATGATCGTGAGCATTTCTTCATGTGTTTGTTAGCCACCTGAATATCTTCTTTGGTGAAGTGCCTGTTCATATCCTTTGCCCATTTTTTAATTAGGTTATTTGTCTTTTTGTTGGTGAGGTTTTGCAGTATCATGTAGATTTTAGAGATTAGACACTGATTGAATTTGTTGTAGCCAAAAATTGTTTCTCACTCTGTAGGTTGTCTTTTGACTCTTTTGGTGAAGTCTTTTGATGAGCCTAAGTGTTTGATTTTTAGGAGTTCCCATTTATCTAGTCTCTCTTCTGGTGTCTGTGCATTGTTACTTGTGGTTTGTATTATGTTTATGCCAGGTGTTAGGGCTCCTCATGTTGTCCCTATTTTTTCTTCCATGATAATTATCATGTTTGATTTTATATTTAGGTCTTTGATCCATTTTGAGTTAGTTTTTGTGCATGCTGTAAGGTATGGGTCTTGTTTCAGTTTTTTGCAGATGGATATCCAGTTATGCCAGCATCATTTGTTAAAGAGACTGTCTTTTCCCCAGTTAATGGACTTTGGGCCTTTGTCAAACATCAGCTGCTCATAGGTGGATGAATTTACATCTGTATTCTCAATTCTGTCCTATTGGTCTATGTATCTGTTGTTGTACCAGTACCAGGCTGTTTTGACTACCGTGACGGTAAAATACGTTCTGAAATCGGGTAGTGTGAGGCCTCCCATTTTGTTCGTCTTCTTGAGTAATGCTTTACTTATTCGGGGCCTCTTCCCTTTCCATATGAAGTTGGTGATTTGTTTCTCCATCTCATTAAAAAATGCCGGTGGAATTTGGTTTGGGATTCCATTGTATCTGTAGATCGCTTTGGGTAGAATTGACGTTTTCACAATGTTGAGTCTACCTATCCATGAGCAAGTATGTTTTTCTACTTATGCAGGTCTCTTTTGGTTTCTTGCAGTAGTGTCTTGTAGTTTTCATTGTATAGATCTTTTACATCTCTGGTTAGATTGATTCCTAAATATTTTATCTTCTTGGGGGCTATTGTAAATGATATTGATTTGGTGATTTCCTCTTCCAGGGTATCTTTGTTTGTGTAAAGGAATCCAACTGATTTTTGTTGTATCCTGAAATTTTGCTGAAATCTTCTATTAGTTCCAGTAGTTTTCTTGTGGATTCTTTGGGGTTTTCTGTGCATAAGATCATATCATCTGCAAATTGAGATACTTTGACTTCTTCCCTACAAATTTGGATGGCTTTATTTCTTTTTCTAGCCTAATTGCTCTGGCTAGGACCTCCAGCATAATGTTGAATAAGAGTGGTGATAAAAGGCATTCTTGTCTGGTTCCTGTTCTCAAGGGGAATGTGTTCAAAGTCTCTCCATTTAGGATGATTACATTGATTGTTTCTCTAATGCTGAACCATCTCTGCATACTTAGTATAAATCCCACTTGATCGTGATAAATTATTTGTTTGGTAAATTGCTGAATTCTATTGGCTAGAATTTTGGTGAGGATTTTTGCGTCAATGTTCATGAGGGATATTCATCTGTAATTTTTTTGTTTGTCTGATGTCTTTACCTGGTTTTGGTATCAGGGTTATGCTGGCTTCATAGAATGAGTTTGGGAGTATTCCATCCTTTTCTATGCTCTGAAATATCTTTAGTAGTAGTGGTCTTAATGCTTCTCTGAAAGTTTGGTACAATTCTCCAGTGAAGCCATCTGGGCCAGGGCTTTTCTTGTTGGGAGTTTTTTAATTACCTTTTCAATCTCTTCTTCTGTTATGGTTTTATTTAGTTGTTCTACCTCTGTTTGTGTTAGTTCAGGTAGGTAGTGAGTTTCTAGAAATTTGTCTATTTCCTCTAGGTTTTCAAATTTGTTGGAGTACAATTTTTCATATGATTCTTGTAATTTCAGTTGGGTGTGTTGTGATATCACGCATCTCATATCTTATACGGGTTATCTGCTTCCTCTCCTGTTTTTCTTTGGTCAGTTTAGCCAGTGGTTTGTGGTTGATCTTTTCAAAGAACCTGCTTTTGGTCTTGTTAACTCTTTCAATTGTTTTTCTATTCTCTATTTCATTTAATTCTGCTCTGATTCTTATCACCTCCTTTCTTCTGGTGCCTGAGGGCTTCTTTTGCTGCTCTTTTTCTACTTGTTGCAGTTGTAGGGTTGATGTTTTGATTATGGCCCTTTCTTCTTTCTCGATGTGTGCATTTATTGCTATAAACTGACCTCTGAACACTGCTGTTGTGCTGTCGCAAAGGTTCTGTTAGGATGTGTTTTCATTCTCGTTTGATTCTATGAATTTATTTATTCCATCCTTAATTTCTTCTATAACCCAGTAGTTTTCGAGCAAGGTGTTGTTCAGTTTCCATGTGATTGATTTTTTTCCCATGCTTTTTCGGTTGTTGATTTCTACTTTAATGGCTTTATGGTCAGAAAAGACGCCTTGTAATATTTCGATGCTTTGGATTTTGTTAAGGCTTGCTTTATGGCCTAATATGTGGTCGATTCTGGAGAATGTTCCATGTGCATTGGAAAAGAAAGTGTACTTGGCTGCTGTTGGGTGCAGTGTTCGGTGTATGTCTATGAGATCATGTTGGTTGATTGTAGCATTTAGATCTTCCGTGTCTTTGTGGAGCTTCTTTCGGGATGTTCTGTCCTTTACTGAAAGTGGTGTGTTGAAGTCTCCTACTACTATTGTGGAGCTGTCTATCTCTCTCTTCAGTGCTATTAGAGTTTGTTTTATGTATTTTGGAGCCCTGTCATTCGGGGTGTAAATATTTATTATAGTTATGTCCTCCTGGTGTATTGACCCTTTAATCATTATATAGTGTCCTTCCTTATCCTTTGTGGTGGATTTTACTTTAAAGTCTATTTTGTCAGAGATTAATATTGCTGCTCCTGGTCTTTTTCGAGTGTTGTTTGCTTGATATATTTTTTTCCATCCTTCGAGTTTTACTTTGTTTGTGTCTTTAAGTCTCAGGTGTATCTCTTGTAGGCAGCATATAGATGGATCGTGTTTTTTTATCCAATCTGCCACTCTCTGTCTCTTTACTGGTGCATTTAGTCCATTTGCATTCAACGTGATTATTGATAGGTATGAGTTTAGTGCTGTCATTTTGATGTCTTTTTCTGTGTGTTGTTCACAGTTTCTTTGTTCCACTTAATTTTCCATGCTGCATCATTTTTCTTTACATATTTTCCTTTCATCTTTTTCATTGTTGTTGATTTTGTGTTTGCTGAGTCTTTATATGCTCCTAGTTTTTTATTCTGACTTGTAGGATTGTTAGTTTCCTTTGTGGTTACCTTAATATTTACCCCTATTTTTCTAAGTTTACACCAGTCTTTTATTTCTTTATATCACCTTGACTTCCTCTCCTTGTGAAAAACCTATGCCTACATTTTTTAAGTCCTTCTTTTTTGTTTTAATGTTGTCATCTTTTACATATTGACATCTGTTTCACTATTTTCAGTATTTTAGCTTTGATTTACTTTTGTGTCTTCCCTATCTGAGTTGATATCTGGTTGCTCTGTCCTGTTTTGTAGTCTTGGGTTGTTATCTGATGTTGTTGATTTTCTAACCTGACTCCCTTTAGTATTTCTTGTGATTTTGGCTTGGTTTTTGCAAATTCCCTAAACTTCTGTTTATCTGGAAATGCCCTAATTTTGCCATCATATTTGAGAGACAGTTTTGCTGGATATACAATTCTTGGCTGGCAGTTTTTTTCCTTCACGGCTTTATATATGTCATCCCATTGCCTTCTTGCCTGCGTGATTTCTGCTGAGCTTATTCTTATTTACTCTCCTTTGTAGATGGCTTTTCGTTTATCCCTAGCCACTCTTAAAATTCTCTCTTCATCTTTGGTTTTGGCAAGTTTGATTATAATATGTCTTGGTGACTTTATTTTGGGATCTACCTTATGTGTGGTTCGATGAGCATCTTGGATAGATGTCTTGTCATCTTTCAAGATATCAGGGAAGTTTTCTGCCAACCAGT
This sequence comes from Dugong dugon, assembly GCA_030035585.1. NCBI lineage: Eukaryota > Metazoa > Chordata > Mammalia > Sirenia > Dugongidae > Dugong > Dugong dugon. The sequence goes on from CM057462.1 coordinate 160,071,387, forward strand.
CTTCAACGATTCTCTCTGAATTTTCTGTTATCCCCCTCCTCCACCCCATTCTGGTACTCCAATCACTCGTAGGTTATTCCTGTTGATAGAGTCCCACATAATTCTTAGGATTTCTTCTTCTTCTTTTGTTAAATCCTTTTATCTGACTTTTCCTCAAATAAGTCAGTGTCCAGTGCTTTATCTTCCATCTCACTGATTATGACTTCCATTGCCTCAATTCTGCTCCTATGACTTGGTATTTAGTTGTCTAATTCTGAAATTTTATTGTTAATCTTTGGATTTCTGATTGCTGTCTCTCTGTGGATTCTTGCAGCCTGTTGAATTTGTCATTATACTCTTCTCTAATGTTTTTAATTTCCTCTATTGCGTGTTCTGCATTTTGATTAATTCCCTTCCTAATTTCTTGAAGAGTTCAGTATATTAATCTTTTATAGTCTGCCTCCGGTAATTCCAAGAAATTTTCCTCCTTTGGAATATTTTTAGATTCTTTATTTTGGGAGCTTGCTGAAGCCATCATGGATTGCCTCTTTATCTGATTTGATTGTTGTCTCTGAGCCATCAATAAGTTATAGTTATTTATATTTGTTTACTGTGTCCTAGCTTCTTTTTTGTTTTGATATGCCGAATTAGGCTGCTTGTATGAGCTACTTTGATTATTGGCACATTTGAAGAGCTAACATCCTGTCACCAGGTGGTTAGATCTGTTACTAGGTATGTGAGCTCAGGAGTCCACCCACTCCTCCTGTATGGGTTCAGCTCTGGTGCCCAGGTAGATAGCCACGAACTGTGTGGTGTAGACTCTCACAGTCCTAGACAGACATGGGTGATTGGTGTAGGCACAGGTATCTGGCTGCAGCAGGGGGACACACTCTGAGCAAGGCAGGTGGCTGACGGCTGCCCCTGAGTGTCCAGAGGAAGGCATGTCTCTGTTCTCTAGAGCGCATATGTGGGTAGGTTTTGCAGCTGGACTATGAACAGCTAATGCTGTTGGCTGTAAGGACTGGGGGGCACCTCTTACTCACAGGCCCCTCTCGCAGGTGGCTAGGTGGTGCGGGTGGAGCTACCAGTCCTCAGGCCCCTGATGTGGGTAGGTAAAGACCCTGCTTAATGAGCAGAGCACTGTCAAATGTCAAGAACCTGCCACTTCACAGCTGAAACAGTTGAAGTTAGACTTCTGGTATATACCCTGTTGTACTGCAGTAATGAGGGCCTATGCTGTTAAGATGATCCCACACAAGTCTATGCAGGTGGAAAGGCACTCAAAGTCCATGGACCCCCTTATGCCTATGCCTAGGCAAAGGAGCTGCGCCTACCCTGGGTTCCTGGCTTAGGGGAGCCGGCAGTTTATTTTTTCTCCATTTGTTAATTTGTCCACTCTTCAAGGCAGGGAGAATGGCTCCAGGCATGTGACAGATTCTTCTTCCGGCCCAGGGGACTCAGCAATTGGTCAATCAGGTCTGAGACCCAGTGCAGAGCAGGGAGAGGGATGGTAAATGGGAGAGAGGTTTTTCACTAAGGGGTTGTTTTTGATCTGCGGGGTAGGCTGTACACAAGTACTAATCTTCTGCTGATGAGGGCTGCTTCTTACTGGTTCTGGGTGGCCGCGTAGACTCTATTGCTGGGTCTTTCTCAGTGTGGAAAATGTGCCTCCCAAGGACCACAGCTTGCCTGCCTCACTGAAGGGTTCAGGCTCTCGTCGTGTCAGGTCTGGCAACTCCTTGTTGCTTCCAAACCATCTCTCCCTCCCACTTACTCTCAGTCTGGTTCCTCAACTCTGCCTTTGATGCTCAGGGCTCCCAGATAGCCATATATAATCAAATCACTTGTTTTTTGGGGTCTTTGTTGTAAGACAGTCCATCAGAAGTGTCTGACTACTCAGCCATTTTGGCCCCACCTCACCAGGAGCTTATTAAAGATCTAAATTCCTAGGTTCTACTTCTAAAGATTCTGATTCAGTTAGGATGTGAACAAGGAATTACTTTTTATCAAGTCCTCTGTCTCTCACCCCGGGCCTCCTTAGGTAAATGATATATGAAGTTACGTGGGTTGAGGACTAAACTTTAATTGCATTCAGTTATAAAAACACTGAAGAAGAGTTTGCTACTGGAATGCAAACGGTGATTCATTTGTTAAGTCTATCTCCATAATTCAATATATCAGCAAAATAAAAGAGGAAAATAAATAGAGGTTAGTTTTAATACCAATAGATATTGAAAAACAATTTGATAAAATTCAGTACAATTAACAATAAAATTCTAAATATTCGCCATGTAGTTATCTTTGCCATTAAGGTCAAGAAGCCAGGGAGGTTCACCAGAATTATTCATCACTGTTTCAAAGCTTGTTGAATACTGACGGGGCATGTGATGGGCTCTTGTACACCCAATATTAAAGCATACAACTACTATAATTAAAAGAATATGGTACTTGCATAAGAATTTATAAGTAGTAGCTGAAACATAATATAGCATTCAAAAATGGATTCAAAGAATATATGATATGGGGGACATTGGTGGTTCAGTGGTAGAATTCTGCCTGCCATGTGGGAGATCTAGGTTTGATTCCCAGCTAATGTATCTCATGTGCAGCCACTACCCATCTGTCAGTGGAGGCTTGCATGTTGCTATGGTGCTAAACAGGTTTCAGTGGAACTTCCAGACTAAGATGGACTAGGAAGAAAGACCTGGCAATTTATTTCCTAAAATCAGCCAATGAAAACCCTGTGGATCACAACTGTCTGATTAACAACTGACAGTGGGATAGTGCAAGACCAGGAAGCATTTCCTTTGGTTTTGGGGTCACCACGTATGAGCCAGCAGCTTACAACAAATATATGATGTAGCTGACATCCCAAATCAATTGGGGAATTAATGTTATATTTAATTAAATGGTACTAATAAAATGATGGGCCATCTGGACTAAAAAATGTAAGACCGTTATACCATGAACAAAATAAATTTCAGATAGATTAGATATCTGAATACAAATAAACAACAACAACAAAAAAAAAATAAATCTATGAAAATATTCTGAGAGAATATAGGAAAATAAATGTATAATCTCAAGATGGAATCAACAACACAGAAAGCCCAGAAACCATATTGGAAAAGAATGACAGATTTTTTTTTTTTAATAAATTTTTTTTTGACAAGCTATAACATACATATAAAAGGAGCATAAATTGTGAGTGAATGAATTACCACAAAGCAATAACTCCTGTAACCACCACCCAGGTCAAGAAATAGAATACCTCCAGCTCCCCAAAAGCTCTTTTTATGCTTCTCAATCACTACCCAACCCCACTCTCTCAAAGGCAACCACTTTTCTGACTTGTAATATTTTATTTAGTTTTGCCTGTTTTTAAACTTTATAGAAATGAAATCACATGTGATGTATATATTCTTTTGACTCTGTCTTTTTTGCTTAACATAATGTTTGTGAGATTCATTCACATTGCTGGTGACTGCAGGACATTCATTTCCATGGCTTCATAGTATTTCCTCATATTAACTATACCATAGTTTAGGCATTCTACTGATGAATATTTGAATTGTCTCTTGTTTAGAAGAATTACAAATAATGCTGCAAGAACAATTTTGTCCATGTGTCTTGGTGCACAGGTACTGGCATTTTTATTAGGTATATAGTTAGAAGTGGACTCTCTAAGTTAAAGAGAAAGTGTATGTTTAACTTTGACATATATGGTCAGTTTTCTAAAGTGTAAGTACCAATGTATACTCCAGTCAGAAGTGTATGAGAATTCATATTACTTCACATCCTTTCCAAAACTTGGTATTGTTAGTCTTTTAAATTTTTGCCAAAATGATAGATTTGACTACATAAAATTGAAATATTTCTGTATCTGTAGAAATACAATGTGTGTCTATTAATGAGGGAATTGTTGAATAAATTATGGTATAACCAAATTATGGACTAATATATCACTGTGAAAAATAAGTTAGATCTCTATATATTGTCCTGAAGAGAAATTCATCATATATTGCAAAGAGAAAAAAAGCAAGTGGCAGAGTAAAAAAATCAAACCAAATCTGAACAAAACAAAATCCTTCTGTATATTTGTACATATGAGCTTGTATGAACATAGAACATACCAAATTATTAATATTTCTTATTTTAGGGGCTTAGGATAGCTAGGGCAATTTTGATTTATTACAAAAACTTGTGCTACTTTTGTCACTGAAAATTCCAGTTAAAATCATGCAAACAAAACCAAACAACTACAGCACAAACAGAGTATACCAAGTCTGAACCAGGCACTTCCCTAGGTGGTGGTTATATAAAAATTAATAAAACATAGCTTTCCTTAAAGGTTTATCATCTGATAGAGGAGACAGCCTCGTGGAGAGACCGTCCTTTCATTGCAGATTCAATTATTCTTGAGGGCTTAGCAAAAAGATCATTTCCTGTTATACCACACAAACTTTCCATCACAAAATAATTTTGAATTTGTGATTACGTTGTATCATTTGTCTTCCTTGGATTACCTTGAGAGAGCCTTCTAAAATGAAAGGAATCTTTTCCTTCTCTTTTTCTTTCTCTTTTTCACTCTCTGATATCTCTACTTTGCTGATTCCTTTGTTACCTATAACCAGAGAAATTAAACTCTCAGTAACTCCCTAAAATAAAGTAACATAGAAGGACCAAAGCTATGGGCTGGAGGGGGATATCAAAGGCTATCGAGTTCAACGCCCCAGTAACACATCACTGAATTCTTTATATGCCATCCCTAGCAGACTTCTGAAGTCGGCTGAGCTCCTTCAGTGATGGGGAACTCACTCCCTCTGGGTGCAATGCATTCCATTCTTAGATAATGTGTTAAGATGTTGCAACTCTAATTGAACTGGAATCTGTCTTTGTAAAGCTTTCATCAAATACTCTAGTTTAACCCCTTGAGACCACACAAAACAAGTCTAACTTTTCTTTCCATATTGCTCTCTCCTCTTACCATTGTGGTCATTCTGTTTTGAAGGTCTACATCTTTCTTAACTTGAAAGGCCTCAAACTGAATGCAATACCTACCTAGTGTATTTTGATCCCAAGCTGATCATTTTATGGATTTCTGCAGGCACCTAGATAGTTATAAAGCTTTTGGTTCTGCTCAGAAGCAGAATAAAGAAAAGGCCATCAACTCAAAATCTTTCCAGTTAATAGGCAGGTATAGCCCTAGACACAATTGTGAGAGAGTGGACTTATGTCTCCTTTTTGTACAGTCCCATTCATTATTCTAGGTACCTAGCACTCTTCTAAGGAGCCTTGGTGGTGCAGTAGTTAAACACTCAGCTGCTAACTGAAAGGTTGGCAGTTTGAACCCACCAGTGGCTCCAGGGAGAAAAGATCCGGCAATTTGCTCCTGTAAAGATTATGGCCTAGGAAATCTTATGGGGTAGTTCTACCCTGTCATATAGGGTCGCTATGAGTCGGAACTGATTTGACAGCACACGACAACACTGTTCTTCTGTTTGACCCCCATCAGGATAAAGGTAGAGCTGACATATTACACAACCACTTTGGTGGATGGTGTACAATTGATCATCAACTTCGTTTTGTAAGTTTTATTTTAGAATCAAATCCACTACAGATTCCTCTGGTAATTGACAAGGGTTGCAAAAATCTTGCTTCTTTATGAGAAATCACTGTCATTTTGGCTATCAGAAATACTGAATATTATTGGCATGGAGTCTACTCTCTTGGCACAAACTCGGTGAAATATTCTTATTTTCCAAACAAATTACCTCATTGTTTCACTGCTTTTCTTTATCAAGTATCCTTCTAAAAATTACTTCACTTTGGCACCTCTTCTCCCTTTCCTCCTGAGCTTCAAAGCCATGGAAATTAACAACGGTAGAAACAAAGATATGGGCATTAATCCAAGATCCTGTCAAGTCTCTGTTACAGGCCACCAAGAATCCTTTTTCCCTTTATCTCTCACTTTGTACTCCCAGTTCAATTTGGGACTCATCTGCTTGCTGTTTTAAGGAGGGTCTTATTTTGATCTCACTTTTGGAATCTATAATTATCTTAATGGAGACCAACTGAGTCTAAATTTACCTCATAAATTGTCAGCAAATGTAAGATAGCTGAACCTACCAATCCTATAAAAATAAAGACATTTGACATTTCCCTAACACGTCACATTTGACCTGCACAACAGATAAAATCTTCCTGATCTGGCAGAAAGTGGGGTCAATAAAAGACAAATATTCCATTATCTCCAGTCAGCACAATCTGATAATATTCTATTTATTAGAGGAAGTGAAGAGTCACAGGAATTTTGTGGGTAACTCTTTTAAATCCTGAAAATACCCACAGTCTTGATTAAATTAATAAATAGGAGAATGTCTAATGTCTTTTGGAATTTAGGTATAAGTTGAACTGGTTACTTACTTTTAGATTTTTTAGGAGAATAGATTTTGCTAGGAGAAGAAACTTTGCCAGAAGATTTGATTTCTACGTCAGCCTTGGTCCTAGCTATATCCTCAGCCATTTTAGATTCTTGATATATAGCTTCTTCTTTTGTGATCCAATCTTGAATGGATTTTGCAACAAGTTCCAAATAATTTCTAAGAAAAGCAAGGAAGAGCAGATGACAATTGAGTTACCATTAGTTAAAGTAAAAAAATATACTTGAGACACTGACTGTGCAAATGAACCTTTAAAACATGAATTAATTGTTCCTCAACTGCTTGTGTAATTAAATATAATAGTCTTGGAGATATCCTAGATGAATTTTGAACAAAGTAGTCAAGCACAAATATACAGTGAGTATATGAAACATGCCCAAGTTCATTCATAGCTGAAGACATGTAAATTAAAAAATGAGATATCATTTCCATCCAAGTCAAGACTTAAAGAGTTTGACAATACTGAGGGTTGACTATGGTTTGAAAAAACAGTCTCTCTCAAACACTGTTGGTTGAAAAGTAATATGGTGCAATCCCTTTTTAAGGCAATTTTATAACCTGGTAGAAATTCTTAATTGAGTACCAGCTAGCTAACTCACTAGATTTACTAAAAACACCCCAGTCGTGCTATAAAACATAACGGCCTTGTGAATATCCACACACTAAATACTACTCCCTAAGCTGCTTGGGCATTTATGCTCACATCAGTGAGTTGTTGCTTACCAAGAATCAGTCATATTTGCTCCCAAATCCATTCATAAGTAGTTATACTGACTATTGTAATCTTTTAAAATAAATGTTATATACACTTATCATATATGAATGTCCAAAGAGAGTTGTTTCAGAGGAAATAAGCTGAAAGATTTAGATCTGAAAATAAAGATTAGTTATTGTCAAGTTAGGGGTCCCTGTGTGGCACAAATGGTTAAACGCTTTGCTACTAATCAAAAGGTTGGTGGTTTGAATCACCCAGAGATAACTCAGAAAAGAGGCCTGGTGATCTACTTCTGAAAGATCATAAGCACTGGAAACCTTCTGGAGTGCAGTTCTACTCTGAAACACATGGGGTTGCCATGAGTCGTAATTGACTTGATGCAATGGTTTTGTTTGGTTATTGTCAAATTATGTGAAAGTGAAGCCTAACATTTTGAAAAAATAAAGCTAGATGGATTCTACACTCAGGTTGCTTCGAAGTTTTCTTTAGTTCTTGATCCATTTAAAGGAAATAAACTGAAAATTGTAGGCTATGAATCATGGGTGCTCAACATTTTTTGTTTTGGAAAATAATTGACTTCTTATTCTCAACATGTTCCAAAATGAACTCTTGATCTTCCACTCCAAACTGCCCCATCAAAGCCTTTGACATCTCAGCTGGTGGCAAGTCTACACTTCGAGTTGAGAAGGCCAAATAACCTGAAGTTATTCTTCACTCTGCTCATTTTCCCAGACCCCTCCTCCAATCTGTCAGGGCATTCAAATTATTTTTACTTTTAAAATATATGCAAAATCTGATCACTTCTCACCTTCTTTAGTGCTATCATCCTGACTTAAGCCACTACCATCTCTTGCTAGGATTGCTGCAGTAGCCTTCCAACTGGTCTCCTTGCTCCTGTCATTGACCCCATAACCCTTTTAATTCTTAAGTCAGATCATGTCTCTCCTCTTCTCAGAACCTTCCAATAATTTTGTATTTGAATGAAAACTAGAGTCCTTAGAGTGATCTATGATGACGGAACATAGGCTCATAGTATTCTCATGAGAGCACAAGATAAAGAATATTAAAGCATGAAAAGATTCAGGAAGCTTACCTTCCACAGATACTTTCTGAACAAATTACAAATGCATTCTAGCTACATTGAAAAATCAAATAAATTCAGGATGGAAGACAACATGGGACGTAAGTAAAAGGATTGAGGAAAAAAGACAGTAAAATTTGTAATTAAAGGTAAATATACTATTTACTTGTGATTATAAAACATTACAATCAAAAACAAAATTTCTAGATAATTGCAAAATGGGGGGCAGGGATATTTTTGGGGAAAGTGAATTTATGTTAATATTTTAAACGTTTCCTGGGAAATTAAATTAATATTAATTAATGTCAACCATGATATAAAAAAAGTGTTTAAATATGTGATTTAAAAGGATAAATGTAACTTCTAGAGGAATATAAATAGAATAGATAACTTTAAAAAAAAATCACATGCTAAGAATGAGCTAAAAAAAGTCAATCAGAAAAAGGAATGAAAGGGATAGATACTAAAATATAAACATGTTTATAAAATTAATTGATAACAATGAACTCAAAAACATTATCAATAAAAAAGAAAGTGAAAGGATCAAGTTCTATTTAAAAAACAGAGGCTCTCAGAATGGCTAAAAAAATAAATTCTAGCTACTATTACATAGAGATGTGCCCACAAAAGAAAAATTATGCAGAAAAATTAAAATGTGACAGATAGCTGAATAGGAAGCCAGAAGAAGCCTGAGTCCTTGATAACCATAGTGAGTAGCTGCACTATCCCTGCGGCACTGCCCAACTCCAGATTTCTTACTACATGAGAAAAATAACCCCCTTATTAGTTTAACCACTGTAGTCAAGTTTCCATTAATATAATGAAACACAATTTCTAGCTGACACATAAAATGATTGAAACTTATATCAATAAACTCTTACATAAAGAAAGAATGTCCAATAATATTAATATCAGACATGGTTAAATTCAAGATTAAAAGCATTAAAGGGAACACAGAGGGCTATTTTATACTGATAAAAGTTACAGTCTATTAAGCATGCATCTAAAAACACAGATTCAAAAAGAAATACACACACACATGGTATACATATAGAACTAACAGATAAAAGAAACAGATAAATCCATAATTATAAAGAGAGACAATAATACACCTTTCTCCGAAACTGATATTTATCACGAGAATACTGTGTTTAATTTCTTGCCAATAGACTAGAAAATCTAGATGTCATGCATGATTCCCTAGGAAAATATAAATGACTAAAATCAATTCAAGAAGAAGTAGAAAATCTGAATAAAGGACTACCCTTAGAAGAAATAAAAAGGTTGTCATTCCTTCGCACTACCATCGTTTCCCTTGGGTCCTGCGGTCCAGCCCTCAGGAAGCCACTGACTCTAAACGGTTTTCCATGTGAAGTGTATTATCCTTCTAAGAATAGATAATATACTATATGATGTAAGCTACTGTATATGTGAGTAAAGCATTAGCAACGGGCCTGGGAAAATGACCTTGTTGTCCAACTTCCGACAGTATTTTTTGGGAAATACAGAGTTCAGATACATGTGCAATATTTTGACTGCCTTGTTTGCTGTGAAACCTCATATCTGTGGGACTGCACTTTGATGAGAGAGCTGAGAGCTAATGTGCAGGCCTTGGCATGCAGGCCTTGGTGGGAAACTGAGGCTGTGGTTTCTCTGTGTGAAGGTGTCTCACATGTAACCTGGTGCTCACCTTGGGCAGTCATACACAATCAGTGTGGGTGAAGGAAGCAAAAGACATTATATGCAGGGGTACCTGCTGAGTTGTCTGATGAGATGAAGATTCTGGTCATGCTGTATTTCCTGCCTTGCATTATTTTAATAAGGAGACCTGGTGGTGCGATGGTTAAACGTTTAGCTACTAACCAAAAAAGGTTGGCAGTTTGAACCCACCAGCCACTCTGTGGCAGAAAGATGTGGCAGTCTGCTCCCGTAAAAATTACAGCCTTGGAAACCCTATAGGGAAGTTCTATTCTTGTCCTATAGGATTGCTATAAGTCAGAATCAACTCGGCAGCAATGGGTTATTCTTTTATAAAGTTAAGTAAATGTAGGATTGGACTAAAGCCTATTGCACCTTGTAAATCTAGTTGTCAGTTTCAATCCGTAATTACCTTGAGCTGGAATGCAAAATCATAAAAAAAAAAAAAAAGTATATAATTGTTATTTCATTCCATGAGGCTAGCATAACAAAGTTGTTGAAAAAAAAAAAAAGTAACTCACGGCCAAAATGTTTACAATTACCACTCCCATTTCTATATAACCCATGAGTCAAATTAGAAATCATAATGGAAATTAGAAATAAAAGATAATAAAAATACTATCAATCAGATCTTTTGGGATGTTGCTAAAGTAGTATTTGGAAAAGATTTTTCTTTGCATGCTTATACTATAAAGAAAAAAAAAAAAACCCAAAAAATCATGAGATAAGCTTCTAATTTAAGAAGTAAAAGAACATCAGAACAATCCAAGAAAACTGACAGAAAATAATAAAGATAATAGCATAATTAAATGAAATAAAAAGGAGAATTAGAAAGCAAGAGTTAGCTCTTTAAAAATATTAATAAAATTGGCAAGTCTCTGTTAAGATTTATCCACAAAAATACAGAGAAATCACAGAGTAAATATATCAGAAACTAAAAGGAATTCAGTAAGATGTAACACAGATTAAAAAGGTAAGAGATATTTGAATCAAATTTATGCCAATAACTTTACAAGCAGGTGAAATGATCAAATTCCTAGAAGTATATAAATTATCAAACCTAACTCAAGAATAAATAGAAAACCTGAAGAGTCTAACAGCCACAAAAGAAATTATAAATCAGTAACTAAACATCTCCCCAGACCTAGATGCTTTTATCTGTAAGTTCTATCAAACACTAAAGCAACATATATCTTAATCTTACACAAATCCTTTTAGAAAATCAAAACATATAAATAAAAAAAGAAGAAAATTTCTCAGTTAATTCATGAGGTTAGTATAATCTTAATACTCAAACGGGACAAAGGGGAAAATTACAGCTGAATCTTGCCCATGAACACAATGCAAATATTCTAAACAATGTATTAGCAAACCAAATCCAGCAAATATCTATATCTATATAACATAATGGCCAAATTGGCTTTATATCAAGAATGCAAGTTACGTTTAACACTAGAATACCTATTAATGAAATTCAGCATTCTAACCAATTAAAAGAAAGAAATATGAACACTTGAATTGATGCAGAAAAATCATTTGATAAGATTTAACAACAATTTATGATTAAGAACTCATAGCAAACTAGTAATAGAAGGGAACTTTACTAACCTAATAAACAGTATCTACATAAACTGTACAGCAAAAAACACATTTAAAGGTTAAATATTCAAACATTCTCTTTAAAGAAGACATGGATGCCCTCCTAAAATTATACTGAAGGTTCTAGTCAGCAAATAAGATCAGAAAATATAAGAAAATTATAAATTATTGGCAATGAAAAAACAAAACAAAGAAAAATACAGATTAATATTTCAAGATATTCTCAATACACCTATTATATGCCTTAACTAAAAAAAAAAATCATTTTATGACTTTAGTGTGTGTGTGTGTGTGTATGTATGCAACCTGTTCCCCCAATTATTCTGTAAATCTATGCTCTATATCTTTCTCCAGCCCTTGGAACTAAAACAATGATATACACGTAAATACTTAATATACATTAAGCAAGGAGCCCTGTTGGCACAGTGGTTAAGTGCTTGGCTGCTAACCCACTAGCTGCTCCATGGGAGAAAGATACGGCAATGTGTTTCTGTAAAGATTACAGCCTGGGAAATCCTACTGAGCAGTTCTACTCTGTCTTATAGGGTCGCTATGAGTCAGAATCGAATCAACAGCAACAGTTTTGTTTTTGTTTTTTATACATTAAGCACTAGGAGATAATAATGAAATGCCCTCATTATTAATGAGGAGGGATAAAACAGTTCTAGGAAAGCAAAGAAATCAGTAAGGAGCTGGGAGGGGGGACAAAAAAAACACATTGATTCCTAGAGGTCTCAGTTTTCTGGGAACTTGACTGCTGTGTTGGTATGTCACTCAATTGCTCTACTTTTGAGTCCTCCCAGATCAAGTGGAGTTATCCAAAACCAGCATTCTGAATGTCGTGTTTTTTAGTTCCTACTTGAAATCTTTCAGAGACAGTCTTACTGGAGCCTAAAATAAAATGTAATTTAACATCCCCGCTGGGCTCCCTGAGAGTAAGAATGATGTCTGTGTTTTTCGGTGGTATGGCTTCAGTGCCAATCACAGTGCCTGGCATACAGCAGACATTCAATTTGGCGAGCTGAATTGAATCCAACGTACCACACAAATGTTCTTATTGAGCTGAACCACTTAGTTTAGGCTAAGGAACTAAAAACCTAGTGACTAAGTAAGAAGCTAACTAAACTAAATTAATTAACTATATAGTTAACTGAACTATCTAAGTTGGTTACCTGAATCCAACATTGGAGTGAAGAGCAATGTTCCAATATTCGCAGTGTAGACGTTGCGTGTTCATTGGGTTATGAAAGACTAAGAGTAAAGAGTTGTCTTGGGTATGGTAATAGGAATCAATACACCTGTATTGCTGATTGGCTTCTTGAAGAACCTGAAAATTGAAATAACTGCATTACTATGCCATTTTTTTTTTTTTTTTATTCCAAGACAGCATCTCTTGCTAGGGTGTTTCTCTGCTGCCCTTTTCTTTCTCCACTTATCTCCATATTCTTAGGTAAGTTTAGATTCACAGAGGATTATTTCCTAATTGCCAGAAAGTGAGGGCATAAATGGTATATATTTTGCTGGGCATTTCAGCAACTGTTACAGAAAAACAAATACTAGGTTCTAGGCATACAAGCAAGGGGCCCTGGTGGTGCAATGGTTACATGCTCGGCTACTAGCTGAGAGGTTGGCTGCTCAAACTCACCCAGCAGCTCTTCAGGAAAAAGACCTGGTGATCTGCCTCCATAAAGATTACAGTCTGGAAAACCCTATGGAGCAGTTTTACTCAGTCACATGAGGTCAACATGAGTTGAAATTGACTCGATGACACCCAAAAACAACAACAACAACAGGCACACAGGCATTTTCTCAAGGGCTCTTCATTAAGGATAAAAAACCAAAACCAAACTCATTGCCGTCAAGTCAATTCCAACTTACAGCGACCCTGCAGGACAGAGTAGAACTGCCCCATAGGGTTTCCAAGGAGTGGCTGGTGGATTCAAACTGCCGACCTTTTGGTTAGCAGCCGAGCTCTTAACCACTGCACCACCAGGGCTCATAGACAATAATTAGGTCAAGCGGTTATTTATTCAGCGTTTTCCATGACTTCATATAGATTATATCATTTTATCACTATTAAAAAACCCAGATAAATAGGTATGACTATTTTTCCCATTTTAAATTATTAGAATCCTCATTTTAAGCATACATTGGGGCTGAGAGAGTATAAAAGGCTTGTCTAAGAACACAGAGTTAGTAAGTGCTGGTGCCAGGGCTCAGACTAGTCTTCTGACCCTAAATTCCACCATTTCCCACTCCACAGAAGCTCTCCACTACACCACGCTGTCTCACAATGAAACAAATGAGTGGTCTTTCTGACATGCATTGTTTCTATTTGACTTCTCAGGCTGGCCTTTTTAAAAACATGCCACCCTCTAACAGCAGCACCCACAGAAGGCTTCAGTGGGCAGCTGGCATCCTGTTTCCTGCTCACTGCCAATTGACAGAAGGAAATACGTCCATAAGGAAATTAGTTCAACTGCTGTGGGTTTTTTGTTTTTTTAATATCAGTCTGATGTGGGCAGCTCTCAGCTCTCTACTGTGTAGATGATCTGAAGGCATGGAATTACACATTATGTTAGGAAAGGGCTGTTTTACTTTTGCTTTCAATTCTACACTGGTAGCATAACCAAAATAATACATTTGCTTCCCCAATCCAGTCCTCTGTATGAGTGCCTTTATGGAGTGGCACTGAAATTTTTACAACTGTTCCCTGGGGGTCAATACAAGAAATATACATATGGTGAATATCTTAGCATTTAAAAAAAATCGCTACATAGGGTATTATCCATTACTTTACTGACGTTTTTTTGAAAGGCAAATTCCTCTCAGAGTTTAAACCCAGAAAACAACTGTGCCTTTTTCTAATAAACATATATTCTCCTTTCTATCAGACAGTGAAAGATCACAATCTTTGTGCTAGCACTAGGAAATACAGAGCTATACTTTTCTCAAACAGTGTTTGAAAAGTTTTCATATAATATCATTCTTGTCTTATTTTACTACTTGGCTTGTGCCCTTTATTCTGTACTAAAATATTGTTAGTATCACTGATTAGTTAGTAAATTCTTTCATTAAAAATGAGTACCTATTATATGTCCTGGTGGCAAAGTGGTTAAGAGCTCAGGCTGCTAACCAAAAAGTCGGCAGTTAGAATCCACCAGCCTCTCCTTGGAAACCCTATGGAGCAATTTTACTCGCTATGAGTTGGAATTGACTCGATGGCACACAACAACAACAACAACTATGTGCCAAGCGCTGTGTAGGTACTGGGAAAACAACAATGAACAAGATAGGCAAGGCCCCTGCTTTTAGGGGTAGTCTACATTTTATCAGGGAAGACAGTCAACAAAAAAGAATATATATATACATACTATATATAATACAAATTGTGATAAGTGCAATAAAGGAAATAAAGAACAGAAAAGAAAATAGTGTGACTAAAGCATAATGAATTCGGGAAAGTGGCAAAAAAGGAGTTTGCCTATTATCAGGTTTTACAGGTCCTGGGAGGGTTTTGAATTTTCCTATAAAATATGATTAAATTTTTTTATATATCATGTTGGAGTCAGAGAAGAGTGTATAAGAAGATGAAATTGATAGACTTTCTGATATGCGGCAAATGGATTGGAATAGGGAAAAGTGAAAGCAGATTAATAATTAGGAGAATATTGCAGTAGAAAGAGAAGATAGTTGGATTACTGTAGCAGCAGTGGAAAGAATGAAGAAATTTCAGATATAGTTTGGAGATGTATCCCTCAAAACTCAATGATGGATCAGATGTGGGGGACAAATGAAAGGTTGGAATGGAGATTGAGTCTTAGTCTTTTGGCTTGAGCAGTTGAATGATGGTGACATTTTCTGAGATGAACCACGGAGAAACATGCTTAGGTTGGACAATTACTAGCTTTATATGGGACACTAAGTTTGAGATGTCTCTCAGAAGAAGTGGAATGTGGAGTTAGGTAGATGAGTGTGGAGCTCGAGGGAGAGAGGTAATTTGGAAGATACAAATGTAGGAGTCATCAGCTTTATAATAAATGAGATCATCCAAAGAGAGTATTTACAGAGAAGAGAAGATGGTCCAGGTCTGAGCCTTGATGAACTTCAAAATTTAGATACTGGGTGGAGGAGAAGTCAACTAAATTCCAAATGAAGCACCGAGGAGAAATACAGTGTGAAATCTTGGAAACCAGAGGTAGAATAGAGTACAAAATGAAAAAAACCAAACCCACTGCTGTTGAGTTGATTCTGACTCATAGCAATCCTATAGTACAGAGTAGAACTTCCCCATAGGGTTTCCAAGGAGTGGCTGGTGTATTTGAACTGCCTACCTTTTTGTTAGCAGGCAAGCTCTTAACCACAAGAGCAGAGAGTATTTTATATGGAAGTGATCAGCTCTGTGACGCTGTTAAAAGATCAAGGAGGATAAGAAAGATAAGTGTCTACTGGATTCGGAAAGACAGAGATTATTGGTGACCTTGAAAAGTGTAGTTCTATAGTATGATGAGGACAGAGCTAAACTGAAATACCATAAATTCTGAAATGCACTTTCTCTCTAAGATGGAATATAAAACATGCATTCCCTGATATCTCACTAAAGAATTAGTAAAATTATTATTTTTTAGTATCATAAAGTTGAAGACTACAGAAGAGACAAAGGTAACAAAATTTTAGAAGCTGGAAAGAAGAAGGATAAGTGGTAACTGACTTAACAAACTTAGAAAGTTGAATCCTAAGATTAATTTTTACCATGTCTGTCAGTTTTCCCACTGTGGTGGCTTGTGTGTTGCTGGGACGCTGGGAGCTATGCCACCAGTATTCAAATATCAGCAGGGTCACCCATGGTGGACAGGTTTCAGCAGAGCTTCCAGACCAAGGCAGACTAGGAAGAAAGAACTGACAGTCTATGTCTGAAAAAATTAGCAATGGAACATCATCTGATATAGTGCCAGAAGATGAGCCCCTCAGGTTGGAAGGCACTCAAAATACAACTGGGGAAGAGCTGTCTCCTAAAAGCAGAGTCGACCTTAATGACATGGATGGAGTCAAGCTTTTGGGATCCTCATTTGCTGATGTGGCAGGACTCAAAATGAGAAGAAATTGCTGCAAACTTCCATTAGTAATCGGAACATGCAATGTATGAAATATGAATCTAGGAAAACTGGGAGTTGTCAAAAATCAAATGGGATGCTTGAAGATCAATATCCTAGGCATTCATGAATTGAAATGGGCTGATATTGGCCATTTTGAATAGAACAATCATATGGTCTACTATGCCGGAAATGACACATTGAAGAGGAATGGCATCACGTTCATCGTTAAAAAGAACATTTCAAGATCTATCCCGAAGTACAATGCTGTCAGTGATAGGATAATATCCACACACCTACAAGGAAGACCATTTAATACAACTATTACTCAAATGTACACACCAATCATTAAGGCCAAAGATGAAGAAATTGAAGATTTTTACCAACATTTACAGTCTGAAATTGATAGAACATGCAATCAGGATATATTGATAACTAATGGTGATTGAAATGGGAAAATTGGAAACAAAGAAGAAGGAACAGTAGTTGGAAAATATGGCCTTGGTGATAGAAATGATGCTAGAAATTGCATGATAGAATTTTGCAGGACCAACGACTTCATTGCAAATACCTTTTTTCACCAACATAAACGGTGATAATACATGTAGACCTCACCAGACAGAATACACAGAAATCAAATTGACTACATCTGTGGAAAGAGATGATGGAGAAGCTCAATATCATCAGTCAGAACAAGGCCAGGGGCTAACTGCAGAACAGACCATCAATTGCTAATACACAAGTTCAAGTTGAAGAAAATTCGAACAAGTCCACGAGAGCCAAAATACGACCTTGAGTATATTCCACCTGAATTTAGAGATCATCTCAAGAATAGATTTGATGCGTTAAACACTAATGGCTGAAGACCAGATGAGTTGTAGAATGACATCAAGGACATCATACATGAAGAAAGCAAGAGATCATTAAAAAGACAGGAAAGAAAGAAAAGACCAAAACTGATGTCAGAAGAGACTCTGAAACTTGCTCTTGAACAGAGAGTAGCTAAAGCAAAAGGAAGAAATGATGAAGTAAAAGAGTTGAACAGGAAGTGTCAAAAGGCAGCTTGAGAAGACAAAGTAAAGTATTATAACAAAATGTGCAAAGACCTGGAGTTAGAACACCAAAAGAGAAGAACACGCTTAACATTTCTCAAGCTGAAAGAACTGAAGAAAAAATTAAAGCCTCGAGTTGCAGTATTGAAGGATTCTACAGGGAAAATATTAAATGATGGAGGAAACATCAAAAAAGATGGAGTCGCTGTACCAAAAAGAATTGGTTGATGTTCAACCATTTCAGGAGGTAGCATATGATCAAGAACTGATAGTACTGAAGGAAGAAGTTCAAGCTGCATTGAAGACATTGGTGAAAAACAAGGCTCCAGGAATTGATGGATTACCAACTGAGATGTTTCAACAAATGGATGCAGCACAGGAGGCGCTCACTCATCTCTGCCAAGAAATTTGGAAGACAGCTGCCTGGCCAACTGACTGGAAGAGATCCACATACGTGTCCATTTCAAAGAAAGGTGATCCAACAGAATGTGGAAATTATCAAACGATATCATTAGTATCACAAAGGAGTAAAATTTTGCTGAAGATCATTCAAAAGCCGTTGCAGTAGACAGGTAACTGCCAGAAATTCAAGCAGGATTTGGAAGAGGACCTGGGACGACGGATATCGTTGTCTACATCAGATGGATATTGGCTGAAAGCAGAGACTACCAGAAATATATTTACCTGTGTTTTATTACTAAAAGCCAGAACTTTCTGGCTCTTAAAATATGTCTACATAAAACTTTGATAAAAATAAAATTCAAATTAAAAGGAAAAAACAAAAACAGTACAGATTTTTGTATAAAATCCCAAACAACAAAAGGAGTTCATTTTAGGATTGTTTGTTATTTGGCATGGTGGTTAACAGCACACTCTGGGGCCAGTTTTCTGGTTTCATATTCTGACTCTGTCACTTGCCAACCACATGATGTTGGGCAAAAATTATTATTGGTCCCATCTAAGATACTCCACAGGTCTCACCCCTTTGGGAGCAAGGGAGAATGAAGAGAACAAAATACAAGGAAAAGATTAGTCCAAAGGACTAATGGACCACAGCTACCACAGCCTTCACCAGGCTGAGTCCAGTACAGCTAGATGGTGCCCGGCTACCACCACTGACTGCTCTGACCAGGATCACAACAGAGGGTCCTGGACAGAGCTGGAAAAGGATGTAGAACAGACTGGAGAAACCCCAAGAATACGGCCCCTGGACACCCTTTTAGCTCAGTGGTGAAGCCCCTCCTGAAGTTCACTGTTCAGCCAGGGATTGGACAGCCTCATAAAACAAAACAGCACTAATGAGGCACAGCAGTCTAGGGACAAGGACTAGAAGGCGGGAGGGGACAGGAAAGCTGGTGATAGGGGACCCAAGGTTGAGAAGGGACAGGGTTGACATGTCATGGGGTTGTTAACCATTGTCATAGGGCAATATGTGTACTGTTTAATGAGAAACTATTTGTTCTGCAAACCTTCATCTAAGGTACAAAAAAAAAAAAAAAAAAAGAATTATCTATATGAGGTCAAATTGACAACAACAACTCAAAAGTTGGATAGGAAGCCTAGGGGACAGTGAGTTGAAGATAATGGTGATGGAATAATTTGGAAAAGGATAGTGAGAATAGCAGCACAACTGGAAGAATGTAATCGATGTCACTGAATAGTACATGTAGAAACTTTTGAAATGGTGTAACTTTGGCTATGTATATTTTCATCAAAAAAAAGGTCCTCAAGGTCAAGAAGGGAGAGTGTTGACATGTCATGGGGTTGTTAACCAATGTCATAAAACAATATGTGTACTGACTGTTTAATGAGAAACTATTTGTTCTGTAAACCTTCATCTGAAGTACTATTAAAAAAATTATTATTGGTCTAGGTGCCTCAGTTTCCTACTACTTGAGTAGTTTCTACTTCATAGGGATATTGTGAGCTAATAATATATGTTGAACACGGCTTAGAATGTGGCAAGTGCTCAATAAGTGTTAGCTATCATAGCTACCATTGACCTGTTAATAGCATCAGAAAACATTTGGAAAAGAAGTGAAAACTGAATAGAACTGACAGGCAATATGGGAAAAAAAGAAGTTGCTTCTCATTAATGTCTTAGTTTTTTCTAGAAAATATGTGCAACAGTTATGTATATTTCTCTTTCCTTAAAAGGTTTTATAAAAACGTTCTTTGGAAAAGTATATTTTAAACTGTTGGAGCTTCCCTGGGGATGCCTAGCACAAGCTGGAATAAACTCATTTTACAGCTAGAGTAAATGGGAATATTGATCCGAACTAGATCTGAGAGAATAACCTAGACATGAACTGTTCTAAATCATACCGTGACTCCCCAGACCCATCTGACCGTCTCCTAGAGAATCACAGTCCATAAATACCTGAAGTAGTACTTTCGGTTTAAAATGTTCAGTAAAACTCCAGTCCATTAGACTGCGCTGCTGCGTTTTCTTTATGTCCTCTAAATTTGCTTCCACCGTCATCTTCTTAGGTTTCTAAAAAATCGTAGGAACACAATTTCAGCTTTAATTTAAGTCCAAATGGAACCCTCCTGGACTCCACCAACCCACCAGCATGCACTCTAATTGGGGAAATCTGCATATGTATAAATCCATATGGCAACATTTTAGGAGAACTGCTGCCAGAAAGAGTATGCCTTTGACTTTTTTTTTTATGGGCAACATAATCTAAATATTTTTATTGTTAGGTTATACTCTTCTGAGTCCTGTTAGCAATTACAGGCAGGTTTTCTGAACTCACTTCAAGACAGCGTTAGTTCTACATGGCTGTATGGTCAGCAGGTGTTTGTGAGGATGCCAAGCCACACTGTCTAGAGAGGAGTGTGGAGTTTGGAAGTTTTGCTTGAGCTGACTAGTAAAATTAACCCCTTTCTCTCCAGCTGGAAGCTGTCTGGGAATGTCTAAATAATCTCTCTCCTCTACCATCACCTTTGTCCTCTGAGCATCTCCTTTATTGTGTGTATTTCTCACTCTGGGCCCTGGTTTTGTCAGATCACCTTACTTGTCATCCACTCTTTAAGGAAAATCATTCTTTACCTTTTCAAGAGAATCAGCCTTTGTGACTGCTTCATCTTTGATCTCACTGTCCGTAGTCTGCTCTGTAAATCAAAGACACCAACATCCAATTGTGTTTAGGCTTTGTTCTTGCCTTGGTCAGTGCTGTGCCTTTTTGCTGCCCATATGATCTATGTTTCTGTGTTGAAAAGGCAATTCCTGAAAGGCATGTTTCGTGCCTCCAAAGGGGGCATTTATGTCAATAATCTTAAATAAGTTTCTACCTAGAAAAGTTCCACTAAACTCTGAAAAGAACCCAGCTTTCTATACTGAATTTATATCACAGCAGATATTCTGTCTTCAGACTGTATCACTCTCTCGGAACAATGTAGGCCTGCACATTGCAAATACTGATTAAACTGACTATATCAACTGCTTAGGATGTACTGTTTGTCTTGTCATGCTGGCGACCGTCACAAAGTCTTTTCAACTTTTGTGGGTCCTGTCTGGTGAGTGACAGTGGGGGGTGTGTATGGAAAGAAGCACTACCAGATAAATGCGGCTCCTATTAGAAAATGATACTATTTCACCATTCTGCAGAGCCCTTCTTTCATTCACTAATCCTTTATTAATCTAAAAACCATCTATGGAGTATCTGCAGTTTTTAGATGGAGTTTAACAAAAGCTGGCTTAAATGAACAAATGACTGGGTAACTGGACTCCAAGGCACCATACAGTGAACCTAGATAAGTGATGCACACTTGCTCTCCTTGTGCCCAATGAGTACACCTATACAATGGTTGGGATTGCAATATTATCCTTGGCTATTGAGTGTACAACCATGCGAATGAACAAGGAGGGAATAAATTCACACTATTTGTGTCTGCACCACCATGTTTTAGTAACTCCTAAAATTAATAAATGTTACACAGAAAGAGTTCCATGAAAAATAAGTTTAACATGAACAAACAGATAGCTTTACTCTGAATGTCTCAGAACATGGAATACGATTTTGTGATTGTGAATCTCTAACAGAGGAAAGGATGAAGTGTATAACATTTTCCAAATTTGAGCAAAGAAATGGAGTGAGGGTGGTGAGTCTTGTAGGAACACATTTGTAAAGCTGCTGAACAATTAAGCCAATCTGACTTCTCATCACTATTAGAATAATAGCAAAATCCTAACCATGTCTTACAAAGTCCTTATAAAGTGACCCCTGCCTAGCTTTCCAAATGCATCTTCTTTCACTCTCTCCCTTGCTTACTCCACTCCAGACCCACTGGCTTGCTTGCTGTGCCTTGGGGCTTTTGCACTTGGTTTTCCCTCTGTCTGGCATGCTTTGCCCCTAGGTAGTCACCTGTTTCAAATTTTTATTTCTTTCAGGGTGTTGCTCATATGTCACTTTGAGAACTTTCTGACTCTTATGCTGCTTTATTTTCAATCATAGCATTTATCAGCGCCTAATACTATTCATTTGTTTATGGTCTGTCTTTCTCTCCTCACCCCTCTCCTAGCCCCCAAATGTAAATTCCTTGAAAAAGGGAACTTCATCTTATTTTCCTCACTGTATTCTGAGCACCCAGCACATGGTAAGAACTAGCACATTTTTTTTTTTTTAACATCTTACATACATCTTATATTGAAACTGGAAATGAATAAGAGCCATATAAACAGAGTCAGAATATGGAAGAAAGCCTACAACAAAAGCTTATTTTGGGTTAAGCATAAGATTTAACTTTTTATTCTGTGATAGAGGACCATACTTGGACTTCTAGACAGAGTAGTTAATTATACCTACCAAGGACAGACCAATGTTCATCTTTCTTTTAAGAATATAGCTACTTAAATTTTCGCTACTAGTTCCTTCTTGCCTTGGTGTGGTAACAGTGTGAATATTCCATTTTGATTTAGAGGAAAATTATAAAGCCAATTAAATTCAGTATTTATATAAATACATCCACTCAAGAGAAAACTCAGGCCAGCTATAACTCTAAATAGACCATGATGTCCCATGTGTCCTTGAAGCAACTGATACGAAATCTGTGGAATAAAAATTATTCTATTCTGTGGTCTGCCAGATTTCTGGGAGATTTGATATTCCCTCCCGTGTCTAAGGATCCATAAGAAAAAGTCTCCAGTTTAGAAATATGTTTTAAAAATTGTTCATCAATTATTTTGTCAAAGGAAAGAGTACTCTAAAACTAATCTGAGTCCTTTATTTAATAGTATGGTAAAAATTAGTTTTTTCTTCCTTTCTGATTTCTGCCTTCAACCGCATAATCCTTTGATAGTGTGATTCAGTAGTTTTTGACACATCTGGAAATGGATGCTTTCTCATCCCTTTGAAAAACAGCTTTCCTAATCTGTTTTACTTTAGAGATAACAAGATCCCTCTGCAAAGCAGTTACTTTATTAAAAAAACACCCAACAAGCATAAAGGGCACATCTAAACCTGTAGCCTCACAGTGATCAACTCTCAGGTTTTTCATAAATATCCAATAGGCCCTGTCAAGTTCAAAAACAGTCTCAGATGGAAATCCAGTGTTTGGTTAAGAAAAGCACAAATATTCAGCCCTTTATGTCCAGGAACAGGCTTTCATACGTATTTGATGCTAAAATGGTTGTGTAGGAAATACCTGAACAATTTCTGCTATGTTTAAAGAGATCTAAAGTGGCCACTTTTGCAGTAAGTGTGATTCAGAGTTGGGTGGGTGGGGGGCAGGGAAGCAAGATGAGCAATAAATAAATACACAATTCCCATATACATGATAGCCACAATGACACACAGAGACTCAGCTGCCCAGTGTGCACCATGTGGAATCCTTTACAGGTCCTGGGTGCAGCTCACAAGGCTGCTCAGCTTCTAGGATACACTCCCCATTATAACGTTTTTAGTCCTGACAATTTAGGGAATTGATATGATTACCAGGATCCAGAACGCTAATTTATATGGTTTGACCACCAGGTGGCAAGAGTTGCCTGAGTAAAACTACATACCAGCTGCTTTAAAGAAAAAAAAAAATTAAAAAAAAAAAAAAAATTCAGGTCTTATATCTCTCCTGGCTTATTCTGGCTCCATATTACCCCAAGAGTGACTTCCCCGTTACACATCTGTATTCCCATAGGATACATTAATGCCGTAACATCTCAGGTTTGGCTTAATTTTGTGAGCTAGGCTAATAGGTTTAAGAGTACTGAGGACAGAGAAATGGGGAATCTATCCTACTGGGAAGGAAGAAAGGAAGACCTAAAAGAAAAAAAATAAGGATAAGAATCAAACAAAGAAGCGACTACAAATATGACTAAACCATTAGATACATAACTAGGAATTTTTGGAACTGAGGAAGCCACAAGACACAGTGGAGGAAGCATTGGTTTGAAGTTAGCCCTTGGTTCAAACTCTGGCTTCCTACTTGTATCTTGCTGAACAATTTGCTTAACCTCTCTGAATCTTGGTTTCCTTGCTTGTAGAACTGGGATGACAGTGTTTTTCTCACAGGCTTGATGCTTATATAAACTACTAGTTAATAGATATATAAAATACCTTGGCATAGTGCTTGGAATATTAAAAAAAACAAAACAAAACAAAACAACCAAACTCACTGCCGTCAAGTCGATTCTGCCTCATAGCAACCTTATAGGACAGAGCAGAGCTGCCCCACAGAGTTTTCAAGGAGCAGCTGGTGGATTCAAACTGCCAACCTTTTGGTTAGTAGCTGAGCTCTTAACCACTGTGCAACCAGGGCTCCACTTTGTCGCCCACTGGTAAAGCCAATAAGTGAGGGTGAGGGGGACAGAAGAGGGAAGGAGATAACATGTATCTAATACAGGGAAATATTAGATAAATGCTCTCTCCTTCCCTCTTCTGTGTCCCTCACCCTCACTTACTGGCTCTATCAGCGGGCAAGCCACTCTCCCTTAATCTCACTCCACTGCACTACTTATTTCCTCTTCCAACCTCCTCTAGATAAATAAAAATGGTAGGATGGCCATTCAATCAATATCAATTTAAAACCTACTCTCTTGTGGCACTTACCATTTTTTAAAAACACTTTTTTTTAAAACTTTGAAGTATAACGCATACAGAAATGTACATAAAACATGAATGTTCAATATAATAATAATTTTTAAAAAAGTGCCAGCCCCTCGGATGTCCTCTTGTGTGTCCCTTAACAGTCATAATCTCCTTATCAAACTCTCATATTAATTCTAATTTTTTTTTAGTGTGGCTCCTTTGGGTTTGTATATACATGATATTTTAAAATAACGACAGTTTTGTTTCCTCTTTATCAAATCTTATATTTTTTATCTCCTTTTCTTGCCTCGTATTAAAAAAATATTAATTTTGTTAGTCTTTTCAAAGAATACACTTTTGTATTTTTGTTCTTCTCTATTGTGTCACTATTCTATTTCATTGATTTCTACTCTTATTTTTGTTCTTTCCTTGTTATTTGGATTTTTTAAAAAAAATTATATAACTGCTTGAGGATAGCTTATTACTTTAAACTAATTAATTTCAGCTTTCTTTTAAAATATACTCATTTAAAGCTATAAATTTCTGAGTATCACTTGCTTTAACTGTGTTCTACAAGTTTTGATATTCAGTATTTTCATTATCATTCAGTTCAAAATTATTTCCTAATTTCTGTTGTGAATCTTTTCTTTGATCCAGGTGTTATATAGTTTATTTCTTCATTTTGAAAGCTTTGGGAATTTTCTTCTTATATTTTTGTAATTGATGTCCACCATAGTTTCATTGCAGTATGAGAACATACTCTGCGTGTGTATATATATATTTAATCTTACTGTGTTTGAGGTGAAAGTTTAAATTAGTTTCTCATTCAAAAATTTATAAACAAATTGTTTTGTCACATTGATTGCAATCTCTGCAATATGTCGGCACTCTCCCCCTTTCCCTTTCCACCCTGCGTTCTCTATGTCCATTAGTCCAGATTTCCTGTCCCTTCCTTCCTTCTCATCTTTCCTTTTGGGCTGGTGTTGCCCATTTGGTCTTCTATACTTGACTGACCTAAGAAGCATGTTCCTCATATGTGTTATTTGTTTTATAGGCCTGTCTAATCTTTGGATGAAAGGTGGACTTTGGAAGTGGCTTCAGTTCTGAATTAGCAGGGTGTCTAGGGGCCGTAGTCTTGGGGGTTCCTATAGTCTCTGTCAGACCAGTAAGTCTGGTATATTTTTCTGAATTTGAATTTTGTTATACATTTTTCTCCCACTCACTCTGGGACCCTTTGTTGTGATCCCTGTCAGAGCAGTTGGTGGTGGTAGCTGGGCATCATCTAGTTCTTTTGGGCTCAGGCTGGTGGAGGCTGTGGTTCATGTGGTCCATTAGTCTTTTGGACTAATATTTTCCTTGTGTCTTTGGTTTTCTTCATTATTCCTTGCTCTGAACATGGTGGGACCAAAAGATGGCTGCTTGCAAACTTTTAAGACCCCAGATGTTACTCACCAAAGTAGGATGTAGAACATTTTCTTTATGAACTGCGTCATGCCAATTGATATAGATATCCCCCAAGACCATGGTCCTCAGCCCTTGGCCCCAGGAACTCAGTCCCTCAAGGTGTTTGGATATGTCTAGGAAGCTTCTATGGCTTTGCTTTGGTCAAGTTGTGCTGATTTCCCCTATATTGTGTGTTGTCTTTTCCTTCACCAAAGTTAACACTTGTCTACCATCTAGTTAGTGATTTCCTCTACCCACCCTCCACTCCCTTGTAACCGTCAAAGATTGTTTTTTTTTTCTTTGTGTAAATCTTTTCTTGGGCTTTTATAACAGTAGTCTCATGCAACATTTGTCCTTTTGTGACTGACTTATTTCACTCAGCATAATGCCCTCCAGATTCATTTATGTTGTGAGATGTTTCACAGATTCATCATTCTTTATTGTTGTGTACATTCCATTGTGTGTATGTACCAGAATAAGTTTATCCATCTGTTGATGGGCACTTAGGTTGTTTCCATTTTTTGCTATTGTGAATAACGCTATAATGAATCTGTATAGTTTTGACCTTGTGAAAATTTGTTGAGACTTGCTTTATGGCCTAGTAAGTGGTTAATAGTCAAAAACATTAACATAGAGGGGGCGGGGCCAAGATGGTGGAGTAGTCAGACCTGAAAAAACAAGTGATTTGATTATATATGTGGCAATCTGGGAGCCCTGAACATCAAAGGCAGAGCTGAGGAACTGGACTGAGTGTCGGGGGAGGGAGAAATGGTTTAGAAGCAGTGAGGAGTTGCCAGACTTGACCTGGTGACAGCCTGAGCCCTTCAGGTCTGATCAGCTCAGAGATGAGCAGTGAGGCAGGCAAGCAGCTGTGCTCAGGAGGTACATTTTCCGCACTGAGAGACCCAACACCAAAGACTCTACACGGCCACCCAGAGCCAGTGAGAAGCAGCCCTCCACGAAAGATAAGTACTTGTGTACGGCTTACCACGTGGATCAAAAACACCCTCCTTAGGGAAAAACCTCTCTTCCATTTACCTCCCCACTCCCTGCTCTGCACTGGGTCCTGGAATTGCTTCAGCAATTGCCGAGTCCCTGGGGTCAGAAGTAGGATCCGTCACATGCCCGGAGGCATTCCCCCTGCCTTGAAGAGTGGACAAATTAACATACAGGGGAAATAATAAACTGCCGGCTCCCCTAAGCCTGGAACCCAGGGTAGGCACAGCTCCTTTGCCTAGGCACATGCATAAGGGATCCACAGACATTGAGTACCTTTCCCCCTGCATAGACTTGTGGGGGATCATCTCAACAGCATAGGCCCTCATTACCACAGTACAACAGGGTATATACCAGAACTCTAACTTCAACTGTTTCAGCTGTGAAGTGGCAGGTTCTTGACATTTGACACTGCTCTGCCCATTAAGCAGGGTCTTCACCTACTCATATCAGGGGCCTGAGGACTGATGGCTCCACCCATGCCATGTAGCCACCTGTGAGAGGGGCTCATGAATAAGAGGTGCCCCCCAGTCCTTACAGCCAACAGCATTAGGTGCTCATAGTCCAGCTGCAAAACCCACCCACCTAAGTGCTCTAGGGAGTAGGGATACACCTTCCTCCTGGACACTCAGGGGTGGCCGTCAGCCACCTGCCTTGCTCAGACTGTGTCCCCCTGCTGCAGCCTGATGCCTGTGCCTACACCAATCACCCATGCCTGACTAGGACTGTAAGTGGGAGCCTACACCACACACTTGGTGGTTATCTACCTGAGCACCTGAGCTGAATCCATACAGGAAGGGTGGGCGGACTCCTGAGCTCACATACCGAGCAACAGATCTAACCACCTGGTGACAGGACATTAGAGCTTCAAAGGTGCCAATAATAAAACTAGCTCATACGAGCAGCCTATCTGGGCATATCAAAACAAAACAAGAAGCTAGGACACAGTAAACAAACATAAAATAAATAAATATAATAACTTATTGATGGCTCAGAGACAACAGTCAATATCAAATCAGATAAAGAGGTAATCCATGATGGCTTCAGCATGCTCCAAAAATAAAGAATCTTGAAGTTTTCCAGGACAGGAAAATTTCTTGGAATTTCTGGAGGCAGACTACAAAAGATTAATATACAGAACACTTCAAGAAATTAGGAAGGAAATTAATCAAAACACAGAACACACAGTAGAGGAAATTAAAAACATTAGAGAAGAGCATAATGACAAATTTAACAGGCTGCAAGAATCCACAGAGACAGCAATCAAAAATCCAGAAGATTAACAATAAAATTTCAGAATTAGACAACTCAACACAAAGTCATAAGGGAAGAATTGAGGCAATGGAAGTAAGAATTAGTGAGATGGAAGATAAAGTACTTGACACCAACTTATTTGAGGAAAAATCAGATAAAGGGATTAAAAAAAAATGAAGAAACCCTAAGAATTATGTGGGACTCTGTCAAGAGGAATGACCTACAAGTTATGGGAGTACCAGAACGGGAGGGATAGCAGAAAATACCGAGAGAATTGTTGAAGATTGGTTGGCAGAAAGCTTCCCTGATATTGTGAAACATGACAAGATATCTATCTAAGATGCTCATCGAACCCCACATAAGGTAGATCCCAAAACAAAGCCGCCAAGACATATTATAATCAAACTTGCCAAAATCAAAGATAAAGAGAGAATTTTAAGAGTGGCTAGGGATAAATGAAAAGTCATCTACAAAGGAGAGGCAGTAAGAATAAGCTTGGACTACTCAGCAGAAACCATGCAGGCAAGAAGGCAATGGGATGACATATATCAAGCCTTGAAGGAAAAAACTGCCATCCAAGAATTATATACCCATCAAAACTGTTTCTCAAATATGATGGCAAAATTAGGGAATTTCCAGATAAACAGAAGTTTAGGGAATCTGTAAAAACCAAATTAAAATCACAAGAAATACTAAAGGAAGTCCTCAGGTTAGAAAATCAGTAACATCAGGTAACAACCCAAGACTACAAAACAGGACAGAGCAACCAGATATCAACCCAGATAGGGAAGTCACAAAAGTAAATGAAAGCTAAAAAACTAAAAATAGGGAAACAGATGTCAACATGTAAAAGATGACACATTAAAACAAAGGAGAGGGACTTAAAAAATATACACAAAGATTTTTCATATGGAGAGGAAGTCAAGGTAATATAAAGAAATAAAGACTGGTATAAACTTAGAAAAATACGGGTAAATATTAAGGTAACCACAAAGGAAACTAACAATCCTACAAGTAAAATAAAAAATATAAAGACTCAGCAAACACAAAAACAAAAACAATGAAAAAGATGAAAATAAAATACATAAAGAAAAATGATGCAGCACAGAAATTTAAGTGAAACAGAGAAACTGTGAACAACACACAAAAAAAGACATCAAAATGACAGCACTAAACTCATACATATCAATAATTATGCTGAATGTAATTGGACTAAATGCATCAATAAAGAGACAGAGAGTGGCAGATTGGATAAAAAAACATGATCTGTCTATATGCTGCCTACAGGAGACACACCTCAGACTTAAAGACACAAACAAACTAAAACTTGAAGGATGGAAAAAAATATATCAAGCAAGCAACACTCAAAAAGAGCAGGAGTGGCAATATTAATCTCTGACAAAATAGACTTTAAAGTAAAATCCACCACAAAGGATAAGGAAGGACACTAGACAATGATTAAAGGGTCAATAAACCAGGAGGATATAACTATAATGTTTACGCACTCAATAACAGGGCTCCAAAATACATAAAACAAACTCTAACAGCACTGAAAAGAGAGATAGCTCCACAATAGTAGTAGGAGATGTCAACACACCACTTTCAGTGAAGGACAGACCATCCAGAAAGATGCTCAGCAAAGACACGGAAGAGTTAAATGCTACAATCAACCAACTTGATCTCATAGACATATACCAAACACTGCACCCAACAGCAGCCAAGTATGCTTTCTATTCCAACGCACATGGAACATTCTCCAGTATAGACCACATGTTAGCTCATAAAGCAAGCCTTAACAAAATCCAAAGCATCGAAATTTTACAAAGCATCTTTTCTGAACATAAAGCCATAAAAGTAGAAATCAACAACAGAAAAAGCACGGAAAAAAAGTCAAACACATGCTCAAAAACTATTGGTTTATAGAAGAAATTAAGGATGGAATAAAGAAATTCATTGAATCAAACGAGAATGAAAACACATCCTACCAGAACCTTTGGGACACAGCAACAGCAGTGCTTAGAGGTCAGTTTATAGCAATAAATGCACACATCGAAAAAGAAGAAAGGGCCATAATCAAAACATCAACCCTACAACTGGAACAAGTAGAAAGAAAGCAGCAAAAGGAGTCCTCAGGCCCCAGAAGAAAGGAAATAATAAGAATCAGAGCAAAATTAAATGAAATAGCGAATAGCGAAACAATTGAAAGAGTTAACAAGACCAAAAGCTGGTTCTTTGAAAAGACCAGAAAAATTGATAAACCATTGGCCAAACTGACAAAACAAAAACGGAAGAGGAAGCAGATATCCCATATAAGAAAGGAGATGGGTGATATCACAACAGACCCAACTGAAATTAAAAGGATCATTACAGAATACTACAAAAAATTGTACTCCAACAAATTTGAAAACCTAGAGGAAATGGACAATTTTCTAGAAACTCACTACCTACCTAAACTAACACAAATAGAAGTAGAACAGCTAAATAAAACCATAACAAAAGAAGAGATTGAAAACGTAATTAAAAAACTCCCAACAGAAAAAGCCCTGGCCCAGATGGCTTCACTGGAGAATTCTACCAAACTTTCAGAGAAGAGTTAAGACCACTACTACTAAAGGTATTTCAGAGCATAGAAAAGGATGGAATACTCCCAAACTCATTCTGTGAAGCCAGCATAACCCTGATACCAAAACCAGGTAAAGATACCACACAAACAAAAAAAATTACAGACCAATATCCCTCATGAACATTGACACAAAAATCCTCAACAAAATTCTAGCCAATAGAATTCAGCAATATATCAAACAAATAGTTCATCATGATCAAGTGGGATTTATACCAGGTATGCAGGGATGGTTCAGCATTAGAAAAACAATCAATGTAATCCATCACATAAATAAAACAAAAGACAAGTACCACATGATCTTATCGATTGATGCAGAAAAGGCGTTTGACAAAGTCCAACATCCGTTCTTGATAAAAACTCTCAACAATATAGGAATAGAAGGGAAATTCCTCAATATAATTAAGGGCATTTATACAAAGCCAACAGCCAACATCATCCTAAATGGAGACACTTTGAAAGCATTCCCCTTGAGAACGGGAACCAGACAAAGAGGCTCTTTATCACCACTTTTATTCAACATTGTGCTGGAGGTCCTAGACAGAGTAATTAGGCTAAAAAAAGAAATAAAGGGCACCCAAATTGGTAGGGAAGAAGTCAAAGTATCTAAATTTGCAGATGATATGATCTTATACACAGAAAACTCCAAAGAATCCACAAGAAAACTACTGGAACTAATAGAAGATTTCAGCAAAGTTTCAGTATCCAAGATAAACATACAAAAATCAGTTGGATTCCCTTACACCAACAAAGAAAATCTTGAAGAGGAAATCACCAAATCAATACCATTTAGAATAGCCCCCAAGAAGATAAAATACTTAGAAATAAATCTAACCAGAGATGTATAAGTTCTATACAATGAAAACTACAAGACAGTACTGCAGGAAACTAAAAGAGACCTGCATAAGTGGAAAAACATACTTTGCTCATAGATAGGTAGACTCAACATTGTGAAAATGTCAATTCTACCGATAGCGATTTAGAGATACAATGCAATCCCGATACAAATTCCACTAGCATTTTTTAATGAGATGGAGAAACAAATTACCAACTTCATATGGAAAGGGAAGAGGCCCTGAATAAGTAAAACATTACTCAAGAAGAACAAAGTGGGAGGTCTCATACTACCTTATTTTATAACCTACTATACCACCACGGTAGTCAAAGCAGCCTGGTACTGGTACAACAGATACATAGACCAATGGGACAGAATTGAGACTCCAGACATAATTTCATTCACTTAATGAGCAGCTGATATTTGACAAAGGCCCAAAGCCCATCACCTGGGGAAAAGACAGTCTCTTTAACAAATGATGCTGGCATAACTGGATATCCATCTGCAAAAAACTGAAACAAGACCCATACCTTACAGCATGCACAAAAACTAACTCAAAATGGATCAAAGACCTAAATATAAAATCAAACATGATAAATATCATGGAAGAAAAAAATAGGGACAACACGAGGAGCCCTAACACCTGGCATAAACATAATACGAACCATAAGTAACAATGCACAAGCTCCAGAAGAGAGACTAGATAAATGGCAGTTCCTAAAAATCAAACACTTATGCTCATCAAAAGACTTCACCAAAAGAGTCAAAAGACAACCTACAGACTGGGAAAAAATTTTTGGTTATGACAAATCCAATCAGTGTGTAATCTTTAAAATCTACAAGATACTGCAAAACCTCAACAACAAAAAGACAACCCAGTTAAAATATGGGCAAAGGATATGAATAGGCACTTTGCCATAGAAGATATTCAGGCAGCTAACAGACACACGAAGAAATGCTCACGATTATTAGCCATTAGACAAATGCAGATCAAAGCTACAATGAGATATAATTTCATCCCAACAAGGCTAGCATTAATCCAAAAAACACAAAACAATAAATGCTGGAGGGGTTTTGGAGAGACTGGAACACTTATACACTGTTGATGGGAATGTAAAATGGTACAACCACTTTGGAAATCAATTTGGCGCTCCCTTAAAAAGCTAGAAATAGAAGTACCATACGATCCAGCTATCCCACTCCTTGGAATATATCCTAGAGAAATAAGAGCCATCACACGAATAGATACATGCACACCCATGTCCATTGCAGCACTGTTCACAATAGCAAAAAGATGGAAACAACCTAGGTGCCCATCAAAGACGAATGGATAAACAAATTATGGTATATCCACACAATAGAATACTACACAAAGATAAAGGACAATGATGAAGCCATGAAACATCTTACTACATGGAGGAAGCTGGAACTTATCATGCTGAGTGAATTTAGTCAGTCATAGAAGGACAAATATTGTATAAGACCACTATTATAAGAACTCAAGGAAAGGTTTAAACACAGAAGAAAACGTTCTTTGATGGTTACAAGGGTGGGGAGGGAGGGTGAGGGTTATTTACTAACTAGATAGTAGATAAGAATTATATTAGGTGAAGGGAAGGACAGCACACACTACAGGTGAAGTCAGCACAACTGGACTAAACCAAAGCTAAGAAGTTTCCTGAATACAATCAAACACTTTGAGGGACAGAGTAGCAGGAGTAGGGGTTTGGGGACCATGCTTTCTGGGGACATCTAGGTCAACTGGCATAACAAAGCTTATTAAGAAAATGTTCTGCGTCCTACTTTGGTGAGTGGCATCTGGGGTCTTAAAAGCTTGCAAGCAGCCATCTAAGATGCATCAATTGGTCCCAGCCACCTGGAGTAAAGGAGAACGAAGAACATGAAAGACACAAGGAAAGTAGTAGCCCAAGAGACAGAAAGGGCCACATAAACCAGACACTTCATCAGCCTGAGACCAGAAGAACTAGATGGTGCCTGGCTACCACCAATAACTGCCCCGACAGGGAACACAACAGTGATTCCTGGATGGAGCAGGAGAAAGATGGGGTGCAGAACTCAAATTCTAGTAAGAAGACCAGACTTAATGGTCTGACTGAGACTGGAGGAACCCTGGAAACATGGCCCCTGGATTCTCTATCAGCTCAGAACTAAAATAATTTCTGAGGCCAACTCTTCAGACAGGGATTGGACTGGACTGTGGGACATAAAGTGATACTTGTGAGGAGTGTGCCTCTTAGCTCAAGTAGATACAAGAGACTAAATGGGCAGCTTCTGTCCAGAGTTGAGATGGGAAGGCAGAGAGGGTTAGGAGCTGGTTGAATGGACATGGGGAATCAGGAGTGGAAAGGAGGAGTGTGCTGTCACAGTATGGGGAGAGCAATTAGAGTCACATAACAATGTATGTATAAACTTTTGTATGGGAATAAATAAAAAAATAAAATAAATGTAAAAATTAATGTAGTTACGACCTCTAAGAAACTATGGTATTATAGAGTTGTTAGTAGAAGCAAATGAATAATTGAAATAAGAAGTAGGAAATTATAACTAACTGCCATAATGTAAGTATAATAAATTATGGTCATGAGAGTACTAAGGGAGGCTTTTCTAGAAATTGTGGAGGTGCACTAAACCTAATTATAATTGAAAAGAGAACTCTGGGTGGTAACGTGGAGAAAAGGCACAGAGATTGAAAAGAATAGCCTGTGAAGATGAAATAGGGCCTAATTATGTTTGGCTAGAGCACCAAATGAGTGAGGTACTAGCAGAGAAACATGTAAAGCAGGTCAAGGAGTTGGGTTCCACTTTGCATGTAGTAGGGAGCCATTGAAGGTTATGAGCAGAGAAATAGTGGAGCTATTATTTTAGATTAACTTGGCAGTTGTGTGTTAGGTAGCTCAGTACAAATTTTGCTTAATATTCTTCTAAACTTCATATGACAATATTTATAATGCTGTACTGTACAATGAGAGTAATGACCTCTGCTAGAAGAGGAGGGGAGGGAATCCATGTTCATTGGAGCACTGATTTTGTACCAAGGATTGTACTTGCATTTCATTATGTTATTTCAGATAATATTTTATAATTTTTGCATATAGCCACAGTAACTTTGTGAAATATTTATGTTTAACATTTAAATTGTTAATTGCACTAAATTTACTAAGATAAGAAAGTGGACTAAGAGGCATTAAGATGTTTTGAAAGAAAGGGTTGAAATAAGGAGTTGCTGAATATCAACACTCAGTTAATAATAAAGTTTAACCAAATAATTTAGACATTAAATAGTTTTTCAATGGAAAGAGGAAAGCATTTAAATGTAAAGAATGCATCTTGACTCAATTTTATATTTTATGCATTGTATTATAGTATTTTTCACAGATTTAATTTTTATTAGTAACAATTCATTCACTCAACAATGTGCTAGGCATGAGCAACTCAACAGAAATAATATGTAATAAAAATAATTTATAATAATAATATAGCCTCATCATAGTTTTCAATTTGTAAAGAGTTCTATATACAATTATCTCATTTTATCTTTATATCAGTGATACTGCTACATAGTATAGCAATTATTATCTCTACATTATATATTTAAAGAAACAAGATTCCAGGAAAGGTAAGGGGTTTGGTAGGTCTCATAAATAAGTAAATGATGGAACCTAGATTGGAACCTGGGTGTGCTGGCTTCTAATGTAGTGTTCTTTTTCTAAAAAAAATTAATTTATTACTATTTTTTGATCGTGATAAGTATATATATGTAAAGAATCATCTGCCTTCACATGTACAATTCAATGACATTATGCTTATCATGTTGTTCAACCTTTACCATTATCAGTTCCAAAATTTTCCCATCACCCTTAACAGAAGCTCAGTGTCCCCTAAGCAGTGAATCCCCCTTTTCCCCCTCCCTCCCACTCACCCCTGGTAACCACTAATAAACTTTCATCTCTATACACTTGCCTATCCTAGATATTTCATATAAGTGGAATCATACAATATTTATCTCTTTGTGACTGACTTACTTCCCTCAACATAATGTTTTCAAGGTTCATCCATATTGTAGCATGTATCAGGACTTCATTTCTCTTTATGGCTGAGTAACATTCCATTGTATGTACATACCACATCTTGCTTACCCATTCATCTGTTGATAGGCATCTGGGCTATTTCTATCTTTTGGCTATTGAGAATACTGCTGCAATGAAAACTGGTGTATAATGTGGCGTTCTTCCTATTGTACTTGCTTTATAATGAAATATGTAAGTGAATTGCATTTGGCTTTCATGATTTAAGTAAAACTAATAATTAATTTTTTATTACTTCTATCCAGGTACCTCTACACATCAGAGGCTTTCTTAAGTGTTTTTTAGAGCTCTTCCCCATCCCACTGCTTACTCTAGCACTCACACGCGTGCGCACACAAACACACACACACACACACACACACACACACACACACACACTTTTACTTACCCAAAGACTCAGGTTGGGTCTGACTCTTCATGATGCTGCTCTCCTGCTCTGACAGCTCTCTATTGTAGGGGTCTGAGGGTTTCATACTACTCAAATTAGAATCCTTCACATCACTAGCATCAGGCTGACTGGTATCTGAAAGTTCATCTTTGGTCTCATCATCTTGCATAGACTTTAACCAAGCCTCATTCACAAATATTATTCTGTCTTCGGTTTCAATATCTAGCCAATGTAAATAAGATCCATGAGATACAATACTAGAAAAAATTTCAATTATAAAATGCAAGAATGCCTATCATTTCCTCCATACAGTATACCTTTTTGGTACTTGGCCTTTTGACTGTTCATTTTCATGATGTGTTGCTGCCTTATCTGTTTAGCAAATCTGGCAGGGTTGTCCCAGGGTATGTCGAAGATCTCAGAATCTGTTCCACTCATCATCCCAGAAGGCTTCAGTTTTCCTGCTTCATCAACCTCAGAGAGTTTCAGGCTCTCAAATGTGAATACCTTGAAGGCCCGTTCTACTTCATTCCAGCTCAAGACTTCTGTAAGAAAGAAGGAGCCACGCTTCTAGGAATGCACTTATTACCATATACAGGGTTTACAGGGGGGCAACCAGGGATCTTTTCAGGCCAGACTGACAAGAGAGTCACACCATGATGGGTGTGCACCTGACTTTAAACATTTGCCCCACAATTCTGCATCAACTATCAAAGGTATCTAGTAATCAAAAAGCTACATCGAAATATAATTTTTGAGGTAATGCTCCCAAACTACGTCATAGCCTAATCAATATTAGGTGTCCAGATTAATATACATGAGATTTCCAGGTACCCTATTGGTTTTAAATTTAACATTTTTGAGCAAAAGTACCCTTTGCTGCTGTAATAATTTGAAACAGAGAAATTATTCGCTTGTGTCTAACATAGACTGTTAACCCATATGCGCAGGTGTGGAACTTTCCATAATTCCACTTTAAAGTTTATCGGCTTTCAAAGTATTCTATTCATTTGTGCATTTAGTCTTTTACAGCATTCATTCCTCCATTCACTGATTATTGTTTTCTATGTATCAGGCTTTGTCAGCCAAGCCAAAACCCATTGCTGTCGAGTTGATTCCAACTCACAGAGACCCTATAGGTTAGAGTAGAACTGCCCCATAGGGTTTCCAAAGCTGTAAATCTTTATGGAATCAGGCTGCCACATCTTTCTTTCACAGAGCAGCTGGTGGGCTCGAACTGCTGACCCTTTGGTTAGCAGCCAAGTGATTAACCACTGTGCCACTAGGGCTCCTTGTGGCTTTCTCATAGGTACATGGGATTCAAAGAAAAATCAAGATTTGGTTCTTGCACACTAGAAGTTCAAGGTATAGGATGGGAGGTAGGGATTAAAAACTGTACGTGAACTTCAATGAGAGAAAATACAGTGATCATGGCAGATCAATCATTCAGAGGTCACCTCTTCTTTTCAATAGACATGAGGGCAGTGAGAGAGCCCTTTTGGGAAAAAAAAACATAAGGAGATTCAGAAGAGAGACAGGGAAGAGGCAAAAGAATTCCAGAATAAAGAAGAGTTTGCTAATTCATTCATTTCAAAATAGTTTTTAAGCAACTATTGTATGTCAGTGATCATAATTAAAGCGGGGAACACAGCAGTGAACAAAGCAGTGAACATATTCCTGCTCTTATGGAGTATCCATTCTAGTGGGTGGGAACAGATAGTAAAAGATAAGTGTATGATATACCAGAAAAGATAAAGAAGAATAAAGCTGGGTGAGGGGATAAGAAGTGATAATGGTTGGAGAAGGGGCTTCTATTTTATATAGTCAGAAAAAAAAAATCCTCTCAATAGTTAAGCAAAAATATGAAAGAAATGGGGGAGCAAGCCATATGGATATCTGGGAGAAAAGTTTCAGGGTAGAAGAAATACGAAGTGCAAAGGTCTTGAGATGGGTGTTCTTGACACGTTCAAAGAATTGCAGTGAGGCCAATGCAAGGAGAGTACAGTGGAACAATGAGAGATTGACAGGTGATGAATTTGAAAAGTGGGTGGCAGACAGCTTGGATTTTACTCTGAGTGAGCTGGGAGGCCACTAGTGGGTTTTGAGTTGAGAAGGCACATGATCTGACTAACATTTTAGAAGGACAATTCTGGCTGTTGTGAAGAAAAGACTGTGGGTAAAAAGGTGGAAGCTGGTAAACCAGTTGGAAAGCTATTGAAATAGTCCAGGTGAGAGCTAATAGTGGACTAGGATGGAATGGTAGTGAGGGATGTTGTAGGGTTGGTTTGGGGTGGGAAAAAAAGAAGAATCAAGGATGACTCCAAGGTTTTGGCAGAAAATAGTTGCCATTTACTGAAATAGGGAGGACTGTGAAGGGACAAATTTGAGGGGGAATCAAGAGTTTGGTTTTGGATCTACTAAGTATGAGGTGATGAAAGAGAAAAGAGGAAGGGTCAAGGGTTTAGGATAGGACAAGAAGGTGGGATATGTGTGAGATTTCAATGGTGGCAGCAGAAATAAGAACCCTGAACTGTATGTAGAACTTAAGGGGAGAGAGAATGGAATTATATTATAAGGCCAAAGGAGAAATGGAGTTTGGCAGGATAAAGGGAAAGGGCAGATGTTCTGAGGTGCATTTAGAAGAGTGTAGCTCTGTAAACATGAGACTCAACAAATCCAGGTCCACTAGACTGTACCCTGCAATTCCATGAGGTGATGGTATGACAGTATTCAAAAAATTCTGGCTTTTTCCATTACTAACCCTACTTAAAAATGGATAAAGAAAGCAAGATAGAAATTTTTGGCAATCTTGTTAGGGTTAGAAATGAGCAGGAAAAATCTGCATATGCTTTTCTCTTTTCTAGGTCAAATGCGTTCTTGCCAAACAAAGATGTCCATGTAATTTAACTTTCCTTTTTTTTTAAGGAGCAACACAACAGAATATTGCCTCAAGTGGGAAATAGAATTTGTTTGGGAAATGATGGCCTATATCATAAAATCCCAGTGAACTCTATGTCGAGAAGCTGATTCCAGATGTTCTTAATGATGCTTCCTCCCATTGTCCTTAAAGAGTATAAAATGGGCCTTCCAGTTGTAAGGGTAGGTTAACTTGAATCAACTCACTTGTCAGCACCACACCAACAAAGGACTCTCTAACAATCTTTGTATCCCCAGGCCTAGGGCCAATTACAGCATATAAAGGGTGCTCACTACATGCAGATTGGACCATCAAATCTCTACTGTGATTTTCTTCCTCTCTCCTGCTCATTGATGTAGGGGAGATAAAGAGACCAGAATGCTAGTCTTCACATTTCCACTATTGTTATAATTTTAGGGCAAACAATTTTTTTTTTTTAAATTGTGCTTTAGGTGTAGGTTTATAGAGCAGACTAGTTTCTCAATAAGCAGTTAATACACATATTGTTTTGGAACATTGGTTGCTAACCCTGCAACATGTCAACACTCTCCCCTTCTCGACCTTGGGTTCCCCATTTCTGTTCGTCCAGCTTTCCTGTTCCCGCCTGCCTTCTCATTCTTGCCCTGGGGATGGTGTGCCCATTTAGTCTCGTATACGTGGTTGAGGTACGTATATTACTATTTGTTTTATGGGCCTGTCTAATCTTTGACTGAAGGGTGAACCACAGGAATGACTTCAGTAATGAATTAAAAAGGTGTCTGGGCACCATACTCTTGGGGTTTCTCCAATCTCTGTCAGATCAAATAAGTCTGGTATTTTTTTGTGAATTTTGTTCTACATTTTTCTGTATCTCTGTCTGGCACGCTTTATTGTGATCCCTGTTACAGCAATCAGTGGTGGTAGCCAGGCACAATCTAGTTTTGCTGGACTCCATCTGGTGGAGGCTGTGGTACTTGTGGTTCAATAGTCCTTTGGACTAATCTTTCCCTTGTGTCTTTGGTTTTATTCATTCTCTCTTAGGGCAAATAATTTAACCTCCCAGTATTTCAGATATCTTATCTGAAAATAGATTTGGACTAGATTAATTCCAACGTTCCTTTTGGTTAGAAAAATTTATGGTTCTATGATTCATCCTTCATAAAAAATGAATTCCTGGATAGGAATATTGTTCTCAGAATTTGACCTCAGGGTTTCTGAGTAGCACAGGCTACAAAATATCCATATCTGCCTCCTAGGTCAAATTCTCTCTTATTCACTTCCCATCCTTCTGTGTGGAGGTGGTCAGAGGAAGTGCTGATGTTAGTTTTAACCTGTGAACATTTCTGCCAAATTCAGATTATCTGAACCTTCTTTTTCTCTTAGAAAAGTAAGGGCTACGGAGAGAAGAAAAAAGAAGACACAGAGGAAAAATTCCTTAATATAATATTTCCTTCCTAAATAATAAGAGGGACATAGTTGAAAGTGGGGTTGTTCTGAATAAAGTACTTTGTAACTATCTTTCTTGTTTCCCTCCCTTATGAAGGTTCCAGAACAGAATATGGGAGGCAAAGAAGCACGGGGAGAGCAGACAAAAAAATTTGGACAAATCAAACCGACAGAAGAGAGATTTACTATGAAAAACAGCTCCCCCTACTCTTCTTGTTTTTTCACTCTCTGACTCTAATTGCCATTTAATCTCTCAACTAGTGAAAAAGCAGCTAGTTTCTAATCAGAACACCATACTTTTGTGTTACACTCTTGTAAGCTGGGTGCCAGAGGAATACGTCTCAGAGCAGTTTTTCAAACTTAGATTTTGTAAAAACAGCGTGGAGGTGGTGTCTGAGCTCCTCTCACTTCACAAGGGGGAAGGAGAATCAAGATCAACAGCCCAAGCCTGATTCCTGTGAGGTGGAGGTCAGACATGCCTCCACCCTCCAACTGTTTTTACTAATTCTAACATCAGCTGTCCCTCCCACAGGACTCTCTACTTTGAGCTTGATAATTAATTGCAATGGCCACACAGAACTCATAGATGATACTCACGATTATGGAGTTTATTAGGGAAGTAACAGGTTACAATTCAGGAACGCTCAGTATACAGTTCTTCGGTCAGGACAGCCTGTTCCCAGCTGTGCCCGTAGGCACACTCTCCCTGGCCCCTTGGCCTCTACCCTGCTCAGGCAAGTGTTACAAAGCTCTTTTAGCTTTGCTGATAAATGCCCCGATGCACCCCACTCTGCCAGTAAGCCTTGCCCCAAAGGCACTCAGCTGTAGCTCCTTGGGTCACCAAACCTAGCTCCACCAAGTGACCAGAGGCACCCTACTCTGCCAGTAAGCCTCCTGCCCAAAGGTACTCAGCATTCTCGCTCTGTGGGCTAAGCCATCTTCTGCCGGTCTCCTGGTTCTGCTGCTGCTATTTCTCTGCAGCTGCTTCTCGCCGTCTTCAGTGTTACAGCTGTCTCTCTCTCTCAGTCTCCAGGTTCCAGGAGCTTTTCAGTGCAAGGATCCTGGGTCCAAAAGGTACACTTTGCTTCTGGCTCTTCTTCCTTGGTGGTGGTGAGATCCTCTCTTCCTGCCTCTGGGATGACTCATTTTAAGCCTAGTGGGATGGAAAAACTGGCCAGTCCTCTTGGTAGGCCACAGTTACCTTATTTGCACAGTCTAGCCCAATCACTTGGGTGGGAATTATAAGACCATGGCGAGAAACGATACACCAAAGTGATCCATAGCACTGAAGATTTCATGACCTCAGAGAAATAAGTAGCTATCAGAGTTCAAGATGTGGCTACAATAATTTGTTTAATTTTGTTTCTTTTTAAATTTTATTGAGTATGGAAAAAATATACAAGCATATTTGAACACATGATTGGATTAATAAGAAAATGGTGATCCAAGCTGTAAGTCAATCAATGGGGAGATATACCAAGTTTCCTCTTTAAGAAGTGGTGATCTCATTGAATTAGTGTTTCTTCCTCTTTGTTCTTCATGATAGGGTACTGTTATAGTCTTACATCATCGTAAATTTCCTAATCTACTGCACAGGACTACTCAATAATTAACTTTTGCACTGGAATATAAGGCTTTGATCTTTTTTTTTTAGAGGCATATGCACACACAGGGTGGTGCAAATGGTGAAGCACTCAACTACTAAACAAAAGGTTGGTGGTTTGAACCCACCCAGATGGTGCCTCAAAAGAAAGACCTGGCCATCTGCTTTTCAAAGGTCACAGCCTGGAAGCCTCTATGGAGCACAGTTCTACTCTGACACACATGGGATTGCTATGAGTCAGAATTGACTTGATAGCAACTGGAAAAAAAAATACATACGTATATATTTTAATGTTATGTCTCATCTACTGATTAAGACTGGATATTATTCGTGAGTGGGGCTGCCTTGTGATAAGAGATACCAAGGGTTTACCAGAAGAATTTAAGATGCGAATTCAGACAGATATCTCCGAATGGGGCAAAGTTGCATTGTCAGGCTTGCTCTTCCCACTTTCCAGATAATGTCTCTGCAATGTTATTGTAATACTTGTGCGATTTTCAATGATGATAAAGAGGTGGAGTGAAGAGGCAGTGGAGGGGAGCAGGGCATTGTCCTGGGAAAAGATTGTGACATTTTGGGATGGGAGGTTTTTTGCTTATTTATTTAAAAAATATGTT
Source organism: Dugong dugon (assembly GCA_030035585.1). Lineage (NCBI taxonomy): Eukaryota > Metazoa > Chordata > Mammalia > Sirenia > Dugongidae > Dugong > Dugong dugon. Next base: position 160,114,279 of record CM057462.1, read on the forward strand.
ATTTTTAAAATATATGAACCTTTAATCCTCTTAGCTAGGATAGGGATTACCACATCAGTTCCACTGATGTCAGTGGGGAGATGTGGTGGGGAGGGAGGGAAAGAGGGAATTATTCTGACTGTGGTAACACAGTGGAAAGAAAACCCAGTGAATCAAATTGAGGAATGTATGTTATGCATCATAGCTATCATATCATTATTAATGACGTTATTCAAGATAAGAAAGTTGTAGTCAATCAAAACACCCACCTCAGCCTCTGAAAGTTCTTTCAATAATCAAAAACTACTTTTTGCAAATAAAAGTGCAATATTATGAGGCACATCTGACCATTAATGAGTGAGTTTAGCCTAAGACAAAGGGAAGTACTCACCACTTGTACAAAAGTGCATGAGCTCATGAATTGTAGCTAGACGTTTAGTGCTGTTCCATGGTGGGGGCAGTGGGAATTGAAGGAATTCCCACAGTGGCAACTTGGACTGCATCTCCCGCTCAATTTGAACTGGGTCAAAATTCTTTTGGTCCTGATGAAAAAGAGCAACATGACAGAAGACATTAAGGTAAGCTGTCAAGTGCCTTATGCATATGGAGAAGGCTAAACATGATACCCTCACTCTCATTATTTGGGAACAGGGGAAATCAATGGTAATTGGGGAAGACAAACTGTTGGTATTTTGATGAATGTCAAAAAAGTGAGTTCCCACTTTGCCAGAAGTTTCTGGTGCACTAAAACAACTGGTTCCTCATTCACAGTTACAAACTGTCAAGTCCTCATCTATATTCATCTCCTTTCTGAGATTCTTTTCTGATCTCCACTAGTTTTTTAGGATACTTAACGATACTTAAAGAAAATAACTATAAAGTTTTAATACAACTTTGGTGATACTCACAATTCATTTAATGGCTAACTGGACTTTATAATAAGGCATGTTTTCTATGCTGACATAATTTCTCCCTTATTCATTTCCATTTTCTCTGAGATCCCACTTTTCAAGCAGGTATCCATTTTGGACAGTACTTTATTTTTTGTTTATTGTTGTAGTTTAAGTGAAATTTTACATTTCAAGTTAGTTTCTCATACAAAAATTTATACAGACATTGCTATGTGACCCTACTTGCTCTCCCTGTGCTGTGACAGCACACTCCTCCTTTCCACCTGATTTTCCAGGTCCATTCAACCAGCTCCTGACCCTCTCTGCCTTCTCATCTCACGTCCAGGTAGAAGCTGCCCATTTAGTCTCACGTATCTACTTGAGCTAAGAAGCACACTTTTCATGAGTATCCTTTTATGTCCCACAGTTGGATAGTACTTTTATGGAGCATTAATTAAGTTGATCTAATTAAGATTTCTTCAATTGAATAATTGCAAATGTGCTTTCTTGTATCAGTTCCCCTTAGGGTAATCTCATTACTGTTACCTTTAGTGCATACTTCTTGTGAGCAAGTGCATCATGGTAGTTCAGCAGGAGAGGGCCTTTGGGCACCACTTTGCTTTCGTTTTCTTCTTCGGATAATAATATCTCGTGGAGATTCTATTTAAATCAAAATAATAGCACTTTAAAAAGGGAATCCATACTTTTTCAAAGCATAAAAGCTCTTGGATATCTCATGCTCCCTCACCTTTTTCTCCCTCTCTGAGAGACAGAGAGAGGGTAGGATGGACACCATGTGAGCTGCAATTCTGTGATCTAAGCCATCTGCTCTGGGGAGTGGCTCCACCAAGCTAGGGGGTACAAGATCTTCTTCAGTTGCCACAACCTGTTGAGAGGAATTGACTTAATGGTCAGCTCTTTACTGATACATATTTCCATTGCTGTTAGTAAGAACAAGCCAGTTTTTATCAGTAAAGTACCCATGATTATACAAAACTTCATAGAAGTATCAGTGATTACCAAAATAAAAGGGAAAACGTTTGTGATCCATGCATTAAGGTAGATATAATCTTAGCTTATGATCCATCCTACGGCTTGATCTTTCTGCTTCCTATGTCCCATTTTATAATTATAATATCTAATCTCTGTTGGATCTTCAAATCAATTTTTCAAACATTTCCCTTCTATTTTGAGAGTTAAAACGTACAGAAAAGTTGGATGATACTACAAGGAATACCTGTAAACCCTTCAGCTAACCCATTTCTGTCGAGTTGATTCCGACTCATAGTGACCCTATAGGGGTAGAACTATAGAGTAGAACTGCCTCATAGGGTTTCCAAGGCTGTAATCTTTATGGAAACAGATTTCCAAATCTTTCTCCCTCAGAGCAGCTGGTGGATTGGAACTACCGACCTTTCAATTAGCAGCTGAGTGCTTAACCACTGCATCACCAGGGCTCCTTACCCTTCAACTGGATTTACTAATTTTCAATATTTTCCCATATTTGCTTTGCTCTATGTATGTATGTATTATTATTATTATTACTACTGATGAACCATTTGAGAATAAGTTGCAGGCATCATGACCCTTCACTCCTATATATTTCATCATGTATCTCCTAAGAATAAAAACACTCTCTTACATAACAATACAATGACCAAAAATCAGGAAATTTAACATTGATAAAATACTTTTATCTAGTATATGGTCTTTTCAAATCTGTCAATATTACCAGTAATATCCTTTATAACAATTTTCCCGATCTAGATTCCAGTCTAGGATCATTCATTGCATTCAGTCGCCATGTTTCTTTAGTCTCCTTTAACATGGAATAGTTCTTTAGCCTTCTTCATCTTTCATGATATTTTGGAAGAATACACTTTAGAATGTCATTTTAGGTTTATTTGATCTATTCCTCCTGATTATACACAGATTATGAATTCTTGGAAGGAATTTCATGTAAGTCCCTCTCACACTCTATCATCTCTGTAATCTTAGTATGCATCAGCATGCATCCAAAGCATACTCAACAGTAAATTTATAGCCTTAAGTACATTCATTAGGGGGGAAAAAAAAGGCTGAAAATAAATGAAGTAAGCTCTCCATGCAAAAATATGGATATTAAAATGCAAAATAAGCCCAAAGAAAGCATTAAGAAAGAAATAATGAAGGTAAATGAATAATTTAATGAAATAAAAAAAAAGTTGATGATTGAACAAAACGATGGTTCTTGAAAAAAAAAGAAAAGATATACCATTGACAACCATGATTAAGAAAGGAGAAGGCATAGGTAAACAACATGTATCATAAGAAAAGGGTCATAACCAGATACACAGGAAATTTAAAAATTCATGTATATAAATACTATAAAGAACTTTATGCCATATTGCTCACCTAAATAAAGAGGACATTTATAAGAAAATTACTAATGACTAAAACTGTCCTCAAAATTCAATAAACCTGATTAAATCTTTAGCTACAAAAGAAATTTTAAATGTTGTTAAAAAGATAATCAAAGATTCCCTGGGTAGCATAAATGGTTAAATGCTCAACTACTAGCCAAAATGTTGGCGGTTCCAACCCACCTAAAGGTGGCTCAAAAGACAAACCTAGTGATCTGCTTCTGAAAGGTCACAGCCTTGAAAACCCTGTGGAGCCGTTCTACTCTGCCCATGTGGGGTCGTCATGAGTCGGAGTCTACTTGACTGTAATCAACAACAAGCACGAAAGACCTAATCACTACCCTATCTCCCCTGCCAGACTCTTCTTCCTCTGCCATCTAAAACAGCACTAGTCCCAGATAGTCAGAAGGATATGGTCTACCAAAACTTCAGAGAATGTTATATAAACTCTTCCAGAGCATAGCAAAGGAAATGAGGATTGAGGCTGATGACCAAAGCAAATTTTAGTTTTATCTGAAATGTTTTGATCTTTGTAAAGAAGAATGCATTCAGGTATTATGTGTGTAATTTTAAAATAATTTTCTTTTAAAAAGCAAAGCTAAGACGGGGGAAGTGACTTACTCAGTTTACCATCTTGACAAAAGCCTCAGTACACCCACCTGCTCAAGCATACAATGCACTATCAGGGGCACAGAAATGAATTCCTCTGGAACTGGATTCAACAAATCATTGTAATATCTCATGTCTACTTCAGTTGTGATGACGAAAGTCACTATAAATATAGAAAATACCGTTGTCCAATTAACATGTGCTCTCCATTTCTTCCATCAAAATTTCATTCACAAATTCAAACTATGACCATGCAGTAATAAATGCAGAAACTGTCGGTCTGAACACAATATTGAGAGCATACATCTTTCCTTAAAGCATCAGCTCATGGTGTTGACCCTCCAGCAACAGGTTTCATACATGCCTGGTGGTGGAGCTTGCCGTTCTTCATATTGTGTTTTCTTCTTTCCAGCTGTTGCAGCAACAGGTTGTGGTGCCTAAAAGAAGAATAATTAAAAAGAAACAACTGAGATATCCAGCTGAGAGATGCTTTCAAATGCTGGTGTGAAAACATTCAACAGAATTCTGAAATTGTATAATTACGATCACACCACGAGATTATCTGTCAATCTTATGATCAGAGAAAAGGGTTTTTGTCTTACAAAGGAAAGAAGATAATAGATATGGACACCTCCCAATTTTCCCTAACAAAGCTTACTGAGAGATTGCAGGGAAAGTGATGGGGAGATGGTCACTGAGAGTCAGAAAGTTTTTCTTCCCTGGTCACTCACAACCCTGCCACTCTCCCTCTTGTGGTCCTTCAGTGGTTCCCTATTGTCTTCAGGATAAAACTCCAGTGCTTTAGCTTAGCACCAAAGGATGTTCATCACCTGGCTCCCTCCTCTCCAGCTTTAGTTCATGCTGCTCTCCACTTTGCATATATAACTTAGGAACACTGAGCTACTCCATGGTCCTGGCATGGGCCATGATACTTCTTTCTTTTCACCTCCATACCTTCGTATATCTTTGTCCCTTTCCTGAGAATATCACTCTGACCCTTACCCTCTTAGGCTTTTCATTAGGCATTTCACCCTCAACCATCATAACATCACTTTCCTTGGTAAGTCTTTCCTGTCTTCTTTCTCTCCACTCTAGCCTCCCAGATTAGGTTAAGTGCTTTTTTTTTTTTTTCAGTTTCTTCTACCCTGGTCTGAGCCCTGAGCTGACTACCCTCAAAGCACTCAATACATTATGTTGAAAGTATTGTTGACTTGTCTGCTGCTCCCTTTAAACATTAAGCTCAGTGGGGACAGGGACTGAGTCTTGTTCATTAACGTATTGCTGGCACCTTGCACAGCGCTAGCATGCCCGTTTTAATCAGTTGCCATCAAGTCAACTCCTATTCATGGCAACCCCATGTTTGTCAGAGTAGAACTGTCCTCCGTAAGGTTTTTAATGGCTGATTTTTTGGAAGTAGATCACCAAGCCTTTCTTCTGAGGCGCCTCTAGGTGGATTTGAACTATGATCTTTCCATTAGCAGCTGAGTATGTTAACCATTTGCACCACCCAGGGACTCCATGCTATCACATCCATTACCCATTGCCGTCAAGTCGATTCTGACTCATAGCGACCCTATAGGACAGAATAGAATTGCCCCATAGGGTTTCCAAGGCTATAAATCTTTATGTAAAGCAGACTGCCACATCTTTCCCCCATGGAGTGACTGGTGTGTTCGAACTGCCAAGCACTTAACCACTGTTCCACTAGGGATCCTTTGCTATCACACAGTAGGTGCTAAATAAATATTGGTCAAATAAATATGTAGTGCTGTTGTGATTAATTTATCAATATTCCTCCTTGTCCCAGATATTATTCATTGTACCCTGTGCTGAAAAGTGAGTTCCATCATCACTTTTGGGGGTGGCAGGCAGTTGGGGCACTTCATAAAATCCCACCACACATTTACCCTGCTTTCATAATGCTCCTGGGGGCCTATTTCTTTTTCACACACTCACATATTAAATCCTAGCAGGCAATATTCCCTCACTACTAGTATTTATGTAGTTTTTTTCTTCATACATTTTATAAATGTGAAAATTAGGTTGTTCAGTTAATTATTCAACCCACCAAAGACATTCAAACATGTGCCTACCTCAGAAATCAATAATGCTTCAAAGATAGGTTTCTCATGAACCACTTGTGGGACATTAATAAGCCGCATATTTTCCAAATAATGTTGGTGCTGCCTTTTCCAATCCAGGCTGTCATACATCAAGCAAGCAATATTTTCAAAAATAAAGGTACCCAATTCCATCTACAAGTGAGAGAATTGACAAGTAGTTATTAGTTTCAAATTGTTGGCATCAGATATATAGTTTGTGTCCCCTTAGCAGATAAATGTACCAAATTTTTATAAGGAAGAACTTCTTCAAACTCTTGAACCCCAGTCTTGATGACTGAGTGTTTATCAGTAAACCCTTCTTCCCTGTCTTGTTCACTACTTGTTCTGTTACTTTTGGAAGGCCTATGGTTGTCTAATCTTGTTGTTGTTGTTAGGTGCTGTCAATTCAATTCCAACTCATAGTGACAAAATGTGTCAGAGAAGAGCTGCTGCCCCATAGAGTTTCCTAGTTTATAATCTTAACGGAAGCAGATCTCCAGGTCTTTTCTCCCACAGAGCTGCTGGGTAGGTTTGAACCACCAACCTTTTGGTTAGCAGCTGAGTGCTTAGTCATTGTACCACCAGGGCTCCTTTGCCTAATATTATAATATTAAACAATGCTTCAACTAAGTAAGAAACATCCGATTCATTAGTTTCAGCATCATGACCTATATTTTTGGTATCTCAGTTCCTAAAATAACGTTTTGCTGTTAGATGGATAATATCAATATCCTTGGCGAAAGACAAGCTATGGATGCTTTCTTTCTTTTTTTTAAGGTTCTGAAGATAGATTTCTTTATTATTGTGTTTTGCTATTTTTTTTTATTGTACTTTAGATGGAAGTTAACAGAGCAAATTAGTTTCTCATTAAACAATTAAAACACATATTATTGTGTGACATTGGTTGCCAGCCCCATGACGTGTCAACACTCTCCCCTTCTCTAGCTTGGGTTCTTCATTTCCATTTGTCCAACTTTCCTGTTCCCTCCTGCCTTCTCATTCTTGCCCCTAGGCTAGTGTGCCCATTTGGTCTCGTATACATGGTTGAGCTACATGTATTATTGTTTGTTTTATGGGCCTGTCTAATCTTTGGCTGAAGGGTAAACCTCAGGAGTGACTTCAGTACTGAGTTAAAAGGGTGTCCAGGGGCCATGCTCTCAGGGTTTCTCCAGTCTGTCAGACCAGTAAGTTTGGTCTTTTTTTGTGAGTTTGAATTTTGTTCTATATTTTTCTTCAGCTCTGTCGGAGACCCTCTACTGTGATCCCTGTCAGAGTAGTTGGTGGTGGTAGCTGGGCACCATCTAGTTGTGCTGGACTATGGATGATTTCTTCCTTGGCTATACAAGAACCAGAATGGAAACCACCTGCTCAGCTTTGTGTATCGTCCACCCAAGTATGCTGCAGTATACGTGCAATCAATATTTCTTCCTTTTCCTCCCTTCTTCCTTCTTTCCTTTCACCTGTCATTTTTAGGGAAAAACACTAAGAAATTCTGATAGACTACTGCTTCCTTAATACCCACAAATTTTATTAGCTGGCAAGCAAGTTATACATTGGATATCTCTATTACCTGGGCCTTAATTTCCAGAAGCAGGAAAGCACTGTGATCACTAGGTCTGTCTGCTTGAAAGCAAAGGAGGATTAAATAGCTTATCCTGTGTCTGAGTTAGAGTCAAGATTTAGTGAGATAGCTTCTTGTAGGGCCAGTGAATCACATCCTGGCAGGAGTTCCAGTGAAGTACACAGCTCTGCCCATTATCACAGCACACATGTTAGTCTGGGGTTTATGTGCCCACTCTAACACTGAGCATTCTTCATTATGCTTCAACTTCACATTCCTTGCCCAAATTCTGGCATATAAACACTTTCTGTTTGCTTGTTTGTATTTATGTGAAATATGGTAAATCTTCCACCAAATGAGCTCTTCTTGGTTTAACCTAGTTAATTCACTTTTAAATCAAGCAGCAAATCACATGCTAAAAGCCAGCAAATTATTTCAGCAACCAAGGTCTTAACTTGAGATGCTGCAGATGTCTTACGTGAGCAGTTAGCACTTCTTGATGGGCATTTATTTGATGCAAAGCTTTCGTTACCTTGGTTCAACAGAAATACAGCCTGCTTATTTGCAGCCAAAGTTCCTAATGCTTTCCTCTGACTGCTTGGCTGGCTCTACCTTGGATATGAGGCCATTTTCAACTTACAGATACAGTAGAGCATGCGACAGGTTTAAATGTTCACTGCAGTCAATGTTAACAGGAAGCAAGGAGTTCTTCACTTTCACAACATGTACTGAGTCTACTTCTATTAGAAGTAAATTTATCACCTTCATGTTCATTAAATGATCCTAAGTTGGAACTGAACTTTAATTTTAAAAATTAAATGCAATGACCTTTTCTTCTGGAATACACCCCTTTTACTGAACCATTTTCAAGACTCCTTCCCCATTGTCCTCGATACCAGCTCCTTCACTCAAACCTCAACTTGTAGAGGTATGTCTGGGCTCTAAGGCTACTGTAGTCAGGCTGGAGGACAACCCTGGCATGAAGAAGTTGTTAAATAAATTTTGTTAATTGACTGATAGGAAATGTGACCAGCTGGGCAGCACAGCCCTAAATGGCTCTTTAGAGAGCTGAAAGTTTTCATTGCTGATAGTTATTTTCATGTCGTAATTAAACACACCCTCTACGTTAGTCTTCCAGTTCCGAAGACAAGCATGTTCTGCTTTAACGAGAGTATTTCAACTAAGCTAATAATATCTTTTCAACATAGTATAGGTTTTCTGTGGAGCCCTGGTGGTGTAGTGCTTAACAGCTCAGATCCACCACCCACTCCTTGGAAACCCTATGGGGCAGTTCTAATCAGCCCTATAGGGTCACTATGAGTCAGAATGGATTCAATTTAATTTCCATCTGACCTCTTCCAATCTATATTTTTTTTTAAAAACAAGATAGAGCCACTATCACTTTCCCTAAAAATAAAATGATTAAAGTCTAATAAACAGAAAATCATGGGCACCAGACTAAGAAGCAAGATCATAGAAATGGTGCTGGGTCTTTCAAAGTTGCTATTTTGTGGCATTCATGAACATGTCCTCATGAAGCAGTGGAATGTACTCTAACTTGAAATATATTTCAGCTCGTCAGCCTCTGCCTGGAGAGTGGTTAAGACATACAGAAGGGAGCCCTAGCTAAAGCAGGAGCAAGAGGTACTTCATTTGATGCTACCTTAGAAGATTCTTTTTGTTATCACCTCTGAATTATGGTTCTGGCATTATATATCTGGGATCTCTTAGACTCTAGGGGAATCAAAAATGTACACAAGTTCTTGACAGGGTATGCAGCCAGGCCTTGACCCAAACGAGAGGAGGAGTGTTTCTCTGAAATAGAAATTTGTGGATATGGGTTTATTTAGACATAGACTTCATGTGCTTGGGAGAGGAAGAATAAGAAGTTGGATTTGAGGTTGGATTTCAAAATTCCAAGGAAATAACCTCTCCCTCAAACGTATCTCACATTTGTTGAGTGTAATCCAGAATTCTAATAAAATAGGAAGGGATATCTTTGGGATAGGGGAACATACTGACCCAATTTAACATGAAGCAGTAAAGGACAAATGGCAAGAGATCCTTTTCAGAGATCGAGTTTAAGAGGCAGGAGAGTGAAAGGCAAAGCAGGAAGGCTGAACATATCTAGATGAAGTGGTGGGAAGAGGCAAAGCAAAGGGAGTCTAGGGTAACCGATTTTGCCCAGGACTAGCTCTGCCTTCAGCCACAGCTTTTCTATGCTCAGCTTCATTCTCAATATACAGCACTAGGCTAATATTTATTCTTGCTGTTGATAAGTTATCAGACTTAAGTGTTCTGCTTCTACATAGTGACATTTAATGCCTATGTTGCGAGTCTTAATAACTCAAACTAATCTATCCATTGATCTTCTTTGACACTTATACAAACCCTGTCCATCCTCCAAGGTTCAGATTTGGGCCTCCCTCCTCAATATTTTCCTATACTTCAAGTCCACGTCCATCTCAAGGTAATAGAATCAGGGCCTCTCAAAGTCAGAAGTGGCCATGCGCCAGCCCATGGCCACGAGAATCCTAGTACTCTTTTGGCTCAGAAATTGATCCAGGCTCTGATCTCAATTTCCTCTTGGACCATCGGCTTTTTTTTTTTTTTTTTTTTTTTTTGTCAGCACCTACAGTCATTGCATGGAGACACCCCTCCACCTCCTCCAGCCCACTTTGCCTGGCTTCCTTCGTGGCACTCACTTGATGTGGCACTTCTCCATGACTCTGCTTTCAGTTTAGCTACTTGATGCTGAAATACATGCTCCTGTGGGGGATTCAACACCCCTGGCCCTTGGTTTTTTGAGACAAGGCAGTCAATCAGAAAGAGACCTGAGAGGTTTTCTATAACAGAGGAATGCCTGAGTACCTTCCATAACATCTGTGGTTAAGTTGTCACTTGACCATTTCATTTTTTAAACAGCCCCATATATCTGGCATTTGCTATTTTTTTTAAAGTTTCCTATTTCTTCTTTCTCTGAATTACTATGAAACTTAGAGATTGTTTCACATAACTGAGCACTTAGTTGTATACCACCTGGACTGTTGCTTTTCAGTTTCATGGTTTTAGTCTTGCTTCTCTGCAAGCTCCACTGATAGCAGAGGCCAGTAAATGCTCTCAGGAAACACGTACTGATTGATGGGCTGAAGTCAAGCCATCCTATTAGGATATGTCTTGTTGGCCAAATATATTAAAAAAGATGATTCTGGTAATAAAAACGAGGGCCTAGAAAAACATTATTAACTGACATATGTGTATATATAAAGACCTATACCATTGCCATCAAGTTGATCCCGACTCATAGCTGCCCTAGACAGATATGTATAATTTATTATTTGCACCATTAATATATTATATGTTAATACACTAAACACAACTAGAACTTTGTTTAGGTAAAAGATAAAGCTATGTGTCATTCATAAGAGAATTACCATCCTACATCTTCATCTGTATCTTTTATTAATAATTTATTTTATTATTCTTGTTGTTGAAATATGCACAGCAAAGCATACACCAATTCAACATTTCTACATGTACAATTTAGTGACATTGATCTCATTCTTCAAGTTGTGCAACCATTCTCACCCTCCTTTTCCAAATTATTCCCCTACCATTAACATAAACTCAATGACCACTAAGCTTCCTACATAACCTTCCAGGTTGCTGTTGTTAATTTGATCCCATATAGATAGTTCTTTAAAAGAGTATGCTGCTGAAGGTTCATCTTTATCTTATTCTTTGTCACTAATTCATGCCCTAATAGCTAAATAATGATGCCTTCAGTGTAATCATTGTTCTGAAGATAAAAGAGCATAGGATAAAGATAAAAAGCCTAGCACTTGTCCATAGTTAAAAAAAGAACCAAATCCTTTGCCATCGAGTCGATTCTAACTCATAGTGACCCCATAGGACAGAGTAGAACTTCCCTATAGTTTTTTCAAGGCTGTAATCTTTACAGAAACATACGGCCACATCTTTCTCCCATGGAGCAGCCTTTCGGTTAGCAGCCAAGTGTTTAACCACCGCGCCACTAGGGCTCCTTTGTAGATAGTTAGTGCTCAATAAATATCTGTGGAATGAATGAAAGTGGGAAGTAGAAACAGAGTGTCTCATGGTGGAACCATCCACTCTCACTAATGTGTGTACTGACCATCATCTCACTGTCTGCCCAGTCTGAAGGAAAGTCCTCTGCTTTGACAGTGTATTCAAGTCGAGCAATATCATAGAGATTTGTTTCAGGTTTCTCGTTATTCAGGATTGGGTCCAAGTACTTCCAGAAGATTTCAAGTTCTTTTATGGTATTCTCTTTCTTCAGTTTTTCTGCTTGTATATCTAATAATAGCAACACATTTATACTACAAAATGAGCATGTGAATTTATTTCTGCTTTCAGTAGATGTGGTAAGTCATATGCATTGCAGGATGTCTGTACATTACCCAAAAATGCAAATATAGAGTTGTAATTTTGAGAAGTTTCTGGAACTGGAGTAGACAATTATGAAATCAGAGGGTTTTACTTTGGGAATGGATATTAAACATGAGCTTGCCTCATCTCTTCATTTTATAGTTGAGGCCCAGAAAAATTATGACAAGATCACACAATTTTGGAGCTAAATACGTTCAGTATTACCATCATCATTAGACTGTATTTATATAGGACAATAGATCAGTTTTTCTGCCACATCACTTTTTGACCATCTTAGTGTCTGTTTTCTGTATAACTGGTTAGAAATGCAGTTGATCCAGTTCTCTTTCTCAAACGGCTTCAAACAGACTAAATCAACCACTTATGTTTCAGTTAACTTTTGGTAACATTAAAATAACTATAGGCTTCTCTGCGTATTTGAGCTACGATTGTAAAATAATAACAGGTTTCTATAAAATTACACACGAAAATCTGCCTGGAATATTTATGTTCATTACATCTATATCTGAATAGTGGGCTCTACTACCAAGATCTCATTATTCTTATGTGAAGTCTATTGTTAATATTTTTTATTTTTACATATTAAATATTTTTATAGACAGTATATGTTTGAAGCTTATGCAGCATATTCTCACTGGCTTCAGTAATAAATTATTTAACATTTTAACTGTCCTTTGAGGTACTTGGGAATAGGCTGGGTTTGAATCCCAAATCTTTTACATAAGATCTGCCTGTAACCTGAGAGTCCTTTTTGGTAAAATGGAAATAATAAAACATACTTCCTAGTGTTGTGAAAATTACACAAAGCCCTTAGCATTGAGCCTACTTAAAGCCCTTAGCATTGAACTTACTTCCAAGGCTTGTGTCCAATAAATGATACCTAGTGTTATTATCAGGGACAGCAGTTTCTAACTTTGAACAGCAACTTAAAAAATGCAACGCTATAGAAATGGGAATGTGGCTATGTAAGTCACAAAACACTAAGCAAATAATATGATTAATAAATAACAATAAAAGTGACAGCATATAGCAGAAAGAGCCTGGACTTCTAGTTTGAACGGGCTGATGCTGAATTCCAGTTCTACTGTCTAAAGTATACAGTAGTATTTTTTTCCCTTCCCACAGAAGTAGTCTAGCACAGTTCCCTTAGATAAAGACCCCAAGGCTCAAAAGGGCTGAATGGTAGCATGGTCAGAACTTCATCCCATGACTTTCTAGTTTAAGACCAGGAAGATAAAGTCTTCTATCTGACTTATCACAGATAAGCCTGCATCAGAGCAGGGTAAGAATCCACGGCTCTGACCTCTGTTGGGCCATGTGGTAACTGTGGCTTCTGGAAGAACAGATTAATTACAGTTGCTCCATCCAGCCCATGCCCTAGGTAAAAGTTATGGATCAAATGTTCCTGAGAAATGCAGTTGGATAACCAAGCCTTCTGACCTGCAGTCTATGTTCTCTGTGGCTACACAGGGACATTAAGCACAGAGTATGATTTTAATTTGCAAAATTTACAACTCTTGGCTAGTGCAAGCAGAATAAATAGCAAATCAAAGTCTTGAAAGGATTTAATAATGTGTGTATTGTATGACTATGTTTTGGACAGAAAACAGTATTCGTACTTTAAAGATAGTGGGTAGTATCGAAGGATTCAGCTTTAGAACAGTAAGTTGTGTAGCAGACTGCATACCTTCTGGCTGAAGAAAAGCTTCCTGCTGCTGACTAACTGCTGCCAGGTGTGTCTGCAGAGGTTCGTAATTCTCTGAAGATATTTTAATCACGCTGCTTATGGGAACGCCAAGCTCAATCATAATCGCTAATAGTTGAGGATTGTTGAAGCCCACAACTATAATGTAATGCTGGGCACCATCATCTGGCTCATCATCTGCTCAAAATACCATAAAGAAGAGCAGTCATCATTTAAAAGGAGTACAGGTTGCACTTAGTCAGTTAGCCAGTTCAATGGCTATATACATTATACATGCATTTATAATCTCTCTGGCTTGCCAAAAACCATCCAGTTGGCTGAAATGCAATCACGTTGACTGCTTTTCATTATTGCCCTTCCAGTAAGAAGGCTGTGGCCATTGTACAAAATGTTAAATCACTTTTGCAATTGAAATGTAGGTGTAATAGGAGGACAAACATACAAGGGGTCCGTGGCCATGGAAAATGTGTGCTTGGGTCTTTGTCAAAAAGTTTAGGCTGCAACTTTTTTTTGGTTCTAATCTTTTTTGAACAACGTCTAGCTTTACTCCTGAAATACATGTACCTGCAGCTTTGTGGTTTTATTTTATAAGTAGAGGTGTTTACAGGAGAGGGAAATATTGAAAATGGATGTGCTGCCTACAAAAGGATTGTGCCTATTTGTCAATAGGTGTGGGTGCTGCGTATAGATTATGTAACAACTATGTCTTAATTGCATTAAATTTTTTAAATTTATATTGTGCCCTTTTCTAAAATTTTTATCCCCTGTTTTGTCCTGGTTATACTGTTTTATTAATATTAAAACATGGGTTTAACTTAAAATGTGATATTCTGGGGGATGAGAATAAGGTTACTTGTAGTTATACTTCAACATTGATAGTACATGAAAACATTATATTTCACAATATCCTCTTAAGATCACCTTATAAATAGTGCAACAAAGGCAGGAAGTTTTAGTGATCTGTCTTCTACCACTAAATAAATCAGTGCTGATATGACCCGTGGAATCCATAATGTCATTGTTCCTAAGTCCAATGGTTTTAAAGCAGAGATATGTGAGAGGATTCAATTGGTAAAGGATGTCAAAGTCCACCATCTCATGTAAATACAATGCAGATAATAATAGGTAACTCCATTTGGATTCAAGTGACAAGGGCAATCAATTACTTACAGCTGCCTACCTTGGTTTAATCATTTTTATATCAATAATCTAAAAAGAAAAATTTCTAGTTGCTCTATCTAGGACAAAATGATAGTGGGAAAAGTTGGAGTCACGAAGCTATATGTTCTGCATGAGTCACACATGAGTTGGTCTGATTTTATTACACTGAATCTGTATTTCTGTCATGACAAGAATCACTTTGCATTATAATTATGCATAAATTTCCTTTATGTCCCCAACAAAATACTAAGCTTCTTGGGGGCACAACCGACTTGCTACTTCACCTTTTATTAGCACTATGTGAATGTGCCTAGCAAGACACATGCTGAATAAATATTTGTTGAAAGCATAAATGAATTGCAAATAGAGATATTTTTCTATTAGGGTGTCATGGGCAATAAGAGAGTTACGGTTTTATACAGAGTGAAAAGGCTGGAAAAGATTAAGCATAGTTATTGGAATGATTTCCCAAGTTACTTCATAGGTTATAAAGCAAGAAGTTAAAGGTAACCAACATAAGAGGCATCTTACTGACCAATGTAACGTTTGGTGTCATCTTCTTCTCCCCTCCGTTTTAACTCGGTGGACTTTTTCACTGTTGCGTTTGCCTCAGGCTGATCCTTTCCCTTTGCTCCTCCTCCTTTGGCAACCTTGGCACTTGGGGCCTTCTTCTCTTTGGGAGATTTTCCTTTCCCTTTATCCTTTTCTAACTTATATCTGTCTTCTACCACCTGGAAAGAGAAAATAATTTTTTGCTTTTTCTCCAAATCATATAGTGAACAAACAATGGCTTTTCTACTGTCAAGTGAATTAATTCTTCCTGTATTTCACTCAGTTGATTGTTTATTCATTAGTTTTTCATTTATTCATCCTCCAGGTGAGGATAGCGGAGATCCCAGTTTGAGCCCAAGTTGTCATACAAGCACATTTGCACGTGAGGACTGGATGGATGGGTGCCAGGAGGTTGTTTACATAAGGAGCCTTCTGGAAGAGAATTCATCCTAAGGAAGAGTTACCAAAAAACAAAAAACAAAACAAAAAAGCAAACTCGTTGCTATCGAGGCAATTCCAACTTATAGCAACCCTATATGACAGAACAGAACTGCCCCACAGGGTTTCTAAAGAGCAGCTGGTAGATGCAAACTGCGGACTTCTGGTTAGCAGCCGAGCTCTTAACCACTGCACCACCAGAGCTCCAAGGGAAAGTTAAATGTGGCCTAATAAACCACGTCAGTTGTTTGGTAGAGGGGGAGGGAGGAGGGAGGATGATTTGAATACATTATGGTGTCAGGAATTCAGATTTATCTTTTGGCCTAACCCTGGGGAGCTCTTGTCTGAGTCTTAGACATGGATGGGGTTGTTTATTTAAAACAAAACAAAGATTAAAAAAAAAATGAAAACAGAAGGAACAGTTTTCTCTAAAATCTCCATGATAAAGTTTTTCATAGTTAAGTAATGCACTGACCATTTTTAAAGGTTAAAAATTATTTTGGAAACCCAGCACTTTTTGTTATAATGCTACTTACGTAGGTACAGATATAACTAACGGTTGCTAGTCAATGCATTCAAAGATGAAATTGGCACAAAACATCAGTTGGCAACATGAATTCTCTACACACTGCTCTGGAGCATGCTTAGATTGCTACTGTCCATGTAAACACCCAATTTCCCACCGTATTTTTCTTTTCAAACAATTACCAAAAGTTTTGTGCAGTATTTCATAATGTAATTAGGCTTTCAATTAGTGTATTTATAAATACAAACAGTTGTGTTCATTGAAATAATATGGCAGTACTTGATCATAAGGTGGTCATCCAGAAGATCCAGAACATGCCTATATCGTTATTTTTTCCATACTCAACAAAATTGAAAACAAGATTAAACTAATTATTGTAGCAACATCTTGGATTCTGATACCTACTTCTTTCCCTGAGGTTGTGAGTTCTAAGTTTGAAAAACTCTGCTCTAAGACATTGAGGGGCAGAGTAGAAGGCATATCGCTTTGGCACCTACCCAACAGAGTGTAACACAGAGGGGAGAGGAGCATTTTCCCTATTCCTTGTGGCCTCTGGATGTTGAGGGCTCTAGAGAATCCAGCTCTGCTTTGGCATGCAGGGCTAATGTCAGTGGTGCCTTGCATTCTCCACCTGTACCTAGCCCTGTTGCTCTAGTGATGGTGAACTTGCAGCACCACCAGCACCTATTCCTTAGCAGCAGAGGGAAACATGAGCAGAGGCCGGAGGTGTCACTCACAGTCTTAGGGTGGAGGTAGGCACAGAACCATGAAAGGATGTCATAAGTTCTAGAAAAGAAAGACAAGTTCAACGTGGACAGATAATATGGAAGTGGTAAAATCAACACCTTAGCAATGCTGGAGGAAAAGATAAAAAGAATATGTTCCTAGGTTGGAAGTAGAGGTTAAGGTCGACAGCTCTGTGCCAGATTGCAAAAGGGGATGAAAGGGAAGGAGGACATTGTCAAAATCAAGCTTGCCAAACTTCCCTAATGTTTCTGTTACCTTAGCCCCATGACACAAGTGAATAATCTCAACCATAAAGTATCAGACAGAACAGAAGTTTTGAAAATGTGTGGGATATCAGTATTCATTTAGTCACTTGTTCATTCAATGCCTGTTTTTCAGAGTTTCAATTGTTGTGGCAGGTTTACTCAGCAACAGAGGGAAACATCAGCAGAGGATGGAGGTGTCACTCACAGCCCTGGGGTGGAGGCAGAGAGGAGAGCACAAGGTAAGGTGTAGTACTATGAAAGGGCCCCAGCATTTCTCTCCGTACCAGGTATAAGTTAGTGCACAATGCAGGGCTGGGCTCTGCCCTCTTGAGCTCACAGTCTACTGGAAGAGAAAGATAAAAACCACATAAACAAAAAGATAAAAATATAACTAAAAATTTTAATGAATGTGAGGAAGAATAAATTACAATGTAATAATAGAAACATGGTAGAGGAGACCTCCCCAGATGGGCTGGTGAAGGAAGGCCTCTCTGAGAAGGTGACGTTTGAATGAAGACCTGAAAGATAAGTTCATCCATGTGAGAAGCAGGGAAAGAGTGAAATGTGTATGTGAAGGCCCTGAGGCATGGAGGAGCTTGGTGTGTTTAAGGAACTGAAAGGATATGAGTGTAGAAGGAGAATAATCGGCAAGAGGGTGAAACAAGATGAGGTGGGGAAAGCAGGGCAGAGGCTAGGTCCTCCAAGGATTTGGAGGCTGAGGAAGAAAGTTTTATATTTTATTAAAAATGCAATGGGAAGACCTTAAAGGGTTTTAAGTGAGGGGAGTAGTGTAGTCTTGTAAGATTGGAAATAAAAAAGCCAGTAAGAAAATTCTAGCAATAGGCCAGATAAGAGCTAACAGTAACTCAGATTAAGGTGCTGGCAGAATGGAGAGAAATGGATGCACTTGAGACCTATGTTGGATGTTGAAACCAGGGCTTTGAACCGGTTCTTTCCAGTTTGACCACCTGCTGAGAATTTGCATTTCCACGCCACATATACTGAATCAGAAACTATATTTAACAAGATCCCCATGTGATTCTTATGTATACATAAAAAGTTATACATAAGAATATATAAGTATGTCTACATTTTAACAAGATCCTAAAATCTACATTTAATATTATCACCAGGTGATCCTTATGTACACATACGAACACATAAATATACATATGTATACATAAGAATTGTCTGGATATCTTGTTAAAATGTATATATCTGGGGTGGAAATGCAAATTCTCAGCAGGGGGTTGAACTGGAAGGAACCAGTTGGAAGCCCTGGTTGAAACTGCAGGAGTTACTGAAAGATTAGATATGAGAAGTGAATTAAGGAGATAATATCAAAGATAATGCCCTGGATTTTTGTTTGAACAACTGGATAGTTGATGATGCCATTTATGGAGAAAAAGAGAAATGGTTTTCCACTGGTCCTACCCCATATGGAGCAAGGGAGAATGAATACTAAAGACACAAGGGAAAGATTAGTCCAAAGGACTAATGGACCACAAGTACCTCAGCCTCCACCAGACTGAATCCAGCACAACTAGATGGTGCTTGGGGCTACCACCACCAGCTGCTCTGACAGGGATCACAATAGAGGGTCCCAGACAGAGCTGGAGAAAAATGTAGAACAAAATTCTAACTAACAACAACAAGAAGACCAGACTTACTAGTCTGACAGAGACTGGAGAAACCCTGAGAGTATGGCCCCGGACACCCTTTTAACCCAGGAGAAGTTACTCCTGAGGTTCATCCTTCAGCCAAAGATTTGGCAGGCCCATAAAACAAACAATAATACCCATACCTCAACCATGTATACGAGACTAAATAGGCATACCAGCCCAGGGGCAAGAAAGAGAAGGCAAGAGGGGACAGGAAAGCTGGAGAAATGGAAACAGGGAACCCAAGGTCAAGAAGGGGAGACTGCTGACACATTGCAGGGTTGGCAACCAATGTCACAAAACAGTATGTGTATTAATTGTTTAATGAGAAACTAATTTACTCTGTAAACCTTCATCTAAAACACAATAAAAAAAAAGTGTTAAAAAAATAAATGGTTTTTACTTAAGGTAGGTGGGATATTAAGAGTGGTTATGTTAAATTTGAGATACTTGTGAGATGTCAAGGAGGCATTTGAATACATATGTTCTCTTCTCAAAAGAGATATTTGGCTGGAGTTACAAATTCAGATGTGGGTAACATACAATATTAATTAATTGGATGCAAAGATAAGCACTCACCTTGGGTGAGAGTTCTTGAGAAATATGAGAATTTAGCTTGGGATCAAGCCCTGAAGGAAATCCAACATTTACCAGTTGTGTATAGAAGGAGATTCCAGCAAAAGAGATGGAGGAGAGGCCAAAAAGCTAGGAGAGAGTGTAAAGCTGAAAGGGCAAAAACAAAAACAAAAACCAAAACCAAGCATTCGAAGTTGTAGGTCACAATGTCAAGAACAGTTAAGGTGGAGTGTGTTGGCAGAAGCTAGTCTGAAGTGAGTTGATGACAGAATGGGATGTAATGATAGGAACCACTTGTGTGGACAACTATTTTGAAAAGTTTGGCTGTGAAGGGAAATCAGAGCTCTGAGTTGTTCAGTGGATGTGGGGTGATGTGAGGTTAAGGTCCATCTATATGTATGTAAAGTTAGGAAAAGTTGTGTTTTGGGGCTTATGGAATGATCCAGTAGAGAGGGAGACACTGAAAGCATGGGAGAGATTAATGTCCTTGAGGAGGCAAGATGGGGAAAGACCAAGAGCATGTTTCAGTGACTGGTCTTTGATAGGGGAAAAAAAAAAAAAAAAACCAACCAAACTCTCCGTTGAGTTGATTCCGACTCATAGTGGCCCCAAAGAACAGAGTAGAACTGCACCATAGAGTTTCCAAGAAGAGCCTTGTGGATTCGAACTGCCAACCTTTTTGGTTAGTGGCTGTGGCTCTTAACTACTACACCACCAGGGTTTCCTCTTTGATAGGAGGAGAGACATTTTCTCAATTTAATAAGAGCAAGGAGAGGATGGGTGACTGGGATCAGATGCAAGAAAAGGAGAGCCCTTCATGATGCTAAGGAAGTATTTAAATTTTATCAAGTGACTTTGTGAGGCAAAGTCATCAACTTAGGATGGTCACGTAAGAGGTAGGAGGTTTGAATAAACAAGATAATGTACAGTCATTTCAGAGAGCGGAAGAGCAAGCATACTATAGAAATATGGAAGGATTCTGACAGCGTTGACAGCTTATTGGAAATTCTGAGATTGTGAATTTTAAAATAAAACGTCTATCTAGTGAATTCCTTCAGCTATATTTAGCTGCTAGGTACAGAAATGAAAATAATGGATCAGTGAGTTCATACTGGGAGGAGTTTTGTTAAATTATTATGATGGAACAAGAGAAGAGCAAGGGAGTTGAGATTTTTCAAAGGGATGACTAAAATGATATGGACCATGGGCAATAGCAGGAGAGGACAATGGATAGAAACTAATAGAATCCATAGATAGGAGGTTATGATGTGGTTGAAAACATTTTGTGAGGGAATACTGGATCATAAGCAAGAGGTAAGGATAAGAAATTGCCAAGATTAGAGAATGGGGCATCTCAAGATTTTGGAGCTGATGGGGGCTTTGATAATAAATTTCAGGATGTGGCCATGGAAGTGAGTGTCTGAGGTGGAGTGGACTGACCATTAGAGAACTGGAAATTAGTAGAAAGATGATTGACCAGCAATAAAAAACAGAAAAAGGAGTCAGAGAGGTGAAGAATGGCAGTGCTCATTCAAAATTGTCTTGATGGACTGAAAGGAGGGTCTGGACAGCCTGAAAAGTATATTCCTGTGGTCAGGTGGCTGCATCAGGCTATCAGAGCAGCAAACTATTGAACTAACACCCTTAGTTTAGTCTTGAGGTTCTCTACATAACTTTCTGGTAATTTGACTTCCCATGTACAGCTTGTCTACAGGGAGAAAACATTCAGTTATGGCTGATGTGTCAATCATGTAAAATTGACAGTAATATTCACAGCAATGAATTAGCAAATGGCTATTCTAATCATCACTGTCATTGTCGTCATCATCATCATCAACACTGTCATCATTACAGCTTCTACTTATTGAGTTCTTACTACATGTTAGATACTGTATATCATGAAGTCTTCATAACAACTACAAACGGTAGAACATGATCCTCATTTTTCAGATGGGAAAACAGAATTAGTGAGGGAAAGTAGCTGTTAAATCTCAAAGCTAGTAAGTGGTAAAGCTAGGCCACTCTGGCTCTAAAGCCCACGGTCTTTTTAAGTGATCCATAGAGCACAGTCAGTACCCTGAGTCCATTCAGCTTGGAGGCACTGGCAAGACTCATACAGGGCACTCTAACAGCCATGCCTTGGATCATGGCAAATTCACTAAAGTGAAACAACCTATGCAGCTCCTTGGTGGACAGCTAGCCAACTTTGCCTCAAAATCCACAAGTAACTTTCACAACTTCAATGTTAAATAAAATCTAAGGATGATCTTTTGAGCTGAAGAGAAGCAGCTATTTTAACTTAAATTATTCTAAATTTCATCAGCAAGAATAAGGACTTATTCACTTATACGTTCATCCATTTATTTAATCAGTCATCCTACAAAGATTTGCTGAAATTAAAAAAAAATTTTTTTCTTTTTTTTTTAGTAAGATCATAAGGGAGCCAACTCTACACTACAGGCTTACCTAAGCAGGATATGAAAGTCTGTACAAGCACATAATTCTCATCCCTTTTCAGCCTCTTTGCAAAGGTTAAAGTTCTATAAGGACAGGAACTCCCTGAGCCCCTTCTCCTGTGAGATTTCTTGGCATCCTAGAGCGAGCAGAGCGGTCCACAACCAAAATTTCAAATTAAGTGGCAAATTCTAGTAGCAGAGACTAGCTCTGCAGTATGTTAGATGCTTTCTAGACATCGTCTTCTTTAATTTGATCTCACAAAGCAGCCTGGATGATGGAGAATTTTATTCCTATTGTATACATTAAGACACCCAGCTTGCCCTAAGACACACAGCAAAGGTAGAGTCAGGGATTCAACACAAGCTGGTTTGACTCCAAACAGTAAACTCATTTTCTTTCTATGGTTTGCCTGCTAGTTTCAGTCTTTGACGCTCTTCCAACTTCTTCCTCAGGCCTGTTCATCCTTCCTCTACTCTAGCTTTCCAGGGGTCAAATCATACTTGCTGCATCTCCCTAAGCTACTTATCCTGCATTGTGCCTTCTTCACATAAGTCCTTTCTCTCTTTCTTTTTGTTTCTGCATTCCTTTAGAGAGGCAAAACCTGGGACACTGGAGAAAAACATCTTTTAATCTAATTTCTACTTACATTGAAATGATCAATCTCTACCTCCTCCATCTTCATAAAAGTGTTTTTAAAGAAGACCCTTATAAATCCTGACTACTTCTTTAAATAACTTTTTATGAGCATCTTCATAATAATTATTATTGAAAAAATATTTTAAAAACTTTAAAAAATTCTCATAATTCCACCACCTAGAGAAAATGGGTGATGAAGACTGCATTCTTTCAAAGTATTTTTATATAATTGTTCTCTATCACTTAGTGTCTTGCATTTCCCATATAACACTAGTATATTTTCAGTTGGTAGAATTTCAGAAAGTATTACTATGTAAAGAAGTTTGGGGGTAGAGAGAGGATTCTCTGGTGCCAGGAAACCACACCACAGAGAAGAGAAGCTCCAGATCCAGTTGGATAAGTCCTTGGTGGATCTCTGGACATATTCTTTCCCCTACCCAGTCCTTCTGCTCCCCAATGATGACTCGAGAATAGTGGTCTATTCCCCACTTCCTTGACCCCACATACTCAGGCTGTGCCAGGACAGTCTCTTTGCCCCTCTGGGGTGGACAGTGATTGGCTGGTTGGCCCCTAGAATTCTATCCTAGCCCAAAGGTGACATCCTTTTCTACCAAGTCTCGATCATAGGAAAATTGCCTTCTATCTTTTCTTTCCTTCCCCTGTATTCGCTCACATTCCCAAACATGGGTTTAGTCTTGAGACTGGGGGGCTGGTGGATGGGAATTGACCTGATTAGTTGAGAATTCAGCAAAATTGACCCTCTCCTAAATCATCAACTAAACTTTGTTCACACAAACTCGTTCTTTAGTCTTTCTTATTTTTGCATAACATAGCATGCATGTTTCCATATTATGGTCATCTGCTCAAAACCTAAAAAAAAAAAAAAAAAAAAAATCAGAAGGAATTCTTGCCAATTGAAGGCAAGAATGTGGGAGAGGGGCACATCCAAAAGGCCCCTCTCTCCACCATGATTGGGGAACACATGCTCCCCAGCATATGAAAGGAGAGTCAAGACAGTTACCGAGTACATTTTCTTTAAAATACAGTGTGTACAACAAGCATCTGGATGCCTCCTACTGCGAGAAATCTTTGGATAGGCACTGAGATTTCTTAACCGGTTAAGTCACATAGCAGATGTGGGGTACTTGTCCTAGCAATAACCAAAAAAAAAAAAAGTCAGCATTTCACATACTCAATTGAATATCAAGTGACAGCTACCTAGAATCATTAATCTCAAATTATTCTCATTTTTCAATGGGAAAACACAAAATTCTCCCTTTCTATAACAGTTCAATCTAATTATTTCATACTTCAAATAATTTTAGATCCTATTTTATTTCTAAACGACTTCTTGATATCAAACTTCAGATATAATTGTTAGGTATTCATTCTGCTATTCCTCACAATGATAGGAAGGTAACGGTAAGAGTTGGTAAAACTGGTGATAAATAAATATACTCCATTTTTTTTCTTATAGATAATAATGTGTCTACATATTTGTGTAGAACTTTGTGTTTCACATATGATCTATCACAAGATTATCACAATTATATTATTAGGAATATAAATAATAAATCATGTTCATGGAGGTTAAGTGGTTAAGGCCACTCCATTATTATGTGGTGTATGAGGAACTAGATCTTCTGAGTGCTAGTCTAGTTCTCTTTCCAGATATCATTCTACCTCATAGATAATCTATCCTGCTGTTTCCAGATGGTGGGAGGCCAATAAATGGCTAAAAGGAAATGTATGGGGACATGTAGTATGGGAAACAGTAGGTTAAGTTAAACATTAAACATTTCTTTTCACAAAACTCCCCTGTCTTTGATAAGCTAATGTGTGGTGTAAATCTCCAAAAGGAGTGTACAATACACAATGATTCCCAGGTTCATTTGAACAGGGGACCATTTTTTTTTTTTCATAGAGACCCAGGGCTAATAGTCATAGAACACACTTTGGGGAAGACAAGCTTATTGGAACATGTTTGGGCCCAATTAATCCATTTCTATAAGTTAATTCTAAGGAAGAACAAGTTTCAGCAAGTTTCAAACTTACTCTTGAATGTCGAGTAGCTAAATCTAATGGAAGAAATGAAGAAGTAAAAGAGCTGAACAGAAGATTTCAAAGGGTGGCTTGACAAGACAAAGTGAAGTATTATAATGAAATTGTGCGAAGACCTGGAGTTAGAAAACCAAAATGGAAGAACACGTTCAGCATTTCTCATGCTGAAAGAACTGAAGAAAAAAATTCAAGCCTTGAGTTACAATAGTGAAGGATTCTATAAGCAAGATACTGAACAATGCAGGGAACACCCAAAGAAGATGGAAGGAATACAAAGAGTCACTGTACCAGAAAGAATTGGTTGATGTTCAATCATTTCAGAAGGTAGCATATGATTGAGAACCAATGGTACTGAGGGAAGAAGTTTAAATTGAAGGCAGTGGCAAAAAAACAAGTCTCCAGGAATTGACAGAATACCAATTGAGATGTTTCAACAACCGCAGCACTGGAAGTGCTCACTCGTCTATGCCTAGAAATTTGGAAGACAGGCATCTGACCAAGCAACTGGAAGAGATCCATATTTATGCCTATTCCAAAGAAAGATGATCCAACTGAATGTGGAATTTTTGAACAATATTATTATATCACACACAAGTAAAATTTTGCTGAAGATCATTCAAAAGCAGTTGTAGCAGTACATTGGCAGGGAACTGCCAAAAATTCAAGCTGGATTCAGAAAAGGACATGGAACAAGGGATATCATTGCTGATGTCAGATGGATTGTGGCTGAAAGCAGAGAATACCAGAAGGATGTTTACCTCTGTTTTATTGACTATGCAAAAGCATCCGACTGTGTGGGATCATAACGAATTATGGATAACACTGCAAAGAATGGGAATTCCAGAACATTTCATTAAGCTCATGCAGAACCTGTACATAGACCAAGAGGCAGTCGTTTGAACAGAACAAGGGGATACTTCATGGTTTAAAATCAGGAAAGGTGCGCATCAGGATTGTATCCTTTCACCATACTTATTCAATCTCTATGCTGAGCAAATAATCAGAGAAGCCGGACTATATGAAGAAGAAAGGGGCATCAAGATTGGAGGAAGACTCATTTAACAACTTTCATTACGCAGATGACACAACCTTGCTTGCTGAAGGTGAAGAGGACTTGAAGCACTTACTGATGAAGATCAAAGACCCCTTCAGTATGGATCACATCTCAACATAAAGAAAACAAAAATCCTTACAACTGGACCAATAAGCAACATCGTGATAAACGGAGAAAAGATCGAAGCTGTCAAGGACTTCATTTTACTTGGATCCCCAATCAACACACATGGAAACAGCAGTCAAGAAATCAGATGACACTTTGCATCGGGCAATTCTGCTACAAAAGACCTCTTTAAAGTGTTAAAAAGCAAAGATGTCACTTTAAGGACTAAGGTGCACCTGACCCAAGCCATGGTATTTTCAATCACCTCATATGCACTTGAAAGCTGGACAGTGAATAAGGAATACTGAAGAAGAATTGATGCCTTTGAACTACAGTGTTGGCAAAGAATATTGAATATACCATGAACTTCCAAAAGAATGAACAAATTTGTCTTGGAAGAAGTATAGCCAGAATGTTCCTTAGAAGCAAGGATGGTGAAACTGTGTCTCACATACTCTGGACATGTTATCAGGAGGGATCACTCCTTGGAGAAGGACATCATGCTTGGTAAAGTAGAGGGTCAACAAAAAAGAGGAAGACCCTCAAGGAGATGGCCTGACACAGTGGCTACAATGATGGGCTCAAGCGTAACAATGATCATGAGGATGGTGCAGGACCAGGAGTGTTTCGTTCTGTTGTACATATGGTCACAATAAGTCAGAACCGACTGGACGGCACCTAGCAACAACAACAACAATGCTAAGGAAATTATCCAAAAATATGGAAAATGCTATGTATACAACGTTGTTCATCACCACATTGTTTATTAAGAAAAAATATAGAAATAACCTAAATGTTCAACAATAGAGGCGTGGTTAATGGAAAATTATGGCAATCCATAGAATATCACATAACCAATAACGATGATAGATGTGGATACTATGGTAATGAGTAAAAGTTATGATGATCTAGTTTTTTAATTGAAAAAAGCTAGATTAAAAAAACAAACAAAACGTTTTCACAATGACTACAGCTATGTAAAGAAACAAAGCCACAGAAAGAAACAGAAAGCAAACATTACTAAAACATTAACATTAGTTGTAATAGGGTTACTGCATTATGAATATTTACTTTTTATTTTCTGTATTGTCTGGTATTCTTTCCCCTCTCTCCACCCCTTCCTCTGATAGCTGAATGAATGTTGAGTTAGGAGTTGCTATGGTGTAGGATATATACAACTAGGAATGTTTTGGATTCATTTGACTAAATGATGCAAACTTAAAGCTCTGCAGAATGTCCTAGGGTGCTGCATTACCATCTCCAGAGTGCAATTCTTGACCCACAGGATCAGAACATGGCCATGACTGTGTGTGCTGGTGTGAGAGGGGTAGGCCTGATGCCTGTCTGCTGTCAGCCTCTGATCCCCATGTGACTCCGAGGGACTTAAGCACCAGGTTAGCCAATGCTAGCCTACCTCACCATCCAGAAGGGCAGGGAGAAGGGGTGGGTGTGTTTGAAATAATCTCAGGAAGTCTAGTTTTAAGAAGATTCTCCCAGAAACTCATCATTTCTGGGCAGGGAGGCAGGGCTGGAAATTAAGTCAGGATTCTCTTGGGAATTGGTGCTTGGTAGCTCAAATCTTAGTCCTTGGGCTTTCTCCCTTTCTTTGACCACTGTTGCCATATTTAACCTCACGATGTTTTATGCAGCGCAATTAGTGGGACCATATGACTGTTGATAGATCACTGAGCAAAGCCATTGCTCCTATAAGGAAAATCTCTGGCAGGTACTCAACCAATTGTGAGCCTATAGTATAATTTTGCATAATTTTTGAGACACTTAGGTGGGGTCAGTATAGTGGTTAATAAGATGGTCTTTGGAGTCTAACAGTTTTGGATTTGAACCCCAGTTCTACCACTTTATAGCTGTTTGGCCTTTGGAAAGTTTCTTAACTTCTCACATTTTCAATTTCCCTATCTGTAAATTGGGAATAATACTCTACCTCATAAAGTTATTTCAAGGATTAAATGATATAACATATGCAAAGGGCTTCATACAGTGCCAAGCAGTCAGTAATGGTAGCTAACTATTATTATTAGTTGCTGTAACTCTATAACTAAAAATACTACCCTATTTTAAATGTTCATGGTTCTTTAAAATATTTCTGAAGTCTGTAAAACGTTGTCATTAATTAAAAACATTCTAATTAGGAAAGCACTAATCCATTTTACAGATAAACCAGCCAGGGAGTCATTTATTATTTCGTCTAAATTGTTGGGTTTTTGTAACTCCTAGTTCGAACAGTCTTGTTGGTAATATCCTCATTTTGATAATACAGCCTCAAAGAATTCCACCCAGTTAGTGAGGCAAGTTATTCCTTTCCTGAAACCACACGGGTCCCTCTAAACTGAGTCCCTGCTCTTCCTCTGTTTGATTTCTTAAAATAGTTTCTGAAGATTTTAACCACAACTGAATCAAAACTAACCAGCCTGTAATTTCCTGGTATGTCCCTACGGCCTTTCTTTTAAGACAAAACACGCAAAAAAAAAAAAAAAAAAAAAAAAAATGGCATTACACTGGCTGCTTTCCAGTATTTCGGGGTTTTGACTGGAGCAAGCTGGAAAACGTCTGTGAAAGCTTCTCCAGTTTCACTTCATCCCTCCTTGGAAGGAGGCTCTGGGTTATTTGTGGCTTCATTATGATGTATTCTCAAACTTAGGCACTTTTAATTTTGAGTTGTTTTAAGAAGAGTTTACGAATACCATCTCTCCATAGTTCTTTACTGCATATCACCTTTCTTTTCAATTCTAGGGCATTAGAAAATAAGGCAATTGGTACTAAGTATATAAGCTAGAAAAAGAAAGAAGTGCTCTCTAAAAATACCTAGGAAAATATGGATTGAGTTTTTGAATTCACATATTAAAGCACTGTGCTCGCTTTGGCAGCACATACACAAATTAAAGCACAAATGGAATACTGTGTATTTGGATCTTTTCCTAAAGCCGATGCAAATATTCTGAACTCTACTCAGACATATAAGATGAAATTTAGTTTGGTTGATTATTTAAATGGCTAACATTTTTTTCTATCGTAATCATTTTTCATCTTTATTTTTGGTGATTAAAAGTTTTCTTCCTGTTGAATTCTTAATATAATTTAAATATTCTGGTTCACAATTAGATGTTTTGGTTTTTAATAAAATGTTTATAATTAATATATAATATAGAAGTTAGAGTTAAATAAAGTAAAAATATAATATTCAGTTAATGACCAAATTAAAACACGAATTAAAATAGAGACAAAGAAATTCATTAAAAAATTACAATCAGCATTACGGGAATATAAATGCCCAGTAAACTGTAAAGTTTCAATAAACAGTTGTTGAATTAATGAATGAACAACAGATTGATAATGATAGCATTTTTTCCTGCTAAAAATGCTGAATAAATGTTGAGATAATGTTGATGTGTATAAGAAAAATTCATTTCTAAACATAATATCCTCTTACCCAAATTTTAAGATAACAGTAAAATCTAACTTATTTGGGATTAATTGTATGAGAGTCATACTCAGAAGTTCTGGGATACTAAAATATATTTATAGAAATATAGTACATTTTCTTCATGGTATGTATATTTGGAAGTAATCAACAAGGTATTCTGAAATAGATAACTGTTTTCAAATAGATTCAACTCATTTTTGATGAGAGGCAGGAATTTGCATCCTAGAAATTCCTATGCTAAAGGCTTTAAAATTGTGTTCTTCTAAGAAATATCTTTCCTTGTATTATTATTTATCATATTAACTAGCCGACAACATTTCTTCATGGACAAAACAAAAACAATCTTAAGCATAGCCCAGGCTAACATATTATAAATTATTAAAATAAGTGAAGCCTAAAATAATATTTTTACTGAAGTTTGCAATTGAAAGTATTCTATGTACTGTTACTTTTAAGAAAATTTTGATTGATTCAAACAGAATCAACTATATAGGGATATATTACATTTTTTCCATCGCCCGCACCTCCTCCCTTGTATTTTCTGTAATTATGGCTATGGATACTTTTAAGGATTCATTTTAAAAAATGTAATTCCAAAAATTAAATATAAAAGATACACTTTTTGGGTTGTACAGATATAGGAAATAATTTAGCATTTGAAAGAAAACATCTTTATAGATTTCATGTTGATGTTAAAAAGCTGAAGAGCCAGTCATACCCCTTGTAGGAATCTCAGAACTTCACCCTAGTTTCAGGAAAGAGGAAGAGATTGGGTGAAGTACTCTTTTTTTTTTTTTTCTTCCATTTTCTAATCCACAGTTAAAACTGGTATCAGTTTTACATACTTTCTGCTTATTTTACATTCTGCCAAACTTGCTGGATGACAAGCACTAACCTTAATTGTTCCAACTGACCCCTTAAGCAGTGTTGTTGAAATGAACAAAGATTATACCACTCCTCAAACAACTCCCTTAATCTTGCCTTTAGCAAATGCATTTTCTGGAGAGGACTCCATTCCAATCCATTTTCATCAATTTATTTAGCACTTACTCATATGGTTGCAAGTCAGAAATTTGGGGCTAGTGCTTTGGGAACCCAGTCTAATGAAGACATCAAATTAGATTATGTAATTGTTGGCTCTTAATTGCTTAAGGAATTTTCTTACTATATCTATTAGTTTTTTTTTTTTTAATATTCGAAATTCAAGTCTCAATTCCTTATGACTCTCAAATTTTCAACATAATTAAGAACTAAGATTATTTCCATGTCTTCGGAATCTCATAGCTGTATTATTTATTATAGTTCACATTTCAAAGAAATGCTGTGTAAAATAATAGTGCAGGAATATTTTTAAATCGTTGCTTGCTTTAAAAACTTTTCCTAAGCTGGTTGGGTATTTGATTTACTGTTACTTACAATTTGTTGACTCAAATCTAAAACCTTCTCCTCTAACAATTACTGACTAAAAACAGGTGCCAAAGGAAACTGACACTCTTCAGTACACTAGGTGTACTTACAAGTGCTGTGGGAAAGCATAGAGCAACAGAAGGTACAGGAATTTTTGCAGAACTCACACTCTAGTTTTCAAAATCCAGATTCCCATATGACACTGGAATTTAAACAGGCAAGAAAATACGTTTCAATACAAATTTCAAATTTTCCAATTTTCCTTCTGCCAAGTTTTAACTTCCCTGGATACTTCTTAAGGTATAATTCTTCTCCAGAGGATGGAAAGAGCTTCAATAGCTGAAAAACTATACCACTGACTGTGTCCATATAAGCAGAATTTTCCTGGGGACAATACGTGCCATCCTAATAAGATAGTATATGGAGAATCTCACTGAAAAATATAAAGCACTATATTACAAATACAAGGTGCATTATTATTAATTTTTTCTATAATTATCCTGTCAAAAGCTCAGCTTAAATAGGAAACCTATATCTGAGGGTCTTACAAAGGTGAAGAAGGTATTACTGGGATATTTTCACTTTTCTCTTTCTTCTTCCATAAATTGATTTTGCTTCTTCCACTTAAGAGCCTAAAGAAATAGCTTACATGTAAATCCATTTCATACAGCCTCGTGTGTGCTCACACACATTACCCATGTACATGAAGAGGCATTTGGCTTTCCGAAAATATTTTAGGATGATTTGGAAAATAAAAAACATCATTTATCTTGAGTAATGATAATAGCAAATGGATTTGAACTTGGCATCACTTTACTAAAAGTATGTTAAAACATTTTTCAGATGTAAATATGAATCTTTGGAAAATGCACAGATTGATTTCCATAGGCAAGTTAAATGAGAAATCCACATGTGAAGAAATAATCAGATGTGTAATGTGGGAGTAGAAATGATTGATTGATTGCTTCTAAAATATTCAGATTATTATGAAGGTGCAGATGTAGCCTATTATTTTAATAGGCATTCCTATTGAATATCATATAAAATATTTTAAATAGTAAGACCCTGACTTTGAGGGTTTTTTTTCCCTCTTTTTATATTTACTTATCCTGACTCCCTGCTACTTATCTCTCCCTTGGTTCTCTTCTTTGTTAGTATTACACGGTCACATGCCCTGGTTATTATCGTTTTCTATATATAAGGAAAATATTTTTAATGGATTTTTCTTTGAGAAATCATAATTCCTCCAACAGACTTCTGGATAGCCTTTTCCCTAAGAAGTTGAGGTGACAACTAAATTTGTCAGATGACACTTAATGGTAGAGGAGAGGATGTGCCCCTGGTGAAACCTGGCTCGATTTCATTCACTGCTTGTTCTCTTTAGGAAACCCACCATTATATGGTACAGTACCTTCTTTTCATTTTCCCGTCGCTGTTGGTCCTTAACTTTAATCTGGAGGAGCTGAAATTTTAAGAGTTTCCCTATTAGTGGCAAGGTTAATTTCTCTCCACTGTCCATAATTGCTTTTGCTGCCATTAGTACCTAGGAAGAAACACAATATCGGGAAAAGTGACATTTTATAATCTTTGCCACTGTCTATCAATGATGAAAAGATAACATGATATTTTACATTTGGTAATATCTGTCTTATTGCAAAAGCACCTCATTGCTGGCCAAAAAAATTAGGAAAAAATGCTGCAATGCCATAGTGAGTGGCATTACCCTTTTCTTTAATTAAATTGGGTTGTCTGTCTTCTTTTTCCAATAAGAGAGAGTACTTCCCACAATAGTATTAGGCTCAGGCCCGCAAAAAGAGGTAGAGGAAAGTTAGGCGGGGCTCCATTGTAGGATGACCAATAGGTCAGCCTCATGCTCCAGAAAGTCTATTGTTGTTTGGCATAGCCAATAGTCCAGCTAGTCAAACTCTGACTTCGCCATTAGGACATTATAAATTAAATAGGGGTTTATAATAATGAAAACGGCCATGTTGCCAGTCTTTTAGTTCTTGGTGACCAAATTCAAATGAAAGATAAAAGCTGCTTGATGCAGAGGCACCGTAAGAATGTTGCCCCCGAGCCCCCCCCCCCCCCCCATTTAACGTTGATCCTGTTGGTATGCAGCCTAATTGGGGTGAAATAAGGTTATTGAGTTTTCTTTGGGTGACGACAGCCACTAGGAACATACAGCTGTATTGTCCAGATGTGTGGCACTGACAGCCTGTTTTATGACTGTATTTTTTACAGCTTGTTTCCCCTAAATTTCACACAACCCTCTAACATCTGGGGCCTTTTCCTTGGAGCCCTATAATCACTTTATTTACTGCAAAATAATAATAATAATAATAATAATAAAATCACGTAAAATATAGCATAAAAAGTTGCTACGTGTTTCTCTATATTCACATGGTCTCGTTAACAAAGTTCACCTACGCCAGAAGCACTGTCACGAAGGTAATTTAGTCCAAGTAGTTTTCGACTTTTGTTTTTATGCAAGCATCAGATTTATTTATAACCTTGGGATGAATTAGGTGTTACTAAAATGTTCTGACATGTTGCTTTTCTTCCTCCTTGGAGCAATTACTCGTTGGGGCGCATATGGTGTCAATTTCAGGACCTCGATCTCAGACAACGACCCCGCACATGGCATCTCACTGAGTGTCTTATCTGAGGTTTGTACCAGCTCTTGGTCAGGGCTTTCCTGACTGGTCCAGTTCCTTATGACTTTCCACTTTGAGAGGGGAAATAGCCTGAAGAAAAGGAGGCTGCTATTTTGCTTCTAACTGCATAAGGCCCTGTGGATTCTCTTATGCCAAAATGTAACTGGAGCTCTTAGAGACCGTATTGGGGTTTCCTGCATTGCCTTGCAGAAGGGGAAAAGCAGGGAGAGGACTCCTTTCAAGCTGCCTTTTCTAAAACCAAAGGAGCAGACCAAGCATCAGAAAGCTTTGCCTTGTATCAGCAAACACCCTCCACAAAACATAGCGCTTTGGTCTTTATTGCAATTCTGCTCCTGCAAACATGTTTTAGGGAAAGGGACATGATGGCTGTGATATCTGGGAGCAGGAACCCATAGCAGTATACCTGCAGAATTTTACCTTTTAATGACAGCCAGATTCAAGACTGAAGGGACTCCTGAGGGCACTACAGGTCATGCATTTACTGTAAAATGAAAGCTGTCTGACTGGGCTCAACCCCAAGGGTAGATTTCAGTATTTAGTTTGAAATGGCATTTTTCAATACCAGTTAAACAGTGTGCTGACAATCAGGCTGTTCTGTGACATCTGGCTCAAAATATTCAAATTTGGTTTTTTAAAGCTCACTGCAGCCTAGTATGGGGCATTTCTTTGTAATCCAAATATAATGAAAGTGTTGAAGGGAAGTTAACACTGGAATAGGTTACTGAAGGGTGGTTGTGGAGTTTCTTTTCCTGATGACCTGTGAAAACAGGATATTTACCTATGTCTGGGGTGGCTTGGGTGAAGCCTGTCTGGCGTCATAGTGATGGATGGGATGTCTCTGGAGTTGCTTTCCAGCCCCGCGTGTCTCTGTTAGTCTATGAATGTTACCTCACTGTGTTAAAATGTACTCGAAATACAACAAAACATCTCAAGAAAGGTATTTTGCTGGCCTTAAAAGTTATTTCTGGACCATCTGAAATTATCTGTGGAGTTCTGGGTTTCAAACAAAAATCTGGCACAACATCAAAATAACAGTGATATCCTGCTCTGAGGTGGGTGCAGGGTGGGGCGATGGGGAGATGTGAGGAGCGTTGCTGGTATTGCCAGGCACCCGTGTTCTCATGATACATGGGCTCTGTGAGTTAGAGCAGTGGCAGCATTGAGGATGATCTTGTGGTAGCTCCCTCAACCCTGTGCAGCCTCAGGACGGCTCAGGCAGAGGGGGCTCCACATCCATTGCTAGTGGAGAAAGACACAGCAGTGCAAGTGGACATACTTGTTCTCCCCTAGGGTGCTCTGAAGAGACTTGACTCCTATAGAAGCCACTTTCTTTCCTTCCCCAGAGGGAATGCTACTGTGAATCCTCGGGATAATGAATGAAGATGACAGCCTATGCTGAACTCAAAATCTGAGACTAATATGTGGGTCCTCCCCAGGAGAGGCAGAACAAGAAGGATATTTACAAATTAATTTCCAGTGAAAATTCTTTCTTCTCACATTCCATAATTCAGAAGTCCACTCAATCAGTAGCCAGTGTGTATGTGTGGTGGTTGTGTTGGGGGGTCGGTTGCAGGAGAGAGGTATTGGGGGTGGGGAATGAATACCAAAATCAAACCAAACTTGTTGCCATTGAGTCAATTCCAACTCACAGCGACCCTATAGAACAGAGTAGAACTGCCCCATAGTTTCCAATGAGTGGCTGGTGGATTCAAACTGCTGACCTTTTGCTTAGCAGCCAAGCTCCTAACCACTGCGCCACCAGGGCTCCTGGGAGATGAATGGTGAGGAGAAAATGAGAACAGTGAACTGGCAGGGGTTGGGGAGTAAAATTAGACAAAAACCTAGGTTTCCAGAACTAGGCAGAAAAATAGTCCTAGGTGGGTTAAAACATGGGTACTCATCAAGCCAAAATACCAAGTAAATGAGCCTGGCATGAGTCAGAAACAAACAAAAAAAACCCAAGTCTTATGGATAATTGAGACTCATTAAAATGCTTTCAGTACTACATTTTTTCTCCTTAACTTTTTTTTTTCCCCCATGGCATGTGTTTTCAGTATTGGAATGCATGCTTACTAATTGAGTGGGTCTAAATTTTTGGTTTGTAACATGGCTTTTGATAATATAAGCCACCAATAAGGTGAGTGGCACTGTGGCACCACTGATCTGTGGCATGACAGTATGCCAGTAGAAACTAGATGTATAATTTATTGTGGGTGCCTTCCACTAAGTTACATGGGAAACCTCTGGTTTTCCAAATATGACACAGAAAAACCAAAAGCAAACCCATCAGGGCTCCCTAACTATCACATAGGAAAGCCATAATTAGCTAGCAAGCCTTATTTCACAGAAATAAAGGGGGAAAAAGCCAAAAGTTTATAAAACAAACATATCCAGGGAGCATCACCTAATAGAATGCTCAACCTACCCAACAATGAAGCTCCAGCTCCAGCCTGCTGAGCTTCATGCATTTCAAAAGGGATGTTGACACTAAATGCATTACAACCAGAATAATGTACTACTTAAGAGGTCCAGAGGCATAAAAAGTGGCCGGTATACGGTTAATCCAATAGTAACTGAAGACTCAAAATGGAGAAAAACTGTTGCTGGGTGAGGTCTGTAAACGTCTTCTTGACCCACTCAGGTCAGGTCCCCAGGCAGTGGGCCTGACAGGCTGGGTGGAAGGGTTCCAGCTGAGCTACCAGAGGTGCTAGGTTCTGGGACAGAATGATACAGCAGGAAACTGAGCTTCAGAGTGCAGCTGAGGCAGGAGGATATGTTTATATTTTAGTGTGTGAAAATCTTTATTTTGGGGATATGGATGCCCTTTCTGTTAGGAAGTTTGTGACTCTGAGCAAACTAGTAAATGAAAACAGTTCTCTCTTTATCACTGCCCTGGCTCAAAGGCTTATGTCATATTTACCAGCTAAATGATCTGATCCAACAAAAATATACTAAATAGGCCAATTTCTTCCTTGCCTGGGGATTAGGCCTAGCCACAAATATTAGTGCCCTCCCTCCCCACTCTAACCATACCTCTTCTCTGTAGCTCCTCCCTACAATAGTAAGCACCAGCATCTTCCTGAGCAAGAACTTAGAACAGCTCCACAGATTCCCCTGTAAATCAAATCACGCATGCACATGTGCATACACATACTTACATATATTTGATAGGTAGGTAGGGAGGTCTGCTGTCTGATTTCCCTGGAGTGCTTATGAGGAAGTATGGGGAGCAGCTTTAATCATTGCTTAACTTGTTGCATGTTTAATTCCAGGTGAGTTCTGAGAAGTGTGATGATTTTGGATCCCCATTTCTCTTGCCTGGAACAGACCTTGGGGATGAGATGGTGGAGGAGAGGGCAAGGTGTGGCTGTATGAGGCAGAGAGGGGAAGACAACGGGAAAGGGATGGGCTGGGGAGACGTTTCCTTCAGAAGCTCCAAATAGCCACCAGTTCCCCTCAAAGAATTCCTTGGTTTCAGGGCCTTCCTTGGGGGTCCATGTGTTGTAGTAACAAATAATTCACGTGCTGTAACTTCATATTTGATACATTATTCTTGGGTTAATTACTTAGGGTTGGCTTGGGTATATAAAGACCTCAGCAAACAGGCGCAGACGGCAAAATCTAGAGCTTGCCTCAAGCTAGACTAGCACACTGCTGAGCAAAGAGGACTTTGAAGCACATAAGACCCAACTCCTATTTTCTTTTCTTTCTGTCTTCCTTTTTTGTTTTCATACCAAATTCTTTTGGGGTAGCTCATTTCCTTAATACATTAATATATTTCCTTAACATGTGAGTGATTAAAACTAGGTAGTAGTTCCTTATCATGGTGAAAAGTCCAAACAGTACATAAGGGTGTACAATGAAAGAAAATGCCTCTTCAGCCCCCTCCACCATTTCCTCCTTCCAGAAGTAATCACTGTTAACTAATTCTTGTATATTCTTTCATAATTTTTTCTATCCCTATATAAACATATTATAGACTTCTTGTATCTTAATACAAATGGGATTTTTCTATTCATAATAAGTGGTTTGTGGTTTGTGCTTCTACATAAAAATATAACTGGGTTAGCTATCTGTGTAGACACGTATTGCTTATGTTTATTATTTTTTAAAAAGTAGACAGCATAGTTTTCTATTTTATGGGGTTTTGGCCATTTAGTTAACCAGTTCCATACTGATGGACATTTAGGCCATTTCAGTTTTATTTCCCTATTAAATGTATGTGTATTTTTTAACGTAATTATATATATACTGTCAAATAGGTATTTGAAATAGTTGGTAACATTTTTGCTCCCGCCAACACTGTATGATATGAAAGGGTCTGTTTCTCCAATCTCTTCACCAATGCTGGGTATTCTTCTTCAACATTTCTATCTTTATATCAGTGTTAATAGATCTTTCTGTGATGATGAACGTGTTCTTTATCTGCATTGTCCAATATGGTAGCCACTAGCCACATGCAACCATTGAGTATTTGACTATAGCTAGTGTGACTGAGGAACTAAATTTTTAATTGTATTTTGAAAAATGATTTATATTTAAATAGCCACGTGTGGCTAGTGGCTACTGTATTGCTCAAGGCAGGTCTATGTGACAGTAAAAAATGAAAAATAGCATTTAATTTAAAATTATGTTTACTTAATTATCACTTTGTCCCTTTGACTTTACCTCAAAACTGAAAGCACCATCCTGTTTGGTATCACCCTTAGCAAATTTTATTAATGTAGGAGATGGTTACATATATTTATTAAAGAGCAATGGTGTATCAGATTTTACATAGCTCCTAAGGTGAAAGTTAAGTGAAATCTATGACTTCCAGTTAAGATATTTGTTTCTGGCCACTCGAGAAACTTGCCCTCATATGGATGAAGATAAACAGGGCTGGTTTGGGACAAAAATGGGGAGGATACACAATTTGCTTCTGCCATCCTCTTTCTGTTACCCCCTTCTCCTTTGTTGGACCTCTCCCACTTCTAGATACCCAGTAGCTTTTTGATTTCTGTACTTGTTAAGGTTGTGTGTCAGTTTGGCTGGACCATGATTCTCAGTGGTTTTGCAGTTATGATGTAATTTGGCAGTTAAGATGTAATTTAGCAGTCATATAATGATGTAATCACTTCCATGATGAGATCTGATATAATGTGATCACCTCCATGACGGAATCTGCTGTGAGCAGCCAATCAGTTGAAAGGGAGTTTCTTTCGGGGTGTGGCCTGCATCCAATACAGGTGGACTTTCTGGCAAGGCTCGAGGGCTTTTGCTTGCTCTGGATACTGCAGCTGGCTCCTGTTCATCTGATCTCTGGTTCTTGGGACTTGAGCTAACAGCTTACCTGTCAGTCTTGGGATTCATCAGCCTCTGCAGTCTGTGATTCAGTGGCCTGCCAGCTTAACCTGCTGAATTTGGGATTTGTCAGCCTCTGCAGCCTATGAGCCAGAGGCCTGTTGCCTGACCTGTGATCTTGGGTTCGCCAGCCCCTGTAGTGACGTGAGTCAGGAGAAGCCTCGAGCCTGCCCATAGACTTGGGACTTCCCAGCCCCTACAACCATGTGAGCCTTTTCCTTGATATAAATCTCTCTCTCTCTCTTTATGTATATATATATATATATATATATATATATACACACACACACACACACACACATATACATACACAGACGCTTCACTGGTTTTGTTTCTCTAGAGAACCCTGCCTAAGACACTTTCTAAATACCTCCGCCACTAAAATAAAAAATATTTAACTGGGTAGCTAACTTGGAATGAAGTTTTCATATCAGTGGGTTACTTGTATTTTGAAATTACATCACTTAATTATAGAATGAAAATGACTAGCAAGTGACCCAGAGGAGCCTCAGAAGAAAGGCCTTGCAATCTACTTCTGAAAAATCAACCATCGAAAACCCTGACACACGGATTGCCATGAGTCAGGATTGACAGCAACTGGTGTGGTGATTGTGAAGGAGGAGAAAAGGCAAAGGAAGCTCTGGGGGTAAGACCTGGGACCTTTTTTCAGGTGCATATGTGCACGTGAGTGTGCAAATGCGCATGTGTGCACAGTAATGTGTGTGTATGTGCACAGCTGCCTCTGGGATGGTTAGAATTATTAAAAGATACTCAATATCTGCAAACATTGTCAAAACTGAGGTTGTGGATATTGAAGAATTCATAAAAAGAGAAGAATACTAATGTTTTTGATTGATACCTAAAAAGTAATGCTAACGAGTACCATTTCTATCTAATTATCACGCATCATACAAGGTATTATGTCTATTATTAACCAGTTGCCAAATTAAATATGTATAATTTATCCATCACAGTAAACTGTGTAACTATATATTCATCTTCAAAGTTTATTGCTTAGTTCTAAAGCATGATTGTTAGCTTATGCATTCCTGTTATCTACTTAAAACATAGAAAAAAAGTCAGAGGAGCTAGTCCCTCCAATGTTGTGTTTTTTTTTAACACAACATTTTTATTGTTTAGAGTGAGAGGTTGCTTTAGGTGAGTCCAACTCTGTATATTTGATAATGAAAAGGGTGGAAGAGTAGGTGATTTGAAAATGATTGAAATGGGCCATTTTATTGAGATCTCCTCACATTAAAACATTCTTATTGTGAATTTTAGCTCATTTTGTATAAAAGACATTAAACCAGCTCCTGAAGCTTTAACTACTTACCGGCTGCATAATGTAAAAGGACAGACCTGGATCTGAATTTCAGTCCTCCCAAATACTAGCTGGATGGCCTTGGGCAAGTTACTTAACTCCTTTAAACTTCAGCTTTTTCATCCACAGTAGAGTTTCTCAACAACAGCAGTATTGGCATTGTGGGCCAGATAATTCTTTGCTATAGGGCTGTCCTGTGCATTGTAGGATATTTAGTGGCAACCCTGGGATCAACTCAGTTGTGATAACCAAAAACGTCTCCAGACATTGCCAAATGCTCCCTGGTGGGCAAATTACCTCTGGTTGAGAACCACTGATCTACAGAAAGAGAATACGAAGTGCTGATCTCATAAGGCTGTACTGAGAATTAAATGAGATAATGCATGTAAGTAGAGCCCTGGTGGCATAATGGTCAAGAGTTCCGCTGCTAACCAAAAGGTTGGCAGTTCACTTCACCAGTCGCTCCCTGGAAACCCTATGGAGCAGTTCCACTCTGTCCTATAGGGTCACTATGAGTTGGAATCGACTCATTGGCAAAGGGTAAAGGGTTTTAATGTATATAAAGACTTAGCATGGTGAGTGATATACA
This sequence comes from Dugong dugon, assembly GCA_030035585.1. Classification (NCBI taxonomy): domain Eukaryota; kingdom Metazoa; phylum Chordata; class Mammalia; order Sirenia; family Dugongidae; genus Dugong; species Dugong dugon. Next base: position 160,154,954 of record CM057462.1, read on the forward strand.
CAGGAGAAACCCTCACTAAAGTTAGCTCTTCTTGTTATTATTCTTACATCCAGGACAGAATCAGAATTCCTGAGGGCCAGGATTCCCAGGCTAGGAGGGAAGTGAAAAGGAATGGAGGGACGACCAGTAGGAAGGCAGGAGATATGACCTTCATTTGATATCAGCTGGTGGTAACCTGGCTGCTCCTTTCATCTACCCCTTCGTTTATCCTGACAAGGACAAATCAAGATCTGTTTAGAGAAAAGCAGAGATTAAGAGGGAAAGTGTAAAAAAAAAAAAAAAAAATTTGTTATGGTGCAGTAGAGGTAGAATAGAAAGTATGCTATTCTTGTTTACAAAAAAAGTCCATGATAATAGCATAATGCGTTGCTAGTATGCACCTAAAGAAAAGCCCTGATCTTTCTATGTTATTCTTCCATATAGTATCACATTCAGTTTCATGTGCCTTTATGTATTTTGCATGTATACAGAAACCAAAACATTTCATAATAAAAAGAAAGCTTTGCTTTTTTCTTCTAAAATGAGATGAAGGAATTGTACGAGGAGGGTTCTACAATTCCACAGCCTCCTTTCCTCTTCCCTCTTCTCTCTCCCCTCCTTCAGTCCTACTGCATTTACTGAGTGCCAACTACATTGTAGTCATTGAGTGACTTGAACCTTTACATAGCTTGTCTCTTTAATTCACATTCTTTAAGTAATGAACAATTTCTAAGGCAGCATAATTGGAAAAACAGATCGGGCGATAAGGGTAGCAGTGAGAGAAGGCAACGGAGAGAAACAGAGGAAAGAAAAAGAATGAGAAGGGGAAGAGAAAATAATCAAGCAACATTAAACTGTCTATACATAAATGTAAAGGTGACTGGAGATATAGGCTCCATCTAGATTATGCTGTCTGTCTAAAGCAAATGGAGCAGTATGAAAGTGCTCAGACCATGGCTTGGTGAGAAGTCCGTAATGATGACAAATATCCATAGCAGGTGCCTCCCAGATCATTTTCAGCTGTCCATAATTAAACTGGTATCCATCTCTCAGCAATGTCAGGGCTGTAAAATAATCCCAGTCATTGGACCCCTTACATCTGTGCTGAAATGAAATAATATTTGGCAGTAACAAGGAGTCACTGAAACTAAATAAACAACTACTTTCAAGACTACATAAAAGTCAGTAACATAATAATGTTTGACAGGGATTAAGACCTCTTTGGGGCTATAAGGAAGTTTCAGGGGCAGCAATAACAAATATATGGAAGGTATAACAGATCTATGCTTTAACAGACACGTATAATTTGAAATGTGATGAATCTCCCAAGAGATATGTGCATTTTGAACATCCAATGTGCACGTGTCAGAAAGCACAGGACTCGATTTTAGAAACGTTTGCTGGGATTGCTCTTCAAAGATGTGAAAAACAAGCTTCCTTTTTTTTTGTGGGTTTGGTTTTTTTTTTTTTTTTTAATTATGAAGTGTTTCGGTTTTTGTATACCTGAAAATATATATGAAGACACATGTAGCAGAATATGACAATACGTGAAAGAATGACATACAAAGATCAAGGCTTTTCTTTAGGTGTGTACTAGCAACACATCACTCTATTATTACGGTAGTTTTTTTTTTTTTTTTCAATCAAGATCTTTTCCTTAGTTCCAAGATGCTCCCACCCCTCTAAAGTCATCCTTGATTCTTTCAGCTTGTAGTTACCTTTCCCTCCTCTGAACAATCCTAGCACTGTTTTTATGTACATTTCCTAAGGGATTTAGCTCTCTCTTACATTGAACTTATTTGTGTACAGGGTTTGTCTCTTCCATGAGCTTGGAAGGTCAAATCCTTTTTCCATTCATCTTTCTAAATTCTCTCACAGAATGCTATACATATGTAGACATACAGTATACTCATTCATTAAATAAACATAACAATGGAGTCTTTAGGGTTATTTACTGTTTGGCTTCAATTTTAGCAATGATTGTGAGGATGGTGTACGAACTGGCAACATTTTGTTCTGTTGCACATAAGGTCGCTATGAGTCAGAACCAACTCGACGGCACCTAACAACAGCAACAACTCTGTTTGGCTTGCCAGGTAAGTGTTTTCAAATGTTGATGCTATAATCCAAACTCTAAAAGGAGATTGCAAGAAGGTCCTCGCACTCAGTAATGAGTGGTTACACAGCACACACCATGTTCCGGAAAAGGACTGGTGTAAGCACCTTATGTATTCTACCTCATTTAACCCTCACCAACTCTTTGAGGTGGGTACTATTATCACCCTATCTTATAGATGAGAAAACTGAGGCCCCAGCAATTCACACAGCTAGTAATAGTAGAGGTGGGATTTGAACCTAGCTTGTCTGGTTCAAGATTTCTGCTCCTAATCACCACCCTCTGTGGCCTCACAATAAGCGTTTTCACCTCTTAGCTGGAGCTACGGGGCTCTTATCTTGTGCTCCAATCCCTCTCCAGACTTCAGACCCAATCCTAATTTTAGCTGGAGGGATTTAGGGCTTTTTAATCTAAGTTTAGTCCAAGGCATTGGTGAAAAACAAGGCTTCAGGAATTGATGGAATACCAGCTGAGATGTTTCAATAAATATATGCAGCTCTGGAAGTACTCACACGTCTATGCCAAGAAATTTGGAAGATAGCTACCTGGCCAACTGACTGGAAGAGACCTATATTCACGCCTATTCCCAAGAAAGGTGATCTCACTGAATGTGGAAATTAGTGAACAATATCATTAATATTACACGCAAGTAAAATTTTGCTGAAGATGATTCAAAAGCGGTTACAGAAGTATATCAACAGGAAACTGACAGAAATTCAAGCCAAATTCAGAAGAGGATGCGGAACCAGGGATATCATTGCTGATGTCAAATGGATCCTGGCTGAAAGCAGAGAATACCAGAAAGATGTTTACCTGTGTTTTATTGACTATGTAAAGGCATTCGACTGTGTGGATCATAACAAATTATGGATAACGTTGCGAAGAATGGGAATTCAGAACACTTAATTGTGCTCATGAGGAATCTGTACATAGATCAAGAGGCAGTTGTTCGAACAGTACAAGGGGATACTGCATGGTTTAAAGTGTGCATCAGAGTTGTATCCTTTCATCATACCTATTCAATCTGTATGCTGAACAAATAATCCAAGAAACTGGACTATATGAAGAAGAATGGGGAATCAGGATTGGAGGAAGACTTATTAACAACCTGCATTATGCAGATGACACATCCTCGCTTACTGAAAGTGAAGAGGACTTGAAGCACTTACTAATGAAGAACAAAGACTATAGCCTTCAGTATGGATCACACCTCAACATAAAGAAAACAAAAATCCTCACAACTGGACCAATAAACAACATCATGATAAACGGAGAAAAGACTGAAGTTGTCAAGGATTTCATTTTACTTGGATCCACAATCAACATCCATGGAAGCAGCAGTCAAGGAATCAAAAGACGCATTGCACTGGGCAACTTTGCTGCAAAAGACCTTTTTTAAAGTGTTGAAAAGCAAAGATGTCACCTTGAACACTAAGATGTGCCTGACCCAAGCCATGGTGTTTTCAATTGCTTCCTATGCATGTGAAAGCTGGACAACGAATAAAGAAGATAGAAGAAGAATTGACGTCTTTGAATTGTGGTGCTGGAGAAGAATATTAAATACACCATGGACTACCAAAAGAATGAACAGGTCTCTCTTGGAGGAAGGACAACCAGAATGCTCCTTAGAAGCAAGGATGGCAAGACTACGTCTAACATACTTTGGACGTGTTGTCAGGAGGGATCAGTCCCTGGAGAAGGACATCATGCTTGGTAAAGTAGAGGGTCAGCAAAAGAGAGGAAGACCATCAATGAGATGGACTGTCACAGTGGCTGCAACAATGGGCTCAAGCATAACAACAATTGTGAGGATGGCGCAGGACCTGGAAGTGTTTCGTTCTGTTGTACATAGAGTCACTATGAGTTGAAACTGACTCGATGGAACCTAACAACTAACAACAACAGTCCAAGTTTTATGTTGAAATACTCTTGCTACTGGTTTTGTCTTTACCTGGTGCCTTAAGTCTAAACAGTTTAGTTCTCCCTGCCCCCACCCCCAACCCTGAGACCTAGTGGGAAACTGAGACTAGAGATCTTCCTTCCTGTTAGCTCCATCTGGATCTTAGAAACTACTCAGGCTGGTAGCCACCTCCGTTTTCCAGCCTCCTCCTTAAATCCTAAATCATTCTAAAATTCTGCCTTCAGTCTGTGTCCAAGGACTGAGACTTTCTTGCAGTCTCCTGAGTTTGACCCTGCTAGCCCTGGTGGCACAGTGGTTAAAGAGCTATGGCTGCTAACCAAAAGTTCGAATCCACCAGCTGCTCCTTGGAAACCCTATGGGGCAGTTCTACTCTGTCCTGTAGGGTCACTATGAGTTGGAATCGACTCAACAGCAATAGATTTTTTAGTCACTGACTGACTTATGTTACCTGCTTAGATATCTGAATATGGCTGCTCTCCAAAATTCCTGTATTCCAATACCAGAGCACTAGACACACAGTTTGCTATTTGGTTTGCATACCAAGTTCCATCTCCTGACCTGACTGCCTGCGAGTATTAGAGATCCCATCCCATTGTTGGTTGCCTGCTCAGCATCCCGCCCGTTCCTAGGAGAATCCAATTTATTTCAAGCATTCATTCTTCTCTCGTTCAGTTCATGTGCCTCAGGGAAACCACATCTCTATGGGTGAGTCTGTTTGGACTAAAATTAATATCCTAAACCCCTGTCCATGACTGGTTCAGTCCATGATCCAATTTAGGTCAGTGGAATGTGAGGAGCGGTTTTCTGGGGTTGCTGGTTGTAGTCTCCTCAGTCATGATGGAGCTTTAGAAAGAGGCATGAAGTATGGGACTACCGCAGCCATCTCAGCTCCAGCTAGAAGCTGCCACCACACAGAGGAGGAAAGAGTTAAAAGCACTGCAGGAAATGGGGCTGGTACCCCAGGATTAAGCAGATGCTGAAGCCTGCCTACCTAGACTTCTAATTATATAAACCAGTAAATTTCCTTATTCTTTAAGCAAGTTTGGATTTATTTTTAATGTTATGTGTAGAAGTAAGGTGACCAAGCTGATACAGATATGGTGAGACACATGCCTTCTAATTAATACTTTTTTTTTTTTTTAAACCATTGGAGTTCTTAGTTGGTGCAAACTGTTACCATGCTTAGCTGCTAACTGAAAGGCTGGAGATTTGAGCCCACCAAGAGGTACCTCAGAAGAAAGGCCTGGTGATCTACTTCTGAAAAATCAGCCATTGAAAACCCTGTGGAGCACAGTTCTACTCTGACACCATGACTTGTTGGAAACTAGTTCTTATTTTATTTTATTTTTTTTAACCAGTGAATTATCAAGGTGTGTCTCCCAGACCAGTAGCATCAGGAATGCTTGTTCAAAATGCAAATTCTTGGGCTCCACTGCAAAACCAAGAACTAAACCCTTTGCCTAAGAGTGGATTCTGACTTGTGATGACCTTGTTGAATTAGAAACTCTGGAAGTGGAGCCCAGCAGTCTGTGGATTAACAAGCCCTCCAGGTAATTCTGATGCACTCTTAGGTTTGAGAACCCCAACTTTATACCTCGTTTCATTTGTAGCCCTTCATAATAATGTATTCATCTCACGTGTTGTCAGTTTCACCCCTGAGCCCCTTACTAACTCTCAGTTATGTGCATCTATACTCCTTCTTGTTATTTAGAGTCACCAGGCTGCCCATTTCAGACAATAGCCTGGAGTGGGATTTCTGCTATTGCCCTGCTTGGTAAAGAATGTACTCACTCTATTAGTCCTTTCCTTTCTTTTCCCTAGACACTCGGTTCCTCAATAATTATCAAAGAGTTGTACTGTTTCTCTAGCTTGACTTTGGAGCTTTGTAAGGTGTTCTTCAAGGCTGTTGTTGCCTCCTAACTGTCAGTCCATAACCAAACCTGTCCCACAATGAGGTCCCTGTTTTTTGAGTTTCCCTTTCCTCTCCTAATCTCTTTGACCCAGTTAGCTATGGGAGGAACAGGGAATACTGGTGACTCCTAGCTGGCTACTGGGAAAGGCCTTGAACAGAAGATGGATGCTGGTGGTATCCCCTTAAGGCCATGTTTCTCAAGTGTGTCCTGTGGACCACCTGCCCCAGACCCTTGGGGTACTAGTTAAAAATACCAATGGCTTTAACAGAACTACCAAATCTTGAGGTGAGGGCCTAGAATATGAAATTTTAACCAGCATGCTATTGTTGTTAGTTGCTGTCGAGTCAGCTCTGACTCATGGTGACTTTATGTATAACAGAACAAAATGTTGCCCAGTCCTGTGCCATCTCCATGATCTTTGATATGTTTTAGTCCATTGTTGAGGGTATTACGTCAATCCATCTCATTGGGAGGTTTTTTTTTCTCATTTTCACTGACCCTCTACTTTACCAAACATTAAGTCCTTTTCTAGTGGTTGGTCTTTTCTGATGACATGTCCAAAGTAAGCAAGATGAAGTCTCACCATCCTGGCTTCTAAGGAGCATTCCAGTTGTATTTCTTCTAAGACTAAACCAGCATTCCAAAAACCTGTTGCCTTCGAGCCGATTCTGACTCATAGCAACTCCTAAGACAGAGTAGAACTGTCCCATAAAGTTTCCAAGAATCAGCTGGTGGATTTGAACTGCAGCCTTTTGGTTAGGAGCCAAATGTTTAACCATTGCACCACCAGGGCCTTAAGAACTATGGCAAAAGTATTTATATTTCGACAGTACAATGGCCAACTGATGAGTTTCCAGGACTTGGTACTTTCAGTGCTAAAACTGGGGAAGATCCTGGCAACCAGGACAGTTGGTCACCCTAAGATGGTAAATTCAAGGTTAGCCATCTTGAGGTGGTCAGCAATACAGTGTGATTAGTCCTACTCTATTCCCCTTGATCTGCTTTCCACAGTTCTTTCAACTCATCCACTGAAGGCCTTACCAGAGACTCACATTCACCCCAGTTTCTGAGCGACTCCTATCAGAGGCAAAAAGAGTTTCAATCCCTCCTCTGGCAGGATCAGGAATTGGCATTTTCAAAAATCTTTCCAGGCGATTCTGAGGTGCACCTCTTTGAGGACTACTGACACAAAGAAGCAAGAAGACGCTAGAAATTGGAGGGACTCACACCAAAGAGGTTCCTGCATCAACCCTTCTCAGACTTCCTCATTTGAGATCACTTGCCCTGGGTCCCAGTTCTTGTTCATATTTCCTCTGAAGCCCTTCCCATAGTAGAGCTCTTTACTGCAGTCTTAGTGTGTGTCTTTCTCCTGCAGCATGTTATGAACGTGTGCAGGACCCTATTATGGCTTATTCCTTTTTGTATCCCTCATAGCATCTAAAATCCGTTTTAAAATCATATAAAGCAATCATTTCCAATTCTGACTTTTAGATAATAGAGTGTCCCGCCCATGATCTCAAGGGTTCTGAAAACAGAATTACATAATCACTTCACTTTAATAAATCCCATACTCACAAAACAAAATATAGCCAATAAAAATATGATTAACTGTTCAACCTTAGAATTTTTGCTTATCAGATTGACTAAGATAAAAAAAATACAATGTGGAAGAGGGTGTGGTTAAATTGGAACTGTTAGGAGGAATGTAAATTGACGAAAATTTTCTGGAATACATTTTGACAATATGCATCAAGAGCTTTAAAAAGATTTATATACTTTGACCTAGTAATTCCACTTCTTGAATTTTTTCGTGAGGAAGCAATGAGGGTCATAACTATTGGTAAACAGCCTAAATTTAGAAAAACGAGAAGTGGTTAAATAAATTATGTATTAAATAGAAACATGCTTTCTACTATATAGACACTGAATATGGATTTAGAAAAATGCTAACATATAATACTGAAAAAGATACAATATAAACCATATATAATTTCTATCTTGTAGAAAGAAGAAACATATATCTCTGAGTGGTGGAGTATTCCATTGATACTTTCTGAGCACCTATATGTATTAAAAAAAAAACACACAAAAAAAACCCAAACCTGTTGCCTTCTGGTCGCTTCCGACTCATAGCGACCCTATAGGGCGGAGTAGAACTGCCCCATAGGGTTTCCAATGAGCAGCTGGTGGATTCAAACTGCCTACCTTCTGGTTAGCAGCTGAGCTCTTAACCATTATGTCACCAGGGCTATACTTTTTTCTCTCTTTTCCAAATTTTCTACAATTAACATGTATTGCTTTTATAATAAAATAGCACATATACATACAAAAACCAAAAAACCAAACCAGTTGCCCTCAAGTCCATTCTGACTTATAGTGACCCCATGTGTTACAGAGTAGAACTGCACTCCATTCAATGGCTGTGACCATTCTGAAGCAGATTGTCAGGTCTTTATTATGAGGCTCCTCTGGGTGCGTTCGAACTGCCAACCTTTCAGTTAATAGCCAAGTGCTTAACCGTTTGTGCCACCCAGGACTCCATATATATATATATATATATATATATGTATATATGTATACACACACACACACAAATACTTCAGCTCTCAAACACTGTGCCAACAGGGCTCTGGTATACACACACACACACACACACACACACACATATATATATACACATATATACATATGTATATGCATATATATGTATATGTGTATATATACACACATATATGCATATGCATATGTAAACACACACACATTTTAAATGCTATTAAGCAATTGACTTGCTTTTAACTGTGCCACTCTTAAACCCTCCTGAAGATTTCTTCCTGCTTGTAGATTCTAATCTCCACCTATCATATTACTTCCCTGGTGAGAATTCCTCAATGGCTCCCCATACTTACAGAACAAACTGTATACCCCTTAGCAGGACATACCAGGGTCCTCTATGATCTAGCCTTGACCCACTTGTCCAGCCTTGCTTCTGCCAATTCCTTCCAGTTTTCCTCCTTATATATCCTGGATACTCACTATTTGTAGTTCCTTGGCCATATCATGCTGTTTCAGGCCTCCTTGACTTTGCATGGTCTGATTCCTTTGCCTGGAATTCCCCCTCTTCCTTCTTGACTTCACTCATTCCCCATTCAGCTTTTTTAAAAATTTTTGTATTTTTTCCCATACAAAAATTTATACATACATTGTTATGTGACTCTAATTGCTCTCCCCCTCCTGTGACAGCACACTCCTCCTTTCCACCCCTGATTCCCCATGTCCATTCAACCAGCATCTGACCCTCTCTGCCTCCCCATCTCACCTCCGGATGGAAGCTGCCTATTTAGTCTCTTGTATCTACTTGAGCTAAGAGGCACACTCTTCACGAGTATCCCTTTATGTCCCACAGTCCAGTCCAATCCCTGCCTGAAGAGTTGGCCTCAGAAACTGTTTTAGTTCTGGGCTGATAGAGAATCCGGGGGCCATGCTTGCCGGCGTTCCTCCATTCTCAGTCAGACCATTAAATTTGGTCTTCTTACTAGAATTTGAGCTCTGCACCGCACCTTTTTCCTGCTCCATCTGGGACTCTCTTTTGTGTTCCGTGTCAGGGCAGTCATTGGTGGTAGCTGGGCACCATCTAATTCTTCTGGTCTCAGGCTGATGAAGTGTCTGGTTTATGTGGCCCTTTCTGTCTCTTGGGCTACTACTTTCCTTGTGCCTTTCATGTTCTTCGTTTCCCTTTACTCCAGGTGGCTGGGACCAATTGATGCATCTTAGATGGCTGCTTGCAAGCTTTTAAGTCCCAGACGCCACTCACCAAAGTAGGATGCAGAACATTTTGTTAATAAGATTTGTTATGCCAGTTGACCTAGATGTCCCCTGAAAGAATGGTCCCAGACCCTTATCCCTGCTACTCTGTCCCACAAACTTCTTAGCTTTGGTTTAGCCCAGTTGTGCTGACTTCCCCTGTAGTGTGTGCTGTCTTTCCCTTCACCTAAGATAATTCTTATCTACTATCTAGTTAGTAAATAACCCTCTCCCTCCCTCCCCACCCTCTTAACCATCAAAGACTGTTTTCTTCTGTGTTTAAACCTTTTTTTGAGTTCTTATAATAGTGGTCTTATACAATATTTGTCCTTCTGTGACTGACTAAATTCATTCAGCATAATGACCTCCAGCTTCCTCCATGTTATGTTTCACAGCTTCATCACTGTTCTTTATCATTGCGTAGTACTCCATTGTGTGGACATACCATAATTTGTTTATCCATTTGTCTGTTAATGGGCACCTAAGTTGTTTCCATCTTTTTGCTATTGTGAACAGTGCTGCAATGAACATGGGTTTGCATAGATCTATTCGTGTGACGGCTCTTATTTCTCTAGGATATATTCCAAGGAGCGGGATAGCTGGATTGTATGGTACTTCTATTTCTAGCTTTTTAAGGAAGCACCAAGTCGATTTCCAAAGTGGTTGTACCATTTTACATTCCCACCAACAGTGTATAAGTGTTCCAGTGTCTCCACAACCTCTCCAGCATTTATTATTTTGTGTTTTTTGGATTAATGCTAGCCTTGTTGGGGTGAGATGATATCTCATTGTAGTTTTGATCTGCATTTCTCTAATTGCTAATGATAGTGGGGATTTCTTCATGTGTCTGTTAGCTGCCTGAATATCTTCTTTGGCCAAGTGCCTGTTCATATTCTTTGCCCCTTTTTTAATTAGGTTGCCTTTTTGTTGTTGAGGTTTTGCAGTATCTTGTAGATTTTAGAGATTAGATGCTGATCGGATTTGTCATAGCCAAATTTTTTTTCCCAGTCTGTAGGTTGTCTTTTTACTCTTTTGGTGAAGTATTCTGAAAGAGCATAAGTGTTTGATTTTTAGGAGCTCCCATTTATCTAGTCTCTCTTCTGGTGTTTGTGCATTGTTACTTATGGTTCATATTGTGTTGTCCCTATTTTTTCTTCCATGATATTTATTGTTTTTGATTTTATATTTAAGTCTTTGATCCATTTTGAGTTAGTTGTTGTCCATGGGGTGAGGTATGGGTCTTGTTTCAGTTTTTTGCAGATGGATATCCAGTTATGCCAGCACCATTTGTTAAAGAGACTGTCTTTTCCCCAGTTAATGGACTTTAGGCCTTTGTCAAATATCAGCTGCTCATAGGTGGATGAATTTATGTCTGGATTCTCAATTCTGTTCCATTGGTCTATGTATCTGTTGTTGTACCAATACCAGGCTGTTTTGACTACCACGGTGGTATAATAAGTTCTAAAATCAGGTAGTGTGAGGCCTCCCACTTTGTTCTTCTTGGGTAATACTTTACTTATCTGGGCCTCTTCCACTTCCGTATGAAACTGGTGATTTGTTTCTCCATCTCATTAAAAAATGCTGGTGGAATTTGGATCAGGATTGCATTGTATCAGTAGATTGCTTTGGGTAGAACTGACATTTTCACAATGTTGAGTTTACCTATCCATGAGCAAGGTATGTTTTTCCACTTATGCAGGTCTCTTTTTGTTTCTTGCAGTGGTGTCTTGTAGGTTTCATTGTATAGATCTTTTACGTCTTTGGTTAGCTTTCTTCCGAAGTATTTTATCTTCTCAGGGGCTATTGTAAATGGTATTGATTTGATGATTTCCTCTTGAAGGTTCTCTTTGTTGATGTAAAGGAATCCAACCCATTTTTGTATGTTTCTCTTGTATCCTGAAACTTGGCTGAAATCTTCTATCAGTTCCAGTAGTTTTCTTGTGGATTCTTTGGGGTTTTCTGTGTATAAGATCATATATCTGCAAATAGAGATACTTTGACTTCTTCCCTACAAATATGGATGCACTTGATTTCTTTTTCTAGCCTAATTGCTCTGGCTAGGACCTCCAGCACAATCTTGAATAACAGTGGTGGTAAAGGGCCTCCTTATCTGGTTCCCGTTCTCAAGGGGAATGCTTTCAAACTCTCTACATTTATGATGATGTTGGCTGTTGGCTGTATATAAATGCCCTTAATTATACAGAAATTTCCCTTCTATTTCTATTTTGTTGAGAGTTTTTAATCATGAATGGGTGTTGGACTTTGTAAAATGCCATTTCAGCATCAATTGATAAGAATATGTGGTTCTTGACTTTTGACTTATTTATGTGATGGATTACACTGATTATTTTTCTAACGTTGAACTATCACTGCATACCTGGTATAAATCCCAATTGATCAAGGTGAATTATTTTTTTGATATGTTGCTAAATTCTATTGGCTAGAATTTTGTTGAGGATTTTTGTGTCAACCTTCATGAGTTTTACTGGTCTGTAATTTTCTTTTTTAGTTGTGTCTTTACCTGGTTTTGGTATCAGAGTTACGCTGGCTTCACAGAATGAGTTTGGGAGTATTCCATCATTTTCTATGCTCTGAAATACCTTTAGTAGTAGTGGTGTTAACTTTTCTCTGAAAGTTTGGTAGATTTCTGCAGTGAAGCCATGCGGGCCAGGGCTTTTTTTTTTTTTTTTTTTTCTTTTTTGATTGTACTTTAGGTGAAAGTATGGAGAACAAATAGTTTCTCAGGACACAGTACTACACATATTGTTTTATGACATTGATTAACAACCCCACAACATGTCAACCCTCTCCCTTCTCGACCTTTTTTTTTTTTTTTTTTTTTTTGGTGAAAATATAAATAGCCAAAGATACTCCATTTAAAAAATTTCTACATGCACAGTTCAGTCACATCAACTACACTCTTCCAATTGTGCTGCTATTCTCACTTTAGATGAAGGTTTACAGAACAAAATAGTTTCTCATTAAACAGTACACATGTTGCCCTATGACAATGGTTAACAACCTCACAACACATCAACACTATCCTTACTCAACCTTGGGTTCCCTATCACCAGCTTTCCTGTCCCCTTCTGCCTTCTAGTACTTGTCCCTGGACTGCTGTGCCTCATTAGTCCCATTTGGTTTTATGGGGCTGTCCACTCCCCGGCTGAATGGTGAACCTCGGAAATGACTTCACCACTGAGGTGAAAGGGTGTCTGGGGTCTATAATCCTGGGGTTTCTCCAGTCTCCTTTAGGCCAGTAAATCTGGTCTTTTTTTTGTGAGTTAGAATTTTGTTCTACATCCTTCTCCAGTTCTGTCCAGAACCCTCTGTTGTGATCCTAGTCAGAGCAGTCAGTGGTGGTAGCCGGGCACCATCTAGCTGTACTGGACTCAGTCTGGTGGAGGCCTTGGTAGCTGTGGACAATCAGTCCTTCGGACTAATCTTTTCTTTGTATCTTGTTCTCTTCATTCTCCCTTGCTCCTGAAGGGATGAGACCAGTGGAGTATCTTAGATGGCTGCTCATAGGCTTTTAAGACCCCAGACGCTACTCACCAAGGTAGAATGTAGAAGATCGTCTTTATAAACCATGTTATGCCAATTGAGCTAGATGTTCCCTGAGACCATGGTCCCCACAGCCCTCCCCCAGCAATTCAGTCCCTCAGGGAGCTTGGATGTGTCTATGGAGCTTCCATGACCTTTCCTTGTACAAGTTGTGCTGGTTTCCCCATTATTGGGTACTGTCTCACCCTTCACCCAAGATACCACTTATCTATTGCCTATTTAGTATTTTCCCCCCACCCCTCCCATCCCTGGTAACCAACAAAGATTGTTACATTTTGTGTGTGAACTTTTTCATGAGTTTTTACAATAGAGGCCTCATACAATATTTGTCCTTTTGTGATTGACTTCTTTCACTCAGCATAATGTCCTCCAGTTTTATCCATGTTATGAGATGCTTCACAGATTCATCATTGTTCTTTCTCGTTGCATAGTACTCCATTGTGTGTATGTACCATAGTTTGTCTATCCATTCATCTGTTGATGGGCATCTCGGCTGTTTCCATCATTCTGCTATTGTGAACAATGCTGCCATGAACATAGGTGTGAATATGTCTATTCGAGTGATGACTCTTATTTCTCTATGATATATTACTAGGTGTGAAATTGCTGAATCAAATGGTATGTCTATTTCTAGCTTTCTGAGGAAGCACCATATCATTTTCCAGAATGGTTGTATCATTTTGCATTCCCACCAGCAGTGCATAAGAGTTCCGATCTCCCAGCAGCCCCTCCAACATTTGTTATTTCCAGTGTTTTTGATTTGTGCCAGTAATGCCAGCGTGAGATGGTATCTCATTGTGGTTTTAATTTGCATTTCTCTAATGGCTAGTGATCGTGAGCATTTCATCATGTGTCTGTTGCCTGCTTGAATGTCTTCTTTGGTGAAGTGTCTGTTCATTTCCTTTGCCCATTTTTTAAAAGGATTATTTGTCTTTTTGTTGTACAGGTGTTGGATTTTCTTGTAGATAATGGAGATTAGACCTTTTTCTGACTTGTGCTGTCCCAAAATTTTTTTTCAGTCTGTAGGTTCTCTTTTTACTCTTTTGGTGAGGTCTTTTGAAGAGCATAGATGTTTGATTTATAGATGATCCCAGTTATCTAGCTTGTATTCTGGGGTTTGTGTGTTGATGATTATGGTTTATATCCTGTTAATGCTGTGTATTAAGGCCTGTAGTGTTGGTTCTATTTTTTCTTCTATGAACTTTATAGTTTTTGGCTTTATATTTAGGTCTTTGATCCATTTTGAATTAGTTTTTGTTTATGGCATGAGGTATGGGTCATGCTTCATTTTTTTTGCAGATGGATATCCAGTTTTGCCAGCACCATTTGTTAAAAAGACTGTCTTAATCCCAGTTGATGGATGTTGGGCCCTTGTAGAGGGTCAGTTGACTGTAGGTGGATAGAGTTACATCTGGGTTCTCAATTCTGTTCCACTGGTCAATGTATCTGTTGTTGTACCAGTACCAGGCTGTTTTGACTACCGTAGCTGTATAGTACGTTCTGAGGTCAGGTAGTGTGAGTCCTCCAACTTTATTCTTTTTCTTCAGTAGTGCTTTACTTATTTGGGGCTTCTTCCCTTTCCATATAAGTTAATGATTAGTTTTTCCATCTCTTTGAAGAATGTTGTTGGTATTCGGATCGGGATTGCATTGTATTTGTAAATTGCTTTGGGTAGAATTGTCATTTTCACAATGTTGAGTCTACCTATCCATGAGCATGGTATGTTTTTCCATTTATGTAGATCCATTTGGGTTTCTTGCAGTAGTGTTTTGTAGTTTTATTTGGATAGGTCTGTTACATCCCTGGTTAGATTTATTCCTAAGTGTTTTTTTTTTTATGGGCTATTATAAATGGTATTGTTTTCTTGATTTTCTTTTCATCGTTCTCCTTATTGGTGTATAGGAATCCAACTGATTTTTGTATGTTTATCTTGTATCCTGCTACTCTACTGAATCTTTCTATTAGTTCCAGTGATTTCTCATGGAGTCTTTAGGGTTTTCTAAGTATAGTATCATATCATCCACAAACAGTGACTTGTTTAACTTCTTCATTACCAATTTGGATGCCCTTTATTTCTTTTTCTTGCCTTATTGCTCTAGCTAAAACTTCCAGCACAATATTAAATAGGAGTGGTGATAAAGGGCATCCTTGTCTTCTTCCTGTTTTCAAGGGGAATGTTTTCAGCCTCTCTCCATTAAGAATGATGTTGGCCATTGGTTTTGCAAGATGCCCTTTATTATCTTGAGAAATTTCCATTCTATACCTATTTGATTGAGAGTTTTTATCAGGATTGGGTGTTGGACTTTGTCAAATGCCTTTTCTGCATCACTTGAGATGATCATGTGATTCTTTTCTTTCCTTTTATTTATGTGGTGGGTTACATTGATTGATATTCTAATGTTGAACCATCCTTGCTTACCTGGTATGAATCCTACTTGGTCATGGTGTATTATTTTGTTGATATGATGCTGAATTCTATTGGCTAGAATTTTGTTCAGAATTTTTACGGCTATATTCATGAGAGATATTGGTCTGGAATTTTCTTTTTTTGTGACATCTTTTCCTGGTTTTGGTATCAGTGTTATGCTGGCTTCATAGAATGAATTTGGAAGTGCTGCTTCCTTTTCTATGCTCTGAAATAGCTTGAGTAGTACTGGTACAAGCTTTTCTGTGATTGTTTTGTAGAAATCTCCAGTGAGGCCATCTGGGCCAGGGTTTTTTTTGTTGTTGTTGTTGGGAGTTTTTTTTTATTACCTTTTGAATCTCTTCTCTTGTTATGGGTCTGTTCAGATTTTCAACATCACTTTGTTGTAGTTTGGGTAGGTAGTGTGTTTCTAGAAATTTATCCATTTCCTCTAGGTTTTCAAATTTGTTGGAGTATAGTTTTTCATAATATTCTGTTATGATCCTTTTCATTTCAGTCGGGTCTGTTGTAATGTCCCCCATTTCATTTCTTGTTTGGGTTATTTGCATCAACTCCTGTTTTTCTTTTTTCAGTGTGGCCAGTGGTTTGTCAATTTTGCTGATTCTTTCAAAGAACCAACTTTTGGTTTTGTTGATTCTTTCTATTGTTTTTCTGTTCTCTATTTCATTTATTTCTGCTCTGATCTTTATTTCCTTTCTTCCGGTGGCTGTTGCCTTTTTTGCTGTCCTCTTTGTATTTGTTTGAGTTCTGTAGTTAATGTTTTGATTTTGTCCCTTTCTTCTTTTTTGATATATGCATCTGTTGCTATAAATTGTCCTCTGAGGACTGCCTTTGCTGTGTCCCAAATGTTTTGGTATGATGTGTTTTCATTCTCATTTGATTCTAGGAATTTTTTGATTCCATCTCTGATTTTTTGTTTTACCCAGTGGTTTGTAAGCAGGGTATTATTCAGTTTCCATGTAATTGTTTTTTTTTTTTTTTTTTTTTCCTTGCTCTTTCTGTTGTTAAGTTCTACCTTGATGGCATTGTGGTCAGAGAAGATACTTTGAATTATCTCAGCATTTTGGATCTTGTTGAGGATTTCTCTGTGGCCTAAGATGTGGTCTATTCTGGAGAACACTCCATGTGCATTGGAAAAGAATGTGTACTTTGCAGCTGTTGGTCGGAGTTTTCTATATATGTCTATGAGGTCAAGTTGGCTGATTGTGCCCTTTAGGTCTTCTCTATCTTTGCTGAGTTTCTTTTTAGTTGTTATTTCCTTTACTGAGAGTGGTGTGTTGAAGTCTGCTACTATTATTGTGGAACTGTCTGTTTCTCTTTTCAGTGTTGTTAGAGTTTATGTATTTTGGAGCCCTGTCATTGGGTGTGTAGATGTTTATTATGGTTATGTCTTCATGATGGATCGTCACCTTAATCATTATACAGTGTCCGTCTTTGTCTGTTATGGTGGATTTTGTTTTAAAGTCTATTTTATCTGAGATTAGTATTGCCACTCCTGCTCTTTTTTGGTAGTTGTTAGCTTGATATATTTGTTTACAACCTTTGACTTTTAATGAATTCACATCTTTGTTTGTAAGGTGTGTCTCTTGTAGACAGCATATTGATGGATCCTGTTTGCTTATCCGTTCTGTCACTCTCCGTCTTTTTATGGGTTCATTGAGTCCATTTACATTCAGTGTAATTATTGATAGATGTGAGTTTGTTGCTGTCATTTTGCGGTGCTTTTTTTGTGGTGCTGACATTTTCTTTGTTCTTCTTACTCTCCTGTGCTGTGCCAAAACTTTTGTTTGTGGATTTTTTTTTCATTTATTTTGTTTTTGTAGGTTTTATTTTTGCTGAGACTTTATGCTTTTCCTCTTTATTTTTATGAGTATGTTTGTTAACTTTCTTTGTGGTTACCATGAAATTTACCCTTTTCTTTCTAAGTTTGAAGCAGTCTATTATTGCTTAGTATTGCCTTGCCTTCTTCTCCATTAGAAGGTTCTATACCTACACTGTTTATTCCCTCTTTTATTGTTCTGATGTTGTTGTCATTTTCTGATTAACTGCTCTGATTTCCTGTTGTATTTCTTTTGTTTTTGGATAGTCCTTGAGAGTTCATCTCGTAGATTGGTATCTGGCTGGTTCGATCCTGCATCCTAGATTCTGCCTGTGAGTGGAAGTTGTTTGTTCTCAGATCGAAGAAATCCCTTTAATAATTCTTGTAAGTTTGGTTTGGTTTTTACGTATTCCCTTAATTTCTGTTTATCTGGAAATGTCCTAATTTCACCATCATATTTGAATGAGAGTTTTGCAGGATATATTATTCTTGGCTGGCAGTTATTTTCTTTCAAGATTTTATATATGTTATCCCATTGTCTTCTTGCCTGCATGGTTTGTGCTCAATAATCTGAGCTTAGTCTTATTGTTTCTCCTCTCTATGTTACTTCTTGTTTGTCACTATTCTTTGTTTGTCTTTGGTTTTAGCGAGTGTGATTATGATATGCTTTGGTGATTTTCTTTTGGGGTCTCTTCTATATGGGGTTCGTTGAGCTTCTTGGATGGCCAGCTTTTCATCTTTCATCATATTGGGGAAGTTTTCTGTCAGGAGTTCTTCAATGATCCTCTCTGTGTTTTCTGTTTTCTCCCCCTGTTCTGGAACTCCAGTCGCTCACAGATTTTTGGTTTTGATTGTAACCCACATGACTCTCAGGGTCTCTTCATTTTTCTTTGTTCTTTTTTCTGAGTTTTCCTCGAACAGAGTTGTATCCAAATGTTTGTCTTCAATTCCACTGATCCTGTCTTCCACCGTTTCAGATCTGCTCCTCAGCCCTTCTATGACACTGTCCATTTCTGAAATCTTGTTGTTTATTTTTTGGATTTCTAATTGTTATTTTTGTATAATTTCTCGTTATGAATTTATTTTGGCATTTTGTTCCTGCATTATTTTCCTGAATTCTTCCAAATTTTTGTCTGTATCTTCCATGAATTTGTCTACGTTTTCCTCATTTTTGTCTGCTTTTTGCTTCAACTCTTGGAGAATTCTGAGTATTTGAGATCTGAATTCCATATCAGGTAGTTCTAGTGCCTTTTCTTCCACTGGAAAGTCATCTGATGTTTTATTTTAGGTGCCTACTGGAACCATCTTGTCCTGTTTTTGTAAATGTTTTGATATTGTCTGCTGTCTTCAGGACATTCAGTAGTTTATTTTTCTCATTTATTTATTGTAGATTTGTTTGTTTTGTCCTTTTTTTTTTTTTTATTTGGCTATGTCTGAGCAGGCAGGCTGTGTGTTCTTTGTTGTTTGCTCATCTGTGGGCATGATACTTTTTGCCTCCTCCTCCGATTGGCAGGGTCAGTCACTCAGATATGGTACAACAGAGCAGGTCTAGCTG
Organism: Dugong dugon; assembly: GCA_030035585.1. NCBI lineage: Eukaryota > Metazoa > Chordata > Mammalia > Sirenia > Dugongidae > Dugong > Dugong dugon. The sequence goes on from CM057462.1 coordinate 160,174,047, forward strand.
AAGAGGAGTGTCTGGGATGGGTTGTTTGTGGCACTTACTACAGCCACCAGGGCGGGTCTGTAATCAGTGCAGGGCAGGTTCCAGTAGGCTGTGACTGTGCTGCTTGTTAGTATGATGTTAAGCGTAGTGTAGGTAGGCAGGATGTAGGGGGGAGATTGTTATGTGTGGAGCTAAGATGGATATGGGAGAGAGAAACAGGAGCCAAAAACATACAAAGAAACAAAAAAGAGTGCTAGGGGAGCTTGCTGTTGGAGTGGAGAGATGAGAGACTATGAAATGGAGAAAAACAAAAAGGGGAAGAAGAATAAAAAAAAAGAATGAATAAATAAAAATCAGAATGGAAAAAGAACAGCAAAGCTCCCGGGGATCCCACCTGTGCAGCTCTGAGGTCTGGGGAAGTTGTTCTCAGTTGTTGCAGTACAGCCTGGCTAGAAGGCTTAGAGATATTCAGTGCCAGGTATTCAGGGGATAAAAAGAGAAGGAAGGTATAGAGAGATGAGAAACTGAGTAATGAAGAAAGGCAAAAAGGGAAAAAGAGGGAAAAGAAAGCAAAACAAATTTAAAAAAAAAAAAGAACAGGAAAAGCCCCCCAAAAACAGGAAAAAAAAAAAAACCATGAAAAAAGAAATGCCCCCAGGTATACCTCTGCACATCTGCGCAACCCAAGGGGGTAGGTTCCAAGCCTCGCAGCACTGCCTGGCCAGAACGGGCTCCCAACTCAAGAAAAGGAAAAGAAAACAAACAAACAAACAAAATCCTACGATCCCACCAGTGTGGCAGCCCAGACCAGGAAGCAGTTCCACGCTCGAACGGAGCTTCACAACCCCTCAGGAAGAAGCAAAGATGGCGCACGGAGCCAGGTATTTGAGCGAAAGGACGGGGAGGTGGTGAGAGGTAAGGAAGAAATCAAAAGAAGCAGAAAAAAAGCAACAACAAATGGCACTCAGAGAGCCAGCCAGTGTGGTTGGGTGGAATCCAAGTGGCTGGTGCTTCCCGGACAAGAGACTGTGGCTGTGGGAAGCAGAGGAGGCCGAGTGGGGATGAAGAAGGTTGGGGGGTGGGAAAGCCTATATCACAAATTACTGGTTGTTCTGTCTCCCACCGGAAGCTCCATGAAGCTGCTTTTTCATACCCCTATTTGCTGGTCTCTGATAGGAGTCCAAGATGGCGGATCCGCGCTGTGTTAGCTGATAGAAGACCTCTGTATGAATCTCTCCTTGCTCTCTGTTCTGTCAGTTTTCTCACTCCATTGGTGCTTGGCTGAGTTCTTTATCTCTTCATTTGATATTTTAGGATTTCAGGATTGCTGTTTTTCTCTGTTTGGCTTAGTTTTTCGGATCTTTGCTGTGGAGGGATGGTGTGGTGCTTCTGCCTATAGTGCCACTTTGCTGGAAGAGAGCCAGGGTTTTTTTTTTGTTGGGAGTTTTTAAATTACTTTCAATCTCCTTTTGTTATGGGTTTATTTAGTCGTTCTACCTCTCTTCCTGTTAGATTAGGTAGGTAGTGAGTTTCTAGAAAGTTGTCCATTTCCTCTCGGTTTTCAAATTTGTTAGAGTACAATTTTTCATAGTATTCTGTTATGATTCTTTTAATTTCAGTTGGATCTGTTGTGATATCACCCATCTCATTTCTTATATGGGTTATCTGCTTCCTCTCCTGTTTTTCTTCTGTCAGTTTGGCCAACGGTTTATCAATTTTGTTTATCTTTTCAAAGAAACAGCTTTTGGTCTTGTTAACTCTTTCAACTGTTTTTCTATTCTCTATTTCATTTAATTCTGCCCTAATTCTTATTATTTCCTTTCTTTTGGTGCCTGCGGGCTTCTTTGGTTGCTCTCTTTCTACTTGTTCTAGTTGTAGGGTTAATGTTTTGATTATGGCCCTTTCTTCTTTTTGGATGTGTGCATTTATTGCTATAAACTGACCTCTGAGCACTGCTTTTGCCGTATCCCAAAGGTGCTGGTAGGATGTGTTTTCATTCTCGTTTGAGTCTATGAATTTCTTTATTCCATCCTTAATTTCTCCAGTAGATTTTGAGCAAGGTGTTGTTCAGTTTCCATGTGTTTGATTTTTTTTCCTTGCTTTTTGTGTAGTTGATTTTCACTTTTATGGATTTATGGTCAGAAAAGATGCTTTGTAATATTTCGATGTTTTGGATTTTGTTAAGGCTTACTTTATGTACTAATATTGGTCTGTTCTGGAGAATATTCCATGTGGATTGGAAAAGAAAGTATACTTGGCTGCTGTTGGGTGCAGTGTTCGGTATATGTCTATGAGATCAAGTTGGTTGACTGTAGCATTTAGCTCTTCAGTGTCTTTGTTGAGCTTCTTTCTGGATGGTCTGTCCTTCACCGAAAGTGGTGTGTTGAAGTCTCCTGCTACTATTGTGGAGCTGTCTCTCTTTTCAGTGCTATTAGAATTTGTTTTATGTATTTTGGAGCCCTTTCATTGGGTGCATAAATATTTAGTTTGTATGTCTTCCTGGTGTATTGACACTTTAGTCATTATATAGTGTCCTTCCTTATCTTTTGTGGTGGATTTTACTTTAAAGTCTATTTTGTCACAGATTAATATTGCCACTCATGCTCTTTTTTAGTGTTGTTTGCTTCTTTGAGTTTTACTTTGTGTCTTTAAGTCTAAGGTGTGTCTTTTGTTGGCAGCATATAGACGGATATTGTTTTTTTATCCAGTCTGCCACTCTCTGTCTCTTTATTGGTGCATTTAGTCCAATTACATTCAGCATAATTATTGATAGGTATGAGTTTAGTTCTGTCATTTTGATGTCTTTTTTTGTGTGTTCAGTTTCTTTGTTCCACTTAATTTTCTGTGCTGTGTTGTTTTTCTTTTCATCTTTTTCACTGTTGTTGATTTTGTATTTGCTGAGTCTTTATATTTTTCTAGTTTTTATTTTGACTTGTCGGACTGTTAGTTTCTTTTGTGGTTACCTTAATATTTACCCCTATTTTTCTAAGTTTCTACCAGTCTTTTATTTCTTTATATTGCCTTGACTTCCTCTCCATATGAAAAATCTGTGTGTACATTTTTTAAGTTCCTCTTCTTGGTTTTAATGTTGGCATCTTTTACATATTGACATCTGTTTTCTTATTTTAAGTGTTTTAACTTTGATTTACTTTTCTGACTTCCCTATTTGGGTTGATATCTGGTTGCTCTGTCCTGTGTTCTAGTCTTAGTTTGTTATCTGACTTTACTGATTTTCTAACTGGAGGACTCCCTTTAGTATTTCTTGTAATTTTGGTTTGGTTTTTGAGAATTCCCTAAACTTCTGTTTATCTGGAAATGCCCTAATCTTGCTATCATATTTGGGAGACAGTTTTGCTGAATATATAATTCTTGGCTGGCAGTTTTTTTCTTTCAAGGCTTTATATCTGTCATCCCATTGCCTTCTTGCCTGCGTGATTTCTACTGACTAGTCCGAGCTTATTCTTTTTATTTTTTAAATTTTTTGAATAGTACTTCAGATGAAGGTTTACAGAATAAATAGTTTCTCATTAAACAGTCAGTACACATATTGTTTTACGACTTTGGTTAAGAACCCCATGACATGTCAACACTCTCCCTTCTCAACCCTGAGGACCTTTTTTTGGGTGAAAATATACATAGCCAAAGTTACACCGTTTTGAAAGTTTCTACATGTACAATTCAGTGACATCAATTACATTCTTCCAGCTGTGCTGCTATTCTCACTATTCTTTTCCAAATTATTCCATCACCATTATCTTTAGCTCACTGTCCCCTAGGCTTCCCATCAAAACTTTTGAGTTTCTGTTGTCAATTTGATCTCACATAGATAATTTTTTTTTTGTTCCTTTGATGAAGGTTTGCAGAACAAATAGTGTCTCATTAAACAGTTAGTACACATATCGCCCTATGACAATGGTTAACAACCCCATTACATGTCAACCCTGTCCCTTCCCAAACTTGGGTTCCCTATCACCAACTTTCCTGTCCCCTCCTGCCTTCTAGTCCTTGTCCCTGGACTGCTGTGCCTCATTAATCTTGTTTTGTTTTATGACGTGGTCCAATCCCCGGCTGAACAGTGAACTTTGGGAGGGGCTTCATCACTGAGCTAAAATTGTGTCCAGGGGCCATACCCTCGGGGTATCTCCAGTCTGTCAGGCCAGTAAATCTGGTCTTTTTTGTGAGTTATAATTCTATTCTACATCCTTTTCCAGCTCTGTCCAGGACCGTCTATTGTGATCCCGGTCATAGCAGTCAGTGGTAGTTGTCGGGCACCATCTAGCTGTACTGGACTCAGTCTGGTGGAGGCCTTGGTAGCTGTGGTCCATTAGTCCTTTGGACTAATCTTTTCCTTGTATCTTGTTCTCTTAATTCTCCCTTGCTCCCAAAGGGGTGAGACCAGTGGAGTATCTTAGATGGCTGCTCACAGGTTTTTAAGGACCCAGGCGCTGCTCACCAAGGTAGAATGTGGAAGATTGTCTTTATAAGCTGTGTTACGCCAATTGAGCTAGATGTTCCCCGATGGCCCCCACAGCCCTCCGCCCAGCAATTCAGTCCCTCAGGGAGTTTGGAAACGTCTATGGAGCTTCCATGACCTTTCCTTGTACAAGTTGTGCTGGCTTCACCAGTAATGTGCACTGTCTTACCCTTCACCAAAGTTACAACTTATAGATTTAGTTCCCCCCCTCATAGTTCCCATCCCTCGTAACCAACAAAGATTTTCTTTTTGTGTGTAAACTTTTACATGAGTTGTACAGTAGAGGTCTCATACAATATTTGTCCTTTTGTGATTGACTTACTTCACTCAGCACAATGTCCTCCAGTTTCATCCATGTTAGGAGATGCTTCCCAGATTCATCACTGTTCTTTATCTTTGCATAATACTCCGTTGTGTCTGTGTACCATAGTTTGTTTATCCATTCATTTTGATGGTCGTCTAGGTTGTTTCCGTCTTTTTGCTATTGTGAACAGTGCTTCAGTGAATATGGGTGTGCATATGTCTATTAGTGTGATCACTCTTATTTCTCTAGGATATATTTCTAGGAGTGGGATTGCATTTTGTAGTGCTTTTTCTTGTGGTGCTGATGTTTTCTTTGTTCCTTTTACTCTCCTGTGCTAAGTTCCTTTTGTTTGTGGATTTTTTTTTTTTTTCCATTTCTTTTCTTTTTCTAGGTTTTGTTTTTACTGAGGCTTTATGTTTTTCTTCTTTATTTTGATGACTAGGTTTGTTAACTTTATGGTTACCTTGAAATTTACCTCTATCTTCCTGGATTTGTACCAGTCTATTATTACTTGGTATTGCTTGATTTCCTCTCCATTAGAAGGTTCTATACCCACACCATTTATTCCCTCTTTTATTGTTCTGTTGCTGTTGTCATTTACAGATTAACCTGATTGGTTCGCTTTTGTAATTCTTTTGGTTTTGCATAGTCCTTAAGAGTTTATTGCCTAGGTTGGTATCTGGCTAGTGCAATCCTGTGTCCTATATTCAGCCTGTGGTCTGATATTGTTTGTTCTCAGATCAAAGGACTTCCTTTAATAAATCTTGTAAGTTCAGTTTGGTTTTTACATAGTCCCTTAATTTCTGTTTATCTGGAAATGATCTAATTTCACCACCATATTTGAATGAGAGTTTTGCAGGATATACTATTCTTGGCGGGCAACTTTTTTCTTTCCAATTTTTATATATGTCATCCCATTGCCTTCTTGCCTGCAAGGTTTCTGCCAAATAATCCAAGCTTAGTCTTATTGTTTCTCCTCTGTATGTGACTTTTTGTTTTTCTTGAGCTGCTCTCAGGATTGTTTTTTTGCTTTGGCTTTAGCGAGTGTGATTTTGATATGCCTTGGTGATTTTCTTTTGGGGTCTGTCCTATATGAGGTTCGTTGAGCTTCTTGGATGGTCAGCTTTTCATCTTTCATGATATTGGGGAAGTTTTCTGTCAGCAATTCCTCCATGATCCTCTCTGTGTTTTGTTTTCTCCCCCTGTTCTGGAACTCTGATCACTCTCAGATTTTTGCTTTTGATTTTATTCCACATAATTCTCAGAGTTTCTTCATTTTTCTTTGTTCTTTTTTCTGATTTTTCCTCAAACAGAGTTGTAGCCAAGTGTTTGTCTTCAATTTTGCTGATCCTATCTTCCATCATTTCAAACCTCCTCCTCAGCCCTTCTATAACACTGTCCATTTCTGAAATCTTGTTGTTTATCTTTTGGATTTCTAATTGTTGTTTTTGTATGCTTTCTAGTTGTGAATTTATTTTAGCATTTTATTCATGTATTATTTTCTTGAATTCTTCTTTTTTTTTTTTGTATTTTCCATGAATTTGTCTGCCTTTTCCATGAATTCATCTATTTTTTCCTCATTTCTTTCTGGTTTTTGCTTCAACTCTTGGATAGTTCTGAAAATTAGAGATTTGAATTCCCTATCAGTTAGGTCTAGTGCCTTTTCCTCTACTGGAGGGTCATCTGGTGTTTTATTTTGGAAGCCTACTGGAAACATCCTGTCTTGTTTTTGTAAATGTTTTGATATTGTCTGCTGTCTTTGGAGCATTCAGTGGTTATTTTCCCATTTTCCCATTTACTGAGTATAGATTTGTTTGTTTTGTCCTGCTCTTTTGTTTTTTTTTATTGTACTTCAGGTGAAGGCTTACAGAACAAATAGTTACTCATGAAACAGTAGTACACATATTGTTTTATGACATTGGTTAACAACCCCACGACATGTCAACATTCTCCCTTCTCGACCTTTTTTTTTTTTTTTTTTTTTTTTTGGTGAAAATATACATAGCCAAAGACACACCATTTAAAAAATTTCTACATGCACAGTTCAGAGACATCGACTACGCTCTTCCATTGTGCTGCTATTCTCAATTTAGATGAAGGTTACAGAACAAAACAGTTTCTCATTAAACAGTTAGTACACATGTTGCCCTATGACAATGGTTAACAACCTCACAACACATCAACACTATCCTTACTCAACCTTGGGTTCCCTATCACCAGCTTTTCTGTCCCTTCTGCCTTCTAGCCCTTGTCTCTTGACTGCGGTGCCTCATTAGTCCAACTTAGTTTTATGGGGCTGTCCACACCCTGGCTGAACGCTGAACCTCAGAAGTGACTTCACCACTGAGCTAAAAGGGTGTCTGGGGGCCATACTCTTGGGGTTTCTCCAGTCTCCTTTAGGCCAGTAAATTTGGTCTTTTTTTTGTGAGTTAGAATTTTGTTCTACATCCTTCTCAAGCTCTGTCCAGAGCCCTCTGTTGTGATCCTGGTCAGAGCAGTCAGTGGTGGTAGCCCATCACCATCTAGCTGCACTGGACTCAGACTGGTGGAGGCCTTGGTAGCTGTGGTCCATTAGTCCTTCAGACTAATTTTTTCCTTGTATCCTGTTCTCTTCATTCTCCCTTGCTCCCAAAGGGATGAGACCAGTGGAGTATCTTAGATGGCCGCTCACAGGCTTTTAAGACCCCAGACACTACTCACCAAGGTAGAATGTAGAACATGGTCTTTATAAACCGTGTTATGTCAATTGAGCTAGATGTTCCCTGAGACCATGGTCCCCATAGCCCTCTGCCCAGCAATTCAGTCCCTCAGGGAGTTTGGATGTGTCTATGGAGCTTCCATGACCTTTCCTTGTACAAGTTGTATTGTGTACTGTCTCACCCTTCACCCAAGATACCACTTATCTATTGCTTATTTAGTATTTTCCCCCCACCCCTCCCATCCCTGGTAACCAACAAAGATTGTTACTTTTTGTGTGTGAAGTTTTTCATGGGTTTTTACAATAGAGGCCTCATACAATATTGTTCTTTTGTGATTGATTTATTTCACTTAGCATAATGTCCTCCAGTTTCATCCGTGTTATGAGATGCTTCACTGATTACTCATTGTTCTTTCTCGTTGCACAGTACTCCATTTTGTATATGTGCCATAGTTTGTTTTTCCATTTGTCTGTTGATGGGCATCTAGGTTGTTTCCATCTTTTTGCTATTGTGAACAATGCTGCCATGAACACAGGTGTGCATATGTCTATTCGAGTGACAACTCTTATTTCTCTGGGATATATTCCTAGGCATGGGATTGCTGGATAGTATGGTATGTCTATTTCTAGCTTTCTAAGGGAGCACCGTATCATTTTCCAAAATGGTTGTATCATTTTGCATTCCCACCAGCAGTGCATAAGAGTTCTGATCTCCCCGCAGCCCCTCCAACATTTGTTATTTCTAGTGTTTTTGATTCTTGCCAGTAATGCCGGCATGAGGTGGCATCTCATTGTGGTTTTAATTTGCATTTCTATAATGGCTAGTGATCGTGAGCATTTCCTCATGTGTCTGTTGGCCACTTGAATGTCTTCTTTGGTGAAGTCCTTTTTTGTTTTATTTAGTTATGTCTGAGCAGGCAGGCGGTGCATTCTTTGTTGTTTGCTCATTTGTGGGCACTGTACTTTTCACCTCCTTCTCCAATGGGCAGGATCAGTCACTCAGGTATGGTACAGTAGGGCAGGTCCAGCTGATGGGGAGTTGCTGGGATAGGTTTTTTGTGGCAATTCCAGGGCTGACAGTGCAGACTGGGAATCAGTGCAGGGCTGGTTCCAGTAGGCTGTGCCTGTGTTGCGTGGGAGTGTGATGTTCAGCACACGGTGCAGTTAGGCAGGAAGGAGGGGGTAGATTGTGATTTGTGGAGCTAAGAGAGGTATGGTAAAGATGAGAGAGAGGAGAAAGGAACAGGAGCCAAATACATACACACAAACAAAAAAAAGTGCTAAGGGAGCTTGCTAGTGGAGTGGAGAGGAGAGACTGAGAAATGGGGAAAATCAAAAAAATGAAAAAAAAAAAATAAAAAGGGTAATAGAATAAAATGAATAAGTCCAGAAACTGGAAATGAAGAAAGACAAAAGAGGAATAAGAGAGAGAAGTAAACTAAACAAAGAAATGAAAACACACACACACAAAAAAAAAAAAAACAAGAAAAAAGAAATGCCCCCAGGGTATCCCTGTGTGCCTGTGCAGAGTAAGGGACCAGCTTCCAAGCTATGTGGTACAGCCCTGCTAGAAGGGGCTCCCAAGCCGAGAAAAGAAAAAGAAATCAAACAAACAAATCCAAGCAGAGCAAACAAACAAACAAAAAAGCTCCAGGGGTCCCACCAGCGTGGAGGCACGGGGCTGGGAAGAAGTTTCACAGTTGAGTGGTAATTTTCAGCCTTTCAGGAAGAAGCAAAGATGGCTCAGGGAACCAGGTATTTGAGAGAAAGGAGGGGGAGGTGGTGAGAGGTAAGGAAAAAATCTAAAGAAGCAGAAAAAAGCAACACCAGGTGCCAAGAAATGGCACTCAGGGAGCTGGCCAGTGTGGGCAGGTGTAATCCAAGCAGCACTGGGAGAAGCTCGTGCTTCCTGGCCAATAGACTGTGGCTGCAGGAAGCGGAGGAAGCTAAATGGGAGTGAAGAACGGTGGGGGGTGGGAAAGCCTATATTGTGGGTTACCAGTTGTTCTGTCTTCCACTGGAAGCTCCATTAAGCTTCTTTCTCGTACCTCCTGTTCGCTGATCTCCGATAGGAGTCCAAGATGGCGCATCTGTGCTGTGGTAGCTGATAGGGGACCTCTGCATGTATCACTCCTCACACTCTGTTCTCGGTCAGTTTCTTATTCTATTTGGTGCTTGTCTGAGAACTTTATCTCTTCATTTGATAGTTAGGGTTTCAGGATTGATGTGTGACTCTGTCTGACTTAGTTTTTTTGATCTTTGCTGTGGAGGGACTGCGTGGTGCTTCTGACTATAGCGCCATGTTGCCTGGAAGTCCCGAGCTTATTTCTATTGACTCTCCTTTGTAGATGACTTTTCATTTATCCCTAGCCACTCTTAAAATTCTCTCTTTATCTTTGGTTTTGGCAAGTTTGATTATAATATGTCTTGGTGACTTTCTTTTGGGATCTACCCTGTGTGGGGTTCAATTGGCATCTTGGATATATATCTTGTCATCTTTCATGATACCAGGGATGTTTTCTGCCAACAAATCTTCAACAACTCTCTCTGTATTTTCTTTTATCCCCCCGTTATGGTACTCCAACCACTCGTAGGTTATTTCTCTTGATACAGTCCCACATAATTCTTAGGGTTTCTTCATTTTTTTAAATTCTTTTATCTGATTTTTCCTGAAATAAGTTGGTGTCAAGCACTTTACCTTCAATCTCACTAATTCTGACTTCCATTGCCTCAATTCTGCTCCTATGACTTTGTATTAAGTTGTCTAATTCTGAAACTTTATTGTTAAATCTTCTGGATTTCTGATTGCTGTCTCTCTATGGATTCTTGCAGCCTGTTAAATTTGTCATTATGCTCTTCTCTAATCATTTTAATTTCCTCTATTGCATGTTCTGCATTTTTATTAATTTCCTTCCTAATCTCTTGAAGAGCTCTGTAAATTAATCTTTTGTATTCTGCCTCTGTAAACTCGAAGAAATTTTCCTCCTCTGGAAAATTTCTAGATTGTTTTGGGAGCTTGCTGAAGCCATCATAGATTGCCTTTTTATCTGATTTGATGTTGACTGTTGTCTCCAAGCCATCAATAAGTTATATTTATTTTATGTTTGCTTACTGTGTCCTAGCTTTTTGTTTTGTTTTGATATGCCTAAATAGGCTGCTCGTATGAGCTAGTTTGATTATTGGCCTTTGAAGCTCTAATGTCTTGTAACCAGGTGGTTAGATATGTTACTAGGTAAGTGAGCTCAGGAGTTTGCCCTCTCCTCCTGTTTAGGTTCAGCTCAAGTGCCCAGGTAAATAGCCACCAAGTGTGTGGTATAGGCTCTCATTTACAGTCCTAGACAGGCATGGGTGATTGGTGTAGGCACAGGCATCTGGCTGCAGCAGGAGGACACACTCTGAGCAAGGCGGAGGTTCTGGCGGCCGCCCCCCAGTGTCCAGGAGGAAGGTGTGTCCCTGTTCCTTACAGAGCGTAGCTGGGTGGGTTTTTCGGCCAGACTATGAGGACCTAGTGCTGTTGGCTGTAAGGACTGGGGGGCAACTCTTATTCTTGGGCCTCTCTCGCAGGTGGCTAGGTGGTGTGGGTGGAGCCACCAGACCTCAGACCCCTGAAGTGGGTGGGTGAAGACTCTGCTTAATGGGCAGAGCAGTGTCAAATATCAAGAACCTGCCACTTCACAGCTGAAATGGTTGAAGTTAGAATTCTGGCATATAGCCTGCTGTACTGCAGTAATGAGGGCCTATACTGTTGAGATGAGCCCCCACAAGTCTATGCAAGGGGAAAGGCACTCAAAGTCCATGGATCCTTTATGCATGTGCCTAGGCAAAGGAGCTGTGCTTACCCTGGGTTCCTGGTTTAGGGGAGATGGCAGTTTATTTTTTCCTGTTTGTTAATTTGTTCACTCTCCAAGGCTGGGTGAATGGCTCTGGGCATGTGACAGATCCTACTTCCAGCCCAGGGGACTCGGCAATTTTTAAAGCTGGTCCAGGACCCAGTGCAGAGCAGGGAGCAGGAAGGTAAATGGGAGAGAGGTTTTTCCCTAAGGAGGGTGTTTTTGATCCACGCAGTAAGCTGTATACAAGTACTTATCTTTCACCGATGAGTGCTGCTTCTCACTGGTTCTGGGTGGCTGTGTAGATTCTCTGGTACTGGGTATCTCCCAGTGTGGAAAATGCGCCTCCCGAGCACCACTGCTTGCCTGCTTTTCCGCTTACCCACGAGCTGCTCAGGCCTGAAGGGCTCGGGCTCTCGCCGGGTCAGGTCTGGCAACTTCTCGCTGCTTCCAAACCATCTCTCCCTCCCCCTGCCACTCAGTCTGGTTCCTCAACTCTTCCTTTGATGTTCAGGTCTCCCAGATTGCCATATATAATCAAATCACTCTTTTTTTCAGGTCTTTGTTGTAAGAGGGTCCACCGGAAGCATCTGACTACTCTGCCATCTTGGCCCTGCCTCCCCATTCAGCTTTCAAGCCATTTTCCTACAACTTTCCTTTCAAAACTTTAGAAGACTTAGGTATTGTACTGTGCACTCATCGCAACCTTTAAAACTTCTGTGTCATCATATGGTGTTAGAATTTCCTATTCACCCATCTGTTTTTCACTAGACTGGAAACAGGTGGAAAGCTGGAATCAACCTTGTGATTGGCACAACCAATAAAATATGTGCTGAATAAAAGACTAGCACACAAACTACACAAATGAGGTGGTGTTACCAGAACCCTTGCAAATGTCATGCAGGTTGTGCCTTGTAAAATGGGCTGACATCTAGCCAACCCTCCTCTCGCCAAGCTGGGCACTAGTTCACTAATTTAGAAAATGACTTGTGTCATGGTAAGTGCTCAATGTGCCAAAGAGACCGTGCGTATAGAAGAAGGTTCATTCACTTACCCATTCCAAAAACTTTATTGTGTTATGCCAGTGTGCTGAAATCAGTGTCTTTGGTTGAGAAAGCACATCCCTGAGCATGTACAAGACTATTTCCCAGGAGAGGAAAGAATATATTAGAACTCCTCATATATTTATTCTTATTTCATCCTTTTTAAAATTTCCTCTGTAAGGATGTTCTGTTTCATTTATATACACACATATATAAATGTTTCATTTATATATATACATATACACACACACATACATATATGTATATATACATAATATATATATTATATATATATATATGGAATCCTGGTGATGCAGTGGTTAAGTGCTCAGTTGCTCACAAAAATGTCAGCGGTTGGAACCCACCAGCCACTCTGTGGGAGAAAGATGTGGCAGTCTGCTTCTGGATTTACAGCCTTGGAAACCCTATGGAACAGTTCTACTCTGCCCTATAGGATTGCTATGAGTCGGAATCAATATATATAATGTTTGTATTCCTGTACGTATCTATATCTACATGTATAACTATAATTTTATCTGCCCTGGTGGCGCAATGGTTAAGAGCTTGGTAGCTAACCAACAGGTTGGCAGTTTGAATCCACCAGCCGCTCCTTGGAAACCCTATAGGGCAGTTCTACTCTGGAATCGATTTGATGGCAACAAGTTTTTATGTATGTAATGTACAAGGAATGAATGCTCAAATTTTTTTTTTTTTTTTTTAGCTGATGAGATGCGATTGAAAAAGCTTGGAGATTGCTGGCCTAGAGCACTGGAATTATGGTGATGAATAACACGTGACCTCTGATGCTCAGGTTATTCACAATAAAGTGGGGCAAAGCAGATAAAAACCAACAGTCACGCGATAACATAGCAAGATTAATTTTGCAGAAGGGATTCAAAGAAGATTTCACAAAAGAGATGGCATCTGAACAGAGTTATTTGGTTGATAAATGGAAATTTTACATAATTCTATTCAGCTCAGTTGACTTTGCATTATTGAGTAAGGAGTTTAAAGTGAATTATAACTAAAAAGGGAAGGAGCTAGAGTTACTACAGAACTGTGGCTCATCAGCTAAAGGGATGAAGGTGGGTGTGTTCAGCTATAGGGTAAAGTAGACCTGCTGTGATATAGTAATCCTAGATTTCACAGTCACTTCATAATGCCTGATCAGGTTCTACCCACACCTTTATCTGCTCTCAAAAATCCCCTTAAACCCCAGGGACCACAAGTGCTTCCCCAGTTACTGTCTACCAATCCACATTTTTATTTCCTCTGTCTAACTTGGTTTATTGTTGCATTTTACAACTTTGTGGGAAGTGGTCAGTACTCTAAATGTGGGATGTTTTTGGCCTGGGAAATGACATGAATGACTGGTTAAATTCATCCCAAATTTTTGAGGCCAAACGTGCGCTAGCAGAAGCCTGTGCTTGGCCCAGTGCTTTTATGAGTTGCCGTGGAGTCGATTCTGATTCAGAGTGAGCCTAAATGTGGGGAAGATGAAGGGAAGCATTTCCTAACTCATATCACAAGCCCCCCAGAGCATACTCTTTTTTTTTTTTTTAAGTGAATAACCTTAAGTAGGATAAAGTTAATTGTCAGCTCCTCAGGTGTAGCGGCTGTGTCTTGAAGTAACAGAATGAACCTTGGATTTGGAGGCAGAATGACAGGATTCAAGCATAGGTTCTGCCATTATTAGCTGAGGGTGGAAAAAAAGTTACTTAACCTCTTTGAGACTCTTTCCTCAGCTGCGATATGGGGATAGTAACACTTGTTCAGTCTTCTTCACAGTCTGTTGTTGTTAGGATCAAACTTGACATTGCATGTGAAAGTGTTTTGTACTCTGAAAAACATCTTCCTAACGGGAGGTGTTATTACTTTGGTATTTTTAGGGGTCTTAGCAAAGAGCATGGCCTGTTTGAAAAAATGTTGTGTTCCAGAAAATATTGATTCAAAAAGTCTGACTGACTGACTAACTGAGCACGGGAGAATTTTAATTTCAACAAACTCACTCATGATTGTGCTGAAATTGCTTCCTGTGACTTGAATCATTACCCAACCCTCCAACCTCCAGACCTCCCTAACCCCTTCCCCTGACTTTACTGATACAAACAGAGGTGCCCTCAGGAGATCTTATCTCTGATAAATGCATCCTGATATGATAATGGATATAATGGGTTAATCTTCTGAAAATGTAGTTTCATTTAAACCTGGTTTTGCGGACACTGTGCCTGAACTCACCAAGTGGGTGCGGGGGCTATTTTTGGATAGGTAGAACTTCCAGAACCTCTTAAATCACATCACAGGGCAATTGCCTACTCCACCTACACAGGCGGGACTGCATACATAAAACAAGACACTCGGCCAGGATGAGACCAAAAAAACTCTTCCCCATCTTACGACTAATACTTGTTTCTGCTTTCAGAAAGGAGAAACACCATGCACAAACCTTACCAGTACATTTTCCTTTGCATATATATATATGTGTGTATATATATACACACACATATATACACATATATATACATATATCCTCTATATTCCTCCAATGATTGAAGAATCCTGAAAAAACCTCTATAGGAAGGCCTTGACAATGTTCTGTGGATGGTTTTGCATGGAGAATTGAAATAAGTTGGCAAGAAGAATTCTTTCTGCATAATTCAAAGCAGACATTTTGCTGGGAGAAAAGCAAATCAGAAATTGGCTGTCAGTGCTTGAAATTTTATTAGTTACAAAAAGTAATATATTAGCCCCTAGCATTAAATCCAGATAGGACTTAGCCTTTTTTTTTCTCAGTGATGTTGCTGAAACAAATCTTTGAATGTGCAGTGTGAGACCAGCTCATAAAGGAGGGAGGATTTAGAAGTAGTGGCCTGTGACTATGTCATATGTTATCAGACTCTGCTTCTCTGTAGCTCCAGAGATAGAAGGATATTTTAAGACCCAAGGAAAAATTAAAAAAAAAAAAAATTAGATGTTCTCCTGATAAAAAGGATAATCTAATCAATGATTTCCTGATGAGTGAGTAAGCCCAGAAAGAGTTTACTTTTTTTTCACTTAAATTCTTGGTAAAGGCTAAATGTTGTTGTTAGCTGCCACTGTGTTGGCCTCCAACTCATGGGGGGCCCTATGTAAAATGGGATTGGACTACAGTGATTCATAGGGTGTTTTTAGCTGATTTTTCAGAAGTAGATTGCCAGGCCTTTCTTCCTGGCCATCTTAGTCTGGAAGCTCTGCTGAAATCTGTGCAGCATCATAGCAACACATAAGCTTCCACTGACAGATGGGCGGTGGCTGTGCATGAGGTGCCTTGGCTGTGAATTGAACCCAGGTCTCCTGCACTGAAGGTGGGATTCTAGCACTGAACCACCACTGAAGATAATGGATAATGGTAAACTTACTAATTTGAAGCATTTGGTGTGCACGGGCCTATGCAGGGTACCCTGCTGGTCTAAATCATCATCAGAGTTCAATGGATTTTAAATTGTTATGAACATTGTAATAAAAATAATCACAAAGTTGAAATATGACATTTTGAAGGAACAGGTTTATTGAAAAATTTCAATTTTTCTGGGTAAGAATTTTTGGAGGATTGGTTTCCAAAGTTTCAAAAAAACAGACTTGTAATCATAAACTTTTTTTCTATATATTTCTTAAAGCACATAGAAATCATATTTTAGTTCACTTACATTATCATGCTACTTCTTAAGGTTTGATTTTTTTTTAATCTAATCATGTCTGTGAAATAGAAGAATGAATGGATTTTAATATATAATACCTGCCTGAAATTCATTCATTCGCTATATATTGCTTGGGTGTCTAATAAGCACAGTAGGTTTTCAATAAATACAAATTAATTTATATTCAATAGTCAATTCTCCCAGTCTTTACCCACCTCTAGTTTGGTATTTCTTCTTCCTTTCCTTGCAACCAAAGATGGAGGAATGAGTTAGAATTCCAGAAATAGAGGTCATATTAAAAACATGTAGAAGCATGAAAATTGTTACCATACTTCAATTGCAGCTATACTGAACTTTTCTGCCCCTCTAAGGAAAGAAGGTCTTCTATATCTTTGTGGCATCTTTGACTTTTCCAGTAGGTGTGAAGCCCCTCCCTCTCTCTTCTTTCCAACATGCTTTGTCTGGTGACTATTACCCTTCTGGGTGAAAGTTGTGAACAATAAGCGAGGTCAGCCATAGGGCTCAAGGAAGAACAGATCCAGTTATAACCAGCACTTAAATATATAGCTTTTGCATTTTCCTACAAGGTATTAAAATGTCATGAAAGAGCAGGAAACAAATATATTGTTTACAGAGTTATAGACTATTAGCTCTTGAGGGTAGAGATTATGTTTTACTCAATCTGGTACCCATTACTATTACCAAGCATATAGTAGGAGCTTAATAAAAGCAGAGTGAGGAAAAAGCTGGGATGAGTATCTACTATATTCTTTAGTCTAGGGTTAGGAGAGCAACTGAGAGTAAGGAAAATGCACAAGGAAGATAATACAAAATAGGTTTAGAGAATCATAACCAGTTGCCGTCAAGTTGAGTCCGACTCATGGCAACCCAATGTGTGTCAGGGTATAACTGTGCTCCACAGGGTTTGTTTGTTTTTATATAATATTTCATTGTGTTTTTGGTGAAGGTCTGTACAGTGGTTTAGGTTCCCAATAATTATTTCTAGACAAATTGTTCAGTGACATTGGTTATATTCTTCACAATGTGTGAACATTTTCATTATTACTGTTCTGGTTGTTCCATTTCCATTAATCTAGTTTCCCTGCCCCTTACCTTAAAAGTTTGCTATTTTGACAAAGTCAAAGTTATTCATCTTTCTTTTAGGGATTGTGTTTGGTGTAATATCTAAGAAATCTTTGTCTAAGTTCAAAAAGATTTTCTTCTATGATTTCTTCTATGAACTTTATAGTTTCACTTTTACATTTAAATCTATGATCAATTTTGTGTTATTTTTTCTATATGGTGTGAGGGAAGGGTCAAGATACCATTTTTCCAAAAATATTCAATTGTTCCAATATAACCTGTTGAATTTATAGGGTTTTCAATGGCTGATTTTTTGGAAGTAGATTGCCAGGCTTTTCTTCCTAGGTGCCTTAGGGTGGACTCAAATCTCCAACCTTCTGGTTAGCAGTAAGTATCAAAGAAATGTCTATTGCCTAAAAGAATTAACTTATTAATTAAGTAGTAAGTATTAAAAGAAGGATTAGTTGTGAGTGGTTAAAGCACTTGGCTGCTAACCAAAAGGTCAGTAGTTCCAACCCACCAGCCACACATTAAATGTTTGCACCACATGAGGCAGTGTTTTTCAAACTCTTTTTGATCTATATTTATAGCAAAAACATAGTTACATCACAAACCATACACATACACACAAAGTTGAAACCAGCTCAATTTATTTGTGACCCCCCTGGGTTGTGATCTATAGTTTGAAAAACACTGTATAGGATATGGAACCAATTAAGGGAAAATGGAAGAGATTAAAACCGCTAGTACCCAGGAAAATACTACTGAACTACTATTGTTGAAATGGTCCGTTATTTACTCCTTGTTGTGTTTACCAGTAATACTCATTCAACTCTTTGCTGTCAAGTTGATTCTGACTCATAGCAACCCTGTAGGACAGGGTAAAATGGCCCCATAGGGTTTCCAAGGCCATAAACCTTTCCAGAAGCAGACTGCCACATCTTTCTTCGGTGGAGCGGCTGGTGGATTGGAACTACCAACCTTTCAGTTAGTAGTCAAGCCCTTTAATCACTCTCCACTAAGGCTTCTTTTAATACTCACTACTTAATTAATAAGTTAATTCTTTAGACAATAGACACTTCTTTGATACTTACTGTGTACCAGCCCTGAGCTAAGCAAGTAAGAATAAAAAAAAATGAATGTGACAGTAAAAAATCTGACCTGCTTCCTGACATCTCCTTGTAGATGTCTCTCAGACATATCCAGTTTAACCTATCTCAAGCCATACCTTTAAACCTCCTCCAAATTTAGCCTTCCTCCAATCTTCTGTATATCAGAAGATATTTTCACTCAGTTTCTCAAGCCAGAATTGTGGGAGTCATTCCTGATACTGCCTTCTTCCTCACTGTTCACATCTAAATCAGGCACCAATCTGCCAATTCTTCCCCCTAAATATACCTTGATTCCCTCTGCTCTCCCCATCTCCACCTGGATACCCAATGGCTTGGCCTCCCACCAAGTCTACCTGACCTCATCTCTCTTTATTCTTCACTAAGCAGCCAGAAAATATTTTTAAAAAAACTCAGATTGTGTCACTCTCCTTTTTATAAGCCTTAATGGATCTTTATTTTCTATATAGTATAAAAGCAAACTCCTTAACAGGGCCTATCCAACCCTGAAGATCCTCTGCCTGTCTCTCCTCTCCAGTTCTACCCTCTCACACTCTCTCTCCTCTTTATGGTCCAGGCACACAGGCCTCTAACACATAGAGATCTTTCCTGCCTCAAAATCTTTGCCCGTGTTTTTCCGTCTACCTGAATATGTTTTTCCACTCTTGTCAGTTTGCTCTTTTCTGTACTTCCATTCATCTCCAAATACTCAGTCCAAAGTATTTTCCCTTGTACTTCTCTCTGATGTAAAGCAATTACCCTAATTCATAATTATTGCTCAATGGTTACCTCTCCCACTCAAATGTAAACTCCATGAGGGCAAGGAATTATATCTAATTTATTGAACAAGATAAAGCCAACCATAGATTTGGTATAAAATAGGCACTCAAATATTTGTAGAGCACATGAAAATGAAGCATTTCCTAAACATCAGCCATTTGAGTATCACTTTATGATTCATGCAAAGCTGTGTATTACCTGTATTATAATGGACCTAATGTTTTTCTTTAAACTGTAAATCAAGTTTTAAAAAATAATTAGCTCTATCCTAAGACACAAAATAGGGGAAATTGAAAGTTAATATACTATTTTTATCTTTTCTGATGTACATTAATGTATATAATAAGAAAATTTTATCTATAAACCCTCTAAAATTATCTTGTGGTAAATGAGTGAACAAGAACTATTTAATGAATGAGACTTGCTTTGTGCTAGGTGTAGAGAAAGCCCTGGACTAATAATAAGGGGAACTGACATTGATTTTAGATCTGCCTATACCTGACTGGGTGACAGTCAATTAATCATTTAAGTTTTCTGGGTTTCTGTCTCCCCATTTACATGCTCAACTCAAATAAAGGTGTAAAAATTTAATGAGAGAGTGGTTGTGGAAACCTTCTTTTACATTTGTTGTTGTTATTGTTAGGTGCCGTAGAGTAGGTTCTGACTCATAGTGACCCTATGTACGATAAAACAAAACAATGCCCAGTCCTGCACCATCCTCACAATCATTGATATGTTTGAGCTTATTATTGAAACCACTGTGTCAATCCATCTTGTTGAGGGTCTTCCTTTTTTTCACTAATCCTCTACTTTACCAAGTAGGATGCCCTTCTCCAGGGACTGGTCACTCCTGATAACACGTCCAAAGTACATGAGACAAAGTCTTACCATCCTTACTTCTAAGGAGCATTCTGGCTGTACTTCTTCCAAGGCAGATTTGTTTGTTCTTCTGGAAGTCCATGGTGTATTCAATATTCTTCACCAACACCATAATTCAAATACATCAATTCTCCTTCGGTCTTCCTTATTCATCGTCCAGCTTTCACAAGCATATGAGGCAACTGAAAATATCATGGTTTGGGTCAGGTGCACCTTAGTCTTCAAAGTGACATCTTTGCTTTTTAGCACTTTAAAGAGGTCTTATGCGGCAGGTTTGCCCAATACAATGCATTGTTTGATTTCTTGACTGCTGCTTCCATGGAAGTTGATTGTGGATCAAAGTAAAATGAAATCCTTGACAACTTCAATCTTTTCTCCAATTATTATGATGTTGCTTATTGGCCCAGTTGTGAGGATTTTTGTTTTCTTTATGTTGAGGTGTAATCGATACTGAAGGCTGTAGTCTTTGATTTTCATCAGTAAGTGCTTCAAGTCATCTTTACTTTCAGTAAGTAAGGTTGTGTCATCTGCATATCTAAGGCTGTTAATGAGTTTTCCTCCAATCCTGATGCTGCGTTCTTCTTCATATAGTCCAGCTTCTCGGATTATTTGCTCGGTATACAGATTGAATAAGTATGGTGAAAGGACACCAACCTTGGTGAAAGAACATCAACCCTGGTACACATCTTTCCTGCTTTTCACCAATGCCTTTAGGGCAACTTTGGGCCTCTTTCTTTAGTACCATATGTCCTTGATCATATGTTACCTCCTGAAATGGTTGAATGTCAACCAATTTTTTTTGGTACAGTGACTCTGTGTATTCCTTCCATCTTCTTTTGATGCTTTCTGCATAATTTAGTATTTTCCCATAGAATCCTTCAATATTGCAACTCGAGGCTTGAATTTTTACTTCAGTTTTTTCAGCTTGAGAAATGCCGAGCATGTTCTTCCTTTTTGGTTTTCTATCTACAGGTCTTCGCACATTTCATTATAATACTTTACTCTGTCTTCTCGAGCCACCCCTTGAAATCTTCTATTTAGCTCTTCTACTTCATCATTTCTTCCTTTTGCTTTAGTTACTCTACGTTCAAGAGCGACTTTCAGAGTCTCTTCTGACATCCATTTTGGTCTTTTCTTTCTTTCTTGTCTTTTTTAATGACCTCTTGCTTTCTTCACGTATGAAGTCCTTGATGTCATTCCACAACTCATCTGGTCTTCGGTCATTAGTGTTCAGTGCATGAAATCTATTCTTGAGATGGTCTCTAAATCCAGATGGAATATACTCAAGGTTGTACTTTGGCTCTTGTGGACTTGTTCTAGTTTTTTTCAGTTTCAACTTGAACTTGCATATGAGCAATTGATGGGCTGTTCCACAATCGGCCCCTGGCCTTGTTCTGACTGATGATATTGAGCTTTTCCATCATCTCTTTCCACAGATGTAGCTGATTTGATACTTGTGTATTCCATCAGGTGAGGTCCACATGTATAGTCGCTGTTTATGTTGTTGAAATAAGGTATTTGCAATGAAGAAGTTATTGGTCCTGAAAAATTGTGTCATGCTATTGCCAGCATCATTTCTATCACCAAGGCCATATTTTCCAACTACCAATCCTTCTTCTTTGTTTCCAACTTTCACATTTCAATCACCACTAATCATCAATGCATCTCAATTTCATGTTTGATCAATTTCAGACTCCAGAAGCTGGTAAAAATCTTCAACTTCTTTGTCTGTGGCCTTAGTGGTTGATGTGTAAATTTGAAAAATAGTCGTATTAACTGGTCTTCCTTGTAGGCATATAGGTATTATCCTATCACTGACAGTGTTGTACTTCAGGATAGATCCTGAAATGTTCTTTTTGACAATGAACTGGACTCCATTCCTCTTCAATTGGTCAGTTCTGGCATATAGACCATCTGATTGTCTGATTCAAAATGGCCAATACCAGTCATTTCAGCTCACTAATGCCTAGGATATCAACGTTTATATGCTCTATTTCATTTTTGACGATTTCCAATTTTCCTAGACTCATAGTTCGTACATTCCATGTTCCAATTATTAATGGATGTTTTCAGCTGTTTCTTCTCATTTTGAGTCATGCCACATCAGCAAACGATGGTCGTGAAAGCTTGATTCCATCCACTTCATTAAGGTCGACTCAACTTTGAGGAGGCAGCTCTTCCCTAGTTGTCTTTTGAGTGCTTTTCAACCTGAGGGGCTCATCTTGGCTTTTTTTCTGCTGGTCTGCTCTGGCCTTTCAGAAACGCTGAGGCTCAGCATTATTAACACATTTGACTCCTTTTTCTTGCCTATCTTGACAAAGTTCATTGGGTTGCAACCTTTCATAACCCTTTACACTCTGTTTCTAGTAGTGTAATTTCTCCTTTCCTTCCCTTCTTTGGGTGAGAAGTGCCTCCAAAGCCCAGATTTTGGCACAGCAACTCTTAGATTGTTTTTACAGTTCTAACGTAGTACTTCTTTGTTACAGCTCAATATTCCTAAGTTTTGTTCCAAGTCTCATTATTTTATATGTATAAATATCAGGTTGTATTAATTGGTTCCAGCTTTAAAAATGTTCCATCTAAGGTTATTTTCTGCCTGCTATTTTGACAGTGGTTTCTAAACCTGGAGTGCTGAGGCCCGGATGTGCACCATGTTCTATATGCATCCCTGAAGGACTAATGTGGAGTGGAAAGGATACACAGATTCCAGGCCTTGCTATGTTCTTTGAAGACTGAACTGGCCATAATAGCTTCAAAGAATTTCAACAAGTTCCTAAGACATGACCTTCCCTTTCCGAAAAACCACACTGGCCAGGTTTGCCTTAATCATGCTGTACTTTTCTAAGCATCCTTTTACTTGATCTCCTGCAGCAGTTTTTAATACAGTCCCTACAAGTGAAGTTAAACTAACTGGCCTAATTTCCTAGTGTGTCCCTAAGCTCTGTGAAATAACGGCATTAGGTTGGAGACCTTCCAGTTCTTCCAGAATTTTTTTGTTTTGTTTTAAAATTCGGGATTGAAAAGGCCAGAGAATGCTTCCTGTTTACTTTCCCTTTGTTTCTTCCATGACATAGTGCTGTTTCTGTTCCCAGTATACCTGCCATTTTAATAACTTCAAACCTCTTAAATGTTTTCACATATTATTTGTTTCTATCTCTGAAGCATGAGTTTTATATTTTTCTTTTTGACAAGGGCCACCCTCAAAGTAAGGGCTTACAATTCTACTGAGTAGACTTGTTAATTCCAGGCACAGTTTAAGAAATGAGTTTCATATTTGGAATCTGGAAAAGCGTGGCAACAGGGATTATATTTAAATCTGTGTTCTTACTTGTGAATTATGAATACATGTGGAGAAAAGACCTAAGAAATATGTCTACACACCCAGGAAATAGGAAACAAAAAATGGAACTATTACATTGGGGGATACTAACTCAAAGCACTAGCAAAGCATCTTAAAAATGCAGTGAAAACTAACTCGATTTGAAGATGTAACATTTGCATCCTATATCCTATTAGCTGCATTTGGTTCATTAGTATCAAATCTAATATCAGAAAAATCTTTCCATATTTAATGACTTCCCACATGGAATAGAAAAGCCCATAAAATATTTTTAATTAAATATATATCATTTTAAAAAATAAGTTATATCTTTACTGATAGGAGTAAAGAGGGAGATTAATAATTATTTGCATTTGTAAAATTGCACTATATTCCACAAACCTAAGGATTGTCCAAGTTCTTTATTGCAGAAAAACTTTGATAACTGACTAGTTTTTTGAAATAAATGAGCCACATAACTAG
The DNA here is from genome assembly GCA_030035585.1 of Dugong dugon. Taxonomy (NCBI): domain Eukaryota; kingdom Metazoa; phylum Chordata; class Mammalia; order Sirenia; family Dugongidae; genus Dugong; species Dugong dugon. Next base: position 160,197,705 of record CM057462.1, read on the forward strand.
GACATTAAAACTATTATTCTTTAAAGACAATTTTTGTCTCAGCAACTTTTTTTCAGCAGGGGAGGGGTGGTAACCTAATTTGTCCTTTCTGAATAAGTCACTGATAGGCACATGTAAACCACGGGATGCAGGCTCATTTCCAAGTAGAAAGGTATGCTGATCACCATCATAAAATGAAAAGGGACATGTACTGGAATTGCAAAACTTTAAAACTGTTGACTCCGAGTTCAGATAAACTGGATAAACATACTCCTGACCAACTGGTAGCTTTTTCTTTCTAATTTATTAAAGACATGTTGTCAAAGCCTAAAATTTACACATCTGTCTTATAATAATGTCCAGTTATCCCTTGTGGTGCAACTTTTAAGGGCTTGGGTGCTAACCAAAAGATTGGCAGTTCGAACTCACCCAGCGGCTCCACAGGAAAAAGACCTGGCCATCTGCTTTTGTAAGATTACAGCCAAGAAAACCCCATGGGGCAGTTCTACGCTGTCACATGGGATCACTATGAGTCAGAATCGACTCAAGGGTACCTAACAACAACTGTGTATTAGATTTAATCACAAGGAGGAGAATCTTTGCATTTCGGTACCGATGGACCTCTCTTGTAGGGAACATTTGAGATGGCTTTGAATAACTCCTAATATTTTCTTTTTTCCTTTTGGTCAGGCCTGAGTATACCTGCAAATGAACAGGTTAGATTCTCTATATAGGCCATCAAACATGCACACAGAAAAGTATTTGTGCATATTTAGCAAATGCATTTAAGTTCAGGCAAGAGTCCAACATTTGGAATGTTTTCTCATGTATTTCCATCTTTAGGATTTTAAGGTTGTAATTAAAATACATACAGCATGCTCAAATTTAGGGGACCTTTCTTATTTAGTGCATATTTGGACCACATAACTACAAATTTAGTACACATTCAGCCTTTTTCCACTTCTGCAACTTTGTCTGAGCTGTTCCCTTTTCTTAGAATGCCCTCTCCCACATTTGAACATCAAGACCTCCCCACCAAGGATGAGGATCTTTTGAGTCTAGTAAAAGAATACTGTGTTTTATGGTAAAGTGAAAAAAAACCTGAATCTATGTTTGAGGCAGAGTCCCTGGGTGGTGCAAATGGTTAAGCGCTCAGCAACTAACTGAAAAGTTGATGGTTCAAACCCACCCAGAGGTGCCTCAGAAGAAAAGCCTAGTGATCTACTTCCAAAAGATCAAAAACCAAAAACCAAACCCATTGCCGTCAAGTCGATTCTGACTCATAGCAACCCTGTAAGACAGAGTAGAACTGCCCCATAGGGTTTCCAAGGAGCAGCTGGTAGATTCAAACTGGCGACCTTTTGGTTAGCAGCCGTAACCACTGTGCCACCAGAAAGATCACAAAAACTCATTGCCATCAAGTCGATTCCAACTCATAGCGACCCTACAGGACAGAGTAGAACTGCCCCATAGAGTTTCCAAGGAACGGCTGATGGATTTGAACTGCCGACCTTTTGGTTAGCAGCCTGAGCTCTTAACTACTAAGCCATCAGGGCCCAGAAAGATCATAGCTATTGAAAATCCTACGGAACACAGTTCTACTCTGACACACATAGAGTCAAGTGAGTTGGAATCGACCTGACAGCAACTCATATGTATATATCATGCAGAACTATGCTTAAATCTAAGTTCTTTAATTTTCTAATTAGCAAACTTCCTACCCTCTCTGAGCCTCCATTTCCCTATGTGTACAATGGAGATGTTTATAGTTCCTTTTAGAATTGTGATGTGAATTACTTGGGATAATATATTTAAATGACTAAAATTATCAGTTCTCTCTTACTTCTCTTCCCAGGGCCACCTCTTCTGCCAAAGTTTCTCTGGATGCCCCCTCACTTGGCCAGCCCTGGCTAATGGTAACCTCATCTCTTCTGAATTCTCATACACTTCACCCTTCCTTCATGGACTTCACTGTCTACTTTCTGCATTGTGTCATTCACTCTTTCAACACATATTTATTGAATACCTACTATGTATCACACAGATATAGAGATATAAATATCCTTAACTAAGCCTTAAGCTTTTTGAAGTTGAAGTCTTTATAATATATTTGCTCCCATCCCACACTGTCTAGATAGTGTCTGGCACTAGTATTTGAACAAGAATATATTTGTTTATATTTGGTAAAACTGGCCATTATGTAATACAGGCAATATCTCTATATCCATTTTCATATGTATCATTCATTGGGAATGAAACGTATCATTTCCAACATGTAATCCTATTTGATTACATGTTGGATATGGAGCTTATATTCAATGCCCATGCCAGGGATCAACATCCTCCTCATCTTCACTATTAAAAAATATAATAAAATAATAGCTAAAACTCCCGAGAATATACACAAAGAGGAGTATTCTCTTCTCATTTCCCTATGCATTCTTGGAGTACTTCCTGCTACAACAGAAACATGGTTTCCAAAAAGAGAAGGTGAATGAACAAATGGGCTCTAGCTATGTCTCTGTGGAATTACCCTAGCACAAATCTATGCAGGTTTTCAAAGCACTGTGGTTTATAAATAAATACTCTCTCATATATACAATACCATGGCTAGATGAAATTCTAAGGTTTCGGGGGAAATTACACAACTTCAGAATGAGGCTGTGTGTACACAACACCAAGCCATCCAAACGAAAACTTGAGCAAATCACTTAGGAATGTGGTCTTTGCTAGCCTAGATATTTAGCGTCGTTACTGGAAATATGTAATGTGGTTCTGACGCTGTTTGACTGCTCATGGATGAACTGCACTGGAGTAAAGTCTCGCTTTAATTTGCTGCTGCTCCTGATCCTCCACGGGCTATGAAACCAGAGAACCAAATTGGTTAGAACTGTGTATAAAGTAAGAATGCCTAGGCTCTGATTTAAGGCCAAAGAGAGAGCCCTAGAGCAAGAAGTAAATATAGATGTTTAATTGTATGGCCTTTATGACATCTATTTTGAATTCTCCCTCAAAAATAGAGGTCTAAAAGGAAGCAGAACCTCTATGAATTTCTCATGTAACCCAAACAATTTTGTTAGATCATCCTTTCTTCCCCATTGCAAAGTTCCCTTTGAGAAAGAATATTTAAAACTTCTAAATGGCCTCCTGAGGAGTGCACCTGCGGCAAGTGTCCCACAGCAGGCTGTCCCCATGCAACTGAAAAGTTCAGAGGTCCAAGAAGATTTTAACTTCTGGACCTCTTCCATGGTGGCCACTCACAGATACCTCAGGTCTGTCTGTATGCATTGCCAGCGGCTTTTCAATTCATCTGGGTTGATATACCAGGTGACAGACTTCCTGAACAGGTCTTAAGCATGAAGGGACTGAGATTGGAAATGGGCTCCTCTTCTTTAGATGTGCAATCTGTTCCTGACTGATGCTGACCAGAAGCCTGAATTTGCTTTATGTTCTTTATCCGTTTTTGCTACAGCAGTTGATGTTAATGAACTTCTGGTGCACCCAAGGTCCAGTCTCCATGGTGTTCCACCCTGCCTTCCCTTTTCTTCTGGAGCCATTCAGAAAAGGGTATGTGAGTGGGTGTGGGAGGCTTATTGCCCAAATGTTCCACTGGAAGAGTGTGGTAGAGCCAGATGTGAAATGGACCTCCCCTGAGTGAAGAATATGCAACCAAGAGTCACAGCACACATTTGAGAGGAGAGGTTTTCTAACTTAACTCCGGAGTTGAAACAGTGCGCTTATCCCACATCCAAGTCAAAACTCCTGTCCAGATTATACATCAAAACTGGCCTGTTATCATGTCTGATTTTTACTGAGCATCTTTGAAGAAGAAAGAGCCCTTTGGGGGAGGGGGTAATTGATTCCAGGCCTGAGAGTTGGACATGGATTTCTATGAACACTTCAGAAGAAAAATTCCAATGTTTTAAATCCAGGTATCACATAATGTTTCAACTGGAGCACACACGTTCGGATCATCATAACAAAAGATAGAAGATACTTTATTTGACTCCAATAGCACAGAATAAGTTTGCCTTGATGGTGAGAGCAGTGGAGCAAGAGTTAAGCTATAAAATTCACAGCACTGACAATCGTAAATAAATCCAATGAAACTTGTTCAGATAATACTCAGGCAATGCTAAAAAGCCTGTTACGAAATCATTCAAGACCTCAGACACATAAAAAGTTTATTAGTCATCACTGAAATAAAATGCAAACAAGTTTGTCTTCTAAAGATCCAGAAGTCTTTGTTTTAGGTCTGCAGGACCATAAAACAGTGCCTGACAAATTTTAAGTGATCTTGTATTTAATCACTAGTTTTTTATAGTTTCTTGCAAGCTGTAAGTTAGCTATTAACAAGGCAGGGTGAGAGGAAATCCCCTTCAACTAAGCATGATTCCTAAGTCCTTTGCACAACCCCACTGGGTCAGCCAAGCCAGAGTTTTGTGTTAAGCAGCTGCTCAACATGGAATGGACCATTATTCAAAAGAGTTCAGTTATCTTCACATTGATTAAAGTGGGAGGTAAAATATGCACTAAGATCACAAACTGATGATTCTAGTTATGCCTCCTTCTTGTACAGGAAACACATTCTGGGACATTTTTACATTGTTTCTTTAGTAAAACCAACACTTTGTAAAAAACTAATATGACTTCGCTAATTTAACACCATCGCATACTCTGTAATTATCATTAAAAACTATGACCCAACACTTTTGTATGTAAAAAATTCTGATTTATATTGGATGTAATGATGGTGTAAACAATCTAGGACAATTTTATTCTAAGAGTGGGATTTTGTAAAGAGAGAAGCAGATTTCTTACATGCCCACCATCAGGAACAATCCTCCCCACAATGAGTAGCAGAGATTTGCTTTAAATAATGAATTAGATAAAGAATGGCAATAACATTATTAACTCAGTCCTAATTTGCCAGAAGTTACAAAAATTTCTTAAATAAACACTTTCACCTACCTCATAAAACAAGGGTGCACTACCGCCTGCAGGTTTCTTTGCCTTCTTAGCTCCAGTTCCAAGTGCATTTACCTCATTGATCTGTAAGAAATTAAATTCATCTATAATGAAAAAGAAATGCTTGCTTAACAAATACTTGGATATGTGTGACTTTCAAATGCTTAGGTGATTTGAGAGGATTGGAGAACCTAGCAATAGGCAGGCATTCATTGACTAGATAATGTATTTATAGTCACTGGTGAGCTGTTGTTAAGTGTATGGGCTTGTGCCATCTGACAGATTTTTTCTTTGTTATCATTCTCCTCTGACCTCCAACAGCTATGATTCTCTGTAGACTCCATTTTCCAATTAGTCATAGACTTCCCTGGAACCTTAAATAGTCTAGTCTTTCATTATTATTTAACCTTTTCTTAACTCATTCATCACAGAACTTAGCATGGTGCCTGATATGACCTCAGAAATTTTTGTCAAATGCAAGAATGTTGAATAGGCAACATTCACTGACAAAGAAAGAATTGTTCCGGATTAAATGATTCAGATTTATTCTAACTAAATATTTGTTTAAAACACTCCACTAAAATTTACAAAACAGGCCAAGAATATAATCGTTTTATTTATTTTATTCTATTATCTTAATGAAAAAAGTCTTTGAAAGGCTTGGAGGTAGGAAGTGACAAGTACCTGCTGTAGAATGTCTTGCCATGATACCACACTGAAGAGTTTACGCTGAGGGACCTGGACGGCGAGGGTGAGGGCTCGGATGAAAAGATCGTCCTCAATCTGGTTCCCAATCACAAAAGCGATGGAAGCCTTCCAATCGTTCTGTTACAAAATCAGAAGGAAGAAGATTCCAAATTTTCCCGACTAGGTAATTTTGTGTCAAAGGCTTCTACTGAAAAACAGGATAACTTTTCTATAAACCTTACCTTAAAGATTGGGTTGACTCTGTAGGGTATGTCGTTCCCTGTTCAAATGGCCGCAAGGAGGCGATATTGTGCCAAATTTCATGGAACTTGGTTAAATAACACTTTTCTTAGGAAACTAAAAACCAAACCAAACCCGTTGCCATCCAGTCGATTTCAACTCATAGTCACCCTACGGCGACCCTATAGGACAGAGCAGAACTGACCCCTAGGGTTTCCAAGGAGTGGCTAGTGGATTCGAACTGCCGACATCTTGGTTAGCAGAGGAGCTCTTAACCACTACGCCATCAGGGCTCCCCTTAGAAGCTAAAAACCAAAACAAAACAAAACAAAAAAACCAAACTTATTCCGACTCATAGCGACCTTACAGGACAGAGTAGAACTGCCCCATAGGACTTCCAAGGAGCAGCTGGTGCATTCGAACTGCTGATCTTTTGGTTAGCAGCTGACCTCTTAACCACTGCACCACCAGGGCTTCTAAGAAACTAGGAAAGTTTAATAATAATAAAACAATTTATCCAAGTTCACTGGAATGTTGTCCAAGGACAATTTGTTGCTGGAAAGCAATAGAATATATATCACTAATGCATATTAAGATGTAATATCCAAGAGGGCTGAAATCTTTGTTTTGTTCCTTGATGTAACCTAGGACTCTAAATAGTGCCTGGAGCATCATAGGCACTCAATAAATATCTGTCAAATGCGGAATAATATTGAATGAGTTGACAAATGGGCTATTGCATTATCTGAGGTAAAAATTCAATCCCCAAATTTTTTGTAAAGCACAGAACTAGAAAATATCTTTTCCTCCTAAACTAACACAAGAATCTCATTGCTAATTAATAAATGAATCCTTTCCATTCCCAAGAAATAGGCTAAAAATTACACTTGGACATGAAATTTTGTATCAAATAATTTAAAGAAAAAAATTACTAACATAATATTCTTGTTTAGTAATCCCTTTTTTATGATTTCTTTTGGGAAGAAGACATTCTTTGGGAGAGATTAAGAGGGGAGCTCACTAAATTATCTATTGTGTGGTGCTGAGGATAGAGGTAAAACTCATGCAAGTCAGGACTAGCGAACCAACTAACCTAGAGGTTGACAGTTCAAACCTACCCAGTGGCATCAAGGAAGAAAGGTATGGTGATCTGCTTCCATAAAGATTACAGCCAAGAAAACCCTCTCGGGCAGTTCTACTCTGAAATGCACGGGGTATCCATGAGTTGGAGCTGACTCGATGGCAACCAGTTGTTTACTGTTGGCTTTTGAGCATAACAGTCTTAGGAAATGGAATATAAGGAAACCATCAGAAAAGAGACATAATATAATGGAGGGCACTCAAGCCATGTAAGTTTTCTGAATCTTAGTTTCCCGATTTATTTGAATCTGCTGTGTGCCAGGCATATGTTATCTCATTGAATCCCTAAGTAGCCCCATGAAATAGGTGTATTTATGCTTTATAGATGGAAAAACTGAGGCACAATTAAATTAAATAACTTGTTCAAGGTCATATTTACAGAACCCCATGGGGACTACAAACATAGTTTACAATTTTGTGATAATTTCTGAACAGTTTTAAGAGCAAGTCTTTGGGGTCAGAATGCCTTTCCATAGACCTTGAATTGCATCCAATAAGCCTCCTTGGCCACAGTAAAAGTAATAAATGAAGATTGCATGTTAGAGTTTATAGAGGCTTCAAAAATAGAATAGACATTGGGAGATCAATTTTTTAAATGATAGTTTTACAAAGACTGAAAGAGGCTAAGAAATTTTCCCAAGGTTTTCTCTCTTGAAGCTCAGTATGGTTGTTACTTTTGTTCTAGGATATATCTTAGCAGAAGACCCATTCCTCCAATTCATGGAGCTATACTGAAACTTCTGGGATCCCCAAAGTCACCCTCAGACAGCTTTCCTGGGCTAGAGCAGGTTCAGATTTGTTCAGGTTCAGAGCTTTCTACGAGGACCATTCGGTTTCCAGGCCTGTCTCTCCATCTAAAGGGGTCTTAAGAGGACAGCTTAGGTTTGGTTTCACATCTAACCTTTCTGGTCAACTAAACCCTGCTGCAGAAATTGGATCCAACTGGCAAAACAGGACCCATGGAGGACTTCCTTGGGGTTATGGTTTAGTGTCTAATCACATAGTTAGACCCCCTAATAAGTATGGAAAGGACTGCCAGACAACAGTAATACAAACCTTAGAGTGTCTACAAGGAAGGATGCATTCACTGGAGTTATGCACCAGGGGGCAGCAAGATGCTAGGAAATGCACAATAGTCAACTAATAAAGAGCAAGTTGCACTTTCCATGTCTAATTAGGAAGAATGGCTAAATAAATGATGTTCTGCAAATAAATACAATTTCTGAATCGTTCTCTTAATATTTAATGATAGTTACAGAAGACAGAAGAATTGATACATTCGAATTGTGTTGACGAAGAATTTTGAATAAGTGTGGACTGGCAAGAGAATGAACAAATCAGCCGTAGAAAAAATACAACCAGAATGCTCCTTAGAAGTGAGAATGGCGAAATTTTGGCTCACTTACTTTGGACCCATCATCAGGAAATATCCAAGGACATCATGGTTGGTAAAGTGGAAGGTCAGTAAAAACGAGGGAAACCCTCAATTAGATAGATTGACAAAATAGCCACAACAATGGGCTCAAAAATACTAATGATCATGACGATCATGCGGGGCTGGGCAACATTTTGTTCTGTTATACATAAGGTCGCCATGAGTCAGAACCGACTCAACTAACAACAACATAGGTTCCAAATTTCTACCAACTGGCAGCAGTTTAAAAATTGGAATTTGTTTTGGAAAAATTGAGCACAAATTAAGTTTGGCAAAATACTAGAAAAACAAGCCTCCACTGATATCTCACCACAACATATAATTAAACAAAGTCATTCAGTCTGAGCTTACAGGGAGGCAAGAGAAATTCAGTGCAGAGAAAACAAATGTTGATTATGGGTGAGAAATAAAAGCATAATGTGTGCAACTCCATTAAGTACACCTGTGAGTCCTGCGATGCTACTTCCTGGGGGTGAATTTGCTTAAGGCAGTACCAGAAGTTGCAGTGTAATTAGCAGCATAAACCTAGAAAAGGAAAACGTTAACTGTTTGAGAAAAACTACACTGGATGTATCTAACAGTGAGGGAAGAGGGGTTTGGTCTGGCACACCTCAAACACCTTAGGAAATAAAGCCAGTTCTCTATAACCTGGAGGCAAATATGGTACGTGATTATTGCTAAGTTGTGCCCTCTAATAGTTATTGATAAAATCATTCAAAGGATGGAATGAAGTCATGTATGGACACAATACATTACCTTTTATTTACTTTACAAGACGCACCTAATTTGAAGCCTGGCAGGAGGGTGTCTTAACCCAAACACTTACATACTAGTCTCCTAAGGCAAGAAAGTATTCTTGTAAATACAGACAACCTGGCTGTCTCACACAAGTCTACTGCCCCAGAGACACAGAGTAGATTTGTAACTATTTTTCTTTCATATATTGCAAAGTCCCCAGTTTTTACTTAAAAACAGAACAACAACCAAACCCGTTGTCGTTGAGTCAATTCTGATTCATAGTGACCCTATAGGACAAAGCAGAAATGCCCCATAGAGTTTCTAAGGAGCAGCTGGTGGATTTCAACTGCTAACCATTTGGTTAGCTGCCGAGTTCTTAACCACTGCGCCACCAGGGCTCCAGTTTTTACATAGGCATTCCCATATTCTAATATAACTACAAAAAACATTTCTAAAACATGAAAAAAAAGCTTTTGGATGATAGGCCTGGGATTGCTTTCTATTAGTACATATAACAGGCTGCTATAAACCCATTGCCATCGAGTTGATTCCCACTCATGGCAACTGCATGTGTATCCGGGTAGAAGAACTGTGATCCATAAGGTTTTCAGTGGCTGATTTCTCAGAAGTAGATCACCAGACTTTTCTTTCAAGGTGCCTCTGGGTGGACTCGAACCTACAATCTTCCAGTCAGCAGCCAAGTGAGTAGCCATTTGCACCATCCAGGGATTCCTAGCCTGGCATGGGCAAACACAATAGCGGTACACACGTGCCCTCTTCTGCTGACTTTGCTCTCAGGTTAGGGCGCCGGCTACCCTGAAAGACCTAAGAAGAGATTCCTTCAGTCCTCCACCCAGAACTGATCCTAGCTCATGAGCTCTAGAAGCCAGTAGTGGTCACCACCTTTATTAGAAGAAGATGTATTAAAGCCCCAAGTAAAATCAATGTGACATTTAAAAGATCGGGTTTTATTAAGAGTTATTTAACACTGTACAGATATGCAAACCCGTACTTTATGTCAGTACACTGCTGAAAGGATAACCTTTTTGTTAAGTAGATTTACTGCCAAATAGATAGGGATTTGTGAATGTCTTTCTCATACAGGGTTTTTCCTTTGAAAGGAGTCTTGGATCTGCAACAGCAAAAGAGTGTTAGTATGGGCTGTTGGCCAGCAGAAGAAATATTTTTATTACATAGAACTGGCTGCTACAATGGTATTTTTTAAAAAGAGATTCTTACTATAAAATAAGTTGAAAATGTAGGTTAAAAATGGGTACATATTGTTATATAATAAACAAGGCAATACAAACAGTCAGGATATGCACTGACCTAATACCTTTTACTGTGTTTACCAAACCCAAAAACCCATTGCCATCAAGTCGATTCTGACTCATAGAGACCCTACAGGACACAGCAGAACTGCCCACAGGGTTTCCAAGGTTGTAATCTTTATGGAAGCAGACTGCCACATCTTTCTCCCACGAAGCAGCTGATGGGTTTGAACCACCTACCTTTCGGTTAGCAGTCGGGGACTTTAACCACTGCGCCCCCAGGGGCCCTGGTCTTTACAAAACAAGTACTTATTATAGACTATTTCTAATTATCAGTCCCTCACAAAGTATCATAAATAGTATAGTTTGACATATTATCATCCTAAGGTTATAACTCTTAGGTAACTCTAATTTAGGAATTGGTTTATGTGGCTGTTCTGTCCTCTCAACTGGATTCTCACCTCTTTATATTAGAGATTATGTTGTATATGCTTTTTGCACCTCATGGAGCTCAGCAATGAATGGGAAATAGAGCAGGGCTCTCTACACAAATATCTGTTGCTTGATAGATTAAAGCAACAGACAGTGCACTTGGACACTGAATTTTTTTTTCTTGATGGAACCTAACTACATCAACTGTTATTGTTTTTGTGTACTATCAAGTCGATTCCAACTCATAGCTACCCTACATGACAGAGTAGAACTGCTCCATAGGGTTTCTTTCTTTTAATTTTTTTTTTTGTACTTTAAATGAATGTTTACAGAACAAATAGTTTCTCATTAAACAGTCAGTACACATATTGTTTTATGACATTTGTTAACAACCTCATGACATGTCAACACTCTCCCTTCTTGACCTTGGAGGAACTTTTTTTTTTTTTGGTGAAAATATACATAGCCAAAGACACACCATTTCAGAAATTTCTACACGTACAATTCAACACTGAGAGAATTTTGACCCTCAGAATCATGCTGTGAGAAAATAACGTCAGGAGACTGTGCAGGTTATATGGTCCACCACCCTGACATTCTTTAGGAGGAGAACAGCCTATATGTGATCTAATATAGTTCACCAGACCAGGATCAGTAACCAGGGTTTGGGGAATTAGACCCTGGAGTGATTCCCCTGCTAAGACAAGTCTGCTGGAGACTGACTCAGACATGAGACCAGAGGAATTGACTTTTCCAGATAGCAAGGGAAAAAACAAAGACTCACGTACAACACACACTGACTATAAAACCAATCCTCCCATCTCCTTCCTTCTTCCCACTCCCTCCTATCAAGAAAAAAACAGGTAGGCCTGTTCCCTTTTCCCTTCCACCTACTGCCTTCAGGCTACCTGTTGTATGATTCCTTTCTCTTTCAAGCTGCTGTTAAAATTCTTATGAGCTTGATTTTATGGTGGGAGATGGAGTTAAGCAGCACATACTATGAGTTGCCCAGATCTAGAACCTGGGAGGGGCTCTGAACCTGACATCTACTCCAGCAGTAACACCACCCCCAAGTCCATCCCAATTTTCTGACCCCTGTCCAGTGGGGTGCTTGAGCCCTTCCCAGCTCAGTCATGTTGCCTTGGTAACTTGAAATCGGCCATGGTGGGGTAATTGAGCCACGCTAGTGGCAAAAGCTACCAGTCACAGATTTTTCCCACGGAGAGCACACTGCTGCCTCCAACTCAAGAAGGCCTGCATGTCTTAGGCAGACTTAGAGATGATTTTGATTGGCAAAGCCAGCAATATCCCTGAAAAAAACATTGAGGAGGGCAAAGAAGGTTTTCTCTGTCTATATTGCCCCTCCTACCGAAGGTACACTTTGCAGCAATGCTCTGTGTAAACTGATAATTGTTTTTACATGCTGCTTCAGGTGTGACCCAGCCTTAAACACTGTCCTTTAAAATGAGCTCCATGAAAAGCAGGTGACAACGTACTTACAGGGAGGCCACCATAGGAAGAGCAAAGGCAACCCACTCTAGGGTCTCCCTTTTCTTTGGACCATCCCTTTACTTCCCTACTCAGGTATCTGCACACGGGACACATTGCTGTGAACGGTTTCTGAACACCCCTTACTCACAGGTGACCTGGTTCCCTCTCACACTTGGTGGCACCTTGGAGGAGCACAGGTCAGTGTGGCACAGTGGTTAAGAGCCTAGGCTCAGTGGGCGAATCCAGACTTTCTGGATTTGAATCTCAACACACTAGCTCTGTGTCCTTGGGCAAGTTACTTAACTTATCTGTGTCTCTTGTATAAATGAGGATAATGACAGTACTTATCTCCTGGGATTATGAGGAAGACTGATTGAGAAAACCTACATAAAGTACCTCTGAGCACAACACTAGCAATAACCACAACTATTATCATTGATATTACTTTAGGAAGCTTCTACTCTTGTCAGTGGTTAGAACAAATATGGTTATTCCACACACACTGTCTTAAGTGCGGGGAGCTTGTGGGTGAACAAAGATATCAGAATATCAACAGCTGCATCATGAAAAAGCAAATAATTTGAATGTCAATTGATTTCAAAACAATTTTCTCTTTCATAATAATAAACTTGTTAAATGACATAATTTTTAAAATATTTTACACCCTTGAAGAGATGACCAAAATTGTGAATGTATAGTGCTTAAAAATCCAGAAGCATATAATTTTTCAGAGTTATAAGAGAGAAGATGAGAGTGTGGCAGGAGGCATCTTTGAATCATTTTAGACCCAGTGCAAGTCTATCAGCAATATAACTCCATCAGCAATCATAAAAAAAAATCATCAGTTGAGTCAAATGAGAAGACATTGAGCTTTGGATTTTGTACACAGACTGATTAAGGAGATGATGAGCTATGAGGTAGTAAGCAAAGAGAGCAGTCGAGAAAGAGAGCAGCACCAGACTAACTTTCATTAGAGGTGGGGACTTGCTTACTTGCCTTAAGGAAAAAGAAAATAAGAAAATGGATTGACTGTTGGTAGTTGAATTACAAATATTAATCTGGTTAATTTTATGGATCTAGACCTAAAACAGATGTCAGGAAGGACCAGTTCTTAAAAAGAGAGAACACAAGAGGGAGGGAGGAAGAGAGGAAGGAAGGAAGGAAAGAAGGAAGGAAAAAGAAAGAAAAGCTAACAAAGTATATTTTTGATAGAGAGTTTTAGTGTACCCCTCTCTCCATATAAGACAGGTTCCCTGGCCTGCTCCTATATTCTGGCCTTTGTTTTCTACCTTACAGATATTTTTGAAATCTATCTCCCCTCCTCCTCCTGGATTGAATAAAATTTATCTACATCAACTTCTATTCAACTCAGGGTCTTAATTGTTGATTTTCTAATGATAAACAAATACACTCCCAAGGCTTTAGTGACTAGTACCATTTCAAAGCATTTCTTCTCTCAAGTCTCTCTAGACTCTTTGACTCCTGGACTGACTCAAAGGGAGGTACTGATAATGGTGGTACTTTGTGTAGTAGGCTGGGCCAGTGAAAAACACTCCCCTGGAACCAACCGTACCACCTAGACAATTTCCTACTTTGGCCATGTGCCTGGCATATAGTAGCATTCAATAAATGTTTCTTGAACTTAGCAGCCAAAACCACACACTAAAGAAAATTTTTACACATGCTTAGTATGGGAAGGCAGACTGAGTATGTGGCATTTTATCAGCCACACTCAGCATTTTGAAGGAATCACGCATACCTCTGAATAACTGAGTATTTGAAGTAAAGAAGAGCTTATACCTTTGATGTGTAGACAATACTGCACATGTCTGATGAGAAGTATAGAAATAGCATGCACACACTATCTGGTGAGTTTCCTTTGTCTTAATGCATATTAAACATCATCACTAATTCAAATCATTGACGTTCTAGTGTAAAGACCTAGAACTGTTTGGTGGTGTCAAATCCTGCCTCGTAGTTTGTTAGTCAAATGACCTTGGGCATATTTCGTGAGTTCGTTTTCTCATTTTAAAAAAAAAAAAAAAATAGAGGCAGGGCCAAGATGGCAGAGTAGTCAGAAGCTTCCAGTGGTCCCTGAAAAAACAAGTGAAAAAACAAACAAACAAACAAGTGAATCAGTTATATATGACAATCTAGGAGCCCTGAATATCAAAGGTAAAGTTGAGGAATCAGACTGAGTGGCAGGGGGAGGGAGAGATGGAGCAGAAGCAGCAAGGAGTTGCCAGATCTGACCCGACGGGAACTGGCACCCTGTGGGCTGGATCGGCTGGTGTGCGCGGTGAGGCGGGCAGTGGCGTTGGGACATGTTTTCCACATTGGGAGAGACTGAGCAGTAGAGAGTCTGCTCAGGCCTCCAGAGCCAGTGAAAAGCAGTGCTCAATCAGCAAAAGATAAGTACATGTGTTTAATCTACTCCACAGATCAAAAAACACCCTGTTTGGAAAGATCCTCTCTCCCATTCACCTGCTCCCTCCCAGCTCTGCACCAGGTCCCAGGCCAGCTTCAGCAATTGCTGAGTTCCCAGGGCTGGAAGGAGGACCCATCAAGCACCCTGAGCCATTCTCCAGGCCTTGGAGAAGGCACGGATTAACAAACAGGAAAAAATCATCTGGCAGCTACCCTAAGCTGGGAACTCAGGGCAGGCACAGCTCCTTTGCCTAAGCACAAGCATAAGGGGTCCATGGACTTGAATGAATCGCACCCTTGCATAGACCTGTTTTGGCCCATTTCAACAGCATAGGCCCTCATTACCACAGTACAATAGGGTATACACCTGAAGCCTAACTTCATTGTATAAGCTATATGGTGGAGTGGCAGGTTCATGACATTTGATACCGCTGTGCCCATTAAGCAAGGTCCTCACCTACCCACATCAGGGGCCTAAGGACTGGTGGCTGCACGCATGCAACCCAGCCACCTGCAACAGGGGCCCAAGAATAAGTGGTGTCTTCCAGTCCTTAAAGCCAACAGCATTGGCTGTCCATAGTCTGGCTGCAAAACCCACTCACCTACCCACTCTAGGAAACAGGGAAACACTT
Source organism: Dugong dugon (assembly GCA_030035585.1). Lineage (NCBI taxonomy): Eukaryota > Metazoa > Chordata > Mammalia > Sirenia > Dugongidae > Dugong > Dugong dugon. The sequence continues at coordinate 160,213,145 of CM057462.1, forward strand.
TCCTCCCAGACGCTCAGGGGCAGCTGTCAGCCCCCTGCTTTGCTCAGTACATGACCCCTTACTACAGCGAGATACCTGTGCCTACTCCAATAACCCGTGACCATCTAGGACTGTAAGTGAGAGTCTGCACCGCACACTTGGTGATTGACTATCCGAACACCTGAACTGAATTCATACAAGAAAAGTAAATGGACTCCTGGCCTCACATACCTAGTAATAGCTCTAACCACCTGGTGACAGGATGTGAGAGCTTCAAAGGTGCCCATAATCAAACTATTTGGGCATATCAAAAAAAAAAAAAAAAAAAAAAAAAAACTAGAAGCTAGGACACAGTAGTAAGCAAACATAAAATAAATAAATATAATAACTTTCTGATGGCTCGGAGACAACAGTCAATATCAAATCACATAAAGAGGCAGACCATGATGGCTTCAGCAAGTTCCCAAAACAAAGAATCAAGAAATTTTCCAGAGGAAGAGAACTTCTTGGAATTACCAGAGGTAGAATACAAAAGGTTAATATATAGAACTCTTCAAGATATCAAGAAGGAGTTAGTGCAAAATTCAGAACAAGCCGAGGAAAACACAGACAAAGCAACAGAGGAACTTTAAGAAGATTAGAGAGGAGAACAATGACAAATTTAACAGGCTACAAGAATCCATAGAGAGACAGCGAACAGAAATCTAGAAGATTAACAATAAAATTTCAGAACTAGACAACTCAGTAGAAACTCATAGGAGCAGAATTGATGCAATGGAAGTCAGAATTAGTGAGACTGCAGATAAAACACTTGACACCAACTTATTTCAAGAAAAATCAGAGAAAATAATTTAAAAAAATGAAGAAACCCTAAGAACTATGTGGGGTCTATCAAGAGTAGTAACCTACAAGTGATTGGAGTACCAGAAGTGGGGGGGGGGGAGGGGGATAACAGAAAATACAGAGAGAATTGTTGAAGATTTGTTGGCAGAAAACTTCCCTGATACTGTGAAAGATGAGAAGATATCTATCCAAGATGCTCATCAAACCCCACACAGGGTATATCCCAAAAGAAAAGTCACCAAGACATATTATAATCAAACTTGCCAAAACCAAAGATAAAGAGAGAATTTTAAGTGTGGCTAGGGATAAATGAAAAGTCATCTACAAAGGAGAGTCAATGAGACTTAGCTCGGACTACTCAGCAGAAACCATGCAGGCAAGAAGGCAACGGGATGACATATATATAAAGCCTTGAAGGAAAAAAATTGCCAGCCAAGAACTCTATATTCAGCAAAAATTGTCTCTCAAATATGACGGTGAAATTAGGGCATTTCCAGATAAAGAGAAGTTCAGGGAATTTGTAAAAACCAAATCAAAATTACAAGAAATACTAAAGGGAGTCCTCTGGTGAGAAGATCAGTAACATCGGATAACAACCCAAAACTAGAACACAGGACAGAGCAACCAGATATCAACCCAGATAAGGACGTCACAAAAATAAATCAAAGCTAAAAGCTGAAAATACGGAAACAGAGACATCAATATGTAAAAGATGACAATATTAAAAAAAAGAGGGACTAAATAATGTAGTCATAGAACTTTTATATGGAGAGGAAGTCAAGGTGATATCAAGAAATAAAAGATAGGTTTAAACTTAGAAAAGTAGAGGTAAATATTAAGATAACCACAAAGGAAACTAACAATCCTACACATCCAAATAAAAAACAAGAAAAACATAAAGACCCAGCAAATACAAAATCAACAGCAATGAAAAAGACGAAAAGAAAATGCATAAAGAAAAATGACTCAGCACAGAAAATTAAGTGGAACAAAGAAACTGTCAATGACACACAAAAAAAAAACACATCAAAATGACAGCACTAAACTCATACCTATCAATAATTATAGTGAATGTAAATGGACTAAATGCACCAATAAAGAGACAGAGAGTGGCAGAATGGATTAAAAAACACGATCTGTTTATATGCTGCCTATAAGAGATACATCTTAGACTTAAGGACAGAAACAAACTAAAACTCAAAGAATGGAAAAAATACATCAAGCAAACATCAATCAAAAAAGAGCAGGAGTGACAATATTAATCTCTGACAAAATAGACTTTAAAGTAAAATCCACCACAAAGGATAAGGAAGGACACTATATAATCATTAAAGGGTCAATATACCAGGAGGACATAACTATAATAAATATTTACGCACCCAATGACAGGCTCCCAAATACATAAAACAAACTCTAACAGCACTGAAAACAGAGATAGACAGCTCCACAATAGTACTAGGAGACTTCAGCACACCACTTTTTGTGAAGGAGAGAACATCCAGAAAGAAGCTCAATAAAGACACAGAAGATTTAAATGCCACGTCAACCAACTTGACCTCATAGACATACACAGAACACTCCACCCAAGAGCAGACAAGTATACGTTCTTTTTCAATGCATATGGAACATTCTCCAGAATAAACCACACATTAGGCCACAAAGCAAGCCTTAACAGAATCCAAAGCATCAAAATATTACAAAGCATCTTTTCTGACCATTAAGCCATAAAAGTAGAAATCAATAACAGAAAAAGCAAGGAAAAAAAAAATCAAAGACATGGAAACTGAAAAACACCTTCCTTGAAAACTACTAGGTTATAGAAGAAATTCAGGACAGAATAAAGAAATTCACAGAATCAAATGAGAATGAAAACACATCCTACCAGAACCTTCAGGACACAGCAACAACAGTGCTCAGAGATCAACTTATAGTAATAAATGCATACATCCAAAAAGAAGAAAGGGCCAAAATCAAAACATTAACAACCTGAATATAAAGAGAGCAGTAAAAGAAGCCCTCAGGCACCAGAATAAAGCAAATAATAAAAATCAGAGCAGAATTAAATGAAATAGAGAACAGAAAAACAATTGAAAGAGTTGACAAGGCAAAAGCTGGTTCTTTGAAAATATCAACAAAATCAATAAACCATTGGCCAAACTGACAAAAGAAAAAACAGGAGAGGGAGCAAATAACCCAAATAAGATATGAGGTGGGTGATATCACAACAGACCCAACTGAAATTAAAAGAATCATAACAGAATATTATGAAAAATTGTACTCTAACAAATTTGAAAACTGAGGGGAAATGGACAGCTTTCTAGAAACACAATACCACCTAAACTAACACAAATAGAGATAGAAAAACTAAGTAAACCTATAACAAAAGAAGAGATTGAAAAGGTAATTAAAAAACTCCCAACAAAAAAAGCCCTAACCCTGACAGTTTCACTGGAGAATTCTACTGAACTTTCAGAGCAGGGTTAACACCATTACTACTGAAGGTATTTCAGAGCATAGAAAAACACGGAATACTCCCAAACTCATTCTATGAAGCCAGCATAACCCTAATACCAAAACCAGGTAAAGACACCACAAAAAAAGGAGAAAATTACAGACCAATATCCCTCATGAACATTGACATAAAAATTCTCAACAGAATTCTAGCCAATAGAATTCAACAACATACCAAAAAAATAATTCACCATGACCAAGTGGGATTCATACCATGTATGCAGGGACGGTTCAACATTAGAAAAACAATTAATATAATCCATCACATAAATAAAACAAAAGACAAGAACCACATGATCTTATCAATTCGTGTAGAAAAGGCATTTGACAAAGTCCAACACCAATTCATGATAAAAACTCTCAGCAAAACAGGAATATAAGGGAAATTACTCAACATAATAAAGGACATTTATACAAAGCCAACTGTCTCACCCTAAATGGAGAGAGTTTGAAAGCATTCCCCTTGAGAACGGGAACCAGAAAAGGAGGCCCTTTATCTCCACTTTTTTATTTTATTTTATTTTTATTCAGCATTGTGCTGGAAGTCTAGCCAGAGCAATTAGGCTAGAAAAAGAAATAAAGCGCATCCAAATTGGTAGGGAAGAAGTCAAAGTATCTCAATTTGCAGATGATATGATCTTATACACAGAAAACCTCAAAGAATCCACAAGAAAACTACTGGAATTAATAGAGGTTTTCAGCAAAGTATCAGAATATAAGCCAAACATACAAAAATCAGTTGGATTCCTCTATACCAACAAAGAGAACTTCGAAGAGGAAATCACCAAATCCATACAATTTACAATAGCCCCCAAGAAGATAACATACTTAGGAATAAATCTAACCAGAGACGTAAAAGACCTATACAAAGAAAACTACAAGACACTACTGCAAGAAACCAAAAGAGACCTGCAAAAGTGGAAAAACATATCTTGCTTATGGATAGGAAGACTCAACATTGTGAAAATGTCAATTCTACCCAAAGCGATCTACAGATACAATGCAATCCCGATCCAAATTCCAACAGCATTTTTTTAAGGAGGTGGAGAAACAAATCACCAACTTCATACGGAAAGGGAAGAGGCCCTGGATAAGTAAAGCATCACCAAAGAAGAACAAAGTCGGAGGCCTCAAAATACCTGATTTTAGAACCTATTAAACACCACAGTAGTCAAAACAGTCTGGTACTGGTACAACAACAGATACATAGACCAATGGAAGAGAATTGAGAATCCAGAAATAAATTCATCCACCTATGAGCAGCTGATATTTGACAAAGGCCTGAAGTCTGTTAATTGGGGAAAAGATACTCTCATTAACAAATGGTGCTGGCATACCTGGACATCCATCTGCAAAAAACTGAAACAAGACCCATGCTTCACACCATGAACAAAAACTAACTGAAAATGGATCAAAGACCTAAATATGACAACGAAAATGATAAAGATCATGGAAGAAAAATAGGGACAATGCTAGGAGCCCTAATACATGGCATAAACAGAATACAAACCATAAGTAACAATGCACAAACACCAGAGGAGAAACTAGATAACTGGGAGCTCCTAAAAATCAAACACTTATGCTCATCAAAAGACTTCACCAAAAGAGTAAAAAGACAACCTACCTACTGGCAAAAAAATTTTGGCTACAACAAATCTGATCAGTGTCTAATCCTAAAATCTACAAGATACTGCAAAACCTCAACAACAAAAAGACAAATAACCCAATTAAAAAATGGACAAAGGATATGAACAGGCACTTCACCAAAGAAGACATTCATGTGGCTACCAGACACATGACGAAATGCTCATGATCATTAGCCATTAGAGAAACGCAAATTAAAACTACAATGTGATACCATCTCACTAGAACAAGGCTAGCATTAATCCAAAAACCACAAAATAATAAATACTGGAGACACTGTTGAGAGGCTGGAACACTTATACACTCTTGGTGGGAATGTAAAATGTTACAACCACTTTGGAAATCAATTTGGAGCTTCCTGAAAAAGTTAGAAATAGAAGTACCATACAATCCAGCAATCTCACTCCTTGGAATATATCCTAGAGAAATAAGAGCCATCACATGAATAGATATATGCATACCCATGTTCACTGCAGCACTATTCACAATAGCAAACGGAACAACCTAGGTGCCCATCAATGGAGGAATGCATAAACAAATTTTGTTATATTCATACAATGGAATGCTACGCAGTGATAAAGAACAATGATGAATCTGTGAAACATCTTACAACATGTAGGAATCTGGAAGGTATTATGCTGAGTGAAATAAGTCAGTCACAAAAGGACAAATATTGTATGAGACCACTGTTATAAGAACTCAAGAAATGGTTTAAATATAGGAGAAAACATTCTTTGATGGTTACGAGGGTGGGGAAGGAGGGAGAGGGATATTCACTAACTAGATAGTAGATAAGAATTATCTTAGGTGAAGGGAAGAACAACGCACAATACAGGGGGAAGTCAGCACAACTGGACTAAACCAACAGCTAAGACATTTCCTGAATACAACCAAACACTGAGGGACAGAGTACAGGGTTGGGGGTTTGAGGACCATGGTTTCAAGGGACATCTAGGTCAATTGGCATAAAGTTTATTAAGAAAATGTTCTACATCCCACTTTGGTGAGTGGTGTCTGGGGTCTTAAAAGCTAGCTAGTGCCCATCTAAGATACATCAATTGGTCCCAACCCACCTGGAGCATGCAGAATGAAGAACACCAAAGACAGAATGAAAATATTAGCTCAAGAGACAGAAAGGGCCACATAAATCAGAGACTTCATCAGCCTGAGACCAGAAGAACTAGATAGTGCCCAGCTACCACCTGACAGGGAAACAGAGAGTCCCTGATGGAGCAGGAGAAAAGTGGGGTGCAGAACTGAAATTCTAGTAAAAAGACCAGACTTAATGGTCTGACTGAGACTCGAGAGACCCCGGAAGACATGGCCACCAGACTCTCTGTTAGCCCAAAACTAGAATCAGTCCTGAAGCCAACTCTGCAGACAAAGACTAGACTGGACTATGGGACATAAAACTATACTCATGAAGACAGTGCTTCTTAGCTCAAGTAGATACAGCTCCTGTCCCGAGGTGAGGTGAGAAGACAAAAAGGGACAGGAGATGGTTGAATGGAAATGGGAAATCCAGGGTGGAAAGGAGGAGTGTGTTGTCACATTACAGGGAGAGCAGCTAGTGTCACATAGCAATGTGTGTATAAATTTTTGTATGAGAAACAGACTTGAACTGTAGACTTTCACTTAAAGCACAATTAAAAAAGGATCTAATAATGTAGCCTTCAAAAAGTTGGCATGAGACTCCAATGAACAAATACATGTAGGATCATTTTGTAAATTATAAAGCACCATGCAAAGGTAAAATATTAATATTCTCTCTTTTAAAAATCTCTAAAAATGAGTTAAAAAGGTAATTACTTCTGTAATTCTTAATTTGGATATGTCCTGAGGACCTTCTTTGCATAGTTTAGCCTCGAAGTTTAGGCTGTTTGATTGTGTTTCTTTCGTTTTTCATAGTCCCTTGGCCCATCCCACCAACCTAGCACATGAGCCTAATTCGGTTTTGCTCCATGCATCAGAGAGTTTTAAGATAGCTATTAAAACACCACATGGAAAAGCTTTGCAGGGAATTCTACTCCACAGAGAGACCACAGAAACCACTGCACACCTTAACTATCTCCCACCCCCAACAGTTGGCTAAAATTACTGCTCCATTATGTTAGTACAATCCAACCAGTTTTATTGCCTGGAGCAAAATCTGAGGTCCAAAATGAACTTCAGAACATAAAAAGTAAAGCAAACCTCAAAAGGAAACAAGCTTCTTTGGGTTTTCAAACAAATATTACATATCAGAGACATTCTTCTAACAGAGGAGACTAAGCAAAGCCAAGAGAAGTCCCGCTAATTGCTCCACAAATGTAAAATTGGAATCAGCGACTCACCCCAAAGAAAGGAAATCTCCTTTCATCATCTGATATTAAAGGCTACAACCTTTCATCAACTTTTTCCTCAGACATGAGACCCCTCCTTTACCTTTCTCGAGTCCCTTCAATGTTCAATCGCTGTCTTGCACATTAGAAATTAATGTTTATTTTCAAGCCTCAGTATTAGCTCGTTATTTATCCTATTGTAGCCCTTTTGTTTTTACTCCTTTCCTCTAATTTTAATGTCACTTATCCACTAAACATTGTGATATATTCCATGAATTCATATAGCCTTGGCACTAGGGCTACCTAAACCAAACCAAACCAAACTCATTGCCGTCGAGTCGATTCTGACTTATAGTGACCCTACAGGTCAGAGTAGAATGGCCCCATAGGGTTTCCAAGGAGTGGCTGGTGGATTTGAACTGCAAGCATTTGATTAGCAGCCTAGCGTTTAACCACTGAGCCACCAGGGCTCCTTAAACATTCTATTTGTCCCGAAATTCAATACACTGTCCAAAAAATGTCCATATTTTGGCAAGCAAATTATATCCCCTGTATTGTCTATAATGTAAACCCTGGTTGCCTAGTGGTTAAGAACTATGGCTGTTAACAAAAAGGTCGGCAGTTCAAATCCACCAGGCACTCCTTGGAAACCCTAGGGGGCAGTTCTACTCTGTTCTATAGGGTCACTATGAGTTGGAATCAATTTGACGTCAATGGGTTTTGTTTTTGTCTTTTTTGTTGCCTATAATATCTGGAAGTAGAACCAAAAAATCTTTATCTGACCTTGTGTCATGATTCTTACATCTAAAAATATGGTCTTAAAATTATGGTACAAGAAAGAAGGGGCATACAAGGATGATCCTGGAGTAGCTGCCAGATCTTCCAGATGCGTGAGTTTGTATCTTGCTAGTAAGGAATGATGTAGTCTATCTGATAACTCCCTGGCAGTGTCTCAGAAGAAATATGAGAATGTACCTTGAGCAGTAAGTGTCCGCATATTGTGCCCTATCTCAAGTCAATAAAAAGAGTAGCAGTTAACCTCAATAAGCATATTAAATGCCTATGATGTAACAAACTGCAAAGAACACACAAAGATGAATAAGACAGGAATGTGAAATTGAGCAAACATGTGCTTATATGTCCAAAATAAATTCCTTAAAAGACCTTTTCCTTGTAAAGGCTACTTAGTAACGTCAATGGCACTGACTGACTCCCCGATGGCACTAGGATGTGCTGCTCTCCAGAGCTGGTGCTGTGCAGTGATCCTGACTTTGCCAGCTGCCCAGGGCCCAGTTGTTCAAGAAAGGTGAGAGGCAGTGGAGCCCTCTTTCTGAGTAAGGAAAAATGGGATAAGACTCCAAATCTACAAGTGGAGGGTAAAAATTATTGATCAATATCTATCAGCAATACTAGCGGGAGGGTAGGTGTGAGTGTGCATGGGCATCTGAGGCAATTCCTGAATCTTTCTTCCTAAAGTGCTTATAACTTTCTCCAGATTTCCACTCCACAGTCACTTTTTCAGGGATGAGAAGGGAAGGGTCTCTAAGGAGACAGACAAGCAGATGAGGCAGAGGAGAGCCAGGAGGGAAGGTGCACTGAAGCCAGATGAAGAGCAGTGTATGTAGTCAAAGGCAATTAGAAGGTTACCAGTGACATTAGCAAGAGCAGTTCCATTTGAGTGAAACTGCTTCCTGCTTATTCCTTCACTCATGCAATCCTATACACCCTCATAATTCACATATCTCCTTTACAATATATACTATGTGACAAAATATTCCAAGTCAGTGATCATGATAGATTTCAAGTTCTAGATCTGGTTTTAGTCCTTACTTTTCCCCAATTACATAGGTACATGGAGTCTATTTACTGGTTACATCAGGGCAGTAATTCATTATAGTGATTCCTCTCCTATTGACTCTTAATATAGTCCTCACAATAGCTCTTTCAATGGTATAATAAAAAGAACACTGGATTTAGTGTCAGAAAACCTGATTGTTAGTCCTGATTCCAATGACATGGTCTTGGAAAACATTAAAATACTTAGTTCCTGGATCGTAGTTGACTAATATTTATAGCAGAAGGTCATTTATTCATTCAAACAGATATTTACTGAGCAGCTACTATGTGACCAACATTGAAATGGGCATTAGAAATAGAATGCATGGGGGACAAGGCATAGTCACTGCCTTTAAACAGCATCAGTCTAGGGAGGGAAATAAACATGTAAATACACAAAGATGAAAAGTGATTGTCTTAGTCATCTAGTGCTGCTACCACAGAAATACCATGAGTGGATGTCTTTAACAAAGAGAAATTTATTCCTTCAGAGTAAAGTAGGCTGAAAGTCCAAATTCAGGGCGTCAGCTCCAGGGAAAGGCTTTCTCTCTCTGTCGGCTCTCTCATCAATATTCCCCCAGACTAAGAGCTTCTCTGCACAGGGACCCCAGGTCCAAAGGACATGCTCTGCTCCTGGCACTGCTTTCTTGGTGGTATGAGGTCCCCAATTCTCTGCTTGCTTCCCTTTCCTTTTATCTCTTGTAAGGTAAAAGGTGGTGCAGGCCACATCCTAAGGAAACTCCCTTTACATTGATTGGATCAGGGATGTGACCCGGGTAAGGGTGGTGTTACAATCCCACCCTAATCCTCTTTAACATAAAATTACAATAAAAAAATAGAGGCCAACCACACAATTCTGGGAATCATGGCCCAGCCAAATTGATACACACATTTTTTGGGGGGCATAATTCAAACCACGACAGTGATTATATGTAAAAGCATTTCATAGCACTGTACAAAGTGTCCATTTTTATTATCACATTGTTCACTCTAATTTATTAATAATTAACGTTTACTACATGGGTACCTATGTTGCATGTACTATCCTAAAAATGGAGGACACAAAGATATATAAGAGCAATTACAAGGAATGAGCTAAATCTTTATATCCCAACATGGACTGACCTCAAAAACATGTTTAAGGATAAAAGCCAAATTTAAGAATTGGCGAGTACAATAAGTACTATTTATGTAATTTTTAAAAATCATACGCAGTAAACAATACTAATGCAGCAAATTCATAATAGTGTTTGCTTTTGGGAAGGAAGAGAAAGAAATGGAACTGGGGATGGGAGTGAGGACCAAATGTCCTTGAAATTTTTTCTACAGTGTTTATTTTATATTATATATATATATATGTGTATATATATATATATATATATATATATATATATATATATATATATATATAAACTAGCAACTGTCAATTTTTCGTGAGGGTACAAAGGAGAGTTTGTTACATTATTCTTTGCACTTTTCTGCATTTTAAAAAAAATTGGAAAAAGACTCTGCTTTCAAAAGACCCATAGTCTAGTAGGGAAGACAGACATATGAACAATTATAATGTAATGTAATATGCATTATAATAGAAGTGCACTGCTCCCTGTATCTTAGGAAAAGCCTCGTGGGCAGATGTCAGTTGAAGAATTAGTGGGAAGAATTCTTTGTTCATGTCTCTAGCTTGTCTACTTTCTGCTCTACACAGTGACCTCCCTTCCACCTCCTGACAAGATCAAGGTTATCTTCCTTAGGTTTCCTCTTTTTTCCATATTTTCATCTCAATACACCTTTATGTCTTCACCAATCTCAAGAACATGCTCTTTTTTCTTGGATTGAGAAAAAGATTCCAATCCCTTCTTTTGTTTACTAGAGCAAATGACCCACCCTTGTTACTTCAATTCTTCCATTTCTCCCTCTCCAGTTCTTTCAATCCCTTCCTCTTGTTTGCTCTCTATCATATTTTACACATACATAGCCATCTGCACCAAATTCTAGTCTTTCCCTAGCCATTTTCCTTAATGATCATCTTTGCTTCAGACAAATTCCCCCAAAGACATGACCTACATCTGAAGCTTCCATATCCTAATAAGCCACAATGTACTTAAACCCGATAGTCTTTCCCCCACCTTCCTACCCCACAACCATCACCACCCACCACCCCATTGAAGCTGTTTCCCTGAAGATCACTGATGATGTCCTCCTTACCAAATCTGATTGCCTTGCCCTATTCTCCCTCACACTAGCAAATGTGGGAAAATTTGCCATTTTGTGTCCTACCTGACCTAGCTTCCATGACACCACCCTGTCTTCATTCTGTCTTCACTCCTTTGACTGTCCCTTCTCCGACCATCACATTCTTTCCCTTCCTTCCATCACATAAATGAGGACCGTTTAGGTATTCCACATAATTCTGTTCTGAACCTTCTGTTCTTCTGTTGGCACCCACTCTGTATTAGATATTGTAGCTACTCCCATGGCATCCACAATAACCTCTCTGCCTGCAATTTCTAAGTCCATGTCTCCATCCCTGGACTGTGAGCTATAGTCCATATTTTAGACTTTGTGCTGAACATTTCCACTTTGATGTTCTTCCGTCACTTAAAACTCCGCATGTCTAAAACTGCACTCTTCACCTCTCTTTATACTTTAAACAAAAACAAAACCCACTAACATCACAAATAGTAAAAGCAATCTAAGTTCATTCTACTGAGTGTCAGTTTCTGAGATTTTCCATTTCTACTAGTCATCATAACTTCAAATACTCTCTTATTCTCCTCTTAGGTATATAATCACAGTTTATTTCTCAGACTTTCTTGAATCTGTCCCTTGATTTCTATTCTCTTGGCTATTCTCCTAGTTCAGCCTAAAACTACCTCACATCTGGACTATTAAAAAACACTTTCTACAAGGTCTATTAAAGCCTCCAGTTTCTCCCACCTCCAATCCACTAATTTTCCTAAGACGTAATCATTTCCCTCCCAGAAAATTTTAATTTTATCTGTTTCACTCGAATAGGCTAAGATAGCATCCAAACTCTAAAGACTGGAATTCAAAGCCCTTTGCATTCTCTTCCTAACATTTGTAATACCATACCTCCCATTTCTTTTCTACATTCCCACAACTCTCAGGCAAATTGCTCTACGTAAATTCTCTGAGCCTCAATTTCCTGATGTAAAATGGGGATAATATTTTTTTGGTTGTTGTGAGGATAACCATGCCAATGTATGTAAAATACGTAATACAATGCCTACTTAGTAATTAATAATAGTATCTCAAAAATGTTGTGTGTTTCTCAGCTCTCTGCCTTGCTCAGCCTGCTCTTGTTATCCAGAATGCCCTCCTTCCAGGTGAAATTCTTGCTTCATCTGTGACTCTTTCCCTAAATGTCCCATACAACATCAATCTCTTCTGTCTTGTGCCTATGGAAACTCATTGTCAGTACCATACAAGTAACACAGTATTTACACTGTGGTCACTATATTAGTGTATGTCTCAAACTTTAGTGTACATTTAGCAGAAAATAGAGAGTCCATCTATATTTTCTGCCTCTGGAGTTTCTTGGGAAGCTGCTTTCCCACTGACAGTATGTGTTGCTGGCAGGTGGGGACCTGTATAACTGTTTGAAATTGAAGAAATGGGCATGTGCTGCACATTATGTTTTTACAGGATATTGTGTTAGGCAGTACATCCTGGAGGTGTGATTGTACAAAACTTTTGTCTCTTTTGGCTTTTGTACAGTGAGATAAGCCTTGTAACTATATATACAGGTTACTGTGTGTTATTGGGAAGTTGCATTTCTCATTCCATCAATCCTACCCCCAGAGTCCAGAGGAACATATGTGTCCCACATAATACTATTCATAGTCCGTATTACTTACCAAAAATTCAGACACGCTCAATGATTCAGAATGCATTCCATTAATGAAAAAACAAAAAAGCGAAAAATAATTCGGTCTTGAAAGGGTTAAAGCACAGATCACTGGACTCTACCCTGAGTTTCAGATAAGCCTAGGGTGGGCTCAATAATTTGCATTCCTTACAAGTTTCCAGATGATGCTGATATTGTTGGTCCAGAGATCACACTTTGAGAACCACTGGTATGTATATTTTCTTAGGCTGTAAGCTCTGGAATGACAGGAATGCTGTCTTGTTCTTCTTTCCACTGATCAACCCCTCCTGTTTTCATACACTCCAGGTAGTACATAGGGCAGTGTTTTAACATGGAAGGGACCAATGTTTTTCAGTTGAATTTAATTACTTAATAAAGCAATGTTCAAACTTTGCATTCACTAGCTGGTTGCACTCAGTCTTACCATTCCCGATATTTAAATATCACAAAGGAGACTTCTGGCAACATGGCGCTCTAGGCAGAAGCACCATGCTGTCCCTCCACAGCAAAAATCCAAAAAACTAAGCCAAAAGGAGAAAACAGAAATCCTGAAACCCAAAGACAGCAAAGAGATAAAGAACTCAGCCAAGCACCAAATGGAGTGAGAAACTGACAAAGAACGGAGAGTGAGGAGAGATTCATGCAGAGGTCCTCTATCAGTTAACACAGTGGGAATCCACCATCTTGGACTCCTATCAGAGACCAGCAAATAGGGGGTACGAGAAGGCAGCTTCACAGAGCTTCCGGCGGGAGACAGAACAACCGGTAATTGGTGATATACGCTTTCTCACCCCCCACCCTTCTTCAACCCCACTCGGCCTCCTCTGCTTCCTGCAGTCACAGTCTCTTGGCCAGGAAGCACTGGCTGCTTGGATTCCACCTGCCTGCACTGGCCGACCCCCTGAGTGCCATTTGTTGGCCGCTAGTGTTGCTTTTTTACACTTCTTTTGATTTCTTCCTTACCTCTCACCACCTCCCCCTCCTTTCGCTCAAATACTTGGCTTGGTGCACATCTTTGCTTCTTCCTAAGGGGCTGCGGAGCTCCGTTTGAGTGTGGAACTGCTTCCCGGTCTGTGCTGCCATTTTGGTGGGATACGGGGGCTTTTGTTTCTTTGCCTTGAATTGTTTGTTTGTTTTCTTTTCTTTTCTCAAGTTGGGAGCCTGTTCTGGCCAGGCAGTGCTATGCAACTTGGGACCTACCCCCTCAGCTTGAGCAGACACACAGAGAGATCCCTGAGCACATTTCTTTTTTCATGGGTTTTTTGTTTGTTTGTTTTTTGGGGGGCTTTTCTTGTTATTTTTTTTTTATTTGTTGTGTTTTATTTTCCATCTTTTTCCCTTTTTGTCTTTCTTCATTACTCAGTTTCTCATCTATCTATACCTTCCTTCTCTTCCTGTCCCCTGAATAGCTGGTGCTGAATACCTCTACAACTTCTAGCTTGGCTGTACTTCGACACTTAGGAACAACTTCCCCAGATCTTGTAGCTGCACCAGTGGGATCCCTGGGAGCTTTGCTGTTCTTTTTCCCTTCTAATTTTCATTTCTTCATTCTTTTTTTTCCATCTTCTTCCCCTTTTTGTTTTTCTCCATTTCATAGTCTCTCATCACTCCACTCCAATGGCAAGCTCCCCTAGCACTCTTTTTTGTTTCTATGTTTTTCACTCCTGTTCCTCTCCCCTCTCTCCCGTAGCCATCTTAGCTCCACACATCACAATCTCACCCCTCCATCCTGCCTACCTGCACTGTGCACTGAACATCACACAACCAAACAGCACAGGCACAGCCTACTGGAACCTGCCCTGCACTGATTACTCACCCACCATGGTGGCTGTAGTAAGTGCCACAAACAACCCATCCCAGCAACTCCTCTGAAGCTAGACCTACCCTGCTGTACCATATCTGAACGACTGACCCTGCCAATTGGAGAAGGAGGTGAAAAGTATAGTGCCCACAGATGAGCAAACAACAAAGATCACATAGCCCACCTGCTCAGGCATAGCCAAATAAAAAAAAAAGGACAAAACAAACAAATCTACAATTAATAAAAGAGAAACATAACTACTGAATGCCCCAAAGACAGCAGACAATATCAAAACATTTACAAAAACAGGACAGGATGGTTCCAGTAGGCATCCAAAAGAAAACATCAGATGACTTTCCAGAGGAAGAAAAGGCACTAGAACTACCTGATACGGAATTCAAATCTTTAATACTCAGAATTATCCAAGAGTTGAAGCAAAAACCAGACAAAAATGAAGACAAAATAGACAAATTCATGGAAAAGGCAGACAAATTCAGGGAAGATACAGACAAAAAAATGGAAGAATTCAGGAAAATAATGCAGGAACAAAATGACAAAATAAATTCACAACTAGAAATCATACAAAACCAACAATTAGAAATCCAAAAGATAAACAGCAAGATATCAGAAATGGACAGTGTCATAGAAAGGCTGAGGAGCAGATTTGAAATGGTGGAAGAAAGGATCAGCAGAATTGAAGACAAACACTTGGATACAATTCTGTTCGAGGAAAACACAGAAAAAAGGAAAAGAAAAATGAAGAGACCCAGAGAAGTATGTGAGATGCAATCAAAAGCAAAAATTTGCAAACAATTGGAGTTCCAGAACAGAGGGAGAAAACAGAAAACAGAGAGGATCATTGAAGAGCTGTTGACAGAAAACTTTCCCAATATCATGAAAAATGAAAAGCTGGCCATCCAAGAAGATCAACGAACCCCATATAGGATAGACCCCAAAAGAAAATCACCAAGACATATCATAATCACACTCACCAACACCAAAGACAAACAAAGAAAGCAGCTCGTGAAAAACAAGAAGTCACATACAGAGGAGAAACAATAAGACTAAGCTCAGATTATTTGGCAAAAACCATGCAGGCAAGAAGGCAATGGGATGACATATATAAAACCTTGGAAGAAAGAAAATTGCTGGCCAAGAATAATACATCCTGCAAAACTCTTGTTCAAATATGATGGTGAAATTAGGTTATTTCCAGATAAACAAAAATTAAGGGACTATGTAAAAAACAAACCAAACTTACAAGACTTATTAAAGGAAGTCCTTCAATCTGAGAACAAACAAATTCAGCTCACAGGCTGAATCTAGGACGAAGGATGGCACCAGCCAGATACCAATCTGGGAAATAAATTCTCAAGGAATATCCAAAGCTAAAAGAAACACAACACAGAATCAGAGGAGTTAATCTGTAAATGACAACAACATCAGAACAATAAAACAGGGAATAAATGGTGTAGGTATAGAACCTTCTAATGGAGAGGAAGGCAAGATGATATTAAGTAATAATAAACTGCTACAAACTTAGAAAGATAAGGGTAAATTTCACAGTAACCACAAAGAAAGTTAATTAACCTACTCATAAAAATAAAGAGGAAAAACATAAAGTCTCAGTAAAAACAAAACGTACAAAAACAAAAGAAATGAAAAAAAAAAAAACACAAACAAAAGAATTCAACACAGGAGAGTAAGAAGCACAAAGAAAATGTCAGCACCACAAAGAAAAAAGCAGTAAAAAATGACAGCAATAAAATCACATCCATCAATAATTACACAGAATGTAAATGGACTCAATGAACCCATAAAGAGACAGAGAGTGACAGAATGGATAAAAAAACAGGATCCATCAATAGGCTGTCTACAAGAGACACACCTTAGAAACAAAGATGTGACTATATTAAAAGTCAAAGGTTGGAAAAAAATATATCAAGCTAACAACTACTTAAAAAGAGCAGGAGTGGCAATACTAATCTCAAATAAAATAGACTTTAAAACAGAATCCACCATAAAAGACAAAGAAGGACACTATATAATGATTAAGGGGATGATCCATCATGAAGACATAACCATAATAAACATCTATGCACCCAATGACAGGGCTCCAAAATACATAAAACAAACTCTAACAGCACTGAAAAAAGAAATTGATGGATCCACAATAATAGTAGGAGACTTCAACACACCACTCTCAGTAAAGGACAGAACAACTACAAAAAAACTCACAAAGATACAGAAGACCTAAAGGGCACAATGAGCCAACTTGACCTCATAGAGAAATATAGAACACTCCATCCAACGGCTGCAAAGTACACATTCTTTTCAAATGCACATGGAACATTCTCCAGAACAGATCATATTTTAGGCCACAGAGCAATCCTCAAAAAGATCCAAAACACTGAGATAATACAAAGTATCTTCTCTGACCAACCACCCACAATGCCATCAAGGTAGAAATTAACAACAGAAAGAGCAAGGAAAAAAAAAAGCAATTACATGGAAACTGAATAACACCCTGCTTACAAACCAGTGGGTAAAACAAGAAATCAGAGATGGAGTCAATAAACTCCTAGAATCAAATGAGAATGAAAACACATCATACCAAAACTTTTGGAACACAGCAAAGGCAGTCTTCAGAGGACAATTTATAGCAATAGATGCACACATCCAAGGGACAAAATTAAAACATTAACTACACAACTCAAACAAATAGAAAGAGAACAGCAAAAAAAGCCCACAGCCACCAGAAGAAAGGAAATAATAAAGATCAGAGCAGAAATGAATGAAACAGAGAATAGAAAAATGATAGAAAATCAACTAAACCAAAAGTTGGTTCTTTGAAAGAATCAACAAAATTGACAAACCACTGGCCAGACTGACAAAAGAAAAACAGGAAAGGATGCAAATAACCCAAATAAGAAATGAAATGGGGACATTACAACAGACCTAAATGAAATAAAAAGTATCATAACAGAATATTATGAAAAATTATACTCCAATAAATTTGAAAACCTACAGGAAATAGATAAATTTCTAGAAACACACTACCTACCCAAACTAACACAAAGTGATGTTGGAAAAAAAAACCTCCCAACCAAAAAAAGCCCTGGCCCAGATGGCTTCATTGGAGAATTCTACAAAACATTCACAGAAAAGCTTCTACCAGTACTAGTCAAGCTGTATCAGAGCATAGAAAAGGAAGCAACACTTCCGAATTCATTCTATGAAGCCAGCATAACCCTGATACCAAAACCAGGCAAACGCCACAAAAAAAGAAAATTACAGACAAATATCTCTCATGAATATAGATGCAAAAATTCTGAACAAAATTCTAGCCAATAGAACTCAGCATCATATCAAAAAAACAATACACCACGACCAAGTAGGATTCATACTAGCTATGCAAGGATGGTTCAACATTAGAAAATCAATCAACGTAATCCACCACATAAATAAAAGGAAAGAAAAGGATCAGATGATCATCTCAATTAACGCAGAAAAGGCATTTGACAAAGTCCAACACCCATTCCTGATAAAAACTCTCAATAAAATAGGTATAGAAGGTATATTTCTCAACATAATAAAGGGTATCTATGCAAAACCAGCAGCCTACATCATTCTTAATGGAGAGAGGCTTAAAACAGTTCCCTTAGAACAGGAACAAGACAAGGATGCCCTTTTTCTCCACTGCTATTTAACATTGTGCTGGAAGTTCTAACTAGAGCAATAAGGCAAGAAAAAGAAATAAAGGGCATCCAAATTGGTAATGAAGAAGTTAAAATGTCCCTGTTTGCAGATGATATGATACTATACATAGAAAACCCTAAAGACTCCATGAGAAATCTACTGGAACTAATGGAAAGATTCAGCAGAGTAGCAGCATACAAGATAAACATACAAACATCAGTTGGATTTCTAAACACCAATAAAGGGAACAATGTAAAGGAAATCAGGAAAACAATACCATTTATAATAGCCTCTAAAAAAATAAAATACTTGGGAATAAATCTAACCAGGGATGTAAAAGGCCTATACATCAAAAACTACAAAACACTGCCGCAAGAAACCCAAAGGGATTTACATAAATGGAAAAACATACCATGCTTATGGATAGGTAGACTCTACATTGCAAAAATGACAATTCTACCCAAAGCAATTTACAAATACAAGGCAATCCTGATCCAAATACCAACAACATTCTTCAAAAAGATGGAAAAACTAATCATTAACTTTATATGGAAAGGGAAGAAGCCCCAAATAAGTAAAGAACTATTGAAGAAGAAGAATAAAGTTGGTGGACTCACACCTACGTGACCTCAGAACCTACTATACAGCCACAGTAGTCAAAACAGCCTGTTACTGGTACAACGACAGATAATTTGACCTATGGAACAGAACTGAGAATCCAGATTTAACTCCATCCACCTACAGTCACCTGATCTTTGACAAGGGCCCAAAGTCCATCAGTTGGGATTAAGACAGTCTTTTTAACAAATTGTGTTAGCAAAACTGGATATCCATCTGCAAAAAAATGTAACAGGACCCATACCTCACACCATATACAAAAACTAATTCAAAATGGATCAAAGTCCTAAATATAAACCCAAAAACTATAAAGTTTATAGAAGAAAAAACAAGACCAATGCTACAGGCCCTAATACACGGCATTAACAAGATATAAACCATAACCATCAGCACACAAAACCCAGAAGACAAGCTAGATAACTGGGATCTTCTAAAAATCAAACACCTATGCTTTTCAGAAGACTTCACCAAAAGAGTAAAAAGAGAACCTACAGGGTGGGAAAAAAATTTTGGACAGTACAAGTCAGACAAAGGTCTAATCTCCACAATCTACAAGAAAATCCAACACCTCTACAACAAAAAGACAAATAATCCTATTAAAAATGGGCAAAGGAAATGAACAGACACTTCACCAAAGAAAACATTCAAGTGGCCAACAGACACATCAGGAAATGCTCGGCATCACTAGCCATTAGCGAAATGCAAATTAAAACCACAGTGAGATACTATCTCACCCTGGCATTACTGGCACGAATCAAAAACACTGGAAATAACAAATGTTGGAGAGGCTGCGGGGAGATCAGAAATCTTATGCACTGCTGGTGAGAATGCAAAATGATACAACCATTTTGGAAAATGATATGGCACTTCCTTAGAAAACTAGAAATAGAAATACCATACGATCCAGCATTCCTACTCCTAAGAATATATCCTAGAGAAGTAAGAGTCATCACTCGAATAGACATATGCACACCCATGTTCATGGCAGCATTGTTCACAATAGCAAAAAGATGGAAACAACCTAGATGCCCATCAACAGGTGAATGGATAAACAAACTATGGTACTTACACACAATGGAGAATATGCAACGAGAAAGAACAATGATGAATCTGTGAAGCATCTCATAACATGGATGAAACTGGAGGACATTATGCTAAGTGAAATAAGTCAATCACAAAACGACAAATATTGTATGAGACCTCTATTGTAAAAGCCATGAAAATGTTCACACACAAGAAGTAACAATCTTTGTTGGTTACGAGTGATGGGAGGGGTGGGAGGGAAATACTAAATAGGCAATAGATAAGTGGTATCTTTGGTGAAGGGTGAGGCAGTATACAATACTAGGGTAACCAGCACAACTTGTACAAGGAAAGGTCATGGAAGCTCCATAGACACATATAAATTTCCTGAGGTACTGAATTGCTGGGCGGAGGGTTATCGGGACCATGGTCTCGGGGAATGTCTAGCTCAATTGTCATAAAACAGTTTATAAAGACAATGTTCCACATTCTACCTTGGTGAGTAGCGTCTGGGGTCTTAAAAGCCTGTGTGCAGCCATCTAAGATACTCCACTGGTCTCACCACTTCGGGAGCAATGGAGAATAAAGAGAACAGGATACAAGGAAAAGATCAGTCCAAAGGACTAGTGGACCACAGCTACCAAGGCCTCCACCAGATTGAGTCCAGTACAGCTAAATGGTGCCTGGCTACCATCACTGACTTCTGTGACCGGGATCACAACAGAGGGTCCAGGACAGAGCTGAAGAAAAATGTAGAACAAAATTGTAATATGTAAAAAAAAAAGACCAGATTTACTGGCCTGAAAGAGACTGGAGAAACCCCAAGAGTAAGGCCCCCAGACTCCCTTTTAGCTCAATGGTGAAGTTGCTTCTGAGGGGATTGGACATCCCCACAGAACAAAACGGGACCAATGAGGCACAGCAGTCCAGGGACAAGGATTAGAAGGCAGAAGGGGCAGGAAAGCTGGTGATAGGGAACCCGAGGTTGAGTAAGGACAGTGTTGACATGTAGTGGGGTTGTTAACCATTGTCATAGGGCAACATGTGTACTGTTTAATGAGAAAATATTTTGTTCTGTAAACCTTCATCTAAAGTGAGAATATCAGCACATCTAAAGTGAGAATATCAGTGCAACAGTAAAAATGTAATCGATGTCACTAGACTGTGCGTACAGAAATTTTTGAAATGGTGTATCTTTGCCTATGTATTTTGTCACCAGAAAAAAAAAAAAAAAAAACAAGGTCAAGAAGGGAGAGGGTTGTCATGTCGTGGGGTTGTTAACCAATGTCATAAAAGAATATGTGTACTGACTGTTTAATGAGAAACTATTTGTTCTGTAGACCTTCACCTGAAGTGCAATAAAAATAAATAAATCAATAAATAATCTACAAAAAGAGAATGCCTTAGTGATGGCAAGTAAGGAGCATACAGTTTGTTTATTTTTGAAAAAATGCACATTAGATGTAGGCATAGTCAGACAATTCTCCGTTCTTCATGCTAGTGGAGAGATTAAGATAACTAGAAATTAAAAAAGAAAATAATTTACATTTTCCTCTGAAATGCATTTTTAAATTTATATTTTGGCTTGTGTCCATCTTGTTGTTGTTGTTAGGTGCTGTGAAGTTGATCCCGACTCATAGTGACATTATGTACAACAGAACGAAACACTACCCGATCCTGCATCATCCCCACAATGCTTGCTATGCTTTAGCCCACTGTTGCAGCCTCTATGTCAACCCATCTCATTGAGGGTCTTCCTCTTTAGCTGACTCTCTACTTTAGCAAGCATGATGTCCTTCTCCAGGGACTGGTCCCTCCTGATAACACGTCCAAAGTACATGAGACGAAGACTTACCATCCTCACTTATAAAGAACATTTTGTCTGTACTTCTTCCAAGACAGACTTGTTCGTTCTTCTGGCAGTCTATGGTATGTATATTCAGCATTCTTCACCAACACTATAACTCAAAGGCATCAATTTTTTTTGGTCTTCCGCATTCATTGTCCAGCTTTCATATGCATATGATATGACTGAAAATATCATGGCTTGGGTCAGGCGCACCTTAGTTCTCAAAGTGACATCTTTGCTTTTTAATACTTTAGAGAAGTCTTTTGCAGAAGATTTACCTAGTGCAATGTGTTGTTCAATTTCTTGACTGCTACTTCCATGGGTGTTGATTGTGGATCCAAGTAAAATGAAATCCTTGACTACTTTAATCTTTTGTCCATTTATCATAATGTTGCTTACTGGTCCAGTTGTGAGGATTTTTATTTTCTTTATGTTGAGGTGCAATCCATAATGAAGGCTGTACTCTTTGGTTTTCAACAGTAAGTGCTTCAAGTCCTCTTCATTTTCAGCAGGCAAGGTTGTGTTATCTGCATATCACAGGTTGTTAATGAGTCTTCCTCCAATTCTGATGTCATGTTCTTCTTCATATAGTACAGCTCCTCGCATTATTTGCTCAGCATACAGATTAATAAATATGGTGAAAGGATACAACCCTGACACACACCTTTCTGTTTTTAAACCATGCAGTATCCCCTTGTTCTGTTCGAACGACTGCCTCTTGGTCTCTGTACAGGTTCTGCATGAGCACAATTGTCTTAGGCTGGGTTCTCTAGAGAAGCAAAGCCAGTAAAGCATATAAATATATAT
The DNA here is from genome assembly GCA_030035585.1 of Dugong dugon. Taxonomy (NCBI): domain Eukaryota; kingdom Metazoa; phylum Chordata; class Mammalia; order Sirenia; family Dugongidae; genus Dugong; species Dugong dugon. The sequence continues at coordinate 160,235,965 of CM057462.1, forward strand.
ATAGAGGGAGATTTACATCAAGAAAATGGCTCATGCTGTTGTAGAGGCTGGAACATCCAAAGACGCGTCATGTGCCCCAAGCCATTCTCCTGGCTTTGGAGAAGGAACAAATTAACAAACAGGAAAAAATAATCGGATAGCTACCCTAAGCTGGGAACTCAGGGCGGGCACAGCCCTTTTGCCTAGGCACAGTCATAAGCGGTCCATAGACTTTGAATGACTTTCACCCCTATGAAGACCTGTGTGGGCCCATTTCGACAATGCAGGCCCTCATTAGCACAGTACAACAGGGTGTATACCTGAAGCCTATTTTCAACTGCAACAGGTATAAGGGATACTGGAATATTCCTGTCATTTGACACCACTCCACCCATTAATCAATGTCCTCATCTACCCATATCAGGGGCCTGAGGACTGGTGGCTCCACCTAACCACCTGTGACAGAGGTCCAAAGAAAGTGGTGCCTTCCAGTCCATACAGCCAACAGCATTGGCTGTCCAAAGTCCGGCTGCAAAACCCACTCACCTATGCACTCTAGGGAACAGGGACAAGACCTCCACCCAGACACTCAGGGGCAGCTGTCAGTCCCCTGCCTTACTCAGTACATGACCCCCTACTACAGCCAGACATCTGTGCCTATGCCAATCATCCCTGCTCATCTAGCACTGTAGGTGAGAGTCTGCACCACACACTTGGTGATTGACTATCCGAACACCTGAACTGAATTCATACAAGAAAAGTAAATGGACTCCTGGCCTCACATACCTAGTAATAGCTCTAACCACCTGGTGACAGGATGTGAGAGCTTCAAAGGTGCCCATAATCAAACTATTTGGGCATATCAAAAAAAAAAAAAAAAAAAAAAAACTAGAAGCTAGGACACAGTAGTAAGCAAACATAAAATAAATAAATATAATAACTTTCTGATGGCTCGGAGACAACAGTCAATATCAAATCACATAAAGAGGCAGACCATGATGGCTTCAGCAAGCTCCCAAAACAAAAAATCAAGAAATTTTCCAGAGGAAGAGAACTTCTTGGAATTACCAGAGGTAGAATACAAAAGGTTAATATATAGAACTCTTCAAGATATCAAGAAGGAGTTAGTGCAAAATGCAGAACAAGCAGAGAAACACACAGACAAAGCAACAGAGGAACTTTAAGAAGATTAGAGAGGAGAACAATGACAAATTTAACAGGCTACAAGAATCCATAGAGAGACAGCAAACAGAAATCGAGAAGATTAACAATAAAATTTCAGAACTAGACAACTCAGTAGAAACTCATAGGAGCAGAATTGATGCAACGGAAGTCAGAATTAGTGAGATTGCAGATAAAACACTTGACACCAACTTATTTCAAGAAAAATCAGAGAAAATAATTTAAAAAAATAAAGAAACCCTAAGAATTATGTGGGGCCTATCAAGAGTAGTAACCTACAAGTGATTGGAGTACCAGAAGTGGGGGGGGGGGGATAACAGAAAATACAGACAGAATTGTTGAAGATTTGTTGGCAGAAAACTTCCCTGATACTGTGAAAGATGAGAAGATATCTATCCAAGATGCTCATCAAACCCCACACAGGGTATATCCCAAAAGAAAAGTCACCAAGACATATTATAATCAAACTTGCCAAAACCAAAGATAAAGAGAGAATTTTAAGTGTGGCTAGGGATAAATGAAAAGTCATCTACAAAGGAGAGTCAATGAGACTTAGCTCGGACTACTCAGCAGAAACCATGCAGGCAAGAAGGCAACGGGATGACATATATATAAAGCCTTGAAGGAAAAAAATTGCCAGCCAAGAACTCTATATTCAGCAAAAATTGTCTCTCAAATATGACGGTGAAATTAGGGCATTTCCAGATAAAGAGAAGTTCAGGGAATTTGTAAAAACCAAATCAAAATTACAAGAAATACTAAAGGGAGTCCTCTGGTGAGAAGATCAGTAACATCGGATAACAACCCAAAACTAGAACGCAGGACAGAGCAACCAGATATCAACCCAGATAAGGACGTCACAAAAATAAATCAAAGCTAAAAGCTGAAAATACGGAAACAGAGACATCAATATGTAAAAGATGACAATATTAAAAAAAAAGAGGGACTAAATAATGTAGTCATAGAACTTTTATATGGAGAGGAAGTCAAGGTGATATCAAGAAATAAAAGATAGGTTTAAACTTAGAAAAATAGAGGTAAATATTAAGATAACCACAAAGGAAACTAACAATCCTACACATCCAAATAAAAAACAAGAAAAACATAAAGACCCAGCAAATACAAAATCAACAGCAATGAAAAAGATGAAAAGAAAATGCATAAAGAAAAATGACTCAGCACAGAAAATTAAGTGGAACAAAGAAACTGTCAATGACACACAAAAAAAACACATCAAAATGACAGCACTAAACTCATACCTATCAATAATTATACTGAATGTAAATGGACTAAATGCACCAATAAAGAGACAGAGAGTGGCAGAATGGATAAAAAAAAACACGATCCGTCTATATGCTGCCTACAAGAGACACACCTTAGACTCAAAACCACAAACAAACTAAAACTCAAAGGATGGAAAAAAAATATACCAAGCAAATAACAATCAAGAAAGGGTAGGAGTGGCAATATTAATCTCTGACTAAACAGACTTTAAAGCAAAATCCACCACAAAGGATAAGGAAGGACCCTATATAATGATTAAAGGGTCCACAATGATATCCTCGTTCCCAGCCTCTTCTGAATCTGGCTTGAATTTCTGGCAGTTCCCTGTCAATATACAGCTGCAATCACTTTTGAATTATCTCCTGCAAAATTTTACTTGCATGTGATATTATTCGATAATTTCCACATTTTGTTGGATCACCTTTCTTTGGAATGGGCACGAATATGAATCTTTTCCAGTCGGTTGGCCAGGTAGCCATCTTCAATTCCGACACATAGCATTACATTCTGCAAACACAAAATTCTTTAAATAATTCCCATATAAAGGAATATTTTTGTGGCAATGACTACTTTTCTGTCTTCTGTGAAGCCTAGTGATGGACTGGGGATAAGGGAGATGAAGAGGTTGGTGCTGTAGCAAAATATGAGAGGAAGAAAAACAAGGGGAGCTTTCAGAAGATAATGAAAGGGTAATTCTGACCCCAAACCTGGGAAAATAACAAGCTGGAAATTCATTGCCCTCCTACTCTCCAAGTGGCTCATCCACATCTCAAATGTCCCTGGACTAAAGGTGTGGTACCTTAAGAGGCTCCTCCTCTACAGCTGGGGGACTCTCATAAGGAAGATCTAGGAAGGGGTCTTCCTGTCCTAGTTTGACTTTGTTTTAATCCCACTTTTTCCAGTTCAAGTCAACATGGATAATCCTTCTACTGGACTACTTTAAAACACCATGTTAAGAAGCATAATTGCTCTGTTTCTATATGTTAGTTTGTTTGACTGAAAACTTTGAGTAAGCTAAGTTGGGATGGGTTTGAAGACTTTTTCTAGTAGCTAAAATTCAAAGTAGAGAGGAAACTTTCAACCTCCTTATTTTTGCTGGAACACTGGATTCTATAAAATAAATAGGGTAAGTAAGTAGAGATGGTGAAAATATGAACAAACAGACAAAGCAAAGGAAAAAAGAAATGTTGCCAAAGCAGCTGAGGGCACACCTAAAGTTAAGCCACCTTGGATAAATGAAGGTGACTATGTGGTATACGGCATGTAGGATGAGCTGATCTCCTAATGAAGGTACAGTCAGACATCCAGCTCCCACATGGACTTCACATGACCAAAACTTCTGCTCCACATAACCAATACCTTTGATTTCTAGACACGCCTTTTGTTACTTAATTCTTGAACACAAGAGGGACTAGGCAAAAAAGTGTCTTCAACAAGATCATCATTACTTTAAATATAATTCAAAGTATACATCCTCCTAAGCATGTTCATTTATAAAGACTAATATAACGTATTCACGGTTTTTCCCATAATAAGGGTTGAAAATATGGTTATAATAAGCCATTTTTCCACAAACATTTTCTTCGGTCAGTACCATATTATAAGATATGAATGGCAAGTTAAGTAGTAAGCATTATTTTTATGCTTTGCATTTACAATGAAGAAACCATCTTTATCTTTGCTCAGCATTCTAAGTATTTCATTTGAAGACAGAGGTGGCCAAACTCAGTATTCCTAACCCTAAACTAGTTTAACCAAAACTCAAATGTTGTATACATATATGGAGTCATATACATTTTTATAAATCACATAATTTTGCATCTTTTATTTAATTTGGGGGTTTTCCTCTACATTTCTATTGAATGTATGCTGCTTCAGAACCTGTAATATTGTCTGTGCCACCCAAGGTCGCACACTATAATCATATTTAATAGAAAATGCAATGAGAACAACACAAAGAATAATGATAGTGAGGGGGTGAGGACAATGGGAAACCAGGAAACAGAATTTATTTAAACTTTAAGAAACCATTTACAAATTTCGTACCAAATATATTGAGTTACCACAGAAATACAGGAAATGTTTTGTCATAGTTAGAGATCTGGCTTAAAGATAAAATAGAAGGTTAAGGGGCACTTCTTCACTGGATGGAGAAATGGTAACAGTGGGGAGCCCTGGGGATTATCCTTAGGTGGATGTCATTTAACTCCTTTTATATAAGATATGAAAAATAGATTACTCAGTGAAATCTAAAATTAGAGAGGTTAGTGGGGGAAGATAAATTTCCTTTAGTTCAACTCCTTCACTAACAGATTGAGGGAAAAAGAACTATAAGATGGAGACTTGTTCAAGGTGACACAGATAGCAAGAGGCATGTCCTCATTCCCAGACCAGTGGGCCTTTTTCTCTGCCACCCTGCCTTGATTTCATTAGCAGATGTTGTGATGCTGACATGGTGCTGTGTAAGCTGTTAAGCTTTGTCAGGACTTTTCACAAAGCTTTCTGAGTTGAACAGGCATATATATGTTGCTGTTGTTGTTAGCTGCCACTGAGTTGGCCCCGACTCATGGTGACCCCATGCACAACAGAAAGAAATGCTATTTAGTCCTGTGCCATCCATGTGGTCTGTTGTAGATGAGACCATAGTGATCCATAGGATTTTTGTTGGCTGATTTTCAGAAATAGATCATCAGGCCTTTCTTCCTAGTGCATCTTAGTCTGGAAGCTCAGCTAAAACCTGTTCAGCATTACAGCAACCCAAAAGCTTCCACTACAGATGGGTGGTGGCTATGCATGAAGTGCAGGAGTCAAATCTGGGTCTCCCACGTGGAAGGCAAGAATTCTACCTCTGAACCACCAATGCCCCTCATGATTTATATGGAGGTAGGTATTGACTTGGACAGTTGAAAATGTTGGTAGGGTTGTAAATGTTCTATATCTTTATGTGAGTGATGGATTATAGGGGTATATACGTATATCAAATTTATCGAGTTGGATATTTAGTATTACTGATTGTTTTACTTCAATAGAAAAGAAAGATAATGATGGAGGGAAGGAACACGTGATTCAAATGGGAGTGGTTTTGATACAAGTAACGGGAAGAACTAATGCATTTGTTTTGTCATTCCTCTCATTAAGATTGACTGGGGTGGGGGGGCAAGATGGCAGAGTAGTCAGACCCTTCCAGTGGACCCTCTTACAACAAACAACAAAAAAACAAGTGATTTGATTATATATGGCAATCTGGGAGCCCTGAACATCAAAGGCAGAGTTGAGGAACTGGATGGAGTGGCAGGGGAGGGAGAGATGGTTTGGAAGCAGCAAGGAGTTGCCAGACCTGACCCAGTGAGAACCTGAACACTACAGGCCTGAGCAGTTCATGAGTGAGCAGTGAGGGAGGCAAGGAGCTATGCTCAGGAGTCTTGTATTCCACACCGAGAGAGACCCAGCGCCAGAGAGTCTACACTGCCACCCAGAACCAGTGAGAAGCAGCCCTCAGTCCAGCAAAAGTTAAGTAATTGCGTACAGCCTACAGCACGGATCAGAAACACCCCCCTTGGGGAAAAACTTCTCTCCCATTTACCTCCCGCTCCCTGCTCTACACTGGTACCTGACTGGCTTCAGCAATTGCCAAGTCCCCTGGGCCGGAAGTAGGACCCATCATGCACCTGGAGCCATTCTCTCGGACTTGCAGAGGGAACAAATTAAAAAACAGGGAAAAACTAAACTGCCAGCTCCCCTAAGCAGGGAAACCAGGCTAGGCACAGCTCCTTTGCTAGCCACAGGCATAAGGGATCCACAGACTTTGAGCGCCTTTCCCCTTGCGTAGACTTCTGGGGGCCCATCTCAACAGTGTAGGCCCTCGTTACCGCAGTACAACTGGATATATACTGGAACTCTAACTTCAACTGTTTCAGCTGTGAAGTGGCAGGTTCTTGACATTTGACACTGCTCTGCCCATTAAGCAAAGTCCTCACCTACCCACATCAGGGGCCTGAGGATTAGTGGCTCCACTCATGTCACCTGGCCACCTGCAAGAGGGGCCCATAAATAAGAGGTACCCCCCACTCCTTACAGCCAACAGCATTAGGTGCTCATCATCTGGCTGCAAAACCCACCCACCTACACTCTCTAGGGAACAGGGACACGCCTTCCTCCTGGAAACTCAGGAGCGGCCATCAGCCCCCTGCCTTGCTCAGAGTATGTCCCCCTGCTGCAGCCAGATGCCTGTGCCTACATTAATCACTCATGCCTGTCTACGACTGCAAGGGAGAGCCTGCACCACACACTTGGTGGCTATCTACCTGGACACCTGAGCTGAATCCATACAGGAGGAGTGGGCAGACCCCTGAGCTCACATACCTAGTAACAGATCTAGCCACCTGCTGACAGGACATTAGAGCTTCAAGGGTGCCAATAATCAAACTAGCTCATACAAGCAGCCTATTTGGGCATATCAAAACAAAACAAGAAGCTAGAACACAGTAAGCAAAAATAAAATGAATATAATAATTTACTGATGGCTCGGAGACAACAGTCAATATCAAATCAGATAAAGAGGCAATCCTTGATGGCTTCAGAAAGCTCCCAAAATAAAGAATCTATAAATTTTCCAGAGGAGGAAAATTTCTTGGAATTTCCAGAGGCAGAATACAAAAGATTAATATACAGAACTCTTCAAGAAATCAGGAAGGAAATTAAGCAAAACACAGAACATACAATAGAGGAAATAAAAAAGATTAGAGAATAGCCTAATGATAAATTTAACAGGCTGCAAGAATCCATAGAGAGACAGCATCAGAAATCCAGAAGATTACAATAAGATTTCAGAATTAGACAACTCAATAGAAAGTCATAGGAGCAGAACTGAGGCAATGGAAGTCAGAATTAGTGAGATTGAAGATAAAGCACTTGACACCAACTGATTTGAGGAAAAATCAGATAAAAAGGATTTTAAAAAAAGGCAATTATGTGGGACTCTATCAAGAAGAATACCCACGAGTGATTGGAGTACCAGAACGGGGGGAATAACGGAGACTACAGAGAGAATTGTTGAAGATTTGTTGGCAGAAAACTTCCCTGATACCATGAAAGATGACAAGATATCTATCCAAGATGCTCATTGAACCCTACACAGGGTAGATACCAAAAGAAAGTCACCAAGACATATTATAATCAAACTTGCCAAAACCAAAGATAAAGAGAGAATTTTAAGAGTGGCTGGGGATAAACTAGAAGTCATCTACAAAGGAGAGTCAATAAGAATAAGCTCGGACTACTCAGCAGAAGCAATATAGAGAAGAAGGCAATGGGATGACTTATATAAAGCCTTGAAGGAAAAAAAATGCCAGCCAAGAATTATATATCCAGAAAACTGTCTCTCAAATATAATGTTGAAATTAGAGCACTTCCAGATAAACAGAAGTTTAGGGAATTTGCAAAAACAAACCAAAATTACAAGAAATACTAAAGGGAGTCCTCCGGTTAGAAAATCAGTAACATCAGATAACAACCCAAGACTAGAACACAGGACAGAGCAACCAGATATCAACCCAGTTAGGGAAGTGACAAAAGTAAATCAAAGTTAAACCACTGAGAATAGGGAAACAGATGTCAATATGTAAAAGATGACAACGTTAAAACAAAAAAGAGGGACTTAAAAATGTAGACATAGATTTTTTATACAGAGAGGAAGTCAAGGTGATATAAAGAAATAAAAGACTGGTATAAACTTAGCAAAACGGGGTAAATATTAAGGTAACAACAAAGGAGACTAACAATACTACAAGTCAAAATAAAAAACTAGGAATATACAAAGACTCAAACAAAACAATATCAACAACAGTGAAAGAGATGAAAACAAAACACATAAAGAAAAACGATGCAGCACAGAAAATTAAGTGGAAGAAAAAACTGTGAACTACACACAAAAAAAGACATCAAAATAAAACCACTAAGCTCATACCTATTAATAACTATGCTGAATGTAAATGGATGAAATGCACCAATAAAGAGACTGAGAGTGGCAGGTTAGATAAAAAAAACACAATCTGTTTATATGCTGCCTACAAGAGAAACATCTTAGACTTAAAGACACAAACAAACTAAAACTCAAAGGATGGAAAAAATATATCAAGCAAACAACACTCAAAAAGGAGCAGGAGTGGCAATATTAATCTCTGACAAAATAGACTTTAAAGTAAAATCCACCACAAAGGATAAGGAAGGACACTATATAATCATTAAAGGGTCAATAAACCAGGAGGACATAACTATAATAAATATTTACACACCCAATGACAGGGCTCCAAAATACATAAAACAAACTCTAACAGCACTGAAAAGAGAGAAAGCAGCTCCAAAGTAGTAGTAGGAGACTTCAACACACCACTTTTGGTGAAGGACAGAACATCCAGAAAGAAGCTCAACAAAGACATGGAAGAGCTAAATGCTACAATAAGCCAACTTGATGTCATAAACATATACAGAACACTGCACCCAACAGCAGCCAAGTATACTTTCTTTTCCAACCCACATGGAACATTCTCCAGAATAGACTGCACATTAGGCCATAAAACAAGCCTTAACAAAATCCAAAGCATCGAAATATTACAAAGCATCTTTTCTGACCATAAAGCCATAAAAGTAGAAATCAACAACACAAAAAGCAAGGAAAAAAAAATTAAACACATGGAAACTGAACAACACTTTGCTCAAAAACTACTGGGTTATAGAAGAAATTAAGGATGGAATAAAGAAATTCATAGACTCAAATGAGAATGAAAACACATCCTACCAGAACCTTTGGGACACAGCAAAAGCAGTGCTCAGACATCAGCTTATAGCAATAAATGCACATATCCAAAAAGAAGAAAGGGCCATAATCAAAACATTAACCCTACAACTGGAACAAGTAGAAAGAGAGCAGCAAAAGAAGCCTCCAGGCGCCAGAAGAAAGGAAATAATAAGAATTAGAGCAGAATTAAATGAAATAGAGAATAGAAAAACAGTTGAAAGAGTTAACAAGACCAAAAGCTGGTTCTTTGAAAAGATCAACAAAATTGATAAACCATTGGGGAAACTGACAGAAGAAAAACAGGAGATGAAGCAGATAACCTGTATAGAAAATGAGTTGGGTGAAATCACAACAGATCCAACTGAAATTAAAAGAATCATAGCAGAATACTATGAAGAATAGTACTCTAACAAATTGGAAAACCGAGAGGAAATGGACAGATTTCTAGAAACTCACTACCTACCTAAACTAACACAAACAGAGGTAGAGCAACTAAATAAACCCATAATGAAAGAAGAGGTTGAAAAGGTTATTAAAAAACTCCCAACATAAAAAGCCCTGGCTCAGGTGGCTTCACTGAACAATTCAACAAAACTTTCAGAGAAGAGTTAACACCACTACTACTAAAGGTATTTCTGAGCATAGAAAATAATGGAATACTCCCAAACTCATTCTATGAAGCCAGCATAACCCTGATACCCAAACCAGGTAAAGACACCACACACACAAAAAAAATCACAGACCAGTATTCCTCATGAATATTGACGCAAAAATCCTCAACAAAATTCTAGCCAATAGAATTCAGCAACATATCAAAAAAATAATTCACCATGATCCAGTGGGATTTATACCAGGTACACAGGGATGGTTCAACATTAGAAAAATAATCAATGTAACCCATCTTATAAATAAATTAAAAGTCAAGAACCACATGATCTTATCGATCGATGCAGAAAAGGCATTTGACAAAGTCCAACACCCATTCATGATTAAAAACTCTCAACAAAATAGGAATAGAAGGGAAATTCCTCTATAATTAAGGCCATTTATATAAAGCCAACAGTCAACATCATCATAAATGTAGAGACTTTCAAAGTATTCTCCTTGACAACAGGAACCAGACAAGGAGGTCCTTTATCACCACTCTTATTCAACATTGTGCTGGAGGTCCTAGCCAGAGCAATTAGGCTAGAAAAAGAAATAAAGTGCATCCAAATTTGTAGGGAAGATGTCAAAGTATCAAAGTATCTTTATATGATCTTATACACAGAAAACCCCGGAGAATCCACAAGAAAACTACTGGAACTAATAGAAGATTTCAGCCAAGTTTCAGGATACAAGAGAAACATACAAAAACAAGTTGGATTCCTTTACACCAACAAAGAGAACCTCCAAGAGGAAATCACCAAATCAATACCATTTACAATAGCCCCCAAGAAGATAAAATACTTAGGAACAAAGCTAACCAAAGACGTAAAGAGCTATACGATGAAAACTACAAGACACTACTGCAAGAAACCAAAAGAGACCTGCATAAGTGGAAAAACATCCCTTGCTCATGGATAGGTACACCACTCAACATTGTGAAAATGTCAGTTCTACCAAAAGTGATCTACTGATACAATACAATCACGATCCAAATTCCAATGGCATTTTTTAATGAGATGGAGAAACTAATCACCAACTTCATATGGAAAGGGAAGAGGCCCCGAATAAGCAAAGCATTACTCAAGAAGAATAACAAAGTGGGAGGCCTCACACTACCTGATTTTAGGACCTATTATACTGCCACGGTAGTCAAAGCAGCCTGGTACTGGTACAACAACAGATACATAGACCAATGGAAGAGAGTTGAGAATCCAGACATAAATTCATCCACCTATGGCTAGCTGATATTTGACAAGGCCCAAAGTCCATTAATTGGGGAAAAGAGTCTCTTAAACAAATGATGCTGGCATAACAGGATATTCAGCCGCAAAAAACTGAAACAAGACCCATACCTCACCCCATGCACAAACACTAACTCAAAATGGATCAAAGACTTAAATATAAAATCAAAAACGAAACAGATCATGGAAGAAAAAATAGGGACAATGCCTTAGGAGCCCTAATACATGGCATAAACACAATATGAACCATAAACAACAATGCACAAGCACCAGAAGAGAGACTAGATAAATGGGAGCTCCTAAAAATCAAACACTTATGCTCATCAAAAGACTTCAGCAAAAGAGTCAAAAGACAACCCACAGGCTGGGAAAAAAATTTGGCTACGACAAATCCAATCAGTGTCTAATCTCTAAAATCTACAAGATACTGCAAAACCTCAACAACAAAAAGACCAATAACCCAATTAAAAAATGGGCAAAGGATATGAACAGGCATTTTGCCAAAGAAGATATTCAGGCTGCTAACAGACACTTGAAGAAATGCTCATGATCATTAGCCATTAGAGAAATGTAGATCAAAACTACAATGAGATATCATCTCACTAGCATTAATCTAAAAAACACAAAATAATAAATGCTGGAGAGGTTGTGGAGAGACTGGAACACTTAAACACTGTGGTAAAATGGTACAACCACTTTGGAAATCGATTTGGTGCTTCCTTAAAAAGCTGGAAATAGAGGTACCATATGATTCAGCTATCCCGCTCCTTGGAATATATCCTAGAGAAGTAAGAGCAGTCACACGAATAGATATATGCAGACCTGTGTTCACTGCAGCACTGTTCACAATAGCAAAAAGATGGAAACAACCTAGATGCCCATCAACGGACGAGCGGATAATCAAATTAGGGTATATCCACACAATGGAATACTATGCAAAGATAAAGAACAACGATGAAACATCTTGTAACATGGAGGAATCTGGAGGTCATTATGCTGAGTGAATTCAGTCAGTCACAGAAGGACAAATATTGTGTAAGACCACTATCATAAGAACTCAAGAAAAGGTTTAACACAGAAGAAAACATTCTTTGATGGTTAAGAGGGTGTGGAGGGAGGGTGAGGGTTATTTACTAACTAGGTAGTAGATAAGAATTATCTTAGGTGAAGGGAAGGACAGCACACACTACAGGGGAAGTCAGCACAACTGGACTAAACTAAAGCTAAGAAGTTTCCCGAATACAATCAAATACTTTGAGGGACAGAGTAGCGGGGTAGGGTCAGGGGACCATGCTTTCAGGGGACATCTAGGTCAATTGGCATAACAAAGCTTATTAAGGAAATGTTCTGCTTCCTACTTTGATGAGTGGCGTCTGGGGTCTTAAAAGCTTGCAAACGGCCATCTAAGATGCATCAATTGGTCCCAACCACCTGGAATAAAGGAGAATGAAGAACTCCAAAGACACAAGGTAAGTAGTAGCCCAAGAGACAGAAAGGGCCACATAAACCAGAGACTTCATCAGACTGAGACCAGAAGAATTAGATGGTGCCCAGCTACCACCAATGACCACCCTAACAGGGAACACAACAGAGAGTCCCGGATGGAGCAGGAGAAAGGTGGGGTGCAGAACTCAAATTCTAGTAAGAAGACCACACTTAATGGTCTGACTGAGACTGAAGGAATGTTGGAAAGTGTGGCCCCTGGATTCTCTATCAGCCCAGAACTAAAACAATTTCCGAGGCTGACTCTTCAGACAGGGATTGGACTGGACTGTGGGACATTGAGTGATACTCGTGAGGAGTGTGCCTCTTAGCTCAAGTAGATGCAAGAGACTAAATGGGCGGCTTCTGTCTGGAGGAGAGATGGGAAGGCAGAGAGGGTTAGGAGCTGGTTGAATGGACACGGGGAATCAGAGGTGGAAAGGTGGAATGTGCTGTCACAGTATGGGGAGAGCAATTAGAGTCACATAACAATGTATGTATAAATTTTTGTATGGGAAAAAATACAAAAAATTAAACAAAACTGAGAAAACAACTAAAATTAATAAACATCTTGTTTTCAAAACTAAAAAAAAAAAAAAAAAAAGATTGACTGAGAATGTTCCAGGCACTATGTTCCCAAGAGGGGACCAAAGATACTGAGCCTTACCTCTAGTCCTAGGGAAATTCACAGTCAGGTGAGAGGACAGGCCCATAATAACTGTCTTAGATACCTAGTGCTGCCATAACAGAAATACCACAAGTGAATGGCTTTAACAAAGAGAAGTTTATTTCCTTACAGTAAAGTACGCTAAAATTCCAAATTCAGGGCATCAGCTCTAGGGGAAGCCTTTCTCTCTCTGTTGGTCTTCTCAACAATGTTCCCCCAGACTAGGAGCTTCTCTGCACAGGGACCCCATGTCCAAAGGATATGCTCTGCTCCTGGCACTGCTTTCTTGGTGTTATGAGGTCCCCCTGTCTCTCTGCTCACTTCTCTCTTCTATATCTCAAGAGATTGCCTCAGGACACAATCCAATCTTATAGATTGAGTCCTGCCTTAGTAACACAACTGCCACCCATCCTCCATCATTAACATCATAGAGGCAGGATTTACAACATATAGGAAAATCACACAATACCAGGAATCATGGCCCAGCCAAACGGATACTCAAATTTTTGGGGGGATGTAATTCAATCCATGACATTCCACTCTTTGACCCCTCAAAAATCACATCCTTGCAACATGGAAAACATATTCACCCCATCACATCATAGCAAAAGTCTTAACTCCAAGTCCAAAATCCAAAAATTCCTCTTCATGTGTGAAATCTAGAATACAAGCTACCTGCTTCGAAAGGTACAATGGCAGAACAGGCAAAAGCTAGGCGTTTCCATTACAAACGGGAGAAATTGGAGGGAAAGAAGGGATAACAGGAACCAAGCAAGTCAGCAGAACACATTACATTAGCTCTCAAGGCTTTGAAAATTATCTTCTGTCCTCTGAGACAATTTACACAATGGCCCTGCCCTCCAGACTCTAGGTATTGGCCACACTCTTCAGATTCCGAGTGGAGGCCCTTCAGCCCTAGGATTCAGCTCTGCCTTCCAGGCCCACTGGGACAGCAACTCTGCTCCTTTGGCTTTAGGCTCACCATTCTCCTAGTCCATCTGAGTGGCATCTCCACCCTTAGCAACACCAGAGGCCATGGCTCCACCCTTAGAAACCCCTAACGTCATGGCCATACCTTTTGAGACTGAGGTAGCTCAGCTTCTTGTGTCCCTTGTTTCTTCAGCTTCTGCTTCTGTTTCCTGTGGCCTCTCAGCCCTGGGGCCTCACATCCACATCTGCCCTGCTGGGGCAAGTGTTCCAAAGCTTGGTAGCTCCACCAGGCACCCCACTCCACCAGAAAGCCTCCTAGGCACAGACACTCAGCTCTCTCGCTCCATGACAAAAACTATAATAAACATGGTAACTACCATCATTATGTATGTATACAGGTGCTCCAGGAACCTGGTGAATTGAACGTGGGAGATGGGAAGTCAGGGATAGTTTCAGAAAGAAAGTACATTTGACTTGTGACTTTAAGAATGAGAAGAAGGGGGCCAAGATGGCGGAGTAGTTGGACGCTTCCTGTGGTCCCTCTTACAACAAAGACCCGATAAAACAACTGAATCAATTATATGTGACTGTCTAGGGGCCTTAATCATCAAAGACAAAGTTGAGGAATTGGACCTAGTGGCAGGGGGAGGGAGAGATGGTTTAGAAGCAGCGAGGAGTTGCCAGACCTGACCTGGTGGGAGCTGGTACACTTCAGGCTGGATCAAGTGCATGGTGAGGTAAACAGTGGTGCTCCAGAGGCATTTTCCACATTGGAAGAGACCCAGCATTAGAAAGTCTACTCTAACATCCAGAACCAGTGAAAAACCTTGCTCAGTCAGCAAAGGTAATTACTTGCATCTGGCCTAATGCAAGGATCAAAAACACCTTCTTTGGGAAAAACCTCGCTCCAGTTTACCTCCCTCCTTCCCACTCTGCACCAGGTCCCTGACCAGCTTCAGTAATTGCCGAGTCCCCTGGGCTGGAAGTAGGACCCATCACGCACCCTGAGCCATTCTCTCAGACTTGGAACAAATTAGCAAACAGGGAAAAAATAATCTGCTGGCTCCCCTAAACCAGGAACTCAGGGTAGGCACAGCTCCTTTGCCTAGGCACAGGCATAAGGGGGCCATGGACTTTGAATGCCTTTCATCCCTGCATAGACTTGTGTGGGCCCATTTCATCAGTGTAGGCCCTCATTACCACAGTACAACAGGGTATATACCTGAAGTCTGACTTCAACTGTTTCTGCTGTGAAGTGGCAGGTTCAGGACATTTGACACTGCTCTGCTCATTAAGCAGTTTCCTCACCTGCCCACATCAGGGGCCTGAGGACTGATGGCTCCACCCACACCACCTAGCCACCCGCGACAGGGGTCCAAGAATAAGTGGTGCCCCTAGTCCTTACAGCCAACAGCATCGGGTGCTCACAGTCCGGCTGCAAAACCCACCTGCCTACACACTCTATGGAACAGGGACACACGTTCCTCCCAGACACCCAGGGGCAGCCTTCAGCCCCCTGCCTTGCTCAGCACGTGAACCCTACTACAGCCAGATACCTGTGCCTACACCAATCACCCATGCCTGTCTAGGACTGTAGGTGAGAACCTGCACCACACAGTTGGTGACCGATGACCTGGACACCTGAGCTGAATCCATACAAGAAAAGTAAACCAACTCCTGGGCTCACATACTTAGTAACAGATCTATCCACCTGGCGACAGGACGTTAAATCTTCAAAGGTGCCAATGATCAAACTAGCTCACAGCAGCAGCCTATTTGGGCATATCAAAACAAGAAGCTAGGACACAGTAAGCAAACATAAAATAAATAAATGTAATAGCTTATTGATGGCTCAGAGAGAACAGTCAATATCAAATCACATAAAGAGGCAGACCGTGACGGCTTCAGCAAGCTCCCAAAATAAAGAATCAAGAAATTTTCTGGAGGAAGAGAATTTCTTGGAATTACTGGAGGCAGAATACAAAAGATTAATACATAGAACTCTCTAAGAGATCAGGAAGGAGATCAGGTAAAACATGGTGCCCGGACTCTCTGTTAGCCCAAAACTAAAACCTTTCCTGAGGCCACCTCTTCAGACAAAGATTAGACTGGACTAAGGAACATAAAATTATACTTGTGAAGAGTGTGCTTCTTAGCTCAAGTAGATACATGAGACTAAATGGGCAGCTCCTGTCCGAAGGCAAGATGAGAAGGCAGAGAGGGTCAGGAGCTGGCTGAATGGATGTGGGAAATCAGGGGTGGAAAGGAGAAGTGTGCTGTCACAGTATAGGGAGAGAAACTAGGGTCACATAGCAATGTGTGTATAAATTTTTGTATGAGAGACTGACTTGAATTGTAAACTTTCACTTAAAGTTCAATAGAAGAAAAGAAAGAAAAGAATGAGAAGGACTTCAACAAATACTGTCAGGGAAGGAAGTGTATTCCAAATAAAATATTCCACATGCCTCAAAGGGGCCCCGGTAGCTCACTGGTTAAAGCACTAGGCTGCTAACTGAAAGGTTGGTGGTTCAAACACACCAGCCGCTCTGAGGGAAAAAGATGTGGCAGTCTTTTTTCATAGATTACAGCCTTGGAAATCCTGCGGGGCAGTTCTACTCTGTCCTATGGGATTCCTATGAGTCAGAATCGACTCAGTGGCAACGGGTTTTTGGATATGCTTCAAAGCACAAAATGGCCTAGCAGGTTTGGGTTGTTCAATGTGACAAGGGATCGGATATGGGGAGGAAGACAAGGCTAGAAAGGAATTAAGAAGATTGTGAAGGGCCAAGTAAATAATAGTAAGAGTTGATACTGAAGCAGGAAGTGGCACAATCATATTGGCATTAGAGAAAGACAAACCGAGTGGCCATGCAGAGGGTGCACAGAGAGGAGAAGAGAAGGTGGTGCTGATAGTCAACACACACCCACGGGTGGTGCCACGCTGGTGGTTGAACTGAAATATACACTGGTTGGTAAACAGTATAAAAGTAACTGTGGTAAGTGGTAAAATTAATTAATAATGTAAATTCTAATATAAACTTGTTAGTACAAGCTGATCATTATAGGATGTTACCACAATCACTGCTAATTGGGCTTCCGGGCATTGTGACATTGGAAAAACTTTTGCACCATGGCTTTGGGTATGGGCTGAGTCACAGTAGGCAGCAAGGCTGCACTGCACATCTTTTACTAAGCATTCTGGGCTTAAGGATGATCACCAGTTTATCATCCTCCTCCAATTATTGCTTTTGAATTGTCTCATTTTCACTTTTATTTTAATTATAGTGCACTCTAGTCTTTGTGTAAGTAGTAAATGTTCAGTTTTTAGTATTTATAATATAAAAATTTATAAGATATCTAAAATAAGAATCTATAGTGAAGACACTTCAAAGTCTGGATATGTTTCTTAATGTTTCTTTTAAGTATCAAAACCAACTGCTGTCAAGTAGATTACAATTTATGGCAACCCCATGTGTGTGGAGTAGAGCCGAGCTCCATAGCATTTTCAGGAGCAGATCACCAGGGTCTTATTTCAAAGGCACCTCTGGGTAGGTTAAGCCACCATCCTCTTAATTAGTAAATGAGCACTTAACCATTTGCTTCACCCAGGGACTCCCTTTAAGTATCATAACCATGAAAATATTCTGAATTTTCAGGAGCTTAAAGAAGAAAAAAAGTAATCAACAATAACATGAGGCATGTTCTGATACTGTACAAAATTAATTACAAAATAAATAAATAGCTTGTATTTCTAAAAATGGTGTCCTGGTGGCACAGTGCTTAAGAGCTTGGCTGCTAACCAAAAGGTCAACAGTTCAAATGAATCTACCAGCCACCCCTTGGAAACCCTATAGGGCAGTTTTACTCCATCCTATACGGTCACTATGAGTCAGAATCAACTCAACAGTAGTGGATATTATTTTTTTAACTACTAAAATGAAAAACAACGTGATTCTTTCAACATAAAAATTTGATAAATGTATTATTGCTAGTGATATAAATGTTGGATGGAAGTGGAGCTCAAAGGTTGTGCTGTTAAAAATTGAGCAGGCAACAGGAGCTCTGGCAAAATGGTGCTCTAGGCAGAAGCACCACACCGTCCCTCCACAGCAAAGATCCGAAAAACTAAGCCAAACAGAGAATACAACAATCCTGAAACCCTAAAACATCAAATGAAGAGATAAAGAACTCAGCCAAGCACCAAACGGAGTGAGAAAACTGACAGACAACAGAGAGCAAGGAGAGGTTCATGCAGAGGTCCCCTACCAGCTAACGCAGTGTGGATCCGCCATCTTGGACTCCTATTGGAGACCAGCAAACAGGGGGTTGAGAAAACAGCCTCACGGAGCATCCAGCAGGAGACAAAACAACCAGTAATTTGCGATATACACTTTCCCACCCCCCACAACTCTTCATCCCAACTAGGCCTCCTCTGCTTCCCATGGCCACAATCTCTTGAACAGGAAACACCAGCTGCTTGGATTCCACACACCTGAACAGGCGGCTCTCTGAGTGCCATTTGTTGGCTGCTGGTGTTGCTTTTCTCTGCTTCTTTTGATTTCTTCTTTGCCTCTTGCCACCTCCCCCTCCTTTCGCTTGAGTACTTGGCTCCGTGCACCATCTTTGCTTCTTCCTGAGGGGCTGCGTGGCTCCGTTCGAGTGTGGAGCTGCTTCCTGGTCTGGGCTACCGTGCTGGTGGGATCCCGGGGCTTATGTTCGTTTGTTTGTTTGAATTCTTTGTTTGTTTCTTTTCCTTTTCTTGAGTTGAGAGCCCTTTCTGGCCAGGTGAAGCTGCGTGGCAAGGAGACTCGCCTTCAGCTTCCACAGACGTGCAGAGGGATCCCAGAGGGCATTTCTTTTTTCGTTGGTTTTTTTTTTTTTTCCTGTTTTTTTGGCGGCCTTTCTTGTTTTTTTTTTTTTTTTTTTAATTTGTTCAGTTTCCTTTTGCCTCTTTTTCGCTTTTTGTCTTTCTTCATTGCTCAGTTCTGCATCTCTCTATATCTTTCTTCTCTTTCTGTTCCCTGAATACCTGGCGTCGTATACCTCTACGCCTTCTAGCCAGGCTGTACTACAACACCTGAGAGCGACTTCCCCAGACCTCATAGCTACACTGGTGGGATCCCTGGGAACATTGCGGTTCTTTAACATTTCTCATTTTTATTTATTCTTTCTTTTCTTTTCTTCCTCTTCCCGTTTTTCTCCATTTCATAGTCTCTCATCGTTCTACTCCAACGGCAAGTACCCCTAGCATTCTTTTTTGTTTGTTTGTATGTTTTTGTCTCCTGTTCCTCTCTCCTCTCTCCCATATCCATCTTAGCTCCACACATAACAATCTCCGTACTGCATCCTGCCTACCTGCACTGTGCACTTGACATCACATCACCAAGCACCACAGGCACAGCCTACTGGAACCTGCCTTGCACTGATTACTTAGCTGCACTGGTGGCTGTAGTAAGTTCCACAAACAACCCATCCCAGTAACTCATCTTCAGCTAGACCTGCCCTGCTGTACCATATCTGAGTGACTGACCCTGACAGTTGGAGAAGGAGGTGAAAAATATTGTGTGCATAGATGAGCAAACAACAAAGAAAACAAAGTCCGCCTGCTCATACTCAAATTTTTTTTTTAAAAAGGGACTAAACAAACAAATCTACAATCAATAAATGAGAAAAATAACTGCTGAATGCTCTGAAAACAGCAGACAATATCAAAACACTTACAAAAACCAGACAGGATGGTTCCAATAGGCATCCAAAAAAAAAACAACACATGACTGTCCTGTGGAAGAAAATGCACTAGAACTATCTGATAGAGAATTCAAATCTCTAATACTCAGAATTCTCCAAGAACTGAGGCAAAAAGCTGACAAACATGAGGAAAAAATAGACAAATTCATGGAAAATACAGACAAAAAATTCAAACTCAGGAAAATAACGTAGGAATAAAATGCCAAAATAAATTCACAACTAGAAATTACACAAAGACAACAATTAGAAACCCAAAAGGTAAACAATAAGATTTCAGAAATGGATGGTGTCATAGAAGGGTTGAGAAGAAGAATTGAAATGGTGGAAGACAGGATCAGTGAAATTGAAGACAAACACTTGGATACAACTCTCTTCGAGGAAAACTCACAAAAAAGAACAAAGAAAAATGAAGAGAACCTGAGAGTTATGTGGGACACAATCAAAAGCAAAAATCTTCGAGTGATTGGAATTCCAGAACAGGGGGTGAAAACAGAAAACACAGAGAGGATCTTTGAGGAACTGCTGACAGAAAATTTCCCCAATATCATGAAAGATGAAAATCTGGCCATCCAAGAAGCTCAACGAACCCCGTATAGAAGAGACACCAAAAGAAAATCACCAGGCATATCATATTCACACTTCTCAAAACCAAAGACAGACAAAGAATCCTGAGAGCAGCTAGTGAAAAACAAGAAGTCACATACAGAGGAGAAACAATAATACTAAGCTCAGATTATTCAGCAGAAACCATGCAGGCAAGAAGGCAATGGGATGACATATATAAAATCTTGAAAGAAAAAAATTGTCAGCCAAGAATAATATATCCTGCAAACTCTCGTTCAGATTTGATGGTGAATTAGGTCATTTCCAGATAAACAGAAACTAAGGGAATATGTAATAGTCAAACCAAACTTACAAAAATTAATAAAGGGAGTTCTTCGATCTGAGGACAAACAGCTTCAGCTCACAGGCAGAAACTAGGATGCAAGATCGTACGAGCCAGATACCAATCTAGGAAATGAACCCTCGACGACTATCCAAAACCAAAAGAAATACGACAAGGAATCAGAGCAGTTACTCAATAAATGACAACATCAAAACAACCAAAGAGGGAATGAATGGCATAGGTATAGAACATTCTAATTAAAAGGAAGGCAAGGTGATACCAAGTAATGGTAGACTGCTTCAAACTTAGAAAGATAAGGGTAAAACTCATGGTAACCACAAGGAAAGTTAACAAACCAACTCATAAAAATAAAGAGGAAAAACATAAAGTCTCAGCAAAAACAAAACCTACAAAAACAAAAGAAATGAAAAAAAAAAAAATCCACAAACAAAAGTAACTCAGCACAAGAGAGTAAGAAGAACAAAGAAAACTTCAGCAACACAAAAAAAAGCACTACCAAATGACAGCAACAAACTCACATCTATCAATAATTATGCTGAATGTAAATGGACTCAATGCACCCATAAAGAGGCGCAGAGTGACAGAATGGATAAGAAAACAGGATCCATCAATATGCTGTCTACAAGAGACACACCTTACAAACAAAGATGTGACTATATTAAAAGTCAAAGGTTGTAAACAAATATATCAAGCTAACAACTACCAAAAAAGAGCAGGAGAGGCAATTCTAATCTCAGATAAAATAGACTTTAAAACAAAATCTACCATAAAAGACAAAGAAGGACACTATATAATGATTAAGGGGATGATCCATCATGAAGACAACACCATAATAAACATCTACGCGCTCAAAGACAGGGCTCCAAAATACATAAAACAAACTCTAACAACACTGAAAAGAGAAATTGACAGTTCCACAATAATAGCAGGAGACTTCAACACACCACTCTCAGTAAAGGTCAGAACAACTAAGAAGAAACTCAGCAAAGATACAGAAGACCTAAAGGGCACAATCAGCCGACTGGACCTCATAGACATATACAGAACACTCCATCCAACCACTGCAAAGTACACATTATTTTCCAATGCACATGGAACATTCTCTGGAATAGAACACATCTTCAGCCACAGAGAAATCCTCAACAAGATCCAAAACGTTGACATAATTCAAAGCATCTTCTCTGACCAGAAAGCCATCAAGGTAGAAATTAACAATAGAAAGAGCAAGGAAAAAAATCAACTACATGGAAACTGAACAATACCCTGCTTACACATCAGTGGGTAATAGAAGAAATCAGATATGGAATCAAAAATTCCTAGAATCAAATGAGAATGAAAACACATCATACCAAAACCTTTGGGACACAGCAAAGGCAGTCCTCAGAGGACAATTTATAGCAATAGATGCACATGTCAAAAAAGAAGAAAGGGACAAAATCAAAACATTAACTACAGAACTCAAACAAATAGAAAGAGAACAGCAAAAAAAGCCCACAACCACTGGATCAGAGTAGAAATAAATGAAATACAGAACATAAAAACAACAGAAAGAATTAACAAAACCAAAAGATGGCTCTTTGAAAGAATCAACAAAATCGACAAACCACTGGCCAGACTGACAAAAGAAAAACAGGAGAGGACACAAATAAGCCAAATAAGAAATGAAATGGGGGACATTACAACAGACCCAACTGAAATAAAAAGGATTATAACTGAATATTATGAAAAACTATACTCCAACAAATTTGAAAACCTAGACGAAATGGATAAATTTCTAGAAACACACGGCCTACCCAAACTACAACAAAGTGATGTGGAAAATCTGAACAGACCCGTAACAAGAGAAGAGATTCAAAAGGTAATAAAAAAAACTCCCAACCAAAAAAAGCCCTGGTCCAGATGGCTTCACTGGAGATTTCTACAAAACATTTACAGAAGACCTTGTACTAGTACTACTCAAGCTATTTCAGAGCATAGAAGAGGAAGCAACACTTCCAAATTCATTCTATGAAGCCAGCATAACGCTGATACCAAACCAAGGCAAAGACACCACAAAAAAAGAAAATTACACACCAATATCTCTCATGAATATAGATGCAAACATTCTCATCAAAATTCTAGCCAATAGAATTCAGTATCATATCAAAAAAAATACACCAAGACCAAGTAGGATTCATGCCAGGTATGCAAGGATGGTTGAACATTAGAAAATCAATCAATGTAATCCACCACGTAAATCAAAGGAAAGAAAAGAATCACATGATCATCTCAATTGACACAGAAAAGGCATTTGACAAAGTCCAACACCCATTCCTGATAAAAACTCTCAATAAAATAGGTATAGAAGGGAAATTTCTCAACATAATAAAGGGCATCTATGCAAAACCAACAGCCAACATAATTCTTAATGGAGAGAGGCTGAAAACATTCCCCTTGAAAACAGGAACAAGACAAGGATGCCCTTTATCACCACTCCTATTTAACATTGTGCTGCAAGTTCTAACTAGAGCATTAAGGCTAGACAAAGAAATAAAGGGCATCCAAATTGGTAAAGAAGAAGTTAAACTCTCCCTGTTTGCAGATGATATGATACTATACATAGAAAACCCTAAAGACTCCACGAGAAATCTACTGGAACTAATGGAAAGATTCAGCAGAGTAGCAGGATACAAGACAAACATTCAAAAATCAGTTGGATTCCTATACACCAGTAAGGAGAACGTTGAAAAGGAAATCAGGAAAACAATACCTTTTTCAATAGCCCCTAAAAAGATAAAATATTTAGAAATATATCTGACCAGGGATGTAAAAGACCTATACAAAGAAAACTCCAAAACACTACTGCATGAAACCCAAAGGGATCTACATAAATGGAAAAACATACCATGCTCATGGATAGGCAGACTCAACATTGTGAAAATGGCAATTCTACCCAAAGCAATTTACAAACACAAGGCAATCCCGATCCAAATACCAAGAACATTCTTCAAAGACATGGAAAAACTAATCATTAACTTTATATGGAAAGGGAAGAACCCACGAATAAGTAAAGCACTACTGAAGAAGAAGAATAAAGTTGGAGGACTCACACTACCTGACTTTAGAACCTACTATACAGCTACAGTAGTCAAAACAGCCTGGTACTGGTACAACGAGAGACACACTGACCAATGGAACAGAATTGAGAAACCAGATGTTAATCTATCCATCTACAGTCACCTAATCTTCCACAAGGGCCCAAAGTCCATCAAATGGGGAAAAGACAGTCTTTTTAACAAATGGTGCTGGCAAAACTGGATATCCATCTGCAAAAAAATGCAACAGGACCCTTACCTCATGCCGTGTACAAAAAGTACTTCAAAATGGATCAAAGACCTGAATATAAAGCCTAAAACTATAAAGTTCATAGAAGAAAAAATAGGACCAACACTTCAGGCCTTAATACATGGCATTAACAGGATACAAACCATAACACCTTAATATATGGCATTAACAGGATACAAACCATAACCATCAATGCACAAACCCCAATAGATGAGCTAGATAACTGGGATTTTCTAAAAATCAAACACCTATGCTCTTCAAAAACTTCAAGAAAAGATTAAACAGAGAACCTACAGACTGGGAAAAAATTTTGGGACAGTACAAGTCAGACAAAGGTCTAATCTCCATAATCTACAAGAAAATACAACACCTCTACAACAAAAAGACAAATAATCCTTTCAAAAAATGGGCAAAGGAAATGAACAGACACTTCACCAAAGAAGACATTCAAATGGCCAACAGACACATGAGGAAATGCTGGCGATCACTAGCCATTGGAGAAATGCAAATTAAAACCACAATGAGATACCATCTCACCCCGGCATTAGTGGCACGAATCAAAAACACTGGAAATAACAAATGTTGGAGGGACTGCGGGGAGATTGGAACTCTTATGCACTGCTGGTGGGAATGCAAAATGATACAACCATTTTGGAAAGTGATATGGCGCTTCCTCAGAAAGCTAGAAATAGACATACCATTCGATCCAGCAATCCCACTCCTAGGAATATATCCTAGAGAAATAAGAGTCGTCACTCGAATAGACATATGCACACCTATGTTCATGGCAGCATTGTTCACAATAGCAAAATGATGGCAACAACCTAGATGCCCATCAACAGATGAATGGATAAACAAACTATGGTACATACACACAGTGGAGTTCAATTCAATGAGAAAGAATAACAATGAATTTGTGAACCATCTCATAACATGGATGAAACTGGAGGACATTATGCTGAGTGAAATAAGTCAATCACAAAAGGACACCTCATCACAATGAGACCTCTATTGTAAAAACCCATGAAAAAGTTCACACACAAAATGTAACAATCTTTGTTGGTTATCAGGGATGGGAGGGGTTAGGGAGGAATACTAAATAGACAATAGATAAGTGGTATCTTGGGTGAAGGGTGAGACAGTACACAATACAGGGGAAACTAGCACAACTTGTACAAGGAAAGGTCTTGGAAGCTCCATAGATACATCCAAACTCCCTGAGGGACTGAACTGCTGGGCAGAGGGCTGTGGGGACCATGGTCTCGGGGAACATCTAGCTCAATTGGCATGACACAGCTTATAAAGACAATGCTCTACATTCTACCTTGGTGAGTAGTATCTGGGGTCTTAAAAGCCTTTGAGCGGCCATCTAAGATACGCCCCTGGTCTCATCCGTTTGGGAGCAAGGGAGAATGAAGAGAACAGGATACAAGGAAAAGATTAGTAGAAAGGACTAATTGTCCACAGCTACCAAGGACCCCACCGGACTGAGTCCAATACAGCTAGATGGTGTCGGCTACCACCACTGACTGCTCTGACCAGGATCACAACAGAGGGTTCTGGACAGAGCTGGAGAAGGATGTAGAGTATAATTCTAACTGACAAAAAAAGACCAGTTTTACTGGCCTAAAGGAGACTGGAGAAACCTCGAGAGTATGGCCCCCAGACAGCCTTTTAGCTCAGTGATGAAGTTATCTCCGAGGTTCACTGTTCAGCCTGGGAGTGGACAGCCCCGTAAAACCAAATGAGACTAACGAGGTAGAGTACTCCAGTGACAAGGGCCAGAAGGCAGAAGGGGACAAGGAATCTAGTGATAGGGAACCGAAGGTTGAGTAAGGATATTGTGGATGTGTTGTGAGATTGTTAACTATTGTCATAGGGCAACATTTGTAGTAACCATTAAATGAGAAACTATTTTGTTCTGTAAGACTTCATCTTAACTGAGAATAACAGTACAATTGGAAGAGCGTAGTCAATGTCACTGAACTGTGCATGTAGAAATTTTTGAAATGGTGTATCTTTGGCTATGTGTATTTTCACCAAAAAAACAATGGTTGAGAAGTTAGAGGGTTGATATGTTGTGGGGTTGTTAACCAATGTCATAAAATAGCACGTGTACTACTGTTTCATGAGAAACTATTTGTTCTGTAAGCCTTCACCTGAAGTACAATAAAAAACAAAAAAATTGAGCAGGCAAAACACTTTTTATCAGAGTGGCTATCATATTTTGTTAAAACGATTGGTTCCAATAGAGAAATTTTGCAATTGTAAATGAAAAAAAAATATTAAGAATACCATGAATCAGTTCCATGCATTAAAGTATATAAAATTAAAACTTGTTACAAGTGTGTCAATTTAAAAATATTTTAAAACGTATCATCAGAAATTTTAACACAATCTATTTGTAAGAAAATGTAAGTGAGCATTTTTCAGACTTGGAATACTTAGTCAAGCTTCAGAAAAAAAATCAACATGGGTGTATCATTGTAATCAAGATTTATAGTCTTACTGTGGCAAAACATTTATCTACTGAAACAAGTAAGAAATCTTTTGGAAAACGTATAAATCAAAGTCGTAAAACTTAACCACTACTGATTAAGCTTCAAATGTTTCACATAAAAGTATTTTAATAATACTTAATATGCAAAATTAAAAATGCTAAAGATAGTTAAAGTTTTTGTTGACCTAATGGAACTAGATGAAACAGCATTTGTGACATCTCAAACTATATCACTGGTGGCAAAGAAACATGGTTTCACTGAGGACTATTTACATGAAAACAGGCAGTGCCAGGGTGGTGACATGGAGAAAGTCCAAAGTTTCAGCTCAAAATTTTAGAAAAATGTTCCAGATGTTTTGTTTCGGCCCTAAGTCACCAGATTTAATTTATCTAGATGATGCAATAAAAGATGTAAATCAACATAAATATTTTCTCAATGAATTTTCTATTTTCTACCATACATCATATAAACATCAGAGATAATTCAATAATATATCTACAGAGTGACAGGAATTGAACATTAGAAAAATGGGGTTCTTAATGGCAACCTATAGTGCTAGAACTGCAAACACTGAGTGGAAATCATGCCAAGTCTTGCATGTTCATCTTAATATAAATTGTGAAATGGAAGTAGTTAAGCACTTGGAAAATAAAATTAATTTTTAGAGATTTGGCTTTAATAAAATATTCTAACAGAAATATCAATATTTTCTTTAGCATTACAAGAAAGAAATGAAAATATGATTTCCCACATAAAATTAAATAAAACAAACTATAAAAGGGAAGCAGAAGATAATAGAAAGAAGGAAATAAATGATACTTTGAAACAAAACAAAATAAAGTATCAATTCTAAGAGAAAAACCATTAGATTGTATAATAAATTATACAGAAATAGGTTTATGATTTGATGACAAAAATGAAAAGTACAATGAACTTTTAACCTCCTTCAATTTATTCAATCCTAAAATTTAGCCACATATGTTTGCAAACAAAGTGGATTTAGGGTGATTGAAAATTTATAAAATTAAGCTAACTAATTAAATATGACATTCCAATATGTAAAATATAACTAAATAATTCAAAAGCAATAATTTGAGGATGTCATATTTTGATTTTTTGACTTAGCTGGTAGTAGAGAAATTAAATAATAAAAATCTCAGATGGCATTATTTCAATGTAATTACTAGAAGTTGAGCCAAAGCTGAAAGAATCTTCAGCACAATGAACAATATTGTTAATATTAGGAGAAATTCTCTATGTACCGAGACTACACATTGCATAATAACTATCAACTAAACGGAGCCCTGGTGGCTCAGTGGTTAAGTGTCTGGCTGCTAACCAAAAGGTCAGCAGTTTGAATCCACCAGCCACTCCTTGGAAACCCTATGGGACAGTTCTACTCTGTCCTATAGGGTTTCTATGGGTTGGAATTGACTTGATAGCAGCAGGTTTTGTTTGATCAACTTGAAAGTTATGTGAATAGTCTGGGGATGTTCCCTAGGTCATATCATGGTTCAGACTGGGGCATCATTTAGCAAGTGAAAGCCATGTTAAGTCAAAGACCACACCAACATTTCTAAAAATCCACAAGTGGTTTTGAAATCATTAGAAAAATTTGATGAGTGGTATGTACTAAAAATTATATCGAACTAATGGCAAGTAGTTTTATAATGTATACATAGTTTAGTTTATTGAGACAACAAACGGTGATTTTTAAATTTTTTATTTACGTTCTGATTTACTATTGTGATGGTTAAAATCTTTTTAACTTTCACCCCTGAACAA
This sequence comes from Dugong dugon, assembly GCA_030035585.1. Lineage (NCBI taxonomy): Eukaryota > Metazoa > Chordata > Mammalia > Sirenia > Dugongidae > Dugong > Dugong dugon. The sequence goes on from CM057462.1 coordinate 160,264,439, forward strand.
AGCCAGACAAGGAGAGAGTTTAGAAGGCTATTGTAATGATGCTAGTTAGAAATTATGGATGGTGGAAAGGAAGGAACAGGAATAGCGAGGTAGAATCAGTAGGAATTGCTGACCAATTTGATATTAGAAGGAAGGGGTCAAAGATGGATTCTAACATCAATGAACAGGATAGTACCAGCGTCCAAGACAGGGTACAAAGGAGGAGATGGAGATTTGTGGGGGAGGCTAATGGGTTCAATTTTAGACAGGTTGAGTTTGAAATATGTATGTTACATCTATATGGCAATATACAAAAGAGAAATAATAAAATAATAAATATTTTTATATAGGGCTAAATAGTGTCACATACTCTTTCACATATTTTATTTGATTTGCACGCTACCTCTATAAATTTATTAACACTACTACTACTAAGAGCTCTTCCTTATGGAGCACCTTCTATTGCTTCATTCAGCAAATGTTATTTGAGTCCCTCCATATGCAGTCCGAATCGACTCAATGGCAATGGGTTTGGTTTTTGGGTTTTACATACAGTGCCACAGGACCACCACATCGGGACACCTGAGGGAGGCCTGACGCCCCCATCAGGCTCTGCGATGGGCCCACAGGGATGAGCAGGAGCCCTGGTGGTGCAGTGGTTAAGCGCTCTGCTGCTAACTAAAAGGCGGGCAGTTTGAACTCACCAGCCGCTCTATGGGAGAAAGATGTGGCAGTCTGCTTCCGTAAAGATTATAGCCTCGTAAACCCTATGGAGCAGTTCTACCCTGTCTTGTAGAGTCACTATAGGTTGAAATCAACTCAATGGTACACAACAACATATGCTATACACTTTTAGGTGCTGGTGATATATCAGTGAGCTAGACAAACTGAGTGTCCTTGCAGAAGTTATATTTGCATGGAGGGAAACAGATAATAATGAGATAAATGTAAAATAGAAGGCCAGAAACTGAATCAGATTAAGTGGATAGAGTGTGATGATGCAGTTTAAATAGAATGGTCAGGGAAGGAAATATTTGAATGGAATTCTCAAGAAAGGGAAGGAGTAACTCATGTGACTATCTGGGGAAGGGTCACTCCAGGAAAAGGGCTAGCAAAAGCAAAGTCCCTAAAATGGCTATATACACTCTGATGGATTTGAGGACCAGCAAAAAGGTCAGTGTGGTTACAGTGGGCTGAGTGAAAGGGTGAGCGACAGGAGATGAGGTGAGATTGGAATGGTCAGTGGAGGACAGAACACATAGGGTCTTTTAGGCAATGGCAGAGCATTTGGACTTTATTCTATGTCTTGTGGATTAAAGTAACCACTCTGTCTGCTGTATGGAGATTAGATGCTGGGGCAGCAAGAGTGGCAGCAGGAGACTAAGTTCTGAAGCTTTTGAGAACTTGTAGTTTAGGCAAGAGATGATGGTGGTTTAGATTAGGGTGTAGGGTGGGGGTAGTATAAAGAGCATAGATTTTAGATACATTTCAAATGTAGAGCCATCAGGATTGGCTGAAGATTTGATTATGGGGTGTGAGAAAAAAAGAAGAGAATGAATGAAAGGTTTTTGGCCCTAGTGACTGGGTGAATGGTGACACCATTCAAGGAGTAGATAAGGACTTGACAAAGAGCAGGTTTGAAGGGGAAAATTGATGTTTGGATTCATATGTGTTAAGTTTGAAATACTATGTACTAGTATACAGTATATATAATATTAATTATTTAAATCTTCTCAACAGTCTTTGTATGCAAGGGAGATATGACCACTGTGCCTGTTTTATGAAGGCAGAAACTAAAGCTCAGAGATCTTGTTTAATTTAAGATCCCATGATCAATGGGTTTGAAATGATTTGAGAGCTCAGGAGAGAAAACAGGCCAGGGGGCTGAGAAAGTAAAATACAGTCAGTGAATCTAATCCAGTATGTATGGATTAATACATCAATACTGTACATGCTTATCACTGTAGGTGCCGCGGGACATCAGTGAGGAAATTAAGAATATTAATCTTTTTGTACCCTCTAGGAATGTACAGTGCTGTTGGAAACCTAGATACAGCAGATGACACTGAAATCGCTGGACAGCAGGTCAAAGTAGGATAGTATTCAAGGGAGCAATCACTGAAGTAATTTAGTGGAAGGAAAAAAGTCAGTGAGGGCCAGGACAGTGTGACTTGTACTGCCTGCTGGAAAACATAGGGGAGGATTTTAATGAGAAGGAATTGGATGTAGGCAGGGAGATGCTCAGGCCAGGAAACTGTGTGAACAAAGACAGGGAGGTGAGCACAGTCAGTGTGTGCCTGGGGATGTCATGGGACCACTGGACTGTAGTAGAGGAAGGTAAGCACTGATGGGCAGAGAAAAGCCAAATTAGGCAGGGCCATGAAAGGCAGGCACAACACCTTGGATTTGATTGTATGAGTATCTGGGAGCCAATGATAGTTTCTATGGCTAGAGCTGAAACCTGGTCAAAATTCACCGTTTTTCAACTAACATTTTCCTAGGATGTTGCTAAATTCATATTGGCAACACATAGATTTTACTTACATTGAATATTTTTCATTTGCAATAAAAATGATCACATATAACATATAGGTGGATATTTTGACATTCCCTTTGGTTTCAAACTCATTCAAACAATAAACTTTTGTCCAAAAGGAGAAATTACAATGTGAGGTTACGAAAAGTCCATTTCCCTCTTAACATTCTTCCTAGCAATTCAGTTGTTTTCACTGGCTTTTGTTAAAACAACCTTTGTGTGAACTGGCAATTTGTTTTGTAAATATCAGTGAAAGTATATTTCAGAAAATACAGTAAAAAAACCAACCCAGTTTCAGAAATATGCTTGCTGCCAGACATCAGTCTTCAGCTCATATTATAAGTATTTCCAGTAAGTCTTAAATACACATTAACATGAGAAATAGCCTACTGTTTAAGGTCAAAAAAGTTGAAAAATCCTTCACTACTTCTCAAAAATTGTTTGAGGGTTCTGTCTAATAAAATGCTTTTCCCTTTTTGATAAAGTACATTTATAATGGTTTCAAGCATTTCAACTCAATTTAGCAATTTTTTCCCCCAAACTTACTAAGACTTGGTTTATTATCATCATATTTATATATTGTGTAACTTTAAGAGGTCTGAGATATTAAAATGTTCAACAATATCTATCTTGAACCCATATCCACTGTCCAAAGCTTTTACAAGAATTGTAAGCTTTGTTCAAGACTCCAAGAAACTTTTATTACCATTTGGCAAATGGTAATAACTCAGCTATTGCCATTAATTTGTGTTTAAAGACAGAAAAATATTATTCCTCAACTGAAACAAGGAGAGACTGTGAAATGAATGTTATAAAGAATTTTAATGAATGCTTCCTGGTTGGCAGATAAAATATCTCTGAAAAGTGAATTAAAATCATTGAATAGTTTTTTTCAGGGCAATCTCACAATCATCTGATATATCTACTGTGATACTTTTTTTGTGGAAATACTTCTTGCCCTTTCCTCTTCTCTTAGAAAAACATCACATTCTACTAACTTACTGGTTTTCATTATATAGGTTTCTTCATATTTACAAGTAAGTCAGTGAATTAATTCAATAGATATCCTAAGTGTATACCATGTGCCTAAAACCATGCCAGTCATTGTGGGGTATATATAAGGTGTATGAGATGTTCTTTCGCTGTGAAGTAGCTCACATTCTACTTGTGTTCTATGAAACACGAAATGAAAGCAAATAACTCAATGTATTCTATAATTAACTAATAATTTATAAGTAGAGCCTAGAGCCAAGGTGAGGGAAGATAAACGTGAGTTACCATGGTTAAGGAAAGTTTCCTGTAAAAGGCTCTATGAGGGCTTCAAAGTATAAGACAAGGAGAGGAAAGGTGGAATTTCATTTCAAGCAAGGAAACTAATATGAGTAGAAGAGAAGAAAGGAGAGGGGGAGGGGAACTCATTTACTCAAGGCTTATTAGCTTCCAGACACTCTTATAAATATTTATAAAATGAAATAAATATAATTTAATCTTCACAGCAAGCCTTGAGGTGGATATTATTATCTCTACTTACAAAAGGAGAACAAGTCTCAAAGAGGGTAAGAAAGTTGCTCTAGGTCACCCATTATACATGTCAGAATCAGGATTCAATACCTAAGTCTTCCTGGCCCCAGGGCTGGCCTTTCTTCAGCAGCTCACTGTGTCTACGCTGTGGTAAGGAGACTGGCTTGCCTGTATGTAGCAATAAAACTGAATGGTTAGATGGGCCAGATAGAGAGGGCTGAAGAAACCAGGCTGATTAGTCTTTGCTATAGAATATCAGAGGCAGTCTCTGCCAATTTTTGAGCTGGAATTAACATGGTATAAGTGGTGTTTAAGAAAGATTAGTTCATCAGTGGTTTAATGAACAGAAATAAGTGACTCTATAGTGAGTATGGAGTCTCTGGGTGGTAAAAATGGTTAATATATTCAGTAGCTAATAGAAAGGCTGGAGATTCTAGTGTCCCCAGAGGTGGCTTGGAAGAAAGTCCTGGTGATATACATTTGAAAAACTAGCCATTGAAAACCCTATGGAGCACAGTTCTACTCTGGCACACATGGGGTCACCATGGGTCTGAATTCACTTGATGAAAACTGGTCAGCTGGTAATGGTGAATAGGGGTAAAGTGCTCTTGCAAAATTTCAGGGATAAAAAAAGATGTAGACCTGGGCTAGAATAAACGAAAGAATGGAGAGAAAGAGATAGAAGTGAAAAAATGTTAAAGGAAAAATCAAGAGGAATTAGAGACAGACTGTATATGGGGGAAGAACAAGACCAATGAGTCATAGATGAGCTTTAGTGACAATGTGAATTATGGTGCCATGGACTGAAATCAAAAAGTTGGGAGATGGAGGTGGTCTCAGATTTAGATAAGCCAAGTTTTGATCAGTACAACCAGGAAATGGTTTATCTATATATATGGCATACGTCTGGTAGCAGAAGGAGCCATTTTGCTATACTTTTCTTCAAAGAGAGGAAAATAATTTTTTCACAATCAAGACATGCAAATATTCCTATTTGTACTACTTAGATGATTTCTGTAAGAAACCTAAGACCTGAATATATAAAAGAAACTGCTAAGTCCTTTCTCTCTTCCAAATGTTATCAATGAGAGTAAAAGGATAAGAGAAATATTAAGGATAGACTGTTACTTCAAGTAAAATAAGTACTGTTTGCATGTTTATTAGTTTTAAGCAACACTTTAATTAAAACTTTAAGTACGAACTAACTAACCTTTCAATAGATATTTCTTAAATGACTTGTTCTATAAATAATTATTCATAGCACTGTTGTAAAGATTCAAATAACAGCACAAATATGTAAGAGCTCTGTTTTAAATTGGAAGGTCTATATAAAATATTGTAATTATCAAAACTTATAGGTCTGGGGAGGCGGGGCAAGATGGCGCTCTAGGCAGAAGCACCACGCCGTCCCTCCACAGCAAAGATCCGAAAAACTAAGCCTAACAGAGAATCAACAATCCTGAAACCCTAGAACATCAAATGAAGAGATAAAGAACTCAGCCAAACACCAAAAGGAGTGAGAATACTGAAAGAGAACGGAGAGAGAGGAGAGACTCATACAGAGAATCCTTACCAGCTAACGCAGCGTGGATCCACCATATTGGATTCCTATCAGAGACCAGCAAACGGGAGAACAGGAGAGCAGCCTCGCAGAGCGTCCAGTGGGAGACAGAACGACCGCTTAGCTTCACACATAACCATCTCCACGCTGCATCCTGCCTACCTGCACTGTGCACTTGACATCACACCACCAAGCTGTGCAGGCACGCCCTATTGGAACCTGCCCAGCACTGCCTACCGAGCATCCTGGTGCCTGTGGTGAGTGCCACAAACAAGCCGTCCCAGTGGCTCCTCTTCAGCTAGACCTGCCCAGCTGTACCACAAGGACGAAAAAAAAAAAAATCTACAATCAATAAATGAGGGAAATATCTACTGAATGCCCCGAAAACAGCAAACAATATCAAAACATTTACAAAAACAAGACAAAATGGCTCCAATAGGCGTCCAAATTAAAACACCAGATAACTGTCCTGTGGAAGACAATGCACTAGAAGTACCTGATGGGAACTCAAATCACTAATACTCGGAATTTTTCAAGAACTGAGGCAAAAAGCTGAAAACATGAGGAAAAAATTGACAAATTTATGGAAAACACAGACAAAAAATTGGAAGAATTCAGGAAGATGATGCAGGAACAAAATGCCAAAATAAATTAACAACTCGAAATTATACAAAAACAACAATAAGAAATCCAAAAGATAAACAACAAGATTTCAGAAATGGACGGTGTCATAGAAGTGCTGAGAAGTAGATTTGAAACCGTGGAAGACAGGATCAGTGGAACTGAAGACAAACACTTGGATACAACTCTGTTTCAGGAAAACTCAGAAAAAAGAACAAAGAAAAATGAAGAGACCCTGAGAGTTATGTGGGACACAATTAAAAGCAAAAACTTACGAGTGATTGGCATCCCAGAACATGGGGAGAAAACAGAAAACAAAGAGAGGATTATTGAGGAACTGCTGACAGAAAACTTTCCCAATATCATGAAAGATGAAAAGATGGCCATCCAAGAAGCTCAGCGAACCCCATATAGAAGAGACCCCAAAAGAAAATCACCAAGACATATCATATTCACTCCCGCCAAAACTAAAGACAAACAAAGAATCCTGAGAGCAGCTCATGAAAAACAAGAAGTCACATACCGAGGAGAAACAATAAGACTAAGCTCAGCTTATTCGGCAGAAACCATGCAGGCAAGAAGGCAGTGGGATGCCATATATAAAATCTTGAAAGAAAAAAATTGTCAGCCAAGAATAATATATCCTGCAAAACTCTCGTTCAAATTTGATGGTGAAATTAGGTCATTTCTAGATAAACAGAAACTAAGGGAATATGCAAAAATCAAACCAAACTTACAAGAATTATTAAAGGGAGTTCTTCGATCTGAGGACAAACAGCTTCAGCCCTCAGGCAGGACCTAGGACCTAGGACGCAGGTTCATACGAACCAGATACCATTCTAGGAAATGAACTACTGAGGACTCTCCAAAAACAAAAGAAATACAACAGGGAATCAGAGCAATCAATCAAAGGATGACAACAACATCAAAACAATGAAAGACGGAACAAACGGCATAGGTATAGAACCTTCTAAAGGAGAGGAAGGCAAGGCGATACCAAGTAAGGGTAGACTGTTTCAAACTTATAAAGATAAGGGTAAAATTCATGGTAACCACAAAGAAAGTTAACAAACAAACTCATAAAAATAAAGACAAAAAACATAAAGTCTCAGCAAAAACAAAACCTACAAAAACAAAAGAAATGAAAAAAAAAATACACAAACAAAAGTAACTCAGCAAAAGAGAGTAAGAAGAACAAAGAAAACTTCAGCAACACAAAAAAAAAAAGCACGACAAAATGATAGCAACAAACTTCCATCTATCAATAATTACACTGAATGTAAATGGACTCAGTGCACCCATAAAGAGACGGAGAGTGGCAGAATAGATAAGGAAACAGGATCCATCAATATGCTGTCTACAAGAGACACAACTTACAAACAAAGATGTGATTTATTAAAAATCAAAGGTTGGAAAAAAATATATCAAGCTAACAACTACCAAAAAAGAGCAGGAGTGGCAATTCTAAACTCAGATAAAATAGACTTTAAAATGAAATCTACCATAAAAGACAAAGAAGGACACTATATAATAATTAAGGGGATGATCCATCATGAAGACATAACCATAATAAATATCTATGCACCCAATGACAGGGCTCCAAAATACATAAAAAAAAAACTCTAACAGCACTGAAAAGAGAAATTGACAGTTCCACAATAATAGTAGAAGACTTCAACACACCACTCTCAGTAAAGGACAGAACAACTAAGAAAAACTCAGCAAAGATACAGAAGACCTAAAGGACACAATCAGCCAACTGGACCTCATAGACATATATAGAACAATCCATCCAACTGCTGCAAAGTACACATTCTTTTCTAATGCACATGGAACGTTCTCCAGAATAGACCACATCTTAGGCCACAGAGCAATCCTCAACAAGATCCAAAACGTTGACATAATTCACAGTATCTTCTCTGACCACAATGCCATCAAGGTAGAAATTAACACTAGAAAGAGCAAGGAAAAAAAATCAAACACATGGAAACTGAATAATACTCTGCTTACACATCAATGGGTAATAGAAGAAATCAGAGATGGAATTTAAAAATTCATGGAATCAAATAAAAATGAAAACACATCATACCAACATCTTTGGGACACAGCAAAGCCAGTCCTCAGAGGACAATTTATAGCAATAGATGCACATATCAAAAAAGAAGAAAGGGACAAAATCAAAACATTAACTACAGAACTCAAACAAATACAAAGAGAACAGCAAAAAAAGCTTACAACCACCAGAGGAAAGGAGATAGTAAAGATCAGAGCAGAAATAAATGAAATAGAGAACAGAAAAACAATAGAAAGAATCAACAAAACCAAAAGTTGGTTCTTTGAAAGAATCAACAAAATCGACAAACCACTGGCCAGACTGACAAAAGAAAAACAGCAGAGGGCACAAATAACCCAAATAAGAAATGAAATGGGGGACATTACAACAGACCCAACCAAAATAAAAAGGATTATAACAGAATATTATGAAAAACTATATTCCAACAAATCTGAAAACCTAGAGGAAATGGCCTATCCAAACTACAACAAAGTGATGTGGAAAATCTGAACAGACCCATAACAGGAGAAGAGATTGAAAAGGTAATAAAAAAACTCCCAAGCAAAAAAAGCCCTGGCCCAGATGGCTTCACAGGAGAATTCTACAAAACATTTACAGAAGAGCTTGTACCAGTTCTACTCAAGCTATTTCAGAGCATAGAAGAGGAAGCAACACTTCCAAATTCATTCTATGAAGCCAGCATAACCCTGATACCAAAACCAGGCAAAGACATCACAAAAAAAGAAAATTACAAACCAATATCTCTCATGAATATAGATGCAAAAATTCTGAACAAAATTCTAGCCAATAGAATTCAGTATCATATCAAAAAAATAATACACCACGACTAAGTAGGATTCATACCAGGTATGCAAGGATGGTTTAACATTAGAAAATCCATCAATTTAATCCACCACATAAATCAAAGTAAAGAAAAGAATCACATGATCGTCTCAATTGACACAGAAAAGGCATTTGACAAAGTCCAACACCCATTCCTGATAAAAGCTCTCAATAAAATAGGTATAGAAGGGAAATTTCTCAACATAATAAAGGGCATCTATGCAAAACCAACAGCCAACAACATTCTTAATGGAGAGAGGCTGAAAACATTCCCCTTGAAAACAGGAACAAGACAAGGATGCCCTTTATCACCACTCCTATTTAACATTGTGCTGGAAGTTCTAGCTAGAGCAATAAGGCAAAAGAAAGAAATAAAGGGCATCCAAATTGGTAATGAAGAAGTTAAACTGTCCCTGTTTGCAGATGATATGATACTATATATAGAAAACCCTAAAGACTCCAAGAGAAATCTACTGGAACTAATAGAAAGATTCAGCAGAGTAGCAGGATACAAGACAAACATTCAAAAATCAGTTGGATTCCTATACACCAGTAAAGAGAACGATGAAAAGGAGATCAGGAAATCAATACCATTTTCAATAGCCCCTAAAAAGATAAAATACTTAGGAATAAATCTGACCAGGAATGTAAAAGACCTATACAAAGAAAACTACAAAACACTGTTGCATGAAACCCAAATGGATCTACATAAATGGAAAAACATACCATGCTCATGGATAGGCAGACTCAACATTGTGAAAATGGCAATTCTACCCAAAGCAATTTACAAATACAATGCAATCCCGATCCAAATACCAGCAACATTCTTCAAAGAGATGGAAAAACTAATTATTAACTTTATATGGAAAGGGAAGAAGCCCCGAATAAGTAAAGCACTGCTGAAGAAGAAGAATAAAGTTGGAGGACTCACACTACCTGACTTGAGAACCTACTATACAGCTACAGTAGTCAAAACAGCCTGGTACTGGTACAACAACAGAGACATTGACCAATGGAACAGAATTGAGAATCCAGATATAAATCCATCCACCTACAGTCACCTGATTCTTGACAAGGGCCCAAAGTCCATCAAATGGGGAAAAGACAGTCTTTTTAACAAATGGTGCTGGCAAAAGTGGATATCCATTTGCAGAAAAATGAAACAGGATCCATACCTCACACCATATACAAAAACTATTTCAAAATGGATCAAAGACCTGAATATAAAGCCTAAAACTATAGAGTTCATAGAAGAAAAAAAAGGACCAACACTTCAGGCCTTAATACATGGCATTAACAGGATAGAAACCATAAACAACAACAGAAAAAACCCAACAGATAAACTAGATAACTGGGATCTTCTAAAAATCAAACACCTATGCTCTTCAAAAGACTTCACCAAAAGAGTCAAAAGAGAACCTACAGACTGGGAAAAAATTTTGGACAGTACAAGTCAGACAAAGGTCTAATCTCCACAATCTACAAGAAAATCCAACACCTCTACAACAAAAAGACAAACAATCCTATCAAAAAATGGGCAAAGGAAATGAACAGACACTTCACCAAAGAAGACATTCAAATGGCCAACAGACACATGAGGAAATGCTCGCGTTCCCTAGCCATTAGAGAAATGCAAATTAAAACCACAATGAGATACCATCTCACCCCGGCATTACTGGCACGAATCAAAAATACTGGAAATGACAAATGTTGGAGGGGCTGCAGGGAGATGGGAACTCTTATACACTGCTGGTGGGAATGCAAAATGATACAACCATTTTGGAAAATGATATGGCGTTTCCTCAGAAAGCTAGAAATAGTCATACCATTCGATCCAGCAATCCCACTCCTAGGAATATATCCTAGAGAAATAAGCGTCATCACTCGAATAGACATATGCACACCTATGTTCATGGCAGCATTGTTCACAATAGCAAAACGATGGAAACAACGTAGGTGCCCATCAACAGATGAATGGATAAACAAACTATGGTACATACACACAATGGAGTACTATGCAACAAGAAAGAACAACAATGAATCTGTGAACCATCTCATAACATGGATAAAACTGGAGGACATTATGCTGAGTGAAATAAGTCAATCACAAAAGGACAAATATTGTATGAGACCTCTAGTGTAAAAACCCATGAAAAAATTCACATGCAAAATGTAACAATCTTTGTTGGTTACCAGGGATTGGGGGGGGGGGGGATATACTAAATAGGCAATAGAGAAGTGCTACCTTGGGTGAGAGGTGAGACAGTACACAGTCCAAGGGAGACTAACACAACCTGCACAAGGAAAGGTCATGGAGGCCCTATGGACACATCCAAACTCCCCGAGGGACTGAGTTGTTGGACGGAGGGCTCTGGGGACCATGGTCTCGGGGAACATCTAGCTCAATTGGCATGACACTATTTATAAAGATAATGCTCTACATTCTACCTTGGTGAGTAGTGTCTGGGGTCTTAAAAGCCTGTGAGCAGCCATCTAAGATACTACACTGGTCTCATCCCTTCGGGAGCAAGGGAGAATGAAGAGAACAGGATACAATGAAAAGATTAGTCCAAAGGACTAATTGACCACAGCTACCAAGACCTCCACCGGACTGAGTCCAGTACAGCTAGATGGTGCCCAGCTACCACCGCTGACTGCTCTGACCAGGATCACAACAGAGGGTTCTGGACAGAGCTGGAGAAGGATGTAGAGCATAATTCTAACTCCCCCCCACAAAAAAAAGACCAGCTTTACTGGCCTAAAGGAGACTGGAGAAACCTCAACAGTGTGGCCCCCAGACACCCTTTCAGCTCAGAGGTGAAGTTACCTTCGAGGTTCGATGTTCAGCCTGGGAGTGGACAGCCCATTAAAACTAAGTAAGACTAATGAGGTACAGGATTCTGGTGACGAGGGCCAGAAGGCAGAGGTGGAGTAGGAAGCTGATGATAAGGAACACAAGTTGAGTAAGGATACTGTTGATGTGTTGTGAGATTGTTGACCACTGTTATAGGGCAACATTTGTAGTAACTGTTAAATGGGAGACTATTTTGTCCTGTAAGCCTTCATCTTGGGCGAGAATGGCAGCACAACTGGAAGAGAATAGTCAATGTCACTTAAATGTGTAAGTAAAAAGTTTTGAAATGGTGTATCTTTGGCTATGTGTATTTTCACCAAAAAAAAAGCTGAGAATTCAGAGGGTTAAAATGTTGTGGTGTTGTTAACCAAAGTCATAAAACAGCATGTGTACTACTGTTACATGTGAAACTGTTTGTTCTGTAAGCCTTCACCTGAAGTACAATAAAATATTTAATAAAAACAAAAACAAAAACAAAAACTTATAGGTCTGTTAGCAGCTCTGGTGGTGAAGTGGTTAAGTGTTTGGCTGCTAACCGAAAGGTTGGTGGTTCAAGCTTACCAGTAGCTCTGCTGGAGAAAGATGTGGCCGTCTGCTTCCATAAAGATTACAGCCTTGGAAACCCTACGGGGCAGTTCTATTCTATCCAACAGGGTCGCTATGAGTCAGCATCGACTCAATGGCAGTGGGTTTGATTTTTGGCTTATAGGTCTGTTATGGATAGAAGGATGGGCTAGTGAGAACATCTAGGATCTAGTCCCTGCTGCACCAAATCACTGTATGTCTTTGGACTAGACTCTGACACTCTTGAATCCTCAGTTTTATAAAAGGGACAGGTTAGCCCAAATACTCCAGGAGTCTTAATTTTTTATTTATTTATTTATTTTGTATTTTATTTTATTTTTATTAAATATTTTATTGTACTTCAGGTGAAGGCTTACAGAACCAACAGTTTCTCATGTAACAGTAGTACACATGCTGTTTTATGACTTTGGTTAACAACACCACAACATTTTAACCCTCTGAATTCTCAGCTTTTTTTTTTTTTCTTTTGGTGAAAATACACACAGCCAAAGATACACCATTTCAAAACTTTTTACTTACACATTTAAGTGACATTGACTATGCTCTTCCAATTGTGCTGCCATTCTCGCCCAAGATGAAGGCTTACAGGACAAAATAGTCTCCCATTTAACAGTTACTACAAACGTTGCCCTATAACAGTGGTTAACAATCTCACAACACATCAACAGTATCCTTACTCAACTTGTGTTCCTTATCATCAGCTTCCTACTCCCCCTCTGCCTTCTGGCCCTTGTCACTGGACTCCCGTACCTCGTTTGTCTCATTTAGTTTTACTGGGCTGTCCACTCCCAGGCTGAACAGTGAACCTCGAAGGTAACTTCACCTCTGAGTTGAAAGGGCGTCTGTGGGCCACGCTGTTGAGGTTTCTCCAGTCTCCTTTAGGCCAGTAAATCTGGTCTTTTTTTTTGGGGGTGGGGGGGGAGTTAGAATTATGCTCTACATCCTTCTCCAGCTCTGTCCAGAACCCTCTGTTGTGATCCTGGTCAGAGCAGTCAGCGGTGGTAGCCGGGTACCATCTAGCTGTACTGGACTCAGTCCGGTGGAGGTCTTGGTAGCTGTGGTCAATTAGTCCTTTGGACTAATCTTTTTGTTGTAAGGAGTCTTAATTTTTGAATGAGTATTGTAAAGAGCACCACTAACATGTATAACATCACTTTGTGTTTTTCCAGTACTTACAAGTTATTATAGTGCAAACATTATTCCTTACTTGAAAAGGGGAAAACATACATTAAGATTAAAAATGTGGAAAAAAGGACCTCAACACATTACATTTGATGTTTCAAATGCTTTACAATCTGTAAGTATTGTATTAAGAAAGAATTAAAGGCTTAGTCAAGAATTTAAATCTTGATACATATAAGGCAAATGACAATAAGGGTGTTCATCCCTTTAGGTTGGGTATTAGGGACCCAGAGTCAACATTACGAAATGAAATCAGTGAATATTAGAGTTTTGAGACTCTGTTAAGGTGTGTGTGGGTTGCCACAACTTTTTTGTGTTTTTAATGTTTTTTTTTTGTGGAAGGTCACAGTAAGTGAATAGAATAACTATTATGCCAATAACTGGTCTCATAATGTATGGCTGCCTTTTTGCTACAAGTGAAAATGAGACTTTAAACTGGGAACAAACGAAAAGAAACATGATCGTTAGATAATCTGAAAATATAAAAGTATTTAACAAATAAAATTAACAGAGCTTTATGAACAACTCTATGCCCACAGATTTGATGTCTTAGGTAAAATGGACCAATTCCTTAAGAGACACAATCTGCCAAAACTCACAAAAGGAGAAAGGGTATAATCTGAACAGGCCTATATCTGTTAAAGAAATAAAATTAACAACACCCTTCCAAAAGAGAAAGCATTACACCCAAATGGTTTCACTGGTGAATTCTACAAAACATTTAAATAACATTTAAAAACATTTAAATAGCACCAATCATTCTCAAACTTTTCCAAAAGATGGAAGAGGACGCCAGCATTACTCTAAACTGAAACCAAACAAAGACATTACTAGGAAGGAAGAGTACAAACCAATATCCTTCATGACCATAGATGCAAAAATTCTCAATACAATGTTAGTAAATAGAACCCAACACCGTATAAAAAGAACTAGACACTGTGACCAAGTGGGATTAATCAGAGAAATGCCAGGCTGTTTCAACATTCTCAAATCAGTTAACGTAATTCATCATATCGAGAGGCTAACAGAAAAAATCATAGGATCATATCAATAGATACAGAAAAAGCATTGACAAAACTCAACAACTCTTCATAATAAAAACTCTCAGCAAACTAGGAATAGAGGTGAACTTCCTCAACTTTAAAGAACACCTACACACACAAAAACAAAACAAACAAAAAAACCTACAGCTAGCTAGCATTATACTTGATAGTGAGAAACTAAATGCTTTCCCCCTATGACTGGGAACAAGGAAAGTATGTCCCCACTCACCACTCCTATTCAACATCCTACTGGAAATCCTAGCTAATGCAATTAGACAAGAAAAGGAAATAAAATATATACATATCGGGAAGGCAGAATTAAAACTGTCTTTGTTTGCAGATAATTGTTTATGTAGAAAATCCCGAAGAATCAAAAAAAAAAAAAAAAAAACCCTCTTGGAACTAAAAAGTTATTATAGCAAGGTTGCAGGATACAAGGTTAATACATACAAATCAATTGCTTTCCTCTATACCAGCAATGAACAGTTGGAATTTGAAAATTATAAACTTCTGCTATGGATTGAATTGTGTCCCCCAAAAACGTGTGTCAACTTGGCTAGACCATGATTCCCAGTATTGTGTGGTTGTCCATCAGTTTGTGATCTGATGTGATTATCCTATGTGTTGTAAATTCTAACCTCTATGATGTTAATAAGGCAGGATTAGAGGCAGTTTTGTTAATGAGGCGGGACTCAATCTATAGGATTAGGCTGTATCTTGAGTCTATCTCCTTTGAGATATAAAAGACAGAAGCATACAGAGAGGAGAGGGGCCTCATGCCATCAAGAAAGAAGCACTGGGAATGGAGTGCATCCTTCGGACTTGGGGTCCCCGTGCTGAGAAGCTCCTAGACCAGGGGAAGACTGATGACAAGGATTGTTCCCCAGAATCGACAGAGAGAAAGCCTTTCCCTAGAGCTGGTGCCCTAAATTTGGACTTCTAGCTTCCTAGACTATAAGAGAATAAATTTCTGTTTGTTAAAGCCATCCACCTGTGGTATTTCTGTTATAGCATCACTAGATAACTAAGACACATACCATCACCTACATTAGCACCAAAAAATCAAATACTTATTCTAACGAAATATGTATAAGTTCTACATAAAGAAAACTACAAATCTCCATTGAAAAAACCAAAGAAAATCTAAATAAATGGAGAGATACTCCATGTTCATGTATGAAAAGACTTAATATTATTAAGATGTCAAGTCTTCCCAATTTTATCTATAGATTCAGGGTGATCCCAACCAAAATCCCAGCATGCTATTTTGTGAGTACTGAAAAACAGATCCCAAAGTTTATACGGAAAGGCAAAAGACCCAGAATAGCCAATACAATACTATAGAAGAACAGAGTTGGAGGACTGACATTACCCAACTTTAATACTTACTATAAAGCTACAGTAATCAAGACAGTGTGATATTGGCCAAAGAACAGGCAAATAGATCAGTGGGACAGAATAGAGTCTAGAAACAGATCCAGACAAATATAGTCAACTGATCTTTGACAAAGGAGTAAAAGCAATTTAATAGAGAAAGGGTAGTCTTTTCTGCAAACAGTGCTGGAACAACTGAAATCCTCATGCAAAAAAATAAATCTAGACAAAGCTTACATTCACAAAAGTTAACTCAAAATGAATCACAGACCTAAACGTAAGATTCAAAACTATACAATTTCAAGAAGATAACATAGGAGAAAATCTAGGTGATCTTGGGCTTGGTAATGACTTTTTAGATACAACACCAAAAGCATGATCCACAAAAGAAAAAAATTGATAAGTTGGACTTCATTAAAATTAAATACTTCTGCTCTGCTGAAAGACACTGCTAAGAGAATGAAAATACAAGCCACAGACTGGGAGAAAGTATTTGTAAAACACTTATCTGACAAAGGACTTGTATCAAAAATATACAAAGAACTCTTAAAACTCAACAATAAGAAAACAAACAACCCAGCTACAAAATGGGCAAAAGATCTGAACAGATACCTCACCAAAGAAGATATCCAGACGGCAAATAGGCATATGGAAAGATGTTCAACATCATATGTCATCAGATAATCACACATTAAAACAATGAGATACCACTACACATCTGTCAGAACTGCTAAAAGCCAAAACACTGATAAAACCAAATGCTGGTGAGGATGTGGAACAACAGGAATTCTCATTCATTGCTGGCAGGAATGCAAAATGGCACAGACGATTTGACATACGGTCTTGAAGTTTCTTACAAAGCTAAACATAGGCTTAGCATATGATCCAGCTGTCACACTCCTAGATATTGACCCAAATGAGTTAAAATATCTGATCACATAAAAACCTGCACATGAATATTTATGAGCTTTACTCATAATTGCCAAAAATTGGGAACAACTAAGATTCCCTTCAATAGATGAATGGGTAAACAATTTGTGGTACATCCATATAATGGAGTATTACTCGACAAAAACAAAAAACAAAAAACAAAAAACTATCAAGGTACAAAGAAGCATGGAGAAACCTTAAATGCATACTGCTAAGTGAAGGAAGCCAGTCTGAAAAGCTGCTTACTGTAAGACTCCAACTATATGACATTCTGGAAAAGGCAAAACTAACAGGGACATAAAAAGATTATTGGTTGCCAGGAGTTCAGGTGGAAGGAGGGAGGAAGGAATAGGTGGCACACAGGGCATTCTTGGGGCAGTGAAACTATTCTGTGTGACACTGTAATGGTGGAGACGTGACCTTATGCATTTGTCAAAACCCATAGGACTGTACAACACAAAGAGTGAACCCTAATGTAAGCTATAACTTTAGTTACTAATGATGTGATAATATCGGTTCATTAATTGCAACAAATGTACCACAGGAATGCAAGATGTTAATAATAGGAGGAACAGCGTGCAGAGGGTATGTGAGAATTCTCCGTACCTTCTGCCCAATTTTTCTGTAAACTTAAACTACTCCAAAAATTAAAGTCTATTTAAAAAAGTTAACAAAACCCAAACCAAATTCTACTTGTGCGATATTCCAAGCAACCCAGACAAACCTCAAAGGAACTCTGGAATTCTGAAGAGTTTTTTGGGGGAAAAAAGTCCATAATATCTTTAAAAGAAAAAAAAAAAAAAGGATTTGTACCTGGCTTCGGAATATTCTCTATTCTCGTACAATGCTATCACTTAACATAGATATAATACGGTGAGTTTATTTTTCTGAGTTGATGCTAAAATTTTTATCACAACACAAAAAACCAGTTGAAACATTCAGCTCAGCAATTTTGAAGCCGTATGATAGGCCTAGTGCAATCTGTAAGCTCCTAGAGGGAATAGCTGTGTTGTTTGAACAATACTGGAAATTTTTCCTAAATTGTCATAAATAAAGCTTCTATTAACCTCTCTTTCCCAAAATCACCTGCCATATTATCAGATGATTATGATAGGCTTAAAAGAAATTAAAAAATCAGAATTGATTACAAAATATCTTAGACCAAAATGTAAATGTAATTCTCAAGACAGACAGAAACCTTCTGTCACTGAATGTTCTCCCTCTCACTGTGGCCCTCAGAAGCTGCCGTGACTGCTGCTGGAAAGATTTTATTCAATACCAAAGCATCTTTGACTTCCAGTTCAATATCTATGTCACATACAAGCCCATACTAAACTGAAATTTTATAATTTCATTGTTAATACTCCTTAATATTTTCTTTTTATTTAATTCAAAGTATGATGTTTCACCATATTAATAAGCTATATTTTTTGGTACATGAATAGAAGGGATAATAAATGACCATTTGATTGACAGAATTAATTTAGGGAGCAATGTACACCCAGAACTAGTCTAACCTACCATTTTCTCTCTCTCAGTGTAAGTGTCCTAGACTTATTAAAAGTACATATTGGTCTCCTTGCCTAAAATAATCTTCCATCTACCTGTTCAAATTCTAGTTGATCAATTTAGGGCCCAGTTAAAGGCAAGTCTTTCACAAAGCATTTCCTGACTACCCACATTCATCTTCTTTACCTCTAGTCTCTATCTAAATCATTTAGCACTTAGTAATAGACTGCCTTATATTACTTGCTATCATTTTATGTTTTAGAACCACCTAAAATGCACTAAATAATTGACAATTATTCCAGTCTGAACAGATAGTCCAAAATAGTGATATGAGTCAAATTCACTAAAATTGTGAACTTTTTCTCCTTAAAGTCTAGTGTAGTCCAATACAAACATAAGTTCAAAACTACTATTGACTTGGATTCTTCAATCAGCTAGTTCTAACAACTGGTTTATGGAAAACTAAGATGAATAACTTCCTTTCCCCCACCCCTACACATACACACAACACACACACACACAACACATTCAACCTCACACACCAGAGCACAATTCTGTACATGAATAGCAACTGTGCAGAAATAAACTCCATGGGAACTAAAGCAATAACATTTTTTGAGAACTCACTATGTGCAAAATGCACATCTATAGTTGTAACTTTTAGCCCAAATTCATAGTCTATTACACTGGCAGTCAGGGCCTGCCTCTGAGCATTGGGCTGCTAGGTTAATCTGGAAATTTTCTTCTTGGCTCAGACATGAAACCAAGCTGAGAAAAAAATGGCGGCGGGGGTGGGGGGGCGGTTAGTGGTCCTCCCCCTGCAATAAGAAAACATGTATTCCAACAAACCGAAGAAAATTGAGGTCACTCTTTGAAGTTAAAACTACATATTGCTTTGAGTTCAAATTCTTTCTATTAAGACGTAAGATTTATTGTAAGTATACTGTTTGAGTAAGACTAAGAAAGCTGAATATTATTTCAGGTTTGCAAGCCATAAGGAAAAATAGTGCCTTTAGGTTTTCCATTCGACTAGGAAAATTATAGTTTCATATTTGCAACACTAAAGCTAATGCAGTGTCAGCACCTCCATCAAACTCCATTGTTCAGCAGTTTATAATTCAAGCAGAAATGTTCACTCCAAGCCCAAACTTGGCCTACACAATCTCAAAGAAAATGATGAAAAAACTATTTTGGCTAATGCTGAGTTATAAAAGCAAAAGAGAGGGTGCTTTTATAAAGTGCTTTGAAAAACATCTCTGAAAATTTGAGACTGTAACTGGGGATTACTGAGTTGACATCCTTCCCTCCTAAAGTTATAGAAATGACCAAAAATTCCATGACGTCATGTCAGCATTAGGTTGTATTATAACTACTTTCATGAAATTCTTCATGAGGACTAATTTCACTATCAGGCAGAATTACTGTTCACAGAAAAAAGACAATTACAGTAGAAAACAGGACAGATAGGCACAAATTTTCTCATGAGGGCAGCACAAAACTTTCACAAAACTTTACACTCCTTTTTACTTTAAATACTAACTCATGTACTGCACACACATATAAAATGAAACAATACTTTTTCCAGTTTCTAAAGTAGTTCAGAATGCCAGACTGGAATTCCCAGAATCAACCTTCTTCCTCCCAAACAGTTAACTTGGACTTAGAAATAGTTTAGTGTAGAAGTGGATTTTCAGCTTCTGGTGACAAGAGCTATTGGCTCCCCAACTCACTGGAAGTGGGCGGATGTAGGTGGGGTGGGGAGCTAGCTAGTTCTAGTCATTTGAAGTCATGCAGCAGGTGGGTTGGAGATTGCCTGGTGCCTTTGTAGCATTATATGGATAGTCTGGCAGCCAAACCCTGATTGCTCTGGTCTTCTACACCTTCAAAATATATAAGAATCCTAGTAAGTTGTATCAGGGCATTAAATAAGAAAGTCATCCTTTCCTATCTGTAGAAGGCTCACTTATACATTGCTGCTGTAGGCACTCTAAATGTGTTTTCACTCAGCATTTACTGAACCCCTTCTACGGGCCAGGCTACAAATGACAAAATCCGTGTCCTCCAGATGTCTGGGGGAAGGGAATAGTTCATAAAGACAACTTCCGGTACAATTGTGAAGTGCCATCAGTACAATTTCAAGACTTCATTGAAAAGGGTCTTGAGGCGTCAGAGTGTCACCTCCTCTCCTCCCCACAGTGCACTGCACACCACTCTGAAATCGCACTAATTCCCCGTCGTTCCTTCCTTCTTCCCTTTAACGCTCACTCGTTTATCAAGGATTCCCTGCGGGTGGGACGCTCCGTCGTTTTTGAGCTGAAGGATCAGGTCTGGGTGAGCTGTGCCAAGTACCAAAGAGTTTTCTGAGGGAGGGCACAGGTAGCGGAGCAGCCTGGGAGGCTCTGGCCTGGCGTCTGGCACTGCTAGGGCAGAAAGGGCTTAAAGGACCCGGGCTCACCTGATTGAAGTGTGCAGAAATGAGTGAGGGCTCCCATATCTTAGAACTGTTGCTCAGAGCCCCTCCTTTATCTTTCTTGGGTGCCATGCAAAGGACGGGAGGAGCATTGGCCTCTATACCGGCCTCAGGCCCTGCCTAAGCGTCCTGGCTGTCATAGTAACGGAAACCACTCCCAGTTCCAGGACAAATTCGGTTCCCCTCCCCCAAACCTGGTCTGAATTCGTGGTTCAACGGCCTCCGTTGCCATAGCAACAGGGTTTCTGCGCGCGCACTGCAGTTTGGGCGGGACTCCCGGTCACCCAGTCTGAATCTTAACTTTCCCGCAGCAGAGCTGCGCAAACTGACTACGGGACCCGACTGGCTTCGGGTTGGTCAGGCCACTTTCTTTCACACCCTTCGATCCTCTGGTTTTTCTTGTTGTCGTCTCTGGTCTGAGGTATTGTCTAGAAACACAAAATCTCTGAAATCCCTCCAGCGACTTCAAGTTTTTTTTCTGGTCCGAGTAACCTCAGGAGGCAGCCCGTGACTTCTTCCAACTGCTCAAATCTGCTTCTAATACTTCCTTATATGAAGCAAAATCATGTCTCCTTCCGACCTCCACCGTCTGATCTTAGTTCTGCTACCGAGGGCCTTACTAAAAAGTCCGATCACTCTTACTCTTGATCCTTTAATTGTAGATGAGGGTATTGTCTTTCTACATGGTCTAATCCGCATAAACAGCTCCAGTTCTTTAAACTCTCTCCCATTGACAAGTAGAGTCTCTCTCCCTAACTTTTTCCCACCTTGCTCTCATTAATATCTGAAATTTCATAGTCAGTGAGATTCCTCAAAATAATGATAGTAATAATGATGATAAGAACAGCTGTCATTTCTCGAGCACTGGCTAATACTTGTCGTTGTTATTTCATTTAATTCTCACAACAACCTTACCCCAAATTCTACAGCATACAACCCATGGATACAGTATTAGGATCCAGGATTATCTGAGTCCCTAATCTAGTATGCTTAATCTTTACACTCCTAAACTATCACTGTTTTTGGCCTGCCAAAATGAGGGATGCCCCCCTTTGCGGCTGAACTTACTTTTTTGTATGTATGTATGTGTGTGTGTTTATTTTTGCAGTGAGACAAACGTGAGGATACCCAGCGGCAGAGCCCAAGGAAAAGTGTTTTGCTATCTCTTTAGTTCATATATAGTACAGTGCTACCTGATGCTTAACTATTCCCCCAGACCCTGCACTTCGCCTGAAGGTGCAATGGGTTTATCCCAGTGGGCTAGGGTGATTGAGGTGATGTATACAGCCTAAAGCTTCACTTTGGACAGCACAACTGCCAAGTGACCTTCCACAGAAGGCAGATGGTCTGACCCTTTTTATTGCTTGCTTTGAAGAAGAAATTGTGGGTGGTGAGTGATAATCCAGTGACTACTCTCTTACTTCATTTGGGGAGCAGGTTTAATGATGATACTTTTTCTCAACTCTTGTTCCTCATTTGGAGCAATGGAAAGATTTGGACCAACCCTCCATACTTTAATACAAATATTAAAGCATACTTTCTAGAGAAAATCTTTTCACAGGAAATTTGAAGAAATTCTAAGGTTTTCTTTCTTGTTGCAAACTGTATGACACATCTTCTGGGAGGGAATAGACCTATGCAGCTGAGCCACGAGTCACATCTGGAAACCCTCTCTTCCTGTCATGAGAATAAAAAGACTGATGCATGGTGATGCCAGAGGGATCATGCCAGAAGGGAATTTTCCTGAGGGTCTCCATAGCAACCACCTAGCCTGCAACTGATTCATTTCATAGGATTTTCTCCAAAATTTTGTTCTCCCCTAAAATGGGCTTAACATTAGAAGATGAAAATCGTCTTTTGATTATTGCTTGAAAATAAAGATGAATCTCTAAACAATTATTGATTACATCATTCTGAATTTTCATCATAAATATTCGCATAGATTTAAGCTATTTAGGAAAAAAAAAGTCCTGCCTTTTTATTAAAAAAAAGTAGTAAAAAGTTTGTTGGCATTCCAGTTATGTCTATAAAAAATTAATTAGAGATTTATGCAGGCATAACACATTACTAATTTTCTTTCTTCTTAAATGTGAACACATATTTCAAAATAAAACATACTATGTGCAATCAATTCAGCCAAATTACTAGCAGATGATTGATAAAATAAGTTACAGATAAGGAAGAGACTCAAAGGGGAAAAAATGAAATAAGTAGAAAAAAGTAAAATTGCTCTTCTAAAATTGCAGAGAAAGTGTCACTAACTATGTCTCACAAATAATTGCCCAACCCTAGTTTTGGCTGCCATAAAATGTTTGTGATATTTTTTGTGGCAAAAACTGTCTAGCTGTTCATCAAAAATTTCCTTTTCTTTCTTCCTGCTATGAGAGTCAGAAACATTTCTCAGCCTCCCTTATCATTACGTGTGAACGTAAGACTGCATTCTAGCCAATGGAACATGAGTGAAAGTATGCATCGCCACATCCGAGCTTGGCCCTTGAAAACTTCTCCCAAGCATTGTTCATGCTCTTCCCCTACCTGCCTAGATGTTGATACCTAGGGTGAAAGTCTTGAACTCCTGTATGAGTGCTGTGGCACAGAGGTCTCCCCTTCCCATGATTATCATCCCCCGTTTCCACTCCCTAACCTGTCCATCCCTACCCCTCACCCCTGCTCCTCATCAAAGAATATTTGCTTGGGACCGTTATGTGGATGAGAAATAAACTTTTATTTTCTTAAGCCACTGAAATATTGAGGTTTGTTATAGCAACTGGGGTTACACTGAGAACTCTAACATTTATGATAATTTTCATTTGGGAATCAACTTTTAATAAATCTAACAGTAGCCAGCCTTCTTGCACTGCCTAATAACACAACCTTGTTACTTTCAGGTACCCAGGACACAATACTGGCCACTATGAGAGGCACAAAGATCTAATCCCTGCCCCTGGGGAGACTGCATCTAGTATTGCCCACCCTATCTCAAACTTTACCTTGCCTTTCCATCAGCTTGTACAATATATTCTTTCACTTCTTACTTTATCAAGTAAATCTATTTCTTACATTAAATAAGTGGTTTGCAAAATGTGTTACACACCACATACAACGGAATATCACTCTGCCATAAAGAGAAATGAAGTCCTGATAATGCTACAACATGGATGAATCTTGACAACATTATGCTGAGTGAAATAAGTCAGTTGTGAAAGGACAAATATTGTATGATCCCACTTATATGAAATATCTACAATAGGCAGATGTATAGAGACCAAAGTCTATTCGGGGTTACCAGGAGTCAGGCAAGTGGGGGAGGGAGAGGAAGTCAGTGCTTGGGGAGCGTTGAGCTTCTGTTAAAGGTAATGGAAATATTAGAAACTGGGTAGGGGCGGTGGTTGTACAACATGATGAAAGTAATTAATGTCACTGAGTTGAACAAGTGAAAAGTGTTGAAATGGCAATTTTTTTGGTCATATATGTACTTACCACAATAAAAAAAAACAACAACAAAAAAGAGGGGGTTTACATATTCAAGAAAGACAACTAACTAGTCTGCTTATGTAACATACACTTATGAATATTTATGCCCATTTTTTAGAAGACAAACGAACAAGATCCAGTGCCTAGATGTCTATCTATATGTCTATACATAAATTCTAATGTAACAAATGATTTAAAGATTGATAGTTTTAAAAGCTAAAAATAAAGATTTCAGGATGGAATAAAGCACTTCCAGTATTTTAGTTTTTTTCTTTGTGAACTCCTTCCTGAATAAATTTAAATACAGAAGATATTTCAAAATTGATTAAAAGAATTTAGCATAAAGGTTTTTCTTACAGAATACCTTTTGCCTAGTTTTGGCCTTTTTCATTATTCTGGGGAAAGTGGTACTCTAAATAATTTATGATGTAAAATAGGAAGATATTATACAGCAACCAAATTTATAGGGGGTTTCATCATGGAATTGGTCTGTTTAATTTCAGAAAATAGGTGTGAATGACAATGTTCATAGTTTTCAAAAGAGAAAGCCATTCAGCTAAAAAGGGACCTTGCCAAGAACAGAAAAAAAAGCATTACCATCTGTCATACATTTATGATTTTGGTATAATAAATTGTTTCCCCCACTAAATATAAGTTGAAACTTTATAAGCATATACTTCACTACATAAATTTTCCCATATGTCAGTGGCTAAAACAAAACTATACTATTTGAAGAATTTTCTTTCCCATTGGCAGGGTTCGTTTGATTTAGTTTTCCCAGTAAGATTTTACATTTGATATTGTTTAGCTCACCAAGGATTGTCTACATCTCTATGTGTTGTTTCTTTAGGATACTATGATTACAGAGTAAGTTATTTTTTCAAATTTTATACTTTGATCTTGTGGTCTTCAATTTAATTCTTGTTCTGATGTAAAGTCTACCACATTATTTCTCATACTCAAACGGGTCTAGCCAGCTATTTATAACCTAGTATTTCCATTATTATTAAATAACATCAGTAGCTATGGGTCAATTCACTTTCAGGTCAAGATTCCAATATCCAAATCTGTTTAGCTGCAGCAACCTGCTTGCTTTGGGTTAAGAAGTCCTCACAGATGTCCACTGATTTCTCCAGTTGGCATTCTGCATCTAAGAACACCTTTCACTATATTTGTGTTATACTCCACCATGATCTTTGTGTTTATAACCTCCACAATAGAATGTTATAATGCACTGTCCTTGAGTTTTTATTGTGTGCGATGCAAAGGGCTGGATCTCTTTCAGCTACAGGATCGAAAACACATGGAGAATATTACACCTGCATTCTATGGTCAACTTTAGCTTCCTATTCAGTCTTGAGTGCAATTTAAAGTGTTGACTTTAATCTTTAAAGCCCCTCATTGTTTAGAAGCCAGTTACTCCAGCTATCACATCTCTCCCTATGCATCACTGTGGCAATTAAAGTCAGCTGCAGTGCTTGCTCTTTGTAATCCCAAGTGAGCTGTGGGGAGCCTGGGAGTAGATCTTTCTAAAGAAGAACTTCCCTAAGAACCTTCCATTTCTGTCAATGATAAAAGCAATATTCGACGTTTACAGTTGTGGCCTTGATGGTCTTGTCATCTATCCATAGGTTTCTGGAATCATAATTAAGTACCGTTGACTTAATTTTTATGTCATCTGTGGCCAGAGAGTTTAGAATACCAAATCTATTTTTTAATGGATCAGAAAAATAACAGTTGTAGATATTAAAAATAGACAAAGCTCAGATTCATCTGTTTCATATTTGTTAGTGTGGGAGTTTTCACTCTAGTGTTCTCTCAAGTTTTTCCTTGAATCTAATTTTAAAAGTCTTCAGTGAAGGGATTTGCCCCGAATCCTTTGGGGACCATTTCAGAATCTATAACTCGTGGTAAGTAAATTCCCTAAATGCTTAGCTGAATGTTTGATTTCTTAATGTTATATCAGATGTCTCTTACTTACAAGTTTGTACTATGTTAAATAATAACTTTCTCTTTACTGTATACAAGGTACAAAGGCTATGGTTGAGGTGAACCCCCTTCAGTCTAACAGACTGCACCAATTCATATGATGCCAGATCATGGAGCAGTCTTCTGAGGAGAAAAGATGATTGGTAACAGGGCTCTAAGGAACTGGTAGCATTATATATGATGACTTGGAGAAAGAGTGATTTCCAGTAATTTTCCTATCCTTCCTCCCTTACCCCTCTTGTTCCCCTATCCATCTTGACCCTCCTCTCTGACCCTCAGCCTTTCTTGAAAAATGCAGACTAGCACAAGAAATACGTCTGAATGACTTCCAGGGAAGTTTGTCTCTGACTATGATCTTGTAAGTATTAAATCCAACTTTTCATAGTAACCTTTTTTTTCCTGTCTCATCATATATGCCAATCCATGTTTCCATGGATTATTTTTGCTTTCGCAGGCTTTCCAATTTTGTGTAATGTTATGATGTTGAATGAACCCAAATTAAATGCTATATGTAGGATATCATTCTGTCCCACTAACTAAAAGAGTATCACTCAGTGGTGCCAAATGGCTTCATTTCCTCTTGTGTTTCAAACTCATAAACCATTGGTTTACCCAATAACTTTCCATGTTCTTTCTTAGGTTTCTTCTGCCCTCCAAATGTAGTATTTTATATCGTGTTCATCTCTCTGAAAGAAAATGAGTTTATCTGATTAAATACACTTTTATTTCACTGCTTGATTAGTGGTGTTTTTTTATAGGAATGGGGGGTTCTAGAAGAAGAAGATTCTAGAGGTGAACAGGTGAGGAAATTGTGACTTCAGTTTTGGACACGTTCAGTTTGTGTGTCCTTGAGACACTAAAAACATGTAAAGTAGGCAACTGGATACGTGGGTCAGAGAGGAGGTGTGGGCAGGAGATAGACACAGGAGCTTTATCTGCATAATGTAGCTGTTGAACCTGAGTATGAATGAGTTTGCCTAGAGAAACCCTTGAGTGACAAAGGGAGTGACCTAGGGCTGAGCCTTTAGGAAACCAACAGTCAATGACTGTGAGGAAGAGGATGGGCCTGTGAACAAATTCGTGGTCAGAGAGGTAGGAAATCCAGGCAAAGATTATGTCACTAAAACCAAAGGGCAAGTGTATTTCCAGAATAAGAAGTGGCCAGCAGCACTGAATGCTGCTGAGAGGTCAGGTAAGAAGGACTGAAAAGTATCTACTAGGTTAGGGACAAGATGATCAGTGGTGGTTAACTGCTTCAGTTTAAGGTCTTTGAAAAGTAGCAACTGTGTTCTTTATTCCTAAAAATAATTTGCAAATGATAGATTGATCTTTTCCCAATCCAAGATTTTGAAAAGCCCAAAGAGTTTGATAGGAACTCTGGTATTTTTGAGAACGGGAGGCATTTGAATGCAGTTCCCATGCAGGTAATTTTTCTTACTGTTCTTAGGTCAAACTAAACCTTAAGAGTGCATTTTTTTAAAATTATGTTTCCTATAGTTTGATATCATTATTGAACAATATCATTAATATCACACACAAGTAAAATTTTGCTGAAGATAATTAAAAAACGGTCAACAGGGAACTGCTAGAAATTCAAGCTGGATTCAGAAGAGGACCTGGAATGAGGAATATCATTGCTGATGTCACATGGCTCCTGGCTGAATGCAGAGAATACCAGAACGAAGTTTACCTATGTTTTATTGACTATGCAAAGGTATTCAACTGTGTGGATCATAACAAATTATGGATAACATTGTGAAGAATGGGAATTCCAGAGCACTTAGTCATGCTCATGAGGAACCTGTACATAGACCAAGAGACAGTTGTTTGAACATAGCAAGGGGATACTGCATGGTTTAAAATCAGGAAAGGTGTGTATCAGAGTTGTATCCTTTCACCATATTTATTCAATCTGTATGCTTACCAAATAATCTGAGAAGCTGGACTATAGGAAGAAGAATGCAGCATCAGGATTGGAGGAAGACTTATTAACGACCTATGTGTTAACACAACTTTGCTTGCTGAAAGTGAAGAGGACTTGAAGCATTTACTGATGAAAATCAAAGACTACAGCC
This sequence comes from Dugong dugon, assembly GCA_030035585.1. Classification (NCBI taxonomy): domain Eukaryota; kingdom Metazoa; phylum Chordata; class Mammalia; order Sirenia; family Dugongidae; genus Dugong; species Dugong dugon. The sequence continues at coordinate 160,293,038 of CM057462.1, forward strand.
TTCTATCTGGATTGCGCTTCAACATAAAGAAAACAAAAATCCTCACAACTCGACCAATAAGCAACATCACGATAAATGGAGAAGATATTGAAGTTGTCAAAGATTTCATTTTACCTGGATCCACAATCAACAACCATAGAAGCAGCAGTCAGAAAATCAAACAATGTGTTGCATTGGGCAAATAGGCTGCAAAAGACCTCTTTAAAGTGTTAAAAAGCAAAGATGTCACTTTGAGGACTAAGTTAAGCTTGATCCAACCCATGGTATTTTCAATTGCCTCGTATGCAAGGGCTCGACTGAAGAAGAATTTGTGCCTTTGAATTGTGGTGGTGGCAAAGAATGTTGAATATACCATGGACTGCCAGAAGAATGAACACATCTGTCTTGGAAGAAGGACAGCCAGAGTGCTCCTTAGAAGCAAGGATGGCGACACTTCATCTCATGTACTGTCATGGATTGAATTGTGTCCCCCAGAAATGTCTGTCAGCTTGGCTGGGTCATGATTCCCAGTATTGTATAATTGGGTACCATTTTCCTTATGTGTTGTAAATTCAATCACTATGATCTAATAAGATGGATTAGTGGCAGTAATACTGATGAGGTATACAAGATTGGATAGTGTCTTAAGCCAATCTCTTTTAAGATATAAGAGAGAGAAGTGAACAGAGACACATGGGAGCCTCACACCACCAAGAAAGCAGTGCCGAAAGCAGTGCCAAGAGCAGAGGGTGTCCTTTGGACATGAAGTTCCTGCACAGAGATGCTCTCAGACCAAGGGAAGACTGATGACACAGATCTTCCTCCAGAGCCAACAGAGAAAGCCTTTCCCTGGAGCTGATGCCCTGAACTTAGACTTGTAGCCTACTAGACTGTGAGAGAATAAATTTCTCTTTGTTAAAGCCATCCACTTGCGGTATTTCTGTTATAGCAGCACTAGATGACTAAGACATGTACTTTGGACATGTTATCAGGAGGAACCAGTCCCTGGAGAAGGACATCGTGCTTGGTAAAGTAGAGGGTCATAAAAATAGTAGAAGATCCTCAATGAGATGGATTGACACAGTGGCTGCAACAAACGGCTCAAACAGCAACAGCTGTGAGGATGGCGCAGGACTGGGCAGTGTTTTGTTCTGTTGTACACGGGGTTTCTATGAGTTGGAACAGACTCAACGGCACCTAACAACAACAACATAGTTTGATGTGCAGTGAATTATTTTATAAATCATATTTATCATAAGCTATTATCACAATACTAGAAAAAAGTTACACAGCTTTTATTGCATGCATTTTCTTATTTGAAATCTTGTCTTTATCAGTGAGCATTGGCCTCTAAGTGAAGTCTAAAGAAATATTCACAATACTTGCATCTTTTAAGTTTTCAAGAAGCTTAAAAGGGGATTTCATGGAAACCTGAAGAGTATTTCTACTAGAAATTACTAATTGTATAATAGGGTGAAAACTATCTTTAATTATATTTTGTGAAGTCCCCAACCTGAAGACAGAGGAGGAATTCATTTCTGTCACCTTTCAAATACCTATTCTCAGAAAACTTCCAAGGAGAGATTCACCGTATGGCTGATATAAATAGATATAAGGAAAGGATATGAGGGAAAAGAAACACTTGGAGTCAGACATTAGAAAGAAAAGGAAAATAATAAGAAAAAATTCTTTGAAAAATAAAATAAATTCAGTAAATGCACACGTCAATCAGCAGAACAAATACTGCTTCTAAAGGTCTTGTTAGAGGCAGCTGTCTCTGTCTGCCTCACTCCATTTCTGAGTGAATCCATTCAGGTTCTCCACCATTTCCTTTATAGGAGCCAACGTTTTCTAACTTTGCCTACCAAAATAATGACTTCATTGACTCTTTCTCATATCTCAACTCTCTATTATATTAAGCAAAACAAAACCACATTCTTTGTTCTGTTATGCCTCGATCAGTGTGCTTCAATCTTTCCTTTTGTGCATACCAGTACCTTCTTCATGCCTCCATAGTTCTTTTTTCTTAGGCTAGCTATAATCTCTGGGCCTCTATTTTTGGCCACAATCTAGTTAAACAATTTGTTGATCATCCACATCTTAAAAATTTTATGATTCTTTTTGCATAACTATATGGATTCTACCTGAGCCGGCCGTCTTGATCCTTTATAGTGTGGCCATTTTCTCCACTATCTTTTTAGGTTATAACGATTGCCAATTTATCCCACTAAATTCCTCATTTTATTGAAACTGTTTGTATTAAGCTTAAGTTACTCACATTTATGCTCATAATTTCTTTTCCCTTCCCTTTCACCCTGGTAGAAGTTTGAAACCCTATTAAGCTATTTGCTAGCATGGTTTCCATAACCACTCTTAATATTAGCTGTTTAACTTGCCATTTACTCCTTCCTCAGCACAACAGAAGCTTATTAAAAATCAGACAATCAAATTATAGAGCTGAGAGGCACTTCCAAAGATCATTTGTACTCAGAGGACAACAGTCTTCTAGGTTCAGTTCCCTGCCCCACTCCTTGGGAGCTGTGTGAGGAACTTGAGAGATTACTGAACTTCTTTTTGCTTCAGTTCTTTATCTGTGAAATGGGGATAATCATATTTACATTATAGGTTTTGTGTGAAGATTAAATTAATGGATATAAAAATCTTAGAACAATTCATAGCATACACTATGCCCTTGATAAATGCTAGCTAATATATCTATTTTGAAATAAACATTTTATTTTACAATATTTTTAGATTTACAGGAAATTTGCAAAGATAGTACAGAGAATACACATGTACCCTGTACCCGGTATTCCCTATTGTTAACACTTTGTATTAGTATGGAGCCCTGGCTGCTGTCTAAGGCTGGGTTCTCTAGAGAAGCAAAACCAGTAAAGCATATAAATATATAGAGAGAGACATTTATATCAAGGAAATGGCTCAAGTGATTGTAGAGGCTGGAACGTCTCAAGTCTGTGGATTAGGATAGAGGCTTCTCCTGATTCACGTAGCCACAGGGGCTGGTGAACCCAAGATTGGCAGGTCGGAGAACAGGGTTCTTGCTCACAGGCTATGAAGATCAGTGAATCCCAAGATTGGCAGGTAAGCTGCTAGGTCAAGTCCCAAGAACCGGAGGTCAGACAAACAGGAGGCAGCTTCAGGATCCAGAGCAGGCAAAACCCAGAACATCCGCTTGTATTTGGATTCAGACCACACTCCCAAGGAAACTTGCTTTCAACTGATCGGCTACTCACAGCAGATCCCATCATGGGGATGATCACATATAAACATATAAACAGTGAGAATCATGGCCCAGCCAAGTTGACACGCAATCTTAACCATCACAGCTGCTAACCAAAATGTCAGCCGTTCAATCCACCAGTTGCTCCTTGGAAACTCTGTGAGACAGTTCTACTCTGTCTTACAGGGTCACTATGAGTCAGAATCAACTCGAGAGCAATTTTTTTTTTTTTTTAGTTCATTAGTATTGTACATCTGTTGCAGCTAATGAACTAATATTGATATACTATTAGTAACTAATAGTTTTATCTAATATTCTTTTTCTGATCCAGGATCCCATCCAGGATACCACATTACATTTAGATGTCATGTTTCCTTAGGCTTCCCTAGATGGTGACAGTTTCTCAGACTTTCCTTGTTTTTAATGATCTTGATAGTTTTTAGGTGGTCAAGTATTTTGCAGAATGTCCCTCAATGTAGGTTTGTTTGATGTTTTTCTTATGATAAGACTGGGGTTATGGGCTTTGGGGAGGAAGACCACAGAGTTAAAGGCCATTCTCATCATATCAAGGGTACATGTTATCAGTGTGACTTATCACTGATGATATTAACTTTGATCACCTGGCTGAAGTTACTTTTTCCCTTCTTTTCCACACAGTACTCTGAAAGGAAGTCACCATGTGCAACCCACACTTTAGGAGTGGGGAGTTATGCTCCCTCTCCTTAAAGGGGAGATATCTACATAAGTAATTTTAAATTCTTCTGTATGGGATATTTGCCTATTTTCCCTCATTTATTTATTTATTCAATCATTTATTTATATTCGTATGGATTCATGAATATTTATTTCATACTTCGATTGCAATCTAGTGCAACTTTATTTTCTTACTCAAATTGTCTCAGCATTGGTAATCAGGAGCTCTTTCAGTTGGCTCCTGTGACCCTTTGTCATACTCCCACCCCTGCCATTGTTTTGTTTTTTGAGCACTTTCTTACTTTCTAGCACTACAGAATGCTGTAGGTTCATCTTGCTATCTCCAAAGAATCCTGGTTCCTTTTATTGGAAAATGGTATCAGAAACCAAGATCTGGCTGCTGGGTGTACTCATTGATAGTAGAGTATGTCTTAGTTACCTAGTGGTGCCATAACAAAGAATATTACAAGTGGGTGGCTTTAAAGAACAGGAATTTATTTTCTCAAAGTTCTGGAGGCTAAAATTCCACGAAGGAAATTTACTTGTAATTTTTTTTTTCATCCTGTCCTTGTTTGGTTTTTAGTAACAAAGTTATACTAGTGTATGAAAATTGATTGGGTAGTATTTCCCTTTTTCCTGTTTGCTGAAGGAGTTTGTGTAAGATTGGAATGATTAGTTCCTAGAATGTGTGAGAAATAATCTGCAAAACTGGATGGGCCTGGTGATTTTTTTTTGTGAAAGACATTTAATTATTGATTTGATTTTCTTAATAGTTTTAAAATTATTTAAGTTTTTTAGTTATTCTTGAGCCAGTTTTAGTGAGACACATATTTCTAAGAATTTTTCCATTTCTTCTGTTTTTAAAATTAATGATATAAATATGGTTATAATATTCTGCATCATTTTTCTCATTGAAGGTTTGTAATTATATCCCCTTTCTTTATTTCAAAGGTTGTGTATGTGTGCCTTCTTTCTTTTTTTCTTGAGTAATCTTCCCAGAAGTTTTGTCTGTTTTATTAGTGGTTTTTAAGAACGGCTTTGGCCTTTTTTGATCCTCTCAATTGTATGTCTCCACACACCTGTCAGTTTGTTGTACTGTGGTGGCTTGTGTGTTGCTGTGATGCTGAAAGCTATGCCACCAGTATTTCAAATACCAGGAGGATCGCCCATGGTGGACAGGTTTCAGTGGAGCTTCCAGACTAAGACAGACTAGGAAGAAAGACCTGAGGTCTATTGTTGTTGTTGTTAGGTGCCTCTGAGTCAGTTCCGAATCATAGTGAGCCAATGTACAACAGAACGAGACACTGCCTGGTCCTGCGCCATCATCACAGTTGTTACGCTTGAGCCCATTGTTGCAACCACTGTGTCAGTCCATCCCACTAGGGGTCTTCCTCTTTTTCACTGACCCTCTACTTTACCCAGCACGATGTCCTTATCCAGGGCCTGATCCTTTCTGATAACGTGCCCAAAGTATGTGAGGCATAGTCTCGCCATCTTTGCTTCTAAGGAACATTCTGGTTGTACTTCTTCCAAGAATGATTTGCTGTTCTTTAGGCAGTTCATGGTACATTCAATATTCTTTACCAACACCACAATTCAAAGACGTCAATTCTTCTTTGGTCTTCCTTATTCATCATCCAGCTTTCACATGCAAACGAGGAGATTGAAAACACTATGGCTTGGGTAAGGCACACCTTACTCTTCAAGGTAACATCTTTGCTTTCCTACACTTTAAAGAGGTCTTTTGCAGCAGATTTTCCCAGTACAATGCGTCTGTTGATTTCTTGACTGCTGCTTCCATGTTGATTGTGGATCCAAGTAAAATGACATTCTTGACAACTTCAATCTTTTCTCCACTTATCATGGTGTTGCTTATTGGTCCAATTGTGAGGATTGTTTTTCTTTATGTTGAGGCTGTGGTCTTTGATCTTCATCAGTGTTTCAACCCCTCTTCACTTTCAGCATGCAAGGTTGTGTCATCTGCATATAGCAGGTTGTTAATGAGTCTTCTTCCAATCCTGATGCCATGTTCTTCATATCGTCCAGCTTCTCTGATTATTTGCTCAGCATATAGATTGAATAAGTATAGTGAAAGGATATGATCCTGTCGAACACCTTTCCTAACTTTACACCAAGCAGTATCCCCTTGTTCTGTTTGAATGACTGCCTGTTGATCTATGTACAGTTTCCTCACTGAGCACAATTAAGTGTTCTGAATTCCTATTCTTCACAAGGTTATCCGTAATTTGTTATGATCCACACAGTCGAATGCCTTTGCGTAGTCAATAAAACACAGGTAAACATCTTTCCGGTATTCTCTGCTTTTAGCCAGGATCCATCTAACGTCAGCAGCGATATCCCTCATTCCCTGTTCTCTTCTGAATCTGGCTTGAATCTCTGGCAGTTCCCTGTTGATACACTGCTGTAACCGCTTTTGAATGATCTTTCAGCAAAATTTTACCTGTGTGTGATATTAATAATATCGTTCAATAATTTCCGCATTTGGTTGGATCACTTTTCTTTGGAACAGGCATAAATATGGATCTCTTCCAGTCAGTTGGCCAGGTAGCTGTCTTCCAAATTTCTTGACATAGACGAGTGAACATTTCCAGTGCTGCATTCCTTTGTTGAAACATCTCAATTGATATTCTGTCAATTCCAGAAGCCTTGTTTTTTTGCCAATGCCTTCAGTGCAACTCGGACTTCTTCCTTCAGTACCATCGGTTACTGATCATATGCTACCTCCTGAAATGGTCAAATGTCGACGAATTCTTTTTGGTATAGTGACTCTGTGTATTCCTTCCATCTTCTTTTGATGCTTCCTGCGTTGTATAGTATTTTCCCCATAGAATCCTTCAATATTGCGAATTGTGGCTTGAATTTTTTTCTTCAGTTCTCTCTGCTTGAGAAATGTTGAGTGTGTTCTTCCCTTTTGGTTTTCTATCTCCAGGTCTTTGCACATGTCATTATAATACTTTACTTTGTCTTCTTGAGCTGGGCTTTGAAATCTTCTGTTCAACTCGTTTACTTCATCATTTCTTCCTTTTGCTTTAGCTACTCTTTCAAGAGCAAGTTTCAGAGTCTCTTCTGACATCCAGTTTTATCTTTTCTTTCTTTTTTTAATGACCGCTTGCTTTCTTCATGTATGATACCCTTGATGTCATTTTGCAACTCATCTGATCTGCAGTCATTAGTGTCAAATGCATCAAATCTATTCCTGAGACAGTTTCTAAATTCAGGTGGGATATACTCAAAGTTGTACTTTGCCTTTTGTGGAATTGTTCTAATTTTCTTCAGTTTCAACCTGAACTTGCATATGAGCAATTGATGGTCTGTTCTGCAGTCAGTCCCTGGCCTTTTTCTGACTGATAATATTGAGCTTTTCCATCGTGTCTTTCCACAGGTGTAGTCGATTTGATTCCTGTATATTCCATCTGGTGAGGTCCATGTGTATAGTTACTGCTTATGTTGGTTAAAAAAAAAGGTATTTGCAATGAAGTAGTAATTGGTCTTGCAATATTCTATCATGCACTTTCCGCCATCATTTCTATCACTGTGATGGTTAAGATTGTGTTAACTTGGCTGGGCCATGATTCTCAGTGTTTAAATGTGATCAATCCCATCATTGAATATACTGTGAGTAGCCAATAAGATGAAAGGGAGTTTCCTTGGGGGTGTGGACTGCATCCAAATATAAGCAGATGTTCTGGCTTTTTGCTCACTCTGGATCCTGTGGCTGCCTCCTATCATCTCATCTCCAGTTCTTGGGACTTCAGCTGTCAGCTTATCTGCTGAACTTAAGATTCGTCCATCTTCACAGCCTGTGAGCAGAGCCCTGCTCTCTGACCTGCCGATCTTGGGTTTGCCAGCCCCTGCAGCTATGTGAATCAGGAGAAACCTTGCTGTCTTGCCTGCCAGTCTTGGAATTCGTCAACCTTAACAGCCTGTGAGCAGGAGCCCTGCTCTCTGACCTGCTGATCTTAGGCTAGCCAGCTTCTGCAGCTGCGTGACTTGGGAGAGGCCTCTACCCTGATCCATGGACTTGGGATGTTCTAGCCTCTACAATTGTGTGAGCTGTATCCTTGATATAAATCTCTCTCTCTGTCTCTCTCTCTTTCTCTCTCTCTCTATATATACGCTTTACTGGTTTTGCTTCTCTAGAGAACCCAGTGTAAGACATTTGGTACTGAGAGTGGTTCTAGAGAAACAAAATTGTAAGGATGAGTTTTCTAAATTGGTTCTCAAGTCTGGTTAGTCCTAAAGATGTTGATGACTCTGCATCCAGCAGTAAAGAGGGCGCTGCTAATCCATAGCATGAGGTGGTGTTACAAATACACAAAATATCATTACCAGCTGATCAGTTATTGGTGAAAGGTGAGTCTCAGAATAAACACATGTGTGATATCTTTCTACAGCTTTGTCAGAATGAGAAGTATAATGAAGCTGGTTGGTTTGTCTCACTTTCACTAGATGAACTGGTGAAAGAGATGCGCTCAGGGCTTCAGAGTCAAAGCTCAAGTGCTGCATACATGACCTCAAGGCTTCTACTTGTGCTTTGAAAGAAAGCCTTATTTCTTGTAGTAACAGAGCTGAAATTGCTGAAAACCAAACCCAGAGTCTTATTGCAAGAGTGGCTGAATTACAATGCCAGCTCAATTGCCAACCTCGAGAGGTGTATGAAGTTAAAGTAAGGGCATTGATTGGGAAGAAATGGGATACTGAAACTTGGCATGGGGACATATGGTCAGATAATCAGGAGGCTGGGGACATTGATCCCATGAATTCCATTGAATCACTTCTGCGAGCAGAACAAGTCCCATCTGAAGAGATTATTTCATGTTGGTCTGCTAAACCACCCTGCCCAGAAAAACCATTAGCCCCTCCACTCCCATCTAATGAGATTAGCCCTAGCCCAGCTGCTCTAAAGAGCCCTTACCTGAGTCATTGACTGGGGCATTGCCTGAGGCAGATGCTTTACAAGACAATGCTGAAAGTTCTCAAAACAATTCCACACTACCGATTTTGGCTTCTAGACCTATAACTAGGCTTAAGTCCTAGCGAGCTCCAAAAGGTGAAGTACAAAGTGTGACCCAGGAGGAGGTATGCTACACTCCAAAGGAACTACTTGACTTTTCTAATATGTACAAACAGAAACCTGGGGAATATGTGTGGGAATGGCTATTAAGGGTGTGGGGTAATGGTGCAAGGAACATAAAGATAGATCAGTCTGAGTTTATTGATATGGGTACACTAAGCACAGATTGTTCATTCGAAGTTTCAGCTCGAGAAGTTAGGAAAAGATCTAACAGTTTATTTGGTTGGGTTGCTGAAGTATGGATTATGAGGTGGCCTACACTAAATCAAGCTGAAGTACCAGACCTGCCTTGGTATACTGTAGAAGAAGGTATCCAAAGGCTTAGGGAAATCAGCATGTTAGACTGGGTTTATCAAGTTAGACCCCCCAGACCTACACATGGAGTACCCAGAGGACACAACTTTTACCACATCTGTGAGGAACAAATTTGTGAAGGGAGCTCCAGTATCCTTGAAGACTGCTGTGATTGCTATTTTATGTAAGTCAGATTTGACAGTGGGAACTGCCCTAACTGAATTAAGACACTTAACTACAAAGGGGCCAGTTGGACCCTGTGGTAATAGGGGCCAACTGGCTGCACTCAATTGACAAATACAAGGTGGGCATGGTTACAGTAATGGACAGAGGAGTCAAAGCAGTAATCAGAATAGCCTGACTCATATGGACTAATGGTGTTGGCTACTTAGTCACGGTGTCCCTAGGAGTGAAATAGATAGGAAATCTACTAAATATTTACTTGATTTATACAAATGGATGAATTCTAGGTCAGGTGAACAGCAGTCTAACTTGAATTGCCAGAAGAGAGAGTCACGGTCCCTCAATCAATTCCCAGATTTGAGCTAGTTTAAAGACTCACAAACCCTTGGATGAAGCGGAGGTCGGGTCCCCTTGAGGAAGGACTCCAATACACTGCCAACAATTTTTACTGTTAATCTTTCTCCCAGCTTTCCCCAAAGGGATCTATTGCCTTTTACAAGATTTACTGTTCATGGGGGAAAAGGAAATAATCAGACTTTTCTGGGATTACTGGATACTGGCTCTGAACTGACACTAATTCCAAGGGACCCAAAAAGTCACTGTGGCCCACCAGTCAGAGTGGGGGCATATAGAGGTCAGGTTATTAATGGAGTCTTGGCTCATGTCCATCTCACAGTAGGTCCACTGGGTCCCGAGCCCATTCTGTAGTGATTTCCCCAGTTCCAAAATGCATAATTGGAATAGGTATACTCAGAAACTTGCAGAACCCCCACATTGAATCCCTGACAAACAGAGTAAGGGCCATTATGGTAGGAAAAGCCAAGAGGAATCTGTTAGAACTGCCCCTATATAGGAAAATAGTAAACCAAAAGCAATACTGTGTTCCTGGGGGGACTGCAGAGTTTACTGCCACCATCAAGGACTTGAAGGACGCAGGGGTGGTGATCCCCACCACATTCCCATTCAACTCACCTTTTCTGGCTGTGCAAAAAACAGATGGATATTAGAGAATGACAATAGATTATGTAAAACTTAACCAGATGGTGACTCCAATTGCAGCTGCTATTCCAGATGTAGTTTCACTGCTTGAGCAAATTAATACATCTCCTGGTACCTGGTATGCAGCTATTGAACTGGCTAATGCCTTTTTCTCCATACCTGTTTCAAAGGACCACCAGAAGCAGTTTGCCTTCAGCTGGCAAGGCCAGCAATATACCTTTTCACTTGCCTACCTCAGGGCTACATCAACTCTCCAGCCCTATGTCATAATTTAGTCTGCAGGGATCTTGATCACCTTTCCCATCCACAAGATATCACACTGGTCCATTACATTGATGACATTATGCTGAATGGACCCAGTAAGGAAGAAGTATCAATGACTCTGGACTTACCGGTAAAACATGTGTGTGCTAGAGGGTGGGAAATTAATCCCTCAAAAATTCAGTCACCTTCCACTTCAGGGAAATTTCTAGAGGTCCAGTGGTGTGGAGCATGTGGATACATTCCTTTTTAAGTGAAGGATAAGTTATTGCATCTGGATGCTCCCACAACTAAAAAGGAGGCACAGCCCCTAGTGGGCCTCCTTGGATTTTGGAGGCAACATATTCCTCATTTGGGTGTGCTCCTCCAGCCTATTTATCAAGTGACTCAAAAAACTGCTAGTTTTGAGTGAGGACCAGAAGAAGAGTAGGTTCTGCAACAGATTCAGGCTGCTGTGCAAGCTGCTCTGCCACTTGGACCATATGACCCAGCTGATGCAATGTGCTTAAAGTGTCAGTGGCAGATAGAGATGCTGTTGGAGTCTTTGGCGCCTCCCTATTAGTGAATCACAGGGCAGACCCTTAGGATTTTGGAGCAAAGCTCTGCCGTCCTCTGCAGATAACTAATCTCCTTTTGAGAAACAACTTTTGGCTTGTTACTGGGCCTTAGTAGAGACTGAATGCTTAACCATAAGACACCAAGTCACCATGCAGCCTGAGATGCCCATCATGAACTGGGTGTTGTCTGACCCACAGAGTCATAAAGTTGGACGTGCACAGCAGCACTCCATCATTAAATGGAAGTGGTATTTTCGAGATTGGGCCTGAATAGGACCCAAAGGCACAAGTAAGTTGCATGAGGAAGTGTCCCAAACACCCATGGTCTCCACTCCTGTCACATTGCCTTCCATCTCCCAGTCTGCACCTATGGCCTCATAGAGAGTTCCTTATGATGAGTTGACTGAGGAAGAGAAAACTTGTGCCTGTTTTACAGATGGTTCTGCAAAATATGCAGGCACCACTGGAAAGTGGACTGTGAGAGCACTTTCTGGGACCTCCCTGAAGGACAATGGTGAAGGGAAATCCTCTCAATGGGCAGAACTTCCAGCAGTGCACATGGTTGTTCACTTTATTTGGAAGGAGAAATGGCCAGATGTGCAATTATATACTGATTCATGGGCAGTGGCCAATGGTTTGGCCGGATGGTCAGGGACTTGGAAGGAACATGAATGGAAAATTGGAGACAAAGATTTATGTGGAAGAGGTATGTGGCTAGAGCTCTTTGAATGGGTCAAAGAAGGTAAGATATTTGTGTCTCATGTGAATGCTCACCAAAGGGTGACTTCAGCAGAGGATAATTTTAACAATCAAGTGGATAGGATGACAAGTTCTGTGGAAACAAGTCATCTTCTTTCCCCAGCTACTCCTGTCATTGCTCAATGGGATCATGAACAAAGTGGCCATGATGGCAGGGATGGAGGTTATGCATGGGCCCAACAGCATGGACTTTCACTTACCAAGGCTGACTTGGCTACAGCCACTGCTGAGTGCCCAATCTGCCAGCAGCAGAGACCAACACTGAGTCCCTGATATGGCACCATCCTTCGAGGTGATCAGCCAGAATTCTGGTGGCAAGTTGATTACATCGGACCACTTCCATCATGGAAAGGGCAGCGTTTTGTCCTTACTGGAATAGACACTTACTCTGGATATGGATTTGCCTTCCCTGTCTGTACGCAATGCTTCTGACAAAACTAGCATCCATGGACTTACAGAATGCCTTATCCACTGTTACGGTATCCCACACAGCATTGTCTCAGGTCAAGGGACTCACTTCACAGCAAATGAAGTGCAGCAGTGGGCCCATGCTCATGGAATTCACTGGTCTTACCATGTTCCGCATCATCCTGAAGCAGCTGGATTGATAGAACGATGGAATGGCCTTCTAAAGACATAATTACAGCTAGGTGGCAATACCTTTCAGTGTTGGGGCAATGTTCTCCAGGAGGCTGTATATGCTCTAAACCAGCATCCAATATATGGTGCTGTTTCTCCCATAGTTAGGATTCATGGGTCCAGGAATCAAGGAGTGGAAATGGGAGTGGCACCACTCACTATTACCCTTAGTGATCCCCTTGCAACATTTTTGCTTCCTGTCCCCATGACCTTGTGCTCTGCAGGCCTAGAGGTCTTAGTTTCAAAGGGAAGAATGCTCCCACCTGGAGACACATCACTGATTCCATTGAACTGGAAGTTAAGAATGCCACCTGGCCACTTTGCCCTCTTTATGCCTCCAGATCAACAGGCAAAGAAGGGAGTTACCATACTGGCTGGAGTGACTGATCCTGGTTACCAAGAGGAAAGCAGACTTATATTAACATAATGGAGGTAAAGAAGAGTATGTCTGGAATGTAGGAGATTCCTTAGGGCATCTCTTAGCACTACCATGCCCTGTGATTAAAGTCAATGGAAAACTACAGCAACCTAATTCTGACATGACTACTAATGACCCAGATCCTTCAGGAATGAAGGTTTGGGTCACCCCACCAGACAAAGAACCACGACCAGCCGAGGTGCTTGCTGAGGGCAAAGGGAATACAGAATGGGTAGTGGAAGAAGGTAGTTCTAAATACCAGTTATGGCCATGTGACCAGTTGCAGAAAAGGGGACTGTAATAGTTTTGAGTATTTCTGCTTTGTATGTGTGCATCAAATATTTTTGTTTCCTTCACTTACAAAATATAAGATGTAAATGGGGTTAGTGCATTTTCGATTGTACATGTGTTAGTTGTATCATGTTAGGCACAAGTATGATTTTTTAATTGTCTTTATTTAGAGATTATGTATGGTTTAAGGGGAAGTGTACACGTGCCACATTGACAAGGGGTGGACTGTGTTGCTTAAGATTGTGTGTCAACTTGGCTGGGCCATGATTCTCATTGTTTAAATGTGATCACTCCCATCATTGAATATACTGTGAGTAGCCAATAAGATGAAAGGGAGTTTCCTTGGGGGTGTGACCTGCATCTGAATATATGTTCTGGCTTTTTGCTCACTCTGGATCCTGTGGCTGCCTTCTGTTGTCTCATCTCCAGTTTTTGGGACTTGAGTTGTCAGCTTATCTGCCGAACTTGGGATTCATCGATCTTCACGGCCTGTGAGCAGAGCCCTGCTCTCTGACCTGCCGATCTTGGGTTGCCATCCCCTGCAGCTATGTGAATCAGGAGAAACCTTGCTGTCTTGCCTGCCAGTCTTGGAATTCGTCAACCTCCACAGCCTGTGAGCAGGAGCTCTGCTCTCCGACCTGCTGATCTTGGGCTAGCCGGCTTCTGTGGCTGTGTGACTTGGGAGAGGCCTCTACCCTGATCCATAGACTTAGGATGTTCTAGCCTCTACAATCATGTGAGTTGTTTCCTTGATATAAATGTTTCTCTCTATATATATTTATACTCTTTACTGGTTTTGCTTCTCTAGAGAACCCAGCCTAAGACAATCACCAAGGCCATATTTTCCAACTACCAATCCTTCTTTGTTTCCAACTTTCACGTTCAAATCATCAGTAATTATCAATGCATCCTGACTGCATGTTCATTCAATTTCAGACTGCAGAAGTTGGTAAAAATCTTCAATTTCCTCATCTTTATCCTTAGTGTGTTGTGTGTAAATTTGAATAACAGTCATGTTATTTAGTCTTCCTTGTAGGCGTATGGATATTATCCTATTACTGACATTATTGTACTTCAGGATAGATCTTGAGATGTTCTTTTTAATGATGAATGCAACACCATTCCCCTTTAAGTTGTCATTCCTGGCATAGTATACCATGTGATTGTCTGATTCAGAATGGCCAATACCAGTCCATTTCAGCTCACTAATGCCTACGATATTGATGTTTATACATTCTGTTTCATTTTTGAAGATTTTCAATTTTCCTAGCTTCATGCTTTGTATGTTCTGTGCTTTGATTATTAATGGATATTTGCAGTAGTTTCTTCTCATTTTGAGTGGTGGGATCTATTTCTGAAAAAATCAGCCAGTGAAAACCTTATGAATAGCAGCAGAACATTGTCTGGTATAGTGCCAGAAGATGAACAACCTCAGGTTGAAAGACATTCAAAATATGACTGGGGAAGAGCTGCCTCCTTAACATGGAGCTGACCTTAATGAGGTGGATGGAGTAAAGCTTTCCGACCTTCATTTGCTGAGGTGGCATGACACAACCTGAAAAGAAACTGCTGCAAACATCCATTAATTATCAGAACATGGAATGTACGAAGTATGAATCTAAGAAAATTGGAAGTCGTCAAAAATGAAATGGACTGCATAAAGATCATTATTTTAGGCACTAGTGAGCTGAAATAGACTGGTATTGGCCATTTTGAATCAGATAATCATATGATCTACTATGCCAGGAATGACAAATTGAAGAAGAATGGCATTGCACTCATCATCAAAAAGAATATTTCAAGGTCTATCCGGAAGTACAAAGCTGTCAGGGGTAGGAAAATATCCACACATCTACAAGGAAGACCAGTTAATATGACTGCTATTCAAATTTACACACCAACCACTAAGGCCAAAGCTGAGGAAACTGAAGATTTTTACCAATTTCTGCAGTCTGAAATTGATCAAACATGCAATCAAAATGCGTTAGTAATTCCTGGTGATTGGAATATGAAAATCTGAAATAAAGAAGAAGGATCAGTAGTTGAAAAATATGGCCTTGATGGTAGAAACAATGCCGGAGATAGTCTGATTGAATTTTGCAAGACCAACGACTTTTTCATTGCAAATACTTTTTTCAGTGACATAAATTGTGACTATACATGTGGACTTCCACAGATGGAATACACAAGAATTAAATCGACTATATCTGTGGAAAGAGACAATGGAGAAGCTCAATATCATCAGTCAGAACAAGGCCAGGGGCTGACTGTGAACAGACCATCAACTGCTCCTATGCAAGTTCAAGCTGAAACTGAAGAAAATTAGAACAAGTCCACAAAAGCAAAATACGACCTTGAGTATATCCCACCTGAATTTAGAGATTATCTCAAGAATGGATTTGATGCATTGAACACTAATGACTGAAGACCAGACGTGTTGTGGGATGATACCAAGGACATCATACATGAAGAAAATAAAAGTTCATTAAGAAGATAGAAAAGAAAAACATACCTGAATGGATGTC
Organism: Dugong dugon; assembly: GCA_030035585.1. NCBI lineage: Eukaryota > Metazoa > Chordata > Mammalia > Sirenia > Dugongidae > Dugong > Dugong dugon. Next base: position 160,308,972 of record CM057462.1, read on the forward strand.
AGAAGAGACTCTGAAACTTGCTCTTGAGAGTCGAGCAGCTAAAGCAAATGGAAGAAATGATGAAGTAATGAGTTAAATAGAAGATTTCAAAGGGCGGCTAGAGAAGACAAAGTAAAGAACTATAACGAAATGTGCAAAGACCCGGAGTTAGAAAACCAAAAGGGAAGAACATGCTCAGCATTTCTCAAGCTGAAAGAATTGAAGAAAAAATTCAAATTCAATCCTCAAGTTGCAATATTGAAGGATTCTATATGGAAAATATTGAATGATGCAGAAAGCATCAAAAGAAGCTGAAAAGAATACACGGAATCACTGTACCAAAAAGAATTTTTGACATTCAACCATTTCAGGAAGCAGCATATGATCAAGAACTGATGGTACTGAAGAAAGAAGTCCAAGCTGCACTGAAGGCATTGGCTAAACACAAGGCTCCAGGAATTGACAGAATACCAATTGAGATGTTTCAATTAACAGATACAGCGCTGTAACTGCTTACTTGTCTATGTCAAGAAATTTGGAAGACAATAAATAATAAATAAAAGGAGATCCAACAGAATGCAGAAATTGTAGAACAATATCATTAATATCACACAAAAGTAAAATTTGCTGAAGACCATTCAAAAGTGGTTACAGCAGTATGTTGAGAAGGAATTGCCAGAAGTTAAATCTAGATTCAGAAGAGGACTTGGAACGAGGAATATCATTGCTGACGTCTGATGGATCTCAGCTGAAAGCATAGAATACCAGAAAGATGTTTACCTGTTTTTTTTAATTGACTATGCAAATGCATTCAACTGTGTGGATCATAACAAATTGCAGATAACATTGCAAAGAACGGGAGTTCCAGAACACTTAATTTTGCTCTTGTGCATAGACCAAGAGACAGTCGTTTGAACAGAAAAAGGGGATACTGTGTGGCTTAGAGTCAGGAAACTGTGCATCAGTGTAGTATGCTTTCACCATACTTATTCAATCTGTATGCTGAGCAAATAATCCAAGAAGCTGGACTATGTGAAGAAGAACATGGCATTAAAAGCAGGGGAAGGCTCATTAAAAACCACTGATATGCAGATGACACAACCTTGTTGAAAGAGAAGAGGACTCGGAGCACTTACTGATGAAAACCAAAGACTACAGCCTTCAGTATGGAATACACCTCAACATAAAGAAAACAAAAATCCTTACAACTGATCGTGATAAATGGAGAAAGTATTGAACTTGTCAAGGATTTCATTTTACTTGAATCTACAATCAACACCTATGGAAGCAGCAGTCATGAAATCAAACGACTTGTTGCATTGGACAAATCTGCTGCAAAAGACCTCTTTAAAGTGTTAAAAAGCAACAATGTCACTTTGAGGACTAAGGTCCACCTGATCCAAGCCATGATATTTTCAGTCACATCATATGCATGTGAAAGCTGGACAAAGAATAAGGAAGACTGAAGAAGAATTGATGCCTTTGAATTACGGTGTTGGAGAAGAATATTGAACATACCACAGACTGCCAGAAGAATGCACAAATCTGTCTTGGAAGAAGTACAGCAAGAATGCTCCTTAGATGCAAAGATGGTGAGACTTCCATACTTTGGACATGTTATCAGGAGGGACCAGTCCCTGGAGAATGACATAATGCTTGGTAAAGCAGAGCATCAGAGAAAAAGAAGAAGACCCTCAGTGAGGTGGATTGAGACAGTGGCTGCAACGGGCTCAAGCATAACAACAGTTGTGAGGATGGTGCAGGACTGGACAGCATTTCGTTTTGTTGTACATAGGGTGGCTATGAGTCCAAACTGACATAATGACACCTAACAATAACAACAGGTATCGTATGTTTGTTTTCTATTTTATTGTTTTGTTCTTATCTTTGTTATTTCCTTACTTCTATTTTCTGTTTTATTCTCAAAATTATAATGTTGGCTGCTTATTACATTAATTTTAGTGGTTTTTCTTTTGCTAATATACTTATTTAAACCCTCCTATTTCTCTCTAATTATTATTTTAGCTTCATATCACATGTTTTGACATGTATTATTTTTGTTATTGTTTAGTACTTTGCATTTTATAATTTTCATTGCAATTTTTTGACCCATGTGTTTATTCAGTGTATTATACTGTTAGATACATATGTATTATAATTTAGTTTCAAATTATGTCTACCCTACATAAGGCAGATTTCAAAATAATACCATTAAACTATGGTGCAACAGGTAACCTTCTTCCTCTTAAATAAATCATCCCTATATTTAAGAATCTACATGTCTAACCAACAGGTGCAAGCTGGTAATTCTGCTTCAACATATGCAGCTTCATGTGTCTTTATATCTCCAAGGTAAATTTTTCAAAATGTAAAACAGTTTGTGTGATTGTTTGTTTTTTTTTTCTTTAAAGTATCTTTGCGTGCATATACTAAAAAGGAATTAGTTCTGTTCAGTGATAGAGACACCTGTATAAAAGGGAGAGAATCTACGTAAGGTGGTGAAATCTCTAATAATGAAGACCATAGAATTATTCCTAGGAAGAGCCAAAGGTAATATCCTTTACCCTAATCCCCCCAACAGACCTTGAAAACTGGCATAAGCCAAAAATGCAACAGAAGGATCTTCCAAGAGCGAGAATGAATAAATCTTTGCAGCATGGAATAAACGTCATTGCAGTCAAAGACATTATCTACCACATGAGAGAGATACTGAGCACATATGCAGACCATAGGAAATTCTCTAGTCAAAGGTCACACATTAATAGGCAACAAACTGTATAAAGCCACTCACTGTGGGAAGAGCATAGATACAAAATTCAGATTTGAATGCAAAGACACCCTGGATTTATGCTTTTCTTCTGGTGTATGGGGCCCTACACTGCCCTTGGGAAATGAACAGTTCGCTAAGAAATATTAAGGAGGGGCTTGGTGGATGGAAACAGATGGAGTGGGCTGCTGGCAGTATAATGAATCTGTTAGTTGTATTTTTAAGCATTTTGAAGTGAAAGAGTGCAGAGAGAAAAGCATAAAGAACAAGAGGAGGAAGATCCTGGGGTTTACACACACACTTAAAGTGTGTGAGTGTGTGGAGGCAATTTTCATAAAAGAAAGACTAGTTGTGGCAACCAGATGGAGAGATGTCTGGGGAGCTTGTTTGGATTTTGTTTGGTTCAAAAAGAGGAAAACAATTTTGACTTGGTTCATAACTTCTTTCTAATTTTTTTTCTCTTCCTCTACATTTTTATCCAGTGACTGTATGGAATAATGGAAGAGCTGTATACTCAACTTCCTGCCAAGCTTCCTTAAATAAGAAATAAATGACTTCTCAATGAGTTGCATTTCCAATGCCCACTGAAATGCTGATGTACAATTATGTTTTGAAATGATCTACTTGTAAACTACAACTATAATAAGTATACTTATATACTTACTAATTCTACTTAGCATCTGTGTTCCCAGTTTTACATGAAGTAATAATATGTTTTTTTGCTTTTACTTAGCTTTTTCATTCTTTTTGGAGCCTTAAAAAAGGCATCTGTCTGAAACAATGACGTGTACTTTACACTACTTAACCCTTGCTGATTGGAATTCAAGCTAAGATAAATACTTGTGCTAGAACTTTGCAGAAATCCAGAATATTTAAGTTAAGCTAAAATATACAATTTAGAATGTTGTGGCATTGAAATCAAGAGTTAATCTCCTCCTCCCCTGTGTTGCATGTTGTCCCATGATTCTGATTAAAATCAGGCCCACGGTTGGCAGTTACAATGAGAAGACTTATTTTGTGAGTTTGCAGAGGGACAACAAAAAGGAGACCAAATTACTGGTTCTTGCTTCAATAATTGTTCTTATATATAATATAAAAAATATCATGTACTCCATAGTACCAACATCAGTGTGTAAAAAGCCCTCATAAAATCAACATTAGAGCAATGCCTGGCACATGTTGTTGTTGTTGTTGTTGTTAGTCTGTTGAGTTGGCTCTGACTAATGGTGACCTTATGTATAACAGAATGAAACATTGCCAGGTCCTGCACCATCTTCACAATTTGGCACATATAAACATCAATAAATGGTAACGATTATGGTTTTCATTTTCATTATTATTATTATCTTTAAATAAATTTCACCAGTAACTTGTATGTGTGCTGAGGGTATCTTATAAACATCAACTGGTACATCTAAAACAAACAAGCCATAGCCACCTCACCTCCCTATTATTTTATTGTGTCCATTAATGCCTCAGCGTCATCTTCCCAAGTACCAAAAGAAACCTCCTGTGTTCTGTGTCCTCTCCTCATCTCTCATCCTTCACTGGAATCTATATCTTATTTTCTTCCATTGATTCTGCCTCAATTCCAGGAAATAGGATCTTCTCCTACATCTCAGGAAAGGAGAAGAGACATGTCTTAGTCTGGGTTCTCAAGAGAAGCAAAACCAGCGAAGTGTATAAATGTATATATAGAGAGGTTTATATCAAGGAAATAGCTCATGTGGTTGTAGAGACTGGGAAGTCCCAAGTCTGTGGGTCAGGCTTGAACCTTCTCCTGACTTACGTAGCTGCAGGGGCTGATGAACCCAAGATCCTCAGGTCAGACAGCAGGCCTCTGGCTCACAGGCTGTGGAGGCCAACCAATCACAAGATCAGCAGGTAAGATGGCAGGTAAGTTGCTAGCTCAAGTCCCAAGAACTGGAGGTCAGGTGAACAAGGGCCATTTGCAAGATCCAGAGCAAGCAAAAGCCAGCAAGCTTTGCCAGAAAGTCCACCTATATTGGATGCAGACCACACCCCCAAGAAAACTCCCTTTCAACTGACTGCTCATAACAGATCTCATCATGGAGGTAATTATATTGTAACAGATCTCATTATGGAGGTGATTACATAGCTGCCATACTACATCATAATTGCCAAACTACTGTGAATCATGGCCCAGTCAAGTTGTCACACAACCTCAACCATCACAGTCCACACCTTGTCAACTTGACACCTGTACACATCTCCTTAAACCATATATAACCTCTGAATAAAGACAATTATAAAGTCATACTGATGCCTAACATGATACAACTAACATGCATACAACTGAAAATGCATTAGCTCTGTTTACATATAATATTTTATAAGTGGAGAAAGTAAAAGTATTTGATGAACACATACAAAGAAGAAATACTCATAACAATTGCATTCCTCATTTCTGCAACTGGTCATGTGGTCACAGCTGGTATTTAGAAGTACTTTCTTCCTTCACCCATTCTATATTCCCTTTAACCTCAGCAAGCACCTCAGCTGATCGTGGTTCTTTGCCTGGTGGGGTGACCCAAAGCTTCATTCCTGAAAGGTCTGGGACATTAGTAGTCATGTCAGAATTGGGTTGCTTTAGTTTTCCATTGACTTTAATGACAGGGCATGATAGTACTAAGAGATGTTCTAAGGGATCTCCTGTATTTCAGACACACTTTTCTTTACCTCCATTATGTAATATCAATCCAATTTCCTCTTGGATCAATAACACCAGCCAGTATAGTAACTCCCTTCTTTACCTGTTGAGCTAGATTCATGAAGAGCATGAGGAGCCTAAAGTGGCCAGATGGCATTCTTAACTTCCAGTTTAATGGAATTAGCATTTGTGTCTCCTGGTGGGAATATCCCTCCCATTTCCATCCCTTGATTCCTGGACCCATGAATCCTAGCTATGGGAGAAATGGCAACATATATTGGATGCTGGTTTAGAGTATACACAGCCTCTTGGAGAACATTGCCCCAACCCTGAAAGGTATTGCCACCTAGCTGGCACTGTGATTGTGTCTTTAGAAGGCCATTCCATCCTTCTATCAAGTTAGGTGCTTCAGGATGATGGGGAACGTGGTAAGACTAATGAATTCCATGAACATGGGCCCATTGCTGCAATTCATTTGCTGTGAAGTGAGTCCCTTGATCTGAGGTGATGCTGTGCAGGATACCAGGATGGTGTATAAGGCTTTCTGTAAGTCCATGGATGGTATTTTTGGCAGAAGCATTGCATGCAGGAAGGCAAATCTGTGTTTGGAGTGTCTATTCCAGTAAGAACAAAATGCTGCCCTTTCCATGATGGAAGCAGTCCAATATAATTAACCTGCCACCAGGTTGCTGGGTGGCCACCTCAAGGAATGGTGCCATACTGGGGACTCAGTGTTGGTCTCTGCTGCTGGCAGATTGAGCGCTCAAGAGTGGTTGTAGCCAAGTCAGCCTTGGTGAGTGGAAGTCAGTGTTGCTGAGCTCATGCATAACCTCTATACCTGCCACTATGACTATTTTGTTCATGAGCCCATTGGGCAATGACAGGAGTGCCTGGAGAAAGAGGATGACTGATTTCCACAGAATGCATCATCCTGTTAAATCCACTTGATTGTTAAAATTCTCCTCTGCTGAGGTCACCCTTTGGTGATCATTCACATGAGACACAAATATCTTCACTTCTTTGGCCCATTCAAAGAGGTCTATACACATACTTCTTCCCTGTACCTCCTTATCATCAATTTTCCAATCATATTCCTTCCAAGTCCCTGACCACCCACCCAAACCATTGGCCACAGCCCATGAATGAGTGTACAGTCGCACATCTGGCCATTTCTCCTTCCAAGCAAAGTGAACAACCAGATGCACTACTTGAAGTTCTGCCCACTGGGAGGTTCTCCCTTCACCATTGTCCTTTGGGGAGGTCCCAGAAAGGGGCTGTAGTGCTGCCACTGTCCACTTTCAAGTGGTGCCTGTATAGTACACAGAACCATCTGTAAACCAGGTGCGAGTTTTCCCTTCCTCAGTCAACTGATAGTAAGGAACTCCCCATGAGGCCATAGGTGCAGACTGGAAGGCAGAAAATAATGTGCAGGAGTAGAGACTATGGGTATTTGGGCCACTTCCTCATGCAACTTACTTGTGCCTCCAGGCCCTGCTCCAGCCTGATCTTGTATATACCACTTTCATTTAGTGATGGAGTGCCACTGTGTATGTTCAACTTTATGACTCAGTGGGTCAGACAAGCCAGTTTATGATGGGCAACTTGGACCACATGGTGACTTGGTGGCCCATGGTTAAGCATTCAGTCTATACTAAGGCCCAGAAACAAGTCAAAAGCTGTTTCTCAAAAGAAGAATAGTTATCTGCAGCGGATGGCAGGGCTTTGCTCCAAAATCCTAAAGGTCTGCACTATGATTCATCAATAGCAGTCTGCCAAAGACTCCAAACAGCATCTATATCTGCCATTGACACTTTAAGCACCATTGGGTCAGCTGGATCATATGGCCAAAGTGGCAGACAGGCTTGCATGGCAGCCTGAACCTGTTGTAGAGCCTTATCTTGGTCTGGGTCCCACTCAAAACTAGTGAATTTTTGAGTCATTTGATAAATAAGCTGGAGTAGTACACCCAAATGAGGGCTATGTTGCCTCCAAAATCCACAGACGCCTACCAAGCACTGTGCCTCCTTTTTAGTTGTGGGAGGGGCCAGATGCAATAACTTACCCTTCAGTTTAGAAAGAATATCTCAACATGCCCCACACCACTCAACCCCTAGAAATTTCACTGAGGTGGGGAAGGCACCTAATTTTTGTCAAATAAATTACCCACACTGTAGGACACAAATATTTTACCAATAAGTCCAGTCATTGACACTTCTTCCTTACTTGGTCCAGTCAGCATAATTTCAGTAGAGTAATGGACCAGTGTGATGCCTTGTGGAAGGCGAAGGTGGTCAAAGTAGCTGTGGACTAAATTATGACATAATTTAGTGTTGATATACCTCTGAGGTAGGACAGTGAAGGTGTATTGCTGGCCTTGACAGCTGAAGGCAAACTGCTTCTGGTGGTCCTTTGAAACAGGTACGGAGAAAAAGGGATTATCCAGATCAATAGCTGTGTACTAGGTACCAAGAGCTGTATTAATTTGCTCAAGCAATGAAACCACATCATGGTACAGTAGCTATGATTGGAGTCACCACCTGGTTAAATTTTCAATGATCCACTGTCATTCTCCAAGATCTATTTGTTTTTTGCACAAGCCAAATAGGTAAGTTGAATGGGGATGTGTTGAGGATTACCACCCCTGCATCCTTCAAGTATCTGATTAGCCCTTACTCCACATGTCAAGGATCCAACGTGAGAGTTCTGTCAGTTGCTGAGTATATCTATTCCAATTTTGCATTCTGCAACTGGGGAAATCACTACAGGATGGGTTCAGGGAACCACTGGACCCACAGTGAGCTGAACCTGAGCTAAGATTCCATTAATAACCTGACCTCCATATGCTCCCACTCTGACTGGTGGGCCACAGTAATGTTTTTGGGTCTCCTGGAATTAGTTTCAGTTCAAAGCCAGTATCCAGTAATTCCAGAAAATCCAATTATTTCCTTTTCCCCAATGAACAGTCACTCTCGTAAAAGGCTTTAGATCCCTTTGGGGAAGACCAGGAAAAAGATTAACAGTATAAATTTTTGGCTGTGTAGTGGGTTCTTTCCTCAAGTGGACCCGGCTTCCCCTTCATTCAAGGGGTCTTCGGTGTCTAAACTAGCTTAAGTCCGAGAATTGGTTGAGAGGCTGTGACTCTCTGTTCTGGTGATTCAAGTTAAACTGCTGTTCCATTGACCTAGAATTCATCTGCTTGTACAGATCAAGTAAATATTTAGTAGATTTCCTATCTATGTCACTCCTAGGGACACTATGACTAAATAGCCAATGCCATAAGTCCATATGAATCAGGCTATTCTGATTACTGCTTTGACTCTGTTGTCCATTACAGTAACCACACCCAGCTTTTGTCTTTGTTGACTGAGTGCCACCACTTGGCCTCTACCACCACGGGGTCCAATCAGCCCCATTGCAGTTAGGTGTCTTAATTCAGTTAGGGAAGTTTCCACTATCATATCTGATTCACAGCAGTCTTCAAGGATGCTGGGGCTCCTGTCACAAATTTGTTACTCACCATGTGCCAAAAGATGTGTTCTCTGGGCACTCCCTGTGTGGATTTGTGGGTCTAACCTGATAAATCCACTCTACCATGCCAATTTCCCTAAGCGTTTGTATTCCTTCTTCTACAGTATACCTAGGCTGGTTTGGTACTTAAACTTGATTTAGTGTGGGCCACTGTGTAATCCATGCTTCAGCAACCCAACCAAATAAATTATTAGATCCTTTCTTAACCTCCTGAGCTGGAACACTAAATGAAGAATCTGTGCTTAGTGGGCCCATAACAATAAGCTAAGAATGATCTATCTTTATGTTCCTTGCACCATCATCCCACACCCTTAATAGCCATTCACACACATATTCCCCAGGTTTCTGTTTGTACATATTAGAAAAGTCAAGCAGTTCTTTGGGAGTGTAGCATACCTCCTCCTGTGTCATGCTTTGTACTTCACCTTTTGGGGCTTGCTGGGACTGAAGTCTAATTATAGGTCTAGAAGCCAAAATGGGTGGTAGGGATGTGTTCTGAGAACAATCAGCAATGTCTTGTAAGGTTTCTGCCTCAGGACACAGTTAATGACTCAGACAAAGTCTCTTCAGACACAGCTGGGTTAATCTCATCAGATTGGGGTGGAGAGACAAATGGTTTTATTGGGGAGTGTGGCTTAGCAAACAAAGATGGAGTAATATCTTCATATGGGAGTGAGAGAGCTGGTTCTGTTGACAGGAATGATTCAATGGAATTTAGCGGCTCAGTGTTCCCAGCTTCCATATTATTTACCCATATGTCCCCATCCCAAATTTCAGGATTCAATTTCTTCTCAGTCAATGCCCTCACTTTAACTTCAGACATTATTCAAGGTTGTGAATTCAATTGGCATTGTAATTTAGCCACTCTTAAATAAGACTCTGGGTTGTTTTTTTGGCAATATCAGCTCTGTTACGACTAGAAATAAGGCTTTCTTACAAGGCACTAATGGAAACTATGAAGTCATTTATGTGGCACTTAAGCTGTGACTCTGAAGTCCTAAGCTCATCTCTTTCTTTCACCACTTTTTCTAGTGAAAGTAGGACCAACTAACCAGCTTCCTTATACTTCTCATTATGACAAAATTGTAGAAAGGTATCAAACGTGCCTCATCTTTCACCAATACTTGATCTATTGGTGGTGATAATTTGTGTATTTCTATTGCCACCTCACGCCATGGATTAGCAGTGACCTCTTTACTACTGGAAGCAGAGTCAACAACACCTATAAGACTAACCAGACTTCTTGAGAACCAGTTTATAAAACTCATTCTTAAAATTTTGTTTCTATAGAACCACTCTAGGTACCAAATGTCTTAGGCTGGCTTCTCTAGAGAAGTGTATAGAGATATATAGAGAGATTTATATCAAGGAAATGGCTCACTCTGTTGTAAAGGCTGAAAAGTCCCAAGTTCGTAGGTCAGTCTTGAGTCTTCTTCTGACTCACATAGATGCAGGAGCTGGCAAACCAAGAGTATTGGTAGGTCAGATTAACAGGCCTCTGGCTTACAGGCTGCATAGGCTAACCAATCTCAAGATCAGGAGGTAAAATGGCAGATAAACTGGTAGCTCAAGTCCCAAGAACCAGAGGTCAGATAAACAGGAGCCAGCTGCAGTATCCAGAGTGAGCAAAAGCCAGCTAGCTTTGCCAGAAAGTCCACCTATATTGGATGCAGTTTCCCCAGGGAAACTCCTTTTAAACTGATTGGCTGCTTATAACAAATCTCATCATGGAGGTGATTACATTATTACATAGCTGTCAAACTACATCATAACTGCCAAACCACTGAGAATCATGGCCCAGTCAAGTTGACATACAACCCCAACCATCACAGTATGGGTATTTTCCAAACCCACTGTTGTTGTTAGGTGCCATCAAGTCTATTCTAACTTATAGTGACCCTAAGTATGACAGAACTAAACACTTCCCAGTCCTGCGCCATCCTCGCAATTGTTGCTACGTTTGAGCCCTTTGTTGCAGTCACTGGGTCAGTACATCTCATTTAGGGTCTTCTTTTTTGCTGACCCTATACACAAGCAAGCATGATGTCCTTTTCCAGGGACTGGTTCATCCTGATAACATGTCCGAAGTATGTGAGATGAAGTCTCGCCATCTTTGCTTCTAATGAGCATTCTGGCTATGCTTTTTCCAAGACAGATTTGTTTGTTCTTCTGTGAGTCCATGGTATATTCAATATTTTCACCAACACCATAATTCAAAGGCATCAATTTTTATTCAGTCTTCCTTATTCATTGCCTAGCTTTCACATGAATATGAGGTGATTGAAAACACTATGGCTTGAGTCTGGTACATCTTAGTTTTTAAGGTGACGTCTTTGCTTTTCAACACTTTAAAGAAATCCTTTGCAGCAGATTTGCCCAATGCAACACGTCTTTTGATTTCTTGACTGCTGCTTCCATTGTGGATCCAAGCAAAATGAAATCCTTGACGTCAATCTTTTCTCCTTTTATCATGATATTTCTTGTTGGTCCATTTGTGAGGACTTTTGTTTTCTTTATGTTGAGGTGTAATTCATACCAAAGGCTGTGGTCTTTGATCTTCATCAGTAAGTGCTTTAAGTCCTTTTCACTTTCAGTGTGCAAGCTTGTGTCGTTTGCATACAGCAAATTGTTAATAAGTCTTCCTCCAATCCTGATGCCCCATTCTTCTTCATATAGTCCAGCTTCTCAGATTATTTGCTCGGCATACAGATTGAATAAGTATGCTGAAAGGATACAACCCTGATGCACACTTTTCCTGACTTTAAACCATGCAGTAAGCCCTTATTCTGTTGTAAGTACTGGTTCCTCATGAGCAAAATTAAGTGTTCTTGAATTCCCATTCTTCGAAATGTTATCCATAATTTGTTATCATTCACACAGTTGAATGCCTTTGCATAGTCAATAAAACATAGGTAAATATCTTTCTGGTATTCTCTGCTTTCAGCCAGGACCATCTGACATCAGCAATGATATCTCATTTTCCATGTCCTCTCCTGAATCCGGTTTGAATTTCTGGCAGTTCCCTGTGGATGTGCTGCTGCAACTGCTTTTGAACGATTTTTTTACTTGTGTGTGATATTAATGATGTTGTTTGATAATTTCCATATACTGTTGGATCACCTTTCTCTGGGATGGGTACAAACATGGATCTCTTCCAGTCAGTTGGCCAGGTCCTCATCTTCCAAATTTCTTGACGTAGACCAGTGAGCACTTCCAGCACTTCATCCTTTTGTTGAAACATCTCAGTTGGTACTCCATCAGTTCCTGGAGCCTTGTTTTTCACCAATAGCTTCAGTACAGCTTGGACTTCTTCCTTCAGTACCATTGGTTCTTGATTATATGCTACCTCCTGAAATGGTTGAACATCGACCAATTCTCTTTGGTATACTGACTCTGTATATTCCTTTCATCTTCTTTTGATGCCTCCTGCATCGTTTAATATTTTCCCCATAGAATCCTTCAATACTGCAACTAGAGGCTTGAATTTTTTCTTCAGTTCTTTCAGCTTGAGGAATGCTGAGCGTGTGTTTCCCTTTTGGTTTTCCATCTCCAGGTCTTTATACATGTCATTATAATACCTTACTTTGTCTTCTTGAGCTGCCCTTTGAAATCTTTTGTTCAGCTCTTTTACTACATCATTTCTTCCTTTCACTTTAGCTAAACTTGACGTTCAAGAGCAAGTTTCAGAGTCTCTTCTGACATCTATTTTGGTCTTTTCTTTCTTTCCTGTCTCTTTAATGACCTTTTGCTTTCTTCATGTATGATGTCCTTGATGTCATTCCACAATTCAACTGGTCTTCAGTCTTTTCGGTCGTTTATGTTCAATGCATCAAACCTATTCTTAGATGTTCTTTAAATTCAGATGGAATATACTTAAGGTTGTACTTTGGTTTTGTGAACTTGTTCAAATTTTCTTCATCTTCAACTTTAACTTGCATATGAGCAATTAACAGTCTGTTCCACAGTCGGACCCTGGCCTTATTCTGACTGATGATACTGAGCTTTTCCATCATCTTTTTCCATAGATGTAGTCAGTTTGATTCCTGTGTATTCCATCTGGTAGAGTCCACGTATATAGTCATGGTTTGTTTTTGAAATAAGATATTTACAATGAAAAAGGTCGTTGATCTGCAAAATTCTATCATGTGATATCTGGTGTCATTTCTATCAACAAGGCCATATTTTCCAACTACCAATCCATTTTCTTTGTTTCCGACTTTTGCATTCCAATCACCAGTAATTATCAATGCATCTTGATTGCATGTTTTATCAATTTCAGACTGTTAAGTTGATAAAAATCTTCAATTTCTCCATCTTTGACCTTAGTGGTTGGTGCATAAATTTGAATAACAGTCATATTAACTGGTCTTCCCTGTAGTCATATAGATATTATCCTATCCCTGACAGCATTGTACTTCAGGATAGATCTTGAAATGCTCTTTTTGATGATGAACATGATGTCATTCATCTTCAATTTATCATTTCCTGCATAGTAGACCATATTTTTGTCTAATGCAAAATGACCAATACCAGTCCATTTCAGCTCACTTATGCTTAGGATGTCAATGTTTATGGGTTCCATTTCATTTTTGATAACTTCCAATTTTCTTAGCTTCATGCTTCGTACATTCCACATTCCAATTATGAATGGATGTTTGCAGTCTCTTCTTCCTATTTTGAGTTGTGCCACATCAACAAATGAATGTCCTGAATACTGAATAGCATGTCACTAAGGCTGACTCTACTTTGAGGAGGCAGCTCTTCCCCAGTCATATTTTGAATACCTGAGGGACTCATCTACCGGCACTATATCAGGTAATGTTCCACTGCTATTCATAAGGTTTTCACTAGCCAATTTTTTCAGAAGTGGACTGCCAGGAAGAAGGACCTGGTAATCTACTTCTGAAAAAAATTTTTTTCCCAAACCTAGTGAGTTAAAACTCTGAATGAATTTTCCTTAGAAACATTCTAAGTGTCAGCAATCAAAATGCATAAGAAATTGTAGGCTTTTAAAATGTTCTCCATGCTATTATAAATAAAGTAGCTGATCAATGGGAGGGTAGATTAGAGCTGTCCTCTGACTTGGACAAAGAAATTATCAAACCCTGAAAGTTTCAGAAAAAAGCTAGATAGGACTTGGATGATGAGAGGGAGATTACAGGTGAAAGAATAGCATAAATACTTCAAAGTTAAAACCACTGGTGTTTGTGTGTGTGTGTGTGTGTGTGCGTGTGTGTGTTTGCATGTTGATTAGTTGGAGTGTGTGTGGGAGGAACAATGACAAAGCCAGTGTTGCAGACTCAAGAGTGTGTTAAAGTAAAGGTAGGATGTCAAGTTGGGTAGTGTCTAGTTACCTAGTTCTGCTGTAACATAAATACCACAAGTAGATAGCTTTAAAGAACAGAAAATCATTCTCTCACAATTCTGGAAGCTAAAAGCCCAAAATCAGGGTTTTGGTCATGTCAATTCTTTCCTTGTTGGTAGCCCCTGGAATTCATTGGTTCCTTTGTTTCTTGGCTTGTAGACGATCCTCACAAGCTATATATTCTCTCCAGTGTGTTTGTATCTATGTCTGTTCTGTTCTCTTTGTGATACAGAAGTGATTAGATTTAGGATCCACTCTACACCAGCATGATCTCAACTGATTGACTGATTACATTACATTAGATCACATTATGGAAAATGATTACACTAGATATGAGGTTATTGTATTACACTTCATCACGTTATAATAGGTGGTCTGCTGTACTCAAGGCCAACTGATTTAATCACATGTAACTACTCCATGACAACAACTAGTGGCAAACAACTGGGAAGCATAGACTAGCCAAGCTGGCACATAACATTAACCATTACAGGTAGCCAGTGGTAAGCCAAACTGCAGAAGCTCCCACACATCCCCTTAGAAGATTTCAGGGGTGTGGCCTTATAAATGGGCTTGACTTCCAGGTCTCAAATCCCATTAAGCTTTCCAATAGGATGACCTAAGTTCCTAAAATCCAGTCATGACTCTGGAATTAGATTGATTTTTGCACCCTAATTTCAATCACCAAGTTTTGCTTTGTTCCCTGGTGCTGAGGCCTGCCCCTGTGCCCTGATTCTAGTATCTGAGTTCCTGTCTTGTTCCCCCATTCCTGGGTTCTTACTCTGTCCAGTTCCTAGATAACATTTCTCTCATATTGGAATCCTTCCTTGCCCTTCAGTTTTTCCACCCTGGCCCTTACTTTCTTCCCCTTTGTTTTTCCATAGATTGGAATACTTTCATGAAAACTAGTCTCTGTCACTCACACCAGAACTCTTTCATATAGCTTTCTTTTTGAAAATACTACCTTTTGTCTGCTGTATGAACTATCGTAGTAAGCTCCCTGACACTGTGGGTAGATCTATAACATTTCTGTTGATGTCTTAGTCATCTAGTGCTGCTATAACAGAAATATGACAAGTGTGTGGCTTTATCAAACTGAAATTTATTTTCTTACAGTTTAGCAGGCTAGAAGTCCAAATTCAGGGTGCTGGCTCTACAGAAGTCTCTCTCTGTCTTCTCTGGGGAAGTCCTTGTCTCAGTTTCTTCTTAGTATTCCTTGAAGATATCCACATGACATCTATCTTTCCTCCATTCCTGCTTGCTTTCTTCTGTGCCTAATCTGCTCCTTTTGTATTTCAAACGTGATTGGCTTAAAACATAACCTATATTGATATGACCTCATTAACAAAGAAAACTCTATTTCCAAATGGGATTACATCCACACATATAGGGGTTAGGATTAGCAATACATATTTTAGGGGGATCCAGTTCAATCCGTAACAGTTGCCTACTCATTTCTGTTTTGTCTGTTGGTTATGAGATTATATTTATCTGAATATAAAGTCTTATTTTTTTCACTCCTCTATTCAAGAACCTTCAATAACTCGCTACTGTATGCAACTGCCCACTGTATGAAATCCAAGTTCCCAGGACTGGAAGCTCGTTACTTGTAAAGACAGGATCACGTACCTTATTGATATTCATTTATTCCTAGGGCTTGGCACATAGAAATCACTAATAAATCTTAGTTGAATGAGTAGATGTTGTTTGCTTTCTAGGTCTTCCTTTATAATCTGGTCTCATTCTACCCACCCCTTTTTTCTTTTTCTTCTTAGCTCATACACTATATTCCAGTTAAACTGAATTTGAGTAGCTCTTCGCACCTCTCCTCATCCCCCTGCCACATCACAGTCATTATTTCCTCCATGTCTTTGCTCATACTGGTCCTCCATTGAAATGATTTCTTCTTCTCTCAAAATATTTCTTAGATCAAGTCTTGCCTCCTTTAAGAAAGTATCATTAATTATTCTAGCCAACCCGAACAACTTTATTTCTCTATAATCGTTTCATGTGTCCTAAGGTCCCTGGGTGGTGCAGTTTGTGCTACAATACTAGCCTAAAAAATATTGGTTCAAATCCACGCAGCAGCATCATGGAAAAAAAGCCTGGTGATCTGCTTCCATAATGATTACATCCAAGAAAACTCTACGGAGCAGTTCTTTCTACCCTGTAACATATGGGATTGCCATGAGATGAAATTGACTTGATGGCAGTTTTTTTTTCCATGTGTCCTAAGTGAGTACATGCTTAAGAGAAGGATCCTCAGACCTTGTAGTCTATGTCTTTTTGGTTTCCACTGTCAGTTCCAGGCACAAAGTAAAACACAGGGCTTACTGTCTGGTTGGCTGATTGCTGGAGGCCCTGGACTTGAGCACAGAAAGGCAGTCCCCTCCCACAGTGGACTTCCATACATGCTCTCCAAGGGCTCTTGTCTTTGATATTTGCCTTGGCAGGTTCTTGCACATAGCAGATGGCAAAGGATTTGGAGTCAAGAGTTCTGTGTCCAAATCCCGGCTCTAGCTGTCTGACCTTGGATAATTTACTTAACTTCAGTTAGCCTCAGCATTCTCATAAACAGTAATTAAGAAATTATAATAACTCTCCCATATGATTGTTGTGAGGATAAGGTGAAAATATGTGTGAACGGAGCTTTATAAACTATAAAATGCTTGGTAAATATTAGTCAGTTTATTGAAGCTCAGTAAAATATGCTTGAATGATGTGTTAGAGAATTACTCATCATTCCGTGTGTTGAGTCTGGATAGGAGACTTTGAAATTTACTACAAAATGGTTTGACAGAAAACGCATGGGCTACCAGCCACCTCATCTTTATTTGCTGTTTTCTTCCAAGGTCTTCATAAAGTGTAATTTCCTAACTTTCTTCTTTCTTCAGTTTAATTAGCTTATGAAGGTTTCTTCAGCTATCTTCACCATCTTAATAAACACTTAAGATATCTCTTGCTGTTTGTTTCTAGTTTTTTTTTTTTTTCTTTCTTCCTCTCTTGGGTTATTTTACATGGTCTGCCTATTTTCTAAGTGAGATTCACCATTTTGAAAAACAAACAAACAAACTAAACCCATTGCCATTTGGTTGATTCCAACTCATAGCAATCACATGTGTGTCAGAATAGAACCGCACCCCATAGGGTTTTCAATGGTTTGTATCTTATTAATCGGAAGCAGATTACCAGGTGCTTTTTTCATAACACCACTGGGTGGATTCAACTGCCAACCTTTTGAGTATAAACAGTTTGTGCCACCTAAGGACCTTACCATCTTGTAAGGAGTGGCTATTTAAAAGTCTGCTTTGCTTATCAGGTCTTCTGAATCCTCCATGGAGATGCTCTGTAGGTTAATAGGGCAAGTTAGCTCATGGGATCTCCCTTACATCTCTCTTCTGGGAACTTTCTGCACCTCCTCTTCCCTGCTGTTGTTCCTATGGTAGAAATTTCAGATGTGAAGGGCCCCTATGCTGGTGAGACTAACTGCTGCACTGCATATGATAACTCATTCTGATGTGATGTTGACAGAGGAGAAAGGCTGAGGGAGGCATGTGCCCAAGCAGCAGGTGATGGCACCAGTCCAAGGAGAAGTATCTAGGCAATCTATGACAACAACACATCTGGCTCAGAATGTTTTTTTCTCCTTTTATTATTATAAGCTGCTCCAAGAATAGAGAAGAACTGGCAGAAAAGCCCAGGAAGGCAAGCTGTTCTACTCAGTGTCTGTAATGATCATCCCCTGGGATACATTCAATTTATTTTTGAGCTACACTGGAAAGTATGGCTGGGACCATGTGTAAATTTCTTATGTTTGACCTAGCGGTTTCAATTCTACATTATAAACAAAAATTTACTTCCAATGTTGTTCATTACTGGGTGTTTTATGGTAGCTTAAAATGGAAAATAACCTAAATTTCTAACAGTAGGAAATTGATTAATAAATAATGGTATATCGATATTATGAAATATTATGCAGCCATTAAAATGATGTTTTAGAGGAATATTAACTTACATGAAAACCATTCAAGGTAAATAGCAAGTCACTAGTGTAATTTGTACAGTCATATCTCAAGTTTATATGAGTGTGTGAGACAGTATATCTTAGGGGTTAAAAGCATGGTCTCAGGAGCTAGGCTGCTTTGGTTCAAATCCCA
Source organism: Dugong dugon (assembly GCA_030035585.1). Taxonomy (NCBI): domain Eukaryota; kingdom Metazoa; phylum Chordata; class Mammalia; order Sirenia; family Dugongidae; genus Dugong; species Dugong dugon. The sequence goes on from CM057462.1 coordinate 160,327,439, forward strand.
GCTGTGCCACTTAATATCTATGTGGCCTTAGGCAAGTCAGCTTCTCTCTGCTTTAGTTTCCACATATGTTAGGTGGAGATGATAAGTGTGCCAACTCCATGAAATTGTTCTGTGGGTTAAAGTTAAATTAATCTACATAAAGTGCTTAGAACAGTGTCAGCTCCCAGCATTCTTATAATAATGATGCATACATGGATAAAAGAGAAGGCTATATATCAAAATAAGAGTGATTATCTCTGAATGATATGCTTATGGATTATTTTTATTTTCTTTATTTTGCATATTTATACCTGAAAGCCTTCTACAATGAACATACAGTACTTTTACAATAGGAAAACATATAGTGAAAGTGATATCAAATAGTGGTTTATTATTAAAATGCAGTACATTGATTTTGTTTTTTTCAAAGAAGATTCTATGCACTGTGTAAAAAGATATTCCACATATAGAAGTGTCAAAAAGTTCTATTAGGTCTTTTTTATAGTTTCAAAATCCTTTTCAACTGTAAATATTTATTTGGAGAGGGCATTGTAAACTATTGTCCTTCAGTAATACCAGACTCTAGGTTTTTTTTTTCTTTTTATTATTATTATTTTTTAATTTTATTGTGTTTTAGGTGAAAGTTTACAGTGCCAATCAGTTTCTCATTCAAAAATTTATACAAAAATTGTTTTGTGACATTGGTTGCAATCCCTGCAAAGTGTGAGCACTCTCCCCTTTTCCACCCGAGTTCCCTGTGTCCATTCGCCCAGTTTTCCTGTACCTTCCTCCTTCTTGTCTTTGCTTTTGGGCAGATGTTGCCCATTTGGTCTCCTATACTTGACTGAACTAAGAAGCATGTTCCTCACGTGTGTTATTGCTTGGTTTATAGGCCTGTCTAATCCTTGGCTGAAAGGTGGACTTCAGGAGTGGCTTCAGTTCTGAGTTAGCATGGTGTCTGGAGACGATAGTCTCAGGGGTTCCTCCAGTCTCTGTCAGAACAGTTAAGTGTGGTCTTTTGTGTGTGTGTGATTTGAATTTTGTTCTACATTTTCCTTCCACTCTATTGTAATCCCTATCAGACAGGTCAGTGGTGGTAGCAAGGCACCATCTAGTTCTTCTGGACTCAGTCTGGTGGAGGCTGTGGTTCATTAGTCCTTTGGACTAATATTTTCCTTGTGTCTTTGGTTTTCTTCATTCTCGATTGCTCTGGGTAGGATGGGATAAATAGATGTGTCTTAGATGGCTGCTCATAAGCTTTTAAAATCAGAGACCCTACTCCCCAAACCAGGATGTAGAACATTTTCTTTATGAACTATGTTATGACAATTGACCTAGATGTCCCCCAAGACCAGGAGCCCTTAGCCTCAGTAACTGGATCCCTTAAAGTGTTTGGATGTATCTAGGAAGTTTCTATGACTTTGACTTGGTCAAGTTGTGATGACTTCCTGTATATTGTGCGTTGTCTTTCCCTTCAACAGAGCTATCACTTGTCTGCTATCTAGTTAGTGATTTTCCCTCCCAACCCTTCCCCTCCCTTGTAATAATCAAAAATTGCTTTTTTTTTTTCTTCTGTGTGTAAACCTTTTCTTGGGTTTTTATACTAATAGTCTCATACAGTATTTGTCCTTTCATGATTGACTTATTTCACTCAGCATAATGTCCTCCAGATTCATCCATGTTGTGAGATGTTTCAAAGATTCATCATTGTTCTTTATTGTTGTATAGTATTCCATTGTGTGTATGTACCATAATTTGTTTACCCATTCATCTGTTGATGGACACTTAGGTTATTTCCATCTTATTGCTATTGTGAATAATGCTGAAATGAACATGGGTGTGCATATATTTATTCGTGTGATGGCTCTTATTTTTCTAACATATATTCCTAGGAATGGGATTACTGAATCATATAATATTTCTATTTGTAGCTTTTTAAGGAGGCTCCATATCATTTTCCATAGTAGTTGTACCGTTTTACATTCCCACCAGCAGTTCATAAGAGTTCTAATCTCCCCACAACCTCTTCAATGTTTGTTATTTTCTATTTTTTTTGATCAGGGCCAGTAATGTTGGGGTGAGATGGTATCTTACTGTAGTTCTGATTTACATTTCTCTAATGGCTAGCGATCATTTCCTTATGTATCTGTTAGCCACCTGAATGTCTTCTTTGGTGAAGTATCTGTTCATATTCTTTGCATATTATTAAATTGGATTATTTGTCTTTTGTTGAGGTTTTGAAGTATTCTATGTTGTAGACATTAGGCCCTTGCTGGATATGTCATAGCCAAAAATTTTTTGAAGTCTGTAGGTTCTCTTTTTACTCTTTTGGTGAAATCTTTTTTTAATTTCTTCTTTTTTTAATTGTACTTTAGATGAAGGTTTACAGAACAAACAGTTTCTCATTAAACAGTTAGTACACATACTGTTTTATGACAACCCCATGACATGTTGACACTGTCCCTTCTCAACCTTGGGTTCCCTATCACCAGGTTTCTTGTCCCCTCCTGCCTTCTAGTCCTTGTCCTTGGACTGTTGTGCCCCATTAGTCTCATTTTGTTTTATGGGGCTGTCTAATCTTTGGCTAAATGGTGAACCTCAGGAGTGACTTCATTACTGAGCTAAAAGGGTGTCTGGGGGCCATACTCTTGGGGTTTCTCCAGTCTCTGTCAGGCCAGTAAATCTGGTCTTTTTTTTATGTGTTAGAATTTTGTTCTACATTTTTCTCCAACTCTGCCCAGGACTTCTATTGTGATCCTGGTCAGAGCAGTCAGTGGTGGTAGCCAGGTACCATCTAGTGGTACTGGACTCAGTCTGGTGGAGGCCATGGTAGTTGTGGTCCATTAGTCTTTTGGACTAATCTTTTCCTTGTATCTTATTTTTTTCATTCTCCCTTGCTCCCTAAGGGGTGTGACCAGTGGAGTATCTTAGATAACTGCTCACTGGCTTTTAAGACCCCAGACACTACTCACCAAGGTAGAATGTAGAACATTTTCTTTATAAATTGTGTTATGCCAACTGAGCTAGATGTTCCCTGAGACTGTGGTTCCCACAGCCCTCAGCCCAGCAATTCGGTCCCTCAGGGAGTTTGGATGTGTCTATGGAGCTTCCTGGTGAAGTTTTTTGATGAGCGTAAGTGTTTAATTCTTAGGAGCTCCTAGTTGTTTAGTTTATCTTCTGGTGTTAATGTTTGTGCATTGTTAGTTTTGGTTGTATTGTATTTATGCCATGCATTAGGGCCCCTAACATTGTCCCTATTTTTTCTTCCACAATCTTTGTCGTTTTAAATTTTATATTTAGGTGTATGATCCATTTTGAGTTAGTTTTTGTGTATCATGTGAGGTATGAGTCCTGTTTCATTTTTTTACAGATGGACATACGGTTTTGCCAGCACCATTGGTTAAAAAAAACTATCTTTTCTTCATGTAATGGACTTTGGCCCTTTTTTAAAGATCAGCTTACCATAGGTGGATGGATTTACATCTGGGTTCTCGATTCTGTTCCTTTGGTGTATGTGTCTGTTGTTGTACCAGTGCCAGGCTGTTTTGACTACCGTGGCTGTATAGTAGATTCTGAGATCACCTAGTGTGGAGCCTCCTACTTTGTTCTTTTTCTTCAGTAATGGTTAGCTTATCTGAGGTCTCTTTCCTTTCCATATAAATTTGGTGATTAGTCTCTCCATCTCGTTAAATAATGCTCTTGGAATTTGGATTGGGATTGCATTATATCTGTAGATCGCTTTGGGTAGTATTGACATTTTCACAATGTTGAGTCTTCCTAACTATGAGCATGTTTGTTTTTGCATTTATGTAGATCTCTTTTGGTTTCTTACAATAGTGTTTTGTAGTTTTCTTTGTGTAGGTCTTTTGTGTCCCTGGTTAGATTTATCCCTAAGTATTTTATCTTTTTAAGGGCTATTATAAATGGTATTGTTTTCCTAATTTTAATTTCAAAGTTCTCTTTGTTGTTGTATAAGACTCCAACTGATTTTTGTATGTTGATCTTGTATCCTTCTTGTCGTGGTTTGAACTGTGTCCCCCCAAAAATGTGTGTATCAGTTGGTTAGGCCATGATTCCCAGAATTGTGTGGTTGGCCTCCATTTTGTGATTGTAATTTTATGTTAAAGAGGATTAGGGTGGGATTCTAACACCACCCTTACCCAGGTCACATCCCTGATCCAATGTAAAGGGAGTTTCCCTAGGGTGTGGCCTGCACCATCTTTTACCTTACAAGAGATAAAAGGAAAGAGAGGCCATCAGAGAATTGGGAACCTCATACCACCAAGAAATCAGTGCCAGGAACAGAGTGTGCCTTTGAACCTGAGGTTCCTGTGCAGAGAAGCTCCCAGACCAAGGGAAGATTGATGACACGGACCTTCCTCCAGAGCTGACAGAGAAAGCCTTCCCCTGGAGCTGATGCCCTGAATTTGGACTTGAAGCCTTCCTTGGAGCTGATGCTTTGAATTTGGACTTGTAGCCTACTGGACTGTGAGAGAATAAATTTCTCTTTGTTAAAGCCATCCACTTGTGGTATTCCTGTTAGAGTAACACTAAATGACTAAGACACTACTTATCTGCTGAATTTTTCTATCAGTTCTTATAGTTTTCTTATGGAATCTTTGCAGTTCTCTATCTATAGGATCACATATCATCTGCGAATAGGGATAGTTTTACTTCTTCCTTTCCAATTTAGATGCCCTTTATTTCTTTTTTCTTGCCTTATTGCTCTAGCTAGAACTTCCAGCACAATGTTAAATATGACTAGTGATAAAGGGCATCCTTGTCTTGTTCCCTTCTCAGGAGGAATGCTTTCAGCTTCTCTTTGATGAGAATGATGTTGGCTGTTGGTTTTGCATAGATGTCCTTTACTATGTTGAGGAATTTCCCTTCTATTCGTATTTTATTGAGAGTTTCTACCAGGAATGAGTGTTGGTCTTTATCAAATGCCTTTTCTGTGTCAACTGAGATGATCATGTGACTCTTTTCTTTTGTCTATTTATGTGGTGGATTATGTTGATTGATTTTCTGGTGTTGAACCATCCTTGCATAACTGGTATGAATCCCACTTGATACTAGTGTATTATTTTTTATATGATGTTGAATTTGATTGTCTAGAATTTTGTTGAGAATTTTTGCATCTATATTCATGAGAGATACTGGTTTGTAATTTTTTTTGTTGTGGTATCTTTGCCTGGCTTTGGGATCAGGGTTACGCTGGCTTCATAGAATGAATTCAGGAGCATTCCTTCCTTTTCTATGCTCTGAAATAGTTTGAGTAGTACTGGTGTGACTCCAGGTCATGTTTTTTTTTTTTTTTTGTATTACCTCTTTGATCTCTTCTCTTGTTATGGGTCTGTTCAGATTTTTTATCCCAGCTTGTGTTAGTTTAGGTAGACAGTGTTTTTCTAAAAATTGTTTCAATTTCCTCTAGGTTATCAAATTTGTTAGAGTGCAATTTTTCATAGTATTCTGTTATGATCCTTTTTATTTCATTTGGGTCTGTTGTGATGTCCCCCATTTCATTTCTTATTTGGGTTATTTGCTTCCTCTCCTGTTTTTCTTTTGTCAGTTTGGTCAATGATTTGTCTATTTTGCTGATCTTTTCAAAGAACCAACTTTGGTCTTGTTGATTCTTTATTGTTTTTCTGTTCTCTATTTCATTTATTTCTGCTCTAATCTTTGTTATTTCCTTTCTTCTTGTGGCTGTGGGATTCTTTTGCTGTTCTCTTTCTATTTTTTCCAGTTGTAGTGCTAACATTTTGATTTTGGCCCCTACTTCTTTTTCATGTGTGTATTTATAGTGACCTCTAGGGACTACCTTTGCTGTGTCCCAAAGGTTTTGTTATGGTGTGTTTTCATTCTCATTTAATTCTAGGAATTTTTTTATTCTCTTTGATTTTTTTTTCTATTACCCAGTTGTTTTTAAGCAAGGTGCTATTCAGTTTCCACGTGTTTTGTTATTTTTTTCCCTTGCTCTTCCTGTTATTGATTTCTACTATTCTGGCGTAACCAGAGGTGATACTTTGTATTATTTAGATGTTTTGGATTTTATTGAGGGTATCTTTTTGGCCTAAAATGTTTTCTATTCTGGAGAATGTTCCATGTGTATTGGAAAATAATGTGTACTTTGCTGCTGTTGGTTGAAGGGTTCTATATATATCTGTGAGGTCAAATTGGTTGATTTTGGCCTTTAGATCTTCTGTATCTTTGTTGAGTTTCTTTCCAGATGTTCTGTCCTTTACCGAGAATGGTGTGTTAAAGACTCCTACTATTATTGTGGAACTGTCTATTTCTCTTTTCAGTGGTGTTATAGTTTGTTTTATGTACTTTGGGGCCCTGTCTTTGGATACATATTCATTTTTTAAGGTTATGTCTTCTTGGTGGATTGTTCTTTTAATCATTATATAATGTCCTTCCTTGCCTTTTATGGTTGATTTTGCCTCTATTTTATCTGAGATTAGTATTGCCCCTCCTGGCCTTTTTGATTACTGTTTGCTTGTTATACTTTTTTGCATCCTTTGATATTTAATACATTTATGTTTTTGTGTCTAAGATGTGTCTCTTGTAGACAGCATATTGATGGGTCATGTTTTTTTATTCATTCTGCCACTCCCTGCCACTTTACAAGTGTATTTAAGTCATTTAAATTCACTGTGTTTATCGATAGCTGTGAGTTTATTGCTGTCATATTGTTGTTGTTTCTTTTCTTTTCTTTTTTGTAGTGCTGTTTTCTTTGTTCCTTTTACTTTCCTGCACTGAGTTCCTTTTGTTTGTGGATTTTCTTTTCTTTCTTTTTTTTTATCATTAGTATAGATTTTGTGTTTACTGGGACTTCATGTTTTTCTTATTTTTTATCCTGATGAGTAGGTTTGTTAATCTTCTTTGTGGTTACCTTGAAATTTATCCATATCTTCCTAAGTTTGAACCAGTCTTTTATTACTTGATATTGCCTTGACTTCCTCTCCATTTGAAAGTTCTATACCTACACCACTTATTCCCAATTTTATTGTATTGACATTATCATCATCTACAGAATGAAGTCGCTGTTTCCATATTCTATGTTTTTTAGCTCTGTTTTATTACTGAGAGTTCTTTAGCAAGTTGGTGTCTAACTAATGCTGTCCTGTGTCCTAGACTCCAGTTGTTGTCTGATGTTACTGGGTTTTACAATAATATTTCTTGTAAGTTTGGTTTGGTTTTTATGAATTCCATTAATTTCTATTTATCTGGAAATGTCCTAATTTTGCCATTCTATTTGAGAGAGAGTTCTGCAGGATATATTTTCTTGACTGCCAATTTTTTTCTTCAAGGTTTTATATATGTCAATCCACTACCTTCTTGCCTGCATAGTTTCTGCTGAGTAATCAGAGCTTAGTCTTATTGTTTACCCTTTGTAAATGATTTTTCATTTATCTCAAGCTGCTCTTAGTATTCTTTCTTTGTCTTTGGTTTTGGCAATTGTGATTATGATATATCTTGGTGACTTTCTTTTGGGGGTCTATCTTATATGGGGTTTGCTGAGCTTCTTGGATGGTCAGATTTTTGTCTTTCATGATATTTGGGAAGTTTTCTGCCATCAAATCTTCAACAATCTTCTCCGTGCTTTCCATTTTCTCTCCGTTTTCTGGAACTCCAATAATGTGCAAATATTTGCTTGTAATTGTGTCTCACATAATTCTTGGGTTTTATTCATTTTTCTTCCTTCTTTTCTTTGATTTTTCCACAAAGAAAGTGGAATCTGTGGTTTTGTCTTCATTCTTGATGATTCTGTCTTGCATTGTTTCAAATTTGCTCCTAAAACTTCCTGTTGAGTTTGCCATTTCAGAAATTTGGTTAACCTTTTGGATTTCTAGTTGCTGTTTTTGTATGATTTCTAATTGTTTATTTATTTTGACTTTTTGTTCTTGCATTATTTTCCTGAATTCTTCTATTGGTTTGTATGTATTTTCCTTGATTTTGGCTATATTTTCGTCAATTTTGTCTGTTTTCCATGATTATGTCTATTTTTTCCTTGATTTCATCTGTTTTGCTTCGTCTCTTTCCTAATTTCTTGGAGAGCCCTAAATATTAGTCTTTTGAATTCTATATCAGGTATTTTCAGTGATTTTCTTCTACTGGAAGGCCATCTGATTCTTTATTTTGGTAACTTGCTTAAGCTATCTTGTCCTGCTTTTTCACATGATTTGATATTGTCTGCTGTTTTTGAGACATTAAGGTATTTTTTTTCTTTATTTATTGATTGTATGTTCATTTGTTTTGCCCTGCTTTTTTGTTTTATTTTGATATGTCAGGGTGAGCAGGCCAAGCATGCTCTGCTGCATGCTCATCTGTGGGCATGATAGCTTTCCCCACCTTTTCCAGGAGGGCAGGGCAGCAGCAGGCAGGGCAGTCCCGTTTTGACGTACACTTGTTTGGTGAGGTGAATGATGCAGACTGGGCAGGCTCTGTCTGCCTCCTAATGTTGATCTAGCAGTGTGGGAGTGTTCACAGCAGATTCAGGTTGGTGGCTGAGCAGTGGTTGTCTAACCATGGCAGTGTTGGGTGGCCTGGTAGGAAGGGGTAGAGGTGGTGTACAGGGCTCAGGGGGTGGGGGGAGGAAGAAAGGGAAAAAGAAATAAAAAATAAAATAAAATGTCAGGAGCCAGTGGGTGGGACCCTGGGTGGCAGTGGGCTGGTGGCTTTCTACCTGTGGCAGTGCAATGTGGAATGGTGTGAAGGGGTAGAGGTGGTATACGAGGCTAGGTGGGAGGGAGAAAGAAAAGGTGTAAAGGGAAAAAGAAAATAAAATTGGCATGACAAGAGCCAGTGGGTGTGGGTGAGTCAGACTTGAGGTGGTGGTGTCCTGGTGGCTCTCTACCTGCAGTGGTGTGGCATGGCCTGGAGGGAAGGTGTAGAGGTGGCATATGGGACTACGTGGGAGGGAGAAAGAAAAGGAAGAAGAGGGGAAAATGGTGTGGCAGAAGCCAGCAGGGGGGATCCTGGGTGGTGCCAGGCCAATGGCTCTTTACCCACAGAGGTGAGGAATGGCCCAGTGGATGAGGTAGAGGTGGTATACAGGGCTAGATGGGAGGGAGAAAGAAAAGGAAGAAAGCAAAAAAGAAAAAAAAATGGTGTGACAGGAGCTGGTGGGTGGTGGCAGGTGGGACCTGGAGCAATAATGTGGTGGTAGCTCTCTACCTGTGGTAGTCAGGAAGGCCCAGCCTGAAGGGGTAGAGGTGGCATTCAGGGCTAGATGGGAGGAGAAAGGAAAGGAAGAAAGGGTAAAAAGAAAAAAAAAAGGCTTGGCAGGAGCTGTTGGAGGGGGGTAGGGAAGAACTGGGGTGGCAGTGGGCCAGTGGCTCTCTATCCAAGGCGGCATGGTGTGGCTTGCTGGAAAGGGGTAGGGTGGCATACAGGGCTAGGTGGGAGGGATAAAGAAAAGGAGGAAAGGGAAAAGGAAAAAATGGCACAGTGGGAGCCAGTGGGTGGGGGCAGGGAGGACCTAGGGTGGCGGTGGGTCAGTGGCTCTCTACCCATGGTGGTGTGGCACGGACCAGTGGGAAGGGGTAGAGGTGGGATATGAAGCTAGGTGGGAGGGAGAAAGAAAAGCAGGAAAAGGAAAAAAATTGGCATGGCAGGAGCTAGCAGGTGGGGGGGGGGCAGATCTGGGTTGGCAGTGGGCCAGAAGCTCTCTAGCCAAGGTGATGCAGCATGGTCCAGCAGGAGGGGGTAGAGGTGGTGAATGGGGCTAGGTGTGAGGGAGAAAGAAAAGGAATAAAGGGGGAAAATGGTGCAGCAGGGTCTAGCAGGTGGGGGAAGGCAGACCTGGGCTGGTGTGGGCTTGTAGCTCTCTAGCCAAGCAGTGCAGAATGGCCCATCAGGAAGGCGTGGTGGTGATGTATGGGGCAGAAGGGTGAGGGGTGGGAAAAGTGTTTCTCTGCTTACCAGATGCTCTGTCTTGTGTTGGAGGCCCTGGGAAGTTGCTTTCCTGTACTGCCCAAGGTCACTGCTGGCTATGCTCCAACATGGCAACACTGTGCTGTTAGTTGGCAGGGATTCTCCACTCTGTATCTCTCCTTGTTCTCTGTTTTCCTTTGGTCTAGTTCTTTATCCCTTCATTTCATACTTAGGGTTCCAGGACTGACATTTGTTTCACTTAGTTTTTCAGGTCTTTGCTGCAGAGGGATGGCATGATGCATCTAAGGCATCATGTTGCCACCACCCTTTGTTTTATTACTGAGAGTTCTTTACCTAGGTTGGAATCTGGCTTAAGCTGTCCTGTGTCCTAGAATCAGGTTGTTGTCTGATGTTGTTAGTTCTCTAACCAAAGGACTCCCTTTAACATTTCTTATAAGTTTTGTTTGGTTTTTATGAATTCTCTTAATTTCTGTTTATCTGGAAATGTCCTAATTTCACCATCAAATTTGAGAGAGAGTTTTGCAGGACGTATTATTCTTGGGGCGGGGTGAACCTGGGGTGGCGGTGGGCCAGTAGCTCTCTGGCTACAGTGGTGCAGTGGTGGTGCAGGAAGTAGGGGAGGTGGAGTGCTAGGCTAAGTGTGAGGGAGAAAGAAAAAGAAGAAAGAGGAAAAAAGGCCTCATGTTGGGAGAGATCAGGGCGATTTGGGGTGGGGGGCTCGTATTGTGGACCCCAGCACTGGGGGCTGCCAGGCTAGAGGAGTTCTTGCTACTACTTTACCAGAAGGGTGAGTGGTGGGAAAGCGTGTTTCTCTGGTTACCGGGTGCTTTCTCTCCTGTTGGAAGCTCTGTAAAGTTGCCTTCCCATGCTTCCTGTCCAGGGTGGTTGCTGGTTGTGCTGCAAGATAGCGACGCTGTATTATGTTCGTTGGCAGGAGACCTCCACTCTGTATCTCTTCTCGTTCTCTGTTTTCTGTCAGTTCCTTCTTCCATTTGGTGATTGTTCTAGTTCTTTATGCCTTCATTTGATGCTTACAGTTGTTTTCCTTAGCTTTTCAGGTCTTTGCTGCGGAGGGATGACATGGTGCATATGTCTAGGGTGCCATGCTGGCTTTGCCCTCTTTTTTTTTCTTTTTAGACGAACTCCATTGACTTTGATTTGAAAAGACAGAAACACAGGAGAGAAAAGTCTGATAGAGAACTCTGGGAAATCCAGGAAGGGAGGTACTTGATGTTATGAGCAATTCCAGGTGTGCTGCCTTGAGAACTATAGCACAGAATGAGGGTCTCAGGGTTAGAGTAAAAAAAGAAGGTAGAACAAGAGTAGAGTCACATGTTTGATAGAGTAGGGAGTATTTTGGGTATGGGATGATTTAAATCTTGTCTGTTTTGGAATAAGACAGACCTGGGCTCAGTTCTTAACATCTACCTTTACTAGCTTTTTCCTTTCTTCTCTTCCCTTCTTGTTCTCATGAAAATTTCATACATTTTTTTCATTTATACATTCAAACTTTTTGAGCTGTACTTTGTTGTAGGTATCTGTGCTTTTGTAGGTAAGCTTTGGGGAAACAAAGTTAAATAAAATATGTTCTACACTTGAAGGAAGGCATGATCTGGTGATGAAGATAGCTAAATCCATAGATAGTCACACTATCATGTGGTCAGTGCTTTGGTATAGACATTCATAAGGTGCTATGAGAGCAAGAGGACCAGTAACTAAATGTGATTTTGTGATGAATGGTTGGTGGTGGGGTGCAGTGGTAAAGTCTTCCAGAAAAGGGGCCAAAAGCAAAGTATTGTCAAAGTATTGTTAAAGGTAGATGAAGATGATGCACATAGGGCTGAGACAATTGTCTGAGGAACTGTAAGAAGCTCCATATAGTAGCAGGGATTGGTTTAAGTGGGGGATCACAGGGAAAGGTCTGTGGGAACCAGGTCTGTGGGGCCTGGTGTGCTAAGATGAGAATTCACTGTTATTCTGAAAGTATAAGAGGTTATGAGGAGTTTTTATCCTTGAAAGTCATGGGCAGTAACAGATAGATTTCAGGTAGGAAGTACCATGATTATGTGTTTGGCTATGTATGTGTTTGGCTTGGGCAGTGTAACCATTCTGACCTCCACTTCTGTAGAATCTGTAATATGACTATACTAAAACCCACCTTGCTGGGCTATTGTAAAAATGAGAGGACATCTACAGGGTACTTTGTATAGTACTTGTCACACATCAGGCTCTCAAAAACTGGTATCTATGATTAGTTAGAATTTTTAACTTGAGTTTATAGGTATGGCATAGTGGATGGCTCCAAAAACAAAGAACCATTGCTTGGTAAATCTGAAAGAACATTTGGCTTGAAATAAGTTCTATCTTTAAATCTTGGTTCTGCCAATTCTTGGTTCTGTGACCTTGAGCTACACTTTACTTCTCTGTGCCTCGGTGTTCTCACTTACTAGTTGCTAACAATATCTACCTTACAAGATTAAGTGAGGGTAGTACTTGCAATATGAGCTCTGGTGGCCCAACTGTTAGCTGTTAACCGAAAGTTTGGTGGTTTGAATCCACCCAGAGGTTCCACAGGAGAAAGACCTGGTAATCTACTCTTGTAAAGATTATAGCCTAGAAACCCTATGGGGCAGTTCCACTCTGTCACATGAGGTCACTATGAGTTGAAATCTACTTGATGGCACCTAACAACAATAGTACTTGCCAGAGATAAAGTTCCCAAATACAAATTCCTTCCACTATTTATTTTTCTCTGTCTCAGTTCTTTGTCCTTTCCCTTTTGAGACTGCAAGCTTTTGTAAGTTAACACTCTGCTCCATGAAGAAGAACACCCTGGGGCAGGATATCACACCCTGAAGAATACATCACTGGAAACTTGAATAGTAAACGAGCATATCTGGGAGCAACATCTGGAGGTCCCACGCGTGTCTGGGAAAGGAGAGGTACTCGCATGCCTGCAAGGAAGTGAGAGCAAGTGTGTGCAGAGCATTTTGGAGCATGACCTCCCCACTACGCCTGCTGAGCCATTACTTGAAGGCCTACACAGGTGTAGACCAAATTCAAGGCCTAAATTGACGAAAAGTATTACCACATGTTCCCACACAGAGACTAAAGGAAAGAGCGCTACGCTTAGCAAGGGGGGAGGTGGGTCAAGGTGGAAGTGAGGAACCAGGGGAGGAAGGGAGAAAAACAGAAGAGCTGCCAGTATAAAGAATTCATTAGAGGAAAGTCAAGTTGTGACCTCCGAGATGAAGATGAGTGAAAATTCTTGTATGATTTAATATTCTGTGGAAATATTCCAAGCCACATGCTCTTTGTACAGGCTGTGGTGTTTCACTTTAATTTCAGGGAAGTCCTAGTACCCATTACTCTGCATATTGCTTACTTAGTCTGGGTTTCTTTGTAACATGCTGGCAGGGTGTAGATGGAGAGGCTTGACTAAAGGCCGGCAATTATAGAAGTCTGAAGAGTGTGTTAGAAAGAGGAGACTGGCTGCCAGTCTATGTGAAGAAGGGAAGAGTCCTAGCTGAGTGCCACACAAGCCCTTAGGTGTCTTAGGTTCCTGGGAAACACATGTTATCAGTCTACATTATTTATTTATTTATTTTTAATTGTGGTAAAAATATACATAACAAAACATTTGCCAATCGAACAATTTTTACATGTATTATTCATTGACATTAATCATATTCTTCATGTTGTGCAACCGTTATCACTATCCCTTTTCAAATTATTCCACAATTAAACTCAGTGCCCCCTATGTAGTAGTTCCCCTTTTCCCCCTCCTTCACATCCGTTGTAACCACTAACAAGCCTTGGTTTCTTTTTGCCTATTTCATATAAGCGAGATCATAAATATTTGTCTTTCTGCGACTGACTTATTTCATTCAGCATGATGTTTTCAAGGTTTATCCATGTGTAGCATATATCAGGACTTTCTTTCTCTTTGTGACTGTATAATATTCTATTAGAAGCCCCGGTGAAGCAATGGGTAAGCTCTCAGCTGCTAACTGAAAGGCCAGCTGTTCAAACCCACCAGTGGTTCCATGGGAGAAAAGACCTGGTGATCTTCACCTGTAAAGGTTTATAGCTTAGGAAACCCTATGGGGGCAATTCTACTGCCCTATAACAAAAATTCTCACAACTGAACCAAATAAAGTCTTCACAACTGGACCAATAAGCAATATCATGATAACCCAAACCCACTGCTTTCAAGTCGATTCCAACCCATAGTGACCCCATAGGACAGAGTAGAACTGCCCCATAGGGTTTCCAAGACTGTAAATCTTTACAGATGCAGACTGCCACATCTTCCTCCTGCTGAGCAGCTGGTGGGTTCGAACTGCTGATCTTTCAATTAGTAGCTGAGCGCTTAACCCCCATGCCACCAGGGCTCCTTAATATCATGATAAACAGAAAAACTATTGAAGTTGTCAAGGATTTCATTTGACTTGGATGAATAATCAACACCCATGGAAGGAGCAATTGAGAAATCAAATACAGATTGCATTGGGCAAATCTGCTGCAAAAGACCTCTTTGAAGTTTTAAAAAGCACAGATGTCACTTTGAAGACTAAGGGGCACCTGATCCAAGCCATGGTATTTTCAGTCACCTCATATGCATGGGAAATTTGGACAATGAATAAGGAAGACCAAAGAAGAATTGATGCCTTTAAAGTACGGTGTTGGCGAAGAATCTTGAATATACCATGGACTGGCAGAAAAATGAATGAATCTGTCCTGGAAGAAGTACAGCCAGAATGCTCCTTAGAAGCGAGGATGATGAGACTTCGTCTCACTTGCTGTGGACATGTTACTAGGAGTGACCAGTCCCTGGAAAAGTACATCATGGTTGGTAAAGTAGAGGGGCAGTGAAAAAGGGGAAGACCCTCAATGAGATGGACTAGTGCAGGAGCTGTAACAATGGGCTCAAACATAACAACAATTGCGAAGATGGCACAGGACTGGGCAGTGTTTCATTCTGTTGTACATAAAGTCACTGAGTCAGAAGTGACTCGAAGTCACCTAAGAACAACTCCTATATTCCATTATATGTATATACTTCATTTGTTTATCCACTCATCTGTGAATGGAATTTATTTCCACCTTTTGGCTATTGTGAAAAGTTCTGCAATGAACATCAGTATACAGATTTCTGTTTATGTTCCTGCTTTCAATTCTTTTGGGCATATACCCAGAATTGGGATTGCCAGGTCCTGTAGTAGTTCTTTGTTCAGTCCACATTATTTTTTGTAGCATTGTTAAGTAGCCAGATTAGTCCAATGACTTTGATTTTTTTTTTAAGTGGTAGAAACATTTTCTTAAAGACTTTTATGAAGGAATGACATGCCCTTAATAAACAAAAATATGCTCTAAGATCTAATGCGTTAAAAAAAAAGTCTATTCTAGTTGAGAGTTGGGATGGGATACTGGAGCTCTGCCCACTAACTTCTCTCCTCTCATGCAAATCAATCCCTGAAGGTTTCACAAAGAAAGTGTGAAGACTGTAGCTGTAGTCCGAGTCCTTCCATTTGTAGACGAGGAAATGGAACTAGCGTAACAAAGAGACTTGTCCAAAAAACCAAAAAAACCAAACCCACTGCCATCGAGTCTATTCCAACTCATAGTGACCCTATAGGACTGGGTAGAGCTGCCCTATAAGGTTTCTAAGGAGCCCTCGGTGGATTTGAGCTGCCAACTTTTTGGTTAGCAGCTGTAGCTCTTAACCACTACTCCACCAGGGCTTCCAATTAATCAGGGGCTGAGTTAGAATTGGTGGCGTGGTGGTTAAGAGCTTGGCTGCTAACCAAAAGATTGGTAGTTCAAATCCACCAGCCACTCCTTGGAAACCCTATGGGGCAGTTCTACTCTGTCCTATAGGGTCACTATGAGTGGGGATTGACTTGATGGCAATGAGTTTGATTTGGTTTGGAGTTAGGATTGAAATCACATTGTTCTGGTACCTAGTTCAGTGCATTTTCCTAGCCCTGTACTCATATCTTTATGCTTTCATAATAGAGGTGGTTAAAGTGATTCTGTTTCTAATCATCCAGGAGATACAGGAAGGAGAGGGAGAATTAGAAGAACCCAATGCTCTTCCCTCCTAGGAGCTCTAGAAGAAGCCTCCACACTTGGCCTCACTGGGTACAAAATAAACATCTGTTGAACTGAAACAAAATGCTGCGGTTTTAGGCAAGAGTCTCTGGGACACACAGTCCCCCATCTTAAATATTCCCTGTCTCAAAGAGGCTGGGAATCTGAGGAGCCACCTTCTCCCAGGAATGAGCTGCGCTCCTGGAAAGGAGTTCTGGGCTTCAAGCTCAGGCAGACAAACCTCACATTGCTAGTTTATTGTTTAGACAACCTAATTCATAACAACTTGCAGCATCTCACAAGTATGGCAAAGAAGACCAGAGCAAAGCCTCCTTGCATTTTGGTTGTGCTATAAGTTTCCTTCCTGGTCAGAGAATGACTGGTTAGTTTGGCACTTTAATATTTATTAACATAAAATTGTTGCTTGGAACTTCTTGCTGAGCCTCTGATTTTCCCAAGGCATTCTGAGTCAGGTCCTTTATTTCCCTATAAACCTACTAGGTCCCTTGAATATTCTGTATCCTAAACTGAACCTTCAAGAGGCAATGATGCCTGCTGAAAACATCATGGGTGTGGTAGAGATACTAATACTCATCGAACACCTCCTCTGCTTCCTGGGTGGCACGAATGGTTAAGCACTTCACTACTGACCTAAAGGCTGACAGTTCAAATCCTCCCAGAGGCACCTCAGAATAAGGGCCTGGTGATTGCTTCCAAAAGGTCACAGCCTTGAAAACTCTATAGAGCATATTTCTACTCTGCACATATGAGGTTGCCATGAGCTAGAACTGACTTGACAGCAACTGGTTTAAAAGCCTTAAATTGTTTCACAATCCCTATAAGAGGAAAATTTGGCAAAGAGATCCCAGGTTGGTTGTGGTTTTCTCCAAATCACATAATAGGCAGAAGAAAGAATGTTTTTGCCAGCACATATTAAACATCAGAATTCTGAGTTCATTTTATTCCAACAGTCACTTTTGCACAGGATAGAAACGCCAAAGTCACATTTTTACTTTTAGTTAACAACACCCAGCAGACTTCTATGCTTTTCAGATCTTCAAGAGAAGCAGCTGATAAGAAAATGTTTATTCTGTCTTTATCACTAGCTGACATGTAACCTGGAGAAAGCACTTAATCTAGCATTCTTTCTTATTTTTAAAAAATATTTTCCATTCCTGTCTTTCCCCATTCTCACCACTATTCTTCATGAGTATGAGATTATTAGATTCAAATATGGTTTTGTTGGGAGTCTGATGTTTAATTTTAAAAACCTAATTAATTATTATCATTTTATTAAATAATATTCAGTATCTTTGCTTGAAGAAGCCCTGGTTGCACAGTGGTTAAGTGCTTGGCTGCTAACCAAAAGGCTGGTGGTTCAAACCCACCAGCAGGAGAAAGATGTGGCAGTCTGCTTCCGTAAAGACTAACAGTGTTGGAAACTTGGGGCAGTTCTACTCTGTCCTACAGGGTTGCTATAGTCAGAATCAACTCAGTGGCAATATCTCATGAGTTATCTTTGCTTGAGGGCTCCAAATATGATTTAATTTCTTGGTACAATGCCTACATTTTCACATACAAAAGTAAGTACCACTTACAAGAAACTTCATGCCTTGACTGCATACCCATGACCCCTACTCTCTTGTCCCTTGTCCCCTCTTACTGTTAGTGGCACTCTTACAGTAGTCATGGCTCTGAGAACTTTACCAAGGAGAAATGACTGAGAGGCGGGCCAATGCCATTTGTCCTTCCTCTCCAGAAGTTGGGGGAAAGGTCTTGCTTAGCTACATAGTATTGCAAATTAGTAAATACTCTTCTCTGTAGTTATACTTCTACTTATTCTTCCTGGCATTTCCCCAGTTGTTTCAACCGTGTCATGTGGGTAAGTCGTTGGGAGGGGCTTGCATACTGACTTAGGAAAAACACATAGTGAAAACTTGATTAACAGTATAAGGAGTTATAAAATCATTTTGATTGGCATATTATATTTTGGTTTGAATATTAAATATCATTGGTGGGTAGCTTATGTTTCATTTTATTGGCAACTGATATCTGCTAAAAATAAGATACTAGGATGCCTTTCCAGCTTATGTAGTTATGTAAAAGAAATAGCTTTGACCTGACCTTCTTGGATGTCAGTTTCTTTGTGCACAAAATGAAGGGTTTGACTTGATGATTTATGGGCTTCCTTTTAAGTCAAACTGTTTTTGATTCTATAGGTATGTGGTAATACATGAGACCTATAGGACTGAAAGTAATTTCATCCATTCATTTATTCATTTATTCAATACACGTTAATTGTCTATTATATATCAAGCACTGTGATAAGTCTGATTGATACAATGTCCTTGCCCTCAAAAAACTTACAGTTTAATGGGGAAGACAAACAAGTAAAAAATCAATTACAATTTAGCAGAATAAATGCTACGGTGGGGATGAGTAGTGGATACAAGTGGAGGACATGGGGCAGACACCTAAACCATTTTGGGCAAGGAAGATAATAGGGATCAGGGAAGAAAGTGATATTAAGTGTATGCAGGACTGGGACTAGGGCGTGGCGAGAGAGACATGAAGGGAGCAAAATTGAAGCAGGTACTCACTCTCAGGGTCATGCAAGTGCACTCATTCTAGTCCCTGGGCTTTAAGTGTGCTGTCTGATAGTATGTTTGACGTTAGCCACAAGGAAGAAGGTAAAAAGTGTTCCATGGAACAGAGTGTGCAAAGGCCTAGGGGTAAGAGATAAAATTTTAGGAAATTGCAAACACTGTAGAATTCCTGGATCTGGTAGTAGAGTTTAAAGTTGTAGATGTAAAAGTGAGGTAAACAGGATTGGCTCATGAAGTGACTTATAAAATGTTAAGTCATTTAAACTTTATCCTTAGGTTAACAGAGATCCATTAGGGATTTTTTTTTTAAGTAGTGACATAATTAGACATGCTTTCTAGAATATTCACTCTGGCAGCAGTGGGGAGATAGGGATAGGGACTTAGAAAGGGAAAAACACTGGAGGAAGGAAGACCATTTGGATTGTAGTAGAGGTGGTGATGGTGAAAAGGAAACCAAACAGCCTCTAGAGGTGTTTAAGAGTTACAACTGCCTGGGACTGGTGGCTTGTTGAACAAATTGGGTGTTAGAAAGAGAGAGGAATAGGATGCTCAGGGCTTCTGGCTTGAGCAGTTGAGGGGATAATGGTGCTGATCACTGAAATATGGAACACACCAAAAAGAACAGGATTGAGAGGGAAGATACTGAGCTCATGCTTTGACTTGTTGATTTTGAACATTAGAGGGGAGATTTCTGCTAGATCTTGCTGTATGGACCGGTGCTGAGAAGAGAAATGCATGTGGATATGGATTTGTCAGTCATCTGCCTATAAATGACAAGCAAAGCAAGACATAAAAGTACAGGGAGGAAAAAAAAAAGCCTATGGGTTATTGGCAGGAGCCCTGGTGGTGCAGTGGTTAAGTGCTCGGTTGCTAACCAAAATGTTAGCGATTCAAACCCAACAGCTGCTCCCCTGGAGAAAGATGTGACAGTCTGCTTCCATAAAGATTTACAGCCTTGGAAACCCTAATCTGTCCTATAGGGTCACTATGAGTTGGAACTGACTCTACAGCAAAGGGTTTTATGGGTTATTGAGAGCTCCTTGCCACTCTTCAGTAAAATCATAAAGAAATAGAAGCATGTCTTGTAGCTACCACCGGGAAGTGATGGAGGACAGGACAGCAAGGGAGGAATACTAGGCACATCCAGGCTTACTCCCATGTAAGCAATTGTGCTGTTGGGCCTTTGCTGCAATGGATTTCTAAATGTCTCTGAAGAATTTTGTTAGTTTGTGGTTACAGAGACTGTTGACTGCAGCTAGTGATTCTGTACTGTAACTGCAAAGAAAGGACACATGAGTGCTCTCTGGCTTGTGGTTTTGGGGAGTACATCACTGCTTCCTCATAAGTAGAGAGGGAAATTGGGCAGATTTAAGTTCTCTTTCCCTCCAAGTTACAAAAGCAAAAAAATTAGTGAATAGTTTGAACGTCTCTCTGTAAATATTCACACTTGAGAGAAAATAGCATTCTCCAGGAAGTAATAAATTTCTCTCACCAGTGGAAGTTGCCCACATCCTGAGACAACACTCATCAGCTGAAAAAAAAGAAAAAAATAAAACATTCCTTCACTCCATGAAACCCTCTTTCTCCAGACATGTGTCCTGATTGACCTATAGACAGTGCCATTATGCAGACGTCTCAGACTTCTTCAGGACTTACCCAAGAAGATAATTGGTTGTGGCCAAATAACCATGGCAAACTGCCCAAGGTGTGAAAATGTTTAGTCAGGGTTATTGCTGGAGGGGCTCTGCTCAGTAAGGCATGTTGAACACACAAACCAGGACAACCACATACAAACATGGCCATCGTTTAATGTGAAGAAATAAGGGAGCAGGCACAAGGAGGAGGGGGTGACATTTGGACAGGTGTCCTTTAGCTCTTTTGTTGTTGTGAGCTGCTGTCAAGTCAGCCCCCAACTCATGGTGATCCCATGCACAACAGAACAAAACACTGCCAAGTCCTGTGCCATTCCTATGATTAGGGACCAGACCATTGTGATCCATAGGGTTTTCATTGGCTAGTTTTTGGAAGTAGATCACCAAGCCTTTTTTCCTAGTTCTTCTTAGTCTGGAAGCTCCACAGAAACCTGTTTGGCATCATAACAGCATGCAAACCTCCACTGACAGACAAGTGATGGTTGCACATAAGATGCATTGGTCAGAAATCAAACCCAGATGTCTTGCATGGAAGGTGAGAATTCTACTACTGAACCACCAATGTCCTCTTAAATATTTTTACAACTTCATTTTTTAGGCTTCGTGGGTGTGTGTGTGTGTGTGTGGGAGAGAGACAGAGAGAGAGAGAGAAAGAAAGAGGAATGGCCAAGGTGTTACTTTTTGTCTTTTACCTGTGTTTTGCCTTATTGTCACTGATTTTCCCCTGCCTCTGGTCTTGATTTCTTCCATTCATCTTCCAAATTGTCGCCAGAATGAAATGCCCACCAGAACTCGTTTCAGATTTCTCAAAACCTCCCTTGCTTCTACAGCTATGAGTCTACATAAACTGAATGCAGAAGGGAAGAAATTCATGACTCCCAGGAGATCTGGGGCAATTGTCTCAGTACGGGGAAGCTTCTGGAAATCTCACTTTTTGCTTTAAAATTTAAGGGGATTTTGGAAGAGGGGGCAAGATGGCGCTCTAGGCAGAAACACCACGCCATCCCTCCACAGCAAAGATCCGAAAAACTAAGCCTAACAGAGAATCAACAATCCTGAAACCCTAGAACACCAAATGAAGAGATAAAGAACTCAGCCAAACACCAAACGGAGTGAGAATACTAAAAGAGAACGGAGAGCGAGGAGAGACTCAGGCAGAGATTCCTTACCAGCTAACGCAGCGCGGATCCACCATCTTGGATTCCTATCGGAGACCAGCGAATGGGAGAGCAGCTTTGCAGAGCATCTGGTCGGAGACAGAACGACAGGTAAACTGCAGTGCGTGCTCTCCCACCACCCACCCGTCTCCGCCTCAGCTGGGGATCCCCTGCTTTCCGTGGCCAGGGTCCCTGGGCTGGGGGGCGCCGGTGCTTGGATTCCACGCGCCCGGGCTGGCGGCTTTCTGGGAGCTGTTTGCTGGCAGCTAGCGAAACTTTTTCTGCTGCCTCCCCCTCCTTTTGCCTGGGTGCCTGGTTCCGAGTGCCGTCTCTGCTCTCTCCTGCGGGGCTGTAGGGCTGCGTTCGGGCGTGTGGCTGTTTCCAGGTCTGGGCTCCCGCGCGGGTGGGATCCTGGGGCCTTTGTTCGTTGGCCCCTCTGCTTCCCGTGGCCACGGTCAATTAACCTCGAGACTACCGGCTTCTTGGAATTCGCGCCCCTGAGGGGGGGCTCTCTGGGTCCCATTTGTAGGCACTGACTGCTGGTGTTGCCCTTTTTTTTTTTTTCCCAATTTTATTTTTCTTCTTTTTTGATTAGTTTTGTCATCTTTTCCCTCTTTTTCCCTTTTGTCTTTCTTCATTGCTTAATTTCTCATCTCTGTATCTCTTCCTTCTCTTTCTGATCCCTGAATACCAGGCGATGTATGCCTCTGTACCTTCTGGCCAGGCTGAGCTGTGAAAATTGAGACCGACTCCCCCAGACCTCATAGCTGCATCGGTGGGATCCCTGGGAACTTTGCAGTTCTCTAACTTTTCTGATTTTTATTTGGTCATTCTTTCCTTTTCTTTCTCTTCCCACTTCTGGTTCCCTCCATCCCATAGTCTCTCATCTGTACATTCCAACGACAAGCTCCCCTAGCATTCTTTTATGTTTGTACACTTTTTGCTCCTCCTCCTCTCTCCTCTCTCCCATATCCAGCTTAGCTTCACACATAACCATCTTCCCGCTGCACCCTACCTAACTGCACCGTGCACTAGACATCACACCACCAAGCAGTGCAGGCATGCCCTATTGGAACCTGCCCAGCACTGACTACCGACCGTCCTGGTGGCTGCAGTGATTGCCACAAGCAACCCGTCCCAGTGGCTCCTCCTCAGCTAGATCTGCCCAGCTGTACCACAAGAACGAAACAAAGAAACAAACAAACAAAAAAAAATCTACAATCAATAAACGAGAGAAATATCTACTGAATGCCCCCAAAACAGCAAACAATATCAAAACATTTACAAAATCAAGACAAGATGGCTCCAATAGGCGTCCAAATTAAAACACCAGATAACTGTCCTGTGGAAGAAAATGCACTAGAAGTACCTGATAGGGAACTCAAATCACTAATACTCGGAATTTTCCAAGAACTGAGGCAAAAAGCTGACAAACATGAGGAAAAAATAGACAAATTCATGGAAAATACAGACAAAAAATTGGAAGAATTCAGGAAGACGATGCAGGAACAAAATGCCAAAATAAATTCACAACTCGAAATTATACAAAAACAATAATTAGAAATCCAAAAGATAAACAACAAGATTTCAGAAATGGACGGTGTCATAGAAGGGCTGAGAAGTAGATTTGAAACCATGGAAGACAGGATCAGTGGAACTGAAGACAAACACTTGGATACAACTCTGTTTCAGGAAAACTCAGAAAAAAGAACAAAGAAAAATGAAGAGACCCTGAGAGTTATGTGGGACACAATTAAAAGCAAAAACTTACGAGTGATTGGCATACCAGAACAGAGGGAGAAAACAGAAAACACAGAGAGGATCATTGACGAACTGCTGACAGAAAACTTTCCCAATATCATGAAAGATGAAAAGCTGGCCATCCAAGAAGCTCAACGAACCCCATATAGAAGAGACCCCAAAAGAAAATCACCAAGACATATCATATTCACACTCGCTAGAACTAAAGACAAACAAAGAATCCTGAGAGCAGCTCGTGAAAAACAAGAAGTCACATACAGAGGAGAAACAATAAGACTAAGCTCAGATTATTCAGCAGAAACCATGCAGGCAAGAAGGCAATGGGATGACATATATAAAATCTTGAAAGAAAAAAATTGTCAGCCAAGAATAATATATCCTGCAATACTCTCATTCAGATTTGATGGTGAAATTAGGTCATTTCCAGATAAACAGAAACTAAAGGAATATGCAAAAGTCAAACCAAACTTACAAGAATTATTAAAGGGAGTTCTTCGATCTGAGGACAAACAGCTTCAGCCCTCAGGCAGGACCTAGGACCTAGGATGCAGGATCACATGAACCAGATACCATTCTAGGAACTGAACTACAGAGGACTTTCCAAAAACAAAAGATATACAACAGGGAATCAGATAAATCAATCAAAGGATGACAACAACATCAAAACAATGAAAGAGGGAACAAACGGCATAGGTATAGAACCTTCTAAAGGAGAGGAAGGCAAGGCGATACCAAGTAACGGTAGACTGCTTCAAAATTATAAAGATAAGGGTAAAATTCATGGTAACCACAAAAAAAGTTAACAAACCAACTCATAAAAATAAAGACGAAAAACATAAAGTCTCAACAAAAACAAAACCTACAAAAACAAAAGAAATGAACACAAAATCCACAAGCAAAAATAACTCAGCACAAGAGAGTAAGAAGAACAAAGAAAATTTCAGCATCACAAAAAAAAGCACTACAAAATGACAGCAACAAACTTCCATCTATCAATAATTACACTGAACGTAAATGGACTCAAGGCACCCATAAAGAGACGGAGAGTGGCAGAATGGATAAGAAAACAGGATCCATCAATTTGCTGTCTACAAGAGACACACCTTAGAAACAAAGATGTGAATTTATTAAAAATCAAAGGTTGGAAAAAAATATATCAAGCTAACAACTATCAAGAAAGAGCAGGAGTGGCAATTCTAATCTCAGATAAAATAGACTTTAAAACAAAATATACCATAAAATACAAAGAAGGACACTATATAATGATTAAGGGGATGATCCATCATGAAGACATAACCATAATAAATATCTATGCACCCAATGACAGGGCTCCAAAATACATAAAAAAAACTCTAACAGCACTGAAAAGAGAAATTGACAGTTCCACAATAATAGTAGGAGACTTCAACACACCACTCTCAGTAAAGGACAGAACAACTAAAAAGAAACTCAGCAAAGATACAGAAGACCTAAAGGACACAATCAGCCAACTGGACCTCATAGACATATATAGAACAATCCATCCAACCGCTGCAAAGTACACATTCTTTTCCAGTGCACATGGAACGTTCTCCAGAATAGACCACATCTTAGGCCACAGAGCAATCCTCAACAAGATCCAAAATGCTGAGATAATTCACAGTATCTTCTCTGACCACAATGCCATCAAGGTAGAAATTAACACTAGAAAGAGCAAGGAAAAAAAATCAAACACATGGAAACTGAATAATACTCTGCTAACACATCAATGGGTAATAGAAGAAATCAGAGATGGAATTAAAAAATTCCTAGAATCAAATGAAAATGAAAACACATCATACCAACACCTTTGGGACACAGCAAAGGCAGTCCTCAGAGGACAATTTATAGCAATAGATGCACATATCAAAAAAGAAGAAAGGCACAAAATCAAAACATTAACTACATAACTCAAACAAATACAAAGAGAACAACACAAAAAGCCTACAACCACCGGAAGAAAGGAAATAGTAAAGATCAGAGCAGAAATAAATGAAATAGAGAACAGAAAAACAATAGAAAGAATCAACAAAACCAAAAGTTGGTTCTTTGAAAGAATCAACAAAATCGACAAACCACTGGCCAGACTGACAAAAGAAAAACAGCAGAGGGCACAAATAACCCAAATAAGAAATGAAATGGGGGACATTACAACAGACCCAACTGAAATAAAAAGGATTATAACAGAATATTATGAAAAACTATATTCCAACAAATTTGAAAACCTAGAGGAAATGGATAAATTTCTAGAAACATATGGCCTACCCAAACTACAACAAAGTGATATTGAAAATTTGAACAGACCCATAACAAGAGAAGAGATTGAAAAGGTAATAAAAAAACTCCCAACCAAAAAAAGCCCTGGCCCAGATAGCTTCACTGGAGAATTCTACAAAACATTTACAGAAGAGCTTGTACCAGTTCTACTCAAGCTATTTCAGAGCATAGAAGAGGAAGCAACACTTCCAAATTCATTCTATGAAGCCAGCATAACGCTGATACCAAAACCAGGCAAAGACATCACAAAAAAAGAAAATTACAGACCATATCTCTCATGAATATAGATGCAAAAATTCTGAACAAAATTCTAGCCAATAGAATTCAAAATCATATCAAAAAAATAATACACCGCGACCAAGTAGGATTCATACCAGGTATGCAAGGATGGTTTAACATTAGAAAATCCATCAACGTAATCCACCACATAAATAAAAGGAAAGAAAAAAATCAAATGATCATCTCAATCGACGCAGAAAAGGCATTTGACAAAGTCCAACACCCATTCCTGATAAAAGCTCTCAATAAAATAGGTATAAAAGGGAAATTTCTCAACATAATAAAGGGCATCTATGCAAAACCAACAGCCAACATCATTCTTAATGGAGAGAGGCTGAAATCACTTTGAAAACAGGAACAAGACAAGGATGCCCTTTATCACCACTCCTATTTAACATTGTGCTGGAAGTTCTAGCTAGAGCAGTAAGGCAAGAGAAAGAAATAAAGGGCATCCAAATTGGTAATGAAGAAGTTAAACTCTCCCTGTTTGCAGGTGATATGATACTATACATAGAAAACCCTAAAGACTCCATGAGAAATTTACTGGAACTAACAGAAAGATTCAGCAGAGTAGCAGGATACAAGATAAACATTCAAAAATCAGTTGGATTCCTATACACCAGTAAAGAGAACGATGAAAAGGAGATCAGGAAATCAATACCATTTTCAATAGCTCCTAAAAAGATAAAATACTTAGGAATAAATCTGACCAGGAATATAAAAGACCTATACAAAGAAAACTACAAAACACTGCTGCATGAAATCCAAAGGGATCTACATAAATGGAAAAACATACCATGCTCATGGATAGGCAGACTCAACGTTGTGAAAATGGCAATTCTACCTAAAGCAATCTACAAATACAATGCAATCCCGATACAAATACCAACAACATTCTTCAAAGAGATGGAAAAACTAATTATTAACTTTATATGGAAAGGGAAGAAACCCCGAATAAGTAAAGCACTACTGAAGAAGAAGAATAGAGTTGGAGGACTCACACTACCTGACTTGAGAACCTACTATACAGCTACAGTACTCAAAACAGCCTGGTACTAGTACAACAACAGCTACATTGACCAATGGAACAGAATTGAGAACTCAGATGTAAATCCATCCACCTACGGTCACCTGATTTTTGACAAGGGCCCAAAATACATCAAATGGGGAAAAGACAGTCTTTTTAACAAATGGTGCTGGCAAAAGTGGATATCCATTTGTAGAAAAATGAAACAGGACCCATACCTCACACCATCTACAAAAACTACTTCAAAATGGATCAAAGACCTGAATATAAAGCCTCAAACTATAAAGTTCATAGAAGAAAAAATAGGACCAACACTTCAGACCTTAATACATGGCATTAACAGGATACAAACCATAACACCTTAATATATGGCATTAACAGGATACAAACCATAACCATCAACGCACAAACCCAAATAGATAAGCTAGGTAACTGGGATCTTCTAAAAATCAAACATCTATGCTCTTCAAAAGATTTCACCAAAAGAGTTAAAAGAGAACCTACAGACTGGGAAAAAATTTTTGGACAGTACAAGTCAGACAAAGGTCTAATCTCCACAATCTACAAGAAAATCCAACACCTCTA
Organism: Dugong dugon; assembly: GCA_030035585.1. Taxonomy (NCBI): domain Eukaryota; kingdom Metazoa; phylum Chordata; class Mammalia; order Sirenia; family Dugongidae; genus Dugong; species Dugong dugon. The sequence continues at coordinate 160,354,770 of CM057462.1, forward strand.
CAACAAAAAGACAAACAATCCTATCAAAAAATGGGCAAAGGAAATGAACAGACACTTCACCAAGGAAGACATTCAAATGGCCAACAGACACATGAGGAAATGCTCGCGATCACTAGCCATTAGAGAAATGCAAATTAAAACCACAATGAGATACCATCTCACCCCGGCATTACTGGCACGAATCAAAAATACTGGAAATAACAAATGTTGGAGGGGCTGCGGGGAGATGGGAACTCTTATACACTGCTGGTGGGAATGCAAAATGATACAACCATTTTGGAAAATGATATGGCGTCTCCTCAGAACGCTAGAAATAGACATACTATTCGATCCAGCAATCACACTCCTAGGAATATATCCTAGAGAATTAAGAGTCATCACTCGAATAGATATATGCACACCTATGTTCATGGCAGCATTGTTCACAATAGCAAAACGATGGAAACAACCTCGATGTCCATCAACAGATGAATGGATACACAAACTATGGTACATACACACAATGGAGTACTATGCAACGAGAAAGAACAACAATGAATCTGTGAACCATCTCATAACATGGATGAAACTGGAGGACATCATGCTGAGTGAAATAAGTCAATCACAAAAGGACAAATATTGTATGAGACCTCTTTTGTAAAAACCCATGAAAAAATTCACATGCAAAATGTAACAATCATTGTTGGTTACCAGGGATGGGGGGGGGGGGAAATACTAAATAGGTAATAGGTAAGTGTTAACTTGGGTGAGAGGTGAGATAGTACATAGTACAGGGGAAACTAACACAACCTGCACAAGGAAAGGTCATGGAGGCCCTATAGACACATCCAAACCCCCCGAGGGACTGAGTTGTTGGACGTAGGGCTCTGGGGACATGATCTTGGGGAACATCTAGCTCAATTGGCATGACACTACTTATAAAGATAATGCTCTGCATTCTACCTTGGTGAGTAGTGTCTGGGGTCTTAAAAGCCTATAAGCGGCCATCTAAGATACTCCACTGATCTCATCCCTTCTGGAACAAGGGAGAACGAAGAGAACAGGATACAAGGAAAAGACTAGCCCGAAGGACTAATGGTCCACAGCTACCAAGGCCTCCATGGGACTGAGTCCAGTACAGCTGGATGGTGCCCAGCTACCACCAATGACTCCTCTGACCAGGATCACAACAGAGGGTTCTGGGCAGAGCTGGAGAAGGATGTAGAGCATAATTTTAACTCCCCCCCCCCAAAAAAGAAGAGCAGATTTACTGGCCTAAAGAATACTAGAGAAACCTCAAGAGTGTGGCCCCCAGATACCCTTTCAGCTCAGAGGTGAAGTTACCTTCGAGGTTCGATGTTAAGCCTGGGAATGGACAGCCCAGTAAAACTAAATGGGACTAACGAGATACAGGAGTCCGGTGACAAAGGCCAGAAGGTAGAGGGAGAGTAGGAAACTGATGATAAGGAACACAAATTGAATAAGGACACTGTCGATGTATTGTGAGATTGTTGACCACTGCTATAGGGCAACATTTGTAGTAACTATTAAATGGGAGGCTGTTTTGTCCTGTAAGCCTTCGTCTTGGGCGAGAATGGCAGCACAATTGGAAGAGCATAGTTAATATCACTTAAATGTGTAAGTAAAAAGTTTTGAAATGGTGTTTAAATAAAATAAAATAATAAATAAACAAATGAGACTAAAGAGGTACTATAGTCCACTGACAAGGTCCAGAAGACAGAAGGGGACAAGGAAGCCCCCTGGTGATAGGGAACACAAGGTGGAGTAAGGATATTCTTGATGTGCTGTGAGATTGTTAACCATTGTCATAGGGCAACATGTGTAGTAACTGTTAAATGAAAAACTATTTTGTTCTGTAAGCCTTCATCTTAAGTGAGAATAAAAGCACAGTTGGAAGAGCGTAGTCAATGTCACTGAACTGTGAATGTAGAAATTTTTGAAACGGTGTATCTTTGGCCATCTGTAATTTTCATCAAAAAAAAGGTTGAGAATTTAGAGGCTTAATACGTTGTGGGGTTGTTAACCAATGTCACAGAACAACATGTGTACTACTATTTCATGAGAAACTATTTGCTCTGTAAGCTTTCACCTGAAGTACAATAAAATATATTAAAAAAAAATGGTTAAAATGGCAAATTTTGTGTTAGATGTATTTTGCCACAATAAAACAAACTTTAAAAAGAAAAAAAAAATTTAAGGGGATTTTGTGATTGATTCCATAATATGTTCATATTTTAAAATAAAAAGTACTTCTTTAAATGTTCCAAATTACTTATCTTTGGCTAGTTCAAAAATTAGTACCTGAAAAGAAGTGCCACATCTACCCACAGAAGTGAGTGTACCCTAGTTGGAGAAACTGGGCCCTGTGGAACCAGTCCCACCTCCTAGACAGATCTCCATCAACTGACCTTCCTCTACCTCACATTCTATAAATTACTCCAAAGCAAGTTTCCACATGGTTGTGTTGCGAGTATTTATTTTCTACTTAGTGGTGTCGATTAACATTTGCCTGATTTATAGATGGAATCATTCTATTTGATATTGAAGCAGTGTAGCACAAAAGTTAGGCGAGAGTCAGGCATTCCTAGCTATGAATCCTTGCTCTATCATTTACCAGATATGAACCTCACTGAGCCTGTTTCCTCATCTGTAAGATGAGAATAATAATGGCTCTTGCCTCATGGGGTCGTTGTGAGGAATAAATGATATGTTTGTAAAGCATACGACATGTTCCTGACTTATGGTACCAAATCAAAACCCACTGCCGTCTAGTGATTCTGACTCATAGCAGCCCTATAGGACAGAGTAGAACTGCCCCATAGGGTTTCCAAGGAGCGGCTGGTGGATTCAGAGTGCCACCTTTTGGTTAGCAGCTGAGCTCTTAACCACTGTGCCACTAGGGCTCCAACATATGGTAAATGGTCAGTGAATACCAACAACTGGAATTACTTGCTATGGAAATAATTTCAGAGGTGATTTAGAATATAGTTATTGACACTAAATAACCAGATAGATGCAATTTGGTTGATTATATTAGACAATTTCTAGTAGCTGAAACAATAAAATAAGGCTACTCTGCATTGCACCAATAGATATTTCAATATAAACTGTACTGTACATTCCCCTGGAAACCCTAGTGGTATAGTGGTTAAGTGCTATGGCTGCTAACCAAAAGGTCGGCAGTTTGAATCTACCAGGTGCTCCTTGGAAACTCTATGGGGCCGTTCTACTCTGTACTATAGGGTTAATACAAATTGGAATTGATTCGATGGCAGCGAGTTTGTTTTAGGGTTTTTTTTTTTTGGCATATGCCATATAATACAATACTATACTCTATATAAAATATGAATTAAGAAAGGCTTTAAAACATTGTAAGTACAAAATTAAGAAAAGTCTAGAATAGTATTACTTTTGGTTGATTTAAATAGCTATGATTAATTCTGGCCAACGCACTAGCTATTTTGACAGTCCATGTAATATAGTTTATTGTACAAATATGCCTTTCCCCAGAGCAAAGTATCTAAAAAACTTAAGTGAAGAATATAAATAAATAGGAACATCTGGTAGAGGAGCTGAAGCAGATGTGCAGATTGAGGTACATCAAAGAAAAGCCCATTATTATCTTGGTGACTGGCTAGTGTAGTGTTGCATAATGTAAACAACTTACAGAAATGGCATTTAATTGTCCAGAGGCATCAGTTCATATAAAAAGATGTCTTAAAAGTAAGACATATTGTCATAACAACAGATGATTACAATGTATATAGTTAATGCCCATACTGATGAAGGGCATCAATGGGAGATTGATTTAAGACACAAAAATACCAAGCATTCAGTTCTGTCTACTGGAGAATGGTTTCCTTAAGTGTGGAGGTAAGAGCTCCTCTCTGAGGTTTTCTCACATAGCTTTGCACATACTGGATAGATTATTGTTCATGTATTGATAGGTTACATGTGGTGACTGACTGATACTTTTAGTACCATTGTGTACACACAAGTATATGTCCAGAGGACTGCATAGTTAGAACAATCAGGTGTCATGCCACTTTTTAATGCAAGAAGCGGTGGAATGGCTTTATTCTCAGAATGATTCTGTGAAGGGTTCTGTCTGAGGTCATATAAAAGGTTGGTCTTCAAACATGAAGTCAGAGAATTGGACAGAATAATATCAGGTCTTTAGATTTATTGATGATAAATGTAAATATATTTGTTTGTTTGTTGTTTTGTTTTTGACATGCTGCAAGGCACGAAAATGTAGTGTGGCTGTTGCTGCCAAGTAATTTCTCTAGTATCTTAATGATGATTTTTATAGATTCTTTCTGAAATACTTACGGCAAGGTAAACAATAGTCACGTAGGTGCGATAGGTGTTTCTCTTGACAAGTTTAAAGGAGACAAAAGGTCAAAACCATGAACACTGGGTAGATTGAGAGTTCCTTTCACTATACAGGAAAAAACTGACCCTTTGGCATGAATCCTGCAAGTTTAGTGTCATGGGATCAGCAAAAAGAGTCTAAAACATGGACCCCCCTTTCAAATGTCACAGTCTTACTGGGAAGATCCAGCATAGTCCTAGGTAGTGTTAAATACTATAGTTATAACCCGAGTAAACCTGGGGTACCTAGAGACACGGTGCAGTATCCAAAAAAACCCCATAAACTCAACTCCAAAAAGCACTGAAATATAATACAAAGTTTTCCTGAAGTTCTCTTGAACATGTAGCAAAGGAAGAATTTTTAAAAATTCAGAAAACATCCTAAAATCTTTTTTACTCATCTCTCTTTACCAAACTCTAGACCACCTAGCTCTCCTGCTTAATTTGTCAAAAGCCCCTCTCTCTCACCTGTTTTTTCCATTTTCTGTTTTTTTTTCTTTTATTCTGAGAATACAGTAATGCTTTTTCTTAGTTAGCATGACCTATAGAGCATTCTGTCTGCTTTTTAAGTTTTGCATCTTGTTACTCTGCTCAGCACAGTAAGATCTCAGAGGCCAAAGCAATGCAACAAAGGATCTTCTGTTGAAGGCAAGAGAAGGGAAAATATTGTAAACACTTAGGTTTTCTTTCTTGTTCCCATCATACAAGATTTAAGTACCATTTATTAAAATGGAAGAAATTCCATAAAGCCTATAAAATAACTCCTAAATGGGTGGCACAGGCCAGCAGTAAGAGAAGTAATTCTTCACTTTCAGGTAGAGTGATGAAGCAAGAATTAATAGGGAATGTGCACAGGAAAAGGGTAGAGCTTGAAAAAAGACCTGAAGGATTTTGTAGGTTATCAATTATCTTAAGAATGTATCCTTAACATTGTAAATGTAAGCTCCTTGAAGGCAGTGAAATTCTAAAAATTCTTGGTACATACAGTAGTAGAAAATAAATATTGGTTGAATGAATAGAATCTGTATTCTAGGGAAGATCACAGTCCTTCTGAGACACTCTGTAGAACAGTGCTTTCCAGACTTTTTGGACTATCACAATAAGAAACACATTTTTAATTTACACATATAGTGTATGTGTGTGCATGCATGCACATGTGTATACATATGTGTATATATATGAGACATAAGTATCATAAGGTAAAGCTTACCTTTATACCTGTGATGTACTACTAATTTCTACTCTAGTCTGATCTCTAAAAAACAATGCTGATCCCAGACCCACTAAACAAATTTCACAACCTCTAACGAATGGAGACTGGCAGTTTGGGGGGCGGGGGTGAAACAAAACAAAATAAAACCTGCTTTGGACAAAGATCAAAACCAAATCAAACCAGAACAAAACTAAACCAAAACAAAAAATTTTTAAAAATATGCATAGGAACCAAACAGTTACTATAAATGAGTGAATTTGCCTGGATATAAGAAAATAGCCTGTGGCCAAATTTGTATAGTGTATGACCCTTGTGTTATTGTTGCTGTTAGTTGTCTTGAGTTGGCTGTGATTCATGGCCCATGTACTACAGAACAAAATGCTGTCCCATCCTGCACCAACTTCAAGATTGTTGGTAATAACCGTTGTTGTTGTTAGTTGCTGTTAAGTCAATAGCGACTCATGGCAACCCCATGTTTTACAGGGTAGAACTGTTCCATAGGGTTTTCTTGGCTGTAATCTTAAAGGAAGCAGACTGCCAGGCCTTTTCGTCCGAGGTACTTTTGGTGGGTTCGAACCACCAACCTTTAGGTTAGTCACCTAGGGACTTTAATGACCCTTGCAAAGGCATTTAAAAAGTCTTAAGGAGGCGGGACAAGATGGCGCTCTAGGCAGAAGCACCACGCCGTCCCTCCACAGCAAAGATCCGAAAAACTAAGCCTAACAGAGAATCAACAATCCTGAAACCCTAGAACACCAAATGAAGAGATAAAGGACTCAGCCAAACACCAAACGGAGTGAGAATACTAAAAGAGAACGGAGAGCGAGGAGAGACTCATGCAGAGATTCCTTACCAGCTAATGCAGCGTGGATCCACCATCTTGGATTCCTACTGGAGACCAGCGAACGGGAGAGCAGCCTCGCAGAGTGTCCAGTGGGAGACAGAACGACCGGTAAACTGCGGTGTGTGCTTTCCCATCCCCCACCCCTCTCCGCCTAGGCTGGGGCTCCCCCGCTTTCCGTGGCCAGGGTCCCTGGGCTGGGGGGCGCCGGTGCTTGGATTCTGCGCACCCGGGCTGGCAGCTTTCTGAGAGCCATTTGCTGGCTGCTGGCGAAGTTTTTTCTGCCACCTCCCCCTCCTTTTGCCTGGGTGCCTGGTTCCGAGCGCCGTCTTTGCTCTCTCCTGCGGGGCTGTGGGGCTGCGTTAGGGCATGTGGCTGCTTCCAGGTCTGGGCTGCCGCGCTGGTGAGATCCCAGGGCCTTTGTTTGTTCACCCCTCTGCTTCCCGTGGCCACGGTCTCCTAACCCCGAGACTGCCAGCTGCTTGGAATTCACGCCCCTGAGTGGGGGCTATCTGGGTCCCATTTGTTGGCTGTTGGTGTGGCATTTTCTGCTTCTTCTGGTTTCTCGCTTGCCTCTCGCTGCCTCCCCCTCCTTTTACTCAGGTGCCTGCTTCCGAGCGCCATCTTTGCTCTCTCCTGCGGGGCTGTGGGGCTGCGTTTGGGCATGTGGCGGATTCCAGGTCTGGTCTGCCGCGCCGGTGAGATCCCGGGGCCTTTGTTCGTTGGCCCCTCTGCTTCCTGTGGCCACGGTCTCTTAACCCTGAGACTGCTGGCTGCTTGGAATTCACACCCCTGAGTGGGGGCTCACTGGGTCACATTTGTTGGCACTGACTGGTGGTGTTGCTTTCTTTTTTTTTTAATTTTATTTTTCTTCTTTTTTGATTAGTTTTGTCATCGTTTCCCTCTTTTTCCCTTTTGTCTTTCTTCATTGCTTAATTTCTCGTCTCTCTATCTCTTCCTTCTCTTTCTGACCCCTGAATACCAGGCGATGTATGCCTCTGTACCTTCTGGCCAGGCTGTGCTGTGAAAACTGAGACCGACTCCACCAGACCTCATAGCTGCATCGGTGGGATCCCTGGGAACTTTGCAGTTCTTTAACTTTTCTGATTTTTATTTGTTCATTCTTTCCATTTCCTTCTCTTCCCCCTTCTGGTTTCCTCCATCCCATAGTCTCTCATCTGTACATTCCAACGACAAGCTCCCCTAGCATTCTTTTATGTTTGTATGCTTTTTGCTCCTGCTCCTCTCTGCTCTCTCCCATATCCAGCTTAGCTTCACACATAACCATCTTCCCGCTGCACCCTACCTAACTGCACCGTGCACTTGACATCACATCACCAAGCTGTGCAGGCACGCACTATTGGAACCAGCCCAGCACTGACTACCGACTGTCCTGGTGGCTGCAGTGAGTTCCACAAACAACCCGTCCCAGTGGCTCCTCTTCAGCTAGATCTGCCCAGCTGTACCACAAGGACAAAACAAAACAAAAAAAAATCTACAATCAATAAACGAGAGAAATATCTACTGAATGCCCCGAAAACAGCAAACAATATCAAAACATTTACAAAAACAAGACAAGATGGCTCCAATAGGCGTCCAAATTAAAACACCAGATAACTCTCCTGTGGAAGAAAATGCACTAGAAGTACCTGATAGGGAACTCAAATCACTAGTACTCGGAATTTTCCAAGAACTGAGGCAAAAAGCTGACAAACATGGGAAAAAATAGACAAATTCATGGAAAATACAGACAAAAAATTGGAAGAATTCAGGAAGATGATGCAGGAACAAAATGCCAAAATAAATTCACAACTCGAAATTATACAAAAACAACAATTAGAAATCCAAAAGATAAACAACAAGATTTCAGAAATGGATGGTGTCATAGAAGGGCTGAGAAGTAGATTTGAAACCATGGAAGACAGGATCAGTGGAACTAAAGACAAGCACTTGGATACAACTCTGTTTCAGGAAAACTCAGAAAAAAGAACAAAGAAAAATAAAGAGAACCTGAGAGTTATGTGGGACACAATTAAAAGCAAAAACTTACGAGTGATTGGCATACCAGAACAGAGGGAGAAAACAGAAAACACAGAGAGGATCATTGACGAACTGCTGACAGAAAACTTTCCCAATATCATGAAAGATGAAAAGCTGGCCATCCAAGAAGCTCAACGAACCCCATATAGAAGAGACCCCAAAAGAAAATCACCAAGACATATCATATTCACACTCGCTAGAACTAAAGACGAACAAAGAATCCTGAGAGCAGCTCGTGAAAAACAAGAAGTCACATACAGAGGAGAAACAATAAGACTAAGCTCAGATTATTCAGCAGAAACCATGCAGGCAAGAAGGCAATGGGATGACATATATAAAATCTTGAAAGAAAAAAATTGTCAGCCAAGAATAATATATCCTGCAAAACTCTCATTCAAATTTGATGGTGAAATTAGGTCATTTCCAGATAAACAGAAACTAAAGGAATGTGCAAAAGTCAAACCAAACTTACAAGAATTATTAAAGGGAGTTCTTCGATCTGAGGACAAACAGCTTCAGCCCTCAGGCAGGACCTAGGATCTAGGACGCAGGTTCATATGAACCAGATACCATTCTAGGAACTGAACTACAGAGGACTTTCCAAAAACAAAAGAAATACAACAGGGAATCAGAAAAATCAATCAAAGGATGACAACAACATCAAAACAATGAAAGAGGGAACAAACGGCATAGGTATAGAAACTTCTAAAGGAGAGGAAGGCAAGGCGATACCAAGTAAGGGTAGACTGCTTCAAACTTATAAAGATAAGGGTAAAATTCATGGTAACCACAAAGAAAGTTAACAAACCAACTCATAAAAATAAAGACGAAAAACATAAAGTCTCAACAAAAACAAAACCTACAAAAACAAAAGAAATGAACACAAAATCCACAAGCAAAAGTAACTCAGCACAAGAGAGTAAGAAGAACAAAGAAAACTTCAGCACCACAAAAAAAAGCACTACAAAATGACAGCAACAAACTTCCATCTATCAATAATTACACTGAACGTAAATGGACTCAATGCACCCATAAAGAGACGGAGAGTGGCAGAATGGATAAGAAAACAGGATCCATCAATTTGCTGTCTACAAGAGACACACCTTAGAAACAAAGATGTGAATTTATTAAAAATCAAAGGTTGGAAAAAAATATGTCAAGCTAACAACTATCAAAAAAGAGCAGGAGTGGCAATTCTAATCTCAGATAAAATAGACTTTAAAACAAAATCTACCATAAAAGACAAAGAAGGACACTATATAATGATTAAGGGGATGATCCATCATGAAGACATAACCATAATAAATATCTATGCACCCAATGACAGGGCTCCAAAATACATAAAAAAAACTCTAACAGCACTGAAAAGAGAAATTGACAGTTCCACAATAATAGTAGGAGACTTCAACACACCACTCTCAGTAAAGGACAGAACAACTAAAAAGAAACGCAGCAAAGATACAGAAGACCTAAAGGACACAATCAGCCAACTGGACCTCATAGACATATATAGAACAATCCATCCAACCGCTGCAAAGTACACATTCTTTTCCAATGCACATGGAACGTTCTCCAGAATAGACCACATCTTAGGCCACAGAGTAATCCTCAACAAGATCCAAAATGCTGAGATAATTCACAGTATCTTCTCTGACCACAATGCCATCAAAGTAGAAATTAACACTAGAAAGAGCAAGGAAAAAAAATCAAACACATGGAAACTGAATAATACTCTGCTTACACATCAATGGGTAATAGAAGAAATCAGAGATGGAATTAAAAAATTCCTAGAATCAAATGAAAATGAAAACACATCATACCAACACCTTTGGGACACAGCAAATGCAGTCCTCAGAGGACAATTTATAGCAATAGATGCACATATCAAAAAAGAAGAAAGGGACAAAATCAAAACATTAACTACAGAACTCAAACAAATACAAAGAGAACAACACAAAAAGCCTACAACCACTGGAATAAAGGAAATAGTAAAGATCAGAGCAGGAATAAATGAAATAGAGAACAGAAAAACAGTAGAAAGAATCAACAAAACCAAAAGTTGGTTTTTTGAAAGAATCAACAAAATTGACAAACCACTGGCCAGACTGAGAAAAGAAAAACAGCAGAAGGCACAAATAACCCAAATAAGAAATGAAATGGGGGACATTACAACAGACCCAACCGAAATAAAAAGGATTATAACAGAATATTCTGAAAAACTATATTTCAACAAATTTGAAAACCTAGAGGAAATGGATAAATTTCTAGAAACATACGGCCTACCCAAACTACAGCAAAGTGATATTGAAAATCTGAACAGACCCATAACAGGAGAAGAGATTGAAAAGGTAATAAAAAAACTCCCAACCAAAAAAAGCCCTGGCCCAGATAGCTTCACTGGAGAATTCTACAAAACATTTACAGAAGAGCTTGTACCAGTTCTACTCAAGCTATTTCAGAGCATAGAAGAGGAAGCAACACTTCCAAATTCATTCTATGAAGCCAGCATAACGCTGATACCAAAACCAGGCAAAGACATCACAAAAAAAGAAAATTACAGACCAATATCTCTCATGAATATAGATGCAAAAATTCTGAACAAAATTCTAGCCAATAGAATTCAATATCATATCAAAAAAATAATACACCACGACTAAGTAGGATTCATACCAGGTATGCAAGGATGGTTTAACATTAGAAAATCCATCAACGTAATCCACCACATAAATAAAAGGAAAGAAAAAAATCACATGATCATCTCAATCGACGCAGAAAAGGCATTTGACAAAGTCCAACACCCATTCCTGATAAAAGCTCTCAATAAAATAGGTATAAAAGGGAAATTTCTCAACATAATAAAGGGCATCTATGCAAAACCAACAGCCAACATCATTCTTAATGGAGAGAGGCTGAAAACATTCACCTTGAAAACAGGAACAAGACAACGATGCCCTTTATCACCACTCCTATTTAACATTGTGCTGGAAGTTCTACCTAGAGCAGTAAGGCAAGAGAAAGAAATAAAGGTCATCCAAATTGGTAATGAAGAAGTTAAACTCTCCCTGTTTGCAGATGATATGATACTATACATAGAAAACCCTAAAGACTCCACGAGAAATTTACTGGAACTAATAGAAAGATTCAGCAGAGTAGCAGGATACAAGATAAACATTCAAAAATCAGTTGGATTCCTATACACCAGTAAAGAGAACGATGAAAAGGAGATCAGGAAATCAATATCATTTTCAATAGCTCCTAAAAAGATAAAATACTTAGGAATAAATCTGACCAGGAATATAAAAGACCTATACAAAGAAAACTACAAAACACTGCTGCATGAAATCCAAAGGGATCTACATAAATGGAAAAACATACCATGCTCATGGATAGGCAGACTCAACGTTGTGAAAATGGCAATTCTACCTAAAGCAATCTACAAATACAATGCAATCCTGATACAAATACCAACAACATTCTTCAAAGAGATGGAAAAACTAATTATTAACTTTATATGGAAAGGGAAGAAACCCCGAATAAGTAAAGCACTGCTGAAGAAGAAGAATAAAGTTGGAGGACTCACACTACCTGACTTGAGAACCTACTATACAGCTACAGTACTCAAAACAGCCTCGTACTGGTGCAACAACAGAGACATTGACCAATGGAACAGAATTGAGAACCCAGATATAAATCCATCCACCTACGGTCACCTGATCTTCGACAAGGGCCCAAAATACATCAAATGGGGAAAAGACAGTCTTTTTAACAAATGGTGCTGGCAAAACTGGATATCCATTTGTAGAAAAATGAAACAGGACCCATACCTCACACCATATACAAAAACTACTTCAAAATGGATCAAAGACCTGAATATAAAGCCTCAAACTATAAAGTTCATAGAAGAAAAAATAGGACCAACACTTCAGGCCTTAATACATGGCATTAACAGGATACAAACCATAAACATCAACACACAAAACCCAACAGATAAACTAGATAACTGGGATCTTCTAAAAATCAAACATCTATGCTCTTCAAAAGACTTCACCAAAAGAGTCAAAAGAGAACCTACAGACTGGGAAAAAATTTTTGGACAGTACAAGTCAGACAAAGGTCTAATCTCCATAATCTACAAGAAAATCCAACACCTCTACAACAAAAAGACAAACAATCCTATCAAAAAATGGGCAAAGGAAATGAACAGACACTTCACCAAGGAAGACATTCAAATGGCCAACAGACACATGAGGAAATGCTTGCGTTCACTATCCATTAGAGAAATGCAAATTAAAACCACAATGAGATACCATCTCACCCCGGCATTACTGGCACGAATCAAAAATACTGGAAATAACAAATGTTGGAGGGGCTGCGGGGAGATGGGAACTCTTATACACTGCTGGTGGGAATGCAAAATGTTACAACCATTTTGGAAAATGATATGGCGTTTCCTCAGAACGCTAGAAATAGACATACCATTCAATCCAGCAATCCCACTCCTAGGAATATATCCTAGAGAATTAAGAGTCATCACTCGAATAGACATATGCACACCTATGTTCATGGCAGCATTGTTCACAATAGCAAAACGATGGAAACAACCTCGATGTCCATCAACAGATGAATGGATACACAAACTATGGTACATACACACAATGGAGTACTATGCAACGAGAAAGAACAACAATGAATCTGTGAACCATCTCATAACATGGATGAAACTGGAGGACATTATGCTGAGTGAAATAAGTCAATCACAAAAGGACAAATATTGTATGAGACCTCTATTGTAAAAACCCATGAAAAAATTCACATGCAAAATGTAACAATCCTTGTTGGTTACCAGGGATGGGAGGGGAGGGGGGGGAAATACTAAATAGGCAATAGATAAGTGGTACCTTGAGTGAGAGGTGAGATAGTACACAGTACAGGGGAAACTAACACAACCTGCACAAGGAAAGGTCATGGAGGCCCTATAGACACATCCAAACCCCACCAGGGACTGAGTTGTTGGACGGAGGGCTCTGGGGATCATGGTCTCAGGGAACATCTAGCTCAATTGGCATGACACTACTTATAAAGATAATGCTCTACATTCTACCTTGGTGAGTAGTGTCTGGGGTCTTAAAAGCCTGTGAGCAGCCATCTGAGATCCTCCACTGGTCTCATCCCTTTGGGAGCAAGGGAGAATGAAGAGAACAGGATACAACGAAAAGATTAGTCCAAAGGACTAATTGTCCACAGCTACCAAGGCCTCCACCGGACTGAATCCAGTACAGCTAGATGGTGCCCGGCTACCACCACTGACTGCTCTGACCAGGATCACAACAGAAGGTTCTGGACAGAGCTGGAGAAGGATGTAGAGCATAATTTTAACTCCCCCCCCAAAAATAAAGACCAGATTTACTGTCCTAAAGAATGCTGGAGAAACCTCAAGAGTGTGGCCCCCAGACACCCTTTCAGCTTAGAGGTGAAGTTATCTTCGAGGTTTGATGTTAAGCCTGGGAGTGGACAGCCCAGTAAAACTAAATGGGACTAACGAGGTACAGGAGTCCGGTGACGAAGGCCAGAAGGCAGAGGGGAAGTAGGAAACTGATGATAAGGAACACAAACTGAGTAAGGACACTGTCGATATGTTGTGAGATTGTTGACCACTGTTATAGGGCAACATTTGTAGTAACTATTAAATGGGAGGCTGTTTTATCCTGTAAGCCTTCATCTTGGGCGGAAAAAAAAAAAAAAAGTCTTAAGAAATAGGAACAACGTCAATGACAGAACAAATGCAAAACAAAACATATTTTATTATGTAGGCCAAGTAAAGCTAGTCCGAGTCTAATTTGGCCTGTGGTCTGTTAGTGTGTTTGTCACTTCTGTTCTAGAGGGTAGAATGCATTGCAAAATGTTTTAAACACAGTGCAATTGTCTTAAATGTGAGGGTTTGATTTCACTCTAGTCACTGAGTTTTCTCATCTACGTTCAATTTCTTCTCGTAGGCATACTTCTATTAGCAGAATATTTTCCCAACGATCAGAAAAATTTTGCTTTTTAATGAAACAGAAAATTACTATATTAAGTTTGAGAGATGCATAGATCAATTTATCCAATTAAAAGTTACCCACTGACAAGTTTCCAATTCAAAGGTATGTGTGTATAATTGTTGTCATTACTGTTATTATTTGGTATACAGCCAATATCTGAAAATACTTGAAGTTCCAATGTTTGATTTTTTTCCTTTTGATATGAAAATTCTTTTTGTTCCTTTTAATGTTCAAATAGGGCTACGCATGATCTTAAACTTTGCTCTCTCGTTCCACACACACTCCCAGAGACTGGTTTTTATTTTGCACAGAAATAAATTTTAGCTAAAATAATTTCCACACCTACTTTGTTTAGTTGAAGAAGAGCTACGAAACATTAAATTTAATTTATGAAGCCTTCTATTTGTGTTCCAGTCCTCTGCACACACACACACTGTGTTAATGCTGTTTCTCTATATGCCAGTGACATTAGAGTTTCTGGCAAAACGCAATATGTAATCAATTATCACCTGTCAGGGAATGACTTTTAAGATCCAGCCAGATATTTTGGAAATACTGCTTAACTCCACTGAGAAGGGAAATCTCCCTCTGAAATCGGTATGGTCCTCATCCTTAAATTTTTTGGAAGACTTTCAGCTTAGTCAATACAGAAAGAGAGTCCAACAACTTACATCTTAAAACATAGAATTTTAGCTCTTTCAAAACTGGTTCATGAGTAAGCTTGCTGCTTAGAAAAGAAATGATAACAAATCTTTACTAATTTTTTTTTTCTCTGTAGGGGAGCAAGAATCTTACATGCCCCAGTTACAGGCTGGTGCCTCTTCTTTCCTTGCTTTAATGCTTGTTTTGAGTTCAAACTCACTGAGAACTGGAGTCTGCTTCCTAGGATTCCAAGAGTTTTGCACTTTCTTTTCCTTTTTGTTTTCTTAATTAATTTTCTAGGAGAAAATAAAAATCAGTCATTATCCCACCAGACAGAGAAAACCACTAATCTCCAAACATAATGATTTTCTAAGCATATGCACATTTTTATTTGCCAAAAGATGGTTTTGTAATCTGCTTTACTCTCATTTAATGACATAATGTACAGTGAACATATCCCTATGGCACATTTAATTGACTTTTAGCTATCTGTAGCAACAGAAGGATGCTGCATCATTGACAAACGTTCCCACATCTCCCCTAATTGCACAGATTTTCTAATGTAGTGGGATAACTCAGTCTGGTCCACACTTGTCCACTCTTATTCTTTAACCTCAGACTCTCATCCCTACTTGCTTACCAAGTGCCCAACTATGATCCCACTGTACACAGAGTGGTCTGGAGGAATCACTGGTGGTGAGCTAAAGTTGATTATGTAGACATAAGGAAAGCATACATTCTGTTACTTGATGAGAACAGCATTTTCACTTTTTAAAAATTTTTTATTGTTGTAGTTTAAATGATGTTTAAATTTCAAGTTAGTCTCCCATACAAAAATTTATACATACATTGTTATGTGAGCCTAATTGCTATCCACTTACTGTGAGAGCACACTCCTCCTTTCCACCCCTGATTCCCCATGTCCATTCAACCAGTTCCTAACCCTCTCTGCCTCCCCATTTCACCTCCGGAAGGAAGCTGCCCATTTAGTCTCTTGTATCTACTTGAGCTAAGAGGAACACTCCTCACGAGTATCACTCAATGTCCCACAGTCCAGTCCAATCCCTGTCTGAAGAGTTGGCCTCAGAAATGATTTTAGTTCTGAGCTGATAGAGAATCCAGGGGCCATGCTGTCTGGGGTTCCTCCAGTCCCAGTCATACCATTAAGTGTGGTCTTCTTACTAGAATTTGAGTTCTGCACCCCACCTTTCTCCTGCTCCCTCTGGGACTCTCTGTTGTGTTCCCTGTCAGGCTGGTCATTGGTGGTAGCCAGGCACCATCTAGTTCTTCTGGTCTCAGGCCGATGAAGTCTCTGGTTTATGTGGCCTTTTCTGTCTATTGGGCTACTAGTTTTCTTGTGTCTTTGATGTTCTTCATTCTCCTTTACTCCAGGTGGTTGGGACCAATTGATGCACCTTAGATGGCTGCTTGCAAGCTTTTAAGACCCCAGACGTCACTCACCAAAATAGGATATAGAACATTTTCTTCATAAGCTTTGTTATGCCAGTTGACCTAGATGTCCCCAGAAAGCATGGTCCCCAGATCCCTACCCCTACTATTCTGTCCCTCAAAGTGTTTGATTGTATTCAGGAAACTTAGCTCTGGTTTAGTCCAGTTGAGCTGACTTCCCCTGTAGTGTGTGCTGTCCTTCCCTCCACCTAAGACAATGCTTGTCTACTATCTAGTTAGTGAATAACCCTCACCCTCCCTCGCCACCCTCGTAACCATCGAAGAATGTTTTCTTCTGTGTTTAAACCTTTTCTTGAGTTCTTATGATAGTGGTCTTATACAGTTTTTGTCCTTCTGTGACTGACTAAATTCACTCAGCATAATGACCTCCAGATTCCTCCATGTCACAAGACGTTTCATGGTCTCATCATTGTTCTTTATCATTGCATAGTATTCCATTGTGTGGATATACCATAATTTGTTTATGCATTCGTCCGTTGATGGGAGCCTAGGTTGTTTCCATCTTTTTAATATTGTGAACAGTGCTGCAATGAACATGGGTGTGCATGTATCTATTCGTGTGACAGCTCTTATTTCTCTAGGATATATTCCAAGGAGCGGGATAGGTGGATCGTATGGTACTTTTATTTCTAGCCTTTTAAGGAGGTTTCAAATCGATTTCCAAACTGGTTGCACCATTTTACATTCCCATCAACAGTGTATAAGTGTTCCAGTCTCTCCACAACCTCCCCAACATTTATTATTTTGTGTTTTTTGGATTAACGTTAGCCTTGTTGGGGTGAGATGATATCTCATTGTAGTTTTGATCTGCATTTCTTTAATGGCTAATGATCATGAGCATTTCTTCAAGTGTATGTTAGCCGCCTGAATATTTTCTTTGGCGAAGTACCTGTTTATATCCTTTGCCATTTTTTAACTGGGTTACTTGTCTTTTTGTTGTTGAGGTTTTGCAGTACCTTGTAGATTTTAGAGATTAGATGTTGATCAGATTTGTTGTAGCCAAAAATTTTTTCCCAGTCTGTAGGTTGTCTTTTGACTCTTTTGCTGAAGTCTTTTATGAGCATAAGTGTTTGATTTTTAGAAGCTCCCAGTTATCTAGTCTCTCTTCTGGTGCTTGTGCATTGTTACTTATGGTTTGCATTGTGTTTATGTCATGTATTAGGGCTCCTAGCGTTGCCCTTATTTTTTCTTCCATGATCTTTATCGTTTTCGATTTTATATTTAAGTCTTTGATCCAATTTGAGTTAGTTTTTGTGCATGGTGTGAGGTATGGGTCTTGTTTCAGTTTTTTGCAGATGGATATCCAGTTATGCCAGCAAGATTTGTTAAAGAGACTGTCTTTTCCCCAATTAACAGACTTTGGGACTTTGTCAAATATCAGCTCCTCGCAGGTGGATGAATTTACATCTGGATTGTCAATTCTGTTCCATTGGTCTGTGTATCTGTTGTACTAGTATAGTACCAGGCTGTTTTGACTAACGTGGTGGTATAATAAGCTCTAAAATCAAGTGCTGTGAGGCCTTCCCCTTTGTTCTTCTTCTTGAGTAATGCTTTACTTATATGGGGCCTCTTCCCTTTCCATATGAAGTTGGTAATTTGTTTCTCCATCTCATTAAAAAACTTCGTTGGAATTTGGATTGGGATTGCATTGTATCTGTAGATCGCTTTGGGTGGAACTGACATTTTCACACTGTTGAGTCTTCCTATCCATGAGCAAGGTATGTTTTTCCACTTATGCAGGTCTCTTTTGGTTTCTGGCAGTAGTGGCTTGTAGTTTTCACTGTATAGGTCTTTTACATCTCTGGTTAGATTTATTCCTAAGTATTTTATTTTCCTGGGGGCTATTGTAAATGGTATTGATTTGGTGATTTCCTCTTCGAGGGTTTCTTTGTTGATGTAAAAGAATCCAACTGATTTTTGTATGTTTATATTGTATCCTAAAACTTTGCTGAATTCTTCTATTAGTTCCAGAAGTTTTCTTGTGGATTCTTTGGGGTTTTCTGTACATAGGATCATATAATCTGAAAATAGAGCTACATTAACTTCTTCCCTACCAATCTGGATATTTATTGCTTTTTCTAGCCTAATTGCTCTGGCTAGGACCTCCGTTACCATGTTGAATAAGAGTGGTGATAAAGGTCCTCCTTGTCTGGTTCCCATTCTCAAGCGGAAGACTTTCAAAGTCTCCATTTAGGATGATGTTGGCTGTTGGTTTTACATAAATGCCCTTAATTACATTGAGGAATTTCCCTTATATTCCTATTTTGTTGAGAGTTTTTATCATAAATGGGTGTTGGACTTCGTCAAATGCCTTTTCTGCATCGATCAGTATGATCATGTGGTTCTTGTCTTTTGTTTTATGTGATGGATTATATTGATTGTTTTTATAATAGTGACCCGTCCCTGCATAAGTGGTATAAATCCCACTTGATCATGGTGAATTATTTTTTTGATATGTTGCTGAATTCTATTGGCTAGCATTTTGTTGAGGATTTTTGCATCAATATTCATGAGGGATATTGGTCTGTAATTTTCTTTTTCCTGTGGTGTCTTTACCTGCTTTTGGTATCAGGGTTATGCTGGCTTCACAGAGTGAGTTGGAGTATTCGATCCATTTCTATGCTCTGAAATACCTTTAATAGTAGTGGTCTTAACTCTTTTCTGAAAGTTTGGTAGAACTCTCCAGTGAAGCCATCTGGGCCAGGACTTTTTTTTTTGTTGGGAGTTTTTTAATTACCTTTTCAATCTCTTCTTTTGTTATGGGTTTATTTAGTTGTTCCACCTCTGTTGGTGTTATTTTAGGTAGGTAGTGAGTTTCTAGAAATTTGTCCATTTCCTCTAGTTTTCAAATTTGTTAGAGTACAGTTTTGCATAGTATTCTGTTAGGTTTTGTTTAGTTTCTGTTGGATCTGTTCTGATATCACCCATCTCATTTCTTATTCGGGTTATCTACTTCCTCTCCTGTTTTTCTTTTGTCAGTTCGGCCAATGGTTTATTGATTTTGTTGATCTTTTCAAAGAACCAGCTTTTGGTCTTGTTAACTCTTTCAATTGTTTTTCTATTCTCTATTTCATTTAATTCTGCACTAATTCTTATTATTTCCTTTCTTCTGGCGCCCGAGTGCTTCTTTTGCTGCTCGCTTTCTGCTTGTTCCAGTTGTAGGATTAATGTTTTGATTATGGCCCTTTCTTCTTTTTGGATGTGTCCATCTATTGCTACAAACTGACCTCTGAGCACTGCTTTTGCTGTGTCCCAAAGGTTCTGGTAGGATGTGTTTTAATTCTCATTTGATTCTATGAATTTATTTATTCCATCCTTAATTTCTTCTATAACCCGGTAGTTTTTGAGCAAGCTATTATTCAGTTTCCATGTGTTTGATTTTTTTTCCTTGCTTTTTCTGTTGTTGATTTCTAGTTTTATGGCTTTATGGTCAGAAAAGATGCTTTGTAATATTTCAATGGTTTGTATTTTTTAAGGCTTTCTTTATGGCCTAATATGTGGTCTATTCTGGAGAATGTTCCATGTGGGTTGGAAAAGAAAGTATACTTGGCTGCTGTTGGGTGCAGTGTTCAGTGTATGTCTATGAGATCAAGTTGGTTGACTGTAGCATTTAGCTCTTCTGTGTCTTTGTTGAGCTTCTTTTTGGATGTTCTGTCGTTCACTGAAAGTTGTGTGTCGAAGTCTCCTGCTACTGTTGTGGAGCTGTCTCTCTCTCTTTTCAGTGCTGTTAGAGTTTGTTTTATGTATTTTGGAGCCCCGTCATTGGGTGTGTAAATATTTATTATAGTTACGTCCTCCTGATTTATTGACCATTTAATCATTGTATAGTGTCCTTCCTTATCCTTTGTGGTGGATTTTACTTTGAAGTCTATTTTGTCAGAGATTAATATTGCCACTCCTGCTCTTTTTTGAGTGTTATTTGCTTCTTATATTTTTTTCCATCCTTTAAGTTTTAGTTTGTTTGTGTTTTTAAGTCTAAGGTGTGTGTCTTGTAGGCAGTGTATAGACAGATTGTGTTTTTTTTTAATCTAATCTGCCACTCTCTGTCTCTTTATTGGTGCATTTCGTCTGTTTACATTCAGAGTAATTATTGATAGGTGTGAGTTTAGTGCTGTCATTTTGATGTCTTTTTTTGTGTGTTGTTCACAGTTTCTTTGTTCCACTGAATTTTCTGTGCTGTGTTGTTTTTCTTTATGTATTTTGTTTTCATCTTTTTCATTGTTGTTGATTTTGTGTTTGCTGAGTTCTTATATTACTCTAGTTTTTTATTTTGATTTGTAGGATTGTTAGTTTCCTTTGTGGTTACCCTAATATTTACCCCTATTTTTCTAAGTTTATACCAGTCTTTTATTTCTTTATATAGCCTTGACTTCTTCTCCACATGCAAAGTGTATGCCTACATTTTTTAAGTCCCTCTTTTTTGTTTTAATGTTGTCATCTTTTACATATTGACATCTGTTTCCTTATTTTCAGTGTTTTAGCTTTGATTTATTTTTGTGACTTCCCTATCTGGGTTGATATCTGGTTGCTTTGTCCTGTGTTCTAGTCTTGAGTAACAACCTGATGTTAGTGATTTTCTAACTGGATGACTCCCTTTAGTACTTCTTGTAATTTTAGTTTGGTTTTTGTAAATTCCCTAAACTTCTGTTCATCTGGAAATGCCCGAATTTCGCCATCATATCTGAGAGACAGTTTTCTGGATATATAATTCTTGGCTGGCAGTTTTTTTCCTTCAAGTCTTTATATATGTCACCCCATTGCCTTCTTACCTGCATGGTTTCTGCTGAGTAGTCCGAGCTTATTCTTATTAACTCTCCTTTGTAGATGACTTTTCGTTTATCCCTAGCTGCTCTTAAAATTATCACTTTATCTTTGGTTTTGGCAAGTTTGATTATTATATATCTTGGTGACTTTCTTTTGGGATCTACCTTACGTGGGGTTCGACGAGCATCTTGGATAGATATCTTGTCATCTTTCATGATATCAGGGAATTTTTCTGCCAACAAATCTTCAACAATTCTCTCTGTATTTTCTGTTATCCCTCCCCGCCCCGTTCTGGTATTCCAGTCACTTGTAGGTTATTCCTTTTGATAGAGTCCCACATAATTCTTAGAATTTCTTCATTTTTTAAAAAATGTTTTTATCTGATTTTTCCTCAAATAAGTTGTTGTCAAGTGTTTTATCTTCAGTCTCACAAATTCTGACTTCCATTGCCTAAATTCTGCTCCTATGAC
Source organism: Dugong dugon (assembly GCA_030035585.1). Classification (NCBI taxonomy): domain Eukaryota; kingdom Metazoa; phylum Chordata; class Mammalia; order Sirenia; family Dugongidae; genus Dugong; species Dugong dugon. Next base: position 160,376,622 of record CM057462.1, read on the forward strand.
TTTCTATTAAGTTGTCTAATTCTGAAATTTTATTGTTAATCTTCTGGATTTCTGATTGTTGTCTCTCTATGTATTCTTGCAGCCTGTTAAATTTGTTATTATGCTCTTCTGTAATCTTTTTAATTTCACCTATTGTGTGTTCTGTGTTTTGCTTAATTTCCTTCCTGCATTTCTTGAATTAATTGTATATTAATCTTTTGTAGTCTGCCTCTGGTAATTCCAAAAAAATTTTCCTCCTCTGGAAAATTTCTAGATTCTTTATTCTGGCAGCTTGCTGAAGCCATCATGGTCTGCCTCTTTATGTGGTTTGATACTGACTGTTGTTCTGAGGCATTAATAAATTGTTATATTTATTTATTTTATGTTTGCTTACTGTGTCCTAGTTTCTTGTTTTGTTTTGATATGCCCAAATAGGCTGCTTGTATGAGCTAGTTTGATTATTGACACCTTTGAAGCTCTAATGTCCCATCACCAGGCGATTAGATCTGTTACTAGATATGTGAGCTCAGTAGTCCGCCCACTCTTCCTGTATGGATTCAGGTCAGGTGCCCAGGTAGATAGCCACCAAATGTGTGGTGTAGGCTCTCACTTACAGTCCTATTCAGGCATGAGTGATTACTGTAGGCACAGGCATCTGGATGCAGCAGGGGGACACACTCTGAGCAAGCCAGGGGCCGATGGCCACCTCCGAGTGTCCAGAAAGAAGACATGTCCCTGTTCCCTAGGGCTCGTAGGTGGGTGAGTTTTGCAGCCAGACTATGAGCACCCAATGTTGTTGGCTGTAATGTCTGGCGTGTACCTCTTATTCTTGGGTCCCTATTGCAGGTGGCTAGGTGGCATGAGTGGAGCCACCAGTCCTCAGGCTGCTGATGTGTGTAGGCGAAGACCCTGCTTGATGGGCAATGCAGTGTCAAATGTCAAGAACCTGCCACTTCACAGCTGAAATAGTTGAAGTTAGAGTTCTGATATATACCCTGTTGTACCGTGGTAATAAGGGCCTACACTGTTGAAATGGTCCCTCACAAGTCTCTGCAGGGGGAAAGGCAGGCAAAGACTGTGGATCCGTTATACCTGTGGCTAGCAAAGGAGCTGTGCCTACCCTGGGTTCCTGGCTTAGGGGAGCCCACAATTTATTTTTTCCTCTGTTAATTTCTTCACTCTCCAAGGCCAGTAGAATGTCTCAGGGTGTGTGATGGATCCTACTTCTGGCCCAGGGGACTTGTCAATTGCTGAAGCCGGTCCGGGACCCAGTGCAGAGCAGGGAGTGGGGAGGTACATGAGAGAGAGGTTTTTCCCAAGGAAGGTGTTTTTGATCAGCGTGGTTGGCCGTATGCAAGTAATTTATCTTTTGCTGATCTAGAGCTGCTTCTCACTGGTTCTGGGTGGCCGAGTGGACTTTCTGCAGCTGGATCTCTCCCATTGTGGAATACGCACCGCTGCTTGCCTGCATCACCACTCACCCATGAGCTGATCAGGCCTGAAGGGTTCAGGCTCTCGCCAGGTCAGGTCTGGCAACTCCTCGCTGCGTCTGAACCACCTCTCTGTCTCTCTGCCACTCAGTCTGCTTCCTCAACTTTGCCTTAGATGTTCAGGGCTCCTAGATTGTCATATATAATTGATTGACTTGTTTTCTCCGGTCTTTGTTGTAAGAAGGTCCATCGGAATTGTCTGACTACTCCACCATCTTGGCTCCACCTCTCGCGTTTGCACTTCTCTTAAGCCTGCCAAACTGCTGCTAGTAGAGGCGCCCAGGATTACTGCTTTTAAAAGTAATATAATGAGTGTCAAAGCTCATTGCCTTATCTATAGTCCATGTTCAATAAATGATCTCAGGTAATGAATTATTTTCCTGAACACTCATGGATATTAATAAATAACTTAAGGTTGCTTTTTCCTAGTTTTAAAATCTGTAGTGAGTTTCCTGATGAGGAATTTACTATGGACCCCACTGCATCATATTACTGGGTAGACTTTCTGAAAACCATTGTCTGTGCAAGACGATTCCCTGCGTTAGAGCCTCGATATCCCCATTTTTGTGGCGTCTGAATGACATAGTCAAAAGATCTCTTTTAGTTTCACATGCTGCAATGTCCCTCCTTGATTCTCTGGCCTGTGATAAGAGAATAGGCTTTCTTAAACCTCCAGGGGGCAGCCCCACACAAATTGTTAGGAGGATAGGATGCGCTTGTTGGGAGAAAGAGGTTAGAATTTCTGCCCCTTATTTAGATAGCCACAGAGTTGATTCCAACTCATTTATAGAGTCACTAGGAGTCGATGGCAATGGGTTTTGTTTTTTTGGTTTGGTTATTTAGAAAGCAGGCGCCCCACAGACAGCTGATGACATGGAGATTTGCATGAAATACACAGCGCCTTCCAGAGATGTAGCTTAAGGTGGAGAGAGGGTGAGGCAGAAGTAAGCTGTCCTTACTGGTGGCTAAAGAGTCAAGGTCTAACAGCTGTGAGTCTTCATTCTGAAACTTTTAGATATTTTTAGTGAGCCCTACAGAGGTACTAGAGTTTGTGTCCACGAAGTGACTGCAAGTGAGTGATTACTTCAGAAGAACCTATTTTTCCAGGGCTCAAGGGCACAAAAGCACAGGTGCATTCATTGTGTACTTGTGTGTGCATATGAGTGCATTATTAAAGATGCACACTTGGGACAATTACTAAACAATGTCATTCAAATAACCATATTTTGAATATACATCTTCAATCCTCTCAGTTGCCCATGTGAAGGCCAAAGTTGCTTAACAGTAGATTCTAGAATCTATAGGAGCCAGGATTTTATCAGGTTTGGTCCATTTTGGGTGCTATAGATTTTCACTTTTTTCTTAAGGGAGATCAGCATCAGAAAAGATCCTCTATTGATATACCAACAATTTAAGGTGGATTAAATTCCAGAAATATTTGTTAACCCTGTGGGGGTTTCAAAACATTGATGATTCCTTTTTGCTTTCAATTAGTTTATATATTAGCAGGGTATATAAGAAAACAAGAGAAGAATCTAAAATAACTGCTTTGTCCCCTTTTTGTAGGCAGGAGGGAGGACACTGGGAAGGTTCAAAGGATCAAGAGAGGCTTATTCTACGGTACGGTGTTGACAGATTGGTGGCTTGTCTTCCCCTCCTGGTATACGAAATCTCCAGTTCCCAGCTGTATGAGGAAAATATCAAGCTGAATATCAAAATGACAGATGATAACCACTCCAAAACCAGCTCTAAAAGAAAGTTCTCTCAGTTTGGTGCTGATCATTTAAGGTGAGAAAGAAGTTAAATTATCAGTATTCCCTGCACTCATTTCCATAAGGAGTATTTCCTGTAAGGATTTCTCCATTGTGAGTCTCCAGCCTCTCATTTATAAGCAAGCACTATTAGGGTTACTTGGGCCAATAGTTGGATGGTTCATGTGAACAGAGACACACACACATGTGCACTCATACACAAGCCTACATCAATTGACTAAAGTGGTCCCACTCAAGATATTCATTGGACAGGAAGCACATGATTGGCTTTTCTATTTATTATCCCAAATAGCAAGGAGTATAGAGGCAGAGAAGTTCTTAGGAAACCTTCATTTTACTTTTGGAAACTTCTGCAGAAGAGCAGCTTAAATGCTTATCTAAATCAGTTCAGAGATACTTAGCATGCGGGCCTCATGGCTGCCCTCTCTCAGATGGAAGTCAATTCAGCTAACTCTGGAGTTCTCCTCAACTGGTGGACTTTGCAAGAGACAGCTTATCAATGGGTTCCCAGGCTGGTCAATGTGGGGTTTAATCTCTCAATAATTATATCCATTTTTAAATTGAAAGCTCATCCATAAATGATGTTATGTTGTTTCATAAAATCATTTTAGTAATTATACTTAACACTCCCACTACCTGATTGTCAGTGTGTCGTACTGTGGTGGCTTGTGTGTTGCTATGATGCTATAAGGTATGCCACTGGTATTTCAAATACCAGCAGGTTCTCTCACGGTGGACAAATTTCAGCAGAGCTTCCAGACTAAAGCAGACTCGGAAGAAATAACTACCAATCTACTTCTGAAAATTAGACAATGAAAACGCTATGGATCATAACAGAATGTTGTCCAACTGGACTCAAGCATCCCAATGATCATGAAGATGATACAGGATCAGGCAACATTTTCGTATATTATACACACCGTCGCCATGAGTCAAAGTAGGCTGAAGGCAGCTATCAACAACAACAATGCTTAACACTCAGCATTTTGACACCCAGTATGTTATTTAGTCTTCATAACTACCCTGTGAAAATGATATTAACTCCATTTTTCAGAAGAGTAAACTTCAGAACTCAGAGTGTTTAAACAGCTTTCTATATGCCACGCAGGTGGGAAGGTATAAAGCCTTACCTTGAGCTCAGGTATTTTTTACTACAAATCCCATGTTCTTTCCCCTGAATCACCTGTCTTGGGCATAATTTCCTGGTAGGCTATCATAATGTTTATATAAACTTCAAATGAAGAGTGAGGTCAATTTTATAAGCCACATTAAAATTTATTCTCACATTTATGTAGTCACACCTATACACAGGCATGGATTCTCTGGGTGGTGCAAATGGTTAATGCACTTGGCTGCCTTCCTATCTTTTTAACTCATTATCTTTAGCCTTCTGTCTCCAACCATTCCCCAACTCCTCAGAAAGCTACAGTCTATTGACCGTACTCTATTTTTACTTGTCAGTCCTCTTTCTTCATCTCCTCTTTCTCTTCCTGGCTTCGATTCCATGGTTCATCATTATAATCATGACCTTGTACACGTACTGAACTTCCTTGCTCTCTGCCTCCAACATATTCATCTAGCAAAACCACATCTCTAATTAAGCCCAAATCTCTGCCCACTCCATCTCATTCCCAAGCAGCTGAGCAATAACTGGAGAAAAAAGTACATAATCTTATGGAGTGGTTTCACCATAAAGTCATGACCACTCACTTCAGGTGGGCTCTAAGTGCTGCCCAGGAATTCTACTCTATTTCCCTTTACTGCCACTCTCCCAGATGATTATTTTACCTCTTTTCTTTTTCCTCAACCCTGCAGCATCTCCTTCTCTAACTTATCTCTCACCATTGACCTGGCTTCTTATTTCACAAAGAAAATAGTAGCTAACATAGGATACATGTTCCCACCGCTAAATCTATGAACATCTGTTCCCATAGTTTCTTCCTTCCATTCTCTTGTTATGGATGTGGTAAAACATATACACTGGAGCCCTCCCCTCTCTCTACCTAAGGGCTGTCTTCTGCAATCCTTTGTCTTTTACTCCTACATCATGAGATTTTTCCTTCCTTACTGAACTATTTGCATTAACATTAAAAACAAGCTATGCTGTATTCCATTGTTAAAAAAAAAAAAATCTCCCTTTGACTAAACATTGCCTTCCAGCTCTGCTCTCTTTTTATATGAAAAGTCCTCAGAGGAGTTTTCCTACTCACTGTCTCCACTTATTCTTCTCTCAGACTTCTCTGAACAAACTCCAGTTGGGCATTCAGCCCTACCACTCCATCAAAACAGCCTTTTCCAAGTTCAACACTGACCTCACATTGTCAAATTAAGTGGTTCCTTCTCATTCTTCATCTTAGTTTATTTATTCTTGTGAAATACTTTCTTCTGTTGGCTTCTGGGACTCTTTTGATTATCTTTCTCATTCAGGGTACTCTTTTTCTGTCTTTTTTGCTTGTCCTCCTCGTTTTTGCTGTGGTGCAAAGGTTAATGTGGTCAGCAGCTAACAGAAAGGCTGGAGGTTCAAGTCCACCCAGAGGCACCTCGGAAGAAAGGCTTGGTGATCTACTTCTGAAAAGTCAGTCATTGAAAACCCTATGAACTCCCTAAGCCATGGCCCCCAGCTACTCTGTTAACCCATAACTAAAACCATTCCTGAAGCCCACTCTTCAGACAAAGATTAGACTGGACTATAAAACATAAAATAATACTTGTAAAGAGTGTGCTTTTTAGTTCAAGCAGATACGTAAGACCAAATGGGCAGCTTCTGTCTGGAGGCAGGATGAGAAGGCAGAAAGGGACAGGAACTGGTTGAATGGCTACAAGAAACCCGGGGTAGAAAGGGAGAACGTGCTGTCACATTATCGGGATTGCAATTAATGTCACATAACAATATGTATGTAAACTTTTGTATGAGAAATTAACTTGAGCTGTAAACTTTCACCTAAAGCACAATAAAAATAAAAAGATTCACAACCAAAATAAAGCAAAACCAAAAACAAAACCTTATGGAGCACAACTCTACTCTGACACATATGGGATCACCATGAGTTACAATTAACTCCATGGCAACTGGCTTTTACATGTTAGAGTTCCCCAAGGTTCAGTTCTTATATTTCTTCCCTAACAACACTCATTCTCTGATAATCTCATCCTAGTGCTATGACTTCAAATGTCATCTACATGCTGATGACTCTTAAATTTGTGGCTTTAACCCAGACTCTTCCCTGAACTCCAAACTTCTCTATTTGGATGTCAAATGAATTTCTTGCTCAAAACAGAGCTCTTGACTTTTGTACCCCTCTCCAATCTCCTTCACCTATATTCTTCCTTATCTCATAAATGTTCTTCCAGCTTCTCAGGGCAAAACGGTGGGATCATACTTATTTCTTCTCTTTCTCTCACACCCTGTCATAGATTGAATTGTGTCCCCCCCAAATATCTGTCAACTTGGCTGGGTCATGATTCCAAGTATTGTATGATTATATGTAATCTGATGTGATTTCCTTATGTGTTGTAAACTCAATCACTATGATCTAATAAGATGGATTAGTGGCAGTAATACCGATTAGGTTTACAAGATTGGATAGTGTCTTAAGCCAATCTCTTCTGAGATATAAAAGAGAGAAGTGAGCAGAGACACATGGGAACCTCATTCCAACAAAAAAAAAACAGTGCTGGGAGCAGAGCGCGTCCTTTGGACCTGAGGTTCCTGCACTGAGATGCTCCCAGACCAAGGGAAGACTGATGCATCATGAGGAACTTCCTCCAGAGCTGACAGAGAGAGAAAGCCTTCTCCTGGAGCTGATGCCCTAAATATGGACTTGTAGCTTACTGGACTGTGAGAGAATAAACTTCTATTTGTTAAAGCCATTCACTTGTGGTATTTCTGTTATAGCAGCACTAGATGACTAAGACACATCCCATATCTACTCCAAAGTTTCAAGTATACCTAGAATCTAATCATACCTCAGCACCTCCATGACATCCCTTCTGTCCAAATCATTATCATCTCTCACTTGGACTGTTACAATAGCCTTGTAGCAGCTCGCCCTGCTCCCATCATTGCCCCCGTGATCAATTCTGTAGTCAAAGTGATTCTTTTAAAAGTAAGTTAATGTCTTTCTTCCCCTTTCAAATCCTTGACTAGCTTCCCATCTCACTCAGAAAAAATCCCAGATCTTTGCTGTTATTGTTGTTAGGTGCCGTTGAGCCAATTTCCACTCATAGTGGCTCTCTGTGACAGAGTAGAGCTTCCCTATAGGGTTTTCTGGACTGTAATCTTTATGGGAGCCTATAGCCAGATCTTTCTCCCACAGAGCCACTGGGTGGATCTGAACAGCCAACCTTTTGGTTAGCAGCCTACCACTTACCTGTTGCACTACCAGGGCTCCTTCCCAAATCTTTACCATGACCTAAAAGAGCAATGTGACCTGGCCTCTTGACACCTCTCTGACCTCCAAGCCTTGTACTCTCCCTTTGGCTGTTGTGCTTTCACTGCTCAGGACTCTCTCTGTTCCTGCAGCATGCCACAGACACCCTTGCTTCAGGGTCTTTGCAAGTGCCATTTCCTCTCCCTAACACTCTTTCTCTGGGTATCTTTGTAGCTCTTTCATTTCTTTAGAAGAGAGCTCTTCCCGTACTCTGTGTATAAAATTGCTCCTCCCTCCTCTCACTTTATTCCCCTCTACTCTGATCTGTTTTCATAGGGTCAATCACCATCTGACTTTTTATATATGTATTTTTTGACTAAATGGATGGTGGTGCAAATGGTTAATGCACTCAGCTACTAATCAAAAGGTTGGAGGTTCACGTCTACCCAGGGGCACCTCAAAAGAAAGACCTGGCAGTCTACTCTTGAAAAATCAGCCGTTAAAAACTCGATGGTGCACAGTTCTATTCTGACACACATGGGGTCACCATGAGTCAGAGTCAACTTGACAGGAACTTGTTTAGGAGTCCCTGGGTGGCACAAATGGTTTTCAATAGTTTGTTAACCTAAAGGTTGGCAGTGCCCACTCACCCAGTTGCTCTGTGGAAGAAAGGCGATCTGCTTCTGTAAAAATTAAAGCCAAGAAATCCCTATGGAACAGTTCTACTCTGTAACACACACTGGGTTGCCATGAGTCAGAATCAACTTGATGGCAACAGGTTTGGCTTTGGTTTTTTGCGGGGGTGGTGCAAATGGTTAACGTACTTGATTGCTAACCAAGAGGTTGGAGGTTCGAGTCCACCCAGAAGTATCTCAGAAGAAAGCCTTGGCAATATACTTCTGAAAAATCAGCCCTTAAAAACTCTACAGAGCACAGTTCTACTCTGGCACACAGGGGTCACCATGAGTTGGAATCAACTCGAAGACAATTGGTTTTCTGGTTGACTGAATGAATGAATGACAAGAACAATATAGATATTTGTTAAAGTGTATGTAATTTGATTCCTTGACTTGATGTCTAATTAGCAAGCTGTAATTAACTTGAGGAGCCCTGGTGGCACAGTGGTTAAGTGCTCGGCTGCTAATCGAAAGGTCAGTGATTCAAACCTACTAGCCACTCCACAGGAGAAAGACGTGGCAGTCTGCTTCTGTAAAGATTACACCCTGGAAACCCTATGGGGCAGTTCTAGTCTGTCCTATAGGGTTGCTATGAGTTGGAATCGACTCAACAGAAATGGGTTTGAGGGATTTTGGGTAGCTAATTTGAATGAATTTCCAGGACAGGCAGTCAAAATTAATGAAAGTTTGTATTAACAACATTTTACAAAATAATTTTGGTAATTTATTTCAAGTGGATTTTTATAAAATTTTATAAAAGAAAAATTTTCTCCAGTCTCATTTTCTTTAATTAATGACTGCTGATAATTCTGCTGCATGGAAAAATGGACCCCAAAGTGCTCTCCAGTTTGGTAAAAACATTATTTGGGGGTATAAAGGGGACACAGACCCTTCTCTATGGGACAAACTCCTATACAGTTAATGCTGACTTGAATGGCAAGGAATCGAACTCTAAAGTCTTGCATTATTCAGAAATCAGGCTAAGCCTAATGACATTCAGGAAACAACCAAAAATATTTAGATCTTTAGTTTGTCAATAGTGGTAAGGAAAAATATCAAGTAACATCTTCTAGGACTCAGCTTTAAAGTACTCTACTCTACTTTCTAGTTTTTCATGGATTATGGGAACTGTTTTGTAGATAGATGCTTACTATCTACTAAATCTGCAGTAAGACAAATTGTAAAGAGAAGCAGAAATTAGTCAGGGAAGGAGGAGTAGCACAGGTAAATATGAGTGAGGACAAAACAATATTAATGATGTATATATCATTTTGTAGGCCTGGTGAAAAAGTTCTGCAAATGACTTCATAACAAAATGAAGAAAGTACTAAATAAGGGAGCAAAAACAGACTATTGGGAAAATTAGTCATCATCTGCTAAGAGGTGCTTACTTCTCAAAAACTACTGTAGCTGCAAACAAAAGCAACAGAGATTTGTTAACTTTATCTTTAGAGAAGAAATGTGTGTTCTGTATGCATTTTATAAATATTAGTAATGAAAGAGTCCAGGGAGTTAACCCCATGATGAATCACCATCAGTTCTTATTTCTGCCTTTCTATGGAAAAAGAAAATGAAAAGCTCTTCCAGCAACCACTTATTTTCCAAAGTCAAAATCTTAGAGTTGCATGTGCTTTTTTGTTAACACTTTACTTACTACAGCCAAGGGGTTACTTTATTCCAAGAAATATGTTCAGATTCCTTCTGTGTTCAACATAATGTTTTCCCTTCATTTGTGAACCTTGGATGATTTCAACCTCAAGTGTTTCAGATGTATTAACACTGAACTCATAGGTCACTTAATAATTATCAGTTGATGTCCAATAGCCATTTTATATATCTTATTAAGAGTGATTCACTATTTTCCAAGGATATGTAAACCAGAATACCAGAAGGTTTGAAATTCAAAACACATGGCATCTGAGTGAGTACCAAACTTGTAGAAATTTCTTTCCTGCTCCGCTTACTCACTTTCCCTTCTCCACACTTGCAACAATAACTTAAGAGTCATGAGGTTGTTTATTTTGTGCTATCTACCCCCAAACTAAGATATGAGCATGATATTTTAGCCCTATAACTACAATTCAAAACCTAGAGAGAAGCCATGGCTATAGATAGGTCTCTGCCAGGTGTTTTGAAAAATGCTTTTGCTCATAACCTAGGGTCAGTGTCTTTCACAGTGAGGAAAAAGGTGTTGATTATACAAAACAGCCCAGGTAAGTGAAACAAATTGATTGAAGTGAATTATTCCTAAAGCCTTGATTCCCTCTTCCTTTGAAGGCAGGAGTAAGTTTGGTTTTTGCACCCAGGTGGTTCTCAGGTGTCCTAAATTAAAACATAGTGACAACGGGTTTTTCACAACAACTCCACACTAACCAGTCATACGTACCAGGCTCTGAGTACCTGCATTGTGTTTCTGTGAGGGACACCCAGTGGAAACTTCAGGTCAGGCAGGCAATGTTGAAGCACAATTCTTTTCTCTGTGTTGGAAATAGGCCAAGATTTTTAATGTTAATCACTCAATTCTTGTAAAAGGTATCACAGAGCCTTTAATAGCCACAAATGGCCTGAGTCTCAGTTTTACACTTCATCTGTGAGGCTCTGTCAGAGGGAAGTGGCACCTCTAAATGAATATTTATGCAATACTGAAAACTAGAAGTAGAAAGTCAGAGCCCTGCAGTTGTTGATCATTCAAAAGCAGTTGCAGCAGTACATTGACAGGGAATTGCCAGAAATTCAAGCCAGATTCAGAAGAGGATGTGGAACAAAGGCTGTCATTACTGATGTCAGATGCATCAGAGAATACCAGAAAGATTTTACCTGTGTTTTATTGACTATGCAAAGGCATTTGACTATGTGGATCATAACAAATTATGGATAACATTGCAAAGAATGGGAATTCCAGAACACTTAATTGTGCTCATGCAGAATCTCTGCAGAGACCAAGAGGCAGTCGTTTGATCAGAGCAAGGAGATATTGCATGGTTAAAGTCAGTAAAGGTGTGCATCAGGGTTGCGTCCTTTCACCATACTTGCTTAATCTGTATGCTGAGCAAATAATCTGAAAAACTGAACTGTATGAAGAAGAACGTGGCATCAGGACTGGAGGAAGACTCTTTAATAACCTGTGATATGCAGATGACACAACCTTGCTAGCTCAAAATGGAGAGGACTTGAAGCACTTACTGATGTAGATCAAAAACTACAGCCTTCAGTATGGACTGCAACATAAAGAAAATAAAATTCCTCACAATTGGCCCAATAAACAACACCATGATATATGGAGAAAAGATTGAAGTTCTCAAGGGTTTCATTTTACTTCGATCCATAAACAACACCCATGGAAGCAGCAGTCAGGAAATCAAACGACGTAATGCATTGGGCAAATCTGCTGCAAAAGACCTCTTTTAAGTGTTAAAAAGCAAAGATGTCACTTTGAGGACTAAGGCGCACTTGACCCAAGCTGTGGTATTTTCAATTGCTTCATATGCACGTGAAAGCTGGACAAGGAATAAGGAAGACAAAAGAATTGACACCTTTCAATTATGGTGTTGGAGAAGAATATTGAGTATACCATGGACTACCAGAAGAGTGAACAAATCTGTCTTGGAAGAAGTACAGCAAGAATGCTCCTTAGTAAGATACTTCACTGGTCACACCCCTTTGGGAGCAAGGGAGAATGAAGACTAGAGGATACAAAGAAAAGATTAGTCCAAAGGACTAATGGACCACAGCTACCAAGGCCTCCACCAGACTGAGTCCAGTACAGTTAGGCGGTGCCTGGCTACCACCACTCACTGCTCTGACTGGTATCACAACAGAGGGTTCTGGACAGAGCTGGAGAAGGATGTAGAACAAAATTCTAACACACACAAAAAAGACCAGATTTACTGGCCTAAAAGAGAGTGGAGAAACTCTGAGAGTATGGCCCCCAGACACCTTTTTAGCTCAGTGGGGAAGTAACTTCTGAGGTTCACTGTTCAGCCTGAGATTGGACAGCCCCATAAAACAAAATGGGACTAATGAGGCACAGCAGTCCAGGGACAAGGACTAGAAGGCAGAAGGGAACAGGAAAGCTGGTGATAGGGAACCCAAGGTTGAGTAAGGACAGTGTTGACGTGTAGTGGGGTTGTTAACCATTGTCATAGGGCAACATGTGTACTAACTGTTAAATGAGAAACCATTTTGTTCTGTAAACTTTAATCTAAAGTGAGAATAGCAGCACAATTGGAAGAGTGTAGTCGTTGTCACTGAACTGTGCATGTAGAAATTTTTGAAATGGTGTATCTTAGGCTATGTATATTTTCACCAAAAAAAAAAAAAAAGGACGAGAAGGGAGAGGGTTGACATGTTGTGGGGTTGTTAACCAATGTCATAAAACAATATGTGTACTACTGTTTAATGAGAAACTATTTGTTCTGTAAACCTTCACCTGAAGTACAATAAAATTAAAAAAAAAAAAAGAATGCTCCTTAGAAGCAAAGATGGTGAAACTTCATCTCACATGCTTTGGATATGTTATCAGGAGGGACCGGTCCCTGGAGTAGGACAGCATGCTTGGTAAAACAGAGGGTCATTGAAAAAGAGGAAGACCGTCAATGAGACGGATTGACACTGTGGCTGCAACAATGGGCTCAAGCATAACAACAACTGTGAGGATGGCACAGGACCAGGCAGTGTTTTGTTCTGTTATACATAGTCCACTGAGTTGGAATTGACTCAATGGCACCTAACAACAATAACAATTTGCTTCATCTTAGTTGTGTATCTCTAGCAGGTGGCTTATAGTTGTTGAACTTAAATTTTGCCATCTATACAACGTATCTAAACCATACTTCCTATGATGATTATGAGGACCAATTGATAAAAAGTGAAGGATATAAAGTACCTTGAAAATTACAAAGTTTTTTATTAATGTAAGCTAGTTATTATTATTATTATATAATTTATATACTATATAGGAATTATATATATTAAAGTATATAGGCATTATATGTTGTTGTGTATCATCACGTCAGTTCCAACTCATAGTGACCCTATATGACAGAGTAGAACTGCCCCGTAGAGTTTATTAGGCTGTAATCTTTACGGGAGCAGATCGCCAGGTCTTTTCGCTCACAGAGCAGCTAGTGGTTTCAAACCACTGACCTTATGGTTAGAAGCCCAGTGTTTAATCATTGTGCCACTAGAGCTCCTTAGATATTATACATGTCTATATAACAGTAAAAGACTTCTGCTCATACCCTTTGACTTTGAGTCGATTCCAACTCATAGTGGACCTATAGGACAGAGTAGAATTACCCCATAGGGTTTCCAGGGAGTGGCTGGTGGATTTGAACTGCTGACCTTTTGGTTAGCAGCCTGACTCTTAACCACTGTGCCACCAGGTCTCTGTCAAGAGACTTCTAGGATGATATATTTTTAAGGGATATATTCCTTTTCTCCAAGTGTCAATTATATTATGCCCAAGAAAGGGTCATCAACCATTGGAGTTCCTGCCGCACTCAGAGGAACCAGGTAAAGCCAAGCATTTTCTTTGATCCAGGTGGAGCATTTAGAGGAAGAGATATAAAATATTCTCATGTTGTTGGTGAAGTGATGGTAGAAATGTTATTTATGCATTATAAAAAAATTAAAAATATTTTTATTTTATTCATAAGGAAAAGATGACCCTAGATTCCAAACTTATAAACTGGTAAAAGTCTTTTAACAATAAAGAAAAAGAATCAAAGTCATCAAAAATACCCCTTAGGAACTAGAGTTTTTCCCTAAAAGTTCAGCAGATTGGTCAATATTAAGGGCAGAAAGTCTTAAAACATGTTTGAACCTCTCTGTATCCTAAGGCTATAGATAGAAGGCAGAAACAAATGTTCGGAAAACTAAGTGAAATAACAGGGAAGAACAGGTTTGAGGATTAAGCCATTGCCACCTATGCTTCTTTGGCCTGTTTATTTTAGGATGAAGCCTGGCTATTCTTGATTCTATGAGGGGATTCTATTTCCTTTCATTTTCCAATCATAGCCACTCCTTAACCCTACTTAAGCCAGTAACTTTCTGGATCTTACCCCATGAGCCTAACTTCTACCAAAGTCCATAAATGCCACTCTCCTGTTAGGCCATTGGTCATTTCAGGTATTTCAAGGGCCAAGATAGGTTGCAAATGCATGGCAAGTCATTAATTATTCAGGGATTGGTTGTCTTTAGAGGAGCAAAATAAACTAGATTCAACAAGAGTTGATATGGTCATGTTCCTATATTTTACTTTAAGGGCCACAGGAAACCTTGTTTAAAAAAGTAAAGGAGAGTTCCGAAAAAATGGCGCTTTAGGCAGAAGCACCATGCCATCCCTCCACAGCAAAGATCCAAAAAACTAAGCCGAACAGAGAATACAACAATCCTGAAACCCTAAAACATCAAATGAAGAGATAAAGAACTCAGCCAAGCACCAAATGGAGTGAAAAAACTGACAGACAACAGAGAGTGAGGAGAGATTCGTGCAGAGGTCCCCTACCAGCTAACGCAGCGTGGATCCACCATCTTGGACTCCTATCGGAGACCAGCAAACAGGGGTACGAGAAAGCATCCTCACGGAAAGTCCAGCAGGAGACAAAACAACCGGTAATTTGCGGTGCGCACTTTCCCACCCCCCCCCCCTTCACCCCGGCTCGACCTCCTCTGCTTCCCGCGGCCACAGTCTCTTGATAGGGAAGTCCTGGCTGCTTGGATTCCACACACCCAAGTGGGCGGCTCTCTGGGTGCCATTTGTTGGCTGTTGGTGTTGCTTTTTTTTCACTTCTTTTGATTTCTTCTTTGCCTCTGGCCATCTCTCCCTCATTTCGCTCTAGTGCCTTGCTCTGTGAGCCATCTTTGCTTCTTCCTGAGGGACTGCAGAGCTCCGGAAATTTGTGATATATGCTTTCCCACTCTCTAACCTTCTTCACCCATACTTGGCCCCCTCCGCTTCCTGCAGACACAGTCTCTTGTCTAGAAACACCAACCCACATTAGCTGGCTCTCTGAGTGCCATTTGTTGGCTGCTAGTGTTGCTTTTTTTTTTTCTGCTTCTTTTGATTTCTCACATGCCTCTCGCCACCTCCCCCTCCTTTCACTCGAGTGCCTGGCTCTGTGTGCCATCTTTGCTTCTTCCTGAGGGGCTGCAGAGCTCCAGTAATTTGTGATATACGCTTTCCCACTCTCTACCCTTCTTCACCCACACTTGGCTTCCTCTGCTTCCCGCGGACACAGTCTCTTGTCCAGAAACACCAGCCTGCACTGGCTGGCTCGAGTGCCATTTGTTGACTGCTGGTGTTGCTTTTTTTTTTTTTTTCCCTGCTTCTTTTGATTTCTTGCTTGCCTCTTGCCACCTCCCCCTCCTTTTGCTCGAGTGCCTGGCTCTGTGTGGCATCTTTGCTTCTTCCTGAGGGGCTGCGGAGCTCCATTCGAGTGTGGAGCTGCTTCCTGGTCTGGGCTACCACACTGGTGGGATCCCGGGGCTTTTGTTCATTTGTTTGTTTTGAATTGTTTGTTTTTTTTTCCTTTTCTTGAGTTGGGAGCCCTTTCTGGCCAGGTGGAGCTGCGTGGCAAGGAACGCCCCTTCAGCTTCCACAGATGTGCAGAAGCATCCTTGAGCGCATTTCTTTTTTCATTGTTTTTTTTCTTTTTCTGTTTTTTTTGGGGGCCTTTCTTGTTCTTTTTATTTTTAATTTGTTTTGTTTTATTTTCCCTCTTTTTCCCTTTTTGTCTTTCTTAATTCCTCAGTTTCTCATCCCTCTATGTCTTCCTTTTCTTTCTGATCCCTGAATACCAGGCGTTGTATACCTCTACGCCTTCTAGCCAGGATGTATTGCAACACCTGAAAGTGACTTCCCCAGTCCTCATAGATGCACTGGTGGGATCCCTGGGAACTTTGTCGTTCTTTAACTTTTCTGATTTTTATTTATTCATTCTTTTCTTTCCTTCCTCTTCTCCTTTCTGCTTCTCTCCATTTCATAGTCTCTCATCTCTCCATTCCAATGGCAAGCTTCCCTAGCATTTGTTTTTGTTTGTTTGTATGTTTTTGGCTCCTGATCCTCTCTCCTCTCTCCCATATCCATCTTAGCTCCGCACATAACAATCTCCCTGCTGCATCCTGCCTACCTGCACTGTGCCCTTGACATCACACTACCAAGAAGCACAGGCACGGCCTACTGGAACCTGCCCTGCACTGATTACCGACCCACTCTGGTGGCTGTAGTAAGTGCCACAAACAGCCCGTTCCAGTAACACCTCTTCAGCTAGACCTGCCCTGCTGTACCATATCTCAGTGACTGACCCTGCCAGTTGGAGAAAGAGGCAAAAAGTATTGAGCACAGAAACAAGCGAACAACAAAGAACACACAGTCCATCTGTTCAGACATAGTCAAATTTTTTTTTAAAAAAAGGGATGAGACAAACAAATCTACAATCAATAAATGAGAAAAATAACTACTGAATTCCCTGAAAACAGCAGGCAATATCAAAACATTTACAAAAACAGGACAGAATGGTGCCAGTAGGCGTCCAAAACAAAACACCAGATGACTCTCTTGAGGAAGAAAATGCACTAGAACTACCTGATAGGAAATTCAACTCTCTAATACTTGGAATTCTCCAAGAACTGAGGCAAAAAGCTGACAAACATGAGGAAAAAATAGACAAATTCATGGAAAATACAGACAAAAATTGAGAGAATTCAGGAAGATGATGCAGGAACAAAATGCCAAAATAAATTCACAACTAGAAATTATACAAAGACAACAATTAGAAATCCAAAAGATAAACAACAAGCTTTCAGAAATGGATGATGTCATAGAAGGGCTGAGAAGCAGATTTGAAACAGTAGAAGACAGGATCAGTGGAATTGAAGACAAACACTTGAATACAAATCTGTTTGAGGAAATCTCAGAAAAAAGGAACAAAGAAAAATGAAGAGACCCTGAGAGTTATGTGGGACACAATCAAAAGCAAAAATCTGCGAGTGATTGGAATTCCAGAACAGGGGTAGAAAACAGAAAACACAGAGAAGATCATTGAGGAACTGCTGAGAGAAAACTTCCCCAATATCATGAAAGATGAAAAGCTGGCCATCCAAGAAGCTCAACGAACCCCATATAGAAGAGACCCCAAAAGAAAATCACCAAGGCATATCATATTCACACTCGTCAAACCAAAGACAGACAAAGAATCCTGAGAGCAGTTAGTGAAAAACAAGAAGTCACATACAGAGGAGAAACAATAATACTAAGGTCAGATTATTCAGCAGAAACCATGCAGGCAAGAAGGCAGTGGGATGACGTATATAAAATCTTGAAAGAAAAAACTTGTCAGCCAAAAATAATATATCTTGCAAAACTCTCGTTCAGATTTGATGGCGAATCAGGTCATTTCCAGATAAACAGAAACTAGGGAATATGTAAAAGTCAAACCAAACTTACAAAGATTAATAAAGGAAGTTCTTCGATCTGAGGACAAACAGCTTCAGCTCACAGGCAGAAACTAGGACACAGGATTGTACGAGCCAAATACCAATCTAGGAAATGAACCCTCGATGACTATCCAAAACCAAAAGAAATACAACAGGGAATCAGAGCAGTTACTCAATAAATGACAACATCAAAACAACCAAAGAGGGAATGAACGGCATAGGTATAGAAACTTCTAATGAAAAGGAAGGCAAGGCGATACCAAGTAATGGTAGCCTGCTTCAAACTTAGAAAGATAAGGGTAAAACTCATGGTAACCACAAAGAAAGTTAACAAACCAACTCATAAAAATAAAGAGGAAAAACATAAAGTCTCAGCAAAAACAAAACCTACAAAAACAAAAGGAATGAAAAAAAAATCCACAAACAAAAGTAACTCAGCACAATAGAGTAAGAAGAACAAAGAAAACTTCAGCACCACAAAAAAAAGCACTACCAAATGACAGAGACAAACTCACATCTATCAATAATTATGCTGAATGTAAATGGACTCAATGCACCCATAAAGAGATGGAGAGTGACAGAATGGATAAGAAAACAGGATCCATCAATATGCTGTCTACAAGAGACACACCTTACAAACAAAGATGTGAATTTGTTAAAAGTCAAAGGTTGGAAAAAAATATATCAAGCTAACAACTACCAAAAAAGAGAAGGAGTGGCAATTCTAATCTCAGATAAAATAGACTTTAAAACAAAATCTACCATAAAAGACAAAGAAGGACACTACATAATGATTAAGGGAATGATCTATCAAGAAGACATAACCATAATAAACATCTACGCTCCCAGTGACAGAGCTCCAAAATACACAAAACAAACTCTAACAACACTGAAAAGAGAAATTGACGGTTCCACAATAATAGTAGGAGACTTCAACACACCACTCTCAGTAAAGGACAGAACAACTAAGCAGAAACTAAGCAAAGATACAGAAGACCTAAAGGGCACAATCAGCCAACTGGACCTCATAGACATATATAGAACACTCCATCCACCACTGCAAAGTACACATTCTTTTCCAATGCACATGGAATGTTCTCCAGGATAGACCACATCTTAGGCCACAGAGCAATCCTCCACAAGATCCAAAAAGCTGAGATAATTCACAGTATCTTCTCTGACCACAATACCATCAAGGTAGAAGTTAACACTAGAAAGACCAAGGGAAAAAAATCAACTACATGGAAACTGAATAATACCCTGCTTACACATCAGTGGGTAATAGAAGAAATCAGAGATGGAATCATAAAATTCCTAGATCAAATGAGAATGAAAACACATCATACCAAAACATTTGGGACACAGCAAAGGCAGTCCTCAGAGGACAATTTATAGCAATAGATGCACATATCAAAAAAGAAGAAAGGGACAAAATCAAAACATTAACTACAGAACTCAAACAGAAAGAGAACATCAAAAAAAGCCTGCAACCACCGGAAGAAAGGAAATAGTAAAGATCACAGCAGAAATAAATGAAATAGGGAACAGAAAAACAATAGAAAGAATGAACAAAACCAAAAGTTGGTTCTTTGAAAGAATCAACAAAATCGACAAACCACTGGCCAGACTGACAAAAGAAAAACAGGAGAGGACACAAATAACCTAAATAAAAAATGAAATGGGGACATTACAACAGACCCAACTGAAATAAAAAGGATTATAACAGAGTATTATGAAAAACTATACTCCAACAAATTTGAATACCTAGAGGAAATGGATAAATTTCTAGAAACCCACGGCCTACCCAAACTACAACAAAGTGATGTTCAAAATCTGAAGAGACCATAACAAGAGAACAGATTGAAAAGGTAATAAAAAAACTCCCAACCAAAAAAACCCCTGGCCGAGTGGTCTCACTGGAGAATTCTACAAAACATTTACAGAAGAGCTTGTACCAGTACTACTCAAGCTATTTCAGAGCATAGAAGAGGAAGCAACACTTCCAATTTCATTCTATGAAGCCAGCATAACTCTGATACCAAAACCAGGCAAAGACGTCACAAAAAAAGAAAATTACAGACCAATATCTCTCATGAATATACATGCAAAAATTCTCAAGAAAATTCTAGCCAATAGAATTCAGCATCATATCAAAAAAATAATACACCATGAACAAGTAGGATTCAAACCAGGTATGCAAGGATGGGTCAACATTAGAAAATCAATCAACGTAATCCACCACATAAACAAAAGGAAAGAAAAGAATCACATGATCATCTCATTGATGCAGAAAAGACATTCGACAAAGTCCATCACCCATTCCTGATAAAAACTCTCAATAAAATAGGTATAGAAGGGAAATTTCTCAACATAATAAAGGGCATCTATGCAAAACCAATGGCTAACATCATTCTTAATGGAGAGAGGCTGAAAACATTTCCCTTGAAAACAGGAACAAGACAAGGATGCCCTTTATCACCACTCCTATTTAACATTGTGCTGGAAGTTCTAGCTAGAGTAATAAGGCAAGAAAAAGAAAGAAAGGGCATCCAAATTGGTAATGAAGAAGTTAAACTGTCCCTGTTTGCAGATGATATGATACTATACATAGAAAACCCTAAAGGCTCCACAGGAAATCTACTGGAACTAATAGAAAGATTCAGCAGAGAAGCAGGATACAAGGTAAACATTCAAAAATCAGTTGGATTCCTATACACCAGTAAGGAGAATGATGAAAAGGAAATCAGGAAATCAATACCATTTTCAATAGCCCCTAAAAAGATAAAATATTTAGGAATAAATCTGACCAGGGATGTAAAAGACCTATACAAAGAAAACTACAAAACCCTACTGTATGAAACCCAAAGGGATCTACATAAATGGAAAAACATACCATGCTCATGGATAGGCAGACTCAACATTGTGAAAATGTCAATTCTACCCAAAGCAATTTACAAATACAAGGAAATCCCGATCCAAATACCAATAACATTCTTCAAAGAGATGGAAAAACTAATCATTAACTTTATATAGAATGGGAAGAAGCCCCGAATAAGTAAAGCACTACTGAATAAGAAGAATAAAGTTGGAGGACCCACACTCCCTGACTTCAGAACCTAGCATACAGCTACAATAGTTGGAACAGCCTGGTACTGGTACAACGACAGATACATTGACCAATGGAACAGGATTGAGAACCCAGATGTAAATCCATCCACCTATGGTCACCTGATCTTTGACAAGGGCCCAAAGCACATCAAATGGGGAAAAGACAGTCTTTTTAACAAATGGTGCTGACAAAACTGGACATCCATCTGCAAAAAAATGAAACCGGTCCCATACCTCATGCCGTATACAAACACTACTTCAAAATGGATCAAAGACCTGAATATAAAGCCTAAAACTATAAAGTTCATAGAAGAAAAAATAGGACCAACACTTCAGGCCTTAATACATGGCATTAACAGGATACAAACCATAACACCTTAATATATGGCATTAACAGGATACAAACCATAACCATCAACGCACAAACCCAAATAGATAAGCTAGGTAACTGGGATCTTCTAAAAATCAAACACCTATGCTCTTCAAAAGACTTCACAAAAAGAGTAAACAGAGAACCTACAGACTGGGAAAAAATTTTTGGACAGTACAAGTCAGACAAAGGTCTAATCTCCATAATCTCCAAGAAAATCCGACACCTCTACAACAAGAAGACAAATAATCCTATTAAAAAATGGGCAAAGGAAATGAACAGACACTTTACCAAAGAAGACATTCAAATGGCCAACAGAGACATGAGGAAATGCTCATGATCACTAGCCGTTGAAGAAATACAAATTAAAACCACAATGAGATACCATCTCACCCCGGCATTACAGGCACGAATCAAAAACACTGGAAATTCCAAATGTTGGAGGGGCTGCGGGGAGATGGGAACTCTTATGCACTGCTGGTGGGAATGCAAAATGATACAACCATTTTGGAAAATGATATGTCGCTTCCTCAGAAAGCTAGAAATAGACATACCATTTGATCCAGCAATCCCACTCTTAGGAATATATCCTAGAGAAATAAGAGTCGTCACTTGAATAGACATATGCACACCTATGTTCATGGCAGCATTGTTCACACTAGCAAAACGATGGAAACAACGTAGGTGCCCATCAACAGATGAATGGATAAACAAACTATGGTACATACACTCAATGGAGTACTATGCAACGAGAAAGAACAACAATGAATCTGTGAAGCATCTCATAACATGGATGAAACTGGAGGACATTACGCTGAGTGAAATAAGTCAGTCACAAAAGGACAAATATTGTATGAGGCCTCTATTGTAAACACCCATGAAAAAGTTCTCACACAAAATGTAACAATCTTTGTTGGTTACCAGGGATGGGAGGGGTGGGGGGGGGAATACTAAATAGACAATAGATAAGTGGTATCTTGGGTGAAGGGTGAGACAGTACAAGGAAAGGTCATGGAAGCCCCATAGACACATCCAAACTCCCTGAGGGACTGAATTGCTGGGCAGAGGGCTGTGGGGACCATTATCTGGGGGAACATCTAGCTCAATTGGCATGACACAGCTTATAAAGACAATGCTGTACATTCTACCTTGGTGAGTAGTGTCTGGGGTCTTAAAAGCCTGTGAGTGGCCATCTTAGATACTCTACTGGTCCCATCCCTTTGGGAGCAAGGGAGAATGAAGAGAACAGGATACAAGGAAAAGATTAGTCCAAAGGACTAATTGTCCATAGCTACCAAGGCCTCCACTTGAGTGAGTCCAGTACAGCTAGATGGTGCCCGGCTACCACCACTGACTGCTCTGACCAGGATCACAACAGAAGGTTCTGGACAGAGCTGAAGAACGTTGTAGAGCATAATTCTAACTCACAAAAAAAAAAGACCAGATTTACTGGCCTAAAGGAGACTATAGAAACCTCCATAGTATGACCCCCAGACACCCTTTTAGCTCAGTGGTGAAGTTAACTCCGAGGTTCACTGTTCAGCCTGGGAGCAGACAGTCCCGTAAAACCAAATTTGACTAGTTAGGTACAGGAGTCCAGTGACAAGGGCCAGAAGGCAGAAGGGGACAAGGAAGCTGGTGATAGGGAACCCAAGTTTGAGTAAGGATAATGTTGATGTGTTGTGAGATTGTTAACCATTGCCATAGGGCAACATTTGTAGTAACTGTTAAATGAGAAACTATTTTGTTCTGTAAGCCTTCATCTTAAGTGAGAATAACAGCACAATTGGAAGAGTGTAGTCAATGTCACTGAACTGTGCATGTAGAGATTTTTGAAACGGTGTATCTTTGACTATGTGTATTTTCATACACACACACAAAAAAAAGGTTGAGAAGTTAGAGGGTTAATATGTTGTGGGGTTGTTAACCAATGTCATAAAACAACATGTGTACTACTGTTTCATGAGAAACTATTTGTTCTGTAAGCCTTCACCTGAAGTACAATAAAATATAAAAAATAAAAATAAAAAAATAAAGTTTAACGTTAAAATGAAAAAAAAAAAAGTAAAGGAGCATGCCTCTTGTATGCTAGAGAACTATCATTTCCTATGATAGCACTACATTTGGTGGCTTAATGAACGAATGAATGAAAAAAACAGTTATTGTGCAAATACCACATTCCAAGCGCTGGGCATATAATGAAAAGCAAAGACAAGACACAGGACACTAAAGAAAACCCTTTGGGATAGGCATGGACACCAGGCCCCTCAGAAACAATCTCTAACAAGGTCAGCAGAAAGTTGAAAGTGAGAAAACAAGATTTTGTCCTACACTTCCCTGCAGCAACAGCTGTGGCCTCTTGTAAAGCAATTAAGCCTGTGGCTAGGATTCCAGTCCCATCTCATCTCAGCAGCCTCACAGCCTTGGACCGGTTAATCGATTGTGTTCCTTTGTTTTTGCCCTGGCATCTCAGATGGTGGCATTCCCGAGCTTGATTAGCTCAGAGCTGCCTCCCTGTGAAGCCAAAGCCGCCATGTAATTTCCATTAGACCCGAAAATGATCCTGATTTAAAGCTTCAATGGAGCCCATAAGCCATCGTCTAATCATACTTATGAAATAACTGGCCTGGGCTGTATTTTCTTTATTTCTTTAGTAGTAAAATCACTCTTGAAAATATGTGTTGCTCTTTGTGGATAATCAAATAAGCATGATGACAGCCTTGTTTAGGACTGAATTCTGCCCTAAACATTAGAACTCTGATGCTGAATTACTATGTGACTTTGGGTAAGCCACTTAACTTTCCTCCTTTTGTTTTTTCCCTTCTGTTTTCTCAATATATCTTTGATGTGCTGGGCTTTGAAATTACACTTGGGGAGGGGAGGGAGGGTGGGGAGGAGTGGGTAGATGGGAAGGGAAGGGTCTACAAAGATAAAGAAAACTTGCTCTGGAAAGAAGTAGAGTCTACTGAAGAAGTAGACATGTAAAGCAAATAATTGGAACCCCAGGGGACAGGACAGTCACTGAGGGTTGTGCAAAGTGCTGTGCAAGCATGCAGGAAGATATTCATTCCTTCAGAGTGATGCTGTAGGAGAATTTGATAAGGCATCACAGAGGTACTTACCAGTGAACTGAACATTGTGGAACGAAGAGAAATTCTCTGTATGGATAAAGAGGGTAGGGATTCTTAGTTGTCTTATCCTTGAAAAACCAAAAACACTTTGCAGTGGAGTAGCTTCCAATTCATGTGTTATAGGGTAGAACTGCTCTGTAGGGTATTCTTGGCTGTAATCTTTACGGAAGCAGACCATCAGGCTTTTCTTTTGAGGCTCCTCTGGGTGGGTTTCAACCACTAACCTTTAGGTAAGAAGTCAAGCACAAACCATTTGTGCCACCCAGGGACCTATCCTTGAAAAGGAATATTAATCTTTCATCCTGCTTACCTCTCAGAAATATGTGTGTGTGTGTATATATATATATATATATATATATATATATATTTAGCAATTCAGGTGAGGCTTTTTATTGTGATTTTTGTCATTTGGCTTTTTCAAATTCCTCCACAGTAGAGGAGACTTGCTTATGGTTCTTTAATGTTGGAGGATAAGCAGAAGTTCTTATTGATCCACCCAATTTCTGATAGCTGTATTAAGACAGTATTTGTTTTGTTTTAACCCCATTAATGTCCACTTTGTTTACCTTATTTTCTTTATTGTACTTTAGGTGAAAGTTTACAGAACAAATAGTTTCTTATTAACCTCTCGGGAATATTTTGAGAACAGATATATAAAACATAATAGACTTGGGAGGTCACTCCTCCATGAGTGATGAAACCTTCAAGCCTCATCAGAAAAGCAATGCTACTCTAGTCTTAGAAATTCTGATGGCTTCTCCCCACTATGCCAGAGAATGCTTGTTAATCTTTTTCCCTTGGCAAATGGAGGAGAGGGCCGGTTCACAGCCCACTTCTTTGTCCTCTTCTGGTGTATGCTGGGGGCCCCGGTGTGGTGTAGTGGTTAAGAGCTTGGCTGCTAACCAAAAGGTCAGCAGTTTGAATCTGCTTAGCAGCTCCTTGGAAACCCTATGTGGCAGTTCTACTCTGTCCTATAGGGTTGCTATGAGTCGATGGCAATGGGTTTGGTTTTTTGATTTGGTGTATGCTAATGCTGGGAGCTGACACAATTTGAAGGCAATGGAATCAGAGCTGCTGTGGGAAAGGCCCCGTGTAGCGCAAAAGGAGTAAGCATGACCCTCTCAGAAGCAAGGCTGGGATTTACTTCTCCCACAGATCTGAGTGGGGAGGTCTTTCCTACACAGGTTTCTAGGAGAAGTGAGCTCAAACATAACGGCTCAGTTAGCTCTAAACACATTTCCCAGTAAGAGTCCCCTCATATCCTTCATGAGCTTATAGCGGCAGTGACACTTGGAACATAGGCGTAATTGGCAAAAGATGCACAGACCTTGCCAAGACAGCTCAAAACCTCAAGATAATAGAGATTTAGTAGCTAATCAATCAGTAGTGAAAGCAAGTATCAGGTAATGCCACCTAGGCTCCTCCTTGGTGCTCAAAGTTGTTATGAACAGTCCTGCAAGCAAGTAATGGAAATTATGGCCATCTTGCTTCCCATGTTATGTGGAATTTCTGGGCTTTAATTTTTTCATCCATAACGTGGTAAGGAGGGAGGATTTGGGTTACATGATTTTTCAGAGCCTTCCCAGTTCTAAGAACCAGTGATTCCCTAGTTTCACGATTTATGTAAGACTCTCAAAGCAGTGGAAGACTGCACTTATTCTGTGGGAGTGGGGATCCTAAAGACTCATTTAATAGAACCTGGTTCTAAAGGTGTTATATTTTATTTTATTTAAATTTTTTTTTTACTGTACTTTAGATGAAGGTTTACAGAACAAATAGTTTCTCATTAAACAGTTAGTACATATATTGTTTTATGACATTGGTTAACAACCCCACGACAAGTCAACACTCTCCCTTCTCGATCTTGGGTTCCCTATTACCAGCTTTCCTGTCCCCTCCTGCCTTCTAGTCCTTGTCCCTGGGTTGTTGTGCCCCATTAGTCTCATTTTGTTTTATGGGCCTGTCTAATCTTTGGCTGAAGGGTGAACATCGGGGGTGACTTCATTACTGAGCTAAAAGAGTGTCCAGGGGCCATAATCTCAGGGTTTCTCCAGTCTCCGTCAGGCCAGTAAGTCTGGTCTTTTTTGTGAGTTAGAATTTTATTCTACATTTTTTTCCAGCTCTGTCCGGGACCCTCTGTTGTGATCCCTGTCACAGTAGTCAGTGGTGGTAGCTGGGCACCAGCTAGTTGTACTGGACTCAGTCTGGTGGAGGCCATGGTAGTTGTGGTCTATTAGTCCTTTGGACTAATCTTTCCCTTGTATCTTGTTTTTCTTCATTCTCCCTTACTCCCAAAGGGATGAGACCAGTGGAGTATCTTAGATGGCTGCTCACAGGCTTTTAAGACCCCAGACACTACTCACCAAAGTAGAATGTGGAACATTTTCTTTATAAACTGTGTTATGCCAATTTAGAAAAATGTTCCCCAAGACCATGGTCCCCACAGCCCTCCGCTCAGCAATTCAGTCCCTCAGGGAGTTTAGAAGTGTCTATGGAGCTTCCATGACCTTTCCTTGTACAATTTGTGCTGGCTTCCCCTGTACTGTGTACTGTCTTACCCTTCACCGTAGTCACCACTTATCTATTGACTATTTAGTGTTTCCCACTACTACCCCTTCCCTCCCTCATAACCATCAATGATTGTTTCTTTTTGTGTGTAAACCCTTTTATGAGTTTTTACAGTAGTGGTCTCATACAATATTTGTCCTTTTGTGATTGATTTATTTCACTCAGCATAATGCCCTCCAGATTCATCCATGTTATAAGATGCTTCCCAGATTCATCATTGTTCTTTATTGTTGCATCATACTCCATTGTGTGTATGTACCATAGTTTGTTTATCCATTCATCTGTTGTTGGCCGTCTAGGTTGTTTCCATCTATTTTGCTATTGTGAACAATGCTGCGATGAACATGGGTGTGCATATGTCTATTTGTGTGAAGGCTCTTACTTCTCTAGGATATATTCCTAGGAGTGGGATTATTGGATCATATGGTATTTCTATTTCTAGCTAAGGAAGCACCATATCATTTTCCAAAATGCTTGTATCATTTTGTATTCCCACCAGAAGTGCATAAGAGTTCCAATCTCCCTGCAGCCTCCCCAACGTTTGTTATTTCCAGTTTTTTTATTTCCTGCCAGTAATGTGGGGGTGAGATGGTAACTCCTTGTGGTTTTGATTTGCATTTCTCTAATGGGTAGTGATCGCAAACATTTCCTCATGTGTCTTTTGGGGGCTTGAATGTCTTCTTTGGTAAAGTTTCCGTTCATTTCCTTTGCCTATTTTTTTAATTGAACTATCTGTCTTTTTGTTGTAGAGGTGTTGGATTTTCTTGTAGATTTTACAGATTAGACCTTCGTCTGATTTGTAATGTCCAAAATTTTTTTCCCAGTCTGTAGGTTCTCTTTTTACTGTTTTTTGGTGAAGTCTTTTGATGAGCATAAGTGTTTAATTTTTAGAAGATCCCAGTTATCTAGCTTATCTTCTGGAGTTTGTGTGTTGTTGGTTATGGTTTGTATCCTGTTAATGCCGTGTATTAGGGCTTGTAGCATTGGCCCTATTTTTTCCTTTATGAACTTTATAGTTCTTGGCTTTATACTTAGGTCTTTGATCCATTTTGAATTAGTTTTTGTATATGGTGTGAGGTATGGGTCCTTTTTCATTTTTTTGCAGATGGACATCTAGTTTTGCTAGCACCGTTTGTTAAAAAGACTGACTTTTCCTCATTTGATGGACTTTGGGCCCTTGTTGAAGATCAAGTGACCGTAGGTGGATGAATTTATATCTGGGTTCTCAATTCTGTTCCATTGGTCAATGTATCTGTCATTGTACCAGTACTAGGCTATTCTGACTACTCTAGCTGTATAGTAGGTCCTGAGGTCAGGTGGTGCAAATCCTCCTACTTTATTCTTCTTCTTCAATAGTGCTTTACTTATCCAGGCCTCTTCCCTTTCCATATAAAATTAATGATTAGTTTTTCTATCTCTTTGAAGAATGTTGTTGGTATTTGGATGGGGATTGCACTGTATTTGTAAATTGTTTTGGGTAGAATTGACATTTTCACAATGTTGAGTCTACCTATCCATGAGCATGGTATGTTTTTCCGTTTATGTAGATCTCTTTTGGTTTCTTGCAGTAGTGTTTTGTAGTTTTCTTTGTATAGGTCTTTTACATCCCTGGTTAGACTTACTCCTAAGTATTTTATTTTTTTAGGGCTATTATAAATGGTATTGTTTTCCTGATTTACTTTTCATGGTTCTCCTTATTGGTATATAGGAATCCAACTGATTTTTTAATGTTTATCTTGTATCCTGCTACTCTGCTGAATCTTTATATTAGTTCCAGTAGTTTTATCATGGAGTCTTTTGGGTTTTCTATGTATGGTAGCATATCATCTGCAAATAGGGACAGTTTACGTTCTTTATTACCAATTTGGATGCCCTTTATTTCTTTTTCTTGCTTACTTTTCTAGATAGGACTTCCAGTACTGCATTAAATAAGAGTGGTGATAAAGGGCATCCTTGTCTTGTTCCTGTTCTCAAGGGGAAAGTTTTCAGCCTGTCTCCATTAAGAATGACATTGTAAAGGTGTTATATTTTAATATCCTGTATTTGTGAGTACTCTCGTCATCTTCACAGAGAGTATTATCCATATTATCGAACTTATAATAGTAGAAAAAGTCATAGGAAAATTAAGTATAATGTGCAGTACTCAAAATACCATAATGCTATAGGCTCCCCTCCTTCCTGTCAGTTCCAAAAGCCACAGTGACTTCAAGAATAAGCATTGGAGAAAATGTAGGAAGAGTTGAGTTGGGAGATATAGCTGGTTTATGAGTCAGGAAGGACAGATCTTAATCTTTATTTCCCCTTCTGACTGTTTTGTGGCATACAGCAAGTTGTCATTACTTTCAGAGCCTTAATTTGTGTGTTTCTAAAATTAGGGAAGGCAATGCTGACCTCATATTGATGTCATAGGGATAATTTAAGAATAATAACAAGTACTCATTAAAGGCTTTCCTGAGATAAAAAGTGCAAAGAGGTGGGTGTCCATGCATTCTGCCTGGGTCCTGGTGGGGTCTGGATATTTGGTGGTGGAGACATGTTTCTCTGCATGGGTCTGTTGTGGGTGTTTGGGTGTGAATGGGTGCATCAAGAGTTGATGGCTTGTATAAGATCCTCAGTCTTTTATTGTTTTTAACACCTGCTGAGGAGAAAACTCCTTCTCAGCTGGCTGCCACCCTGACTTCCAATGCCAGAGGATTCCCAGGGCAATGGCTAGGCTTAATTATTCAATGGGGCAGGCATTCTAAACTTCCTTCCTTCCTCCCTATCTCCCTTCAGTTCACCTATTCATTCATTCAATAAGAATTTATTGAGTCCCTTCTATGTGCTAGGTGAGAGGTCCCTGGGTGGCACAAGTTGTTTGCAATCAGCTGCTAACCTCAAGTTTAGTTGTTTGAACTCACCAGCAGCTCCATGAAAGAAAGGCCTGGCAAACTGTTCTGTAAAGGTTACAGCCAAGAAAACCCTATGGAGCACAGGTCTAGTCTATAACACATGGGGTCACCATGGGTTGGAATTGACAGTAATGGGTTTGGTTTTGGTTTACATGCTAGGTTCTGTTCTGAGTAGATGGTCTCTCCTCCTTTGGAACATAGACTAGTGTGGAGAAGATAGTAAACAAATAAATGGATGCTATCATTTCAGACAGTGGTAAGTATGATGAAGAACATAAGCTGGGTGATGCAAGAGAAAGTGATGGGGGGAATGGTGTACCCTACCTACAGAAGTTCAGAATCTAGAGGTCTGCGGTGGAGCCTAGGAATCTACATGTGAACCAGACTATCAGAGGTTTCCACTGCAGCTGGTCCTTGTACTACCATTTTAGAGTCCTGCTAGTGCAACATTTAAGTGCTCAGCTGCTAACTGAAAGGTTGGCAGTTCGAACCCACCCAGAAGCTCTGAGGGAGAAAGACCTGGTGATCTGCTCCAGTAAAGATTACAGCCTAGAAAACCCTATGGGGCAGTTCTGCTCTGTCACATGGGGTCACTGTGAGTCAGAATTGACTCAGTGGCCCCCAAGAACAACATCCGGGGGAATGTTCTGAGTGTATGTCTCTCGAGGTGGTGGTCTCTTAATGTGATGAGTGGGAATGGGATGGTGTGTTCAGGATGAAGGTTAATTGCTCTCAGCAGATTCCCACCTGAAGCCCCTATTCCTAACATCCTTCCTCACTCCCAGCAGCTGCTTTCTGTGCAGGAATAGGCCTTGCCACCTGTTCTTATCTGAAATGACAGAAAGGGGAGGAGGGGGAAGCAAAATTGTTAACATGGTTCTCCTTATCTCTCCTCTCCCAGATCCTTTTCTGACCTCTCCTTCCTGAATCCTCCCCCACCCTCTCAAATCCGCTGTGAGCAGCTGCTGGCCTCCTGGCCGATGGGCTTCCTTGCCAGCTGTCTGACGTCACACATCAATCTTCCATCTTTATTGCAAATCTCTAATGATCAAATTTCGCATTTTCAGGACTCTGGCCATAAAGCCCCTTTCTCTGGTATAATCAGTAATTAGAGGAAAAATGTTAGCTAACAGTCACTCAGTCCCCATCTGTCAAGTGAGGAAATTCACATTCACTAGGCGGCCTGACTGCTGTATCTAGGTGATGGACTGCTGACAACCTGCTCTTCTTAATTAAGTGGTTCTAATGAAATGAGAAGTCCCTGGGTGGCACAGTTAAGTGCTCAACTACTAGGTGAAAGGTTGGTGGTTCAAACCTACTTGAGGTGCCTCAGAAGACAGGCCTGGCGATCTACTTCCGAAAGTTCACAGCGTTGAAAATCCTATAGAGTAGTTCTACTTTGCACACATGGGGTCGCCAGGAGCAGTGAAATGAGAGAGCGATGTTTCCAAGTGTCCATTTGGCTCTACAAAATCTCTCTGAATCTGGAGGATTTTCATAATGAAAACAAAATAACTTCTTCCCTTCTCTCATCTTCTCTCTCATACTACTCATATTAAGTCAATGGGAACATCATAAAGAGGAGTTCCTCTTACTAAAGCATACTTCTCTTGCCGTGACTGGTGCCTCCTCATGATTCCCCTGAGAGGGCTGGCTACAGCTGCCAGTGGAGCAATTGGGGCACATAACTGTGAAAATGGGAGGCAGGGAATATTTGTATAAGGCCTACACAATACTTGCAGATTTGGCTAAGTTGCAGACATTTTTAGCTGAGAACAGCCTTTGCTTATTTATTTATTTTTAATTATTTTATTGTGGTAAAATATATATAACACAACATTTGCCAATTCAACACCTTTAACACGTGTAACACAGTGACACTGCTTACCTTCCTTGTGTTGTGCAATCACCACAACTATCCATTTCCAAATTTTTCAACCACCATTAACTGAAAACTGCACCCTCTAAGGTAAGCCTTTCTCTTTCTCCCTCCTACCAATCTCTGCTAACCACTAATACACTTTGGTCTCTATACATTTGCCTATTTCATACAAGTGGGATAAAAAATATTTGTCTTTTTGCAACTGACTTATTTCACTCAGTATAATGTTTTCAAGGTTCATCCATGTTGTGGCATGTATCAGGACTTCATTTCTCTTTATGGCTGAGTGATAGTCCTTTGTATGTATGTACCACATTTTGCTTATCCATTTATCTGTTGATAGACACTGGGTTGTTTCCACCTTTTGGCTACTGTGAATAGTGCTTTCAATTCTTTTGGGCATATACCTAGGGCTGGGATTGCTGGGTCATACGGTATTAATTATTTTTGTTACTTGTTAAAGGATATCATGAAATATTTCTCAAACTCATGCTTGGTAGGGCTTAAGTTTTATTTATTATGTACCTAAACATAGGCCAATAGCATAATATGGATACTCCAAACAGACAAACACTAATAAAACCCTCCAAACCATGTGTTTCCAGACAGGAGATACTTCTGCTGTTCTTGAGTGTTGGTCAATTCACATCAGGCTGGCTGAATGACTTCTGAGGCCTAAACTTGATGAGGACATGCACAACCCAGAGGTGGTTCAGAGGTTTAGAAACTGAGTAATGGGGAAAAAACAGAACACTTCATTTATTTAATATTCATGGAAAAGATATTTATTTATGTCAGGCCTTGTGATAAACAGTGGAGATACAAAAACGACTGAGACATAGTCTCTGTCCTCAAGATGTAGTGGTAGGAAAGCCTGAACACATAGATTTACAATATAGTGTGATCATTGCCATGTTGTTGTTGTTAGGTGTCATTAAGCCAATTTTGACTCACAGTGACCCCATGTGACAGAGTAGAATTGCCCCATATGGTTTTCTAGGCCGTAATCTATACAGGAACAGACCACCAAGTCTTTCTCACACAAGGTAGCTGGGTGGATTTTAACCACCAACCTTTCAGTTAGCAGTTGAGCACTTAACTGTTGTGCCACCAGGGCTCCTTGATCTCTGCTTCAGTAAAAGCTTAAAAGTAAAAGGCCCAAGAGGACAGATCGGAGGGAAAAGTAACACTGATGAAAAGAGAGATTTCTGAAGGTAGTTTGTTCCCTGACCTCCCCTGTGAGGTGAAGGAGGGGCAGCGTATTATAGGTGGAGATGTTGGCCAGGTGGAGGGCATTTATTAGAGAAAGGAGGACCACAGAGAGGGACCTGGGGGAAGGGAGCCAGGACAAAGACAGAATGAATTTATTTGCAAAAGTAACTAGACATCAAAAGTGATGCCATATTCAGAGAATACCAGCTTCTGGGCTAAGAGGTCCCAAAATTTCATACTTACTCCTATTGTTTGAGTTAATAACTTTAATAAACATATTTTTTCTGAACTGGTTGAGTCCTGGCTATATTTGTAAAATGGGACAGGAGAGTGGACTAGGTTTGTAAGATCCCCTCCTTCTGTATCATTTCCTGATTCTACAATAGCTTATAAAGCGGAATCCACAATGACTTACGTTTCTATTGCAGTCTGATACCAGCCTGTCCCTTCTGTGAAATTCTAAAATCTTGTTTCTATATCAACTACCTTTAATTCTAATTATTTAATTCTAATTCTAGTAACTAATTATTAGTTCTGCACTTTCCTGGCTTTGTCTTCTTTTTTCTTTTCATCCCTTACTTTGAGAGGGAGAGATTTGAACTCAGACTTCCAAGTGTGCCCTCCCCTAGGGGTGCAAAGATCATCCATCTTCTATTCACTGGCATGATGATTCTGTCTCCAGCTAATTCTGTTGCCACAGAACATTGCAAAGTCATGTGTTTCTGGTTACTTGCTCCCAAATGCATTACTTTGCATTTTTCCAAGTTAAATTCCATTTTATTCTTTCCCACCCATATTTCTACAATCTTTTAATATCATTCATGTGTTCACTGCCTGCCCACACTGGGATCTGCTTCTTCTAGCTTGGTACCATCTGCATGTTCCATTAATATTTTTTAAAGAATACTGGGTCTAGTGGTTTTCCCCGTGTCTCTTTACCTATTATACCATAACTCAATGCCTGGTCCTGTGTTGTCCTTGTCTTTTATGCAGAAATATCACTTTCCAAATGGTGTTCCTTCATCTATTAATTTCTTAGTTCTTATGGATTGTAATATTTTGTAGTTGGATATTATAATTAAATGTTCTTCAATACCTCCATCTCACAGATGATAAAACAAGTCCAGAGAAGTTAAGTGTATAATTGGCAGGTCAGGATATGAGAGAAACTAGCACCCAAGGTGCTCATCTTGCAGACCAGGAGTGGAGAGGGTACATAAAGAACTGTACTAACCTGGGGATAGCATAGGAAAGACAAAGAAAGGAGGAGGGATTGTAACGAAGAAGGAATAGTGCTATAAATTTTCTTGCTCTGAATAAAGCTGCACAACTGTGGTGCCGATATGATTCCCAAGCCCTAAAGTCTCTTTCTCCCCTGAAATGCATTCACTGAACACACCACTCCCTTACACCCTCTCCTTTTTTATGAGCCTCTTAGAGGCCTGGTGTTCCTGTGTGGCACAAACAGTTAATGCACTGGGCTGCTAACCAAAAGGTTGGAGGTTCAAGTCCACCCAGAGGAGACTCAGAGAAGAGGCCTGGTGATCTACTTCTGAAAAATCAGCCATTGAAAACACTATGAAGCCCAGTTGTACTCTGACACACATGGGGTCACCATGAGTCTGAATCAACTCAAGGGCAACTGGTTTAGTTTTGATTTTTATGTTATAGGCCTGCAAAGGGCGGGGCTTATCCATCCTCAACAGTTAGAGAGCTGTGTTTTAATGAAGAATGATGTTCAAAACCCCTTTCTCCCTTTCCCAACCTGGTCTAATAGCATTTATTTTTAGCCAGAATTCTGGATTTTTCTCCATTCTCCATTAGCCTTCACAAACATTATACGTGGTTTCCTCCATACACTTTTTCATGCTCAAGATGGTAGGCTATTGTTTTCTACTAATCTTTGTGCATTCAGGATTTCCAAATACCTGCTAAAATTATTTACAATTCATCTTAGTTTGTTGTATTTTTATGGATTTCTAATTCAGCAATCATATGCGTGAATCGTGAATGAGCTCTAAGACTTCAGTTCATTACTTTCTGCTGCCTGGTCATTACTCACCAACTTATTTAGAAGAATGGATTTTCTCCAGTGTCTGTTCATATCATGACAATCATAAAGGAAAAATATTTATTCTTTTTAGACTGTTATGCTAGCATTAAGTAATTCTGCTTTTTTTCTGCCAAGTTTTTTCTCTTAAGTCTTGACTGAGGTTGGGTCTACATGACACCAAAACATCCAAATGAAAAAGAAAAATTCAGTTGAGCCACTCAGATGTTTCTCCATCAAATCCAGATGTTTGGCGAGTGTGGACAATACTTCTTTATAATGAGTGACTCCCCTTATAGTCAACATTTTCATCTTAATGCTTTAATTAATATACACATCCTGAGTGCATTCAGTCTATAAAGAATGGTAGGTTCTGGTAGGTTCAACTCCTGTGTGAAAACAACCTCTGACTCACTAGTTTGAACAAGGATGAGGTGAAGATGCTTGTCCTGGGTGGATGCTATGGGCTTGTTACCATGAAGAATTGTGGGTTAGGAAGTGGGCATTTATCCCAGCATAAATAAACCCAGATGCACACAATTTAAGAGGGAAAGAATCAGGAACTTGAATCTTCCTTGGCTGTAGAATTGTGGTAAATATTTCAAAATATCCACACTGTCCAATTCTTTTCAGTCTGTATAATTTGCCTAACTTGTCCCTTAGTGTAATTAGATGAAAAACACATATTTTGCATTTAGACACTAATTATGGTTCTGAAAGATTCGAAACACTGAACACATGGTGCCTTCACATTCTTTCAATATTCCAATGAAAAAGGTTTTGTTATCTTAATTTATCAAATGACCAGAGTGAGGCATAGACAGTTTCACGTAAAAGGCAGAAAACATTTAAAGAGTAGACCTGAGTCTAGTATTAGAGATTTGAGGGACCTTACTAAGGAATCTTAAAGGTTTTTTAGTCCCTGAGTGGTGCAATGGTTACTACACTTGGCTGCTAAGCGAAAGGTTGGACGTTCAAGTCCACCTAGAAGCATCTCAGAAGGTAGGTGTAGGAATCTATTTCCAAAATATCATCCACTGAAAACCCTATGGGGCACAGTTCTACTGTTACACACATGGGGTTGCCATGAGTTGGGATCGACTTGATGGAAATTGGTTTAGTTTCTTTCTTTCTTTTTTTTTTAAGTTTGTTTAAGGAAAATCCCCACTCAGAACACTGGTTGAGTGATTATCCAGGCAATTCTAGAGACAGGGGACCACTAATTGCTGAAATGTTCAAATTCAGCTATGGATTTTTTTTTAAATGACCTAAAAATCTACCTCTTTTTTACTTTAGTTCACTGAACTCTGATTTTCCCTTGGATCCACAGAACAAGTCTGATGGACTTTTTATGTCATTGGTATTTGAAATAACTTGTTACCTCCTTTACTTCTCACTACCCCTTTTCTCCTTAAATTTCAGCTAAGATGTCTTCTCTCCAGCCACCTCTGTTCCTCTTTTCATGAGGTTTTATGTTCTTCCCCAAATTTGTCCTAGTTTGTTCATGTTTCTACTAAGTCACTAAATACAAAGAGGACACTGCCTTCTTGATACTCACCATCACTGAGCTTCCAACTCTGCACAGAGTCTGGTGGTGCATCATTAAGTTGGGAAGGGAGCTCTCATGGACCAGGTGGAGTGTGCTTTCCATCTTGGTCTCTGTTTCACCCCCAAGTTCATCCTCACCTCAGATGCCACTTTTTAGATGATAAAGCAAAACTTGAGGAATGTTTCCTTCCAACACAGTTAACTGCTTCTCATAGCAGTAACCACTACCTTCTCCTGGCAGGACTCCAATACAAAGTGAGTGCTCTGAGCCTCTTACACAGCACTAAGTAGGTTAGGGACAGATACCCTAGACCACCTAATGATGGGAATATTGAACTGGCAGGCAATTAATCAGCAGTAGTAATCCCAGGGACAGTTCTACTCTGTCCTATAGGGTTGCTTTGAGTTTGAATCGACTCGACAGCAACAGGTCTTGGTTTTTGGTTTAGTAATCCCAGACCTCAGGATAGAGTTGAGGAGCAAATTTATGTGCTCTTTCTTTGAGCTAGGGGATTGTCCTCTTTTCTCACCTGAGTTACACTAAGGTTCCCCACACACCTGTCATCTCTTTATAGATTCTGGCAGCCATACTTGAGGCCCCAGTAGTGACTCACTTGCTAAGAACAATTGGGTTTTCTTCCCACTTTTTTGCCTTCCTCCAGATTGCCCAGTCCAGAGTTTCAACTTCTTTGAATAGTGGTTTGTACCACTAACACGTTGGGTTTATAAGAAAGGGTAAAATTTCTGCCTTGTACTGTGACTATAAAAACCCTTAACCTAATTGTCCAGTTAATCTAGCATCAAATTAAAGGACTTAATATCAGGAATATCAACATCTGGACCAGACTCTAACAGATCCTGGGATAAATCAGCAGCTGCTGTGGGCTAAAGGTCACTCTAATTCCAGATTTTCTGCCTAGAAAACACCCAGGCAATAAATAAAATTACCACACAGACTCTGTAAAAGCCATAAGGAGTTCAAGTGGGAGAGAGAGTGGAGGCAAGCAGGATGGACAGTCCTAAGAGAACAAAATTGGCAACCTCTGTGGAGTTGGAGTTAGCTTAAATGAGTTGATGAAGGTTCAAGCTGGAAGTGACTGGGCAGTCTCTGTTCCTGACCAGTGCCCCCTAATAGCAGAACCTGATGCATCAGTGCACTCCAAAAGGTAATATTCAGGAAGTCTTGATGGAAAGATGAGGAAGAGGGTTTACATTACAGGCTGTATGACAAAGCTTCATAAAAACCTATTTAAACATTTCTGCTAATTCCCAAGAGTTCCCCTCTGAGCCCTCATCATTTCATCTTTCCTCTTTCCTCAGTGCCCCTCTTCAGGACTAGCCTTTAGATCTTTCTCTCCTCCCTGGCTCCCCCTTCCGCCAAGGCTCGGGCACTACCCCAGACCATCCCAAGGTTTCTGTCTGTGATGGTTAATTTTATGTGTTGACTTGGCTAGGCTATGATTCCCAGGGGTTTGGCCAAATACTAGACTAGCTGATGTTTCATAAGGTAATGTAATGTAATGCAATCATTTTCCATACTGTAATCAATCAATCAGTTGAAAGAGGATTTTCCTTGGAATGTGGGTTGCCTCCAGGCTATATATAGATATTTCAACAGAATTCACTCTCTCCAGTCTTCACTCTTCCCATCACCTGACCTACAGATCTTGGGATGCAAGTCTTCAGAACTCTGACTGGATTTTGGATTTGTCAGTCCCCATAATCATGTGAGCCAATCCCTTGAAGTAAATTTCTCTCTCTCTCTGTCTCTCTCTATATAATTGGTTTTGTTTCTCTAGAGAACCCTGAGATACTCTCCATTTCTTTTCTTACACAGAACAATGCTGTACTTTCTCAGCCTCTATTTGGCAACTCCATGCTCGTGGCCCCATTCAACAAGCCAAGGACTCTTCTTCTCAGGGTCTTCTCATCTTAGATAGGAGGGATGAGAGACTAGGGGTAGGGATTTGCACTAACAAAAACATTTTCCCAGACATAAACAATTTTTCCCTGACACAAGTGTAAATTGTTTAGGACTGTGTCTAGCACATAGCACACCTATCAAAACAGTAGCTTTTAAGATTACTATTAAATGATGTTATTTCAGAGAAAAAAAAGAGCACTGATACTTATCATACTGTTCCAAAATAGTTCTCTTTGGACTTGAAATTCACATAAATAGACACTCTGTTGATCTCTAATTTTAAGGACTTCAATCCTTTGTTGTTCCAAAGCTTTAGCATGCAAAAGAATAATTTAGTGAAGACTTCACAAGAATACCTGTGAGAGTCTAATTCTATAGATGTGAGTTGTGGCCCAGGAATCTATAGTTTAACCAGCTTCACAGGTGATTCTAAAGTAGGTAATCTGTGTCACACCTTTTGAGAAATACTGTCTTAGGACTTTCAATTTCTCCTCACTATCAATACATTCCTCCCTATCACCCCTGAATCCCACTTCTCATTATTTCCATTGCCCAATCCTGTGGGTTCTTTCTTCTCACTCTACCTCACTATCTCTATCTCTCCCCTAGATTACCCCAACTCACCTCCTAACAATCCTTCCAACTCCTGCCCTTACCTCTCTAAAGTGAATTCTTGAAGCAGTAGCCAGAGGCATTGTTAGTAATAAAATCTATGTCTTCTCTGCTCAAAACCCTCTAGTGGTTTCCAACTCATTCAGTGTGAAATTCAAAGTCCTGACAATGGCCTCCAAGGCCCCTGATCTGACCCAGTCATCCTTCTCATCACTCTCCCTCACTCACTACACTCCAGCTACAAGGCCATGCGAGGACTTTAGGGCTTTCTGTGGGTTTTGCTAACAAGAATGAGACTCCCAGGTGCAGAGCATCATGTGCATGTCTGAGAGAGCTGTGGACGGCTTGTGTCAAGTCAAAGCCTAACCCCAGACACAGCTGCATAGGTCCTGATGGATTGGTTTGGTGACTTTGGCTGAGATTTGCTACTGCACATACTAGACTGTGAGCTTTTTAAGACTTGGTACACATGCCTAATTCTTCTGTACGCTATTACCCTCCACCCTCCAGTTTATGCACAGCATGAAAGATCAGGAAATGCTTGTTGAAGAATTACTGACTTTATTACTATATAAAGGGACTTACCTGTTCTCTGCCCACCCTTTATAGATAAGTACTCTATCCATGTGTGGACCTGTTCTCTGGACCATACCTCCTGTTTTTCTGCCAATAGACCCATCAGTTCCTAGGAGTCTGAGTGAGACAATGTGACTGGATTAGAGCAAGACCATTCCAAATAAGAAAAAGAAATACAAATGGAAACCAATTTCCTTCTGATAACTGGGTGGCAGCATCACATTTTTCTAGAATCACTGAAAGTCACACTTCAGAAGAATCTTAAAGTGCATCCAGGTGGAATTCTTACTGACACATGATTTCCTGGCCTGTGGTTGACCAGCCTCTGTCCAGACATCCCTTCCTTCCAAACAGATTGAATTATTTAAAACATTCCCCTTACACTGAACCCAAACCTATTTCCTATCATGCATGGTTCTAGTTCTACCCTCCAGAATTTACATTTCTAGGATTGTGCACACAGAACCCCTGTAAGTCCTAGCTCACCACATGTAAAAAAAAAAAAAAAAAAAAAAAAAAAAAAAACCAGGTAAAATTGTGCACTACAGATCAGTAAGTAAGCACAAGTAAGCCCATGTATACCTTGCTTACTGGGTAATCTGACCCTGATTTCACGCAGGATATTTCTTAATAGAATGCAGGAAATAAATTTTTCTTAGGTAGAGGAAGAGGGATGCTTTCCTTGAGCAACTGGTTTGTTCCTACAGACACTGTGATTCATGTAATTGATTATCTTTCCTGCCTTTTTCTGGTTGCTAAGAGGTGTGGAGTCAGATTTGCAGTCCACCTCCAGCAAATATCCAAGATCTCATGGCCTTCATTTTCTACATTATTCATTTTCTATATTAATCATTAATCATCTTATTTGTTCTATACCTATTTTTCTATTCCATTCATTTTTCCCACTTTAAAAATAGAACACCTTTGTACTGCACATTTTTTGTAATTTTCCTAAAATCCTTTCAGAAGGATCCTTTTAGAATAGAGTTCAAATAAATAGATAAGTAATAATCCTTTACTTAGTGGGAACTATGCTCATCATGACACCAGCCTCTATATGCAGGGAATCCAGAAAATCCAAGAGTCTGGAGACTTGGGACTTCCCTTACTTAGGGAACAAAACAATAAGACCAAAGCACTTATGCAGACTGTAGCTAACAAGTGGTGCTAATGCTCAGAAGCCCACCCAGAAGCCTGAGAAATGCGAGTAGACTTCCCAGGGATACAACTACTTAAGGCAAAATTAGTAGTCAGTAAGACAAGCCCCACCCCTGCCTGGGTGTTTTCATTCTGTGGATGTAGCTAGACGCTGCAGCCGGTCCCCAACTGGTACAGCTGTCCACAGCTGGGGAGTTAAGTACAACATAAGCCAGCAGCAGCTGGGGCAAGAGATACACTGCAGCTTGATCATCTCTACCCAGAAATGCCATCAGCTTTAAAAACCTTTTTGGTAGAGGAAGGTCTTCAGATACTTTGGGCTCATTCATTCACTGGGTTCCCACCATAAGTCAGGCATTGTGATAGGAAGTCTAAGGAATACAAACACGAGTGAGACACAGACTTCATGGAAAGGTAAATGAAATAAGCCTGGTATATAAATAGCCATAATATAAGATAGAAAGTATTAAGTGCCAAACAGAAGTGTATGTAAAGTGCTACGGAGTTGAGAAGAGGAAAGGGTTCCTTTTAGCTAAAAGATCAGAGAAAACTTCAAAGAGTTTGAACTGGATCCTGAAGTGGGCAAGATTTGTATATTCCAGGCAGGGAGAACTCTAGGAGCAAAGATATGGAAGTATTTACGTGCAGGGTGTGTTCGGAGAACAGGAATGAGTCCGAGTCCGGGAATGGTTGGGTGAAGGGAGATGCAGCTGGAGTGGGATTGATAGGATCAGGGTTGCGCTTCATGAGAATTAATTGGATAGAATGGTTAGACAGTAAAACCAAAACCAAACCCATTGCTGTGTTGAGTTGATTCCTACTCATAGTGACCCTATAGGACAGAGTAGAAGTCCCCCATAGACAAGGGTGGATTAACCAGTAAGCAAGGGTGCTTAATTGTGTTTTCCAATTAATCTGTAGTGCACAATTTCACACGGGTTTCACCACATCTTTGATATGACGAAAAACAGGTGAAATGTGCACTACAGATTAGTAAGTAAGCACAAGTAAGCCTGTGCATACATTGCTTATTGGGTAATCCGTCCCTGCCCACAGGGTTCCCAAGTCTGTAATCTTTTTCTTTTTTTCTTCCCCTCAAATTCTTTTTTTTTAATTTATAGACTTTATTTTTTAGAGCAGTTTTAGGTTTCCAGACAAGCAGAAAATACAGAGAGTTTCCATATGCCTCCTCTTCCCACCTACTTTCTGTCAACTTTCCCCAAGTATTAACATCTTGCATTAGTGTGATACATTTGTTACAACTGATGAATCAATATTGATGCATTATTATTAACTAAAATCCACAATTTACATTAGTGTTCACTCTGAGTTCTACAGTTCTATGGGTTTTGACAAATGCATAATGTCATGTATCAACCATTATCATATAGAACGGTTTCACTGTCCTAAACATCCTTAATGTTTCACCTATTCTTCCCATCCACCTCCTCCTTTCTGAGCTTCTGGGAACTACTGATCTTTTAACTGTCTCTAGAGTTTTGTCTTTTCCAAAATGTCATGTAGTTGGAATCATACAGTATTCTGCCTTTTTAGACTGCCTTCTTTCACTTAGTAATATGCATGTAAGTTTTTGCCATTTATTTTCATGGCTTGATAGTTCATTTCTTTTTATTGCTGAGTAATATTCCATTTTTAGGATGTACTAAAGTTTATTTATCCCTTCACCTGTTGAAAGACATCTTGGTTACTTCCAATTTGGGGCAATTGTGAATAAAGCTACTATTAACATTCACGTGCAGGTTTTTTTATGGACATGCATTTTCAACTCATTTGGATAAATACCTAGTGACAAGATTGCTGGATCATATGGTAAGCATATATTTAGCTTCGTAAGAAACTGTCAAACTGTCTTCCAAAGTGGCTGTACCATTTTGCATTCCCACCAGTGGTGGATATGAGCTCCTTTGCTCCACATCCTTGCCAGCATTTTGGTGTTGTCAGTGCCAAGGCTACAATCTTTACGGAAGCAGACTGCCCCATCTTTGTTCCTCGGAGCAGCTGGTGGGTTTGAATCACCAACCTTTTAGTTAGTAGCTGTGCGCTTAACCACTGCACCACCAGGGCTCCTTGGCTAGACACTAGAGATGGAAATGCTACCAAGGAACTGTCATAGTGTTCAAGCAAGAGGTAACACTAGGAAAAAATGCTAGAAGCATTTCAGATTTCAGAGACAGAGTGGATAGAGGCATTGTTAAAAAGACAGATATTTTCAGTCTCTGCTTTAGGCTGTCTCCTCCCCCTTGCTTACATCTCATGCACACTTTCACACAACCGACAAGCAGTTACCATTGCTTATAATCAGTGAAGCTAGTTACTCCTAAGTTGCCAAACTTTCTTTCTTAGAAGAGATAGATATTTGATAAGTAAACTGGAAAATTGAGGTAATTTTGTAGGGAATATGTTAGAAAAAAGAAAATCTGAAGAGTTTGGATCAGTTTTTAATTACTTTTTGATTTAATTAGTAATTGAATTACTTCAGCTCTTTCCTTTGTCTGCAGAGGCCAAGTGTGTGAAAGCAGGTCTTCACCATCCCTGAATCAAATTTAGCACAGTGGGCTGAGATAAATGTATCTTCGGTATCCTGTAAAAGGTCTGCTACCATTGGACATGGAGCAGGGCTGATTTCTTGTTCTTTCTAAGATATGATGGCCAAATTGGTTCTGATTTATCTCTAGGTTTAGCCACTGTTCTGCAGGCCCAGGGAGTCTTGAGTATAATTGGTGCTTTGGATCTTCAGAAAAGTAGCTTTAAATCTCTGAAGGTGGCATCCCAAATCAACTCTGATTTCTTCATGATTAAGGCCAATCCAGAATCTCAAGCTTTAGGTGGCCCAACCCACAGCTTCATCTCCTGCTATACCCCTAACCTATCCCACAGTCATTCAGAATAGCTTGCAATTCTCCAAGTATATGCTATTCCTCATGCTCATGCATTTACATGACACGTTATTCCCATGCCTGGAAGACCCTTCCCGTCTCTTCTCAACTTGCTGAGTTCTCCTTGCCGTTATAGTTCAACTCATCTGTTATCTTCCCTGAGAAGCCTTTTTTGACTCACTCAGTTGGATGCCTGCCCTCTGTGATCCCAAGTCACCTGGGGTTTACCTCTATCATAGTACTTCACTCAATCATTTCTTACATTAATATTATTGAATGACTACCATACACCAGATGCTATGCTGAGTCCTGAGTACACCAGAGGTAGCAAGGCAGACAAAGACTCTACTGGTTGTAGGCATGCAGGAAGGCAGGAATGGCAATGGCACCCATGGCAGGGCAGAACAGTGAGCCGTCATATAACTTTGGTTTTCTTTCCTTATTCTCCCAATATGCTGTGAGTTCCCTTAAAGACAGGGAACTAGCCTATTGTCTCTTACTTAGTTAGTTACTGTTAGTTGTCAGGGAGTTGGGACCACTCATGACAACCTTATGTATAACAGAACGAAACATTGTCTGGTCCTGCACCATCCTCATAATCATTGGTATGTTTAAGCCCATTGCTGTGGCTAGTGTGTCAATCCATCTCATTGAGGGTTTCCCTTGTTTTAGTAACCTCTACTTTACCAAACATAATGTTCTTTTTTAGCAATTGGTCTTTTCTGATGATGTGTCCAAAATAACAAGACAAAGTCTCTCCATCCTTGCTTCTAAGGAGCATTCTGGCTATACTTCCTCTAAGGCTAATGCCTCTTACTGTGGTGCGATTAATTACTTTTGTGTATGGACTTTCTAGCCATGGTCTTGTAACTTCCACTTAGGTAATTGTGTGATGGGGTAATTGCGGCCTACCAAGGGGATTGGTCAATTTTTCCTTAAAAGAGAGCCAATTCCAGAGTAGAGAGGAGGAGCCCATCACCAAGGAAGGAGAGACCCAGTAGCAGGAGACCCCCAGGTGTGGTGGGCTTCCCGGCCCATGGAGAGAGAAAGTTGAGTGTCTATGGGTAGAGACTGAGGGCCAGGGAGAGGCATGCTTGTGAGCCTGGCTGGCAAGAGGCTGTCCTGACGGAAGAACTATATCCTGAGTGTTCCTGAGCCTGAAATGTAACTGTTACTTTCCTAATAAACCCTGTAATTGTGAGTATGGTCTGTGAGT
This sequence comes from Dugong dugon, assembly GCA_030035585.1. Taxonomy (NCBI): domain Eukaryota; kingdom Metazoa; phylum Chordata; class Mammalia; order Sirenia; family Dugongidae; genus Dugong; species Dugong dugon. The sequence continues at coordinate 160,421,491 of CM057462.1, forward strand.
TTTGTGTGGCCATTGCAATGAATTATCCACCCAGTAGAGAGTGCTGTGGGAGGGACAGTTGGTGTCAGAACTGTTAAAGATAGCGGAGAGATGAGGCATGTCTGACCCTCGCCTCATAGGAATCAGCTTTGGGCTGTTGATTTCGATTCTCCTTCCCCCTTGTGAAGTTGGAGGAGGTCAGATACTGCCCCAAAACCATTTTTACACTTACCCATCAAGTTCTTATTAAATATTGAAAGAATGGACAAGAGTTTACTACTAATTAGGAAGGCCCAGGCCACTTCAGAGTTCAGCAACTCTAGATAGAACTAATCTGATATTAGATTTACAGCGAGGTGAACAGTTGTTTGACTCCCTGAATTATTGTAAGACTGAAGTTACTCAGGATTGGAGGGGACCTTAAAGAGAATAGAGCTATCCATCCTGGTTTGCCAGGAACAGTCCTGCTTGACACCTGTCGTTCTAGCATCCTACCTGGTTAAGCATTAATTCCAGAATTGTATTTTTTTCAATGACATATTGTTATTTATTAAAATAAGCTGGGATGGATTTAGTAGACCTTCGTATTTTGTCTTCAGATTCTGCCATTTGTTTTTTAGTATTATGTGAGAAGCATGGTTAATAAACAGAGTTTTCACATTAACAAGTGGAAAATCTGAAGGACATTAGTGATAACCCACTTCTCTTTTCCTGGCCCATCCCAGTGCAGTGTAACTGACACTCCCCTCTCCAGAACGGCATGCGAAGTGCTTGCTGAAAAATCACATGGATATGTGTGGCCAGATGATTCATGTTGGTCGTGGTGGGAGAAATAGTCAATACCATTGCCCTTTTGGCCACTTGTATACTAGCCGTCCATGCTACAGCCTGTGCCATGGCTTAAGAGATGCTGAAAACTACTAGACAATGAGAGAAAGTCATTTACGGTCAGTAAAAACATGGGAAATAATTGGCTAGGTGTACCTAAAACATGTGCAGGTATGAGCCTGACAGTCCTATCATAGAGTATAGTCTGTCAAGAGTATAGTGAGAGAAGTCTGAGTTCTCTTGTTATAGTAGTTTGGTCACTTATTGTATAACATAAATCTACAGCTATTTATTTTACTGTTTGACAATAATTTTATTTTGCAGTAAACCCTTTAAGCAGCAATAAGTTAAAAATGGAAGTATGACTTTAATGAAATATTAAGAACTGAACTTGTGTCTTAAGGAAGTTGATGATGAACATGTAACTTTCAAAACAGTTTGTAGACATTTACTGTCTACCATTGTAGGTGGTGACTGTCATGGATTGAACTGTACCCCCGCCCCCCAAATATCTGTCAACTTGGCTAGGCCATGATTCCCAGTATTGTGTGATTGTCTACCATTTTTGTCATATGATGTGATTTTCCTGTGTGTTGTAAATCCTATCTATGATGTTAATGAGATGCGATAATTGGCAGTTATGTTAATGAGGTAGGACTCAATCTACAGATTAGATTGTGTCTTAAGTCAATCTGTTTTGAGATATAAAAGAGAGAAGTGAGCTGAGAGACAGGGGACCTGAAACCACCAAGAAAGTAGTGCCAGGAGAAGAGATCATCCTTTTGACCTGGGGTCACTGTGAGGAGAAGCTCCTAGTCCAGGGGAAGATTAAATGACTAGGACCTTCCTCCAGAGCTGACAGAGAGAGAAAGCCTTCCCCTGGAGCTGACACACTGAATTTGGACTTCTAGCCTACTAAACTGTGAGAAAATAAACTTCTGTTTGTTGAAGGCATCCACTTGTGGTATTTCTGTTATAGCAGCACTAGATAACAAAGATAGTGACACAAAAAAAAAACCCCAGAAAACACAAAGCTGCTGAAGAAGCATTAGCATCTACCTCAAAAGTCAGTTGTTATTTTAAGATAACTATGCCGAAAACTAAGACGCCCTGGTGTCACAGTGGTGAAGCACTTAGATGATAACCAAAAGATGGGTGGTTTCAACCCACCAGTCATACCATGAGAGAACAATATGGCAATCTGCTTCTGCAAAGATTACATCTTGGTAACACTATGGGGCAGTTCTGCTCCATCCTATAGGGCCACTATGAGTTGGAATTGACTTGACAGCAATGGGTTTGGTTTTGTATATTACTTCACCTTGTAAAACTAAACATTAAATCATCACTTTGGGGCATAAAAAACCAAAACCATTGCCTTCGAGTTGGTTCTGACTCACAGCAACCCTATAGGACAGAGTAGAACTGCCCCATAGGGTTTCCAAGGCCGCAGTCTTTACCGAAGCAGGCTGCCACATCTTTCACCCTCGGAGCAGCTCGTTTGTTCTAACTGCCAATTTTTCAGTCAGCAGCTGAGCACTTAACCACCACACCACTATGGCTCCTTGTAAAAGGAACCAGGAAATAATATAGCACTCTGTGAAACATAAATTTTCACTTAAATCAAATTATTCTTCCAAATTAATGTCACTCATTTTTTATTCTGGATCTTCTCATACAAGTATGAAAGATAAAATGATAGCTTATCAAGTATGATTAGATTTATCTTGTAATGTGCCTACTCGCACTGGAGTAGAAAGTGTCAGCTCAGCCATTTTGTTTTTGTTAGCTTGTGCTTGCATTATAGACACTATCTTCAAACGACATTTTCTTTATAGGAATCATTTGTTAAGCCACTTCCCCACTTTAAGAGTTGGTTGAGGTAAATGTAGATATTATAATCTTTATGTGCAACTTAATCAGGCCCAAGTAAACTGTAGTCAGCTGACAGTGTACTGCAGTCACCCCCACCATCAAAAACCAAACCGAACCTGTTGTCATCCAGTCGACTCTGACTCATTAGCAACTCTATAAGGCAGAGTAGAACTGCCCCATAGGGTTTCAAAGGGGCAGCTGGTGAATTTGAACTGTAGACCTTTCGGTTAGCAGCCAAGCTCTTAACCAGTGCCGCCACCAGGGCTCCACCCCCACCGTAGGTGTGTGGGATTACCATTCTTTCCTGAGAACTTCTTGCATACCAAATGTGACTAACAGACATTCAGATAGAGCAAGGATGCCAATATCAAAGAAAATCTTAACGATTAGTGGAGATTTTGAAGATAAATAATAAATATAATAACTTTCAGATAATAAATATATTTACACATTTTAATATTTTCTAGTAATATGCCACTTCAGAAATCACTGCTATAGCCAATTGCTATCTTCTGGGATTTGAGATCTGATTCCACCACAACAAATAAGAGAATAACCCTAGGTAGATTACCTGATTTATGATTCTGTTTCCTCACCTGAAAATGGGTATAATACTATATATTGTCATATAAACATATTATATAAATATATGTAATACAATATAATAGGTATATAGACAGTATTTTATATATATAATAGCATCTATTGCATAGAATTTTTATGAAGATTTAATAATTTAATATATGTAAAACATTTAGAAAACTTCCTGGAACCCAGTAAGCAGTAAGTTTTGTATTTATTGTTGTTGCTATTATAATTATTATTATTTACCAGATATTAACTGAAATATCTGTGCCAAATTCTGTGAATACCTGGATGATGATTAAGATATGAATAAAAGAAAGATCCATAAACAAATGACTACAATATCCCACAGCTATGCGGAAGGACCAGAGACATTTTTTCATTTCACAATCTCCATATGGTGGGGCTGAGGAATGTAGGTGGAAAAAGCTTGGGCCCTGAGAATGCTACAGAGTTAGGTTCTGCTCCTGGCTCAGCCACCAACCAATTTAAATTTGCTCATCCAATAAGATGGGGATAACAGTGCCGGCTTTGCAAGATGATTGGGGGGGATTATATTTGATCTTGGATGCAAAGATGCCAACATAGCACCTAGAAAACCTAGGTGCAAAGACATTTAAAACAAATTTGAATGCATGAAGTCCACATGCCTTCCACTAGACATAATTAGTTTTGTCATTTCTGGCATGGTCAGGCTCTTAGGCTGGAACAGCGAGAGAGCAGTAAGGTCTAGGTGTAGCTCTGGTGGGCTCCTGGAAACCCTGTGGGCCAGTTCTACTCTGTCCTATATGGTCACTATGATCCAGAATCGCGTGGATAGCAACGGGTTTGGTGAAACTCATAGGGTTTCATCACAGCACCATGGGTTAAAGGAAGGAAAATATTGATGTCTTATTGAATTACTCCTATAGGTCAGATCATGTATCACTGCTGCGATCTAAACAATGAGCCGGTGCAGGAGGAATGCACAGCTGAGGCTGATGAGATAAAACTTCCACAGAGCTGACTCCGCCAAGACCCAGTCAATTGCTTCCTTTATTTAATTACAAATTAATTGAAAACACTCCCATGCTGATAAAAACAATACTAGTCTCTGATTTGCTGATAATAGCCTAATCCTCCTGTAATAGCTCCATAGACACCATCACATGATTATGTCATCAATTTTACACTTGCAGGGTCTGGATAAACATGGCTGCCTGAGGTTCAAGGAAAGGATAAACACTGGGGAGAGGTGCTGTTTAGGGCAGCCAATTTAGAGGTGACTTTGGTGTCAGGTTGTTGTGGGTTGGATTCTCAATTCTGCTATTCACTAGGTAAGAGGCATTTTGGGGCACGAGAATGCATTGATTCCAATAGCTGTAACAATGAGATCAAACATATCAACAATTGTGAGAACGGCACAGGAATGGGCAATGTTTCATTCCGTTGTACATAAGGTTGCTGTGAGACAGAGTCAACTCGACGGCAACTAACAGCAACAATGTTGCACTGAAGATTGAAAATGCATGAAAATGACTAACACTGTGCTTGTCAAGTAGTGCAGTAGTATTGTATTCTTTTCTCCTTCTCCTCTATGAAGTTAGGGGAATTTATGCTTCACTATCAGTTCATTTGGTCATCTTGGTCCCAGGGAGTTACTGATTGTAATAATACCTCCCCAAAGCCCCGTATCAATCTGGTTTTCTTTACCCACCAGTCAGTTTCTAACTCTTGGTCTCTCTTTCCTACCATAAATTTGCTCTGCTTGATCCTCAGACCGCCAAGATTTTCCAGAGTAAGAAGTGGATCCCATTGTGTGAGGTGGGCACCAACATTACTGGCTAGCAAGCCTCAGGTATTAGGGAAATGACTCATTCCGGAGTAAGGCAGCTAGAGAAATATTATTTCCATTAAAGACTGGTAAACACAACAGAGGGAGTTCCTGGGTAGTACCAACAGTTAACATGCTTGGCTGTTAACCAAAAGATTGGAGGTCCAAGTCTACCCAGAGACATCTCAAAAGAGAGACCTGGCCATCTACTTTTGAAAATTCAGCCATTGAAAACACTATGGAGTACAGTTCTAGTCTACATACATGGAGTCGCCATGACTTGGAATCAACTCAATGGCAACTGGACTGGATGCGTAATAGAAGGTGAAGCACCGCCCTAAAGCAGAGCATTCATTTCAAAGGAGCAAGTAAGAATGAACTGATGTTAGAGATCAAAGGATTTTGGAGGCCAGGCCATTTACTGGAACAAGATATAAGATCCTCATCAAAACAAGAGTCATCTCTCCAAAGTGATGGTTAGAATACCCAGATTTTAGCAAGTAGAGTAATTTACTTTCATGCACTTTTAGATAGAGCAGAGTGTGAGAACTTATACCTTTATTTCAGTGATTGAAACTTTGAAAAAAGGGCAGAAGAAATCAAGAAACCTGCTTCACATATATTAAGACAGAGGGTGGATTGGCTTCTCACCATTTTCACCTTGAAAAAGAATAAAGGGTAAAAACATGGTCATGCCTACAAAGCTGAGAGGTAAATTTCTATGAGACTGGTATAGGAAACATTAGGATTCTTAGTTTCAGAGTTCTCAGACCACTTCTACTCTCTTACCATACCCCCACACCCCCCAACCCACTGGAAAAAGGCCAATGAAAGCATGCCAAGATTGTCTTTCTTTTTCAGAATTAATGCAATCCTTATTAGGGATTCATGCCTTTTTTGCAGGAGCCATTTTGAGCAGTTTAATAGATATGGCGAGGAAGGAGTCAGGTGTGGGGAGATGGACAATATTTAAGCCTTCGTTGAAAATCAAAAAACATCTTTTTAAGCAGGAGTCACAGGACTTATGAAAAGTGTATTTACATGGGGTAAGGAAGAAGTACTTGCTCCCTCCTCTGCAGCATGTGGCTTATACCTTTTCACTGTGCTTTTCACATTGCGTGTTCTGACTCTTCTCTAGGCCAAGAGAACTTTCAGGGCAGATTATGGGTGATTATGGGTCTGACTCATCTTTGAATTTCCTTCACACAGTAAATGTCTGACACATGGCAATCAGTTAATATTAGCTGAATGAAACAGCTATAGGAAAAGATAGAAAGAGAAATAAGAGAACAAAATGTCTTTCAATCATAAAAATATGTCAGCTTCAAAAGTAATCAGAAGGTAAAACATAAAAACAAGTCCAAATGATTTCACATGTATTATAAGCAAAGGCATGTTTTTAGATTTGAAATTTGATAAGTCAGAATCACCTCATACAACAATTTTAGCTACACATAGACATCACTAGAGTCAGAGTCACAACAACTTGCAGCGTAATGCAAACAATGGTTTCACTGAGGTAAAGGTAAAGTAAACTTCTCAAATTCAAAGCATGCTTAAGTCAAGTCTATCACTCTGATTGGATGACTAATTTGCTGCACTGAATCACATCATTGAATTGGCAGAGCCAAGATAAAATATTGATGGTATAATTCAGCAATCCAGATGTGTACTAGATCTCATCTTGCTAAGATAAAATTAAAAAAGAGCATCAGATAAATTTTTAATTTGTCTTGCTGATAATTTCAAATCCCTTAGTGTGTAGGAATCAATGAAGGGACTTAGTTCAAAACTTCATTCCGATCAACAGAGGTTTATATCAATTAGAATATATTTGGCTACAAACATCTTGATATCTGTGTAGGTTAAGAAAATGTATTAGCTGACATAAATGGAAGATCAAAGACAGGGAACACTTGAGAATTTGTTCATCCAATGACTTAATATTTGTCATAATGGATTCTGAGCATTTCTTTCTGTTCTGCTGTTGGCCCTGTCGAGTTTCCTCCTAAATCTAATTTCTCTTATGGCAGTGGGATGGCTATTGGTAGCAGTTGGGGCTACTTTCCTTTTCACATCTGGTGGCAGAGAAAGGCCTCCTTTGGCATTTTCAGAAGAAAAACTTCCCTCCCAACATCTAGCAAATCCCTCCTCACATGTAATTGGCTGGGATTAGGTGATATGCTAATTTTTGACCCCATCATTGGCAAGGAGTATGAGATTTTTCTAAGAACCATTAGGCCTACCCTTGGAGCTAAGGTTAGGGGCCAGCACTCTTGGGTCAAATGAGCAACAGGGGAGAGGGAGAAAACTTCAAACTACTAATATTCTGTTAGGAATAAAGAAAAGGAGTGGGGGAAATTGACACTAAGGTGGCAAATAGGGCAGTCAATAAACAGCAGAGCTGCGCTAAATACAGGCAGTCCCCAGGTTAACAGAACATCCAATTTACAGACAGCTTGTACTTGCCCTTTAATGTTATGTAAATCTGCTCTCACTTTGAAATGACTGAACCAACCCCTACTTGCAACAAACTCTTCATCACAATCACCTTCACTTGCTGCATGTGCAGCTTTTAAATCACTGAAAAAGCTTCGAGCCTTTTCTTGCACTAAAGTAGGGATAAATAAGAACCTCACACACCTGTTCTGACTTACAAATTCAAATTAAAGATTTAAAGAAACAGTTAGGGACAAATCTTGTTCATAACCCAGGGGCTGCCTGTACGCATTTTGGCAGAAAGCCAAATGGCTAAGAGTTAAAATAAATATCTGGTTAAAAATCAAGTCTCAAGTTGAATGTTGTTATCATAAAATTGACTTTTGGAATAAGAATAAGTGAAAAAAATTCAAAAATTATTTTTACAATTTATTATTTACAACGTTAGTGGTTGACACCCACAAGAAGATAGAGGGAAAATTATAGTTGTTAGCGAGATATATGCAAAAGGATTGCCTTTCACTATCCAAGCAGTGGAATCAAAGCAGGAGAAGTTGCCAAGACCTTGAAATTGATGATAGAAAATTCAAAGCAACCAGAGAAAGAGACACATGACAGTATCACCCAGATACCAAACCAGATAAAGACTTCAAAAAAGTAACATAAAGCTGCAAAACTGATTACAGGGAACCAGAGATGTTAAGCTATAAATGATGACAGCTTCAAAACAAAAAGGAGGAATAAATGGCATATGTATAGAACTTCCATATGGAGAGGAAGTCAAGGCAATTTCAAGATAAAACAGACTGTTTTAAACTTAGGAGGATAAAGGCACATTTCAGCGTAACCACAAAGAAAATGAATAAATCTACTCACCAAAATAAAAAAGAAGAAAATCAAAAAGGCTCAGTAAACACAAAAACAACAATGAATGATAGGAAAAGAAAATCTGTATACAAAAAGAACTCAGGACAGAAAATTAAGAGGAACAAAAAAAGAGTTAACACTACCAAAAAAGTATAACAAAATGGGAGTAGTGAACACATACCTATCAATAATCACATGGAATGTAAATGGATTAAATACACCAGTCAAGAGGCTGAGAGTGGCAGAAAGGATTAAAAAAAAAACACAACCCATCATTATGTTCCCTACAAGAGACACATCTCAGACACAAAGACATAAACAGTTTAAAAATCAAAGGCTGGAAAAAATATATATTAAGCAAACAGTAACCAAAAGAGAGTAGGAATGGTAATAATAGTTTCTGATAAAATAGACTTTAAGTCAAAATCCACTATAAGAGACAAGGGCATTACATAATGATAAGGATCAATTCACCAGGAAGACATAACAACAATGAATATTTATGCACCCAATGACAGAGCTCCAAAATACATCAAACACACTCTAACAGAACTGAAAAGAGAAATAGCTGGTTCTACAATAATAGCAGATAGTATGATAATAGTAGGAAACTTTAACACACCACTTCCAGCAATGGACAACTAGAAAGAAATTCAACAAAGATACAGATGGTCTAAATAACACAATCAACCAACTTGATCTCATAGACATCTATACAACACAACACCCAACAATAGTACAGTATACATTTTCCTCCAGTGCACATGGGTCATTCTCCAGAACAGACCATATTTTAGGCCACAAAGAAAGCCTCAATAAATTCAAAAACATTGAAATAATACAAAACATCTTTTCTGACCATAACGCTATAAAATTAGAAATCAATAACAGAAAGTGCAAGGAAAAAGTTGAATATATGGAAACTGAATAACACCTTACTTGAAAACTGTTGGGTAATACAAGAAATTAAAAATTCTTAGAATCAAATGAGAATGAAAACAGAAGTTACCAAAACCTTTGGGACACAGCAAAAGTAGTGCTCAGAGGAAAATTTATAGCAATAAACACACACATCAAAAAAGAAGAAACGCCCAAAATCATTAATTTAACCTGAAACCTTGAATAAATAGTAAAGGAACAGCAAAAGAAGACCACATTTACCAGAAGAAAGGAAATAATAAAGATCAGAGCAGAACAAGTGAGATAGAAAACAGAAAAACAATAGAAAGAATCAGTAAGACTGATTTGTTCTTTGAGAGGATCAATAAAATTAGCAAAACACTGACCAAACTGACATTGGAAAAAAATGAGAAGATGCAAATAACCAAAATAAGAAATGAAATGGGTGACACTACAACAAAACCAACTGAGATAAAGAGGATCATAACAGAATATTATAAAAAAAAATTGTACTCCAACAAATTTGAAAACCTAGAAGAAATGGGCAAATTTCTAGAAACACACTATCTACCTAAACTAACACAAATAGAGGTAGAAAATCTAAATAGATTCATAGCAAAAGAAGAAATTGAAGATGTCATAAAAAAAATTTCCCACAACAACAACAAAAAGCCCCAGCCCAGGTGGCTTCACTGGAGAATTCTACCAAATTTTCAGAGAAGAGCTGTCACCAATTCTACTCAAACTGTTCCAGAACACAGAAAATGAAGGACTACTCCATAATTCATTCTATGAAGCCAGCATAACCCTGATATCAAAGCCAGGCAAAGACACCACAAAAAGAGAAAATTATAGACCAATATCTCTCATGAATATAGATGCAAAAATTCTCAGCAAAATTCTAGCCAAAAGAATTAAACAGCACATCAGAAAAATAATACATCATCATCAGGCAAGATTCATACCAGGGATGCAAGGGTGGTTAAACATTAGAAAATCAATCAAGGTAATTCACCACATAAATAAAACAAAGGAAAAGAATCACATGATCATCTTAATCAATGTGAAAAAGCATTTGATAAAATCCAACACGCTTCCTGATGCAAACTCTCAGTAAACAGAAATATAAGGGGAATTTCTCAACATAATTAAGGATATATAAGCAAAACCAACAGTCAACGGTATTGTCGATGGAGAGAGATTGAAAGCATTCCTCTTGAGAACAGGAATGAGACAAGGATGCGCATTATCACCACTCTTTTTCAGTATTGTACTGGAAGTCCTAGCCAGAGCAATAAGGCCAGAAAGGTAAATAAAGTGTATCCAAATTGGAAAGGAAGAACTAAAACTATCCCTATTCACAGGTGGCATGATTCTATACATAGAAAATCCAAGAGATTCCACAAGAAAGTTACTGGAACTAATAGAAGGATTCAGCAAAGTGGCAGGGTAAAAGGAATCAGTTGGATTCCTTTACACTAACAATAGCCCCCAAAAGGATAAAACCTAGGAATAAATCTAACCAGGGACAGAAAAGACTTATACAAAGAAAACTACAAAATACTACTGCCAGAAACCAAAAGAGACCTACATAAATGGGAAAACATTTCATGCTCATGGATTAGAAGACTTAACATTGTGAAAATGTCAATACTACCCAAAGTGATCTATAGATATAATGTAATCCTGATCCAAATCACAAAAACATTCTTTAATGAAATGGAAAAACTAGTCTCCAACTTTATATGGAAAGGAAAGGCCCCATATAGCTAAAGCAATATTGAAGAAGAAGAACAAATTAGGAAGCCTCACACTTCCCGATCTCAAAACTTACTACTCAGCCACAGTAATCAAAAGATCTGGTGTTAGTTCAACGACAGACACATAGACCAATGGAACAGAATTGAGAATTCAGAAATAAATTCTTCCATCTATGGGCAGCTGATCTTTGACAAAGGGTCAAATTGCATTCAATGGGAAAAAAACAGTCTCTTTAACAAATGGTGCTGGCAAAACTGTATATCCATTTGCAGTAAAATGAAACAGGATCATTCACAATAGCAAAAAGATAGAAACATCCTAACTGCCCATTGAGAGATGAATGGATAAACAAATTATGGTACATACACACAATGGAATACTACTCAATGACGAAGAACAATGATGAATCCCTGCAACATCTCATCACATGGATGAATCTGGAATATCATGCTGAGTGAAATACATCGATCACAAAAGGACAAATGTTGTATGAGAACACTATTATAAAAGCTCAAGAGAAGGTTTACACACATAAAAAAACAATTTTTGATGGTTATAAGGGAGGGTAGGGGTTGGGAGGGAAAATCACTAACGAGATAGTAGACAAGTGGTAACTTTGGTGAAGGGAAAGACAACATACAATATAGGGGAAGTCAGCACAATGTGACCAAGACAGTCATAGACGTCTCCTAGACACATCCAAACAGTTTCAGGGACCAAGTTACTGGGTCTGAGGGCTGGAGACCATGGTCTTGGAGGACATCTAAGTCAGTTGGCATAACATAGTTCATAAAGAAAATGTTCTACATCCTAGTTTGGTGAATAACATCTGAGGTCTTAAAAGCTTGTGAGCAGCCATGTAAGATACATCTACTGGTCCCATCCCATCCAGAGCAAAGGAGAATGAAGAAAACCAAAGACACAAGGAAAGTATTAGTCCAAAGGACTAATGGACCATATGAATCACAGCTTCCATCAGCCTGAGCCCAGAAGTACTAGACAGCGCCTTGCTACCACCACCAATCTCTGACAGGGATTACAATATAGGGTCCGGATAGAGTGGGAGAAAAATGTAGGAAAAGTTCAAATTCACACACAAGAAAAGACCACAATTACTGGTCTGACAGAGACTGGAGGAACCTCTGAGACTAAGGCCCCCAGACACCCTGCTAACTCAGAAGTGAAGCCTTTCCTGAAGTCCACCTTCCAGTCAAAGATTAGACAGGCCTATAAAACAAACAACAATACACGTAAGAAACGTGCTTCTTAGTTCAATCAAGTACAGCAGAACAAATGGGCAACACCTGACCAAAAGCAAAGACAAGAAGGCAGGAAAGGACAGGAAAACTGGATAAATGGACACTGAGAACCCAGGGTGGAAAGGGAAAGGGGAGAGTGCTGACACATTGCAGGGATTGCAACTAAATGTCACAAAACAATATGTATATAAAATGTTTAAATGAAAAACTAATTTGCACTGTAAACTTTCACCTAAAACACAATAAAATAAAATTTAAAAAAGAGACAAGATCTGTATCTCACACCATACACAAAAACTAACTCAAAATGGATCAAGGACCTAAATGTTAAAGCTAAAACTATAAAGCTCCTAGAAGATAGCACAGGGACAAAACTGTTGTTGTTGCTGTTGTTGTCAGATGCCATCCAGTAGGTTGTGACTCATAGCATATGTACAGTGAAATGAAAGACTGCCTGGTTCTGCACTATCTTCAAAATCATTGTTGTGCTTGAGCTCATTGTTGCAACCAGGGTGAAACCATCTCCTTGAGGATCTACCTCTTTTCCGCCGACCATCTACTTTACCAAGCGTAATATCCTCCACGCACTAGTCCCTCCTGATAACATGTTCAAAGTATGTGAGATGAACTCTTGCTATCCTTGTTTCTAAGGGGTATTCTAGCTATATTTCTTTCATGACAGATTTATTTGTTCTTCTGGCAGTCCATGGTATACTCAATATTCTTCACCAACATCATAATTCAAAGGCATCAATTCTTCTTTCATCTTACTTATTCATTGTCCAGCTTTCACATGCATATGAGACAATTGAAAATACTGTGGCTCGGGTCAGGCACATCTTAGTCCTTAAAGTGATATCTTTGCTTTTTAGTACTTTAAAGAAGCCTTTTGCAGCAGATTTGCCCAATGCAATGCATCATTTGATTTCTTGACTGCTGCTTCCATGGGAGTTGATTGTGGATACAAGTAAAATGAAATGTTTGACAATTTCAATATTTTCTCCATTTATCATGATGTTGCTTATTGGCTCAGTTGTGAGGATTTTTGTTTTCTTTATGTTGAAATATAATCCATACTGAAGGCTGTGCTCTTTGATTTCATTAGTAAGTGCTTCAAGTCCTCTTCACTTTCAGCAAAGTTGTATCATTTGCATACTGCAGTTGTTAATGAGTCTTCCTCCAATCCTGATGTTGTGTTCTTCTTCATATAGTCCAACTTCTTGGATTATTTACTCAGTTTACAGATTGAATAAGTATGGTGAAAGGATACAATGCTGACACACACCTTTCCTGATTTTAAATCGCTCAGTATCCCCTTGTTCTGTTTGAATGACTGCTTCTTGGTCTATGTACAGTTTCCTCATGAGCACAATTAAGTGTTCTGGAATTCCTATTCTTCACAATGTTATCCATAATTTTTTATGGTCCACACAGTTGAATGCTTTTGCATAGTTGATAAAACTCAGGTAATTATCTTTCTGGTATTCTCTGCTTTCAGCCATGATCCATCTGACATCAGCAATGATATCCCTCATTCCACCTCCTCCTCTGAATCTGGCTTAAATTTCTGGCAGTTCCCTGTAGATGTGCTGCTGCAACTGCTTTTGAATGATCTTCAGCAAAATTTTACTTGCATGTGATATTAATGATATTGTTCAATAATTTCCACATTCTGTTGGATCACCTTTCTTTGGAACGGGCACAGATAGGAATCTCTTCCGGTCGGTCATCCAAATTTCTTGGCATAGATGAGTGAGCACTTCCAGTGCTGCTTCCATTTGGTGAAACATCTCTATCGGTATTCTGTCAATTCCTGGAGACTTCTTTTTCACCAATGCCTTCAGTGCAGCTTGGACCTCTTCCTTCAGTACCATCAGTTCTTATGCTAGCTTCTGAAGTGGTTGAACGCCAATCAATTCTTTTTGGTACAGTGTCTCTGTGTATTCTTTCCATCTTCTTTTGATGCTTCCTACATCGTTTAACATTTTCCCCGTAGAATCCTTCAATATTGCAGCTCGAGGCTCGAATTTTTTTTCTTCAGTTCTTTCATCTTGAGAAATACCGAGCGTGTTCTTCCCTTTTGGTTTTCCAACTCCAGGTCTTTGCACGTTTTATTATAATACTTTACTGTGTCTTCTTGAGTGCCCTTTGAATTCTCCTGTTCAACTCTCTTACTTCATCATTTCTGCCTTTTGCTTTAGCTATTCTGTCTTCAACAGCAAGCTTCAGAGTCTCTTCTGACATCTATTATGGTCTTTTTCTTTCTTTCCTGTCTTTTCAATGATCTCTTGCTTTCTTCATGTATGATGTCCCTGATGTCATTCCATGACTCTTATTGTCTTCAGTCATTAGTACTCAATGAGTCAAACCTATTCTTGAGATGGTCTCTAAATTAAGGTGGGATATACTCAAGGTCGTACTTTGGATCTTGTCGACTTGTTTTAATTTTCTCCAGATTCAACCTGAACTTGCACAGAAGCAACTGATATTCTGTTTTGCAGTCAGCCCCTGGTCTTTTTCTAACTGATGATACTGTGCTTTTCCATTGTCTCTTTCCACAGATGTAGTCGATTTGATTCCTATGTATTCCATCTGGCAAGGTCCACATGTATAGTTGCTGTTTATGTTGCTGAAAAAGGGTATTTGCAATGAAGAAGTTTTTGGTCTTTCAAATTTCTATCATGAACTTTCCAGCATTGTTTCTATCACCATGGCCACAATTTCCAACCACTGTTCCCTCTTCTTTGTTTCCAACTTTTGCATTCCAATCACAAGACTAAGAGTTCTAATTTTCAGCATAAATAGATTATCAAACACAACTAAAAGTGCACAAACAACAGAAGATAAATCAAATAACTGTTGTTGTTGTTAGGAGCCATCAAGTGGGTTCCAACTCATAGAGACCCTACGTAAAACAGAATGAAACACTGCCTAGTTCTGTGCCATCCTCATAATCCCTGCTATGCTTGAGCCCATCACTGCAGCCAGTGTGTCAATCCATCTCATCAAGGATCTTTCTCTCTTTCCCTGACCCTCTGCTTTATCAAGCATGATGATCTTCTCCAGGGACTGGCCCTTCCTGCTAACATGTCCAAAGTACATGAAAGGAAGTCTCACTATCCTTGCTTCTAAGGAGCATTCTGGCTGTACTTCTTCCAAGTCAGATTTGTTCATTCTTCTGGCAATCCATGGTATACTCAATATTCTTAGCCAACACCATAATTTAAAGGAATCAATTCTTCTTTCGTCTTCCTTATTCATTGTCCAACTTTCCCACACATATGAGGCTATTGAAAATACCATGGCTTGGATAGCGGACACCTTAGTCTTCAAAGTGACATCTTTGCTTTTTAACACTGTAGAGAAGTCTTTTGCAGCAGATTTGCCCAATGCAATGCATCATTTGATTTCTTGATTGCTGCTTCCATGGGAGTTGATTGTGGATACAAGTAAAATGAAATGCTTGACAATTTCAATATTTTCTCCATTTATCATGTTGTTGCTTATTGGCCCAGTTGTGAGGATTTTTGTATACTTTATGTTGAGGTGTAATCCATACTGAAGGCTGTAGTCTTTGATCTTCATCAGTAAGTGCTTCAAGTCTTCTTCACTTTCAGCAAGAAAGGTTGTATCATTTGCATATTGCAGGTTGTCAGTGAGTCTTCCTCCAATCCTGATGCTATATTCTCCTTCATATAGTCCAGCTTCTCGTATTATTTGCTCAGCATACAGATAGAAAAGTATGGAGCAAGGATACAACTCTGATGCACACCTTTCCTGATTTAAACCATGCAGTATCCCCTTGCTCTGTTCAAATAACTGCCTTTTGGTCTACGCACAGGTTCCATGTGAGCACAATTAAGTTTTCTGGAATTGTTGTTCTTTGAAATGTTATCCATAATTTGTTATGATCCACACCTTTAAATGCCTTTGCAGAGTCAATAAAACACAGACAAACACTCATCTGTCAGTTTGTCATACTATGGTGGCTTGTGTGTTGCTGTGACACTGGAAGCTATCTCACCGGTATTTCAAATACCAGCAAGTGGACAGGTCTTAGTGGAGCTTCCAGATTAAGACAGACTAGGAAGTAGAACCTAGCGGTCTACTTCTGAAAAAATTGGCCCATGAAAACCTTATGAATAGCAGCAGAACATTAGACAACTGGGACCTCCTAAAAATTAGGTAATTATGCTCATCAAAAACTTTACTAAAAGAGTGAAAAGAGTACCTATATCCTGGGAAAAAATTTTTGGCAACAACATATCTGACAAAGGTCTGATCTCTAAAATATATAGAAAACTTCAACAACTCAACAACAAAAAGACAAACAATCCAATAAAAAAATAGCAAAGGACATAAACAGACCCTTCACCGAAAAGGACATTCAGGTGGCTAACAAATACACAAGAGATGCTTGTGATCATCGTTGTTGTTGTTGTTAGATGCTGTTGAGTCAGTTCCAACTCATAGCAACCCTATAGGACAGAGTAGAGCTGACCCATAAGGTTTCCAAGGATCAGTTAGTCGATTTGAACTGCCAATCTTTTGGTTAGCAGCCAAACGCTTAACCACTGTGGCACTGGGCACCCACTGGCCATAAAAAAAAAAAAAATGTTGCCGTTGAGTTGATTCCCACTCATAGATGGATGCAAATCAAAACTACAATGCGATACCATCTTACTCCTGCAAAAATGACGCTCATCAAAAAAACAGAAAATAACCAGTGGTGGTGAGGTTGTGGGAAGATTGGAACTCTTATACAACTGCTGGTGGGATTGTAAAATAGAACCACTATGGAAAACTATCTGACGCTTCCTAAAATGTTAGAAATAGAAATAACTTATGATTCAGCAATCCGACTCCTAGGTATATATCCTAGAGATATAAGAATAGTGACACAAATAGACATATGCACATCCATGTTCATTGCAGCATTATTCGTAATAGCAAAAAGATGGAAACAACCTAAGTGCCCATCAAAGGATGAATGGATAAACAATTTGTGGTGCATACATACAATGGAATACCACACAACTATAAAGAATATCAGTGAGTCCACCAAATGTCTTATAACATGGATGAATCTGGAGGACATTATGCTGAGGGAAATAAATCAATCACAAAAGGACAAATATTGTATGGTTTTTAAAAAGTCAAGTATAGGTATATACATAGAAAACAATGTTCTTTGATGGTTACCAGGGGTGGGAAGGGGAGGGAGGGTGAATCACTTGCTAGGCAGTAGACACTTGTTATTTCTGGTGATGGATACACAATAATGGGAAAGTCAGCACAACTTGACCAAGGTATATGAGGACACTGAGAGGTACAGGAAAAAAAAGACAATTATGGTAAATGTTATAACATATATAACTTTGCAACAATAGTGATAACAACCAAAAAATGTGTGTGGTTACATAGGTAGATATGCATGCTATAAGTATATGTGAGTACATTCATGTGCATATACAGGTATACTTATAGGCATAAGAATATACATATTTGGGTGTGCTACATATATATTCATATATATAATAAAGCACATGGGGGCACAATTACGGAGACCTCCTAGACATATCCAAACACCTCATGGAATTGGTTTACTGGGTTAAAGGGCTTGGAACCATAATCTCATGGGACAACTCAGTCAATTGGCATAACACAGTTCATAAAGATAATGTTCTTCATCCTAGTTTGGTTAGTAGCATCTGGGGTCTTAAAAACTTGCAAGTAGCCATCTAAGATACAACTATTGGTCTCTTCCCATCTGAAGGAAAATAGAATGAAGGAAACCAAAGATTCAAAGAAGAAACTAGTCCACAAGACTAATAGCCCACACACACCACGGCCATGTCTAGCCTAAGGCCAGAAGAACTAGGTGGTGCCTGACTACCACTACCGACCATTCTGACCAGGGACACAATAAAAGGTCCCTGATAGAATGGGAGAAAAATGTAGAACAAAACTCAAATTACAAAAAAGACCAGACTTACTGGGCTGATAGAGACTAGAGGAACCCCTGAGAATATCACCCTAAGATACCTTTTAACTTGGAACTGAAGTCACTCCTGGAGGTTACCTTTCAGCTAAATAATAGATTGGCTTATAAAATAAAAAATTACACCCATAAGAATTATGCTCCATTGAACAATCAACTATAGGGGACTAAATAAAAAAACCCAAAACCAAATTTGCTGCCGTGGAGTCAATTCCGAGTAGAACTGCCGCATAGGGTTTCCAAGGAGCAGGTGGTGGATTTGAACTATCTGCCTCTTGGTTAGCAGCAGTGCTCTTAACCACTGTGCCACCAGGGCTCCAATGTGAGACTAAATAGTTAACATTTACCCAAAAGCAAAGATGAGAAGGCAAGGAGGGGCAGAGAAGCTAGAAAAATGGAAACAGAACAAACAGAATGGAAATAATGAGAATGCTGACACATTGTGAAAATTGTAACCTAAGTCACAGAACAATTTGCATAAAAATTGTTAAATGGGATCCTAAATTGCTGTGTAACATTTCACCTAAAACACAATAAGATGTTTCAAAAAAAAAAACCTCACTACTGAGCACAAAAAAATGAATAAATAAAAGAAAGAACGAAAGAAAACCCTATGGAGCACAGTTCTACTCAGACATGCATGGGGTCTGCATGAGTCGCAGTCAACTCAATGGCAACTGATTTGGGTTGTTTCCTAAACTCTGCTTAGGCTGGTCCTCCATGAATTAATTCATCCTTCATTTTAGTCGTGAAGTCTTAGGGACAGTAGGTTACTATTATTGTTAATAGCAACAGTGATAATAAGGATGATGATAAAAAACAATTATCAACATCCATCTACTTATTAGATGCTTTTCCTAATCATTAACAACACTGTATGTTAGATGAAAACAAAGGCAATAAACATGTTGCTGGCAAAAAAAAAAAAAAGAAAATTCAAAAAAACAAGGTGACGGATGGTGTAACTTTAAAAAAAAAATTTTTTTTATTGTACTTTAGATGAAGGTTTACAGAACAAATAGTTTCTCATTAAACAGTCAGTACACATATTGCTTTATGACATTGGTTAACAACCCCACGACATGTCAACACTCTCCCTTCTCCACCTTGGAGGACCTTTGCTTTGGTGAAAATATACATAGCCAAAGTTACACCATTTCAAAAGTTTCTACATGCACAATTCAGTGCAATCAATTACATTCTTCCAGTTGTATTGCTATTCTCATTATCCTTTTCCAAATTATTCTATCACCATTACAACTCACTGCCCTCTAGTCCTTGTCCCTGGACTGCTGTGCCTCATTAGTCCTGTTTTGTTTTATGAGGCTGTCCAATACCCTGCTGAATGGTGAACTTTGGGAGTATCTTCACCACTGAGCTAACAGGGTGTTCAGGGGCCTTACTCTTGGGGTTTCTCCAGTCAGTCAGGCCAGTAAAACTGGTGTTTTTTTTGTGTTAGAATTTTGTCTTATATCCTTTTCCAGCTCTGTCCAGGACCCTGTATTATGATCCCGGTCAGAGCAGTCAGTGGTGGTAGCCAGGCACCATCTAGCTGTACCGGACTCAGTCTGGTGAAGGCTGTGGTAGCCGTGGTCCATTAGTCCTTTGGACTAATCTTTTCCTTGTATCTTGTTCTCTTCATTCTCCCTTGCTACCTAAGTGTTGAGACCAGTGGAGTATCTTAGATGGCTGCTCACAGGCTTTTAAGACCCCAGACACTACTCACCAACGTAGAATGTAGAAGATTGTCTTTATAAACTGTGTTATGCCAATTGAGCTAGATGGTTTCCGAGACCATGGTCCCCACAGCCCTCTGACCAGGAATTCAGTCCCTCAGGGAGTTTGGAAGTGTCTATGGAGCTTTCATGACCTTTCCTTGTACAAGTTGTGCTGGCTTCCCCAGTATTGTGTACTGTCTTACCCTTCACCAAAGTTACCACTTATCTATTGTCTGTTTAGTTCCCCCCTACCCCTCCCATCCCTCGTAACCAACAAAGATCTTTTCTTTTTCTGTGTAAATTTTTACATGAGTTTTTACAGTAGAGGTCTCATACAATATTTGTCCTTTTGTGATTGACTTATTTCACTCAGCATAATGTCCTCCAGTTTCATCCATGTTATGAGATGCTTCACAGATTCATCATTGTTCTTTATCTTTGCATAATACTCCATTGTGTGTAGGTACCATAGTTTGTCTATCCATTCATCTGTTGGTGGGCATCTAGGTTGTTTCCATCTTTTTTGCTATTGTGAACAGTGCTGCAATGAATATGGGCGTGCATATGTCATTCGTGTGATGGCTCTTATTTCTCTAGGATATATTCCTAAGAGTGGGATTGCATTTTGTAGTGCTTTTTTTTTTTTTTTTTTTTTGTGGTGCTGATGTTTTCTTTGTTCCTCTTACTCTCCTGTGCTGAATTCCTTTTGTTTGTGGGTTTTTTTTCATATCTTTTGTTTTTGTAGGTTTTGTTTTTATTGAGACTTTATGTTTTTCTTCTTTATTTTGTTGAGTATGTTTGTTAACTTTCTTTGTGGTTACCTTGAAATTTACTCATATCTTCCTAGATTTGAAGCAGTCTACTATTACTTAGTATTGACTTGTCTTCCTCTCCATTAAAATGTTCTATACCTACACTATTTATTTCCTCTTTTATTGTTCTGATGCTGTTGTCATTTGCAGATTAACCTCTCTGGTTCCCTGTTGTAATTCTTTTCATTTTGCATAGTCCTTAAGAGTTCATTTCCTACGTTAGTATCTGGCTAGTACAATCCTGTGTCTTACATTCAGCTTGTGGTCTGATGTTCTTGTTCTCAGACAGAAGGACTCCCTCTAATAAGTCTTGTAAGTTTGGTTTGGCTTTTACATAGTCCCTTAATTTCTGTTTATCTGGAAATGACCTGATTTCACCACCATATCTGAACGAGAGTTTTGCAGGATATATTATTCTTGGCTGGGAACTTTTCTCTTTCAAGGTTTTATATATGTCATCCCACTGCCTTCTTGCCTGCATGGTTTCTGCCAAGTAATCCAAGCTTAGTCTTATTGTTTCTTTTCTGTATGTGACTTTTTGTTTTTCTCGAGCTACTCTCAGGATGCTTTGTTTATCTTTGGTTTTAGTGAGTGTGATTATGATATGCCCTGGTGATTTTCTTTTGGGGTCTATCTTATATGGGGTTCGTTGAGCTTCTTGGATGGTCAGCTTTTCATCTTTCATGATATTGGGGAAGTTTCCTGTCAGCAATTCTTCAAAGATCCTCTCTGTTTTCTGTTCTCTCCCCCTGTTCTGGAAATCTGATCACTCGCAGATTTTTGCTTTTGATTGTATCCCACATAACTCTCAGGATTTCTTCATTTTTCTTTGTTCTTTTTTCTGATTTTTCCTTAAAAAAGAGTTGCATCCAAGTGTTTGTCTTCAATTTCACTGATCCTATCTTCCATTGTTTCAAACCTGTTCCTCAGCCCTTCTATGACACTGTCCATTTCTGAAATCTTGTTGTTTGTCTTTTGGATTTCTAATTGTTGTTTTTGTATGATTTCTAGTTGTGAATTTATTTTAGCATTTTTTTTCCTGTATTATTTTCTTGAATTCTTCCAATTTTTGTCTGTATTTTTCATGAATTTGTCTGCCTTTTCCATGAATTTGTCTATTTTTTCCTCATTTTTGCTTGCTTTTTGTGTCAATTCTTGGATAATTCTGAATATTAGAGATTTGAATTCTCTATCTGGTAGTTCTAGTGCCTTTTCTTCTACTGGAAGACCATCTGGTGTTTTATTTTAGACACCTACTGGAACCATCTTGTCCTGTTTTTATAAATGTTTTGATATTGTCTGCTGTCTTCAGGACATTCAGTGGTTATTTTCCTCATTTATTGATTGTAGATCTGTTTGTTTCATTGTACTCTTTTGTTTTATTTGGTTATGTCTGAGCAGGCGGGCTGTGTGTTCTTTATTGTTTTCTCGTTTGTGGGCATGATACTTTTCACCTCCTTCTCAAATGGGCAGGTTCAGTCACTCAGCTATGGTACAGCAGGGCAGGTCCAGCTGAAGGGGAGTACCTGGGATGGGTTGTTTGTGGTACATACCAGGGCTGACAGTGTGGACTGGAATCAATGCAGGGCAGGTTCCAGAAGGCAGTGCCTGTGCTACTTGGGAGTGTGATGTTCACTGCACAGTGCAGGTAGGCAGGAAGGAGGGGGTAGATTGTGATGTGTGGAGTTAAGATGAGTATGGGAAAGATGAGAGACAGAAGAGAGGAACAGGAGCCAAAAACATACACACAAACAAAAAAGAGTGCTAAGGGAGCTTGCTATTGGAGTGGAGAGATGAGAGACTGAGAAATAGAGAAAACAAAAATGAAAAAGAAAAAGGGTAAAGGAAAAAATGAATAAATCTAGAAACTTGAAATGAAGAAAGACGAAAAGGGGATAAGAGAGAAGAAAACAAAACAAACAAACAAACAAAAAAAAAAAAAACAAGAAATAAGAAATGCTCCCAGGGATGACCCTGTTCATCTATGCAAAGTAAGGGAGTAGCTTCAAGCCGTGTGGTACTGCCAGGCTAGAAGGCGCTCCCAAGCTGAGAAAAGAAAAAGAAAACAAACAAACAAATCAAAACAGAACAAATCACAGCAAACAAACAAAAATCCCGGAGAGTCCCACCACCGTGGCGGCACGGGCCGGGAAGCAGTTTCACAGTCGAGCAGTGTTTCCCAGCCTTTCAGGAAGAAGCAAAGATGGCACACAGAGCCAGGTATTTGAGAGAAAGGAGGGGGAGGTGTTGAGAGGTAAGGAAGAAATCTAAAGAAGTGGAAAAAAGCAACACCAGCAGCCAACAAAAGGCACTCAGGGAGCTGGCCAGTGTGAGCGGGTGGAATCCAAGTGACATCGGGGTGAAGCTTGTCCTTCCCAGCCAAGAGACTGTGGCTGCAGGAAGCAGAGGAGGCTAAGTGGGGGTTAAGAAGGGTAGGGGATGGGAAAGTCTATATCACTGGTTACCAGTTGTTCTTTCTCCTCCTGGAAGCTCCGTGAAGCTGCTTTTTCATACCCCCTATTTGCTGATCTCTGATAGGAGTCCAGGATGGCAGATCCATGCTGCGGTAGCTGATAGGAGACCTCTGCATGTATCTCTCCTAGCTCTCTGTTCTCAGTCAGTTTCTTACTCCATTCAGTGTTTGGCTGAGTTCTTTATCTCTTCATTTGATGCTTAGGGTTTCAGGATTGACTTGTGACTCTGTTTAACTTAGTTTTTCTGATCTTTGCTATGGAGGAACGGTGTGGTGCTTCTGACTATAGCGTGGATGGTGTAACTTTTTGATGCAGGAGCAGGATTGTCAGTAAGACATCAAACATGAATTTGTTAGAAACTTCCTGCTGACTGAACAGAATAGTATCATGGAGCATTTTTTTAAAGAAATACTACATCATCTATGCTCTTGATGGTACAGAAGATGCTATTGTCTGGAAAAATGTGGACGAAAAGCAATTTAGAGTATTTAGACTCAGAACATGAAGTCATGCGTGCCTTAATTTATTTTGCTTATATTTTTCTTTTTATGTATGTACAACACTGATGTGATGAAAACTATGTCTAAGTTACTCTAAAATAGATCTTTCAATAAATATAAAGAAACTTTCTAAATGATAAAAAAATGTTGGTGGTTAAATTGTAAAAGTTTAGCATTATTGTGCAGGAACAATCTGCTCTTGGAGCTGTTAGCTGTTAGATTACTCTTAAGGCAATATTGACTTTTAACTAAGATCAGTTGAGAATAAAAAAATTTGTTATTAAAATTTTCTCTCTCTCTAATGTATCTAAGATTTAAAAATTATCTTCTCATTATCTCCTGAACTTGAAGATTTGATCAATGATTATGACAGAACTTATTAAAGCAACCCCAAAACTGAAGCTTTGTGTGCTGCTTGAAGATACTGTTTTCAGAAGTAGACTTAATATGTTATTCTCATTTATAATTTTGTTTCTAATGTGTTTTCATTCACGTGCTGCCTTTCCCAGTTGCTTGAGGGTTTTTTTTTTTTTTAACATATAAATGTAGCATGGAGTTCTATAATTGGCTTTAAAGAACATTTAATTGTCTCGACCTTCTCATCTGCACTTCAGTTTTCTTTGCATACACACAAATGTTAAAATTATCACTGTAGTGAAGTGATAAGAGCCTCTTTACTGAAGGTTTTATGAAATAAATACTGAGCTTTCTGAAGGCACTTTAGAATGCAGTAGGTTTCAGCAAACTGCTCTCTTTGAACAAGGGCTGTTTTTGCTAAGTCCTGCTATCTAAGGACTGCCATCTACAAATTACAGAGTTCAGGCTTTTTGTTGTTGTTGGAATAGATTTTTCTAGTTGTTTTATCTGTGATTTCATTTTGCCTGAACACTTTGTATATTATAAAAACAAACCAAAAACCAAACCTGTTGCTGTCAAGTCAATTCTGACTCATAAGGACTATTTAGGACACAGTAGAACTGCCCCATTGGGTTTCCAAGGAGTGGCTGGTGGATTCAGATTGCTGACCTTTCAGTTAGCAGCTGAGCTCTTAACCACTAAACCACCGGGGCTATATTATAAGGCACTTCCAAAATCAATAGGCTGATGACAGTAAAAACCCATCATCTTTCGGGTCAACCTATGATTCTGTTATACATCCTCTGCTGTAATTTCTTTCTGAACATCTTGTTGAAAAGTGTGAATAAAAAGTCTTATCCTTGTGACCCCTAAATTGTTTCACCTTGATTGTTCCATTGTCAATAACAATTGCATGAAACGTTTTGCAATCTGTAACTATTTCTTCAATTAGATTTACTGTGTTGTTCACTGTGTGAGACTCAGAAATCTCCTGGCAAGAGAATAAAGCAATATCATAGCTTAATTCATCTTTAATTTATGATTCTGTCATGAGCTAAATAAGAGTTTTTTGTTTGCTTCTGTAAACCATGTATAGCAGCATGAACAATTATTATTAAAAATGCTGCTACTGAGGAGGTGGAGCCAACATGGCACTATAGACAGAAGCGCTATGCAGTCCCTCCACAGCAAAGACCTGAAAAACTAAGCAAAACAGACAAATGCCAATCCTGGAACCCAAAGTGTCAAATGAAGAGATAAAGAACTCAACCAAGCACTGAATGGAATAAGAAACTGACAGAGAACAGAGAGCAAGGAGCGATACCAGCGGGGGTCTCCTATCAACTAACACAGCACAGAGTCACCATTTTGGACTCCTGTCAGAGATTGGAGGACAGGCAGTACGGGAAAGCAGCTTCATTGATCTCCAAGCAGGAGACAGATCACCTGGTAACCAGTGATATATGCTTTCCCACCACCCACCCTTCTTCCCCTTACTCATCCTCCACCACTTCCCAGTGGGCCAAGGTCGCTTGGCCAGCAGGAAGGTGTTGGCTCTGTGCTGCCTGGATTCAACCCACCCACACCGGCCGCCTCCTTCGGTGCAATTTTGGTGCAATTTCATTGTTGCTGGTGTTGCTTTTTTTGGCTTCTTTTGATTCTTTCCCTGCCTCTCAGTTCCTCCCCCTCCTTTCTCTTGAACACCTGGCTCTGGGTAGCATCTTTGCTCCTTCTTGACAGGCTGTAAACTGCTGCTTGGCTGTGGAATTGCTTCCCTGGTCTGAGTAGTCAAGCTGGTGGAATCCCTGGGGTCTTTTGTCATTGTTGTTGTTTTGTTTGCTTGTTTTCTTTTTCTTTTCAATGCTTAGGAGCCCCTTCTAGCCGGGCTATACCGTGAAGCTTGAGAACCACTTCCCGATCTGCACAGCCGTGCCGGTGAGATCCCTGGACGCATTTCTCCTTTTTTTTTTTTTTTTTTTTTTTTGTCTTTCTTCATTTCTCAGTTTCCTGTCTCTCCCTACTTACTTTCTTTTCCTGTCTCCTGAATACCTGGAACAGCGTGCCATCGATGCCCCTTCTAGCCATGCTGTACTGCGCAGCTTGGGAGCCACTTTCCTGGTCTGTGCAGGCTCACTGGTGGAATCCCTGGGGGCTTTTCTTTCTTTCTTTTTTCCTTTTTCTCTTTCCTCATTTCTCAGTTTCTCATCTATCTCTACTTACTTTCTTTTCCTGTTTCCTGAATACCTGTTTCTGTGTGCCATCTCCGCCCCTTCTAGCCAGGCTATACGGGGTAACTTGGGAGCCACTTCCTTGGTCTGCACAGCCTCGCAGTGGGATCCTTGGGTGCTTTCTTAAAATTAATTAATTAATTTTTTCTTTTGTCGGTTGTTTTTCTTCATTTCTGTTTCTTGTCTCTCCACTCCAATGACAAACTCCCTCAGCACTCTTTATTTATTTTTTTTTTGGCCCCTGTTTCTCTGTCCTATCTCTCTTCTTTCCCATACCTATATTTGCTCCACACATCACAAACTCCATCCTCCCTCCTGCCTACCTGCACAGTGTGCTGAACATCACAGCCCCCAAGAGTACAGGTGTGGCCTACAAGAACCTGCCCTACACTGATCCCTAGTATGTGCCACAACAACCCATCCCCGGGCCCTCCCCTTCAGCTAGACCTGCCCTGCAGCACCATAGCTGAGTGACTGGCTCTGCCCACTGGACAAAGAGGTGAAAAGTATCATGCCCACAGATGAGCAAACAGAAGAAAGGGACAAAATCAAAACATTAGCTGCACAACTTAAATAGAAAGAGAAAAGCAAAAGAAGCCCACAGCCACTAGAAGAAAGGAAATAATAAAGATCAGAGCAGCAGTAAATGAAATAGAGAACAGAAAAACACTAGAAAGAATCAACAAATACAAAAGTTCGTTCTTTGAAAGGGTCAACAGAATGGACAAACTACTGACCAGATTGACAAAAGAAAACAGCAGAGGATATAAATAGCCCAAATAATAAATGAAATGGGGACATTACAACAGACCCAAATGAAATATAAAGGATCATAACAGAATATTATGAAAAACTATACTCGACAAATTTGAAAACCTAGAGGAAATGGGCAAATTTCTAGAAACACACCACCTACCCAAGCTAACAGAAAATGATGTTGAAAACATGAACAGACTCATAACAAGAGAAGAGATTGAAAAGGTAATAAAAAAACTCCCAACAAAAAAAAAAAGCTCTGGCCCAGATAGCTTCACTGGAGAATTCTACCAAACATTCAGAGAAGAGCTTACAACAGTACTACTCAAATTATTTCAGAACATAGAAAAGGAAGCAATACTTCCAAATTCATTCAACGAAGCCAACATAACCCTGATACCAAAACAAGGCAAAGACACCACACACACAAAAAAAAAATTACAGACCAATATCTCTCATGAATATAGATACAAAAATTCTCGAAAAAATTCTAACCAATAGAATTCAGCATCGTATTAAAAAACCGATGCACCAAGACCAAGTAGGATTCATGCTAGGTATACAAAGATGGTTCAACGTTAGAAAATCAATCAGTGTAATCCACCACATAAATAAAAGAATCATATGATCATCTCAATTGCAGGAGAAAAGGCTTCAACAAAGTCCAAAACCCATTCCTGCTAAAAAAAAAAAAAAAAACCTCGCAGTGAAAATAGATATAGAAGGGAAATTCCTCAACATTATAAAGTGCGTCTATACAAAACCAATATCCAACATTCCCCCTGAGAACAGGAACAAGACAAGGATGCCCTTTATCACCACTCCAATCTAACAAATGTGCTGGAAGTCCTAGCTAGAGCAATAAGGCAAGAAAAAGAAATAAAGGGCATCCAAATTGGTCATGAAGAAGTTAAACTGTCCCAGTTTGCGGATGATATAATACTATACACAGAAAGCCCTAAAGACTCCATGAGAAAACTACTGGAACTAATAGAAAGATTCAGCAGAGTAACAGGATACAAGATAAACATACAAAAATCAGTTGTATTTCTATACACCAATAAAGAGAAAAACGAAAAGGAAATCAGGAAAAAATACCATTTATAACAGCCCCTAAAACAATAAAATACTTAGGAATAAATCTAACCAAGGATGTAAAAGACCTACACAAAGAAAACTACAAAACACTACTGCAAGAAACCAAAAGAGATCTACATAAATGGAAAAACATACCATGCTCATGGATACCTATAAATACCTATACAATAGACTGAACATTGTGAAGATGACAATTCTACCCAAAGCAATTTACAAATACAAAGCAATCCTGATCCAAATACCAACAACATTCTTTAAAGAGATGGAAAAACTAATCATTAACTTGATACGGAAAGGGAAGAAGTCACGGATAAGTAAAGCACTATTTTAGAAGAAGAATAAAGTAGGAAGACTCACACTATCTGACTTCAGAACCTACTATACAGCTATGGTAGTCAAAACAGCATGGTACTGGTACAATGACAGATACATTGACCAATGGAACAGAATTGAGAATCCAGATGTAAATCCATCCACCTACGGTCACCTGATCTTCAACAAGGGCCCAAAGTCCATCAAATGAGGAAAAGTCAGTCTTTTTAACAAACGGTGCTGGCAAAACTAGATGTCCACCTGCAAAAAAAATGAAACAGGACCCATACCTCACACCATATACAAAAACTAATTCAAAATGGATCAAAGACCAAAATACAAAGCCAAAAATGATAAAGTTCATAGAAGAAAAAATAGGATCAATGCTACAGACCCTAGTACACAGCAGTAACAGGATACAAACCATAATTAACAACATCCAAATTCCAGAAGATAAGCTAGATACTTGTGATCTTCTAAAAATTAAACACTTATGCTTGTCAGAAGACTTCACCAAAAGAGTAAAAAGAGAACCTACAGACTGGGAAAAAATTGGCTATTACAAATATGACAAAGTACTAATTTCTAAAATCTACAAGAAAATCCAACACCTCTACAACAAAAAGACAAATAATTCAATTAAAAAATGGGCAATGGAAATGAACAGAAACTTTACTAAAGAAGACATTCAAGGGACCAACAGACACATGAGGAAATTGTTGCGATCACTAGCCATTAGAGAAATGCAAATCAAAACCACAGTGAGAGAGTTCCGGCAAAATGGTGCTCTAGGCAAAAGCACCACACCATCCCTCCACAGCAAAGATCCTAGAAACTAAGCCGAACAGAAAATACAACAATCCTGAAACCCTAAAACAACAAATGAAGAGATAAATAACTCAGCCAAGCACCAAATGGAGTGAGAAAACTGACAGAGAGTGGACAGCGAGGAGAGACTCATGCAGAGGTCCCCTATAGCAGCTAATGCAGCGCGGATCCACCATCTTGGACTCCTATCGGAGACCAGCAAACAGGGGTTATGAGAAAGCAGCCTCACGGAGGGTCCAGCGGGAGACAAAACTACAGGTAATTTGCAGTGTGTGCTTTCCCACCCCCACACCCTTTGCCCCAGCTCGGCCTCCTCTGCTTCCCGCAGCCAAGGTCTCTTGACCGGGAAGTGCCGGCTGCTTGGATTCCACACCCGAGTGGGTGGCTTTCTGGGTGCCATTTATTGGCTGCTGGTGTTGCTTTTTTCTGCTTCTTTTGATTTCTTACTTGCCTCTCACCATCTCCCCCTCCTTTCGCTCAACTGCCTTGCTCCATGCGCCATCTTTGCTTCTTCCTGAGGGGCTGCAGAGCACTGATAATTTGTGATATATGCTTTCCCACTCTCTACCCTTCTTCACCCACACTCGGCACCCGCTGCTTCCCGCGGACACAGTCTCTTGTCCAGAAACACCAGCCCGCACTAGCTGGCACTCTGAGTACCATTTGTTGGCTGCTGGTGTTCCTTTCTTTTTTTCTGCTTCTTTTGATTTCTTGCTTGCCTCTCGCCACCTCCCCCTCTTTTCGCTCAAGTGCCTGGCTCTGTGCGCCATCTTTGCTTCTTCCTGAGGGGCTGCGGAGCTCCATTGGAGTGTGGAGCTGCTTCCCAGTCTGGGCTACTGTGCTGGTGGGATCCCGGGGCTTTTGTTCATTTGTTTGTTTTGGATTGCTTGTTTTCTATTCCTTTTCTTGAATTGGAAGCCCTTTCTGGCCATGCGGAGCTGCAAGGCAGGGAGACTCCCCTTCGGCTTCCACAGACATGCAGAGGAATCCCTGAGGGCATTTCTTTGTTTGTTTGTTTTTGTTTTGTTTTTTGTTTTTTTGGGGGAATTTCTTGTTTTGTTTTTTTTAAAATTTTTTTTGTTTTCTTTTCCCTCTTTTTCCCTTTTTGTCTCTCTTCATTGCTCAGTTTCTTGTCTCTCTATATCTTCCTTGTCTTTCTGTTCCCTGAATACCTGGCATTGTATACCGCTACACCTTCTAGCCAGGCTGTACTGCAACACCTGAGAGCAACTTCCCCAGACTGCATAGCTGTACCGGTGGGATTGCTAGGAACTTTGTGGTTCTTTAACCTTTCAGATTTTTATTTATTCATTCTTTTCTTTACTTCCTCTTCCCCTTTCTGTTTTTCTCCATTTCATAGTCGCTCATCACTCCAACAACAAGCTCCCCTAGCATTCTTTTTTGTTTGTACGTTTTTGGCACTTGTTCCTCTCTTCTCTCTCCCATATCCATCTTAGCTCCACACATAACAATCTCCCCACTGCATCCTTCCTACCTGAACCGTGCACTTGACATCACACCACCAAGCAGCACAGGCACGGCCTACTGGAACCTGCCCTGCACTAGTTAAAGACCCACTCTAGTAGCTGTAGTAAGTGCCACAAACAACCCATCCTAGTAACTCCTCTTCAGCTAGACCTGCCCTGCCGTACCATATCTGAGTGACTGACCCTGCCAGTTTGAGAAGAAGTCGAAAACTACTGAGCGCACAGATGAGCAAAAAACAAAGAACACACAGTCCACCTGCTCAGAGATAGTCAAATTATTATTTTTTTTAAAGGGACAAAACAAACAAATCTGCAATCAATAAACAAGAAAAATAACTACTGAATGCCCCCAAAACAGCAGACAATATCAAAATGTTTACAAAAACAGGACAGGATGGTTCCAGTAGGCATCCAAAATAAAACACCAGATGACTCTCCTGTGGAATAAAATTCACTGGAAGTACCTGATAGGGAATTAAAATCTCTAATACTCAGAATTCTCCAAGAACTGAGGCAAAAAGCTGACAAACATGAGGGAAAAAATAGACAAATTCACGGAAAATACAGACAAAAAATTGGAAGAATTCAGGAAGACAATGCAGGAACAAAATGCCAAAATAAATTCACAACTAGAAATTATACAAAGACAACAATTAGAAATCCAAAAGATAAACAACAATATTTCAGAAATGGACAGCGTTACAGAAGGGGTGAGAAGCAGATTTCAAACGGTGGAAGACAGGATCAGTGGAATTGAAGACAAACACTTGGATACAAATCTGTTTGAAGAAAACACAGAAAAAAGAACAAAGAAAAATGAAGAGATCCTGAGAGTTATGTGGGACACAATCAAAAGCAAAAATATGCGAGTGATTGTCATTCCAGAACAGGGGGAGAAAACAGAAAACACAGAGAGGATGATTGAGGAACTGCTGACAGAAAACTTCCCCAATATCATGAAAGATGAAAAGCAGACCATCCAAGAAGTTCAACCAACTCCATATAGGATAGACCCCAAAAGAAAATCACCAAACCATATAATATTCACACTCGCCAAAATCAAAGACAAACACAGAAATCCTGAGAGCAGCTCGTGAAAAACAAGGAGTCACATACACAGGAGAAACAATAAGACTAAGCTCAGATAATTCAGCAGAAACCATGCAGGCAAGAAGGCAATGGGTTGACATATATAAAATCTTGAAAGAAAAAAATTGCCAGCCAAGAATAATAATATATCCTTCAAAACTCTCATTCAAATTTGATGGTAAAATTAGGTCATTTCCAGATAAACAGAAATTAAGGAAATAAATAAAAGTCAAACCAAACTTACAAGAATTATTAAAGGGAGTTCTTCGATGTGAGGACAAACAGCTTCAGCTCACAGGCAGAGCCTAGGATGCAGGATCGTACCAGCCAGATACGAGTATAGGAAATGAACTCTCGAGGACTATCCAAAACGAAAAGAAATACAATAGGGAATCAGAGCAGTTAATCAATAAATGACAACAACATCAAAAAAATAAAAGAGGGAATAAACGGCATAGGTATAGAACCTTCTAATGGAGAGGAAGGCAAGGTGATACCAAGTAATGGTATACCCTGCTTGAAACTTAGAAAAATAAAGGTAAAATTCATGGTAACCACAAAGAAAGTTAACAAATCAACTCATAAAAATAAAGAGGAAAAACATAAAGTCTCAACAAAAACAAAACCTACAAAAACAAAAGAAAATGAAAAAAAAAATCCACAAACAAAAGTAACTCAGAACAAGAGAGTAAGAAGAACAAAGAAAACTTCAGCACCACAAAAAAAAGCACTACCAAATGACAGCAACAAACTCACATCTATCAATAATTACACTGAATGTAAATGGACTCAATGCACCCATAAAGAGACGGAGAGTGACAGAATGGATAAGAAAACAGGATCCATCAATATGCTGTCTACAGGAGACATGCCTTAGAAACAAAGATGTGAATTTATTAAAAGTCAAAGGTTGGAAACAAATATATCAAGCTAACAACTACCAAAAAAGAGCAGGAGTGGCAATTCTAATCTCAGTTAAAATAGATTTTAAAACTAAGTCTACCATAAAAGACAAAGAAGGACACTATATAGTGATTAAGGGGACGATTTATCATGAATACATAACCATAATAAACATCTATGCAGCCAATAACAGGTCTCCAAAATACATAAAACAAACTCTATCACCACTGAAAGAGAAATTGACAGTTCCACAATAATAGTAGGAGACTTCAACACATCACTCTCAGTGAAGGACAGAACAACTAAGAAGAAACTCAGCAAAGATACAGAAGACCTAAAGAGCACAATAAGCCAACTTGACCTCATAGACATATATAGAACACTCCATCCAACCACTGCAAAGTACATATTCTTTTCCAATGCACATGGAACATTCCCCAGAATAGACCACATCGTAGGCCACAGAGCAATCCTCAACAAGATCCAAAACATTGAGATAATTCAAAGTATCTTCTCTGACCACAATGCCATCAAGGTGGAAATTAACACTAGAAAGAGCAAGGAAAAAAAATCAACTACATGGAAACTGAATAATACCCTGCTTACACATCAGTGGGTAATAGAAGAAATCAGAGATGGAATCATAAAATTCCTAGAATCAAATGAGAATGAAAGCACATCATACCAAAACCTGTGGGACACAGCTAAAGCAGTCCTCAGAGGACAATTTATAGCAATAGATGCACATATCAAAAGGAAGAAAGGGACAAAATCAAAACATTAACTAAAGAACTCAAACAAACAGAAAGAGAACATCAAAAAAAGCCCACAACCACCAGAAGAAAGGAAATAGTAAAGATCAGAGCAGAAAGAAATGAAATAGAGAACAGAAAAACAATAGAAAGAATCAACAAAACCTAAAGTTGGTTCTTTAAAACGATCAACAAAATCGACAAACCACTGGCCAGACTGACAAAAGAAAAACAGGAGAGGACACAAATAACCCAAATAAGAAATGAAATGGGGGACATTACAACAGACCCAAACTGAAATAAAAAGGATTATAACAGAATAGTATGAAAAACTATACTCCAACAAATTTGAAAACCTAGAGGAAATGGATAAATTTCTAGAAACACACGGCCTACCCAAACTACAACAAAGTGATGTGGAAAATCTGAACAGACCCATAACAAGAGAAGAGATTGAAAAGGTAATAAAAAAAACTCCCAACCAAAAAAGGCCCTGGCCCAGATGGCTTCACTGTAGAATTCTACAAAACATTTACAGAAGAGCTTGTAACAGTACTACTCAAGCTATTTCAGAGCATAGAAGAGGAAGCAACACTTCCAAATTCATTCTATGAAGCCAGCATAACCCTGATACCAAAACCAGGCAAAGACGTCACAAAAAAAGAAAATTACAGACCAATATCTCTCATGAATATACATGCAAAAATTCTCAAGAAAATTCTAGCCAATAGAATTCAGCATCATATCAAAAAAATAATACACCACGACCAAGTAGGATTCATACCAGGTATGCAAGGTTGGTTCAACATTAGAAAATCAATCAATGTAATCCACCACATAAATAAAAGGAAAGGAAAGAATCACATGATCGTCTCAATTGATGCAGAAAAGGCATTTGACAAAGTCCAACACCCATTCATCATAAAAACTCTCAATCAAATAGGTATAGAAGGGAAATTTCTCAACGTAATAAATGGCATCTATGCAAAACCAACAGCCAACATCATTCTTAATGGAGAGAGGCTGAAAACATTCCCCTTGAAGACAGGAACAAGACCAAGGATGCCCTTTATCACCACTCCTTTTAACATTGTGCTGGAAGTTCTAACTATAGCAATAAGGCAAGAAAAAGAAATAAAGGGCATCCAAATTGGTAATGAAGAATTTAAACTGTCCCTGTTTGCAGAAGATATGATATTATACATAGAAAACCCTAAAGACTCCACGAGAAATCTTCTGGAACTGATAGAAAGATTCAGCAGAGTAGCAGGGTACAAGATAAACATTCAAAAATCAGTTGGATTCCTATACACCAGTAAGGAGAATGATGAAAAGGAAATCAGGAAAATAATACCATTTTCAATAGCCCTTAAAAAGATAAAATACTTAGGAATAAATATGACCAGGGATGTAAAAGACCTATAAAAAGAAAACTACAAAACACTACTGCATGAAACCCAAAGGGATCTACATAAATGGAAATACATACCATGCTCATGGATAGGCAGACTCAACATTGTGAAAATGTCAATTCTACCCAAAGCAATTTACAAATACAAGGCAATCCCAATCCAAATGCCAACAAGATTCTTCAAAGAGATGGAAAAACTAATGATTAACTTTATAAGGAACGGGAAGAAGCCCCAAATAAGTAAAGCACTACTGAAGAAGAAGAATAAAGTTGGAGGACCCACACTCCCTGACTTCAGAACCTAGCATACAGCTACAGTAGTCAGAACAGCCTGGTATTGGTACAATGACAGGTACATTGACAAATGGGACAGAATTGAGAACCCAGATGTAAATCCATCCACCTACGGTCACCTGATCTTTGACAAGGGCTCAAAGCCCATCAAATGGGGAAAAGACAGTCTTTTTAACAAATGGTGCTGGCAAAACTGGATACCCATCTGCAAAAAAATGAAACAGGACCCATAACTCACGCCGTATACAAAAAGTACTTCAAAATGGATCAAAGACCTGAATATAAAGCCTAAAACTATAAAGTTCATAGAAGAAAAAATAGTACCAACACTTCAGGCCTTAATACATGGCATTAACAGGATACAAACCATAAGCATCAAAGCAGAAACCCCAATAGATAAGCTAGATAACTGGGATCTTCTAAAAATCAAACACCTATTCTCTTCAAAAGACTTCACAAAAAGAGTAAAAAGAGAATCTACAGACTTGGAAAAAAATTTTGGACAGTACAAGTCAGACAAAGGTCTAATCTCAATAATCTCCAAGAAAATCCAACACCTCTACAACAAAAAGACAATCCAATTAAAAAATGGGCGAAGGAAATGAACAGACACTTCACCAAAGAAGACATTCAAATGGCCAACAAACACATGAGGAAATGCTCTCGATCACTAGCCATTAGAGAAATGCAAATTAAAACCACAATGAGATACCATCTCATCCCGACATTACTGGCACGAATCAAAAACACTGGAAATAACAAATGTTGGAGGGGCTGCAGGGAGATCGGAACACTTACGCACTGCTGGTGGGAATGCAAAATGATATAACCATTTTGGAAAATGATATGGCACTTCCTCAGAAAGTTAGACATAGACATATCAATCAATCCAGCAATCCCACTCCTAGGAATATATCCTAGAGAAATGAGAGTTATCACTTGAATAGACATATGCACACTATGTTCATGGCAGCATTGTTCACAATAGCAAAACGATGGAAACAACCTAGATGCCCATCAACAGATGAACGGATACACAAACTATGGTACCTACACACAATGGAGTACTATGCAATGAGAAAGAACAACAATGAATCTGTGAAGCATCTCATAACATGGATGAAACTGGAGGACATTATGCTGGGTGAAATAAGTCAATCACAAAAGGACAAATATTGTATGAGACCTGTATTGTAAAAACCCATGAAAAAGTTCACACACAAAATGTAAGAATCTTTTTTGGTTACAAGGGTTGGAAGGGGTGGGGGGGGGGAATACTAAATAGGCAATAGCTAAGTGGTGTCTTGGGTGAATGGTGAGACAGTACACAATACAGGGGAAACTAGCACAACCTGTACAAGGAAAGGTCATGGAAACCCCATAGACATATCCAAACTCCCTGAGGGACTGAATTGCTGGGTGGAGTGCTGTGGGGACCATCGTCTCAGGGAACATCTAGCTCAGTTGGCATGACACAGCTTATAAAGACAATGCTTTACATTCTACCTTGGTGAGTAGTGTCTATGGTCTTAAAAGTCTGTGAACGGCCATCTAAGATACTCCACTGGTCTCATCCCTTTGGGAGCAAGGGAGAATGAAGAGAACAGGATACAAGGAAAAGATTAGTACGAAGTACTAATTGTCCACAGCTACCAAGGCCTCCACTGGACTGAGTCCAGTACATCTAGATGGTGCCGGGCCACCACCACTGACTGCTCTGACCAGGATCACAACAGAGGGTTCTGGACAGAGCTGGAGAAGGATGTAGAGCATAATTC
Organism: Dugong dugon; assembly: GCA_030035585.1. Lineage (NCBI taxonomy): Eukaryota > Metazoa > Chordata > Mammalia > Sirenia > Dugongidae > Dugong > Dugong dugon. The sequence goes on from CM057462.1 coordinate 160,458,595, forward strand.
TAACTCACTAAAAAATGACCAGATTTACTGGCCTAAAGGAGACTGGAGAAACCTCAAGAGTATGGCCCCCAGACACCCTTTCAGCTCAGTGGTAAGTTACCTCCGAGATTCACTGTTCAGCCTGGGAGTGGACGGCCCCGCAAAACCAAATGAGACGAATGAGGTACAGGAGTCTAGTGACTGGGCCAGAAGGCAGAAGGGGACAAGGAAGCTGGTGATAGGGAACCCAAGGTTGAATAAGGATATTGTGGATGTGTTTTGAGATTGTAACCATTGTCATAGGGCAACATTTGTAGTAACTGTTAAATGAGAAACTATTTTGTTCTGTAAGCCTTTATTTTAAGTGAGAATAACAGCACAATTGGAAGAGCGTAGTCAATGTCACTGAACTGTGCATGTAGAAATTTTTGAAATGGTGTATCTTTGGCTATGCATAGATTCACAAAAAAAAAAAAAAAAGGTTGAGAAGTTAGAGGTTTGATGTGTTGTGGGGTTGTTAACCAATGTCATAAAACAACATGTGTACTACTCTTTCATGAGAAACTATTTGTTCTGTAAGCCTTCACCTTAAGTAGAATTAAAAAAATAAAGAAAAAATAAAAAATAAAAAACCGCAGTGAGATATCATCTCACCCTGGCATTACTGGCACAAATCCAAAAAAAATAAAACATAAAATAACAAATGTTAAAGAGGCTGCAGGGGGACTGGAACTCTTATGCAGTGCTGTTGGGAAAGCAAAATTGTACAACTATTTTGGAATACGTTATGGAGCTTCCTTAGAAAACTAGAAATAGAAATACCATATTATCCAGCAGTCACACTCCTGCGAATATATCCTAGAGAAATAAGAGACATCACACAAATAGACATATGCACACCCACGTTCATTGCAGCATTGTTCACAATAGCAAAAAGACGGCAACAACCTAGATGCCCATCAACAGATGAATGAATAAACAAACTATGGTGCATACACACAATGGAGTGCTACCAATAATAAAGAACAATAATGAATCTGCGAAGCATCTCACATCATGGATAAATCTGGAAGGCATTACGCTGAGTGAAATAAGTCAATCACAAAAGGACAAATATTGCATGGGACCAGTACTATAAAAATTCATGAGAAGGTTTACACACAAAAAGAAACAATCTTTGATGGTTATGAGGGAGGGGAGGTTTGGGAACAGAAAAAACACTAAACAGACAATATGTAAGTGGTAACTCTGGTAAAGGGTAACACAGTACACAGTACTGGAGAAGCCAGCACAACTTGTCCAAGGCAAGGTCAAAGAAGCTCCATAAACACCTTCAAACCACCTGAGTGACCAAGTTGCTGGGCTGAAGTCTGTGGGACCATGGTCTTGGGGAACATCTAGCTCAATTGGCATAACATAGCTCTCCATTCTACTTTGATGAGTACTGTCTGATGTCTTAAAAGCCTCTGAGCAACAATCTAAGATACTCCACTGGTCTCACCCTGTCAGGAACAAGGGGGAATGAAGAAAACTAAGAATATAAGGGAAAGATTAGTCCAAAGGACTAATGGACCACAACTACCATGGCCTTCACCAGATTGAGTCCAGCACAACTAGATGGTGCCTGGCTACCACCACTGACTACTCTGACCGGGATCACAACAGAGGGTCCTGGACAGAGGTGGAAAAAAATATAGAACAAAATTCTAACTCACAAAAAAAGACCAGACTAAGTGGCTTGACAGAGGCTGGAGAAACCCCTAGAGTATGGCCCCCGGACACCCTTTTAGCTCAGTAATGATGTCATTCCTGACGCTCTTCATCCAAAAATTAGACAGGCCCATAAAACAAAACAAGACAAATCAGCACACCAGCCCAGGGGCAAGGACTAGAAGGCAGGAGGAGACAGGAAAGCTGGTAATAGGGAACCCAAGGTCGAGAAGGGAGAGTGTCGATATGTCGTGGTGTTGTTAACCAATGTCATAAAACAATGTGTATACTAACTGTTTAATGAGAAACTAGTTTGTTCTGTAAACCTTCATCTGAAGTACAATTGAAAAAAAAAGTGCTGCTACTTATATCATGAAATCAGACTTTTATTTGACTAATATGTCAGATTATTTTGAACATTAGAGACATTTAAATAACAAAGATATATAAGATTATTCCTAAACATAATTAAAAATATTAAAGTATGTACTGATTTACTTCACCATTTTCATACTATATTCTAATCTTTCTCAGGATTGGAAAGATATTTTCACAATGATGGCGAGTAATTTTACTCCCTTAAACAGGCTGATGTTTCATATTTGGGTTAGAGATCCAAGACAAGAACATGAGACCTGAGGTTATAAATGTCTACTATGATTCTATTGGTGCCAGAGATTATCATGAACAAACTTCAGTACATTGGTTTACCATCTTGGTAGTTTTGCAGTGATTGGATGAATATATAAGACTAAAGTACAGTGACTTTTCAGGTAGAAAGGAGGTCAAGACATAGGACCTGTGGACTGCTACATCTGAGATGATGCTATTGGAGGCACTAATGTATTGCTGGTCTTTATGGTCCCTTGGTCAGCAGAGACTCCAAGTCCACATCCAGAGAAGAAAAGAATGCACATCTTGTGCCTCTGGGTTCAACTTACCCCTTTTCCCTAGTTCTGTTGTAACCACATTCAAAGTTTATCACCCGATTTAGGTAGATGGAATTCTAAAATCCCCATCCATATTGTTTTCAATTAAGTTCTTTCTTTAATGCATATTTGAATTCTGTGTACTTTTCATCATCTTGGCCAGCTCTGGTCACAATTCTAAAGACATTTTTGTATCTTTACATTTGCCTCTGGCTGGAACTCTAAAATCATTCCACTGAATTCTAAATTATTCTCATATTTTGTCTGGCTCTCCAGGCCCAACTTTAAAGACAGAAACCTTAAAAATTGAACAAGCATAATTTTTAGACAAGAGAATGTTGCCAATAATTATATATTCTCTTCTCCTATGCAAATATGTAAATATGTCTTTTAGTACAGATTCTTATTGTACTTTATGTAAGAACAATGGTCTTTGTAGTCCATCTGTTTTTCTCGCTAAAGGAAGAATGTTGATGTCAGGTAGCTCTATGTCAATTTATTAAAGTCAATTCACCAACAGGCAATTCCCTGAAAACCAACTTGCAAAGTAGCTAATTCTCAGAATTTCTAATTCACTATATTTACTTGTTTTTTTTTTTAAGTATTTAAAATGTTTATAGTGATTTAGAGCAGTTTTTGAAGATTCCTGTGAAGATTTTTTTATCCATTTTTATTTTGTATTTATAGCAGCATGCTGAGGAATATTACATTTGTCCCTGGCCTGGACATTATTGTGGTTGTGGGGAGCTATTGTTGTGTGACATCAAGTCAATTCCAACTTATAGTGACTCTATATGACAGAGTAGAGCTGCCCCATAGGGTTTTCTAGGCTGTAATCTTTACAGCAGCAAATAGCCAGATCTTTTCTCCCATAGAGCAAATGGGTGGGTCTGAACTGCTGTCATTTCAGTTAGCAGTTGAGCGCTCCTCTGCTGTAGAAAAGACTGGGAGAAGAGCCAGTACTCAGCTCAGATTTGTTGTCAATCCCAGAGATGGGCACGACGGAGAGAGAGATCCTAGGTCTGTGAAAGGGGAAGACAGAGGGACTATTCTTGAATGTACCCTTGAATAGGTTTATTTTTTATCTTTTCTGATGTATAATAAACATAACATATTTAAAACGCACAGTTTGAAAATTTTGACATATGTATACATCCGTGAAATCATCACCACAGTTATGATCATGAACATATCCATCACTCTCCAAAGTTTCCTTGTGCCCCACTTTCACATAATTAGGCCAACTGGATCTGTCTTTACAGATCAGAAATATTCTGTTCATTTTTTAAATTCTTTCTCTCTCTGGATTTCATTCTGGATAGTTTTTACTGCTATTCAGAATAAATTCTTCAAGTTCACTGATGTTTTTCTTCTTAAATGTTTGTTAATCTCATCCAGTGAATTTTTCATTTCAGACATTGCATAAGTCTTCTTTAGAAGTTTGATTTGGGTCTTCTTTTTATCTTCCATGTCTCTGTTTAACTTTTTGAACATATGGTTGAAGTCCTTCTCTACTAATTCTAACATCTGTGTAATTTCTGGATCAGTTTCATGTTTTTCCACTTCTTTAGATACCAGGTAATGTTTAATCAAATGCAAGACATTGTGAATTTTACCTTGTTGGGTGCTGAATATTTTTAGATCCCCAAAAATATTCTTGAGATTTGCTCTTGAATACACTTAAGTTATTTGGAAATAGTTTGATTCCTTCAAGTCTTGTTTTAATCTTTGCTGTGCAGAGCCAACACAATCATTAGTCTAGGACTATTTTTTCCCCTCTATTGAAGTGGTAAAATATTTCATTTTACCTGGATCCACAATCAACATCCATAGAAACAGCAGTGAAGAAATCAAACAACACATTGCATTGGGCAAATCTGCTGCAAAAGATCTCTTTAAAGTGTTAAAAAGCAAAGGTGTCACTTCAAGAACTAAGGTGCACCTGACCCAAGCTATGGTATTTTCAACTGCCTCATATGCATGTGAAAGCTGGACATTGAATAGGGAAGACCAAAGAAGAACTGATGTCTTTGAATTATGGTGTTAATGAAGAATATTGAATATACCACGGACTGTCAAAAGAACAAACAAGTATGTCCCAGAAGAACTACAGTCAGAAAGCTCATTAGAAGCAAGGATGGTGAGACTTCGGCTCAGATACTTTGCACATGTTATCAGGGGAGACCAGTCCCTGGAGAAGGACATCTTGCTTGGTAGAGTAGAGGGTCAACAAAAAAGAGGAAGACCCTCAACGGCATGGATTGACACAGTGGCTGCAACAATGGGCTCAAGCATAACAACAATTGTGAGGATGGTGCAGGACTGGGCAGTATTTTGTTCAGTTGTACATGGGGTCGCTATGAGTTGGGACCAACTCAATGGCACCTAACACCAACAACATTGAGACAATATCTTTCTGAATACTATACACAAATTCTGTGAATTACGATGTTTTTCCACTCTGGATGACCATTCCAAGCCCTTCTTGACTTCTAATGATTGCTCCCTCTGTTCCTTTTAGGTGATTCTTTCCCTGCTCTCATAGCTTGCTGACATACATGCTGATCAGTATTCACCTGAAGACTAGAGGGGGACCCTCTGTAAAGCTTCCTCATCTATAGTGCTCTGCCTCATGAACTCTAGCTTCTTTGGCCTTCCCAGAATACCAGTTCTGTCTCTTTAATTCATGGAGACTATTAGCCTCCAACTTGGTTCCCTGTCCTTACACTATGACCTGAAAACTTCCCCAGCAGTAAATTGGGGCAATTGTAGGACTTTATTTTGTATCTCATCTCTTAGAGATCACTGTTATGTATTGTCTAACATCCTGTGTTTAAAAAATATTGTTTCATGTCATTCGTCCAGTTTTTCAGTTATTTCATGCAGAAAGGTAAATCTGATCACTGTTACTCCACCTCGGCTAGAAGTAAAAGTCAGTGTAATCTTAACATTAAGAACATTATCCACCCTTTTTTTTTTTTTAAATCCTTAGCAAATCCTAAGAGATTCTATATCACTAATGTCAGAAAGATGGGATAATTCAGAGGGTCCTCCAGAAGAAATTAATATCCTGCTTTTCTGGAGAATAGTGTGTCTGTAGGAGAGCAAGGGAAGCTAATCAGGAAAAGTATGTCGGACCTATCTCATGAGAGAGCCTTGAATTTTAGGTCGAAGAGGTTAGACTATTCAATAGGAAATATGGAAAATACCGTAAGCTTTTGAGCAGGGAAGTAACATGAGCTATAACATTATAAGATTTTTCTAGCAACAGAGTGTTTTGAGAATGGAAAAACAAAGAAAGGAAAATAAGCTGAGAGCTTAGTTCAATAATTTAGTAAAGAGGCAATAAGGAACTGAATGAAGGTAATTGCAGTGGGACCAGACATGGGTAGAATATACCACTCATGACAATCATGGAGTTAAACAATGAGATTAAATAAAAGAGCCTAAGATTATGTCAAGGCAATGGCGATTTAGTGGTAGAATTCTCGTCTTTCATGATGGAGACCTGGATTTGATTCCCAGTCAATATGCCTCATACATAGCCACCACCTATCTATTAGTAAAAGATTGTATGTTGCAATGATACTAAACCAGTTCAGTGGAGCTTCCAGACTAAGATGGACAAGGAAGAAAGGCCAGGATTTCTGCTTTCAAAAATCAGCCAGTGAAAACCCTATGGATCACAACTGTCCATTCTGCAACTATTCATGGGGATGACACAAGATCATGTAGCATTTTGTTCCATTGTGCATGATGTCACCACGAGTTGGGTGCTGACTCAATGACAGCTAACAATAACAACAACAAGATAATGCCAAATGATTGAGAGATTGGGAGAATGGTGGTAGTAGTAAGAGAAATAAAGAGTCACCAGAAGAAAGTCCAGGAGATGATCTAAATGATAAGCTTCTTTTTAGAAACATTGAGTCTGGGAAACATGCTGGCAAATAAAGTCTAGTCAGGAAAAGTCAGTGTTAGAGTTTGACCTGGGATGGCCATCAGCTCAAGAGTGTCAAGAAGATTAAATAAGATGAACCAGGCTCAGAATCATAGAAGGAACTCATACATTTAGGAAATAAAAATTTGTAGAAGGTGTTTCATAGCATACGATCCATATAATACAAGAATGGTGCTCACAAGAGACAATGTAGTACAATGAAAAAGGCACAGGTTTTGGAGCAAGGTAGACAAGAGTGCTTGTACCAGCTGGAGTGTCACCAATGGTCCAGGTTCTTTCTTGATTTGGGCCCCGCTTGCCTATTGTGTCATTTGAGGCAAGTTCCTTAGCTTCTGATATTCAGTTTCCTCATTTTAAAATGGATATTATAACAGATCATAGTTATTGTAAATAATAATAATCAAGATAACAAAGTATAACCCTTATATTGAACAAGCATGCCGTGTGAGATATAATATCATAAAGCAACTTTTTTTTTTTTTTGCCTTGTTTCCACTTGTCTTTTTAATTTTAGTCAGTGAGGCAAGTTTTTCCCTTAAAACTTGAACAAATGGCAAAGGAGGAGCCAATATGGACTATTTCCACATTAGTCTCATTTTGTTTTATGGGGCTGTCTAATCTTTGGTTGAACGGTGAAGCTCGAGAGGGACTTCATTATTGAGCTAAAATGGTGTCCGGGGGCCATAAACTCAGGGTTTCTCCAGTCTCTGCCAGGCCAATAAGTCTGGTCTCTTTTTGTGAGTAAGAATTTTCTTCTACATTTTTCTCCAGCTCTGTTCTGTACCCTCTGTTGTGACCCTGGTCACAGCAGTCAGTGGTGGTAGCCAGGCACCATCTAGTTGTAATGGACTCAGTCTGGTGGAGGCTGTGGTAGCTGTGGTCCATTAGTCCTTTGGACTAATCTTTCCCTTGTATTTTGTTTCATTCTCCCTTGCTCCCGAAGGAGTGAGACCAGTGAAGTATCTTAGATGGCTCCTCACAGGCTTTTAAGACCCCAGATGCTACTCACCAAAGTAGAATGTAGAACATTGTCTTTATAAACTGTGTTATGCCAAATGAGTTAGATGTTCCCCAAGACCATTGTCGCCACAGCACTCTGCCCAACAGATCAGTCCCTCAGAGAGTTTGGATGTGTCTATGGAGCTTCCATGACCTTTCTTTGCACAAGTTGTGTTGGCTTCCCCAGTATTGTGTACTGTCTTACCCTTCACCAAAGTTACCACTTATCTATTGTCTATTTAGTTCCCCTCCACCCCTCCCATCCCTTGTAACCAACAAAGATTGTTTCTTTTTGTGTGTAAACTTTTACATGAGTTTTTACAGTAGAGGTCTCATACAATATTTGTCCTTTTGTGATTGACTTATTTCACTCAGCATAATGTCCTCCAGTTTCATCCATGTTATGAGATGCTTCACAGATTCATCATTGTTCTTTCTGGTTGCATAGTACTCCATTGTGTGTATGTACCATAGTTTTTTTTTTTATCAGTTCATCAGTTGATGTGAACCCAGGTTGTTTCCATCTTTTTGCTATTGTGAACAATGCTGCAATGAATATGGGTGTGCATATGTCTATTCATGTGACAACTCTTATTTCTCTGGGATATATTCCTCAGAGTGTGATTGCTGGATCATATGGTATTGCTATTTCTAGCTTTCTAACGAAGTGCCATATCATTTTCCAAACTGGTTGTACCATCTTGCATTCCCACCAGCGGTGCATAAGAGTTCTGATCTCTCTGCAGCCTCTCCACCATCTGTTATTTCCAGTTTTTTGATTTGTGCCAGTAATGCTGGGGTAAGACGGTATCTCATTGTGGTTTTAATTTGCATTTCTCTAATGACTACTGATGGCAAGCATTTCCTCATGTGTCTGTGGCTGCTTGAATGCCTTCTTTGGTGAAGTGTCTGTTCATTTCCTTTGCCCATTTTTTAATTGGATTATTTGTCTTTTTGTTATAGAGGTGTTGGGTTTTCCTGTAGATTTCACAGATTAGACTTTTGTCTGACTTGTACTGTCCAAATTTTTTTTCCCAATCTGTAGGTTCTCTTTTTACTCTTTTGGTGAAGTCTTTTGATGAGCATAAGTGTTTAATTTGTAGAAGATCTCAGTTATCTAGCTTATTTTCTGGAGTTTGTATGATTTTAGTTATGGTTTGCATCCTTTTAATGCTGTGTACTAGGGCCTCTAGCATTGATCTTATTTTTTCTTCTATGAACTTTATAATTTTTCACTTTATATTTAGATCTCTGCCCCATTTTGAATTAGTTTTTGTATATGGTGTGAGATATGGATCCTGTTTCATGTTTTTGCAGATGGACATCGAGATTTGCCAGCACCATTTGTTAAAAAGACTGTCTGTTGCCCATTTGATGGACTTTGGGCCCTTGTCAAAGATCAGGTCACTGTAGGTGGATGGATTTACATCTGGGTTCTCAACTCTGTTCCATTGGTCAATGTATCTGTCGTTGTACCAGTACCAGGCTGTTTTGACTAGCATAGCTGTATAGTAGGTTCTGAGGTCAGATAATGCAAGTCTTCCTACTTTATTGTTCTTCTTCAATAATGCTTTACTTATCCAGTACTTCTTCCCTTTCCATATCAAGTTAATGATTAGTTTTTCCATCTCTTTAAAGAACGTTGTTGGTATTTGGATAGGGATTGCATTGTATTTGTAAATTGCTTTGGTGGAATTGTCAGTTTCACAATGTTGAGTCTACCTATCCATGAGATGGTATGTTTTTCCATTTATGTCGGTCTGTTTGGGTTTCTTGCAGTAGTGTTTTGTAGTTTTCTTTGTGTAGGTCTTTTATATCCCTGATTAGATTTATTCCTAAGCATTTTATTTTTTTTAAAGGCTGTTATAAATGGTATTCTTTTCCTGATTTCCCTTTCGTTTTTCTCTTTGTTAATGTATAGGAATCCAACTGATTTTTGTATGTTTATCTTGTATCCTGCTACTCTGCTGAATCTTACTATTAGCTCCAGTAGTTTTCTCCTGGAGTCTTTAAGGTTTTCTAGTATAGTATCATATCATCTGAAAACAGGGACAGTTTAAGTTCTTAATGACCAATTTGGATGACCCTTATTTCTTTTTCTTGCCTTATTGCTCTAGCTAGGACTTCCAGCACAATGTTAAATATGAGTGGTGATAAAGGGCATCCTTGTCTTCTTCCTGTTCTCAAGGAGAATATTTTCAGTCTCTCTCCATTAAAAATGATGTTGGTGAAAATATACATAGCCAAAGATACACCATTTCAAAAATTTCTACATGCACAGTTCAGTGACATCAACTACGCTCTTCCAATTGTGCTGCTATTCTCACTTTAGATGAAGGCTTACAGAACAAAACAGTTTCTCATTTAACAGTTAGTAGACATGTTGCACCATGACAATGGTTAACAAACTTACAACACATCAACATGACCCTTACTCAACCTTGGGTTCCCTATCACCAGCTTCCCTGTCCCCTTCTGCCTTCTGGCCCTTGTCCCTGGACTGCTGTGCATCATTAGTCCCATTTGGTTTTATGGGGCTGTCCCCCAACCAGCTGAACAGTGAATATCGGAAATGACTTCACCACTGAGCTTAAAGGGTGTCTGGGGGCCATACTCTGGGGGTTTCTCCAGTCTCCTTTAGGCCAGTAAATCTGGTAATTTTTTGTGAGCTAGAGTTTTGTTCTAAATCCTACTCCAGCTCTGTCCAGAACCCTCAGTTGTGATCCCAGTCAGAGCAGTCAGTGGTAGCCGGGCACCATCTAGCTGTACTGGACTCAGTCCGGTGGAGGCCTTGGTAGCTGTGGTCCATTAGTCCTTCAGACTAATCTTCTCCTTGTATCCTGTTCTCTTCATTCTCCCTTGCTCCCAAAGGGATGAGACCAGTGGAGTATCTTAGGTGGCTGTTCACAGGCTTTTAAGACCCCAGACATTACTCACCAAGGTAGAATATAGAACATTGTCTTTATAAACTGTGTTATGCCAGTTGAGCTGGATGTTCCCAGAGACCATGGTCCCCACAGCCCTCCACCCAGCAATTCAGTCCCTCAGGGAGTTTGGATGTATCTATGGGGCTTCCGTGACCTTTCTTTGTACAGGTTGTGCTGGTTTCCCAAGTATTGTGTACTGTCTCACCCTTCACCCAAGCTACCACTTAGCTATTGCCTATTTAGTATTTCACCCCCACCTCTCCCATCCCTGGTAACCAACAAGATTGTTACATTTTGTGTGTGAACGTTTTCATGGGTTTTTACAATAGAGGTCTCATACAATATTTGTCCTTCTGTGATTGAGTTATTTCACTCAGCATAATGTCCTCCAGTTTCATCCATGTTATGAGATGCTTCACAGATTCATTGTTGTTCTTTCTCGTTGCATAGTACTCCATTGTGTGTATGTACCATAGTTTGTGTATCCATTCATCTGTTGATGGACATCGAGGTTGTTTCCATTGTTTTGCTATTGTGAACAATGCTGCCATGAACATAGGTGTGCATATGTCTATTCGAGTGATGACTCTTATTTCTCTAGGATATATTCTTAGGAGTGGGACCTACTTGACTTTTTGATATGATGCTGAATTCTATTGGCTAGAATTTGTTTGAGAATTTTTGCATCTGTATTCACGAGAGACATTGGTCTGTAATTTACATTTTTTGTGCCATCTTGGCCTGGTTTTGGCATCAAGGTTATGCTGGCTTCATAGAATGAATCCAGAAGTGTCACTTCGTTTTCCATGTTCTGAAATATTTTGAGAAGTATTGGTATGATCCCTTCTGTGAATGTTTGGTAGAATTCTCCAGTGAAGCCATCTGGGCCAAGGCTTTTTTTTTTTTTTTTTTTTTTGGGGGGGGGGGTTTATTACCTTTTCAATGTCTTTTCTTGTTATGAGTCTGTTCAGGTTTTCAACATCACTTTGTGTAAGTTTGGGTAGGTAGTGTGTTTCTAGAAATTTATCCATTTCCTCTAGGCTTTCAAATTTGTTGGAGTATAGCTTTTCATAACACTCTCTTATGATCTTTTTTATTTCAGTTGCATCTATTTTAATGTCCCCCATTTCATTTCTTATTTGGGTTATTTGCTTCCTCTCCTGTTTTTATTCTGTCTGTCTTGCCAGTGATGAGTGGATTTTGTTGATTCTTTCAAAGAACCATCTTTTGGTTTTGTGGATACTTTTTATTGTTTTTCTATTCTCCATTTCATTTATTTCCGCTCTGATGTTTATTATTTCCTTTCTTCTAGTGACTGTTGCCTTTTTTGATGTTTTCTTACTATTTGTTCCAGTTCTTTAATTAATGTTTTGATTTTGTCCCTTTCTTCTTTTTTTGATGTTTGCATCTATTGCTATAAATTGTCCTCTGAGGACTACCTATGCTGTGTCCCAAAAATTTTGGTATGGTGTGTTTCTATTCTCATTTGATTCTAGGAATTTTTTATTCCATCTCTGATTTCTTTTATTACCCAGTGGTTTGTAAGCAGTGTGTTGTTCAGTTTCCATGTAATTGATTTTTTTTCCTTGCTCTTCTTGTTGTTAATTTCTATCTTGATGACATTGTGGTCAGAGAAAATGCTTTGTATTATCTCAACGATTTTGATCTTGTTGAGGATTGCTCTGTGGTGTAAGATGTTGTCTATTCTGGAAAATGTTCCATGTGCATTGGAAAAGAATGTTTACTTTGCAGCTGTTGGGTGGAGTGTTCCATACATGTCTGTAAGGTCAAGTTGGCTGATTGTGCCCTTTAGGTCTTTTGTATCTTTGTTGAGTTTCTTTCTAGATGTTCTGTCCTCTACTGAGTGGTGTGTTGAAGTCTCCTATTACTATTGTGGAACTGTCATTTTTTCGTTTCAGTGCTGTTAGAGTTTATGTATTTTGGAGCCCTTTCATTGGGTGTTTAGATGATGGACTGTCTCTTAATCATTGTGTAGTGTCCTTCTTTGTCATTTATAGTGGATTTTGTTTTAAAGTCTATTTTATCTGAGATTAGTATTGCCACTTCTGCTTTTTTTTTTGGTAGCTGTTTGCTTGCTATATTTTTTTCCATCCTTTGATTTATAATAAATTTCTCTCTTTGTTTCTAAAGTGTGTCTCTTGTAGAGATTGTATTGATGGATCCTGTCTTTTTATCCATTCTGTCACTCTCCATCTCTTTCTGGGTGCATTTAGGGCATTTACATTCAGTGTAATTATTGATATGTGTGAGTTTATTGCTGTCATTTTGTAGTACTTTTTTGTGGTGCTGACGTTTTCTTTGTTCCAGTTACTCTCCTGTGCTGAATTCCTTTTGTTTGTGGATTTCTTTTCATTTCTTTTGTTTTTGTAGGTTTTTTTAAATGAAACTTTAAGTTTTTCTTCTTCATTTTGATGAGTAGGTTTGTTTACTTTCTTTGTGGCTACCTCGAAATTTCCACTTATGTTCCTAGGTTTGAACCTGTCTATTATTACTTGGTATCACCTTGCCTGCTTCTGCATTAGAAGGTTTTATACCTACACTGTTTATTACCTCTTTTACTGTTCTGATGTCATTGTCATTTCCAGATTAAACTCTCTTGTTCCTTGTTATAATTCTTTTGGTTTTGGATAGTCCTTGAGAGTTCTTTTCGTAGGTTGGTATCTGGCTGGTACAATCCTGAGTCCTAGATTCAGCCCGTGGTCTGATGTTGTTTTTTCTCAGATCAAAAGTCTCCCTTTAATAATTCTTGTAAGTTTGGTTTGGTTTTCACATAGTTTCTTAATTTCCATTTATCCAGAAATGTCTTATTTTCACCTTCATATGTGAACTTGAGTTTTTCAAGATATATTATTCTTGGCTGGAAATTTTTTTCTTTCAAGTTTTTATATATGTCATTCCATTGCCTTTTTGCCTGCATTGTTTCTGCCAAATAATCTGAGCTTAGTCTTATTTTTTCTCTTCTGTATGTGACTTCTTGTTTTTCACAAGCTGCTCTCAGAATTCTTTGTTTGTCTTTGGTTTTAGTGAGTGTGATTATGATATGCCTTGGAGATTTTCTTTTGAGGTCTTTCCTATATGGGGTTCATTGAGCTTCTTGGACGGTTAGCTTTTCATCTTCCATTATATTGTTGAAGTTTTCTGTCAGCAGTTCTTCAATGATCCTCTCTGTGTTTTCTGTTTTCTATGCCTGTTCTTGAATTTTGCTCACTCACACATTTTTGCTTTTGATTGTATCCCACATAATTCTCAGAGTTTCTTTCTTTTTTCTGTGTTTTCCTCAGACAAAGTTGTTATCCAAGTGTTTGTCTTCAATTTCGCTGATCCTGTCTTCCATTGTTTCAAACCTGCTCCTCAGCTGTTCTATGACACTGTCCATTTCTGAAATCTTGCTGTTTATCTTTTGGATTTTTAATTGTTTTTGTATGATTTCTAGTTGTGAATTTATTTTGGCATTTTATTCCTTTATTGTTTTCCTGAATTCTTTCATCTTTTTGTCTGCATTTTCCATGAATTTTTCTGCCTTTTCCATGAGCTTGTCTATTTTTTCCTCATTTTTGTCTGCTTTTTGCTTAAAATCTTGGATGGCTCTGAATATTTGAGATTTGAATTCTCTATCAGGTAGTTCTAGTGCCTTTTCTTCTACTGGAAAGTCATCTAGTATTTTATTTTGGATACATACTGGTACCATTCTGTCTTGTTATCATCTGCTGTCTTTGCGACATTCAGTAGTTAGTGTCCTTGTTTATTGATTGTAGATATATTTGTTTCATCCTCCTTTTTTGTTTTATTTGGTTATGTTTGAGCAGGCGGGCTGTGCATTCTTTGCTGTTTGCTTGTCTGTGAGCACTATACTTTTTGCCTCCTTCTCCAATGGGCAGGGTCAGTCGCTCAGGTATGGTACAGCATGGCAGGTCCAGCTGAATGGGAGTTGCTGAGATGAGTTTTTTTGTGGTCCATGCTAGGGCTGACAAGGGGGCCAGGAATCAGTGCAGCGCATGTTCTTGCACACCATGCCTGTGCTACCTGGGGGTGTGATGTTCAGTGCATTGTGCAGGTAGGCAGGAAAGAGGGCGGAGATTGTGATGTGTGGAGCTAAGATGGACATAGGAAAGCAGAGAGAGAGGAGAGAGGAACAGGAGCCAAAACATAAAAACAAACAAACACACAAGCAAAAAAGAGTGCTAAGGGAGCTTACCATTGCAGTGGAGAGTTGAGAGACTGAGAAATGTAGAAAAGCAAAAAGAAAAGAAAGAAAAATGATAAAAAAAAAGAAAGAATAAATAAAAATTAGAAGAAAAAAGAAAAGAAAAGCCCCAAGGGATCTCACTGTTGCAGCTGTGAAGATTGGGGAAGTTGCTCCTATGCTGTGAATATAGTCTTGCTAGAAGGGGTAGATGTGTCACACAGGGCCAGGTGTTTGGGAGACAGGAAGATAAGGTAAATATAGATAGATGAGAAACTGAGAAATGAAGAAAGACAAAAATGAAAAAAGAGAGAAAAGAAAAGAAAACAAACAAAAAAAAAGAAAAAAAAATAAAAGAAATGCCCACAAGGATGCCACTGTGTGTTTGTGAAGATTGAGGGAATAGCTCCCAAGCTGTGCAGGACTGCCCAGCTAGAAGTGGCTCCCAAGCCAAGAAAAGAAAAATAATTGAGCAAACAAGCAAATCAAAACAGAATCAATCAAAACAAACAAACAACTAAAAAAAGCCCTGGGGAGCCCACCTGTATGGCCGCACAGGCCTGGAAGTTGAGCTGTGTTTTGCAGCCTTTCAGGAAGAAGCAAAGATTGTGTATGGAGCCAGGTATTGGAGTGAAAGGAGGAAGAGGTGGTAAGAAGTATGGAAGAAATCAAAATAAGTGGAAAAAAGCAACACCAGCAACCAACAAATGGCACTCAGAGAGCCGGCCAGTGTGGGTGGGTGGAAGCTTTGCTTCCCAGCCAAGAGACTGTGGCCACAGGAAGCAGAGGAGGCTGAGTGGGGGTGAAGAAGTGTAGGGGATGGGAAAGCATATATCGCTGGTTACTGGTTGTTCTGTCTCCAGCTGGAAGCTCTGTGAAGCTGCTTTCCCATATGCTCTGATTGCTGATCTCTAATAAGAGTCCAAGAAGGCGGATCAGTGCTGCAGTAGCTTCTAGGGGACCTCTGCATGTATCTTTCCTCACTCTCTGTTCTCTGTCAGTTTCTTATTCCATTCAGTGCTTGGCTGAGTTCTTTATCTCTTCGTTTGATGCTTAGGGTTTGAGAATTAACGTTTGTCTCTGTTTGATTTAGTTTTTTGGGTCTTTGCTGTGAGGGGACGGCATGGTGCTTTTGTCTATAGTGCCATGTTGCCCAGAAGTCCATTTTTGCTTCTTCTGAACAGGCTGTGAATTGCAAGTCAGCTGTGGAACTGTTTCCCTGGTCTGCATGGCCACTTTGGTGGGATCCCTGGGGGCTTTTTCTTTTTGTTTTTTTGTTTTTCTCTTTCTTATTTCCTTTTTCTCTTTCTTTATTTCTTAGTTACTTATCTTGTTTTCCTGTATCCTGAATATCTGGCGCTGTGTATCATCTCCTCCCCTTCTAGCAAGGCTGTTCTGCGAAGATTGGGAGCCACTTCCTCAGTCTGCACAGTGGCGCTGGTGGGATCCCAAGGGTATTATTATTATTATGTATATATACATATATATATATTTGTTTTTCTTCATTTCTCATTTTCTTGTCTCTCCACTCCAATGGCAATCTCCTTCAACACTTTATTTATATATTTTGCTCCTGTTTCTCTCTGCTTTCTCTCTTCTTTTCCATAACCAATCTAGATCCACACTTCACAACTTCTCCTTACCCCTCCCTCCTGCCTACCTGTACTGTGGGCTGATCATTACACTCCTGAGCAGCACAGGCATGACCTACTGGAACCTGCCCTGCACTGACCACCAGCTCACCTTGTCGGCCCAAGTATGTGCCACAAACAACCCATTCCAGCCCCTCCCCTTCAGCTGGACCTTCCCTGCTGCACCATAGCTGAGCAGCTGGCTTTGCCCACTGGAGAAGGAGATAAAAAATATCATGTCCACAGACAAGCAAATAACAAAGAATGTGCAGCCTGCCTGCTCAGACATAACAAAATAAAACAAAAAAGCAGGACAAAACAAACAAATCTACAATCAATAAAGAAAATAATTACTGAATGTCTGGAAGACAGCAGACAATATCAAAATATATTAAAAAACAGGACAGGATGGTTCCAGTAGGCACCCAAAATAAAACACCAGATGATGTTCCAGTAGAAGAAAAGGCACTAGAACTAGTTGATAGGGATTTCAAACCTCTAATATTCAGAGCTATACAAATGTTGAAGCAAAAAAAGGAAAAAAAAATGAAGAAAAAATAGAAAAATTCATGGAAAATACAGACTACAGACAAAAAAATGGAAGACTACAGGAAAATAATATAGGAACAAAATGACAAAATAAATTCACAACTAAATATCATAGAAAAAAAAACAATTAGAAATCCGAAAGATAAACAACAAGATTTCAGAAATGGACAATGTCATAGAACAGCTGAGGAGCAGGTTTGAAACAGTGGAAGACAGGATCAGCAAAACTGAAGACAAGCACTTGGATACAACTTATTTGAAGAAAAATCGGAAAAAAGAACAAAGAAAAATGAAGAAACCTTGAGAATTATGTGGGATACAATCAAAAGCAATAATTTGCCAGTGATCGGAGTTCCAGGACAGAGGTAGAAAATGGAAAACACAGAGAGGATCATTGAAGAGTTGCTGACAGAAAACTTCCCTAATATCATGAAGGATGAAGAGCTGACCATCCAAGAAGCTTAACAAACCCCATATAGGATAGACCCCAAAAGAAAATCACCAGAGCATATCACAATCGCACTCTCTAAAACCAAAGACAAAGAAAGAATCCTGAGAGCAGCTTGAGAAAAATGAAAAGTCACATACAGAGGGAAAACAATAAGACTAAGCTAGTATCACTTGGCAGAAACCATGCAGGCAAGAAGGCAATGGGACGACATATATAAAACCTTGAAAGAAAAAAAATTGCCAGCCAAGAATAATATATCTTGCAAAACTGTCATTCAAATATGATGGTGAATTTAGGACATTTCCAGATAAACAGAAATTAAAGGAATATGTAGAAACCCAACCAAACTTACAAGAATTATTAAAGGAAGTCCTTCTGTTTGAGAACAAACAACACCAGACTACAGCCTGAATCTAGGACACAAGATAGCACCAGCCAGATACCAACCTAGGAAATGAACTCTCAAAGACTATTTATAACCAAAAGATTTACAACAGGTAACCAGAGAGGTTGATCTGCAAATGATAACAACATAAGAAGAATAAAAGAGGGAATAAGCAGTGTAGCTATAGAACTTTCTAACTGAGAGGAAGCAAGATGATACCAAGTAATAACAGACTGGTTCAAACTAGGAAGATAAGGGTAAATTCAAGGTAACCACAAGGAAAGTTAACAAATCTGCTCATCAAAATAAAGAAGAAAAACATAAAGTCTCAGTAAAAATAAAAACTACAAAAAAAAAAAAAAGAAATAAAAAAAAATCCACAAACAAAAGGAATTCAGCACAGAAAAGTAAGAGGAACAAAGAAATCATCAGCACCACGAAGAAAGCACTACAAAATGATAATAATAAACTCACACCTATCAATAATTACACTGAAAGTAAATGGCCTAAATGCACCTATAAAGACACATAGAGTGACAGATGCATTAAAAAAAAATAGGATCGATCAATATGCTGTCTACAAGAGATACACCTTAGAAACAAAGGCATAAATTTATTAAAAATCAAAGGATGGAAAAAATGTATCAAGCAATCAGCCATTGAAAAAGAGAAAGAGTGGTAATACTAATCTCAGATAAAGTAGACTTTAAAACAAAAACCACCATAAAAGACAAAAAAGGGAACTATATCGTAATTCAAGGGACGATCCAGCATGAAGAGATAACCATGATAAATATATATGCACTCAATGAAAGGGATCCAAAATACAGAAAACAAACTTTAACAGCACTGAAAAGATAAATGGACAGTTCCACTATAATAGTAGGAATCTTCAACACACCATTTTCAGTGAAGGACAGAACATCTAAAAAGAAACTCAACAAAGATACAGGAGATCTAAAGGCCACAATCAGCCTACTTGAAGTCATAGATATATTTAGAACACTCCACCCAACAGCTGCAAAGTACACATTCTTTTCTAATGCACATGGAATGTTCTCCAGAACAGACCACATATTAGGCCACAAACCAACCCTCAACAAATTCCAAAACACTGAGAAAATTCAAAGTATCTTCTCTAAGTATAACAGCATCAAGGTAGAAATTAACAACAGGAAGAGCAAGGAAAAAAATCAATTACATGGATACTAAATAACACCTTGCTTAAAAACCACTGGGTAATAGAAGAAATCAAAGATGGACTCAAAAATTCCTAGAATCAAACGAGAATGAAAGATGTCATACCAAAACCTTTGGGACATAACAAAGGCAGTGCTCAGAGGTCAATTTATAGCAATAGATGCTTACATCAAAAAAGAAGAAAGGGGAGGAATTCCAGCAAAATGGCTCTCTAGGCAGAAGCACCACCCCATCCCTCCACAGCAAAGATCCGAGAAACTAAGCCAAACAGAGACAATCCTGAAACCCTAAAACATCAAATGAAGAGATAAAGAACTCAGCCAAGCACAAAATGGAGTGAGAAAACTGACAGAGAATGGAGAGCGAGGAGAGATTCATGCAGAGGTCCCCTAGCAGCTAATTCAGCGCAGATCCACCATCTTGGAATCTTATCAGAGACCAGCAAACAGGAGGTACGAGAAAGCAGCCTCACGGAGGGTCCAGTGGGAGACAAAACAACTGGTAATTTGCAGTGTGTGCTTTCCCACCCCCACACCCTTTGCCCTGGCTCGGCCTCCTCTGCTTACCGTGGCCACAGTCTCTTGACCAGGAAGTGCTGGCTGCTTGGATAACACACCCGAGCGGGCGGCTTTCTGGGTGCCATTTGTTGGCTGCTCGTGTTGCTTTTTTCTGCTTCTTTTGATTTCTTCCTTGCCTCTTGCCATCTCTCTCTCTTTTCGCTCGAGTGCCTCGCTCAGTGCGCCATCCTTGCTTCTTCCTGAGGGGCTGCAGAGCGCCAATATTTTGTGATATACGCTTTCCCACTCTCTACCCTTCTTCACCCACTCTCGGCCCCCTCTGCTTCCCGGGGACACAGTCTCTTGTCCAGAAACAGCAGCCCGCACTAGCTGGCTCTCTGAGTGCCATTTGTTGGCTGCTAGTGTTGCTTTTTTTTTTCTGCTTCTTTTGATTTCTTACTTCCCTCTTTCCACCTCCCCCTACTTTTGCTCGAGTGCCTGGCTCCGTGCACCATCTTTGCTTCTTCCTGAGGGGTTGCGGAGCTCCATTGGAGTGTGGAGCTGCTTCCCAGTCTGGGCTACCACGCTGGTGGGATCCCGGGACTTTTGTTCGTTTGTTTGTTTTGAATTATTTGTTTATTTTCTTTTCATTTTCTTGAGTTGGAAGCCCTTTCTGGCCAGACGGAGCTGCGTGGCAAGGAGGCTCCCCTTTGGCTTCCACAGATGTGCAGGAGGATCCCTGAGGGCATTTCTTTTTTCTTTGTTTTTTTTTTTTTCCCCCTGTTTTTTTGGGGCTTTTGTTCTTTATATTTTTTTTAAATTTGTTTTGTTTTCTTTTCCCCCTTTTTCCCTTTTTGTCTTTCTTCATTGCTCAGTTTCTCATCTGTCTATATCGTCCTTCTCTTTTTGTTTCCTGAATATCTGGCATTGTATACCTCTACACCTTCTAGCCAGGTTGTACTGCAACAACGGAGAGCAACATCCCCAGATTTCATAGCTGCACCAGTGGGATCCCTGGGAACTATGCGGTTCTTTAAACGCTCTGATTTTTATTTATTCATTCTTTTCTTTTCTTCCTCTTCCCCTTTCTGTTTTTCTCCATTTCATAGTCTCTCATTTCTCCACTCCAACAGCAAGCTCCCCTAGCATTCTTGTTTGTTTGTTTGTATGTCATTGGCTCCTGTTCCTCTCTCGTCTCTCCTATATCCATCTTAGCTCCACACATAACAATCTCCCCACTGCATCCTGCCTACCTGCCCCGAGCGTTTGACATCACACCACCAAGCAGCACAGGCACGGCCTACTGGAACCTGCCCTGCACTGATACCGACCTGCTCTGGTGGCTGTAGTAAGTGCCACAAAAAACCCATCCCAGTAACTCCTCTTCAGCTATACCTGCCCTGCTGTACCGTATCTGAGTGACTGACCCTGCCAGTTAGAGAAGGAAGCGAAAAGTATTGAATGCACAGACGAGCAAACAACTAAGAACACACAGTCTGCCTGCTCAGAAGTAGTCAAATTATATATATTTTTTAAAAAGGGATGAAACAAACAAATTTAAAATCAATAAGTAAGAAAAATAACTACTGAAAGCCCCGAAGACAGCATACAATAACAAAACATTTACTAAAATAAGATAGGATGGTTCGAGTAGGCATCCAAAATAAAACACCAGATGACTCTCCTGTGGAAGAAAATGCACTAGAACCACCTGATAGGGAATTCAAATCTCTAATACTCAGAATTCTACAAGAACTGAGGCAAAAAGCTGACAAACATGAGGAAAAAACAGACAAATTCATGGAAAATACAGACAAAAAAATTGGAAGAATTCAGGAAGATAACGCAGGAACAAAATGCCAAAATAAATTCACAACTAGAAATTACACAAAGACAACAATTAGAAATCCTAAAGATAAACAGCAAGATTTCAGGAATGGATGGTGTCATAGAACAGCTGGGAAGCAGATTTGAAAAAGTGGAAGACAGGATCAGTGGAATTGAGGACAAACACGTGGATAAAATTCTGTTTGAGGAAAACTCAGAAAAAAGAACAAAGAAAAATGAAGAGACCCTGAGAGTTATGTGGGACACAATCAAAAGCAAAAATTGTCGAGTGATTGGAATTTCAGAACAGGGGGAGAAAACAGAGAACAAAAAGAGGATCATCGAGGAACTGCTGACAGAAAACTTCCCCAATATCATGAAAGATGAAAAGCTGACCATCCAGGAAGCTCAACGAACCCCATATAGAAGAGACCTCAAAAGAAAATCATCAAGGCATATCATATTCACACTTGCCAAAATCAGAGACAAACAAAGAATCCTGAGAGCAGCTCGTGAAAAACAAGAAGTCACATACAGAGGAGAAACAATAAGACTAAGCTCAGATTATTCGGCAGAAACCATGCAGGCAGGAAGGCAATGGGATGACATATATAAAATCATGAAAGAAAAAAATTTTCAGCCAAGAATAATATATCCTGCCAAACTCTCATTCAGATTTCATGGTGAAATTAGGTCATTTCCAGATAAACAGAAGTTAAGGAAATATGAAAAAGTCAAACCAAACTTACAAGAATTATTGAAGGGAATTCTTCAACCTGAGGACAAACAGCTTCAGCTCACAGGCAGAACCTAGGACGCAGGACCATATGAGCCAGATACCAATCTAGGAAATGAACTCTCGAGGACTATCCAAAACCAAAAGAAATACAACAGGGAATCAGAGCAGTTAATCAATAAATGACAACAACATCAAAACAATAAAACAGGGAGTAAATGGCATAGGTATAGAAACTTCTAATGGAGAGGAAGGCAAGGCGATACCAAGTAATGGTAGACTGCTTCAAACTTAGAAAGACAACGGTAAAATCCATGGTAACCACAAAGAAAGTTAACAAACATACTCATGAAAATAAGGATGAAAAACATAAAGTCTCAGCAAAAACAAAATCTACAAAAACAAAAGAAATTAAAAAAACCCACAAACAAAAGTAACTCAGCACAAGAGAGTAAGAAAAACAAAGAAAATGGCAGCACCACCAAAAAAGCACTACAAAATGACAGCAACAAACTCACATCTATCAATAATTACACTAAATGTAAATGGACTCACTGCACCAATAAAGAGACGGAGAGTGACAGAATGGATAAGAAAACAGGATCCATCAATATGCTGTCTACAAGAGACACACCTTAGAAACAAAGACGTGAATTTTTTAAAAGTCAAAGGTTGGAAAAAAATACATCAGGCTAACAACTACCAAAAAAGAGCAGGAGTGGCAATGCTAATCTCAGATAAAAGAGACTTTAAAGCAAAATCCACCATAAAAGACAAAGAAGGACACTATATAATGATTTAGGGGATGATCCATCATGAAGACACAACTATAATAAACATCTACACACCCAATGACAGGGCTCCAAAATACATAAAACAAACTCTAATAGCACTCAAAGAGAAATTGACAGTTCCACAATAATAGTAGGAGACTTCAACACACCACTCTCAGTAAAGGACAGAACAACTAAGAAGAAACTCAGCAAAGATACAGAAGACCTAAAGGGCACAATCAGCCAACATGGCCTCATAGACATATATAGAACACTCCATCCAACCACTGAAAAGTACACTTTCTTTTCCAATGCACATGGAACGTTCTCCAGAATAGACTACATCTTAGGCTGCAGAGCAATCCTCGACAAGATCCAAAACGCTGAGATAATACAAAGTATCTTCTCTGACCATAATGCCATCAAGGTAGAAATTAACACTAGAAAGAGCAAGGAAAAAAAATCAACTACATGGAAACTGAATAATACCCTGCTTACACATCAGTGGGTAATAGAAGAAATCAGAGATGGACTCAAAAAATTCCTAGAATCAAATGAGAATGAAAACACATCATACCAAAACCTTTGGGACACAGCAAAGGCAGTCCTCAGAGGACAATTTATAGCAATAGATGCACAAATCAAAAAAAAAGAAAGGGACAAAATCAAAACATTAACTACAGAACTCAAATAGAATGAGAACAGCAAAAAAAGCCCACAACTACCAGAAGAAAGGAAATAGTAAAGATCAGAGCAGAAAGAAATGAAATAGAGGGCAGAAAAACAATAGAAAGAATCAACAAAACCAAAAGTTGGTTCTTTGAAAGAATCAACATAATTCACAAACCACTGGCCAGACTGACAAAAGAAAAACAGGAGAGGACACAAATAACCCAAATAAGAAATGAAATGGGAGACATTACAACAGACCCAACTGAAATAAAAAGGATTATACTAGAATATTATGAAAAATTATCCTCCGACAAATTTGAAAACCTAGACGAAATGGATAAATTTCTAGAAACACACGGCCTACCCAAACTACAACAAAGTGATGTTGAAAATATGAAGAGACCCATAACAAGAAAAGAGATTGAAAAGGTAATAAAAAAAAACTCCCAACCCAAAATCCCTGGCCCAGATGGCTTCACTGGAGAATTCTACAAAACATTTACAGAAGAGCTTGTACCAGTTCTACTCAAGTCATTTCAGAGCATAGAAGAGGAAGTAACACTTCCGAATTCATTCTATGATGCCAGCATAACGCTGATACCCAAACCAGCCAAAGACGTCACAAAAAAAGAAAATTACAGACTAATATCTCTTAGGAATATAGATACAAAAATTCTCAAGAAGATTCTAGCCAATAGAATTCAGCATCATATCAAAAAAATAATACACCACGACCAAGTAGGATTCATACCAGGTATGCAAGGATGGTTCAACATTAGAAAATCAATCAACGTAATCCACCACATAAATCAAAGGAAAGAAAAGAATCACATGATCATCTCAATTAACGCAGAAAAGGCATTTGACAAAGTCCAACACCCATTCCTGATAAAAACTCTCAATCAAATAGGTATAGAAGGGAAATTTCTCAACATAATAAAGGGCATCTATGCAAAACAACGGCCAACATCATTCTTAATGGAGAGAGGCTGAAAACATTCCCCTTGAAGACAGGAACAAGACAAGGATGCCCTTTATCACCACTCCTGTTTAACATTGTGCTGGAAGTTCTAGCTATAGCAATAAGGCAAGAAAAAGAATTAAAGAGCATCCAAATTGGTAATGAAGAAGTTAAACCGTCCCTGTTTGCAGATGATATGATACTATACATAGAAAACCCTAAAGACTCCGCGAGATATCTACTGGAACTGATAGAAAGATTCAGCAGGGTAGCAGGATACAAGGTAAACATCAAAAATCAGTTGGATTCCTATACACCAGTAAGGGGAAAGATAACCAGGAAAACAATACCATTTTCAATAGCCCCTAAAATGATAAGATACTTTGTAATATATCTGACCAGGGATGTAAAAGACCTATACAAAGAAAACTACAAAACACTACTACATGAAACCCAAAGGGACCTACATAAATGCAAAAACATACTATGCTCATGGATAGGTAGACTTAACATTGTGAAAATGACAATTCTACCAAAAGCAATTTACAAATACAAGGCAATCCCGATCCAAATACCTACAAGATTCTTCAAAGAGATGGAAAAACTAATCATTAACTTCATATGGAATGGGAAAAAGCCCCGAATACGTAACGCACTACTGAAGAAAAAGAATAAAGTTCAAGGACTCACACTACCTGACTTCAGAACCTACTATACAGCTACAGTAGTCAAAACAGCCTGGTACTGGTGCAATGACAGATACATTGACCAATGG
The DNA here is from genome assembly GCA_030035585.1 of Dugong dugon. NCBI lineage: Eukaryota > Metazoa > Chordata > Mammalia > Sirenia > Dugongidae > Dugong > Dugong dugon. The sequence goes on from CM057462.1 coordinate 160,483,761, forward strand.
AAGAGAATTGAGAATCGAGATGTAAATCCATCCACCTATGGTCACCTGATGTTCGACAAGGGCCCAAAGTCAATCAAATGGGGAAAAGACAGTCTTTTTAACAAATACTGCTGGCAAAACTGGATACCCATCTGCAAAAAAATGAAACGGGACCCATACCTCACACTGTATACAAAAACTACATCAAAATGGATCGAAGACCTGAATATGAAGCCTAAAACTATAAAGTTCATAGAAGAAAAAATAGGACCAACACTTCAGGCCTTAATACATGGCATTAACAGGATACCAACCATAACCATCAACGCACAAACCACAACAGATAAGCTAGATAACTGGGATCTTCTAAAAATCAAACACCTATGCTCTTCAAAAGACTTCACCGAAAGAGTAAAAAGAGAACCTACAGACTGGGAAAAAATTTTTGGACAGTACAAGTCAGACAAAGGTCTAATCTCCATAATCTACAAGAAAATCCAACACCTCTACAACAAAAAGACAAATAATCCTATTAAAAAATGGGCAAAGGAAATGAACAGAGACTTCACCAAAGAAAACATTCAAATGGCCAACAAACACATGAGGAAATGCTCTCGATCACTAGCCATTACAGAAATGCAAATTAAAACCTCAATGAGATACCATCTCACCCCGGCATTACTGGTATGAATCAAAAACACTGGAAATTACAAATGTTGGAGGGGCTGCAGGGAGATCGGAACACTTAGGCACTGCTGGTGGGAATGCAAAATGATACAACCATTCTGGAAAATTTATGGTGCTTCCTCAGAAAGCTAGACATAGACATACCATTTGATCCAGCAATCCCACTCCTAGGAATATATCCTAGAGAAATAAGGGTCGTCACTCGAATAGACATATGCACACCTATGTTCATGGCAGCATTGTTCACAATAGCAAAAAGATGGAAACAGCGTAGATGCCCATCAACAGATGAATGGATAAACAAACTATGGTACATACACACAATGGAGTACTATGCAACGAGAAAGAACAACAATGAATCTGTGAAGCATCTCATAACATGGATGAAACTGGAGGACATTATACTGCGTGCAATAACTCAATCACAAAAGGACAAATATTGTATGAGACCTGTATTGTAAAAACCCATGAAAATGTTCACTCACAAAATGTAACAATCTTTGTTGGTTACCAGGGTTGGGAGGGGTGGTGGGGGAAATACTAAATAGGCAATAGCTAAGTAGTATCTTGGGTGAAGGGTGAGACAGTACACAATACAGGGGAAACTAGCACAGCCTGTACAAGGAAAGGTCATGGAAGCCCCATAGACACACCCAAACTCCCTGAGGGACTGAATTGCTGGGCAGAGGGCTGTGGGGACCGTGGTCTTGGGGAACATCTAGCTCAGTTGGCATGACACAGCTTATAAGGAGAATGCTCTACATTCTACCTTGGTGAGTAGTGTCTGGGGTCTTAAAAGCCTGTGAGAGGCCATCTTAGATACTCCACTGGTCTCATCCCTTTGGGAGCAAGGGAGAATGAAGAGAACAAGATACAAGGAAAAGATTAGTCTGAAGGACTAACCGTCCACAGCTACCAAGGCCTCCACCGGACTGAGTCCAGTACATCTAGATGGTGCCGGGCCACCACCACTGACTGCTCTGACTGGGATCACAACAGAGGGTTCTGGACAGAGCTGGAGAATGATGTAGACCATAATTCTAACTCACAAAAATAGACCAGATTTACTGGCCTGAAGGAGACTGGAGAAACCTTGAGAGTATGGCCCCCAGACACCCTTTTATCTCAGTGGTGAAGTTACCTTTGAGGTTCACTGTTCAGCCTGGGAGTGGACAGCCCCATAAAACCAAATTAGACTAACGAGGTACAGGAATCCAGTGACAAGGGCCAGAAGGCAGAAGAGGACAAGGAAGCTGGTGATAGGGAACCCAAGTTTGAGTAAGGATAGTGTTGATGTGTTGTGAGATTGTTAACCATTGTTATAGGGCAACATTTGTAGGAACTGTTAAATGAGAAACTATTTTGTTCTGTAAGCCTTCATCTTAAGTGAGAATAACAGCACAATTGGAAGAGTGTAGTCAATGTCACTGAACTGTGCATGTAGAAATTTTTGAAATGGTGTATCTTTGGTTATGTGTATGTTCACCAAAAAAAAAAAAAAAAAGGGTGAGAAGTTAGAGGGTTGATATGTTGTGGGGTTGTTAACCAATGTCATAAAACAACATGTGTACTACTGTTTCACGAGAAACTATTTTTTCTGTAAGCCTTCACCTGAAGCACAATTTAAAAAGATAAAAATAAAAAAAAAGAAGAAAGGGACAAAATCAAAACATTAGATACACAACTCGAATAAATAGGAAGAAAACAGCAAAAAACGCCTAAAGCCACCAGAAGAAAGGAAATAATAAAGATCAGAGCAGAAATAAATGAAATAGAGAATATAAAAACAATAGAAATAATCAACAAAACCAAAAGCTCATTCTTTGAAAGGATCAACAGAATTATGGTGTTGACCAAGAATATTGAATATACCACGGGCTACAGAAGAACGAACAATTCTGTCTGGGAAGAAGTATACCCAGAATGCAGCTTAGAAGTGAGGATGACGAGACTACATCTTACATACTTTAGACATGTTGTCAGGAGGAATCAGTCCTGGAGAAGGACATCATACTTGCTACAGGGTCAGTGAAAAAGAGGAATAACCTCAACGAGATGGACTGACACAGTGGCTGCAACAATGGGCTCAAGCATAATAATGATTGTGAGGATGGTGCAGGAAGTGGGCAGTGTTTCATTCTGTGGTGCATAGGATGGCCATGAGTCAGAACCAACTTGACGGCACCTGACAACAACAACAACAAACTTTACTTAAAGTTATTCGTCTACTGTTCCGTATTGAGTGACCCTTTGGGCAGGAACTGTGCAGCCAGTCTCAAAGGCAGTATAATTGGCTGCTTTTCTCTTTCCTCATATAAGTTTCCTCTTTTTCAACCAGGGCTGTTGACTTCCCCAGTTTTGTAGCAGCAGGAAGGAGGGATAACTAAGAGGTGTAAGAAAGCTGGTGTGATCCCGAGTCAGCTGTCTGTGGACCTAGAAGATGTTTAAACGAATTCTTTCTCTCCTGGGTGCTTTAAGAAATTCTTTGGTGACTCCCAACTCCAGCCATTTCTAGGGTCTCTAACCTAAAGTTCCTGTGGCAGGCATTACTATTTGATTTCTTTTGTAGCCTCTAGGCATCCAGTAGTTTATCTCTACCTTCCCTGCCATTGAGGTCCTCTTGCCCCTCCAGGCAGTCCCTTCCCATTTCCTGTAGTCATCTGCTTCACAGAAATGCACACATCCTTTGCTCTGACTCTGAGTGCCCAGTTCATTCCCATATTCAGCCCTCTGCTCTGTTTCTGTTAGTCTCCTCCATTATATTTCTCTGGTGTGGCTCAGAAACCAAGCCATTATGTCCCTTAAAGTTCAAAGGACACCCTATAGGCAGTTCTACTCTGTCCTATAGGGTTGCTATGACTTGGAATCAACTTGAAGGTGACGAGTTTGATTTTTGGTTTAATTGATCTCTTCAAAGTCTCTCTTTCTCAATTTGGGCTTTTGGAGCGGTGCTAGTACTCTACTCTCCCTTGGAAAGACAGGGAGACATCCAGCACAGCTCTCTTCAAAGACTGTTATGGACTGAAATGTACCCCCTAAAATATGTGTTGTAAATCCTAACTCCTGTACCTGTGGTTATAATCCCATTTGGGAATGGGTTTTCTTTATTATGTTAATGAGGCTGCATTAGTGTAGGATGTATCTTAAATCAATCTCTTTTGAGATATAAAAGCAGATTAAGCAAGCAAGCACGAATAGAAGGGAAGATACATGCTACATGATCACCAAGGAACCTAGAAAAAGAAGCTGAAAAGAGACAAGGACCTTCCCCCAAAGCAGAGAAAGAGAGACTTCCCCTAGTGCTGGTGCCCTGAATTCAGATGTCTAGCCTCCTAAACTGTGAGAAAATACATTTCTGTTCATTAAAGCCACCCATTTGTGGCACTAGATAACCAAGACAAAGACATTCTCTTCAAATATATAAGCCTTGACCTTTTACAGTGAACCTTGTGATAGCCAGAATTTAAAAAATCTACCTTGTTTTTCCAGGTCTCCCAAGCTTTCAGCCTTTGACATGGTGCAGTCTTACCACTTTTCTATTGCTCCTTTTAGTGGAAAACGTTTGAGTTTTCCTTCTCTGTTAGGTTTCTGCCTTACACAGGTTCCATCTTTCACAGGTTTTACTGTAGGTGATATAGCTAAGTGACTGAGTCCTGTAAGAGGTTTTGAACATCTTCGTTGCAAGTTTGTGCAAATTGGAATTCATTGTTTTTTGGTGTCTCAGCAGCAACTTCCATATTAATATCCTGGTACATTTTTCAAATAGTACCCCAGTGTTTGGAGTAAGGGAAGCATGCGATAAATGTTCATTTCCTTCTTTCTATGGAACTTAGTTATCTTAAGAATAATTATAATTACATAATAACATAATTACAGATATATGAATAAATTAGTCAGATGTTTTCAGAATTTCCAGATGAAAACCCCAAGGAAGGTGTAAAGCACTATTCTTAGGGGTTTCATCTTCCCTTCTTTCTGGGCAGCTGGCAGTCCTCTTACCCAGAGTGCTGACACTTTCTGATGTGCCTTTCTTTGGGACCAATTTTGATGACAGGCAAAAACAATGTGATATTATTCAGAGACATAAAATCCTCTTTTCGTCTAGGCTACATACACTTCAAACTGATCATCCTGACTCCTTTGTGACTTTTAATATTTTTAGAAATACAGCAGGTAAACTGAATTTGTAGGGTGTTTCATTGATGTCACTAACCTGGAAACTTAACTTGTCACTGCACTTATGGTGCTCTATGATTTAATTGACTCCAGATGAATAAATTCCTTTTTTTTTTCTTCCAACCACTCTGAGATGGAAAGTCACAGAGCAATGAATGAGAGAGTTATTGAATGGTTGCTTTAAATTTACTGTTGAGCTGGCTGACGTAACAGTTTAAGATCTGGTTATTTTACTGTCCTGATGCCCTAATTGGATGGATCAGTTAGGACTGTGTTAGATCTTCTGGAAAGGCCACTCCTTTCTTGGAAGCCAAGGGTAACTAGACTCCATGGACCTCTGCTTCTGTCAAAGTTGTCAACAACCACCATAAAACTCTTCTTGCCTCCACAACAAACAGGAAGCATAAAATAAAAGTCCAAATGGTCAATAAATTAGGTTCTCCCTAAACCAAAAAACCCATTGCTGTGTAGTCACTTCCAACTCATAGCTACCCTGTAGGCTGTCCCTACATGGAGGTTATTTCCCTACACAGATTGATAGTGTTTCTTCTGCAAAACTCCAATAGTTGTTTACCAAGATTTAAAAAATAGCTTCAGCCTCAGGTTCATACTTTACATGTGCATCATGAAATTTATGCTGGACAGACTGCCCCTTGGTGCTCAGAAGACCTGAAAGATGGAAGGATGGGCAATGAAACCTGGATAAAGTTTGATGGAGGGAGTGTGGATGAAAGAGGTTTTCATGAGTGTAGCTCCTTTTCTCTAGGTTGAGTCCTAAAGAACTTGGCTCACTTAGCATGCGTATCCCCTGGAAGAGTTAGAGATTCAGCGGAGAAATGTGACAGAAGGCACTAAGCAAAATCTGTTCACTCAGCTAACTGTTCATCTGCCAAATCCACACACATGACCATTGTTTGTGTATTTGTGTTTTCAAGGAAGGACAAAGGTCAATCTTTTTTATCAAGCCATTGTTGGGAAGTCTCCCCTCACCCTATTCCCTCTCCATCTTCCCCTCCTCCAAAACCGTGAGTTTGTTTGGATTCAGTCTGCCACCCAGAAGGCAGACCATTTCATAATTCCTCCCAATAAAATTCTTGGAAGTGATGCCCACTATGTGCAGATACTCTTCTAAGATTTGAGGGTTCATCAGTAAACAAATAGACAAGAACACTTACCCTTGTGGATCTTACTATTCAGATAGTATGACAAATTCATTTTTATAGTGTTAGAAAGTGGTAAGTGCTGTCAAGAAAAATAAAGTAGTAAAGGGGGTTAGAGTGAAGGGTGGGGGTGTTATAGTTACCTTTTTTAATAGGGTGGTCAGGGAAGGCCACATTGAAAGGTAACACATTTGAGCAGACTTGAAGGAGATGAAGTAGAAAGGTATTAGTATATATGCAAGAGGAACGTTCTAAGTTCTTATATAACTTTAGCAATTGACTGGATTTTCCTCTTCATCTCATCTTCTGCCATCATTCTTGTGAATTCAATATCCACACAGAAGACCATTTAATTTCCTTGGATTAAATGGTTGCATGTAGAAAAACACATTTTTTAATAATTTATTTATTTTGTTGTTGTTGATGTTGAGAATGTGCACAGGAAAACATACACCAATTCAAAAATTTCTACGTGTACAATTCAGTGACGTTGATTACGTTCTTCAAGTTGTGCAACGGTTATCACTCTCCTTTTCCAAATTGTTCCTCCCCATTAACATAAACTTACTGCTCCTTAAGTTTCCTATCTAATCTTACAGTTTGCTGTTGTCAATTTGATCCTGTATACTGTATTTTTACACAAATAATGCATGCCTTCTACTTTTGTTCGCCAACTACATCCTCCACCACCACCCCCCTGTGAGGTATTTTCGTAAGTGCTGCTATGCTAATTTTTTATAGCAACATGTAAAAAAAGATTGGCATAGTGGTGCTTATGAAAATACCTTTCAGGGGGAGGGTGCAATTTGCAAATAAAAGTAGAAGGCTTGCATTATTTACATAAAAATACGGCAGACAGGTCATAAAAGAGCACAACGTCCACACAGACATTCTTTAATATTAAGCTAAACAATTGTTTGCTTTTAAGAAGACTTCAGGGGGTATTTTTGGTTTAAGGTTTAAAGATCATCTCAGGGCAATAGTTTCAAGGGTTCATCCAGCTTCAGTGGCACAAGAAAATCTGAATTCCATGAGAATTTGAAATTCTATTCTGTATTTTCCCCCTTTTGATCAGGATTCTTCTATAGAACAAAGCATTCAATAATGGTAGCCAGGCAGTTCTTCTGGTCTCGTGGCAAAGGAAGCAGTTGTTCATAGAGGCAATTAGCCACATATTCCATTTATTCCTTCTATTCCTGACTCTCTTTCTTCTTCTGTTGCTCCGCAAGAGACCAATTGTTTTACCTTGGGTGGCTGCTTGCAAGCTTTTAAAACCCCAGGCACTACACAACGAACTATGAGATAGAACAAAAGCAGTAAACACCGTATTAGGCCAATTAAATGGAATGTCCCATGACCCTACACTTCTAAACCAAGAAAACAAATTTCATGAGGTATTTGGTAGTACATCAGTGCCCTCAGCAGACTTTTGAAATTTGTTTCCAAATTAACCTCCAAGATGGCTGATAACAAGATATATTTCCTCTAGCAGGGTGTGAGAGTGACTCATTTCTCACATGTATACCCATACTGGTAAATTCTGTTGGCTCTTGACTTTGAGAGCTCCCATGCACTCTTGTGCTTTGTTCCTTCTGCTATGATAGTTTAGGAACTCATTTTGGTCATTGTTTTCCATTTCCAATACTTTGCTTTGATTCATGTATTAAGATTTGGTATCTTGTCCAGATTTTGTTTTTTTTTTCTGATTTCATCTAGTCATTCTTGTATCAACTTTGAGTGCTTATTATGACTGCTTTGCATCTTGTGGCCAAGATACAGCAAAATTTGGATTCTGGGAAAATTATCAAATAGGATGAGGCTTTGGAGAACAAGGCAGAGATTCACTTCCCAGTCCTGGTTTATATCTTGGATTAACTACAGAAGTGAATGAAGGTTTGGAAAAGATCCAGAACTTCTTAAATTACCCCTAAGGTCAAAATTTGTCCCAAAACTTGGAGAAGGGTTGAGCCTGTTGGAAATCTGTGGAATGAGTAATTGGCTCTATCTGTGGAGATGAAGAGGAAGAATTAGAAAAATCCACATTACCCAGGTTTTTTTTTTTTTTTTTTTTCTTGCCTCTCTCTGATTCTCTTTCTAAAATCTCACCTACAGGGGCCTTGTTCATTCTCATCATTTCAAATGTAAGTATGTACAGGTGACCCTTAAATCCCCAAACTCCAGCCTTGACCCTCCCCCAAAACTCCAGGCCTAATTTAACAATTGCCTGATTAATATCCTCATCTGAAAATTTATATACATGTCTTGAACCTTTCAATTTCAGCATACATAAAAATGAAAATTTCAGTTTGCTTCCTTCACTTTCCTCCACAATGAAAAAAAGGGAGGGCATACAGAGATAAGCCAGCATAGTTCCTACCCTACTGGAGCTCACAGGATGGTGGGAACAACAGACAAGTACATAAAAACTCCAGTACAGTGCGGCAAATGCAATCATGGGATAGGGCCATGGGACCATACTGGAGGTAGGGCTTGTAATGAACTCAGCTTGAGAAAAGTTTCACAGAAGGGTTGTTGTGGAGATGGACTTTTGTTTCTAAGATATTTAGGAATTTGTTGTCCACAAGAAGAATGCATAACCAGTCATATCTAATATAAGGGATTCATCTTTAGGGAAAAGTGGAGGTTGGGAAGGTAAATCACCCTGGGTCTTTCTGATAAACAGTGCAGGGTTGAGGTCAAGGCCACAAGCAAGGGGATATCCATTCCTTTACTCTAATAATGATCCCATCAACAACAATGGCAACAATCACAATAATAAGCATGGTTAACAACTATATAGCACTTATCATGTGCCAGGAACTGTCTTAAGTGCTTTTCATAGGTAAACTCATTTAATCTTCATAAAATCCTATGATATAGGTAGTTATTTATCCTTGTTTCGCTGATACAGCAACTGTGGCACAGAAATCAAGTAACTTGCCTTGGGTTAAATAGCCAGGAAATAGTAGAGTCAAAATTTGAAATTAGTATGCTTCTGGAATTCATGTACTTAACCAGCATGCACGCTGCCTCTTTAGCATAAATAAACCAGTGATTGATGCTGGGATACTATTCCTAAGGGACCAGTAAGAAATAGTGACATATTATAGCCTGAAGAATAGAGGAAAATTGGACCACTGTTATGGGTACTCTGCAGAAGCAGTTGGTTGCCCACTAAAACCTTGATTCCGATGTTATCTTAGTTGCCTAGTGCTGTCATACATAAATACCAAAAGTGGATGACTTTAAAGAATAGAAATTTATTTTATTACAGTTCTGGAAGGTAGAAGTCCTAATTCAGGATGTTGGCTCTAGGAGAGGGTCCTTCTCTTTCTGTTTCAGCTTCTAGCAGCTGTCAACAATCCTCGGTGTTATCGCGCTTATGGATTCATCTGCCTCTGTCTTCATATGGCATTTCTATATATGCCTATCTCTCTGTGTCTATTCTGTTTTTTTTTACAAGATACCCCTCAGGAGAGATTAGGTTTAGGACCCACCCTACTCTGGTATGGGCTCATTAACACAATAAAATAAAATACCTATTTCCAAACAGGTCATGTAAGTAGAAGAGTTAGGGCTTCCACATAACTTTTTAGAGGACACAATTCAATCCATAACAGATGTTAAGACTGATGATGCCAGACACCCCAAAATAATAAAACTTTTTGGGGAGAACATGGCAGCTCTCAAGCAGGTCCAAAAATGTCTTGAGAGAGTAAGGACAGTGGACTGGCTTAGGTTTTTTATGGTGCTTAGGGGTTGGGACCAGGATGAGAGTTCCTACATGTGGGCAGGTGCTTGTGCGATTTGAACCTCCTGCTGGTGCCAAAGGAGGGAACACCTAGGCTTTCCTATCTGCTTGCCCAGATATGGGACACAAGTAGAAGAGAGAGGGGTGAGACTTAAAAGCTTGTAGCAGTCAAACATCAAAAAATGGAGTCAGACTCTTTATTATCATTTACCCAATATTTGTATGATGTCTTAAATGTGCCATTTTTCATTTAATTGAATTTGGATTTGTTTTAGCAAGCTATGTGTCACTTTATGAGGTCTGCAGCCTGAGGCCAGTGAGGGAGGTGAAAATTCCATTGAATGACTTGTTCAAGAGCCCAGTATTGTGCACTCTAAGAAGTAAAATGAGTGCTTTGGCCACCATTAGTAACGTCTGAAACTCTGAAGGGGCTAAGGAGTGTCTCGATGAGACCTTGTATTGTGGCCAGCAATTGCCACTCTACTGGCATGAGGATCTTTTTTTTGGAGAATACCTAGCAATATTCCTCAGAACTATACTTCTATTAAACAAAGTTTGAGCAAGATCACTGTAACAAATATTTAAGGCAATCTTTTAAAAAAAAGTTATTTGCTCTTAGAAGGTGCCCAATAATGTTAGAGGATTACCACTACTGAAACTCACTCTTGGGAGGCCAGCCTGTCAATCAAGCTTCCCCAGCAGATGAACCTAGGGTTCTTGCCCTTGAGCCCATGGCCCTGAGCCAGGAAGGTTCTACTGTGCTGCTGTCAAGTTTTCCACTGTGTCCTCAGTTTAGCCCCAAATGGCTTGTATTGCTGTCCTCACACTATTTTTAGTCATAGATCAGTTATCCCTGACACGCAGTGATGGGGATTAACAAAATGCACCCATATGCATCTCTGAAGGCTGAGCATATGTGTCCCCAGGGCAAAGTAGTCTTGGGCCGTTCTGGGTAGGATTAACAGGCTTAATTTTTTAATTGTCTCCCTCCACTCTTCCTGGCAGAGAGAGATTCAGGGCAGAACAACTCCTAATTTGTTTAAGGAATTTAGTATAATAAGGCTATTCTAAATCGCACACCAGACCTTGCGTTTTTCCCCATTAGGTGCCTTGCAGACCCCATGGGGACTAGACAAAATTTCCCTTCTTTTGATGGGGAGGGGCCTATTGAACTCCATGCTTGTTCTATGAGAACACAGAGTAATAGGTCACTCTGTGGGGATGTCCCCACCAATCTCTCATGTGGCAAAGGTTCCACATGCCTGGGGAAGGGAATTTCATAATGCACCATGTCAACTGGGAAGGCTGTACATGACAGGGTGAACACCACTGTAATCACATCATGTTCTGAAACTTCAGCCCTGATTACTCTGATATTTGTCCTATGTTGACCTAGGATGAATGCAAGGAATGGTCTTGAAATGACTTTGTTGTTTTCAAACTCCAGTACAGTGTTTGACTTGGACTTCCCCAGTACTGGCAAATCACACCAGGTGACTTGAACTAGCTTGACTTATTTATTTAATTATTTTTGTCTTTTGGGTCTCTTCACAAATGACCCCCAGTTTTCATTACAGGGAGGTAAAATCAGGGCATCCAAGACTTTACCTGAGTCATTGCCAAATCAGTTGTCTTCCTTGAGAATTCCCCTCCAGTTCGGTGCTTACCCATTTACGTTTGTCCCACAGCCCTCGTATTCTCTGCAGAGGCCTTGTGGTCAGCTTAGAAACACTAAGCTGTGGTCAGAAGCTTAACGTTTCTGCCTCTGGTCTGTGTGGTCTCAAGTACATTATTTTAGGGTTCTTATTCAGAAGATCACAGTCTCCTGGCTCAAAAACTTACCTACCATATTCCAGTCTGTGCAATTCCTTATTTGCTCTGGCTTGCTAGGTTTCCCAGCAGGAAGGGAATTGTAGTCAGTAGGTTTAGCTCTACCTAAGGATTTCTCTTCTACCATCCTCCCTACCACCTCACTTCTGCTTCCTTCTTTAGCTGTCCCCTCTGTCATGATTTCAAGGCTTCGGGGAAATCATCCTTGTCATTATGTAAACAACTACAACAACCAAAGCAAAACAAAACAAAAACAAAAAATGAAAATAAAAACAACCCACAACCCTTTCTTTGGTTAATCAGGCAACAATTATTTATTGAGTACCCAGTGGATGCCTAGCAATAATGACTTGCCTGACTTCCCTCCACTAAAATTCTCCAATGTAACAACTTTTCCTATTTAGGATTTATCTAGATAAAATTGTGCCCCATACCCAGGATAAATTCTGTCCAGGAGTGGAAAGAGTACTAGAATTTAATTAATTCTTTGCTTTGGCATTAAATAGGGAAACAGGATCTTCAACTCCTAGTCTCAAAGCTGCTGCTGAGTGACTGCCCCTGAGTAAGCTAGGGCACTTCTTAGGTAGTTTCTAGACTTAATCTCAATTTAGCCACATTCTGCAAATTATCCAGCCAGTCTCCAGGGTCTGGAGTCCTGACCTTCTTTCCCATTGACCATGACAATGGGAATATGTGGTTATATTTCCTTAGTTTCCAAGACTTGATTCCTGTAACCTACTCCCAAATCTCCCTGTTAGCACGTGCCTGCTCACCTGTTTACGCCTCCCGTGTCTCCCCTGCCTGCAGAGCCTTGGCATTTGCTTCCATCCTGACTCCTGACTTTCCTCTTCCTTCTGATCTACATATCTCCTTGGAATTGATTTCCCACTTATGTGTCCCTGGACTAATACATGAAACACAATTCTATTTTGAAATACATGGGGTTACCATGAGTCGGAGTCTATTTGACAGCATTTTTTTTTTTTTTTTTTTACTAACATATCCTTACAGGACAGAGTAGAACTGCTTTATAGGTTTCCAAGCAGTGGCTGGTATACTTGAACTGCTGACGTTTGGTTAACAGCTAAGCTCTTAACCATTATGCCACCAGGGCTCCCTATGAGTTGGAATTGACTCGACGGCACCTAACAATAACAACAACATACCCTTGGTATCGCACATCTTCTGACCCACTTGTATACTTGCCTTTGAGTTCTATTGAATCCCCTGTTATAATACTATACCTTGATAGTAGTATGGTTTATAAAAAATTAAGGTGAGTTTCCTTTCCTCAAGCTATGTGTGACCAGGTGAAGAGTTGAGATAATCATATATGAAAATTGCATAGGAAAGTTAAGTATGAAATGCTGATTTTCTGCTTTTTAAGAACTCAAAGAAACAAGAGCTAGATGAGTACTAAGCAGTAGAAAATAGATTCAAGGAGTTGTACAGAGAGCAGTTTGGAAGCTGAAGAATGGATAGGTGGATAGCAGAGAGAAGATTGTTTCAGATTGAGAAGAATAGCACAACCTAAGATACAGAAGGGTAAGAATGGAATGGCATGTTCAAGATGACTAAAGAGATATATCTGATTAGAATTTGGGGTGAGTATTGGAGTCGTTGGTGAAAGATCAGAGTCTTAGTTTTTTCACCTGGAAGACTGAGATGAAAGACCATCTCCTTTGCTTTCCTCATCAGCAGAAAGAAATGCCCCACAGCAGAGTCTTCTTTCTAGTCCTTGTATTTGTTTTCTATGATCAGATATCCAAGGCACACATTCCTTAGAGAATTAGTATCTGCAAAAGCTAGAAGAAAGTGAGACTTGAGTAGGGATAGTGTCCTCAATGACTGAATGGAGAAGACACTTTCCTACTTTACCTTTCCAAGGTGAAGTTAGGACTGTGATAAACATATTAAGGAAAACAAAAGTGAAGAGGCAACCTAGATATTCAGCAATACAGAGACATTGAGGAGATTTTGATATTTCATCTGATAAAATATTACACTGCCATAAAAATAAAATTTACAGTTGTTTTAAAGGTGCAGGATGTTTATCACACTTAAAAAACAGAGGATTCATATTAGTACATATGTTATGATTTCCACTTTGTAAACATTTATATAGTCAGCTGTGCAGCAGGCTAGACTAAAATCAACTGAAGAGCATAAGAAATTGGGAGAAAAGATCTCAGAGGTAGGCATGATCTCTTCTGAAGACTCTAGAGACCTCAGATGAGAGGAGAAAAAGGGCAGAGACTGTCTTCATGACTCAGAGCATGCTCAGGCCAACAGCCCCCAGAGTCATGGGTTTGGAGAGAAATTGTTGTTGCGTCCTTGGCTAGGGTGTGCTGATAAAGACCAACAGTTTTTAGTATGTAGATTAACTAAATGGAGCAGACCAAAATATTTGACTGGAGCTGGGAAACCCCTGGGATTGCCTGAGATACCACTTACAAAGGAGCAGCCAAGGCCAGTTTGCTTTCTGAAGTGTCACTGTGCAGAGAAGCTTCTGTCAGCTCTTTCAGTCAGGTATGCCCTGGACGAGAGGCCCTCGGGCTCTGGCCATGACTGGATGGCCTGCAAGTTCCATAAATCAGTGATAAGTCATGTAATCAGATGTCTCCATGGTGTTTGCACTTTACCATCCCAAGAATCTAGAGCTTTCATTGACCTCATGTCCCAGTCCAGGATTTCCCCAAAGGCTGTGATAGTTTGGTTTGCCAGGGAATGAGGCGTCCCCTCTACTCCTTCCTGTGAATGTCAGAGACATCATCATCATCATTTCCTTTTATTGAGTGCCTACTATGTGTGAGGTGAGTTACAGATATTATTTTTAATCTCCTCAACAATGCCTGTCAGACAAACATTATTACCCCCATCTTATAGATGATGAAATTGAGGCACAGTGTGATAAAATAACTTGCCCAGAATCATAAAATTAGTAAGTTTGAAACTAGATGTCTGAGGTTACCTTTCCTATGCTGCCTTTCAGCTTCTAATTTTCCACTCTGTGTGTGTTTGTGTGTGTGTGTGTGAGAGAGAGAGAGAAAGACTAAGAAAAAGAGCAAGAGTGAGGGAGAGAGAATGACCAAGAGAGACAGATGAGAAAGAGAAAGATCTCTTACTGCAGTGTCCTTTTTGAACTTTGATTTATTTTTGAATTTGACTGTTTAAGGGCTTTCTTAATTGCACCTGTTTCTTGGCACTGGTTTATTTCTCAAATATTTCTCCCCCTCAACATCCAAAAATAATATATCTTGATTCTTATTGTCTTTTTCCAAAGCAAGTCCTAGCCACAAGTGGAAGCAGGACAGAAAAAAGCATTTATTTAGTTTTTTTTTAATTGTGATAGCTATATATGTAAATGAAACATTTGCTATTTCAACTTTTTTTACATGTACAACTCAGTGACAATAATTACATTCGTCATGTTGTTCAACTATCACCAATTACCACTATCTCTTTCCAAATTTTTCTATCACCTTTAACAGAAATTCAGTATTCCCTAAGCAACAGTCTCCCTGTCCTCCTCCCTCCCATCTCCTCCTTGAAACCACGAATAGACTTTGGTCTCTATGTATTTGCCTATTCTAGATATTTCATGTAAATGGGATCATATGATATTTGTCCTTTTGTGAATAACATATTTTGCTCAGCATCTTTTCAAGGTTCAATTTTGTCTACAAATCAGAAGCAGACTTCTAGTCTCCAGATGGAAGAAAAGCTTTTTGCAAGTTAGGAGCAACCTGAGATTAGTGCTAAAAATAAAACAAGCAAGCAAACAAACAGCCTCAAAAGCCTCATGTCCAATAGAGCCTGTGCTCAGATACTATGATTCTGATGCTTTGCTAACATTCAGGACACCGTCATTTGGTGTTAGCACCCCAACCCCAGAATCTGAAGACATCATTGATTTGTTGTCTAGTTCAGACCACCATCTATCCAGTAATGCTAGATCCTCCTCCTCCCATCTTCCTTTCTTTAATACATATACATCTAAAGCCAGAATGGCACAAATGGTTAAGTGCTGGACTACTAACCAAAAGGTGGGTGGTTCAAACCCACCCAGAGGCACCTCGGAAGTAAGGTCTGGTGATCTGTTTTCTGAAAGGTTGTTGTTGTTATGTGCCATCAAGTCGATTCTGAAAGGTCACAGCCTTGGAAACCCTATCGAGCTGTTCTACTCTGCACACATGGGGTTGCTGCGAGTCAGAATCGACTCCATGGCAACTAACAACAACAACAATGCTAGGAAATTGCAGTAAATAATGAACCTGAAAAGCATGGTCCCTGCTATCATTGAGATGACAGTCTGGTGGGGGAAACAGACAAACAAAGAATTAAGACAGCGTGACAAGCACTCTGATGCAGGAAAGCAGGCGGTGCCCAAGGGGACAGATTTGGAAGGTCAGGGAAGGCTTCCTCGACCAAAACATATCTAAGCTGAGACCTGAAGGATGAGTTAGCATTAGCCAGAAGGGGATGGAGGTGTGAAAAGTAAGAGGGAACAGTCTGTAAAAGGCTAGAGATGAAGGCACATTATGGAAGGCCCAGCTTCCTATCTCATTCCCTCTGTTCACCTCGTAAATAGTGCAACTGAATATACACTTGTTTTTTGTTTTGTTTTTCACTTTTTAAATTAAGGAGTATCAGAATTCAAACTTTTATCATCTCTAAATATTTCACACCACCACCAAGAGTAAGGGAAATTCCACAGAGGCATGATAAACTTCACCTTAGAATTGATACTTGGGTGGAATGGAATGCCAGATTTCTTGACAGGATGTAGAACCTATTTAGGGAGATACTGTGTCATGTATCATCAGTAACTCATCAGGCTGCTCTCTCTTTTTTTTTTCAATCCAACATAAACACTCATGGCACGTTGGGCTGTCTAATTCAGGACTGTGACTATGACCCGTGTCTTAGAAAATGACTAGAAAAATAGTCATCATTGACCTTGATTAGAAGAGGACCATTGATACAGGCATGGGATCAGATTTAGTTCATGGCAGCTCATTTTAACTATTTAATGTTATAAGAAATCTCAGGCCAGGATACATAGTCTATGAAGACAGTACCTGAGGTCTAGAGAAGATAATTAACATTTCTATAGTCATACAAATGGAAATTAGCCAAACTGGATTTGAGTCATTTTGTCTGAATTCAAGGCTGTGCTGTTAATACATAAGGTATAGTTTTGCCAGTTGTTCCATGTGTTCACCTAGAAGATAGGAGCCAGGTTTCCCAGTTTCTCTGTTTACTGATAGCATTATGTGCGTGCTGTAGGACATCCATAAATACTTGGTTGAGTGGCGCGCAATAAACTAAGGGAGGCCTGGTCTAAATTTAGCCCTGCCACACAAATTGCTGGATTTTGCGTCACTCTGCAGCTCATCTTATAAGAACTGATCCAACGCCTGTCAGAGGCCAGAGCACCCATCACAGAGCTCTCCCTGTCATTGTGACAATAGGAAGCAGGGAAAGGGAAGCCATAAATTAGGCCAGGGGAGGGAGGCAGAGGAAAATAGATACAGACTGCTGACAAGATTAATATGCAGTTGACGGGGAGTGCTTTCACACCAGAGCGCCAACAAATAAACACAATTCAGAAAGCTCATCCCTGCCTTACCAGAGCAGGCACATTCCTCAGCCAAGGAAAACAAGCGAATAAGCAAGAGAAAGAAAAAGAGAGGCCCGTGTGTGCACTGGGCCTTGTTTGTCAGGAATTCCTCCAGCAGGATCAGATAACTGGGGGATGACATAAGCAGCAAGCACTGGCAAATTATACATTTTCTGACCAAAAACAGGGAAGGGAGAACAGGGGTAGATACTGCCAGGAAGGTGGGTTCTGGGGAGACTGAGTTGGAAACTGAAGACCAGCGCCTTCCCTGGGCACGGCCTCACCTGTGCAGTCAGCTAAGACCAGCTTCATCTTCTGAGATGGTCAGCAGCCCTGTCTGGCCCTTTGTGTTGGCTTCTTTTGATGGATATAACAAATGGGACCTCAGTAGGCTTCAGTTCAACACTGTAGAGATAAAGATGGATTCTTCTATTTTTTATTACTTTGAATTGTATGAAATTGCCATTTTGGAGGCCTAAAGTGGTCTTATATTGGCAATTTCATATGGTTCAAAGCAAGACTAAAGGTAGAGATAAGTGTTCAAACCCAGGGATTGATTACAAAGCTGAGGCACTTCACCACTATGCTTTACCAATGACTTCTTATTGCCCTGAGTGTAAAATCTAGACTTCTAGAAAAAATGGTGCTCTAGGCAGAAGCACCATGCCTTCCCTCCACAGCAAAGATCCGAAAAACTAAGCCAAACAGAGAAAACAGCAATCCTGAAACCCTAGAACATCAAATGAAGAGATAATGAACTCAGCCAAGCACCAAATGGAGTGAGAAAACTGACAGAGAATGGAGAACAAGGAGAGATTCATGCAGATGTCCCCTATCAGCTAATGCAACATGGATCTGCCATCTTGGACTCCTATCGGAGACCAGCAAATAGGGGGTACAAGAAAGCAGCTTCATGGAGCTTCCAGCAGCAGACAAAACAACTGGCAATTTGCGATATATGCTTTCTCACCCCCTACCCTTCTTCACCCCCACTCAGCCTGCTCTGCTTCCCGCAGCTACAGTCTCTTGTCCGGGAAGCACCAGCTGCTTGGATTCCGCTTACCCGTACTCGCCGGCTCTCTGAGTGCCATTTGTTGGCTGCTGGTGTTGCTTTTTTAGCTTCTTTTGATTTCTTCCTTACCTCTCACCACCTCCCCCTCCTTTCGCTCAAATACCTGGCTCCGTGCGCCATCTTCACTTCTTCCTGAGGGGCTGTGGAGCTCCGTTCAAGCGTGGAACTGCTTACTGGTCTGGGCTGCCATGCTGGTGGGATCCCGGAGCTTGTGTTTGTTTGTTTGTTTTGAATTGTTTGTTTGCTTTCTTTTCCTTTTCTTGAGTTGTAATGCGTTCTGGCCGGGCGGTGTCGTGCAGCTTGGAATCTACCCCCTTGTCTTGTGCAGACGTGCAGAGGGATCCCTGATGGCATTTCTTTCTTCATGGGTTTTTTTTTTTCCTGTTTTTTGGGGGGCTTTTCTTGTTCTTTTTTGTTTTGTTTTGTTTTGTTTTCTTTTCCCCTTTTTGTTTTACTTCATTACTGAGTTTCTTGTCTCTCTATACCTTCTTTCTCTTTCTGTTCCCTGAATACCTGGTGCTGAATACCTCTACACCTTCTACCCAGGATTTACAGCAACAGCTGAGAACAACTTCTCCAGACCTCATAGCCAGACCAGTGAGATACCTGGGAAATTTGCTGTTCCTTTTCCTTTTTGATTTTTATTTATTCATTATTTTCTTTTCTTTCTTCTTCCCAGTTTTGTTTTTCTCCATTTCATAGTTTCTCATCTCCCACTCCAACAGCAAGCTCCCCTAGCACCCTTTTTTTTTTCTTTGTATGTTTTTAGCTCCGGCTCCTCTCTCCTCTCTCCCATATCCATCTTAGCTCCACACATAACAGTCTCCCTCCTACATCCTGCCTCCCTGCACCGTGGACTTAACATCACACCACCAAGCAGCACAGGCATGGCCTACCGGAACCTGCTTTGAACTGATTACTGACCCACGCAGGTGGCTGTAGTAAGTGCCACAAACAACCCATCCCAGTAACTCTCCTTCAGCTAGACCAGCCCTGCTGTGCCATATCTGAATGACTGACCCTGACAAAAGGAGAAGGAGGCGAAAAATATTCTGCCTACAGATGAGCAAACAACAAAGAATACAGAGCCCACCTGCTCAGACATAGTCAAACTTAAAAAAAGGAAAAATCAAACAAAGCTACAATCAGTAAATCAGAAAAATGACTACCGAATACCGAAAGACAGCAGACAATACCAAAACATTTACAAAAACACGACAAGATGGTACCAGTAGGTGCCCAAAATAAAACACCAGATGAGTTTCCACTAGAAGAAAAGGCACTAGGACTACCTGATAGGGAATTTAAATCTATAACACTCAGAATTATCCAAGAGTTGAAGCAAAAAGCAGACAAAAATGAAAAAATAGACAAATTCATAGAAAAGGCAGACAAATTCATGGAAAATACAGACAAAAAATTGGAAGAATTCAGAAAAATAATGAAGGAACAAAATGACAGAATAAATTCACAACTAGAAATCATACAAAAACAACAATTAGAAATCCAAAAGATAAACAACAAGATTTCAGAAATGGACAGTATCATAGAAGGGCTGAGAAGCAGATTTGAAAAGGTGGCAGACAGGATGAGTGGAACTGAGGACAAACACTTGGATAAACTCTGTTTGAGGAAAACTCAGAAAAAAGAACAAAGAAAAATGAAGAGACCCTGAGAGTTATGTGGGATAAAAACAAAAGCAAAAACTTGTGAATAATTGGAGTTCCAGAACAGGGGGAGAAAACAGAAACCACAGAGAAGATAATTGAAAAGCTGCCGACAGAAAACTTCCCCAATATCATGAAAGATGAAAATCTGGCCATCCAAGAAGCTCAACGAACCCTATATAGGAGAGACCCCAAAAGAAAATCACATAGGCATATGATAATCACACTTGCCAAAACCAAAGACAAACAAAGAATCCTGAGAGCAACTCGTAAAAAACAAGAAGTCACATACAAAGGAGAAACAAAAAGACAAAGCTCAGATTATTCAGAAGAAACCATGCAGGCAAGAAGGCAATGTCATGACATATATAAAACCTTGAAAGAAAAAAAATGCCAGCCAAGAATAATATATCCTGCGAAACTCTCATTCAAATATGATGGTGAAATTAGGACATTTCCAGATAAACAGAAATTAAGGCAATATGTAAAAACCAAACCAAACTTACAAGAATTATTAAAGGGAGTTCTGTGATCTGAGAACAAACAACTTCAGCTCACAGGCAAAACTAGGACGCAAGATTGTACTAGCCAGGTATCAATCTAAGAAATGAACTCTCAAGGACTATCCAAAACCAAGGAAATTAGAGCAGTTAATCAGTAAGTGACAACAACATCAGAACAATAAAAGAGGGAATAAATGGTGTAGGTATAGAACCTTCCAATGGAGAGGAAGGCAAGGTGATACCAAGTAATAATAGACTGCTTCAAACTTAGAAAGATAAGGGTACAATTCATGTTAACCACAAAGAAAGTTAACAAACATGTTCATAAAAATAAAGAGGAAAAACATAAAGTCTCAGCAAAAACAAAACCTACAAAAACAAAAGAAATGAAAAAAAAATCCACAAACAAAAGTAACTCAGCACAAGAAAGTAAGAAGAACAAACAAAACATCAGCACCATGAAAAAAAGCACTGCAAAATGAACACAACAAACTCACATCTATCAATAATTACACTGAATGTAAATGAACTCAATGCACCCATAAAGAGATGGAGAGTGACAGAATGGATAAGAAAACAGGATCCATCCATATGCTGTCTGCAAGAGACACACCTTAGAAACAAAGATGTGAATTTATTAAAAGTCAAAGGTTGGAAAAAATATATCAAGCTAACAACAACCAAAAAGAGCAGGAGTGACAATACTAATCTCAGATAAAATAGACTTTAAAACAAAATCCACCAGAAAAGACAAAGAAGGACACTATATAATGATTAAGGGATGATCCATCATGAAGACATAACCATAATAAACATCTACGCACCCAATGACAGGGCTCAAAAATACATAAAACAAACTCTAACAACACTTAAAAGAGAAATTGACAGTTCCACAATAATAGTAGACGACTTCAACACACCACTCTCAGTAAAGGACAGAACAAATAAGAAGAAATTCAGCAAAGATACAGAAGACCTAAAGGGCACAGTCAGCTAACTTGACCTCATAGACATATATAGAACACTCCATCTAACCACTGCAAAGTACACATTCTTTTCCAATGCACATGAACATTTTCCAGAATAGACCACATCTTAGGCCACAGAGCAATCTTTAACAAGATCCAAAACGTTGACATAATTCAAAGTATCTCCTCTGAACACAATTCCATCAAGGTAGAAATTAACAACAGAAAGAGCAAGGAAAAAAAATAAATTACATGGAAACTGAAAAATACCCTGCTTACACATCACTGTGTAATAGAAGAAATCAGAGATGGAAACAAAAAATTCCTAGAATCAAATGAGAATTAAAACATATCATACCAAAACCTTTGGGACACAGCAAAGGCAGTCCTCAGAGGACAATTTATAGCAATAGATACACACATCAAAAAAGAAGGGACAAAATCAAAACATAAAGTACAGAACTCAAACAAATAGAAAGAGAACAGCAAAAAAAGCCCACAGCCAAGAGAAGAGAGGAAATAGTAAAGATCAGAGCAGAAGTAAATGAAATAGGGAACAGGAAAACAATAGAAAGAATCAACAGAACCAAAAGTTGGTTCTTTGAAAGAATCAACAAAATTGACAAACCACTGGCCAGACTGACAAAAGAAAAACGGGAGAAGATGCAAAGAACACAAATAAGAAATGAAATGGGTGACATTACAACAGACCCAACTGAAATTAAAAGGATTACAACAGAATATTATGAAAACCTATACTACAACCAATTTGAAAACCTAGAGGAAATGGATAAATTTCTAGACGCACACTACCTACCCAAACTACAACAAAGTGATGTTGAAAATCTGAAGAGACCCATAACAAGAGAAGAGATTGAAAAGGTAATAAAAAAACTCCCAACCAAAAAAAGCCCTGGCCCAGATGTCTTCACTGGAGAATTCTACAAAACCTTTACAGTAGAGCTTTCACCAGTACTACTCAAGATATCTCAGAGCATAGAAAAGGAAGCAACGCTTCCAAATTCATTCTATGAAGCCAGCATAAAGTTGATACCAAAACCAGGCAAAGATGTCACAAAAAAATAAAATTACAGACCAATATCTCTCATGAATATAGATGCAAAAATTCTGAACAAAATTCTAGCCAATAGAATTCAGCATCACATCAAAAAAATAATACACCACGACCAAGTAGGATTCATACCAGGTACGCAAGGATGGTTCAACATTAGAAAATCAATCAACGTAATCCACCACATAAATCAAAGGAAAGAAAAGAATCACATGATCATCTCAATTGACCAGGAAAGGCATTTGACAAAGTCCAACACTCATTCCTGACACAAATTCTCAATCAAATAGGTATAGAAGGGAAATTTCTCAACATGATAAAAGACATCTATGCAAAACCAATGGCCAACAACATTCTTAATGGAGAGAGGCTGAAAACATTCCCCTTGAAAACAGGAACAAGACAAGGATGCCCTTTATCACCATTCCTGTTTAACATTGTGCTGGAAGTTCTAGCTAGGGCAATAAGGCAAGAAAAAGAAATAAAGAGCATCCAAATTGGTAACGAATAAGTTAAACCGTCCCTGTTTGCAGATGATATGATACTATACATAGAAAACCCTAAGGATTCCACAAGAAATCTACTGGAACTAATAGAAAGATTCAGCAGAGGAGCAGGATACAAGATAAACATTCAAAAATCAGTTGGATTCCTATACACCAGTAAAGAGAACGATGAAAAGGAGATCAGGAAATCAATACCATTTTCAATAGCCCCTAAAAAGATAAAATACTTAGGAATAAATCTGACCAGGAATGTAAAAGACCTATACAAAGAAAACTACAAAACACTGTTGCATGAAATCCAAAGGGATCTACATAAATGGAAAAACATACCATGCTCATGGATAGGGAGACTCAACATTGTGAAAATGGCAATTCTACCTAAAGCAATTTACAAATACAATGCAATCCCGATCCAAATACCAACAACATTCTTCAAAGAGATGGAAAAACTAATCATTAACTTTATATGGAAAGGGAAGAAGCCCCGAATAAGTAAAGCACTACTGAAGAAGAAGAATAAAGTTGGAGGACTCACACTGCCTGACTTCAGAACCTACTATACAGCTACAGTAGTCAAAACAGCGTGGTACTGGTACAACGACAGATACATTGACCAACGGAACAGAATTGAGAACCCAGATGTAAATTCATCCACCTACGGTCACCTGATCTTCGATAAGGGCCCAAAGTCCATCAAATGGGGAAAAGACAGTCTTTTTAACAAATGGTGCTGGCAAAACTGGATATCCATTTGCAGAAAAATTAAATAGGACCCATACCTCACACCGTATACAAAAACTACTTCAAAATGGATCAAAGACCTGAATATAAAGCCTAAAACTATAAAGTGCATAGAAGAAAAAATAGGACCAACACTTCAGGCCTTAATACATGGCATTAAGAGGATACAAACCATAAGCATCAACGCACAAAACCCAATAGATAAGCTAGATAACTGGGATCTTCTAAAAATCAAACACCTCTGCTCTTCAAAAGACTTCACCATAAGAGTAAAAAGAGAACCTACAGACTGGGAAAAAAATTTTGGACAGTAGAAGTCAGACAAAAGTCTAATCTCCATAATCTACAGGAAAATCCAACACCTCCACACCAAAAAGACAAATAATCTTATTAAAAAATGGGCAAAAGAAATGAACAGACACTTTACTAATGAAGACATTCAAATGGCCAACAGACACATGAGGAAATGCTCTCTATCACTAGCCATTAGAGAAATGCAAATTAAAGCCACAATGAGATACCATCTCACCCCGGCATTACTGGCACCAATCAAAAACACTGGAAATAACAAATGTTGGAGAGGCTGCGGGGAGATCGGAACTCTTAGCACTGCTGGTGGGAATGCAAAATGATACAACCATTTTGGAAAATGACATGGTGCTTCCTCAGAAAGCTAGAAATAGACATACCATTCGATCCATCAATCCCACTCCTAGCAATATATCCTAGAGAAATAAGAGTCGTCACTTGAATAGACATATGCACACCTATGTTTATGGCAGCATTGTTCACAATAGTAAAACGATGGAAACAACCTAGATGCCCAACAACAGATGAATGGATAAACAAACTATGGTACATACACACAATGGAGTACTATGCAAAGAGAAAGAACAATGGTGAATCTATGAAGCATCTCATAACATGGATGAAACTGGAGGACATTATGCTGAGTGAAATAAGTCAATCACAAAAGGACAAATATTGTATGAGACCTCTATTGTAAAAACCCATGAAAAAGTTTACACACAAAAATTAACAATCTTTGTTGGTTACCAGGGATGGAAGGGGTCGGGGGGGGGGGGACACTAAATAGGCAATAGATAAGTGATATCTTGGGTGAAGGGTGAGAGACAGTACACAATACAGGGGAAACCAGCACAACTTGTACAAGGAAAGGTCATTGAAGCTTCCATAGATACATCCAAACTCTCTGAGTGACTGAATTGCTGGGTGGAGGGCTGTGGGGACCATGGTCTTGGGGAACATCTAGCTCAATTGGCATAACACAGTATAAAGACAATGTTCTACATTTTACCTTGGTGAGTAGCATCTGGAGTTAAAAGCCTGTGAACAGCCAGCCATCTAAGATACTCCACTGGTCTCTTCCCTTTGGGAGCAAGGGAGACTGAAGAGAACAGGATATAAGGAAAAGATTAGTCCAAAGGACTAATGGACCACAGTTACCAAGGCCTCCACCAGACTGAGTCCAGTACAGCTAGATGGTGCCCGGCTACCACCACTGACTGCTCTGACCAGGATCACAACAGAGGGTTCTGGACAGAGCTGGAGAAGGATGTAGAACAAAATTCTAAGTCACACAAAAAAGACCTGATTTACTGGCATACGGGAGACTGGAGAAACCCCAAGAGTATGACCCCCAGATACCCTTTTAGCTCAGTGGTGAAGTCATTTCCGAAGTTCACCGTTCAGCCAGGGAGTGGACAGCCCCATAAAACCAAATGGGACTAATGAGGCCCAGCAGTCCAAGGACAGGGGCCAGAAGGCAGAAGGGGACAGGAAAGCTGGTGATAGGGAACACTGAACAAGGATAGTGTTGATGTGTTGTGAGGTTGTTAACCATTGTCATAGGGCAACATGTGTGCTAAGTGTTTAATGAGAAACTATTTTGTTCTGTAAACCTTCATCTAAAGTGAGAATAGCAGCACAATTGGAAGAGTGTAGTCGATGTCACTGAACTGTGCATGTGGAAATTTTTGAAATGGTGTATCTTTGGCTACGTATATTTTCACCAAAAAAAAAAAGGTCAAGAAGGGAGCGTGTTGACATGTTGTGGGGTTGTTAACCAATGTCATAAAACAATATGTGTACTACTGTTTCATGAGAAACTATTTGTTTTGTAAGCCTTCACCTGAAGTACAATAAAAAGAAGAAGAAAAAAAAAAAAGATTTCTTCTTAGTAGTTCATCATTTCTAAGGATCAGATCTGTCCCTGTTCTACAAAATGAAGTTGACACGTTTCTGCTATATAGACATAATATTTTGTAAACTACATGTGCTGTACAAATACCAGTTAAAACTGGGCAAAGGAGGTGTCAATGAGCTCCTAGAGAGGAGAAGCTGTAGATCAGACACTGGGTATTATCTGTCAGGGATATTGTGATGGGCATTTCTGGACTAAAACACTTCTAAGCTTCCTTCCAACTCCAAAATTTTATGATCCTATAATCATAAATTCACACCCATATTCATTGTTGACTCTGTGTATGACATATATATACACACATATACATTGTTGTTAGGTACCATCCAGTTGGTTCCAACTCATAGTCATGCTGTGTAAACAGAACGAAGCACTGCCCAGTACTGCACCATGCTCACAATCATTGCTATGTTTGAGCCCATTGTTGCAGCCACTGTTCCAATCCATCTCGTTAAGGTTCTTCCTCTTTTTCACTGACCTTCTACTTTACCAAGCATGATGTCCTTCTCCAGGGACTGGTCCCTCCTAATAACATGTCCAAAGTATGTGAGAAGTAGTCTAGCCATCCTCCCTTATAAGCAGCATTCTGGCTGTACCTCCTCCAAGACAA
This sequence comes from Dugong dugon, assembly GCA_030035585.1. Taxonomy (NCBI): domain Eukaryota; kingdom Metazoa; phylum Chordata; class Mammalia; order Sirenia; family Dugongidae; genus Dugong; species Dugong dugon. Next base: position 160,510,330 of record CM057462.1, read on the forward strand.
ATTTGTTTGTTCCTCTAGCAGTCCATGGTGTATTCAATATTCTTTGCCAACACCATAATTCAAAGGCATCAATTCTTTGGTCTTTTTTATTCATTGTCCAGCTTTTGCATGCATATGAGTCCGTTGAAAATACCATGGCTTGGGTCAGGCACACCTTAGTCCTCAAAGTGAATGACATCTTTGCTTTTCAACACTTCAACACTTGAACAATGGTCCAGTTATGAGAATTTGTGCAATCCACACTGAAAGCTGTAGTCTTTTATCTTCATTAGCAAGTGCTTCAAGTCCTCTTCCCTTTCAGCAAACAAGGTTGTGCAATTTGCATATCAATGGTTGTTAATGAAACTTTCTCCAATCTTGATGCTGAATTCTTCTTCATAAAGTCCAATTTCTTGGATTATTTTCTCAGCATACGTATGGAATAAGTATATTGAAAGGCTACAACCCTGACACACACCTTTCCTGACTTTAAACCACGCAGTATCCCCTTGTTCTGTTTAAACTAATGCCTCTTGATCTATGTGCAGGTTCTTCATGAGCACAATTAAGCACTCTGGAATTCCCATTCTTCACAATGTTATCCATAATTTGTTATGATCCACACAGTCAAATGCCTTTGTATAGTGAATAAAACACAGGTAAACATTGTTATGGTATTCTCTGCTTTCAGCCAGGATCCATCTGACAACAGCAATGATATCCTTTGTTCCATGTCCTCTTCTGAATCCAGCTTGAATTTCTGGCAGTTTCCTGTCAATGTACTGCTGCAACCATTTTTGAGTTATCTTCAGCAAAATTTTACTTGTGTGTAATATTAATGATATTATTCAATAATTTCCACATTTTATTGGATCACTTTTCTTTGAAACGGGCACAAATATGGATCTCTTCCAGTCAGTTGGCCAGCTAGCTGTCTTCCAAATTTCTTGGCATAGATAAATGAGCACTTCCAGCATTGCATATGTTTATTGAAACATCTCAGTTTGTATTCCGTTGACTCTTGGAGCCTTGTTTTTTTTGCCAATGCCTTCAGTGCAGCTTGGACTTCTTCCTTCAGTACCATTGGTTCTTGATCATATGTTACCTCCTGAAATGGTTGAAAGTCAATTCTTTTTGGTACAGTGACTCTGTGTGTTCTTTCTATCTTCTTTTGATGCTTCCTGTGTTGTTCAATATTTTGCCCATAGAATCCTTCAATATTGCAACTAGAGGCTTGAATTTTTTCTTCAGTTCTTTCAGCTTGAGAAATGCCAAGTGTTCTTCTCTTTCGGTTTTCTAACTGTGGGTCTTTGTACATTTCATTATAATACTTTACTTTGTCTTCTGTTTAGCTCTTTTACTTCATCATTTCTTCCTTCGCTCTGGCTACTTTACATTCAAGAGCAAGTTTCAAAGTCTGTTCTGAATCCATTTTGGTCTCTTCTTTCTTTCTTGTCTTTTTAATGACCTTTTCTTTCTTCACGTATGATGGCCTGATGTCATCCCGTAACTAGTCTGGTCTTCAGTAATTAGTGTTCAACATGTCAAATCTATTCTTGAGATGGTCTCTAAATTCAGATGGAATATACTCAAGGTCCTACTTTGGCTCTTGTGGCCTTGTTTTAATTTTCTTTAGCTTCAACTTGAACTTGCTTATGAGCAATTGATGGTCTGTTCTGCAATCAGCCCCTAGCCTTATTCTGACTGATGATATTGTGCTTCTGCATTGTCTCTTTTCACAGAGGTAGTTGATTTGATTTCTGTGTATTCCATCTGGCGAGGTCTATATGTATATACACACACATATATACATCTTATATATGTGTGTGTATATATACACATGTGTAAATATAAATCATAAACAGTAAACTGTTCTGATTATTTAACAATATTTCATGAATGTTTTTCCATGTCAATATCTTTTTACTTAACTTTGTTTTTATGACTTTATAGCATTCCAATGAAGTTGAGAAATTATTTAATAGTACTCTAATGTTAACAGTAGGGTTTCCCCCCTAATTTTTGATATTATAGAAAGCATCGATTAATACCTCTAGCTAAGTTTTTGTGGATATTCTCATTTATTTTATTTAGATAAAGTTCTGGGTCAAAGTGTGTGCACATTTTTTCAGGATTTTGATGACTGTTGAGAGATTGTCTTTCAGAAAGACTGTATAATTTGCATCCCACCAGTAGTCATGTCATGACTTTGAGAGTCCTCTCTTGATCAGAACTTTTTGGTGATATAAATCTGTCATGTGAGCATTCCTGGGGGATTAGAGTTGCCTGGTTAGACCCTCTCCAGGACAGAAAAGTGGACAGCACACCCATTTAATGAACAGACTTAGGAGTTAGGCAGAATTTGATTCAAATTCTGACTCCAGCATCTATTGGTTTGGTATCTTTGGACATTTTACTTAACCTCTCTAAACTGGCTTCCTAACCTGTAAAACAACAGAACCTATCTCAGGATTTTTTGTGAAGATAATTTACATAAAAAGTGCTTAACATAGCACCTGACACATAGTAACTGCTTTTGAACCTTTAGCCAATATTTCTAAGGAGCCCTGGTGGTGCAAACGGTTAAGTGCTTGGCTGCTAACCTAAAGGTTGGATGTTGGAATGATTACAGCCAAGAAAACCCTATGAAACAATTCTACTCTGTTACATGGGGGTCCCTTTGAGTGGAAATCAACTTGATGGAACCTAACAACAATATTTTGACTATACTATGTCTAGTAGTTTATTCCTAGTAACAGCTTTTTTTTCCTAACTGTGAATGGAAGTGTAAGGTGGAACAAGGAGGAAGAAAAGGAGAAGAAAAACTTAGGCTGTGCCAGAGAAGAGTTTTTTAAGGTAAAGAAGGAAATGTCTTTATCTTGTTGGACAGTCTCTACTCTTTGAGCCCTATCTTTCCCTATAAAATTTGCAGCAGTTGGGAAAGGCTCTTCACCTGCTAGAGGGCATGGGATTTCACCTGTCTTGTGAGCTTTTTGCCTGTTGCTTCTCTTTGCCCTGAAGACGGCTCTACTGACCTTGACTGTCCAGGACATAGCGTTGATCCCAGGAAAGACAGTAATAGTTGTGTTGACAGATACTTTTCAACAGCTGTATGGTGTCTGGGAGGTGGAGAGCAGAAGATGTGGGAGGAGAGTGGCTCAGGCTTAACCCATTCTTGATCTCAATAGTATTTCCTTTGTATGAAATCCTTGTATTTATATAATTCTCTTTGCCTTTGAGAGCTAGCTTTTTATTTATTTAATTTTTAACAGATTCTCTTAATAATTTTCTTACAAAAATAAAGTAATACTTAAGTACCATTAAAGTAACATTTTAATAACACTAAACTAACATTTAAGGTTCAACACTCCACTATGAGCAATTTAAAACTCTTCAAGGTATTGTGTATGTAGAGTAGGGGGCACTCCGAGAATGAGATGACCCCAAAATGTTCCAGATTACTTCATATCATCTTGCACCTTCAGTGGCACATTTGACCTGTTGAAGATGCAATAGGGGTCCTTACCATTGGAAGAGACAGAATTTATTTTGTTAAATTTCATCCCAGTTTTCACAGTAGATAATATTCACATGTGGTTTTTATAGTTATTTTCCTATTTATTAACCACAGTGTATGTGATATCATAGCCAAGGCCTCTTTAAAATGTTATTAAAGTGCTTTAAATGCATGACATTTTAAGTGCTAATCCCATGGGACCCTTTTATAATGCTGGTGTTGAGGGATAAGACTAACAACCGCTTGCAAGTTGACTCTGATGTCAGGCTTTGCCTCTTGGATTTGTTATATTTTAAGGACAAATATATCTAGAATATCTGAGTCAGTGTGACAAACAAGACATATAATAATGAGATTCTATAGAAAAATAGTTGATTAGTATATTTCACAGTAAAATTTCATTGAGGGGATAAAAACTATATTTATTTATTTTTACATACATTCATTAAGAACTTACTGAAATGTAAAACTCAGTCATTCTAGGGAATACCTCTTAAGATCCCTGCCCTTGAGAACCTGCAACCCATTCATTTACAATTTGCTCTAAATGTAATGATTCTCAATAAAGAGCAATGGGAGGTCTTAGAGGATTAGTGTTATAGTGTAGACTTTGTTGTTAGATTGGGGTTTGATTCCATGTTCTGTCTCTTATTAACTGGGTAAACTTATAAACTGTACTTAATCTGTCTGAATTTTATTTTCCTTATCTGAAAAATGGGCACACCTAACCCATGGTGTGTTTGTGACAAATAATTTGTGTAAAACTTTTATACAGTACCTGCAGCAAAGTACATGATAAATAGTAGCTAACAACGGTAGTTAAAACAAAAAGGTGGTGATATAGAGGTACTTGGTGGGATGAGCTAGGGTTTTGAAGAGATGTAAGGTTTAAGCTAGACTAGATTTGAGGAGAGGGCATTTCATCTGTCAAGGATGGTGTTATCAAGGATGTGGAACGAGATGAGAGAGTGCTGGGCATCTTTAGAAATTGAGACTTAGACGGAGAGGCTGGAATGTAGGGTACACAGTTTGTCTCACAAGAAAACCTATCCAATAGTACCAACTGATTTAGGCCTAGTAAGATAGAAAAGTAGTCTGGGAGAGCTGATGAAGGGCCTCTATTGTCAGGTTAAGAAAGCAGGGGTCTATTTGGGTGGCAGTAGGGAGCCTCTCTGTGATTTAGGAGGATTCCTCTAGCAACATGAAGGCTGGATTGCAGGTGGAGGAAAGAAATTAGAGACAGGCAATTTCAGTAGTTCAGACAAAAGTTAAGTACAGAGCTCTTTCTCCTACAGCAGAATAGTAAGTATCACCTTTGGTTTGAAAGGGCCTTTTTCTAACTTAGCAGTTAACAGGTTTTGTGTAATTTGTTCTGTACTTAAATGCAATCATTCATTCCCCCAAGGTTAGGCTCTCTTTCTCCTCTTTCCCTTCACAGATTCTCTCACAGACAATTGCCTGTTTATATTCTTCCTTTACAACTTCACTGTCTTGAGAACAAAACTGAATGTCAGACTCTAGGCCATTGATTCCTGAGCCTGGTTGTACCTCAGTGTCGCTTGTTAGAAATACAGAAACTTGAAATGTCTGGTTTGGTAGATCTTTGCTGGATTCAAGAAACTATTCTTTTTTTAAAGTTTCCCAGGTGATTCTACAATCAGCCAGGTTGGGGAAACACTGTGCTAGATCTTAAGCTTGTTGAGTAAGCCTTTGTCTTCATCTTGGAATCTATAGGGCCTATCACATTATCTGGCCCCAAATAGGTGCTCAATAAATATTTAGTGCATTGAACTAAAGTGTCATAATAAGTGCAGACAGGAACACCAAACCTTAGGAAAATAGTAGCTGTATAATTCCTAGCTAGACAACTAAGGAAATCTTAGAAAAGAACAATTTCTGCTTCTGTGATGGCAGGGGGCAGGGATGGAAACCCACACTTGAGCTTTCCTTGATTGATTGCCCTGTAACTTGAGGCCTGACTTTGACCTGAGGGTCAGAGCATAGGGTCTACCAACTTGCAAACTAATAAAATATTGTTAAGGAGAAAGCAGGCATTATCGCAGAGTTCCATTTTTTACAGCAAGAGTTAGGGCCTGATTTCCAAAGTTAGTTCACCTTATTAGTAATCAAAGAAATGAAAATTAAAACAAAAATACTTTAATAGTAGTTAAAATATATATTTTTTAAATGTTAAGAGCTGATGCTATCAACACTGTGGTGAAATCACAATGGCTCAACCATTTTGGAGAACAATATGGTATTTTATAAAATATCCCTAAATTTTATTTGACTCAGTGATTTCATGTCTATGAATATATCCTAAAAATTATTCAAAATATTAGAAAAGGCAATTTCACAAAAATGCATATTGCAGAGCAATTTATAAACTGAAGCAACTAAAAGTCTTATAATAAAGGACTAGTCAAATAAATAAATTTATGGAACTTTAGAGAAATGAAATCCTGGTACATGCTACAACATGGATGAACCTGGAAAACATTAGGCTGAATGAAATAAGTTAGTCACAATAGGACAAATATTAAATGATCCCACTTTTATGAAATATCTGGGATAGGCAAGTGTATAGAGACCACGGTTTATTAGTGGTTTCCAGGGGTTGGCGGGATGGAGGGGAACAGGGGGCTCACTGCTTAGAGGATACTGAACTTTTAAGGGTGATGGGAAAATTTGGAAAATGATAGTGGTAAAGGTTGGACAACCTGATAAACAATTAACGTCACTAGATTGTACATATAAAGAATGTTAAAAAGGCAAATGATTTGTTACATATATATTTAACACAGTAACACACACACATGTATAATATGGAGCCCTGGTAGCTCAGTGGTTAAGTGCTCAATTACTAACCAAAAATGTGGGCAGTTCGAACCCACTAGCCACTCCACTGAGGAAAGATGTGGTGGTCTGCTTCCGTAAAGATTATAGCCTTGGAAACCCTATGGAGCAGTTTTACTCTGTCCTATAGGTCACCATGAGTCAGAATCAACTTGATGGCACACAGCAACAGCAAGTAATACTAAGCATATTTAAAAGAGACTGGAGGGAGAGCACAGGAATAATTCCAGTGTTCAGATGGTGGGATTATGAGTGATTGTTTTAATTTTTTTTTCTCTTTTTCCTAAAGTCTGTGATAATTTTATGCTTTAAAAATTAAAATACAGACACACTCACAAATGCACACCAAAGTTGGCAATTGAATCACAGTCACTCAATGAGCCAGTAGCAAAATTCGAGCAATGATCCAGCAGAGTATAATCCCTCTCCCTCCACCCCTCAAGGAGCGCCACATCATTTTATGAAAGATAGCATTTGGCTTTTGCTATTCATATTTCTTTAGAGTTTGAAACAAAACTAACAAATTAACCAGAAAAAAATTACCCAGACAACACCATCTCCCTTCCCCACTATTCTCTTCAGGCCTTGTGTCAGAAGAGGTTTTTTTTTTCCTCTCTCTTTTGAAAAACATTTTTCTGTCTTATTTGAAAATGACTTATATCTGTACTGCCCCAGATTAGTTTCTGGGTCTTGGTGCGCTTTTCAAAGACATCCAGGAGAAAGAAGCCGATGGGGCGAATGTGTAATGTTAAATAAGGTCATGTTTGCTGTTGTTGGTTATCCTCCCCTCCCCCCACCCCACATGACACAGTACTATTTTTAACTGAGACAATTGGTGAGTGACTCAGGAGGACCTTTCAAAGCCAAATGGCAGCATGCAGCAATAAAAGTTGCTGTTAACTATGAGGAAAATAACTAAGGCGGTAAGCTGAAACTGCCCATTTTCTGCTTTTAATGCATCTGGCAACAAAATAATGCTACAATAAACCAGGTTAAAACTGCCTTGCTATAATACAGATATAGGTATGCTGTGGGTTAAATATTTTTTCCTCTTTGTTCAGAAAATAAGTTTAGAAACTGCTGAACAATAAACACCCCTCTTTGCTGTTCACACGATACATTTGTATGAGGAAGACTATTTTTCAAATAGATTTCACCACAGATTGCTTATTTTTGTGGCCATGGGTTGGAGATAAAATTTAGAGAATAAATGCTCCAAAGAACATACTTTAGGGAACGCTGATCTAGTCTAATATCCTCATTTGTACAGGTGAGAAAAATGGAGACCTAGGGAGGTCTAATGACTTGCCCAGGCACACCCAGCCATATTTTGGAGTACTAGAACTGGAACTAGAACCCTATCTAGTAGGTTTTTCCACAGTACCAGATTGTGTTTATCCCTCACAGTGGTAACACAGAAACTGCAGTAGATGTGTTAACTAATATTGTTATTATTATTTTTGTATTTAACTTTCTAGCTAGAATCATTAGTGTTCTGTTGCTCCCAAATGATCTATATGCTGCAAGCATATTCGTTCCTTTTTGATGCCATTGAATCAACTCTGACTCATGGAGACCCCATGTGTCTCAGAGTAGAACTCTGCTCCATAGGGTTTTCAGTGGTGGATTTTTTGGAAGTAGATCACCAGGCTTTTCTTCTGAAGTGCCTCTGGGTGAATTTGAACCTCCAACCGTTCAGTTATCAGCCAAGCACATTAACTGCTTGCACCACCCAGGGATTCCCCTTTGAATGGGAGGCACTTTATACTGACAGGTCATTTTATTAAGGTCCTATGGCTGGTAAATCCTAGAGCTGAGACTTGAGTCAGCTTTTACTGCCACATTAAGCTGCCTTTCTGGACTGATATTAAACAGTGAACCTTGGTGTGATAATTAAGGGAATGTCAGGGGGAGGTTAGCCCATGAAGGGGACCTGTCTCTCCTAAGCCTAGGTGAAGTGTTCCTAAGGAGCAGGAAGGGAACTCTAGAGACCATACATCCTGTTGCAATAATAGTAACCACGATATGTTTGGCTTTGAAAAGTACTCTACCTTATGCTGTCTCAAATGACTGTTTTAAACATCTAAGGCATAGTTTCACCCTTAGGGAGCCATGTCTAGAATCTTTCTCTAGAAAGCTATCATTTTCCAGCCCCATTAAATCCATATTGTGCCTCTTTTTCTTCAAAATCTCAACCACTGGGAAGAGAGCACAGGCCTGAGGCTGTTAAGGTGAGAATAAGCAGCATGCCCATTTCACATTGCCTTTGCTCTGGTAATCAAAAGGTTGACGGTCAGAACCCACCCAGAGAAGCCCCCGAGGAAAGACCTGGCGATCTGCTTCCAAAAGGTCACAGGCTTGTAAACCCTATGGAATAGTTCTAGTCTGCACACACGGGGTCGCTGTGTGTTGGAGCTGACTCCATTGCAACTGCTTTTTTGTTTTGCTCCGGTAAGAGAACAGCCTAAAGGGCAAACTCAATGGCCCAGTGTTTCAGAAGAGAAGTTTGGGTTAGGGGCTTAGAAAAGATCACATGCCTTACTCTCAGAGAAGAAAAAAAAAAAAAAATGCTGAAAAGCAGGTCAATAACTCTCTCTTGCTGTAAGAAGAGGGCTGCTTCCAGGCAGTGAGTTGCAAGAACTGGATAAACGTGGGGGTGGGGGACGCTCTTAATTTAAGTCTAGAGTTGTCATTATGTATTAAGTGCCTGCAGACTTTTGTCTAAATTTTAATAAGCTACCTATATGTTTGGCTGGGTTGATTGAATCCACCTGAATAATTTCCTGCCTATTTCAGCAGCATTAATCATATGCATTAATCATATGTACTGTTTCCTGACACTTTACTAATGTGGGCAGGGACAAAAGCTGTAGTTTCATTCTTTTTGCTATGCCTAAAAAAACCCATATATACTCATATGGACGATTGACACTTGAAATAGAGAAGAGAGTATTTATTTCCATTTTAAATGGCCAGGATATTTACGTAAGCTGTACTGTGCATGGCAGCCCTGGTTGCACAGTGGTTAAGAACTTGGCTGCTAACCAAAAGATGGGCAGTTGGAATCCAACAGCGGCTCCTTGGAAATCCTTTGGGACAGTTCTACTCCTTCCTATAGGGTCGCTGTAAGTTGGGATCGACTTGACGTCGATGGCAACAACTACTATGCAGTATGCTGGGAAAGGATTGAGTAATTTAATTAAATGAAAGCAATTAAAGGATTCCCATTTGTTTTTGTTGCTAAATGCCATCAAGTCAATTTCAGCTCATAGTGACCCTATGTGACAGAGTAGAACTGCCCCAAACTATTTTCTAGGCTGTAATCTTTACAGGAGCCGGGTGCCAGGTCTTCCTACCTTGGAGCTACTGGTTAGGTTTGAACTGCCAGTCTTGGTTTGCGGCTGAGCACTTAACCTTTGCACTAACAGGGCTCATTTTGTCCTCACAAAAACACTATGAGGTCATAGTGTTGAGCATTTTACAGACAAGGAAACAGATAAATCTCAGAGAGATTTTTTCAAGGTCACATAAATAATAATGATGGTGTAAGAATTCAAACCCAGAACTGAACTTGTTCTCCTGCACCAAGCTGTGTAAGAGTAAACGTGCTCTGGAACATGCTTTTATGTTTCAGTGAAGATTCTACAGACACTTCAGAATTACTCAGGACCTCAGAGGAGTGTTCCCAATATCAAGCATTATTGTATTATAGACATATTCATATATACATTTATATGTACAATATATATTGCATGTAAAATAAAATTGCCCATTGCTGTTTTCATTAATAGAAAATTGTATTACAAAAAATTTTCCACAGCATGGATAAAATTCTGGACTGCTTACCCCAATATGAATACGAAACACTAATTTAAAATTTGATAGCCTTTAAGAGGCACTGGGAGACTGTTGCCTTCATCTGTAAGGTTAGGATAACATCTGATCCTATTTGTGACATGCACATTCAGGGATGTGAAGAAAGTACTTACGTGAAAACAAAACAAACCTGTTGTGGTAAAAGCATCCCATGACTTTGTCAAGGGACCAGTTTTTGCAAATTTCTCAACCTGGTAAACTTCTTAGGAGTCATGAAAAATGCTTATAAAAATGGGGATTAGCATTTTGAATGTGCCTGTAGAAATGCTTCATATGGGAAAACATCTTAGTGGTTTTATTATGCCGAATTAAGCCAAAGAAGGATTATTTTTGCATAAAATCTCTCACCTAACTAGGAACACCTGGTGTACAATTGTGTCACATCAACTGATGATGTCCCAAATCCCCTTCCAGACAAAATCACATTGCTGAGGTTAATTCTTTTCTGATTAGAGGGTACAGTCGGTTCTCCTTTCATACTCTTGGGGGCTGCATGCTGCAATCTCTCAAACGCACAGGCCCAGCTACTGCTTGGCCAGCTAGTTTTCCGCTGTCTTTCCTTTCTTTGGCTTATAAAGTGATCATTTAAACAACCCACCAACATGCTGAGCTTCTCAAGGAGCAGTCTTTACACATGCTGACACCTCATGTGTGTAACTGGTGAAAGGGCTTCAATTTTATTGAAGGACTTGAATCAGCTGCTATGAATTTCGAGGTATAAAGTGCCACAAGCATTGTTAGCAATGACAAACCAGGGGCTTGTCTGAGATTACTCTTAATAAACAGAATTCTAATTAGACACTTCTTAAGGCTGTCTGAAATCTTTCAACTTTTCCTTTGTACATCTGATGAAAACTATGGGTACTCTACCCAGAAAAACGTACATACATTCAACATTTTCAGGGGGTCCTTAGATGCACAGAAACCTATCCACTCCATTAACCATTGAGAACCTCTGTTTTACAATGTCTACTCTTACATCCGTCGTCAATACCCATTGCAGTATTATTTTCAATAACTAATATTTATCTGTGTTACACTTGGTATCTTGTGGTGAAATCGTCTACTTAAAAGAGGCAGACACTTTCACCTGAATAATTTACTATCTAGTTGACTCTGACTCCTGGGGATCCCCAGCTGTCCTCCACAGGGTTTTCAATGACTTATTTTTCCGAAGTAGATTGCCAAGACTTTCTTCTGAGGTGCCTCTGATGGACTTGAACCTCCAACCTTTCTGTTAGCAGCCAAGGGTGTTAACCTTGTGTACCACCCAGGGACTCCCTAAATACTTTAGACTCTAGCTTCTAAGAATAAGTTCATAATTCTGCATAACTACAATATCATTATTTTACTCCCCAAAATGTAACATATACAAATTTCTCCAAATGTCTCAATAATGTCCATTATACCTATTTTTTTTCTAAAATCCAAAATCTAATTCAGGATAACATATGTTACATTTATTTGTCATATCTTTGTAGTTTTCTTTAATCTAGAAGCATCCCTTGATGACTTTTGTCTTTCACGATAATGACATTTTTGAAGAGTCAAGGCAGTCCTTTGTAGAACGTTCTACAATCTCCTTATGATTAGATTTAGGTTAAGTCTTTTTGGCAAGAATACTCCATAAGTGATGTGGGAACTCACTTTTAAGCACAGTTCTTGCTGTTTTTGGAGCACTCACAAAGAACATACTATCGGGTTCCTTACCTTTTAGGCACTCCTTAGTTAAGACAACATTAATCACACATAAGATATACACACACACAGAAAGTACAAATTTAAAAAGATCAGTCTTTTTTAATATGTCTATTTTTAAGCTGGCTATGGATCTCATGAGGATATTTTGGAAGGAGGTAAGAATCCATTATTTCACTGGCTGCAGCCTGGGAAGGTTTTCATTAAGGGCAAGGGGTTCAGAAAGAGGATTGAGGTGGCTGCAGACCTGTGGCCTTAGTGTTAGAAAACCTACAATCTGTGGTGGAACGGCGCCAGCAAAGCAGAACATGATCAAAGAAGCCAGTGGGGAGCTGAGAGAGATGACATGGACCAGAGTAGATTGACAGAAGACTTTAACTCAAAGAATTCTAGATCCAATGTTGAGTAAACCTTTTGGTAGTTTACTACGGTTTGCCCTTGGCAAACTATTTCTTTTTGTTTCTAAGAAATAAAGAAAGGAGGAGAGGGCTTGAGAAGCCTTTTGGACAGAAAATAGCATTGAGAGAAACAATATTTTGATGAGTTAGTGCGAAATGAATTAGAAACATGTGGACTGAATTTCCCTTGAAATACAAATGGATTGAATAATTAATGGAAAAAGCACTTGGCAAAATGTACTTGAGGTTTTTATTGAACCCAAACCAAAGCATTTGAAAATATTTTGAAATATGTGAAAAGTACAATATACATCTGGATTTGCCCAACCCTACTGTGGATACAGGAAATATTTTTATTTAACATTTATATGATAGCTATAGAGTGCCTTAATCCTAAGGTATTTCTTACAACAGCCCTGTGGTCTAGGTCATAATTATTATTTTCATTTGAGGTAAGGAATTTACCAGCACTTGCACGTCGGGCTTTGAGTAGAACCTTCAACTGGTCTATGCTCTTTAGAAGTTTTTAGAGTAAGAATGGAACCCTGATGGCACAGTGGTTAAGAGCTAGGCTGCTAACCAAAAGGTTGGCAGTTGAAATCCACCAGCCACTCCTTGGAAACTCTATGGGGCAGTTCTACTCTGTCCTATAGGGTCGCTAGGAGTCGGAATCAACTAGACGGCAACGGGTTAGAGTAAGAATGTCCAAGTCTTAGCTTTAAATCTTAGTGACATTTTCATATCTTTTTAGCAGATTTTATCATTATGTAGTCTTTCTCTTTTCCCTGCTAGTATGTTTTGCCTTAAATACAATCTCCAGAAATTCCTATTACTACACAACGTTTTTTTGGTTACTCTTAGAGTTGGCTATGAGTCAGAATTGACTCTGCAGCAACAAGTTAGGTTTTTTGTTTATTTGCCTAAATATATACGTGGTAGGTGTAGTAATGGCCTCCCATGCCCTAATCCTGGGAGCCCATGAATATGTTAAGTGGCAATGGGAAATTAAGGTAGCCAATGGAATTAAGGATGATAAATTAGCTGACTTTATAATCATAAGATTTTATTGTAAATAATGTAATCAGAGGTGTCCTTAAAAGTGTAAAAGAGAGGTGGAAGAGAGTCAGAGAAAGAGATATAATGACAGAAGCAAGGTCAGAAGGATGTGATGTGAGAAGGACTCAACCCTCCATTGCTGGCTTTGAAGATAGAGGAGACCAGCCAAGAGCCAAGGAATTTGGGCAGCCTCTGGAAGCTGGAAAAGGAAAGGCAACTAATTCTCCATTTGAGCCTCTAGAAAGGAATGCAGCCCTACTGACACTTTGATTTTAGCCTAGTGAGACCATGTCTGACTTCAAACCGACATTTTTAGAATTGTGTTTGCTTATCACCATAGGTAATAATAAATTTGTTTTGTTTTAAGCCAGTAAGCTTACGGGAATTTGTTACAGCATCAAGAAAATTGATGTATACCTTGTAGCATCTTTCATTTTGAACCATTGTGTGCATCTTAACCGTGTCTCTTATAAGCAGCATATAGCTAGCTTCTCAAAATGAATTTCATTGCTTCTATTTTTTAGTAGATGTGTAATCCATTTGCATTTCTTGTGATTCTGGATCTATTGAAACTATGCCATATTTTTTTCTATTCTATTTTTATTTCCTGTTTTTCTGTCTTCTGTTGTTCAATCACTATTAATCACTTTTTTAGACATTCATTTCCCCCTTCTACTGAGTTATAGAATTATACAATTATTTAATTTTTTAGTGGTAACCTTACATTTTAAAAATTAAACTGTATTTTATTAAAGTATAACATACATTCAGAAAAATGCACAAGTCATAATTATACAGCTAGATAAATTATCATGAAATGAACATAGCCATGTAACCACCATTCAAGTCAAAAAAGAAAATATTACTCACGCCCCAGTAAGCCTCCTGGTGCCACCTCCCAATCACTACCCCTTTCCTCCTCCCAAAAGGTAACCACTCTTTTCACTTCTAACACTCAATTTCTGGTAGTTTTGCTAGTTTTTGTACTTTTTTAAAAAATGGAATCATAGAGTATATATTCTTTTTAGTGAAATTAATCTATGATGTGCATTTCTGTATTTCATTCATTTCCATATAGTGTATCCAAAGACATATACAAGAATGTTCATCAAAATATAATTCATAATAGCTCCAAACTGGAAACAACCTAAATGTCTATCAACAGTAGAATAGATGCATGCATTTTGGTACATTCATGCCTTTATATTTTTAACATGCATAATTAACAAAGTTTAAAGTTAACCAATATCTTTATCTATTTCTATACATGCAAGGACTTTAGGAAAATTTAACTCTTTTATGTTATTATTGCCTACAATATTAGTTCCAAACTGATTAAAACCTGACCCCCATTGGCTATTATCATTTTGTTTAATAGACGCAAAATATTTAGATTTTACATCATGTTTACCAATTTTTTTGCTTACCTGTACATGTTATTTACCCACTCTTTCTTTCATTCCAGATTAAATTTTCTTTTTGTTAAAGCATATTCTTTTATAATTCTCTTAGCAAAGATCTTAAAAAAGTAAATGCAGTCTTTCTATCTCTGAAAATGTCATTTTTGTCCTCTTTCTTAAAAGGTCTTAGGTGGAACTCCAGGTGGACATTTATTTTACCTCAGCCTTTGAAAGATTTTTTTTCTATTTTTTACTTACATCTGCTGCTGCGACTGAGAATTCTGCTTTTATTGTAATTGCCATTCCTAGTAACCTATTATTTTTATCTGATAGCTTTTAAGGTATTTTAATGCTCTGCAATTTCACTACAACTTGTCTAGGTGTAGATTTATCTTTATCCTGCTCAAAATTCAGTGTGCTCCTTCAAACCATGGCATGATATCTTTCTTCAATTCTGGAAAGTTGTATCCATGATCTTTTCCAAATCTCTCTCTTTTTTCCTTCTGGAACTCATATAAGATAAATGAAATAAAATTTTAATTCTTTCCTCTTTGTCTCTTAACTTCTTTTTCTATCTTTTGTCACATTTCTTTCCATGCCTATCTTTTGTGTAGTTCACCTAGATTTGTCTTCTAATTCACTAATTCTATCTTCAGCTGTATCTGGTTTGTTGTTTAAGCAATATATTAAACTTATCATATAAATGACTGTATTTCTCATTTTTAAAATTGTATTTGCTTATTTCTCAAATCTACCCTTTCTTTCTTTGTCTTTTTAAAATGTCCTATTTCTACTTTATATCGTACTTATTCCTGTCTATCTTTTAACATTTTACACATACTTATAATTTCTTTAAGATTGTTCTATTATCTCTGGTTTTTGGTGTGCAGATTTTCCCTCTTATAGAGTCTGTTGTCTCTTCTGCATGCTGGTTCATTTAATCACAATATTTGTATTGCTGTACTTGTAACATCATCTTCAGCACAAAATGCTTTCTCTGGAAGTTCTGTGTGTCTTGAGTTGCAGGAATAATTCTATACAATATTCTGCAAGATCCCTATGATTTCCTTGGACATACTCTAGTTTTCAAGTTAATTTCTAAGTTTTGGGTAACTCTACCTGTATGGGGACATGAACATCACATCCATATGCTACACAATCCTGGGTTTCCAGTTTTCGTTTATTTTCCACTTACAAATCCAAGTGGATTCTAAACTTACTTACTGCTCATCCCCTTCTCCTGTCTTCCTTGAACCAGACTCCTACACTCTCCTCTTTGTGTGGGCATTAAAACTATAGCCCTCAAATTTTCCCCACGAGCCTTTCAGCAATAATACCACTAACTCCTTTGATTTAAGAAAATTAAAAAATTCTCTCATCCATTCTGTCATCTGGGCATTTTTGTTTCTGGAGCTTGGCTATATACTTAATTATCATTCTTAGATTTGGGGAGAAGAGGATTTTTATGTGTTGGAAGTGAAAGAGGGGATTTTTCATGTCATCTCTGTCTATTTGACCGATGAGAAGTCTGGACAGATCACTTGACCTCTCTAGACCTTACATTCTTCAAAGGTAAAATAAAGCCAAACTCATTGCTGTTGAATTGATTCCAACTCCTGGCAACTCTATTTTATGAAATTCTTGTGTGATTAAAATGAAATCATGTATTAATAAATTATTTTTTATATTATAAAGCATTATACAAATATGATATGAGAAGAAATTAATATGCCAGAAAACTCAGGCTCTTTGGACAACTACTTTGGATAACATAGTCGAAAAATACATGATTATTTGTCCTGAACTTAACAGTT
The DNA here is from genome assembly GCA_030035585.1 of Dugong dugon. Taxonomy (NCBI): domain Eukaryota; kingdom Metazoa; phylum Chordata; class Mammalia; order Sirenia; family Dugongidae; genus Dugong; species Dugong dugon. The sequence continues at coordinate 160,526,924 of CM057462.1, forward strand.
TAACATTTAAATGGCTTTATCAGTGTTGAGGAAATAAGTAATGGCTAAGTGAAGGTGCGTCTGAGGGTGGGAGATTGGAGAGGATCGTTTCACAAAAGGTTGACATGCTTAAGATTATTACTGTAGTAGCATTGGAAATGAAAAGCAAAAGAGTGTTGTATTTGAGACAAATTCCCCTAATGGATGTAGTGAGAGGTGGTACAACAATGAATGGCATGGGGAATTCCTGGGCAATTGATCGTGGTTGTGTGGAGCTCAAGAGACTCTATGAGAAAAAGCCTCGGTGGAGGTTTGAGTCCACCCAGCAGCTCCTAAGAAGAAAGTCCTGGCAACCTACTTCTAAAAAATTAGCCATTGAAAACCTTATGGTGCATGCTTCTACTCTGACATACATGAGATTTCCATGAGACAGCAACTGGTTTGTTTTTATACACACACACACACACACACACGCACAAATACATATTATACATATTTATATATAATTATAGGTAAATATCTATTCATAATGACAGAGTATGTTGCCATTTAACAGCTGTGTGACATTGGGAAAGTTACTTAAGTTCTCTGTGCTTCAGCTTTCTCTTCTGTAAAATGTGCATAGTAATAGTATCTGCTTCACAGTGCTGTTGCTTTTTGGTGCAAGCTAGGAACAAATTAATGGATCTAAAGTAATTAGAACAGTCTCCAGAACATATTAAGTCATTAGTAAATGTTAGCTTTGTTATGCATATTATTATTATTATTTTAAATTCACTGATACTTCTAGATATTCCAACATTCTGAGTTCAGGGGAGCATGTCTTACTCAATTAGATATCCTCAGTTCTCAGTGCAGTAATGGGAAAATAGTACTTTGCTCCCTAGGACACTATGCTTAAAATATAGTGTTTGCCTGAGGTAACAATTTTTTTTCACAGTTTGGTCAGGAAAACATTATTATATGCCAGGATCCATGAGCAAGTTTCCTCAATGACAATAATACAATCTTGCACACTTCCATATATCTGAAAGTATATCACTTATGTACTTGGCCTCTGACAGTCTGATATATTTTAATTCCCCATCTGAAGAAGGTTTGGAATTCTGTCAGAGAGATTTGGTTTACATATTGTCCAAATACTGAGTTAAATCAAAATTTTCTTTTAAAATCCAAACACTTTTGCAAGTACTAACACAAATCAAGAAATATCATGTGAATCAAGTGCTTGGTCTGTTTTTTAGCAAGGAGAGATAAAGGGACTGTGACTATTGTATGTGTGCGTGTGGGTGAGAAAGAGAGGGAGAATGTGACAGGAGGGCAGAAGACTGAGGAGAGAAGGAAGAAGATAAAATATGGAGGAGTTCTGATAAGGCAAAAGGGCACAAAGCTAAGAAAAAGAGGAACCAAGGCATCAGCAACAACCTCCTGATTTCAAACATGGCAAACTTTCCCCCTTCTGTGGTCATTTTCAACAGTGACTTCCCCAGAGTAGTATGACTGGAAGACATTTCTTTGCTAGGAGCAAAGTATGGAAGCACCGGGGACTACTGTGTCTTTCTAGACTTTAAAGTAATGCAGTGGCAACGTTAGCACAAGCAGCAGGTTTTAAGGAAGAGGTGGGGGTTCCCTGCAATTTCCCTACTTCTGAGCAGTGATGTGTAGTATAATATATGATGAACAAGAACCCTAGGGACTAGAGTGTGAGCCTCTTCTGTAGTGATAGAGCCCAGGGAGCTTCTATTAGTTTATATTCTTACATGCTGATTATGGAAGTTTTTCTTTCCCCACAGTCTTGGCAACAGTAGATAGCATCAGCTAAACCTGTTCTTATTATTTTGTTAGAGTAAATTGGTACCTTACTGTTTTAACTAGCATTTCTTAAGCTCCTGTGAAAATGAACATTTTTAATATGTCTATTTGTCATTTTCATTTCTTCTTTTTTGGCTTGTCAGTATATATGCTTAACCCAATTTTTTTAAATCAACATGTCATGATATTTTTCATGTGCAGTTCAGACTTGGTTTTCTTACCTGAAGTTTTCTGCATGCTAGATGTAAAATTCCATTCTCACCAAATGCTCTATTGTCGAAAAATTATCCAACAATTGGAAACAGACTTCTAATTACTGGGTGATCTTTCAGGAAAGTTCTGGGTATGACTTTCTCCTGATTGTCTACTTTACAGCTCTTTTGGAACAGAGGTTATTGTACAGATTTTTGTCCAGTTGAAATGAAAATAATTCCTGTCTGGTAGAATGTATAACCCAGAGGTTTATAGACCTGTTGGGCATTAACTAGTTTTGTATCTAACCCATCAATCTATTAAATTGCTGCCTATATATACTTAACTTTTCAAACGTCTTAGGATTGATTTTAAGACCTTAGTGATTCACTCATTAATTAATGAGTTAAATTAAATCTTTGACATGTGTTCACTTTATATTTGCCTAAGATTCATGACTTTTACCTTTTCAAAAATTATTATTTAATGGTACTGGCTTTGAATATTTCTCCCCAACTCCACTAACATCCATGGCGTACACTGAAAACATAGAGAAGTTTAAAGTTTATTTTTCTAGAATTAGCAAAGACAGGTATTGTATTTTCTCCTAATTCCTCCCACTTTAAGGTTGAAATCTCAAAATGAAAAGGAGAGAAAGAAAACTCCAAAGCGAAAGACTCCAGCTCATGGTCTCTTTTCTTTTATTTAAAGTATACAAGTCCTTCCCATGAAGCCTGCCAGGACTCACAGCCTAAAGTTTTCTGTTTCCAGGTGGCTGTGGTGGGGTTTTTACAGCCCCACTTTCCATCTCACTCAGCTTGATTTTAATGGCTGCCTCTTTCAGGAGGTCTTAGTGAACTGTTCCAGGAAGGGTTATAACCTACATTAAATAATAATCATTAAAAAAGAAAGAGAAAATAAATTCCTTCTGTTTACACATCCAAACCAGAGGTCGTTATGAACAGGACTCTTGGCGGACTGGATAGAGACGTTACCCTCATAATTTCTCGCCTGGATTTCTACAGCTGCCTCCTAAATGTTCTTGCAGTCTCACATTCCACTCTTCCCTCGACCCATACCCCCACAACCACCAGCAAATCCATTTTGCATATACCACTGAAATGATTTTACTTAGAAGTAAATAAAATCATTTCATTCCCCTAATTAAAATCCTTCAGCGGCTCCTCTCACTACCTTGGGGATGTAGTTAAAGCACCTCCATATGACTAACAAGGCCCTTTAGCCCTGATCTCTCTATAACATCCCAGATATACCACGTGTGGCATTCCTACACAGTCCTTTTTTTCTAGCTGTTTTGACCTCTACACAAGTCCCTGAGTGCTCCATGCTGACACCTCCAAACCATTGAGCATGCTTACCTCTATGTAGAATGTTTCTACCTTCTTCTCCAGTTAATTCTGATTCATCCACCAGAACTCAGCTCTAGCCTTACCTTCGCTTGTAGGCATGACCTGATACCCACCCCCTCATGGCCTAGACTGATTTAGGGGCTATTTTGAGCTTCTTCTGGTAGCAGACAATGAATAGCCCCATTGTAGTGCTTTATATACTGCTTTATAATCATTGCTTTTATTCTATGCTACCCTAAAAAAAAAAAAAAAAACACAGTTGCCATCGAGTTGATTCTGACTTATAGCGACCCTATAATACAGAGCAGAACTACTCCATAGGGTTTCCAAGGAGTGGCTGGTGGATTCAAACTGCCAACCTTTTGGTTAGCAGCCAAGCTTTAACCACTGCACCACCGGGGTTGCATGTCAGCCTCATGCGACCTCAATAGACCAGGAACTAAATGTTGCCCCTTTTTGTATTCCCAGGACTTATCCCATTGTCTAATGCAAGTAATGCTCAACAAATGTTAAATGAATGACCTCATTTTATGATTTACATACTTGAGTAACAAAGAAATTACTTGAGATTATATGAGAAATTTTAGACACCCTTAAAGTGCCCTAAATTATTACCAAACTTAAATTTTTAAAAATCTGTAAGAATTTCAATAACCTCCTTGTCATTAAAAAATGATTCCATGAATATTTACTGAGCCTCTTGGTGTGTATAGTGCTTCAAGTGAAGTCACGGGGTAGAGGTACAGAATATTCAACAAATATACCTGTGTGAACTGCTTTGGGGAAGAGAGAGTATCTTGGGCTTCTCTTAAATCCCCTACAAGATCTAATATATGACTAGACATTTACAAGAGCTCAGTAAATACTTATTGTTGATTGACTGTTTGAAATATATACTGTTAGTGCTGCCAAGAAACTCCCAATCTAATTTATTAAGTGGTGACAAGTTAGTGATGCAATAGGGAAATTTGGAGATTATATCATAAAAGTAATTTTAGAAACATCTTATTGGTGGTCATCTTGTTCATAGCCTCTGCATTAGAGAGAATGGGCCAATTCATCTGCCTCATTTATGTAATGATAAGGTTTTAAAACTTTTTTGGTCCTTTTCTACCTAACATTCTATAGCTTCCACATTTAGTTATACAATGATGACTCACACCTCCATATCCCAATCATTAATCTGTCTCTTAAACTGTAAGCTATATTTCCAGCTACAGAACATCTGGGCTTAGATGTTCAGCAGGTACCTTATACACTACATGCCCAGATCTGAATGCATTGTCTGAACCTTCTTCTCCTTCCTCTCTCTCTAGGTTATTGATGACTAGGCTATCCATTATTTACTAATTTGTGGATAAATCACTTAAACTCTCTAGGCCTCATTTTTTCTGACTTGCAAAATTGTATAATAATAATTTTCTACTTCTTAGGATTGTTGGGAGAATTAAATGAATTACTATATGTTACTGTCACATTCTAAATTCTCAGTGAGTATTTCCTAGTATTAGTTTTCTTATCCAGGCTCCCTCTGATACCTCAGAACTGTCCTCACTGCCACCCTCTCCTTTACCTCTACATTCATGGTCGTTAATTCTTGAGCATTCCCCTTTGTTTCAATTCTTTCTTTTGTATCACTTATCCTATTGCACAGTAAGAAAAACAGACATCACTCCAGGTATTTCTAACAGAGGGAATGTAATGCAGGAAATTGGTTTAAGTAGGTGATAAAAAAGCTGAGAAGCAAAATAGTGGGCATTTAGCAAAAGCAGGTAGAAGGACAATGGGGCAACCCTGGTTTCCTCCCTCGTCTCACTCTCCAGTCTTCCTCCAGAGCCTCTTTTTGGTCAAATCTACATGGAAGCTAGTCAGCAATGGAGACCAGGAAAGGTAGTTGTTTTCTTGTAATACAAAGCAGAACAGATGAAGGGCCTGTTTCTGGAGTCCCACTAGCCTCTCTCTCTCTCTGTGTCACTCTCTGCCTCTCTCTTCTGTTGTTGTTAAAATTATTATTACCTCATGCCTAGACTATTTGTATAGCCTTCTCTCTGGCCTTTCTGGCATCATCTTCTTCCTACTTCAGTCCTTGCTCCATATTTCCTCCAGAGTTAGCTTACCATAAAACAAATCCATGCATGTCACTCTGGCTTAAAAATTTAGATTTGTTCTCCATTTCCCACAGGATGAAGTCCAAATTTCTATAGCATGGCCTACCAGGTCCTTCATTCTCAGAATCCAAGTTATTGTTGGTCAGAAATGGTTTAGTATTTCTTATGTTATAAACTAAAATCTATCCTCTTGTATCTGTCAATTCTATGCTATAGACAACTAGAATTTTACACCCAGCCTTTTCATGCCCCTTAATCTCCCTGGAAAACTTACATTTTTCTTTCAAGCAATGCCACTTTTCAAATTTTCCCCAGGGCCTCTGAAGCTAGTTGCACCTTACCTCTTCTGCATTGCTCCCTATGTCTATTCTAGTACTTTTTCTGGTGCATCAAATTGTCTGTTTTCCTGCCTATTTTATTGTTTCCTCCATGCACACCCCTCCTACACACATTGAACAGAATTTTGTGAGACTCTATAAATGTAAAATAACTGACCGATGCTGGATAGATTCAGTGTCAGGATTTGCCTTACTGAATGATTTCTTGTGGGTTCCAACCAGCAGCCAGTGACGGCTGCTATGTGAGTAAAGGTGGCCTTTCTGTTTTGTCAGACCACATAGATAGCAGGCTAATTCATTTCACCAGCTCTTCCAGTCAACCTGGTTGACATATTGAATGAAGATTTAATTTGAAAACTATTTTGTGCCCATCATCTCAGATTGGAGTTTTATTTTTTTGCATCATTTTCCTTTTTTTTTTTTCCTGACCCATAAATTTTCAAGATTCCCCTGGCCATGGAATTATGGTCACCACACACTAGGGTGTCCCAAGCCCTTGGCTGATGTATCTAAAATATTTTTGGTATGATATTTTCCAAGGAGCATAAAATTTCTTTGATATGGTAAATACTGTTGAAAATCAGTTGCACCTTTTTGGCTTGCATCATTTTGCCAGAGTCGTCTAAAGTAAGAATGTTCATGTTGCTACTCCATTTGACAACCAACTCTTCTTTTTCAAAAGAGGAACTGTTCAAATAATTTGTGCTAGCTTACTGTGCCTAGCGTAGATGCAACCCCAAAAGCTGGCAGCACAGCTTATTATTTTAAATTGTGAATAATCTCAGCTGGTCCACGTGGCTCCTTGTGTCTTTGAAGTGTTTGTTGGAGGTAGCATTTCAAAGAAAGTTAAAACTGGATTGACTAACAAAGAATAATTTATACATGCCTTTTAATAAATGCATACATGAAAGTTTTAGGCACGAAAAGGAGAAATCATACCTTTGGAACAAAGTTTGAAAGTATTTCCCATCTTGCTTCTATTCCTGGCCCATGACCATAGGTCTATAATACCATGTGTTAAGTGCAATCATGGAGACACAATCAGCTTGCCTATGTGAGGTGGGATTGGGGAGGGGAGAGAGGGAAAGGTATGACAAATGAGGCAACAATTCAGATCTTCTAAGATAAGAAGAATTTGGGAAATGACACCATCTCTTAGTTTGGACAGTAGGGTTGATAAGATGATTTCACCAGGGATATGCCTAATCTATCTACTTCATTTACTCTCCTTCTCTTGGCCTGGGACTATCCCAGGGAGAGACTGAAAATGGACATTGGCAACAGTGGTTTCTTTTTTTTGAATACATACTTAGATTTATGAAGACTTGGAATGAAATTATTAGCACAAGTTGTTAAAGCCTCTGTTTTCCCATTGCAGTATAGTGCTAGGCTACCAATCAAAAGGCTGACAGTTAGAAACCACTCAGAGGTGCCTCAAAAAACAGGCCTGGCAATCTGCTTGCAAAAAGTGTCACAGCCATGAAAACCCTATGGAGTGCAGTTCTACTCTGCAACACTTGTGGTCACCATGAGTCGGAATGACTTGAAGGCAACTGGTGGTGGTTTATAGCTTCAATAACTTAAAAGTCTCTCAGGGGCAGAAACTAGATGTTATTCATTTTTACACAGTAAGAGTCTTGCACAGTACCTGACATATGGTGACATTCAAAACATGCTTGTGTAATAAATTATTGAACATATAGAAATGTTTGGAAAGTATACACATGGAGTGAATACTAGGAAGAAATTCTTTCTTGTTCTGATTTCTGATATGACAAATAAATGAACAAATGAATTAATGAATGAGTAAATAAAGTTTCCTAGCTTCTCCCTTGACGACTGACCATGCCCCAAGTGATCTTCTTGTAGGACAAAATAAAGGTATAGAATGTCTGGATTGTGTAAAAGTGCATATTTAGCTAGGGTGAAGGCACTGAGAGCTCAATATTTTCAGATGCAACATTCAAGAGAAACTGGTTTGATTGCAATTCATGGATCCAGCAGTTAAAGCAGGAATGCAAGAAACAAAGCTGGCCACACACAGATGAGCAAAGCTAGTTCAGATGCTAAAACGGCAGATGTCAGACAACCTTCGAGGCCAACGGCTCACACACAGCCTGGCAGTATTTATTCTAAGAGGCCAAACCTGACCAGACAGAAATGTGAAAATTGGTCACTATCTCATGGTAAATCACGCCTTTATCTCCACAAGTGCTTCTCAACCCTTTTATATAAGGCACACATAGAAAACGATCATGAAAGTCACATTGGGATAAACTGCCAGAGGCAACCAAGCCTGAGGAGATCAATACATTGGCACACCTGTAGCCCATAACCAACAAATGATTGGAAACTTTGCTTTACTCAGTTACTCCATGTAGTTTGATGTGTCTGGAGCAGGGCTTCGAACAGGTTTGAATCAGTTCAGCCATTGCCGATGAAGTGAAACCAGAATAGATGCGAATTTTTTAACTTTGGGTGATCCAGAACCATAACTAGGAACAGGAAAAATTACAGGTTGAAGCCCTGGAATAAAATATTCGGAAGAGGCATAGTGAGCTCTTTCAGGAGCCTGATGTGTGAGACTGGATTATTGCCAGGACTGAAAATAGCGACATACATTCAAAGCTATGCGGTCAGCTGCCATCTTTAAGCAGGGCTCCGCTATTTCTGACTCTGCAAAATCCAAGGGGAAAGAGATGTGGTTGCTATGCAACATGTGTACACTGCCCTTGTTTTCTATGAGGGAGATTAAGTTTCTAGCAGGGCTTCCACTCAGTTTTTCTCCTTCTGGTTATGGTTCCAGTTAACCCAAATTTTTAAAATTCGGGTCTGTTCCGATGTTGCTTCTTCGACCTGATTGAACAAGGAACGGCCGGTTTGAAGCCCTGGTTTGGAGTAACACGGAACAAATAATCAGTCCTAAATGTATTAGGCAAGTTAAGCTGCTGAGTTCGGAGAATATAATTTCTTTGAAAGAGTACTTCACTGAAATATTATTTGTGGTAAAAACTAAACAAACCCAATTAATCATGACAGAACAAATGCAAATTGCAATTACATGCAATCATTCATTTGAGGCATGCAGTGTGTATTGGTTGATACCGGAATAAGCCCCTGTGGGTTGGTGAGTTGCTTTTTTTTTTTTTTAATTGTACCTTAGATGAAGGTATACAGAAACTTCTCATTAAACAGTTGGTACCCATATTATTTTATGACACTGGTTAACGCTCTCCCTTCTTGACCTTGGGATCCCTATTACCAACTTTCCTGTCCCCTCCTGCCTTCTAGTCCTTGCCCCCGTGCTGGAATGCACCTTTAGTCTCCTTTTGTTTTATGGGCCTGTCTAATCGAATTGGTAGACGTTCAACCCTTTCAGGAGGTAACATATGATCAGGAATGGACGGTACTGAAGGAAGAAATCCAAGCTGCACTGAAGGCATTGGCAAAAAACAAGTCTCCTGGAACTGATGGAATACCAGTTGAGATGATGCAGTGCTGGAAGTACTCACTCATCTATGCCAAGAAATTTGGAAGACAGCTACCTGGCCAACCAACTGGAAGAGATCCGTATTTATGCCTATTCTGAAGAAAGGTGATCTAACCGAATGCAGAAACTACCAAACAATATCAGTAATATCACATGCAAGTTAAAATTTTGCTGGAGATCATTCAAAAGCAACTGCAGCAGTACATCCACAGGAAACTGTCAGAAATTCAAGCTGGATTCAGAAGAGGGCAGGGAACCAGGGATATCATTGTTGATGTCAGATGGATCCTGGTTGAAAGCAGAGAATACCATGAAGATGTTTACATGTGTTTTACTGATTATGCTAAGGCATTTGACGTGTGGATCATAACAAATTATGGACAACATTGCAGAGAATGGGAATTCCAGAACACTTAATTGCGCTCATGAGGAATCTATACATGGATCGAGAGGCAGTTGTTTGAACAGAACAAGGGGATGCTGCATTGCTTAAAGCCAAGAAAAGTGAGCATCAGGGTTGTATCATTTCACCATATCTATTCAATCCGTATGCTGAGAAATAATCCGAGAAGCTGGACTATCTGAAGAAGAAGGGGGCATCAGGTCTGGAGGAAGACTCATTAACAACCTGCGTTATGCAGATGACACAGCTTTGCTTGCTGAAAGTGAAGAGAACTTGAAGCACTTACTGGTGAAGATCAAAGACCACAGCCTTCAGTATGGATTACACCTCGACATAAAGAAAACAAAAATCCTCACAACTGGAGCAATAAGAAATATCATGATAAACGGAGAAAAAATTGAGGTTGTCAAGGATTTCATTTTACTTGAATCCACAATCAACACCCATGGAAACAGCAGTCAAGAAAACAAAAGACACATTGCATTGGGCAAATCTTCTCCAAAAGACCTCTTTAAAGTGTTGAAAAGCAAATATGTCACCTTGAGGACTAAGGTTAGCCTGATCCAAACCATTGTTTTCAGTCACCTCATATATATGCGAAAGCTGGACAATGAATAAGGAAGACTGAAGAAGAATTGACGCCTTTGAATTGTGGTGCTCATAAAAAATATTGACTATATCATGGACTGCCAAAAGAACAAACAAGTCTGTGTTGGAAGAAGTACAACCAGAGTGCTCCTTAGAAGCAAGGATGGGAAGAGACTACGTCTCACTTTGAACATGTTATCAGGAGGGACCAGTTCCTTGTGCTTGGTAAAGTAGAGGGTCAGCAAAAAAGAGGAAGACCCTCAGCAAGATGGATTCACACAGTGGCTGCAACAATGGGCTCAAGTATAGCAACAATTGTGAGTATGGCACAGGACCAGGCAGTCTTTCGTTCTGTTGATCATAGGGTTGCTATGAGTTGGAACCAACTTGACGGCCCCTAATAACAAAAGCAACAATCTTTGGATAAAGGGTAAACCTCAGGAGTGACTTCATTACTGAGCTAAAAGGGTGCCTAGGGGTCATACTCTTGGGGTTTCTCCAGTCTTTTGTCAGACCAGTAAGTCTGGTCTTTTTTTTTGTGAATTTTAATTTTATTCTACATTTTTCTCCAGCTCTATCTGGGACCCTCTATTGTGATCCCTGTCAGAGCAGTCAGTGGTGGTAGCTGGATGTGGGGATATGTGCCATTGAAATATGGCTACACCAGTGACAACTTCAGCCCCTCAAAGGCCCATATGCTGCACACAGCATGTTGAGACTTGTCAGCAACATCTTGAGACTTGTCATGACTTGTTTTTCCAAAACCTATTGTCCCGTTACTGATTGGCTTGTTTACCTGAAGTCCATTCTCCCTTGCCCGAAACTTATTTTTATTCACCCAAAGCCCATTGTTCTGTGATTTGATTCACTACTTGCTGTAATGACTATAAATAAACTCCTGGGACTGAAGCCGGGGTCGACTCCTCTGAGTGACCCTCCTTGGCCCCACTTCTCTGTAAGAGTTGTGCAGTTGGTTACTGTCGCCGTTCCGACAGCTGGACACCATCTAGTTGTACTGGTGGAGGCCATGGTAGTTGTGGTCCATTAGTCCTTTGGACTAATTTTTCCCTGTGTCTTTAGTTTTCTTCATTTTCCCTTGCTTCAGAAACATCCTTGAAACCCTAAACATCAAATGAGGAGATAAAGAACTCAGCCAAGTACCAAATGGAATAAGAAACTGACAGAGAACAGAGAGTGGGGAGATATACACACAGAGGTCCCCTATCAGTTAATGCAGCTTGAATCTGCCATCTTGGACACCTATCAGAGACCAGAAAAAATGGAGTATGAGAAAGCAGTTTCACGGAGCTTCCAGCAGGAGAAAGAACAACTGGTAACTGGCAATATACACTTTCCCACCCCCTATACTTCTTCACCCCTACTCAGCCTCCTCTGCTTCCTGCACCACAGTTTCTTGGCTGGGAAACACCGGCTGCTTGGATTCTACCCACCCACACTGGCCGACTACCTGAGTGCCATTTGTTGACTGCTGGTGTTGTTTTTTTCAGCTTCTTTTGATTTCTTCCTTACCTCTCACCACCTCCCCCTCCTTTTGCTCAAATACTTGGCTCCGTGTGCCATCTTTGCTTCTTCCTGAGAGACTGTGGAGCTCTGCTAGAGTGTGGATCTGCTTCCTGGTCCGTGCTGCCGTGCTGGTGGGATCCTGGGGCTTTTTTTGTTTGTTTGTGTTGAATTGATTGTTTGGTTTCTTTTTCTTTTCTTGAGTTGGGAGCCCATTTTGGCCAGGCAGTGCTGCGTGGCTTGGGATCTACCCCCTCACCTTGCACAGAAACACAGAGGTATCCCTGAGGGCATTTCTTCTGTTGTAGTTTTTTTTTTTTTAATTCTGGTTTTTTTTGTTTGTTTTTTCTGTTCTTTTTTAAAAATTTGTTTTCTTTTCTTTTCCCTCTTTTTGTCTTTATTCATTACTCAGTTTCTCATCTCTCTATACCTTCCTTCTCTTCCTGTCACTTGAAAACCTGGTGCTGTATGACACCTCTATGCCTTATAGCCAGGCTGTACTTCAACACCTGGGAACAACTTACCCAGACCACGTAGGATGGGATCCCTGGCAGATTTTCTTTTTTCTTTCTAATTTTAATTTATTCCTTCTTTTCTTTTCTTCTTCTTCCCCGTTTTGTTTTTCTCCATTTCATAGTCTTTCATCTCTCCACTCCAATGGCAATCTCCCCTAGCACTATTTTTTGTTTGTTTGTATGCTTTTGGCTCCTGTTCCTCTCTCCTCTTGCCTATACCCAACTTAGCTCCACACATCACAATCTCCCCCCTCCATCCTGCTTGCCTGCACCATGAGATTAACATCACAACACCAAGCAGCACAGGCACGGCCTACTGGAACCTACCCTGCATGGATTACCGACTCACACTGGTGGCTGTAGTAAGTGCCACAAACAACCCATCCCAGCAACTCCTCTTCAGCTAGACCTGCCCTGCTGTACTGTATCTGAGAAACTGACCCTGCCAATAGGAGACGGAGGTGAAAAGTATTGTGTGCACAGAAGAGTAAACAACAAAGAACACACAGCCCACCTGCTCAGACATAGAAAAATTTTAAAAAAAAGATGAAAAAAATCTAAAATCAATAAGTGAGAAAAATGACTACTGAATGCCCCAAACACTGCAGACAATAACAAAACATTTACTAAAATAAGACAGGATGGTTCCAGTAGGAGTCCAAAATAAAACACCAGATGACTTAATAGTAGAATAAAAGGCACAAGAACTACCTGATAAGGAATTCAAATCTCTAACACTCAGAATTATCCAAGACTTGAAACAAAAAGAGGACAAAAATTAGGAAAAAATAGACAAATTCATGGAAAAGGTAGACAAATTCATGGAAAATACAGACTAAAAAAATGGAAGAATTCAGGAAAACAATGTAGGAACAAAATACCAAAATAAATTCACAACTAGAAATTATACAAAAACAACAATTAGAAATCCAAAAGATAATCAACAGGATTTCAGAAATGGACAGTGTCATAGAAGGGCTAAGGAGCAGATTTGAAACGGTGGAAGACAGGATCAGTGGAATTGAAGACAAACACTTGGATAAACTCTGTTTGAGGAAAACTCAGAAAAAAGAACAAAGCAAAATGAAAAGAACCTGAGAGTTATGTGAGATACAATCAAAAGCAAAAATTTATGAGTGATCGGAGTTCCAGAGCAGGGGGAGAAAACAGAAACCACAGAGAGGATCATTGAAAAGCTGCCGACAGAAAACTTCCCCAATATCATGAAAGAAGAAAAGCTGGCCATCCAAGAAGCTCAATGAAACCCATATAGGATAGACCCCAAAAGAAAATCACCAAGGCACATCATAATCACACTTTCCAAATCCAAAGATAAAGAATCCTGAGAGCAACTCGTGAAAAACAAGAAGTCACATACACAGAAGAAACAATAAGACTAAGCTCAGATTATAGGGCAGAAACCATGCAGGCAAGAAGGCAATGGTAGGATATATATAAAACCTTGAAAGAAAAAAAATGCCAGCCAAGAATAACATATCCTGCAAAACTCCCATTCAAATATGATGGTGAAATTAGGTCATATCCAGATAAACAGAAATTAAGGGAATATGTAAAAAACAAACCAAACTTACAAGAATTATCAACCGGGGTCCTTCGATCTGAGAACAAACAACTTCAACTCACAGACAGAAACTAAGATGCAGGATCATATCAGCCAGATATCGATCTAGGAAATGAACTCTCAAGGACTATCCAAAACCAAAAGAAATACAGCAGAGAATCAGAGAAGTTAATCTGTAAATGACAACAACATTAGAACAATAAAAGAGGGAATAAATGGTGTAGGTATAGAACCTTCTAATGGAGAGGAAGGCAAGGCGATACCAAGTAATAGTAGACTGCTTCAAACATAGAAAAATAAGGGTAAATTTCATGGTAACCAGAAAGAAAGTTAACAAACCTACTCATAAAAATAAAGAGGAAAAACATAAAGTCTCAGGAAAAACAAAACCTACAAAAACAAAAGAAATGAAAAAACATCCACAAACAAAAAGAATTCAGCACAGGAGAGTAAGAGGACCAAAGAAAACGTCATTAACACACACACACAAAAAAAATGCATTACAAAAAGACAGCAATAAACTCACATCTATCAATAATTGTACTGAATATAAGTGGCCTCAATGCACCCATAAAGAGATGGAAAGTAACAGAAAGGATAAAAAAACAGGATCCATCAATATGCTGTCTACAAGAGACACACCTTAGAAACAAAAAAGTGAATTTATTAAAAATCAAAAGTTGGAAAAAATATTTCAAGCTAACAACTACCAAAAAAGAGCAGGAGTGGCAATACTAATCTCAGATAAAATAGACTTTAAAACAAAATCCACCATAAAAGACAAGAAGGACACTATATAATGATTAAGGGTACAATCCATCATGAAGATATAACCATAATAAACATCTATGCACCCAATGACAGGGCTCTAAAATACATACAACAAGTCTAACAGTACTGAAAAGAGAAACTGACAGTTCCACAATAATCATAGGGGACTTCAACACACCACTGTCCATAAAGGACAGAACATCTAAACAGAAACTCAGCAAAGATACAGAAGACCTAAAGGGCACAATCAGCCAAACTGACCTCACATACATATACAGAATGCTCCATCCAACATCTGCTAACTACACATTCTTTTCCAATGCACATGGAATATTCTCCAGAATAGACTACATCTTAGGCCACAGAGAAATCCTCAACAAGATCCAAAACGTTGAGATAATACAAAGTATCTTTTCTGACCACAATGCTATCAAGGTAGAAATTTAACAGAAAGAACAAGGAAAAAAAAAAAAAACAATTGCATGAAAACTGAATAACAGCCTGCTTAAAAACCACTGGGTAATAGAAGAAATTAGAGATGGACTCAAAAAATTCCTAGAATCAGACAAGAATAAAAACACATCATACCAAAACCTTTGGCACATAACAAAAGCAGTTCTCAGAGGACAATTTATAGCAATAAATGCACACATCAAAAAAGAAGAAAGAGACAAAATCAAAACATTAACTACAAAACTCAAACAAATAGAAAGATAAACAGAACAGCAAAAAAACCCACAGCCACCACAAGAAAGGATATAATAAAGATCAGAGCAGACATAAATGAAATAGAGAATAGAAAAAAAATAGAAAGAATCAAGAAAACCAAAAGTTGGTTCTTTGAAAGAATTGACAAAATCGACAAGCCACTGGCCAGACTGACAAAAGAAAAACAGGAGAGGATGCAAAGAACACAAATAAGAAATGAAATGGGGGACATTACAACAGACCCAACTGAAATAAAAAGGATCATGACAGAATATTATGAAAAACTATACTCCAACAAATTGGAGAACCTAGAGGAAATGGATAAATTTCTAGAAACACACTACCTACCCAAACTACAACAAAGTGATGTTGAAAATCTGAACAGACCCATAACAAGAGAAGAGACTGAAAAGGTAATAAAAAAACTCCCAACAAAAAAAAAAAAGCGGTGGCCCAGTTGACTTCACTGGAGAATTCTACAAAATGTCCAGAGAAGAGCTTCTACCAGTACTACTCAAACTATTTCAGAACATGTAAAAAGAAGCAATACTTCCAAATTCATTCTATGAAGCCAGCATAACCCTGATACCAAAACCAGGCAAAGATGTCACAAAAAAAGAAAATTACAGACCAATATCTCTCATGAATATAGATGCAAAAATTCTCAACAAAATTCTAGCCAATAGAATTCAGCATCATATCAAAAAATAATACACCACAACCAAGTAGGATTCATACCAGGTATGCAAGGATGGTTCAACATTAGAAAATCAATCAATGTAATCCACCACATAAATAAAAGGAAAGAAAAGAATCACATGATCATCTCAACTGATGCAGAAAAGGCATTTGACAAAGTCCAACACCCATTCCTGATAAAAACTCTCAATGAAATAGTATAGAAGGGAAATTTCTCAACGTAATAAAGGGCATCTATGCAAAACCAATGGACAACATTATTGTTAATGGAGAGAGGCTTAAAATATTCCCCTTGAGAAAAGGAACAAGACAAGCATGCCCTTTATCACCACTCCTATTTAACATTGTGCTGGAAGTTCTAGCTAGAGCAATAAGGCAAGAAAAAGAAATAAAGGGCATCCAAATGAGTAATGAAGAAGTTAAACTGTCCCTGTTTGTGGATGATATGATACTATACATAGAAAACCCAAAGGACTCCATTAGAAATCTCCTGGAACTAATAGAAATATTCAGCAGAGTAGCAGGATACAAGATAAACATACAAAAATCAGTTGTATTCCTATACACCAATAAAGAGAACGATGAAAAGGAAATCAGGAAAACAATACCATTTATAATAACCCCTAAGAAAAAAAAGAAAACAACTTAGGAATAAATCTAACCAGGAATATAAAAGACCTATACAAAGAAAACTACACAACACTACTGCAAGAAATCCAAAGGTATCTACATAAACACAAAAACATACCATGCTCATGATAGGTAGAGTCAACATTGTGAAAATGACAATTCTACTGAAAGCAATTTACAAATACAATGCAATCCGGATCCAAATCCCAACAACATTCTTCAAAGAGATGGAAAAACTAATCATTAATCATTAACTCTATATGGAAAGGGAAGAAGCCCCAAATAAGTAAAGCACTATTGAAGAAGAAGATTATAGTTGGAGGACTCACACTACCAGACCTCAGAACCTACTATACAGCGACAGTAGTCAAAAAAGCCTGATGGTACAACAACAAATACATTGACCAATGGAACAGAATTGAGAACCCAGATGTAAATCCATCCAACTTCAGTCACCTGATCTTCAACAAGGGCCCAAAGTCCATCAAAAACGTCTTTTTAACAAATACTGCTGGCAAAACTGGATATCCATCTGCAAAAAAAAGAAACAGGACCCATACTTCACACCATATACAAGAATTAATTCAAAATGGATCAAAGACCTAAATATAAAGCCAAAAACTATAATGTTCACAGAAGAAAAAATAGGACCAACGCTACAGGCCCTAATACAAGGCATTAACAGGATACAAACCACAACCATCAACACATAAACCCCAGAAGATAAGTTAGATAACTGGGATCTTCTAAAAATCAAACCCCTATGCTCTTCAAAAGACTTCACCAAAAGAGAACCTACAGACTGGGAAAAAAATTTTTATTCAAGCCACCGTCAGACACATGAGGAAATGTTCACAATCACTAGCCATTAGAGAAATGCAAATTAAAACCACAATGAGATACCATCTCACCCCGGCATTACTAACATGAATAAAAAACACTGGAAATAACAAATGTTGGAGAGGCTGCAGGGAGATCGGAACTCTTATGCACTGCTGGTGTGAATGCAAAATGATACATCCATTTTGGAAAATGATAGTGCTTCCTTAGAAAGCTAGAAATAGCAATACCATACTATCCAGCAATCCCACTACTAGGAATATATCCTAGAGAAATAAGAGTTGTCACACGAATAGACATATGCACATCCATGTTCATGGCAGCATTGTTCACAATAGAAAAAAGATGGAAACAACGTAGATGCCCATCAACAGATCAATGGATAACAAACTATGGTACATACACACAATGGAGTACTATGCAACGAGAAAGAACAATGATGAATCTGTGAAGCATCTTATAACATGGATGAAACTGGAGGACATTATGCTGAGTGAAATAAGTCAATCACAAAAGGACAAATATTGTATGAGACCTGTATTGTAAAAACTCATGAAAATGTTTACACACAAAAATAACAATCTTTGTTGGTTACAAAGGATGGGAGGGTTGGTGGGGGGGTGGGGAATACTAAATAGGTAATAGGTAAATGTTATCTTTGTTTAAGGGTAAGACAGTACATAATTCTGTGGAAGCCAGCACAACTTGTACAAGGAAAGGTCATGGAAGCTCCATAGACACGTCCAAACTCCCTGATGGACTCAATTGCTGGGCGGAGGGCTATGGGGACCATGGTCTCAGGGAACATCTAGCTCAAATGGCATAACACAGTTTATAAAGAAAATGTTCTACATTGTACCTTGGTAAGTAGTGTCTGGGGTCTTAAAAGTCTGTGAGCAGCTATCTAAGATACTCCACTGGTCTCACCCCTTCAGGAGCAAGGGAGAATGAAGAAAACAGGATAGAAGGAAAAGATTAGTGCAGAGGACTAATGGACCACAGCTACCAAGGCCTCCACCAGACTGAGTCCAGTAAAGCTAGATGGTGCCTGGCTACCACCACTGACTGCTCTGACCGGGATCACAACAGAGGGTTCTGGACAGAGCTAGAGAAGGATGTAGAACAAAATTCTAACACACACACAAAAAGATCAAATTTACTGGCCTGAAAGAGACTGAAGACACCCAGAGATCATGTCCCCCAGACACCCTTTTAGCTCAGGGGTGAAGTCACTTCTGAGGTTCACCGTTCAGCCGGGATTGGACAGCCCCATAAAACAAAAAGAGACTAATGAGGCACAGTAGTCCAGGGACAAGGACTAGAAGGCAGAAGGGGACAGGAAAGCTAGTGATAGGGAACCCAACGTTGAGTAAGGACGGTATTGACATGTAGTGAGGTTTTTAACCATTGTCATAGGGCAACGTGTGTACTGTTTAGTGAGAAACTATTTTGTTCCGTAAACCTTCATCTAAAGTGAGAATAGCAGCACAACTGGAATAACGTAATCGATGTTACTGAATTGTGCATGTAGAAATCTTTGAAATGATGTATCTTTGGCTATGTATATTTTCACCAAAAAAAAAAAAAAAAAAGGTCAAGAAGGGAGAGGGTTGATATGTCTTGGGGTTGTTAACCAATGTCATAAAACAATATGTGTACTGAGTGTTTAATGAGAAACTATTTGTTCTGTAAAACTTCACCTACAGTACAATTTAAAAAACAAAAGAAGTTTCAATATGGTCTTTTAGACTTTAGGGTGTGACTGAAGATTTTTTATCAAAGCATTGCATTTTTATTTTGGGGGTATTCTGGTGGTCTTGCTGAGGATGAATTTGAGTGAGATAGAACTGGAGCAAGAGTGATAAGGGAGAAATGATGAGGATCTGAACTCTAGGATGGAAAGAAAGAAAGAGTTAAGAAGAGAATAAATACCACTTTTGGATTGGTTAGCTATGGCAATAAGGGAGAGGGAAGGATCTAGGAAGATTCCCAGATTTCTAGCTTTGGTGGCTACCAGGATGCTAGAGGAAAAGAAAGGAAGTTTTCTGGGAAAGAGGATATTTTCAGTTTTTGGCTGTTAAGGATGAATGCCTGAAGTACAACCAGATTGAGAAGTCCAGTAGGCAGTTGGATACATGATTCCAGGGGCCAGGGGATGGTTTTGCCTTGAGATTTAGATTTGGGAAACATCAGCCTGCCTTTGGTAGTACAAATAGTACGGAATCCCTTGCAAGGGATTGTCTGTGGAGCAAGAATAGAAGAGGGTAGAGGAGAGAGCCTTGGGAGCAGCATATGGTGGAGGATGGGGAGGCAGAGGAGTCTGCAGAGTAAAGTGGGAAGGAAGCACTTTCCAAAGCGTAAAATATTCCATTTCTGAAATATTCTCTGAGTTTGTTAGTGTCTTTGAATAACCACAAACAGAATTCCAAATTTTCACCTTCAGACTCGTTGCCCTTATTCTAACATGTATTTCCTCCTTGCTGTAAACATATTTTGGCCTATCCCCTTTCTTATCTACACCCCTAAAGCCAGGAGTCATACTTAACTCCTCTTTTCCCCTCACATTCCATTTCTGATCCATCAGTAACTCTAACTGCTTTACCTTTCAAATATTACCTGAGTCAATCCACTTCTCACCATCTCCAACACTACCACCCAATTCCAAGCTACTATCACCTCTTTCCTAGAAGACTGTGTAACCCATTGCCGTCGAGTCGATTCCAACTCATAGTGGCCCTATAGGACAGAATAGAACTGCCACATGGGGTTTCCAAGGAGCCACTGGTGGATTCAAATTGCTGACCTTTTGGTTAGCAGCCATAATGCCTAACCACTGTGCCACCAGGACTCCAGATGCCTGTAGTAACTCATAATGATCTTCTTGCTTTCACTCTTATTCCCCTAAAGTCTAGTAAAGTGTGGTGGACCTAGTTATGACTCAGTGGAACCCTAAGGCTCTATGGAACACAGTTTGAGAATCACTAGCTAAGCAACAGTGAAAGCCAAGATACCAGTAGAAGAGGGCCTTGTCTTCACCGGGAACTGAAGCCTTCCCAGTTCATCTGCAAAGCCAGCCCTTGGCCCAGGTTTGACATTTCTTCAAGGCTGCTTCACCTCATGGTAACTTCAAGGTGAGCATCATAGTCTGGGATCTGACACATTCCCAAATTCCCAATTCCAAGCTTCCAGATGCTACTTTGCACTTCCCTCTGTTATTCTTTGCACACTGGAATAAGACTTGAGGCTATTATTCACCCTGGGACCTGCTTAAACTATTGGTCCCTCAGTTGTTTCTCACAATCACTTCTGCTTTTTTCCTGCCTGGTTTCAGACTATTTCAAGACTGACCTGACAAAATTATGCAATAGCCTAAGATAAATTAAGAGTTATTTGGAAAGGCCACCTAATTAAAGATGTCTCCTTGGTTAGCCTGCTTTGCCGCCTAAATTCCCACATAAATTCTTTTTTGGAAGTAGGTGCTGGAAGGAAGAGGAAATTAGTGACTGCGAGAAAACAAGCGTCATCTGGAAAAGGTAACAAACCCATCAAGCAAATAAGTGTGCTTCTATTATAGGGATCTCTGGGTGGTGCAAAAGGTTAATGCGCTCAGCTGCTGACCAAAAAGTTGGAGGTTCAAGTCCACCCAGAGGTACTGTAGATGAAAGACCTGGCGATCTACTTCTGAAAAGAATCAGCCATTGAAAATCCTATGGAGCACAGTTCTATTCTAACACACTTGGGGTCATCATGAGTTGGAATCACCTAGACAGCAACTTGTTATATAAATTATATTGTTCCCATCCCAGTCAGTAAATGCTCTTCAAGTACTTTCTTGTGTGTTGCTTTTTCTTTCCCTCAAAGATGTTCTTTAAAGTATCATGGATAGGTAAGTTGTAAAGAGCTTTGATTGAGATATAAGAAATTCATGGCTCCCAAGTGAATAAATGAGCAGACTGAATTAAAAACAGAGTTCAAAGTTCTATTCCAGAAATTACTTTCTAGGTTCTATTGAAAGGTTGCTTCAAAAGCTCCTCACAAGTTGCTGAAAGAGATGGGAGGTATTATGACTATCCACTAATCTGTAAGTGCTAACAAATCCAGAACCATGCCTATCTTATTCACCATTATGTCTAGCATAGCATCAGGGACTTTGTGGATGTTCAGTAAATATTTGTGGAAGGAATATGTGATCCTAATTGTTCCCAGTTAAAACTAGTCTTGTCTTTTTTATTCTGTATGTGGTATCTATCTTGGATCACAAAGTGTATGATTCTTGTGATGTCACCTGGTTCTTTCCTAGCAGTAGAGGGTGGTGAGAGGAGGACAATATAACATATGGTGACAACATACATAGTGGCTGAACTACTTGGGGTCACATCCTGGTGCCAACACTTACTCTCCATGTGATCCTAGGCAAGTTACTCTCCTTCTTCATAATTCAGTTTCCTCATCTGTAACATTGGGATATTGATAACACTTATTTTGGAGAGTTATTGGGAGGACAAAGTGAGAATTCAGGTGAAGTTCTTGGTAGATCACCTCAGACGTTGTAAGTTTTCAATAATGTTTTTAGAAATATTATTATCATCATCATCGATATTGTTATTATTATTGTTGTAGTAGTACCCTGGTGGCGCAGTGGTTAAAGTGATTGTCTGCTAACTGAAAGGTCAGAGATTAGAAATGACCAGCGACTCTGTGGGAGAAAGATGTGGCAGTCTGCTTCTGGAGAGATTTACAGCCTTGGAAACTCTTTGGGGTGGCCATGAGTCGGAATCGACTCGATGGCAGTGGGTTTGGTTTTTTGGGTTTAGTAGTAGTAGCTTTAATGCTTTCATTGTTGTCTAAGTGAACACTTCAAACAGGCTACCCATAAATATTTATGTAATTTCTTTTGGAGAAAATCATTGGTTCAGTGGATAACTTATATCTCACTTAGTTGACATCATGACCCTGTACTCCCCTTTCTGTCTACCACCCACATTCTCATCTCCCAAGCTCAGCTACTTCCTTAGATTTGGATGTTCCTTTAAGGTCAATGAAGAAGTAAGATTAACCACTCTGCTCATTTTCACAGCTTCTCTGCTACCTCAGTGATATTTCTGTTCCTTCTAAGGTGACATTAGCTAAACTTAGTGGGTGTAAGATGAGATGCTTTTAGTTTTTACAGTGAATCAGCACCCCCTGCTCCCCACCCCCACCATTGCTCATTTTATTTAGAGTTTAGAATTAGTCTTAGGAGGACATTGCTTGGTGCCTCAGGGTCAGTGGAGCTTAGAATCATACAGCTGGTGGTCACAAGGACCCATGCTTTCTGGGGAGAAGAGAGGTCTTAACCAAGTATCCTGGCCAACTTCCAAGTTTGACTCAACGAGTTTTACCTCCTGAAAGTCCCCCCTGTAATTTCAATTGGATATGGTATTCCTCTTGGCTTCCTGACCCAAACTGGGGTCCATGGGATTGTGGTGAGGCTGCAGAACAGCTGTTGCATTCCACCACTGAGGTGCTGTACTTGAATTCCAGTGGTGGATGAAGCAAGGGGCTTATGCACAGCTTGGACAAGGTATCGGCTTGCAAAATATTTGGGGACTCTCTGGGATGAAGGGCTCTGGGCAGAGCAAAGATGCTGTAATGGTGACATGCATTGATTCATTGCTATCTCCAGGAGGGTCATGGGCCTTAACAGTGTGGACCAGAACCCATGTGTTGACTAGTTCTGCCAGCCTGAGAGCTGGTTTGAGAGGAATGGAGGTATGGTGTTCACAGCGGGATGCTGTGATTGACAGGACTGGGGAGTGGGAAGCCCCAGGGGTGAATTTCAGCTGCTAGGTCTGGCCAGATGGGAGAGGCCTCCCATATGTGTTTGATTGAGAATAGGGGCTTCTAGGATATCTAGCCCATTGAATTACCTTGCATTTCAGAATTTATATTTTTTGGTGGAATGCTAATGGCCCATAACCAGGAGGAATGTGATAAACACAGTAATGACAACAATGAAATCCTACACACTGACAGTGAAATTAAAACACTTGCCTAGTGTGAGCCTCCCATGACTGGGAAGGGTAAAGACAAAAGCAAAATATTTGAAATATACAACTTTATGACAACAACCAGGGCTCTACTTATCAAAAAATACCTGAAAATATCAGCTTCAAGTCATGGCAGTAATAAAAAGAGTTCATTCTGTACCTTCTGGGAAATCTCCGACCTTGAAATTCTGGGGGAGAACCTCCCCTCCCCCACTATTTCACACATTTCTGAGTCTAGCCTAGGATTTCAGGATTAAGGTCCCAGTGGTTGTGCAAGAAATGATCCGGTGATTACTTGTCATCCATATGACCATGGAGACTGGGTTTGGGAAACTGGATCTTATTTGTTCCAACACAGTCAGTCAATGACTTGAGCTTGAACTACAAATATATGAAAAGTCCTGGAACTATATATATTTTCTCTCTTCTTTCAGCATCCTTTTCTTTTCCCCATAGCCCTCCCAGCTTCCTTTGTTTTCTGAACATGCTGTAACATTTTTTTTTCTATGCACTTTCTTTCAACCCAATCCTACTATGGAGGAAGCTGAAACCAGGGATTCTGGAAGATAATGAACTAGAAAAGGCTCTGCTCTCTGCCCCTAAATCAAGCCTATAGAAAATACAGAAGCCAAAAGGAAGAGGAATTTTAGGAACTAACATAAAAACTATGAGAAATCCCTGGGAATATTGCCCTGGGAGCAGAAGCTTGGGGAAAAGGGGCCAAAACAGTGCACTGGAGGGGGAGGTAGAATCTACTCTTACCTCTCTTGAGTATTGCCTTAAGAGGATGCCTGTTCCATCTCCTCTAAATCAATCAGTTCTGAGTCAGCAAGGAAATTCAGGACAGTGCCAAAGCCCTACTGGTGAGACAGGCTGTTGAAAGTAAGTACTCACTTCTTTATCCCCATTCTCTCCAAACCTCCAGGACTTACGTTTAACATCCTAAGAGACTATTGCTTCTCAGCACTTTCTTGTGACTGCTCCCAGAAGCCCAACCACAAGCCTCTTCCTCACAGTTTCCTTTTTTTTTTCAAATTTATGTGAATATTTATTTATTTTTTATGTCTTTTTTCTTCTTTTGAAAAAATGGTTTCTCATATAACTTTGAATAAAATGCAAAACTGTTAAAGGGTTCTACAAGACCCTGCTTGTTCTTGCCCTAACGCCTTTTTTTTTTTTAAGAATTCTTTATTATTATTATTATTGTACTTTACATGAAGGTTTACAGAACAAACTAGCTTCTAATTAAACAATTAATACACATATTCTTTTGTGACATTGGTTACCAACTCCATGATATGTCAACACTCTCCCCTTCTAGACCTTGGGTTCACTGTTACCAGCTTTCCTGTCCCCTTCTGCCTTCTAGTCCTTGCCCCCAGGCTGTAGTGCCCATTTACTCTTGCTTTGTTTTATGGGCCTGTCTAATCTTTGGCTGAAGGGTGAACCTCAGGAGTGACTTCATTACTAAGCTAAAAGAGTGCCAGGGGTCCATTCTCCTGGTGTTTCTCCAGTCTCTGTCAAGCTAGTAAGTCTGATCTTTTTTGTGAGTTAGAATTTTGTTCTACATTTTTCTCCAGCTCTGTCTGGGACCTTCTATTGTGAGCTTTGTCAGAGCAGTCAGTAGTGACTGGGCACCATCTAGTTGTACTGGGCTCAGTTTGGTGGAGGCTGTGGTAGTGGTGGCCCATTAGTCCTTTGGACTAATCTTTCCCTTGTGTCTTTAGTTTTCTTCATTCTCCCTTGCTCCCAAAGGGGTTAGACCAGTGGAGTATCTTAGATGGCTGCTCACAAGCTTTTAAGACCCCAAACGCTACTCACCAAAGTAGAATGTACAATGTTTTCTTTATAAACTATGTTACGCCAATTGTGCTAGATGCTCCCCAAGATCATGGTCTCCACAGCCCCCAGCCCAGTAATTCAGTCCCTCAGGGAGTTTGGATGTGTCTATGGAGCTTATATGACCTTGCCTAGTACAAGTTGTGCTGGCTTCTCCAGTGTTGTGTACTTTCTTACCCTTCACCAAAATTACCGCTTATCTATAGTCTATTTAGTGTTTTTCCGTCCCTACCCCTCCTCTCCCTCGTAACCTTCAAAGATTGTTTCTTATTGTGTGTAAACCTTTTCATGAATTTTTACAGTAGTAGACTCATATAATATTTGTCCTTTTGTGATTGACTTAGTTCACTCAGCGTAATGTCCTCCAGTTTCATCCATGTTGTGAGATGCTTTGCAGATTCATCATTGTTCTTTATGGTTGAGTAGTACTCCATTGTGTGTATGTATCATAGTTTGTTTATCCATTCATCTGTCGATGGGTATCTAGGTTGTTTCCATCTTTTTGCTATTGGGAACAATGCTGCAATGAACATAAGTTTTCAGATGCTATTTGTGTAAAGTCTCTTATCTCTCTAGGATATATTCCTAGCAGTGGGATTGCTGGATCATATGGAATTTCTATTTCTAGCTTTCCAAGGAAGCACCATATCGTTTTCCAAAAAAGTTGTACCATTTTTCATGCCCAGTAGCAGTGCATAAGAGTTCCAATCTCCTTGCAGCCTCTCCAACATTTGTTATTTTTGTTTTTTTTTTTTGTTTTTTTTTTATTTGTGCTAGTGATGCTGGGGTGAGATGGTACCTCATTGTGGTTTTGACTTACATTTCTCTAATGGCTAGTGATCATGAGCATTTCGTCATGTGTCTGAAAGCTGCTTGAATATAATCAAGTGTCTGTTCATTTCCTTCACCTTTTTTTAATTGGATTGTTTGTCTTTTTATTGTAGAGGTGTTGAATTTTCCTGCAGATTTCCTGTAGAGATTTGAGCTTTGTCAGATTTGTCATATCAAAATTTTTTTTCCCAGTCTGTAGGTTCTCTTTTTCCTCTTTTGGTGAAGAATTTTGATGAGCAAGTGTTTAATTTTTGGAAGATTCCAGTTATCTAGCTTATCTTCTGGAGTTTGTGTGGTTTTGGTTATGGTTCGTATCCTGTTAATGCCGCGTATTAGGACCTCTACGGTTGATCCTATTTTTTCTTCCATGATCTTTACAGTTTTTGGTTTTATATTTAGGTCTTTGATCCATTTTGAATTAGTTTTTGTGTATAGCGTGAGGTATGGGTCCTGTTTCATTTTTTTGCAGATGGACATCCAGTTTTGCCAGCACTATTTGTTAAAATGACTGTCTTTTCAACATTTAATGGACTTTGGGCCATTGTCAAAGATCAGGTGACCGTAGGTGGATGGATTTACATCTGGGTTCTCAATTCTGTTCCATTGGTCAATGTATCTGTCATTGTACCAGTACCAAACTGTTTTGGCTATAGGAGCTGTACAGCAGGGTCTGAGGTCAAGTAGTGTGAGTCCTCTTACTTTAATCTTCTTCTTCAGTAGTGCTTTACTTATCTGGGGCTCTTCCCTTTCCATATAAAGTTAATGATTAGTTTTTCCATCTCTTTAAAGAATGTTGCTGGTATTTGGATCGGGATTTCATTGTATTTGTAGATTGCTTTGGGTAGAATTGTCATTTTAAAAATGTTGAGTCTGCCTATCCATGAGCATGTTGTGTTTTTCCATTTATGTAGATCTCTTTTGGTTTCTTGCAGTAGTGTTTTGTAGTTTTATTTGTATAGGTCTTTTACATCCCTGGTTAGATTCATTCCTAATAATTTTATTTTTTTAGAGGCTATTATAAATGGTATTGTTTTCCTGATTTCCTTTTCATCATTCTCTTTATTGATGTATAGGAATCCAACTGATTTTTGTATGTTTATCTTGTATCCTGCTATTCTCCTGAATCTTTCTATTCCAGCACTTTTCTTGTGGAGTCTTCTGGGTTTTCCACGTATAGTATCATATCATCCTCAAATAGGGACAGTTTTACTTCTTCGTTACTAATTTGGATGTCCTTTATTTCTTTTTCTTGCCTTACTAGTCTAGCTAGGACTTCCAACACAGTGTTAAATACGAATGATGATAAAGGGCATCCTTGCATTTTCCTGTTCTCAAGGGGAATATTTTCTGCCTCTCTCCATTAAGAATGATATTGGCCATTGGTATTGTATAGATGATCTTTATTATGTCAAGAAATTTCCCTTCTATACCTATTTGATAGAGAGCTTTTATCAGGAATGGGTGTCAGACTTTGTCAAATGTCTTTTCTGCATTGATTGAGATGATCATGTGATTCTTATCTTTCCTTTTATTTATGTGGTGGATTATGTTGATTGATTTTCTAATGTTGAATCATCCTTGCATAGCTGGTATGAATACCACTTGGTCATGGTCTATTATTTTTTTGATATGATGCTGAATTCTGTTGGCTAGAACTTTGTTGAGAATTTTTGCATCTATATTCATGAGAGATATTGGTCTGTAATTTTCTTTCTTTTTTTTTTTTTTTGTGGTATCTTTGCCTGGTTTTGATATCAGGGTTATGCTGGCTTCATAGAATGAATTCAGAAGTAGCCATTCCTTTTCTGTGTTCTAAAATAGTTTGAGTAATGCTGCTGTAAGCTCTTCTCTGAATGTTTTGTAGAATTCTCCAGTAAAGCCATCTGGGCCAGGGCTTTTTTTTGTTTGGAATTTTTTTTTTAATTACCTTTTCAATCTCTTCTCTTTTTATGGGTATGTTAGGATTTTCAACATCATGTTGTTTTAATTTCAGTAGGTAGTATGTTTCTAGAAATTCGTCCATTTCTTCTAGGTTTTCAAATTTGTTATAGTTTTTCATAGTACTCTGTTATGATCCTTTTTATTTCAGTTGAATCTTTTGTAATGTCCCGCATTTCATTTCTTATTTGGGTTATTTGTGTCCTCTCCTGTTTTTCTTTTGTCAGTTTGACAAGTACTTTGTCGATCTTGTTCATCCTTTCAAAGAACCAACTTTTGGTTTTTCTGATTCTTTCTATTGTTTTCCTATTCTCTATTCCATTTATTTCTGCTTTCATCTTTATTATTTCTTCTGGTGGCTGTGGGCTTCTTTTGCTGTCTCTTGCTATTCAAGTTGTGTAGCTAATGTTATGATTTTTTCCCTTTCTTCTTGTTTGATGTGTGCATCTGTTGCTATAACTTGACTTCTGAACATTGCCTTTGTTGTGTCCCCAAGGTTTTGGTATGATGGGTTTTCATTCTCATTTGATTCTAAGAATTTTTCGATTACATCTTTGATTTCTTCTATTACATAGTTGTTTTTAAGCAAGATGTTATTCAGTTTCCATGTAATTGATTTTTTTCCTTGCTGTTCTTATTGTTAATTTCTACCTTGATAGCATTGTGATCAGAGAAGATACTTTGTGTTATCTCAATGTTTTGGATTTTGTTGAGGGTAGCTTTGTGGCCTAAAATGTGGTCTATTCTGGAAGAAGTTCAATGTGAGTTGGAAAAGAATGTGTACTTTGCAGCTGTTGGGTGGAGTGTCCTATATATGTCTATGAGGTCAAGTTGACTGATTGTGGCTGTTAGATCTTCAGTATCTTTGTTGCGTTTCTTTCTAGATGTTCTGTCGTTTACCGAGAGTGGTGTGTTGAAGTCTCCTACTATTATAGAGGAACCATCAATTTCTCTTTTCAGTGCTGTTAGAGTTTGTTTTATGTATTTTGAAGCCCTGTTATTGGGTGTGTAGATATTTATTATGGTTATGTTTTCATGACAGATTGTCCCTTTAATGATTATATAATGCTCTTCTTTGTCTTTTATGGTGGATTTTGTTTTAAAGTCTCTTTTATCTGAGATTAGTATTGCCACTCCTGATCTTTTTTGGTAGTTGTTTGCTTGATATATTTTTTCCATTCTTTGATTTTTAATAAATTTTCATCTTTGTTTGTAAGATGTGTCTCTTGTAGACAGCATATTGATGGATCATGTTATTTTTTTTTTATCATTCTGTCACTCTCGGTCTCATTTTGGAAGCATTTAGGCCATTTGCATTCAGTGTAATTATTGATAGGTATGAGTTTATTGTTGTCATTTTGTAGTGCTTTTTTTATTGTGCTGATGTTTTCTTTGTTCCTCTTGCTCTCCTGTGCTGAATTCCTTTCATTTGTGGATTTTTTTTCATTTCTTTTGTTTTTGTTGATTTTGTGTTTACTAAGACTTTATGTTTTTCTTCTTTATTTTGATGAGTAAGTTTGTTATCTTTCTTTGTTGTTACC
Source organism: Dugong dugon (assembly GCA_030035585.1). Classification (NCBI taxonomy): domain Eukaryota; kingdom Metazoa; phylum Chordata; class Mammalia; order Sirenia; family Dugongidae; genus Dugong; species Dugong dugon. The sequence goes on from CM057462.1 coordinate 160,556,648, forward strand.
TTGAAATTTACCCTTATCTTCCTAAGTTAGAACCAGTCTATCATTACTTGGTATCATCTTGCCTTCTTCTCCATTTAAAGAACCATAACTACACAGTTTACTCCTTCTTTTATTGTTCTGATGTTGTTGTCATTTACAGATTAACCCCTCTGGTTCCCTGTTGTAAATCTTTTACTTTGATTAATCATTGAGAATTCATTACCTAGCTTGGTATCTGGTTGGTGCAGTCTTGCATCCTAGATTCAGGCTGTGGTCTGATGTTGTTTGTTCTCAGACAAAAGGATTTCCTTTAATAATTCTTATCAGTTTGGTTTGGTTTTTACGTATTCCCTTAATTTCTGTTTATCTGGAAATGCCCTAATTTCACCTCATATTTGAATGAGAGCTTTGCAGGATATATTATTCTTGGTTGGCAATTATTTTCTTTCAAGGTTTTATATACGTAACCACATTGCCTTCTTGTCTACATGGTTTCTACTGAGTGATCGGAGCTTTGTCTTATAATTTTCCCTCTGTATGTGGCTTTTAGTTTTTCTCTAGCTGCTCTCAGGATTCTTTCTTTGTCTTGGTTTTAGCAAGTGTGATTATGATATGCCTTGGTCATTTTCTTTTGTAGTCTATCCTATATGGGGTTCTTTGAGCTTCTTGGGCAGTCAGCTTTTAATATTTCATGATATTAGGGAAGTTTTCTGTCAGCAATTCTTCACTGAATTCAATTCTTCCATTTTCTCCCCATATTCTGGAACTCCAATCACTTGTAAAATTTGCTTTTGATTGTATTCCACATAATTCTCAGGGTTTCTTCATTCTTTTCTCTGATTTTTTCTTAAACAAAATACTCCACAATTTCTTGTTTCATATTCTTCAGTCTTGCTTTTTCCCAACCCTGGATTCTCAAGTTCATGACTATCCATACCTCTAGCCATTTCCTATCTCTACAAATTGATCCACAAAGTGTAGATCTTAAAGTATTGCTCACTGGGGAATTTCCTTTCACTACTATTTTTTTTTAATTTTACTTTAGATGAAGGTTCACAGAATAAATAGTTTCTCATTAAACAGGCAGTACGCATATTGTTCTATGACATTGGTTAAGAACCTCACAACATGTCAATACTCCCTTATCAAACTTAGGGGACTTTTTTTTTTTTTTTTGGTGAAAATATACATAACCAAAATTACCACATTTCAAAAGTTGCTATATGTACAATTCAGTGACATTGATTACATTCTTCCATTTGTGCTGCTATTCTCACTATCCTTTTCCGAATTATTCTGTCACTATTATCTTCAGCTCACTACCCCCTAGGCTTTGCATCAAACCTCTTGAGTTACTGTTGTCAATTTGATCTCACATAGATAATTCTTTTTTTTTATTTGTACCTTAGATGAAGGTTTACAGAACAAATAGTTTCTCATTAAACAGTTAATACACATATTGCCTTATAACAATGGTTAACAACTCCTCGACATGTCAATACTGTCCCTTCTCAAACTTGGGCTCCCTATCACCAGCTTTCTTGTCCCCTCCTGCCTTCTAGCCCTTGTCCCTGGACTACTGTGCCTTATTAGTCCTGTTTTGTTTTATGTCGCTGTCCAATCCCTGGCTGAAGCTGAACACCTGGAGTGACTTCACCATTGAGCTAAAAGGGGGTCTGAGTGCCATACTCTTGGGGTTTCTCCAGTCTTTCAGGCCAGTAAATCTGGTCTCTTTTTGTAAGTTAGAATTTTGTTCTACCTCCTTCTCTAGCTCTGTCCAAGACCCTCTGTTGTGATACCAGTCAGAGCAGTCGGTGGTGATAGCCAGACACCATCTAGCTGTACTGGACTCAGTCTGGTGGAGGCTGTGGTAGCTGTGGTCCATTAGTCCTCTGGACTAATCTTTTCCTTGTTTCCTGTTCTCTTCATTCTTCCTTGCTCCCAAAAGGGTGAAACCAGAGGAGTATCTTAGATGGCTGCTCACAGGCTTTTAAGACCCCAGATGCTATTCACCAAGGTAGAATGTAGAACATTTTCTTTATAAACTGTGTTATGCCGATTGAGCTAGATGTTCCCTGAGACCAAGGTCCCCACAGCCCTCTGCCCAGCAATTCAGTCCATCAGAGAGTTTGGATGTGTCTGTGGAGCTTCCATGACCTTTCCTTGTACAAGCTGTGCTGGCTTCCCTAATATTGTGTACTGTCTCCCCCTTCACCAAAGTTACCACTTATCTGTTGTCTATTTAGTTTCCCTCCCACACCTCCCATCACTCATAACCAGCAAAGATTGTTTCTTTTTGTATGTAAACTTTTTCATGAGTGTTTACGGTAGAGGTCCCATACAATATTTGTCCTTTTGTGATTGACTTATTTCACTCAGCATATTGTCCTCCAGTTTCATCTATGTTATGAGATGCTTCACAGATATATCATTTTTCTTTATCGTTGCATAATACTGCATTGTGTTTATGTACCATAGTTTGTTTATCTATTCATCTGTTGATGGGCATCTAGGTTGTTTCCATCTTTTTTTATTGTTAACAGTGCTGCAATGAATACAGGTGTGCACATGTCTATTCGTGTGATGTCTCTTATTTCTCTAGGATATATTCCTAGGAGTGGGGTTGCTGGATTGTACAGTATTGTTATTTCTAGCTTTTTAAGAAAGTGACATTACGTTTTCCAAAATGTTTGTACCATTTTGTTTTCCCACCAGCAGTGCATAAGAGTTACAATCTCCCCACAGCCTCTCCAAAGTTGTTATTTCCAGTGTTTTTGATTCATGCCTGTAATGCTGGGATGAGATGGTATCTCACTGTGGTTTTAATTTGCATTTCTCTAATGGCTAGTGGTCCCGAGCATTTCCACATGTGTCTGTTGGCTGCTTGAATGTCTTCTTTGGTGAAGTGTCTGTTCATTTACTTTCCCTATTTTTTAATTGAATTATTTGTCTTTTTGTTGTAGAGGTGTTGGATTTTCTTGTAGACTTTAGAGATTAGACTTTTGTGTGACTTGTAATGTCCAAATATTTTTTCCCAGTCTGTAGATTCTCTTTTTACTCTTGGTGAAGACTTTTGATGAGCATAACTGTTTAATTTTTAGAAGACTGAAGTAATCTAGCTTACCTTCTGGGGTTTGTGTGTTATTGGTTATGGTTTGTATCCTATTAATGCTATGTATTAGGGCCTCTAGCATTGATCTTATTTTTTCTTCTATGAACTTTATAGTTTTTGGCTCTACATTTAGGTCTTTGATCCATTTTGAATTAGTTTTTATTTATGGTGTGCGATATGGGTCCTGTTTCCTTTTTTTTTTGCAGATGGCTATCCAGTTTTGCCAGCATCATTTGTTAAAAAGACTGTCTTTTCCCCATTTGATGGACTTTGGGACATTGTCGAAGATCAGGTGACCATAGGTGGATGGATTTACATCTGGGTTCTCAATTCTGTTCCATTAGTCAATGTATCTGTTGTTGTACCACTACCAGGCTGTTTTGACTACTGTAGCTGTATAGTAGGTTCTGAGGTCAGGTAGTGCGAATCTTCCTACTTTATTTTTCTTCTTGATAGAACTTCACTTATATAGGGCTTCTTCCCTTTCTATATAAAGTTAATGATTAGTTTTTCCATCTCTTAAAAAAATTTTGTTGGTATTTGGATCAGGATTGCATTGTATTTGTAAATTGCTTTTGGTAGAATTGTCATTTTCACAATGTTGAGTCTACCTATCCATGAGTATGGTATGTTTTTGCATTGATGTAGATCCCTTTGGGTTTCTTTCAGTAGTGTTTTATAGTTTTTTTTGTATAGGTCTTTTGCATCCCTGGTTAGATTTATTCCTAAGCATTTTTTGTTTTGTTTTGTTTTTAGGGGCTGTTATAAATGCTATTGCATTCCTTATTTCCTTTTCATCGTTCTCTTTACTGGTGTATAAGAATCCAACCAATTTTTGTATGTTTATCTTGTATGCTGCTACTCTGCTGAATCTTTCTATTAGTTCCAGTAGTTTTCTCGTGGAGTCCTTAGGGTTTTCTACGTACCATCTGCAAACAGTGACAGTGTAACTTCTTCATTACCTCTTTGGATGCCCTTTATGTCTTTTTTTTTTTTTTTTTTTTTTGCCTTATTGCTCTAGCTAGGACTTCCAGCACAATGTTAAATAGAAGTGGAGATAAAGGGCATCCTTGTCTTGTTCCTGTTCTTAAGTGGAATGTTTTCTGCCTCTCTCCATTAAGAATGATGTTGGCTGTTGATTTTGCATAGATGCCCTTTATTATGTTGAGAAATTTCCCTTCTATACCTATTTTATTGAGAGTTTTTATCAGGAATGGGTGTTGGACTCGGTCAAATGCCTTTTCTGCGTCAATTGAGATGATCATGTAATTCTTTTCTTTCCTTTTATTTATGTGGTGGTTTATGTTGATTGATTTTCTAATATTGAACCATCCTTGCATACCTCGTGTAAATCCTGCTTGGTCATGGTGTACTATTTTTTTGATGCTGAATTCTATTGGCTAGGGTTTTGTTGAGAATTTTTGCATCTATATTCATGAGAGATATTGGTGTGTAATTTTCTTTTTTTGTGACATCTTTGCCTGGTTTTGGTATCACGGTTATGCTCACTTCATAGAATGAATCTGGAAGTGTCACTTCCTTTTCTACATTCTGAAATAGTTTCAGTAGTACTGGTATACCCTCTTCTCTGAATGTTTTGTAGAATTCTCCAGTGAAGTCATCTGGGCCACTGCTTTTTTTATTGTTGGGAGTTTTTTTTTTTTTTTTTTTTTTTTACTATCTCTTCTCTTGTATTGGGTCTGTTAAGATTTTCAACATCACTTTGTGTTAGTTTGGGTAGGTAGTGTGTTTCTGGAAGTTTATCCATTTCCTCTAGGTTTTCAAATTTGTTGGAGTATAGTTTTTCATAATACTCTATTATAACCCTTTTTATTTCAGTTGGGTCTGTTGTAATGTCCCCCATTTCATTTCTTATTTGGGTTATTTGCATCCTCTCCTGTTTTTCTTTTGTCATTCTGGCCAGTGTTTTGTCGACTTTGTTGATCCTTTCAAAGAACAAGCTTTTGGTTTTTCTGATTCTTTCTATTGTTTTTTTATTCTCTATTTCATTTATTTCTGCTCTAATCTTTATTATTTCCTTTCTTCTAGTGGCTGTTGTCTTTTTTTGCTGTTCTCTTTCTATTTGTTCAAGTTCTGTAGTTAAAGTTATAATTCTGTCCCTTTCTTCTTTTTGATGTGTGCATCTATTGCTATAAATTGTCCTTTGAGGACTGCCTTTGCTGTGTCCCAAAAGTTTTCGTATGATATGCTTTCTTTCTCGTTTGAGTCTAGGAATTTTTTGATTCCTTCTCTGATTTCTTCTATTACCCACTGATGTGTAAGCAATGTGTTATTCAGTTTCCATGTAATTGATTTTTTTCCTTGCTCTTCCTGTTGTTTATTTTTACCTTGATGTCATTGTTTTCAGAGAAGATACTTTGTATTATCTCAACATTTTGGATCTTGCTGAGGATTGCTCTGTGACCTAAGATGTGGTCTATTCTGGAGAACATTCTATGTGCATTGGAAAAGAATGTGTACTTTGCAGCTGTTGGGTGGAGTGTTCTATATGTTTCTATGAGGTCAGGTTGGGTGATTGTGCCCTTTAGGTCTTCTGATATTTGTTGAGCTTCTTTCTAGATATTCTGTTGTTTACTGAGAGTGGTGTGTTGAATTCTCCTACTATTATACTGGAACTGTCAATTTGTCTTTTCAGTGGTGTTATAGTTTGTTTTATGTATTTTGGAGCCCTGTCATTGGGTGCATAAATGTTTATTATGGTTATGTCTTCATGATGGATCATCCCCCAAGCATTATGTAGTCTCCTTCTTTGTCTTTTATGGTGATTTTGTTTTAAAGTCTATTTTATCTGAGATTAGTATTGCTGCTCCTGCTCTTTTTTGGTAGTCGTTTGCTTGATATATTTTTTCCATCTTTTGATTTTTAATAAGTTTATGTCTTTGTTTCTAAGGTGTGTCTTGTAGACAGCATATTGATGGATCATGTTTTTTAATCCATTCTGTCACTCTCCATCTCTTTATGGGTGCATTTAGGTCATTTATAGTCAGTGTAATTATTGACAGGTATGAGTTTATTACTGTCATTTTGTTGTGCTTTTTTTTGTGGTGCTGATGTTTTCTGTGCTTCTCTTACTCTCCTGTGCTGAATTCCTTTTGTTTGTGGATTTTTTTTTTCATTTCTTTTGTTTTTGTAGGTTTTGTTTTTACTGAAACTTTATGTTTTTCCTCTTTATTTTGGTGAGTATGTTTGTTAACTTTCTTTGTGGTTACCTTGAAATTTACCCTTATATTCTTAGATTTGAAGCAGTCTATTGCTGCTTGGTATCGCCTTGCCTTCCTCTCCATTAAAATGTTGTATACCTACACTGTTTAGTCCCTCTTTTATTTTTCTGATCCTGTTGTCATTTACAAATTAACCTCTCTGGTTCCCTGTTGTAATTCTTTTTTTTTTGATAGTCCTTAAGAGTTCATTTCCTAGGTTCATATCTGGCTAATACAATCCTGTGTCCTAGATTCAGCCTGTGGTCTGATGTTGTTCGTTCTCAGATAGGACTCCCTCTAATAAGTCTTGTAAGTTTGGTTTGGTTTTTACATATTCCCTTAGTTTCTGTTTATCTGGAAATGAACTAATTTCACCATCATATTTGAATGAGAGTTTTGCAGAGCATATTATTCTTTGCTGACAATTTTTTTCTTTCAAGGTTTTATATATGTCATCCCAATGTCTTCTTGCCAGCATGGTTTCTACAGAATAATCCAACCTTAGTCTTGTTTCTCCTCTGTATGTGACTTTTTGTTTTTCTTGAGCTACTCTCAAGATTCTTTGTTTGTCTTTGGTTTTAGTGATATCCCTTCATGATTTTCTTTTGGGGTCTGTCCTGTATGGAATTCATTGAGCTGCTCGGATGTCCGGTTTTCATCTTTCATGATATTGGGGAAGTTTTCTGTCAGCAATTCTTCAGTGATCCTCTCTGTGTTTTCTGTTTTCTCCCTCTGTTCTGGAACTCTGATCACTCACAGATTTTTGCTTTTGATTGTATCCCACATAATTCTCAGGGTTTCTTTATTTTTATTAGTTCTTTTTTCTGATTTTTACTCAAACAGTTTTGTATCCAAGTGTTTGTCTTTAACTTTGCTGATCCTGTCTTCCATCATTTCAAACGTGCTCCTCAGCCCTTCTATGACACTGTCCATTTCTGAAATCTTGTTTTTTATCTTTTGGATTTCTAATTGTTTTTGTATGATTTCTAGTGGTGAATTTATTTTAGCATTTTTTCCTGTATTATTTTCTTGAATTCTTCCATACTTTTGTTTGCATTTTTCATGAATTTGTCTGCCTTTTTGTATGAATTTGTCTACTTTTTCTCATTTTATCTGCGCTTTGCTTCAACTCTTGGAGAATTCTGAATATTAGAAATTTGAATTCCCTATCTGGTATTTCTAGTGCCTTCTCTTCTTCTGGAAAGTCATCTGATGTTTTATTTTGGAAGCCTAATGGAACCATCCTGTCCTATTTTTTTAATATGGTTTGATATTGTCTGCTGTCTTTGGGGGCATTCAGTAGTTATTTTTCTCATTTATTGATTGTAGATTTATTTGTTTCATCCTACTTTTTTGTTTTATTTTGTTATGTCTGAGCAGGCGACCTGTGCGTTCTTTGTCATTCGTTCATCTGTGGGCATGATACTTTTCAGCTACGGTGCAGCAGGGCAGGTCCAGCTGAAGGGGAGTTCCTGAGATGGGTTGTTTGTGGCACATACTAGGGCTGACAGGGTGGACTGGGAATCAGTGCAGGGCAGGTTCCGGTAGGCCATGCCTGTGCTGCTTGGGCGTGTGATGTTTAGCGCACAGTGCAGGTAGACAGGAAGGAGGGGTGAGATTGTGATGTGTGGAGCTAAGATGAGTATGGGAAAGAGAAGAGAGGAACAGGAGCCAAAAACATACACACAAACAAAAAAGAGTGCTAAGGGAGCTTGCTATTGCAGTGGAGAGATGAGAGACTAACAAATGGAGAAAAACAAAAATGAAAAAAAGAAAAAGATGAATATACATCGAGAAACTGGTAGTGAAGAAAGACAAAAAGAGAAGGAGAGGAGAAAGCAAAACAAAGTAACAAACAAAAAGAAGAAAAAAGAAATGCCCCCAGGGATGTCACTGTGCATCTGTGCAGAATAAAGGACTAGCTCCCAAGCTGCGCTGTACTCCCCATCTAGAAAGGGCTCCTAAGTCGAGAAAAGAAAAAGAAAACAAACAAACCAAAACAGAACAAATCAGAACAAACAGACAAACAAATAAACCCCCAGGGGTCCCACCAGCCTGGCAGCATGGTCTGGGAAGAAGTTTCACTGTCGAGTGTTATTTCACAGCCTTTCAGGAAAAAGCAAAGATGGCACATGAAGCCAGGTATTGGAGAGAAAGGAGGAGGATGTGGTGAGAGGTAAAGAAGAAATCTAATGAAGTGGAAAAAAGCAACACCAGCAGCCAATAAATGGCACTCAGGGAGCTTGCCAGTGCAGGTAGGTGGAATCCAAGTGACACCGAGGTGAAGCCGGTGCTTCCCAGCCAAGAGACTGTGGCCACAAGAAGCAGAGAAGGCCAAATGGGGGTGAAGAAATGTGGTGGCTGGGAAAGCGTATATCATTGATTACTGGTTGTTCTGTCTCCTGCTAGAAGCTCCGTGAAGCTGCTTTCTCATACACCCTGTCTTAGTCATCTAGTGCTGCCATAACAGAAATACTACAAGTGGATGGTTTTAACAAAGAGAAATTTATTTCCTCAGAGTCAAAGTAGGCTAAAAGTCCAAATTCAGGGCGTCAGCTCCAGGGGAAGGCTTTTTCTCTCTCTGTCGGCCTTCTCATCAATGTTCCCCCGGACTAGGAGCTTCTCGGTGCAGGGACCCCAGTCCAAAGGATGCGCTCTTCTCCCGGCACTGCTTTCTTTATGGTATGAGGTCCCCCTGTCTCACTGCTCACTTCTGTCTTTTATATCTCAAGAGACTGCCTCGGGACACAATCCAGTCTTATAGATCAGGTCCTGCCTTACTAACACAACTGCCACCCATCCTCCCTCATTAACATCATAGAGGCAGGCTTACAACATACAGGAAAATCACGAAGTACCAGGAATCATGGCGTAGCCAAATTGATACACACGTTTTTTGGGGAACATAATTCAAACCATGACACTCCCTGTTTGCTGATCTCCGATAAGAGTCCAAGATGTCTGATCCTTGCTGCAGTAGCTGATAGGGAACCTCTGCATGTATCTTTCCTTGCTCTCTGTTCTCGGTCATTTTCTTACTCCATTCGGTGCCTGGCTGAGTTCTTTATCTCTTCATTTGATGCTTAGGGTTTCAGGATTGATGTGTAACTCTGTTTCACTTAGTTTTTTGGATCTTTGCTGTGGAGGGACAGTGTGGTGCTTCTGACTATAGCACCATGTTACCCAGAAGTCTTCACCACTATTTCTTAAAGATTTCCCTGGATGCAACAGTAGTGTGGCAGCAATCCACTTTTGGTATTATGCCAAGTCATCTGAGATTTTTTTCTTATTTTTCAGTTGACTGTAAAGAACTCACTTACCACTACCATAAGACCATATTTGGGGGAAAGTAGTCTGTGGAGTCTTGGGAGTCTTGTCCTATTTGTTCATGCAATATACTTGCACCTTCTTGACCCTCCCAGGCCCAATCTTGGATGTACCATTTCCATTATACAATGGATTTCTTCTGCTCTTTCTTGACCATATAATACTTTGTGGACCTGAAGATACCTAGCTCATGGCAAATGTTCTAGTCACATAGTTACCTGCTGTTCCATAGCCAGGCTCTCAGTCTACTGGGGCCTGTAGTTTTTTATCAAATGGTGAATAGTTATCTGTTGCATAAGAAATGAACTTGCTTTAGAATTCTGTGTGTCAGCCCTGATATCTCCTAGTGTGGATTGCTGGAGTCTCTACACAATGTCCTTATCCAGTGCTTTAACCAGCTCAAATATCTTTAGCATTATTGGCTCTGCTGGATCATATGGCCTGAACCACAGGGAGCTTGTACCACAGCTGGACCAACTTCAGAGCACTTTCTTGCTTTGGACCATACTCAAAACTAATAGCTTTCTGAGTCACCAAATAAATGAATCAAAACATCATTCCCAGTCATGCCTTCAAATTCCAAAGAGGCCCACCTAACACAGTGTGCCTCTTTCTTAGTGGCAGAGGGTACATGGTGTAATAACTTGTACTTTGCCACAGAGGGGATGTCTCAGCATGCCCCAGAACACTGCACTAAAAGCTTCACCAATGTGAAAGACTCCTGAATTTTCACCGTGTCCAGTGTTCAACCTTACAGGGTCAAGAAAATGCAAATAAAATGCACATTTCCCACCTATAATACTGGAAAAATTTACAAAATGATTTACATTTCTTGAGTTTTCCAGGATTTGGAGAATTGCTACTCCTAAGCATTCACAAGGAGAATATAAATTGGTACACTTCTGTAGGCAGTATACTAATATCTATATTAGATATATATAATATATACAGTCATGTGCTGCATAATGTCTGGGCAACATGCAACCACATATATGTTCGTGATCCCATAAGGTTATGATAGAGTTCAGGAATCCCAATCAGAGAATGGTACATAGCAGACATAACCAGACATAGTGAATGCAACAGCTTCCCATACACAATATGTGTATCTCATGACTGTTGTGTATAATGTGATTGTTCTGCCAGGCATATAATGGATCATATAACCTAAACCACTTATGTCTTGATAGTCAAAATAAACACCTATGTTACTGGCTTATGTATGTACTGTACTATACTTTCTATCATTATTTTAATGTGAACTTTCCCTACTTACAAATAAAAAATTGACCTTGTAACAGTATGTGCTTTGACTCGTAGGAAGCAGTATCCAATCTTGTGAATAGCACAGCTCTTGAGTGTTGTAATATTATCTCTATGTGTAATTTTCTTTTTTAAAATTGTGTTTTAGGTGAAATTTTACAGAGCAAATTAGTTTCTCATTCAAAAATTTATACACAAATTGTTTTGTGGCATTAGTTGCAATCTCCTTGATGTGTCAACACTCTCTCCTCCCACACCCCAATTCCCCGTCTCCATCCATCCATTTTTCCTGTCCCTTCCCGCCTTCTCATCATTGTTCTCAGGCAGGTGTTGCCCTTTTGGTCTCATATACATGATTGAACTAAGAATCACATTTTTCACTTGTGTTATTGTTTGTTTTATAGGCCTACTAATCTTTGGCTGAAGCATGAACTTCAGGAGTGGCTTCAGTTCTGAGTTAAAAGGATGTCTGGGGCCATAGTCTTTGGGTTCTTCTAGTCTCTGTCAGATCAGTAACTCTAGTCTTTTTTTTTTTTTTTTGGTGAATTTGAATTTTGTTCTACATTTTTCTCCAGCTCTGTCAGGAACCCTCTATTGTGATCCCTGTCAGAGCAGTTGGTGGTGGTAGTCAAGCACCATCTAGTTCTTCTGTTCTTAGGCTAGTGGAGGCTGCGGTTCATGTGGCCCATTAGTCCTTTGGACTAATATTTTCCTTGTGTCTTTGGTTGTCTTCATTCTCTTTTGCTCCAGACAGGATGGGACCAATAGATGTATCTTAGATGGCTGCTCACAAGCTTTTAAGACTCCAGATGCCACTCATCAAAGTAGGATTTAGAACAGTTTCTTTATGAACTGTGTTATACCAGTTGACCTAGATGACCACCAAGACCGTGGTCCCCAACCCTCAGCCCAGTAACTCAGTCCCTCAGGGTGTTTGGGTGTGCCTTTGAAGCTTCTATTACTTTGTCTTGGTCAAGTTATGCTGACTTCCCCTATATTAAGCACTGTCTTTCCCGTCACCAAAGTTAACACTTATCTACTATCTAGCTAATGATTTCCTCTCCCCAGGCCTCCCCTTCAGTGTAACCATCAAAGATTGTTTCTTTCTGTGTGTAAAACTTTTCTTGAGTTTTTATAATAGTGGTCTCATACAGTATTTGTCCTTTTGTGATTGACTTATTTCACTCAGCGTAATGCCCTCTAGATTCATCCATGTTATAATTTGTTTCACAGATATTGTTGCATAGTATTCCATTGTGTGTATGTACCATAATTTGTTTATCCATTTATCTGTTGATGGGCATCTAGGTTGTTTCCTTTTTTTTTGCTATTGTAAATAATGCTGCAACGCACATGGGTGTGCATATGTCTATTCATATGACAGTCTTATAACGCTAGGATATATTCCTAGGAGTGGGATTGCTGGATCATATGGTATTTCTATTTCTAGCTTTTTAAGGAAGCGCCATATTGTTTTCCATAGTGGTTGTAACATTTTACATTCCCACCAACAGTGCATAAGAGTTTCAATCTCCCCACAACGTCTCTTACACTCGTTATTTTTTTCTTTTTTTGATTAGTGCCAGTAATGTTGGGGTGAGATGGTATCTTGTTGTAGTTTTGATTTGCATTTCTCTAATGGCTAATGATTGGGAATTTCCTCATGTGTCTGTTAGCTGCCTGAATGCCTTTTTTGTTGCAGTGTCTATTCATGTCCTTTGCCCATTTTTAATTGGATTACTTATCTTTTTGTTGATGAAGTGTCGCAGTATCTTATAGATTTCAGAGATTAGGCCCTTGTCAGATATCTTATAGCTAAAAAATTTTCCCCTATCTATAGGTTCTCTTTGCACTCTTTTGGTGAAGTCTTTTGATGAGCATATGTGTTTAATTTTAGGATCTTCCAGTTATCTAGTTTATCTTTTGGTGCTTGTGCATTGTTAGTTAAGGTTTGTATTCTATTTTTGTCATATATGAGGGCCCTTAGCATTGTCACTATTTTTTTTCCATTATCTTTATACTTTTAGGTATTATATTTAGGTCTTTGATCCATTTTGAATTAGTTTTTGCATGTGATGTGAGTATGGGTCTTGTTTCATTTTTTTACAATTAAACATCCAGTTTCAGCAGCACCATTTATTAAAGAGCCTCTCTTTTCCTCATTTAATGGACTTTGGGTCTCTTTAATATTCTTTCAAAAATATTACCAAGAAGTGCATTACGGCTCCCATATGCAGCAAAACAATTGCTAGTGATAGCAGCAGCAAGAGGCAAAGGAGAAGTATCAATCTGGAAGTGAAACAAAAAGTTGTTACATAACACAAAAGTGGAAAATCAGTGAATACCATTGCTCTCAATTTAGGCATGTGCGCACAATGTCCAAATCACATAACATCCTATTTCCCAGAAAGTATTGTAGACATTAAATGATGCATGACGGTATATATATATATATGCTGTGTGTGTGTATATATATACATATATATATACAAATATATATATACACACACACAACCTGTATATGTTGTTGTTGTTGTGTGTCGTCCAGTCAATTCGTACTCATAGCGACCCTATAGGACAGAATAGATCTGCCCCAAACAATTTCCAAGGCTGCAATCTCAACAGAAGCAGACTGCCATATCTTTCTCCTGCGCAATGTGTGTGTGTGTGTATACATACATATATTTATATATATGTATATACACATACATATATATCTATATATATGTATATATACATACATATATACGTATGTATGTATGTATGCATTGTTGTTGTTAGGTACTGTCGAGTCAATTCCAACTCATAGTGACCCTACATATAACAGAATAAAACACTGCCCGGTCCTGTGTTATCCTCACAGTCGTTGCTATGTTTGAGCCCATTGTTGTAGCCACTGTGTCAATCCATCTCATAGAGGGGCCTCCTCGTTTTCTCTGATGCTCTGCTTTACCAAGCATGATGTCTTTTTCCAGGAACTGGTCCCTCCTGATCACATATTCAAAGTACGTAAGACAAAGTTTTGCCATCCTCACTTCTAAGGCACATTCTGGCTCTACTTTTTCCAAGACAGATTTGTTTGTTCTGGCAGTCCATGGTATATTCAATACTCTTCTCCAACACCATAATTCAAATGCATCAACTCTTCTTCAGTCTTCCTTATTCATTGTCCATATTTTGCATGCATATGAGGCAATTGAAAATACCTTGGCTTGGGTCAGGTGCACCTTAGTCTTCAAAGTGACATCACTCTGTATGCTAAGCAAATAATTCAAGAGGCTAGATTATATGAAGAAGAAAGTGGCATCAAGATTCAAGGAAGACTAATTAATAACCCGCAATATGCAGATTACACAAGCTTGCTTGCTGAAAGTGAAGAGGACTTGAAGCACTTACTGATGAAGATCGAAGATGACAGTCTTCAGTATGGACTACATCTCAACATAAAGGAAACAAAAATCCTCACAACTGGGCCAATAAGCAGCATCATGATAAATGGAGAAAATATTAAAGTTGTCAAGGATTTCATTTTACTTGGATCTACCATCAACACCCATGAAAGCAGCAGTCAAGAAATCAAATGACATACTGTGTTGGGAAAATCTGTTGCAAAAGATTTCTTTAAAGTATTAAAGGGAATGTATATATGCAAATACATATGTATGTATGTATATATAAAACTTCACTATATATAATACACATATGTAATTTAATGTGTCTATATTTGTATAATGTCACTACATATAATATGGAGACTTGGTGGCACAGTGGTTAATCAGCTGTTAACCGAAAGGTTGGCAGTTCCAGTCCACCAATCTCTCCTTGGAAACCCTATGGAGCAGTTCTAGTCTGTCTTATAGGGTCACTATGAGTTGGAATTGACTTGACAGCTATGGGTTTACATATACATACCAACCTTTTGGTTAGCAGCTGAGCTCTTAACCACTGAGCCATCAGGGCTCCTTATACATATATATGTATATATAAAATGTGTGTCTATATATGTGTATGTACATGTTTGTGTGTATATACATATATATAACATAAATATAAAATACATATAATTTTGAAACAATTTCATTTCTCTGTCTTTATCTTAAAGAAATGTAAAGGCAAAGAGATGCATGAAAAATTATTTTCGTTACAGCATCGCATATAAGTGGGAAAAGGGTAATAAACTGAATGTCTCCTAATAGCAGACTTGCAAGTAAGTTATATTGCATGCATACTTTCACACGAAGAAATGTTATGCCACTACCCAAAATTATGATGTAGAATTATTTTGATATTATGTATACTAAAAAATATTTTATATGTAAAATAAATTACTTCCTCAAGAAGTCATCCCTGATTCCTTAAATTAGGTAAAATTCATTGCAATATGCCTAGCTCGTTGGATTTTCTATATCACAATACAAATGCCTCTTGAAAATTATTGTTTAGTATGTATCTCTACACATAACTGTAAACCCCAGGAGGATAGGGACTGTCAACCTTGCTTATACCTACATTTCAGTTCTTGGAACTGAGTATATTAGATTCAGTTAAATCAATCTAACTTTAATAGCATATACTCGTTTACGTAACATGTGTGCACATTTCTATATATAAATAGAGAGATGCTTGGAGTGATGCTCACTGAAATGTAAGCAAAGGGGTGGTAGGTTTAGGTGATTTTATTTTCTTCTTTATGCTCTTCTGTGGTGTATGAACCTTGAAAATAAGTATTATCCATTTCTACAAAACAGTTAAAATAATTTCATTACCTTTTACATAAGATTCTGTGTTTTGATGCTATTGATAATTGTGCTTTTCTCATAATAAAATGTATTTAGTATGATCCAACATACTGTCCTTTCTTACTCTCCCACACATGTAGACACTTGATATCAGACCAAAACAATGACACCAGGAAACAATAAGTCCTGCTAACTCACTCCTCCTCCTCTGTCTTGCTGCAGCCAGCTTGGCTTATGTGATTCTCTGAGTTGGCTGATAAGCCAAAGAGGGGGTGGGCAGACCACCAAGTGTTCTTTATTGAAATTATGCTGTCTTAAGATTCTACCAAAAACCCAACCCAGAAGCTCTGCCTTTTTCTTATACCTGTTCTACATTCACTGCAAAAAGGGAATTTAAGTAGCTATATCAGTCAGGACAGTCTAGATTATGCTGCAGTAACAATTCCAAAATCCCAGTGACCTGAAACCACAAAGATTTATTTCTCTTTTTCACTACACATCTCTTATGCATTGGTTAGGGCTCTTCTTTGCATTATCCTCACTCCAGGAGAAGAATGATGGCGAAACCTTTATCTGGAGAATTTTTTTTGCGCAGTAGAGAAGAAGAGAGAGAAGCTGCATAATAGGTGCCAGATTTTAAAAATCCTGCCCAGAGGTAGCGTCATCTGACTAAAATTACTTGCCAAAGAACCAGAAATATTTGGTTAACAGCAGTAATAACTATCACCGTGGCATACATACATACACACTCAAACTACGTTGGTCGTGTTCATCATGCATTCATTAAAATAATTTTCTGAATGCTTACTACGTGGTTCAAGGCTGTGCTATCTTTTAAAAATGTGAGGCTTGATAAAGCCACAGACTTTAGTAGTACTTTTTCACATGCGGAGTCCCTGGGTGGTGCAAATGGTTAAGGTGCTAAGCTGCTAACTGAAAGGTGGGAGGTCTGAGTCCACTCAGAGGTGCCTCGAAAGAAAAGCCTGGTGATCTATTTCCAAAAAAAACAGCCATTGAAAACTCTTCGGAGCACAATTATAGTCTGACACACATGGGGGCACCATGATTCAGAATCAACTCGACAGCAACTGGTTTGGTTTTTGGTTATTGCATGTGAACAAAGAACTTCATACATCTTTTCAAAGTAATTTAAAACACTAGAAGCTTATAAACAGAGTTTTAGAAAAAAACTTAAAAACAATTCTCACTAAAGTGCTACTAAAAAAGCAAAAAAAAAAAAAAAAAAAAAACCCTCTGCTTTGTGTTTTCTTTAACGTGCAACTGCCAAATGAATGGACCAAGGTGTTGGGCAAAGGGATCTGTCTTAGTCATCTAGTGCTGCTGTAACAGAAATACCACAAGCGGATGGCTTTAACAAAGAGAAATTTATTCTCTCACAGTCTAGTAGGCTACAAGTTCAAATTCAGGGCGTCATCTTCAGGGGAAGGCTTTCTCTCTCTGTTGGCTCTGGAGGAAGTCTTTCTCATCAATCTTCCCCTGGTAAAGGAGCTTCTCAGGTGCAGGGACCCCAGGTCCAGAGGATGTGCTCTTCTCCCAGTGTGGCTTTCTTGGTGGTATGAACCCCCCCCCCCCCCCCCGCTTGCTTCCCTTTCCTTTTATCTCTTGAGAGATAAAAGGTGGTGCAGGCCACATCCAAGGGAAACTCCCTTTATATTGGATCAGGGATGTGACCAGGGTAAGGGTGTTACTTTCCCCCCTAATCCTCTTTAACATAATCTAATCTTGCCCCATTAGCCACAGGCAGAGATTAGGATTTATAACACAGGAAAATTACAACAATCCCAAAATGGAGAACAACCATACAGTACTGGGAATCATGGCCTAACCAAGTTGACACATATTTTAGGGGACACAATTCAATCCATGACAGGATCTGAGTCATAATTACCATATTGAATGTAAAGAGCAACAAAATGCCAAGTGCCAAAAAGCCCATTTCAGGCAAATTTGTATAATGGGCAAAAGGTATGAAGTACTTCGTAGGGGACCGCACACTCACACTTGAGCTGGGAACCAGCCTGAACATCCTTTGCTTGTCTGGAGAGTGAAATGGAGAAGGCAAGAACCACATAGAAATTGGAGTCTGAGGAGCAAAAGCTAAAAGATGATCACACATTTTCTAGTAGGCTCCAGATCAGGCCCACATCATAGTCTTGGGTACACCTTGTCATGATCATTGCCTTGGGATGGAAGTCCCTTAGCAACAGTAAAGCAGCCACATTTTTAGCCTGTGAAAATTCCATTGCCTGGATGGAAACTTCTGCTGGGACAATGAACAAATCCCTGAATGTGGGTTGGTACAGGTTTTCTGTTAGAAGTGTAGTGAGTAGGAGGCTTGGGTAGCACTATCTCTGGTAAGAAGTTTATAATTTTGTCAAGGGGATGTAATGAGATATATTGGATCAATTTATGATTATTTATGTACTTGATTACACGGCCAGTTCTATCCAACATTTATGCATCCCTTGAGAGACTGTGGTGGATGCCTTGTGGCACAGGAATGGGGGCTATATCCCAGTTTTTCACCTCAACTTACTCAGTAGATAAAGCTCCTCCCTTTTCACCATCAGCAACCTTGCATCTAGATTCACAAATGGTTGCATAGCTTCATGATTTGATGAGTATGAACAACTGTCATTTCTTAAGGACAGAATGTTCTTCTCTTTCAAACCACATGAGTATGAACTGCCAATGGCTGCTCTGGGCCCTTAAATGGGGACTGTAAGCCCTGTAATTACTATTCTGGATCACTGTCACCCACCCTCCATCTTGCCAAATTGAATAAAAGTCGCATAATTTTTCTTCATTAAAATATGAACTGCCCCGGAAAAACCTGAAATTGTAGTTAAATGAAAACCAGTTAAAAAGCTGAGGCCAAAAATTGTTGGCAATCTTCATGCTGAATTATGCAGTCTGCACATTGCAGGCAGCCTGGGGGTCCTGAGGCTGTCACAAATAACTGAATAACTGGGGCATGTGACTCTTTCTCCCCACAGGAAGGGACTCTGCCCAGTGGTCTGGGCCCTGGGCCATGGCTGAACCTTACTGCTGCTCCCAAGGAAAGCCCTCTGTTTCATCCACAGATGAAACAGCTATGATGTTGAGAATAAATGTTTACTAAATTAGTTTTTCTAAGCATGAAATAGCCTGGCTCTTTGCAGGTCTGTGAACTATATCTTTATTCCTCAGAACTCACAAAGGTAAGGGCTGTTCTCAGTGCCACTCCTCCCTCATGGTGCTCCTCCTCCCCTTCTTAGCACTCCCAGGTACCCCAAATTTATGTATTGTCTTGGCTTCTCAGGTCCCTCCTCAGCTAATACCCACACTCTGTTCCCTTCCATCGCTTTTTCCACTTGTGTGTGCCTATGTCTTGGTCTCTAAGTGACCTGCCTGTGATGAGTTAAATCTTCATTAGGCATTAGGCATTATTCAAAGCTGGAAGTGCAAAGTGAGTAACCATTTATGCAAATGATCTATTTGTATTAAAACAAAGTCCTTTTTTGGAACTACCGAGCAATCTTAATCTTAAGTATATGCCCAGAAGACATGAGAGCAGGAATGCAAACAGAAACCTGTACGTACAACAATGTTCATTGTGGCTCTTTTCACAATAGCCAAAAGGTGTAAACAACCTAAATGTCCATCAACGGAGGAATGCATAAACAAAATGTGGTGTATACACACAGTGGAATACTACTTGGCCATAAAGAGAAATGAATCCCTGATGCAGGCTGCTATATGAATGAATCGTGAAGATATCATACTGAATGAAATAACTCAGCCACAGAAAAACAAATATCTTATGATCTCATTTATATGAAATAAGAAAATATATATAAATCAAAGATTATTGCTGGTACCATGGATAGGAGTGAGGGGAAAAAGGGGAGTTTTTGCTTAGGGACCATTGAGCTTATTTGAATGGTGATGGAATGATTTGGAAAAGGATAATGAGAACGGCTGCACAATTTGAAGAATGTTATCAATGTCACTGAATTGTACATGTGAGAATTGTTGAGATGGTGTGGTTTTGTTATGTATATTTTTACCACAATTTTTTTAAAAAAAATTTATTTGATACTTTAATCCAAAAGAGTGACTAACAGTAAGAATTTTGAGTAAAGGAATGCGGTGACTTTTAGGCTTGGGACAGCATTGGATTGGAGGATCTTCCAATCAAGTCAAAAAGGTGGCTACTTTTCTAACCTATGGTTAAGGCTGAGATTGTGTACATCTGAGGCTGATGAAACAGAATTCTGCTGTTGTTCTCAGGCACGCTGATCCCCATCATAAGCATTCTTGCTCTTGTTTTATTTAGCTTTCATGCATCCTACTATACAGTGTCTCAAAATAGCCACTTGGGTCATATGACAAATCTTTCCTCATACTGACTACAGTGAAAACGATTATAGTGTTACATAGTTTAAGAAAGAAATTAGGTATATCCTGAACCAATAAGGTCCAGGTGACCATCATATTATTTTGTTTTCCTGTCTACAAGCTATACTCTTTGGTCAGTATAATGCCAGGCCCAAGGCACCTGACTCCAGAATACACTGTCTTGATGTTTTCCAATAAAGATATAGGACAGTCTCGATTATACCTGGGGGATTGTTTTTCCCACTTACTTGCTTTAAAATGATTTGAGATGTTGTCATGGATTGAATTGTGTCCCTCCAAAATATCTGTTAACTTGGCTAGGTCATGATTCCCAGTATCGTATGATTATCTACCATTTTGTCATCTGATGTGATTTCCTTAAGTGTTGTAAATTCTATCACTATGATTTCATAAAATGGATTAGCAGCAGTTATATTGATCAGGTCTACAAGATTAGACAGTGTCTTAAGCCAATCTCTTTTGAGTATAAAAGAGAGAAGCGAACAGAGAGACATGGTGGCCTCATACCATCAAGATAGCAGTGCCGGGAGCAGAGCATGTCCTTTGGATCTGAGGATCCTGAACTGAGATGCTCCTAAACCAAGGGAAGACTGATGACAAGGACATTCCTCCAGAGCTGACAGAGAGAGAAAGCCTTCCCCTGAATTCGGACTAGACTGTAAGAGAATAAACTTCTCTTTGTTAAAGCCATCCACTTGTAGTATTTGTATTATAGCAGCACTAGATGACGAAGACAGATGTAATACTTAGTCTTGGGACCAATTTAATATGAGGATTAAAATTATCATGCAGCAATATAAAAAAATCCATCGCCAGTGAGTCGATTCCAACTCATAGGAGCCCTATAGGACAGAGTAGAACTGCCCCTTAGGGCTTCCAAGGAGCAGCTGGTGGAGTCAAACTGCCAGCCTTTTGGTTAGCAGCCGGACTCAACCACTGCTCCACCAGGGCTCCAGCATTATAAAAGAACTTTAAAATTGCTTGGAGGTAAAATTTCAAGTTGCAAAGTATTATGTATAAAATGATTTCAATAATGTAAAAAATTACATGTATAAATTAAAAATTCCCAAAGATTAGCTATGATTATCATGGGATAGTGAGATTACAGGTGATTTAGATTTCTTAATATTAATTTCTATTTCCATGTGTTCCAGAACACACTTATGCTAAGGAAGAAAATAAACGTTGCTTAAAAATAAAAAGCACTGATTCTGGAGTTATGAGAGCTATTTTAGTCCTGGTTCCATTAAAAATGAGCTTTAAATATAAAATTGTTTGATTCTGATCAGGCTATTGGTGAGAGACAAGTGAGCCAATGGGTGCAAAAACCAAACCTGTTGCTGTTGAGTCGATCCTGACTCATAGGCATCCTGTAGGACAGAGTAGAATTGCCCCATAGGGTTTCCAAGGAGTGGATGGTAGATTCAAACTGTTGACCTTTTGTTAGCAGCCAAGCTCTTAACAACTACACCAACAGGGCTCCATGCGTGCAAAAGTACTATAAAAATATAAAGGGATCCTGGGGGAATTCCAAGTATTTCCAAAGGCATATGGAGGCAAAGCCAGTGGTGATTCCTGTGCTACCCAACTCCTGGTATCAGGGGCACATGGTCATTATTGGGTCTCAGAGCAAAACAAGAGTCTTGTTGCTAGAATTACACTGTAAGACCAGAGCAGGAAAAGCAAGGTTTACTTGGGGAAGAATGTCTTGAGCTCACTTACTCTCTTCCTGCCCTTGACAGGGTTGGTCTCAGCCTGAAGCCAGGCTGAGCCTGCAAAAATGAGTTCTCAGCTATAAGACTAGAGAATTGTGTGAAAAAGGCAACCAGTAGGTCATTACAGATTTTTTTTTTTTAATGAGATGCCGGGGGCAGATTTAATAAAACACTTTTTAGCTTAAAAGGAGTCATACAGGCAATTTCAATAGTTAAGTTTCGGGACATGGACCTGCCTTTGGTTTGTGTAATAATGAGCCATGTTGTGACAAACGTACCTTAGTAGTCAGCTTAGATAGTAGAATCCCAGAGGTAAGAGCCAGCATGAGAAGCAGATATACAAATGATCCAGGGATCAAGCAAAGCAAGGGATCCACCTGGCAGTTTTTATAATCCAAAAAAAAAAAAAAAATTACTGGTAGGAGGGAGTATGGAGTGTGAGGGTCAAGGAAAGAAAAACAAGCTGTAGAGCTCTAACTCATGAAGCAGATTGCCTAACATCCTGGCTTAAGAAGCAATGCAGTGATAGGCTGTTAAAACAACGGCTTCATAGGCAGACCCCAGCAAATCTTCACCTAGACACAGTAAGGAAAATAAGCTGTTCCATTATTGGTTTATCTTGCTCCCCCATTAGCAGCTGCAATATCAAAGTCAAAGTGCATAAAGGGAAGGGAGTGTGTTTCTTTAGACTCGTTTGTATGCAAAAAACAACAACAAACCAGTAAGATGTTCAAACTACTCCAAGCAAAGATTTTCCAACAGGGAACTCCAGGGAAGACAAGACCAGGAGCCATAGTAGAGTAGGGCTTCATGGGGACTCTAACCAGAACTAAGGCAAAATGATCTCTTAATCATGGCATCCATGTTTCCTTCTGTGCCTATTTCTTTCAATGTGCTTATCTCTTCATTATATTAACAAGCATCTACGCTTATTCATAGCTTCTGGGTCCACAGATTTCAGTTCATGATTCTGCCTTAGCATGGTCACACGGGGTGTGGGTGGAACAGATTTGTTTAAAAGGAATGTGACCAAGGCAGTCAATAACTAGAATAACTAGTATACAGTTTTTATTATTATTACTATTATTATTATTAAAAATTTCAACCTGCAATGGGAAAATCATTAAAGTCAGTACAGTATAAACTCCATGAGGACAAGAATTAGTCCATCTTATTCATCACTGTCCATAGTGTCTAAAATAGTGTCCAATACTTAATAGCTAAATGATTAAATGAAGATTTTCAGAAAACCCTATGGAGCAGTTCTACTATGTAACACATGGGGTCGCCATGAATTGGAATGACTTAATGGCAACAACAATCTAATTGGAGAGATAAATCTTGCTGATATAATGGGTTTATCAGTCATGGTCCTGAGGAAAGTAAATAGCCCACTTATTGGGATAATTGGGGAGGTTTAATGAAGAGATTATTTACAAAGAGTTGTTGTTAGGTGCCATCGAGTCAGTTCTGACTCATAGTGACCTTATGAACAACAGAATGAAACACTGCTCAGTCCTGCGCCATCCTCAGAATCTTTTCAATGCTTGAGCTCATTGTTGCAGCCACTGTGTCAATCCATCTCGTTGAGGGTCTTCCTCTTTTTTGCTGACCCTGTACTTTACCGAGTATGATGTCCTTCTCCAGGGACTGATCCCTCCTGATAATGTATCCTAAGTATGTGAGACGTAGTCCCCCCATCCTTGCTTCTAAGGAGGGTCCTGGTTTCACTTCTTCCAAGACAGATTTGTTCGTTCTTTTGGCAGTCCATGGTATATTCAACATTCTTTGCCAACACCACAGTTCAAAGGCGTCAATTCTTCTTCAGTCTTCCTTACTCATTGTCCTGCTTTCACATGCATGGGAGGTGATTGAAACCACCATGGTTTGGGTCAAGTGCACCTTAGTCTTCAAGGTGACATTTTTGCTTTTTAATACTTTAAAGAGGTTTTTTGTAGCAGATTAGCCCAATGCAATGCGTCTTTTGATTTCCTGACTGCTACTCTATGGGTGTTGATTGTGGATCCAAGTAAAATGAAATCCTTGAAACCTTCAATCTTTTCTCCATTTATCATGATGTTGCTATTGGTCCAGTTGTGAGGATTTTTGTTTTATGTTGAGGCGTAATCCATATTGAAGGTTGTAGTCTTTGATCTTCATCAGTAAGTGCTTATTCAGTCTGTACGCTGAGCAAATCCAAGAAGTTGGACTATATGAATCAGGATTGGAGGAAGACTCATCAACAACCTGCTATATGCAGATGACATAACCTTGCTTGCTGAAAGTGAAGTCGAGTTGATTCTGACTCCTAGCGACCCTATCGAACAGAGTAGAGCTGCCCCGTAGGGTTTACCAAGATTGTAAATCTTTATGGAAACAGACTGCCATGTCTTTTTCCTGTGGATTTGAGCTGCCAACCTTTTGGACGACAGTTGAGCACTTAACCACTGTGCCACCAGGGCTCCCTATGGCTCCTTTACAAAGAGTTAAAGGAAACAAGCAAGTGATGTTGTATCATCAGAGAATAGCAAGAGGAGAGATACTGCAATTTCTAGGTAAGGCAAGAAGGGGTAAGGGAGGAAGAATTTACTGGGAGGGAACTGTGAATGTGCAAAAGAGAACTGCTGGACAGGAGTTGTAATCTTTGGTAGAATAAAAAACCTTAACCTCATTCACCTCCATCCTCAGATCTCTGTGTTAAATTTGACGAACTTAATTCCCATTTGCTGACTCCAACATGAAGATAAAAGGCAAGGGAGCCCAAGGCAGTATAAAAAGGTTACTCTTCTGGGGCTTAGAACAGGGTGGGAAAGGGTAAAGAGGACATCTGCAGAGGACATTGAAAATATCTTTCAAAGCGAGGGATAATGTATTAGTAATAATGTATTAGCACAAGCAGTTTGCAATCAGTTGCTAGCATAAAGGTTGGCAGTTCAAACTCACCCAGCAGCTCTGCAGAAGAAAGGCCTGGAGAACTGCTTCCATAAAGATTACAGAAAACACATGGAACAACTCTACTATGTAACACACGGGGTCGCCATAAGTAGAAATCAACACAACAGCAACACTTTTTTTTTTTAATGTGATTTTTATCTTTTCCACTTCATTACATACGATTGGAGCCATGGTGGGGCAGTGGTTAAAGTGCTTAGCTGCCAACCAAAAGGTCAGTAGTTCGAACCCATCAGTCACTCAGTGGGAGAAAGATGTGACAGCCTGTATCCATAAAGATCACAGGCTTGTAAACCCTATGGGGCAGTTCTACTCTATCCTATAGGGTCACTATAAGTCGGAATCAACTCGACAGCAGTGGGTTTCTTTTTTTTTGGTTGCATGTGGTTAATTCCTTTTCCAGCCAGAAAGAGACTGTTAAAGCAGAAAAGCAAACAGACATAGTCTATCCTTCAGTTCCCAATCACAAAGTTGAAGGTAAGAATCAAGATGGTCAAATTCAGCAAAGAAAGTATCAGACCTCTTCTGTCCCCAAAGGGCCAGCAAGAATAGGCACTTATTCCAGGTATGAGTTTGCCTTTCCTATGCATAGGGCTCAGCCGATACCACTTTGTCAGGCTTAAAGAATGTCTGATCCACAGATATTGTGTTCCACACAGCGTCGTATCTGATCAGGAAACCCAGTTTACAGTGAAGGAGGCATAGGTGTGGCCTGTGACCATGAGTTCCACTGGTCTTTTCATATGCTGTACCTCCTAGAAACTGCCAGTATCATACATCAATGGAATGGCCTGTTGAAGGTGCTGCTAATGGGCCAGCTTAGAAGTCAACGTCCAGAAAGGAAGGAGTACTATCCTTCAGGATGCATAGCATACATAGAATAAGATATGGCACTGTCCCCATTAAGGATCCCTGGTGGCAGTAGTTAAGCACTAGGCTGCTAACTGAAAGATTGGTGGTTTCAACCCATCAGCCAGTCCACAGGAGAAAGATCTGTCAGTCTGCTTCCATAAAGATTACAGCCTTGGAAACCCTATGGGGCAATTCTACTCTGTCCTATAGGGCTGCTATGAGTAGGAATTGACTTGACGGCAGTGGGTTTGGTATGTCCCCATTAGGAAGTATTTATGGGTCCAGAAACCAAGCGACCCTCACTTACCATCACTTTTAATAAGCTACTAGGGGACTTTGTGCTTCCTGTTCCCATAACTCTGAGTTCTGCAGGGTTAAATGTTCTGGTCCCCCAAAAAGGTGAAAACTACAGGTTTTGCTGGGCTCTCTGGGTTTCCTGTGTCCAGGGACCAGGAGGCAAAAGGAAAAGTCACTATCTTGTCAAGAGTAATTGACCCTAATCAGTAGGAGGAGGTAGAGTTGTTGTTACACAGTGGGACAGGGTGGAATATGTGTGAAGCTCAGGTGACCCACTTAGGTGCCTTTTAGTATTCCCATATCCACTGTTAACTGTGAATGGACAAGTGCAACAAGCCAGTCTGAGAAGGATAGGGTTACCAGGACTCAGACCTCTCAGGAATGAAGGTTTGCATCATACTACCAAGTAAGCAGAGGTGGCAACTGAGAGTAAGGGGAATTTGAATGGATAGTGGAAGAGGAAGACAATGAGTACCAGCTATGACCCCAAGACAAACTGAAGCAATGGAGGGATATAGTTTGTTTGCTAACCTCCCTCTTCTAAGTTTCTTCTCAGAGCCCTGGAGGAGTTGCTCCTCCCCACATGTGTGTGCAGAAGTAGATCTGCATGGTGCAAAGGATGGATTGTACCAGACATGTAGATGAGATACTCATATCCCACTTCAAGAAAGGACCTACTACTAGATTTTGAGTTAATATCATGCTACTTGTGGGGTGGACCCCATCCAATGACTGAACAAGGTGGTAGCACAAGGGCCTAGCCATTTCAGACCAAAGCAGGACTTCTCTAGTGGGCAATATTTGGAAACTTTTGTCAGGTTTGCATTGTGATCTGACAATTCCCCTGCCCAATCCTGTTTGTTTCCTCCTTTTTTCTTTCATGAGTTTTACTCTCCAATAAATATTCTGTTTTCACTGGACAATTTTTTTCAGAAGTAGATCACCAGTTCCTTCTACCTATTTTGTCTTAGTCTGGAATCTCCACTGAAACCTGCCTACCATGGGTGACCCTGCTAGTATTTGAAATACCAGTGGCATAGCTTTCATCATCACAGTAACACACAAGCCACTATAGTACAACAAACTGACAGACAAGTGGTGACAGAAAAAATCTATGGAAGCAAAAGTCAAAAAAATCACACGACACATTGCATTGGGCAGATTTGTTGCAAATTACCTCTTTAAAATGTTAAAAAGCAAAGGTATTTTGAGGACTAAGGTGAGCCTGACCCAAGCCATGATGTTTTCAATGGCCTCATATGCATGCAAAACTGGACAATGAATAAGGAAGGCCAAAGAAGATTTATACCTTTGAATTATGGTGTTGGCGAAGAATATTGATTATACCATGGACTTCCAGAAGAATGAACAAATCTGTCTTGGAAGAAATACAGCCAGAATGCTCCTTAGAAGCCAGGATGGTGAGATTTCGTCTCACTTACCTTGGACATGTTTTCAGGAGGGACCAACCCCTGGAGAAGGACATCATGCTTGGTAGAAAATTAGCAAAAAAGAAGAAGACCCTCAACGAGATGGATTGACACAGTGGCTGCAACAATGGGCTCAAACATAGCAATGATTTTGAGAATGGCACAGGATCAGGCAGCACTTCGTTCTGTTGTACATAAGGTCACTATGAGTCAAAACTGACTCGCAGGCACCTAACAACGACAAAAACAACAATAATATTCTGTACTCCTAACTCCATTTCAATGTCTGTTTCCCAGAGAATCCAAAAGACAAGAAGGGCAGTGGGCTTGCTTCTGCTTTCTGATTTCATGCTTAAGCACCCATTAGATATCTGTAGGCCAACCACTCTCTTTTACTTCTCCACTCTTCTTGTGACTAGGTTTACAAGGCAAGTTTACATTCTTATTGGGTAAATGGATTCAAAATCCATTTTGTAGACCCAGCTCCTGCCAAGGAAAGTCCCAAAGTGTAAACTGAGGAAATAGCAGGAAGCCACTTGAAGTTCCGCTTTTGTTTTCCAAGTTAGAGTTATGTACTTTGAGAGTTATTGGGCACTTACTACCATTGATAGAGCGGATACTTTGATACCCATTTGTTCTATGTTAATTATCATTTGATTATAAGGTAGCATGGGATAAGTAATTGACATTCCAAACCTCCAAAGACTAGTTCAAACAAAATACTTTTCTTACCTCTTCTGTGGTGTGCTTTGGCTTAGGGACTTTAGATTAACTTGGGGTGAACTTAGGATCAAAAGTCCTTTTAGTAACCAGGAACAGTTGGCATCTGGTTCCCTAATGAGAGATGTCTCATTGGCACAGTTTCATGCTTCATCCTGGGATTACTTAATGTTCTTGCTCTCTCTTTCTGCCCATTTTTCTCTTTCTCAACTAGCAAGAGAAACTCCAGTGGGAGAAAGTGTTAAATTTTCTTTTCTGTCCAAAAGGTAAGAAACAATACTTTCTCTCTCACTGCCATGTTTATTTTCTCTTGAGCAAAATAGTTTGCCCTCTTTATATCACTTTCCAGTTAATGTAGAAATTTTTCCTATTATACTTTCTCTAAAGTACTCATATATCATTCAATACAAAATGGTTTAAATACATTTAAAATTGTGAGCACAAATTTTAAATGATTTCATGACCATATGGAAACTTGTGAAGGGATATTTGAAAATCCAGACAGAGAGCATTCATTAGTCTACCCTCCCTCAAAGACCTTAATTATCCATATGTTTGAGTCACCAAATGAAAAATCTCTTTTCTCTCCATTTCTTTCATGTTCTGTCTCAATAGTCAGCACCATATCCCCCTTGGCCCTTCTGAAGCATAGTGTGTGTGTGTGTGTGTGTGTGTGTGTGTGTGTGTGTGTGTGTGTGTGTGTCTGTGTGTGTGTGCTCACGTACACACATATGTATAAAGAGCTTTGCTTCTACATTGCAATCATCTGAAGAGCTTCTGCCTGGATCTTTTTCAGCATTAAAAGCAACAACAAACTTAAATCAGTCTCCAAAAAATAGAGAAAATATACAGAAGGTTGGGGTAGGTGGCCCCACTACGGAATATGCAGAGATAAAGTTTAAAGTTGAGCAAATTTTAATGAGTCTGACTACTCTAGGACTTGGTACCTAAATTAGTCAAGTATTTGCCTCTATTTTTGTTCACATGAAAAATAAAACAGGCTAAAGGAAGGAAAACTTGTGAAAAAAATCTATTAACTATAATCTTTTTATTTATTTTTATAATTAATAATATCAAAGTAACCTTGACTTACTAGCAAAGTGCAATATAAATTAACCATTTGTTTGGTTTCTTAAATGTAGCTCTTTTAATTTTTCCTTTCTAAACTATTTTATTGAACTATAACATACATATAGAAAATGGCACTATAATGTATGTACAGAAATACACAGAAACACATATATAGGAAGGGGTATACCTCAAAGAATTTTCACAAAATGAACATTCATTCACAAAATGAATGAAAGTTTCCTTGTGTGTGCTTCTAGTCACTATTTTCCTCCTCCGAGAGTAATCACTATCCTAATTTCCAACACCATAGATAAGTTTTGCCTCTTTTAATATTTTATATGAATAAAATGGCGCTGTATATATATATATATATATATATATATATATATATGTATTTTTTCTGTTTATTTTTGTCAGTTCAACATTATGTTTGTGATCTTTGTCCCTGCTGTTGCATGCAGTATATAGTTTGTTTACATTGCTGTTGTGATGATAATGATGGTATATAATAATTTTATTCATTTATTTCCAAATTTTGGTTTTTACGCTCTTGCACATGACTTTTGGTACATATATGGACTCAATATCAGAGCCCTGGTGGTCCAGTGGTTAAGCATCAGGCTGCTAACTAAAAGGTCAGCAGTTCAAATACACCAGCGGCTCCCTGGAAACCCTATAGGGTGGTTCTATGCTGTCCTGCAGGGTCACTATGAGTCAGAATCCACTCAACGGCAATGGGGTTTGGACACAATGTTGGGTATATATCTAGGAATGGAATTGTATAATTTGGTATATGTATCAACTTTAGTAGATAATAAAAACAAGTTTTCCTGAGTAGTTGTACCAGTTTACATTCTTACAATCAATAAAGGAAATTTTCAGTTGTTCCAAATATTAATATGTTAGTCATTCTGGTAGGTAGTGGTATTTCGTTACAGTTTTAACTTGCACTTAAAACTTGATGACTGATAAGAATGCTTATTGCTAACTGAAATTTCTTCTTTTGTGAAACTTTTATTCACTTAATTTTTTTTTTTTTTTGCTTTGCAATATACTTCTCTATTTTTGTCCCCCTTTTATTAATTTTTTATTGTATTTTAGGTGAAGGTTTACAGAACAAATAGTTTCTCATTAAATAGTCAGTACACATGTTATTTTATGACATCGGTTAACAACCCCACGACATGTCAACACTCTCCCTTCTTGAACTTTTTTTTTTTTATGAAAATATACATAGCGAAAGATACACCAATACAAAAATTTCTACATGCACAATTCAGTAACATCATGTACATTCTTCCAGTTGTGCTGCTATTCTCACTTTAGATGAAGTTTTACAGAACAAAATAGTTTCTCATTAAACAGTACACGTTGCCCTATGACAATGGTTAAAAACCCCACTACATGTCAACACTGTCCTTACTCAACCTTGGGTTCCCTATCACCAGCTTCCTATCCCCTTCTACCTTCTAGTCCTTGTCCCTGGACTGCCGTGCCTCATTAGTCCCTTTTTGTTTTATGGGGCTGTCCAATCCCCGGCTGAACGGTGAACCTCAGAAGTGACTTCACCACTGAGCTAAAAGGGTGTCTGGGGGCTATACTCTCAGGGTTTCTCCAGTTTCTTTCAGGCCAGTAATTCTGGTCTTTTTTGTGTGTGTGTTAGAATTTTGTTCTACATCCTTCTCTAGCTCTGTCCCAAACACTCTGTTGTGATCCTGGTCAGAGCAGTCAGTGGTGGTAGCCGGGCACCGTCTAGCTGTACTAGACTCAGTCTGGTGGAGGCCTTGGTAGCTGTGGTCCATTAGTCCTGCAGACTAATCTTTTCCTTGTAACCTGTTCTCTTCATTCTCCCTTGCTCCCGAAGGAGTTAGACCAGTGGAGTATCTCAGATACCTGCTCACAGGCTTTTAAGACCCCAGACGCTACTCACCAAGGTAGAATGCAGAACATTGTCTTTATAAACTGTGCTATGCCAGTTGAGCTAGATGTTCCCTGAGACCATGGTCCCCATAGCCCTCCGCCCAGCAATTCAGTCCCTCAGAGAGTTTGGAAGTGTCTATGGAGCTTCCATGACCATTCCTTGTACAAGTTGCTCTAGCTTCCCCAATACTGTGTACAATCTCACCATTCACCAAAGATACCACTTATCTATCGTATATTTAGTGTTGCCCCAACCCCTCCCATCCCTGGTAACCAACAAAGATTGTTAGTTTTTGTGTGTAAACTTTTTCATGAGTTTTTACAATAGAGATCTCATACAATATTTGTGATAGACTTATTTCACTCAGCAAAATGTCTTCCAGCTTCATTCATGTTATGAGATGCTTCATAGATTCATCACTGCTCTTTATCTTTGCATAATACTCTATTGTGTGTATGTACCATAGTTTGTTTATCCATTCATCTGTTGATGGGCATCTGGGATGTTTCCATCTTTTTGCTATTATGAATAATGCTGCCATGAACATGGGTGTTCATATGTCTATTCGTGTGACGGCTCTTATTTCTCTAGGATATATTCCTAGGAGTGGGATTGCTGGATCCTATGGTATTTCAATTTCTAGCTTTCTAAGGAAGCGCCATATCATTTTCCAAAATGGTAGTATCATTTTGCATTCCCTCCAGCAGTGCATAAGAGCTCTGATCTCCCTGCAGCCTCTCCAACATTTGTTCTTCCAGTGTTTTTGATTCATGCCAGTAATGCCAGGGTGAGAGGGTATCTCATTGTGGTTTTAATCTTTTTTTCTCTAATGGCTAGTGATTGAGAGCATTTCCTCATGTGTCTGTTGGCTACTTGAAAGTTTTCTTTGGTGAAGTGTCTGTTCATTTCCTTTGCACATTTTTTAAAAATAATTATTTGTCTTTTTCTTGTAGAGGTATTGGATTTTCTTCTGGATTATGGAGATTAGACATTTGTCTGACTTGTACTGTCCAAAATTTTTTTCCCAGTCTGTAGGTTCTCTTTTTACTCTTTTGGTGAAGTCTTTTGAAGAACATAGGTGTTTGACTTTTAGAATATCCCAGTTATCTAGCTTATCTTCTAGGATTTGTGTGTTGATGGTTATGGTTTGTATCCTGTTAATGCCATGTATTAGGGCCTGTAGCGTTGGTCCAGTATTTTATTCTATGAATTTTATAGTTTTGGGCTTTATATTTAGGTCTTTGATCCATTTTGCATTAGTTTTTGCATATGATATGAGGTATGGGTCCTGTTTAATTCTTTTGTAGATGGATATCCAGTTTTGCCAGCACATTTGTTAAAAAGACCGTCTTTTCCCCATTTCATGGACTTTGGGCCCTTGTCGAAGATCAGGTGACCATAGGTGGATGGATTCTCAACTCTGTTCCATTGATCAATGTATCTGTCATTGTACCAGTACCAGACTGTTTTGACTACTGTCACTGTATAGTAGTTTCTGAGGTCAGGTAGTGTGAGTCCTCCTACTTTATTTTTTTTCTTCAATAGTGCTTTACTTATTCGGGGCTTCTTTCCTTTCCATATAAAGTTAATGATTAATGATTAGTTTTTCCATCTCTTTGAAGAATGTTGTTGGTATTTGGATCAGGATTGCATTGTATTTGTAAATTGCTTTTGGTAGAATTGTCATTTTCACAATGTTGAGTCTACCTATCCATGAGCATGCTATGTTTTTCCATTTATGTAGATCCCTTGGGTTTCTTGCTGTAGTGTTTTGTAGTTTTCTTTGTATAGGTCTTTTATATCCCTGGTTAGATTTATTCCTAAGGATTTTATTTTTTAGGGGCTATTATAAATGGTATTCTTTTCCTGATTTCCTTTTCATCATTCTCTTTATTGGTGTCTAGGAATCCAACTGATTTTTGTATGTTTTTCTTGTATCCTGCTACTCTGCTGAATCTTTCTATTGGTTCTAGTAGATTTCTCATGGAGTCTTTAGTGTTTTCTATGTATAGTATCATATAATCTGCAAACGGAGACAGTTTAACTTCTTCATTACCAATTTGGATGTCCTTTATTTCTTTTTCTTGCCTTATTGGTCTAGCTAGAACTTGCAGCACAATGTTATATAGGAGTGGTGATAAAGGGCATCCTTGTCTTGTTCCAATTGTCAAGGGGAATGTTTTCAGCCTCTCTCCATTAAAAATGATCTTGGCTTTTCTTTTTGCATAGATGCCCTTTATTATGTTGAGAAATTTCCCTTCTATACTATTTTATTGAGAGTTTTTATCAGGAATGTGTGTTGGACTTTGTTGAATGCCTTTTCTGTGTCAATTGAGATGATCATGTAATTCTTTTCTTTCCTTTTATTTATGTGGTGGATTACGTTGATTGATTTTCTAATGTTGTACCATCCTTGCATACCTGGTATGAATCCTACTTGGTCGTGGTGTATTATTTTTTTGATATGATGCTGGATTCTATTGGCTAGAATTTTGTTGAGAATTTTTGCATCTATATTCATGAGAGACACTGGTCTGTAATTTTCTTTTTTTGTTGTGTCTTTGCCTGATTTTGGTATTAGAGTTATGCTGCATTCAAAGAATGAATTTGGGAGTGTTGCTTCCTTTTCGAAGTTCTGGAATAGTTTGACTAGTACTGGACTGGTTCAAGCTCTTCTGTGAATGTTTTGTAGAATTCTCCAGTGAAGCCGTCTGGGCCAGGCCTTTTTTTTGTTGGGAGTTTTTTTTTTTACCTTTTCAATCTCTTCTCTTGTTATAGGTCCGATTTTCAACATCACTTTGTTGTAGTTTGGGTAGGTAGTGTGTTTCTAGAAATTCATCCATTTCCTCTAGGTTTTCAAATTTGTTGGAATATAGGTTTTCATAATATTCTGTTATAATCATTTTTATTTCAGTTGGGTATGTTTTAGTGTTGCCCATTTCATTTCTTATCTGGGTTATTTGCATCCTCTCCTGTTTTTCATTTGTTAAACTAACCAGAGGTTTGTCAATTCTTTCAAAGAACCAATTTTTGGTTTTCTTGATTCTTCCTATTGTTTTTCTATTCTCTATTTCATTTATTTCTGTTCTGATCTTTATTATTTCCTTCCTTCTGGTGGCTGTGGGCTTTTTTTACTGTTCTCTTTCTATTTGTTTGAGTTGTGTAGTTAGTGTTATGATTTTGTCCCTTTCTTTTTTTTTGATGTGTGCATCTATTGCTATAAATTGTCCTCTGAGGACTGCCTTTGTTGTGTCCCAAAGGTTTTGGTAGGATGTGTTTTCATTCTCATTTGATTCTAGGAATTTTTTGATTCCATCTCTGATTTCTTCAATTACTCAGCGGTTTGTAAGCAGGGTGTTATTCAGTTTCCATGTAATTGATTTTTTTTTCGTTGCGCTTTCTGTTAATTTCTACCTTGATGACACTGTGGTCAGAGAAGATACTTTGAATTAGCTTAACGTTTTGGATCTTGTTGAGGATTGCTCTGTGGCCTAAGATGTGGTCTATTCTGGAGAAGGTTTCATGTGCACTGGAAAAGAATGTGTACTTTACAGCTATTGGATGGAGTATTCTATGTATGTCTATGAGGTCAGGTTGGCTGATTGTGCCATTTAGGTCTTCTGTATCTTTGCTGAGTTTCTTTTTACATGTTCTGTCCTTTACTGAGAGTGGTGTGTTGAAGTCTCCTATGATTATTGTGGAGCTGCCAATTTCTCTTTTCAGTACTGTTAGAGATTTTTGAATGTATTTTGGAGCCCTTTCATTGGGTGCATAGATGTTTATTACGGTTATGTCTTCATGATGGATCATCCCCTTAATCATTCTATAGTGTCCTTCTTTGTCTTTTGTGGTGGATTTTGTTTTAAAGTCTATTTTATCTAAGATACTATTGCCACACCTGCTCTTTTTTGGTAGTTGTTAGCTTGATAAATTTTTTCCGACCTTTGATTTTTAATAAATTCACTTCTTTGTTTCTAAGGTGTGTCTCTTTTAGACAGCATATTGATGGATCCTGTTTTCTTATCCATTCTGTCACTCTCCATCTCTTTATGGGTATATCGAGGTCCTTTACATTCAGTGTAATTATTGATAGATGTGAGTTTTTTGCTGTCATTTTGTAGTGCTTTTTTTTTTTTTTTTTTTTTTTTTTTTTTGTGATGCTGATGTTTTCTTTGTTCCTCTTACTCTCCTGTGCTGAATTCCTTTTGTTTGTGGATTTTTCTTTTTCATTTTTTCTGTTTTTGTAGGTTTTGTTTTTACTGAGACTTCATGTTTTTCTTCCTTATAATGATGAGTAGGTTTGTTAACTTTCTTTGTGGTTACCTTGAAATTACCCTTATCTTCCTAGATTTCAACCAGTCTATTTTTACTTGATATCACCTTGCCTTCCTCTCCATTAGAAGGTTCTATACCTACACCGTTTATGTCTTCTTTTATTGTTCTGATGCTGTTGTCATTTACAGATTAACCTCCTGGTTCCCTGCTGTAATTCTTTTGGTTTTGCATAGTCCTTAAGAGTTCATTTCCTAGGTTGGTATCTGGCTAGTACAATCCTGTGTCCTATATTCAGCCTATGGTCTGATGTCGTTTGTTCTCAGATCCAAGGACTCCCTTTAATAAGTCTTGTATGTTTGGTTTTGTTTTTAAATAGTCCCTTAATTTCTGTTTATCTGGAAATGACCTAATTTCACCATCAAATTTGAATGAGAGCTTTGCAGGTATATTATTCTTGGCTGGCAATTTTTTTCTTTCAAGGTTTTGTATATGTCATCCCATTGCTTTCTTGCCTGCATGGTTTCTGCTGAATAATCTGAGCTTAGTCTTATTGTTTCTCCTCTGTATGTGACTTCTTGTTTTTCACGAGCTGCTATCAGGATTCTGTTTGTTTTTGGTTTTGGCGAGTGTGATTATCATATGCCTTGGTGATTTTCTTTTGGGGTCTATCCTATATGGGGTACATTGAGCTTCTTGGGTGGTCAGCGTTTCATCTTTCATGATATTTGGGAAGTTTTCTGTCAGCAGTTCTTTCATGATCCTCTCTGTGTTTTCTGTTTTCTCCCCCTGTTCTGGAACTCTGATCATTTGCAAATTTTTGTTTTTGATTGTATCCCACATAATTCTCAGAGTCTCTTCATTTTTCTTTGTTTTTTTCCTGAGTTTTCCTCGAACAGAATAGTATCCAGGTGTTTGTCTTCAATTCCGCTGATCCTGTATTCCACTGTTTCAAATCTGCTCCTCGGCCCTTCTATGACACTGTCCATTTCTGAAATCTTCTTGTTTATCTTTTGGATTTCTAATTGTTGTTTTTGTATAATTTCTAGTTGTGAATTTATTTTAGCATTTTGTTCCTGCATTATTTTCCTGAATTCTTCCATTTTTTTTGTTTGTATTTTCCATGAATGTGTCTGCCTTTTCTATGGATTTGTTTATTTTTTCCTCATTTTTGTCCTTTTTTTGCTTCAACTCTTGGATAATTCCGAGTATTAGAGATTTAAATTCCCTATCAGGTAGTTCTAATGCCTTTTCTTTTACTGTTATGTCATCTGGTGTTTTATTTTGGACGCCTTCTGGAACCATCCTGTCCTGTTTTTGTAAATGCTTTGATATTGTCTGCTCTCTTCCAGGCATTCAGTAGTTATTTTTCTCATTTTTTGATTGTAGATTTGTTTGTTTCATCCTTTTTCCAAATTTTTTGGCTATGTCTGAGTAGGCAGGCTGTTTATTCTTTGTTGTTTGCTCGTCTATGGGCACAATACTTTTCCCCTCCTCCAATTGGCAGAGTCAGTCTCTCAGATATGGTTCAGCAGGGCAGGTCTAGCTGAAGAGGAGTTGCTGCGATGGGTTTTTTGTGGCACTTACTACAGCCACCAGGGTGGAGTGGTAATCAGTGCAGGGCTGGTTCTGGTAGGCCACGCCTGCACTGCTTGCTGGTGTGATGTTAAGCGCACAGTTCAGGTAGGCAGGATGGTGGGAGGAATTGTGATGTGTGGAGATAAGATGGGTATGGGAAAGAGAAAGGAGGAACAGGAGCCAAAAACATACAAACAAAAAGAGTGCTAGAGGACTTTGCCATTGGAGTGGAGAGATGAGAGACTATGAAATGGAGAAAAACAAAAACAGGAAGAAGAAGAAAGAAAAGAAAAGAATGAATAAAGAAAAATTAGAATGAATAAAGAAAAATTAGAATGAAAAAAGAAAAGAAAATCTTCCAGGGATCCCACCAGTGTGGCTACGGGGTCTGGGGAAATTATTCTCAGGTGTTGAAGTACAACCTGACTAGAAGGCATAGAGGTGTCACTCAGCACCCAGTATTCAGGATACAGGAAGACAAGGAAAGTATAGAGAGACAAGAAACATAGTAATGAAGAAAGACAAAAAGGGAAAAAGAGGGAAAATAAAACAAAACATGTTAAAAAAAAGAACAAGAAAATCCCCCCAAAAAAAAACAGAAAAAAAAAAAAACCCACGAAAAAAGAAATCCCATCAGGGATCCCTCTGCCCATCTGCGCAAGGTGAGGGGCTAGGTCCCAGGCTGCACAGTACTGCCCAGCTAGGACAGGCTCCCAATTCAAGAAAAGAAAAAGAAAACACACAGATAATTCCAAACAAACAAAAAAGACCTGGGATCCCACCAGCATGGCAGCATGGACTGGAAAGCAGTTTCACATTGGAGTGGAGTTTCACAGCCTTTTAGGAGGAAGCGAAGATGGCTCATAGAGCCAGGTATTTGAGCGAAAGGAGGGGGAGGTGGTGAGAGGTAAGGGAGAAATTGAAAGAAGCTGAAAAAGCAACACTTGCAGCCAACAAATGGCACTCAGGGAGTCGGCCAGTGCAGGCGGGTGGAATCCAAGCAGCCAGTGCTTCCCAGCCAAGAGACTGTGGCCTTGGGAAGCAGAGGAGTCCGAGTGGGGGTGAAGAAGGGTTGGGGGTGGGAAAGCATATGTCACTGGTTACCAGTTATTCTGTCTCCTGTTGGAAGCTCTGTGAAGCTGCTTTCTTGTACCCCCATTCGCTGGTCTCTGATAGGAGTCCAAGATGGCCGACATACCGCGTTAGCTGATAGGGATCCTCTGCATGTATGTCTCCTCACTCTCTGTTCTCTAAGTTTCTTATTCCATCTGATGCTTGACTGAGTTCTTTATCTTTTCATTGGATGCTTAGGGTTTCAGGATTCCTGTTTTCTGTTTGGCTTAGTTTTTTGGATCTTTGCTGTGGAAGGACGGCGTAGCGCTTCTGCCTAGTGGTCCACGTTGCCGGAAGTCTGTCATTCACTTAATTTTTTAAAAAATGGATTGTACGTATGTCCATATAAAATCTTGTATGTGAATGTCCATATAAAATCTTGTACATGAATCATCAATCATAATAGCTAAAAGATGGAATCAACTTAAATGTCCATTAATGGGTGAATGGATAAACAAGTTGTGATATATTCATACATTGGAATATTATTCAGCCATAAAAAGAATGAAGTACTAATACATGCTACAATGGGGTGAACCATGAAAATATTATGCTAAGTGAAAGAAGCCAGTCAGAAAAATCCACATATTATATAATTCCATTCTATTCAAAGTCCAGAATAGCAAAATCAATACAGACAGAAAGTAAATTAGTTCTGTCTTAGGGATAGGGAGAGGATGGGAAGATGGTGGTGGTAGGGGGTCATAGCTAAATAAACTGAAATAAAAAGAATCATAACAGAAAACTATGAAAAATTGTACTCCAACAACTTGGAAAACCTAGAGGAAATGGACAAATTTCTAGAAACACACTACCTACCTAAGCTAACACAAACTGAGGTAAAAATTTTGAACAGACTCATAACAAAAGAGGACATTGAATGGGTCATAAAACTCCCAACAAAAAGAAATCCCTGGACCAGATGTCTTCACTGGAAAATTCTACCAAACATTCAGAGAAGAGTTTACACCAATTCTACTCAAACTATTCCAGAACATTGGAAAGGAAGGATACTCCTGAATTCATTCTATGAAGCCAACATAATACAGGTACCAAAGCCAGGCAAAGACATCACTAAAAAAGAAAACTATAAACCAGTATCTCTCATGAATCTAAACGCAAAAATTCTTGGTCATGGTGAATTATTTTTTTGATATGTTGCTGAATTCTCTTGGATAGATTTTTGTTGAGGATTTTTGCATCAATGTTCATGAGGGATATTGGTCTGTAATTTTCTTTTTTTGTGGTGTCTTTACTTGGTTTTGGTATCAGAGTTATTCTGACTTCATAGAATGATTATTCTGTCCTTTTCTATGCGCTGAAATACTTTTAGAAGAAGTGGTGTTATCTCTTCTTTGAAAGTTTGGTAGAATTCTCCAGTGAAGCCATCTGGGCCAGGGGTTTTTTTGTTGGGAGTTTTTTAATAACCTTTTCAATCTCTACTTTTGTTATGGGTTTGTTAGTTGTTCTACCTCTGTGTTAATTTAGGTAGGTAGTGAGTTTCTAGAAATCTGTCCATTTCCTCTAGGTTTTCAAATTTGTCAGAGTACAGTTTTTCATACTAATCTGTTATGATTGTTTTAATTTCAGTTGGATCTGTTGTGATATCACCTGTCTCATTTTTTATATGGGTTATCTGCTTCCTCTCCTGTTTTTCTTCTGTCAGTTTGGCCAACGGTTTATCAATTTTGTTGATCTTTTCAAAGAACCAGATTTTCAACTTGTTAATGCTTTTGTTTTTCTATTATCTATTTCATTTAATTCTGCTCTAATTCTTATTATTTCCTTCCTTCTGGTGCCTGTGGGCTTCTTTTGCTGCTCTCTTTCTACTTGTTCCAGTTGCAGGGTTAGTGTTTTGATTATGACCCTTTCTTCTTTGTAGTTGTGTGCATTTATTGCTATAAGCTGATGTCTGAGCACTGCTTTTGCTGTGTCCCAAAGGTTCTGGTAAGATGTGTTTTCATTCTTATTTGAGTCTATGAATTTCTTTATTCCATCCTCAATTTCTTCTATAACCCAGTAGTTTTTGACCAAGGTGTTGTTCATTTACAATGTGTTTGATTTTTTTCCCTTCCTTTTTCTGTTGTTGATTTCTACTTTTATGGCTTTATGATCAGAAAAGATGCCTTGTAATTTTTCAATGCTTTGGATTTTGTTAAGGCTTGCTTTATGGTCTAATATGTTGTCTATTCTGGAGAATGTTCCATGGGCATTGGAAAAGAAGGTATACTTGGCTGCTGTTGGGTGCAGTGTTTGGTGTATGTCTATGAGATCATGTTGGTTGATTGTAGCATTTAGCTCTTCCGTGTCTTTGTTGAGCTTCTTTCTGGATGTTCTGTCCTTCACCAAAAGTGGTG
This sequence comes from Dugong dugon, assembly GCA_030035585.1. Classification (NCBI taxonomy): domain Eukaryota; kingdom Metazoa; phylum Chordata; class Mammalia; order Sirenia; family Dugongidae; genus Dugong; species Dugong dugon. The sequence goes on from CM057462.1 coordinate 160,596,989, forward strand.
TGTTGAAGTCTCCTACTACTATAGTGGAGCTATCTCTATTTTCAGTGCTGTTAGAGTTTGTTTTATGTATTTTGGATCCCTGTCATTGGGTGTGTAAATATTTATTATAGTTATGCCCTCCTGGTGTAATGACCCTTTAATCATTATATAGTGCCCTTCCTTATCCTTTGTGGTGAATTTTACTTTAAAGTCTATTTTGTCAGCTATTAATACTGCCACTCCTGTTCTTTTCTGAGTGTTGTTTGCGTGATATATTTTTTTCCATCCTTTGAGTTTTACCCTGTTTATGTCTTTAAGTCTAAGGTCCGTCTCTTGTAGGCAGCATGTAGATGGATCATACTTTTTTTATAGAGTCTGCCACTCTCTATCTCTTTATTGATGCATGAAGTCCGTTTACATTCAGGGTAATTATTGACAGGTATGAGTTTAGTCCTGTCATCCTTATGTCTCTTTTTGTATGCTGTTCACAGTTTCTTTGTTCCCCTTAATTTTCTGTGCTGAGTCATTTTTCTTTATTTTTTTTTTTTCGTCTCTTTCATCGTATATTTTGTGTTTGCTGGGTCTTTACATTTTTCTACTATTTTATTTTGATTTGTAGGATTGTTAGATTCCTTTGTGGTTAGCTTAATATTTACCCCTATTTTTCTAATTTTATACCAGTCTTTTATTTATATCACCTTGACTTCCCTTCCATATGAAAAATCAATGTCTACATTTTTTATGTCTCTCTTTTTTAATGTTGTCCTTTTTTACTTATTGATATCTCTGTTCCCCTATTTTCAATGTTCTAGCTTTGATGTATTTTTGACTTCCCTATCTGAGTCAATATCTGGTTGCTCTGTGCTGTGTTCTAGTCTTGCGTTGTTATCTGATGTTATTGATTATCTAACCATAAGACTCCCTTTAGTATTTCTTGTAATTTTGGTTTGGTTTTTATAAATTCCCTAAACTTCTATTTATCTGGAGATGACCTAATTTCTCCATCATATTTGAGAGACAGTTTTGCTGGATATATAATTCTTGGCTGGCAGTTCTTTTCCTTCAAGGCTTTATAATTGTCATCCCATTGCCTTCTTGCCTGCATGGATTCCCTGAGTAGTTGGAGGTTATTCTAATTGACTCTCCTTTGTAGATGACTTTTCTTTTATCCCTAGCTACTCTTAAAATTCTCTATCTTTGGTTTTGGTAAGTTTGATTATAATATGTCTTTGTGACTTGCTTTTGGGATCTACCTTATGTAGGGTTCGATGAGCATCTGGGGTAGATATCTTCTCATTTTTCATGATATCAGGGAAGTTTTCTGTCAAGAAATCTTCAACAATTTTCTGTGTATTTTCTGTTATCCCCCCCTGTTCTGGTACTCCAATCATTCTTAGGTTGTTTCTCTTGATAGAGTCCCATATAACTCTTACAGTTTCTTCATTCTTTTTAACTCTTTTATCTGATTTTTCCTCAACTAAGTTGGCGTCAACAGCTTTATCTTCAATGTCACTAATTCTAACTTCTACTGCCTCAATTTTTCTCCTATTACTTTCTACTGAGTTGCTTAATTCTGAAATTTTATTGTTAATCTTCTGGATTTCTGATTGCTGTCTCTCTGGATTCTTGCAGCCTATTAAATTTGTTATTATGTCCTTGAATAACTTTTTTAAGTTCTGCTACTACTTTGTGTGTTCTTTGGCAGTTTCTGCATTTTATGAAATTTCCTTTCTAATTTCTAGAAGAGTTCTGTATATTAATCTTTTGTATTCTGCCTCTGGTAATTCCAAGAAATTCTCTTCCTTCAGAGAATTTATTGATTCTTTATTTTGAGAGCTGGCTGAAGCCATCATGGATTGCCTCTTTATGTGATTTGATAGTGCATGCTGTCTCCGAGCCATCAATAAGTTATAATTTTATTTTATATTTGTTTAGTGAGTCCTCACTTCTTGTTTTGTTTTATTTTGATATGCCCCAATAGGCTGTTTGTGTGTGCTAGTTTGATTATTGGTGACTTTGAAGCTCTAACGTCCTGTTACCAGGTAGATAGTTCCGTAACTAAGTATGTGCACACAGGAGTCTGTTAAATTTTCTTATATGGGCTCAGCTCAGGTGTCCAGGCAGTTGGTTACCAAGTTTGTGGTGCAGGCTCTCACATACAGTCTTAGGGAGGCATGGGTGATTGGTGTAGGCACAGGTATCTGGCTGCAGTAGAGGGGTCACACGCTGAGCCCTGCAGGGGTCCGACAGCTGCCCCTAAGAGTCTGAAAGGAAAGCGTGTCCCTATTCCCTAGGGCGAGTAAGTAGGTGAGTTTTGCAGCCAGACTATGAGCACCCCAGTCTGTTGGGTATAAAGACTGGAGGCCACCACTTATTTTTGGATTCCTGTAGCAGGTAACTAGGTGGCATAGGTGAAGCCACCAGTCCTTAAACCCCTGGTGTGGATCGGTAAATGTGCCTGCTTAAAGGGCAGGGCTGTGTCGAGGGTTATAAATCTGCCACTTCACAGCTGAAACAGTTGAAGTTAGACTTCAGATGTTTACCCTGCTGTACTGTAGTAGTGAAGGCTAACCCTGTTGAGATGGGTCTCCACAAGTCTATACAGGAGTAAAAGGCACTCAAAGTCTGCAGACCCCTTATGCCTGTGCCTAGCAAGGGAGCTGTGCCGACCCTTAGTACCTGGCTTAGGGGAGCCAGTAGCTTATTTGTTCCCTCTCCAAGGCCAGGAGAATGGGTCAGGGCACCTTTTGGAATCTACTTCTGGCCCAGGGGAGTCAGACTTCGGAAGGCTGTACTGGTGCAGAATGACAGGGAGGAGGTAAAAGGGAGACAGTTTTTTCCCAAAGCGGCTTTTTTTTTTTTTTAATCCCCGCGAAAGGCCACGTGCATGTACTTATCTTTAGCCACCTGGGAGCTGCTTTTCACTGGTTGGGAGTATCCAAGCAGAATCTCTGCTGCCATGCCTCCCCAGTGCATGCGTGCAGCTGTTTGCCTGCTTCATTGCCTACCTCGGAGCCAGTCAGGGCTGGAGAACTGGAGCCGAGTCTGGACTGGCACTTCTCACTTCTTCAGAACCGTCTCCCTCTCCCCCCACCACTCAGTCCGATTCCTCAACTTTGCCTTGTTCAGGGCACCTAAATATTCATATACAATAAAATCACTTGTGTTTCCAGGTCTTTGTTGTAAGAAGGATATAGGAAGCTGTCAGACTACACCACCATCTTGGCTCAGCTTCCATACGCAAAAATTATCAACAAAATTCTAGCCAGTAGAATTCAACAGTGTATCAAAATAATACATCACATACAAGTGGGATTAATACCACTCATGCAGGGATGGTCCCACATTAGAAAATCTATCGTTGTAACCCACAACATAGATAAAACAAAGGAAAAGAATCACATGAGATGGGGTGCAAGATGGCGCTCTAGGCAGAAGCACCACGCCGTCCCTCCACAGCAAAGATCTGAAAAACTAAGCCTAACAGAGAATCAACAATCCTGAAACCCTAGAACATCAAATGAAGAGATAAAGAACTCAGCCAAACACCAAACGGAGTGAGAATACTGAAAGAGAATGGAGAGCGAGGAGAGATTCATGCAGAGGTCCCCTACCAGCTAACGCAGTGCGGATCCACCATCTTGGACTCCTATCGGAGACCAGCAAATGGGAGAACGGGAGAGCAGCCTCGCGGAGTATCCAGTGGGAGATGGAACTACTGGAAAATTGCAGTGTGTGCTTTCCCACCCCCCACCCCTCTCCACCTAGGCTGGGGCTCCCCTGCTTCCTGTGGCCAGGGTCCCTGGGCCGGGGGGCGCCGGTGCTTGGATTCCACAAGTCCGGGTCGGCAGCTCTCTGAGAGCTGTTTGTTGGCTGCTGGCGTAGCTTTTTCTGCCACCTCCCCCTCCTTTTGCTCGGGTGCCTGGCTCCGAGCGCCATCTTTGCTCTTTCCTGCGGGGCTGTGGGGCTGCGTTCGGGTGAGTGGCTGCTTCTGGGTCTGGGCTGCCGTGTTGATGAGATCCTGGGGCCTTTGTTCATTCACTCTCTGCTTCCCGTGGCCACGGTCTCTGGACCGAGACTGCCAGCTGCTTGGAATCCGCGCACCTGAGCGGGGGCTCTCTGGGTGCCGTTTGTTGGCTGCTGGTGTGGCTTTTTCTGCTTCTTCTGGTTTCTCGCTTGCCTCTCGCTTCCTCCCCCTCCTTTTGCTTGAGTGCCTGGCTCCGAGCGCCATCTTTGCTCTTTCCTGCGGGGCTGTGGGGCTGCTTTCGGGCGTGTGGCTGCTTCCAGGTCTGGGCTGCCGCGCTGGTGAGATCCCAGGACCTTTGTTCATTCATCCCTCTGCTTCCTGTGGCCGCAGTCTCTTCACCGGGGTCCACCGGCTGCTTGGATTCCGCATGCCTGGGCAGGCGGCTCTCTAGTTACCATTTGTTGGCTGCTGGTGCTGCCTTTTTTTTTTTTTTTCCTCCTGCTTCTTTTGGTTTCTTGCTTGCCTATCGCCACCTCCCCCTCCTTTCACTTGGGTGCCTGACTCCTTACACCCTCTTAGCTCCTTTCTGAGGGTCCCCAGAGTGCAGGTAATTTGTGATATACACTTTCCACTCTCCACACTTCTTCACTCACACTCGGCCTCCTCTGTTTCCCACGGACACAGTCTCTTGTCCAGAAACACCAGCCCGCACTGGCTGGCTCTCTGAGCCCTTCATTGACTGCTGGTGTTGCTTTTTTTTTTTTTTTTTTTAAATTTTATTTTTTTTCTTTTTTGATTAGTTTTGTTTTCTTTTCCCTCTTTTTCCCTTTTGTCTTTCTTCATTGCTTAATTTCTCATCTCTCTATCTTTTCCTTCTCTTTCTGATCCCTGAATACCAGGTGATGTATGCCTCTCCACCTTCTGGCCAGGCTGTGCTGTGAAAACTGAGACCGACTCCCCCAGACCTCATAGCTCCCTTGGTGGAATACCTGGGAACTTTACAGTTCTTTAACTTTTCTGATTTTTATTTGTTCATTCTTTCCTTTTCTTTCTCTTTCCGCTTCTGGTTTTCTCCATCCCATAGTCTCTCATCTGTCCATTCCAACGACAAGCTCCCCTAGCTTTCTTTTATGTTTGTATGCTTGTCGCTCCTGCTCCTGTCTCCTCTCTCCCATATCCAGCTTAGCTTCACACATAACAATCTCCCTGCTGTATCCTGCCTACCTGCACCGTGCACTTGACATAACACCACCAGGCTGTGCAAGCACGCCCTATTGGAACCTGCCCAGCACTGACTACCAACCATCATGGTGGCTGCGGTGAGTGCCACAAACAACCCGTCCCAGTGGCTCCTCTTCAGCTAGATCTGCCCAGCTGTACCAAAAGGATGAAACAAAAAAAAATCTACAATCAATAAACGAGAGAAAAATCTACTAAATGCCCCCAAAACAGCAAACAATATCAAAACATTTACAAAAACAAGACAAGATGGCACCAATAGGCGTCCAAATTAAAACACCAGATGACTCTCCTGTGGAAGAAAATGCACTAGAAATACCTGAGAGGGAACTCAAATCATTAATACTCGGAATTTTCCAAAAACTGAGGCAAAAAGCTGACAAACATGAGGAAAAAATAGACAAATTTATGGAAAATACAGACAAAAAATTGGAAGAATTCAGGAAGATGATGCAGGAACAAAATGCCAAAATAAATTCACAACTTGAAATTATACAAAAACAACAATTAGAAATCCAAAAGATAAACAACAAGATTTCAGAAATGGATGGTGTCATAGAAGGGCTGAGAAATAGATTTGAAACCATGGAAGACAGAAACAGTGGAACTGAAGACAAACACTTGGATACAACTCTGTTTCAGGAAAACTCAGAAAAAAGAACAAAGAAAAATGAAGAGACACTGAGAGATATGTGGGACACAATTAAAAGCAAAAACTTATGAGTGATTGGCATCCCAGAACAGGGGGAGAAAACAGAAAACACAGAGAGGATCATTGAGGAACTGCTGACAGAAGACTTTCTCAATATCATGAAAGATGAAAAGCTGGCCATCCTAGAAGCTCAACGAACCCCATATAGAAGAGACCCCAAAAGAAAATCACCAAGACATATCATATTCACACTCGCCAAAACTAAAGACAAACAAAGAATCCTGAGAGCAGCTCATGAAAAACAAGAAGTCACATACAGAGGAGAAACAATAAGACTAAGCTCAGATTATTCGGCAGAAACCATGCAGGCAAGAAGGCAGTGGGATGACATATATAAAATCTTGAAAGAAAAAAATTGTCAGCCAAGAATAATATATCCTGCAAAACTCTCATTCAAATATGATGGTGAAATTAGGTCATTTCCAGATAAACCAAACTTACAAGAATTATTAAAGAGAGTTCTTCAATCTCAGGACAAACAGCTTCAGCCCTCAGGCAAGACCTAGGACCTAGGACGCAGTTTCATATGAACCAGATACCATTCTAGTAAATGAACTATTGAGGACAATCCAAAAACAAAATAAATACAACAGGGATTCAGAGCAATTAATCAAGGATGACAACAACATCAAAACAATGAAAGAGGGAATAAACGGCATAGGTATAGAACCTTCTAATGGAGAGGAAGGCAAGGCGATACCAAGTAAGGGTAGACTGCTTCAAACTTAGAAAGATAAGGGTAAAATTCATGGTAACCACAAAGAAAGTTAACAAACCAACTCATAAAAATAAAGACGAAAAACATAAAGTCTCAGCAAAAACAAAACCTACAAAAACAAAAGAAATGAACACAAAATCCACAAACAAAAGTAGCTCAGCACAAGAGAGTAAGAAGAACAAAGAAAACTTCAGCACCACAAAAAAAAAAGCACTACAAAATGACAGCAACAAACTTCTATCTATCAATAATTACACTGAATGTAAATGGACTCAATGCACCCATAAAGAGATGGAGAGTGGCAGAATGGATAAGAAAACAGGATCCATCAATATGCTGTCTACAAAGACACACCTTAGAAACAAAGATGTGAATTTATTAAAAGTCAAAGGTTGGAAACAAATATATCAAGAAAACAACTACTAAAAAAGAGCAGGAGTGGCAATTCTAATCTCAGATAAAATAGACTTTAAAACAAAATCTACCATAAAAGACAAAGAAGGACACTATATAATGGTTAAGGGGATGATCCATCATGAAGACATAACCATAATAAACATCTATGCACCCAAAGACAGGGCTCCAAAATACATAAAAAAACTCTAACAGCACTGAAAAGAGAAATCGACAGTTCCACAATAATAGTAGAAGACTTCAACACACCACTCTCAGTAAAGGACAGAACAACTAAAAAGAAACTCAGCAAAGATACAGAAGACCTAAAGGACACAATCAGCCAACTTGACCTCATAGACATATATAGAACAATCCATCCAACCGCTGCAAAGTACACATTCTTTTCCAGTGCACATGGAACGTTCTCCAGAATAGACCACATCTTAGGCCACAGAGCAATCCTCAACAAGATCCAAAACGCTGATATAATTCACAGTATCTTCTCTGACCACAATGCCATCAAGGTAGAAATTAACACTAGAAAGAGCAAGGGAAAAAAATCAAACACATGGAAACTGAATAATACTCTGCTTACACATCAATGGGTAATAGAAGAAATCAGAGATGGAATTAAAAAATTCCTAGAATCAAATGAAAATGAAAACACATCATATCAAAACCTTTGGGACACAGCAAAGGCAGTCCTCAGAGGACAATTTATAGCAATAGATGCACATATCAAAAAAGAAGAAAGGGACAAAATCAAAACATTAACTACAGAACTCAAACAAATACAAAGAGAACAGCAAAAAAAGCCTACAACCACCGGAGGAAAGAAGATAGTAAAGATCAGAGCAGAAATAAACGAAACAGAGAACAGAAAAACAATAGAAAGAATCAGCAAAACCAAAAGGTGGTTCTTTGAAAGAATCAACAAAATCGACAAATCACTGGCCAGACTAACAAAAGATAAACAGCAGAGGGCACAAATAACCCAAATAAGAAATGAAATGGGGGACATTCGAACAGACCCAACTGAAATAAAAATGATTATAACAGAATATTATGAAAAAGTATATTCCAACAAATTTGAAAACCTAGAGGAAATGGATAAATTTCTAGCAACACGCGGCCTACCCAAATTACAACAAAGTGATGTTGACAATCTGAACAGACCCATAACAGGAGAAGAGATTGAAAAGGTAATAAAAAAACTCCCAACCAAAAAAAGCCCTGGCCCAGATGGTTTCACTGGAGAATTCTACAAAACATTTATAGAAGAGCTTGTACCAATTCTACTGAAGCTATTTCAGAGCATACAAGAGGAAGCAACACTTCCAAATTCATTCTATGAAACCAGCATAATGCTGATACCAAAACCAGGCAAAAACATCACAAAAAAAGAAAATTACAGACCAATATCTCTCACGAATATAGATGCAAAAATTCTGAACAAAATTCTAGCCAATAGAATTCAGTATCATATCAAAAAAATAATACACCACGACCAAGTAGGATTCATACCAGGTATGCAAGGATGGTTTAACATTAGAAAATCCATCAATGTAATTCACCACATAAATAAAAGGAAAGAAAAAAAATCACATGATCATCTCAATTGATGCAGAAAAGGCATTCGACAAAGTCCAACACCCATTCCTGATAAAAGCTCTCAATAAAATAGGTATAGAAGGGAAATTTCTCAACATAATAAAGAGCATCTATGCAAAACCAACAGCCAACATCATTCTTAACTGAGAGAGCCTGAAAACATTCCCCTTGAAGACAGGAACAAGACAAGGATGCCCTTTATCACCACTCTTATTTAACATTGTGCTGGAAGTTATAGCTAGAGCAATAAGGCAAGAGGAATAAATAAAGGACATCCATGTTGGTAATGAAGAAGTTAAACTCTCCCTGTTTGCAGATGATATGATACTATACGTAGAAAAACCTAAAGACTCCACGAGAAATCTACTTGAATTAATAGAAAGATTCAGCAGAGTAGCAGGATACAAGATAAACATTCAAAAATCAGTCGGATTCCTATACACCAGTAAAGAGAACGATGAAAAGGAGATCAGGAAATCAATACCATTTTCAATAGGCCCTAAAAAGATACTTAGGAATAAATCTGACCAGGAATGTAAAAGACCTATACAAAGAAAACTACAAAACACTGTTGCATGAAACCCAAAGGGATCAACATAAATGGAAAAACATACCATGCTCATGGATAGGCAGACTCAACATTGTGAAAATGGCAATTCTACCTAAAGCAATCTACAAATACAATGCAATTCCGATACAAATACCAACAACATTCTTCAAAGAGATGGAAAAACTAATTATTAACTTTATATGGAAAGGGAAGAAACCCCGAATAAGTAAAGCACTACTGAAGAAGAAGAATAAAGTTGGAGGACTCACACTACCTGACTTGAGAACCTACTATACAGCTACAGTAGTCAAAACAGCCTGGTACTGGTACAACAACAGAGACATTGACCAATGGAACAGAATTGAGAACCCAGATGTAAATCCATCCACCTACAGTCATCTGATTTTCGACAAGGGCCCAAAGTCCATCTAATGGGGAAAAGACAGTCTTTTTAACAAATGGTGCTGGCAAAACTGGATATCCATTTGCATAAAAATTAAATAGGACCCATACCTCACACCGTATACAAAAACTACTTCAAAATGGATCAAAGACCTGAATATAAAGCCTCAAACTATGAAGTGCATAGAAGAAAAAATAGGACCAATGCTACAGGCCTTAATACATGGTATTAACAAGTTTACAAACCAAAACCATCAACACAGAAATCCCAGAAGATAAGCTAGATAACTGGGATCTTCTAAAAATCGAACACCTGTGCTCTTCAAAAGACTTCACCAAAAGAGTAAAAAGAGAACCTACAGACTGGGAAAAAAATTTTGGACAGTAGAAGTCAGACAAAGGTCTAATCTCCATAAGCTACAAAAAATCCAACACCTCTACAACAAAAAGACAAAGAATCCTATTAAAAAATGGGCAAAGGAAATGAACAGACACTTCACCAAAGAAGACATTCAAGCCGCCAGCAGACACATGAGGAAATGCTCGCGATCACTAGCCATTAGAGAAATGCAAATTAAAACCAGAACGAGATACCATCTCATCCCGGCATTACTGGCAAGAATCACAAACACTGGAAATAACAAATGCTGGAGGGGCTGTGGGGAGATGGGAACTCTTATGCACTGCTGGTGGGAATGCAAAATGATACAACCATTTTGCAAAAAGATATGACGCTTCCTTAGAAAGCTAGAAATAGAAGTACCATACGATCCAGCATTCCCACTCCTAGGAATATATCCTAGAGAAATAAGAGTCATCACTCGAATAGACATATGCACACCTGTGTTCATGGCAGCATTGTTCACAATAGCAAAAAGATGGAAACAACCTAGATGCCCATCAACAGAAGAATGAATAAACAAACTATGGTACATACATACAATGGAGTACTATGCAATGAAAAACAACAATGATGAATCTGTGAAGCATCTCATAACATGGATGAAACTGGAGGACATTATGCTGAGTGAAATAACTCAATCACAAAGTACAAATATTTTATGAGACCTCTATTGTAAAAACCCATAAAAAGTTCGCATATAAAAAGTAACAATCTTTGTTCGTTACCAGTGATGGGAGGGGTGGGGTGGAATACTAAATAGGCAATAGATAAGTGGTATCTTGGGTGAGAGGGGAGACAGTACACAGTATAAGGGAAACTAGCACATCCTGTACAAGGAAAGGTCATGGAGGCCCCATGGACACATCCAAACTCCCCCAGGGACTGAGTTGTTGGACAGAGGGCTCTGGGGACCATTGTCTCGGGGAACATCTAGCTCAATTGGCATGACACTACTTATAAAGATAATGCTCTACATTCTGCCTTGGTGAGTAGTGTCTGGGGTCTTAAAAGCGTGTGAGCGGCCATCTAAGATACTACACTGGTCTCATCCCTTCGGGAGCAAGGGAGAATGAAGAGAACAGGATACATGGAAAAGATTAGTCCAAAGGACTAATTGACCACAGCTACCAAGACCTCCACCGGACTGAGTCCAGTACAGCTAGATGGTGCCTGGCTACCACCGCTGACTGCTCTGACCAGGATCACAACAGAGGTTTCTGGACAGAGCTGGAGAAGGATGTAGAGCATAATTCTAACTCCTAAAAAAAAGACCAGATTTACTGGCCTAGAGGAGACTGGAGAAACCTCAAGAGTATGGCCCACAGACACCCTTTCAGCTCAGAGATGAAGTTACCTTCGAGGTTCACTGTTCAGCCTGGGAGTGGACAGCCCAGTAAAACTAAATGAGACTAATGAGGTACAGGAATCCAGTGGCAAGGGCCAGAAGGCAGAGGGGGAGTAGGAAGCCGATGATAAGGAACACAAGCTGAGTAAGGATACTGTTGATGTGTTGTGAGATTGTTAACCACTGTTATAGCGCAACATTTGTAGTAACTGTTAAATGGGAAGCTATTTTGTCCTGTAAGCCTTCATCTTGGGCGAGAATGGCAGCACAATTGGAAGAGCATAGTCAATGTCACTTAAATGTGTACGTAAAAAGTTTTGAAATGGTGTATCTTTGGCTATGTGTATTTTCACCAAAAAAAAAAAAAAAAAAGCTGAGAATTCAGAGGGTTAAAATGTTGTGGGGTTCTTAACCAAAGTCATAAAACAGCATGTGTACTACTGTTACATGAGAAACTGTTTGTTCTGTAAACCTTTACCTGAAGTACAATAAAATATTTTTTAAAAAAAAGAGGGGAAAAATCTAGGGATACAATGGCCATGTACTTTGTTTTACTCTCATAGGAAAGATAATGCTCTGTGTTTTATGCTATAGTTCTTTTCATTTTGTGTGTAATGTGTTTTAATTCCACATGCACTGGTTTTGTATGTATGGCTTTGAAAAATCTTAACTTTGAATCACATTATATGTATATGTATATCTACATGAAGGGTATACAATATATTGATTCATAACGGAATGTAAATTACAAAATATACATAAAACAAATCTAACCCATAAGTGCAGTATTTTTAAACTAAAATATATGATAACTAGGTAAGTGAACTCAATTCTTAACAGATGCTGTATTATATTTCATAGTTTGCAACAAACTTCTTGTTTTTTCCCCTAAGTTTTGTATATCATTATACTATCCAATTATGGCTATTCAATAAAGTATAATGGACAAAAAAAAAAAAAGAATCACATGATAATCTCAATCAATGCAGAAAAGGCATTTGATAAAATGCAACACCCATTCCTGATGAATACTTTCAATGAAACAGGAATAGAGGGGAAATTTCTTAACATGATAAAGGGCATCTATACAAAACCAGGAGCCCTAGTGGTGCAGTGGTTAAGTGTTTGACTGCTAATGAAAATGTCGGCAGTTCAAATCCACCAGCCGCTCCTTAGAAACCTTATGGGGTAGTTATACTCTGTTTTGTAGGGTTGCTACAAGTCGATGGCAGTGGGTTTGGTGGTTTTTTTTTTTTTTTTTTTTTTTTGGTATACAAAACCAACAGCCAACATTATCCTCAGTGGAGAAAGTCTGAAAGTATTCCCCTTGAGAACTGGAACCAGACAAGCATGTCTTTATCACCACTCTTATTCAACATTGTGTTGGAAGTTCTAGTGAGAGCAATAAGGCAAGAAAAGGAGATAAAGTGCATCTAAATTGGTAAGGAAAAAGTAAACTATCCCTATTCACAGATGAGATGATCCTACACATAGAAAATCCTAAAGATTCCACAAGAAAGTTACTGGAACTAATAGAAAGATTCAGCAAAGTGGCAGGAAACAAGATCAACATAAAAAATCAGCTGGATTCTCCTACAACAACAAAGAGAACTTTGAAAAGGAAATCAGGAAAACAATACCATTTACAATAGCTCTCCAAAAGCTAAAATATTTAATAATAAATCCAACCAGGAATGTAAATGATTTACACAAAGAAAATTACAAAATACTACTACAAGAAAACAAACGAGACATACATAAACAGAAAAAAAAAAAAAATACCATGCTCTTGGTTAGGAAGAATTAACATTGTGAAAATGTCAAACTACCCAAAGTGATATATAGATATAATGAGATCCTGATCCAAATCCCAACATCATTGTTCAAAGAGATAGAAAAACTAATCACTAACTGTATATGAAAAAGAAAGAGGCCTCATATAAGTAAAGTATTATTAAAGAAGAAGAACAAAGTAGGAGGCCTCACACTACCTGATCTTAGAAACTACTTTGCAGCGCCAGTGCTCAAAACTGCCTAGTACTTGTACAACAATAGACACGTATACCAATGGAACAGAATCGAGAACCCAGACGTAAATTCATCCACCTATGGACAGCTCATCTTAAACAAAGGACCAAAATCTATTAAATGGGGAAGAGACAGTCTCTTCAACAAGTGGTGCTGGCAATACTGAAAATCTATCTGTAGAAAAATTAAACAGGACCCATACCTCACACCATACACAAAAACTAACTCAAAATGGATTGAAGACCTAAATATAGAACCTAAAACTATAAAAATAATGGAGGAAAAATTAGGGACAACACTAGGGACCCTAATAGTTGGTATAAATAGAATACCAAACATAACTAAAAATATACAAACCACAGAAGATGAACTAGATAAATGGGACCTCCTAAATATTAAACACTTATGCAAACCAAAAATTTGTCCAAAAGTGTAAAAAAAGAACCTACGGTTTGGGAAAAGTTTTTTGGCTATGACATATCCAACAAAGGTCTAATCTCTAAAATTCATAGAAAACTTCAACACCTCACCAAAAATAAAAAAAATACAAACAATCCAATTAAAAAATGGCCAAAGGATATGAACAGACCACCAAAGAAGACATTCAGACTGTTAACAAACATATAAAGAAATGCTCATGATTATTAGCCATTAGAGAGATTCAAATAAAAATGACAATGAGATACCATCTCACCACAACATTACTGATACTAATCAAAAAAACAGAAAATAACAAATGTTAGTGAGGTTGTATGGAGATCTTATATACTGCTGGTGAGAATGTAAAATTGTACAACCACTATGGAAAATGATACGTTGCTTCCTCAAAAAGGTAGAAATAGAAATACCATATGATCCAGCAATCCCACACTTAGGCATGTATCCTAGAGAAATAAGAACCATCACATGAAGAGACATATGCACACCCATGTTCACTGCAGCATTATACACAATACACAATAACAAAAAGGTAGAAACTACCTAAGTGCTTATCAACAGATGAATGGATTAACAAGCTGTGGTACATACACCCAATGGAATACTATGCAACAATAAATAATAATGATGAATCTGTGAAACATCTCACAATATGGATGAATTTGGAGGACATTATGCTGAGTGAACGAAGTCAGTCACAAAAGGATAAATATAGTATGAGACCACTATTATAAAGTAAAAAAAAAAAAAAGATTTGCTGTTGTTATTATTGTTAGCTGCTGTCGAGTTGGTTCCAACTCATAGTGACTCTATGTACAACAGAATGAAACATTGCCAGTTCCTGTGCCATTCTCATGATCATTGTAATACTTGAGCCCATTGTTGCAGCCACTGTGTCTATCAATCTCATTGATGGTCTTCCTCTTTTTCGACAACCCTCTACTTTAACAAGGGTGATGTACTGCTCCATGGACTGATCCCTCCTGATAACATGTCCAAAGTATGTGAGACTTAGTCTTGCCATTCTTGCTTCTAAGGAGCATTCTGGCTGTACTTCTAAACAAAGGTTTACACACACACACACACACACACACACACACACAATTATTTGGTGGTTACCAGAAAGGGAAGGGGAGGGAGAGAAAATTATTAAATCAATAGTAGACACATGTTAATATTGGTGAAGGTTCAGAAAGGCAATACATAATATGAGAGAAGTCAGCACAACATGACCAAGGCAAGAGGGGACACTGAGAAGAACACAGGAATAAAGGGCAACTATGGTAACTGCTATAGCATAGACAACCCTGCAAACAATAGTATAAACAAACAATAATGTATGAATGGATACATAGATACATATGCCAAGACATGTGGGAGAGTATAAGAGAGCACACCTACTGGCATATACAGGCTTGGTGATGGATATTTTTAAATACATGACTGCAGGTGCTCCTCATATATTAATATAGAGAAGAGAGCACACAAGTGACACAGTCAGGGAAACTTCTTAGATATAACCAAACACCTCACAGGATGAAGTTCCTAGGGTCGAAGGCAAAGGACCATACACTGGGGGGACTTCCGTGTCAATTGGCACAACATAGTTTATAAAGGCAGTGTTCTACGTCTTACTTTGGTGAGTAGCGTCTGGGGTCTTGAAAGCTTGCAAGTGGCAATCTAAGACACAACTATTGGTCTCTTTCAGTTTGGAGCAAAGGAGACTGAAAAAAAACTTAATACTCAAGGAAACAATGAGTTCAAAGGACTAATGGACTACATAAACCACAGCCTACATGACCCTGAAACCAGAACTAGATGGTGCCCACCTACCACTACCTACTGCTCTGACTGGGATAACAACAGAGGTTCCCCAACAGAGTGGGAGAAAAACGTAAAACAAAAAACCAAATTCACAAAACAGACCAGACTTACTTGTCTGACAGAGACTGGAGGCTCCCCAGAGACTATGGCCCTAAGACACCCTTCTGACCTGGAACTGAAGCCATTCCCAGAGACCACCTTCCAGCCAAACAATAGACAAGCCCATAAAATAAAAAATAACACCGGAGAGGAAAGTGCTCCTTAGAACAATCAATTATAAGATTTCAAAACGGCAATATTTGCCCAAAAGCAAAGATAAGAATGCAGGAAGGGGTAGAAAATCAGGACTAAAGGAAATGGGGATCCCCAATCAGTAATGGAAGAGTGCTGACACATTGTGGGGAATGAAGCTGAGGCCAGGAAACACTTTATGTACAAACACTTTGTTGAATGGGAATCTAACTTGCTCAGTAAAATTTCACCTAATGCACAGTAAAAGATAAAAAAGAACGAAAGAGAGAATACAGTTGAGTGCTAAATTGAAAACAATTACATTCCAAGGGGTGTGGCATGAATTGTGAGGGTGAATGAGCACTCAGGGCTGGGATTTTGAGCTAGAAATGAAATGTGAGCCCCCAACCCTTTACAGATAGGAACACTGAGGCCCAAAAGAAAGGAAGGGACTTAAAAAAAAAAAATTTCTCTTTATATCCAATAGTCGACATGTCAGGTATTACAGTAAGATATAAACCACATTAAAACTAAAAATATGGATGATTTTTTCTACTGAAACATCAAATGTATATTTTTCCTGTTAGTTTTAAGAAGCTGTAGGAAGATATAAAACCACTGAAAACCCACTTCTAATACCACATCCTGTTTTTGTCCACTATACAACCTGTGAACTTTCCCAATGAACTCACTAATCTTTACATTATCAACATTCTCTGGTGTGACAGGTAGACTAATGACCCCCAAAGATGCCTGCATCCTAATCCCTACAACCTGTGAGCATGTTAGGCTACACACCAAAGGAGAATTAAGGTTGCAGGTGGAATTAAGGTTGCTCATCAACTGACCTCGACATAGGGAGGTTATCCTGGATTATCTAGGTGGGTGCAATGTAATCATATGAGTCGTTATAAATGGAGGAGGGAGGCAGGAGAGAGAGAACCAAAGAAAGGGTAGTGTGAGAAGAACTCAGCCTGACGTTGCTAGCTTTGAAGATGGAAGAACACAACCATGAGCTAAGCATCATGAGCAGCCCCTAGGAACTGGAAAAGACAAGGAAAAGGGATTTCCCCTAGAGCCTCCAGAAGGTGAGCAGCCCTGCTGATAACTTGACATTAGCACAGTAGAACTGGTTTGGGACTTCTGACCTCCAGAACTGTATGATAATAAATTTGTGTTATTTTAAGCCAAAAAAATAAAGGAAGGGGGAATGTAAATAAAAACCAAAATAAGATATGACTACATACTCACTGTTGTTGTTATTGTTGTTAGTTGCCCTTGAGTAGGCTTCAACTCATAGTGAACTTATGTATAACAGAACAAAACGTTGCCGGGTCCTGTGCCATCTTCATGATCTTTGGTATGTTTGAGCCCTTTAATTCAACTATTGTGTCATTCCATCTCATGGAGGGTTTCCCTCATTTTCACTGGCCCTGTACCAAACATGATGTCCTCTTCTAGTGTTTCGTCATTCCTGATGATGTGTTCAAAGTAAGCAAGTTGAAGTCTCACTATCCGGGTTTCTAAGGAACATTCTGGTTGTATTTCTTCTAAGACTGTTTTGTTTGTTTTTCTTTGCCAACACCACAGTTAGAATGCATCAATTCTTGTGTCTTCCCTTGTCATCATCCAGCTTTCACATGCATATGAAGCTATTGAAAAGACCATGACTTGGGTCAGGTGCACCTTAGTCATCAAAGTGCCATCTTTGATTTTTAACACTTTAAAGAGGTCTTTTGCAGCATATTTGCCCGGTACAACACATCATTTGATTTCTGGACTGCTACTTCCATGGACATTGATTGTTCATACAACTAGAATGAAATCATTGACAACTTCAATTTCTTCTGTTTATCATGATGTTGTTTATTGGTCCATTTGTAAGAATTTTTGTTTTCCTCACATTCAGGTATAATCCATACTGAAGGCTGCAGTCTTTGACTTTTATCACCAAGTGTTTCAAGTCATCTTTTCACAAGCAAGGCTGTGTCATCTGCATCTCACATATTGTTAATGAGTCTTCTTTCAATCCTGATGCCACATTTTCCTTCACTAGAAGGGCTAAATTGAAAAAGACTTAAAACACCAAATGTTGGAGGGTCTGTGGAACAACGAGAACTTTTATACATTGCTGAAGGTAACAAAGCAATGCTGCAATCATTTTGGAAAAAGATCTGGTAGTTTCTTATGTAACTAAACACACACCTACCCTATAACCGAGCAATTTCATTTCTAGATATTTATCCAAATGAAATAAAAACACATGCCCACAAAAAGCCTTGTACAAGAATATCATAGCAGCTTTATTCATAATAGCTAACTGGAAACAACCCAAATGTCCATCAGCAGGATAATATATAAACAAACTGTGGTATATTCATTCACTGGAATACTACTCAGCAGTAAAAACACAAGGAACTAGTTCATGCAATAAAATGACTGAATCTCAAAACCATCATACTGAAAGAAAGAAATTGAAGAGCACATACTGTATGATTTTAATTTGTATGAAACTATAGAAAAGAAAAAAACGAGTATATGGTGAAAGAAATCAGAAGCGTGGTTGTCCCAGGCAAGGCAGAATTGACAGGGTAGGGTAGAAAGGAACTTTCTAGGGTTATTGAAATGTTCCATCATTTGATAGCAGAGTAGGTTATACGGGTATATGCATTTGCCAATACTTACTTAAACTCATGATTTAAGATATGTGCATTTCACTTGGTGTTCACTAAACCTTAAAAAAGAGTGAAAAAAAACTATCACTTGATTGTGGGTTTTATGCCTTTTTTTTATTTTTAGTATTCACTCTATATTTTTGAGATTATGATTTCCAGAACCAAAACCAAACCCATTGCCGTAGAATCAATTCTGACTCATAGTGACCATATAGGACAGAGTAGAAATGCCCCATAGGGTTTCCAAGAAGTGGCTGGTGGATTTGAACTACAAGACAGACCTTTAAAAGACAATACAAAAAATTGTCTTTTTAAGATCCGTCTTGTAAAGAAAATATAGTTAAATGTATATAAACTTCAATCTAATAATCATAATCTTTTAATGGGGAGGATTTGGCCTGTTTGTACTTGATGTAATTACTGATACATTTGGGTTTCAATCTATTACTTTACCATATGTTTTCTACTAATTTTATCTCTTCTGTGTTCCTGTTTTGCTTTTATTGTCTTTTGTATGAATAATTTTTATTCTTACATTTTCTCTTCTATAATATTGCTAATAAAAATTCTACCATTGTCCTCTTTCTTTTATTTTTAATTATCCTTTTTGTGTGATGAATCACTTCAAGCATATAGATGGTAGGTGAATCCATCTAACAACTTTCCAGAATCTTAGTATTTTGTTATATATTTGTTTTAAATCTTTATTTTGAATTTTTAAAATGTATACACAGTTGAAACGTCCTGTGTTAACTCTCTTCTTAACTATTGCTGTGATGCAGTTCATATGAAAAATAACATGGAAATGAAATAATTTGGGGGAGAATCACTCTAACAAAGAAGAATTATTTCAAATGTCGTACATATTCCAGGAGAGATTATTGTCTCTTTCTTTTCTTTAGTGATGAGGATTACATTTTTTACAAATTATAAGAGCTATTTCTCTCTATGAATGTGCTTTGTTTAGACCATATCTCCCTAGCCCTGGTGGCACTGTAGTTAAGAGCTCGGCTGCTAACCAAAAGGTCAGCAGTTTGAATCCACCAGCTGCTCCTTGGAAACCCTATGTGGTAGTTCTACTCTCTTCTATAGAGTTGCTATGAGTCAGAATCGATTCACCGGCAACGGGTTTGATCTGGTTTTTTGGTTAAGGAAGGCAACAGAGGCTAGTTGTTTAAGTTTTTGACATAGACGACCATAACACTAGTGCTAGGTGCTTTTCACTTCATGCTTTCATCTTGTTGAGTCTCACTACTCCACTTTAATTATTTCCAACTCCCTAGATCTCGAGAGATAGAACTGTTTTCCTATCAAAGAGACTGCTTTAAAAAGGAATACAGATCCTGCCATAAATAATACAAAAATTTGGTCCTCTTGTACAGGAATTTTCCATTTCCAAAGCCCCTTTGCCTATGTAATCTTATTAAACAATTGAAGACAATCCTGTGAGGTAGACTGGGTGGATTTTATTCTTCTCGTTTTACAGATGAGGAAACTGAGTTTCATAAAATTTCTTCCTTAAGATCACAAGGCCAGTAAAGGAGGAAATTGCATCTGAAAGAAAATTCTCTAAAGCTCTTTCCACTGACTAAATTTTAAGAAGTAGACTTGGAAAAAGTGGACAAGTGTGCTTTCCATGCTTTCAGCATAAAACTAACTACAAACCTCTCCCAAGTCCAAGGCCTGACACCCTTCTAATGCCCTCCCATAGCTGACACCTGCTCCCACCTCTGCAGCACCCCTCTATGCTTGTTCTTTTTAGCACCAGCGCTCAATACTGCATACCTTTTTGGTACTCACCAGTGCTTACCATCTCAGTTTCCCATTACCTTGAGGTTCCCTCTTTTGCTAAGAGATAGAACCTAACTTTATAAATCTGTTCAACTAATTTGTGAGTCTTTCTGTTACCACTCTATGTCCAAAGCAGTAGAGACATCACTAACCAAGTCAGTGATCATGATGGTAGACACTTCAGTGTTCAAATTACAGATGAACATGAACACAGGTTCAAGACTATTGGGTGGCTAAAACCGAACCAAATTCATTGCTGTGGAGTCGATTCTGACCCCATATGTTACAGAGTAGAACTGCTCCATGGGGTTTTCTTAGCTATAAACTTTATGGAAGCTGATCTTCTGCAGCACATCTGGATGAGTTCAAACCACCAACCTTTAGGTGGTTTGCACCATTCGGGACATATTGGGTGACAGACCCATTATAAAGACATATATTAATTGTATGTTCAGTGAACTTGGAGCCCCAAGGAAATGGAAACCAAGTTTCTCCTTCCGCACATCTTGTATGACTCCCTAAACTCTATGCTTTTTGAAAAGTTGAATGCAGACTGAATGGAGGCTATTTGATGATGTTGACCTCTCATTATTTTCAAATTCCCAAAAACTCAAGAGAACAGCCCCATTGCCATCCTGGGAAAGATATCACATCTTATTGTTTTTCCAGCTCCTAGTTCTACAGGTGATAAAAGATCCCTAGTTACTCTCATAAAAAATTGAGGCTCTTTCCACTCTTATGCTTCAAATCTATGTCTCTGGAGGTTATCATTTAAATCCCTGATTTAAAAAAAAAAAATCTGCTCAAGAGAAAAAAATTAAAAGCAAAACAAAACAAAAAGTGTAAATGAATCTTTGACTATGAACGGAAACACTTTCTGACCAACAGTAAATTAGAAAACCAAGACTATGAATTCTATCTAATGAATAAGCATAATTGCTTCTTTGACAATTAGCTCTGAATTAGCTATTCTTTGGTGTTAAATGTTCCATTTCATACTATGACTATAAACTAGAGTCAATCTGATGTTTCTTCTCCCAAAAGTTTTCTTATGCCTCAGCCCCAACCTTTGCCTTGTTTTTTGTCCCATCCTCTTTCCCTTCTCTTCCATTCTTCTGACTGTGAATTTCCCTTGGTAGGCTGTTTTCTATCTGGTCAGATATTGCTAAATGCCCAAGAGACTGAAGTAACTCTGACCAGTGTTGATGGATTGAATAGAGTCACTAATCATTAAGCGAAAGTTATACCAGACAAAAGAGGAAGGGAGTTGAGATGGGGCAGGGGCCCTTGAGGAGGGGGTAGTTTTCTGACTCTTTAACTTGGCAGATTTCTGACAAAAATAGCTGTATGTAAGACACGGGTGCTGATTGAATACATTAATTGCTGTCATCAGGATTTTAGATGCATGTGAAAGTTGCTGGCATATAGAATTACTGGAGAACTCTTTTCCTAAGAAGAAAAGGTAAGTTCTGATTGGAATGGTGCATGAAAGTCAGATCTCAGGCTGGTGCAAGACACCCTAAGACGATAATGCCCATTGTATCTTAACTCCTCTACCTATACCACAAAATCTGGGTTTTTCATTATCCTGTCTTGGGAGAGCACAGTCAGTGTGCCTGCCTCCTCACCTCTTTATTGTCTTTCTGACCTGCTGACTAAGGATCGCATCTTTTAGTACCATGTAACAATAGCCATGATTTAAAAATTCAATGCTTTGTAATTTTGCAAAATGATAAATTGTAAGTTTTTCAGTCATGAGTTTCCACCTTGTTATCCACCCACTCCAGGTTGACAGATTAAATACTGTTGGATTTTCTATAAAAATTTAAGTAGATTTTCCTAACTTTTTTTAAAGCATACATAGAATATTTTTAAAAATTGACTATATACTAGTCCATAAGGCAGGTCTCAATAATTACCAAGAACTAGTGTCATACAGACCTCATTCTCTGACCACCATTCAAAGAAGTTAGAAATTAATGACAAGAATTAAAAAAACTCATTTTCGAATAACATATAAGTCAGCAAAGATTTCACCAAAGAACTTAGAAAATATGTAGAACTAAAGGATAATGACAATACTACATACGTAAACTTTTGGAATATAGCTAAGGTAGTACTTAGAGGGAAGTTTATAGCTTTTATGTTAATGCTTATGTTAGAAAAAAAAAATTTAAAGACTGAAATGTAATGTGCTAACATACAGCTTAAGAAGTCAAGAAAGGAATGACAACAATAAAACTAAAGATAGTAGAAGATAAAAGGTGATAAAGAACATAAGTGAATGGAATAGAAAACAAAAAGACCATAAAGAAAGTACAGAAAATCAAAAATTGACTCTTTAAAAAGATTAACAAAATACCAATCTCTGGTGAAATTGATCAAGAAAAATGAAAGAAAACACAAACAACCAAACACATATTTAAGATGAAAAAAGATATTTCAGATACAGCAGAAACTAAATAAATAATGAGAGATTAATTTCAAGGTTTGATTTTAAGATTACTCTTTTAGGTAAGATTTAGAGTAGCCTTTTATTGAAGAGCTAATTTAGTCCCACTAAAGTATTCATTTCTACTGAATGTTCCATACAGTCAATGAGGTTTCTCCACACTGGCTTACCTACCCTAAGGAAGTTCTGGAATTGTTAGTCTTACAAATTTATGGTAATTTTTCTTACTTTAGAAATTATTCTTACCTGACCTTGTAGTATTTAAATCTATGCAAGTCAGATTGGTATTCAGCTAAATACTCAAGGGTAGCGTGAGAAGAGCTCAGCCTGCCATTGCTAGCTTTGAAGATGGAAGAACAGAACCACAAGCTAAGCAATGTGAGCGGCGCCTAGGAACTGGAAAAGACAAGGAAAAAGGATTTCCCCTAGACCCTCCAGAAGGTGCGTAGTCCTGATGATAACTTTACATCAGCACAGCGGAACTGATTTGGGACTTTTGATCTCCAGAACTGTATGATGATAAATTTGTGTCATTTTAAGCCAAAAAAATAAAGGGAGGAGGGCATGTAAATAAAAACCAAAATAAGATATGACTACATACCCACTGTCGTTGTTAGTTGCCCTTGAGTAGGCTTCAACTCATAATGAACTTATGTATAAAAGAACATAATATTGAACATACCATGGACTTCCAGAAGAACAAACAAATCTCTCTTGGAAGAAGTACAGCCAGAATGCTCCTTAGAAGTAAGGATGGCAAGACTTTGTCTCACTTACTTATCAGGAGGAACCAGTACCTGGAGAAGGATATCATGCTTGGTAAGGTAGAGAGTCAGCAAAAAAGAGGAAGACTGTCAGTGAGGTGGATTGACACAGTGACCCCAACAATGAGCTCAAGAGTAACAACGATCATAAGGATGGCACAGAACCAGGTGATGTTTTGTTTCGTTGTACGTTGGGTCACTATGAGTTGGAATCAACTTGACGGCACCTAACAATAACAACAAAACCAGTAATTGTGTATTACATTGTCCACAATCTGAATTCAGGTATTTTTTTCCTAAATAAGTTTGTTCTGTTCTAGAAGTTAATTAAATTACAGGTGAATCACCTTCATTTTGTGCTGGCTTGATTTTAGACATTGTTTTTCTCTTAGTCTTAGGGGTCAATCTTTAGTCTGGAGCATAGTCTTTACACCTGAAGTATGGTCCCTTTGTTGTTTCCTTGGAAATCCCAAGCGCCTCCTCTAATTTGTTGGACTCAAACACTAAACCCTCAGTCTCCACCATAGTAGAAAGTCATTGATATCTCTATTATATGTTTCAGTCTTCCAGCTATTGTTTTTTCCAGGACTCCCTCTGTTCTTGCTCTGGGCATGCACAGTTCAAGAGTCAACCAAGGATTTAAGGAGAGTTTAATGAAGACCTGGGGGCTCCCCACCCCCTGGTAGCACCATCATTTTTTATATTTCTTCTCTGTTCTCTATCTCTTCATGTCACTAAGACTGTGGCTTTCTGTTTGAGCTCTTTCCCCTTAACACCACACACGTGGGATTACTCTTACAAGAAAAGCATTATAAATGTGACTCTCTCACCCAGTGTGATCTCCTTCTACCAAGCATCAAATCCCTTTCAGTTTCTGACTGCTTATGTCCGTTCTCTAGTGCTTTATAACAGCTGATTCTTACATTTTGTGCAGAATTTATCATCGTTATTGGCAAGAAATTTTGTCTGACACAAGCTATTACTTGAACCTAGAACCCATTCTTTTGCTTGAGACTCTTAGAAAATGGTATTCTTCCAATGGATTTTTAAACAAATTCAGTAGGTAAAGTAGCAATTTTATTGCAGCATACTTAATATTGCAGCTACTTCAGACATTCTTTCACATTTTGATGTCTTTGTTGAAACCCTATCATTGTCCTTCAAAACCCTTTTAATTCACTACCTCATATGTGAAATCTGCCCTGGGTATTATGATACTGCCTCTTGGTATAATTCTCCAGCCAGAGGTAATCTCTCTTCTTTAAATTTTCTTAGCACACTGAATGCTATTTGGCCATTAATCATATCTTGTTTCATTATTGAAGTGTTTCTATTCCCCTATCGGTCTTGAAGTCAGAGGCCATATCTTATTCATGATCTTCCATAAGAAATAACAAAACATGCTAGGATTCAAATCTCCCTGTCTCATGTACTGGTTGGCCTTCGACAAAATCACATAATCTCTCTAATTTTACATGTGGTTATTGTGAAAATTAAATAAGATAATGTACTAGACTCATAGTAAGCATCAAAAAGCGATAGCCAGAATTATTCATTTGCCTTGGAGTGCTTAAATCATTGCTAGGTGTTTTCTCAAGTAACATCTTATTAATTATCATAGCCATTAAGTCATTAATATCTTCATTTTCCAGAGAGAAAACTGATGTTTGACAGGGGCAGTAGGCTTTCAATAACTGTTTCTAACTGAATGACTCTGGTCATAGCCTTTAAATGCCTCTCCAGACACACAGATTCCTGTGCTAATGAGAAGCCCTAGTCCCACCTTCCCTTTTACATGGGGGCAAGGTGAAAGGTTGAGTAGCAGCTCTCAAATCAATCTTTGAAAGCGAAAGCAGTTGACCCTTTGCCAGCATTCTCTGGTTTAATTGACTTCCTGCAGTGAAACCTTTATTTTGAAACAGGCAGGGCTCCAGAGTCACCACTGACTAAAAAGACAAAAATAATGTCATTAACTCTGTTTTGTTTGGATAAAGTGTCCCGAACTTATAACAAATGTCCTCTTGCTAGCAAATGGAGAAGCATAATTAAGACGGCTTTTCCACCACTTTTAATGAGCTTTCAGCTTCCTCTCTACCAGGCTATCTCTTTTTTTAATGAGATACCAATTTCCTCCTTCCCAGCACTTACAGATACTTTAAGCAAGAAAACAGACAGCTTTGATTTTCATCTTTGTGTAAAGTTTTGGTATTAATTTCTTCATCTGCAACCTGTGCCACATTCTTTACATGCTAAATGGCCTGTTAATCTCTAAAA
Source organism: Dugong dugon (assembly GCA_030035585.1). Taxonomy (NCBI): domain Eukaryota; kingdom Metazoa; phylum Chordata; class Mammalia; order Sirenia; family Dugongidae; genus Dugong; species Dugong dugon. The sequence continues at coordinate 160,622,788 of CM057462.1, forward strand.
CTTAACAAGGTATCTCAGCCAAAAAAATAAAAGAAAAATAAATGAAAGAGAAGGAAGTTGAGGAAGGAAAAAAGAGATTTCTACTTAGGATAGCGTGGAAACATCATATTTTCAACTTGCTGCCTTTAGCTTCAGCATTCTCTGGAAACATAGGCCTACCATGAAGACTTTTTCATGGTTCCCCACAATCCCTCCAATTAGGATACAAGTGTAACCCAGTCTACCCTGTTGGGAAGCTGGTTGGGGCCTGGCTGATGCAAATGGACACTGCACTGTGGAGCCAGGACCAGCAGGCGACTCCTGGAAAATGTGTATGTGGTGAAGGGAAGAGAAGGGCCTTTCTCAAGGCTGCAGAATCAGCCCAGCCCAGCCCAGCCTGCTGCCTGCCATGTGGAGAGAAGGAGCCTTGGCAAGTTTGGCCAGCAAACTCTTTATTTATAAAAACTCTTTTTTTTTTTTTTTTTACTTTAATAGCTCTTTACGACCTTCAGAAGTCCTGGGACTGAGTACAAAGATTATTTATATTTGCACTATGCAAAATACTGCACCTTGTTCTCTGTGTTATGTCCTTCTTTACCAAAGAAATTGTGAGTCCCTAGCTGATGCAATTGGCTAAGTGCACCACCCAGAGGTACCTCAGAAGAAAGTCCTCACAATCTGCCTCTGAAAGGTCACAGCCTTGCAAATTCTACTCTGCACACATTGGGTCACCATGAGTTGGAATTGACTTGATGGAAACTGGTTTGTTTCTTTTTTACCGAAGATACTACTTTTGTATGGGCAGTTGGAAGCCATGTGACCCAATTAAGACGCATAAGTTGTTTCCTGGAAGAAGTACAGCCAGAATACTCCTTAGAGAGACAGAGCCAACATGGATTTATAGACAGAAACACCATGCAGTCCCTCCACAGCAAAGACCTGAAAAACTAAGTAAAAAACAAAGGCATACATCAATCCTGGAACCCTAAGCATCAGATGAAAAGATAAGGAACTCAGCCAAGCACCAGATGAAATAAGAAACTGACAGAGAACAGAGATCGGTGGAAAGGGAGTACAGGAAGGCAGTTTCATGGAGCTCTCAGTAGGAGACAGAGTACCCGCTAACCAGCGATACATGCTTTCCCAGCCCCCACCTTTCTTTCCCCTGCTCAGCCTCTGCCACTTCCAGGCTGGCCAAGGTCACCTGGCTGTGGAGGGACTGGCTCCTTGCCACTTGGATTCCCCCCGACCACACCAGCTGGCTCCTTCAGTGCTATTTTTTTGTTGCTTTTGTTGGCTTCTTTTGATTTCTTTTCTCTCTCTCACTTCCTTCCCTTCCTTTCTCTTGAACTCCTGGCTTCATGTACCATCTCTACTTCTTCTTGACAGGCTGTGAAGTCTGCTTTTGCAGTCCATGCTGCCACACCAGTGGGATCCCCGGGGGCATTTTTTTCTTTTTCTTTTTTCCTTTTTGTTTTTCTTCATTTCAAGGTTTCTCATCTCTCTCTACTTTCCTTCTTTTCCTGTCTCCTGAATACTTGGCTCTGTGTGTCATCTCGGCCCCTTCAAGACAGGCTATGCAGTGCCTAGTGGCTTGGAAGTCACTTTCCTGGTCTGCATCGCCAAGCTGATGGGCTCTCGGGATTTTTTTTTTTTTTTCTTTTCTCAATTTCTTGTCTCTCTCTACCACCTTTCCCTTCTGTTCTCCTGAACACCGGGCACTGTGTGCCATCTCTGCTCCTAGATGGGCTGTGCAGTGCTGTGCATCTGGGGAGCCACTTCCCTGGTCCAAGCCACCACACCAGTGGGCACCCTTGGGAATTTTTTTTTCTTTGCTTGATTTCTTGCTTCTCCCTACCATCCTTCTCTTCTTTTCTCCTGAACACCTGTTGACGTGCGCCATCTCTGCTTCTTCTAGACGGCTGTGCAGTGTTGTACTGCTGGGGAGCCACTTCCCCTGGCCAAGGTGCCATGTTGGTGGGATCCTTGGGGGCATTCCTTTTTTATTTTTTATTTTTATTTTTCTTCATTTCTCAGTTTCTTGTCTCTCTCTACTCACCTTCTTTTCCTGTCTCCTGAATACTGGCACTGTGTGCCACCTCTGCTCCTTCTTGATGGGCTGTGCAGTGACACTTGGCTGGGACCTACTTCTGGTGGGCTCCCTTGGGGCATTTTTTTTCTTTCCTTTCTTCTTTTTTTCTCAGTTTCTTGTCTCTCTCCACCTTCCTTCCTTACACTTCTCCTGAACACCTGGTGCCATGTGCCATCTCTGCTCCTTGACAGGCTGTGCAGTGCTGCTCATCTGAGGACCTGCTTCTGGTGGGCTCCCTTGGGGCATTTTCTTTTCATTCTTTTTTTTTCTCTCACTTTCTTGTTTCTCTCTACCTCCTTTCCTTACCCTTCTCTGGAACTCCTGGTGCCATGTTCCATCTCTGCTCCTTCTGGACGGGTTGTGCAGAACTGCTCAGCTGGGAACCCGCTTCCAGTGGGCTCCTTTGGGGCATTTTTTATTTCATATTTCTTCCTTTTTTTCCTCCTCAGTTTCTTTTCTCTCTATATCTATCTCCCTTCCTTTCCTTCCTTCCAACCACCTGATATCTTTTTTTTAGTTTCTTATCTCCCTCTGCATTCCTTCCATTCCTTTCTCCCAACCACCTAGCCGAATGTGCCTTTCTCTCTCCTTTTCATTTTTTTCTTGTTTCTTATGTCTCTCTCTCCTTTCTTTCTCCTGCTCATCTAGCTGCGTGTGCTGTATCTGTACTTTTTTGACAGGCTGTGCCTCACAGCCTGGAGAGAAAGCCACTGGCACATGGCATCCCCAGGTCAGCACGGCTCCAACAGCATGCTCTCTCAGCACTATTTTTTTTTTTTTTTTGGCCCTATGTCTCTCTCCTCTTTCTTGTATTTCTCAGACCTACTTAGCTCCACACATCACAACTTCCCCCATACCTCCTGCCTGTCTTCACTGTCCACTGAACGTCACACCCCTAAGCAGTACAGGCACGGTCTACTGAAACGTTCCCTGTCCAGTCAGCCCTAGTTCATGCCACAAATAACCCATCCTAGCCATCCCCTTCTGCTGGACCTACACTGCTGTACCAAAACTGAGTGACTGGCCCTGCCCACTGGACAAGATGGTAAGAAGTATCATGACAACAGATGAGGAAAAGACAAAGAACACACACCCTGCCTGCTTAGACATAATGAAATAAAACAAAAAGTATGATGAAACAAACAAATCTGCAATCAATAAATGAAGAAAATAGCTACTGAATGTCTTGAAGACAGCAGACAATATCAAAACATATACAAAAACAGGACAGAATGGTTCCAGTAGGTAACCAAAATAAAGTACCAGATAACCTCCCAGCAGAAGAAAAGGCACTGAAACTACCTGATAGGGAATTCAAGTCTCTAATATTCAGAGCTATCCAAGAGTTGAAGGAAAAAGCAGACAAAAATGAGGAAAAGACAGACAAAATCACAGAAAAGGCAGACAAAACAAAGGAAGAATTCAGGAAAATAATACAGGAACAAAATATCAAAATAAATTCACAACTAGAAATTGTACAAAAACAGCAATTAGAAATTCAAGTGATAAATAAGATTTCAGAAATGGACAGTGTCATAGAATGTCTAAGGAGTGGGTTTGAAACAATGGAAGACATGATAAGCGAAATTCAAGACAACTACGTGGATATGACTTTGTTTGAGGCAAAATCAGAGAAGAGAATGAAGAAAAATAACAAACCTTGAAAATTATGTGGGATATAATCAAAAGCAAAAATTTGCAAGTATTCAGAGTTCCACAACAGGGAGAAAAAGGAAAATACGGAGAGGATCACTGAAGAAATGCTGACAGAAAACTTCCCTAATATCATGAAAGATGAAAAGCTGGCCATCCAAGAAACTCAACAAACCCCATATAGGATAGACCTGAAAAGAAAAACATCAAGGAATATCATAATCACACTCGCTAAAACCAAAAACAAAGAAAGTATCCTGAGCACAGCTCAAGAAATGCAAAAACTGTCATACACAGGGGAAAAAATAAGAATATTCTCTGGTTACTCGGCAGAAAGCATACAGGTAAGAATGCAATGGAATGACATATATAAAAAATTGAAAGAAAAAAAATTGCCAGCCAAGAATAATATATCCTGCAAAACTCTCATTCAAATATGATGCTGAAATTAGGACATTTCCAGATAAACAGAAATTTAGGGACTATGTAAAAACCAAACCAAATTTACAAGAATTATTTGTTTTCTTTTTTTTTTTTTTTACTGTATTTCAGGTGAAGGCTTACAGTGCAAATAGTTTCTCATGAAACAGAAGTACACATGTTGTTTTATGACATTGGTTAACAACCCCACAACGTATCTACCCTCCAACTTAACCTCTTTTTTCTTTGGTGAAAATACACATAGCCAAAGATACACTATTTCAAAAATTTCTACATGAACAGTTCAGTGACATTGACTACGCTCTTCCAACTGTGCTGTTATTCTCACTTAAGACGAAGGCTTACAGAACAAAATAGTTTCTCATATAACAGTTCCTACAAATGTTGCCCTATGACAATGGTTAACAATCTCACAACACATCAACAATATCCTTACTCAACCTTGGGTTCCCTATCACCAGCTTCCTTCTCCCCTTCTGCTTTCTGGCCCTTGTCACTGGACCCCTGTACCTCGTTAACCTCATTTGGTTTTACGGGGCTGTCGACTCCCAGGCTGAACAGTGAACCTCGGAGTTAACTTCACCACTGAGCTAAAAGGGTGTCTGGGGGCCATACTCTCGGGCTTTCTCCAGTCTCCTTTAGGCCAGTAAATATGGTCTTTTTTTTGTGAGTTAGAATTATACTCTACATCCTTCTCCAGCTCTGTCCAGAACCCTCTGTTGTGATCCTGGTCAGGGCAGTCAGTGGTGGTAGCCAGGCACCATCTAGCTGTACTGGACTCAGTCCAGTGGAGGCCTTGGTAGCTGTGGACAATTAGTCCTTCGGACTAATCTTTTCTTTGTATCCTGTTCTCTTCATTCTCCCTTGCTCCCAAAGGGATGAGACCAGTGGAGTCTCTTAGATGGCCGCTCACAGGCTTTTAAGACCCCAGACACCACTCACCAAGATAGAATGTAGAGCAATGTCTTTACAAGCTGTGTCATGACAATTGAGCTAGATGTTCCATGAGACCATGGTCCCCAGAGCCCTCTGCCCAGAAATTCAGTCCCTCAGGGAGTTTGGATGTGTCTATGGGGCTTCCATGACCTTTCCTTGTACAAGTTGTGCTAGTTTCTCCTGTATTGTGTACTGTCTCACCCTTCACCCAAGATGCCACTTATCTATTGTCTATTTAATATTTCCCCCACCCCTCCCATCCCTGGTAACCAACAAAGATTTTTACATTTTGTGTGTGAACTTTTTCATGGGTTTTTACAATAGATGTCTCATACAATATTTGTCCTTTTGTGATTGACTTATTTCACTCAGCCTAATGTCCTCCAGTTTCATCCATGTCATGAGATGCTTCACAGATTCATTGTTGTTCTTTCTCGTTGCATAGTACTCCATTGTGTGTATGTACCAGAGTTTGTTTATCCATTTTTCTGTTGATGGGCATCTAGGTTGTTTCCATCGTTTTGCTATTGTGAACAATGCTGCAATGAACATAGGTGTGCATATGTCTATTCGAGTGATGACTCTTATTTTTCTAGGATATATTGCTAGGAGTGGGATTGCTGGATCAAATGGTATGTCTATTTCCAGCTTTCTGAGGAAGCGCCACATCATTTTCCAAAATGGTTGTATCATTTTGCATTCCCACTAGCATAAGTGTTCCCATCTCCCCACAGCCCCTCCAACATTTGTTATTTCCAGTGTTTTTGATTTGTGCCAGTAATGCCGGGATGAGATGGTATCTCATTGTGGTTTTAATTTGCATTTCTCTAATGGCTAGTGATCGTGAGCATTTCCTCATGTGTCTGTTGGCCATTTGAATGTCTTCTTTGGTGAAGTGTCTATTCATTTCCTTTGCCCATTTTTTAAAAGGATAATTTGTCTTTTTGTTGTAGAGGTGTTGGATTTTCTTGTAGATTATGGAGATTAGACCTTTGTCTGACTTGTACTGTCCAAAAATTTTTTCCTAGTCTGCAGGTTCTCTTTGGATTCTTTTGGTGAAGTCTTTTGAAGAGCATAGGTGTTTGATTTTTAGAAGATCCCAGTTATCTAGCTTATCTATTGGGTTTTGTGCATTGACGGTTATGGTTTGTATCCTGTTAATGCCATGTATTAAGGCCGAAGTGTTGGTCCTATATTTTCTTTTATGAACTTTATAGTTTTAGGCTTTATATTAAAAGTCAAAGGTTGGAAAAAATAAATATATCAAGATAACAACTACCAAAAAAGAGCAGGAGTGGCAATACTAATCTCAGATAAAATAGATTTTAAAACGAAATCTACCATGAAAGACAAAAAGGACACTATATAATGATTAAGGGGATGATCCATCATGAAGACATAACCATAGTAGACATCTACGCACCCAATGACAGGGCTCAAAAATACATAAAACAAACTCTAACAGCACTGAAAAGAGAAATTGACAGTTCCACAATAATAATAGGAGACTTCAACACACACTCTCAGTAAAGGACAGAACAACTAAGCAGAAACTCAGCAAAGATACAGAAGACATAAAGGGCACAATCAGCCAACTGGACCTCATAGACATATATAGAACAATCCATCCAGCCACTGCAAAGTACACATTCTTTTCCAATGCACATGGAACGTTCTCCAGAATAGACCACATCTTAGGCCACAGAGCAATCCTCAACAAGATCCAAAATGTTGAGATAATTCAAAGTATCTTCTCTGACCACAATGCCATCAAGGTAGAAATTAACACTAGAAAGAGCAAGGGAAAAAAATCAACTACATGGAAACTGAATAATACCCAGCTTACACATCAGTGGGTAATAGAAGAATCAGAGATGGAATCAAAAAATTCCCAGAATCAAATGAGAATGAAAACACATCATACCAAAACCTTTGGGACACAGCAAAGGCAGTCCTCAGAAGACAATTTATAGCAATAGATGCACATATCAAAAAAGAAGAAAGGGAAAAAATCAAAACATTAACTACAAGAATTATTAAAGCTAGTCCTTTGGTCTGAGAACAAACAACATCAGACCACAGGCTGAATCTAGGACACAGGATCTTACCAGCCAGATACTAACCTAGGAAATGAACTCTCAAGGTCAGTCCAAAACCAAAAGATTTACAACAGGGAACCAGAGGGGTTAATCTGTAAATGACAACAACATCAGAACAATAAAACAGGAAATAAACAGTGTAGGTATAGAACCGTCTAATGGAGAGGAAGGTAAGGCAATACAAAATAATAATAGACTAGTTCAAACCTAGGAAGATCAGAGTAATTTCAAGGTAACCACAAAGAAAGTTAACACACCTACTCATCAAAATGAAGAAGAAAAAGATAAAGTCTCAGTAAAAGCAAAGTCTACAAAAACAAAAGAAATGATGAAAAAATCCACAAACAAAAGGAATTCAACACATGAGAGTAACAGGAACAAAGAAATCATCAGCCCCACAAAAAAAGCACTACAAAATGACAGCAAAAAACTCACATCTATCAATGATTACTATGAATGTAAATGGCCTAAATGCACCCATAAAGAGACAGAGAGTGAAGGAATGGAATAAAAAAAGAAGATCCATCAGTATGCTGTCTACAAGAGACACAACTTAGAAACAAAGATGTAAATTTATTAAAAATCAAAGAATGGAAAAAAATATATCAAGCAAACAGCTACCAAAAAAAAGCAGGAGTGCCAATACTAATCTCAGATAAAATAGACTTTAAAACAAAATCTACCATAAAAGAGAAGAAGGACACTATATAATGATTAAAGGGATGATCCAACATGAAGACATAACAATAATAAACATCTATGCACCCAATGACAACATACATAACACATAAAACAAACTCCAAAATACATAAAACAAACTCTAACAGCACTGAAAATAGAAATTGACAGTTACACAATAATAGTAGGAGACTTCAACACACCACTCTCAGTAAAGGACAGAACATCTAGAAAGAAAGTCATCAAAGATACAGAAGATCTAAAGAGCACAATCAGCAAACTTGACCTTATAGACATATATAGAACACTCCATCCGATAGCTGCAAAGTACATATTCTTTTCTAATGCACATGCAACTTTCTCCAGAATAGGCCACATCTTAGGCCACAGAGAAACCCTCAGCAAAACTCAAAATATTGAGATAATACAAAGTATCTTCTATGACCACAATGCCATCAAGGTAGAAATTAACAATAGGAAAAGCAAGGAAAAAAATCAATTACATGAAAACTGAATAACAGCCTGTTTAAAAACCATTGGGTAATAAAAGACATCAGAGATGAACTAAAAAAATTCCTATAATCAAATGAGAATGAAAACACTTCATACAAAAACCTTTGTCAAACAACAAAAGCAGTACTCAGAGGACAATTTATAGCAATATATGCACACATCAAAAAAGAAGAAAGGGACAAAATCAAAACATTAACTTCACAACTTGAACAAATAGAAAGAGAATGGCAAAAGAAGCCCACAGACACCAGAAGAAAAGAAATAATAAAGATCACAGCACAAATAAATGAAATAGAGAATAGAAAAACAATAGAAAGAATAACAAAACCAAAAGTTGGTTCTTTGAAAGGATCAACAAAATCGACTTGTCTAATTGTAAAAGAAAAACAGGAGGGGAGGCAAATACCCCAAATAAGAAATGAAATGGGAGACATTACAACAGACCCAACTGAAATAAAAAGGATCATAGCAGAGTATTACGAAAAACAATACTCCAACAAATCTGAAAACCTAGAGGAAATGGATAAATTTCTAGAAACACACTACCTACCCAAACTACCACAAAGTGATGTTGAAAATTTGAACAGACACATAACAAGAGAAGAGATTGAAAAGGTAATAAAAAAAAACTCCCAACAAAAAAAAAAAACCTGGCCCAGATGGCTTCACTGGAGAACTCTACCAAACAGTCAGAGAAGAGCTTGTACCAGTACTACTCAAACTATTTCAGAGCATAGAAAAGGAAGCAACACTTCCAAATTCATTCTATGAAGCCAGCATAACCCTGCTACCAAAACTAGGAAAAGATGCTACAAAAAAAGAAAATCACACATCAATATCTCTCATGAATGTAATTGCAAAAATTCTCAACAAAATTCTATCCAACAGAATTTAGCATAATATAAAAAAAACAATACATCACAACCAAGTGGGATTCATACCAGGTATGCAAGGATGGCTCAACATTAGAAAATCAATCAACATAATGCACCACATAAATAAAAGGAAAGAAAAGAATCACACGATCTTCTCAATCGACCCAGAAAAGACTCTCAATTAAATAGATGTAGCATGGAAATTCCTCAACATAATAAAGGGTATCTATACAAAACTAACAGCCAACATCATTCTTGCTGGAGAGAGGCTGAAAACAGTTCCCTTGAGAACAGGAACAAGACAAGGATACCCTCTATCAGCACTCCTATTTAACATTATACTGGAAGTCCTAGCTAAAGCAATAAGGCAAGAAAAAGAAATAAAGGGCATCCAAATTAGTAAGGAAGAAGTAAAACTGTCCCTATTTGCAGATGATATGCTACTATGCGTAGAAAACCCAAAAGACTCCACAAAAAACTACTGGAACTAATAGAAACATTCACCAGAGTAGCAGGATACAAGCTAAACATACAAAAATCAGTTGAATTCCTATACACCAATAAACAGAATGATGAAAAGGAATCAGGAAAACAAGACCATTTATAATAACCCGTCAAAAAATAAAATACTTAGAAATAAATCTAACCAGGGATGTAAGAGACCTATACAAGGAAAACCTCAAAACACTACTACAAGAAACCAAAAGAGATCTACACAAATGGAAAAACATACCATGCTCATGGATAGGTAGACTCAACATTGTGAAAATGTCAATTCTACCCAAATCAATCTGCAAATATAATGCAATCTGGATCCAAATACCAACAGCAATCTTTAAAGAGATGGAAAAACTAATCATTAACTTTCTATGAAAAGGAAGAGACCTCGGCTATGTAAAGCACTATTGAAGAAGAATAAAGTAGAAGGATCCCCACTATTTGACTTCAGAACCTACTATACAGTTAGAGTAGTCAAAATAGCCTGGTACTAGTACAACAAATACATTGACCAGTGGAACAGAATTGAGAACGCAGATGTAAATCCATCAACCTATGGTCACCTGATCTTCAACAAGGTCCCAAAGTCCACCAAATGAATAAAAGATAGTCATTCTAACAAATGGTGCTAGCAAAACTGGATGTCCATCTGCAAAAAAAAAAAAAAAAAAAAAAATGAAACAGGACTCATACCTCACACCATACACAAAAACTAATTCAAAATGGATCAAAGACCTAAATATAAAACCAAAAACTATAAAGATCATAGAAGAAAAAATAGGATCAATACTAGAGGTCCTAGTACATGGCATTAACAGGATACAAACTGTAACTAACAACACACAAACCCCAGAAGATAAGTTAGATAACTGGGATCTTCTAAAAATTAAACACTTATGCTCATCAAAAGACTTCACCGAAAGGAGAAAAAGAGAAACTACAGACTGGGAACAAAATTTTGCTATGACAAATCTGACAAAGGTCTAATCTCTAAAATCAACAGGAAAATCCAATACCTCTACAACAAAAAGATAAATAATCCAATTAAAATATTGGCAAAGGAAAAGAACAGACACTTCCCCAAAGAAGACATTCAAGCAGCTAACAGACACATGAGGAAATGCTCATGATCACTAGCCATTAGAGAAATTCAATTCAAAACCACAATGAGTTACCACCTCACCCTGGCATTACTGGCACAAATAAATACAAATACAACAAATGCTGTAGAGGCTATGGGGAGATCGGAACTCAAGCACTGCTGGTGGGAATGTAAAATGGTCCAACCACTATAGAAAACAATATGGTGCTTCCTTAGAAAGCTGGAAATAGAAATATTGTATGATCCAGCAATCCCACTTCTAGGAATATATCCTAGAGAAATAAAAGCCATCACACGAATAGACATATGCACACCCATGTTCATTGTGACACTGTTCACAATAGCAAAAAGTCTGAAACATCCTAGATGCGATGCGCATCAACAGATGAAAGGATAAACAAACTGTGGTACATACACACAGTGGAGTACTATGCAACTATAAAGAACAATGATGAATCTATGAAGCATCTCACAAAATGGATGCATCTGGAGAGCATTATGCTAAGTGAAATAAGTCAATCACAAAAAGACAAATACTGTATGAGACTGCTACTATAAAAATTCTTGAAAAGGTTTACACACAATAAGAAACAATCTTTGATGGTTACCAGGGAGGGGAGTGGTGGGAATGGAAAAACACTAAACAAACAATAGGTGAGTGGTAACTTTGGTGACGGGTATGACAATATACAATACTGTAAAAGCCAGCAAGTTCATGGAAGCTCCATAGACACATCCAAACTCCCTGAGGGACCAAATTACTGTGGTGAGGGCTGGGGACCATGATCTCAGGGAACATCTGGCTCGACTGGCATAAAACAGTTTATAAAGAAAATGTTCTACACCCTACTTTGGTGATTAGAATACGGGGTCCTAAAAGGTTGTGAGTGGCCATCTAAGATACTCCACTGGTCTCACCTTGTCTGGAGCAAGGGAGAATGAAGAAAATCAAAGACACAAGGGAAATATTAGTCCAAAGGACTAATGGACTACAACTACCACAGCCTCCACCAGACTGAGTCCGGCACAACTAGATGGTGCCCATCTACCACCACTGACTGCTCTGACAGGGATCACAACAGAGGGTCCTGGACGGGGCTGGAGCAAAATATAGAGCAAAATTCTAATACACAAAAAAAGACCAGACTTACTGGTCTGACAGAGACTAGAGAAACCCCTAGAGTATGGCCCCCATACACCCTTTAGCTCAGTAATGAAGTCACTCCTGAAGTTCACCCTTCAGACAAAGATTAGACAGTCCCATAAAACAAAATGAGACTAAATGGACACACCAGCCCAGGCGCAAGGACGAGAAGACATGAGGGGACAGGAAAGCTGGTAATGTGGAACCCAAGGTCGAGAAGGGAAAAGTGCTGACATGTCGTGGGGTTGGCAACCAATGTCAAAAAACATTATGTGTATTAACTGTTCAATGAGAAACAAGTTTATTCTGTAAACCTTCATGTAAAGCACAATTACAAAAAAAAAAAGATAGAAATCAGACGATGTATTGCATTGTGCAAATCTGCTGCAAAAGACCTCTTTAAATAATGTCACTTTGAGAACTAAGATGTGCCTGACCAACGCCATGGTATTTTCAGTTTTCTCATATGCATGCAAAAGCTGGACAATGAATAAGAAAAGACTGAAGAATTGATGCCTTTGAATTATGGTGTTGGTGAAGAATACTGAATATAACTTCGACTTCCAGAAGAATTAACAAATCTGTCTTGGGAGAAGTACACCAAGAATGCTCCTTAGAAGTAAGGATGGCAAGACTTTGTCTCACATACTTGGACGTGTTATCAGGAGGGACCAGTCCCTGGAGAAGAACATCATGCTTGGTAAGGTAGAGTGTCAGCTAAAAAGAGGAAGACACTCAAGGAGACGGATTGACACAGTGGCTGCAACAATGGTCTCAAACATAGCAATGATTGTGAGGATGGTGCAGGACTCGGCAGCATTTCATTCTGCTGTACATAGGGTCTCTATGAGTTGGAACTGACTCAATGGCATTGTCTTAGGCATCTAGTACTGATGTAACAGAAATACCACAAGTGGATGGCTTTAACAAAGAGAAGTTTTTTTCTTACAGTAAAGTAGGCTAAAAGTCCAAATTCAGGGCATCAGCTCCAGGGGAAGGCTTTCTCTCTCTGTCAACCATCTCATCAATGTTCCCCCAGACTAGGAGCTTCTCCATGAAGGGACCCTGGGTCCAAAGGACATGCTTTGCTCCTGACACTGCTTTCTTGGTGGTATGAGGTCCCCTATCTCTCTGCTTGATTCTCTCTTTCATATCTAAAGAGATTGCCTCAAGATACAATCTTGGATGGAGTCCGGCAAGATGGCGCTCTAGGCAGAAGCACCACGCCATCCCTCCACAGCAAAGATCCGAAAAACTAAGCCTAACAGAGAATGCAACAATCCTGAAATCCTAGAACATCAAATGAAGAGATAAAGAACTCATCCAAACACCAAACGGAGTGAGAATACTGAAAGAGAACGGAGAGTGAGGAGAGATTCATGCAGAGGTCCCCTACCAGCTAACGCAGTGCAGATCCACCATCTTGGACTCTTATCAGAGACCAGCAAACGGGGGTACGAGAAAGCAGCCTCACGGAGCATCCAGTGGGAGACAAAACAGCTGCTTAGCTTCACACATAACCATCTCCCCGCTGCCTCCTGCCTACCTGCACCGTGCACTTGACATCACACCACCAAGCTGTGCAGGCACCGCCTATTGGAACCTGCCCAGCACTGATTACCGACCACCCTGGTGGCTGTGGTGAGTGCCAAAAACAACCCGTCCCAGTGGCTCCTCTTCAGCTAGACCTGCCCTGCTATACCACATATGAGTGACTGAACTGGCCAGTTGGAGAAGGAGGCAAAAAGTATTGAGCGCACAGATGAGCAAACAACAAAGAGCACACAGTCCGCCTGCTCAGACAAAGTCAAACTCCCCGAGGGACTGAGTTGTTGGACAGAGGGCTCTGGGGACCATGGTCTCGGGGAACATCAAGCTCAACTGGCATGACACTACTTATAAAGATAATGCTCTACATTCTACCTTGGTGAGTAGTGTCTGGGGTCTTAAAAGCCTGTGAGTGGCCATCTAAGATACTCCACTGGTCTCATCCCTTCGGGAGCAAGGGAGAATGAAGAGAACAGGATACAAGGAAAAGATTACTCTGAAGGACTAATTGTCCACAGCTACCAAGGCCTCCACCAGACTGAGTCCAGTACAGCTAGATGGTGCCCGGCTACCACCACTGACTGCTCTGACCAGGATCACAACAGAGGGTTCTGGACAGAGCTGGTGAAGGATGTAGAGCATAATTCTAACTCCTAAAAAAAAGACCAGATTTACTGGCCTAGAGGAGACTGGAGAAACCTCAAGAGTGTGGCCCACAAACACCCTTTCAGCTCAGAGGTGAAGTTACCTTTGAGGTTGACTGTTCAGCCTGGGAGTGGACAGCCCAGTAAAACTGAATGAGACTAACGAGGTACAGGAGTCCAGTGACAAGGGCCAGGAGGCAGAGGGGTTGATGATAAGGAACACAAGTTGAGTAAGGATACTGTTGATGTGTTGTGAGATTGTTAACCACTGTTATAGCACAACATTTGTAGTAACTGTTAAATGGGAGGCTATTTTGTCCTGTAAGCCTTCATCTTGGGTGAGAATGGCAGCACAATTGGAAGAGCATAGTCAATGTCACTTAAATGTGTACATAAAAAGTTTTGAAATGGTGTATCTTTGGCTGTGTGTATTTTCACCAAAAAAAAAAAGAAAAGAAAAGAAAAGAAAGCTGAGAATTCAGAGGGTTAAAATGTTGTGGTGTTGTTAACCAAAGTCATAAAACAGCATGTGTACTACTGTTACATGAGAAACTGTTTGTTCTGTAAGCCTTCACCTGAAGTACAATAAAATATTAAAAAAAAAAAAGGGGATGAAACAAACAAATCTGCAATCAATAAATGAGAGAAATAACTACTGAATTCCCTGAAAACAGCAAACAATATCAAAACATTTACAAAAACAGGACAGGATGGTTCCAGTAGGTGTCCAAATTAAAACACCAGATGACTCTCCTGTGGAAGAAAATGCACTAGAAGTACCTGATGCGGAATTCAAATCACTAATAATTGGAATTTTCCAAAAACTGAGGCAAAAAGCTGACAAACATGAGGAAAAAATAGACAAATTTATGGAAAATACAGATAAAAAATAGGAAGAATTCAGGAAGATGATGCAGGAACAAAATGCCAAAATAAATTCACAACTCGAAATTATACAAAAACAACAATTAGAAATCCAACAGATAAACAACAAGATTTCAGAAATGGATGATGTCATAGAAGGGCTGAGAAGCAGCTTTGAAACCGTGGAAGACAGGATCAGTGGAACTGAAGACAAACACTTGGATACAACTCTGTTTCAGGAAAACTCAGAAAAAAGAACAAACAAAAATGAAGAGACCCTGAGAGTTATGTGGGACACAATTAAAAGCAAAAATTTACGAGTGATTGGCATTCCAGAACAGGGGGAGAAAACAGAAAACACAGAGAGGATCATTGAGGAACTGCTGACAGAAAACTTTCCCAATATCATGAAAGATGAAAAGCTGGCCATCCAAGAAGCTCAACGAACCCCATATAGAAGAGACCCCAAAATAAAATCACCAAGGCATATCATATTCACACTCACCAAAACCAAAGACAAACAAAGAATCCTGAGAGCAGCTCATGAAAAACAAGAAGTCACATACAGAGGAGAAACAATAAGACTAAGCTCAGATTATTCGGCAGAAACCATGCAGGCAAGAAGGCAGTGGGATGACATATATAAAATCTTGAAAGAAAAAAATTGTCAGCCAAGAATAATGTAACCTGAAAAACTCTTGTTCAAATTTTATGGTGAAATTAGGTCATTTCCAGATAAACAGAAACTAGGGAATATGTAAAAGTCAAACCAAACTTACAAGAATTATTAAAGGGAGTTCTTCAATCTGAGGACAAACAGCTTCAGCCCTCAGGCAGGACCTAGGACACAGGATCATACAAGCCAGATACCAATCTAGGAAGTGAACTCACGAGGACTATCCAAAACCAAAAGAAATACAATAGGGAATCAGAGCAGTCAATTGATGGATGACAACAACATCAAAACAATGAAAGAGGGAATAAACGGCATAGGTATAGAACCTTCTAATGGAGAGGAAGTCAAGGCAATACCAAGTAAGGGTAGACTGCTTCAAATTTAGAAAGATAAGAGTAAAATTCATGGTAACCACAAAGAAAGCTAACAAACCAACTCATAAAAATAAAGACGAAAAACATAAAGTCTCAACAAAAACAAAACCTACAAAAACAAAAGAAATGAACACAAAATCCACAAACAAAAGGAACTCAGCAAAAGAGAGTAAGAAGAACAAAGAAAACTTCAGCACCACAAAAAAGAAAGCACTACAAAATGACAGCAACAAACTCACATCTATCAATAATTACACTGAATGTAAATGGACTCAATGCACCCATAAAGAGACAGAGAGTGGCAGAATGGATAAGAAAACAGGATCCATCAATATGCTGTCTACAAGAGACACACCTTAGAAACAATGATGTGAATTTATTAAAAATCAAAGGTTGGAAAAAAATATATCAAGCTAACAACTACCAAAAAAGAGCAGGAGTGGCAATTCTAATCTCAGATAAAATAGACTTTAAAACAAAATCTGCCATAAAAGACAAAGAAGGATACTATATAATGATTAAGGAGACAATCCATCATGAAGACATAACCATAATTGACATCTACGCACCCAATGACAGGGCTCAAAAATACATAAAACAAACTCTAACAGCACTGAAAAGAGAAATTGACAGTTCCACAATAATAGGAGACTTCAACACACACTCTCAGTAAAGGACAGAACAACTAAGCAGAAACTCAGCAAAGATACAGAAGACATAAAGGGCACAATCAGCCAACTGGACCTCATAGACATATATAGAACAATCCATCCAGCCACTGCAAAGTACACATTCTTTTCCAATGCACATGGAATGTTCTCCAGAATAGACCACATCTTAGGCCACAGAGCAATCCTCAAAAAGATCCAAAACGTTGACATAATTCAAAGTATCTTCTCTGACCACAATGCCATCAAGGTAGAAATTAACACTAGAAAGAGCAAGGAAAAAAAATCAACTACATGGAAACTGAATAATGCCCTGCTTACATATCAGTGGGTAATAGAAGAAATCAGAGATGGAATCCAAAATTCCCAGAATCAAATGAGAATGAAAACACATCATACCAAAACCTTTGGGACACAGCAAAGGCAGTCCTCAGAGGACAATTTATAGCAATAGATGCACATATCAAAAAAGAAGAAAGGGACAAAATCAAAACATTGACTACAGAACTCAAACAAATAGAAAGAGAACAGCAAAAAAAGCCTACAACCACCGGAAGAAAGGAGATAGTAAAGATCAGAGCAGAAATAAATGAAATAGAGAACAGAAAAACAAAAGAAAGAATGAACAAAACCAAAAGTTGGTTCTTTCAAAGAATCAACAAAATCGACAAACCACTGGCCAGACTGACAAAAGAAGATACAATCTTGTAGATTGAATCCTGCTTCACTAACACAATTGCCACCCATCCTCCCTCATTAACATCATAGAACCAGGATTTACAACATGTAGGAAAATCACATAATACTGGGAATCATGGCCCAGCCAAACTGATACACAGATTTTTGGGGGTTATAATTCAATCCATCACAGGCACCTAACAATAAAAGTTTAGACTGACCTCAGGGAGGGGAATTGGGTCACATAATATAGACTGAATTATGTTGTGGAGACAAAAAACTCCCAAACCTCAGTGACTTATAATGAGCTTTTATTTCTTGCTTAAGCTATATATCCATCTCAGGTCAGATATTGCTCCATTCCATCTCATCTTCTTTCCAGGACCCAGGCTGAAGGAACAACCCTTTTCAGGGCTATTCTTAGGCTTGCAGCAGACAGAAAAGAGAATACTGGGTAATGTTGCTTAAAATTTTTGCTCAAAAGTGGCACGCATCACTTCTGCTCATATTTCATTGGCCAGAACAAGCAGCATAGCCAAACCTGACATCAACAGGGCAAGGATGTATCATTCTCTCACATGGAGGAACACTGAATACTTTAGCAATAGCAATCTAACACAGCAGTGAGGCAGAAGAGAAGACAATGATGTGGTCCCTTCCTCCATTAATTTATAATCAGATAAAGACAATAAATCACCCTCCATATTCTTCTATTCACAATTAAAAGTCCGGTATTTTTGGTCTGTACACCAAGGGTGGAAGAAAAGACTGGATGTTAATTTAACAGAAATCATCTTTGCTGTAATCTGCCACTGACCTTTTCATAGTCATGCCTCCCACATCCCCATAATGTGCAAAGATGGAGGCAGGTATCTTCCGCAAAGCATCTGGCTGATAGGAAGGGGAGCAGGGCCTGGAATGTGTTTAAAGATGTACCTGGATCCATTTACAGAGCTATCCTCATCAAGCACAGCTATGTGGTCTGAAGAGTAAGAATGATAATAGAAGACAGATCCCTACCAGGACCATCCCAGACTCTGCCCCTGAGGTTAGTGAGGGGACTGGGTGATCCATAATGCAGGGTACACTAGAATCTAAGGGACCTGGGAGAATTTAGGCCTTGTAAGTGGTTCCTGTAAAAGCTTTGACATCAGCAATCATGGATTAACTAATGCCAGGTCCCTTCTGAACATGAAAAGAATGAATGAGATAAAAACTACTTTTTGAATATAACTAAAGGTTTCTTTTGGTAAGCCTTAACAAGCCTACACAGTAAAGCAGTCTGGAGACCTGCTCCGTAAGTCAGAGGGTGGCTTTTGCCAACAAGAGGGGAGTCCCCTGGTGTGTTGTTACAGAACCAGTCAGTATTCCATCCTCTAGGGAGTACCTATGGAATGTAGATCACTGGGAAGATATGCATAGCTCAGCACACAGAATTCCCGGTCAGTCCAAGTAGAAGAATTGAGCTACTATTGTCTTAACTAAACACATCAAGCTGTACCCCAAAGCTGCAGAAACATCCAGGTGTCTAGGCTGAAGGGTGCTGAGTGAATCAGTTAGAAGTCATTTCTCATTGGATTCCAAACACAGGAAAGGTCTGTCACTGCTGGTCACTGTGGAAGGAAAATAAAGGTGTGGTCTAAGAAGGAAAAAGGGGGCAAAACAGCACAAAGTCCATCTTTAAATTCCTTTGAAAGGAGGGTGGCGAATGAAGAGGTGAGGAGAAGGGGGAGAAATTACAAAAACAAATGTGTGCCCAAGATCCATCTGGAAACCAGATACTCAGTGTGTGGGCACAAAACTCTCTGCTCTTCCAGGTGTTGTTTCTGGTGGCAATGTGGCTCAGTCCATCCCCTCCAGTTCACCAAATAACAAACCATTCCTACTCCTCTGCAACTTCCTCAGGATACACTGCTCAATGTCTGGAAAAAAAGTTCCTTGAAAACCAACCAATATTATTATTTTTCCCACTTATAGGCTTATTAACAAGATTATATGTCATATAATAATGGGCTGTTAGGGCTAGAAGGGACTTCAGAGAGTAGCAGTTGAAGAGAAATCGGACAGATCTGGATTTCAGTTCTGACTGCTACTTCAGGGCTATAGAAACAAGTTATTTGATTGCTCTAAAACTCAGTTTTCCTAATCTGTACAATGGTGATGAAAACAGTATAACCCTTATGCTATAACCACTCATTCATTTATTTACTCTTCCATTGATTTATTCATCTAACAAATATTTATATAATGTTTACCACATACCAGACACCATGCTAAAAGGTAGACATATGGTAGCCAAGCAGACATGGTCCTTGGCTTCAGGGAGCTGACAGTCTCTCTGATGGGGAGATAAGTGTTAATAATCACACAAATTTAATTGTATGTTATGAGAAGGAATATTAAGTAAAAAGTATCTCTGAGGGAATAACATTTGGGCTAAGATATGATGGATGAGTAGGCATGAGAAGAGTGAAAAGAAGGAGTGGCAATGGGGTAGGATGATATTTCAGACAAAGGGAACAATTGTCTGATGGTACTGAGGAAGAACTGAGTTTCCAGAAACCAAAGAAGACCAGTGATCTACTTTCAAAAGAATCAGCCACTGAAAACCCAAAAGCACAATTCTACATTTACACACATGGGATCACTATGAATTAAAATCAACCTGATGACAACTGGTATGAAGAAGATGACCAAAGGGAGAATCATGCTTCCAAATGAGATTGAGAAAAAGGGCCATATCACGCATTGCCTTGTGGACCACTTCAAGGATGTTTTACATTATCTGAAGTAAAATGGGCAGCCAGAGAAGGATTTCAAGCAGGGGAGTGACAGCCAGAGAAGGGTTTCAAGCAGGGGAGTGACTATTAAACAGATGATGTGCATATAACAGCAATTTCTTTCTTTTTTTATTATATATATATTTTTTATTGTACTTTAGATGAAGGTTTACAGAACAAATAGTTTCTCATTAAACAGTCAGTACACATATTGTTTTATGACATTGTTTAACAACCCCACGACATGTCAACACTCTCCCTTCTCAACCTTGGAGGATGCTTTTTTTGGTGAAAATGTACATAGCCAAAGTTACACCATTTCAAAAGTTTCTACATGTACAATTTAGTGACATCAATTACATTCTTTCAGTTGTGCTGCTATTCTCACTATTCTTTTCCAAATTATTCCATCACCATTATCTTCAACTCACTGCCCCTTAGGCTTCCTATCAAAACTGAGTTGCTGTTGTCAATTAGATCTCACATAGATAATTGTTTCTTTTCTTTTTTTTTTTGTACCTTAGATGAAAGTTTGCAGAACAAATAGCTTCTCATTACACTGTTAGTACACATATTGCCCTATGACAATGGTAAACAACCCCACGACATGTCAACACTATCCCTTCTCAACCTTGGGTTCCCTACCACCAGCTTTCCTGTCACCTCCTGCCTTCTAGTCCTTGTCCCTGGACTGCTGTGCCTCTTTAGTCCCGTTTTGTTTTATGAGGCTGTCCAATCCCTGGCTGAACAGTGAACTTCAGGAGTGACTTCACCACTGAGCTAAAAAGGTCTCTGGGGGTCATACTCTCGGGGTTTCTCCAGTCTGTCAAGCCAGTAAATCTGGTCTTTTTTTTTTTTTTTTTTGTAAGTTAGAATTTTGTTCTACATCCTTTTCCAGCTCTGTCCAGGACCCTCTATTGTGATCCCAGTCAGAGCAGTCAGTGGCTGTAGCCAGGCACCATCTAGCTGTACTGGACTCAGTCTGGTGGAGGCCTTTGTAGCTGTGGTACATTAGTCCTTTGGACTAATCTTTTCCTTGTATCCTGTTCTCTTCATTCTTCCTTACTCCCAAAGGGGTGAGACCAGTGGAGTATCTTAGACGGCTGCTCATAGGCTTTTAAGACCCCAGACGCTACTCACCAAGGTAGAATGTAGAACATTGTCTTTATAAACTGTGTTATGCCAATTAAGCTAGATGGTCCCCAAGACCATGGTCCCCACAGCCCTCCACCCAGCAATTCAGTCCCTCAGGGAGTTTGGAAGTGTCTATGGAGCTTCCATGACCTTTCCTTGTACAAGTTGTGCTGGCTTCCCCAGTATTGTGTACTGTCATACCCTTCACCAAAGTTACCACTTATCTATTGTCGATTTAGTCCCCCACCCACATCCCTTGGAACCAACAAAGATTGTTTCTTTTTGTGTGTAATGAGTTTTTACAGTAGAGGTCTCATACAATATATGTCCTTTTGTGATTGACTTATTTCACTCAGCATAATGTCCTCCAGTTTCATCCATGTTATGAGATGCTTCACAGATTCATCATTACTCATTATCTTTGCATAATACTCCATTGTGTGTATGTACCATAATTTGTTTATCCATTCATCTGTTGATGGGTATCTAGGTTGTTTCCATCTTTTTGCTATTGTGAACAGTGCTGCAATTAATATGGGTATGCATATGTCTCTTCGTGTGACGGTTCTTATTTCTGAAGATATACTCCTAGGAGTGGGATTGTATTTTGTGGTGTGTGTTTTTTTTTTTTTTTTTTTTTTTTTTTTTTGTGGTGCTGATATTTTCTTTGCACCTCTTACTCTCCCGTGCTGAGTTCCGTTTGTTTGTGGATTTTTTTTTTTCCATTTTTTCTGTTTTTGTAGGTTTTGTTTTTACTGAGACTTTATGTTTTTCTGCCTTATAATGATGAGTAGGTTTGTTAACTTTCTTTGTGGTTACCTTGAAATTACCCTTATCTTCCTAGATTTCAACCAGTATATTATTACTTGATATCACCTTGCCTTCCTCTCCATTAGAAGGTTCTATACCTACACCATTTATGTCCTCTTTTATTGTTCTGATGCTGTTGTCATTTACAGATTAACCTCCTGGTTCCCTGCTGTAATTCTTTTGGTTTTGCATAGTCCTTAAGAGTTCATTTCCTAGGTTCATATTTGGCTAGTACAATCCTGTGTCCTATATTCAGCCTATGGTCTGATGTCGTTTGTTCTCAGATCCAAGGACTCCCTTTAGTAAGTCTTGTAAGTTTGGTTTGGTTTTTAAATAGCCCCTTAATTTCTGTTTATCTGGAAACGACCTGATTTCACCATCATATTTGAATGAGAGTTTTGCAGGATATATTATTCTTGGCTGGAAATTTTTTTCTTTCAAGGTTTTATGTATGTCATCCCATTGCCTTCTTGCCAGCATAGTTTCTACCGAATAATCTGAGCTTAGTCTTATTGTTTCTCGTCTGTATATGACTTCTTGTTTTTCATGAGCTGCTCTCAGGATTCTTTGTTTTTCTTTGGTTTTGGTGAGTGTGATTATGGTAATCCTTGGTGATTTTCTTTTGGGGTCTATACTATATGGGGTTTGTTGAGCTTCTTGGATGGCCAGCTTTTCATCTTTCTTGATATTGGGGAAGTTTTCTGTCAGCAGTTCTTCAAATATCCTCTCTGTGTTTTCTGTTTTTTCCCCGTTCTGGAACTCTGATCACTCGAAGATTTTTTATTTTGATTGTATCCCACATAATTCTCAGGGTCTCTTCATTTTTCTTTGTTCTTTTTTCTGAGTTTTCCTCAAACAGAGTTGTATCCAAGTGTTTGACTTCAATTCTGCTGATCCTGTCTTCCACCATTTCAAATCTGCTCCTCGGCCCTTCTATGACACTGTCCATTTCTGAAATCTGGTTGTTTGTTTTTTGGATTTCTAATTGTTGTTTTTGTATAATTACTAGTTGTGAGTTTATTTTGGCATTTTGTTCCTGCATTATTTTCCTGAATGCTTCCATTTTTTTGTCAGTATTTTCCATGAATTTGTCTATTTTTTTCCCCATTTTTGTCTGCTTTTTGCTTCAACTCTTGGATAATTCTGAGCATTAGAGATTTGAATTCCCTATAAGGTAGTTCTAATGTATTTTCTTCTACTGGAAAGTCATCTACTGTTTTATTTTGCAACATCCTGGCCTGTTTTTGTAAATGTTTGATATTGTCTGCTGTCTTCAGGGCATTCAGTAATTTTTCTCCATTATTGATTGTAGATTTGTTTGTTTTGTCCTCTTTTAAAAATTTATTTGGCTGTGTCTGAGTAGGCAGGCTGTGTATTCTTTGTTGTTTGCTCATCTGTGGGCACAATACTTTTCACCTCCTCCAATTGGCAGGGTCATTCTTTCAGATATGGTACGGTAGAGCAGGTCTAGCTGGAGAGGATTTGCTTGGATTGGTTGTTTGTGGCACTTACTACTGCTACCAGGACAGGTCGGTAATCAGTGCAGGGCAGGTTCCGGTAGGCTGTGCCTGTACTGCTCAGTGGTGTGATGTTAAGTGCACAGTGAAGGAAGGGAGAATGGAGGGGGGAGATTGTGATGTGTGGAGCTAAGATGGATATGGGAGAGAGGAGAGAGGAATAGGAGCCAAAAACATAGAAACAAAAAAGAGTGGTAGGGGAGCTTGCCATTGGAGTGGAGAGGTGAGAGACTATGAAACGGAGAAAAACAAAAAGGGGAATAAGAAGGAAAAAAAAGAAAAGAATGAATAAATAAAAATTAGAAAGTAAAAAGAAAAGAAAAGCTTCCACGGATCCCTCTAGTGTGGCTACGAAGTCTGGGGAAGTTGTTCCCAGGTGTTGAAGTACAGCCTGGCTAGAAGGCATAGAGGTGTCAGTCAGTGCCAGGTATTCAGGGGACAGGAAGAGAAGGAAGGTATAGAAAGATGAGAAACTGAGTAATGAAGAAAGACAAAAAGGGAAAAAGAGGGAAAAGAAAACAAAACAAGTTAAAAAAAAAAGAATAAGAACCCCCCCCAAAACAAACAAACAAACAAACAAACAAAACCCACAAAAAAAAGAAATGTCCTCAGGGATCCCTCTGTGCATCTACGCAATCTGAGGGGGTAGATCCCTAGTTGTGCAATACTTTCCGGCTAGAAGGGGCTCCTAATTCAAGTAAAGAAAAAGAAAACAAACAAGCAATTAAAAAAAAAACAAACAAAAAAAGCCCCAGGATCCCACCAGCATGGCAGCAGTGATGGGGAAGCAGTTTCACATTGGAGCAGAGTTTCACAGCCTTTCAGGAAGAAGCAAAGATGGTGCATGGAGCCACGTATTTGAGCAAAAGGAGGGGGAGGTGCTGAGAGGTATGGAAGAAATCAAAAGAAGCAGAACAAAGCAACACCAGCAGCCAACAGGTGGCACTCAGGGAGTCGGCCAGTGTGGGTGGGTGGAATCCAAGCAGTGGGTGCTTCCTGGCCAAGAGGCTGTGGCTGCGGGAAGCAGAGGAGGCTGGATGGGGGTGTAGAAGGGGGGGGGTTGGGAAAACGTATATCATTGGTTACCGGTTATTCTGTTTCCTGCTGGAAGCTCCATGAAGCTGCTTTCTCGTATCCCCTGTTTGCTAATCTCTGATAGGAATCCAAGATAGCAGATCCATTTTGCATTAGCTGATAGGGGACCTCTGCATGTATGTCACCTCACTCTTTGTTCTCTGTCACTTTCTTATTCCATTTGGTGCTTGGCTGAGTTCTTTATCTCTTCATTTGTTGCTTGGTTTCAGAACTGCTGTTTTCTCTGTTTGGCTTAGTTTATAGGATATTTTCTGTGGAAGGATGGTGTGGTGCTTCTGCCTAGAGTGCCATGTTGCCAGATGCCACGTCCTTTGCCCATTTTTTAAATTGGATTCTTTTTCTTTTTTTTTTTTTCTAGATGTGTTGGATTTTCTTAGAGATTTTAGAGACTAAATATTTGTTTGACTTGTAATGTCCAAAATTTTTTCCCAGTCTGTAGTTTCTCTTTTTACTCTTTTGGTGAAGTCTTTTGATGAGCATAAGTGTCTCGTTTTTAGAAGATCCCAGTAATCTAGCTTCCCTTCTGGGGTTTGTGTGCTGTTGGTTATGGTTTGTATCCTGTTAATGTCATGCATTAGGGCCTCTAGCATTGATCCTATTTTTTCTTCTATGAACCTCACAGTTTTTGGCTTTATGTTTAGGTGTTTGATCCAAACTGAATTAGTTTTTGTGTATGGTGTGAGGTATGGGCCCTGTTTCATTTTTTGCAGATGGAAATCCAATTTGGCCAGCACCATTTTTTAAAAAGACTATCTTCTCCCCATTTGATGGACTTTGGGCCCTTGTTGAAGATCGTTTGACCGTAGGTGGATGGATTTACCTCTGGGTTCTCAATTCTGTTCCATTGGTCAATGTATCTGTTGTTGTACAAGTACTGGCCTGTTTTGACTACCTTAGCTGTATAGTAGGTTCTGAGGTCAGGTAGTATGAGTCCTCCTACATTTTTCTTCTTCAACAGAGCTTTACTTATCCGGGGCTTCTTTCCTTTCCATAGAAAGTTAATGATTAGTTTTTCCATGTCTTTGAAGAATATTGTTGGTATTTGGATCAGGATTGCATTGTATTTGTAAATTGCTTTGGGTAGAATTGTCATTTTCACTATGTTGAGTCTACCTATCCTTGAGCATGATATGTTTTTCCATTTATGTAGATCCCTTTCAGTTTCTTACAGTTGTGTTTTGTAGTTTTTTTTTTTTTGTATAGGTCTTTTACATTCCTGGTTAGATTTATTCCTAAATATTTTAGTTTTTTAGAGGCTATTGTAAATGGTATTGTTTTCCTGTTTTCATTTTCATCATTCTCTTTATTGGCATATAGGAATCCAACTGATTTTTGTATGTTTATCTTGTATCCTGCTACTCTGCTGAATGTTTCTATTAGTTCCAGTAGTTTTCTCATTGAGTCTTTAGAGTTTTCTATGTATAGTACCATATCATCCGCAAACAGGGACAGTTTAACTTATTCATTACCAATTTGGATGCCCTT
Organism: Dugong dugon; assembly: GCA_030035585.1. Classification (NCBI taxonomy): domain Eukaryota; kingdom Metazoa; phylum Chordata; class Mammalia; order Sirenia; family Dugongidae; genus Dugong; species Dugong dugon. The sequence goes on from CM057462.1 coordinate 160,649,071, forward strand.
TATTTCTTTCTCTTGCCTTATTACTCTAGCTAGAACTTCCAGCACAGTGTTAAATAGGAGTGGAGATAAAGGACATCCTTGTCTTGTTCCTGTTTCTCAAGGGGAATATTTTCAGCCTCTCTCCATTAAGAATGATGTTGGCTGTTGGTTTTGCATAGATACCTTTTATTATGTTGAGAAATTTCCCTTCTATACCTATTTTATTGAGAGTTTTTATCAGGAATGGGTGTTGGACTTTGTCGAATGTCTTTTCTGCATCAATGAGATGATCATGTGATTCTTTTCTTTCCTTTTATTTATGTGGTGGATTATGTTGATTGATTTTCTAATGTTGACCCATCCTTGCTTACCTGGTTTGAATCCTACTTGTTCATAGTGTATTATTTTTTTGATATGATACTGACTTCTACAGGCTAGAATTTTGTTGCGAATTTTTGCATCTGTATTCATGAGAGATATTGGTGTGTAATTTTCTTTTTTTGTGGCATCTTTGCCTGGTTTTGGTATCAGGGTTATGCTTGCTTCACAGAATGAATTCAGGAATGTCGCTTCCTTTCCTATGTTCTGAAATAGTTTGAGTAGTACTGGTATAAGGTCTTCTCTGAATGTTTGGTAGAATTCTCCAGTGAAGCCATCTGGACCAGGCCTTTCTTTTTGTTGGGAGTTTTTTGTTTTTTGTTTTTACCTTTTCAATCTGTTTTGTTATGGGTCTGTTTAGACTTTCAATGTTACTTTGTGTTAGTTTGGGTAGGTAGTGTGTTTCTAGAAATTTATCCATTTCCTTCAGGTTTTCAAATTTGTTGGAGTATAGTTTTTCATTATACTGTTATGATCTTTTTTATTTCAGTTGGGTCTGTTATAACGTCACACATTTCATTTCTTATTTGGGGTATTTGCATCCTCTTCTGTTTTTATTTTGTCATTCTTGCCAGTGGTTTGTCAATTTTGTTGATCCTTTCAAAGAACCAAATTTTGGTTTTGCTGATTCTTTCTATTGTTTCTCTATTCTCTATTTCATTTATTTCTGCTCTGATCTTTATTATTTCCTTTCTTCTAGGGCTGTGGGCTTTTTTTGTTGTTCTCTTTCTATTTGTTTGAGTTGTGTAGTTAATGTTTGATTTTGTCCCTTTCTTCTTTTTTGATGTGTGCATCTATTTGCTATAAATTGTCCTCTGAGGACTGCATTTGCTGTGTCCCAATAGTTTTGGTATGATGTGTTTTTGTTCTCTCTTGATTCTAGGAGTTTTTTAATTCCATCTCTGATTTCTTCTATTACCCAGTGATGTGTAAGTAGGATGTTATTCCGTTTCCATGTACTTAATTTTTTTTCCTTGATTTTCCTATTGTTAATTTCTACCTTGATGGCATTGTGGTCAGAGAACATGCTTTGTGTTATCTCAGAGTTTTGGATTTTGTTGAGGATTGCTCTGTGGCCTAACATGTGGTCTATTCTGGAGAATGTCCCATGTGCATTGAAAAGAATGTGTACTTTGCAGCTGTTGGGTGTAGTGTTCTGTATATGTCTATGAGGTCAAGTTGGCTGATTGTGCCTTTTAGGTCTTCTGTATCTTTGCTGAGTTTCTTTCTAGATGTTCTGTCCTTTACCATTGGTGGTAAGTTGAAGTCTCCTACAATTATTGTGGAACTGTCAATTTCTCTTTCAGTGCTGTTAGAGTTTGTTTTATGTATTTTGGAGCCCTGTCATTTGGTGCATAGATGTTTATTATGGTTATGTGTTCATGATGGATCATCCCCTTAATCATTATATTGTGTCCTTTTTTGTCTTTTATGGTGGATTTTCTTTTAATGTTTATTTTATCTCAGATTAATATTGCCACTCCTGCTCTTTTTTGGTGGATGTTTGCTTGATATATTTTTTTCCATCCTTTGATTTTTAATAAATTTATGTCTTTGTTTCTAAGGTGTGTCTCTTGTAGACAGCATATGGATGGATCCTGTTTTTTTATCCATTCTAAAAGCAATTTCTTAATAGGTGTTTAATAAAGTTTATGTGAAAAAAATCTAGTAGTCTAACCCCTTCATTTTTAAGCTGAGGACTCATTAAACCTATCACCTAATTTCAGAGTGGCCAAAGAGGTTAAGAACATGCTACTGCTGAGTTCTGAACAAAGTTATTTATTTAGTTGGGTTGATTTTAAATAAGAAATCTACTGGGATTTAAATAATTGGTAATGTTTAGGAGTATCTATTTGACATTGAGTCTAGGAACATTCTCATTAGAATGGCCCAGGGGTCACAACGTTAGATACATGGGAAAATATAATCCTTGCAGAGAACATTGGCTTGGAAGTGGGCCACCAGATAAAATACAGAACACCCAGTTAAATTTGAATATCAAACCAAAATAATGTTTTATTTTAAGTATTTTTTCCAAATATTGTATGGAACATACATATATTGAAAAATTATTTGTTGTTTATCTGACATTCAAATTTATCTGGAGCACCCTATGGTGAATCTGAGAAATCTATGACTGTAGGGATCAATACCAAATAAAACCTACCAAAACCCATTGCCATCAAGTCAATTCCCCTCATAGCAAACCTATAAGACAGCCTATAACTGCCTCACAGGATTTCTAAGGCTGTAAATCTTTATGGAAGCAGACTGCTACATCTTTCTCCCCCAGAGCAGCTGGTAGGTTCCAACTGCTGACTTACTGGTTAGTAGCCAAGAGCTTAACTGTTGCATCACCAGAGCTCCTGGGTAGGGAACAATAGTTACATATTAATAATAATATTATTTGTTAGCTTTCACTTTTAGAATTGCTTTACAGATGAAAGCCAAGCACTTAATATTTATTGATCAGAAAATAAATTTTAGCAACTTTACAATATAAAAGTAAAGGTACAGGGGAGAGATTGGAAGTGGAGGGAAGTTGGAGAAATGACAAGATCACCAATGTCTTTATCTTAAGTAGAAGAGAGTTGAGATATATTGATAAACTTGATGGGTGTTACATGATCAGAACACTTAATTGTGCTCTTCCAGAACCTGTATATAGACTAAGTGGCAGTGATTTGAATAGAAAAAGGGGATACTGTGTGGTTTAAAATCAGGAAAGTTGTGCATCAGGGTTGTATCCTTTCACTGTATTTATTCAATCTGTGTGCTGAGCAAATAATCTGAGAAGCTGAATTATACAAAGAAGAACATGGCATCAGGATTGGAGGAAGACTCATTAACAGCTTGCAATATGTAGATGACACAATCTTGCTTGCTGAAAGTGAAGGGGACTTGAAGCACTTACTGATAAAGATCAAAGATTACAGCCTTCAGTATGAATTATACCGCAACATAAAGAAAACAAAACTTCTGACAACTGGACCAGTGATAAATGGAGAAAACATTGAAATTATCAAGGATTTCATTTTACTTGGATACATAATAAATGCCCACAGAAGCAGCAGTCAAGAAATCAAATGACATATTACTTTGGGCAAATCTGCTGCAAAAGACCTCTTTAAAGTGTTAAAAAGCAAAGGCGTCACTTTGAGGACTAAGGTGCACCTGACCCAAGCCATGGTATTTTCAATAGCTTCATATGTATGCAAAAGCTGGACAATGAATAAGGAAGACCAAAGAAGAATTTATGCATTTGAATTATGGTATTGGCAAAGAATATTGACTGTACCGTGAACTGTCAGAAGAATGAACAAACCTGTCTTCGAAGAAGTACAACCAGAATGCTCCTTAAAAATGAGAATGGTGAGACTTCATCTCATGTACTTTGGACATATTATCAGGAGGGACCAGTCCCTGAAGAAAGACCTCATGCTTGGTAAAGTAGAGGGTCAGTGAAAGAGAAGAAGACCCTCAATGAGATGAATTGACACAGTGGCTGCAACAGTGGTCTCAAACATAGCAATGATTGTTAGGATGGCAAGGGAACAGATGGTGTGTCCTTCCATTGTATATAGGGTTGCTACGAGTTGGAACTGACTTCACAGCATCTAACAACAACAACATTCTATGATCCATCTTGTCCAACAATCTTTTTGCCAGAAAAAGTTCTAAGAGATTGTTATTATATCAAACTTAAGGCATAAGTTCCTTATTGCTTCAGTGTAGCCTTTTGTTCTATCACTTGATTTTTTTTCCAAATACTTTTAAAGCCCTGTTTGTATTACCTCAAGAAATGGGGAGCACCTCTAACTTTATTAACTGTTATAAAAAGTAGTTCACTAAATGTCATTTTTATCCAACACAGTTGGGACCAGTAGTTGTTCTGTTAATTAAAAAAAAAAAAAGTCAGTTAAAGAGAGAAATTATAAAAAATGATGCATACTCACCTTATACATTTTATTTTAATTTAAAACATATGAATGGGCTTTTATATGCCAATCTTTGATGTAGGTCTGAGGCTTGTTCTCTGAGTATGGGTCCCTGAGTATGTGTTCTGTGTCACCATAAAGTTGCATCTCTCATTTCCAGTTATACTTTCTATAAAATGCAGTGAGGATTTAAGGATACTTTTAAAGTAATCTGAGTGCAGAAGCCTTCCGTGTTTTTTACAAAAATTCTCTCCATCTTTCACATTGTCTTACTCACTTCAATTATTTGATGACTTACCTTTACCAAATCTTTCCAAATCATTCAATATAAGGTCTTGTAAAAAACGAACAAACACCTCTCTTCTTGCATTCATCATCCACTGGTTTTAATAGTATTCCATTACATTAAAACAATTATATAACTAGTAATGCTAGAATGTGGTGGGCCTGCTGTTATAGTAGCATAGAAATAGTATAGAAAATCTACTTCATATTTTTATTCCAAAGGTAAACCAAAAAAAACCAAACCCTTTGCCGTCGAGTCAATTCCAACTTACAGCGACCTTATAGGACTGGGCAGAACTGCCTTATATGATTTCCAAGGAGCCTCTGGTGGATTCGAACTGCTGACCTTTTGGATAGCAGCCAAGCTCTTAACCACTGCACCACCAGGGCTCCAAAGGTAGGGGCTATAAAATAAGTATGTCAAAACATTTTTTACAATTAAGATGTCTTAGGTTCTATACCACCAGGAGTCAGGAAAATAGATCTAACAATTTCCGAATGCTGATTTCATCTAAAATTCACATCATGATGTGCATACTGATGTCATAACTTGGTTTCTTAAAATGTGAGATTTTTGATTCTGCTAAAACTGAGATACCGCCATTGGAGGGTTTTATATTTCCCTTGATGTTTGATTATTTCTTCTTTTCTTTATCTCCTTGAAGTTGGGCTTGGGGGAAAGGGATAATCTATTTAAGAGCCTGAGAAGATTCCTGGGAAGTTAAGTGGCAGTTTATGCTGGGGCTAAATTCTCAGATAACTTACTGTATTGTCAGTCCCTGTAAGAAACTCATTTTTACGATCACGTAACCTCACTTCCTAGGCTACATCCAGCCAGAATGTTATGATAAAGACATAACCACATTAATGAAAAACTATCTCTGTTTAGTTTTCCTTCACAGAATTGTAGGAATTCCTCCCTTATCCAAACTCTCAATCCAGAAGGTCCATGCCTTAAAGCATGAAAGTCTATTATTATTATTATATTTTTAGTATTAAATTCAGTCTCACAGACCAGGTTATAGTCCCTAATTTGCTTATCCATAAATATAAAGTTTTCCAATAATTTCTAGAATTTAAGGTAAAATATGGCAATTTATTTTCCTTATGATTAATTTTCAGTAAAGTCAGATTTTTCCATGTAACTTTTTATAAAGCTTCTTATATGGATTTTCTGTTTTTAAATGTTCCTTTACAAAGAGAAAAGAGATTCGTTGTTGGAATGATGGATTTTCTTTTTGTTAAAAAAGACAGAACCCTCAGGGTGTGGACTGGCCCTTTCCTGCCCAAAAACACAACTGTAAAGATCAGTCATGTTAGAGGCTTAAACAACCTGACAAGACTGCTTTAAAGGCAACAGCAAATAAAGGTGATTCCCAACAGGGGGCTTGGGGAAAGGTGGCTGGGTTTAATTCACTCTTAATGAACAGGGAGTTCCTCCTATTGATAACATTGCCTCCATGGAGGAGACTCAGAGTAGGCCAGGACACTCCTCAGGAAAGCATGTTTCCTTGGTTAAAATAAGTGGATCTTGGTACACTCAAAGGGCTCCAATTCTGTTGAAATTCTACCCTTCCTCGAAAACCCAGATTAAAGGGTATCTCCTTTCTTGATTGAACAAGTAGGTATTGATTTTCCACTCCCTAAGATCGTATTTTATTTGTTTCTATTTATTTTAAATCACTTATATTATACTTTAAATTGTAATTATTTTTTGCCAATCTGAACTCCCCACTAGATTATAAGCAATTTGAGGAAAGGATCCTGTCTTATTAGTCATTGCCACTTGCCTTACTCATCTAGTGCTCCTATAACAGAAACACCACAGGTGGATGGTTTTAATGAAGAGAGGTTTATTTTCTCACAGTCAAAGTAGGCTAAAAGTCCAAATTCAGGGCGTCAGCTTCAGGGGAAGGCTTTCTTTCTCTGTCGGCCTTCTCATCAGTGTTTCCCCGGACTAGGAGCTTCTCGGCGCAGGGACCCCTGTCCAAAGGATGTGCTCTGCTCCTGGCACTGCTTTCTTGATAGTATGAGGTCCCACTGTCTCACTGCTCACTTCTGTCTTTTATATCTCAAGAGATTGCCTCAGGACACAATCCAGTGTTGTAGATCAGGTCCTGCCTTACTAACACAACTGCTACCCATCCTCCCTCATGAACATCATAGAGGCAGGTTTACATACAGGAAAATCAACAGTACCAGGAATCATGGCCTAGCCAAAGTGATACACACGTTTTTGGGGGGACATAATTCAAACCATGACACCACTCCAAGTCGATCTGCTAGGAACAATGGATACAAGATAATACAAACATGGATTAGGATTCATTCTTGAGATCACAGTCTAATGGGGGAGACTAATATATAAATTAATGTTTGTGATGCAATATGCTAATGATTACAGTAAAAGAGGATACAAGGCAATATGGAAACAAAGAGACGGAAAGAAGTTTGTTTTGTCTGGAGATTTAGGGAAACATTCAAAAGATATTACACACAAATACACCTCTATCTCTGTTTCTGTCTCCTGTCTCTCTCTCTCTCACACACACACACACACACACACACACCATACCTTAGCTAAGCAAATTGCGAAGATCCTAAGATTAACCTATATTTGCATATGTATTTGGAGTCTGGAGTCTGTGGTTGACACATTTTTGAGACTATCTGCAGAGTCCTCTGCCACTCTTCCCTAAAAAGAACCCATAGCTACCACAGAGATGTTCTTAAGGCTATATTTATAACTCTCTGATCCTATCCCCTGGTCATAGTTGATTGGTCCAGGGATGGAATTTGCCTAAAACTGGGTTAATTTAATATTCAGTATTGAACATTATGGTGCCATGGATCCATCATATCTATCAATACTTGGAGCAACCATAGCAAGCATAGGTTCTTCAAACTTGTACTAAATGAAAAAAAAAAAAAATTACACCCTAGCAATAACTTTTGTCAAATAAAACAATGGAATCAATATAAAAAATCTTACTGGGAGAAGTCCTTATTGTATGTTAGTGACTGTCAGGCAGTTAATAAAGGATGAGCAAGATACAGTCCTTTCCATTTGGGACGGGCATATAGAGAAATAATTACAATACAGGAACAGCTGCTGAAATAGGGACATGAGGAAGGTGACATGAGCAGAAAGAAAGTGGAGTTCTGCTTAGATTGTGATCCTCTGCCTTTATACTACTCAGAATTGTTGACTTCCTCCTAGACACAATCATAAACAAGGAAAAAGTTTTAAACAAATGTTTTGGTGTTCTCCCACACTCCACCACTTCATCAAAGTGTAATAAAAAAAAAAAATGCTTAATGAGAGTTCAATTTAGATTCCACAGGAAAGTTTACTGTAACCTCTCTTCGTAGATTTATTTTTTTTCCCTTTTTTATTTTGGGTTACTGAGCTATTGTTTTTGTTGGTTGTCATCGAGTTGATTCCAACTCACAGCGACCTTGTGTGTACAGAGTAGAACTGTGCTTCATAGGGTTTTCAAGGCTGTAAACTTTCAGAGGCAGATCGCCAAGCCTGTCTTCTGAGCCACCTCTGGGTGAATTCGAACCTCCAGCTTTCACTAGTCTATTCTTTCTGTTGATCATTGAAATACACCACCTTGTAGGTTAGCTAACATCTGGGGCCAATCTCCAACACGAAAACTCTTGAAAAGAGTGGCATCACGCAATGAGGGATCCCAAATTGGGAAGTTCAAGGATGACAGAAAGTTTTCCTGGTCTCTGTTTCTCCATTTGCCCTGTTTAACTGGAATTTGAGCCTCACTGAGGCAGCTGGGGCATGTGTGTTAGCAGCTAACAGGGACAAAGGCTGTCACTGAAAGAAACTACTTCCAGAGAGGAGATCTTGTTTCCACCATTACCACTTTCTTAGGACTTGTTCAGCACCCTAGCTCCAGGAAGATTTATGAGCTGCTTAAAATATTCATGTGTGCATACTGGTGATCATTGGAAATTCAAGGGTGAGACTTGGACGGTTAGCAGTCAGAGAGCCCTATGTTCCAGGCTCATGGGCAATGGACACTCCCTCAATTTTATCTCTCACGGCTTGTCCTCCTTCACAGATTCCCCTTAGTCACATGCCATAGATTTCTTCCTGGACTTCTCTTGAATTTGCCAAAATTCAGCAAGTGTGCATGGCCTCATGAATAAAACAGCAAAGCAAAGCATTTCTTGTCTTTGGAGAGTAACAGATTGGAGAGCTAGAAAATAACCATGTAACCTGCATTAGAACACACATTGTGAAGTACTTTATCGTTTACAAGGTATTTCCACGTACATTATTGCCTGGTTCATTTATGCATTTATCCAACAACACATGTGCCAGGAACTGGGTCTTGCCCTTGTATTTTACGAATAGGGAATATTAATTTCTGTGGACTTCTATTCAATTCCGTAAAATTTATTTGATTAACATTTTTGTAATACCTAGGCTGTGAAAAGCTTCATGAGCAGCATGTGTGGGAAATATCAAAATCGTTAAGTTGAGCCTTCTACCTAGTACCCAGGCTGGTCACCACACAAAAAAGAAATAAAGCACATCCTTCCTGTTTGCCCAACAAATAGATGTTAGTATCCTTTATTCAAGGAAAACATTTACTCTGGCTCCAAGTTCCCAGGAAAGAAAACAGATCTGTAAACAAACTATATTTAAAAAAAAACAGTTCTATGGAGTCAGTTCCAACTCATGGAGACCCCATGTGTGTCAGAATAGAACTGTGCTTCATAGGGTTGACTTTCTGGAAGTAGAACACCAGCCCTTTGTCTTGAGGCAGGCACCTTGAACTTCCAACTTTTTGGTAGGAGCCGAACACATTAACCTGTCTTCACCACCCAGGAACCCCACACAAACTATACAAGGGACGTAATGGGGTGGGGAGATGTATAGAACTAAATAAGGGACTCCAGATCCTAGGAGTGGAGTTGTGGTGGGGCCTCTTTTCGGTTCTGATTAGGAAGCACCAAAAAAAAAAAAAAAAAACATTGAGTCGATTTCAACTCGTAGGGTTGCTGTGAGTTGGAATTGACTTGACGGCAACGGGATTAGGAAGCACAGTCATCATTAATCCTAACCAAGTCTAGTGGGAAGGAGATTATGCAAAAGCGTCTCAGTGTGAATGTGTTGGAGTAGAACAGTGATTTTAAAAACTGCGTGGAAACCATAGGTATTTTTTCCTTAATGCTGCTGTAAACTACAGCAGCTTTACATTTTTTTCCTTTCTCAGCAGTAATTATTAGTTTAAATAAAGAGTCGAAAGGTTGAGGAAAGAAAGAAGAGAAAAAGAAAACAACCACTAGACTAGTTCATCTCTAGGAGCCCTCTAGCTCTAACAGCCTGTAAGTCTATTATGTAAGTCATATAATTGTTGTTGTTGGTTGCCATTGAATCAACCCCTACTCATGGTGACACCATGCACAACAGAATGAAATGCTGCCCAAAATGCTGTCCAGTCTTGCACCATCCCCACAATGGGTTGGGATGAGACCGTTGTGATCCATTGGTTGTTATCACTATGTTATTCCATTCTTGGGACATTTGAATTTGAGTAAGAAAAAAAAAACTCACATAAAAAATTTTGTAATAGAGAGGGTGTAGAAGATGGTGCTCTAGGCAGAAACACTACGCCGTCCCTCCACAGCAAAGATCCGAAAAACTAAGCCTAACAGAGAATCAACAATCCTGAAACCCTAGAACACCAAATGAAGAGATAAAGAACTCAGCCAAACACCAAACGGAGTGAGAATACTAAAAGAGAACAGAGAGTGAGGAGAGACTCAGGCAGAGATTCCTTACCAGCTAACGCAGCGCGGATCCACCATCTTGGATTCCTATCGGAGACCAGCGAACGGGAGAGCAGCCTTGCAGAGCATCTGGTCGGAGACAGAACGACTGGTAAACTGCGGTGCGTGCTCTCCCACCACCCACCCCTCTCCGCCTCAGCTGGGGATCCCCTGCTTTCCGTGGCCAGGGTCCCTGGGCTGGGGGGTGCCGGTGCTTGGATTCTGCGTGCCTGGGCTGGCGGCTTTCTGGGAGCCGTTTGCTGGCAGCTAGCGAACCTTTTTCTGCCGCCTCCCCCTCCTTTTGCCTGGGTGCCTGGTTCCGAGTGCCGTCTCTGCTCTCTCCTGCGGGGCTGTAGGGCTGCGTTCGGGCGTGTGGCTGTTTCTAGGTCTGGGCTCCCGCGCGGTTGGGATCCCGGGGCCTTTGTTCGTTCGCCCCTCTGCTTTCCGTGGCGAGAGTCCCTGAGCTGGGGGGCGCCAGTGCTTGGATTCCGCGCGCCCGGGCTGGCGGCTTTCTGGGAGCCGTTTGCTCGCAGCTAGCGAACCTTTTTCTGCTGCCTCCCGCTCCTTTTGCCTGGGTGCCTGGTTCCGAGTGCCGTCTCTGCTCTCTCCTGCGGGGCTGTAGGGCTGCGTTCGGGCATGTGGCTGTTTCCAGGTCTGGGCTCCCGCGCAGGTGGGATCCCGGGGCCTTTGTTCATTGGCCCCTCTGCTTCCCGTGGCCACGGTCTCTTAACCCCGAGACTACCGGCTTCTTGGAATTCGCGCCCCTGAGGGGGGGCTCTCTGGGTCCCATTTGTAGGCACTGACTGCTGGTGTTGCCCTTTTTTTTCTTTTCAATTTTATTTTTCTTCCTTTTTTGATTATTTTTGTCATCTTTTACCTCTTTTTCCCTTTCGTCTTTCTTCATTGCTTAATTTCTCGTCTCTCTATCTCTTCCTTCTCTTTCTGATCCCTGAATACCAGGCGATGTATGCCTCTGTACCTTCTGGCCAGGCTGAGCTGTGAAAATTGAGACCGACTCCCCCAGACCTCATAGCTGCATCGGTGGGATCCCTGGGAACTTAGCAGTTCTTTAACTTTTCTGATTTTTATTTGGTCATTCTTTCCTTTTCTTTCTCTTCCCCCTTCTGGTTTCCTCCATCCCATAGTCTCTCATCTGTACATTCCAACGACAAGCTCCCCTAGCATTCTTTTATGTTTGTACGCTTTTTGCTCCTCCTCCTCTCTCCTCTCTCCCATATCCTGCTTAGCTTCACACATAACCATCTTCCCACTGCACCCTACCTACCTGGACTGTGCACTAGACATCACACCACCAAGCAGTGCAGGCACGCCCTATTGGAACCTGCCCAGCACTGACTACCGACCGTCCTGGTGGCTGCGGTGAGTGCCACAAGCATCCCGTCCCAGTGGCTCCTCCTCAGCTAGATCTGCCCAGCAGTACCACAAGAATGAAACAAAATAAAAAAAAAAAATCTAAAATCAATAAACGAGAGAAATATCTACTGAATGCCCCCAAAACAGCAAACAATATCAAAACATTTACAAAAACAAGACAATATGGCTCCTATAGGCGTCCACAATAAAACACCAGATAACTCTCCTGTGGAAGAAAATGCACTAGAAGTACCTGATACGGAACTCAAATCACTAATACTCGGAATTTTCCAAGAACTGAGGCAAAAAGCTGACAAACATGAGGAAAAAATAGACAAATTTATGGAAAATACAGACAAAAAATTGGAAAAATTCAGGAAGATGATGCAGGAACAAAATGCCAAAATAAATTCACAACTTGAAATTATACAAAAACAACAATTAGAAATCCAAAAGATAAACAACAAAATTTCAGAAATGGACGGTGTCATAGAAGGGCTGAGAAGTAGATTTGAAACCATGGAAGACAGGATCAGTGGAACTGAAGACAAACACTTGGATACAACTCTGTTTCAGGAAAACTCAGAAAAAAGAACAAAGAAAAATGAAGAGACCCTGGAGTTATGTGGGACACAATTAAAAGCAAAAACTTACGAGTGATTGGCATACCAGAACAGGGGGAGAAAACAGAAAACACAGAGAGGATCATTGAGGAACTGCTGACAGAAAACTTTCCCAATATCATGAAAGATGAAAAGCTGGCCATCCAAGAAGCTCAATGAACCCCATATAGAAGAGACCCCAAAAGAAAATCACCAAGACATATCATATTCACACTCCCTAAAACTAAAAACAAAGAATCCTGAGAGCAGCTCATGAAAAACAAGAAGTCACATACAGAGGAGAAACAATAAGACTAAGCTCAGATTATTCAGCAGAAACCATGCAGGCAAGAAGGCAGTGGGATGACATATATAAAATCTTGAAAGAAAAAAATTGTCAGCCAAGAATAATATATCCTGCAAAACTCTCATTCAGATTTGATGGTGAAATTAGGTCATTTCCAGATAAACAGAAACTAAAGGAATATGCAAAAGTCAAACCAAACTTACAAGAATTATTAAAGGGAGTTCTTCGATCTCAGGACAAACAGCTTCAGCCCTCAGGCAGGACCTAGGACCTAGGACGCAGGTTCACATGAACCAGACACCATTCTAGGAACTGAACTACAGACGACTTTCCAAAAACAAAAGATATACAACAGGGAATCAGATAAATCAATCAAAGGATGACAACAACATCAAAACAATGAAAGAGGGAACAAACGGCATAGGTATAGAACCTTCTAAAGGAGAGGAAGGCAAGGCGATACCAAGTAACGGTAGACTGCTTCAAAATTATAAAGATAAGGGTAAAATTCATGGTAACCACAAAAAAAGTTAACAAACCAACTCATAAAAATAAAGACGAAAAACATAAAGTCTCAACAAAAACAAAACATACAAAAACAAAAGAAATGAACACAAAATCCACAAACAAAAGTAACTCAGCACAAGAGAGTAAGAAGAACAAAGAAAACTTCAGCATCACAAAAAAAAGCACTACAAAATGACAGCAACAAACTCACATCTATCAATAATTACACTGAATGTAAATGGACTCAATGCACCCATAAAGAGACGGAGAGTGGCAGAATGGATAAGAAAACAGGATCCATCAATTTGCTGTCTACAAGAGACACACCTTAGAAACAAAGATGTGAATTTATTAAAAATCAAAGGTTGGAAAAAAATATATCAAGCTAACAACAATCAAAAAAGAGCAGGAGAGAGGGGCAAGATGGCGCTCTAGGCAGAAACACCACGCCGTCCCTCCACAGCAAAGATCCGAAAAACTAAGCCTAACAGAGAATCAACAATCCTGAAACCCTAGAACACCAAATGAAGAGATAAAGAACTCAGCCAAACACCAAACGGAGTGAGAATACTAAAAGAGAACGGAGAGCGAGGAGAGACTCAGGCAGAGATTCCTTACCACCTAACGCAGCGCGGATCCACCATCTTGGATTCCTATCGGAGACCAGCAAACGGGAGAGCAGCCTTGCAGAGCATCTGGTCGGAGACAGAACGACCGGTAAACTGCGGTGCGCGCTCTCCCACCACCCACCCCTCTCCGCCTCAGCTGGGGATCCCCTGCTTTCCGTGGCCAGGGTCTCTGGGCTGGGGGGCGCCGGTGCTTGGATTCCGCGCGCCTGGGCTGGCGGCTTTCTGGGAGCCGTTTGCTGGCAGCTAGCGAACCTTTCTCTGCCGCCTCCCCCTCCTTTTGCCTGGGTGCCTGGTTCCGAGTGCCGTCTCTGCTCTCTCCTGCGGGGCTGTAGGGCTGCGTGCGGGCGTGTGGCTGTTTCTGGGTCTGGGCTCCCGCGTGGGTGGGATCCCGGGGCCTTTGTTCGTTCGCCCCTCTGCTTTCCGTGGCCGGGGTCCCTGGGCGGGGGGGCGCCGGTGCTTGGGTTCCGCGCGCCCGGGCTGGGGGCTTTCTGGGAGCCGTTTGCTGGCACCTAGCGGACCTTTTTCTGCCGCCTCCCCCTCCTTTTGCCTGGGTGCCTGGGTCCGGGTGCTGTCTCTGCTCTCTCCTGCGGGGCTGTGGAGCTGCGTGCGGGCGTGTGGCTGTTTCTGGGTCTGGGCTCCCGCGTGGGTGGGATCCCGGGGCCTTTGTTCGTTCACCCCTCTGCTTTCCGTGGCCGGGGTCCCTGGGCGGGGGGGCGCCGGTGCTTGGGTACCGCGCGCCCGGGCTGGGGGCTTTCTGGGAGCCGTTTGCTGGCACCTAGTGGACCTTTTTCTGCCACCTCCCCCTCCTTTTGCTTGGGTGCCTGGTTCCGAGGGCCGTCTCTGCTCTCTCCTGCGGGGCTGTAGGGCTGCGTTCGGGCGTGTGGCTGTTTCCAGGTCTGGGCTCCCGCGCGGGTGGGATCCTGGGGCCTTTGTTCGTTGGCCCCTCTGCTTCCCGTGGCCACGGTCACTTAACCCCGAGACTATCGGCTTCTTGGAATTCGCGCCCCTGAGGGGGGGCTCTCTGGGTCCCATTTGTAGGCACTGACTGCTGGTGTTGCCCTTTTTTTTCTTTTCAATTTTATTTTTCTTCCTTTTTTGATTATTTTTGTCATCTTTTACCTCTTTTTCCCTTTCGTCTTTCTTCATTGCTTAATTTCTCGTCTCTCTATCTCTTCCTTCTCTTTCTGATCCCTGAATACCAGGCGATGTATGCCTCTGTACCTTCTGGCCAGGCTGAGCTGTGAAAATTGAGACCGACTCCCCCAGACCTCATAGCTGCATCGGTGGGATCCCTGGGAACTTAGCAGTTCTTTAACTTTTCTGATTTTTATTTGGTCATTCTTTCCTTTTCTTTCTCTTCCCCCTTCTGGTTTCCCCCATCCCATAGTCTCTCATCTGTACATTCCAACGACAAACTCATCTAGCATTCTTTTATGTTTGTACGCTTTTTGCTCCTCCTCCTCTCTCCTCTCTCCCATATCCAGCTTAGCTTCACACATAACCATCTTCCCGCTGCACCCTACCTACCTGCACCGTGCACTAGACATCACATCACCAAGCGGTGCAGGCACGCCCTATTGGAACCTGCCCAGCACTGACTACCGACCGTCCTGGTGGCTGCGGTGAGTGCCACAAGCAACCCATCCCAGTGGCTCCTCCTCAACTAGATCTGCCCAGCTGTACCACAAGAAGAAAAAAAAAAAATCTACAATCAATAAACGAGAGAAATATCTACTGAATGCCCCCAAAACAGCAAACAATATCAAAACATTTACAAAAACAAGACAAGATGGCTCCAATAGGCGTCCAAATTAAAACACCAGATAACTCTCCTGTGGAAGAAAATGCACTAGAAGTACCTGATACGGAACTCAAATCACTAATACTCGGAATTTTCCAAGAACTGAGGCAAAAAGCTGACAAACATGAGGAAAAAATAGACAAATTTATGGAAAATACAGACAAAAAATTGGAAGAATTCAGGAAGATGATGCAAGAACAAAATGCCAAAATAAATTCACAACTCGAAATTATACAAAAACAACAATTAGAAATCCAAAAGATAAACAACAAGATTTCAGAAATGGACGGTGTCATAGAAGGGCTGAGAAGTAGATTTGAAACCATGGAAGACAGGATCAGTGGAACTGAAGACAAACACTTGGATACAACTCTGTTTCAGGAAAACTCAGAAAAAAGAACAAAGAAAAATGAAGAGACCCTGAGAGTTATGTGGGACACAATTAAAAGCAAAAACTTACGAGTGATTGGCATACCAGAACAGGGGAAGAAAACAGAAAACACAGAGAGGATCATTGAGGAACTGCTGACAGAAAACTTTCCCAATATCATGAAAGATGAAAAGCTGGTCATCCAAGAAGCTCAACGAACCCCATATAGAATAGACCCCAAAAGAAAATCACCAAGACATATCATATTCACACTCGCTAAAACTAAAGACAAACAAAGAATCCTGAGAGCAGCTCGGGAAAAACAAGAAGTCACATACAGAGGAGAAACAATAAGACTAAGCTCAGATTATTCAGCAGAAACCATGCAGGCAAGAAGGCAATGGGATGACATATATAAAATCTTGAAAGAAAAAAATTGTCAGCCAAGAATAATATATCCTGCAAAACTCTCATTCAGATTTGATGGTGAAATTAGGTCATTTCCAGATAAACAGAAACTAAAGGAATATGCAAAAGTCAAACCAAACTTACAAGAATTATTAAAGGGAGTTCTTCGATCTGAGGACAAACAGCTTAAGCCCTCAGGCAGGACCTAGGACCTAGGATGCAGGTTAACATGAACCAGATACCATTCTAGGAACTGAACTACAGACGACTTTCCAAAAACAAAAGATATACAACAGGGAATCAGAGAAATCAATCAAAGGATGACAACAACATCAAAACAATGAAAGAGGGAACAAACGGCATAGGTATAGAACCTTCTACAGGAGAAGAAGGCAAGGCGATACCAAGTAACGGTAGACTGCTTCAAAATTATAAAGATAAGGGTAAAATTCATGGTAACCACAAAAAAAGTTAACAAACCAACTCATAAAAATAAAGACGAAAAACATAAAGTCTCAACAAAAACAAAACCTACAAAAACAAAAGAAATGAACACAAAATCCACAAACAAAAGGAACTCAGCACAAGAGAGTAAGAAGAACAAAGAAAACTTCAGCATCACAAAAAAAAGCACTACAAAATGACACCAACAAACTCACATCTATCAATAATTACACTGAACGTAAATGGACTCAATGCACTCATAAAGCGACGGAGAGTGGCAGAATGGATAAGAAAACAGGATCCATCTATTTGCTGTCTACAAGAGACACATCTTAGAAACAAAGATGTGAATTTATTAAAAATCAAAGGTTGGAAAAAAATATATCAAGCTAACAACTATCAAAAAAGAGCAGGAGTGGCAATTCTAATCTCAGATAAAATAGACTTTAAAACAAAATCTACCATAAAAGACAAAGAAGGACACTATATAATGATTAAGGGGATGATCCATCATGAAGACATAACCATAATAAATATCTATGCACCCAATGACAGGGCTCCGAAATACATAAAGAAAACTCTAACAGCACTGAAAAGAGAAATTGACAGTTCCACAATAATAGTAGGAGACTTCAACACACCACTCTCAGTAAAGGACAGAACAACTAAAAAGAAACTTAGCAAAGATACAGAAGACCTAAAGGACACAATCAGCCAACTGGACCTCATAGACATATATAGAACACTCCATCCAACCGCTGCAAAGTACACATTCTTTTCCAATGCACATGGAACGTTCTCCAGAATAGACCACATCTTAGGCCACAGAGCAATCCTCAACAAGATCCAAAATGCTGAGATAATTCACAGTATCTTCTCTGACCACAATGCCATCAAGGTAGAAATTAACACTAGAAAGAGCAAGGAAAAAAAATCAAACACATGGAAACTGAATAATACTCTGCTTACACATCAATGGGTAATAGAAGAAATCAGAGATGGAATTAAAAAATTCCTAGAATCAAATGAAAATGAAAACACATCATACCAAAACCTTTGGGACACAGCAAAGGCAGTCCTCAGAGGACAATTTATAGCAATAGATGCACATATCAAAAAAGAAGAAAGGGACAAAATCAAAACATTAACTACAGAACTCAAACAAATAGAAAGAGAACAACAAAAAAAGCCTACAACCACCGGAAGAAAGGAAATAGTAAAGATCAGAGCAGAAATCAATGAAATAGAGAACAGAAAAACAATAGAAAGAATCAACAAAACCAAAAGTTGGTTCTTTGAAAGAATCAACAAAATCGACAAACCACTGGCCAGACTGACAAAAGAAAAACCGCAGAGGGCACAAATAACCCAAATAAGAAATGAAATGGGGGACATTACAACAGACCCAACTGAAATAAAAAGGATTATAACAGAATATTATGAAAAACTATATTCCAACAAATTTGAAAACCTAGAGGAAATGGACAATTTTCTAGAAACTCACTACCTACCTAAACTAACACAAATAGAAGTAGAACAGCTAAATAAAACCATAACAAAAGAAGAGATTGAAAACGTAATTAAAAAACTCCCAACAGAAAAAGCCCTGGCCCAGATGGCTTCACTGAAGAATTCTACAAAACATTTACAGAAGAGCTCGTACCAGTTCTACTCAAGTTATTTCAGAGCATAGAAGAGGAAGCAACACTTCCAAATTCATTCTATGAAGCCAGCATAACGCTGATACCAAAACCAGGCAAAGACATCACAAAAAAAGAAAATTACAGACCAATATCTCTCATGAATATAGATGCAAAAATTCTGAACAAAATTTTAGCCAATAGAATTCAGTATCATATCAAAAAAATAATACACCACGACCAAGTAGGATTCATACCAGGTATGCAAGGATGGTTTAACATCAGAAAATCCATCAACGTAATCCACCACATAAATAAAAGGAAAGAAAAAAATCACATGATTATCTCAATTGATGCAGAAAAGGCATTTGACAAAGTCCAACACCCATTCCTGATAAAAGCTCTCAATAAAATAGGTATAGAAGGGAAATTTCTCAACATCATAAAGGGCATCTATGCAAAACCAACAGCCAACATCATTCTTAACGGAGAAAGGCTGAAAACATTCCCCCTGAAAACAGGAACAAGACAAGGATGCCCTTTATCACCACTCCTATTTAACATTGTGCTGGAAGTTCTCGCTAGAGCAGTAAGGCAAGAGAAAGAAATAAAGGGCATCCAAATTGGTAATGAAGAAGTTAAACTCTCCCTGTTTGCAGATGATATGATACTATACATAGAAAACCCTAAAGACTCCACGAGAAATTTACTGGAACTAATAGAAAGATTCAGCAGAGTAGCAGGATACAAGATAAACATTCAAAAATCAGTTGGATTCCTATACACCAGTAAAGAGAACGATGAAAAGGAGATCAGGAAATCAATACCATTTTCAATAGCCCCTAAAAAGATAAAATACTTAGGAATAAATCTGACCAGGAATATAAAAGACCTATACAAACAAAACTACAAAACACTGCTGCATGAAACCCAAAGGGATCTACATAAATGGAAAAACATACCATGCTCATGGATAGGCAGACTCAACATTGTGAAAATGGCAATTCTACCTAAAGCAATTTACAAATACAATGCAATTCCGATACAAATACCAACATTCTTCAAAGAGATGGAAAAACTAATTATTAACTTTATATGGAAAGGGAAGAAACCCCGAATAAGTAAAGCACTACTGAAGAAGAAGAATAAAGTTGGAGGACTCACACTACCTGACTTGAGAACCTACTATACAGCTACAGTACTCAAAACAGCCTGGTACTGGTACAACAACAGAGACATTGACCAATGGAACAGAATTGAGAACTCAGATGTAAATCCATCCACCTACGGTCACCTGATTTTTGACAAGGGCCCAAAATACATCAAATGGGGAAAAGACAGTCTTTTTAACAAATGGTGCTGGCAAAACTGGATATCCATTTGTAGAAAAATGAAACAGGACCCATACCTCACACCATATACAAAAACTACTTCAAAATGGATCAAAGACCTGAATATAAAGCCTCAAACTATAAAATTCATAGAAGAAAAAATAGGACCAGCACTTCAGGCCTTAATACATGGCATTAACAGGATACAAACCATAAACATCAACACAAAAACCCAACAGATAAACTAGATAATTGGGATCTTCTAAAAATCAAACATCTATGCTCTTCAAAAGATTTCACCAAAAGAGTTAAAAGAGAACCTACAGACTGGGAAAAAATTTTTGGACAGTACAAGTCAGACAAAGGTCTAATCTCCATAATCTACAAGAAAATCCAACACCTCTACAACAAAAAGACAACCAATCCTATCAAAAAATGGGCAAAGGAAATGAACAGACACTTCACCAAGGAAGACATTCAAATGGCCAACAGACACATGAGGAAATGCTCGCGATCACTAGCCATTAGAGAAATGCAAATTAAAACCACAATGAGATACCATCTCACCCCGGCATTACTGGCACGAATCAAAGACACTGGAAATAACAAATGTTGGAGGGGCTGCGGGGAGACGGGAACTCTTATACACTGCTGGTGGGAATGCAAAATGATACAGCCATTTTGGAAAATGATATGGCGTTTCCTCAGAAAGCTAGAAATAGACGTACCATTCGATCCAGCAATCCCACTCCTAGGAATATATCCTAGAGAAATAAGAGTCATCACTCGAATAGACATATGCACACCTATGTTCATGGCAGCATTATTCACAATAGCAAAACGATGGAAACAACCTCGATGTCCATCAACAGACGAATGGATACACAAACTATGGTACATACACACAATGGAGTACTATGCAACGAGAAAGAACAATGAATCGGTGAACCATCTCATAAAATGGATGAAACTGGAGGACATCATGCTGAGTGAAATAAGTCAATCACAAAAGGACAAATATTGTATGAGACCTCTATTGTAAAAACCCATGAAAAAATTCACATGCAAAATGTAACAATCCTTGTTGGTTACCAGGGATGGGGGTGGGGGGGGAATACTAAATAGGTAATAGGTAAGTGGTAACTTGGGTGAGAGATGAGATAGTACATAGTACAGGGGAAACTAACACAACCTGCACAAGGAAAGGTCATGGAGGCCCTATAGACACATCCAAACCCCCCGAGGGACTGAGTTGTTGGACGGAGGGCTCTGGGGACCATGATCTCGGGGAACATCTAGCTCAATTGGCATGACACTACTTATAAAGATAATGCTCTACATTCTACCTTGGTGAGTAGTGTCTGGGGTCTTAAAAGCCTATGAGCGGCCATCTAAGATACTCCACTGATCTCATCCCTTCGGGAACAAGGGAGAACGAAGAGAACAGGATACAAGGAAAAGATTAGTCCGAAGGACTAATGGTCCACAGCTACCAAGGCCTCCACGGGACTGAGCCCAGTACAGCTGGATGGTGCCCGGCTACCACCAATGACTCCTCTGACCAGGATCACAACAGAGGGTTCTGGGCAGAGCTGGAGTAGGATGTAGAGCATAATTTTAACTCCCAAAAAAAAAAAGAAGACCAGATATACTGGGCTAAAGAATACTAGAGAAACCTCGAGAGTGTGGCCCCCAGACACCCTTTCAGCTCAGAGGGGAAGTTACCTTCAAGGTTCGATGTTAAGCCTGGGAATGGACACCCCAGTAAAACTAAATGGGACTAACGATGTACAGGAGTCCGGTGACAAGGGCCAGAAGGCAGAGGGAGAGTAGGAAACTGATGATAAGGAACACAAATTGAATAAGGACACTGTCGATGTATTGTGAGATTGTTGACCACTGCTATAGGGCAACATTTGTAGTAACTATTAAATGGGAGGCTGTTTTGTCCTGTAAGCCTTCATCTTGGGCGAGAATGGCAGCACAATTGGAAGAGCATAGTCAATATCACTTAAATGTGTAAGTAAAAAGTTTTGAAATGGTGTTTAAATAAAATAAAAATAAATAAATAAATAAATAAATAAATAAACAAATGAGACTAAAGAGGTACAATAGTCCACTGACAAGGTCCAGAAGACAGAAGGGGACAAGGAAGCCCCCTGGTGATAGGGAACACAAGGTGGAGTAAGGATATTCTTGATGTGCTGTGAGATTGTTAACCATTGTCATAGGGCAACATGTGTAGTAACTGTTAAATGAAAAACTATTTTTTCTGTAAGCCTTCATCTTAAGTGAGAATAACAGCACAGTTGGAAGAGCGTAGTCAATGTCACTGAACTGTGAATGTAGAAATTTTTGAAACGGTGTATCTTTGGCCATCTGTAATTTTCATCAAAAAAAAAAGGTTGAGAATTTAGAGGCTTAATACATTGTGGGGTTGTTAACCAATGTCAAAAAACAACATGTGTACTACTATTTCATGAGAAACTATTTGCTCTGTAAGCTTTCACCTGAAGTACAATAAAATATATATTAAAAAAAAAAAAAAAAAAAAAAAAAAAGAGCAGGAGTGGCAATTCTGATCTCAGATAAAATAGACTTTCAAACAAAATCTACCATAAAAGACAAAGAAGGACACTATATAATGATTAAGGGGATGATCCATCATGAAGACATAACCATAATAAATATCTATGCACCCAATGACAGGGCTCCAAAATACATAAAAAAAACTCTAACAGCACTGAAAAGAGAAATTGACAGTTCCACAATAATAGTAGGAGACTTCAACACACCACTCTCAGTAAAGGACAGAACAACTAAAAAGAAACTCAGCAAAGATACAGAAGACCGAAAGGACACAATCAGCCAACTGGACCTCATAGACATATACAGAACAATCCATCCAACTGCTGCAAAGTACACATTCTTTTCCAATGCACATGGAACGTTCTCCAGAATAGACCACATCTTAGGCCACAGAGCAATCCTCAACAAGATCCAAAATGCTGAGATAATTCACAGTATCTTCTCTGACCACAATGCCATCAAGGTAGAAAATAACACTAGAAAGAGCAAGGAAAAAAAATCAAACACATGGAAACTGAATAATAATCTGCTTACACATCAATGGGTAATAGAAGAAATCAGAGATGGAATTAAAAAATTCCTAGAATCAAATGAAAATGAAAACACATCATACCAAAACCTTTGGGACACAGCAAAGGCAGTCCTCAGAGGACAATTTATAGCAATAGATGCACATATCAAAAAAGAAGAAAGGGACAAAATCAAAACATTAACTACAGAACTCAAACAAATAGAAAGAGAACAACAAAAAAAGCCTACAACCACCGGAAGAAAGGAAATAGTAAAGATCAGAGCAGAAATCAATGAAATAGAGAACAGAAAAACAACAGAAAGAATCAACAAAACCAAAAGTTGGTTCTTTGAAAGAATCAACAAAATCGACAAACCACTGGCCAGACTGACAAAAGAAAAACCGCAGAGGGCACAAATAACCCAAATAAGAAATGAAATGGGGGACATTACAACAGACCCAACTGAAATAAAAAGGATTATAACAGAATATTATGAAAAACTATATTCCAACAAATTTGAAAACCTAGAGGAAATGGATAAATTTCTAGAAATATACGGCCTACCCAAACTACAACAAAGTGATATTGAAAATCTGAACAGACCCATAACAAGAGAAGAGATTGAAAAGGTAATAAAAAAACTCCCAACCAAAAAAAGCCCTGGCCCAGATGGCTTCACTGGAGAATTCTACAAAACATTTACAGAAGAGCTCGTACCAGTTCTACTCAAGTTATTTCAGAGCATAGAAGAGGAAGCAACACTTCCAAATTCATTCTATGAAGCCGGCATAACGCTGATACCAAAACCAGGCAAAGACATCACAAAAAAAGAAAATTACAGACCAATATCTCTCATGAATATAGATGCAAAAATTCTGAACAAAATTCTAGCCAATAGAATTCAGTATCATATCAAAAAATAATACACCATGACCAAGTAGGATTCATACCAGGTATGCAAGGATGGTTTAACATTAGAAAATCCATCAACGTAATCCACCACATAAATAAAAGGAAAGAAAAAAATCACATGATCATCTCAATTGATGCAGAAAAGGCATTTGACAAAGTCCAACACCCATTCCTGATAAAAGCTCTCAATAAAATAGGTATAGAAGGGAAATTTCTCAACATAATAAAGGGCATCTATGCAAAACCAACAGCCAACAACATTCTTAATGGAGAGAGGCTGAAAACATTCCCCTTGAAAACAGGAACAAGACAAGGATGCCCTTTATCACCACTCCTATTTAACATTGTGCTGGAAGTTCTAGCTAGAGCAGTAAGGCAAGAGAAAGAAATAAAGGGCATCCAAATTGGTAATGAAGAAGTTAAACTCTCCCTGTTTGCAGATGATATGATACTATACATAGAAAACCCTAAAGACTCCACGAGAAATTTACTGGAACCAATAGAAAGATTCAGCAGAGTAGCAGGATACAAGATAAACATTCAAAAATCAGTTGGATTCCTATACACCAGTAAAGAGAACGATGAAAATGAGATCTGGAAATCAATACCATTTTCAATAGCCCCTAAAAAGATAAAATACTTAGGAATAAATCTGACCAGGAATATAAAAGACCTATACAAAGAAAAGTACAAAACACTGCTGCATGAAATTCAAAGGGATCTACATAAATGGAAAAACATACCATGCTCATGGATAGGCAGACTCAACATTGTGAAAATAGCAATTCTACCTAAAGCAATTTACAAATACAATGCAATTCCGATACAAATACCAACAACATTCTTCAAAGAGATGGAAAAACTAATTATTAACTTTATATGGAAAGGGAAGAAACCCCGAATAAGTAAAGCACTACTGAAGAAGAAGAATAAAGTTGGAGGACTCACACTACCTGACTTGAGAACCTACTATACAGCTACAGTACTCAAAACAGCCTGGTACTGGTACAACAACAGAGACATTGACCAATGGAACAGAATTGAGAACTCAGATGTAAATCCATCCACCTACGGTCACCTGATTTTTACAAGGGCCCAAAATACATCAAATGGGGAAAAGACAGTCTTTTTAACAAATGGTGCTGGCAAAACTGGATATCCATTTGTAGAAAAATGAAACAGGACCCATACCTCACACCATATACAAAAACTACTTCAAAATGGATCAAAGACCTGAATATAAAGCCTCAAACTATAAAATTCATAGAAGAAAAAATAGGACCAGCACTTCAGGCCTTAATACATGGCATTAACAGGATACAAACCATAAACATCAACACAAAAAACCCAACAGATAAACTAGATAATTGGGATCTTCTAAAAATCAAACATCTATGCTCTTCAAAAGATTTCACCAAAAGAGTTAAAAGAGAACCTACAGACTGGGAAAAAATTTTTGGACAGTACAAGTCAGACAAAGGTCTAATCTCCATAATCTCCAAGAAAATCCAACACCTCTACAACAAAAAGACAAACAATCCTATCAAAAAATGGGCAAAGGAAATGAACAGACACTTCACCAAGGAAGACATTCAAATGGCCAACAGACACATGAGGAAATGCTCGCGATCACTAGCCATTAGAGAAATGCAAATTAAAACCACAATGAGACACCATCTCACCCCGGCATTACTGGCACGAATCAAAAATACTGGAAATAACAAATGTTGGAGGGGCTGCGGGGAGATGGGAACTCTTATACACTGCTGGTGGGAATGCAAAATGATACAACCATTTTGGAAAATGATATGGCGTTTCCTCAGAAAGCTAGAAATAGACATACCATTCGATCCAGCAATCCCACTCCTAGGAATATATCCTAGAGAATTAAGAGTCATCACTCGAATAGACATATGCACACCTATGTTCATGGCAGCATTATTCACAATAGCAAAACGATGGAAACAACCTCGATGTCCATCAACAGATGAATGGATACACAAACGATGGTACATACACACAATGGAGTACTATGCAACGAGAAAGAACAACAATGAATCTGTGAAGCATCTCATAACATGGATGAAACTGGAGGACATCATGCTGAGTGAAATAAGTCAATCCCAAAAGGACAAATATTGTATGAGACCTCTATTGTAAAAACCCATGAAAAAATTCACATGCAAAATGTAACAATCCTTGTTGGTTACCAGGGATGGGGTGGGGGGGGAATACTAAATAGGTAATAGGTAAGTGGTAACTTGGGTGAGAGGTGAGATAGTACATAGTACAGGGGAAACTAACACAACCTGCACAAGGAAAGGTCATGGAGGCCCTATAGACACATCCAAACCCCCCGAAGGACTGAGTTGTTGGACGTAGGGCTCTGGGGACCATGATTTCGGGGAACATCTAGCTCAATTGGCATGACACTACTTATAAAGATAATGCTCTACATTCTACCTTGGTGAGTAGTGTCTGGGGTCTTAAAAGCCTATGAGCGGCCATCTAAGATACTCCACTGATCTCATCCCTTCGGGAACAAGGGAGAACGAAGAGAACAGGATACAAGGAAAAGATTAGTCTGAAGGACTAATGGTCCACAGCTACCAAGGCCTCCACGGGACTGAGTCCAGTACAGCCGGATGGTGCCTGGCTACCACCAATGACTCCTCTGACCAGGATCACAACAGAGGGTTCTGGGCAGAGCTGCAGAAGGATGTAGAGCATAATTTTAACTCCCAAAAAAAAAAAAAAAAGAAGACCAGATTTACTGGCCTAAAGAATACTAGAGAAACCTCAAGAGTGTGGCCCCCAGACACCCTTTCAGCTCAGAGGGGAAGTTACCTTCGAGGTTCGATGTTAAGCCTGGGAATGGACAGCCCAGTAAAGCTAAATGGGACTAACGAGGTACAGGAGTCCGGTGACAAGGGCCAGAAGGCAGAGGGAGAGTAGGAAACTGATGATAAGGAACACAAATTGAATAAGGACACTGTCGATGTATTGTGAGATTGTTGACCACTGCTATAGGGCAACATTTGTAGTAACTATTAAATGGGAGGCTGTTTTGTCCTGTAAGCCTTCATCTTGGGCGAGAATGGCAGCACAATTGGAAGAGCATAGTCAATATCACTTAAATGTGTAAGTAAAAAGTTTTGAAATGGTGTTTAAATAAAATAAAATAAAAAAATAAATAAATAAACAAATGAGACTAAAGAGGTACAATAGTCCACTGACAAGGTCCAGAAGACAGAGGGGGACAAGGAAGCCCCCTGGTGATAGGGAACACAAGGTGGAGTAAGGATATTCTTGATGTGCTGTGAGATTGTTAACCATTGTCATAGGGCAACATGTGTAGTAACTGTTAAATGAAAAACTGTTTTGTTCTGTAAGCCTTCATCTTAAGTGAGAATAACAGCACAGTTGGAAGAGCTTAGTCAATGTCACTGAACTGTGAATGTAGAAATTTTTGAAACGGTGTATCTTTGGCCATCTGTAATTTTCATCAAAAAAAAAGATTGAGAATTTAGAGGCTTAATACGTTGTGGGGTTGTTAACCAATGTCATAGAACAACATGTGTACTACTATTTCATGAGAAACTATTTGCTCTGTAAGCTTTCACCTGAAGTACAATAAAATATATATAAAAATAAAAAGTAGAGGGTGTAATTTAATTAGAACATTATAAAGAGACTTGTCCCAAGAAATTATTTCCCAATAAAGTATAACGCTTTTTTTTTTTTACAATATATCATAAAAATTATCTTTCATCTTAAATAAACCATTATCTTAAGCTCCAAAAAAAAATTTTGTAATATAATTCCAAACGTCAGGGGCTACAGAAAATATCTGGGTAGGTGAAAAGGGTTTAAACTCTGCATAATAGCTTCAAACGTCAGAGGATAGTGGAAGAGATAGATCCAGAAAAGATAATACAACAAGGCAGTATCATGTGAAGTTCATTTTAATAAAGATTCAGAGAGAGAGAGAATAAGACAGAGACAGAGGGAGATTGAGAATAGAGAGAGGGTGAGCTACTGAGCCTGAAGGAGGCAAGAAAATCTTTACAGAATAGATGGCATTTGGACTGAATTTTAGAGGACCAGCAGCTAGTACTAGAAGAGAGGAACTGGAAAAGCTTTCAAAGTAAAGTAAATAACACGTGTGCAGGTCCAGAGAAAGGAAAGGCAGACCATGCCTGTGCCTGGGACACACTGAGCAGTCACACTGTGACTAGAGTTAGGAAGTGAGGATTTCAGAGGGTATGGCACAGGGTGAGACTGGAGTGGTAGGTGGAAGATGATAACTAAGAAGGTTGAACTAAAATTATCAGTGTTTTACACAATGAGAGTGAAAATTAAGAAGAGTGAAAGCTCTATTCTGAGCTAAACTAAAGCTAAAGCTTATCCTAATATGTCTTAATAATATTAAAATCTCTGATGCACATATATAGGGGCCTGGATTAAATGTGGCCCTGGGTGGGCTGAGGGTTTGGAGGAGGAAAAAAAGCAAGCTTTTCTCTTAGATAAGCATCACTTGGGAGAACAGGTAGCAGGAGAGAGTTTGGAAAAGATTTTTAAGACCTAGAGTGAACAGTTTCCTGTGACAACATGAATGCTACAAATGGGCACCCCTGATAACATGTCTAAATGGATCAGAGTTGTCTTATAAAGACACTTCCTATTT
Source organism: Dugong dugon (assembly GCA_030035585.1). Taxonomy (NCBI): domain Eukaryota; kingdom Metazoa; phylum Chordata; class Mammalia; order Sirenia; family Dugongidae; genus Dugong; species Dugong dugon. The sequence goes on from CM057462.1 coordinate 160,677,560, forward strand.
CTCAGACGTAAAAGATAATAATGTATTTTGAAGCAAAAGGATTTCTCCTGTTTAGTATTTCAATCTGGAAAGCTTACTTGTTTAAAGTTTTTGATTTGTGTGTGTGTATGTATGTGTGTGTACCAGAGACGGAGAGAAGTGAGAATTAACATACAATTTTTCCATGTTTAACAAATTTTTTTTGTGGATGCATTTGCAAATCTCTTTGTGTTTGACTGCATGTTGTTTCCATGTGTTTATGTGGGTGTGTTTGTTTATGAGGCAGTCAATTGTATAAAAATGTGTGGTTTTCCTGTGTGCAAGTAGTTTAGTAATGTGTATATGTGTGTGTAGTCAGCATAGCAGTTTACTGGCTGCATACATGGGATACAATCAATTTTGAAAGCATACTTATAAACATACATAGGCTTCTATAATTATATTTAATTTCATTATGTAGCAATTGTCTCAATAAGAATTTAAAAATCAACAACCCATTAGAAATAACAGATTTTAACCCCCACAATAAAAAAAAAAACCCAAACTCGTTGCCGTCGAGACAATTCCAACTCATGGTGGCCCTATAGGACAGAGTAGAATTGCCCCATAGGATTTTTAGGGCTGGAATCTGACTGCCACATCTTTCTCTCCCATGGAGTGGCTGGTGGGTTCGAACTGCCGATGTTCCAGTTAGCAGCCCAGCAATTAACTACTGCACCACACAATAATACATATATATTTTTTCAGTTTTATCTTTCAAAATAGTAAATTTTGCAGAAATACATCATGCAAAGGAGTAAAAGCTGGAGAAGGTGGCAAAAGAAGATGGTTTCCCATTGCTTCTTATCACTTTGGGTCAGGTTTGGATAGGATGGGCTATAGGAGCTAATACCTATTGTCCTCCACGGGCAGCAATGACCCCAGTCCCCCTCTTTGCTCACCTTTGTACTTCTAAAATAATCCAGTGACAGAAAAGGACTGGAGCCAATGGCCATTTAGGACAGAAGGCTGATGTGGGTGTGTATCAATGCCTAAAAGAAAGAGGGTGGTGGCATGGTGGAAAGGCTGCTGGCTTTGGAGTCATTTGGAACTGCTTCTGAATCACAGCTCGGCCACTTATCGGCTGTGTGGTTTTGAGGACATTACACCAAATCTTCAAATTTTAGTTTCCACATCTGTTCAGTGAGGTTAATAATGCCTACCTTACCTTTAGGGTGATTGTGAGAATCAAGTAAATTCATGTAAGTATAATGCCTAGTACTGAGTCTGGCAAAGAAGTAGTAGCTCAGCAAATAGCAATGTCCTTATCAGAAGGAGTGATCAAAATATAAATGATGCTGCTGAAAGAGAAAAGTCTACTTCTGTCTGAGGTCTGTTATATAAGAAGACAAGTGGGAAGGTGCCAATTTAGATGGACTGGGAGGTGACTGAGAAATGCATAGCCAGGCTGGCTGAGCATAATAGTTTCAAAAGATATCTCCGTAAACAATGAAGAGTGGAAAGGTACTTTAGGAAGATTGCGGCCCCCTCCCCAAAGCTTCCCAGAACTCAGTCTTCTGCCTCCTCCACTCCTGCCCTTAGCCTCTGCCTATCAGGAGTCAGAGCAGAAAGAGTCTGTGCTCTCTCTAGGTTTCGGAACCCATGCAAGAAAAAGGGGTTTGAGCACAGGTACTGCACTCTGAATAGGCTGCCGGTGGTTCTGGTGGTTCTTATCAGATTAGGGTTTATGTGACGGGAACAAAAGAAAACTGGCCTAACAGATAAATAGGAATGTGTGTGAGCTGCCTGAGTCTGGGATTCAGCTGGCATCCTGGCACTCACTCCACACAGTTATCTGCAAAATGGAGCCAGTGTAAGCTCAGCATGGGGACTAAGATCAGTATCATATTTAATCAATTGTCTCATTAATTATTTAGAAGGGAATGAGGAATTAATTTCTAATTCATTCAATTTCACTCATTTTGTCAAAATAGACTGTCTGTTTTAAAGCTATTTTTGGCCAAGTAATTCAATAAGACTTTTTAAACAAGCATTTTAAGCCTTGTTTCTTAAAAACAGGAAGTCATGTTTGACTTAGGGTAAGCCAACCCCTTCTGGACAAGTTTTAGGAGTGGCTAAATTTTGGAGCCTTGGTGGCACAGTGGTTAAGTGATATGGCTCCTAATCAAAACGTCGGCAGTTCAAATCCACCATCCACTCCTTGGAAACCCTAGGGAGTAGTTCTACTCTGTCCTCTAGGGTTGCTATGGGTCAGAATAGACCTGACAGCAATAGGTTTTTAGTTTTAGTTTTGAATAAGTAAAAATCCTAAATTGGGGGTGCAGGGCCAAGATGGTGGAGTAGTCAGATGCTTCCAGTTGACCCTCTTACATCAAAGACCCTAAAAAACAAGTGACTCGATTATATGGCATTCTGGGGACCCTGAACACCAAAGGCAGAGTTGAGGAACTGGACTTAGTGGCAGGGGGAGGGAGAGACGGTTTGGAAGCAGTGAGGAGTTGCCAGACCTGACCCAGGGAGAGCCTGACTGCTTCAGGCCTGATCAGCTCATGGGTGAGCAGTGAGGCAGGCAAGCAGCCCTGCTCAGGAGGTGTATTTTCCGCACTGGGAGAGACCAAGCACCAGAGACTCTATATGGCCACCTAGAACTAGTGAGAAGCAGCCCTCCACGAAAGATAAGTACTTCCATATGACCTACCACATGGATCAAAAACACCCCCTGTAGGGGAAAACCTCTCTCCCATTTACCTCTCTGCTCCCTGCTCTGCACTGGGTCCTGGACAGGCTTCAGCAATTGCTGAGTCCCCTGGGCTGGAAGTAGGATCCGTCATACGCCTGGAGCCATTCTCCCTACCTTGGAGAGTGAACAAATTAACAAAAAGGAAAAAATAAACTCTGGCTCCCCTAAGCCAGGAACCCAGGGTAGGAACAGCTCTGTTGCCTAGGCACAGGCATAAGTGATCCACGGACTTTGAGTGCCTTTCCCCCTGCATAGACTTGTGTGGGCCCATCTCAACAGCATAGGCACTCATTACCACAGTACAACAGGGTATATACCAGAAATCTAACTTCAACTGTTTCAGCTGTGAAGTGACAGGTTCTTGACTTTTGACACTGCTCTGCCTATTAAGCAGGGTCTTCACCAACCCACATCAGGTACCTGAGGACTGGTGGCTCCACCTCTGCCACCTAGCCACCTGGGATAAGGGCCCATTAATAAGAGGTGTCCCCCAGTCCTTACAGCCAACAGCATTAGGTGGTCATAGTCCAGCTGCACAACCCATCCACCTATGCACTCTAGGGAATAGGGATAAACCCTCCTCCTGGACACTCGGGGGCGACCATCAGCCTCCTGCCTTGCTCAGAGTGTGTCCCCCGGCTGCAGCCAGATGCCTGTGCCTACACCAATCACCCATGCCTGTCTAGGACTGTAAGTGAGAGCCTATACCACACACTTGGTGGCTATCTATCTGGGTACCAGAGCTGAACCTATACAGGAGGAGTGGTTGGACTCCTGAGCTCACATACCTAGTTACAGATCTAACCACCTGGTGACAGGACATTAGAGCTTCAAAGTTGCCAGTAATTAAACTAGCTCATATAAGCAGCCAATTGGTGCATACCAAAACAAAACAAGAAGCTAGGAAATAGTAAACAAATGTAAAATAAATAAATATAATAACTTATTGATGGTTTGGAAACAATAGTCAATATCAAATCACATAAACAGGCAATCCATGATGGGCTTCAGCAAGCTCCCAAAAGAATCTAGAAATCTTCCAGAGAAGGAAAATTTCTTCGAATTACCAGAGGCAGAATACAAAAGATTAATATAGAGAGCTCTTCAAGAAATTCGGAAGGAAATTGAGCAAAACGCAGAACACACAATAAAGGAAATTAAAAAGATTAGATAAGAGTATAATGACACATTTAACAGGCTGCAAGAATCCATAGAGAGACAACAATCAGAAATCCAGAAGATTAACAATAAAATTTTTGAATTAGACAACTCAATAGAAAGTCGTAGGAGGAGAAATGAGGCAGTGGAAGTCAGAATTAGTGAGATTGAAGATAAAGCACTTGACACCAACTTATTTGAGGAAAAATCAGATAAAAGGATTTAAAAAAAAAAAAGAGGAAACCCTAAGAATTATGTGGGACTTTATCAAGAAGAATAACCTATGAGTGACTGGACTACCAGAACTGGGGGGATAACAGAAAATACAGAGAGAGTTGTTGAAGATTTGTTGGCAGAAAACTTCCTTGATATCGTGAAAGATGAGAAGATATCTATCCAAGATGCTCATCGAACCCCACATAAGGTAGACCCAAAAAGAAAGTCACCAAGATATATTATAAACAAACTTGCCACTGCCAAAGATAAAGAGAGAATTTTAAGAGCAGTTTTTAGTTTTTAGTTTTTTTAGTTTTAGCTTTGAATAAGTAAAAATCCTAAATTAGGGATAAATGAAAAGTCATTTACAAAGGAGAGTCAATAAGACTAAGCTCAGACTACTCAGCAGAAGCCATGCAGGCAAGAAGGCTATGGGATGACATATATATATAAAGCCTTGAAGGAAAAAAAAAAAAAACTGCCAGACAAGAACTGTATATCCAGCAAAACTGTCTCTCAAATATGATGTTAAAATTAGAGCATTTCCAGATAAACAGAAGTTTAGGAAATTTGCAAAAACCAAGTCAAGATTACAAGAAATACTAAAGGGAGTCCTCCAGTTAGAAAATCTGTAACATCAGATAACAACCAAAGACTAGAACATAGGACAAAGCAACAGGATATCAACCCAGATAGGGAAGTCATAAAAATAAATCAAAGCTAAAACACTGAAAATAGGGAAACAGATATCAACATGTAGAAGATGACATTAAAACAAAAAAGAGGGACTTAAAAAATGTAGACATAGATTTTTCATATGGAGATAAAGCCAAGGCAATATAAAGAAATAAAAGACCAGTATAAACTTAGAAAAATATGGGTAAATATTAGGGTACTCACAAAGGAAACTAAGAATCCTACAAGTCAAAATAAAAAACTAGAATAATATAAAGACTCAGCAAACACAAAATCAACAACAATGAAAAAGATGAAAATTAAATACATAAAGAAAAACAACACAGTACAGAAAATTCAGTGGGACAAAGAAACTGTGAAGAATGCACAAAAAAAGACATCAAAATGACAGCACTAAACTAATACCTATCAATAATTACGCTGAATGTAAATGGACTAAATGCACCAATAAAGACAGAGAGAGTGGCAGATTGGATTAAAAAAATCACAATCTGTCTATACGCTGCCTATAAGAGACACACCTTAGACTTAAAGACACAAACAAATGAAACCTGAATGGATGAAAAAGATATATGAAGCAAACAACACTCAAAAAAGAACAGGAGTAGCAACATTAATCTCTGACAAAATAGATTTTAAAGTAAAATCCACCACAAAGGATAAGGAAGGACACTATATAATGATAAAACAGTCAATACACCAGGAGGACATAACCATAATAAATATTTACGCACCCAATGACAGGGCTCCAAAATACATACAACAAACTAACAGTACTAAAAAGAGAGATAGACAGCTCCACAATAATAGGAGACTTCAACACACCACCTTCGGTGAAGGACAGAACATCCAGAAGAAACTCAACAAAGACACAGAAGAGCTAAATGCTACAATCAACCAACTTGATCTTATAGATGCATACTGAACACTCCACCCAACAGCAGCCAAGTATACTTTCTTTTCCAGTGCACATGGAACATTCTCCAGAATAGACCACATATTAGGCCATAAAGCAAGCCTTAACAAAATCCAAAACATCGAAATATTACAAGGCATGTTTTCTGACCATAAAACCATTAAAGTAGAAATTAGTAACAGAAAAAGCAAGGAAAAAAAAAATCAAACACATGGAAACTGAACAACACCATGCTCAAAAACTACTGAGTTATAGAAGAAATTAAGGTTGGAATAAAGAAATTCATAGACTCAAACGAGAATGAAAACACATCCTACCAGAACCTTTGGAATACAGCAAAAGTAGTGCTCAGAGGTCATTTTATAGCAATAAATGCACACAACTACAAAGAAGAAAGGGTCATAATCAAAACACTAACCCTGCAACTGGAACAAGTAGAAAGAGAGCAGCAAAAGAAGCCCTTGGGCACCAGAAGAAAGGAAATAATAAGAATTAATGCAGAATTAAATGAACTAGAGAATAGAAAAACAACTGAAAGAGTTAACAAGACCAAAAGCTGGTTCTTTGAAAAGATCAACAAAATTGATAAAACAATGGCCAAACTGACAAAAGAAAAACAGAAGAGGAAGCAGATAACCACTATAAGAAATGAGATGGGTGATATCACAAGATACCCAACTGAAATTAAAAGAATCATAGCAGAATACTACGAAAAATTGTACTCTAAGAAATTGGAAAACCTAGAGGAAATGGACAAATTTCTAGAAACTCACTACCTACTTAAACTAACACAAACAGAGGTAGAACAACTAAATAAACTGATAACAAAAGAAGAGATTGAAAAGGTAATTAAAAAACACCCAACAAAAAAAAGCCCTGGCCCAGATGGCTTCACTGGAGAATTCTACCAAACTTTCAGAGAAGAGTTAACACCACTACTACTAAAGGTATTTCAGAGCATAGAAAAGGATGGAATACTCCCAAACTCATTCTATGAAGCCAGCATAACTCTGATACCAAAACCAGGCAAAGACATCACAAAAAAAGAAAATTACAGACCAATATCCCTCATGAACATTGAGGAAAAAATCATCAACAAAATTCTAGCTAATAGAATTCAGCAACATATCAAAAAATAATTCACCATGATCAAGTGGGATTTATACCAGGTATGCAGGGATGGTTCAACATTAGAAAAACAATCAATGTAATCCATCACATAAATAAAACAAAAGACAAGAACCACATGATCTTATCAATCAATGCAGAAAAGGCATTTGAGAAAGTCAAACACCCACTCATGATAAATACTCTCAACGAAATAGGAATAGAAGGGAAATTCCTCAATATAATTAAGAACATTTATACCAAGCCAACAGCCAACATCATCCTAAATGGAGAGACTTTGAAAGCATTCCCCTTGAGAATGGGAACCAAACAAGGAGGCTGTTTATCACCACTCTTATTCAACATTGTGCTGGAGGTCCTAGCCAGAGCCATTAGGCTAGAAAAAGAAATAAAGTGCATCCAGATTGGTAGGGAAGAAGTCAAAGAATCTCTGTTTGCAGGTGATATGATCTTATACACAGAAAACCTCAAGGAATCCACAAGAAAGCTACTGGAACTAATAGAAGATTTCAGCAAAGTTTCAGTATCCAAGATAAACATACAAAAATCAGTTGGATTCCTTTACACCAACAAAGGGAACATCGAAGAAGAAATCACCAAATCGGTACCATTTACAATACCTTCCAAGAAGATAAACTACTTAGGAATAAATCTAACTAGAGACGTAAAAGATCTATACAATGAAAACTGCAAGACTCTACTGCAAGAAACCAAAAGACACCTGAATAAGTGGAAAAACATACCTTGCTCATGGATAGGTAGACTCAACATTGTGAAAATGTCAATTCTACCCAAAGTGATTTACACATATAATGGAATCCCAATCCAAATTCCACTGGCATTTTTTAATGAGATGGAGAAACAAATCACCAACTTCATAAGGAAAGGGAGGAGGCCCCGAATGAGTAAAGCATTACTCAAGAAGAAGAACAAAGTGGGAGGACTCACACTACCTGATTTTGGAACCCTATTATACTGCCACAGTAGTCAAAACAGCCTGGTACTGATACAACAACAGATACATAGACCAATGGAACAGAATTGAGAATCCAGACATAAATTCATCCACCTATGAGCAGCTGATATTTGACAAAGTCCCAAAGTCTGTTAATTGGGGAAAAGACAGTCTCTTTAACAAATGTTGCTGGCATAACTGGATATCCATCTGCAAAAAACTGAAACAAGACCCATACCTCACACTATGCACAAAAACTAACTCAAAATGGATCAAAGACCTAAATACAAAATCAAAAACAATAAAGATCATGTAAGAAAAAATACGGACAACGCTAGGAGCCCTAATACATGGCATAAACAGAATATGAGCCATAGTAACAATGTACAAACACCAGGAGAGAAACTAGATAACTGCGAGCTCCTAAAAATCAAACACTTATGCTTATCAAAAGACTTCACCAAGGGGTCAAAAGGCAACCTACAGACTGGGAAACAATTTTTGGCTATAACAAATTTGATCCGCATCTAATCTCTAAAATCTACCAGACACTCCAAAACCTCTACAACAAAAAGACAAATAACCCAATTAAAAAATGGGCAAAGGATATGAACAGGCACTTCATCAAAGAAGACATTCAGGCGGCTCCTAGATACATGAGGAAATGCTCAGGATCATTAGCCATCAGAGAAATGCAAATCAAAACTACAATGAGAGAAATGCAAATCAAAACTACAATGAGATACCATCTCATCCCAACAAGGTAGCATTAATCCAAAAAACACCAAATAATAAATAATAAATGTTGGAAAGGTTGTGGAGAGGCTGGAACATTTATACACTGTTGACGGAAATGTAAAATGTTACAACCATTTTGGAAATCGATTTGATGCTTCCTTAAAAAGCTAGAAATAGAAGTACCATACGATCCAGCAATCCTGCTCCTTGGAATATATCCTAGAGAAATAAGAGCTGTCACACGAATAGATATATGCACACCCATGTTCATTGCAGCACTGTTCACTATAGGAAAAAAGATGGAAACAATCTAGGTGCTCATCAACGGACGAACGGATAAACAAATTATGGTATATTCACACACAATGGAATACTATGCAACGATAAAGAACAGTGACGAATCCGTGAAACATCTTACAACATGGAGGAATCTGGAGGGCATTATGCTGAGTGAATTTAGTCAGTCACAAAAGGGCGAATATTGTATAAGACTACTATTATAAGAACTCAAGAAAAGGTTTAAAAGCAGAAGAAAACATTCTTTGATGGTTATGAGGTTGGGGAGGGAAGGAGAGGGTTATTCACTAACTAGATAGCAGACAAGAATTATCTTAGGTGAAGGGAAGGACAGCTCAAACTACAGGGGAAGTTAGCACAACTGGAGTAAACCAAAGCTAAAAAGTTTCCTGAATACAACCAAACACTTCTAAGGACAGAGTAGCAGGGGTGGGGTTCTGGGAACCATGGTTTCAGGTGACATCTAAGTCAACTGGCAATAACAAAGTTTATTAAGAAAATGTTCTGCATCCCACTTTGGTGAGTGGCATCTGGGGTCTTAAAAGCTAACAAGCGCCCATCTAAAGCGCATCAACTGGTCCCAACCCACCTGGAGTAAAGGAGAATGAAGAACACCAAAGACATAAGGAAACTATTAGCCCAAGAGACAGAAAGGGCCACATAAAGCAGAGACTGCATCAGCTTGAGACCATAAGAACTAGATGGTGCCCGGCTACCACCAACGTCCACCCTGACATGGAACACAACAGAGAGTCCCTGATGGAGCTGGAGAAAAGTAGGGTGTAGAACTCAAATTCTAGTAAAAAGACCAGACTTAATGGTCTGACTGAGACTGCAGGAACCCCAGAAAGCATGGCCCCTGGACTCTATGTCAACCCAGAACTAAATCCATTCCCGAGGCCAACTCTTCAGGCAAAGATTAGACTGGAGTATGGGACGTAAAATGATACTTGTGAAGAGTGTGCTTCTTAGCTCAGGTAGATACATGAGAATAAATGGGCAGCTCCTGCCCGGAAGTTTGATGAGAAGACAGAGAGGGTCAGGAGCTGGTTGAATGGACACAGGAAATCAGGGGTGGAAAGAAGGAATGTGCTGTCACAGTATAGGGAGAGCGATTAGGGTCACATAAAAATGTATGTATAAATTTTTGTATGAGAGACTAACTTGAATTGTAAACTTTGACTTAAAGCACAACAATTAAAAAAAATTATGTGGAAACCAATTTCTGGAACTTCTGAGAAAACTATCTCAGACCAGGAAAGTGACCATTTTGCTCCACTGTTATATACTTTGCAAAAATAGCCTCCCCTGTGTATAGTGATAAGGTCCCCTGGGTGGCATAAATGGTTTGTGCTGGGATACTAACCTAAAGGTTGGCTATTCGAACCCACCCAATTGTGCCATAAAAGAAAGGCCTGGCAATCTTCTTCCAAAAAAATTACAGCCAAGAAAAACCTCTAGAGCACAGTTCTACTCTGTAACACATGGGGTCACCATGAGTAGAAATCAACTAAATGGCAACAGGTTTGGTTTTGCATTTGGTATATAGTGATGTACTCAAAAACAGCTTTGACTCTTTCTTGCTGCTGCCTACCTGCTGTGTGGGCTTGAGCAAATCCTTAATAGCCAGACGTTTTAAATCCTTCAGTCACTTGAATTGTAGGAATCTCAGTTTTTCAGTGCTCTACTCTCTAAGATGCTTTTCAGTTTGAAAATGTAATGGTTCTGTGATTCTACAGTCTACACTCATTTAGGAAATGCTTCATGTATGTGGACTTGTACTTGTAGGATATAATTGTTGTACTTGTAGGATATAATTCTGTACTAGAACTTACTAGCTACCTGACCTTGGGAAAATTATTAAAACTCTAAGTCTCATTTTCATCATTTGTATTTATTTGAGATAATATATATTACTAGGGTCTACCACAGTACCTAGTTTAAAGTAATTACTCCCTTCAGGTATTCCTTTATATTTCCCTCTCTCCTGCACTCCCTTCTTCTCTTCCCTTATCTCCTTATGTTTCTTCCTTCCTTCTCATCTTTCCACCATGTCTGTACCCTGTCCTATTATGATGAAGGTACTAACATTTTTACTGGGGTAGACAATTTCTTCTTAAAAGACTCGTCTGTGTGACTACATCTCTTACAGTCAGTGAACTTTTAGAGAAATGAATAATTACTTCTGCTTGATGCTGTCCACATTGCCTCACCAAGGGTCCCCAAGATGAGGGTTCCTGGGTTAATGACCTGATTTTTTTTTTTTTTTTTTTTTTTGGCTGTTTCAACCAGTCTTAAGAATTCGGTGACATTAGTCACAGTTGCCATGCTGTAAAACTGTCATCACTATCTATTTATCCATTTCTAAAAAAATTTTTATCAGCCCTAACAGAAACACAGTACCCTTTAAGCAATAACTCCCCATTTCCTCCTTCCCCATCCCTTGGTAACCACTGATGAACTCTGTCTCATGTATTTCCTGTTCTAGATATTTCATGTAAGTGGAATCATACAGTATTTGTCCTTTTTGTGTCTGACTTACTTCACTCAGCTTAATGTTTCCAAGGTCCATCCATGTTGTAGCATGTATCAGAGCTTAATTTCTCTTTATGACTGAGTCAGAGTCCATTGTATGTATGTATCACATTTTGTTTATTCATTCATCTATTGATGGACATTTTGGTTGTTCCATCTTTTGACTATTGTAAATAATGCTACAACAAACATTGTTGTACAGATATCTGTTTGAGTCCCTGCTTTTAAGTCTTTTGGGTATATACCTAGGAGTGGAATTGCTGGGCCATTTGGTGATTCTGGAGCCCCTGGGTGGTGCAAACAGTTAAGTGCTTGACTACTATTGAAAGGTTGGCAGTTTGAACTCACCCAGAGGTTCCTTGGAAGAAGGCCTGGTGATCTGCTTCCAAAGGGTCACAGCCTTGAAAACCCTGTGGTGCACAGTTCTACTCTACATACATGTGGTTGCCATGAGTCAAAATTGATTTGATGGCAACTAACAACATCAACAGGGTAATTATATTTTTAATTTTTTGAGAAAGAACCAAACTGTTTTCCACAGCAGCTGCACCGTTTTACATTCCAACCAGCAATGGATGAGGGTTCTTATGCTTTTACGTTCTTGACAACACTTGTTATTTTCCATTTTTTTCTGATAATAACCATTCTACTGCATGTAAAGTGGTATCTTATTGTGGCTTTGATCTGAATTTTCCTAATGACAAATGATGGTGAGCATATTTTCATTTATGTTCTGAATGTTTTGTCAGCTATTTACTCCTACAGACAGCTAGATTCTGTAAGAAGATTCACTTTTTACCCTTAAGGCTCACCTTGTAGCTTATTATCAAATCACTTGAAATATAAACATGGATTCTTGGTGCCAGTTAAATTCTGTATTTATTCTTCTTTGTTAAATTTTATATTCCTTTGGGGAAAAGTCATACAAAAGCCCTCATATATTTCTAAATATAACACTGCTAGTGAATTTAAATTCCAGGAAAATCAGAAAATTCAGTCAGATATGAGATCAGTGAAGCACACTCTGATATGAAACCATCAAGCACACTCTGATTTAATTGTTTAAGGCAACTAGGGATAGTGGATGAAGCTGTTTTGTTAAAGAGAACAATTCACTCTATAGGCTTCGCCAGAAAAAAAGATAATTAGTGAGTTTTGGTGTTGAGAGTTTTAAATCATTTATTGTATCAGCTTACTCAGTATAATATATTAACCAGGGCCTTTAAAAGCCACTTTAAAAGCATTAAAAATAATTGCTATAACAAATTAGAACAGCAGCAACAACAAATACTTGATAGAATCATGAATTATATAGTTGGTGAAAGTGCTTCTAACACACTACCAGGTAAGAATAAGTAAGGGTTATTTGATTTGCACTTCACCCCTCTTCCAACGCACACCTTCAAGTTGGGAGGATACAAAAGTCTGAGGCAGTTGACATAAACCAAAAACACAAACCCATTGCCATTGAGTCCATTGCAACTCATGGCAACCCCATATGTTACAGAATACAACTGCTCCATAGGGTTTTCTTTGCTGTAATCTTAAACCTTAACCACCAGGGCTCCAATCTTTACAGAAGCAGATATAATGCTTCCTAATTAAGTCTGGGGCCATAGCACAGTTGGCTAGGGTGTTTGCCCCATTAATTCTGACTGATTTAGTTTCCCCAGTAGTCCTCTAGGCTAATAAGGACATCCTAGTGCCTTCTGTAGCTCTCCCAATTAGATCATACTAGAAAGACTTAAACTCTTATCCACAGTTTTTGTCTATTTGTTTCCCTTTCCTGCTTCCCCTATACCTTTCCTCTTTTTGATTCTCTTGGTCTAATGTAGGAAAGGAATGAATGCTCCCTCATTGACCTACACTGGCATGACGACCCCTGGGTTCAATTAAAGAGAGTAAAAGGCAATGAGTGAAGTGAGCGGGCTGGGCATTAAATCACTTGATGTCTAGGAGAAGCAGATGCACTAGAGGGCTGGATTGGAATAAGACCTGTATGCTAGTACCCATGAGGCAACTTAATACCCCTTACCCTGTGTTAGTGACAATTGTAATCAGGAAAGGCTTTTCTGTTCTCAGCCCTCTCTCCTTCTGCCGGTGTTCTCACAAATACAGTGATGTTTCTGAGAAATAAAGCATGCTGTTCCATCCCCTGCACTTTCCTGACCTTCTTTCATAGCCTTCATCTAAGTTTTCTTTTATTTTTTTCCAAGGAACATTTTACTTAGTGCTATGGATTGAATTGTGTCCCCCAAAAATATCTGTCAACTTGGCTAGGTTATGATTCCCAGTATTGTATGATTGTCTACCATTTTATCATCTGATGTGATTTCCTTATATGTTGTAAATTCTATCACTATGATGTAATAAGATGGATTAGTGGCAGTTATATTAATGAGACCTACAAGATTAGATAATGTCTTAAGCCAATCTCTTGAGATATAAAAGAGAAAAATGAGCAGAGAGACATGGGGACCTCGTACCACCAAGAAAGCAGTGCCAAGAGAAGAGCGCATCCTTTGTACCTGCGATTCCTGGGCTGAGATGTCCCCAGACCAATGGAAGACTGATGCATCACAAGGACCTTCCTCCAGAGCCAACAGAGAGAGAAAGCCTTCTTCTGGTGCTGGTGCCCTGAATTCAGACTTCTAGCCTACTGGACTGTGAGAGAATAAACTTCTCTTTGTTAAAGCCATCCGCTTGTGGTATATCTGTTACAGCAGCACTAGATGACCAAGACACTTAGGAAGCCCTCTTCACTTATTTAGAATCTCTAGGTGGTGCAAATGGTTAACATGCTTGGCTACTAACCAAAAGGTTAATTATTCTAGTCCACCCAGAGGCAGCTCAGAAGAAAGGCCTGGTGACCTACTTCTGAAAATTAGCCATTGAAAACCCTGTGGAGTGCAGTTCTACTCAGACACAGATAGGGTCATCATAAGTCAGAGTCAGCTTGATGGCAATTGGTTTGTTTTTGTCTTCACTTAATCAGTTCAGCAAAATGAAGAATGAAAAAGGGTTGTAAAAATGACCTTTTGTTTTTTAGTTTCAGGGAGTTATCAAATCATTTAAACTACAACATGCTAGCTTGTGTGTGTGTACACCTTTGTACACAAACACATCCATTTATGCAAAAGGATGCTTAAATGGCTTCTGTGCTTGTTTCTAACCTGCTGCCATCGAGTCAATTCTAGCACATAGTGATCCTATAGGACAGAGTAGAACTGTCCCATAGGATTTCAAAGGAGCAGCGGGTAGATTCGAACTGCCAACCTTTTGGTTAGCAGCCGAGCTCTTGCTTCTATGCCCTATTTGAGACCCCAAGAATAAACATACTTGTAATATATACTTGTAAATGGCTTGATGTACACATTTACATATAGCATATGTCTCTGCACATACCTCAGTACTTGCCATTGATTGGAGAATTCATAGTCAATGGAATCTCAGAGTTGGAAAAGCCCTTGAAAATAATCTTTTTAAATGACTCATTTGATCCTTGAACCCTCTGCACATTTTCCTCGCCCAAGGCTCTACCAGTCAAAGCTTGGCTGCATCAATCAGCAGGAAACTCCCTACCTCTCTAAGCTGCCTATTGCTGCTCTGACTGTATTGCTTCCCTTGGGTTATGTGCTGCACATGTGGCTATATCTCATCTCTGCCTGTACCTCTGCAGGTGGCCTCTCTGTAACATGTGCAGTTGATTGCAAGTCAGGGTTCTGCCTCTGAGAGTCTAAGCACCACAAACAGGTTATACACAGGGAAGCCATTCATGCCCACATACAGAGCGCTTTTTGGGGGGGTGTGCCCAGTGTGCAGAGCTGTGGCTCTGAAGACCGCAAGTGCCTACAAATTCCTCTCAGCTCTACAGGAGACTCTCTTAACTGCATACTTGGAACAGTTCCCTGCTCACCTGCAGCACTCTGTCAACAAGCAAGGAGAACTTTAGAGCAGAAACCTAGGACACAGTCAGACCTTTGAAACCCCTCACTGGGCCTTGGGGTGAACCCACACTAGCAGACGGGCTGGTTGCCAAGCATTAAGTAAAATGCTCACACTTGTTTTTGACAACAGTGCTCAGGTTATATTTCACCAATTGCTATTTTGGGTAGGGAGCTATGGCAGAAATGTCCCCAGATTCCTGGCAGCTGAAATGCCTCTGCAAAGCCACCTTTCAGCAGACGATCAAGGTGAGAATTAGAGAGTCCATCTGCTCCATTTGCTGCACTTTCAAGGACTCAGCTGTGTTGGTACCTTCACAAGATTCAGCCCCAAGAGGCAGGTGGGGAGCTCTGGATAGAGGCTTCTGAGGAAAAGTGAGAAGAAGCCCCTGGGACAGGCCACTCTAGGAGTCTCCCTGCCGGAGCTGACTCATTCTTTGATATGTGGAAGCAACAGCAAGGGGTGGCTTCCAAGTGCTTGTCTGTGATGATGGATGAGTTTGGCTCCGCAGCCTGGGGAACAGATAGGAGTCAGCAGAACACAGATGTTGCAAGGCGGCCAAATTAATCTTAGATAGGAATGTACAAACCAGTCCCTCATTAGAATATCTAATGGTCTAAATTCATTGCAAAGCAAGAGCTAACCTTATGGGATGGGACCTGGCTTAAAATGTTGCTAAGACTGACGCAGCAACTGATTCATGTGTGTAAGGCTTTCTTAAAAATCCTTCAGCCGTGGGGGAAGATTTCACAGCCAAGGAGAGCACAGTTAGAAATGTAGACTTTCTGCAACTTTTCTTCTGAAGAGTTGGAGCGCTGGAAAAAATCCCCAGTGGACACTTTAGCTTTATCTGAACAGGCTTGATCAGGTACATATATGTAAAGTCCAGGACAAAGCAAGACTCTAATCCTGTGTGAGTCCTTGGGGTGAGAAGTACCCTCTTCTGTAGAAATATCCCCAAAGAAGCATGCATTTTGTGAGTCAGGAAACTGATTAGTATACAGAAAAATGTTATAGTGAATATACCTCACAGTAGTGAAGAGTTCCATACTATTAGCAAAAGTTTAAAACTGAGCCTATTTTTTTCCACTAAGAAAGACATTTATATGATAACTGACCTAGATTAAAGTGGCCACTTGGCTGTGTAGAAAGGTGTGGAAAGAATTGTTGACATCAGAGATCAAATACATCTTGGGTAGCTTATATTCTCCCCAGGTCAGAAAGGGGGTGGTATCTTTACCTCTAATATATTTCTAGAGTTATGAAAATTTCAGGATATTTATTTCTGATTTCATGGGGGCCATGGAGAAGTGGACAGCAAGGTGAATCAATTTCTTCTTTCAGTAGAATTCTTGAATAAAGAAGAAAAGGGAATAGAGGGAAGAGATCATGACCATAAATCAGGTTTTAAAAAATGTGAACAAAACTAATGTGAACTACATCAGATACCTGGCAAATCCAAGAAATTAAGGGTTGCACATCTGATTCAGGGAGACCTAAGTTTAGGAAAATTACTAATCATATCCAGTGGGCCTTCAGTGATCATTCATAAACAAGCCATTCATCATTAATATCAAATATATGAGATTTGGAGAAAGACACACCTGGTTTGAAACATCTGTGAGTCTCAAATAGTTTTCTATGAAATAAAGATAATGATATCTGACTTGCAAGGCCACTGGGAAGATTTCAGATCTAAGTTTTAAGGTACTTGACAAGAGTAGGATCATAAATGATGGATAATAATACTAATGGTTGCTTCTATAGCCCACTATTATGGATAAATGTTTAGGTTTGAGGATCTTCCTGAGTGATTCTCAGGGGTTGTATGGTAATCCAAACATTTTTTCTCTCTCCCCAGAAGTAATGGGAGGCAGAAATGCCATTCATATTAGAAAATTTGGTAGAGAATTTGGCCGAAGTGCTCTGGAAGATGATCTCTTCCCATCCAATGAAGCCATTTCTTGAACCTCCAAAAGAAGAGTCAAAACTAGCACCGTTAGAAATGGAAGTGACATCTAGGTGGCTCTTGGGAGCACAGGAGAAGGAGGGAATGTAGTAAATATGATCAATCCTTGCACCTTTACAAAAAAAGTGAGCTGTGGGCCATTGAGAACCACCTTTGAAAAAGAATTCTTACTAAGCTGCCTAAGATAAAAGATGTTATAAAGAATTCATAAGCACCTACTGGGGGATTATGAAGATAGAGGTTCTAAGAATGCTACAGGTATTTAAGTGTGATTGTGAAATGAGATTACAAATGGGATTTCTGAGGATTCCTAACCTTTTTATTCTCTCGGGTTCTTTGCTATTATTTAGGATACAAAGTATTGCGTATGGGCCAAGTATTTGTCTTTTTGAAGCCTATAGCCTGGGGCCATGCTGTGCAATATGGTAGCCACTATCACACGTGGTTATTTAAATTTAAACGTAAATTAATTTAAATAAAATAAAATAAATGCAGTTCCTTAGGGCAACATATTTCAATTGCTCAATAGTCATATATGGATAGTGGCTACCATATTGGATAGCACAAATATTGAACATTTCTATAATTTCAGAAAGTTCCATTGTACAGCACTGGTCTAGAGTGGTGTTTCTCAAAGTACAATCTGAAAATCACCTGCATAGAACCATCTCTACATACTTGCTAATTATGCAGATTTCTGGCCCATACCCTAGACATGCTGGATTAGGAATCTCTAGGGCAGATGAGTAGGAATTTACATTTTAAATAGCATTTCTAGTGATTCTTAAACACACAAAAGTTTGAGAACTATTGCTTTGAGATAGGTAAATACATTTTTTTAAATGTATTTTTATAAGATTTCAACTTTTAGCCATGACAAAACAGCCAGAACCCCTGATAAACAATTCTAAAACTTGAAAAAATATGTAAAACAACTGCTCCCAGAAGTTAGACAAAGGCAGTGTGGGAATTTCATTTTTGAGAAAGAAAGCACAAGGTAAACCCCATGATCCCTTCACTGCTGGAAATGGAGCTCAAGCAGAGCAACTAGGGCAAGACTCCACAGAGCCTGGCAGAGAACATATATGGGGGAGCTATAAACTGAATGGAAATTCCAGAATGTACATAGTGCTGGGGAGACACAGGAGTTCCAACCAAAGTGGCAAGACCATGCTGAATACTCCAAGGATTCATTTGAGACTACAGAAAGGACATGCCTTAAGAGTAGGGCTACTCTAGACATGCCATAACAGAGGTTTAAAATAAGCTTTAAACTTCTACTTATGACCATAACGGAGTAACTGGTACCAGACTAAACTTCCTAACACAAACATCTATGAAGGTTGGAGAAAATATGAAATAGCTATTTTCAGAGTAGCTGTGGACAGCATGGCAGTGCAGAACTGTGATCCCTAAGAAGAAGAAAGAAAAGGAAGTGAGTTCTATGATCTCCAGAGATTTTTGCCTAGAGGTGCTTCCTATACTGTGGCATAGGGAGGGGTAGTCCAAACAAAGCAAGTGGTCTCTAACTGAGGATATAGAGGTCAGAGTTTGGGGATACTGAGGCAGCTGGAATTTATGAGACAGGCTACAAAAAAGAATAGGCCCCAGGAGAAAAGCTCCATATTGCTAGATGAGAGCCTCCTTGAGTTTAGACTGAATATTAAGCTATATGCGCACAGGGTGAGAATCCACAAGGCTGGGCAAAGAACAACTACTAGAAAAAAAAAGAAATCTATGGGGAGCTGTGAGCTGAACAACTAGCAGAGCTCACACAGGGCTTGGAGACATGCATGTTCTGACTAGCCAGAATGAACAGACTTTGTTGAACACTGAATATTTGTTAGAGAACCCAAAAAGGCCATGCCTTAGGAGGCAGACTAATCTAGCCCTAGAGTAAAGGCTACTCTGGCCATCCCTAACAAGCTTAAAAATAATCCTTCAAAGTATCAATCTAGTCCAAAAACTGTTCCACTTTTGCTAGAATAAAACTCAACACTCTATTAAGAAAGACAACATAATCTATTATAGATACTAACCAGCAAGTAGTATTTATCATTTCCAGACATTAAAAAAAAAAATTACTAGACATGCAAAGAACAGTAAAGTTTGGCTCAAAACCAGGAGAAGAATCAGCTAATAGAAAAAGGAAAATAAATAAAATAAGAAGAATTGATGGAATTAGCAGACAAAGATTTTAAACAGCTATCATAAATATGCTCATGGATTTAAAAAGAAAAGCTTGATCATAAATAGGAAAGAAATAGGAGTCTCAACAGGGAAATGGAACCTAAGAAACAGAACCAAATGGAAATTTCAGAACTGCAGACTGTAATACCTGAAATGAAAAATTCCCTGGACAGGCTTAATCTTAGATGAGAGTCTACAGAAGAAAATATTAGTGAGATTGAAGACATTGCAATGGAAACTAGGCAAACTGAAGCACACAGAGGAAAAAAAAAGGCTGAAAAAAAAATGAACATAGCCTTAGTGACTTGTGAGGTAAAATGAAAGAGTTTAACATATCTGCAATTAAAGACTCAGAACAGAGGAGGAAAGGTTAAGACAGGAAAATAATATTTTAAAAAGTTATGATAAAATATTTTCCAAATTTGCTGAAAATATAAACCTACAGAACCAAGAATTCCGTTGAACCCCAAACAGTATAATGAAGAAATAAAGATGGAAGAACATAATCTAATTGCTAAAAACCAATAATAAAGAGAAAATCATAAAAGCAACCACAGAAAAAGATACATGTAGGAGAGCAATAGGACTAACTACTGACGTTTCATGAGAAATGATGGAGATTAAAAGATAACAAAGTCAGATCTGTAGAGTGCTAGGGAAAAAAGTCAACCTGGAATTTCAATTCCAGTGAAAGCATTCTCCAAAAATGAAAGTCAAATAAGGACAATTTGGTCCAAACAAAATGGAGGAATTTCATTTCCAAGATACTTGCAGTATTAGAGTTATTGATGGAAGTTCCTCAAGGTAAAAGAAAATGATACCAAATGGAAACTCAGATCTACAGGGAAAAAAAAAAAATGAAGAGTATTGAGAATGGCAAATGTGAGGGAAACTATCAGAGACATTTTTTTTTTTTAATTTCCTAACTTCTCAAAAGAAAATTATCTGGCTAAAGCAAAAATAATAATATTGTGGCATTTATAATATACTTAGAAATAAAAATGTATAATGAGAATAGCAAAAATAATAGGACAATTGTAAAATACTGTTGTAATGTTCTTAAACTATACATGAATATGACACTAACTCATAGTAGACTGTGACAGAGTAAAAACTCTATAGAAGCCATTTTAAAAAACAGAGAAGTATAACTAATAAGCTAATAGAGGAGAGAAAAGGAAATACTAAAAAAAATTCAATCTAAAGAAGGCTGAAAAGGAGAGAAAAGGAACAACAATAGTAACAAATAAATGGAATAAATAAGAAAAAATAGCAAGATGGCAGACTAAAACTAATCATATTGATAACTGCATTACCCACCATAACAGCTAAAGCTAACAAGACAGGTGGCACCAAATATATGCTGTTCACAAGTTAGACACTTTAAATATGACATAGATAGTTTGAAAGTAATACAATCAAAGAAGATATATCATGAAATCAATACACATAAGAAACATGGGCTGGTTATAATAATATCATAAAACATAGACTTAAAGGCAAACAGTATTACTAGAGATAAAGAGGAATCTTTCATAATAATAAAAGTGTCAATTCACCAGGAAAAAATAATAATACAAACAAATTAAGTGTAAATCCTAGTTGGTTCTAGTCTACTGCTTTAGTTTAATATAAAGAAATATTCCCGTTGCCATAGAGTCAATTTTGACTCATAGTGACCCTATAGGATAGAGTAGAACTGCCCCATAGGGTTTCCAAGGCTATAGATGTTTATGGAAGCAGACTGCCACATCTACCTCCCGCAGAGTGGCTGGTGATTTGAACCACCAACCCTTAGTTAACAGCCAAGTGCTTAACTGCTATGCCACCAGGGCTCCAAAGAAATATTAGGCTATGATGAAAGAGTAACTATAAGACGTAAAAAGAATGCTAAAGGTTACCCTAGGGCTGAGGGAGACTTCTCAAGGAAGGGCAAACTTCAAAGTTTGAGGGTAAGCACTCTTCAAGGTGGAGTGCAGATCTTACTGGAAAAGGTATGGTTGCAACCCACTGAATGGCAGAGAAGTTTGTTGTGTTGCCCAGGCCAGTGCTGGAATAATTGGATATCTTTATGCAAACACATGAAGCTAGACTTTTACCCTGTACCATATACAAAGAATTTAACTCAAAATGGATCATTGACCTAAATATAGGAGCTAAAACTATAATACTTATAGGACTACGTAAAGAATCCTTAGTTTACAAAGAAGTATATTTTACCCGTGCTTTATTGACTATGCAAAGGCTTTTGATGGTGTGGATCATAACAAATTATGGATAACATTGCAAAGAATGGGAATTTCAGAACACTTAATTGTGCTCAGGAGGAACCTGTTCTTGGACCAAGAGGCAGTTGTTTGAATAAAACAATGGTGGTTTAAAGTCAAGAAAGGTGTGCGTCAGGGTTGTATCTTGTCACCATACTTATTCAATCTGTATGCTGAGCAAATAATGCAAGAAGGTGAACTATATTAAGAATAATGCAGCATCAGGATTAACAACCTGTGATATGCAGATGACACAACCTTACTTGCTGAAAGTGAAGAGGACTTGAAGCACTTAACTGATGAAGATCAAAGACCACAGTTTTTAGTATGGATTACATCTCCACATAAAGAAAACAAAAATCCTCACAAGTGGACCAATAAGTGACATCGTGATAAACAGAGAAAATATTGAAACTGTAAAGGATTTCATTTTACTTGGATCCACAAATAATGGCCATGGAAGCAGTAGTCAAGAAATCAAAAGACACACTGCATTGGGCAAATCTGCTGCAAAAGATCTCTTTAAAGTGTTAAAGGGCAAGGATGTCATTTTAAGGACTAAGGTGTGTTTGACCCAAGCCATGGTGTTTTCAGTCACCTCATATGCATGTGAAAGGAAGACTGAAGAAGAATTGATGTCTTTGAATTACGGTGTTGGTGAAGAATATTGAATATACTATGGACTGTCAGAAGAACGAAGAATATTGACTGCCATGTACTGCCAGAAGAATGAACAAATCTGTCTTGGAAGAAGTGTAGCTAGGATGCTCCCTAGAAGGGAGAATGGCAAGACTTTGTCTCATGTGCTTTGGACATGTTTTCAAGAGGGACCAGTGCCTGGAGTAGGATATCATGTTTGGTGAAGCAGAGGGTCAGCAAAAAAGAGGAAGACCCTCAGTGAGATGAACTGACACAGTGGCTGCAACAATGGGCTCAAGCATAACAACAATTGTGAAGATGGCACAAGACCAACTGGTGTTTCGTTTGTAGTACATAGGGTCTCTATGAGTCAGAACCCACTCGACAGCACCTAACAAGTAACAAGTATATGAAGAACACTAATGACAAGAGAAAAAAATGATAAACTGGACTTTATAAAAGTCCAAAATGTTTGCTCTACAATAAATACTGTTAACAAAATGAAAAGTCAAGCCATAGAAAGGAAAGGGAGAAACTATTTGAAAAACATAATACTGATAACTGAGTTTTATCCAGAACATAAAAGAATTCCTACAGCTCAACAATAAGAAGATGAATAACTCAAATGAACAATGGGCAAGAGATTTGAATATACACCTATAAAAAGAGATATATGAATAACAAATAAGCACATGTAAAGATGCTCATCATCGTTAATCATTAGGGAAATGCAAATTAAAACCATAATATGATACTCCACACCTACTGTGATAGCTAACATTAACAAGACAGGCAGTATCAAATAATGGTGAGGATGTGGTGGAGCAGCTTGAACTCTCATGTACTTCTGGTGGGATTATAGAGCAGTACATTCACTTTGGAAAACAAATCCATTTTTTTTTCCTATAAATTTAAACATTAAATTATGGCCTGTAATTCTCATTTAGCCGAGAGGAAATAAAAATATGCTCACACAAAGACTTGTACTCACAGAGTCATAGCATCTTTATTCATATAGTTAAAACTTTGAAACAACCTAAACGTCCATTAGCTAGTTAATGAATGAGCAAATTGTAATATAGACATACAAAGGAATACCAAGAAATACACTATTGAAATAAAAAAAATGTAGATGAATCTAAAAATATATGCTAATGAAACTGTCAGATACAAAGACTATATTCTGTAAGATTGCATTTATATGAATTTCTAGAAAATGCAACAATATAGTGACAGAAAACACATCAGTGGTTGCCAGAGTCCAGGGTTGACAAGGAAAGGATTGAGTGCAATGGTTACATGACTGTATTCATTTGTCAGAGCTTATTGAAATGAACATTTTAAACTGTTGAATTTTATTTTATGTTAATTATAATTCGGTAAAGGAACCTGGTGGCATAGTGGTTAAGCGCTAGGCTGCTAACTGAAAGGTCGGCAGTTTAAACTCATCAGCCACTCGGTGAGAGAAAGATGTGGCACGCTGCTTCTGTAAAGATCTACAGCCTTGGAAACCTATGGAACAGTTCTACTCTGTCCTACTGGGTTGCTGTGATTCAGAATCAACTTGACAGAAATTGGTATACTTCAATAAAGCTGATTTTTAAAAAAACATAAAAAAGAAAAAAACCTCTGTATCTGTAACATTCAAGATCTGGGCATTTTGTTGTGTGAAAATCACACTTTAAATTGAAAAAAATGAAAGACAAAAACGTATTGTTATAATTATTATGGTGACAACACAGATAACTGCCGAACACAGAACAATTGTAGAAGAATATGCGTAATACATTTATACAAATGCACAGTATGGAAAAGTAGTCTGGCTTTTGGAGCTTGTGCATACGTTACCTTGGCTGACAAGGTAATTGTAGGACTTGATTCTATTTCCAGACTGAGTGAAGAAACAGGATCCTTAGAGACGTTACTTTGCTTCCCGTTTAAAGGGTCAAGTCTAAGGCCCTGAATTCACAGCTAGGCCCCAGTAAGTGACAGAAGGAAGTCCCCAAATGTGAGTCGTTAGTAAATGAGAGACATAACCTAACTTAAATCTCCAGAACTAAGAAATTCTCTCGTGAGAAGTAAGAATGACAGAGTCATTGGAGCAGGCATGTTAGGTTAAAAAAAACTGTTTTATAAAAAACAAAATGTTCGGCCTTAATGCTTAAGTCACTGGAAATGCTAAATATTACACAGAATTCCCCCCACAGTAGTCCAGTTGGGCCATTAGTCAACCAGCCCTCTATGTCCTAAAATATGAAAAAAAAAATCCCAGCAATCACTTTGAAGCAAATTTTGCTGCATATATTGTCGGCTCAGAAGTTTATGCTGCCATCAAATTCAGAGTCTTGAATCTGTAGTGGACAGCAGAAACTAACTTTCCCACCAAATCTGTGCTTGCTCTGATCAAGATTGGGGTTTAAACTTCTTTGGGTTTAGACTTCCCCCCAGCACTCACAGGAAACCCCTAAATACATATCCTGATGGGAAAGCCTCCGAGGAAATTAAGAACTGGTATAGTGCTTAAGGATGATACCTCCGGGGGTGTAGCAGAAACAATCAATAACAAATACTAAAGTTCAGTCTCTTGGGGAAATTTGTATTTGATCTAGATGCAGGCACTCTATGACTATTCTGATTTTTCCAAGAAAAATATGGGTGAAAAGTTAAGCCTTGTTGTTTTATGGTTAGGTAAATAATTTCTCTGTAACCCACTCAATTATTTATTCTTTCATTCAACAAATATTAAGTACTTTGTACACTGTTGAAGAAAGATTAAAAAATACAAGACACAGTCCCTGTTCTCAAACAGCTAAAAATCTTTTTAGTAAAATAAAAATTGCATTCATGAGAAATTAAATATCCATAAATTGTAAAAATAGTAATAAGAATGATAGCAACCATCAATTGAGTGCCATTGTGCTCAGTACTATTTATTTATAATATTTATTACATGGTAATATTTACTATGAGAGTATATAGGCTCTGAAGCTTCCTGGGTTTAAATCCTGGCTCTTCTACTGACAATAAAACTGTGCATAACATAAAGTAAGTTCTATTTAGGTATTTGTTATTATTCTGTTTCACTTTTCAATTATCTGTAATCCTCACAACAATCTTATTTTAGTTTTATAAAATAAAAACTATTTTAATCCCTCTTTTACAAATTAAGAACCTGAGGTTCATAGAGCTAGTCAGTGATAGAACTGAGGCTTATTTAACTGTGGACTGAAGTAATGAGAGAAACACGAAGGAAGATGGAAGATTTTATCAGAGCTGTGAAGCATGAGGTAGGATTTCCAGCTGATGGAGATAATAAAGAAGAGTGTTAGTGACTGAAGATAGAAGCAGGGGTAAGTCTGAAGGATGAGTAAATCAGATTAGTTTGAGCTGAGTGTTTCTGTGTGGTAGTAGTATTTGCAGTAAAGTTAAGGTAGGAAAAGTGAATGGAATTTAATTTGTAGAAGATTTTGAATACCATGTTCAAGAAGTTCATAATGTGTTCTGTAAAAAGCAGAGAGTTATTGAATCTCAATAATTGGAATGACTTAAAATACCTTCTAGTCATTCCCTCTGCTCTTTATTACCATGGTAAGTTTCATTCAATAGAGTGAGCATTTTTAACTTCTGGCTTTATCTACCAGAGGAGGGCTCTAAACCCCTGGTTGAATATTTGTAAGAAAGAATGAAGAAGTTCAGTGTTTAATGCCTCATACTATCTCTTCTGTAATCTCCGACATCACAGAACTAATGAGGCTTTGAACCAGTCCCCTCAGATTGAGGATACCTAGTTTTGGGCTCTCCTCTTTAGTAAAGATAAAGATATTAATGGGAATAGGTTTGGAAACAAGAGGATAATAAAAAGGTAGAAAAAGATGATTTGGAGACATACAAGGGACCACTTGGAGGTCCTCATGCAATAAGAAAACCACATGGCTATGGGGCTTTTCTAGTAAGATGCATACTATGCCGTTAAACATTATGTTCAAATATTGTTTAAAAAGCAAAAAGATTGAGGAAGGGATATTAAGCTTTGAGACCCTAGCACCATTAATTAAGCTGGCTCTAGTTCAAATACATAACCTAGACCAAGACATTTGCTTGGTCAAGTTACAAAAGAAGGAAAGTAATGCTGACATGAAGAGAGTAAGGGAAGAAGAAAAATACAGACTCTCAATGAGAGATATGAGTTATTGTGGCCAAGTATCTCCTATTGGAAAAATTATCTCAGAGATTGCCGGTATAAACTCTGGGAATTTTGTTTTTTTTTTAAACCTACCTGAAGGAACTAAAAAGGGACCAAATCCAGGGAGTGACTGGAAGATATGCCACACCTGGAAGAAGATGGCACAGGGTGTTTTCTATTTTTATGACTTTTATGAAGACAAGTCCCAGGCTGTGCCATGCAGGGCAACCATAACTCTGACAGAAAATGTTCAGCCTTGTTGGCTTACATAGCAAGAAGAGAAAATTTGGAATAACCACAATTGCTGGAAAGTAGGGGGCAGGGAAATCCTGGAAAGGAGCTTTCCAAAGAGGAAATATCACTAATTCTGTGGGTAATCTCTGCCCAAATCTCTGGCTGACTGCTGAACTATGTATATGCGGGCAGATTCCAAGCAGCCAGCTAAGACTAAAGGAACCGACCTGATATTAGTTTAGCTGCCACCTATCATGGGGAGACAGAGTTTTCATTTTGAGTCCAGCCAAGTTAAGTGCCTGCTAAACTACACACACACACACACACACACACACATGCACACACGCACACATCACTCTTCAGAGGTATTTAAAAGAATCTAGAGTGGCTACAATATATGATTCACAATGTTTATATGAAATAATCCAAAATTGTTTGACATGAAAAGAAACAGGAAAACCTGACTAATTTTAAACGGGAAAGACACTCAGCAGAGACCAACTCTGAGATGACACAGATGTCGGAATTAGTGCACAAGGACTTTAAACCAAGTAGTATAACTATACTTAAGAATGTAAATGAGTCAAAGACTGGAGAAACCCCAAGAGTATGGCCCCTGTACACCCTTTACCTCAGTACTGAAGTCACTTCTGCAGTTCACCCTTCAGCCAGAGATTAAACAGGCACATAAAACAAAACTAAACTAAATGGGCACACCAGCCCAGCGGCAAGGACAAGAAGGCAGGAGAGGACAGGAAAGTTGGTAATGAGGAGCCCAAGGTCAAGAAGGGGAGAGTGTTGACATGTCATGGGATTGGCAACCCATGTCACAATACAATACGTGTATTAATTTTTTAATGAGAAGCTAATTTACTCTGTAAACCATCATCTAAAGTATAATTTTAAAAAAAAAGAATGTAAATGAAAATATTATCATAATCAATGAAATTGTAGGAAATTTTAGCAGAGAAAGGAGCCAAATGAAAAATTTTAGAACTGAAAAATAAAATATCTGAAATATGAAAAGTTCACTAGATAGGCTTAATAGCAGAGTGGAGATGATGGAAAGGCTCAGTAAACTTGAAGATAAATTATCCAATCTGAAGAACAGAGAGAAAATGTTTGGGAAAAAAAAAACTCTCAGGGTCCTGTGAAATAATATCAAGAAGTCTAACACACATGTATTTTGAATTCCAGATGGAGAATAGAGAGAGAGAGTGGTGCAGAAAAAAACAATTGAAGAAATAGAGATGTAAATTCAATCAATGATTCATGTATTATTCATTAACTGTGGCATACCTAGGCTAGGGCATTAGGAGCAGTCCACCTTGGGTAGAGCCAATCAGGAGGACATTTTTTAAAGATAATTTATAAGTAAAATAAAACTGACTCAAACTTCATCTGCTTTTTATTATCATCATGTGTTGGCAGTTTTAAAGACTATCAGTGATAAAACACTTCTTCTCCAAAAATATCTTGTTGGTCTAAGTTCTAAACAGTTATTGGTAATTTTAAGTAATACACATTTAAGCTTCAAATTAGCACATTTAAAAAAATCCTTTAATAAACATAGTATTCTATAAAGAAGTTAGTTTTGGAATATTCCCAGTCATGTACTTGGCCCCTGACACATGCATACTCAGGTATATGCGCTCATTGCAGGAGTAAGTTCATAAGGTTTGGAATCATTAGAGAGCACTTTGTGTACAATTTCTGTCTACAGACTCTGTGGAGATATATATTCCCACGTTTAAACTATAAACTTGAAATAAGCAATGATAACACAGCAATTGTAAAGATGAAGAAAAAAAACTTAGGTTATTTTAATTTTGTTATTCTATACGACCAGGTGAAGTTATGATTTGTGTTTGGAATTAAACAGTGAAACAAATGCAAATGGCGTGGTGTAATGTTTTTCTTTGGTAAGTGCAAATTTTAGTTCATGTGTAAAATTTTTTTTACTCATCTTGAAAAATATAATTAAGATAGAAAATTATTCTCATGTAAATTGCTATTTGTTTTTAAACTAAAGGACAAATCAAGAAAATAAATTGTTATTACTATGGTGCTACAATTTAGTCATTGTGTAAGTTGAACATTTTGCAGACATTCTGGTTGTATTAAAATTTACCTATTAGTTATTAGACAACTATTTACATAAAATATTTAAATCAGATTTTAATGAAAGCATCAGTACTAAAACTGTTAGGTTGATGTGGTGTAATGGATTGTTTTTTGTGTGGCCTTTCTAGCCATGGTCTTGTAACGACCACCCAGGTGATCAGGCAGGATTGTGTGATAGGGTAATTGTGGCCCACTAAGGGGACTGGTCAGTTTTGGTTTGAAATAAGTCAACCCAGAGGCAGGAAAAAGAAGAGCCCACCACCACCAAGGAAGGAGAGATTGGCAGGGGTGGGCTTCCCAGCCCACAGAGTGAGAAAGCTGAGTGTCTTTGGGCAGAGACTGAGGGCCAGGGAGAAGCCTATGCCTGACCTACAAATTTGACACTTGCCAGCCTCCACAACTGTGTGAGCCATTTCCTTTATATGGTTAGTGAGTTCTGTGAGACGTTGCAGCAAATTAGGGAACCCAAAGACAGGAGGAAGAGTGCTGAGGGGAAAGGTAGTGGTTGATGTTAGAGATGATGTAGTAGTACAGCAACTTGGAAAAGTTGAACATTTGGGACATCTTTAATCTCTGCCTCATAAGAACCAGCTATATGCTGATCCATATAAAAGAAATTATTCATTTAGTTGACATCAAAGCTATTGAATAAATAACACTGCATTTTTGTCCTACAGGGACTTGGAGGAACTTGCAGTCACTTGCCAGTATTGTTGTAAAACCAGCAACAGTTTAATAATTTTTCTGAATTTTTAAAATAAATTTGAAGTGAAAAACCCATACCAACATTAAAGGACAAAAACCCACTGAAACTCAACAAAGACAATATTTGAAAAAACAAGAAGGAAGGCAATTGAAGTAATGTCTGGATCTATTTCGATATATATAATACCTTCAATATTGCATAGAGTTTATGAAAGTTGTAAAGAATGCAAGCTGGCACATTCAAAGCATGTGTCCTGAAAACAACACAAGATTCAGATGACAGAGGGATGAAAGACAACAACAAATCATCATCTATAAGCACTGACAACAAGGAAGAGAAAGGAAATGTTAGCAAGTGTCAACACTAACAAGATGAAAAATAATGGAGAAGAAAATGGCATTAGTAAAGTGAATACTTTGATGAAGAAGAGACAATGAATGATATTTTAATCTATTTTGATATTGCTGCTAGGCCAATTCCATTTCCAGATGACAAGAGTTAATCTGGTTAAGATTAGAAGTGAACCTTTTCAGAATAAATACAGACTGTTCTCTGCAGTTCAAAGAAAAGGAGAAAAGAGTAAAGGAAGCAGTTGAAACTTGGCAACTTCATGATTTTATAAATCTTTACCAAACAATAAAAAACTTGAGGTTTTTTTTCAAAACTGAAATAATTATATTGTTTTGCCTTTAGACTGTTTGCAGATATTGGCACACAAAAAATGAACATCCAACTTCACAACTGGCTTTAAATCTGATATAAATTAAATCCTAAGATCTGTAAGATATCTGAACAATATCTCTCCTGCTCTTCTGACTATTACTCATCTCATTTTGTGAGTATTACTGAAAAAGACTGAGCAACCAAAGACAAACTTGATAAATGGAACTTCATCAAAATAAAAAAAATTTTGTCCATCAAAAGGCTTTATCAACAAAATGAAGAGACAACCTACACATTGAGAGAAAACATTTGGAAGCCTTATGTCATAATAAGGGCTTAAAATCCGGAATATGTAAAGAACTCTTCCAACTTAACAACAAAAAGACAAACAACCAAATCAAAAAATGGATGAAGGACTTGAATAGACATTTCACCAAAAAAAAAAAAAAAAATCAAACTGCCAACAAGCACATGAAAAGATGCTCTACATAATTAGTCATTAGGGAAATGCAAATCAAAACCACAATGAGATATCACTTCACTCTCACTAGGATGGCTATGATTTAAAAAATAGAAAACAGGTATTGGTGAGGATGTGGAGAAATTGTCACCCTCATACTCTGCTGGCAGGAATGTAAAATGGTACAGCCACCATGGAAAAAAGTTTGACAGTTCCTCAAAATGCTAAACACAGAATTATCATGTCATCCAACAATTCCCTTCTTGGGTATATGCTCAACAGAGTTTAAAGCAGGAACACAAACAGACATTTGAGTATCAGGGAAGGGGCAGGGAAGGAGAAAGGAAGACACAATGCTTAGAGAACACTGAGCTTCTGTTAAGGTTGATGGAAAAATTCAGGAATGGTGATAGTTAAACAACAGGATGAACATAATGTGGCTGAACTGTACAGGTGAAGATTGTAGAAATGTCAAAAGTACTGTCACCTCTATACTTACCATAATTAAAAAAAATTCTAGAAAATAACATAGAAGCACCAACCATAAAGGAAAATATTGATGAATTGGATTATATTAATTTAAAAACTTCTGATAATAAAAAGATTGCTTTAAGAGAATGAAAAGGCAAGCCACAGTCTGGGAGAAGATATATGAAACACATAAAACTAACAAAGGAGTTGTTATATAATCCAGTACATATATCCAATACATAAATTTTTCAATCAATAAGAAAAGGCAGAGGACTTCTGGCAACATGGCGCTCTAGACAGAAGCACCACACCATCCCTCCGCAGCAAAGATCCAAAAAACTAAACCAAACAGAAAACAGCAATCCTGAAACCCTAACAACAGATGAAGAGATAAAGAACTCAGCCCAGCACCAAATGGAGTGAGAAAACTGACAGAGAACGGAGAGCGAGAAGAGGTTCATGCAGAGGTCCCCTATCAGCTAGGGCAGCGCAGATCCGCCATCTTGGACTCCTATCGGAGACCAGTAAATACGGGGTTACAAGAAAGCAGCTTCACAGAGCTTCCAGCAGAGACAACACAACTGGTAATTTGCGATATACGCTTTCCCACCCCCTACCCTCTTCACCCCCACTTGGCCTCCTCTGCTTCCCACAGACACAGTCTCTTGTCCAGGAAGCACTGGCTGCTTGGATTCCAACCACCCACACTGGTCAGCTCCCTGAGTGCCATTTGTTGGTTGCTGGTGTTGCTTTTTTCCACTTCTTTTGATTTCTTCCTACCCCTCACCACCTCCTCCTCCTTTGGCTCAAATACCTGGTTCCGTGCGCCATCTTTGCTTCTTCCTAAATGGCCACGGAGCTCCGTTTGAATGTGGAACTGCTTCCGAGTCTGGGCTGCCATGCTGCTGGGATCCCAAGGCTTTTGTTTGTTTGTTTTTAATTGTTTGTTTGTTTTCTTTTCCTTTTCTCGAGTTGAGAGCCAGTTCTGGCCGGGCGGTGCTGTGCGGCTTTGAACCTACCCCCTCGGCTTGCACAGATGTGCAGAGGGATCCCTGGGGGCATTTCTTTTTTCGTTTTTTTTTTTTTCCCTGTTTTTTGGGGGCTTCTCTTGTTCTTTTTTTTTTAAATTTGTTTTGCTTTCTTTTCTCTCTTTTTCCCTTTTTGTCTTTCTTCATTACTCAGTTTCTCATCTTTCTATACCTTCCTTCTCTTCCTGTTCCCTGAAAACCTGGTGCTGAATACTTCTACACTTTCTAGCCAGGCTGTACTGCAACACCTAAGAACAACTTCCCCAGACCTTGTAGCTGCACTGGTAGGATCCCTGGGAACTTTGTTATTCTTTTTACTTTCCAATTTTTATTTGTTCATTCTCTTCTTTTTCTTCTTCTTCCCCTTTTTGTTTTTCTCCATTTCATAGTCTCTCATCTCTCCACTCCAATGGCAAGCTCCCCCAGCACTCTTTTTTGTTTGTATGTTTTTGGCTCCTGTTCCTCTCTCCTCTCTCCAATAGCCATCTTAGCTCCACACATAACAACCTCCCCGCTGCATCCTGCCTACCTGCACTGTGAGCTTAACATCACACCACCCAGCAGCACAGACATGGCCTACAAGAACCTGACAAGCACTGATTACTGACCTGCCCTGGTAGCCATAGTACGTGTCACAAACAACCCATCCCAGTAACCCCTCTTCAGCTAGACCTACCCTGCTGTACCATATCGTAGCGTCTGACCTTAACAATAGGAAAGGAGGCAGAAAGCATTGTGCCCACAAATGAGCAACACAACAAAGAACACACAGCCAGCCTGCTGAGAAATAGCTAAATTTTTTTAAAAAGGATGAAACAAACAAATCTACAATGAATAAATGATAAAAATAACTACCGAATGCCCCAAAGACAGCTGACAATATCAAAACGTTTACAAAAACAGGACAGGATGGTTCCAGTAGGCATCCAAAATAAAACACTGGATGAATTTCCAGTAGAAGAAAATGCACTACAATCACCTGATAGGGAATTTGAATCTCTAATACTCAGAATTATCCAAGAGTTAAAGCATAAAGCAGACAAAAATGAGGAAAAAATAGAAAAATTCATGGAAAATACAGACAAAAAATGGAAGATTTCAAGAAAATAATGCAGGAACAAAATGCCAAAATAAATTCACAACTACAAATTACACAAAAACAACAATTAGAAATCCAAAAGACAAACAACAAGATTTGAGAAATGGACAGTGTCATAGAACAGCTGAGGAACAGATTTGAAAGAAGACAGGATCAGTGGAATTGAAGACAAACACTTGGATACAATTCTGTTCAAGAAAAACTGAGAAAAAAGAACAAATAAAAAATAAGAGACACTAAGGATTATGTTGGATACAATCAAAAGCAAAAATCTGCGAGTGATTGGAGTTCCAGAACAGGGGAAGAAAACAGAAAACACAGAGAGGATCATGGAAGAACTACTGACAGAAAACTTCCCCAATATCATGAAAGATGAAAAGCAGACCATCCAAGAAGTTCAACCAACTCCATATAGGATAGACCCCAAAAGAAAACCACCAAGGCATATCATAATCACACTCACCAAAATCAAAGACAAACAAAGAATCCTGAGAGCAGCTCACAAAAAACAAGAAGTCACACACACAGGAGAAACAATAAGACTAAGCTCAGATTATTAAGCAGAAACCATGCTGGCAAGAAGGCAATGGGATGACATATATAAAACCTTGAAAGAAAATAATTGCCAGTCAAGAATAATATATCCTGCAAAACTCTAGTTCAAATATGATGGTAAAGTTAGGACATATCCAGATAAACAGAAATTAAGGGAATATGTAAAAATCAAACCAAACTTACAAGAATTATTGAAGGGAGTCCTTCGATCTGAGAACAACTTCATCTCACAGGCAGAATCTAGGATGCAGGATAGTACCAGCCAGATACCAATCTAGGAAATGAACTCTCAAGGACTATCCGAAACCAAAAGAAATACAACAGGGAATCAGAGCATTTAATCTGTGAATGACAACAGCATCAGAACAATAATGAGGGAATTAATGGTGTAGGCATAGAACCTTCTAATGGAGAGGAAGCCAAGGCGATACCAAGTAATAATAGACTGCATCAAACTTAGAAAGTTAAGGGTAAATTTCATGGTAACCACAAAGAAAGTTAACAAACATACTCAAAAAATAAAGAGGAGAAACATAAAGTCTCAGCAAAAATAAAAGAAATTAAAAAAAAAAATCCACAACAAAAGGTAATTCAACACTGGAAAGTAAGAAGGACAAAGAAAATGTCAGCACCACAAAAAAAAAGCACTACAAAATGACACCAACAAACTCACATCTATCAATAATTACACTGAATGGAAATGGACTCAATGCACCCATAAAGAGATGGAGAGGGACAGAATGGATAAAAAAGAAAACAGGATCCATCAATATGCTGTCTACAAGAGACACACCTTAGAAACAAAGATGTGAATTTATTAACAGTCAAAGGTTGGAAAAAAATATATCAAGCTAACAACTACCAAAAAAGAGCAGGAGTGGCAATACTAATCTCAGATAAAATAGACTTTAAAACAAAATCTGCCATAAAAGACAAAGAAGGACACAATATAATGATTAAGGGGATGATACATCATGAAGACATAACCATAATAAACATCTACACACCAAATGACAGGGCTCCAAATTACATAAAACAAATTCTGACAACACTGAAAAGAGAAATTGACAGTTCCACGATAATAGTAGGAGACTTCAACACATCACTCTCAGTAAAGGACAGAAAAACTAAAAAAAAACTCAGCAAAGATACGGAAGACATAAAGGACACAATTACCCAACTTGACCTCATAGATATGTATAGAACACTCCATCTAACCACTACAAAGTACACATTCTTTCCAATGCACGTGGAACGTTCTCTAGAATAGATCACATCTTAGGCCACAGAGCAATCCTCAACAAGATCCAAAACGTTGAGATAATTCAAAGTATCTTCTCTGAAAACAATGCTATCAAGGCAGAAATTAACAACCAGAAGAGCAAGCAAAAAAAATCAATTATATGGAAACTGAATAATACCCTGCTTACACATCACTGGGTAATAGAAGAAATCAGAGATGGAATCAAAAAATTCCTAGAATCAAATGAGAATGAAAACACATCATACCAAAACCTTTGGGACACAAATAAAGGCAGTCCTCAGAGGACAATTTATAGCAGTAGATGCACACATCAAAAAGAAGAAAGGGACAAAATCAAAACATTAACTACACAACTCAAACAAATAGAAAGAGAACAGCAAAAAGCCCACAGCCACCAGAAGAAAGGAAATAATAAAGATCAGAGCAGAAATAAATTAAATAGAGAACAGAAGAACAATAGAAAGAATCAACAAAACCAAAAGCTGATTCTTTGAAAGAATCAATAAAATTGACAAACCACCGTCCAGACTGACAAAAGAAAAACAGGAGAGGATGAAAATACCCAAATAAGAAATGAAATGGGCAACATTACAACACACCCAACTGAAATAAAAGGATCATAACAGAATATTATGAAAAATTATATGTCAATAAATTGGAAACCTAGAGGAAATGGATAAATTTCTAGAAACACACTACCTACCCAAACTACAACAAAGTGATGTTGAAAATCTGAACAGACTCATAACAAGAGAAGAGATTGAAAAGGTAATGAAAAAAAAATTCCAACAAAATAAAGCCCTGGCCCAGATAGCTTCACTGGAGAATTCTACAAAACATTCAGAGAGGAGCCCGTACCAGTACTACTCAAGCCATTTCAGAGGACAGAAAAGGAAGCAACACTTCCGAATTCATTCTGTGAAACCAGCATAACACTAATAACAAAACCAAGCAAAGATGCCACAAAAAAGAAAATTACAGCCCAACATCTCTCATGAATATAGACGCAAAAAATCTCAACAATATTCTAGCCAATAGAATTCAGCATCGTATCAAAAAAATAATACACCACAAACAAGTAGGATTCATACCAGGTATGCAAGAATGGTTCAACATTAGAAAATATATCAACATAGTCCACGACATAAATAAAAGGAAAGAAAAGAATCACATGATAATCTCCATTGATGCAGAAAAGACAGTCATCAAAGTCCAACACCCATTCCTGATAAAAACCCTCAATAAAATAGGTATAGAAGGGAAATTTCTCAACATAATAAAGGGCATCTATGCAAAACCAATGGCCAACATCATTCTTAACTGAGAGAGGCTGAAAACATTCCCCTTGAAAACAGGAACAAGACAAGGATGCCCTTTATCACCACTCCTATTTAACATTGTGCTGGAAGTTCTAGCTAAAGCAATGAGGCAAGAAAAAGAAATAAAGGGCATCCAAATTGGTAATGAAGAAGTTAAACTGTCCCTGTTTGCGGATGAAATGATACTATACATAGAAAACCGTAAAGACTCCAGGAGAAATCTACTGGAACTAATAGAAAGATTCAGCAGAGTAGCAGGATACAAGATAAACATACAAAAATCAGTTGGATTCCTATGCACCAATAAAAAGAATGATGAAAGGAAATCAGGAAAACAATACCATTTATAACAGCCCCTAAAAAAATAAAATACTTAGGAACAAAGCTAACCAGGGATGTAAAAGACCTATACAAAGAAAACTACAAAACACTTCTGCAAGAAACACAAAGGGCTCTACATAAATGGAAAAACATACCATGCTCATGAATAGGTAGACTCAATATTGTGAAAATGAGAATTATACTCAAGGAGTTTACAAATACAACGCAATCCCAATCCATTCTCAACCAACAATATTCTTCAAAGAGATGGAAAAACTAATCATTAACTTTACATGGAGAGGGAAGAAACCCCAGACAAGTAAAGCACTATAGGGGAAGAAGAATATAGTTGGAGGACTCACCCTACCTGACCTCAGAACCTACTATACAGTGACAGTAGTCAGAACAGCCTGGTACTGATACAACAACAGATACATTGACCAATGGAACATAATTGAGAACCAAGAGGTAAATTCTTCCACTTACGGTCACCTGATCTTCAACAAGGGCCCAAAGTCCATCAAATGGGGAAAAGACAGTCTTTTTAACAAATGGTGCTGGCAAAACTGGATAGCCATCTGCAAAAAATGAAACAGGACCCATACCTCATGGCACATACAAAAACTAATTCAAAATGGATCAAAGACCTAAATATAAAGCCCAAAACTATAAAGTTCATAGAAGAAAAAACAGGGCCAACGCTACAAGCCTTAATACACAGCATTAACAAGATACAAACCATAACCATCAACACACAAACCCCAGAAGATAAGCTAGATAACTGGGATCTTCTAAAAACCAAACACCTGTACTCTTCAAAAGACTTCACCAAAAGAGTAAAAAGAGAACCTACAGACTAGGAAAAAAAATTTGGACAGTACAAGTCAGACAAAGGTCTAATCTCCATAATCTACAAGAAAATCCAACACCACTACAACAAAAAGACAAATTATCCTATTAAAAAATGGGCAAAGGAAATGAACAGACACTTCACCAAAGAAGACATTCAAATGGCCAACAGACACATGAGGAAATGCTCGCGATCACTAGCCATTAGAGAAATGCAAATTAAAACCACAATGAGATACCATCTCACCCCGGCATTACTGGCACGAATCAAAAACACTGGAAATAACAAATGTTGGAGGGGCTGTGGGGAGATCAGAACACTTATGCACTGCTGGTAGGAATGCAAAATGACACAACCATTTTGCAAAATGATATGGCGCTTCCTCAGAAAGCCAGCAATAGACATACCATTCAATCCAGCAATCCCACTCCTAGGAATATATCCTAGAGAAATAAGAGTCATCACTCGAATAGACATATGCACACCTATGTTCACGGCAGCATTGTTCACAATAGCAAAAAGATGGAAACAACCTAGATGCCCATCAAAAGATGAATGGATAAACAAACTATGGTACATACACACAGTGGAGTACTATGCAACGAGAAAGAACAACAATGAATCTGTGAAGCATCTCATAACATGGATGAAACTGGAGGACATTATGCTGAGTGAAATAAGTCTATCACAAAAGGACAAATATTGTATGAGACCTCTATTGTAAAATCCCGTGAAAAAGTTTACACACAAAAAGTAACTATCTTTGTTGCTTATCAGGGATGGAAGGGGTGGGGGGGAAATACTAAACAGGCAATAGATAAGTGGTATCTTGGGTGAAGGGTGAGACAGTACAGAACACAGGGGAAACTAGCACAACTTGTACAAGGAAAGTTCATGGAAGCTCCATAGACACATCCAAACTCCCTGAGCGACTGTATTGCTGGGCGGAGGGCTATGGGGACCATGGTCTCAGGGACCATCTAGCTGAATTGGCGTAACACAGTTTATAAAGACAATGTTCTACATTCCACCTTGGTGTGTAGCATCTGGGGTCTTAAAAGCCTGTGGGCAGCCATCTAAGATACTCCACTGGTCTCATCCCTTCGGGAGCAAGGGAGAATGAAGAGAACAGGATACAAGGAAAATACTAGTCCAAAGGACTAACGGACCACAGCCACCAAGGCCTCCACCAGACTGAGTCCAGTACAGCTAGATGGTGCCTGCCTACCACCACTGATGGCTCTGACTGGGATCACAACAGAGGGTCCTGGACAGAGCTGGAGAAGGAAGTAGAACAAAATTCTAACACACACAAAAAAGAGACCAGATTTACTGGCCTAAAGGAGACTGGAGAAACCCCGAGAGTATGGCCTCCAGATACCCTTTTAGCTCAGTGGTGAAGTCACTTCTGAGCTTTTCCATTCAGCCAGGGATTGGACAGCCTCATAAAACAGAGGCACAGTAGTCCAGGGGTAAGGGTTATAAAGTAGAAGGGGACACGAAAGCTGGTGATAGGGAACCCAAGGTTGAGTAACGATAGTGCTGATGTGTTGTGAGGTTGTTAACCATTGTCATAGGGCAACATGTATACTGACTGTTTAATGAGAAACTATTTTGTTCTGTAAACCTTCATCTAAAGTAAGAATAGCAGCACAATTGGAAGAGTGTAGTCGTTGTCACTGAACTGTGCATGTAGAAATTTTTGAAATGGTGTATCTTTGGCTACGTATATTTTCAGCCCCACCCCCACCCCAAAAAAGAAAAAAGGTTGAGAAGGGATCGGGTTGACATGTCATGGGGTTGTTAATCAATGTCATAAAACAATATGTGTACTACTTTTTAATGAGAAACTATTTGTTTTGTAAACCTTCACCTGAAGTACAATAAAAAAATAAAAATAAAAAATAAATAAATAAAAGCATTTGCCTAGAGTTTCTTGGGGACTCTTCATTCCCAGATTTTTTTCCTCTTTACGTTATTTCATTCTCTGTCCTCAGTTTTTTCACCTTATTTTTGTTTTCTGCTCTCTCATGAGCTATAGCCAGTTGCTATCTGGATTTGCACAAGTATCAAAGTATAGGGAAGGAGCTCTTGTGAACTCCCAGCCCCAGAGCTGGGCACTGAGGTATTTTCCCTGAAGCCTATAGCATTTTCAGGTGAGCCAGGCCTAATAAGAGAAATATTGCTTTCTGCATCAGACTTAAAAAATTCTCTATAGCTTAAATGAACTCAAGAAGCAGTTGACTGGTCATCATATGGGTTTACAAAACAAAATGGAAATGTTGTCAGAGGAGTTTTTCACTGGATTGTGCTCACTGAAGTTTTAAGGACTTAAAAACCTTTGGTGATCCTATTATTTTCTGCTTTGAATTTTTTTTTTTTTTTATACCACAAGTTTTCATTAATGGAGATATGCTGAGTCAAGCGGCGTGTTTAAATTTTTGGTAGGTAATATGGATTTTGAGAAATATTATCTGGGACTACATGGTTACTACCAAACTTTTTGCTTTCTCAAGCCTGCTGATTGATGGGCGACTGTCTGTCCCATGAACCTTGATTGCTAAAAATATGGTGGGACGCCTTCCATTAGGTTACATGGGGGACCTCTCATTTTCAAGGTATCACTGATTTAGGAAATAACGCGTTATTATTCCCTCTCCTTGAGCATATAGAACGTGACCCAGCTGGAGCTGGGCTCACAAGGACTCACAAGGACACATCAACTAGGCCCTGTGGTATAAAGACAGTACCTAAAATAATCTTGGAAAACATCTTTGAGGAAAACTCTCACATAAAGCCCATCAAACACAATGCAAAAGACTTTCCCCTCTTATCTTTTTCTATTAGCATGTAGTGAATAGATATTTGTTGGACCAGTGAAGACCCTCCTGACTCTCCTTACTGAAACCTGTACCAAGGATTGTTAAGAAAGACAATTCAAAATGTAGGATCACAGTTTCTAGTCAATCTGGAAAGGTTAAGCTTTCAATGGTTTTGCCCATTTGTAATGTTAATATATACTGATCGCTCTGTAACTGTTCTTTGGAGTCAGGCAGACATGGCTGTGGCTGGCAGCATGCTTGTCCATCTTCTCACTTTTGTCCTTTCTGTAATATTTCCTTGGATTCAGGCAGACATTCTAGCTCTGGCAGCATGTTTGTCTGCTTCCCGCTTCTGCCCTTTTTGAATATATGCCTAATAAAACTTTCTTTTTGCTTTACTAAACTTTGTGATGTTTTTCCTCTACAACATCACACACACACAAACCCAAAACCAAGCCCACCAGCGCTCCCAAACTGTCACACAGGAGATCATAAATAGGCTTATAAGGCATACCCAGGGGTAAAAAAGCTGAAAGAGATAAAATTTTTACCCAATCACATTTCCTGGTTGCACTACCTTACTTGCAAGCCTCATACTCCAGGTATTTTACTTCAACTAACATTTCTTTCGCCTTTTGCCGTTACACAAGTCCCCACTGAAGAGTAGCAAATACTTTCAGCAGGTAAAGCATACTCGCAAAGAATTCCAGAGGCATAAAAAGTGGTGGGATACCATATGTCCACAGGTCATCAAAGAGTTTAAGAGAAAATAATGAGTGAGTGGATGTCATTGAACGGGCTGAGACCTTGAACTACTGATTTCACAGATGGGGTACTAGTTAGCATCCTATATACTGAGATTTGGGGAACCTTAGATAGCCCCTCACTTACTTATCAATGACTCTAAAATCTCTATTTATCTCTGCTATTCAAAAGTTTTTCTTTGGCTTAATTCTTAGAGGATTCCCTGGGTGGTACAGACAGTTAACACACTAGGTTGGTTAACATACATCAGAGGTACCTTGGGAAAAAGGCCTGGTGATCTACTTCCAAAAAATCAGCCATTAAAAACCCTATGGAGCACAGTTCTACTCTGACACACATGGGGTCACCACGAGTTGGGGTTGACTGAACAGCAACTGGTTTAATGCTTCAGATTTTTAGGATCCCACTGTTAAAATGCATTTGGTTCTCAGAGAGTTATATTAACCACAAAAACTAACTTTTTTTTTAAGCATTTTACAATATAAAAAACAAATTTCATTCATTGCCTCGTTTACTCATTGCAAAAACCTTGCTGTTTTCTCACAAGTATTAGAGAGGAGGAGCAGGAACCTTAGAGTATTATGCTTAAGTTTTGGAGCTAAAATTTGAGCCTGACATTTTACTCTTAATCTGGTAATTATTCCTTTGTCCTGATGATAACTATTAATCATAAATATCTTAGCATAGTTTGGTTTATCATGTAATAAGCTAGAAAGTCGACCTCACCTGAAGCGGAGCCTCAGACTCCGTAGCAGCTATTCACCACTAGCCATTCAGGGACGTTTTTTTCTTAAACTTTGATCTGGGAGGTTCCTGCAAGATGGCGCTCTAGGCAGAAGCACCACACCGTTCCTCCACAGCAAAGGTCTGAAAAACTAAACCAAACAGAGAATGCAACAATCCTGAAATCCTAGAACATCAAATGGAGATAAAGAACTCAGCCGAGCACCAAATGGAGTGAGAATACTGAAAGAGATTGGAGAGTGAGGAGAGATTCATGCAGAGGTCCCCTAACAGCTAACGCAGTACAGATCCACCATCTTGGACTCCTATCTCAGACCAGCAAACGGGGGGACGAGAAAGCAGCCTCACGGAGCGTCCAGTGGGAGACAAAACAGCAGGTAATTTGTGGTGTGCGCTTTCCCACCCTCCACCCCTCTTCGCCCAGGCTCAGGTTCCTCTACTTCCCGTGGCCACAGTCTCTTGACTGGGAATCACCAGCTGCTTGGATTCCACACACCCAAGTGGGCGGCTCTCTGGGTGCCATTTGTTGGCTGCTAGTGTTGCTTTTTTTTTCTGCTTCTTTTGATTTCTCACTTGACTCTCGCCACCTCCCCCTCCTTTCACTCAAGTGCCTGGCTCCATGCGCCATCTTTGCTTCTTCCTGAGGGACTCCAGAGTGCCAGCAATTTGTGATATACACTTTCCCACTCTCCACACTTCTTCACCCACACTCGGCCTCCTCTGCTTCCCACGAACACAGTCTCTTGTCCAGAAACATCAGCCCACACTGGCTCTCTGAGAGCCATTTGTTGGCTGCTGGTGTTGCTATTTTTTTTCTTTTTCTGCTTCTTTGGATTTCTTGCTTGCCTTTTGCCGCCTCCCCTTCCTTTCGCTCGAGTGCCTGGCTCCATGCGCTGTCTTTGCTTTTTCCTGAGGGACAGCGGAGCTCCATTCGAGTGTGGAGCTGCTTCCCAGTCTGGGCTAACGCGCTGGTGGGATCCCAGGGCTTTTCTTCTTTTTGAATTGTTTGTCTGTTTTCTTTTCCTTTTCGTGAGTTGGGATCCCTTTCTGGCCAGACAGAGCTGTGTGCCAGGTAGACCCCCCTTCAGCTTCCACAGACATGCAGAGGGATCCCTGAGGACATTTCTTTTTTTGTTGTTTTTTTTTTTCCTGTTTTTTTGGGGGGCCTTTCTTGTTCTTTTTTGTTTTGTTTTCTTTTCTTTTCCCTCATTTTCCCCTTTGTCTTTCTTCATTGCTCAGTTTCTCATCTCTCTATATCTTTCTTCTCTTTCTGATCCCTGAACACCAGGCGTTATATGCCTCTGCGCCTTCTGGCCAGGCTGTGCTGCGACACCTGAGAGCAACTTCCCCAGACCTCATAGCTGCATCGGTGGGATCCCTGAGAACACTGCGGTTCTTTAACCTTTCTGATTTTTATTTGTTCATTCTTTTCTTTTCTTCCTCTTCCCCCTTCTGTTTTTCTCCACTTAATATTCTCTCATCTCTCCATTCCAACGGCAAGCTCCCCTAGCATTCTTTTTTGTTTGTTTGCATGTTTTTTGGCTCCTGTTCCTCTCTCCTCTATCGCATATTCAGCTTAGCTCCACACATAACCATCTCCCCGCTACATCCTGCCTGCCTGCACCGTGTGATTGACATCACACCACCAAGCAGTGCAGGCACGGCCTACTGGAACCTGCCCAGCACTGATTACTGACCCACCAAGGTGGCTGTAGTGAGTGCCACAAACAACCCACCCCAGTGGCTCCTCTTCAGCTAGACCTGCCCTGCTGTACCATATCTGAGTGACTGAACCTGCCAGTTGGAGAAGGCGGTGAAAAGTATTGAGTGCACAGATGAGCAAACAACAAAGAAAACACAGTCTACCTGCTCAGACATAGTCAAATTTTTTTTTAAAAAGGGATGAAACAAACAAATCTACAATCAATAAATGAAAAAAATAACTACTGAATTCCCCAAAAACAGCAAACAATATCAAAACATTCACAAAAACAGGACAGGATGGTTCCAGTAGGTGTCCAAATTAAAACACCAGATGACTCTCCCGTGGAAGAAAATGCACTAGAAGTACCTGATAGGGAATTGAAATCTTTAATATTCAGAATTTTCCAAAAAATGAGGCAAAAATCTGACAAATGTGAGGAAAAAAATAGACAAATTCATGGAAAATACTGACAAAAAGTTGGAAGAATTCAAGAAGATGATGCAGGAACAAAATGCCAAAATAAATTCACAACTATAAACTATACAAAAACAACAATTAGAAATCCAAAAGATAAACAACAAGATTTCAGAAATAGATGATGTCATAGAAGGGCTGAGAAGCAGATTTGAAACCATGGAAGACAGGATCAGTGGAACTGAAGACAAACACTTGGATACAAATCTGTATCAGGAAAATTCAGAAAAAAGAACAAAGAAAAATGAAGAGACCCTGAGAGTTATGTGGGATACAATTAAAAGCAAAAATTTACGAGTGATTGGCATTCCAGAATGGGGAGAAAACAGAAAACACAGAGAGGATCATTGAGGAAGTGCTGACAGAAAACTTTCCCAATATAATGAAAGATGAAAAGCAGGCCATCCAAGAAGTTCAACCAACTCCATATAGGATAGACCCAAAA
This sequence comes from Dugong dugon, assembly GCA_030035585.1. Taxonomy (NCBI): domain Eukaryota; kingdom Metazoa; phylum Chordata; class Mammalia; order Sirenia; family Dugongidae; genus Dugong; species Dugong dugon. Next base: position 160,722,160 of record CM057462.1, read on the forward strand.
AGAAAATCACCAAGGCATATCATATTCACACTCACCAAAACCAAAGACAAACAAAGAATCCTGAGAGAAGCTCGTGAAAAACAAGAAGTCACATACAAAGGAGAAACAATAAGACTAAGCTCAGATTATTCGGCAGAAACCATGCAGGCAAGAAGGCAGTGGGATGACATATATAAAATCTTGAAAGAAAAAAATTGTCATCCAAGAATAATATATCCTGCAAAACTCTCATTCAAATTTGATGGTGAAATTAGGTCATTTCCAGATAAACAGAAAATAAGGGAATATGTAAAATTCAAACCAAACTTACAAGAATTATTAAAGGGAGTTCTTCCATATGAGGACAAACAGCTTCAGCCCTCAGGCAGGACCTAGGACACAGGATCGTACGAGCCAGATAGCAATCTAGGAAATGAACTATTGAGGACTATCCAAAACCAAAAGAAATACAACATGGAATCAGAGCAGTCAATAAATTGATGAAAACAACATCAAAACAATGAAAGAGGGAATAAACGGCATAGGTATAGAACCTTCTAATGGAGAGGAAGGCAAGGCGATACCAAGTAAGTGTAGACTGCTTCAAACTTAGAAAGATAAGGGTAAAATTCATGGTAACCACAAAGAAAGTTAACAAAACAACTCATAAAAATAAAGACAAAAAACATAGAGACTCAGCAAAAACAAAACCTACAAAAACAAAATAAATATAAAAAAAAATTCACAAACAAAAGGAACTAGGCACAAGAGAGTAAGAAGAACAAAGAAAACTTCAGCACCACAAAAAAAAGCACTACAAAATGACACCAACAAACTCACATCTATCAATAATTACACTGAATATAAATGGACTCAATGTACCCATAAAGAGACGGAGAGTCACAGAATGGATAAGACAAAAGGATCCATCAGTATGCTGTCTACAAGAGACATACCTTAGAAACAAAGATGTGAATTTATTAAAAGTCAAAGGTTGGAAAAAAATATATCAACCTAACAACTACCAAAAAAGAGCAGGAGTGGCAATTCTACTCTCAGATAAAATAGACTTTAAAACAAAATCTACCATAAAAGACAAAGAAGGACACTATATAATGATTAAGGGGACAATCCATCATGAAGACATAACCATAATAGACATCTACGCACCCAATGACAGGGCTCAAAAATACATAAAACAAACTCTAACAACACTGAAAAGAGAAATTGACGGTTCCACAATAATAGTAAGAGACTTCAACACACCACTCTCAGTAAAGGGCAGAACAACTAAGCAGAAACTCAGCAAAGATACAGAAGACCTAAGGGGCACAATCAGCCAACTTGACCTCATAGACATATATAGAACACTCCATCCATCCACTGCAAAGTACACATTCTTTTCCAATGCACATGGAACAGTCTTCAGAATAGACCACATCTTAGGCCACAGAGCAATCCTCAACAAGATCCAAAACGTTGACATAATTCAACGTATCTTCTCTGACCACAATGCCATCAAGGTAGAAATTAACACTAGAAAGAGCAAGGAAAAAAATTCAACTACATGGAAACTGAATAATGCCCTGCTTACACATCAGTGGGTAATAGAAGAAATCAGAGATGGAATCAAAAAATTCCTAGAATCAAATGAGAATGAAAACACATCATACCAAAACTTTTAGGACACAGCAAAGGCAGTCCTCAGAGGACAATTTATAGCAATAAATGCACATATCAAAAAAGAAGAAAGGGACAAAATCAAAACATTAACTACAGAACTCAAACAAATAGAAAGAGAACAGCAAAAAAAAGCCCACAACCAGAAGACGAAAGGAAATACTAAAGATCAGAGTAGAAATAAATGAAATAGAGAACAGAAAAACAATAGAAAGAATGAACAAAACCAAAAGTTGGTTCTTTGAAAGAATCAACAAAATCGACAAACCACTGGCCAGACTGACAAAAGAAAAACAGGAGAGGACACAAATAAGCCAAATAAGAAATGAAATGGGGGACATTACAACAGACCCAACTGAAATAAAAAAGATTATAACAGAATATTGTGAAAAACTATACTCCAATAAATTTGAAAACCTAGAGGAAATGGATAAATTTCTAGAAACACACGGCCTACCCAAACTACAACAAAGTGATGTGGAAAATATGAAGAGACCCATAACAAGAGAAGAGATTGAAAAGGTAATAAAAAAAACTCCCAACCAAAAAAATCCCTGGCCCTGATGGCTTCACTGGAGAATTCTACAAAACATTTACAGAAGAGCTTGTACCAGTTCTACTCAAACTATTTCAGAGCATAGAAGAGGAAGCAACACTTCCGAATTCATTCTATGAAGCCAACATAACGCTGATACCAAAACCAGGCTAAGACGTCACAAAAAAAGAAAATTACAGACCAATATCTCGCATGAATATAGATGCAAAAATTCTGAACAAAATTCTAGCCAATAGAATTCAGTATCATATCAAAAAAATAATACACCACGACCAAGTAGGATTCATACCAGGTATGCAAGGATGGTTCAACATTAGAAAATCAATCAACGTAATCCACCACATAAATCAAAGGAAAGAAAAGAATCACATGATCATCTCAATTGACGCAGAAAAGGCATTTGACAAAGTCCAACACCCATTCCTGATAAAAGCTCTCAATAAAATAGGTAAAAAAGGAAAATTTCTCAACATAATAAAGGGCATCTATGCAAAACCAACAGCCAACATCATTCTTAATGGAGAGAGGCTGAAAACATTCCCCTTGAAAACAGGAACAAGACAAGGATGCCCTTTATTACCACTCCTATTTAACATTGTGCTGGAAGTTCTCGCTAGAGCAATAAGGCAAGAAAAAGAAATAAAGGGCATCCAAATTGGTAATGAAGAAGTTAAACTGTCCCTGTTTGCAGAAGATATGATACTATACACAGAAAACCATAAAGACTCCACGTGAAATCTACTGGAACTAATAGAAAGATTCAGCAGAGTAGCAGGATACAAGATAAACATTCAAAAATCAGTTGGATTCCTATACACCAGTAAGGAGACCGATGAAAAGGAAATCAGGAAATCAATACCATTTTCAATAGCCCTGAAAAAGATAAAATACTTAGGAATAAATCTGACTAGGGATGTAAAAGACCTATAGAAAGAAAACTATAAAACACTACTGCATGAAACCCAAAGGGATCTACATAAATGGAAAAACATAGCATGCTCATGGATAGGCAGATTCAAAATTGTGAAAATGAGAATTATACTCAAGCAATTTACAAATACAACGGAATCCCGATCCAAATGCCAGCAACGTTCTTCAAAGAGATGGAAAAACTTATCATTAACTTTATATGGAAAGGGAAGAAGCCCCGAATAAGTAAAGCACTACTGAAGAAGAAGAATAAAGTTGGAGGACTCACACTACCTGACTTCAGAACCTACTATACAGCTAAAGTAGTCAAAACAGCGTGGTACTGGTACAACGACAGATACATTGACCAATGGAACAGAATTGAGAACCCAGATGTAAATCCATCCACCTACGGTCACCTGATGTTCGACAAGGTCCCAAAGTCCATCAAATGGGGAAAAGACAGTCTTTTTAACAAATGGTGCTGGCAAAACTGGACATCCATTTGCAGAAAAAATGAAACAGGATCCATACCTCACACTGGATACAAAAACTACTTCAAAATGTATCAAAGACCTGAATATGAAGTCTAAAACTATAAAGTTCATAGAAGAAAAAATAGGGCCAACACTTCAGGCCTTAATACATGGCATTAATAGGATACAAACCATAACCATCAATGCACAAAACACAACAGATAAGCTAGATAACTGGGATCTTCTAAAAATCAAACACCTATGCTCTTCAAAAGACTTCACCAAAAGAGTAAAAAGAGAACCTACAGACTAGGAAAAAAAATTTGGACAGTACAAGTCAGACAAAGATCTAATCTCCATAATCTATGAGAAAATCCAACACCACTACAACAAAAGGACAAATTATCCTTTTAAAAAATGGGCAAAGGAAATGAACAGACACTTCACCAAAGAAGACATTCAAATGGCCAACAGACACATGAGGAAATGCTCGCGATCACTAGCCATTAGAGAAATGCAAATTAAAACCACAATGAGATACCATCTCACCCCGGCATTACTGGCACGAATCAAAAACACTGGAAATAACAAATGTTGGAGGGGCTGTGGGGAGATTAGAACACTTATGCACTGCTGGTAGGAATGCAAAATGACACAACCATTTTGCAAAATGATATGGCGCTTCCTCAGAAAGCCAGCAATAGACATACCATTCAATCCAGCAATCCCACTCCTAGGAATATATCATAGAGAAATAAGAGTCATCACTTGAATAGACATATGCACACCTATGTTTATGGCAACATTGTTCACAATAGCAAAATGATGGAAACAACGTAGTTGCCCATCAACAGATGAATGGATACACAAACTATGGTAGGTACACACAATGGAGTACTATGCAATGAGAAAGAACAACAATGAATCTGTGAACCATCTCATAACATGGATGAAACTGGAGGACATTATGCTGAGTGAAATAAGTCAGTCACAAAAGGACTAATGTTGTATAAGACCTCTATTGTAAAAACCCATGAAAAAGTTCACATGCAAAATCTAACAATCTTTGTTGGTTACCAGGGATGGGAGGGGTAGGGGGGTAAATACTAAATAGGCAATAGATAAGTGGTATCTTGGGTGAAGGGTGAGACAGTACAGAACACAGGGGAAACTAGCACAACTTGTACAAGGAAAGGTCATGTAAGCCCTATAGACACATCCAAACTCCCTGAGCGACTGAATTGCTGGGCAGAGGGTGTGGGGACCATGGTCTCGGGGAACATCTAGCTCAATTGGCATGACAACTTATAAAGACAATGCTCTACATTCTACCTTGGTGAGTAGTGTTTGGGGTCTTAAAAGCCTGTGAGCGGCCATCTAAGAGACTCCACTGGTCTCATCCCTTTGGGAGCAAGGGAGAATGAAGAGAACAGGATACAAGGAAAAGATTAGTCCAAAGGACTAATTGTCCACAGCTACCAAGGCCTCCACCGGACTGAGTCCAGTACAGCTAGATGGTGCCCGGCTACCACCACTGACTGCTCTGACCAGGACCACAACAGAGGGTCTGGACAGAGCTGGACAAGATGTAGAGTACAATTCTAACTCACATAAAAAATACCAGATTTACTGGCCTATAGGAGACTGGAGAAACCTCGAGAGTATGGCCCCCAGACACCCTTTTAGCTCAGTGGTGAAGTTACCTCCGAGGTTCACTGTTCAGCCTGGGAGTGAACAGTCCCGTAAAACCAAATTTGACTAATGAGGTACAGGAGTCCAGTGACAAGGGACAGAAGGCAGAAGGGGACAAGGACGCTGGTGATAGGGAACACAAGATTGAGTAAGGATATTGTTGATGTGTTGTGAGATTGTTAACCATTGTCATAGGGTAACATTTGTAGTAACTGTTAAATGAGAAACTATTTTGTTCTGTAAGCCTTCATCTTAAGTGAGAATAACAGCACAATTGGAAGAGCGTAGTCAATGTCACTGAACATTGTATGTAGAAATTTTTGAAATGGTGTATCTTTGGCTATGTGTATTTTCACCAAAAAAAAAAAAAAGTTGAGAATTTAGAGGGTTAATATGTTGTGGGGTTGTTAACCAATGTCATAAAACAATGTGTGTACTACTATTTCATGAGAAACTATTTGTTCTGTAAGCCTTCACCTGAATTATAATAAAATAAAATAAAAAATTTAAAAAAAAAATCAACTTTGATCTGTAGATCACCTGGAACAGAATTAATTTGGGGTAGTAGGAGCTCCTTGTTAAAAACTCAGATTCTTGGCCTCTATCCCAGGTCTACTGACTCAGTTTCTCAAGGATAGGACCCAGGAACCTGTCTTTTTAAAACAAGCATCCAGTTGAATCTATGTGCCATAGGCTTTGAGAAGCAGTCAGTCGTGGCTCAATGGTTGAATTCTCACCTTCCATGCAGAAGATCCTGGTTAGATTCCTGGCCAATGCACCTCAAGCATAGCAATTGTCCATCTGTGATGCTGACCAGGTTTCAGTGGAACTTCCAGACTAAGACTAGGAAGAGTGACCTGGAGATCAATCTACTTCTGAAAATCAGCCTATGAAAACCCTATGGAGCACAGTGATCCAATCCCGTTGTGCATGAGCTTGCCATGAGTTGGGGCCTGACTCAATAGCAGCTAACAACAGGATGTGAGAAGCAGTAGTTTAGCAGCCAGACCTCCCTTCCTAGAGCCGTTGCCACACACCTTTTCTGCTGAGTTTCTGGAGTTTGACTGCTTGGGTGGAATGGGTCACAGTCAATACACATCCCTGAAGATTCCTGGTTGGAATTTTCTCTCTTAGCCAAAAAATGCCTCCATCATCCCACCCAACAAGGCAGGATATTTTCCAGACTGGCCCAGAGGAAAAGCCAATCATTGTTCTCATTCTGACTAATTGGAAACAGTCTGGCCACAAACACCTCCCTTTGTGCCTTTCCTCTTCTACAGGGCTTGGGCAGGGCTGCAGTGAGGTTGCTGGAGGGCAGCCTGGTGGGATCCAGAGCAGAATAATTGCAACTACAATGCCTTCTGTCATTAAGTCCTGAGAGGAATGCTGAGTTGAACAATGGAAAATGTCTCTGTTGTCCTTAGGAGGATTTCTGTAATTGTCCCAACTCAAGGACCTGAGTATCAAATGAAATTCTTTTGTCTGTATTGTCCCACAATTTTTTGGAATTTCCTATGGTCTCTTGCAATAATGGCAATTTGCTTACAATCTTGCAATAGACTGCCCTCAATTTGTTTCAGCTGGTCTGGAGATTTTTTGAGTAACCTACGTGAACTACAATTAGGAAAGGTTCTTGATTTCTTTTTGCTTGCTTAGAGAAGGAAAGAGGGTAAATCAATGTCTCCAATAAACAGCAAACCAAAAAACCAAACCCACTGCCATGGAGTCGTTTGACTCATAGCGACCCTACAGGACAGAGAGTAGAACTGCCCCATAGGGTTTCCAAGGCGCGACTGGAGAATTTCAACTGCCTACCTTTTGGTTAGCAGCCTGAGCTCTTAACCACTGAGGAACCTGGGCTCTGTAGTGGTAGTAGTGGTAGTAAAAACATTTATTGAGCATTTATTTCTTTCCAGTGTCTGTGCTAAATGCTTTATGTGAATTTTTTTTCATTTAATCCCCCCAAGAACCTTACAAATAAAGTACTATTTTTATTTTCACTTTACAGATGAGAGAATAGAGTCTTTGAAAGCTGAAATAACTTTTTTAAGGTCGAACAGGTAAGCATTAGAGCAGTGGTTTTCGTCAGAGAAGTCTATTCCCAAAGCCATAATTCTTTTTGCTATAGTTTGTGTCCCTCCTTGTCATATATAATCTCTCCTATAACACAACATAGGAGTCCCTGGGTGGTGCAAATGGTTAAGCCTTTGACTACTAGCTGAAATGTTGGCGATTCTAAGCCACCCAGAGCTGCCTCGGAAGACAGGCCTGGCAGTCGGCTATGTCAATCCACAAGGAAAGAATAGTTCAATTAATTAATATCAGAGGCCATGAAACCCCTAAACGGACTTAATAGAAGCCAGAAGTTGATTTTCTCCTGAAAAAGGCAGGAATTAGGTGGAGGCCACCAGGCAATATGACTTGATACATTGCTTAATCTTTCTTCCTCTTTTCTGTGTGCTCTAAGCTTCTGCATTGCTAAGGTGAAGAAGTAAGACATGGCTTCTAGAAGATGATAAAGAATTATCTGCAAGGCAAAAATGGGTTCTACTTGAAACAGGAGAAATTTGGAGAATAAAATTACCCCCCAAGTTATGTTCCCATGGGTGGGACAAGTGTTAATTAATTACAAATTCAGTGTTAGGATTGTTTATAACCCATCCCATGATGGTGAGTAATACCTTATTTTGGCCATATGGATTACTACTTTTCATAATTAAGACCATGAAGGTTCTCACTGTACCTCACCACATTTAAGCGTTTTATAAAAGTGGTAGAATATTACAGGTGGCAAAGAGGAAGGAGATAACTTATCCATAAGTATTTAAAGACTACATTTGCAGCTTCAATACATCCAGACGTTTACAAAGCATTGAGGCGATTATATATTTGGTAATCATGCCGCCAAATGTCTAGCCATTTGAAAACATCTGGATGATTGAATGTTCATCCAGATATTCAGTCTTGAGTAGATACTTGGCAACTGCAAAATAGAATTTTCCACTTGGTTGGTCTGCATTTCGCAGAATTTTTAACAAACTAAATTGAATAGTTGTTCTGTATCTGTGCCATTGTCATGGCTTTGGACTGATTAACTAAGAATTGACATGGAAAAATAACTCCTAAGTCAGTGTTCTAACTATCCCACCTTTCCCAGCAGTAACATATTGTTTTCCTTTTTTAGTTTAGTTGGTAGTGTTGAGTAAACAAACTCTTTGTAGGAGTTTAGAGGAGAAGACAATGTGGTAATATTTTAGACCCTGTGATTGGGGATGAAAGGACCTGAGGAGTTCAAGCCCTAGCTATGCCTCTTGCTGTTGTTAGTTGCTGTCAAGTCATTTCTAACTGTAAAAATGGTGTGGCAGATGCATCTGACCTCCTCTAACTTCACAAGGTGGAAGGAGAATTAAGATCAACAGTCCAACGCTGATTCCTATGAGGCAAAGCTCAGACATGCCTCCTCTCTCTGCCATTTTTAGCCATTCCGAACACTAACCGTCCCTCCCACAGCACTCTCTACTTCTCTGCTGGGTTCAATAATTCATTGCAACAGCTACACAGAACTCACAAATAATACGTCCAATTGTGGAATTTATTAGGGAAGTAACAGTTACATTTCAGGCTCAGGAACACTCAGGATATAGTTTCTCCCATCAGGACAGCCTTTTCCCATCTGTGCTCACAGGCACACCTCTACCTGGCCCTCAGTCTCTGCCCAAAGGCACTCAGCTTTCTCTCTTCATGGGCCCAGAAGCCCACCACGACATCTCCTGCTGCCAGGTCTCTGCTGCTGTGTCTCTGCTGCCTTCGATGTTACAGCTGTCTCCTGGTTCCAGGAGCTTCTCAGTTCAAGGATACCAGGTCCAAAGGACGTGCTGGCTCCTGATTGTTCTTCCTTCGTGGTGGTAGGATCCTCTCTCTTTCCCATCTGGGGTAGCTCATTTCAAGTCCAGCAGGATGGCAAAAATGACCAATCCTTTTGTTGGGCCACAATTTCCCTATCACACAAACCAGCCCAATCACCTGGGTGGGAGTTACAAGACCATGGCGAGAAAGGCCACACAAGCTCTGTCCATTGAACAGCACTGACTCATAGTGACCCCACATGTACAGAGTAGGACTGCTCCATAGGGTTTTCAAGGCTGTCACCTTTTGAGAGCAGATTGCCTGGCCTGTCTTCCAACGTGCTGCTGTATTGGTTGCAACTGCCAGCCATTTCAAGTAGTCAAGCCTCTTACCAATTGTATAACCTTGCGCAACTATATTAACATCCCAATAACAGTTTGTCTTCTGTGAAATAAGTATAATAATAATAACTGATCTCCCACTTGGGAGTTTGTTGTGATGATCAACAAACCCCAAATGAGATAAGTATCAAATGAGAAAAGAAATGTGACCATTTTTGTGAAGTGCTACATGGTAAATGTACACGGGAATGTGTATGTTTATGCCACTGGTGCATGTGAATAGTTTTGCTTCTATTTCCCTCCATTTAAGTACACTTAATGCTACATAATACCCAGCTTTGTGCTAATAGGGGAAAAATTTTTTTACAAAGAATGACTAGGAAATGCATTATAATTTAAAGCAGTAAATGTCAAATGGCCTAAAATGATAAGAAAAATTTTCAAGAAATTCTGTCCCTGACCTTGAATTTTCTCTCTTACTCTCAAATAGGTCCTTTGCCCATAAGCCTTCTGCATTTTCAACTCAGGTTCTTCTAAAGCTAGTTGCTCTGTGTGGAATAAACTTCCTTTATGTTTCTAAATGTTCAGATTTTAGGAATTTTTCCTGCTCCATCTAAAATGTCAACTTTCCATGAATATTTCACTCATTCTACGGAAGAATCATGACTTTAAAGATCTGAATTTGAGACCTGAGTCTGCCAATTAACAATTGTGTGACTTTGGTATTGCAATTATTCTCTTGGAATTTTGATTGCTTCAGTAGGATTTATCATATCTGATAGAGTGAAGTGAAAATTGAATAGGACCTATCCTTTCCAAAGGACCCTATCTGTATCTGTAATGCTACCTAACACTTTAATTTCTTTCTTGACTTTTTATTTTTATCAATGTTTATGCCTTAAAAAAATCAAAGAGCTATAAGATGTACAAGAGAAAAGAGGTTCTCTGTCCTCCTAATACTCAGTACTGCTTCCACTGGCAACCACTTCGAACTCTTGATCTATTTCTTATGTTTGCCTCCAGACTTCTACCATCTTTATACTGCCATTTCTTGGTTTTTCAGTTTTAAATATCTTCTACTGACTTTTCACAACGGTAAATGAGGATTTACCTCTCTTACATTTTCCTCTCTGACATATACATGTTTGCCTCCCCAATCTGTCAGTAAAACTCATTGTTTGTGTTGCTATGATTCATGAAATATTATTCATAGGTAAGCTAAGAAGAAAACAATATTATTTCCTTTTTCATACTACTTTTTATATTCTCTGAAGTTAATGATTGCTTTATTCTTTAATAGCATAGTTTAATATGCTATTTACTCCTTCTGTTTCCTTTTCTAATAATTATTTTTTAAACCACCTTCAGCCTTTAGGGCGGCCTTCTTTTCTTTTATGTGCTGCAAATCATGGTTGCCGACATCAGTGGGCAGGGGAAACAATAATGACTACAGGAGGTGAATAATCTGTGCTATAGTCATTTGACACTAAAAATGGTGTTAATTTTAGCCCTTATTTTTTTGGACCACCATGTTGGTTTTATATCCCACCCCCCAATCTTCTGCATTCATTGTCAAAAACTGGGACTTTTTGAGTCCTGAGAAGGATTTCTCTGGACACATGACTTTCACTGCTAAAACTGGGTCAGTACTGGGCAAACCATGATAGGCACAGTGGTTAAGAGCTATGACTGTTTACCAAAAGGTTGGCAGTTGGAATCCACCAGCCTTTCCTTGGAAACTCTATGGGGCAGTTCTACTCTGTCCTATAGAGTCGCTATGAGTCAGAATTGCCTTGATGGCAACAGGTTTCAGGTTTATCATAGGGAACCCTGGTGGTGCAGTGGTTAGGCACTCAGCTATTAACAGAAAGGTTGGTGGTTTGAACCCACAAGCTGCTCTGCAGAAGAAAGATATGGCAGTCTGCTTCTGTAAAGATTTACAGCCCTTAGCATTAATCCAAAAAACACAGAATAATAATGTTGGTGAGGATGTGGAGAGACTGGAACACTTACACACTGCTGGTAGGAATGTAAAATGGTACAACCACTTTGGAAATCAATTTGCTGCTCCCTTAAAAAGCTAGAAACAGAAATACCATACTATCCAGCAATCCTACTCCTTGGAATATATCTTAGAGAAATAAGAGCCGTCACACGAATAGATACATGCACACCCATGTTCATTGCAGCACTGTTCACAATAGCAAAAAGAGGGAAACAACCTAGGTGCCCATCAATGGATGAATGGATAAACAAATTATGGTATATCCACACAATGGAATACTACGCAACGATAAAGAGCAATGATGAATCCGTGAAACATCTTATCACATGGAGGAATCCGGAGGGCATTGTGCTGAGTAAATTTAGTCAGTCGCAAAAGGACAAATATTGTACAAGATCACTATTATAAGAACTCAAGAAAAGGTTTAAACACAGAAGAAAACATTCTTTGATGGTTATTAGGGTGGGGAGGGAGGGAGAGAGGAATTCACTAACTAGATAGTAGACAAGAATTATCTTAGGTGAAGGGAAGGACAACACACACTACAGGGGAAGTCAGCACAACTAGACTAAACCAAAAGTTAAGAAGTTTCCTGAACACAGCTAAACACTTCAAGGGACAGAGTAACAGGCACAGGGGTCTGGGGACCATGGTTTCAGGGGACATCTAGGCCAATTTGCATAAAAAAGTTTATTAAGAAAATTTTCTGCATCCCACTTTGATGAGTGGCATCTGGGGTCTTAAAAGCTAGTGAGCGGCCATCTAAGATGCATCAATTTGTCCCAGCCCACCTGGAGCAAAGGAGAATGAAGAACACCTAAGTCACAAGGAAAATATTAGCCCAAGAGACAAAAGGGCCACGTAAACCAGAGAGTGCATTAGTCTGAGACCAGAAGAAGTAAATGATGCCTGGCTACCACCAATGACCACCCTGACAGGGAAAACAACAGAGTCCCTGAAGGAACGGGAGAGAAGTGTGGAGCAGAACTCAAATTCTAGTAAAAAACTAGACTTAATGGTCTAACGGAGACTGGAGGAACCCCAGAAGACATAGCCCCAGGACTCTCTGTTAATCCAGAACTAAAACCATTCCTGAAGCCAACTCTTCAGACAAAGGTTAGACTGGCCTATAAGACATCAAATGAAACTCATGAAGAGTGTGCCTCTCAGTTCAAGAAGATACACGAGACTAGATGCGCAGCTGCTATCTGGAGGCGAGATGAGAAGGCAGAAAGGGATAAGAGCTGGTTGCATGGACACAGGAAATCCGGGGTGGAAAGGAAGAGTGTGCTGTCACATTATAGGGATAGCAACTAGGGTCACATGATAATGTGTGTATAAATTTTTGTATGAGAAACTAACTTGAGCTGTAAACTTTCACTTAAAGCACAATAAAAAAAATATTTTAAAAATTTAAAAAAGAAAAAAGATTTACAGCCTTGGAAACCCTATGGGGCAGTTCTACTCTCTCCTAAAGGGTCGCTATCAGTCAGAATGGACTTGACGGCAATGGGTTTTATCATATCATAAATTTCCAAGTTCTGAGTGTTGCTTCTGGTAGCATACTGTTCTTCTTACATAGGTGTATCCCCATCTCTTTCACTCTTGTCTCTTGCCTCAGTTACAGTTTTTGTGTGTGAGTGTGTTTTGGTTTATTTTCTTTTCTCTTTGGGATGCTGTTCTTATGTCTGTGTTCTTGTGTGTGTGTGTGTGTGTGTGTGTTGTTTGCTTATTCTTTGAATCTGGTCCTTATCTATCTTTCATATTAGACACTCTTCTCAAACATTTTTCCATACTTGGCTATCTACTGATATTTTTTGAGACAGGAATCATATCTGATTAATTTTTATGTACCCCATAGAGTTCTAGTGTATTAGTTACTAACTTAGCTCAGGCTAATTAAATTATATAATAAATAATAGTATTGAAACGGAATTGACCAGGTCACTAAATGGAATAACCAAGCTGGAAAAGTGTAGGAAGCATGGTAGCCCTGGGTAGCAAAACTAATGGTCAGTATTTTCTAGGCACAGCAGGAACTGGGAAGAGTCAGTTCAAGCTGTTGTTTGGTTGTTTTATCACTGCACAAACTTCAAATTGCAGGAAGAGAGTGTTTGATTGACCTTGTTTGAGTAATGTATCTACCCTTGGCCAGGAAAAGACAGGCGTCCTTGACTGATAGTCCCATCAGACTCTACCCAATGGGAGAGGATAATTTCCTCAAAGAAAAATGAGAAGGCTGTTCCCACAGAAGATGGAATGGCTTCTGGGCAACACTCAATAAGTATTTCATGTATGGATAGATAAATGAAAGAACAGTTCCTCTTATCTGGAAGTAAGGGATTGGAAGCAGGTTAAGAGGTGACTAAGACTTGCAATCTCTCAACCCTTATTCAACTTCTTGTCTCCAGGTGGGAAACAACAGAAACAAACTGTGGCTCATTCTTTTCCCAGTAAAGCTCCTCTTCTTGGAACCTTCCAGGGAGCTAATTCTTCTCCTCTCTGTAATCCCCAGCAGTATTCTTTATGACCCTAATCTTGCTGATTATTTTAACATAATAACTTTTTTTCCCTCAGTGGTCTTACACTACATTTTAAATTGAAATTGAAGTTTCCAGCGGGGTTCTATTTTTCTTAGATGCTCAGTTTGTGGAAGCTTTATCCTAATGTAGGGATTATAATCAAGATAGCCATAAAAGTAGATTGGACTATGTAGTGTTTAATGGAAATCAGTTTAGCCACAGTCCTTGGTAAACAGGAAGGTAAGTGAAAGGTCTTTTCAAGCTGTAAAGTACTATGTTATGGTATATAGATATTTGAATTGGTCTAGTGAATTCTGAGGTACTGTAAGTAAATTTCAGAAGTCTGGACTAAAAAGTTTCACATATCCCTTATTAACATGTTGTGCTTGGAGTTTCATCAGTTTTGCATTCTGTTTCTTAATTCCAGATACAACTTTTTGATAACAGGGCTACATGCCTACACTTTGCCCATTATTGTGTGGTCTAGGGGTAAGGGGGAAACTCTGATGATGTAGTGGTTAAGAGCTACGTCTGCTAACCAAAATGTCGACAGTTCGAATCCACCAGGTGCTCCTTGGAAACTATGGGGTAGTTCTAATTTGTCCTATAGTGTCGCTATGAGTCAGAATCGACTCGACAACAAGAAGTTTGGTTTCAGGGGGTTTAGGGATGGGACAGATTTTCAACAAAGATTATGGAAATCAAGGGGGTCCACTCTGATCTAGTGCTGTTGGGTTTTCCATTTCAGAAAATGGAGTGAGAATTTTACTAAAACTTACTTAGTATATACCAAGGTACAAATGTCATTTAGTCTCTCTGTCACCTTGTTTTTATTCTTGAGCATCAACATAATTTTCCAACCTATCTTCCTTGTTCAGATATATTTAGAGAACTTCTTTGTAGGGGTTTTTGATTTCTCAAAGCCTATTTTGGTGTTTTTGGTTTATAGCCAACCTACAATTTTGGCAGGCTTCCCTACTTACCTTGGAGGCCTGGGATTCTCCTTTCAATTCTATTCTGACTGGTTATTTAGGAGAGTGTGGAATATTTTATTTTATTTGGCCAATATCAAGTCAAATAATGTAGCCCCAGGCCAGATAGTATTGTGTTAGACAGTGCTATAGAACACAGGCCATCCCACTTACAGACTAGTGTCAGATATACTGGTCCAAAAAATGTATTCTGAAGTAGACAAATAGTCAGATAATTAAATGGTAAATAGTAGCAGATGCTCATAGATAAGACAAAAATATGAAAGGTGGTCTGCTTTGGGATTGGCAGGAAGATATGTTTCAGAGGGCAGGAATTGCTAAGTGAGGGAGTATTGCCGAGGCACAGTGATCCCTGTGATAAATCAGGCAAGGCCAGGCCTGGAGACTTCAAGAACAAGGGACACTAATTGCAGACTTTTTATTTTGTTTTGTTTCAATAAAATCAATGGGAAAAAGACCACCAAAGTCTTTAAGTAGGGTGGAGAGCTGGAATGGAGAAATCAACTGAAACTCATCTCCAGGCTCAGACAGTTTAAATTCTTTACAGGGAGATTTTTTTTTCCCCCTTGAAATGTACCATAATGTGGATCAGACAAGAAGAAATGGATGTTGAGTTAAGAGGCCTGGGGTTTCATTTGGTTCTACTGCTAACAAGATGAATGACCCTGACCAAGTTCACGTTCTAGGTCTGTTTTCTTTTTTTTTCTTTTCATTCCTAAAAGGAAAATGTTGTACTTTAAGATTCCTTTGAGCTCTGGCTTTCTGAGTTACTGATTCTACCCAAGCATCACCTGTAGACTTGGGATCACATAAGAGGAGAGCCACAGTCTATCATTTCACTTAAAATGCAGTGAGAGAATATGTCTGTATGCAAGAATGGGTATGAGTGTTTTCTTTGCGTAATTTTACTCAAGGACTTAAAAATCCCATTTTACTTATTGATTAGCATCAGCCTACTTAGCCTGACACTAAGAATAGTGGTAGATTGTGGTTGTTTAATAATTAAATGTGGAAGGAAAGAATAAATGAAGGAGATTCCATGTGAATACACCCACCAGAGTCCCTGTAAATCTTTCTGTACATTTGTATTCAAATGCTGGCACAATTAGTTGTCCACCTCTCCTCCCTTTTTCTCTTAGGATCTTTTACTGTCTTCAGACCATTTATATGCACTGGGGAGAAGGAAGAAGGAGGATTTATTTTTCTTCCTCTTCAAAATGCAAAGGTAACTTCTTTTTTCAAATCTCCAGATAAGTTCTGATGTAAGCTGTCTTAAATAGAAAAAAAAAAAAAAACATTGGAAGAGAGGAGGAAAATAGTAAATCTGTTCTTATTCAAGAAAGACAAGGGCTTATCTACTAGAGAGATGTGGCCTTTCTAAGGAGTTACACCATTTATATTCTGTAGAAGCCGAGTTCTTAAACTGAATTGAATACTTTTAGCTGGATGGGGAATATTAGTTTATTTAACACAAGATTGGACCTAATACAGGTGAATAAATAAAGGACTTGTCTGGACAAATGAGTGGAAGTAGTATTTTAGGGTCTAAATTCTTGGGAAGAAGTTCTGGTGGTAGAGCGGTTAAGCGCTCAGCTGCTAACCAAAAGGTCAGCAGTTTGAACTCACCAGCTGCTTCCTTAAAAACTGCAGCCTTGGAAACCCTGTGGGGCAGTTCTACTCTGTCCTAGGGTCTCTATGAGTCAGAGTTGACTCCAGGGTACACAATAGCAACAAACTCTTGGGAAAGAACAATGGAATATGGGTTTGGAACAAGGATGGTAACTGAATCTACATTTATTTCACTTGGCTGATATGAAACAAATCAATCTCCTTTGGACTTCCTCATCCAAAGATGGTAAATTTATGGTCTTTTCCCATGATCAAGTGCTGGGCTGTGTCTACAGAAGTGACAAATATGTATTGTCTACCTACTATGTAGGCTCTGGTGGCACAGTAGTTAAAAGGCTCTGCTGCTAACTAAAAGTTCAGCGGTTCAAATTCTCAAGTCACTTCGCAGTGTGCTTCTGTAAAGATTTACTGCCTTGGAAACCATACCTACTCTGTGCCTTGTAAGACGTTTACTAACATCTGACTTTTTCAGGTGTTTGGCATGATACAGAGGCTTTCTTTTCTATTCTTTTTAATTTTCTTTATGTTTTTGTTTCCTAGGAATATGTTCTAAAATTCTTTTATACTCCTTGCCAAGGCCATCTGGTTACATACAGAAAAAAGTGGGAATCTACAGAAAGAGTATATTCTGTTCCTTAATGTGTATGAAATCTCTACTATTAAAGTCACACAAAGACTAGGTTTCTGAAAGACACTTACTAGAATTGAGGAATGGAGTTTATAATTCTCATGGAATCCAGATTTCTGGATTTCACGGAGGTTAAGGTGACTCACCCAAGCTATGGCCTTGAGATGGTCTTTGAACCTTGAGCCGTGAAAATACTAGTCACATAAAAGTCATCTTTAAGTCAAACAATGTTCTAGCTTAATTAGTAATAGAATGGTTTGCCTTGGGCGTTGTGCTCTTTTAAAGAATTATCTATGTGTAGTAAGTTTTAGAAGCCCTGATGATGCAGTGGTTAAAGGCTTGGCTGCTAACCAAGAGGTCGGGCAGTTCGAATCCACCACCTACTCCTTGGAAACCCTATAGGCAGCTCTATTCTGTCCTATAGGGTTACTATGCATCTGAATCGACTTGAGGGCAACAGGTTTGGTTTTGTTTTTGTTTTTGTTTTTTTTTTTTTTTGGTTGGTTTTGTTTTTGTTTTTTGTTTTACTCAGTTTCAACAAAAACTACAAAGGTCAGACTAGGGTAAATTGTTATTATTTAAACAAGGTCAGCACTTCCAATCCACCAGCCGCTCCTTGAAAAACCTATGGGGCAGTTCTACTCTGTCCAATAGGGTTGCTATGAGTTGGAACCGACTCGAAGGCACCTAACAACAACAACAACATTCCAGCCCTTTTCCCATGGCATGGTGTCATGGATTGAATTGAGTCCCCCCAAAATATCTGTCAACTTGGCAGGATCATGATTCCCAGTACTGTATGACTGGGTACCATTTTGTAATCTGATGTGATTTCCTTATGTGTTGTAAATCCAATCACTATGATGTAATAAGATGGATTAGTGGCAGTTATACTAATGAGGTCTGCAAGATTAGACAGTCTCTTAAGACAATTTTTTTTGAGATATAAAAAAGAGAAGCAAACAGAAAGACATGGGAACCTCATACCACCAAGAAAGCAGCACCGGGAGCAGAGCATGTCCTTTGGACCTGAGGTTCCTGCCCTGAGATGCACCCAGACCAAAGGAAGACTGATGACAAGGACTTTCCTCAGAGAGAGAAGGCCTTTCCCTGGAGGTGATGCCCTGAATTTGGACTTGTAGCCTACTAGACTGTGAGAGAATAAATTTCTCTTTGTTAAAACTATCCACTTGTGGTATTTCTGTTATAGCAGCACTAGATGACTAAGACAGAGTGGCGTGCTGCTCTAACAGATACCTAAAACATGGAAGCGGTTTTTAAACTCTGAATGAATAGAGGAGTTGCAGCAGCAGAGGACCAGCAGCAGCAGAGAACAAGCAGCAGCAGAGAACAAGCAGTGGCAGAACCAGGAGTCCAGCACTAGACAGCACTGAAGCCAACCCATAGAGCAAAAAAACTGAGTGCCTGTGCACAGGAGGCTGCCTGGTGGAGTGGGGAGCCTCCGGGCACTTATCAGTGGAGCAACCGAGCTTTAGAACACTTGCCCCAGCAGGGCAGATGTGGGCGTGAGGACTGAGAGCCTAGAGGCCAAGAAAGCAGGAAGCAGAAGCTAAAGAGATAAGGAACACAAGAAGCCAAGCTGCCTCAGTCTCAAAAGGTATGGCCAGGATCGCTGGTGTTTCAAAGGGTGGAGCCACGGCCTCTGGAGTTTCTAAGAGTGGAGCTGTCACTCCAATGGACTAGGAGAATAGTGTGCCTAAAGCCAAAGGAGCAGAGTTGCTGTCCCAGTGGGCCTGAAAGGCAGAGAGGAAGCTCAGGGCCAGGGCTTCCACTCAGAATCCGGAGACTGTGGCCAATACCTAAAGTCTGAAGGGCAGGGCTAATGTGTGAACTGTCTCTGAGAATAGAGGATTATTTTCAAGCCTTCAGAATGAATGTAATGTCTTCTGCTGACTTTCTTGGTGCCTGTTATCCCTTCTTTTCCTCCAGTTTCTCCCATTTGAACTGGAAATGTCTAGCTTGTGCTTGTTCTGCCATTGTACCTTTGAAAGCAGATAACTTATATTCTAGATTTCACAGATGAAGAGGAATTTCTGGATTTTGGACTTGGAGTTGATGTTAAGACTTTTGCTATGATATGATGGGGTGAAGATATTTTACACATGACAAAGACATGAATTTTGGGGGGCCAAAGGGTGGAGTGTCGTGGATTGAATTGTGTCCCCTCAAAATATCTGTCAACTTGGCAGGGTCATGATTCCCAGTATTGTATGACTGTGTACCATTTTGTATCTGATGTGATTTCCTTATGTGTCGTAAATTCAATCACTATGATGTAATAAGATATATTAGCTGTAGTTATACTGATGAGGTCTACAAGATTAGATAGTGTCTTAAGCGAATTTCTTTTGAGATATAAAAGAGAGAAGTGAGCAGAGAGACATGAGGACCTCATACCACCAAGAAAGCAGCACCGGGAGCAGAGCACATCCTTTGGACCTGAGGTTCCTACTCTAAGATGCTCCCAGACCAAGGGAAGACTGATGACAAGGACCTTCCTCTGGAGCTGATGGAGAGAGAAGACCTTTCCCTGGAACTGATGCCCTGAATTTGGACTTGCAGCCTACTAGACTGTGAGAAAATAAATTTCTCTTTGTTAAAACCATCTGCTTGTGGTATTTCTGTTATAGCAGTTCTAGATGACTAAAACACATGGTATAATTACTAGCAATAAGATGGAATATAAAAATCTGTGAAAGATCTTTCTTCTTTGGAACATTTTTGATTCTATGGTCAGAAATGTTGCCCAGATTTGCAAATTGTATATTAAAGAAACTTCAATCAGTTTCTGATAATGGCTTAATGTGGTTTTCGTTTTAACAGAACTCATCCATCCAATCTTTTTTTCATCCAAGAAGTATTTACTGGACTACTACTACATGTATTACTTTATAACTGAAGATGTTAGACAGAACTTCTTTTCAACATCTCCTCATCATTCAGTCCTTGGTTCAAAAATCAGTTTTTATAGTCATTTTCTTCTTCATCACCCACTGTAAAGAATTGTTATCATACCCCAAGCACATCATTCTTTTTCTTTTTTTTTTCTCCTTAATTATTTTATAGTAAAATTTACATTTTTTTGAGAGGAGTTTTTCAATTCTGTGGCATTTATAGATTGATACATGCAATCACTACCACAATCAGGATATATAACAGTTCCATTACACCCAAAAGGTCCCTTGTGCTACCCCTTAGGGGTCATACCAACTCCTAGCTCCTGGCAACCATTGATCTGTTCTCCATGTCTATAGTTTTATCTTTTTGAGAATGTCATACAAATGGAATCACACAGTATGATTTTGAAACTGGCTTCTTTCATTAAGCATAATGCCTTAGAGATTCAACCAAGTTTTTTTGAATATCAATGGTTCATTCCTTTTTATTACTGTTCCATTGTATGAATGTGACAAAATCTGTTTATCTGTCCACCTGGTGAAAGACATTTGGGTTGTTTTATCTGGTTATTATGAATAGAACTTCTACAAACAATCCTGTGTAGGTTTTTGTGTGAACGTAATTTTCATTTTTCTAGGATAAACACCTAGGAGTAGTAACTTTATAAAAAACGGCCAAACTGTTTCCTAGAGTGGTTATACCATTTTGCACTCCTACCAACAATGTATGAGAGTTCCAGTTGCTCTGCATCCTTGGCAGCACTTAGTATTATCACTGTTTTTTATTTTAGACTTTTTAATGGGTATCTCATCATAAGCTTAATTCACATTTCCCTAGGACAGTTCCACTCTGTCACATGGGGTCCCTATGAGTTGAAAATTGACTTGACACACCTGGTAACAACACGTGACTGATGATTTTGAACATCTTCTCATGTATGTACTTATTGTCATTCATATATCCTCTTTGTTAGGTGTATGTTGTTTTGTATATTTTTGTTGTTTGTCTTCTTGTTTTTGAGTGTTGAGATTCCTTTATAAATTTTTTTCTGTATGGAATTCTTTCACCTCCTCTGAGATTCCAATGACACTAATGTTTGATCTTTTGTTGTTGTTCCACAGGTCCCTGAAACTCTATTCTTTCTTTTTTTTTTCGGTCCTTTTTCTCTGTTTTCCACTTTGAATAATTTCTATTGATCTATCTTTAACTTCATTGACTCTTAGTCATCTTTGTTCTGGCATTGAACCTACTCAGTGAGCTTTTTATTTTTTTTTAGTTTTGTTATTGTGTTCTTTATTTCTAAAATTTCTATAGCTTCTTTATACCTTCTATTTCTTTGCTACAACTTTCTATTATTCCACTGATTTCAAGAGTGTTCAAAATTGCTTGCTGAAGCATTTTTATAATAGTGACTTTAAAATCTTTGTCAGATAATTCCAACATCTGTGGTATCTTGGAGCCCTGGTGGAGTAGTGGTTAAGTGTTTGGCTGCTCAAAAAGTCAGCAGTTTAAATCCACCAGCTTCTCCTTGGAAACCCTATGGGACAGTTCTACTCTGTTCTATAGGGTTGCAATGAGTCCAAATCAACTTAACGGCAACAGTTTTTTTTTTTAACAGGTGCCATCTAAGCATTGACATCTATTGATTGTCTTTTCCCATGCAATCTGAGATTTTCCTGGTTCTTATGTCAAGTATTTTGAATTTTTATCTTAGATATTTTGAGAATTATGTTATGAGACTCTGGGTCTCATTTAAATCCAATTAAGAGTGTCGATATGTTTGCTTTTGCAGGCAGTTGACCTCATTCAGGTCATAATTTCCAGCCAATCTTCTATGGGCTGTGGTTCCAATTTCAGTTCAGTTTTCAAAGCCTTCACAGTGCCATTTAGATCTATCTTCCACGTGTGCTACGGTGGCCAGTCTGGGAACTGGGATATGGTCTATCTGTTAGTTCAGTTCTTCAAGTCTTTGATATGTTGAGTGCAATTATATCCATGCATGCATGGCTATGGGGTGAGCCCAGGACTTCATAAATAACTTTATGGAGTAGCTTTCTTGATTTTCTTTATCTGCACAGTCTCCCTAGTACTTTCCAGGTCCCTGGGTCTCTTCTTTTTGGCACACTAACTGGAAAGCCAGGGCCATAGTTTCCCCATTCTGCCACAAACGTTTATAACTGCACCTATACCAGGGGCTGTCTTAGTCATCTAGTGCTGCTGTAACAGAAATACCACAAGTGAATGGCTTTAACAAAGAGAAGTTTATTCTCTCTCAGTCTAGAAGGCTACAAGTTCAAATTCAGGTGTCAGCTCCAGGCGAATGCTTTCTATGTAAGTTCTGGAGGAAGGTCCATGTCATCAATATTCCCTTGGTCTAGGAGCTTCTCTATGCAGGAGCCTCAGGTCCAAAGGACACGCTTTGCTCCCAGCACTGCTTTCTTGGTGGTATGAGGTTCCCATGTGTCTCTGCTGACTTCTCTCTTTTATATCTGAAAAGAGATTGGCTTAAGACACTATCCAATCTTGTAGACCTCATCAGTATAACTGCTGCTAATCTATCTTATTACATCATAGTGATAGAGTTTACAACACATCACATTAGATGTGGAAATCACATCAGATTACAAAATTGTACACAATCTGGGAATGACCCAGCCAAGTTGATAGATATTTTTGGGGGACCCAATTCAATCCATGACAGGGACTAAACATAAGAAGGTCAGAGAAACAACATGCAGCTGGTATCAGCCCTACCTTCTTGGAACCACAGTTCCACTGAATGAAGAGGAGCGTTCACCTCCTTTAGAGTTTTGTTCCTATGGACTTCCATTACCTGGTACTACCACTCCCACCATGAGATTTCTTGGATACTGGAGAGTGAGAAAATGGAAAATAAAAGCAAAAAACTATAGCAGGGGGTTCTGCATTCTCTCTCTGAGCATTAGGATCTGTCCCCTCACCTCTTGAGCCAGAAGTAGAGAGCTTTCTCTGGAGTTTTCTCTGTCTGCACTTAGTTGCCCACTTCTGGATTTCTAGTGCATTGAGTTTAGTCTGGGGAATACTAGCGGGAAAAGAATAGTAAACTCATTGCTGGTTCAGTGGTACTAAGTAATCTGGTCTTCTTTCCAAATCTGCCTGCTACCGTTTACAGTTCAGAGTATTCAAATTGATGCTCCATGCATTCTGTCCAGGTTTTATAGCTATATCCATTAGGAGAGGTAGAGAGGAATGTGCTTACTCCATTTACTATGTACCAAAAACTATATCATCTTATGTTATTTTCCACATAACTCTTATTATCTTAATGGGAGCCCACAGGAGCCAAAATTCTGAGGGAGAGGAACAGTCTTCTTTATTCAGTGAAGCTGTGGTTCCAAAAGTTTAGGGCCAATACCTACTGTATGTTTTTATTTTCTGTCCTCATTATTCTATTTATTCATTGTACTTATTTATTTTCTACCATTTTTCCCTTTACAATGTAAGCTCCATGGGGGCGATGACCTTGTCTAGAATTGACTTAACAGCCAATTTTATTGGGGATGGGAGGTTATCTTTTCAATATTGTATTCTCACAGCCTACGGTAGTGCCTGTCACCGTTTTCACTTAATACATTTTTTTTTTTAATATTTTATTGTACTTCAGGTGAAGGCTTACAGAACAAATAGTTTCTCATGAAACAGTAGTACACATGTTGTTTTATGACATTGATTAACAACCCCACAACATATTAACCCTCTAAATTCTCAACGTTTTGTTTTTTTTTTTTTTTGGTGAAAATACACATAGCCAAAGAAACACAGTTTCAAAAATTTCTACATACACAGTTCAGTGACATTGACTACGCTCTTCCAATTGTACTGTTATTCTCACTTAAGATGAAGGCTTACAGAACAAAATAGTTTCTCATTTAACAGTTACTACAAATGTTGCCCTATGACAATGGTTAATAATCTCACAACACATCAACAATATCCTTACTCAATCTTGTGTTCCCTATCACCAGCTTCCTTCTCCCCTTCTGCCTTCTGGCCCTTGTCACTGGACTCCTGTACCTTGTTAGTCTCACTTGGTTTTACGGGACTGTCCACTCCCAGGCTGAACAGTGAACCTCGGAGGTAACTTCACCACTGAGCTAAAAGGGTGTCTGGGGGCCATACCCTTGAGGTTTCTCCAGTCTCCTTTAGGCCAGTAAATCTGGTCTTTTTTTTTTTTTTTTTTTTTTTTGGTGAGTTAGAATTACACTCTACATTCTTGTCCAACTCTGTCCAGAACCCTCTGTTGTGATCCTAGTCAGGACAGTCAGTGGTGGTAGCCGGGCACCATCTAGCTGTACTGGACTCAGTCCGGTGGAGGCCTTGGTAGCTGTGGACAATTAGTCCTTTGGACTAATCTTTTCCTTGTATCCTGTTCTCTTCATTCTCCCTTGCTCCCGAAGGGATGAGACCAGTGGAGTCTCTTAGATGGCCGCTCACAGGCTTTTAAGACCCCAGACACTACTCACCAAGGTAGAATGTAGAGCATTGTCTTTATAAATTGTCATGCCAATTCAGCTAGATGGTCCCTGAGACCATGGTCCCCACAGCCCTCTGCCCAGCAACTCAGTCCCTCAGGGAGTTTGGATGTGTCTATGGGGCTTCCATGACCTTTCCTTGTACAAGTTGTGCTAGTTTCCCCTGTATTGTGTACTGTCTCACCCTTCACCCAAGATATCACTTATCTATTGCCTATTTAGTATTCCCCCCCACTCCCATCCCTGGTAACCAACAAAGATTGTTACATTTTGCGTGTGAACTTTTTCGTGGGTTTTTACAATAGAGGTCTCATACAATATTTGTCCTTTTCTGATTGCCTTATTTCACTCAGCATAATGTCCTCCAGTTTCATCCATGTTATGAGATGGTTCACAGATTCATTGTTGTTCTTTCTCGTTGCATAGTACTCCATTGTGTGTATGTACCATAGTTTGTGTATGCATTCATCTGTTGATGGGCAACTACGTTGTTTCCATCGTTTTGCTATTGTGAACAATGCTGCCATGAACATAGGTGTGCATATGTCTATTCGAGTGACGACTCTAATTTCTCTAGGATATATTCCTAGGAGTGGGATTGCTGGATCGAATGGTATGTCTATTTCTAGCTTTCTGAGGAAGTGCCATAACATTTTCCAAAATGGTTGTATCATTTTGCATTCCCTCCAGCAGTGCATAAGATTTCCCATCTCCCCACAGCCCCTCCAACATTTGTTATTTCCAGTGTTTTTGATTTGTGCCAGTAATGCCGGGATGAGATGGTATCTCATTGTGGTATTAATTGGCCTTTCTCTAATGGCTAGTGATCGCGAGCATTTCCTCATGTGTCTGTTGGCCATTTGAATGTCTTCTTTGGTGAAGTGTCTGTTCATTTCCTTTGCCCATTTTTTAAAAGGATAATTAGTCTTTTTGTTGTAGAGGTGTTGGATTTTCTTGTAGATTATGGAGATTAGACCTTTGTCTGACTTCTACTGTCCAAAAATTTTTTCCCAGTCTGTAGATTCTCTTTTTACTCTTTCGGTGAAGTCTTTTGAAGAGCATAGGTGTTTGATTTTTAGAAGATCCCAGTTATCTAGCTTATCTGTTGCATTTTGTGCATTGATGGTTATGGTTTGTATCCTGTTAATGCCATGTATTAAGGCCTGAAGTGTTGGTCCTATTTTTTCTTCTATGAACTTTATAGTTTTAGACTTCATATTCAGGTCTTTGATACATTTTGAAGTAGTTTTTGTATCCAGTGTGAGGTATGGGTCCTGTTTCATTTTTCTGCAGATGGATATCCACTTTTGCCAGCACCATTTGTTAAAAAGACTGTCTTTTCCCCATTTGATGGACTTTGGGACCTTGTCGAACATCAGGTGACCATAGGTGGATGGATTTACATCTGGGTTCTCAATTCTGTTCCACTGGTCAATGTATCTGTCATTGTACCAGTACCACGCTGTTTTGACTACTGTAGCTGTATAGTAGGTTCTGAAGTCAGGTAGTGTGAGTCCTCCAACTTTATTCTTCTTCTTCAGTAGTGCTTTACTTATTCGGGGCTTCTTCCCTTTCCATATAAAGTTAATGATAAGTTTTTCCATCTCTTTGAAGAATGTTGCTGGTATCTGGATCGGGATTGCATTGTATTTGTAAATTGCTTTGGGTAGAATTGCCATTTTCACAATGTTGAGTCTGCCTATCCATGAGCATGCTATGTTTTTCCATTTATGTAGATCCGTTTGGGTTTCATGCAGTAGTGTTTTATAGTTTTCTTTCTATAGGTCTTTTACGTCCCTTGTCAGCTTTATTCCTAAGTATTTTATCTTTTTCAGGGCTATTGAAAATGGTATTGATTTCCTGATTTCCTTTTCATCGGTCTCCTTACTGGTGTATAGGTATCCGACTGATTTTTGAATGTTTATCTTGTATCCTGCTACTCTGCTGAATCTTTCTATTAGTTCCAGTAGATTACTCGTGGAGTCTTTAGGGTTTTCTATATATAGTATCATATCATCTGCAAACAGGGACAGTTTAACTTCTTCATTACCAATTTGGATGCCCTTTATTTCTTTTTCTTGCCTTATTGCTCTAGCTAGAACTTCCAGCCCAATGTTAAATAGTAGTGGTGATAATGGGCCTCCTTGTCTTGTTCCTGATCTCAAGGGGAATGTTTTCAGCTTCTCTCCATTAAGAATGATGTTGGCCATTGGTTTGGCATAGATGCCCTTTATTATGTTGAGAAATTTCCCTTTTATACCTATTTTATTGAGAGCTTTTATCAGGAATGGGTGTTGGACTTTGTCAAATGCCTTTTCTGCATCAATTGAGATGATCATGTGATTCTTTTCTTTCCTTTTATTTATGTGGTGGATTACGTTGATTGATTTTCTAATGTTGAACCATTCTTGCATACCTGGTATGAATCCTACTTGGTCGTGGTGTATTATTTTTTTGATATGATGCTGAATTCTATTGGCTAGAATTTTGTTCAGAATTTTTGTATCTATATTCATGAGAGATATTGGTCTATGATTTTTTTTTTGTTACGTCTTTGCCTGGTTTTGGTATCAGCGTTATACTGGCTTCATAGAATGAATTTGGAATTGTTGTTTCCTCTTCTATGCTCTGAAATGACTTGAGTAGAACTGGTACAAGCTCTTCTGTAAATGTTTTGTAGAATTCTCCAGTGAAGCCATCAGGGCCAGGGCATTTTTGGTTGGGAGTTTTTTTATTACTTTTTCAATCTCTTCTCTTGTTATGGGTCTCTTCAGATTTTCATCATCACTTTGTTGTAGTTTGGGTAGGCCGTGTGTTTCTAGAAACTTATCCATTTCCTCTAGGTTTTCAAATTTGTTGGAGTATAGTTTTTCATAATATTCTGTTATAATCCTTTTTATTTCAGTTGGGTCTGTTGTAATGTCCCCCATTTCATTTCTTATTTGGGTTATTTGTGTCCTCTCCTGTTTTTCTTTTGTCAGTCTGGCCAGTGGTTTGTCAATTTTGTTGATTCTTTCAAAGAACCAACTTTTGGTTTTGTTGATTCTTTCTATTGTTTTTCTGTTCCCTATTTCATTTATTTCTGCTCTGGTCTTTACTAGTACCTTTCTTCCGGTGTTTGTGGGCTTTTTTTGCTGTTCCCTTTCTATTTGTTTGAGTTCTACAGTTAATGTTTTGATTTTGTCCCTTTCTTCTTTTTTGATATGTGCATCTATTGCTATAAATTGTCCTCTGAGGACTGCCTTTGCTGTGTCCTAAAGGTTTTGGTAGGATGTGTTTTCATTCTCATTTGATCTAGGAATTTTTTGATTCCATCTCTGATTTCTTCTATTACCCAGTGATGTGTAAGCAGGGTATTATTCAGTTTCCATGTAGTTGATTTTTTTTCCCTGCTCTTTCTAGTGTTAATTTCTACCTTGATGGCATTGTGGTCAGAGAAGATACTTTGAATTATGTCAGCATTTTGGATCTTGTTGAGGATTGCTATGTGGCATAAGATGTGGTCTATTCTGGAGAATGTTTCATGTGCATTGGAGAAGAATGTATACTTTGCAGCGGTTGGATGGAGTGTTCTATATATGTCTATGAGGTCAAGTTGGCTGACTGTGCCCTTTAGGTCTTCTGTATCTTTGCTGAGTTTCTTCTTAGTTCTTCTGTCCTTTAATGAGAGTGGTGTGTTGAAGTCTCCCACTATTATTGTGAAACTATTGATTTCTCTTATCAGTGTTGTTAGCGTTTGTTTTATGTATTTTGGAGCCCTGTCATTGGGTGCGTAGATGTTTATTATGGTTATGTCTTCATGATGGATTTTCCTCTTAATCATTATATAGTGTCCTTCTTTGTCTTTTATGGTAGATTTTGTTTTAAAGTCTATTTTATCTGAAATTAGAATTGCCACTCCTGCTCTTTTTTGGTAGTTGTTAGCTTGATATATTTTTCTCCAAACTTTGACTTTTAATAAATTCACATCTTTGTTTCTAAGGTGTGTTTTGTAGACAGCATATTGATGGATCCTCTTTTCTTATCCATTCTGCCACTCTCCGTCTCTTTATGGGTGCATTGAGTCCATTTACATTCAGAGTAATTATTGATAGATTTGAGTTTGTTGCTGTTATTTTGTAGTGCTTTTTTTTTGTGGTGCTGAAGTTTTCTTTGTTCTTCTTACTCTCTTGTGCTGAGTTACTTTTGTTTGTAGATTTTTTTTTCATTTCTTTTGTTTTTGTAGGTTTTTATTTTTGCTGAGACTTTAGGTTTTTCTTGTTGATTTTTATGAGTTGTTTTGTTAACTTTTTTGTGGTTACTATGAATTTTACCCTTATCTTTCTAAGTTTGAAGCAGTCTACCATTACTTGGTATTGCCTTGACTTCCTCTCCATTAGAAGGTTCTATACCTATGCCATTTATTCCCTCTTTCATTGTTTTGATGTTGTTGTCATCCATCAATTGACTGCTCTGATTTCCTGTTGTATTTCTTTTGGTTTTGGATAGTCCTCGAGAGTTCATTTCCTAGATTTGTATCTGACTCGTACGATCCTGTGTCCTAGGTCCTGCCTGAGGGCTGAAGCTGTTTGTCCTCAGATCGAAGAACTCCCTTTAATAATTCTTGTAAGTTTGGTTTGACTTTTACATATTCCCTTATTTTCTGTTTATCTGGAAATGACCTAATTTCACCATCAAATTTGAATGAGAGTTTTGCAGGATATATTATTCTCGGCTGACAATTTTTTTTTCTTTCAAGATTTTATATATGTCATCCCACTGCCTTCTTGCCTGCATGGTTTCTCCCGAATAATCTGAGCTTAGTCTTCTTGTTTCTCCTCTGTATGTGACTTCTTGTTTTTCACGTGCTGCTCTCAGGATTCTTTGTTTGTCTTTGGTTTTTGCGAGTGTGAATATGATATGCCTTAGTGATTTTCTTTTGGGGTCTCTTCTATATGGGGTTCATTGAGCTTCTTGGATGGCCAGCTTTTCATCTTTCATGATATTGGGAAAGTCTTCTGTCAGCAGTTCCTCAGTGTTCCTCTCTGTGTTTTCTGTTTTCTCCCCCTGTTCTGGGATGCCAATCACTCGTAAATTTTTGCTTTTAATTGTGTCCCACATATCTTTCAGTGTCTCTTCATTTTTCTTTGTTCTTTTTTCTGAGTTTTCCTGAAACAAATTTGTATCCAAGTGTTTGTCTTCAGTTCCACTGTTCTTGTCTTCCACGGTTTCAAATCTACTTCTCAGCCCTTCTATGACACCGTCCATTTCTGAAATCTTGTTGTTTATCTTTTGGATTTCTAATTGTTGTTTTTGTATAATTTCTAGTTGTGAATTTATTTTGGCATTTTGTTCCTGCATCATCTTCCTGAATTGTTCTAATTTTTTGTCTGTATTTTCCATGAATTTGTCTATTTTTTTCCTCATGTTTGTCAGCTTTTTGCCTCAGTTTTTGTATATTTCCGAGTATTAGAGATTTGAACTCCCTATCAGGTACTTCTAGTGCATTTTCTTCCACAGGAGAGTCATCTGGTGTTTTAATTTGGACGCCTACCGGAACCATCCTGTCCTGTTTTTGTAAATGTTTTGATATTGTTTGCTGTTTTCGGGGCATTCAGTAGATATTTCTCTCGTTTATTGGTTGTAGATTTGTTTGTTTCATCCCTTTTTTAAGAAAAAAAATTTGAGTATGTCTGAGCAGGTCAACTGAGTGCTCTTTGTTGTTTGCTCGTTTGTGCGCTCAATACTTTTCTTCTCCTTTTCCAACTAGCAGTTTCAGTCACTCAGATATGGTACAGCAGGGCAGGTCTAGCTGAAGAGGAGCCACTGGGATGGTTTGTTTGTGGCACTCACTACAGCCACCAGGGCATTTCGGTAGTCAGTGCTGGGCAGTTTCCAGTAGGCCGTGCCTGCACTGCTTGGTGGTGTGATGTCAAGCGCACAGTGCAGGTAGGCAGGATGCAGCGGGGAGATGGTTATGTGTGAATCTAAGTGGCTGTTTTGTCTCCTACTGTACACTCTGTGAGGCTGTTTTCTTGTACCCGCATTTGCTGGTCTCCAATAGGAGTCCAAGATGGTGTATCCACGCTGTGTTAGCTGGTAGGGACCTCTGCATGAATCTCTCCTCACTCTCCGTTCTCTTTCAGTATTCTCACTCCATTTGGTGCTTGGCTGAGTTCTTTATCTCTTCATCTGATGTTCTAGGGTTTCAGTATTGTTGCATTCTTTGTTTGGCTTAGTTTTTCGGATCTTTGCTGTGGAGGGACGGCGTGGTGCTTCTGCCTAGAGCGCCATCTTGCCAGATCCCCTCTAATACATATTTTTTAATGATATTATAAATTAAATCAGGCTATGAGTTGGGTCTTAAAGTACGGGATATGATTTTTAATAGGTGTAAGGAGAGAAGGAGGAGTTTTCAGTCATTCAAGCAGCATATAAGCCGTGAAAAAGACAGAGAAATTATTTTGAAGAATAGTGATAACCAGTTCAGCTGGAGCGGAGGGCTGATGTAGTGGAGGTAGTGGTAATATTCAATGAGACTAGAAAGAAAAAATGAATCTAACTTGTGTAGAGACTTAAACAGTCAAGTGAGTTTAGATTCAGTGGGCAATGTGGAAGTGCTAAAAGTTTTTAAAAAGGAAATGATATAATCAAAGTCACAATTTGGAATGATTGCTATGGCAAGAGAGGGAAGAGAACAGAAGGCAGAAAGACTAGTTAGAGATTGTCTAGGTGGGGAATGAGAATGTAAAAGCCTGATTTAAAGGGTTGATAGTGGAAATCAAGAGCAAGGGATTTACACGTAAACAAAGCCCTCACTGACCAATTGATACAACCAGAGTGAAGAATGTGATTAAAGAAAATGGTGGAGTCCTTGTCAAGAAACAAAAGCAAGTTTCCCCAGAGCATACAGGAAGAGATTTTAGCAATTTTCCCTTCTGAAAAGTAAAACTCCATTCTTAATATTTTTGAGATGGAATGTGACTCAACACTCCTCCCCCTCTATTTCTGTTCCTTGGTTCCTCAAGCCCTATTTCCCCAAGCCCTATTGTTCCAGGAGTGCTGACCTTTCCTTAGTTGCCTGACATTCAGACAAGTTCTTAGCTGTCAAATTTCTATCCAGGTGGCCTCCATAAATATCTCAACAGAATTTATTTTCTTTCATTTTCTTTGGCCTTGCTTGAGAATTTGCTGATTGAGAGCCTGTTTGGGGACCAGCATGCCCAAAGATGGATAACCACATCTGCTAGCCATTTGGATTAATTATTACACCTGTGTCATAAAACCTGCATTAATAAACAGGTGGCAAGAAGACTCAGGCTGTAGCCTAGACAGGACCTTCACCCATTTGCAACTTTCCATCTCATCAGTAGCATGCCACCATCCTCTCCCCCGAGCATGCCACCTTAGAGTGTTTCAAGTTTTGTCCTTCAACATCACCATCACTAGGGTGTCTCTAAATCCTCCCAATTCTTTATCTGAAACACCTTCCAGAACCTTCTTTTTCTACCTCTTTCTTGTCTATATTTTAGTCTGAACTTCTCTAATCACATGACATCTAGAATATTACAAAATCATGTCTCTTGCCAGCTGCCCACTCGTTCTGACTGTCCTTTCTACCATATAGAAGAATCTTCCTTCTCAAATATTTTCATGAAGTTACACTCCAATGCCTTGAATGGTAAACATGAATCTCATCTTTGATCTACTGATAAGCTCCCAGAAATCTATATGGTTTTCTGTTAATCTTTTCAAAATCAAATAAAAATGCTTCGTCTTTAAGGCCGTCCACCGACATCCCTGAGTATTGCTGTCCTAATTTATGATTGATCTTTCATTTATAATTGCTTACTCTCTCATATGCACAAGTCTTTGATTATTGGTTGCTGGCTACTTCAAACCTTAACTGCACGTAATACCCCCAAATACATTATCCCTTTTTCTCCACCAAGTCCCTCTATAAAATACCTCCCAGGAGTCATCCCAGACACAGCCTTCACACCATCTCCCGCCCCACCCCAACCTCTCTGCATGGGACCCATATTAATGAGAGATTTGCAGCCTGATAGAAGCTGTTGAGAATCCAGGACATAAAGCCCATAATAGGTACTGAAAATGGTAATGGGAAATAGCCTCTGTACATTTAACTTAGGCTGATGATGATGAAAACAGACTAGCCTTCAAAAAGTATAAGCCCTTGGCAGAGTTTCTACCATGTTGCAGTCATTTGACAAACTTGGGGAAGTGATAGAGGAAACCAACAATGTCCTTGGCAGTTAGATATGGAAAATCAACTTTGTTAATAAATGAAGTGTTAGATGTTTCAACCTCATATTCCTCATACAAAATAATAATAATAATATATTAATAAGAAATAGGCGATCTGGAAGGAGTTCAGGACTGGAAAGGTTATCAATGTGCCAATATCATTCCTCTTAATTCCTTGCCCCTCCCAATGTATTTAAATTCTTAATTAGAACCATTAAGACATAATTGTAAAGAATGACAATGAAGCCCATTTCCTTTGGCAATCAGGGCTTAAAAAAAAAAAAAAAAACCCTGGCCTTGGAGTTGATTCTGACTCATAGTGACCCTATAGGACAGAGTAGAGCGGCCCTATAGAGTTTCCAAGGAGCTGCTGGTGGATTCGAACTGCCGACCTTTTTGGCAGTTATAGCGCTTAACCACTGTGCCAGTTGATGACTTAAAAGTATTACAGGGAATACTTCTTTTGAAACTTTCCTTTCTCCTTATTGTCAATAGAGTGAGTTAACTTAGATAAGATACATCTCTTGACATTCTTAAGTATGGTGGAGGTGGAATCCTTTACATTAGAAGAAAATAAAAGAGTTGGGTCAATATTGTATATCATACTGAGAAGTTACATTTTATTCCCTCTCCTCCTCATATAGTTTATTCTTTTTTAGCTTTCTCATCTCTTTCCTCTCTCTTCTTCATCCCATTTCTTCATTCTAGTTACCTCCCTTCCTTTTAGAAACACATTGCTCTTAAATGTAAAGGGAAAGAAAAATCATTAATCACTCCACAGGATACAGAGCTTAGATGGCTGGAGTTGCTGGAGGAGGTCTGCTTAGCATCAGCCGATTTTTCATTTCCTTTCAGTGGGGACAGTGGGCTGCTCTGTGTCCCTGGGGCCAGACAGCATGAATGCAGGTATAGAGTGTTCAAGAGGAGACGAATAGGACCAAGTGCTGGAGATATAATAGCATTTAAATTAATCTAGTACCTGGACTGAAGTTCTTCAATCCCTCTTTTCCTTTTTCTCTGGCTTAGAGATACATATTTTCCAGGCTAGACGTTGGTCACTATTAACTCCGCATCGTTGGATGGACAATGATTCCTTTCCTCGTCATTTTTTCTCCTCCTCAATTGAAATCTGCCTTTCTGAATCCTGAAAATTTAACTTTCTAGTTTTCAAAGTTTTTCAACTTTTAGGGGAAGACTAGGTGTTACATAAAGATCTAATCACTAACAGCTTTTTGTTAATGAGAATTTGACAACTATAGAATTATCTAGAGATGCAGAGAAAGTCATGTGAGAGATGGATTCTTTATTCAGAAAAAAATGTAAAAAAAATCCAGTCAGTTTTGGACTTTTAAGCATAAGGGCTACTAGGGACATCAGCAACATTTAGTCAATGCCCCTTTATTGTACATATCAGACATAGGAACTAAAAGCAATAAAGATAAGCACTTAATGAAACTAGATGAGGCACAGTGGAAGAAAGCAGTAACAGACTTGAAAAATATATATATGAAGAAACCACCCAGAATACACCATAGAGAGACAATGACAGAAAATATGAAAGATTAAAAAATACAGAGGATAAAATGAAAAGATCAAATATATATCTGACTGCTTTCCAGAAGGAAAGATTATGAAGAATAAGGGAGAGGAAATATTCATATGTGTAATGACTTTCTAGAAATGAAGACATATGGGTTCTCAGATGAAAGAATTACATGCATCAAAGAAAAAAATTCTACATCTAGGTATATTGTAGTGAAAAGTATAGAAATTCTACATGTAGGTATATTGTAGTGAAAAGTATAGAAATTCTACTTTTGTAGAATGCTGAAGTCTTGGAAGAAAAAATTAAGAGCACCATGAAGGTGAAGAGATATTGTCTATCAAGAAATTACACTAACAAAAGACATCTCAATACTGAAAACACAGAGGACTGATAATAAAGCTTCTCAAAATAAGAAAAAAAGAAGGCAGAAAACTATAAAATGCTTTTTTCAAAATGCAAAGAGAAAATGATTTTCAATCTAGAAATCTATAAATACATAAACCAACATCCAGGAATGGTGGTGAAATGAATATATTTATAGCTTACTATTGCTCACTGAATGGACTATTTAAAAAACTGTATCAGCAAGAATGAAATTGAATCAAAAGGCCGAAATCAGATGGTGGAAGCAATGCCAAGTAAGAAATTGCTAAATTGAGCACGGACAAAAACAAGAATCAACATACATGAATAATAATTATTAATGTTGTTTGAAATTAGATAAACAAACTTTTTAAATTCAAGAGTGCATGTTAAAAATTTAAAGCTAACCATTAAAGAATGAACATAGACTATATATGTTCCAAACCAGCAGATCAAATCAATAAAAAGGCAGAAAAGGAGAAAAATAAACAGCAGCAAAGAAGAAGTATAATGTATAGACAAAATGCATAGAATAATATGCTACAAAATACAATCAAATAGGCTTCTGCTTGAGGGAAGAATGCAGTTGACATTGTCAGGCCAATGCACTCCTGCAACAACTAGAAAAAAAAGGAATAGTTATAAAATCATAATACAAAAGAAATCAGAGAGACATGAATGCAGCAAGAAGTAGATGAACTAAATTCCAGAGAGAAAAGAGCCCTTTCTAGATGAGCTGACAATCACCTGCCATTTTGTTCTCTAGGAACATATTGCCAATTCCAGGTGAGGATTAAAATTCTTACTCAGCCTAGAAAGAAAAAATCTACTGAGGGTGAAAGAAAGAGGTGTATCTTTAGGTTGTGCTTTAAAGGATTAAAACACAGCCGGCTTTCCCCACAGAACATTTGCTGAGTTCTTGGGTAGCCCAGGAGGCTAAGAAACTGGGTTGCAAACTATTAAAAAACAGAATGAAATCTCAGTCATCTTGGAGAATTTAGATGAAGTCCAACTTAGAGGAAAAGTGACTCAGTCAAGATAATTGCCAGATCTTGAAGCTGCATGAGGCAAGATGCTAAAAAAAAATAAGTCCCAAAATTCTGCAAGACAAAACCGAATCTCCCATTGTGTTTCAGGGCTCATATCTACGACACTATCAATCAAAAGCCCAGGAAGTCCACAAAGGAGGAACAAGAAGAAAGCAGAGATGAACTGATCTTACCAAAACTATAAATTACTAACAGAACTGAGGTTATCATACTCTCACCTTATCTGCCTAACAAAGGGAATTCTTTCTGGTGGAAATGTATCATCATCTATAATCTCTAGTCTTTTACACAGGCATACAATAAAAATTATGTCATATAAAGAAGCATGAAAATATGAACAATTATGAAAGAAAACAAAGAAAATGAAAGCATATCTGATGATGTTCCAGATATTGGAGTCAGCAAAAAAGGAATTTAAAATAACATATATATTTGAAAGAAAATAAAGAAAAAGAAGTGCAAAATGGATGAGAAAATGGAGATTCTCAACAAAGAATTAAAATTAGAATTGAAATTTAAAGAGAATCAAATGGACAATATAGAACTGAAAATTAATTTATATGAAATTTAAAAACTCATCATATGATTTTAATAGTATGCTGGACACAGTAGAAGAGAGGATTATTGAATTCAAAGGCTGGATATAGAAACTATCAAAACTGAAGTACAGAGAGGGAAATGAAAAGAACATAGCATAAGAGATATGTGAAAGAGTAAAATAGTCTAACATATATGTACTTAGGATCACAGGATGAGAAGACAGAGAGAGAAAAAGGGAGAGAGGGAACAGAAGTAATATTCAAAGAGATAATAGTTGAGAACATTCAAGAACTGATGAAGGACACCAATTCACAGATACAAGAATCTCTGTGAACCTGAAGGAAAACAAATACAAATAAAAGCACTCTAGACACATCAGTGTCAAACTGCTGAAAACCAGAGACAAAAAGAAAATATTAAAAGTAGTTAGGGACTTCCAGAAAAATGGCACTCTAGGCAGAAGCATCACGCCATCCCTCTACAGCAAAGATCCAAAAAAGTAAGCCAAACAGAAAACAGCAATCCTGAAACACTAAAACATCAAATGAAGAGATAAATAACTCAGCCAAGCACCAAATGGAGTGATAAAACTGACAGAGAATGGAGAGCAAGAAGAGATTCATGCAGAGGTCCCTTATCAGCAAGCAGTGTGGATCTGCCATCTTGGACTCCTATCAGAGACCAGCAAATAGGAAGTACAAGAAAGCACCTTCACAAAGCTTCCAGCGGGAGACAAAACAACAGGTACTTTGCAATATACGCTTTCCCACCCCCAACACTTCTTCACCCCCACTCGGCCTCCTCTGCTTCCCGTGGCCACGTGTCTTCTCTGGGAAGCACTAGCTGCTTGGATTCCACCCACCCACACTGGCTGGCTCTCTGAGTGCCATTTGTTGGCTGCTAGTGTTGCTTTTTTCCACTTCTTTTGATTTCTTCCTTAATTCTCACCACCTCCCCCTCCTTTTGCTCAAATACCTGGCTCTGGGCACCATCTTTGCTTCTTCCTGAGTGGCTGCGGAGCTCCATTCAAGTGTGGAACTGCTTCCCGGTCTGGGCTGCCATGCTGGTGGGATCCTGGGGCTTTTGTTTGTTTGTTTTGAATAGTTTGTTTGCTTTCTTTTCCTTTTCTTGAGTTGGGAGCCCGTTCTGGCTGGGGGGTGCTACAGGGTGTGGAACCTACTCCCTCGGCTTGCACAGGTGCACAGAAGGATCTCTGGGGACATTTCTTTTTCAAGGGTTTTTTTTTTCTGTTTTTTGTCTTTCTGTTCCCTGAATACCTAGAGCTGAGTGACACCTCTATGCCTTCTAGCCAGGCTGTACTTCAATAACTGGGAACAACTTCCCCAGACCTCATAGCTGTACCAGTGGGATACCTGGGAGTTTTGCTGTTCTTTTTCCTTTCTGATTTTTATTTATTCATTCTATTCTTTCTTTTTCCTCTTCTTCCCCTTTTTGTTTTCCTCCATTTCATAGTCTCTCATCTCTCCACACCAAAGGCATGCTCTCCTAGCACTCTTTTGTGTTTGTTTCTATGTTTTTGGCTCCTGTTCCTCTCTCCTCTCTCCCATATCCATCTTAGCTCCACACACAACAATCTCACCCGGACATCCTGCCTACCTGCACCGTGAGCTTAACATCACACCACCAAGCAGCACAGGCACGGCCTACTGGAACCTACCCTGCACTGATTACCTACCCGCCCTGAAAGCTGTAGTAAGTGCCACAAACAACCCGTCCCAGTAACTCCTCTTCAGCTAGACCTGCCCTGCAGTACCATACCTGAGTGATTGACTCTGCCAATTGGAGACAGAGACGAAAAGTATCGTGCCCACAAACGAGCAAACAACAAAGAACACACAGCCCGCCTGCTCAGACTTAGACAAATTAAAAAAAAAAAAAAAGATGAAACAAACAAATCTACAATCAATAAATGAGAAAAATAACTGCTGAATACCCCGAAGACAGCAGGCAATATCAAAACATTTACAAAAAAAGGACAGGATGGTTCCAGTAGGCATCCAAAATAAAACACCGGATGACTTTCCAGTGGAAGACAAGGCACTAGAACTACCTGATAGGGAATTCAAATCTCTAATACTCAGAATTATCCAAGAGTTGAAGCAAAAAGCAGACAAAAATGAGGAAAAAATAGACAAATTCATGGAAAAGGCAGACAAAAAATTTGAAGAATTCAGGAAAATAAAGCAGGAACAAAATGCCAAAATAATTTCACAACTAGAAATTATACAAAAACTACAATTAGAAATCCAAAAGATAAACAAAATGATTTCAGAAATGGATGGTGTCAGACAAAGGCTGAGGAGCAAATTTAAAACGGTGGAAGACAGGATCAGCAGAATTGAAGACAAACACTTGGATACAGCTTTGTTTGAGGAAAACTCAGAAAAAAGAACAAAGAAAAATGAAGAGACCCTGAGAGTTATGTGGGACACAATCAAAAGCAAAAATTTTCAAGTGGAGTTCCAGAACAGGGGGACAGGATCATTGAAGAACTGCTGACAGAAAACTTCCCAAATATCATGAAAGATGAAAAGCTGTCCATCCAAGAAGCTCCACCAACCCCATATAGGATAGACCCCAAAAGAAAATCACCAAGGCATATCACAATCACAGTCACCAAAACCAAAGACAAAGAATCCTGAGAACAGCTTGGGAAAAACAAGAAGTCACATACAAGGAGAAACAATAAGACTAAGCTCAGATTATTCAGCAGAAACCATGCAGGCAAAAAAGGCAATGGGATGACATATACAAAACTTAGAAAGAAAAAAATTGCCAGCCAAGAATAATATATGTTGCAAAACTCTCATTCAAATATGATGGTGAAATTCGGACATTTAGAGATTAACAGAAATTAAGGGAATATGTAAAAAGCAAACTTACAAGGATTATTAAAGGGAGTTCTTCGATCTGAGGACAAACAGCTTCAGCCCTCAGGCAGGACCTAGGACACAGGATCGTAAGAGCCAGATACAAATCTAGGAAATGAACTCTCGAGGACTATCCAAAACCAAAAGAAATACAACAGGAAATCAGAGCAGTCAATTGATGGACGACAACAACATCAAAACAATGAAAGAGGGAATAAATGGCATAGGTATAGAACCTTCTAATGGAGAGGAAGTCAAGGCAATACCAAGTAATGGTAGACTGCTTCAAACTTAGAAAGATAAGGGTAAAATTCATAGTAACCACAAAAAAGTTAACAAAACAACTCATAAAAATCAACAAGAAAAACCTAAAGTCTCAGCAAAAATAAAAACCTACAAAAACAAAAGAAATGAAAAAAAAATCTACAAACAAAAGTAACTCAGCACAAGAGAGTAAGAAGAACAAAGAAAACTTCAGCACCACAAAAAAAAAAGCACTACAAAATGACAGCAACAAACTCATATCTATCGATAATTACACTGAATGTAAATGGACTCAATGCACCCATAAAGAGATGGAGAATGACAGAATGGATAAAGAAAACAGGATCCATCAATATGCTGTCTACAAAAGACACACCTTAGAAACAAAGATGTGAATTTATAAAAAGTCAAAGGTTGGAAAAAAATATATCAAGCTAACAACTACCAAAAAAGAGCAGGAGTGGCAATACTAATCTCAGATAAAATAGACTTTAAAACAAAATCCACCACAAAAGACAAAGAAGGACACTATATAATGATTAAGGGGATGATCCATCATGAAGATATAACCATAATAAACATCTACACACCCAATGACAGGGCTCCAAAATACATAAAACAAACTTTAACAGCACTGAAAGAGAAATTGACAGTTCCACAATAAAAGTAGGAGACTTCAACACACCACTCTCAGTAAAGGACAGAACAACTAAAAAGAAACTCAGCAAAGATACAGAAGACCTAAAGGGCACAATCAGCCAACCTGACCTCATAGACATATATAGAAAACTCCATCAAACAGCTGCAAAGTGCACATTCTTTTCCAATGCACATGGAACGTTCTCCAGAATAGACCACATCACAGGCCACAGATAAATCTTCAATAAGATCCAAAATGTTGAGATAATTCAAAGTACTTCCTCTGACCACAATACCATCAAGGTAGAAATTAACAACAGGAAGAGTAAGGGAAAAAAATCAATTACCTGGAAACTGAATAATACCCTGCTTACACATCATTGGGTAATAGAAGAAATCAGAGATGGAATCAAAAAATTCCTAGAATCAAATGAGAATGAAAGCACATCATACCAAACCTTTGGGACACTGCAATGGCAGTCCTCAGAGGACAATTTATAGCAATAGATGCACACATCAAAAAAAAAAGAGAGGGACAAAATCAAAACATTAACTACACAACTCAAACAAATCTAAAGAGAACAGCAAAAAAAGCCAACAGCCACCGGAAGAAAGGAAATAATAAAGATCAGAGGAGAAAGAAATGAAATATAGAACAGAAAAACAACAGAAAGAATCAACAAAACCAAAAGTTGGTTCTTTAAAACGATCAACAAAATCAACAAACCACTGGCCAGACTGACAAAAGAAAAACAGGAGAGGACACAAATACCCCAAATTAGAAATGAAATGGGCAACATTACAACACACCCAACTGAAATCAAAAGGATCATAACAGAATATTATGAAAAATTATATGCCAACAAATTGGAAAACCTAGAGGAAATGGATAAATTTCTAGAAATACACTACCTACCCAAACCACAACAAAGTGATGTTGAAAATCTAAACAGACCCATAACAAGAGAAGAAATTGAAAAAGTAATAAAAAAAACTCCCAATAAAATAAAGCCCTGGCCCAGATGGCTTCACTGGAGAGTTCTACAAAACATTCAGAGAAGAGCCTGTACCAGTACTACTCAAGCTATTTCAGAGGACAGAAAAGGGAGCAACACTTCCAAATTCATTCTATGAAACCAGCATAACCCTGATAACAAAACCAGGCAAAGATGCCACAAAAAAGAAAATTACAGACCAATATCTCTCATGAATATAGATGCAAAAAATCTTAACAAAATTCTATCCAATAGAATTCAGCATCACATCAAAAAAATAATACACCACAACCAAGTAGGATTCACACCAGGTATGCAAGGATGGTTCAAAATTATAAAATCAATCAACATAATCCACCACATAAATAAAAGGAAAGAAAAGAATCACATGATAATCTCCATTGATGCAGAAAAGGATTTGACAAAATCCAATACCCATTCCTGATACAAGCTCTCAATAAAATAGATAAAAAAGGAAAATTTCTGAACATAATAAAGGGCATCTATGCAAAACCAACAGCCAACATCATTCTTAATGGAGAGTGGCTGAAAACATAACCCTTGAAAACAGGAACAAGACAAGGATGCCCTTTATCACCACTCCTACTTAACATTGTGCTGGAAGTTCTAGCTAGAGCAATAAGGCAAGAAAAAGAAATAAAGGGCATCCAAATTGGTAATGAAGAAGTTAAACTGTCCCCGTTTGCAGATGAAATGATACTATACATAGAAAACCCTAAAGACTCCACGAGAAATCTACTGGAACTAATAGAAAGATTCAGCAGAGTAGTAGGATACAAGATAAACATACAAAAATCAGTTGGATTCTTATACACCAAGAAGGAGAACGATGAAAAGGAAAGCAGGAAAACAATACCATTTATAATAACCCCTAAAAAAAATAAAATACTTAGGAATAAATCTAACCAGGGATGTAAAAGACCTATACAAAGAAAACTAGGGAACACTACTTCAAGAAAACCAACGGGATCTACATAAATGCAAAAACATAGCATGCTCATGGATAGGTAGACTCAACATTGTGAAAATAACAATTCTACCCAAAGCAATTTACAAATACAACACAATCCCGATTCAAATACCAACAACATTCTTCAAAGAGATAGAAAAGCTAATCATTAACTTTATATGGAAAGGGAAGAAGCCCTGAATAAGTAAAGCACTAATGAAGAAGAAGAATCAAGTTAGAGGACTCACACTACCTGACCTCAGAACCTACTATACAGTGACAGTAGTCAAAACAGCCTGGTACTGGTACAACGACAGGTACATTGACCAATGAAACAGAATTGAGAACCCAGAGGTAAATCCATCCACCTACGGTCACCTGATCTTCGACAAGGCCCTAAAGTCCATCAAATGGGGAAAAGACAGTCTTTTTAACAAATACTGCTGGCAAAACTGGATATCCATCTACAAAAAAATGAAACAGGACCCATACGTCACACCATATTCGAAAACTAATTCAAAATGGATCTAAGATCTAAATATAAAGCCAAAAACTATAAAGTTCATAGAAGAAAAAAT
Source organism: Dugong dugon (assembly GCA_030035585.1). Lineage (NCBI taxonomy): Eukaryota > Metazoa > Chordata > Mammalia > Sirenia > Dugongidae > Dugong > Dugong dugon. The sequence goes on from CM057462.1 coordinate 160,764,927, forward strand.
AGGACCAATGCTACAGGCCTTAATACATGGTATTAACAAGTTTACACACCATAACCATCAACACACAAATCCCAGAAGATAAGCTAGATAACTGGGATCTTCTAAAAATCGAACACCTGTGCTCTTCAAAAGACTTCACCAAAAGAGTAAAAAGAGAACCTACAGACTGGGAAAAAATTTTTGGACAGTAGAAGTCAGACAAAGGTCTAATCTCCATAATCTACAAGAAAATCCAACACCTCTACAACAAAAAGACAAATAATCCTATTAAAAAATGGGCAAAGGAAATGAACAGACACTTCACCAAAGAAGATATTCAAGCCGCCAGCAGACACATGAGGAAATGCTCGCGATCACTAGCCATTAGAGAAATGCAAATTAAAACCAGAACGAGATACCATCTCATCCCGGCATTACTGGCAAGAATCACAAACACTGGAAATAACAAATGTGGAGGGGCTGTGGGGAGATGGGAACTCTTATGCACTGCTGGTGGGAATGCAAAATGATAAAACCATTTTGCAAAAAGATATGGCGCTTCCTTAGAAAGCTAGAAATAGAAGTACCATACGATCCAGCAATCCCACTCCTAGGAATATATCCTAGAGAAATAAGAGTCATCACTCGAATAGACATATGCACACCTGTGTTCATGGCAGCATTGTTCACAATAGCAAAAAGATGGAAACAACCTAGATGCCCATCAACAGAAGAATGAATAAACAAACTATGGTACATACATACAATGGAGTACTATGCAATGAAAAACAACAATGATGAATCTGTGAAGCATCTCATAACATGGATGAAACTGGAGGACATTATGCTGAGTGAAATAACTCAATCACAAAAGGACAAATATTGTATGAGACCTCTATTGTAAAAACCCATGAAAAAGTTTGCATATAAAAAGTAACAATCTTTGTTCGTTACCAGTGATGGGAGGGGTGGGGTGGAAATACTAAATAGGTAATAGATAAGTGGCATCTTGGGTGGAGGGTGAGACAGTACACAATATTGGGGAAACCAGCGCAACTTGTACAAGGAAAGGTCATGGAAGCTCCAGAGACATTTCCAAACTCCCTGAGTGACTGAATTGCTGGCTGGAGGGCGGGGACCATGATCTTGGGGAACATCTAGCTCAATTGGCATAACACAGTTTATACAGACAATGTTCTATTTTCTACCTTGGTGAGTAGCGTCTGGGGTCTTAAAAGCCTGTGAGCAGCCATCTAAGAGACTCCACTGGTCTCATCCCTTTGGGAGCATGGGATTGTGAAGAGAACAGGATACAAGGAAAAGATTAGTCTGAAGGACTAATGGACCACAGCTACCAAGGCCTCCACCAGACTGAGTCCAGTATAGCTACCACCACTGATGGCTCTGACTGGGATCACAACTGAGGGTTCTGGACAGCTGGAGAAGGATGTAGAACAAAATTCTAACTCACAAAAAAAAGACCAGATTTACTGGCCTAAAGGAGACCAGAGAAACCCCGAGAGTATGGCCTCCAGACACCCTTTTAGCTCAGTGGTGAAGTCACTTCCGAGGTTCACCGTTCAGCCAGGGAGTGGACAGCCCCATGAAACCAAATGGACTAATGAGGCACAGCAGTCCAGGGATAAGGGCTAGAAGACAGAAGGGGACAGGAAAGCTGGTGATAGGGAACCCAAGGCTGAGTAAGGATAGTGTTGATGTGTTGTGAGGTTGTTAACCATTGCCATAGGGCAACATGTGTAGTAACAGTTTAATGAGAAACTATTTTGTTCTCTAAATTTTCATCTAAAGTGAGAATAGCAGCACAATTGTAAGATCGTAGTCCATGTCACTGAATTGTGCATGTAGAAATTTTTGAAATGGTGTATCTTTGGCTATGTATATTTTCACCAAAAAAAAAAAAAGGTCGAGAAGGGAGAGGGTTGACATGTCGTGGGGTTGTTAACCTATGTCATAAAACAATATGTGTACTACTGTTTATGAGAAACTATTTGTTGTGTAAACCTTCACCTGAAGTACAATTTAAAAAAAAAAGCAGGGATATGAAATGCAATCATGGGGGAACATTATATCTTTAAAGAATCAACAATAAGATGAGTGAATAATTTGTTCAGTACAAATTATAGAAGTATAAAAGCAAATCTAAATAAACTTTGAAGAATTGAAAGCATAGTGCCACTGTGGAATTAAACTAGAACTCATTAAAATAAATATAACTAGAAAATCTCCAAATTTTTGGACATTAAGAAACATGCTTCTAAACAACCCATTCATGGATTAAAGAAAAAATCAAAATTGATATTAGAATATACATTGAACTAAATAATAATAAAATGTGAAATCAAAATTAGTGGATTATAACTAAAGGATGTTTGGAATTAAAATTAAAGCTTTAAATACATATATTAGAAAAGACTAAAGGTTAATAATCAGTTGTTTAAGCTTCCATCTCAGGAAGTTAGAAAAAGTAAAAAAGTCAACACTAAAAAAGTAAAAAGAAGAAAACAGTAAGAGCTGAGATCAGTGAAATAGAACACAGATATACAATTTAAAAAAATCAGTAAAGCTAAACATCGTTTTTTTAAATATTTTAAAAGTTCAAAAACCTCCAGGAAGACTAATCAATTAAAAAATTAAAAAGGTAAAACACAAATGACCCATACCAGGAATGAACTAGTGAGCTATTCCAAACATTTAAGAAAGAAGCAGTATGAATCTTACATAAACTTCCTCAGAAAATGGTTCAGTATCAAAATGTGACAAAGACATTAGAACAAAAATTAAAGATCAACATCACTCTTAAACATAGATACAAAAATCCAAAACATAATATCAACAAATAGAATCTATCAATAAATAATAAGCATAATACACTATGATGAAGTGGGGTTTATTCCAAAGTTAGCTTAACATTCAGAAGAATCAATCAATGTAATTCACCAGATTAACAAAATAAATGAGGGTAGGGGGAACATGTTTAGCTTAATACAAAGTATTTGTTAAAATTCAACACGTTTATGATAGAAACTGTCAGCAAACGAGGAATAGAAGGGAACTTCTTTAATCTGATAAAGTTTATTTACAAAAAACCTACAGATAACATCCTCAATGTTGTAACATTGAACATTTTTCCCGAGTTCAGAAAAAAGACAAGGATATGTGTTCTCATTACTTCCACTTAACATTGTACTCCAGTGAAATAAGAGAAGAAAAAGAAATAAATGGTATAAAGATTGAAAAGGAAGAAGTAAAACTGATTTTATTTACAATGGTGTAGTTTTATACATCAAAAATCCAAGGAACCTACAATTTGAATCATTGAGTTAATTTACCAAGGTGGCAGGCTGCAAGGTCAATATATAAAAATAAATTGTATTTCTACATACTAAGAGCAATTTGAAAATGAATTATAAAATTTCATACACAATAGCATCAAAAATAAATACTAGGCATAAAACTAAGAAAACATTGCTGAGAGAAAATAAAGAAGACCTAAATAAATGGAGAGATATCCCTTATTCATGGAAGATTCCATGTTGTTGAGATATCAATTCTCACCAAATTGGTCTGTAACCAAAATCTAATTATTTGAAAATATTAATAAAAACTATAACCCACTAGCAGGATTAATCAGGAAAAAAATATATTGAAATATATTTGTAATCACAGAAAATATAATTTGCTTAAATTCACTGAAAAGACAGAGATTTCCAAATAGCATTAAAAACAAATAACCATAAGTTGCTAAATATAATGACATGAAAACATTGAAAGTAAAAGAATTTTAGGGAAATTGTAGCCAAGATAAAACTAGGGCAGTGATATTAATGTCACGCAAAAAGTGGTATTAAAAATAAAGAGGGCCATTAATTAATTAAAAAAAATATTCACTAGGAAGATATAATAATTTTTAATCTTGATGAATTCAACACCAGAGGCTCCAAATATAGAGAGAAAATTTGACAGAATTCTAAGGAAAAATGGACAGATTTGCATTAATTTAGAAGATTTTTTAAGCAAATAAACTTCAGAAATCAAAAAATAAAAAATGAATAAATCTATAGATTTAATGAGGAGTCTTGGTTGCTCAGTGGTTAAGCACTAGGCTGCTAACCGGAAGGTTGGCAGTTCAAACCCACAAGCTGCTCCTCAGGAGAACAATGTGGCAGTCTGCTTCTGTAAAGATTTACAGCCACAGAAACCCTGTGGGGCAGTTCTGCTCTGTCCTATAGGGTCACTATGAGTCAGAATCGAGTAGATGGCAGTGGGTTTGGGCTTTTGTTTGTTTGTTTATAGATTTAATAACACAGCACACTTAATCCAATGGACATATATGAACCCTGGATCCATCAACTAAAGAATACACACTTTAAAAGCATATATGGGTTATTTATAAAATTGACCATATTCTAAACCTAAAATAAAGTTTCCACAAATATCATAGAACTGATATTATACATGTTCTCGAGGGTCTTCCTCTTTTTCACTGGCCTTCTGCTTTACCAAGCATGATGTCCTTCTCCAGAGATTGGTCCCTCCTAATAACATGTCCAAAGTAAGACAGAGGAAGTCTCACCATCCTCACTTCTAAGGAGCATTCTGACTGTACTTTCTCCAAGACCGATTTGTTTATTCTGGCAGTCCATGGTCTATTCAGTATTCTTCGCCAACACCATTATTAAAGTGTGTTAAATCTCTTCAGTCTTCCTTTTTCATTGTCCAGCTTTTGCATGCATATGAGGCAATTGAAGGAACCCTGGTGGTGTAGTGGTTAAGAGCTCAGCTGTTAACAGAAAGGTCTGTAGTTCGAATCCACCAGCCGCTCCTTGGAAATCCTATGGGGCAGTTCTACTCTGCCCTACGGGGTTGCTATGAGTCGAAATCAACTTGATGCAACGGGTTTGGTTTTTGGGTTTGGGAGGCGATTGAAAATACAATGGCTTAGGTCAGGTTCACCTTAGTCATCAAAGTGACATTTTTGCTTTTTAACACTTCACAGAGGTCTTATACATTTGATAGGTGAATTTTTTTACCTTTACTTATAAAATAAGATTTAAAAAGTAAACGAATAAACCCACTGTGGTCAAGTGGATTCTGACTCATAATGACCCTATAGAACAGAGTAAAACTGCCCCATAGGGTTTCCTATACTGTAAATCTTTACAGAAGCAGACTGCCACATCTTTCTCCTGCAGAGCAGCTTGCAGATTTGAACTGCCAAACTTCTGGTTAGCAGCCAAGTGTTTTAACCACTGTTCCAACAGGGCTCCTTAAAATTAGATTAGGTAAAAAGAAGGAAAGCTGCCTACCAACTCATTTTATGAGGCTAATATAACATTGATGCAAAAACCAGGACGATCTCATTTATAACAGGGCCACAGAATTCCTTAATTGAATGTTAGCGAACAAAATCTAACCATATTTAATCAAATAGTATTTACTCCAGAAATGCAAGAATAATTTAAAATTAGAAAATCAGAGATTGTAGTTTACAACATTAAGATCTTAAGGAGGAAAACTATATGATTATTCCATTAAATGTGGATAAATTATTCACTAAAAATGATGAGAAGAGAATTTCCTCAGTCTGCTAATAAAGTACATACCCGAAACCTACAGTGAACATCATATAATACGACGAAATGTCAGAAGCACACCTTTCAGACTCAGGATCAAAATAAGTATAGCCACTAATACCACTTCTATTTAATTTTTTAATGAGACCAAAAAGTGTATAAAAATTGACAAGAAATAATTGTAATTGTTTGTAAAAGACTGGCTTTTTGTGGTATGACAGATAATCCACGAGAATCTGTAAAGAGAAATCAGCATGTTTATTGGATTTAAGGTTAATAGTAAAATAACAGTAACACTCCAGAACTAGAGACAATCAGTTAATAAACGTAATTTTTTAAATGATTTAATATATACAAGCAGCAAAACTATTGATCTAATACTACATAATTTTAGTCAATGTAGCTAAAATGTTTTAGCGTGAGCACAATCATAGATAAAACAAAAATCAGTTGCACAGAATAGGGAACCTATAAATATACCCATATATGTATGGAAAATTATCACACCAAAAGCATCAAAATCAGACAGAAAAAAGTAAACTATTCAATTATGATGTTTGGAAATTTATCTACCCTGATAGTAGAAATAATAAATGTAGATCTCTGCCTCTCACCATACATAAAATGAATCCATGTGAAAAAAAAATGCTTTTGTGAAAAGCAGAACTTAAGGACTTTTAGAAGAGAATATGGCCTCAAGGTAGAAAAGGGTTTCTTAAATAACACAAATCGTAAAAGAACATAATGATAAGTGAAACTAGTTTATGACTTAAAATCATATGATAAAAGACACTACAAAACAAAATTAAAAGACAAGGCATAGACTTGGAGAAGATATTTGCCATGCATAAAACTGACAAAGAATTAGTACTAAAACTATATAAAGAACGCCTAAAATGAATAAGAAAAAAAAACCTAATAGTAAAATGGACGCAAAACTAAAAATTATTTTGTACTGGAAGGGGAAACTCAAATGGTCAGTGAACCTATGAAAAATTGTTCAATCCATTGTTAAACAGTTAACGCTCTCTGCTAACCAGAAGATTGGAGGTTTGAGTCCACCAGAAGTGCCCCGAAAGAAAGACCTGGCAATCTATTTCTGAAAAATCAGTCATTGAAAACCCTACAGAGCACAATTCTACTCTGACACACATTGGATCTCTGTGGGTCAAAATCTACTAGATGGCAATTTTTTTTTAATGCATAACTAATGGAGGAATAAATTTGCAAAGCTATTTTTCTAGTATGTAGTAAAGTGAAAATATTTATGTCTACAGCTTAGAACTTATACTAGAATGTTAGAGAAAACTCAGTTGTGCACCAGGAAGCATGTTTGAGAATATTCAATGCATCATTGTTTATAATACCAGAAAATTGGGAATAATCTAAAGGTCCATCAATAGGGGTATATATAAATAAATTGTAGCATATTCAAGGTGACCCTATGTTCTGGTTTGCCTGGGAAAATCCTAGTTTATGCTTACTGTATTGGTGTAATTATTAATAAAGCCTATTTTAATTTTCAAAAGTGGCCCATTTTGGATAATAAATTACTTACCAAAAAAAAAAAAAAAAAACCCAAACCCATTGCCATTGAGTCGATTCTGACACACAGTGACCCTATAGGACAGAGTAGAACTGTCCCATAGAGTTCCGAGGAGCTCATGGTGGATTCAAACTGCTAACCTTTCGGTTAGCAGCCAAACTCTTAACCACTATGCCATACATAGTCACCCTAAATATATCCATGAAATTAAATACTGAAACATGAACTTTTTTAAATGATTGAAATAAATGTGCTAACATAATATCTGCTAACCTGGACACATCTGCAAAAAGAGCATGATGCTGAGCGAACAAAAGCAAGTTACGTATAGATATGTACCCCGATACCGTTCCTATGCATATATGATATATAAGTGTGTATATGTATATACAAACCTGTGTCAGTAGATTTTTTTTTAAAGATCTAAGGTTAAGATGTCAAAAGGACAACATTTGTTAAACTTGGGATTTGTTATATTATTCAAACAATTTATTATTTTAAAAATATTTTTTAAGTTGTTGGTGGTTCCATCCCTCTTTGGTGCTTTAGAAAATGTTTTTGCTATGGGAAGGAAGTTGGCCTGGTTGAGTTTTAAGGTACTTTTTAATTTCATTATTCCATGAATATAAAAGCTCCTTCTTCAGTCAAAGATGAATCGCCCTTGCTTTGAGGTCAGTCAACAGCTTGACATTGAACAAGCCAATGCACTAAAACAAAGGACTAAGTATGTTGGTCTTGGATAGGTCTTAAGCTTGGGAAAATATTTCTTTAACAATTTTCCATTACCCAGTGCACAACAAAAGCAGGCTTCTGTGTTTGGCTAGATCTGAGAACAGTTTTTGGTGTCTGGTCTGATATGACAAATTGATAAAAGGAGGGGGGAGATTTTTACTGGAGTGAAAGTTCTGTATTGTTACCCATCTGTTTGAGATGAAAAGTTTACATTTGGGGAGCTCACAGGTGGTGTCATTAGCCTCCTAATAGATCATGGATCTGGAGATGGCTTTGTGATGAGCAAGAATATGACTGTTTTAGAGTTTGGTGCTACGGCAGGTGGGGCCACATTTTTTAATAAGATAGCCAACAGCTGTACTTTGAGCTTTTTTTTTTTTTTCTTCCTTATTGAGTTACTGCTTTTGAGGGAATTTGAAGAACGCTGAGGCTCTCCAAGCACAAAGAATACTCTGACCTAGTTATGGACTAGGAAAAAAAAAATGTCCAGTGCGCTCTCTGCCTGAGATTATAGCAAGCCTGGGTAATCAAGCACTGGTGTAAACCTGAGTCCAGGTGCACTTATAAGACCCACATGCAGCCCTGGTGAAACAAGTAATCTGAAGCAGTCCTCCAAATCCCTCTCTTCTCAAGAACCTAGCTGTTTCATCTAGTGTAAAGCTCAACACGAAAACAAGTCTGCAAACTGAATAGGTCGTTGAAGATAAACTCTTACCTAATTCATAATTATATCATGTTTATATAGATCCAGTACTCAATGTCTCTCTCATAATATATAAATCAAAGGATGCTTTTCCTCATTATCATCATTATCATTTCTTTAAAAACAAAACAAAAGCACAGGAGACACTTTGCAATAGAGTTTTCCCACAGTATGTAATAAAATGAAGAACATAAAAGGATTTGGAGTCAGATGTTGGATTGAATCCTGCTTGTAAAACTTATAAGCTTTATATCCAAGGACAAGTTTCTTAGCCTCTTTGAACAGTTTTCTTCATCTAAAAAAATGAGGATAAATGTAATAACATTTGTAATTATTCTATGCGTCTTCTTACCCACTGCAATCATTTCATTGTACTCTGGGTCAGTGTCCTCTGGTCTTCACTAATTTGAACTCATTTATGTTTGCTTTTCTAAAGCTTTTATCTGTGTATAAATTTTGATCCCCAGACAGACAGACAGCTCCCTGGGAGTGGGGCCCATATTCTTATTTTCCTTATTTCCCATATCCTCCATCATATATAGGGCATATTCGATCTGCGTTGACCATTCAATGCATATGGTCCTTTGACAGCTAGTAAATTATAATCTCAATCAGGACTTTTATTGGCACAGAAGAAATGGCTCAAGATCACCATATTTGATGTATCCTGTTTTCTGTGACTCATCTGTTCTTTCCTATATGTGCCATACATACCTAGTTGAGCGAGGAACACCTTAGTTTTGCTGCCTTTTTAAAAGAAAATATTTAAGAAATGGGAAATGGAGATAAAGTGGTGGAAGGATAGAGACAGCAAGAGAGAAACCAACTCTGAAATGCATCTGCCACACTGGGCATAGAAAGTTTCAGAAAAGTCAAATGTACATTCTATTTTAACATAAAATAACTCCAGCATAGTATAGCCTTTTTCAATGGGAAATAACACTGCTTAGGCCTGAAATACTGATTCATGGACATGGGGACCAGGAAGACAGACTTTAATGACATACTAAAAATTATTGATTGGTTTTTGCACATGTGTGGGAGTGTGATGTTTTAATGATAATGTAAACCAATTACTCTGGCCATTTATAGTTGAAGATTCATTTCTTAGCCAACTTCCCCTATTTCTAAATATCCATCCAAACAAACATAACATGAATAATGTATATGGGATCTATTTCAATTTAAAGTTGGAGATGGATGGTAGATAAGGGGTAGCTAATGTAAACAGACAAGTGTATTATATTGGGATGACCACTGGACTTAGCTTTAGGAAACAAGAATATTTCCTCTATTTTGCCATTGGCTGGTTGACTGGCTACAATGATATTCAAATCTACCATGTGCATCTGGCACATAGTGCACAGTCAATGTATAGGAAAAAACGTTTATTTTATTAGGCACTTATTAAGCATTCAATTGTGTTCTTTGTATTTCCCTAACACGTGTTAAAGATCATTTTTCTTGCTTACTAGCAGAGGATTGAGTAACTTGTTCAGCTGGAGGTAACACAAGAGATGAATCCATTTCTGAAGCTGTTGTTGGAAGATGTGGGTTCCAGTCTTACTTTACTACTTACCAACTCCTAAGCTTTAAGTAGCATGATTCATCTTTTTACGCATTAGCTTTTTTATCTATAAATAATAATCAGCAGCATAATGATAACATGTAACAACTTTGTTGACAGAATTGAGTGTATCAACCACCAGTTGAGCACTAATCACAGGATTAAACAAGGTATGTACTTAATTAAGGAGTCCCTAAAGAGGTCCCTGGATGGGGCAAATGGTTTGAGCTCAGCTGCTAAACAAAAGATTGGCCGTTCAAACTACCCAACAGCACCACAGAAGAAAGGTCTGATGATCTACTATCATAAAGATTATAGCCAAGAAAACCCTATGGAGCTTAGTTCTACTCTGTAACACATGGGGTTGCCATAAGTTGGAATCAACTGACAGCAACAAGTTTGGTTTATTTTTGGTTTGGTGTGGTGCAAATGGTTAAGTGCTTGGCTACAAACTGAAAGATTGGGAGTTTGAACCCACTCAGAGGCACCTTGGAAGAAAGTCCTGGCAATCTGTTTCTGAAAGTTTGCAGCCTTGAAAACCCTATGGATTGTGGTTCTACTCTGTACACATAAGGTTGCCATGAGTGGGAATCAGCTTGATGGCAGTGGGTTTGGTTTTGGTTCTGTGCATAATTAACCTTGACACAACGAAGATTATGAAAAATGCTACAGTGAAGACATAAACCATGTGCCATGGGATTATAGAAGTATTAAATGAAGAGATATGATTTCCAGCAGGAGTAACCTGGAAGACTTCATGCAAGAGATGGGATTCCCATTGAGTTTGAAAAGATAACAATGCATTTGATGGCTTTTGATGGTAAATAATGAATAGTGAGTGAATAAAAGGAAGATCAAACAAAAGGAATAATATTTTATAGGAAGGCACAGATGAATGAAAATGCATGTTAAATTCAGAGAATTACAAGTATAGGATGAGCTCTTTAAGAATTGGACCATATGTATTTCTTGCTCACTGCTGTATCCCTAGAACCTAGCAAAATGTCTGACACATCAGAGTAATGGCTGAGTATACTTACTATTTGGCAGTGACTTTATCTCTTTTAATCCTCGTAATAATAATATAAAGCTGAATTTATTATTTTCCCCACTATACAATAGCAAAACAAAGGCATAGAGAGGTCAATTGACTTAACCAAGGTTATACAACTAGGAAGTGGTAGAGCAGGGATTGGAATCCAAGCTTCTAACCATTTCACCCTGCTGCCTCCCCAGATAGTAGAAGAGGCTCAGTAATAACATTTGAATGCTTGCAATGCAAAAATGAATGTGTCTATGTATAGAGTAAATGGAAAAGTATTTTGGAAGATGATGAGGATGGGGGCCAAACAATCAAAGACTTCAAAATCTGACTGGGTCTAACCAAAACCAGGGGCAGGAAGAAACACTTCAGCACCTGATCACAGGCAGACTTAAAATGTTCTTTTATTACTTTTTTTTTCTTTCAAAGAAGGCTGATCCAGAGCTATGACACTTTAACAGGACTCTGACACTTTACTAGTTATGTGACCTTGAGCAAGACAACCTCTCTGAGCCTTAATTTCCTTTCTGGTAAAATTAGGGGATGGTACTCAGTGATTTCTAAGTCTCTTCCAGCTGTCTAGTCCTGTGACTCCATGATGTTACGAATTTATTCAGTTTCAGCCATGTGCACTGTCTACTTTTAAGGCAGTTCTGGCTGACACAGTCTCAGAGGTTACCTAATCTGGTTTTATGCCCCTGCCAGTGCAAATTCTCCAGCTTCAATATTAGATGTGAATATAAGGCAGACTTTCCTCATTCTTTTTTTTTTTTTTTTTTACACATAAAAAAATCTTTATTGACATATCCTAGTTTATAAAGAAAATGTACTACATTCTGCTTTGGTGAGTAGCATCTGGGGTTTAAAACCCTGTGAGCAGCCATCTAAGATACTCCACTTGTCTCACCCCTTCGGGAGCAGGGAGAATGAAGAAAACTAAAGAATAAGGGAAAGATTAGTCCAAAGGACTAATCAACCACAACTACCAAGGCCTCCACCAGACTGAGCCCAGCACAACTAGATGGTGCCTGGCTACCACCACTGACTGCTCTGACCAGGATCACAACAGAGGGTCCTGGACAGAGCTGGAGAAAAACGTAGAACAAAATTCTAACTCACAAAAAAAGACCAGACTTACTGGCCTGACAGAGACTGGAGAAACCCCGAGAGTATGGCCCCTGGACACACTTTCAGCTCAGTAATGAAGTGACTCCTGAGGTTCACCCTTCAGACGAAGATTAAACAGGCTCATAAAACAAAATGAGATTAAAGGGGCACACCAGCCCAGGGGCAAGGACTAGATGGCAGGAAGGGACAGAAAAGCTGGTAATGGGGAACCCAAGGTCAAGAAGGGACAGTGTTGACATGTTGTGGGGTGGGAAACCAACGTCATAAAACAGTATGTGTACTAACTGTTTAATGAAAATCTAGTTTGTTCTGTAAACCTTCATCTAAAGTACAATAATAAAAAAAAAAATTTTACAGAAGAAAAAAAATCTTTAACAGTAATAACAAAAAAATGGAAAATTAATGCCCATTAATGTAGGATAGTTGTATATTTACATTATGGAATAATATGCAGTTCTACTCTGTCACATGGGGTCACTGCCTTAGGCAGGATTCTCTAGAGAAGCAAAATCAGTGAAGCATGTATATATATATGTATATATATATGAAAGTAGAGAGAGCGATTTATCTCAAAGAAATGAGTCACATGGTTGGATGATTAACCTGACTCACATAGATAACTGCAGGGGCTGATGAATCCCAGATAAGTAGGTAAGACTGCTGCTGGCTGCTGGCTCATAGGAGCAGAAGTCAATGAATCTCAAGATCCTCAAGCAATATGGCAGGCCACTGACTCAAGTCCCAAGAACCAGAGGTCAGATGATGATGAGCCAGATACAGGATGCAGAGTGAGCAAAAGCCAGTGAGGTTTTGCAAAACATCCATATATGTAAGATGTAGTCCACACCCAGAGAAAACTCCCCTTACAACTGATTAGGTGATCACTTCAGATCACATCATGGAGCTAATTACATTATATCACAAAATAGAGGATAACTGCATCATTACATAACCACCATATTACATCATTGCTAACTGCCAAACTACATCATTACATAACTGACAAAGTACATCATTACATAACTGCAAAACCACTGAGAATCATGGTCCAGCCAAGTTTACACACAACCTTAACCATTATAGTTCACTCCTTGTCAACATGGAACCTGTACACATCTCCCTACACCATACACAATCTATAAATAAAGACAACTATAGTCATACTTGTGCCTAACATGATACAACTAACATGTGTACAACTGAAAATGCACTAACCCAGTTTACATCTTATCTTCTGTAAGTGAAGAAAACAAAAATATTTGATGTAGACATACAAGGAAGCAATACACATGACAATTACAGTCCTTGTTTCTGAAGCTGGTCACATGGTCATAGCTGGTATTTAGAACTATCTTCTTCCACAACCCATTCCATATTCCCTTTGCCCTCAGGAAGTACCTCAGGTGGTCGTGGTTCTTTTCCTGGTAGAATAATCCAAAACTTTATTCCTGAAGGGTCTTGACCATTAGTAGTCATGTCAGAATTGGGCTACTGTAGTTTTCCGTGGACTTTAATCACAGGACATGGTAGTACTAAGAGACATCCCGAGGAATCTCCTATATTCCAGACATACTCTTCTTTAACTCCATTATGTAATATCAATCCAATTTCCTGTTGGTAATCAGGATCAATCACACCAGCCAAGAGAGTAACTCCTTTCTTTGTCTGTTTATCCAGAGGCATGAGGAGACCAAAGTGGCTGGGTGGCATTCTTAACTTCCAGTTCAATTGAATCAGTGTTTGTGTCTCCAGGTGGGAGCATTTCTCCCTTTAGAACTAAGACCTCTAGACCACAGAGCATAGAGTCACAGGGAAAGGAAGAAAAATTTTGCCAGTTAGTCACTGGAGCTAGCAGTATGTAGTGCCACTCCCATTTCCAACCCTTGATTCCTAGACCCATGAATCCTGGCTATGGGAGAAACAGCACCGTATGTTGGACCCAGGTTTAAAACATACATAGCTTCCTGGAGAACATCGTCCCAATCCTGCAAGGTATTGCCACATAGTTGGTACCCTAAATGTGTCTTTAGAAGGCCATTCCATTGTTCTATCAATCCAGCTGCTTCAGGATGGTGGGGAACATGGTATTACAAGTGAATTCCATGAGCATGGGTCCATTGCTGCACTTCATTTGTTGTGAAGTGAGTCCCTTGATCCAAGGCAATGCTGTATGGGATACCATGATAGTGGATAAGTCATGCTGTAAGTCCATGGATGGTAGTTTTGGCTGAAGCATTGTGTGTAGGGAAGGCAAACCATAACCAGACTAAGTGTCTATTTCAGTAAGAACAAAATGCTTCCCTTTCTGTAATGGAAAAAGTCCAATGTAATCAACCTTCCACCAGGTTGCTGGTTGATCACCTCAAGGAATGGTACCATACTGGGGACTCATTGTTGGTCTCTGCTGCTGGCAGATTGGGCAATCAGTGGTGGCTGATGCTAAGATGGCCTTGGTGAGTGGAAGTCCATGTTGCTGAGCCCATGTATAATGCCCATCCCTACCCCCATGGCCACTTTGTTCATGAGCCCAATGGGCAATGACAGTAGTGACTGGGGAAAAAGGGTGACTGGTTTCCACAGATTGCATCATCCTATTCACTTGATTGTTAAAATACTCCTCTGTTGAGATCGTCCTTTGGTGAGCATTCACAAGAGACAAAAATACCTTCACTTTTTTGGCCCATTCAGATGGTCTGTCCACATACCTATTCCCTATATCTCCTTGTCTCCAATTTTCCAGTCATGATCCTTCCAAGTCCCTGACCACTCAGCCAAACAATTTACCACAGATCATGAGTCAGTATATGACCACACATCTTGTCATTTCTCCTTTCAAGTAAAGTAAACAAACAGGTGCACTACTCGAATTTCTGCCCATTGGCAGGATCTCCCTTCACCACTGGCCTTCAGGGAAGTCTCAGAAAGGGGCTGTAATTCTGCTACTGTCCACTTTCAAGTGGTTGCCTGCATATCGTGCAGAACCATCACTAAACTAGGCATGAGTTTCCTCTTCTTCAGTCAACTGATCATAAGGAATCCCCCTTGAGGCCATAGGTGCAGACTGGGAGAGGACAGATAATGTGACAGAAGTTGAGACAATGAGTATTTGGGCCACTTCCTCATGCAACTTACTTGTGCCTTCAGGTCCTGCTATGGACTGATTTTGTATATACCACTTCTATTTAATGACGGAGTGCTGCTATGCACATCCAACTTTATGGTTCTGGGATCTGACAACATCCAGTTTATGATGGGAAGCTCAGGCCACATGGTGACTTAGTGGCCCATATTTAAGCCTTCATTCTCTACTAAGACCCAGTAACAAGCCAAAACCTGTTTCTCAAAAGGAGAGTAGTTATCTGCAGAGGACGGCAGGGCTTTGCTCTAAAATCCTAAGGGTCTGCGCTGTGATTCATGAATAGGGGCCTGCCAAAGGCTCCCAATAGCATCACTATTTACACTGACACTTTAAGCACCACTGGATCAGCCAGGTCATATGGCCCAAGTGGCAGAGCAGCTTGCATGGCAGCCTGCACCTGTTGCGGAGCCTTCCCTCAGTCTTGGCCCCACTCAAAGCTATCAGCTTTTACAGCCACTTGATAAATAGGCTGGAGTAGCACACCTAAATGAGAGATACGTTGCCTCCAAAATCCGAGAAGCCCACCAGGCATTGTCCTTCTTTTTAGTTATGGGAGGGGCCAGATGCAGTATCTTATCCTTCACTTTAGAAGAAATATCTCGACATGCCCCACACCACTAGGCCGCTAGAAATTTCAGTGAAGTGGAACACATCTGAATTCATGTTGGATTAATTTCCCACCATCTAGCACACAGACGTTTTACCCATAAGTCCAGAGTCATCGACACTTCTTGCTGAATAGGTCCAATCAGCATAATGTTATCAATGCAATGGACCAGTGTGAGGTCTTGTGGAAAAGAAAGGCAATCAAGGTCCCTGTGGGTTAAATTATGCCATAGGGCTGAAGAGTTGATATAAATCTGAGGTAGGATGGTGAAGGTGTATTGCTGACCTTGCCAGCTGAAGGCAAACTGCTTCTGGTGTTCCTTTGAAACAGGTATGGAGCAAAAGGCATTAGCCAGATCAACAGCTGCATACCAGGTACAAGGAGATGTATTAATGTACTCAAGCAATAAAACCACACCTGGAACAGCAGCTGCAATTGGAGTCACCATGTGGTTAAGTTTACAATAATTCACTGTCATTCACCAAGACCTGTCTGTTATTCGCTCTGGCCAAATAGGAGAGTTGAATGTGAATGTAGTGGGAATCACCACCCCAGCATCCTTCAAGTCTTTGATGGTGGCAGTAATCTGTGCAACCCCTCTAGGAATGCATCTTTGTTTTTGGCTTACTATTTTCCTAGGTCAGGGCAGTTCTAATAGTGTCCACATTTCTTTTCCTCCAATAATAGCCCTTATTCCACTTGTCAGGGATCCAATGTGGGGGTTCTGCAAGTTGCTGAGTATATCTATTCCAATTATGCATTCTGGAATGAAGAAATAACTACAGGATGAGTTTGGGGACACACTGGACTCACTGTGAAACAAAATAGAGGTAAGACTCCATTAATAACCTGACCTCCATACAACTCCACTCTGACTGGTGGCCACAGTGAAATTTTGATTCTCTTGGGTTTAGGGTCAGTTCAGAGCCAGTATCCCTTAATCCCCCAAAAGTCTGATTATTTCCCTTTCCCCAGTGAACAATCACTCTTGTAAAAGGCTGTGGATCCTATTTGGGAAGGCTGGGAGAAAGATTAAGAGTACAAATTTTTGGCAGTGCAGTAGGGTCCTTTCTCAAGGGGACCTGGCCTCCCCTTCATTCAAGGGATTGTGTGTCTGTAAACTAGCTCAGCTCCAGGAATCAATTGAGGGGCTGTGACTCTCTGTTTTGGTGATTAAAGTTAGATTGCCATTCATTTGACCTAGAATTCTTCTGCTTGTACAGATCAAATAAATATTTAATAGATTTCCTATTTCACTCCTAGGGACACCATGACTTAGTAGGCAGCACCATAAGTCCATACGAGTCAGACTATTCTGATTACTGCTTTGACTATGCTGTCCCTTACATTAACTACACCCACTTTGTTTATTCATTGAGTGCTGCCACTTGGCCCCCTACCACCACAGGGTCCAATCAGCCCCATTGTAGTTAGGTGTCTTAATTCAATTAGGGCAGTTCCCACTGTCAAATCTGGCTTACATAAAATAGCAATAACAGCAGTCTTCAAGGATGCTGGGGCTCCCTTCACAAATTTGTTCCTCACCATTGTGGGAAAAAGCATGTCCTCTGGGCACTCCATGTGTGGGTCTGTGAGTCTAACTTCATAAATCCACTCTAGCTTTAAATTTTCCTAAGCCTTTAGATACTTTCACAGTATACCAAGGCAGGTCTGGTACTTCAACTTGATTTAGTATAGGCCACTGCCTGATTCATGCTTCAGTAAAGCAACCAAATAAACTATTAGATCCTTCCTAACCTCTCTAGTGGAAACATTGGATGAAGAATTGGTGCTTAATGGGTCCATATCAATAAACTCAGAGTGATCCGACTTTACATTCTTTGCACCGTTATCCCTTAATAGCCATCCCCACACATATTTCCCAGGTTTCTGTTTGTACATATTAGAAAAATCAAGCTGTTCTTTTGGAGTGTAGCGTACCTCTTCCTGCATCATACTTTGTACTTCCTCTTTTGCAGTTTGCTGGACTTAAGTCTCGTTATAGGTCTAAAAACAAAAATGTGTGGTAGAGCTGTGTTCTGAAAATATTCACCAATGTCTTGTAAGGCATCTGCCTCAGGCAATGCCCTAGGCAAGGACTCATCCATCTTCTTAGGGGATGACTAGGATGCCATCCCAGGCAATATCTCAGACAAAGGCTCTTCATATAAGGTTGTATTAATCTCATCAGACTGGAGTGGAGAGGCTACTGGTTTTACTGGGGAAGGTAGTTTAGCTGACAAAGATGGAGTAATCTCTTCAGATGGGAATGAGAGAGCAGGAGTGATTCAATGGAATTTAGGGATTCAGTGTCCCCAGCTTCCTGATTATTTGCCCATATGTCCCTATTCCAAGTTTCAGGATCCCATTTTTTCCCAATCAATGCCCTCACTTTTAAATTTAGACACCATTTGAGATTAGAAATTCAACTGGCATTGTAATTCAGCTACTCTTAAAATAAGCTCTGGGTTTGGTTGTTGGCAATATCAGCTCTGTTACTGCAAGAAATAACGCTTTCCTTCAAGGCACAAGTGGCAACTTTGAGATGATTTATGTGGTGTTTGAGCTGTGACTCTGAAGCCCTAAGCTCATCTCTTTCTTTCATCACTTTGTCTAGTGAAAGTAGGACCAACTAACCAGCTTCCTAATACTTCTCGTTCTGACAAAATTGTAGAAAAGCATCAAACATGCAGTCACCCATAGCCTTGCCTTTCACCAATACTTGATCTATTGGTGGTGATATTTTCCTTATTTCTATTGCCACCTCACACTTTGGATTAGCAGCTTCTTCTTTACTACTGGAAGCAGAGTAATCAACACCTTTAAGACTAACCAGACTTGAGAATCAATTTGGAAATGTATCCTTACAATTTTGTTTCTTAGAACCACTCTCAGTACCAAATGTCTTAGTCTAGGTTCTCTAGAAAAGCAAAACCAGTGAAGCGTAGACAGATAGATAGGAATATCCATATATATTGGATGCAGACCAAACTTCCAAGGAAACTCCCCTTACAACAGATTGACTGATCACATCATGGAGGTGATTACATTATATCACACATGGAGAATAACTACATCATTACATAACTGCCAAACCACTGAGAATCATGGCACAGCCAAGATGACCCACAACCTTAACTGTAACAGTCACTATGTGTCCAATTGACTTGAAGGCACCTGTCTTATTCATCTAGTGCTGCTCCAATAGAAATACCACAAGTGGATCGCTTTAACAAAGAGAAGTTTATTCTGTCACAATCCAGTAGACTAAAAGTCCAAATTCAGGGCATTAGCTCCAGGAGAAGGCTCTGTCTCTCTCTGTCAGCTCTGGAGAAAAGTCCTTGTGACACAACAGTGTTTCCTTGGTCTGGGAGCTTCTCTGCTCAGGAACCTCAGGTCCAAAGGACACACTCTGCTCCCGGCACTGCTTTCTAGGTGATATGAGGTTCCCATATGTCTCTGCTTGCTTCTCTCTTTTAGATCTCAAAACAGATTGGATTAAGACACTATCTAACTTGTAAACCTCATCAGTATAACCTCATCACTGTGACAGACTTTACAACACATAAGGAGATCACATATAACCTCATCATAGTGATAGAGTTTACAACACATAAGGAAATCACATCAGATTACACAATCATACAATACTGGGAATCATGGCCCAGCCAAGCTGACAGATATTTTGGGGGGACACAATTCAATCCATGACAGCAATGTAGCTATTTAAAATAATAAGTATATAGCTCATTTTTGTAAAGAAGGACAGAAGGAAGGAAGGCAATAACAAGAGAGAAGGAGAGAAGGAGGAAGAAAGCAAGACGGATGAACCATATGTATGTATGTATGTATGTGTCTCTATAAGCAAGAATCTATTAAGTATTTCTTTATCAATCTGTATATAGTTTGACTTTTTACAATAACCCTGTATTACTTTTGTAATTAAAGAAGGAATTAAATTAATTAAAATAAGAAGGAAAAAGTAAATAAATAATCTTAACTTTCAAGGTAACTTACTTTTCATAACCTCTCCGCAAAACCCTGACTACTCTTCATTTCCCCCATTTGATATTCTTCTTCCTCCGCTCTGCCCCACAGAGACTCATGCCTCCATATATTCTTCACCAGTCAAGAAGACTTTCCTAGAGGTTTACTTTATAGTAACAAAATTAAATACATGTTTTTCCAGATTGCATTGTTTTATTTTATTGAGCTATAGCATATACTTTTTTAAACAAACTTCTTGCTGCTCCCGGTCCCAGCAGAAGGCCCTCCTCAGTAGTGACCTCCTACTCCAGGAGAGCAATTATATGACATTTTATGTTGCTGGCAAGGTATCCCTCTTAAAGCACTGGGATCATGTGCATGCTCTTATGTTTAGAAGGAAAATGTCTCTTTAATGTTTCTAAAGGAATGTTAAACTATCCTCTTTAATGTTTGACCCACAGAGAAAATCTGGGACTGTTGCTATTCAAATCTAATCCTTTTGTGGTTCCTGAAACAAAAGAGATGGAAGGAAAATAGAGCAAAAGAAAAGCAGCCCATGATATTTTTATCTTGTAACATTCTAATATGTTCAAATCTGCAGAGAAATTAGAGGCATTTTGAGTATTAGAATATTTGTATGTCAAAGCTAAATGAGAACTTAGAAATCATTGAATCCAACCCTTGTATTTTACAAGGAAACAGAAGTCCAGAGAGGTGAAACTATTTGCACAACATCACAGAACAAGGTGATGGAGGGTTGGAATTAAACACTTAACCTCCCACCTCCCAGGACAGAGGTTAATATGCTGGGCTTTGGGTTCAGGTAGACCTGAACTGAGGTCCTGGATCCTCCACTTAGTAGTTGTGTGACATTTTTTGTCAAAAAAACTACTTAACTCTCCTGAGCCTCATTTTTCTCATCTATTAAATGGGGAAATAATAATATCCACCTCATGAGGTTGTTGTAAAGATTAAATGAAATAGTGCATAAAATGGCTTAGTACAATGTGTGGGGCATGGTAAATGCTCATAAAACTTTAGGCTTAATATCCATTCTAATATTCTGTCCACTGCATGTATTTTTTTTTTTTTTTTTTTTTTTTTGCATTTCAGTGATCACCTGTCTTTCCTGTGCATTTTATCTTTTTCTTAAATTTATGAGGAGGAACTGAGCATCCAAAAGCATCCTCTTACATCACTGTTCTAGTCTCCCCATATCTCTCATGGTCCACACTTTCTTAGTCTGTGTCTGATTACATTCCACTACAAAACTGCCAAGTCACTTCTGTCTTAGAGGACAAAAAATGTGAACAGGGCCTTTGGGGTCTATGTCATGACAGCAGACTGTGTAAATAGTTTTCTTATCCAAATAATCTCTGAACTGCCATTCTTTAGTCTAGAAGTGAGATATCTTATGAAAAAATATCACAAAGTCATAGAATTGTCAGAACAAGAAGAGAACTTAATAATTGTGTAGAACTGCCCTCTCCAACACAGTAGCCACTATCCGCATGTGGTTATTTAAATTAATTCAAATTAAAAAGTATTAAAAATTCAATTCCTCAGTCACGCAGCCACATTTCAAGTGCTCAATAGCCACATGTGGCTAATGGCTACCATATTGGACAGTGATGATTATAGAACATATCCATAGTTATAAAAAATTCTACTGGACAGTACTTGTATAGACGATACTGCTTGAATGAATGAATATAATTCAGTACTTAACCAGAGTCTGTGGATTGGGGCCACTGTGGTAAGCACAGACCAAATCTTACTCAGTTAGAAAAGTATCTTTGGAGACGCAACATGATTAAGACCAAATGAATGTGAAAGGGAAAAACTTACAAGCCTTGAAGTACAGCATAGTAACCAACAAAAAGAAATGATTTAATCAACAGAGAAATGGCTAATAAGACAGTGAGCTTCAAAGTCCTCAAAGCTTCGGTTGCTTCCTGCCCACAATGAGGGTATGAAATTAGGTATTATCTATAGTCCTTCGCAATCTCAAAATTCTGTAATTCTAATCTCCCAGGGGTACTCTCAGTAGAAGACAAAGACAGGTGATAAACAGAGGGGCTGGAGAAGAGCATTCGAGAAAGGTAAAATATAAGTAAGCATAGAAATTTCCCTTTGGGTATTTGCATGGGGTAGGCCAGAGGGTGTTCTGCTGAGGACGTTCTGAGGGAAGCCTGGAAGTGGGCTCAGTAAGCACTTTGGTATGCAAACATACATTCAGAACAGCATATTTCCTTCTATAATGGTTATAATCAGTTTCTCTCTCTTGGAAGAGGATGAGATGGTGGAAAGATAGAAGTCAGACTATGTTTGTGACAATCCAGATGGTATCCAGTTGTATGTCAGCCAGCCCAGCACCCCTCTGCTTATGAGGGACCTTATTGTAAAAGAAGTACCCTCTCTCCTCAACAGGGAACACAATCCAGGCCTTCATTCCAGGGGTGGTCTCAGAAAAGAAGCTCAACATTGTGAATAGCCTGTGACTATAAGTCTGAATTGACTCAATGGAGATTTTTTTTGTTTTGTTTTTTTTTTTAATAGTTCTCTTCAGCCTCCATCTGTACAATGGAAGAATATGCCAGACAACCCAACAAAATTCACTGTGCCTGGTGTTAAATTCAAAATTGTGAAAGGTCTGAGATATTTTCTTATTTACAAGCTAACAAGTTAGCCTACCATAATTATACACCCACACGCCCCCACACATGCACACGTGCATGCACACACACGCATACTAACAGAACACAAGACTTCTGGCCTCTAGATCAAGGAATAGACCTCATATTTAATCACAGAGCATCTTGCATCAGTTTCCCATGCCCCAAAGGAGGATGTGGTGAGAGCCAAGTGTGTCTCACAAGCAGTAGAGTTTGCACCACAGGAGAAGAACTCTTAAAATCATGAAACATAAGAGTTTACATAGGAGCTTCTGGCACATCTGACCCATCTCTCCAGAAAGAAACAGAGCGAGACCTTTACTCTGAAATATAAACAAATCTCTTCCAAGGAAAGGAGGGGAAGGTCTCTAGTCTCTAGTTTTCCTTCACACCCTGTAATGCAAATAAATGACCCCAGGGAACAGGTGACTTAAAATCCCTCCAGAGCAATACGCAGACTTTAACTTCCAAGGTATGTTTGCAGTTCAATCATCCTTTAACCCCGATTGCCAGTAATTTTTGCTCAGAAAGCCCTGACCATGCAGAAACATGAAAGTATTTATGGGGTGTTGTTTTCTTTACTACTTGCATATAAATAAGTATGTTTTTGTTGTAGTTAGGTGCCCTAGAATTGGTTCCAACTCATACGACCCTGTGTACAATAGAATGAAACACTGTCCTGTCCTGCATTAGCCTCACAATAATTGCTATGTTGCACTGTTGCAACCACTGTGTCAATCCATCTCATTGAGAGTCTTCCTCTTTTTCGCTGACCCTCTACTTTACCAAGCATGATGTGCTTGTCCAGGGACTGATCCCTCCTGATAACATGTCCTCATTTCTAAGGAGCATTCTGGCTGTACTTCTTCCAAGACAGATTTATTTGCTTTTCTGACAGTCCATGGTATATTAGATATTCTTTGCCTACACTGTAATTCAAATGCATCAATTCTTCTTCAGGCTTCCTTATTCATTGTCCAGCTTTCGTATGTATATGAAGCAATTCAGAATACATGACTGGGTCAGGTGCAACTTAGTCCTCAAAGTGACATCACTCTGTGTGCTGAGCAAATAATTCAAGAAGCTGGATTATATTAAGAAGAACATGGCATCAAGATTCAAGGAAGACTAACGAACAACCTGCAATATGCAGATGACACAACCTTGCTTGCTGAAAGTGAAGAGGACTTGAAAAACTTACTGATGAAGATCAAAGACTACAGCCTTCAGTATGGATTACATCTCAACATAAAACAAAAATCCTCACAACTGCACCAACAAACAACAGCATGATAAATGGAGAAAATATTGACGTTGTCAAGGATTTCATTTTACTTAGATCTGCAGTCAATGCCCATGGAAGTAGATAGCAGTCAAGAAATCAAACGGCATATTGCACTGGACAAATCTGCTGCAAAAGACCTCTCTAAAGTTATATATATATATATATATAAAACACGTGTATATATATAACACATGCATATATATAAAACTTCACTATATATAGTGTATATATATATATATATATAATGTTTGTATATTTATATAATCATTTTTAAGAGGTCTTTTGCAGCAGATTTGCCCAATGCATATGTCATTTGATTTCTTGACTGCTAATTCCATGGGCATTGATTTTATATAATTAATCACCTTTTGTTTTCTTGATGTATGATGTCCCTGATGTCATTCCACAACTTGTCTAGTCTTCAGTCATTAGTGTTCAATGCGTCAGATCTGTTCTTCAGATGGTCTCTAAATTCAGGTGGGATATACTCAAGGTGGTATTTTGGCTTCCTTTAGCTTCAACTTGAACTTACGTATTGAGCAATTGATGGTCTGTTTTGTAGTCGGCCCCTGGCCTTGTTCTGACTGATGATATTGAGCTTCTCCATTGCCTCTTTCCACAGATGTAGTCAATTTGACTCCTGTGTATTCCATCTGGTGAAGCTCACATGTATAACTGCCATTTATGTTGGTGAAAAAAGATATTTCAATGAAGAAGTTGTTGGTCTTGCAAAATTCTATCTCCAGCGTCCCTTCTATCACCAAGGCCATATTTTCCAACTACCAATTTTCATATTCCAATCACCAATAATTATCAATGCATCTTGATTCAATGTTTGATCAATTTTAGATTGTAGAAGTTGGCAAAAATCTTCAATTTCTTCATCTTTGCCCTTAGTGGTTGGTGTGTAAATTTGAATAACCGTTGTATTAATTGGTCTTCTTTGTAGGTGTATGGATATTACCCTATCACTGACAGCGTTGTACTTCAGGATACGTTTTGAAATGTTCTTTTTGACACTGAATGCAATGCCATTCCTCTTCAATTTGTCATTCCCCTCATAGTAGGACATGTGATTGTCGAATTCAAAATGGTCAATATCAGTACATTTTAGCTAACGAATGCCTGGGATATCAATGTTTATGCATTTCATTTTTGACGATTTCCAATTTTCCTAGATTCATACTTCATGCATTCCACATTCCTATTATTAATGGATGTTTGCAGCTGTTTCTTCTCATTTTGAGCCATACCACATCAGCAAATGAAGGTCCAGAAAGCTTTACTCCATCCATATCATTAAGGTCAACTGTACTTTGAGGAGGCAGCTCTTCCTCAGTCATATTTTGAGTGCCTTCCATCCTGATGGGCTCATCTTCTGGCACTATTTCAGACAATGTTCCGCTGCTATTCATAAGGTTTTCACTGGCTAAGTTTTTTTAATAGTAGATGGCCAGGTTCTTCCTCCTAGCCAGTCTTAGTCTGGAAGCTCCACTGAAACTTGCCCACCGTGGTCACCCTGCTGGTATTTGAAATACCAGTGGTGTAGCTTCCAGCATCACAGCAACACATAACCCACCACAGTACAAGAGTGGTGGATATATGCATATACATATATGTAATACATAGATACGTTCCTCTTATAGGTAACAATTAGTAATAGATACTTGTTTATACTTTCAGAACTTTTTCTTTCCATTAGTTCTATGTAGATTCCTAAAACACAAATGGAATCATGCTAACTATATTTTTCTACAACCTGATTTTTGTAATCAAATATTAGAACATAGAAATCTTTCTAAGCCAGGACATTTGATCTATCCCCATCTTTTAATTAGTACACATCATACGCAATAATTTATTTAACCATTCGCCTATTGATGGGCATTTAGACTCCTTCCAATTTGTCAATATTACAAACAACACCGTAAGGAACTTTCTTGTACAGGTATGTGTCGCTTAACATCCAGGAAACATTCTGTGAAATAGGACGGGTTAAGTGATTCGGCTATTGTGCAAACACCATATTATACACAGGAGAGAGGCGTGCAGGATGGTTACCGGTTGGGCCCGGGATACACTCCATCACTACTACCCGAGGAACTTCGAGAAAACTTGAGTTCTGCTAGGCTGGTCCTGCGTGGTTGCTACCTGGTCTCTGAGTGCTGAACCCACTCCCTACCTGCCAGTGGGGACGCACACTCGCTGTCCAGTTTGCCGCCTCCCAGCCCACCGCGCTACAGGCTCCTTTCCTTTCCTTCCTGCCTGCCTTCCTGCCTTCCTAGCATTTCCTAACGGGCTTTAAACTCTTCCAGCCCCGCCCTCCCTATCTTGGACTGCTGGGCATCCGCCACTGGGGGAGGAGCCTCAGCCTCTGGCCTAGGGTCACACTAAGAGCAGCCAAGCCTGGTAGGGCAGCGGCCTCAGGGTGGCATCCTCCTTGGCTGCTCAGCGGGTAGCTGCGCAGTCCCTGCCCGAGGCAGTCACAGATGGGCACTGGGACCTCCTTCCCCTGATGTCGCAGGGCCAGGGCTGGATGAAGACCCGGAGATATAGGAAGAGATAGATCCAATCTCTCTACTTAGCAAAATACATCGCTGTGCCCCGTTCTCCAATCGGAATAACGTTATGGGATCACGGAGTTATATGCAGTCTGACACTGCCTGTACATACATCCTTGTGACCATACTTGTACATATATCCGTGTGTGTGAATATATATACCTATATATGTGTGTGTGAATATTTTCTGTTGGACAAATTTATAATGGTGGAATTACTGGGTTAAAATACAAGCACTTTTAACATTTCAACAGATTCTATGCCCTTGAAAATATTTAACGTTGTTTTCGTGAAGATCCTGGTTCCCAGGGATCATTCAATTAACCTCCTGTGTTGTTCCAGCTCCCAGGACATGTGTGCAAATGGACCAGGGACTTCCAGTTACCACCTGCTCTTGGCCTTATGGAGTGCCCTTGGACACATCAAGTCTGAAAGCCTCTGAGTTGCAATAGCATGTCTGTGGGCTGGAGCCTCTTCTAACTTAGAGTTCTGGCTTGTTTCGTTTTTCTTTGTTCTCCAGTGATTGTTGGACACCAGTTATTTCCCAAATACTGAATTTAGTCTAGGGGGAAGAAGGGATTACATAGATCATTTCCAGATATATCAAAGGATTAAAGAACTGGAAACAAGAATATTTAAGGCATAACTAAGAAATTTAAATTTTCTGAGCAATATTAAACACCAATTTTTTGCTTGTTTGCTCCCCAAACTTCTTGCATTCCCTTCCATTTCACAACTGAAGAAACTAAGACTCAGCTTGTTGGTGATTATTACCAACAGATTGACTCTTTCTCACTCCCAGAGTCCTGTTATTTATGGCTGTATCTTAGTGTCCATACTTGATTATAAGTACCTTCTGGGCAGAAACTCTCCATCTCATGTACATTCAAGTTTTTCTCAGCACTTGGCACAATGCCTAACACATTCTTAGTTTTCAATAAATCTTTGTTAAATGAAAACATTTCTAATACTCCAAAAACATGTGATGTGTCCTTGCTGTCTTTCTGATTTGGTCTGAGATGTTTTAGGTATACATTATCTAAAATCCACTTGGACACCTGGCAGAGCTAAAGATTTCCTATGTCATCTACTTATTTTTGGTTTCCACAATGAAATAAAAGATAATAAAATAAATATTTGTAGCTCTTTCTCTTAGACAACCAGGCATTTGTGGTACTTAAATTGCCATTTCTTCTTTTTTCCAATTCTGGCTAATTTTTATGTATTTTATTGTAGATTCAAATATGCAAGAGAAAAATGCTGTCGTTTTTCTTTTTTTAAATATGTTTGCTATTTTGAACAGCCTCTCAAACACCTGGAGGAATAAAGTGGACCACCCAGAAGAACACTATATGAAACCTACCAGCAGCTCATGATAATGTAAGATCAATGATTGACACTATAGACCTGAGTTATTATTCCATCTCTGCTATTACCTGACTGTGACATTGAACAGGTCACTTAAACTCCCTGTACTTTTCTTTCCTTATTGGGAATATCATGAGGCTAGAAAGAAATAATGGATTTTTAAAACTCTGCATTTTAAAATATATAAAATATAAAAGAAGTATAAAGCATTGTTGCAAAACAAACTTTTACAGAGTCTTGCAAATTAAACAAAATCTTATGGGTGTTTGTGACCACCCACATTGCCATCTGCAAAAGAAAGAAGTTCTTTGTTTTGTTTTATTTTGTTGCTGCATTCTTTGGCAAAGAAGACAACTTGTCTAGCTGCTAGAGCCACAATAGAAACAATAGTAGCAGCAGCCTCCGTTTGGGAATCAACTATCCATATCTATAAAATATCTCATACTTCTAGTGACAAATAGTCAAATTCTCACGTTAAAAATCCATGTGCTTGGTTCTCCTCAACTTACTTCATATCGTATGCTAAGTATGTAGGTTAGCAGAACTGAGTGTTGAAGTAAATAATGTGGTGAAGCAAGGCTTTTATAACCAATTTCCCCTTCCCCCAAAATAAGAGGGCCACATACTTACTAGAATCTTTCATGAATTCTCCCTGTGTAGTTATTTTTGTTGGTCCAAACCACAAACAATCATGGGGATGGTGCAGGACCAGGCAGCATTTTGTTTTGGTGTACATGGGCTGCCATGAGTCAGGGAGCAACTCAACAGCAGTTAACAACAACAAATTATTTTTGTGGACTATTGTTGTATGACATTTTCCCTTATCTTCACCTTTCCCGATAATATCAAATGTCTTTGGCTGACCTCTTTGGACTGCAAATAATGGAAACACAACTCAAACCACGTTAAGCAAAAGAGGATATTTATTGACTCAGTTGTGAAGTCCAGGTATAACATTGCTTCCTAAATAATGTAGTGGGAGAGGAAATCATGGCTGCCAACTTCAAGTTTACATTATCTCAGCTCAACAACCCTGAAGGAGAAAGAGAGTTTCTTCCCAGTATCCACATATGGAATCCCAGTGGAGGATTATTCTAGGTTCATTGTGGTCCTGGGTTCCTACTTAATCACTGTGGTCAAGGGAATGGAAAACTGCAACTGTCAATTCCCCCAGTATCACAGTGGATGTTGAAGGAAACATTCCTTAAAGAAGTTGAAAGGAATACCATGTGACCACAATAATATGATAATAATGACAACAACAATAGTAAGAAAGGGGGAAAAAATAAAAACAAGAAACAAACATCTACCTCACCAAATAAGTACACTTACTCCAAAATTATCTTAAGAAGTTTAATTAGAGAAATTATGTAGCAAATACCCCAAGCATTAAGTGGATACACAGGCATGTGGACAACGAAATTTCTGAGTTCTCTCAGGGGATGAACTCATTTGTCTTATAAATTTTCCTAAGCAGGTTTGAAAGACACTGAGGTACTCTTACTCCTTTGTTCAGGTTCCCTGCATTTTCTGTGATTCCCTTGAATGCACTGAATCACAAAGACTTTCTTCTCCATCTGTTTGAACAATCACCTCTCTTCTCCAGTGATGCTAATTCCATCTCCTTGGAGCATCAGCCATCTTCTTTTAACTTCCCACCAATCAACAGTAGCTACTGATATTGTATAATCTATTTTTCACTTGAAATATTCAAGTTAGAAGAGCAGAAGAGTCTCAGGAACCCATTCCGATATCCCTGAGGAAAGGGACTTAACCACCTTGCTGACAGTTCTCATCTCACCCTCCAAGTTTTCAATTTTCTTCTTGAAACCAATCACACTGCGTCTCCATTGTGTCCTCATAGACTAGCACAAGGATTTTCCAACCTGGCAGCACTCCAGCACCACCCAGCTTTGATCAAGGCCCTGGAGCAGACCTACAGGATCAGCCTCTCTAGAGGATGGGACTTGGGTATTACATTTATAAAAGCTCCATAGACAACTATGATGCACAATCAAAGTTAAGAACCACAAGGCTAATGCTGATATGTTAAAATTAGGTGCCTCACAACATGATTAATGTAATTGATATCACTAAATTGTACTTGTGAAAAATCCTAAATTGGCAAATGTTATGTTATATTTAATTTTACAACAATAAAATTAAAAAAAATAGGTACCTCAAATTTTTTATTTTGGAAAAAAGGACATTTTACTCCAGTAACTTGTGTGCAAGATGGCGCTAATGATTTCCACCTTCTGGTGTTCATATCCTTGTGTAGTTCCTCTTATACTTTACTAAGGTTGGTCTGTGTGACCAATAGAGTATGGCAGAAGTGATGGGATGTCACTTCTAAGATTAGGTATTAAGAGACACAGTGGCTCCTCTTTCAGTCAGTCTCCCTCCCTCTCTCTTTCTTTCTCCTACTCTCATTCTCACTCTTGCTCTCTCTTGGATCACCTGTGAAGAGACCCACACAGTGAAGAACTCAAGTCCCCTGCCAACAGCCACGTGCATGAACTTAAAAACATTTCCCCCAATGAGCTCCCATCAAGTCTTCAGACTGCAGCCCTGGTCAGCACATTGACTGAAACTTTATGAGACACCCTGAGTCAAAACCTCCATCTAAGCTCCTCCCACATTCCTGACCCTCAGAATCCTTGTGGGATGAGAAATATTTGTTGTTTTCATGCTGCTGAGTTTTGGTATAATCTGTTAGATAACAAAAGATAACTAATACAATTATGTTCTATTTTGTGCATTTTATTGAAGGGTAACATAGTAAGCAGCGAGGCATCTCTAGTGTTGTGGAAAGATTGTTTCCTGGGCTGGAATTCAGAAAACATATATTCGTTCTAGCTGTGTGTCTTTCCAATATTTCCTTCATTTTTTTTCTTTAAGACCAAGTCTTCACCTCAGATCTCCAGAGGGGAGAGTAGGGTGAAGAGGAGACAAAACTGGGTAAAAGCTCCACGGATGTTTCTGTGTAAAGGGTGTCCTGACATGTGATTACCTTCTTCAAAGAACAGCATCTCTGAAAAAAATGTACACGGAACTCTGTAAAGTTTGTCCAGGTTTCAAATCACTTCTTAAAGACCTTTCATTTGTATCCACCACCCCATGTACTCCTGCCCTCAAGAAGGTCTTGTGCTTTAAAAATCTCACTTTTAAAATTTTCAATACTTACCCTGAACTGGAACATGCCATACTTTTTCTCTCTGCCTGAACTATGCACTTTCCCCTGATCATTCTTTCTCTATCTAGCAAACTTCAACCCATTTACCCTCTAGCCTGCAAAACCTTCCCAACCTTCTTGGGCAGGACATCCTTCACAGTGCTCCCATAGGACTTTATACCACTAATATCACACTTACCACAGAGTATGAACTTGTTACTAAGGTGGCACAAATAATTTGCGCCCATACTGCAGGAGAAAAACCTGTCAGTCTTCTTGCATTAAGATTACAGCCAAGAAAATCCTATGGAGTAGTTCTACTCTGTAACACGTGGGGTTGCCATGAGTCAGAATCTGCTTGAAGGCAACAGGGTTTTTTTGAAGGTAATATTGATCACTGAAACTCAATTTTCACCTCAGTGTCACAATTGTTGGCAGGGTATCTGGAACAGAGTAATTGTCCAGTAAATGCCAACTGAAGAAATAAGCTAAGTACCTTTTAAACTGTTTCATTAATTTTTCCTGTTCCTCCTATGCTTGCTCTTATGTACAGGTTGTGACATTCACTTGAAACCCCAGAGAAGTGAAGTAACTCATCCAACATTACACAAGTCAATGGCCTTGTGTGTGAAAGTAACTCAGGATGGGACTGAGCTAAGGCCTAAGAGCCCACGGTCATGTTAAAATGGGCCCATTCAGTGTGAAGTCAGTCGTGCCCTCCCATCTCACAGGCTAAAACCATTGAGACTCACTGATAAATCTCTCTGCCACCTCAGGCTTTCAAAGCAGGAGCCTGGAACCAGAAGTCCTTTTGCCCTCACCTAATAAGTGATTCTAGGCTTGTATTATTTCCATGTCACCCCTGGTTACAAATGCAAAAGCAGACATCTGTGTTGGTATCACCACATATTTATAAACAAAAGGAGAAGCAGAGCATCCCAGATTGTTTCTGCTATAACTAAGCCCTGGGGAGGACAGTGTGAGAAAGTGCTTCTAAATCTTCTCAGAGGTTCAGAGTTTTTGCAAAAAGGGGCTTTAACATAGCGCCCTGGAATGTATTTACTATTCAGAAACTCCTATACAACAAATCCAAGACAGAATAAGAGAACAGTGGAGCAACTTGCAGTCCTTAGTCTCCGCCTTTTAATGAAATAAATTAGGATCAATTTATTTCAAATAATGAAGTCACAAATACTTCTCAAATATTTGCTCCGTCCCTAGTGTTTCCTCTATACCTCCATTGCACAAAGGGCGGTCCCTCCATGGTTTCCCTGAAGTGTTCATACAAAAAGACAAAAAAAGTCTACTCTTGCCCTGCAGATGCTCCAGATCAACTGTGGGGTATAGGGGTGGGGGAATGGTTGTGAGTGAATGGAAGTATGGTTCTTACTGATCAACATTAATAAACCATATCTAACGAATGCATGCAATCTCAAAAATGTCACGCCTGCTCACTCGACAATCATTCATTGAGGAATTTCTGAAGGCAGGGTCATGGGCCTCTGGGAATTAAAAGATGACAAAACATGGTTTCTATCTTCTCCCAGTATGAACCTCAGATGCAACACCATTCCTTAGAAAAACAGATGAAAAACCCAAGTGTTCATCCAAAAGCACACAACTGCAGAATTTGATGATATTCTGTTATGGAATAGTGAGAATGTTTTATCTCCACAAAGCTCAAAACTCAAGTAAAGCTGGTTTTTCCAGTTACCTAAAGGTTATAAAGAAGTCAAGGTTATATTTACATTCCCTGAGGATCAATTCTCCTTTTAATTAAAGACTACCTCTCTTGCCCTGACCTGCCTCCTTCAGTAGGTATGATAAATGTCACAGGCAATCAAACAAGAAAACATAGTGGACTTCACCTTCCTACTCACTTTGTAACACTTATTCAGGGTCTTTTATGTGCCATGATGTGCTGGAAAATGATTAATAACTAGCTCTGAAAAAGAAAGCCCCAATTTGTAGCATGGGCCTATTGCTGTGGTGTAAATACTTCTCATAGTTATTTTCAAGCTACCAATGTTACATCACTGAATGTGGAGTTGGGAAGAAAAATGCACAATTGGCTTTTGCAAGTCAGTACCAGCAGCTCCAGGCACACCACTGCCTATATACTAGGCATGGTTCTGTGTGCCAAAGCTGTAGAGTTGAGTAAAACATATTCCTTTTTCTAGCATAGAGAATTAGAAGGAAAGAAAGGACTCTTAACATTTATTACAACATTCATTAAGACCTCACCAGATGCCAAACGCTCAGTTCTGTTTTATATTTGTTATAACAGCTTAGATTCTGAAGCTAAGTTGCCTAGATTTAATACCAGTTCTACCATTTATTAACTGTTTGATATTGAGCAAGTTACTTAACCTCTCTGTGCCTCAGTTTCCTAATATAAAGAAAGGGATTAATAACAGAACTTGCCTCACAGAGATGTTTTGGAAATGAAATGAACTGATACATGTAAAAAACACTTAGAATAATTTCTCATTCATGGTGCATACTTATCAAGGGTTAGCTATTATTCCAAAAAAAAAAAAAAAACGCCAAACCCATTACTGTTGAGTCGATTCTGCCTCATAGCAACCGTATAGGACAGAGTAGAACTGACCCATACAATTTCCAAAGGGAGCCTGGTGGATTTGAACCACCGAGCTTTTAGTTAGCAGCCATAGCTCTTAACCACTATGCCACCAGGGTTTCCAGCTGTTATTAGTATTGTCATTTTCTAATCTTCACAAAATTTCTTTGATTGGTGGATATTATTATCTCAAGTGGGGAAACTTATAGGTTAAGTGGCTTGTCCAAAAACATATATAATATACTTAAGCTGGTATTTGATCCTGGGTCTGTATAATTCCAAGTCTAATACTTGCTTTCATGTACCACACTAATAACAGCACTATTTATTGTATGTCCATTCTGAACTATCTACTGTCCTAGAAGTTTTAAATATATTTTTATTGTATTTTTCAAAAACAGTAAAATGGAGCAGAGTTTTTCTTTCTTTTAATTTTCACTATAAGGTTGAGAAAACTGAGATTCAGATAAGTTAAGTAATTTTTTAAGACAACCAAGCCAGCTGGGATTTGAACTAAGTCTGCCAGATTCTTAGAAATGTGTTCTAAATTACTCTGATAGATGACCAACAACTATTTTGGTTTTTAGTTTTAGTGATATTCCTTCATTTTACCCTGAGACAGGATGTGCAACATGGGTACATGACAGGTGCCATATTAGAGATAGGAATCCAAGGCGTAATAGCAACAGAACAAGGGAGAGGAGAGTGATTTTTTTTCTTATTGCAGGGTCAGAGAATACTTCATGGAGGAGGTGGCATTTTGACTAGGTTTTGTTAGATGAATTTTAACAGGCCAGTGGGGTGGGCAGTACATTTCTTATAGAGAAAACAGCCTCAAAGAAAGCATAGAGGCTAGAAAGCACAGTTGCATTTGGCGAGTGGCACGCAGACTAGAGTGGCAGTATGAGATGGGCAGCTGAAGATGGAAAGGTTGGCCCTGATTGTAAAGCCTTCATTGAGCACCACACCAAGGAGTGTGGGCTTAATTCTATAGCACTAGGAAGCCCCTGAATGTTTTTGAGAAGGGGAGTTACATGAATTGACTTGTGTTTTGGAAAACAAGACTTGTAGCAACATGTAGGGTAGATTGGATTGGAAGGAGACTGGAGTCAGGAAGATGAGTTAAGTTATTACAATAGTTTATGCAAGAGACTATGAAAGCCAAAATTAGGGTGGGGAGCAAGGGATGACTCTGAAAAATACTTAGAAAGTATCATTAACAAGATTTCATCCCTTCTAATGAAAAAAACAACTCAGCACATAAGCTACTGGTGCACATCATTAACAACATTTTAATTCAACAGACCTTTGTTGAGCACCTACTAGAAGCCAGGTGTTGTATTAGGCACTGACAGGAATATAAAGATAAATACTAAATAGTGTCTAAGAAAATATTTGTTGAACATTTATTATTTGCCAGGTGTTATTCTAAGCCCTTTATGTGTATTATATAAACTAATCCTCACAACAATATTATTATTTTTTCCAGTTTACAAATGAGACACCAAAGGTCAGAAAGGCAAAATAATTTGCTCAAGGTCACACAGGTAGGGAGTAACAAAGCCCACGTTGTATTCCTAATATTCAGCATGATACACAAATAGCCACAACATCCGAACAGACCAAGATAGTGCTCTCTGGCCCAGACTGTTACAGTAGCCTCTTAGCTGGTGTCTTAGTTTCTTAGTGCCGCTGTACCAGAAATACCACAGGTGAGTGGCTTTAATGAGCAGAAATTTATTTTCTCACAGTTTAGGAAGCTAGCAGTCTAAATTCAAGGCACCAGCTCCAGGGAAAGGCTTACTCTGTTGGCTCTGTGGGAAGGTCCTTGTCTCTTTTCAGTTTCCTTGGTTCATGGGTGATCTCCATGTGGTCTGGTTAGGATTTACAACATATTTTTTGGGAACACAATTCAGTTCATAATAGCTGGTCTTCCTGCTTCTATCCCCACACTCTACCAATCTCTTCTTTACTCATCATTCAGAATAATATTTTTAAAAACCTACATATATAAGTCACTCTCCTGCCTAAAACCTTTTCATGGTTTTCCCATTGCACTTAGAATACTACCCAAAGTCCTTTCCTGGGGCTACCAGACCTTCTGTTATTGGCTTTGACCACCACAACCTGCCCACCTTGTACAGCTCTACCCATTTGGCCTGCATAGTCCAACACACCCACTTTCTTGGAGGCCCTGGGTGGAACCTAATAACAGCAACAACTGGAATGTTCTAAGCACTTTCCCATCACAGGGTCTTTGCAAATGCTATTCCCTCTACATGGTTTCATCCCCCTATTCACTACTTGGCTGATTTTTTTATGTCTACATTTGTGTGTATGTGTTTGCTTATTATCTGCAGCACCATTCTCAGCCATACTGGACATTGCATTGAAATGTTATTTATCTTGATTACCGATTTTTTGGCAGCCCTTAAATTTTGCACCGGAGGTGAGTGCCTCACTTCCCTCGTCTGAGCTCTGGTTATTTGTCTCACTCACTAAACTGCAAGCTTCAAGGGGGCAGAGACCATGTCTGTTTTGTTCACTGCTGTATCCACTGTGTGCAGCAGAGTGATTGATATAGAAAAAGCAGCAAATGACACTTGTTGAATGATTGAATGAAATGTTAGAAATTTTGCCAGGAGTATCAAATGTATTATTTCGTTTCATTATCACAATAGCTCTGTGATTCAGATATGCTCTCCTGTTTACAGATGAAGAAATTTAAAGCTTAAAGATATTAGGTAACCTAGCCATGGCAGGTACACAGCTAACGAGTGCATAGCAGAGCTGGGATTTGAATACAAGCCTCTGACTTTAGGTTCAGGGCTTTTCCAGTTCACCAGCTTCTGCTCCAAAGTATGTTCAAGCAAAGGCCAAATAAATGTTTATCAGGGTTGTTGCAGAAAGAGGTCCTAGGTTATATGGGAAGCTGGACTAATTGTCTTCAAATACTTAATTTTCTCTAATTCCTTTGGAATTGGATAGAACTTGGTAACCTCAGCATATTCATCTGCAAAATAGAAATAATAGTATCCAATAACTGAGTTGTCAGCATTAAATGGTATATGTAAATTTTCTAAAACAATGTTTGTCATACTGAAGCTATCAAATTTTAGTTATTAATTTAAATAATAATAATAACAATAAACAACTTAGATGAGAGCGAGAACCCTGAAATTTGAGAGCAAAATAACTTCTCCTTCCCTCTACTTCCATGAAAAGTGCCAATCCTTGGTGGGAAGTAGACCCAGCAAATCACTACGAGGGCAGTAGTGGTTCAGTGGTAGAAGTCTTGCGTTCTATGCGGGAGACGCAGGTTTGATTCCCGGCCAGTGCACCTCATGCGCAGCCACCACTCTCTGTCAGTGGAGGCTTGCATGTTGCTGTAATGTTGAACAGGTTTCAGTGGAGCTTCTAGACTAAGACAGATAAGGAAGAAAGGCCTAGTAATCTACTTCCAAAAATCAACCAATGAAAACCCTATGGCTCACAATGGTCTGAATTAGGGGCTGACTTGAAGACAGCTAACAACACATTCCATACTTGCCTTACTGATAAGAAGGAAGCAGGTCACTCAATAGAGTTTTGCAGTTGAGAGTCTTAAGGATCTGAAAGACTTGATCAAACAAGCGAGGGAAATAGAACCAGAAACGAGATCTTCTTATTTCCATCTTGTACTCCTGCCTCCTTATTATTTTAATTGTGAAGCTAATTTTCAGTAGCCTCCAACTAAACCATCTTTCCCGATTCTTCTTCTCTTCTAGTCAGACAGATGGCTTGGTGTTTGAGCGGGCCAGCGAGGAGGATCCATCTTACCGAGAAGTGCTCTCCAATAAAAGCAGCACTATCTATAAAACATGCCCACATGGAGAAAGAGAGAATGATGTTTTATCTCCTGACAGTAAAGTCAGAATGAGTGTTTCATGGGAGAAGGTATGGTTTCAATCTGCTGAGGTCGCACATGGGAGCCTCCTGGCTCCTCTCCTTTACCTTTTCTCTTGCCAGAATCTGACTCCAAGAAGACTAAGCCAGGCCAGTGACAGAATTATGTCCAGTGCAATGCTTGCCCCTGGGGTCAGCTTCATAACCTCTCCCTGATGTGGGTCTCCTAGCAGGTCCCAGTAAACACATGTTGAGTGAATGATAAAACCTAAGTGTAAGAAGAATCTGTGTTTAATGGACAACTTTACACACATGCTCACAACGTTACAGGCCTCTGGCACAAGGCATCTTCCCGCAGACATTTTCTTCTTTGGATTCTCTTTCATGTTTTTTCTTTCTCTTTCTCAGTCCAGTCATTATGCCCCCTTCTATCTTTACATGCACACACCTTTGAGATAAAAAAATAAAAAATAAAGTTGTGGAGGTGTAATACATATACTCTATACTTTTACTAAAAGCAGATTTCAGACTGACAATGCAAGTCACCTAGGTAAATTTTCATATTCTGTGCTAATTCAATTGTTACAAAAATACAAGCAAACCTTGACAGAGTTTGATTCATTATCTGGACAATTGAATATTCTGCACAATTTTAGGAGTTGGTAAAGCATGACTGGCTACTCAACCCCTGGTGGAGAACATGAGGAGTAGGTTCTGAGACAAGAAAGCAAAAAGAGGGGAGATGGGGTGAGAACATATGTTGGTGAGGGTTGTCAAGATAGGTCAAGGGCAGAGGGGGCTGTGACGGCATAGAATCTGGGTAGGAAAGAGAGGGTACTTACCCAGCTGCCATTGATTAAAAAAACAAAAACTGAAAACAGTATGATCTGATAAGCAAGTCAAGGGGCTCAACACGTATTTTTGTCACAGCCAATACAAGTACCAAGTAGCCATGGGGATGGGGTAGAGGGTATTTAAGATAATGCTAAAGAATATACTATTAAGTGCACAAACCCAGAAATGGTGAAGTCCAGTGTGTACAAAACTAGAGCATCTAGACAGGCAATTACTTAGAGCTCTGCCAATGGACAGGTAACAGTGACCCAAGTTATGGATACCAGACCTGTAGTAGTAGGGTAGATAGCTGCCATCAAGTAGACTCCGACTGACAGTAGCCTTATATACAACAGAACAAAACATCATCCAGTCATGTGCCATCCACAAGGTCATTGGCACGTTCAAGTACATCACTGCAGCCACTGTGCCAATCCATCTCTCAAAGGGTCTCCCCTACCCTCTCCAAAGTGTAAATTGTACATATTACATTCTCTAAACACAATATAATAAAATTGGGAATTAATACTAAGAACACACACACACAAATCTTATAACTTGGAAATTAAAGCTCTTACTTAAAAAGACTTGAATAAAAGAGAAAATTCAAATAGACATTGCAAAAAATATTTTTTAAATAATATTCCTAAAATGTTACATATCATATCTATGGCATAACAGAGCAGAGCTCAAAACAAAATTTATAATCTTAAATATTTACATGAACAAATAAGAAATAATCAAAATAAAGAATTTGGAGAAAGAACAACAAAATTATACTATGGGAAACAGAAGGAAGGAATTAATAGAGAAAAGGCAAAAATCTGTGAGTTAGAAAACAGATAACAGACAAATAGAAAAGATAGTAGAAAAATAATTTCAAAGCCAATGTTTGGGAAAGACACAATAGTTAGACACTAGTTAACAAAATAAAAAAAAATACATAAACAGAGAAAACACAGAATCAGAAGTCACTGGGAGGAAACAATCATAGATTTAGAGGAAAATAAAAGATGGTGCTACTCTTTGCTTAACTTTATGCAGACAAATTTTAAAACTTGTTTGAAAGAACATTTACCTAGGAAAATATAAATTATAAGTTCTAATTCCAGAAGAAATGAAAAATCTCAATAATGTCCATGAAAGAAATAAAAGAAGTTGTCAAAGAACTACCCTTTCAAAAACTGCTCTAAATTAAATGTGTTCATGAGGAAATTCTGCTAAACATTTTAAGAAATACATAACTGCTCCTGA
Source organism: Dugong dugon (assembly GCA_030035585.1). Lineage (NCBI taxonomy): Eukaryota > Metazoa > Chordata > Mammalia > Sirenia > Dugongidae > Dugong > Dugong dugon. The sequence goes on from CM057462.1 coordinate 160,804,569, forward strand.
ACGTAGAAAATAAATGCATTTTATTAAGTAAATCTCACACTGATATCAAAACATGAAAAATATTGTACAAGAAAAGAAAACTACAGGCCAAACCAATGTATTAATATCAGTGCAGAATCCTAAATGAAATATTAACAAATGTTATCAAGCAATTAAAAGACTAATAGTCGAATGAGATTTATTTAAGTGCTACAGAGATGATTTCATAGTACTAAACCTAATAATATCATCTATCATATCAACTGATGGTGCAGTGGTTGAGAGCTATGCCGAGCTATGGCTCCTAACCAAAAGGTCGGCAGTTCCCATCCACCAGCCACTCCTTCAAAACCCTATGGGGCAGCTCTATTCTGTCCTGTAGGGTCACTATGAGTTGAAATTGACTCGACAGCAAAGAGTTTGGTTTGGCTTTTGGTATCATATCAACAGATCCAATGAGAAAAATTATAATGATAATAGAATAATAGTTAATACTTCTCTAATGTTTACTATGTACCAGACATTATTCTGAGCACTTTACATATGTTAACTCACTTATGCATCACGACAACCATATGAATAAGAATCATTATTATTTCCATTTCATAGATTTAAAAAAAAACAACCCTGCTATGGAAAGTCATTAAGGAACTTGCCCAGGATAATACTTCTACTAAGTGATCAAGGATTTCATTCAAGTTGGATCAGCAATCAACACTCATGCAAGCAGCAGTCAAGAAATCAAGTGACATATTGCTTTGGAAAAAGCTGCTGCAAAAGACATCCTTAAAATGCTAAAAAGCAAGGACGTCACTTTGAGGACTAAGGTGCACCTGACACAAGCCATTGTCTTTTCAATCGACTTGCATGCATAAGCTGGACAATGAAAAAAGAAGATGGAAGAAGAACTGACATATTTGAATCGTAGTGTTAGTGAAGAATATTGATACCATGGACTGCCAGAAGAATAAGAAAATCAGTTTTGGAGTAAGTACAGCCGAAATGATCCTTAGAAGCAAGAAGTCTTGCTTACACCGGACATATCATCAGGAAAGACCAATTGCTAGAAAAGTATATCATGTTTGGTAAAGGAGAGGTCTGTGAAAATGAGGGAAACTATGAGATGGACTGACACACAGCTGCAATGATGGGTTCAAACATAGCAATGATTGTGAGGATGGTGCAGGACTGGAAAATGTTTCATTCTGTCATATATAAGGTCACCATGAGTGGGAGCCAACTCAATGACAACTAACAACAAGTGACACAGAGGTATCTTCTGGAACCCAGGCTACCTGGTTTTAGGCTCTGCCAAAACATGGTATGGTCTACTGCCACTCTGTAATCATCTTGGAAGCTAGAAGACCATTTGACATAATTCAACATCCATTCCTGATTTTTAAGCTATATTCATAAAATAGAAAGAGATTGATATTTCCTTGATATGGTGAAATATATCTGTTCAAAACGAAGCTCACGCTTAATGGAGAAAGCATTAGAACATTCCAACTAACATCAAGAACTAAAGTTAAGAACAAAGGAAGGATGCCTATTATCACCACTATTATTTAACATTGTCTGGAAGTACTAGCAAATGCAATGAGACAATAGAAAGAAATTTGAAACATAAAACTTAAAAAGAAGAGGGAAATTACCATTATGTGGAGATAATATGACTGTTTGCCCGGAGCACACAAGATATCAATTTCTTAAATTACAAACAATAAGATAATTTGGTAAGGTGGCAGAGGCCCCCTAGACAATCAATCTCCAGTCACACAAGTGACCCCAGTTGAGACCAGCAGAACTGCCCAGCTGAGTCCAGTACAAATTGTTAAACCACAGAATTGTGAGCCAGTAAAATGGTTATTGTTTTAAGCCGTTAAATGTTAGAATAATTTGTTATTCAGCAATAGTTAACTGATAACCAGGCCAAACCAAACCCACTGCTGTTGAGTCGATTCCAACTCATAGCAACCCTATAGTCACCATATAGGACAGAGTAGAACTACCCCATAGGGTTTCCAAGGAGCAGCTGGTGGATTCGAACTGCCAACCTTTTTATTATCAGCCGAACGCTTAACCACTGTGCCACCAGGGCTCCAGATAACTGGTACAGTATATTAAAAAATGAAGCATATCAAATCAGTGAGAAAAAGATGGGACTACTTTGATTGTATTTGGATTACTGGATAGTCATCTAGAAATAATTTAGATCCACACTTCACCCATACCTTATATTTCTACTAGGATTAACTCCAAATGAATAAAATCTTTAAGTTTGTAGTTGAGATCACTCATAGTATCATAAGAAACCATGGGAAATTAAAGCTCTATTACTATGAGATTGATTAAATAAATTATACCATCCAGTTGCAGTCAGGTTGATTTTGACTCATGGCATCCCCATATGTATCTGAGCAGAACTGTGCTCCATAGGACTTTCAATGGCTGATTTTTTGGAAGTGCATCACCAAGACTTTCTTCCAAGGCATCTTTGGGTGGACTTGAACTTCCAACATTTTGGTTAGAGCCAGGAGTGCTAATCATTTGCACAACCCAGGGACTTCTAAATAAATTACAGCACAGTCTTAAAATGGAATTATTTTTCAGACATAGAAAAGGAAAAGGAAATTCTTTACATACAAATCAGAAAGATTTACAAAATGTATTATTTGGGATAAAAGCCAAGTGTGGAAAATCCCAAAACAATATCTATAGTGACAAAAGTGGGGTGGGAGGTCCTACATACACATATATGCATATATATGTACTTGTGTGTGTGTGTATATATATATATATATATAAGGAGCCCTGGTGGCATAGTGGTTAAGAGCTATGGCTGCTAACCAAAATGTCTGCAGTTTGAATCCACTGGCCACTCCTTGGAAACACTGTGGGGCAGTTCTACTCTACCCTATAGGGTCACTATGAGTCCATATCAACTCAATGGTAATGGATTTATATATATATATATATAAATACATATATATATATATATAAAAATACATATATATATAGTGTCCTGGAAGGATATCCAAGAAAAAGAAACTAATAACAGCTGTTTATAGGGAAAGGACTATGTGGTTCAAGAGCAGAAACAGGAGGATGAATTTTCACAGTACTTCCTTACGCTTTTTAATTTTTGAACCATGAGAATGTATTACCTATGCAAAATTAAATAAAATTTTATATATATATATATATATGTATACACATAGGAAGCAAAATGGAATAAAAGAAAACAAACAAACAACAGAAAAAAAATCAAGATGCTCCTAAAGAAGAATGACAGTGTGGGTGGGAGGATTTGTTTTTCTAGATGACAAGATGTCAAGAGCTTTAGAAAGATATAGTAATTTTTTTAAGTTGAATGATGGGGGCATACTTGTTCTTTTTATTATTATTCTTTAAGCCACATATAGGCATATAGTCAAAAATTGTTTTTTTGATTAAAAATAACAATTAATGGCAAAATAAAATACACAGGAATATGTCAATTGGAATTGTGCAATGGTAGGTACAAAACAGACAAACCAAGAAAGCCAAACAGTAAATATTTGTATCTAGGACAGGGTAGGATAAAGTATTACATAGCAAATTTTATCACCAGTACGTAGCTCTATTTCTGACATATATTAGACATTCAATAAATGTTTACTGGGTGGATGGATGGATGGTGGATTGATGGATGGATGGATAGATGGATGGATGGATGGAAGAAAGAAAAACTGTGACTGAAAAACCTTGGGCTGGGCCTTGAAAACTACAGGCCTCATTTTATTACTAAAGAGTGATAATGCTTTAAAGACAAATGGGGGAATGCTTTGAAAATGTCTCTTGTGGAATTTAGGCCATTAAAAATGTAGAATGATAAAATGCTTGTAATTGGAGGGAGTTATAGACATAATGAAAACAGCTTATCAATTCATTTAATCTGGCAGCCTTGTATCCTCCACATAGACACACAACTTAATAATTTCATACATAGAGCACATTAATTTTAGGAGCATCCTATGGGAAAATTCAAACTTCATAAGAAAACACTTAATAACATATTCTTAGAGATACAGCTCTCTTATGTAGCATTCAGTATTTTGTATATGCAAAATGCTGTCAAATCCATTATATTAATTACTTGTAACATTTATATGATCATATTTGTATTTCCTAATTGAGGAAATCAAAAAGCAGAAAGACCTAATATATCACCCTGTCACACAACTAATTATAGAAACATTCAGTGAAGCCCCCAATCTGAACTACAATACCAGACTTAAGTACTCACAATAAAGTGATATGCAGTTCAGGACATACACATGATCTGCTTAAGTTATCTTGATGGTTTAATGCTCAGAATGACTCATTTAACAAAGGCAGGAAGTAAACTACAGGAAATGTGTGTTTGGAATCTGTCACCATGTTGTTTCTGCAGCCATCTCCCATGCTGTCTGAGGGTTTGCTAGAGAAACAGAAAAAGTGAGGTATAGATATAGATACAGATACAGATACGGTTAGGGATTGTTGTTGTTGTGTGCTGTAGAGTCGATTCTGACTCAAAGCAATCCTAAAGGTCAGAATAGAACTGTCCCATAGAGTTTCCTAGGCTATAATTTTTATGAAAGGAGATCACCAGGTCTTTTCTTTCTCAGTGACTCTTGTGGGTTTGGATCACAGACCTTTTGATTAGCAGCTGAGCACTTAACCACTGCACCACCAGGGCTCCTTAGGAATAGGGATAGATATATATTAAGGAATTGGCTCACAAGACTGTTGGGGGCTGGCTAGTCCAAAATCTGTAGATCAGGTAATAGGCCGGAGATTCCTACAGTTTTGTGTCCCAAAATCTACAGGTGAGGTGACAGGAAGAGTGAAGAATGAGAAAGTTCTTACAAAATGTCTATTTGTAATCTTAAGGCAGAATATACCCTAGGGAAACTCCCTTTTTTCTCTTGAGACCTTCAAGTGATTGGATGAGGCCCACCAATAGTATGAAGGGTAATGTGCTTTACTTAAGGCCAACTTATTTAATCAAATGCAACTACTTCATAACAGAATCTAGATTAGTGTCTGAATAAACAACTAGGCCCTATGGCCTAGCCAAAGTGACACATAAAATGGACATTCACACAGGCTCTCCATGTTCCTTCACTGTCCTTATTGCTGCCACCAAATACCGTGGCTTCCTAAAACATGGCTTTCCCATGACAACTCCCCATGCAGACAAAACTATTATTCTTAGTCCTTTAAAAAAAAAATTGTGGTGAAAATATATATAACAAAACATACACCATCTCAATAATTTCTGCATGTACAATTCAATGACAATGATTACTTTCTTCAAGTTGTGCACCTATTCTTGCTATCCTTTTCCCAATCATTCCACCACTATTAGCATAAATTTAAATTTCTATTCCTTTTATATTGAAAAGGAATATGCTATTCCTCTCCTCCCTTCCTTAACTAAATTTACGCATCCTACATCTAATCCCTCAGTAATTTTGTAGATAACTAACTTTTATTCTAATCTTTTATAAACAAGCATTTTTTTTTTTTTTCCACTGACGGTGTTTTAGCACGTCATCCCTCCAAGGAACATCACCATCTCAACAGGTCATGGTAAAACCAAACCAAACCATCTGCCATTGAGTCAATTCTGATTCATAGCAACACTATAGGACAGAGTAGAACTGCTCCATAGGGTTTCCAAGGAGCCCTTGGTGAATTTGGACTGCAGACCTTTTGGTTAGCAGCAGTAGCTCTTAACCACTGAGCTACCAGGGCTCCAACAGATCATAGTAGATCATTTAAATACTTTCTGATGAGGGATTTGACAAACTTTCACTTCTTTCCCTACTGCTGCTAAAATCCAGTATCCCTCCTCATCTTCTCTGTGATGTAATCTTCTCCTACCTATCACCTATATGATTCACGTTTCAGGAAATCTTTTCAAAAACAAGAATTCCCAGTATTTGCTATTGCTAGAAGCAGCTGTTCTACTGTAGGGGAAGCACTCAATAGATGACAAAGTGTTTCTGCCTGTATTACCTTTTTTTTTTTAATTGTGGTAAAATATACACAACATAGAATTTTCCATTTTAACCATTTTTAAGTGTGCAATACAGTGACATTAATCAAAGTCACCATATTGTGATCACCATGTTGTAATCACCACTTCATCACCTCAAACCAAAACTCTCTACCAATTAAACAATAATTCCCCATTCCCCCTTTTCCCAGCCCCTGACAACCAGTGATCTATTTTCTGTCTCTATCCATTTTTCCATTCTATGTATTTCATGTAAATGGGGTCATACAATATTTTCCTTTTGTGTCTGGCTTATTTCACTTAGCATAATGTTTTTAAGGTTCATCCATGTTGTAGGATTCCTTTTTAAGGTGGAATATTTCATTGTACTTACATACCACATTTTGTTTATGTGTTTTCTGTTGACACACATTTGGGTTATTTCCACATTTTCGCCATTGCAAACAATGCTACAGTAAACATTGGTGTACAAGTATCTGTTCAAGTCCCTATTTTCCATTCTTTTGGCTATATAACCAGGAATTGAATTGCTGGATCATATGGTCATTCTATGTTTAACTTTTTGAGAAGCTGCCAAAGTATTTTCCACAGTGGGTTCACCATTTTACATTCCCATCAGCAAATCGATGAGGGTACCAATTTTTCCACATGTTCTCTAATACTTGTTATTCTGCTTTTTTTTTTTTTTTTTTTGGATAACAGCCATTCTAGTAAGTGTCATGTACTACCTGTTTTGATTCTGGCATCTCTCATATTTCTATGATATATCTGCTTGCAATGGCAAGGCCTGAGTACTCATGTTCATATCATGTGGTAGAGGAGTTATGATTCAAGTGTGCAGAGATGTACTTCCTGCTATACACACAACTCCCTGATTGCCCTTCCCCAATTGAAACTGATATGTCACACAGTTAAAAATTTATTCCTTTACACTGTAAAACTCTTAAACAAACTTTAATTTTTTTTTGTTGGTATTCTTGAGAGAGGTAGCATATTATCATTCATTAAAATTAAAGCACTCATTATTTGATTGTTTTCCACAAGGCAGTAGCCAAAAAGGCTATCAAGGGAATATGTTACAAGATGAGAAGAGTTGACTTGGGGAAGGGCTGAAGCTAAGTTTGGAGCCTGGGGCACAGTCCAAGAAGGCCTCTCTAGGGAAAACATTGATCAGGGAACTCAAGACTAGCAGGGACACAGGAGATAGTTTGCCATCTTAAAAGGCTATCAGAAGAAGGAAGGTACTGCTGAATCACCTAATGGAATGGCCCCAAAGTCTAATGTCATCTACTCTACTATTGGACCCATTACCTTTCTGTTAACCTATTAAATACTTCCTAGGAGTTTGAGAAAAAGGAAATTGTCTAGAGAGTTTCAAGGGGATTGAACCACAGTCCAGAGGAGTTAAAGGATGACAAAAAAGTACTGTGGTAAAAAAAAAAAGCTAGTTTTAGCACCAGGAGAGTGGATAGAGAATGAGGTGTGAAAGATGACCCTGGTATGGCTTATTTCAGCTCTTAATTCTAACAATTAGCTATTTTTTGAGTGAACCCTGGTTGAGTCTACAAGTCACTGTGCCAGGTGATGAGAAGAATCCAGAGAAGAGTAAAATATATGATAGAACATAAATGTCAATAAGTGGTGAAGATAGAAGTACTATAGCAATTCTGGGAAACAGAATTCCATTTGGGCATATGTGTTTAGTGGGGGAGTAGGTAGTTGAGTGGAATTTAAAAATGACTGAGATTATATTAAGGAGAGGAGGTAATCCAGAAAAAGGAAATAGGCTAGCAAAGACAGCAAGGTGGTAGAGCAGAAGATGGCTTTAGGATGTAGAGTAAGCAGATGCAAAGAGATGGTGACACAGTTTTTAGAGTCTGTGGGGTCAGGATCTAGACTGCCTAGGTCAAATTCCAGCTCTCCCACTGGTCATGCAACTTCATCATGCCTTTACTTCATCATCTGTAAAAAGGATAATAACAGTACGTACCTCATAGGAATACTGTAAGAGTAGAAAGAAAAGATGCATGCAAAATGCTCGTTATAGTGCTGGATACCTCTATTCAATCAATTTTATTTATTTATTATTTACTTATTTTTATTATGCATTATTATTTTTGTTAATGTTATTTTTGTTGATGGAGAATATTTATATCTATTACCAGTGGGAAGTTGAACTGTAAAGGTAAGATTGTTCCTTAAATGCCAGACAACATTTGGATTTTATTCTCTAGGAAATGAGACAGTGATTGGAACTTTCGGATGCCTAACGTAATTGGGGAAATTTACCCTGGAAGCAGGGTGCTTGATGTCCTCCAAGTGCTGGATGAAGTGGGGGCCTGGAAGCTAGAGAAGAAGAGATCAACTGGGAAGCAATGGCTGCAGCTGTTGCATGAGATAAGATGGCCTTAAACTTGGGGAGTGACAGCAGAGGTAAGACCTGAGATATATTGTGAAAGAAGGAGAGAGAGAGTGTATGTGGTGTCTATTTGAATCTGGGGACCTAAGAAGGAAAACCAAAGTTATGTCTGACATTTTGAGCTTTAGTGACTGACACTAACATGGTGCCATGATAAAAAACAGAAAATCAGTGTCTAAAAGAAAAAAATTGTCTAGGAAGAAGAGGAAGCATAATTAATTAGAAAGTTAGTATGAAATTTAAATAAAATGTGCTATAGGCAGCTGAAGGAACCCTAGTGGTTCATAGTGCTCAGCTGCTAACTGAAAGGTCGAACCCACTAGCCACTCCATGGCAGAAAGATATGGCAGTCTGCTTACACAGAGATTACAGCCTTGGAAACCCTATAGGGCAGTTCTACTCTGTCCTACAGGGTTGCTATGAGTAGGAATCAACTGGACAGCAATGAGTTTGGTTTTGGTTTTTACAGGCAGCTGGAAATGCAGAGTAAGGATTTAGGAGAGGGGTCAGACAGGAGATGTATTGCCGTGCTACCTCCAGAGTATTGCTTTGTTGTTGTTGTTAGGTGCCCCCGAGTTGATTTCAACTAGTAGTGACCTCAAGTGACAGAGTAGAACTGCCCCATAGGGTTTTCTAGGCTGTAATCATTACAGGAGCAGATCCCCAGGTCTTTCTCCCTGGGAACAACTGGGTGGGTTCAAACTATCAACCTTTTGGTTAGCAGCTGAGCAGTTAACCATTGAGCCACCAGGGCTCCCTAGAGTATGCTAGAGAGCCAGTTAGTAGATGACTTCTCTGCAAGCGAAAATGTCAATGTAAGAGCCTACGCTAATGTCTGAACCTTGGTGATGTGATGTGGACTTGAAAGAATAGCACTATTTTTTTTATCTGTTGCCATAATTATGCTGTTATAAACTATTAGTAATGAGGTATACATCCATGTTTTTCATTCACTCATTCACTAATTCATTTGTTCATTTATTTATTCAAGGTTTCTAATGCTCAGTCACTACTTAATAAATGAAATCCTTAATACTATCCAAGCCTAGAGAAGAGCTAACCTGCCTCCATCTCCTACAGACTGTGGTCACCTTTGGGGTGAGCACTGCATGGAAATTTGTCTGACATCATTGAGGACCTAGCACCTTGGCCTCACGTACTCAAGCTATAACTTGGGGAAATCTGATATCCCTTTTGAGGGGCTCCTCCTTTCTTCGTGACCAACTAGTTTCATTGAATACATACCAAAATATTTTATTCCATTCTGCTTTATGGCACTTGAAAGGGGAAGACTCTACTAAAAGTCTCACCCTCACAGCACATGTTCCTCAACCCACCTTACACAATTTGGGAGAAGTAGCTCCCTAGTGGGGTAGGGGTTGGGCACTTGGACCCTTTTGTGGCAGTGCTTTGCATTCTAACAATATGGATTAGAGGTTGTAATTAGCATAAAATCACCAACTAAACACTGCTCTTAGCTCACATCTTTAAAGCAAAACAAAACACTACAGCTAATCGCTCTTAAGTGTCTAAGCCACACTGAGGCAAAGAGCACCTCGTACCTCATTCCCACCTTCCAAAACCTGCCCCCTATCTTTCCTCCACCATCTCCATGGCAACCTCTAAAACAAGCCATTACAATCCTGACATGGCACCAGGCTGACACCTTGGGCTAGGATTTAATTTTGAGTTATGACCGTGTTAGCAAAACATATGATGTGGCTGTTTGCTTACAGAGAGAGGGAGGAAAATCATAAAACCCTCTTTTTTTACGAGCTGTGGCTTGATTCGTTCCTGGAGCCCCAAGTAGCAAGCTTCTAAATCAATGTGTGCAGCTGTTTTGGCTTCTTGGAGCCCAGCAGGTGTATTGCTTAGCTCGGCTGCCATCTCCCTACACTCACATAACAAATAATACCATCTTACACACACCAGCCATCCATCAGAGTTATGGCTGGTCCCTGAGAGGCTTCCTTCCCTCTTCCCTACAGCCTTTTATCCTCCTCCTTTCTTTCTATTTTTTTTTTTTTTTTAAAACATAGACGTACTCAATCCGTAGATTTTTCATCACACTTTCTGGATGCCTTTACTTGAATAACCTTTGGCTATTATGGCAGAATGAGAGAGGGAGAAGGAGGAGAAAACCCACCGCAGTGTTTATTTGTGTTTTAAAAAAAAGAAACAATAGAAGTATTGTGACTGGTGAAATCAATTAGTCCTCCTAAGCAGTAAAAGCTCACATCTGGTGTGACTTAAATTAATGTAAGGGAAAGGGCTGCAGAGGCCCAGAGACCTTGCATTCTCATTTCAACAGGTGACAGAGAAGGCATAAAGGGATAATAATATACTACAAGTGCAGAGACAGTGGGATAAATATTGGAGGGCTTGCCTAGGAGGTAAAATCCTTGCTGGCTCATGACAACCAAATAAATGTTCCTTCCTAAGTCTGATCATCGACTCCTGGGAACTGAAGGGCTGAATGCCAACTTGAGAGTATTCCAAACGGTCAGCTAGACCATTTCCCAGGGAAATGCAGAGATAAGAGCTAGAACTCCTGCGAGTTAGTTGGTGGTGGGGCAGGTGAAGACAGATTGGACAATCTGTGGACTCTCCAATCATAGTGGGCCAACTGAAAGAGAGCCATGGCAATGCCAGTCACAGCGATTATTACATATTACATGCTGGCTGACTCAAACACCTGACTCAGAAACTGACCTTCTAGTAGGGTTGCCAAGGAGCCATGGTGGCACAATGGTTAAGTACTTGACTGCTAACAGAAAGGTTGGCGGTTTGGACCCACCAGAATCTCCAACGGAGAAAAGACCTGGCGATCTGCTCCCGTAAAGTTTACAGCCTTGAAAACTCTACAGGGCAGTTCTACCCTGTCATGCTGGGTCACTATGAGTCAGAATCAACTTCACGGCACACAACAACAACAGTAGAGTTGCCATGTTTAACATAAAACTACAGGGCACCCAATAAAATTTGAATTTGAACTAAATAAAGAATAATTTAGTAGTATATATCCTATGCAATATTTGGATAAATTTATACTAAAAATGCATTTGTTGTTTATCTGATATTCAAATTTTACTGGCTGTCCTGTATTTTATCTGGCAATTCTACCTTCTATTTTTTTTTTTTCTTTAATTTAATGCTTTCCCCAGTGTTTTCCATGTTGTATTATAGGTCAAAATTAGAAATGTCCATAACAAGAGCACGTCTGCTTTGGCAAAGTCACTGCTCATGGCAATATGCCAATACATTGTTTAATATTCTTTGAATAAGGAATCATGGAATAAATTCCTTTTAAAATGTATTTCCAAGAATAAGTGTCATTCTCATCTGAAGATCTAGACTATATTCTTTCATCTAATGCCCTTTTGGTCTTGATTCACAAAGAGCTTGAAACTTTTAAATTGCTGCTCCATTCCAGAAAGCATTTTGGCATAGTTCTGTATTTCAAAATGTGTTCTGCAGAATACCATGGAAAAGTGTAGTGGTATTCCCCTCTTGGAAGTTTACAGTACCCTTTAGAAAATTAAAGGGCTGGGAAATATTGCATTAACAAAAAAAGAAAGAATGAAAAGAAAAAAATCTGTGTTGCTTCCCCCTGCCCCAGAGTTGCTTAACTTGTTTGATTACAGAACTACCTTTTCAAGAAATACCTATTTAGAGACCCAGCAGAACTAATTGACTGAGTAACTTAGTTTGACAAATACTGGCTTAAGCTTTTGATATGTTTATTTTCTCCTCAGTCTACACGATTTTTACCTTCTACTTAAATAGTAATAGTTTTATTTTACACGTACTTTATCGTAAACCCACAGCTGTGAAGTCAATTCCGACTCATTAAATCTTTCTTGAAAATATGCAATGAACAAATTATAAACAAATAAGTAAGTAAATGCCCTGAGGTGGTTGACATGTGTAACATATACCCATTGCCGTTGAGTCGATTCCAACTCATAGCGATTTCATAGGATTTCATAGAGTAGAACTGCCCCAGAGTTTCCAAGGCAGACTACCATGTCCTTCTCCCACAGAACAGCTGGTGGGTTTGAACCGCAGACCTTTCTGGTTAGCAGCAGAGAGCGTTTAACCACTGCACCACCAGGGCACCTTTGTGTAACATACACAGTACAAAAAATATTTAAGAAGGTCCTGTGACTTGAAGCAGTCAGCCAATCACGGTCATTAAAGATACCTCTTTCACTACTCATGTATGTGAAGGAGCTACTCTCCAAAGACAACCTGCTCCTTTCTTTGTGCCATTGGCTCTTGCTACCATCATAATCCCTTACCTGGGTGAGGAGTCTTGTATGGTGCTGTGCACCCTGTGACCAGTCTGTTCTAGGTGTTTACTTCCACCTCAGAGAGTGCTGAGTTTACCACGAGCTCCAAGTTTAGGAGTACATTACATATATTGTACTTGGGGACCCTTCAAGGATAAAGGGGATGGTGATCATGTGAGTTATTATTCTAACAGCCTCGATTATTAACTTAGACCTCAAGCAAGACCCTTGGTACCTAGAAATCATTCCAGCACAATATAAATCTCTGTCATAGGGAAATCTCATTCCAAGTGGAAAAAACTCCCTTGTTGATTCCAAGGCTGATGGCAGGTACCAGAAACCTGGAATGACAGGACAGTTCATGGGTATTTTTATTTTTATTATTTTCTTAAACCAGTTTCCAACAGCTGGTCGCCAGTTGCCCCCTGACGTGGACACATAAAAGCAAAACATCCAGCACTGTGCCAGCCGGGATCAGGGAAAAAACGCAGCCCTCATAAATCAAGGCTGCACTGTTCTACAGCTTTAGCTCAATGAAGTGCATGTGTATGGGATAAAGGGGACGAGCTTTGACTGGGGGAAAAGGAGAGCACTCCTCCCCCCATGGATCAGCCAGCAGTAGTTTGGATAAAGCTTTGTCTTCCTCTCAGTCTCCCTGCAGCAGTCAAATCATTCAGTCAAGACCACACATTCCCATGGGCAAAAGCTTCCAAGAGCCTAGCCCTGACTCTTTTTAAAGAAAAGTCTGGTCCCAGAGGTCTGAGCTTCAAAGAACATGAACTCTCAAGGGATCAGAACAGAGGAGAGCACTGTTCATTCCTGACCTGCCGGATGGTAGTTCACTAGAGATAATCTTTACCCAACAGAGTTTGTGAGACAGATTTGAGGCTAGGTTCTAGGAAAAAGAGAAGGAGAAATGTTATAACTACAGAGAGAGAAGATAGGAACAAAATGGAGAAGAGGGAAGGAAAAATGAAAAAGATATAAAAACCAAGTCCATTGCCATCGAGTCAATTCCAACTCATTGCCACCCTGGTGGCACAGTGGTGAAGCACTTGACTGCTAACCAAAACGGTGGCAGTTTGAACCCACCAGCTGTTCTATGGGAGAAAGATGTGGCAATCTCCTTCCGTAAAGATTTATAGCCTTGGAAACCCTGTGTGGCAGTTCTAGTCTGTCCTATAGGGTTGTTATGAGTATGAAGAAGATGTAAGCACCCCTCAAATGGCTGAACTTCCATACAGGGCAAAGGGATTCTTTTCCAAGGACCAACTCATGTGATATTCAGACAACATCATAAACTAAGCCCTACATCTCAAGATAAACTTAGAATATTCAAGAGATCAGGATGAATGCCACAAGGACACAGAGTTTTCAGAAATTGTGTCCCAAATTAACTTTTTAAAAAGGTGGCTCTACTTATGGTTAAGGGAAGAGGTAGTACTATATATCTATCCACATTGTTGGCTCAAAATGAGCAGAAACATGTTGGTAGAGTACAGTCAGAGCAGAATTTGCCAAGGAATTCAAACTTAGATTATTGTCCAACATAACTATGCCCAAGGCAATCTATTGACATAGTGTTCAGATGTTTTCAACATGAGCATAAGCTAATATTGAATAGGTCAGGAAAACAAGGACTTGACACAAAAAGGGACTATATGCTGATGTTACTGTTGTTAGTTGCTGTCGAGTTGATTCTAACTCATGGCAACCCCATGTGTTACAGAGTAGAAATTCTCCATAGGATCTTCTTGGCTATAATCTTGCCAGAACGTTGGCAGTTCAAATCTACCAGGCACTCCTTGGAAACTCTATGGAGCAGTTCTACTCTGTCCCATAGGGTCGCTATGAGTCAGAATTAACTTGACAGCAACAGGTTTGGTTTTTTTTGGTTTAATCTTAATAGAAGAAAATTGCCAGGACTTTATTCTGTGGCACCACTGGGTTGGTTCAAACTGCCAGTCTTTCAGTTAGAAAACTGTTTGCACCACCTTAGATGCTAATGTAGGGGGAGGAAATATTAATTAATGAATTCAGCCCAGTCTGTAATGTAGTCATTTACTCATGTGCTGAGGGACAATTCTATACCAGACATTGCATCAGGTGGCTGCCAGATAGGATAGGAATCCCAGATCCAGCATTCCTGCCATTTTGTAGCCCTATTCTAGCACAAGGAGCCCTGGTGGTGCAGTGGTTAAGAGCTTGGCTTCTAACCAAAAGGTCAGCAGTTCGAATCCACAAAGCCACTCCTGGAAACCATATAGGGCAGTTCTACTCTATTCTATAGGATTGCTATAACTCGGAATTGACTTGATGGCAACGGGTTTACTCTAGCACAAGGGAACCCTGGTGGCACAATGGTTAACCAAATATTGTCAGTTAAAACTCACCCAGCAGCTCTGCAAGAGAAAGACCTGATGATCTGCCCTCATAAAGATTGTTGTTGTTAGGTGTCATCAAGTCGGCTCAGATTCATAGTGACCCTCCGTACAACAGAACAAAACACTGCCTGGTCCTGCGCCATTCTCACAATCATTGCTATGTTTGAGTCCATTGTTGCAGTCACTGTGTCAATCCATCTGTTGAGGGCCTTCCTCTTTTTCGCTGACCCTCTGTGTAACAAGCATGATGTCCTTCTCCAGGGATTGGTCCCTCCTGGTAACATGTTCAAAGTTCGTGAGATGTAGTCTTGCCATCCTAAGAAGCATTGTGGCTGTACTTCTTCCAGGACAGATTTGTTCATTCTTCTGGCAGTTGGTGGTATATTCAAGATTCTTTGCCAACAGCATAACTCAAAGGCATCAATTCTTCTTCTGTCTTCCTTATTAATTGCTCAGCTTTCACATGCATATGAGATGATTGAAAATACCATGGCTTGGGTCAGACACACCTTAGTCCTCAAAGTGACATCTTCACTTTTTAAAACTTTAAAGAGGTCTTTTGCAGATTTGCCCAATGCAATACCTCATTTGATTTCTTGACTGCTGCTTCCATGGGCATTGATTGTGGATCCAAGTAAAATGAAATCCTTGACAGCTTCAATATTTTCTCTATTTATCATGATGTTACTTATAGGTCCAGTTGTGAGGATTTTTGTTATCTTTATGTTGAGGTGTAATCCATACCAAAGGCTACAGTTTTTGATCTTCACCAGTAAGTGCTTCAAGTCCTCTTCACTTTCAGCAAGCAAGGTTGTGTCACCTGCATATCACAGGTTGTTAATGAGTCTTTCTCCAATTCTAATACTGTGCTCTTCTTCACTTTGTCCAGTTTCTCAGATTATTTGCTCACCATACAGATTGAATAAGTGTGGTGAATGGATACAACCCTGACACACACCTTTCCTGATTTTAAACCATGCAGTATCCCCTTGTTCTGTTCAAACAACTGCCTCTTGGTCGATGTACAGGTTCCTCATGAGCACAATTGAGTGTTTTGGAATTCTTCGCAATGTTATCCGTAGTTTGTTATGATCCACACAGTCAAATGTCTTTTCATAGTCAATAAACATAGGTAAACATACCTCTGGTATTCTGTGCTTTCAGCCAAAATTCATGTGACGTCAGCAATGATATCCTTCATTCCATGTCCTCTTCCAAATCCAGCTTGAATTTCTAGCAGTTCCCTGTCAATATACTGCTGGGACTAATTTTGATTTATCTTCAGCAAAATTTTACTGGTGTGTGATATGAATATTTTTGATAATTTTCACATTCTGTTGGATCACCTTTCTTTGGAATGGGTACAAATATGGGTCTCTTCCAGTTGGGTGGCCACATCTTCCAAATTTCTTGGCATAGAGGAGTGAGTGCTTCCAGCATTGTATCTGTTTGTTGAAAGCTATAGCTTTAAAATGCAGCTTGTAGAGTTGGCATGGAAAGTTAATCTGTAGTCTTTTCAAGACTTTAGGGACAGTGTGATGTGTGACTAAAAACCTCAAATGTAAACTTCCTGATTTTCTTTTCATGAAGACTTTTGCTATAACATTTCCTGTTCCCCAAGCTAAACAATGGAATAAAACTGACTTGCCACTTAATTTAACATAAACAATTATTTTTAATGATTAAATGAACAAACAAAAAACTTAGTACAGATTTACTAATATTAAGCAAAGTAAACTTTAAGAAAAGAAACATTACTAAATATAAAAGAAAATTTCATAATAATAAAAGTTTAATTTCAGGAATATAACACAATTCCAATTGTATGCATCTATGAATATAGCCTCAAAATTTACAAAGCAAACATTTTCATAAATGGTGCCTGTAATAACAGAGATAGATTTTAACTCGCCTCGTCCTTTTCAAATAAATCAAGGAGCTTAAAAGCAGGAAAATGTAAAAGATTTTAATAATACAATTAAGAAAATTACCTAATAGACATATATAGAAAATTGCAATGAACAACTGCAGAATATTTTTTAATGCCCATATGCTGGGCAAAAAACAAGTTCCAACAAATATTAGAGAAGTGAAACCATTCAGGGTCCATACTGTGAATGCAGTGAGTTAAGTTAGAAATTAATAGCAAA
Organism: Dugong dugon; assembly: GCA_030035585.1. Taxonomy (NCBI): domain Eukaryota; kingdom Metazoa; phylum Chordata; class Mammalia; order Sirenia; family Dugongidae; genus Dugong; species Dugong dugon. The sequence goes on from CM057462.1 coordinate 160,821,842, forward strand.
GGATAACTAGAAAATTGCCACACTTAGAAATTAAGAACTGAACTCCAAAACAATGATGTGTCTAAGCTCTTCAGAACAAGGCATGACCCTAGGAACCAAGGCTAAAATTTAAAAAAAGAATACAAAAAAAAAAAAAAAAATGAGCAGAGACTTCAGCAGCTGCACATGTGGGTGAGACAGATTCTGCATATCAGGCAAGTTACTTAAAATACAAATTACCTCCCTCCCATACACATACTCAACAGTCACAATGACAACATTCAGGAGTTTAAAAAAAAGAAAAATCCAGAGTTGCTAAATGTTCAGTTTTAAACAAGAAATTATGAAACCTGCAAAGAAATAAAAAAATATGACCTGTACTCAGAAAAAAGGCATTTAATAAAACTGCCTGAGTATGTTCTGAAGTTGGATTTAGGAGACAAAGATTTCAAAGGAATTATTATAACTCTGTTTAAAGAATAATTAAAGGAAACCATAGTTTAGAGAATTAAAGGAAAATATAATGACAATGGCTCAACAAATTAGGAATATCAGTAAAGAAATAAAAATTATTTTTAAAAGAACTAAATGGAAATTCTAGAGTTAAAAATAGTATAGTAGAATAATAAATTCACTAGACAGTCTCAACAGCAGACTTGAGTGCTGGAAGAAAGAATCATGAAACTGAAAATGTATAAATAGAAATGATACAATCTGAATAAATACAGGTTTTCTGCTTTATGCCTTCACTGTCTTTAAAAGGAAAAACTGTATAAACCCAACACTGTATTGTTGGGTTTATAAAATATATAGATGTAATAATATGGAAATAATAGCACAAAGCAACAGGGATTAAATGGAGTATATTGGAGTAAAATTGCTATATTTTGCAGATAATGAGTCACTATTTACCTGAAATTGACTGTGATCAGTTAAGATGCATATTTTAATCCAAGAGCAATCTTTAAGGGAATAACTAAAAAGAAATAAAATTAGAAAATCAACAGAGGAATTAAAATGGTACACTAAAAAATAATTTGTTTAACACAAAAGAAAGCAGTGAAGGAGGGACAAAAAAGACACAAGGCATATAGAAAACTAATAGCCAAAAATGACAAACATAAATACAAACATATCAATAATTACACTGAGTATGGACTGACCACTCCAGTCAAAGGTAGAGATTGTCAGACTGAATAAAAAAGTAAGATTCAACTATATACTATTTACAGGAGATATATTTTAGGTTTAAGGCACAAGTTGCTTGAAAGTAAAACTATGGAAGAATACATACCATGCAAACAGCAACCATAAGACACCTGGAGCGTTTATAATAATATCAGACAAAATAGATATAAAGAGAACAAATCTTACTAAAGACAAAGAAGGACATTTCATAGTGATGAAAGGATCAACAAATTAGAAAAATATAACAGTTATAAATATGCATTAAAGATGCACACCTAATAACAAAGACCCAAAATATGTGAAGGACAAACTGATAAATTTGAAAGGAGACATAGAAAATTTAGCAATTAAAATTGGAAATATCAGAGTGGGACCTCATACCACCAAGAAAGCAGTGCCAGGAGCAAAGCGCATCCTTTGGACTGGGGTCCCTGTGCTGAGAAGCTCCTAGTCCAGGGGAACACTGATGAGAAGGCCGACAGAGAGAAAAAGCCTTCCTCTGGAGCTGATGCTCTGAATTTGGACTTTTAGCCTACTTTGACTGTGAGGAAATAAACTTCCTCCATTAAAACCAAAAAAAAAATAATAATAGTAATAATAAAATTGGAAATATCAGCATGTCCCACTCTCAATAACTGATGGAAAAACTAGAATGAAAATATAGATAGCATGATAAACAAATGTGACCATTTACAGAACATACCACCCAACTACAGCAGTATCCACATTCTTTTCCAGCACACATAAAACATTCCTCAGGATAAAGCATATGCTAGGACATAAAAAGAGTCTCAATAAATGTAAAAGAATTGAAATCATCCCAAGTATGTTGTCCAACCACAAGGAAATTAAACTGATAACCAACAATAAAAAGGAATTTAGGAAACCCCTAGTTATTTGGGAAGTAAAAAAATACATTCCTATGTAACCCATGGGCCAGTGAAGAAATCACAAGAGAAGTTAGAAAACATTTAGGACTGAATGGAAAAAAGAAAAAAAAAAAAAAAAACCCAACATATCAAAATGTACAGAATGTAGCTAAAGCAGTGCTTCGGGAGAAATATATATCTATAAACACCATGTTTAAAAAAAAAAAAGTCTCAAATAAATAAGCTTCCATCTTCAGAAACTTTAAAAAGAAGGGCAAATTAAATCCAAAGCAAGTAGAAGGAATGAAAGAGTAAAGATCACAGTGGAAATCAATGAAATAGAACACAGAAAAACAAGAGAAAAATAAATGACACCAAAAGTGATTCTAAGGAAAAAATAACAAAATTGAGATACCTTTAGCTAGACTGATCAGGTTAAAAAAGATAGAAGACAAAAATTCAGAAATTAAAGAAGAGACATCACTACCACCCATACAGAAATTATGAAATTATAAAGAAATATCATAAATGACTTTGTACCAACAAATTAAACAACTTAGATAAAATGAAAAATGCACAAATTATAAAAACTGCCTGAAGAAGAAATAGAAAATCTAAATAAATCTATTACAAGGAAGGAAATTGAAATGGTAATGAAAAATCTTACCACAATCCAAACCCAGGCCTAGATGGCTTCACTGGTGTAGTCTTTCAAATATTTAAAAAAAGAAAAAATGCCAGTCATGCATAAACTTTATCAGACAAGCACGGAGTTTGGAACACACCCAAACTCATTCTGTGAGACCAATATTTCTGATCTTTGAAAGATACTGAAAAGAAAAAAAAAAATCTACAGGATGGGGAAAAATATTTACCAAACATGTATCTGATAAAGACATATGAATAATTCTCACTCTCTCAAACCTCAGTGAAAACACACCATTTAAAAATGAGCAAACAGATACCTAAGAAGAGATATAGTCAGAAAATAAGTAAATGAAAAGATGTTCAACATCCTTATTTATTAAGGAAATGTATCTTAAAACTATTATGAAATGTCACTAACTGCTATTTGAATGCTAGAGTTGATGCAGGGCACCTTGAACATTCATACACTGCTGGGAGAAATACAAAATGGTTCAGTCACTGTGGAAAACACTGGCAGTTTCTTACAAAGTTAAACATTCACTATCATACAAACCATCAATCTCATTCTCATTCTCTTTATAATTCCTTAATTTCTGTAGGAGTGGGAGTGATGTTTCTTCTTTCATTTCATTACTCAAGAGAAATAAAGATAAACATCCACAAAAAATGTGCATGTGGATGTTTGGAGCAGCTTTATTGACAGTCTCCAAAAACAGCTTCCAATGACCATCAGCTGGTGAATGGATACACAAATTGTAGTGCATCCCACAACAAAATACTATTCAGCAATAAAAATTAATGATTTCTGGTATTTGTAGCAACATAAATGAATCTCAAAAGCACTAGGCTAGGTGAAAGGAGTCAGACTGATAAGGCTGTATGATTACATTTATATTACATTCTTACAAATGCAAAACTATAGGGATAGATAACAGGGTAGGTAGATGCTAGGGATCAGGGCAGGGAATTGACTATAAAAGGGAATAGGGGAACTCTTTGGAGTGATGGGGAAATTCTGTATCTTAATTGTGATGATGGTTACACAGCTGTATGCCTTGTCAAAATTCACTGCAGACCTAAAAGTGTGGATTTTATTTTACATAAATTGTACTTTAACATACTTGACTTAAAAAATAATCTAGGGGTGGGGACAGGACTGAGTAGGGTAATTTATGAAACAAGATTGGCCATTAGTTATTTGATCATTCTGGAAGATAGATGATGGTACATCATTATTTTGCTTTGCCTACATTTGTATGTGTTCATGTATAAAGGTTTACTTTTAATTTTCAAATATAGTTTAGTCTTAAGGAATATTTTCTTAAATTATAATAATAATGAGAGAAGCACAATACATTCAGTGCTCCATAAAGAACAATGTCAGCACATAGGTAGGTATAAGCTCTTAGCTAAAGTTCTGGGTTGAAAGGAAAGTTCAAGTGTTTGTTTTTATTTAAAAATATATATAAAAAATAGCACTATGCATGGGACAATGATTACAGTGTGTCATGAACTAAAGATGATAACAAATCCAATTTTACACGGAGCTTTTCAAAAATGTAATGTAACTTTGCTCCCCTGATCAAAACGTCTCAATGGCTTCTGCTCTCATCCAAAGTAAAAACCGAAGTCTCTTCTGGGTCCTATATCATCTAGGCCCTTGATAATTCTCTGATTTTATCTACTACTATTGATTCATTCTCTTTAGCACATGCTGGCCTCTTTGCTATTCCTCAAACATTCCAAGCATGCTTCCACCTTGCCATCTTTATTTACCCTTGCTGCACACTCTGCCTGAAACCCTCTTTCTCCAGATAATCTAATAGTTTGCTTCCTCACTCCCTTCAGGTCTTTATTCAGTGTTCTCTTATTAGTGAGGACCTCCCTGAAAACACCATATAAAACAAAAACACACATCTACCAAACACAACCAACCCTTTTGCAATGGCATTCATCCTGATCTTCTTGACCTGGTCAACCCTTACTCTATTAACTAACATTCTGCCTACAATCCCTTTACCTACCAATCAGAAACATACCCCATTGAGATTAATTTACTATATTCCTTAACAAAAGTAATAACAAAGGTACATTTTGCAATTAACTTAAAAAAAAGAAAAAGAAACTGCTGTCATGCATGTCGGAATAGAACTGTGCTCCACAGGGTTTTCAATGGCTGATTTTTTCAGGAGCCAGGCCTTTCTTCTGAGGCACCTCTGGGTAGACTTGAACATCTAACCTTTTGGTTAACAGCCTAGCTCCTTAAAATCTTGCACCACCCAGGGACTCTGCAATTAACTTTAAATAGCCTCAATACGCTACTCTCCCTGGTTCCATTGCATTCCTGTGCATCAGCCTACTTAGCACCTACTCAGTACAAGGCAATATGCTGGGCAATGAAAAGTAAGAAATTAATAATGTCTTCCAGAGTTCATAATCAAGTTTGGGAAGGGAAGGTCTTCACACACATCAGGAAAAATAACAGTACCCCCTATAAATGATGTGTCAAAGGAGTATTAAAGGTAATTAGGAGTTGGGAGTTCAAAGGAGAAAAACATCACTGGGCATTTGAAGACGGGGCCTCATAGAGGAAACTTGTCTTGGTGGCCTAGAGTGGGAGAAAGTTGAGGGCAATGATGTGATTAGGTGGCAAATATGAAATGTACAAAGTGTTTGTGTGACATACCGCTGGAGTGATGGATGTCTGTAGAAATATAGTGGCAGATAAGGCCACAATGTTATGTTCAGACACTGCTTGAGGCAAACACTGCAGGCTAAAGTTTTCCTGTTTCAAATCAGCAGAACTCAAGGAAGCAGGGACTGACCACCAGAGAGTCTATTGTGCCTGTGTTTTCAGGTACATATGCAAATGTTAAATATAACAAACCCAGAGACCATATCTCTCTTTGTAGAAACACAATATGGAATAGCTGGTATTTTCTTTTTACTTCATCTGTCTGCTCTGCTCTTCCTTAAAGGACAATTAAAAAGTGATGGGGTGTTTTATATGTACATTTAAAAAAACAAAAACTAAACCCATTGCCATTGAGTCAGTTCCAACTCATGGCAACCCCATGTGTTGTGGAGTAGAACAGAGCTCCACAGCATTTTGTTGGCTATAATCTTTACAGAAGCAGATTGCCAGGACTTTCTTCAGTGGTATTCCTGGGTGGGTTCGAACTGCCATCCTTTTGATGAGGACTTTAGTGCTTTAGGTTTCTTAAAATTTTGGCCAGCCTATTTTGCACCATGGGAAATTTCAAGTTTGTTTTTGAATTGCAGGTTCCTCATTCTTCAATGAATAAAGTTTCATTTACATCAGCTCTTTGGTTATCAACTATCCTCCACATAGGGCATAGATATAATTCTGTACCACAGTGCATTTTTTCAGAACTCTTTATATTATGTCAAACACAATTAGGGATTCCTACCCAAGAGTATTTTGTTTTCTCTGTGTCCCAGAATAAGAATTAGTTTGTGTATTTGTTTATTTTCCTGACGAATTTTTTTAAGGCCTCAAGGGGTTTTTACGAGTTGGAGCCATTAATAGAGAAAATCAACACAACCTAGCTGTATAAATTCTGTCTAACAGGGCCCTTTCTATCAAAAAAGGAGGGTAAAAAGGTAGAAATTTGGCTTATTCTACGGTCCGTGAGTTAGGAAGCTAAGGCTTTGTTGACACAGAAAAGGAAGGGAAGTCCCAAGGCCTGGCCTCCCTGAGGGAAATATCTCGTGGCTTCTTGGGGTCTGGCGTCCTGCAGCCACCAAGTTGTTAACACAAGTGCTGCTGTTCATATCTGTAGGCCCACATGAATGTGGGGTAGGGGATGGTTGGAAGGTAATTGGAGTTGAGGGTGGGGCCTGGCCTCCTCTGTAAGCGTTAATGCAGTTAAGTACTCTCCAGTGTCTTTCGTACCTCATTATGTTTCTGGGAAAGAAACTCTTGTCAAAGAGGTGGGAGCTGAGGGAGGACATAGACTGCACCTCTTCTCTGTGACAAGTGGAATTGAGAGGCTGTCCCAGCAACGAGATGGGGAGCAAAGAGGCTTATGAGTAGCTACAGATATAGAAGGAATGAGTTCCCAGGGGGTGGAAACTAGAACTTCAGTAAGGATTAAGAGTTAGGCAAGGCAGCCTCAAGTGTCTACTATCGCTTAAACAAAATTACATTTGCCAAGGCAGAAACACAAAGCTAACTCTCACACACACTCTCTCTATATATATGTATATGTACACACTAGCATACATATATACTATTATATATGTATATAATACTTGTCTTTATGTTAATAACTCACCTAATAGTAAATAAGCTTGGCAAGCTTGGCCTTGAGATTTTTCCTTTTGTGCTGTATGAGGAAGTGGGGAGGGGTAGGAAGGCCCTGAATGGAAAGAAAAAGGACGTACACGCAGAAGACTGTCTACTATGAGTCTCCTGGGTAATGGCAGTGGGGGAAAAGCAAACTCAAATTAAAGGCATTTGAATTTGGAGGAGCAAAAATGCTGGGACTATAGAACAAATACTACTATATTCTATCACACACAAAACAAAACACTAAGCTCTCTGATAATGGGAGGGCACTGTTCCTGGTATGATGCCTGACACCTGGCATGTTCTTAAACAAGCGTCAATCCTGCCTTCTCCCTCTCTTGTACACTAAAACCAACCCATTGCAGTCGAGTTGATTCCAACTCATAGCAACCCTATAGGACAAAAAAGAACTGCCCCAAAGGGTTTCCAAGTTGCTGCTGGTAGATTTGAACTGCCGACCTTTTGGTTAGCAGCCAAGCTCTTAACCACTGTGCCACCAGGGCTCCCCCTTGCACACTAGCATGTATAAACATGCCTCCAAAAATAAACTTAATACATAAAACACAAATTTATGAAACATCTATCAAATGCTTATTATTTATAAAAATATATTTGTTTTCCTTTGCAAATTGATTAATACACTTGAACTATTATTCAACTCACAACTTACATCTGATTTACACATATCTCAGGGACTCGCCAGTTACATAAAGGGAAGTAGAACTGTAAATATGTTTTCCAAATGTGAGTAAATCTAATTTTGATTAATTGAATCAGATACTAAATTTCCTTGGAGAGTTGGTTATTTGAAAAGGCCCCAAGGTGAATTCTTTTGGTAAAGCATAAACCCTTTCTGAATGGTGAAAATTTTCTGAGAAACTTGATGACAACTTCTCCTGGCTAGAAAAGAGTGCTTGTCAGGCTTCCCAACACTGGAGTCTAGGCAAAGTTCAGAGAGTAGCTCAGGGAGGGTAAAGGAAAGAACGAGTTATGAACTGTGTATGTGAACATTGTTGAAGTGGCAAAAAAAAAAAAAAGTATAATTAGACAATTTAGGAAATTCCCATATAATTTTCTCAGGAGAATCAGATAAGGTAGAAATCCGATCAAATTCTGTAATATCAATTTTTTTTTTTTTGCTGTACTTTAGATGAAGGTTACAGAGCAAATTAGTTTCTCATCAAACGATTAATACACATTGTTTTGTGACATTGGTTGCCTGTAATATCAATTTTTGAAACCTACTGCTCTAATTTTACCATCATGCTTAAATAATAACTGCTATTTGTTACTATTTCTTGTTTTATAAAAGTTAATGAAGTATACTGCCCATCATTTTTAAACTGCTATTTTAATAAAATATTTAATTTGAAAGAAAAAGAACAGATGATGGTCAGGGAGTGGGGTGGGCAGATCATCAAGCAAGTCTGCATGGATTTCTAACCTTGGCTATAAGATGGCTGCATGGCTTCCAAACCTAAAATCATGCCTTTTTGTTGTTGTTGCTATTCTTTTTATTTTGTATTTTTACATAGAGTTTTCCTCGCTCATGTTTTAGCTACATTTTAGAAATTGAACATGCAGCATCAACTAAATCTGGAGACATTGCATATGAAGGCATGATTAAGTGATGATACTTGAAACCTTGAGAGAGGATGAGGGCACCCAGAGTAGCGTGTAGATTGAGAAGGAGAGAAGAAAAGAGAGCAAACTTCTGGGAAACATCAATACGTAAGGGAGGGTAAAGGAAAAATACACTGAGAAGGAGCAGTTTGGAAGGAGGAAAACTAGGAGAGTGTGGTATAACAAGAAGTCAGAAAAGAGAGACTTTCAAGATGGAGAGAATGGTCAACCAGGTAAATTGCTGTGGATAAGTCTAGTTAGATAAGATTTGAAAGGTGTCCTTTAGACTTAGCAACGAGATCACTGGGGACCATTGACCAGTTTAAGTGTGGCAGGAGGATGGTCATGGGAATAGTTGACCCATGCTTCTCAAACATCAACAGTGCCAGAGAGGCTGTTGACAACCAACTAGTGACTCTTGCATCAAGACTGGATTCCCTTGGGAGAACCTGAAGAGTGGGTAGTCTACTTTTGTTTTAGAAAAGAGCCATGTGCTCAGAGGTACCAAGCATTGGAATGGCAAAGATGTTTTATTGTGATAAATACAGAGATAAACGTGTATCCTTAATTTAATGGAAGGTCTCAACTTGCCCGTGTGAAGTTTTCTCACAAGTAAATGTGATGCTTTTTTCAGAAAACAATTCTGAATCTCTATAAATAATCCCATATGTGAATACCATGGCGATCAGAGACTATTGACTGAGTCCTAGACTCCTCCACTACAGTTTCTATGCCCCAGAAACGTGGAACTTCCCAAATAAAAAAAGCAAACATACGTTATCATGCATGGGGAAAAAAAATAACACAGAACTTCCTAAACCTATATTAATTTAATGGATTCAGTGGAGGTTTATTTAATTTACCACTCATTTATTCAACAAACAATTATTAGGCGAAATCACTATTGTTATCACTTTGGGAGATAACCGGGATGAGTAAGGCTTATACCAAAACAACCTACTAGATGAAATAAGTAATAAAATAGTTTTCATTATAGGATAGAATTAAATACATGTTGTAAGATGAATACAAGAAAATTCCTAGAAGAATATAAACAAAAGAAAATTTAGATATGATGGGGGGTTGATTCTAAGTTTCAAGTAAGAAAATGTATTAAGTCACCCTTGGATTTCCCCTCTCTCTTTCACTATTCTCATATTTAGCATATATTCATATTTATCAAATACTTGTATCTCTTCTCTGAATCCATTTTCCAAGCTCTTTAAATCTTATAGAGTCTGGGCACATCCAATACTTTGGCCCACGGTAAATGTAAACATAAATGTATGAATATTTCTCAAGTGCATATGACATCATGTAGTTCAGTGGCCATGAGGTGTGGAAATAAAGTTAGACACTCTGTCCTGTGACAGTGAACGCCAAGGACTGTGTTTGAGGTCAGAACACATGATGCAGTTTGCCCCTGGCCTCTCAGTCATGCTGAGAGAATTCCCAACCAGCACCTCCAAAAGTGTCCATATCCTGTTTCAGCCTGCAAAAGTATGGCCATTAATACAGACAGAGATATCAACCCAGAGGTGGTGCAAAACTGTCCAGTGTGGCTTGGGAAGCCCGGAAAGTTGATTAAGTGTTATCTCCTGATCTATAAATCATCAATTCCCAACCTCTTTGTGTACTGTCCATAAAATATTGGCTATGGGCCTTTGTTATAAAAGGGCAGATCAGTTTTTACTATGACCTGTAAATAATAATTAAGATGCTACAAAGAAACAGTATCCTATTGTAAACCATGCAAATGGGGTCACATATTTAACTGCTTTGGTAGTTAAGGAACATGCTACACATGTGTATGCCTGTATGTCCTAGTCACCATTTAATTCAGGCTTCACATTTCAGGATATTCATTTGCATTAGTTTGCTAATAAATTTATTATATATTCATAGAAAGAACCTCCTCATCAATTGCTGGCTCTCCTGAACACCAAATAATAATGATGATAAAAAGAGATTATATCTGCAGAATACTTTCAAGTTATAAAATATTTTCACATTCATCATTTCTCTTAGTTCATGTAACAATCTATCAGGTAGGTATCATTGTCCTTACCTAAAAGATAACAAAAGTAAGATTCAAAGAGAATAGATAATTTTTGTAAGATTATACCACTGATAAGTGATTAATATGCAATTATATTGCAGAAGCCATTCATTTTAGTATTTTCCTGTGATATCAATGTTGTTCATTAAGCACATTTTTGTTACTAAAGGTGAGATTCATGGACCAGTAACATTAGCATCTCCTAGGAACTTTTTAGAAATGCAGAATCTCAGTTCCCATTCCAGACTGGCTGAGTCAGAATTTGTGTTTTAACAAGATCTGTATCTATGTTAAAATTTGAGAAGGACTATTAGATTATTTCATTCAGTCATTCACTCATGAATGCATAACATTTTTATTAATACTGATGAAGTAATATTCACTGAATATCTCTGTTTAATAAGTTTAGTTTATAATAGTTGCAAACATAATATAGTAAGAATTACTAAAACTTTCTGCTAGTTTAATGCTTCCAGTAGGTCAAATCAGTCGAATCACTAGCTGATTTAAAAAAAAAAAAAAAAAAACAAGTTTTTTCCCCATTTTCTCAATGAATTGACACTAGGACAATTGGTTAAAAGATGAAAATGCCATTTTACTATTAACCCATTGCTGTCGAGTTGGTTCTGACTCATAGTGACCCCACAGGACAGAGCAGAACTGTCCCATAGGGTTTCCAAGAAGCAACTGGTGGATTTGAACTGCCAACCTTTTGGTTAGCAGGCGAGCTCTTAACCACTAAGCCACTAGGGCTCCATTTTACTATTACTTTTCCTTAATCATTTACAGGTCTGCCTTTCCCACTATGCAAGGCTGTAGGACAGAGACCAGAGTTTGTATGCTGTAGAACCCATCACTGGATTTACCATTGAGCAGATGCTCAAAAATACTTGCATGAATGATTGAATGAATAATTGTTTAGGGTTAGGAGATTATTTCAAATATTTTCTTTGAATAACCTTCCTCCCTCCCTCCACCTATTAAACTTATTTATTAACTATCTTGTTTTCTTTTAAAAAAAAAATTTGCCTGAATATATTTTCTCTTGATTTTTTTTGTTTTGGACACAACAAAAAGGCCTGCTTATTGTCTGTGGCACTGATTGTTGCTGTTGATCATTTAAGCAACAATTCATTTTTCTGGGATTTTGAAAAGGCGGATGAAAAAGAGGTAATTACTCAATAAAGTTTAATAAAAACAGGCAAATATCAAGAAGGAGACCTTAAACTGTAAATAGAGATAGATTTCAGAAACCTGGGAAAAAATAGGATCAGAATCAGAATAGTGCACCAAGAAGACGTAACTGATTAAAACCCAGAGTTTATTGTTGTTGCTCAATAACAGTGTTCTTCTTGGGCACACTGGATGTTTTTTCTTTTTCCTTTTCTTTCATCCTTTATTCAACTATCTTATCTACCAATCTAGTCACCTATTTTTCTATTCAGAACCCATATTACTAAATACAGTTTTATGACTATTTCCTTCTTCTCTTTCTTTTCTTCGTATTAATGTCAAAAATTACATTTATTCATTTTATCTTATCATTACCTATAGCCTGGCATAGTTTTCCCTCAAATAGATTAAAGCTAGAACAACAATAAAATATTTTAGACAATCTGGTCATTCTGGAGGTCTAGAAGGTCATATGAATCACCATATGCCACCAATTGACCCCCAATCTATCAACAAGGTGGTCTCAGTTTTGAGTCAACTATTCCATGGATGATTTTGCTGCAATGTACAGACATGGCCTTACTATTTCCATGGAAACCTGTGGTTCAGAATAGTAAGACCCTGGGAGGCTGACATTCCCTACCTTAATGGGCCACTTAAGTGGTTTCCACGTTAAGAACTATATAAAAACCCATTTTTCTTCACGCCTGTGAAATTATGAAATCAAGACTGTAAGATTTAATGCTAACAATTACAAGGCTTCTATTGCCATAGGTGTTATGTTGCATTAACAGGGATGCTATACATCTCTAAATAGCTTTTCGTTGATGGCATAATAAAATGTGTTGTAGTCAACAGAAGTTGCTGAATAAAATACAGACTTGGAATTCCATGTGAAAGACCAGTAAAATACATGAAATGCACACTCCATTATGAGGTCTAAAATCTGACTTCTGGCCCTGCCACTGACTTCCCATTTGACTTCAAGAAAATTTTAAGTAGGAAGTCATCTAAATTATCTTGTATACTGTTGATGCCAAGTCTAAATTTATTTGCATTTTGTGCCATGCTAACTTCCAAAAGATTTAATGGACTTTTAGACTAAAATGAATAAATAATAAGACACAAAATAAAAATATAATAGATACCAAAATAATTTTTAAAAGATCTTTAATACACTGTTTAATATTTGGATATTACCTGAGGCTCTAAGTTTTTTGGAGAACAAAAGCAAAGCTATAAATGCATCAGCTTTATAGTTTTCTAAGGTGTCCCACCCAAATTAGTCAACAAACCTGAATACTTTTTTCGTTCGAAGGAATCAATCACGCTTCCAAATGCCAGACAGAGAAAGAACTGGAAGTCTGCTATTTTCAGTTGCCATTGCTTCTGCTGCTCCCTTTGTTGCTTAGGGGATGTTACATACTTGGAACTCACAAGGTTATGGTTGTTTTTAGCTTACATGCCCAAGATCAGTATTCTTCCCAAGGCATGTCCGTTATGCTAGAGTGGCTTGGCCCAGGCAAAGTTTCAGCTTCAGCCACAAGCTGGGGTTTTAAAATTTCTCCTCCAAAAACTCCAGCAAATACCAGAATCCTCCTTCTGTCCTTATGAATTTATTTTTGGGTCCCTTAATGTCATTTTCTTCCAGTGTCTCTAAATCAAGTTATTCCTAACAATAAAATTGAACTTCAAAGGAGTCTCTTTTCTTCTCCTTCCAGGAAGATTTGTGATTCTTTGTAAATTTACCCACTTCTTTGCCAAGACTCAACATTATTTATCAAGGAATATTGGCAGAGATCATTTCTTAAGGCCCCAAAGGACCACTTAAACCATATTCCAGGGCAATAAGTGCCTGATAGATTTGTATTTCGTTCCTTTATACAACAAACATTTATGAGTATACACAATCTGCTAGACACTGATCCAGGTCCCCAAGAAACAGCAGAGAATAAATCTAACCAATTCCCCACAATCACAGAGTTCACATTCTAGTGGAAAAGGCAAAAAATAAAAAAAACTACCAAGATATTTAATGGCAAACAACAATAACAAGTGGCAGATACTAAGAAAATAAAACAGGACAAAGAGATAGAGAATGAGACAGGTTCTTTTAGGCAGAGTAGTCACAAAAATGACAATTTAATATCAATTGAAGTGAAAGAGTAATCCACGTGGATTCCAAAAGAAGATAATTACAGGAAAACAGCAAGTGCAAAAGCCCTGAGGTCAGAACATGATTGGCACATTCAAGGAAGAGTAATGAGGCCAGTGTGGTTGAAGATGAGTGAGTGAGGTAGGAGAGGTAGGCAAGGAGGTCAGAGAAAGCCTTGAAAGCCATGGTAAGAACTTTGGATTGTACTCTAAGTGAGATGAGAGGCCTTTAGAAGGTTTTGAGCAGAGAACTGACATAATTTGACTTGTGCTTTAAAAAAATAAAGAGGAAATAAAAGAAAAAAAAACTCTGACAGTAAACTTTGGGAAGTGGAAAAGCAGGTGTCATAAATTGAATTATGTTCCTCAAAAATATCTGTCAACTTCGCTAGGTCATGATTCTCAGTATTGGGTGATTGTCCATCATTTTATCATCTGCTGTGATTTTCCCATGCGTTGTAAATCCTATCTCCATGATGCTAATGAGATAGAACTAGTGGCAGGTATGTTGACTCAATCTACAAGATTAATCTATAATTTAAGCCAATCTCTTTTGAATATAAAAGGGAGAGATGAGCAGAGAGACAGAGGGACCTCATACCACCAAGAAAGTAGTGCCAGGAGAAGAGTGTGTCCTTTGGACCTGTGGTCTCTGTGCTGAGAAGCTACTACTTCAAGGGAAGATTGATGACAAGGACATTCCTCCACAGCAGACAGAGAGAGAAAGACTTCTCCTGGAACTGATGCCCTGAATTCAGACTTATAGACTACTAAACTGTGAGAGAATAAATTTTTCTTTGTTAAAGGTATCCACTTGTGGTATTTCTGTTATAGCAGCACTAGATAATGAAGACTGTAGGAATAAGAATGAAGATCAGTTGAAGTAGTTGAGAAGAAAGATCATGGTTTGGAGTAGATTGGTAGCAATAAGGATGGGGAGACTTTGTTGGAGTCTATACACATTTGAAGATAGAGTCAACAGGACTAGATCTGGGATATAAAAGAAATGGAGAAATAAATGATGAGACCAAGGTTTTTGAACTTAACAATTGGATGAATTTACTAAGGTAATTTACTGAGATAACCTTATTTATTCCCATTTGCTGAAATAGGGAAATGTTAGGAGAAAAGCATGTAGAGAGGGATAAAATAGAGTTTGGTTATGGGTTATGGCAAAATTAACATTTCCATTAGACATATGATTGGAGCTGTCATGTAGGCAGTAGGATGCATGAGTATGGAGTTTAAGGGGAGTTGAAACTATAAATTTGAAAGTCATCAGTGCATAGCAGGTATTAAAATCCTTGGGCATGAATAAGCTTACCAGAGGATTAAGTATTTATTGAGAAAATAAGAAATTTGAGGTCTAAGCTTTGGAAAACAAAATTTAGTGATCAACAAGAAGAGGAAGATCCAGCAAAGGAAACCGCAAAAGAACAGCTGGTGAGGTAAAGTGATCTACTCTATCAAATTACACTATGAGGCTGAATAAAGTAAGGGACTGATAATTGACGATTGGATTTAACACTATGGAGGTTATTAGTGATCTTGACAAAAGCAGTTTTATTAGAGTAGTGAAGACAAAAGATATTTTGTACTGCCCGAAGCCTACTGCCTCTATCATGAACTGGCTTTGAGATTCTAGAAGAATTCATTGATTCAACATGATTTTTTCTTTAACTGAGTAATTAATATGTTCCAAGGACTATGCTTCTCACTGGGAATACAATAGATTAATGAAGCAGTGGTTCTTATTCATAAGCAAGTAGGAAAGATAGACAAGTAAAATGATAAATTATAACCCAGTAGAGTAAACAGATTTTTTTTTTGGAGGAATGAAATGTATATAATAAGTGCTCAATCACTTTTCTTCATGAGTGTTTAACCACCTGAAAACTGCTAGAGACTTAGGAAATACATCAAAACATTTTTGTTTCCCCCGTAACTCATATACAATATTGACATTAAAATGAGAGAGAAAACTTAAATCTTTAAATGGTTTTACATATGGTGGCCTCACATCTCCAAAATAGTTTTTGTATTTTGCAGTTATTGGCTATTGTCCCATCCCATTCACACAGGACTTACATGGAGTTATGTGGTTTGTTTTCATTTCTTGGAACAGAAGAGAAAGCATATAAAGGACAAAAATGGGAAAGAACTGTGCTGTATCAAAGTCCCTTAAAGAGCAGGGTGTTTATGTCACCAAACAACACAAGAGCCTAATAAACCAAGCAAGACATACTTGATTGACCACGCAATAACCCCTTCAAATAAACACCCTGACAGGATTTATCTGGATATTTTGTGTATGCCAGAGTGTGTGTGTGCACACGTGTGCATGTGTATGTGTGTTTGTGGGGTCATACAATTTAATAAGTGCAGCTGTGTTTATTCAACTATGTAACATTCCACATACATATAGAGCACACATGTGGCTGGGGCTCATTCATGGCTTCATTCTTGGAAAAAGGAAAAGTTGAAAAATTGTACAACCCATGAAAACTAATTCACACTGGCTTATATATATATAAATGAAGAGATGCCTAAAGTAAATTTACAGCTGAAACCACTGTTTTGAAACCTGAAACTATTGGCTCAACTGAATAACTGGGTGTAGTCCATTTTAAAACACTTCTGAGAATAGTTACAAACATGATGAAAGGGATTATAAAATCAGATTTACATGAAAATGTTAAAGAAACTGGGATTATACAATACGGAAAAGAGGAAATTGAGTGATAACTCACTGTTTTGAAATACATAAATCATTATACTGCAGAAGATAGTGATCCATATTTTCTGCTAATAGGAGAGGCACAGAATGAGTACTTTGACTTGCCAAGCAGGTTTGTCAGATACTGAAATAGTTTACAAAATTGAAGATTGAGATCTTGTTTCAATTCAACAGATATTTTCAACATGACAGCAACTATGAAGATACTGAAATTCTCTCCAGGAACTTAAATATTTTCTGACAACTCTCTTTTCCTATCTCAGCCTGAAGATAAAGCATGGTGGGCATAGGCATTCATGACAGCTGTGAAGGTAAGAAGCCAGAGCAGAGGGTAGGTCATGGTAAGACCCCAACAGAGCATTAGAGAGAAATACAAATGATACCCAAGAATTAAGAATGGAGTAGAGGAATCATGGCAGAGTCAGACACACAGTTACATATTGAAAGGCACCCACATTTGAGTGGACCATTGCAATCAATAGAGTCCATCCTCCAATCTGGTATCAAAATCTGTCAAAAATCTGTTAAAGGAAGGAAGATAATTGTGGTGCTAGGGCAAGGGCAAGGGCAAGATTAGTCTGTGTGGATGTTCCCCTGAATGGCTCAGGTTTCACAACCCTGCTCCTGGACATTTGATGATATGTGCCAACAAGTTGAACAGATGAACTCTTATTTCAAAGAGTGTTTCTGAGTAAGTGCTGTGGATTGAATTACGTCTCCCCAAAAGATTTCATATTACTTGGATTCACAATCAACACCCATGGAAGCAGCTGTCAAAAAATCAAAAGACACATTGTACTGGGCAAATCTGCTGCAAAAGACCTCTTTAAAGTGTTGAAAAGCAAAGATGTCATCTTGAGAACTAAGGTACGCCTGATCCAAGCCGTGGTTTTTTGATTGCCTTATAGGCTTGTGAAAGCTGGATGATGAATACGGAAGACTGAAGAAGAATTGATGCCTTTGAATCATGGTGGTGGTGAATAATACTGAATACACCATGGACTGCCAAAAGAACAAACAAATCTGTCTTGGAATAAGTACAATCAGAATGTTCCTTAGAAGCAAGAATGGCAAAACTATGTCTCACATTCTTTGGACAAGTTATCAAAAGTGATCAGTCCCCAGAGAAGGACATCACACCTGGTAAAGTAGAGGGTCAGCAAAAAAAAAAAGGAAGACCCTCAATGAGATGGACTGACAGTGGCTGCAACAATGGGCTCAAGCATAACAAAATGATTGTGAAGACGGCACAGGACTGGGCAGTGTTTCGTTCTGTTGTACCTGGGGTCACTATGAGTTGGAATAGCCTCAACAGCACCTAATAACAACAGCAAAAGATATGTGGAAGTATTAGCCCCTGTAACCTGTGAATGTGACCTTATTTGGAAATGGGAGCTTTGAAGATGCTACCAGTTAGGCTAATATGAGATTATACAGGTTGTCCCTGACTTAAGACATATTCGAGTTACAATGAACCAAACTTATGACCATCTGTTTTTCTTCAGTGTAACCAGAACATTGTATCTTCCTGGGGGAAGTAAAGGAAAAATCCATGCAGGCAATTTGAAAAATATGTCAGAGTTACATGAACACGTTCCAAGTATCTGATTAGGATAACATGATAACAGATATCGGTGAAGAAGTTGTCCATATGGCAAGAAAACAGAATTTAGAATTTGATATTGCCAATAAAGAACAGCTCAAACAACACAGAGAAGGGGAATTGACAGATCAGGGCTTAATGGATAGATGAGGAAAGAAATGCTGAAGAAGAAATAAATAATGAAGAAGAAGAAGAAGAAGGAGAGAAGTTGTCAAAAAATTTTACAGTGAAAGGATTAGCTGAAGTTTTTTCTAAACTAAATCAGAGGCTTAAGTTGCTTAGAAATGTAGACCCAAACTCTGATCATTTTGCTAAAGTTGACAGGCAGATTCGGGAAGCAGTGATGTGTGAAATATGTGAAGAAATATATGAAGAAAAAAAGAAAAGGATCATACAGACTACTGTCACTAATTTTCTGACTAGAAACACTATTCCCCTGACCAGGGATAATCGAGATGATACAGAACCTTCCACAAGTGGAGTTATTACTTCTGTCACAGTTGTTAGGTGCTGTCAAGTTGTTTCCAACTCATAGCGACCCTATGTACAACAGAACAAAACACTGCCTGACCTGCACCATGCTCACAATCATTGCTATGTTTCAGCCCACTGTAGGAGCCATTGAGTCAATCCATCTCGTTGAGAGTCTTCCTCTTTTCCACTGACCCTCTACCTTAGCAAGTGTGAT
This sequence comes from Dugong dugon, assembly GCA_030035585.1. Taxonomy (NCBI): domain Eukaryota; kingdom Metazoa; phylum Chordata; class Mammalia; order Sirenia; family Dugongidae; genus Dugong; species Dugong dugon. Next base: position 160,840,875 of record CM057462.1, read on the forward strand.
GTCCTTCTCCAGGGATTGGTCCCTCAAGATAACATATCCAAAGTACATGAGATGAAGTCTCACCATCCTTGGTTTGAAGGAGCACTCTAGCTGTCCTTCTTCCAAAACAGACTTGTTCATTACTCTGGCAGTTCATGATATATTCAATATGCTTTGCCAACACCATCATTCAAAGGAATCAATTCTTCTGTCTTCCTTATTCATTGTCCAGCTTTCCCATGCATATGAGGCGATTGAAAATACCGTGGCTTGGGTTAGGTCCACCTTAGTCCTCAAAGTGACATCTACACTTTTCAACACATTAAAGAGGTCTTTTGAAGCAGATTTGCCCAATGAAGTATGTTGTTTTACTTCTTTTTTAAATTTTTTTTATCATACTTTAGATGAAGGTTTACAGAACAAATAGTTTCTCATTAAACAGTGAGTACACAGATTGTTTTATGACATTAGTTAACAACCCCATGACATGTCAACACTGTCCCTTCTGAACATTGTGTTCCCTATCACCAGCTTTCCTGTCCCCTCCTGCCTTCTAGTCCTTGTCCCTGGACTGCTGTGCCTCATCAGTCCTGTTTTATTTTATGGGGCTGTCCAATCCCAGCTGAACGGTGAACCTCGGGATTGACTTCACCACTGAGCTAAAAGGGTGTCCAGGGGCCACACTCTCAGGGTTTCTCCAGTCTGTCAGGCCAGTAAATCTGGTCTTTTTTTGTTAGTTAGAATTTTGTTCTACATCCTTCTCCAGCTCTGTCCGGGACCCTCTGTTGTGATCCCAATCAGAGAAGTCAGTACCATCTAGCTGTACTGGACTCAGTCTGGTGGAGGCCGAGGTAGCTGTGGTCCATTAGTCCTTTGGACTAATCTTTTCCATGAATCCTGTTCTCTTCATTCTCCCTTGCTCTTGAAGGGGGAGACCAGTGGAGTAGCTGAGATGGCTGCTCACAGGCTTTTAAGACCCCAGATGCTACTCACCAAGGTAGAATGTAGAAGATTGTCTTTATAAACTGTGTTATGCCAATTGAGCTAGATATTCCCTGAGACCGTGGTCCCCACAGCCCTCTGCCCAGCAGTTCAGTCCCTCAGGGAATTTGGATGTGTCTATGGAGCTTCCATGACCTTTCCTTGTACAAGTTGTGCTGGCTTCCCCAGTATTGTGTACTGTCTTACCCTTAACCAAAGTTACCACTTATCTATTGTCTATTTAGTTCCCCCACACACACCCCTCCCATCCCTCATAACCAACAAAGATTGTTTCTTTTTGTGTGTAAACTTTTTCGTGAGTTTTTACAATAGAGGTCTCATACAATATTTGTCCTTTCGTGATTGACTTATTTCACTCAGCATAATGTCCTGAAGTTTCTTCCATGTTATGTGATTCTTCACAGATTCATCATTGTTCTTTATCATTGCATAATACTCCACTGTGTGTATGTACCATAGTTTATCCATTCATCTGTTGATGGGCATCTAGATTTGTTGTTTCATTTCTTGACTGCTACTTCCATGAGCATTGATTGTGAATCCAAGTAAAATGAAATCCTTGACAACTTCAGTCTTTTCTCCATTTATCATGTTGTTGCTTATTGGTCCAGTTGTGAGGACTTTTGTTTACTTTATGTTGAAATGTAATCCCTACTAAAAGCTGTAGCCTTTGATCTTCATCATTAAGTGCTTCAAGTCTTCTTCACTTTCAGCAAGCAAGGTTGTGTCATCTGCTATATCGCAGGTTGTTAATGAATCTTCCTCCAATCCTGATGCCCTGTTCTTCTTCATATAGTCTAGCTTCTCTGATTATTTGTTCAGTATACAGATTGAATAAGTATGGTGAAAAGATACAACCCAGATGCACACCTTTCCTGATTTTAAACCATGCAGTTATCTCCTTGCTATGTTCAAGCAACTGCCTTTTGGTCTATGTACAGGTTCCCCATGAGCGCAATTAACTGTCCAGGAATTCAGATTCTTTAGCAAAGTTATTCATAATTTGTTACAATCCACACAGCTGAATGCCTTTCCAAAGTCAATAAAATACAGGTAAACAGCTTTCTGGTATTCTCTGCTTTCAGCCAAGATCCTTCTGACGGAAGCAATAATATCCCTCATTCCATGTCCTCTTCTGTATCCAGCTTGGCAGTTCTCTGTATATATACTGCTGCAACCATTTTTGAATTATTACTACAACTGACAAAATGCCAACATTGTCCAACTCTTCTTCATCATCAGAGTAAATTTTTATGTATTTTCTAATGTGTGCATACATGTGTTAAAATATATCTGTAAGTTTATATGTAATGTTTCCAACCCCCAAAGAGAAATATAGATCAGATTTATAAAGATACTGATAATAAAAGTCAATAATAATGAAATTTTTTTAATTTTTTTTTTTTAAAGAGGTATTCAACCTACATCAGAACTGACGACAGGTTCATCAGAACAGAGCCCCATCTTAAGTCGGGGACTACCTGTCGTATATGGCTCGTGTCCTTATAAAACAGGAGAAGAAAAGGCACACAGAGACACAGGAAGGTCACCATGTGATGCTGTAGCTGCAAGCCACACAAGGCCTACTAAAAGCTAGGAGAGAGGCATGGAACAGATTCTCCCTCAAAGACTCAGAAGGAATCAACATAGGTGACACCCTGATCTCAGACTCTCAGCCTCCGGTGAGACCATAAATTTCTGTTCTTATAAGCCACCTAATTTGTGGTATTTTGTTACAACAGCCCTAGGAAGCTAATGTAGTAAGATAGTGCCTTATCCCAGATAGGCTGCAGCAACTGTAAAAAATCCGTTTGAAAGATTCACAGTTACAAAAACCTCAGGCACTGAGGCAGACCACATGTGGAAAGTCCTGCCAAATAAGGAGGTTTTTTTGGGCCACACCACTACATATATCACATATATCTCTTGGAAGCAGTTCCTTCACCTATGCACACCTGCCTCCTACACATCTGAAAGAGGAAAACCCTTAGAAAATATGATGATATAGGGCACTGCAATGTAATTTCTTCATTCAACATGCAATATGTACTTACTTAGCATCTTCTGTGTGGCAGACACTAGTCTAGGTAATGGAGTACAAAAGAGAAGAATATAGACAAGATCCCTGCTATCATGAAGTTGGCATTCTAGTGGAGGGGATACAATAAGTATGTGAGAAAAAATAATATAAATTTATAAAATGATCATTTACTATGAAATCAAGGATCTGGAATACGGAATGGACATGAAGTTACGGGTTCTGACTTCATCATTTCCTAACCATGTGATCCTCTGCTGTCCACTGCTGTCCAGTCAATTGTGACTCATAACAAACCAGTAGGGCAGAGTAGAACTGTCCCATACTGTTTCCAAGGCTGCAATCTATGGAAGCAGACTGCTACATCTTTCTCCCGAGGAGCTGCTGGAGGGTTCAAATCGCCAACATTTCAATTAGTAGCTGAGCGCTTTAACCACTGTGCAACCATGTCTTGATCTTCCACTAGTGGGTTAAATTTTTACTCTTCTAAATAGTTACTTTATGAATTTATTCGTTTGTTAAATAACAAGGGCTCTTATCTGGAATTTACTTTTAATCCACAGACCTTGCATTTAGCAAGGTCATTTCATATGAAGTCAATATAAAAAAACAAACAAACTGTATTTCTATAAGGCAGCAATCAATAAAAACTAAAAAAATATAAAATAAAATGTTATTTAAAAGACATCAGACACCAAGAACAGACCTAATGAAATTGTGTCAGAACTCTAAACTGAAAACTGCAAAGAAGAGGGGTTGGAAATCATATGCACTACAAAGAATCACAAGGGGACTTTATTAGGTGATGTGAATATTCTGTATCTTCATTTATTGTTGTTTACATAAATGTGACATTTATTAAAATGTAATAGTATTGAGAGAAATTAAAGAATATCTAAATAAATGAATGTGTATACTATATTCATGGATTAAAAACTCAATATTCTGAATATGTCAATTCTTCCCCAAATTAAGCTGTATGGTTAATACAATCCCAATCTAAATATCACCAGGGTTTTTTTTGTTTTGTTTTTTTTTTTTTTTGTGAGGGGTGGGAGCTGGGGAGGAATTGACAAACTGATTCGTAATGTGTATAAAAATTCAAAGGGGCAAAAATAGCTAAGGCAATCTTGAATAAGAGCAAAGCTGGAGGACATACACTATAAAATATCAAGATCTGTTGTTAACCTATCTAAATAATTCTTTTGGTATTGTCACAAGGATATATAAACTGATTAAATGAATAGAATAAAGAGTCCAGGAACAGACAACAGACACAAACACACACACACTGTCATCTGATTTATGACAAAGGGAACACTGTAACACCGTAGGGAAAGATGGTCTTTCCAATAAAATGTTCTCAATCCACTGGATTCATATGAAAGAGAAAGATGACCCCTACATCACATCAGACACAAATATGAAAGGTAAAACAATAAAACTTTTAGAAAAAATAGAACATCTTTGTGACTTTGAGGTAGGCAAAGATTTCTTTAACAAGACACAAAAAGTACTAATCATAAAAGGAAAAAGGATAAATTGGACTACCTTGAAATTAATAACTTTTCTTCATCAAGCAAAACTAAACTATGATGGTAGAAATTAGAATAGAAGTTATCTCTCAAGAGTGAATATTGACTAAGAAGGGGTATGAGGAAGACTTCTGGAGTGATGGAAATGGTTTACATCTTTATCTGAGCAGTGGTTAACCAAACTAAACTTATTGCCATCGAGTCGATTCTGACTCATAGCGACCTTGTAGTACAGAGTACAACTGACTCATAGGGCTTCCAAGGCTGTAAATCTTTATGGAAGCAGACTGCCACATCTTTCTCCCATGGAGAAAACCTCCGACCTTCTTTTGGTTGAAAGCTGAAATGTGTGTACATAGGTCTTGTATTTGTACATTTAAAATATATGTACTTTCTTATAAGCATTTTAATATCTCCCTAAAAATTTTTTAAAAAATCCTGTTTTTCAAAAGACATTATTAAGAAAATGAAAAGGCAAAACTAATTTGTAGTGATAGAATTCAGATAATTGGTTACTTTGAAGAGGAGGTTGAAATTAGATTCACTAAAAAGAGGTACAAGGGGACTTTATCAGGTGATGAGAATATTTTATATCTTCATTTACTGTTTTTTACCTGATGTGACATTTGTCAAAAGTCACTGAACTGTACATCTAAGATCTGTGCATTTCATTGGAACTAAGTTATACCTCAATTTAAAAAATAATTATAAGAGGAGATTATACAACAACAACAAAAAATAAAACCACAGAGTGGAAGAAAATATCTGCATTGCATTCTGTCTGTACTTCTTCCAAGATAAATTTGTTTGTTCTTCTGACAGTCCATGGGTATATTCAATATTCTTCACCAACACCATCATTCAAAGGCATCAATTCTTCTTTGATCTTCCAGCTTTCACATGAATATGAGGCAATTGAAAATAACATGGCTTGGGTCAGGCACACCTTAGTCCTCAAAGTGACATCTTTGCTTTTTAACACTTTTAAGAGGTCTTTTGTAGCAGATTTGCCAAATGAAGTAAGTAATTTGATTTCTTGACTGCTGCTTCCATGAGCATTGATCGTGGATACAAGCAAAATGAAATCCTTGACAATTTCAAGCTTTTCTCCACTTATCGTGATGTCGCTTATTGGTCCAGTTGTGAGGATTTTTGTTTACTTTACGTTGAGATGTAATCCACAATGAAGGCTGTAGTCTTTTATCTTCATCACTAAGTGCTTCAAGTCCTCTTCACTTTCAGCAAGCAAGGTTGTCATCTGCATATCACAGGTTGTTAATGAGTGTTTCTCCAATCTTGATGCTACATTCTTCATATAGTCCAGCTTCTTGGGTTATTTGCTCAGCATACAGATTGAAATAGTATAAAAAAAGGATACAACCCTGATTCACACCTTTCCTGATTTTAAACCATGCAGTACCCCCTTGTTCTCTTCAAATGACTGCGTCTTCGTCAATATACAGATTCCTCACAAGCACAATTAAATGTCCAGGAATTCAGATTCTTTAGCAAAGTTATTCATAATTTGTTATGATCCACACAGTTGAATGCCTTTGCATAGTCAATAAAACACAGGTAAACATCTTTCTGGTACTATCTGCTTTTGGCCAAGATCCACTTGACATCAGTAATGATATCCCTCATTCCACATCCTCTTCTGAATCTGACTTGAATTTCTGGCAGTTCCTTGTTGTCATACTGCTGCAAATTTTTTTTAAAGATCTTCAGCAAAATTTTACTTGTGTCTGATATTAATGATATTGTTTGATAATTTCTGCTTTCTGTTGACTCACCTTTCTTTGGAATGGGCATGAATATGGATCTCTTCCACTTGGCTGACCAGGTAGCTGTCTTCCAAATTTCTTGACATAGACTGAGTGAGTGCTTCCAGCATTTCATCCATTTGTTGAAGCATCTCAATTAGTATTCTGTCAATTCCTGGAGACTTGTTTTTCACCCATGCCTTCAGTGCATCTTGGATCAGTTCTTGATCATATACTACCTTCTGAGATGGTTGAAAGTCATCCAATTCTTTTTGGTACAGTGACTCTGTGTATTCCTTCCAGCTTCTTTTGATGCTTCCTATGTTGTTCAATATTTTGTCCATAGAATCCTTCAGTATTGCAACTTGAGGCTTGAATTTTTTCTTCAGTTCTTTCAGCTTGAGAAATGCTGAGTGTGTTCTTTCCTTTTGGTTTTTAACTCCAGATCTTTGCACATTTCATTGTAATACTTTACTTTGTCTTCTTGAGCTGCCCATTGAAATCTTCTGTTTGGCTCTTTTACTCCATCATTTCTTCCACTCACTTTGGCTATTCTACATTCAAGAGCAAGTTTCAGAGTCTCTTCTGACATCCATTTGAGTCTTTTCTTTCTTTCCTGTCTTTTTAATTACATTTTGCTTTCTTCTTGTATGATGTCCTTGATGCCATCCCACAACTTTTCTAGTCTTTTGTCATTAGTGTTCAGTGTGTCTAATCTATTCTTCAGACGGTCTCCAAATTCAGATGAGATGTACTCAAGGTTGTAATTGGGCTCTTGTGTACTTTTTAAAATTTTCTTTAGCTTCAGCTTAAACTTGCATATGAGGAATTGATGGTCTGTTCCATATCAGCCCCTGGCCTTGTTCTGAGTGATGATGTTGAGTTTCTCCATCATCTCTTTCCATAAATGTAATCAATTTGATACCTGTGAATTGCACTTGGCAAGTTCCACATGTATAATCTACATTTATATTGTTCAAAAAAGGTATTTACAATGAATAAGTTGTTGGTCTTGCAAAATTCTATCACGCAATCTCCAGAGTTGTTTCTATCACCAAGGCCATGTTTTCCAACTACCAATCCTTCTTCTTTGTTTTCAGCTTTCACATTCTAATCACCAGTAATTATCAGTGCATCTTAATTTCATGTTTGATCAGTTTTAGACTGCAGAAGTTACTAAAAATCTTCAATTTCTTCATCTATGGCATTAGTAGTTGGTGCTTAAATTTGAATAATAGTCGTATTAATTGGTCTTCCTTGTAGGCGTATGGACATTATCTTACCACTGACAGTGTTGTATTTCAGGATAGATCTTGAAATGTTCTTTTTGGTGATGAATGCAACATCGTTCCTCTTCAATTTTTCATTTCCAGCATAGCAGTCCATACGATTGTCTGATTCAAAATGGCTAACATCAATCATTTCAGCTCACTAATGCTTAGGATATCGATCTTTATGTGTTCCATTTCATTTTTGACCACATCCAATTTTCTTAGATTCATACTTCATACAGTCTATGTTCTGACTATTAGTGGATGTTTGCAGCTGTTTCTTCTCATTTTGAGTCGTGCCACATCAGCAAATGAAGTTCCCAGAAGCTTTACTCTATCCATGCCATTAAAGTCGACTTTACTTTGAGGAGGCTGCTCTTCCCCTGTCATATTTTGAGTGTCTTCCAACCTGAGGGACTCATCTTCTTGCTCTGTACCAGACAATGTTCCACTTCTATTCATAAGGTTGTCATTGGCTAATTTTCTTAGAAGTAGATCTCCAGGTCCTTCTTCCTAGTCTGTCTTAGTCTGTATGCTCCACTGAAATTTGTCCACCATGGGTAATCCTGCAGGTATTTTAAATACCAGTGGCATAGCTTCCAGCATCACAGCAACACACAAGCAATCTCAGTAAGACAAACTGACAGAAGAGTGGTGACTTTGCAAGGTAGATGTGTCAAAAGTGAGAATTAAACGTGAAATGTCTTGTTCTAGGTCCTATAGCTAGCAAGTATTGGTGCTGGGATTTAAACTCAGGTATATGCAGCTGCAAAACCAGGCTTCTTTCCCCTTTGCTCTCATCACTAGGGGAGAACAAAGAATTTGACACTAGGTAGAGAAAGTATTGCCTTCCACCCTGGGAATTCTGGCCAACCTCTGCGAAGGCTGGAGCAGAGATGTTCAAGGTGACAAGAGATCTACAGGTTACTGGGAAGATTCTTTAGATCTATTGTTAGATTATAAATGCCAGCTCCATGTTCTTCTCTCCCCTTAGAGAAATAGTGTTACTTTCTTTCCCCACTCTGGAGCATGACCTGTTACTTTCATTGCAGCAATCATCATCAACCTAGGTGATAGAGGAGGAATCTTAAGTGATGAAAGTCAACATCCACCCAGGGACTTCTTGTGATTTATCCAATTAATTGTTGGCCCTTTGGGAAGAGGAGGAATAAAAGAAGAGTGAGGAGCATAGGAAGAGATGAAAAAAAGAAATCAACTAACCTCCCAAACCTGTCAGGGCTCCTCTCAACTTTTCCTATGAAGATGTCCCCTGTGGCCCATTTAGAGCCATTTACCAAGCTTTTTCAGATTTCTTTGATTTTAACATCTGCTTTCCTCTTTCTTCCCGGCATAGTCCTGTGCTTCCTGGATGTATGGCAGTCAGCCTTTGATCTTGGTGTCTCTGGTTAGCTACATGCTGTAAGTCATCCCCCTCCTCAAGCTAATTCTGGGCAATGATGAAATCTACAGCTCTTCCTTCCTCACCCTCTATATCATAAGTTCCCATTCAGTTTGTCACAAATCAGGTCAGCTCCCCCCATGGAGACTCAGCACTCACTAATGTTTTATTAGGAACAGGGTCTTGGGGCCATACATAATCCTAGAGTCAATATATTAATCCTATAAATAAACTGAAAAAAAAAAAAGTCAGAGAAGCCCCCAAAAAATTGATTAGCAAGTAAGAAGTTTAGCATAAATTTAAAGCATATAGGTTAGGTAGGGCAATGTTTTGGGTTATTTGCATCATCACCATCACTATCAATACTTGATTTCCATTAACTTCAAACTTGCTGTGATTCTGATCTAAGTGTGGGAAGAGCTGGAAAATATAACAAAAACAAGCTAATTTGAGGAAGGCTAATTCAAATTAGTGAGAAGGCTAAATTGTAGAAGCCTTAAGAGAACATAATTGTATTTCTTCTAATAATAAGGTTTACAGAATTATTCCATTTATCTATGTTCCTGATTATCCTTCCATAATGAATAGATAAAGATGATTTATAATGAACTTTTAAATGTAATTGTACCTTTCTTCCAATTATTTTTTTAACCAATTTTAATATTCCCAGGTAATATTTCCACCACATAACATTTTGTACTCAAATTTTTCTTTAATGAAAGTGAAGATAAAGGTGAACGGTGAACTATTTCCTTGGCAAATAGTTCTGAATAATGAAGATTCATTGTACTGCTTTTATGCCCTCTGGGAAAATCCAACTAATATGTAAAACATTTCTTCTAGTGAATGAGATTTCCTATATTTTTAAATTATTCATTATTATAAGATTCCCAAAGGAAACCATGTCCTGTTACTATTAACTCTTTTTATTCAAGTGCATTTTTTTTTCATTTTATGCATTTTCCATGGCCATCATACATTTCTAATTACATTTTAGTCATGGACTCTCTCTCTACTACAGAGCATGTTTCTCGAGGCAATTCCCCACCTTCTAACTGGTATGGCAGTTTATGGAAACATTAAGTGTAATAGCAGACTGAATTAAACAACTAGAATTTTAAGCATCTCACTTTTGAACTATTCACTATTTATGGGTTACTCATGTCATACTTTCTTCTAACTAATTAAGAATAAATTTTATTAACCTATCACTTTAGAAGAGAGCCATAGGAAAGCAAAGAAAACTGCTCCTGGATATACAATGATTTGTTAGTAAACAAAGAAGATGAAACACACACATTAAAAAAATGTATAAAAAAGAGATAATAGTATTTCTTTGGCTGAAATACTCAAAATACAAGAAGATCATGGAACTGAGAAGGTTGGTCTTAGGTCACTGGCTTTTAAACTGCTCTGTGGCCTCTAAATTGAGCTATGTTCCAAGACCAGGAGGATCCAGGGAAGGGGAGGGCCTGGGGCATGAAGACTTAGGAAAGGCATCAGAGCAGAGCTTCTTAGTTGGGTTTTGACAGGTGAGGAAGGATGAGGCTAGCAGAGAGAAGGAAAGTGTCTGTCCAAGGCAGTGGTGACCATTGCTTGCTTAAAACAGTCTTCTTCCCCAATGAAAGATGCTTTCAAGAAGTACTTTGAAGCAAAGGGCTACCCTTTCTAAGCCTGGGGTACGCTGTTCTCACCTAGCCCAGGCAGGGGTTCAACTTTGCTGACTTCATCATGTGCTGGCTCTGAGCCTCATCTCTCTTCATGACTCCTTGGAGAGAACCGTCAGTGGGGCATTCCAGAACATAAAAAATGATCCTCTTCCTGGGGACTAGAATATTTCACCTGGAAAAACCAAGCATCCTTTCTTCCTGCAAGCATTTGTCAATGGGACAGATGTCTTGCTCTCCAGAGTGGGGAAAGCTCTGCTGACTTTCATTGCTGGGTCCCTGGAGCTCTGAGATTCAGGGCATTAATGCAGTTTCTGTATTTCTCTACTTCTCATATCCTAGCAGTGCCTGGTCTCATAGAACTACAGCCTATGCATGCAATTCTCTTTAAGAGGGTAACTCTCTGAGACAAATATTTCTCAACCTTTCCTGCTGCCTCCAATGAACCAGTAAACCTAACACCTGATGTTTACACAGCACTTACCTTCCAGGGAGCTCAGAGCAATTTCTAGCAACAGACTCTAATCCACCCCAACCTCTGGGTGGTAGCAGGTATTAATAACATGCTGCTGAATACACAGGATAAGATTGAGTCAAGGAACTTTTAATGGTTTACTGAATATCACCCAGTCATTAGTTGGTTCCTCCATTCAATTGATTTTTTTCAGTTAAGTCGTAGTCACTCTACAGGTAAGGTATTTCCACATATATTAACTCAGTTATTCTCAAACTTCTTGAATGATGAGAATTCCCTAGACCTCTTATTAAACAAACAGCCTCCCTGACCCCTGTCCTGGGCATTCGGATTCAGTGGGTCTGAGTTGAGGCCCAGGAATTTATGTTTAATAAGTATTCCAGTTAATTTTTGTCTCTTTGTTTTTAAGTATAACATGCCAGGTTATTCTTTTCTTTAGGAAAGTTTGGGAAACACTTGCTTATTCAATTTAATTTTCACAATAACCTTTTGGGTATTTTTACGTACCCTCATCTAAAATTCAGGAGAGGGACTTCCAGGCAAATGATGCTATCGACAGAAGCACCACGCTGTCCCTCTATAACGAAGATCTGAAAACAAAGTCAAACAGAGACAGACGTCAATACTGAAACTCTAAGCATCAAATAAAGAGCTAAAGAACTCAGCCAAGCACCAAATGGAACAAGAAACTGACAGAGAACAGATACATGCAGAGGTCCCCTATCAGCTAACGCAGCATGGATCCGACATCTTGGACTCCTATCAGAGACCTGTGAACAGGGGGTACGAGAAAGCAGCTTCGCAGAGCTTCCAGCAGGAGACAGAACAACAGGTAAACAGTGATATACGCTTTCCCACACCCACCCTTCTTCACCCGCACTTGGCTTCCTCTGCTTCCTGCGACCACAGTCTCTTGGCTGGGAAGCACCAACTTCACCCCGGAGCCTCGTGGATTCCACCCGCCTGCACTGCCCGGCTCCCTGAGTACAATTTGTTGGCTGCTGGTGTTGCTTTTTTCTGCTTCTTTAGATTTCTTCCTTACCTCTCACCACCTCCCCTTCCTCTCTCTCAAAAACCTGGCTCTGCATCCCATCTTTACTTCCTCCTGAAAGGCTGCAAAACACGGTTTGACTGTGAAACTTCTTACCAGCCTGTGCTGCCCCTCTGGTGGGACCCCCACAGCTTTTTTTTGGTTCTGATTTGATTTTATTTGTTTGTTTTATTTTTCTTTTTTTGGCTTGGGAGCCCCTTCTAGCCAAGCAGTACAGTGCAGCTTAGGAGCTACTCCCTTACTCTGTGCATTTTTTTTGTTTGTTTTTTGTTTTTATTTTGGTTTTTTGTTTTTGTTTTTTGTTTCTTTGTTTTGTTTGCTTCTCCCTCTTTTTCCCTTTTTGTCTTTCTTCATTTCTCAGTATCTCCTCTCTCTACACCTACCTTCTCTTCCTGTCTCCTGAATACCTGGTACTGTGTGACATCCCTACCCCTTCTAGCCAGGCTGTAATTCACAGCCTGGGTGCAAACTCCCCAGTCCTCACAGCTGCACCGGTGGGATCCCTGATGGCTCTTTTTTTTCTAATTTTTATTTATTCATTTTTTTCTTTACCTTTTTTCTTTTTTTCTCTTTGTTTTTCTCTATTTCTCAGTCTCTAATCTCTCCACTGTAATGACAAGCTCCTTTAGCACTCTTTTTTCTTTGTTTGTGTATATCTTTTTGATTCCTGTTCCTCTCTCCTCTTTCCCATGCCCATCTTAGCTCCACACATCACAATCTCCCCCTTTATTCCTGCCTACCTGCACCTTGCGCTGAACAACACACCCCCAAGTAGCACAGGAATGGCCAACCAGAACCTGCCTTGCACTGATTACCAGCTTGCTCTGTCAGCCCTAGTATGTGCCACAAAAGACCCATGCCAAGAACTCCCCTTCAGCTGGACCTGTCCTGCTGTACCATACCTGAGCGACTGACCTTGCCCGTTGGAGAAGGAGGTGAAAAGTATCGTGCCTCCAGATGAGCAAACAGCAAAGAATGCACAGCCAGCCTGCTCAGAAATAACCAAATAAAACAAAAAAGTAGGATGAAACAAACATGTCTACATTCAATAAATGAGGAAAATAACTACTGAATTTCCTGAAGACAGCAGACAATATCAAAACATACACAAAAACAGGACCGGATGGTTCCAGTAGGTGTCCAAAATAAAACACCAGATAACGTTGCAGTAGAAGAAAAAGCACTAAAACTACCTAATAGGGAATTCAAATCTCTAATATTCAGAGGTATCCAAGAGTTGAAGCAAAAAACAGACAAAAATGAGAAAAAAAATAGGCAAATTCATGGAAAAGACAAATTTATAGAAAATACAGACAAAAAAATGGAAGAATTCAAGAAAATAGAGGAACAAAATTCTAAAATAAATTCACAACTAGAATTCATACAAAAACTACAATTAGAAGTCCAAAAGATAAAAACAAGATTTCAGAAATGGACAGTGTCAAAGAAGAGCTGAGGAGCAGGTTCAAAATGATGGAAGATAATATCAGAAAAAGTGAACACAAACTCTTGGATACAACACTGTTGGTATGCAAGGAAAAATCAGAAAAAAGAAAGAAGAAAAATGAAGAAACCCTAAGAATTACATGGGATACAATCAAAAGCAAAACTTTGTAAGTGATCAGAGTTCCAGAATAGGGGGGAGAAAACAGAAAACACAGAAAGGATCATTGAAGAACTGCTGACAGAAAACTTCCCCAATATTATGAAAGATGAAAAGCTGACCACCCACGAATCTCAATGAACCGCATATATGATAGACCCCAAAAGAAATTCACAAAAGCATATCATAATCACACTCACTAAGAACCAAAGACAAACAAAGAATCCTGAGAGCAGCTCAAGAAAAACAAAAAGTCACATACAGAGAAGAAACAATAAGACTAAGCACGCATTATTCAGCAGAAACTATGCAGGCAAGAAGGCAATGGTATGACATATAAAACCTTGAAAGAAAAAAATTGCCAGCCAAGAATAATATATCCTGCAAAACTCTCGTTCAGATATGATGGTGAAATTAGGATATTTCTATATAAACAGAAATTAAGGGATGTAAAAACTAAACCAAAATTACAAGAATTATTAAAGAGAGTCCTTCCATCTTAGAACAAACAACATCAGACCACAGGCTGAATCTAGGACTCAGGATTGTACCAGCCAGAGAAACCAAGGAAATGAACTGTCAAGGACTATCCAAAACCAAAACAGTTACAACAGAGAACCAGAGATGTTAATCTGTAAATGATAACAACATCAAAACAATAAAAGGGAATAAACGGTGTAGGTATAGAATCTTCTGATGGAGAGGAAGGCAAGGTGATACCAAGTAATAATGGACTGGTTAAAACCTAAGAAGATAAGGGTAAATTTCAAGGCAACCACAAAGAAAGTTAACAAACCCACTCATTAGAATAAAGAAAAACATAAAGTCTCAGTAAAAGAAAGACATACAAAACAAAATAAATGAAAAAAAAAAATCCACAAACAAAAGGAATTCAGCACAGGAGACTAAGAGGAACACAGAAAACTTCAGCACCACAAAAAAAAAGCACTACAAAATGACAGCAATAAAATCACATCTATCAATAATTACACTGACAGTAACTGGCCTAACTGCACCCATAAAGAAACAGAGAGTGACAGAATGGATAAAAAAAACAGGATCCATCAATAGGCTGTCTACAAGAGACACACCTTAGAAACAAAGACATAAATTTATTAAAAATCAAAGGATGGAAGAAATATATCAAGCAAACAGCTACCAAAAAAGAGCAGGAGAGGCAACACTAATCTCAGATAAAATAGACTTTAAAACAAAATCCACCATAAAAGACAAAGAAGAACACTATATAATGATAAAGGAGACTTCAACATGCCACTCTCGGTAAAGGACAGAACATCTAGAAAGAAACTTAACAAATATACAGAAGACGTAAAGGGCACAATCAGCTAACTTGACCTCATAGATATATATAGAACACTACACCTAACAGTTGCAAATTACACATTCTTATCCAATGCGCATGGAACATTCTCCAGAATAGACCACATCTTATACCACAGAGCAATCCTCAACAAGATCCAAAACGTTGAGATAATACAAACTATCTTCTCTGACCACAATGCCATCAAGGTAGAAATTAACAACAGGAAGAGCAGGGGAAAAAAATCATTTACATGGAAACTGAATAACACCCTGCTTACAAACCACTGGGTAATAGAAGAAATCAGAGATGGAATAAAAAAATGCCTACAATCAAATGAGAATGAAAACACATCCTACCAAAACCTTTGGGACACAGCAAAGGCAGTCCACAGAGGACAATTTATAGCAATAGATGCACACATCAAAAAAGAAGAAAGAGACAAAACCAAAACATTAACTACACTACTCAAACAAATATACAACAGCAAAAAAAGCCCACAGCAACTAGAAGAAGGAAATAAGAAAGATCAGAGAATAAATAAATGGAATAGAGAATAGAAAAACAATAGAAAGAATCAACAAAACCAAAAGTTGTTTCTCTAAAGAATCAACCAAATCGACAAACCTCTGGCCAAACTGACAAAAGAAAAACAGGAGGGGACGCAAATAACCCAAATAAGAAATGAAATGGGGAACATTACAATAGACCCAACTGAAATAAAAAAGATCGTAACAGAGTATTATGAAAGACTATACTCCATCAAATTTGAAAACGTAGAAGAAATGGATAAATTTCTAGAAACACGTTACCTACCCAAACTAACACAAAATGATGTTGAAAATCTGAACATACCCATAAAAAGAGAAGAGATTGAAAAGGTAATTAAAAAAACAAAAACAAAAACTCCCAACAAAAAAAAAAGCCCTGGCCAGATGGCTTCACTGGAGAATTCTACAAAACATTCACAGAAGAGCTTATACCAGTACTACTCAAACTATTTCAGAACATAGAAAAGGATGCGACACTTCAGAATGCATTCTATGAAAAAAGCATAACCCTGATACCAAAACTAGGCAGAAACACCACAAAAAAAAGAAAATTATGGACCAATATCTCCCACAAATATAGATGCAAAAATTCTCAACAAAATTCTAGCCAATACAATTCAACAACATATCAAAAAAATAATACACCACGACCAAGTAGGATTCATACCAGGTGTGCAAGGATGGTTCAACATTAGAAATCAATCAAGGTAATCCACCACATAAATAAAAGGAAAGAAAAGAATCACACAATCATCTCAAATGATGCAGAAAAGACATTCAACAAAGTCTGACACCAATTCCTGATAAAAACTCTCAATAAAATAGGTGTAGAAGGGAAATTTCTCAACATAATAAAGGGCATCTATGTAAAACCAATGGCCAACATCATTCTTAATGGAGAGAAGCTGAAAACATTCCCACTGAGAACAGGAACAAGACAAGGATGCCGTTTATCTCCACTCCTATTTGACATTGTGCTGGAAGTCCTAGCTAGAGCACTAAGGCAAGAAAAAGAAACAAAGCACATCCAAACTGGTAATGAAGAAGTTAAACTGTCTCTGCTTGCAGATGATATAATACTATACATAGAAAATCCTAAAGACTCCATGAGAAAACTACTGGAACTAATAGAAAGATTCAGCAGAGTAGCAGGATACAAGATAAACATACAAAAATCAGTTGGATTCCTATACACCAATAAAAAGAACGATGAAAAGGAAATCAGGAAAACAATATCATTTATAATAGCCCCCCAAAAAATAAAATACTTAGGAATAAAGCTAACCAGGGATGTAAAAGACCTATACAAAGAAAACTACAAAAACTCTACCGCAAGAAATCCAAAGGGATTTACATAAATGGAAAAACACACCATGCTCATGGATAGGTAGACTCAACATTATGAAAATGACAATTCTACCCGAAGCAGTTTACAAATACAATGCAATCTGAATCCAAATACAAATAACATTCTTTAAAGAGATGGAAAAACTAATCATTAACTTTATATGGAAAAGGAAGAAGCCCCAGATAAGTAAAGCACTATCGAAGAAGAAGAATAAAGTAGGAGGACTCATACTACCTGACCTCAGAACCTACTATACAGCTACAGTAGTCAAAACAACCTAGTACTGGTACAACAAATACATTGACCAATGAAACAGAATTGAGAACCCAGATGTAAATCCATCCACCTATGTTCATCTGATCTTTGACAAGGGCCCAAATTCCATCAAATGGAAAAAAGATGTTCTTTTTAACAAATGGTGCTGGCAAAACTGGATGTCCATCAGCAAAAAAATGAAACAGGGCCTATACCTCACACCATACACAAAACCACATTCAAAATGGATCAAAGACCTAAATGTAAAGCCAAAAACTATAAAGTTCATAGAAGAAAAAATAGGATCAAAGCTAGAGGCCTTAATGCACAGCATTAACAGGATACAAACAATAACCAACAATACACAAACTCCAGAAGATAAGCTAGACTTTCTAAAAATGAAAACTTATGTTCATCAAAAGACTTCACCAAAAGAGTAAAAAGAAAATCTACAGACTGATAAAAAAATTTGGGGCATTACAAGTCTGACAAAGGTCTAATCTCTAAAATCTACAAGAAAATCCAATACCTCTACAACAAGAAGACAAATAACACAATTAAAAAATGGGCAAAGGAAATGAACAGACACTTCACCAAAGAAGACATTCAAGCAGCCAAGAGACACATGAGGAAATGATCTTGGTAACTAGCCATTAGAGAAATGCAAATTAAAACCACAGTGAGATACCATCTCACCCAGCATTACTGGCACAGTTCAAAAAAAACTGGAAATAACAAATGTTGGAGAGGCTGCAGGGAGATCAGAACTCTTATGCACTGCTGGTATGAATGCAAAATTATACAACCATTTTGGAAAATGATATGGCGCTTCCTTAGAAAGCTAGAAATAGAAATACCATACGATCCAGAAATCCTACTCCTAGGAATATATCGTAGAGAAATAAGAGCTGTCACACGAATAGACATGCACACCCAAGTTCATTGCAGCATTGTTCACAATAGCAAAAAGATGGAAACAACCTAGTTGCCCATCAGCAGATGAATGGATAAACAAACTGTGGTACATACACACAACGGAGTATTATGCAATGATAAAGAACAGTGATGAATCTGTGAAGCATCTCACAACATGTATGAAATTGCAGGACATTATGCTGAGTGAAATAAGTCAAACACAAAAGGACAAATATTGTATGATACCTCTATTGTAAAAACTCATGAAAAAGTCTACACGCAAAAAGAAACAATCTTTGTTGGTTACAAGGGATGGGAAGGGTTGGGGGGTAAAATAGAAGATAGATAAGTGATAACTTTGGTGAAGGGTAGACAGTACACAATACTGGGGAAGCCAGCACAATTTGTACAAGGAAAGGTCATGGAAGCTCCTTAGACACATCCAAACTCCGTGAGGGACTGAACTGCTGGGCAGAGGGCTGTGGGGACCATGGTCTCAGGGATCATCTAGGTCAATTGGCGTAACTCAGTTTATAAAGAAAACTTTCTACATTCTACCTTGGTGAATAGTGTCTGGGGTCTTAAAAGCCTATGAGCAGCCATCTAAGCTACTCCACTGGTCTCACCCCTTTGAGAGCAAGGGAGAATGAAGAAAACAAGATACAAGGAAAAGATTAGTCCAAAGGACTAATGGACCACAACTACCACAGCCTCCACGAGACTGAATCCAGTACAACTAGATGGTGCCCGGCTACCACCATTGACTGCTCTGACAGAGATCACAACAGAGGATCCTGGACAGAGCTGGAGAACAAGGTAGAACAAAATTCTAACTCACAAAAAAAGACCAGATTTTTATGGCCTGACAGAGACTGGAGAAACCCCAAGAGTATGGCCCCCAGACACCCTTTTAGCTCAGTAATGAAATCACTCCTGAGGTTCACAGTTCAGCCAAAGATTAGAGAGCCCCATAGGACAAACCGAGACTGATGGGGCACAACAGTCCAGGGACAAGGACTGGAGGGCAGCAGGGGACAGGAAAGCTGGTAATAGGGAACCCAAAGTTGAGAAGGGATGGTGTTGACATGTCGTGGAGTTGTTAACCATTGTCCTAAAACAATATGTGTACTAACTGTTTAATGAGAAACTATTTGTTCTGTAAGCCTTCATCTAAAGCACAATAAAAACAAAAATTCAGGAGAATTTCTGAAAAATTAGTCACTGAAAACTCATGGTGCACAGTTTTACTCTGACATACATGAGGTCATCATGAGTCTGAACTGACTCCAAGGCAACTGGCTTTTGGTTTTATTTTAAAAGAAACATGTGATCATCACATCAATATAAATTCCCAGATATGAAATCTCAATTTAATTCAACTATAACTCCAGAAGAGAAGAAGTGTCATTTGATTAATGCCAGTTGATCAATTTCTTATATTTCCTGGTTTTTCAGTCACACTTTCTCACTTAAATACTTAAAACTAAAGCTGTTCATCTGGGTTTTGATCTGCATACATCATTTCTGCAGAGACCTGTGTCATACATTAGCCCCATGAGAATTCCCCATTAGAATGTGTTCAAAATAACCCCTTTCCTTTTTCCAAAAACATGATGCCTCATCAGCAAATTTAAGCTCATCTGTTGAGCTCTCCTGGTCTTTCCTCATTCCATTGTTACTCTTTTCTTCTCCCTCTCTCTTCTGCCCTACCCCCACCCCACTCTTTTCTTCGCCATCTCCCTCTTTTTCCCTCTCCCTCCCCTCTTCCCCTTCTCTCTCTTGTCTTCCTCTTGTTAGATACTTCCAAGTCTCCTTTCCCTCTCACAACTGCTCTGTGATCACTGATAAAAACCAAAAACCAAACCAGTTCCCACTGAGTCGATTCAACTCATGGTGACCCTGCATGTGCTGAGTAGGGTTTTCAAGGCTGTGATATTTTGGAATCACATCACCAGCCTTTCTTCTGAGGCACCTCTGGATGGGTTCAGACCATCAATCTTTCAGTTAGTAGCCAAGCTCTTAACTGATTGTGCCACCCAGGGACTTCTGATAAGGATGCCCAACTCCCACATAGGCCTAAAGTCTATTCCTAAGGCCTCAGGCAGAATTCTTGTCATTCTCACTCTCTAGAGGGAGTATCAGGGACCTTCTAAAAATTAAATACTTATGCACATCAAAATATTTTACCAAAAGAGTACCTACAGACTGGGAAAACAACATTTGGCAATGACATATCTGATAAGGGTCTAATCTCTATAAAGTATATAGAAAACTTCAACAACTGAACAACAAAAAGACAAACAATCCAATCAAAAAATGAGCAAAGGACATGAACAGACACTTCACCAAAGAGAACATTCTGGCGTCTAACAAATACATGAAAAGATGCTTATGATCATTAGCATTAGAGAGATGCAAATAAAAACTACAATGAGATATCATCTCATCCCTGCAAAAAATGGCACTGTTAAAAAAAAAATAGAAAACAACACATGCTGTCAAGGTTGTGGGGACATTGGAACTCTTATACAATTTGGTGGTGTTGTAAAATAGTACAATTACTATGGAAAACAATGTTCTGCTGCTATTCATAAGGTTTTCACTGGCTACTTCTTTTCAAAAGTAGACCACCAGGTCCTTCTTCTTAGTCTGTCTTAGTCTAGAAGCTCAGCTGAAACGTGTCTGCCATGGGTGACCCTGCTGGCATTTGAATACTGGTGGCATAGCTTCCAGCATCACAACAGCACAGAAGCCCCCACGGTACGGCAAACTGATAGAATGTGGAAATTATCCAACAACATCATTTAATATCACATGCAAGCAAAATTTTGCTGAAGATCATTCAAAAGCAGCTTCAGCAGTATATCAACAGGAAACTGCTAGAAATTTAAGCCAGATTTAGAAGAGGACGTGGAATCAGGGCTATCTGCTGATGTCAGATGGATCCTGGCTGAAAGCAAAGAATACCAGAAAGATGTTTACCTGTGTTTTATTGACTATGCTAAGGCATTCGACTGTGTAGATTATAACAAATTATGGATAACATTGTGGAGAATGGGAATTCCAGAACACTTAATGGTGCTCATGAGGAATCTGTACATGGATCAAGAGGCAGTCATTCAAACAGAACAAAGGGATACTGTGTGGTTTAAAGTCAGGAAAGGTGTGGGTCAGGGCTGTATCTTTTCACCATACCTATTCAATCTGTATGCTGAGCAAATAATCTGAGAAGCTGGACTATATGAAGAAGAACGGGGCATGAGGACTGGAGGAAGACTCATTAACATGCATTATGCAGATGACACAAACTTGCTTGCTGAAAGTGAAGAGGACTTGAAGCACTTATTGATGAAGATCAAAGACCCCAATCTTCAGTATGGATTACACCTCAACATAAAGAAAACAAAAATCCTCACAACTGGACCAATAAGCAACGCCATGGTAAACAGAAAAGGTTGAGGTTGTCAAAGATTTCATCTTACTTGGATCCACAATCAACACCCATGGAAGCTGCAGTCAAGAAATCAAAAGACCCATTGCATTGGGCAAATTGGCTGCAAAAGACCTTTTCAACGTGCTGAAAAGCAAAGATGTCACTTTGAGGACTAAGGTGCGCCTTACCCAAGCCATGGTGTTTTCAATCACCTCATACGTGTGCAAAAGCTGGACAATGAATAAGGAAGAGTGAAGAAGAATTGACCCCTTTGAATTGTGGTGTTGGCAAAGAATATTGAATATACCACGGACTGCCAAAAGAATGAACAAATCTGTCTTGGAAGAAGTACAACCAGGATGCTCCTTAGAAGCAATGGCGGGGAGACTACATCTCATATACCTTGGATCTGTTATCAGGAGGGATCAGTCCCTGGAGAAGGACATCATGCTTGGTAATGTAGTAGGTCATCAAAAAAGAGGAAGATTCTCAACAAGATGCATTGACACAGTGGCTGCAACAATGGGCTCAAGCATAGCAACAATTATGAGGATGGCACAGGACCTGGCAGGGTTTCATTCTGTTGTGCATAGGGTCGCTACAAGACAGAACGGACTCAACGACACCTAACAACACTACTATGGAGAACGGTATGGTACTTCCTTAAGAAAAACTAGAAATAGAAATACCATATGATCCAGCAATCCCACTCCTAGGTATATATCCTAGAGATATAAGAGCAGTGACACGAATAGACATGCACACCTATGTTCACTGCAGCATTATTCGCAATAGCAAAAAGATGGAAACAACCTAGATGCCCATCAACAGATGAATGGATAAACAAATTGTGCTACATACATACAATGGAATACTACACAACTGTAAAGAATAATGATGAATCCTTAAAACATCTTATAACATAGATGAATCTGGAGGACATTATGCTGAGTAAAATAAATCAATCACAAAAGGACAAATAGTGTATGATCTCACTTTTATAAAAAGTCAAGAATAGGTATATATACAGAAAATAACATTCTCTGATGGTTACCAGGGATGATGGGGTAGGGAGAGAGAATCCCTTTCTAGATGGTAGACACTTGTTATTTTTGGTGATGGGAAAGGCAATATACAATATGGGTGAAGTCTGCATAACTTGACCAAAATAAATGAAGACACTAAGAAGTACACAAGAATAAGGAACAATTTCAATAAATGTCCTAACATATACAAATTTGCAATAACAGTTGTAACAACCAAAAAATATGTGTGTTTGCTTATGTAGGTAGATATATATGCATGTATGTGTATAAGAAGGCATATGTGAGTACAGATGTGTGCATGCATGTACAGGTGTATCTGTAGGCATATGTATATACATGTTTGTGTGTGTTGGACATATATTCATGTATATAATAAAGCACATGGGGGCACAGTTACGGAGACTTCCTAGACATAACAAAACATCTCTCAGAATTGGTTTACTGGGTTAAAAGGCTTAGAACCATAGTCCTATGGGACAATTAGGTCAATTGTCATAACTTAGTTTATAAAGATAATGCTCTACATCCTAGTTTGGCGAGTAGCATCTGAGAACTTAACAGCTTGCAAGCGGCCATCTAATATACAACTATTGGTTTCTACTCATCCGGAGCAAAAGCGAATGAGGGAAACCAAAGACTCAGAGAAGAAACTAGTCCACAGGACTAGTAACACACAAGAACCATGGCCTCATCTAGCTTGAGATCAGAAGAACTAGATTGTGCCATTATTGACTGTTCTGACCAGGGACACAATAGAAGGTCCCAGATAGCATGGGATAAACATGTAGAACAAAACTCAAATTCCTCAAAAAGTCCAGAATTACTAGACCAACAGAGACTAGAGGAAGTCCCGAAATTATCACCCTAAGATACCCTTTGAACTTGGAACTGAAGACATTCCTGGAAGTCATCTTTCAGCCAAATAACAAATTGACTTATGAAAAAACATCACCCATGAGTACTGTGTTCCTTTAGATAATCAACTACATAAGACCAAATGGTCAACATTTACCTAAAGCAAAGATGAGAGGGTAAAGAGTGGCAGGGAAGCTAGATTAATGAAAACAGAACAAACAGAATGGGAATAATGAGAATGCTAACACATTGTATTGAAGGATATCTGCAGTGAATAAATCATTGGTCTTGCAAAATTCTATCATTGGATTCATTGTAAATACTTTTTTTCAACAACATAACAAGTGACTGTACATGTGGACCTTGCCAGATGAAATACACACAAATCTAATAAGACTACTTCTGTGGAAAGAGATGATGGAAAAATCTCAATATCATCAGTCAGAACAAGACCAGGGGCTGACTGCAGAACAGACAATCAATGGCTCATACGCAAGTTCAAGCTGAAGCTGAAGAAAATTAAACCAAGTCCATGAGAACCAAAATACAACCTTGACTATATCCCACCTGAATTTGGAGACCATCTCAGGAATGATGCATTTAACACTAATGACTGAAGACCAGACAAGGTGCGGGATGACATCAAGGACATCACACATGGAGAAAGTAAAAGGTCATTAAAAGGACAGGAACGAAAGAAAAGACCAAAATGGATGTCAGAAGAGATTCTGAAACTTATTCTTGAACATAGAGCAGCCAAAGCGAAAGGAAGAAATTATAAAGTAAAAGAGTTGAACAGAGGATATTAAAGATCAGCTCGAGAAGACAAAGTAAAGTACTGTAATGAAATGTGCAAAGGCCTGGAGTTAGAAAACCAAAAGGGAAGAACACACTCAGCATTTCTCAAGCTGAAAGAACTGAAGGAAAAATTCAAGCCTCAAGTTGTAATTTTGAAGAATTCTGTGTGCAAAATATTGAACAACACAGGAAGCATCAAAGAAGATGGAAAATATACAGAGTCACTCTACCAAAAAGAATTGGTTAGTGTTCAACCATTTCAGGAGGTAGTATATGATCAAGAACCGATGATATTGAAGGAAGAAGTGCAAGGTGCACTGAAGGCATTGGTGAAAAACAAGGCTCCAGGGATTAATGGAATACCAACTGTCTTAGTCATCTAGTGCTGCTATAACAGAAGTACCACAAGTGGATGGTTTTAACGAAGAGAAGTTTATTTCTTCACAGTCAAAGTAGGCTAAAAGTCCAAATTCAGGGCGTCAGCTTCAGGGGAAGTCTTTCTCTCACTGTCGGCCTTCTCATCAGTGTTCCCCTGGACTAGGAGATTCTCGGTGCAGGGACCCCTGTCCAAAGGATGCGCTCTGCTCCTGGCACTTCTTTCTTGATGGTATGAGGTCCCCCTGTCTCACTGCTCACTTCTGTCTTTTATATCTCAAGAGATTGCCTCAGGACACAATCCAGTCTTGTAGATCCAGTCCTGCCTTACTAACACAACTGCCACCCATCCTCCCTCATTAATATCATAGAGGCAGGTTTACAACATACAGGAAAATCACACAGTACCAGGAATCATGGCCTAGCCAAACTGATACACACATTTTTGGAGGGACATGATTCAAACTATGACACCAACTGAGATGTTTCAACAAACAGAAGCAACACTGGAAGGGCTCACTCATCTATGCCAAGAAATTTGGAAGACAGCTACCTGGCCAAGTGACTGGAAGAGATCTATATTTCTGCCCATTCCAAAGAAAGGTGATCCAACAGATTGCAGAAATTATGGAACACAAACCCTGGTGGCACAGTGGTTAAGAGCTCAGCTGCTAACCAAAAGGTCAGCAGTTTGAATCCACCAGCCTCTCCTTGGAAAACCTATGGGGCAGTTCTACTCTGTCCTATAGAGTCACTATGAGTTAGAATCAACTCAGGGGCAACAGGCTTATCATTAATATCACACACAAGTAAAATTTTGCTGAAGATAATTCAAAAACTGTTCCAACAGTATATCAACAGGGAACTGCCAGAAATTCCAGCCGGATTCAGAAGTGGAACAACGGATATCATTGCTGATGTCAGAAGTATCTTGACTGAAAGCAGAGAATACCAGAAAGATGTTTGCCTACGTTTTATTGACTATGCAAAGGCATTCGACTATGTGAATCATAACCAATTACGGATAACATTGCAAGGAACAGGAATTCCAGCATGATTGTGCTCACGCAAACCCTGTTCCCTATTCGTAGGCCAAGAGGCAGTCGTTCATAAAAAACAAGAGGATATTGCATGGTTTAAAATCAGGAAAGGTGTGCATCAGGGTTATATCTTTTCAACATACTTATTCAATCTGTTTGCTGAACAAATAAATTGAGAAGCTGGACTGTATGAAGAAGAATGAGGCTCTGGATTGGAGGAAGATTCATTAACACCAGGCCATGTACAGATGACACAACCTTCTTGCTGAAAGCAAAGAGGACTTGAAGCACTTACTGATGAAGATCAAAGACTACAGCCTTCCATGTGGATTACATCTCAACATAAAGTAAACAAAGATCCTCACAACTGGACCAATAAGCAACACGATGATAAGCAGAGACAAGACTGAAGTTGTTAAGGATTTCATTTTACTTGGATCCACAATCAACACCCATGGAAGCAGCAGTCAAGAAATCAAACGATGTATCGCACTGGGCAAATTGGCTGCAAAAGACCTCTTTAAAGTGTTGAAAAGCAAAGCTATCACTTTGAGGACTAAGGTGTGCCTGACTCAAGCCCTGGTATTTTCATTTGCCTCTTATGCATGTGAAAGCTGGACAGAAAGACCAAAGAAGAATTGATGCCTTTGAACTATGGTGCTGGTGAAGAATATTAATATACCATGGACTGCCAGAAGAACAAAAAAGTCTGTCTTGGAAGAAATACAGCCAGAATGCTCCTTGGAAGCAAGGATGGACAGTACCTGGTGAAGGACATCATGCTTGGTAAGGTGGTGGGTCAGCAAAAAAGAGGAAGACCTTCAAGGAGATAGATTGACACAGTGGCTGCAACAATGGACTCAAACATAGTAAGGATTGTGAGGATAGTACAGGACTGGGCAGTGTTTCATTCTGTTGTACATAGGGTTGCTATCAGTAGGAACCGACTGAACGGCACCTAACAACAACAACAACACATTGTGAAAAATGCAACCAACATCACGGAACTTTTTTTTTAATGTTAAATGGAAACTTAATTTTCTGTGTAAACTTTCACTTAAAACACAATAAAATATTATGAAAAAATAAGAATTGTGGTGAGACCCAAAAGCTAATTATGCACTACAGTCATTATTAGTTGCAGTTTTAGTAGGAACTCTTAAGGGTAAATTGTGATGTGTTCAGTAACTTCTAGTTCTTACTTCAATCTGAATCATTCAGTGCATTGCTTTTAATGTGATATTTTTCCTTCCTACTTTTCAAGAAATTTTCCTATTGAATCACATTTTCCTTTTTTCTTTTTTTTTTTTTTTTTTGATAATGATTTTGAATTAAGGAGGAGAAATGAAAACGTATTTTTTAATAACTTAACCGCAACTGTCCTTGTGATTGTCTTTCATCTACTACATGATAAGATTGCTTTGTTGCCCAGGAATATAATTTTCCTCCATACAATTCTGAAGTAATATAGTCCAGTTCTGTGAATGACAATCAACAGCTACTAATGAGTTTCATAAACTCTAAGGAACACAAACGCCTAGACTAATAGAAATATGAAGGAGAGAAAATAGCTAAATCTGCCACATAATTTTAGGCTGCCATAACTTGTTTTAAGACTGTACACAAGTCTGTACATTAATACACATATATTTCAGTAAATTTTCTTTTTCATAGCAAAAATAAGAGGGAGTATCAGCTTGCACGTGATTCAGGAGACCTCAGAAAATCAGGATATCTTCCCCTCTGTGGTTTCCATGGCTCCTCTCACTTGCAACCTACAAAACTAGGGACTAGCCCCAGTTCAGTCAAGGCAAGGCACTCAGAAGCAACAACTCACATTGGAGTGAAAAGGGGAACACTTCAGTTTCTCAGGTGGTCCATAATAATTTAATATTTAGTAGACAGCAAAAAAGAGGAGGACCATCAACAAGATGGATTGACACAGTGTCTGCAAAAATGGGCTTAAGCTAACAATGATTGTGAGAATGGTGCAGGACCAGGCAGTGTATCATTCCATTGTGCACAGGGTCACTATGAGTCAGAACCAATTCGATGGCACCTCACAACAACAGTATTGCGTAAATTAGTAGCCCCGGTGGAGCAGTGGTTAAAGTGCTTGGCTACTAACCAAAAGGTCGATGGTTTCCACCTACCAGCCACTCTGTGGGCGAAAGATGTGGCAGTCTGCTTCCCTAAAGATTTCAGCCTTGGAAACCTTATGGGGCAATTCTACTCTGTCCTATAATGTCACTATGAGTTGGAATCGACTTAATGGCAATGGGTTTTTTTTTATATATTACATAAATCCCCTGATGAAGTGGTAAAGCAGTTCTCTGGTGGAAGAAAGGAAGGAAACTTATATTCTGGTACATAAAGGATTACTCACTGTTCCCCAGACATGCTCTGTGCCATCCTATCTCCTTGTCTTTTCTCATTCTGGTCCATTTGTCAAAAATGCCTTTTCCGTTAGCTTTTCAAGTCCTATCTCAAATGCTTCTTTTTCCTTGAATTTCCCATATCACTTGATCTTTAACTCTCTGGTAACATTTATGAACCATTTTTTATACTTGCATCCATATAATATTGGACAAAGGTCCTATGTCTGCATTATCTCTGCATTCTCACAACACTGAGATCAATGCCTGGAGCACAGCAGGTACTGAAAGCCCCTTTAACAACCATATATTACATGTTTCCTATGTAATAGGCACTGTTGTTGGCCCTGGGAGCAAAAAACTCTGTATTTGATTACTTGGGAACCTTGAACTGAGGCTCTGTGGAGAAACTCCAGAATCAGATGGTCCATGGAAGTCGACTACTAACCCAATATATTTGGAACAAGCTGATGACTACACTAAGTAGATAGTTTCCACCCAGATCATCGGGACAATTAGTCTAGATCAAGAATCAGCAAACTTTCTTCCATAAAGAGCCAAAATGAATATTTTAGTATTTCCAGTTCATAAGGTCTCTGCCAAAACTACTCAATTCCTGTCATTGTAGTGTGAAAGCAAACAGACAATACATAAATGAGCAAGGCTACGTGCCAGTAAAGCTTTATTTATAAACAAAGGCAGTAAGCCAGGTTTGATCCACAGGACATAATTTCCCTGACTCTGTTCTAGATCTTTGAAAGCTCTGGTTTTCAAACTCTCATGTGAATGATTTTGTTCATTTTTCTTTTGGTCATAGTGCTTCTCTTTACTGGTTTAAGGTTATACACTTCTAACTTAGTCCATCCTGTTTATCTTAGTAATACTATGACTTAAGTCTAGGCTTTATTAGAGACAATCACCACCCTAACTATAACTATAACTCAGCTTATCAAGCTTATTGCTGGTGCAGCCAATTTGAAAGCAATGTAAAAGTATGTTACACTGACCTTCCCAATAATGATAGTACTTTTAGACAATATATAAATAAAGGAAAATGTCCTTGTAATAGAAGAGAATGCAAATATTATTGGGATGAAAGAATGACGGTATGTCATGACAACACCTACAGATCTATCTACAGTACCACTAAGAATGACTACATCTCTCATAAAGTGAATTTAAGTTCTTTTTTCCAAAGGGAAATCGGCATCTTCAGTGTCAACTCAGAACCCAGACTAATTGTTATATGGTACTAATAGTTACATCATTCCCAGTGTATGACTTCACATCCTCAATGAACTGTTTCTGACAAAATGTCAGAATGGATAAAACCCTACCTGAAAAAATGAACACTTAGTGAAACAAATTCTTAAGTGTAATGATCCTAACCATAGAAGCCAGAAAAAGTTAAGACAGTTTCCCCTGGGTACACAACTGATCTTTTCATTCTTTTCCTCAAAGTAGTTACTGTAAATAGAATATTTGGATATTTTTCTGGTCAAACGGGAAATCTACACCATTTCTAATACCTCATGTTGTACTTGGATTAGCAGCATGTGTGAAATGAAACAATCTATATGTAAGCTAAAATTAAAGGCAACCTGGCTATGTAAGACAGATTCAGGGAGTCACTGAAATTTGTTAACTTAGTCAAATCTGGGAAGCTTTTTAATTATTCTAACGTACATATCAGTTCCTTCTTATAATAGTTACATTTGCCTGCTTTACAACTATTCAGTATATGTTTTCCAAAGTATCAAATGTTTCCCTGCAGTCACTGTCCCAACAAATTATTTAACAAAAAACAAAAAGAGGGATGAAGTCATGCTACTCAACACTCAACAAATTGTGTTGCAGATTTAGATATCTGCAAACCCAATCTCACCTTCAAGAAGAGTCAACAGGGGGCGGAGCCAAAATGGCGGTGTAGTGAGATGCTTCCTATATCCCTCTTACAACAAAGACCTCGAAAAACAAGTGATTTGATTATATATGAATATCTCAGAGCCCAGAACAAGGCAAAGTTGAGGAATCGGTCTGAGTGGCAGGGAGAGAGGGAGACAGTATGGAAGAAGCCAGCAGCACCAGAGCAGCAGTGGTGCAATGGCAACTCTTCAGCCTCGTGGGCAACTCCCCAGCCACGACAGGTCTGCAGTGAAGCAGGTAAACAGCTGTGCACACACTCGGAAAGCAGTTTCCACATCCAGAAAGATCTGGCGGCAGCAGAGATTGTCCTTGGACACTCTGAACCAGTGAAAAGCAGCTCCCAAGTGGCTAAAGATAAGTACAGGCATGCGGCCTCTCACGGGGATTTAAAAAAAAAAAAAAAAAAGACCACTGGGGAAAAATTTCTCTCCCTTTTACCTCCTCCCGCCATTCTCTGCACCAGGTGTCCACTGGGCCAGAAGTAGATCCCAAAAGGCACCCTGACCCACTCTCCTGGCCTTGGAGAGGGAACAAATAAGCTACTGGCTCCCCTAAGCCAAGAACACAGGGTCTGCACAGCTCCTTTGCTAGGCACAGACATAAGGGGTCTGCAGACTCTGAGTGCCTTACACCCCTGTATAGACTTGTGGGGACTCATCTCACTACCACAGTACAACAATGCAAACATCTTAAGTTTAACGTCAACTGTTTCAGCTGTGAAGTGGCAGATTTGTGACCCTCGAAACAGCCCTGCTCCTTAAGTAGGCACTTTTATAGATCTTCAGCAGGGGCTTGAGGACTGGTGGCATCATCTAAACCTGCTAGTCACCTGTTACAGGAGTCCAAGAAAAAGTGGTGACCTCGAGTCTTTACAGCCAACAGAGTGGGGTGCTCGTAGTCCTGCTGCAAAACTCACCTACCTACTCACCCTAGAGAATAGGGAAACACTTTCCTTTCAGACTCTCAGGGGCAGCCGTCAGCCCCCTGCCTGGCTCAGCACGTGATCCCCTACCACAGCCAGAGTCCAGTGCCTGCACCAATCACCCATGCCTCTCTAAGACTGTAGGTGAGAGCCAGCACCACACACGTGGGGACTGACTGCCTGGTCACCTGAGCTGAACCCATATAGGAAAATTTAACAGACTCCTGTGGGCACATTCTTAGTTACAGAACTAACTACTTGGTGACAGGACGTTAGCGCTTCAAAGGTGTCAATAATCAAACACATGAGCTGCCTATTGGGGCATATCAAAACAAAACAAAACAAGAAGCAAGGATCCACTAAACAAACATAAAATAAAATTATAATAACTTATTGATGGTATGGAGACAACAGTCAATATCAAATCACATAAAGAGGCAGTCCATGATGGCTTCAGCAAGCTCCCAAAATAAAGAAACAATAAATTCTCCGGAGGGAGAATTTCTTGCAATTACCAGAGGCAGAATACAAAAGATTAATATACAGAACACTCCTAGAAATTAAAAAGGAAATCTACAAAAAACAGAAACAGCCAGGGAACATACAAAGTAGTAGTGGAACTTAAAAAAGTTATTCAAGAACATAATGACAAATTTAATAGGCTGCAAGAATCCATAGAGAGACAGCAATCAGAAATCCAGAAGATTAACAATAAAATTTCAGAATTAGACAACTCAATAGAAAGTCATAGGAGCAGAATTGCAGCAGAAGATGTTAGAATTAGTGACATTGAAATAAAGCTCTCGATGCCATCTTATTTGAGGAAAAATCAGATAAAGGAATTAAAAAGAATGAAGAAATTCTAAGAGTCATGTGGGACTCTATCAAAAGGAATAACCAACGAGTGATGGGAGTACCAGAACAGGGGGATACAACAGAAAATACAGAGAAAATTGTTGAAGATTTGTTGACAGAAAACTTCCCTGATATCATGAAAGATGAGAAGATATCTATCCAAGATGTTCATTGAACCCCACATAATGTAGATCCCAAAAGAAAGCCACCAAGACATATTATAATCAAACTTACTAAAACCAAAGATAAAGAGAGAATTTTAAAAGCAGCTAGGGATAAAAGAAAAGTCATCTACAAAGGAGAGTCAATTAGAAAAACTTCCGACTACTCAGCAGAAACCTTGCAGGCTAGAAGGCAATGTGATGACATATATAAAGCCTTGAAGGAGAAGAACTGCCAGCCGAGAATTATATAGCCAGCAAAACTGTCTCTCAAATATGATGGCAAAATTAGGGAATTTCCAGATAAACAGAAGTTCAGGGAATTTGCAAAAACCAAAACAAACTTACCAGAAATGCTAAAGGGAGTCCTACAGTTAGATAATCAATAACATCAGATAACAATGCAAGACTAGAACACAGGACAGAGGAACCAGATATTGACTCAGATAGGGAAGACAAAAATGCATCAAAGTTAAAACATTGAAAATAGGGAAACAGATATCAATATGTAAGAAAGGACAACATTAAAACAAAAAAGAGGGACTTAAAAAATGCAGACATTGATTTTTCATATGGAGGGGAATTTAAGATGATTTAAAGTAGTAAACGACTAGTATAAACTTAGAAAAATAGAGGTAAATATTAACACAACCACAAAGGAATCTAAAAATCCTACAAATCAAAATAGAAAAGTAGAAAAACATAAAGACCCAGCAAACACAAAATCTACTACAATGAAAAAGATGAAAAAAAATGCATAAAGAAAAACAACTCAGCACAGAAAATTAAGGGGAACAAAGAAACTGTGAACAACACACAAAAAGAGAAATCAGGATGGCACTAAACTCATACCTGTCGATAATTATGCTGAATGTAAACGGACTTAATGCACCAATAAAGAGACGGAGAGTGGCAGATTGCATAAAAAAGCATGATCCATCTATATGCTGCCTACAAGAGGCACACCTTAGACTTAAAGATACAAACAGGCTAAAACTCAAAGAATGGAAAAAAATATATCAAGCAAACAACACTCAAAAAAGAGCAAGACTGGCAACATTAATCTCTGACAAAATAGACTTTAAAGTAAAATCTACCACAAACGATGAGGAAGGGCACTATATAATGATTAAAGGGTCAATACACCAGGAGGACATAACTGTAATAAATATTTACACACCGAACAACAGGGATCCAAAATACATAAAACAAACTCTAACAGCTCTGAAGAGAGAGATAGACAGCTCCACAATAGTAGTAGGAAATTTCAACACGCCACTTTCAGTGAAGGACAGAACATCCAGAAAGAAGCTCAACAAAGACACGGAAGAGCTAATTGCTACAATCAACCAGCTGGATCTCATAGACGTATACTGAACACTGCATCCAACAGCAGCCAAGTATACTTTCTTTTCCAATGCACTTGGAACATTCTCCAAAATAGACCACATATTAGGCCATAAAGCAAGACTTAACAAAATCTAAAACATCGAAATATTGCAAAGCATCTTTTCTGACCACAAAACTATAAAAGTGGAAATCAACAACACAAAAAACAAGGGGAAAAAAATCAAACACATGGAAACTAAACAACACCTTAATCAAAAACTACTGGGTGATAGGAGAAATTAAGGATGGAATAAAGAAATTCATAGAATCAAAAGAGAATGAAAACACATCCTACGAGAACCTTTGGGACACAGCAATAGCAGTGCTCAGAGGTCAGTTTATAGCAATAAATTCACACATCCAAAAAGAAGAAAGGGTCATAATCAAAGCAGTAACCCTATAACTGGAACAAGTAAAAAGAGAGCAACAAAAGAAGCCTACAGGTGCCAGAAGGAAGGAAATAATAAGAATTTGAGCAGAATTAAATGAAATAGATTATAGAAAAACAATTGAAAGCATTAACAAGTTGAAAAGCTGGTTCTTTGAAAAGATCAACAAAATTGATAAACCATTGGCCAACCTGACAAAAGCAAAATAGGAGAGGAAGAAGATAACCAGTATAAGAAATGAGATGGGTGATATCACAACAGACCCAACTAAAATTAAAACAATCATAACAGATTACTATGAAAAACTGCACTCTGACAAGTTTGAAAACCTAGAGGAAATGGACAAATTTCTAGAAACTCACTACCTACCTAAATTAACACAAACAGAGGTAGAACAACTAAAGAAACCCATGACAAAAGAAGAGATTGAAAAGATAATTAAAAAACTCCCAACAAAAAAAAGGCCTGGCCTGGATGGCTTCACTGGAGAGTTCAACCAAACTTTCAGAAAACAGATAACACCACTTCTACCAAAGGTATTTCAGATCATAGAAGAGGATGGAATACTCCCAAACTCATTCTATGAAGCCAGTATAACCCTGATACCAAAACCAGGTAAAGACTCCACAAAAAAAGAAAATTAAAACCGATATCCCTCATGAATATTGACGCAAAAATCCTCAACAAAATATTAGCCAATAGAATTCAGCAACATATCAAAAAAATAGTTCACCATGACCAAGTGGGATTTATACCAGGTATGCAGGGATGATTCAACATTAGAAAAACAATCAATGTAATCCATCACATAAATAAAACAAAAGACAAGAACCACATGATCTTATCAATGGATGCAGGAAATGGCATTCAACTGTCCAACATCCATTCATGATAAAAACTCTCAACAAAATAGGAATAGAAAGGATATTCCTAAATATAATTTACAGCATTTATACAAAACCAACGGCCAACATCATCCTAAATGGAGAGACTTTGAAAGCATTCCCCTTGAGCACAGGAACCAGAAAAGGATACCCTCTACCACAACTCCTATTCAACACTGTGCTAGAGGTCCTAGCAAGAGCAATTAGGCTAGAAAAAGAAATAAAGTGCATCCAAATAGGTAGGGAAGAAGTCAAAGTATCTCTATTTGCAGGTGATATGATCTTATACACAGAAAACCCCAAAGAATCCACAAGAAAACTACTGGAACTAATAGAAGATTTCAGCAAAGTTTCAGTTTACAAGATAAACATACAAAAATCAATTGGATTCCTTTACACCAAACAAAAAGAACCTTGAAGAGGAAATCACCAAATCAGTACCATTTACAATAGACCCCAAGAAGATAAAATACTTAGGAATAAATCTAACCAGAGACGTAAAAGATCTATATAGTGAAATCTACAAGACACTACTGCAAGAAACTAAAAGAAACGTGCATAAGTGGAAAACTATACCTTGCTCATGGATAGGTAGACTCAACATAGTGAAAATGTCAATTCTACCCAAAGCAATCTACTGATACAATGCAATCCCAATCCAAATTCTACCAGCATTTTTTAATGAGATGTAGAAACAAATCACCAACTTCATATGGAAAGGGAAGAGACCCCAAATAAATAAAGCATTACTCAAGAAGAAGAACAAAGTGGGAGGTCTTACACTACCTGATTTTAAGACCTATTATACTGCCTCAGTAGTCAAAACAGCCTGGTACTGGTACAACAACAGATACATAGACCAATGGAACAGAGTTGAGAATCCAGATATAAGCTCATCCACCTATGAGCAGCTAATATTTGACAAAGACCCAAAGTCCATTGACTGGGGAAAAGACAGTCTCTTTAACAAACGGTGCTAGCATAATTGGATATCTATATGTAAAAAACTGAAACAAGACCCATACCTCACACCATGTACAAAAACTAACTCAAAATGGATCAAAGACTTAAACATAAAATTGAAAACGATAAAGATCATGGAAGGAAAAATAGGGACAACACGAGGAGCCCTAATACATGGCATAAACACAATATGAACCATAAGTAACAATGCAGAAGCACCAGAAGACAGACTAGATAAATGGGAGCTCCTAAAAATCAAACACTTATACTCATCAAAAGACTTCACCAAAAAAGTAAAAAACAACCTACAGACTGGGGAAAAAAATTTTGTCTATGACAAATCCGATCAACATCTAAGCTCTAAAATCTACAAGATACTGCAAAACCTCAACAACAAAAAGACAAATAACCCAATTAAAAAATGGGCAAAGGATATGTACAGGCACTTTGCCAAAGAATATATTCAGGTGGCTAACAGACACATGAAGAAATGCTCACGATCATCAGCCATTAGAGAAATGCAGATCAAAACTACAATGAGATATCATTTCACCCCAACAAGGCTAACATTAATCCAAAAAAACACAAAATAATAAATGCTGGAGAGGTTGTGGAGAGATTGGAATACTTATACACTGTTGGTAGGAATGTAAAATGTTACAACCACTTTGGAAATTGATTTGGCACTTCCTTAAAAAGCTAGAAATAGAAGTACCATACAATCCAGCTATCCTGCTCCTTGGAATATATCCTAGAGAAACAAGAGCCGTCACACGAATAGATATATGCACACCCATGTTCATTGCAGCACTGTTCACAATAGCAAAAAGATGGAAGCAACCTAGGTGCCCATCAATGGATGAACGGATAAACAAATTATGGTATATCCACACAATGGAATACTACACAACGATAAAGAACAACGATGAAGCTGTGAAACATCGTATAACATGGTGGAAACTGGAACTTATTACGCTGAGTGAATTTAGTCAGTCACAGAAGGACAAATACTGTATAAGACCGCTATTATAAGAACTCAAGAAAAGGTTTAAACACAGAAGAAACATTCTTTGATGGTTGGGGGTGGGGAGGTAAGTGTTATTCACTAAATAGATAGTAGATAAGAATCATCTTAGGTGAAGGGAAGGACAGCACACACTACAGGGGTAGTCAGCACAACTGGACTAAACCAAAGCTAAGAAGTTTCCTGAATACAATCAAATACTTTGAAAGACAGAGTAGCTGGAATGGGGGGTCTGGGGACCATGCTTTCAGGGGACATCTAGGTCAATTGGCATAACAAAGCTTATTAATAAAATGTTCTGCATCCTACTTTGGTGAGTGGCATCTGGGGTCTTAAAAGCTTGCAAGAGGCCATCTAAGATGCATCAATTGGTCCCAACCACTTGGAGTAAAGGAGAATGAAGAACACCAAAGACACTAGGAAAGTATTAGCCCAAGAGACAGAATGGGACACATAAACCAGAGACTTCATCAGCCTGAGACCAGAAGAACTAGATGGTGCCTGGCTACCACCAATGAACGTCCTGACAGGGAACACAACAGAGGGTCCCTGATGGAACAGTAGAAGGATGGGGTGCAGAACTCAAATTCTAGTAAGAAGACCAGACTTAATGGTCTGACTGAGACTGGAGGTGTCCTGGGAAGCATGGCCCCTGGACTCTCTATCAGCCCAGAACTAAAACAATTTCTGAGGCCAACTCTTCAGACAGGGAGTAGACTGGACTGTGGGACATAAAGTGTTACTCCTGAAGAGTGTGCCTCTTAGTCAAGTAGATACAAGAGACCAAAGGGGCAGTTTCTGTCCAGAGGTGAAATGGGAAGGCAGAGAGAGTTAGGAACTGGTTGAATGGACATGGGGAATCAGGGGTCGAAAGGAGAAGTGTGCTGTCGCAGAATGGGGTGAGCAATTAGGGTCTCATAACAATGTATGTAAAAAAAAAATTCGTATGGGAGACTAACTTGATATGTAAACTTCATTTAATTACAACAATTAAAAAAAAGAGTCAACAACTGTGGCAACAATCTGTATAATCCTTGATGGTCTTTCTTGAAGTTTTAGTTAATAAAGTGCTTAAAAGGTTATTAGAATACTTTTTAAAGTTCTGCCACTCCTAGAAAACCAATTTTCTCATAGCCAGGTGTCTTAGTTATCTAGTGCTGCTATAACAGAAATACCATAAGTGGATGGCTTTAACAAACAAATTTATTCTCTCAAAGTTTAGGAGGCTAGAAGTCTGAATTCAGTGTGCCAGCTCCAGGGGAAGACTTTCTGTCTCTGTTGGCTCTGGGGGAAGGTCCTGATCATCAATCTTCCTCTGGTCTAGAAGCTTCTCAGCACAGGGACTCCAGGTCTAAATGATACACTCCACTTCTGGCTCTTCTTGCTTGTTGGTAATGAGGTTTCCCTCCTCTCTGCTTACTTCTCTTTTTTGTATCTCAAAAGAGATTGATTCG
The DNA here is from genome assembly GCA_030035585.1 of Dugong dugon. NCBI lineage: Eukaryota > Metazoa > Chordata > Mammalia > Sirenia > Dugongidae > Dugong > Dugong dugon. The sequence goes on from CM057462.1 coordinate 160,878,937, forward strand.
AGATACAGCCTAATCCTATAGATTGTGTCCCGCCTCAACATAATTGTTTCTAATCCTGCCTCATTAACATCATTTAAAAAATCCAAACCTGTTGCTGTAAAGTCAATTCCAACTTACAGCAACTTTATAGGACACAACAGAACTTCCCCATAGGGTTTCCAAGAAGCAACTGGTGGATTCAAATGGCCAACCTTTTGGCTAGCAGCCTAGCTCTTAACCATTGTGCCACCAGGGCATCATAGAGTTTAGGATTTACAACACATAAGAAAATCACATAAGATCATAAAATCAAGGACAACTACATAATACAGGGAATCATGGCCTAGCCAATTTGGCATACATCTTTGGGGGACACAATTCAACCCATAACACCAAGATATCAAGTCACCACCAGAACAAGTTTTAAACCTGCTTAGTCAATGAATAAGAGTTCTATAGCCATGAAAGCAAACCAAACCTGCTGCTGTCGAGTCAATTCCCACTCATGGCGACCCTGTGTGTTATAGAGTAGAATTACCATACAGTTTTCTTGGCTGTAATCTTTACAGAAGCAGATCACTAGGCCTTTCTTCTGAGGCATACCTGGATGTGTTTGAACTACCAACCTTTAGGTTAGTAGATGAGCACAAACCATTTGCACCACCCACGGACCTCTCCTATAGCCATGGGACCATCAGAATTGGTTTTAAACATACTTAATAAATTAAAGACAACTTTTGTGAGCCAGTTAATGACAGCCCCTTGCTTCTGGAGACCAGTCAATCAGGAATGGACTCAGTTCAATCAGCATGCTTCTAAGTGCCATACAACCTCCAATCTTATCTCCCAAGAAACCACACATCTAACAGTTGACACAAATCCAGCCACAACTCTGAAATTCTACCAATTGATCAACTCAATGCTTCTTAAAATCCTTTTGTCTTCCCTGCTTGGAGAAGCTGTGACTGAAAAGCATAGATCTCCTTTATTTTTAAGTAAGCAATAAGTTCAGTATTGTGGGGTTCTGTTTGTTTGTTTCAGATTTGAATGGTGGTTTTATTCTTTGACGAGATGAAGGAGGAGAACACGGTAGAAAGGATATTCCAGGTGTTAGAGATAACCTGGGCAGATATAGAGACACAAAAGTATTTGGTGGGTTCAGGAATATGGAATCCCTTATAGTATCTGCTTGGAGATGAATATGTCAACTGATAGCCATATTTTAAACCTCAGAGGCCAATATAAAGAGTTCATGTTTTATTTGCTAGGCGTTGAGGGGTCATTGACTATTTTAAGATGTAGAATATTATAGTTAAATATGAGTCTTAGGAACTGAATAATGCAGTGGTAGTGTCAGTGGTTGAAGTGGCTAAGACATACTCAGTATCTATATTAGAAATAGACCCTACTGAACGTTAAAACTTACTGAGAGGTAAGGAAATTAGAATTAAGGATATTTCTGACTTAAGTGATTTATTTAAATGAATGAATGAATTACTATAAGATACAGTTGCTACCAAGTGTTGACAATGGAAGAAGTATGAACAAGTCTTAAATTATTTTAATAATTCGCCACACTCAATGACCTACTTTTCTCTGATCCTTCTGTCTGTAGACTAGCACTTTAGACATCCATCCACGTCAAGAAGGCAAGTCTAAGGCAAGTGATAAAAGTGCGTATCCCTTCAACACTTCTTCCCATCTCTTTACCCTGGGTTTCTTTCATGCATTTACCAAGCAGTTCTTCCATACTTCCTCAACTGCCTTATTCTCTAATTCTGGTGATCCATCACCCCAGGCTTATGCACCAAGAAATGCAATCTGGGCTTTCGGTTCTGACCTCCCCTCATTTCCCATTTAAACAGAACTGTCCCATAGAATTGTTCGGTGAATTAAGAAGTAAACTCTTATTTAGGTGGAGGATAGAGGGGCTGGTATTTGGGCTTCAATGACTAAAAATGGCTTCCTGAACAGCCTTACCAAAACTTTTCCTGGGGCATGATCAATCAGGGCAATTATCCTAGAGCTTTAGGGGTCCTTTTATTGTGAGTAAGCTAGGCCATGATTTAAGGAGACAGCCAGCAAAGGAGAAGGCAGAATTGTCACCAGCCTGTATACTAACAAAATATAAGATTAAAATACATACCATCTGTATTAGTTTTCTAGAACTTCCATAACATAATACCATGAACCAGATGGCTTATAAAAACAGATATTTATTGTCTCACAGTTCTGGAGGCTGGGAGTCTGTGATCAGGGTGTTAGCTGTGGTGACTCCTTCTGAGGCTTTGAGAGAGAGTCTGTTCTATGTCTCTGTCCTAGTTTTTCCGTAGCTGTAGGCAATCCTTGACTTGCAGCTGCAGCATCACATGGTGTCCTTCCTCTCTCTCTCTCTCTATGTCTCTTCTCTATTGTAAGGACACCTTTTCCCTAAGAATGAAATAACAGTGAAAAATTGCATTCCCAACTGATCTGAGTTTTTTGGACAGTGCTCCTTCTCTGTACTCTTCCTTTCTGAAATTTTCATATCCCACCCCCCACCCCCCATGTCTATACCAGCACCTAGCATGTTGCTGATGGTCAGGAAATGAATAAAACCATTACTGGCCAGATAACTTTGTCCAGAAAATCTAAAGGAGTAATAAGTAAGATGGTGTCCTGGGAGAGATGTTTGAATGAAAGCTGAGGCTAAATTTTCCCTTCTGGTGGTGAGTAAAGCAGAGCTTTTGTCTGAGAGTATGGCTATGAGTGTGAGCTGGAGTTCTGGCCTTGGCTGTCCTGTGGACTTGCTGTGTGCCCAAGGGTGGTGTAATGGTTCCATATTTCAATTTCCTGATCAGAAAATAGGGTGGGGTATCATCTTTCACTCCCAGGCACTATGACAGCGAATTAATAGGAGCAGAGTGTTTGAGAGGCACTCAGCTAGTTTGCCCACACAAGCCAGGTAGCTTAAACATTCTTACACCATTACTTGCTCAAGCAACACATTCTCACACTTGATTTCAGCTTGCAGCAAATATTTTTGGAGAGTTTAGAATCACCCACTGGGATGATTTGGAGCTGTAGTGTATCAAGGGATTTGACTTTGAAAGTTTTCACTTTGGCTTTTACTTAGCTTTGAGTGGAGATTTATATTTAGACCTGCCGTTTTATTTTCACACTTATGGTTTAAGGCCTTACGAATCTGAACAAGTTCTCTTTGTCTTTCCTGGGGTTTCAAAAGTCTGAAAACAAAATAAAGTATCTCCTTGCAGACTACTTTTTGAGTTGGACTTAAACAAAAAAGTTGGGGGATGGAGCAAGGAAAGTGTTAGACCCTAAATTATCTGGTAAAACAGGCAACATCACCTGGGTATTTGCCCATCCCTTCATCCTGCTTTGGCTGTGTGGATAGCCAATGCAAGTACATTGCCTATTGTATATTTGAGGGATTCCTTGAAGGAATTGTTCCCATGGCTTCATGGTTCCATGGGGACCCCTTTGGGACTCCGTTTCCTCTGAGATTTTACCATTCAGGACCTGAGCAGTAGAAATGGTAGATTTCCTTTCTGCTTTATCTGAGGGCACCATCCCGTCCCCTCTTGAGAGCTTAAATCCAAAATACAGGATGCCTTTTGGTGATCCCAATGCTTTCTTAAATGATTTATTCACTCTTCCCTTCCCCATACTATACTCTTCTCTCTAATCCTGCTTACATTCCTCATTCTCCCCTTTCTCCTCTTCTCCCTCTTAAATCAGGAGTCCCTGGGTAGTACAAGCAGTTAAGCATTAAGCACAACTAGCTGAAAGGTTGGCAGTTCAAACCCATCCAGAAGCACCTTGGAAACAGGCCTGGCAATCTGGTTTCCAAAATGTCACAGCCTTGAAAACCCTATGGAGCCATTCTACTCTGCATACATGAGGTCACCTTGAGTCAGAATGAACTGAATGGCAACTAATAACCCTCTTAAATAACAGAACTCAGAATGCCAATCTTATGCTAAGTACATAATCTGCTTATTGGAAAGAATGTTGGGTGTAGAGACTTAAAAGTCTTGCCTTCCAAATCCTGCTTTTCCATGTACTAGAAAGACCTTAAGCAGGACGCTACTTCTTTCTTTCTTTTTTTTTTTTTTTAATTTTATTTATTTATTTTTAATTGTGGTGAAAATATACAAAACAAAACATACACAATCTCAACAATTTCTACATGTACTATACAGCGACATTGATTACATTTTCTAAGTTGTGTACCTATTCTTGCTATCCTTTTCCAAACAATTCCACCACCATTAACATAAACTCAATGCCCCTTAAGCAAAAACAAGACACTATTTCTTTAGGCTTAAACTCCCACATCTGTAAAATGGGGATAACAATAATGCCTGACAGTTTTATTGTGAGCAGCTCATAAAATAGCATATGCAAATGTATCTGGCAAAGATCTTCTCAATAAATTTGTCTTCATATTAACCAGGCCCTTGAATAAATCTCTAACTTGCAAAGTCTCAGAATCTTCATCTGTAAAATGAAAATAACGATAGCTACACTGCCTTTTCCTTGATTGATCATGGGGATTATGAGATAAGATGTGTATAAAAGCTTTACAAATTAGAAATCTTTGAATCATTGCTGCTTCTTCACAAGACGGAGGATACCAGCTCAGGGATGAGCATGTGTGTTGCAGTTGGAGGATGGAGACAGATGTCAGTGTTGCCCAATTGTTTTGGTTCTTTTCTTCCTCTCCCTCTGGATGAGATATGATGTTGAAAGTCTCTCATTTTCTGATGTGATTTCTTTCTGCACTACAGGCCATTCTCCAGAATGAATAATGACAATGCCATGTCTTCGATGAGACAGAACACCAACACTAAATTGTGTCATTGCTTCTCTCAGGCTATAAAGTAGTATGTGGTGGGCCCAGGATCCCAGTTAGGGAATGGCCACCCTGGTGAGCTGGACTGACCCAGCCTGTGAAATCCATTGCTCAGATCCCTTGGAAGCCATTTAGTATTATTACTTTCTCTCCTTTTCTTGGAATTGTGCTTCCTCCTGTCTCTATATGAAACATGAGTGAATTGAGAGAAGGCTGGGAAGATGAAGAAACTTAAAACAAGAGCAAAAGATAATAATGATAACAACTCACATGTGTAAAGTGCTTTACTGTTTATAAAACCCTGTAAAAAATATTGTTACATGTGGTTCTTACTCATTGTATAAACTCATGCAAATTACTTAACTCTCTAAACTTCAGTTCCTCACATATAAAATGGTGGTAATACCCACTTCATAGGGTTGTGAGGATTAGAAAATAACGTATGTAAATAGTCCAAAAGTATGTCTGGAATTCATTCATTCTTTTATTTTACAAGCTTTTATAGAATGCTTACTATGTCCCAGATGCTGGGCTAGCCCCTGGGGATAGAGCAGTAATTAAAACACACTTAATCTTCTGCCACTGTGGAGCTTACACCCTAGTGGCAAATACTAAGCATTTAAAAACAGATAGCTGGTATTATTATTAACACATAAGTGAGAATTGAGAGCAACTGAAAATTTCAGGAGAGACCATGAAGATATAATTTATTTGATTAGGAGACCAAATGGTATGTGGGCAGGGGGTTTGGGGAAATGGCAAAAACAAGGATTACTCTTACGGTTCTGGATGGATCAGATGGAAGGATTGTGCCTCCATACATAGAGATAGGAACCATAGAAGGAGAGACAGGTTTGGGTAGGGAGCCACTAAGATGGCTCCCAAAGGGAGATAGTCCAAGACGGCAGTTTAGTCAGATGCTTATAACATTCTTCTTACAACAAAGATCTGAGAAAACAGGTGAATCGGATATAGATGACAACTTTGGAATCCTGAGCAACAAAGACAAGGCTGAAGAATTGGACTAAGGGCAAAGCTGAAGAAGAGACTGTACAAAAACAGCTGACACAGAAAATTATGGATGCTTGGTGCCCTGGCAGCCAAATCTGCACAGTGCAGCCATACTAAGACAAAGCAAGCCCCATTCCCAGCCAAAGCCCCCATCATCTGGTGCAGCCAAGCAAGAGTGACTCTGTACCCACATCCAGAGCCAGGCAGGAGTGCTCTGTGCCCTGCAAAAGTTAAGGGCACTCATCTCACCCACCATGTCCCTCAGCCCCCCGTGCTGGAGGCCCACAGACCTCTGAAGTCCCCTACCCCCTCACTCATCCCCCCGTTGCATGCAATCATGGTCCAGTAGCACCCACCATTGCCTTGCCCCCTGAGCCAGGAGCCCATGGACCAGTGGCATCTGCCCCTTCACACAGTTGTTCACACAAGAGACCTGTGAACTGGCAGCTCCTGCCTCTCTACTCAGTCACCAGCACCAGAGGTCCATGGAATGATGGCACCCACTTCACTTAGTCACCTGAGCCGGGGGCCATGGACTGATGGCATCCACTCTTCCTCCCTGCCAACTGTGCTAGGAGACCACAAGCCAGTGGTTCCAGCTTCTCCATACAGCCACCCTTGCTGGGAGCCCATGGATGGGCAGCGTCCTGTCTTGCACCCCCCAACCTGTGCCAGGAGCCCATGGTCCAGCAGTGCCCCCTCTTCCACCCACTCACACACACCAGGGCCAGCAGACTGGCATCACCCACTCCTATGCCCAGCCACCCATGCAGTGGCCTGTGGACCAGCAGTGTCTGCTTCTCCACCTGGCCACCTGCACCAGGAGCCCAGGGATCAGTGGCACCCCTTCTTCCACCCAGCCAACTGCACCAGGAACCCAAGTACCAGGGGTGCTCAGTTGTCCACCCAGCCATTGGCAGCAGGAGCCAACTAACCAGAGGAGCCCACTCCTACACTGATCACTGGGGGCTTGCAACGAGTTGCACCTCCTACTCCTTCCAGCCACCTGTGCCAGGGGCCCAAGGACCAGTGGCACACCCTCTCCCATTTAGTGCTCTAGAGGACAGGGGCTTCCCCTCCTAGCAGGCACCAGTGGATTGGCAGCATCACTCTTGCCCTTCCCCCTACACCACCCCCACCTGCAAGCTGAGGCTTGTGCCTGCCCCAACCACCCCTGTGCAGCCCTACCCACCAGGGATGGTAGGTGAGAGTTTCCATACTTTCCATCCAGTGACCAATGACCCAGGCACCGTCACCCTGACCACCCAGAACAGCAACACACTCACACAACACCCAACTCAGCCATCAGTAGGAACACTCCCTGCACCCACACCCAGGTGACCAGCTGGACAGACACATCACCTTACTAGCAATGCCAGCTACATCCTCAGCCACCCTGCAAGACCAGCAAACAGACCCATGCTCACACACCTGGCTGCTGCCCCCACCCACCCAGAGACAGGTGGTGTGAGCTCCAGTGCTGCCAGATTAGTGGTCAGAGTAACATGCACTCTGACCAGTCAGATATAACAAAATAAACAAAACAAAAAATCAGGATGCAGCAAACAAACATCCAATAAATAAATATAATAACACCTTAATGCCTCAGAGACAACAGACGATATCAAATCTCATAAAGAAGTAATAGGACAAGGTGACTCCAGCAAGTTACCAAAATAAAGAACTAAAAAACCTTCCAGAGGAAGAAATGGTAATGGAACTACCTGATAAGAAATTCAGAAGACTAATACAGGGTTCTCCAAGCGATCAAGAAAGAGACTAAGGAAAACACAGACAAATCCAAGGAAAACACAAAGCAATAGACGAATTCAGGAAAACAATACAAGAACAAAATGACAAAATAAATAGACAATTAATAACCATGCAAAGACAGCAATTAGAAATCCAAAAGATTAACAATAAAATTTCAGAGATAGAAACTCAATAAAAAGAAATAGGAGCAGAATTGAATCAATGGAAGACAGAATCAGGGAAATAGAGAGCAAATCACTTCATATCAATTTGAGGAAAAATCAAAAAAAAAATGAATAAAAGTGAAGAAAGCCTAAGAATCATGTGGGACACTATGGAGAGGAAAAATTTACGTGTGATCAGTATTCCAGAACAGGAGGAGGCAAAAAAAAAAAAAAAAAAAAAAAAAAAAAAACCCACACAGAGAGAATTGTTGATGATTTGCTGGCAGAAAACTTATCTAATATCATGAAAGACAAGAAAATATCCATCCAAGAAGCTCAACAAACCCCAAGTATACACCCCAAAAGAAAGTCACCAAGACATATCATAGTCAAACTGGCCAAAAACAAAGACAAAGAAAGAATCTTGAACACAACTTGCAAAAAACAAAAAGTCACCTACAGTGGGGAACCAATAAGACTAAGCTCTGATTACTTGGCAGAAACCATGCAAGCAAGAAGGTAATGGGATGACATATATAACACTTGGAAAGAAAAAAATTGCTAACCAAGAATTATATACCCAGTAAAACTGTCCTCAAATATGATAGTGAAATTAGGATATTTCCAGATAAACAGAAATTAAAGGCATTTTTAAAAATCAGTACAAACTTACAAGAAATATTAAAAGGAGTTCTTCAGACAGAGAACCAACAACATCAGACAACAGCATTAAATTAAGACACGGGACACCATTAGCCAGATACAAACCCAGATAAAGAATTCTCAAAAATAAAACAAAGCTAAAAGACTGAAAACAAGGTACCAGAGACATCAACCTGTAAATGATGACAACATCAAAACAAAAAGGGGAAATAAATGGTGTAGTTATAGAATTTTAACATGGAAAGGAAGTCAAGGCACTATCAGGAAATAAAAGTCTGCTTCAAACATAGGAAGATAAAGCTAAGTTTCAAGAAAAATACAAAGAAAGTTAACTAACCTACTAGTAAAAATAAAAAAGAAGAAAAACATAAAGACTCAGTAAACATAAAGTCAACAATGACAAAAGAAATGCAAAAAAATTCACAAACAAAAAGAATCAGCACAGAAAAATTAAGCAGAACAAAGAAGCCATCAATGCACACACACACACACACAAAACAACAAAATTATAGCAGTAAACTGATACCTATGGATAATCACCTTGAATGTAAATGGCTAAAATGCATCTATAAAGAGACAGAGAGTGGCAGAATGGATTAAAAAACAGAACTGATCAATATGCTGTCTAAAAGAGACACACCCTATATACAAAAACATTAGTAAACTAAAACTCAAAGGATGGAAAAAATATATCAAGCAAACAATAACCAAATACAGCATGAGTGACGATATTAATCTCTGATAAAAAAAAAAAAAGACTTTAAGGCAAAATCCACCATAAAAGATAATTGAAGAGTCAATTCACAAAGAACATAACCATAATAAATATATACACGCCCAATGACAGGGCTCCAAAACACATAAAACAAACTCTAACAGCGTTGAAAAGAGAAATAGTTCCACAATAATAGTAGGAGACTTCAACATATCACTTTTGGTGAAGGATAGAACAACTAGAAAGAAACACAACAAAAATACAAAAGATCTAAATGCTACAATAAAAAACTGGACCTCAAAAACATATACAGAAAACTCAACCCAACAGCAGCAAAATTTACATTTATTTCCAACACACATGGATCATTCTCTAGAATAGACCACATTTAGGCCACAAAGCAAACCACAATAAGCTTGAAAACAGAAATAATATGAGGTATTTTCTCTGATCACAATGATATAAAAGTAGAAATCAATAACAGGAAGAGCAAGGGAAAAAAATCAAATACATGCTTAAAAACCACTGGGTAATAGAAGAAATCAAAGATGAAATTTTAAAAATTCCTAGAATCAAACCAGAATGAAAACATAACATACAAAAACCTTTGGGACACAGCAAAAGCAATGCTCAGAGGTCAATATATAGCAATATGCAAACACCAAAACAGAAGAATGGGCCAAATTCAAAACATTAACCGAATACTCAAACAAAGAGAAAGAGAGCAGCAGAAGAAGCCTACAGGCACCAGAAATAAGGAAATAATACAGATTAGAGCAGAAATAAATGGAACAGAGAACAAAAAAATGATAGAAAAAATCAACAAGACCAGAAGCTGGTTCTTTGAAAGGATCAATAAAATAATATACCACTGGCTAAATTGAAAAAAGAAAAGCAAAAGAAGCAGCAAATAACCCAAAAAAGAAATGAAATGGAGGGCATTACAACTGACCCAACTGTAAAAAAAGATAATTACAAAATTTTATTCTGACAAATTTTAGAAACTAGAAGAAATGGACAAATTTCTAGAAACACACTAGCACAAAACTGAGGTAGAAAAACTGAACAGACCTATAACAAAAGAAGAGATTAAAGATGTAATAAAAAAAACTCCCAACAAAGAAAAGCCCTGGCATGGACACCTTCACTGGAGAATTCTACCAAACTTTCAGAGAAGAGCTCACACCAATAATCAAATTATTTCATTGCAAAGAAAAGGAAGGACTACTCCCCAATTCATGCTATGGAGCCAGCATAACCCCGATACCAAATCCAGGCAAAGACATCACAAAAAACAAAAATTACACACCAATATCTTTCATGCGTATAGATGCAAAAATTCTCAACAAAATTTTAGCCAATAGAGGAGGCAGGGCCAAGATGGTGGAATAGTCAGATGTTTCCTGTGGTCCGTCTTACAATAAAGATCAGAAAAAACAAGTGAATTGATTATATATGACAATCTAGGATCCCTGAATAATGAAGACAAAGTTGAGGAGTTGGACTCAGTGGCAGAGGGAGGGAGAGACAGTTCAGAAGAAGCAAGAAAGTGCCAGACTTGACCTGGCCAGCACCCTGAAGACTGGATAAGCTGACACATTCAGCCTGAGGCAAGCAGTAGTGCTCAGGACACTTTTTCCACATCAGGAGAACCCGAGCAGTAGAGAGTCTGCACAAGCCTCCGGAGGCAGGGGCAAGCAGCACTGGATCTGCAAAAGTTTAGTGCAAGCATCTAACCTACCATGCAGAATCAAAATAATACTTCCCCCTCTGGTAAATGCCTCTCTCCCCCTCACCTGCCCCCTCCCTGCTCTGCTCCTTTCAGCGATTGCCCCTCCCCCTAGGCTGGAAGTGGGACTTAGTGTCCAAGTCAGTCTCCTGGCTTTGGGGAGGGAACAAAAGAACAAATGAACAAACAGGAAAAAAGAAACTACCATCTCCCCTAAGCCAGGAACTCAGGGCAGGCAATGCCTGTTTGCCTAGGTGCAGGCATAAGGGGTCCATGGACTTCAGATGCCTTTCACCACTGCCTAGACATGTGTGGGCCATTTAAACAGCTTAAGTCCTAATTAGCAAAGTACAACAGGGAATATACCTGAAGACTATTTTCAACTGCAACAGCTAAGGGGGAGTGGCAGATTAGTGACATTTCACATAGCCCTGCCCATTAAGCAGGGCCCTTACCTACCCATGTCACTGGCCAGAGGACTGGTGGCTCCACACACTCCACCTAGACGCCCACAACAGGGGTCCAAGAATAAGTGGTGCCTCCCAGTCCTTACAGCCAACAGCATTGAGTGCCCAAAGTCTGGCTGTAAAACCCACGCATCTACTCACTCTGGGGAAGAGGGACACACCTTCCACCCAAGCACTCAGTGGCAGCCATCAACAGCTTAACTTGCTCACCACTTAACACCCTACTGCAGCCAGTTACCTGTGCCTGCTGCAATCACCCCTACATAGCCCTGCATATCTAGCACTGTAGGTGAGAGCCTGCACCACATACTTGGTGACCGATGACCTAGACATCTGAGCTGAATCCACACAAGAAAATTAAATGGACTCCTGGGATCACATACTTAGTAAGAGCTCTAACCACCTAGTGATGGGACGTGAGAGCTTCAAAGACACCAATAATCAAAGTAGCTCACACAATCAGCCTATTAGGGCATATCAAAACAAAACAAAACAAGAAGCTAGGACACAGTAAGCAAACATAAAATAAATAAATATAATAACTTGTTGATGGCTTGAAGACAACAGTTAATATCAAAGCACATAAAGAAACAGACCATGATGGCTCCAGCAAGTGACCAAAACAAAGAACCAGAAAACCTCCTGGAGGAAGAGAAGATCTTGGAATTACTGGAGGTACAATTCAAAAGATTAATATACAGAGCTCTTCAAGATATCAGGAAAGGTATCATTCAAAACACAGACCAAGCCAAGGAACAAACAGACAAAGCAATAGAAAATTTAGGAAGACTATACAAGAGCAGAACGATGAATTTAACAGTCTGCTAGAATCCATGCAGACAGCAAATAGAAATCCAAAAGATTTAACAATAAAATTTCATAATTAGACAACTCAATAGAAAGTCATAGGAGAGGAATTGAGGTAATGAGAGTCAGAATTAGTGAGACTGAAGATAAAGCATTTGACACCAATGTACTTGAGGAAAAATCAGATAAAAGGAAGAAACTCTAAGAATTATGTGGGACTCTACAAGAGGAATAACCTATGAGTGATTGGAGTAACAAAACAGGGGGAATAACAGAAAAGACAAAGAGAATTGTTAAAGATTTGTTGACAGAAAACTTCCCTGATATCATGAAAGATGAGAAGATATCTATCCAAGAAACTCATCGAACCTCACACAGGGTAGATCCCAAAAGAAAGTCACTAAGACATATTATAATCAAACTTGCCAAAAGCAAAGATAAATAATTTTAAGAGCTAGGGATAAATGAAAAGTCACATACAAAAAAGAGTCTATAAAACTAAGCTCTGAATACTCAGTAGAAACCATGCAGGCAAAAAGGCAGTGGGATGACACATATAAAGCCCTGAAGGAAAAAAATTACCAGCCAAGAATTATATATCCAGCAAAACTGTCTCTCAGATATGATGGTGAATTTAGGGCATTTCCAGATAAGCAGAAGTTAAGGGAAATTGAGAAAACCAAACCAAAATTACAAGAAATACTAAAGAGGGAGAAAAGACCCAAAAAACTAAGTAAAACAGAGACAAACATCAATCCTGGAACCCTAAGCATCAAATGAAGAGATGAAAAGAACCAAGCCCTGAATGGAATAAGAAACTGACAGAGAACAGAAAGGGGAGAGATGCAAGCAGCGGTCCCCTATCAGCTAATGCAGCACAGATTTTCTATCTTGGACTCTTGTTGGAGATTGGTGGGCAGGGAGTACAGGAAAGCAACTTCATGGAGCTCCCAGCAGAAGACAGAGCACCCAGTACCAGTGACACACGCTTCCCCATACCCCACCCTTCTTCCCGCTGCTCGGTCTCCACCACTTTCCAGCAGGCCAAGTGACCACTGTCCAGGAGGGGCCGGCTCCATGCCACTTGGATTCACCCTGCCAACACCAGCTGGCTTCTACAGTGCCATTTTTTTGTTGCTTTTTTTGACTTCTTTTGATTTCTTCCCTGCCTCTCACCTCCTCCCCCTCCTTTCCCCGTGGCTCTGTGTACCATCTTTGTTTCTTCTTCACAGGCTATGAAGCACCGCTCGGCTAGGGAACTGCTTCCCCAGTCCACTCCACCACACTAATGGGATCCCTAGAGCTTTTGTTTTGTTTATTTTTTTCATTTTCTTTTTATTTTCAAGGCTCTGGAATCCCTTCTAGCCAGGCTGTACTGTGCGGCTTAGGAGACACTTTCCTGGTCTGTGAAGCCACACCAGTGTAATCCCTGAGGGTGTTTCTTTCTTTTTTCCTTTCTTCATTTTTCAGTTTCTCATCTGTCTCTACTTACCTTCTTTTCCTGTCTCCTGAATACCTGGCACTGCGTGCCATCTCCACCTCTTCTAGACAGGATGTGCCCCAATGCCCAGAAGCCACATCTCCAGTTGCCAGTATGATCCTGGGGACATTTCTTTTCTTCTTTCTTTAAAATATTTATTTATTTATTTATTTTCTCTTTTTCTTTTTTCCTTTTTGTTTTCTTTGTTTCTTGGTTTCTCGTCTCTCCACTGAAGGGTAAGCAATTTTTGTTTGTTTGGCTCCTGTTTCTCGCTCCTTGCTCTCTTCTTTCCTATATCCATCTCAGCTCCACACATCACCACCTCCCCCTTCCCTCCTGCCTACCTGCACCGTGCACTGAATGTCACATCCCTGAGTAGCACAGATACAGCCTGCTGGAACCTGCCCTGCACTGACCCCACACTGTCTGCCCTAGTACGTGCCACAAATAACCCATCCCAGCACCTCCCCTTCAGCTGGATCTTCTCTGCTGCACTATAGCTGAGTGACTGACACTTTACATTGGACAAGGAGGTGAAAAGTACCATGTCCACAGATGAGCAAACAACAAAGTACGCATAGCCCTCATGCTCAGACATAACCAAATAAAAAAAAAAGCAAGACAAAACAAACAAATCTACAGTCAATAAACGAAGAAAATAACAACTGAATGTCCTGAAGACAGTAGACAATATCAAAATATATACAAAAACAGGACAGGATAGGTCCAGCAGGCATTCAAAATAAAGTACCAGAAAACTTTCCAGGAGAAGCAATGGCACTAGAACTACCTTATAAGGAATTCAAATCACTACTATTCAGAGCTATCCAAGAGTTGAAGCAAAATGAAGACAAGAATGAGAAAAAATAGACAAATACATGGAAAATACAGACCAAAAAAAAAAAACAAGAATTCAAGAAAATAATAAAGGAACAAAATGTCATAATAAATTCTCAACTAGAAGTCATACAAAAACAACAATTAGAAATCCAAAAGATAAACAACAAGATTTCAGAAAATGACATTGTCATAGAAGGGCTGAGGAGCAGTTTTGAAATGATGGAAGACATGATCAGTGAAATTGAAGACAAATACTTGGATACAAGTTTGTGTTTGAGGAAAACTCTGGGAAAAAGAACAAAGAAAAATGAAGAAACCCTGAGAATTATGTGGAATACGATTAAAAGCAAAAATTTACTAGTGATCAGAATTCTGAAAAAGGGGAGAAAACAAAAGCACAGAGAGGATCATCGAAGAATTGCTGACAGAAAACTTCCCGAATATCATAAAAAATGAAAAGTTGACCATCCAAGAAGCTAAACAAACGCCATATAGAATAGATCCAAAAGAAAATAACCAAGGTATATCATAATCACACTTGCTAAAACCAGACAAAGAAAGAATCCCGAGAGCAGCTCAAGAGAAATAAAAAATCACATGCAGAGGGGAAACAATAAGACTAAGCTCTGATTACTCAGCAGAAACCATGCAGGCAAGAAGGCAATGGGATGATATGCATAAAACTTTGAAAGAAAAAAAAAATGCCAGCCAAGAATAATATATCCTGCAAAGCTCTCATTCAAATATGATGGTGAAATCAGGACATTTCCAGATAAGCAGAAATTAAGGGACTATGTAAAAATGAAACCAAACTTACAAGGATTATTAAACAGAGTCCCTCAGTTTGAGAACAAATAACATCAGACAACAGCCTAAATCTAAGACTCAAGATAGCACCAGCCAGACAGTAACCTAGGAAATGAATTCTTAAGAACTATTCAAAACCAAAAGATTTATAAGAGGGAACTAGAGAGGTTAATCTGCAAGCGACTAAAACATCAGAACAATAAAAGAGGGAATAAACAGTGTAGGTACAGAACTTTCTAATGGAGAGGAAGGCAAGGTGATACCAAGTAATAATAGACTGGTTCAAACCTAGGAAGATAAGGGTAAATTTCAAGGTAGCCACAAAGAAAGTTAACAAACCTACTCATCATTATAAGGAAGAAAAACATAAAGTCTCAGTAAAAACAAAACCTACAAAAACAAAAGAAATGAAAAAAAATTGACAAAAGGAATTCAGCAAAGGAGAGTAAGAGAAACAAAGAAAATGTCTGCACCACAAAAAAGGCACTACAAAATGACAGCAATAAACCCACAGCTATCAATAATTACACTGAAAATAAATGGCCTAAATGCACCCATAAAGAGACAGAGAGTGACAGAATGGATTTAAAAAAGGATCCATCAATATGCTGTCTACAAGAGACTCATGTTAGAAACAAAAATGTAAATTTATTTTTAAAAAAAGAATAGGAAAAAATATAACAAGCAAACAGCTACCAAAAAAGAGCAGAAGTGGCAATACTAATCTCACATAAAATAGACTTTAAAACAAAATCCATCATAAAAGACAAAGAAGGGCACTATACAACAATTAAAGGGACAATCCATCATGGAGATATAACCATAATAAATATTTACATACTCAGTGATAGGGCTCCAAAATACATAAAACAAACTCTAACAGCACTGAAAAGAGAAACTGACAGTTCCACAATAATAGTAGGAGATTTCAACACACCACTCTTGGAAAAGGACAGACAACCTAGAAGGAAACCAAACAAAGGTACAGAACATCTAAAGGACACAATCAGCCAACTTGACCTCACAGACGGATATAGAACCCTCCACCAACAGCTGCAAAGCACACATTCTTTTCCAAGGCACATGGAACATTCTCCAGAATAGACCACATCTTAGGCCACCGAGCAGCCCTCAACAAAATCCAAAATATTGAGATAATACAAAATATCTTCTCTGACCACTACGCCATCAAAGTAGAAATAAACAAAAGGAAGAGGAAGGAAAAAAAATCAATTACATGGAAACTGAATAACACCCTGCTTAAAAACCACTGAGTAATAGAAGAAATCAGAGATGGAATTAAAAAATTCCTAGAATCAAAAGACAGTGAAAACGCATCATACCAAAACCTTTGAGATACAGCAAAGGCAGTCCTCAGAGGTCAATTTATGCACACATCAAAAAAGAATAAAGTGACAAAATCAAAACATTAGCTACACAACTTGAGCAAATAGAAAGAGAACACAAAAAGAAGCCAACAGCCACCAGAAGAAAAGGAAATAATAAAGACCAGAGCAGAAGTTAATGGAATAGAGAATAGAGAAACAATAGAAAGAATCAACAAAACCAAAAGTTGGTTCTTTGAAAGGAACAACAAAATCGACAAACCATTGGCCAAACTGACAAAAGAAAAACAGGCGAGGACACAAATAACCCAAATAAGAAATGAAATGAGGGATATTACAACAGAACAAACTGTAAGAATAAGGATCATAACAGAGTATTATGAAAAACAATACTCCAACAAATTTGAAAACCTAGACGAAATGGATAAATTTCTAGAAACACACTACCTACCGAAACTAACATAAAATGATGCTGAAAATCTGAACAGACCCATAACAAGCAAAGAGATTGAAAAGGTAATAAAAAAACTCCCAACAAAAAAAAGCCCTGGCCAAGTTGCCTTCATTGGAGAATTCTACCAAACATTCAGAGAAGAGCTTACACTAGTACTCCTCAAACTATTTCAGAACATAGAAAAGGAAGTGATACTTCCAAATTAATTCTTTGAAGCCAGTGTAACTCTGATACCAAAACCAGGCAGAGACATCACAAAAAAAGAAAATTAGAGACCAATATCTCTCATGAATATAGGGGCAAAGATTCTCAACAAAATTCTAGCCAAGAGAATTCAACAATATACCAAAAAAAATATACCATGACCAAGTAGGATTCATACAAAATATGAAAAGATGGTTCAACATTAGAAAATCAATCAATGTAATCCACCTCATAACTAACAGAAAAGAAAAGAATCACACAATTATCTAAATCAATGCAGAAAAGGCATTCAACAAAGTCAAACACACATGCCTGATAAAAACTCTCAATAAAATAGGTATAGAGGTAAATTCCTCAACATAATAAAGGACATCTATACAAAACCAACAGCCAATATCATTCTTAATGGAGAGAAGCTGAAAACATTCCCCTTGAGAACAGGAACAAGACAAGGATGCCTTTTATCAACACTCCTATTTAACATTGTGCTGGAAGTCCTAACTAGAGCAATAAGGCAAGAAAAAGAAAAGAAATACTAAAGGGAGTCCTTCCGTTAGAGAATCAATAATATCAGATAACAACCCAAGACTAGAACACATACAAGATCAAACAGATACATCCCAGATAGAGAAGTCACAAAAATAAGTCAGAGCTAAAACACTAAAAATAGGGAAACAGAAATGTCGATAGGTAAAAGATGACAACATTAAAAGAAAAAAGAGGGACTAAGCAGTGTAATCATAGAACTTTCTTATGGAGAGGAAGTTAAGGTGATATCAAAAAATAAAAGATTGGTTTAAACTTAGAAAAATAGAGGTAAATTTTAAAGTAACCACAAAGGAAACTAACAAACCTACACATCATAACAAAAAAGAAGAAAAACAGAAAGACTCAGCAAACACAAAATCAACAACAATGAAATAGATGAAAATAAAATACACAAAGAAAAACGACTCAGCACAGAATATTAAGCGGAACAAAGAAACTGTCAACAATACACACAAAAAAAAATCAAAATGCCAGCACTAAACTCACACATATCAATAATTACACTGAATGCAAATGGACTAAATACACCAATAAAGAGACAGATAGTGACAGAATGGATTAACAAAATGATTAGTCTATATGCTGGCTACAAGAGATACACCTTAGACTTAAAGACACAAATTAAAACTCAAAGGATGGAAAAAAATATATTAAGCTAACAAAAATCAAATATGAGGGACTCAGACAGACATGGCTGTGGCAGAGTGCTTGTCCATTTTCCCATTCTTGCCTATTCTGTAATATTCTTTGGACTGGGGCAGACATGGCTCTAGCAGCATGCTTGTCCACTTCCCACTTCTGCCCTTTTGAATATATGCCGAATAAAACTTTCTTTTTGCTTCACTAAATTTTGTGACGTTTTTCCCCTACAACAGTTAATGGCATAGTCGTCCAGGTTCTGAAGCTATGAATTCAGTCAACTTCGAAGAGACCTGGACTGCGGAGCAGAAGCCAGCAAAGAAATGTCCTATCTTCTGGACGCACATGTTCCCACTCCATGTCCCTTCGACATAGATGGGGTGAGTGCTCTCGGAAAACGAAGCTTTGCTTATTCTTTGTTGTTCTCTTTCTCATGTTTTCTTAAGTTTTGTTTGGCGTATTTGTTTGAAAAACCGGTTGATTGATTAAGGAGAATCTTTCTTAGATGTTTGCTTGATCGTTTGGTTAAGAGAAGCATTTAGTAACTCTTTAAGTGAATTGCAGTTTAGGCCTGGATTTGGGCCTTTGAAGAGGTAGTTCTGTTTTCAAAGAGCTGTGAGTCACTATAAGCTGCAAAATTTGGACCTTTTTGTGGCTCAGAGAAAAGCTGGAAAACAGTGTTCTGTTTTGCCAAATTCTCAGGGGGAGGTGGCAGCTCCTGACCTGTGTTTTGATATTTAAGGGAGAAGTGGTAGTTCTGTACCTGTTTTTTCCATTGAATTGAGTCTATCTTACCAAAAATTGCTATATACACTTTTAGAAACTAGGATCCCTATATCTTTGTTTTGTGTGGTATTATCTGGTGAGTTTATGTGGTCTTTCTGTCTCCTTTTGTTCTAAGAGCTTGCTTCTGGTCTAGAGCATTGTGTCTAAGTTTGTCTTGTATTAGATTGCTGGCTATGGCTAAGAATTGCTGTTTTTTGTAAGGCTAGTCATAGAACCTCAGTTCCTTCTTCATCCAGAAAAAAACAGCACCTTGTGTCTGTCTTATGATTTAGATTTTCAATAGCTACTTGGAGAAACTTTGATATAAATTGGTCTATTTGAAAAGTACACTAAGATCTTTATGTTTTATACTATGTCAGTCTTAAAAGTGAAACCTTTTTAAGTAACTTAAGCTAGATATTATAAGACGTGTTTTTATTTAAGGAAAAAGGATAGTTTTGTCTTAA
Organism: Dugong dugon; assembly: GCA_030035585.1. NCBI lineage: Eukaryota > Metazoa > Chordata > Mammalia > Sirenia > Dugongidae > Dugong > Dugong dugon. Next base: position 160,898,630 of record CM057462.1, read on the forward strand.
AGTAGCAGTTCCAGAACAGTAAAAAAGAAAGAAATTAGCTATCTTTTGTCTTTCAAAATGCCTCCATCAATTTAAACATATGTAAATGTTTTCCATGAGTCAAGAGAGTGAGAGTGGGGCACGATCAGGCCTCTCCACCTCCCAGTCTCTGAGGTCCTGTAGCTCCAGGAAGGCTTTTGAAAGATCCCTATCCAGCTAGGACTCTTTTAAGACAAAAGATAAGAAAATTTGCTGCTTTGCTATAGTTATCAGAAATTGGGTAGATCCTAATCATAGAACTGTAAACAAGTTCTATTATAGGGGAATTTTAAGAAGTAAAAAAAAATAGAAATCACAATGAGACACACCTGAAGTGGCCTGGAAAAATGTTTCCAGCAGTAGCCAAACACTTAAGGTTACAGCCGTATCAATGAATTGGTCAAGTGAGCAAAGACTTTGCAATTTCCAAAGCCAGTTGATAAAATCTTTAAGGGCTAAAATTAGATTGGGAAAAATACCAGAAGTAGTAAAAGTTGAATGAAATCTCAGAATGTTTAAATAAACTTTTCTTTCAACAACAGTTATGTTTTATGATATATAGGCTTAAAATAATTTCGACATTTTGGGTAACTTATTGATGTTATTAAGTTAATAGATACTTGTCATAATTTAAGTTTATATACTTTTGCTTTTTATGCCACAAGAGAAAGGATAGACAGATATATATATTTAAGTATGCTAATGAGTGTTTGCCATTTAAAGGGATGCACTGTAAGAGATATACAACAAAGGCAACCTTTAAGAGGTTTATTGAAAAAGAAATTTATTTGATATGGTCAAGTTTCATCTGTCTGACTAAAGTTTAATCATTTAATTTATGAGATTTTTAGGAGTTTTAATGTTAAGTAGCATATAAAACAAAGAATTGGGTTTCTCACAGTTAAAATAACAAAATTTTCTTTAATTTCTGAGTTAAAGGGTTAATTTATTCTTTGTGTAATCTGTCTGGAAGACAAAGGTTTGGCTTCTTATTAGAATAAGATTCCTGAGTCTGAATACTAAGCCTCATGGCTTTTAGAAAAGAAAGCTAAGGGTTTTACTTTAAGATCTTTGGTTAAATAACATAAGTGTTGTTTCACAGTGACCTATATTATTATCTCTTTATTGCTAACTTGTTCCCAACTTTTTATCTTTTTAAATCTAGCATTATTAAAGCCAATGGTTTGATTAGAGAATTCACATCATTTACCTATAAAGTTTTTTTTATTACTATTCAGGTATTTAGAGATTTGATAATCTTGGTATATTCTTAGTATATCCTGACTATATGGTATTTTGTCTCAAAATTATTCTGCATTATATCTGAAGCTCTTTGAATATGGTTAATGGCTATATTTAGAAATATTTTTATTTAAAGTTTTTTTTAACTGATTTTATTTGGCCTTTACGTTATGCTTATAATTAATTTCTATCAGGTCCTTCACAATTAAGAATACTACGTTTACCAATTAATCATGGCCATATTAAGTTCTGTCATCTGCAGATAAGTTTTTACTTTGCTGATTTGCTGAAAAAGTTTGACCGAAATATCTCAACAAAAAGATGGACTATGTTGGACTTGCTAAAAGGACTGTGACTAGACTGAATAAAATTTCCAGAACTCCTATGCAGAAGCTGATGGGTTCACAGACTGCGGCTGATCTAGAATCACGTGGAAGAAATTAACTACATAAGACTGAGTAAAAGAAAGGAAACTATGGTTTTTTTAATATTGCTGATATTTTAAGGTCCTAATTTCTGGATATAAGAAATCATTCTCCTTTCTCCTAAATTATCTAACTAATGGGTTTAGATATTGTAACTCTTGAATTAGAAGTTCCTGTTGGTAAACTTAGCAAAGTTGTAAGTATCATAACCAGAGAAGTATTTGAAATTTGAGCTATGATTTTACAAAATAGAACAGCATTAGATTTCCTGTTAGTCTCTTAAGAAACAGTTTGTGCCTCAGTAGATAAATGTTGCTATATTTATATTGATACTCTGTCTGAGGTTTTGCAGAATGTAGTTGCTGTTGAGGCACATGAAAAGCAGTTACTGATGCTGTTTATGTAGAGAAAAACACCGCATAAGATTTGTTTCCTTGGTTCAAAGACCTTAGGGTCATGGTTTCATTGGTTATTTCAGACAATTGGCCTAATATAATTGTTAGTGTTTCTGTTTTATTTCCTAGTTTGCTGTATGGTGCCTGGGTTCTTAAAAACCAAATGATGTCCAATTACCACTTATTGATAATTTTTGATAAATGATTCTATAACAAGATCATGATCCAAAGGAAAGAATAATGAGAGAGTTGTATATAATTCTCCTGGAATCCATATTTCTGGCTTTCAGGGAGGTTGAGGCAACCCACACGGGATATTTGCCTTTGGGTGTCCTCTTGAACCTCGAGTTTTGAGAAAAAAACTGGTTCCTGAAAATACTTTGAGTCAAACAGTGGTCCAGTTAAACTAGTAAGACCATTTTACTCTGGGTATTGAGCTTTTTTTTTAAGAATTCAGTCAGTTTTAGGAAATTAACTTCAAAGATCAGACTGAGAGTTATTTTTAGGGTAAATTAGTAATTAGTTTAAGCAGTATTTAAGACAATGTCATATGAAATACCTGTGCAATGTTTGTAATCAAACTGTCACCCTCTTACGATGCAGAAAATTATGTATCTAAAGAAACCAGATTCTCAGAGGAGATTGACCTCATGGCTCAGACTCCATTTTATCTTTGGTTCCATTTCTGCTTCTGAGAAGGTGACCCATGACTGTTAATAGGTAAACCAAGGAGGGGCAGCTTGCCCTTGGGAAGAACACTTAGTATGTTTTAAACAGACTAACTGAAGACCTCCTACAGGAAAGGTCCAGCCTGTATTATCTTGCTAATCATTAGTTCTCTAATGAAAACTTGTCACATGTAAATTTTTCTATATTTTCTATTTCTTCTAGACAAACTTTGTGTGCTCCTTATGGATATATGTTTCTGTGTAGATATGTTTTTAATTTAGATGATTCCTTTCCAACTAATAGTGAATTTGTGTGGACAATCTCTTGTTTAGATTCCTGACGAATGCGTGGACAATGCACTTCAGAAACTTTAGGATTATCTTTAAGAATTCATAGTAACAATGCTAGCAAATACTGGAAAGGTAATGTTAAATTGTTACACATTGTAAAATGAAAGTCAGAAGAAAACCCATTGGTCCAACACTCAGGATATGGTTGGTAGTTTTATTTCCTACTTGTGGTATAGTTGAATTGGAGAAATCTTTAAGAAAATTTGTCAGTCACTATGGGACAAATAACAGATGAGATAGAAGCACAACAATAATCTCTGATCTCATAAGCCGAGGTGACATGAGATAACAAAGTAACCTTAGCTTTTTTTTATTAGTCCAAGAAAGTGTAGTCCGTGCTGTAGACAAGATATACATAGAATTAGACAGCAAGCTACTTGATTACACATTGTCACACCCTTACAAACACCAAATCTATTTGGTTGGTTACCATCAGGAATAAGTACATGGACTAGATCACTACTGCAAGGGATAGTAATATTCTTAGTCTACATCCCGATACTATTAGCCACAATAAGATTTATCCTGCATTGTCTTACACATCTAAAGGCAAAAGAAGGCCTCGGGCTAAAATGTTGATGTACATTGAGCCTGCTTACTCCAGCAATGCCATTGATGGGAACATCATTCTTACTTAATACCCTGGTGAAGAACCAGATGGTATCTGGTGGAAAATCAGCACCGTGAGTCTAAAGAGCCTGCAATGGCCACCATCTAGGAGCTCCACTAAGTCCCGGTATTGATCATCGATGTGTTATCTCCAATCTCAGATCAAAAGGAGGGACTGATTTAGGAAATAAAATTGGAGTTATTATTCCCTCTCCTTGAGCATGGAGAATTGTGATCCAGCTGGGGCTGAGCCCTCACAGACTCACAAAGACACATCAACTGGGCCCTGAGATAAGACAACAGATGGGAAAATCTCAGAAATTATTTTAAGGAAGTTTTCACAAAGGGACAATAAAACCTAACCCAAAGGACTTCTCACCTTTTGTCTTTTTCTTTTAACATTTAGTGAATAGGAATTTGTTGGACCAATGAAGACCCTCCTGACTTTTGTAACTGAAACCCGTACCAGTGATTGTTAAGAAAGATGATTCAAAATGTAAGATTACAATCAGTGAAAAGGTGATGATTTCAATGATTCTACCCATTTTGTGATGTTGATATATACTGATGATTCTGTAACCTTCCTTGGACTCGGACAGACATGGCTGTGGCAGCATGCTTGTCTGTTTTCCCATTCTTGCCTATTCTGTAATATACTTTGGACTCGGACAGACATGGTTGTGGCAGCATACTTGTCCGTTTTCCGATTCTTGCCTGTTCTGTCATATTCTTTGGACTTGGGCAGACATGGCTCTAGCAGCATGCTTGTCTGCTTCCCACTTTTGTCCTTTTGAATATATGCTGAATAAAACTTTCTTTTTGCTTTAAAAAAAAAAAAATCAAATACTAGCAAGAGTGGCAATTTTAAACTCTGACAAAATAGACTTTAAAGCAAAATCCACTACAAAGGATAAGGAAGGACACTGTATAATGATTAAAGGGTTAATACACCACCATGACAAAACCAAAATAAATATTTACACACCCAATTACAAGGTTCCAAAGTACATTAAACAAACTCTAACAGCATTGAAAAGAGAAATAGGCAGCTCCACAATAGTATTAGGAGAATACAACACACCACTTTAGGTGAAGGACAGAACGTCTATAAAGAAGTTCAGTAAAGACACAGAAGATCTAAATGCCGCAATCAGCCAACTTAATCTTATAGACATATACAGAATACTTCACCCAACAGCAGCCAGTATACTTTCTTTTCCAACACACATGGAACGTTTTTCCAGAAAAGACCACATATTAGGCAACAAAGTAAGCTTAACAGAACCCAAAACATCAAAATATCACAAAGCATCTTTTCTGACTATAAAGCCATAAAAGTAAAAATCAGTAACAGAAAAAGCAAGGAAAAAAATCAAATACATGGAAAATGAATGACACCTTACTCAAAAATTACTGGGTTATAGAAGAAATCAAGGACAGAATAAAGAAATTCATAGAATCAAATGAGAATGAAAACACATCTTACCAGATCCTTCGGGACACAGTGAAAGCAGTGTTCAGAGGTCGATTTATAACAATAAATGCACATGTCCGAAAAGAAGAAGGGGCCAAAATCAAAACATTAACCCTACAACTCGAACAAATAGAAAGACAGCAACAAAGGAAGCCCTCGGGCACCAGAAGAAAGGGAATAATAGAAATTAGAGCAGAAATAAATGAAATAGAGAATAGAAAAACAATTGAAAGAGTCAACAAGATCAAAATCTGGTTCTTTGAAAATATCAACAAAATTGATAAATCATTGGCCAAACTGACAAAAGAAAAACAAGAGAGGAAGCAGATAACACAAATAAGAAATAAGATGAGCAATATCACAACAAATCCAACGGAAATTAAAAGAATTATAACAGGATACTATGAAAAATCATGCTTCAACAAATTTGAAAAAACCTAGAGGAAATGGACAAATTTCTAGAAACACACTACGTACCTAATCTAACACTAACAGAGGTAGAAAAACTAAATAAACCTATAACAAAAGAAGAGATTGAAGAGGTAATTAAAAAGCCTTCAACAAGAAAAAAAAGCCCTGGCCCTGACAACTTCACTGTAGAAGTCTACCAGACTTTCAGAGAAGAGTTAACACCACTACTACTAAAGATATTTCAGAGTATAGAAAAGTATGGAATACTCCCAAATTCATTCTATGAAGTCAGCATAACCCTGACATCAAAAGCAGGCAAAGACACCACAAAACAAGAAAAGTACAGACCAGTATCCCTCATGAACATAGACACAAAAATCCTCAAAGAAATTCTAGCCAATAGAATTCAACAATATATCAAAAAAATAATTCACCATGACCAAGTGGGATTCATATTAGGTATGTGGGAATGGTTCAACATTAGAAAAACAATCAATGTAATCCATCACATAAATAAAACAAAACACAAGAACCACATGAACTTATCAATCGATGTAGAAAAGGCATTTGACAAAGTCCAACACCCATTCATGATAAAATCTCTCAGCAAAACAGGAATAGAAGGGAAATTCCTCAACATATTAAAGGACATTTATACAAAGCAGTCAGCCATCATCATCTTAAACAGAGAGAATGTGAAAGTGTTCCCACTGAGTACAGGATACCAGGCAAGGATACCAGGCAAGGATACCCTTTATCACATCTCTTATTCAACATTGTGCTGGAGGTCCTAGCCAGAGAAATAAGGCAAGAAAAAGGAACAAAGGCATCCAAATTGGTAAGGAAGAAGTAAAAGTATCCCTATTTACAGATGATATGATCTTATACACAGACAACCCCAAAGAATCCACAAGAAAACTACAGGAACTAATAGACGGTTTCAGCAAAGTTTCAGGATACAAGACAAACATACAAAAATCAGCTGGATTCCTTCACACCAACAAAGACAACTTCAAAAAGAAAATCACCAAATCAATACCATTTATAATAGTCCTCAAGAAGATAAAGTACTTAGGAATAAATCTAACCAAAGGATGTAACAGATCCATACAAAGGAAATTACAAGACACTACTGCAAGAAACCAAGAGACCTACACGAGTGCAAAAACATACCTTGCTCATGGATAGGAAAATTCAACATTGTGAAAAATGTCAATTCTACCCAAAGTGATCCACAGGTACAGTGCAATCCTGATCCAAATTCCAACTACATTTTTTAATGAGATGGAGAAACAAATCACCAACTACATATGGAAAGGGAAGAGGCCCTGGATAAGTAAAGCATTACTGAAGAAGAAGAACAAAGTAGGAGGCCTCACACTACCTGATTTTATTATACCACCACGGTAGCCAAAACAGCCTGGTACTGGTACAACAACAGATACAGAGACCAATGGAGCAGAATTGAGAACCCAGACATAAATTTATCCACCTATGAGCAGCTGATATTTGACAAAGACCCAAAGTCTGTTAAATGGGGAAAAGACAGTCTCTTTAACACATGGTGCTAGTATAACTGGATATCCATCTGCGAAAAAATGAAACAAGACCTATACCTCACACCATGTACAAAAACTAACTCAAAATGGATCAAAGGCTTAAATATAAAATCGAAAATGATAAAGATCATGGAAGAAAAAAGAGAGACAATGCTAGGACCCCTAATGCATGGCATATACAGAATACAAACCATAACTAACAATACACAATCACCAGAAGAGAAGGTAGATAATTGGGAGCTCCTAAAAATCAAACACTTATTCTCATCAAAAGACTTCACCAAAAGAATAAAAAGACAACCTACAGACTGGGAAAAAAATTTTGGCTATGACATATCCAGTAAGGGTCTAATTTCTAAAATCTACAAGATACTGCAATACCTCAACAAAAAGACAAATAACCCAATTCAAAAATGGGGAAAGTATTTGAATGGACACTTCACGAAAGAAGACATTCAGGTGGCTAACTGATACATGAGGTACATCGTGAGATCAATAGCCAGCAGAGCAAATCAAAACTACAGTGAGATTCTGTCTCACCCCAACAAGGCTAGCACTAATCAAAAAACACAAAATAATAAATGTTGGAGACATTGTGGAGAGACTGGATCACTTATGCACCGCTGGTGTAAGTGTAAAATTGCTTTGGAAGTAGATTTGGTATTTCCTTAAAAAGATAAAAATAGAAGTTCCATATGATCCAGCAATCCCACTCCTTGGAATATATCCTAGAGAAATAAGAGCCATCATGCGAATAGACATATGCACACCCATGTTCGTTGCAGCACTGTTCATGATAGCAAAAAGATGGAAACAACCTAAGTGCCCATCAGCAGGTGAATGGATAGACAAATTATGGTACATACACAAAATGGAATACTACACAACATTAAAGAACAATGATGAATTCACAAAACATCTCACAACATGGATGAATCTGGAGGACATTATGCTGAGTGAAATTAGTCAGTCACAAAAGGACAAATATTGTATGAGACCACTATTATAAGAACTCAAGAAAAGTTTTAAACACAGAAGAAAACATTCTTTGATGGTTACGAGGATGAGGAGGGAGGGAGAGGGGAATCACTAACTAGATAGTAGATAAGAATCACCTTAGGTGAAGGGAAGGCCAACACACAATACAGGGGAAGTCAGCACAACTGGACCAAACCAAAACCTAAGAAGTTTCCTGAACACAACCAAACACTTTGAGGAACAGAGAAGCAGGGGCAGGGCTATGGGGACCATGCTTTCGGGGGACATCTAGGTCAATTGGCATAACAAAGTTTATTAAGAAACTGTTCTGCATCCCACTTTGATGAGTGGCATCCAGGGTCTTAAAAGCTAGCGAGAGGCCATCTAAGATGCATCAATTGGTCCTAACCCACTTGGAGCAAAGGAAAATGAAGAACACCAAAGACACAAGGAAAATATTAGCCCAAGAGACAGAAAGAGCCACATAAACCAGAGTCTCCATCAGCCTGAGACCAGAAGAAATAGATAGTGCCTGGCTGCTACCAGTGACTGCCCTGACAGGGAACACAACAGAGAGTCCCTGAAGGAACAGGAGAAAACTGTTGAGCAGAACTCAAATTCACATAAAAAGACCAGACTTAATGGTCTGACTGTGACTGAAGGAACCCTCAAAGCCATGGCCCCCAGATGCTCTGTTAACCCAGGACTAAAACAATTTCTGAAGCCTACTCTTCAGACAAAGATTAGATTTGACTATAAAACATAAAATAATACTCATGAAGAATGTGCTTCTCAGTTCAAGCAGATACACTAGACCAAATGAGCGGCTCCTCTCTGGAGGCAGAACGAGAAGGCAGGAAGGGACAGGAGCTGGTTGGATGGACACAATAACCGGGGGTGGAAAGGGGGAGTGTGCTGTCACATTATAGGGATTGCAACTAGTGTCACATAACAATATGTGTATAAATTTTTGTTTGAGAAATTAAGTTGAGCTATAAACTTTCACCTAAAGCACAATTAAAAAAAAAATTCTAGCAAATAGAATTCAACAGCATATCAAAAAAAAAAAAAAGAAAAAACACATCATGACCAAGTGGGATTCATACTAGGTATACCAGGATTGTTCAATATTCGAAATTCAGTCAACATAATCCAGCACATAAATAGAACAAAAGAAAAGAATCATATGATCATCTCAATTGACACAGAAAAGACAATTGATAAAGTCCAACATCCATTCCTGTTGAAAACTCTCACCAAATTGGAATAAAAGGGAAATTCCTCAACATAATAAAGAACATTTATACAAAACCAACAGCCAAAATTATCCTCAGTGGAGAGAGACTGAAAGTGTTCTCCTTGAGATAGAGAACCAGACAAGAATGCCCTTTATCACCCCTCTTATTCAACATTGTACTGGAACTCCTGTCTGGAGCAATAAGGCCAGAAAAGGAAAAAAAGGGAATTCAAGTTGGTAAGGAAGAAGTAAAACTATCCCTATTAGTAGATAATATGACCGTATCCATAGAAAATCCCAGAGATTCCAAAAGATAGCTACTGGAACTAACAGAAAGATTCAGCAAAGTAGCAGGATACAAGATCGACATACAAAAGTTTGTTGGATTCCTCTACACCAACAAAAAGAACTTCGAAAAGGAAATCAGAAAAAAAAAAAAAAAAAAAAAAAACAATTTACAACAGCCCCTAAGAAGATAAAATACTTAGAAATAAATTTAACCAGGGACATAAAAGATCTATACAAAGAAAACTACAAAACACTACTGCAAGAAACCAAAGGAGACCTACATAAATAGTAAAACATAACATGCTCATGGATAGGAAGACTTAACATTGTGGAAACGTCTACCATCAAAAATGATCTAAAGATACAATGCAATCCTGATCTAAAATTTTACAAAAAGACTATGACTTCTATCTTGATAGTCCTCTCTAGCTGTCTCTCTCTGTGAAAGCCTTTCTTCTGAGGGAAGCCAGCTGCCATGTTGTGAGTAGCTCAATGGAGAGGCCCATGTGGCAAGGAACTGATGTCTCTGGTCAACAACTAGTGAGATCCTGGGAGTCCCGATTCACATGAGAGAGCTTGGGAGTAGATCTTCTGAGGCCTGCCAATATGAGTGAGCCTGTAAGCAGATCCTTCTCCAGTAGAGACATGATTAAAGACCTGGCCAACACCTTGATTTCAGCCTTATGAAAGACTCTGAGTCACCCATTTAAGGTATGCCCAGATTCCTGACCCACAGTAAATGTGAGATAGTAATTGATTGTTGTTTTAAGTAATTATGTCTTGGGGCAATTTGATAAAATATATGTATACAGTAGATAACTAACACAGAGTATGAATATAATAATTTCATTATGGAGATTTTAGTTTGAGGAGCCTACACATCTGAAAGCTGGATAATGAAAAAGGAAGACAGAAGAAGAATTGGCACATATGAATGGTGCTGGCAAAGAATATTGAATATACTATGGGCTGCAAGAAGAATGAACAAATCCCATCTTGGAAGAAGTACAGCCAGAATTCTCCTTAGAAGTGAGAATGGTAAGACATTGTCTCATTTACTTTGGACATGTTATCAAGAGGGACCAATCCCTGGAGAAGGACATCATGCTTGGTAAAGTAGAAAATCAGCGAAAAAGAGGAACACCCTCAATGAGATGGATTGGCACAGTGGCTGTAACAATGGGTCCAAGCATACCTACTATTGTGAGGATGGCACAGGACAGAGCAGCAATTCATTTTGTTATATGTGTGGTCATGGTGAGTCACAACCGACTCAACAGCACCTAACAAGAACAAGGAACATCTAAGAGTTGTCTAACAAGTAGTGTAATATGTGTGTCTGGAGTTCTCCCCAAGAGGAGAAGTGAAAACAGAAGCTAGATTTCAGTGACTTTAGGAGTGAATGGAGGGTGAGAAAATAGAAGACATGGAATGTAGACTTCTTTTTTAAATAGTGTATCTTTCAATAACGGTAAGGAATACGGTGGCAGCTTCTTTCCAAGAGGAGATAGGAGTTCAAGAGGGTTTTTTGTTTGGTTATTTATTTTATAAATAAACGCTTAAGTAGAAAAAAAACTTAATCGACTGGAGAGTGCATTTATGAGAGAGTATTTATGTTGAAACAAAAATGCACCAATTTAGAAGGAAAGCTTGACTGTAAGGGAAAATGAGAGGACAATTAATGAAACCAAGTTCTAGGTAGAACAGCAGAAATGGAGTCAAGAGAACTACCAAAATCAATTCCACAGATCAAAATGTGAAATGCAAGAAAAAAAAAAAAAAGCCTTTAAAATAGAATGTAGAATATCTTCATACTTTGGAGTAGGCAAAAAATTCTTAAATAGGTCATAAAATGCACTATCCATAAAAGAAAAAAGTAAGAAAGTTAGGCTAAATTAATATTAAAAAGTTCTGCTGACAGGATGGGAGAAAATATTTCAGTAAGAAACAGACAACTTTTAGAAAAATGGGCAAAACACCTGAAGAGACACTTTACAAAAGATATAAAAATACATGGAAAAGTTCTCAATGTCACTAGTCATCATGGAAAGGAAATTAAAATTGCAATGTACCACTACATACCTATTTACACAAGTAAGTAAAATTTTGCTGAAGATCATTCAAAAATGGTTGCAGTAGTACATAGACAGGGAACTGTCAGAAATTCAAGCCAATTCAGAAGAGGACATGGAACGAGAAATATCATTGCTGATGTCATATGGGTCTTTGCTAAAAGCAGAGAATACCAGAAAGATGTTTACCTGTGTTTTATTGATTATGCAAAGGCATTTTAACTGTGAGGATCATAACAAATTATGGATAACATTGCAAACAGTGGGAATTCCAGAACACTTCATTGTGCTAATGAGGAACCTGTACCTAGATCAAAAGGCAGTCATTGGAACAGAACAAGCAGATACTGCGTGGTTTAAAATCAGGAAAGATGTGCTTCAGGGTTATATCCTTTCACCATACTTATTCAATCTGTATGCTGAACAAGTAATCAGAGAAGCTGTAGTATATGAAGAAGAACAGGGCATCAGGATTGGAGGAAGACTCATTAACACCCTGTGATATCCAGATGACACAACCTTGCTTGCTGAAAGCGAAGAGGACTTGAAGCACTTACTGATAAAGATCAAAGACTACAGCCTTCAGTATGGATTCCATCTCAATATGAAGAAAACAAAAATTCTCACAACTAGACTAATAAGCAACATGATGATAAACGGAGAATAGATTGAGATTGAAGTTGTCAAGGATTTCATTTTACTTGGATCCACAATCGACACTCATGAAAGCAGCAGTCAAGAAATCAAACAATGCATTGCATTGGGCAAATCTGCAAAAGACCTCTTTAAAGTGTTAAAAACCAAAGATGTCACTTTGAGGATTAATGTGTGCTTGACTCAAGCCAAGATATTTTCAATTGCCACATATGCATGCGAAAGCTGGACAATGAACAAGGAAGACAGAAGATGAATTGATGCCTTTGAGTCATGGTGTTAGCAAAGAATATTCAGTATATCATGGACTGTCAGAAGAAGAAACAAATCTGTTTGGGAAGAAGTATGGCCAGAGTACTCTTAGAAGAGAGGATGGTGAGACTTCATCTTACTTACTTTGAACATGCTATCAGGAGGCACTAGTCCCTGGAGAAGGACATCATGCTTGGTAAAGTGGAGGGTCAACAAAAAAGAGGAAGATCCTCAACAAGATGGATTGACACAGTAGCTTCAACAATGGGCTCAGACATAGCAAAGATTGTGAAGATGGCATAGGACAGGGCGGTGTTTCGTACTGTTGTACATAGGGTTGCTATGAGTTGAAAGAGACTTGACAGCAACTAACAACAACACATACTTATTTTGGTTCCATGCTATTTCTCCAAACAGAAGGATGTCTAGTGCGGGTTAGCCCCACCCAAAGCGTGTTTCAGAGTGTCCTTCAGTACAAGTGGTGAGCTCTGAGCCTGATGTCTCCTTGACTCCACTTTTACTTCAATTGCAACACTCCTTCCACACTTACTGAAGACCTACCATGTATGAAGCACTGGGGATATAGTGGTGAATAAAACAGATATAGTTCTTGCCTTCATGAAATCTAATTAGAAATCTAGAAAGTCAACAAATAAACACAAAACCTAAATAGGCTGGTACAAATGAAATGTAGTATGACATAAAATGCGGGCAGTGGTGGTTCAGTGGTAGAATTCTTGCCCTTCATGCTGGAGACCCAGGTCTGATTCCCAGCCAATGTACCTCAAGCCCAGCTACTACCCATCTGTCATTGGAGGCTTGCATGTTCTTATGATACTGAACAGGTTTCAGCGGAGCTTCCAGACTAAAACAGAGCAGGAAGAAAGACCTGGCAATCTACTTTCAAAAATCAGTCAATAAAAACCCTATGGATCACAACAGTCTGGTCCCATTGTGAATGGGGTTACCATAAGTCAGGGACCAAATCAATGGCAACTAACAACAACAAGAACAAATGACACAAAATAATATTCACTGTAAGTGAGAATAGTGTGTGTGTGTGTGTGTGTGTGCCTGTGTGTGCCTGTGTGGAAGGGGTGAGCCAGTTTAAACAAGGGAAATAGTCAGCAAAGACCTCAGAAGAAATGTCATTTAAAGTGAGAGCTGCAGAATTACTATGGATTTCTCAGGTAAAGAGTAGAGGGAAAAGCCTTCCAGGTAGAGATGATAGCATGGGACCCTGAGGCCAGCAGGAGCATGGGGTTAGAATAACAGAAATAGGGCAGTGAGGGTGTCAAATGGTGAGTTAGGTGAGAGTGGGAGGAGCTGAAGCTATACTAGGAGGCAAGGTTATTGCAGACAATTTATAGCTTTGCATTTTATGTTTAGTGCAATGGAAGCCATTATATGGTTTTAAGCAGGAAAATAATATAGTCAGATTTGGATTTTTTAAAAGATCATTCTGGCTTCTGTGTGGTGGATGAATTTAAGGGAACAAGAGTGGAAACCTGGAGACTAATTAGAAATTTGCTTCCAATGTCCAAGTGGGAGGTGAGAGTGACCCGAATTAGGGAAGTCTCCCTGGAGATGGAGAGAAGTCAATGAGTCAAGTTATATTTTGGATAGAGCCTACTGATTCTATGGATTGGGGACATGCCTCATATAAGAAGAGGGAATCATGTTTTGTAGTTCTCAGAGGAGAATCAGCTATACAGGTATAATTTTTGCATTCATGCGTGGGATTTGAGATTGTTCAAGCACAGAGCAGAAACTAGCCTCTTCTTTTTCACTTCTGAATTATTTCCTTGTCAATTTGGGCAAGAGTCCCTGGGTGGTGCAAACATTTATGTGCTTGGTTACTAACTGAAAGTTTAGTTGGAGGTTCAAGTTCACCTGGAGGTGCCTTAGAAGAAAGACCTAGCAATCTATTTCCTGAAAATTAGCCACTGAAAGCTCTATAGAGCACAGTTCTGCTCTGACACCCATGGGGTCATCATGCATTGGAACCAACAAAGTAAGAATCAAGCTCCAGTTCTGTGACTGTTGGGTACAGTTGTTTTCTGTCTCTCATAAAACCCTCTGAAACAATTCCAGAAACAAGTCCTAAAGCATTCCAGTATTCAGTACAGGTGCTTACATCTAACCGAAATCCTTTATGTTGCAGAGGTTAAACTCAAGTGAAGTTTCCTATCGGAAAACAGCTTCCTTCTTCACAGCGGAGGCAGTGTGACAGTTTTGTAAAAACCTCAGAAACCTCACTTCTCACCTTCTCTGAGGCCTCTGTGTAGAAAATACACTTTATCTGCTATACATGCAACTGCAAGAGGGAAAGACCATCTTCCTTTGACTGCTTCTGAGGAGGCTATTAAAAAGACAGCTTTACAGGATATTTATAGCTTTGCTGATCCTGGAGGGCAAGCCTACAGGACCTGGCAGGGGAGAGTGCTGGTGTGTGTTCTGGATGAGGCTGCTGTCTTCAGATCCAGATGGCCCATGATGTCACTGAAAAAAAAAACCCAAAACGTGCTGCAAGAACTTTTTTATGGCTCCCTGTGTAATGTTCCCATACACTGGGCTTGAGATGGGGAGAAAAAGGAACTGGACAGATGCTCCTACTCCTCATAGCCCTCAAGGAAAGAAATGGCTAAAGGAAGGGAAGGGATTAGGTGAGAAGAGAGAGAAAAGCAAATGACAAAGGGAAGAGAGAGGTAAGGTGTTCTCCTTCATACTGCCTCTGTATCGTGTCACATTCTCACTTACCACACTAAAGTACAGTTCTTTGTACATATATGCAATCCCTTCCTAGACTATGTTTGATGGTAATGTATGTGCCTTACTCATCTTTGTAACCTCAGAACCTAAGCAGTATTTATTACATAAAAGATGTTCAATATATGTTAAAAGAATTAGTTCTGCATTAGAGCCACATTATATAAGATCAGGAAGAATCAGGAGAAAGAAAAGAAAGAAATTGAAATTTATTGGGTGTTTTCTATGTGCCACACATCATAACAGACACTTTCAGATACATATTCCTTGCAGCTAATTGTTTGAGGTATAAGTTATTAACTCTACATTACAAAGCAGAAAACCAAAGCTTACAGAAAAGGTAAGTGACTTGCCCAAGGTCAGGCAGCAACCACAGAATGCACTCAAGTCCACATCTGACTGACTCCAAAGGTGATGCATGCAATTCCCACTTGTATGGCATGGCATTCCCAGGAAACTGCCAACTCCCATTCTTCTTTATCTAACCCATAAAGCAGAGAAGAAAATAAGTCACATGTGGGAAGAAGTAGGCTGGGAATGTGATTCCTAGCTTACTCTTCATTGCAGCCAAATTCTGCTATTACACTGTGTATGTATGCTCTGTGGAACATTTACAGTTGGATTTCTTATAACTTTCAAATTATTTCAGTTCCCACTGAACTGAAAGTAAGTTCTAAAGGAGCCTGAGTTACTCAAGTGTTGTTGTTGTTGGTTGCCATCAGTCGATTCCAACTCATAGCTACCCCATGTGACAGAGTAGAACTGATCCATAGGCCTCCTAGGCGGTAATCCTTACAGGAGCAGATCACCCGTTCTTTCTCCCATGAAGCGGCTGTGTGGGTTCAAACCACCAACCTTTTGGTTAGCAACAGAGCACTTAACCGCTGTGTCATATATAATGAGAAAAGATGACTTACTGTGAGAACCAGTCTGTACTCAGACAAGCCATGTCATATTTGGTTCTTCGTCTAAGAAAAAATAGAAAAGAATGTGAATGGTCAGGAGTGATTCTGTGAAATATTTGTAGTCAAACAAGATGAAAAATCTCCCTCTCTTGACTTTTATTCCCTTACCACTGAACCTTATATATACAGGAGTATGGGGATGGTAGTAGGGGGAAGATTGAAGTATATATCCTGCTTATATAAACTCATAAGATTTTAGAACTGGAATACCCTTTAAAGTCTTAAGTTTAGATGTTAGGCTTAAATATCTAAGTCGCTTTAATTTCATTAATGAATGAATGAATGAATGAATGAATAATGAATTAATTTCATTAATTTCATGTCTGAAAAAACCTATATTCAGAAGGTGAAGAAACTTGCCAGATTTTACAGTAGGTTAATGACAGAAGTAGCATAGAACTCAGGAGTTGGATCTTCTGATTCAGAGATTTTGTCACTACATCAAGAAAACATATAAGGCTCCAGATGCTAGCTCTAACTCCAGACACTCTGCTCTAGCAATTATCAAAGCAATCTTCAGAGCTAGTCTGGAAACTGTGGTAGGCAATATCTCTGCCTGTGCTCTACCAAGAGGCAACAATTCCCCAACATTTCTGCAACTGGCATCAAGAAGTGAAGAAAGTTTTGAGAGCAGAATGGAGGTATTTTTCCTCCCAGGTATCTCAGGGGCATGTAGCTGAGGAGAGCAGTTTCCAAAGGAGAGATTGAAGCAGACATTTCTTCAAACACCATCATGCCATATGGATATATTTATCAGGTGATTATTTATGTAATTAAAGTTACTTATCATCTGGCATCAGAATTCTTTTTAAAGATGAAACTGTCTCTATCTGGAAAAAATATTTTGTTCTGTTCTTGGAATTGAAGGTAAACTATTGAGGACCTATGCATCTTTGGCAGGGGCAGGTAGGAAGTCAACATTTTGCAGAAAATAATGCAACTGCTCTGCATTGGATGAGAATAAGAAATTTATTCCTTAAAAGATGGAGGTAGAGCCAGAGGCCAAGATGGCAAAATAGATACTTTGTGTCATCCCTCTTACAAAAAGACCCCCAAAAACAAGTGAATCTGACATATATGACAATCTAGGAACCCTAGTCATCAAAGACAAAGCTGAAAAATCAGACTGAATGGCAGATGGGAGGAGAGACAACTCAAAAACAGCAAAAACAGAATTATGGATCACAGGATCACCAAAGTCCGTGCTAGCTGAATCTGTGCAGCCCACACAGGCTGAGGCAAGCAGCAACAACATCCTAAGCCAAAACCCACCCCATCTGGTGCAGCTAAGCAGCAACAAATCTGCACGTACCTGCAGAACCAAACAGGAGTGATGCTCGACCCGCGAAAGTTAAGTGCAAGCTCCCAACCCACTGTGTGCCCTTCCCCCACCAGAGCTCCACTGTCAAGGGGCACTTCCTTCCCCCAACCCACCTCCCTCTCTACTTCTACACCAGTCCTTTATCCTGTGGCATTCAACAGTACCACACCCCCTAAGCCAGGAACTCATGGCTGGGTCCAGAAGCACCAGTTCCTTCACCCAGCCACTGGTATAGGGGGTCCACGGACTTGCAGAGCCCTTCACCCCTGCCCTTCACCTCCATCCCAGTGCATTGTGGGCCAGTTCAAACACCTCACACTCTCATTAGGACAACAGGGGCAGGGCATCCACCTGAAGGCCATTTTCACCTATAGCAGCCAAGTGGGAGCTGCAGACTTGTGACATTCAACATCACCCTGCCCCCTAAGAAGGGGCTTCACCAACCTACACTGGGGGCCTGAGGGCCGGTGGTACCACCCACTCCATCCTAGCCATCCAAGACAGGGCCTGAGAACGGCATCCAACCAATGGCATTGCCTAAGGACCTGCTGCCCTGCCTCCCCACCCCCCCACCACATGCTGTAGCAAACAGGGGCACTCCCTCCATCCAGGCACTGGGGGCAGCCAACAGCCTCCTGCTTTGCCCCCCACATCACCCCCAATTGCAATCAGAGACCTGTGCCTGCTCCGAACACCCGCATGCAGCCCTACCTGCCTAGAAGTGAAAGTGAGAGTCTCTGCACCACACACTCAGTGACCAATGACCTGGGCACCTGTGATCTGAACAGTCACACCCCTGCAAGACTCACACACCTAGTAGTTGATCTCACCCCCTGGAGACCAATGATCAGATTGGTATACATACCCAGCCTACTTGGACATATCAAAACAAAATAAAAATACAAGACATAATAAGCAAAAATACAATAAATAAACATAATAACTTATTGATGCCTTGGACAATAGTCAATATTGAATCATATGAAGAAGCAGGACAAGATGGCTCCAGCAAGCAACCAAAATAAAGAACAAGAAAACCTTCTGGAAATAAATAAGGCAGGGGAACTACCTGATAAAGAATTCACAAGACTAATATACAGAACTCTCCAAGAGATCAGCAAGGAGATTAGGCAAAACACAGACCAAACTAAGGAACAAGCAGACAAAGCAAAAGAAGAACTCAGGAAAACAATACAAGAACAAAACACAGAATAAACTGGCCATTAGAAACCATACAGAGACAGCAACTAGAAATTTAAAAGATTAACAATAAAATTTCAGAATTAGACAACTCAATATAAGGTCATGGGAGCAGAATTGAGACAATGAAAGTCAGAATTAGTGAGATGAAAGACAAATCCCTTGACACCAATTTGTTTGAGGAGAAATCAGAAAAATGAAGAAATCCTAAGAATTATGTGGGACACTATCAAGAGGAAAAAACTCCAAGTGATGGGTGGGTAATGGAAAACACGGAGAGAATTGTTGAAACTTTGCTGGCAGAAAACTTCCCTAATATTATGAAAGATGAGAAGATACCTATCCAAGCTCAACAAACCATATACAGGATAGACCCCCAAAGAAAGTTACCAAGACATATCATAATCAAACTTGCCAAAACCAAAGACAAAGAAAGAATCCTGACAGTGGCTAAGGATAAACAAAAAAGTCACCTAAAAGGAGAACCAATAAGACAAAGCTCTGATTACCCAGCAGAAACCAGGCAACGGGATGACATATATATAGCCTTGAAGGGAAAAAAAAAAAAAAAATGCCAGTCAATAATTATATACCCAGCAAAATTTTCTCTCAAATACAATGACAAAATTAGGTCATTTCCAGATAAACAGAAATTGAGGGAATTTGTAAAAACCAGACTAAAATTACAAGAAATATTAAAGAGAGTCTTCAGAGAACCAACAACATCAGACGACAATCCAAGACTAGGACACAGGACATATCAACCAGATATCAACCCAGACTGAAAATTGACAAAAACAAATTAAATCTAAAAGACTTAAAATAGGAAACTAGAGACATCAATATGTAAATGACAACAGTAAAACAAAATCGAGGGAATGAATGGTGCAGTCATAGAAGTTTCATATGGAGAGGAAGTCAAGGCAATAACAAGAAATAAAGAATGGTTTAAACTTAGAAAAATAAAGGTAAATTTCAAGGCATCCACGAAGGAAGTTAACAAACCTACCCATCAAAATGAAAAAGAAGAAAAACATAAAGACTCAGCAAACACAAAATCAACAATAATCGAAAGAGATGAAAAGAAAATACATAAACAAAAAAACTCAGCACAGAAAATTAAGTGGAACAGAGAAAATGTCAACACCACAAAAAAAAAAAAATACATAAAAATAACAGCAGTAAACTCATACCTATCAATAATTACACTGAATGTAAAAGTCCTAAATGCATAAGTACAGAGACAGATGGTGGCAGAATGGATTAAAAAACACGATCCAACTATATACTGTCCACAAAAGACACACCTTAGACACAAAGACATAAACAAACTAAAACTCAAAAGATGGAAAAAATATGTATCAAGCAAGCAACAACCAAAAAAAGGGCAGGAGTAGCAATATTACTCTCTGATAAAATAGGCTTTAAAGAAAAATCCATTATAAAGGATAAGGGGGATATTATATTAATGATTAAAGGGTCACTATAACGGAAGGCATAACCATGATAAATATATATGCACTTAATGACAGGGCCCCAAAATACATAACACAAACTTTAACAGCATTAAAAAGAGAAATAGACAGCTCCACAATAATAGTAGGAGAGTTCAATACGCCACTTTCAGTGAAGAACAGAACGTCTAAAAAGAAACTCAATAAAGATATAGATCTAAATGTTACAATCAACAAACTCGGCCTCATAGACCTATACACAGAACATTCCACTCAACAGCAGCAAAGTATACATTTTTTTCCAACATGCATGGAACATTTTTCAGAATACACCACATATTTTAGGCCATAAAGCAAGTCTTAACAAAATCCAAAATACTGAAACAATACAAAGCATCTTCTCTGATCATAATGCCATGAAAGTAGAAATTGATAAAAGAAACAGCAAGGAAAAAAATCAAATATATGGAAACTGAACAACACCTTGCTTATAAACTACTGGTAATAGAAGAAATCAAAGATGAAATTAAAAAATTCCTAGAATCTAATGAGAATGAAAACATTTTACCAAAACCTTTGGGACACAGGAAAAGCAGTGTTTAGAGGTCAATTTATAGCAATAAATGCACACATCTAAAAAGAAGAAAGGGCCAAAATCAAAACATTAACCCTATAACTCGAACAAATAGAAAGAAAGCAGCAAAAGAATCCCGGGCACCAGGAGAAAGGAAATAATAAAAATTAGAACACACATAAATGAAATCGAGAACAGAAAAAAATTGAAAGAGTCAATAAGACCAAAGGTTGGTACTTTGAAAAGGTCAACAAAATTGACAAATCATTGGCCACACTGACAAAAGAAAAACAGGAGAGGAAACAAATAACGCACATAAGAAATGAGAGCAGTAATATCACAACAGACCCAACAGAAATAAAAAGGATCATAACAGAATACTATGAAAAACTGCACTCCAACAGCTTTGAAAACCTAGAGGAAATGGATAAATTTCTATAATACACTGCCTACCTGAAGTAACACAAAGTGATGTAGAAAAACTAAACAGACTCATAACAAAGGAAGAGATTGAAGAAGTAAAAAGAAAAAACTCCCAACAAGGAAAAGAAAGCCTTGGCCCGGATGCCTTCACTGGAGAATTCTACTAAACTTTGAGAGAAGAGCAAGCACCAATACTACTCAAGCTATTTCAGAGCATATAAAAGGAAAGGATACCCCTGAACTCATTCTATGAAGCCAGCATAACCCTGATACTAAAGCCAGGCAAAGACACATTACAAAAACAAAGAAAACTACAGACCAATATCTCTCACGAACATAGATGCAAAAATTCTCAACAAAATTCAAGCCAGTAGAATTCAACAGCATATCAAAAAAATAATACACCATGACCAAGAGGTATTCATACCAGGTATGCAGAGATGGTTCAACATTAGAAAAACTATCAATGTAATCCATCACATAAATAAAACAAACAACAAGAACCACTTGATCTCATCAATTGATGCAGAAAAGGCATTTGACAACGTCCAACATCCATTCATGATAAAAACTCTCACAAAATAGGAATAGAAGGGAAATTCCTAAACATAATAGAAGGCATTTATACAAAGTCAACAGCCAACATCATTTTAAATGGAGAGAGACTGAAAGCATTCCCCTTGAGAATGGGAAGCAGACAAGGATGCCTTTTATCATCACTTTTATTCAACATTGTGCTGAAAATCCTAGCTAGAGCAATTAGGCAAGAAAGAGAAATAAAAGACATCCAAACTGGTAAAGAAAAAGTAAAACTAACCCTATTTGCAGATGATATGATCTTATACACAGAAAACCTCAAAGAATCCATAAGAAATTTACTGGAACTAATAGAAGATTTCAGCAAAGTATCAGGATACAAGATAAACATGTAAAAATCAGTTGGATTCCTCTACACCAACAAAGAGAACTTTGAAAAGGAAATCACCAAATCAATACCATTTATGATAGCCTCCAAGAAGATAACGTACTTAGGAATAAATCTAACCAGAGATGTAAAAGACCTATACAAAGAAAACTACGAAACGCTACTGCAAGAAAACGAAAGTGACCTACATAAGTGGAAAAACATGCCATGCTCATGGGTAGGACGACTCAACATTGTGAAAAATGTCAATTCTACCCAAAGCAATCTACAGATACAATGCAATCCCAATCCAAATTCCAATGGCATTTTTTAACAAGATGGAGAAACAAATCACCAACTTCATATGGAAAAGGAAGAGGTCCCAGATAAGTAAAGCATTACTGAAGAAGAAGAACAAAATGGGAGTCCTCACACTATCTGATTTTAGAACCTATTATACAGCCATAGTAGTCAAAATAGCCTGATACTGGCACAACAACCTTCACATAGAACAATGGAACAGAATTGAGAGCCCAGATGTAAATCCATCTATCTATGGGCAGCTGATATTTGACAAAGGGCCAAAGTCCATTAAATGGGGAAAAGACAGTCTCTTTAACAAATGATGCTGGCATAACTGGATGTCCATCTGTTAAAAAATGAAGAAAACATCATACCTCATACCATTAACAAAAACTAATTCAAAATGGATCAAAGACCTAAATATAAAATCTAAAACGATAAAGATCATGGAAGAAAAAAATAGGGAAAATGCTAGGGGCCCTAATATACGGCCTAAATAGGATACAAACCATAACTAACAATGCACAAACACCAGAAGAGAAACTAGATAACTGGGAGCTCCTAAAAATTAAGCACATATGCATCGAAGGACTTCAACAAGAGTAAAAAGAACACACAGACTGGGAAAAAAATTTTGGCTATGACATATCCAACAAGAGTCTAATCTGTAAAATCTAGAAGATACTGCAACACCTCAACAACAAAAAGATAAATAATCCTATCAAAAAATGGGCAAAAGACAAGCAGACACTGCACCAAAGAAGGCATTCAGGCAGCTAACAGACATATGAGGAAATGCTCATGATCATTAGCCATTAGAGAAATGTAAATCAAAACTACATTGAGATACCATCTTACCCCAATGGTACTGGCACTAATCCAAAACAACACAAAATAAACAAATGTTGGAGAGGTTGTAGGGAGATTGGAACTCTTATGCACTGCTGGTAAGAATGTAAAATGGTACAACCACTTTGGAAAACAATACGGTGCTTTCTTAGAAAGTTAGAAATAGAAATACCATACAATCCAGCAATCCCACTCCTAAGAATAAACCCTAGAGAAATAAGAGCTGTCACACAAATAAACGTATGCACACCCATGTTCATTGCAGCACTATTCACAATAGCAAAAAGATGGAAACAACCTAAATGCCCATCAACAGATGAGTGGATAAACAAATTATGGTACATATACACAATGGAATACTATGCAATGATAAAGAACAATGGTGAGTCCTCTAACATCTCACAACATGGATTAATCTGGAAGACATTATGCTAAGTGAAATAAGTCAGTCACAAAAGGTCAAATATTGTATGAGACCACTATAATAAGAAACCAAGAAAAGGTTTACACACAGAAAAAGCCTTCTTTGATGGTCACGAGGGTGGAGAGGGAAGGGGAGGGGAAATCACTAGTATGCAAGTGTCAACTTGGGTGAAGGGAAGGACAACACACAATATAGGGGAGGTCAGCACAACTGGACCAAAGCAAAAGCATAGAAGATTCCTAGACACATCCAAACACTCTGAGGAACCAAGTAGCTGGGGCAGGGGCTGGGGATCATAGTCTCAGGGGACATCTAGATCAGTTGGCATAATATAGTTCATAAAGAAAATATTCTACACCCTCCTTTGGAGAGTAGTGTCTAAGGTCTTAAAAACTTGCTAGCAGCCGTCTAAGATACATCTATTGATCCCATCCCATCCAGAGCAAAGGAGAATGAAGAAAATCAAAAACACAAGGAAAATAATAGCCCAAAGCACTAAAGGATCACATGAACCAGAGGCTCCACCGGCTTGAGACCAGAACTAGATGGTTCCCGGCTACCACCAATGGCTGCTCTGGCAAGGATCACAACAGAGAGTCCCAGGCAGAGAGGAGAAAAACGTAGAACAGAATTGAAATTCATGAAAAAAGACCAGATTTAATGGTTTAATGAGACTGGAGGAACCCCCAAAACTACGGCCCCTGGAACTCTGCTAACGTAGAACTGAACCCATTCCCATATCCCACTTTTCAGACAAAGATTAGACAGGCCTATAAAACAAAAAGTAACACACATGAGAAATGTGCTTCTTAGTTCAATTAAAAATACAAGACCAAATGGGCAACTCCCATGCAAAAGCAAGATGAGAAGGTAGGAAGGGACAGCAACTGAACAAATGGGCACAGGAAACCAGGGGTGGAAAGAGGGAGCATGCTGTCACATAATGGGGATTACAACCAGTGTCAGAAAACAATATGTGTATAAATTTTTCAGTGAGAAACTAACTTGAGCTGTAAACTTTCACTTAAAGAAGAATTTAAAAAAAAAGGGGGGGGGGGGTGGAGGTTGAATGTGAAAGAACAAAGGAGAAATAAAATAGGTGGATGCTGTGTGGAGGAAGATTAAAAAAAACTTCCATGGAGGATTGATCAAAAAAGATAATTGAGAATAAAATATTTTAGATGGGATTTCAGTTGTTCTCTTTATCATGTGTAATGTGGCCCTTTCCTGTGACACCTCCCCCTGCCCAAGCTCTTAGATAACATTTTCTACACTCATTAATACTTTGTGTGTGTATACATGAGTGCAGAAAATTCTTGGTTGTCTGGTTGACTGGTTGTTGGAGAAACTAGTAAACATCCATAAGCTGACATGAATGGAACAGACAGCAATGCAGAAAAAGAAGCCTGCTTTTACCTCTACTATGACACTCATTCCATTCTGACTGTGCACCCTCACTGTACAAAAAGGAGCAGACAATACTTCCCAACTGATTTTATGAGGCCAATATAATCCTAATATTATAACCTGACAAAACATAACAAAAATTTAATTTACAGATTAGCATCACTCATGGACATAGATGCACAAATCCCTAAGAAAATATTACCAAAATCAAATCCAGCAATCTATAAAAAAGGATAACGCATCACGATTTTTATCCCAGGAATTTGAGGTTGGTTTATCATTCAAAAACAAATGTCTGGACTCACCGTATTAACAGATTAAAGGGAAAAAAAAATGATCATCTCAACAGATTAGAAAAAGCATTTGACAAAATTCAATACCCATTCAATACAAAAACTCAGAAAACTACAAATATAAGAGAACTTCAAAAACCATGACCAATATCATGATTAATGGGGAAGGGCATAATGATCTCCCTGAAGATCAGGAACAAACAAGGAGTTTCACCTTCACTACTTTCATTTAACGTGCCAGAATTCTTAGCCAATACGATAAGACAAGAAACAAAAATAAAAGGCATGGAGTTTGGAAACAGACAATTAAAGCTTTCATTTTTCACAGAAGTTATGGTTGTTTACATGAAAAATCCTAAGGACTCTATAGTTCCCTATGAAAACTAATATCTGAATTTAACAAATTTGCAAGATGCAAGGCCAATATATAAAAAATCAATTGTTTTTTTAATATAACTAGCAACAAACAATTGGTAAGAGAAAATTTAAATACTATCATTCATAGTAATATCCAAACACATGAAGTAGTTAGAAATTGCATAACAAAATATATGGAAATCCTATACATAGAAAACTCCAAAACATTACTGAGAGAAATTAGAGATCTAAACACATGGGTATATTTTTCACTTTATGAAGTAAAAGACCCATTATTTTTAAGAAGGAAATTCTCCCCAAATTGATCCACAACGCACCAGTCAAAATCCCAAAAGGTTCTTCTGAAGAAATTGAAAGTAGATTCTAAAATTTATATTGAAATGTAAAGGACATCGAAGGGCAAACACAACTTTAAAAAATAAAAAAAGCATAGTTGAGAGGCTTACACTATCTGATTTCAAGACTTTCTATATAGCTACAGTAATCAGCACAGTTGGGCACTAGCATAGGATAGGCATATACGTTAATAGAATACAGTGTTCAGGCACACATATACACACACACAATTGATATTTAACAAAGCATCAAGGTGATTCAATGGGGGAAATGATTGTCTTTTCAACAGATGGTGCTGGAACAACTGGATGTCCATATAAAAGAAAATAAACCTTCATCCCTACCTCACTTAATTCAAGAAGAATTACAGACACAAATGTGAAAACTAAAACCCTAGAAATTTTAGAAAGGAATATAGAGTTTCTTTGTGATCATGGGTGGGCAAAGATTTCTTAGTGCATATCACTAAAAATGAAAGAAACAATTACAAATTGGAGTTCATCAAAATAAAACTTCTTCACTTCAAAACCAACCTTAAGGTAATGAAAAGATACATCACATATTAAGAGAAAATATCCACAATTCATATAGCTGACAAAAGATTTCTACCCAGGACATACAGAGAATTCCTACAAAGCAATACTAAAAAGACAAAACAACTGAATAAAAGTGGGCAAATATTTTAAACCAATACTTAATTGAAGATATACAAATGGTCAATAAGCACATGTAAAGATATGTAACATCACTGGTCATCAGAAAAATGCAAATTATAAGGACAAGTGGGTAAAATTTGAAAAATGGACAATACCAAGTATTGGTGGGAATGTAAAATAATATAATTAATCTGGAAAACTGTCTGACAATTGCTTATAAAGAAACCTATCCTGTGACCCAGCAGCTCAGACTAGAGAGCTTTTCAAGAGAGATGAGAAGCTATGTCTGTAAAAAAGACTTGTATAAGATATTCACAGTTGCTTTATCATAGTAGCCTCAAACTAGAAACAACTCAAATGACCATCAGCTGGTGAATTGATAAATAAGAAATATACACAGCAGTAAGAAATAAACTACAGATACAAACTACAATATGGATCAATCTCAGAAATGTTTGGTTGAGCATAAGAAGCCAAACACCAAAGAGTTCAAACTGCATAATTTCATTTAATAAACTTCTAGAATAGGCAAAACTAAGCTATGATGATAGAACTATCAGCAGCTATGGACTGGAGATGGAGGTGTATTGATTGTCAACGGGCATGATAAAACTTTCTGAAGCAATGAAAGTCTTCTGTATCTTGACTGAAGTGGTGGTTTACATTTATTTATATACTGAGGGCACCTATTTGTTAAAACTCGTTGAACAGCATACCTAGAATCTCTGCATTTTATCACATGCAAATTACAATTTAAAAATAAAAAGTGAAACTATATTAAGAAGAATGGTAAGGAGGAAGAAAATGTACCAACCTAAATAAATATATGATAGCATTACATTTAAAAGCAAACGAAAACTTTGTATCTCTACCATGATGAACACTTCATAAAAGTTATGTAAGAGTTGGATAAAAATACAGCGGGAAAAAAAACTACTTATCTATTTAAAAAAAAAAAAGACTACAACATCAATTTCAGTAGACCAACATCCTAGTCATAGTAGTTTTAGAAAATAATAATAATGAAAATGCTAGGGGATTGGGTTATGAATAATTATCAAAGATATAATAAATAATTTCCCCAAGCACCGATGGAAGCACACTTCCAGATCAAAAGACCCAGTGAATGTCATGCAAAATGAATGAAAAAGACCAACATCAAGGCATATCATTCTAATATTTTAGAATAGTAGGATGAAGAGATGATTCTGAAGGGATGTTAGCCACATGGAGCTATGAGAGAATGCGATACTAGGGACAGTCTTGGACTGGACACAAAGGGATTACAAATAACATTATCAAATACAAACAGCTATCAAAGCATTCCTTGGAAATCCTATGTGGCAGTTCTACTCTGTCCTGTAAGGTCAGTATGAGTTGGAATTGACTTTTGACAGCAACAGGTTTTATCAAAGCATAGCTCTAGAGCAAAGCCATCCGTCAGAGCCAAAGCATAAGTACTAATCCCCAAGTATAAAGATTGAGTATGAACTGTAAAAAGATAATGTATATAGTGGTTAGGAAGTGAGAAGATCAGGGAGAGATTGGAAAGCAGATTTCAAAAATGAAATATCTATTCAAGACATGCATAGGCTATGAAGGAGACCAAGGTGTCAGGAGCCTATTCCTGCCGGGAATGTAGCAGTTTGTGCAGGGGGAGGGGAGGGATTGCTCCCTAAATGAGTCTCTTAAAGGAACAGACGTAGAAAGTCCATGGCTCTAAGTGCGTGGTAAGGCCAAATGGAAATAATTTTAGGATAATGTGTGATTTTTCAAATTATCTGGGCCATAATGCTCACCATCATCATCATGTTTCATCATCACCACAGATGTTCATTCGATGATCTTGTACCTTATCCAAGCCACTGTACTGTGATTTCTCTCCCCTCTCCTCATATGCTTTTTCTTGCTCATACAATCCCCACACCCCACACGTTAACTAGTTTTTCAGTTTTATTTTTCAGGTTTTCTTTATAGAGTTAGTTTTAGTAATTGGATTTCTGTTGGTAGCCTGCAGATTTTATTAACTTAGGAGTAAACTTTCTTCACTGTGTAAAAACCACCTGGTGAAGTTGGTGTTAGTGGATTTTTTTTTTTCTTTTTTAATTTTATAGACCTGCCTTCAGGGGAGAATGGGCCAGGCTGTTTTGCTGCAAAGGTAAATTTGGCTTACGATTGAAAAATTAGAACAGTTACTCTAGTAGCTTACTAGCAGCTACTGGAAGTGTAAATACAATTACCAAAGGGTTCTTTCTTATCTCTTACTATACTTGGTGGCGCATTTCAAATAGATCCCCTTAAAAGTCACATCAAGAATAATTATATTTGCTTTCTCCCTGGCTTTATGAACATGAAACCAAATGAGGCTATCACATTCAGGTAAACACACACACATAGTTTGAGGTCACTAAAAATGTATTATGTTAGTTCTTGTTTTTTTTGAGCTTGAATTCGAGACCTTTGGTAAGAAAAGCAGTTGGCATAAATACTTGGAAATATCGGAAGCACTCTGTAGGTTCAGATATAATTAGCTCTGTTCCTGTTATCAAGGAGTCAGAAAGTGGTGCAAACAGTTAAGTTCTGGGCTTCTGACTGAAAGGTTGCTGGTTCGAACTCATCCAGAGATGCCTCAGAAGAAAAACCTGGTGATCTACTTCTGAAAGCTCACAGTCATGAAAACCCTATGGAATGCAGTTCTAATCTGAAGCACATAGGATTACCATGAATCAGAATCAACTCGACGGTAACTGGTTTGGGTCCTATTATCCAATTTTGTGTAACAAATCACCCCCAAACTCGGTAACTTAAAACAATAATATCAATTATTTTGCTCCAACACCTGCAATTTGGGCAGGGCTCAGTGGAGACAGCTCTCTTTGTTCCACTTTGTGTCAGACAGACTAGCTTTTGCAGTGGAGATTGTAATCATCTGGTGGCTCGCTCACTCACATGTCTGGTTGATGCTGGCTCTTAGCTTAGGATCTCAGTTCCTCTCTACCTGGACCTCTCCCTGTGGTCTCTTTGTGTGAGCTAGTTTGGGCTTCCTCATTGCATGTTTGCTTGTTGACGGGTGAGCAGCCAAAGAGCGAAAAAGTCAGATAGAAGCAATGCTGATATCACCTCTTGTGACTTGGTATAAGAAGTTATGTAACATCACTTCTACCATATACTGTTGATCAAGGTGGTTACAAAGTTTCACTGGGTTTAAGGGGTGGGAACTTATACCTTGTCTCTCAATGTTGTTATTGTTGTTAGGAGCCGGTGTTGGTTCTGATTCATAGTGACACTATGCATAACAGAAACACTGCCAGTTCTGTGCAATTGTCACAATTGTTAGGCTTGAGCCCATTGTTGCAGCTTCTGTGTCAATGATCTAATTGAGGGTCTTCTTCTTTTTTGCTGACCCTCTACTTTACCAAGCATGGTGTCCTTCTCCAAGGACTGGTCCTTCTTGATAATATGTCCAAAGTATGTGCAACAAAGTCTTGTCATCTTTGCTTCTAAGAAGCATTCTGGTTGTATTTTTTCCAAGACAGATTTGCTCTTTCTTCTATCAATGCATGGTATATTCAGCATTCTTTGCCAACACCATAATTCAAAGTCATAAATTCTTCTTAGGTCTTCTTTATTCATTGTCCAGCTTTCACATGCATATGAGGCAATTGAAAACACTATGGCTTGGGTCAGGCACACCTTAGTCCTCAAAGTGACATCTTTGCTTTTTAATACTTTAAAGAGGTCTTTTGCGGCAGATTTGCCCAATGCAATGCATTGTTCAATTTCTTGACTGTTGCTTCCATGGGCACTGATTGTGGATCCAGGTAAAATAAAATCCTTGACAATTTCAATCTTTTCTCCATTTATCATCATGTTGCTTATTGGTCCAGTTGTGAGAATTTTTGTTTTGTTTATGTTAAGGTGTAATCCATTCTGAAGGCTGTAGTCTATGATCTTCATCAATAAGTGCTTCAAGTCCTCTTCACTTTCAGTAAGCAAGGTTGTGTCATCTGCACATTGCAAGTTGTTAGCAAGTATTCCTCCAATTCTTATGCTGCGTTCTTCTTGATATGGTCCAGCATCTCTGATTATTTGCTCAGCGTACAGATTGAATAAGTGTGCTGAAAGCATACAACCCTGACTCACAGCTTTCCTGATTTTAAACCATGCAGTATCCCCTTGTTCTGTTTGGACAACTGCCTCTTGGTCTATGTACAGGTTCCTCATGAGGACAATTAAATGTGCTGGAATTTCCACTCTTCATAATGTTATCCATAATTTGCTGTGATCCCCACAGACAAATGCCTTTGCATAGTCAATAAAACACAGGTAAACATCTTTCTGGTATTCTCTGCTTTTAGCCAAGATCCATCTGACATCAGCAATGATGTTCCTTGTTCTACGTCCTCTTCTGAATCGGCTTGAATTTCAGGCAGTTCCCTGTTGATGTACTGCTACAACCACTTTTGAATGATCTTCAGCAAAATTTTACTCATGAGTGATGTTAATTATATTGTTCAATAATTTCCACATTCTATTGAATCATCTTTCTTTGGAATGGGCACTAATATGGATCTCTTCCAGTCGGTTGGCCAGGTAGCTGTCTTCCAAATTTTTTACAATATAAGAGTGAGCACCTCCAGTGCTGCATCCCTTTGTTGAAACATCCCAGTTAATATCCTGCCAATTCCTGGAGGCTTATTTTTCACCAATGCCTTCAGTGAAGCTTGGACTTCTTCTTTCAGTACCATCAGTTCTGATCATATGTTACCTCCTGAAATGGTTGAACGCCAGTCAATTCTTTTTGGTAAAGTGACTCTGTGTATTCTGTCCATCTTCTTTTGATGCTTCCTCCATCATTTAATATTTTCTCCATTGAATCCTTCAATATTGCAACTCGAGGTTCAAATTTTCCCTTCAGTTCTCTTAGCTTGAGAAATGCTGAGTGTGTTCTTCTCTTTCGGTTTTCTGACTCTAGGTCTTTGCACATTTCATTATAATACTTGATTTTGTCTTCTGGATCAGCCCTTTGAAATCTTCTGTTCAGCTCTTTTACTTCATCATTTCTTCCATTTACATTAGCTACTGTACATTTAAGAGCAAGTTTCAGAGTCTCTTCTGACATCTATTTTGGTCTTTTCTTTCTTTCCTGTCTTTTTAATGATGTCTTGCTTTCTTCATATATGATGTCCTTAATATCATTCCACAACTAGTCTGGTTTTCAGTCATTAGATTTAATGAGTCAAATCTATTCTTAAGATGGTCTCTAAATTCAGATGGAATATACTCAAGGTCATACTTTGGCTCTCGTGGACTTGTTCTAATTTTCTTCTTCTGCAGCTTGAGCTTGTATATGAGTAATTGATGGTCTTATTCTGACT
The DNA here is from genome assembly GCA_030035585.1 of Dugong dugon. NCBI lineage: Eukaryota > Metazoa > Chordata > Mammalia > Sirenia > Dugongidae > Dugong > Dugong dugon. The sequence continues at coordinate 160,930,897 of CM057462.1, forward strand.
GATGATATTGAGGTTTTCCATCATCTCTTTCCAGAGATATAGTCAATTTGATTCTTGTATATTCCATCTGGCAAGGTCCACATTTATAGTCACTATTTATTTTGGTGAAAAACGTATTTGCAATGAAGAAGTCATTGGTCTTGCAAAATTCTACCATGAAATCTCTGGCATCGTTTCTATCACCAAGGCCATATTTTCCAACTACCAATCCTTCGTTTCCAACTTTTTCATTCCAATCATTAATAATTATCAAAGTATCTTGATTGCATATTTAATCAATTTCAGACTGCAGAAGTTGGTAAAAATCTTCAATTTCCTTGTCTTTGGCATTAGTGATTGGTGCATAAATTTGAACATTAGTCATCTTAATTAGTCTTCCTTGTAGGGTTATGGATATTATCCTATCACTGACAGCATTGTACTTCAGCATAGATCTTGAAATGTTCTTTTTGATAATGAAGCAATGTCATTCCTCTTCAATTTGTCATATGATAGTCCAATTCAACATAGCCAATACCTATCCATTTCAGCTCACTAGTGCCTAGGATATTGATGTTTATGCGTTCTCAACGGAGGAGTGTAAATGTCACATGGAATCAGATACATATTTTTACAGCCATAATTGGAAAATGCCTGCCACAGGACTCATATGGAAAGATCTTCTGTGTTCAAAATTAGGAAGAACACTACTTCGTAACTACTACGTACCAAACATGTGGACAATTACCCCTCACCTTCTCACCACCAACCATTCTGTTCTTTGCCTTCAGGAATCAAATGGATTTTAAGAGAGTAATCCTGGGAATGATGTATTCGCTTTCCTTTTCCAGTCCTGGAATAGCTAGTCTGCTCTAGGCTCAAAGGAGAAAACATTGCCTTTGTTCTTCTGTTCTACCGGGGCTTCCCCAATCCCATGCTCTTTCTCTCCAGAAAAGGGTGATGCCCAGGCAAAATAGAGAGTATAAAGATATGGCAACCTGCCCAGGTTATATCCCAAGCTATATCCCTTCTGGTGTTCATATCTCTATACATGTAGAAGAGCATACTAGCTAAAGGAGTTAATATTGAGCTGAGACATGAAGAAGCCATGACCTAGCCATATAATGAACTCAGGAATAAATAATCCAGGCAAAGGGAATAGTAACTGCAATGACAGAAAGCTTGAAGAGTTTGAAGAACAGAAAAAAGGTGTATTAATTAAGGCAATCATGGCTGTTATAATAATTAAACTCCAAAATTTCAGTAGCTTAACAGAGTAAACATTTATTTCCCACTCAAAGTCTGGTTGGTGGCTGAGGTTTCCATCAACATGTAACTAACCAAAAAAGAAATGATTGTGTTGGGGGTGCTTTTGTGACATAAGATTGAAAGGGGTACATGTCAGCTCTACCCTCATTCCACCAGCAGGACTCAGTTAATGACCGCACCTAATATTAAGGGATGGTGGGGAAAGGCATCTCCGTTAGGCTTTCTGTCTGAGAGCTCAAAGGAGCAAATTTTCTTGAGGAGCTAGCCAATCTCTGACAAAGAACCCAGTGTAGCTAGTGTGTTTAGTAAGTGAGAGGGGTAAGGGAGAGAAACAAAAAAAAGGAGGATAAGGAGAGGAGGAGGCAGAGGGGAGGTGGAGGAAGGGGTAAAAGAAGAAAGGGAAGAAGAAGAGAAGGAGGGAGGGAAGAAGAAGAATAACATGGTACTGAAGATGTAGACAGTAGCAAAACCAGGCAACAACTTTTAGAACACGGAAAGAAGTTTGATTTTAATCAAAGAGCAATGGGAATTTTGCAAAAAAAAAAAAGAGAGAGAGAGCAAAGGGAAGCCATAGAGAAGTTTTAAGTCTGAAACTGACATGGTCAGCTTTACCTTTTTAAAAGACATCTCCATGGTGGAAAGACTGAATTGGACAGAAGCAAGAGTGGAAGGATAGGTGGCTACTGGAAAAAATTAGGCAGAAGATGACGAAGTTGCTGTAGGATATTGATGGTGGATATGGAGAGGAGTGGGTGGATTTGAAATTTATCTTGGAGGTAGAGCCAATAAGTATACAGATGATTAGTAACCATTTTGTGAGTGAATGAATGTATGAATTATGCCTAACATTTATGGAACACAGCCTGTCCCAGACTGTGCTGGGAGCTTTTACATGGATTATTCCTTTTAATCCTTACAAGAATCCTATAAACTGAGTGCTATTGTTATCTCCATTTTGAAGATGAGGAGATTGAGACTCGAGAGTTTAAATCATTCACTCATAACTATACAAATAATTTGAGGCCAAGTCAGGATTAAAATGCTAGCATTCTGACTTTACAGCCCTGACCCTACTGACCCTAAACAACCTACAGGCCTCTCCTGAAGGTAACAAGCCTGTTAATAATTTTCCAATGACTTCAAATTCCCATCCCACCCTTCCCTCTAGCCCCAGCCACACAGAAAATTGCCAAGGATAGCCAAGTACTACAGATAAACTCAAAGAGGTTGGAGGTATTTATGGTTCCCCATCTTTTGGGGAGTTCACATCTTGTTTCTAAAATCCTTGCCTTTGGTAACTCCTGTTAAAGCCAGTTGTAATGTACTTGTAAGATCAATTGCTCAGAGGAACGTCTGTTCTGAATTAGAAAATTGTTGCTGCTAAGGAGTCCCTGGGGGATGGGAAGTTGTGGGGGGGGGGGGGCACGTTGCACATGGGTCCAGTGTGGCAGGCCCCTATGCTGATAATGAATGGGGAAGCATGGCCAGTAAGGCCCACAGAAAGAAAAACACTTAAGCCCCTTGATGAAAGGCCAGATGAGAAGGCAAGTGTCATAATTCAACTGAAAATAAAAGCCAGCGGTAGGTTATCCTTTCTCCCAGGCAGACAGTTTACGGGACTGCTTTCCTGCAGTAACAGTGGCAGTGATGGATTAGCTGGGAAGGTGAAGCAGCTGAGCTGATCTGCCCCTTCTCCACTCCCAAACCTCCCTCAGCCTACAAGGTTTCAGGGCAGCTTTAATCACTCTTAGTCTCCACTCTCCCACAGATCCCAAGACAAGTCCGGAAGTAGCTGGGCCTGGAGAGCATCCTCCCAAACCGTTTCCTGAAACTCAAAACTGAAAGACCAGAGTTGGCCCTCAGGTGCTTGCCAGAAGCTTCCCATTCATTACCCTGCTAGGAAGGATTGCTTGAATGAGAAGAGAGTCTGGCCTGGGAGAGAGCCTTTATTGAAAAGTTGTTCATTCAAGGTATGCCTGGAGTGAGATGTTGGTTTCTGGAGGCCCTTAGCAAACCTTCCTGGGGAATGTAAGGTCGAGGATTGATTGGGAGAGGGTGGGGATAGAGGTAGGTCCTCTGTCCTAGTCACTTTCTGCCTCCACCCTTTGAGGAGAAGTACTTTGCTTTCCACTCTTCCTGCTTTTATTCTGGTTCCTGTTATGATCCTTTTGAGTTGTCATACCTTCCAAAGACATTTGATTTATATTAGGCACTCTTTGGGTCTCTCAAAACCTTCCAAGAGCAATAGATATATAAGACTCTAATTTTGGAATTCCAGGACTCTTGGAGAAATATTTTTGGATAAGGGGACCACTGTGGAGTCTCTCATTCTTTCTACATGGGTAGCTATCATGCTTCTGGTCCAACAGCTGACCACAGCCTCTAAACTAGAAGCAAATAGAGATAGTCAGAACAACAGACAAGAGTTATTTCTCTGTTTCCATTACTTTGTTGCCGCCTCTGAGGATGTTGTATTCAAAACTTGATATAGCAAATAACACCACAAGAAGAATGGGAGGAAATGGAGGGGTCAATTCCCTGGGACCATTTCATATAAAGATGGTGTAAGCTGTAGATGGTGAACTTTGTCAGGAGATAATTCTCCACCAAGAGGCACTCCTTCTTTTATACTCAGTCACATTTACTTTGCAGGAAATCCCTTCCAGAATATTCCATGAAAACTTAACGTTTTCTACTGTAGCAATTTTATAAAACCTGGAATAAGAAACTGTACCCACACAATTTTAACTGTCATGTATTCTGAGTCTTGCTATTGAAGAAACATGAAGATATGATAAAATGATATGAGTTTTAGAGTAGGACAAATCTGGGTTCAGATTATACCATTTATATTATTTATACCATTAATTATACTATTTATTTATAAGTGGAGCTTTAAACAGTTTATTTAAATTTTTTTGGCTGTAAAATATAGGTGATCACTGGTAAATTACTGTAGGGATTAAATAAAATATGTAAATCACCTCACAATCATTATATATTAGTGTCCTCTTTCTACAAAGCAAATATAAGTTAAACCAGAAAGGGAGTTGAGATTTTTCTTTCTTCCATAATTCTTTATACCATATTTCCCAGGAAGCAAGAAAATAACAATGGTTGTTCTTCTTCCTTGTCACAATAGCAATACTATCTCTTGTGTGTGTATAACATGTAATGCTTTCCAAAGAATGTTTATTTCCATATTCCCTTCATATTTGTTCGTCATCCCTTACCCATTGATGTTGAGTTGATTCCGATTCATAGCGACCCTATAGGACAGAGTAGAACTGCCCCATAGTGTTTCCAAAGAGTGGCTGGTGGATTCAAACTGCCAGCCTTTTGGTTAGCAGCCAAAATCATAACCACTAATGCCACCAGGGCTCATAGGTCGTCACAGCCTTCCCATAATGCACACTGCTTCAATCCTGGGTCAATAGCTGGATAACTATGATTTTAATAGAAAAGAAACACAGATTTTTAGGAGTGGTGATTTGGAAGTAAGACCAGGACCATGGAAGAGGCTGAGAGAGAGAACAGATTCCATTCCTGATTGCCAAGACCTCATCCTCCAATTGGCAACACAAGGCCAACACACGCAACAGTCAATAAAAATGCTTGTCAGTGTGTGATTAAGAGCAGAATGAGGAGATTCCCAAAAGCTCCAGTTCTTCAGAGAAGGGTGTGAGCAGGGCAAACTGGAATAGCCCAGGAAGGTCATGTGGCATGTGAGCTAGTCCTTGCAGGAAGAATAAACTGAACACAAAAGGAAGATGAGTAAAAACAGAGCACTTGCCACAGCAGCCAAAGTCAGAGATTCCCCACCCTGCCTGCATGTTAGAATCACCTAGGGAGTTTTCTTAAAACTCTGATGTCTGGTCCCCACCCCTAGAAATTCTTGTTTAATTGGTTTGAGGTAGAGGCCAAGCATCAAATATTTTTTAAAGTTTCCCTTCCTGATTCTAGTGTGCAGTCAAGCTTGAGAATCTCTAGAAGTCTGTCTTGTAGATTTATTCACACCCACAGAATTTCTACATCATATTTGCGACAATTAGATTATGAGTTCAGATTTTGTTTCTTGGGTTTTTTGTAAGTCTTCTTGAACACAGATGGATATTTCCATAGATTATTTATTATAAATTATCATAATTTTATTATTGTGTGCTGTTGAGTTGATTCTGACTCACAGCAACCCTATTATAAATTGTAACTGTACATTTATTGTATTTATTATTTTATAACCATAATTCTATGAAATAAATATATTTTTTAAAAACATAAATATAAGGAAAACATATAAAGAAGGTGCTCTGGGAGCTTAAATAAAGAGTGGGGCCCTGAGGAAAAAATCCTGCTCATTCTTAGGATCTTAACTCAAACATTACTTCTTGGCAAAATCTTCCCTCATTCACAGGCCAGATCAGATCTTTCTGTTAATAAGTCCTCTTTGCACTATGTATCCTGTCTTCATAGCACTTATCAGAATTAGTGATTATAGGTTTATTTGTCTGATTACTTGATTAAATTCTATCTCTCCCAATAGACTGAGTTCCATAAAGGCAGATCCTTATCTGGCGTTGCTTATCATTGTTTCTCCAGAGTCTAGCAAGTACGGTGCCTAGCCATATATTATTGAATGATTGAATGAAAGAATGAATGAATTATGAATGAACTCTTGCAAGTGTTCTGTGCTCTTACAACTCTCCCAGTATGAGGGAAGGCTTCCATGAGATTATGATATTTCAACAGCTCTTAAGAGGATGAGTAGAGAACAGATAAGTGAAGAGAGAAAGAAGCGCCCTCAAGGCAGAGGGAATAGCGTTGTGATGAGAGAAAGTATGACATAGTTATGAAATTTAGAGACAGCTAGTGTGGCTGGAGAAGAACTGGTGGCGCAGTTGTTAAGTGCTTGGCTGCTAACTGAAAGGTCACCGATTCAAATCCACCAGTCGCTCCATGGGAGAAAGATGTGGCAGTCTGCTTCCATAAAGATCACAGCCTTGGAAACCCTATGGAGCAGTTCTACTTTGCCCTAAAGGGTCTCTATGAGTCAGAATCAACTCATTGGCAATAAGTTAGTGTGGCTAGAGGAGTCCCTGGGTGACACAAATGGTCAAGGGCTCAACTACTAACCGTGAAGTTGGCAGTTCAAACCACCCAGAGGCTCCTCAGAGGAAAAGCCTGGTGATCCACTTCCACAAATCCACAGCCTTGAAAACTCTAGGGAGTAGTTCTACTCTGCAAGAGAAAGGGAGACTCTTCTGGAGGGCTGAGTGGGAGTTTGTGACAGCCAGGATAAGCGTAGTGATAGAGATGGAGAGAAGCAGATGGAAGAACATTTAGGAAGTAGGAGAATGATTTTTTTTTAAAATATTCATAGTAGAAGAATAAGTGGGGGAAGACTGAAAGAAAACTCTAAAAGGTTAATAATAGTTATCATTAGGAGATGTAGGAGCAGTGCCAACGAGTGACTTCAAAGGACCCTGGCCTTTGTTCTGTAATATCTTTTACCCCAAATAACAACATAATCTAGGTAAAAACAGTGTGCTACTTACAGTGCAAATACAACCTCAAGACAGGTCTTTTTTTTTTTTTTTTTTAGTAGACTTTATTTTTTAGAGAAGTTTTTATTTACAGAGAAATTGTGCATAAAGTACAGAGAGTTGCTACATACCCTCTCCTTGTCCCCCTGCACAGTTTCTCCTCTTATTAACATCTTGCATCTGTGTGGTACATTTATTACATTTCATGGCCCAATACTGATCTACTATTAACTGAAGTCCATAGTATACATTAGGGTTCACTCTTTGTATTGTACAGTCCTATGGATTTTGACAAATGCATAAGGTCATGTACTCACCGTTACAGTATTATAAAGAATTGTTTCACTGTTACCAAAATTCTAAATCAACATTTTAAAATATCGTTTGGTAAGTGTTTTTGTATTTTACGTCATTTCCACATCACAACTTTATTGTTTTCCCAATCTTTCCAAATAGGAAAGTGAAATACAATGAAGACAAAAATATTGCCCCATATTAACAGGTTAAAAATGGCTGAGCCAGAATTCAAACCCAGATGCATCTGATTGCAGAGCTCAGACTCCTTATCATAAAATCAGGTCTTCAAACTAGTTCATTCTGGTTCAACCCCTTGCTAAGAATCTGCGTTTCCAATTCCCAGATATACGGAATCAGAATCTACAGTTCAACAAGATCCGGAGGTGATTCTTATGTATCTCCAGGTGATTCTTATAAGTAAGATAGATAAGAATCACCTGGGGATCTTGTTAACCTGTAGATTCTGATCTCGGGTGGAAATCTTCAAAGCCTTGCATAAAACCCCTTTGGCCCTTCTCCACCACGTGGCAAACCGCAGCCTGCACTCCACCTCTTCCAGGAGGGATTTGGAGCCAGGCTTTCACAGTAATGTGGCAATAGCATTTCTCTGTGCAATCATCCCTTTTAGCTTGCCTTATTCTGACACCATATTTCCTGTAGAATAGGAAGTGCTGTGGAATATGGGAGCTTTCAGATGTGGAGTTGATTGAAATGGGTGAAGTTTGTTTTCTTTTATGTTCTGTTTCCCTCTCATGCTTTCCTAAGCTAGTGGATCCAGATGGCTGGAATCATCAATTAAAAACAAAGAGACCACTAGGAAAGGAGAAGGAGAGATACCAAGTGGCAATTAGGGATGCGACAGCTGAAATGGCTTCATGATGGTAAAGATTCTTTCATCCAAGAAGAATGTGTGTGCAAATTAGAGTGTTTTTCTCCTTTTGGACTGTAAAGGCAATTTAGCATTAATAAATTGCCACCAGAATTCTTTATTTCTGTAAGAAAATATGTGCTGGTGGATGTTTCCACAGGAATCAATGTGTGTCATTTAAATTATGGATTGGCTGATGTAAAAAGTTTGAAAAAGCAAAGAGGCACAGAGGCCTCTCTTGGGCTGCCAGGCTCCCGAGACCCATTGTCAGGCAGTGCGTTTGACTAGTTGGGAGACTACCGCCTGGAAGACAGACATTTTCAGTGTCCACCAGTCCCACCCCAAATCAATACACAAAGTAAAGCTTTAAGCAGCTGTTGTTGAGTTTATTCCAATTCATGGAGTGTCAGAGTAGAACTGTGCTCCATAGGGTTTTCAATGGCTGATTTTTCAGAAGTAGATCGATCGCTGGGCCTTTCTTCCAAGGCACCTGTGGGTAGACTTGAATTACCACCCTTTTGGTTAGTAGCTGAGCACATTAACTACTTTCACCATCCAGGGACTCTAGGTAAGCCTTAGCACCCTGGAAATAATTTGATTGCCCAATCAGTTTCTTATTTGACAGTCCATACAACAATTATAAGCTTCTCTCAAGTTCCAGTTATAAAAAGAAGTGGGAGGGGAAGAGGGAATGAGAGAGAAAGAGAGATTGAGAAACAGGGAAAGAGAGAGATTAAGAGAGAGAGAGGTGAGGGATAAAGAGACAGAGGAGAGAATGAGAGAAAACTGGGGGAGGGGAAGGGAGACGATGGCATAGAAGAGGGGGAGAACACCCTTAACTGGAAATAACTAGGCAAAAAAATTACAAACCACTTTAGAAATAAATGTAGTTGTATTTTTTTCAGATACTTGTAATATTGCAAATTAGGTTAAATAACTGTTTCTATGTAATAGAGTCACTAGGAGCAAATTTAGGGACTACCTTGAAATGATTTCTAATTAGCTCATATGTATCAAAAAACTTTAAACATGTTTGAAAGCAGTTTTACTCTCATGTATAGAATCAATTTGTTTGGGAATTTACGATTTTTTTCCATACATGAACTTAGATAAACTTCACCTAAGGCAGTCTCTAAATTATCAAAAATTTCAATGAATAAAATTCAAATGATTGAGGTCTGACTCTATTCTTCTTTCCTGAAACAAGTTCCCTTTCCCCTGTGGCTTCCTGTTCAGTGAGGCCAAGACAAAACAAGGAAGAGTGATATAAATGAGTGTTGCCTGTCCCTTCTTCAATCTTGTTCTACATCCAATCTTATATGCTGTTCCCCTCTACATCTTCACCAGGATCTGACTGCCAGGTGTCACCCCAGACTAATGAGGGCAATGTTACCCACTCCACCAGAAGGGCAGTTCCTTGAGGCCAGGATTTTTGTCTTTGTTACCCCAGGCCTGGCACATGTCAGAGCACAATCCTTATTTGTCGATAGACATAGTTGACCTATCTGCTTTCTAGACTGAACTTTACCATGGCTTCAAGTAACAGACGTCTTTTCCCACACAAGGAAGCATAATGCTTCCATTGGATACCACCCTCTGCACCCTCTTAGCTAGATTCCTTGGGCTTGCTATCCTGCAACTGATCTGGTACTAACCATAACTTAGAACTCTAGCTATAACTATCTTTTCTACTGTTCTTATCTGGTTTATGTCCTGGACTCTGGTACTTACTACCCCTGTCCTGGAATTGGCTCCGTTTCACAATACTGCTTCCACAGGTCTACATAAATCCAAGGTGTTCCTGCTAAGTTCCTGATGAGCAGTCATGAGACTTTCTCTAGCTGAACTGTCACAGAAGGGACCAAATAGTAGAGACAAGTGGATAATTTGTAAAGAAACTCAACTTCATGTCTTGGTCTAAATTACTGGTTCTCAAACTTTAGTGCATAAAAATCACCTGAAGATTAGATTCCTTGGCCTCCCATCCCATTGCCCCTCAAGATGATTCCGACTCATAGTGACCCTATAAGACGGAACAGAACTACCCCACAGGGTTTCCGAGGCTGAAATCTTTATGAAAGCAGGCTGCCTCATCTTTCTCCCATGGAGCAGCTGGTGGGTTCCAACCACTAACCTTTCCATTAGCAGCTGGCACTTAACCACTGCACCACCAGGGCTCATTTTCCTGACCTCACCACCAGGGAATCTGATTCAGTAAGGCTGGGTGGTGGTGCCCTAGGAATTTGTGTTTAAACAAGCCAAATGATGCTGATCAGGAGGTCCAAGACCACCTTTGAGAGCCCCCCAGACTTTTATAGTCTTCACCCTCATTCTCTTCATTTCCAGTGTCTGGACATTTCTAAATTTATACAGAGACCCTGATTAAGAAAGTTACAGGGTGGATTCCTCTGGGTTTCATTTTATTTAGCTTATTATTTCTGACTAAAGGGAGTAAGGGTAGAAGTAAGAGAAAGCAATCCTCACCAGAAAGACAAATCAGAAGACATAGGGGTACTCTAACCAAGGTACCTCTTTTTATATGTTTTAATGGTAAAAATATGTATTTTTTTAATTCGACAATATGAAGCCAAGAATTAGAAGAGTAACTTAGGACTCAATTGTGTTTCAAACCCCACCCATGTGTTTTGAATTGAGAATACTGGAGCTACAATGGCAGAGTCAGCAAAGCCACTAGGCTATTTAGTCATCGTCTGGAATCTTCTGATTTGGTGAGTCCTAGCCCTGCTTGCTTTCAAAATATTAACAGGTTTTCAATGATTTCCAGGACTGTCATGAGTTCTCAAAAACAATTTAATTTCAGTTTAATTTTATTTAAACAGAGAAATTTCTATTTAAGTAACATCCATAATGCAATAAAGGAAAAACAAAATGATGTCAGATATGATTCTTTCTTGGAAAAATGTTTGCTCTATATCTCTTTAAAGTTAACTTATTTGTATAGAAAAAGGTCTGAAAGGATATTCACTAAAATATCAACAGTGATTTTCTCTAAAGAGTAGAAATTTAGATTAGTTCAAATTTCTGCTTTTTTACTAGTGTTTCTGTTCTGAATTTTTCTAAATTAACTTGTACTAATATGTAACAATAAACTCTAAATAGTGAAAAAAAACTCTTCCTGAACAGCAGAGTTACCAGTCGGAAATAGTTTGAGATCACTGTGTCAATGTTTAGCTCATAATAAATCTTTCTCCATTTTCTAGAACTTCTTTTTCTTTAGTTTTCCTCCCCCCACCCCCAAGATTATTCCTTCTCAGAGACATTGAAAAATACATACCTGATACAATGAATCTCACCTTTGTATTCTCTCTCTTGATAAGTTACTTCCCTTGGATATCTTTCTATAGAGAAGTTTGCACCTCTGAGTATACACCCCGATTCCACATACCTTAGATATATATAATCTGGTTGTATTATTTTTTTAAATTGTTTTCCTTCTGATTGATAAGCAATACATACTCATTTATAAACAATTTTGAAAAGAAGAAAATAAAAATCATGCATAATTTCATTATCCAGAGTAACATATTAGAATATTAGCAGTCATTATTTTCTCCCAATCTTTTACATATGTGTATGTATGTATACATATATGTGTATATGTATACACATGCACGGATTGAATGTGTATGTGTGCGTGCATGCGTATGGACCCTGGTGGTGCAGTGGTTAAGCGCTCCACTGCTAACTGAAAGCTCTGAAGTTTAAACCCACCAGATGCTCAGTGGGAGAAAGACCTGGCAATCTGCTTCCATAAAGATTACAGCACTGGAAACCCTATGGGGCAGTTGTACTCTGTACTATAGGATTGCTATAAGTCGGAACCTGGTGGCACAACAGTTAAGCACTTGGCTGCTAACTAAAATGTTGGCAGTTTGAACCCACCCAGCAGCCCCTCAGGAGAAAGACCTGGTTATAAAGATTATAGCCAAGAAAACCCTATGGGGCAGTCTTACTCTGTCACTCTATCACAGGCGGTCACTATGAGTCAAAAATCAATTCCACAGCACCTAACAATAACACCACACATAGTTGAGTGCCATTCACTGGGCACATGAGAAGAAAATATTTGATTGAGGGCCAAAACAAAGCTATCTCAGTATAAACAAAGTAAAATAAAGCACAGAGAAAATGGTTGATTTTATTTTTCATGTATAAAAATTTTATTTTTATTTATTCATATTTCTCAATCCACATTAAAGAGCAAGTGACAAATTGGGGAAATATTTGTAATATACAATAAATGGTTAATACTTTAAATACAGACTCCATAAAAGTCACTAAGAAAAACATTAGACCATTTAATAGGAATTAAGATAATGACTAAGCTGCTATGACAAAGATGCAAAAAAAAAAAAAAAAAAAAACAATGGTTCCACTAAGGTTAAATTTCATTTCTCTCTCATGTAAGAGGAAAACTGATCTATGGTACAGGTCAGCTCTGCTCCATGCAGTCACTGAACTTTCTTCCATGTTGTTCATTTTTCTCCAGGGCATTGTCCTCATCTGCATAGTCAAGCTGACTTGTGACTTCCTCTAGCTCCCAAGCAGTGGCAAGGGAAAAGAGAGAGAAATCAGGGCAAGGGATTATCTTTCAAACAAGAGAAGAGAAAACTGAACGTATTACTCGTATTACTTCCACTCAATTTCCACTGGTGAGAATTTGGTCACATGGTCATGCCCACTGCCAGGCAGACTGGAAAATACACTTTTTAACTGGGAGTTTATGTGCACAGGAAGAAGGAAGACTAGATTTTGAGGGTACTGCTAATGCTGTGGAGCCCTCATGGCATAGTGGTTAAGAGCTCTGCTGCTAACCAAAAGGTTGGCAGTTTGAATCCACCAGCTGTTCCTTGGAAAGCCTATAGGGTAGTTCTACTCTGTCTTGTAGGGTCACTATTAGTCGGAATCGACTCGATGGCAATGGGTTTTTGGTTTGGTTACTGATGCTCTGCCTTAGTACCCAAGAGAAAAAAGGCTTACAGAAGAATATGAACACATAAATATAAAAGACTAAAGCTGGCCGGTTAGATCAGCTGGTTAATGAAGGTACTGAGCTGTCTCATGGCATACAAAGATGGGAATGTTTCTGAATCTTGGGAAGACAATTGAACCAAGGAGTGGAAGATGGTGGAGATTATCCGCTTCTTTACAGAGATCTGCTTTACACTTCTCTCTCTATGCAAACTGGTCTCTTTTTCTCAGGTCACATCATTGATATAGACGGGTGCTGATGGCTTCCAAGTTCAATATGATAGTTCCAGTCTCAAAGAATATCTGAATATTTTTCCCAGGCCCAATGTCAAATTCTCCGGAAGGAGACCCTAATTGGCCCACTTGACCATTGCTAGCCTTATCAAATATGGACAGTGTGGTAAGGTCACAAACATGACCTCTAGGAGCTGACCTCTGAATGGAAGTTAGTAAAAGGGACCCCACTGAGCTAGACAGACACTTACATCAATAAAAACTGGTAGAAGACCTATTGGATGGGTACACACTTGACTGTGAAAGGGAAAATTCAGGTTCCTGCCTTCAAGGAGATAACGTTATTTCAGCAACAGATAGTGTGATGTCTGTATGTTAGGTAGAGTTATATTTTTATTATTGTCAACTATTCAGTAGCCCACAGCTTCACAGATGATTTTCCACTTAGATATAAGTTTCCTATACTGATATACAATATACTGATATACAAATTTTAAAGATATAGTTGGAGGTACCAATATGAACTCATGGTTTTAAATGTAGAGAGACAGAGAAATAGAAAAATAGATGTATATGTGTGTGTATACACTGAGAAAGAGAAAAGTGGCCTGACATCCAGGAACAAGCTAGCACTCTTAACTAGGACTTGATGTTCTCCTGTTGAGAATAAATGGTCTCACAAAACACCAACGTCCGACAACTCCACTCTGACCATCTTATAGCATCCAAGGATGAGGATGTTCCTGAAGTGAGACCAAAAAAAACAAGGCACTTTGTAACCTTATTTATGCACAGATAAAAACAAGGGCACTGTGCAATAATGACCAAACATCCCCCTATTCTAGTTAATGTAAGTAACTGCTTCTTCTTTACAAATTACAACTTTAGCCTCACTCTAGTCTCCCCTCCTTCTGGATAAGATTTATTAAGATTCCAAGTCAGAGAATTACTCCGCTTCCTGAGAGTATCCAATTCAGAGCAAATTCTCATTTCCTTAAACCCTTCTCAAAACCATCTGTCATGGACTGAATTGTGTCTCCCAAAGATATCTGTCAGCTTGGCTACGTCATGATTCCCAGTATTGTATGATTGTGTAATCTGATGTGATTTCCTTATGTGTTGTAAACTCTATCACTATGATGAGGTTATATGTGATCTCCTTATGTGTTGTAAACTCTATCACTTGTAATGAGGTTATACGGGTGACGTCTACAAGACTGGATAGTGTCTTAAGCAAATCTCTTTTGAGATATAAAAGAGAGAAGCGAACAGAGACACACGGGAACCTCATACCACCAAGAAAGCAGTACTGGGAGCAGAGCACATCCTTTGGACCTGAGGTTCCTGTGCTGAGATGCTCGCACACCAAGGGAAGACTGCTGCATCACCAGAACCTTCCTCCAGAGCCAACAGAGAGAGAAAGCCTTCTCCTGGAGCTGATACCCTGAATTTGAACTTGCAGCCTACTGGACTGTGAGAGAATAAATTTCTCTTTGTTAAAGCCATCCACTTGTGGTATTTCTGTTACAGCAGCACTAGATGACTAATATACCATCTAACATGAGCCCCCATCCTATAAATCCTTTCTAACACCTTCTTACTAAGATGCCCCATGGCTCCCCATAGTGTGCAGTATCCCCCATTGCATGAAGCAATAACAACAAGTTCAACTACAGGTGTGTTCCTGGTGGCCTTTGGCTGGAGGGCACTGACCTATAGTACACATATATTCCCTAAATCTGTCAGCTGAGGGGCCTAAAAGCAAGCATGCTCCAATAGCCATGAGTACCACTAGCATCAAGATACTAGATTCTGAATATCATTTCCCAATAATAGGCAGCAAGGCTTCTTGGAGAGATGGCTGCTTCAAGGACTGGGGCAGGGAAAGTACAAAATGAGCCCGGAACATCTTGTGGTAACAGGAAACAAAGAAGTATTTAAAAACAACAGGAACATATCAAAAAAGACACAGGAACCAACATGAAGCAGCTCCTGATGACCAAATCTGAGACAATTTGAACAAAAGAATAATATAATAATGAATTATATACTCATAGAATAAGAATCCATGAGTCCATACTGATATACATAATTGAATAAATAAATAAATAAGAAAGAACTGCTCTTCCTTATGTTATAATTCCAACAAATAAATGTAGAAGGAAGATGGAAACAGAAAATTATCATTTGGCAAATACTAAATGTTTCGGGCAAGAATAATTAACAGATTAAAAAAACTTAATGGAGAAAAGTATGTTGAGAGATAAGATATTTTCATAGTCTCCAAATATCTTCCCACAAAAATAAAATGGTAACTTTAAAGTGGAGAAAACTGGTAAACACTATCTTAAGTCATCAAAGTTAACATCACTGGTAAAGGAACAAATCTTAAGGATATGCCTCCTGAGGTGCTGCACTGAGAAGAACGCAACGTCAGCTCTGTGATCTTCTTGATCATGAAGAAACATCTGACAAACCCGAGCTGAAGGACATTCTACAAAAATAATTGGCCGGTACATTTCAAAAGTGCCAAGACCATAAAAGACAAAGGAAGTCTGGGGGACTGTTCCAGATTAAAGCAGACACATAAACTAATGGCTGTGTGTAATCCTGGACCAGAAAAAGGACAGTAATTGGTAAAATAAGATTAAGGTTAGATGATAGTATAATATCAATGCTAGTTTCCTCATTTTGATAATTACACTATGATTATATAAGATGTTAACATTTAGGGAATCCAGATTAAAAGTATTCAAGAATTCTTAATACTATATTTGAACATTTTTGTAAGTCTGAAATTATTTCAAAATGTAAATTTTACAGGATTAAAAAATTAAAAAATAGCCTCTACGTCTATATCCTTTAAACATTCAAAAGTCACATGCCAGGAAAGCCTCATTTGGGAATAATTAACACATATGTTAGATGAGGAAAATTGCAAAAAATATATACTACCTAAATGTCAAATTTCATGCATGTTCAGTCTCAGAAATTACTGGTGCTCATATTACATGGAAGTGAAAGGTTGCCCAGGCAACTCTTCACCTCGAACCATTTTTCATGCATTTTCTCTTGTTATCTTGTTTTCCCTATTTCCTGACTACTATTGCAGTTTTGGAGCCTTGGTGGTGTAATGGTTAAGAGCTTGGCTGCTAACCAAAAGGTTGGGTGTTCGAATCCACCAGCCGCTCCTTGGAAACCCTATGGGGTGGTTCTACTCTGTCCTATGGGGTCTCTATGAGTTGGAATCAACTCCACAGCGAAGGCTTTGGTAGGTTGTTTTTTACTGCAGTTTCACTTACTTTTTATCAGTTTGACTTACTATTTATCTCTTAAATGGCTATGTGTTTTTCAATATTTCTTTAAAAATATTTTTAACAAAATAAATTAACCAGTACTTGCAAAAATCACCCATAATCCCATCCTGTTTTTAAAATTGTAATTTTATTTAAATATGTAAAATAAACCATATGCATTCTTAACTTTGCCAATGCTACAAAGTAAAAACATGATTATAACTGTCATTATTTTGCATTTGTCATGCCTAAGGCTATATCTACCCAAAGCCACAGGAAAATGTAATCAACCAGATGTTTGGGCCTAAAAAAAGGCAAACAGATGGCTATTAGAAACATCTGATGTTTGTATAGATTATTCCAATTTTACCCAAATGTTTAGCTTCATCTAGACATAGTCAGTGTGTATCATCTCCCTACTTAGACTAACACAGATTCTTTCACACTCCCAGTATCTCTGAGGTCCAAAAACGCCTCACACATATATGATGCTATAGGTTGTTCACCTTAAGATGAAAAGACATCTCGCAGTAATCTTAATTGATGCTACAATGTTTGATTGTTCTGACAAACGCTAGGAATGGCAAAAGTATGTCACCTAATGCTAGTTAGCAGTGATGACAATCAAAAGCTTAGTCTTGAACAGGTTCCTTATTCATAGTAATGAATCAGCTCCAGAGTTTGGAATAGCCCTGCAGCGACAGTGTTCCATTTGCTTAGAAACAATACCTTATCTGGCACATTGAAGGTAGAGAAGGCAAACTGCAACCCCCACCGCTTAGCTCCAAAACTTCAGTGACAATAGGGACCTTTAGTAGGTTCTGGAACTATCTTGTCTCCCCAGGGAATTTCTCTATCACAAGATGTACCAGTGGTATAGTAGAAGTCCTAGAATGTTTTATGAATGCCCTTGCCAGTATTAGGAAGTAACTGTAAAATTTTGTTTTAAATATTACAACATTAAATAAACATGAAAGATCATTATAATCATCATCATGATTACCTCTGGGTCTCCTTAAGGCTCCTCTAGGAACCTGTCTTAGTCAGCACTACAGCCCCACTACATAAACAACCACTGCTAGATACCACTTAATGTTCCTGTTCCTAGAATTACAAAAGACTGAGGATGAGGGTAGTGACTATTGTGAGTGTGTGCAAGTATGGGTGTGGTTTGGAAAAATGCTAACTACTAGCCCCGTGTATCTCAGCCCATCCACCTTGTGCTGGTATCACCTTACCTTATTTTAGAAGACATAGCTTCCTTAGAACTGAAGGAAAAAATAGCTTGATATGCAGACTTGTAGACATTTTATATTCACCTCTGTATTAGAAGCACTGTTACTGCTGTTTTGCTGGGTGCTGTTGAATCAATTCCAACTCATAGCAACCCCATGTGACAGAGTAGAACTGCCCCCATAGAGTTTTCTAGGCTGTAATTTTTACAGGAGCAGATCGCCAGGCTTTTCCCCCTCAGAGCCTCTAGATGGGTTCAAACTGCCAACCTTTCAGTTAGTAGCCAAGCTAACTGTTGCATCACGAAGGGTAGCACTCTCCAGTGCCAGGAACCCTTTAAAATAACCAAAAACATGAGTCAAGCCATTCCATAAGAAATGACTGATCAGACCTGAAAAAAATGGAGCTATACCATTGTTTAAATACCTTTATTGAGATATAGTGGACATACCATGAAGTGTACATATATAAGTATAAAACTTGATAAAATTTTACATGACTACTCCTATGAAATCATCACCAGAATAAAAATTATGAACTTATCTATGACTCCAAAATTTCCTTATGTCTCTTGTTAATCTCTACTTCCCAATGCCTCCAGCCACCCCCCAACTCCTCCCCCATTACCCAAATAACTACTGATCTTCTTTCTGTCACTTTGAATTCATTTGAATTTCCTAGAATTTTTTATAAATGGAATCATGTAATATATGGCCGTTTTTGTCTGGTTTCTTTCATTAGCATAATTATTTTGCAATTCATCCATATTGTTGTATGTATCAGTTGTTCATACCATTTTATTGCTGAGTAGTATTCCATTCATCTGTTGATAGATATTTTGGTTGTTTTGTTTCCAGTTTTGGACTATTACAAACCTACTATAAATTTTCATATACAATTCTTTGTATGAGCATATGTTTTCTTTCTCTTGAGTAAAATATCACGGCTGGATCATATGGTAGGTGGTTATTTAACTTTTTAAGAAACTGCTAAACTGTCTTCCAAAGTAGTGACATTTTCACCAGGTATATATGAGAGTATTAGTTCCTCTAAATCCTCACCAATACTTGTTATGATCAGTCCTTTTAATGTTAACCATTCTTTTG
Source organism: Dugong dugon (assembly GCA_030035585.1). Lineage (NCBI taxonomy): Eukaryota > Metazoa > Chordata > Mammalia > Sirenia > Dugongidae > Dugong > Dugong dugon. Next base: position 160,949,711 of record CM057462.1, read on the forward strand.
GGTGGGAGTGGCATCTTTTTGTGATTTTAGTTTATATTTCCCTAATAACAAATGATGTTGAGCATTTTTTCATATCCTTAGTTGCCATCTGTATATCTTATTTTGTGAAGTGTCTATTCAAACAGTTTGCCCATCTTTTTGAGCTGCTTGTTTTTCTTTTTGAGTTTTGAGAGTTCTCCCAATTTGTCACTTTTTTTCTTTTAAGCTACATGCTTTTGGTATTTTGTCTAAAAAATCTTTACCTAATTCAAAGTCACTAAGATATTCTTCTATGTTTTTGCTAGAAATCTTATAGTTTTACATTTTACGTTTAGGTCTATGATCCATTTTTTGTTTCTTTTTTATATGCTATGAAGTACTGATCAAAGTTTACTTTTATATATGGATATTTAACTGTTCCAGAAACAGCATTTATCCATTGAATTTATTTTGCATATTTGTTGATAATTATTTGTCCATATGTGCAAGGTCTATTTCTAGACACATTATTCTGTTCCATTGATCTACTTGTCTATTTTTATGCCAGTATCACACAGCCTTGCTTACTGTAGCTTTATAAGTCTTGAAATCAAATACTGTTTGTCCTCTAACCGTTCTTTCAAAGTTGTTTTGACAAGTCTAGATCCTCTGCATTTTCATGTGAATTTTAGCATCAGTTTGTCAATTTCTACCAAAAAAAAAAAAAAAAAAAAACTTGCTGAAGTTTGATTGGCAATGCATTATCTCTATAGCTCAATTTGGGGAGAACTGACATGTTAACAATATTGAGATTTTCAATCTATGAAAATGACATACCTTTCCATTGATTTAGGTCTTCATTAATTTCTCATAGATATGGAACACAGTTCTACTCTGATACACATGGGTTGCCGTAAGTCAGAATTGAGTGGACGACAACAGATTTCTGGTAATTACTATTTTAGCAATGGCCCACACATGTTGTTATGCTTTGTTTTCATTTTCACTGAGTTCAAACCACTTTTTAATTTCTCTTTTGATTTCTTCTTTAACCTAATGGCTGTTTAGAAATGTGTTATTTAGTATCCAAGGTTTGGGGATTTTCCAGAGCTCTTACTGTTATTGATTTCTAATTTAATTCCATTGTGGTCAGAGAACATACTTTGTATGACTTGAATCCTCATCCTCTACTGCCATCTGTATCTTTGTTCCTCTGTATGTAACATGTCTTTTTTTCCTTTGGCTGCTTTTAAGATTTTCTCTTTTCATTAGCTTTGAACAATTTGATTAGGATGTGATTAACTGTAGTTTTATGTTTTTTGTTCTTGGAGTTCATTGAGTTTCTTGGATCTGAGGGTTTATGGTATCCATCAAATGTGGAAATTTTTCAGTTATTACTTCTTCAAATAGTTTTCTACATCCATCATCTTCTTTAGAAACTCCAGTTATACGTATATTAGAATGCTTGAATTTGTCCCTTAGCTCATTGATACGGTGTCTATTTTTTTTATTCCTTTTTTCTCTTTGTGTTTTATTTTAAGTTTTTGCTATTTCTGTGTCTTCAAGTTCTCTATTCTTTTCTTCTGCAGTGTCTAATCTGGCTTTAATCCAATCCAATATATTCTTCCTCTAGGACAGTGAAGTTTCTAGAGATGAAAACTTCATTACAAGAGTTTCTGTAAGACATGAATCTATAGATAAAATTGCACACGTACACCAGGATATATGTAGAGGGTAACATTTTGGAAGCATTCAAATATCAATTGGTGTGGGAAATGGATAAATAAAATGTAGCATTTTCATATATTACAGCAGGTTTTCTCAACTATGGGTCTGGGAGAGAATTAATTCCTAATGGCCTGGTGGTGCAGTGGTTAAGAGCTTGGGTGCTAACCAAAAGATCAGCAGTTCCAATCCACCAGGCTCTCCTTGGAAACTCTGTGGGCAGTTCTACTCTGTCCTATAAGGTTGGTATGAGTCAGAATTGACTCGACGGCAACAGGTGTTTTTGTTTTTTTACGGGTAAGGTGTTCATTACATATAATGAATCAACATCTTCCTTTGCATCTAGAATGGTACTAGTTATGTACCAAGCTTGGGAGAATTGAGAAGACAGTTATTCATATCATTTTCTTGGGTTCTGAGGTTGAGGAACACTACTTGAGAATGGCTGTCACATGGCAATAAAATTAAATTAACTTGAACTATATGTAGCAATATGGACATATCTCACAAAACATAAGAACAAGTTTAAAAACCAAGGTGCAGTAAAATACATACAATATGAAATCATTCATGTAAATTTTTAAAACATAATGTAGTATTACATATTATTCTTGGATATTATTTAAATATGTAGTACAAAGTCTAAAAACATACTGGGAGGATACACATCAAACTAATGAATGTAGTGTTTGGGGAGGAGTAAAGGGAGAATGAAAATGGGAAAGGAGACTTCAACTTTCTAAGTAATATTTTATTTCTTTCATAAATAAAATATACCTGAAGCAACAAGGTCAAAATATTAACATTTATTGATTCTAGATATTGGATGTGCAGGTGTTTGATACCATTTCCATATTTATTAAACTTTTCCCAAAAAATCATGAAATGAAAATTAAAACTTTGCCTAAGGTTTTTTAAAAGAAAAGTAAAAGAAGGCAAATAAGCAAGTAACTCTCCATTCCTCACTCTCTTTCTCTACATTCATGTACTTCTGATGATCTGTCACCAGTGTTTCACAGTAAAGAAGGCCTTTCCACTGTTTTGCCGTATGCTGTCATTCAGCCTGCAAAAGCCTGACTGTTGTCATTCTTGAGTGTGAGTGGGTTGCAAACACTAGAAAAGCTTTTCACAATAACTAGCTGGCTGCGAAACCTGAGCAGACAAAGAAAATTAGCTCTGGTCTCTGGCCAAAATAATTTGCCTACTATAAACAAAATAGACAATTTCCAGTTCCCACCCCATAGCAGATTAAGACCAACTGTTGCTCATTTTCTTCAAATATTTGATAGTTCTTATTCTTTTACATTTCTTATTTATGTCATTACTCTTCTTTTTAACCCATGCGGGGCCCTGGTGGCACAGTGGTTAAAATCTTGGCTGCTAACCAAAGGTCGGCAGTTTGGATCCACAGGTTCCTCCTTGGAAACCCTATGGGGCAGTTCTACTCTGTCCTATAGGGTCACCATGAGTCATAACTAACTCTGTGGCAAAGGGTTTGGTTTGGTTTTGGTTTTAACCCATACAGCACTATTTTCCTTGCTTTTTATTTTTAGAATTGCCACTTCTAACTCGCCTCTGCCTCTCCAAGTCCAAAATTCGATCAGGAATCTGAAAGTTCTGTCTTGTTACTCCTTAGTAAATGATGTCCAGCTTAGTGAGAAGTCTTTCTCTGACTTTTCCTGAAACAGGTTGTTGACCTCACTTCCTGTGCAACTCCAGAAATGATCTCCCATACTTTGCAAACTTGCAGCCACTAAGTTGTTGTTGTTAGTTGCCATCGAGTCAACTCCAACTTATAGTAACCCTACGTACAACAGAATGAAACATTGCCTGGTCCTGCACTATCTTCACAATCATTGGTATGCTCTAGTCCATTGTGGCAGCCCCTGTGTTTTGAGTGCCTTTCAATCTAGGAGGATCATCTTCCAGCATTATATCAGACAATATTCTGTTCTGATGCATAGAGTTCTCATTGGCTAATTTTCAAAAGTGGATCACTAGCCCTTTTTTCCTAGTCTATCTTATTCTGGAAGCTCCACTGAGACTTATCCACTGTGAGTCACCCGCTGGTATTTGAAACAATGGTGGCGTAGTTTCCAGCATCATGGCAACATGCAAGCCACCACAGTATGAAAAACTGGCAGACATAGTGTAGGTTTTCTGACAACTTCCCACTGCCTCTTGTATCACTCAGAGTCTCAGAGGCCCAGCAGGCAAGCCAGTGAACTTGAATTGGCTAAGTGAAATCCCTTCAATGAAATGACTGCAAGGTTATGGCATGAAATATGTGACATTAGGTATAGAGATTAGCAAAAATGGGAAGACATCATCATGTGTTGAGCTAAAGAGGCAAGGAGAATTATTTTCACAGAATCTAGTAAAAAATGGGATGTATATGGTCAGGACCACTCTCTGGGAGCTGTAGTTTTGGAAGGACTCAACTACTTCTAGAAATGGTGCTGAAATAAAGGAGAGACCAAGAGAGAACTATAGTAAACTGTCCTTCCTCTTAACCTCCAATCTCCTACTGGTGGATTCCTTTGGCCAAATCCATCTATAAGCCAGTTAGAAGGGAGCAGGAGCCCTGGTGATGCAGACCTTAGGTATCACCACCTAGGTCCCCAAGCTGGATCAATAGGAGTGAAGACTGTTTTATGTGGGAAGAGGCAAACAGAGCATATCCATGAAGACCTAATGATTCTATATTCATATAGAAACCCTTCCTCTTTTCAGGATCATGTTATTTGACTATGCCACCCTCTACCACTCCTCAATGCTGTCATCTACCTGTCATCACACTTTCCACTACAACTCCTGCCATCATCGTTGGAAACTTCATTGGGTATGTGGATGACCCTTACAACAATCTAGACTCAAAGTTTGTTTACCTCCTTGTCTTAATTCTATCTTAGTCATCTAGTGCTGCTATAACAGAAATACCACAAGTGGATAGCTTTAACAAAGAGAAATTTATTCTCTCACAGTCTAGTAGGCTACAAGTCCAAATTCAGGGTGCCAGCTCCAGGGGAAGGCTTTCTATCTCTGTCAGCTCTGGAGGAAGGTCCTTCCCCTGGTTGAGGAGCTTCTCAGTGCAGGGACCTTGGGTCCAAAGGACGTGCTATTCTCTTGGCTCTTGTTTCTTGGTGGTATGAGGTCCCCATGTCTCTCTGCTTGCTTCTCTCTTGTATATCTCAAAAGAGATTGGCTCAAGACACAATCCAATCTTATAGATTGAGTCCTACCTCATTAACATAACTGCTGCTAATCCCATCTCATCAACATCATAGATACAGGATTTACAGCACATAGGAAAATCACATCAGATGACAAAATGGTGGACAGTCACAATACTGAGAATCATGGTCCAGCCAAGTTGACAGATATTTTGGGGGGACACAATTCAATCCGTGACATTCCTCAAACACAACAAAATTTTCTCTGTCCTAGTTCAGCAATACACAGTAATTAATCTGCTCTCCTAAACTATGGATCATTGCCCTGAGTCTCTCACTTTGTGGTATTACCCTAGCTAGTACAGAGGAAACAGGTTAGGAATGAGGCATGAACTCCCTCAGTTTCCCATTCCCAAATTTAGCAGCATCCATTCATCCTTTTTATTTCACTTTCAAAGAATAGGTTATTTCTCCTGTTCAAGACCTGTGCATCTACCTGTGCTCTTTATCTAATCCTTTCCTGTTTCCTTCAGGGCTTTCTTCCATCAGTCTTCTTCTCTTTATTTCCACTATCACCATCCACAGGCTCAAGTCCTTCTCATTTAAGACAAAAAGAAAAAAAGAAAATGAATATTTCCCTTGATCTAATATCCCCCTCTAGTTGTTATTCTGAATCTTTTATTAGCAAGTTCCTCCCAACAGCCTGCTCTCACTATTTCTACTTCCTTACCCTCTCCCCTACTAGTCATCAAACTACAATTTGTCTTAGCCCCAATCACTCACTCAACTGATCCTTCTCTGGAAAATAACTCTAATAATCTTCGAAAAGCCAAATACAATAAACATTTTTCAGCATCTCTTTGTGGCACTTAACATTGCTGACCATTCCCATTTCCATGCTCTACTCTTGTGAATTCTGAGATAACACTCTCTCCTTAATTTCATCCTACTGATGACTTTTTTTGTTTTTTGTGTTTTTTTTTTTTGTTTTGTTTCCTTTGCTGATTCTGCTAGCTGTGGCTACTCCTTAAATGTTACTGCTCCTGAAAAATATATTTTCGGCCCACTTCTTTTATTCAGCATGATACTTCTAATCAATGTTATCCGTTGCTATCTCAGAATTTCAGCTACCATCTTATGCTAATGGCTTTCAAATTCCTGCCTCCAGCCCAGACCAAATTTTCCTAGTTCCAGACCCCACATATTTATTTAACCAATAGTTAAATAGTACTTTCTGTATCACAGGCAGTGAGCTTTACACATGTTAATTCAGTTAATCCTCATAATAACCATATGAGGTGAATATAGATGAGGGAATTGAGACACTGGAAGGTTATATAATGCGTCCATGTTCATACAATTAGTAATTGACAGAGCCGGAATTTGAACTCATTCTGGTTCCAAAGTCCTTGCTCTTGACCATTATGCTGTGTTACTGTTACATAAATTCTTGTTATCTTCACTTTGATGTTGCTTGGTTAGCTCTAATTCACATATCCAAAATTTGTGTTATCATCTTTCTTCAAAAACCAGCTTTTCCCAGAGTCTAACCAAGACTGGGTAGGCTAATATTCAGAGGGTCCTTCAAATTGATATTATTTAATTATTTGTTCAACATTTAATCAGATAAGGTGGGAGAAACTGATTTAATAAACATTGTATACTTATAGCTTCATGATAAGAAAGAAATGTATTATATCCCTTGACATAATACAACATAACATTTTGATAATTTTAGAATTGTCTTTTTTTCGATAGTTCTTTTATCACTCATAAGTAAATGATATATGACTAAGGATGGAGTTTCACGTCTATGGATACGGTTATGGAATCTTTTTAAAAGTACATTTAAGATTTTTTATTTCCTAGCTTACCAGTATATGTCAACTAAATATTCTATGACCATATTTTGAGTAGTAACACTTTAAATAGATAATGACAAATAAATCAGATGTCATTTGACATGGATCCAATAGGTCAGATTCTTTTTTCATGTATGTGGTAGAACTTTAGAAGAAACCAAAATTGCTATGAAAATAAACTTTTTAACATGTGAATGCATGTTTTATTCACTTAGAGTCTATACAAGTTTGTGCGTAAATTCATTTTAATGAGCTTTGCTAAATGTTTCTAAAACCACAAGCCAGATTTACAAATAAAATTACTTAGCACTTTTCCTATAATATTTGAAACTGAATCAGTCATAATTAGAAACTTGAGGATAAATAAACTCACTTCGTTTTTGTGTATATTCCCTGTGATATAATTTGGTTTCATATTGCTAAATTAAGTGCAACAGGCCACCTAGCAAGATTATAGTAACATCAGAAATTGGTCAAATATTATTTTGCAGTGCATGCTATTGTTTCAGTTCTATACCAAGAGCACTTCTAATCAATTAACTTTCAGTAACAGAATGTTGAAAACAATTTTCCAACATAACAGAAGTTGATGTTACTTGATTTTATTTTTTTGCTTCAAGCTCATGACAGCTTCTAACAAAATAGGAGAAATAGAAACATATTCACTAACTAATTCACTTTCACTGGCCAAAGAAGAATGTGTCCTGATATAAAAAGAGAAAATCTAGGTAACACCACCCCCCGCCCCAACCCCATGTGTTTAGTTCTTATCCTCCCTTCAATTTTTTTGCGTTTGTACAAACAGGACAATCTCTTGGTAGGCACACTAAGAGGTTTAAATTCTAGATAATAAAATAAATAAAATCAATCACACATTACAGGTAAAAAGCACTTAGCCATGCTTTATTTACTTGCAGAATCATGGTGACAATAGGCATTGGTCTCAGCTGACTCTGACATGGCTGCTCTCAGGTTTGGGGACAAGTCATGTAGCTGTGCCTTGCAACTCGCATGCACACTTCCCATTATTCCTCAGTAGGGAGAAGAAGGTATCGATAAAGAGCTATGTTTCTTTCTCCTGAAAAGTGTTATTTAGTTTAGCAGGATTGGGACCAATTTACCTGAAAAACACTAATTTATGTTGTTGCCTGTAGAAGACTGGGTTATTAACTGGCACTGTAGTTATGATTTATGTTTATGTTATTTTAGTGTCTCTTGTACACTGATACCTTAAGGCAACTATTTGTAGGCCTGACTTATAACTCAGCTTGCATTCTTCTCGTTTTGAAGACTGGGAAAACTGTCTAGATAGAAATCAGAGAATCACCAATACTCCTCTCCATGTCTCAATCCCCTTCCCAAATTCAGTATGTTACCAAGCTTTTTGGTTACCCCTTCTGTTGCACACCAACCTGTACCACTTTATTAGGAGTATTGTGCATTGATATCTCTCCCCCTCTCACTCCACTAAAATATAAGCCCCTTGAAAGCAGAAGCTTTGGCTTGTTCTTCTTTATCCTCAACACCTAAAGTAATGTGTAGCACATAGCATATGTTTTTGAAATGTCCATTTAATGAATGCTATCCCCCATCTGTCAGTTTGTCCTACTGTGGTGGCTTGCATGTTGCCATGATACTGGAAGCTATGTCACCAGTATTTCAAATACTGGTTATCCATGGCAGACAGGCTTCCAGACTAAGACAGGCTAGGAAGAAAGGGCCAGTGATCTACCAAAAATTAACCAATGGAAACCTATGGATCACAAAACAATATTGTCTGATATAGTACTGGAAGCTGAATCCCCTAGGTTGGAAGGAACTAAACAACAGCAGCAACAATAGCTCAAACATACCAATGATTATGCAGATGGTACAGGACCTGGGCAATGTTTTATTCTGTTATACATAAGGTTGCTGTGAGTCAGAGCTGAATTAACAGAAACTAACAACAACAAATGGAATAAATGAATGAATGAGTACATCTCTGAGCTTGCACTAGGTAAATTCTCCAAAAGGTAATGGTGGGCATGGGGGAGGGTCATGTAGTTATTTGAAAATAAACTTAGATATGAAACCATAACCATAGCACCTCTTTCAAATATCAGGATATCAACAATAAGTAACTAATATCAATTATGGAGTTTTTTACCACTAACAAGTTTACAGCTATATCCTTCAACTCAGAACTGGATTGTTCGTAAGGTCTGGAGCTGTCACCTGAGGAGACATGGCTATTTATAGAATAAAGAGGTCAAATTCTCTCTCCGTACATGTGATGGAGCCTTGGATAAAACCAAAAATGTTATGAAATTAAACTTTTTTACACATTAGTGCATGTTTCATCTACTTATATTCTACAATAAATTCATAGGAAATGAGATACAATTTAACAAAATTGAGAACAATAAGACTTTGATCCAAGTTAGTCTCTCTTTGCTTCTTCAACTCTTCAACATCTTTTAACTAAATTTCTAAAGATTTCCAAGCTTTAATGAATTTTATGCTATTATTCCCATCAGAGACAAAGCCACTCAGTTTATATTCTAGAAGTCAGGGTTTCTTTGCCTTAAAAAAAAAAAAAAACACACATTTAGCTTCATTCATAGAAGTCTATGGATATGTTGATACTTAAAGTCTTCAAGGACCTTACCAATGGTCTTTGTAGTTGTCTGCCAAAAAAAAAAAAAAAAAAATTCCCTGGCCTTGTTTACAAGAAAAACTGAAAGTTTCAGTGTACGCATACTATACCAGACCTTTCAGTGGGCCTTGTAGTGGTGCTGCATTAAAACTTATCTGTTTTAAGTGTGAAGATTTGAAGTATTTAAGAGAGAATTGTCTCTATACAAAGTGTTCCTCCTCCATTTTATGAGAACTTCTTCTGCTTAGGACTGAATCTAGCTTTTGAAGCTTAACAAAGCCATTTCTACTCTGCTTCTTTTTCATTTGATTATTTCCTTTCCCCAATCCATTTAGTACCAAACTCAAATTCTATTATTTTACAATACACAGTGTTAACTCTTGTTTGTATCAATTTTTCATAGCTGCAGGTAGAAGTTCTTTGCTAAAATTTATTTTCATAAAACTCAAAACGTTGCCTTTTTCCAAATTAAATCTATACTTTTAAGACTCAGAAATTATATCTGTACACATTCCACAACTATTGAAAGTAGTAACACTAAGGGATGTTTTCCAGGTAAATAACAAATAGTTTACTTAATAACAAAAGTCCAGAGATAGGCACAGGAGTCTCAGATCACTATTAGGGAACAAGGATGCTCCCAGCTTTCCACTTAGCCAACCTTAATATATATCAGTTAGAGTATCCTAGGCTATGCTGCAATGGCAAATGAGCCCTGAAATCTTAGAAGCTTAATATGCAAAAAATGTGACTGGTCAGGATAGGGTAGTCATTCAGGAACTAAAGTTCCTTTCATCTTATTCTCAATGTGCAGCCCCCAAGGTCACCATAAAAAGGGAATAGAGCATGTGGAGGATCATGCATAAAGATTTTATGGCCAAGGTCAGGGTAGAAACACAGTACAGCAACACTTGGACCCATTTCCTTTAACAAGAATCCGATCGCATAACCTTCTTTTACATCTCATTGATCATATGACCACTTCTAGCTGCAAGAAACTCCAGAAAGTATTCTTTTAGTAAGGAAAAGAACAGTGGGAGAAAAGATATTTTGTAGGTAACTAGCAGTATCTACCACAGGGATGCAATGTTGAATAAGATACAGTCTCAGGCTTTTATGTGTTTATATAGCAGTATGAAATATGTGCTCCAATTTCAATAAAATACCATAGAAATTCATAACACAGAGCAGCTTACACTTTTTAAAGAAGTTAAGGAAAGCTTCACAGAAAATGTAACGTTTGAACTGAATATTAGAGAGGTTAGGTATGTACCAGGCAAGAAACATGGCTGGAAAGCTAGGATGAGATCACATTATAATTGAACTTAGGCTCTTTGCTAAAGAACTATCTAAGTATTGGACAGCACCAGAAAATTTTCATCAGGGGAATGATATAATTGACTTTGTCATTGAGCAATTGGTACTAAAATCCTTTAAAAAAACCCTTGCCATCGAGTCAATTCAGACTCATAGTGACCCTATAGGACAGGGTAGAACTGCCCCACAGGGTTTCCGAGAAGTGGCTGGTGGATTCAAACTACCGACCTTTTGGTTAGCAGCCAAGCTGTTAACCACTGCACCACCAGGGCTCCCAAAATTGCTAGGAGTCAGGAGACTCATATGTTCTCTTACCATTGGAAAGAAGAATTGCAGGAAGAGAAGGAGAGAGGCGTGTAGCAGTGAAGCCAAGATTTATCTCACATGTAAGATCTCCGATCACGAGAGTCCGTTTAATCTACCCTCCTGTCCCTAAAACGTATTCATCTAGTGTCTGATGAAATAATTCTCAAGATAAGGCTTCTGAAGTTCCCAAGATGACCCATCTGGATTTTGATAATTAAAGCTTAAGAATCATCTCCTTTCCTACAAACAAAAGTGAAGCTTCCTGAGACTTTTACCTATTGATTTTAGTTTGATTCTCAATGGTTAATCCTTTTGGAATTCATGGTATTCTTTGTAAATATAAAGAATAGCTTTGAACCTTTTCCCCAAAAAATATGCATATGCAAAACTCCCATGTAATTTCATAGGTTTGGAGCAGTCCCCAGAGTCTTTTCATGGACCCCAAAGTTAAGCGCCCTTGATCTATAGTAACTCTAATAAAAGTCTACTTATACATTAATATTATTACAGCCCCTTAAATACTTAGAAATAGCTTTCATATTCTTTTATTCATCAAACTCTGATAAAGCCCTTACTATGTTCAACTACTGTTAGAAGCACTTTATTATCATTATTAACTCATTTAATACTCATAGCAATGTCATAAGGTAGGTACTGCTATTTCCCTCTCTTTTAGAAATAAGGAAACTGAAGCACAGAAGGTTCAAGTTACTTGTCCAAGTTCGTACAGCTACTCAGTGGAAGAACCAAGATTTTAAAGTAAGCCATCTGTTCCTGAGCTTACGCACTCAGCACTATGATGTCTTATTGGTATTTAGCTTGGAAAAGAGAAGTCTAACTTCTTTGAATGTATTTATATTTCACAGTTTCCAAACCTCTCACTCTTCTCTAGATAACGTAGTTTGACAATGTCCTATTACAATATGTTGCCCAGTTCTGGACACTTCAGATGTGACATCATACTGGATCTGCTTTTTATTGTGCTTTAAGTGAAAGTTTACATCTCAATTTAGTTTCTTATACAAAAATTTATACATACATTGTTATGTGACCCTAGTTGCTCTCCCTGTAATGTGACAGCACAATCTTCCTTTCCACCCCCGATCTCCTGTGTCCATTCAAACAGCTCCTGTCCCTTTTTGCTTTCTCATCTCGCCTCCGCACAGGAGCTACCCATTTAGTCTCACGTACCTACTTGAGCTAGGAAGCACACTTTTCATGAGTATCATTTTATGTCTTATAGTCCAGTCTAATCTATGTCTGAAGAGTTCGCTTTGGGAATGGTTTTGGGTTGGAAAAGTTCCTGGCTAAAAGAGAGCATGGTGGCCATGTCTTCCAGGGTCCCTCCAGTCTCAGTCAGACCATTAAGTCTGGTCTTTTTACTAGAATTTGAGTACTGCACCACACTTTTCTCCTGCTCCATCAGGGACTGTCTGTTGTATTCCCTGTCAGGACAGTCATTGGTTGCAGCTGGGCACCATCAAGTTCTTCCAGTCTCAGGCTGATGAAGTCTCTGGTTTATGTGGCCCTTTCTGTCTCTTGGGCTAATATTTTCCTTGTGTCTTTGGTGTTCTTCATTCTCCTTTGCTTCAGGTGGGTTGGGACCAATTGATGCATCTTAGATGGCCACTTGCTAGCTTTTAAGACCCCAGACGCCACTCACCAAAATGGGATGCAGAATATTTTCTTAATAAGCTTTGCTATGCCTATTGACCTAGATGTCCCCCAAAACCATGGTCTCCAGACCCCTGCCCCTGCTACTCTGTCCCTCAAATTGTTTGGTTGTATTCAGGAAACTTCTTAGCTTTTGCTTTACTCCAGTTGTGCTGATTTCCCCTGTCTTGTGTGTTGTCCTTCCCTTCACCTAAGATAATTCTTATCTACTATCTAGTTCGTGAATACCCCTATCCCTCCCTCCCCACCCTCATAACCATCAAAGAATGTTTTCTTCTGAATTTAAACCTTTTCTTACGTTCCTATAATAGTGGTCTCCTACAATATTTGTCCTTTTACAACTAATTTCACGCAGCATAATACCTTCCAGATTCATCCATGTTAGGAGATGTTTTGCAGATTTATCTTGTTCTTTATCATTGTGTAGTATTCCATTGTGTGACTATACCATAATTTGTTTATCCATTCATCCATTGATGGACATCTAGGTTATTTCCATCTTTTTGCTATCGTGAACAGTGCTGCAACAAACATGGGTGTGCATATATCTATTCGTGTGACAGCTCTTATAACTCTAGGATATATTCCAAGGAGTAGGGTGCTGGATCGTATGGTACTTCTTTTTCCAGCTTTTTAAGGAAGCGCAAAATCAATTTCCAAAGTGGTTGTGACATTTTACATTCCCACTAACAGTGTATAAGTGTTCCAGTCTCTCCACAACCTCTCCAACATTTATTATTTTGTGTTTTTTGGATTAGTGCCAGTCTTATCAGGGTGGAAAGGTATTGCATTGTAGTTTTGATTTGCATTTCTCTAATGGCTAATGATCGTGAGCATTTCTTCATGTGTCTATTAGCCACGTGAATGTCTTCTTTGGTGAAGTGCCTGTTTATATCCTTTGCCCATTTTTTAATTGGGTTGTTTGTTTTTCTGTTGTTGAGGTTTTGCAGTATCTTGTAGATTATAGACATTAGATGCTGATTGGATTTGTCATAGCCAAAATTTTTTTCCAAGTCTGTAGGTTGTCTTTTTACTCTTTTGGTGAAGTCTTTTGATGAGCATAAGTGTTTGATTTTTAGGAGCTCCCAGTAACCTGGTTTCTCTTCTGGTATTTGTGCATTGTTGCTTATGGTTTGTATTCTCTTTATGCCATGTATTAGGGCTTCTAGCATTGTCCCTATTTTGCCTTCCATGATCTTTATTGTTTTTGATTTTATATTTAGGCCTTTGATCCATTTTGAGTTAGTTTTTGTGCATGGTGTGAGGTATGAGTCTTGTTTCAGTTTTTTGTGGATGAATATCCGGTTATGCCAGCACTATTTGTTAAAGTGACTGTCTTTTCCCCATTTAACAGACTTTGGGCCTTTGTCAAATATCAGCTGCTCATAGGTGGATGAATTTATGACTGGATTCTTAATTCTGTTCCATTGGTCTATGTTTCTGTTGTTGTACCAGTACCAGGCTGTTTTGACTACCGTGGCAGTATAATAAGTTCTAAAATCAGGTAGTGCAAGGCCTTCCACTTTGTTCTTCTTTTTCAGTAATGTTTAACTTATCCAGGGCCTCTTCCCTTTCCATATGAAGTTGGTGATTAGTTTCTCTACCTCATTAAAAAATGCCATTGGAATTTGGATCGGAAATTGTATCTGTAGATTGCTTTGGGTGGAATAGACATTTTCACAATGTTGAGTCTTTCTATCCATGAGCAAGGTATATTTTTCCACTTATGCAGTTCTCTTTTGGTTTCTTGCAGTAGCATCTTGTAGTTTTCGTTGTATAGGACTTTTACATCTCTGGTTAGATTTATTAATAAGTATTTTATCTTCTTGGGAGCTATTGTAAATGGTATTGATTTGGTGATTTCTTGTTTGAGGTTTTCTCTGTTGTTGTGGAGGAAACCAACGGATTTTTGTATGTTTATCTTGTATCCTGATACTTTGCTGAAATCTTCTATTAGTTCCAGTAGTTTTCTTGTGGATTCTATGGGGTTTTCTGTGTATAATATCATATCATCTGCACATAGAGATAGTTTTATTTCTTCCTTATCAATTTGGATGCCCTTTAGTTCTTTTTCTACCCTAATTGCTCTGGCTAGGACCTCCAGCACAATGTTGAATAAGAGTGGTGATATGGGTATCCTTATCTGTTTCCTGTTCTCAAGAGGAATGCTTTCAAAGTCTCTCCATTGAGGATGACGTTGGCTGTTGGCTTTGTATAAATGCCCTTTAATATGTCAAGGAATTTGCTTTCTATTCCTATTTTGCTGAAAGTTTTTATCATGAAAGGGTTTTGGAGTTTGTCAAATGCCTTTTCTGCATCAATTGATAAGATCATGTGGTTCTTGTCTTTTGTTTTATGTATGTGATAGATTACACTGATTGTTTTTCTAATGTTGAACCATACTTGCATAGCTGGTATGAATCCCATGTGGTCATGGTGAATTATTTTTTTAATATGTTGTTGAATTCTGTTGGCTAGAATTTTGTTGAGGATTTTTGCATCTATGTTCATGAGGGATATTGGTCTGCAATTTTCTTTTTTTGTGGTGTCTTTATCTGGTTTTTGTATCAGGGTTATGCTCACTTCATAGAATAAGTTTGGGAGTATTCCATCTTTTCCTATGCTCTGAAATACCTTTAGTAGTAGTGGTGTTAACTCTTTGCTAGAAGTTTGGTAGAATTCTCCAGTGAAACCATCAGAGCTGAGGCTTTTCTTGGCTGGGAGTTTTTTAATTACCTTTTCAATCTCTTCTATTGTTGTAGGTTTATTTAGTTGTTCTATCTCTGTCTGTGTTAGTTTAGGTAGGTAGTGTGTTTCTAGAAATTTGTCCATTTCCTCTAAGTTTTCAAATTTGTTCAAGTACAACTTTTTGTGGTATTCTTTCATGATTCTTTTAATTTCAGTTGGGTCCATTGTGATTTCACCCATCTCATTCCTTATTTGGTTGTTTTGCTTCCTCTCCTATTTTTCTTTTGTCAGTTTGGTCAATGGTTTATCCATTTTGTTGATCTTTTCAAAGAACCAGCTTTTGGTCTTGTTAACTCTTTCAATTGTTTTTCTAGTTTCTATTTCATTTAATTCTGCTCTAATTTTTATTATTTGTTTTCTTTGGGGGCCCAAGGGCTTCTTTTGCTGCTCTCCTTCTATTTGTTTGAGTTGTAGAGTTAATGTTTTTATTTTGGCCCTTTCCTCTTTTCAGATGTGTGCACTTATTGCTATAAATTGACCTCAGAGTACTGCTTTTGCTGTGTCCCAAAGGTTCTGATAGGATGTGCTTTCATTCTCATTGGATTCTGTGAATTTCTTTATTCCATCCTTAATTTCTTCTATAACCCAGTAGTTTTTTAGCAAGGTGTTGTTCAGTTTCCATGTGTTCAATTTTTTTTTCCATTGCTTTTTCTGTTGTTGATTTCTACTTTTATGGCTTTATGGTCAGAAAAGATGTTTTGTAATATTCCAATGTTTTGGATTTTGTTAAGTCTTGCTTTATGGCCTAAAATGTGGTCTATTCTGGAGAATGTTCCATGTACGTTGGAAAAGAAAGTATACTTGGCTGCTGTTGGGTGCAGTGTTCTATATGTGTCTATGAGATCAAGTTGGTTGATTGTAGCATTTAGATCTTCCGTGTCTTTATTGAGCTTCTTTCTGGATGTTCTGTCCTTCACTGAAAGTGGCGTGTTGAAATTTCCTACTACTATTGTGGAGCTGTCTATCTCTCTCTTCAGAGCTGTTAGAGTTTGTTTAATGTATTTTGGAGCCCTTTCATTGTATGCATAAATATTTATTATGATTTAATCTTCCTGTTGTATTGACCCTGTAATCATTATATAGTGTCCTTCCTTATCCTTTGTGGTGGATTTTACTTTAAAGTCTATCTTGTCAGAAATTAATATTGCTACCCCTGCTGTTTCTTGAGTGTTGTTTGCTTGATATATTTTTTTCCATCCTTTGAGTTTTAGCTCGTTTTTGTCTTTGTGTGTCTCTTGTAGGCAGCATATAGATGGATCGTGTTTTTTTATCCATTCTGCCACTCTCTGTCTCTATATTGGTGCATTTAGTCCATTTGCATTCAGGGTAATTATTGATACGTACGAGTTTAGTGCTATAATTCTGATGTCTTTTTTTGTGTGTTGTTGACAGTTCCTTTGTTCCACTTAATTTTCTGTGCTCAGTCTTTTTTTTATGTATTTTCTTTACATCTTTTTCATTGCTGTTGATTTTGTATTTGCTGAGTCTTTATGTTTTTCTTATTTTTTATCTTGATGTGTAGGATTGTTAGTTTCCTTTGTGGTTATCTTAATCTTTACTCCTATTTTTCTAAGTTTAAACCAATCTTTTATTTCTTTATATTGCCTTGACTTCCTCTCAGTATGAAAGACCATAACAACTATTTTTAGTCCCCCTGTTTTCTTTTAATGTTGTCATCTTTTACATATTTACGTCTCTATTTCCCTATTTTCAGCATTTTAGCTTTGATTTATTTCTGTAACTTCCCTATGTGGGTTGATATCTGGTTGCTCTGTCCTGTGTTCCAGTCTTGGGTTGTTATCTGATGTTATTGGTTTCTAACCAAAGGACTCCCTTTCATATTTCTTTTATTTTGGTTTGGTTTTTGCAAATTCCCTAAACTTCTGTTTATCTTGAAATGCCCTAATTTTGCCATCATATCTGAGAGACAGTTTTGCTGGATATATAATTCTTGGCTGGCAGTTTTTTTCCTTCAAGTATTTATATATATCATCCCATTGTATTCTTGCCTGTGTGGTTTCTGCTTAGTAGTCTGAGCTTACTCTTATTGACTCTCCTTTGTGAGATGACTTTTCATTTATCCCTAGCTACTCTTAAAATTCTCTCTTTATCTTTGGTTTTGGCAAGTTTGATTATAATATGTCTTGGTGAATTTCTTTGGGATTTGCCTTGTGTAGGGTTCTATGAGCATCTTGGATATATATTTTCTCATCTTTCATGATGAGAAAGATGAGAATTCTATTCAAGGTGAAAATACAATTTTCTCTGTATTTTGCTGTCCCCCCCCTCATCCCGTTCTATTCCAATAACTCATAGATTTTTCCTCTTGATAGAGTACCACATAATTCTTAGGGTTTCTTTACTTTTAAAATTCTTTTATCTGATCTTTCCTCAAATAAGTTGGTGTCAAGTGCTTTATCTTCAGTCTCACTAATTCTAACTTCCATTACCTCATTTCTGCTCCTATGGCTTTCTGAGTTATCATATTCTGAAATTTTATTGTTAATCTTCTGGATTTCTGTTTGCCATCTATTTACGGATTCTTGCAGCCTGTTAAATTTATAATTATGCTTTTCTATAATCTTCTTAAGTACCTCTATTGCTTTGTATGTATGTTCCTTAGCTTGTTCTGCATTTTGCCTGATCTTCCTGATTCTTGAAGAGTTCTGTATATTAATCGTTTGTATTCTACCTCCAGTAATTCCAAGAAATCCTCTTCCTCCAGAAAATTTCTTGATTCTTTGTTTGGGAGCTTGCTGAAGCCATCATGGGCTGCCTCTTTATGTGATTTGATATTGACTGTTGTCTCTGAGCCATCAATAAGTTATTATATTTATTTATTTTATGTTTGCTTACCTTGTCCTAGCTTCTTGTTTTGTTTTGTTTTGTTTTGTTTTGATATGCCCAAATAGGCTGCTCATGTGAGCTAGTTTGATTATTGTCACCTTTGAAGCTCTAACATCCTGTCATCTGGTGGTTAGATCTGTTACTAGGTATGTTAGCTCAAGAGTCCGTTTACTTTTCTTGTATGGATTCAGCTCAGGTTTCCAGGTAGTCGGTCACCAAGTGTGTGGTGCAGGCTCTCACCTACAGTCCTAGATGGGCAGGGGTGACTGGAGTAGGCACCGGTATCTGGCTGCAGTAGGGATTCATGTGCTGAGCAAGGCAGGGTGCTGACGACTGCCCCTGAGTGTCTGGGAGGAAAGCATATCCCTGTTCCCTAGAGTGCATAGGTGAGTGGGTTTTGCAGCCAGACTATGGGCACCCAGTGCTGTTGGCTGTAAGGACTGGGAGGCACCACTTATTCTTGGACCTCTGTCACAGGTGGTTAGGTGGTGTGGGTAGATTCACTAGTCCTCAGGCCCCTGATGTGGATAGGTGAGGACTCTGCTTAATGGGCAGAGCATTGTTACTCCATCATATAGCTGATATAGTTTAAGTTAGGCTTCAGGTACATATCCTGTTGTATTGTGCTAATGAGGGCCTATGCTGTTGAAATGGACCCACACAGGTCTATGCAGGGGTGAAACATTCAATGTCTGTGGACCCCTTATGCCTGTGCCTAGGCAAAGGAGCTGTGCTTGCCCTGAATTCCTGGCTTAGGGGAGCTAGCAGATTATTTTTTCCCTGTTTGTTAATCTGTTCCCTCTCCAAGGCCAGGGGAATGGCTCAGGGCACATGACAGGTCCTACTTCCAGCCCAGGGGATGTGGCAATTGCTCATGCTGGCCCAGGCCCCAGTGCAGAGCAGGAAGGAGGCAGGTAAATGGGAGAGAGGTTCTTCCAAAATGGGATGTTTTTTGATCTACACAGTGGGTTAGTTGCATGTTTTTATCTTTTGCCGATTGAGCACTTCTTTTCACTGGTTCTGGAGGCTTGAGTAGACGCTCCACCACTTGGTCTCTCCCAGTGTGGAAAACACATCCCAAGCACCACTGCTTGCCCCACCGCATGCACCAACCAGTCTGGCCTGCAGGGTGCCGGTTCCTGCCAGGTCAGGTCTGGCAACTCCTCACTGCTTCCGAACCATCTCTTCCTCCCCCTGCTACTCAGTCCGATTCCTCAATTTTGCCTTTGATGTTCAGGGCTCCTAGCTTGTCATATATAATCAATTCACTTATTTTTTTCGGGTCTTTTTGTAAGAGGGACCAAGGAGAAGCATCTGACTACTCTGCCATCTTGGCCCCACCCCCTGGATCAGCTTTTTTGATAGCCACAAAGGAGTCATTCATGCTGAGGGAGAAGGGCAGGATGAAGAAAAAGCCTATGAGTCTTCTTTAGCTTCACATTGTTCTTGGTCCTCTGGGTAAGAGAAAGGGATAGGTTTAGGATAGATATATCTGCAAAACTTTGTTATGCGATATCCCAAGCAAAGTCATGCATGGATTCTTTTCCTCTCTGAAAGAAACCTACCCAGGGTTCAAGTAATCATCTCTAAGGGAATTAAGTAGTCTCTAATTAAGAACAACCCTACTAAATCCTATCCTGAACCACAAAATGACCACACCTGAGTAATCCCCCACCTCCTCCACCAGATGAAGAAGGGCTGTTAATCTCTGCTTATACCTTCAGTTTGATTTTATTTTATTAGAAGGATTTTATAAGGGCTATTATCTCCTACTTTACATAATCCTACACTTCCCTTAAGGCAATGTGAATTGAGATTCATAGGAGTTTGAATTTACAATCCTATGAAGCTGGCAGTACTGGAACTCAAATTGAAGACCACAGAATACCACACTGGTAGATACGTACTTGAAAAGTTGAGGGTTGATGGGGAGTTCCTGTGATGTGATCCATCAAATTGTCTGGGGTGAGGTGTTTGGGAATTTGTACTACAAGTGAATCTAAACTTCAACTAATTTGACTTAAAAGTTCTGTGACCTCTCCTAAGTGGAAGACTCCCTTGCTCTAGTGTACTTACTCTCATCTTTGTCTGTTGCTAATAATTTAGCCAGTGACAAGGTATGCTTAAAGATCAACTTTTTTCTGCTACAAACATGACTTCAGTCCAAGTATTTAAGCACCTGAACTCAAGTGAGGATAATAAATGTCAGAGGAATATTTATAGCTTGGTATATGGAGACTTTCCAGGTCCCTGTTCTGCAATAACACAGATTCATCTGCTAAGGGCATTAGAGTTGTGTGTTGTTGCTTTTTTTTTTTTCTCTCTCTCTCTTTTTTTCCAAGCTGATAGGCTCTGAAAATAGAAAACTGCAGTGTGCAAAGAAAGACATTGATTTTAACCCTTTCCCACTCAAGTAATTATTGAATTACGAGTTAATTACTGAGGGCAAAGTTTCTCCACAATTTCTGGCTGTTGGATGCAAGCCCAGGAGAAATCTTAGCTCAGTCTTATATAAACCCCTGTCATCATTGTGCTGATAGATCTACCTGAGGATTTACTGTATAGTTGTCAGACCTTGGGGGGCTAGGGATAGTCACTCCCTAATCTATCGTTAGGATTATGACTGTTTTTACTGCTGTATTATAAACATGGCTACCACTGGTACTACAACTGCTAACCAAAAGGTCGGCAGTTCAGATCTGCCAGGCACTCCTTGGAAACTCTATGGGGCAGTTCTACTCTGTCCTATAGGGTCACTATGAGTCAGAATCAACTGGATAGCAATGAATTTGGTTTGGTTTTACCACTGGTAATATGACCAGCTAATGCATTCCCATCCTATGGTCTGAGGAAGAAAATTCTTACACACCCACAAAGAAAGTTTTTATACATTTGTACCAGGAGGTTATTTAACTCTTATTCTATGATAGGAACCCTGGTTGCACAGTGGTTAAAGCACTCGGCTGCTAACCAGAAGGTCAGTGGTTCAAACACACCAGCTGCTCTGTGAGAAAAAGATGTGACAGTCTGCTTCTGTAAAGATTTACAACCTTGGAAACCCTACGGGGTAAGTTCTACTTTGTTCTATAACTGTGAGTTGGAATTGACTCAAAGGCAATGGATGAGAAGAATTTACCTAGTTAATTTCCATCTGTGTGTCCCAACCCAGAATATTTTCATAGAACTAACTGACGGTCCATTAGCTGCTAAACGAGAAATTCTATGCATTTGTTAAGATTAACACTGGAGTACAAGTCTAGACTCCACAATAAAGTGGAAGAATGGCACCCCTTCTGTGACTAATGAATGCATGTTCTCTGCTATACAAAAGAATAGAGGACAATACCACGCAAGGAAGTATGCCTCATATTACACCATGGGTTTGTTTTAAAATAGAATATAAATTAAATTTCGCACAATATGTTTTCCCTTACAGCATAATTTCAAGACTATTTCATTTTTAGATCATCAATTGACATTGGCTTTTCTTTTTTAATTTAAATTTAATTTTAGTTTTACAAAGACCTCAGTTACAGAGGGTTGAATGCTCCTTACAAAAAAAAAAAAAAAACATTGCCATTGAGTCAATTCCGATTCATAGTGACCCTATAGCAACCCTATAGGACAGAGTAGAGCCGCCCCATAGGGTTTCCAAGGAGCAGCTGGTGGATTCCAACTGCCGACATTTTCGTTAGCAGCCAAGCTCTTAACCACCGCGTCACCAGGGCTCCACCATGCTCCTTAGTCAGTGGCACGTTATTATCATTGATCTTGTTTTACTTACTTATTCCCTTTTCATTCCCATTCTGGAATCCTATTCTGAGCTCCCACCATTTAGTCAGTCAGCTCTCCTGTATGCTTAATTTTAAGCCATTTCTTTGTAGATATCTTTGCAAAATGTGAATCATTTGTGTGTGTGTGTGTGTGTGTGTGTGTGTGTGTGCATGTCATTTAATTTACACTAATACTATTGTGCTATAGATCACATTCACTTTTTTTTAACTAAGCAATATGTTTTTAAGATACAACTTAGTGCTATGCATATATCAGTTTATGGCTCCTGATCTCTGCCAAGTACTCTATTGTATGCATCCACCTTGTGTTAATACTTTCTCAAAGATGGGACCCAGACTGCTGTCATCATCCTGCCACCATAAACAAAACTATGATAAACAGTGCTTTATGCTTCTATTCATTCTGTATCCAATAATGAAAGTCTTAAAACAAATATTCAAGTGCATTGATAAATTCTCTAAAAAAATATTCAGAGCCTTACTGAAAATCAGGACATATGGCTAGTTCACTTATTATGCTAACAATTACTCTTAATGTGTTTGTAGTATACGTTTTGTATTTAGACTTATATACATTTGACCTTCATAAAGAGAAAATATCTACATGAAACAGATTTGGGCATTCCCCCAGCTCAGTAGGCTTGATGCTTTTCTCCCTTCCATTTAAAATGTCTCAGGTAATCAGCTTTCTTCTCTGAGATATTGTACCCCAGGCCAATAGATATGATTGCCTGGAAATCCTAACATTTGGCTTATATTTTCCTTTTCTTAAATTGATCTCTTCAGGCCAAATCTCTCCCGAAAGAAATTAAGTAGTGTAGAAGGTTAGGTAAAATAGCAAATTCACAACAAGAACTCTGTAACTATTTGGGTGCAGGAATAGGCAAGAGTAGATGAAGGTAGAAGAGCTTTGCAGATGGCTACACATTTATAAGCTGGGGCTAAAAATTTATGGTAAAATGAATGTGAAGCCTGGCGAGTAAACTGATAAAATTGTCATGTGTTCAGGGAATGCAATGCTTTAATTAACCAGTGTTTGCTGAATATTATATTTTAGGCACTATGCTAAGCAATGGGATAGAATGTGGAACGCAAACATTTATGAGATATGATTCTGTTCTGTAAGATTACAGTTTAATGGGGGTTACTGGCATGTGAATAACTAACCAAACCAAAAATCAAGTTAGCTGCTGTTGAGTCAATTCCAACTCATGGCGACCCCATGTGTGTCAGAGTAGAACTATGCTCCATAGGGTTTTCAATGGCTGATTTTTCAGGAGTAGATCACCAGGACTTTCTTCTGAGGCACCTCTGGGTGAACTCGAATCTCCAACCTTTTGATTAGCAGTTGAGCACGTTAACCATTTGAACCACCAAGGGACTGTGCAGTGGTTAAGAGTTCAGCTGCTAACCAAAAGATCAGCAATTCAAATCCACCAGCTGCTCTTTGGAAACCCTGTGAGGCAGTTCTACTCTGTCCTATAGGGTTGCTATGGGTTGGAATCAACTCAACGGCAATAAGTTTTTGTTTTTTGGTTTTTTTTAAGGATTCCAAATAATTAACAGGAGAGGATAAAATTGCCAAAATCCAACAACTCAATTCAGGAAATATTTACTGAGTTTCAATCAAGTACCAGCCTCTCTTTTTAGGTCCTCATCAAATAAGCTTAATTGACTTTTGTATCAACCCTTACAGTATGCAAGAGGTAGAAAAACAAGACAATAAGTATAATTAAGTCTTATGTAAACTATGATGGAAGGAATGCAGAAGGAAGATAAAAGTCAATGCTACCTAGAAGAGTAAGGTAATGCTTTATATAGAAGATGGCATGTGAGCTGAGTCCTGAAAACTGAGTGGGTTAAGAGGGAAAGAATTCCTTGTAATGGGAGGAGAAGGCGAAAGGTCCTGGGGTGGAAAACAGTCTTATGATTAGGGAAACAGTAAGTAATTCAGTTTCAGAGCCCTGCTGATGCAGTTATTAAAGCACTCAACTGCTGACCTGAAAGGTCGGTAGTTGGAACCCACGAGCTGCTTCCGTAAAGATTCACAGCATCTGAAGTCCTATGAGGCGGTCCTACTCTGTTCTATAGTGTCTCTCTGAGTTGAAATCTACTCAACAGCAACAGGTTTTTTTTGGCTAAGTAGTTCAGCAGGAATTCTGGGTTCAGATTCTGGCTCTACCACTTACCAGCCATATTCTGGTTAGTATGCAACAGTTTTCTCATCCATAAAAAGAAAAACAAAACAAAACCCAAACCCATTGCAGTCGAGTCGATTCAGACTCATAGTGACCCTATAGGACAGAGTAGAAATGCCTCATAGAGTCTGTAAGTGCAAACAGAAACCATACAACCCCTTTAACCAATCTCCTCAGCCAAATATCCAAGTGCATCATTTACCAGTTCTACCTTCCACCATAAAATGGACATAATAGAAGATCCTTCTTCATAGAGTTATTTTGGGAACCATGGGAGATAGCACATGTAAAATGCTAAGTACTGTATCTAGCATATAATAAGTGCTCGATAAATGTTAGCTATGTTGGTAATAATGACAAAGAATATACTGGAAGCTGGTGAGGAGGTGGTGGGAAGAGAAAGAAGGGAAGTGAGAAATAAGTTTGGAAAGGAAAGCAGAAGACAGAACACAGAGGACATTATGTCCATACTCTGGAGTTTAAAATTTCATGGGTGGGAAATGGGACGTTGTCAAGGGCTTTAGGCAAGGAAAAGACCAGATCAGATTTAGATTGTAGAGAGAACACTCTGGCATCAATATGGAGGAATAATCAGAAGAATGAAGAGTTAGAAGCAAGGAGATAAATTAGAAGACTACTGCAATAGAACAGGCTAATGATGAGCTAAGGCTTAGAAATGAAAATGAATACGAAAACTTTTAAGCTGATCCTGAGACACATGCTAGATGTGTTCTTTGGTTTGATGTGGAAAGTGTGGGAAAAAGAACTTTTGAATGACTCTTGCTTTCTAGCTTTGGTAACTAGAAGTACAATGGTACCATTTTTCAAAATAGGGAATAGAAGTAAAATTAAATTTTTGAAGGAAGATAAGGAATTCAGGAATTCAGGATAAGTGTTAGGTATTAAACATTTAACTGATGCCATCAAATGAGCAACCCAATAGGTATATACAATGTTTAATTCATTTAAAATATTTTCTGCTTATTAAAAGGAATGAAAGTAATATAATGAATTCCTGAATACCCACCATTCAGCTTAATAAATCAATCAAATTCAGTGGATTTGAAGCCCCTTGAAAGTCTTTCCCCAAAAGGTCACTTGTCTCCACTTTGTGTTTATCATTCCCTTGCTCCTCTTTAAAGCTTTATTATATGTGCCTTTATACCTAAATAATATATTGTTTTGTATGTTTTTGAATTTGATGCACTCTTCTGTGATTTTTTTATTCAACATTATGTTGTAAGTTTTATCCATGTTAACATTAGTTATGTGTACCTTATACGATATCTTCTTCTTCAATCTTGCCAGAGATGCATCTACTTTATCACTTTTCTCAAAGAAATGTTTGGCTTTGTTGATTATTGTAGCTTTATTTTATATTTCACTATTTTCTATTCCTATCATTATTTACCATCTTCATCTTTGTATTTGTTCTGTTGTTCTTTTTCTAGCTTATAACTTCTGTGTTTAGCTCATTATTTCAGTCTTTTTTCTCTTCTAATATAAATGCTAAGGAGCCCTGGGTCACACAATGGTTAAGCACTCCACTGCTAATAGAAAGATTGGGGGTTGGAACCCACCCAGTGCCTCCTTAGGAGAAAAAGCTGGCGATCTGCTCCCATAAAGATCACAGCCTAGAAAACCTTATGAGGCAGTGCTACTCTGTCACATGGGGTCGCTATGAGTCAAAATCAACTTAACAGCACCTAACAAAAACAAACATAAATGCTTAAGGTTAGAAATTTTCTTCTAAGTATCATTTTAGCTGGATTCCACATGTGTTGATACTTAGCATATTTTAATCTTTGTTTTAAATATTTATTAATTTCTGTTAGGATTTTTTTAGCCATGTGTTATTTAAAAGTGTCTTTTTAAATTTCCGAATGGACAGGATACTCTGGTTTTTTAGTTTTAGTCATTCTTGTTGATATTATGGTGTCAGAGATTAGGATCTATCTGATACTGATTCTTTGAAATTTACTGAGACTTGCCTGTTAACTGATAGCTAGTCAAAAAACATAACTGTGTTATTGAGATACTGTATTTTCAAATTGTTGAATGAAAGATTCTATATATGTACACTATATCATAGTTCTTAATTGTCTCTTCCAGATCATCTAAATCATTACTGTTTTCAGGGGTGGATTAACCAGTAAGCAAGGTACACACGAGCTTAATTGTATTTACTTACTCATCTGTAGAACACAATTTCACCTATTTTTCACCATAGATATAGTTGTTGACAGATGTGGTAAAAAGCAGGTGAAATTGTGCTCTACAGATCAATAAGTAAGCACAAGTAAGCTCGTGCATACTTTGCTTGCTGGCTCATCAATCCCTGGTTGTTTGCCTTCTCAATTTCTGTTTTTGTTGCTAAGTTAGGGAGAGGATTTGCCAATTACTACGTTTATTTCTTTTTATTTCTGTTTAGTGTATTTGGAAGTTATATTGTTACATGCATGCAAATTTAGAGTGGTTATTATCTTCTGGGAAAGTGAAACTTTTATCATTTTGAAGCGACTTTCTTCATTCCTAATAATATTTTTACCTTAAAGTCTCTTTCATCTCACATTAATATAGCTATGCCAGCTTATTTAAATTAGCATTTACCCTTCAGATTTTTTATCATACTTTTCCTTTCAGCCTTTTTTGTGTCTTTATACTTTAATATCTCTTTTAACTAGCTTATAGATTAATTTTGCTACTTCTGTTTTAAGACAGCTGACTATCCTAATCTTTTAACTGAAGATTTTAGTAATTAATTTTTATTGTGATATATTTGGATTTATGTTATAAAATCATTCTGTACTTTCTATTTATTTTTCTTTTATATATTTCATGTATTTACTTCTTTTATGCATTGTTTTGAATTGACTGAGATTTTTGTTTGTTTGCTTGTTTTTAATTCTATTTGCTTCCTTTTTTGTTTATTTGTTTGTAAGTATAGTCCCTTAGAGGTTATCATTGAAAATTTTAACATATGAGCTAAACTTAACAAAGTTTAAAGCTAATCAGTATACTTTTTCTCTCCCCAAGCAACACAAACACCTTAAACCAAAAAAAAAAAAAAAAACGGAGCCACCAGGTCTCCTTACAAACACCTTAAAAACCCATTGCCGTCAAGTCGATTCTGACTCACAGCAACCCTATAGGACAGAGTAGAACCTTCCCATAGAGTTTCCATGGAAGGCTGTTGGATTCAAACTACCAGCATTTTGGTTAGCAGCTGAGTTCTTAACCACTGCACTGGCAGGGCTCCACAAGCGCCTTAGCACACTTTAATCACTTCCAACTATGTTGGGCAGTATTTTAATCCTACCTTTTTTTTTTTAACTCTTCACCTTATCATTTTAGCCCTTCTAATTATTATTTTATTAATTTATTTGCTATTTACTTGTGTTTACACATTTTTAGTAATTCCTTTAGGCACAGTTTCTTTTATATCTCAGACCTTCCTTCTGAGATCATTTTCCTTCTTCATGAATAACATCCTTTACAAGTTCCTTTAGTGGTAAATGCTATCAGTTATTTGAAATTATTTTTATTTTGCATTCATTCTGGAAAGGTAGCTCACTGGGAGTATAATTCTAGGTTGACAGCTACTTTATTTCAGCACTTTCTAGGAATTGTTCCATAGTTTCTGGGATTCCATTGTGTCTCTTGGTAAGTCAGCTGTCAACCTAGCTGTCATTCCCTTAAAGAAATTTCTTTTCCCATCTGACACTTTTAAGATCGTCTCTTGGTGTTTGGTGCTCTACTGCATCACTATGATATGTCTGGGAGTGGATTTATTTAGACTTATCCTGTTTGAGATCTGTTGTACTTTGTGAGACTAGACCATGACTGTTATTGTCAAAGGAGCTGAGCTAAGCTGAGCTGAGAAAGCTGAGCTTAGCTGTCAGATTTCTGAGTAGCCAAATAAGACAAGAAGCTAAAATGAAATTAACAGTCAAGCTTTTAATCTCTTCCTGCACTAGTATAAACAAGAGACACCCAGAGAAGTGTATTCCCCTGTTCCATATTTCACAAGGAATAGAACCTGGTTGAGGTTCAGGTAGATCAGAGCAGACGCTGGAACACTCTCACTGCTGAGGAAGCCCTGAACAAAAGGATCCTGCAAATTTATAGATCCAGGGGCTGGGAGAGAGGGTGAGGGTGAAAGGTTATGAAAAACAACTGAGTACTGTGTAAAAGTAGGGAAAAGTGTCTTCAAATTTCCCCCTCCCTTCCCCCTGTAAGGAGGCTTCAACAGACCTCAATTTGAAGGTATCTGGGCTAGGAATGAAGGTATGCAAAGTTCATGACTGGTCGGTGGGGGAAGGAGGATTGAGTCCCTGACTGACTCCCTTCAGAGACTAATGTGTTGGCTGTTTGCCAGGTCTGGTGAGGGAGGGCAGCTTTCCCCATGAGGCCTACCAGGTAAAGCCTTCATAATCGCACACAGGTTTTTAGCCAGGAGCTGGCCCTCTCAGTGATAAATGGTGGAAAATTACAGATTTCCATCCATGATTATAGTATATGAATCCCTTAGATCATTATTGTTAGGTGCTATTGAGTTGGTTCCAACTCATAGAGACTTCTGTACAACAGAACGAAACACTGCCTGGTCCTGTGACATCCTCACAGTTGTTGCTGTGTTTGAGTGCATCGTTGGAGCCATTGTGTCAGTCCATCTCATTGAGGGTCTTCTACTTTTTCATTGACCCTCTACTTTACCAAGAATGATGTATTTCTCCAGGGACTGGTCCCTACTGATAACATGCCCAAAGTATGTGAGATGCAGCATTCTAAGCAACTTAGAATGGCTGTACTTCTTCCAAGACAGAATCGGTTGTTCTTCTGGTAGTCCATGGTACATTCAATATTCTTCACCAACACCATAATTCAAAGGCAAAAAACCTTCTTTGGTCTTCCTTATTCATTGTTCAGCTTTCCCATACGTATCAGGTGACTGAAAATACCATGACTAGAGTCAGGTGCACCTTAGTCTTCAAAGTGACATCTTTGCTTTTTAATACTTTAAAGAGGTCTTTTGCAGAAGATTTGCCCAGTGCAATACATCATTGGATTTCTTGAGCTCTGCTTCTATGGGTGTTGATTGTGGATCCAAGTAAAACCAAATCTTTGACAACTTCAATCTTTTCTCCATTTATCATGATATTGCTTATTGGTCCAGTTGTAAGTATTTTTGTTTTCATTATGTTGAGGTGTAATCCATAGTGAACATTGTATTCTTTGATCTTCTTCAGTAAGTGCTTCAAGTCCTTTTCACTTTCAGCTAGCTAGTTTGTGTCATCTGCATATCACAGGTTGTTAATGAGTCTTCCTCCAATTCTGAGCCGCATTCTTCTTCATATAGTACTTCTTCTAGGATTATTTGCTTAGCATACAGATTGAATAAGTATGGTGAAAGGATAAAACCATAATTCACACCTTTCCTGATTTTAAACCACACAGTATCCCCTAGTTCTGTTTTAACAACTACCTCTTGTTCTATGTACAGGTTCTGTATGAGCACAATTAAGTGTTCTGGAATTCCCATTCTTCACAATGTTATCCATAATTTGTTATGATCCACAGAGTCAAATGCCTCTGCATAGCTGTCTTAGTTATCATCTAGTGCTGCTGTAACAGAAATACCACAAGTGGATGGCTTTAACAAACAGAAGTTTATTCTCTGATAGTCTAGTAGGCTACAAGTCCAAATTCAAGGTGTCAGCTCCAGGGGAAGGCTTTCTCTGTCAGCTCTGGAGGAAGGTTCTTGTCATCCATCTTCCCCTGGACTAGGATCTTCTCCAACCTTGGATCCAAAGGCTACACTCTGCTTCCAGTGCTGCTTTCTTGGTAGTATGAGGTCCCCACTCTCTGCTTGTTTCCCTTTCCTTTTATCTCTTGTAAGATAAAAGGTGGTGCAGGCCACACTCAAGGAAAATCCCTTTATGTTGGATCAGGGATGTGACATTAGTAAGGGTGTTACAATCCCACCCTAATCTTCCTTAAAGTAAAATTACAATTGCAAAGTGGAGGACAACCACACAATACTGGGAATAATGGCCTAACCAAGTTGACACGTATTTTGGGGGGATATAATTCAATCCATCACACATAGCCAATAAAACACAGGTAAACATCTTTCTTGTGTTCTCTGCTTTCATCCAATATCCATCTGATATCAGCAATGATACCCTTTGTTCCATGTCCTCTTCTGAATCCAGCTTGAATTTCTGGCAGTTCCCTGTGGATGTACTGCTGCAACTGTTTTGGAATTATCTTCAACAAAATTTTACTTGTGTGTGATATTAATGATATTGTTCAATAATTTCCACATTCTGTTGGATCACCTTTCTTCGGAATGGGCAAATATATGGATCTCTTCCAGTTGGTTGGCCAGGAAGCTGTCTTCCAAATTTCTTGGCATAGATGAATGAGCAATTTCATTGTTGCATCTGTTTGTCAAAACATCTCAATTGATATATTTTTCTCCATCCTTTGATTTTTAATATATTTATGTCTTTGTGCCTAAGGTGTGTCTCTTGTAGACAGCATATTGAGGAGTTGTGATTTTTTATCCATTCTGCCACTCTCTGTCCCTTTACGGGTGCATTTAAGCCATATACATTCAGTGTGATTTTTGATAACTGTAAGTTTATTGCTGTCATATTGTTGTACTTTATTTTTGTGGTGCTGATGTTTTCTTTGTTCCTCTTACTTTCCTGTACTGAGTCCTTTTGTTTGTGGATTTTTCTTTTTTTTTTTTTTTTCTTTCATTATTATAGGTTTTGTGTTTACTGATAAGTAAGTTTTTTAACTTGCTTTGTGGTTACCTTGAAATTTACCCTTATCTTCCTAAGTTTGAACCAGCATTTTAGTACATGATATCACCTTGACTTCCTTTCCATTTAAAAGTTCTACACCTACATTGTTTATTTCCCCTTTTATTGTTTTGATGTCATCATTTACAGAATGACATTTCTGTTTCCTTGTTTTAAGTCTTTTAGCTTCGTTTTATTATTGAGAGTTATTTACCTAAGTTGGTATCTGGCTGATGCTATCCTGTGTCCTAGATTCCAGTTGTTGTCTAATGTTGTTAGTTCTCTAATGAAAGGACTCCTTTTAATGTTTCTTGTAAGTTCTGTTTGGTTTTTACAAATTCCCTTAATTTCTGATTATCTGAGAAGGTCCTGATTTTGTCATTGTATTTGAGAGAGAGTTTTGCAGGAGATATTATTCTTGGCTAATGGTTTTTTTTCTTTCAAGATTTTATATCTGTCATTCCATTGCCTTCTTGCTTGCATAGTTTTTGCCAAATAATCAGAGCTTAGTCTTATTGTTTCCCCTTTGTAAGTGACTTTTTGTTTTTCTCAAGCTGCTCTCAGGATTCTTTCTTTGACTTTGGTTTTTGCAAGTGTGATTATGATATGTCTTAGTGAATTTCTTTGCAGTCTATCCTATTTGAGGTTCGTTGAGATTTGTGGATGGTCAGATTTTTGTCTTTCATGATATTTGGGAAGTTTTCTTCCAGTAAATCTTCAACAATCTTCTCTGTGTTTTCCATTTTCTCCCCCTGTTCTGGAACTCCAATCACATGCAGTTTTTTGCTCTTGATTGTGTCCCACATAATTCTTAGGTTTTCCTCATTTTTATTCATTCTTTTCTCTGACTTTTCCTCAAAGTGGCGTTCGTGGATTTGTCTTCAATCTCGCTGATTCTGTCTTCCATTGTTTCAAATTTCTCCTAAAACCTTCTATTGAGTTGCCCATTTCTGAAATTTTGTTGTTTATCTTTTGGATTTCTAGTTGCTGTTTTTTGTGATTGCTAATTGTTTATTTATTTTGATAGTTTGTTCCTGTATTATTTTCCTGAATTCTTCTGTTGTTTCATCTGTGTTTTCCTTTATTTTAGCTATGTTTTTGTTGGTTTTGTCTGTGTTTTCCATGATTTTGTCTACTTTTTCCTTGTTTTTTTCTGTGGTTCCTTCATCTCTTTCCTAATCTTTTGGAGAGCCCTGAATATTAATCTTTGAATTTCATACCAGGTAGTTCCACTGCCTTTTCTATCCCAGAAGGCTATCTGATTCTTTATTTTGGTCACTTGCTGGAGCCATCTTGTCCTGTTTTTTATATGTTTTGATATTGTCTGCTGTCTCTGAGACATTAAAGTATTACTTTTATTGATTGAGTGATTGATTGTATGTTTGTTTTGTTTTGATATGTCAGGCAGGCAGGCCAAGCATGCTTTGCTGCTTGCTCGTCTGTGGGCATGATAGCTCTCACAACCTTGCCCAAGTGAGCAGTGCAGCAGCAGGCAGGGTGAGCCTACTTCACTGTACACTGGTTTGCCAAGGTGGCTTTGGGCATTTTGGGCAGGCACTGTCTACCTCCTGATGTTAGTCCAGTGATGTGGGAACATTCACAGCCCCTTGCCATATAGGTGGGGGTGTCAGATGGAGACTGGTATGGGCTTACTTCCCTCTGTTCAGCAGCTGATCGAGTGGCAGGAGATGAGGGGCAGTTCAGGCCTAGTATGGTGGCAGGGCTGAGCTGGGGATTCTCTAGCTATAGTGGCATGGTGAAGGCCAACGGGAAGGGGGGTGGGGTTTGAGGCTAGGTGGGGGAAACAAAGAAGAGAAAAGACATAAAAAGAAAGAAAAGGAAGTAGCTGGCCAGTGGGGGCAGGGAGGACTTGAGGGCCAGTAGGAAGGGGGAGAGTTGACGGTGGGAAGTAGAAAGTGGCAAGCTGGTAGCTCTCTAGCTGCAGCAGTGCAGCATGGTTGAAGGAGGAAACTGGCTTCTGGGACTAGGTGGTAGGGAAAGAAAAACAGTAATAAATAAATAAAATTAAAAATGACATGGCAGGAGCTGGGGGGTGGAGGCAAGCGGGATCCAGGGTGGCAGCAGGCAGGTAGCTCTCTACTCATGGTGGTGTGGTGAGTCTTGGTGGGAAAGGGTAGAGGTGATGTACAGGGGTAGGTGGGAGAGAAAAAGAAAAGGTAGAAAATGGAAAAAGAAAAAAATAGCACAATAGGTGCCAATGGATGGTGGCATGTTGGACCTGAGTGGTGGTGGGCTGGTGCCTCTCTAGCCAATGTGGCATGGCATGGCCCAGCAGAAGTGGGTAGAGGTGGAGTACAGGGCTAGGTGGAAAAGGAAAAACTAAATAAAATAAAAATTAAAAAAAAATAATAGGGCACAAAGAGAGCAGGTTGGTGCAGCAAGGCTCATTAGGAAGGGGTACAGGTGGCATACAGGGCTATATGGGAGGGATAAAGAAAAGGGAGAAAGGGGGGAGAAAAGAAAAAGAAA
Organism: Dugong dugon; assembly: GCA_030035585.1. Classification (NCBI taxonomy): domain Eukaryota; kingdom Metazoa; phylum Chordata; class Mammalia; order Sirenia; family Dugongidae; genus Dugong; species Dugong dugon. The sequence goes on from CM057462.1 coordinate 160,983,253, forward strand.
AGAAAAAAATTACATGGCAGGAGCCAGCAGGTGGGGGCAGGGTGGACCCAGGCTGGTGGTAGGCCGTTTTCTCTCTAGCCTTGTCTAGCCAAGATGGTGCAGCATGGCTAGGTGGGAAGGAGTAGCGATGAAGTACAGGTGAGATGAAGGGAGACAAAAAAGAGGAAAGGGAAAAAAAATAAAATGGCAGGAGCTGGCAGGTGGGGGTGGAGAGGACCCTGGCTGGCAGCAGGCTGGTAGCTTTCTAACCAATGTGGCTCAATGTGGCCTGTCAGGAGGGGCAGAGGTGGTATATGGGGCAAAATGGTGAGGGGTGGGGAAGTGTGTTTCTCTGGTTAATGGGTGCTCTGTCTCCTGTTGGAAGCTCCATGAAGTTGTCTCATCATACTCTCTGTCTGAGGTCATTGATGGCCATGCTCCAAGATGGCAACCTGTGCCACATTAGTTAGCAGAGGCCCTCCATATCTCTCCTCATTCTGTTTTCCTTCAGTTTTTTCTTCCATTCGGTGTTTGATCTACTCCTTTATCCCTTCATTTGATGCTTAGGGTTCCAGGATTGACATTTGTATCTGTTTTACTTAGTTTTTTGGGTCTTTGTTGCAGAGGACTGGCATGATGCATCTGTTTAGGGCACCATGTTGTCCCTGCTTCTCCCAAAACATCTCAGCTGGTGAATAATACATACTCTTTATTCTCTGCTTTAAAAAATTTACCAAATTCTTCCCTCATACTTTCAAATAGCCTGAACTCTAATTCATGAGTCAGAAGATAACTCAGATTTAGTAATATTTATTTTTCAGATTGCTGACTTTTTTCACAAATATTTAGTTCATTGAATTTTACTCAGAATTTCCAGAATATCTACAGGGTTCGGACTGTGTGAAATTTCAACCTGAAATTAATTTGCCTGGAAATTCACCAGCAGGGATGTTTACAAAAAATGTTCCTCTTACATGTAACTATAAATCCCTACTGGCAATACTAACACAAGGGTCCCCATAAACCACACAACACTTGACCATTTCTTGTAGTCTCCATGTTCACATACCAAGTTGATTACAGACAAAATAAAGAAAATGATGAGTTGAGGGAGATTATTTGAAAATAGATTTTTACTTTGCTGAAGTGTAGCATACATAAAAGTTTATAAACTCAATTTGTCTAGGTTTATTGCAGTAAAGTTTAAAATTTGGTAATATTTTCTAATTTGAGTGACATCCTAGCAAAGAATGTTTTAAGCTGGAGACAGAGCAAAGTAGGAGGGTTAATCTCAGATTAGAGGATGCGTGTCTTTACATGCTGATACTTCTGTTAAGACAAGACACTAGTTATGTATATGGGTTAGTAATACAATAACATCACTTCAGGGACCTTGCATAAGATTTTCCTCTTTACATAAATTCTCCCCTCATTCTTCATCTGAACAATTTCACTTATCTTCAAGTCTCAATTTAAATCTCATCTCCTTAGCTCCTTTCTAACCCATGTGTTCCAATCTAAATTACATTTCCCTATACCACCAAAGGAGCCCTGGTGGTGCAGTAGTTAAGCTGTCAGCTGCTAACCAAAAGGTCAGCTGTTCAAACACACCAGCTGCTCCATGGGAGAAAGATAGGGCAGTCTGCTTCTGTAAAGATTACAGCCTTGGAAACCCTATGGGGCAGTTCTACAGGGTTGCTACGTGTTGGAATTTACTTGATGGCAATGGGTTTGGTTTCTTTGGTATGCCACCCTATCGTATCTTAGGCTATTTATTATAATTTTTAATTCTATATTTGTGTGGCTACTTGTGGTTATCCAATTGCAATGTGCTTAGGAACCACTTGGGGAACACATTAAAAATGCAGATTCCTGTGCCTTACATCAGAAATTTCCACTAGTAAATCTGAGTTGGAACCCAGAAATCTGCATTTTTAACAGGTCTCCCAAGTGATCTTAATGAAGGTGGTCCCAGGAACACACTTCAAGAAGCTCTCCATGAGGGCAGCAATCATGCTTATTTGTCTACTTCTGTATCCCCAGCATCTAGAGGAATAATCAATAAATATTAGCTGTATCGTAAATATTAGGACCAGTAATACCCAACACACTCTGACAAGTGAGCCAGCTGCCCCTGGACTAATGCTGTTTTGAGGGCAGGGCCGCCTTCAGGCCCAGGAAAACCTTCAAATTGTAAATGGTGGATGGAAGGAGGAAGATAAAAGAGAGAAGGAAGAGTACAGAGGGAAAGAAAGAAAGAAGCCGGGGTTAGAGTCTTGGCCAGAAGTCAAAGTTGATGAGCTGTCAGCAGCCAATCTCTATCGTGATGAGTCAAAGGCAGCATACAAAACTCCCATGGGGTATCCAGTTCAGAATTTCAGCTGGATAAGTGTATTATCTTCCTTTCATCGCGGTGCTGCTTTCAACACATAAGGAAACACCGTGTTACTCCTTGACAGAGGCCGGCAACTTGAATTAGGGAGATAATCCAATGCCTTTAAAGCTGGCTGATATTTTCATTTGTGATTCTGCATAGCAGCCCCCCCTGCCCTCCCCCCCCCCCCCCAATTATCTGCTTTGTCCCCTGTAGTGAGGTTTGGCAGCTAGATCTATTTTAAGGCAGAGTTGGTGTTGGGAGTGCTACAAGAAAATTGTAATCCCAGAATTTCTGGGATCTGATACTGGCACACTTATGGACAATGATGCATGAGGAAATGGCTCTTTTTCACAAATGTCTGTCTGTGTGCAAGCTAAATGCCAAAGGGACATATATCTCTGACTCTGATCTCTGACTAAAAAGAACTGAAATGGACCAGAGGTACTTAAGAGTCAAGGCCTGAAGCTAACCTCTGGAGCTACAGATAAGCAAGAAAAGACATGACAATTTCTTATTTTCTGCTGTGTTGGAGTATAGAAAAGATTATTTAGGATCTGCCTTTTCAACTTTATCTTCCAAGCATAAATTAAGTTTGGATATGGTAATTTTAAGGGAAGGTAGAAGTCTGAACAAAGTCAAATTGGAAATCAGTTACTGAGAAAAATTAACTCAATAAGAAATAGTGAGGATAGGACTAGAAAGAAAACCAATTATTGTATGGCAGTCAATATAGCTGTGTGAATTTTGTGTTTTCAGGGGAAGACAAGTTTTGCTAATTCCTTTTTACTTGCCATTCTGTCTTCCAATAAAACTCTGTCTTTAGACGTTTCCCTTTTACAGAGTTGGCATATAGACAGTCTCTGATGAGGCAAAATATCTTTAATGGGTCCTCTCTGGGATAAGATCGCTATCCTCTTCCAATCTTTCATCTCCTTTGAGCGGTAAATCCCTTTGCTCTTTCAGATAGCTCTTGAGACCAGGTTGACATAACCAGTAATATCTGCCAGTAAGCATGGCAGCTCTGCTTAGACAAACCCAGAGTGCCTGGAGAATACTTGGCTGCAATGTTTTGTGGTAAGAAATGTGGTACCAGAGATCAGAGGGGATACATGTCCCTTTGGCTTTTAGTTTGCACTCAAGAACTATGCTGTGAGTGCCCAGAGGCTGAAGCTAAAGCAAAGCCTCCTTAATCTGTGCATCTAAAATCATCGTCCTGATTTGGCAGGAAGATTGTCCTCTTATGTTTTCAGTTACTCCTAGTTAATATTTCCAACAACATTTCTATTTTTGTGGTCACATACCTATCTCTAAAAGGCTTGTATATCTCCTATCACTGCTCTGTTTTCTTGACTGTGTCTGAATTACTCACGTTATGGCCATACTGACATTTGACCTTCAATCTTACTTTAATTACGATAAATATACGTTTCAGATGGTATCATTTCCTCTAACCTAACAGTATCCTAGTATAGCACTCTAACTACATCAAAATTGCCGGAAAAAAAAGGAGAACCTCTAAAATAAACACTCTTGTGTTCCTGCACAGACATATTTAATCAGAGTTTTTATAGGTGAGAACTGGTAATTTGCATTTTGGTTAGCTTGTGGAAAGAGGGACTCCCACTTCTAGCCATGGAAGAATAGCTGTTATTAGACAAGCCTGTCCATTGTAAATAACTATGAAAGTGGATGAAATATATGAAGCAAATATTTTCAGGCATTGGAAAACATGAAGTGCAGAACAGTGATCACTGAGAGAAAGAAAACAAATGAAGCAAGACCCAATCACACCAGCTGTCTGCCTACAATCACTTTCCAGATGATGTCCCAGGAAAATAGATCCCAAATAGAGCACAGTGATTTTAAGTGAAGTTAAGTGACAGAGATCAAAATTTAGTGCTGCTGACACAGATAACATTTCCAGGACAGATTATTAGAGAAGAAGGAACCATGTAGAGAAGAAACTCCAGAAATCTGCATAGGGGTTACCTTGATTTTTGGGCAAACACTAAATTACATATGGAGAGACTTTGCAAGGTCTAGGAGAGAATAACTACCAGGGATCGCTGGGTTAAATGGCTATTCCAGAGATCATAAAGGTCTAGGAGGTGAAGCTTCAACCCTCCAGATAAACGAGACATTGTTAAACACCCTAGGCATTCCATTAATAATTTCAGAAAGTCCACCACTTACGAGCAGGATTATAGCAAGGCTACAGTAAGGGAAAATCTAGGCCCACCAAACAAAGTTTTCTTTTAAAAAAAAGTGCCTTCCAGAACTAAACTCAAAACTCTCTAAATGAAGATAACAAAATCACTCAACAACAGAGCATCCACAATGCCCAACATACATTTACATGTTTTTAAGAAAACAAAAAAGAAAAGGTAACCAATAACCAAAAGTAAAATCAGTCAATAGAAACAACCCCAGAAATGACAGAGGTATTGTAATTAGCAGAAGAGAATTTTAAAAGATCTGTTAAGGTTCCACTTCCTTATACAACCCCTACAGATAACAATTATAAACTTGAGACAAATACAAAAATTCAAGGACATGAAAGCACTTCAGAGTGAAAAAGGGAAGTAGATTCTAGAGGGGAGTTAACACTTTGAAGAAGGAAATTTTAGGGGTGAGTTACCCAATTTTATAGCTCTTAGCCTTAGGGCAGGCCATGGTTGACACCTAGTAGAGCAGCTAGAACTGTAATAGAAAACTCTATCTTTCTGGGTTGAGTATCTAGAGGAGAGTGTAAATGAAACCACAGCCAATAGAAAGTGACAATGGTATCTCAGAAAGGAGAAAGTCAGAGAGAGGGAGCCCTGAATTCAGTGTATTAATTCTGTCCACCACTTTGGCTGACTGAGAACTAGGCATGTGCAGGGTACATTTCAAACAACTCAGCTAAGGTTAAAGAATCAAACAGAAATTTGAGTTGCTGGTCAAGGCACAGAGTTTAAAAAATTGAGTCCAACCAAGTTAATTGCCTAATAAAACAAAATTTCAAAAGCCTACAATGTTTAAAAAAAAAATAACATACTTTAGAGTCTCCAAAACATAATATTTACAACATCCAAGATACAATCCAAAATTATATGTGCAAAATCAGAAAAATATAAAACATTCTCAAGAGAAAATATAATCAGTGGAGAGTAACCAGAGGTGATCCAGATGTTGAAATAAATAGAAAAAATTTTTTAAAGTAACTATTATAACTGTGTGCAAAGATGTAAAGAAAAATATACTGGACAATGGAAAAGAGAGGAAATTTCAGCAGAGAAATGTAAATTGTAAAATATTCTAATGGAAATTCTACAACTGAAAAAAACAATATCTGAAATTTTAAAAATTCCCTGGATGGCTTTAAAAGCAAAATGGAGCTGACTGAAGAGTCAATAAATTAAAGATATATCAGAAGAAATTATAAAATATGAAGAACAGAAAGAAAAGAATTTAAAAATTATGAACAAAGTCTCAGAAACCTATGACAAAATATACATGTAGCTAGAGTCCATGAAGTGGAAGTGAGAGAGCGTAAGACAGAAAAAATATAGACAAAGTAAGGGATAAAATGTCCCCAATTTGATGAAAGACATAATTTTACAGATTCAAGAAATTCAGCAACCTCAAGTAAGTCAAATACAAAGAAAACCATGCCTAACCACATCAAAGATAAAGAGAAAAACTTGAAAGCAGCTGAGAAAAAAATGATGTATTATATAGGGGTAAATGACAGTTAACGCCTCATTTAAAAAAAAAAAACTAGGGAAGATAAAAAAATAGTGGGAAAACATCTTTAAAATGCTGAAAAAAACTCTGCCAAAAATTCTGTAACTGTGAAAATATTGTGTAATATAAAATAAAAACATTTTCAGATAAAATAAAACTGAGATAATAAGTTGCCAGCAGAACTAACCCACACTACAAGAAATGCTGAAGAAAATTTGTCAGACTGAAAGGAAATTATACCAGATGGAAACTTCTATCTTCAAGAGGGAAAGAAGAGCATCAGATATGGCAAAAAGCTGGATGTATATGACAGACTATTTTTTGCTTTTAATTTCCTCAAACTACACAGTTCTGTTTAAAACAAATATTATAATACTTTTTTGTGGGGGTTATAATGTATATAGATATATAAAATTCTAGCATAAGGGGTACCCATTACCATCAAGTCAATTCAGACTCACAGTGTAGAACTGCCTCATAGAGGTTACAAGGCTGTAATCTTTATGGAAGCAGACTGCCACATTTTTCTTCTGTGGAGCGGCTGGTGGATTCAAACAGCTGACTTTTGGTTAGCAGCCAAGTGCTCTAACCACTGCACCACCAGGACACCCATAAGGGGTACAAGGGTTAGTAAATGGAGATATAATGTTGCAAGATTCACACTTAATGTGAAATAGTGCAATATTAACACAAAGGAAATAGTTAAAAGTTAAGGATTTATATTGAGATCCTTAGAGTAATTACTAAAAATTAATGTAAAAGGTATGGCTAAAAAGCCAATGAAGTAAAATGGAATTTTAAAAACTATTGCAATAATTCAAGAGCAGGCATAAAAGAAGTAAAAGAAAAGAAAAAGACAAATAAAAAACAAATAGCAAAATATTAGACCTAAATACAACCATGTCAATAATCAAAAGATAGAGATTGTCAGTGTAAAAATGGCATGACGGTGGCATCTGACCTCCTCTAACTTCACAAGCAGGGAGGAGTATCAAGATCAACAGCCCAAGGCTGATTCCTATGAGACAGAGGTCAGTCATACCTCCTCTCTCTAACATCTCTCTAACCAATTCTGACACCAGCCATCCCTCCCATGGCACTCTCTACTTCTCTGCTGGGTTCAATAATTCATTGCAATGGTCACATAGAACTCACAAACAATACTCACAATTATGGGGTTTACTGGGGAAGTAACAGGTTATAATTCAGGATACAGTTCTTCAATCATGACAGCTTTTTCTCAGTTGTGCTCCCAGGCAGGCCTCTCTCTGACCATCAGCCTCTCAGCCTCTGCCCTGGTTTGGCAAGTGTCACAAAGCTCTTTAGCTTCACCAGTAAGTTCCCAGAGGCACCCCACTTTTCCATTAAGCCTTGACCCAAAGGCACTCTGCTCTCTTGTTCTGTATAGCCACCTTGGTCCGTAGGCCAGGAAGCCCACTGCACCATCTCATGCTGAATTCCTTGTTATGCTGCTGCTGTTTCTCTGTCACTGCTTCCTGCCATTTCATGCCATCAGATGTCTAGTGTTACAGTTTTCTATCTCCTGGGTCTAGGAGGTTCTCAGCGCAGGGACTCTGAGTCCATAGGATGCTCTTCACTTCTGGCTCTCCTTTCTTGGTGGTAGTGAGGTCCCCTCTCTGCTCTGGAATTGGCTCTCTTTTAAGCCTAGTGGGATGGCAAAACTGACCAATCCCCTTGTTAGTGTTCCATACATCTTATTTACCTGGTCTCACCCCCACATGAATTACATGCACCTTATTTGCATTATTAGTAAGCTGTCCAATCTGCTTGGTGGGCCACAAGCACATTATTTGCATAGTATCACCCAATTATTTTGTAGGAGTCACCAGACCACAGCGACAATTCCATATAAAAGCAATTTATTGCACCACAGTCAGGCTAGATAAAAAACCAAGACCCAATAATATTACTTCTATAAGAGATAGACTATAAATATAAAAGTATTATTAGGATACAAGTAAATGGATCAATCTAGAGCTTCTGTTTTACCTCCAGTATGTTAAAAGTTTGAAAGTCATCACTCCCATCCTTACAATAAGAAAAGTCTTGACAAATTGAAAATCGATTATTTTTCTTGGACCCATCAAAAAACTGAGGGTGCAGGACAAACTACAACCCTGAAATCTTGAGGAACAAACCCAACCAGAGAGAGACACAGCTGAGATCTGATTACCTGAAACGAAAGTGGTTAGAGCCATAACTGATAGGAACACTTAAATAGTAATTTTGATAATTTGCTTGAGGTTGAGTGTAAACTAGCATGAGAGTGAGAAAGTCCTTGTAACTGCAGTCTTAAGGGGCCATTGTGGGCTTTACCTCTAGGATTATTGCTAGGTTCAAACAATGAAGATTCAAATATTCCCTCCTGACTCTGGCAAGGAGAGGAGAAGGGTATTCATTGTGAAATACACCCAAAGCATTCTGCATTAAAAAAAAAAAAAAAAAAAAAAAAAGCCTGCTTTCCAGAAAAAATGAATTTACCAGAGTCTTACCCAGTTTGGGGCAAGGACATCTCTCCCACTCCAATCCCATACAGTATTTCTGTCTCACCTAAGGGTAAAGAAAACCCAAACAAACATAGACAACAGAGGTCATAGCTTCGAGATAATATATTAGGAACACTGCATTCAGGGATAGACATAGGAGGAAGAAGGAGGGGAAGCTATATCACTGGAGAAATACTCATGAAGGTCATACCCCAAGGCACAACTCATGAAAACAATGATATTTAATCAGAAGATTATAGAATGCTCCCCTGCCCCACACCTTACCATAACACCAGTAGGGCTCTGGTATAGAAACGATGAATTACAGTCAAAAGAGCTGCAAGAAACAGACTATCTCTGACAAGGAATATTTAAGGAACCCAAAGTCAAGAGAGGAGACAAAAATACGAACACTGGAGGAATTTGAAGCCCCTGGCATCTGTAACTACAGCAAACATTACACACAATCCAACTCCTAGCCAAATTACCATAAAACCTCACACTAAAGGCCTATTTACCTTCATTCCTGTTACCCAGTAGAATGTGTCTGGCTTTCACCAAAAAAAAATTACATGGCAATGCCAAAATGCAAGAAAAAACACAGTCTGAAGAGACAATGCAATCATTAGAATTAGACTCAGATATGATACAGATATTGGAATTATCAGACAGATAATTTAAAATAATTATGATAATATGTTATAATGAAATGTGCAAAGACCTAGAGTTAGAAAATCAAAAGGGATGAATGCAGTCAGTATTTCTCAAGCTGAAAGAACTTAAGAAAAAATTCAAGCTTCGAACTGCAATATTGGAGGATTCTACAGGCAAAATGGAGCCCTGGTGGTGCAGTGGTTAAGAGCTTGGCTGCTAACAAAAAGGTCGGTAGTTCAAATCCTCTGGCTTATCCTTGGAAACCCTATGGGGCAGTTTTACTCTGTCTTATAAGGTTGCTATGAGTTAGAATTGACTGAATGGCAACAGGTTTGGTTTTTGGTATGGTCATCTTGATGTTAAAAAAGACTACTCCTAACAACTACAGAATATATATTCTTTGCAAATGCACACAGTTTTTTCACCTGGATAGAACATACGTTGTGGTCTAGGATAAGTCTCAATAAGCTTAAAAGGATTGAAAATATATAGAATATGTTCTCTAATGGTAATATAACAATTATAAAATGATAACTATATCTAGTAAAATGTACAATATTTGGAAATAACACACTTCTAAATACTCATGGGTCAAAAAAAAGATTAAAGGGGAAAGTTCATACCTCAAGAATCTAGAAAAAGAAGAGCAAAGTAAATCAAAATAAATAAAAGGAAGAGAATAATGCAGAGCAGAAAACAACAAAATAGAAAACAAACAACACTAAAAACTGACAAAGACAAAAGTTAGTTCTTTTATGGGCAAAGGACTTGAATAGACATTTCACCAAAGAGGACATTCAAATGGCCACCAAAGATGTGAAAACATGCTCAATGTTGTTAGCCATCAGAGCTATGCAAATCAAAACCACAATGAGATACAATTTCACTCCCACTCACTAGGATGGCTAAGATAAAAATAAATAAATAAAAGGTGTTGGCAAAGAGGTGGGGAAATTGGAACACTTATCCTTGCTAGGGGGAGTGCAAAATGGTACAGCCGTTGTGGAAAACAGTGTGGTGGTTCCTCAGAAATCTAAAAATAGAACTACCATATGACCCAGTAATTCCACTCCTAAGTGTATACCCAAAAGACTTGAAAGAAGAGACTCAGATGCTTGTACACCAACGTTCACTCCAGTGTTATTCACAAAAGCCAAAAGGTGGAAGCAACCTAAATGTCCATCAATGGATGAATAGGTAAATAAAATGTGGTACATACAATGGAATACTACTCAGCCAGTAAGAGAAATGAAGTCTTGATACATTCTACAATGTAGATGGAGCTTGAAGACATTATGCTGAGTGAAATAAGTCAATCACAAAAGGACAAATATTATATGACATCACTTATATAAAAAGACAAGAACAGGCAAGAGTACAGAGATCAAAGTTTATTAGTGGTTGCCAGCAGCAGGAGGGAGGGAAAAGATGGGTACTGTTGCTTATGGAGCACTGAGTTTCAGTGTACAATGATGGAAAAATTGCATTGATTAAGGGTAGGGTTACACAGCCAATTAATGTAATTACTATCAATAAGTTGTACATCTGTAAAAAGTTGAATTGGCAAAATTTGTGTGATAGATATATTTATAACAACACCAAAAAAAAAGAAAGAAAGAAAAGAGTAGCTTCAGAGGCTGCTTATGTACAGCCAAATACCTCATGGAGTTTGGTTCTTTGGTTTGGAGGCTTGGGGCCATGGTTTCATGGGACATCCCAGTTAATGGGCTTAACATGTTTAGTGCTTCTGTTCTACCTTCTAGTTCATTGCATAGTGCCTGGGGTTTTAAAGGCTTGACATTAGCCATTCAAGGTACAGCAATTTGTCTCTATTCACCCGGAACAACAGAGGAAGAAAGAGAATTAGGAACAGAAGGAGGAAATAGAATGGGTGCCTAATTGCTTCTATGAACAACTGCCTTCTTTGCTAGAAGAACTGGAAGGTGCCTCACTACCATTACTGAACATTTTGATCAAAGATTCTATAGAAGAATCTTTGATCAAAAGGGGGCAAAATGCAGGCTAGAATTTCAAATTCGCATGGAATCCAGACTTTCTCGAGCCATGGAGGCTGGGTGAACCCCTGAAACTATTACCTAAGATAGTCTTTAAACCTTAAAACAGAAATATCCCCTGAAGTCTTCTTAAAACCAAACAATAGTTTAGCTTAACCAATAAAGAATGTTTGCCTTGAGATCTATATATATGGGATCAAATTGACAACAGCAACTTGAAGGTTTACATAGGAAACTTGGGGGCAGTGAGTTTATGTTAATGGAAGAGGAACAACTCAGAAAAGGAGGGTGAGAATGGTTGCATAACTCTAAGAACATACTCAACATCACTGAATCGTACAAGTAGAAATTGTTGAATTGGTGTGTGCTCTGCTGTATATATTCTCAACAGCAACAACAAAAATAAATTGTTTTTAAAAAAGATCAACCAGATTGAAAATCCCTAGCTGAACTGATCAAGAAAAAAAAAAAGAGAGAAAACTAAAATTAGCAATGTCAGGAGTGAAAGAGTATAATCACTACAAATCCTATACACATTGAGAGTATAATAACAGAATATTGCAAACAACTTTATTAAAACAACTATGATCATTTAGATTAGCTGGATAAATTTCTTGAAAAATTTTCATTTCACCAAGACTGATATAAGAAGTAGAAAATCTGAATAGTCCTACACCTATTAAAGAAATGTATTATCAAAAACTTTCTCACACAGAAAACTTCACAGCCAATGTTTTTGTTGATGAATTCTATACCTAAGGAATAAATAACAACAATCTTGCAGAAACTCTTTCAGAATATAGAAAAGGGAACACTCCAACTTGTTTTATAAGACCAGGAAAACCCTAATATCAAGACTTGGTAAATTTTTTACAAACAATAGAAAATTACAGATCAATAGCTCTCATGAATATAAATGTAAAATTACTTAGAGTAAATTAATAGGAAATTAAATCTATCAATACATAAAAAAGGATAATATACCACAAATTACCAAGCTGGGTTTATCCTATAAATGCAAGTTTTGAAAATCAATTAATGTAATTCACCATGTTAACAAAATAAGGAAGAAAAATTATATGATCATTTTGATGGATGCTGAAAAAGCACTTAAAATTCAATACTCATTTATGATTTTAAAAAAACAAACATCTTAGCAAAATAGGAATGGAAGACAAATTCCTCAATCTGATGAAGAATATCTTCAAAAGCCTACACCTAACTTCATACTTAACGGTAAATTGTGAACAAATTTTCCCCCAAGATTGAGAAAAAGTCAAAAAGTCAGTCACTTCTATTAAACATTATACTAGAGATCCTAGCTATTTTAATAAGGCAAGAAAAATAAATAAAAGGCATAAATATCAGAAACAAAAAATTAATACTATCTCCATTTACAGAGATGACATGCCTTTTTAAATAGAATATTCTAAGGAATTTACAAAATAACTACCAGAAGTCATAAATAAATTAAGCAAGGTCACAGGACACAAGATTAATTTAAAAAATTAACTCTATTTTATATACCAGCTGAAAACAATATTTAATAAAATTCAATTGATAATAGCATCAAAAGCCATAAAATACTAAGAAATAAATTTAATAAAAGATATGCAAGACCTCTGCATAGAAAACTAAAACACTTAGTTGACAGAAATTAAAGAAGACCTAAATAAATGGAGAGACAAACCACGTTGATACATTGTCAATTATCCCCCAGTTGATCTATGTATCCTATGCAATCCAACCAAAATCTCAATATACTTTTTTGGGGGGAGAGTTTGACAAATTGATTTTAAAATTTTTATAAGAAAGCAAATGCATATCTAAAGCAATCTTGGGAGAAAAAAAAAAAAAGCCTCAAACATGTATACTACCCAACTTCAAGATTTATTTGTAAAGATACAATAATCAAGACAGGATGTTACTGGCCTAAGGATTGACCAATAGATCTATGAAGCAGAATAAAAGTTCCAGAAATAGATCCATACTTAATGGAGCCATTTGTTGTCATCAGAGGAGGGAAAACAATCCAGTGAGAAAAGGAAATTCTTTTTAATAAATGGTGCTGGAACAACTGGATATTTGTATAGGGAAAAAAATAAATCCTGGCCCTTAATTCATACCATACACAGGTATTAATTCAAGATTGATTATAGACATAAACACAAAAGCTAAAGCCATAAAGCCTTTAGAAACAAACACAGCAAGATGTCTTTATATCTTGAGGTCAGGCAAAACTTTCATATACAAGTTACAGAAAACAATAAAAATGAAAAAATAAATTATACTTCATCAAAACATAAAACCTCTGCTCATGAGAGACAACATTAATAAATAGGCAACCACAGACTGAGAAAGTATTTCCAAACAAATATAAGGCAAATAACTTTTTTTTAAAGGCAACAATTTAAACAGACACAGAACAAAAGAAAAAATGCTCAACATCACTTTTCATCCAAAAAATGCAAATAAAAACCACAATGAGGTGCATCTCACGCACACAAGAATGGCTGCCAACAACATATTGGTGAGGAGGTGTAAAAACTAGAACACCCGTGTATTGGTGGGAATGACAATAATACAACCACTTTGGAAAAGGTTCTGACAGTTTTTTAATTAAATATACACCTATTCTATGGGCCAATGAATTTTACTCCAAGTTATTCACTCAAGACAAGTGAAAACATCTGTTCACAAAAAGGCTTGTACAGAATGTTTTTGGAAGTTTTATAGCCAAAACTGGAAGCAGTCCAAATATCCATCAACAGATGAATGGGTAAACAAGTTGTAGTATAATCACACAATGAAATACTATTCAGCAATAAAAAGGTGCAAACTACTGATAGACACCACGCAGATTAATCTCAAAAATATTATGCTGAAGGGGAAAAAAGAAATCCTTACACGATGAAGTATGTACTGTATTATTCTGCAGTGTGATTTATTACTTTTGTGTGGCCTTTCTAGCCATGGTCTTGTAACCCCATTCAAGTGACTGGGCAAGACTGTGTGATAGGGTAATTGTGGCCCACCAGGGAGATTGGTCGGTTTTGCCTTAAAAGAGTGCTGATTCCAAAGCAGAGAGGAGAATCCCAGCACCACCAAGGAAGAACAGCCAGGAGCCAGCAACAACCATAGGATCCAGGATCCCTGCACTGAGAAGCCCCTGGAAGCAGGAGACTGAGAGAGTGAACCATAACCCTGAAGACTGTGAGAAGCTGTGGCAGGAGAGATCCAGCGGCAGAGACCTGGCAGCAGGAGACAGCGTTGTTGGCCTCCCAGCCAACAGAGAGAGAAAGCTGAGTGCCTTTGGGCAGAGGCCTAGGGCCAGGGAGAAGCATACCTGCATTACAGTAAGGAAGAAGTTGTCCTGATGGAAGAACTGTATCCTGAGTGTTTCTGAGCCTGAACTGTAACTGTTACTTCCCTAATAAACCCCATAACTGTGAGTAAGGTCTGTGAGTTCCGTGTGGCCGTTGCATGAATTATCAAACCCAGTAGAGAGTGCTGTGGGAGGGACAGTTGGTATCAGAATTGGTAAAATGGAGGTGACTCCCGCCTCATAGGAATCAGCCTTGGACTGTTGATCTTAATTGTCCTTCCCCCCTGTGAAGTTAGAGGAGGTCAGACACTGCCCCCATGTCATTTTTACAGATTCAAATGACGTAAGTTCTAGAACAAGCAAACCTCATCTATGGTGGAGAAATATCAGAACAGTGGTTACTTCTGGGGTGGGAGGGGATTGACTTGGAAAGGACATAAGGAAACTTTCTGGGTTGCTGGCTATAGTCTATAGCTTGATGAAGATTTGGGTTACACAGGTTACACTTACCAAAACTTAATAAATGTACACTTACATTTCATTACATGTATATTTTATATCAACAGAAAAAAAAAACTATAAACAAATATTAAACTTTAGTTAATTATATGTATGATAAAGCTTTTGGTGGAAGTGTACCAATGTCTTCAATTTATGTTGAAATACATCAAAAATAAGATAGATTCATGTATGAATAGAGACAAAGATATAAAGCAAGTATAACGAGAGATAGTATCTAGGAGGTGAATATTAGATGTTTATTGTAAATTTCTTTCAACTTTGCTGTATGTTTGAAATATTTCATAATAAAATATTGAGAAAGTAGCTGTTACAAGCATGTGCAAAGGCTTAAAGGAAAATCTAAAAATAACAGGGAAAATGAGGAATCTCTGCAGATAAATGGGAACTGTAATAAAAGAACAAAAATGAATTTCTAAAACTAAAAATACAATATCTGAGGTGAAAAATCAAATACATAGGCTTAACAGCTAGACACTAAGGAAAACAAACAAGCCCACACAAAGTACATTTGCATACTTGGAAATAAAAAATAGCTTAACTGAAGCATGGAGAGGGATAAGACTGAAGAACATGAACAGAGCCTCAATAATCTATGGAAAAAAATAGAACTTGCATTTTATATATCTTTGTATTTTATTTCATTTTATTGGTAATTTATTTTTATTGTATTTCATGAAAGAATTAGATTGCAACAGATTGATTCTTCACCACAGATATTTTGAGAAGCACTAGCCTACAGTCATTCTCAATACTACCCCAACTTCACTTTTCAACTCACTCCATTCGTGCTTCAGCCACAACCATGCTGGTAAATGTCACTAATGTCATTTTTAATCACAAAAAACAATGTATAGTATTCTGCATTCATCTTAATCAACTTTTCTATGGCATTCAACAAGGCTGACAACTCCCTTATTCCTTCATCCTTCCACAAGTATTTATTGAGTGCTTACCATTTGTCAGGAACTGTTTTAGGCACTGGGAATGCATTAGCCAACAAAGCAGACCAAAAGTTTCTGTCTTTATATTCTAGCGAAATAAGACAAAAATAAATACAATTGTTAGTAGGTGCTCTCGAGTCAATTTTGACTCATACTGACCCTATGTGACAGAGTAGGACTGCTCTATAGGGTCTTCTAGGCTGTAATCTTTACAAGGAGCAGATTACCAGGTCTTTCTCCTGTGGAGCAGACCAAATACCTTTTTAAATATGACGGTTACAGAAGGTCTCATTGAGAAGTTTGAACTGTGTAAAATGCTTGAGTTCTTTCCTCTGGCTTACATAACATCTTGCTTTTCCTCCTTTATCGTAGTTTTCCTCCTATTTTTCATAATGTTATTTCTTAGTCTCCTTTGCTGGATCATATTCTTCCGTTTAACCTTAGAAGTTAGTATCCCTTAGATTATATCTTTAGCTCTTTTCTTTTTTCACTCTGCGTACTCTCCCAGGATGATCTCATACATTTTCATGGCTTCACATTATATTTGTGTGTGTGTGTGTGTGTGTGTGTATATGTACGCATATTCCATTATCCACTGAACTATTGGACATTACCATTTTAGTGGGTTACAGAGTCTTCAAGTTCAAAATATATGAAAATAATTCCAATATCTTTCCTTCTCTGTATCCTATATTGCCTTTCTCAGAATCGCCAAATGCCTGGGACTCATTCTAAATTCTTTACTTCATTCCAAGAAGTGAAACCAGGGGCAGAGAGAACAATCATCTGATTATGTAACAGCACAGGTAATAGATGATAAGAACCTGAAATGGAAGAATAGTAGCAAGGACAAAGAGGAGAAGACAGATCTGAGAGATATTCTCAAGGTAGAATTGTCAGAATTTGTTACAAATTGACCTTGAGTTTTGAGACTTTGGGGTTGGATAACTTGGTGGGTAGATAATTGTGTGTAAAGGAGGAAGTGCAGCTTGAAAGTAGAAGATAATAAGGTTATTTTAGATAAATTATTCTTCTGGTACCTGTGAGTGAAATTTTCCGGGTGGAAAAGTCACATAGTTTGCTAGATGTCTTAGTTTTATCTCATAAGAAGACTCAGAGACAAAAATTCAAATGCAAGTAATTTATTTTGGAGGTAGTCCTGGGAAACACCAGTAGGTTAGCAGGAATGTGAGGTAGGGAAGGGAAGAAAGCCAATAAAAAGGGCTTTGTCAATCTAATTACCACTGTGGGAAGGGCAATTAAAATTTAGCACCACTGTGAACTCTAGAAGATAGTGTAGAACGTACCTTAGAGTTACCACAAACTAAGTGGTGAGATACTGGGGTTCTTGTCCACTAGATCTTCACTTACCCTTGTTTGACAACTGCTTCTGGAGTCATTAACTCTCCAGCACTTCTATCTTACCCTATAATAGGCTGAGCAGACTTCTGCAACCAGAATAAAAGCCCACAGGTGGATAGTAGCAGGTGTTCACTGTAAGTTGTTTTTGTCGTTAGTTGCTGTCCCATCAGCTCTGACTCACGGCAAACTTATGTACAACAGAAATGTTTATCAATGAGGATTTTAGTTTTCTTCACATTCAGGCATAATCCATACTGAAGGCTGTAGTGTTTTATCTCCGTCAGTAAGTGCTTTAGATCAACAGGCAAGGTTGTGACATCTGCATATGGCAGATTGTTAATGAATCTTCCCTCAGTCATGATGCTGTGCTCTTCTTCATATAGTTCAGCTTCTTGGATTATGCGTTCAGAATACAGATTGAATAAGTAAGGTGAAAGAATACAGCCCTGTCACACACCTTGTCCAATTTTAAACCATGCAGTATCACTTTGTTCTGTTTGAAGCACTATTTCTTGATACATGTACAAGTCTAGTGTAATCACAATTAGATGCTCTGGAATTCCCATTCTTCACAATGTTATCGATAGTTTGTTATAATCCACACAATTGAATGCCTTCACATAGTCGATAAAACACAGGTAAGCATCTTTCTGGTAGTCCCTATTTTCAGCCACAATCCATCAGACAACAGCAATAATATTCTTCATACTACATCAGCTTGTACTTCTGGCTGTTCCCTGTCAATGTACGTCGGCAGTCGGTTTTGAATTATCTTCAGCAGAATTTTGCCAGCTGCTAGCAAGTGATATTAATGATACTGCTTGATAATTTCCACATTATGTTTGAAGGCCTTTCTTTGGAATGGGCACAAATATGGATCTTTTCCATTTGGTTGGCCAGGTTGCTGTCTTCCAAATTTCTTGACATTGATAAGTAACCACTTGGAGAGTTTCATCCATTTGTTGAAGCATCTCAATTGGTATTCTGTCAATTGCTGGAGCTTTATTTTTTGCCAATGCCTTCAGTGCAGCTTGCATATCTTCCTTCAGTATTAGCAGTTCTTGATCATATGCCTACATCCTGAAATGGTCAAATGCCAACCAATTCTTTTTGGAACAATGACTGTATATTTCTTCCATCTTATTTTGATGCTTCCTGTATCATTTAACTTTTTGCCTATACAATCCTTCAGTAATGTAACTCAAGGCTTAACCTTCAGCATATAGAGACTGCACACCAGGAGGGTATGGGGGACCACTGAGAGCATTTGCTACACTAAGTATATGGATCAGGGAAAAGATTTAGCCTACTGAAGTAGATTTGGGAATCTTTAGCACAGAGGTAGCCAAAAATATACCTCCAAAGCCAGCAATTTACTGAGCTAGACAAAAAACATCTCCAAATGGTTAAATAAGAAGAGAAAAAGAAGATATGACACAGTAATATAAGTGGTCCAGAGTCCAAGGCAATGTCCCTTAGGGAATGGAAAACTGTCCTTAGGGAACAGGATCTAAAGAAGATAAGAGGTTTATTGTGGAGATAGGCAACACAAAATAAGAGAATGAGAATTGCTAACAACTGCAGGAAACACAGAAACAAGGAAACTGCTGAGGTTGGGAGTGTCCAGGGAGAGGTATAATGCCCTGATGACAGAGTGTGTGCTACTTAGGAGACTGCAATGGATTCACGCATCAGTGGAACCCTGTGAGAGATGAACATGCAGTAGAGCTGGCATCATTAGAAAGTCCAGCAGGAAATCTCACAGCAGAGGAACTCTATCAAGGAGGATGAACTATTACAGAAAGGATAAACCAGTGATCTAAGTGGTCTCAGTATGTGAGAATTTATCTTCTAGAGATTGTAGTTGAGGGAACAGATAATACTTCCTATGGATCACTCAGTAATTGGGGGGTTTACATATGCTATGAGACATTGTGAATACTACTTACTACATATCCCATGGTATTTGGTGATTTTGTTTCCCTTCAAATTGACTTCTTTATATAACACGATTCAGTATTTCCTAGCAGGGTACACCAGTAAAGTGTACTTTTCAGGTTTCTGAGTAGGAGCTTGAACCAAAATATAACAGCTCAAAATATATCTGAGCCAGCCCCAAATATATTCCAGGTCCCAGATTTCATAGCCATTTCTGATGAAAATGTTGCATTAGTATTTTGATCTAATGGACAAGGAGAGTCAGTGGAAAAAAATGTTTAATCTTGGCTTTCAGTATGGAGCTCTCCAATAAATCCCTGATATCACTTTACATGGCCAAGTATTTCACACTAGGTTTAGACATTGTCTCAACCCAAAAGAAAGCCTCTGGTAATTTCAGGTGCTATATACGTCCTGACCGAAAAAAACCAAACCCATTGCTGTCCAGTTGATTCCAACTCATAGCGACTCTATAGGACAGAGCAGAATTTCCCCAAAGGCTTTCCAGGGAGTGGCTGGTAGATTCAAACTGCCAAACTTTTGGTTAGCAGCCATGGTTTTAACCACTGCACCGCCAGGGCTCTGTATAATCCCAGTAGTGTACAAATAGAGTGTATCAAAAAGGCAACCACTACCAGAGTAGTAGTAGGCATGCTGTTGAGAAGGATATGGAATTTAATCCCACACAAGTCTTAAAAATCTTAAGCTTCATACTTTATAACTTTTATTTCTTCCATCAATTTCTTTAAAAGAAGGGGAAAAAAGTCTTTCTAAGATTGGTGTCAATTGGAAAGTATTTGTATATCCTGGCTGTTAAGATGGAAAGTGTAAATTTACGGAAAATCTAATATGCAGGGGATGATAGTGAGAAGTTTAGTAGAGAGTGATGGAGGGGCAGTTGAGGAGAGTGGGGTGCCTATGGGACAGAGCCAAGAAAATGAAACTCAAGGACTAAGAGTCAATTATGCTCAGATTTCACAGTCTCCCCATCTATGTGCCAAAGGCAACGTGTTAGATGCTGGGTGAAAATGCTTTGGTCTTAGCCAGGAAAAGCGAGCCTAGTAATGTATTGGTCTATTTATTAATACTGGTAAGCATTTGGCCTTCATTTAGTTTTGCCGGCATTACTATTAGATAATACCATAGTAAGCCTAAACATACTTATAAGATTAAATAATCTTTTGTTGACTTTTAAGAATTCCTCTGTAAGAATATAGAGATAAAAAAAGGAAATAAAAATATAGACTTCCTTCCCCAGATTCTATCATCACTCTCATAAAACATTATCCATTAACCTAGAGATAGAGATGGAGAAATTTAGTCAACGTCTTGGTCTTCTCCTTGAATTGAAGTTTGAGGACAAAATTCATAAACAAGTACTTAATGAACAGTATTTTTTTTTTCCTAGTGCTGCCTTTTTTAGAAAAGCTTTTAGGGTCTCTTTTAAGAGTTGGAAAAGAAAAGCAGTTAATTAGAGCTACAGGGAACTGCTTTAGGACTAAGCCAACTGGCTCAAATTGACCTGTTTGTGACTGGAAAGTCAGTTTGGCTTCTTCGCAGTTTTAGTACTTTTATAGATTTTATTTTGTTTTTTGTTCAACATGATTTCACAAGCTCCAGAAAGTCAGTGCTGCTGGAAAAGACGTGCTTATTTACGGCTTCTACTTTTCCAGAACTGAGTCATTCCTCCTCATGTTGATCACCCTACCCCATCCACAAAGCTGTAGTCTACATCTCCATTGTTATCCCACACCAGCTTCAAGAGCCACCTGCTTGCCAATTCTGTGAGCTCACTTCTTGGTTCTCACATGGAGATCTTGCCTTGAGCTTTGCCAAGTCTGGAATAATCAGAGCTGCCTTGGGGAACTACCTCCCTTGGGTCACTGCTTTTCTAAAAATCAAAGTACACAATGAAGTATGATGAGAAGGTAAGAAAAAATATCCTAGAGTCCCAAAACACATACCAATGCCATTACACAAAATTTATTTATGAAGCCCCTTTCAAACAATTACTGAATGGAGCCAAGGCAGGAACTGTTGAGGGGAGCAAGCTGAGAACAAATGTCGGCAGTTGTTAAAGCCACAAACTTATCCAAATTAGCAGCAGCTAGTTCACTGAGTATATTCCTCAGACTGAACTACTCTATTTTTCCTGTTTTTATATTAAATAATAGATGCTAGTCCTCACTACTGTCTAGCTGCAATACTGCATAATCACAAGAATGTTAAATTGATTCTAGGAAGCATTTTTAACGTCTCTGAGTAGTGGACACCTAAGATGACAACAAGAATGCCTAAAGCTTACTGTCTGGTTATCCCTTTAAATAAAATGACCCAAAAACTATCTGCAGAAGTAATACAGAAACAGATGATTGAGGACATTCAAGAAACTAAAGTTCTATAATCCAATTAATGTAACCAGAGTATGACCATAGGAGAGGATCTGTATTACCATGTCTAAAATTGAAGCCTCATCAATTGTACTGTATCTTGTGTGATGAAAAATAAAGATGTTAACATCAGGAAGTTGGTCATGAAGGAGATTATAAAAGGGGACTGATGAGTAGGATTCTGTTGCATGTATCTCCAGCTCTGTCCAGAAAAGGGACAGCCTGGAGAAAGGACCCAAATATTCATTCTTTTTGGTATGTCTTCCTGTAGTAGAGACTAGTGCATGGCGCGACGACACCAGTCATTAAAGATATTCCAGAGACCTCACTTTGAAAAAGAAATTTCATGCTTAGTGAGCATCTAATTCTCCTCCCTTTGCAAGGAGTCAGGGACAGGCATGAGATAGACACTGTGAGGTTCACTGTGGAGAGGACTGCTGAAAATGCTGAAAACAAGGGAAAGCTGCAAGTAAAATGTTGAGGGGCAAGGCTTATAAGGCATAAAAAGGAGCCTAACAGTCTCTAAAAAATAATAATAGGGCCAGAAATAGAGACCAAGTCCAGTTATAGAGCCAAAGTCATGGAGCCCTGGGGAAGTAAGACCTGGCAAAAATGGATTGAACAAGTACATCTGGGAAAGAACATGGACAAATATCACCTTTGAGGCAGATGGTGTCATCTGAAGCTGACTTTTAAGTACACTCTGTAGCTAGATGTGAGGAAATATTCAGGAATCCAATCATGAAGGACCAAGAGTGCCTAAATTAAGAGTTTTAATTTTAGTTTAAAAGATATGAGGAGACATTAAGGAGTTTTAATCTTTGAGGTGGTATAATCAGATGAATAGGATGCCACCAAACAAATGAAATAAAGAAAAATAAAATAATTATATATCTAAAAAAATTAAACAATTCTTTTTTTCATTAATAATTAATGATTATTAATAATTATCATTAATAATTATTCATTAACAAACCAAAAGAAGCAAATAGCCCCTAGAAAATATATATATTCTCTAGTTACTCAATCAGACTTTTTCTGAGAGGAAATGCAATGAGCAGACAACTGACCAGACTACTTTTGACTCTTTGGATATTAGAATAGCTCCAGCTTGAAGCAAAGAGTTTGTTGGCAAATGTTATATAAGAATTACGTTATTCATGACATGTCTACTTTTTGTTGCTCTCTTTTGGTCAAACCTTCATTGGATAATATGAGGCCAAACCCTTCAGTAATTGTCCAAGTGTTCCAATAGAATATTGTGGTTCATGGCCTGTCCCTTATAATCAAGGAGGAGAAACAATGAAGAAAAATAATTCATCCAGATTGTTTCTTGAAATTTACAGTCTGGAAGAATCTCCATCTTTATGGTGGGATTTGGTGCCTAAATCCTGCTAATCCTCTCTGCCTCCAAGTCCCTAGCCCCTAGGCATGCACAAGGACTGGATCACCTAGCAATCCCCAGCTCTTTTCTCACTTTTCCATGAGTCAGACAGTTGACAAAACAGAGTGGAAACTATTTCTAGCTTTTGAGGGACAATAACCCCACTTACTTATAATGTGGCCCAATGAATGCCAAACTCTGAGCAAACAAATTAGCTATCTCTTTCCTAGTAAAGGAGTCCCTGGATGGCATAAACAGCTAAGTGCTCAGCTACTAACCAAAAAGGGGGTGGTTTGAACCCACCAAGAGGCACCTCAGAAGAAAGGCCTGACAATCTACTTTCATAAAGATTACAGCCAGTGAAAACCCTACAGAGAGCAGTTCTACTCTGCAACTCATGAGGTCGCCGTGAGTCAGAACTGACAGGATGGCAACTGGTTTTCTCCTAGTGGGAGGAACCAGTGGGGGAGAGTAGAGAGCAAGCACAAGTCCTCATTCCTATACCTCCTCCTTGTGGCATGGAGAGTAAAGGACCCCTTCTCTGCAGCAGTGTAAAAAAGTGCTAAAAATAGTCTTCATTTCCCAACAGTGATCAGCTCCTTTAAGTCACAATTTTATTTTAGAGGAGAAATAATAACTGGAAAAACTAAATGCTTGCTAGGAATGTTGAGTTATGTTCAAGTAGGGAGTTGTAAAATATCTGATGAATCCTGGACTATTTACAATACTTTTTAAAAACTAAGGGGAAAGATGGGGTGAAAGCCACTATATTTGTGTCATAAAATTTTTTTAAAGTTTCTGTTCTACTCATATGTTTTCATAAATCATCAGAAAATATACTTTCTGATGAAATATTTATTTCAAGAGATGAGAAACGTGGGAAAAATAACTTACAACCATTTTGTCTTTTTAAGATGTAGATATACTACTTTAGATTTTACAGAGTAAAAAGTAGATGATCCTTGGGTATAAGGAGGTAAAGAGTCTATGTATATACACATAATTATCTAAATAATTCAGGCTCCAAATCACTTTTAGCTAAGAAATATTTTGATAATTTAATAATCATCATTATAATTATTTTAGTTTTCTAGTTGACCTTACAAAAATGGTCCTATTGATAAGTCAATTTCTGCTTAGGCAAGAACTACTGATGAATTACCGCTGAAAGAACTATATCCCTCTTCCTTGTAAATGATAGTACACATTTACAAAGCTGACTAGAAAGGAAAGGTGAACACAGTCTATGGTATTAGAAAACGATTTACTCCATATGAGGAAAATTGTCCCACTAAAGAAATCAAGCTAGACTGTATGAAGATCAGAGCTAGGCTTATTAACACCGTATTTTTACTTAGTAAAATAACGGGTTTTTTTTATACATATCTAAAACTAACTATTGTGCCTGTTTTGAGGGTTCATAAAAGAATTCAGTCAATGATTGGACAATTTTTTCCTAAGTTCTATTATATACCTACATGGTTACAATAATGAAAATAGCTCCAATATTTTGGTCTCATCCTGTTGAATTTGCACAAATATATTATGCCATAACTTTAACATGATTATTTTTCAGTGATCCCATAGTCTCATTGTTTTCAATAACATTCATTTTCTGACAACTCTCAAATATCTATCTCCAACTCAGAATTCACACCTGAACTCCAGGCTAGTATATACAAGCACCTAGTCAACATCTCTTCTTGGACGGCTAACAGGCATCTCAAACTCAGCACATTTCTCCCCAGACTTGTTCTACCTTCAGCCTTCCCAAAATCATTTGCTATAACTCTAACCTTTCAGTGGCTGAGACAAGAAGCATCCTTGTCTTCCCCCTCTCCTTTCACATCCTGCTTTTAATTAATCCGAAAATCCTCTTGGCTCCACCTTCAAAATATATCTAGGACCTGACCACGTCTTGTCACCACCATTGCTATCATTTGGATCCAGGATACCATTACCTCTTGCCTGAAGTATTATAGTAGCCTTCTATTTGATCTTCCTTCAGTTATGCCTTTTCTTAAGTCCTGTATTATCTCCCCATTTCATGTAGAATAAAAGCCAAACTTAAAATAGCCAGAAAAGCTTTATATTATCTGGCTCCTTGTTACCATTTTGAGCTAGTCTCAGACAAACCTCCCCTTTATTTGCTCCACTCCAACTTCATTGGTCTCCTTGCTGTTCCCCTGACACATTCAGCCATGTTCCTATCTAAGGGTTTTTGACCTGGCTGTTGTTTCTGCCTGGAATGAGTCTCCCCTAGATATCCAGCCTAGCCAACTCCCTCACTTCCTTCAAGACTTTGCTCAAATGTCATCTTTATAATGACCATCTCATTAAAAACTGCAAGCCATCTACCACTTCCCCTTCAGCACTTCTAGTCCCCCTTACCTTGTTCTACTCCTTCATTTTTGATAGCTGGTATCACCAGCCTCTCCACAGGAGAAAAAACCTGGTGATCTGCAACCGTAAAGATTTCAGCCTAGGAAAACCTATGGGGCAGTTTTACTCTGCTTATAGGGTCACTATGAGTTGGAATTAACTCGCTGGTACACAACTATCACAACATCACCATATAGGAGTCCCCAAGTGACGCTAATGGTTAAGCATTCAACTACTAACCAAGAGGTTGGCAGTTCAAACCCACCCAGAGGCACACTGGAAGAAAGGCCTGATGATCTGCTTCTGAAAAGTCATTGCCTTGAAAACAGTATGTAGCACAGTTCTACTCTGCAACACATGAGGTTGCTGTGAGTCAGAAGTGACTTGACAGTAACCTGTTTGGTTTTGGTTTTTATCACCTTATAACGTGCTATATTATTTGTTTCCTCATTTATTGCTTATTTTCTGTCTCTTTCTCCACCAGAATGTGAATTCCACAAAGAAGAGAAATTTTTGTTTTGTTCACTGATGTGTCCCAAGTGCCAAGAACAGTTCCTGGCACATAGTAGGCACTCCATAAATTTACTGAATCAACTGTAAGGCCTGATATTGATTTGCTTTATCACCGTGTTTAATTGGGAAAAATTTATTTACTTTTCTTCCACTGACTAAATTACCTAAAATGTTGTTGCTTTCACGTTAGCTATCTAGCAAAGTCTCAGCAATATGTGCATTTCACAAACCCATGGCCAAAATAAAAGAAAGAAGTCGGGCAAGAGGAAAGCTAATTTCCCTAATTCCAGGAGCCTCTGTGAGGCATTTTGTGTATGTATCTATTATTATTGCAAATTGAAATTTCTGTTGGAGCATCAATCTCAGCAATGTCACAGCTCTCCAAGGGCAAAGATTATTTTCTCCATCTTATCCCCGATGTCCAGCCCATTATATAACATATGGTGATATTCAGTAAAAGCTAGTTAAATACTATGTGAATGAATAAATAATTAATAAGAAGCAGAGTGACAGGGAGAAAAGACCATAATATTTGAAGCTAGAGTAAGTGAGTTTGAGTTCCAGTTCTATTAATGATATAAACTTGGACAAATTATTTAATCTCTCTAAGTCTCAGTTTCTTCATCTATAAAAGGAAGATAATTTCTATTAGGACTGTTCTGAGGACTAAATAATATAATATGTTACATACAAAGTACTTAGTGCCTAAATATAATAAGCAAGCAATAAATGGAATATACATACCACTTATACTGATGTAGAGATAGAGATAGAGACAATACGGATGATATAGATACATATCATGTCAGCCTTCTGCTCCAGAGGCAGTACTTTGATTTGCCCATGCCTGCTAGTAGACATGGCCACTGTGGTTAAGGTCTCTTTTTTTCTTTTTTCCATTCCATGTGTCAAGGTGTGTAAGCTGCCATGTCTTTGGCATCTTAGACCTCACTGATGGACTGAAACAAATAAGAAAGTAGGATTTAAATCCTACTAGAATGTAAGCTCCACGAGGACAAAGATTTTTTCCTCTTTTATTATCAGCTATATCTGCAATGTCTAGAATAATGTTCAATAAATATATGTTAAGAGATGAGCAGATTTAGATTCAGGTTTAAGATAAGGTAGAGACCCTCAATTAAGGTTGAGGTCAAAACCGCACGTTGTGGTCCAGCTTTGTCAGAGCTCTTACATGAGATATGTCAGGCGCTAACTCAGCTAATACTTAACTAATAACTATTTTGCTCTAAT
Source organism: Dugong dugon (assembly GCA_030035585.1). Classification (NCBI taxonomy): domain Eukaryota; kingdom Metazoa; phylum Chordata; class Mammalia; order Sirenia; family Dugongidae; genus Dugong; species Dugong dugon. The sequence goes on from CM057462.1 coordinate 161,010,519, forward strand.
TCTTAATTATATATATTCCTTTACAAAACTTCAAAGAGAAAGGGTTCTAGGAAGAGAAGAATTTAGGCATTCCTTAACCCTCTGGTCTTATATTGTCAGATCCAGCCTCTCTGTTCTAACAAAAAGTATAAAAGTTGCAAGATATAAAAGAATAAATGGAAAGATATACCATGATGGGAAGTCTTAGTATTCTAAAGATGTCACTTCCTCCAGATGAATCTATGAATTCAATGGCATGTCAGTTAAAATCACAACAGGATTTTATCTAAGGAGCTATGAAGGTGAGACTTGATAAATCTGATAAACTAGATCAACAAAAATTTATCTGGATAAGTAAATGTGTAAGAATAGCTAAGAAAAAAAATCCAAATTCAATACAGAAGAGGGTACCTGTGGTGGAAGATATAAAAATGTGTCTTAAAACTATACATATTAAAACAATGTGATACTGTAATAGAGTAAAGAAACAAATCAATTAGATAGAATAAAAAGGCTTAAAACAGATAATATACATATAGATATTTAGTATGTGATTAAAATGGTATTTCATGTCACTGGGGAAAGTTTGTTACAGTCTCATTTGAGGAAAAAATATGACTAGATAATTTATAGTATATACAAAAATAAATCTGGGTTGAATAAGCAGTACAAGTGAAAAAACAAATAAAAATATGCAAGTATATTAGAGAGAAAAATAAAAAGATATTTTAATTATCTTGGAGTGAAGTAGGCTTTCCTAAGAAAGACTTAATACCAGAAGTCATAAAAGAAGATGCACGGATTAGACAACAAAAATTTAAAAACAAAAACAAAAACAAAAACCTTCTGATGATGAAAGATCATTATGAAAATTCTGAAAGACAAATGACAGTGTAGATGAAAATATTTACACCTGAAATACATAAAAGGTTAATAGCTGATAAGGAGCTCTTATAAAGCAATAAAAAGAAAATAAACTGATTTATTAAATTGGCAGAGGATATGACAGACAATTCATTGTCAAAATTAAAGTGACTAATAAAATTTATAAAAAGATGATCTAGCTCATTAGTAATCATGAAAATGTTTATGAAAACACACTGAAGTACCATTTGCAACTTAATCAACTGACAAAATTTTTAAGAGATTTTGGTAGACAAAGTTTATAAGAATGCGGGGAAATAGGCACTCTTTTATTCTAAGTAGGAGAATGTAATTTGGTACATTTTAGCAAGTCAATTATGCCATATTACACAAACTTATAAATATGCGTATGCTTTAACTTTATAATGCCACAGCTAGGAATCTACTTTTTTAAGTGCACAAGGATATATATACAAGAATATTTACTTTGGTATTAATCATAATAGCAGTAAATTAAATACCACTTAAAAGACCCTTAATTTAAAAAAAATTACATAAATTATGCTAGTTTAGGCAAGGCAGGGCCAAGATGGTGGAGTAATCAGATGCTTCTGGTGGTCTGTCTTACAACAAAGACCCAAAAACACAAGTGAATTGATTATATATGACAATCTAGGAGCCCTGAACATCAAAGGCAAAGTTGAGAAATTGGACTGAGTGGCAGGGGGAGGGAGAGATGGTTCGGAAGCAGTGAGGAGTTGCCAGAACTGACCCAGTGAGAGCTGGAGACCTTCAAGCCAGATCAGCTCATGGTGCACAGTGAAGCAAGCAGTGGTGCTCAGCAGGCATTTTCCACATCAGGAGAGACCCAGCAGCCGACAGTCTACTTGGCCATCCAGAACAAGTGAGAAGCAGCCTTTGATCAGTAAAAGATAAGTATTTGTGTCTGGCCTACTGTGAGGATCAAAAACACCCCCTTCTGGGAAAAACCTGTCTCCTATATACCTCCCTGCTCCCTGCTCTGCACTGGGTCCAGGATGGCTTCAGCAACTGTCGAGTACCCTGGGCCTGAAGTAAGACCCACTGCACACCCTGAGCCACTCTCCTGGCCTTGGAGAGGGAACAAATTAACAAACAAGGGAAAAACTAATATGCCAGCTCCCCTAAGCCAGGAACTCAGGGAAGGCACAGCTCCCTTGCCTAGGCACAGGCATAAGGAGTGCATGGACTTTGAGTGCCTTTCCCCCTGCAGAGACTTGTGTGGGCCTATTTCAACAGCGTAGGCCCTCATTACCACAGTACAACATGGTATATACATGCAGTCTAACTTCAACTGTTTCATCTGTGAAGTGGTAAGTTCATGACATTTGACACTGCTCTACCCATTAAGCAGGGACTTCACCTACCCACATCAGGTGCCTGAGGACTGGTGGCTCCACCTATGCCACCTAGCTACATGAGAGAGGGTCCCAAGAATAAGTGGTGCCCCCAGTCCTTACAGCCAACAGCATTGGGTGCTCATAGTCCAGCTTCAAAACCCATCCACATATGTGCTATAGGGAACAGGGACATACTTTTCTCCTAGACACTCGGGGGTGGCCATCGGTCCCCTGCCTTGCTCAGCATGTGACCCCATGCTGCAGCTGGATGCCTGTGCCTATACCAATCGCCCATGCCTGTCTAGAACTTTAGGTGAGAGCCTGCACCACATACTTGGTGGCCGACTACCTTGACACCTGAGCTGAATCCATACAGGAGGAGTGGGCAGACTCCTGGGCTCACATACTTAGTGGTAGGTCTGGCCACTTGGTGGCAGGAAGTTGGAGCTTCAGGAGTGTCAGTAATCAGGCTAGCTCACACAAGCAGCCTATTTGGGCATATCAAAACAAAACAAAACAAGAAGCTAGAATACAGTAAGCAAACATAAAATAGATAAATATAATAACTTACTGATGGCTCAGAGACAACAGTCAATATCAAATCACTTAAAGAGGCAGACCATGATGGCTTCAGCAAGCTCCCAAAATGAAATAAAGAAATTTTCCAGACTTCCAGGCAACATGGTGCTATAGTCAGAAACACCACACCATCCCTCAACAGCAAAGATCAGAAAAACTAAGTCAAACAGAGTCACATGTCAATCCTGAAACACTAAACATCAAATGAAGAGATAAAGAACTCAGCCAAGCACCAAATAGAATAAGAAACTGAGAACAGAGAGTGAGGAGAGATACATGCAGAGGTCCCCGATCTGCTACTGCAGCACGGATCCACCATCTTGGACACCTTTCAGAGATCAGCAAACAGGGGGTATGAGAAAGCAGCTTCATGAAGCTTCCAGGAGGAGACAGAACAACCGGTAACCAGCAATATAGGCTTTCTCACCCCCCACCCTTCTTCTCTCTCACTTATCCTCCTCTGCTTCCTGCAGCCACAGTCTCTTGTCCAGGAAGCACAAGCTTCACCCTGGTGTCATTTGGATTCCACCCGCCTGCACTGGCCGGCTGCCTGAGTTCCTTTTGTTAGCTGCTGGTGTTGCTTTTTTCCACTTCTTTAGATTTCTTCCTTACCTCTCACCACCTCCCCCTCCTTTCTCTCAAATACCTGGCTCCATGTGCCATCTTGGCTTCTTCCTGAAAGACTGCAAAACACCGCTTGACTGTGAAACTGCTTCCTGGCCAATGCCGCCATGCAGGTGGGACCACAGAAGCTTTTTTGTTTGTTTGTTTGTTTGCTCTGATTTGTTCCATTTTTATTTGTTTATTTGTTTTCTTTTTCTTTTCTCAGCTTAGAAGCCCCTTTCTAGCTGGGCAGTACTGCGCGGCTTGGAAGCTACTCCCTTACTCTGCACAGACGCACAGGGATATCACTGGGGGCATTTCTTTTTTCTTGTTTTTTTTTGTTTTTGTTTGTTTCTTTGTTTTGTTTTCTTTTCTTCTCTCTCGTATTTGCTTTTTGTCTTTCTGCATTTCCAGTTTCTTGATTTATTCATTTTTCTTTTAACCTTTTTTTTTATTTTTGCTTTTCCCCCATTTCTCAGTCTCTCATCTCTCCACTCCAATAGCAAGCTCCCTTAGCACTCTTTTTCTTTGTGTGTATGTTTTTGGCTCCTGTTCCTCTTTCTTCTCTCTCATCTCTCCCATACCCATCTTAGCTCCACACATCACAATCTACCCCCTCCTTCCTGCCTACCTGCACCATGCACTGAACATCACACTCCCAAGCAGCAAAGGCACAGCCTACTGGAACCTTACCCTGCATTGATTCCTGGTCTGCCCTGTCAGCCCTGGTACATGCCACAAACAACCTATCCCAGCAACTCCTCTACAGCTGGACCTGCCCTGCTGTACCATACATTAGTGACTGACCCTGCCCATTGGAGAAGGAGGTGAAAAGTATCCTGCCCACAGACAAGCAAACGACAAAGAACGCAGAGCCCGCTTGCGCAGATATAACCAAATAAAAGAAAAAAGCAGGACAAAACAAACAAATCTACAATCAATAAATGAGGAAAATAACCACTAAATGCCCTGAAGACAGCAGACAATATCAAAACATTTACAAAAACAGGGCAGGATGATTCCAGTAGGCGTCCAAAATGAAACACCAATGACTTTCCAGTAGAAGAAAAGGCACTAGACCTAACTAATACGGTATTCAAATATCTAATATTCAGGATTATCCAAGAGTTTAAGCAAAAAGTAGACAAAAATGAGGAAAAAATACACAAATTCATGGAAAAGGCAGACATATTCATGGAAAATACAGACAAAACATGAAAGAATTCAAGAAAATAATACAGGAGCAAAATGCTAAAATAAATTCACAACTAGAAATCATACAAAAACAACAATTAGAAATCCGAAAGATAAACAACAAGATTTCAGAAATAGACAGTGTCATAGAAGGGATGAGGCGCAGGTTTGAAATGATGGAAGACAGGATCAGTGAAATTGGGGACAAACACTTGGATACAACTCTGTTTGAGGAAAAATCAGGAAAAAGAATGCAGAAAAATGAAGAAACCCTGAGAATTATATGGGATACAATCAAAAGCAAAAATTTTCAAGTGATGGGAGTTCCAGAACAGGGGGAGAAAACAAAACGCAGACAGGATCATTGAAGAATTGCTGACAGAAAACTTCCCCAATATCATGAAAGATGAAAAGCTGACCATCCAAGAAGCTCAATGAACCCCATATAGGATAGACCCCAAAAGAAAATCACCAAGGCATATCATAATCACACTTGCTAAAACTAAAGACAAACAAAAAGTCCTGAATGCAGCTCGAGAAAAACAAAAAGTCACATACAGAGGAGAAACAATAAGACTAAGCTCTGGTTATTCAGCAGAAACCATGCAGGCAAGAAGGCAATGGGATGACATATATAAAACCTTGAAACAAAAAAATTTCCAGTCAAGAATAATATAACCTGCAAAACTCTCATTCAGATATGATGGTGAAATTAGGTCATATCCAGATAAACAGAAATTAAGGGACTATGTAAAAACCGAACCAAACTTACAAGACTTATTAAAGGGAGTCCTTCAATCTGAGAACAAACAACTTCAGCTCACAGGCTGAATCTAGGACACAGCTTGTACTAGCCAGATACCAACCTAAGAAATGAACTCTTAAGGACTATGCAAAATCAAAAGAATTACAACAGGGAATGAGAGAAGTTAATCTGTAAATGACAACAGCATCAGAACAATGAAAAAGGGAATAAACGGTGTAGGTATAGAACCTTCTAATGTAGAGGAAGGCAAGGCAATACCAAGTAATAATAGACTGGTTCAAATCTAGGAACATAAGGGTAAACTTCATGGTAACCACAAAGAAAGTTAACAAACCTATTCATGAAAATAAAGAAGAAAAACATAAAGTCTCAGTAAAAACAAAACCTAAATAAACAAAAGATATGAAAAAACAAATGCACAAACAAAAGGAACTCAGCACAGGAGAGTAAGAGGAACAAAGAAAACATCAGCATCACAAAAAAAAAGCACTACAAAATCAATCCCACTCCTAAGAATATATTCTAGAGAAATAAGAGCCGTCACACGAGTAGACATATGCACACTCATATTCATTGCAGCACTGTTGACAATAGCAAAAAGATGGAAACAACCTAGATGGCCATCAACAGACGAATGGATAAACAAACTATGGTACATACACACAATGGAGTATTATGAAAAGATAAAGAATAATGATGAATCTGTGAAGCAGCACATAACATGGATGAAACTGAAGAACATTATGCTGAGTGAAATAAGTCAATCACAAAAGGACAAATATTGTATGAGACCTCTACTGTAAAAACTCATGTAAAAGTTTACACACAAAAAGAAACAGTCTTTGCTGGTTACAAGGGATGAGAGGGGTAGGGGTGGAGGAATACTAAATAGACAATAGATAAGTGGTAAATTTGGTGAAGGGTAAGGCAGTACACATTACTGGGGAAGCCAGAACAACTTCTACAAGGAAAGGTCATGGAAGCTCCATAGACAGTTTCAAACTCCCTGAGAGACTGAATTGCTGGGCAGAGGGCTGTGGGGACCATGGTCTCGGGGAACATCAAGCTTAATTGGCATAACACAGTTTATAAAGACAATGTTCTACTTTCTACCCTGGTGAGTAGCATCTGGGGTCTTAAAACCCTGTGAGCAGCCATCTAAGATACTCCACTGGTCTCATGCCTTCAGGAATAAGGGAGAATGAAGAGAACAGGATACAAGGAAAAGATTAGTCCAAAGGACTAATGGACCACAGCTACCAAGGCCTTCACCAGACTGAGTCCAGTAAGCTAGATGGTGCCCTGCTACCACCACTGACTGCTCTGAGTGGGATCACAATAGATGGTGCTGGACAGAGCTGGAAAAGGATGTAGAATAAAATTCTAACTCAGAAAAAAAAGACCAGTTACTGACCTGACAGAAACTGGAGAAACCCCAAGAGTATGGCCCCCAGACACACTTTTAGCTCAGTGATGAAATCCCTCCCAAAGTTCACCGATGAGCCTGGTATTGGACAGCCTCATAAAACAAAACGGGATTAATGAGGCACAGCAGTCCAGGGACAATGACTAGAAGGCAGGAGGGGACAGGAAGGCTGGTGATAGGGAACTCAAGTTTGAGAAGGGATGGTGTTGACATGTCATGGGGTTGTTAACCATTGTCATAGGGCAATATGTGTACTAACTGTTTAATAAGAAACTATTCTGCAAACCTTCATCTAAGGTACAAAAAAAAAAAAGAATTATCTATGTAAGATCAAATTGACAACAGCAACTCAAAAGTTTTGATGGGAATCCTAGGGGGCAGTGAATTGAAGATAATGGTGATGGAATAATTTGGAAAAGGATAGTGAGAATAGTAGCACAACTGGAAGAATGTAATTGACATCACTGAATTGTACATGCAGAAACTTTCAAAATGGTGTAACTTTGGCTATGTATATTTTCAGCAAAAAAGGTCCTACAAGGTCGATAAGGGAGAGTGTTGACATGTCGTGGGGTTGTTAACCAATGTCATAAAACAATATATGCACTGACTGTTTAATGAGAAACTATTTTTTCTGTAAACCTTCATCTAAAGTACAATAAAGAAAAATTAATAAAAAAAAATTTCCAGAGGAAGAGTATTACCAGATGCAGAATATAAGAGATTAATAGACACTACTCTTCAAGAGTTCAGGAAGATCAGGCAAAATGCAGACCAAGCAATAGAGGAAATTAAGAAGATTAGAGAAGGGCATAATGACAAATTTAACAGGCTGCTAAAATCCATAGAGAGACAGCAATAAAAAATCCAGAAGATCAACAATAAATTTCAGAATTAGACAACTCAATAGAAAGTCATAGGAGCAGAATTGAAGCAATGGAAGTCGGAATTAGAGAAACTGAAGATAAAGCACTTGACACCAACTTAGTTGAGGAAAAAATCAGATAAAAGGATTTTAAAAAATGAAAAAACTCTAAGAATTACACGGGACCCTATCAAGAGGAATAATCTATGAGTGATTGGAGTACCAGAACGGGGGGATAACAGAAAATACAGAGAGAACTGTTGAAGATTTGTTGGCAGAAAACTTCCATAATATCGTGAAAGACGAGAAGATGTCTATCCAAGATGCTTATCGAACCCCACATAAGGTAGATCCCAGAAGAAAGACACTGAAACATATTATAATCAAACTTGCCAAAACCAAAGACAAAGAGAGAATTTTAACAGTGGCTAGGGTCAAACAAAAATTCATCTACAAAGGAGAGTCAGTAAGAATAAACTCAAACTATTCAGCAGAAACCATGCAGGCAAGAAAGCAATGGGATGACATATATAAAGCCTTGAAGGAAAAAAATTGCCAGCCAAGAATTATATATCCAGTAAAACTGTCTCTTAAATAAGATAGCAAAATTAGGGCATTTCCAGATAAACAGAAGTTTAGGAAATTTGCAAAATCCAAACCAAAATTACAAGAAATATTAAAGAGAGCCCTATGGTTAGAAAATCAGTAACATCAGATAACAACTCAAGACTAGAAAACAGGACAGAGCCACAAGTTATCAACCCAGTTAGGGAAGTCACAAAATAAATCAAAGCTAAAACACTGAAAATAGGGAAACAGCGATGTCAATATGTAAAAGATGACAACATTAAAACAAAAAAGACAGACTTAAAAAATACAGACAGATTTTTAATATGGAGAGGAAGTCAAGGCAATATAAAGAAAAAAAGACTTCTTCAAATTTAGAAAAATAGGGATAAATATTAAGGTAACCAGAAAGGAAACTAACAATCCTACACATCAAAATAAAAAACAAGAAAAATATAAAGACTCAGCAAATAAAAAATCAACAACAATGAAAAAGATGAAAAGAAAATACATAAAGAAAAATGACTCAGCACAGAAAATTAAGTGGTACAAAGAAACTGTTAACAATACATGAAAAAGACATCAAAATGACAGAACTAAACTCATACCTATCAATAATTACACTGAATGTAAATGAACTAAATGTACCAATAAAGAGACAGAGGGTGGCAGAATGGATAAAAAAAGCATGATCCACCTATATGCTGCCTACAAGAGACACACCTTGGACTTAAAGACACAAACAGACTAAAACTTAAAGGATGGAAAAAATATATCAAGCAAACAACACTCAAAAAAGAGCAAGAGTGGCAATATTAATCTCCAACAAAATAGACTTTAAAGTAAAATCCACCACAAAGGATAAGGAAGGACACTATATAATGATTAAGAGGTCAATACACGAGGAGGACATAACTATAATAAATATTTACACACCCAACAACAGGGCTCAAAAATGCATAAAGCAAACTCTAACATCATTGAAAAGAGAGATAGAGACCTCCACAGTAATAGTAGGAGTCTTCAACCCACCACTTTCAATGAAGGATAGAACATCCTGAAAGAAGCTCAGTAAAGACATGGAAGATCTAAATGCCATAATCAACCAACTTGATCTCACGAACATATACCAAACACTCCACCCAACAGCAGCCAAGTATACTTTCTTTTCCAACACACATGGAACGTTCTCCAGAATAGACCACATATTAGGCCATAAAGGAAGTCTTAACAGAATCCAAAGCATCAAAATATTACAAAGCATGTTTTTGGACCATAAAGCCATAGAGTAGAAATCAAAAAGCAAGGAAAAACACTCAAAAACATGGAAACTGAACAACACCTTGCTCAAAAACTATTGGGTTATACAAGAAATTCAGGATGGAATAAAGAAATTCATAGAATCAAATGAGAATGAAAATAAACCCTACCAGAACCTTTGGGACACAGCAAAAGCAGTGCTGGGAGGTCAGTTTATAGCAATAAATGCACACATCCAAAAAGAAGAAAGAACCATAATCAAAACATTAGCCCTACAACTGGAACAAGTAGAAAGAGAGCAGCAAAAGAAGCCCTCCAGCACCAGAGGAAAGGAAATAATAAGAATTAGAGCAGAATTAAATGAAATAGAGAATAGAAAAACAATTGAAACAGTTAACAAGACCCAAAGCTGGTTCTTTGAAAAGATCAACAAAATTGATAAACCATTGGCCAAACTGACAAAAGAAAAACAGGAGAAGAAGCTAATAGCCCGTATAAGAAATGAGATGGGTGATATCACAAAACAGAAGACTGAAATTAAAAGAATAATAACAGAATACTATGAAAAACTGTACTCTAACAAATAGGAAAACCTAGAGGCAATGGACAAATTTCTAGAAACTCACTACCTGCCTAAACTAACACAAACAGAAGCAGAACAACTGAATAATTAAGAAGAGATTGAAAAGGTAATTTAAAAACTCCTCCCAAAAAACCCCTGGCAAGGACGGTTTCACTGGAGAATTCTACCAAACTTCAGAGAAGAGTTAATACCACTACTACTAAAGGTATTTCAGAGCATAGAAGATGATGTAATACTCCCAAACTCATTCTATGAAGTCAGCATAACCCTGTTGCCAAAACCAGGTAAAGACAACACAAAAAAAGAAAATTACAGACCAATATCCTCATGAACATTAACGCAAAATCCTCAACAAAATTCTAGCCAATAGGATTCAGCAATATATCAAAAAAAAATAATTCAACATGATCAAGTGGGATTTATACCAGATATGCAGGGATTGTTCAACATTAGAACAATCAATGTAATCCATCACATTAATAAAACAAAAGACAAAAACCACATGATCTTATCAATCGATGTAGAAAAGGCATTTGACATAGTCCAACACCCATTCAGGATAAAAACTCTCAACAAAATAGGAATAGAAGTGAAATTCCTCAACATAATTACGAGCAGTTATACAAAGCCAACAGCGAACATCATCCTTAAATGGAAAGAGTCTGAAAGCATTCCCCTTGAGAACGGGAACCAGACAAGGATGCCCTTTATCACCACTCTTATTCAACATTGTGCTGGAGGTCCTAGCCAGAGCAATTAGGCTAGGAAAAAAATAAATAAAGGGCATCCAAACTGATAGGCAAGAAGTCAAAGTATCTCTGCTTGCAGGTAATATGATCTTATACACAGAAAACCCCAAAGAAGCCACAAAAAAACTACTGGAACTAATAGAAGATTTCAGCAAAGTTTCCTTATACAAGATAAACATACAAAAGTCAGTTGGATTCCTCTACACTAACAAACAGAACTTCAAAGAGAAAATCACCAAATCAAAACCATTTTCAATAGCTCCCAAGAAGATAAAATACTTAGGAATAAATCTAACCAGAAATGTAAAAGACCTATACGATAAAAATTACAAGATGCTACTGCAAGAAACCAAAGGAGACCCACATAAGTGGAAAAAAATACCTTGCTCAGGGATAGGAAGACTCAACATTGTGAAAATGTCAATTCTGCCCAAAGCAATCCTTAGATACAATGCAATCCTGACCCAATTCCAATGGCATTTTTTAATGAGATGGAGGAACAAATCACCAACTTCATATGGATAGGGAAGAAGCCTCAGATAAGTAAAGCATTACTGAAGAAGAAGAACAAAGTGAGAGGCCTCACACTACCTGATTTTAGAACCTATTATACTGCCACGGTAGTCAAAACAGCCTGGTACTGGTACAACAACAGATACATAGACCAACGGAACAGAATTGAGAATCCAGACATAAATTCATCCACCCATGAGCAGCTGATATTTGACAAAGGCCCAAAGGCCCAAAGTCCATTAATTGGGGAAAAGACAGTCTCTTCAACAAATGGTGCTGCCATAACTGGATATCCTTCTGCAAAAAACTGAAACAAGACCCATACCTCACTCCATGCACAAAACTAATGCAAAATGGATCAAAGACCTAAATATCAAATCAAAAACAATAAAGATCATGGTAGAAAAAATAGAGACAATGCCAGAATCCATAATACATGGCATAAACAGAATACAAACCATAAGTAACAATGCACAAACACCAGAAGAGAAACTAGATAACTGGGAGCTCCTAAAAATCAGACACTTATTCTCATCAAAGGACTTCATCAAAAGAGTAAAAAGACAACTTACAGACTGGGAAAAAAAATTTGGCTATGACAAATCTGATCAGCATCTAATCTCTAAAACCTACAAGATATTGCAAAACCTCAGCAACAAAAACACAATTAACCCAATTTAAAAATGGGCAAAGGATATGAATAGGAACTTTGCCAAAGAAGACATTCAGGCGGCTAACAGACACATGAAGAAATGTTCACGATCATTAGCCATTAGAGAAAAGCAAATCAAAACTACAATGAGATACCATCTCACCCCAACAAGGCTAGCAGTATTCCAAAAAAAACCCAAAATAATAAATGTTGGAGAGCTTGTGGAGAGACTGGAACACTTATACACTGTTGGTGGGAATGTAAAATGGTACAACCACTTTGGAATCGATTTGGCACTTTCTTAAAAAGCTAGAAATAGAAGTTCCATATGATCCAGCAGCCTCACTCCTTGGAATATATCCTAGAGAAGTAAGAGCCGTCACACGAATAGATATATGCACACCCATGTTCATTGCAGCACTGTTCATGGTAGCAGAAAAATGGAAACAACCTAGGTGCCCATCAATGGAAGAATAGATAAACAAATTATGGTATATTCACACAATGGAATACTATGCAACAATAAAGAACAACAATGAATCCGTGAAACATCTTACAACATGGAGGAATCTGGAGGGCATTATACTGAGTGAATTTAGTCAGTCACAGAAGGACAAATATTGTATAAGACCACTATTACAGAAACTCAAGAAAAGGTTTAAACACAAAAGAAAACATTCTTTGATGGTGAGGGTGGGGAGGAAGGGAGAGGGTTATTCACTAACTAGATAGTAGACAAGAATTATCTTAGGTGAAGCGGAGGACAAAACACACTACAGGCGAAGTCAGCGCAACTGGACGAAACCAAAGCTAAGAAGTTTCCTGAATACAATCAAATACTTTGAAAGACAGAGTAGCTGGAATGGGGGACCTGGGGACCAAGCTTTCAGGGAACATCTAAGTCAATTGGCATAACAAAGCTTATTAATAAAACGTTCTGCATCCTACTTTGGTCAGTGGCATCTGGGGTCTTACAAGCTAGCGAGTCGCCATCTAAGATGCATGAATTGGTCCCAACCCAGCTGGAATAAAGGAGAATGAAGAACACCAAAGTCACAAGGAAAGTAGTAGCCTAAGAGACAGAAAGGGCCACAAAAACCAGAGACTGCATCTGCCTGAGACCAAAAGAACTAGATGGTGCCCGGCTATCACCAATGACCACCTTGACAGGGAACACAACAGAGTCCCAGATGGAGCAGGAGAAAAGTGGGGTGCAGAACTCAAATTCTAGTGAAAAGCCCAGACTTAACAGTCTAACTGATACTGGAGGAACCTCAGAAAGCATTGTCCCCAGACTCTCTGTCAACCAAGAACTAAAACCATTCCCAAGGACAACTCTTCAGACAAAGACTAGACTGGAGTATGGGACATAAAATGATATTCGTGAAGAGTGTGCTTCTTAGCTCAAGTGGATACTTGAGAATAAATGGGCAGCTCCTGTCCAGAGGTGAGATGAGAAGGCAGAGAGGGTCTGGAGCTGGTTGAATGCACAAGGGAAATCAGGGGTGGAAAGGAAAAGTGTGCTGTCACAGTATAGGGAGAGAAATTAGGGTCACATAACAATGTACGTATAAATTTCAGTATGAGAGACTAACTTGAATTGTAAAGTCAAAATACAATAAAATAAAATAAAAATTAAGTTTAGTTTATACTTTAAAATACCATGCAGCTGTTAAAACATTTATCTCTGGTATTGGCATGGAATGGTGTCTATGACATGCATCAAATACTCAATTGAAAAACAAATGAAAAATGTATACAGATATAATATTTTCACATTTTTATAAAATTATGTGTATGTATAATTTTCTTACATATACTTCTGTGTTATTTGAAATACCTTTTTAATTTAATATGCACTAAATTTGTTCAATAAAAGAATGTGTAAATATAAATTCTATAATCATGAGAATACATAGAAATATGATGAGTTTGATTTTATTACCAACTAGTTTATAATCTGTGACTTCAGAAATTAAATTTCTATTCTTTCTGGTCACACACTTGTGTTGCTCATAGTAAGACAGCAAAAAATATTATTGAAGGGAAAATAATTCAATCTTCTAGTGGCAAACTAGAGAACAGATGGAGTTAATCCCAGTATGTTTTCTCACCCTCTTACATGGACGTAAAAGAAAGAATGAATATATACGTAGACAATTCAGACAATTGGATATGTACATAACAAAATGCAGTGAAATTCTCAGACACAGTAGAGAAGGTTCTTGGAAAAACCACTAAATCTGGCTAAAATAGTTCTTCAGACCAGACTCTTGTGGGCAATGATTGTGGATGAAGTGAAAATGAGTTGATGGAGAACTCTGAAGGCAACAGAGCAATAGTGAGACCTTGGAGGGCTGTGAGTAGATTTATGTCACTGTCAACATTTCTGGTATAAACACGTTGTTAATGTGATCACCAGCAGTTAAGAATAAATACCAATTTTAGAATTAATAGGACATCTCTATGGCTTCAATTTATAGGAGAGCTAAAACTCTAAAAAGGTGTTGAGTTGATGAATTAAGGACCAATACGCTAGAAAACTGAGACCGATAAGCAATATTCATATCAGCTCTAGAAAACTGAGCTGAGAAGTACTACTCTGAGTCAGTGACCCTAAATTTTAGAATTTGATACTGGTACCTGTGGGCTACCAAACTGGCTTACAAAATAATTCATTTTTAAGAGATAAGTCACAAGAACAATTCATGTTCTCCAAGATATTGAGCTTGTTTTCCAAAATTCTGATTTGCAAAGCTCTAGAGAAATAAGTCTTCCAGGAACTTCTGACTTTGGAGATCTTCCAGCCTTCAAAGTCAAGACACAATGAGACTACAGGTAGGGAGAAAGTGGAATGATTACTTTTTAATCACAAGAAAAATGGGCTTAAAATTGCAGGCATGCACTTCCTCACCAAATCAGTAATAGAGCTTTATGCATCAAAAGTTTGGTAGAGCAAAACATTGAGTCATTTCCCAGGAGGATCATGGAGCTAAACTCAGAATCCATAATTTTGTAAGGGAGATTACATTTCCTGAGACTAGGAATAGGAGAGAAATAAAAGAAAATGGACTAGAAGAACAAGAGTATGAACTTGAGAAGAGATGGTATATGTTATAAAGTAAAAAAGAGCACTAAGAAGACAGAAATAGAGAAAGTGGGTAAGAAGATGGAGTTAAGACGAAATCACAAAACTATGCCAAGAAATATTATTTTGGTGGAAATACGTATACCCAAACCCAAACCCATTGCAGTGGAGTTGAGTCCAACTTATACTAACTCCATAGGACAGAGTAGAACTGCCCCATAAGGTTTCCAATGCTATAAATCGCTACAGAAACCAACTGCCACATCTTTCTCCTGAGGAGCAGCTGGTGGGTTTGAACCACTGACCTTTCAGTGCAACCAGGGCTCTATATCTTTGTATAAGAAGGAATAATGAAAGGGAAAAAAGACCAGAAGAAGAGACAGCAAAAAAGTAGACTGAAATTACTATTAATTCTGAAACTCAAACAACTTTGCCTTAAAATATCAAAAGACAGAGATTCTAGGACAAAGTGGGGTGGGGGTCAACATTCATTATCTGGATAATTGTTTTAATGCTCCACATCAGCATCTGCCAGAAAGCAAGAAATTGTTAAGAAGACTCTTTTTTTAAGCCTCAGTTATTTATTTTTCTTAGTACATTTTAGCTTCATCACCTGGATGAAGTCAGGATGTGTTGGGATCTTTCCTGTGGGTCACTGGCTTCCCACACAGATGATGTAATAGAAAAATAGCACGCAGGCAAGGGAAATGGTTTGATTTTGTTATTGCAAAGAGAATTTTTGGTTGACCATAGAATGTGCTGGAAATTAGATCCTGCACCCCAGGATCTCACAGCTGTCTTTCAGCCATCTAATTTTTCTCCGTCAGAATGTTAGAGCCCTTGTAGAATACCTTGAAGATTTGTTTTATACCATTCAAATATAAATGCCTGCATTTGGAGTCCCTTGCTATGGTGATGTTATTCAAAACGTCAAATGCAAAACAAATGCTAAACTGAAAAGCCCAGACAAAGCAAATCCATAAAGTGGATGAACTGGCCTTTACTGCTTACTTTTTTCAACTTTCCTCATCCTTCCATACCGCCTTACTATATTTACACTGTAATCTTTATCTTAAGAGCAACAGGGAGATATAAAGTGTTGTTCAATACGAGTGAGTGGTAGGGAGAAGTCCTATTTGCATTTCAGTAAGATCATTATGGGGATCAGAAGGAGGCAAAAAATTGACATGGTTTGACCTGGTAGAAAGAGGTTATAGTCCTCTAGATGAGAGATGGTTCTTCTCTTCTAAGCCTATCTACATTTTTACAGTTGATAATCCCTTCACTCAAAAGAAGGGCATAGGAATTCAGATACCCTTAACAGTTATATAAGGAAGACATAGTGAGTAGTCCCCATGCCCCTCAAGTTACTCTGCTTACCCCATGTGTATCAGAGCAGAACTACACTCCATAGGGTTTTCAATGGCAGATTTTCAGAAGTA
Source organism: Dugong dugon (assembly GCA_030035585.1). Classification (NCBI taxonomy): domain Eukaryota; kingdom Metazoa; phylum Chordata; class Mammalia; order Sirenia; family Dugongidae; genus Dugong; species Dugong dugon. The sequence continues at coordinate 161,027,028 of CM057462.1, forward strand.
GATTACCAAGCCTTTCTTTCCAGGCACATCTGAGTGGACACCAACCTGTCGATTAGCAGCTGAGCATGTTAATCATTTGCACCACCCAGGGACTCTTCTAAAACACCTTGTCATGGGTTGATTCCAACTCATAGTGACCCTATAGGACAGAGTAGAACTGCCCCATATGGTTTCCAAGGCTATCATCTTTATGGAAGCAGACTGCCACATCTTTCTACTGTAGAGCAGCTGGTAGGTTCGAAGTTCAAACCACTGACTTTTCTGTTAGCAGCTGAGTGCTTAATCACTGCCACCAGGGCTCTTCCTTAGAGACTCCTCTACTTACCTTTAAGTAGCTTAATATTTCCTATTCAATGGCATTCGGGCTGTAGGGCCCATATCTCATAACCTGATTGCTGGAGCAAATTCAGACCTAGTGGAGTCATATGAAGGTTCAGTTTCAGCCTTGGTAAAATTATGTGACTTTCCTATTCTCAAATAACATTCAGATTTTGTTGGCAAACAGATGGCTACAGTCTGCAGGGTATTATTCAAACTGTATGGTTTAGTGGACTTCAGGCAGCATGGTTTTCTAGGCAGAAACACCATGCCATCCCTCCACAGCAAAGATCCAAAAAACTAAGCCAAACAGAGAAAACAGGAATCCTGAAACCCTAAATATCAAATGAAGAGATAAAGAATTCAGCGAAGTACCAATTGGAATAAGTAACTGACAGAGAACAGAGCGAGGAGACATACAAGGAGAGGTCTCCTATCAGCTAATGCAGTACGGATCTGCCATCTTGTACTTCTATCAGAAACCAGCAAATAGGAGGTATGAGAAAGCAGCTTCATGGAGCTTCCAGCAGGAGACAGAACAACCGGTAACAGGCAATATATGCTTTAACACCCCCACCCTTCTTCACCCCCAATCAGCTTCCTCTGCTTCCTGCGGCCACAGTCTCTTGGCCGGGAAGCACTGGCTGCTTGGATTCCACCCACCCACACTGGCTGACTCACTGAGTGCCATTTGTTGGCTGCTGGTGTTGCTTTTTTCTGCTTCTTTTGATTTCTTCCTTACCTTTCACCACCTCCCCCTCCTTTTCCTCAAATACTTGGCTCCGTGCGCCATCTTTGCTTCTTCCTGAGGGGCTGTGGAGCTCCGTTCGAGTGTGGAACTGCTTCCCGGTCAGTGCTGCCACGATGGTGGATACTTGGCATTTTGTTTGTTTGTTTGTTTTCAATTGTTTGTTTGTTTTCTTTTTCTTTTCTCAAGTTGGGAGCCCATTCTGGCTGGGCGCAGGTGTGCAGAGGGATCCCTGAGGGCATTTCTTTCTTTGTGGGGGTTTTTTTTTTTTCCCTGTTTTTATCGGGGTTTTCTTGTTCTTTTTTTAAATTTGTTTTGTTTTCTTTTCCCTCTTGTTCCCTTTTTATCTCTCTTCATTACTAAGTTTCTTGTCTGTCTATTCCTTCCTTCTCTTCCTATCCTGTACCTCTACACCTCCTAGCCAGGCCGTACTTCAACACCTGGAAACAACTTCCCCAGACCTCGTAGCTGCACTGGTGGGATCCCTGGGAGCTTTTCTGTTCTTTTTTCTTTCTAATTTTTATTTATTCATTCTTTTCTTTTTTTTTCTTCTTCTTCCCATTTTTGTTTTTCTCCATTTCATATTCTCTCATTTCTCCACTCCAATGGCAAGCTCCCCTAGCACTCTTTTTTGTTTGTTTGTATGTTTTTGGCTCCTGTTTCTCTCTCCTCTCTCCCATACCCATCTTAGCTCCACACATCACAATCTCCCCCCTCTATCCTGCCTACCTGCACCGTGGACTTAACATCACACCACCAAGCAGCACAAGCACGGCCTACTGGAACCTGCCCTGCACTGACTACTGACCCCCCCAGTTGCTGTAGTAAGTGCCACAAATAGTGCATCCCAGCAACTCTTCTTCAGCTAGACCTGCCCTGCTGTACCATATCTGAGAGACTGACCCTGCCATTGGAGAAAGAGGTGAAAAGTAACGTGCCCAAGAAGAGCAAACAACAAAGAACACACAGCCCGCCTGCTCAGACATAGCCAAATTAAAACAAGGACAAAACAAACAAATCTACAATCAATAAATGAGAAAAATAACTACTGAATGCCCCGAAGACAGCAGATAATATCAAAACATTTACCAAAACAGGACAGGATGGTTCCAGTAGGCGTCCAAAATAAAACACCAGATGACTTTCCAGTGGAAGAAAAGGCACTAGAAGTATCTGATAGGGAATTCAAATCTCTAACACTCAGAATTATCCAAGAGTTGAAGCAAAAAGCGGACAAAAATGAGGGAAAAATAGGCAAATTCATGGAAAAGGCAGACAAATTCCTGGAAAATGCAGACAAAAAAATGGAAGAATTCAGGAAAATAATGTAGAAACAAAATGCCAAAATAAATTCACAACTCGAAATTATACAAAAATGACAATTAGAAATCCAAAAGATAAACAACAAGATTTCAGAAATGGACAGTGTCATAGAAGGGATGAGGAGCAGACCTGAAATAGTGGAAGACAGGATCATCAGAATTGAAAACAAACACTTGGTTACAACCCTGTTTGATGAAAAATCAGAAAAAAGAATGAAGAAAAATGAAAAGACCCTGAGAATTATATGGGATAAAATCAAAAGCAAAAATCTGTGAGTGATCAGAGTTCCAGAACAGGGGGAGAAAACAAAAGACACAGAGAGGATCATTGAAGAATTGTTGACAGAAAACTTCCCCAATATCATGAAAGATGAAAAGCTGACCATCCAAGAAGCTCAATGAACCCCATATAGGATAGACCCCAAAAGAAAATCACCAAGGCATATCATGATCACACTCGCTAAAACCAAAAACAAACAAAGAATCCTGAGAGCAGCTCGAAAAAACAAAAAGTCATATACAGAGGAGAAACAGTAAGACTAAGCTCGGATTATTCGGCAGAAACCATGCAGGCATATATATATTACTATTATTATATGACATATATAAAACCTTGAAAGAAAAAAATTACCTGCCAAGAAAAAAATTGCCAGCCAAGAATAATATATCCTGCAAAACTCATTCAAATATGATGGTGAAATTAGGTCATTTCTAGATAAACAGAAATTAACGGACTATGTGAAAACCAAACCAAACTTACAAGAATTATTAAAGGGAGTCCTTCTATCTGAGAACAAACAATATCAGACCACAGGCTGAATACAGGACAAAGGATTGTACTAGCCAGATGCCAACCTACGAAATGAACTTTTAAGGACTATGCAAAACCAAAAGAATTACAAAAGAGACAGAGAGGTTAATCTGTAAATGACAACAGCATCAGAACAATAAAAGAGGGAATAAACGGAGTAGATATAGAACCTTCTAATGGAGAGGAAGTCAAGTGATACCAAGTAATAATAGACTGGTTCAAATCTAGGAAGATAAGGGTAAATTTCAAAGTAACCACAAAGAAAGTTAACAAACCTACTCATCAAAATAAAGAAGAAAAACATAAAGTCTCAGTAAAAACAAAAACAAAAGAAATGAGAAAAAAAAAATCCACAAACAAAAGGAACTCAGCACAGGAGAGCAAGAGGAACAAAACTGGAGGACATTATGCTGAGTGAAATAAGTCAGTCACAAAAGGACAAATATTGTATGAGACCTCTACTGTATAACTCATGTAAAAGTTTACACACAAAAAGAAACAATCTTTGTTGGTTACAAGGGATGGGAGGAGTAGGGGGGAACTAAATAGATAAGTGGTAACTCTGGTGAAGGGTAAGACAGTACACATAACTGGGGAAGCCAGAACAACTTCTACAAGGAAAGGTCATGGAAGTTCCATAGACACTTCCAAATTCCCTAAGGGACTGAATTGCTGGGCAGAGGGCTGTGGGAACCATGTCTCATGGGAACATCTAGCTCAACTGGCATAACACAGTTTATACAGACAATGTTCTACGTTCTACCTAGGTGAGTAGAATCTGAGGTCTTAAAAGCCTGTGAGCAGCCATCTAAGATACTCCACTGGTCTCACCCCTTTGGGAGCAAGGGAGAATGAAGAGAACAAGATACAAGGAAAGGATTAGCCCAAAGGACTAATGGACCACTGCTACCAAGGCCTCCACCAGACTGAGTCCAGGACAGCTAGATGGTGCCCGGCTACCACCACTGACTGCTCTGACCAGGGTCACAATAGAGGGTCCTGGACAGAGGTTGAAAAGGATGTAGAACAGAATTCTAACTCCCAAAAAAAGACCAGATTTACTGGCCTGACAGACTGGAGAAACCCTGAGAGTGTGGCCCCAGGACACCCTTTTAGCTCAGTGGTAAAGCCCCTCCCAAAGTTCACCATTCAGCCAGGGATTGGACAGTCTCATAAAACAAAACAGGACTAATGAGGCACAGCAGTCCAGGGACAAGGACTAGAAGGCAGGAGGAGACAGGAAAGCTGGTGATAGGGAACCAAAGGTTGAGAAGGGACAGTGTTGACATGTCATGGGTTAGTTAACCATTGTCATAGGGCAATATGTTTATTAACTGTTCAATGAGAAACTATTTGTTCTGCAAACCTTCATCTAAGGTACAAAAAAAAGAATTATCTATGTGAGATCAAATTGACAACAGCAACCCAAAAGATTTGATGGGAAGCCTAGAGGACAGTGAGCTGAAGATAATGGTGATAGAGTAATTTGGAAAAGGATAGTGAGAATAGCAGCACAACTGGAAGAATGTAATAGATGTCACAGAATTGTACATGTAGAAACTTTCAAAATGGTGTAACTTTGGCTATGTGTATTTTCAGCAAAAAAAAAGTTCCTCAAGGTCGATAAGGGAGAGTGTTGACATGTCGTGGGGTTGTTAACCAATGTCATGAAATAATATGTGTATTGACTGTTTAATGAGAAACTATTCTGTAAACCTTCATCTAAAGTACAATAACAAAAATTTTTTAAAAATATGGTTTAGTCAACAGTGCCATAAAACTCAACTACTCATGCACTGCTGTTGTTGTTCCATGCCATCGACTTGATTCAGACTCATAGCAGAATAAAAGACTGCGTGGTCCTGCATCATCCTCACAATCGATGTTATGCTTGAGCCCATTGTTGCAGCCACTGTGTCAATCCATCTCTTTGAAGGTCTTCCTCTTTTTCACTGACCCTCTACTTTACCAAGCATGATGTCCTTTTCCAGGGACTGATCCCTCTGGATAACATGTCCAAAGTATGTGAGACGTAGTCTGACTATCCTTGCTTCTAAGGAGCATTCTGGCTGTACTTCTTCCAAGATGGATTTGTTCTTTCTTTTAGCAGTCCATGGTATATTAATTATTCTTTACCAACACCATAATTCAAAGGCATCAATTCTTCTTCGGTCTTCCCTATTCATCGTTTAGCTTTTGAATGCATATAAGGTGATTGAAAACACCATGGCTTGGGTCAGGCACATCTTAAGTCTTCAAGGCAACATCTTTGCTCATGCACTAAAGTATTCATTTAAATAGCTGTCGAGCCCCTATCACCATGCTTGGCATTGTGGGGCATATAAAACTTCATTGGACATGTTACTTACCCAGGAAAGAACATGTAGAAAAGGTAAGAAATGTACTCAAATGACCATAAAACAAAATAGGATATATGTGTCATTAAAAGTTAAAAATGAAATGCTATGAACGTTTAGAGGAGGAAGAGATCTGAGAGAAAATTCTAAGGAGATTACATTTGAATAACATGTTCCAATGGAAGGGAAAATCATGAACAAAGGCAGCTCAGATTTGCAATACAAAAAGCTGTCCAAATAGAGTGAAGCATAAACCTGTTGCCACTGAGTCAATCCCAACTCATAGGGACCCTATACGACAGAGTAGAACTGCCCCATAGTGTTTCCAAGGCTGGTTAAGCACTTGGCTGCTAACCAGAAGGTCAAAGTTTCAAACTCACCAGCCAGTTCAAACCCACCAGCCACCCTGCAAAAGAAAGATGTGGCAGTCTACTTCCATAAAGATTACAGCCTTGGAAACCCTATGTGGCAGTTCTACACTGTCCTTTATGGTCGCTATGAGTTGGAATTGACTTGACGGAAATGCGTTTGGTTTTTGGAATAATGAACAAATCTATTTTGTAAGAAATACAGCCAGAATGCTCCTTAGAAGCAAGGATGGTAAGACTTCATCTGGGTTACTTTGGACATGTTATCAGCAGGGACTAATCTCTGGAGAAAGACATCATGCTTGGTAGAGGGTGAGCAAAAAATAGGAAGACCCTTAATGAGATGGATTGACACAGTGGCTGCAACAATGATCTCAAACATACCTACTATTGTGGGGATGGCACAGGACCAAGCAACATTTTATTCTCTTATACATAGTGTAGGTATGAATTGGAACTGATTTGACAGCACCTAACAACAACAACAACGAATCTTTATGGAAGCCAGCTGCCACATCTTTCTCCTATGGAGCAGCTGGTGGGTTTGAACCTCCGACAATTTGGTTAGTAGCTATTATGGATTGAACTGTGTCCCCTAAAAATCTGTGTCAACTTAGACAGGCCATGATTCCCAGTATTGTGTGGTTGTTCTCTATTTCATGATTGATGTAATTTTCCTAAGGGTTGTAAACTCTAATCTCTGCCTGTGATTAATGAGGCAAGATTGGGTTATGTTAATGAGGATTAAGCTGGAATGTAACACCCTTACTCAGGTCACATCCCTGATCCAATGTAAAGGAGTTTTCCTGGATGTGGGCTGCATTACCTTTCATCTTACAAGGGATAAAAGGAAAGAGAAGTGAGCAGACAGTAGGGGACTTCATACCACCAAGAAAGCAGTGCTGGGCACAGAGCGTGTCCTTTGGACCTCAGGTTCCTACGCGGAGAAGCTCCCAGACCAAGGGAAGATTGATGACAAGGGCCTTCCTCCAGAGCTGACAGAGAAAGCCTTTCCCTAGAGCCGGCACCCTGAATTTGGACTTCTACCCTACTAGAATGTGAAAGAATAAACTTCTCTTTGTTAAAACCATCCACTTGTGGTATTTCTGTTATAGCAGCACTAGATAACCAAGACCGTAGCCCAGCGCTTTAACCACTGCACCACCAAGGTTTTTTAGAGTGAAGCACACCAAAACCAAATCCGTTGTAGTCAAGTTGATTCTGACTCCTAGTGATCCTATAGGACAGAGTGGAACTGCCCCACAGGGTTTCCAAGGGAAGCTGGTAGATTCGAACTGCTGACCTTTTGGTTAGCAGCCAAGCTCTTAACCACTGCACCACGAGGGGTAGAGTGAAGCATAGACTACCTAAAAAAAGTAGGTTATGAGACTGAAATGGAGTGTGATGCCAGATTACGGACAGTTGTTAGTACCATCCTAAGGATCCCAAGCTCACAGTTTATTAGTCATGGAAAAACTAATGAAGCTTTTCAAATGGGAAATAATATGTATAGAGTAGTAGTATGTGGAATTGTTGTTGGGTTTTTTTTTTTTTTTTTTTTTTCCAGTTTAAGGCAATGTTTCTCAAAAATACCCTTGATTGTGCCTCACCACCTCCAAAGATTCTAAATTCATTGATCCGGACTCAGGTATTTTTAATATGCTGTCAGGTTTGAAAAAACACTTCCTTAGGATATATCTGCTCAGCTCAGAAGGACCCCACTCCAGCACCTGCTACATAATTTGCAAGGCTCAGAGCAATGAAAATGTCGGGCCGCTTGCTCAAAAACTATTAAGAACTTCAAGACGGTGACAGCATTAAAGCAAGCACGGGGTCCTTCTGAGCCCAAGACCCTGTACAACTGCACAGGCCACGTGGCCATGAAGCTGGCCCTGCCTCCCACCTTCTTTTTCTGTGAACCAACGTTACTCCAACCTAGGTGCGGACTTTTAGAAGCCATGCGTGAACTTTTTTACTCCATTTCCTGAGCCATAGCCAACTAATACAGCCCAAGCTGAATAATATAATCTGCTCAACAATGCAATGAGGTATCTAAGACTGAGGGAGGGTAAGTAATGTGCCCAAAATCATACAGATACTTGACTGCAGATTTGAGATACAAATCTGGACAACTTGGCTCTAGAACCAAAGTTCTGCCTCCCAGTGTGCTTTGAGTCATATAATTGTACGTACCTAAATAAAATTTATAATAAAACTGGTTCAAGACTCAATTTCTCCTAACTAATACAATAAATAAGACTGTACTTTATTTGTAAATATTTTACCTGTGCCATCTATAAAAAGCTTTCTAAAATGACTATTTACATAATAGACCTGTTGGTATTTAGCAATTCCCCTTTAAAGAATAAAAATAAAAACACTGGTTTCAGAATAGTGCACAGTTATCTTAGTCGTATTTTATTTCAGCAGTCCTTTTCTTCTGTTTTACATTGCCATATTTCTTGCCTACGACTTTATTATGCATGCCCAGGTTATACCAATCACCTCCCTCTAAGCTTTCAGTGTTCCACATTGCCCCCAGTTCAATCTCCTTAAAACACTACTATAATAATCACCCACTGCTTAAAATCCCACATGCTGGCCTTCACTGACAGGACCCATCAATGTTCCTCATATATAGCCTCAATGAAACTCCAATTCCCCCATGAGTTCAATTCTTAACTGAGGCAAGAAATTTACCAGCTCCTCTGCTCCTCTACCTACTGGGCTTCAATGTGTAGTCATCCTCTCTAGCCTGAGGTCCTGCCAGACTTTAACATCATCACTGAACCTGTCCTCCCAAGGATGATGCCCAGGTGGCTGTTTTCCATCGCCCTGTGTCCTTCCCTTCCCCACATTCCTGCCCCATTTTCTCAGGCTGTAGGATTAGGTCCCTGCCTTATTGTTCTCCTTAGTTTAATCTGTTTTTCTCTCTAGTTCGCCAAGCCCCTCTAGAGTTGGAATCCTGTTCTATGTTACTATATTTGAAGTGGAGCCCTGGTGGTGCAGTGGTTAAGAGCTTGGCAGCTAACAAAAAGGTTGGCAGTTCGAATCCACCACTGTGCCTTGGAAACCCTATAGGGCAGTTAGTTCTACTCTGTCCTATAAGGTCGCTATTAGTCAAAATCGACTTGATGGCAATGGGTTTGGGTTTTTTTTTTTTTGGATATTTGAGGGATAACAGATTTAAATATATATATATATATATATATATTTTTTAATATACAGTCCCTGCCTTTAAGAAGCTTAAATTAGATTGTAAATAAATAACTAAAACCCCAGGTGGCCCAAATGGTTAAATACTTGACTATCAGCCAAAAGGTGGGTGGTTCGAACCCACCAGAGGCACCACAGAAGACAGGCCTGGCGATCTGCTTCTGAAAGGGGTCCCAGCCTTGAACACCCTATGGAGCAGTTCTACTCTACGCACATGGGGCCACCATGAGTCAGAAATGACTCCACTTCAACTAACAACAGCAAGGCATGAAACCCTGTTGGTGTAGTGGTTAAGAGCTACAGCTGCTAACCAAAAGGTTGGCAGTTCAAATCCACCAGGTGCTCCTTGGAAACCCTATGGGGCAGTTCTACTCTGTCCTATAGCATTGCAACAACTCAATGGCAATGGGATTATAGTAAAAGGACAAGCAAAGTCCTTGGGAACTTAAAGGGAAAAATCTCTAAAATTTGGCTCAGAAGACTGGAAAAAATTAAATTCGAGCAGCCTTTGAGGAATAAGCGAGATTTTGATAGACAGAGAAGGGAATTCCAGAGTAAGCAAAGAGCATAGGCAAAGTCACTGGGTATAATGCGTTTAGAAAATAGCTTAGTCCCATGTGACTGAAGTTAAGGGTATAGCGAGGGAGTTAGTAGGAAGTTAAACCAGAAAAAAATGGACAGGGGATCAGCTGACATTACAAAGTGTAATATTCTTATGTTACAAAGCCGAATAACTGTGTCGGTGCAAATCGTATTATGATTATAAATTAATGGTCAAAACTAATACCTGTCCATTTTAACAAAATGTTACATTGGAAAATTTATAAATAATTCAACAGTTTAGTCTGGTGAAAGTAAAAAACTTCAGGGTCATGATCCATACTGATTTAGCCAAATTTATGTTTTAAAATATTATGTTGTAATCTGGATCACTACAGTGAATTTAGTATGCTAATTAGACCCTTAAAGAAGTATACATTTCTAGTGAAATAGCATCAATGTTGCAATTGTCTATTTGTTTGTGTCCCCCACTTCACTGGGACCCCCTTGAAAGCACAGATGACATTTTACTCCTCATGTATCCCTAGTACCTGAAACATAGTAAGCATACTTTAAATGTTTGTGGAGGAAGCAAGTGAATTACTGCTGTATGAATGAATCACTGCCATACCACCAGAAAATTTTAACTCTAATGATCAGTATTTTCATTAATTAATCTAAATAATAAAATACTACCACTGTGCCATACCTTTCTTAATTAGAATTCAAATAATTGTATCTTTCAATTAATTGTAATTTTTCAGACTCTACTTTCAAGAGAAAAAGACAAATTTCCAGGACAATCTCCTCCACCTTCTATAGCAACAGCTGCAGTGTGTGAAGTTAAAAATAATAAGCCCAAGACACCAAAAGAATAGTAGCAAGGCATAATGAGTATTTACTGTTCTCAATGAGACTTATTAAACTAAACTACCCATTTACAAATGAAGAAAGTTAAATACCAACTGAGGTTATAAATTGTTCAAGATAATATGGTTATGAACAGTAAAGATGTTTCCAATACTAAATTATCTTACTACACTTATTGAAGTAGAAAACACACCAATATTTTAGAAATATTTACCATTTCAAGTTAAAAATTCATGCTTACTATTTGTCATTAAACATTAAAACTGTTTTCCTCAAACAATGAAATAGTACGGACTTTTTTGCTTGTTTGTTTTTGTTTTTTACCTTCCCTGTACAGTTGTCCCTTGGTATCCGTGGGGGATTTGTTCCAGGTCCCTTGGAGGATACCAAAATCCCAGGATGCTCAAGTTCTTTATATAAAATGCCATCGTATTTGCATTAACCTACGCGCATCCTCCCGTATGCTTTAAATCATCTCTAGATTACTTATAATACCTAATACAACGTAAATTCTATGTAAATAGTTGTTTCATCACAACTGAAGACTTGCTCTGGAAGGTAGCCTTTCTCTTCTCTGAGTTTCTTGAGCTCTTCTGGGAGCACTAATGCTGCCTGGGCATCAGTGATGTCAATTTGCCAGTGATTTTGAAGTTCTGAGCACTTTCTGTAGCTAACCAGCCATCCCTTACTAGCCTGAAACTCCTTCCTCTCGCTCTCCTCAACCCCTCACACTTAGCCTTTGAGGGATTATTTGACCACTTCATTGCTTTTTAGGAGCCATTTTTTCACAGAAGCAAAGAGTATGCACAACACAGGTAAGAACAAACAAGACTCAAGGTGAACAATGCTCAAACATCAAGTGCTGGAGAGATACTGAGGATCTGCAAAACGGCAGGCGGCTATGGCAGGGTATGCCTGCATTTCGCTTCCTTCGGGAAAATTCAGCCTAGTGTTTGGCACGTGGTAAATTCAAGTTTTGCTTTTTCGAGCATTCTTTTTTTTTTTCGTTTACATACCAAACATTTTTTTTCTTTTTATTGTACTTTAGGTGAAGGTTTACAGAACAAATAGTTTCTCATCAGTCAGGACACATATTGTTTTATGACATTGGTTAACAACCCCACGACATGTCAACCCTCTCCCTTCTCAACCTTTTTTTTTTTTTTTTTTTTGGTGAAAATATACATAGCCAAAGATATACCAGTTCAAAAATTTCTACATGCACAGTTCAGTGACATCAATTACATTCTTCCAGTTGTGCTGCTATTCTCACTTTAGATGAAGGTTTACAGAACAAAATAGTTTCTCATTAAACAGTTAGTATACATGTTGCCCTATGACAATGGTTAACAACCTCACTACATGTCAACACTGTCCTTACTCAACCTTGGGATCCCTATCACCAGCTTTCCTGTCCCCTTCTGCCTTCTAGTCCTTGTCCCTGGACTGCTGTGCCTCATTAGTCCCATTTTGTTTTATGGGGCTGTCCAATCCCCAGCAGAACAGTGAACCTCGGAAGTGACTTCACTACTGAGCTAAGAGGGTGTCTTGGGGCCCTACTCTCGGGGTTTCTCCAGTCTCTTTCAGGCCAGTAAATCTGTCTTTTGTGTGTGTTAGAATTTTGTTCTACATCCTTCTCCAGCTCTGTTCAGGACCCTCTGTTGTGATCCCGGTCAGAGGAGTGAGTGGTGGTAGCCAGGCACCGTCTAGCTGTACTGAACTCAGTCTGTGGAGGCCTTGGTAGCTGTGGTCCATTAGTCCTGCAGACTAATCTTTTCCTTGTATCCTGTTCTCTTCATTCTCCCTTGCTCCCAAAGGGGTGAGACCAGTGGAGTATCTTACATGGCTGCTCACAGGCTTTTAAGACCCCAGACACTACTCACCAAGGTAGAATGTAGAACGTTGTCTTTATAAACTGTGTTATGCCAACTGAGCTAGATATTTCCTGAGACCATGCATACCAAAAATTTTTGATTCATAGTTGGTTGAATCCGTGAGTGTGGTACACGTGGAAATGGAGAGCCAACTACATGTGAACCTTCTTCTGTTTGGAGAAAACTGACAGATGCCTGGGGATTTTTACTGAAGAATATACTTTAAATATATTTAAATATTGTGAACATGATAGCAATAAATGAGTAAATTAACCTAAGTAGTGGTTCCTAAGATATTCATATGAATAGCAAGGGAACATTGTCTGATATAGTGCCAGAAGATGAGCCTCTCATGTTGGAAGGCACTCAAAAGATGACTGGGGAAGAGTTGACCCCTCAAAGTGGAGTCAACCTTAATGACGTGGTTGGAGTCAAGCTTTTGGGACCTTTATTTGCTGATCTGTCATGACCCAAAATGAGAAGATACAGCTGCAAACATCTATTAATAATCGGAACATGGAATGTACCAAGTATGAATCTAGGAAAACTGGAAATCGTCAAAAATGAAATGAAAAACAAAGATCAATACCCTAAGCTTTAGTGAGCTAAAATGGACTGGTATTGGCCATTTTGAATTCAGACAACAATCATATGGTCTGCTATGCTGGAAATGACAAATTGAAGAGGAATGGTGTTGCATTCATCACCAAAAAGAACATTTCAAAATCTATCCTGAAGTATAACATTGTCAGTGATAGGATAATATCCATACTCCTACAAAGACCACCAGTTACTATGACAATTATTCACATTTACGCACCAACCACTAATGTCAAAGATGAAGAAATTGAAGATTTTTTTTACCAACTTCTGCAGCCTGAAATTAATCAAACATGTAATCAGGATGCATTGATAATTACTGGTAATTGGAATGTGAAAGTTGGAAACAAAGAAGAAGGATCCGTAGTTGGAAAATATGACCTTGGTGACAAAAACGATGCCAGAGATCACATGATAGAATTTTGCAAGAGCAACAACTTCATTGAAAATACCTTTTTTCAACAACATAAATGGTGACTATACATGTGGACCTCACTGGATAGAATACATAGGAATCAAGTCGACTACATCTACAGAAAGAGGTGATGGAAACGCTCAATATCATCAGTCAGAACAAGGCCAGATGCTGACTGCAGAACAAACCATCAATTGCTCATATGCAAGTTCAAGCTGAAGCTAAAGAAAATTAAAACAAGTTCATGAGAGCCAAAATACAACCTTAAGTATATCCCACCTGAATTTAGAGACCATCTCAAGAGTAGATTTGACGTGTTGAACACTAATGACCAAAGACCAGATGAGTTGTGGAATGACATCAAAGACATTATACATGAAGAAAGCAAAAGGTCACTAAAAAGACAGGAAAGAAAAAAAAGACCAAAATGGGCATCAGAAGAGACTCTGAAACTTGCTCTTGAATGTACAGCAGCTAAAGTGAATGGAAGAAATGATGAAGTAAAAAGGCTAAACAGAAGATTTTAAACATGGCTTGAGAAGACAAAGTAAAGTATTATAATGACTTATGCAAAGGCCTATAGTTATAAAACCAAAAGGGAAGAACATGCTCAGCATTTCTCAAGCTGAAAGAAGTGAAGAAAAAATTCATGCTTCGAGTTGCAATATCGAAGGATTCTATGGGTAAAATATTGAATGATGCAGGAAGCTTCAAAAGCAGATGGAGGGAATACACAGAGTTACTGTACCAAAAAGAATTGGTTGACATTCAACCATTTCAGGAGGTAGCATATGATCAAGAACCGATAGTAATGAAGGAAGAAGTCCAAGCTGCACTGAAGACACTGGTGAAAAACAAGGCTCCAGCAATTGATGGAATACCAGTTGATATGTTTCAACAGATGCAGCTCTGGAAGTGCTCACTCATCTATGCCAAGAAATTTGGAAGACAGCTACCTGGCCAACAGACTGGAAGAGATCCATATTTATGCCTATTCCAAAGAAAGATGATCCAACAGAAAGCAGAACTTATTGAACAATATTATTAATATCACACGCAAGTAAAATTTTGCTGAAATCATTCAAAAGCAGTTGTGTCAACAGGGAACTGCCAGAAATTCAAGCCAAATTCAGAAGAGGATGTGGAACCAGGAATACCACTGTTGATGTCAGATGGATCTTGGCTGAAAGCAGAGAATACCAGAAAGATGTTTTACCTATCTTTTATTGACTATGCAAAGGCATTCAACTGTGTGGATCATAACAAATTATGTATAACATTGCAAAGAATGGGAATTCTAGAACACTTAATTGTGCTCAGGAAGAACCTGTACATAGACCAACAGGCAATCATTCAAAAGAACAAAGGGACACTGCGTGATATAAAGTCAGGAAAAGTGTGCATCAGCGTTGTGTCCTTCCACCATAATTATTCAATCTATATGCTGAGCAAATAATCCGAGATGCTGAACTATATGGAGAAGAACAGGGCATCAGGATTGCAGGAAGACTCATTAACAACCTTCGTTATACAAATGACACAACGTGGCTTGCTGAAAGTGAAGCGGATTGAAACACTTACTGATGAAGATCAAAGACCATAGCCTTCAATACACCTCAACATAAAGAAAAGAAAAATCCTCACCACTGGAGCCATAAGTAACATGATGATAAAATGGAGAAAATACTGAACTTGTCAAGGATTTCATTTTATTTGGGTACACAATCAACGCCCACGGAAGCAGCAATTGAGAAATCAAACAGCTATTGCATTGGGCAATCTGCTGCAAAAGACCTCTTTAAAGTGTTAAAAAGCAAAGATTTCACTTTGAGGACTAAGGTGTGCCTGACCCAAGCCATGGTGTTTTCAATTGACTCATATTCATGCCAAAACTGGACAATAAATAAAGAAGACTGAAGAAGAATTGACACTTTTGAATTATGGTATTGATGAAGAATATCGAATATACCATGGACTGCCAGAAGAAGGAAAAAATCTGTCTTGGAAGAAGTACAGCCAGAGTGCTCCTTAGAAGCAAAGATGGTGAGACTTCATCTCACATACTTTGGACATGTTTTCAGGAGGGACCAGTCCCTGAAGAAGGACATAATGCTTGGTAAAGTACAGGGTCAGAGGAAAACAGGAAGATCCTTGTCTTAATGATCTAGTGCTGCTATAACAGAAATTCCACAAGTGGATGGCTTTAACAAAGAGAAATTTATTTTCTCACAGTCTGGTAGGCTAGAAGTCCAAATTCAGGGCATCAGCTCCAGGGGAAGCCTTTCTCTGTCGGCTCTGGAGGAAGGTCCCTGTCATCAATCTTCCCTTGGACTTCTCCTCACAGGAACCCTGAATCCAAAGGACACGCTCTGCTCCTGATGCTGCTTTCTTAGTAGTATGAGGTTCCCCTCTCTCTGCTCACTTCCTTTTCCTTGTATCTCTTGAGAGATAAAAGGTAGTGTAGGCCACACCCTAGGGAAACTCCCTTTCTGTTGGATCAGGGATGTGACCTGGGTAAGGGTGTTGCATCCCACCCTAACTGTTTTTAACATATTCTAATATTGCCTCATTAACCACAGGCAGAGATTAGGATTTATAACTAACACACAGGAAAGTTACATCAGTCACAAAATGGAGGACAACACAATACTGGGAATCATGGCCTAACCATGTTGACACATATTTTCTGGGGACATAATTCAATCCATGACAACACTCAATGAAATAAATTGACACAGTGGCTGCAACAGTGGGCTCAAGCTTAACAAGGATCATGAGGATGGTGCAGGACCAGGCAGTGTTTTGTTCTGTTGTACATAGGATAGCTATGAGTCAGAACCAACTCGATGACACCTAACAACAACAACAAAGTACATTCTTCAGTAAAAATGTGCCAGTTCCTTTTGCTCTGATCTGAAAAGTATACTTTTCTTCCTCTCACTTGTTTTTGTCACTTGTTAGTCCTCAGTTTCATACCAGTGTGCGGGACATCCTACTTAGCCCCATGGTTCCCAAATGGGGTGCCATCAAAATCTTCTGCAGAACATCTTTTAAAATGTAGAGTTCCATTTAATTGTATTAAATTACAATGTCTAGAGGTAAGGGCAAAATGTGCACGTGCACACACACACACAGACACACACTCACACACACATACACGCTATCTCCACGAATGACTCTTACGCATGCCTGTGATTAAGAACCATCGGCTCATTTGCTATTTCTACTTGAATTTTTAATGTGCTTCATTCAGAGGAATCCCTCTATGGTGGTCTATTAATACAAATAATAAAATTCAAGGCAAAATTTCTGAGTTTAATTTTATCTATCAACACTATCATTTTCTTCCTGGTTTCCTCAGGAAGCTTTCTCGAATATTCAAGCATTGAATCTTGTAGTCTTCCTAATATTAATACAGTCCCTGTGACATTATACCAAGGTTTTTACACTTGATGATATTAAAAAGAATAGATTTTCTGCAGGGTTTTTGAGTAATCATGGCAATTAGAGGAATTAAAGAAGAGTTTTTTTTTTTTAATTCAAAGCGACTAAAGTCCTATTATATTATCATCACTGAAGAGTGAAAATGAAAGCAGGAAGATGATGTCATTGGCACTGTGTGAGGTCAGGAAATTAATCATGACTTTCACAGCTCAAACATCCTCAAGCAAACAGATTGTCTAAGACTTCAACACCTTCTACTTTCTAAATTAAAAAGTCTGGTAGGTTCTCAGTGTTTTCTCAGATGTGTATTTGAAGAATCTTCATTCCCAGGATTCTGATAAGTCTTAAGTGGATTCACTCACCCAAGACCAGGCAATTTTATCTGCTCTGTGAGTAAACTTCATAATGTCAAGTCAGATAGCTGCCACTGCGTTTTGCTCTGTAATGCAAATGAAGACCCATATCTCTCTCCTAACGTTCATATTTTTATTCAGGTTTCATATTGCCTTAATTGTTTCAGAGAAAGAAAGTGTACTTACAATCATTGGAGCCGATGACCTGGTGTTTGTTTTTATGGCTTCCTCCTGAGTGTGAAGTACTCTGATCCCATTCAACCACGTGCCAAGTGCTTTCTGATCCAAGTTGTACTTTGGTGTATTATATCATGTAAAAAGATTTATTTTGAATGGCATATATATTTGGTGGGATAAAACCTATCATTTTATTTTGTACATTTTATTTTGTACACTGACTCATGGCAATCTTATGTGCAACAGAACGAAATGTTGTCCAGTCTTGCTTCATCCTTGCAATCTCCAGTATGTTTGGGTCCATCGTTGGGGATATCATGCCATTCCACATCATGAAGGTCTCCCACACTGTTGTTGGTGCTCTACTTCACCAAACATGATATCCTTTTCTAGCAATTGGTTCCTCCTGATAACGTGTCCAAAGTAAGCAAGTTGAACAATGTTGTTGTTGTTAGGTGTAATCGAGTCAGTTCTGACTAGGAGCGATCATATGTACAACAGAACAAAACATTGCCCAATCCTGTGCCATCCTCACAGTCATTGCTATGTTTGAGCCCATTATTACAGCCACTGTGTCAATCCATATTATTCCTCCTTATTCATTGCCCAACTTTCACATGCACATGAGGCGATTGAAAATACTATGGCTTGGGTCAGGCACACCCTAGTCCTCAAAGTGAAATCTTTGCTTTTTAACACTTGAACACTTGAACAATGATAGAAGAACTCAAAAACAAACAAACAAAAAACAGAGGAGAGGCCAAAGAGGAATGAAGTAAACCAGGAGAACGTGGTGTCCCAGAATCCATGGTAGTAAAGGATTTCAAAAAAGAAGGAATGAATATCAGTGTCAAAAGCTGCAGAGCAGTCAAGTAAGTAAGGAAGGAAGATAACACCTGAAAAATTTTCACTGAAATTGCAACTAAGAAGTCAATGGAGAATTTAGACTAAATGAAACACTATCAACACAAGATAAAGGCATTGCATGACCCAAGAAGGGTGGGGGACACAGTGAATACTGGTGATCACTATAGATTCTCCCTGTGAAAAGACTAGATGAGGAGAATGACTGGATGTTTGCTATGAAGAGAATGAGAGTCAAGGGAACCTTCAGTGGGAGGAATGAAATTCTTGAACCTTTTTTTTTTTTTTTTTTTTTTTTTGCAGACTGAATGGAAGAAGCTAGTAGAAAGTAAGGCACTGGAGATGGAAGAGCAGGAAACAGCAAGGTCTCACAAGAGGCAGGAGAATCACAGGCCAGCAAAGCAGATGGCCACCACTTCACCAACACTCAGCAATGACCTAGTCTCCTGATACACAGAGAAAATGGAGGACACCAGGGCGGGACCTTCTGGCCCACTCACAAACACAGTTGGAAATGTATCTTTGTCTATATCCCTTTTTGTCTCTTTGCCTTCCATCTGTGTGGAAGAGGGATGTCTCTCCTCATGTCCAAGGTCATTCACTATATATGGGCAAATAAAAATATGATCAACATTTGTCACATAATTATAAGTCCTCAAGAACACAAGAAGTATGAATTGACCTACAACATAACTAAATCTATGTAATAAGCATATACTTTACTACTACACTAATAAGGCGCTTACAATGTGGTGGCTATAAAATGCACCACTTTTTCATTCAAAATGTTTTTAATGCAGATTAATAAAACCATTGGTCAAACCAAAAAAAAAAAAAAATCCATTGCTGTTGAGTTAATTCCAATTCATAGACACCATATAGGACACAGTGGAACTGCCCCGTATTATTTCTAAGGAGAAGCTGGTGGATTCTAACTGCCGACATTTTGGTTAGCAGCCTAACTCTTAACCATTGCACTACCAGGACTCCATTGGTAAGATTCTTTTATTTAGGATATCTAGGACCAGATTTTAGACAATTGTTCTGGATCAACTATGAAGTCTATTTGTTTAGGTAAATATTCAAATAATATAAAGCACGTTCCTTTTATACTCATCACACAGATATAGTCTTTAGCTTCATAGGATAGAAGACAATATAGCCAAAATTCGAGCTAGAGGTATGAAAACAATGGAAAGAACTGACTCAGCTGTTATTTCAAATATACGTCACCCAGACCCTGAATGTTTGGTAATCAAGCATTGTTGCTGTTTTTGTCGTTGTTAATTGCTGCCGTGTCAGCTCAGACTCATGACAATCTTACGTGTAACAGAATAAAACATTGCAGTCCTGTGCCATCTTCATGACTGTTGGTGTGTTTGATTTCATTGTTACAGCTATTGTGTAGTGCCTTCCAACCAAGAGAGCTTATCTTCCAACACTATATCAGACAATATTCTGTTCTAATACTGGAAAAGCCAGCACAACTTGTACAAGAAAAGGTCATGGAAGCTCCATAGATACACCAAACTCCCCGAGGGACTGAATTGCTGGGCGGAGGGCTCTAGGGACCATGGTCTCAGGTAACATCTAGCTCAATTGGCATAACACAGTTTATAAAGACAATGTTCTACATTCTACCTTGGTGAGTAGCGTCTGGGGTCTTAAAAGCCTGTGAGCAGCCATCTAAGATACTCCACTGGTCTCACCCCTTCAGGAGCAAGGGAAAATGAAGAGAACAGGATACAAGGAAAAGATTAGTCCAAAAGACTAATGGACCACAGCTACCAAGGCCTCCACTAGACTGCGTCCAGTACAGCTAGATGGTGTCCAGCTACCACCACTGACTGCTGTGACCAGGATCACAACAGAGGATCCTGGACAGAGCTGGAGAAGGATGTAGAACAAAATTCTAACACATAATAAAAGACCAGATTTACTTGCCTGACAGAGACTGGAGAAACCCTGAGAGTATGGCCCCCGGACACTCTTTTAGCTCAGTGGTGAAGTCACTGCCGAGGTTTACCACTCAGCCAGGGATTGGACAGCCTCATAAAACAAAACAGGACTAATGAGGCACAGCAGTCCAGGGACAAGGACTAGAAAGCAGAAGGGGACAGGAAAGCTGGTGCTAGGGAACCCAAGGTTGAGAAGTGACAGTGTTGACATGTCATGGGGTTGTTAACCATTGTCATAGGTCAATATGTGTACTAACTGTTTAATGAGAAACTATTTGTTCTGTAAACCTTCATCTAAAGTACACACACAAAAAGAATTATCTAGAATGTAGGTACTATGTGAAATCAAATTCACATCAGCAACTCAAAAAGCTTGATGGGAAGCCTAAGGGACAGTGAGTTGAAGATAATGGTGATGGAATAATTTGGAAAAGGATAGTGAGAATAGCAGCACAACTGGAAGAATATAATCGATCTCACTGAATTGTACATGTAGAAATTTTTGAAATGGTGTATTTTGGCTATGTATATTTTCACCAAAAAAAAAAAGGTCCTCCAAGGTCAAGAAGGGAGAGTGTTGACATGATGTGGTATTGTTAACCAATGTCATAAAACAATATGTGTACTGACTGTTTAATGAGAGACAATTTTTTCTGTAAACTTTCATCAGAAGTACAATTTAAAAAAACAATGTTCTGGTCCATAATATTTTCACTGACTAATTTTTGGAAGTAGCTCAGCAGGCCTTTATTCCTAGCCTGTCTTAGTGAAGAATCTCCACTGAAACTTGTCCACTATGGGGGACCTATTGGTATTTGAAATACTGGCAGTATAACTTTCAGCATCATAGCAACACAAAAGCCATAACAGTGTAACAAATTGAAAGATAGGCAGTGAAGTCTACCATTAGCCTTAAGCTAATATCTACCTTGGCAAGATATACTAAGTTTTTAGATATAGAATTTGCCTTTACTATTGCTCATTATCCATGAGAATGACTACAATATAACTGTCACTGAACAATCCATATTCACTCCTTTATGTATTCTGAAAATGGTTCTTTAGTGCCTACCATGTGAAAGACGCTGGGCTAGGGAATAAGAGATTCAAAGTAAATACAATACTGACTCTGCCTCTGAGGAACTTGCAATCCCATAGGAGTGAGAGCAAATTCATAATTAGTTATAATATAAATATAATATGGTAATGCTGTGAGAGAATACAGAATAAAGAAAATGCAAATACGTATTTAAGTGTTATATCCTTTCATCAGAAATTCTACCTCTGGAAATCCATCTAAAGGAAATAATCAGAAATAGAAGGGGAAAAAACTCAATGTCAAAGATACACATCATATTGTGATTTATAATAGCAAACAATATTTAAAACAATTAGCAAAACTATCCATATGCATATTAGTCAAGATAGGCTAAGCTATGCCGTAGTAAAAAATGACCTCAAGATTTCAATGGCTTAACACACCAAATGGAACAATCCAATATGGGTTGGAGGGCTTTCCTTGTCATCTATTCTCCAAGCGGTGACTCAAGAATCCAGATCCTTTCTATTATAAACTTTTAGCTGCAGTATCTAGAATACGTGGCTTTCACAGAAAGAGAAAAGAAACCTGGAGGATTGTGCAGGGTATCATTAAGTACCAGGTCTAGAAGAGGCTTGCATCACTTTGCCAACATTCTGTTGACTGTAACTCAGTTATATAGGCCCCCATCTAATGTAAGGGAGGCTGCAAAATGTAATCTTACTGTATGCCAGGAAGACAAAACAGTATGGTGAACACATAGCCTTATCTCTCTATCATAGAGTTAATAATTTAAGCAATATATGCACATTTTTATCAAGAATTTATAAAAATACAGAAAAAGGTTTTCCTATAATGTTTAATAAAAATTTAGGATACAAACATTTATCATGATTGGAAAAAATGCATAAAGGATTGGAAAGAAATATACTAAAATATAAACAGTAATACAAGATGAAAGACCAATGCTTTTTAGTTTTCCATTTGACTTTCTACATTTTCTATTAAAAAACATGTTACTTTATGATGGAAAAAATTGAATGACTTTTAAAATTTCTTCAAGGTTGTGTTACAGCAATTACCATACTGTTAAAAATAACTCTAAATCAGATACTCTAGGGAGGTTGCAAAGAGGAAAAAGGGAATGAGATGGGTGGTAAACTAGGAGTAAGAAGCTTTTGAAGACCAAAGAGACAGTGGGCATTTTAGCCTAGGAACCACACATGGACATGAACAATCATTCATGTAAGGGGGCTGGGAGCCCGTAAGAGACATTTAAGTCCAGCATTTATGCAAGAGCAGAGGACAAGGTTGCACTTTGGCCCTGGTGTGAGGTCATCATGGATGAGGCTAAGGTTATATAACCCTTACTGTGAAGGAAGAGGATGGGATCGTTTGCCTCAGTGAACATAGTATTAAGCAAGGCAATGACGTGTTTCCTTCTGGAAAGGTGTCCAAGCCATACCACACCTCAGTAGCTACAGCTCCTGAACTGGAGAGAAAAGCATCAACATGTACAGTTGGACATTTGAATTCAGGTTTATTGAGCTCTGTGCTGTTTATGTCCTGTGTACGGATTACATAAAGCATGTGTAATTAAAGTTCTGCATCAGAGAACTATGGAGTCCGTGTTCTTGCTGTCAAAAGTCAACATAAACCTTCAATGATATTATGTGCTGACTTTGAGCACATAAATGTAGAAAAATATTTTATTGACATTTAAATGTACTGCAGGTCACTTTGAATTTTTTATCCATCTGTTCTTCTACTTCCTTTCTTGGGAGTTAAACAATCTACTATTGGTTTCTTTAGGGTTATTCTTTCAGTACCAATTTACCTTCTTTTTCTGCTATACAATCTATTTGGAAAAGTTTCCTACATCAAACATCTCTAACCATCCTCCAGTACTCTCCAAAATAAGTTTTAAATGTTCCCCAGAGGGATCTCAGGTATTCATTCATTCATTCATTCATTCAACTTTTCCTGAGGTATCAGGCAATGTACTAGACCCAGGGACATATAAATGAATAAAACCAAGTCACTGGCCTTAATGAGCTAATAGATTAATGAAGATGATGGGGAAAAAAAATTAAAAGTAACTTAAAAAATAAAAAAGCAGCAAAAAAGCATACTCAGCACAGTATAATAAGTGTATATAAATGCACAGGATGCTTTGGGAAACTGGAAGAGATCTAATTATAACTGTAGGAATCAGTGAAAGTTACCTACAAGATGATGTTTTAGTAGAGAGTGGAAGACTCAGGACTTAGCCAGGTGTGCCAGGGGTACAGAATAATAAAGGTGCTGAGGGCAGAGAACTAACCAATCCAAACCCGTTGCCATCAAGTTGATTTTGACATATAGTGACCACATCACAGAGGCTAAGAAAAGCATAGCTTTCTTGGGACATTGCAAGTAGTACCTTATGATTGAAATCCAAGATACATAAGAGGAAAGGAAGTAGCAGACGATGAGGCTAGAAAGATGGGCAGGGGCAAGATCATACAGGGTCTTGTATACCAAGCTGGGTACTAGACTTTCAACCTGAAGGTCATGGGAAGCCACCGAAGAATTTTATGTAAGGGGGCAAGGGGTGAAGAAGGAGGAGTGAGGAGGTGACAAAATTGAAAGCAAGGAGACTAGTACAATTATGAAGGCCTGTATAAAAAACTTACCCAGATATTGATATTAAAGTTTAAGGAGATGAAGAGGAGGGGCAGGTCAGAAGAGAACAGATCCAGAGAGGGAAGAATATATTTCTTAGGAAATGAGGGTAGGGGAAGCAGCACAAGAATCCTTCATGTTCTCATCTCACAGAAAATCATCTTGACTAGATTATGTGGGTAATGATTCTTCTTTATCCTACATTCTCTCCAAATCTACCTCTAGCAGAAAAATAATCAATAACATAAAAAACACAGGAATAAAGGACAATTAAACCAATATTAAACATTATCCATATTCTTGTACAATAAAGGAGAGGCTGCTTAAACTATAACCTACACTTCAAAAAGACAATTTGCGTTTCAAAAGAGTCAATGGTGGGATTCCCTGAAATCATCAAACCCACTGGAGAAGTAATCCCCATCCACCATAATGACAGGTGTCTGGATCGTCACCTGTTGGAAGGTAGAATGGAAACTTATGTGCTAACCTCCCCTACTAAACTTTGGCTTCATAGAAGTCCAGGCTCAAGTCTTATCTTGCTATCTTCCTCAATGCCCAAAATAAATAAGTAAATAAATCTGTTGAATGAGTGATTCCTTAAAGCTTATGTGTGAATCTGTCATATGAGCATAGGTTTAACTATGCATTCTCAATCTAATTTTTACTTTTCAACAAACTTACTGAATATCACTTCTGATGGCATTTTTCCCAAGGCAAATTGCTCTGAATCTTTGCAGTCCTTCTTTTAGTAATGGGTCAGCCTCGTGTAACTGCTTTTGGTGTGCCATCAAGTGACCACTGGGGTGGTTCCTATAGCACATGCCAATATAGTCACTGCACCAAGCACCAAGGACATTTAAAATATATATATATATATATGCATTAGTATCCCATTCATATGCGAGGAAAGGGCATTTTGTTTCAAATAAGCATATGCATATTAATAGAACTGATGTATACCACTAAATAATAGAAGAAGAATGAAAAGAAATGTTGGCTAATGTTTACCTACTACTACTACGTATTCCTGTCAAGTGTTCAAAATGGCTAACTGCCATGTTGATCCTCATTATCATCAACGATTACTCATGGAGCACTACTATGTGCAAGGTACCGTGAAAGATTATGAAGAGTCATTGATGTGGTGCTTTCTTTCCAAGCATCGCCTGCACACATTTAGGAAAATCACTAAAATGCAAGGCAGTTCATGGCATGTGATAAATATTTGATGTATAGTATTATAAGAAAGTGATAAAGGGGTTAAATATGAAGTCTTACAGGGGTGAAAAAGGCAAAGAAAGGAAGGAGGCATGTTGTAAAAAGGAGCAGTATTCATAAAGAAGCAAGATCATAAAGAGCCTTGATACAATGCTAACAAATTCAGACTTTATCATGTATCCTGTAAGCTATGAGGGCCCCTGCAGAGTTTTAAAGAACAGAGTAACATAAGTAAAATGACATTTGAAGAGGCATGTAACGTAGTTAAGTGATAAGTACACGTCCTCTTTCCTAAGAGGAAATAGGATACAGATTTATTTATTTATTTAGTCGTAGATGAACACAAGTTGTATAACACAATATACCTAGAGGATACCCAATATTTATTATTAAATAGATGAATCATGAAAATAATAATGGTAAACAATGTCTTTTTTCTTAACATCTTAAACATTTTTACAGACCTATTGCCCTTGCTAGATGAGCAGAGTAGGGCATGGGCTTGGTTTGCATACATTTTGTGTATGGGGTGCAGGGTGATGAGCCTTCTCTGTTTTCTTTTGTGTGAACTCTCATAGATCCAAGGGAGAGTTTAAGATGTTTACTGGAGCTTGGTCATAACAGTGAGACTGCAAGCTCCTGCCCTATGACTGATGGGTTCATCTGGGGCGATGGCAACACAACTTTGATTGCTAGATAAACACAGGCAGAAGGATCCCATTTTGGCGATTTACAGCAATGACAGATGGCAAACGCATTGAGGATTCTCCTTTCACCAACTAAGACACATCAAAATGACTTGGCAAGTGGAAGAAAAGCAATAGATTCAAATGGCAAACAATTACCTGACACCATCTGAAGTTCCTCTGGAAGGTTCATGATAAGGCTACAAATAGCCAGCATGTCTATGACTTTAATTTTGATAATTTATTAGGAAAAGTAGGAAGGAGGTGTCTGTATGAGTTTCCTAAGGATACCATAATAAAATATCACCAAGTGGGTGGCTTAAACAACAGCAATTTATTGTCTCACAGTTCTGGAGGCTAGAAGTCTGAATTCAAGGTGTTAGCAGGGCCAAGTTCTTTCTGAAGGCTCTGCAGGAAGATCCTCCCTTGCTTCTTTCTAGCTTCTGGTGGTTCCTGGCAATTCTTGGCATTCCTTAACTTGTAAATGCTCCCTTCCAATCTCTGCCTCTAGTGGTGCAGTGGTTAAGAGCTACAGTTGTTAACCAAAAGGCTGAGAGTTCAAATCCACCAGCTGCTCCATGGAAACCCTATGGGGGCAGTTCTACTGCTCCATAGGGGATCGACTCAACAGCAACAGTTTTTGTTTTTTATTTTTAATCTGTGCCTCAGTCTTTACATGGCTGTCTTCCATCTGTGTCTCTTCTCATCTGTTTTTTTTTTCTTTTTACTGTTGTACTTTAAGTGAAAGTTTACAATTCAAGTTAGTCTCTCATACAAAAATTCATACATTCATTGTTCTGCGATCCTACTTGCTCTCCCTATAGTGTGACAGCACACTCTTCCTTTTCACCCCATGTCCATTCTCTTCCCATCTTTTTGTAAGGACACCACTCAGATTGGATTAAGATCCACCCTACTTCAGTATGCCCTCATGTTAACTGATAACATCTTCAAAGACCCTATTTCCAAATAAGGTCACATTCACAGGTACTGGGGGTTAGGACTTTAACATATATTTTTGAGTGACATAATTCAATCCATAACAGTGTCATCCTCCAGGTTAGCATTCAGAAGTGAAGGCTTTACCTCCACATAATTTGTGCTATCATTCCTTTCTTTTAGTTTGATTGTACTCAAAAACACATAAAATTTCTTCCTACAAGTTCTCTTACAGTACCTTGCTTAATATGGAAGTATTTGATTTAAATAAAATCGTATCTGCCTAAATCTAATCATATCCACAGAAAAGATGGTCAAGAGGTTTAAAATTTTTCCTTTGTGTCTGGGATCATAAAAACATTGTTTTGGACTCATTCTAAGTCTGAATTTAAATGCTTATTTAGGTTCCATTTATGTGATCCAATTATCCCACTCCTTACAAAAGAATCGAGGATTATGATAGAAAAAGGAGGAAGTAAAAAGATTAAAATGATAAAAAGGAGTAAATGAGTGAAAGAGATATTTTGATCAATCTTCTGGACTTGTTAGAATAATTACGTATGTGTTTCATGTAGGCCAACTTGTAACCAGTTAGCATCAAGGTGGGTTTTCTGTTCTCTAGTTACCCTTTAGTTCCTCGAATGTGCTCTCTTCCTTTAGGCCTCAGAATCTTTGCACTTGCTGGCTCCCTTGCCTGATGATCTCCCTCTCTAACTCCTACATTTCTCTAAACCAAAAACCAAATTTGTTGCCAATGAGTCAATTCCAACTCATAGCAACCCTATAGAACAGAGTAAAACTACTCCATAGAGTTTTCAAGGAGTAGCTCATGGATTCAAACTGCTGTCCTTTTGTTTAGCAGCTGAGCTCTTAACCACTGCACCACACCTCTCTAGCTGTTCCTAATTCCCACATACCCTTCAGAGCTCAGCTCAAGTATTATTTCCTCAGCACTGCCTCCCTAATTACCACGCAGTCCATCCCTACCATGTTAAAACTCCTTGCTATGAGCAGTTGCAACACCTCATCGTTCTTCCTGACTATACTGAATAAATAACTTTATTATTTGAAATAAATAATTAGGTTATTAATCTCTTGCTGTTAATGTAGACTGAGAGCTCCACAGCTGACATTCAGGGAAGGAGTGGCAACTGAAATTAAGGCCTGGTCCTGCGCCTTTTCAATCCTCCTACCAAAGTGCTGCCTAGTAGCCCCCACAAGGGCTCCAGCCTATACTCTGCCAGCCGCCCCCTCCTCAGCCATTCTTGCGCCCCCCCCATCACAGTGTTGACTTCTCCCACCCATGCGTGAATCAAGGCCCAAGGCAGCAGCTCACCCCTGCTACTCGGCTTCCACATCTTTCATCTTCACTCTGACTGGGCCTTGGCCTCATACTAAATCATCTCCAGGAAGATGAATCCCCCCCAAGGATGTGTCAAGTTTAGGGGTGGAAGGGGAGATCCCTTCCTTCTGAACCTCAAAAGTAGGAAGTACCAGTAGTTGCCCACACTTCTCTCTCTTTGCACCTGGAGGATAATCCCTGTGTTGCCATAGATAGATACTGTTGGAGTTTTGTGGTGAGAATTCTGAAATCCCTAGATGCTTTTGGCAAGTGCTTCGCGGGCCTCTAGGGCTGGCTGCCAAACAAGGCATCCAACTTATAACAATGATGTAGATAGCCAGACTTGAAAGTTTTTTTGAATGAAGAAATATTAAGGGCACACCCATGTTTTTATGAATACACACATACTAAAAAGTATTTGGAGCTGGGGCTGTTGTTGTTCAATTCAGCTCTGACTTATGGCAGCCTTATGTATAACAGAATTAAATGTTGTCCAGTCCTGTGTCATCTTCATGATCCTTGGTACATTTAGTCTAGTGGTAGGCAATTTAAAGTAAAATACAGGTTACAGTGCATCAAAAGTGTTGACAGAAACATTGATTATTATTAACTTTGGACACTTCATATGATCCATGAAATGTTGTGTTTTCATTAGTTGCTATGAAAATATGGACAAATCTAATCCAACAAATGTTGATACAAAAGAATTAAGAGCAGTTTACGGGGCATTCCAAGACTACTAAGTGAAACACTTGTTTCCTAAAGGCTCTTTAAAATCTTGAACTTTTTTTGCATATCATGTTTGTGATGATTCTTTGGAATCAACCAATTTGGACTCTATGTGTAATAGAAATCATTTTTAGCCACTGCAACCTCAGAAGGTACTGAATTTGGTTATGGATGCTATTATTTGCTGCTCATGTAATAGTTCATTCCCTTGGTATTAGGCATGATAAGTAATACTGTACATGTAATCCAGAGAAGTAGGTTATGGATAGCTTAGACTCATCTGGTAGTTTTTATGACAATTTTGATTTTCTATCCAGTTGTCCTAAATGCCTCAATAATATCCGCATGGCCAATCCTGCACAAGAGAGATGTGGTAACAAATTGGTGGAAAAGGGGAGGAGTATGACTGTGGCTGAGCAACAAAAAGTGAAAACGATGCTTGCTGTCAGTTGGGATTGTAAAAGAAAACCAGATGTAAATTGTACTTTGGGATCTTATTGTAAGGAGTGCAGTTTTCTTCCTGCTGGATACATGTACAGGAAGAAGAAGAATGAAGGATATCTAGAGGAGTTTTGTACAGGAATCTCAGAAAAGTGTACAATAAATGTATATGTACAAGATGGAACCTGTTCAGTAATGATTCCCACTTCTAACATGGTGTTTGCAATGCTCACCTTCAGGAGTACTGAAACAGTTTTGATCAAGAAGCAAAGAACGGTCCAATTAAGGGATACTATGAAGTAAATAATAAAGGAAATAGATTTTTCAACTGTCGTATTTAAGTAATCAGTTATAAAAAGTTTTCATTCAATGGCACAATTTGTGGAAGAGTATAAGATGTCAATGCTAAGGACATTTTTTTATGCCAGGGTATAGTTCCCTAATTCAGACTTATATGAAAAGCAGCAATACCACATTCTGGGGAATAGACTACCACTTAGCAGTGATGCCACCATGCTTTCATATTGGAAGAATGAAAGGTGGCACCCTAAGTGACAAAACTGTAATTAATAGGATCTCTCAGAATATATCAATACTTGATTCTGACTGTCCTCAAGAAAAGTACAACCAACAAGTACGGTGAAACAATGAGAAACACTGCCACTGCAATGGGCCCTGTCTTTCTGTGAATACCATAAAAATGGAGGAAGCTTTGACAGTGGACTGTGTGGGAATCCCAAGATCTCTTTCTCTTCAGGGTAGTCATTGTGTTCACCATTCACAAAATAACTTCTGAAAGATATGAAGAAAAAGACATCTGTCAACATGTGTGGGATACAACTATAAAGCAAAAATCTGTTTTGTTTGTTTATTTGGCTAACGTAATCTGTCTTATTGTCTTGTGATTATACCTGGAAAATAAGAAACAATTATGTATGTGTGTGTATACACACATACGTGACAACTATATAAACAAATATATATAAATGCGCTTGTAAGCTTTCATACTGTATTTTTGCAAATGGCAAGGAGATCAGAACCATTAACTGAATGGGAAATAACAGCATTTTTCGCAGGCTTGGCTTCTTTAGCTTAGGCAATAAAATGTCGTTTTATATTCGAACCAAATGAATTTTTTTTTTCTTTCTACAGCTAATGTTCACAATGAAGAGATTCTGCTCTGTAACCCAATTGGTCATAAAAGCACAATAATGAATACTACATGACTTATATCAGCCATCTGACCACCTGCATCAAAATTTCCTGTAGAGCTATTGTAAACAAACATTGACCATGCCCTTAGGAGGAAACATATCTGTCCATATTTTAATCTCTGAGATAATCCTAACATTACTTTTGTTAAACAGCAATCATAAAATTTCTAAATTCTACTTTTTTTTAGTAACTAGTTTGGCATATAGACGGTGAGACACACCTCCCCCACATCATATTATTAGTTTTAAAGGAAAATAATTGTAGCCCTGGTGGCATAGTGATTAAGAGCTTGGCTGCTACCAAAAAGTTGGCAATCGAATCCACCAGCCGCTCCTTGGAAACCCTATGGGGCCATTCTTCTCTGTCCTATAGGGTCGCTATGAGTCGG
Source organism: Dugong dugon (assembly GCA_030035585.1). Classification (NCBI taxonomy): domain Eukaryota; kingdom Metazoa; phylum Chordata; class Mammalia; order Sirenia; family Dugongidae; genus Dugong; species Dugong dugon. The sequence goes on from CM057462.1 coordinate 161,057,927, forward strand.
AATTTAGTCGACGTTAACGGGTTTGTTTTTTTGTTTTTGGTGGGTGAACATCTAACCGTGGCCATTTAAACACAGTCATCTGATTGCTTTCCACTATTTATAAGCTTGATAGTTATATAAATTTCCAAAGTTATTTCATCACCCCTTACCAATCAGCCCCTTTCAGTTTACACTTTTTCATCAGCTTTGAAGAGGTAGAAAGTACATGAACAATACCTTGATTAGAGAGACTCTGTATAATGCGTATTTCTCATATTTTTGGCCAATAATTTTTAGAAAAAGAGATTCTGAAGGGAAGGCAGCACTCTGCCTCCCTTAGCCTTCTTTTTTTTTTTTTTCTGCAGGGTTGTAGAAATGATAAGCAATACATGATGTGGAACCTTGGCACAAACCATCCTCTCACTAATTGAGAGCAAATATCATAGCTATGGTTATTATTCAGCAGTCTAAATCTGTGTTGAGTTTCTAAATGTTGGTGTAGTTGTTAATGTTTGATTGTTTATAATGCTTACAATATGATGAAACTATTAATGGTCAAGTTTTATATTTACAAAAGTCTCAAAGAAAGACTAGAAAATTTCACTATGTTACAGATCTTCATTCAGTCCTGCAGCCTTTATTGACAAATTTGGCTTTTTCATTCGATTCTAATCTTCCTGGTCAATATGAATTGTTGTTTGGTAGTCACATCATTTAAATTTCATCTTAAAGTTTCATGTAAAGTTGAGTTTTGGGAGATATTGCTAAAATTTATAAATTGCAACAAAAATAACTTTTATTCCATTCCTTAAAATGCATACAAACTAGAATAGTGGTTACAAGGCATCTTTCAAGGGATCCAGAGACCTACACCCTCTAGATTTCTAAATCAAATTTAAGTTTAGGCAAAATGGAAAAGAAGAGCATATGTGACTTATATTACAAAAATAACTTTGTTTTTAGTATTCTGTAGTTCAGACTTTGGTAACACTCCAATATTACTCATTTGGAAAAATAAAGTTTATATCACAGCTTAAGTAGTGGTACTAAAACACAAATTCATAGCAACACAAGAAGTATGTAAAGATCTTTTCATAACTGACCAAGTACATACACATACTCCTGTTTGGTTAAATGCTTGGAAAAAGATGGTAGGAGGTGCCAAGTCTATTTTTTCAAGGAGCCAGCAGCTACAGTGGAAGTAAAGGAATTTAAAGGATGAATACATCTAGAGAAAAGCAGATATGGACGTGAAGGAGCAGTAATACACTATCAATAAAAACTTGTTGCAGTTCCATTTTCAGCAATATTGTGGCTAAGATATCCCAAAGAAAACTTTCAACCTCAAAACACTCAGAACTGCAGGATAAAATGTATCAAATACTCCTTTAAATTTAGAGCTGAACTCACAATAAGAAAATGTCCAGGGGCCAAAAAACAAAAAGACAGCTGAAATTAGAATTGGCTTTGTGTCATGGATTGAATCCTGTCCCCCCAAAATATGTATCAACTTGGCTAGGCCATAATTCCAAGTATTGTGTAATTGTCCTCCATTTTGTGATCTAATATAATTGTTATCCATTTTGTAGAATTGTGTAATTATCCTCCATTTTATGTGTTGTAAATCCTAAACCTCTATATGTTAATGAGACAGGATTAGTGTAAGGTGTATCTTGAGTTATGCCCTTACTAAAGGGTGTGACTCTAGTCACAGTCTTACTCAAGTCATACTCTTACTCGAGTCACTGCCTTACCGAAGTCACACCCTGTCTTGTGTCACACCTTTTATCTTACAAGAGATAAAAGGAGAGAGTAGTGAGCAGACAGAAGAGGTACATCACTACAACCAAGAGAGAAGAGCCAGGAGCGGAGCATGTCCTTTGGACTCATGGTCCCTGCACTGAGAACCTCCTAGACCCAGGGGCTGACTGATGCCAACACACGTGGAGATCTCCAAGGAATGTCATCAGGCCCACAGTTTTTGAAAGGAGAAAAGGACCTTCCTCCAGAGCCAATATAGAGAGAAAGCCTTCCCTGAGAGCTGGTGCCCTGAATTCAGACTTCTACCTCTTAAACTGTGAGAGAATAAATTTGTTTGCTTAAGCCATCCACTTGTGGTATTTCTGTTGTAGCAGCACTAGATAACTAAGACACCTTGTAACCCTGTAGCGTTTACCAATCCTATAGTAATTTGGATTTTAACAACCATACAGGGACAGAAAACAAGGCTTTGGGTCCAAATGAGAAGAAGAGAAGTAAATAACACACATAAGTCTTGGATTCCTAAAGAGATACACCCTCAGTGAAAGGATAGACTGGAAGAAAAATCCACTCACTGGTAAAAGAAGATGAAAAATAAGGTTGTATATTTTAACCTGGGGGCTGCTCTCATAATCACCAATTTATCCTCATGCAGACCTGGATTTTAATTTACCCTAACTCAAACCAAGAAGAATAATATATTATGAGATGGTTGAATAAAATCCAAGTACATCAATAATCACAATAAATGTAAATGGAGTAAACCAATTAGCTAAAAAAAAAAATAACCTAAAACACAAGGATAGTTCAAAAAGGATAGAAAAAAATATATTACACAGTGTGAAGTAAAATAAACCTGGTGTAGCTATATTAATATCAGGCAAAATATATTTTAAGTCAAGGAACATTATCAAAGGTAAAGAAAGTCACTACTTAATGATAAAAAATACAATTCACCAAGGAGCTGTAAGAATCCTAAACTTATATGCAAGTTATAACATAGTCTGAAAATATATTTTTAAAAAATGGCAATTACAAGGAGAAAATCATAACTCCATTCTCACAGTGAGTGATTTAAATATATTTCTGTCAGAAATGACAAATAAAGCAGACAACAAATGATTAAGGATATAGAATATTTGTATAACACAATTAACAATGTTGAACCAATGTACATATTTAGTATACAAAACTGATCATTTATAGAATACACACTCTTCTTGCTAGAAATTGACTTTGTATGAAGCCATAAAGCAAAAGAGTCAACAAGTAACAAAAAAATTAAGTATCACACATGCAATAATCTCCATCCACAATGGAATTAATCTCCATCCGTAATGGAATTAAGTTAGAAAAAATAACAAAAATGATAAGTAAAACCTGGTCAGAAATATAAAAGATTAATTTACCAATAGCTCAAAGGTCAAAGAAGAAATCATAATGAAAATTATAAAATAGTTAGAACTGAACATAGTAAAACTACTACATACAGAAATTTATGAGTAGTAGCTAATGAGGGAAACGTAATCATAAATGCTTATACCAGGGGACAAAAATGAAAAATACTTACCTAAATATTGACTTAAGGGATTAGAAAAAACACAATAAGTAAGTCCAAATAAAGTAGACCAGGAAGAAACAATAAAAATAAGGGAAGACATTTATACCATAGAAATAAGAAATACCATAGGTAGAAACTATAAAGCCCTTAAGTATGAAATACAACATGCAAAATTAATCAAGGAAAAAAACAGAGAGAAGTAACAAATCATAAATATTAGGAGGAAAAATAACATTAGTAGACCTACAGCACAGTTTTATAACAAAATAATACAAAATCTTTATTTCAAAAAATTTTAAAGCTGAACGACGTGGGCAGTTTGCCAATAAAAATAAGTATTAGCAAAAATGTCTTATGAAGAAACAAATAAACTGAAAAACTATGATAATTAAAGAAATTTTATCAATAATATGACAGATTGCATAATCTGTTCATAACACTTGCTGCTTCTCTCTACTAATCCTTCCAAGTGGGAGGAATGTATTTCCTTCCCTATTGATAGTATGTTCGACCACGTGACTTGCTTTAGCCAATGGAATGCGATCAGAAGTGGCATACACCACCTCTCAGCAGCAGTTTTATTTCATATCTTTGCTTATTTCACCTTTCTTTTTTCACCTCTGACCTATATTTACTTAAATGTGCCCAGTGTAAAAAGCTGAATACAATTCTGATTTTCTGCCCAAATGTCTATAATGAGATTCTCCTGGAGCACTTCAAGGTACTTCATATGTAAATCTTCCCTTCCTTAGAATATTATTGTTTTCCTATCTTAAAAACCAAACCATTTGACTCTGACTCATAGCAACCCCATGTGTATCAGAGTACAACTATGCTCCATAGGGTTTTCAATGGCTAATATTTTGGCAGTAATTTTCCAGGCCTTTCTTCTGAGTACCTCTGGGTGGACTCAGACCTCTAGCCTTTAGGTTAGCAGCCAAGCATTTTAACCATTTGCACCACCCAGGGACTCCACCTATAGCTATTGTCATAACAACTGTAATCATCATTGAATGAGTATTTCCATGGTGAAAAAATATCTATGTATTAAGGAAAGCCACTGACTCAGGCAAATGCTTAAATATTTCTCTCCTTCTCTGCCATCCTCTTCACTGATTGATGTTATCCAGCTCAAATCTGCTATTACTGTGCTTCTCCTCTTACAATAGTTAATTCCCCAGCAATTCACAATACAGCTTTCTTCTCATCAGTTGGACAGCTCTGTGCCACACCCTGCCATTAATTTTTATGAGTTGTGGATGTTGGTTTTCCATTTGCTCTTACACATGGTTTGCTATTGCTGACACTGGTTTTCTCGCGTTGGTTAGTTTTTTTCCCTATTTGTTAGAAGCAGGTCTAAAATCATCCGGGGAGGAAATAATAGAAAGCTATAATTTCAGTCTGAGTCACATACAAGTAAAAAGGAAAGTTAGAAATCAAAGGCACATACTCCATTTTTCCTTAAGATTTACTTTCCAAATCAAAGCTAGAACCCAAATCACTCAGATTCCGCCCATCTCTAATGAAGGAAGAAAAATTTCACAACGAAGGCAAAGCAGAATCTGAAAGCATCTTATTGTCTTAAGTGGAAAGAAATTTATGGTAGCAAGCATTAGCCAGGGCCAAGCATCTGCTACTGTAAAATAGGCAAGTGAAGGCTGCTGCCAGGGCCTCAGCAAGCCAGAGACCCTGGCTGTCTGGAGTCCATGAAGAAAACTGTTAGAGGGTCTCTGGAAATGTCCTTATGGCAGTTTCTGCACCACTAATACATGGACTGATTAAGCAGTTTCTTCTGTAATTAACTTTTTTGGTCAACATTATGCATGGGAAAGATGGAAAAACTGTATTTTAAATAATATTATTAGTGTACATTCTTGGTCTTAAAATGGAAAGGAAAGTAGAAATCTCTAAAACTAAAGATTCCATTAATTTAAACAAAGCTAATTTCTTGGAATAGCCTTCTGTTGTAGGAAAGCTATGAAACTTGTATCTTTCCATCACCTCTGTAAAGATTTCATTCATGGGTTTATTCTTCTGGTTCTTTCAATTTAAGAGTTACCAACATGATGCTAGAGTGGATATCTGTTGTGTTCGCCTGCCCAGCATCCCTTTTTTATTATCCCGGTGGCAGACTCTACCCTCCTTCCCCCATTCTAAGTGCATCTGTAGCAATTGAACCATGATGCTCCTCACCCTCATCCTGCCCTCACCAAGGGATGGGTTCATTAATTACACTGAGCCAGTCAGACCCTTTCCCAGAGGATTCTAAATTGGGAGCCATGTCACCTCTGGGGCAGTATTATAGAGGGACAGTTTATCAGTTCCTGGCCCAAAGATCCCTGGAGCCACTTACTTCCCCAGCCTGGTTGTTTGTTCACCTTTTCCTTTGATTCTGTGAGATGCTGTGTATCTTTCCAAGAAATCCACTCTGCCTCACCCCCAACTTTTTAAATTATCCAGATTTTTTTTGGTTTTGCAACCAAAGAAACTAATACAGACACCTTGTCAAAGGTGGCGGGGGGGGGGGAACTTCACTTGTTCTCTTGTGACTATGCTATTTGCAGCACAAGGCTGGTTTTATACACAGGCAGAGCAGGTGGCCAGCTATGAAATGTAAGCGATACCCTCACACAGCCTAAAATCATGATTTTAACTAAGTAACCCCACCTGAAACACACACCACCAATTTGGAATTAAAGGTGGTCCTCTTAAAATGAGCCTGTGGCTTATTCATTGTTCAATGTCTAATTGATTGGTTACTCCAGTGTCTAACAAAGATAGGCTTTTCTAGATAGAAATATGAATTGGAAACAGGAAGAGAAGGGCAGAATGGAAAGTGGACACTGAAGTGGACAGTCTGGGACAACCAGAAGGTGACATGAGGACACCTGGTGTCCCTATGGCCTGGTAGTTACTTCCACCCTACCTCAGGATCCTAACGAGTCTTGCTGAGATTCTTGCAGGCCCTCCTGATGGGGCCTCCTGCCTTACTCTCAAATCTACTCTCCCCACAGAGACCTATGATCTATTTTGAATACAAATTTGACCATCACTCACCTGCTTTATCAATGATTCACCACCTCAACTATAGGATACAACCCAAACTCCTTAGCATGGCTTGGAAAGCCCTTCATGTTCCCACTTTTCAATCTTGTTTCTTGCCGCTGCTCTACGTTCACCTTACATTCTAGCTATACCGGACCACTTGTCTTTTCTCACATGTGCGCCACTCGCCATGCCTTTGTGCAGATCATCAGGCCTTTCTTTCGAGGTGCCACTGTCTGGGTTCAAACCACTAACCTTTAGGTTAGTAGTCAAATGCAAACCATTTGCACCACCCAGGGACCTAATCACATAGCAAGCTCTCATAAATGTTGTTATTAAACAAAACCCAATGTGCAAAACTGAATGTATTTTCCCTTTTTAAAAATAAATGCTTCTTCAGCATTATTCCCTATAAATAATATTTTTCCATCCCATAAACCATTTTAAAACTCAGTCATATTAGAATTTTCCTTCTTCCTCTCTACATTTTAGCATTCTGCATGCTCAGCAGGACAAACACTCTAACAGCAGTACAGTAAATACTTATATCTTGTAAGAGAAACTATTCACTTCTTCCCTGTAGCAACCACACAAGTTTCCCAGAGACTCATCTGTCCACATTACCCACAGCAATGCCCTTGTCATTGGAGTTTTCTGATCTGGACTTCCATTTATTAAAAATAGTAGTAAGTAATTATGGTATCCATTTGCTGAGAGATCCATGAAATCCTCTCGGTTTAGTGATAAAAGCTTTAAATGGCACACATACCTCAAAGACGGGAACATCCGTTGCAATAAAATTATCACCTCAGCATAGGAAAAAGGGGCAAGGCCTAAATTGGAGCTGGCCAGGATTAACATGGGAAGGCAGGAGCAGCTGGTAGACATTCTACCTCAAGCACATAGTATTCAAAGTTTAAGATTAGCTTGTCAGAGACCTTCCTTAAAACCACAAGCTCCTTTCACTCTTTTCAACAGCTGAGGCTTCCAGCTGAGAGAGAGAATACTTGCCTATCTTAGAATATTTCCCTGCTCAGTGATTGATATACTCTCCACTGCTATTGGGATGTGGGGAAAAATGAGTACTCTTATACATTGCTGAAAGAAATGTGAATTGCTGCAGTCTTTTTTCACAGCAATCTGGCAATTCCTTCAAAAATTAGAGATACACATACCCTTTGATCCAGCAATCCAACTCCTAGGAATCTATCCCACAGAAATAAAGGCACAAGTATGTAAAAAAGTAACAGGGCTGATATTCAGCAAGCACACACCCATACAATGTACCAATCAGTCTGTTCTGACTGGTTTGTACCTGTGCCATACCAGTTGTTAAATATTTTTAATGCCACCTCTGGATATAAAAATAAAATTTTACATAAGTGAGAATTTTTTTTTTACTACAAACACTTTTTTCTTACAAACTGTGTGTGTGTGTGCCTTGCTTCCTTCTACCCACTCTGAGTCTCCATCTCTCCAAGTAACCAATGCTCTTCAGTTTTACATGCTCATATAACTTATATATAAATACACACATCTATGCATGTAGGAGTACTGCTGGCACAGTGGTTAAAGCACTGGGCTGTTAACCAAAAGGTCAGCAGTTCAAATCTACCAGCTGCTCCTTGGAAACCCTACGGGGCAGTTCTACTCTGTCCTATAGGGTCACTGTGAGCTGGAATCCACTCAATGGCAATGGGTTTTATGCACTTAAGATTTTTTAGGAGGGTCATTGTTTATATATTTCTCGACACCTTGTTTTCTCTGTACATTGAAAACTCTCCCCCAGTTAAAATGGAAAACTCTGACTCATTTTTTTTTTTAATTTCCACATAATATTCCAGGGTCTAGCTGTACCACAATAGATTCAACCATTGTCAGATCAATGACCTTTCATTCTGTTTCCATCCTTCCCCCTACCCACATGCTTAACATCCTTGTGTTGCCAATCTGACAGACGTTCCTTTTACTGAGGCTGGGCATATGTTCATGTTTTTGTTAGCACTTTGAATTTGCACTTCTCTGAATTGCCTTTGCCCATTTTCCTTTTGGGTTTTTGTCTTTTTAACATCAATATGAAATAACTCTAGGTACATTTTAGATAATTTTCCTGAAGTATATTGCAGATGAATTATTCTCACTCTATTATTTACCGTTCCCACACATCTGTCAGTCTGTCATACTGTGGGGGCTTGCATGTCGCTGTGAGGCTGGAAGCTCTGCCACTGGTATTCAGATACCAGCAGGGTCACCCATGGCGGACAAGTTTCAGCTGCGCTTCCGGATTAAGACAGACTAGGAGGAAGGACCCAGTGGTCTACTTCTGAAAAGAATTAGCCAGTGAAAACCTTATGAATAGCAGCGGTACATTGTCTGATATAGTGCCGGAAGAGGAGCCCCCAGGTTGGAAGGCACTCAAAAGACGGCTGGGGAAGAGCTGCCTCCTCAAAGTAGAGTCAATCTTAATGACATGGACGGAGTCAAGCTTTGGGGACCTTCATTTGCTGATGTGGCACGACTCAGAATGAGAAGAAACACAGCTGCAAACATCCATTAATAATCGGAACTTGGAATGTACGAAGTATGAATCAGGGAAAATTGAAAATCATCAAAAATGAAATGGAACCCATAAACATCAATATCCTAGGCATTAGTGAGCTGAAATGGACTGGTATTGGCCATTTTGAATCAGACAATCATATGGTCTACTATGCTGGGAATGACATCTTGAAGAGGAATGGCGTTGCATTCATCTTCAAAAAGAAAATTTCAAGATCTATCCTGAAGTACAACACTATCAGTGATAGGATAATATCCATATGCCTACAAGGAAGACCAGTTAATATGACTATTATTCAAATTTACACACCAACCACTAAGGCCAAAGATGAAGAAGCCGAAGATTTTTTCCAACTTCTTCGTCTGAAATTGATGGAACATGCAATCAGGATGCATTGATAATTACTGGTGATTGGAATGCCAAAGTTGGAAACAAAGAAGAAGGATCAGTACTTGGAAAATATGGCCTAGATGATAGAAACGATACCAGAGATGGTATGATAGAGTTTTACAAGAGCAATGACTTCTTCATTGCAAATGCCTTTTTTCACCAACATAAACAGCAACTATGCACATGGACCTAGCCAGATGGAATACACAGGAAACAAATCAACTACATCCGTGGAAAGAGATGACAGAAAAGCTCAATATCATTAGTCAGAACAAGGCCAGAGGCTGACTAAAGAACAGACCACCAATTGCTCCTATGCAAGTTCAAGTTGAAACGGAAGAAAACTAGAACAAGTCCACGAGAGACAAAGCACAACCTTGAGTATATCCCACCTGAATTTAGAGACTATCTCAAGAATAGATTTGATGCATTGAATACTAATGACTGAAGACCAGATGAGTTATGGAATGACATCAAGGACATCATACATAAAGAAAGCAAGAGGTCATTAAAAAGACAGGAAAGAAAGAAAAGATCAAAACGGATGTGAAGAGAGTCTGAACCTTGTTCTTAAACATCGAGTAGATAAAGCGAAAGGAAGAAATTATGAAATCAAAGAGCTGAACAGAAGATTTCAAAGGGTGGCTCGAGAAGATAAAGTATTATAATGACATGTGCAAAGACCTGGAGATAAAAAACTGATAAGGAAGAACACACTTGACATTTCTCGAGCTGAAAGAACCGAAGAAAAAATTCAAGCCTCGAGTTGCAATATTGAAGGATTCTACGGGGAAAATATTAAACGATGCAGGAAGCATCCAAAGAAGATGGAAGGAATACACAGAGTCACTATACCAAAAAGAACTGGTCGACATTCAACCATTTCAAGAGGTAGCATATGATCAGGAACTGATGGTACTGAAGGAAGAAATCCAAGCTGCACTGAAGGCATTGGCAAAAAACAAGGCTCCAGGAATTGACGGAATATTAATTGAGATGTTTCAACAAAGGGATGCAGTGCTGGAAGCGCTCACTTGTCTATGCCAAGAAATTTGGAAGACAGCTACCTGGCCAACTGACTGGAAGAGATCCATATTTATGCCTATTCCCAAGAAAGGCGATCCAACTGAATGCGGAAGTTATCAAACAATATCATTAATATCACATGCAAGTAAAATTTTGCTGAAGATCATTCAAAAGCAGCTGCAGCAGTATATCAACAGGAAACTGCCAGAAATTCAAGCTGTATTTAGAAGAGGATGTGGAACCAGGGATATCATTGCTGATGTCAGATGGATCCTGGCTGAAAGCAGAGAATACCAGAAAGATGTTTACCTGTGTTTTATTGACAATGCAAAGTCATTCGACTGTGTAGATCATAATAAATTATGCATAACATTGCAAAGAATAGGAATTCCAGAACACTTAATTGTGCTCATGAGGAAACTGTACATAGATCAAGAAGCAGTCATTAGAACAGAACAAGGGGATACTGCGTGGTTTAAAGTCCAGAAAGGTGTGCATTAGGGTTGTATCCTTTCACCATACCTATTGAATCTGTGTGCTGAGCAAATAATCTGAAAAGTTGGACTATATGAAGAAGAACAGGGCATGAGAATTGGAGGAAGACTCATTAACAACATGCATTATGCAGATGACACAACTTTGCTTTCTGAAAGTGAAGAGGACTTGAAGCACTTACTGATGAAGATCAAAGACCACAGCCTTCAGTACGGATTGCACCGCAACTTAAAGAAAACAAAAATCCTCACCACTGGATTAATAAGCAATATCACGACAAACGGAGAAAAGCTTGAAGTTGTCAAAGATTTCATATTATTTGGATCCACAATCAATGACCATGGAAAAGCAGTCAAGAAATCAAAGACACATTGCACTGGGCAGATCTGCTGCAAAAGACCTCTTTTAAGTGTTGTAAAGCAGAGATGTCACCTTGAAGACTAAGATGTGCCTGACCCAATCCATGGTCTTTTCAATCGCATCATATGCATGCAAAAGCTGGACAATGAATACAAAAGACTGAAGAAGAATTTAATCTTTGAATTGTGGTGTTGGCAAAGAATATTGAATATAACATGGATTGCCAAAAGAATGAATGAATCTGTCTTGGAAGAAGTACAACCAGAATGCTCCTTAGAAGCAAGGATGGCAATACAACGTCTCACATACTTTGGTCACATTATCAGGAGGGACCACCCTTGCCTGCAGGGAGCGTTCTGGTTGTATTTCTTTTGTTCATGGTCATATAAGACATAGGAATTGCCCCTATGGACTTCATGACTTCTGGTTCCCAAGTCCATCCATACCAAATCCAAATTTCTGTATACCTTTATAAGATTAGGAGTGCCTCCATATGTCTTCTGTGCATATCTTTCAAGGACTTCACAGGGAGAGGACAGTGGCCAAAGGCAGAATAAAGAATTCCTAAATCCCTTGGCCAAACATTTATTGAATACATTGAATCTGCTAAGTATTTGCAGGAATCAGGAACAGAAGATTGTGGGCACTGATCAGCAATCACAAATACTACAATAATAGGAGAGGATCATTCAGTCAAATATCATCTTCATCAACAACACACTTTATTTATTTATGTTACTATCTATCTGTGACCCTGTGCTGGGAAAACTACAAAGTGAGTAAATAGTTATAGTTTTGTCTTTTGGGGAGTGTGCAAACTAAGTAATGCATGAACATCAGGACTAAACAGAAGAAGAAACAAGCAATGAATGGGAAGCAGAAATAACTAATAAATAATATATTTCTATTATGCCTGAACTTTGCTTCCAGAGGAATAAGGGAGCCATTTTCTTACTAGATATTTAAATGGAAATCTAGCTGGTTATTGACATACTCTGTCAGTTCCAACATTTTGCTGCTTAGCTTTAAAACATCCTCACACCAGAACAGTATCCAGAACAGCTGCTTGTTTACCCCTTTGAATCTTACAGGCCACCTGAGACCTTTAAGAATGAAAACATCTGTGTCTCCTCACTCTTTTGTACACTCTACTGTGAAAGGTTGAGGGATCCGTTCCATGTGGGTTACCCAGGTTCGATTTCAGGCCAATACACCTCATGCGCAGTCAACACCCGTCTGTCAATAGAGGCTTGTTTGTTGCTATGATGCTGAACAGGTTTCAGCAGAGCTTCCAGACTAAGATGGATGAGGAAGAAAGGCCTGGAAACCTATACTTCTGAAAATCAGACACTGCAAACCCTATGGATCACAATGGCTCAATTCGCAGCAAATCATGGGGGTGATGCAGGACCAAGCAGCGTTTCATTCTGTTGTGCACGGGGCCACCATGAGTCAGAGGCCAACTCCACTGCAGCTCACAACTGCGAAGGTCATACTAAGTTTCTCATGTGTGGCTCACAGAGACTTTCTACTCTGTCCTATAGGGTCACTATGAGTTGTAATCAACTCGACGGGAATGAGTTCGGTTTGGTTTGGAGGAACTTCATGAATTCCTTGAAAAAAAAGGAAAAAGAGAGAACAGCCCAGGCACTGGGCAAAGCCAAAGGATGAAAGAGTTTAAAAGTAGGAATAGAATGATGAAGTGGTATTGAACAGATCTGCCTAAAATTAGCTGAGAGAAAAGAACTGCAGAATTGTGGATTACAAAAACTCAGGGCATTCTAATATGACACCTTTAAAAACAGGATTAAGTACTGAAGCATGATTTGTAGTATAATGGCAAGTCAGTGAGGGGCTCTGATCACCAGGCATAGCATAGTGTCATGCAAATAGTAGTCATGCAATAAATATGTTGTTATGAAGACAATGATGGTGATGATGATGATTGTAAAAAGAAGTAAGAGTGACTTGCTCTGATATCAAACAGAGAAGTAGCTTTGTCAGTGTGTTATTTTTTAATATGATTGGAGTCCATTAAGAAAAAACAAAAACATTTCACATAAAGCATATTTTCAAAAAGCCACACATTGTCTTTAAAAACACAAAGGGGAACTCGTTCAGTAATGGTCAGAATAGAAGCTGGACAATAGGAGAGCTGCTGGTGGCACAAAGGTTAAGCACTCAGCTGCTAACCACAAGGTCGACGGTTCGAACTCACCAGCCACTCCACAAGAGGGAAGACCTGGTGATCTGCTCCCATAAAGATGACAGCCTAGAAAACCCTACAGGGCAGTCCTAGAGGGTTGCTGTGAGTCGGAATCGACTCAACGGCAGGCATCCACAGCAAAGTGTGATATATTTACATATCTCACAACTCAGGTTTCTGAAGACAGCCCCTCCAGCTCTCACCCTCACCATACCCCCTGGCTCTTATCATATACTGTTGTTGTTGTTGCTGTTAGCTGCTGTCTAGTTGACCCCTGACTCATGGTGACCTCTTGCATAACAGGATTGAACCTTTGTGATCTATAGAGTTTTCACTGGCTGATGTTCAAAAGTAGATCGCCAGGACTTTCTTCCTAGTCTGTCTTACTCTAGAAGTTCTGCTGAAACCTGTTCGGCATCACAGCAACATATAAGCCTCCACTGACAGACAAGTGGTGGCTGTGCTTGAGGTGCATTGGCTGGGAATCAAACCCTGAAATCTAATGCTCCTGTCCACATTTATACCATCAGTAGCACCCAGCCTTCCCTCCATGCCGTTGCTCATCTTCCAGCTCATCTGGGTTTCCTTGCATAAAATGACTGACCATTCCCCTGTTGATAAAGCTCTGAATGATCTCAGGGGAAGAGAGAATTATCAATCGATACTGTTAAATGGCCTTCTGCATACAGCATTGCTAACATGGAGGGAAAGGATTTGTGTAGAAAAGATTGGATCAATGCACTGGGTTTTAACCTGGCTGCTATTACACACAATAAAAACTTGGATATATGAAAATGAATTACAAAAAAATAATAATAATCTTGGATCACAGCTGCATAGTTTTGGAAATCTTTATAACCTCAACATGTGTAGACATTTAGGAAAATGGTAGTAAGGTGGATGGCACATTAAATATCAAAAAGAAGATGCCCTACTTTCCTGAATTGTAGATTACAAAAAATTGAGGGCTGTTAGAATTTTAACTAGATCCCTAACTCAGAAGCTTAATGTCTTAAATAAACTTATGTGGAAACCAGGAATGGGACTGGCTAAAGAAGAAGACGAAAATTTAAGTTAAGGAGAAGGCCATTGGCTTTTAACACATTCAGAGAATGTAGAGAGCTGTGAACCATCAGATGAAATAACCAGCAAATGATAGGGTAATTGCAAACAGATGTATCTGAAACTACTGGTGGGATTTGGAATTATGGATTTTATCAGGTAGTAATTTATCCTGGAACAAATGTCAGTCAATGAACTATCCCATTCCAAAACCAGTATTTATTTCCATGGCTTGCCAAAATACAATAGGAGAACAATTATTATTGTGACAGTAACTACCCCCTCAAATAAATGGAATATTCAGAGAATGACTCATTCTGTTTAAAGGATACTCATAATTATCCAGAAAACCCTTGTAGTTCTCATCTATATGTTTGGAAATGATTTCCTACAATTTTCCACACAGTATGGTGAAACTAATGGAGCTTCCTTGAGGTAGGGAAATGAAGTGTCACAGAACCTTGATTCTCATGCTGATGACTCAAGGGGAAACATGTAAGGAAAGATGTAAGGAGCTGGGCTGCCTGTGTCCCAGCCTCAAGTCATCCTCTTGAGGGCCCCAGCACTGCACCAGTTCAGGGGACACCATTCACACTGAAACAGAGCCCTGAAATTATGCCCCAGGGTAGCCAATCACATTGTGCATAAAACCAAAAACCAAACCCATTGCCATCGAGTCATTTCTGACTCAGCATGAGACCTGTGAATGGAAGTACTGTCTGACAGTGTTACTGTTACTGTTTTAAACAAATGACCGATGTGTGTTTGCTTGTTTTGTCATTACCTTTTTCTCCAGAAGCAGAGTGCTGAGGAGAGGCAGAAGTGGATGGGTGTGATGAATCCAGCCAATAAAGCAGTAGTTCGCAACCAGGGGACAAAGAATTATCTGGCCCCAAATATCAACAGTGCCAAGGTTGAGCAACCCTGGTCTAAAGTTTTTGTTATGTAGTCATTTCTGGTTGATGATTTACTTTACATTAATAGGCTATCTAATGATATGCTTATTTCAATTCACATGTGAAAAACTAATTAAGTAAGGGATTGTGTACCCTAGACAGATGCATCATACTGTTCCTCTGCAGCAAACACTCAAAAACCAAGTAAAACAGATACAAACATCAATCCTGAAACCCTAAGTATCAAATAAAGGGATAAAGAACTAGATCAAACACCGAATGGAAGAAGAAACTGAAAGAAAACAGAGAACAAGGAGCGATACAGAGTGAAGGTCCCCTACCAACTAACACAGCACAGTGTTGCACCTTGGAGCACAGCCAGTAACAACCCCAGACAGGGAGTACAGTACGGGAAGGCAACTTCAGGGAGCTCCCAACAGGAGACAGAGCACCCGGTAACCAGAGAAACATTCTTTCCCACCCCTCATCCTTCTGCCCCGTTTGCCACACCCACACCTTTCCAACGGCCATGCTGCACTGCTCGGCAAGAGAGCCACCGGCCCACTGTCAGCCAGGGTTCACCTTGCCCCCACCCACCAGCTACTGTGTGCCCTTTTTCTTTTTCCTTTTATTCTTTTTCCCTTTCTTACTTTTCTTTCTCCTTTTCAGCTAGCCCTATACGCTGCCACCCCCATCCGTTCCCGACGGGCCACATTGCACCGCTCAGCTAGAGAGCTACAGGCCTGCCGTTCCCCTGGGTCCGCCCCACCCCATACCTGCCGGTTCCTGCCACGCCATATTTTCTCCCTTTCTTCCTTTTCTTTCCCCCTCCCTGCTAGCTCCATACACCACCTCCACCCATTATCGATGGGCATACCGCACCGGTTGGCTAGAGAGCTACCAGCCCGCAGTCACCGCAGGTCTGCCCCACCTGCCAGCTCCTGCCATGCAATCTTTTTTCCTTCCTTTTTTTCCCTTTCTTCCTTTTCTTTCTACCTCACATCTAGCCCCATACTCTACCCCCACCCCTTCCTGCTGGGGCCACACTGAACGGCCTCAGGTAGGGAGATACCGGCCTGTCACCACCCCAGCTCCCCACGGCCCCCACTCAACAGCTCACACCACGCCATGTTTTTCTTTTTTTTCACCCTTTCTTCCTTTTCTTTATCCTTCCCACCTACCCCCGCACACCACCTCTACCCCTTCTTGGGCCACACTGCACCACCACAGATAAGGAGCCCCCAGCCCACAGTCAGCCCAGGTCCACCTTGCCCTCACCTGCTGGCTCCAGCCATGCCATTTTTTTTTTTTTTTCCTGAAACCTGTCCACATGGGTGACCCTGCTGGTATCTGAATATCAGTGGCATAGCTTCCAGCAGCACAACAACAGGAAAGCCCCCACAGTATGACAAACTGACAGACGCCTGGGGGCATTAGTCATTAGAGAAATGCAAATCAAAACTACACTGAGATACCATCCCACCCCAAATTACTAGCACTGATCAAAAAAACAGAAAATAACAAATGATGGAGAGGTTGAGGTGAGAATGGAACTCTTATGAACTGCTGGTAGGAATGTAAAATGATACAACCACTATGAAAAAGATATGGCACCTCCTTAAAAGCTAGAATCAGAAATACCATAGGATCCAACAATCCCACTCCTAGGGATATGTCCTAAAGAAATAAAAGCCATCACACAAATAAGCATATGAACACCGATGTTCATTACAGCATTATTCACAATAGCAAAAAGGTGGAAACAACCTAAGTGCCCATTAACAGATGAATGGATAAACAAACTATGATATATACACACAATGGAATACGATGCAAGGATAGAGAACAATGATGACTCCGCAAAACATCTCACAACATGGATGAATCTAAAGGGCATTATACTAAGTGAAACAAGTCAGTCACAAAAGGACAAATATTGCATGAGACCACTATTATAAAAACCCAAGAAAAGGTTTACACACACGCAAACTAAAACAATCTTTGATGGTTATAAGAGAGGGGAGGGATGGGATGGGAAATCATCAACTAAATAATAGACAAGTTAACTTTGGTGAAGGGAAAGACAACACACAATACAGGGGAAGGCAGCACAATTTGACCAAGGCAAAGTCATAGACTCTTCCTAGACACATTGAAACACCTTGAGAGACAGAGTTACTGTAGCTGAGGGCTGGGGCCATGGTCTTGAGGGACATCTAGGTCAGTTGGCATAACGTAGTTCATAAAGAAAATGTTCTACATCCTGCTTTGGTGAGTAGCATCTGGGGTCTTAAAAGCTTGGGAGCAGCCATCTGAAATACATCTATTGGTCCTATCACATTTGGAGCATAGGAAAATGAAGAAAACCAAAGACACAAGGGAAATATTAGTCCAGAGGACTAATGGACCACATGAACTGCAGTCTCCATCAGCCTGAGCCCAGAAGAACTAGATGGTGCCCAGCTACCTCCACTGACCACTCTGACAGGGATCACAAAACAGCGTCCCAGACAGAGCAGGAGAAAAATGTAGAATAAAATTCAAATTCACAAAAAAAAACAGACTTACTTGTCTGACAGGGACTGGAGGAATCCCCAAGACTACAGACACCAGACATCCTGCTAACTCAGAACTGAAGCCTCTACCGAAGTCCTCCTTTCAGCCAAATATTAGACAGGCCTATAAAATAAACAATAACACACGTGAGGAACATACTTCTAAGCTCAATCAAGTATACAAGCCAAATGGACAACACCTGCCCACAAGCAAAGACAACAAGGCAGGAAAGGACAGGCAAAATGGACAAATAGACATGGAGAACCCAGCGTGGAAAGGGAAAGTGGGAGAGTTCTGACACATTGCAAGGACTGCAACCAATGTCACAAAACAATTTATGTATAATTTTTTTTGAATAAAAAACCAAGTTTGTGCTGTAAACTTTCACCTAAAACACAATTTTTTTTTTTTTTAAGTAATCACAAAACACAATGATTTGATGGGAAGAGCACTTTGTGTCTCTGGTATTCGTCCCAAAAAATCCATAATCCCAGTCTAATCATGAGAAAACATCAGACAAACCCAGACTAGAGGGCATTTCTATAGGATACCTGACCAGTCCTCTTTAAGACTGTCAAGATGATGAAAATAAGGTAAGACTGAGAAATGGTCACAATCCAAAGGAGCCTAGGGAGACTTCACTACCAAATGCAGTATAATAATTTGGATTGGACTCTGGAACAGAAAGAGGACATTAATGAAAAATCCGGTGGAATCTATATAAATTCTGGAGTGCTCAATTAAAAAAAATATGAGGTTGTCTTGGAAAATGGGGAGAAGTAAACGTGAAAAGGCAGAAAAGAACTATTTTTACTTCAATAATTCAATACCTATACATTCTTTACATACCTATACATTGCCATCAGTATGGCTGAGCAGTCTGAGGCACTGTGTTCATGCCACAGTCTCGCCTGAACGTGAGGGTTTGAATCCCACTTTTGACGTGACAACATTTTGAAAACCCTGGTGTAGTGGTTAAGAGTTTGGCTGCTAACCAAAAGGTCAGCAGTTCGAATCTACTAGGAGCTCCTTGGAAACCCTATGGGGCAGTTCTACTCTGTCATATAGGGTCACTGTGAGTCGGAATCGACTCAACAGCAATGGGTTTTTGTTTTGTTTTGTTTTATGCATTACAAGAGCTGTGCCTCGCACTTTGCTTACTTTATGGCATTCAACATTCCAGACAACCCTGTAAGACAGAAGTTTTTTCTTGGTTTTTTTCTCCACTTTCTATGTGAGCAGATTCTGCTCCATTAAATCATTAGCATGCCCTTGAGGAAATTGTAAACAGCACCGTATGGAAACTGAATTCAAGAGGTGAGGCTAGAGGCTGTCAGAGATGAGGTAAAAAAGAAGTCCACCTAGTCAGGCTCAAAACATTGCCTAAGCTGTGAACTAGCACATGAGCCATCAGTCTGGTGGAGTTGGTTCTTGTGCCATGTGTGAGAAAATTCCTTTAATTGCTCAATCACAGAAACAGCGGGCTCCTCAAAGTGCAGGATGCCTCTAAGCCAGTTGCACACACATTCTGAGTCCTGTCTTGATTTCTGACTTGTGGTCTGAGCCTGTGGTCTCAAGGAGACTGTTAGAGGGGAATGAGAAGCACATTTCTTAATCTGCATGACATTAGTCCTCACCACCCTGCAATGGGACAGTAAATACTGCCAGTGTCAAGCATCTACGAACCCACAAGCACCCGGATGCCAGGATATTTTTCTGGCTAACTAATTAGGATGCTCTAAAAATTTCAAATTTACATCTGAAATGTGCCCACCAGCTAGCAGGGTGTTAGGGATTGTAGGTTACTATCGATTACTAGTTAGATTTTCAAATCAAACTAAATATATGTTGAGCTACCTTTTATGTTACTATTCCTCTAATTCTGTAGCTGCCATGAGGGAAAATGTTTTACCATTAATGGGAATGGAGTCCCAATAGGCAGTTCACGCACAGCAATGAGTGAACCAGGGAAGGAGAAAATGTACAAAATCCAATTAGCAATGTTTCTTCTATAAACTACTGATTGTGGTCCATATTATTTTGAAAGATTAAGAGCTTGGCTGCTAACCAAAAGGTTGGCAGTTTGAATCTACCAGCTGCTCCTTGGAAACCCTATAGAGCATTTCTACTCTGTCCTATAAGGTTGCTATGAGTCCAAGTCAACTCGACGGCAACAGGTTTATGAGGAAGACTGAAAAGAAATACCCAATCATGTTTGTATTTTCTATATCAATTTCTTATCATTAACTGCTTAATTTTTATCCTTACCTTCTCTCAGGGAAATGTTTCTTGTGTTCCGGGCATTGCTTGTCCCCAGATTTCTGGATTTCATGGAGGTTTCTGAGTTTCAGAGCATTTATGAAAGTCCAACATCTAAAGCATCCATCAAAACTTTTAATGACTTGCTTCCTTTACTTCTTGAGATAGGACTTTATCTATTCCATGTCCCTGGGTAGCTCAATCCATTTGCGCTTGGCTACTAACCAAAAGGTTGGTGGTTTGAATCCACTCAGCAGCTACTTGAAAGAAAATACGATTATAGCCATTGAAAACTCTGGCAGTGCAGTTCTGCTCTGACACACGTGGGGTCACTATAAGCCAGAATCGACTCTATGGCAATGGGTTTGGATTTTTGGTTTATCTATTCTATGTCCCAGGCCTTCCTTGTTTCCTTTAGCACCTGAGGATTTCCCTTCATAGTCAGAAGAGCACAGTTCTCCCCTCCGTTGTTTATCCTCATATGGCTCCAGTTGCACACACAAGAGATCCTAGATGAGGATGGACCTGCATCCACATTTCAGCAGGGTTCCCTCACTGAAGGAGTCCCTAGTTGGTGCATATGCTTAAGCACTTGCTGTTAATCGAAAGATTCAAGGTTCAAGCCCACCCAGGGGCACCTCTGAAAAAGGCTTGGTGATCTACTTCCAAAAAAAACAGCCAGTGAAAACCCTGTGGAGCACAGTTCTACTCTGACACACATGGGGTCACCATGAGTCGGAATCAACTCCATGGTAACTGGTTACTGGTCCTCGCTGATGACATGGTGCTGTCCAGAAATTCTCTGGCTGACATCCTTCCATGTGACTATTTGCCCTCATTCATCACACAGCTAGCCTACATTTACTGTGTCTTTTTTTTTTCCCTGAAATTATAATCAATTTTTTTAACAGAACGCAATAGTTATAAAGTCTATCTTCTAGTTCTACCAATGCTTCAGCATGATCTTCATGTAAAAACATTTCCGGTTTGGGAAATGCAAAAGCATTTTTTTTTTAATCTAAAGAAACAATCACCTGTCAATGGATACACCCTAAATACCTGAAAAATAATAAAATTAACTCTAAGGATTCTTAGAGTCT
This sequence comes from Dugong dugon, assembly GCA_030035585.1. Classification (NCBI taxonomy): domain Eukaryota; kingdom Metazoa; phylum Chordata; class Mammalia; order Sirenia; family Dugongidae; genus Dugong; species Dugong dugon. The sequence goes on from CM057462.1 coordinate 161,079,183, forward strand.
GAAATGCAAAGGTTTTTTTTGTTTGTTTGTTTGTTTGTTTGTTTTTCTTTTCTTTTCAGCCACCTACTGATTAAAAGCATGAAAGGGAAATTGGGTAATTTAAGCAGTTGCAAGTTTCTTTTAAACCAAATCCATGGGAAAAAGTAGATCAGTAGTGAATAGGGTTAATTCTATCGACAAAATAGGTAGCTGCTGACAGAAGTTGATTTGAAGGATTCCAGAAATATATACTCACCTAAACATCAAATCTCCCTCTCTAATCTGCTAAAGCACTTGTAATGCCATCATTAGAGGTGGTTTTCTTATTTTTTTAAAAGTAAAACACTGTCATGTACAGAATACTCATTGAAATGTAAATGCCCTTGGTAAATAAATGAATTAAGTGGGTTTTGGTCATTACTATATTAACAAGATTCAGCAAACAGGTTGTAATCTAACGGGATGGCATTGAAGAAGTGGGGCGTTTGGATATGTGTGAGGGGCCGGGAGGCTTATGTGCAACTGAAGGAAATCATGCTAGTACAGGGTAATGTGGTTGCAAGAGGGAAAGAGTATGAAGGGCCTGGACAAATAAGAAAAAGATGTGAGGGAAGAAGATTGAAGAAAGAAAAATGAGTATAGAATAAACCCATTGCCGTTGAGTTGATTCCAACTCATAGCAACCCTGTAAGAAAGAATAGAACAGCCCTGGTGGCAAAGTGCTTAAAAGCTCAGCTGCTAACAAAAAGGTTGACAATTTGAACCTACCACCTGCTCCTTGGAAACTCTATGGGGCAGTTCTGCTCTATCCTATAGGTTGCTATGAGTTGGAATTGACTCGACTGCAATGGGTTTTGTTTTTTGTTTTAATCTTTACCGAAGCAGACTGCCACATCTTTCTTCCACAGAGCAGCTGATGAGTTCAAACCACTGACCTTTCAGTTAGTAGCCGAGTGCTTAGCCACTGCACCACCAAGGCTCCTCAAGTGTAAACCCATTGCCGTCAAGATGATTCCTACTCTTAGTGAAAATGCCAAATTCACACTTTTCTGCAGTCTGAAAAAGTATTCTACATAGCTTTCCCCCTCTTTCTGACTGTCAGCCTCTGAGGGCTTCTAAAAAAAGAACACTTTTTCTCCAATTCCTCTTAATACTCTGCTTAAACCCGGCTTAGCACAGTGCCTTGCATGTAGTAGGCACTCAATAAATATTTGATGGATTGATACTCATTCTCCTGTCAGCTTAAGTGTCCTGCAACTAACACCACATACCAAGGGGCTCTGAAAACCAAGAAAGAAAATGCTTTTGTTGAATGTGAGAGAGGAAGATGTATTCCCAGAATTAGAGGCATGTGGGCCCACAAAGGGCACATACAGGGAGACGGCACTGCCACACTTGGCATTTATATAGTTTATTAAGACAGATGAGGAACAAGTGCAATGTTTATCTCTCTTAGGAATAAATATCAGTAGAACTTCCCAGCATAGGTAATTAGGTAAATAGGTGGTCAGAAAAACAGGCTTAGTAATCCTATGTCACAGACAGAAGATATCAGCTAATAGAGAATTGCAGTATTCAAACACATCCAAGTGAACACAGCCAATGAGCAACAAAGGTTGGACTCTTGAAATTATCTACCCATCACATAGCCTAGCTTTAATGAAATGGACCAAGAGTCATCAAGCCCTAGCTGGTTACATATGGAAGGCTCTGAAATTTTTGTAGTATTATGCTATTTGGGAAGTTCCATACATTTTTCTCTAATTATACTAATGGAACTCTAAGCCGCTGTTGGTGAATAAAATGAGATTGCTGTAGGCATAAAGCCACACCAATCTAGGCCTAATTTGTCAACCAGAACTTAACATGGTTCAGTAGCCTCTTTGGAGCAAGAAAGTTATAAGAAAGAAATGAGAAAGCTGCAGCTTTTCTATGTGGGAAAATCACTCTAGCTACTGAGTTGAAAAAGACTGTAGGAGGTCAAGGACAGAAGCATGGAGATCAGTTAGGATGGCATCGCAATAGTCCAGGGAAGATATGATGATGGCTTAAACTAGGATGGTAGCAGTGGAAGTGGTAGGAAGTGGTAAGAATCCTAGGGTCTAAAGGTAGAACTGAGAGAATCTTCTGATGGAATGGAAGTGGCGTAACAGAGGAAACAAGGATGATGACATTTTTGGCTTTACCAATTGGATGAATGAAGGTTCTATTTACTTCGGGAAATCCAAGTTTCAAGAAGAAAGCCAGAAGTTCAATTCTGGGTTTGTTATATTTGAAATGCCTTTCAGACATCCAAGAGTGGATGTGACAGCAGACAAATGGATTTACAGCTCTGTATTTCAGACGAGAAGTCTAGACTGGAGGTACAAATTTGGAAGCCGTCAGCATATAAATAGCATTTAAAACTATGAGATTAGATGAGATCACTTTGGAGTTGAGTATTGGTAGAGAAGAAAAGAGTTCCAAGACTTGACTCTGGGATACTACAGACACAATTCTTGGCCATATTGATGGAGTTCGCTAAAGGATAGGTATGGGGAAACATTCTGGGTATATCAGCTACAGGTGCCCATCAGGGGACATGACTATTTCCATAGATATAAAATCATATAGGTTAAGAGTTCTTCTGTCCTCCAAATAGGCATTTATTATTTATAATGCCTACATGGGGAAAATTAAATAATTAGTCTGTGAATAATTACTAAATATTATGAACATAGATAATTTTAGCCAATCCACAATGTCCCACAGTCCCAAAATTAAAGAAATCCTACTTTTGCTGTTTTGTTCCCCCACATGTCTGTCAGTTTGTCCTACTGTGCATGCTTGCATCTTGCTGTGATGCTGGAAGCTATGACACTGGTATTCATATACCAGGAGGGTCACCCATGATGGACAGGTTTCAGCTGAGCTTCCAGACTAAGACAGACTAGGAAGAAGGACCCAGTGGTCTAAACTACTGAAAAGAACTAGCCAGTGAAAACCTTATGAATAGCAGCGGTACATTGTCTGATATAGTGCCGGAAGATGAGTCCCCCAGGTTGGAAGGCACTCAGAAGACGGCTGGGGAAGAGCTGCCTCCTCAAAGTAGAGTTGATCTTAATGACGTGAATGGAGTCAAGCTTTCGGGACCTTCATTTGCTGATTTGGCACGACTCAAAATGAGAATAAACAGCTGGAAACATCCATTAATAATCTGAACTTGGAATGTATGAAATATGAACCTAGGAAAATTGGAAATTGTCAAAAATGAAATGGAACGCATAAACATCAATATCCTAGGCATTAGTGAGCTGAAATGGACTGGTATTGGCCATTTTGAATCAGACAATCATATGGTCTACTATGCTGGAAATGACAACCTGAAGAGGAATGGCATTGCATTCATCATCAAAAAGAACATTTCGAGATCTATCCTGAAGTACAACACTGTCAGTGATAGGATAATATCCATTTGCCTACAAGGAAGACCAGTTAATACTATTATTCAAATTCATGCACCAACCACTAAGGCCAAAGATGAAGAAATTGAAGATTTTTACCAGCTTCTGGAGTCTGAAATCGATCTAATATGTGATCAGGATGCATTGATAATCACTGGTGTTTGGAATGCCAAAGAAGGATCAGTACCTGGAAAATACGGCCTTGGTGATAGAAATGATGCCAGAGATAGCACGATAGAATTTTGCAAGACCAATGACTTCTTCATTGTAAATACCTTTTTTTCACCAACATAAATGGTGACTATACACATAGCCCTCTCCAGATGGAATACGTGGGAATCAAATTGACTACATATGTGGAAAGAAATGATGGAAAAGCTCAATATCATCTGTCAGAACAAGGCCAGGGGCCAACTGGGAAACAGACCATCAATTGCTCATATGCAAGTTCAAACTGAAAGTGAAGAAAATTAGAACAAGCCCACAAAAGCCAAAGTATGACCTTAAGAATATCCCACCTGAATTTAGAGGCCATCTCAAGAATAGATTTGACTCATAGAACACTAATGATAGAAGACCAGAAGAGTTGTGGAATTACATCAAGGGCATCATATATGAAGAAAGCAAGAGGTCAATAAAAAGACAAGAAAGAAAGAAAAGACCAAAATGGATGTCAGAAGAGAGTCTGAAACTTGCCCTTGGACACCGACTAGCTAACGTGAAAGGAAGAAATGATGAAGAAAAAGAACTGAACAGAAGATTTCAAAGGGCCACTCAAGAAGACAAAGTAAAGTATTATAATAACATGTGCAAAGACCTGGAGATAGAAAACCAAAAGGGAAGAACACGTTCAGCATTTCTCAAGCTGAAAGAACTGAAGAAAAAAATTCAAGCCTCGAGTTGCAATATTGAAGGATTCTATGGGGAAAATATTGAACTATGCTGGAAGCATCAAAAGAAGATGGAAGGAATACACAGAGTCACTATACCAAAAAGAACTGGTCAACATTCAACCATTTCAAGAGGTAGCATATGATCAGGAACTGATGGTACTGAAGGAAGAAATCCAAGCTGCACTGAAGGCATTGGCAAAAAACAAGGCTCCAGGAATTGACAGACTATCAACTGAGATGTTTCAACAAATGGATGCAGCGCTGGAAGTGCCGCTTGTCTATGCCAAGAAATTTGGAAGACAGCTACCTGGCCAACTGACTGGAAGAGAAACCATATTTACGCCTATTCCAAAGAAAGGTGATCCAACCAAATGCGGAAATTATCAAACAATGTCATTACTATCACACACAAGTAAAATTTTGCTGAAGATCATTCAAAAGTGGCAGCATCAGTATGTCGACAGGGAACTGCCAGAAATTCAGGCCAGATTCAGAGGAGGATGTGGAACCAGGGATATCATTGCTGATGTCAGATGGATCCTGATTGAAAGCAGAGAATACCAGAAAGATGTTTACCTGTGTTTTATTGACTATGCAAAGGCATTTAACTGTGTGGATCATAACAAATTATGGATAACACTGCAGAGAATAAAAATTCCAGAACACTTAATTGTGTTCATGAGGAACCTGTACATAGATCAAGAGGCAGTCATTTGAACACAACAAAGGGATATTGAGTGGTTTAAAGTCAGGAAAGGTGTGTGTCAGGGTTGCATCTTTTCACCATACCTATTGAATCTGTATGTTGAGCAAATAATCTGAGAAGCTGGACTATATGAAGAACAGGGCATCAGGATTAGAGGAAAACTCATTAACAATCTGTGTTATGCAAATGACATAACCTTGCTTGCTGAAAGTGAAGAGAAAACTTGAAGCACTTACTGATGAAGGTCAAAGATCACAGCTTTCAGTATGGATTACACATAAACATAAAGAAAACAAAAATCCTCACAACTGGATCAATAAGGAACATCATGATAAATGGAGAAAAGCTTGAAGTTGTCAAGGATTTCATTTTACTTGGATCCACAATCAACGTCCATGGAAACAGCAGTCAAGATATCAAAAGACACATTGCACTGGGCAAATCTGCTGCAAAAGACCTCTTCAAAGTGTTGAAAAGCAACGATGTCATCTCGAAGACTAAGGTGCACCTGACCCAAGCCATACTATTTTCAAACACATCATATGCATGTGAAAGCTGGACAATGAATAAGGAAGACAGAAGAAGAACCGACATCTTTGAATTATGGTGTTGGCAAAGAATAGTGAACATACCACGGACTGCCAAAAGAATGAACAAATCTGTCTTGGAAGAAATACAACCAGAATACTCCTTAGAAGCAAGGATGGCAAGACTATGTCTTACATAGTTTGGACATGTTGTCAGGAGGGATCAATCGCTGGAGAAGGACATAAAGCTTGGTAAAGTAGAGGGTCAGTGAAAAAGAGAAAGACCCTCAAAGAGATGGATTGACACACTGGCTGCAACATTGGGCTCAAGCATAACAATGATTGTAAGCATGGCACAGGACCAGGTAGTGTTTTGTTCTATGATGCATGGTGTTGCTATGAGTCAGAACCAACTCGACGGCACCTAACAACAACTTTTTCTTTTATAAAGAGAGTCTGGTGTCTAAATTATCCAGATATTTGCCTTAATTCTCCACTTTGTTTTCATTGGTATGGTCTCCAAAGCCAAAACTGAAGGGTTGATCTGTTCATTATCTGGTTAATTTGAGTAGTTCAAGAAGACAAAACTTTTACCCAGGATACTTGGTTCCTGGAAATTATATACCCATTTTACCGGACTTGGGAATTAGGGTAATCAGAACATACAGCTTTTGACACATAGGAAATATATTAACTAGAACTTGAGATATCCTAGAGATAATCCATTGTCCTGGAGATAATGTTGATTGGATGGATGGATGGATGGATGGATGGATGGATGGATGGATGGATGGATGGATGGATGGATGGATTAAAGAAGTAAAACACATTGCACAAACAACCCCAAAATTGAAATATGTTGAAACCAATTAAACAAGGTCATTTCTATTACCTTGTCTTATTGAAAAGAATTGAAGTTTCTGGTACACTCACCTAGCTGTGTCTCATCTACATCAGAATACTTATTATCTAGACCATCACACTCATGCAAGATATTTAGAAACCATCTCTTTGATTATATCAATACCTTGATCAAAAAACTTACTGACTTCTTCCTACTGATTTAAGAACAAATGTCAAATTCTTTAACCTAGTGTTCAAGTCCCTTTATAGGAAAACCTGGTGGTGCAGTGGTTAAGTGCTACAGCAGCTAACCAAAAGGTCAGCAGTTTGAATCCACCAGGCACTCCTCGGAAACTCCATGGGGCAGTTCTTCTCTGTCCTATAGGGTCGCTATAAGTTGGAATCGACTCAACAGCAACAGGTTTGGTTTTCTGGGTACTCCCTTGGATGACTCTCCTCCCCTAATCATTGTCTACTCAGTGTCTGTAAAACTCACCTTGACCTTTTCTGTGTCTTTGCCTTTACCTGTACGAACCTACTCTCCTGAAATGGCCTTCCTACTCAGCTCCAACTATGCATATCTAACCAAAAAACAAAACCTGTTGTCTTTGAGTCAATTCCAACTCATAGTGACCCTATTGGACAGAGTAGAACTGCCTCATAGGGTTTCCAAGGAGCGGCTGGTGGATTTGAACTGCCAACCTTCTGGTTAGCAGACAAACTCTTTAACCACTGCCCCACCAGGGCTCCATGCACATTTAAGCCACTTCAAAGCTAAATCAAGCCCTACTTTCTCCACAAAATCTTTTCTGATCCCCACAGATGAGCAAATTTTCCCATATCTGGATGCTGGTCGCACAGTAAATATACTCTTTTCAAGACATTTTCTACCATACACTATACTTACTTCCCCTTTTAGACACTAAGCTCCTTAAAGGCAAAATCAAACTCTAATTCATATGTATATCATCTGAAGTGGTAAAAATAGTGCTTGCACATAGTGGGTACTCTAAAAGACACTAGTTTAGTGCATGAAGTCATCCTAGAGAACTATACATAAGGAATACATTGAATAAAACAATTGCTAATAGAAACTAATCTATGGTTGGCTTGAGAGAGATAATTTCTTCATCAAGAACTTTTTTATTGTTGTGATTTAAGTGAAAGTTTGCAATTCAAGTTAGGCTGTCATACAAAACTTTATACATACATTGTTATGTGACCCTAATTGCTCTCCATATACTGTGACAGCACACTCCTCCTATCCACCCCTGATTTCCCATGTCCATTCAACCACTCCTAACCCTCGCTGCCTTCTCATCTCACTTCCGGACAGAAGCTCCCTGTTTAGTTTTATGCATCTACTTGAGCCAAAACGCACACTCTTCACAAGTATCATTTTATGTCCCACAGTCCAGTCCAATCTTAGTTTGAAGAGTTGGCCTCAGAAATTGTTTTAGTTCTGGGCTGATAGAGAATCTGGGGGCCATGCCTTCTGGGGTTCCTCCAGCCTCAGTCAGACCATTAAGTCTTGTCTTTTTACTAGAATTTGAGTTCTGCATCCCACCTTTCTCCAGCTCCATCAGGGACTCTCTGTTGTGTTCCCTGTCAGGGTGGTCATTGATGGTAGCTGGGCACCATCTAGTTCTTGTGGTCTCAGGCTGATGAAGTCTCTGGTTTATGTGGCCTTTTCTGTCTCTTAGGCTAATACTTCCATTGTGTCTTTGGTGTTCTTCATTCTCCTTTGCTCCAGGTGGTTGGAACCAATTGATGCATCTTAGATGGCCCCTTGCAAGCTTTTAAGACCCCAGACACCACTCACCAAAGTAGGATCCAGAACATTTTCTTAATAAACTTTGTTATGCCAGTTGACCTAAATGTCCCCTGAAAGCATGGTCCCCAGATCCCTACCCCTGTACTCTGTCTCTCAAAGTATTTGACTGTATTCAGGAAACTTCTTAGCTTTGGTTTAGTCCAGTTGTGCTGATTTCCCCTGTAGTGTGTGCTATCTTTCCCTTCACCTAAGATAATTCTTGTCTACTCTCTAGTTAGTGAATAACCGTCATCCTCCCTCCCCACCCTCGTAACCATCAAAGAATGTTTTCTTATGTGTTTAAACCTTTTCTTGAGTTCCTATAATAGTGGTCTTATACAATATTTGTCCCTCTGTGACTGACTAAATTCACTCAGCATAATGACCTCTAGATTCCTCCATGTTATAAGATGTTTCACGGCTTCATCCTTGTTCTTTATCGTTGGGTAGTATTCCATCGTGTGGATATACCATAATTTGTTTATCCATTCATCCGTTGATGGGCACCTAGGTTGTTTCCATCTTTTTGCTATTGTGAACAGTGCTGTGATGAAGATGGGTGTGCATATATCTATTCGTGTGATGGCTCTTATTTCTCTAGGATATATTCCAAGGAGTGGGATTGCTGGATCATACGGTACTCCTATTTCTAGCTTTTTAAGGAAGCGCCACATCGATTTCCAAAGTGGTTGTACCATGTTGCATTCCCACCAGTCTCTCCACAACCTCTCCAACATTTATTATATTTTGTGGGTTTTTTTTTTTTATTAATGCTAGCCTTGTTGGGGTGAGATGATACCTCATTGTAGTTTTGATCTGCATTTCTCTAATGGCTAATGGTTATGAGCATTTCTTCATGTGTCTGTTAGCCCCCTGAATATCTTCTTTGGTGAAGTGCCTGTTCATATCCTTTGCCCATTTTTTAATTGGGTTATTTATCTTTTTGTTGTTGAGGTTTTGCAGTATCTTGTAGATTTTAGAGATTAGACCCTGATCGAATTTATCTTAGCCCAATTTTTTTCCCAGTCTGTAGGTTGTCTTTTGACTCATTCAGTGAAGTCTTTTGATGAGCATAAGTGTTTGATTTTTAGGAGCTCCCATTTATCTAGTCTCTCTTCTGGTGCTTGTGCATGGTTACTTATGGTTCGTATTGTGTTTATGCCATGTATTAGGGCTCCTAGCATTGTCCCTATTTTTTCTTCCATGATCTTTATCATTTTCGATTTTATATTTAGGTTTTGATACATCTTGTGTTAGTTTTTGTGCATAGCATGAGGTATGGGTCTTATTTCAGTTTTTTGCAGATGGATATCCAGTTATGCCAGCACCATTTGTTAAAGAGACTGTCTTTTCCCCAATTAACAGACTTTGGGGCTTTGTCAAATATCAGCTTCTCATATATGGATGAATTTAAGTCTGGATTCTGAATTCTGTTCCATTGGTCTATGTACCTGTTGTTGTACCAGTACCAGGCTGTTTTGACTACCGTGGCAGTATAATAGGTTTTAAAATCAGGTAGTATGAGGCCTCCCACTTTGTTCTTCTTCTTCAGTAATGCTTTACTTATCCGAGGCTTCTTCCCTTTCCATATGAAGTTGGTGATTTATTTCTCTATCTCATTAAAAAATGCCATTGGAATTTGGATTGAGATTGCATTGTATATGTAGATCGCTTTGGGTGGAATAGATATTTTTGCAACACTGAGTCTTCCTATCCATGAACAAGGTATGTTTTTTCCACTTATTCAGGTCTCTTTTGGTGTCTTGCAATAGAGTCTTGCAGTTTTCATTGTACAGGTCTTTTACATCTCTGGTTAGATTTATTTCTAAGTATTTTATCTTCTTGGGGACTATTGTAAATGGTATTGATTTGGTGATTCCCTATTTGAGGTTCTATTTGTTGGTGTAAATGAATCCAACTGATTTTTGTATGTTTAGCTTGCATCCTGAAACTTTGCTGAAATCTTCTATTAGTTCTTGTAGTTTTCTTGTGGATTCTTTGGGGTTTTCTGTGTATAAGATCATATCATCTGCAAATAGAAATACTTTGACTTCTTCCTTACCAATTTGGATGCCCTTTATTTCTGTTTCTAGCCTAATTTCTCTGGCTAGGACCTCCAGCACAATGTTGAATAAGAGAGATGATAAAAGGTGTTCTTGTCTGGTTCCCGTTCTCAAGGGGAATGCTTTCAAAGTGTCTGCATTAAGGATGATGTTGGCTGTTGGCTTGGTATAAATGCCCTTAATTATGTTGAAGAATTTCCCTTCTATTCCTATTTTGCTGAGAGTTTTTATCAGGAATGGGTGTTGGGCTTTGTCAAATGCCTTTTCTGCATCGATAGATAAGATCATGTGGTTCTTGTCTTTTGTTTTTTTAACATGATAGATTACATTGATTGTTTTTCTAATGTTGAACCATCCCTGCATACCTGGTGTAAATCCCACTTGATCAAGGGGAATTTTTTTTTTTTTTTTTTTTTTGGTATGTTTTTGAATTCTATTGACTAGAATTTTGTTGGTCTGTAATTTTCTTTTTTTGTGGTGGCTTTACCTGGTTTTGTTATCACGGTTATGCCAGCTTCATAGAATGAGTTTGGGAGTATTCCATCCTTTTCTATGCTCTGAAATACCTTTAGTAGTAGTGGTGTTAACGCTTCTCCGAAAGTTTGGTAGAATTCTCCAGTGAAGCCGTCCAGGCCAGGACTTTTTTTGTCTGGTGTCATTTCTATCACCAAGGCCATATTCCAACTACAGATCCTTTTTTTTTGTTTTGTTTCTAACTTTTGTTATTCCAATCACCAGTAATTATTAATGCATATTGATTGCATGTATGATCAATTTCAGAGTGCAGAAGTTGGTAAAAATCTTCAATTTCCTCATCTTTGGCATTAGTGGTTTGCTCGTAAATTTGACTAATAGCCGTATTAACTGGTCTTTCTTATAGGTGTATGGATATTATTCTACTCCCAATAGCATTGTAATTCAGGATAGATCTTGAAGTATTCTTTTTGACGATGAATACGACACCATTCGTCTTCAATTTGGCTTTCTTCGCATAGTAGACCATATAATTGTCTGATTCAAAATGGCCAATACCAGTCCATTTCAGCTCACTAATTCCTAGGATATTGATCTTCATATGTTCCATTTCGTTTTTTACAATTCCCAGTTTTCCTAGTTTCATACTTCTTCCATTCCACGTTCTGATTATTAACGGATGTTTGCAGCTATTTCTTCTCATTTTGAGTCACACCACATAAGCAAATGAAGGTCTAGAGAACTTGACTCCATTTTGAGGAGGCAGCTCTTCCCGAGTCGTATTTTGAGTGCCTTCTATCCTGAGAGTCTCATCTTCTGGCACTATATCAGATAATGATCTGCTCCTATTCATAAGGTTTTCACTGGCCAATTTTTTGCCAAGTATACTACCAAGTCCTTCTTCCTAATCTGTCTTAGTTTGGAAGCTCCGCTGAAACCTGTCCATCATGGGTGACCCCCCTGCTGGTATTTAAAATACTGGCGGCACTGCTTCCAGCATCACAGCAACACATCAGCCACCACAGTAAGAAAAACTGACATACATGTGATGGTTCAACTCATAGCAGCCCTATTGGTGAGAGTGGAACTGCCCTATAGGGTTTCTAAGGCTGTAAATCTTTGCGGAAGCCGACTGCAACATATTTCTCCCTGGGAGCAGCTGGTGGGTCCAAACCACCAACCTTTGGATTAGCATTCGAGTGCTTTAACCACGGCACTACCAGGGCTCCTTCCCCGTCCCATCATATTGCTCTCCAATTCATATTTTGTCCTGCTGCCAGAGATATTAAATGACATTCATTTCCTTGATAATATCCTTAGTGGCTATCTCTAAAAGGGCACATAGGGGATAAACTGAGATATATTTTAAAATCTAAATCTCACATGTCACCTCTCTGTTTAAAGCTTTTTAATGACTCCCATGTCCTCCAGAATAAGGTCTTGGATCCTCAGTATGATACACAAGACCAGCCCTGCCTTTATCTCCTGCTCATTTCTCACTCTCCCTGCCCTTCCTTGTAGCCAAACTTAACCACTGTCTCTGAGGCTGTCATACTGTTACATGTCTTGTTTTTTGGCTCACTCTGTCCTCACAACCTTGAATGCCACTTACCACCTTGCTTGCCTGGTAAATGTCTACTTATTCAACACTTAGCCCAAGTGACAACTCCCCTTTGAAACCTTTCCAAAACATTCCAGGTAGCATTGACAATTCCTGTATGTCCTTCTGCCCTGTGTAAATATTTCTATTATGGCACCTATGACGCTGTAATCACTCACTTGATTATCTTTGTATCCCCTAATTAGGTTGTGAGTTTCTCAAGGGCAAGAGCCTTCCTTCATTCATGCATATCCCTTGCACTTAGTGTGGTACCTGGCACATGAAAAGTGTTCAATAAATATTCCTTGATAGAGTGGATGGATGGATGGAATGAATGTAGGTTTCAAGGAGAAAGTGATTTTTCAGCTGGCCTTTGAGGATACATAATATTTCAGTAGATGTGGATGGGTGGAGGAGATTTCCAGTGGAGTGTACTAGCTGTGGAAATCTTTGGGGACAGTGGTATTAAGGGTTGATAAGAGTTATGTGTCAAAAGTATAAGGAGAGATTGTGAATTCTGGTTGTTTGGTCACAGGGAGCTCTTTCAGGTTGACACCTGTGTCCTTTTGAAATGCCTCATCCTTTTGTTTTTTGAGCACTGCCTGATTTTCTAGCACTACAAAACTCTCCTTTCTCATCTAGTATTTCCTCTCCTCAGGCCTAGAATCAGCCATTTATCAAAGATCTTGGTTCCTTTTATTAGAAAATGGTATTTAGAAATCAGGATCTGGGTGTGGGTTGCTTTATTTTCCATTTGCTTGCTTTTCTATGTGTCTGTCACTAATTTTTCCCCAAATATTCTCATGGATCTACCAACTGCTCCTTAATTTTATTTTCCAAAAGCTCAAGCAATCAGATAGGCTATCAGTTCCATTTCTACTTAGATACCTGTCTCCTAGGGTCATCTGTCCTCTTGATGTTGTTGTTGTTAGGTGCTATCGAGTCAGTCCCAACTCATAGCAACCCCATGTACAACAGAGTGAAACACTGCCTGGTCCTGCACCATCCTCACAATTGTTGCTATGTTCGAGCGCATTGTTGCAGCCACTGTGTCAATCATCTAATTAAGGTTCTTCTTTTTCACTGACCCTCTACTTCACCAAGCATGATGTTCTTCTCTAGGTACTGGTCCCTCCTGATAGCATGTCTAAAATATGTGAGACAAAGTCTTGCCATCCTTGCTTCTAAGGAGCATTCTGGCTGTACTTCTTCCAAGACAGATTTGTTCATTCTTCTGGTAGTACGTAATGTATTCAGTATTTTTCACCAACACCATAATTCAAAGGCATCAATTTTTCCTGTTGATACCACTTGCCTATTATTCCAGGCCTGCTTCACAGCTGTCATCCTGGGCTTTCCTCCTCTGTCATTAAAGGACTTCTCTTAGTTATTAAATTACAATAAAATCCTATCTCCTGGATCCAACATCTCATTCCTTTTTTGTTTTGCTGGAGCAAACATTAATTTCCTGTGTAATACTCTTGGTAGATTTATCTAAAGGGGCACATGGCAGACAAAATTTTTGAACTGCAGATCTGAAGATATACTTATTCTATCCTCACTCTAGATAGACAGATTGGTGGTGCATAGAACTACAGGTTGCGGTCATATTTCCTCTGAATTTTCTAAGACATTATTCTATTTTTCTCTATTTTCAGTAGTAAGAAATCTGAAGTCATTCTAATTTCCAATTGTATGCCATCTGGAATTTTTTTTTTTTTTTTTTGGTCTTGTAATGATTCTGAATTTTCCTGATTATATGTCTTTTTGATTTTTTTTTTTTTTTCCAGCCATAACAAGGCAGAGGATGAGGTGTTCTATTCTGGAGACTCAGATTCCAGGTTAGAATCTATATTGTATTTTTTGTTTGATAATTTTATTTCCCTCCATTTCTACATTTTCTTTCTTTGGAGCTTCTACTAGTTAAATGCTTTTGTTCCAGAATTGATTAGTTATCTTTTATCTTTTATTTTTAATTTGACTAATTGCTGAGATATTTTCTTGACTTTATCTTCCAGTATTTCTATTTGAATTATTATATTAATCTTCTTTTAAAAAATTTCTTTTCAAGAATTGTCTCTCTCTCTTTTGTTCTCTGAGGTCCTCTTTTCATGGCATCTGTTTAGTTTTATACATACATTATCTTCACCTTCTCTCTTGGAGAGTACTGACTGTAATGTATCATTTTCCCCTCACGCTAGATGGTTAGTTTGTTTCTGCACAGAGCACTAGGTAGAAAATCATTTTCTCTAAGGATTTTTAAGGCATTATTACATCTTTTTCTAGTTTCAGTGTCTAGTGTTAAGAAGTCTGATGTCATTATGAGTTCCAATTCTTTGTACATAATCTGAATTTTTCCTCTCTACCAGAATCTTTTCTTTATCTCTGGTATTCTGAAATTTCATGACTAGTACAGGGCACATGCTGGTGCTTCAATCTTGGTACATATCCTATCTATGGATATTAATAATAACAATCCCTAGCATTTATTGAGTACTTGTTATAAGTCTGAGGCACCTCAGAAGCAAGACCTGGTAGTCTGCTTTCAAAACTGCCTTTGAAAACCCTATGGAGCACAGTTCTACTCTGATACAAATGGGGTTACAGTGAGTCAGAATCGACTCAGCTGCAAATAGTGTGGTTTTTACTGTGAAAAAGACACTGTATTAAGTGTATCTTTTCCCTAATACACACTCCAAAGACTCCTATGAGATAAGGTTATCACTATTTTAAAGAGGCAGAAGTTGAGGAACAAATAAAACGAAATAACATGCCAAAAGATATGTTAGTAACATACTTAACTAGTAAGGTAAGGGAGAAAAGCAAGAGCTTTCTGACAAAGATTACATGCTTAGAGCTACTATTAGGTTTACAGTAGAGTCTCACAGGCTTGGGACTTTGCAGATCTTTATTATGATATGTGAATTTTACAGTCTAGTTCATCTTTTAAAGTTTTTTTATTTAAATTTTTTTTAGAGCAGAAAAAATTTGCAGAAAGTATGGAGAGCTCTCATGTTCTCCGCCCCCCCCCCCACCCCCGTCCACACAATATTTCTCCTATTATTGGCATCTTCCATTCTTGTGGTACACTTATTAAAACTGATGAACTGATATTTATACATTATTATTAACTAAAGACCATAGTTTACATTAGGCTTCACTCTTTATATTGTACAGTCCTATGGATTTTGACAAATGCTTGATGTCATGTGTCCACCATTAGAGTATCACGCAGAATATTTTCACTGTTCTAAGAATGCCCTGTGCTGCACTTATTCATTCCTTCCCCTTCCCCCTCCACTTGGAAAACTCTGATCTTTTTATGTTAGACATTAATCTTAATGCCAAAATCTTGGCAAGGGGTGGGAAATCTAACAGGAAAAATTTAAATTTAATGCAGGTGACAATGAAGAAGCACTATACCTTATTGGGGAAATTCATTGACATGATAAATTGGTGTTTGAAAAAGATTATGCTCAAACATCTACATCTCCCTGGTCCCAGGTGGTCTACTGGTACCAAAGGCAGTAGCTGTGGTGATGAGAGGAGCATAGACAGAGTTTGACCTTTGCCTTGCTTCTTAAAGAGCCCTCAGTTTTAAGTACAATAATAGCATAGCTGTTCAAAAAAATGGTGTCAGCAACACAACAGCCAGTTGGAGTGCAATCCAGATATGTATTAAGACTATTTTTCAGGAGTAATGCTTTACATGAGCGGATTAATCTTTGGAGAGACAATCTTGTTGGATACTGAGGATCCTGCAGAGTGGGGAGCCGAGAAAAACGATTGGAAAGCAAATCAGTTCGGTCAAGTGTGACAGGTTTTAATAAACTGTCATTCAACTGGAGTGACTGCCCTTCCTAAACGAAATTTTTTGAACATAAGTCAAAATTACCAGGGAGTTAATGGTACTTTGGAAATATCCAAAATAAGCATTTACACATAGGTACTTAATTTCGAATAATTAATGTCTGAATTACCCAGCAGCTTAACGAGCTGGGGTGTAGAAGAAGAACACTGAGTCACTGGAGAACCCCAGAGGTCTGGCTGTGAAAATAGCCCCTCAACTTGCCAGGTTTTGGGTAATAGCTGGAACATTTTTATAGATGCATTATTATTGCAGTCTAGTCTAAAGACGTATTGGCTAAAGGCAAGGTTTCACATGCCCTATTATATTGCAAATACAAATGCATCCGTAGATTAGTTGTGACAATCAACTCCTACATCTTCTTTGGGCAACACTTTTGAAGGCATAATTGTCTGCAGTAAATTGGCCCTGAGCTGACAGACAGGTTTGGCCAATGAAACAAAATTGTCAAGCAACTTTTGATGCCTGCCTTTGTGGGCCTTTTCTCTCCCTTTAAATCATCCTTTGGCACACTCTGCAGCCTCCACTATTTTCATCCTGACCTAGGTTCATCTTGTCAAGATAAATAGTTTAGTAGTTTACCAATACTTATTACTACATTAGCATTGCACCACAATATTCCACTCAAGAGTATTTGCACTTCAGAAAAAGCTTTCTTGTAAAGGAATCCAAAGGAATGATATGTGGTGGAGTTGTTACGTTCATTCATGGAACATTAATTGATATTCTGTTATTTGCCAGATACTGAGGAAACAAAGATTAATAAGATATGGCTCTAACCTTTGAGATGTTCACATCCAGCAGGGGACACAGAAACATACAAAACTAATTGTATAATAGAATATGATCAGTTTTAATTATAGAAAAAAGATGAGGGCTGATATGTCACATCTGGGGTGGGAGGCTGAAGTGGAAGAAATCAGGGGGCTTCATGCAGAAAGTGACATTTGAGTTAAATAATCTATGGGGATAAACAATAACGGAGAATTTTAAGCACTCAATCCATCTAAAGGCTGAAGCTGATTGTCGTCTAGGAGAGGAAAGAATTTTGGGCCTCAGGACTCTCTTGGGCCCTCAGGTAGATGAATCCTTACTCTGCCTGCCCTGAGGCAGCACAAAGAGCAGCAAAAACAGAAACAGACAGAGGAGCCAGAAATGACAAAGAGCAAGAGGTGTTTTAACTTAGCTGTCTCTAAGGGAAACAGCAATGCCCATAACATTAAAAAAATTTGAGACAACTACTCTATGCCCTCATAAGTCCAGATTTATTAAGTGCACTAAAAAGATGCTGCCAAAAGGAAATAACTGGAGAATTTTCTGGAGCCAAGGTGGGCAGAATATGCAGTGATGAGAAATTAGAAAGCAGCGTTATCATTTTCCAGACTGGATTTTACTTGGTTCCACTTCAGCCAATGACCACCTTGGTCCAACACAAAATTTAAAATAAGACCCTCACAAGTCTTAGTTCCAAATGAGAAGATGGAAAATAACAAACACAATAGAAGTAAGGAAATCCTTCTGCAAGCTTCTTTGGCAGGAAAATGTGCCAGGGCAGGGAAAATGTGGAGGAACACAGGAGAGAAGAGCCTGGGACCAGAGACTATTAAGATTTTATACTGAGGCTTTGTGTAATGGTTGAGTACATTGTTGAAATGTACAATGGTCAATTTTGCCTAACTGTTTACTTTGCTAATTATTCTAGCGATGTGAAGCAAAATTCCTGTGTCTCAGGCAACCCTCAGTAGGGACAAGGTGGTGGTGATGAGTGCACAAAAGAAGGTGTGGCAGTACGAATTTGAGCTTTTTGTTTGTTACACATAGACTGTGTCTATAGGAAGGCAACTATGGAATCCAATATGCTTTGTTTCATGTATTTGACTATCAAAAACAAACAAAAAAAAAACCCAAACCCAGTTGCCACTGAGTCAGCTCTGACTCATGGTGACCCCATGTGTGTCAGAGTAGAACTATGCCCCATAGGAATTTTAATGGCTGATTTTTTTGGAAGCAAATTGCCAAACCTTTCTTCTGAGGCACTGCTCGGTGGACTTGAACCTCCATCCTTTTGATTGGCATCTGACCCTGTTAATCATTTCTACCACCCAGATGACTAATCCCCAGATAATGGGAATTAGAGCAGAATTAAATAAAATAGAGACTGGAAAAAGAACTGGAAGAGTTAACAAGACCAAAAGCTGGTTCTTTGAAAACATCAACAAAATTGATAAACCATTGGCCAAACTGACAAAAGAAAAACAGGAGAGGAAGAAAATAACTGGAATAAGAAATAAGATTTCAGTCGAGTCACAACAGACCCAAATGAAATTAAAAGAATCATAACAGGCTACTATGAAAAATTGTACTCTAACCAATTTGAAAACCTAGAGGAAATGGATAAATTTCTAGAAACTCACTACCTACCTAAACTAACACAAAAAGAGGTAGAACAACTAAATAAACAAAAGAAGAGAATGAAAAGATAATTTAAAAACTCCAAACAACAACAAAACAAAAGCTCTGGTCCTGATGGTTTCACTGGAGAATTCTACCAAACTTTCAGAGAAGAGCTAACACTACTGCTTACTACTACTAAAGGTATTTCAGAGCATAGAAAAGGATGGAATACTCCCAAACACATTCTATGAAGCCAGCATAACCCTGATACCAAAACCAGGTAAAGACAACACAAAAAGAAAATTACAAACCAATATCCCTCATGAACATTGACACAAAAATCCTCAACAAAATTCTAGCCAATAGAATTCAAAAACATATCAAAAAAATAATTCACTGTGATCAAGTGGGATTTATATCAGGTGTGCAGGGATGGTTCAACATTAGAAAAGCAATCAATGCAATCTATCACATAAATAAAACAAAAGACAAGAACCACATGATCTTATCAATTAACACAGAAAAGGCATTTGACAAAGTCCAACACCCATTCCTGATAAAAACTCTCAGCAAAATAGGAATAGAAGGGAGATTCTTCAACATAATTAAGGGCATTTATACAAAGCCAACATCCAACATCATCCTATATGCAGACACTTTGAAAGCATTCCCCTTGAGAATGGGAACCAGACAAGGAGGCCCTTTATCATCACTCTTACTCAACATTGTGCTGGACCTCCTAGACAGAGAAATTAGGCTAGAAATAGAAATAAAGGGCATCCAAACTGGTAAGGAAGAAGTCAAAGTATTTCTATTTGCAGGTGATATGATCTTATCAGAAAAACAGAAAACCCCAAAGTAGCCACAAGAAAACTACTGGAACTAATGGAAGATTTCAGTAAAGTATTAGGATACAAGATAAACATACAAAAATCAGTTGGATTCCTCTACACCAACGAAGAGAACTTCGAAGAGGAAATCACCAAATCAGTACCATTTACAATAGCCCCCAAGAAGATAAAATACTTAGGAATAAATCTAACCAGAGATGTAAAAGAACTATACAATGAAAACTACAAGACGCTAATGCAAGAGACATACATAAGTGGAAAAACTTACATTGCTCATGGATAGGAAGACTCAACATGGTGAAAATGTCAATTCTACCCAAAGCAATCTACAAATACAATGCCATCCTGATCAAAGTTCTAATGGCAATTTTTAAGGAGATAGAGAAAGAAATCACCAACTTCATATGGAAAGGGAAGAGGCCCCAGATAAGTAAAGCATTACTGAAGAAGAACAAAGTGGGAGGCCTCACACTACCTGATTTTAGAACCTATTATACCACCACCGTAGTCAAAACAGACTGGTACTCTTGCAACAACAGATACACAGAACAATGGAACAGAATTGAGAATCCAGACATAAATTCATCCACCTATAAGCAGCTGATATTTGACAAAGGCCCAAAGTCTGTTAATTGGGGAAAAGACAGTCTCTTTAACAAATGGTGCTGGCATAACTGGATATCCATCTGCAAAAAACTGAAACAAGACTCATACCTCACACCATGCACAAAAAATAACTTAAAATGGATCAAAGATCCCGGAAGAAAAAATACGGATGATGCTAGGAGCCCTAATACATGGCATAAACAGAACACAAACCATAAGTAACAATGCACAAGCACCAGAAGAGACGCTAGATAAATGGCAGCTCCTAATCTGATCAGCATCTGATATCTAAAATCTACAAGATACTGTAAAACATCAACAACAAAAAGACAAATAACCCAATTAAAAAATGGGCAAAGGATATGAACAGGCACTTCACCAAAGAAGATATTCAGGGGGCTAACAGACACATGAAGAAATGCTCATAACAATTAGCCATTAGAGAAATGCAGATCAAAACTACAATGAGGTATCATCTCACCCCAACAAGGCTAGCATTAATAAAAAAAAAAAACCCACAAAATATAATAAATGTTGGAGAGGTTGTGGAGAGACTGGTGGGAATGCAACATGGTACAACCACTTTGGAAATCGATGTGGCGCTTCCTTAAAAAGCTAGAAATAGGAGTACCGTATGATCCAGCAATCCCACTCCTTGGAATATATCCTAGAGAAATAAGAGCCATCACACGAATAGATATATGCACACCCATCTTCATCACAGCACTGTTCACAATAGCAAAAAGATGGAAACAACCTCGGTGCCCATCAACGGATGAATGGATAAACAAATTATGGTATATCCACACGATGGAATACTACCCAACGATAAAGAACAAGGATGAAGCCGTGAAACATCTTATAACATGGAGGAATCTAGAGGTCATTATGCTGAGTGAATTTAGTCAGTCACAGAGGGACAAATATTGTATAAGACCACTATTATAGGAACTCAAGAAAAGGTTTAAACACATAAGAAAACATTCTTTGATGGTTACGAGGGTGGGGAGGGAGGATGACGGTTATTCACTAACTAGAGAGTAGACAAGAATTATCTTAGGTGAAGGGAAAGATAGCACACACTACAGGGGAAATCAGCACAACTGGACTAAACCAAAGCTAAGAAGTTTCCTGAATACAGTCAAATACTTTGAGAGACAGAGTACAGGGGTAGGGATCTGGGGACCATGCTTTCAGGGGACATTTAGGTCAACTGGCATAACAAAGTTTATTAAGAAAATGTTCTGGATCCTACTTTGGTGAGTGGTGTCTGGGGTCTTAAAAGCTTGCAAGGGGCCATCTAAGATGCATCAATTGGTTCCAACCACCTGGAGCAAAGGAGAATGAAGAACACCAAAGACACAATGGAAGTATTAGCCTAAGAGACAGAAAAGGCCACATAAACCAGAGACTTCATCAGCCTGAGACCACAAGAACTAGATGGTGCCCAGCTACCATCAATGACCACCCTGACAGGGAACACAACAGAGAGTCCCTGATGGAGCTGGAGAAAGGTGGGATGCAGAACTCAAATTCTAGTAAAAAGACAAGACTTAATGGTCTGACTGAGGCTGGAGGAACCCCAGAAGGCATGGCCCCCAGATTCTCTATCAGCCCAGAACTAAAACAATTTCTGAGGCCAACTCTTCAAACTAAGATTGGACTGGACTGTGGGACATAAAATGATACTTGTGAAGAGTGTGCGTTTTAGCTCAAGAAGATGCATAAAACTAAACAGGGAGCTTCTGTCCGGAAGTGAGATGAGAAGGCAGCGAGGGTTAGGAGTGGTTGAATGGACATGGGAAATCAGGGGTGGATAAGAGGAGTGTGCTGTCACAGTATGGGGAGAGCAATTAGGGTTACGTAACAACGTACATATAAATTTTTTCACAAGAGACTAACTTGAAATGTAAACTTTCACTTAAACTACAACAGTAAACAAAAAAGACTCTTTGGGGAAAAAAAAAAAAAAGAAATAAACGACCCCAGAGACTGCATGATAGAATTTTGCAAGACCAACTACTTACTCATTGAAAATACCTTTTTTCAACAACATAAACGGTGACTATACACAAAGACCTCACCAAAGGTAAGGTGCTGTATATTAACAGCAACAAACATTTGTTGTACACTTATTATGTTTAGGGATAGGTGTAAGTATTTTGCATGTATCATTTTATCCTTTACAGAGACACAAAGTAATTTTGTTCTTGTGTTGTTAGGTGCCATTGAGTCAGTTCTGACTCATAGCGAACCTACGTACAACAGAGTGAAACACCGCCTAGTCCTGTGCCATCCTCACAATCATCGTTATGTTTGAGCCCATTGTTGGAGCCACTGTGTCAATCTATCTCATTGAGGGTCTTCCTCTTTTTCGCTGACCCTCTAATTTACCAAGCATGATGTCCTTCTCCAGGGACTGATCCTTCCTGATAACGTGTTCAAAGTATGTGAGACGTAGTCTCGCCATCCTTGCTTCTAAGGAGCATTCTGGCTGTACTCCTTCCAAGACAGATTTGTTCATTCTTTTGGCAGTCCATGGTATTTTCAATATTCTTCGCCAACACTATAATTCAGAGGCATCAATTCTTCTTCGGTCTTCCGTATTCATTGTCCAGCTTTCGCATGCTCTTGAGGTGATTGACAATACCATGGCTTGGGTCAGTCTCACCTTAGTTCTTAGACTGACATCTTTGCTTTTTAACACTTTAAAGAGGTCTTTTGCAGCAAATTTTCCCAATGCAATGCGTCTTTCGATTTCCTGACCGCTATTTCCATGGGTGTTGATTGTGGATCCAAGTAAAGTGAAATCCTTGATAACTTCAATCTTTTCTCCGTTTATCATGATATTGCCTATTGGTCCATTGTGAGGATTTTTGTTTCTTTTATGTTGAGGTGTAATCCATACTGAAGGCTGTGGTGTTTGATCGTCATCAGTAAGTGCTTCGAGTACTCCTCACTTTCAGCAAGAAATGTGGTGTCATCTGCACAATACAGGTTGTTAATGAGTCTTCCTCCAATCCTGATGCCCCTCTCTTCTTCATATAGTCCAGCTTCTCGGATTATTTGCTCAGCATACAGATTGAATAAGTATGGTGAAAGTATACAACCCTCATGCACACCTTTCCTGACTTTAAACCACGCAGTATCCCTTGTTCTGTTCGAACAACTGCCTCTTGATCTATGTACAGGTTCCACCTGAGCACAATTAAGTGCTGTGGAGTTCCCGTTCTTTGCAATGTTATACATAATTTGTTATGATCTACATAGTCGAAAGACTTTGCATAGAAAATAAAACACAGAAAAACATCTTTTTGGTAAACATGATGCAAAGTAATTGGTACTATTATTAACCTAATATTTAGCTAAATCTCAGCTAAGGAAACTTCAGTTTAGAGAGGTTATGTTACTTGCCTGGGTTTAGCCAGTAGGTCTGGAAGGAGGACAGAATGATCTGTAAATCTACAGCCTGCTGTCTTATACAAGCAACTCAATTTAAGCTTTCTAGGCTTAGAATTAAGACTTCTTACATTTACATAGTGCTTAGCAGTTTACGAATTAACTTCATATAATTCTCATTTGGTCCTTCCAGCTACCACTTTGGAGTTCAGTCAACTCTTAAGGATCAAACATTCAGGAAAGTAAGAACTAGAGAAACTGAGACCTGTTCTGGGTAGCACAGCTAGAAAGCAGCAGATATGAACTCAAACCCAGAAATTCTGACTCCAACTCTGGGGCTCTTTTCATTATCACTTAGCTGTTTATGGTCTTAAGAAAATGGACCTAACTTGGAATTACTTTTGAAGACTGCAGCACAACCTTCGAATATCCTTAATGGAACAAAACATTCTTCTCTGAGAAGCACAGTTATCCTGAGCAAGTACAGTGAGCCCCATGATGATCAAAATGAACAATCCTGTTTCAATAAAAATGGAGGTATGACTCTAAGAGGTTGGTTTTGTACATTTGTATGTATGTGTGTTGAGTGTGACTTGTAAGAAGTTTACAAAATGCCTTGAACAACAGTAACATTTTTGGGTTGATCTAGGCTGACATTGGCTAGGAAGTAATACCTACCAAGGTAGTTATTCAGAGCATATCATACTCTTTCAGGAGTGACCTCATGTACTTATCAAGAAATCAATTCTACTGGTAGACAGACACCATATATATTTGTTCAAAAACCAATGAGTGGGAAAGAGAAGGTAACAAAAGTAGAAGAAAGTAGAGTAGACTTTGCCCTTGTGAACTTTACAAGCTATATGAGAAGATAAGACTGATAAAAGGCAGGAGTATACAAATTTTGACCTTTCTGCTTGAATTTTCTAAGATAGTCCTTCTTTTACTCATTTTCTCCCATGATCATGTCATGAGTTCTGACTGTTGGTCACTAAAGTACTAAACTTTGGTTCCTTGCTCACTTTCTTAGGTTGGGGATTATAACAGGCAGGTGTGGAGAGATTTTCAGCTCTGGGAAGCAGCCCTCTGCGCTGGCATCTTAATCACCATGGACAATTGCCATGAATACTTTCTCCCTTTCCTGCTGGCAACTGCAGGAGGGTCTGCTTCCTGCAGTTCACTTATGTTGGACCACATGCTGGCAAAGAGCCCACAGGAATTCTTGGTAAAAATGTGCAATTGTTACATTTTCTGCCTAATCTTATTGCTTAAAAGCAGGACTTCAGACTGGTACTTCCTGGTTCAGTCATGGCCGAGTAAGTGAAACTGGAACAAATTCAAAATTATAAAATTTGGGTGAACCAGAATGGTAAACTGGAACAGAAAAAATTACAAATTGAAGCCCTGCTAGAAACCTAATCTCCCTCTTAGAAAACAAGGGCAGCGTATGCCTTGCATAGCAACCAAATCTCTTGTCCATCAAATTTTGAGCAGAGTTGGAAACAGTGGTGCCCTGGTCAAGGATGGTGGCTGACTACACTGCTTTGAATGTGTGTCCTTCTCTACAGTCCTGTCAATAATCCAGTCTCATACGTCAACCTCCTGAAAGGGCTCACTATGCCTCTTCCGAGTCTCCCATCCCAAGGCTTCGACCTGTAATTTTTCCATTCCAGTTGTCATTCTGGATCACCAAAATTGTAAAATTTTGGGTCTGTTCTGGTTTCAATTCATCAACCATGACTGAACCAGTCTGAACCCTGCTTAAAAGATTTTATTGTGACTAAATTATAAGATGAAAATGTATAATATATATATATATCACTTAAAGAATAATAATAAAGCAAACATCTTCTATTCACCACTCAATTTAAAAACTAGAGGCCCTCAAAGTCTCTTTTTTTAATTGTGGTAAGTATATTATATCAAAACATTTGCCATTTCAACATTTTTTATATGTATAATTCAGTGACAATAATTACATTTATATGTTGTGAAACACCGTTACTATTTGTTTCCAATAGTTTCCATCACTATTATCCTTTTATATCCAAACTCTAAACAAGTCCTCTCAGCTCTGACTCCTTCATGGGTTTCTCAGTCTGTTCACTCCATTTAGCCCAGGCCTTTCTTATCTCTCACTGGACAATTGGAATAGCATCCTAACTGGTCTCCATCTCTCCTTCATACCAGAAAACCAATCCAGTTGCCATCAAGTCCGTCTCACAGAGACCCTATAGGACAGAGTAGAACTGTTTCTAAGGCTGTAATCTTTACGGAAGCAGACTGCCACATCTTTCTCCCATGGAGTGGCTTGTGGGTTTGAACTGCCAACCTTTTGGTTAGCAGCTGAGCACCTAATCAATGCACCACCAGAGCTCCTCCCTCCAACCATAAACAAAAAAAAAAAATCCATACCCATTTCCATTGAGTCAATTCTGACTCATAGTGACCCCATAGGGCAGAGTAGAACTGCCTCACAGGGCTTCCAAGCCTGTAAATCTTTAAGGAAGAGAGTGCTACATCTTTTCTCTGCAAGCAGCTGGTGGGTTCAAAATGCTGACCTTTTGATTAGCAGCTGAGTGGTTAACCACTGTGCCACCAGGGCTTCTCCCCTCATCCCATCATCCCACCCATTCCTGCCATAGGGTAGGTTCTGACTCATGTTGTTATTATAAAAAGTGTGATATGCAGCTTGGAAATATTTAAAATATTATAGTAAACCAGGGGAGGGACAGCGAATCAAGCTTAGATCCTATTCTGAAACCATCTATGACTGGAAAGGGAAGACAAAACACATAAGTAAATAACTATAATACAAAATGTAAATTAAAATGACATAAAAGATGTTATGGGAGAGGGGCAAGATGGCGCTCTAGGCAGAAACACCACGCCGTCCCTCCACAGCAAAGATCCGAAAAACTAAGCCTAACAGAGAATCAACAATCCTGAAACCCTAGAACACCAAATGAAGAGATAAAGAACTCAGCCAAACACCAAACGGAGTGAGAATACTAAAAGAGAACGGAGAGCGAGGAGAGACTCAGGCAGAGATTCCTTACCAGCTAACGCAGTGCGGATCCACCATCTTGGATTCCTATCGGAGACCAGCAAACGGGAGAGCAGCCTTGCAGAGCATCTGGTCGGAGACACAACGACCGGTAAACTGCGGTGCGCGCTCTCCCACCACCCACCCCTCTCCGCCTCAGCTGGGGATCCCCTGCTTTCCGTGGCCAGGGTCCCTGGGCTGGGGGGTGCTGGTGCTTGGATTCCACGCGCCTGGGCTGGCGGCTTTCTGGGAGCCGTTTGCTGGCAGCTAGCAAACCTTTCTCTGCCGCCTCCCCCTCCTTTTGCCTGGGTGCCTGGTTCCGAGTGCCGTCTCTGCTCTCTCCTGCGGGGCTGTAGGGCTGCGTGCGGGCGTGTGGCTGTTTCTAGGTCTGGGCTCCCGCGTGGGTGGGATCCCGGGGCCTTTGTTCGTTCACCCCTCTGCTTTCCGTGGCCAGAGTCCCTGAGCAGGGGGGCGCCGGTGCTTGGATTCCGCGCGCCCGGGCTGGGGGCTTTCTGGGAGCCGTTTGCTGGCACCTAGCGAACCTTTTTCTGCCGCCTCCCCCTCCTTTTGCCTGGGTGCCTGGTTCCGAGTGCCGCCTCTGCTCTCTCCTGCGGGGCTGTAGGGCTGCGTTCGGGCGTGTGGCTGTTTCCAGGTCTGGGCTCCCGCGCGGGTGGGATCCTGGGGCCTTTGTTCGTTGGCCCCTCTGCTTCCCGTGGCCACGGTCACTTAACCCCGAGACTATCAGCTTCTTGGAATTCGCGCCCCTGAGTGGGGGCTCTCTGGGTCCCATTTGTAGGCACTGACTGCTGGTGTTGCCCTTTTTTTTTTTTTTCAATTTTATTTTTCTTCCTTTTTTGATTAGTTTTGTCATATTTTACCTCTTTTTCTCTTTTGTCTTTCTTCATTGCTTAATTTCTTGTCTCTCTATCTCTTCCTTCTCTTTCTGATCCCTGAATACCAGGCGATGTATGCCTCTGTACCTTCTGGCCAGGCTGAGCTGTGAAAATTGAGACCGACTCCCCCAGACCTCATAGCTGCATCGGTGGGATCCCTGGGAACTTTGCAGTTCTTTAACTTTTCTGATTTTTATTTGGTCATTCTTTCCTTTTCTTTCTCTACCCCCTTCTGGTTTCCTCCATCCCATAGTCTCTCATCTGTACATTCCAACGACAAGCTCCCCTAGCATTCTTTTATGTTTGTACGCTTTTTGCTCCTCCTCCTCTCTCCTCTCTCCCATATCCAGCTTAGCTTCACACATAACCATCTTCCCGCTGCACCCTACCTACCTGCACCGTACACTAGACATCACATCACCAAGCGGTGCAGGCACGCCCTATTGGAACCTGCCCAGCACTGACTACCGACCGTCCTGGTGGCTGCGGTGAGTGCCACAAGCAACCCATCCCAGTGGCTCCTCCTCAACTAGATCTGCCCAGCTGTACCACAATAACGAAAAAAAAAAAATCTACAATCAATAAACGAGAGAAATATCTACTGAATGCCCCGAAAACAGCAAACAATATCAAAACATTTACAAAAACAAGACAAGATGGCTCCAATAGGCGTCCAAATTAAAACACCAGATAACTCTTCTGTGGAAGAAAATGCACTAGAAGTACCTGATACGGAACTCAAATCACTAATACTCGGAATTTTCCAAGAACTGAGGCAAAAAGCTGACAAACATGAGGAAAAAATAGACAAATTTATGGAAAATACAGACAAAAAATTGGAAGAATTCAGGAAGATGATGCAAGAACAAAATGTCAAAATAAATTCACAACTCGAAATTATACAAAAACAACAATTAGAAATCCAAAAGATAAACAACAAGATTTCAGAAATGGACGGTGTCATAGAAGGGCTGAGAAGTAGATTTGAAACCATGGAAGACAGGATCAGTGGAACTGAAGACAAACACTTGGATACAACTCTGTTTCAGGAAAACTCAGAAAAAAGAACAAAGAAAAATGAAGAGACCCTGAGAGTTATGTGAGACACAATTAAAAGCAAAAACTTACGAGTGATTGGCATACCAGAACAGGGGAAGAAAACAGAAAACACAGATAGGATCATTGAGGAACTGCTGACAGAAAACTTTCCCAATATCATGAAAGATGAAAAGCTGGTCATCCAAGAAGCTCAACGAACCCCATATAGAAGAGACCTCAAAAGAAAATCACCAAGACATATCATATTCACACTCGCTAAAACTAAAGACAAACAAAGAATCCTGAGAGCAGCTCGTGAAAAACAAGAAGTCACATACAGAGGAGAAACAATAAGACTAAGCTCAGATTATTCAGCAGAAACCATGCAGGCAAGAAGGCAATGGAATGACATATATAAAATCTTGAAAGAAAAAAATCGTCAGCCAAGAATAATATATCCTGCAAAACTCTCATTCAGATTTGATGGTGAAATTAGGTCATTTCCAGATAAAC
The DNA here is from genome assembly GCA_030035585.1 of Dugong dugon. NCBI lineage: Eukaryota > Metazoa > Chordata > Mammalia > Sirenia > Dugongidae > Dugong > Dugong dugon. The sequence continues at coordinate 161,108,132 of CM057462.1, forward strand.
AGAAACTAAAGGAATATGCAAAAGTCAAACCAAACTTACAAGAATTATTAAAGGGAGTTCTTCGATCTGAGGACAAACAGCTTAAGCCCTCAGGCAGGACCTAGGACCTAGGATGCAGGTTAACATGAACCAGATACCATTCTAGGAACTGAACTACAGACGACTTTCCAAAAACAAAAGATATACAACAGGGAATCAGAGAAATCAATCAAAGGATGACAACAACATCAAAACAATGAAAGAGGGAACAAACGGCATAGGTATAGAACCTTCTAAAGAAGAAGAAGGCAAGGCGATACCAAGTAACGGTAGACTGCTTCAAAATTATAAAGATAAGGGTAAAATTCATGGTAACCACAAAAAAAGTTAACAAACCAACTCATAAAAATAAAGACGAAAAACATAAAGTCTCAACAAAAACAAAACCTACAAAAACAAAAGAAATGAACACAAAATCCACAAACAAAAGGAACTCAGCACAAGAGAGTAAGAAGAACAAAGAAAACTTCAGCATCACAAAAAAAAGCACTACAAAATGACAGCAACAAACTCACATCTATCAATAATTACACTGAACGTAAATGGACTCAATGTACCCATAAAGCGACGGAGAGTGGCAGAATGGATAAAAAAACAGGATCCATCTATTTGCTGTCTACAAGAGACACATCTTAGAAACAAAGATGTGAATTTATTAAAAATCAAAGGTTGGAAAAAAATACATCAAGCTAACAACTATCAAAAAAGAGCAGGAGTGGCAATTCTAATCTCAGATAAAATAGACTTTAAAACAAAATCTACCATAAAAGACAAAGAAGGACACTATATAATGATTAAGGGGATGATCCATCATGAAGACATAACCATAATAAATATCTATGCACCCAATGACAGGGCTCCAAAATACATAAAAAAAACTCTAACAGCACTGAAAAGACAAATTGACAGTTCCACAATAATAGTAGGAGACTTCAACACACCACTCTCAGTAAAGGACAGAACAACTAAAAAGAAACTCAGCAAAGATACAGAAGACCTAAAGGACAAAATCAGCCAACTGGACCTCATAGACATATATAGAACAATCCATCCAACCGCTGCAAAGTACACATTCTTTTCCAATGCACGTGGAACGTTCTCCAGAATAGACCACATCTTAGGCCACAGAGCAATCCTCAACAAGATCCAAAATGCTGAGATAATTCACAGTATCTTCTCTCACCATAATGCCATCAAGGTAGAAATTAACACTAGAAAGAGCAAGGAAAAAAAATCAAACACATGGAAACTGAATAATAATCTGCTTACACATCAATGGGTAATAGAAGAAATCAGAGATGGAATTAAAAAATTCCTAGAATCAAATGAAAATGAAAACACATCATACCAAAACCTTTGGGACACAGCAAAGGCAGTCCTCAGAGGACAATTTATAGCAATAGATGCACATATCAAAAAAGAAGAAAGGGACAAAATCAAAACATTAACTACAGAACTCAAACAAAAAGAAAGAGAACAACAAAAAAAGCCTACAACCACCGGAAGAAAGGAAATAGTAAAGATCAGAGCAGAAATCAATGAAATAGAGAACAGAAAAACAATAGAAAGAATCAACAAAACCAAAAGTTGGTTCTTTGAAAGAATCAACAAAATCGACAAACCACTGGCCAGACTGACAAAAGAAAAACAGCAGAGGGCACAAATAACCCAAATAAGAAATGAAATGGGGGACATTACAACAGACCCAACTGAAATAAAAAGGATTATAACAGAATATTATGAAAAACTATATTCCAACAAATTTGAAAACCTAGAGGAAATTGATAAATTTCTAGAAACATACGGCCTACCCAAACTACAACAAAGTGATATTGAAAATCTGAACAGACCCATAACAAGAGAAGAGATTGAAAAGGTAATAAAAAAACTCCCAACCAAAAAAAGCCCTGGCCCAGATGGCTTCACTGGAGACTTCTACATAACGTTTACAGAAGAGCTCGTACCAGTTCTACTCAAGTTATTTCAGAGCATAGAAGAGGAAGCAACACTTCCAAATTCATTCTATGAAGCCAGCATAACGCTGATACCAAAACCAGGCAAAGACATCACAAAAAAAGAAAATTACAGACCAATATCTCTCGTGAATATAGATGCAAAAATTCTGAACAAAATTCTAGCCAATAGAATTCAGTATCATATCAAAAAAATAATACACCACGACCAAGTAGGATTCATACCAGGTATGCAAGGATGGTTTAACATTAGAAAATCCATCAACGTAATCCACCACATAAATAAAAGGAAAGAAAAAAATCACATGATTATCTCAATTGATGCAGAAAAGGCATTTGACAAAGTCCAACACCCATTCCTGATAAAAGCTCTCAATAAAATAGGTATAGAAGGGAAATTTCTCAACATAATAAAGGGCATCTATGCAAAACCAACAGCCAACATCATTCTTAATGGAGAAAGGCTGAAAACATTCCCCCTGAAAACAGGAACAAGACAAGGATGCCCTTTATCACCACTCCTATTTAACATTGTGCTGGAAGTTCTAGCTAGAGCAGTAAGGCAAGAGAAAGAAATAAAGGGCATCCAAATTGGTAATGAAGAAGTTAAACTGTCCCTGTTTGCAGATGATATGATACTATACATAGAAAACCCTAAAGACTCCACGAGAAATTTACTGGAACTAATAGAAAGATTCAGCAGAGTAGCAGGATACAAGATAAACATTCAAAAATCAGTTGGATTCCTATACACCAGTAAAGAGAACGATGAAAAGGAGATCAGGAAATCAATACCATTTTCAATAGTCCCTAAAAAGATAAAATACTTAGGAATAAATCTGACCAGGAATATAAAAGACCTATACAAAGAAAACTACAAAACACTGCTGCATGAAACCCAAAGGGATCTACATAAATGGAAAAACATACCATGCTCATGGATAGGCAGACTCAACATTGTGAAAATGGCAATTCTACCTAAAGCAATCTACAAATACAATGCAATTCCGATACAAATACCAACAACATTCTTCAAAGAGATGGAAAAACTAATTATTAACTTTATATGGAAAGGGAAGAAACCCCGAATAAGTAAAGCACTACTGAAGAAGAAGAATAAAGTTGGAGGACTCACACTACCTGACTTGAGAACCTACTATACAGCTACAGTACTCAAAACAGCCTGGTACTGGTACAACAACAGAGACATTGACCAATGGAACAGAATTGAGAACTCAGATGTAAATCCATCCACCTACGGTCACCTGATTTTTGACAAGGGCCCAAAATACATCAAATGGGGAAAAGACAGTCTTTTTAACAAATGGTGCTGGCAAAACTGGATATCCATCTGCAAAAAAATGAAACAGGACCCATACCTCACACCATATACAAAAACTACTTCAAAATGGATCAAAGACCTGAATATAAAGCCTCAAACTATAAAATTCATAGAAGAAAAAATAGGACCAACACTTCAGACCTTAATACATGGCATTAACAGGCTACAAACCAGAAACATCAACACAAAAAACCCAACAGATAAACTAGACAATTGGGATCTTCTAAAAATCAAACATCTATGCTCTTCAAAAGATTTCACCAAAAGAGTTAAAAGAGAACCTACAGACTGGGAAAAAATTTTTGGACAGTACAAGTCAGACAAAGGTCTAATCTCCATAATCTACAAGAAAATCCAACACCTCTACAACAAAAAGACAACCAATCCTATCAAAAAATGGGCAAAGGAAATGAACAGACACTTCACCAAGGAAGACATTCAAATGGCCAACAGACACATGAGGAAATGCTCGCGATCACTAGCCATTAGAGAAATGCAAATTAAAACCACAATGAGATACCATCTCACCCCGGCATTACTGGCACGAATCAAAAACACTGGAAATAACAAATGTTGGAGTGGCTGCGGGGAGACGGGAACTCTTATACACTGCTGGTGGGAATGCAAAATGATACAGCCATTTTGGAAAATGATATGGCGTTTCCTCAGAAAGCTAGAAATAGACGTACCATTCGATCCAGCAATCCCACTCCTAGGAATATATCCTAGAGAAATAAGAGTCATCACTCGAATAGACATATGCACACCTATGTTCATGGCAGCATTATTCACAATAGCAAAACGATGGAAACAACCTCGATGTCCATCAACAGACGAATGGATACACAAACTATGGTACATACACACAATGGAGTACTATGCAATGAGAAAGAACAATGAATCGGTGAACCATCTCATAACATGGATGAAACTGGAGGACATCATGCTGAGTGAAATAAGTCAATCACAAAAGGACAAATATTGTATGAGACCTCTATTGTAAAAACCCATGAAAAAATTCACATGCAAAATGTAACAATCCTTGTTGGTAAGTGGTAACTTGGGTGAGAGATGAGATAGTACATAGTACAGGGGAAACTAACACAACCTGCACAAGGAAAGGTCATGGAGGCCCTATAGACACATCCAAACCCCCCGAGGGACTGAGTTGTTGGACAGAGGGCTCTGGGGACCATGATCTCGGGGAACATCTAGCTCAATTGGCATGACACTACTTATAAAGATAATGCTCTACATTCTACCTTGGTGAGTAGTGTCTGGGGTCTTAAAAGCCTATGAGCGGCCATCTAAGATACTCCACTGATCTCATCCCTTCGGGAACAAGGGAGAACGAAGAGAACAGGATACAAGGAAAAGATTAGTCCGAAGGACTAATGGTCCACAGCTACCAAGGCCTCCACGGGACTGAGCCCAGTACAGCTGGATGGTGCCCGGCTACCACCAATGACTCCTCTGACCAGGATCACAACAGAGGGTTCTGGGCAGAGCTGGAGTAGGATGTAGAGCATAATTTTAACTCCCAAAAAAAAAAAAAAAAAAAAGAAGACCAGATATACTGGCCTAAAAAATACTAGAGAAACCTCGAGAGTGTGGCCCCCAGACACCCTTTCAGCTCAGAGGTGAAGTTACCTTCAAGGTTCGATGTTAAGCCTGGGAATGGACACCCCAGTAAAACTAAATGGGACTAACGATGTACAGGAGTCCGGTGACAAGGGCCAGAAGGCAGAGGGAGAGTAGGAAACTGATGATAAGGAACACAAATTGAATAAGGACACTGTCGATGTATTGTGAGATTGTTGACCACTGCTATAGGGCAACATTTGTAGTAACTATTAAATGGGAGGCTGTTTTGTCCTGTAAGCCTTCATCTTGGGCGAGAATGGCAGCACAATTGGAAGAGCATAGTCAATATCACTTAAATGTGTAAGTAAAAAGTTTTGAAATGGTGTTTAAATAAAATAAAAATAAATAAATAAATAAACAAATGAGACTAAAGAGGTACAATAGTCCACTGACAAGGTCCAGAAGACAGAAGGGGACAAGGAAGCCCCCTGGTGATAGGGAACACAAGGTGGAGTAAGGATATTCTTGATGTGCTGTGAGATTGTTAACCATTGTCATAGGGCAACATGTGTAGTAACTGTTAAATGAAAAACTATTTTGTTCTGTAAGCCTTCATCTTAAGTGAGAATAACAGCACAGTTGGAAGAGCGTAGTCAATGTCACTGAACTGTGAATGTAGAAATTTTTGAAACGGTGTATCTTTGGCCATCTGTAATTTTCATCAAAAAAAAAGGTTGAGAATTTAGAGGCTTAATACGTTGTGGGGTTGTTAACCAATGTCAAAAAACAACATGTGTACTACTATTTCATGAGAAACTATTTGCTCTGTAAGCTTTCACCTGAAGTACAATAAAATATATATATAAAAAAAAAAAAAGAAAAAAGATGTTATGGTTAGGTTCTACCAGAGTTCAGGAGATGAGAAATCCCTTAAAGCTGGATGAATCAAGGGAAGATTAATGAAGGAAGGGGCATTTGATATGGACATTGAAGGATGGTAGGATTTGATATATGAGGAAGAGAGGGAAAAGAAAAAAGAAAGGCACAGGGAAGACATGGCTTTTATAGAGTTATAGAGTGCTGTGAATTGAATTGTGTCCCTCAAAAATATGTGTTATAAATCCTAACCTCTATGCCTGTTGTTATAATTCCATTTGGGAGTAAGTTGTCTTTGTTATGTTAATGAGACAGGATTAGTGTAGGGTGTGTCTTAAGTCAATCTCTTTTGAGATATAAAAGATATTAAGCAAGTGAGAGAAGCAGAGATGGGGGAAGAAGGATGCCAAGCCACATGGAGATCTCTAAGGAACCAGGAAGCAAAAGCTGAAGAGACAAGGACATTTTTCCAGAGCCAATAGAGAAAGAAAGCATTCTCCTAGAGCTGGTGCTCTGAATTCAGACTTCTAGTCTCCTAAACTGTGAGAAAATAAATATCTGTTTGTTAAAGCCATCCATTTGTGGTATTTCTATTATAGCAGCACTAGATACCTAAGGCATTGAGTAAACCAGCTCTTTGACTAGATTCCATAGCATGTGAAGAACATTACAGGGCATTAGTGCAAGAAGTTAGGCAGGACTAAACCACAGAGGACTCAAAACCTGCCCACAACATAGCACAACACAGCCCTCCTCTGCTTCTGATGGGATTCCTTCCAGAAAGCTACCACATAGGGCTTCCCAATCAATGTCACGACCTTATTTAAATCGAACCTGACACCCAACACCTCTCTCTTTTCTTCCCCAAGACATTTCCCTTCTAACCCTGACAGGAAGCATGGCCCCAGAAAAGCCCTGAGCACCAAGTTCCCACTTTTGCAGAGATAATACCAAGAGACTTGTGGTGTGGCAGCTTGCCAGGCACCGATCACTTAGCCAGGGGAGACCACTATGGGGGAGTTAATCTGACACGCAGAATGAGCTGTGAGGCTCCCTCTCCAAAGGCAGTGCTAGGGCATCAGTGCTAAATTGTACCTGACATTTAATTCCAGCTTTGGGCAGTTTCATTTGAAACTTAACGTCAGTGAGACATTGATCAGCCCACAGTCTTTCATTAGTTTTGACACAATCAATTTTCTCCAGTAGATTGAGCAATCATTAGCTGACTTATAGAAAGGCCTGGGTCACGCAGAGCTTTCTACAGGCCTCAGAACTTCACAATGAAAAGAACAATGAAAAATTGCTGCTGGCAACTGACTGCCCCTTTCTCTACAGAATACAACTAACAGGAGTCTAGAAAAGCAGACTCACCTTCAATCTCATCACCTCAGAAATTGGCTCTTTATAGTTCAAAGAAAGAAGAGAGTCAACCACCCAGTTGATTGGACAAGTGGGAAAAGTTGGTTGATAATATGTTCACCTCAGGTGTCCTTTACAGCAATGCCTTATTTTCCCAAAACCTCCTTAACTTACTCTCTCCATGTTTATTTATCTAGGAAGGTAACAAGATGGAATTAAAAATAAGGCACTTAAAAGTGTGGGTCCATATAATCTATTGAGATGTTTTGGTCAGTGAATCAACAAGCACTACCAGATTCTTAGAAACAATGTAAAGGCGTAATAGTTTTTTTAGCCACTAGCAGCACCCCTTGAAGATAGAAAAGATGTTGGAGATCACATGATAGAATTTTGCAAGACCAACGACCTATTCATTGAAAATACCTTTTTTCAACAAAACATAAATGACGAGTATACATGTGGACCTCGCCAGATGGAATACACAGGAATCAAATTTACTACATCTGTGGAAAGCAATGATAAGCTCAATATCATCAGTTAGAACAAGGCAAGTGTCCAGCTGTGGAACAGACCATCAATTGCTCATATGCAAGTTCAAGTTGAAACTGAAGACAATTAAAACAACTCGACAAGAGCCAAAATACCACCTTGAGTATATCCCTTCTGAATTTAGAGATCATCTCAAGAACAGATTTGATGCCCAACATGGTGCTATAGACAGAAGCCCACGTCATTGCTCCACAGCAAAGACCCATAAAACTATGTAAAACAGATACAAACGTCAATTCTGGAACCCTAAGTGTCAAATGAAGAGATGAAGAACTCATCCAAGCACCTAATGGAATAAGAAACTGACAGAGAACAGAGAATGAGGAGAACTACAGACGGGAGGTCCCCTATCAGCTAATGCAGCATGGATCTACCATCTTGGACACCTTAGTCACCAAGAATGGTAGACAGGGAGTATGGGAAGGCAGCTTCACAGAGCTCCCAGCAGGAGACAGAAAGTCCGGTAACCAGGGATACACGTTTTCCCACTCCCCACCTTTCTTCCTCCTGTGCAGCCTCCACCACATTCTGATGGGCCAAGGTCCTTTGAGCAGGGAGACACTGTCTCTTAGCTGCTTGGATTCCCCCCACCTCCACTGGCTGACTCCTTCAGTGCCATTTTTTTGTTTCTGTTGCTGCTTTTTTGGCTTCTTTTGGTTTCTTCTCTCTCTCTCACCTCCTTCCTTTCCTTTCTCACAAACACCTGGCACCATCTGCCATCTCTGCTCCTTCTTGACAAGCTGAGAAGCACCACTCGTCTGGGGAACCACTTCCCTGGTCCACACCACCAAACAAGTGGTCGCCCTCGGGAAATTTTTCTTTTCTCAATTTCTTGTCTCTCTCCACCTTCCTTCCTTTCCATTCTCTTGAACACATGGCACCATGTGCCATCTGTCCTCATTCTTGATGAGCTGTGCAGCTCTGGAGAGCCACTTCCCCAGTCCGTGCTGCCACACCAGTGGGCTCCCTTGGAGCTTTTTTTTTTTTTTTTCTTGGTTTCTTATCTCTCTCTAACTTCCTTTCCTTTATCCTGAACACCTGGTGCCATGTGCCATATCCACTCCTTCTTGACAGGTAGTAGTGCCTCTCGGCTGGGGGGCATCTTTCCTGATCCACACTAATGGGCTACCTCTGGGCATTTTTTTTGTCTTTTCTTGGTTTCTTCTCTCTCTCTACCTTCCTTCCTCACCATTCTCCAGAACACCTGGCACCCTGTTCCATCTCCGCTCCTTTTTGATGGGCTGTGCAGCACCATTGGCTGGGGAACTGCTTCCAGGGGCTCCCTCAGGGCATGTTTCCTTTTTCTTTTTTTCTTGATTTCTTGTCTCTATCTACCTTCCATCTGTTCTTTCCTCATGACCACCAGGCTTTTTTTTTTTTTTTCTCTCAGTTTCTTGTCTGTCTCTACCTTCCTTCCTTTCCTTTTTCCTGACCACCTGGCCACATGTGCCTTTCTTTCTTTCTTTCTTTTCCAGTTTCTTATCTCTTTATCCCTTCCTTCCTTTCCTCCAATCCACCTAGCCACATATGCTGACTCTGTCCCTTCTTGATGGGCTATGCCACATGGCCTGGCTAGAAAGCCAACAGTGCCTGTTTCCCCTGGTCTGAGCCACTCCAAAAGCAGGCTCCCATGGAACTTTTTGTTTTTTGTTTTGTTGGCTTCTGTTTCTCTCTCTTCTTCCCCACACCCACTTAGCTCTACATATCACATCATCCCATTCCCTCCTGTCTATCTACACTGAACACTACACCCCCGAGCGGCACAGGTTCTGACCACCAGACCTTGTCCGGAACTACCCCCTGACCCCACCCTGTTGTCCCCAGTAGTGCCACAAAAGATTCAGCCCTGCCTCTGCCCCTCTGCTGGACTTGCCCTGAGGTTCACCATTCAGCCCAAGATTAGACATGCCCATAAGACAAAATGAGACTAAATGAGCACACCAGCCCAGAGGCAAGGACAAGAGGGCAGGAGGGACAGGAAAGCTGGTAATGGGGAACCTAAGTTCGAGAAGGGGACAGTGTTGACATGTAGTGGGGTTGGCAACCAGTGTCACAAAACAATATGTATATTGTTTAATGAGAAGCTAGTTTGCTCTGTAAATCTTCATCTAAAGTACAATTTAAAAAAAAATGATTTGACGCATTGAACACTAATGACAAAAGAGCAGAAAACTTGTGAGATGGCGTCATGCGTGAAGAAAGCAAAAGGTCATTAAAAAGGCAGGAAAGAAAAAAAGAAAAGACCAAAATGGATGTCAGAAGAGACTCTGAAACCTGTCCTTGAACATTAAAATAGCTAAAGTGAACAGAAGAAATGATGAAGTAAAAGAGCTGAACAGAAGATTTCAAAAGGCAGCTCGAGAAGTTAAAGTATTATAATAAAATGTGCAGACCTAAAGCTAGAAAACCAAAAGGAAAGAACACATTTGGCATTTCTCAAGTTGAAAGAACTAAAGAAAAATTCAAGCCTCGAATTGCAAGGATTCTATAGGCAAAACATTGAATGATGCAGAAAGTATCAAAAGAAGATGGAAGGAATACACAGAGCCACTGTACCAAAAAGAAGTGGTAGACATTCAACCTTTTTGAAGGAAGTAGCATATGATCAAGAACTGATGGTAATGAAGGATGAAGTCCAAGCTGCACTGAAGGCATTGGCAAAAAACAAGGCTTCAAGAACTGACAAAATACAAATTGAGATGTTTCAACAAACGGATGCAACACTGGAGGTGCTCACTTGTCTGTGCCAAGAAAATTGCAAGACAGCTACCTGACCAACTGACTGGAAGAGACCCATATTCTTGCCTAGTCCAAAGAAATGTGATCCAATGGAATGAGGATATTATCGAACAAAATTATAAATATCACTTGAAAGTAAAATTTTGCTGAAGATAATTCAAAAACAGTTGCACGAGTACATGGACAGGGAACTGCCAGAAATTTAAGCCAGATTCAGAAGAGGACATGGAACAAGGGATATCACTGCTGATGTCAGATGGATTTTGGCTGAAAGCAGAGAATACCAAAAAGATGTTTACCTGTGTTTTATTGACTATGCAAAGGCATTCGACTGTGTGAATCATAACAAATTATGGATAACTTTGTAGAGAATAAGAATTCCAGAACACTTATTATGCTCATGTGGAACCTGTACATAGGCTAAGAGGTAGTTGTTAAAACAGAACAAGGGGATTCTGAGTGGTTTAAAATCAGGAAAGATGTGTGTAAGGGTTTTATCCTTTTATCATACTTAATCAGACTGTATGCTGAGCAAATAATCTGAGAAGCTGGACTATATGAAGAAGAATGTGACATCAGGATTGAAGGAAGACTCATTAACAAATTGCGATATGCAGATGACACAACCTTGCTTGCTGAAAGTGAAGAGGACTTGAAGCATTTACTGAGGAAGATCAAAGATTACAGCCTTCAGAACGGATTACACCTTAACATAAAGAAAACAAAAATCCTCACAACTGGACCAATAAACGACATGATGATAAATAAAGAAAAGATTAAGTTGTCAAGGATTTCATTTTACTTGGATCCACAATCAAAGCCTATGGAAGCAGCAGTCAAGAAATCAAATGATGCACTGCATTGGGCAAATCTGCTGCAAAAGACCTCTATAAAGTGTCAAAAATCAAAGATGTCACTTTGAGGACTAAGGTGTGCCTGACCGAAGCAATGGTATTTTCAATCGCTTCATATGAATGTGAAAGCTGCACAATGAAGAAGAATTGATGTATTTGAATTATGGTGTTGGTGATGAATATTGAGTATATCATAGACTGTCAGAAGAACAAACAAATCGGTCTTGGAAGAAGTACAGTCAGAATGTGCCTTAGAAGTAAAGATGGTGAGACTTTGCCTCACGTACTTTGGACATGTTATCAAGAGGGACCAGTCCCTAGAGAAGGACATCATGCTTGGTAAAGTAGAAGATCAGTGAAAAAGAGGAAGACCGTCAACAAGATGATTGACACGGTGGCAGCAACAATGGGTTCAAACATAGCAAAGATTCTGAAGATGGCCCGGGACCAGGCAGCATTTCATTCTGATTTTACAAAGGGTGGCTATGAATTGGAAAGCACTCCACAACAGCTAACTACAACACAACATCCCCAGCCCTCTATGAAGAGCTGTCCTGCATCAAGGCATTATGAACAACTTTCTGTATTTATAAGGCACAAACAGCTTGCGTCTCCTAAAACATATCCTATATTATCAGAAACCATGTTTACTAATGCTCCCAACTCAATGTGCAGTGCCTGCCTGAGTGCCTGCCACATAGTCAGTCCTCATTAAAAAACTGTTGAATGAATAAATTAGTAATTCAGCTGTCATATTCCTAATATTGCAGTATTTACTTTGGTGAAAGTGTTACATTTCAAGAAAGTTCCTGTTTAAAAAAAAAAAAAACAGGACTTCTGGGCAACATGGCACTACAGACAGAAAGACAGAAGCACCACGCCATCCTTCCACAGCAAAGATCCAAAAAACTAAGTCAAAAAGAGACAAACGTCAATCCTGAAACCCTAAGCATCAAATGAAGTGACAAAGAACTCAGCCAAGCACTGAATGGAATAAGAAACTGAGAGAGAACAGAGAGCAAGGAGAGATACATGCAGAGGTCCCTTATCAGCTAACGCAGCACGGATCCGCCATCCTGGACTCCTGTCGGAGATCAGTGAACAGAGGGTAAGGGAAAGCAGGTCACAGAGTTTCCAGCAGGAGACAGAACAAACAGTAACCAGCGATATATGCTTTCCCACCTGTCATGGATTGAATTGTGCCCCTAAAAATATCTATCAATTTGGCTGGGTCATGATTCCCAGTATTGTATGATTGTGTACCATTCTGTAATCTGATGTGATTTCCTTGTGTTGTAAACTCAATCACTGTGATCTAATAAGATGGATTAGTGGCAGTTATACCACTGAGGTTTACAAGATTGGATAGTGTCTTAAGCCAATCTCTTCTGAGATATAAAAGAGAGAAAAGCGAGCAGAGATACATGGAAACCTCATAACATCAAGAAAGAAGTACCGGGAGCAAAGCATGTCCTTTGGACCCAACGGATACTGCTTTGAGATGCTCCCAGAACAAGGGAAGACTGATGTATCATGAGGACTTTCCTCCAGAGCCAACAGAGAAAGCCTTCTCCTGGAGCTGTTGCCCTGAATTTGGACTTATACCCTACTGGACTGTGAGAGAATAACCTTCTCTTTGTTAAAGCCACCCACCTGTGGTATTTCTGTTATAGCAGCCCTAGATGACTAAGACATCACCCCTCAACCTTCTTCACCCCCACCCGGCCTCCTCTGTTTCCTGCAGCCATAGTCTCTTGGCTAGGAAGCACCGACTTCACCCTGGTGCTGCTTGGATTCCACATGCCTTCACAGGCCAGCTTCCTGAGTGCCATTTGTTGTCTGCTGGTGTTGCTTTTTTCCACTTATTTTGATTTCTTCCATAACTCTCACCACCTTCCCCTCTTTTCTCTCAAATAGCTGGATCCATGTGCCATCTTTGCTTCTTCTTGAAAGGCTGTGCAACTCCACTTGACTGTGAAACTGCTTCCTGGCCTATGCAACCACACTGTCAGGATCACCTGGGCTTTAGCGTCTTTGTTTGTTTTGATTTGTTCTGTTTTGATTTCTTTGTTTCTTTTCTGTGTCTTTTCTCGAATTGGGAGCCCATTCTATCTGGGCAGTACTGCATGGCTGGGGAGCTACTCCCTTAATCTGTGCAAACACGCAGTGGGATCCCTGGGAGCTTTTCCTTTTTCTTGTTATTTGTTTTGTTTTTTTTTATTTTTTGTTTGTTTTCTTATCTCTCTTTCTCACTTTTTGTCTTTCTTTATTTCTGTTTTTCGTCTCTCTATACTTACCTTCTCTTCCTGTCTCCTAAATACCTGGTGCTGTGTGACACTTCTACCACTTCTAGCCAGGCTGTACTTCACGGCCTAGGAGCAACTTCCCTAGTCCTCACAGCTGCACCAGTGGGATCCCTGGGAGCTTTTCATTTCTAATTTATATTTATTCATTTTTTTCTTTTGCCCTTTTTGTTTTTGGTTTTCTCCATTTCTCAGTCTCTCATCTCTCTACTCCAATAGCAAGCTCCCTTAGGACTCCTTTTGTTTGTTTGTTTGTATGTTTTTGGCTCCCATTCCTCTCTCCTCTCTCTACTATTTCCCATACCCATATACCCATCTTAGCTCCACACATCACAATCTTCCCCCTTCTTCCTGCCTACCTGCACTGTGTGCTGAACATCAAACCTCCAAAAAGCACAGGCACACCCTACAGAAACCATCCCTGAGCTGATTCCCGGCCCACCCTGTCATACCCAGTACATGGCACAACCTATCCCAGGAACTCCCATTCAGCTAGACCTGCCTGGTTGTACCACACCTGAGCAACTGACCTGCCCAGTGGAGAAAGAGGTGAAAAGTATCATACCCACAGACGAGCAAACAACAAAGAATGCACAGCCTGCCTACTCAGACATACCCAAACAAAACAAAAAAGTCTGATGAAACAGACAAATCTACAATCAATAAACGAGGAAAAAAATACAGAATGTCCCAAAGTCAGCAGACAATATCAAAACTTATAAAAACAAGACTGGATGGTTCCAGTAGGAATCCAAAATAAAACTTCAGACGACTATCCAGTAGAATAAAAGGCACTAGAACTACTTGATAGGGAATTCACATCTAAAATATTGGGAGATCCAAGAGTTGAAGTGAAAAGCAGACAAAAATGAGGAAAAAATAGACAAATTAATGGAAAATACAGACAAACAACGAGAGAATTCAGGAAAATAATACAGGAACAAAATGTAAAAATAAATTCACAACTAGAAATCATACAAAAACAACAATTAGAAATCCAAAAGATAAACAAAAAGATTTCAGAAATGAAAAGTGTCATAGAAGGGCTGAGGAACAGGTTTGAAACAATGGAAGACAGGATCAGTGCAACTGAAGACAAACACTAGGATACAACTCTGTTTCAGGAAAAATCAGAAAAAAGAACAAAGAAAAAGAAAGAAACCCTGAGAATTATATGAGATACAATCAAAACCAGAAATTTAAGAGTGATTGGAGTTCCAGAACAGGGGGAAAACACAGAAAGGATCATTGAAAAACTGCTGAACTGGTTTTCTTAGGGAAGAAAAGTTGACCACCCAAGAAGCTCAATGAACCTCATATAGGATAGACCCCCAAAAGAAAATCACCAAGGCATATCATAACCACACTCGCTAAAAACAAAGACAAACAAAAAATCTTGAGAGTAACTTGAGAAAAAAAGTCATATACAGGGGAGAAACAATAAGACTAAGCTCAGATTACTCGGAAGAAACCATACAAGCAAGAAGACAATGGGACAACATATATAAAACCTTGAAACAAAACAATTGCCAGCCAAGAATAACATATCCTGCAAAACTCTCATTCAAATATGATGGTGAAATTAGGACATTTCCAGATAAACAGAAATTAAGGGACTACGTAAAAACCAAACTAAACTTACAACAATTATTAAAGGGAGTCCTTAAATCTGAGAACAAACAACATCAGACCACAGTCTGAATAGAGGATGGAGAATCGTACAGGACAGATACCAACCTACGAAATGTTCTCTTAAGGACTATCCAAAACATAAAGAATTACAACAGAGAACCAGAGAGGTTAATCTCTAAATGACAACAACATCAGAACAAAAAAGGAGGGAATAAACAGTGTAGGTACAGAACCTTCTAATGGAGAGGAAGGCAAGGCAATACCAAGTAATACTAGACTGGTTGAAACCTAGGAAGATAAGGGTAAAATTCAAGGTAACCACAAAGAAAGTTAACAAATCTACTCACCAAAATAAAGAAGAAAAACATAAAGTCTCAGCAAAAACAAGACCTACAAAAACAAAAGAAATGAAAAAAAAATCACAAAGAAAAGGAATTCAGCAAAGGAGAGTAATAAGAACAAAGAAAAGCTCAGCACCACAAACAAACAAAAAAAAAAAAACAAACTAGAAAATGACAAAAGTAAACACACATCAATCAATAATTATACTGAATGTAAATGGTCTAAATGCACCCATAAAGACACAGAGAGTGACAGAATGGATAAAAAACAGGAGCCATCAATATGCTGTCTACAAGAAATATACCTTAGAAACAAAGACATGAATTAGTTAAAAATCAAAGGATGGAAAAAATATATCAAGCAAACAGCTACCAAAAAAGAGCAGGAGTGGCAATACTAATCTCAGATAAAATAGACTTTTAAAAAAATCCATCATAAAAGACAAAGAAGGACATTACATAATGATTCAGTGGACGATCTATAATGAAGACATAACCATAATAAACATCTATGCACCCAATGACAGGGCTCCAAAATACAAAAACAAACTCTAACATTACTGAAAAGAGAAATTTACAGTTCCACAATAATAGCACTAGACTTCAATACACCACTCTCAGTAAAGGACAGAACATCTAAAAGGAAACTCAGCAAAGATACAGAAGACCTAAAGGGCACAGTCAGCCAACTTGACCTCATAGGCATATATAGAACACTCCATCCAACAGCTGCAAAGTACACATTCTTTTCCAATGCACACAGTACATTCTCCAGAATAAACCACATCTTAGGCAACAGAGCAATCCTTAACAAGATCCAAATGCTGAGATAATACAAAGTATATTCTCTGACCACAATGCCATCAAGGTAGAAATTAACAACAGAAAGAGCAAGGGAAAAAAAATCAATTACATGGAAACTGAATAACACCCTGCTTACAAACCACTGGGTAACAGAAGAAATCAGAGATGGAATAAAAAATTCCTACAATCAAACGAGAATGAAAACACATCCTACCAAAACCTTTGGGACACAGCATAGGCAGTCCACAGAGGACAATTTATAGCAATAGATACACACATCAAAAAAGAAGAAACAGACAAAACCAAAACATTAACTACACTACTCAAACAAATATACAACAGCAAAAAAATCCCACAGCAACTAGAAGAAGGAAATAAGAAAGATCAGAGAAGAAATAAATGAGATAGAGAATAGAAAAACAATAGAAAGAATCAACAAAACCAAAAGTTGGTTCTTTGAAATGATTACAGAATCGACAAACCACTGGCCAGACTGACAAAAGAAAAACAGGAGAGGATGCAAATAACCCAAATAAGAAATGAAATGAGTGACATTACAACAGATCAAACTGAATTAAAAAGGATCATAACAGAGTATTATGAAAAACTATACTCCAACAAATTTGAAAACCTAGAGGAAATGAATAGATTTCTAGAAACAGACTACCTACTCAAAGTAACACAAAGTAATGTTGAAAATCTGAGCAGACCTATAACAAGAGAAGAGATTGAAAAGATAATTTAAAAAAAAAAAAAAAAAACTCCCAACAAAAAAAAGCCCTGGCCTAGATAGCTTCATTGAAGAATTCTACCAAACATTCAGAGAAGAGCTTATACCAGTACTATACAAACTATTTCAGACAATACAAAAGGAAGCAACACTCCTGAATTCATTCTGTGAAGCCAGCATAACCCTGATACCAAAACCAGGCAAAGATGCAAAAAAAAAAAAAAAAAAAAAAAAAATTACAGACCAATATCTCTCATGAATATAGATGCAAAAATTCTCAACAAAATTCTAGCCAATAGAATTCAGCATCATATCAAAAAAATAATACACCATGACCAAGTAGGATTCATACCATGTATGCAAGGATGCTTCAGTCTTACAAAATCAATCAACGTAATCCACTATATAAATTAAAGGAAAGAAAAGAATCACATGATCATCTCAGTTGACACAGAAAAGACATTTGACTAAGTCCAACACCCATTTCAGATGAAAAACTCTAATAAAATAGGTATAGAAGGGAAATTTCTCAACATAATAACGGGCATCTATGCAAAACCAACAGCCAACATCATTTTTAATGGACAGAGGCTGAAAACATTCCCCTTGAGAACAAGAACAAGATAAGGATGCCCTTTATCACCACTCCTATTTAACATTGTCCTGGAAATCTTAGCTAGAGCAATAAGGCAAGAAAAAGAAGTAAAAGGCATCCAAATTGGTAATGAAGAAGTTAAACTGTCCCTGTTTGTGGATGATATGATACTATACATAGAAAACCCTAAAGATGCCATGACAAATCATTGGAACTAATAGAAAGATTCAGCAGAGTAGCAGGATACAAGATAAACATTCAAAAATCCGTTGGATTCCTATACAACTAATCAAGACAACAATGAAAAGGAAATCAGGAAAACAATACCATTTATAATAGCCCCTAAAAAAGAAATACTTAGGAATAAATCTAACCGGGGATGTAAAAGACTTATACAAAGAAAACTACAAAACACTACTGCAAGAAACCCGAAGGGATCTAAATAAATGGAAAAATATATCATGTTCATGGATAGGTAGACTCAACATTGTGAAAATGACAATTCTACCCAAAGTGATTTACAAATACAATGCAACCCCAATCCAAATACCAACAACATCCTTTAAAGAGATGGAAAAACTAATCATTAACTTTATATGCAAAGGGAAGAAGTCCTTTATAAGTAAAGCACTACTGAAGAAGAAGAATAAAGTAAGAAGATTCACAGTACCTGACTTCAGAACCTACTATACAGCTACAGTAGTCGAAACAGCCTGTTACTGGTACAATGGCAGATACATTGACCAATGGAACAGAATTGAGAACCCAGATGTAAATCCATCTTCGACAAGGGTCCAAAGTCCATCAAATGGGGAAAAGACAGTCTTTTTACAAATGATGCTGGCAAAACTGGATATCCATCAGCAAAAAAATGAAACAGGACCCATACCTCACACCATACACAAAAACTAATTCAAAATGGATCAAAGACCAAAATATAAAGCCAAAAACGATAAAGTTCATAGAAGAAAAAGTAGGGTCAACGCTAGAGGCCCTAATACATGGAATTAACAGGATACAAACCGTAATCAAAAACACACAAACTCCAGAAGATAAGCTAGATAACCAGGATCTTCTAAAAATTAAACACTATGCTCATCAAAAGACTTCACCAAAACAGTAAAAAGAGAACCTACAGACTGGGAAAAACATTTTGGACATTACAAATCAGATAAAGGTCTAATCTCTAAAATCTACAAGAAAATCCAACACCTCTACAACAAAAAGACAAATAATCCTTTTTAAAAATGGGCAAAGGAAATGAACAGACACTTCACCAAAGAAGACATTCAAATGGCCAACAGACACATGAGGAAATGCTCACGATCACTATCCATTAGAGAAATGCAAATTAAAACCACAATGAGATACCATCTCACCCTGGCATTACTGGCACGAATCAAAAACTCTGGAAATAACAAATGTTGGAGGGGCTGCGGGGAGATCTGAACACTTACGCACTGCTGGCGGGAAGGCAAAACGATACAACCATGTTGAAAAACGATAAGGTGCTTCCTTAGAAAGCTAGAAATAGAAATACCATACGACCCAGCAATCCCACTCCTAGGAATATATCCTAGAGAAATAAGAGTCGTCACTCGAATAGACATGCACACCTATGTTCATGGCAGCATTGTTCACAATAGCAAAAGGATGGAAATAACCTAGATGCCCATCAACAGATGAATGGATAAACAAACTACGGTACATACACACAATGATAAAGAATAATGAATCTGTGAAACATCTCATAACATGGATGAAACTGGAGGACATTATGCTGAGTGAAATAATCACAAAAGGACAAATATTGTATGAGACCTCTATTGTAAAAACTCATGAAAAAGTTCACATACAAAAAGTAACAATCTTTGTTGGTTATGAGGGATGGGAAGGGTTGGGGGGAATACTAAATAGTCAACAGATAAGTGGCATCTTGGGTGAAGGGTAAGATGGTACACAATACTGGGGAAGCCAGCACAACTTGTACAAGGAAAAGTCATGGAAGCTCCATAGACACATCCAAACTCCCTGAGGGACTGAATTGCTGGGCAGAGGGCGGTAGGGACCATGATCTCAGGGAACATCTAGCTCAACTGGCATAACACAGTTTATAAAGACAATCTTCTATATTCTACCTTGGTGAGTAGTGTCTGGGGTCTTAAAAGCCTGTGAGCAGCCGCCTAAGATACTCCACTGGTCTCACCCCTTTGGGAGCAAGGGAGAATGAAGAGAACAAGATGCAAGGAAAAACTTGGTCCAAAGGACTAATGGACCACAGCTACCAAGGCCTCCACCGGACTGAGTCCAGTACAGCTAGATGGTGCCTGGCTACCACCACTCACTGCTCTGACCGGGATCACAACAGAGGGTTCTGGACAGAGCTGGAGAAGGATGTAGAACAAAATTCTAACACACACAAAGAAGACCAGATTTACTGTCCTAAAAGAGACTGGAGAAACCCTGAGAGTATGGCCCCCGGACACTCTTTTAGCTCAGTGGTGAAGTCACTTCCGAGGTTCACCGTTCACCTGGGGATTGGACAGCCCCATAAAACAAAATGGGACTAATTAGGCACACTAGTCCAGGGACAAGGAATAGAAGGCAGAAGGCGACAGGAAATCTGTGCTAGGGAACCCAAAGTTCAGTAAGGACAGTGTTGACATGTAGTGGGGTTGTTAACCATTGTCAAAGGGCAACATGTGTACTAACTGTTTGAGAAACTATTTTGTTCTGTAAACCTTCAACTAAAGTGAGAATAGTAGCACAACTAGAAGGACGTAATTGATGTCACTGACTTGTGTATGTAGAAATTTTTGAAATGGTGTATTTTTGGCTATGCATATTTTCACCAAAAAAACAAAAGGTCGAGAAGGGAGAGTGTGGACATGTTATAGGGTTGTTAACCAATGTCATAAAACAACATGTGCACTGACTATTTAATAAGAAACTATTTGTTCTGTAAATCTTCACCTAAAGTACAATAATAAATAAATAAAAGAATAAGCTCAGACTACTCAGCAGAAACCTTGCAGGCAAGAAGGCAATAGGATGACATATATAAAGCCTTGAAGGAAAAAAAACTGCCAGCCAAGAATTATATATCCAGCAAAATTGTGTCTCAAATATGATGGCGAAATTAGGGCATTTCCAGATAAACAGAAGTTTAGGAAATCTGCAAAATCCAAAACAAAATTACAAGAAATACTAAAGGGAGTCCTCCTGTTAGAAAATCAGTAACATCTGATAACAACCCAAGACTACAATACAGGACAGAGCAATCAGATATCAACCTAGATAGGGAAGTCACAAAAATTAATCAAAGCTAAAACACTAAAAATAGGGAAACAGATGTCAATATGTAAAAGATGACAACATTAAAACAAAAAAGAGAGACTTAAAAAATGTAGACATAGATTTTTCATATGGAGAGGAAGTCAAGGCGATATAAAGAAATAAAAGACTGGTATAAACTTAGAAAAATAGGGGTAAATATTAAGGTAATCATAAAGGAAACTAACAACCCTAAAAGTCAAAATAAAAATATATAAAGACTCAGCAAACACAAAATCAACAACAACGAAAAAGATGAAAAGAAAGTACATAAAGAAAAACGACTCAGCACAGAAAATTAAGTAGAGCAAAGAAACTGTGAACAACACACAAAAAAAGACATCAAAATTACAGCACTAAACTCATACCTATCAATAATTGTGCTGAATGGAAACAGACTAAATACACCAGTAAAGAGAGAGAGAGTGGCAGATTGGATAAAAAAACACAATCCATCCATATGCTGCCTACAAGAGACACGTCTTAGACTTAAAGACACAAATGAACTAAAACTCAAAAGATGGGAAAAAAATATATCAAGAAAACAACACTCAAAAAAGAACAGGAGTGGCAATATTAATCTCTGGCAAAACAGACTTTAAAGTAAAATTCATCACAAAGGATAAGGAAGGACACTATATAAGAATTAAAGGGTCAACATACCAGGAGGACATAACTATAATAAATATTTACACACCCAATGACAGGCTCCAAAATACATAAAACAAACTCTAAAAGCACAGAAAAGAGAGATATACAGCTCCACATTAGTAGCAGGAGTATTCAACACACCACTTTCAGCGAAGGACAGAATATTCAGAAAGAAGCTCAACAAAGACACGGAAGAGCTAAATGCTAGAATCTACCAACTTGATCTCATAGACTTACTGAACACTCCACCCAACAGCAGCCGAGTATACTTTCTTTTTCAACACACATGGAACATTCTCCAGAATAGACCACATATTAGGACATAAAGCAAACCTTAACAAAATATAAAGCATCAAAATACTACAAAGCATCTTTTCTGACCGTAAAGCCATAAAAGTAGAAAACAACAACAGAAAAAGCAATGAAAAAAGATCTAACACATGGAAACTGAACAACACCTTGCTCAAAAACTACTGGGTTACAGAAGAAATTAAGGATGGAATAAAGATATTCATAGAATCAAACAATAATGAAAACACATCCTACCAGAAACTTTGGGACACAGCAAAACCAGTGCTCAGAGGTCAGTTTATAGTAATAAATGCACACATCTAAAAAGAAGAAAGGATCAAAATGAAAACATTAACCCTACAACTGGAACAAGTACAAAGAGAGCAGCAAAAGAAGCCCTCAGGCACCGGAAGAAAGGAAATAATAAAATTAGAGCAGAATTAAATGAAATAGAGAATAGAAAAATGATTGAAACAGTTAACAAGACCAAAAACTGTTTCTTTGAAAAGATCAACAAAATTGGTAAACCACTGGCCAAACTGACAAAAGAAAAACAGGAGAGGAAGCAGATAATCCATATAAGAAATTAGATGGGTGATATCACAACAGACCCAACTGAAATTAAAAGAATCAGAACAGAATACTATGAAAAATTATACTCTAAAAAATTTGAAAATCTAGAGGAAATGCACAACTTTCCGTAAACTCACTACCTACCTAAACTAACACAAACAGAGGTAGAACAACTAAACAAAGCCATAACAAAAGAAGAGATTGAAAAGGTAATTTAAAAACTCCCAAAAAAAAAAAAGCCCTGGCCCGGATGGCTTCACTGGAGAATTCTACCAAACTTTCAGAGAAGAGTTAACACTACTACTGCTAAAAGTATTTCAGAGCATAGAAAAGGATGGACTACTCCCTGACTCATTCTATGATAACCCTGATACCAAAACCAGGTAAAGACAACACAAAAAAAGAAAATTACAGACCAATATCCCTCATGAACATTGACACAAATATTCTCAACAAAATTCTAGCCAATAGGTTTCAGCAACATATCAAAATAATAATTCACCATGATCAAGTGGGATTTATACCAGGTATGCAGGGATGGTTCAACATTAGAAAAACAATCAATGTAGTACATCACATAAATAAAACAAAAGACAAGAACCACATGATCTTATCAATTAACACAGAAAAGGCATTTGACAGAATCCAACACCCATTCATGATAAAAACTCTCAACAAAATAGGAATAGAAACGAAATTCCTCAATATAATTAAGGGCATTTATACAAAGCCAACACCCAACATCATCCTATATGCAGACACTTTGAAAGCATTCCCCTTGAGAGTGGGAACCAGACAAGGAGGCCCTTTATCACCACTCTTATTCAACATTGTGCTGGAGGTCCTAGCCAGAGAAATTAGGCTAGAAACAGAAATAAAGGGCATCCAAATTGGTAAGGAAGAAGTCAAAGAATCTCTATTTGCCGACGATATGATCTTATACACAGAAAACCCCAAAGAATTCATAAGAAAACTACTGAACTAATAGAAGATTTCAACAAAGTACCACGATACAAGATAAACATACAAAAATCAGTTGGATTCCTCTACACCAACAAAGAGAACCTTGAAGAAGAAATCACCAAATCAATACCATTTACAATAGTCCCCAAGAAGATAAATACTTAGGAATCAATCTAACCAGAGACATAAAAGACCTATACAAGGAAAACTACAAGACACTACTGCAAGAAACCAAAGGAGACCTGCATAAGTGGAAATACATACCTTGCTCATGGATAGGTAGACTCAATCAACATTGTGAAAATGTAAATTCTACCCAAAGCGATCTACAGATACAATGCAATCCCGATCCAAATCTCATTTTTTAATGAGATGGAGAAAAAAATCCTCAACTTCATATGGAAAGGGAAGAGGCCCCAAATAAGTAAAGCATTACTCAAGAAGAAGAACAAAGTGGGAGGCCTCACACTATCTGATTTTAGAACCTATTATACCACCATGGTAGTCAAAACAGCCTGGTACTGGTACAAAAACAGTCACATAGACCAATGGAACAGAATTGAGAATCCAGACATAAATCCATCCACCTATGAGCAGCTGATATTTGACAAAGGCCCAAAGTCCACCAATTGGGGAAAAGACGGTCTCTTTAACAAACGGTACTGTCATAAGTGCATATCCAACTGCAAAAAACTGAAACAAGAAAACTACTTTATACCATGCACAAAAACTAACTCAAAAGACTTAAATATAAAATCAAAAAAGATAAAGATCATGGAAGAAACAACAGGGACAACGCTAGGAGCTCTAATACGTGGCATAAACACAATACAAAACATAAGTAACAACGCACAAGTGGTAGAAGAGAAACTAGATAACTGGGAGCTTCTAAAAAAACAAACACTTAATGTTCATCAAAAGACTTCACCAAAAGAGTCAAAAGACAATCTACAGACTGGGAAAAAAAATTTGGCTATGACAAATCCAATCAGCGTCTAATCTCTAAAATTTACAAGATACTGCAAAACCTCAACAGCAAAAAGGCAAATAACCCAATTAAAAAATGGGCAAAGGATATGAACAGGCACTTTACCAAAGCAGATATTCAGGCAGCTAACAGACACATGAAGAAATGCTAACGATCATTAGCCATTAGAGAAATGCAGACCAAAACTACAATGAGATATCATCTCACCCCAACAAGGCTAGCATTAATCCAAAAAACACAAAGTAATAAATGCTGGAGAGGTTGTGGAGAGACTGGAACATCTATACACTGTTGGTGGGAATGTAAAATGGTACAACCACTTTGGAAATTGATTTGGCACTTCCTTAAAAACCTAGAAATAGAAGTACCATACGATCCAGCAATCCTGCTCCTTGGAATATATCCTAGAGAAATAAGAGCCATCACACGAATAGATATATGCACACCCATGTTCACTGCAGCTCTGTTCACAATAGCAAAAAGATGGAAATAACCTAGGTGCCCATCAACGGATTAATGGATAAACAAATTATGGTATATCCACACAGTGGAATACTACGCAAGGATAAAGAACAATGATGAAGCCAAGAAATATAACATGGAGGAAACTGGAGGTCATTATGCTGAGTGAATTTAGTCAGTCACAGAGGGACAAATATATTGTATAAGACCACTATTATAAGAACTCAAGAAAAGGTTTAAACAGGGAAGAAAACATTCTTTGATGGTTATGAGGGTAGGGAGGGAAGGTAAGGGTTATTTAATAACTAGACAGTAGATAAGAATTATCTTAGGTGAATGGAAGGACAGCACACACTACAGGAAAGTCAGCACAACTGGACTAAACCAAAGATAAGAAGTTTCCTGAACACAATCAAACACTTCGAGGAACAGAGTAGCAGGGGTAGGGGTCTGGGGACCAAACTTTCAGGGAACATCTAGGTCGATTGGCATAACAAAGCTTCTTAAGAAAATGTTCTGCATCCTACTTTGGTGAGTGGCATCTGGGGTCTTAAAAGCTTGCAAACAGACATCTAAGATGCATCAATTGGTCCAACCACCTGGAGTAAAGGAGACTGAAGAACAGCAAAGACACAAGGAAAGTATTAGCCCAAGAGACAGAAACGGCCACAGAAACCAGAGACTTCATCAGCCCGAGACCAGAAGAACTAGATGGTGCTGGCTACCACCAATGATGGCCCTGATAAGGAACACAACAGAGAGTCCCCGATGGAGCAGGAGAAAGGTGGGGTGCAGAAGTCAACTTCTAGTAAGAAAACCAGACTTAATGGTCTGACTGAGACTGAAGGAACCCCAGAAAGCATGGCCCCTGGATTCTCTATCAGCCCAGAACTAAAACAATTTCCAAGGCCAATTGTTCAGAAAAGGATTGGACTGGACTCTGGGACATATGGTGATACTCATGAAGAGTGTGCCTCTTAGCTCAAGTAGATACAAGAGACTAAACAGGCAGCTTCTGTCCAGAGGTGAGATGGGAAGGCAGAGAGGGTTAGGAGCTGGTTGAATGGACTTGGGGAATCAGGGGTGGAAAGGAGGAGTGTGCTGTCACAGTATGGGGAGAGCAATTAGAGTCACATATATGTATAAATTTTTGTATGGGAAAAAATAAAAATAAATAAATGTTAGATGAGGGTAAAGAGTTGAGTACGAAGAAGGCATGTCAGTTACTTACCACCTGAACACAGAAGTGACAAGCATCACTTCTTCTCACAATCCATTGACTACAACTATTCACATGGCCAGGAGCCCTGGTGACACAGTGTTTAAGAGTTTGGCTGCTAACCAAAAGGTCAGCAGTTCGAATCTACCAGCTGCTCCTTGGAAACCCTACAGGGCAGTTCTACTCTGTTCTAGTGTCCCTATGAGTCAGAACCAACTCGATGGCACATAACAACAACAATTCACATGGCCAGTAATTGTCAGAGAGACAGGGCAATGGAGAGGAACATGAGCAATAGCAGTGGGACTGTATAATTAGGAAGCCTATTCCTTGCTCATCTGACCAAATTCTGGTTTTGCAGACATAACTACAGCACTATCCACCCTGATGGTAACTTTTGGTCATCTCATACCTCATTAAGATAGGCTGGGATAAAGTGTGATAGAATGGAAAGGGGAGAAATGAGATAGGATGGCTAGGCTGTCCATTCCTCACTAGTGTCTGTGTACCACTAGCACCTGCACAGTACTTGGCTTGTACTAGATTAGATAGATTATATCTATGTAACACAACAAAACAATTATAGGAGAGAGTGAATATCCAAGGAAGAGTGAATATCCAAGGAAGATGGGAGAATCTCTTTCTCCCCAGCAGGCTTAAATTGTGTGATTCTCAGCAGTCTTGGATTGTGAAAGAGTCAATGAAGCTTGAAGATTAGATAAGGGAGAGCATTGTTTCCACAATATCTATACAAGTATCAACTACTTTCTTCACTCCAGTCTCACATTTACCACTCTTTTTCTCTCCCTGTCTCTTTCTACTTCTCTCTTCAGCTCTTTTTCTCCTTCATATTCCTCTCTTTGTTTTTCTTTCCATCTCCTAGTGGCTGAAAGGTTGGAGCAGATGTGGTCTGAGTTTAATGTGTGGTTGATGTTGGACAAATGTGGGCAAAATTAAAAGTGTAGTCAGTCATTAAACAGAATGTTAGGTTCTAAAAGGACCCTAAAGATTGTAAATTTTGCAAACAAGTAGTTATTTCTTGCTCAATAATTATGATCTAAACACTCTCTGGGACCTATCCATTGCTATTACTTTTTTTAGATATTGATGTTTTATGTAAGATTTCTTGACTAACTTGTTTGGAAAAGAGTGATGTCAATCAGTGCTCTTGATTTATGGAGGTAAAAAAATGACCTATAGAAGAGAAAATGGTTTGGCCAAGGTCATACAGTAAGACAGTTAGTGAGTAAGTGAATGAGTGAGTGAGTGAGTGGCCAAAATGATCTAAAGCTGCACTTTCCAATATGGTAGCCACTAGTTACTTGTGGTTATTGAGCACTTAAAATGCTACTAGTCCAAAGACATGCCATAGTGTAAAATACACACTGAATTTCAAAGACTTAGTAAAAAAAGAAAAACATAAAATATCTTAGTAATTTTTATCTTGATGACATGCTGAAATGATAATGTTTATACTGGGTTGAACAGAATATATGGTTAGAATTAATTTAATCTGTTCATTTATTTTTTCAGTGGGACTACTAACAAATTTAAAATATATTTGTGCTCAAAATACATTTCTATTAGATAGCACTGGCCTCTTGACTCCACCAAGACATTTTTTTTTCCATCCCACAATACTACTTTGATTTGATTTGTTTGTTAGTTTATCCATTTGTTTGTTTTCTTGCTTATTTTTTTGAGCACCAGTTACAGCCCAGTCACGATCTTGTTTCTTTTATCAACTTAAAGTCAAAAGCAAATCTAAGTAGAAGATCCAATCATTCTGCTTATCGCCAACTATAAAAATGCTCTTTCAAGCAGAGATAATTATCAGTATGTGCTCCCTAAGTCACTCAAACTTGGTAAGGTAGAGGGTCAGCAAAAAAGAGCAAGACCCTCAATGAGATGGATTGACACAGTGGCTGCAACAATGAGTTCAAGCATAACATCGATTGTGAGGATGGCGCAAGACTGGGCAGCATTTTGTTCTGTTGTACACAGGGTCGCTATGAATTAGAAACCAGCTCAATGGCACCTAACAACAAATTACTCTAGCTCTACCTAGCTGAGATATAGGTGGCCTTAGAGTATAAAGTGCATGTTTTAATCTACCGCACACCCCAAGGATACTGCTAAACCCAATGTCTGCTAACTCATAAGAACACCTGTGCAGGTTAGGACACCAGCAAATGCTGAGGAAGTCTAGCTGTCCTCAGGAAGACGTGTCTGTCTTAGTCATCTAGTGCTGCTATAACAGAAATACCACAAGTGGATGGATTTAACAAAGAGAAGTTTATTTCCTTACAGTAAAGTATGCTAAAAGTCCAAATTCAGGGTGTCAGCTCCAGGGGAACACTTTCTCTCTCTCTTGGCCTTCTCATCAGTGTTCCCCCGGACTAGGAGCTTCTCTGCGCAGGAACCTCAGGTCCAAAGGATGCACTCTGCTCCCGGTTCTTCTTTCTTGGTGGTATGAGGTCCCCAACTCTCTGCTTCCTTCCTTTTCCTTTTACTTCTTGAGAGATAAAAGGTGGTGCAGGCCACACCCCAGGGAAACTCCCTTTACATTGGATCAGGGATGTGACTTGGGTAAGGGTGATGTTACAACCCCACCATAATCCTCTTTAAAATAAAATTACAATCACAAAATGGGGGCCAACCACACAATTCTGGGAATCGTGGCCCAGCCAAATTGATACACACATTTTTTAGGGGACATAATTCAAACCATGACACTGTCTTCATGGTTTTAGGAGTTTGTTGTTAGTTAAACAGAGAAATAATTTCCATTCCAACTCGTTTAATCTGTGACCTTCTCTGTGGGTAGGTCACAGATTAAATCTTTAGTTGTCACCAAGGATTATCTATGTCATTAGTAAATGTTTCTGAGCTTCTGCACTGTATGTGTCTTTAAAATGTTTCTGTCAATTACTATTGATTGTCCCTACTACTTAGACTTCTCTCTGGTCTCAACCTGCTTTTAATATGATCTTTTTATCAAGTTCCTCCTTGATAGGAAATGAAAGACGAAAGAGCTCACAGGCCTCAGGACCAGTGCCTGTTCTTCCATTGTGAATCCAGAGGGAAAGCTAAAGGAAAAATTTCCCCTAGAAGGAAGAGGTAAAGAAAAATAGAAGAGGATCAATCTGCTGCTATTGTCCTGTTGCCTTCTGTCCTTTTTCTTAGCTTCTTACCCTCTTCTATTCTGGCCTCATCCTCCCATCCTATTTTATTCTGAATGCTGGTCATTATAGGTCAAGTGGTAGGAAGGAAGGGTATCTATTGACACAGCCAAAATCAGAAGCTATCCAGTGTGCAAACACAGATTAGTTGCCTGCTTTAGCAAGAAGACAAGGTCTACAATCAGACAAGTTCTGATTGGCTTATTGAATGCCAAAGACCTGATGCTGTGTGGTGTCTTTGGGGGAAGAAATTGACCTCATGGTGCCAGCCCTGCAACGTCACTGCCTTGTGGTATATTCCAAAATGTTCCATCCAGCACTGCATTCAGAAAAGGCCTCTTTAGGAGATTACTTCTACACAGCGTCGTTGGAACTCAAGCGCAGTCAGAGATGCCTGATCAGTGGTTAGTCTTTTTACTTTTATTAATTTCCATCTCATTAATCCTTGTTGTAATCCTTTAATAGGGGCTTCTCTGTGGGAAGGTCACAGATTAAAGGATTAGTTGTCACCAAGGAGTATCAGTGTCATTAGTAAATGCCGCCCTTCTGGATTTCTGCATTGCATGTGTCTTTAGAATGTCCCTACATGGGGACGCCGTGAGCTGGAATCAACTCAACGGCAACCAACAACAACAACATCAACTACTATTGAGAGCCCCTACTACCCTTGTAATAACTCCAAATGGAATTATTTTTCTTAAGACACATGCTTTGAAGCCTGTGAAACAAGTCAGTGTACTGCCTGAGTAAACATTTTCCTCTCTTTCAAGATTTGTTCAGTGGAAACAAAAATGTTCTTCACTTAGCAACCACTCTCACTCCTACCCTTGACCCAGGAAGTGAGGAACAGAGGTGATTCTGGGGAAAGAAAGCCAGTCCCAGCTCAGATTTTACTGCTAATTAGACAGATTCTAGATTCCACAGAAAAACCTAAATCCTACCCCAAAACAGGAGACCAGACCCTTTCCAAATTGTCACCAAAGCCAGGCTATAAAAACCACAGCTGTCACCCAAGTCACACACACACACACACACACACACCAGCTTATGCATACCATCCTGGGTGATCATCAGTCACATCTTAGCCAGATTCTAAGAACCCCAGCATATTTCCTGGAAATTCTGTCACATCTTTCCCAAGAGCATCTGTTCAGGTGTACTAACATTTCACTTTAACTCAAACCACTTTTTCCCTCCTTTAACGCTGAGTAAAACCAGGAAGGGGTGGGAAGGAGTGGAGGGAGACAGGGTGGGTTTATAGAAAGAAGCAACGACCATATGCTTATGGTAGGGTGTGCCTGGCTCAAGGGAGAAGGAGGAAGAAGGGGAAGAGTTATTAATGAACCTCAGCAAACCAATTTATTGAATTACCACGCAAGGTCACGAGTACGGCTTCAGTTTACAGAAAGTGAGAAGCAAAGGGTCTAAATTCACCTTTTAGGACACTATTAGGAATTTAACTCTTTTGTCCCATGTATTAGTTATCTATTATTATGTAACAAATTACTCTAAAACTTAGAAGTTTAAAACAGCAAACATTTATTATCTCATAGTTTCTATGGATCAGGAATCGGGGCATGCTTAGATGGTTACATCTGGCTCAAGTTCTGTCATGAGGTTGCAGTCAAGCTGTCAGATAGCTTTGGTCTCATTAAAAGGTTTGACTGATGGTGGGTGGTGGGGACTGCTTCCAAACTCACTCATGCCTTTGTTGGCAGGATGTAGTCCTTCACATCAAGGATACTGCTAGGCCCAATGTGTACTGACTCAATGAAACACCTGTGCAACTTAGGACACCAGCAAATGCTGAAGCTGTCCAGCTATCCTCAAGAAGACCTAGCCACGTTGTTCTGGGAGGTTGTTGTTATTTGAACAAAAACAACCGTTACTAGTCCAGCTACTCAGTCTTCTCTCCAGTTGTGATGGTTAAGGTTGTGTGTCAGCTTGGCTGGGCCATGATTCTCAGTAGTTTGGCAGTTATAATGTAGTTTGGCAGCTATGTAATAATATAATCACTTCCATAATGAGATCTGATATAATGTAATCACTTCCATAACAAGATCTGCTATGAGAAACCAATCAGTTAAAAGAGAGTTTACTTGGAGGTGTGGCCTGCATCCAATATATGTGGACTTTCTGGTAAAGCTCGCTAGTTTTTGCTCACTCTGGATCCTGCAGCTGACATCCTATCTCTGGTTCTTGGGACTTGAGCTAGCAGCTTACCTGCCGATCATGGGATTTGTCAGACTCCACAGCCTGTGAGCCAGCGGTCTGCCATCTTACCTGCCTGTCTTGGGATTTGTCAGCCTTCGCAGCCTGTGAGCTAGAGGTCTGCTGTCTGACCTGCCAATCTTGAGTTTGCCAGCCTTTGCAGCTACCTGAGTCAGGGACTTTTTAGCCTCTACAACTGTGTAAGCCATTTCCTTGATATAAATCTATCTCTTTCTCTCTCTCTATATATATATATGTGCAAATACAAGGACTAAGGTGCACCTAACCCACGCTATGGTGTTTTCAATCCCCTTGTATGCATTCGAAAGCTGGACAATGAATAAGGAAGACCAAAGAAGAATTGACCACTCAGTTGTGGTGTTAGGGAAGAATATTAAATATACCATGGACTGCCAAAAGAATGAAAAAATCTGTCTTGGAAGAAGTACAGCCAGAATGCTCCTTAGAAGTGAGGATGATGAGATTCCATCTCACATACTTTGGACATGTTATCAGGAGGGATCAGTCCCTGGAGAACGACATCATGCTTGGTAAAGTACAGGGTCAGTGAAAAAGAGGAAGATCCTCAACGAGATGGATTGACACAGTGGCTGCAACAATGGGTTCAAACATAAGAAGGATCATAAGGATGGCACTGGACTGGGAAGTGTCTCCTTCTGTTGTACATAGGGTCGCTATGAGTTGGAACTGATTTAACAGCACCTAACAAGAACATATAAACCAAACCCATTGCTGTTGAGTCAATTCCGACTCATAGCAACCCTACCGGGCAGAGTAAATCTGCCCCGTAGGGTTTCCAAGGAGTGGCTGGTGGATTCAAACTGCTGACCTTTTGGTTAGCAGTCAAGCTCTTAATCACTGTGCTGCCAGGGCATACTACGTATACGTGTATACACACACACACACACACACACATATATATACACATACATATGGTTCACTGGTTTTGCTTCTCTAGAGAACCCAGCCTAAGACACCAATATCGATCTGCTGTTTTTTCAGAGAGACATGTTAGGTTAAGTCTAGCCCACACTCAAGGAGAGAGGACTATACAAAGATATGAATACCAGGGATCATTGAGATCATCTTGGAAGCTTTCTATCACATTCCCCATTGATGATTAATTTTGATGCAAGAGTTTTGTTTTTTATGTTTGTGTTTCTTAAAGTTTTCTATATCAATTATAAGTAAGGTATTAAAAAATACTACCTCATGATGCTATATGACTGAGCTAAAAACAATTTGACTGAAATTTTGTTGAAATAGCATTGATCTGACAATAATTTGGTCAAAATATATCCTAGTCACTGGAAAAAATAAATGTAAAAGCATAATAACAAAGCAAAAAAAGAAAAAAAGTAGAACCTCCTCAAATCCTGGAAAGCAGGTAAAAATGCCTTAAGATTCATAAGAGGCTGCAAAAACGCTTTTCTTGATGTACCAAAATAAAACATATTATGAAACTAGAGACAGGTTATTCATATTCCAAATATTATCATATTGGTCAGCTGGCTTAATAAGAAATTGCATCCGGCCAAATTGCACTCAGCTGAATCACACTATCCCATTAAAAAAAAAAAAACTAACTAACTCAATTTGGCACAAGCTTGTTGTTCAGCATTTCATATCAAGATTTCCAGAGTAAGTGACTAGTGTTGGAGGACCCAGAGATGGAGCTAAGTAACAAATTACCCCAAAATTAAGTGGCTTAAAACAATAATCATAATTTATCATTTCTCATGGTTTCTGTGGGTCAAGAATTCAGGAATGACTCCGCTAGAAGTTATCACTTAGGGTCACTCATGCAGTTGCAGTCAGGTATCAGCCAGGGCTGCAGTCATTTGAAGGCTTGAACAGGACTGAAGCCACTTCCTAAATGGCTCAATAAAACGGCTGCCATGTTGGTTTTGGCTGCTAGTGGGAATCTCAGTCCATATGGACATTTCCATGTGGCTACTTGAGAATGTCATGGTCTGGCAGCTAGCTTCCTAGAGCGAGAGATCCAAGACACCAAGATGGAACTGCAGTGCCTTTTATGACCTAGCATGTAACGTACTGTCTTCTAGCAAATACTTCTTCCATATTTTATTGGTCACACAGGAGAAACCTTGATTCAAAGTAGGAGGATATTACACAAGGGCATGAATTCCAGGAGATATAGATCTTTAGGGGCCATCATGCAGGTTAACTATCACATAAATAAAAAATATGGGCCACACTCAGCCCATTTTCTACAGCTCCTCTGTAGAAACCTCTGTCTCATTACAGGGCTAGATACTGGTCCCTCCTTGCTTTATATGGAGCTTTAAGTCAGAGTGAGTTCAGGCCTTTAGGCTGCATTCAAGATGGATAACTGAAATTCAATTTATGGGAATATCTATCCTTAAACGTAAAAGCAGTAAGTTTGCTGCATGGTGGAATATCAGGGATATGAGGGAGAGCTCCTGCCCAGTAAAATACCCGTCCCACTACTTGGTGAATAGAGTTTAAATTCCTCTAGAAACAGACAAAATGCTGTTATATATTTAGAGGAAAATCTTAAAGTACAGAAACCCCTGGGAGAGGTAATACTGGCCTAAATTTACATCAAGGTGTCAATGATTGATGACATATTTTTTTCCTGAGAAGAAGCTTTCATAGAAGTTGGGCAACAAATAGAAAGTGGAAATGACCCTACAAAAAAGATGGGAGAGGCTTCCAGGAAAGTGGAAGCCAAATCACTGACATCACCTTTTTTCCAGGACCCACACGTATCCCACATCAGTTCAAAAAGAGAATTACAAAAAGTAAGATATAGTAGCCAAAAAATAGTAATGGATCCTAAAATAGAGCTCAGTTGGGATCTAGTAAGTATAAAGAAATGCAATTTGTTTAGGGACTATAACTTATTTTTGCCTTTTGAGGGTGGCCTATCCACACATCCTCCTCTGCTGTGTTAGACCTTTAACATCTCTTACAGAAGGCAGCATCAATAGGAGGAGGGCAGAGATAGAGGAGATGGCATTGAGCTCTGTGAAAATGCAGTCATAAAGCCACACTCGGACCAGAAATAAATTACTGTTGCCACACTCCTGCTGGCTTTTCACACCATCTGGAAATATCCCAAATGGGCATAAAAAATAATACTAACCTTGGCCTGTATTCCCACCAATGACAAAGAACTGGTTGTGTAAAGAATGTTTTCAGGTCAAACCCCATGACAATGAGTTTCAAGGAGCAGGGAGGGGTGTTCAAATTCTTCCAAGATTCTGCAATTTGGTTGTACCAAATATCACTCACGATCACTCCCCAAATACCTGGAAACCAATTCCAAGGAAATCATCCCTATTCAAAATAATTATGACTTAAGATATATAGCTCATAGACTATAATTTTCAAAAATGTGGATATTGCAATGCCTAATTCTTTTGCCATGTCTCCCTGTTTCCTGCCAGAATCAACTCTGCTACTACATTCTTTCTTTCTGCTAAATAAAACTATTCCTATCTCTTTTCCACTTGTTAGCTTAGCCACAAGATACCATTTTTGTCATGATCAGTGAGGGCTCCATGGACTGTCTTGCCTGCATGCTACACCATGCAATCAAATGTTTCATATTTTGAATTTAGAGGAAAAGCCATTCATACAATTAGGAATTCAAGAAATTCTACACACAAAAATATTAGAAAAATTTCTTATTCCTTGTGAGTTGCAAACGAATTAGAGTACCAGCAAGCCACTGCTGTCAAGTTGATTCTGACTCACAGCAACCCTAAAGGACAGGGTAGAACTGCCCCACAGGGTTTCCAAGGCTGTAAATCTTTATGGAAGCAGACTGCCACATCTTTCTCCTGTGGAGTGGCAGGTGGGTTCAAACATCCAAACTTTCAGTTAACAGCTGAGCTCTTCACCACTGTGCCACAAGAGCTCCTTTTTCAGCACAGATGAGAGTATTTTCCTCAGTGGAGCCCTCTGCAAAGGAGACATTACTTGTGAAATATATGTCCCTGGCAAGAGACTATGGAATGCAGAAATTGATGTGAAAACAAGAGAATTTAAAATAGTGTCCTTTTGCCTTCTTCCTTTAACAAGGCTTTAAAGACTATGTCTGTCTTGTTCAGTGTTTTACCTTAGTATCTAATGAAGTGCTTAGCATATGGTAGATAGTCAATGAATATTTATGGAATAAATAAATGTCAATAAATAATAAAAGTCAATAAGCTCTTCCCCTTAACCATGACCTGCTACCCCACAACTTCTATGAAAAATCTATTTTTCCAAACCATAGAATCCAACTCTATACCCAAGATTCATCTGGATTCCCAAAACTCTCCCATCTCCTTCCTAGCTGACCCTAGTTTCCAAATACCTGGACACCACCTTTCTCACTTCCCAATCCCCTTCTAGTCCCTACTGATTCCCAGAGACAAGATAGAAATTTTCTATCTCCAAGGCAGAGCAAAATTAAAATACATTCAAAAGGAACTCGAGCCCTGAGAAAAAATACCTAGTTGCCTTACTATGCCCACACTAAAACCCTGATTTCTATCATTCGTGCATTCATATATTAGTTCATTCATTCTTTCAACAAATAATTGTTGAGTGACTTCTGTGTGCTATTGCCCATATTGATAGAAAGATATGTCCAATACAGAACCTCCATGAGTTATAGTCCAATAATCAAAAACTGACCAAAATTTTATATATATGGCCTTGGTAATAGAAATGACGCCAGAGAGTGCATGATAGAATTTTGCAAGAACAAAGATTTATTCATTGCAAATATCTTTTTCCAACAATATAAACAATGACTATACACATGAATCTCACCTGATGTAATACACATTAATCAAATCTATTACATTTGTGGAAAGAAATGATAGAAAAACTCAATATCATCAGTCAGAACAAGGCCAGGGCAGAACAGACCATCAGTTTCCCATATGCAAGTTCAAGCTGAAGCTGAAGAAAAGTAAAACAATTCCAAGAAAGCCAAAGTACAACCTTGAGTATATCCCACCTGAATTTAGAGACCATCTCAAGAATAGATTTTAAGCATTGAACACCATTGACTGAAAACCAGACAAGTTGTAGGGTGATATCAAGGACATCATACATGAAGAAAGCAAAAGGTCATTAAAAAGACAAGAAAGAAAGAAAAGACCAAAATGGATGTCAGAAGAGACTCTGAAACTTGTTCTTGAACATATTGTAGCTAAAGCGAGCAGAAGAAATGATGAAGTAAAAAAGCCAAACAGAAGATTTCAAAGGGTGGCTCAAGAAGACAAAGTAAAATATTATAATGAAATGTGCTAAAGACTTGGAGTTAGAAAACCAAAGAGAAGAACACGTTTGGCATTTCTCAAGCTGAAAGAACTAAAGAAAAAATTCAAGCCTCGAGTTACAGTATTGAAAGATTGTAAAGGCAAAATATTGAATGATGTAAAAAGAAGCATCAGAAGACGATGGAAGGAATTCAGAGAGTCACTGTACCAA
This sequence comes from Dugong dugon, assembly GCA_030035585.1. NCBI lineage: Eukaryota > Metazoa > Chordata > Mammalia > Sirenia > Dugongidae > Dugong > Dugong dugon. Next base: position 161,145,221 of record CM057462.1, read on the forward strand.
AAAGAATTGGTTGATGTTCAATCATTTCAGGAGGTAGCGTACAATCAAGAACAGATGGTACGAAGGAAGAAGTCCAAGCTACAATGAAGGCATTGGTGAAAAACAAGTCTCCAGAAATGGATAGAATACTAATTGAGATGTTTCAACAAACAGATGAATGCTGGAAGTGCTCACTCATCCATGTCCAAAAATTTGGAAGACAGCTACCTGGCCAAACAACTGAAAGAGATCCATATTTGTGCCCATTCCAAAGAAAGATAATCCAATAGAATGTGGAAATTATCAAACAATATCATACCCAAGTACAATTTTGCTGAAGATCATTCAAAAATGGTTGCAGCAGTACATTGACAGGGAACTGCCAGAAATTCAAGCAGGATTCAGAAGAGGAATACTGGGTTATAGAAGAAATTAAGGATGGAATAAAGAAATTCATAGAATCGAACGAGAATGAAAACCTACCAGAAGCTTTGGGACACAGAAAAGCAGTGCTCAGAGGTCAGTTTATAGCAATAAATGCACACATTCAAAAAGAAGAAAGAGTCATAATCAAAGCATTTACCCTACAACTTGGACAAGTAGAAAGAGAGAAGTGAAAGAAGCCCACAGGTGCCAGAAGGAAATAATAAGAATTAGAGCAGAATTAAATGAAATAGAGAATAGAAAAACAATTGAAAGACTTAACAAGTTCAGAGTATTCTATATAACACTTACCAAAACCAAACCTATTGCCATCGAGTAGACTCTGACTCATACCTATCCTATAGGACAGAGTAGAACTATCCCATTGGGTTTCCAAGGAGTGGCTGGCAGATTCGAATAGCCTGAACCTTAACCAATGTGCCACCAGAGCTTCAAATAAAATGGGCCACACAAACTATATATATACATCTACATATCTAATCATTCCAAACAATTTCTCAGTGACATCAACTTCTTCCTCATTAGTCGATTCATACAAAGTCATATTGCATTCGTTCCTGAACTTCATCCATAATATCCAGGCAATCATAGAGTCTTGCCAGTTATCACTTTAATGTCACTCACATTGTCCTTCCCTCTTCTTCTTCCATTCCAACTCTTCATCAGCCAATGTCTGAATTACCCAATATCACTCAATATCCCCTTTCTGATCCATCTTGAATACTACTGAAGACAAATCTTTTTTTCAATTCTTCCTTGGTGTTATTATTCCACTACTCAAAACATTACAGTGGCTCCCTGGTATTTACTACCTCAGTCTTGGCCTTCTATATCAGGCTTTCTAGACCTCCTTATAATCAATTTCACCCAATATATACAACTGTACTTCCTAGGCCCTGACATACTTCCTCCATTGGTCCCCAGTCACTTCCAGTAAACGTGCCCTGTTCCTTTTGAGAAATGAAAACTTCCGTGATGACTTCTGTCTAAATTGCCTTCCTTGACCCAGTTTCTCAACTAGATGGCAAGTTTTATCAATTCAATTCAATTCATTCAAATATACATAGATTTAGCCATTCATCATGGTAAAGAAGATATTCTGAACAAAAGAGCAAAAGTGTTCAGTGTGGGGAGAGAGAATTGTTGAGCAGCTTCAACATGAAACATAGCAGTGCCAGAGTAAAAGGTTAAAAAAGGGAAAGAACCAACATGGCGCTATAGACAGAAGCACCACACAGTCCCTCCACAGCAAAAACCAGAAAAACTAAGTAAAACAGGGACAAACGTTAGTCCTGGAACCCTAAGTATCAAATGAAGAGTTAAAGAATTCAGCCAGGGAGGCAGGGCCAAGACGGCAGAGTAGTCAGACACTTCCGATGAACTCTCTTACAACAAAGACCAAAAAAAACCAAGTGAATCAATTATATATGACAATCTAGGAGCCTGGAACATCTAAGGCAAAGTTGAGGAATCGGACTGAGTGGCAGGGGGAGGGAGAGACGGTTTGGAAGCAGCAAGGAGTTGCCTGACCTCACTCAGTGAGAGCCTGAGCCCTTCAGGCCCGAGCAGCTCATGGGTGAGAAGTGAGGGAGGCAAACAGCAGTGCTCAGGTGGTGCGTTTTCCACACCAGGAGAGATCCAGTGCCAGAGAGTCTACTCAGCCACCCAGAACCAGGGAGAAGCAGCCCTGGATCAGCAAAACATAAGTACTTGCATACGGCCTACTGTGTGGATCAAAAACACCCCCCACTGTGAAAATCCTCTCTCCTATTTAACTCCCTGCTCCCTGCTCTACACTGGGTCCCTGACCAGCTTCAGCAATTGCCAATTCCTCTGTGCCGGAAGTAGTATCTGTCACATGCCTGGAAGCATTCTCCTGGCCTTGGAGAGTGAACAAACTAACAAACAGGGGAAAAAATAAACTGCTGGCTCCCGTAAGCCAGGAACCCAGGATAGGCACAGTGCATTGTCAGAGGCACAGGCATAAGGGATCCATGGACTTTGAGTGCTTTTCTCCCTGCAGAGACTGTGGTGGGCCCATCTCAACAGCATAGGCCCTCATTACGCAGTACAACAGGGTATGTACCTGAAGTCTAACTTCAAATATTTCCTCTGTGAAGTGGTAGGTTTGTGAAATTTGACACTGCTGTGTCCATTAAGCAAGGTCTTCGCCCACCCACATCAGGGGCCTGAGGACTGGTGGCTCCACACACACCACCTAGCCACCTACAATAGGGGCCCATGAATAAGAAGTGCCCCTCAGTCCTTACAGCCAACAGCACTGGGTGCTAATAATTCAGCTGTAAACTGCCCCCCCACCTATGCACTCTAGGGAACAGGGGCAGGTCTTCCTCCTAAACACTCAGAGGTGGCCATCAGCCCCCTGACTTTCTCAGAGTGTGTCCCCCTGCTGCAGCCAGATGCCTGTGCCTACACCAACCACCAACGCCTGTCTAGGACTGTAAGTGAGAGCCTACACCATATACTTGGTGGTTATCTACCTGGGCTCCTGAGCTGAATCCATACAGGAGAAGTTGGTGGACTCCTGAGCTCACATACCTAGTAACAGATCTCACAACCTGGTGACAGGACATTAGAGCTTCAAAGATGCCAATAATCAAACTAGCTCACACTAGCAGCCTATTTGGGCATATCAAAACAAAACAAGAAGCTAGGACACAGTAAGCAAACATAAAATAAATAAATATAATAACTTACTGATGGCTCATACACAACATTCAATATCAAAACACATGAAGAGGAAATCCATGATGGCTCCCAAAATAAAGAATCTAGAAATTTTCTAGATGAGGAAAATTTCTTGGAATTCCCTGAGGGAGAATACGAAACAATATACAGAACTCTTCAAGATATTAGGAAGGAAATTAAGCAAAACCCAGAACATGCAATAGAGAAAATAAAAAAGATTAGAGAAGAGCATAATGACAAATTTAACAAGCTGCAAGAATCCATAAAGAGACACCAATCAGAAATCCAGAAGATTAACAATGGAATTTCAGAATTACACAACTCAACAGGAAGTCATGGAGCAGAATTGAGGCAATGGAAGTCAGAATTAGTGAGAGTGAAGATGAAGCACTTGATGCCAACTTATTTGAGGAAAAATAAGATAAAAGTATTAAAAAAATGAAGAAACCCTAAGAATAATGTGGGACTCTATCAAGAGGAATAACATATGAGTGATTGGAGTACCAGAACAGGAGGGTAACAGAAAATACAGAGAGGAATGTTAAAGATTTGTTGGCAGCAAACTTCCCTGACATCATGAAAGATGACAAGATATCCATCCAAGATGATCATTGAACCCCATATAAGGTAGATCCCAAAAGAAAGTCACCAAGACATATTATAATCAAACTTGCCAAAACCAAAGATAAAGACAAAGGAGAGTCAATAAGAATAACTTCAGACTACTCATCAGAAACCATGCAAGCAAGAAAGCAATGGGATGACATATATAAAGCCTTGAAGGAAAAAAACTGCCAGCCAAGAATTGTATATCCAGCAAAACAGTCTCTCAAATATGATGGTGAAATTAGGGCATATCCAGATAAAGACAAGTTTAGGGAATTTGCAAAAATCAAACCAAAATTACAATAAATACTAAAGGGAGTCCTCCTGTTAGAAAATCAGTAACATCAGATAACAACCCAAGACAAGAACACAGGACAGAGCAACCAGATATCAACACAGATAGGGAAGTCACAAAAGTAAATCAAAGCTAAAACACTGAAAATAGGGAAACAGATGTCAATACATAAAAGATGACAATATTAAAACAAGAAAGAAGGACTTAAAAAATGTAGACATAGATTTTTCATATGGAGAGGAAGTCAAGGCAATATAAAGAAATAAAAGACTGGTGTAAACTTAGAAAAATCAGGGTAAATGTCAAGGAAACCACAAAGGAAACTAAGAATCCTACAAGTCAAAATAAAAAACTAGAAAAATATAAAGGCTCAGCAAACACAAAATCAACAACAATGAGGAAGATGAAAAGAAAATACATAAAGAAAAACGACTAGGCACAGAAAATTAACTGGAACAAAGAAACAACATACAAAAAAAGACATCAAAATGACAGCACTAAACTCATACCTATCAATAATTACACTGAATGTAAATGAACTAAATGCACCAGTAAAGAGACAAAGAGTGGCAGATTGGATAAAAACAACAAGATCTGTCTACATGCTACCTACAAGAGACACACCTTAGACTTAAAGACACAAACGAAGTAAAACTCAAAGGATGGAAAAAAATATACCAAGCAAACAACACTCAAAAAAGAGCAGGAGTGGCAATATTAATCTCTGACAAAATAGACTTTAAAGTAAAATCCACCACAATGGATAAGGAAGGACACTATATAATGATTAAAGGGTCAATACACCAGGAGGACATAAGTATAATAAATATTTACGCACACAACAACAGGGCTCCAAAATACATAAACTCTAACAGCACTGAAAAGAGAGATACAAAGCTCCACAATAGTAGTAGGAGACTTCATCGCACCACTCTTGGTTAAGGACAGAACATCCAGAAAAAAGCTTGTCTTAGTGATATACAGCTGCTCTAAAAGAAATACCATGAATGGATGGCCTTAAGAAAGACAAGTTTATTCTCTCACAGTCCAGTAGGCTACAAGTCCAAATTCAGGGCATCAGCTCCAGGAGAAGGCTTTCTCTCTCAGTCCACTCTGTAGGAAGGTCGTGGTGATGCATCAGTCTTCCCTTGGTCTGGGAACATCTCAGTGCAGGAACCTCAGGTCCAAAGGAATCGTGCTGCTCCTGGCACTGCTTTCTTGGTGATATGAGGTTCCCATGTGTCTCTGCTCGCTTCTCTTTTTAATATCTCAAAAGAGATTGGATTGGAGTTCCGGCAAAATGGCACTCTAGGCAGAAGCACCATGCCATCCCTCCACAGCAAAGATCCAAGAAACTAAGCCAAACAGAGAATACAACAATCCTGAAACACTAAAACATCAAATGAAGAAATAAAGAACTCAGCCAAGCACCAAATGGAGTGAGAAAACTGACAGAGAATGGAGAGCGAGGAGAGATTCATGCAGAGTTCCTCTACCAGCTAACACAGCACTGATCCACCATGTTGGACTCCTATCAGAGAACAGCAAATGGGGTATGAGAAAACAGCCTCATGGAGCATCCAACGGGAGACAAAACAACCGGTAATTTTGCGATATACGCTTTCCCACCCCCCACCCTTCTTCACTCCCACTCAGCCTCCTCTGCTTCCCGCGGCCACAATCTCTTGACCAGAAAACACTGGCTGCTTGGATTCCACACACCCAAACAGGCCAGCTCTCTGAGTGCCATTTGTTGGCTGCTGGTGTTGCTTTTTTCTGCTTCTTTTCATTTCTTCCTTACCTCTCACCACCTCCACCTCCTTTCGCTCAAATACCTGACTCCGTGCACCAACTTTGTTTCTTCCTGAGGGGCTGCAGATCTCTGGGAATTTGTGATATATGCTTTTCCACTCCCTACCCTTCTTCACCCACACTCTGCCCCCTCTGCTTCCTTGTCTGAGAAACTAGCTGGCTTTCTGAGTGCCATTTGTTTTCTGCTAGTGTTGTGGTTTTTTTTTTCTGCTTCTTTTGATTTCTTCCTTACCTCGCACCAACGCCTTCTCTTTTGCTCAAATACCTGGCTCCGTGTGCCATCTTTTCATCTTCCTGAGGGGCTGTGGAGCTCCATTCGAGTGTGGAGCTGCTTCCCGGTCTGGGCTTCGACGCTAGTGGGATCCCGAGGCTTTTGTTCATTTGCATACTTTGAACTGCTTCTTTGTTTTCTTTTCCTTTTCTTGAGTTGGGAGCCCTTTCTGACCAGGCAGTTCTGTGTAGCAAGGAGACTTCCCCCTCGGCTCGCACAGATGTGCAGAGGGATCCCTGAGGGCATTTCTTTTTTCATTGTTTTTTTTTTTTTTTCTGTTTTCGGGGGGGGGGGGGCTTTCTTGTTCTTTGTTTTTTTAACTTGTTTTATTTTCTTTTGCGTCTTTTCCCTTTTTGTCTTTCTTCATTGCTCAGTTTCTCCTCTCTCTATATCTTCCTTCTCGTTCTGTTCCCTGAATACCTGGCATTGTATACCTCTACGCCTTCTAGCCAGGCTGTACTGCAACACCTGAGAGCGACTTCCCCAGATCTCATAGCTGCACCAGTGGGATCCCTGGGAACTTTGAGGTTCTTTAACATTTCCGATTTTTATTTATTCATTCTTTTCTTTTCTGCCTCTTCCTCTTTCTGTTTTTCTCCATTTCATAGTGTCTCACCTCTCCACTCCAACGGCAAGCTCCCCTAGCATTCTTTTTTGTTTGTCTCTATATTTTTGGCTCCTATTCCTCTCTCTTCTCTCTCATATCCATCTAAGCTCCACACATAACAATCTCCCCGCTGCATCCTGCCTACCTGCACTATGTGCTTGATGTCGCACCAACAAGCAGCACAGGCACAGTCTACTTGAACCTACCCAGCACTGATTGCCTACCCACCCTGGTGGCTATAGTAAGTACCACAAACAACCCACCAGTAACTCGGCTTCAGCTAGACCTGCCCTGCCATACCATATCTGAGACTAACCCTGCCAATTGGAGAAGGAGGCGAAAAGTATTGTGCCCACAGACAAGCAAGCAACAAAGTATGCACAGTCCACCTACTCAGACATAGTCAAATTATTTGTTTTTTAAAAAGGGACGAAACAGACAAATCTACAATCAATAAACGAGAAAAAAAAACTACTACTGAATGCCCCAAAGACAGCAGACAATAGAAAAACATTTACAAAAACAGGACAGGATGGTTCCAGTAGGCGTCCAAAATAAAACACCAGATTACTCTCCTCTGAAAGAAAATGCACTAGAACTACCTGATAAGGAATTCAAATCTCTTAATACTCAGAATTCTCCAAGAGCTGAGGCAAAAGGCTGACAAACATAAGGAAAAAATAGACAAATACATGGAAAATACAGACAAAAAATTGGAAGAATTCAGGAAAATAATGCAGGAACAAAATGCCAAAATTAATTCACAACTAGAAACTACACAAAGACAACAATTAGAAATCTAAAGGGTAAACAACAAGATTTCAGAAATGGACGGTGTCATAGAAGGGCTGAGGGGCAGATTTGAAATGGTGGAAGACAGGATCAGTGGAATTGAAGACAGACACTTGGAAACAACTCTGTTACAGGAAAACTCAGAAAAAAGAACAAAGAAAAATGAAGAGACCCTGAGAGTTATGTGGGATACAATCAACAGCAAAAATTTGCGAGCAATTGGAATTCCAGAATGGGGAGAAAACAGAAAGAACAGAGAGGATCATTGAAGAACTGCTGACAGAAAACTTCCCCAATATCATGAACGATGAAAAGCTGGCCATCCAAGAAGCTCAACGAACCCCATATATGAGAGACCCCAAAAGAAAATCACCAAGGCATATCATAATCACACTCGCCAAAACCAAAGACAAACAAAGAATCCTGAGAGCAGCTTGTGAAAAACAAGAAGTCACATACAGAGGAGAAAAATAAGACTAAGCTCATATTATATGGCAGAAACAACGCAGGCAAGAAGGCAATGGGATGACATATATAGAATCTTGAAAAAAAAATTGCCAATCAAGAATAATATATCCTGCAAAACTCTTGTTCAAATTTGATGGTGAAATTATGTCATATCCAGATAAACAGAAATTAAGGGAATATGTAAAAGTCAAACCAAACTTACAAGAATTATTAAAGGGAGTTCTTCGATCTGAGGACAAACAGCTTCAGCTCACAGGCAGAATCTAGGACGCAGGATCATACCAGCCAGATACCAATCTAGGAAATGAACTCTCAAGGACTATCCAAAACCAAAAGAAATACAACAGGGCATCAGAGCACTTAATCAGTAAATGACAACAACATCAAAACAATAAAAGAGGGAATAAACAGCATAGGTATAGAACCTTCTAATGGAGAGGAAGGCAAGGCAATACCAAGTAATGGTAGACTACTTCAAACTTAGAAAGATAAGGGTAAAATTCATGGAACCACAAAGAAAGTTAACAAGCTTACTCATAAAAAAAAGAGGAAAAACATAAAGTCTCAGGAAAAACAAAACCTACATAACAAAAGAAATGAAAAAAAAAATCCAGAAACAAAACTAACTCAGCACAATAGAGTAAGAAGAACAAAGAAAACTTCAGCACCACAAAAAAAAAAACACTACAAAATGACGGTAACAAACTCACATCTATCAATAAATACACTGAATGTAAATGGAATCAATGCACCCACAAAGAGACAGAGAGTGACAAAATGGATAAGAAAACAGGATCCATCAATATGCTGTCTACAAGAGACACACCTTAGAAACAAATATGTGAATTTATTAAAAGTCAAAGGTTGGAAAAAAATATATCAAGCTAACTACTACCAAAAAAGAGCAGGAGTGGCAATTCTAATCTCAGATGAAATAGACTTAAAAACGAAATCTACCGTAAAAGACAAAGATGGACACTATATAATGATTAAGGGGACGATCCATCATGAAGACATAACCATAATAAACATCTACACACCCAATGACAGGGCTCCAAAATACATAAAACAGACTCTAACAACACTGAAAAGAGAAATTGACAGTTCCACAATAATAGCAGGAAACTTCAACACACCACTCTCAGTAAAGGACAGAACAACTAAAAGGAACTCAGCAAAGATACAGAAGACCTAAAGGGCACAATCAGACAACTTGACCTCATAGACATATATAGAACACTCCATCCAACCACGCAAAGTACACATTCCTTTCCAATGCACATGGAACGTTCTCCAGAATAGACCACATCTTAGGCCACAGAGCAACCCTCAACAAGATCCAAAATGATGAGATAATTCAAAATATCTTCTCTGACCACAATGCCATCAAGCTACAAATTAACAAAAGAAAGAACAAGGAATAAAAAATCAATTACATGGAAACTGAATAATACCCTGCTTACACATTACTAAGTAATAGAAGAAATCAGAGATGGAATCAAAAAATTCCTAGAATCAAATGAGAATGAAAACACATCATACCAAAACCTTTGGGACACAGCAAAGGCAGTCCTCAGAGGACAATTTATAGCAACAAATGCACCATCAAAAAAGAAGAAAAGGACAAAATCCAAACATTAACTACAGAACTCAAACAAATAGAAAGAGAACAGTGAAAAAAGCCCACAACCACCAGAAAAAAGGAAATAGTAAAGATCAGAGCAGAAACAAACAAAATAGAGAACACAAAAACAATAGGAAGAATCAACACAACTAAAAGTGGGTTCTTTGAAAGAATCAACAAAATCGACAAACCACTGGCCAGACTGACAAAAGAAAAACAGGAAAGGATGCAAATAACCCAAATAAGAAATGAAATGGGTGACTTTACAACAGATCCAACTGAAATAAAAAGGATCATAACAGAATATTATGAAAAACTATACTCCAACAAATTTGAAAACCTAGAGGAAATGGATAAATTTCTAGAAACACACGACCTACTGAAACTACAACAAAGTGATGCTGAAAATCTGAACAGACCCATAACAAGAAAAGAGATGGAAAAGGTAATAAAAAATCTCCCAACCAAAAACAGCCCTGGCCCCAATGGCTTCACTGGAAAAATCTACAAAACATTTACAGAAGAGCTTGTACCAGTACTACTATGCTATTTCAGAGCATAGAAGAGGAAGCAACACTTCCAAATTCATTCTATGAAGCCAGCATAACACTGATACCAAAACCAGGAAAAGATGTCAAAAAGAGAGAAAATTACAGACCAATATCTCTCATGAATATAGATGCAAAAATTCTTAACAGAATTCTAGTCAATACAATTCAGCATCATATCAAAAAAGTAATACACCACGACCAAGTAGGATTCATACCTGGTATGCAAGGATGGTTCAACATCAGAAAATCAATCAATATAATCCACCACATAAATAAAAGGAAAGAAAAGAATCACATGATCATCTCAATTGACGCAGGAAAGGCATTTGACAAAGTCCAGCACCCATTCTTGATAAAAACCCTCAAAGAAATAGGTATAGAAGGGAAATTCTCAACATAATAAACGGCATCTATGCGAAACCAATGGCCAACATCATTCTTAATGGAGAGAGGCTGAAAACATTCCCATTGAAAACAGGAACAAGACAAGGATGCCCTTTACCACCACTCCTATTTAACATTGTGCTGGAAGTTCTAGCTAGAGCAATAAGGCAAGAAAAAGAAATAAAGGGCATCCAAATTGGTAATGAAGAATTTAAACTGTCCCTGTTTGTGGATGATATGATACTATACATAGAAAACCCTAAAGACTCCACGAGAAATCTACTGGAACTGACAGAAAGATTCAGCAGAGTAGCAGGATACAAGATAAACATTCAAAAATCAGTTGGATTCCTATACATCAATAAGGAGAATGATGAAAAGGAAATCAGGAAAACAATACCATTGTCAATAGCCCCTAAAAAGACAAAATACTTAGGAATAAATCTGACCAGGGATGTAAAAGACCTATACAAAGAAAACTACAAAACACTACTGCATGAAACGCAAAGGGATCTACATAAATGGAAAAATATACCATGCTCATGGATAGGCAGACTCAACATTGTGAAAATGACTATTCTACCCAAAGCCATTTACAAATACAACGTAATCCCAATCCAAATACCAACAATATTGTTCAAGGAGATGGAAAAACTAATCATTAACTTTATGTGGAAAGGGAAGAAGCCCCGAATAAGTAAAGCATTACTGAAGAAGAAGAATAAAGTTGGAGGACTCACACTACCTGACTTCAGAACCAACTATACAGCTACAGTAGTCAAAACAGCCTGGTACTGGTACAACGACAGATACATTGACCAATGGAACAGAATTGAGAACCCAGATGTAAATCCATCTTCTACAAGGGTCCAAAGTCCATCAAATGGGGAAAAGACAGTCTTTTTACAAATGATGCTGGCAAAACTGGATATCCATCAGCAAAAAAATGAAACAGGACCCATACCTCACACCATACACAAAAACTAATTCAAAATGGATCAAAGACCAAAATATAAAGCCAAAAACGATAAAGTTCATAGAAGAAAAAATAGGGTCAACGCTAGAGGCCCTAATACATGGAATTAACAGGATACAAACCGTAATCAAAAACACACAAACTCCAGAAGATAAGCTAGATAACCGGGATCTTCTAAAAATTAAACACTATGCTCATCAAAAGACTTCACCAAAACAGTAAAAAGAGAACCTACAGACTGGGAAAAACATTTTGGACATTACAAATCAGATAAAGGTCTAATCTCTAAAATCTACAAGAAAATCCAACACCTCTACAACAAAAAGACAAATAATCCTTTTTAAAAATGGGCAAAGGAAATGAACAGACACTTCACCAAAGAAGACATTCAAATGGCCAACAGACACATGAGGAAATGCTCACGATCACTATCCATTAGAGAAATGCAAATTAAAACCACAATGAGATACCATCTCACCCTGGCATTACTGGCACGAATCAAAAACTCTGGAAATAACAAATGTTGGAGGGGCTGCGGGGAGATCTGAACACTTACACACTGCTGGTGGGAACGCAAAATGATACAACCATTTTGGAAAATCATATGGGACTTCCTCAGAAAGCTAGAAATAGACATACCATTCCATCCAGCAGTCCCACTCCTAGGAATATATCCTAGAGAAATAAGAGTTGTCACTCAAATAGACATATGCACACCTATGTTCATGGCAGCATTGTTCACAATAGCAAAACCATAGAAACAACCTAGATGCCCATCAACAGATGAATGGATACACAAACTATGGTACATACACATAATGGAGTACTATGCAATGAGAAAGAACAATGAATCTGTGAAGCATCTCATAACATGGATGAAACTGGAGGACATTATGCTAAGTGAAATAAGTCAATCACAAAAGTACAAGTATTGTATGACACCTCTATTGTAAAAACTCATGAAAAAGTTCTCACACAAAATGTAACAATCTTTGTTGATTACCAGGGATGGGAGTGGTGGGGGGGGGGGGGAAATACTAAATAGGCAATAGATAAGTGGTATCTTGGGTGAAGGGTGAGACAGTACACAATACAGGAGAAACTAGCACAACTTGTACAAGGAAAGGTCATGGAAGCCCCATAGACACATCCAAACTCCCTGAGGGACTGAATTGCTGGGCGGAGGGCTGTGTGGACCATGGTCTCGGGGAACATCTAGCTCAGTTGGCATAACACAGTTTATAAAGGCAATGTTCTACATTCTACCTTGGTGAGTAGTGTCTGGGGTCTTAAAAGCCTGTGAGCAGCCATCTAAGATACTCCACTGGTCTCACCCCTTCAGGAGCAAGGGAAAATGAAGAGAACAAGATACAAGGAAAAGATTAGTCCAAAGGACTAATGGACCACAGCTACCAAGACCTCCACAAGACTGAGCCCAGTACAGCTAGATGGTGCCCGGCTACCACCACTGACTGCTCTGACCGGGATCACAACAGAGGGTTCTGGACAGAGCTGGAGAAGGATATAGAATATAATTCTAACTCAAAAAAAAGACCAGATTTACTGGCCTAAAGGAGACTGGATAAACCTGGAGAGTATGGCCCCCAGACACTCTTTTAGCTCAGTGGTGAAGTTATTGCCAAGGTTCACCATTCAGCCTGGGAGTGGACAGCCCCATAAAACCAAATGATACTAACAAGGTACAGTAGTCCAGTGACAAGGGCCAGAAGGCTGAAGGGGACAAGGAAGCTGGCAATAGGGAACCCAAGGTTGAGTAAGGATATTGTTGATGTGTTGTGAGATTGTTAACCATTGTCATAGGGCAACATGTGTAGTAACTGTTAAATGAGAAACTATTTTGTTCTGTAAGCCATCATCTTGAGTGAGAATAACAGCACAATTGGAAGAGTGTAGTCAGTGTCACTGAACTGTGCATGTAGAAATTTTTGAAATGGTGTATCTTTGGCTATGTGTATTTTCACCAAAAAAAATGGTAGAGAAGTTAGAGGGTTGACATGCTGTGGGGTTGTTAACCAATGTCATAAAACAATATGTGTACTACTGTTTCATGAGAAACTATTTCTTCTGTAAGCCTTCACCTGAAGTACAATAAAAAATAAATAAATAAATAAGTAATAATTAAAAAGAAGAGATTGGATTTAGACAATATCTAATATTTTAAACCTCATCAGTATAACGTCATCACAGCGATAGAATTTACAACACATAAGGAGATCTCATATAACCTCATCACATTGATAGAGTTTATAACACATAAGGAAGTCACATCAGATTACACGAACATACAATACTCGGAATCATGACCTAGCCAAGTTTCTACACAATCCATGACAAAGCTCAACAAAGACACGGAAGAGCTAAATGCTACAATCAACCAACTTGATCACATAGACATATACCGAACTCTGCACCCAACAGCAGCCAAGTATACTCTCTTTTCCAATACACATGGAACATTCTCCAGAATTGACCACGTATTATAACATAAAGCAAGCCTTAACAAAATCCAAAGCATTGAAATATTACAAAGTATCTTTTCTGACCATAAAGCCATAAAAGTAGAAATCAACAACAAAAAAAGCAAGGAAAAAAAATCAAACACATGGAAATTGAACAATAGCTTGCTCAAAAGCTACTGGGTGATAGAAGAAATTAAGGATGGAATAAAGATATTCATAGAATAAAACGACAATGAAGACTCACTCTACCAGAACCTTTGAGACACAGCAAAAGCAGTGTTCAGAGGTCAGTTTATAGCAATAAATGCACACACCCAGGAATAAGAAAGGGCCATAATCAAAACATTAACCCTACAACTGAAACAAGTAGAAAGAGAGCAGCAAAAGAAGGCTTCAGGAACCAGAAGGAAGGAAATAACAAGAATTAGAGGAGAATTAAATGAAATAGAGAACAGAAAAACAATCAAAAGAGTTAACAAGACCAAAAGTTGGTTCTTTGAAAAGATGAAAAAAATTAATAAACCATTGGTCAAACTGACAAAAGAAAAACAGGAGAGGAAGCAGATAACCAATATAAGAAATTAGATGGGTGATATCACAACAAACCCAACTGAAATTAAAAGAATCATAACAGAATACTATGAAAAATTGTACTCTAACAAATTTGAAAACCTAGAGGAAGCACACAACTTTCTAGAAACTCACCACCTACCTCAACTAACACAAACAGACATAGAACAACTAAATAAACAGATAACAAAAGAAGAGATTGAAAAGGTAATTAAAAAACTCCCAACAAAAAACAGCCCTGGCCCAGATGGCTTCACTGGAGAATTCTACCAAACTTTCAGAGAAGAGTTAACACCACTACTACTAAAGGTATTTCAGAGAATAGAAAAGGATGGGATACTCCCAAACTCATTCTGTGAAGCCAGCATAACCCTGACACCAAAACCAGGTAAGGACTCCACGAAAAAAGAAAATTACAGACCAATATCCCTCATGAACATTGACACAAAAATCCTCAACAAAATTCTAGCCAATAGAATTTAGCAGCATATCAAAAAAATAATTCACCATGCTCAAGTGGGATTTTTACCAGGTATGCAGGGATAGTTCAACATTAGAAAAACAATCAATGTAATCCATCACATTAATAAAACAAAAGACAAGAACTACGTGATCATATCAATCAATGCAGAAAAGGCATTTGACAAAGTCCAACACCCATTCATGATAAAAACTTTCAACAAAATAGAAATAGAGGTGAAATTCCTCAATATAATTAAGGGTATTTATACAAAGCCAAGAGTCAACATCATCCTAAATGGAGCGGCTTTGAAAGCATTCCCCTTGAGAATGGGAACCAGACAAAGAGGCCCTTTACTACCTCTCTTATTCAACATCGTGCTGGAGGTCCTAGCCAGAGCAATTAGGCTAGGAAAAGAAATAAAGGGCATCCATATTGGTAGGGAAGAACTCAAACTATCTCTATTTGCAGATTATATGATTTCATACATAGAAAACTCCAAAGAATCCACAAGAAAACTACTGGAACTAACAGAAGATTTCAGCAAAGTTTCAGGATACAAGATAAACATACAAAAATCAGTTGGATTCCTTTACACCAACATACAGAACCTCGAAGAGGAAATCACCAGATCAAAACTATTTACAATAGCCTGCAAGAAGGCAAAATACTTAGGAATAAATCTAACCAGAGACGTAAAAGACCTATACAATGAAAACTTCAAGACACTACAGCAAGAAATCAAAAGAGACCTGCATATATTGAAAAACATACCTTGCTCATGGATAGGAAGACATAACTTTGTGAAAACGTCAATTCTACCCAAAGCAATCAACAGATACAATGCAATCCTGATCCAAATTCCACTGGCATTTTTTAATGAGATGGAGAAAAAAATCACCAACTTCATATAGAAAGGGAAGAAGCCCCGAATAAGTAAAGCTTACTCAAGAAGAAGAACAAAGTGGGAGGCCTCACACTATCTGATTTTAGAACCTGTTATACTGCCACAGTAGTCAAAACAGCCTGGTACTGGTTACCTAGACCAATCGAACAGAACTAAGAATCGAGACATAAATTCATCCACCTATGAGCAGCTTATATTTGACAAAGGCCCAAAGTCCATTAATTGGGGAAAAGACAATCTCTTTATCAAGTGGTGCTGGCATAACTGGATATCCATCTGCAAAAAACTGAAACAAGACTCATACCTCATACCATCCACAGAAACTAACTCAAAATGGATCAAAGACCTAAATATAAAACTGAAAACGATAAAGATCATGGAAGAAAAAAACAGGGACAATGCTAGCAGCCCTAATACATAGGATAAACACAATTTCGAACCGTAAGTAACAGTGCACAAGCAGTAGAAGAGACACTAGATAACTGGGAGCTTCTAAAAATCAAACACTTATGCTCATCAATAGACTTCACCAAAAGAGTAAAAAGACAACCTATAGACTGGGAAAAAAATTTTGGTTACGACAAATCCAATCAGCATCCAATCTCTAAAATCTACAGGATACTGAAAAACCTCAATACAATGAGACGGTGCCGGCTACCACCAGTGACTGCTCTAACAGGGATCACAACAGAGGGTCCCATACAGAGCTGAAGAAAAATGTAGAACAAAACTCTGTCTGACAAAAACAGACCAGGCTTACTGGCCTAACAGAGACTGGAGAATCCCTGAGAGTATGACCCCCAGACACCCTTTTAGCTCAGTAATGAAGTCACTCTCCAGGTTCATCCTTCACCCAAAGATTAGACAGGCCCATAAAACAAAATGAGACTAAAGGGGCACAGTAGCCCAGGAACAGGGACTAGCAGGAGGGGACAGGAAAGCTGGTAACAGAGAACCCAAGATAGAGAAGGAAGAGTGTTGACATGTCGTGGGGGTGTTAACCAATGTCATAAAATAATATGTGTACTGTTTAAAGAGAAGCTAGTTTGTTCTGTAAACCTTCATCTAAATACAATTAAAAAGAGACCAAGTTCATAATTTAAAAAATAAATAAATAAAAGATTTTTTTTTAATTTTAATAAAAGGTCAAATCATAGTGATCACTGAAGTATAAGCTGAAATAAGTATGCCAAAAGAGTTAAAGATTTTAACTTTTTTATCATTCAAATTTATGCTTTTAATTTTTCTTTGTGTATATATGTGTGTGTACTTATACATTCATATATGTTCATATGCTAGACTACTAACTGAAAGGTCAGTGGTTCAAACCCACCCAGAAGCACCTTGGAAGTAAGGCCTGGCGATCTGCTTCAAAAAGCTCATAGCATTGAAAACCCTCTGGAGCAGCTCTACTCTGCATATTGCCAGGATTTGGAATTGACTCAACAGCAACTAACAACAACAACAACATTTACATATTTGTATAATTTTACATAATGCATAGATGTGATCATTTACCATACACACTGGATTTTTTAAGGGATTTTTTTTGTTCCCCCTATCTTTTTTTATAGGGGAGAGGATTGGCTCCCCTTCCTCCTCCTCTCTCCACCTCTATCCAAATTATCTTCATTCCCAAGCAAGAAGTTCATGTTAATAACTAACTAGTTTTCACCCATCCACTTTTTTCTAGTCCCATATAACTTTATACAGGCATATATAAACATATGCATACAACCACACACAAAAAGTCTTTTTACTTTTTTTTTAACAAAAATAGAATCATACTGTATATATATGATTCTTTATGGAAATTCTTTATGGAAACCCTCCAAGTAAACTGATACAGCTCCAATTCATTCTTTTCTATTTATCACATAATACGCCATAGTATAAATACATAGAATATTTAATCATACCCATTAGGATGGCTGCTGGATAATTTATTTTCATATTTTGCATATACTAATATTACTGCAAAAAATATCCAATGAAATCTCTATGGATAACAACAGAATATTATCCAATATAGTGCTGGAAGATGAATGCCCTAGTTTAGAAGGTTCTCAAAATCCACAGTGACCACAGAAACAAACTCAAGCATACCAAAGTGAAGATGGTGCAGGACTGGGCAACGTTTCATTCTGTTGTACATGGGGTCATCATGAGTCAGAGTCAACTTGACAGCAACTAAAACAAGAAAGTACCTTAACTATGTTAACTCTCTTACATATTTCTTTTTTTTTTTTTACAATTAGTACTTGCTTAGACTATCTACATTTTTTATTGATATGTTTGTCAATTTCTTTGCATTCTGTTATTTCTTAAATCTTATGTCTTCCTTCTTCATCTTATCCTGCAAAACACTCTTCAGAAGTTTTTTTAGTGAGAACTATGAACAGTCAATATTCACTATTTAATAAGATTTTAGAATTCAAAGCTGATAGGTTTTCTTTTTTTTTTTTTCTCAGCACTTTGAATATTTTATTTCACTCACTTTTTAAAATCTACTTTTTTTCTTTTAGGAAACTTTCTTTGGTCTTTGGTTGCATTTAACTGTTTACTCTTTGTAATACAGTTTTACTACGAGATAGGAATATATTTTTCTTTATCTTGCTCAAATCTCACTGTGCTTCTTCAAATAAGATGTTGACTTCTGAAATTGTCATTCTGAAAAAAAACTTTCAGCTATTAGATATCTTTGAATATTAATATTCCCTATATCTCTCCATTTTCTTTTTTTGGAACTCCAAACGGGATACTGCGTGGTTTAAAATCAGGAAAGGTGTGCGTACGGGTTGTATCGTTTCACCATACTTATTCAGTCTGTATGCCAAGAAAATAATGTGAGAAGTTGGACTATATGAAAAAGAATGTAGCATCAGGAGTGGAAGAACACTCATTAACAACCTGTAATATGCAGATGACACAACCTTGCTTGCTGAAAGCAAAGAGGACTTGAAGCACTTACTGATGAAGATCAAAGACTACAGCCTTCAGTATGGATTACATCTCAACATAAAGAACACGAAAATCCTCACAACTGGACCAGTAAGCAACATTATGATAAACAGAGAAAATATTGAAGTTGTCAAGAATTTCATTTTATTTGGATCTACAATCAACGTCCATGGAAGCAGCAGTCAAGAAATCAAACGACATATTGCATTGGGCAAATCTGCTGCAAAAGAACTCTTTAAAGTGTTAAAAAGCAAAGATGTCACTTTGAGAACTAAGATGTGTCTGACCCAAGCCATGGTATTTTTAGCCACCTCAAATGCATACGAAAGCTGGACAATGAATAAGGAAGACCAAAGAAGAATTGATGCATTTGAATTATGGTGTTATTGAAGAATATTGAATATACCATGGATTGCCAGGAAAAAAAACAAATCTGTCTTGGAAGAAGTACAGTCAGAATGCTCCTTAGACGTGAGAATAATGAGGACTGGGCAGTGTTTCATCCTGTTGTACATAGAGTTGCTATGAGTAGGACCCAACTTGACAGCACCTAACCTACATGTTTTGTAATCTCTCATTCATATTTTCTGTCCTTTTTATATCTCCTCACCTCTACTCTCCCAGAGGACTAGCCTTATGCAGGGGTTTGCATTCCAGCTCTTCCCTTTCATGGGTACAAAGCTATTATGTGTGCTTTTTATGATGCTCTCAATCACATCTGTATAAGTCACTATTATGTATGCTACTACAATGCTTCTTACAGTTATGATGCTTTTTATAATGCTTTTAAACATCTATATGTAAGTCAGTTATAATGTGATTTTAGAAACAGAGAATTTCTGAACTTAGAAGCAGAAACATGTGTACTTCTACAATTCCCTCTAAACATTGACTACAAATCATTAGAAACTATAACTATAAGTAATTAGATAGTTGTTCTAACCATGGAAATACATCAGGGAAGTATGAGAAGTATGTGAAGTATGTAGTAAGCAACTTCCCTGATAAAGAAATGTAACACTAATCAAATCTCTGTAACTAGCCTCTGACATAAATATCTCATACAATTCCCTTAATTGAAAATAAAAGATACTAATAATTCAAATCTCTATAAATTGGCCTTGAGACATAAATATGTCATATAACAATTCCTTAATTAGCGATAAAACCTAGTATTCTTGGTTAAACAGGACAACACCTAACCCTTATCTCGTGAAGTCAATGTGAAGAAATTGTATATAAACCCTTGATTCTGTTCACTTGCTGAGAGAAGACAGCAGCAAAAGGTCTCTCTAACTCTTGCTGTCTCTGAAGACCAAGAGCTTGCTGAGATATTGCCCACCACAGTAGACCTCGGACCCTTTCTACAGGAAACCTCCTCCAAGTTCAGGAGGTGGTCAAGTCTTCCTTGAAAGACTACTCTTTAAAGGTAAAAGCCTGAAGTCTAAATATTTGGACTATAATCATTAAGCTAACATTGTAATTGTTAGTTCTGATTCTCCAGTGCTAAATGAATGTCTTGAGGCCTTACTTGCATGCCTTTCCATAACTACCTTGCAATACACTAAAATGAGTTTATTCATGACAAACCTGAGCATTTCTTTATTTATTCTTGAGTTAAAAGTCCTCCAGGACAACAGCTATATCCCCTATTCCCTCAAGAGTGTTAAAACTTCAACTTCTAGCCTCTTGGGCCTGTATTTGAGTTCGGTATACCTCTGAACTTCCAATGAATCCATTTATGTTGACATGTATAAGGTGCAGGTGTTCAGAAGATATGAACTATGATGGTGGCAAGCCTCAAAATCGTGTCAAGTGGGGTGTTTGTTTCTTTATTTCATGCTCACCTTTGAATAATATAATACTTTTGCTAGGTAAAGAATTCTAGGTTGACATTTTTCCTCCTCAGAATTTGGAGGAGTTTAACACTGTTGAGGAAATACATTAAAAACAAAATCTACTCCCAAACCACAAAACCTCTCTATAAAAATAGGGAAGAAAAGTTTTATTATTGAATAATCAATAAATGAGAATATGATGCATAACAGGCAATCTATTAAAGAGATTGCAAAGACAGAAAGACATCTTACCCTTTATACAGGTGAGTGGATACAACCCATCACATTCATGCCTTCAAATAAAATTGCTAATTTTCTAATATCTTTATGGCAGAATATCTGAGGTTATGCTAATACCCTTACAGGAAACTGGGAGACAGGGCAGGATTACCTTACACTACATTTTAAAGAAATGGCTCCCAGGTCCTTGAGTTAATACCTTAGATTTACATACTTTTCAAAGAGTCCGAGGAAGATTTTACAATCACAAGTTATCTAAACTGAATTATGAAAAAATACGAGAGGAGAAGAGCCTCTTCCCTTATTTTCAACAGGGAGAATTAAAATCATATTTTCAATTTGTATTTGTCCATACTACATGGAGAATATAGGCTGGATAATATAGGTCATCTTCAAATATCTGAAGTTTTCTTGGAGAAGAGTAATTAAATTTTATGTGTCACCTTGAAAAACAGAAATAGGGCTTTTAGGTGTATGCTACAAGGAAATGTCTTCTGGTTCATAAGGAATAATCTTCCAACTTTCAGAACTTCCAAAGATGGTGTGGGCATTCTGAAAAGGTACTGAGATCCCCAGCATTAGAGGGATTTTTCAAGGATAAAATGGACAACTAAACAGGGCAACCATTTGGCAAAGAAGTTGTAGAGGATATTCAATAATCATATGATTGTTGAAATGATTGGGCTTTTAGGTTTCTTCCAAAACTGAGAGCCTCTAATTCCTTTGCATCCTCTAGATATGATTCATAGTACTAGTTATGCATAGACATGTGTTCAATAAATGTTTATTGACTAGTTAAACAAGATCTGTATTATTCATATACAAAAATCTCAATGCCTTCTAAAATAAACATTTATTTCTTGCTCACATTATACAAGGGTTGCGGTTTGCTTATTACTCTGCCAGACTATGTTGTGATCAGCCAGATATGGGAGGTTCCATGTATCTTCTCATTCTGTGACTGTCTTAGGCTGGGTTCTCTAGAGGAGCAAAACTAGTAAAGCATATAAACATATATAGAGAGAGATTTATGTCAAGGAAATGGCTCACACAGTTGTAGAGGCTGGAAAGTTCCAAGTCCGTGGGTCAGGCTGGAGGCTTCTCCTGACCCACATAGCTGCAGGAACTGGTGAATCCAAGGTCTGCAGGTCAGACAGCAGGCCTCTGTCCCACAGGCTTTGGAGGCTGACAAATCCCAGGATCAGAAGGTAAGCTGCTAATTCAAGTCCCAAGAACCAGATGTCAGTTGAACAGGAGCCAGCTGCAGCATCCAGAGCGAGCAAAAGCCTGTGAGCTTTGTCAGAATGTCCACCTATACCGGATGCAGGCCACACCCCAAAGGAAACTCCCTTTTAACTGATTGGCTGCTCATGACAGATCTAATTATGAAGGTGGTTACATTATATCAGATTTCACTACGGAGGTGATTACTTCATTACATAGCTGCTAAACCATATCATAACCACCTAACCATTGAGAATCATGGCCCAGCCAAAATGACACACACCCTTAACCATCACAAGGACCAAGGCTAAAGGAGTAGCCACTGAGGCACACTGTTCTCAAAGCAGAAAGCAAAAATTCAAAGGGAAAGCAGAGCCAAGTCATATAAGTACATTTAAACCTTTGCTTGGGTGTGACTTATGTCATTTGCTCACATTCCATTGGCCAAAGCAAGTCATATGGCAAAGCCCAAAGTCAGTGGGAAAGGGAAGTAAACACCTCCTACCAAACCCATTGCCATCAAGTCAATTCTGACTCATAGCAACCCTATTGAATGGAGTAGAACTGCCCCATAGGGTTGCCAAGGCTGTAATCTTTACAGGAGCAGACTGTTACATCTTTCTACCACATAGCAGTTCAAACCACTAACCATT
This sequence comes from Dugong dugon, assembly GCA_030035585.1. Lineage (NCBI taxonomy): Eukaryota > Metazoa > Chordata > Mammalia > Sirenia > Dugongidae > Dugong > Dugong dugon. The sequence continues at coordinate 161,168,072 of CM057462.1, forward strand.
CCATTAGCAGCCAAGTGCTTAACCACTATGTCACCAGGGCTCCTTATACCTCCTACAGGGAACCTTAACAAGGGCAGGAGGATCCAGTGGTGTGCTGAAGCCAACTCAAACTGGCTTGCAACAACCAATTTTTTAATTTCAGGAATTTTTCAGCTGATTGTTAAACCCTTGGTAGATTGAAATCGACCATGTGGGAATATTCACACCATGGAAGTTGGCAAATTCTACGAATCGAATCTCTGTCCATTCTCCCAGTGGTTGTTAAACATTTATCAATGCCCCACTGGGGGGAACCAATAGTTGTGAACAAATAAAATAGTCTACCATTGTTTCCTTGGCAACCAGGGTCTCCAAGAGCCCAACAGTAACAATGGATGAATAACACTTAAAAATCCTTCCAGGTATGTTTCTTCTCTGTACCCAAAAGAACATAGCACTGATTTTCTTAGCTCAGAGAGAAGAATCGGTGCCTTAAAAGGTAGACCCTCTTGAACCATCTTCTGCCACACCATATTGAAACAAAATGAAGGTGGTAAAACCCATTCACCCTTTCCCATCTTTTATGAGCTCAGTTTAGGGTCTTCTGTTTCCTTGAAAACATACCTGACACTGAAACTACTTCCAGTTCCCATTTCACTCAGCAACTTTGAGTGTATCCAGTAAAATACTTCCATGCCTTTCTCCTCTGTTGGCATGCTCTATTGCTGTCACCCCACATGAGCTCTTGGGATGGTTTCCAGGCTGGGCCCCCCACTTTCGTATACAGTCCCATCCTTAAACTGGGCTATAATGGAGTCCAACACTTTCTTTCCTGCAGTGTGGGCTGGATAGTTCTAAGTGCTGTCACTTAAGGAACCCCAGGTGCAAATGCTGGGCCTCCTCCAACCCCACGCTGTCATCTCCCCACCTCCCACACTCACCAATTGACCTACACTGTCAAGATTTCTTAAACCACTGCCTGATGTCAGGGGTATTTGTGGATTCCCCCGGGAGACCATCACATCCTAAGGATCATGAAAGGATTAAGAAGAAACCAACTTGAAAGGATACCAATAGGTTTCAGCAGAGCTGTCTCCAGAAAACACCAAAGCTGTGTTTCTGCACAAGATCCGTGGCCATTCGCCCTCTTTGTCTTTCCTCTATTGCTCCCAATTTCCCTTTCTCAGCCTCTACCCCTACCCCCACCCTCCTAGAGGGCTGGTTCCAATTGCAAGACTATTCCTGCAACAATCTCTGGCAACTGGAGTGAAAGGTGTCGACAAAGAGTCCCTCTCCACAGCTCTCTTTTCACAAGAAGCATGTATCCAATTAAAGGATTTTAATTAAAATGCTTTCTGTAGCATCCTGTTTCTATTCACTATTATAAATTAAACTTGACATTCTCTGATTTAACAGGTGGGTGAGATTATTCTGAAAGCTGCCAGATGAGAGGAAATAGAAGCTAGGCTGAAACAAGCTGTGTGCCTGGGAGTGTGAGTGTGTGTGTGTGCACATGTGTATCTGCATGTACACTCATGCACTTGCACAAGTGCACAATTATGTGTGCATGTGTCTGTCTTTAAACTGGTTTTAAATTGTTCAATTTAAAGTGGAAAAGTCATAATACAACAAGGGGGGCTCACCAAAAGAAAACAGAACCCCAATCTAAAAAATTAGTCTCATGCAACATTTTTAAAATCTCAGCCAGCACTACTGCTTTGCACATTTCTCATGAGTGACGTTCCTTTTCTAAGCATCGGCTCAGAAAGTTCTGTAACCTCCATTTGTTGTTTCCTATCAGTGATGTTTTAATTCCCATTATTTCTCTAGGCAGGAGCAAAGAGGGAGGGCATTTCATTGTTGGCCATTACAGGCTTCACTTTCTCAGGGCTCTAGAGGGTTGTCAATAAAGGCTCCAAGGAGTTCTTACCAACTATGCATTACACCCTTGGATGTAACCTGGCCACTTCAAGGACATCTTTTGTTCTAGCCAAAGTCATCTACTCACAAACTCTAAACTTGAATTGTATTCATCTTTCTCCATGCCACCCCCCTTGCCTAGACCTCTTCTCCCCAAAACTTACTTCTTCCTTCCAGATGCTGCTCCCATCTCTCTTCCTCCATGAAACTTTCCCTGATCTCTCTCACACGCATTTACTGCTTTAAATGCCCACTATATTCATTCGTTCATTCATTCAACAGAATGAGCAGTGTTCTAGATGCTGAAGGTAGATCGGTGAACAATAAGAAAATGAATAAATATGAAATATATTCAGTGGTGGATACGTGCTGGGAAGAAAAGTAAAACAAGGTGAAATAGACATCTAATTCTGTCATTTAAAATTTTACATGTTGATGTCATACTTCTCCGATTAGATTGTTATTTCCTTAAGGATAGGAATTATGACTGAAATCTAGGAGTAATATTTAAAATATTTAACAATTAGTACAGCAGCAACACTGACCAGTGAGACTGGACCCCAGCCATCCTAGTGTGTCCCAGTTGGATACCAGCCTTGCTAAACCTTATTGCATCCTCTAGGCCACAATATTACTCAATGTTTAATCCACGTATTGGTTTAATAATAATAGTTGGTTTCTCATGTTATCTACTCTAGCAGCCTGAAAAAGTAAATGTATTTCAACCAAAGAATCTAAATTACTTTTATATGAAGGATAGGCACTCCTCAAGCAGATCCATTTACCATTAAGCAGGTTGAGTAAATTTTCTTGTCAATCTTAACAGCTCTTCCAATCTCTAGCTCCCACTATGTCTTAGGCTGGGTTCTCTAGAGAAGCAAAACCAATAAAGCGTATAAATATGTATATAGAGAGAGATTTATATCAAGGAAACAGCTCACGTGATAGTAGAGGCTAGAACGCCCCAAGTCCATGGATGAAGGCAGAAGCCTCTCCCAAGTCACGCAGCCGCAGAAGCTGGTGAGCCCAAGATTAGCAGGTCAGAGAGCAGGACTCCCACTCACAGGCTGTGAAGGCTGATGAATTCCAAGATTGGCAGGCAAGACCACAAGGTTTCTCTTGATTCACGTAGCTGTAGGGGCTGGCAAACCCAAGATCGGCAGGTCAGAGAGCAGCACTCCTCTCACAGGCTATGAAGATAAACAAATCCCAAGCTCAGCAGATAAGCTGACAGCTCAAGTTCCAAGAACCGGAGATGAGGCAACAGGAGGCAGCCACAGGATCCAGAGTGAGCAAAAAGCCAGAACGTCTGCTTATATTCAGATGCAGGCCACACACCCAAGGAGAATCCTTTTTATCTGATTGGCTACTCACAGTATATTCAATCATGGGAGTGATCACTTTAAAACACTGAGAATCGTGGCCCAGCCAAGTTGACACATAATCTTAACCATCACACACTAGGAAAGATTTTTCAGGAAAAATAGGCCCTTTGAAACCTCCTGGAAAAGGCCTAAAATTGCAGCTTCACTCTTTAAGTCCCTGGAGAAAAAGTGCATGATTGCAAAGTAGAAAAACGACTTTGAATTTAACCAGGTCTGGGTTCAAATCCTTACTTCACCTGCCATTTATCTCAGGTACTTAGGCTGATTAATTAACTTTTCTGAGACTCAGCATCCTCCATTGAAAAATGAAAAGGATAATACTTACTTTGCAGTTTTTTTGTTAAAATTAAATGAAACAAAGTGGTAAAACTGCATGATACCTACCTGATACAAAAATCGGTGCTTTGTGGGGTGCTGCTCTAACAGATACCTAAAATGTGGAAGTGTTTTTAAAACTGTGAATGGATAGATGTGTGGCAGTGACAGAGGACCAGCAGCAGCAGAGAACCTACAGCAGCAGAACCAGAAGACCACTGCGAGATGGCACTGGAGCCAACCCACAGAGCGAGAGAGCTGAGTGCCTGTGTGTGGGAGGCTTCCTGGCGGAGTGGGGTGCCCCTGGGCACTTATAACGGTGGAGCTACAGAGCTTTGGAACACTTGCCCCAGCAGGGCAGATGCGGGCATAAGGCCCTAGGGCCAAGAGGCCACAGGAAACAGAAGCAGAAGCTGAAGAGACAAGGGACACAAGAAGCTGAGCTGTCTCAGTCTCAAAAGGTATGGCCGTGACCTCAGGGGTTTCAAAGGGTGGAGCAGTGGCCTCTGGTGCTTCTAAGGGTGGAGTCGCCACTCAGATGGACTGGGAGAATGGTGCACCTAAAGCCAAGGGAGCAGAGTTGCTGTCCCAGAGGGCCTGGAAGGCAGAGCTGAAGCCCAGGGCCAAGGGGCCTCCACTCAAATCCAGAGACTGTGGCCAATACCTAGAGTCTGGAGGGCAGGGCTATTGTGTAAATAGTCTCAGAGAACAGAGGATTATTTTCAAAGCCTTGAGGGCTAATGTAATGCGTTCTGCTGATTTGCTTGGTGCCTGTTATCCCTTCTTTCCCTCTAGTTTCTCACATTTGTAATGGAAATGTCTAGCTTGTGCCTGTTCTGTCATTGTACCTTTGGAAACAAATAACTTGTATTCTAGATTTCACAGATGAAGAGGAATTTTTGGATTTCAGACTTGGAGTTAAGACTTTTGCTATGATATGATGGGGTGAATGTGTTTTCCATGTTGCAAGGATGTGATTTTTTTGGGGGGCCAAAGGGTGGAATGTCATGGATTGAATTATGTCCCCCCAAAAAATGTGTGTATCAATCTGGCTGGGCCATGATTCCTGGTACTGTATGATTTTTCTATATGTTGTAAATCCTGCCTCTATGATGTTAATGAGGGAGGATGGGTGGCAGTTGTGTTAGTAAGGCAGGACTGGAGCTACAAGATTGCAGTGTATCCTGAGGCAATCCCTTGAGATATAAAAGACAGAAGTGAGCAGTGAGACAGGGGGACCTCATGCCATCAAGAAAGCAGTGCTGGGAGCAAAGTGCATCCTTTGGACTGGGGTCCCTGCGCAGAGAAGCTCCTAGTCCAGGGGAACACCGAAGAGAAGAAGGTTGACAGAGAGAAAAAGGTTTCCCCTGGAGCCGATGCCCTGAATTTGGACTTTTAGCCTACTTTAACTGTGAGGAAATAAATTTCTCTTTGTTAAAAAAAAAAAATCAGTGCTTTGTGAATGATAGCTAATATAGTTGCTGTCATTATCTGTTGTTATTGAAAATAGTCCAGTCACACATGTGGTTAGATAGCAAACTACACACAAATTGTACACCCATCTTCACATGCTGATGAACATCTATGTGTGGCTTCTATCCCAACATTGTCAGAGTTCCCTTTTTACCCTACTCCCACCACCTCACAAATACTAAATATTCTCACAATATTGCAAGCTCCTTGAGGGTATGAATCGCAACTTCTCTTTCTTCTGCATATCCACTGCCTTCCATTTCTACCCCATTCCTGGTATAAAACTCTGGCCACAGGATGAAGCACAACATGGAGCTGGGAAACTGGAGAAAAGTAACCAAAATGATTGAAGGAAATGAAGGTGGGGGAATGGGAGATTTAAGACTCTTGAGCAAGACTGAAGGGGGCATGCTAGAAGTCTACTGAGTCATATGGAGGTGCATCCAGTGAACACAGATTCTTTTCATTAAAGGACAACTGCTTCAAGCTGGAAAGAGGCAAACCTAGAGCGAATAAATAAATATGCCATTTTCCATATGGATTTTATGATTATGGAACTTATTACTCCCAAGAAGTGATGCAGGTTGAAAATATAAATGGTTACAAAAATGAGTGAGAAAAACCCATGTAAGGGTGACCCATCATAGAGCTCATTAAAGAAACTAGAATATTTAAGGTGCAATGACAGCATTTACTAAATCCCACTCTATGCCAGGCCTTCCACTAAATGCAGAAGAAGAAGCAAAGAAATAGACAAGGTCTAAGGCCTGAAGGATCTTATAGAACAGGAGAGGCAAGCCATAACCACAAAAGGCTGCAGAGCAAGTTAGGATCTTATCAGCACCAACAAATTGCTATGGAAAATAAAAGGAGGCAGAGATGGCTTCTATTTGAAGACTTCAAGGAAGATATGATATGTGAGACGCACTCTGAAGAAAGGTAGAATTTGGAAGGTGGAAATTAGAGGCAGGGCCATTAAGAAGGACTATGGGCCTCAGGAGAGGGGGGCAATGGTGGTTCAGTGGTAGAATTCTCACCTTCCATGCAGAAGGTTCAGATTTGATTCCTGGCCAGTGCATCTCCAGTACAGCCACTATCCATCTGCCAGTGGAGGCTTGCGTGTTGCTGTAATGTTGAACAGGTTTCACTGAAGCTTCCAGACTAAGATGGATTAGGAGGAAGGCTTTGGTGATCTACTTATGAAAAATCAGCCAGTGAAAACCCTATGGATAACAACAGTTCAATCCCATTATATATGGGGTTGCCATGAGTCACCAACACAAAGGCAGCTAACAACAACAACTTGGGCCTTGGGAGAAAAAAGGTGAACTGGAATTGGCTTGCAATATAATGGGACCCTACCTCCCTTTCTACTGCTGGGCCAAATAATTCCTCCCCATCTTCCCTACCTTGTGGAGGCAGTAGAGAGGAGGTGATTTAAAAAAAAAGGTAATGACAAAAAGGCTACCCATTTATAAAGCAATAGGGGAGAGGAGGTTAAAAAGGATGACATCTAAAATTCCCACCAGAAGTCCCTTAATTAATTTTGTATCTAACTCCTGCCCTTTCTGCCTTATCCTCCCCGCCCCCAACACACTCATGCATTATACTCCCATTTCTGACATGCTTAGCATATGGCTCCACAAACAGGAAGAAAAGTACCATGTAACTAGGGAACCAAAGAAGAATAACAAAACATCGTAAAAGGCATGGGGCGGGAAGGGGCTGGTACTCAGGTGATTGATCAGGAGGCTGAATGAGGATTGGAACTGTTAATAGATAAAAACAAAAATATCTATGCAATTACAATCCATGATATGCAGTGTACAGAAAGGCATCATGGTGCAATGAGGGTGATAGGGGTGACATAAGAAAGGGTGGTAAGGATTTCCAAAGGTCTTCATGGGAGAGGTCTACATTTACCTCAGATGATACATTTAGCCTCTCAAGCAATTTCCCAGCATTGTCTCCCACCTGATTTTCAGTCCTTTACCATTTAAAAATCACTTTCATACATATCACCTCTTTAAAAGATATATAATTAGTTGCCATGGAATTGACTCCAACTCATGGCAACCCCATTTGTGTCAAAGTAGAACTGTGCTCCACAGAGTTTTCAATGGCTAATTTTTCAGAAGTAGATACCCAGGCTTTTTTCTTCAGAGGTGCCTCTGGGTGGACTCAAACATCTGACCTTTCAGTTAGCAGTCAAAGTCATTAATCATTTGCACCACCCAGGAACTCCAAAGAATATATAGAAGAATAGTTTAGAAAACTATTGTTGTAGAGCTGGAAGCCAAGCTTTACATCATAGTTGGTCATGTACTATCTATGCATCCACAGGACATGGATATATGGGTCAAAACATCTGCCCCAAAGCATCCAAGGAGATAACTTTCCCAAGAACTCTCCCAAAATGGACTGTGTTTTTCATTCCAGGAAGAAACTCGCTTATGGAAGAGTCTATGTTTGGCCTCTTGTTAAAAGATAAATTTTTTTTGGCAATTATGTATGATACCATTTCAGCTCTTTTGGCATTGAGCAAGAAGGACATAAAATCTGCTTGCGTTTCCTCATGAAGGGACTGAGTTATTACCCATCATATTCTTGCTAAGAAAACACGGGCAGCAAAGAATAAATATCTAAAACCAGAATTTATTAGGATTAAGCAGTGGAGTTCAGGCCTAGTACTGTGAACTCATCTATCTGCTGTTAAAGAATCAGCAGTTAAAATGCAAAAGGAACTATGGAAAAGCGCTAATGTTAAAAAGGTTCAACCACACCTTTCATATAGAAAGTCATTGCCATCGAGTTGACTGGGACTCATAGCGACCCTGTAAGGCAGAATAGAACTGCCCCAATAGGATTTCCGAGGCTGTAATCTTTACAGAAGCAGACTGGAACATCTTCATCCCCCAGAGTGGCTCGTGGGTTCAAACCGTTCAATTAGCAGCCAAGCGCTTAACCATTGTGCCACCAAGGCTCCGTACATATAGAAACACACAACAAGAAAACTTACGTTATTCTTCAGTGAAAAGAGAAAAGAGGGTGTTTCCAGGATAATTTCTTCAGCTCTCAACTTTTCTTTGCCCAGATAGGCCCACCAACACAATGGCTTCCCCAAGCATACTTTTAACAACCGGTGTCTTTCAAACTTTGAATGTAATCTTACTCTTATTTGGGGATACCTACTGATAGAATCTCAGGAATACAGAAGAGAACGGTAATCTTTCCTTCCACTGGTTCTGCTCCTACAATACAGGAAGGGTGATTAACTGTCCCATTTGCCCAGGATGACCCTGCTTTTTCACTGAAAGTCCCATGTCCCCTCAGTCCCAGGCAAACCAGGTAGGTTGGTCACCTCATCAGAACACACCAAGTCGAGTCCTGAGTCACCCACTGAGGGGGCAGACCATGACTTGGGGAGTTGTATGGAAATGGTAATTGGAACAGCATAATAGACTAATTTTGCCTCCTTCACAATTTGTTAGAGACCCAGATCTTGACTAAAAAAGATCTTTAATTCATGTTTTTCTGGGACTAAAAAATAAAGAGTTATAACATGGGAATGATACCCAAAAGTTTTCCTTTACTCTGGATAAATTCCTGACAAGAAAATCTAAAATGAAGGCTGCATCCTTCAGTTTACTAGTTTCAAATGGAAAAATCTAACTTTTGTGGTAAAATACTGGGGCTATTAAAAATGTCTTGAGGAAATCTTGGCTTTCTGTTTCATAGGTAGCAGAAAGTGAAAATACAATTCCTCAACTGTAAATTGTACGTTGAATGAATGAGAACATGTTGAAGAATGATTTTTACTGATGGCAAATATCAAAAGTACCACATCTTCTATAGCTTCTGTCTACTAATCAAATAGGATGGTCTGCAAACTTTGGAGAACAGAATAATCACCATTACAAAGGATATGCATCTCAGAAGGAAAGAAGGCAATAAAAGATAACTCAGATTTCTCATTCCAAAATGTTGCTCCATAGAGTGGCTGCATTAAGATCCCCTGGAAAACTTGTCAAGGACACAGATTCATAGGTCCCAATTCTAAGAGGCACTGATTTAGAAGGTCTGTGTGAACCTGGGATTCTTATTTTAACAAGCTCTTTAGATCATTCCGACGAACAGTGAGATTTGGAAACACTGGCTTACACAATTAAAATGGTTTAAACTGGCAAGTTTACATGTACTATTCTCCAAACTCTCATCAAGAAGGAACAGAGCTTGATGGTTCAGACGTTGTGTTCTCTTAGGATATAACAGATTCTAGAATACAATCCTGGCTCTGTCATTTGTTATCTACATGACCTTGGAAAGACAAAATAACTTCTCTCTTCCTCAGCTTCCCCATCTAAAATTGGAGATAATAATAGCAACCTCCTAGTTTTTATGAGGTTTAAATAAGTAAATACAGATCATACTCTTAGAAAAGTACATGCCACATAGTAAATGCTTAATATATGTGAGTAGATTTTAACAGTGCTAAAAGGATTGGCAGATAAGAGCTCAGAATCACAACTAGTGATTGTATATGAAATTCAGAACATGAGAGAGGCGGCAGAAGACTAAAGATAACTTGCTAACTAATCTTCAAAAAGTTCAAAAACAATGCTTCCCAGAAACTGCTTTGACTTCCAGCAAAATTCTAAAGTGACTTCTATAGTGTACTAGATTATTATAAGCACTCAAGAAAATAAGGATCACTAGAAGCCAGTGTATAATGCTTCAGTTCAAACATCATTTCAGTTGGCTTTAGTGATTTTTATTTTTAATTTCAGGAAGTCATTCCTAATATCTTCATGAACTTGATGAGTGGGAGCTCAGATGAGAGATATCTCAAGCTGAACATATTCAGGTTAGAACTCTGTTCTCCCAACCACCACCTAACCTAACTCCACCCAAGCCTTCCTCATCTCAGAAATTGTACCATCGTCTACCCAGACACCTGAGAGTCATATCAATCCCTAGTTTCCCTTCCCCATCACATGCAATTCATACAAAAAAAAAGACCTTATAGTTGATTACAACACGAGGCAACCCCAAGTATGTCAGGGTAGAACTTTGCTCCATAGGGTTTTCAAAAGTGGATGGATAGGCCTGACTTCTGAGGCACCTCTGGGTGGACTTGAACCTCCAACCTTTAGCAGTCCAGCACATTAACCATTTGTACCACCCAGGGACTCCCAACTCATCAAATAAGTCCAATAAACTCTACCTCCAAAATATACCATCCATCCTCATTATTCATAAATAATTCTGTATTTGGTATTTCTCCTGTTGAGTAAAAGTCTGCCGCAGATATGTGCCATGTGCAGAAAGGCAGAAATAGTCCCAGCTGGGAGGTAGGTATTCAATACTCGCTAATTCAATCATTCACTTGTCTTCATCCTCACTGCTGCCACATTGCTTGGCCTCACCATCCTCTCTCATCTACAGTCTCACAACAGCCCCCTAACTGGCCTTCTTACTTCCACTCTTGATCCCTACATGGCATTCTGCACACACCAGCCAGAGTGGGCTTTCAAAAATATATTTCCTATCACTCCCTGCCTAAAACCTTGAATATCTTCCCATTGCATTTAGAATAAAGTTCTAAATTCCTCACCATGGCCTGCAAGGGCCTGCATCATCTGTCCCCATCTTCCCCCATCTCCAACTAGTTCCCCACTGTAGTTTCTGCCACTCCCCCTTCCTCTTAAACATCAGCCACACAGGACTTCTTTCAGCTCCTCAACACATGAAGCTCACCCAGAGCCTCTGGGCTTGCTGTTCCCTCCATCTGAATGGTCTTCCCCAGCTTTTCTCACAGCGGGTCTCTTCTTGTTCCTCAGGCCTTGACTGAAAGGTCTCTTCACAGAGATGCCTTATCTAACTATCCACACTACACCTAAAATGTGACCTTCCATTAGTCTGTATAACTGCATCCTGCTTATTAGCTTCGTAGCGCCTATATCATTTTGTGATTAGTAGTTTAGGTTTTTTTAGCTTATTTGTTTGCTTATCTCCCCAACAAGATTGCAAACAGGGTAAAATCAGAAATTATATCTGTTTTACTCAGCATGCATATACAATAACTAAAAAACAAACCCATTGATTTCAACTCATAGCAACCCTGTAGGACACAGTAGAACTGTACCATAGGGTTTCCAAGGAGCGGTCGGTAGATTCAAACTGCTGACCTTTTGGTTAGCAGCCAAGCTCTTAACCACTGCTCCACCAGGGCTCCATTATAGCAGACGCTCAAATATGTTTGATGAATAAATACATTAATGAAAGAGGTAAATTCATAGCCAATTAAACAACTTTACCCAAATGTTTGACAATGGATATGTTTTTATTTTATAATGATGCAATATTTTTAGGGGGGTTTTGTTTTTGTTTTCTGGTGAGGAGAGGGGGAGATGGCATATAATAAAATATTTTATTCTTCTAGGGCAGCAATTTCAGGGAGTATTTAGGGGGCAAAATAATAAAAAAAACGGTTGCTATCAAGGCAATTACGACTCATGGCAACTTCATGTGTGTCAGAGTAGGACTGCTCTGTAGGGTTTTCAGTAGTTGTGGTCTTTCAAAAGTAGATTGCCAGGCCTTTCTTCTGAGATGCCTCTGGGCATACTTGAACCACCAACCTTTCAGTTAGTAGCCAAACAATTGTTTTCACCATCCAGGGGGTGGCAGCTCACAAAATGCCCCTCAAGTATTGCCATAACAACCTCGTTTTACTTCTCCCTAAGAGCATTATTTAATTTTAATCTTCTTTCCACTCTGACCTTGCACAGTGCTCAGCCAGATCCATAAATGGTATTAACTAAATTGGCCACCAGTGAAATGTACTAAAGTGAATAAAACAACCACAGAACAGGACAATGGTTAATTCAACCAACACTTAATAATGATCTGTTCCATAAGCATAGGGAGTGTTGGGAATGGGTGAGGCCGAGGTTGGTAGCTTGTCTGAATAAAATCCACATATGCTAGAGATCCATTTCCCTCGTTTCTGGGTTACTTCTCCCCACAAAACCTACACAAGAGTTGTTGGCAAGAAGCCAGATGGATTGATGGGAGTTCCATACCTACTCACTACTTTCCAAGCCTGGGTCTCTGGTTGCTAATGTGCAGTAAAAAGGCCAGGAGGTGATGAGGAGAAGGGGAAAGGAGGGTCTGGATTACCCATGACCTGTATAATCAGTCCCTGAAGATTAAGCCTAACTAGATTTGCAGAATTCCCTTTCCACCCAAGAGTGTGTGAGAAATTTCAGAGGAGATGGTAAAGTACCAGGAGCCGAGACAAGGCCTTGTTAAAATGTGCAAACATTGACGCAACTTTCATAAAAAGTGCTTTGCAGGGGACCGAGGATGGGCATTGAATGCTGTGGAATTTTTTATAGCTCATTCAGTGACAAACACTAGCATGACATATTTGGGCAAACATTTCTGGAAACTCTATCTTTTCCTTCTCCACCCCCATGGCTTAATTCTATGGTCTTCTGTTTCAGAGAAGAAATTTGGCACAGTAGAACACACAAAATGGTATACTGATAAATCAGCTCTCCAAAGGAAAGAAAAGCCCTGATTTGTAGATGTGGTTTTGCCAGTTTCCATGGTGTAAATACAGGACTTCAAACTACCAACAATGTCGTCACCCAAGGCAAAGTTAAATAAAGATGTGCAGAATCAACTGTCATGAGCTGGTATGAGCTGGCTCCAGCATACCATTGATATGTACTTGGGTTTTAGGAGGCAAACAATTTAAGCTCAAATTCTGAGTCTACCCATTGTGTGACCTTGAATAAGTTACTTAACCTCTCTGAGCCTCATATTCCTCATCTTTTAAACAGGGATAATGTAGATAAGGGGAGTCCTGGTTACACAGCAGTTAAGCATTCAGTTATCAGGTGCTAACCAAAAGGTCAGCAGTTTGAACCCACCAGCCTCTCCAAGGAAGAAATATGTGGCAATTTGTTTCCATAAAGATTACAGTCTAGGAAACCCTATGGGCCAGTTTTGCTCTGTCTCATAGGGTCACTATGAGTTGGAATTGACTCCATAGCAACTGGTTTTGTTTTTTTGTTTTTGTTTTGTTAATGTAGATGGAATACAAATCAGTTAAAAACATAAGTTGAAAGAAAACAGTGCCCCATATATGGTAGTTCCTCATTAAATTTTAGAAGACGGTGGTATTACTGATGATTATTTGCTTCAGCCAAAAGGGCCATAATTATTATAAGTGACTGATAAGTAGCCAAGAGTTTCTATAAAGGAAAGACTAATTTGAACTCCAACAAACTTAAATATTTAGGCCCAAGGGCTACTAGACTCTAAGTATCTTTCTTGGGAAGGAATTGAAAGAAGAAGGAAAACTGTAACTTTTTACTAGATACATAGTTTGAATTTTTACAAGTATTTATTCATATATTAAATGTATAGTTATTTTAATTTTTAAGATAACCTATGGAGAGAAAATTTCAAAATCAACATTTTCAGAGTAGTAGAAATAAACAATGACCTTTAAGATTGCCTAGGAATTGAAAATTATGTACAACTCATTTGCTGTGATCCTCTAATGTAAACCCAGATAAAATTCCTGGGAAAATCTTTTTGGAGAATGTGGACTTGGACATTGGTTATACCAAAGGGTATTCAGTGGATCCAGAGGAATCCCTAGAGTGAATTTTTACAGATGAATTGAGATGATATACTCAAATAGAAACTGTATAAACAAACCAAAAAAAAAAAAAGTCAATAAAAGAATAATGATCAGAAAACAAGGTTCAGTTTGAAAACTATTTATGGTAGAAAAAGTATCAACATAGTGCTGGGTGAAATGCAACGACCTTCATAAAATCACATCTACCCAGGCTTATATACCCATGACTTATAAAGTTTAAAAAATGATTGTAATGCTTGTGTGGAAGACTTACAAAAAGAAGAAGTCAAGATGGTGAATTGGCATGACTAAGCAATGTGGTTAGAAAAGGTTTGTATTTCACAATTTCACTGGGTCAGGGATTGATAAACAGACATACCACAGTGGGGAATTCAGATCATCTACTTAATTGCACATGAATCACTAAAGGCAGGCCTGGGTCTAAAAATAGACTTTGTGTGTGACAGTACTATATGCAATATCTGGGGTGTCTTGGGATTATCATCATCTAGTTCCCTCATAAAGTTCTAAATTGCAGCAACTCCTTTTGGATCAGGGCTAAAGGCAATACCACCACCAAAGTGTTTGGACACTTTGGGCTCATTTGCATCCTGGTAACAGAGACATCATTGCCCAAGACTCTGGTGAGTGTGCAATCCCCACTACCTTGATCAAAACCTGGGCAGGAAGCCATAACAGTGGAAACTCTTTGGACTTGGCTCTGCAAAGTACTTCAAAGCATGAATTCCATGACGAGGCTGCAAAGAGCAATGGAAACCAAGACTTGGCCTGATCCAGGGTGCCAAATGTATCTACAGGTGTATTTTGGTGGAGTAACTTTAAGAAAAGCCAAGATATGGAAATCTAAGTTGATCTGAAAGATAAACCCAGATCTAATTACTCGTCTTGTGTAAGACTTGTCTTCAAGAGATATCGTGTATTAAAATCGGTGAATTAAAAGACAGTGTAAATAAATAGAGTAGTAGATTGGGGGAGAAAAGTGCCTTTATTTATTATTAATGTATCCTCCTTATTCAGTTATTCAAGAAATATTTGTTGTGCCAGACAATTGTTCAGGTAAAAACATAATAAGTATCATGGTCTCAGGCTTTATTACAAATGTTTTCAAATTCATTGTCTGAAATAGTCCAGAGAATTATCCTGTGACGTAGACAAGGCAAATACTATTATTATTTTCTATCTCGTCATAATTCTGAGTACTGAGGGTCTAAGGATTCAAACGACCTTCTCAATAGTGGGTAGCTGAGAAGCAATGTAGCTACCTGGCAGGAGTTAAGAACACAGAGTCTGGAGTTCTACTACTTGGAATCAAATCCTGCTTCTGCTGTGTGACTACCAGCAAATGACAACATCTCTGAGTCTTGGTTTCCTTAGTAGTAAATGAGAAAAAGTTCCTACCTCATAAGGTTATTGTCCCTAACTTAAATAATGAGTTAGATACTCAGAACAATGTCTGACAGCTGGTAAGTGCTTAGTAAGCATTGATCGTTAATCTCGTTGTACCAAAGCCTCTATTGTGCTGCCTCAGTCGGTAACTCCTCTTTGATTCCACTTTGCTCAGGGCTTCCACTCCCTCGAATCAGAAGCATTTATATTTCAAACTCTCCAATTCCACTGGAAATTCTGACTAGGCTAATCAAAACCATTATGACCAAAGCGTTAAGACTGCTAGCCATGAATCCATACGGTCTAACAAGTTTTCACTTTCCATAGGAAAAACAGTTACATTTTCCAAGTCTATCCATCTTCCCGCATGAAAATTAAACCACCTAGGATTCTCGTAAGCATGATATCCCTTTCGTTAAAAACACTTGTTTTTCCTTTATACAGTAGAGGTAAGACTTGCCTCCAGGAACTGGTACATGCTTTAATATTCACTCAGACAAGGATCACTTGAGAATTAAAAAAAAAAAGAGTTTTAGTTTAGTTTCATTGAAGTAAAACAACTTCTGTGATTGCGTTTTCACACACTGGCCCCTCGGCCAGCTGCTGGTGAGTTTGCACACATTTCCTAAGCGCTTATCTTATGCTGAGCCTTGTGATAAATACTGGAGATTCAAAGATAAGTAAGAAGTGGTTCCTGACATCACAGCCAAAAGAAACTGGAGAGGCAGCTTCCTCTGAATGGGTATCCACATGTTCATATGAGCTACCTTGTTTGAAGAAATCTGATTTGGAAGGAGCATTTGAAAATTGCATGCTGAGCTCACTTCCTTTGGTGCTTTAAGTGAATTGAAGATGCCAAGAAACTAAGCAGTCTCATAGAACTAATGACCACCATGATAGTGACAGAAAGAACTGGATCCATTCTACCCATAAAGTCACAGATTTGGGGAAACCCCACAGCTCATGTCCAGAATGGGGAGGTGGGAAGCCCACATGAGGATGGAGAAAAGTCCTGCAGTCGGGCTCTCGGGCCCGAGGTGTGTGTTCTTTTGGCAAAATAGCAACTTCCTGCCTCAAAGTAAATAGGCTTAAAAGGCTTATGGAAATGGCACTGAAGGATGCTTGGCTATCCAAAAGCTCTTATAAAGCAACATTTCGATAAGTTAAGTGTGAAAGAATCAGAAACAGATGGATTAAATTTCACACAGAATACCCAGGGCTTAATGATTAACCAGAAAAGAAAAAGTTTTAAAAAGGGAAGGAGGGAAACCATGTTTGGGGATTATCCAAGTCAGAACTCTTGAAGGAGGGTTTGGAATGTTCTGCCAAGCATCTAGCTTTGTCAGGTCCTTTATTTTCTACCATACTACAACAACAGACCCTTAAATGAAATCAAGTTTGCATGCTTCTGCAGCCTTCTCCCAAATATGAACCATGAAAAATGTAGTCAGATGACCCTAAGTTGTGTAGTTCTTTTTCCCAGTATGTCCTTGTAAAAAAGTCTTGGGAGCGGTGTCTGACCTCCTCCAACCCCACAAGGGGGAAGAGGAACCAAGATGAACAGCCCAAGGCTGATTCCTGTAAGGCGTAGGTCAGACATACCTCCTCCTCTGCCATCTTTACCAACTCTAACACCAACCATCCCTCCCACAGCACTCTCTACTTCTCTGCTGGGTTCGATTATTCATTGCAGTGGCCACACAGAACTCATAGACCACACTCACTATTATGGGGTTTATTAGAGAAGTAATGTCGCAGCGGCGAAGGTAATTGGGACGGCGAAGACAGTAACCAACTGCACAACTCTTACAGAGAAGTGGCGCCAGGAGGGTCACTCTGAGGAGTAGACCCCCACTTCAGTCCCAGGAGTTTATTTTATAGTCAATACAGCAATCAATAGGGCAATTAACAAAACAATGGGCTTTGAATGCAGGCAAGGGAGAAGGAATTCAGGTAAACAAGTCAATCAGTAAAGGGACAATAGGTTTGGGAAAACACATCCGGACAAGTCTCAACATGCTGTGCAGCATAGAGGCCTGTGGGGGCTGCAGTTGTCAATAGTGCAGCCATGTTTAAATGGCATATATCCCCACAAAGTAACAGTTACAATTCAGGCCCAGGAACACTGAAGATATCCTTCCATCAGGATAGCCTCTTCCCAGCCGTGCTAGTAGGCACGCCTCTCCCTGGCCCTCAGTCTCTACCCGAGGCACTCAGCTTCTTCTCTCCATGGGCCGGGAACCCCAACACACCACCTCCTGCTGCTGGGTCTCTCCTGCTGGGCTCTCCTTCCTTGGTGGTGGGCTCCTCCTCTCTGTTCTGGAATTGGCTCTCTTTTAAGGTAAAACTGACCAATCCCTTTGGTAGGCCATAATTACCCTATCACACAATCATCTGGGTGGGAGTCACAAGACCGTGGCTAGAAAGGCTACACAAAGTAATCAATAATCAATCGTACTGCAGTGCTCCATGCACCACTGATTCTGCAAGCTTCCTGGCTCATGCCATCCTCTCTTTCAAGGAGACCCTCCATTGCTGAATTAAATCTGTCATGTTCCTCAGAGCCCACTTTCAATGCCAACTTCTTGGTGAGATCTTCCTTGGCGCTTGTCTTAGTTATCTAGTGCTGCTGTAACAGAAATACCACAAATGGATGGCTTAACAAAGAGAAATTTATTTCTTCACAGAAAGTAGGCTAAAAGTCCAAATTCAGGACATCAGCTCCAGGGGAAAGCTTTCTCTCTCTGTTGGCCTTCTCATCAATCTCTCCACCAGATTCAGAGCTTCTCAATTCAGGGACCCCAGATCCAAAGGACGCACTCTGCTCCTGGCACTGCTTTCTTGGTGGTATGAGGTCCCCAATTCTCTGCTTGCTTTCCTTTCCTTTTATCTCTTGTAAGATAAAAGGTGATGCAGGCCACAACCTAGGGAAACTCCCTTTACATGGGATCAGGGATGTGATCTTAGTAAGGATGTTACAATCCCACCCTAATCCTCTAACATAAAATCACAATCACAAAATGGAGGACAACCACACAATACTGGGAATCATGGTCCAGCCAAATTGATAAACTCATTTTTGGGAGGACATAATTTAATCCATGACGCTCCTCCTTCAGCCAGTTCTCCCACACAGCCTGACAACTGCACTTCCTTTTGGGTGGCTCCGGACAGCTGCCACAAAAGTGAAAATATAGCTGTCCACAAACCAAAGAGTGAGGAAAGGACACATCTGAGAACAAAGTCTTCAACCCAATATCACCCCACTGTACTACTCTAGGAGGAACTGTTAACACTGTACTCTTTGAGAATGGCCCCCTTTACAGCAAAATACAATATACATGGTGCCTCCTGCAGGTGTGCAAAAACATGGCCCTGCTGCACTCATTCATGGCACTACTTTCCCACACTTAGCCATGTCCACTGATAACCATGCTATCCAGGACACAGCAGGGGCAAAAGCATACAGTCACAGTAGTAGTTTAAAGTGGAGAAAAGAAGAAAGACCCTGCAACTTCCATGGGAGAAACCAAGACATGGAATATTCTATGTACTGGTCCATATTTAATCTAGACAATATTTCCCAAAGTGTATTCTGTGAGATGTTTGAGGTGTTACACAAAAATAAGATTCTGTGGTTTAATTTGAGATTTCTCTAAAATTTCTTAGAACATCCAATATGCTATTTTACATTATGAACTTCCAAAGTGGGAGTGGTGAGACAGTAATTGGGTACAATGTTTCCCAAACTCATTTTACCATGGAACCTATTTTTGTAAAGCATCATCGTGGCTGTCTGAGAAACACGTATAACAAGAATCTTTTAGTTTTCCTGCCTTCGTTTTTTTATTTTTATTTTTTTACAAATAAATGACACAGTATCCACATCAATCTGATTGCCTCACAATAATTAAACCAGTTGCCATCGAATTGATTCTGACTGTGGGAGACTTCATGTGTGTTAGAGTAAAACTGTGCTGCACACATGAGTCTTTCTCAAAGACTCATTTTCCAGAAGTAGATTGCCAGGCATTTTTCTGATGCACCACTAGGTGGACATGAACCTCCAAGCTTTCAGTTTGGAGCTGAGCCCATTAACTCTTTGCACCTCCCAGAACCATAATAATTACTCTTCACTAATCGTACTTAATGGGAGATCCATGAATGAGTTGCAGGATTTTGTGAATCTCCTGAAATAGCATGCAAAATTTTATTCATGTATGTATTCTAGACAAAGGGGCCCTCAGATTTTGGGAGGTGTTCAAGACTTAAAAGTAACAAAAATTCTTCTGATAATATCTTGATACAATGGAGGATGTTATGGATTAAATTATGCCCCCCAAAGATGTGTGTCAACTTGGCTAGGCCATGATTCCTGGTATTGTGTGGTTGGCCTCCATTTTGTAATCTGATGTAATTATCTACGTGTTGTAAATCCTAAACTCTATGATGTTAACGGAGCCCTGGTGGTGCAGTGGTTAAGAGCTACGGCTGCTAACCAAAAGGTCGGCAATTCGAATCCACTAGCCGCACCTTGGAAACCCTATGGGGCAACTCTACTCTGTCCTATGGTGTCGCTATGGCGTTAATGAGGCAGGATTAGAGGTAATTATGGTAATGAGGCAGGACATAATTTACAAAATTGGGTTGTATCTTGAGTCAATCTCTTTTGAGATCTGAAAGAGAGAAGTGAGCAGAGAGGAGAGGGACCTCGTTACCAGCAAGCAAGAAGAGCTAGGAGTGGAGCCCATCCTTTGGACCCAGGGTCCCTATGCTGAGAATCTCCTATATCAGGGGAAGATTGATGACAAGGGCCTTCCCCTAGAGCCGACAGAAAGAGAAAGCCTTCCCCTGGGACTGGTGCCCTAAATTTGGACTTCTGGCCTCCTGGACTGTTAGAGAATAAATTTCTGTTTGTCAAAGCAAACCACCTATGGTATTTCTTTTATAGCAACACTAGGTAACTAAGACAGAGGGCAAATCCCTTTTTGTACCAGGTAAATGGGGATGCAGGAACACAAGTCTTCATCTTAATATTGTCATCCCTTGATCTGTATCAAGGTGAGGGATGTTCCTAATTTGGTCCAGAGTCCTTTTCTAGTCAGGATGTGGAATTTCCTGTGATGAGAATTCCAGTTTCCAAGGCCCTCACCCTGGGCTTTTCCATTGACAGGCTGACTGGTGAGGGTATGGATGGCAAATCCGTTGGAGGGACCCCAGATGCCTTCAGGCATCACAGAAATGGGCCTTATTGTACAGGAAAAGGATCCAAGAAAAAACAAAGGAGTTCAAAAGATCAAGATGCATTTTCATTGATCTTGGACTTGTAAGAGGTACACCATTAATCACAGTCTTTTAAAAATTCCTATTAATGGCCCAGAGTGCTGGAGCTCCCATATGGTTTGTCTTTGTAACATTTGGTCTTGGGCATCTCTTTGGAATCAGCATGAGAATCTATCAGTGTCAGATTCAGACCCTCTCCTTCTGCCTCACTCTCTGCCAGTAGTGCAGGGGACAGAAGGAGGAACATGTGCTTCAGTGCACACTTCAGGATGATGTATACTTGGGGCTTAGCTAAGGGGCCAGAGGACTACAACATTTTCCCAATGGGAGAAAGCAGAAAACTGACACATACTCCGCCAGGCCAAGGAAAAGATGCTAAGACCCTTCTGGATGCTTAGAAAGGGACTCTGCCGTGTCTCATCTGTCCCAGAAGTGTTGGCAGCACCAGAAGCAGGGTTCCTGGTAGGGAAACAGTGGGGACTTGAGGGACTGTGTGTTTAGAACAGAGCAGTGGGAATTCAGAGAGAACCGAGAGGCAGAGCCCAAAGGGAAAAGGGCTTCCTTCTTGCTCCCTCCCCTGCCCTGAAGCAATGCACTGTGCACCAACTTCATGCAGGAGGGTAAGGTCCAGAGCTGCTGTGTCCAATATGGAAACCACCAGTGAGGTGTGACAGGTGAGGAAATGGCTAATCTGAATTTGAGATGTGCTGTGAGTGTAAAATACATATCAGATTCATAGAATTAGTATGAAAAATCATGTAAAATATAACATTTATAATTTTTATATTAACATGTTAAAATAATATTTTTACATATCAGGTTAAGTAAAATACATTGCTGAAATTTTTCCTCTTTACATTTTGAATGCAGCTACTAAAAT
The DNA here is from genome assembly GCA_030035585.1 of Dugong dugon. NCBI lineage: Eukaryota > Metazoa > Chordata > Mammalia > Sirenia > Dugongidae > Dugong > Dugong dugon. The sequence goes on from CM057462.1 coordinate 161,189,370, forward strand.
ATTTAAAATTATATATGTGGATCACATTATATTTCTATTAGGCAGAGCTGTTCCAGAACCTGGCTAAAACCAGTAATTTTAAGGAAACTAAGTCTCTCCTCCATGAGGAATGCTCACTTCTTCAAGCATCAAGTGGTGAGAGACACTGCCATGTTCCCTCTCAGACTCACTGCACGTACCCTGAACCCAGAGACAACTGCTATCTGGTAATGAGCTTGCTGAGACAAAAGGTAATCAGGAATGGAGATTAGAAGACTTGGGCTCTAGCTCCTGGCTCTATTATTAACCACTCTGTTGTTTTGGTGTTCCAGCTGAGTTGATTCCAACACATAGGGACCCTATATGACAGAGCAGAACTGCCTCATAGGGCTTCCTGGGCTGTAATCTTTACAGGAGCAGATCGCCAGGTCTTTTCTCCCAACTAGCTGTTGGGTGGTTTCGAACCAATGACCTTTTGGTTAGCAGCTGAGCTGAGTGTTTACAAATTGTGCCACCAGGGCACCTTAGCCATCAGCAAAAATGCTAAACCACTCTGAGCTTCAGCTGTTCCCTATTTCTGTAATGCAAATACAAATTCCCGACTTCCAAATTCACATATAGCTGTGAAGATCACTTGGTATAATGGTGAACATGCTTTTAAAAGTACTAACATTCTATATGCAAATTTGAGCCTTTGTTAGTGGCACCAGCCAACTCTGGCTTTTTCTCTATAGCTTGGAGAGAAACAGGAGTAGCATTCTACATGCTGGAGGATCTGCCATCTCTCAGTCTCTAGGCACCGATGGAGATGGACTCCTGCAGAACTCCATACCCCAAGAACTACCACCTGCAATCCAGTCGTCCCACTGTGGCCAGAGGTTTATTTTTTTTAATTTAAAAAAAAAAAAAAAAAAAACTCATCATGTCACTCACTCTCTGTTTAAAATCTTTTACCAAAAAAAAAAATACATATATATTTAAATACATATATGTATTTAAATAAGTAGAATCAGGGAGGGAGAGGTAGGGACAGCCTCCTATGAGTCTCATTCTGGGTGAGGTCCCAGGATTGAGAGTCAGGAAAAATGAACAAAAGTTTTAGTTGACGAAAGATTTGAAAAAGTGTATGGTGTACAGAGAAGGAATGGACACTATGATACATGGAATTCCTGTAGCCATTCAGAGTAAGCCCAGGACATCTAAGCCAATTGTGAGTCAGGCCCAATAGTAGTCTCTTCTCTGGGTTCCTGATAAGGCTGGGAGAAGAGCAGCAGCTTCAGTTAACTGTTGTAGGGGGAAAACATCACAAAGTTCAGTAAAGTAAAAACAAAGTTTTATTTGGCATATATGCAAAAGGACAAAAGTGGGAAGTGGGCAAGCATGCTGCCACAGCCACATCTGCCCAAGTCCAAAGAATATCACAGAATAGGCAAGAATGGGAAAACGGACAAGCATGCTACCACTGCCATGTCTGCCTGAGTCCAAGGAAGGTTACAGAATCAGCAGTATATATCAACATTACAGAATGGGTAGAATCATTGAAAGCATCACTTTTTCACCGATTGGCTAGAAATTGTAATCTTACATTTTGAATCATCTTTCTTAACAATCATTGGTACCGGTTTCAGTTACTAAAGTCAGGAGGGTCTTCATTGGTCCAACAAATTCCCATTCACTAAATGTTAATAGAAAAAGACAAAAGGAGAGAAGTCCTTTGGGTTAGGTTTTATTGCCCTTTTGTGAAAACTTCCTTAAAATAATTTCTGAGATTGTCCCATCTGTTGTCTTATCTCAGGGCCCACTTGATGTGTCTTTATGAGTCTGTGAGGGCTCAGACCCAGCTGGGTCACAATTCTCCATGCTCAAGCAGAGGGAATAATAACTCCAATATTATTTCCTAGATCAACATCTAAGCCAATTGTGAGTCAGGCCCAATGATAGCCTCTTTTCTAGGTTCCTGATAAGGCTGGGAGAAGAGCAGCAGATTCAGCAAGACCGGATTCAGATGATCCATCAGAGAGAAGAACCCCAGAGGAAGCCTGAATTAGAAACACTTACCATTTCTCATTAGACCCAAGAACGTTATTTATTTTGTTTCTCCCAGACTGTTTTGTTTGGCAAATCCTGGATGAAATAGCATCCTCTTTTCCCAGGGTCCTTGAAGTTGTTTATTTGTTTTTGCAATTGGCTGTTTTACAAGTCACTCACACTGAGACCTGATGCCACTGGTGAGCACATTACTCTGCGAAACTGCAGGGCTTGAGTCAGCTGAGCAGCAGACAGACCCTGTCTGAGTATAGCAAGTCATTTCCCACCTGTGTAACTGATGGCTATTACTTGCAGCAGCTCTACCAAAGAGCCTTCCAAAGCCCTTTCCATCACTGTGCACCGAGAATTCCTAAGCCAAGCGTAGCTGTGCTGTAGATACCTACTGCATCCTCTACAACAGTCCTTATATAAATACGTAATCCAGAGATGGGCCTCTGGCAATCCATAAACTATCCTGACATGTAGAGTGATTTGATGAATTGATTCACCCTTTGATCTTTTGGGGAAATTTTTATTCTCACCCAAACTGGACACTAAATCACACACTACCCAGCAGTGACGTTAGAGAGCCCAACACTCCTTGCTCTATTGATCTATACTGACTCCATCTTGGCCTTCTGAATATTCAGGACTAAATTGGAAGAAAAGACCCTATTATTGGTATGACTCATTCCTGCAGAAATTTCTGGTAAGAACTTTGAATGTAGCAGAGCAGTTGAAAAATAAGGTCTGCATTATGGATAAATTTATTATAGAAACTGAAATCAATTAAAATTTGGAACAATTGTAAATATACTTGGTTTAGCATACTTCCCTGGCCTGGTTATATTGGTGAAACAATGGCATGCATTTAATCACTACCTGAGCTGAATTTAAATGCATTTTAAAGTTTTCCAAACCAGATAAATTTAAGTCAGTTCAGTTCACTTTGGTGTAGATTGGCCAGTTGAATCCATTGTAAACACCACTTGTCTTGTAGGACATACATTACCAGGTACTTGCACCATTTGTACCTTGACAATGCTGCACAAGGTTAATTCAATGTCTGAGCTAGTAACTGGTGCCAAGCCCATTTTTGTGTGCTTGCATCCAACTGTGATGATCCTGTGTGTGTCAAGCTGGTAGAGGCCCTTTCTGCTGAACACCAAATCAACCTGATTAAGTTTGATGACAACAAAAATCTACAGGAGTGGGTAGGTCTCTGCAAAACTGACAGAAGGGAAACCCAATAAAGTGGTTGGTTGCAGTTGTGTGGTTGTTAAGGACCATGGCAAAGAATCTCAGGCCAAGGATGTCAACAGAGAATATTTTCAATGTAAGAAATGAACAAATAAAAAACTTGGTGCTCAAAAAAAAAACATTAATATGGTCTGCATAAGAACTTTAATAAAGAGGCAAGGATTGTCTATTCTGAAAAGCAAAAGTTGGGCATGTTCTGCAGGTTGTTATAGGGAAACAGAATCTACATTTCCACTTGGGCCAGAGTAAGAGAAAGTGAGATTAGAAAACAATTCGGTTCTGGGGAAGGAAACTGGAAGAGACCCTCAGTATGGGATGATTCATTCATTCATTTTTGGATCATGAACTGTTAATGAAAATCTACTATGGCTTTGGACACTGAAAGCCCCAAGCTTATGAAGACCAGGAAGAACACCTCCTGTTCTTAAGGAACTCACTAAATAGTTGGGAAGACAACATGCATCTTAGGCTGGGTTCTCTAGAGAAGTAAAACCAGTGAAGCATGTATATGTATATATATACACATACATGTATATATATGTATATATGTGTATATGTATATATTATATGTATATATTGTATACATGTACATGTATATATTTATATATATATGTATACATGTACATGTGTATATATGTGTGTGTGTATATATATATATATTAGAGAGAGAGAGATTTATCTCAAGGAAGTGGTTCACACAGTTGTAGAGGCCGGAATGTCCCAAGCCATGGGTCAAGTTGGAGGTTTATCCTAACTCATGTAGCTTCAAGAGCTAATGAGCCCAAGATCCACAGGTAAGATGGCAGGCTGCTGGCCCAAGTCTCAAGAACTGTAAGTCAGATGCTGAGGAGCTGAATGCAGGATTCGGAGCAGAGCAGCAGCCAAAGAGCTTTGCCAGAAAGTCCACATATATTGGATGCAGGACACACCCCCAAGGAAAGTCCCTTTCAACTGACTGATTCATAGCAGATCCCATCATAGAGATGATCACATTATATCAGATCTCATCATGGAGATGATCACATCATTATATGACTGCCAAACTGCATCATAACTGACAAACCACAGAGAATCATGGCCCAGCCAAGCTGGCAGTCCACCCCTTGTCAACTTAGTGCCTGTACACATCTCATTAAACCGCACATAATCTCTGAATAAAGACAATTATGCAGTCATACCTGCACTTAACATGATACAACCAACACTCATACAACTGAAAATGCACTAGCCCTGTTTACATCTTATATTTTATAAATGAAGAAAATGAAAATATTTGATGCACCTATACAAGGAAGGAATACTCATAACAATTACAGTTCTTGTTCCTGCAACTGACTAGTTGGTCGTAGCTGGTATTTAGAACTACTTTCTTCCACCACCCATTCTGTATTCCCTTCGCTCTCAGGATGCACCTCAGCTGGTCGTGGTTCTTTACCTGGTGGGGTGACCCAAAACTTCATCCCTGAAGGGTCTGGGCCATTAGTAGTTGTGTCAGAATTGGGTTGTTGTGGTTTTTTATTGACTTGAATCACAGGACGTGATAGTACTAAGAGAAGCCCTAAGGGATCTCCTGCATTCCTGACATACTCTTCTTTACCTCTATTATGTAATATCAATCTGACTTCCTCTTGGTAATCAGTAGCAATCGCACCAGCCAATATGGTAACTCCCTTCTTTGCCTGTTGACCAAGAGGCATAAAGAGCCCAAAGCAGCCAGGTGACATTCTTAACTTCTAGTTCATTGGAAGCAATGAAGTAGCTCCAGCTGGGAGCATTCCTTCCTTTGGAATTAAGACCTCTAGACCTGCAGAACCTAGGGTTGTGGGAAAAGAAAGAAAAATTTTGTGAGTGGGTCACCAGGGGTAATAGTGAGAGGTGCCACTCCCATTTCCACCCCTTGATTCCTGGCTGTGGGAGAAACAGCACCATATGTTGGACACTGGTTTACAGCATATACAGCCTCCTGGAGAACATCGCCCCAACCCTGCAAGGTATTGCTACCTAGATGGCACCATAATTGTGTCTTTAAAAGGCCATTCTATCTTTCTATCAATCCAGCTGCTTCAGGATGGGGAACATGGCAAGACCAGCGAATTCCGTAAGTATGAGCTCATTGCTGCACTTTATTTGCTGTGAAATGAATCCCTCGATCCTAGGCAATACTGTGCAGGATACCTTGATGGTGGATAAGGCATTCTGTAAGTCTGTGAATGGTAGTTTTGGCAGAAGCATTGCACGCAGGGAAGGCAACTGAGTATCCAGAGTACGTGTCTATTCCAGTAAGAACAAAACACTGCCCTTTCCATGATGGAAGCAGTAAAATGTAATCAACTTGCCACCAGGTTGCTGGCTGATCACCTTGAGTAATGGTGCCATACTGGGGACTCAGTGTTGATATCTGCTGCTGGTAGATTGGGCACTCAGCCATGGCTATAGCCAAGTCAGCCTTGATGAGTGGAAGTCCATGTTGCTGAGCCCATGCGTAACTTCCATCCCTGCCACCATGGCCATTTTGTTCATGCTCCCATTGGGCAATGATGAGAGTGGCTGGGGAAAGAGAATGACTGGTTTCCAGAGTGTCATCCTAGCCATTAGATTGTTAAAATCCTCCTCCGCTGAGGTTACCCTTTGGTGAGCATTCACATGAAACACAAATATCTTCATTTCTTTGTCCTATTCAGAGAGGTCTATCCACATACTTCTTCCCCATACCACCTTGTCACCAATTTTCCAATCATGTTCCTTCCAAGTCCTTGACCATACAGCAAAAACATTGGACACAGCCCATGAATCAGTATACAATCGCACATCTGGCCATTTCTCCTTCTGAGCAAAGTGAACAACCAGCTGCACTGCTCGAAGTTCTGCCCATTTGGAGAATTTCCCTTCTCCACTGTCCTTCAGGGAGGACCCAGAAAGGGGCTGTAGTGCTGTCAATGTCCACTTTAAAGTAGTGCCTGCATATTGTGCAGAACCGTCTGTAAACCAGGGGTGAGTTTTCTCTTCCTCAGTCAACTGATCATAAGGAACTCCCCATGAGACCATAGGTGTAGACTGGGAGATGGAAGGTAATGTGACAGGAGTGGAGACCATGAGCATTTGGGTCACTTCATCATACAGCTTAATTGTGCCTTCAAGACCTGCTCTGGCCTGATCTTGCATATACCACTTCCACTTAATGATGGAGTGCTGCTGTGCACACCTGACTTTATAACTCTGTGAGTCAGAAAACATCCAGTTCATAATGGACAGCTCAGGCCACATGGTGAGTTGGTGGCTTATGGTTAAGCATTTAGTCTCCACTAAAGCCCAATAGTAAGCCGGAAGCTGTTTCTCAAAAGCAGAGTAATTATCTACAGAGGATGGAAGGGCTTTGCACCAAAATCCTAAGGTTCTGCACTGTCATTCAGCAATAGAAGTCTGCAAAGACTCCGAACAGCATCTCCACCTGCCACTGACACTTCAGGCACCATTGAATCAGCCAGATCATATGGCCCAAGTGGCAGACCAGCTTGCATGGCAAGCTGTTGCAGAGCCTTCTCTTGTTCTGTACCCCACCCAAAACTAGCAGCTTTTTGAGTCACTTAATGAATAAACTGGAATAGCACACCCAAAAGAGGGGTATGTTGCCTCCAAAATCTAATGAGACCCAATTGTCATTGTGCCTCCTTTTTAGTTGTGGGAGGGGCCGGATGTAATAACTTATCCTTCACTTTAGAAGGATTATCTCAACATGCCTCACACCACTGGACCCCTAGAAATGTCACTGAGGTGGAAGGTGACTGAATTTTTGTTGGATTAACTTCCCACTCTCTAGCACACAAATATTTTACCAATAAGTCCAGAGTCATTGACTAGTCATCACTAGGTCCAATCAGTGTGAAGTCTTCTGGAAGGGAAAGGCAATCAAGGTCCCCATGGACTAAATTATGAATAGGGCTGGAGAGTTGATATAGCCCTGAGACAGGACTCTGAAGGTTTATTGCTGGCCTTGCTAGCTGAAGGCTAACTGCTTCTGGTGGTCCTTTGAAACAGGTATGGAGAAAAAGGCATTAGTTAGATCAATACCTGCATGCAAGTTACCAGGAGATGTATTAATTTGCTCAAGCAATGAAACTACATCTGGAATAGCAGCTGCAATTGGAACCACCACCTGGTAAAGTTTTCAGTAATCCATTGTCATTCTCCAAGAGCCATCTGTTTTTTACACAGGCCAAATAGGTGTGTTGAATGGGGATGTGTTGGGAATCACCACCCCTGCATCCATCGTGTCCTTGATGGTGGCAATAACCTCTGCAATTCCTCCAGGAATGCAGTATTGCTTTAGGTCTTCTATTTTCCTTGGTAGGGGCAGTTCTAATGGCTTTCACTTGGTTTTTCCTATCATAATAGCCCTTACTCCACTTGTCAGTGATCCAGTGTGGGGGTTCTGCCAGCTTCTGAATATATCTATTCCAATTATGTATTCTGGAACTGGGGAAATCACTACAGGATGGGTTTGGGGACACACTGGATCCACTGTAAGATGAACCTGAGATAAGACTCCATTAATAACCTGACCTCCGTATACCCCCACTCTGACTGGTAGGCCACAGTGATGTTTTGGGTCTCCTGGAATTAGTGTCAGTTCAGAGCCAGTATAAAGTAATCTCCAAAAAGTCTGATTATTTCCTTTTCCCCAGTGAACAGTCACTCTCATAAAAGGCCATAAATCCCTTTTGGGAAGACTGGGAAAAAGACTAACAGTGTAAATTTTTGGCAGTGTAGTGGGGTCCTTCCTCAAGAGGACCGGACCTTCCCTTCATTCAAGGGGTTTTGAATCTATAAACTTGCTCAAGTCTGGGAATTGATTGAGGGACCATGACTCTCCATTCTGGCAATTTGAGTTAGACTGTTATTCACCTGAGCTAGAATTCTTCTGCTTGAACAGATCAATGAAATATTTAGTAAATTTCCTATCTATTTCACTCCTAGGGACATCATGACTAAGTAGCCAACATCATACGTCCATATGAGTCAGACTATTCTGATTACTGCTTTGACTCTGTTGTCCATTAGGGTAACCATGCCCACCTTGTATTTATCAATTGAGTGCCTCCACTTGGCCCCTACTACCATGGGGTCAAATCAGCCATACTGTAGTTAGGTGTCTTAATTCAGTTAAGGCAACTCTCACTGTCATATCTGACTTACATAAAATAGCAATCACAGCAGTCTTCAGGGATGCTGGGGCTCCCTTCACAAATTTGTTCCTCACCATTGTGGTAAAAGCTGTGTCCTCTGGGCACTCCATCTCTGAGTCTTTGAGTCTAACCTGATAAATCCACTCTAGCATGCCAATTTCCCTAAGTTTTTTTGGTACTTCAGCTTGATTTAGTGTAGGCCACCATGTAATTCATGCTTCAGTGAAGCAACAAAATAAACTATTAGATCCATTCTTAACCTCTCAAGGTGAAACACTGAATGAAGAATCCATGTTAAGTGAGCCCATATCAATAACCTCATAATGATCCATCTTTATTTTCACTGCACCCTTATGCCACACATATTCCCCAGGTTTCTTTTTGTGCATATTAGAAAAATCAAGCAGTTTTTGTTTTTTTGAGTGTAATGTACCTCCTCCTGGGTCACACTTTATACTTCACCTTTTGGGGCTCACTGAGACTTAAATCTAGTTCTAGGTCTAGAAGCCAAAAGTGTGGTGGGGATGTGATTTGAGAACATTCAGCATTGCCTTGTAAGGCATCTGCCTCAGGCAATGCCCCAGGCAATGACTCAGACAAAGGCTCTCTAGACAAAGCTGGGTTAATCTCATCAGATGGGGGTGGAAGGACTAATAGTTTTACTGAGGAGGGTGGCTTAGCAGACAAAGATGGAGTAATCTCTTCAGATATGAGTGAGAAGTCTGGTTCTGTTGGCAGGCGTGATTCAATGGAATTTAGGGGCTCAGTATCCCCAGTTTCCTGATTATCTGCCCATATGTACACATCTCAAGTTTCAGGATCCCATTTCTTCCCAATCAATGCCCTCAGTTTAACTTCAGACACCTCTCGAGTTTGGCAGTTGAATTGGCATTGTAATTCAGCCACTCATACAGTAAAGACTCTGGGTTTGGTTTGCAGCAATATCAGCTCTGTTACTACAAGAAATAAAGCTTTCTTTCAAGACACAAGTGGAAAATTTGAGGTCATTCATGTGGCACTTAAGCTACGACTCTGAAGCCCTGAGCTCATCTCTTTCTTTCACCACTTTGTCTAGCAAAAGTAGGACCAATCAATCAGCTTCCTTATACTTCTTATTATGATGAAATTGTAGAAAGTTATCAAATATGGGATCACCAGAGCCTCGTCTCTCACCAATACGTGATCTATTGGTAGTGACATTTTGCATATATCCATTGTCACCTCAGCTACAGATTAACAGTGTCCTCTTTACTACTGGAAGCAGAGTCATCCACATGTTCGAGACTAACCTGACTATAGAACCAATTTAGAAAACTCATCCTTACACTTCTGTTTCTCAAGAATCACTCTCGGTATCAAATGTCTTAGGCTGGGTTTTCTAGAGAAGCAAAACCAGTGAAGTGTATATATATACATATATATATATATGTATGTACATATATGTATAAATGTATGTGTATGTATATAGATATATATATATATTGAGAGAGAGAGATTTATCTCAAGGAAATGGCTCACGTGGTTGTAGAAGACAAAATGTCCCAAGTCTATGGGTCAGGCTGGAGGCTTCTCTTGGCTCATGTAGCTGCAGGGGCTGACAAACACAAGATCCACACATAAGACAGCAGACCCAAGAACTGGAGGTCAGATGCTGAGGAAACGAATGCAGCATCCAGAGCAGAACAAAAGCCAAAGAGCTTTGCCAAAAAGTCCACATATATTGGATACAGGCCACATCCCCATAGAAACTTCCTTTCAACTGATTGGCTACTCATAGAAGAGCCTATCATGAAGGTGATCACGTTATATCAGATCTCATCATGGAGATGATTACATCATTATACTCCTGCTGAAGTACATCATAACTGCCAAACCACTGAGAATCATGGCCCAGCCAGGTTGACACCCAATCTTAATAATCACAACGTGGAAACAAATAATGACTATGTGTGAGTTTGCATTAAGAGAGGGAGAATAAAGCAAGTAATTGGCATTTTTGAGCAGAGTCTTAAAGAAGTGAGAGTTTCTTTCATGGGCAGTGTAGACAAGAGCATTTTTACCAATGCTTTCAGTGCAACTTGAACTTCTTCCTTCAGTACCAGTGGTTCTTAATTATATGCTACCTCCTGAAATGGTAGAACATTGACCAATTCTTTTTGGTACTGTGATTCTGTATATTTCTTGACCTCTGCAAACATGAACAAGTGGAAAACAGTACAGCATCAGTTAGCACAAAGAACAAATGGGAAAGTGGTGAGAGATGAGGTTGGTGCTAGATTGCCCAAAGGCACCGAGGTGAATAACTGGACCTACCCATTCAATAACTCTAAGATTTGTGAGCATTTTCCTGCAAGCTATCACCAGCCTTTATGCCATGAAATGATAGAGCAGCTCGTATTAACTGTGTCAAAAGCTCAAAGGTGGAGGTCCAATCCAAGCAGGAATGAGGACAATACTGATGGATTTCTCTGCCCTTTTTAAAAGGGCACGTATGTTCACTGGAAACTAGATGCAACAAGGGCTGGGGTAGCATGCATATAGATCGCATGCTGCCTTACAAAGAGGCTCATAAGTTCTTCCAGACATATGGCTATTAGACCCAAGCAAAGATGCCACAGCCACAGCAGGAATAGTTCTGATCTTTTTCTTGCCTTAAAGTGTTATAAAGGACCTGGTTGCTACAAACAATTTTGTGCTCAGCTAACCTAATTTAAAGGTTAATGGTTTGAACCCACCCAACATCCCCAGTGAAGAAAGTCCTGGTGATCTGCTTCTGTAAAGATTACGGCCAAGAAAACCCTATGGAGCAGTTCTATTCTGCAACATGTGGGCTTGCCATGAGTCAGAATCAACTTGATGACAATGAGTTTGGTTTTGGGTTTAAAATATCACAATCATACTACATCCAGGCACCCTTAACAAGGCTGCTTGGATTTGAAGCCTCCACAGAACTATGGAGCCACCCATTTGGTTAAGCAAAGCGAGCATGGGTTTCTGCTGGGCCAAGGTTAGGGTTTGCCCCATACTTGAAGACAGAAGCACTGCCCTCAAGAGTGCAGCCTACACCGAAAACTGAGCCAGAACGCATTTAGCAGGCATGGCTTTATATAGCTCAATGGGGAAAGCAGCAGTGCCTGTGCTTTTCCATGAGCTAAGGCTTGGAGCAGAGGCCCCTGGATGTCTTCAGAAGATGCCTCAGCATCCAGCACCAGCAACACACGGAGTAACTGGAGCTAGTAAGGAGGCACATCCTGCCTTCTGACCCATGCTTTCTCATAAACATTATCAGATCCCTTTGGCTCAGAAGTCTTTTTTGTTCGTTTGTTTGAAATATATAGTGGCTTCTCCTAAAGATAGCCAGAAATCATTTCTGTGGCACTGAGAGCCCCAGGGAACTAGGGTTTTCTTTCCCTATGTTTTCTCGCTGAACAATTAACTTTTTAAACTTTATTTCTGCTAGAAAATGCCCTACTAGCTAAATTTGATTGCTCCTGTACTGACAACTCTGCTGTAACCAGGGCCACCTTCATGTGTACCACTCAGAAGGGCCTGTGCTTAGTTTAATGCTCTGTGGTTGCCATCTTGAAATTCTTAAAATTTTGAACAAGGGGCTCTACATTTTTATTTTGCATTGGGCCCCACAGTTATGTAGCTGAGTCTGACTGAAACCAGTAGAAACAATAATTTCTAGCTTTGGAGTAACACTTTTTTTTTTTTTTTACATTTTCAAAGTGCTTCACAGTTGTTATCTCTTTTGATCCTCACAATAAAACAGAAAGAAAAGGAGAGAAAGTGGTTGAGAAGGTAAAACCTTGGAGTCAGAAGTGACTTGGGTTAAAATCCAGGATCTGTACTTATTGGTTATGTAACTGTATTAGTTTCTTAGGGCTGCCATAACAAATCGCCATGAACTTGGTATCTTAAAACAGCAGGAACTTACTCTCTCACAGTTCCGAAGGTCAGAAGTCCGAAATCAAGGTGTCAGCCCCTGCTGACATGCTCCCTCTGAAGACCCTAGGGTTATCCTCTTGCTTTCCCTTGCTTGCTTCTTCCAGCTTCTGGTGGCTCCAGGCTTCCTTGGCTTGTGGCAGCATGACTCTAGTCTCATATAAATCCAGTCTCTGCCTCCATCTTCACATGGCCTTCTTCCTTCTGTGCTTCAGTGTGTCCTTTTCTGTCACTTATAAGGACAGTCTAATTGGATTTAGGGTTCACCCTAATCCAGTATGATCTCATCTTGATCCTTACTTTATTTGTAACTGCAAAGACCCTATTTCCAAATAAGGACACACTTTGAGGTTCCAACTGGACGTGAATTTTGGAGGAACACTATTCAACCTACTATAATAACCTTGGACCCCTTATTTAATTTCCTGATCCTCAGCTTTCTCGTCTGTAAAATAGCACTACTACTTGCTACATTCAAGTTTGGTGATGACTCTGTCAGATAATGTACTTGAGAGATGCTGAATAAATCTCAGTTCCCCTCTTGTACTTCGTCTCCCTGCCCCATAACTCTATCAATTTACAAGATATGAAAATTGAAACTGAGAGATTTAAACGAGCTGCCATGTGTATTCCAGGTCTTCTGAGAAGCAAAAATCAAGCTAGTGTTAAATGTGCATATATTTTATTAAGGGAATCTGTGTGAAAGAAATGGGAAAGGAGCCAGAAAAAAACTGGAAGAGCTGTCAGACAGGAAGCAAGTCTGACCCTGAGTGAAGGAGAGAGTGAGAGAAGGTTGAGTAGAAATATCCTAGGCTGCAGTGCCAAATGAGGAAGATTCCACAAGGCCCTTGAAGAGTGCTTGAGCCACCCAGAGTCAGCTGTCAGCCTAGTCACACATCTCCCAGCACTGGTCCTACCTTAGTATTCCAGCTGTGCTCAGTAGTTGGCTGAAGCAGCCTGTGGAAGGCATGGTCTCAGCACAAATGAGGCTGTGGATTTCAGGTGCCTCGTTTAGGGCCTTTGGTCAACTATTTTCCCAGTAGTTGAAGGTTTGTGAGACATATTTTCATGGCCATCACACCCAACTTCACATTGAGTTGGTGGCAAAGCCAGATCCACCCTTGACTCTTACCTACAAGGAATTCAATCAGCCCAGTATCTTTCCTGGAATGGAAAGAATGTTGTTTTTGGGCCATTTTTTTTTTTTTCTCTGAAAGAGCAGGACAGTGTTTCACTGTTGGAATTGGAAATTAAACCTGACCCTGGACACAGAAGCGACTCTGAAACTTGCTCTTGAACGTCGAGTAGCTAAAGCAAAAGGAGGAAATGATGAAGTAAAAGAACTGAACAGAAGATTTCAAAAGGCAACTCGAGAAGACAAAGTAAAGTATTATAAAGACATGTGCAAAGAGCTGGAGATAGAAAACCAAAAGGGAAGAACATGATCCGCATTTCTCAAGCTGAAAGAACTGAAGAAAAAATTCAAGCCTTGAGATGCGATAGTGAAGGATTCTATAGGGAAAATATTAAACGATGCAGGAAGCATCAAAAGAAGATAAAAGGAATACACAGAGTCACTATACCAAAAAAAATTGATCGATGTTTAACCATTTCAAAAGGTAGCATATGATCAGGAACTGATGGTACTGAAGGAAGAAGTCCAAGCTGCACTGAAGGCATTGGCAAAAAACAAGGCTTCAGGAATTGATGGAATACCAACTGAAATGTTTCATCAAATGGATGCAGCGCTAGAAGTGCTCACTCATCTATGCCAAGAGATTTGGAAGACAGTTACCTGGCCAACCGACTGGAAGAGATCCATATTTATGCCTATTCCCAAGAAAGGTGATCTAACTGAATGTAGAAATTATCGTTAATATCACATGCAAGTAAAATTTTGCTGAAGATCATTCAAAAGTGTCTGCAGCAGTATGTCAACAGGGAACTTCCAGAAATTCAGGCCTGATTTAGAAGAGGATGAGGAACCAAGGATATCATTGCTGATGTCAGATGGATCCTGGCTGAAAGCAGAGAATACCAGAAAGATGTTTACCTGTGTTTTATTACCATACAAAGGCATTCAACTGTGTGGATCATAAAAAATTATGGATAACATTGCGATGAATGGGAATTCCAGAACACTTAATTGTGCTCACAAGGAATCTGTACATAGATCAAGAAGCAATTGTTCAAACAGAGCAAGGGGATACTGTGTGGTTTAAAGTCAGGAAAAGTGTGTGTCAGGGTTGTATCCTTTCACCATAATTACTCAATCTGTATGCTGAGTAAATAATCTGAGAAGCTAGACTATATGAAGAAGGACAGGGCATCAGGATTGGAGGAGGATTCATTAACATCCTGCAATATGCTGATAACACAACCTTGCTTGCTGAAAGTTAAGAGGGCTTGAAGCTCTTACTGATGAAGATGAAAGACCACAGCTTTCAGTATGGAGGCTCAACATAAAGAAAACATCTTGACTTAAAGAAAACAAAAATCCTCACAACTGGACCAATAAGCGTGATAAACTGAGAAAGAATTGAATTTGTCAAGGATTCCGTTTTACTTGGATCCACAATCAACACCCATGGAAGTAGCAGTCAAGAAATCAAAAGACACTTTGCATTGGGCACATCTGCTGCAAAAGACCTCTTTAAAGTGTTAAAAAGCAAAGACGTCACCTTGAAGACTAAGGTGTGCCTGACCCAAGCCATGGTATTTTCAATCACATCATATGCATGTGAAAACTGGACAATGAATAAAGAATATTGAAGAACTGACACCTTTGAATTGTGGTGTTAGCGAAGAGTGTTGAATATACCATGGATTGCCAAAAGAATGAACAGGTCTGCCTTGGAGGAAGTACAGCCAGAGTGCTCCTTGGAAGTAAGGATGGTGAGACTACGTCTCACATGCTTTGGACATGTTATCAGGAGGGATCAGTCCCTGGAGAAAGACATCATGCTTGGTAAAGTACAGGGTCAGTGAAAAAGAGGAAGACCCTCAATGAGATGGATTGACACAGTGGCTACAACAATGGGCTCAAGCATAACAACGATTGTGAGCATGAAGCAGGAACCTGGCAGTATTTTGTTCTGTAGTACATAGGATCATTATAAGTCGGAACCAACTCAACAGAACTTAACAATAACTGGACACAGGAGCCCTGTGGACCGATCTGCTTTTGTCCTGTCTCTCTGAGGAAGCAAAACATTTCCCCAGAAGGCCTCTATCTGCTCAACTCAACAATATTGGGTTCTTGGAGCCCTGGAGAGGAGACTCATTTAGTCACAGAGTCAGGCAGGAAAAAGGGGAGCCACTGCAAAACATCCAGGGTGAATCAGGGAAGCTGTCCAAAAAGTTAAGTATCTTTTGGCTATAATGGTCCATGAAGTAACTTTTAAGGTAAAAAAAGAAAGAAAGAGGAGGTGGGAAGAGAAAAAGGGAAACAACATCAGGACAGCACCTTCTTAGTTACAAAGAACTTTCATATATATTACACTGTTGACATATTACCCTGAGAAGGAGGTGAAAACAGGGACAGGTGATCTTATAATTTCCATTTTAGAAACCTGCAAACTGAAATTCAGAAAGGTTAAACACTTGCCCAAATTTCCATAGCTGATGAAAGGCAAAGCTGGAAGTCCAGCCCCTGCCTTCTGCCCTCCTCCGTGAAGGACTGGGTCTACACAACACCAATGAAGCCCTTCAGTTGAATCATAGAAAATGTTATTTCAGCAAATCATTATTCTGGCAGCTCAGTGGCCTCCCTCAGCTTTCTTAGAGCTCTAGAGCCCAGGATACATAATCACTGCCAACACTTATGGAAGAGAAGTAGGAGGATCACCAGGACAGTACAGCCAAATTCATGAATCAAAAGTGAACAGATGGTGGGCAGAGGAGAAGGGAAGGAAGGAGGAAACAAGAAATCTAGTCCTAATTAGGTATGAATCCAAATAAATGGGATGCTTTAAAACTAATTTGTTTAGCTTTATTGTTTTCACCTAAGTGAGATATTAGTAGAAATACTTCAAAGGCTTGCCTTAAGGAACAAGAATAATTTGTAATATAGGTTTCTCATTAGCTCAAATGACTCTAATTCAGAGTTTTTAATGCTTGGAAGAAGGTCTAGTCCTTAGCTTGCATTTCTAGTATATAGTTTAAAAGATGGAAAAAGTCACTTAGTGGGAGAAAAAAAATAAGAACATGGAGGGGACTTGCTGTTAACCCACCTGAATGAAAAATTAAAACCATTTTCTCCATTTAGAAGCATTGAATTGTTTGTCAAAAAAAGAAACACACACAATGAGTTAGGCTTATTCACTAAAAACAAATCTAAAAGGAGGTAAGATGTAACCTGGTTGAAAATAATAGAATAAAGCCAAATTTAATTTTTAAATATTATTTTATTCTTTCTTAATGCTTAATTCAGGCCATCTTTCTTATATTCTACTTCCTTTCTACCACCACCCCCACAACTTCACACATACACACCCTGCTCAGTCTAAATTAAAGAAATTTTACTGTGTTTGCATGGTAAATTTGTAAAAGCGTGTTTCCACCCATGATGCCAAGTGAGAAAGTAGAAGCCCACAGCCGCAAAATCATAGAACTGAAGCTTCTACCAAGTTTGGGAATCCCTTCGACAGTATCTTTGACAGATACTCCTTCAGCCTCCACAGAAACTCTGTGAGGGATCATTCGTCTTTATAGTAAGGCTCCAACATCTAAAAAAATCATTTCTTTACATCAAGTTGAAACTGACCCTACAACTATTTGAAGATATTTATTATATCATCCATTCATCTTCTCCTTTCTGGGTTATACATGACATTCGTGAAGAGGTTGATCTCATTTCTTTAAACATAATAACTTGTCATTATTCTTCTTTAAATATAGTACATAGATATAAACTGTGCTACCACTGAATTTGTTTTCCCTTCTTTAATAATGAGGCTAATAATAGTATCTACTTTATAGGTTTCTACTGAATAATAAAAGAAATAGCCCAGACTGTTAGTCTCACCAATACCTGTGTTCTGTTCATTCTTTTGGGTACACGGCTGGACTACATTTCCCAGTCTCCCTTGCAGGAGAGGCCGCATGACTGAGTTCTAGGCAATGGAAGGTAGGCAGAATTAATACCTGTCACTTCCAGATCTACTCTACCCCTCCAAAATTTTCTATATGTGATAGTCCTTCTTTTCCTAATGACCTGGTGAGTGGAGAGAACTCCAAGGACCCAGAGGGAGGTGGAGCAGCAAGATAGAAAGAATCTCTGCATAACTTTGTAGAGCAGAACATCCTCTACCCCCATCTCTCACCTGATCCCCTACTGGAGTGTAACAGAAGAAGAAATAAATTTTTATTTTATTAAGTCACTGAGATTTTAAAGTTGTTTTAACAGTTACCCTAATACTACTATGTACATAAAGCTAACGCATTCACGTAAAAACACAGGGCCAGACATAGAGTAAGTACTCAATAAACATTAACTACTACTGTTTTTACCACTACCATTGACACTAATAGTACTTCTATCACTACTTTTGTTACTACCTACTACTCCCACTACTAGAAAAATATTCTAACTGGGGTACAGTGTATTATCTATTAGCTCTCTTAATCTAGTCACTTCAGCCTGAAAATGAATCCATTATTTTAGGAGTTACGACATACTTTGGCTCATATTGAAATTCCAATTAACAACTTCAAAAAGAAAAAAAAAGCCAGATCTTTTCACATGTGCTCCTTTCAATGTAGTTCTCTTTTCTGTACTTTCCAGAACTCCAACTTTTAGAATTGAAAAATAACAATAAATATGCACCTCTGTTGAATTTGCTGATTTTAATTATTGATACATTTAGAAGTCTTTCAATATAATTTGAATCTTGATTCTGTGATTCAGTATATAATTTTCCTCTCTCAGTTTTTATATAAGCTACAAATGTTGATATTTTGCAATCTATTTTCATCCAAATTGCTGATGAAAATGTTGAAGAGGACAAGGGCAAGTACAGAACCCTGTGATGTATTCCTTAGCACTCTCTTAAGAGTTTAGACTAGTCCACTCATTAACAGTATTTGAGTTCTACAGTCTCAGACCCTTCTGTCATCCTATCCATGTCTCACCATCTTGTCCACAAAATATCTTGAAATCTTTGTCAAATGTCCCTTTAATAGTGTAATTAACTACCTTATAGCATTCTCTTAATCAATCAATAACTTCACAAAATGATAAAATATGATTTGCTTGGAATGCCTTTATCTTAATGATCTGGGGCTGGTTCTTAGTAACCATTGATGTCTTTTCTAAGCACTCTCAAATCATCTGCTTAATAATCTATTCCAGAATTTTGCCTGGGATTGACACTAAGTCTATAGTATTTAAACGCTCTTCCTACCAACTGCCCTTTCAAAATAATGACATTTTCTCTTTTCCAGTTTTCTAGGATCTCTCTCAGTACTCATGATTTCTTAGCCATTACCAGCAATGGTTGTATCATTTCATCTATCAGTTTTTTTAGAACCCAGGATATAATTCACCTGATCTGAAGCTCTGAACTCAGTGAAGTCTGACATCCCATTCCCCTAGTCATAGAAAGGGCTTGCAGGTACCATATGCTGTAACCATGGCTACAAATAATCCCCAGAGAAGGTCAGAAAACTTTATCTTATTTATGGAGCACCTCCAGGCTGGGAAACCTGGGTACCCACTCAGCTAGTGCTGAAGGTCTGGTATGTACAAGACATTTTACACACACATCCATTTAATCTTAACCACAACCCTACAAAAACTGAAGTTCAGGGAAGAAAATTGGCAAAGGTTACACAAAATCAGGCTGGGTCGGGAGTCAAACCCCGGTCTGTTTAACTCCAAACCCTGACTCTGCCCCCTGAGCTATACCTACCTTCTCACTACTGCTCTCCTATTGTATTCTCAGCTATCTTGGGCTTCAATTCCTTTAAATTATGTCCGTTCTACACTTTACTGTATTAAGACATTTCTCCTTGGCGAAGAAAATTGGAACTTGTCAGAAACTGAGGAGCTTTGCTTCCTCTGTTGTCTGACATATATAACAACATTCATGAAATTGTTGAGCATGTTCTAAACTTAGCAAAAGGAGATTCATCATTTTTTGCAAGTTTATTCTGCACTTTTGCTTTTGATCCAAGCCTCAGCCTCATATTTAGCTTAAAATCCTCTTGGTCATGTTAGTGAGTCTTGGTCCTTCTGGGTCCTCAGGATATACATTGTGCTGTTTATCAGAAGCCCATCTTTCTTATATCAAATACTATTCTTCAAACCCCTCTTAAATGTCAGGGCTCTTCCCATGTCCTTCTTTCTGTGAAGCCTTATTTTCAACTGGAAAATTCTTCTTATTGCCCTACCCACCCTCCTTTAATCCCATCCTCTGCTCTAGTTGAGTCACAAGCTAAAGGCATTGCTGTTAAACTATCCCTTGGTATGAGCTGATGAACACTCCAAGTCTTCCTTTACCTGGGAGCATTCTCTCCTTCGGAAGGGACAGATAAAGTGAAGTCTAATGGTTCCAAGCACAACCTTTAGATTGCTTGGGTCCAAATAGTGACTCTATCACCTACTACTTCTGTGACCTTGAGCAATTTATTTAGCCTGTCAGGGCCTTGGTTCTTTATCTGCAGGGCTCTCAATTTATTTAAACTCCTTGTACATTGGTTTCTTTATCTGTAAGATGGGGATAATAGTTTTGCTAGGATAAATGTTGGCTATTACTTATCACCGAGTGAATCTTAATGTTGGCATTTTTGTCTTCTGTTAAATGAAAGAAGAAATATTTGAAGGTTGAGAGTCCTGAAGATGGCCAATATATTCATACCATGTGAGTGGTTACCTTGTCTCCTTCGCAATAAGCAGCAACAGAATTTCTGACTTGTAAATGTCATCACATCCAAGCCAGATGGACAAAGCTGCAAACTCACATGTCAGTGAAGCAGACCATATGAAGACTCTGTCAAACTGGAGAACTCATGACCCTTCTGAAGAGGGCAGCCCTCCCCAGCTTCCACAGGAAACTGTGGCCTCGGTATTACCAGATCTTCTTTCAATTGTTTTCCCAAGAGACATCAGAAATTCAAGCTTTTATGTGAAATATCCCAATTTTTAAGTGTAGGCAAATTATTTTTTAAATGTTGAGAGATTTTAACAGCATGCCACCAGTTTTCAACCTCTAACCTAAAGTCTGAAGTCTGACTTCCCATTCCCTTAGTCACAGAAAGCACTTGTTAACTACCACAAGCTGTAACCATGACTACAGATAATCCCAGAGACAGATCAAGAAACTTTATCTTATTTATGGAGCACCTCCAGGCTGGGTAACCTGCGTGTCCACTCAGCTTTGTGCTAGAGTCACCTTTTCTTGCCACAGATATTGATTTACCTCAAGACTGCTCCTGTCAGATCCCCCAGAATCTCTAGGGCAAATTCCTGGCCCATCCCAAGATTCCAGGCACTCTCCAGAGATCTTATTTATGGTGTCAATTACTAATGGTCCTGAGATTAAGAACCTGGTAGAACAGATGCCAGGAAAGCTGTTGCTAAAAGTGTCTATGTATGGTTAGAGGCAAGGAGAACCCTGCCCCTGCCCTGCCCATCTGTGGAAGAGAGGGGGAGGTTATTGGAGCCAGCACCAAATGTGTTCA
The DNA here is from genome assembly GCA_030035585.1 of Dugong dugon. Classification (NCBI taxonomy): domain Eukaryota; kingdom Metazoa; phylum Chordata; class Mammalia; order Sirenia; family Dugongidae; genus Dugong; species Dugong dugon. Next base: position 161,210,450 of record CM057462.1, read on the forward strand.
CTGTCAGGTCTGCCTAAACCTACAAGATGATCCATTTGGGGAAACCAGGGCTGGTGGCAGCTGTTCAGTAAGCCTTGTTCATTTGAGGATTATGAGAGAACTGAAGAAGCCTTGATAAGTCACTAAGAGCCAAGTCTATCTTTGGGATCCAACATAATTTTCCAGTAGACTTGTTCCATAAACAGCTAGTGCTAGGGTTAGTTAAGATTTAATGCCTACAGATGGTCAAAATATGTATTTTAAAAATTCATTGAAGTATTGTTTGTACTGGCAAAAAAAAAGCAAAATAATAATAAAATAGGAAACCTAAATGTTTATAGAAAACTGGTTAAAAAATACACAGTACATCTACACTATGGAATAATATGCAGCCAGCTATGGGATAAATGAATTTATTTTAAAGCTCTATAGAATAGGTATGGTGCTGTCACTTTTTCGTTAAAACAAATAAAGAAAAGTAGAAAGCAAGTAAATAAAAACTATGTGAATGTATATTTAAGCATGAGTATATATATGAGCATGGGGCTGAATAGACCTAGGGAAAAAAAGCTGTAAAGATAAACATGAAATAATTAATAGTATGTCAGGGTATACTTTTTATTTTTATTGCATATACTTTAGTATTTTATTTTGTTACAACAAGCAAGAATTACTTTTGGAAATTTTAAAAAAGTGAATATTTAAAGAAAAGATTTCATCCTTATCAGATCAAAGCAACTCATATTAATTTAACACCAGTTATGACTCCAGTACTGTGATATCTGCCATTAAAAATATGAAATGAAATAAATTTTTTTAAAAAACATAAAATTCTTTCTATCCTTAACTTTTATAATTCAGTAAAAAAAACAAAACCGGCTATTGTCAACTCGATTCCAACTCATGGCAACCCATGCATGACATGTATTTCAGAGTAGAATTGTTCTCCATAAAATCTTCCTGGCCACAACTTTTGAAAGCAGATCACCAGGCCTGTCTTCTGAGGTGCCTCTGGGTGGGTTTGAACCACCAATCTTTCAGCTAGTAGTTGAGCACTTAACCGTTTGTGCTACCCAGGAACTCCTATACTCCTCTAAAACCCAAAAACCAAACCCATTACCATCGAGTCGATTCCAACTCATAACAACTCTACAGGACAGAGTAAGACTGACCCACAGGGTTTCTTTCCAAGAAGCGGTTGGTGGATTTGAACTGCTGACTTTCTAACCACTGAACCACCAGGGTTCCAGGGTGCCATTAGAGGATGCTAAATATGTGTTAAGTTTATAAATACTATTTAAACCCAAGTAATCAGTTCTTTCCCCTACCATAATTCCAAGACAGCTATCAGTATTCCTGTTTTACAGATGAAGGAAATTGAGGATCAGAGAAGCTGAATGCCAGTAAGTAGAAGAACTGGGTTCTGTCTCTAAATCCAGGAAGCTTCACTACATAATGCAGAAAGGTAAATGTCTACTTTGGTGTTTCATACTTCTCAGAGTGCCATGACTTTGAAGAAAAAAAGATATTCCAAGGAAAACTAATCAAGAAGCATTTGGAAGTGCTATAGCAGAGATACAGATAACACAACATTTGCTATTTCAACATTTTTCAAGTGTATAATTTAGTGACACCAATTACATCAATCATGTTGTGCAACCATTACCGATATCGACTGTCAAATTTTCCATCACCATAAACATAAACTCAATGCTTCCTAAACAATCTCTATTTTAAAGACAGGAAACCAAGGCCCAGCCCAGGGAGGCCTGAAGACTGTCAAGGCAGTTGACTAGTGGCAGGGCTGGGACTTGGACCCGCTACTCCTTCTGCCCATGAAGGCCATGGGCCTGAGTGATCCAGTGAAACATCAAATGAGCATTCCTGGTTATCCAGCTTACCAGGCAAGTGCTCTCACCGATTGCAATCTTACTCAAGCAAGATTCCCACTTGTACAAAATTTCCCTGGGTCAGCATTATTAGAGCAGGCAGTCGTAATATTCCAATCACGTCTTTTGGGAATAGCTTTTGCTAACACATTATTTTCTATTGGGAAGACAAATGAACAAACACCAGCACAGCTAACATTTATCAGGCACCTAGCATATGGTTCTCACTAAAATCAGGGCTTTTGATTAAATTATCTTTTAACAATCTGGGAGGTAGATTATGATCTTCTTTTTTTTTTTTATTGTACTTCAGGTGAAGGTTTACAGAACAAATATTTTCTCATGAAACAGTAGTACACATATTGTTTTATGACATTGGTTAACAACCCCACGACATGTCAACCCTTCTCAACCTTTTTTTTTTTTTTGGTGAAAATATACGTAGCCAAAGATACACCGTTTCAAAAATATCTACATGCACAGTTCAGTGACATAGACTACGCTCTTCCAATTGTGCAGCTATTCTCACTTTAGATGAAGGTTTACAGAATAAAATAGTTTCTCATTAAACAGTTAGTATACATGTTGCCTTATGACAATGGTTAACAACCTCACAACACATCAACACTATCCTTACTCAACCTTGGGTTTCCTATCACCAGCTTTCCCGTCCCCTTCTGCCTTCTGGCCCTTGTCCCTGGACTGCTGTGCCTCATTAGTCCCACTTGGTTTTATGGGGCTGTTCACTCCCAGGCTGAACGGTGAACCTCGGAGGTGACTTCACCACTGAGCTAAAAGGATGTCTGGGGGCCATACTCTCAGGGTTTCTCCAGTCTCCTTTAGGCTAGTAAATCTGGTCCTTTTTTTGTGAGTTAGAATTTTGTTCTATATCCTTCTTCAGCTCTGTCCAGAACCCTCTGTGACCTCTATTATAAAAACCCACGAAAAGGTTCACACACAAAAAGTAACAATCTTTGTTGGTTACCAGGGATGGGAGGGGTGGGGGGAAAATACTAAATAGGCAATAGACAAGTGGTATCTTGGGTGAAGGGTGAGACAGTACACAATACTGGGGAAACCAGCACTACTTGTGCAAGGAAAGGTCATGGAAGCTCCATAGACACATACAAACTCCCTGAGGGACCGAATTGCTGGGCAGAGGGTGGTGGGGACCATGGTCTCGGAACATGTAGCTCAATTGGCATGACACAGTTTATAAAGACAATGTTCTACATTCTACCTTGGTGAGTAGTGTCTGGGGTCTTAAAAGCCTGTGAGCAGCCATCTAAGATACTCCACTGGTCTCATCCCTTTGGGAGCAGGAGAGAATGAAGAGAACAGGATACAAGGAAAAGATTAGTCCAAATGCCTAATGGACCACAGCTACCAAGGCCTCCACTAGACTGAGTCCAGTACAGCTAGATGGTGCCCGGCTACCACCACCGACTGCTACGATCTTCATTTTACAGCTAAATAAATGATGGGACCAAAGGCTCAAGCCCAGGACTTTAAATATGTCTAGGTTCTTTCCCTGTATGCTGCCTTCCACGGAGTAGCAGAAAGAACATTGGATTTGGCCCAAAGACTGTAGCTTCTTTAGAAGAAAAACATGCTAATAAAATCTCTGCTTCCAGGGGGAAGTCTGTGGAAGTCAAATAAGAATACATTTCATCCTGTCATCTCCTGACCTATAAAACTGAGTTGGAAGACCAGACTCCTGGAGAGATGCTGCCTTCAGGCCTTACAAAAATCTCTGGCTATTTCTTATTGCTCCAAATTTCTGGATCTTGTCTTTGGGCCAGCTTCCTGTTCTCCTCTAATCACAGCAGTGCTCCATTCTGTGCTTGGACAGTCTGTGAAATCTGTGCTCCCTTGGAACAGATGACAGGTCTTAGGCTTAGAAATACTATAAATCTGGTCCTTTAGGTCTCTTGAGGTAGGCCTTCAGAAGAGCTGGACCCAAAAATCTATGCTCTTCATTTAAGTATAAGAGTTACTCTACCATCCTCCCACCTCCTTCTTAACATCCACGTAAGTCTTAGTTCTGATCAGTGCCTATTGCTTAATGCAGTGGGAGAAAAAGGATGGTTTTGTTTGGAAGTGTGAGTCCCACTTGAGTCTGTGACCCTGTGGTACAGTTCTTGGCAAAGCAGCTTTTTTCCTGACATAATGAGATGAAATGAATATATTCCCTACTACTGGTTCTTCTTTAATTATTTCTCTAAACAGAAAAGACTATGTCATTGAAGGCATAAAAATGCACCTAAAAAAATATTCTACAGAAAACCCCAATAGAATGAAGGTGTGACATCCCCAAGAACAGCCAAGTCACAAAAGAGCTAGTCATGCTGGGGGCCAAGTTAAATAACTCGTAATTTTGGATCTCTAGGTCTTGCTAGCACTCTTTAGTGTGGGCTTATGAAATGCCTAAACAGGCAAGACGGCCCTTATTGAATCTTGCTTGACTTGGCCCTGGCATAGGTAACTCTTCTGTGATTTGGCTTTCCCCACACATCTCACACCTTCCCACAAGTGACCTTTACACTCTGTGCTTGCCTTTTCTGTTTTGGGTTAAGTGCCTGCACACATTCATGTCATCAGGTTTCTGGTGTGAACATGACATAGTCGCACATGGTATTGCTCTCTGGATGTGCAAGAGGAGTTGAAGTTCTGCTGGGGCTCCTGCAATCTTTTCTGGAATAATTATGGCTGTAAGGATATGGCAAGATGATGAATGCCCTACATGTTTCTATGATGTTGCCACTTGAGCTGCCCATCAGTTTTTATCAAACCAAGCTTCCACATATCCATTGGCACCTGGCCCCTTGAAATCTAAATCTTAGACCATGTGTTGTTATTTCCTCACATTCCAGAGCCATTTCCTCTCATATAAAATTTCCCTGAATGCCACAAACATACTGATAGTGAGCTTCTGCATTTCCTTAGAGCATTCCTATAAGCCTCCCTGATTACAACCACTGGTCCTCAGCTTATCCTACAGTTGTGTTAAGCAGTCTTGCTTTCAACTATCCATCATCCTCCCCAGGAAGCCTTCCCTGAACAGACTTGACTTAACTGCTTCTCTTCTGTGGTCCCATAAAGCCCATGCTTACTTACTATTGTTTCTGTTTCCAGTCTGTTTCCACTACTAGACTGTGAACTCCTAAATTATATGGACCAGTAAATCCATATGAACAGAGTCACTCACTGTGATGTTTAAGGCTGTGTGTTAACTTGGCTGGACCATGATCTCAGTGGTTTGGCAGTTGTCATGGATTGAATTGTGTCCCCCCAAAATATGTGTCAATTTGGCTAGGCCATGATTCCCAGTATTGTGTGATTGTCCACCATTTTGTCATCTGATGTGATTTTCCTATGTGTTGTAAATCCTACTTCTATGAAGTTAATGAGTCAGGATTACATGTGGTTATGTTAATGAGGCAAGGCTCAATCTACAAGATTAGGTTATGTCTTAAGCCAATCTCTTTTGAGATATAAATGAAAGAAGCAAGCAGAAAGACATGGGGACCTCATACCAAGAAACAAGAGCCAGGAGAATAGCACATCTTTTGGACCCTGGGTCCCTGTGCTGAGAAGCTCCTCTTCTGGGGAAGAGTGATGACAAGGACCTTCCCCTAGAGCCGACAAGACAGAGAAATCCTTCCCCTGGAGCCGGCACCTTGAATTTGAATTTCCAGCCTACTAGACCATGAGAGAATAAATTTCTCTTTCTTAAAGCTTAAAAAAAAAAAAATTATATGGATCAGCTCTTACTTATCTATAGGTTACCAACACTTAGCACTATGCGGTGCACAAAATAGGTGTTCAATACATATTGATGAGCCGTTGTTGAAGATTTAATTGAGTGAACTTGGGGTGAATATTTATTTCCAGGCCTGTAAATTAACTCTATTCCACAAGCTCTTTTTATTGCCAGTTTTACCTTGTCATAAAATATTAATCATGGCTTATGTTGACACTCAGATAGAAAGGCACACACTCAGCTAGAGTTGTCACCATGGAAAAGCTAACTCACTAGTTAAACTCTCAAAGGGTAAGCTTATTTACAAGGTCTTCTGGAGGGGGGCAGTGTAGCAGTGGGGATTGACTTTCCCCCACACTTTCATGTTGTAGGAGGCAAGAAATTTTTACCAGCCACTTGGATTGGCCTTTAGTTTGGTCTATAGCTCAATATCCTCTGGCAGCATCTTCCTTAAATCCTCCCAAAAGGCTGTGCTGTACTTCGTGGACCTTATCAAACCAAATTGTTTAGTATGATATTGGTCCCTCACCCTTTGTCTCAACCTTCCAGCCATACCCGCACCACATAAGCATGCCCCTGATTTAGACACATAAAGAAGAGATAACCTTTGCCAATCTCAACACCTTCCGTTTACTTGAGGGTAGTTCTGTTCAAATATATTAAGTTTAAGAGAATATTATTTCCGGGATGTTTGAGCAGAAAACTTTTAGTTTTCTTAATTCTGGATTCCTGTCCTCTGTTCTTATTCTTTTATTAAGGCCTTATTCTTTTTTTATTCTAAAACCCTTCTCTGGCCATGATTCAGTACAATGAGCCTATGTTAAAGTAAAGTTTGGATAACTTTAAAGAGATGTACATAAGCCCATGGTACAGAGAGAGGAAACCATCTAAAAGGCTCAGTTGATGAAGCGTGAATCCCTCCTCAGACCAGCAAACTCTGATAATGGGAAATAGAACTGGTGGCAGTTTGGCTGTGTGTTTCTGGGAACCATTTCTGTGTGAAGGGGTAGCTGAACTAGTTTGCATCTGAAAAGAAGACTAATTGGCGAGAACAACCAAGATAGTTGTTGGTTTGCTGTACAGGGTGCTCACTCTGTGAGATTCTTGTCTGAGGAGCATCACCAGCAACATTCTGACATCAAAAACCTGGACACTGTCATGGAGTTAGACAAAGTCTAGTTCCAGAAACCGAGTTTGGAAGCTGGGATAATTAAGGTTGCATGTCAGCTTGACTGGGCCATGATTCTCAGTGGTTTGGCAGTTACATAATAATGTAGTTTGGCAGTTATGTAATGACATAGTTATCCTCCATTTTGTGATATAATGCAATCACCTCCATGATGTGAGCTGATGTGATCAGCCAAACAGTTGTAAGGGTAGTTTCCTCATGGGTGTGACCTGCATCCAATATAAACTGACATTCTGGCCAAACTGGATGGATTTTGCTTCTTTGGATGCTGCATCCAGCTCATCATCATCTGACCTCTGGTTCTTGGGACCTGAGTCAGCAGCCTACCATATTGCCTGCTGGTTTTGGGATTCATGGGCTTCTGCAGCCTGTGAGCCAGAAGCCTGCTGTCTTACCTACCAATTTTGAGTTATTTAGCCCCTGCAGCTACATGATGCCAGCCTCTATAACTGCATGAGACATTTCCATGAGATAGATAGATAGATAGATAGATAAGTGCTTCACTAGTTTTTTTCTCTAGAGAACCCAGTGTAAGACATTTGGCACCGAGAGTGGTTCTAGAGAAACAAAACTGTAAGGATGGATTTTCTAAATTGGTTCTCAAGTCTGGTTAGTCATAAAGATGTCAATGACTCTGCTTCCAGTAGTAAAGAGGGTACTGCTAAAACATGATGTGAGGTGGCAAAAGAAATACACACAATAACACCATCAAGTATTGGTGAGAGGCACGGTTCTGGGTGATCTCATGTTTGAGACTTTTCTACAGTTTTGTCAGAATGAGAAGTATGAGGAAGATTGTTGGTTTTGGTCCTACCTTCACTAGACAAAGAGGTGAAAGAAAGATATGAGCTCTGTGCTTCAGAGTCACAGCTCAAGTGCCACATGAATGAGCTCAAAATTGCCATTTGTGCCGTGAAAGAAAGCCTTATTTCTTGTATTATCCGAGATGATACTGTCAAACACCAAACCCATAGTCTCAATATAAGAGTGGCTGAATTACAATGCCAACTGAACTCCCAGCCTCATATGGTGTCTGAAGTTAACACGAGGGCATTGATTGGGAAAAAATGGGGCCCTGAAACTTGGAAATGGGGACATATGGGCAGATAATCAGAAAGCTGGGGACACTTAGCCCCTAACTTCCATTGAATCACTCCTGCCAACAGAACCAGCATTCTCACTCCCATCTGAAGAGATTACTCAATCTCTGTCTGCTAAACCACCCTCCCTAGTAAAACCATTATCACCTCCACCTTCATCTGATGAGATTAACCCAGCTGTGTCTGAAGAGCCTTTGTCTGAAATATCACATGGGGCATTGCCTGAGGCAGATGCCTTAAAAGACAATGCTGAATGTTCTCAGAACACATCTTCACCACCCATATAACTAGACTTAAGTTCCAGAGAGCCTCAAAAGGTGATATACAGGAGGAGATACGCTACATTCCAAAAGAACGACTTGACTTTTCTAATATGTACAAACCGAAATCTGGGAAATATGTATAGTGTCTGCCTTAATGATGTGGATTGAGTCAAGCTTTCAGGCCCTTTATTTGCTTATGAGGCATGACTCAAAATGAGAAAAAACAGCTGCAAACATCTTTTAATAATCAGAATATAGAACACACGAAGTAGGAATCTGTGAAAATTGGAAGCTGTCAATAATGATATCCTAGGCATTAGTGAGCTGAAATGGACTGGTATTGGCCATTTTGAATCAATAATATGGTCTACTTTGCTGGGAATGACAAATTGTAGAGGAATGGTGTCTCATTAATCATCAAAAAAATTTCAAGATCTATCCTGAAGTACAATGCTGTCAGTGCTAGGATAATATCCACACACTTAAAATGAAGACCAGTTAATATGACTATTATTCAGATTTACGGGCCAATGACTAATGCCAAAGATGAAGAAACTGAAGATTTTTACCAACTTCTGCAGTCTGAAATTGATCAAACATGCAATCAAGATGCATTAATAATTATTGGTAATTGGAACGTGAAAGTTGAAAACAAAGAAGTATCAGTAGTTGGAAAATACAGCCTTGATGATAGAAATGATGTGAGAAATTGCATGGTGAATTTTGCAAGACCACTGACATTCATCACAAATACCTTTTTTTGACAACATAAATGGCAAGTATACACAGGGATGTTACCAGATGGAATATACAGGAATCAAATTGGCTACATCTGTGGAAAGAGATGATGAAAAAGATCAATATCATCAGTCAGAACAAGGCCAGGGGACAACTTCCAGCATCAATTGCTCATATACGAGTTCAAGTTGAAGCTGAGGAAAATTAAAACAAGTCCATGAGAGCCAAAATACAACCTTGAGTATATCCCACCTGAATTTAGAGACCATTTCAAGAATAGATTTGGCTCATTGAACACTAATGACCAAAGACCAGACAAGTTGTAGAATGACATCAAAGACATCATACATGAAGAAAGCAAAAGGTCATTAAAAAGATAGGAAAGAAAGAATAGACAAACATGGATGTCAGAAGAGACTCTGAAACTTGCTCTTGAACTTAGAGCAGCTGAAGCAAAATGGAAGAAATGATGAAGTAAAAGAGTTGAACAAAAGATTTCAAAGGGCGGCTCAAAAAGACAAAGTAAAATATTATTATGAAATGCACAAAGACTTGGAGTTAGAAAACCAAAAGGGAAGAATGTGCTTGATATTTCTCAAGCTGAAAGAACTGAAGAAAAAATTCAAGCCTCAAGTTGCAAATGGGCAAAATATTAAATGACACAGGAAGCACCAAAAGCAGATGGAAGGAATACACTGAGTCACTGTATGAAAAAGAATTATTTGACATTCAACCATTTCAGGAGGCAGCATATGATCAAGAACCAATGGTTTTGAAGGAAGAAGTCCAATCTGCACTGAAGGTGTTGGCAAAAGGCTTCAGGAACTGACTGAATACCAGTTGAGGTGTTTCAACAAATAGATGCAGTGCTGGAGGTGCTCATTCGTGTATACCAAGAAATTTGGAAGACAGCTACCTAGCCAACTGACTGGAAGAGATTCATAATGTGCCCAATCCAAAGAAAGGTGGTCCCACAGAATGTGGAAATTATTGAACAAAATTATTAATGTTACACACAAGTAAAATTTTGCTGAAGATCATTCAAAAACAGCTGCAGTAGTATATCAACAGAGAACTGCCAAAAAATTCAAGCTGAATTCAGAGGAGGACATGGAATGAGAGATATCATTGTTGATATCAGATAGATCTTGTCTAAAAGCAGAGAATACCAGAAAGATCTTTACCTGTGTTTTATTGACTATGCAAAGGCATTCAACTGTGTGGATCATAACAAATTATGGATAACATAGTGATGAATGGGAATTCCAGAACACTTAATTGTGCTCATGAGGAACTTATACGTAGAACAAGAGTCAGTCGTTGAAACAGAACAACGGGATGCTGCGTGGCTAAAATCAAGAAACATATGCATCAGTGTGTGTATCCTTTCGCCATACTTATTCGATCTGTATGCTGAGCAAATAATCCGAGAAGCTGGACTATAGGAAGAAGAACAAGGCATCAAGATCGGAGGAAGACTCATTAACAACCTGCATTATGCAGAATGACACACCCGGTTTGCTGAAAGTGAAGAGGATTTGAAGCACTTACTGATGAAGATCAAAGACCACAGCCTTCAGTATGGATTACACCTTGTCATGGATTGAATTATGTCCCCCTAAAAGTGTGTGCATCAATTTGACTGGGCCATGATTCCCAGTATTTTCTGATTTTCCCATGTGTGGTAAGTCCTGCCTCTGTGCTGTTAATGAGGGAGGATAGGCGGCAGTTGTGTTAGTGAGGCAGGACTCAGTTTATAAGACTGGATTGTGTCCTGAGGCAATCTCTTGAGATATAAAAGACAGAAGTGAGCAGAGAGACAGGGGGACCTCATAGACCTCAAGAAAGCAGTTCCCGGAGCAGAGTGCATCCTTTGGACCTGGGGTCCCTGCACAGAGAAGCTCCTAGTCCGGGGGAACATTGATGAGAAGGCCAACAGAGAGAGGAAGACTTCCCCTGAAGCTGACACCCTGAATTTAGGCTTTTCGCCTACTTTACTGTGAAGAAATAAATTTCTCTTTGTTAAAGCCATCCACTTGTAGTATTTCTGTTGTAGCAGCATTAGATGACTAAGACACACCTCAGCATAAGAAAACAAAAATCCTCACAACTGGACCAATAAGCAACATCATGATAAATGGAGAAAATATTGATGTTTTCAAGGATTTCGTTTCACTTGGATCCACAATCAATGCCCACGGATGCAGCGGTCAAGAAATCGAAAGATGCATTGCATTGGGCAAATCTTCTGCAAACGACCTCTTTAAAGTGTTAAAAAGCAAAGATTTCACTTTGAGGACTGCAGTGCACCTGACCCAAGCCATGGGATTTTCAATCGCCCGATACACATGTGAAAGCAGGACAATAAGGAAGACTGAATTTGAATTATGGTGTTGGAAAAGAATATTGAATATACCCTGGATTGCCAGAAGAATAAACAAATCTGTCCTGGAAGAAGCGCAGCCAGAATGATTCTTAGAAGTGAGGATGTCAAGACTTCATCTCACGTACTTTGTACATGTTATTCAGAGAGACCAGTCCCTGAAGAAGGATATGCTTGGCAAAGCAGAGGATCAGCAAAAGATAGGAAGACCCTCAATGAGATGGATTTGCACAGTGGCTGCAAGCATGGGCTCAAGCATAACAATGATAGTCAGGATGACGCAGGACTGGGCAGTGTTTCATTCTCTTGTACAAAGTGTTGCTATGAGTCAGAATGGACTTGACACCTAACAACAGCAACATTAAGAAGATGTTTTAGGAGAATGGGAAAGAACTCTTAGAGAAAGATTTATCTTATAAATGAACTAAGCTCCGGTGTGGTAAAGTCAAATTTCCAGGTTGTTTGGCAAAGCAGCTGAGAAGCTGGAACTAGAAGTTAGCCTTGCCTTTGCCTGCTGGTCTCTTCATAGGAAAAGTCGATCTCATAAACAAGGTTAGGTTGGCCCAGGGGCTGGCAGAGATTCACTAAACCCCTTACTGTCAAGCTGATTCCAACTCATAGCCACCTTATAGGATAAAGTAGAACTGCCCCATAGGGTTTCCAAGGGGCTAGTGGATACAAACTGTCAACCTTTTGGTTAGCAGCAGAGCTCTTAACTACTGTGCCACTAGGGCTCCAGAGATTTGCTAATGCCTAACATAACTGTTTCTTTTTCTTCCTAGGCACACAGCTTGACTATATTTCCCAGGTTTCCTTGCAGATAGGTGTGACCTTTGGAGTTCTAGCCATCAGAATGGGGAAAAAGTCATGTAGCCAATTCCAGCCATGGCCCATAAATGTTCAAGCCTCCATTCTTTGGAGAAATAACCAAACTATGTCTTGAAGATGGGGGAGCCATGAAATAGAAGGAGTATGACTCTCTGGATCACTGCTTAGAGAAGAGCCACCTAACCAGGAATGCCATGTTAGATTGTGATATGAGTGAGAAATAAACATTTAATGTGCTAAGCTACAAATATTTGGGGGTTTTATTACATTAGCTAGAGGGACTTTAAGATAGCCTTTACCTGCCTATGGTTGGAGGAAAGAAACACAATGTACCCTGATGGGGAGAACTCCAAAAATCTTCTTCATAAATTCTAGAAACTTCCTCTAGAACGAGAACTACTGGAGGATTGACTTGACAATTATTTATTTGGAAGCCCTCTTTGTCCACTTTGGCTTCAGTGGGTAAAAATACTAAAAAGAACTCAAAATCCCTTTGGTTTTCTGTGCCTTTGCAGAGCCTGCAATAAAGTCATAAAAGCAGAAAGTGTAAGTAGGAAGCATCTGAAGTGGGAAATGCCGTTAGGCTGGCCTGTAAAAGATGGGTGCTAGGAGCAGTAAAATGAGCTAAGAAGGAAAACACGATGAATGTTTTCTCAGCCTTAAGCAATACGATCTCTTTTCACTATCCCATGTGGCACTGCATGCCTGGCTGGAGAAAGCAAGGGGCTGTGTGCATAGTCGACTTTCAGGGAGTGTGGCAGCTGAGCCTGTCCCTGGGTGTCAGCCTGGTAGGGAGGGTGTAGCTTGACTCCACCACCATCTCCCAGCCCCCATTGGTCCTTCCCAAGTTGAAGGTCCCCACAGAGACACTGGAGGGAATGCTGAGTTACAGAGCCAGGACATCTCACACAGGAAAAGGACATCCAGAGTCTTGGTGTCAGGAGAAGTAGGGAAGGTATTTTGAGGTTTGATTTATGAGCGTGAACATCCTTTCCCCCAGCCCCACTGTCACAGCTCATTGTCCCATATAGAAAATACTAAGCATCTGTCTTTACTGCCCCCTCCTTTCTCCTCAGTTTCTGCAGCAACCATAAATTCTTCAAAGTACCATTCAAGTACAACCTTCTCCATGAACTCTTCTCTCTGTACTATGTTGGTGGTGTTATTAGGTATTGTCAAGTTGATTTTTGACTCATAGCAACCCCGTGTGCAGACTAGAATTGCCACAGGGTTTTCTAGGCTGTGATCTCTACAGGAGCAAATTGCCAGGTGTTTCTCCCATGAAACCACTGGGTGTGTTCAAACAATCAACCTTTCAGTTAACAGCTGAGTGCTTAACTGTTATGCCACCCAGGCTTCTTTCTCTTTATTATAGTCCCTATGAATCTCATTTTTGAAAAAATATAGTAGTGAAAACGCTAGGGTTGAAGCCCTGTCTTTGTTACTTGCAAGCTCTGTGATTTTGTGCAAGTTACTAACTTCAATAAGTTTCAGCTTCCCCATGGATAAAATAGGAACAAATGCAAATTATTTAGAGTAGTAGCAAGGATTATAGGCTACTACCTAGCATAATTTGTAACATGTAATAAACACTCAATAAAAATTAGACTCCTTCTGAAATTCTGCAGCATACATGGTCTTTACCACCAATTTAATACTTTTATTGTTCACTGTTTTATAGGCATACTTCTTGACTCTTTAACCTGACTGGCATCTCCTTGAAGGTAAAAATTTTCTGTATCTCCATTTTACACAGAAAATGGAGATATGGAAAATTGAGAATATTGTAGAATCTCAATCCATATTTAATATTTTTGTTTATTAATTTTTGTTAATTATTAATCTTATTGTTATTGTTGATTGACCATTAGTTTTAACCTTTTACCAAAGTCAGATAGAAGGGGTGGCTCTCATCTTCTGTTAAGGAGGTCATGAAAATAGGATTTTCTTGGGGCCATGTAGAAGAGAGGTTGAGATATGAGGAGTCTGTAAATAGCCCCACTCCTAGAAGGCCAGCAGCAGGTTTCAGCAAACAAACATCAATGCTATAAATCCACTGTAAATGCCTCACATCAGCTGATGCAAGCCTAGCAGATCACATCTCCCAGTGAGGATATAACGGCTCTCAGCACAAGATGAAGTAAGCAAATTCTAAGATAATATCTGCATTTTCACCAGGTCAAATATCACCCTCTTAGAGCAACTCTCTTTGAAAATCCTTTTAAATGAGCCTTCATCCTCTTTTCCCAGTCACTCTCTATCAACTTATGATTTTCAATGTTGCGATCTGAAATTATATTATTCATTTATGTGCTAGTATATTCAATATCAGTCTCCCACCTGACCATGAGCTCCTTGAAGGCAGGAATTTGTCTAATGGTTCACTGCAATGTCCTCAATGCCTAGAGCACCACTTGGCACAGAGTACGCATTAAATAAATATTTATTGACTTGAGCAGGATGAATGAATGAGGCTGGTCATGGGCATGGCCCTTTCTAGAAATCAGAGCTCCAGCTGACAATCATAAGCAGAAAAGCTTTTGTGAAAATTTATCTTTGTGGCTGAGTTTCCTTGGGAAACCAACTCGTCTTTAGTTTGCTGAATGGAAATTGGTACGGCAGAGCTTCTTTGAAATCCTTAGCGTACTAAGCGATGAATCAAACATTTGGCATGAACCAACAGTTCTGTCCTTTGATCCCAGCCTCAACACTCCCACTAATGCAAATATTCCATAGAAAAGGATACTAGTCTACAGGCAGCAAGAAGTTTCTGGATGTCTCCAGCTTTATTAAATTACTCTGAATTGAGATGCTATCATTTTTCCTCCGTAACTCACTTTATTGTCTTTTAAAATTCATTCTTAACCCATTTTTCACTTCTATCTCCCCTGATAAAAAACAATCCCAATCTCACCTTCTTACATTGAGGATCTTCTCTAATTTTTCAGGGTCTTTTATATCATTTGCCTAATATGTGCATGACTGCCTGAAAAATAAACCCTTTCAAGGAAGAAACTGTGACATTCTTTTTTACCCCTCCCTCCCCTCATTAAGCACAAAGGACACTTGCTAGCTGCTATCTAAATTTACATTAATCTATCACAAAGTACTGTATGGAATACAATAAAGCTTTTTAAATTAGGTCCCATTAATTTAGAATGAATGGTAATTCAGTCATGCAACCTTTTGCGCTATCTTTGAAAATGGGTTTGGTAGATAAATTCAGTAATAAGAATGAATGTGTACTGAGATTCTATAGAAGGCCAGGAACTGTCCTAGGCATAGAGAATACAAAGATAAACAAGACAGATTTTCCTCAAGGAACATGAGAAAGGATGGAGCATCTTAATCTATAGAAAAACATCCTTTTAATAAATAGCCCTTTGTATGTCATCAGAGTGCCAGTTACGATGAATTTTCCCCATTTCATTAAAGAGTATTGGGTAAAGCATAGTCTTCACAATTCTTTATCCAGTTTATTTTAAAAGAAACATTTTTATTACTTCATCAGGAACATGTAGAAACATACGCTATAATTCCGATGTAACTGACCTGAATCATTCTAATTTCTGTCCAAATAACAGAAATTTTCTGAACTTAATACTCTAGATGATGTTTGAAATTAGTCTTCTTACTATTAAATGAATATATTGTTTGGCATGTTATGATTATCTATTATCTGAGAACCTCAAAGGGTGTTAGACCAGTGAATGATATTTGATATGCTGCTAAATCAGAAAGAACAATAAGCTTCATAAGCAGTTGTTCCCAGTGTACCATTACGTACCTAAGATACAGACAGGAGTGTCTTTTTTAATTTAGAGAACTCTGATGCCCAGAGAACCTACAGTTCCCAGAGGGGCTCAGTCATTGTCACAGCTATTTTGTCAATAATTTGATGGCTGTTGGAATTAACTGACATGTCACTCATTGAAGTTGTTTATAAAACCAAAGCACGGATTAAGGTTTTTTCTCCCCCAAACTAAGCTCCATTTCCAATGAATGTGTGGTGGTGAGAAACTTGAATCCCAAATCAAGCCTTGGTGGAATTGCTCACTGGGCTCCCAGTGTAACTGTCCACCAGGAAACAGTCTGGAGCAGAGGTGAGAGCAGACTTCAAGTCCTGGCTCTGCTGTTTCCCAGGCACACAGGGACAATTACAATCCTAGTTCTCCATTTGCAAAACAATGCACCCTGCCCCGTCCACTTCTCCTGGTTACTGTGCAGTTCAAATGAGGTAATGTATGAAAATGGTTGTAAATGGTAGAGCCCTAGGCATTTTATTCGTGTGTTATAAATAGGCACTTGGTACACCACATACTGTGGTGGTGCATTCAAGGGGGAGGGTACATGTTTACAATGACACTACTGTCTTTACCCCTTGGGTGGATTGGGAATAATCTTTCCGGATTGTCTAAGCGCCTCATGGGACTGCTGGGACCTCAGCAGAATGACGTAGTGCTAACTGCATAGGCCCTAAGGTCGGACAACAAGCTCTAGCACTTCCTACCTGAGAGCCTTGGTCAAGTATTTAGCCTTTTTTTAAGCCTGTCTGATTTGTAAAACAGAAATAAAAATAATACTTATCTCACAGAATTATGGGAGGATTAGTTGATATAATCATGTGATGCGCATGGTATAGCATCTGGCCCACCACCATCTGTTGGTTTGTTGTATTATGGTGGCTTGCATGTTGCCAGGATGCTGGAAGTTATGCCACCGGTATTTCAAACACCAGCAGAGTCACCTATGGTGGACAGGTTTCAGCAGTGCTTCCAGACTAAGACAGACTAGGAAGAAAGACCTGGTGATCTACTTCTGAAAATTAGCCAATGAAATCCCTATGGATTACAACAGAATAGCGTCAATATAGTGCTAGAAGATGAGTCCCCTAGGTTGGAAGGCACTCAAAATACGCAGTGGCTGCAACAACAGACCTGAGCATACCAATGATCATAAAGATGGTGCAGGACTGGACAACATTTTGCTCTGTCATACATGGGGTCACCATGAGACAGAGCCAACTCAATGGGACTTAACAACATAGTGTCTGAAACATGGCAACACTGAAGATTACTGTTAAATTCACACAAGTTTCTGCAGCCAATATGAAAGTGAAAATCCTACTAGTGTCAGAAGACTTGGTAACAAGACCTAATTCCTTTTGACTGGCCGTATGTACGTTCCTGGATAATCCACTCAATCTCTCGGGAGTTCAGCTACTAACTGTAAAAGAGAATGGTAATAATTACTCCATGGGATCTGTATAAGAATCACATGAAGTAGTATGTAAAGTGCTGAGCACACTGTAAAGCGTGATACAAGTACATAGGGCTATTATTTCTTTTTCTTTTTTTTTGTCTTAATAAACACACAGAAAACAATTGCAAAGACTTTATTTAGCGGCTTTCTGTGCTTGGCACTTAGAAACAGAGTTTCGTGCATAAGGGCAAATTTTTATATACCTTTTCTTCATACATATTTTACATACCCTTTTTATTGCCCCCTTTTTTTAATATTCATAATATTGGATTCCCCACTAGGCACATAAATACATTTATCTACAACACCTCAAAACCAAAAATCTTAATAATATCTGTATTATTTTACTTGGTATTATTTGCATTTCCACACCACTTAAAAAGTTTAGCTTGCACCAAGCTTCACTTGTTCTCTTATCATTAAAAGATCTGAAGGGGAAGGGGAAGAAGGAAAAAAAAAACCAAAACTTCAAAATGCAATGAGCTATTTGATAAACACAGAGATCTAAGGGCAGGTGGAAGGGTGTAGAAGGCTCATCTGTAATTCCCTGGAATATGACAGGATTTCTCCAGCCACAGGGACCAGTGGCCAGGTGATCGAGGTCAGGTGTCTGGACCCAGCATGTGGCAGGCCAGCCCTCTATTTGTCTCCTCTGCTCTTGGTATCGTTTGTCAGGACTATAAAACTCTTCCTTCTTCACACTCCTTCTATTTCCCTTCCCCTACCAGGCTGCATGCTGTGGAATTGGCACTTCCCATGTGGTGCACCTCTCTTCTGGCTCACAAAAGTCAGAGCAATGGAATCAAGATGCATTCCTTGCCCCAGTCCCTCTCACCAGTGCCCTGGCCATGCACTCTTGCGCATAATGCACAAGTACAGTGTCCCATAGAGGTTTAATCCTCAGTAGCACCATGATTCTTTCTATAACCTGTAGGGGAAAAGAAAAGCAAACAAAATAAAAACAAATTTCCATGGTGAATCAAAACTCTCATCATTGCTCACACCTTCTCTCTCAGTCTTGTTCTCCACGTCTCTCTTGCTCTCTATTCTTTCTATTTCTCTCTCTCCTGCTCAGCTGCTCTCACTCCCTCTTTTCACGGGCACCACTGGGAACATTGACAATAGCACACTGAATGAAGAGAGCCAAAGTTTAAAAGTGATCTTGTTCAGGCAGTCAAATCCAGTTGTAGTACTGATGTCTTTCCACCTTCATCAATGGGAAGCAGTTTCAGGATACACAGTTCATTCCAGAAACAGGGTAAGCTGCAGGGGAGAAAGGCTGGCAGCTACAGCTGGCCCAGTTCATCTAGTGTTGTACATAGACAAATTCTTTGGTGAAAGCACCCATTCTGGGCCTTCCTCCACAAAGAGTTCACCCAGTTCAGAGTAAGTGTGCATGTATGTGTCTGTGTGAGTGTGTATATGAATATACAGTCATGCGCCGCATAACGTCCATTCGGGCAACATCCGACCACATATACGTCAATGGTCCCATAAGGTTATAATAGAGTTCCGAAATCCTGATTGGAGAATGGGACTATCGAACGTAACAGGATGTAGTGAACACAACAGCTTTCCACACGCAGCGCATGTATCTCACGTCTCTCGTATACAAAGCGACTACACTGCCAGGAGTATAATGGTATAGTACATATACAACCTACAATACACGTCTTGAGAGTCATAATGAACGTCTGTGTCACTGGCTTATATATGTACTGTACTGTACTACATCATTATTTTAATGTGAACTTTCCCTACTTACAATAAAAAGTTTAATGTATAACAGTGTGTGCTTCGACTTGTAGGCAGGAGCATCCAATCTCGTGTATCATGTACCTCTTGAGTGTTGTAGCTTTATCTCTCTGTTTTCTTTTGAAAATATTACTGTGAAGTACATCATGGCTCCCAAATGCAGCAAAACCAGTGCTAGTGATAGCAGCAGCAAGAGGCAAAAGAGAAGTATTGATTTGGAAGTGGAAAAAAAAGTTAAACAACCCAAAGGTAGAAAATCAGTGAATGCTATTGCTTGTGATTCAGGCATGTTTGCACAATGTCCAAATCACATAACGTCCTATTTCACAGAACACATCATGGACGTTAAGCAACACATGACTGTATATGTATGTATGTAAATATGTACAGGTAGGTCTGTATGTGTTTGTGTGTATGACTGGTCATGGCTGCTACACCCTAGCATCTCCCTTAACATTATTATAAAATGATTATTCAGTCTTCAAAGGCCACCCTGGAGTAGACGATGCTTTATAAAGCTAAGGCTTGGGATGACAGGAGAATGGCCACTGAGTTGGGGACAATTCCACTGTAAGCATCCTTCAGTGGCTTAAAAGTGTCTCTTGTTGTTCCTTCTCCAAAAAAAAAAAAAAAAAGCACAGTTCCTCTTTTTCAAAGGGCTCCCAAAACAGAGGGTCCACTCAAGGAGACTCTGGGGCCTTGGCTGCCATGGGCTCCGTGGTGTCTGCTTAGCCATTAAACCATGTGCACGGACATCTGGGAAGAGGAGCCTGGGACCGCCCCATACTGCCGGCCATCACAGGTGTTGGTTGCCGGCTGATTATTGGGTGAAGGGCTAATCATGTGCATGCTGTGCTCCATCCCTGTGGGCAGGTACTGCCTCTCTCCAAAGGCCCCGTTGGAAGGAGAAGAACAGAGTAAAGTGCTTTGAGAGGTGCTCAGTTTTTCTGGGCTTGCAGCTAGCCTAGGGGAAGTGGGGAAATTGTATCCATACAGGTTGTAGGGGTTGTGGAGGGAGAAGGCGTTGTAGGAGCTCTGCTGCATATGGCTGCCCCCAAACATGTGTGGTGATGAGGAGCTGGAGGCTGCATTGCCTGCCTGCATGACATACTGAAACTGGGAAGTGGGGAAGGACCCCAGCTGGCCACCATAGGCTTCCATCTTGCTGTTGCTAGGCAGCGAGGGAGGAGTTGGTATTCCTGAGATCAGGGATGGAGTCCTCTGAGGCATGAAGGTTTCTGAGGGCTGAGTGGCTGAAGCGGTGCCACTCTGGAGCCTATTGTAGCCACTGTCACTCAGCCCTGGGTAGCTCTGCAAGGCAGCCATATTGCTTCGGGCACAGGGTGGATAATCAGAGAGGTTTAGATTACACAGCTGGCTCTCTCGGCAGCCCACGTTGAAAGTGTTGGGGGCCAAATGAAAGGTTGGAGGAGAACAGGATGGAGATAAAAGATGAGAAGAAGCTGAAGGAGATGGTGTCCCAGTGCTGGAGGTGGTTGGGGAAGTACCTGTGCTGCCTCCTAAAAAATAAAACATAAATACCATTAAAACAAAAGGTCCCTGGGTGGTACAAATGCACTAACCTAAATGTTGGTGGCTCCACAGAAGACAACCCTGGCAATCTGCTTCCGAAAGATACACTGGCCTTTAAAACCCTATGGAGCAGTTCAACTCTGTAACATATGGGGTCCCATAACTCAGAATCAACTCCACGAAAATGTGTTACCATTGAGACAGAGGTTTGTAAGGTCAGTCTATCTAGGCCAGATACAAGCCATACAGGAGATGTCCTCAAATGTCCAAGATGGGCTGATTTTTACAGAAACATTGCTTCTCTTAACCCAGCAGACTTCTGCTAAGTGATTCCACCTACACAACCCCCAAGAAAGAACAAAGAGGGTGCAAAAAAAAAAAAAAAGAATGCTAAACTTTTACTTGTTTGTCTTTGTAAGACCTGTTAAAAAATAAACAAATAAACCTTCCATTATTCATTTTGCTATTTCTCACCTTCAGATTCACTTTCAGGTAAGACCTCCGGTAATCAGCATTAAGATCCTAGATCAACATTTCCCGCTTTCAGTAGGAATGCATTAAATGCATCCAGAGAATGCTGCCTACTTTACCATATTTAGTCTTTCAGCCAGAATTGTAGTATACTAAAGTTGGATCCTAATCTCAGAGGAAAACAGGTACTGGGGCAGGATACCAAGTCAGGGCTGAGGCCTGGAAGTGCTAAGCAGAGGGACCCAGGTAGAGTATGAGGTAGAAGTTCTGTCAAATAAAGGACATTATAAGCACAATTATAAGAGTGAGGTTATATGATTCAGAATAAAACAAGACTAACCTGAAACAAAATGATGATGATCCAAAGGCCCTGTTAATCTCCCTTTAGAGGAGCCTGTCCAGTCTCAGGGACTAGAACAAAGACTATAAATGGAATCTTTGGATTTTGGAGATTTGTGAGGACAGGCAGTCAAACTGACCAAAGCTGACCTGAAAGCCAGGAGATATGGGTTCTTTTCACAACTCTGCCATGCTAACCACCTCCATGGCCCAGAACCCTGGCACATCTCTCTGAGTTTCAGTGTTTTCCTCTAGAAATGAGGAATTGAGTTAGCTCAGTTGTTTTCAAGCTTGGCTGCATGTAAGAATACCTGTGAGATTAAAAAAAATGCTAATATTCCAGAGCTCCACCTAGACCAAGTAAATGAGAGTTTCTGGGGGTGGGACCTCTGCATTAGTATTGTTTTTAAAGCTCCCCAAAGGATTCTAATGTGTAGCCAAGGTTGATAGCCAATTAATCTAACCCAAATTCCTAATTTCAAAGTACCCTTAGTAGTGATTGTCAAACCTGACCATACAACAGAATCACGGAGAGGGCTTGTTTAAAACACAGATTGCTGTCTCCAACTCCAGAGTTTCTGATTCAGTAGATCTGGAATGGGGCCGGAGAATTTGCATTTCTAACAAGTTCTCAGGTGATGCTGATGCTGCTGGTCCAGGGACCCACACTTCATGTTAGAGGATCTCCAGGTCCTTTTCATCTCTACAAATCCTGAATCTGTATGTGAAAAGGTAGCTCTTATGACTCGTGTACGCTAAGGCTGGATTGGTTGCCGATACACCAATAGACACAGGAGATCCAAACTCACTCCACAGGTGTTCTCAGGTAGTTTAAGAAAACCAACAATAACCTTTACATGCCTCCTTTTTCCCTGGGGACAGGAAGCCACAGTTAGTACCCACTTCTTATCTCACCCAAAGGAAGCTGAAGATGATGATGATTGCCAGGGCTGCTGGGCCCTTCATTTGAATTCTAGAATGAGCAGTTGCTTAGTTTCCATAGGAAGCCTCCCATGATGGAATTCCCTCATTCAGGGCAAGGTTGGGACTTTCCCAGAATTTTTGAGAGCTGTAATTCCCCAAGAAGCTTGGAATACTTTAGGTCATCCACAACTCAGGATGGGACTCTTAGAACCTGAGCTGCTATAAAAGGGCAAAGGACACTTTAAGTGGAAACGAGTAAGGATAATTTTTTTTCAGTGAGAAAACCAGCAGAATTCCAGAGATATTGGTCTATAGACACCATCCACACTGTACCAGGGAGAAGGATGCCAGATGCATGAGTTGAGACATAGATCCTTCAAAGAATTCCTAAGTTAATTCAAATCTCAATAAAGAAATTTTGGGGAGGGGAAAAAAGTTCTGAGCTAGTCCTATTGGCTGCAGAAGTCCCTGGCTGGTGCAGACAGTTAACAAGCTCGGATGCTAACAGAAATGTTGGAGGTTTAAGTCCACCTACAGGTACCTCGAAAGAACAAAAAAAAAAAAAAATCTATTGCTGTCCAGTTCATTCTGACTTATAGAGACCCTATAGGACAGAGTAGAACTGCCCCATAGGATTTCTAAGGAGCACCCGGTGGATTCAAACTGCCAACCTTTTGATTAGCATCCATAGTTCTTAACCACTGTACCACCACGGTTCCACCTTGGAAGAAAGGCCTGGTGATCTACTTCCAAAAAGTCAGCCATTGAAAACCCTATGGAGTACAGTTCTACTCTGACACACATGAGGTTGCCATGAGTTGGAACTGACTCTAAAGCAACTGAAATTGACTAAAGAAGCACAGATTTGGCTCTTAATATTTTTTCAGAGTTAAATTTTTATAAACCCCAGCTAAACCCATCTCTCTCTTGGTCAAAAGCAGTTCCCCAATGCATTTTCAAGCTAGAATTGAGGCTATATATAAATAGCCACTGATTTTAGAGTCATTTCAGAATGACTTCTCCTTCCTTGTCTTCTTGTTCAAGTCTTAAATTCCTTTAACAAGGGTAAAAAGATTTTTATTCCACAGTTTGAGATACAGCCAACATTACAAATATCACTAGGAGATGTAAACCAGCAGCTGGCCATGGTGGAAAGATCACCAAGCTTGATTCTAGGTGCATCTGCCTCCTCCCAGCGCATGACCACAGGCAACGCAGGGAACCTCAGTGGGCCTACTTTTCCTCCTCTGTGAAATAAGGGGCTTGAATGAGTGGGTCCCTGTTTCTGTCCTTCTCTAACATAATATCTGTGTCTGAAGATTAAAGTTATGCTAAGATCTAAGAGACCAGTTAAAAGTACTTCCCAAGGGATTATTTTAATATAAGGAAGGAGTTCTGGAAGGGGAAGTTTGAGAAGGAGGAGGAAGAACATCCCATGCTTCTTGTTTTGGTACTCCTGAATGGCCTAGCCTACAGTGACTTATAGAAAGGTCAGAGATTCATTTTCTACATGCAGTGTGGTTCTTCTTTGAGGCTTCCTACACATTTTCCTCCTCTTCCACCTTAAATGCCATGAGCTTCAGTGAAATAAGTGCTATGGCACAAATGGAGAAACTTGACTCCAGCTGTAAAGAGATTTGTGTTTTACGGGATATGTATCTGGTCTCCTCTCTTTGAAAGTCCGTCCTTGCTCTCCATGAGCTGGTGTTTATGTGATCCCTGAGGAGACCACCTGTTCAGCACACTGTACCGTCCAGTCATAGGTACGCTCTGTCAGGCACTGGCCCTAGCCCTGCAGCAGGAATCACGAGATGGAGCAGATGACTTTTTACAACTCTAAATGGCTTTCTTGGATGGCCCAAGATGGAGCGCATGGTACTGATTTAAGGCCTCAATTGGTTTCACTACAAAAAAAAATAAGAAGGGAACTATTAACAAGCTACAGGGATTTCTGCTGAGCAGATGAGAGGCACATGTTAAAAAGTTTATAATCAGCTTGCTTTGGCTTTTAAATGGCACTCACTGGAAGTGAGACTTGGTGGCCTGCTGAGCTTCAGGGGGCGGGAGCCCCCGAAAGAACTAGTGTTTGAAGGGAGAGAGTAAGCCTGTCCAAGAGAAGGTCACGTTGCATCCATTCACTTTGAAGATATGCTCTTATGTACTTAAAGTTCTCATTACCGATAATAGCCATTTTTCAAAATCCACATAGAAAGAGAGGACTATGGCATTTATTTTGCAAAGAAGTAAACCAAGATACTGAGAAGTCTTATGATCTAATAGCCTGTCAGTTGTTAAACAAGATTAGGGGCACCAGCCAAGTACTAAATAAGTATAAGAGGCAGCCCATTCTCCCAAAGCATTTCAACACTTGGCTTACTAGAGGCCTCTCATCATAGAAAAGTGAAGACAGAGAGGGAGGCCAGACTATGCTGACTCAGAAGGGGTCAGAATTGTATCTCAAAGAAAAGCATGCTTCCCCTTCCTGTGTAGCATTCTCTTCCCTTTACTCTCATCCCTTCCCTTCCTGCCAGGTCCTGAATGCTCTAAATGTCTGATATAAACGTTATTTAATGGATGAGCATGGGCTACAGAGTCAGATAAAGGCAGTTTTCAATTCTAGCTGTCTTACTGATTATGGAACCTTGGCAAGTTAGCTTCTCCAAGTCTTGAGTTCCTTAGCATATAAATGGTTATCTTCTTTGTAGGGATGCATTGAGAATAGATGAGACAATGCATATTACAAAGTACCCAGAACAGTACTTGGCACGTTGTTGTTATCTGCCCAACTCAAGGCAACCTGAACAAAATGCTGCCCAGTTGGTTGCGGATCAGACCATTGTGATCTAAAAGTTGTCATTGGTTGATTTTCGTAAGTAGATTACCAGGCCCTTCTTCCTATTCCATTTTAGTCCTGGTGGTGGCTGAGCATGAAGTGCATTGGCTGGGAATTAAACCCCAGGCTCCCGCATGGAAGGTAAGAATTCTGCTACTGAACCACTCGGCTTAATTAAATATTTCTTTCTTTCTGTCTTCTATGAAAGTGGAAGAAGTGAGGGATAGAGAATGAATTTGGGGGCATTTAGATTCTAATGGGGATGGCTATCAGGCGTTAGCCTCTGTCCATGGAGCTGAGTATCCTGGCCTCTCCACCCACCGAATATTTTGTCATAATGGTACAGGCTAGAGGCACCTCCATGGCTGTGAATAATGTATCACTGAGTGTGTGACAGTTATGGCCCACTTGAGCTGTGTTCCCAAAGGCTAAAATGACTCTGGTTCTTCTCTGAATTATCTACCACCATCTCCAATATAGAAAAGGGCTATCCCATGGCTATCTCATCTCAGATTGAGCAAATATGAATTGACAGAACACAATAGGTAGATTGGTTTCTTTCCCACTGTCCTCAGAGAACTTAATCTACTTCTGAGAGGCGATTAAAATGCAATGCCCTGAGTAGCTTCAAACTCTCAGGTGTTCCAGCACCAACCCCCCCATCTTAAGCTGCGTTCATCCTATTTTACCCATGGACCAAGTGAGGAGGTAACCATTAAAATTCATACACAACATTTAGTTGCTCCAATATTTGAGGCTGACAGCCAAAATAATCGAAAAGAATACATGGTTAGCAGTGATCCCATAAAAGGACAATAGCCTAGAATATACTTGTGTACCATGAAGACAAGTTAAATGTGACCGTGAAAATCCTGAATACCAAACCTGCTGACTTCTGCATCTTTAAATTGATGACTTCCAGATTGTAATATGGAGGCTTTCGCATAGTTTCCTTTTTGGTTTATTTTTTTGTGCTTTTTCCCCCCAAAAAACTGAAAAACAATAAAAACTCCATCTGAGCTAGTAACGAATAAATTTCCATGTAATTACTTGGTTCTACAAACCAGACTCTTCTCTTGTATAACTTGATGGTATCTGTCCCTGGGGACTGCTGATTCATTGTGTGCCTTTGAGAAGCCTTCTTTGAGACTTTCAAACAGGTAAGAGGTAAAATGTCAACACTCCGTCGACCGATTCCAGGGAATAAACCCAGGGTCATAAGGTTTAAAGGTTTGAACACAGCCCCGATCATCTCAACTATGAAAGCGTACCCTCTCATAATGTAAATGTGAAACATTATAGTGCTAATGGGAATTGTGTGGTTTCATTCTTAGAAAACCTCCTAATGTGTCCTTCTCCATAAAATGTACAGGTATGCATAGATCTAAACTCCTTCCCTTTACAATAACTTTTAATATGTTCATCAATTCTCATTTTTCACACTGGCTGTCTATGTTCCAAGTCCCTCTGCTTCTTAGACGGTCCTATTTCACAGCTACCACGTTCCCTAGGTGAACTGCCCCCACTTCTTCACTTTCCATTAGCTTGTTTACTTTTTCTGCCACTTGTTTTACTGCCTTCCTTGCTGCAGTGCACATCTGTTGTTATTGTCATTTGGAATTCATCTGCCTCTCTCCTAGCAGCAGTACCCAGATTTTCCATTGGGAAACATCCCCTCTTCCACCCTTACTCCTTCATCCTTACCTCCAGAGAAGGCATGTGACTCAAGTCTGGACAAGCAAAATGTCATATTCACCCACCACAGTAACTGGTTCAGGGGTGCTGCAGTTAGAGTCAATGAGACTCTGTGAGACTTTGCCAGAAATCTTAGAAGAGAGGCACATGCCCCTTCCTATCAGATTTCACCCTAAAAAGATATAGGACAAGGACTGCTGGAAGCCACATTACCACCAGGAAGATCCTGAGAAGGAAAACAGTCAAGAGATGAGCAAGACCTAGTCTTGGTGATCTTGTTTTCGCCTCTGGATCAAGCTTTGCATAAAAAAAGCTACTTGAATACTTTCAGTTTCATAAGCCAGTGAGTTTCCCTTTGTTTAAGCCTTTTGGGCTTTATTTTACTTACAACACTAAGAATTCTAATTAATACAACTCTCTAATTTTACAGATAATTCCACTGTGAATCTTAGCATTAAGGTAAAACTGGAAGAGAGAAATGGAAATAAGAGTAGTAGGAATAGACTACAGACCACTTTGTCAGATGGAGCTATGAATGATGCTTTTCTATGATGAAATCCCAGCAAGTAATAGCTAGGAATTTCACTTCTCTGGACACCTGATAAGAAGCCCTGATGGCACAGTGGTTAAAGTGCTCACTGCTAACCAAAAGATTGGCAGTTTGAACCCACCAGTCGTTCTGCAGGAGAAAGATGTGGTAGTCTGTTTCCATAAAGATTACAGCTTTGGAAATCCTATGGGGCAGTTCTACCCTGTCCTATAGGGTCACTATGAGTCAGCAGTGGGTTTTTGATTTTACTGGACACCTGATGTATATCTGGCTCTGTTAAAAGAAGAATATCTGATAAGATGTTGACTTTACTTGCAAAAAATATAATCTCTCAAATGGTTGGGGAAATAATCAAGTGAATGAAGAGAAAATGCTGGAATCTTTATAAGAAAGTGATTTTACATATTAGAGTTTATAACAAATAAAGAATATAATTTAGTGAATTAAAAAATCAATTGTTGGTTTCCTCAAAGAGATTTCTAAAAGTTCAGAGAAAAACTACGTATAAATACATTGACAGAAAATCTAGATGGGAAGGTGATTCCAATAACCAAGTACAAACCCACAAATGATAAGATAAAAGAGAGGCATTTACAGGCTGTTATCTGATGGGACTTCATTATGAAATGAAATTTTAAAAGACATAAGGAATCATAAAAATAAGGGCATAAAAAATAATGGCACTAGCCCATGAGAATAGCGTCAGGAAGCCCAGAATTAATCAAAGCTTCTAGATTTCCATAACAGTGATAACTACTCCCTTTTTCCTTCCACTGGGTTTATTCCTTTCAAACAAGGTATATTATTTTAAATACCTATTCTTATTATTAATTCTGTTCCAACAAGATTTAACATTACCTATCAAAGCATAAGAAACATTAAATATTTGTTGACTAATGGATAAATAATGAACTTCATTTATTTCTTGGTGTTAACATTTCAAGGTTGGTTTATTTATTCCCCATATCATGTGCACTAATGTATGACTACCTGAGACCATAAATAATTGTTCCCAATTTGCTGTCCTGCCATGTCCTTGAGAATTTCTGGGCACTTCCTTCACTATCCTTTATCTTTATCAAACTTGTTTTCTTCTTGGTGTCTGGTTTTTGTTCTTTTTTTCTAATCTCCCTCCCTTTCAAATTTAGCTGAAAGTTGTCTTAATTTGGTGAATTTTTAGCCAAACACATTCACTCCTGTCCCTGATATAGAACCTAACAAAGTAAATCTACTCATTTAACCAATATTTGAGCACCAAATGTGTAATGGCTACCATGCCAGTTAGGATTTTAATAGTGAGAAAAATGTGGACAAGAAGTATTAATCCGATAATGAAACAAATAAACCAAAGCACACCCTAGAAGAACTTAGCCTACTTTAGATGGCAGAGAAAGCTTCCCCCAAGGACTTGCTATTTGAGCTGAGATCTCAAAGACAGATAGCACTATGAGGGCAAGTGGGGCAGGAAGGAGACTTCCAGGCAAAGGGCCCAACATGTAACAGGAAAGAACATGGCATGTTTGGAAAATGGTAGTAAGATCAGTGATGATGGAACAACAGAGAGAAAGAGGGAAAGTAGCATAGGCTAAAGCTAGAGTAGTAATTATAGTAATGATAACAATAGAGACTATTTATTGAGTACTTATTATATCCTAGATACTCTTCTATGAATTTTACACGTATTATCTCATTTAATTATTACTACCTCTATTTTAAAGGTGACTGAGCCAGAGCATGCAGGGTCTGGTAGGTTGTGTTAAGTAGTTTGGTGTTTCATAAGTGTAAATTGCAGTCATTGAAGGGTTTTAAGCACATCAGGGTAGGGGGCTGATGGGAGCATGTGTTTATTTTGAAAAAACTGACTCTGATTGCTATGTGGAGAAAAAATTCCTTGGAGGAAGAAACAGAGGCTATGGAGGGCATCACAGTCATCCAGGTGAGAGACGATGACAGCTCAGAGTGAGTTGGTGGTAAGGGAGATTAGAGATGTGGGTGGATTCAAGAACTTGGTTGGATACCCTGGGCAGAACAGAGAGGGAGACAACTAGGATTATGCCCAGGACTCTGATTCATGGAACCAAATGGATGGTGGTGTCCTTCCCTGGGAATAGGACACCAAGTCCATGAGGTAGTTGATGGATTCAGTTTTAAACACACTGAGCATTAGGGGCTTCTGGGACAAAATTGAATATGTAATCAATAACTGTTTTAGGGGATTGAAATGAGATCTTGCCAACCCCTGTCAGGAGCTCCTCATTTTTACAATGTAAGCCATGCAGCAGAATCAAAATCTTGTTCTTTTACTGCTTAAAAAAAAAAAAAAAAAAGAGGTGCTTTAAAACAGTCCCATGCAGATATTCAGTTGCAAGTTGTACAGATGGACGCTGTTCCTCACCTCAGTGATAAACAAGATAGGCGTAAGTTGGCTGTCTTTGAATTATTACAATGACCTTACAGTTCAAAGGCTGTTGGCCATTGAATTGTCCTTTCCCAATATTTTATAGCATTAACTTGCTCAGTATCTGATCCTTCCAATTGACTAACCACTAAGTAAGAAAACTCAGTCTAATGAAAAAGCCCATCACAAAGAGACCCTCATAATCCAAATTCTTTCAACTGCCTGACAAACATTAAAACACCTAGCGGTGTTGAAATCTGTTAGTGGTATATGCTAGCAATTGAGGAGAAGAGACGGCTTCTGTAAATGACAGGTCTTCTCATTTACACAGATGAAGACACAGGGCCCACTTTGGTGTCACTTCCCTGGTCCAGAAAGGTTCCTTTTAGCACAGCAGTTGTTAGATTACTTGGAGTCCCACTGCTCACTAAAGCTCTTGATTTTGGCCACACAAATGGCTTCATTATTTTGTTGTTGTTGTGTGCCATCAAGTCGATTTTGACTCATAGTAACCCCGTGTGACAGAACAGAAGTGTCCCATGGGGTTTTCTTGGATGTAATCTTTATGAAAGCAAATCTCCAGGTCTTCCTGCTGCAGAGCAGCTGGGTGGGTTCAAACTGCCAACCTTTCAGTCAGCAGCCAAGCGCTTAACCATTTGTGCCATGATCTGGTGGAAAGGTAACTGCCCTGTCAAGGAGGACATCTGTTTTGGCATTCTCAACTCAGTTCCACCACCACTTACCTACAAATATCTTACTAGACTGCTCTATGCCTTGCTTTCTTTTAGTGTCAAAGGCAGAGAATAATGAATCCCGTCCTATATGCAACCCTCTATAAAATATGTTTCTTAAAAATAGAAAGATTTGGAGTTGCGGGGCAAAATGGCGCTCTAGGCAGAAGCACCACGCCGTCCCTCCACAGCAAAGATTTGAAAAACTAAGCCGAACAGAGAATACAACAATCCTGAAACCCTAAAACATCAAATGAAGAGATGAAGAACTCAGCCAAGCACCAAATGGAGAGAGGAAACTGACAGAGAACGGAGAGTGAAGAGAGATTCACGCAGAGGTCCCCTACCAGTTAACGCAGCGTGGATCTGCCATCTCGGACTCCTATCGGAGACCAGCACACATGGGGGTATGAGAAAGCAGCCTTACGGAGCTTCCAGTGGGAGACAAAACAACCGCTAATTGGTGATATATGCTTTCCCACCTCCCACACTTCTTCACCCCGACTCAGCCTCCTCTGCTTCCCGCAGCCACAGTCTCTTGACTGGGAAACAGCGGCTGCTTGCATTCCACACACCCGAACGGGTGGCTGTCTGAGTGCCATTTGTTGGCTGCTGGTGTTGCTTTTTTTCCGCTTCTTTTTATTTCTTCCTTGACTCTCCCCACCTCCCCCTTCTTTAGCTGAAGTACCTCGCTCCGTGCGCTATCTTTGCTTCTTCCTGAGGGGCTGCAGAGCTCCGGTAATTTGTGATATACGCTTTCCCACTCTCTACCCTTCTTCACCCACACTCGGGCCCCTCTGCTTCCCATGGACACAGTCTCTTGTCCAGAAACACTAGCCCGCACTAGCTGGCTCTCTGAGTGCCATTTGTTGGCTGCTAGTGTTGCTTTTTTTTTTTTTTCTGCTTCTTTTGACTTCTTACTTGCCTCTCGCCACCTCCCCGTCCCTTCACTCAATTACCCAGCTCTGTGCACCATCTTTGCTTCTTCCTGAGGGGATGCGGAGCTACGTTCAAGTGTGGAGCCACTTCCCGGTTTGGGCTGCCGCACTAGTGGGATCCCAGGGCTTTCGTTCATTTGTTTGTTTTGAATTCTTTGTTTGTTTTATTTTCCTTTTCTTGAGTTGGGAGCCCATTCTGGCCAGGCTGAGGTGCGTGGCAGGGAGACGCCCCTTTGGCTTCCACAGACGTGCAGAGGGATCCCTGAGGACATTTCCTTTTATGTTGGTTTTTTTTTTTTTTTTTTTTTCCTTTCTGTTTCTTTGGGGACCTTTCTTGTTTTTTGTTTTTTTTTTTTCTTTAATTTGATTTGTTTTCTTTTTCACCTTTTTCCCTTTTTGTCTTTCTTCATTGCTCAGTTTCTCATCTCTCTATATCTTCCTTCTCTTTCTGTTCCCTGAATAGCTGGCGTTGTATACCTCTATGCCTTCTAGCCAGGCTGTACTGCAATACCTGAGAGCGACTTCCCCAGACCTCATAGCTGCACCAGTGGGATCCCTGGGAATTTTACAGTTCTTTAACATTTCTGATACTTATTTATTCATTCTTTTCTTTTCTTCCGCCTCACCTTTCTGTTTTTCTCCATTTCATAGTCTCTCATCTCTCCACACAAATGGCAAGCTCCCCTAGCATTCTTTTTTGTTTGTTTCTATGTTTTTGGCTCCTGTTCCTCTCTCCTCTCTCCCATATCCATCTTAGCTCCACACATAACAATCTCCCCACTGCGTCCTGCCTACCTGAACCATGCGCTTGACATCACACCACCAAGCAGCACAGGCACGGCCTACTGGAACCTGCCCTGCACTGATTACTGACCAGCTCTGGTGGCTGTAGTAAGTGCCACAAACAACCCGTCCCAGTAACTCCTCTTCAGATAGACCTGCCCTGCCTTACCATATCTGAGTGACTGACCCTGCCAGTTGAAGAAGGAGGTGAAAAGTATTGTGCCCAAAGACGAGCAAACAACAAAGAATACACAGTCTGCCTGCTCAGACATAGTCAAATTTTTTTTTAAAAAAGGGACGACACAAACAAACCTACAATCAATAAACAAGAAAAATAATTGCTGAATGCCCCGAAGACAGCAGATAACAAAACATTTACAAAAACAGCACAGGATGGTTCCAGTAGGCATCCAAAATAAAATACCAGATGACTCTCCTGTGGAAGAAATGCAGTAGAACTACCTGATGGGGAATTCAAATGTCTAATACTCAGAATTCTCCGAGAACTGAAGCAAAAAGCAGACAAACATGAGGAAAGAATAGACAAATTCATGGAAAATACGGACAAAAAATTGGAAGAATTCAGGAAAATAATGCAGGAACAAAATGCCAAAATAAATTCACAACTAGAAATTATACAAAGACAACAATTAGAAATCCAAAAGATAAACAACAAGATTTCAGAAATGGATGATGTCATAGAAGGGCTGAGAAGCAGATCTGAAATGGTAGAAGACAGGGTCAGTGGAATTGAAGACAAATACTTGGATACAAATCTGTTTGAGGAAAACACAGAAAAAAAAAAAAAAGAAAAATGAAGAGATCCTGAGAGTTATGTGGGACACAATCAAAAGCAAAAATATGCGAGTGATTGGCATTCCAGAACAGGGGGAGAAAACAGAAAACACAGAGAGGATAATTGAGGAGCTGCTGACAGAAAACTTCCCCAATATCATGAAAGATGAAAAGCTGGCCATGCAAGAAGCTCAACGAACCCCATATAAAAGAGACCTCAAAAGAAAATCACCAAGGCATATCATAATCACACTCGCCCAGACCAAAGACAAACAAAGAATCCTGAGAGCAGCTCGTGAAAAACAAGAAGTCACATACAGAGAAGAAACAACAAGACTAAGCTCAGATTATCTGGCAGAAACCATGCCGGCAAGAAGGCAATGGAATGACATATATAAAATCTTGAAAGAAAGAAATTGTCAGCCAAGAATAATATATCCTGCAAAACTCTTGTTCAAATTTGATGATGAAATTAGGTCATTTCCAGATAAACAGAAATTAAGGGACTATGTAAAAGTCAAACCAAACTTACAAGAATTATTAAAGGGAGTTCTTCGATCTGAGGACAAACAGCTTCAGCTCACAGGCAGAACCTAGGATGCAGGATTGTACAAGCCAGATAACAATCTAGGAAATGAACTCTCAAGGACTATCCAAAACCAAAAGAAATACAACAGGGCATCAGAGCAGTTAATCAGTAAATGACAACAACATCAAAAAGATAAAAGAGGGAATAAACGGCATAGGTATAGAACCTTCTAATGGAGAGGAAGGCAAGGCTATACCAAGTAACGGTAGACTGCTTCAAACTTAGAAAGATAAGGGAAAAATTTATGGCACCTACAAAGAAAGTTAACAAACTTACTCATTAAAAAAAAAAAAGAGGAAAAACATAAAGTCTCAGCAAAAAAAAAAAAAACCTACAAAAACAAAAGAAATTTAAAAAAAAAATCCACAAACAAAAGTAACTCAGCACAAGAGAGTAAGAAGAACAAAGAAAACTTCAGCACCACAAAAAAAAAGCACTACAAAATGACAACAACAAACCCACATCTATCAATAATTACACTGAATGTAAATGGACTCAATGCACCCATAAAGAGAAGGAGAGTGACAGAATGGATAAGAAAAGAGGATCCATCAATATGCTGTCTACAAGAGACACGCCTTAGAAACAAATATGTGAATTTATTAAAAGTCAAAGGTTGGAAAAAAATATATCAAGCCAACAACTACCAGAAAAGAGCAGGAGTGGCAATTCTAATCTCAGATAAAATAGACTTTAAAACAAAATCTACCATAAAAGACAAAGAAGAACACTATATAATGATTAAGGGGACGATCCATCATGAAGACATAACCATAATAAACATCTACGCACCCAATGACAGGGATCCAAAATACATAAACTCTAACAACACTGAAAAGAGAAATTGACAGTTCCACAATAATAGCAGGAGACTTCAACACACCACTCTCAGCAAAGGACAGAACAACTAAGAAGAAACTAAGCAAAGATACAGAAGACCTAAAGGGCACAGTCAGCCAACTTGACCTCATAGACATATATAGAACACATTCCTTTCCAATGCACACGGAACGTTCTCCAGAATAGACCACATCTTAGGCCACAGAGCAATCCTCAACAAGATCCAAAACGCTGACATAATACAAAGTATCTTCTCTGACCACAGTGCCATCAAGGTAGATATTAACACTAGAAAGAGCAAGGAAAAAAAATCAAGTACATGGAAACTGAATAATACCCTGCTTACACATCAGTGGGTAATAGAAGAAATCAGAGATGGAATAAAAACATTCCTAGAATCAAATGAGAATGAAAACACATCATACCAAAACATTTGGGACACAGCAAAGGCAGTCCTCAGAGGACAATTTATAGCAACAAATGCACCATCAAAAAAGAAGAAAAGGACAAAATCCAAACATTGACTACAGAACTCAAGCAAATAGAAAGAGAACAGTGAAAAAAGCCCACAACCACCAGAAGAAAGGAAATAGTAAAGATCAGAGCAGAAGTAAATGAAATAGAGAACAGAAAAACAACAGAAAGAATCAACAAAATCGACAAACCACTGGCCAGACTGACAAAAGAAAAACAGGAGAGGACACAAATAACCCAAATAAGAAATGAAATGGGGGACATTACAATAGACCCAACCAAAATAAAAAGGATTATAACAGAATATTATGAAAAACTATACTCCAACAAATTTGAAAACCTAGAGGAAATGGATAAATTTCTAGAAACACACAGCCTACCCAAACTACAACAAAGTGATGTTGAAAATCTGAACAGACCCATAACAAGAGAAGAGATTGAAAAGGTGATTAAAAAAAAAAAAAAACTCCTAACCAAAAAAAGCCCTGGCCCAGATGGCTTCACTGGAGAATTCTACAAAACATTTACAAAAGAGCTTGTACCAGTTCTACTCAAGCTACTTCAGAGCATAGAAGAGGAAGCAACACTTCCAAATTCATTCTATGATGCCAGCATAACACTGATACCAAAACCAAGAAAAGATGTCACAAAAAAGAAAATTACAGACTAATATCTCCCATGAATATAGATGCAAAAATTCTGAACAAAATTCTAGCCAATAGAATTCAGCATCATGTCAAAAAAATAATACACCACGACCATGTAGGATTCATACCAGGTAGGCAAGGATGGTTGAACATTAGAAAATCAATCAACGTAATCCACACATAAATAAAAGGAAATAAAAGAATTACGTGATCATCTCAATTGACACAGAAAAGGCATTTGACAAAGTCCAACACCCATTCCTGATAAAAACCCTCAATAAAATAGGTATAGAAGGGAAATTTCTCAACATAATAAAGGGCATCTATGCAAAACCAACAGCCAACATCATTCTTAATGGAGAGAGGCTGAAAACATTCCCCTTGAAAACAGGAACAAGACAAGGATGCCCTTTACCACCACTCCTATTTAACATTGTGCTGGAAGTTCTAGCTAGAGCAATAAGGCAAGAAAAAGAAATAAAGGGCATCCAAATTGGTAATGAAGAATTTAAACTGTCCCTGTTTGTGGATGATATGATACTATACATAGAAAACCCTAAAGACTCCACGAGAAATCTACTGGAACTGACAGAAAGATTCAGCAGAGTAGCAGGATACAAGATAAACATTCAAAAATCCCTTGGATTCCTATACAACTAATCAAGACAACAATGAAAAGGAAATCAGGAAAACAATACCATTTATAATAGCCCCTAAAAAAGAAATACTTAGGAATAAATCTAACCGGGGATGTAAAAGACTTATACAAAGAAAACTACAAAACACTACTGCAAGAAACCCGAAGGGATCTAAATAAATGGAAAAATATATCATGTTCATGGATAGGTAGACTCAACATTGTGAAAATGACAATTCTACCCAAAGCAATTTACAAATACAATGCAATCCTGATCCAAATACCAACAACATTCTTCAAAGAGATGGAAAAACTAATCATTAACTTTATATGGAAAGGGAAGAAGCCCTGAATAAGTAAAGCACTACTGAAGAAGAAGAATAAAGTTGGAGTACTCACACTGCCTGACTTCAGAACCTACTATACAGCTACAGTAGTCAAAACAGCCTGGTAATGGTACAACGACAGATACATTGACCAATGGAACAGAATTGAGAACCCAGATGTAAATCCATCCACCTACGGTCACCTGATCTTCGACAAGGGCCCAAAGTCCATCAAATGCAGAAAAGACAGTCTTTTTAACAAATGGCCCTGGCAAAACTGGATATCCATCTGCAAAAAAATGAAACAGGACCCATACCTCACACTGTATACAAAACTACTTCAAATGGATCAAAGACCTGAATATAAAGCCTAAAACTATAAAGTTCATAGAAGAAAAAACAGGACCAACACTACAGTCCTTAATACATGGCATTAACAGGATACAAACCATAACCATCAATGCACAAAATCCAATAGATAAGCTAGATAACTGGGATCTTCTAGAAATCAAACACCTATGCTCTTCAAAAGACTTCACCAAAAGAGTAAAAACAGAACCTACAGACTGGCAAAAAAATTTTGCACAGTACAAGTCAGACAAAGGTCTAATCTCCATAATCTCCAAGAAAATCCAACACCTCTACAACAAAAAGACAAATAATCCTATTACAAAATGGGCAAAGGAAATGAACAGACACTTCACCAAAGAAGATATTCAGATGGCCAAGACACATGAGGAAATGCTCGCGATCACTAGCCATTAGAGAAATGCAAATTAAAACCACAATGAGATACCACCTCATCCCGGCATTACTGGCACAAATCAAAAACTCTGTAAATAACAAATGTTGGAGGGGCTGCAGGGAGATCGGAACACTTATGCACTTCTGGTGGGAATGCAAAATGATGCAATTATTTTGGAAAATCATATGGCGCTTCCTCAGAAAGCTAGAAATAGACATATCATTCGATCCAGCAATCCCACTCCTAGGAATATATCCTAGAGAAATGAGTCGTCACTCGAATAGACATATGCACACCTATGTTCATGGCAGCATTGTTCACAGTAGCAAAACCATGGAAACAACCTAGATGCCCATCAACAGATGAATGGATACACAAACTATGGGACATACACACAATGGAGTACTATGCAACTAGAAAGAACAACAATGAATCTCTGAAGCATCTCATAACATGGATGAAACCGGAGGACATTATGCTGAGTGAAATAAGTGAATCACAAAAGGACAAATATTGTATGAGACCTCTATTGTAAAAACCCATGAAGAAGTTCACACACAAAATGTAACAATCTTTGTTGGTTACCAGGGATGGGAGGGGTGGAAGGGGGAAATACTAAATAGATAATAGATAAGTGGTATCTTGGGTGAAGGGTGAGACAGTACACAGTGCAGGAGAAACTAGCACAACTTGTACTAGGAAAGGTCATGGAAGCCCCACAGACACATCCAAACTCCCTGAGGGACTGAATTGCTGGGCGGAGGGCTGTGGGGACCATGGTCTAGGGGCATGTCTAGCTTAATTGTCATGACACAGCTTATAAAGACAATGATCTACATTCTACCTTGTTGAGTAGTGTCTGGGGTCTTAAAAGCTTGTGAGCGGCCATCTAAGAGACTCCACTGGTCTCATCCCTTCAGGAACAGGGAAGAATGAAGAGAACAGGATACAAGGAAAAGATTAGTCCAAAGTATTAATTGTCCACAGCTACCAAGGCCTCCACCGGACTGACTCCATTACAGCTCGATGGTGCCCGGCTACCACCACTGACTGCTCTGACCAGGATCACAACAGAGGGTTCTGGACAGAGCTGGAGAAGGATGTAGAGCATAATTCTAACTCACAAAAAGAAGACCAGATTTACTGGCCTAAAGGAGACTGGCCCCCAGACACCCTTTTAGCTCAGTGGTGAAGTTACCTCCAAGGTTCACGGTTCAGCCTGGGAGTGGACAGCCCCGTAAAACCAAATGAGACTAACGAGGTACAGGAGTCCAGTGACAAGGGCCAGAAAGCAGAAGGGAACAAGGAAGCTGGCGATAGGGAACCCAAGTTTGAGTAGAGATATTGTTGATGTGTTGTGAGATTTTTAACCATTGTCATAGGGCAACATTTGTAGTAACTGTTAAATGAGAAACTATTTTGTTCTGTAAGCCTTCATCTTAAGTGAGAATAACAGCACAATTCGAAGAGCGTATAGTCAATGTCACTGAACTGTGCATGTAGAAATTTTTGAAATGGTGTATCTTTGGCTATGTGTATTTTCACCACGAAAAAAAAAGAGGTTGAGAAGTTAGAGGGTTGATATGTTGTGGGGTTGTTAACCAATGTTATAAAACAACATGTGTACTTCTGTTTCATGAGAAACTATTTGTTCTGTAAGCCTTCACCTGAAGTACAATAAAATAAAATAGAAAGATTTTGTTACTGCAAGACTGTGACTAATTCACGTAAGCACTTTCCTTGAAATGTTATCAGCATATGGGTCTTAATGAAAAAGAAAAATGATAGCAAGAGCAGTATGAAAAAGGCATACATAACCTCATCCAAGCAGAAAGGTTGACCCAGCCTCCATCAGCAGCAGCATGAAACTGTCCTTGAACTAAGTATTTAACATGCCAGATATTCATGTATTTGAGGTAATGAGGCAATATGGACACCTGGCTGAGTCAGCCATTATCTGGATGCTGGGTTCTGTGTCAACATTACCAATGTCTCCCTCACGAAAAAAGAATTACTGCATAATCAGTCTGCCACCAAAGTTTCCACTAGAAGTTCACCTCTTTCTACTTCTTCTAAGATACAAAACAATTTAGGAAAAATGGCTGTTTCTCTTCTCTTTGTTTTATGAGTGATGCTGTCCAGAGTTACTGGAGCTCTTAGTTCTTAAGAAAAGACGGAATGAGTGTCGTAGCTTTTACGTTCTTTGTTAATGTCAAGAAACCAAGCTGCGTATTTTTAAAAAATGAGAATCTGGATCAAGTTCAGTGTATAGTTCAAAAATATATTCCAATTAAACTATTTTATAGAGTCCCAGTTTTTCCTCCAGCTCCATCCCACCACCATATCCAATAATTCCAAGCTTGTGCCCCACCCCAATAAAGGGAGCAAGCACTGAAGTGATGGTGATGTCATGTTTCCAAAGTTCAGTTTTTCTTAAACTAGCACTTTCAAAGTCTCAATAATAAACCTTCTATAGTGATAAATTTTCAGCAGAAGCACCGTGAAACCTTCTATGCTGCACACCTGAACAACTCATGGAAGTTCCCATGCCCGTGCCTGCTCCAACGGACCCATATACTGGTGAAATTCAGGTTGTCATCCCCAGTGAGCTCTCCATATCCATATACACGTTCATATTGGGTGGTTGTACTTCAAGATAGAGTCAGACAGTGACCCTGCCTACTTGAGTCACAGTGTCACCAAGCGATCTTCACTCATCATTCATTAGGTGCTTCCTGGGTGCTGGACCCTGTGGTAGGCCTTGGGAGATACAGCAGCGAACACAACCATCGCCATCAATCCCTGTTCTCAGGAACTGGCAATATCCCTGCCAACCTTCTCATACCAGCCTCCATGATAGAGACTCCTTCTTAGCTAGATCTTGGGTAGTCAACAAATAAACAGCACAGATAAGCAAAGAACCTGTCTCACAAATAAATAGAATCAAGTAAGCACACCTTCACATGACATGTTTTCATTTATAAAGCATATTTATATGAATTGCCTTACAAAAAGATTATCCCTCTATTGTAGGTGAGGAAACTGGGGCTCATAGTGGAAGTAACTTACCCAAGGTCACATAGAGAATTAGCAACCATCAAACATGGGGCCCAGATTTCTCAACTCCCAGCCTTCAGCTCTCTTCAACACCTCTGCCTCTTCAGAGCCATGACAGCCTCAAAGCAGTAGTTGACACCTGAATATTTCCTGATCCTGCTTCTATCACAGCTTTATGGGAGTCAAGTCATTTTATATAAAGGGCTTCCATTTCTCTTCCAGCAATAAAACAGAGATGGAAATTCTGGGTCACTTACCTCACTAGATGAAGATTAATTATCTAATTATGGTTTGATATTTAATTAGCAGAAAGGCAATATCTTCTGTCTCCGCACCACCACCATTACCACTACATCTTCCTCTTAGGCTTCCATGTACAGGGGTATACGGGAGATAAAGATGAGGAGGAGGACAACTAGTGTGTGCTGAGTGCTTACTGTTTCTACATGCATTATCTCACTTAATCCTCACAATACTCTATTATAGTCTCCCATTTCACAGATTAAAAAACTGAATGTTGGAAAGGTTGAGGGAGTTGACCAAATTCACAAAGTTAAGAAGGGACAGTGCTAAGAGTGTAACCAAGGTTGTCTGACCCCAGAGTCTATGCTCTTAATCACTATACTCACCTTAAAACCTAAGAGAGTTCACTAATATAGGTTTCAACCTTAATTTAGTGTTCAAAGTACTAAACGCTCCCAAAGAAGGAAATACAATATCATAAATTATTAAGTCCTAGAACAGCCTCCCAAAAGGGAGAGCCAAAAAATCAAAAGTTAGTTTTCTCTTACTGGTGGCCATTTGATGGAACAGAACAGCTCAGTCTATAATTTTGATCAGTGTCCCTTTTGGGGAACAAGGATCTTGGAGAGAGATACTTATGAAGTGTCTGACACTTTGGGAAGCTATCACCCAGGTACCCAGGTAGACAGATGCTGTACCTGGAAGAGCTACTGAATGAATTGAAAGAAGGAGTTGAAATCAGCCCACAAATTATCTCATACTCATGGCCACCTGTTTCCTAATCTGAACTACAATAGAAGGGAGATTGTAAATTGGATGAATAGCATGAAGAACTGGGGGTTGGGGAGGAAGTCCACCTAGCCCACCAAGCTGAGAGGAGTGGTGTTTCAGATAAAGCAAAAAAGGAGAGAGCACAAGTTGCAGGATTCAGATGGGTCTGCAATGACTCCCTCCTCACTGGGAGACCTGGAGCAATTTATTCCCACTGTCTGGAGCTAAGTTTTTTCTCATCTACAAAACAAAGATACCAAACTGATAAGGCTGCCATGAGGAATAAATGAAGTTATTATTACGAAGATTTCTTCAATAGCAAGGGCTATATAAATTCTTAGTGATAGTAATAATCGTTTCATCACTATCATAATCATAAACATATACCCTTGCTTTTAGGAAGGAAAATATTGCCACGTGAAATGCTGCCTCTGGAACTGGTCTGTTTGCCCAAGTGGTGATGCTTTAGTTATTTATGGAGGTACCAAGTTCTCTTGTTCTGGGAGAGTCCATGTAACTCATAACTTGTCTTGGGGCCAGATAAGCTATGTTCAGTTCCGCTCCCACTCCCTCCCTAGCCCTGTCACTAAGCAGAGACATTGTTCCAGGGGTTTACCTTGCTGCTTTTGCATGGTGGTGAAATCCTCAAAGGTGAGTGTGCGCACAGGGGGTCTCCAAAATGCATAAGTCTCCATGATGGCTTCCAGTCCAGTTCTGTAGAGAGAAAAGCCAGAGAAGGAAGTTGTAAATCATCCCAAGAAATGCCTGACTTTTAAAGATACTGAGCTGAATTGTCTGACAAGTGGTACATGAATTGACATCAAGAGATACCACCACCAGGGTGAGTAAGTCCAGAAAAGCACAATGATCAGGTGGTACTGGATTGCAGGAGGAAAAACAAATTAACCCAATTCAGATTATATTCAAGCAAATCTATAACTATGATGGAATTTCACTCTGATCTTTCTTCAAAGGAGGTATGGTTGACATGAAAAAGCATGCTAAGTGTCAAAGGTCACAACCATTAACATAATAAGTACAGTTATCAGAGAATAGCATTGACTGTTTCTCTGATGCAGGAAAATGTCATCATCATTACTACAATACGCTGACACAGCTGGTCCCAGAGTCAGCCCCACCCCTCGACTATGTAAAGAGTCAATGAAACTGTCAAGCTGCTGTGACTTTAAAGGCTTCTTAAATCAACAGAGACAAACAGGGCAACATAAATAAAAGGAGAGGCAAGCTATGAAACACATTTGAGTTTCTGCTACAGTAAGAAACATCTACCAAAGGCAAAGAAAGTGGTCAGTCCTAGAAATTTTGTCTCAGGCTAAAAGACTAATATATTTCTCCAAATATTTATCTGCATTTTTGTAATCTAGGAATCAAGGTGGTCTTTGAGGGTCCTATTCTTAGGACTATCAGATTTCAAGAAATGTTAAGTATTTTACAAGTAAATTCCTATAAGGTTTCTGGTTCCTTGATGTTGGAAATTCCACTAATTAGACTATATGCCCAGTGTCTACTTTACCCTTCAATTAATTATCTCTCTTCCATATATATGAAATGCTGATAGACATCATCTTGACCTAATTATTCAGGTATTTCAGATATATATATATATATTTTTTTTTTTTTAATTGTACTTCAGGTGAAGGCTTACAGAACAAATAGTTTCTCATGAAACAGTAGTACACATATTGTTTTATGGCATTGGTTA
The DNA here is from genome assembly GCA_030035585.1 of Dugong dugon. Classification (NCBI taxonomy): domain Eukaryota; kingdom Metazoa; phylum Chordata; class Mammalia; order Sirenia; family Dugongidae; genus Dugong; species Dugong dugon. Next base: position 161,253,641 of record CM057462.1, read on the forward strand.
ACAACCCCATGACATGTCAACCCTCTCCCTTCTTGACCTTTTTTTTGGTGAAAATATACATAGCCAAAGATACACCATTTCACAAATTTCTACATGCACAGTTCAGTGACATCAACTATGCTCTTCCAATTGTGCTGCTATTCTCATTTTAGATGAAGGATTACAGATCAAAATAGTTTCTCATTTAACAATTAGTACACATGTTGCCCTATGACAATGGTTAACAACCTCACAACACATCAACACTATCCTTACTCAACCTTGGGTTCCCTATCACCAGCTTTCCTGTCCCCTTCTGCCTTCTGGCCCTTGTCTCTGGACTGCTGTGCCTCATTAGTCCCATTTGGTTTTATGGGGCTGACCATTCCCCGGCTGAATGGTGAACCTCAGAAATGACTTCACCACTGAGCTAAAAGTGTGTCTGGGGGCCATACTCTCGGGGTTATTTCAGATATATTCTTGCTGCTGTTTCATATCCTTAAAACCAAGTATTGGTGGGGTTTTTTTTCAAGCTTTGAACACAGCTTCTGATTATTGACTTTTCTTTAAAACTAACTGCTTAACTTCTGTATAAGTGTAGGGAGGGAAGGTGCAGAGACTATAGGGCAAGTAGGAGAAGGAGAGGAGAGAAGAGCAGGTGGCATAAATCCTTTCAGTGCAAAGTCACTGGAAGGTACCATGGTATCCTTTCCTGGAAAAAACAAGATTTCCTTTTGAGATGAAACTTATGCTGCCTATCCTTCTCCCTAGGTAATACATTTCCAGAGTTCTCTTCAGTCCTGCATACCAAGAATGAAGTGAGAAGTTATTTCATTTTAAGTGAGAACAAGTATCCCTTCCTTATAAACAACAATAGGATTCCCTGAGGTTCTTCTCCAACAAGCTGCGGATACACCGATTGGCTCTTTGTATTGGAAAAAGTCCTCTCTGAACATGCCTTACTTGCACAGTTAACTTTCTAAAGTCTTCCCTGGAATCTTGGAGGCTTTAAATACACCAATGCTGGCAAACCAAACTCTATTTCAAGAAGATGTTCAGAGGAGAGGGTGTTGCATGGTGTTTATTAGCTGTTAATCTGTTAGAAGTAGGAATAGAAGGCATCTCCACATATTCACCCTACATTAATTGTGAATACAGTAACTGAAACTATTTGTGGAGAGAATGGGCCCAGGCAATTAGAGAGTTCAGAATAATAAGGGGATAGGCAGATAAAGCCATGCTGAGCCTTGGTGGATATAAGAAATAGATATGCCAGGCTTAGATCTGGCTGCTTTGTTTTGGAATGTTGGCTGCCCACCAGAATATCTTAAGATTCCTTTAATGGCACAGGAGGCTCACTGCAAATGGCAGGGTCATTAATGTTCAACACCCTTTTCCATTTTTCCCAGAAACAAGTACCAATGATGAGGACAAAATATTAGCTCAAGGACAAATAACAGTCCCTTCTCATTTCATAATAAAGTTCTGGAAGACTAAAGTAGAAGTAATACAGTGATATGCATGCCTGTATTACATTTATTGGAAAAATATAAACTGTTATTTGATTTCATTCTTATAATAGGTAAAACGGCTATAGCAAAGATGTTAACAAATTTATTTAATCAGCCAATTCTTAAGCAGCAAACAGACAGTAATCATTTAACCCAAATCTAAAATGCAACTAAAAGACTGAATTATAGGATTATAAATTTAAAAGTAGGGGAAGATCTTAGGTGCCTTCTACTTCTGCCTCCTATGATAGACTACTGAATAGTTACCCAGCCTCTGTTGGTGTATTTCCCAAGGAAAATACTGAGTTTTTTTTTGACAGATGTGTTAGAAAGTTCTTTCTGACATTAGACTGAAGTCTCTGATGTAACTTTCACACTCTGGTGCCATTACAAATGGGTAAATGGTGAGAGTGCCAGACATTTCCCACAAGAAGTCCACTTGTCATATCATCACCAGGGTGACCTCCCTTAGCTGTTAAGAACATAACGTATGACATGCCACATACGAGCACACTCATGGTCCATCCAGTCCAGTAGTCTATCATAACAAGGGTCATTTTTGTTGGGCAGGGGATGGGGGCATGACTACCAAAAAATAATGGCTAAGACCACACATTCTTCACTTCACCTTTCTAATCCACTGTGGATTCATCTCACAGAGATTTATCCTAGACCCTTTACTGAATCTGTTAATATATTCAGAATGTATCTCTTTTTAGAAAAACTAACCACATTCTTTAAAAGAGTACAATGCTCAAAGCAGACGTACTTTACTAATTAAAATAAGCTATTTTTTTGGTTCAAAGAAGTCTTCAGGGATTAGTTTTGGTTTAAAGTTTAAATATCATCTCCGGACAACAGTTCTGAGGGCTCATTCAGCCTCAATGGCTCCAGAAAGTCTGGAGTCCATTGAGAATTTGGAATTCTGTTCCATGTTTTTATCCTTTTTGAGCAGGATTCTTCTACAGAATCTTTGATCAAAACGTTCAGTAATAGTATCTGGGCACCATCTAGTTCTGGTCTCATGGCAAAGGAAGCAGTTGTTCATGGAGGCAACCAGACACATATTTGATTTCTTCCTTCAATTCCTGACTCTCCTTCCTCTGTTGCTTCTGGTGAATGGAGACCAACTGTTGTACCTTGGATGGCTGTTTGCTAGCTTTTAACCCCAGTCACTATGCACAAACTAGGAGGTAGTACAGAGGTACTGAGAAACGAATTAGACTAAATTGATTGGGGTGTCACTTGAAACCATGACCCTGAACCTCCAAGAAACCAAATCCCATGAGCTGTTGGTTGCAACTCAGAAGTTTGGATAGGAAGCTTAAGGGGACAATTTAAGATGACTGTGGTGGAATAATGTGGAAAAGGATAGCAAGAATAGTAGCACAACTTGAAGAATATAATTAATGTCATTAAATTGTACATGTAGAAGTTGTTGAAATGGTGTATCTTTGGCTGTGTATACTTTCACCAAAATAAATTTTTAAAATAAATTTACATAATAATTTGTTTAAATTAAAAAAAAAAACCTATTTGTTTACTATATGTCACATTTTCATTTGCCCTCAAACTCTATTAAGCTTCTTTAGACAGATCTAATTGTTAGAAAGTACTAAGTCTATGTATCAGGAGTTGGTGAAGTGCCATGGCATAGTAAGCAGTAGATAACACACCTCTCTCCACCACTAGCATGTATGCACCTCAAGGCCTTTGCATCCCTTATTTTTCTATGCCCCAGTCCCAGTGCCTAGCACAGTACTTGGCACATGGCAGAATAACAAAGTAGAGGAATGAATGTTTATTCTATCTTTTATTACTGAGTCATTATTTCATAAACTGTAACCAGCATTCCTATTTCTAAGCCTGAGACTTTAAGAAGACAATTTCGTGTAGATTCAAGACTCTGAAGACAGAGTCCTCCAGTATTAGATATTCGTGAATTGTTTCTATAGAGCACTGTGCCTTTCTTGATTCAGGTCTCAGAGAGGTTTCAGTTTTCCTTTTATTTCTTCCATTCTGGCAATGGAATTTCTCACCTTCAGCAGAATATGAGTCCCATAGCAGAGGCCAACCATTTCTACCCCTCATTTTCTCTTACAAGAGTCCTTGCCAACTACACATGAACATCTTCAACCACTTGAATGTCTATTCAAACTTTATCTTGTGCTACACATTATTTACTTATTCATCATCATGTTATCCTAGTTTTGTAAAATTTTATCACGAGGTTCTTACAAAGCGAATTCATTGTCTAAGCGAATAGATTAAAAAAGTGGTCTTAGGTATTTATATGTCATTAATATGTTCCACATGGAGGGTTTCTCTGGGTCTGCTATGCACCAGAGACCTGATGTCATCTCTGAGGTTTACAATCAGAGATGATCAAATTGACAAGAGTATCCCTTTGCTTACTTTTCCCTGTTTGCTCCAGTGACAATACAGGCCTTATCTAAACCCCCTTTGTTCAGTCCTTCAGCTATAATCACCTCTCTGATTTCCAGGCCTCTTCTCTTTAAACTTTTCAGCCTACTCACTGGCCAAACCAACAGAATGAAGGGGAGGGAAGGAGAGGAAGTGAGCCAAAGAGCTCTATTCCAAACTGATGATGCCTCAAGATCAACTGTTTTGGAAGACTAGCCAGACTGTAAGAAAATATCCTTCCAGCCTTCTTATCCCCCCTCCCCCCAAAAAAAAGTGGTGGGATTATCCATTTGGAGTTCAAAAAATATTTGATAATTACAACAAATAATTATAACAACATTTATGATCCTGGGTAGCACACCAATGTATAGTTTCTGCTTTTAATTTGTCTTGTAATAGGGAGTTACTTTATATGTTTCTTTCTTTTATTTTCTCTTTAGTTCTGAAGTTCTTACTCAGTTTTAACTCTTCTCCATACTATTTGCTGCTGACATGGGTAACACAAGGAGCATATGCTATGGGTTCATAAGGTCAGTGGTCATTTCTCAATAGAAGACAGTCAAGGGCTAAGGGAAGCCTACTGAGACAAGGGTCTTGAATAATATAGGAAATAATCAATTAGTAAAACAATTATTCATTTATTTAACAACTATGTGCTAGGTTCAGGAGATAAGACAACCAAAAAAGAAAAAGATACGATCTCTATCCTTCAGGGGATTCCGAATCTATAAAAAGAGAACAACATATAAGTATGGAGCCCTGGTGGTACAGTGGTTAAGAGCTGGGCTGCTAACCAAAGGGTCAGCAGTTTGAATCTACCAGCCACTCCTTGGAAAAAAGAGAACAACATGTAAATGACTAATTTCTGAGCTGTGTGATAAATGCTACACTGGAGACATGTAGAAGACGCCATGGAGCACTGAGCAAGGAGTACTTAACATACCAGGAAAACTTAAGGAAGAGGATTTAAAAGGTGAATTGTTTAAGCTTAATAGTAAAGGGTACTCAGCAATTTTTCACACAGACAAGAGGCAGAAAGGGCTTTCCTAGTGTAGTTAACAGTATGTGCAAAGACTTGCAGATATGGAAGACAAAGCATGTTTTGGGAGCTGAAAATATTTCAGGGTGACTAGAGCTCAGGTTTCAAGATGGGAGGGTGTACACCATGGGCCTTTATTCCATGTTAAGTGCTTGCATTTTATCCCATGAGTGGTGCTGTGTCCCTGTCTCCTTTCCTTTCCCTTCTTTGTGCAATATTTGAAAAGGCGCCATCTAGAATAAACAATATATGCTGAGATACCGTCTCTCAACTTCATAATCCTCTTTCTTAGCCTGTTCTTGCTCCATTAAAGTGAGGTCAAACCTTCAACACTTCCTTCTCCTTCAATGAATCTGGAATTGGCTCCTACATTCAGATTACTCAGGGTATGTATTGTCTGGGGATATTCCAAAAGACTTCCCCACCCATTAACCCATTGCCATCGAGTCGATTCTGACTTACAGAGACCCTATAGGACAGAGTAGAACTGCCCCATAGGGTTTCCAAGCAGCGCCTAGTGGATTTCAACTGCCGACCTTTTGGTTAGCAGCCGAACTCTTAACCGCTACATCACCAGGGTCTGCAAATTGGCTAAAAGCCATCATTAAATTGGTCTCACACGTCAAAAATGTTGGATTGGCAAATATTGTGTTATCTCTATTTTTACAACAATTTTTTTAAAAAACCAAAAAACTTGGCTTTAGATGGTGTTATAAGTATATTTACATGATGAGGAGGCTGTCATTGATGTATCTTACATCCCACCTTGGAATCTGAATAGGTAGTAATAGCAGTCTACAAGGAGTTTTCATTGCCTCAAGAAGTATAATAAAAACCCATGATAACACAAAGCAGGCTAAAATATTAAGTTTCTTTACATTTGACTAGAATGGCCTAGCTTTAATTGGGTAATACTAAAATCACACAAGGGACAGATTAGACTAGTGCTAAAAATCACAGGCTCTGGGGCCAGACTGCCTGGGTTCAAATTGCAGCCCTGCTGCTTAGTAGTGAAACTTTGGCCAAGTTATATAACCTATTCATGCCTAAGATGGAGACAATGAAATACTTCCTCCTAATTGTTACTTAATAAATGCAGACTGATTAAAGACAAGACCTATCAAAACAAGAGAGAAATCATAACGTAAGGCTGGGGACCATTGGTCTAACTCAAGTAAAAGAAACCCAACTACTCAGCTGAGGTTGTGACCTGTAATAGAAGACAATATTCTTACTTCACTGGAATTCAAATCTTTGTCAGTCCTCTGGCTCTGGGTTAAACGTGGAAGGAGATGTATCTTACCTAATCCCATTCCTCACTGTCTCCTCAAAGAACCAAAAATGTGTCCTTCAAGTCCCTGTAGGCCTCATTATCTTGCAGATATTTCAGACTCCAATATGTTAGCCATTAAAAAGACGTCACCCTGTTTGATGACACCATCCCTGGGCAAAAGCCATAGATAATAAAACAACTGCCAACTTTCCCTGGCAAATTCATATGGCCTAGAAGACAATGGTGGAAAAAGTTCATGACAGGAGAGGGAGAACAAATAACAAAGCAGAGAAATATGTTAAATACCACTAGAAGACTGTAAGCCAAGGGGACATGATAAACAGCTATGGCCTGGATGGAGAGGTGGGTCCAGCTGGATGGTGCTGCCAGAATCCAGTATGGGCTCAGTTACCTTGAATTCTGGATGCAGTGGTACATGAGAGGAGAAGCCAATGCTGATTACATCCATAGATCTGCTAAATGGCAGAAGCCACCCTGCCAAGGATAACAAAAGAGTATGCAAAATCTATGGGGGCTAGTGATATTGCCAGGAAAGAGCAGGATGAGATTGGCTGGAAAAACATGGCCAATGGCTCTAGGGAGAACAAATGAAAATACTGAAATTGAAAGTGAGGGAGACACTTGGCAAGGCATGTTGGTTGAAGGAAGGCAAGTGGTCGGCTCATTGGCTCTAAGCTTGCTCCATGAGCCTCAGGACTGACAGGGAGCCAGAGGTGGATGAGGGCAAGTTGTCCGCTGACTGGTAAACTATGCCTAACAGAGGAGAGTGAAATCGTCCTCTGGATGCTGCCACTGGCTACATTTGCCAATTCTAAAAGCTAGTAGCTCACTGTATTCAGTTTGAGGGGTGGGGAGGGAAAGCCAGTTACTGTCATCAGTTACAACTCATGTCAACCCCATGTGTGTCAGAGTAGAACTTTGCCCACAGGCTTTTCAATGGCTGATTTTTCAGAAATAGATCACAAGGCCTTTCTTCTGAGGCACCACTGGGTTCACTGAAGCCTCCAACCTTTCTGTTAGCAGCCAAGAATGTTAATCGTTTACACCGCCGATGGACCCCATATTCAGTTTTACTATCAGTAAAATGGTGTAAACTGCATTATACCAATCAACTAGGAGGTAAAAATGAACAACCTGGATGACAGAAATAATTATGGCTATTATTTGTACACTTATCATTTCAATTGCTAGAAATAATCAGGTTGAACTGTATGAAATGTTAGTATTCTAACATTTTTTAACCTGCAAATATAGTAATTTCGTATATTCAACTTAATAGGTAGATAAGGGTGTAGACAAGATTTGAGTTACCTGATTACAGTAGAGAACTATACTAACAGATTTTAACTGAAATACACCCTGCACCCTTCTTTCACCCCTCTCAAGGAGGTGTTGTTTCTTTTGGATCTAAGCAAAGACAAACTGGCCCTAGGGCTAATTTATAGCTGACTTTTCCTTCTCCCTCCTCTTCTTTCTGTTAACATTACTTAAAAAACCAGTTGCTGTTGAGTCGGTTCTGACTCATGGCAACTTCATATGTGTTAGAGTAGAACTGTACTCTATAGGGTTTTTAATGGCTGATTTTTCAAAAGTAGATCCCAAGGTATTTTTCTGAGGCACCACTGGGTGGACTCAAACCTCCAACCTTTCAATCAGCAGCCAGCTGCGTTAACTGCACCACCCAGCGTCTCCCTGACATTACTTAGGCACTCTTATGCCTCATCTCACAGTCCTGTTTCTGGATGCACACTCCTCTTTCTACTGGGTATTCTCAGGGGGTGCTGGGCCTCTGACAGAGCGTTCCTGTCTGTGCCCCAGAGAGGTGAGTGTTCACTCTATGAACTTAGCCTTGGGACAGCAGCTACTTAATGGGATCACAGGAAAACCCTTTTCTCCCAAATATCTTCCTCATTATCATCAGAGATTAATCCCTTCCATTGGATTAAATATTAACCTCTCTAAACATCCTCTTTGAGCAAGCAAATCCATTCCCATAACACAGTTAATGGCTCTGTTTTTAGATCACTGTCGCCTAAAACACTATGTAAGCGAGAACTGGCCACCAACAAGGACTACCACCACCACATTCCCAGAAAACAGCAGTACTGCCTGGAAACACTCTCAGAATGAGCTCAGACTCAAATTTCCTCTTGCACCTCTTCCTGCTGGCCCTGTTGTATCTTTAGTGAGGGATTAACCCATTAACACTATTCATATAAACCATATAAACCTCTCTCCTCATGATGCCAGGATTGCAACTGGCTCCTTTCTGACAGCTTCTGAGCTGTGCAATTTGTTTTTTGTTTTTCTTATTTTGTCTTTTTTTTCCCCATACAAAAATTTATTTATACATTGTTATGTGACTCTAATTGCTTCCCCCACACTGTGACAGCACACTCTCCTTTCCACCCCTGCTTCCCCATGTCCATTCAACCAGCTCCTAACCCTCTCTGCCTTCCCATCTCACCTACAGACAGAAGCTGCCCATTTAGTCTCTTGTATCTGCTTGAGCTAAGATGCACACTCCTCACAAATATCATTTTATGTCCCACAGTCCAGTCCAGCCCCTGTCTAAAGAGTTGGCCTCAGAAATTTTTTTAGTTCTGGGCTGATAGAGAATCCAGGGGCTATGCTTTCCCAGGGTTCCTCCAGTTTCAGTCAGGCTGGTCTTCTTACTAGAATTTGAGTTCTGCACCTCACGTTTCTCCTAATCCATCAGGGACTCTCTGTTGTATTCCTTGTCAGGGTGGTCACTGATGGTAGCCAGGCACCATCTAGTTCTTCTGGTCTCAGGCTGATGAAGTCTCTGGTTTCTGTGGCTGTTTCTGTCTCTTGGGCTAATACTTTACTTGTGACTTTGGTGATCTTCAGTCTCCTTTACTCCAGGTGTTGGGACCAATTGATGCATCTTAGATGGCCACTTGCAAGCACTTAAGACCCCAGAAGCTACTCACCAAAGTAGGATGCAGAGCATTTTCTTAATAATCTTTGTTATGCCAATTGACTTACATGTTCCCTGAAATCATGGTCCCCAACCCCTACCCCTGCTACTCTGTCCCTCAAAGTGTTTGACTGTATTCGGGAAACTTCTCAGCTTTGGTTTAGTCCAGTTGTGCTGACTTCCCCTGTAGTGTGTGCTGTCCTTCCTGTCACCTAAGATAATTCTTATCTACTATCTAGTTAGTAAATAACCCTTACCTTCCCTCCCCACCCTCACAATCATAGGAGAATGTTTTCTTCTGTGTTTAAACCTTTTATTGAGTTCTTATAATAGTGGTCTTACACAGTATTTGTCCTTCTGTAACAGACTAAATTCACTCAGCATAATGACCTCCAGCTTCCTCCATGATACAAGATGTTTCACAGCTTCATTGTTGTTCTTTATCGTTGAGTAGTATTCCATTGTGTGGATATACCGTAAATTCTTTATCCATTCCTCCGCTGTTGGGCACCTAGATTGTATTCATCATTTTGCTATCATGAACAGTGCTACAATGAGCAAGGGTGTGCATATATCTATTTGTGTGATGGCTCTTATTTCTCTAGGATATATTCCAAGGAGCAGGAGAGCTGGATTGTATGGTACTTCTATTTCTAGGTTTTTAAGGAAGTGCCAAATCAATTTCTAAAGTTGTTGTACCATTTTACATTCCCACCAACAGTGTATAAGTGTTTCAGTCTCTCCACAATCTCTCCAGCATTTATTATTTTGTGTTTTTCGGATTAATGCTAGCCTTGCTGGGGTGAGATGATATCTCATTGTAGTTTTGATCTGCATGTCTCTAATGGCTAATGATCATGAGCATTTCTTCATGTGTCTGTTAGCAGCCTGAATATCTTCTTTGGCAAAGTTCCTGTTCATATCCTTTGCCCATTTTTTAATTGGGTTATTTGTCTTTTTGTTTTTGAGGTTTTGCAGTATCTTGTAGATTTTAGAGATTTGTCATAGCCAAAATTTTTTTCCAGTCTGTAAGTTGTCTTTATACTCTTTTGGTGAAGTCTTTTGATGAGCATAAGTGTTTGATTTTTAGGAGCTCCCATTTATCTAGTCTCTCTTCTAGTGCTTGTGCATGGTTACTTATGGTTCGTATTGTGTTTATGTCATGTATTAGGGCTCCTAGCATTGTCCCTGTTTTTTCTTCCTTGGTCTTTATCGCTTTTGATTTTATATTTAGGTCTTTGATCCATTTTGAGTTAGTTTCTGTGCATGGTGTGAGGTATGAGTCTTTTTTTCAGTTTTTTGCAGATGGATATACAGTTATCCCAGCACCATTTGTTAAAGAGATTATCTTTTCCCCAATTAACAGAACTTGGGCCTTTGTCAAATATCAGCTGCTCGTAGGTGGATGAACTTATGTCTGGATTCTCGGTTCTGTTCCATTGGTCTATGTATCTGTTGTTGTATCAGTATCAGGCTGTTTTGACTACCGTGGCGTATAATAGGTTCTAAAATCAGGTGGTATGAGGCCTCCCACCTTGTTCTTCTTCTTGAGTAATGCTTTACTTATTTGGGGCCTCTTCCCTTTCTATATGAAGTTGGTGATTTGTTTCTCCATCTCATTAAAATATGCCGTTGGGATTTGGATCAGGATTGCATTGTATCTGTAGATCACTTTGGATAGAATTGACATTTTCACAATGTTGAGTCTACCTATCCATGAGCAAGGTATGTTTTTCCACTTTTGCAGGTCTCTTTTGGTTTCTTGCAGTAGTGTCTTGTAGATTTCATAGCGTAGATCTTCTATGTCTCCGATTAGATTTATTCCTAAGTGTTTAATCTTCTTGGGGACTACTGTAAATGGTATTGATTTGGTGATTCCTTCTTTGATATTCTCTTTGTTAGTGAAAAGGAACACAGCTAATTTTTGTATGTTTATCTTACATCCTGAAACTTTGCTGAAATCTTCCATTAGTTCCAGTAGTTCTTTTGTGGATTCTTTGGGGTTTTCGGTGTATAAGATCATATCATCTGCCAATAGGGATACTTTGACTTCTTCCCTACCAATTTGGATGCCCTTTCTTTCTTTTTCTAGCCTAATTGCTCTGGTTAGGACCTCCAGCACAATGTTGAATAAGAGTGGTAATAAAGAGCCTCCTTGTCTGGTTCCTGTTCTCAAGGGGAGTGCTTTCAAAGTCTCTCCATTTAGGACTACGTTGACTGTTGGGTTTGTATAAATGCCCTTAATAATACTGAGGAATTTCCCTTCTATTCCTATTTTGTTGAGAGTTTTTATCATGAATGGTGTTGGACTTTGTCAAATGCCTTTTCTGCATCGATTGATAAGATCACATGGTTCTTGTCTTTTGCTTTATTTATGTAATGGATTACATTGATTGTTTTTCTAATACTGAACCACCCCTGTATACATGGTATAAATCCCACTTGATCATGGTGAATTTTTTGATATGTTGCTAAATTCTATTGGCTAGAATTTTGTTGAGGATTTTTGTGTCTATGTTCATGAGGGATATTGGTCTGTAATTTTCTTTTTTTGTGTTGTCTTTACCGGGTTTTGGTATCAGGGTTATGCTGGCTTCATAGAATGAGTCAGGGAGTAGTCCATCCTTTTCTATGCTCTGAAATACCTTTAGTAGTAGTGGTGTTAACTCTTTTCTGAAAGTTTGGTAGACTTCTCCAGGGAAGCCATCTGGGCCCAGGTTTTTTTTTTGTTGGGAGTTTTTTAACTACCTTCTCAATCTCTTCTTTTATTATGGGTTTATTTAGCTGTTCTACCTCTGTTTGTGTTAGTTTAGGTAGGTAGTCAGTTTCTAGAAAGTTGTGCATTTCCTCTAGGGTTTCAAATTTGTTAGAGAACAATTTTTATAGTATTCTCTTATGATTCTTTTAATTTCAGTTGGGTCTGTTGTGATATCACCCATCTCATTTCTTATACAGGTTATCTGCTTCCTTTCCTGTTTTTCTTTTGTCAGTTTGGCCAGTGGTTTATCAATTTTATTGATCTGTTCAAAGAAACAGCTTTTGGTCTTGTTAACTCTTTCAATTGTTTTTCTATTCTCTATTTCATTTAATTTTGCTCTAATTTTATTATTTCCTTTCTTCTGGTGCCTAAGGGCTTCTTTTGCTGCTCTCTTTCTACTTGTTCTAGTTGTAGGGGTAATGTTTTCATTTTGGTCCTTTCTTCTTTTTGGATGTATGCGTTTATTACTATAAACTGACCTCTGAGCACTGGTTTTGCTGTGTCTCAAAGGTTCTGGCAGGATGTGTTTTCATTCTCATTTGATTCTATGAATTTCTTTATTCCAGACTTAACTTCTTCTATAACCCAGTAGTTTTGAGCAAGGTGTTGTTCAGTTTCCGTGTGTTTGATTTTTTTTCCTTGCTTTTTCTGTTGTTGATTTCTACTTTTATGGCTTTATGGTCAGAAAAGATGCTTTGTAATATTTCAATGCTTTGGATTTTGTTAAGGCTTGCTTTCTGGCCTACTATGTGGTCTATTCTGGAGAATGTTCCATGTGCGTTGGAAAAGAAAATATACTTGGCTGCTGTTGGGTAGAGTGTTTGGTATATGTCTATGAGATCAATTTGGTTGATTGTAGCATTTAGCTCTTCCGTGTCTTTGTCGAGCTTCTCTCTGGATGTTCTGTCCTTCACTGAAAGTGGTGTATTGAAGACTCCTACTACTATTGCGGAGCTGTCTCTCTCTTTTTTTGGTGCTTTTAGAGTTTATTTTATGCATTTTGGAGCCCTGTCGTTGAGTGTGTAAATATTTATTATAGTTATGTCCTCCTGGTGTATTGACCCTTTAATCATTATATAGTGTCCTTCCTTATCCTTTGTCGTGGATTTTATTTTAAAGTCTATTTTGTCAGAGATTAATATTGCCACTCCTGCTCTTTTTTGATTGTTGTTTGCTTGATGTATTTTTTTCCATCCTTTGAGTTTTAGCCTGTTTGTGTCCTTAAGTGTAAGGTGTGTCTCTTATAGGCAGCATATACACGGATCGTGTTTTTTAATCCAATCTGCCACTCTGTCTCTTTACTGGTGTATTTAGTCCGTTTCCATTCAGCACAGTTATTGATAGGTATGAGTTTAGTGCTGTCATTTTGATGTCTTTTTTTGTGTGTTGTTCACAGTTTCTTTGTTCCACTTAATTTTCTGTGCTGAGTCATTTTTCTTTATGTATTTTCTGTTTATCTTTTTCACTGTTGTTGATTTTGTGTATGCTGAGTCTTTATATTTTTTCTAGTTTTTTATTTTGACTTCTAGCATTGTTAGTTTCCTTTGTGGTTACCTTAATATTTACCCCTATTTTTCTAAGTTTATACCAGTCTTTTATTTCTTTATATTGCCTTGACTTCCTCTCCATATGCAAAATCTATGTCTACATTATTTTAAGTCCTGCTTTTTTGTTTTAATGTTGTCATCTTTTACATATTGACATCTGTTTCACTATTTTCAGTGTTTTAGCTTTGATTTAGTTTTGTGACTTCCCTACCTGGGTTGATATCTGCTTGTTTTGTCTTGTGTTCTAGTCTTGGGTTGTTATCTGATGTTACTGATTTTCTAACCAGAGGACACCCTTTAGTATTTCTTGTAATTTTGGTTTGGTTTTTGCAAATTCCCTAAACTTCTGTTTATCTGGAAATGCCCTAATTCCATGATCATATTTGAGAGACAGTTTCGCTGGATATATAATTCTTGGCTGGCAGGTTTTTTTCCTTCAAGGCTTTATATACGTCATCCCATTGTCTTCTTGCCTGCATGGTTTCTGCTGAGTAGTCTGAATTTATTCTTATTGACTTTCCTTTGTAGATGACTTTTCATTTATCCCTAGCTGCTCTTAAAATTCTCTCTTTAGCTTTGGTTTTGGCAAGTTTGATTATAGTATGTCTTGGTGATTTTCTTTTGGGATCTACCTTATGTGGGGTTTGATAAGCTTCTTGGATAGATATCTTGTCATCTTTCATGATATCAGGGAAGTTTTCTGCAAACACATCTTCAACAATTCTCTCTGTGTTTTCTGTTATCCCCCCCTGCTCTGGTACTCCAATCACTTGTAGGTTATTCCTCTTGACAGAGTCCCACGTGACTGTTAGAGTTTCTTCATTCTTTTTAATTCTTTTATCTGATTTTTCCTCAAATAAATTGGTATCAAGGGCTTTATCTTCAGTCTCACTAATTCTGATGTCCATTGCCTCAATTCTGCTCCTATGACTTTCTACTGAGTTGTCTAATTCTGAAATTTTATTGTTAATCTTCTGGATTTCTGATTGCTGTCTCTCTATGGATTCTTGCAGCCTGTTAAATTTGCCATTATGCTCTTCTCTAATCTTTTAATTTCCTCTATTGTGTGTTCTGCATTTTTATTAATTTCCTTCCTAATTTCTTGAAGAGTTCTGTATATTAATCTTTTGTATTCTGCCTCTGGTAATTCCAAGAAATTTTCCTCCTCTAGGAAATTCTGAGATTCTTTATTTTGGGAGCTTGCTGAAGCCATCATGGATTGCCTCTTTATGTGATTTGATATTGACTGTTGTCTCTGAGCCAACAATAACTTATTATATTTATTTATTTTATGTTCGCTTAGTGTGTCCTAGCTTCTTATTTTGTTTTGATATGCCCAAATAGGCTGCTCATATGAGCTAGTTTGATTATTGGCATCTTTGAAGCTCTAATGTGCTGTTGCCAGGTGGTTAGATCTGTTACTAGTTATGTGAGCTCAGGAGTCTGCCCACTCCTCCTGTATGGTTTCAGCTCAGGTGCCTAGGTAGATAGCCACCAAGTGTGTGGTGTAGGCTCTCAGTTACAGCCCTAGACAGGCATTGGTGTAGGCACAGGCATCTGGCTGCAGCAGGGAAACACACTCTGAGCAAGGCAGTGGGCGGACGGCTGCCCCCAAGTGTCCAGGGGAAAGGCGTATCCCTGTTCCCTAGAGCACGTAGCTGGGTATGTTTTGTAGCTGGACTATGAGGACTTAATGCTGTTGGCTGTAAGGACTGGTGGCCACCTCTTATTCATGGGCCCCTATTGCAGGTGGCTAGGTGGTGTGGGTTGAGCCACCAGTCTTCAGGCCCCTGATGTGGGTTTAGGTGAGGACCCTGCTTAATGGGCAGAGCAGTGTCAAATGTAAAGAACCTGCCACTTCACAGCTGAAACAGTTGAATTTAGAGTTCCAGTATATACCCTGTTGTACTGCAGTAATGAGGGCCTATGCTGTTGAAATGGGCCCACACAAGTCTATGCAGGGGGAAAGTCACTCAAAGTCCGTGGATCTCTTAATGCCTGTGCCTAGGCAAAGGAGATGTGCCTCCTCTGGCTTCCTGGCTTAGAGGAGCTGGCAGTTTATTTTTTCCCCTGTTTGTCAATTTGTTCACTTTCCAAGGCAGGGAAAATGGCTCCATGCATGTGATGGATCCTACTTCCAATCCAGGGGTCTTGATCTGTGCAATTTGACTGTCCTGGTTCAGGCCTCCAATGGTGGACTCCACTGATAAAAACATACCCTCCTAAGAAAAGTTCCTAAGACAGGGTCTTTGCAACCTCTCAGCTGTACCAATTCTCTGGGCTACAGACACCCTACTACCTGGTACCTATCACGGGATCAGTAGCAATGGCTTCTGGGATGCCATGCCAGCTGGGAGCATCTGAAGGAAACCATGTCACAAGAGACAGTCCCCCTTCAGGTGGCTCAGATGCAATGGAGGCTGGTAGTAAGGGTAAGGGCCAAGGTTAAAGACAGGATGAAGGGAGCTGACACAGAGGAACCCAGAATCCTGCGTTCTATGGCATTTTTAAGATAAGTTCAAAGAACTCCTCACTCCCCAGACAGATCATAATTTTAATCCTCTCCTTTTTATGTATGTGTTTGCTTTGGAGGAGGTCCCTGGAAATCATATGAATTCCCAAAACTGACTTGGGCTTTTGATAAAATCTTGGCAGCCACCTCATACAGAAACAAGGCTTGAACATGAGATGTAGGAGGAGAGACACATAGAGTCCTCTTTCCTTCCTTTGGCAAACCCTTAAACCCTTTAATGTGTAAGCCCTTTGCAGTTGCCTTCCCCCCTCTAGCTGAGCACAGTGGGCTGATGTACCTCCTAAGTCCCTCCTCGACAGTGAGACTCAGTGCAAAGACTCTTGCTTCTCTCTTCATCTTCATGACCCTTCTCTTTTGCCTGGAATGGGATCCCCATTGGGGTAGCCACTCCAAAGACATGATTTTACCTCTTGCTTCACTACTAGGAGACCTTTCTCAATCAAACCTCATTCTGCTTTAACTCAGCTTCTGGGAACCCCTTCTTCGCTGAGGCTCACAGAATCTGAAAAATGCTAGGTGCCTCCCTTCTCCAGGAAGCCAAGAAACACGGACTTGTCCCCACTATCCAGAGCCAGCTAAGATGGTCTGAAGGGGGTGTGTGCCTAATCTCCTCTTAGGCTAAATCTTACTTTCTTACAGCAGTACTCAATCTCAGAACTGAATCAAATTTGCCCTTAATTTTTCAAACTAAGCCTATTTGCAGATTCACTCTTTATTTCCTTCTTATTTGGTGTCCAAAACTAGCTCTCCACTGTTGCTCTGTCTCTCCATCCTTGGTTGAGGTTAAGACTTTCTCACTGTAGAGTTTCTGGCTTTTAATTTCTCTACCATTAATCAATTTTGTTTTCTGTTTTGTATCTAAACACACAATTATTTTATTCTGTATACCTTTCACTATGGAGAAAACCTAAGAATAGAAACATGAAAAGGTACAGTCCCAGTCCTCAAGGAGCCTACAGTCTAGCAGGAGCCAGAGCCCAGGAGCACACACCATGAGGAAAACATAATCTCATGCTGAGGAGATCTATTTTATTCATCCAGGAACAGAAAGATGTTACTGTCTCTCCTAGTAGGAGAATTTTTCCAGGTAACTCTAGGTAACAAGCTCTTGGGCTAGGCCTGACTAAAGATGAACATATAGTCACCCCACCCAAAACCATATTTGGTCCACACAATTTCTGAGAGATTTAGAAGTTGGGACAACTTAGAAGTAAACACAATTTCTCTCTCGTTGCAGAGACAACACCTGGGAGCAAAATCTGTCAGTGTCTCCACTCTGAAATGTCCTGCCACCTACTACTCTTCCCCACAATATGAATACACACACACACACACACACACACACACACATATACACACATGTACACACACTCACACACACACACATTTACACATACACACTCACACACATACAAAGACACTCACACATTCAAAGATACACATGTACAAAGACACACACACATATACACTCACATGTACATATACACATGCACACATAGTCAGACACACATACACATTCACATGTACACAAACACACACACGCACTCACATACACACTCCCAGAAAAGACTTCTAACCGGGACTTAATCACATGGGAATGGAAAGCAGCAGCTCTATCAGTCAAGAAAAGTTCTAACACTGAAGCTTATGAATGACACTTCCTAAAGAAGCAGGGAGTACTATGTCAGGCAGGGTGGTGACACAGGCCTGACACCAGGGTACTCACTGGGGCTCCTGCTGGGGTTCTGGAAGACACAATGACTATCTCCTCTTATCCCTCTTCTGAGCTCAGAATCAATTCTGAGGAACACATAGGGGCCTGACACAATGAAGACCAAAATGCCCACTTTACTGCTGACAAAGTTGTCTGGAGACAATGGCATAGGTGTGAAGTCTGAATGAGCTGTCTAGAACTTCCCTGAAATAAGCTGACTCCACAAAACTGCTGGCCCTCTCTGCTAAGCTTACCACTCAATGGCAAGAGAGCCTGGAAGGTATGCTCTCTGCGTGCAATCAGGTCCTTAAGAGCCCCTTCTCCCAGACTCAGCAACCAGACCAGTCACTCCAGTTCCCAGTGAGAGGAATGAGAAGGGCACGGGGCTAAGCCAGGAAGACTTCTCCATGGATATCTCTTTACATGAAAATATGCAGAATGGGAAAGAAGTCTCCTTAACCACAGCTCCCTCAAGCATTCTTCTCTACACTTAAGGGGACACTGCTGAAACTCGGCACCACATCCAGATGGCACTGCTGTGAGAGGCTTTCAGACTAAGAAAGACGCACGCGAACATTTTAAGGGAGTGCGCTGGGTGGCTGTGTCCTCTCCATCTTTCCTCTCAGACCTCCCTTCCGGAGCCTCCAGGCATGCTGGGATAGATTGAGATCGACAAACCTGAACGTGTTTTGGTTTGAGGTTTGGCAAATTCTGTAACTCCAAAGTATTCCACAAATGTTTTGTGTTCTGCAAAACCAAAAAACATTGGCCAAGCACTTTCCCCACTAATTTTTAAGCCCATGTGTTTTTAAAGGAAATGTAATCCGTATGTATTGGGTACATTTATATGCAACTCATCAAACCATGCCCTCTGTATGAGTCACTTGATGTCTGAAATGTATTGGGAAGATCTTAGATTTGTAAGAACTCTCTGTTAGCACAATAAGGGCAATAGATTAGGCACCGGTTGGAAAGTGGTAAACTGGATTCTAATGCTGGCACACAGCCACCAGTTCCCTGAAGATTTGTAAAAAAACAAATATATATATGTATATATCCTCACGCATCAATTTTCCCCATTTGCAAAATGGTATCAATTATTCCTGCCCTCAACATATCCTGCAGGCAACTAGTGAGAAGTAATGTGTAATTAGCAGGTAATTTTGAGCTTTTAAGGAGCCCTGGTACTGCAGTGGTTTAAGTGCTTGGCTGTTAACCGAGCGGTTGGTGGTTCAAACCCACCAGCTGCTCTTTGAGAGAAAGATGTGGCAGTCTGCTTGCATAAAGATAACAGCCTTGAAAACCCCAAGGGGCAGTTCTACTCTGTCTTATAGGGTTGCTTATGAGTCAGAATAGACTCAATGGCAAGGGGTTTGGTTTGGTTTTTTCGAGCTTTTAAAAAAGAGAAACATAAGACATCTGTACTTATGCCAGGAGCCCTGGTGGAGCACTGGTTAACAGCTTGACTGCTAACCAAGAGATCGACAGTTCGAATCCACCAGGCACTTCCTGGAAACATTATAGGGCAGAGTTACTCTGTCCTACAGGGTCTCTGTGAGTAGAAATAGACTCAACAGCAAAACAGGTTTGGAACAAGCTTATTTTAATCTAGCTTCCCAGAGTACTGGAGGACAAAGTGGCTTCTATCTTTAATAATTCATTGTCATTACACCACAGTTTCACCTGCTAGCAAAGTTCAGCCTGGCTTCCTGTCCTCTACTAACCCTCTTGTTCATAGGGGGTTACAGGGTAGATGACAAAGTCATGAGGCATAGTCTTTAAAGACAGCCTGAGAATATACAGATTGTTTTATTTGGAAAAGACAAAGTGCTAGGTGACTTGAGTAGTGTCTTTAAGAAGATGAAGAATTTTTAGAGGAAGAATTCTGTTCTCCATATCTGTTGCAAGTAAAGTAAGTCAAGCTTAAGCTGTTATCTCGATAGAATGGAAAGAGCACTGATTTTTGAAGTCAGGCAGGTGCGGGTTTTAATCCCTGCTCCAGCATTTCCTGTGTATCACTAAGAAAGTTGCTTAACCTCTATGAGCCTCAGTTTCCTTATTTGTAAAATGCAAATTTTGAGAATTGGGGAAAACGTAAGTAAAGGGTCTAGTTTATATAACTGTTCAAGTACAGACAGCTGTTATAATTACTAATAGTACTTAAAGTCTCCTGTAGGTTTTGATGGGACGTAATGAAGAACTTCCATGCTATCAGAAAAAAATAATAACAAAGCATTGAAATGGACTAGGGAGGATCCATAGTTCTGCTTTCCTGGCATCCTTACGAGAAAGAGCAGCCCACTGGGGCAGGACAGACAAATAACTGGGCAGTAAGACATTCACTAGCCTTCAGGCAGGCAAAGGCCTTCTAAACAACTGAGGAGAGAGGACGACCTCAGCACTTGAACTGAGATGTAATTACAACTTCCTGACCAGCAGCAAAGACTTCAAGACACATTGCTCTTATTCTTAAGGCTAAAGGGGAGGGTTCAATTCCCAGATCATAACTCTAATGCTGGTCAACACCGCCTCTAGGTTCCAGCTGTCTATTCTATGCCATGCCTCTTCATCTCCCATCTCAAGCTGCTGAGCCATGTTCCTGGGCAGGCACCATTATCTGTAGCCACCAGGGCCTCCTCAAAGTTCTACAAACACATCCAGCACACTTCTCTCTTTGCACTTGCTGGTTCCTCTCTACCTAGAATCAGGTACCAGCCTGGCAGCTTCCTTCACAACATTCAGGACATCTTATCAGGGAGACCATCCCTGGCCACTCTACAGAAGTGGCGCCCACTCTCACTCTATCTCCTAACCTGATTTAGTTTTCTTCTCAGCACTTATCAATAACTGACATATATATTTCTTAATAACTATGCAATACATGTTACAAATGGTCAAAGTACATCCAGATGGCTATTTCCAAGGACAGTGTGATGGTTCAGGTTGTGCGTCAACCTGGCTGGGCCATGATTCTCAATGGTTTGGCAGTTATGATGTAGTTTGGTAGCTATGTAATAATGTAATCACCTCTATGATGAAATCTGTTATGAGCAGCCAATTGGTTGAAAGGGGGTTTCCTTGTGGGTGTGGCCTGCATCCAATACAGGTGGACTTTCTCGCAAAGCTCATTGACTCTTGCTCACTCTGGATCCTGCAGCTGGCTCCTGTTCATCTGACCTCTGGTTCTTGAGACTTGAGCTACCAGTTTACCTGCCCATCTTAGGATTCATCAGCCTCCACAGTCTTGGAGCAAGAGATCTGCTGTCTGACCTGCCAATCTTGGGTTCACCAGCCCCTGTAGCTATGTGGGTCAGAAAAAGCCTCCAATCTGACCCACGGACTTGGGACTTTCCAGCCTCTATAACCACATGAGCTATTTCCTTGATATAAGTCTCTCTTTCTCTCCTTCTGTCTATATATACAGATACAGGTATGTATGTGTATATATATATAGAGAGAGAGAGATGACAGATGGATAGATGATGGGAGAGAGAGGGAGGGATGGATGGATGGATAGATAGATGCATCACTGATTTTGCTTCTCTAGAGAACCTCGCCTAAGACAGATAGGTACCTACCAATAGGGAAGCACTTACTGAGAACTCAAATTCAACCTTACAAAAATGACCAGAAATCTGAAGAACAGGACTCCAGTGGGGGAAAAAGTAAAAGAAAAAGAAAACAATCTTTGTACTGCCAAGAAGAAAATAAGCATATACTAGATGGTACTAGGGTTATAGAAGGAAAGAAAAAGAAATCAGTGAAGAACTAAAGTCAGTGGTGTTGGCCCCTGGAGAGAGATAGTTGTGCCTAAAGCATAAACTGTTAACTTTTGGCTGTGGGCCTCTTTGAAAATCTGAAGAAAGCTCTAGAACTCTCCCCAGAAAAATGTATACCTATTCATCCACATACAATTTTGCTTACAATATCTAGGTGCTCACAGAACCCCTTAAATCCATCCATGGGCTTCAAGCTAAAAATCTTAAATGCCCTTGCTACATGTGGTCTACTTGTAGAAACAGCCTATCATGAATGCCCTATCCCAAAGAATCACCATCAGGGCAGATCTAGAGGCTTCTTGATAAAAGACCAACTTCTATCTCTTACCTCCTTACCACAACAAGTCCTCAATCAACCCAGAGTGCAGACTCCTGAAAAGGAGGCAACAGGAAACAGCTCACAGGCACGCTGTGGCTCCTAGACCTGGAATAAGCTAATGGGGAGGAAGAGGGTGGTCCATTTCAAATGGAAGAATTAAAAAAAAAAAAATCATTGCCATCAAATCAATTCCAATTCATAGCGACCCTATAGGATAGAGGAGAACTTCCCCATAGGGTTTCCAAGGAGTGGCTGGTGGATTTGAACTGCCGACCTTTTGGCTAGCAGCCAAGATTTTAAGTACTGTGCTACCGGGCTCCAATGGAAGAAGAAGTATACGTTTTTCACTGGTTAAATTTTGGAAATAAACACCTTTATCGCATTTTAAACAAAGAATCTTCTAAGAAAGCATTTGGCCTGGAAACAGTATGCCTGGGTTATAGTGTGACTATACCACTAACTAGATGTTTGACCTAGAATGTATTACTCAGTTTTGTCATCTACAACCTGGAGGTGTAAGTGAATTTTAATGTATTCAATAGATGTGACCTTAAAAAAATTTGTGGTAAATAAAATTTGCAGAAATATAAATGTATTTTAAATATACTGTAAGAGTTTTGGAGCCCTGGTAGCACAGTGGTTAAGAGCTCAGCTGCTAACCAAAAGTCAGCAGTTCGAATCTACCAGCCACTCCTCTGAAACCCTATGGGGCAGTCCTACTCTGTCCTACAGGGTTGGTATGAGTCGGAATATACTCTGACGGCAACGGGTTTGGTTTTTTTGGTGAAAGAGTTTTATAAAGAAGTCCTTTCATAGATCTTTTTGTACAGGAAATGATCACAATGATTTTTAGCCTAAATCTGAATTCTAATATAATGCACTACATATTTCATGAAGTAATTTTAAATATAATACTAGATGGTTTAACTGAAAACATTAGCAGAAAGGATACCAAAGATATTCAAATTACATCTCTCTCGTCTAGCAGTATAACTTCTGACAATCTGAGTCATTCAACTATAAGGAAATGCCCCCAAATCATTAAAAATGTCTGAACTTTAAGTGGTTACCACAAAGCTTATGCACAATATAAGACACAAATGTCACATTTGCTGATTTAGTATCGATTATATAAAATGAAAGTTTCTGACTGAATAACTTTAAATATAGCTGGTTCCCTGACAATTTTGGTACTCTGAGTTTTATAGATAACAGATTTTAATTCTATATAAGAAGGGAACTATTTGGAAGGATTCAGAAAGAAGAATTATCAGCCAGAAAAACACCACAATCTCTAAGGCCATTTACAGTAAGGGCTAAGAGTCCAATAAGTTTCAGCAATTCCTAAGAATTTCATTATATACAGTAACAACCTAATCATAATGACAAGCTTAGGTCCCCAAGAAAGGGTTCCATGATGTGTTCTACAAACTTTCTTTACTAAAGCAGGAACCATATAATATATTTTGGAAATATTTCCTAAAGGAAAAATGATTAAATTTTTTAAACAAAGTTTTTACTCTTAAAGGTAATAATTTCCTGAAAAATGTTATCTGTCCACAATTCCTTGTTTCCTGATAATGCAAGATAAATGAGATATCGCTGCAGGTGCTGTAGATGCTACTCAGGAAAAAAAAAAAAGACATCTTTTGGTGATAATAAATCTATAAAATTTGTTTTAAGGGACGTTTACCAAGTACCATGTAGTAGAGAAAAAACACCATGATGGTTTTGATTTGGTGATTCAGAGAGTGTTAACAAAGAATTTAGGTAATTTAGCCTTTTGGAGGTTGCTTTTTGATTCTTCGGTCAACTGTCCTTTTCTCTCTGCCCGAGTCAACACAGTGGCCCAGCTTGCAGGTGTTTTTCCAAAAAGAAGGAGCCAGGGGCCACCACTGGGGATTGGGACAATAATGCTACAGAGACTAAAATGTCAGTGAATGTCTTTCCCATTTATTCTTACCTGTTCCTCCCAGAATCTCTGAATCCTTTAGCAAAAGGGTTTCGGTCAATTTTTAATCTGGTGATCTGGAAACAAACAAAAAAGCATGAATTGTATTCATATTAAGGTCCGTAGGTGATGCAAATCATTTATGCTCAATTACTAACCTAAAGGTTAGTGGTTTGAACCTACCCAATGGTGCCATCAAAGAAAGGCCTGGCGATCTGCTTCCCTAAAGATTACAACCAAAAACACTCTATAGAGCAGTTGTATGTGCTCTGTAACACACAGGGTCACCGTAAGGTAGAATAGATTCCACGGTAACTGATTTCTTTGCTTGTTTGTTTGTTTGTTTTTGCATATTTACATTATTGATTTCTTTCTCAGTTACTCCTAAAAAATTAACAAAAACCACTCTGTTAATAATAACTGTTGTTTTCATTTTGTTTCGTTTAGTTTGATATTTTAATAGCATATAGATGTCTGATACACCTGACTCACTTCTCTCTAAACACCAAGGTTGGCCCATAAACTCTCCTCTGTTCACCTCCCTTGCCTCAAGGTGGTGATAAATCACTTGCCTAGACAAACAAGGAAATGGAAAACTGGGAAATGGTGGGCTCCATGGTACATGACACACCAGAGGCACTTAACACAACGAACATAACATCACTGAGCTGTACTGTGAAGATTGTTGAATGACAAATGTTTTGTTACCTATATACTTACCACCCTAAAAAAATTAGTTTTAAAAAAGCTTCATAAAGCAGCTGAAAAAAATATTTGATTAATAAATTCATGCTTGTAGAATAAATGAATGGATAAGTAAGTATGTGAATAAAGGAATGCATGAATTCAGTCAATTCAATCAGTGTAAACCTCCAGGCTGAATCAGACCACCAGTCAATCTGTCTCAGCCTAAAAGATTCAAGTATTTTCCATTTCACTTGGTTGTGCCTTCCTTGCCACCAGGAATTGTTCATTTAATAACCAGAAATGCTCATGTAAAAGACACAAAAAGTAGCTTGACTTTCCCAGGGTTTTGGTAAAGGAATATCTACAAATGTGTGTGTGGATGGGACAGGATTTCACCATCTCATCCAGGCTCCATGGCTCACAAGCAACTCAGAAGAAACAAATAGGCAGTTCATAAGACCGAGCAAACCTGGCCATCCAACTGTGTCATCTAGGCTGGACAGGTCCTCAGGGGCCATCTGGTTTAACCTTCACTCAATGCACAAATCTCCCTCTATGGCATCCTATCTTAGTCCTGTCAAACTCCGCCATGGTTGTATATATTACCCTCGTGCCTCTAGACTAGAACAAGCCTGACCAATAGATTCCATATGCGCACTAGTGTTTCTGCTTTCAGCCTGGGTCATTGGAGGCATTTTGATACCTTTGTGTCTGAACCAGATGTTAATGACTCACTACATTCAAACAATTGAGACAGTGGGCACTGGGAAGCTCAGGAAAGAAGGGAAGGCACTCTTGATGGAATGCAATTCTAGAAATAAAGGAATCTCGTTACTTAAGACTATCTTCATATTTCTAATAATTGCAGAACTTAGCATGAGGACAGCTAAAGTTGTTCCCTATACTGCAAATCTTTCCAAGTCCCTCTTCCATCTCACTTCCTCACAGTGGAATTTCCCAAAGCCACAGTCTTTAAAAGTCTTTAAAATGCAATGTGAGATTCTGACAAACAGACTCTGACTTGAAAGAAAGATGCTGGCTTCAAGGTTATTTTTCTCCCAAAACATTCCTCGCCTCCAGAATGGCACACTAATAATGTAGCAAAAGCGACTTTACATATATTTTATAGACCAGAGCAGGAGCCTGAAGGTTTGGCTTTCTAAAGTCCAGTGTCTGCCACGTGAATACTGTATTGAGTTTAAAAAGTGTCACTGCTTTCCTGTTTTACTTAAATACAAGTCTTTCTTCCTCCATAATCCACAGCAATAAACCACACGCCATATTTTCTTTTCAAGTCGGGGTTATAATATTTTATTTTCTCTTTCAAGTTGGCTTATCCTGTCTGACTCATTTATGATAGGGGTTTCTGATATATAATTGTGCTGCCATGTTTGGGGGGCCTCCACAGACCCCTGTAAATATAATGACTTTCTATTTCATGGGCCTAGGAGAAATGGTTGAAAACCTGGATCCCAGGCCAAGGGGCCTTGCATAGAAATTTAATGGACAAATGCCATCTAATGTAAAAAAAGAAAAAATACACCTCCACACTTGTTTCAAAGTGTTCAATGTGAGATTTATAGAGTTTTATGAAAAGTGTGGCTGTGCCACTCTATTTATTATCAAGTGCCTTTTGTGTGCAAAGCAATGTGACAGGCAACACAGGTGACACAGAACCGAGAATAGTCAGTATACCAGTGTATATAGTCAGTTTTTTCCCTCAAGGAGCTTATAATCTAGAAGATAAAAAGCAGACATATCCACTAATAATTACAATATAAAACAGAAAGTGATAAGGGTCACATTAAAGACAAAATTCCGTGAGAGTGTAGAAGAAACAGCAATTACTCCACATTAAAGGAATCTGAGGTTTACGTTGGATGTAGCATGAGAGTAAGGTCTTCAAGGATGTGTAGGGTTTTAATAGATAAAAAAATGCAAGAAGGGAAGAAAGGAACAAGGGAAGCATTTCACAAGAAAGACCTATGTAAGCCAGAGCATCAAAGTGAGGAAAAATGAAGCATAATTCAAGAAACACTGAGTAGTCCAATTTGACTACAGCATAGGGCAGGAAAAGAGGTACAGTGAGAGGCAAGGCTAGAGAGGCTGGCCTGAGACCACATCAAGGCATTTAGATTACCCTACAGGAAGAGAAAAGAGCCCTAGTGTCACAGTGGCCACTAACCGAAAGGTCAGCAGTTGCAACCCACCAGTGGTTCCATGGGAGAAAAAACCTAGCAGTCTGCAACCAGAAAGATTACAGCCTAGGAAACTCTATGGGGCAGTTCTGCTCTGTCCTATAGGATCACTATGAGTTGACTATGAGTCAGAATTGACTCAGTGGCATGCAACAACAATATAGGCAGAGAGAGCAATTTTAGCTATAGAAACCAAATTATGATCCTAGTCAATGCTTGTGGTGACAGCTTTGGCTATGTCTACAAAAGCCAAGAGTAATGGGTACAATATTTTGGCAGGGTAAACCACTGTGTTTTCAACCCCAGTAATCTTTAGTTTCTAACAGTCCCATGGCTTCCACACCAGGAGCCAGCCTGGTAGTATAGAAAGGAATGCAATGGACAGCTGGGCCATAAGTCTTGCAGCCCTATGGAAGACGAGGATATGAGGATAACATATAAGGTTAAAAAGTTAGAAGAAGTAGAGAACCCTTCCCTTCCACCCCAATGGAGTATAAGAAAAGACGAGACAAAGGGGAAGCAAATAGTTAGACTTACATATGCCTTAGCAACCCTGTTCAGACCAAAATGCTGGCAGGGTTGGAGGTGGGCAGCAGAGGGCAGAGAAAACTGGCAGAGTGACCTCCATATATATGGGGTGGCTGCATCAAAGTAAACATGCCACCTGGTCTGATTATTAAGCAAAAAGAGAGCTGTGTTAGCATCTCCAGACCTCTTGTGGCTCTTCTGTGGGAGGTAGGGGACTCAGAAGTCCTCCCATGTCATGACAGGGACAGCAGGGTGTCCCTGACACAGAGGTTCTACAGCCTAATGAGGAGTCAGAGGATGTGGATGAGACTGGAGGTGAGGCTGAACCAGGAAAGGAGACCCACGAGGCCTTGAATGAGGTAAGAAAACAAAGCACAAATCAGCAGGCTCCAGCATTCACACAAGGGACCCAAAGATCAGAACAGACCAGATGCCCCACAGCAGAGGCCCATGAGGACTCAGAGAACAGCGCAGGGACTCACAGGCAGACCTGAGGCTCCATATCCGGCCATAGTGAGGACTTATAAACCCTGTCACCCCTGCTGTGCACATGCACCCTACATCTAGAGACCATCTGGTATGGAGCAGGGAGTGGGGAGAATTTCGGGGGAAAGAAACAAAAATTAAACATTTACCCAAAATACATTGAGCTACATGGAGGGATAGCTAACCTCAAATAGAACTGGAAAGTTTACATTTCCTCCTACCTTACCCCAAGACAGGGGCCAGGACTTTTTAGAAAAATTAGCTCAGATATAAGTGGGTGGAGAATATATACATATACATAGAGAAAGAGAGAGACCCTGGGTGGTGTAAAATGGTTAACACACTTGACTGCTAACCAAAACGTTGGCAGTTCAAGTTCACCCAGAGGTGCCTCAGAAGAAAGGCTTGGTGATCTACTTCCAAAAAATCAGCCATTGAAAACCCTACAGAGCACAGTTCCACTCTGACACACATGGAGTCACCATGAGTTAGCATTGATTCAACAGCAACTGGTATATATATGTATACACACAAACAGAGCACACTTGAAGAGTTAACGTTCAACCCTATTCGATAATTGTGTCTATCAGTTACACTCAAATATGGCTGCCTATCTCCACCACCCCTCCTCTGTCCAGACCACCATTATCTCTTTTTTTCTTTTTCTTTTCTTCCCCACCATTATCTCTTGACTAAACTACTCTAAACGGCCTCCAAACTGATCTCCCTCCTTCCAATGGTATCACTAGGGGGCACAAGGGGTGCAGACCACACTGGGTGATAATGTCAAAGGAGGTGACACTAAAATGACTGCCTATAAAATTTTTGTGCAGTGTTTCAGCATAAATTTATTATTTTTTTATAAAAATATTCCTATAATTAGTTATAACAACAAAAATATTTTTCATAAGCCCAGCTTACATATGTCAATATACCTACAAGGCTAAAACTCTATGCTAACCAGAAGAACTAGATGGTGCCCGGCTACCACCAATGACCGCCCTGACAGGGAACACAACAGAGTCCCCGATGGAGCAGCAAAAAGGTGGGGTGCAGAACTCAAATTCTAGTAAGAAGACCCGACTTAATGGTCTGATTGAGACTGGAGGAACCCTGGAAAGCATGGCGTCTGGATTCCCTATCAGCCCAGCACTAAAACAATTTCTGAGGCCAACTCTTCAGACAGGGATTGGACTGGACTGTGGGACATAAAGTGATACTCGTGAGGAGTGTGCCTCTTAGCTCAAGTAGCTACAAGAGACTAAAGAGGCAGCTTCTGTCCGGAAGTGAGATGGGAAGGCAGAGAGGGTTAAGAGCTGGTTGAATGGACATGGGGAATCAGGGATGGAAAAGAGGAATGTGCTGTCACAGTATGGGAAGAGCAATTAGAGTCACAAAATAAAGTATGTATAGATTTTTGTATGGGAAAAAATGAAAAATTAAAATAAAAAATAAAACTCTATGCTAATTTACTTTTTGAACCTTCTAGTGCGCTCTGGTCAGAGCTGTCATTATTACCCAATTACAATGATGCTTCAAATCATGTGGTTTCGTCTGCACACGCTACAAGCATGGGCTGTCGTTTTAGTTATTGCCGGTGTTTCTATAGTTGCTGACTTTGTCAAAATCTCTGCTATTTTAGCTACAATATTGTGCTGATTAGTATTTGTGAACCTATATCAATAACTGTTTTGAGAATGCACTAGTAATTAAAGGAAAAGGACAAAAATCAAAAAAGGCTTCCTCACAGTTACTAACAACATTGTAACTAACAACATTGTAACTAACAATGTTGTAACTAACAATGTTGTAACTAACAATGTTGTAATTCAATGTAGAAAGAATTTACAAAACATTTTGTTCTAGTATTCATATATCTAAGAAATATTACATTTAAGCAATTTACAACTGTATTTAACACATATTATCCTATGATTAAAATTGATAATAAACTTACATGTATAACAATTATTGATTCTGTAACTCTTTGATAACTAAACAGAGAAACTGACAGTTTAAAACATGAAGTAGGAAAAATGCTGTTTCATTACTAAGGATTCTATATGGTCTAGTAAGGGAGGAGGTCTATTGGTGTGGGGATGACACCATGAGTTACCGCACCCAGTGACACCAACCCTAGTGATGCCACTGCCTGTTTTCACTTTTGTCTCTGTCCAGTCTCTTCTTTACAAAGTGATCTTTGTTAACTCATAATTGAATCATGTCATTCTCTTCCATGGCTACCACTGCATTCAGAATTCAACCCAAACTTCTTATGAGACCTTACAGAATCAGCATGTCCTGGGCTCCTGTCTAGCTCTCCAACCTACCCACACTCCTCTACCCCTGATCCACAGGTTCCACCCTAATTGAGCTGCTTCCAATTCAGGAATATGCCAAGCTCCTTCCCTGATCAAGCCCTTCACACTTGCTCTGCCCCCAGACAAGAATGCTCTTCATGCAGCTGACTCTTTGAGACAGGTCTTCCCTGATCATCTCTTCTATATTTATGTCAGACTACATAAATCAGTATAAGGCCATGGAAATAAAATCAGTGTAGAAAAATGCTTCCACAACCTCTGTTACTCTCTTTAACTGCGCCCTATTTACTTCCATCTTTGCTCTTAACCCAACTGGTAATTACACATTTATTTCTTTGTTTACTTGTTTACTATCTGTCTCTCCCCCTGGATTACTGACAGGAACCGTGTCTATGTTGTTGTTGTTAGGTGCCATCGAATAGGCTCCAATTCATAGCCAGCTCACATTTAACAGAATGGAACATTACCGGGTCCTGTGCCATCCTCAAAATCATTCCTGTCTTTGAGCCCATCATGGCAGCCACTGTCAGTACATTTTAAATGTAAAATGAATGATATATAATGTAGGAACCAGGGATCACCAGTCCCAAAGCCATGACAAGCCTTAGAGAAACCAGACCAAACAACTCTCTTCATCCTATTTGCTTTCCCTGCAGACATTAACTTTCCGTGCAGCTAAAGCTATTTTACAGTGATCATGCTTAAACTTGGTCCGGTGATAACGAGGAGACGTGGAAAATTCAGAGGTTGTGGAAGCATTTTTCTACAATGACTTTATTTCCATGACCTTATACTGATGTATGTAGCCTGAGTTATTGAAGACTGGGGCACACGAGGGGGTGGTTGCTGACTTGCCACAATTAATTTTAATCATTTTCACTGACTTTTTAGCCAAATAATAAACAGGCAGTTAATAAATGAAGTATACCTCACAATGCACAGTGAAGACATAAATAGGACAACCTACAAAGGAAATGAAACTTCAATATTCCGAGTATGACTTCACAATACCAAGGCTGAAAGGGCCTTCCCTTATTAATGTATTCTTGGTTGTTTTTATTTTTTACCACATTTCTTGGACGGTTTTCCACTGAGATTTAAAAAAAAAAAAAAAAAAAAAGACCTAGCCTGTATGAAAAGAAATATTCTGCACACTGATTTGATTGGAAAGTTAGAGCAAAACTGGCTCGATAGTTTAGAATATAATGAGTGGCTCAGAAACGCTGTTGGATTTGCTTATAAAAACCAGGCTGAGGTCTCAGACTTCCTATCTGGTCCATGTAGCAAATTCTCATCAAGAAATGAGAGTATGTTACCCAGGGAGAACAGAGTTTTGTCTTTTGAAATTTAGTTTCCAATTTGGAAAAAAAAAAAAATCAAGGTTCAGCAGTCTTTTTGCCTTAAAGATAACAAAGACTTTGCAGTGGAAATTTCCTGCTAATTACATAAGGATATGTTGGCATCAGCTTCTTCCAAGAAAAAACATAGAGTGTAAAGTCACCTTTGTTCCCACTACCACCTTATTCTCCACAATGAGATTCTGGGCATGGCATAACTTTCTGTCTGCCATAGACCTGCCAAGTTGGCACTGCAAGAGCAAATAATAGTAATAATAACTTCACTATGCTATCAGCCCTGGGAGTCTATGCGTAAGTCAGGAAGGGTAGGAGGAGGAATGGGGAAGGGGAAAGAAAAGCATAAAATATCCCACTGAAATAGAAATGCTTTCTTCACACTTCACTACTACTTATATTCAAAGAAGCAAAACCACAAATATATACGGAAACTGGTAGTAGAGATGTGTTGGCTAGTCATTCATTCAATCAGTCACTCATTCACCTGGCATATTTTCAGTGCTATGCATTGTGAGACAAACACAGATATCTTAGAATTATAAAGATGGAAAAGTCCATCTTAGTTAGTGGTTTCTGGGCTTCAGGATTTCATGGGTCAATTCTAATCTTCCCACAATATGTGAAGGATCAACACTGATATCCCAATTTTTATTCTACCAAGTGAAGAGAGTTATCTATCTACTATCCCCTGGAATCATCAGTTCATAAAATAAATTATATTTTAGTATCAAAACAGTAGGAAGAACAAAATAGAATAATGTACAGCCTATTAACCACTACTCATCTGTCAGTTTATCATACTGTGGTGGCTTGTGTGTTGCTGTGATGCCAGAAGCTATGCCACTGATATTTCAGTACCAACTGGGTTACCCATGGTGGACAGGTTTCAGTGGAGTATCCAGACTAAGACAGACTAGGAAGAAAAGCCTGCCAATCTACATCCAAAAATTAGCCAATTAAAACTTTATGGATAACAACAGAACATTATCTGACTCATTTGTTTTGGACAAATCATGAGGAGGTATCAATCACTGGAGGAGAACATCATGTTTGGTGAAAGAGAGGGCAAGGGAGACCCTCAGTGAAATAGTTTGGCACAATAGCCACAATGATGGACTTGAACATGCCAGCAATCATCCTGGGGATGATGCAGGACCAAGTAACATTTTGTTCTGTTGCACACAAGGTCACCATGAGTCAGAGTTGACTTGAAGGTAGCTATCCATCTATGTATGTACAGTTTATTAAATTCAATATGTTTAGATCTACGAAAAATCCCTGCAGTATCCTTTTTTTTTTTTTTTTCCATTTTTCAGTGTACCATAAAAAAAACTTTCCCATGGACTGGTGACTGGGAAGCACTGATCCAGGCCAAACCATTAGTTTGCAAATGAGAATACAGAGGTGGAGTGATATGCTGAAGGCGCCTGCCTGGGTGACAAAATGGGATTTAGTAGGAAGCACAGGCTTCAACAATGGGGAGGAATAGAAGCAGTCCTAAATGAATAGTAAATTTGGGAATATTTTATTTGTCAGCAACAAAACACCAGGCTCCCACTTTTCAAGTGTGGACTTACTAAAAATGTACTGGTCTTCAATATTGTGGGTATAAAAAAAGTACAAAGATGAACACTTTAATAATTTTCATACTGAAAAGTTTTGTGTCAATTGCCCTTGTTTCATGACAATAAATTGCCCCAATCCTCATGAAACAGATGCAGAAAAATAAAAAAGGAGAAATTAAAATTCCCAAGCTAGAAAAGATGTGGTAAAGCACAGGCCAACTCCTCATTTTCTAGAAGAAGAAATTGAAACCCAGGAAAACATAGTAATTTGCTCAGAGTAACACAAGTACCACCACTCACTTATCAGTTTGTCATACTGTGGTAGCTTGCATGTTGCTCTGATGCTGGAAGCTATGCCACCAGTATTTCAAATACCAGCAGGATCACCCATTGTGGACAGTTTTCAGCAGAGATTTCAGACTAAGACTAGGAAGAAAAACCTGGCGGTCTACTTCTGAAAAAAAAACTGGTCAATGAAAACCTTATGAATAGCAGTAGAACATTGTCTAGTATAGTGCCAGAAGATGAGTCCCTCAGGTTGGAAGGCACTCAAAATACTACTGGGGAAGTGTTGTCTCCTTAAGCGGAGTTGACCTTAATGACTTGGATGGAGTCAAGCTTTCTGGACCTACATTTGCTGATGTGGCGTGACTCAAAATGAGAAGAAACAGCTGCAAACATCCATAAATAACTGGAACACGGAATGTACAAAGTATGAACTAAGAAAACTGGAAGTTGTCAAAAATGAAATGGAACACATAAAGATCAATATCCAAGGCATTAGTGAGCTGAAATGGACTGGTATTGGCCATTTGAATCAGACAATCATATAATCTACTATATCGGAAATGACAAATTAAAGAGGAATGGCATTGCATTCATCGTCAAAAAGAACATCTCAAGATCTATCCTGAAATACAACGCTGTCATTGATAGGATAATATTCATACACCTACAAGGAAAACCAGTTAATACGACTATTATTCAAATTTACACGCCAACCACTAATGCCAAAGTTGAAGAAACTGAAGATTTTTACCAACTTCTGCAGTCTGATCTGAAATTGATCAAACATGCAATCAAGATGCATTGATAATTACTTGTGATTGGAATAAGAAAGTTGGAAATGAAGAAGAACGTACAGTAGTTGGAAAATATGGCCTTGGTGATAGAAACAATGCTGGAGATCACATGACAGAATACTGCAAGACCAGCGACTTCTTCATTGCAAATACTTGTTTTCAACAACATGAACAGCCACTACACACATGGACCTCACCAGATGGAATACACAGGAATCAAATTGACTACATCTGTGGAAAGAGATGATGGAAAACCTCAGTATCATCAGTCAGAACAAGGCCGGGGGATGACAGCAGAACAGACCATCAATTGCTCATATGCAAGTTCAAGACGAAACTAAAGAAAATTAAAACAAGAGCCAAAATACAACATCAAGTGTATCCCACCTGAATTTAGAGACAATCTCAAAAATAGATTTGACACATTGAACACTAATGACAAGTTGTGGGATGACATCAAGGACATCATACATGAAGAAAGAAAAAGCTCATTAAAAAGAAAGGAAAGAAAGAAAAGGCCAAAATGGATGTCAGAAGAGACTCTGAAACTTGCTCTTGGAGGTAGAGCAGCTAAATTGAATGGAAGAAATGATGAAGTAAAAGAGCTAAACAGGACATTGCAAAAGGCAGCTCGAGAAGACAAAATAAAATATTATAATGAAATGTGCAAAGACCTGGAGTTAGAAAATGAAAAGGAAAGAATACGCTCAGCATTTCTCAAGTTGAAAGAACCGAAGAAAAAATTCAAGCCTCAAGTTGTAATTTTGAAGGATTCTATGGGCAATATTTAACGACGCAGGAAGCATCAAAAGAAGATGGAAGGAATACACAGAGTCACTGTACCAAAAAGAATTGGTCAACATTCAACCATTTCAGGAGGGAGCATATGATCAAGAACCAATGATTTTGAAGGAAAAAGTCCAAGTTGCACTGAAGGCATTGGTGAAAAACAAGGTTCCGGGAACTGATGGAATACCAATTCAGACGTTCCAACAAACAGATGCAGCACTGTAGGTGCTCACTCATCTCTGACAAAAAATTTGGAAGATAGCTACCTGGCCAACCGACTGAACGAGATTGATATTTGTGCCCATTACAAAGAAAGGTGATCCAACAAAACGTGGAAATTATCCAACAATATTATTAATATCACATGCAAGTAAAATTTTGCTGAAGATCATTCAAAACATGGTTGCAGCCGTACATCGACAGGGAACTGCCAGAAATTCAAGCTGGATTCAGAAGAGGACATGGAACGAGGGATATCATTGCTGACGTCAGATGGATCTTGGCTGAAAAAAGAGAATATCAGAAAGATGTTTACTTGTGTTTTACTGACTATGCAAAGACATTCGACTGTGTGGATCGTAATAAATTATGGATAACATTGCAAAGAATGGGAGTTCCAGAACACTTAATTGTGCTCATGAGGAACCTGTACATAGACCAAGAGGCAGCCATTCAAACAGAACAAGGGAATACTGTGTGGTTTAAAATTAGGAAAGGTGTGCATCAGGGTTGTATCCTTTCACCATACTTATTCATTCTGTATGCTGAGCAAATAAACTGAGAAGCTGGGCTATATGAAGCATATGGCATCAGGATTAGAGGAAGATTCAATAACAACTGACGATATGCAGATGACACAAGCTTGCAGAAAGCAAAGAGGACTTGAAGCTCTTATAGATGAAGATCAAAGACTACAGCCTTCCATATGGATTATACCTCAACACAAAGAAAACAAAAATTCTTACAACTGGACCAATCAGCAACATCATGATAAAAAGAGAAAATATTGTCAAAGATTTCGTTTTAATTTCATCCACAATCAATGCCCATGGCAGCAGCAGTCAAGAAATTAAATGACATATTGCACTGGGTAAATCTGCTGCAAAAGACCCATTTAAAGTATTAAAAAGCAACAATGTCACTTGGAGGACTAAGGTGCGTCTGACCCATGCCATGGTATTTTCAATTGCCTCATATGCATGCAAAAGCTACACAATGAATAAAGAAGACCAAAGAGGAATTGATGCCTGTGAATTATGGTGTTGGTGAAGAATAGTGACTATGCCATAGACTGCCAGAAGAACAAACAAATCTGTCTCGGAAGAAGTACAGCAAGAATACTCCTTAGAAGTGAGGATGGCGAGACTGTCTCATGCACTTAGGACGTGTTATCAGGAAGGACTAGTCCCTGGAGAAGGACATCATGCTTGGTAAAGTAGAGGATCAGCGAAAGAGAGGAAGACCTTCAATGAGATGGACGGACACAGTGGCTACAACAATGGGCTCAAACATAGCAATGACTGTGAAGATGGCACAGGACTGGGCAGTATTTTGTTCTGTTGTATATAGGTTCGCTATGAGTTGGAACCGACTCGATGGCACCTAACAAAAACAACAATGACAGAGGTAGGTAGTGGAAAATTTAAGACTAAAACACAGGTCTCCAAATGTCTAGTCCATTGGTGACTGTGGAAAAAACATTGACTTTCCTTAGGAAGACTGGGTAACATTTCAACTCAATTACATTCCCTCTCTTGTCCTTCCCACATGTGTTCCTCCAAACAAGTTCCTGAGAACACTGAGGAACAACCATTGACTATTTTCCTCTTTACTTTCTCATAGGTCTCCTAAATTTCCCTTAAAATAAAAAAGATGTGTAAAGAATTTTGTTATAAAACATTGATTGTTCTAATTGTAGAATGTCAAGGGAAATAAAAACACAATAATAGATGACTACAGTTCACAAAAGAGAAAAATTTATAGTATCCGGAATCTTCATGACAAGTCTGAAAATTGTCAGGTACTGATTCTGACCTGCAGAATGCAGCCTTCAAGATTCCCAGAGGGAAAGACCTGAGGTTATTTTGCATTATTAAAAGGCACTGTATTATATTAGGTCATATCTACACAGTCAAAGGGAATGTTAAACTATTATGCTTGTTGATTTATATAGGGATTGGAGGCTTGTTAAGTAGGCAAAAGCTGTTATCTTGATCTCAAAATGGGAGGAAATGAGTATGACTCACTTATTTTGAATGTCAGCACATCATGAATTCACCAACAGGACATGAGGACAGAGAGATCAAAGCAGTTACCTATTGATTCTAATCCCTTCAAGAGCCAATGCAGCTCCTCCAGGTCCCGACATTCTACTTTTTCCTTAATGAGCAATTTATTCTGTGAAATAGCCTCTACTCCCCACTCTCCTGCATGCCTGTTCAGACCCAGCCTTGGAGCAATGTAGGCTGACTACTATAAACTGCATGCCAGTATTGTGTCAGTGGGGAGCCCTGGTGGCGCAGTGGTTAAGAGCTACGGCTGCTAACCAAAAGGCTGGCAGTTTGCATCCACCAGCAACTCCTTGGAAATGCTGTGGGGCAGTTCTACTCTATCCTGTAGGGTCACTATGAGTTGGAATCCACTCGACAGCAATGGTCTTGATTTTATTGTGTCAGTGGATTTATACTTGCCCCCTCAATGAATCCTCGCAACTCTATGAGGTACATTTTCAGATCAGGAAACACAAGTTGAAAGGGGTTCAGAAATTTGCTCAAAGTCACACAGCTTGTCAGTGGAAAGGTCAGAAATCAAGCCAGGTATGTCTGCTGCCAAATTCCATGATCTTAACCATGGTATCCCGCCCCTACCAAACCACCACTGCCCCCCCTCCAGCCCAGACATAGACAAAATGTTTACATGAGTAGAATGTACTCAGAAGCAGAAACACTGAATATGAGGGGAGGCAGAGGAGGTGAAAGGGATTTCAGATACCCATATTTGGTCCTCTTTTATTGTGAATGTAAGTTGCAGCTTTCTAGTTACAACTTGGGTCACACAATCAAGTCTTTCTAGTCACAACTTGTGTTACAATCAAGGCTTCAAATTTTCCAGGTCAACCCCCTGCTGAGAATTTGCATTTCTACCCCCCAGATATATGAATTAGAAACTAATCCCCAGAATATAGATTCTGATTCAGTATATCTGGGGGTGGAAATGCAAATTCTCAGCAGGGGTGTCAAACCCAGGAAAGATGTGGCAGTCCTCTGTAAAGATTTACAGCCTTGGAAACCCTATGAGGCAGTTTTATTCTGTCCTTTACCGTCTCTATGAGTCAGAATCAACTCATCAACAATAGGTATGGTGTTAAAATGTAGATTCTGATTCAGTATATCTGCAATGGAAATGCAAATTCTCAGCAGGAGGTTGAACCAGAAAGAACTAGTTCAAAGCCTTGGTTACAATATTTGCTCTCCTGGCCTCTAGAACTGATCTTAATGAGGCAGTAGAATGCTCAGTGTTCTAGTACACATAGGGTTGTGTTCTAGTTTGTTCTACAAACTAAATTCTAAAGTTGGAATACTTACCACCATGTCTCTGTCTTCATGGGAAATCTATGATTAAAAACAGTGACTTAAGTAGTCTTGGGAAAGTCTAATCAGTTATCCATTATCCAACGGGCTTACTCCCCCTCTTCTGAATCAGAGCTAATACCAAGGTGTAGCTCCAAAGGCTGTATCTATGTTGATGCTATACATGATCAGAGCTTGAAAAATCTTGACTACTCAAGTTTTCTATAGGGACCCTCCATGGCTTCTGCAATTTTATTATCCAAGGAGTCTTGGAGGGTTCAGGAGTTTTTAAACAGTGACCAAAGCAAACTAAAGCTCTTCCTCTACTTTAGATCAAATATGGAATCTACTAAGAAAACCTAGAGTTGAGAAACTTTACAGCTGCTGAGAAAGTCTGACAACCAGATAAACCCTTTGCCATTGAGTCAATTCTGACTCATAGCAACCATATAGGACAGAGTAGAACTGCACCATAGGGTTTCCAAGGAGTGGCTGGTGGATTCAAACTACTGACCTTTTGGTTAGCGGCCAAGCTGTTAACCACTGTACCACCAGGGCTCCGACAATCAGATAGTACCTAACATTTATTGGACTAACAGTTTTTTGTATATCATATGCCTCTAAAGGTAAAGAGCAACTAAGGAATCTTGTCCAGATGCACCATAAAAGACAGAAATACCCTTCACATATGAACCAAAGATTATATAACTCACCTTCTCCCTCTGGCACACAGTAAGCAGTTGATAAATATTTAGTAAATGAACGTTTTCCTTCTATTGCTTTCATTGTCAGAGCGCTGGTTGAAAAGTAGAGCAGCCAATGCAAAAGGTATTGAATATAATACTGTACGTTCATTTTGCCTAAAGCAACCCCCAAATAAAAGTGTGCAGTTTTCAAGCAGAATAAGCAGAAAACAAACACTCTTAATTTTTTCCTGAAAAGAATTCACAGCAGAACCCTATTAATTAGGCAGTTTATGGAAAGATGAAATACAATATAATTTGCAAAATTGGGATTCACAGGCAACTTTTACGGAATTGCATAGAATGAGACCAGTAGTAAATCCATCCAGTCACTCTTTGCAAAACTCCATTCTAAACACCATTGTTTAGAATACCCACAATAATTCCAGACCTGGCCTTTCCCTCCACCTCTCCCCACCCATACACCTCCCCCACTGGCTAATTCATATGTGTGTCTCAATGTCAAGTAAAGCTTCAACTCTTCCAGGAAAACTTCCTTCATTCCCCAAACCAAGAAACACCGTGTCCACATCTGTGTCATTGAATTATTCCACTGTATTATCATTATATATTTATGTGTCTTTTGCTCAGCTAAGATTCCTTTTTGTTAAGGAAGAAATGAGTTTTAATCAATTCTATTTCTCTACTAAGCCTGAATGTAGTAAATCCTTAATAAATATTTGTGGGATGAATGAATGAATGAAAATATCACAGACGTAAAAACGTACAGATTTTAGGTGTGGCTGTGATCAGGTGAGGGAAATTTAATCTGAAAGTGTAAACGGAAATGGTGAGTCTTAAATGGAGTTTGAGACTCTTGATGAGTTTCATGTGGCATGGTGGAAGGAGTCACAGAAAACTACAGAAAAAGGGGAAGTATGAATTAATCCTCAGTACTTACAAAGGAACCCCAAATGAAGAGAAGTTTGCCTGGATATAGTAGAGATTGTTAACACAGGTACAAGTAGAGAGAAACATGAAAATAACTTAGGAGGTTTAGTCCTCTTGGTCAAAGATCTTGTCTCTGAGCTAAATCTAGACTATTCCAGCTGCTACTAGGCATTACAGGGTTGTCATCACCAATACCCTATGTGCACTGCAAGCCTGGTGTCTCACATTCCAGCTCCTCAGTGCCATGCAGAAGGACTAAGTATTTCTTACCGAAAGCAAGTATAGACTCTTTCAAAAGCAGATGCAGCAGAAGACTCCCACGGCAGTCTCTTACCTGCTGATTCTGATAGGCCGTGACTGTGGTGAACACAGTCTCGGGAAAGTTGAATGTTTTCACTCCGTCCCCAGCGGGGACAGGCTTGGTGGGCGAAAGGTCGCTGCTGAAGTCCTTGCGAATCACGTGAACTCGAGGCTGGTATTTGTGCATAGAGTGCAGAATTATCTGAAATGAGAAGGGGAAATATTATACCAAGGCTGGCCTGAAGGTCCTTAAGTCTCTTCAAGCCCGTGTGCAAAATAAATCAGAAGATAGAAGCACTATGGGAAGAGCACAGGTTGGAAATAGGATGCACAGGAAACTTGAAATCAGTGTACATGCCCATTTGTTGTTGTTGTTTGCCAGCGAGTCAATTCTGACTCATGGTGACCCCACGTGTGTCAGAATAGAAATGCGCTCCATAGGGTTTTTAAGGCTGTGATCTTTTGGAAGCAGAGCTCCAGGCCTGTCTTCTGAGGCTCCTCTGGTTGGGCTCCAACTGCCAATCTTTCTGCTAGTAGTCAGGTACTTAACTGTTTGCACCACCCAAGGACCACTTGTACATGCCCATGGCAGGAAGGATTAGTAACTAGATAGCGTTAGATGGAACCATAGAGCAGCCATCTTAACCATAGGGGGTGGACGTAATATGTTTGTTTTGATTGGACAAATGCTAAATGGCTATTCTGGTATCCGTGGACAACACTCCACTAAAAGGTCTCAGAACCTCTTACATGTGACAAGTCGTTTGCTCCGACTTCAAATTTTCAGCATGGGCTCATGCTGTCTTTAAATACTACATGTTATTGTTTGGCACTGCTTGTGTTTCTGGAAGTTCTTTTAAGTCATATGAGAATGAATGCATACGTGTGTCCTCTCCCTTAGAAAACTGTCATTTCCTTGAAGATAGAAACCATAGTTTTAGCTACTTTTCAGTCTTCTCATAGCACTCAGTATGGATCCAGGCATTCAGTGAAAACTCAGTACATATTTTACTGTCAAAAATAAACTAATAACATTCACTGCTCCAATTATACCTGGAAAGCCTTAAGACCTAGTTGTTTCTCATAAATTCATAAATTCCTTGACCAATCAACCAAAATTGTCACCTCAGATGCTTCCCTTAGGTTATTGCCTTTTAAATTATTCTACCAAATGGTGTAATTTCTTTTACTGTTGTTTAATTTGTCACATCTTTCTCTCTTGCCTCCCCAACTGAACTGTAAGTCCCTGTAGCATAAGGACTTTGTCTGATACAACATTTTGTCTGATGTATAGTAGATGTTTGCTAAATGTTGGATTTGCAGTAAATGAAATTTCAGAAGAGGACAAAAAAAAAAAACTTCTATGCCCACTCTTAAGAC
Organism: Dugong dugon; assembly: GCA_030035585.1. Classification (NCBI taxonomy): domain Eukaryota; kingdom Metazoa; phylum Chordata; class Mammalia; order Sirenia; family Dugongidae; genus Dugong; species Dugong dugon. The sequence continues at coordinate 161,295,324 of CM057462.1, forward strand.
TTAAAATGGCATTGAGAGTCGTATTTTGCGTGTCTGAAAAATCCTTGGACTAGTCATCTCTAGAGTAAAAAAGGGGAAGAGGTAAGAAAGGAGAGATAAGATTCTTTGACTCACGTGTCCTTGATCATCCAATTCATTGTTGGTCAGCTTGAGTTTGTCAAAACTGACCACCTGTCTCATCCAGGTGTCTCCAGAAGCTAGAGAATCAGGGTGGATATAAACTCTTGGGGGCACAGGGGAATCAGCGTTGCCTGCCACCATCCACTTGGAGCTGTGATACACATATCTGAGATAGAGAGGTAGAGAGGAGAATTCAGAGACAGATTCAAAGAGGGGTTAGAAGCCCAGGGAACAAGTAGAGATAGAAGAAAGGAAGGACAAGAAGAGATACCAAGAACAGAGAAGTAACAGGGTGAAACAGAGAATGCAAAGGAGCAAAAGAGAATGGGAGATAACCAGGGAAAATGAGATAGAGATGGAAATGAAGGAACAGGTGGGTTGGGGGAGAGCAGAGAAGTGTTGTGGTTAATGATCAAAGATACAGCTCTCATGAGGAAGACTTTCTCACAGCCCCTTTCTTTCTTTTTCCTCTCCTTGCCACACACCGCTGTGTGCATGCAGGCATCTGAACCCACGTGTCTAGCAATGGAAAAGGCATTTTACAGCAGCCTTTCACCTTTCAAACCATATAATCCCTTGGTCACTTGTTCAAGACTTTGTTCCTTATTAAAAACATCTCCCATATTGTCTTGTAAAACACAGCCATGTGCAGAGACCCTCCAAGTCTCTCACTTGTTAACTATTTGCTGTAAGAATCTGAATTCTGAGGCATTTCTATGAGAATGGAGGGCCTTTGCTTTAGTGCAGTCATTCCCAGAAAGACCAACAAATCTTCCCAGTTAGTGTTCTCTTTGATGAACTTCATCATCTTCCACATTATTTTCCCACAAGGTACTGGAAACTAGATATTCTTGGTAGCAAAGCAGTCAGTTTACCAGACTCTGCCAATTGCCATACAGTTCCAGACAGCTTTCTCCATGGATCTGTCACTTCCCTGCTTCTCTGTTCTAAAGGACCATGCGGGACCTGGACCCCGGCAAACAGAAGCACTCAGTCCAAATTACAACTCCCAAGATCCTCTAAAACAGATCTGAATATCCCTTCTCCTACGTCCTACAATCCATAACACTTTTTTCTTGGCCAGCTCTCCTAGCTACCGTTCAAGTCCTGGCCTTCCTCATTCATCTCTCATCTCTAAATGTATAGGTTTTTGGCTGAGGTCTCAAACTTTAGGTCTTTCAAAAATGAGCCATGAGTCACTGATTTAACTGAGATCTCAAAGATCCATTAAGCCACTACTTGTTTCTGAAAGGAGCTATGAATAAGCCACCAAGAGACATGGAGACTTTGTGGTCTTTCAATGACTTTGAGGGAAAGTTATTTAACAAACTCACTCACAACTCATATTAATGAACAATAATTCTCTCTAATTAGATGATCATCTTGAGGCCCTACCCAACTCTATTCTTCCTCTACATCGTCCACAAGGTAATCCATCAAATATATGACTAAATCTACTACACTTCTCCCCTTGTCCTTTCTCTATCCAAAATAAATCATTCCAACTCATTTAGCATTCATAAACTCAGTAATTTAATTTATTAATCCCTTTTAAAGTTAACTGAATTCATTTCAGACTTAAGATCCACTCAGTTTTTACTCTCCTGGGAGACACTATAAAAGACTACTCTCTCTGAAGACATAGGGAGGATTCCAGACCAAACCATTACTGAACCCTAATTTTCTACCTCTGACTACTACTTCCTGCCTGGTACTCTGCCACAGGCCATTGGCATATCCACCATTCTTTGTTCCATTTACAGTGCACTGGGAAAATGCTTAATCTAACAAGTTTAAAGAACCCTCTTGGAATGCTGATGATGCCCACAATTCCACATCCCATGGTCATCATTACCTGTATCTTTTATTGTCCACTGGCACAATGTCCATCGCTATGTAGTACTGCTGGTGTGGATCCAGGCCGGTGATTTTCACTCTCATGGCAGGAAACATTCTCCTTTTAAAGGGAAGAAGGCAGTAAGCTCAGTAATAAGAGACAGAGGAGTAGCAGAAGTAAAAGCTTGAAAAGTCTCTTCTTATTAGGAATTTAAGCACACCAGAGCCCAGTGTCCTCTAATCCTCAAAGTTGGCCAAATTTTTTTGTTTTTTACTTTGAAAATTATCACTGTAAAATATAAAAAAGACTTATATTGCTGAAATGAACCTCTTCTTAACTTAAATTGACCAATTTAATGATTCATACACTCATAAGGCTCATAGTATACCCTACCTCCTACCTTGGTCTATAAATGAATATACAGATGGTGTAATTCCCTTTTTAATAACAATAATTTCCCAGTATATATTAACTACATTATTAGTTAATCTTTAATGTGGTATATATGTGTGTGTAGATATGTGTGTGTATCCACACATACACTGCCAACTAGACTTTAATATTTTTAAATATACCATTAAGTATAACGTAACTTACAGTCTTCTTATTACCCACAGAGTGTCTTATTGTAGGTGATCATGAAATATTTTTAATGGAGTGAGTCTATTTGAAAATGATTACTCTAAAAATAATCTCTAAGAAGAGAAGAATAAAAAAGAAGGTGCTATCTCTTCCCGAAGAACCCTGCAGAATACAGAGCAAATAACAAATGAATTCTAGTGGCCTCTGGCAATACCTTGTTTCTACCACAATGGCTTATTAAACTTGCCAAAGCAAGCAAGGTCAGGATATCGCACTTTACAACTACTCTCATAATTGAAGAGAGGAGAGAGGGAACAGCCCAAAAGAGGTATTGAGTTTCAAGAAGTCTAGAGTAAAGTTCAACCATTCTTCTGTAACCATCAGAAAGAAGAAAAACATCAAGCTCTTTTGTATGTCATTCATTTAGGGGCCAGACATAAAAAGTGCTTAGTTCAAAAATTTGGATTGGCCTGAATGTGCTCTTAGGGTACTTGTATACAAAATGCTGCATTAAGCTTAACCATCTGGGGCCAGTTAGTTGAGCTGAGCAGAGCACAGTGCTAATGAGGTCAAGGTCACAGGCTTGATCCACATATGGCTTAATTGACTTTGCTCTATTTCACTGCCATAGACCATACCCTGACCTCAGACAGCCATCTTGCAAGTATGCACTGGTTGGTTATGAGTGGGGCTCTCTGTGCTAGTCATACACTTCACTACTCCTCCTGGAAAAGCAACTTAAAACTCTAATGTCTTCTGGCAGTGTGTCAGTGACATCATAACCTTATTTGAGGGAAGGCACGGGGGGAGCATAGGCCTTTAATACTGCTGATGGCTAAGTCTTTAAAAATTCATAAAGAGTAATATATAACCATTATTCATTCCCACTTTAGTACTTTTCAGAAGCTCATATTGATATATTATTTTGGACTTTCTCCCCCTACTGCTGCAAAATTAATTATAAAGCCTTATGTTTTAGTTTTCCAAAATGAAATTTGGTGGTGGGCTACTCATAATAACTAAGTCTAACATTCAGTGTGGGTTAGGCACTTGGAGCCACATTAATTCTTTCCAAGAACTCGGGAACATTGGTCTATACATTAAGCACAGATTGTGTAATTCCCTTCTTAATAGCAATGATTTATGATTGTCATGTATATATAAATTGTTAGAGAGCATCTTACCAGGGATGGGGAGAAAGTCCTCTCACTTGCTACCTGAGATAAAGAAATGAGGTTCCTCTCAACCACCTACAAAGACTGTGTTTCACTGAGAGAGATGCATTTCTTTTCTTGATGACTTCAAGAAAGGCAGGTAAATGTTCTTAAATTAACTGTTTTGTTTGAAACACTTACTCTGTGACCTTTAGTGGAGAAGCTACCCATCTCTTACCAGTACCCAAGTTCTAAAATGAATGAGTTGGGTGGCTTTGGATAAGTTATTTAACTCCATCACCTATAAAACAAGGGAATGGGACTAGATAATCCCTAAGGTCCCCTCTGCTTTAAAATTCCATGATTGCGTTTCAATTCTCTTCTTAAAGACTTACCAAAAGTTGCCTTTTTTCTTTGTCAGTACTTTAACACAGCATACGAAGTGAAGTCATAACTCCAGAGAAAAACTAGTTTTTCATATTCCACAAAATGAGATGTATGTTTGGTTTTAACATTATGATTAAATTTAGGCCAGTTCTTTTTGTCTTCTAAACCCATTAATCCCTTCAAGCACCTCTGTCCATGGTGCTGATTATAGGTATTATGTTGGTATATGCAAAGATTGAGGATTCTACAGACTGCAATAGTTCTGAATCAACAGAGCTACAGTTTAGGGTGTGGGAACAGGTATATGGTAACTAAGATTTTCTGGAGAGGAAGGACAGGAATTCATGCATAACTAAGGTCCAAAGAAAATGGGAGTTTGAATGAAAATTGAAAAGGACTCTGCATAGGAAGGACAATGAAATTTGAAGAAAGAAATCTACTGGGAGAGTGGAGAGAGATGGAGGAAATTCACAGAAGAAAAATCCTTCTTTGTATGTTTCTGAAGTGATCCATAATTATCTGAGCAGAGTCACATGTAGCAACAGCAACAGCTGTGGCAATTCAATACAGAAGCAATGAATATAGTTTCTAAACCTAAACAAAGGACTCCAACATGACTAAGAACAAACTGTATGACCGTGTTGGTGAATATCTAGATGTATTCATGTATAAAAGTAAATTTGTGAAGACAGAGATACGGAAAAGAAAATGCTACAGAAGAAATCATGAAATAAGGTCACAGGAGAATCATCAAGAAGGTGCTGAAATGAGCTGAATTTACCAAAGTGTAATTTACTGAGTGAGAAGCGTGATACCAGGAACAAGAGTTACTGGACTATACATACTGAATGGTACTAACGTGAATGCCCAAAATGAAAATTGGAAAATCTTATAGAAAAAAAAATTGTAGTATTTCCCCTCTCACCAAACCAATCCCCTATCAAACACTAAAAAAATAAAATAAAAACTTTATCCTTGAATTTGTTGTTTTCTTCCAAGCTTTAACACCTCAAAATGTAGAACAGGAGTAGACTAAGCCCAAGCAAATGAAAAAGAGACAATACTGAAAGCAACTCTTTCAGAGTTGCTCCTCTTAAGAAGCCTTTTAATGGTTTTATTCACTACTAAAAATTAGAGAAGGAAGAGGGTTCCAGAAGAGAAAGAACATGAACACTATTTCACGTTCATTTTAACCTGATGTTTTTGTGGTACTATATGTTTTAGGGAGGTTTTTCTATATGAATTCAAGTAAACTGGACTCAATCAAATTTTTTTTTTTTACTTTAAATATCCATGTTCATGCAGATAGCTTATGAGCAATGAAGCAGATCTTTCTGGGTCTCCATGAGACCACATAAATTGACTTTGAAAATATTAAAGTTGCATAATATTTTTGTTTAATTTCAATTAACTATTCCTACATACTCAAAAGCTTAGTCCAAATTTAGTTTGATCTAAATCATTTTCATTTTTAGTCGAAGTGACACTGGCAACACACCTGCCATCTTGGATAGGCAAGGAGTTGTGCCCTCCATCTTAAGTGATATAGGAACTAACTCCCTTTCTTTAAGCTATCTCTTTATTACATATGTCCCCTGTTTCTGGTTCAGTTGAGAAAAACAAGAGACTGGGGTTGAAGGACCAGCTAAAACTGGCAAGAACCAGATCTGGTCCACCTGGTATGTGCAGTACCAGCAATCGCGTCCTTTAGATGACCTATTGACATCAGAGGCTGAAAAACACACACCGTGCCTATGCCCCAGACCTGGGCAAAACACCATCTTTGTGGCCCCCCCCTTACAAACTGAGCAGGCGCAGAAAACTGGACCACCGCAGGAATGTCTTTTCGGGCCAAGCCAATCAGCAAGCTGACCTCGCCTTAAGGCATTTCTGAAGACCCCAAACCTAACTTACTTTACCGATATAAACCCCCTGAGCCATTGCGCGGGGAGCCACCTTGACAACCCAAGTCCTGGTGTGCTCCTTTACTTAGCCAACTAAACAAAGCTTCTTTCACTTTCACCGGCTTTGGGTCTTTGTAGCCGCGCCAAGCAGACCTGGACCTGTCTGGTTACACAAGGGGCAAGAACTACAACCATTTCTTAGCGTAGAATTATAGTTAAGACTATTATTTTAGAGTCAGATATATTTGTCTAGAATTCTGGAGCTTTCCCCTTACTACCAATGTGGCCTTAGTCAAGTTAATTAACTTCTTTCAGCCTCTGCCCTCTCATCCATAAATGGGATGATAATATCCTACTTCATAGGATTGCTGTGAAGTTTAAATGAAGTGATTTATGTTGAGTGCCCAGCTCCAAACAGATACTTAACTAAGGAAAATTAAAAGATACCGAAAAAAGAAGTAACTTAACTAAAAGTATTTATTTCTAGAGAAACTGTATTTTTTTTTTTTATTGTACTTCAGGTGAAGGCTTACAGAACAAATAGTTTCTCATGAAACAGTAGTATACATATTGTTTTATGACATTGGTTAACTACTCCACAACATGTCAACCCTCTAACTTCTCAACCATTTTTTTGGTGAAAATACACATAGCTAAAGATATACCGTTTCAAAAATTTCTACATGCACAGTTCAGTGACACTGACTATGCTCTTCCAATTGTGTTGCTATTCTCACTTAAGATGAAGGCTTACAGAACAAAATAGTTTCTCATTTAACAGTTACTACAAATGTTGCCCTATGACAATGGTTAACAATCTCACAACACATCAACAATATCCTTACTCAACCTTGGGTTCCCTATCACCAGCTTCCTTGTCCCCTTCTGCCTTCTGGCCCTTGTCACTGGACTACTGCACCTCATTAGTCTCATTTGGTTTTACGGGGCTGTCCACTCCCAGGCTGAATGGTGAACTTCGGAGATAACTTCACCACTGAGCTAAAAGGGTGTCTGGGGGCCATACTCTCCAGGTTTCTCCAGTCTCCTTTAGGCCAGTAAATCTCGTCTTTTTTTTGTGAGTTAGAATTATGTTCTACATCCTTCTCCAGCTCTGTCCAGAACCCTCTTTTGTGATTCTGGTCAGAACAGTCAGTGGTGGTAGCTGGGCACCATCTAGCTGTACTGGACTCAGTCTGGTGGAGGCCTTGGTAGCTGTGGACAATTAGTCCTTCGGACTAATCTTTTCCTTGTATCCTGTTCTCTTCATTCTCCCTTGCTCCCGAAGGGATGAGACCAGTGGAGTATCTTAGATGGCCGCTCACAGGCTTTTAAGACCCCAGACACTACTCACCAAGGTAGAATGTAGAGCATTGTCTTTATAAGCTGTGTCATGCCAATTGAGCTACATGTTCCGAGACCATGGTCCCCACCACCCTCTGCCCAGCAATTCAGTCCCTCAGGGAGTTTGAATGTGTCTATGGAGCTTCCATGACCTTTCCTTGCACAAGTAGTGCTGGTTTCCCCAGTATTGTGTACTGTCTCACCCTTCACCCAAGATACCACTTGTCTATTGCCTATTTAGTATTTTCCCCCCACCCCTCCCATCCCTGGTAACCAACAAAGATTGTTACTTTTTGTGTGTGAACCTTTTCGTGGGTTTTTACAATAGCGGTCTCATACAATATTTGTCTTTTTGTGATTGACTTATTTCACTCAGCATAATGTCCTCCAGTTTCATCCATGTTATGAGATGGTTCACAGATTCATTGCTGTTCTTTCTCATTGCATAGTACTCCATTGTGTGTATGTACCTTAGTTTGTTTATCCATTCATCTGTTGATGGGCATCTAGGTTGTTTCCATCGTTTTGCTATTGTGAACAATGCTGCCATGAACATAGGTGTGCATATGTTTATTCGAGTGACGACTCTTATTTCTCTAGGATATATTCCTGGGAGTGTAGAGAAACTGTGTTTTTAAAATTTTTGTCATGCTATTTAAATATTTTGCAAAAATTACCTCCATACCACCAATAACGCTTTGTAATAATTTCAAACCAACAATAAAACACAAGGAATCCACGAGCAGGGCTCAAAAGATGCACCAAGCCCAATCCTTACAAAATCCTTACAAAAATATCTGACTGCTTTAAATGCCTTAGAAGATGCAAGCTGTTGTTTGGGGAGCAAGCTATTTCTTTTGAAAAGTTGGATAGTGAAGTAAGCACTTACTCTGGAAATGTACCTTTCAGCTGTTAAGATACCAAAGGCCTCCAGTGTTAGCTAAACTGCATTTGTAGGTGAGAAATGTTTGTGAGGATAGAGGTGATTTAGGTTTGAGTGGCCTTAGTAGGAAAACACTAAAATCATAGAAAACACAACAGGACTACTTTACCAAGATGTCTAGATGCAGGAAATTGATGGCAAGTTGCTTTGACTCCACTTATACTACTACAAATAAGTAAAAATACATCACAGCTCCTACTTTTGTTCTCCGTTCTTTGAATGTGGCTATGGAACATGTTCTTACCTGCCTGCTTTGGTGATGATCATTTCAGTTCCAATATCATGGAACCTCTTCCAAAGGTCAGCACATTGCAGCTCCACCTGAATCTCCTCCATGGAGGACATGGTGGCAGGCACAGGGCCTGCGGCACCAGAGGTCAGTTCCCGGTGAGTGTCGAAGGAGCAGGAAGTCCGCTCAGTGAGCACCTCAGAGTCTGAACCAGTGCTCTGCTCAGAATCTGCAAAAGGAACAATCAAGCCTTAGGTGAGCAACTGCTGAGCACCCACCCTAAAAATATGTGCATGTGGAGTGGGGATGGGGTGAACAAAAGGAGAAGCAAAGCTGGGATGCTCTGGAGCACAGCACCCGGGGTATTTTATTATTTTTTTATGGTTTGTTTTCTGTGATTTACGACCTTCTTTCAGGTTTCGTGTTTCCAACATGGCATCTGGCATTTTAGTAAGTTTTAGCAACAGCTGAAGAAAATTGGTCCACAACCGGCAATGTGAAGAGTACTAATGTCACCAAGTTGACGAGAATGAGGCCAAACAGGTGACAACAACATAAATAAATGCCAAATTAAAAAATATAATAATAATTACAGCCTATAACTCCAAATCTCTATTAGACAATTTCACTGGGGCGGGGGGAGAAGAAGAATGTAGAAGAACAATGCTAATAATGTTTTCTTTAATTCCATACTACTCACCATCACTGCCCATCAGGCAGTCATTTTTAAACACAGCCATTTTCCTCCACTTACATGTCCTGGTCATCAAAAGTAGTGAAAAGTTGTTTGGGATCTTTAGAAACACTTTGTTGTATATTTGAGTAAATTGCTTTTCCTAAGAGTCCAATTAAGCATCTTGAGTGGAAAAAAAAAAAAAAGTCTTTTGTAAGGCAAGGATGTAAGCATATGGAAAAAGTTACCCCAGAAGGTGGCTGAAACAAAGGGAATAAATGAGTACAGGAGACACCTTGATTGGTTTCTGAAGTATGGGCAGAGGGGAGGGGTGATTCAAACAGGAAGGTGGGATCGAGAGCAACCAAATAAAAAGCTGGCATGCTGAGCCAGATGGTCCTTTCCTGTGTCTTCTGTGCTCAAGGAGCAAGGCAGCGGGCTGGGCGGGGGTGGGGGAGGGATGGGCATAGACTGATGAAGAAGACTGGGGTCAGATTTACCAGAGAAGAATTTTCTGTAATTTTTTAAATTTACTTTTAGGTACATGATGCCAAGAATTAAATGTCCTAAGATTTTCCAAGTCCAGATTAGCTAGTATAATTTTGTTAAATCCAATGTGGTGCAAGCCAAGTCTAAAAACCTATTTCTCTGGCCCACCCTTAACACGCAGGATTCTGATTGCTTCCCTTGTAAATAAAAACATACATAAATAAAGGTTGGAAATAGCAGTGTCTTACTCTGACAACTGACTTTTCAATGTTCTCAAGGGTCAGAGGTTCTTGGACATCAGTCCTTGGCAGTAGTGGGATGAAAGAAGACTGGAACAGAATGCCAGACCATCTTGTTGCCATCCCCACTTACCTGTAGCAGATTTCTAGGTCTGTGAACAGCCCATCCTATGATTCCTTTATTTTCCTTTCTTTCTAGCCCTGACAGGTTTTTCTCTAAACCCCAGGCAGCATCTCTGGCAAAAGTCTCCCAAAGCGTTGCCAAAAGCCCACTGGGAGCCAAGTGCCCCTAAGGAGCACAATGTCATAGCTCTCCATCCTCCCCACCTCCTCCCCCTTCCCTTCTGAAGGGCATTCAGGTCACTGCAGAACTGCCCCCAAACTCTTAAATAAAGGGGAAGTTTCTGACCAAAAACTTTAGTTTATCCACAGCCACTGGCCCCGATCACCATTTTCACCAAAGAACATGAACAAATGTTTTATTACTAGGTTTTGGATGTCTACGCACAAAATTTTATACCTTGGACTAAACAGATCTAAGATAGGAGCTAATTTTGGTCTCCCTTAAGCACAGAAAAATGGATCTACTTTTCTAAGATGAGAACTGCTGTTGAAGGACAAACCTCCATCCTAGGATGATTCTATGTGCCTTTCAGTAGCAGAGCATTACCTCATCACATGCTCAGTCAAACAGAGTAGCTCAGCTTCCTCAGACTTGGATTCCCAAATCTCATTTTCTTTCTGTGATATCCCAGGAGTTCCTTACTTATCATGAGTATTGTGAATTTTTCAAAAATTTCTCAAAACAAGATTTAAAAAAAAAAGCCTTGTCCTATCTTTGGGAGCAAAGTGTTACAAAATCTCACCAGACAGCATTACAATTATGAAAAGATTGGAAAGAGACACTGTAAGTAAGATCCACCAGAAATTTTGGACATACGATTTCCCCAGTGTGTGTTTAAGAAAGGAGAGGGAAGGGAAACATATCACTGCCCTAAGTGATAAATATTTAATGGAAGATAAGTCGAGCCTGCGATTGGAATAGGGACTACGGGTGATGAATTAGGAAATAAAAGACTCTACTATGAACTCACTATGTTATCTGGAATAAAATGGCTCCTCAAAATTTAACTGTTAAATGGACAAATGACTAACTTTAGACAAGTCACTTAACCACATCGGCCTATTTTCTCATTGTGCAACTAGAGGGACTGAACTAAAAACATTCAGCACCTCTTCCCGCCTCTAATGAAAAGGATGTAAGAATCTTCTCTGATGCAAGTCTTGGTAACAACCCAGACAACCTCAATTAGAAGCATTAAATTTAAAACTGTTTGGGCGAAACAAGTTAAAGGAAGAAAAAGAAAGACTGAGGGCCCAGATTCCTATTATTATAGAAGTTAAAGAATTGAGTGGGTGTTCTAAATGGGTTTGCAATTTAAATCAAATCAATCAAAAACCACCTATCAACATGTGGCTCTATATGAGGTTCCAGGTAGATAATTTGAAACAGAAGTTTCCCAGTTAGTATTGATTAATCATGTCCTTATGGCGTGCTTACTATGTGCCCAGCATTGTGCTAGATTCTGAAAAAAATCAAAGTACCCAGTGGGGCCCTTCTTCAAGGCACGTACTGTACAAGTGGAGACTGAGCGCATTCACAAATAATCAAAGACTAATATGAATACTACCACACAGTTTTCCACACCATTACATATTGTGTTGTATGTCTCATAGGATCTCAGAAAAGAGAGGGCTCTAAGAGGGCTGGAACAGTCCTGGGAACCCATGATTAGTAGAAAGTCTACTTTGGGTAGTTGGACAAGTCTATGGAGGCATAGGAAGTATTTGCCTATTTGAAGAGACTTTTCAGAGACAGTTATTTGTTTCCTAGAAACACTCTGAGGTTCTTGACTCTCATTCGTTCACAAAATAGAGCCCAGCAATATTTACATACAGAATGAAGGCACCCGCCCACACTTTCGAAAACATGAATACATTGTAATTTTCCATTCTCAATTGTTTCTTAGATATAACTGGGAAATAAAATTAATGTTATATTTTATAGGGTATTTTTAAACCTCCAGAGGCATTTGCTCCATGTGAGATGTAAGCTACAGTACAATACCCTTAAAATAACAATCTCTGAGTCAAGATCAACAATCTAAATAAGAACACATTTTAACCCTTTGTAAAATGCATTTCTAAATCATAGTTACATAACATATTCAGGATAACCAGACCAATAATTTCAAGTTAAACAATAAGCTATTAATCAGAATGTATAATCAAGTTACCTAAGTCAAGAAGATGAGAAATACATAGCTGGTTTTTTCAATCAAATCAGATCATTCATTCAGAAATATAATCATTCCCTTGAAGATCAGAAAACACCTCTTTGTTTTCAAGTTCTTCTATTCTTAGCAATTTGTGACTCCCTGTCTTCAAAAAAATAATCATTAGGAGCTCATTTGGATGACCCAGAAAGACTCTTCGCCTATCAGATGCCTTTATGTACAGTATTTTAACAAGAAACGTTTCAGTAAATCAGGAACATAAATGATAAAGTTACACACAACCAAGGAAGTTAAACATGAACACTTAAAAACTTGCATTGAGCCAGTTACAACTCACTGGAGAACACTGTGTGAATCATAGGGTCAAACCAACATATCTATTCCCATGAAAAAAAAAAAAAAAACACAAATCCCTAAAAGGGAGATACTAACTATGAGTTCATCGTGTCACCCGCTATCTCTGACCTACTAGTGCTTTGATAAAAATGGATGCTATTATACTAAGTTCACACAGAAAATTGAGTTTAGCTTACAGTGAGTTCCATTCTCATTTCATGTATAATGGTAGCAATAATAAAATAGATTCTTAATTTATATTTTAGATTTTATCTAATCTATCCTTCCAATTGATCAAGTAAACGTAGCATTTATTTTTATGTCCATTTGTGGATAAGGAAATTGAGACTAAGAGAAATTGAAAGCTAACATGGACTAGAAGGTAGGTCTCCTGCCTCCTGATCTCCCCACGATCACACTAGGTTCAACCCCGGCCAAAAGAGGCAATAATTCTGTAAAACCAGTTGCCATTGAGTCAATTCTGACAAATGACAACCCGATGTGTGTCAGAGTAGAACTGAGCTCCGTAGGTTTTCAATTTTGAGGTTTCAATTTTCTGAAATCAGATACACAGCGTCACTTCCCTAAGACTAATTTTTCAGAAGTAGGTCACCAGGCCTTTCTTCCAAAGTACCTCTGGGTGAACTCAAACCACCAACTTTTCACTTAGCAGCCCAGCACATTAACTGTTTGCACCACCCAGGGAGTCCAGTAGTTCTGTAGCACCTCTCAAATATTTTGACCATTCTCACAACCGAAACATCTTAAACATGTTTGATCACTATTCTGGTACCCAATTTCATTAATATTTATAGCACAGCACATGCACATTTAATTAGAGGTGCTATAAAGTTCCTTTTAACTCCAACATTTAATGGCTGGATTAGTTGTGCAGCTTAGAGACCACCGAGACTAACAATAGCAAGCCAATCACAATAAATTGATTTGGTTGTTATATGTAGAAAATGCCTTAAATTACAACGTACTTTGATTTTAATAAACACTTAATACCAAAATTAGACATTACCAAACAATCTTCCAGGTTATTTGCATCTCCACTTAACAGATGTTTTTTGAGGAGTCAGTCATTATTATAGCAAACAAAGCACACTTACTCCTGGGGATCTGCTACTCACCAACAGTGAGATCTTGGAAAGTCTTAAAGAGACTGAAGGTTCACTGGGCCTCAGTTTCCTTATCTTTACATTAGGGGAGGGGGCTAAGATAGCTTCCAGCACAAAAAATTATATTTATATTTTTATGGTAAATCAGAATCAAATTATTCTGCTTATAACATAGTATTGACTTTGGACAGTGAGAAGAATATTAGCCCAACCAAATATCTATCCCAACCAAAGAGTTAATTAAAAAAACAAACAAAAAAAATATTTGTTGCCGTCGAGTCGATTCCAACTCATAGCAATCCTATAGACAGAGTAGAACTGCCCCACAGGGTTTCAAGGAGTGGCTGGTGGATTCAAACTGCCAACCTTTTGATTAGCAGCTGAGCTCTTAACCACTGCACCACCAGGGCTCCAAAGAGTTAATGGTGTCAGACACTATGCTAAGACTTATATGTATAACATCATTTAATACAACAAACCTAAGAGTTACTATTATTATATTCATTTTATATATTATTGATGTTATAGTCCAGATTACATCAGTTCTGCCTCTTAAGGATTTTGCAGGCATATGGGATTATATTTAATTCCATTTTTATTTCACCAAAAATTTCTGCTTTCTATAAACCAGGTTATATGCTAATGGTGAAGATTATTAAAACAGGTTCTTCCTCTGAAGAAGCTCACAACCTGGTAGGAAGGACAGACAAACTGTTAAAGAAGATTGACTGTGATAGCTGCTCCAGCAGATGCAGAAGCTAAGTGTTAAGGAGCTTAGAACAATAATGAGAGAATTAAAGACTTCACAAGATGACATTTGAGTATGGACTTGAAAAATAAGTTCAATACCAATAAGAAATTATGGGGAAAGAATTTCAGGTAGTGGGAACAGCATGAGTAAGCACTTCGACCTTACAGGAAATTACAAGCAAACTGCTGTGGCAGAGCTTGGGGTACATGAGGAAAGAGAAGAGAAACGATGGAAGAAAGGCATGTTCACTTCAACTGAAAGACTATTTATTGAACACTTACTGTGTGACAGTCACTCTTCTAGACTCTTGAGATACACCAGGAAACAAACAAAAATCTCTGCCCACATGGAGCTTACATTTTAGAAGAATCTTTGATGTCATAATACGAAGTTTAGGCTATGTTCTCCATATATCAAAGTTTTCTTTTAAAGCAACGTAATGATAATTCTGTCTTCCCTTCCAGACTATGAATTCCATAAGTTGAATTTAATGCTTTGCCATTAAATGATGAACTATATGATGAACTTTAATTAGTTTCAATGATAAACTATAACCTGGTTTCAATGTGGATGATGGGTGATAGAAGACTACTACAAAAACAGGTAAGCAGTGTAGAATTTTCTGAGATTAGATGCCCAGTGCCACTTCCATAAAACTGGACCTCGGTTGCCATAGTTTTACTCCCCCCAAAATAAAACAGTTTGAAACAATAAAGAAAAAAGCTCTAACCCATATGATAATCAAACACTTCATCATTCTTGTTTTCTGACAAAGACGTGCACAACTACATAACACCGTATTTCCTACCTGGTGTTAGTAGGGCAGCCACTCACTTGTTGGTCTACTTCCTGGATCCCAAAGTCTCTAGAACCTGAGACTCTCACAGCCATGTCAGGGCTCCCATTCACACTAAGGCAGGTGTCAGAAGCTTATGACCCAGGCAGCGCTCTCTCTACCAAGCTCAGGTAAACTCCGATTTCCAGAGGACCTCTGCAGTAGAAATTGGTTCTGGGCTGTCAGCTTTTATCAGGTAGCTTAAAGAAAGTTGGCGATGAAACTTTCCATAGAATAATTCTAAATACGGCAGAAGCTGAGCATTTGGCACTAACCTGAGTACGGACTGAGCCCAAATTTGATACCCAGTCCAGAGCTTCAAGGGAACGAACTATAACCCAGGTGGGATTAAACTAAACTTATAATGATAGCAAACATTCAGACAAGCCTGGTAGATGACTTTAAAACTGGAATGGAGTCTTTGGGCTCTCCATGCCCTCCAAGTTCTATTTGGGAGAAAGGGGGAGGTAACTTGAAGCCCGCAATTCCCTTGCCAATAAGCCAATTAAGGAGACTAAGAGCACATATCTCTCCAGCTGCCTAGAGCACTCTCCACCTGACAACCAGCACCTCTCTCCATGATACACAGAATCATAGTCAAGGACTCAAAGTCATTCCCTGAGATCGAAGTCTTTTAAAGAGGCTTTGTAAAGAAGTAAGTGTGGTAATTTTTATATTTATTTTTTGTTTAGCAGACAAAGGCTCAATGTCATTCCAGTTTCAACTTCCAGTGCTCTGGTATGCTTTGAAGGTGGAGACAAAAAAGGAAGAGAAGTAACAGGCACAGTACTAGGCATTGTGTATCTTTTATGTCATTTTCACAGAAACCCTATGAAGTAGGCATTGTCACTGCCATTTTACAAATGACAAAACTGAGGCTTGGCAAGATTAAAAGGCTTTTCTCACATCATATAACTAGAAGGTGTCAGGGCAGGATTGGAGCTAGTTTGACTCCAGAGGTAATGCTCTTTCCACTATATGCTGCTGTCCAGTTATCAGAAACGAGAGCTGCAGATCTGTGTGCTTCTGTCTTTGAACGCCAAAATGTGGGGCTAATGCTCAGCTAGCTCAGTCAGACAGCTCTATTGAGCCTTTGGCAGTCAGTTCTTTTGGGAGAGAAGAAAACTCAAAGCAAGGTCAGACAGGAGTTTCCCTTTCTTAGTACCAGTGCAGTTGTGTTCAGGAATATTTTAGGTATCTTCACCAAATTAAAATGATTTACTAAGTAAGAACAAGTGTAAGGGATCTTCTTTTGTTGTGTCTTACTTCCCATCCCTAGTTCTGTCTGTGTAAAAGATCCAAATGTGGCAGATCACTGAAGATTACTGCCAATGTCAAATCAACCTCTTGTTTTAACCTAGACCAATAAGCAAAACTACATTAAAGGGTACATGCAAGATGTTTAGGCTTTAAGAAATATGTAATGACAGCACTGAAAGACAGAAAAAGGTAGCTGAAGTCGTTCTTACTTACTCAAAATTTGTTTTATTTAGTTTTAACTCGGGTCAGTGCTCAGAGCCCAAAAGTTTTCAGTAGTCTTAAACAGGTATCTATGCTTGAGGAGAATTCCTCTAATAGTAACATATGTGAAAGCACTTTATAAACAGTAAGGAGTCAAATAAACATATAAGATTATATGCCAATGATTGAATTAATCAGGAAGACCAAGAAAAATAAGGGACAAATACATGAGTTCAGAATTTTCTAGAACAGCCCTAATTTCAAATATTCTATTTCAGGCTCCCCATAAAATTAATATTTGTGAGATCAATTTTTGATTCAGAAAATATTCCTGATGAAAGTACAGATATTTCGTAGATGAAATAGTCAAAAGTTGGCCACAAGCCACAGGGCGATATCCAATGTAAAGAGGTCCTCCAAAAGCTGATCCTGATGGACTGGGTGGTCTTCAAGGTTTACCAGTCAATTTTAAGCCAGCAGCTGTCAACACAGTCCCCTCCCCGAGGCTCATGGCATTTTTTCTGGGTGAAGTGACACATTAGCTCATCATCAAGCCAGTGCTTGTTTGGTCTTTGCAATCATTAACTGCTTCTAACCTCCCACCACCTTCCCTACCTTCCCCACTCCAGCCACTGCCATAGCACCATTATAGATCTGGCATAATGGTCTTTTAGTTTCAGTAAAGTTAAAAGGTGCCCCTCCCCAAAGGCCCTAGAAGCACTTGCCCTATACTTCACTAGAATATTCCCACCGAGCACGAATAAATAAGTTCATGGTAATGTGCTAAAGGGGAAGAACTAATCAGCCAATTTCCAAGCAACGAGTATAATTTAACTATGACTTCCGGAGACAGTGCCCCTGGAGGTGGCAATTTCAAACATGTAAGTCAGGTAGATATTTGAGTATAGCCAGGAACATGCAATACCTTTCAAATTACTCAGGAGACCACCAGCTATACTAAATTTAAGACCCACCCAACACATTCATGCCAAATATGGAGAACCACCTTGTTTGATAAATACAAAGCCTACTTGTCTGGCAACTATATAACAACCTCTCCAGTAATCTTATGAATTCATTCATTCAATCAATCATTTATTTATCTATTCAGCAAAGAATTATTGATTGGCTAGCCCAGGCCTGGCGATATGATAGGTGCTATGAGGGGCACACAAAAAAATTAGCTATGATCCATGTCTTGGGATGGTACAAAATCTCTTAGGGGGACAGGACAGCTCCATAAATAAATCTGATAAAAGTAGGAGAGTCGAGACCCACTATGGCACAGTTCACACTGGAGACTGGGATCCAAAGACTAGTTCTATCGCTCACCTCTTGCCTTTCCAACTGTCTAACCTTGAACAGGTCAACCTCTGTGAGCCTTATTTTTATCATTTGTAAAATAAGGATACCATTAGCAACTGTTGTTAGTTGCTGTCAATTCAATTCCGACTCGTGGTGACCCTGTGTGTGCAGAGTAGAACTGTGCTCCATAGGGTTTTCATAGCTGTGACCTTTCAGAAGCAGATTGCCAAAACTGTCTTCTGAGGTGCCTTTGGGTAGGTTCGAACCACCAACTTTTCAGCTAGTAGTCGAGCACTTAACCATCTGCACCACCCAGGGACTTGCATTAGCAACTACTCTGCTTAATATTTATGAACACTGTATGAAGTGTGGAGCCCTGGTGGCATAGTGGTTGAGAGCTACAGCTGCTAACCAAAAGATCAACAGTTCAAATCCACCAGAAACTCCTTGGAAACCCTATGGAACAGTTCTACTCTCTCCTATAGAGTTGCTATGGGTTGGAATCAACTCAATGTCACCTAACAACAACAACAAACAACATATGAAGTGTGTATGTATTTGCTTTTACCTTATCAACAGCAAAAGAGATACACGAATGCTAATTTTCATGTACTATTATCTAGGTGAAGTATCAACAAAACATTATAGTGTATAGAGGAAAGGGGAACCTCTTTCAGCCCAGGAGTCTTTTGAAGTCAAATGAAGAGGTATCTGTGAGATTCAAAGGCAGAGATGGGAGAGGAGAAGGATCTTCAAAGTAAAGGAACTTTGTGGCAGGGGCATGGCAGCAAAATCTACCAGACATGTTCAAAGAATAGCAAGTAATCCAGACCACATTTGTGTTATTCCTCTTGCATCCCTTGCATCTGTAGCAGTGTCTTGCACCTACTATGCACTCAATAAAATTTTGTTGAATGAATTAATAAATGAGGGAATTAATGAATGAATTAAATGCGGTATGATTAGCAAAGTATGAGAAAGGAAACAGCCAAAGAAGAGCTGAAAGAGTAGGCTGGAGCCAGATAAAGAACCTTCAATGCTGTTCTTTTTCTGATCTTCTCCCTAGTAATGAGGTGTCTTAACTGAATGCCATGTTTCTAATGAAATCCCAACATGGTTACCAACTCAACTACCAGAATCCTACCAGCTTCCGCTTCCATGACTGTGAGTCACGTGAAACTGACTGGCAGGGCCTGACCTGCAATCTTTCAGGGGCTTCAAGCTGCTCATGCCTGTTTGTTCGGTGAGTAATAGTCACAGTCAAGCATCTAGAAAATACTCAGATACTAACTCTCCTAACTCTCCTCCACATGAACCTAAGAAGGGAAGGTGTCAGCTGGCCCGTCATGAGGATAAAGTGGGGAAAGCATCAAGCCCTTCTACAAATGCTAGCGCTAGTGATGCTGAGGGAAAGACAGAGACAGTGATACGTCCTCCCTCAGGAACAGAAGAACTCCTGCACAGACAGCTGTTGCACTCACCACATCCCCCACGCATCTCCTGTCCCTGCTGTCTGGGGTGAATTATTCTATGTGGGCAGGGGCAGACTAACCAGTAAACAAGGTACGCAAGGGCTCACATTAAGCAAGGTACACACAGGTTTACTTGTGTGTACTTACTAATTTGTAAGGCACAATTTCGCATGGGTTTCACCACATCAGATATGAAACTGTGCAGTACAGATTAGTAAGTAAGCACAAGTAAGCCCATGCATACCTTGCTTATTGTGGAATCCATTCCTGTATGTGGGGTTTCCAGAGACAGTGTGAGGTAGGGGAAAGAGTCTTTCCTTGGAATCACACCAACCCAGATGTATGACTTTGGGCAAATGACTCAGCCTCTCTGAGCCAATATCTTCATCGAAACAAGGCTAATAAAGAGATACGCATGGCACAGTTAAATTGGATGTTAGTTCCTTCCATCACTTGGAAAGTGAGGAAAAGTTAGATCTTCTGTTCATCACTTCCCTATCTATATCTGAGAGGGGGACAGAAACCTTGTGTCCTTTGAGACAGAGGAAAGCAAATCCCAATAAAGAAAATTTTAAATGCAGAACAGGAAAAGATCACATGATGAAGAAAATAATTCAGGGCCTGGAGGAAAAACTGCTAAAATCAAATGAGGTTAGAAGGTGGAAGGGTGGAAGGGCAGAGGAAGGGAAAACAAAGAAATAGAGAAAATGCCGAATAAGAAAGCCTGTTTTTGTGTGGGTCTACTTAAGTGACATTCTCCTGGTCCAGGACAGCTGCCACACTATTTGAGAAGGGAAAAGCTAGAATCTGAAAGGAGAGGGAACAGGGCAGCTCACCGAGGAAAGATGTATGTTGGGTTTTCATTAAGTAAAAGGGGCCAGGGAAGCAAACTCTAGCCTTCAACAGAGAAGCAGAGAGACCAACCAGATCTGAAGAAGCAGCCCAACAGCACAGCCCCATGAGAGGTAAGAGAGACAGAAAAAGCCGGGAGGCTGCAAGGACCCCTGACTGCAGATTGACAACCTTGTCAGGATCACTCACCCTCTGGCTCAGGATAAGGAAAATACATGCTGAGGAGTCAAAAACAATCCAATGCCCAAGTGATAGTCCCAAGGAGCATGAGAGTTGGGCATTATAATTATACATCTAAGGTAACTGAGACTTAGACAAGGTAAAGTGTCCAACACCACTCACCCAGAAGAAAAGGACTCCGGTCTGTCTTACTCCAAAGCTTGAACTCATTCTACCATCCACACCACCTTCAGAAACCCTAAAATCAAACGCCATGACAACACACAGGACCCACTTTGCGGGCACAGGGAAAGCACTGAGAATGAAACAAATCCACTGGATTGAAATTAGTGTTTTTCTGTTTAAAACTCACTAACTCCAGCTTGGAGCCCTGGTGGTACAGTGGTTAAGAGCTCAGGCTACTAACCAAAAGGTCGGTAGTTGGAATCCACCAGCTGCTCCTTGGAAACCCTACGGGGCAGTTCTTCTCTGTCCTATAGGGTCACCATGAGTCGGAATCAACTCGACGGCAAACAGCAACAACACCAGCTTAAGATGCTTGCAGAACTTAGAGCCTCACTCTCACATCCCCTGTTCCCAGATCCCTCCAGGATCACCCACTTCCCAAGTCTCTCCTGTCTTCGTTTTTTTCCTCTGATGCCCTCACCAGAGAGGAATGAGTCAAAGTAGGCCAACTCTAGCATGGATTTTTGATGATGGTCAAGAAGACGAGGGTGGAATGAGGCAAGGAATTGCCTAACACTGTCTTCTGTGTAGAAGGGTGATTTGGGAATCCCAAAGTCAGCATGTTGTTCCTAACTCCACTCCTGACTCCTAGAATCATCCTGACCACGTCACTTTAATTCCACTCATTCTTCAGCAAACACCTTGGCTATAGCCTGTCTCCGTTTCTCCCCAGGCCTACCTACCTTGAAGGGGCAGAATGACCCTTAAAGAGACAGTGTCCTCCAAGTGTGTCAGCAATTCAGAAACTGACAGCTTCTAAAATAGCTGGTGTGCTGCTGGGTATCTGTTGCCCTCTGACGGAGTGGTGGTGTTGCCGAGGCAGCAGGATTTCCTTGCCAATGCTGCTCCTGCTCTCCTCTCCATAAGGCCCTGCACTGCCTCTCCCGTCCTGGCCTAGGAAGACTTTGAGCCCGGGGACCGTGGCATTTAAACACTGACAGAGTTCCCATTTTGGTCCCCGTGGTGGTGCCAGTTCAGCATCTGTCATGATGACCCAACCTGAACTGTATTTAGAAGCTTCAGACATGGCACTCTGTCCCGGCCCGTCTTAGAGTGACAGGAGATTTCCTGAGCACCTGGACTTGTGATTCAAGCACTCCTCCTCCCAGGGCATGAGGGTCAAACTGACTTTCCTTTAATGGTCTGTTTCCTTCTCAGGAGGACATTCTTCTGCTGGATGTCTCTTACCAGAGAGTCAATCTGCATCAGTGCTATTATATAACTTTTTTTTTTAATCCATGCTTTTTATAAAGCTTGCAGTACATTGCAATGGAGAGAATAACAGAAAAAAAATCTGATCAGGAAATGAGTTTAGTACTCTGTGCATGGACTCTTCTTATAAAGATAAATTTCCCTGGAAATAAACCCAGGGAGTGCTCAGAATCTACCAGAAATTGCTGATGAATAGAGAGAGCCTGCCTATTACTCTTGACTTCTAGCGGACTTCACTTTCCTGGCAGCCTTCATGCCAGTCTTGAAAATAGCCTATTTGAGTCCAAAAATTACAAATCAATCCTGGCTAGTGGTAAAAAAAAAAATTAATTAACAAACAAAACTCCTTTATTTAAAGTTTGATGTAATCTTCACCCAGATAAGCAGACTGATAAGTATATAAAACTAATTGGGTGGGCTGCCAGTATTGAAGGTTACTGCATGCAATGTGGGTCTAGGTACTCAACTCTCCTAGACCACAGGAGAAAGAAAGGCATTTTCTGAATTGACCCCCAACTCTCTGCCCCAATGTCCCTGACTATAGTCCCTTGGAGACACAGTGTCATTTAAAAGGCATCAGCGTTTGGCCTCTCCCCACTTCTGGGCAAGGACCCAGCACTCAGAGAATGCGGTTTTAGGATCATGGCATCTAATCCATTCTAGGATTATTTTCCCCCCTACTGCTCAGATGGGTGTGTTAATCATCACCTCCCTTTGTTCTGTAATAAATTCAGCCCTTGCTAATTCCAGGCCTCTATGCATCACTGGAGTTTAAAGATGGCGTTTTGACAGGTCAGATATTTAGAATCAATGGACCACCAACCAGTCAAAAATCTTAAGTAGTTTTAGGAACATGTGGAAGTAATTTTTTCCAAGAATTCACAAGTCTGGAGGATGAGATCTTATTGATGGCGTATGGGCTGTTGTATATATTAAAGTACTGCCTTATATACCATCTTCTACATACAATCAAAATTGATTTAACAGTGAAGGCAGATTTTCCTCATTATGCCAAGTATTACACCAGTGATATCAGATACAAATTACAATGAAGTACACACTATCTAGCATGTTTAAAAAGACCAATAAAAAACTAAGTTAAAGTTATAAGTAAATATGCAATGACCACATATTTAAAATACAAATGCTATAGGCTAGGGAATTTCATAAAAATCAGTATATTTTGTGTGACACTGGCTATACAGCTACATTTTAAGTACAATCATTTCAAATGCATGCAGCCAATCTTTTTGTAAAGGAAAAAATACTCCATAAAATATTAATTTCTAATTTTTTTTATTTTTTATTTTTGTTTTCTTATATTTTATTGTACTTCAGGTGAAGGCTTACAGAACAAATAGTTTCTCATTAAACAGTAGTACAAATGTTCTTTTATGACATTGGTTAACCACCCCACAACATGTCAACCCTCTAACTTCTCAACCACTTTTTTGGTGAAAATACACACAGCCAAAGATACACCATTTCAAAAATTTCTGCATGCACAGTTCAGTGACACTGACTATGCTCTTCCAATTGTGTTCCTATTCTCACTTAAGATGAAGGCTTACAGAACAAAATAGTTTCTCATTTAACAGTTACTACAAATGTTGCCCTATGACAATGGTTACCAATCTCACAACACATCAACAATATCCTTACTCAACCTTGGGTTCCTTATCACCAGCTTCCTTGTCCCTTTCTGCCTTCTGGCCCTTGTCACTGGACTCCTGTACCTCGTTAGTCTCATTTGGTTTTACAGGGCTGTCCACTCCCAGGCTGAACAGTGAACCTCGGAGGTAATTTCACCACTGATCTAAAAGGGTGTCTGGGGGCCATACTCTCCAGGTTTCTCCAGTCTCCTTTAGGCCAGTAAATCTCGTCTTTTTTTTTTTTTTTTTTTTTTTTGTGAGTTAGAATTATGCTCTACATCCTTCTCCAGCTCTGTCCAGAACCCTCTGTTGTGATCCTGGTCAGAGCAGTCAGTGGTGGTAGCCGGGCACCATCTAGCTGTACTGGACTCAGTCCGGTGGAGGCCTTGGTAGCTGTGGACAATTAGTCTTTCGGACTAATCTTTTCCTTGTATCCTGTTCTCTTCATTCTCCCTTGCTCCCGAAGGGAGGAGACCAGTGGAGTATCTTGGATGGCCGCTCACTACTCACCAAGGTAGAATGTAGAGCATTGTCTTTATAAGCTGTGTCATGCCAATTGAGCTAGATGTTCCCCTAGACCATGGTCCCCACAGCCCTCTGCCCAGCAATTCAGTTCCTCAGGGAGTTTGGATGTGTCTATGGGGCTTCCATGACCTTTCCTTTTACAGGTTGTGCTAGTTTCCCCTGCATTGTGTACTGTCTCACCCTTCACCCAAGATACCACTTATCTATTGCCTACTTAGTATTTCCCCCCCAACCCTCCCATCCCTGGTAACCAACAAAGATTGTTGCTTTTTGTGTGTGAACTTTTCCATAGGTTTTTACAATAGCGGTCTCATACAATATTTGTCTTTTTGTGATTGACTTATTTCACTCAGCATAATGTCCTCCAGTTTCATCCATGTTATGAGATGGTTCACAGATTCATTGTTGTTCTTTCTCGTTGCATAGTATTCCATTGTGTGTATGTATCACAGTTTGTTTAACCATTCATCTGTTGATGGGCATCTAGGTTGTTTCCATGGTTTTGCTATTGTGAACAATGCTGCCATGAACATAGGTGTGCACATGTCTATTCGAGTGACGACTCTTATTTCGCTAGGATATATTCCTAGGAGTGGGATGGCTGGATCGAATGGTATGTCTATTTCTAGCTTTCTGAGGAAGCACCATATCATTTTCCAAAATGGTTGCATCATTTTGCATTCCCACCAGGAGTGCATAAGTGTTCCAATATCCCCGCAGCCCCTCCAACATTTGTTATTTCCAGTGTTTTTGATTCGTGCCAGTAATGCCGGGGTGAGATGGTGTCTCATTGTGGTTTTAATTTGCATTTCTCTAATGGCTAGTGATCCCGAGCATTTCCTCCTGTGTCTGTTGGCCATTTGAATGTCTTCTTTGGTGAAGTGTCTGTTCATTTCCTTTGCCCATTTTTAATAGGATTATGTGTCTTTTTGTTGTAGAGGTGTTGGATTTTCTTGGAGATTATGGAGATTAGACCTTTGTCTGACCTGTACTGTGTAAAAATTTTTTGCCAGTCTGTAGGTTCTCTTTTTACTCTTTTGGTGAAGTCTTTTGAAGAGCATAGGTGTTTGATTTTTAGAAGATTCCAGTTATCTAGCTTACCTGTTGGGTTTTGTGCAGTGATGGTTATGGTTTGTATCCTGTTAATGCCATGTATTAAGGCCTGAAGTGTTAGTCCTGTTTTTTCTTCTATGAACTTTATAGTTTTAGGCTTTATATTCAGGTCTTCTTTGATCCATTTTGAAGTAGTTTTTGTATACGGCGTGATGTATGGGTCCTGTTTCTTTTTTTTGCAGATGGATATCCACGTTTGCCAGCACCATTTGTTAAAAGGACTGTCTTTTCCCCATCTGATGGATTTTGGGCACTTGTTGAACATCAGGTGACTGTAGGTGGATGGATTTACATCTGGGTTCTCAATTCTGTTCCATTGGTCAATGTAGCTGTCATTGTACCAGTACCAGGCTGTTTTGACTACTGTAGCTATATAGGTTCTGAAGTCAGGTAGTGTGAGTCCTCCAACTTTCTTCTTCTTCTTCAGTAGTGCTTTACTTATTCAGGGCTTCTTCCCTTTCCACAGAAAGTTAATGATTAGTTTTTCCATCTCTTTGAAGAATGTTGTTGGTATTTGGATCCGGATTGCGCTGTATTTGTAAATTGCTTTGGGTAGAATTGACATTTTCACAATGTGGAGTCTGCCTATCCATGAGCATGGTATGTTTTTCCATTTATGTAGATCCCTTTGGGTTTCATGCAGTAGTGTTTTATAGTTTTCTTTGTATAGGTCTTTTACATCCCTGGTCAGATTTATTGCTAAGTATTTTATCTTTTTACGGGCTATTGAAAATGGTATTGTTTTCCTGGTTTCCTTTTCATCGTTCTCCTTACTGGTGTATAGGAATCCAACTGATTTTTGAATGTTTATCTTGTATCCTGCTACTCTGCTGAATCTTTCTATTAGTTCCAGTAGATTTCTCATGGAGTCTTTATGGTTTTCTATGTATAGTATCATATCATCTGCAAACAGGGACAGTTTAACTTCTTCATTACCAATTTGGATGCCCTTTATTTCTTTTCCTTGCCTTATTGTTCTAGCTAGAACTTCCAGCACAATGTTAAACAGGAGTGGTGATAAAGGGCGTCCTTGTCTTGTTCCTGTTTTCAAGGGGAATGTTTTCAGCCTCTCTCCGGTAAGAATGATGTTGGCAGTTGGTTTTGCATAGATGCCCTTTATTATGTTGAGAAATTTCCCTTCTATACCTATTTGATCAAGAGTTTTTATCAGGAATGGGTGTTGGACTTTGTCAAATGCCCTCTCTGCATCGAGATCATCATGTGATTCTTTTCTTTCCTTTGATTTATGTGGTGGATTACGTTGATTGATTTTCTAATGTTGAACCATCCTTGCATACCTGGTATGAATCCTACTTGGTCGTGATGTATTATTTTTTTGATATGATACTGAATTCTATTGGCTAGAATTTTGTTCAGAATTTTTGCAACTATATTCATGAGAGATATTGCTCTGTAGTTTTCTTTTTTGTGATGTCTTTGCCTGGTTTTGGTATCAGCGTTATGCTGCCTTCATAGAATGAATTTGGAAGTGTTGCTTCCTCTTCTATGCTCTGAAATAGCTTGAGTAGAACTGGTACACGCTCTTCTGTAAATGTGTTGTAGAATTCTCCAGTGAAGCCATCAGGGCCAGGGCTTTTTTTGGTTGGGATTTTTTTTATTACCTTTTCAATCGCTTCTCTTGTTATGGGTCTCTTCAGATTTTCAACATCACTTTGTTGTAGTTTGGGTAGGCCGTGTGTTTCTAGAAATTTATCCATTTCCTCTAGGTTTTCAAATTTGTTGGAGTATAGTTTTTCATAATATTCTGTTATAATCCTTCTTATTTCAGTTGGGTCTGTTGTAATGTCCCCCGTTTCATTTCTTATTTGGGTTATTTGTGTCCTCTCCTGTTTTTCTTTCGTCAGTCTGGCCAGTGGTTTGTCGATTTTGTTGATTCTTTCAAAGAACCAACTTTTGGTTTTGTTGATTCTTTCTATTGTTTTTCTGTTCTCAATTTCATTGATTTCTGCTCTGATCTTTACTATTTCCTTTCTTCCGGTGGTTGTGGGCTTTTTTTGCTGTTCTCTTTCTGTTTGTTTGAGTTCTGGAGTTAATGTTTTGATTTTGTCCCTTTCTTCTTTTTTGATATGTGCATCTATTGCTATAAATTGTCCTCTGAGGACTGCCTTTGCTGTGTCCCAAAGGTGTTGGTATGATGTGTTTTCATTCTCATTTGATTCTAGGAATTTTTTGATTCCATCTCTGATTTCTTCTATTACCCACTGATGTGTAAGCAGGGTATTACTCAGTTTCCATGTAGTTGATTTTTTTTCCTTGCTCTTTCTAGTGTTAAATTCTACCTTGATGGCATTGTGGTCAGAGAAGATACTTTGAATTATCTCAACGTATTGGATCTTGTTGAGGATTTCTCTGTGGCCTAAGATGTGGTCTATTCTGGAGAATGTTCCATGTGCATTGGAAAAGAATGTGTACTTTGCAGCAGTTGGATGGAGTGTTCTATATATGTCTATGAGGTCAAGTTGGCTGCTTGTGCCCTTTAGGTCTTCTGTATCTTTGCTGAGTTTCTTCTTAGTTGTTCTGTCCTTTACCGAGAGTGGTGTGTTGAGGTCTCCTACTATTATTGTGGAACTGTCAATATCTCTTTTCAGTGTTGTTAGAGTTTATGTATTTTGGAGCCCTGTCATTGGGTGTGTAGGTGTTTATTATGGTTATGTCTTCATGATGGATCGTCCCCTTAATCATTGTATAGTGTCCTTCTTTGTCTTTTATGGTAGATTTTCTTTTAAAGTCTATTTTATCTGAGATTAGAATTGCCACTCCTGATCTTTTTTGGTAGTTGTTAGCTTGTTATTTTTTTTTCCAACCTTTGACTTTCAATAAATTCACATATTTGTTTCTAAGGCGTGTCTCTTGTAGACAGCATATTGATGGATCCTCTTTTCTTATCCATTCTGTCACTCTCCGTCTCTTTATGGGTGCATTGAGTCCATTTACATTCAGTGTAATTATTGATAGATGTGAGTTTGTTGCTGTCATTTTGTAGTACTATTTTTTGTGGTGCTGAAGTTTTCTTTGTTCTTCTTACTCTCTTGTGCTGAGTTACTTTTGTTTGTGGATTTTTTTTTTTTTTATTTCTTTTGTTTTTGTATGTTTTGTTTTTCCTGAGACTTTATGTTTTTTGTCTTTATTTTTATGAGTTGGTTTGTTAACTTTCTTTGTGGTTGCCATGAATTTTACCCTTATCTTTCTAAGTTTTAGGCAGTCTACCATGACTTGGTATCACCTTGCCTTCCTCTCTATTAGAAGGTTCTATACCTATGCCGTTTATTCCCTCTTTCATGGTTTTGATGTTGTTGTCATCCGTCGATTGACTGCTCTGATTCCCTGTTGTATTTCTTTTCGTTTTGGATAGTCCTCGAGAGTTCATTTCTTAGATTGGTATGTGACTCGTATGATCCTGCATCCTAGGTTCTGCCTGTGAGCTGAAGCTGTTTGTCCTCAGATCGAAGAACTCCCTTTAATAATTCTTGTAAGTTTGGTTTGACTTTTGCATATTCCCTTAGTTTCTGTTTATCTGGAAATGACCTAATTTCACCATCAAATTTGAACGAGAGTTTTGCAGGATATATTATTCTTGGCTGACAATTTTTTTATTTCAGGATTTTACATATGTCATCCCATTGCCTTCTTGCCTGCATGGTTTCTGCTGAATAATCTGAGCTTAGTCTTATCATTTCTCCTCTGTATGTGACTTCTTGTTTTTCACGAGCTGCTCTCAGGATTCTTTGTTTGTCTTTGGTCTGGGCGAGTGTGATTATGATATGCCTTGGTGATTTTCTTTTGAGGTCTCTTTTATATGGGGTTCGTTGAGCTTCTTGGATGGTCAGCTTTTCATCTTTCATGATATTGGGGAAGTTTTCGGTCAGCAGTTCCTCAATGATCCTCTCTGTGTTTTCTGTTTTCTACCCCTGTTCTGGAATGCCAATCACTCATAAATTTTTGCTTTTAATTGTGTCCCACATAACTCTCAGGGTCTCTTCATTTTAATTTGTTCTTTTTTCTGAGTTTTCCTCAAACAGAGTTGTCACCAAGTGTTTGTCTTCAGTTCCACTAATCCTGTCTTCCACTATTTCAAATCTGCTTCTCAGACCTTCTATGACATCATCCATTTCTGAAATGTTGTTGTTTATCTTTTGGATTTCTAATTGTTGTTTTTGTATAATTTCTAGTTGTGAATTTATTTTGGCATTTTGTTCCTGCATCATCTTCCTGAATTCTTCCAGTTTTTTGTCTGTATTTTGCATGAATTTGTCTATTTTTTCCTCATGTTTGTTAGCTTTTTGCCTCAGTTCTTGGAAAATTCCGAGTATTAGAGATTTGAATTCCCTATCAGGTACTTCTAGTGCATTTTCTTCCACAGGAGAGTCATCTGGTGTTTTAATTTGGACGCCTACTGGAACCATCCTGTCCTGTTTTTGTAAATGTTTTGATATTGTCTGCTGTTTTCATGCATTCAGTAGTTATTTTTCTCGTTTATTGATTGTAGATTTGTTTGTTTTGTCCCTTCTTTAAAAAAAAAAATTTGACTATGTCTGAGCAGGCAGACTGTGTGCTCTTTGTTCTTTGCTCGTCTGTGCGCTAAATACTTTTCACCTCCTTCTCCAACTGGCAGGTTCAGTCACTCAGATATGGTACAGCAGGACAGGTCTAGCTGAAGAGGAGCCACTGGGATGGGTTGTTTGTGGCACTCACTACAGTCACCAGGGCAGGTCAGTAATCAGTGCTGGGCAGGTTCCAGTAGGCTGTGCCTGCACTGCTTGGTGGTGTGATGTCAAGCGCACGGTGCAGGTAGGCGGGATGCAGCAGGGAGATGGTTATGTGTGGAGCTAAGCAGCTGTTTTGTCTCTCGCTGAATGCTCCGTGAGGCTGCTTTCTCGTACCCCCATTTGCTGGTCTCCGATAGGAGTCCAAGATGGTGGATCCATGCTGCGTTAGCTGGTAGGGGACCTCTGCATGAATCTCTCCTCGCTCTCCATTCTCTGTCAGCATTCTCACTCCATTTAGTGCTTGGCTGAGTTCTTTAACTCTTCATTTGATGTTTTAGGGTTTCAGGATTGTTGTATTCTCTGTTTGGCTTAGTGTTTCGGATCTTTGCTGTGAAGGGACGGTGTGGTGCTTCTGCCTAGAGCACCATTTTGCCGGAACTCTAATTTCTATTTTTTTTTTAATGAAGAGGTTATTAACCCAAAGTCAGTGAATGGGTTCTGGAAGTCTGTAAATCACTTGAAATTAGAAGCAAAATTTATCAGAGTTTTTGTTTATCTGAGGAGTGGATAAATGGTATTTACGGAATTCTCAAAGGAGTCAATGATTCCAAAAGATCAGGGACCTCTGGCTTAATAGGTGTTCTTCAAGTGAGGCACACTTCATTTTTCCAAGCTCTCTTCTGTGTAATGTATAGCATTTCCTCTTAGCCATCCACATATTGCCATTGGCAGAAATACTCAAAAGAATAATATACAGAATACTAGCAGTGCATCTTAATGAAAATATATTGTGTCTCCCTTCTGAAGAGAAAGTGGTTTTGTTTCTATGTATAAAACCAGTTACCCATTGCCACCAAGTCAGTTCCAACTCATGATGACTCCACGTGTGTCAGAGTAGAACTGTACTCCACAGGGTTTTCAATGGCTGGTTTTTCTGAAGATCACCAGGGCTTTCTTTCAGGGCTTTCTTCGAAGCCACTGCCAAACTTTCAGTTGGTAGCTGAGCACTTAACCATTTTTGCCACCCAAGGACTCCGTTCTCTGCATGATTCCTTATTTCCTATTTATTTTAGCCACGTGTACATATAAGTGGAATTGATTTTCTGTTTTTTTTTTTTTATTATAATCTACATCAAATCTTTCTAGGAAGTAGGTGGATTATACATTATCTTTAAGTGTACTTTAAAAAAAATGAATGAAAATGGGGCTTTTCCTTTGGCCTTGCTGCTTTTAATCTGGTACTCTTTTGCTCTCCGTCTCAGAAAAACATCAGTGGCACAGGATCCCAAGCTCGCCAGGTGGTCTGCCCTTATGTGTGCCAAAACCACAGCAAATTTGCTATCATGGGACACGGGGTCCAGTCCAGCTGCGTCTGTTCTTCACCAGGAATGTGCTCTTGGTCCGTGGTCCCCATACCTGAAAAGAACCACCCTGCCCCACCTCCAGCCTCCTCCAGGGCAGTGTCTGTGTCTAGTGCTGTTGCCCAGAAGCAGCTCCCCAGGGAATGCTGAACACAGTGAGGCAGGGATGCTGCCCGGACAGGCCTGCCAAGGCTTTCCTAAAGGCCAAGGCAACCGAGCCTGCCCAGGAGGGGAACATTTTGGTGAGCTCTGTTTGTTTGCTACCGAGAACCACCTTGCCCTCACATCTTAGTCTATTTTTACCACACTATGACACTGAAGGCTCTTTGCTGTCATTAAAGTAAACGTTAAATAGAGTAAACTGTGTTACCTGTCACTGTGGGGAAAGGAGCCCTGGATTCAGAATCAGAAGGCAGGAGTTTGAGTCCTGGGTCTGATTCTTGGTAGCTGTATGACCTTGAGGAAGCCACTTAACCCTGCAGAGTCTCAGAGTCGGAGGCATAGCTATGGAAAATGGTGCCGATGACCAGCGCTGAAATTGCACTCCTGTCCAAACATCTGACGCTCATCTTTGAGATAACTTTAGCATACTATCAACTCAAAAATACAAGTCAACCTCGTTAATCTTTTACTTAACACATTATGGCACTACATGAAAATTATAACTGCACCTTCCTTACTTTCACTGATGAAGATTGGTCTATGATGTGCTCAAAGTCATTTTTTTCTCAGTTTCTTCTCTTTCTACACTCAGCACAGCAAAATTACAGTCTGCCTTAACCCATGGAGACTCTCAAATATGAAAGTATTAGTTTTAACTTGCTGAATGATCTCTCACAACTAGCTATGAAAACTGCTTGGGTTACTGTATTTTTACACAAATAATGTGCGCCTTCTACATTCGTTTGCCAACTATGCCCTCCCCCCTCCAGGTATTTTTATAAGCACCGCTATACCATTTTTTTTTTTTTAATGTTGCTGTAATAGAAACTACTCGGTGGCGCCCCCTTGAAGTGTCACCCAGGGCATGTGCCATACCTGCCATGCTTTAGATACGCCTCTGGTCTCAGTGGAGACAACTGTGAAAAGTGGATAAGGAATCCTATCTTACCCAACTCAATGGTTTGTCAGCAGGGTAAAATAATGCAGATGAAAGCACTTTGTAAACTACGTAGTGCCTTAGAAATGTAAGTTAAATTATCAGCACTACATTTAATCATTTAACCCATAGCAATTTCTCACTGTGCTCTAAACATCTTGTTAAATCTTTACTTATTTTACAGGCCTGTTAAAGATGAGGAAACCGAGAGAGAAGCAAAGTGGTGAAGTGAAAAGAACTGTGTGCTGAGAGCCCAGCGTCTCTCTTCTCACTCACCCTGCCTCCCAGCCCCCCATGTTGTGCACTTACTTTATGCTTCCTGAGCAGCTACTGCCTCATCTTTAAAGTTGAGATGATACTCTCTAGCTCCTGTGAAGCAAAGGTCTGGATGAAATGACTTCCCCACCATCTTGCTCCATGACCTATGATTCTGCAAGTTGTGACCATGGTCACAGGGTAGCTAGTGGTGGAGCAAGTGGGGACTAGAAGCCAGACCGGCTGACCAAGGTACCCCATCATATCATTGTCCCACAGTCTCCGAACCATAGCACATGGCCATCTCCCTGGTGATGACCCTGCAGTATAAGATCCTGAATTATCAAAAAAAAAATCACAGTACCATTAGGCTCACTCCTGTGCTAAGTGTATTTTACTATATTGTGATTCTCTGCCTATCTACATATAATATATGTAGCAACTTCCCACTGATTAAGCAAAAGATCCCATCCTCCAGTGGAGGTAGACAGGTTTTTCTTATTTAACAGTCAGATTACAGCACACTCTCCAGGAGATCTGCTATATTATAAAGCACTTTATATGGAGGTCACCAGGCTGCAAGTTGGAGTCCCTGGGTGGCAGAAACAGTTAACACACTCAGCTGCTAACCAAAGGATTGAAGGTTCAAGTCCACCCAGGGATGCCTCAGAAGAAAGCCCTGGTGATCTACTTCTGAAAAACAGGCCACTGAAAACTCTATGAAGCACAGTTCTACTCTGACACACATGAGGTTGCCATGAGTCAGAGTCTGGGTCTTTTGTTGTTGTTGTTTTTAGGCCACAAGATAGTTATTATAGCCAAACTACTCTCATCATTATCATTAACAAGAGGCTTTGTGCAATCCAATGGCAAAATGTTTTGTACATAGCCCCCATGGGATTATGGAACTATAGCAGAAGGGTTTCCCGCTCCCTTAGTGTAAAACAAAGGCCAGTCCCAGGAAGCCTCAGGTTTTCCACAAAGGTCGAAATCAACTCCACGGCACACTACAACAACAACCAGCTTATCTAGGGTCCAGTGTTCCTGTCTCTTCTCCTCTGGGCCTCAGTGTAGCTCTTCCCTCAAAGCACATTTCACTTCTTGTTTGTCCCCCACAGGGTCACTACTGTGGCAAGAGTCAACCATGTTTACAACTTTCTTTAAGCCGCACAAGGGAATGCCTAATGAAGGGTGTTGCCCTTGATTCTCACTTCTCCAATGGATCATCTGAAACATGCTGCATGTTGCCTCACAGGAAGTGACTTTTCCTTTCCTCAAGAAAGACCGTACAGTGGTTTAGGTTGGGATTACACATCTGGATTCAGTC
This sequence comes from Dugong dugon, assembly GCA_030035585.1. Lineage (NCBI taxonomy): Eukaryota > Metazoa > Chordata > Mammalia > Sirenia > Dugongidae > Dugong > Dugong dugon. The sequence continues at coordinate 161,329,331 of CM057462.1, forward strand.
TCACAAATCTATTTATCCCTAAAGATAGATGTTCTGCTAACACAGTCCTTAGAAGAAAGAACGTGATGCTTCTTGCCATGCTCCTAAACTACCTGTATAAGACTTTCTTCTTATCATTATTTACAATTTAATTCTGAGTTAAATTGGTCCATGATAAAATACATTCTCTTAGATGGTGTTATGGATTAAGTTGTGCCTCCTGCCCCACAAAAAATATGTGTTGTAATCCTAACCCTTATACCTGTAAGAGCCCTGGTGGCGCAGTGGTGGGACCCATCAGCTGTCCACAAGAGAAAGATGTGGCAGTCTGCTTCTGTAAAGATTACAGTCTTGGAAACCTTATGGGGCAGTTCTGCTCTGTCCTATAGGGTTGCTATGCATCGGAATCCACTCAAGGCAACAAGTAAAATGGGTAAAAGCTGTGAGTGTAAGTCTGTTTAGGAATAGGGTTTTCTTTGTTATGTTAATGAGGCCTTAACTTTTGATTTATACAAAGAGCAGATTAGACAGATGCAGACACACACTGGGGAAGACAGACCCCACGTGAGATTCCTCCACAAGCCAAGGAACCAGGGAACGCCCAGGCTACCAACAAGGAAGGAACCGACATGGTCAAGACCTTGATTTGTACTTTTAGCCTCCAGAACTGTAAGAAAATAAATTTCTGCTCTTTAAAGCCATCCACTTATGGTATTTGTGTTACAGTAGCACTAGCTAACTAAGACAGATAGGGAGGGCAAATGAGTTTTAACATAGATGTCAACTCTGATCCGCTGAGAGTGGCTGCCAAGAGAACAAGACTGAGGAGTATGAGGGAGGCCCAATCCAAGCTTGGAGGAAAGAGTATCAGATTGATCAGCGATGTCTGCCATGGGCATGGGAGTAGGGAATAGCAACATATGTGTTACATATCTGCCATCATGTTCTTTCAAAGGTTTCTACTAAAATGCTGCCGTGCCTGAGTTGTCACAATGTCCTTCTTACATGCTTTAAGGGAATAAAAGGATAATGTGTCATTTTTTGTAATTTGTGTTACTCCATCCAAGTAATCCAGGTTTCCCAGGGGCAGCAGATAGGCCACTAATCTCTCTCCTCTAGCAATAAGGTCATCATGTTAGCAAACTTCTCTGCTCTGACACAGTTGTGGTTTTAATAGAGAACTAATGTCTTCATCAGTATCTATGCTATTTCACACTTCATTTCCTTCCCAACTCTTGGATGAAAACCATCCAGTGCTGGTGATTTACTTTGTGGGAGTTTCTTTCAAGTTTGTTTCCTTCTCTAGGGATGCCACGCAAGCATTTTCAGGGCTCCAGCTGGGGAGCACCCAGCCTTGAAACATCCGTGTATGATCAAGTCATTCAAGAAAGCCAAAGGCCTTGGCAAGGACCAGGTGGGGAGGCCCTTAGCCGAGGTCTTCCAGTCCGAGGGTAACCGAAGCAGCTGCTACTTTTCCTGCCTCTCTGTCAGCACTGGTTCAGTGGCTCATAAAGTCTCAGAAAAGCCTCAAGGCAAGAACTGTCTTATGCTTCTTTTATATGCCCCATAGTTGCAGCAATCATCCAACCTAGATTCTCTAAGCCATGACAAGGTTGTCTCTCCTTCGTGCCATCCCAGTTGCTAGTGTGAGACAGAGAGCCCTCACAACCAGTGTTTAAAATTCTTGACTGTGAATACCAGTGCCTTCTGCTCACTGGAATGTCAGGGTTGGACTGGAAGATAATACAAGTATACTACGAGGAAGTGCAATATTTTTAACAATGACTTTCTGTGCTTAAACTCAACCATGTCTTCAGACTGAAAGCAAGGCTCTCAATTCTCTATTAAGTATTAGTTCTCTGCTTACCCAAGGTCATCACTGAGAGATAAAGGGGCAACAGCCTTAGCCTCTTTTTACAAGACTACCAATCCTCGTGTCAAGCATCCAGTTCCAGGTGTTTCATCCCTCTTTCTTGTAGGCATCTACCCTAACACAGCCTTGAACACCCACAAATGCCCACACTGGGCACCCACAGAAAGTGTAGCTGAACTTCCCAAATGGGTTAGTCATAGAAGGCTCACCCAATAGAATCACAACTATTCGTTAGCTCAAGAAAAGCTGACAAAGACTTTTTCCTTGGCCAAAGAAGCCATACTGGAGCCCACAATCAGGTACTTCTTTTTCTTGAAATTCTACTGGCTCAGAATACCAGGTGCAGGAAACCACCAAGAAAGACTGTTGTCAGCCAGGGGCCATTAGTACTCAAAGGAACAGTGCATCTCATATTTAGGTCCATCCTCAGATTGTTGTTGTTGTTTTGTACCATCAAGTCATTCCAACACATAGCGACCCTATGTGACAGAGTAGGCCGACCTCATAGAGTTTTCTAAGCATCTTTCTCATGCAGAGGCGCTGGGTGAACTGACATTTCGGTGCCTAGTCAAGCGCTTAACCATTGTGCCACTGGGACTCCTCAGATTAGGCCTCTTAAAGTAGTGTAGAGAGATGGAAAGCAAACACAAAAGGGGGCTGGAGGAAATGGAGGAGTTTAATTTTTTTAACATATGTAGAGCCAATATTTTTGACATTTTTCCACATTGCCAACGACTGCTACCTGGGAAAAGCCTGTGGCCAGCTGACAGTATTCTAAGACTTAGACATGATTTTGTGACACAATTCAATAACGCCACTGAATTTTTTCAGACTAGTGATTTTTGAACCTTATCCTCACAAAGGATTCATCAGAATTAAATCTATTCTGAACAGTCCCCTTTGTCTTAACCACTTTAACATCTAATTCAGTCAGCCAACCAAATACAAAATAGAAGATATACCAAAAAAAGAAAAAAAAAAAAACAAAACCCCAAACCCGTTGCCGTCGAGTAGATTCTGATTCATAGCGGCCCTATAGGACAGAGTAGAACTGCTCCATGGAGTTTCCAAGAAGCTCCTGGCGGATTTAAACTGCTGACCTTTTGGTTAGCAGCCGTAGCACTTAACCACTACACCGCCGGGGTTTCCTAAAAGACACAATGTAAACACAAACTTGACTGTAAAAATAAGAAAGTAGTGTTCAGGGGAATTACCATTGTTCCATACTCCTCAATGGAAACACGGAGTCTCTAGCACCTTCCTCATTCCGCACCCACCTCCCACTCCACCCACACTCTGGGCCTTGGGACTCTCACACCCTCACTCCAATTAACTAGGAGGAAAGAAAAGATGACTTACTCAAACTTTGAATTATAAAACACATTTTTAAATGCCATTTCATTACTTCAAAACTCACATTATAAGATTTCAGATGGAGAAAAGATGAGAAAGACATTGCCTACACAAAGGTATACAAAGACCTGCCTAGAGAATATGTACGATGTTACACATATGGTAATTATCTGAAACCCATGTCTTCTTAACCCAGTACTAACATTGTATACACAGGGTTGTTTAAAGTTTCTTTCTTTCTTTCTTTTTTTTTTGTTTAAGGTTATTTGCCTCCGCACTCAAGAAAAGTCAAACAATTCTCTTCACTACATGAATTTGATTATTGAATACTGATGAATATATTCTTTCCCCCTACAAATGTACACATAATTTCAGCAAATCTGAATTAATTCTAAATAAACAGTCTAAAATTAACAGGGCCAAAAGGTTGTTGTTACTAGGAGTGGGAGTGACCTTAACATGAATATCATAAGATATCTATATAGTGGCCTTTGCCCGCACTTCTAACTTCTCAAAACCAGGGAGACAAAATAAAGGCCAAGGTCCCAATCCTCAAGAACTGTCACATGTTAGCCAGGCAGTGACTGGAAGGAGCACTAGTCTTCACGTGGACACTAGGAAGAGCATCAGTCTGATCAGCCACTTTCTAGTGAGCTGTCAAAACCTTCTTTCCCTTCAAGCTGCAATCAAACTGTAATTTGAAGATTAGAGGTCACAAATTGACAAAATCAGATGACCCTCTGGGGACCAAGGAAAGGTAAGGAGTTCCCTGCTTGGCTTACCAAAGCAAGGATCAAAGCAAGCTTGGAGTGGGTGCAACATCATAGCCCTGGAACGGAGGTCAGGTATTTGGCCTTTTCCTGGCTTCCAATGATATTGAATACAACAGATAAATTAAGATCAAGGCACAAGGCAGTTCTAAAAGCATCAGCCTGTCCCCAGGAGATCCCAGAGGCAGAGCCATCATCCACCACCAGCCAGATCATGTCCTCATTTGGAGGAAGGATTACATACAACAACGTCTAATCAGAAGCCCTACAACATGATCACAGAAAGGGGCAAACTCATCAAGAGCATTCACTCGGCCAAGCAAGAGAACCTAATGCAGGCACAGGACAAAGTCAACAAAACCCACTGAGTCCCAGCTCCTGATTAAGCATATGTGTGTGGAAAAGTGATTAGCCAAAATAGCAAGCAAGCACTCAAGTACTTAAGGGAAAATCTGACCCTTTAACTTAAGGCACGTGTGGCCTACCAGCAAATCTCAAAGACAGGAAATATTTCTGAGATTAATAACTCAGGCTGATATTCATTTCAGATTAGGAGATTTCTCTAATCCAAATGCTGGTTTCTACCGGCATCCCAGCTGGGAGTACTACATAGTTGTAGGCCCTTGTTCAGTACTGCCTTCAAATTCTTCCAGAACACACCCCACCATAAATAGGGCAGAGTCCTAAGCACCTCCTCGGCTAGAAGAACTACAAGATATCAAGCTTCAGCCTTTATCAGGCCCAAGAGTGGGTCTTTCAGAGAAGAAAACGAATGTAAAGAAGGTAAACCATCTTTCCAGAGGTCATCTTCATGGACAGCATAGGAATCACCTACATGGTATCATCTTAGGGTTTCCAGGAAGGCCTTCCTTACCCTAAGCTTGCCTAACTCTTCACCACTGGAGATCATCTAGGCCATAGTTTTACTTTTATTTTAAAAGGGACTTTTCATCATATAGGAGCCCCCTTCTTTTAAAAGCTCAAGATATTACGTCTCCCAAGGCTATCTGCTTTTTAAATAGGGACAGCGTGGTGTAAAACAGAGAGAGAGATGCTTAGGAAAGGTGAAGTCTGGGACTTCTATAGTGGTTTTGCTTCTACGAGAGAGTCTAGAGCCACTCCAGAACCACTAGGTTAAGCTAACACAGCAAACACGTGAGTCAATAAATCTGTTCATTTTGTTTCCCATTTCATACATCCCAAAGCAGATGGGATTATTCCAGAAAATTGAGCAATCAATGAATAGTTACTAAGCATGTACAATGGGGGATGTTAATAAGTAATATGCAAGCACTTGCCCCCAGGGCACTTACAATCTAGCCTGTAGACAGTGTGGAAATATAAAACCATTGGGCCAGTTTTCTGCCAGGCACTCTTTTTTGCAAGGCTATACTCTTTCTGCTTGAGCACAGAGACAGAGCAATTTTACAAAGGCTAAGAGCTCCCTGGAGCCCTGGTGATGCAGTGGTTAAGAGCTCGGCTGCTAACCAAAAGGTCAACAGTTCAAATCCATCAGCCACTCCTTGAAAACCCTATGGGACAGTTCTACTCTGTCCCATAGGGTCAGTATGAGTTGGAATCAACTCAGTGGCAAGGGGTTTGGTTTGGTTTAAGAGCTCCCTGCCCTAACACCATCAGAGAGAGAAAGAAGGCAGAGAATCACCTAAGGGTACACATGCTTTCCTTCTTTGACTCCGTGACCCTGTTCTAGGCTCCATGGAATGCTAACCCGTTGCCTTCGAGTCAATTCTGACTCATGGGGACCCCATGTGACAGAGTAGAATTGTACTCCATAGGGTTTTCTTGGTTGTAATCTTTACAGAAGGAGATCACTAGGCCTTTCTTCCATGGTGGCACTGGGTGGGTTTGAACCATCAACCTTAAGTTAGTAGCCAAGAGCAAACCATTTGTGCCAGCCATGGACCTTCCATGGAATGCTAATTATGGAAATCTAGTGAGACACAAGTCTTAGGTGCAGGAGCCTACACTACCCTCTGTGCATTCCACAGAGATTTATAGCCCAGTTGTAAAATGTCACACACAAAGCAATGAATCCTTCCAATCAAAGAATATGGGCACAGAGCTCTTCCTAGCTATACAAAGACCTCCAGTCCTAGTGGTTATGAGTTGTGGGGTCTTGCTTGCCTCTTCCATCCTCATCCATACCCTCCTCCTGAGAATTGGTACAGACTTATTGTTGGCATCCGTATAATGCAGAGTTATGTACTCTCACATGGTATTTATCGTGGCTTTGTGTATGCCCTTCTTGTCTTCTCTACTAGAATGCAAACTTCATGGGAGCAGGGACTATGTTTTATGCTTTACAGGATCAATACGGGCTAAGCATAGAACCTATCATCACTTGACAGAAGCATTCTGAGTTAACACAAATAAACTAACTGCATAAATCAAAATGATGCATCAGTGCAGTTTAGCAAGTCCCACCCAGACTCGCAACCCCACACCAAAGCAGAACAAAGGATTCAGGGAAGGCTAACTGATGACACCTTCTCAGGGGAAACACTGACAACATCACATAGAGAATACACTGCAAGGTACAGTGAATGCAACAAATAACCAGTCAACTTGCCACATAGAATCCAAATCCCACCCTCAGCTAGAATAAATGGGAGAAAAAGGAAAAACCCAAGCCTGGTTCTGTTGAGTCGATTCCAACTCATGATGACCACCCCTGTGTTACGGAGTAGAACTGCTCCATGGGGTTTTCTTGGCTGTAATGTTTACAGAAGCATATCACCAGCCCTTTCTTCCCATAGCACTGCTAGGTGGGCCCAAACCTCCAACCTTTAGGTTAGTAGTTGAGCACAAACCATTTGTACCACCCACGGATCTTCAGCTAGAATAACCCCCCATAAAAAGAAAATAGTCAATGAATTAAAATTTAAACACATTGCTCTAAGGCTGAGGTAGGAAAGGCACAAGATGAGCCTGGAACATCTTGATGCACCAGAAGGTAAGGAAGTCTTCAAAGAATAATGGGGACATATCAAAAGCACAGAGGAGCTAGCTTGAAAAGATTACCACTGTCCAAATCAGGGACAATTTCAGTATCGAATAAATAATGATGATCCATTGGAATAAAATAGGAACCCATGAGTCCATACTAAAATAAATAAGAAGAAAAAGCTCTTCCTTTACAATAAAAGGTCAACTAATAAATACAGATGATTTTTTTTTAAATCATCAATGGATGCCAAAATAAGTGGGTGAAAGTTTGATTAGGAACAAGATGTTTACACAGTCTCAAAACATCTCCCCATAATTATTTATTAATTTCAAAGTGGAGCAAACTAAATTCACAGTGGAGAGAACTGGTTGACACCACCTTAACCAAGTAATAAAAGTTAATAACACCAAAACTGATATAAACCAACATCATATGCTCTTGATATGGTATACTGAGAAGGACACATCACTTCTAAAGTATTCCTGACAAAGATGCAAAACCTGAATCTAAACATGAAGAGACGTCAGAGAAACCCAAGTTACGGGATGAAAAAAACAAACAAAACCTAACCTATTGCCGTGGAGTTGATTCTGACTCATAGCAACCCTATAGGACCGGGTAAAACTGCCCCATAGGATTTCCAAGGAGAGGCTGGTGGATTCAAACTGCCAACCTTTGGTTAGCAGCCGAGCTCTTAACCACTGTCTGTACACTTCAAAAAATGAAAAGGTAAAGAAAGACAAAGAAAGCTTGAAGAACTTTCCATATTAAAGGGGATTAAAAGGATTTGACAGCCAAATGCAATATATAACCTTGGACTGGATCTTAGATCAGGAAAAAAAGAATAGCTGTAAAGAACATTAGGACCAGGGCTTCAAACAGGTTTGAATGCGTTCAGTCACGGCCAACGAAACAAAATCAGAACAGACCCAAATTTTTTAAATTTGGATGAGGCGGAACGATGAGGCAGAAAAATTACGGGTAAAAGCCCTGGAATGAGAGACTCAGAAGATGCACTGTGAGCCCTTTCAGAAGCCTGATGCAGGAGATTGGATTATTTCCAGGAGTATGGAGAGTGACACATATTCAAAGCTGTGCAGTTGGCCACCGCCATCTTTGAGGGGGGCACCACTGTTTCCAATTCTGCTGGTCAAGAGATTTGGTTGCTATGCAATGTGCACGATGCCTGTTATCTAATAGAGAGACGAAGTTTCTAGTAGGGCTCCAACTCGTAGTTTTTCCCATTCCTCTTACAGTTCCACTTTACTCAAATTTTAAAAATTTGAGTCCATTCAGGTTTTGCTTCATCAACCATGACTGAACTGGGCATAACCAGTTCATTGCCCTGATTAGGACAAAGGGTAATATTTGAATATGGACTGTGGATTAGATAACAGATTGTATCAATACATGATGCCTGTAATTTACAAACAAACAGTTAAGAGAAAAATTGTGTATGTACGTGTGTGTGGATATGTGGATAGCAAGACAGATGATAGACAGATAGATAGAAAGCTGGGTGCCACGCAATCTATTTTCAACTCATAGTGACTCCATGTGACAGAGTAGAATTGCCCCATAGGGTTTTCTAGGTGTAATCTTTACGGGAGCAGATTGCCAGGTCTTTCTCTCACAGAGCTTCTGGGTGGGTTCAAACCACTAACCTTTAAGTTAACAGCTGAGCGCTTAACCAGGGCTCCTTAGATAGTAAATGGAGCAAAATATACACAATTGGTGAAGCTGAGTAAAGGATATATAGATAGGAGTTTCCTGTACAGTTTCTGCAACTTTTATATAAATTTGAAATTATACCAAAATAAAAAGTGAAAAAGTGTTTAATCATATTGGAAAAACATCCAAAAGGCTTTCAAAAGGTCACCACATCAGGAGAGGGGAAGAAACATTCATAGTCTTTAAAATTAGGTTAAATCTGCTGACTCTCCAAAGTTACAGAAGTCACAAGAGTTCCTAACAAAGCTGAAGATTTCAGAATGAGTTCTCTGACTCCTGTTTACCTCCATGCATATGAGAAATTTAGCAAATGAGACTTGATTATTATATATTATGTTTAACTAATTAACACAGTGTTGGATGAAATGCAAAGTATTGTGAAACAGTGAAATCAATTAAGTATTGACTATGCAATTATGTACTTGACACTAATCAAAGAAGAAAAAGGAAATGAAGAGTTTGCTCAGCCTTGGATCAAGCCAATGAGTGGTTGGAACTTAACTCTTTGGCTCAGGAGATTGATGCCTTGGCCCACTGCCCCCACCCCACATCCGGGAGTTCTGGTGTCCCTAGAGCAGGGCCAGAGCTAGGTGAGATGAGCAAGGCATTGGCCTGGGGTGTAAAACTTGAGAGGCCAAAAAATTCAGTAATCAAGATAAATACTCCAATGCAATATTTTTAAAATTCTAAATTAATGCAAAAATCTACGATGGGCTAAATATCAAAATGTTAAAGACAGGATCAATATTACTGATTTTTCCTTTTGCCTCAGGCTCCACTATCACTTCAATATTTTACTATTTAGTTCAGCATGGAATTTTACATTAATTCTGATTTTTTTTAACATTGCACTAAAATATTATTTATATTCATTAATGAGGTGAGTTTCACTTCACCCTAGTCCTGACCCTACCCTAGGGAAATACAGCCTACGGCTTAACGCCGATCCTAACACAACATCCTTGCATATCCCCCTATCCCCACCCTATCCTTGCACAGTGAAGTAGCCATATCCCCATGGGTTCTGGGCCTGGGTTTTACCAATGTCTTGTCTTGTTAGGGAGTCCTGGTGGCACCATGGTTAAGTGTTTGGCTGCTAACCAAAAGGTCGGCCATTTGAATCCACTAGCCGCTCCTTGGAAACCCTATGGGGCAGCTCTACTCTGTCCTAAATGGTTGCTATGAGTCTGAATTGACTCAACAGCAATGGGTTTTGTTTTTTGGTTGTTTTGTTAGGCAATGTTGAGGTGCTACCAACTACACCTGATAATTCCTGCCTCCTATGCATTCCAATGGCTTGGTTTTGAAGAAGGAAAGCATTAAACGGGTGTTTCACCATGGGAAAGGCAAAGATAGAGGTTAGAATAATATATGAGGAGGCAGATTGACAAAGGGCAGGTAGACCATGATTAGTGTTCCAGTATTATAAATACTAGAGTCCCTGGATGGTGCAAACAGTTAACACGCACGGCTGCTAACCAAAAGGTTGGAGGTTGGAGTACACCAACAGGTGCCTTGAAAGGAAGGCCTAGTGATCTACTTCCGAAAAATCAATCATTGAAAATTCTGTGGAGCACAGTTCTACTCTGACACACATGGGGTCTCCATGAGTCACAGTGAATTTGACAGCAACTGTTTTTATTATGGAGCCCTGGTGGCACAGTGGTTAAGAGCTACCGTTGCTAACCAAAAGGTCGAATCCACCAGCCACTCCTTGGAAACCCTATGGGGCACTTCTATTCTGTCCTATAGGGTCGCTATGAGTTGGAATCAACTTAACGGCAATGGGTTTGGTTTTTTTATGGTTTATTATTATTATTACTATAAGTATTACTTAATCAGGAGACTGATTCAGAGAGAAGATGCCTTACCTGTCATCAAAGAGTTTAACATCTTCCATTAGGTATATAAATAATCTGAAATTAAACACATGTTTTAGTGACTTTTCTTGAGGGAAAAGGTAGGAATAAGGAGAAGAGAGAGAAGACAGGAAGAAAGATCAACGGTTATTAAGTACCGCCTATGCACCAGGAGGTTTCCTGGATGACGCAAACAATTTGCACTCAGCTACTAACTGAAAGATTGGTGGTTTGAACCCATCCAGTGGCACTGTGGAAGAAAGGCCTGGTGATCTGTTTCCATAAAGACTATGGTCAAGAAAACCCTATGGAGCAGTTCCACTCTGTAACACATGGGGTTACCATGAGTCAGAACGGACTCTATGGCAATGGGTTTGGGTCTGCACCATGATCTGTGCTAGGTGCTTCCCACGTTACCTCACGGAATCCCACAACTCTCAGTGCTTGGCTGCTGAGGACACACTCTGCCCTATGCCAGGAAGCTTTCAGGAGAATAAGACTATGTAGACATCTGTGTTAGAGACCATCAGCTCTCCTCGGGAAGGCAGAAAGCTATGTCTGCCAGGTGTGCAAGCCGTCTGTACCTGGATGTAAAATGTACGAGGTGTCTCAGGCTGGTGCCTGAGAGATGATTGTCCTCTATATTTCCGGTACCTGACCTCTGTCAGCACTGCAGGGGCTCCACCCTCTGTGGCTGGAAAAAACACGCCATCCCTGCCAAGCTGAGCCGAGCCCCCTGGATTACTGCTGCTGCAGCACCTGTTTCATTACTATTGCATGTTACCCATCTCCTAAAATCGTCTGAACACTCTGAGCACTAGCAAAATATAGAGCCTTATTCTCCAGAACAGTGTCAGTCCTCCTCTAGCCCTCTTGTGCATCATTATTAACTAGAGAATGAACTCAGTTAGGTGAGCAATAAGAGCTACATAGAAACCAAATGAGAAAGAGATGAAATCTGACTTCAAAACCAGAATAAGCACGAATAGCTGTGATAAATTCAACACACCCAAAAACACTCTGATTAAAACTTGAATGAGGAGCCAATTTCTCCTCCTCGTACAGACACCTGGAATATATTGTCTCAGGGTGGAGCAGAGAGGCATGACTCCTGTGGCTTCCCAGAGAAGAGAAGCCCTTGATAGAGACCAGCTTCTCTGTACCTCTCCTGAGCTTCAGGAAAAGGACCAGCAACCTGGAGACTGGCCAGACAACCTCAGCCCTGCAGGCTAGCTGAAGAGTCCCTGGAGAAGAACAAAACATGAGGGAGAAGAGAAAAACAAAGGAGGAGGGGTAGAGCAAGGGAGCAGAATGTCTGACAGGAACTAGTGGGTTTGAGTGGGGTGTGATGGGGCACTCCTCAGCTATTTCTGCTCTGCTTTTGGCAACCTGTCCACCTTGCTGTGTTTATTGGCCTGATGTGACTTTCCACCCAAGTGCACCTGCTGGGCTTGCACTGGAAAACTTGCGCCTTCTCCCCAGTTCAGGTTTCATCTGCTTCACACCAGGAAGCTCTGGTTTCAATAGCGTGATGCATTTTTGCAGTTGAATGGAAACCAATGGATGCAAATCCAACCTGGAGAACATCTGCAGCTCTTCACTGTGCTTGTACCTTCCTCCTGGCCACTAGCTCCACATCTAGTCTAGGAGGTGACTGACTTGGGTGGTCAGCCTCGGTGACTGAGCTTCTCCGGGCTTTGTTGTCCAGAGCTGCCAGCTTCCGAGGAGAGGGATCCAGTCCCCCAAAGCACCAAAGTTTGCACAGTTTGACCAGAAGGCCAAACTGGAGAATGAGGGAAAGGGCTCTGGGGAGTGCATGTCATGGTAGGAAGCACGGGGTTGTAATTTATAGGAGATGACACAGCCTCCCAAGCAGGCTATTTAGCTGCCGGCAGTTTCCCTGAGGCTCGGGGCTTCATGTTCTGAAGCTGAGTGGATATGAGGAAATACAGACAAGTAGCCACTCTGACTCAGTCACACTGAATGTTTGCTACTCAGTGTTTTGAAAGGAGAGGCGAAGGCAGGAACCAAGATCTGGTCAACACAGCAATGGCTCGAAGTGCAATTTAATCATCCTGGACTTGGCCCACCCATCCTCCCGAAGTGAGGGATGGAACAATTTGTTACTGCTGCTGTCATCAACACAGGTGGCACAGCCAGAGGCCTGTAGGCAGCAGTACAGGAGAGGCTGGGGAGCAGAGGAAGGGGGGTGGCGTGGTCCTGGGCAGTGGGGGCAGCAGGACAGGAGTGGTCCACAGGGACTGGGAGTTCACACAAGGTCCTCCTTCGCCCAGGTCCTGCTGCTGGGAAACCTGGTGGGAATCAGGAGACCAAAAATGACTTCCTGGCTCCCCCTTCCAGACTCAGGCTGGGTCAGATGTCCCTGCTCTGTGCTTCCCCTGGCTCTGCTCATGCCCTGCTGGGGCCCTCAGCACTTGTATTCCAGCTATCTAACTATGCAACTGTCTGCTTGAGAGCCAAAAAAAAAAAAACCCGTTGCCATCAAGTCGATTCCAACTCATAGCAGCCCTACAGGACAGAGTAGAACTGTCCCATTCAGTTTCCAAGGAGCAAGTGGTGGATTCAAACTGCCAACCTTTTGGTTAGCAGCTATAGCTCTTAACCACCGCACCACCAGGGCCCCGCTTGAGAGCAGGGACTGTGTTTATTCATCTTTGTGCTTCCCAGCACCTGGTACCCTGTCTTGCTATGTTAATGTTTGTTGAATGAGTGAATGAACTCTGGTGGCACAATGGTTAAGCTCTCTGCTGCTAACCGAAAGGTTGGCAGTTTGAAGCCACCCAGCAGCTCCTTGGGAGAAAGACCTGGCAATCTGCTTTCATAAAGATTACAGCCAAGAAAACCCTATGGGGCCGTTCTACTCTGGCATATGGGGTCACTATGAGTCAAATGGACTCGACAGCATCTAACAATAACACTGATGAAAATGTGATTCATTCTCTCCACTGAGACCTGAGGGGACTGCTGTGCTGCAGATCAGTCTATGCTCACAGCACTAGTTGGGATAAGGCAGCCAGTTTCTGTGGGGCAAATGAGAGGAACTCAAAATGCATATAGGGGGCAGGGGTGAAGAGGGAGAATTAGAGGAATGCCTGAATTTCTATTTACGATAGACTTCCAACTAGCAGGTGGCAAAAACTTGACTATAACTAAAACCAAACCCATTGTCATCAAGTCGATTCTGACTCATAGTGACCCTATAGAACAGAGTAGAAAAGCCCCTAAGGTTTCCAAGGCTATAAATCTTCTATTGAAGCAGACCGCCACATCCTTCTCTGGAGGAGTGGCTGGTGGGTTCGAACCACTGACCTTTCGGTCAACAGTCAAGTGCTTAACCACTGCGCCACCAGGTCTCCTAACCTGACTACGGGGGCCTAAAAAAGATCTAAAGTTTCATCTCACTAAATTCCCTTATTTTATTTTACATGTGAGGATTCTGAGGCCTAAGGATGAAAATTGATTTGCTCTGACTCCTATCCAGTTACTGGCAGAGCTGCAAGTAGAGCCTCGAGCCCAGTCCAGTTCTTTCCCACCATAAGCTGAGTCACCTCTGCGAACATCTCCTGAGCACCTGACATGTGGGAGACCCTCTGCTGAGCTCTGAGGGGACACAAAAATGTTAAAGGCGTGAACCCTGTCCTCGAGGTATGTGCAGTGTAAGTGGAGAGACAAGACTTGCTCCAAAATCAAGGCAGACTATAGTATGTGTGCTGATACAGATGCTAACTGCGTTGTCACTCTTAAGACACAATATGTGAATAATCAAGTAAAAACTTTTCCAGTTACAGTAAAGTTCTATTTTTACATAAGGGCTATAATAAGCCAGTTACCATTTATATTCCCTGAGTAATGCAAAGTGTTAACATGCTGGGCTGCTAGCCAAAAGGCTGGCAGTTCAAGTTCACCCAGAGATGTCTCATAAGAAAGTCCTGCCAATCTACTTCCAAAAAATCAGCCATTGAAAACCCTATGGAGCACAGTTCTACTCAGACACTTATGGGGTCGCTATGAGTTGTAACAAAAATAACTACTTATGCCAACTATCAAAAAATTCTAATACGTGAAATTCAAATCCTAGTTAACAGAGTTTCTTTCTTCTTTGAGGACAGAGTTATACAGAAGGCACACATTCATTTTTTGCAGCACTCTAAGGGTCATTGCTGACTAGTATTGCTAAAAATTTTGCCTATTTGAGCTTATAGACTGTTATCAATTTCAGGTTAATAAGAGTTTTCTGTAGCTTCTTTAATGTAAAGCCTGAAATTGTCCTTGAACTTTTTATTTCAAATGCCGCCTAGGACTCTCAGTGCACATGGCAATTCAAATGATGATGAAAAGGGTAATCATCATAACTCCCCGGCAAAAGTGGACCATGGTACTCAGGCTACTACTCTTGTCTCTGTCCAGGAGCAAACACCAACCCTTCCCTGTCACGAGCACTGTATGGCAAAGGGCAGCAGGACGGGTAAATCTGGACCCCGGTGGTCAACTCCAGCCCAACATGAGCGTTAAAAGGCTACAATAACAACACTTTGCATTGAAATGACAATGACGCTTTGTCCAAAGCTCTCAAAATCTTTTAGACGGACAAGATAAAAACAGATGTGGCTCAATGATGACCTCTGGTGTATCACGTAACTCCCACTCCACAACAGTTTCCCACCTTATTTGTTTAGTTACTTATATAATGCAGACAGAATACGCACTCCTACTTTAATGGGAATCTCTAAGACCGATGCCAATGATCATCTTCAGAGAAATATCAATCATAAACACTGACCACTGCATCAATTCAAGGTATAAATTTAGAAATGGTTGTTTTATGATTAAATTACAAGTTGGGAGGAGAGATCTCACAACAGGACTAGTTCATGTCAACCCCTCAGTTCTGTTAAAACTAAAGCTGAGGCTCCAGTGCAACCCTCTTGGTCTTTATTCCCTTTCCATGACAACCACGGAAGCCATGTGTTGAGATGGTAGGGCTACAAAATGGAAGCAGACTGGATCCCTGAGTCACCACTTGGAAAGGAGCCATGTTGGAGGATGTTCAAACTTTTCTTAGTGTGGTAGACTGTGACAGCAAAGACCCCTAATCAATGAACCCTTCTTCCCACTATTTATATACCTTTGTATAGTCTCCTCCCACACTGACTCTGGGTTTGGCCATGTACTTGCTTGAGCCAATGGGACTTTTGTAAGCATATGCAAGGCTTGACGAGTGCTTCCACACTGGGGTTTGTCCTCTTGGAACACAAGCTCTTGGAGCCCTACTGCCATGCAGTGAGGAAGCCTAAGCAAGCAACACAGAAGAGCCACATGGAGGAGAACAGAGGAACCCATCTAAAAGCCAAAACTGAGACCACAGACATATAGCCCTAGTCATGTCATCTCAGCCAGTGAGTTGAGCCACCCCAGCTCAGGATCCAGCAGGCACAGATTACCCAATAAGTAATGTACGCATGGACTTAATTGTGTTTACTTACTAATCTGTAGTGCACAATTTCACATGGATTTCACATGGGCTTAATTGTGTGTATGTACTAACCTGTAGCGCACTATAGATTAGTAAATCAACATAGTTAAGCCCGTGCGTACCTTGCTCACTGTAAGCCAGTGCATACTGTGCTTACTAGTTAATCTGCCCTGGGATCCAGACATCATGGAACATAGAAGAATTATCCCTGCTGTGCCATAAATACCTGACCCACAAAATCAATAGCAAATAAAAGGGTTGTTGTTTAATCCACTAAGTGTTTTAAGCCACTAAGTGCAGAAATACATAACTGAAATACTGAACAAGAAATAAACTCTGATATTCCTGTTTCTTGTCTTTCCTCACTCCATGCTTTAGCATCTTATTTCCTATTATCGCATGACTCTTCCTAAGGGATAGTTCTCTTACACGATACTTACTGACATTAACTGATCACTTACTGTGGATGCCTTTATTTAATTCTTCTAATAAACCTTTAAAGATAAAGAAATTGAGGTAGAAAGAAATTAAGAAACTCACCCAAGTTTTCCGAGCAAGTATGTGATAGAACCACAAGTCAAACCCAGGTGAAGCTCATAACCACTACCCTCCTCAAAAACTTCAAGTGGTTCCAAATACCTACTTAATTATCCTTTGTGCCTAGATTTTAAAGTCCTTAGGAAGGGACAATTCCTTACTCATCTACATACTGTAGGTGTTCAGCAAATAGTTGTTGAATTTAATTGAATGGACTATTTGTCTTAGGCCTCTTGTACAAACAACCTGAAGAGCTTGTGCATGGGTCAAAGAAGGCATAAGCGCTAGGATCTGATAAGAAGTATGGCTCATACCACTTTCCAGCCATTCTTTGGAGAAAGGTGGGAGTAGCCATGTAGGAGCCATACCCTGGGTTCCCCTCCAGGCTTTTCCAGTGGTTCCAGTTCTTTCCTTCTACAGGAAGGGATAAACACCCTTCATATATTTCCTCTCACCCCCAACTGCAAGGAAAACAGTAACACTAATTAGTTGTAACAGGGTGTTCATTTCACACAAGTCTCAGCAGGTTGCCCTGCTGTTCTTTAAAATGGTCTGGAAACAGCCTTGATTCTAAACATCTGAAGATAATTGAACCAAAGCTGCACCCAGAAACCCTGAGTGACAAGCCTTTTATCCTCTCCCTTACTAACAAGAAATGTTTGCTGCCATTTCTTATATACTCAACACCTTGAAAGCCTCCGGCACTGATGACTTGTACCCCAGGATCCTACAAGAATAAGTTAAAGTAATGATCGGTAATAAATGGAGGAGCAGGGAAGCCTGAGAGATTAAACAAAACCCTATGCCTGTGTAAAGGGAAGAAGGAATTGCCCAACAGACTTATAAACTTAAGGTCCATACCTGGAAAATACGGGGAAGCTGCGGGGAGAGCTGAAGAGAATTTATGACAAAATCAATTTGCAAATATTTTTCAAAGACAAGGATATTAGTTAGCAAAGATGAAAACATTTTCTAATATACTGTTGGCAAGCAGGTGGGAAAATAGGCTGTCACGCGTTGTGGATGGAAGTGTAAATTGAACACCCTTTTGGAGGGTAATTTGAAATACCCAACAAAATTTTAAATGCACAATAAAAAAAATATTAAACGCACGTAACTTGAACTACACAATTCCACCTCTAGAATTTATTCTAGAAACATTATCACAAGAGTGCCCAAAGATAATCATGGCAGCTTTATAGTAGTAAATGTGTGAATATAATGTAAAGGTCCATTAAAACAGGTTTCATAAAAACTATGAAAGATCCACAAAATGGAATGCTATGTGACTTAAAAAAGGAGAGGAGACAACCAAGATGTCCTTCAATAGCTGGATGGATAAACAAACCATGATACATCTATACAATGGAGTCTTATTCAACGATAAAAAGCAATGAGCTATCAAGCTACTAAAAGACACAGAGGAACCTTAAATGCATATTGCTAAGTGAAAGAAGCCAGTCCTAAAACACTACATACTATATGATTCGAACTATATGCTAGTTGGAAATCTTGGTGGTGTAGTGGTTAGGAGCTACGGCTACTAACCAAAAGGCCAGCAGTTCAAATCCACCAGCCGCTCCTTGGAAACCCTATGGGACAGGTCTACTCTGTCCTATAGGGTCACTATGAGTTTGAACCAACTCAACGGCAACAGGTTTGGTTTTTGGTTTTTATATGACATTCTGGAAAAGCCAAAACTACAAAGACAGTAAAAAGAGTAGTGGTTTCCAGGGATTCAGGGGAGCAGGGGAGGGAGGAATAGGTGAAGCACAGGGCATTTTTAGGGCAGTGAAACTATTCTGTGAGACTGCAATGGTGGGCACATGACATTAAGGATTTGTCAAAACCTAAAGGGCTATACGACACAAAAAAAGCAAACCCTAATGTAAACTACGGATTTTAGTTAATAATAACATGTCAATATTAGTCCATAATTGTAACAAAGGAACCCTGGTGGTGTAGTGGTTAAGAGCTACAGCCGCTAATCAAAAGGTCAACAGTTGAAATCCAACAGCTGCTCCTTGGAAACCCTATGGGGCAGTTCTTACTCTGTCCTACAGGGTGGCTATGAGTCAGAATCGACTTAACAGCAACAGAGTTAATCGTAAGTAATGTACCACACAAATACAAGATGCTAATAATAGAAGAAACAGTGTGCAGGGGAGAGGGGATATATGGGAACGCTCTGTACTTCCTACATAATTGTTCTGTAAACTTAAAACTGCTCTAAAAAATAGTCCTTTTTTTTTTTTTAAATATCAGGGGCTATGGTTACTTAATAATCTCTAATACAACAGCTCTAAACTAAAAAAAGTCCAGAGTTCTATGTGTACTATGTTATAATTTGTATTTTAATGTTAAAAGCTTATATATGTATGCATGTGTATAATGATTCATACATATATCTGAAATTATGAAAAAGAAACTGGTAATAGTGGTCAATCCTGAGAAAAGAAGCTAGGAGACTAGGGATAGGAGATAACTCTTCACTGACTCCCCTTTGTGGTGTTTAAATTTTTTAATATATGTACAAATTGTCTGAGATTTTTTAAATTTATAAATAAAAGAGGAAAATAAGTAACAATTGTCCGAGCCTATTGAAGAACACTATCTCACAGGCCAACATGATCTTCTAAAGCAGAGAGGTGGGCCTGGTGCTTTAACAGGAAAAGAAAAGTTGAATTTATCTCATAGTTTTGAGGATTGGATTCCATTCCTTAGGAAAAATCTATGAATACACTGCCAAGCAGACAGCAATTTAACAGAGGTAGCCCTGGTGGCACAGAGGTTAAGAACTTGGCTGCTAACTAAAAGGTTGACAGTTTGAATCCACCAGACACTCTTTGGAAATCCTATGGGGCAGTTCTACTCTGTCCTATAGGTTCACAGTGAGTCAGAGTCAACTCGACGGCAACAGGTTTGGTTAGAGGTAACCAGAGGTCTATCCTCAAAAGGAGGTACCTAATGATTACTGCCACCCAGCAGGGATCTAACAAATGGCACAGAGGAGGTGCTCCTGTGCCTACTGAGCAGCAGCTAAGGAAACATACAGGAAGGTGGGCATTCGGGGCCCAGAAACCCCAGCTCTTCGAATAAAAGGGTGATGGAAACCTTCCACATCACTACCATGTGCCTGTAGGACTGGCCTTCAGCAGGTCCCTGTAGAACACTGCCATGGTCAGAGGCCCTCAGAATGTAAAATGGCATTCTGCCAGCCTCTGGCACATTCCCTAGTTCCCCTCCTCCAGGGTAAGGAAAGTAGGCTGTACTGAGACTGAGGGTGTTTACTGGGAAAGCACAGGGTCTACCTCAGAGCTCTGCTCCTACCTGGCTGTGATCTTGGACAAGCTGTCTTCATTTGTTTTTCCACATCTAAGCTAAGGTGGCTAGTGGCCTCATTCTGTATGATTTCAGAGAATCAAATGAGATTATCACATGATTTTTCCATCCTGGGACAGAGTACTTTGAGAATAAACTGTTATACAAATGTAAAATACTGCCAATATTACACAAGTAATCTTTTCAGGGAAAAAACAGCAATTTGATTGAACTTTTCAATTAGTCAGTTCAGGCAAAGCTGTCAGTCTGATAGCCCAAGACAAAAACAAACAAAAAAAAAACCCAAAGCTATAATTAATTCATTGGTTGCTACACACACTTATTGAGCACTTATTGCAAGCCAGCGATGTTGTAAGGACTAGAAATAAAAAGACAGACAAGACAGACTCCTGACATAGAGGAAATGCCAGGTCTAGCTGGGGGAAAATGTAAGCAAATAATTGTACTCTGATATCATCAGTACAGTATTTTATTAGAGGTACAAGCAAAGTGTCACCGCAGAATTAAAGACACAGGTTGACTCCATGACACCAAGTCATCTATAGTGTCAACCTTTACATACAAACTCACCAAATACCAAGCTATACAGACTAGCAACAGTTGTTCACCGAACTGCACACTTATGTGTTGATAAATCTGCAAACAATTGTGATTAGTAGTAATTTTTTGGAATGGGATACTAATCAACATGTTTGCTTATTGTTGTTTTGATTTAGTCAGGCAACTTAATTAAATAATTTCAAAACTGAAGGGCCAAAAGGACTTAATAATTGGTAGTCATTTCATATTTCACAATGGTAAAAATGCTGTGTAAAAATTCTAGAAATGACCTGTAAGTAGCAACATTATTAGGGGATATTTCAATCAAGATGATTTAAAATAATGTGTTCACAACCATTGAGCTCAGGTTTTATGTTCCCTGTGTGCCTGACAAATGTAGATGTATTACATCAAAACAGCAACACTTCCGCCAATTCAGTGAGTCAAATCCATTAGTAAAGCAAAGGAGAAGGACAAGTAGAAGATAAAATAGTTACGGCAGTTGTTTGAAGCCCTGTAGACAAAAGTAAAGGTTAACCAAATGTTTCACTTTTCAACTTGTGTTCATTCAGATTGGTATTTCATTCAGGTCTAAACAGCATCCTAAGAGCTGCAAATTTTGATCAGAGCTCCCTGAGTAAACCTGCATAAAATTTAATTTAATTATAATTTAATTCACTTCAGAAGGGTACTCTGTTGTCAATGTTAAAACCCTGAAGGAGTTTCATTTTCCATGACTTCTATAAAATAACAAGTTGTGTTTGCCACAACCAGAAAAACATCCTTAGCCTCTTTTGCCTAGAGTCGGTAATCAGATATTACTTACTGCCCCCACATTATTTCAATAACCACAAGTCATTCCTATTAAAACAAAAAGTAATTTTATGACCTTGCTCAGTAATTAATGTTCTTAATTATGACATTTATTTGGGTGGTGGCATAACTTTTATAAAGACTTTTAAAATACAGATTCCAGAACATTCTCACCATGTGCCAAACATGCATCTTCTAGTCCCTTTTCACCCCAGCATTCCTAAGAAAAAGGTAGCAGTATACAACAGTGGTTTCCAGACTTGGCTGTCTGTCAAAATTATCAGGGGAACTTTTCTAAAACACTTACTACAAACCCTCCTTCCCCTCAAAGACTCCTGAAAGGGCTCTCCAGGGGAAGGGCCCCAGAATCTGTACTGGCCACAGACACTTCAGGTATATTAGGTGGTCAGGCTAGTATGAAACTTCATTTGGTATGTGGCATCTTTGACAGAATTGTGTAGACAGATCAGAAGGGAAATGTTGGTGGCAATGAGAGCTTAGGGAAATTTGAACATGCATTGACCAGAATGATGTCAAGAAATTAGTATTAGTTGTGTTATATGTGATGATGGCATTGTTTTTAGGTCAGAAAATGACCTTTAATGTTTTTTGAGGTCTATGCAAGTACTTTGAGTCCATTGTTTGAGTCCACTGTTATGACTACTATGTCAATCCATCTCATCAAGGATTTTCCTCTTTCTCAATAACCCTCTACTTTACCAAACATGATGTCCTTTTCTAGCAATCAGTCTTTGCTGATGACCTGTCCAAACTGAGTGGAAATCTCATCATCCTTGCTTCTAAGGAACATAGACTCAAACATACCAACGATTATGAAGATGGTACAGGACCAGGCAAGATTTTGTTCTGTTATACATAAGGGTGCCATGACTTGGAGCTTGATGGCAACTGACAACAATAACAATACTCAAGTACTAAAGTACCTAGTGGTGAAATGATATGATGTCTGTCTGTGGTTTGCTTTAAAATGCTCCATCTTAAATCTTCCATTTTTCTCAAAAGAGGAAAAAGAAAGAGGAGACAAGAGTAGCAAAAATATGGATGGTATTGAAGTTGGATGACGAGTTCATGAGGATTCATGGTACTTTTATACACAGGAACTTGATGATAAAAAAAAAATCTTTTAATTGTCTGAAAAACAACAGTAATTACAACCAGAGCCCATCTCTGCCATACAAGGCTGTTTTCCATTACCTCTAAAATATGGCTGGTTGGCATGCCGCATTCTCCCCCATTTAAATGAAGAAATAAGGAGGCAGAAAGGGTAAATTATTTACCTGTATTGCCAATTGCCTGTTACTAGTGGGTGCCTGGCATTTTTTCCTCATAGGAGTCTTTCCACTGAATATTCTACTTAAAAATGGAATTAGAGACCCTTCCCTAGCTATAACTTAAGCAATGTTTTAGAAGTTGACCTTCATAAAACACTTTGGATTTTTCCTTAGGAAATTCCTCAAGGTTCAAGGAAACTAGACACTTTTCTTTTCAAGCAGAAATGCACTGAATATGTGGTATGGCAACACAGCAGATGAACTCCAAGTCATCAAATATGCAAAATGGGTCAACAAAACCTCTACAGAAACACAGAATCCATTATAGGAAGATATGTCTCACTTTTAGCAAACTTGATATATGAAAATCTGGCTTTACAAAAAGCGATAGGAATTTGCCTTCATCACTCGGCTTTTTCTTTTTGTCATGCATAACGTTTCACTCTAGAACACCTAAAAACAGTAAACATCCTTTGTGCATAGAAATATGACTTGATCATCCAAAAATTCTATGTAAACATTTTATGAAAACCCACATATTTCAAAAAGTGAAGTACACTAGCACCTAAATATAAAAAGTCTCACTGGTTAAAACAAAGTGTATATTTATTTACAGAGACTACTCAAAATATCAGAAGAGTTAGTGCTTAATGTTTATGTTCCTGATAATATTTTGCACTTGTAGGTAAGTAGGCTATTTTTCTGATGCTGCCAGATGATGAAGAAAAGACTCAGAAGCTCTAAGCATGGAACTAGTTTGAGGGACTGATGGTTCTAAAGAGAAGCATGTGATGGTGGATTTTGGATTGCAGTCTGTAGTGAGCGTGACCCCGAGCTTTCAGTTACAGACAGCTTCACTGTTTGTCCAGATTCCTTTCCAGATAAAGAACACCAGGCCTCAAACTCAATCTTGAGTATCAGGAACTCCAAGCTTTTCTGAAAAGTATAAATGTGGGTAGGATTAGAAAGCCAATTTAGGTTCTCTTAAAACAGACTGGCTCAAGTGTCATGATCAATTTATCACCAAGCAAAGACTGTAACGAGATCTGAGTTAAAGAGAAGCCATCCTGGAAGTTGTGAAAGGTAACTCTCAAAGTGGTCAGAAGATCTCTTTCCCACAGTATCTCTACTAAGTTCCTAAGCATCCTGGACAAATGTGTTTACTCCCTGTACCTAGTATAGCTCAAAATATCAGCCTCTCCCAATATGTATCTATAGCTCAGGCCCATCCCATCTTTACTCTCACTCAGTAGGCCTACATCTTTGTGAAACAGAAAAGAGGGGTGGTCATGTGCAGCCACTACCCATTGGTCAGTGGAGGCTTACATGCTGCTATGATGCTGAACAGGTTTCAGCAGAGCTTCTAGACTAAGACAGACTAGGAGGAAAGACCTGGTGATCTACTTCAGAAAGCCAGCCAATGAAAACCCTATGGGTCACAATGGTCTGATCTGCAACCAATCATGAGGGTGGCACAGGACCAGGCAGCATTTCATTCTGTTGTGTGTGGTGTCACCCTGAGTTGGGGACTGACTCCACAGCAGCTAACAACAACAATAAGGTGGTGACTTTCTGGGGTTACTATCTGTGGCTATTGACCTTGACCTTCTGGACCATGGGAGACCAGAAAGGAAGCCTATAGTTTAGTTGTTTGAAGCCCTGTAGGGGATGCCAAGGAATGAATACTGAACTTTGTGCAATATATACTCCCTGAGATGCACTTTAGTACCGAAGAGGCTTGTTGTCCTTCAGGGGTGTGCAGACAGGGTCCTTCACGATCTACAGCTGGTCTTTGAGTTATTGTGTGACCCCTCCTAGTCTAAGTTCCTGAGTCACATTCTCTTTCTAAAGAGGATCCAGAATAATCACCATGTGCGAATGGTGGACAATTCCTATTGTCACTGGCTACTAGCAGCAATGTATTTCCCTATTTTGGGACCCATGAACCCACCTTGAGGAAGTATCCTCATGACTCAGGATCAAGGATATTCAATTAGAAGAAGATATGCTCAGAGTCATTCTGCTTGCTTACATGTAAAGTGCAGAAAATTACTCTTTTCCCATAGCTTGGAGTTCAAGGCACCAACTCACTCCAGGTCTGAGGGCCTTCTGTGTAAGTTTGGCTCTCTGAGGCTGTCTCCACTCCACCGTGTTCAGAATATGACTGTGTGTTTAGAATATAATTATGGCTCAGAAGCCACAGGCCCTGCAGAGCTCCCTATGACACTGGGTCAGCCCCAGCTATCAGCCACTACTCTGGGCATGATAACCCAGAGCCCAAAAAAGACAAGTTTGTATACCCTGTTTCTCTAAAGCAATTTCCAGCTACAGGCAGAAGTAAGGTAGGTCATAAGATGTAAAGGACAAAAGGAAATAGCAAGGCAAGGCTGTTTTCCCCCTTGATGGTACTAAAGATTTCATAAATAATTTGGCAGGTACCAAAAAGTAACTTGCACTTTATGTATCTCTCTGTCTCAGACTTCTCTTTATCCCTGTGCTGTTTCTAGATTGCATTCTCACAGAGCGGCCTCACACTCCTCAGCCCTCCATCCTGCTCAGAAATTACCTTGTGCTTCAGAGGGTTTCCCCCCAGCCTCCTCTCCTGACAACCTACCTTCTCCCCCATCATAGGGCTGAGCCCTGTGTTGGGACGTGCTGTCAGCTCACTCACGTATTCCCCACTGCTTACGGGACAGAAAAGCCAGAAGAATTTTTCTCGTTCTGCTTCAACTTAACCCAACTCTGTTTTTCTCAGGCAAACACATGCAATCTGTCTTTTATTTAGAGATATATTTTTGCACTTCTGTTTAACACTGGGGATTTTCAGATTGCCTTTTATTCAATTTCTTTTTCTCCCTTGCTGGGCAGGAAACAGAGGCTGCTGGACATAAGGCAGGAAACAAATAGGGAAAGATGGAACAGAGTTACTCCCACAAACTAATCACGCTTCTAAATGCCAAGTCCTCCCCAGGAGAGAGAGTTCCCAAAACAGACTCCATGCAGATAGCATTCAGCAATTTCTATCTACAAAAACACCTTGATAATAGTAGAATTTGCTATCATTTTCCTCTTACTAAAATTCCGTAGTCTTGTCCCCATTACAAATAGAGACTCAAGAGTATAGAGAGAGCAACCGACACATCCAAGATCACACCTAGAGGGGGCTGACAGGACCCTGACCCACCTCATACTGGGCCTCCAGGACCATCTCAAAGCCAAATCATCTGTAAAATGACTGTAGTGGTTATAGAACACATCGATAACATCTGACAACTACCAACTCAGTTTAAACAAATGTTCACTGAGTGCTAACGGGGATTCAAAGATGAGTAAGACACAGTACTCTCCGGGGTTTTCCAGTCTAGTCAGGGCCTATAAAATAAATATGCCTTCCAGAAAGTTATTCTTCAAGGCAAAATGTGTTAAGTGACATAAGAAAGGTACAAAGTATTAATTTTTACAGGCTTCTACTTTACCTCTTCTTCCTATGACCAACCTTAAAATGTACAGAAGATCAATCAAAAGCAATGTATAGAAGTGAGACTATGTATGTGTATGTACATGTGCACAAAGATGGCTACAGAACAAAGAGAGATGGCCAAAGCCAGTGTTTCCTGGGGTACAGGCATAAATCACCCAAGAGTCTAAAGATAAATGCTAACCTAATAAGACAAAAAGAAGATAGCAGGTGCACATCTGCCAAGGGAAGAAAGAATAAAGCCAAATTACTGGCCTGTTGGTAGCATGAAGCTGGTAGGTATTCTATAAAGCCAAAGGCAGAACAAGAACCTTGTAGTCTAGTCAGGTTAATTGGTTATTTCAAGAGAAGCTTCCTATGACCATGGCCAACTGGACGCTCCCTAAATTTTTAAGATCTTGGAGGGTTGCAGATTATCTAGCTGGGACTCCCTTGTGACTATAAAGTTACAGAAGCACACTGGCACCATTTTGAAAGGAAACCATAGAGGGGTTTCTAAAGAGGAAATCCCTACAGCCCATGCCAAGTGAATATAAAGTTGGTGGCATGCAAGAACTTGCTTCCATTATGGTAATACCCGCAACTGTGTAGAAAACTATACATAGCTTTCTGAAGTCACCCCATGTTTGAATGTGCCCATCATGTCAATTAACATTTATTTCAAATTGCGCTTCTCCATCTTAGAAATCATCCTGCCATACTGGGTGCTGAAGATAGGTCTTGAAGGTAGGATAAACTTTCTTCAGAAGGAATGTTAGGGAGGAGAAGAAGGAGCATAAGCAATGACATGGAGGATGAGGTTATTACCCTCATTTTTCATATAAGCAACTGAGACACAGAGTGGCTAAGTCACTTGCCCAAGATCACACAGCCAGAACTAGATGCTTGAGTCAGATCTCTCTGACGCCAAAGCCCATGCTCTTACCCACTGTGCAATGCTTTCATTTCCATCTACTGTGTTAGTCTCCCACACCAGGCAACATCTTCTGCTTCTAGGGTACGAAGGACCGTCTGCTTTCTATAACATGTCATATTCATTTACCACTAGAAGCCATCCAGTGGAATACAGGATTGGCACCAAGTTGACAAGATGATGGATGAAAATCCCTCAAGAATCAGAAAAGTGATGGATGAAAACCCCCCAAAAGTCTGTATCTATACACATACCCAAAAGTTGTCCTTGCAATAAGGCAAGATCTGTCATTCTCAACCCTCACCAACAATGAGCTACACAGCTGTGGAGGCCTAACAATTTGGGCAGAAAAACAGACAGGCAAAGAAAAAGAAGAATGTAGTCAAGCCCCAAGGAAAAAATGTTAACATCCGGAACCAATTCACCCACACAAGCTAGGGAACCGTTACACCCAGCTCCTCTCCATAACATCCCTCAGCCCCCACCCCCCAGCCCTCCCCTACACACACACACACACACACACACACACACACACACACACACACACACACACACACACACACACCTGCCAGGGGCCTGGTTTCTTATTTGCTCACCCATACAGCAGTCAAATTGGCCTGTGTCTGTAGGAAGCGCCTTCTGTAGTACCACCCAGGCAGAAAATCACAGAGATGCCTTAAATCTTTGTGATGTCACAGTCTAATCTGGGTAATGCACAGTTGCACCAGATGGGATCTAACATTCCCAGGATTAATGCTGGTCATGCAATTAATGCCCTGAATGCTGAAGGAAAAATGAAATGGCCAAGGCGGGGCTGGTTCCATAGCTTGTTGAATCTACACTTCTAATTGGACAGTTCACAGTGATAAGATCCAGTAAGTCACCTAAGACTGCAGCATTCATCTCATCTCTGCCACACTCTGTATTTCAAGAGCCTGGCTCCACATGGGTTCCTTGGGAAAAGAAATGGGTATGGCGATTCATATGCTTCTGTTGCTGCAAAAGGGTATCAAATCCCATCAGTCAGTTGCCTGCACAGAATGGGGCTGGCAATAGCAGAAACCAAAGCTTTAAAACAGAGATGGGCTTTACACCTTTCTCTTTTTAGCTTCTAAAAGCCATGTTTCTATCACTGAGCAGAAATATGACAGACCACACAGTTAAACAGCCGAGAAATACAGTGAAACCTGTGACAGCCAGACTGCGATGGGACCGCCTTGTTTTTCCAGGCCTCACGTCTCCCACCTTTGACAAGATGCAGGCTTACTGCTTTTCTATCACTCATTTTAGTGGAAAATATTTGAGTTTTCCTCCTCTGACAGGTTTCCGCCTTACACAAGTTCCAGCTTTCGCAAGCTTACTGCACATTAACGCTAAACTCCACATGCTGAAACCAGGGGGTGTAGTTTTCTCCAAATCCCCACTGGAGACATCAGATGTCCTAAAAGCAGGATACTTGGAGTGGGAGGAAAAGTGATGGAAAGACAGTGAACAGGTGGACTTTCAAAAAAACCCTGAGACCCGTTGAAAGTCACCGCTGGTGTCACATCCACATACAGCATTAAGAGTAAAGGAGCACAGGCTGTAAGTGTTCATTGGGGTAAAAAATTTCTGAAAATAATTGATTCTATATCAAATAAGGCTGCTCTAAATAGAGCTGTTACAAAATAAATGAATCTGAGCAGTCACTCAGAGGTTAAAGTTAAGGCCAGGACTCTGAGAGCGGGTGTACTTGCCGCAGGTCCTCAAGGCGGTTTCCTAATCCTCAAGCATTAAAAAGAAGCCACTGTGGAAATCAGAATCTCTTCCTTTGTAAATTCAATCCATGGCAAAGGGATTTCAGCTGTGATTGCTGAGTTCGGGGGGGTGGGGGGGTGGGGAAGCAACAGTACTTAGAAATGCATGAATTGCCCATCACTGCAACTGATACGTTTCTAAGCTGTTCCATTTTGAATCAATTACCAGTAAGAGATTTCATCCATCCCGTTGTGAATGGAGAAGGGAACAGGTAAAAGAGAGCCATGAAAGTTTCCACTGAATTTCACTGCATGAAAGGGATGGGAAGGTTTTAGAACAAATTCAATATGTAGCCACCTTATTTCAGACACTGAGATTTCTGTGTACTAAAGCAAAGAAAAAGTAGGTCAAGCTGGGAAGCCTGCACATGCCCCATTCCGAAGACCATGGCTTAGAAACTCAACCCTATATTGCTGTCACACTGAGGCCTCTACTAGCAGGTATGGAGAAGGCAGCCTGGGAAACCAGTCTAATGCTCCTTTTGCAGGGACTAATGACAAAGGCAAGGAGCCCTGGTGGCAAATTGGCTGCTCGGCTACTAACAAAACGGTCAGTAGTTCAATCAAACTCACCAGCCGCTCTGGGAGAAAGATGTGACAGTCCGCTTCCGTAGAAGATTTACAGCCTTAGAAATCCTATGGGGCAGTTCTCCTCTGTCCTATAGGATCGTTATGAAGGTCCTATAGCTTCTACTCTGTCCTATAGGGTCTCCTATGAGTTGGAATGGACTTGATGGCAACAGGTTTGGTTTTTTTGTTTTGTTTTGTTGTCAATGACAAGTGCCAAAGGTAGATACTAAGAAAGAGTAAAGAAGCTCTCTGTCTCATTTATGATTTAACAATTCCTGTTTGAGTGACAGCACGGGGCAGTTCGGATTTCTTCCTAGAGCACTTATGAGTCTATGGGGCCTGGGGTTGGGGGTGGGGCACAGGAGGATCTATATAGCCTAGTGGTTAAGGACATTGACTCTGGAGCCAGAAGCGGCTAGGTTTAAATTCTGACTGGGTTGCTTAAAATGGGTTGAAGCTTTGTGACCACGGACAAGTTATTTAATCTGTTTGGGCCTCAGTTTCCTCATCTGTAAAATGGGAAATGATTACCTCCCTCTGAGGATTATTGGGTGGGTACAGTGAAAGAACGTGAATTAAACCATCTGCACAGTGCCTTGGCACAGGGTGTGCTCTCAATCCATGAGTCCCTGGGTGGAGCAAACTGTTAACGGGCTCAGCTGCTAACCAAAAGCCATCCCAAGGTACTTGGGAAGAAAGGCCAGGCAATCTCCTTCTGAAAATCCAGCCACTGAAAACCCTATAAAGCACAGTTCTATTCTGACACACATGGGGTAGCCATGAGTCGGGATCGACTTCACTGCAACTGGGTTTTTTTGTTTTTGTTTTGTTTTGTGGACATTTTGAGATAAGATAGTGCTTATAAGATTGGAGAAAGTATAGAAATATCCATCTAGGAGATAAAATGTGGGGCAGAGATTCTGTTTTGAAGACTGAGAAGTGAATTCCAGTCAGGGCAGACAGGCTCCCTCTTCCTCTGAATGGGAGGGGCCTGAGTGTTTCTGACAAAGGGCCCTGGGCTCTGCCTGAAAGAGACAGTGGGAGAGACCCCTTCTGTGTCCTCTTCCCCTGGGAAGCTACCTTCTCCCTCTGCTGCCAGGAAACAATATAAACAAAGACTGGGTATAAGAACTGAAAAAAAAAAAAAAAAAGTAAATGATCAAATCCAGGTTTGTTTTCTAGAAGGAATAAAACTGCAAACTGGGGCAGCCAGATGTGTGTTCCAACACAGTGTCTGGAGCTTTTGCTGTTCCTCTTAAAAAAAAGACTTCCCAGTCTTTCCTTCCCAGGCATTCAGCTTAGTTATAGGAGTCTCTTTACTCTTTTAACTCAACCAAGCAACACCTACTAATTCTTTACTGCAGCCTCAACTGATTAGTGTAACTGGCTCATTTTGCTCAGAATCCTGAGGGTCCATCGGGAGACAGGCTTTACAAATGAATCATTCTTATTTCCTATGAGATAAAGCTTGACCTTTTTTGGGATTCCTGAGCTCCAGGTGGAGCCCTGGTGGCATAATGGTTAAGAGCTCATCTGCTAACCAAAAGGTTGGTGGTTCAAATCCACCAGCTGCTCCTTGGAAACCCTATGGGACAGCTCTGCCCTATCCTTTAGGGCCTATTGGGTCACTGTGAGTCTGGAATCGACTTGACGGCGATGGGGATTTTTTTTGGCTGGAGCTCCAGGTAGATATGTTAGAAAACAAATTTAAGAGAATCATGCTTTTATTACTCCACTTCCCTGCATCCAGAAAGGTCCCTCTGTCCTCTGCCTGTGCCGAGTTCCTGGGGAGTTGGCAAAGCTGAGGCTCTAAGCCCCAACCTCTGCCAACCCCACTTTCCTATCACATGTCAGCTCACAGAACCCCACCCTTGGATGCCCTCCCTCCACCCCTTCCTCCCTCAGATGCTTACTCAGGTACTGACATTTTGCCTCATGGAACCCGAAATATTAACAGCCCTTCTTGTTCTATTTGACTTTATTAGCCACACAGATTGAGATTCTGTACTCTGTTCCTAACCATAGGCCATAAGCAAAGTGAGAATCTCAAATTAAATCCCAAATATTCCATTTAAAGCAAAATATTATGGGAGAGGGGTGGTGGCCACTATAGATTACAAATGTCGGCAACTCTTTATCCAAGCTGGTCACTAAAGTGAGTGATTACTAGCAATTCAACTGATTCAATCAATAGTTGAATTGAATTACAATTCAACTGATAGTAATAATAGGTACTGTGCTAAATCCTTTGTTCCTTTGTGGGCACTATTTCATTTAATCCTCACTACAACAACTTTTTGAGGAATATTTTTATTATTCCAATTTCACAGATGCAGAAACTGGGGTTAAGAGAAGTTAGGTAACTTGCTCAAGGTCACACCTCTAGCAAGTGTTGGAACCAAGGCTCAGACACAACTGTCTGACCCCAAGGACCTGAGCTTTTAACCTGTGTACCATATAATTTATCTATTCAATGCACCGAAATGATAATAGTAATAACAGTAATAGCAACTATCTCATAGGAGTGTTTTGGAATAATATTTATATATTATTTTTATTATGTATATGTATATATATCACTTAGCACAGTGCCTGGCAGTATTCAGTAAGTGCTGCTATTATCACGGTTCTTATTGTGTTATCATTATATTATTATATTTACTAAGTACTTGCTATGTGCCAGCCACTTGTGCTAAGCACTGGAGATACAAAAGCAAAGAAGACAAGGTCCTTGCCCTACAGCAACTTATAGGATAGGATTGAGAGATAAAGACCAGTAAATCCATAAGCTCCATGATGACAAATGTCTGCACAGGGGCTGGGACTGTGCAGAACAGAGGCATCAAATAAGGGTGGGAAGCTGCCACTGGGAATTGAAGCCCAGTTGCAGAAGTCAGTAAGGAAATAAAGTCTCACAGGACAGAAACATGAGAAAACCTCCTCGTGTGTGCTGGGCCCAGTTTTGCATCTGACCCTGCCCTCAACTTCAGCAGCTATGAATAGAGGTCTTGAATGCTAAGCTGTCTTCTGATCTATCTTGTTGACAAGCATTTTGCCTGTTACCAAGTCATCCTTTTAGCATTCTCACATCTCTGCCAGATCAAGATCTCGGCTTAACTGACTAGACATGGAAAATAGTTACTAGTGCTTTCTGTCAGGCTCAAGTAGTAACGGGGCACAAATAATGGGGGACATATATACATATAGATAGATAGATAGATATAGATATATACATATATATATATATATACACACACACATATATATATATATTTTTTTTTTTTTGGTCCCACCAATTCAGTTCATCAGTGATGAAGCTGCTATTTATTCTCAACCCTCATTTTTCAAATCCACAGAGTTTTTCCAGTTGTTTCTGGGAAGGACACAAAAATGTTCAAAGCAAAAATAACTTACATTTCCTTTAAGTTTACAAATGCGAGTCCATAGATCCCTTTCGGCAGGAGGGTTCTGTGCTTTCACACAAGCAGCAATAGGTTACAGCAAACACAAAGGCCTGGAAATCACTGACCCAGGACTTCTGAACATGTGATGTTGATTTTAAAACTTTTTCAAGAGCTTCACGAAAGACCTTAATTTTAGCTCTGAAACCATGTTTTTGTTTGTTTGTTTTGCCTGTGTTATTATTACTGTTACTTTCTACAACTGCACTAAAATTTCCCTTATTCCAACAAAGCAAAGGATGGGTCAAGTGACGGGCAAGGTGCATTAGGAAAAACAGTAATATTTCAACAACAAAAAAAGTTAATGGGATCACAGAATCGTAAAGCTTCAGGGGCCTCAGGTGTCATTTGAGCCTGTCTCCCTAATTTCACAGACCAGGAACTGAGACCTCATTCTTGGCTATGAAACAACTTTAAAACCTTATTTTTTTTTTTTTCAGCATTAACATGTCTGCCTTTAAAACAAATAATCCTGGTTCCAACACTAATGGCAAAGCCAGAACAAGAATCTAGGTCTCCT
Organism: Dugong dugon; assembly: GCA_030035585.1. Classification (NCBI taxonomy): domain Eukaryota; kingdom Metazoa; phylum Chordata; class Mammalia; order Sirenia; family Dugongidae; genus Dugong; species Dugong dugon. Next base: position 161,362,620 of record CM057462.1, read on the forward strand.
AATACACGGGTATAATATAGAATATGAGGGCCTGTGTTGAGAGCTTTGTAGTATAGTGCATATACATATGCAATTAAGGTTTCTGAAAATGTTTTACAAGTTAGTATTTTCCAGGTGGCAGAATGGTTAAGTGCTTGGCTGCTAAAAGAAAGGTCATCGATTGGAACCCACCAGCACCTCCACAGGAGAAAAGACCTGGCAATCTGCTCTGGTAAAGGTTACAGCCTAGAAAACCCTATGCGGCAGTTCTACTCTGTCCTATAGGGTTGCTCTGAGTCGGAATTGACTCCACGGCACACATTTCTCTTCAAGCTTGTTTATACCACCAATCTCCTAACTAAACTTTTTCTGAACAGTGCATATAGGTAGATGGTAGCCCTTTCCAGTCCTTGCTGTCAAAAAAATCAAATTATTAAGTCCCTGAAATGAGGAAGCTGTGTCAAACCCAGGAAACCATTGCTGTGTTTACAATCACTTGCTGGCACAATTGGTCGTCCTACCTCATTGTGAAAGATCAATTATTATCTTTTTTTCTCAGGTGCAAGAACCGAAGTCCTGAACTATCCAAAGCCACCTAAACCCTAGGGTTACAATTCCGTGTCCTGGGGCCTGTGTGTGATTGACTCTCTGGAGCGAGGATATCTAAGGAGCTAAGACAAGTCTCTCAGCTCACTAAGACTGAGCCCTAGACGGCTTCTGGCAGAACGTTACCACAAAACTGGTTGTCATTTTTCAATCTACTTTGTAAAGTTGGGTGGTTTCTTTTTATCACTTATTTTGAGAAAAGAATTACCTCGTTGTTTTTAACCTCCAAGAACTGCGTGAAGGATAATCGCCAGCTGAACTCTTCATCTCGGTGGACTACGCCCGGATTCGGGGCGTGGGCATCGCTGCCACTACTGACCGTCTGGGTGGGGTCCTTTGCATCTCAAACCCACCGACCTGATGACTCTCCTTTTTAACAGACTGCTTACAATATTCACTGACCCTAGAACTACCCATTTGGAAATGGTTAGGAATTGGAAGTTCCTCAAACTGAAGGATTCTTGGTTTTTAATGGCTAACGTTTGAAGTCAGTTTAATTCCTCGGAAATTTGTTCAGCCTGATGAAAGCAAAAGCTCAAACTCCCCTCAGGGAGCAAGGTGTAAGATCTTTGCGTTGAATTTTTTATTTGTTTTGGTTTTTGCTGATTTTTTTTTGGGGGGGGGGGGTCTTCTACCAAGGCCATCCCCGTTACCCTAGAGCTCCCACACTATCCAGGATGTAATTAGAGCTGAAAAGGGAACACGCCAGCCCTCGGGTTGCCGGACTCCCTCGTTTCAACCGCCCCGAAGCCAGCCAGGGGGCACGCGTCTAGCAGGACCCGAGGCGCGAGAGGAGGAGCGGGGAGCTGCGCGCACCGGGGACGGTAGCCCGGCCGCGCCTGCCCCGGGCCGCGCCTCCCCCGGGCCCCGCCTGCCCCGGGCCGTGCCTGCCCCGGGCCCGAGGCGCGGCCGAGGCCTGGGCGAGGGACTGCGGGCGGGCAGCCGCCGCCACGGTCCAATTCGCTAGTTTGCGAAGGTCAAGGAAACTGGCCTGTTTTCCCAGGGATGGGTCCACAGAAAGAGATGCAATAACAGTTCCTGCCGAGGAGAAACGTCATCTGCATATTTTTTGAGAGGGGAAAAAAATGGACGTTTTCAACTTGTGTGTGGGAGGTTGGGGGAGGAGAACAGGATGTCCGGGTGAGGGGAAGTGAGCGGGGGAAGGGGAAAGTAAGGGGGGGAACTGTTTTCCCGAGCCCCCGTCTGGGGCTTTAAAAATACATTTCTGGCGGTGGGGCAATAAAGAGGAGGCAGAGGGTGGTGGGAGTAAGAATAGCGGTTCACCCAGCTGAGAATTTGGCGCTAAAACTCCCAGGCTCCGGGCTAGGTATATAGTAATAACCTCTAAAGATCCCTTTGAAAGGGAACTCCACTGTTATTGTAGTCGTTTGGTTTTTAAAAGAAGGCTATATTAGAATATTACTTCTATAGTTAAGAATTAGGGTTTGGTTGTTGTTCTTTGTTTGTTTTTAATCTTTTAATGTGCGCGACAGGATTTGGGAAATAGTTCATTTGAGGCTCAGCGACTGTATTGTAGAAAATATAAGGACAAATAAGGAGAAGAGTTTTATGTATATGTATTTCTTAGATATCCAGTTAATTTCCCAAAACCACGATGTTTCTCTCGTTATTTCTATAACCATTATTGTTATCCAAATTTCTCTTAGTTATTCCGTTTACTTTCTCCATGGAAGAACACGAACTTACTCTTCAGAATAAAAAGCAGCATTCTGCCCATCCAAAATGAAGATGGTATCATTCATAAAATTAAATGCCAAATTTAGTTAGAAAAATTTCCACTCTCCTTGTTCTTTTAAACCGTATCTGTACACTCTCATTTTCTGTTTTCTCTTAGACTCTGGTCAAAGTCTAATTTGACAGTTAAATGAAAATGCCTAGTACATAGAAGTTGTAAATCTGGGAAGCTCTAGAATTGTCAAATGATACCCAGAGTGACAAAATTTCTGAACTCTCAAATTTTAAGTGTTCCCAATTTGATAAACTGGCTACACGCATACACAAAGGCTATTTCTTTTCTCTGGAATATTATTTATATTCCATTCTGTTGTTCACACACAAAATTTGTATATAATTACATAACACCTATGTATGCAACTACATTTATATCTTACATATATACTTATACATAAATTTATATATAAAGGGCAAAGCTAGACACTGGCAGATTTTTAAAGTACAGAATAAAAAGTAGTGGTTGCAAGGCCTCTTTTCACTTCTGGTATCAAAGGCTTATCACCAGTTTGTACTCAGCAAAATGTTCTGCCTCAAAGTGAAGCCATTAATGGTGCTGAATAAATGTTGATTGGTCATCACCAGTTGCTTGAACTCCCCCACGTCTTTCCATTTCACAGCAGGTCCTCCCTACCAAGTCTCATTTTCCACCCCTGACACTTAGAGCAAGGGCCTCACTTAAATTAACTAATGATTATCCTTCCCCAAAGAAGTGTAAACAGACCCTGATTTATAAATTTGCTAATTGCTGTTCCTAGTGCAGACCCCCCGAGTATCTCAGTCATGCACATATAAAATTCCAGGCTCACTAGAAACCAGAAAAAGCAAGCAAAAATAAACCGCATGGATGAGAGAGAGAAGGGAGAAAGATTCCACATTCCACCAATTCCCTACTTTTCCCTTTTGTGGAAAAGTATCCCAAAAGGTCAAACATAAACCTCAGATGAAGAAAACTGCTTAAATATTCTATCCTGCTCAACTACTTTGGGTCTTTTGAGAGTAGAAAGCAATAACCAGCTACGCTCCGGAATAAGCATCTGATGGATTTCTGCATTCCCAAAAAGGAAAGTGAAATGCCAATCTGCTCTTTATCCCTGTGCAATTTGCACAGTCCAGTCTTGCTATCTTTTATCTACAGCCACTCAGAGAAGAAACTCACAGATTTAAGAAGTAATCATTTTTCTCCCAGGAGTGAGAGAAATAAAGTTCTACCAGAGTCCATAATCAGAGTCTCAAAAAGGCTTCCTATCATTAATATTACTTTTTGGCAATAGAGAAAACAATTGTGATACTAGCAGTGCCCTTGGAGAGGCAGAGATGAACATCAGGTTTCAGTGTTCTGAGTCAAAATGTGTTTGTATCTCTCTCCTTGTAGCCCAATGTGAAGGATTTGATACCATTAAATTCATGTCCACACACACGAAGGAAATTATACAGATAAATGGGGAACACAAACCACCAATACCAATATTTTTAGTTTGGGCCCCCAGGTTAGGCATTTCACACCATTCTGCACTAGCGCTAATGCCACCTGTATTAATTAAAGAAAATTTAAACTAATTTTCTATAATAATTAAAAGATGTTTAAAAAATACCATTTGAAGTATTTGGTATGGAGGGGGAAGTGTCAGGAAAACGGCAGCGGTCTGTTTCTGTATAATTTCAAGCCAAACTCCACTGGAAGTGGAGTTAAAGTCCACCGAAATTTAATTCCCCCTTCGTCCCTGCGTGAAGGTCGCCCCATGAACATTTCTTTCTCGGAATTTTCCTTACAAAATCCGAAACCCAAAGTGATAGCTCTGAGCCCAAATATAGTGTTCACTAAGAAAATAGCGTTGGATGGGGTGTGCAAGATCAGAATTCGGAATCGCTGCGCCCAAGCTCTGTGCATTGCTCTAGTCCAGACAGCGCAGCTCTTTCTTCGCCGCGCGTTAGGCCTGCGTGCGTCGAAATATTCGCCCAGGTGCAGAAGTGGGCGGTGGAGCTTGCCGCCTGCCCCAGAGAAAGAGAGGCGGTTTCCCGCCGCTTCGCTTTCCTGCTACCCGGTGCCTTCCACGCGCATCACATGGGTTTCTGTACCGTGGGGCGGAGGGGAGCCTTCGGAGGTGCAAACCATAGCCCACATTCTGAGGATCAGGATCCCTCCTCCCAAACCCCTGTCCTCCTACTGCCCTCGAGCAGTTTGCTGTTGTCATTTCTATGAGATGGAGCCGGTTAGAATTCCCTCCCTCTTCCTATGAGCTTCTATTGTGCCAACGCTCCAGGGCCGAAGTTTTACACAGGACGTCGCCACAACCCTTCCCTACAGCCCGAGAGCCCCTGCTGTGCTCTCTACCAGATCCGTGCACCCCGAGGGTGTCTGATTTCGCCGCCGTCCGACCACAGCGCGAAAAAGGCGCCTGGCAGTCATCTCTGAGAGAAAAAACATCCTCACCCTTCGATGACAGATTCAGAGCTAACCTCCCCTCCTCCCCCTTGTCCCTTCACACAAGGTCACTTACCAAGGAGCCACCTCTGCGAAAGTCCGTTTTGACCTGACAGGCAGGAGTCTTGAGCACGTCCAACAGGCCCCCCGCACTTGGCTTGCCACTCCCGAGGCCTGCACTGGTGCAGGGGTGCACGCACTGACGGGTGCCACTTTGGGACCGGGGTTCTCACCCGGGACCCTACCCCAGGCAGACCTTTGGGCGTCTCGGTCCTGCGCGCCGCACACCCTGGCACTGCCATCTGAACCCTGGCTGGTGCCTGCCCCGCACAAGCAGATTCTCCCCACTGCCTTCAAGCTCAATTTTTTCTCAGTTATGTAAATATCAGTAAGAGTTACATCCTCCGTTTTCACCCTGTGTTCTCCTATTGGGTGATGGGGGCGGGTAGAGGGGTGATGTTACGATTAAAATCTCGGTGTTTCACTCTGAGCAAATAAACCACAAACTGGCAGATAAATTCGAGAGACAAGTTGATCTCGATAACTCGAAAAAAGAAAGAGGAAAGTGGCCCGGAGTAACCGAGGTTTCTGCGCGGGCTTTTATTCCTAGTTTCACTAGGCGTTGCGCGGGTGGTGTACCCGAGAGTGCGAGCGCTGGACGCGTGTGTACGTGAGCGCGGAGTGTCGACCTGCCCATATGTTCTTGGCTCTGCCTGCCTGAGTATGACCACCAGCGCGCGCCGCCACCTCCCCAGGCCTTCGGCGCGCCTCGGCTGCCGGACTAACGGCCGCGAACTCTAGAGAGGAAAATCCTTCCACAGAAGGTTTGAATTATTTCGCGCCGCGGGAGACCGGGCCTTGGCCGCTCTCGGCTGGGGATTTGGGCGGGAAAGGTCCAACCCAGAGCTGGGGAAGCCGGGTGGAGCAGGGGCCGGGGCCGGGGTCCGAGCGCAGATGGCGCCGCCGCGTGCCTGAAATATACTTCCAAGCCGCAGCCGAAGCAGCTGTTCTGGACAATGCAGTTCGAAGGTTTCCTCTGTTGCTGCTTGGAGAGAGGCGGGGGCGAGCAGGCCCGACAGCCTGGCTCCTTGGAGATGAATGTTGAGACCCTCCCTAGCCCGCGGTGACTGAGTCCTGGCGGTTTCTCCGTAAGACACAGAGTGTATTCGTGGGAGTGATAGTGAGGGCGCTATACAGGCCCGTCTCCAAAACCAGGAGGGCCTCGGGGTTTTTCCGGGCCACTAGACTCGGTGGAAAATTTCGAAATACATACATACTGTGTGCCCTCTGACGTGTGAATGCCTACAGTTCTCCGGCCGGGCTGGTCCCCCGCTGCTGCAGGTTGGCGCCCCAGGCTGCGGGCGCTCGGGAACCTATTAAAGCCAGCCCAGTCCTGACTCGGAAAGAAAAACGGCCTGTGAATAAACAAAAGGCTGCGTCTTCGAATAAAAGCAAAACATTAGCAAAATCTGACCCTTGGGATGTCTGAGGATCCCTGGAATTTGTGGCTCTAGCAGTCAGTGGGGGCTGTAAACGGGGGGGGGGGGTACTAGTCAGAGAGGTGATGGTGAGAATTCTAAATACAGTTGCTCTAAGCTGGTGTCCTGTGAACGTGTGCGCGTTTGTGCTTAATCCCTCCCCGGTCCCGCGGCAGTTTTTGTTGTTGTTGTGTTTTTCCTTTTCCTGTCTGCTTATCGGCCTAGGGTGGGAAAGGCACGCGGCGGCTCCAATCCCCTCGCAGTCCTAACGGAGAGAAGCCAGTTTAAACAAAATCTTGAGGCCCAACGGGGCTGAGACGCGACCCCACTGGGGTCGCCTGAGTCCCCCCACCCATACACACACCTTTAAGTGGAGCCTTGTGTTTGTTAGGGTGCTATGTTAGAGGGGAAAAGGACGAAAGGCCTAAAGGGGACCTCCAAGACCCGGTGCAACGCGCTGCCGGGGAAGGATCCCGCAGCTCCTCCTCAGCTCCCGAGACAGCCAAGTCTCCACGCTACTGCGCCATTTCCCTGAAAGATCTTTTCTCGATCTGTGTCCAGGATCGTAAGAAAGCCTCGGCCACTATGCGGCTCCAACTTGGGGATCGCCTCAGCCCACGGCTTGCCAGGCCTGGCCCGTGTAGCTGGGCTCCGCAGAAGGCCTGCGAATGCTCTCGGCTGTAGGCTTCTTTCTTCTCCCGGGCCCTAGCCCCATAAAATATTTCGTTTTCTTTCTAATTCAAACGCCCACCTTTGCCTTAAAAAAAAATTTTTTTTTTAAAGTGACAGGGGTCGCTATGGGTCGGGATCGACTCAACGGCAACGGGTTTTCTTTATTATTATTATTATTATAGGTAATGGTAACAGAAAACAGAACTCTCTGTTATGTAAAGTTCTTCCATGTCAGGTCCTCCACCACCACTACTAGCCGGTGGGAGCGTGTGAAGAGGATTCTGCAGACTAGAATCCGCTTTCATACCCCCTGGACTGGTCTCTCCTTGCCCGGAATCCTTCACATAACTCCTTCCAAAAAAAGCAGAGAGAAAACTGCTAGCTGAGTTCCTGATTATGACACCGAGTGTTGGCTCTTTTGAACATGAGACCACAGAAGGGCTCTGGGCGACCTGGGGACTCCCAAATGAAACGTTCCCGCGGACAGTGCGTCTGCCACACGCAGCTAAATAAGTTCTACCATTTCCGCCATCGAGAAAATAAACGACCCTCCCAAATCGTGATTTGTCATAAGGCCTGGAAGAACGTCCACTGAGTGTGAAGGCCCTAGCGAGATTTTTACAACAGATAAATGTGGTGAGGAAATGGGGTCTGGCGAAAGAAGGGAAACAAACATTCGCCACGGTTCCTGCGTGGACAGGCACCCCATCCAAATACAGGGAAAGACTTGAACTGACGAAATAAATCTCTTTTTAATTTTCTTTTCATCGACTAATAAAAATAACTCCCCAACACTAAACTCAAATACCGTAACGGGACACAAGCACACGGAGAATTTCTAAAACCCTGTCTCTGCAGGTCACCCGCTAATCGCGTTATTATTAGCCTCAGGAGCATGGAAATTGAACTGTCACTGCCTAAAGAGAAAATGTAAGCGACAGCTGTCCTTCCTCGGGTCGGCTGGCTTTTCCGGCCAGGATCCGGAGCTCTGTCCCCAAGCTCTCGATCCTGCGGCCGCCCCACCGCTGTGCGGGACGCCACCCCTTCCCTGGATTTGCCCGCGTGTGGATCGTAGTCTACGTCCTAGCCCTGGCTGGTGGGCAGGAGCACGGGCTGGAACGTTTCTGAAGCCGCCAAAGCAAGCTCCTAGAGTCGCGTTTGCGCGCGCGCAAGATTCTTCTGACAACAGCTGTTCCCCCGGGCTGTTTTGCACAGTTGAAATCCTGGCACTTAATAGGAAACATTAAATTGCCCCCTCCCGGGGTTCTATTAAAATACAGACATCGACATCTGCCCTATGTTTTATGTGTTGTGTGTCGATAACATGCCCAGAACGCGCAGAGATCCGAGATACAAATTAAGCGCATGTCCGGCTCCCCAAATACACACAGAGTTGCAGGTCCTGAAGAATGACTCAAGGCACAGAATAAGAGTCTAACATCCATTCTTGTCTCCACAAACCCCAAAAGAATAGAAACATAATTATGCTTTCTGTCTCCAGGAATAGGGGAAACACAACTTGAGTCCCAGAAAAGTTGGTGGGGGAAGGGAAGCACCCAGGCTGGAGGCTAAATGGGACTAAGTGGGCATTTCCCGACACAGAGGTGTTTGGGGCAGAAAACCGCGCCAGTCAGGCGGGAGCTCTAGGGAGCCAGTCTCGGCTTCCCTCCGCTCCCGGCCTTTGCCTTCTACCCACGTGCCCTCCTAACCCCCAGGGGCCTGCTGCTCTTCAACTGCGGGCACCAACGGGCTTCTTTGCTTGACGTTGGCGACTAAAATGCAAGGATCAGACTAGTCCCCTAAATTGGTTCCAGCGAATTTAGGGAGGTTCAAGGCATTTGCAAGAAGAAAAGGGAACCCGCGTTGGAGTAGCGCAGGGCGTCGGCGGTCAGGGCCTCTCTCCTTGACACTCCGCCCGCCGGCTAGCCGCCCCGTGTTCCCAGTCCGCCCGCCTCGGCGGTCCAGCCCGACGCACTCACCCGGGTGGGGCTCCAGGCAGTGCGCGGCCGCGTCCTCGGTGTCTCCGAGTGGGCCCGAGGGGCTCAGCGCCTCCATGGACAGGTCCAGCCCCTTCTCCTCCCAGTCTCGCAGTTTCCGCTTTTTATTTGAGCCGATCAAGGCTTCAACGGAGAAGGCATGTGCTCGCGAGCTCAGGGCGACTGCAGATCTTCTCCTTTCACTCATCTTAGCCGCCCGCACCCTGGCCCCCGCTCGCTCCGCTACTCCTCAGCAGCCCACGCCCTCACGCTCCGAGCGCCCGCGGGGCTGGGCCCCGGAAAGGCGGCGGCGCGGCGGCCGAGACCGAGGCGGCAGCTCCGCAGGTCCTCTGCACCCTCCTCCTGTGCCCTCCCCCGCCCTCCGCCGCCAGCTCGGACGGGCGCCCCCAGCTGCCCCTGCTGCTAGGAACCAGCGCCGGGAGCGCCGCCCGCTCGCTGCAGGAGCGCTGGAATCCCGCTTCCCACCCACCCGGGCAAGCGCTCACAGGCTGTGCCGACTGGACTTCATCTTTTTTTTATTCTCTCTCTCTCCTCCCTCTCTTTTTCTCTCCTCCCTCTCCCTCTTCCTCTCTTGGTCCTCCAGTCCCTCCTCTGATCCAAACTTCTGGGAAACTTTTTTTTTTTTCCCCTAAATTCCTCCCTTCCCGAGGAGCTAGGGGCAGGCGGTGAGCTACCGTCCGAGGGGCAAGGGACAGGGAGGGGGGGAGGAAGAGAAAGACCGAGGGGAAAAAAAGCCAGCCCCCGACCAATGGCGAGGAGAGAACAGGAGAAACCCTGAGAGCCCGGGCCAATGAGAGGAGGGGAGAGACTGAGGCTCCGGCCAAGGCTCGGCGCTCCAGCGTCTCGGCGAGGCTCCTGGGCCGACCTTAACCCCTGGCTTCCCGGTCCGTGATGGACTCTCGTTTTGGGGAGGGGGGGCGGGGGGGAGGGAAGGAAAGCCAAGGTCTGATCTGCGCTGTTACAAACTCCTGCAAATCCCAATCCCGTACCTTTTCCTCTGCTGGATCTTATAGGCTCTGCAAGTCCAATCATTTTTAGGCAGATCTGAAATTTTGGGGCTCTGACTATGTTAACCTGTCCAAAAATGTCAGAAAACGACTCTCGATAATCTTGCCTACCCTCACGTGCTTTTAGATCTGCTGGGTTTTCCCGGATTTCCCCCACCACGCAGGTTCCTATGTTCCTGTTGAGAGTTTTCCAAGCAACTATGGTTAAGGCAAAACGAAACGAAACAGCAGAAAACAGCCCGTTACTAACCAGGGTCTTGTAATCAAAATCCAAAGATCTTTTCCTCCCTCCAGCGCTACCTGATGGAGGAGGAGACGCTGGCGCCCTCTGAGCAAGAGGTCGGAGGTGGCGGCGCCAGTCTTAACCGCGCGCTCCACAGGCGGGTCCCGGATGGGCCCGCACCCAGAAAATACTCGCCTTCCCTGCGGCGCGGACTCGCTGCACTGGGCGGCCCTTCGCCAGCTCCGGGCGTTTGTTGCGGAGGGGCGCTGGGCGGGCAGCATTTATAGCAGAGAGGGCGCTTTTTCTTTCCTTCAACCCCGGTTACCTCTGGAGTCCTTGGCTCTTCCCGCCCCGCTGACACTCTTCCTTATTATTATTATTTTTTAAATAGGACAGTGCATTCATCAGGGACTTCTAAGGAACTTAAAATCCAGCACTCCTACATTCTTATTTCCCACACCCTGTCCCCAGGTTCCGATGCTAGCGGCAGGAGACTGCGCGCAGCCTTGAGTTGAGCGCGCTCAGATCTGCCAAGAAGTCGGTCCTTCCAAGCTGGGAAAACGTCTCGGATTTCGCCGACCACGACCACCATTTCAGCCACAGCCTGATCTTCCCGTTCTAATGCCCTGATCTAGACGTTTCTATCCTCCTTCGAAGAAGTTGGAAAGAACTGGACCCAGGGCGGGGTGGGGAGGTTGGTGGGGGATGAGCGAGGGACGGAGCGGCTGAGCAGACAAGTCGCGCAGTCAGACCTTGCGCAGGTTGCGAACCCATAGGGACAGAGGGCGCCCACCGCGAGTGACAGGCCACAGAGAACGAGCTCCCGCCCGTCCTCCCACCCCGTGGCGAGAAAAGACGAGCCCATCGGGCCTCTGAAACGCAGAGTTCTCGGCTTGACCACCGAGGGGCCCAAGAAAATGTAATCCTTGCTATAGTTGGAAGCGCGCTGGTGCTGGAGGCTACGCCTGAGGGTTGTGAATGCTCCTTGAGCCTCTTCAGCCCGAGAGAGGAAGGCAAAAAGGCCATTCTGGGGTCCCTCAAATTGAACCCCAGCCCGGACGACAGGAAGCTAGCCACAAGGTGAGTGGGATTCAGCCAGGCCTGGGCCTCCTGGGCCTTCCTGGAGCCTGTATCTCTGACTTAAGGGTCCCTGGGGAGCATGTCCAAGAACCCTGGGGAGCTGGAAGCTGGGCAGCGAGCCCCCTCAGCGCCTCACGCATGCTGCCCCCACGAACTCCTGGAGCCCGAGCGGTGAGGCTCAGGGCTTGTCACCTCAGGTGCCACCCGGCGTTGCTTGCAGGATCCTTGCCGAAAGTGACTGGGCAGTCACCGCTACCAGCGTTCAGAAAAAGAATTGAAGACAGGGTAGGCCTGGAGCGCGCAGTTCCCTTCCCTGGCGCCTCAGATCTCGCTCCCAACTCCACTGTCGCCCGGCGTTCTCGCCGCCGCTCTCCCGGACCAGGCGCGGTGGGGTAGCGATGAGGCCAGCCCTTAGCCTTCCCCGGCTCTTTCCTCTGCTCCATCGCCTGTATCTCCCTTTGGCAGCCTCGCCTTGGCACTCTCCCAGAGGCCTGGTTTGGTTTGAGAAGTGGACACACTATAGGCCACACACTCTTCCTGGTGCCAAGAAAGTTACTCAAAAAGAGGACTTTTCGGTTACCCACGCACCTAAATGCAGGCCCAGAGGGGTGCACAATGTAGGTGTCCATGAACACGAGTCCGACAGACGCACATACAGGCGTGAGCAACGCCTTCAAGGACACCCCACTCAAATGCTCCAGACCTATGAGCTCTTGGAGTTCCTACACACTACCCTCAGTTTGCACACAGGTTCCACCACCCCATCTGAGATACACACCTATTCTGGAATTGTGGGTTAAGTCACTAAAACTGATCGGACCCAAGTGAACCCAGGCTGGTTTATAAATCATGAAATTAGGGTTCTTCACTCTAGGTAACACAACAACAACTACAGGTAACGGTGAGGGGCAGGAAAGTCTTTTTGTGACTCTATGTCTTTCAATTTAAGTTTTTCCTGGGAAGTGCATTTCTTGGTGTGTGACTCTGCTGATTGATGGGGAGGGAGGTCTGGAGAAAGCTTAAGCAGGATGGTTTACATTGTGTGACTTAGGTGTAAACTTGTATGTGGTTGGAAGGGGAAGGGAGGATTTAGGGGGATTAAATGTAAGAAGCTGGGATGGTTGTATTCGTTTTCCTTTCACTGATGACATCAAAGAACTTTCAAAGTCTCCTCTCAGTTGCCCCCCATCAGTTTCCCTAACCTTTAACCTGTAGGAGTAAGAGTGGGGTCCCCAATATATGAGGCTAATTCCTGAGGCAATCCCTGGGTTCCCCAGCCACGAACTCCAACCTTATACCTGATTGGAGCCTATAGACTGGCAGTCTATTCCAGGTCTATTTCAGGTCTGAAGATGTTTGACAAGCATGGGGCTAGAAGCCCCACCCTGTTCTTTGCAGGGCCCAGAAGAGCAAGAGAAGGTTGTTGGGGTACTGGGAAGTCAGAGGGGTCAAGGAAGCCTCCCCGATCACCTGCCAGGACATATGGGGCAAGAAGACATCCAGTCCTAGATTTGGCAGCATAGTGACTGCTCACCTGAAACTGACCTTGTCCAGGTATTTTCATTTCTCAAAGGAACAGAGAGCTCTGCCTCTGCAGCATCGTAGAACTAGAGTCATAAACACAAATGCCCGTTCCTAGAAATGGAGCCCCCACATCCTCCACATACCTGTCCTTCCTTCCCATTTCCTCATCCCCAATACCACCCTAAATACCACCATTATTGCTGAAATAACAATAAAAATAAAAGCTGCCTTTGATTTTGGAGTTTTGAGTGGGTAATTGAAAACGAAGTTAAAAATACAGTGATTATGGATTGGAGCAGGTTAGGCTGCCTCTGAACATGTGGGCAGGACACCCTGTGGGGGTGGGAATTGAGTGAATTCTCACGGTGGAGGCAGGTATAAAACGTTATGAGGAGACTATGGGGTTTGGGGAACCACCAGAAACTCCAAGGCTAGGTGGAGCCTGGTAAGCAGGTCCATTGAGGCCAAACTGACATTGGGCAAGTTAAATAGCCTCCTGCCTCAGTTGCAGACTGAAAGAGTCCTAGATACTTTACGACTAACCAAAGCAGGAAAGATAATCTGTTCGGGACTGGACAGAGGAGAGGTTTTATTATTCCTGTGATTGAATCTTCCAGGAATGTAAGGCAGACGTTCCCCTTTTTACCTTCTCTTCCCAAATTGGTGCCCTCAAAAGCATCAAAAAGAGCACGAAGTGGGGAGACACAACTGTCTTGGAGCCCTTGAGCGGGGTAGGGTAGGAAGGAGTCCGTTTCTGGAAATGCTTGCCCAATTGCCAGTTCCTCGGAAGCATCGAGGGCCCAATCCTGTCTCCTTGAGATGCCGCTATTCTTTCGAGTCCCCAAGAGCTGGGAGACCGTCTTGTCGTTGACTATTCAGCCACCCTCTCACACTTTAAAAATGAAAGTCCGTGGGGGCGAAAGGGCCTTTAATGATGTTTTTTTGTTTTCACGAAATAAAATCTTTTGTTTTTATTTTAAACTAGCAGCGTGCCCACCTCCCGGTCCTTCCAGATGTTTGCAATAAAATGGCAGGTTTTGCCTTTGGGACTGGGAATAAAATTTAACGGCCTTTACCCTGTAATTATTCTCTTAGCTCGCCCTTCATAAATTTATCTGCTTTCTATTGGCATTGGAGCAGGAGACGAACCAAAGGGGAGAAAGCCCGGATTTTATATTTGAGACTATAAAAAAGCGTCACCTGGTTTCCTCGCCTTCGGCTGCCACGGTGCAGCCGGGACAGCCGGCCCGGCGAGCTGCAACATAGCGCTATTGTTCGCTGGCCTCGGTCTGCGCAGGAGCCGGGCCCTTCCACAAAGGGGGCCTTGTGTGGCCAGGCCCAGAGCGCCCGCGCCCAAGGGGCGAGGATATCCTGTTCCCCTAGGCCCAGCTCCTCTTTCCCTTGGGCTACCGCGCAACCGGACAGCCGGACCTTCGCATTCAGTCTGCGCCCACTGGGCGCCAGCTCCGGCCCCACCAGCCTTCGGAGGAAGCAAAACGAGCCTACGCTGAGCCCGCTCCGGCGCCCGCCGGGAGCGTGAGTGAGGAGCCTGCCTTCAGATACCCAGGCGCTACGGAATGGCTGGCCGGGGACACGAGGAGCGTGGGATTCCTGGGAGGCTCTGGAGTCCCTTTTCCCTCCTCACCTTGCTTCGGCAGGGCCGAAAGGTATAGCATTCAGCACTCTCCGGGGCTCAAAGTTGCTTGGCAAGCCATGTGCCCCAACCCAAAGGCAGCTGGCTTTAAATCCACAGTGGTGCACCTAGAAATTAATGTGGGTACCCCAGCAACTACCGTATACTTGTACAGGAAGCTTGCAACTACAAGGTTCATGCATGTATGTATCGCGCGTGGCTACGCAAAGCCATATGTATATGTATCTGCTAGCGCACAAGGCATGTACAAACCGTGTACACTTACATGCCTGTACCCACACGTGTACCTTTCTAGAATCAAATACGCATGGAGAAATAACACATGCTTGAGTACACAGCGTCACACACAGGTATGGAGAAAATTCTAACCACATACTCAGTTGTCCCCAAAGTCTGCAGAAATCCCACGCATTCCTCTTGCTGCATCTCGCCCCTGTCCAGTTACCTCAGGCTCTCCCTGGGCTTCTTAAGCTAAATCCCTGTGGCCGATTGAGACCCCCTCCTCTACATCTGCGCGGTCAAGGTCTCCACCGCAACAACAAAAGGGAAAAGTGAGGGGCGTGTAGCCCGGAGGCCTCGCCCTGGAGAGAGCCACCCAGTGCTGGGGCAAGACCAGGGCTTTCCCCAAAGCCTCTGGGAACTGCAGCAGGGACTGGCAGGCCGGGGCAGTAAGAAGTGGTGGGGCCAAACGGGAGCAGCAGCGTTTTGTTTTGTTTTGTTTTGAACTGCGCCCAGCCCCCTCCACCCTGCAGCCAGCCAGCCTCCGGCCAGCAAGTTAAACCTCTAGGGCTAGACATGTCCTAGGTGAAGCGTTATTTTGGGTTCTTATCAGTCCCCAGGCCCCCAGCTCTTCCAGGTTGCCCTCTGATTGTGACTCCATCTCCTCCTTCCTGGGGGTTTACAGGTGCTTGGCTAAGCGAGGCTAAGAGTTCCTCCACCCTCTCCTCCCCAGGAAGAATTATCTAAAGCTTCAAACCCACTGCCATCTAGTCGATTCCGACTCATAGCAACCTTTTAGGACAGAGTAGAACTACCCCCACAGTGTTCCCAAGGCTGTAATCTTATGGAAGCAGTCTGCCACATCCTTCTCCGGGGGAGCGGCTGGTGGGTTGGAACCGCCCACCTTTCGATTGGCAGCCCAGCGCTTTAACTACTGCGCCACCCGGGCTGCTTATCTAAAGCTTACAGGGGTGAAAAGGCGGCAAAAGCGCCAGGCCGCGAAGTCTGGTTGGCTCCACCCAGAAACTGAGCCGAAGCGCAGTCCGTCTGGGGACACTGGGACATAAAGAAGGTTCCTAACTTAGGTAAGAGGCTGGCAGAAGTGGGGCAGGGAAGAGGGGCGGCTAGTGCTCGGAAATGGTGCTCAGCACGAAGACCAGCCACTAAGGGCAAGCATTAGGGCTGGAAGTGATACTTTTTTTTTTTTTTTTTTTTTTTGTCAGACGTGGTTGAATCTCACTTGTCAGTAATAAAACGGTCTCCTAGAAGCAAAATGTCCTCTGTGAAACTACGGGAGCCTGCCAGGTCCTGAACCTTCAGAAACAAGCGTCGACCCGTGGATATTTACAGCCTCATTACAGATCAATCTCTCCCTCTCCCGGAGTGGAGAACAAATTGTCCGTAACTCAAGCAACATGGAAAACAAATCTCCACACTGGACCGGGTCGCGCAGCCTGGTGGAGGGGCTGGGGAATTAGATGCCCCGGAGGAGGTGCAGGGCCGAGCTCAGGGTACCAGGGGTGGGCAGACTTGTGCTTGGCTCCACCCTCCGACTGGGGCGGGTGTTGGAGGTGGTGCCGGCTAAGGGCGTGAGCTAGGTCATGGGAGGCGTTTTTACGTGGTTTTGGCCCATAATTACTAGGCCAGCTCTTGAACCCTCCCTGAGAGAAACCTAATCAAAGGTGGTAGGAAAGAATCGGAACTGCTGGGTGGTACGCCTAGTTTCCAGCGACGTCCGAAACTGCTTGGGGTTGGTAGATTACTAACATGGGGCAGCTCGTTGCTGAGACAAATGAGCCTTCAAAATGGTTGTTTTATACCCGATAGCCCCTTTAGAGCAGAGACACACCTGTGGATGTCTGTGGAGAGGCCAATATTGCCAAAGCCTTGGGTCTGCTACTGGGGAAACAGTGGGGATCAACTTCACCCTGAAAGCGCTCTCACAGTTGCAGGAGGCTTTGCACTCTGACCATAGCCAAGTAACCTGGAGAGGCAGGGAGCCAAGAAAGTTGTCTATCCCTAACCAGAAAAAATATATATTCATTTAATTCACAGACTTCCAGGATCTGCTGGGACAGCCAACAAAGCCAGGAGAAAGAAGGCTCTCTCAGAGCACAACAACTGGGAATCCAGTTCTCCCTAATTCTCACTGGTGTCTGCAGCACTGGGCCCAGGAAATTTGAGGACTCTAACCTGGCAGGAGCCCTGGTGGTAGAGTGGTTAAGAGTTTGGCTGCTAACCAAAAGGTTGGCAGTTCAAATCCACCAGCCGCTCCTTGGAAACCCTATGGGGCAGTTCTACCCTGTCCCATAGGGTCGCTTTGAGTCAGAATCCACTCGACAGCAACCAGTTCTTCTGATTCGGCAAGGGCTGGTGGCACTAGAATGGGCCTGGAACTGTCCCTGTTATCTCTATCCTTGACGTCCCTCGTTGCTGGAAAGAGAACTTCTGACCCACCTGACAAAACAGCAGAAGGCAATGACGTCCAGAGGCCTCTCCTTCCAGGAAAAGCAGAGAGAGAAAAGACAAAAAATGTTTATTTGCATAGCCTTCCTCTTGCCACCAAGTCTGTCTGTATCTCCTTTCTTTCGGGTCTGCCCCGCTTATGAAGAGCTAATATTTATTGAGCTTTTACCCTGTGCCAGGTGTGGTGCTAAGTGTTTTTACGTGGGCTAACTCATTCCACCCACTTCAAGTCCTACGAGCCAAGAACTAGCCCCCTTTCACATATGAGAAAACTGATGTACAGAGGGGTTATGTGACTTGGCAGGGGTCACACAGCTTTTAACAAAGGTAATATAGCTCTAGGGCCAAAATTATTAATCAGTGTAACCTGGGAGGCACAAACAGCTTCTGCTCAGCTACTAACTGAAAGGTTAGAGGTTCAAACCTACCCAGTGGCACCATGGGAGAAAGGCCTGGCGATCTGCTTCTGAAAAGATTATAGCCCAGAAAACCCTATGGAGCAGTTTTACTCTGTGACACATGGGGTATGAATTGATGGCAACAGGTTTGGATTTTTTTTATTGTTATTGTTGTTATTTTATATCCCCAGCAGGAATCCCTGGATGTCCCAAACAGTTAAGCACAGGGCTACTAATGGAAAGATTGGTGGCTGAATCCACCCAGAGGTGCCTTGGAAGAGAAGCCTGACAATCTACTTCCAAAAGATCACAGCCGTGGAAAACCCTATGGAGTACAGTTCTACTCTGAAACACATGGGGGTCTCTATGAGTCGGAATGGAACTACATGGCAACTGGTTATACCCCCAGCCTTGCTCAGTGCACAGGCACATACATGCAACTTGCATCCTAGATTCTATCTGGCTGCAGATTACCCAGCAAAGCCTATGCAGTAAGAGAGGGTTTGGGGGAGAGGGTGACATCCTGTTATACAAGCAAAAATTAAAAAGCCCACCTGGATCCAAAAACACACAGGAGGCGTTCCCAGCTTGAGCGCAGCATCCTTACTGGGATAAAGGGACAGGAGCTCCCATCTCCTCTTCCTTCAAGGCAGGCTCAGGCCAGGCAAAGCAGAGTAGAGATCACAGCAGGAGTCGCAGTGGTTGATTCTGGGGAGGGAGTTGAGGACCGTTGTCTTGGGCAAGCTCGGTCTAGGAGGATGAGGGTGCCAAACTCTCTTTGGGCTGGCAGGGCTCCTTGGGCCTGCCTCTGGCAGGCCTCCCTGGCAGACTCACCTGCCAGTACCCTTGCCTCCCAGCGCTTGGGCCGACTCAGGTTGGGAGTCTTCACCTTAGAAGCGTTCTCTTCCCGGGCTCGCTGTGTAGCTCAAACTGAAAGTCACTAGTTCCATGAAGCCTTTCTCCATCCTGCCCTACTAGTAATATCTCACTGGTGGATCCCTCACACTTGTGTCCTGGTAAGTGAATTATTAGGAGGTGATTCGGTTAGGGGGAAGCAATAGGAAGTCCCCGGATCCCCCAAGCTCAGTTCTAAGCACCTGACCACTTTGAGTAGAACTTGTCCGTGCATTCTTGGACGGTAGTCAGTGCTATGGCAGACTGCCTCTGCCCTCAGATGGGAGCTTCCTGAGGACAGGGCATGGAAGCCATCCCCATAACTCCATGGCCACCAGCAAGATGTCGCTTCCTACACAGGGCTCTCTCTCTATATATACATATATATAACCCCCAGTCGTTATCTATGTAGCTCAGATGCGCCTGAAATGCAAATACAGAACGGGTCCATCTCTCAGAACAGTTACAGGCACCAGTTTTCCATTTCTCAGAATAGCTGAGGACTCTGAAATTAGGTTTGCCGCGGGAGAGGGGCAAAGGGAATATTAGATCCTTGGGGCAGGAGCATAAGGGAACAGAACCCCAGAGGTCAGAAGACAAACATCGGCTTGGGGCACAAAGTGTTTTGCTTAATTTGACAGGAATGCGGAGTAAGGCAGAGGCCCCTGGCGACCAAAAAGGCCCCCCTCCCTCTCCTCAGGAGGTGGGTTGGGCGGAAAGTACTGACCTGCCATCAGAGTCTCCACTGCTCAAGGGGCACGCCTCAGCAGTGAGTCCGGGGCGGCTGTCGGGCTCTGCAGAGATTCTCCAGTTGGGGGATGGGCGGGGACCGAGTTTGGTCACATCTTGGCGCCTGGGTGGCTGCATCCTCTCTCGACGAGGCCGCAAGTCTAGCTCTCTTCCCCCTATCCCCCGCTCCCATCCCCAGCTAAGGCTTCGCGCTGAGCTGCCTAGGGGAGCCGAGACTGCGGGCGTGAAGGGTTCTGCCTGGGGAACCGAGACAGTCACTGGAACCGCCTGCTCTCTAGCCCTAGTCGGCGGCTTCCTGCGGGATGGATCCAGGAACAGAGGAAAGACGATGAAACGCAAGAAGACCCCCACCACGACCATTTTTCCCTTTTCCGGATTTTGGGTTTCTCAGTGGAATGTCGGCAGCCTCTCCTCTTGGGCTATTTTTTCTCTCCTCCTGATGGCATATCTAGTCTCACTAGCACACTTGCTCCTGGCAATTTCTTGTCCAGTTAGTATACGGTTGGTCTGGTTTCCTTGGTGTGGGTGATTCCCAGTCATGAGCTTGGTGCTGCTCCTCAGTGTCCCTCCTGCCCTCACTAGTAACTGCCGCCCATGTCCGTCCACCCCACTGGGGACCTTCCCTCATGCCGCAGTTGTAGTTTTTGCAGCCAGCCAGTTGACTGCAACTGCTGTACTAGCCTGAGACTCCGGCTTGCCATTTTTCTATTTTTCCAGAATTTTTACATCATGACTGGTTGCTTAGCTTCCCTATGTCTGGGCTGGGCAGACCATGGGGGAAGGATGTGAGTGAGTGGGGGTGTAGGACAGGCAAAGGAGGGGAAAGGTATTGGTGGGTAGGACCCACTGAGTCCCCTCGCCAGAGCTGTGGCTCCTGGGAGACCCCTGAGAGCTTTAATAGTGGACAGCTTGTTTTTCTCCCAGTTTCCCACAAGCACACTCCATGGAATTTATTTGGGTGTAGCGCTGCAGGTAGGCAGGCGGGCTAGTGGCCTCCTTTGAGCCTGAGAAACTTGGATTGTGGCCTTTTAGGACTGAGAGAGACTCAAGAAAGTAAAAGCCAGGGAAACAGAAGGAAAGAAAGGATGGAAGAAAAAGCCAGAAGGTAAGAAAGAAAAAAGAGAAAGAAAGGGAAAAAGACAAAAGGAAAGAAAACAAAGAGTAATAATAAAATTTAAGGAAAGAGATCAGGACTGCTTTCACCTCATGAATCCCTGACCTCATCCCTGGCCATGGCATAAAATCAGTGTCCCTCATCCTGTCTCATCTTCCCCAAGCAGCTTGGCACTAGCAGGATTTGGGTTGAGTCAGGGCAGAGGGCCAGGGGGTCCTGGAACAGAGTCTTCCCTAGCAAACACATCACCATAGCAGAGCCCCCCTCTCGCACCCGTGGCCCACTATTCTGGGTTTAAAGCCCAGGAACAATCTAGACTCCGGCAGAGAAATGGCCTGGCTGGGCCAGCCAGCCAGTACAAGGGCAGCACTGGAGGTGCCTCCTGCAACCCTCTCCCCAGGCCTGTATGTGCTGAATACAGAATCCTCACACAGTCACAGGGTTGGGGTTTATGATGAACCCTTCATTAGACTTTGCTTCTACACAAGACAGAATTGTTGGGGGGGTGGAGGGCAGGTTTCTCCCTAGGCCGGTGCCTCTCTTTTCTCTTTGGAAGGAGGAAAGCAGCGGTCTCCGTTAGAGAAGAGAAAGGGTGAAATTATGGGGAGAGGACCGGGAGAAAGGGCTGAGGGGAATCGGAGACTCCAAGCAGGCCCCTAGGGCGGTGGGAGTTTGGCCAAGTCTGCAGAGGAGGGAGGGCCGGCTGGCGAGATGTCAGGGTGGGAGGAGTTGGTGGGAGGCTTGCGGTGGTTCACTAGCGCTTTACCTAGTTTAATATTCTCCCGAATCTTTATCCAATTTGGGGTTATTAGGCAAAGTGCCGGCAAAGGTTGCATGTCTGCCTTTCAGTAAATCCCTGCGCTTTCGATCGCCGGTAAGACAGAAGGGAATCAGTTGACACCGGCCCTCCACCCGCCGTTTGCAGCTGCCCTCACCCTCCACTGGCAGGGGAGATGGTGGGGGTAAACCAAGTTTTCCTCTTGAAGGTCAGGGGGTGGTCTTCTCTCAGAGCTCACCCCCCTCTTCCAAATCACTTCGCTGAACCTAGATCTCTAGCCTTAGCTTCTCCTCCAGCACGGTCTTCCCCTCCCCCCACCCCCACCTCTCTACACCTTCTCTTGCAGCATCTTCAGGGCAAAGACAAATAAAGCCCAGCTTCCTGCCTGCGTTGAATCGCGTCGACTGGGGCGCTGGGGGGAGGGGAAGAAAAAACCCTAGCGAAGAGGAATGCGCTACAAACCCGGGAGAACGGATGTGCCAGGCGCCCCGGGCCCGGCCCTGCCCAGAAAGCCGTTTCTCAGCGTTGCACCCTCGGCATTACATTGTTTTCTTCCCGGTCCAATCACCTTTTAACAACAACAACAACAACAAGAACAAAAATTTAAAGAAATAGGAATTGCTGCATTGCAACATCAAACGGTCGCTTTCTGGTGCATCTGGAACAGCGGGAGGTGGCGGGAGACAGAGGGGAACAATGGTGGAGCCACAGTTGCCCAACTTCAACGTGTTCTCAACAGTGAATTTTGGCCAGTGTATTTCAGATTTTCTTCCCCTCCAACTTCCCAGTGAGCGCAGTGGAGAAGCGCGTAGCTGCGCTTGTTCCGAGCGCGGCCAGAAACCTTGCCCAGACCACCTCTGCGCGCCTCGTGGGGACTCAGAGCCCTGAGGCTCCTGCGGAGACTCGAACTCAAGGAGGGCGCAGGGGTAGGAGGGGAGGCGACAGGGTGAGAAGGAGAATGAAGTGGGCTGATCCTGGACCCTGGGTGTCGGCTTCCCGTCAAGTCACCAAATTACCCAAATAAACCGCGGAGATGCTACAAAATCGCCAGGTCCCCCACTCGTCTGGTTTAGAGAATCTCCTTGTCAGTATCTCCTGCGTTAGGCTGGCAGGCCGCTTCTGCTCCGCCAGAAGGTCTGAAGGAACTAGGCTAAGATCTGAATTATTCGGGGGACCCGGGTCTGTCCCAAGTTTTTCAGGCGGAGGGTAGCGGGGCTCTGGATTGTGAATTTCTTATTATGTGACCCGGCCATCTGGCCGACTATACAAGTCTGGTGGAAGAGGGCTGATCTTTCCAAAAGTGGAGCGCTAGGCGGGCGCCGGCCGCGCAGAGGGCTCGGAAGTGCGGAGCCCGCGCCCGCGCCGGAAGCCGCTGGAGGCGCCAGGCGAGTTTTCAGGGTTTCTGCAGCCAAAGCAGCTGAATTTAGGTCAGGTTAAGTCCCCGCCGCGACCCGACTTTTGCCGGGGGAATTATAGTGGAGCCAAACGGCAGAGACGAGAGATGAGCAAACTATGCAGGGACTGAGCGCTCCTTCTCTCGGGCTCTTCGGGACCTGCCTCCCGAGCAAGGAGCTCAGGGGGACCGCTACGTCCCCATGCAGCTCCCCGCGCCCTTGAGTTGGGCCCCAGGGGCAACAGCAGTACTCGGCTTCTCCCAGACTACGAAGGTCTTTTCTTTCCTGGAAAGATCGAGTGCGCAATATCATCCAACTGCACGCAATCTGAATTGTCTTTGTGTGGCCATTTCTAATTCTTCATTTCAGATTTTCCTTCCAGAGCAGGATTGGTTAAAACAGGCAAGCGAGCGACTGTTCCTTGTTGCCCTAGATTCGGTGTCTCCCAGTCGCCCGCAAGATTGCGCCTGGGACTAGAAAATTGTCACCCCCTTGGGAGACAGAGAAGGCAACAGGGTGTTGTGCTTCCCGTTTCTATATAACAGAGGTCCCTAAAACTTCGCCGACTGGTCCCAGGCCACTGAGCGGCAAAGTTAGGACCCTAACCCAGGTCAACTAAAACATTTTCATTACCACTCTCCAGGGGTGATTCCACCCACTTCGTGTTCTCTTCCCCCATTTCCATCAGTCGAAGTCACCCGGCCCGGGGCAGCCCGAGCATCTCGACGTGGGGTTGTGCACACCGCCCTCACGCGCACCGGGCATCTCACCTCAGCCAGGCAGGTGCAGAGGTGGCGGGCGCGGCAGCCGCAGGGTCGTACCGCCGAAGGGCAGGAGCAGGCTGGCCGCCTCCTTCTGCTGCCCGGTGGCTGAAGGGGCAGGAGAGGGGGAAACAGGACTGGGGAAACAGCCGTCAGCGGGCCAGGGCCCCGCCTCCAGGACACAAAGTCCAGGAAACCTCGGAACTTCCCATTGTCGGAGAGCTTCACTAAACGAATTGTTCCTATAATTATGGAGCTGAGAAGAAGAGCGAACAACTAGGGGATTGAGGAGAAGAGCAGACTTGGGTAGGCTCTGGTGAAGCCCGGTGCCGGGAGCCTGGCAGCCGGAAAGTGTTGCAGGAACTGCTCAACGAGCTGGGCACCGCGAAGAGAGAAGAGCGCAGCGTCCCAGGTCCTGCCAGCGCCTCCCAGCGCATAGGTCATGAAGCTGAGCAGTCGGTATCGAAGGCTGTCCGGGCTTGGGCTCTTGGGTTCTGGGTGGGAAAGGACCGGAATCCGACGGTGGAAGGCGCCTTCAGAAAGCGCCTCTCCCCTGGAAGACCAGGTGCCAGGCTACAAGCACCAAGTTCCCCAGTTTTTCAAGATTAAATTTGTCCACGATCCCCACTGTAGAGAGTGGTCAGTGGTGAAGCTGCCCCCTTCCTGGGCTGCGCAGAAGCCACCCACTCCCTCCCCTTCCCTTAGATATTTGCCAGGCCCTTTCTGCAAATCTCTCCTGTCCCACTTTTCCAGCACATGCCTTCCTGCAGCGCCCACCATCCTTACTCCTATCGAGCGCTTTGGGGTGGATTCCCGAAAGGCCCAGGGACTCTCTGAACGTTTTCTATTCTTCTCACCACACTGGGTGAGAAACTGGCCGCTTTCTCTCGGTAAACAGCCGCGCACTGGTGTGCCATGGAGTCTTGGGGTAACCTTGCACAAGCCTCTTGATTACCAAGCCCACATTCTTCATTACTAAAATTGGTGTGACTAGGACAGCATAAAAGAGCTTTACGGTTCCTGCGATCGGTCACTTGTGAGCCTGAATGCCCACCCGAGCACATTCCACACGTGTGCACATTCACACACCTTCACACATTTGCCTCCCGCCATCTGCGTCCTGCGAACACCAGTCCACAGGCCCACACTGCCTGGCCCTTTCTTCCTCCCCTACTACTTTCCCGGCTTGCTGGGCTGGTTTCTGCTGGCTGATTAATGACCCCAGATAGTGTAAGGAATTTGGCTTCTCCCGCTCAGCATTTTCAATTCCTTAATTTGTCCCTAGGTGACCGTTAGCGATCTCGGCTGTAGATCACGTCGGGGGCGGGCCAGGTATAGCGAGCAGCTGATTCAACACTGTTGAGTTAGGGTTTGGTTTCGTTTTTTAAAGGCGATTCAGAAAGTAGCCCCCAGAGAACTTCAAGAAGGCAGCTAGCGGCCACAGAGGTCCTTGCGCTAGATGCCTTTCGGTTGTCACCACTCTCATTCTCTATTAAGAAAGCTCTAGCAAATCACTAAGTCCCTCTGGGCCTTAACCTCTGATGTGAGTGGGGCAGGCGGGTGAGGAAATTGAGGCTCACAGGTGTCCTGCCCCAATTCAGCAGCCTGTGGGAGAACTGCGCTCTGCAACAGGCCTGTTTCCCGAGTGGACCCTGGATACACCTTTCTGGTGGTTAACAAGGAGTCTGCAGGGAGGAGAGACCCCACTCACCCTGGAACTCCTCCAGAAGCAACTACAGTTGAACATTTTTCTAGCTGTTAGGGTTAGAAACAAGTTAGGCTCCCTTGCACTGCCCCCCATCACCACCTCTGCATAGAGTCAGCCATCCCCTTCTGCCCCCATTCTTAGTCCTGATCACTGTGGAATCTCATTCAAAGAGGGGATATTGTCCCTTCTGACAGGGGTGGGGGTGGAGTCTGAAATACCCACAGGTTGCCCCTAACAGCTGCTGCTGTTTCTTTGGTAATTTTGGCTTTAGTGGAGCTTTCAAAATAATCCTTTCCTACCCCCTCCCCCTTTCTGATTAAGCAGGCAGCTTTCCTGAGGGCAAAGCTATTGGAGACCTCACCTTCTGAAGGCCTCAGGGTCTCCCTAGTTCTAAGGGAGTATGAGAGGAGGTGGGAGAGGTGGTAGTTGAGGAAGGGGAGAGAAGAGTGGTGAGGGAAAGGGAAGGGGGCAACAGTTTCTGCCCTTGTTTTCCTGGGTCTTTCAGGCTGGGGCAGACTGATCCTGTTAAGTGGAGACAGAAATCAGCTTGTCCCTCCTCTGTGGTGACTGGGGCACTGGCTGGTTGCTCCCTCCAGCTTGCTATCCCTTGGGAAATGGTCTAGGGGAGGCAGGAGGAAGAGAGTTATCAGCATCCCCTACGTGACAGCAGGCTTGGCTGGGGCACAGGAGAGGAGGCTCTTTCAGTTCCCTCAGAGGGATAAGGACTTGGGGTCCACTGAGTGGCAAGAGCGAGAGCCCCTGAGCTCTAAGACCTTGGCACTGGTTCGTAATTTTTAAAGACACTCATCTTTGGGAATAAAATACATGTTTTTGTAAACAAACCTAGGGTACGAGACTAGTTTCAGCTAGAGTGGGAACTGGGGCTTCTGCCCTTTCTGGAACTGGCAATCCTTTCCCAAATAAAGGCCCTAAGCTCTCTTGAAAATTTCAGCCATTCTGTGAAAACGCTGACTGAGGCTGGCGGTCTGCTAACCGGGTTAACTCGCCCTTCTGCAGACCTGTGAAACCCAAGCAGTACATCTCCTAGAGAGAGAGTAAGGGAGTGTAGGAGTGTGCGGGATGAAATCAGCTGAAGAGAACTGTACAGAAACATGAGTTGTGACCTGTGAGGGAAGTAAGAACGTGACCAGAGTAATGCATTTGCTTTTACTGGCTGACTGACAGGCTTCAGTGGGGATTGGATAAGTTCACCAAGTGGTTGCAGAAGGGCTGGGCCGCAGGGAGGGGAATGGAGGGAGGGGGCTGCTCAGAACTAGAAGGCTGAGAGATAAAGAAAACCCCCCTGTATTCTGTGCACACAGTTCTTTGTCAAAAATAGATTATATATAGATATACTACAAAGGTTTACACAAGCTTATCTGACAAAAAAAAAAACACAAAAAAAACTCTTGCCTTGGGCAGACTAGATATGTATTTTTTAACCAAAATCACCTTGTGTATGCCTATGTAGTATGCAAGTTCATTCATTTACTCAACAAATAATCAATAAACTTCTACAGGGCATTTTGTTAGGTTTTCCTCTGGAGGTATGTGCGTGTGTGTGTCTGAATACTGATTCAAGCAGCAAACTCCCATTTGGCTTCATGGCAGGTTTGTGAGACTTTCAGCTCTGAACTCTCAGAGTGACACACACACACACACACACACACACACACACACACACACACACACACACACACACACGTTGGGCTATTGCCAGAGGTGGTAACGAGTCTGCTGGCGCCCTAGGAGTTCACACTTTTCCTTCTGTGCAGTTGTGGAAGTGGAGGAGGAGCAACTTTGAGCTCCAACTTTCAGTCCTACTACCTTTGGGTGTAATGCTGAGAAGCAGAGTATGCTAAATCCCTTTTAAATAATGCTTTTCATTACTAAATCCTGTTCCTCTTCCAGGAGCATTCTAAGGTGCTTGAGAACCAAAAACGCTGTAACCAATGAATTCGTTTTCAGTGTACAGGCCAAAAAGGAGAGACTGATTCAGGGCAAGTTCCATAGCTGCGCACTTCAACAGCATGTGCGCACACACGATTACAGGCATGCCTATACAAACGCACTTATGTAAAGTGTCAACACACCTAGGAGAAAAATCAGAATGGGGCAGGGGGAGCGAGAGTGGCGTCAGAAGTTTTCCTTACTTACAAATTCAGAAATTCTACAAATTAGCTCAAAATATCACTTGGTTTTTTAACAGTCATCTTCATGTGTCCTTACCAACTTGACTGCTACGTCAGCGCACATTACCAAACCAGCAGACCTATTTACTGGACATGTACCAGAGAAAGTGCTAGTTGTTTGTGGCTTTATGGTATAGACAACAAGTGCACATCTACACTCCCTGGTGTCTAATGCTCAATCTCTTGCCTGCAGGAGCTAGCGGACCAGGCTTGGCAGCCTTTGGGTGGGCATTTGCATGTACAAGCATACCCCTGGGCAATGACTTTGACTTCTACCATTCACGCCAAGCAAAGGGAGGTATCAGTGTAGGGATTCTGTCTGAAGCACATTTTTAAAAAAATCTAATTGGGAGAAGGGGTGTGTGACAAAGGGATGGAGAGGAAGGTAAAACGACCTAAGTGATAGAAAAGCCAACCACATGCAGCAATGGAAAGTAACGCCGCTGGAAGGATGGGAGGCAAAGCTACGGGAAGTTGGAGAGGGGGTTGACCACCACCTGAAGTCATCCACAGGCCGCTGTGCTCAAGCATAACCCCCGCGCCGTGGCCAAAGTGGGTAAAATTCACTCAACACGGAAACATGGAGAGGGCATTGTGAGCTGGAGCTTCTTCTTTTACGGATTCAGAGGAGACTGTAAACTGTACAGGGCTTTTCCATTTGCCCAAGCCATGTCTAATGAAGTAGAGAATGGAGAAAATGACCCAGCTCTATCACGCTGAAAACATCTTCACTTTCGCCTTAAACTAGTGAAGCAAACGGGTTTTCCTTTCCTGAATATCGCCCTCATTTTTCCTTCTAGCTTTTGGGAATGCAGCCTCATACTTAAACGCGCACAATCATCTCCACTGCACCTGCAAAGGGGAGACAGGTTCATACCCCTGCGGCG
Source organism: Dugong dugon (assembly GCA_030035585.1). NCBI lineage: Eukaryota > Metazoa > Chordata > Mammalia > Sirenia > Dugongidae > Dugong > Dugong dugon. Next base: position 161,390,578 of record CM057462.1, read on the forward strand.
TCGGGTCGCCAAATTACCGCGGCTACGACAGTGGAAGAGCCCTGGCCGCGGGCTTCCCTCCCCAGCCGAGATTCAACGGCAGGGTGCTCAGTGATGTGGGCCCGTGCGGGAAGCGAGGCGAGGTGGTCTGAGCGCCTGAGGCGCTCACCGGCGCCGGGGTGAGGCTGGAAAGGGACACCAGCCGCTGGCTGCTCTAACGCAGCCTACAATGTGCAGCTCTGTTCTTTCTACCCGTCTCGGAAGCACAGAGAGTCTCCTTTCGCACCCAGTGAAGCGCAGGGTAGACGTGTGCGACTCCGGCACGGCCGCGATATTCAGACGCAGACCCGGCTGTTGGCGCCTGTCTTTGTCTCAGGCGGGGAACCGTTGCGCGGAGCTCGGAGTGGGGCGGGGGAAAAATAAAGAGGCGTCTGGGACAGCTTCCTGGCCTAAGCCCTCAAGGAAGCCAACTTCGCCCCGCGGGCTACTTCGGACCCGACGCTTCCTGCGATTTCACACGCTGGAAACAAACGCAGGGGACCTCGACGACGGGCACCTCGAGCGTGGGCGGCCTGTGACCCCCCCTCGCGAGGTTTCCGAGCAAGGACTTGTCCTCTCCCAAGCCTCACAGCGCTAACTCCCATGTGAGCGGCCGCCCGAGCGTGTACGGCAACTGGCGAAGGGACAAAAACACGCCATATGGCGATAAAAAAGGGTTGAGTCTCCCCATGCACCCTATCCTGGGTCTCACCCTCTTCTTTGTCTTTTGGCGAAAAACAAATTCTGTTTTGAGCTTTAATTTTTTTTTTTTCTTTCATATTTTGAAGAGCGACTGTCCCTCCCTTCCTTCCAATAAGGACTTACGCCACAGGGCACAACTTGAGGCGAAATGCGCCCGCGCGTGAGAATCCCGTGGAGCCTGCTGGGCAGTGTAGGCCCCAGGCCTCGGATCCGCCCAGTTTGCGCCCCTCGCCCGAACACACAGCGAGAGGAGGGCTGGCCCCGAGGAGGGCCACGGGACGGGGTCGTGGTTTAGGCCGAAACCAAGCTCTTCAACAAGCCCACTTGATCTGCGTTCTCTACCTGGCATTTTCTGTCTCAGGAAACCCCCTCCCTTCCTAATTTCTGAGGGTGCCTCCCTCTTTGACAAGATGGGAAAAGGCTTGAATGGGACCGAGTCCCCGCCGCTCTTTTGTAGAGCGGGGATATGACCTTGTTTGAGTCTCACTGTTCCTGGGTTCTTGGGCTGCCGCCAGAATACACGCACACAAAGGGGCAACCCCCCAAGGACTGCGCGGGAACGCCCACGGTTCAGGGAGTAGCTGCTGTTTGCTTTCTTTTCACAGATTTTATCTTCTGGCACATTAAGGTCTTAGGGGCTCTTAAGGCTAAGTTGTTAACCACCTTGGGTCGGGAACAGCACGAAGGTTTCGGACAGTATGCACATAGCGCAGTCAGCGAGCCTGAATCCCGTCTCAAGGCAAAGCGCCTCACTCCCCGACTGGCCCAGGCCTCGCGTTCCGGCGCTGGGAGAAGGCGGGCCGCCCGGGCTGGCTCTGCGTCCTAGCGGCGGGTCGAGGGTGCTCGGCGGGCCGAGATGCCCAGATTCGGGCGCGGGAAACGCAGCCCTTTTCCTTCGCACCCGGAACGAACCACGGGGCGCACTCGGCTTGTGAACGTGAGCTTTGGGGCGCAGCTAGACTCCAGGGACAGGCCTGGGAGCCGGAGTTTCCTTGGCTGGACTCAGAGAACGGCTTCGCAAGTCCCACGCCCCCTCCTCCATTTGCTAACAAGTCTGCGAGATTGGGGCGGAAGCTGCGAGTTTGGGAAGGGGGGGGGGGGGCTGGCTCGGCCGGGTTCTGTGATTCCCTGCGCTCGCAGGAGCTTTTGCATTGTTTGAGGTCGTTAGTGTCCCGCGACTCGCTGTCTGCAGCTCCTGCCCCGCTGCCTCCTCAGCTTCTGAGGCGTTCCTTCCATTTCAAAGGAAAACTGTTGTGATTGTTTTAAACCCTCCTGCAAATTCACGTGGTTTCGACTCTTGGCCCATTGAGAAAGTTGTAAGGCTTAATTCTTAAAACTGCCTTCCCCCCTTCTCCTTTTCTCACCCCTCAACCGCAGATAAAGAAACTGAGCACATAAAGGAAAAAGGGTAGTAAAATCAGTAATAGTATGTAGTGAGGCAAATGAACGTTAACAGTCACAAGACTGCCCCCAGGTGATGGTTTTCGGCAATAGCCATAATTTCTGGGGCAATTTTAGGTCGCTTTATCTTTTTTTTCAGACAATGTCATCTGTGGTCGAATCCAAACGTTTACTTTAATCCCCACAAGAAGAGGAGAAATGGCCCGGAGGAACTTTCTCCTGCCCACAGATGCTGAAGAATCTGCTCAATTTGGCTTTCTAGTCCCACTACCGTTTATGGTACTCACTACGTTTATGATAGCCGTGCTTTCAAAATCAAACTCTACCCTCCCCAAGGGGTAGACCTGTTCCCACCCATCCCCTTCCACCTCTCCACCTCTCCACCTCTTCCTTGTTTCCTCCTTCTGAAACAATAGGCCTGGGTTCTGGAGTCAGTCTGATGATATAATCCTTAAGGCATTCACGGGCAGACCTAGGGCTAAGCTATCAAAGGGTTCAGCTTTTTTTAAAGCTGTTTACTGTTCAGGAAATTTGGTAATTATTTTTTTTCTCTCTCCATGTAGTGGTATTACCCTCTTCTTTTTGATATTAGATCCTCTATGGGCCCCTAGCTTCATGCTGTAGGAAAAGGAGAAAGATGAAGGGGCTGAATTCTGTATCAGAATGTAATTTCCCTTTATGTCATCATTGCTGCTAAAGATCAGCTGAGGGCTTCCAACAGAACAGGAACCCCAAAGCAGGCACAGAATCCTCATGTTTCTAGGGGCAGAATGGAGTGCAATTCCATTTATTCTATTACACCACAAACTGGGTTTTTTTGTACCGAACTCCACCAAAATACTTTCTTTTATCATAGCATTAAAAAGACACATGGACGGGAAAAGGAAGATAATAACCGAATTTTAAAAATCATTTGTTTAGAATGTTTTACACTGAATCATGCTTTTTTGAGGGAGGTTATTGATAGTATTAATATTCTTGGTATGTTTTAATGCTTACCATGTTATTCCCTGTGCCCAGCACAGTGCCTTGTTCATAATAGGTGGCACTCAATAAATATTTGTTGAACAAATGAACAAATGTTTGAGAGTGAATAACAAAAGAGCACAAAAGGGACTGAATATTTAACTACATTCAGTTAAAACTCCTCCATGATGCGTTTCTTGAGCTAATATGTCCTACAAAGTAAGACTCTTTTTGCTAGATTGTGAGGGACTATGTTTAATGGAAGGAGCCCTCGCGGTGCACTGGTTAAGTGCTGGGCTGCTAATCAAAAGGTCAGGACCCACCTGAGTCACTCTGCTGGTGAAAGACATGGTAGTCTGCTTCTGTAAAGATTTACAGCCTTGGAAACCCTATGGGGTAGTTCTTCTCTGTCCTGTAGGGTCACTATGAGTTGGAATCGACTCAACAGCAATTCTTTTTTTTTTTTAATTTTTAATGGGTTTAAGTTTTGTCTCCCTGACTAAACTAACTGAGATCTGATTTAGAAAATAATATTTGGAATCATTATTCCCTGACCCTGAGCATGGAGAAATGTGACCCAGCTGGGGCTGGGCCCTCAAAGACTCACAAAGACACATCAACTGGGCCCTGAGATAGACAACAGATGGGACAATCTCAGAAATTATTTTAAGGAAGTTTTCACAAAAGGGCAATCAAACCTAACACAAGACTTCCCACTTATGTCTTTTTCTATTAGCATTTAGTGAATAGAAATTTGTTGGACCGGTGAAAACCCTCCTGACTTTTGTAACTGAAACCTGTACTAATGATTGTTAAGAAAGATGATTCAAAATGTAAGATCACAATTTCTAGCCAATCTGTGAAAAGGTGACGCTTTCAGTGATTCTACCCATTTTGTGATGTTGATATATACTGATGATTCTGTAACCTTCCTCGGATTCAGGCAGACATTCTAGCTCTGGCAGTGTGCTTGTCGGTGTTCCACTTTTGTCCTTTTGAATATATGCCAAATAAAACTTTGTTTTTGTTTTACTAAACTTTATGATGTTTTTCCTCTACAACAGATCAGAGACCCAGTCTTAATCTTTTCCTTGTATACAATGTCTTGCATGTTGCTGGGTATATTGATCAATCATGTTAGATAGAGTATGGTGAAGAAAAAGACTTATGTCATTATTTTTGGTCATTATTCCAACTTAAAACGAAAAATGTCAGGTGAAATTTAATTTGCATGCATCCCTTTGGGTAGTTCCAGGTGTCTTCGTAGATGGGCAGTAGTGGCCGAGGTATGGGGTAATTTCTGTTCTGAATCCTACAGTTGGTCATATCTCCTCTTGCCCAAATTCTCTCCAGAAGTAACAACTTTCCCTCCCCACCTCAGGCAATGAAAGCATACAGAAGGGGATGAGTGGAGCTGAGGATGACTCTTCCATGTTGCCTCCCATATAGCTTTTTCAGCATTTCCATTGTAAGCCATGAGTGGCTAGTTAACTCAGTCGATTTACGTGGGTACTAACAAAGTCATCACAAAGGTTCTATCCTCTTGGACACTAATTAGTTTGGCTTTATTCCAAGCACAACCATGATAGCCTTTCCTAAATAAATGTGTATTATTTGACCAAAGGAACTTAATATATATTACAGTAGGTTAGGTTTTTGGAAAAGTTATGCCAATCAATTGGATTTTCCCATAGGAACCAAGGTATCATGTAAGCGTATGTGCCTGTATCAGACTATATAATAAATAAGACACATAATAGACAAAATATAAAAGACTATGTAATAACCCACTTTCAAGGAGCTTTCTGTTTTTCCCCTCTTTTTATAATTTTTTCATTGAAAATTTCCCCATAGCAAACATAGGCACTGGAAATCAAGTTGTCTCTCATTCCTTGTGGCTTTCCAAACAGAAAGACTTTCTACGTTTTTTGAATTTCCATCTTGTTTGTACCTTGCATCCTGATGTAAAGTACGATATACCAAACTTTAAAATGCTGGCCTTCCTAGCAATGAATAGTTGTCCATCCTTTGATTCCTCATTACATTTTTGCTTTAGCATGTAAAAAAGGCTTAAATATTTGAATTGATGTTGGGTTTAATTTACTAAATCAGAAGTATTTTCTACCTTAGCCACACACCCTGCCTGTTATAATGGTGAATAGCAACTGTCAGGAGTCTTTTCTTTGATCAGTTAAAAATGTTTAAAGAATTTTAAAGGATCAAAAGCTGAGTGACTAGAAAGTAATGGGGCTGATATTTAAAAAACAAGCATACCAGAATTTATTTATTCAAACGAGAGTTTTCTCTTAAAGAAATTCCCAAGGAATTCTATATCTTATTCAAATGATTGCTCAAAACATTTTTGGAATACCTCTTTTGGAAATGCCTTCAGGGACAGTTTACCAGCCACATAAGAGATTCTGCATCATCACTAACTCCAATCCTCTTTCCTTCCTTGCTGGCTAATATGGGTGTACTACTAGAAATCAAAGCTGTGCATACTGAGGAATTAACTCTAAAAGCTAGAAGTGTGAGGTGCAGAGCAGCACCTCCATCTAGAGAAAGGGTGTCACTTCAGTGGTGTTGCCATAATGGAATACATAGCAAGCAACCTAGCAGCCTAAAGCAACCACTGTGGGCTGCTCCCAACCATATCTAGCCACTCCACACCTCAGGAACAAAGCAGCCCCAGGAAATCAGAGCAGGTTCCTGGAGGGGGAACTTCTGCCCAGGGAGCCCCAGATATCCTGGGCCCCCTTGTTTGACACAGTGCTTGTTTCAGGATAGCACCTCCATCTAGAAGTTTTTGAGATATCCTAGGAAGGTCTCAGAGGAATTGGACTAAATGTCCCCTCACCTTCCCAGCCCTTCCAAACACAAAATAAAACAACATAAACAAATACTTTAGACTATGAATCAGACTAGTAGGGCCTAACAGTGAAATTGCAAATGTTTGCTGATGGCTTAAATGATGACAGAGCATCTATAGGTTGAGAAAAAATAGCTCAGTGACCAGCCACAGGTTTCCAAATGCTCCCAACATAATCTTCCCAAGTGCAGACCAAGGAAAAGCTCCATACTCACCACAAGCACAGGCGTGGCATAGTAGTCTTCATGGTCACAGTGAAGTAAATGATCTTTATAATACCCTAACCTCCTTGATCTCCTCTCCTCCAGAGACCATGTTTTCCATCCTCCATCAACAATCATTACTTGGGCCATACTGCAAACTTTGTCATTATCAAGAATTGTACTCTCGTAACTTTGAATTCAAGGAGTTCCTGGTTGGGGCAAACAGTTAAGCACTGGGCTTCTAAACAAACGGTTGGCAGTTCGAGTCCCCCCCGTGGGGCCTTGGAAGAAAGGCCTGGCAATCTACTTTTGAAAAATCAGCCATTGAAAACTCTACAGAGCACAGTTCTTCTCTCACACATACGGGGTTCACCATGAGTCAGAATCGACAGCAACTGGGTGGTTTTAAATCTTGAATTCAAGTACCGCACTTTCTGACCAACATTTCCTGTCTCTCTAGTTCACTCTCAATTCTTTGACACCACTGGAACCTTCAACCACCTTTTCACTGCTTCTACACCACTCACAGTCCACTTCCCCTCTTAGCCTGTTTGGATATCATGGGACATTGATATACTCACATCCTAGATGCACACTCAGATCTTTTATCTCTACTCTTTGTTGCAATCACCTGGCAAAGCTCAGCTCCATGTAAATACAACTTTGCCCATACTTTGCCTAAACTCACACAGTAGGATGTGGCTGGAGCAAAACAATCAACTGTGCTGACTGCTCTTGTTTAAATTCATGATCCCTAACCTCAGGAGAGCCCTAATGCTGCCTGGCAGTTCTACTACATTTCCCCCAGTTCACCCTCCTTCTCTCTTTCCTGGGTGACTATTTCACACCTTGTCCTTCTCTCTCCTCAAACTTCCAACACCTCCCTCTTCCTAATTCTCTGCTGAGGACCTTGTTTCCTATTTCACTAAGAAATGGAAGCGATGAAGGGACCTTCCACTTGCTTTTCTACCACGTGTAAAAATCCACCTGCATTTGTGTCCATACATTCTTCCTTCTCTCTTCTCCATGCTCCCATCTAATTCCAACATGTCCACATGTGCTCTGGATCCCATCTCTTCTCACAGATTCAGTAATATCCTCTCTCATCCCCTCATCATCAAATTTCCCTCTCTACTGGACCACTCCTAACAGCACACAAACATGCAATTATTTTTCCCACCTTAAAGACCTCTCTTGATTCTGTATCACTGTCACACTTCTCTGCTTCCCTTCACAGTAATACTCCTTGGAAGGGTGGTCAAAGACACTGTCTCCAATTTCTCTCCTTCCATTCTCTTTTGAATCTATTCAATCTGACTTAACAATGCACCCAAACTTCTTTGATCAAGGCCACGAACGCCCCCACATTGTTAAATCCATGGTTCTTTTTCAGTCCTCACCTTACTTGACATGGATTAGTCCTTTTCCTGAAAACCAGTTTTTCAATTGGCTACCAAGACACCACTCTCTCCTGGCTTTCCTTCTGTCACATTAGCCTTTCTTTCTCAGTCTCATTGCTGGATATTTTCTTATCTCCCTCTACCTCTAAAGAGGATCATTCTTTGGGCTTCCTCTTTTCTCTGCCACACTCACTCTTTCAGAAGTTTCATCAAGTCTCCTGGCTTCAAATGCTATCTATGTATTGATGACACCCAAATTTTAGTATCTCTACACTGGACCTCTCCCTGACCTCTAGCTTTAAATATCCAACTGCTCATCCAACATCTCCACATGTCTAAAAGCAAACTCCTGATCTTTCCAAATTGGCTTCTCCTGTAGTGTTTTCTATCTTACTAAATGTCATCTCCAACTTTCTAGCTTTTCAGGTCAAAAATCTTGGCGTTATGCTTGACATCTTTCTTTCTCCTAAATATCATAACCAATTATCGGCAAATCCTATCAGCTCTACCTTCAAAATGTATCCCAAATCTGACCACATCTTACCACCTTACCACTTTGTCCACTGTTACCCTAGTCCAAGCCTCTTCTCTTGCGTGGGTGATTGAAATACCCTTCTCATTGGTATTCCCACCTTCCATCTCTGACCCCAATAGTCTATTTTCCAACATAATAGCCAGCACGAACCTTTTATAACTTAAGTCTACAATGGCTTCCCAATCCCATCACCCTAGAGTAAAAGCTCAAGTTCTTACAATGGCCTGTAAGGCCTTGATTCCACCATCTTTCCAACTTCATCTTTTACCACTCTCCCTCTCTTTCATCCTACTCTAGCCACACTGACCTCCTTGCTACTTTTTATACAAGCCAAGCATACTCCTTCCTCAAGGGCTTTGCGCTTGATGTTCCCTCCATCTGGACTGGTCTTCCTCTAAATATTGCATTGCCAGCTCCCTCACCTCATTCAGATTTTTGTTTAGATTTCATCTCAGTAAAACTATCCTTTACAACTCTATTTAAAACAAGCACACTGTTATGGATTGTGTCCCCCCAAAATATGTGTTGTAAATCTTAACCCCATATACCCATGGTTAGAATCCCATTTGGGAATGGGTTTTCTTTTTTATGTTAATGAGACAGTATTAGTGTAGGGTGTGTCTTAAGTCAATCTCAATCTCTTTTGAGATATAAAGAGATTAAACAAGCAAGTAAGCAAGCAGAGATGGGGGAAGAGAGATGCCAAGCCACATGAAGATTGCTCAGGAGCAGAAGCTCAAACGAGACAAGGACCTTCCTCCAGAGCTGACAGAGAGAGAAAGCCTTTCCCTAGAGCCGGCACCCTGAATTCAGACTTTTAGCCTCTTAAACTGTGAGAAAATAAATTTCTGTTTGTTAAATTCACCCATTTATGGTATTTCTGTTATAGCAGTGCTAGGTAATTAAGATATACCCCACCCCATTTTCTTTATATTTTTACATAGCACTCATCACCTTGTGACCTATCATTTACTTTCCTTGTTTATTTGATTGTCTGTTTCTCCCCACTACAATGTCAATTAGAAGAGGGCAAGGAGTTTTGTCTATTTTGTTCATTGCTGTACCCATAGTGCCTAGAACAAAGCCTGGCATATAGTAAGCACTGAATAAATATTTGTTAAATGATTTAATGAATTTATATACTTATCTGTCCTCTGAATCCATTTGAATTTGCAACCCCTAGCCTCTCCCTCCTGTCAGGGTTGTCTAGACAATACACATCTATTTAGCATCTACTCTGTACCCAGTATTATGCTCTAGACTATCAGTAATTTATAAAAACAAAAGCAATAATAAAAACCTCAGTCTTTTTGCAATAATTTATGCTCAAAGGTACTTAACAAAAAAGTACATATAAGGTAAAAAATAATAGTCATTTATGATACAAACTGCAAGTGTAATAAACAGATTATTTGGTGCCAAAGTACTCAAGGAAACACTATCTGTAAAATGGGTTTGTGAGGATGAAGTATGGTTACAACTTACCAAACACTTCTTCATATGTTAAATTAGGAAAAGATTTGAAAGTTATGAGAATCTAGACAGAGACCCTTAGGGGCCATATAAATTCTCTCATGGAAGGCTCATGAGGATCAAGGAGTTAACCTGTCAGGCAGTGCCAAGGGTGTTGGGCCAGAAGAGCCAATACAAGCAGATCACAGTGATGTAATTCTTGTAATATGAATCCTTGCTGGGGGCAATGGTGGGGTTTGCTGGAGCCTTGCAGAGGAGTGCCTCTCCAGCCTGCCCACACAGTCCAATTTACTCTCAATAAAAATGCAATAAAAAGCTCACTTGCCTCCAGGCTTTTGAATACTTTTGACTCCAAATTATTTGGCATAGAAATCTTGACTGACAATATTTTCAGAAAGAAGATGGAGGAAGTATCCTTAAAGGGAAAACGGAGGGAAAGAAGGAAATAAAATGGCTGTTTTCCTTTTTTTTTTTTTTTTTTTTTTTAATCAAGCCAGGTGGTTGTTCAAAGACGCTGCAAGATTTTAAAAATATACAAACCAGGGCTCATATAATTTCTAGGAGCAAATGGTAGACATGCAGTATGCATTCTGTGTTCCTAACAGTTGGTGAGTGAATTAAACCAAACACTTCTTCTAAATATTCACGTAACTTTGGGGAAAGTGGGCAGCACTAACTGTTACACATCTTCATTATCACAGAGTCTAGATTCACCGAAGTCTCAAGTTTGGCTAGTTTTTGGATGCACTAATGCTTCTTCTATATATTAGAGCTATCCAAAAAGTGTTCAACTCCTATGCCAAACACTTAATATCAGTTTGCTATGTCTCTTGTTATTGTTAGTTGCTGTCATACTGACTCTGATTCATGGCAACCTTATGTATAACAGGACAAAATGTTGCCTGGTCCTGCATAATCTTCATGATTTTTGATATATTTGAGCCCATGGTTGAGGCTATTGTGCCAATCCATCCCACTGAGGGTTCTTCTCCTTTTTGCTGACCCTCCACTTTACCAAACATGATGTCCCTTTCTAGCGATTGCTCTTCCCTGATGATATGTCCAGATTAAGCAAGACAAAGTCTAGTAATAATATTTTATTTAGGTTTTCGATTATCTACAGATCTCAATTATCTGGGTTGTCTCATTAACAAGAATAATGGTGAACTGGCTTTAATCTGAAATCATAACAAATTCTTTTATGAATTGCATCCATTGTCTCCCTTATTTCCTCTGCCTTTATCGTCTATTAACTCTGGAGTATGGAGAGGTCTTATACAAAACACTCTAAGTACAAGAGTCTTCCTTCTCAGACAGCCTATTTTCTAGTCTACCACCGATACCACGTTGGTCTAGTCTGTTCTGACCTACTGCTCTGAACACAGATTATGATAATCAGGATGGTGATAGCAAAGATAGTAGTTTCCTTCTATGATATTGATGTCAGAGCTCTGAGAAATAATTTAAACATTCCTAATTTGCGGTTAGTGGAATTTTATGACTTTCTCACTCATAAATTTAATCTACCCTCAACCGTTTTTATTTCTAGGCCATATAACCCTTTACAGTGTTATAAGTACTATAATTTTACTACTACTGTGTAAAATAACTCACATTCTTATTTGTCTCTCTTGGCTTCAGAAGATCCTCATTAATCCTAGTGCTGGTAATCAAATCTCTGTTCATTCTATCTATAAAGGTAACATCAATTCTTTCTCCTTTTAGGATTTGCATGACCCAAATGACCGAAATTTTTAGGCTGTCTATAAATAATCACACTCGGAGCCCTGATGGCACAATGGTTAAGAGCTTGGCTTCTAACCAAAAGGTTGGCCGTTTGAAACCACCAGCTGCTCCTTGGAAGTGCTGTGGGGCAGTTCTACTCTGTCCTATAGGGTTGCTATGAGTCAGAATAGATTCGATGGCAATGATGTTTTTTTTTTTTTTGTATAAATAATCACATATATAAACAAAAACAATCTAAGCTAAATTATTTGAAATTAATCTGATGAAAAGGGGAGCAGACAGGAAATAACAGAAAATCAAGACAGCAAGTATGTTTTTATGACTGATTATTTGCATATCTCTCTCTCTCTCTGTCATTAAAAATGTAAACTTCTTGAGAGCAGAGGCTGGGCTTTATTCATTTTTTATCCCTCCAGGAACAGTGGTTCTCAAACAGTGTATATCAGAATCACTAGAAAGGCTTGTTAAAACACTGATTGCTAAGCCCCATCCCAGAGTTTCTCATTCAGTGGAGTCCATGGATTTGCATATCTAACAAGTTCCCAGATGAAGTTTCTGTGGCTGGTCTGGGGATCATATTTTGGAAACCACTGCCTCAGCATACAGAAGGCTTTCATTAAATGTTGGTTGAATTTAACTGAAGTAACTGATTGGAAGAGGACATTAGACAAAGAGGCTAATAACATTAGTGTTAGTTGGGGTGGTGTCTAAGGTACTGTAACAAAGAAATCCCAAGATAAAGTGGCTTAAATGCGATAAAAGTTCATTTCTCACACAACAGTCCAGAGGTAGGTGGACAGCCCAGGGTAGAAAAGGCAGCTCTGCTTTCTGGGACAAGGAAGGTTGCTCTGCCCTTCTTTCATTTATGGTTTCCATCATGGGTCCAATATGGCTATTCCAGGAAGCGGGAAGAAAGCAACTTCCTTTAAAAATTATGTGACCTGGAAATTGCACGCATTACTTTAGCTCATATTCCATAAGCTGGAACTGATTCACAGGCTCATACTTCGCTGTAGGGGAGGCTGGGAAATAGAGTCTCTATTTGGCACTATGTGCTCACTAACATTCAGAGTAAGGGTTCCATTACTAAAAAAGGAAGGAAAGACTGGACACTGGGTAATGGTAGCCTCTACCACTATAACTTTCATGACAACTTGTGTATAAAGTGACAAAAATCTGAGCAATAAATACAGTAAGGTGTCCCTGGGTGGTGTAAATGGTTAAGTGCTCAGCTACTAACCAAAAGGTTGGAGGTTCGAGTCCATCCAGAGGTACCTTGGAAGAAAGTTCTGGCAATCAACCATTGAAAACCCTAAGGAGTGCAATTCTATTCTGAAACACATGGGGTCATCATGAATTAGAATCGACTTGATAGCAACTGATTTGGTTTGGTGTGGTTGTACATATTGTTGTTTTGGGAATGGGGTGGGTTGGGGAACCAATTATGGCCAATACAAAGGTTGTTAAGTTGGTATTAAGATAGATCAAAAGTCAAAAACCCTTCCTTTCACCCAGACATGTCAATATGCCAGTGTGTCAAAGGGACATCAGAATGTGCTTTCTACAATAAAGAAATATAGAGGAACAGGTAGGTTGATGACTAAAATGTTGTAGAAGGTGTAAGAAATGACATGGAAGTCATGACAGTGGCTGAGGCAGAAAGGACAATGGCACTGTGAGTGGACGGGAGTGAGGCACACAACGTAGGGCAGTTATTGCATAATAACCAGTTGCTGTCAATTACGACTCATAGTGACCCCATGTGTGTCAGAGTTGAACTGTGCTTCATAGGGTTTTCAGTGGCTGATTTTTTGGGAAGTAGTTCACCAGTCCTTCCTTCTGAGGTGCCTCTGGGTAGATTCAAACTTCCAATCTTTTGGTTAACTCTGTTTTAGAATAGTGGGGAGGAAATAAAGAGGAGTACACAGAAGCTTGGACGCAATATGAGTGAACAAATAGACGTAGTTTAGGTAGTCTTAGACATCAAGAGAGACTGTGGAAGAGAGTAATAAAACTTATGCAGAAGTCAGGGAAGATCTTGAAAGGAGCATTTTATATGGTGATAAACAGTGTGCATGGGAGTTAAGAAGCTCTGAGCTAGAAGAGTGCCAAAGAGGCACTTAAAGAGGTTTTTAGTAAGAGGTGTATTTTGTTTGTTCCTTTAGCAACTAAGTGGAAAAAGCAATAGAGAAGTAGCAGCAGTGGCTGAATTGGGCATCAACTTAGATATGGGGGAGGAGAGAGGAGAGTTGAGTCCCCAGTGCCCCAGAGGCAAAAGCACATGAACATTATGCATAAATGTGTATGCACACTAATCATCAGGGAATTCCCTATCTTTGTACTGGGCCTGTGGGAGCTTTAAAGATGACTAGAAAATAACAAGTAGAAAAGATAGGCATAAAAACAATGAAAAAAAATTCACTGGGGAATCAGTAATTTTAGAAATTCCACTATAAGTTAATTTTTCATAAGGAGGCCAGGAGAGGAAACCTTCATAAAACAACTTAAGGCCTTGCATTCCTGTCTGGACTTCCCTTCTATGGCAAAAACTTTCTTCTGGAATACTGCTAAGGAACAATACCCTTTTGCTGACCAGCTGTCTGTTTCGTGGTGGGAACACTTTGCTACCCAGGTCTGGTTTCCATGGTCATGTCTGGACAAACCACACCATGTTTTGTTTTTTTAAATCATCATGGGTGCCCCACTGTTTGGGGGAGGGGGCTACTGCAAACTTAGGGAAATCTCTGGATAACCCATTTATTTAAACTGAAAATTGGTTTCAGTGGGCTTCAGTGGACAGGCTAGTGCAGGTTGATGTGGTAGTAAATTCCAGACCCAGCAGTACTTCTTTGTCACCGCACTCAAAGACATGAAGTGGGGTTTGGCTTTCTTCCCAGGAAGAGTCAGTCTTTTTAAATCTTATTCAAAAAAGACATTAAGGTGGATACAGTAAGACAGTGACTATGTAACCTGCGACCAGTTTATTCTAAATAGTCATATAAAAAGTGACATTATCTGCTTTTCAAAAACAAACTTTTTTTTTAAAATGATTACTGCGGGCCTGTTTTACCATGTGTGTGCGTATGTGGGGGTAGGGAAGTGTCATGGATTGAATTGTGTCCTCCCAAAATATCTGTCAGTTTGGCTAGTCCATGATTCTTAGTATTGTGTGATTGTCTGCCATTTTGTCATCTGATGTAATTTTCCTATGTGTTGTAAATCCTGCCTCTATGATGTTAATGAGATGGGATTAGTGGCAGTTATATTGATGAGGCAGGACTCAATCTACAAGATTAGATTGTGTTTTAAGTCAATCTCTTTTGAGATATAAAAGACAGAAGCGAGCAGAGAGACATGGGGACCTCATACCACCAAGAAACAACAGCCAGGAGAATAGCATGTCCTTTGGAGCCGGAGTCCCTGCGCTGAGAAGCTCCTAGTCCAGGGGAAGATTAATGACAAGGACCTTCCTCCAGAGCCAACAGAGAGAGAAAGCCTTCTTCTGGAGCTGGCACCCTGAATTTGGACTTGTAGCCTACTAGACTGTAAGAATAAATTTCTTTTTGTTAAAGACATCTGCTTGTGGTATTTCTGTTATAGTAGAACTAGATAACTAAGACAGGAAGGTATATAAAAAGTGAGTTTGCCTTCCATAGTCAACACTTTTGTATCAAATATTAAATATTCTATTTATTTAAGGACCACTAAATGAGTGTGATATCTTAATTTCAAATAATTAAGAGCAAATGTCACAGCTGACATTCACTCCCTCCCAGCCTCATCTAGCATTTGCTAGCTAGAATCTGTGTGTCCTCCTCTAAATTGTAGGAATACTGCATTTCTCCTGTGCCTTTCACAAAGTAGGCCTGACATAAGCATTTCTCATAACTTTGAATTATGTATTGGAGGACAAGTCACAAGTGCTCTATACCCAATTTTCTTCTGGAGAAGGAAGGTAATCCCTGCGTAGCCAATATAACAGCATTGTGGAGAGTTAACACATGAAAGCTTAAAGTGATTTACAATAAAGCTTCTAGGTTGTTTCTGCCTGTGGGGTATTTATAAATGGTATATGCTAGTGATAGACTATGTTTTTATCTCAATCTCATGGACAGATTGACTCTTTCCACCCAAAGAAGCTGCAAAAGACTCATCCATTTAATTATAGGGGGATCACATGGTCAAGGAGAACACAGAGTACTCATGTTAAAGAGAAACATGAGTACCAGTTTAACTAGTAACACAGACACAGCACTTGACAGAGCAAACTCGAGGACAACAAAACCTGAAGTGGAAAGCAACCTAAAATCTGTGCTGTGTGCACAAACTAAGAATTTTTGGGGAATAATTATAAGAGCATTAAAACAAGAAGGAGTCGGGGGGGGGGGAGAGAAAGGCAGGGAGAAAGACAGAGGGGAGAGCCAAAAGTATTATGAGACACACAAGAAAGGATCATATGTACTGACAGAAGAATCTAGTCAGCAACAGGCACAAACCACTCCCTTGGGCACACTAGCTAAGGGTATCACCGGGTTCTTAATTAGGAAAAATTAGAGACTAATAATAAATGTGTGACTTTTGGCAAGTTGCTGAACCTTAGTTTTCTTATTTGAAAAACTGACACAATAATTCATATCTTATAGAGCTGATAGAAATATTAAATTGAATACTGCATATAAACATACTTAGTAAAATGCCCAGTGTATAGAAAGTAGTTAATACAATGGCAGCTCTTACTAAAAAGTATTACTTAAAAGTATTGTTTAGGAAACTATATATAATTCTCATTTACAGTGTGGTCTGTCATTCTCTGTCATTCTTTTTGCTGTCTTCATGAAATCTTCAGTTGAAAAACTCTCCAGGGAGAACTCCTAAACTGTATGTACTTGGCCTATTATAGGCAAACCACTGAGTGCCTTAAAGCAGCAGCATCCAATGGCATTTCTGTGATGATGGAAATGTTCTGTATCTACACTGTCCAAAATGGTAGCCACTAGTCATATGTGGCTATTGGGCACTTGAAGATGGCTAGTACTACTGAAAGTTCCCTAGGTGGCACAAACTGCACTCGACTTTTAACCTAAAGGTTGGTGGCTCGAACCCACCTAGCAGTACTGTGGAAGAAAAGGCCTGGAGATCTGCTTCCATTAGATTACAGCCAAGGAAACACTATGGAGCAGTTCTACTCCGTAACACATGTGGTCACTATGAGCTGGAATCAACTCGACAGCAATTAAAAATAACAACAGTGCTACTTTAGAAGTGAAAATCTATTTAACTTCAACTAATTTAAATAGACACATACCGTATTGGACAGTGCAGCCTTAGAGCATATTACTCCATACACTTCAGAAGACACTGTGCAGAGCGCCGCTGTGGTTCAAGTTCACCCAGAGGGACCTGGAAAGAAAAGCCTGGCAGCCTACTTCCGAAAGGAGACAGCCATTGAAAACCCCATGAAGTGTAGTACTACTCTGAAACACATGGGGTCACCATGAGTTGGAATTGACTCCATGGCAACTTGTTTGATTTTATGGTGCCTGATATATAATAAAAACTCAAGTGTTGTTGCTGTTAGGTGCCATCGAGTCAGCTCTCATAGCGACCCTATGTACAACAGAGCAGAACACTGCCCGGTCCTGCACCATCCTCACAATCGTTGTTGTTATGCTTGAGCCCATTGTTGCAGCCGCTGTGTCAGTCCATCTCATTGAGGGTCTTCCTCTTTTCTGTTGACCCTCTACTTTACCAAGCATGATGTCCTTCTCCAGGGACTGACCCCTCCTGATAACACGTCCAAAGTTTGTGAGATGAAGCCTTGCCATCCTTGCTTTTAAGGATCATTGTGGCTGCACTTCTTCCAAGACAGATTTGTTCGTTCTTTTGGTAGTCCATGGTATATTTGATATTCTTCCTCCAACACCATAATTCAAAGTGTCAATTCTTCTTTGGTCTTCCTTATTCATTGTTTAGCTTTCTCTTGCACTTGAGGCGATTGAAAACACCATGGCTTGGGTCAGGCGCACCTTAATCTTCAAGGTGACATCTTTGCTTTTCAACACTTTAAAGAGGTCTTTTGCAGCAGATATGCCTGATACAATGCATCATTTGATTTCTTGACTGATGCTTCCATGGGTGTTGATTGTGATCCAAGTAAAATGAAATCACTGACAACTTCAATCTTTTCTTTATCATGATGTTCCTTATTGGTCCAGTTGTGAGGATTTTTGTTTTATGTTGAGGTGTAATCCATACTGAAGGCTGTAGTCTTTTATCTTATCAGTGCTTCAAGTCCTCTTCACTTTCAGCAAGCAAGGTGGTGTCATCTGCATATCGCAGGTTGTTAATGAGTCTTCCTCCAATCTTGATGCCCCATTCTTCTTCATATAGTCCAGCTTCTCCGATTATTTGCTCAGCATACAGACTGAATAGGTATGGTAAAAGGATACAACCCTGACACACACCTTTCCTGATTTTAAACCATGCAGTATTCCCTTGCTCTGTTTGAACAATGGCCTCTTGATCTATGTACAGGTTCCTCATGAGCACAATGAAGTGTTCTGGAATTCCCATTCTTCACAATGTTACCCATAATGTTCTATGATCCACACAGTTGAATGCTTTTTGCATAGTCAATAGAACACAGGCAAACATCTTTCTGGTATTCTCTGCTTTCAGTCAAGATCCATCTGACATCAGCAATGATATCCCTGGTTCCACGTCCTCTTCTGAATCCAGCTTGAATTTCTGGCAGTTTCCTGTCAATGTACTGCTGCAGCTGCTTTTGAATGATCTTCAGCAAAATTTTACTTGTGTGTGGTATTATTAGATAATTTCTGCATTCTGTTGGATCACCTTTCTTTGGAATAGGCATAAATATGGATCTCTTCCAGTCGGTTGGCCAAGGTAGCTGTCTTCCAAATTTCTTGGCATAGACAAGTGAGCACTTCCAGGCTGCATCCATTTGTTAAAACATCTCAGTTTGTATCCCATCAATTCATGAAGCCTTGTTTTTGCCAATGCCTTCAGTGCAGCTTTGACCTCTTCCTTCAGTACCACTGGTTCCCGATCATATGCTACCTCCTGAAATGGCTGAATGTCGACCAATTCTTTTTGGTATAGTGATTGTATTACTTCCATCTTCTTTTGAAGCTTCCTATGTCATTTAATACTTTCCCCATAGAATTCTTCAATATTGCAACTAGAGGCTTGAATTTTTTCTTCACTTCTTTAAGCTTGACAAATGGTGAGTGTGTTCTTCCCTTTTGGTTTTCTAACTCCAGGTCTCTGTATATATCATAATACTTTGTCTTCTCAAGCCATCCTTTGAAATCTTCTGTTAAGCTCTCTTACTTCATCATTTTTTCAGTTTGCTTTAGCTACCTGATACTCAAGAGTAAGTTTCAGAGTCTCTTCTAACATCCATTTTGGTCTTTTCTTTCTTTCTTGTCTTTTTAATGACCTCTTGCTTTCTTCATGTATGATTTCCTTCCACAACTCAACCGGTCTTTGGTCATTAGTGTTTAATGCATCAAATCTGTTCTTGAGATGGCCTCTAAATTCAGGTGGGATATACTCAAGGTTGTACTTTGGCTCTTGTGGACTTGTTCTAATTTTCTTCAGCTTCAACTTGAGCTTGCATATGAGCAATTGATGGTCTGTTCTGCAGCTGGCCCCTGGTCTTGTTCTGACTGATGATATTGAGATTTTCTATTGTCTCTTTCCACAGATGTAGTTGATTTGATTCTTATGTATTACATCTGGTGAGGTCCATGTGTATAGCCGCTGTTTATGTTGTTGAAAAAAGGTATTTGCAATGAGGAAGTCGCTGGTCTTGCAAGTTCTATCATGGGATCCCCGGCATCGTTTCATAAAGATGAATAGTGTTAGTTATTATTTAATGATAGGCATATTTATGTTGTACATCAGGAGAGTTTCTGGAAAAAAAATCACACTCTATTATGAATCTCTAGCTCATTTTTCTGACATTATTTTGATAAATCTTGTCTTAGTCATCTGGTGCTGCTCTAACAGGAATACCACAAGTGGATGGTTTTAACAAAGAGAAATTTATTCTCTCACAGTCCAGTAGGCTACAAGTCCAAATTCAGGGCATCAGCTCCAGGGGAACGCTTTCTCCATCGGCTCTGGAGGGAAGTCCATGTCATCAGTCTTCCTTTGGTCTGGGAGCTTCTCTGTGCAGGAACCTCAGGTCCACAGGATGCGTTCTGCTCCCAGCACTGCTTTCTTGGTGGTATGAGGTTCCCATGTATCTCTGCTCACTTCTCTCTTTTATATCTCAAAAGAGATTGCATTCAGACACTAATCTTGTCAACCTCATCAGTATAACCTCATCAGTGATAGAATTTACAACACATGAAGAGATCACATATAATCTCAAAACAGTGGTAGAGTTTACAACACATAAGGAAATCACATCAGATAACACAATCATACAATACTGGGAATCATGACCTAGCCAAGGTGCTACACACATTTTTTGGGGGACACAATTCAATCCATGACAAATGTTTATGGGGCATTACAAAGGGCAAGACTGTGTACACAGTGACCAGTCCTCCAAGGTGGGCTTGAAGTAGGGTTTGTCAGTAGATGGAACTACAGAACACCAAACTACCTGGCCATTACTACTACCATCTGAAATATTTTTCACTATTTCAACTCTCTGTCAAACATATGGAAAATAACAAAACCACCGTAGTACTCCAAACCGCAAGTTAGATTTTTGTCTGATTCTTCATTTCAATTAGAAAGATTGTACTGAAGCCTGTAAATGGTTAAGTGGAAGGAATATGAAGATAGATTTAGGTTCTAGCTTTGGCTCTTTTATCAACTTCCTAGTCATTGGGCAAGTCTCTCAGTCATGGGCTGATTTTGGACTCAATGAACCCTAGGGTCACTTCTGAAGAATAGTAACAACATGATGTACACAAGTCCAGCCTATCTGCATAGGCTTTGCTCCTTGAAGTTACCACAAATCATCTTATTTTTCTTTTCTCAGATTCTTTCCATGATGTCTTCAGTTCTTTGGAGAAAAAGCGTTACAAGGGGATGAAAAACACACAGACAGTTGATTTGACAGATCCATCTTTAATTCTGTCATTTTCCAGTAGTCATACAGGGCTTCTCTGAAAGAAAAAAGAGGCTTGGAAGAAAGAGCTCAAGAGGCTCTAAAACTATAGATACCTCATACCAAGAAAGGATCCAAAAGGTAAAATGTTCCTTTTTCTAAGCCAGGCTAGCTGCCAAAATTCTAAAAAGAGTTTTTTAATTTGGATTGTGTGGTACAATGTTTTGTGAATTTCTGTCTGTTCTGATACATGAACAACTCTTCTGTTTGCTTCTCTTAAGAAACATGGGTAAAAACTCTTTGCCCAACATATTAATCTCTTATGTATAAATGGTGATCATAGTACTCATTGGCAAAAACCTGTACAAGCAATCTCTGTTACAAAGTCAATTTTGCTAACAGGTCCTGGTTTGGTAGGTCAGGATTATAATTTCCATTTTCAGGTGTGGGAAATGGAAGTGTGGGTTTTATGGCGACTTGTTATTAGAGACAGAGGTAGAGTGAGATGAGAAGCTTCCACTCACCACTGGGAAGAGCTGATTTGTCAGGCCTCACTTTTATTGTTGCCTGGTAGAATATGTTTTGAAGTACCTCCACAAAAAGGAGAGAAAATTTGGGATCTATCTTGGGCATTTTGAAAAGCAAATGAAACCAAGGTTAGCTGAATCCAGATTTAAAGCAGACAGCTATTGGCTGAGTTGCAGATATAAACAGTATCAGTAGTTCAGGTCTTGTATTTCCAGAACCCAGCTTCAAAGTCAGAAAGTTTAGAGTCTCAAACATGCTGTCCCTCAGGATTTTGTGCTATCTGATGAAAAAAGCACTACTCTTAGGAATAAGCAGTAAAGGTTTTAGTCTTGGATTTGCTTTTTACCTAGTGAGTGATACTGTACAAGCTAATTGTACTCTCTGAACCTCATTTTTTTCACCTGTAAAATGGCAAGTCCTCTCCTATGCATTTCACAGGGGGCTGGTGAGACTAAACTGAAAGACAAATGCAAGGAATTAATTGTTAAGAATATAATCCAGCAGCTTGGCCTTTTGTATAATTAACAAATCAAGCTGAAATGATATAATCTTCTCAGAAGTTCGTATCATGTGTCTCTGAATAATAATAATAATAAAAAGTACTGCTTGCTGGGAACAGTCAGTGCGGTCTCAAGGACAACAACTTAAGCAGCTTACAATGAAGCAGGCACCATCTTAGTGAAAAATGAACTATAATAATCAACTTATTTTCCTGAGATGTGACTACAAATTGGCCCAAATGGCAACCCAAGGATTATTAGTCTAAGACCTCTATCTATTATTTTTAAAAAGGGTTGGGATAAAGTGAGCACCTGTGAGAGTAAGTACTCCAGAGAGAAATACAAGTGATTATCAGCATTGGCCAAATTACTGCTCACCTCCCTCACATTTGTGTAGATAAATTCAGGCTAAGGAGCTTGCCTCAAATAATTGGCATTTCAGACAGCTTTTTCCCCCCTAGTCACAGCATTTTGTTGACGGTATTTAGAACATTGCTCTATTTAAAGACCACAAAGCATTATTCACCAAACGAAGCCAATACTCAGGTATATCAACTTAAATGTCCCTACTAGAATATTTTGCTTGTGAGGAAAGCTGCCATTATTGAGGTGTATAGACCACACAATATAAAAAAGCCTTTTTGAGATTAGTTGAAAGCTCCTATAGAAATCCCACCAATTTCTTCACCTCCTGGCACACGGGGTATGCTAACTCTTTGGCTTTTGCTGCCCCAACTTGTAAAACCTTCTCTAAGTGGTCCTTGTCCATCTTCAGTTTTTCAATTTCATTCTTAATTGGAGCAAATTTCTCAATCACAGCATCTGCCACCACCAGCTTGTAGCGAGCAGTGTCCATACCAGCGCTCTGGCGGACCACATCGTCCACGGTGAGTCCGGTCACTGCGGCATGAATGGCAATTATGTTGGAGACACCCCCTCTGCTGGCTGGGTCGTAGGTGACCTCTGAGGTGAAGTCCGTCACAGCCTTGCGGAATTTCAGCAATATCTCCTGTGGGCTGTCTGTTATTCTGACTGTGGCCAGTTTGTCAGGGTCTGATTTCGACATTTTGGCAGCAGGATCGCGGAGGGATTTTACCTTCTTCATTGACGCTAAGTAAAAATACCAACAAACACACACACCAAAAAAACAAGACAAAAAACAAACAAAAAAATCACCAGGAATGTCAGTGTCTAGATCTTAAAAATGCCAAACACACTGAATGACTTATTATTTTTATCTGATTATATAAACATCAAATGCTTGTTGTGGAAAATTCAAGCAATTTACATAATAAGCATGAAAGTAAAGCTCATCTGAAATAGCTCCACCTTGTGATGACTACTGTTAGCATTTTGTTGATTGTATTTTCATGTATCTTTTAATGGGCATATATATATATCTATATCTATATCTATATATATCTATATAAACATTTATAGTTTTACACAAATGAAAGGATCAATCATGCTATTTTTGGTATGCAAACTTTTTTAAAAAAGGGTTGTCTTTTTCTTTCCTTATCTCCTTCTTCTATCTGCCTCCCTTCTAGCTAATCACCCCACTACCCCCACCACTCTTCCTACCCTCAAACAAATTTTAACAATCTGTGGCAATCTTTCCATTCCTTTATCCATGATTATATAAGTATGTGCCCATACACACGCATGCACACACATGCTCGCACACATACACACACAGGGGTGAAGTGACTTGTTTTATTGTTCTGACAGAATCAAGACAAGCCGTGCCTCATAAACCAGTGTTATAATTACCTGAATATTTTATGGCTATTTCAGAAATGCTTCTGTAACAGCCATAAAATAGGGTGAAACAGGTAAAATAATAATCGGCTAAAACATTAAAATATTCCTTACTGCTAAAGAAGACTGGTTTCAATGCATGGGGTGCCCTAAATTTATTTGTATGAACTGTTGGAATAACTTAGAAATTCATACTCTTCTTATGTTTCTAAATTGATACTAGGCACATGTTATACTTCTTTAAAATGCTGTCAGCTTAATAAAGATGGACAGTGCTTTGGTTCAGTGATTTCTGCTGCTGCCATAAATTTGCATTGCTACGAAAATGGTGATACAGATTAACAGCTTCTTTCCTCAAGAAGATTCCAGACTAGCACAGCCTTGCAAGCTGAATTTGAGGTTTCAGATTCAGTAGGTGGACTGAACATTCCATTTCTGTTGTAGATTTAAGAAGGTAGAATGCAATGACTATCAATTCCCTCTTGTTTTACCTAGATTATGATTCAGCAGTGTTCACTCTTATGGCTTTTGTTTTATTGTGAACAGGGAAGGCAAGGTACACTGGCTTTGCAATCAGAAAAGCTGAGTTTAGGGCCCAGCTTTGCCACTAACTAGCCATATAACTTGGAAACAATGTTAGCCTTGCCAAGCCTTAGTCTCCTCATCCATAAAATAGGGAAAAATATCTGCTCTACCAAATGAGATGTTATAAATGTTTTTGTAAGTCACATTAATACTTTATAAATGAAAATTATTACTATCATTACATATCTATTTTTTTTTTTTTTTTAAGGAGCACTGGTGGTGCAATGGTTAAGTGCTTGGCTGCCAACCAAAAGATCAGTGGTTCAAACTCACCAGCGGCTCCACAGAAGAAAAGACCTGGTTCTCTGCTATGTAAGATTACGGCCTAGGAAACCCTATAGGGCAGTTCTACTCTGTCACATACGGTTGCTATGAGTCAGAATTGATTTGATAGCACACAACAACAACAACATTATGGTTTTCAGTCTCCTCCACACATTTCAGACTTTTTCTGTTATTTTGTTCAATAACACAATCAGGCCTACTAATCCTACATCGTGAAAAAAGACAGGAATTCTAGTTACAAATCCTGAAGCCCTGTCTAGGTGAAAGCCAAGTTTAGCCCCAAGAAAGGTCTAAGCTTCCACCTATTATCCTATCCTCTCTTCAAAATATGCCCTAATTTAACAATCATATGATTGGTACTTACTTAGGATGGGCTTGGGCACCGGAAAGAACTCCCCATACTTCTTGTTAAAACCTTGTGCTAGATCCTGAACTAGTTCCATGTGCTGGACTTGATCCTCCCCAACAGGAACGTGTGTGGACCTTTAATAAAAGACAGACAGAATAACTCAGCAAGGCTGCTTCTTATACTGAAATGATATTGCAAGCAGCTGCATTTCCTGTGCCTATTTCACTGCTGGTGTTCAACAAATGTTCACCAACTACAGAAGGGATGTTGAGACTCAAGTCTTTATCTGTATTTTCAGACAAATGGCCAAAGGTACGTTTGCCTACTCTAGTTCTGCTTCTTCCACAGCAGAGGAATACAGCCATCAACACCACAGTGACAGGATCTTGCTAGGAGAGAGGAATAATATCTTAAACAGCATATGCCCTAAGCATAATTGTATTTTAAAATCACATCTCATTCTCTCACCTAGTCAGTACATATTCATCCAGCCCTTGACCAGATGCTCTTACTCAGAGCTTGTGCTTACACTTCAAAGACACCTCCAGCCCACTCTCACATCAAAGATGGTGGAAAACTCTTCAGGTAAGTTCTTCCTCCCTGTCACAGAGCTGTGGTAACTCAAGATTTGTTTGGAATATGTTACTTCATTTTCAAGTAAATAATAATCACAGGGCAATTGATATGCTGCAGGGAACTTAAATGAATGAAATCTTACACACAACGTAGATAAATCTCCAAAAAAAACAACGTGAATGAAAAAAGCAAGTTGGGGAAGACATGTAGAGTATGCTCACATGTGTGTAAATTTTAAAAGTACGTATGAAAATACTATATATTATTTATAGATATGTGTATCTGTAGTAATAAGTATAAAAGCAGATACTGGAAGACTCCCCTTCTCCCAAATTCATGATAGTAACTGCCTCTAGAAAAGAGGGGAAGGGAATGGGTCTGGGAAAAGGAACAAAGGGTACATCAATTTTATCTGTAATATTTTATTAAAAAATGAGATAAATTGATAAACAAAATGTGGTATATACACACAATAGAATATTACGCAGCCATAAAGAGAAACAAAGCTCTAATGCATGCCACAACAGAGATGACCCTTGAAAATGTAAAGCAAAGCAAACTAAGTAGCAAAAGGAAAAATACTGTATGATCACACTTATATGAAATAAGTAAACAGACAGAAGCCAGAGCTTATCAGTAGCTACCAGAGGTGGGAGGGAGGTGCAAAGGGGAAGTTTTAGTTTGGGGTGCACTGAGTTTATGTTAATGTGGCAGAATATTCTGAAAAAGGGTAGTGAGAATAGTGGCACAATGTGAAAAATGTAATCAGTGTCATTGAATTGTATATGTGGAAATCGTGTTGGCAAAAAAAAAAAAATCTAAAACAAAAAGTTATCAGGATATAGGAACTCCATTTATATATAAAATTGACAGTATTACATCATATGAGGTACATGAAAAGGAGAAGAATTAACCACTATACAGAAGCCTTGATGGGGAAAACATTATACTGAAGTGTTATTGAGGAAGGAGACATATGACTGAGAGTCTTTAATGCTTCGCCGGGGAATTTAGATTTGATAATACACTTAATAAAGTGCTGTAGTTTCTTGAGGAAGAAAGTTTAATATTCTTCCTGTGAAAGCAACAGCATTAAAGAAAACATGAATATCTAATGATAATTGTGCCTTCTGAGTGGAAAAATAACAGCTTTTCAAAAACAGTCTTAGAAAAAGTGCTTGGAAACTACCATACTTTGTCATAGGGAGGGGAGCCTCCCCACAGCAGAAGTTAATTAATGGCACTTGAAAAACTGGCAGAGATCTTATTATTTTCCTTATAAATTACTCTCCACAGGCTGACTACATACTGGCCTATTTAACCTACTTGTCTAGAGCATGAAGTCAAGGAAGTTTTGACAAGCATAGAGACTAATACAGAACAATACTTAAGAACACTTTGAAAAATGAAAAAACCCTCGTAATTTTATAACCATTTTTACTTTTGTAAATTACTTTCCAGTCCTTGTTCTGTCCATATGGATGCATATTTTTACATAACTGCAGTTATAATATTCATACTATCTTTATTGTTAACTTGATAGACATTTTCCATGTTTCTATGTGGTCTTCTTAGATGGACCTTGGCTGAAAGTAGAGAATACCAGAAAGATGTTTATCTGTGTTTTATTGACTATGCAAAGGCATTTGACTGTGTGGATCATAACAAATTATGGATAACACTGTGAGGAATGGGAATTTCAGAATACTTAATTGTGCTTCTGTGCAACCTGTACATACACCAAGAAGCACTCGCTGGAACAGAACAAGGGATACTGCGTGGTTTAAAATCAGGAAAGATGTATATCAGGGTTGTATCCTTTCACTATCCTTATTCAATCTGTATGCTGAGCAAATAATCGGAGAAGCTGGACTGTGTGAAGAACTCGCATCAGGACTGGAGAAAGGCTCATTAACAACCTGTGATATGCAGATGACATACCCTTCCTTGCTGAAAGTGAAGAGGACTTGAAGCACTTACTGATGAAGATAAGACTACAGCCTTCATTATGGATTATACCTCAACATAAAGAAAACAAAAATCCTCACAACGAGACCAATAAACAATATCACGATAAATGGAGAAAAGATAGAAGTTGTCAAGGATTTCATTTTACTTGGATCCACAATCAACACCCATAGAAGCAGCAGTCAAGAGCCCAAAAGATGGTTGCATTGGGCAAATCTGCTGCAAAAGACCTCTTTAAAGTGCTGAAAAGCAAGATGTCACCTTGAAGACTAAGGTGCATCTGACCCAAGCCATGGTATTTTCAATTGCATCATACGCATGCGAAAGCTGGACAATGAATGCTGAATATACCATGGACTGCCAAAAGAACAAATAAATCTGTCTTGGAAGAAGTGCAACTAGAATGCTCCTTAGAAGCAAGGATGGCGAGACTACATCTCACATACTTTGGACGTTGTCAGGAGGGATCAGTCCCTGGAGGAGGACATTATGCTTGGTAAAGTACAAGGTCAGTGAAAAAGAGGAAGACCCTCAATGAGATGGATTGACACAGTGGCTGCAACTATGGGCTCAAGTATAACAACAATTGTGAGGACAGCACAGGACCGGGCAGTGTTTTGTTCTGTTGTACACAGGGTTGCTATGAGTTGGAACCGACTTTACGGCACCTAACAACATGTGGTCTTCATTAATATAATTTTAAAAGTTACACAAGAGTATTGCTGTACTATGGTTACAAAACCATAATGAATTTATATTATTTTGTGGCATATTTTTTGAATATTCATAGGGGAGAAATTTTGATTCTTTCAATGAAGAAATTTATCTTTTACAATAACCTAATACTTCAATACTTTCTGGTAAAAAAGAAAAGAAAAAAGGCTTGACTGTTGGATAATGAAACTAGTATTTATTTCTATCATAAAATTATTCCAAATATATTTCCAAAAGGAAAGCTGTTAAATGTTTTGAAAATTAGAACATGCAATAGCTTTCAAAGCAACTCTATGACACTTGTTTTGCATAAAAACAATAACATCAGTCATGTTCTCTTTTTTAAAAAATATTTTATTGTGTTTTTGGTGGAAGTTTACACAGGAAATTAGGTTCTCATGTAACAGTGTCTTTATAATACTGTTCAGTGACATTAGTTACGTTCTCCATAATTCTCATTATTTCCATTTTGGTTGTTCTGTTTCCATCAATCTAGCTTCTCATCTTTTAGTTTCATCTAGACGATTATTTTGAGAAGCACAGTACTCGTGGGTGGTATTATTTATTTTATGGGCCAATCTGTCATTTGGCTGAAAGATGACCTCTGGGAGTGGTTTGAGTTCCATGTTTAAGGAGTATCTCAGAGCGACAGTCTCAGGGGTTGATCTAGTTTCTACCGGTCCAGTAAGTCTGGTCTTTTTTTAGGAATTCAAATTTTGTTCTACATTTTTCTCCCATTCTGTCTGGGACAATCTATTTGGTCCCTGGTTGGAACAGTTGGTAGTGATAGTTCTTCCGGTCTCAAGGTAGGTGATGTCATTGTTCGTGTAGACTACCGGCTCTGTAGACTAGTTTCTTCTCTAAGTCCTTGGTTTTCTTCTTTCTCTTTAACTCCAAAGGAATAGAAACCAATAGTTGTATCTTAGATGGCCACTTGCAAGCTTTTAAGACCCCAGACACTACTTACCAAACTAGGACGTAGAACATTGTCTTTATGGACTATATTATGTCAATTGACTGAATTGCCCCACGATACTATGGCCCTAAGCTTTCAAACCCAGTAGACCAATCCTGTGAGGTGTTTGGTTGTGTCTAGGAAGTATCCACAACTGTGCCCCCATGTGCTTTATTTTATACTTGAAAATCTACTCAACACACATAAACATGTATATACATATGCCGACAGTTATTCATATATGCCTTCCTGTACATATTTATGCATACTTATATATCTATGTAACCAAACACGTATTTTTTAGTTATTACTGTTGTTGCAAAATTGTATATCCCCTGAATTTTTTTTTTAATTTCCAGATAAATTGTTCATTGACGTTAGTTACATATATCACAATTTGTCAGCGTTCTCTTTAATTCTGTCTATACCCTTCTATTTGTGCCTCAACACTCATCTTTACTATGGTTGGGCTGTACTCACTACTTCCACACTCGAAGCCACATTTCCTAACACCAGAAGTAACAAGTCTCTAAGTTCTAAAGCGTACTTACCCACCTCCCCACTTCTCTCCCTGGTAACACCAATGAATATTGTTCTCTCTGTATTTATCTGTTCTTGTCTTCTTAAAAAAGAGGGATCATACAATATTTCTCCTTACATGTTTGACTTATTTTACTTAGCATTATGCCCTCCAGGTCCATTCATGTTATAATATGTTTCACGGATTCATCATTGTTCTTTATGGCTGCATAGCACTCCATTGGGTGTGTGTACCACAATTTGCTTACCCATTCATCTGTTGATGAGTGCTTAGATTGTTTACATTGTTTTGCTATTGCAGTCACGTTCTCTTATAGCCCTTCATACACTCATGCAGTTGCCTGGCATGTGTGTGTTAGATGCAGTAATAGTGCAGAGTTAAGAGAGCACAGGCTTTGAGTCAGGCCAGCTTCAACTCCTGACTCTTCCACTCTTTTTTTGACTTTGGGTAAATCACAGAATTTCTATAATATACAGTTTTCTTGAATATGGGATTAAAGTATTTAAATTATTAATAGTATTTAAACTATTATTTGGAGCCTTTGTGGCTCAGTGGTTAAGAGCTCAGCTGCCGACCAAAAGGTCGGCGGTTTAAATCTACCAGCTGCTCCTTCGAAACCCTATAGGGCAGTTCTACTCTGTCCTATAGGGTTGCTATAATATACATTTTTTTTTTACTATGGGATTAAAATATTTAAATTATTAATAATATTTAAACATTACTATTTAAATTTTTAATTTCTTCACTATGGGATTAATAATATTTAAATCTTACAAATGGGGTTATTATTTACCCCATAGTATTGTTGTGAAGATTAGGTGAGACAATGCCTATAAAGCACTTAGCACAGTGACTGAAACTTGTTAAGCTTTCAACGAACAGTAGCTATGTAGACAACAGAAATTCTAAAATGATATATTAATTTCAGAACGCTGTTTAAGACACATCTCCTAAACAACAAGAGGTTCACTCATTACCTGACTCTGATTCCAACTTCTCTCCAGCTTGGCCAGACACAGGGACAGTTTGTGAGAAAAGAAAAGACCAGGGTCATCATGCATCTTTAGCAAAATGGATAATGAAGACTTGGCTGAATATTTGTTTACTTATATATAAATTTTAACAGGAGAGTAAAAGGAAAATAGAATCAACAGACAGCCATGTATTAGCTTGTTTTCCCTTTCTCCCCTAAAATTTGACATTTCTAAAAACTTAATTTTGGCCTCTAATTCTCTCCCATCTTTAAAGAACTTATCAACTTTCATGCAAGTATCCACATATATCTTCTACTCTGTCTCTAGCCTGTTGTATCTTAGAAGAGTTAGGACTGTATCTCTGTCTTCCTACTAGATTTTGGCATTAAACGTCCCATATTTCCTTCTAAACTCAACACTGAAGAACTAATGTTCCAGGTTTAAAATGATGTTGGCATTGTAGCCCAAGAGAATCTGTCTCAATTTTCTAGTAAAGTATCCATGAAGACAGAGGGGGAAGAATTACTGAAAACCAGTGTTAAGAGTTAAAACTAACAACAGAATT
Source organism: Dugong dugon (assembly GCA_030035585.1). Lineage (NCBI taxonomy): Eukaryota > Metazoa > Chordata > Mammalia > Sirenia > Dugongidae > Dugong > Dugong dugon. The sequence goes on from CM057462.1 coordinate 161,421,283, forward strand.
TGGGAATAATTTTTCTTAACTATCCCATTGCTGTCAGGTTGATTCCGACTCATAGCGACCCTGTAGGACAGACAAGAACTGCCCCACAGGGTTTCCACGGCTGTAATCTTTACGAAGCAGACTGTCACACCTTTCTCCTGTGGAGTCGCTGGTGAGTTGAAACTACTGACCTTTCTGGTAGCAACTGAGCACTTAACCACTGCTCCACCAGGGCTCCCAATAATGCAGAGTAAAAGGAAAAAGGAGAAAGAGAGAAAAAAAAAAGGAGATGATACGTTAGAGGACGGTCCCGTCAAAGATGATGTTCTACTAAGGAAGAAATCAGAACCACCTGAACAGAAGCAATAACCTAAAACTGAAGAAAACTTTACTGAATTAAAAACAAACAAGTAAACAGACAAAACTGAGCATGCACATTGAAGGGGCTCAACAAGTCCCAGGAAAAAATAATGCAAGAGACTCACTCCAAAGCACAACCCAGAAGAAAAACTGTTTTTGAATTATAAAGCTAAAGGAAAGATCCTATATGCTACAGTCAGAAAAAAAGAAAAATGAGGTTGATAATATAATAATGAGACAGAGATTATAGGGCTGAGAGAAAAAATATTAAAAACCTAGCCAAACTGTTTTTCATGTGTGAAATATAACAATAATTATAACAATAAAGCAGCTAATAGCTATTGAATGCTTCCGGTATGCCATACACTTTGCTAAGCATTTTATGTGTTTTATTACTATTATATTTAATCCCATTTTACACATGAGGCAGATTGAACAGAAAGAAATTCTCAGGCATGCAAAGGAATGGGAAAATTTACCTGCTGACTAATTTTGACTACCTGAAGGATGAATCAAAACTAAGAACTCAAAAACAGAATATTGAGGTATAAAGACTAGCTGTAAACAGAAATGGAGTTAAGTCTAAATTTTGGTTACAACTGAATGGAAAAGTCAAACTTCCTTGAAGCAGAAGAGTGTGATCAGTAACCATTTTACCAGATGATATAATTTTTTACTTGGAATGATTAACAAAAGAATCAAAGAATATATTTTAAAAGTGAGAGACCGAATATACAAACAAACAACGGCCAGACCATATATGACAAAAGAACTCTGACCCAAAACTTCTGCAGCAACCAGTCCGGGAAGCCAAACCACAATGTCTGCAGCAATTGGTCTAGAATGGTCAAGACTTTGTCAATGACTGCGAACTCCCTATTCTTTGCCTTTGTTTCCAATTCAGGACCAACTGGAGAAAGTCAAATATGCTCCCCAAACCCATCACCGAAGATGCTCCCCCACGTTAGCCCACGTCCAGCTTCCCTATGGCAACAACCTCTAATGAGAGCATACCTGATGCCTTTCCTTTTTTCACTATAAAGCTTCCCCACTTCCCTGCCTGCCTTTGAGTCCCTGCCAAATATGAATGATAATGGCTGAACTCCCTTGCTATAGCAAGCTCTGAATAAATAGCCTCTGTTTGTTTTCATTTGGGTGGTCTTCATTTATTTCCATAAACATTTAAAGATAACCACTAGCAGAATTAAAAAAAGAAAGTTCACCTTCCAAATCATTAGAATATATAAAAGCAAATACAGTCTCTATAGCAAAAGACAGAAAACAAGAAGGCATGCAAAACCGAAATCATTTGATGTGGAAAAATATAATACAAAAAAAATATAAGGCAAAATATTTGGAAAATGTAATACTCATAAAATACATATTCACACAAACCACCACTCATCTGTCAGTTTGTCATACTGTCATGGCTCACTTGTTGCTATGATGCTGGCAGCTATGTCACCAGTATTTCAATACCAGCATGATGACCCATGGTGAACAGGTTTCAGCAGAGCTTCCAGACAGAGTAGGAAGGAAGGCCTGGCAATCTACTTCCAAAAATTAACCAATGAAAACCTTATGGACCACAAGAGAACAATGTCTGATCGCTTACTCTGGACACATCATCAGGAGGGATCAATAGAGAAGGGTATCATGGTTGGTGAAGCAGAGAACCAACGAGGGTGTGGGAGACTCCTGGTGAGATGGATTGGCACAATAGCTGAAATGATGAACTCGAATATGCTGGCAATTATGAGGATGATGCAGAACTGGGCAATGTTTCATTCTGTTGTACGTAAGGTGGCCATGAGTTGGAGTTGACTCGGCAGCTAACAACAATTCACACAAAGCGGAAGCCACTGTGGTTAGAGTGGGGACTCTGATATTAGGCATCCCGGGGTCAGATCTCTGCTCTGCCACGTACCAGCTGGTTGTTCCTGGGCAAGTTATTTAACCTCTTTAAGTCTAGGTTTTTTGTTTTTCATTTTAAAAAATTGGTTAATAATAGTTCCTACTCACAGGCTTGTTTGAAGAGTAAAATAATGCATACAAAGCCCTTGGCCTAGAGCAAACAAGAAATACTAACTTAAACAACTAGTTTGAAGGAAATGCACCAATATGTTAAAAAGAGCATTAATGGCAACAGTAATTTAGATTTTTTTCCCCTGTTGAATATAAGAAAAAACGTTTAAACTATATTCCAAACTCACTGCCATTGAGTCGATTCCGACTCATAGTGACCATTGAAATGAGCTATTTGAGAGACTGTTGACTCTCCTACTGCTAAACCCTAAAATGATAGAAAAGTGAATCATGTATCCTGATGGTTTAGAATTCAAATGTCTAAAGCAGGGAGCTGGATTTGGTGAACATACTGCTCCCCTATCATATCAGAATGTCCTTCCCTTAGCTCTTGGTATGGCTGGCTCCTTTATTTCAGGTCAGAGCTTAAATGTCACCTCCTCAGAGAAGATTTCCCTAACCACACTATCGAAGATTGGTTCCCCTCTTTTTCTTTTTCACAATACCATATTTATTTTCTTTATAGTATTAATCCCAATCTAATTATTTCATTTCATTTATTTATTTAATTGTATACTGTTTTCTCTACAGCTAGAAAATAAACTCTTTGAGAGCTTGTCTATCTTCCTTCCCAATGTATTTCTAACACCTAGTAGAGTTGCCTGATATGTATTAGGAGATCAATAAATATTTACTGAACAAATGAATGATCTTAAGAGGATGTTACTACTATCTATATAGTTTCATACCAAGATAAAAATTATAGTAAAATCAGTTCACGGTCAGTATAGTGGATAAAAGTATGGACCCCGAAGTCAGACTGCCTGAGTTTAAATCATGGCTCCACCACCTACTAGACAGTTTCTTTTTTTTTTAATTCTCTTTTCCAATTTATTTTATTATTTTAAATTTTACTGTGCTTTAGGTGAAAGTTTACAGCTCAAGTTAATTTCTCATACAAAAATGTATACACATATTGTTTTGTGACATTGGTTGCAATCCCCACAATGTGACAGCATAAACAGGTTTCTAACTCTTTTGAAGCCTCCGTTTCCTCTGTAAAATGAGGATCATAATGGCACTTACCTCACAGGATTGCTTCAAGGATTAAATGAGGCTACCAAGCATAGTACTTGAGACTAAGAACTCAATAAATGATATTCATAGTATGTATAATGATAATATAGGTTTATTAGTATTTGACCTAATGAAAAACAAAATTGTGAAAGAAAGATGCTATGGGGGTACATCGTGACTTTTTTCAAAGCAAGATTATTTTCTTTTTTGATAGCTGACTCACACCGACAAACATAAATGTCAACATATAATCCCAGAGACGGTCACAGGCCTGGGCAGCAATCCTGATATTGGTAGAAAACATACTTGAAGCTGACAGTTCACATATCTGGTTAGGTAATCCCAAACTACAACTGGTGCATTACAGGAATTCTGAGGAGGCTTTTAATTTAGGGAGAACAGGGACGAAACAATGAACAGAAAGACAAACGGCAAGAACCATGACAAGGGATCAGGAAGTGGTTTATCTCCTTCTAAGGTCAGTCTACAAATCTAATTGTTAGGGCCATGTGCACTGCTCTCTTCTACACAGCTTGGAGCAGAAAAGTCTCTGGCTCAATGAGTGGTAAAACCGAAATGTCTTTTTTTCCTCTTTCCCTCTGTGCCTGTGGTAGCGTAGTGGTTAAGAGTTACATTTGCTAACCAAAAGGTCACCAGTTCAAATCTACCAGGCACTTTTGGAAACTCTACGGGGCAGTTCTACTCTGGCCTATAGGGTCACTATGAGTCAGAATCAACTCAACGGCAACAGGTTTGGTTTTTTTTTTTTTCTCTGCCTATAACCCTGCATGGTGCTCCTCTCTGAGATGTCCATGCACATGCCCCACCTCTGAACTTTTCTGTTCCTTGACTGAATTCTGCTACTTATGTCTTGTAATTACGGTGAGGCTGACATGCAGAGGTCACCTTGACTCCCCCAAACCAAATTAGCCAACAGGGCATGTTAAAAAGCAATTACAGTAGCCCATAGGAAATCACAATGGACTGCAACTAACACAGAAAAAACAATTACCATAATCAATACACTTTAAGCACATCAGAATGAATATTTCCACATGTCAAAATGGTTCCAGATTCACAAAGCAACCCAACTAAACAGAAAACACATTTAGTTTTCATAATGACTCTGCATGCCTCTTTGCCTTATGTCAGATCCTTGCCTCTTTTCTTACAATTCTGTGGGGTTTTGCTTTTAAAAAAGGATTAGAAAAATTTTAATTTTTTTCACCTGGCCCTCTTGCTCAACTTGGCTTTTGCATCTGATTTGAGTTTGTTTGTTTCCAGTCTTTCCTCCCTCTGCTCCTGCTGCTTCTTTCACCTCCTATAATTTATCTTGGCCCTTTACTTCTTATCCATTGAGTTTACACTTCACATTAATTCAGCCTGTCTTTGATTCCACTCACTGATGGGGCTTATTCTCTTCACATCTTCAACCTCTCTCCTCATAGTCCTTTCACTTCAAATAATTTAGTGCTGTTCTTTTAAAATTTATACCCTACATAATGATATCCATATTATTATTTCTTCTTTTTTTCTCTTTCTTTAACTTTCCCTGACTATACTTTCTTCAGACACACATAAAACAAAAGTCTGTCATAATTTTGATTGTTATAACTTCTGTCACATAATAATGCGTCTGATCTTCTTCTTTGGTGACTAAACTTTTTTTTTTTTTTTTTGCTTAGTTCCTGGCTGCATCTACATTTACTTGCAATCCACTCCACTCCAGAATTAGTGTCCAGATGAATAACCGTTGCCTACATATATCTGCTACATATTTGTTCTTATTTTTTTTCTACTTCTTTGGCTGTGTTTGAGTTTTCAATGCTGTTGCTTTTGCCAGCCTTGCTAGCACAGGAGTCTGGTGCTGTTTTTCCTTTCATAAGAGATTAATTTACCATCCCTGGTGCTTTTTGGATATGCTGCAATGACTAGTGGGCTCCAAAATAGTTTTAGAGAGTGGATTATCTCAATGGTCCTCAGTGGCAATAGTTTTATCCTCAGACATCATGGTGACTCAGCTCTTTTCTGGCTCTACCAAACAATTATTTATTAAAGGCCTACCATGTGCAAGGAGCCCTGGTGGCACAGCGGTTAAAAGCTCAGCTGCTAACCAAAGGGTCAGCAGTTTGAATCTACCAGCCACTCCTTGCAAACCCTATAGGGCAGTTCTACTCTGTCCTATAGGGCAGCTATGAGTCGGAATCGACCCAATGGCAATGGGGTTTTTACCATGGGCAAAGCCTGGCACTAGGTACTGTTGAGAGATGTAACTAAGGGTTTACTTTCTAGAGATTCAAGGTCTCCAGCAGGACAGACAGCACCAGATAAAGCTATACATTCTCCTGGGTAGTCCTCTTTTGGTATCCCTCCCTCAGTGAACAGGAATACCATCAGACCAGTTGCATATGTCAGTAACCAAAGATCATCCCTGACACCTCCCTCTCGTTCAATTCATTACCAAGTCCTACCAGCTTTACCTCATAAATATCTCTTAAATCTGTCTACTTTTCTTCATCTAAGGTCCCTGGGTGGTACAAGTGGTTTGTGATCAGCTGCTAACCAAAAGGTTGACAGTTCAAACCACCTAGTGGCTCTACAGAAGAAAGGCCTGGCGATCTGCTTTCATAAAGATTACAGCCAAGAAAACCCTATGGAGCAAGTCTACTTTGTAACACAGGGGTTGCCATGAGTCAGAATCAAGTCGACAGCAACAGATTTGGTTTTTGGCTTGGTTTTCTCCATCTTCACTGTCACTATCATTGTCCAAACTTGACTAGTGAAATAGCCTCTAAATAGGCTGCCCCAGCTGCTCTTGCTCGCCTATAAAATCAGTTCTCTTTCAAAAGTATGTATAAGTCAGATCATTTCATTCTGTCCTACTACTTTTAGGAGACTATTTGGTTGTCTACTGACATTTCAGCACCACTCCCTTCTACGCCATTTGATTTTCAGTGGCTGGTAGCATGGAAACTACATTTCTCAGACTTTCTTCCAGTAGGATTATATTTTAACTTTCTTCCAGTAGAGTTCTGTTTTAGAGTAGGCATTTGCCCAATATCCAGACAGTGGAAGAAAAAGAAGAATTATTATTCAGGCAGTGGTGGGAAAGCATGTGGACTTCAGCAGACAGCCGAAATGAAGTTTGGCCAGTAGCTTCCGGGACCTCTTAAAAACCCAGGACAAGTTGGCCTCATAGAGAATGGGATGTAGTTCAAGAACCAGCAGGCTCCCAAGCAGTGTTAGGGACTCAAAGGCAGTAGTTTGATCCTCAGACATCATGGTGACTCAGGCTTTTTCTGGCTCTACCATGCCTGAAGTTTTCAACCAATCATCTTACTGTCTATATATGCTTTATTTTTTGGTCTGTTTGCTCAGAACTTCTGCTTACTCACAGTTCCTTGAGACCTCTGTTTTCTCATTGTCCTACGTCATTTCAGCTTTTGCTCTCATTATCTTCTGATCCTCTCCCTATATTTCTCTATTTCTCTGTTCAGATTCTTGAGAACGATAACCTGATTAGCCAAATAATCACTCTCATCTCCATTTGGGTAGACTTAGTGGTACCTCTCTGAGTCTTCATTTCTTTATCTGTAAAATGGGGATATACCACTTACCTATCTTCCAGGGTTGTCATGAGAATTTGAATAATGTGTATGTAACAGCTAGTATAGTGCCTGGAAAACAGTGTTCAACACGTTAATTCCTTCCCTTTCCCTCAAGGCCACAGATAGTGCCTTTTTCTGGATTAGCGGCATTACAGGTTCTTAACAAGTATTTGTTGTACAATAATACAAACTGTGTGTGTGTTTGTTGTATGTAGAGGGAAACACACACACACACAGAGAAATATCTACTCAATATATATCCAGATATTTGAAGTTAGATATTCAGGAAAACAATGATTGATGCATGATAAAAATTAGGAACAGTTGCTATTTTAGGGATTTCTTCTCTCCTGAAATACCTATTTTATTACACTCTCAAGCTTAGATGGCCTCAGCTCTCCATTTCTGGGTTCCTTATCAAGTTCTGCCCAAATTACATACATTTTTCATACACTTATGGGGCAGGCTCTTCTTCCATTCTCTTTCCTTACATTTGTACTCTGCCCACCATGTACCACTCATTCTAACGCTGATTTTAACAAAAGCAAAGACAAAATCTATACTAGATTTGCTTTGATGAAGAGCCCACACAGGTTTGCTGGTAGGAGAAACACAAATGTTTTATCTATCTGTCTGTCTGTCTATATTTATAATGTAAACATTCATAGACATTCTGGCTATGACCTTTTTTCAAAATCCAGAAATATCTGAAACAAAAATACCCCATGTTTTTGAACTCTGTTATAGGGAAAACAATGGTACAGGCTAGAAGTCAGAACTGAGTTCTAGTCCTGCCTTGCTACTTATCATTATCAAGCAATTAGGAGTTTCTAAACTTGGGAGGAAGCATAATGAGACAGATGAGACACCTGTATGTTAGCAGAGTAAGTGCTGCAGCAAACCAAAGCTGATTTTATTGTATTTGACTGTGTACTTTTAAGGGGCCCAAATGACAAACACATATGTATCCCAAGATATGTGGGATATGTGTGGTGCAGCAACAGTACCCATGGACACAGTCTGAAGGAAGATGGAGGGAGAAAGAGGCCAAAGAGACAGCTGGAGTCTATGAGCTGGAGTGTGAGTGGCCAGCTGCAGCAGGCCCACCATGAGACCAGAGAGAAGGGAAACACAGGGCTGTTCCTCTTAAGGAAAGGAGCATGCAGATGTTGGCACCTCATCTGTGACCTAATTTGGCATTAATGGTGGATAGTTTCTGGACAGTCACCTTGGAAATAATTACCTAGTTTTATAGAAAAAAACTTTTGTCTGTTTGTTTTTAACAGAATATACATAAAATATCAGAATCCCAATGAGGGTAGATAAGAATCTGCCACTATTATCTTCTTTTTAGGAAACAGGGAAAAGAAAGGCATCTTATATTCTCCTCACTACATGTTCTAACCACCAATTAGGTCAGTAAGAGTTAAAGAAGGGATATTTACAGTCAGGGAAAGTCTCTGCTATTGGGAGTGGAATGTGGGACAACTGAGGGTGAAAAAGAATACCTATCCTCAGATTAAATATCTTTATGTGAGAACCCTGCTAATGTCAGGAGGGAGAGGGAGACAGACAAGAAACTACTAGAAAGCTCTTAAAGTTTACCTGTCCACATCTGAAATAAACAGACAGCAATAATAATTATTGCTTTTGTAATAAAAGAGGGCATTCACAGCCTTAGTCTACACTGTAACCAAGGCAGAGCATATCACAGGTTTGGGGATCTTAAGAAGCTATTTTTGCTAATGTCAGTCTTTTTTTACATATTCCTCTTCAACACTTAAAATTGTTTGATTGAGTATACTAGTTGATACAACTTCATACATAATTCATTTCTAACCCTCTGAGTTATGCCCATTAACCCACTTTATAGATGAAAAAAAACTGCAGTATTTGATCATTCTACCAATTGTACCTACCACTTATACCATGTACTTTGGACAACTGATAAAAATACATCCATCATTACTGTGGTATACATGGCCTTATATTGTTCTTATTGTTTCAAGTGATAATCTTGCCTCCTAATGTAACCTCTGGCTCCTTTAAGGAGGACCAGCACCAGATTTGGGAAACCCATCATCATGCCACGATGCTCCACTGACCACTGACCAGGTAACAACTTTGAGCAAGTTGTTAAACCTCACAGGGCCTCACAGGTAGAAAGCAAGAGAATGGAAGCAGAGGCTCTTTAAAGTGTTCCTTCCTACTCTCTGGTCCATAGTATCACCAGAAGGGAAATTGATCTTGCTAAATTTTACAGCCCTGAACTCAGAGGACTCTCCCACTGTAGCTTTTGAACAGTTCAGGGATACTACCGTGCTCACATGCTTCCATTATTCTGGTGCTGAAAACTCTCAGCCTTTGATTCTACAAAGAAGTAGGCCTTGAAAACAAAATTAAACATAAGGTTATAATTACTAAAGATAGAATTATCATCAATCATAATCAAGGAACAGCTCCCAGTCACAAGTACTGCCCACATTTCATTTCAATCCTTTAATAATTCTGTGCGGGATAATTAAATCCCTATTTTACAGATGAGAAAATCAAGGTTCTTCATAGGTTTGCTTTCTAAGTAAATACACTACTTTGCTAGGAAATGTATTACTAGACTTTCATTTGCCACATTTTGAAGAAAAGTGTTCTAGACTTCCCCAGGAAAAGTAAAAAATTACTTATAAATTAGTAAATGCTATCAAGAGTTCAGGAGCCCTGGTGGTGCAATGGTTAAGGGCTCAGCTACTAACCAAAAGGTCTAAGGTTTGAACCCACCAGTAGCTCTGCAGGAGAAAAGACCTGGTGATCTTTCCCATAAAGATTTACAACCTAGGAAACCCAATGGCATAGTTCTGCTCTGTCCTATGTGGTCACTATGAGTCAAAATTGACTCAAGGGCACACAACAACAACAACAACATTAGAAGTCCAGCATTCAAGTTAAGATAACAAACAGAAACATAATCCTTATATATAAGTTTTATTCAGTATTAAAGATACTGCATGTACTGATGGGCATACCTGATTTAGAGAGCTAAGCTGCTGATCTGGTTACTTCCATCATAATTGCACAGGGCTTTAAGGTCATGCCACAAGGTACAAATTATGTCATTTTCATGCTATTATCATTCTACATGTAAAAATTCTAGTTCCTCTTGGGAAGAATCATTCTTCCTGGGCCAAGGCTTTAGGGGAAATGGTGAAAAAAGATTCATGGAGTTTCTCTTTTTCCTCAGAAGCTTTTACAGCAGCAGCAAGGCTTAGGTTATGAGTGCTGTCTGATTGGGAGGGTTTAGCTCTACAAGGACAAATAGGTCCCAGGAAGGCCAATGTGAGAAGAAGGGGTTAACAGTTGGGGTCAGAAGCCCCGGCCACCAGAGAGCACAGGGGTCAGCATCCTCTGGTTATTTATTTTTGAGACCTTTAAATAGCAGTTATTAGCTGACTAGACAGATTATGGGTCTAGAAAAGGGAGGGTATCCTATAGCACATTGAGCAGTTCCAATATGAGGTGCAGTGGACGTGCTACGGATGCTAACCAAAAGGTTGGCAGTTCAAATCCACCAGCTGCTCCTTGGAAACCCTATGGAGCAGTTCTACTCTGTCCTGTAGGGTAGCTATGAGTCGGAATAGACTTGACAGCAATGGGGTTAGCCACATTTGGCTATTTAAATTTAAATTTAACTAAAATTCAATAAAATTTAAAATTCTGTTCCTCCATTGCACTAGCCCCATTTCAAGTGCTCAACAGCCACTTGTGGACAATGGCTACCACATGGGAAAGCACAGCTATGGAACACTTCCATAAATGTAGCAAGTTGTACTGGAGAGCACTGCTTTAGAGACTAGACTAAACACGAAACAGGGCTTTGTTCTGGTTGGAACCCCTGCTGGTAATCTGCATTTCTAACAAATTCCCAGGAAGTTATATATAAGAATCACCTAGGGATCCTGTTAAAATATAGATTCTGATTTAGTACAACTGGGGTGGAAACGCAAATTCTCAGCAGGGAACCTGTCAGAAATGCAAATTCTCAACAAGGGTTCAAACCAAATAAACTGGTTTGAAGCCCTGATAAGAAATCATCATTTAGACAAAAATATCAGAACAATAAAAGAGGAAATACATGGTGTAGGTACAGAACCTTCTAATGGAAAGGAAGATAAATTAATACCAGGTAATAATAGACTGGTTCAAACTTAGGAAGATAAGGGTAAATTTCAAGGTAATCACAAAGAAAGTTAACAAACCTACTCAGCAAAATAAAAAAGAAAAACATGAAGTCTCAGTAAAAACAAAACCTATAAAAACAAAAGAAATGAAAAAAAAATCTATAAACAAAACAAATTCAGCACAGGAGAGTAAGAGGAACAAAGAAAACGTCAGCACCACAAAAAAAAACCACTACAAAATAACAGCAATAAACTCACATCTATCAATAATTACACTGAATGTAAATGGCCTAAATGCACCCGTAAAGAGATGCAGAATAACAGAATGGATAAGAAAACAGGATCCACCAATATGCTGTCTACAAAAGACACACCTTACAAAGAAAGATGTAAATTTATTAAAAATCAAAGGATGGAAAACAATATATCAAGCAATTACCAAAAAGGAGCAGGAATGGCAATACTAACCTCAGATAAACTAGACCTTAAAACAAAATCCACCATAAAAGACAAATAAGGACACTATATAATGATCAAGGGGATGATCCATCATGAAGACGTAACCATAATAAACATCTACGCACCCAATGACAGGGCTCCAAAATACATCAAACAAACTCTAATAACACTGAAAAGAGAAACTGACAGTTCCTCAATAACAGTAAGAGACTTCAACACACCACTCTCAGTAAAGGACAGAACAACTAGAAAGAAACTCAACAGAGATACAAAAGACCTAAAGGGTACAACCAGCCAACTTGATCTCATAGACAAATATAGAACACTTTACCCAACAGCTGCAAAGTACACATTCTTCTCCAATGCACATGGAACATTCTCCAGAACAGACCACATCTTAGGCCACAGAGCAATCCTGAACAAGATCAAAAATACCGAGATAATACAAAATATCTTCTCTGACCAAAACACCATTAAGAAATTAACAACAGGAAGAGCAAGGAAAAAAAAAAAAAAACAATTACATGGAAACTAAATAACACCCTGCTTACAAACTACTGGCTAATAGAAGAAATCAGAGATGGAATCAAAAAATTTCTAGAATCTAATCAGAATGAAAACACATCATACCAAAACCTTTGGGACACAGCAAAGGCAGTCCTCAGAGGATTTATAAGAATAGAAGCACACATCAAAAAAGAAGGGACAAAATCAAAATATTAACTATACAACTAGAACAAATAGAAAGAGAACAGCAAAAAAAGCCTACAGCCACCAGAAGAAAGGAAATAATAAAGATCAGAGCAGAAATACATGAAATAGAGAATAGAAAAACAAAAGAGAGAATCAACAAAACCAAAAGTTGGTTCCTTGAAAGGATCAACAAAATCGACAAACCACTGGCCAGACTGATAAAAGAAAAACAGGAGAAGATGCAAATAACCCAAATAAGAAATGAAATGGTGGACACTACAACAGGCCCAACTGAAATAAAAAGGATCATAAGAGAGTATTATGAAAAACTATACTCCAATAAATTTGAAAACCTAGAGGAAAGGGATAAATTTCGAGAAAAACATACCTACCCAAAACTAATACAAAGTGATGTTGAAAATCTGAACAGACTCATAACAAGAGAAGAGACTGAAAAGGTAATAAAAAAAACTCCCCCCCAAAAAACCCTGGCATAGATGGCTTCACTGGAGAATTCTATCAAACATTCAGGGAAGAGCTACACCAGTACTACTCAAACTATTTCAGAACAGAAAAGGAAGCAACACTTCCAAATTCATTCTATGAAGCCAGCATAACCATGACACCAAAACCAAGCAAAGACACCACAAAAAAAGAAAATCACAGACCAACATTTCTCATGAATATAGATGCAAAAATTCTCAACAAAATTCTACCCAACAGAATTCAGCATCATATCAAAAAAATAATACACCACAACCAAGTATGATTCATAGCAGGTATGCAAGGACGGTTCAATCTTAGAAAATCAATCAACATAATCTACTACATAAATAAAAGGAAAGAAAAGAATCACATGATCATCCCAATTTATGCAGAAAAGGCCCTCAACAAAGCCCAACACCCATTCCTGATAAAAACTCTCCATAAAATGGGTATAGAAGGGAAATTTCTCAACATACTAAAGTGTATCTATGTAAAACCAACAGCCAATATCATTCTTAATGGAGGGAGGCTGAAAACATTCCCCTTGAGAACAGGAACAAGACAAGGATGCCCTTTATCACCATTTCTATTTAACATTGTGCTGGAAGTCCTAGCTACAGCAATAAGGCAAGAAAAAGAAATAAACGGCATCCAAATTGGTAATGAAGAAGTTAAACTGTCCCTGTCTGTAGATGATATGATACTAAACATAGAAAACCCTGAAGACTCCACAAAAAAACTACTGGAACTAATAGAAAGATTCAGCAGAGTAGCAGGATACAAGATAAACATACTAAAATCAGTTGGATTCCTATACATGAATAAAGAGAACGATGAAAAGGAAATCAGGAAAACAATACCATTTATAATAGCCCCTAAAAAAATAAAATACTTAGGAATAAATCTAACCAGTGATGTAAAAGACCTATACAAAGAAAACTACAAAACACTACTGCAAGAAACACAAAGGGATCTACATAAATGGAAAAACATACCATGCTCATGGATAGGAAGACTCAACATTGTGAAAATGACAATTCTACCCAAAGCAATTTACAAATACAATGCAATCCCGATCCAAATGCTGACAATATTCTTTAAAAAGATGGAAAAACTAATCATTAACTTTATATGGAAAGGGAAGAAACCCCAGATAAGTAAAGCACTATTTAAGAAGAAGAATAAAGTAGGAGGACTCACACTTCCTGACCTCAGAACCTACTATACAGCTACTGTAGTCAAAACAGCGTAGTACTGGTACAATGACAGATACATTAACCAATGGAACAGAATTGAGAAGCTAGATGTAAATCCATCCACCTATGGTCACCTGATCTTCAACAAGGGCCCAAAGTCCATCAAATGGGGAAAACACAGTCTTTTTAACAACAGGTGCTGGCAAAACTGGATGTCCATCTGCAAAAAAAATGAAACAGGACCCATACCTCACACCATATACAAAAACTAATTCAAAATGGATCAAAGACCTAAATATAAAGTCAAAAACTATAAAGTTCACAGAAGAAAAAATAGGATCAACGCTAGAGGCCCTAATACATGGCATTAACAGGATACAAACCATAACCAACAACACACAAACTCCAGAAGATAAGCTCCATAACTGGGATCTTCTAAAAATTAAACACTTATGCTCATCAAAAGACTTCACCAAAATAGTAAAAAGAGAACCTACAGACTGGAAAAACATTTTGGACATTACAAGTCATACAAAGGTCTTATCTCTAAAATCTACAAGAAAATCCAACACCTCTACAACAAAAAGACAAATAATCCAATTAAAAAATGGGCAGAGGAAATGAACAGACACTTCACCAAAGAAGACCTTCAAGTGGCCAACAGACACATGAGGAAATGCTCGCAATCACTAGCCATTACAGAATGCAAATTAAAACCACAATGAGATACCATCTCCCCCCCCGGCATAACTGGCACAAATCAAAAACACTGGAAATAACAAATGTTGGAGAGGCTGTGGGGAGATCAGAACTCTTATGCACTGCTGGTGGGAATGCAAAATGATACAACCATTTTGGAAAATGATATGGTGCTTCCTTAGAAAGCTAGAAATACCATACAATCCAGCAAACCCACTCCTAGGAATATACCTTAGAGAAATAAGAGCCGTCACACAAATAGACATATGCACATCAATGTTCACTGCAGCGTTGTTTACAATAGCAAAAAGATGGAAACAACCTAGATGCCCATTAACAGACGAATGGCTAAACTAACTATGGTACATACGCATGATGGAGTATTATGCAACAATAAAGAACAATGATGAATCTGTGAAGCATCTCATAACATGGATGAAACAGGAAGACATTATGCTGAATGAAATAAGTCAATCACAAAAGGACAAATATTGTTTGAGACCACTACTGTAAACACTCATGAAGTTTATATACAAAAACAAACAATCTTTGTTGGTTACGAGAGATGAGGGGTAGGAGGGGTGGAATACTAAATAGACAATAGAAAAGTGGTAACTTTGGTGAAGGGTAAGACAGTACACGATACTGGGGAAGCCAGCACAACTTGTACAAGGCAAGCTCATGAAGCTCGATAGACACATCCAAACTCCCTGAGGGACTGAATTGCTGGGCAGAGGGCTGTAGGGACCATGGTTTCAGGGAACATCTAGCTCAGTTGGCATAATACAGTTTATAAAGTAAATGTTCTACATTCTACCTTGGTGAGTAGCGTCTGGGGTCTTAAAAGCCTGTCAGCAGCCTTCTAAGATACTCCACTGGTCTCACCCCTACAGGAGCAAGGAAGAATGAAAAAAACAAGATACAAGGGAAAGATTAGTCCAAAGGACTAATGGACCACAACTACCACAGCCTCCACCAGACTGAGTCAAGTACAACTAGACGATGCCTGGCTACCACCACTGACTGCTCTGACCAGGAACACAACAGAGGGTCCCGGAAAGAGCTGAAGAAACATGGAGAACAAAATTCTAACTCACAAAAAAAGATCAGACTTACTGGCCTGACAAAGACTGGGGAAACCTCGAGAGTATGGCCCCTGGACACCCTTTTAGCTCAGTAATTAAGTCACTCCCGAAGTTCACCCTTCAGCCAAAGATTAGACAGCCCCATAAAACAAACGGAGACTAATGGGGCACAATAGTCCAGGGACAAGGACTAGAAGGCAGGAGGGGACAGCAAAGCTCGTAATAGGCAACTCAAGGTTGAGAAGGGACAGTGTTGACATGTCATGGGGTTGTTAACCAGTGTCATAAAACAATATGTGTACTAACTGTTTAATGAGAAACTGTTTGTTCTGTAAACTTTCATCTAAAGTACAATTAAAACACACACACACACACAAAGAAATCAAATGATGCATTGCACTGGGCAAATCTGCTGCAAAAGGTCTCCTTAAAGTATTAAAAAGCAAAGATGTCACCTTGAGGACTAAGGTGTGCCTGACCCAAGTCATGGTGTTTTCAATCGCTCATATGCATGCATAAACTGGACAATGAGTAAGGAGGACCGAAGAATTGATGTCTTTGAATTATGGTGTTGGCAAAGAATATTGAATGTACCATGGATTGCCAAAAGAATGAAAAAAACCTATCTGGCAAGAAGTACAGCCAGAATGCTCCTTAGAAGTCTCACATACTTTGGTCATGTAATCAGGAGGGACCAATCCCTGGAGCACATCATGCTTGGTAAAGTAGAGGGTCAGCAAAAAATAGGAAGACCCTCAATGAGATGGACTGACATAGTAGCTGCAACAATGGGCTCAAGCATAACAACGATTATAAGGATGGCTCAGGACTGGGCAGTGTTTCGTTCTGTTGTACATAAGGTCAGAACTGACTCGATGGCACCTAACAACAGCAAATAACAGGATGGCTAGGAGCCCTGGTAGTGCAGTTGTTAAGAGCTCAGGCTGCTAACTAAAAGGTCAAAAGTTTGAATCCACCAACTGCTCCTTGGAAACCCTATGGGGCAATTCTACTCTGTCCTATATGGTTGCTATGAGTGAGAATCGACTGGAAGGCAACGGATTTTTTAAGATGGCTAAGATTTCAAAACAAAAAGAGAAAATAACAAATGTTGGCAATAATGTGGGGAAATTTAAACCCTTATCCATTGCTAGTGGGAATGCAAAACGGTACAGCCATTGTGGAAAACAGTATGGCAGCTCCAGAAAAAAACTAAAAATAGAACTACCATATGACCCATCAGTTCCACTCCTAGGTATATACCCAAAAGACATGAAAGCAGAGACTGAAAAAGAGACTTGTATACCAATGTTCATTGTGGCACTATTCATAATAGCCAAAAGGTAGAAACAACATAAATGCCCACCAATAGATGAATGGAAAACAAAATGTGATACATACATACAGTGGTCTACTACTCAGTTAGCAGGAGAAATGCAGTCTTGATACATGCTACAGTATGGATAGAGCTTGAAGACATTAGGCTGAGTAAAATAAGCCAACCACAAAAGGACAAATATTGTATGACCTCACTCACAGAAAAAGACAAGAAAAGGCAAATGTACAGATATCAAAGTTTACTAGTGGTTACCAGGGGCAGGAGGGAAGAGGAAAAGGGGCGGGGGGGCGGTTAATGGTGATGGAAAAATTGCATTAAGGGTAGGGTTGGGCAGCTGATTATTATAACTGCTGTTAATAAGTTGTACACCTGTTAAAAACTGAATTGGCAGAAGTATGATGGATATATTTACAACAATGACAAAAAAAAAAAAAAAAGAGTAGTTGCTGAAGCTGCTTATGTACAACCAAACACCTCATGGGATTTGGTTTCTTGGTTTGGAGGTTTAGGGTCATGGCTTCATGGGACATCCCAATTAATTGGCCCAATAACATGTTTAGCGCTTCTGTTCTACCTCTTAGTTCATTGTGTAGTGCTTGGGATCTTAAAAGCTTGCAAGTGGCCATCCAAGGCACAACAATTGGTCTCTATTAGCCAGGAACAACAGTGGAAGAAGGCAAGTCAGGACTAGGAGGAGGATATGGAATGTGTGGCTAATTGCATCCATGAACAACTACCTCCTTTGCCATGAGACCAAAAGAACTGAATAGTGCCCAGCTACTATTACTGAACATTTTAATCAAAGATTCCACAGAAGAATCTGATCAAGGGGACAGGGAAGAAATGCAGAACAGAATTTCACATTCTCATAGACTCTAGAGTTTCTGGAGCCATGGACGGTAGATGAACCCCTGAAACTATTGCCCTGAGATAATCTTTAAACTTTAAACCAAAATATTCCCTGAAGTCATCTTAAAACCAAACAATAGTTTAGCTTAACTAGTAAAAAAGATCTGCCTTGAACATTATTTTCTTTTCAGAACTATCTATATGGGATCAAACTGACAACAGCAACTCGAAAGATTAGACAGGTACTCTAGGGGGCAGTAAGTTTATGTTAATGAGAGAGGAACAACGAAGAAAAGGAGGGTGCGAATGGTTGCACAACTCGAAGAATGTAATCAACGTTACTAAGCTGTACATGTAGAAACTCTGAATTGGTGTATGTTTTGCTATGTATATTCTCAACTACAACAAAATAGAACTCAGAAAAAAAAAATCATCATTTAAAACGTTTGCTGTTAAAAAAAATAAATAAACCAACCAACAAAACGCTTGGAGTTTAATATTACTAGGAAACTATATATATATATATATATATATGGCATAGTAGTTTAGAGCACAGATTCTGTATCCAAACTTCCTGGACTTAAATCCCAGCTCCAAACCTTGCTACATGATCTTAGGCAAGTTACTAACCACTCTGTGTCTCAGTTTCCTCATCTATAAAATGGGTGTAATAATAGTATAGATTGTATAAGGTTGTTGGGAGCACTTATAATGGTGTCCAGCACACATAGTAAGTGCTATTTAAGCGTTAGCTCTCAACAGTACTACGTTCACACTGAAACATATCCCTGTAATTTAGTAGCTATTGCTGGGGAATAGACGCAAACTGATTGACTTGTCTGATGCCTTCTGTGTCCCGCATCCCCGTGAGCCAAGTCTTTTTCGGATAGGTTACAACAGTCTCTTGTCCTCATGGTATGTACGAGACTGTGGGTAAGCTCTGTTCCTTACTTGTATAGCAGAATGTCAGCTGCCTGAAGCACTGGGTACGTGAGCAGGCCCATAGTTCCGTCGTGTTTCTGCTTGGCAGTCTTTGCCTGGGGCGAGAGGGTGGTGAAAAAACAGGAGGGGAAGAAATCAGACATGAACCTAGTTATACTGCTAAGTAAGACAGTTTTAAAGCAAGCAAAACGTGGTCTGAAGCTACCTATATATCTCCATTAATGTTAGCAACTTTAACCATCCTCTAGGAGTCCCTGGTTGGTGCAAACAGTTAAAGTGCTCGGCTGCTAACTGAAAGGTTGGTGGGTCAAGCCTACTCAGAGGTACCTTGGAAGGCCTGGTGATTTACTTCCAAAACAAATCAGCCATTGAAAACCTACACGGAATAGCTCTACTCTGACACACGTGGGTTTGCCATGAGTCGTAATCGACTTTACGGCAACCGGTGGTAGTGGTGGAACCATCCTCTGGCGGGCTTGTCTTCATTCTCCAGGCTTAGGCAAGAACAAAGTAAATCCATTTCATCACTGCCCCTTTAAAGGATCCTGCACTGCCATTATTTCTCATTATTATTATTATTATTATTTTTACAGTAAGGGGATAAAGGATTTCCAGGTTCTAAATCAGATATATTCCAGATTCCACAGATAAGGTCAGAAATTAACATAAATTAACATCAAAAGCCATGTTGTTTGTCCGTGGAAACCTCCCAAAAAAGTCTCACACCCATCCTGCTGATGAAACTGGGATGTTCTTTTAAAATCTCCTTTAAAAAAACAAAATCATGGCATTTCAAAAATAAAACTGAAGTCAGAGAAATTTTAATCTAAGCAATCATAATTAATTATCTTGATGTTAGGTGATTAAGAATGCTGAAGCAGTGAGGGTAAAGTAATTCTAATGAATAGTGCATGTTGTGTAGACCAAAATATTTCCTGAGTGGAGAAGCTGATAGAAAACCAGAGGTGATATTAGAAATATTAAATAAGCTGGTGAGCAATGGGTACCGATATAAATGACTAGTGTGTACTAAGTGAATGTGAGCCCTAGTGATACCAACTCCCTCACTGCAGATAAGCATTGCTGACATGTAATATGATTTTCTGAGTACAGTTACTTATTAGAAGGGAATACTGTCTGCACTTCACTGGTAATTGCTTCCAAGTCCTGGTTATATCATCTTTTGAAAAATAATAAATGGATATTTTGGTGAGTAGATAAATCTGACTCATTTAGTTAGTATGGATTACTTCTCTGAAGTCTGATTGTTTCTGAATGAGCCAAACAACTGAATTTATAAACTTGCACAATTCCAAGGACTAAACTCATGAGCTCAAAACTCAGGTTTCCCTTTGAGGCTGGGTCTGAAAAAGCAACAGATTTTCTCTTTAACCATCTTAATTTCAATGTTCCATAATTTAGTTACAAATTTAACTTCTCTGGTTATATCTCAAGTAGTTTCTGGCTACGGCAACTAATGTTATAGGCCATTCAAAGAAAATTTGAAAGTTTCAAGACACAGCTCCTTCAGTATATTATTATAACGCCCATGTTAAGGGCTATTTTGCCATTATAACTGGGTAAAGATTGTGAAGGTTTAATATGGAAATATCAAATGGGAAAAGAATCAAACTTAAAAAAATTGCTACCACGTTAGGTTTATAGTCTTTTATTATTAGGCTACTGGACCTTGAAATTACAAGGGAAGGGAGGAGATGTGGAAAACACTAATATTTAGTGAGTGCCTATTCTGTGCCTCAGATGTTTTGCATATGGAGTTCTCTCATTAATCCTCCAAATAACCCTGACCTCAACAACCCTAACCCCACCATTCTACCCTGCTGTTCCTGCTCTAACCCAAACCAAGCTAAGTACTCTTATGAGATTCTCCCATGGCACTGGAATTCTTCCAGCAGAGCTCTTCTCACACTTTCTTGTTGCTTGTTTAATTATCTTTTCCCAAATAGGCTACAAGCCTTCAGGGAGCTACCTCTGTCTTACTGACCTGTAGATCTCCAGCCTCTCCCTCGGTGTAAGACTCCCAGAAGGCATCATTGGTACTTGTTAATGAGGGAATCACCCCACAAAGTATAACTTGCCCAAGGATGAGGATGGGACTTGAAATCCATGCTTTTTCCATGCATACCATACCAAATCATGGATTAGTGGGAAGGGTTCCCTGGAATACCAGCGCATTCACTAATCATGTGTTATCACCACCTTAAAGTGGGAAACCAAAAAACAAACCAAACACGTTGTGTAGAGTCAATTCCGACTCATAGTGACCCTATAGGACAGAGTAGAACTGCCCCATAGGGTTTCCAAGGAGCAGCTAGTGGATTTGAACTGCCTACCTGTTGGTTAGCAGCCTGAGCTCTTAACCACTGCGCCACCAGGGCTCCTAAAGTGGGAACAGTTTTCATTAAATTAGTATTCAGTTCCTATAAGAAAGGATTTCGGCACTGAACTTAAGAGTATTATGGTAAAATGGAAAGTCTTGTCTAAAACCAAAATATGGTAGAGAACATGATAAAATTTTGCTTTTAATTCCTGGCAAGTAATGACTGTAACATTACTGATGCCTCTCATTTAAGCACTGCCACTTTAAAGTTTATCTCTCTGCAGCATATGCAAAGGCTTCTGAAGCTTCTGAGGAAGCCAATGGCCCTGAAAATATGTTCTAAAGAAGCCTGAAACTGAAATTAGTGTTTACGTAATTAGAGGCTACCTACCCTTAGGTTATCCAATTGCAAAAACAAATGGAAGTAAAGTGCTGTGAATTATCCGATTTATCTTTCTCAGTTGAACTTCCTAGAAAAAGTACAGCCTTAATTTGTCTGTGGGTTTGAACCATTGCCTGGACTCAACTTGTTTAAATGTTAAATAAAATATATTGTCTCTCCCCACAATGAAAAGATTCTTGCCTCACTGTCAGTTAATTCCAGTGGAGATAGGAGGCAACTTCAAGGTCCTGTGGTCCAGAAATTGAGGATTGTTTGTTAATTATCATGTGGTAGGTTCAAAGTCATTAACAAGTCTATCCAAAGACTACTCTGATTCAACCATACACAGACCAAAACAATTAGCAGGATTTTTAAAATTGGGAGGAATCTTAGAGAACCCTTTGACCTTCTGTCCCATACCAGGAAGAAGAGAGGTTAAAGCACTGTTCCAGGCCAATAGTGAGTAGTAGGCTTGGCGGCGGGGTAAGGGTTGGGGGTAGGGAGGGGCACAAAACATAAACAGGGAAAAACAGCTGTAATGAGGAACTTGCACTCCTTTCTGTTTATTAAGATCACTAGCATTTACCTTCCACTGGTGTAAGTGTTGTAATCGGGGTAGTCTGACCATGCAGGTAAGGATCCAACTTAATTGCGTGTGTTCAGACACCTAAAGAAATAAGGTAGAACAATAACAGAAGTTGTCAAGGTTTCATGCATATAAGACAAAACTGAACAGACAACAGGTATTATCTGAAATGGCTGAAAAATATCCCAAGTCAAGGTAACTCAAAGAAAGAAAGGGGAAGGGAGCTTAGCTCTAATTAACAACGCATAGAATCTTACGGGTTATTGAGGGAATCTTAAAAGCTAACTAATCCAATTACAAGTCTCATGTTTAAACCTTCTTCATAACATCCCTAGCAAGTAGCTGGCCAGACTCTGCTTCAACATCTTCAGTGAGAGGGTTTCATCATGTTCTGAGGCAACTATTCCATTTTTTAAAAAGCTGAGATTATTAAGAAAACACATACACACACACACGTAGATTTCTCTTCACTTATTTCAACTTCTCTCTAAATAACTTCTAAATAAATGAAAACAGGTATCACACCTTATATATAAATGCTACAAAAAGGTGTTGGACTAAAAATTTAAAGGTTAAATCCTTTATATCTATAGTTATGTGAAATACAGGAATTACTTTATCATCTCAAAAGATGTTTTTATAGTTTCTAGTTTCTCTGCTAAATGTAACAAAATGACCAACTAAAGAAGAAAATGTCTTTTTTTTTTTTTTTAAGAAGAGATTTAGTCAACAAGAAAATATAAACTTTCCTCAACTTGTTTTTCTTTTAACCAAATTTAATCAAGTAATCAAATCTGGCAACAATTGGGATGACTCTTGGGCCCAGGCCAAATTCTAACTGATGACCTAGAATGTCAGACCTATGTATCCCATTTTGGGACCCTGGGGATTCCTAGTCCTTCATCCATATGATTTCTTTAAAAAGCAGAGAGTGTTGCCAACTCTGAAAAGTGGCCCCAAATGTGTTCTTTGCGGGTTTTGCAAAAGGAACCCAAAGGCACGGGGCTGAGTCAGCCCAAGCCTATTTTACTAGCAGGGAATCGCCATCTGGCATAAGATAGTCTCTCATGTTTTTCAAGTCATAGAGAGGAAAGAGTTGTTTTTCACGTGTTTGACAAGGGATCGCTTTTAAAGTTTTGCAAGTCGCTGGGCTAAATCTGTCGTCTTTCTTCCAAGAGGCATTTGTGTTTCATTGAGGGCAATGGTTTTGACAGCACTGTCCATGCAAATTGCTAACTGCTGCTGTAAACAAACAGCTATCAGACAAAAACAGTAACTCTGGATGTAAGCAAGTGGATTATAGTTGCTTCCAATCATCAAGCAAAACACATTCCCATTAAAACTAATAAAACAAGAGCTGTTTCTTGGCATGAAGAAGTAGGAGAGGGTTTTTTTTTCCTCTCCCTTCTTTACTGAATTGGGGGAAAGGAATGAAAACACAGCATAACTATGGACATATGGAAAGAGAAAGGATGACTCCTTCCCTCCTGTTCTCGCTCAAATGCTTGGCTTTGGTGATACGCAAAAGGCTACCACCATGTCTCCATGAAGTCAAGTATTTTCCTTGGAGTAGCTTTTTATTTGGACATATGGAATAAAATGGATTTAATATTCTGCAGAGATCCTGGTGTTTCCAGAAGAGGGGGCATGAAATTAATTAAAATTCTCCTCATACCAAGAAAAGTAGGTAAAAGGTAATTACTTTTCACAATTCATCTTTAGTAATTGCATAAAAAAAGGGAAGTATTACTTTAGGACTTGATTCTCTTCATTCATTCATATTCATGACAATTGCTTGGAAAGGTTCAGATTTCTATCCTGGGAAAAGTTAAAAAATGGTATCTAAATACAATATTTTCTGACTTATGTTGTGAAGCCACCAAAAAAACCAATAATATGACCCTGTTTTAGCCACAGAGAAACAAAAGCACAGAATAATAAAGTGGCCTTTTGGTCCTCCACAAACAATCAGCAGTGATGAGTGGAAAATAACTGAAGATTTGGTTAAGAGCTTGGCTGCTAACCAAAAGGTCGGCAGTTTGAATCTACCAGCTGCTCCTTGGAAACTCTATGTGCAGTTCTACTCTGTCCTATAGGTTCGCTATGAGTCGCAATCGATTCGATGGCAACAGGTTTAATGCTACCAAGATGTGTGCATTCTTCAATTATAGCAATTTTATTTGTTGTAAATGAACACACTGCTGTAAAACAAAGGTTGACACATTGTAGCTGCTCAATAAATATATGTTGAGTGTATGAACAATATGAAAGGCTACAGAAAGAATGGTAAGGACCAAAAGGAATCCATTAGGTTTGGCAACTGACTTTTTGGTGATCCAGGTAAAAGCAGTTTCAGAGGAGTGATTATAGTGGTTTCAAAAGTGACTAGGAGGCAGGATATGAAGACAGATACACAAGAAGCACAGTACAATGGTTGAAGGCTCTACCTTTGGAGTGATGCTGCTTGGGTGTAAATGCTAGTTCCACTACTTTTAGTTGGATGACCCTGGGTAAGTGACTTAGCATCTCTGTGCCTCAATTTCTTCACCTATAAAATGTGGTTAACAAAGGGATTCACCTGACAGTGCTTAGAATAGCACCGAGCACACAGTAAGCAATCAATAAATGTTTTTTTTTTTAATCATAGATAGCTTTTAAACAGACATTTGTTTTAATTTTTTATTTTGAGATACGTGTTGATTTACATGCAGTTATAAGAAATGATAAGAGAGAGGTCCTGTGTACCCTTCACCCAGTTTCCCCCAATGGTAACACCTCGGGTGAATATAGCACAATATCACAACCAGGAAACTGAATTTGATACAATCCATCAATTTTATTTAAGATTTCACCAGTTTTATATACACTCATTGTGTGTGTATTTAGTTCTATGCAATTTTATCACGTGTAAAATGTTTGCTTTTTATGGAAGGATAGAGATAGGGGTAATTACCAAGAGATAGAGAGTAAAATTTTTGTTTTGTTTTGTTTTTAAAGGTAGTATATACCTACTGTCTATGTACCGAGCAGGGGGAAAACCACTGAACTATAGAAAAAGGGACAATTTGCAGAACAATATTCCTGAAGAAGGAGAAGGAATAATATTCAACATAGGTTTAAGAAGATATGACTGAAATACTTCCCACTGAAACAACAGGAAGGGAAGTAAATATCTTGTCAGCTAGGAGTGGAAAGCAAAAGTTAGAGGACTTCACATTGTAATGGGCTTTCTTATCTCTGAAAATAGAAGATAGTCGGATTAGAAACAAATGGGCTAAGAAATATACTCAACAGACTTTCTGGGTTTGATAGGAAGGAATAAAAGTTCTCCTGGAATCAAATTATCTAAAGTTTGAAGTTTTGTGTATGGTATTGTGAAAAAAACAGGACAGTGACTCTTAAAATACACTCTTGGGGAAACACTGATATTTTTCAAGTTAGACTGAAATGTTCTGCCAAAATAATAACAGGTCTTTAGAAAAAATTAAACCAGTTGATTGCATTTTCAGTTTCTTTGGTCAGTAGAATATTTTTGCACTCTTTTTTTAATATATATATTTTTATTGTACTTCAGATGAAGGTTTACAGAACAAATAGTTTCTCATTAAACAGCTGGTGCACATATTGTTTTATGACAATGGTTAACAACCCCACGACATGTCAACACTGTCCTTTCTCAAACTTGCGTTCCCTATTACCAGCTTTCCTGTCCCCTCCTGCCTTCCAGTCCCTGTCCCTGGACTACTGTGCCCCATTAGTCTCCTTCTGTTTTATGGGGCTGTCTAATCTTTGGCTGGAGGGTGAACTTCGGGAGTGACTTCATTACTGAGCTAAAAGGGTGTCCAGGGGCCATACTCTCGAGGTTTCCCCAGTCTTTGTCAGGCCAGTAAGTCTGGTCTTTTTTTGTGAGTTAGAATTTTGTTCTCCATTTTTCTTCAGCTCTTTCCGGGATCCTCTGTTGTGTTCCTGGTCAGAGCAGTCAGTGGTGGTAGCCGGGCATCATCTAGTTGTACTGGACTCAGTCTGGTGGAGGCCATGGTAGTTGTGGTCCATTAATCCTTCAGACTGATCTTTCCCTTGTATCTTGTTTTCTTCATTCTCCCTTGCTCCTGAAGGGATGAGACCAGTGGAGTATCTTAGATGGCTGCTGACAGGCTTTTAAGACCCCAGACGCTACTCACCAAGGTAGAATATAGAACATTTACTTCATAAACTGTGTTATGCCAACTGAGCTGGATGTTCCCCGAGACCATGGTCCCCACAGCCCTCCGCCCAGCAATTCAGTCCCTCAGGGAGTTTGGATGTGTCTATGGAGATTCCATGGTCAGTGGAATTTTTAACAGGATTCAAAAAAAAAAAAAGCTAAACATAAAGCAAAAGCCCTTGATAAATTAAACTACATTAAAACTAAGAACTCTTTATGAAACATCACCACTTAAAGAGTAGTGAAATCACAAGCCACAGCGTGAGAAAAGATACTTGGCAATACCAATACAGAATATACTTGTATACAGACTATGTAAAGAACTCCTACAAACTGATAAGAAAAAAACCCTATGAAAACTGGTAAAAAATATGAATATGCAATTCACATAAAATAAGATATCCAAATGGCAAATTAGTACATGAGGAAATACTCAACTTCATTAACCATCATATAAATGCAAATTAAATGCATTAAATGCAAATTAAAGCTACAATGTGATACCACTACACACTCACCAGAATGCTTAACGTGAAACAGTCAAGAAATATCAAGTATAGCAAGCATGTTGAACAAATGGAACTCTCAGTTGAGTAAATGGAAATCTCCAGGTAGTAACTGGAAAGGGGCACAAAAGGCATTCTGGTTACTAGTTACATGAGTGTGTTCAGTTTATGAAAATTGATTGAGCTGCACACCTTAGGATTTTGCACTATTCTGTGTATTTGTATACTTAATAAAAAGTTAACATCAAAAACAATTTAAGAAATATTAATATAAAAATTCATCATGAAATAAATAACTCCATAAATCAAACCAAACCTACTGCCATCGAGTTGATTCTGACTCAGCGACCCTATAGAACAGGGTAGAACTGCCCTATAGGGTTTCCAAGGAGTGCCTGGTGGATTCAAACTACTGATGTTTAGGTTAGCAGACGTAGCTCTTAACCACGACGCCACCAGCATTTGGGATGTGATAAATAGACTGGATGTGGCTGAAGAGAGAACCAGAGAATTAGAAGATAGAATGAAGAAATCACTGAGAATGCAGTACAGACAGACAAAGGGATAGAAAATATGAAAGAGGAGCTAAGAGTCCTGGAGACTAGACCAAGAAGCATCAACTTACATCTAACAGGATTTTCAGAGGAGAAAAAAAGAAAATGGAAAAGAGGCAACATTGAGCGAGATAATGGCTACAAATTTTCCAGAACTGAAGAAAATCATGAGTGTTCACATTACAAAATATCACTAAATGCCATGTAATATGTTTCTTAAAAATCCCACTCAGTCATATGCTAATTAAACTGTGGTATATGAAGAAGAAAAAAGGCTACTTGAGAGAAAACACAATTAACTTACAAATATTGAGAAAGAGATTGATACCAGACTTTCCATTAGTAACAATTGATATCAAAAGAAACGGAATACTTATTTATGAGAACTGAATTCCAAATGATTTCATTCTGGAACTTCATTCCAAATGAAATCATTCTGGATTTCAGTAAGGGCAAAATGAAGACATTTTCAGACAATTAATATTAACAGAGTTTATTACCCACTGTGATGGCTAAGGTTGTGTGTCAAGTTGGCTGGTACATGATTCTTAGTAGTCTGGCAGTTATGATGTAGTTTAGCAGCTACGTAATGAAGTAATCATCTCCATAATGAGATCCGAAATAATGTAATCACCTCCATGATGAGATCTGATATGAGCAGCCAATCAGTTGAAAAGGAGTTTCCTTTGGGGTATGGCCTGAATCCAATATATGTAGACTTCCTGGCAAAGCTTGCTGGCTTTTGCTGGCTCTGGATCCTCATCTGACTTCCAGTTCTTGAGATTTGAGCTAGCAGCTTACCTGCTGATCTTGGGTTCACCAGCCCATGTGACTATGAGAGTCAGGCAGGAGAAGCCTCCAGGCTGACCCATGGGCTTGGGACTTTCCAGCCTCTACAACCATGTGAGCCATTTCCTTGATATAAATCTCTCTCTCTATATATATATATGTACATATATACATACACACACACACATATATACATATACATACATATATATACATACACACGTGTGCCTCACTGGTTTTTCTTCTCTAGGGAACCCAGCCTAAGACATTTGGTACCGAGAGTGACTCTAGAGAAACAAAAGTGCAAGCATGAGTTTTCTAAATGGTTCTCAAGTCTGGTTAGTCTTAAAGATGTTGATGACTCTGCTTCTAGTAGTAAAGAGGGCACTGCTAATCTATGGCGTGAGGTGGCAACAGAAATATGGAGAATATTACCACCAGTTGATTAAGTATTGGTGAGAGGCGAGGCTTTGAATGATCACGTTTGATACCTTTCTACAATTTTGTCAGAATGAAAAGTATAAGGAAGCTGATTGGTTGGTCCTACTGTTGCTAGACAAAGTGGTAACAGAAAGAAATGAGCTCAAAGCTTCAAAGTCATAGCTCAAGTGCCGCATTAATGACCTCAAAGTTTCCACTTGTGCCTTGAAAGAAAGCCATATTTCTTGTAGTAACAGAGCTGATATTGCTGAAAACAAATCCAGAGTCTTATCATTAAGAGTGGCTGAATTACAATGCCAATTGAATTCCCAACGTCCAATGGTGTCTGAAGTTAAAGTGAGGGCACTGATTGGGAAGAAACGGGATCCTGAAACTTGGGATGGGGACATATGGGCAGACAGTCATGAAACTGGCCACACTGAGCCCCTAAAATCCACTGAATCACTCCTGCCAACAGAACCAGCCCTCTCACTTCTATCTAAAGAGATTACTCCACCTTCTTCTGTTAAGCCACTCTCCCCAGTAAAACCATTAGCTCCTCCACCCTCATATGATGAGATTAACCCGGCTATTTTAAGAGCCTTTTTCTGAGTCATCCCCTGGGAAGGCATGTGAGTCACTGCCTAGGGCACTGCCTGAGGCAGATGCCCTACAAGACCTTGCTGAATGTTCCCAGAACACATCCCCTATTACCCATTTTTGCTCCTAGACACATAACTAGACTTAAGTCCCAGCTTGCCCCAAAAGGCGAGGTATGAAGCATGATCCAGGAGGAGGTACTCTATACTCCAAATGAACTGCTTGACTTTCTAATATGTACGAACAGAAACCTGGGGAATATGTGTGGAAATTGCTATTATGGGTGTGGGATAATGGTGCAAGGAACATAGAGTTGGATCAGTCTGGGTTTACTGATATGGGCCCATTAAGCAGATTCTTCATTCAGTGTTTCAGCTCCAGAGGTTAGGAAAGGATCTAATAGTTTATTTGGTTGGTTCACTTAAGCATGGATTACTCCGTGGCCTACACTAAATCAAGCTGAAGTGTCAGACCTACCTTGGTATACTGTAGAAGAAGGAATCCAAAGGCTTAGAGAAATTGGCATGTTAGAGTAGCTTTCTCATGTTAGACCCACAGACCTACCCACAGAGTGCCCAGAGGACACACCTTTTACCACAACAGTGAGGAACAAATTCGTGAAGGGAGCCCCAGCATCCTTGAAGACTGCTGTGATTGCTATTTTATGTAAGTCGGATCTGACAGTGGGAACTACTCTAACTGAATCAAGACACCTAAACTACAATGGGGCTGACTGGACCCAGTGGTGGCAGGGGCCAAGTGACGGCACTCAATCGGCAAAGACAAGGTGGGCGTCGTTATCGTAATGGACAGCAGAGTCAAAGCAGTAATCAGAACAATTTGACTTGTATGGACTTATGGTGTTGGTTACTTATTCATGGTACCCCTAGGAGTGAAAAAGATCAGAAATCTATTAAATATTTACTTGATCTGTACAAGCAGAAGAATTCTAGGTCAAGTGAACAGCAGTCTAACTCAAATTATCAGAATAAAAAGTCACAGTCCCTCAATCAATTTGAAGACATGAGCGAGTTTATAGACCCACAACCCCTTGAATGAAGGGGAGGCAGGGTCCCCTTGAGGAAGGACCCAACTACACTGCCAAAAATTTATACTGTTAATCTTTCTCCCAGCCTTCCCCAAAGGGATCTATGACCTTTTACGAGAGTGGCTGTTCACTGGGGAAAAGGAAATAATCAGATTTTTGGGGGATTACTGGATACTGGCTCTGAACCGACATTAATTCCAGGAGATCCAAAACACCACTGTGACCCACGAGTCAGAGTGGGGTTGTATGGAGGTCAGGTTATTAACGGACTCTTAGCTCAGGTTTGTCTCACAGTAGGTCAGCGGATTCCCAACCCATCCTGTAGTGATTTCACCAGTTCCAGAATGCATAATTGGAATAGATATACTCAGCAACTGGCAGAACCCCCACACTGGATCACTGACAAGTGGAGTAAAGGCTATTATGGTAGGAAAAGTCCCCATGAGAACTGACCCTACCTAGGAAAATAGTAAACCAAAAGTAGTACTGCATTCCTGGAGGGACTGCAGAGATTACTGCCACCATCAAGGACTTGAAGGATGAAGGGGTGGTGATTCCCATCACACCCCCATTCAACTCACCCTGTGCAAAAAACAGATGGATCTTGGAGAATGGAAGTGGATTATCATAAACTTAACCAAGTGGTGACTACAACTGCAGCTGCTGTTCTAGATGTGGTTTCATTGCTTGAGAAAAATTAATACATCTCTTGGTAAATGGTTTGCAACTACTGAGCTGGCCAATGCCTTTTTCTCAATTCCAGTTTTGAAGGAATACCAGAAGCAGTTTGCCTTCAGCTGGCAAGGTCAACAATACAACTTCACTGACCTACATCAAAATCCAAAAAACCCATTGCCATCGAGTAAATTCTGACTCATAGGGACCACCAGAAGCAAGGCCAGCAAAACATCTTAAGTGTCCTACCTTAGGGCTATATGAACTCTCCAGCCCTATGTTATAATTTAGTCAATAGGGACCCTGATCACCTTTCCCTTCCACAAGATGTCACACTGGTCCATTACACTGATGACACTGTGCTGACTGAATCTAGTAAGGAAGAAGTATCAATGAGTCTGGACTTACGGGTAAAACATTTACACGCTACAGGGTGGGAAATTAATCCAACAATAATTCAGGTGCCTTCCACCTCAGTAAAATTTCTAGGGGTCCTGTGATGTGGTGCATGTTGAGATATTCCTTCTAAAATGAAGGATAATTTATTGCATCTCACCCCTCCCACAAACAAAAAGGAGGCACAACGCTTGGTAGGCCTCTATGGATTTTGGAGGCAACATATCCCTCATTTGG
This sequence comes from Dugong dugon, assembly GCA_030035585.1. Classification (NCBI taxonomy): domain Eukaryota; kingdom Metazoa; phylum Chordata; class Mammalia; order Sirenia; family Dugongidae; genus Dugong; species Dugong dugon. Next base: position 161,452,990 of record CM057462.1, read on the forward strand.
GTGTGTTACTCCAGTCTATTTATCAAGTGACTCGAAAAGTTTATCAAGTGACTGGAAAAGCTGCTAGTTTTGAGTGGGGCCTAGAACAAGAGAAGTCTCTCCAACAGGTTCAGGCTGCTGTGCAAGCCACTCTGCTGCTTGGGCCATATGATGGCCAATCCAACGGTGCTTGAAGCATCAGTGTCAGATAGAGATGTTGTCTGGAGGCTTTGGAAGGCCCCTATTGGTGAATCATAGTGCAGACTCTTAGTATTTTGGAGCAAAGCCCTGCCATTCTCTGCAGATAACTATTCTCCTTTTGAGAAGCAGCTTTTGCCTTGTTACTGGGCCTCAGTAGAGACTGAATGCTTAACCATAGGCCACCAAGTCATCATGCAGGCTGAGCTGTCCATCATGAACTGTGTATTATCTGATCCACAGAGTCATAAACTTGGAACATGCACAGCAGCATTCCATCATTAAATGAAAGTGGTATATACAAGACTGGGCCTGAGCAGGACATGAAGGCACAAGTAAGTTGCACGAGGAAGTGGCCCAAATGCCCATGGTATCCACTTATGTCACATTATCTGCCCTCTCCGAGTCTGCACCTGTGGTCTCATGGGGACTTCCTTACGGTCAGCTGACTAAGGAAGATAAAATTTGTGCCTGGCTTACAGACGGTTCTGCACGATGTACAGGCACCACTCCAAAGTAGATAGCAGCAGCACTACAGCCCCTCTCTGAGACCTCCCTGAAGGACAGTGGTGAAGGAAAATCCTCCCAGTGGATGGAACTTCAAGCAGTGCACCTGGCTGTTCAGTTTGCTTGGAAGGAGAAATGGCCAGATATTTGCTTGTATGATGATTCATGGGCTGTGGTCAATGGTTTGATGGATGGTTAGGGGTTTGGAAGGAACATGATTGGAAAATTGGTGACAAGAAGGTATGGGGAAAAGGCATGTGGATAGACCTCTCTGAATTGGCCAAAGAAATGAAGTGTGTCTCATGTGAATGCTCACCAAAGAGTGACTTCAGCAGAGGAAGATTTCAACCATCAACTGGGTAAGATGATGTGTTTTGTGGAATCCAGTCATCCTCTTTCCCCAGCCACTCCCATCACTGCCCAATGGACTCACAAACAAACTGGCCATGGTGGCAGGGATGGAGGTTATGCATGGGCTCAGCAACATGGTCTCCCACTCACCAAGGCCGACCTGGCTACAGCCCTGCTGAGTGCCCAATCTGCCAGCAACAGAGACCAACACTGAGTCCCTGTTATGGCACCATTCCTCGAGGTGATCAGCCAGCAACCTGGTGTCAAGTACATTACACTGGCTTGCTTCCATCCTGGAAAGGGCAGCATTATGTTCTTACTGGAATAGACACTTACTCTGTATATGGATTCGCCTTCCCTGGATGCAATTCTTTTGACAAAACTACCATCTGTGGACTTACAGAATGCCTTATCCACGTCATGGTATCCCACACAGCATCGCCTTGTTTCAAGGGACTCACTTCACAGTAAATGAAGTGAGGAAATGGACCCATGCTCATGGAATTCACTGTTCTTACTATGCTCCCCGTCATCTTGAAGTGGCTAGGTTGATAGAACAGTGGAATGGCCTTCTAAAGACAGAATTACTGTGTCAGCTAAGTGGCAATACCTTTGCAGGGTTGGGGCAGTGTTATACCAGAAGGCTCCACATGCTCTAAACCAGCGTTCAATATATGGTGGCATTTCTCCCTTAGCCAGGATTCATGGGCTCAGGAATCAAGGGGTAGAAATGGAAGTGGCAACACTCACTATTACCCCTAGCGACCTATTTGCAAATTTTTTGTTTCCTGTCTTCATGACCCTATGCACTGCAGGTCTAGAGGTCTCAGTTCTCAAGGAGGAATGCTCCCACCAGGAGACACAACACTAATCCAGTGAACTGGAAGTTAAGAATGCCACCTGGCTACTTTCGGCTCATCATGCCTCTGTATCAATGGGCAAAGAAGGGAGATACTGTCTTGGCTGGTGTGATTGATCCTGATTACCAAGAGGAAATCAGATGGATATTACATAATCGAGGTAAAGAAGAGTATGCCTGTAATACAGGGATCCTCAGGACATCTCTTAGTACTACTATGCCCTGTGATTAAAGTCAATGGAAAACTACAGCAACCCAATTCCGACACGACTACTAATGGCTCAGACCCTTTGGAAATGAAGGTTTCAGTCACCTCACTAGGCAGAGAACCACGACCTGCTGAGGTACTTCCTGAGGGTAAAGGAATACGGAATGGTTGTTGGAAGAAGGTAGTTTTAAATACCAGCTATGATTACATGACCAGTTGCAGAAATGAAGAATGCAACTGTTATAAGTATTTCTTCCTTGTATGCATGCATCAAATATTTTTGTTTTCTTCACTTATAAAATATAAGATATAAACAGGGTTAGTGCGTTTTCAGTTCTATGTGTGTTAGTTGTATCATGTTAGGTGCAAGTAAAGCTTTATACTTGTTTTTATTTAGAGACTGTGTAAGGTTTAGGGAGGTGCATATGGGTGCCAAGTTGAAAAGAGGTGGACTGTGATGATTAAGGCTGTGTGGCAACATGGCTGGGCCATGATTCTCAGTGGTTTGGCAGTTATGTTGTAGTTTAGCAGCTATGTAATGGTATAATCACCTCCATAATGAGATCTGAAATAATGTACTCACCTCCATGATGAAATCTGCTATGAGCAGCCAATCAGTTGAAAAGGAGTTTCCTTTGGGGTGTGGTCTGCATCCAAGATATGTGGACTTTCCGGCAAACTTGCTGGCTTTTGCTGGCTCTGGATCCTCATATGACCTCCAGTTCTTGGGACCTGAGCTAGCAGTTTACCTGATCTTTTGATTCATCAGCCTCTGCAGCCTGTGAGCCAGTGAATATCATCTTACCTGCCAATCTTGGGATTCATCAGCCTCCGTAGCCTGTGAGCCATAAGCTTACTTTCTGACCTGTTGATCTTGGGTTCACCAGCCCCTGCAGCTGTGAGTCAGGCAGGAGAAGCCTCCAGGCTGACCCACGGACTTGAGACTTTCCAGCCTCATAACTGAGTGAACCATTTCCTTACTATAAATCTCTCTCTCTCTCTCTATGTATATATACACACACTTCACTGGTTTTGCTTCTCTACAGAAGCCAGCCTAAGACATCCATAGAATCTCTCTGAAAGAAGAGATTTTTTTTCTATCAAGAAAAATGAACTAAAAAAAAAAAAGAAAGGGTGTCAGTTATATAGCAATAGTATGCAAAGAAATAGGTAAAAGGCTAATAAATCCAGCTATATTTGGCCTTGAATAAAATAGAATTAAAACTTTCTTTGGCATTTAAAATAAGGTGGAGGGATCTGAAATGCTATAGTAATGACAACCAAAAATCTATTCCTCCATAAAGGCAATGAGAACACTAGAAAAATGATCAAAATCAACTTTTTCATAACTCTGGAAATCAGCCATAATCTGAAGATGTTTATTTGAGAAAAAAGAAAGACAGAATGTCAATAAAAACAGAGTTTTGTGGCATTTTAACTTGCCTTATTCTCATCCCCCTCTCTCTAGGTCTGGTATCCTTAAAAATCAGCTGCCCATCAGCCACTAGAAACAGCATAAGGGGTCTGGAGCTCCTCAGAAAGCTATACCCCCAGAGAACTGTAACTATTTGGCCTGTCTGACAGCCTCCTGGAAAAGCTGCATTTGCAGGGATTGTTGTTATTTGATCTGACTGAGAGCTCACTCAGTGGGAAAAGCCCAATCTTCAGGATGTCTCTCAAAAACAATCAGCAGCAATTGTTTAATATTGCAGCTGCCTGAGGTGCTGATACCAGTATGGGTAAACAAATGGCTGGGGAATGAGATGTCTACAGGAGCTTTGAAAAGGTCTGATATATTCACAGGGATCTATGTACCTGTCCAGGAAAGACCTGAGATGATCCTAATCTTTCACCTCTAAAACTGAGGCCCTGTGAAAGCAGGAAGTGAGGGCTAAGGCTGAGTTGTAAATACTGAAGCACTGAAGTCATGCCCCAACATGTATACAAAGCCCCTCAGCAAAAGGTTGAAGACTTATAGGATAAAGAAATTTAGAAATTTCTGTTTAATTATTAGCTTACCATTAAGCTAACAGCACAGACTGCAGTGGCTACACATAACAGTGAATACAGACTTTACGGAATTACTCCATAAAAGTCATTAAGCAAGAAAAAGCAACAACAAATTCTTAGGGAGGGGTATAGCAGTATTCTGATTTCCTGAATTACCACATATTATTTAATAATAAATAAATAAATAATTCACGTGAAGGGCTCAGCAACAGATTTGAATTGACAGAAAAATAAGCAAACTTGAAGACAGGTCAACTGAGATTGTGCAGTCTGGGGATCAGAAAGAAAAAATAATGAAGAAAATGAACACAGCCTCCGAGACTTTGGGAATCATCAAGCGTACTAATATACACATAATGGAAGCCCTACCTGGAGAGAAAAAATGATGTAGAAATAATGTTTAAAGAATAATGGCAAAAATCTTCCCAAATTTGATTAAAAACATTAATCTACACATCTAAGAAGCTTAATGAACTCCAAGTATGATCAAACCAAAGAGACCCACAAAAAGACACATCATAGTCAAACTGTCGAAAGTCAAGGACATAAAGAGAATCCTGAAAGCAACAAGAGAAAAATGACTCATCGTGTACACAAGATTTTCAATGACATTAACAAGTGACTTATCCTCAGAAACCACAGAGGCCTGTGGCAATGCAGTGATACATTCAAAGTGGTGAAAGAAAAAGAATGTCAACCAAGAACTCTATTTTCAGCAAAACTTTCCTTCAAAAATGAAGGCGATACTAAGATATTGCCATGTAAACAAAAAACTAAGAGAATTTGTTGCTAGCACAGCTTTCCTACCAGAAATACTAATGGGAATCATTTGGGCTAAAATGAAAGGACACTAGACAGTAACTTGAATCCACAGGAAGAAATAAAGAGCACTACCACAGGTAACAAGAAAGGTAAATACAGAAAGCAGTATAAATGTATATTTATGTATATCTGTTTTCTTCTATCTGAGTTAAAAAACAACTGCAAAAGACAAAAATTATAAAACTGTATTGATGGGCTTATAATGAATAAAGATGTGACTTGATTGACAAAAACAACACAAAGGAAAAGGGAGGGAAAGAAGCTATACAGGAGCAAAGTTTTTTGTACACTATTGAAATTAAGCCAGCATTAATCCAAACTAGATTATTTTTAAAAAAGATGTTAATTGCAACCCCCAGAGCAAGCACTAAGAAAATAACTAAAACAACACAGTAAAAGAGAAAAGGAAATGTAAATGGTACATGAGAAAAGATTTATTTTAATATAAAAGAAGGAAGTAATGAAGGAAGAGAAAAACAAAAAAGGCATAAGACTTACAGAAATGAATAGCAAAATGACAGACGTAAATTCTACCTTTTCAGTAATTACATTGAAAAGTAAACGAATTTGAACTCAGCAAAGTTTCAGTGTACATGGTCAACACATAAAAATCAGTTGGGTCTCTATATATCAGCAATGAGCAATTATGAAAAGAAATTAAGAAAACAATTCCATTTATAATAGCATCTAAAACAACAAAATACCTAAGAATAAATTTAACTAGGGAGGTAGAAGACTTGAACACTGAAAACTGCAAAACATTGCTGAAAGAAATTAAATAAATGGAAAGACACTCCATGTTCATGGATCAGAAGACAGGATATTGTTATGATGTCAATACTACCCAAAACAATCTGTAGATTCAATGCAATCCCTATCAAAATTCCAATAGCCTTCTTTACAGAAATGGAAAAGCCAATCCTCAAATTTATATGGAATTGCAAGGGGCCCCAAATAGCCAAAACAATCTCGAAAAACAAGAACAAAGTAGGAGGACTCATAGTTCCTGATTTCAAAACATACTATAAAGCTACACTAAATAAACAGTCTGGTACTGGTATAATGGTAGACACATAAACCAATGGAATAGAATTCAGAGTTCAGGAATAAATCTATACGTCTATAGTCAACCGATTTTCAACAAGGGTATTAAGTCCACTCAATGAGGGAAGAATAGGCTCTTCAACAAATGGTTCTGGGACAACTGGATTTCCACATTAGTTTTCACATCATATATGAAAACTAATTCAAAATGGATTGTCATAGTTACCTAGTGATGCTACAGAAGAAATACCATAAGTGGATGGCTTTAACAGACAAAATTCAGGGCACAAGAGGCCTAGCTTTCGGCCTATCTCAGCTTTTAACATGCCTTCTTCACTAAGCTTAATCATTCTAGCTTTTGATTTAAAGTGAGAGATGTGTGACTCTTCCTTTCACTTGAACACTTTAGAGGTCATTGTAGGCTTATTAATTGGCCTAATTTCAATATTGTCATGTCTCAGGGAATGTGGAGACCTGAGAAGAGGAGAGAGAAGGGGAACAGCTGGTCACTGGAGCATTCAGAATACACACAACAATTATCAATTAAGTTTGCCGTCTTATATAAGCGTGTTTCATGGCACCCCAAACAATTGCAATAGTAACATCAAAGATCACTGACCACAAATCACTATAACAGATATGATAATAATGAAAAAGTTTGAAATATTGTGAGAATTACCAAAATGTGATACAGAGACATGAAGTGAGCACATTCTGTTGGACAAATGGTGCCAGTAGACTTGCCCGACGCAGAGTTGCCACAAATCTTCAATTTGTAAAAAAATGCAATATCTGTGAAGTGTAATAAAGCAAAGCACAGTAAAATGAGGTATGTATGTATAAAATTCTTAGAAGAAAACATAGGGATAATGCTTCAGAACCTAGTTTTAAACAATGGAGTCTTAGATATGACCCCAAAAGCATAAGTTACAAAAGACAAAATAAATAAACTGCACTTCTTCAAAATTAAAAACTTTGCATCAAAGGTCTATCAACAAAGTGAAAAGACAACGTACAGAACAGGAAAAAATATCTGGGAACTGTATATCTGATAAGGGTTTAATACACAGAATATATAAAGAACTCCTATATCTCAACAACAAAAAGAAAAACAACCCAATTAAAAATGGGCAAACAGAGCAAAGGAGAACATGGTACCCTAGACAGCCGCACCATGCCATCCCTCTGCAGCAGAGACCTGAAAAATTAAGTAAAACAGATGCAAAAGTCAATCCTGGAACCCCTAAGCATCAAATAAAGAGATAAAGAACTAGCTCAAACATCAAATGGAAGAAGAAACTGACAGAAAACAGAGAATGAGGAGAGACATGGAGTAGAGATCCCCTGCCAACTAACACAGCACAGCATCGTCATCTTGGAAAACATTCAGCAACAACCCTAGACAGAGAGTATGGAATGGCAACTTCACGGAGCCCTCAACAGGAGACAGAGTACCCGGTAACCAGAGAAATACAGTTTCCCATCCTTCACCCTTCTGCTCTGTATGCTACCTCCCTTCCCTATCCACTGGCCCTCAGGTCCGCCTCGCCCTCTCTTGCCGGCTATTGCCATGGCGCCTCCATTTTTTCTTTCTCCTTCCCACTTAGCCCCATACACCACATCCCACCCCTTACTGCCCACCTCTGCCACACTGCCACAGCTAGAGGATCCCCGGCACTCAGGCCTGCCACTGCACTGGGTCTGCACCGCCCCTCCCTTCTCACCACTCTACTATCTGCTGAATGGTGGGAAGTGAGCCCATAACACTCCCCGTCTGACACCTCCACCCATAAGGCAAGGAGCTATGAACACTCCCACACTACTGGACCAACATTAGGAGGCAGACAGTGCTCACCTCAGCCACCTCGCTAAACCAGTGAACAGCTAAGTGGGCCCGCTCTTCCTGCTGCTGCCGCACCCACCCAAACAAGATGGTGAGAGCTATTGTGCTTAGATGAGCAAACAGCAAAGCATACCTGGTACATCCACCCTGACATACCAAAACAAAACAAAAAAGCAGGATGGAAAAAAATGAACATACAATCAATAAATAAAGAAAATAATATCTTAATGTCTTGGAAACAGAAGACAATACCAAAACATATAAAAAAGCAGGACAAGGTGGCTCCACCAAGTGACCAAAACAAAGACTCAGATAACCTTCCAGTGGAAGAAAAGTCAGTGGAACTACCCGATATGGAATTCAAAAGACTAATATTTAGGGCTCTCTGAGAGATTAAGAAAGAGATCAAGGAAAACATAGACAAAACCAAGAAAAAAATAGACAAAATCATGGAAAACACAGACAAAACCAATGAAACTGTAGCCAAAATCAAGGAAAACATGGAAAAAGTAATAGAAGAATTCAGGAAAATAATATAAGAACAAAATGTCAAAACAAACAATTAGAAATCATACAGAAACAGCAATTAGAAATCCAAAAGATAAACAACAAAATTTAAGAAATGGACAACTAAATAGAAGGTTTTAGGAGCAAATGTGAACAATGGAAGACAGAATCAGTTAAGATGGAAGACAAGTCTATGGCCGTCACTTTGTTTGAGGAAAAATCAGAGAAAAGAATGAAAACAACCTAAGAATGATGTGGGACACAATCAAGAGCAAAAGTTTACGTGTGATTGGAGTTCTAGAACCGGATAAGCAAATGGAAAACGGAGAGAACACTGTTGAAGATTTGCTGGTAGAAAACATCCCAAATATCATGAAAGATGAAAAGCTGACTATCCAAGAAACTCAATGATCCCCACATAGATTAGACCCCAAAAGAAAGTTACCAAGACATATCATAATCAAACTTGCCAAAAGCAAAGACAAAGAATTCTGAGAGTAGCTAGGAAAACTGAAAAATCACCTACAAAGAGGATCCAATAAGACTAAGCTGTGATTATTTTGCAGAAACTATGCAGGCAAGAAGGCAATGAGATGACATATAAAACCTTGAAAGAAAAAAACTGCCAATCAATAATAATATATCCTGCAAAATTCTCTCTCAAGTACAATAGCGAAATTAGGACACTTTACATAAACAGAAATTAAGGGAATTCATAAAACCAAACCAAATTTACAAGTAATATTAAAGGTAGTCCTTCAGTTAGAGAACCAACAAGATCATACAACAACCTGAGTCTAGGACAAAGGACAGCATCAGCCAGATACCTATCTAGGTAAGGAACTCTCAATAATAATTTAAAAAAAAGTTAAAAGACTTAAAACAGGGAAACAGAGATGTCAATCTGTAAACGACAACATCAAAACAATAAAAGGGGTATAAACAGTGTAGGTATAGAATTTAAAATGGAGAGGAAGTCAAGGCGATATCAAGTAATAAAAGACTGGTTCAAACTTAGGAAGATAAGGGTAAATTTCAAGGTAACAATAAAGAAAGTCAACAAACCTACTCAACAAAATAAAGAAGAAAACATAAAGACTCACTAAATACAAAATCTATAATGCAAGAAAAGTAAATCCATAAACAAAAGCAACTCAGCACAGGAAAGTAAGAGGTACAAAGAAAATGTCAGCACCACACACACACACAAAAAAGCACGATAATATGGCAGCAATAAACTCATATATATTGATAATCACACTGAATGTAAATGGCTTAAATGCACCTGTAAAGAGATGGAGAGTGGCAGAATGGATTAAAAAAAAAAAAAAAAAAGGACCCATCAATAAGCTATCTGCAAGAAACACACCTTAGACACAAAGACATATTAAAAATCTAAGGATGGAAAAAATATATCAAGCAAACAATAACCAAAAAAGAACAGAAGTGGAAATACTAATCTCACATAAAATAGAAGCTAAGGCAAAATCCACCACAAAAGACAAGGAAGGACATTATATAATGATTAAAGGGGCAATCTGTTAACAAGACATAATCCTAATCAATATCTATGCATCCAGCGACAGGGCTCCAAAATACATAAAACAAACTCTTAAAGTACTGAAAAGAGAAATAGACAGTTCCACAGTAATAGCAGGAGGCTTTAACATATCACTCTTGGTAAAGGACAGAACATTTGGAAAGAAACTCCACAAGGATATAGAAGATCTGAAGGCTACAATCAACCAACTTGACCTCATAGACATATATAGAACATACCACACAACAGCAGAAAAGTATACATTTTTTTTTCCCATGCACCTGGAACATTCTCCAGAATAGACCATGTCTTAGGCCATGAAGCAACCCTTAATAAAATCCAAAACTTTGAAATAATACAAAGCATTCTCTCTGATCACAATGCCATAAAAGTAGAAATCAATAACAGGAAAAGCAAGGAAAAAAAAAATCAAATACTTGGAAACTGAGTAACACCTTGCTTAAAAACAACTGGGCAGTAATAAAGGGAATCAAAAAATTCCTAGAATCAAATGAGAATGAAACCTTTGGGACACAGCAAAAGTAGTGCTCAGAGGGCAATTTATAGCTACCTATGCACAAATCAAAAAAGAAGAACACGCCAAAATCAAAATGTTAGCCCTACATCTTGAACAAATAGAAAGAGAGCAGCAAAAGAAGCCCACAGGCTACAGAAGAAAGGAAATAGCAAAGATTAGAAATAAAGAATAGAAAAACAGTAGGAAGCATCAACAAGAACTTTGAAAAGATCAACAAAATCAGTAAACCACTGGCCAAACTGACAAAAGAAAAACAGAAGAGGAAGACAATAACCCAAACAAGAAATGAGATGGGGAACAGTACAACAAACCCAACTGAAGCAGAAAGGATCACAACAGGATACTATGAAAAAATGTACTGCAACAAATATGAAAACCTAGAGGAAATGGAGAAATTTCTAGAAACACATTACCTACCTATACTAACACAAACTGAAACAGAATCTGAACAGACCCCTTAACAAGAGAAGATATCGACGAGGTGATTAAAAAATAAAAACTGCCAACAAAAAAAAAAACCCTGGCCTGGATGACTTCACTGGAGAGTTGTACCAAACATTCAGAGAAGAGCTCACACCAGGACTACTCAAACTATTTTGGAGCATCGAAAAGGAAAGAATATTCCCAAATTAATTCTATAAAGCCAGCATAACCCTGATACCAAAGCCAGGCAAAAATACCACAAAAAAAGAAAATTACAGACCAATATCTCTCATGAATATAGGTGCAAAAATTCTCAACAAAATCCTAGCCAATAGTTAGAGGTCTCGGGGGACATATAGCTCAATATGCATAACATAGTTTATAAAGAAAAGGTTCTACATCCTTCTTTGGTGAGTAGTGTCTGGGGTCTTAAAAGCTTGTGAGCAGCCATCTAAAATACTCCCCTGGTCCTACCCCGCCTGCAGCAAGGAGAATAAAGAAAACCACAGACACAAGGGAAAGATTAGTCCAAAGGATTAATGGACCACAATTATCAAAGGCTCCACCAAACTGAGTCCAGCATAACTAGATGCTGCCTGGCTACCACCACTGACTGCTCTGACAGGGATCACAATGCAGGGTCCCAGACAGAGCTGGAAAAAGATGCAGAACAAGATTCAAACCCACAAAAAAATACCAGACTTACTGGTCTGACAGAGACTGGGGAAACCTTGAGAGTAGGGCCCCCAGTCTCCCTTTTAACTCAGTACTGAAATCATTCCTAGGGTTCACCCTTTAGCCAAAGATTAGAAAGGCCTATAAATCAAACAATAACACATGTAACTCAACTATGTATACAAGACTAAATGGGCAAACCAGCCCAGGGGCAAAGGATAAGAAGGCAGGAAGGGACAGGAAAGCTGGACAAATGGAAATGAGGAACCCAAGGTCAAGAAGGGGAGAGTGCTGACACATTGTGGGGTTGGCAACCAATGTCACGAAATGATATGTATATTAATTACTTACTGAGAAACTAATTTGCTCTGTAAACTTTCACCTAAAGCACAATAAAAAAAAAAAAAAATCTAGCCAACAGAATTCAGCATCATATCGAAAAAATAACACACCACGGGCAAGTGGGATTCATACTAGGTATGCAAGCTTGGTTCAACATCAGAAAATCAATCAACATAATCCACCACATACGTAGAACAAAAGAAACATCACACGATCATCTCAATTGACACAGAAAAGGTATTTGATAAAGTCCAACACCTATTCCTGAAAAAATTATCAATAAAATAGGGATAGAAGGGAAATTCCTCAACATAATAAAGGACATCTATACAAAACCAACAGCCAGCATCATTCTCAGTGGAAAGAGGCTGAAAGCATACTCTTTCAGAACGGGAATCACCACTCCTATTCAATATTGTGCTGGAAGTCCTAGGTAGAGAAATAAGGCAAGAAAAATAAATACTGGGCATCCAAATTGTAATGGAAGAAGTAAAACTGTCCCTGTTCGCAGATGATATGATACTATACATACAGAATCACAAGAAAACTACTGGAGCTAACACAAAGATTCAGCAGAGTAGCAGGATACAAAATCAATATGCAAAAATCAGTTGGATTCCTATACACCAACAAAGAGAACTTTGAAAGTAAATCAGGAAAACAATACCATTTATAATAGCCCCTAAAAAGATAAAATACTTAGGAATATTTCTAACCAGGGACATAAAAGACCTATAAAAAGAAAACTACAAAACACTATTGTAAGAAACCAAGAGAGACCTATATAAATGGAAAAACATACACAGTCATGGATAGAAAGACTTTGTAAAAATATCTATTTTACCCAAAGCGATGTACAGATATAATGCAATCCTGATTGAAATACCAACAGTGTTTTTTAGCCAGATGGAAAAACTAATCACCAACTTAATATGGAAAGGAAAGACACCCCGGATAAGGAAAACATTATTAAAAAAAAAAAAAAAAAGAACAAAGTAGGAGGCCTTACACTATCCAGTCTCAGAACCTACTATACAGCCACGGTAGTCAAAACAGCCTGGTACTGGTACAATGACAGACACATAGACCAATGGAACCAAACTGAGAACCCATATGTAAATCTATCCATCTGTGGTCAGCTGATCTTTGACAAATGACCAAAGTCCATTAAATGAGGAAAAAAGTCTTTTTAACAAATGGTGCTGGCAAAACTGGATGTCCACGTGTAAAAAAACCAGGACCCACACCTCAAACCATACATAAAAACTAACTCAAAACGGATCAAAGACCTAAATATAAAACATAAAACAATAAAGATCATGGAAGAAAAAATAGGAATAATGCTCAGGGCCCTGATACATGGCATAAATAGTATACAAACCATAACTAACAATGCATAAGCACTGGAAGAGAAACTAGATAACTGGAAGCTCCTAAAATTAGAACACTATGCTCATCAAAAGACTTCACCAAGAGTAAAAAGAGAAGTTACAGACTGGGAAAAAATTTTTGGCTACGACATAACTGACAAGGGTCTAATCTCTAAAATGTATAGACTACTTCAGCACGTCAACAACAAAAAGACAAATAATCCAATTAAAAAATGTGCAAACGACATGAACAGACACTTCAACAAAGAAGACATTCAGGTGGCTAACAGACACGTGGAAATGCTCACGATCATTAGCCATTAGAGAAATGCAAATTAAAACTACAATGAGACACCATCTCACCGTGACATTACTGGCACTAATAAAAAAAAACAAAACAAAACAGAAAATAACAAATGTTGGATAGGACACAGGGATGTTGGAACTCTTTTACACTGCTGGTGGGAGTGCAAAATGGCACAACCACTATGGAAAACAATATGGCAACTCCTTGAAAAGCTAGAAATAGAAATGCCATACGACCCAGTAATCCCACTAGTAGGAATAGATCCTAGAGAAATAAGAGCCATTACACAAACAGACATATGCACATCCATGTTTATTGCAACATTATTCACAATAGCAAAAAATGGAAACAAGCTAAGTGCCCATCAACAGATGAATGGATACAAAAATTATGGTATATACACACAATGGAATAATACACAATGATAAAGAACAATGATGAATCCGTGAAACATCTCACAACATGGATGTATCTCAAGGGCATTATGCTGAGTGAAATAAGTCAATTACAAAAATACAAATATTGCATGAGATCACTATATAAAAACCCAAGAAAAGGTTTACACACAGGAAAAAAAAAAACTTTGATGGTTATGAGGGTGGGGAAATCACTAACTAGATAGTAGACAAGTGTTACTTTGGTGAAGGGAAAGGCAACACACAATATAGGGGAAATCAGCACAACCTGACCAAGGCAAAGTCACAGACCTTTCCTAGACACATGAAAACACCTTTAAGGACCAAGTTACTGGGGCTGTGGGCTAGAAGCCATGGTCTCAAGGGACATCTAGGTCAACTGGCATAATATAGTTCATAAATAAAATGTTCTACATCCTACTTTGGTGAGCAGCCTCTGGGGTCTTATAAGCTTGTGAACAGCCATCAAAGATAGACCTACTGGTCCTATCCTGTCTGGAGCAAAAGGGAATGAAGAAAACCAAAGACACAAGGAAAATATTAGTCCAAAGGACTAATGGACCACATGAACCACAGCCTCCACCAGCCCAAACCTAGAACTAGATGGTGCCCGGCTAACATCACCGACTGCTCTGACAGAGATCACAATAGAGGGTTCTGGCCCGAGTGGGAGAAAAATGTAGAACAAAACTCAAACCCACACACACACACACAAAAAAAAAAGACCAAACTTACTGGTCTGACAGAGACTACAGGAACCCCCAAGAGTATGGCCCCTGGACACCCTGCTAAATCAGAACTGAAGCCACTCTGAAGTCCATCTTTCAGCCAAAGATTAGTCAGGCCTATAAAACAAACAATAACACAAATGAGGAATGTGCTTCTTAGTTTAATCAAGTATACGAGACCAAGTGGGCAACATCTGCCCAAAACCAAAGACAAGAAGGCAGGAAGAGACAGGCAAACTGGACAAACGGACACGGGGAACCCAGCTTAAGAAAAGGAAAGGGGGAGAGAGCTGACACAATGCGGGGATTGCAACCAACATCACAAGACAGTGTATAAATGTTTCAATGAGAAACTAATTTGCACTGTAAACTTTCACCTAAAGCACAATAAAATTTTTAAAAAATGGGCAAAGGAGTTGAATAACCATTTCACTAAAACAAACAAAAAAAACCCAAAAAACAAAAAAACCTGTTGCCGTCGAGTCAATTCCAACTCTTAGTGCTCCTATAGGACAGAGTAGAACTGTCCTGTAGGGTTTCCAAGAAGCAGCTGGTGAATTTGAACTGCCAACCTTTCGAGGGGGGGATAGGGGAGTCACTGCTTAGGGGTCACTGAGTTTCTGTTAAGGGTGATGGAAATTTTTGGAAATGGATGGTGGTGATGGTTGCACAACATGCTAATGATCATGATGAAGCTGTCATCTTAACATATTTAGCAGCATCTGACACAACCGATTATTTCCTCTACCTTGATACATTTTCTTTACTTGGCTCCCCAAACACTGCATTATTATAGTTTTTCCCCATCTCAATAGTTTCTCCTCAATCTCGTTTTGCAGGTTCCTCCATTTTTTACCTGACCTCTTAGTACTGCAGTCAACCATGTTTTAGCTCTTGTTTATCTCCTTCTGTTCTTTTTCTACACTCACTCTCTTTGCAATTCTATCTCATTTCATTGGTTTAAATACAATCTATATAATGGATGACTTCTAAATTTATAACTCCAGCCAGACCTCTCTGCAGAACTACAGACTCATATATCCAACTCTCTATCCAGCTCCTCTGTTTGGATATCCAATGGACATCTGAAGCTCAACACATCCAAAACTGAACTCATGATCATCCCTCTCAAACTTGCTCCTCCATCCATAGTTGTCCCATGTCTCGATGGCAACTCCATCCTTGTAGCTGCTTAACACAACTTGGAGTTATTCTTGACTCATCTCTTTCTCTCATACTCCAATCTAATTTCTCTGCAAACCTTGTTGCCTTTATCTTCAAAATATATTCAGAATCTTACCACTTTCACCACCTTTACTGCTACTACTCTTGTCTAAGGCACCATCAACCTTCATCTGGATTACTGCAATAACCTCCTAACTGCTCTCCCAGCTTCCACTCTTGCTCCTCTATACTTTAGTCTCAAAACAGCAGCCAAAGTGACCCTTTGAAAACAAATCAGATCACTTCTCTGCTCAAAATCCTGCACTGGCTTCTCATTTTCTCAGAGTAAAAGCCAAAGTCCTTATACAGGTAGTCCTCAACTTAAAACGTATTCCAGTTAAAACGAACTGCACTTATGACGGTCTGTTTTTTCTGTATTTTATTCTTAGTAATACGTGCTACATACAATGTTGCAGTGTGTACTTTGCTGATGTTATTGTTCTCAGATGTTCACTTGCAGCTGTTCAAAGATTGGATTTATAAAGGTACTGACAATAAAAGGCAGATAATGAAAACTAAAAAAAAAGAGGTATTCAACTTACATCAGAACCAGCTTGCAACAGAGTCGTTAGAGTGGAACCCTGTCTTAAGTCGGGGACTACCTGTAATGGTCTAAAAAAGCAGGCATGATCCTATGATAGTATCTCCCATAAACCCACGCCCCATTCAACCCTGTAACCTCTCTTATGCAAATCCTACTCTTCTCCCTCTTTGCTTCCTCTTCTTTAGCCATGGTGGCCTCCTTGTATTCCTTGAACACACCACGCACATTTCTGGCTTAGGGACTTTGCACTGGCTCTTTTCTCTGACAGGAACTGTTTCCCCAGATATTTGCTGGGCTAACTCTCTCCCCTTAGTCTCTCCTCAAATATTACCTTACACTGGGGCTTATCCAGACCATTCTATTTAAAATAGCAATCTGTTTCACTCATCTCCAATCCCAATTCCCCTTACTTTTTTCCATAGCACTTACCACCTTCTAACACACTTTTTTATGGTTAACTTATTCATTATGGTTATTATTTATTGCCTGTCTTACTCCAACAGAATGTAAGTAACACAATGGAAAATATTTTTGACTATATTATTCATTGATATGAGTACCTAGGACATACTTAGTGTTCAACAAATATTTGTTAAATGAATATATGAATGAAATTAAAGGTTCCTTAACAGAGGAATGCCTAAGAGGCAGGGCCAAGATGGCAGAGTAGTCAGACGCTTCCAGTGGACCCTCTTACAACAAAGATCCAAAAAAATAAGTAATTCGATTATATATGGCAATCTGGGAGCCCTGAACATCAAAGGCAGAGCTGAGGAACCAGACTGAGTGGCAGGGAGAGGGAGAGACAGTCTAGAAGCAGTGAGGAGTTGCCAGACCTGACTCGGCGAGAGCCTGAGCCCATCAGGCCTGAGCAGCTCGTGGGTGAGCGATGAGGCAAGCAAGCAGCAGTGCTTGGGAGGCGCGTTTTCACACCGGGGAGAGACCCAGCGCCAGAGAGTCTAAACGGCCACCCAGAACCAGGGACAAGCAGCCCTCGATTTGGCGAAAGATAAGTAATCGCGTCTGGCCTACTGTGCAGATCAAAAACACTCCCCTTAGGGAAAAGCCTCTCTCCCATTTACATCCCTGCTTCCTGCTCTGCACTGGGTCCTGGACCAGCTTCAGCAATTGCTGAGTCCCCTAGGCCACAAGTAAAATCCATCACACGCCCAGAGCCATTATCCCTGCCTTGGAGAGTGAACAAATTAACAAACAGGAAAAAATAAACTGCTGGCTCCCCTAAGCCAGGAACCCAGAGTAGGCACAGCTCCTTTGCCTAGGCACAGGCATAAGGGAACCATGGACTTTGAGTGCCTTTGACCCTGCATAGACTTGTGTGGGCCCATCTCAACAGTGTAGGCCCTCATTACTGCAGTACAACAGCGTATATACCGGAACTCTAACTTCAACTGTTTCAGCTGTACAGTAGCAGGTTCTTGACATTTGACACTGCTCTTCCCATTAAGCAGGGTCTTCACCTACCCACATCAGAGGCCTGAGGACAGGTGGCTCCACCAACGCCACCTAGCCACTTGCGAGAGGGGTCCACGCATAAGAGGTGCCCACCAGTCCTTATAGCCAACACCATTAGGTACACACAGTCCAGCTGCAAACCCACCCACCTACATGCTTCAGGGAACAGGGACACACCTTACTCCTGGACACTCAGGGGTGGCCGTCAGCCCCCTACCTTGCTCAGAGTGCGGCCCCCTGCTGCAGCCAGATGCCTGCACCTAAACCAATCACCCGTGCCTGTGTAAGACTGTAAGTGAGAGCCTACACCACATACTTGGTGGCTATCTACCTGGGCACCTGAGCTGAATCCATACAAGAGGAGTGGGCAGACTCCTGAGCTCACATACCTAGTGTCATGGATTGAAATGTGTCCCCCCAAAAATGTGTACATCAATTTGGCTAGGCCATGACTCCCAGTGTGTGGGTGTCTTCCATTTTGTGATTGTAATTTTACATTAAAGAGGATTAGGGTGGGATTGTAACACCACCCTAAACCAGGTCACATCTCTGATCCAACGTAAAAGGAGTTTCCCTGGGGTGTGGCCTGCACCACCTTTTATCTCTTCTAAGAGATAAAAGGAAAGGGAAGCAAGTGGAGAATCAGGGACCTCATACCACCAAGAAAGAAACACCGGGAGCAGAGCATGTCCTTTGGATCTGAGGTTCCTGCACAGAGAAGCTCCTAGTCCAGGGGAAGATTGATGATGACCAGGAACCTCATCCAGAGCCGACAGAGAGAGAAAGCCTTCCCCTGAAGCTGATGCCCTGAATTTGGACCTCTAGCCTACCAGACTATGAGAAAATAAATTTTTCCTTGTGAAAGGCATCCACTTGTGTTATTTCTGTTACAGCAGCACTAGACGACTAAGACACCGAGTAACAAATCTAACCACCTGGTAAAAGGACATTAGAGCCTCAAAAGTGCCGATAATCAAACTAGTTCACAGGACAGCCTATTTGGGCATATCAAAACAAGAAGCTAGGACACAGTAAGCAAACATACAATAAATAAATATAATAATTTATTGATGGCTCAGAGACAACAGTCCATATCAAATCACATAAAGAGATAATCCATGATGGCGTCATCAAGCTCCCAAAATAAAAATCTAGAAATTTTCCAGAGGAGGAAAATTTCTTGGAATTACAAGAGGCAGAACACAAAAGATTAATATACAGAACTCTTCAAGAAATTAGGAAGTAAATTAAGCAAAATGCAGAACATGCAATAGAGGAAATTAAAAAGATTAGAGAAGAGCATAATGACAAATTTAACAGGCTGCAAGAATCCATACAGAGACAGCAATCAGAAATCCAGAAGATTAACAATAAAATTTCAGAATTAGACAACTCAATAGAAAGTCATAGGAGCAGAATTGAGGCAATGGAAGTCAGAATTAGTGAGACTGAAGATAAAGCACTTGACACCAACTTACGTGAGGAAAAATCACATAAAAGGATTAAAAAAAAAATGAAGAAACCCTAAGAATTGTGTGGGAATCTATCAAGAGGAGTAACCTACAACTGACTGGAGTACCAGAACAAGTGGGGATTAACAGAAAATACAGAGAGAATTGTTGAAGATTTGTTTGCAGAAAACTTCCCTGATATAGTGAAAGATGACAAGATATCTATCCAAGAAGCTCACCGAACTCCACATAAGGTAGATCCCAAAAGACAGTAACCGAGACATATTGTAATCAAACTTGCCAAAACCAAAGACAAAGAGAGAATTTTAGGAGCGGCTAGGGATAAACGAAAAGTCATCTACAAAGAAGAGTCAATAAGAATAAGCTTGGACTACTCAGCGGAAACCATGCAGGCAAGAAGGCAATGGGATGACATATATAAAGCCTTGAAGGAAGAAAACTGCCAGCCAAGAATCGTATATTCAGCAAAACTGTCTCTCAAATATGATGGTGAAATTAGGGCATTTCCAGATAAACTGAAGCTTAAGGAATTTGCAAAAATCAAACCAAAATTACAAGAAATACTAAAGGGAGTCCACCAGTTAGAAAATCAGTAACATTAGATAACAACCCAAGACTAGAACACAGGACAGAGCAACCAGATATCAACCTAGATAGGTAAGTCACAAAAATAAATCAAAGCTAAAACACTGAAAATAGGGAAACAGATGTCAATATGTAAAAGATGGCAACATTGAAACAAAAAGGAGGGACTTAAAAAACATAGACATAGATTTTTCATATGGAGAGAACTCAAGGCAATATAAAGAAATAAAAGACTGGTATAAACTTAGAAAAATAGGGGAAAATATTAAGGTAACCACAAAGGAAACTAAAAATCCTACAAGTCAAAATAAAAAAATAGAAAAACATAAAGACTCAGCAAACACAAAATCAACAACAATGAAAAAGATGAAAAGAAAATACATAAAGAAAAAAAACTCAGCACAGAAAATTAAGTGGAACAAAGAAACTATGAACTACACACACACAAAACACATCAAAATGATAGCACTAAACTCATACCTATCAATAATTATGCTGAATGTAACTAGACTAAATGCACCAATAAAGAGACAGAGAGTGGCAGATTGGATAAAAAAACATAATCTGTCTATATGCTGCCTACAAGAGACACGTCTTAGACTTAAAGACACAAACTAAAACTCAAAGGATGGAAACAAATGTATCAAGCAAACAACACTCTAAGAAGAGCAGAAGTGGCAAAATTAATCTCTGACAAAATAGACTTTAAAGTAAAATTGACCACAAAGGAGAAGGAAGGCCACTATATAATGATTAAAGGGTCAATACACCAGGAGCACTTAACTATAATAAACATTTACGCACCCAACGACAGGTGTCAAAAATACATAAAGCAAACTCTTAATAGCACTGAAAAGAGAGAGAGACAGCTCCACAATAGTAGTAGAAGACTTCAACACACCACTTTTGGTAAATGACAGAACATCCAGAACGAAGCTCAACAAAGACATGGAAGAGCTAAATGCTACAATCAACCAACTTGATCTCATAGACATATACCTAACACTCAACCCAACAGCAGCCAAGTATACTTTCTTTTCCAATGCACATGGAACATTCTCCAGAAGAGACCACATATTAGGACATAAAGCAAGCCTTAACAAAATCCAAAACATCGAAATATTACAAAGCATCTTTTCTGACCACATAGCCATAAAAGTAGAAATCAACAACACAAAAAGCAAGGAAAAAAAAATCAACCACATGGAAATTGAACAACATCTTGCTCAAAAACTACTGGGTCAAAGAAGAAATTAATGATGCAATAAAGAAATTCATAGAATCAAATGAGAATGAAAACACATCCTACCAGAACCTTTGGGACACAGCAAAAGTAGTGCTCAGAGGTCAGTTTATAGCAATAAATGCACACATCCAAAAAGAAGAAAGGGCCATAATCAAAACATTAACCCTACAACTGGAACAAGTAGAAAGAGAGCAGCAAAAGAAGCCCTCAGGTGCCAAAAGAAAGGAAATAATAAGAATTAGTGCAGAATTAAATGAAATAGAGAACAGAAAAACAATTGAAAGAGTTAACAAGACCAAAAGCTGTTTCTTTGAAAAGATCAACAAAATTGATAAACCACGGATGAAACTGACAAAAGAAAAACAAGAAAGGAAGCAGATAACCCATGTAAGAAATGAGATGCGTGATACCACAAGAGACCCAACTAAAATTAAAAGAATCATAAAAGAATACTATGAAAAATTGTACTCTAACAAATTTGAAACCCTAGAGGAAAAGGACAAATTTCTAGAAACTCACTACCTACCTAAACTAACACAAAAAGAGGTAGAACAACTAAATAAACCCATAACAAAACAAGAGATTGAAAAGATAATTAAAAAACTCCCAACAAAAAGAAAAAGCCCTGCAATATGTGTACTAACTGTTTAATGAGAAACTATTAGTTCTGCAAACCTTCATCTAAGGTACAAAAAAAAAAAAAAAAGAATTATCTATGTGAGATCAAATTGACAACAGCAACTCAAAAGGTTTCATGGGAAGCCGAGGGGACAGTGAGTTGAAGATAATGGTGATGGAATAATTCAGAAAAGGATAGTGACAGTGGAAGCACAACTGGAAAAATGTAATCAATGTCACTGAATTGTACATGTGGAAACTGTCAAAATGGTGCAACTTTGGCTATGTATATTTTCACCAAAAAAAAAAAAAAAGGGTCCTAAAGGTCAAGAAGGGAGAGTGTTGACACGTCTTGGGGTTGTTAACCAATGTCATAAAACAATATGTGTACTGACTGTTTAATGAGAAACTATTTGTCCTGTAAACCTTCATCTAAAGTACAATTAAAAAATTAAAAAAAAAAAAAAAAGCCCTGGCCAGGATGGCTTCACTGGAGAATTCTACCAAACTTTCTAACAAGAGTTAACATCACTACTAGTAAAGGTACTTCAGAGCATGGAAAAGGATGGAATACTCCCAAACTCATTCTATGAAGCCAGCATAACCCTGATACCAAAACCAGGTAAAGACACCACAAAAAAAAAAAAAAATTACAGACCAATATCCCTCATGAACATGGACGCAAAAATCCTCAACAAAATTCTAGCCAATAGAACTCAGCATCATATCAAAAAAATAATTCATCACGATCACATGGGATTTATACCAGGTACGCAGGGATGTTTCAACATTAGAAAAACAAGCAATGTAACCCATCACATAAATTAAAAAAAAACAACCAAATGATCATATCAATCAATGCAGAAAAGATATCTACAAAGTCCAACACCCACTCATGATAAAACTCTCAATGAAATAGGGAACAGAAGGGAAATTCCTCAGTATAATTAAGGGTATTTATACAAAGCCAACAGCCAACATCATCCTAAATGGAGAGACTCTGAAAGCATTCCCCCTGAGAACCGGAACCAGACAAGGATGCCCTTTATCACCAGTCATATTCAACACTGTCCTGGAGGACCTCACCAAAGCAATTAGGCTAGAAAAAGAAATAAAGGGCAACCAATGGTAGGGAAGAAGTCAAAGTATCTCTATTTGCAGACGATACGAACTTATACACAGAAAACCCAAAAGAACCCACAAGAAAACTACTAGAACTAACAGAAGATTTCAGCAAAGTTTCAGGATAGAAGATAAACATATTAAAATCAGTTGGATTCCTTTACACCAACAAAGAGAACCTCGAAGAGGAAATCACCAAAGCAGCATCATTTACAACAGCCCCAAGAAGATAAAAATACTTACGAATAAATCTAACCAGAGACGTAAAAGACATATATAAAAAGAACTACAAGACACTACTGCAAGAAACCAAAAGAGACCTACATAAGTGGAAGAACATACCTTGCCCATGGATAGGTAGACTCGACATTGTGAAAATGTCAATTCGACCCAAAATGATCTACAGATACAATGCAATCCCAATCCAAATCCCAATGGCATATTTTAATGAGATGGAGAAACAAATCACCAACTTCATATGGAAAGGGAAGAGGCCCCGAATAAGTAAAGCATTACTCAAGAAGAAGAATAAACTGGGAGGCCTCATACTAACTGATTTTAGAACCTATAATATCACCACGGTAGTCAAAACAGCCTGGTACTGGTACAAAAACAGATACATAGACCAATGGAACAGAATTGAGAACCCAGAAATAAGTTCATCCACCTATGAGCAGCTGATATTTGACAAAGGACCAAAGTCTCTTAACTGGTGAAGTGACAGTCTCTTCAACAAATGGTGCTAGCATAACTGGATATCCGTCCACAAAAAACTGAAACAAGACCCAAACCTCACCCCATGCACAAAAACTAACTAAAAGTGAATCAAAGACTTAAATATAAAATCGAAAATGATAAAGATCATGGAAGAAAAAATAGGGACAATGCTAGGAGCCCTAATACATGGCATAAACACAATATGAACCATAAGTGACAATGCACAAGCACCAGAAGAGAGACTAGATAAATGGGAGCTCCTAAAAATCAAACACTTATGCTCATCAAAAGGCTTCAACAGAAGAGTCAAAAGACAACCTACAGACTGGGAAAAAATTTTTGGCTACAACAAATCCGATCAGCATCTAATCTCTGTAACCTACATGATACTGCAAAACCTCAACAACAAAAAGACAAATAACCCAATTGAAAAATGGGCAAAGGATATGAACAGACACTTTGCCAAAGAAATTCAGGCGGCTAACAGACACGTGAAGAAATGATCATTAGCCATTAGAGAAATGCAGATCAAAACTACAATGAGATATCATCTCACCCCAACAAGGCTAGCATTAATCCAAAAAACACAAAATAATAAACGCTGGAGAAGTTGTGGAGAGAATGGAACACTTATGCACTGTTGGTGGGAATGTAAAATGGTACAACCACTTTGGAAATTGATTTGGCACTTCCTTAAAAAGCTAGAAATAGACTTTAGGCAAGATGGCGCTCTAGGCAGAAACACCACGCCGTCCCTCCACAGCAAAGATCCGAAAAACTAAGCCTAACAGAGAATCAACAATCCTGAAACCCTAGAACACCAAATGAAGAGATAAAGAACTCAGCCAAACACCAAACGGAGTGAGAATACTAAAAGAGAACGGAGAGCGAGGAGAGACTCAGGCAGAGATTCCTTACCAGCTAACGCAGCGCGGATCCACCATCTTGGATTCCTATCGGAGACCAGCAAACGGGAGAGCAGCCTTGCAGAGCATCTGGTCGGAGACAGAACGACTGGTAAACTGCGGTGCGCGCTCTCCCACCCCCCACCCCTCTCCGCCTCAGCTGGGGATCCCCTGCTTTCCGTGGCCAGGGTCCCTGGGCTGGGGGGTGCTGGTGCTTGGATTCCGCGCGCCTGGGCTGGCGGCTTTCTGGGAGCCGTTTGCTGGCAGCTAGAGAACCTTTCTCTGCCGCCTCCCCCTCCTTTTGCCTGGGTGCCTGGTTCTGAGTGCCGTCTCTGCTCTCTCCTGCGGGGCTGTAGGGCTGCGTGCGGGCGTGTGGCTGTTTCTAGGTCTGGGCTCCCGCGTGGGTGGGATCCCGGGGCCTTTGTTCGTTCGCCCCTCTGCTTTCCGTGGCCGGAGTCCCTGAGCAGGGGGGTGCCGGTGCTTGGATTCCGCGCGCCCGGGCTGGAGGCTTTCTGGGAGCCGTTTGCTGGCACCTAGCGAACCTTTTTCTCCCGCCTCCCCCTCCTTTTGCCTGGGTGCCTGGTTCCGAGTGCCGTCTCTGCTCTCTCCTGCGGGGCTGTAGGGCTGTGTGCGGGCGTGTGGCTGTTTCTAGGTCTGGGCCCCCGCGTGGGTGGGATCCCGGGGCCTTTGTTCGTTCGCCCCTCTGCTTTCCGTGGCCGGAGTCCCTGAGCTGGGGGGCGCCGGAGCTTGGATTCCGCGCGCCCGGGCGGGGGGCTTTCTGGGAGCCGTTTGCCGGCCGCTAGCGAGCCTTTTTCTGCCGCCTCCCCCTCCTTTTGCCTGGGTGCCTGGTTCCGAGTGCCGTCTCTGCTCTCTCCTGCGGGGCTGTAGGGCTGCGTTCGGGCGTGTGGCTGTTTCCAGGTCTGGGCTCCCGCACGGGTGGGATCCTGGGGCCTTTGTTCGTTGGCCCCTCTGCTTCCCGTGGCCACGGTCACTTAACCCCGAGACTACCGGCTTCTTGGAATTCGCGCCCCTGAGTGGGGGCTCTCTGGGTCCCATTTGTAGGCACTGACTGCTGGTGTTGCCCTTTTTTTTTTTCCTCTCAATTTTATTTTTCTTCCTTTTTTGATTAGTTTTGTCATCTTTTACCTCTTTTTCTCTTTTGTCTTTCTTCATTGCTTAATTTCTTGTCTCTCTATCTCTTCCTTCTCTTTCTGATCCCTGAATTCCAGGCGATGTATGCCTCTGTACCTTCTGGCCAGGCTGAGCTGTGAAAATTGAGACCGACTCCCCCAGACCTCATAGCTGCATCGGTGGGATCCCTGGGAACTTTGCAGTTCTTTAACTTTTCTGATTTTTATTTGGTCATTCTTTCCTTTTCTTTCTCTTCCCCCTTCTGGTTTCCTCCATCCCATAGCCTCTCATCTGTACATTCCAACGACAAGCTCCCCTAGCATTCTTTTATGTTTGTACGCTTTTTGCTCCTCCTCCTCTCTCCTCTCTCCCATATCCAGCTTAGCTTCACACATAACCATCTTCCCGCTGCACCCTACCTACCTGCACCGTGCACTAGACATCACATCACCAAGCGGTGCAGGCACGCCCTATTGGAACCTGCCCAGCACTGACTACCGACCGTCCTGGTGGCTGCAGTGAGTGCCACAAGCAACCCATCGCAGTGGCTCCTTCTCAACTAGATCTGCCCAGCTGTACCACAAGAACGAAAAAAAAAAAAAAAATCTACAATCAATAAACGAGAGAAATATCTACTGAATGCCCTGAAAACAGCAAACAATATCAAAACATTTACAAAAACAAGACAAGATGGCTCCAATAGGCATCCAAATTAAAACACCAGATAACTCTCCTGTGGAAGAAAATGCACTAGAAGTACCTGATACGGAACTCAAATCACTAATACTCGGAATTTTCCAAGAACTGAGGCAAAAAGCTGACAAACATGAGGAAAAAATAGACAAATTTATGGAAAATACAGACAAAAAATTGGAAGAATTCAGGAAGATGATGCAAGAACAAAATGCCAAAATAAATTCACAACTCGAAATTATACAAAAACAACAATTAGAAATCCAAAAGATAAACAACAAGATTTCAGAAATGGACGGTGTCATAGAAGGGCTGAGAAGTAGATTTGAAACCATGGAAGACAGGATCAGTGGAACTGAAGACAAACACTTGGATACAACTCTGTTTCAGGAAAACTCAGAAAAAAGAACAAAGAAAAATGAAGAGACCCTGAGAGTTATGTGGGACACAATTAAAAGCAAAAACTTACGAGTGATTGGCATACCAGAACAGGGGGAGAAAACAGAAAACACAGAGAGGATCATTGAGGAACTGCTGACAGAAAACTTTCCCAATATCATGAAAGATGAAAAGCTGGTCATCCAAGAAGCTCAACGAACCCCATATAGAAGAGACCCCAAAAGAAAATCATCAAGACATATCATATTCACACTCGCTAAAACTAAAGACAAACAAAGAATCCTGAGAGCAGCTCGTGAAAAACAAGAAGTCACATACAGAGGAGAAACAATAAGACTAAGCTCAGATTATTCAGCAGAAACCATGCAGGCAAGAAGGCAATGGGATGACATATATAAAATCTTGAAAGAAAAAAATTGTCAGCCAAGAATAATATATCCTGCAAAACTCTCATTCAGATTTGATGGTGAAATTAGGTCATTTCCAGATAAACAGAAACTAAAGGAATAAGCAAAAGTCAAACCAAACTTACAAGAATTATTAAAGGGAGTTCTTCGATCTGAGGACAAACAGCTTAAGCCCTCAGGCAGGACCTAGGACCTAGGACGCAGGATAACATGAACCAGATACCATTCTAGGAACTGAACTACAGACGACTTTCCAAAAACAAAAGATATACAACAGGGAATCAGAGAAATCAATCAAAGGATGACAACAACATCAAAACAATGAAAGAGGGAACAAACGGCATAGGTATAGAACCTTCTAAAGGAGAAGAAGGCAAGGCGATACCAAGTAACGGTAGACTGCTTCAAAATTATAAAGATAAGGGTAAAATTCATGGTAACCACAAAAAAAGTTAACAAACCAACTCATAAAAATAAAGACAAAAAACATAAAGTCTCAACAAAAACAAAACCTACAAAAACAAAAGAAATGAACACAAAATCCACAAACAAAAGGAACTCAGCACAAGAGGGTAAGAAGAACAAAGAAAACTTCAGCATCACAAAAAAAAGCACTACAAAATGACAGCAACAAATTCACATCTATCAATAATTACACTGAATGTAAATGGACTCAATGCACCCATAAAGCGACGGAGAGTGGCAGAATGGATAAGAAAACAGGATCCATCTATTTGCTGTCTACAAGAGACACATCTTAGAAACAAAGATGTGAATTTATTAAAAATCAAAGGTTGGAAAAAAATATATCAAGCTAACAACTATCAAAAAAGAGCAGGAGTGGCAATTCTAATCTCAGATAAAATAGACTTTAAAACAAAATCTATCATAAAAGACAAAGAAGGACACTATATAATGATTAAGGGGATGATCCATCATGAAGACATAACCATAATAAATATCTATGCACCCAATGACAGGGCTCCAAAATACATAAAAAAAACTCTAACAGCACTGAAAAGAGAAATTGACAGTTCCACAATAATAGTAGGAGACTTCAACACACCACTCTCAGTAAAGGACAGAACAACTAAAAAGAAACTCAGCAAAGATACAGAAGACCTAAAGGACACAATCAGCCAACTGGACCTCATAGACATATATAGAACAATCCATCCAACCGCTGCAAAGTACACATTCTTTTCCAATGCACATGGAACGTTCTCCAGAATAGACCACATCTTAGGCCACAGAGCAATCCTCAACAAGATCCAAAATGCTGAGATAATTCACAGTATCTTCTCTGACCACAATGCCATCAAGGTAGAAATTAACACTAGAAAGAGCAAGGAAAAAAAATCAAACACATGGAAACTGAATAATAATCTGCTTACACATCAATGGGTAATAGAAGAAATCAGAGATGGAATTAAAAAATTCCTAGAATCAAATGAAAATGAAAACACATCATACCAAAACCTTTGGGACACAGCAAAGGCAGTCCTCAGAGGACAATTTATAGCAATAGATGCACATATCAAAAAAGAAGAAAGGGACAAAATCAAAACATTAACTACAGAACTCAAACAAATAGAAAGAGAACAACAAAAAAAGCCTACAACCACCGGAAGAAAGGAAATAGTAAAGATCAGAGCAGAAATCAATGAAATAGAGAACAGAAAAACAATAGAAAGAATCAACAAAACCAAAAGTTGGTTCTTTGAAAGAATCAACAAAATCGACA
Organism: Dugong dugon; assembly: GCA_030035585.1. NCBI lineage: Eukaryota > Metazoa > Chordata > Mammalia > Sirenia > Dugongidae > Dugong > Dugong dugon. The sequence goes on from CM057462.1 coordinate 161,481,937, forward strand.
AACCACTGGCCAGACTGACAAAAGAAAAACAGCAGAGGGCACAAATAACCCAAATAAGAAATGAAATGGGGGACATTACAACAGACCCAACTGAAATAAAAAGGATTATAACAGAATATTATGAAAAACTATATTCCAACAAATTTGAAAACCTAGAGGAAATGGATAAATTTCTAGAAACATACGGCCTACCCAAACTACAACAAAGTGATATTGAAAATCTGAACAGACCCATAACAAGAGAAGAGATTGAAAAGGTAATAAAAAAACTCCCAAGCAAAAAAAGCCCTGGCCCAGATGGCTTCACTGGAGAATTCTACAAAACATTTACAGAAGAGCTCGTACCAGTTCTACTCAAGTTATTTCAGAGCATAGAAGAGGAAGCAACACTTCCAAATTCATTCTATGAAGCCAGCATAACGCTGATACCAAAACCAGGCAAAGACATCACAAAAAAAGAAAATTACAGACCAATATCTCTCATGAATATAGATGCAAAAATTCTGAACAAAATTCTAGCCAATAGAATTCAGTATCATATCAAAAAAATAATACACCACGACCAAGTAGGATTCATACCAGGTATGCAAGGATGGTTTAACATTAGAAAATCCATCAACGTAATCCACCACATAAATAAAAGGAAAGAAAAAAATCACATGATTATCTCAATTGATGCAGAAAAGGCATTTGACAAAGTCCAACACCCATTCCTGATAAAAGCTCTCAATAAAATAGGTATAGAAGGGAAATTTCTCAACATAATAAAGGGCATCTATGCAAAACCAACAGCCAACATCATTCTTAATGGAGAAAGGCTGAAAACATTCCCCCTGAAAACAGGAACAAGACAAGGATGCCCTTTATCACCACTCCTATTTAACATTGTGCTGGAAGTTCTAGCTAGAGCAGTAAGGCAAGAAAAAGAAATAAAGGGCATCCAAATTGGTAATGAAGAAGTTAAACTCTCCCTGTTTGCAGATGATATGATACTATACATAGAAAACCCTAAAGACTCCACGAGAAATTTACTGGAAGTAATAGAAAGATTCAGCAGAGTAGCAGGATACAAGATAAACATTCAAAAATCAGTTGGATTCCTATACACCGGTAAAGAGAACGATGAAAAGGAGATCAGGAAATCAATACCATTTTCAATAGCCCCTAAAAAGATAAAATACTTAGGAATAAATCTGACCAGGAATATAAAAGACCTATACAAAGAAAACTACAAAACACTGCTGCATGAAACCCAAAGGGATCTACATAAATGGGAAAACATACCATGCTCATGGATAGGCAGACTCAACATTGTGAAAACGGCAATTCTACCTAAAGCAATCTACAAATACAATGCAATTCCGATACAAATACCAACAACATTCTTCAAAGAGATGGAAAAACTAATTATTAACTTTATATGGAAAGGGAAGAAACCTCGAATAAGTAAAGCACTACTGAAGAAGAAGAATAAAGTTGGAGGACTCACACTACCTGACTTGAGAACCTACTATACAGCTACAGTACTCAAAACAGCCTGGTACTGGTACAACAACAGAGACATTGACCAATGGAACAGAATTGAGAACTCAGATGTAAATCCATCCACCTACGGTCACCTGATTTTTGACAAGGGCCCAAAATACATCAAATGGGGAAAAGACAGTCTTTTTAACAAATGGTGCTGGCAAAACTGGATATCCATTTGTAGAAAAATGAAACAGGACCCATACCTCACACCATATACAAAAACTACTTCAAAATGGATCAAAGACCTGAATATAAAGCCTCAAACTATAAAATGCATAGAAGAAAAAATAGGACCAACACTTCAGACCTTAATACATAGCATTAACAGGATACAAACCAGAAACATCAACACAAAAAACCCAACAGATAAACTAGATAATTGGGATCTTCTAAAAATCAAACATCTATGCTCTTCAAAAGATTTCACCAAAAGAGTTAAAAGAGAACCTACAGACTGGGAAAAAATTTTTGGACAGTACAAGTCAGACAAAGGTCTAATCTCCATAATCTACAAGAAAATCCAACACCTCTACAACAAAAAGACAACCAATCCTATCAAAAAATGGGCAAAGGAAATGAACAGACACTTCACCAAGGAAGACATTCAAATGGCCAACAGACACATGAGGAAATGCTCGCGATCACTAGCCATTAGAGAAATGCAAATTAAAACCACAATGAGATACCATCTCACCCCGGCATTACTGGCACGAATCAAAAACACTGGAAATAACAAATGTTGGAGGGGCTGCGGGGAGACGGGAACTCTTATACACTGCTGGTGGGAATGCAAAATGATACAGCCATTTTGGAAAATGATATGGCGTTTCCTCAGAAAGCTAGAAATAGACGTACCATTCGATCCAGCAATCCCACTCCTAGGAATATATCCTAGAGAAATAAGAATCATCACTCGAATAGACATATGCACACCTATGTTCATGGCAGCATTATTCACAATAGCAAAACGATGGAAACAACCTCGATGTCCATCAACAGACGAATGGATACACAAACTATGGTACATACACACAATGGAGTACTATGCAATGAGAAAGAACAATGAATCGGTGAACCATCTCATAACATGGATGAAACTGGAGGACATCATGCTGAGTAAAATAAGTCAATCACAAAAGGACAAATATTGTATGAGACCTCTATTGTAAAAACCCATGAAAAAATTCACATGCAAAATGTAACAATCCTTGTTGGTTACCAGGGATGGGAGGGGGGGGGGGATACTAAATAGGTAATAGGTAAGTGGTAACTTGGGTGAGAGATGAGATAGTACATAGTACAGGGGAAACTAACACAACCTGCACAAGGAAAGGTCATGGAGGCCCTATAGACACATCCAAACCCCCCGAGGGACTGAGTTGTTGGACGGAGGGCTCTGGGGACCATGATCTCGGGGAACATCTAGCTCAATTGGCATGACACTACTTATAAAGATAATGCTCTACATTCTACCTTGGTGAGTAGTGTTTGGGGTCTTAAAAGCCTATGAGCAGCCATCTAAGATACTCCACTGGTCTCATCTCTTCGGGAGCAAGGGAGAATGAAGGGAACAGGATTCATCGAAAAGATTAGTCCAAAGGACTGATTGTCCACAGCTACCAAGGCCTCCACCGGACTGAGTCCAGTACAGCTAGATGGTGCCCGGCTACCACCACTGACTGCTCTGACCAGGATCACAACAGAGGGTTCTGGGCAGAGCTGGAGTACGATGTAGAGCATAATTTTAACTCCCAAAAAAAAAAAAAAAAAAAAGAAGACCAGATATACTGGCCTAAAGAATACTAGAGAAACCTCGAGAGTGTGGCCCCCAGACACCCTTTCAGCTCAGAGGGGAAGTTACCTTCAAGGTTCGATGTTAAGCCTGGGAATGGACACCCCAGTAAAACTAAATGGGACTAACGATGTACAGGAGTCCGGTGACAAGGGCCAGAAGGCAGAGGGAGAGTAGGAAACTGATGATAAGGAACACAAACTGAATAAGGACACTGTCGATGTATTGTGAGATTGTTGACCACTGCTATAGGGCAACATTTGTAGTAACTATTAAATGGGAGGCTGTTTTGTCCTGTAAGCCTTCATCTTGGGCGAGAATGGCAGCACAATTGGAAGAGCATAGTCAATATCACTTAAATGTGTAAGTAAAAAGTTTTGAAATGGTGTTTAAATAAAATAAAAATAAATAAATAAATAAATAAACAAATGAGACTAAAGAGGTACAATAGTCCACTGACAAGGTCCAGAAGACAGAAGGGGACAAGGAAGCCCCCCGGTGATAGGGAACATAAGGTGGAGTAAGGATATTCTTGATGTGCTGTGAGATTGTTAACCATTGTCATAGGGCAACATGTGTAGTAACTGTTAAATGAAAAACTATTTTGTTCTGTAAGCCTTCATCTTAAGTGAGAATAACAGCACAGTTGGAAGAGCGTAGTCAATGTCACTGAACTGTGAATGTAGAAAATTTTGAAACGGTGTATCTTTGGCCATCTGTAATTTTCATCAAAAAAAAAGGTTGAGATTTAGAGGCTTAATACGTTGTGGGGTTGTTAACCAATGTCAAAAAAAACAACATGTGTACTACTATTTCATGAGAAACTATTTGCTCTGTAAGCTTTCACCTGAAGTACAATAAAATATATATTAAAAAAAAAAAAAAAAAAAAAGCTAGAAATAGAAGTACCATAAGATCCAGCTATCCCGCTCCTTGGAATATATCCTAGAGAAATAAGAGCAGTCACACGAATAGATATATGCACACCCATGTTCATCGCAGCACTGTTCACAATAGCAAAACGATGGAAACAACCTAGGTGCCCATCAACGGAAGAAAGGATACAGAAATTATGGTATACCCACACAATGGAATACTACGCAACAATAAGGAACAATGATGAAGCTGTGAAACATAACATGGAGGAAGCTGGAGGTCATTATGCTGAGTGAACTTAGTCACAGAAGGACAAATACTGTATAATACCACTATTATTAGAACTTAAGAAAAGGTTTAAACACAGAGGAAAACATTCTTTGATGGTTACAAGGGTGGGGAGGGAGGGTGAGGGTTATTTACTAACTAGATAGTACATAAGAATTATCTTAGGTGAAGGGAAGGAAAGCACACACTACAGGGGAAGTCAGCACAACTGGACTAAACCAAAGCTAAGAAGTTTCCTGAATACAATCAAACACTTTGAGGGACAGAGTATCAGGGGTAGGGTTCTGTGGACCATGCTTTCAGGGGACATCTAGGTCAATTGGCATAACAAAGGTTATAAAGAAAATGTTCTGCATCCTACTTTGGTGAGTGCCGTCTGGGGTCTTAAAAGCCTGCAAGTGGCTATCTAACATGTATCAATTGGTCCCAACCACCTGGAGTAAAGGAGAATGAAGAACACCAAAGACACAAGGAAAGTATTAGCCCAAGAGACAGAAAGGGCCACAGAAACCAGAGAGACTTCATCAGCCTGAGACCAGAAGAACCAGATGGTACCCAGCTACCACCAATGACTACCCTGAGAGGGAACACAACAGAGATTCCCGGATGGAACAGGAGAGAAGTGTGGTTCAGAACTCAAATTCTTCTAAGAAGACCAGAGTTAAAGGTCTGACTGACACTGGAGGAACCCCAGAAAGTATGGCCCCTGGATTCTCTATCAGCCCTGAACTAAAAGAATTTCCAAGGCCAACTCTTCAGACAGGGATTGGACTGGACTGTGGGACATAAAGTGATACTTGTGAGTAGTGTGCCTCTTAGCTAAAGTAAATACAAGAGACTAAATGGGCAGCTCTGTCCAGAGATGAGATGGGAAGGCAGACAGGGTTAAGAGCTGGTTGAAAGGACATGGGGAATCAGGGGTGGAAAGGAGGAGTGTGCTGTCATAGTACAGGGAGAGCAATTAGAGTCACATAACAATGTATGTATAAATTTTTGTATGGGAAAATATTAAAAAATTTAAAAAACAGAGGAATGTCTAAATAAAACATGGTACATTTATATAGTGGCTTCTAAGGACTATTCAGGTTGTACATGGGTAGATCACAAAAACGTACTTTTGTATGTAAAAGAACTCTGAAAAAAAGCACTATAATAGGACTTCCAGCAACAAGGCACTCTAGGCAGAAGCACCACGCCGTCCCTCCACAGCAAAGATCCGAAAAACTAAGCCAGAGAAAACAGCAATCCTCAAATTCTAAACATCAAATGAAGAGATAAAGAATTCAGCCAAGCACCAAATGGAATAAGAAACTGACAGAGAACAGAGAGCAAGGAGACATACATGGAGAGGTCCTCTTTAAGCTAATGCAGCATGGATCTGCCATCTTGGACTCCTATCAGACACCAGCAAATACAGGGTACGAGAAAGCAGTTTCACGGAGCTTCCACCAGGAGACCAAACAACTGTTAAGAAGCGATATACGCTTTCCGACCCCCCATCCTTCTTCACCCCACTTGGCCTCCTCTGCTTCCCGTGGTCACTGTCTCTTGGCCAGGAAGCACCGGCTGCTTGGATTCCACCTGCCTGCACTGGCCGACTACCTGAGGGCCATTTGTTGGCTGCTGGTGTTGCTTTTTACCGCTTCTTTTGATTTCTTCCTTACCTCTCACTACCTCCCCATCTTTTTGCTCAAATACCTGGCTTTGTGCTCCATCTTTGCTTCTTCCTGAGGGGCCGTGGACCTCCGTTCGAGTGTGGAACTGCTTCCCGGTCCATGCTGCCACGCTGGTGTGATCCGGTGCTTTTGTTTGTTTGTTTTCAATTGTTTGCTTGTTTTTATTTTCTTTTGTTGAGTTGGGAGTCTGTTCTGGCTGGACGGTGCTGTGCGGCTTGGGATCTACCCCCTCAGTTTGCGCAGACGTGCAGAGGGATCCCTGAGAGCATTTCTATTTTTGTGTTTTTTTTTTTTTCTTTCTGTATTTTGGGGGGGTTTTCTTGTTCTTTTTTTAAAATTTGTTTTGTTCTCTTTTCCTTCTTTCTTCATTACTCAGTTTCTTGTCTCTCTATACGTTCCTTCTTTTCCTGTCCCCTGGATACTTGGTGCTGATTACATCTATGCCTCCTAGCCAGGCTGTACTTCAACACCTGGGAAAAACTTCTGCAGACCTCGTAGCCACACCGGTGGGAGCCCTGGGAGCTTTGCTGTTCTTTTTTCTTTCTAATTTTATTTATTCATTCTTTTTTTTTTCTTCTTCTTTCCTTTTTTGTTTTTCTCCATTTCATAGTCTCTCATCTCTCCACTCCAATGGCAAGCTCCTCTAGCACTCTTTTTTGTTTGTTTGTATGTTTCAGGCTCCTGTTCCTCTCTTCTCTCTCCCATACCCATCTTAGCTCCACACATCACAGTCTCCCCCCTCCATCCTGCCTACCTGCACCGTGCACTTAACATTACACCACCAAGCAGCACAGGCACAGCCTACTGGAACATGCCCTGCACTGATTACTGACCCACCTTGGGGGCTGTAGTAAGTGCCACAAACAACCCATCCCAGCAACTCCTCCAGCTAGACCTGCCCTGCTGTACCATATCTGAGCGACTGACTCTGCCAACTGGAGAAGAAGGCGAAAAGTATCATGCCCACAGATGAGCAAACAACAAAGGACACGTAGCTGCCTGCTCAGGCATAGCCAAATTAAAAAAAAGGAAAGAAAAGAAAAACAGGATGAAACAAACAAATCTACAATCAATAAACAAGAAAAGTAACTACTGAATGCCCTGAAGATAGCAGAAAATATAAAAACATTTACAAAAAGAGGACAGGATGGTTCCACTAGGTGTTCAAAATAAAACACCAGATGACTTTCCAGTGGAAGAAAAGGCACTAGACCTAACTGGTAGGGAATTCAAATCTTTAATACTCAGAATTATCCAAGAGTTGAAGCAAAAAGCAGACAAAAAGGAGGAAAAAATAGACAAGTTCATGGAAAAGGCAGACAAACTCATGGAAAATACAGACAAAAAAATGGAAAAATCCAGGAAAATAATGCAGGAACAAAATGCCAACATAAATTCATAACTAGAAATTATACAAAAACAACAATTAGATATCCAAAAGATAAACAACAAGATTTCAGAAATGGACAGTGTCATAGAAGGGCTGAGGAACAGATTTGAAACGGTGGAACACAGGATCAGTGGAATTGAAGACAAACACTTGGATGCAACTCTGTTTGAGGAAAAATCAGAAAAAATAATGAAGAAAAATGAAGAGACCCTGAGAATTATCTTGGATACAATCAAAAGCAAAAATCTTCGAGTGATCGGAGTTGAAGAACAGGGGGAGAAAACAGAAGACACAGGGATCCTTGAAGAATTGCTGACAGAAAACTTCCCCAGTATCATGAAAGATGAAAAGCTGACCATCCAAGAAGCTCAACGAACCCCATATAGGACAACCCCAAAAGAAAATCCCCAAGGCATACCATAATCACACTCGCTAAAACCAAACACAAAGAATCCTGAAAGCAGCTCAAGAAAAACAAAAAGTCACATACAGAGGAGAAACAATAAGACTAAGCTCGGATAATTCAGCAGAAACCATGCAGGCAAGAAGGCAATCGGACGACATATATAAAACCTTGAAAGAAAAAATTGCCAGCCAAGAATAATGTATCCTGCAAAACTCTCGTTCAAATATGATGGTGAAATTAGGTCATTTCCAGATAAACGGAAATTAAGGGACTATGTAAAAACCAAACCAAATTTACGAGACTTATTAAAGGGAGTCCTTTGATCTGAGAACAAACAATATCAGACCACAGGCTGAATACAGGACACAGGATTGTACTAGCCAGATACCAACCTAGGAAATGAACTTTTAAGGACTATGCAAAACCAAAAGAATTACAAAAGGGAACCAGAGAGGTTAATCTGTAAATGACAACAGCATCAGAACAATAAAAGAGGGAATAAACAGTGGAGATATAGAACTTTCTAATGGAGAGGAAGTCAAGTGATACCAAGTAATAGACTGGGTCAAATCTAGGAAGATAAGGGTAAATTTCAAGGTAACCACAAAGAAAGTTAACAAACCTACTCATCAAAATAAAGAAGAAAAACATAAAGTCTCAGTAAAAACAAAATCTACAAAAACAAAAGAAATGAAAGAAATCCACAAACAAAAGGAACTCAGCACAGGAGAGTAAGAGGAACAAAACTGGAGGACATTATGCTGAGTGAAATAAGTCAATCACAAAAGGACAAATATTGTATGAGACCTCGACTATATAACTCATGTGAAAGTTTACACACAAAAAGAAACAATCTTTGTTGGTTACAAGGGATGGGAGGAGTGGGGGGGAACTAAATAGATAAGTGGTAACTTTGGTGAAGGGTAAGACAGTACACATTACTGGGGAAGCTAGCACAACTTGTACAAGGAAAGGTCATGAAAGCTCCATAGACACTTCCAAACTCCCTGAGGGACTGAATTGCTGGGCAGAGGGCTGTGGGGACCATGGTCTCAGGGAACATCTAGCTCAATTGGCATAACACAGTTTATAAAGACAATGTTCTACATTCTACCTTGGTGAGTAGTGTCTGGGGTCTTAAAAGCCTGTGCGTACCCATCTAAGATACTCCACTGGTCTCACCCCTTTGGGAGCAAGGGAGAATGATGAGAATAAGATATAAGGAAAAGATCAATCCAAAGGACTAATGGACCACAGCTACCACGGCCTCCACCAAACTGAGTCCTGTACAGCTAGATGGTGCCCGGCTACCACCACTGACTGCTCTGACCGGGATCATAAAAGAGGGTCCTGGACAGAGCTGGAAGAGGATGTAAAACAGAATTCTAACTCACAAAAAAAGACCAGATTTACTGGCCTGACAGACTGGAGAAACCCCGAGAGTATGGCCCCTGGACACCCTTTTAGCTCAGTGGTGAAGCCCCTCCTGAAGTTCACCCTTCAGGTGGAGATTGGACAGCCTCATAAAACAAAACAGGACTAATGAGGCATAGCAGTCCAGGGACAAGGACTAGAAGGCAGGAGGGGACAGGAAAGCTGGTGATAGGGAACCCAAGGTTAAGAAGGGACAGTGTTGACATGTCATGGGGTTGTTAACCATTGTTATAGGGCAATATGTGTGTTAACTGTTTAATGAGAAACTATTTGTTCTGCAAACCTTCCTCTAAGGTATTAAAAAAAAAAAGGAATTATTTATGTGAGATCAAATTGACAACAGCAACTCAAAAGGTTTGATGGGAAGCCTAGGGGACAGTGAGTTGAAGATAACGGTGATGGAATGAATTGGAAAAGGATAGTGAGAATAGCAGAACAACTGGAAGAATGTAATCGATGTCACTAAATTGTACATGTAGAAACTTTTAAAATGGTGTAACTTTGGCTATGTATATTTTCACAAAAAAAAGTCTTCAAGGTTGAGAAGGGAGAATGTTGACATGTCGTGGGGTTGTTAACCAGTGTCATAAAACAATATGTGTACTGACTGTTTAATGAGAAACTATTTGTTCTGCAAACCTTCATCTAAGGTATTAAAAAAAATAAAAGGAATTATCTATGTGAGATCAAATTGACAACAGCAACTCAAAAGGTTTGATGGGAAGCCTAGGGGACAGTGAGTTGAAGATAATGGTGATGGAATAATTTGGAAAAGGACAGTGAGAATAGCAGCACAGCTGGAAGAATGTAATCAATGCCACTGAATTGTACATGTAGAAACTTTCAAAATGGTGTAACTTTGGCTATGTATATTTTCACCAAAAAAAAGGTCTTCAAGGTCGAGAAGGGAGAGTGTTGACACACTGTGGGGTTCTTAACGAACGTCATAAAACAGTATGTGTACTGACTGTTTAATGAGAAACTATTTGTTCTGTAAACCTTCATCTAAAGTATAACAATAAAATTTTAAAAAAAAGATACAACCTAAAAAAAAAAGCACTACAATATGATAAATTTTAAACCACATAAATAAAAATATTACATATTGTTCATGGATATCATAGCTGAAAACAAGTGTGGAAAATGTATTATATTGATATATTCCAAATCCGAGATTTTGGTTCCCTGTGAATAGAGGAAAGAGATATAGGCAGTAGAGGGAAGGTAAAGAGAGTGGGCAAGGGCAAGCATGAAAGGGACCTTTAACTTTATAATTTTTTTAATATGGGAAAGTCAAAGCAAATACAATGAAATGCTAACAATATTTATCCTTTGTGGTAGAAATGTGAATGTTTATTACGTTATTCTCTGTATATTGCTGTGTTTTAAATTTTTTTTCAAAAATATACTATTAAAAGAAATAGTACAGAATAGCATGACTTGAAAAGATAGAGTTAATAGGTATCAATCAAACCCATTCAGCAATTAGTTGATTTAACAAATCCTGAATCAAATCTCTAAAATATCCTTAGTGTCCCTTAGGATTTTACTGTTTCATGTATAAGTGTTATCTTCCCAGGAATAGTCTTGGAAGACTATTCAGGCTCACAATTTCCCATTTATTGCTTCCTCTTGGAAACTAGCAATTTCATGGTAGCTATTTTTATTAGACTCTTACATCCCCATGACAAATCTCCTTTAACAGGAATCTTAATAGGAACCCGGTTTTAATTAAAAGATCTTTGTATCAATGATAAACTCTCGCTCTCTTCAGTTGGTCTGCTTCCTATCTGTACTTGCTTTTCCAATGAACATCTGTCTGTACACATTTGGATTTCCCTACGCTTTCTCTTAATCTACTTCTTCCAAAGCTAAATCAGTAGCTTCTGTCAGTGCACCTACTGATGTGGATCTTATCCGTTGCAGGTGAGCTGTCACCTGGAGGGAAAACAGCTCCTGGACCTTATGTGTACTGCTAACATGGACTGCTGTGGTAAGGACTCCTGCTTAGAGGACCTGCCTTGCTGGCAAGCTGAGGTTCTTGTCTCTTACCCTTCTAAGAGGCTGGGGTAAGTTTGGCATGGAGTTGTCTCATTATTCTAAATATTTATTTAAGCCGAAGAAGATACCCTGGTGGCTGTTAGAGACCAACAATTAAAATAGTCATCTCTGAAATGGGATTTATGAACCTCTGAGGATGTACACTGGAACACAGTGAGAAAATATCAGAACCTTTATTTATATTCATTTTTTAAAATCTCATTCTCTTTATTTTTACTTTATAGGTAAGTTTTATGATGCTCATTATACACATATCTTAGGGGTAAGTGCTCCAAAACTTTTTACCCATAGATATGGGTGATCCACTCCTGAAGCCTACTTTGCAGACAAAGATTAGACAGGCCTATAAAACAAACAGTAACACACATAAGGAACGTGCTTCTTAGTTCAATCAAACATACGAGACCAAATGGGCAACTCCTGCCCAAAAGCAAGACAAAAAGGCAAGAAGGGAAAGGAAAACTGGGAAAATGGACACAGAAAACCCAGGGTGGAAAGGAGGAGAGTGCTGTCACATTGTGGGGATTGCAACCAATGTCACAAAACAGTATGTGTATAAATTTTTGAATGAGAAACTAACTTGAGCTGCAAACTTTCACATAAAGCACAATAAAAAATAAGGGAGCTACTGAATTAGAAAATACAAATTATTTTCAAGCACACGTAGAACATTTATAAAAATTGGCCACTTACTAAAGTCAATCTTAAAAAATACCAAATAAATAAACCATTGATCAAGAAATAATAATGGAAATTAGAAATTATTTAGAACTGAATAATGAAAATACTGCATATTATAACTTTGTGGATGCAAATGGAACAGTAAAAAGAAAAATTTATTGACTTGAATGTTCATATTAGAAAAGAAGGTTGAAAATTAATGAGGTCAGTTTAAGAAGTTTGAAAAAGAACAACGAAGCATTTTCAAAGAAAACAGAAGTAAAGAAATAATGAAAATAATAAAACACAAAACAAAGATACAATAGAAAGGTTTGTTCTCTAAAAAGATTAATAGAGTAGCCTCTAGCAGAACTCATCAAGCGAAAAACAGGAAGAAGGGCACTTAAGAAAAACAACCTATTGAATGTATTGCTAATGATAACATTTGATCAAACATCAGAATTTGGAAAAATGTATATCTATCACCATGTGCTAGACAGCTTCCCAAGACTTAAAGACTGTCTGATGAGATCTGTAGCGATATTAATAAATATGATTTTTTAATACTGTAAAATGAAAAGTGTCAAAATTTTTAAGATCTACAAACTCAGTGAATCTCAGTATAATAAAGTCATGCATGTGTAAAAAATCCATTCAAAGTGTAAAACAGATCAATGAATTTTAATGTAACAGAATACAAAAAGTACACTGATCTGGTTTTAGATCCCACATTGCAACTAACCTTTAAGAAACTATGCTTTGTAGACTTTGGTATGGCATCAAATGAGAATATCCACAAGTAACTGAAAAGATTACTACAATAATACTTTTCCCTTTGTCAACTACATATCTGTGTGATGCTGAATTTTCTTCATATACAGTAAGTCACCAGGTTACTGAACTTCCGACTTAGAGACAACTTCATCTTATGTAAATTTGCCCTCAGACTTTGAAATGGTTGAACCAACACCTACTCCCAAGAAATTATTCATCACAATCACCTCCACTTACTGCATGTGCAGCTTTTAAATAACTAAAAAGGCTTCGGAGCACTTTTTTGCCCTAAAGTAAGGCTAAATAAGAACCATATGCACCTGTTACAACTTACCTACAAATTCGACTTAAAGATACACTTACGGATGGATCACATTCACAACTAGGGACTGTCTGTAGTTCAACCAAAGCAACATTTCACAACAGATTGAATGCAGAAGTAGATATGAGAATCCACCTGTCTTCTATAAAGTCAGACATTAAAGCGATTTGTAAAAATGTAAAATAATGTCTGTCCTCTCTCTAAATTGTTTTTGTTTTGGAAAATACAGTTTTTTTTTCCCTCATAAAAGTGTTCTGTTAATATGTAATGAGTTTATTGTTGTTGTTTTAAAATGAATTAATAAACAAATATTTGAAACATTTCTTAGTTTTAATTTCTAATATGGTAAACATTAGTAGATAAAACCTACATAAACAAAGGAGCCCTGGTTGCACAGTGGTTAAGAGCTCAGCTGCTAACCAAAAGGTCGGCAGTTCAAATCCACCAGCCACTCCTTGGAAACCCTATGGGGAAATTCTACCCTGTACTATAGGGTCACTATGAGTCAGAATTGACTTGACGGCAACAGGTATTTTAGATGTGTGTGCGTGGGGGGAAGCGTTGAGAACTCACCCCAGCAGATATCAAGACTTTTACAAAGTTATGGAAATTAAGAAAATGTCATATTGACACAGGAATAAACAAATGACCAATAGAAAAGAACAGAGGGCCCAGAAAGAGACACATGCCAGCATAGAAACTTGATATATGAAAGAGGTACCATTACAGACCACTGGAAAAAGACGTACCATTAAGCAAATGGTTTTGTTACAATTGGTTACCACGGAGGAAAACAGTAAAATTTTGATTCCTCACCCCATGCACAAACACAAATGCAAAGGGAATTAAAGTCTTAAATGTAAAAAGCAAAACTTAAAAACACTTAGGAGATCATAAAGAATTGCTTTATGATGCAAGACCAGAGAAGAATATCTTTAAAAACACACCCAAGAGATTGGACAGCCCCATAAAACAAAACGGGACTAATGAGGCACAGCAGTCCAGGGACAAGGACTAGAAGGTAGAAGGGGACAGGAAAGTTGGTGATAGGGAACCCAAGGTTGAGTAAGGGCAGTGCTGACATGTAGTGGGGTTGTTAATCATTGTCATAGGGCAACGTGTACTGTTTAACGAGAAACTATTTTGTTCTGTAAACCTTCATCTAAAGTGAAAATAGCAGCACAACTGGAAGAATGTAATTGATGTCACTGAATTGTGCATGTAGAAATTTTTGAAATGGTCTATCTTTGGCTATGTATATTTTCAACCAAAAAAAAAAAAGGTCGGGAAGGGAGAGTGTTGACATGTCGTGGGGTTGTTAATCAATGTCATAAAACAATATGTGTACTGACTATTCAATGAGAAACTATTTGTTCTGTAAACCTTCACCTAAAATACTATTAAAAAAAGCAAACAAACCAGGGGGAAAAAAAAAAAAAACCACACCCAAGAAACACAAAATCATAAAGGAAAAGATTACACTGAATTTCATTAAAATGAAAACTTCCGTACAGCAAATGATAGTATTTAAAAATTGAAAAGATAAGCCACAGACTGAAAAAAGATAATTTATAATAAAGGATTAGTAATCAGGATACATAAAGAACTCTTACAAATCAGTAAGAAAATACAAATAATAAAGATATGAACAACCAATTCACAGAAGAAAACAAAAGGGTTAAAACATATAAAAAATGGTTAATTTTACCAGCTATAAAGGAAATGCAAATTAAAGCAAAAAAAAAAAAAAAAAGGAGCTAGCATATTCCATCCTTTACAATGACAATAAAATGTCTAGTAACAGTAAACACTGCCAAAGACACAGACGAACAGGAACTCCTCTGTTGGTGGGAATGCAATTTGGAATACTAATTTGGAGAGCAACCTAGCAAAATCCACTAAGGCTGATGATGTATTTATTACATCTTCATAATTCCACTCTTAGGTACATCCAAAAAAACCCAAACCTGTTGCCATCAAGTCGATTGAGACTCATAGTGAACCTACAGGACAGAGTAGAACTCCCCTGTAGGGTTTCCAAGGAGCAGCTGGTGGATTCCAACTGCTGACCTTTGGGTTAGCAGCCCTATCTCCTAACTACTGCACCACCAGGGCTCCCTTAAGTACATACTAGAGAAAGTCTTTCATATGCGTACATAAGGCATATAGAAGTATGCTCACTGCAGTATTGTTTGTAGTAACAAAGTTGGGGAAAAAAAATCTAAATATCCTTTTCCAGGAAAATAAATAAGTTGTCACAGAACTACACAATGGAAGACTGTACAGCAGTCAAAATAAATAAATCTCAACCACACAATGTTACACAAGAAATCAAAGATGCAACAGAATATGTGCCGTATACCATTTATATAAAGTTATAAAACATTCAAAACAAATAATACAGATTGTTTATAACCACATTATATGTAATAGAAGTATAAACACATAAATGGGAATGATAAATGTGAAATTCAGTATAGTTAAACAGGAAGTTTCTACTATACCTGCAATGTTTTATTTCTTAAAAAATAAAAACTATATGAAGAAAATACACCAAAAGGTTAACATTTCAAAAGTGAGGTGGGTTATTCGTCTTCATACTTTTCTGAAAGTTTGCAATATTTCTTAAAGATCTCCAAATACCTTCAATAATGAATTCTTCTGAAAATATTACTGAGGATAAAGAGAGGTATTGTCATTAATTGATCTTCCTTCCAGTCCCACTCTACCTTTGCACAAATCCTCTACAATATCAAGGAGCCTGGGGTATGGGAGTGTGTGTGATGGGATAAGGCAAGAAAATGTTAACATTTGTAAGCATTATGTTGTTGTGCCATTAGTTGCTGTCTAGTTGGCCCCTGACCCATGGCTACCCCATGCAAATGGGATCTGACCATTGTGATCCATAGAGTTTTCACTATGATTTTCAGAAGTAGATCACCAGGTCTTTCTGCCTAGTTCATCTTAGTCTGGAAGTTCTGCTGAAACCTGTTTAGTGTCATAGCAACGCACAAGCCTCACTGACAGATGGGTGGTGGCTGTGCTTGAGTACACTGGCCAGGAACTGAACTCAGGTCTCCCACGTTAGACAAGAATTCTACCACTGAACTACCACTCCCCCTCTGCCAAGCATTATACATCATCTTATTTAAACATTCCCACTTATAGAGATTAAAAAGGGGATTCAGAAAGCTTGAGTAACTTGCCCACTGTCTCACAGCCAAGACGAGGGACAATGAGGTTCAAGTCAAGTATGTCTAGCTCCAAAACCTGTTCTCTTTCCACTACTCTTTTGATAGTAAGAACTCATTATTTTTATTTTTATTGTGCTTTAGGTGAAAGTTTACAGCTCAAGTTAATTTTTTATTCAAAAATTTATACACTTGTTTATGACACTGGTTGCAATTCCACAGTGTGTCAGCACACTTCCCCTTTCCACCCTGGGTTCCTTACGTCCATTCATCCAGTTCCTGTCCCTTCTTGCTTTCTCGTCTTGCTTTTGAACAGGAGTTACTCATCTGGTTTAGTATATTTGTTTGAACTAAGAAGCATGTTCCTCACGTGTGTCATTTTTTGTTTTATAGGTCTGTTTAATCTTTGTCAGAAAAGTGGGCTTCGGGAATGGTTTCAGTTCTGAATTAGCAGTGTACCGGGGCCATAGTCTCAAGGGTTCTTCCAGTCTCTGTCAGACCAGTAAGTCTGGTCTTTTTTCATGAATTTGAATTCTATGTTTTTTCCCACTCTGTCTGGGACTCTTTGTTGTGATCCCTGTCAGAGCGGTTGTTGGTGGTAGCCAGGCACCATCTACTTCTTCCAGGCTCTGGCTGGTGGAGTCTCTGGTTCATGTGGTCCTTTAGTCCTTTAGACTAATATTTTCCTTGTGTCTTTGGTTTTCTTCATTCTCCTTTGCTCAAGTCAGGATGGGACCAATAACTGTATCTTAGATGGACACTCATAATCTTTTAAGACCCCAGACGCCACTCACCAAAGTGGGATGTAGAACATTTTCTTTATGAACTATGTTATGCCAATTGACCTAGATGGCCCCCAAGACTATGGTCAACAACCCCTAGCCCCAGCTACTTGGTCCCTCAAAGTGTTTGGCTGTGTCTAGGAAACTTCTTAGCTTTTGCTTTGGTCCAGTTCTGCGGAATTCCCCTATACTGTGTACAGTCTTTCCCTTCACCAAAGCTGACGCTTGTCTACTAACTAGTTAGTGATTTCCTCTCTCCACCCCCACCCTCGTAACTATCAAAGATGTTTTTTTCTGTGTGTAGACCTTTTCTTGAGCCCTTATAATAGTGGTTTCATACAATATGTGTCCTTTTGTGACTGACTTATTTCACTCAGCATAATGCCCTCCAGATTCATCCATGTTGTGAGATGTTTTGCTGATTCATCATTGCTCTTTATGGTTGCATAGTATTCCATTGTGTGTATGTACCATAATTTGTTTATCCATTCATTTGTTGATGGGCATTTAGGCTGTTTCCATCTTTTTGCTATTGTGAACAGTGCTGCAGTGAACATGGGTGTGCATATTATCTATTTGTGTGACGGCTCTTATTTCTCTAGGGTATATTCCTAGAAGTGGGGTTGCTGGATCCTATGGTATTTCTATTTCTAGCTTTTTAAGGAAGTGCCGTATCATTTTCCAAAGTGGTTGTACCATTTTACATTCCCATCAGCAGTGCATAAGAGTTCCAATCTTCTCACAACCTCTCCAGCATTTGTTATTTTGTGTTTTTTGGATTAGTGCCAGTATTGTCGGGGTGAGATGGTATCTCACTGTAGTTTTGATTTGCATTTCTCTAATGGCTAAGGATCCTGAGCATTTCCTCGTGTGTCTGTTGGCCATGTGAATGTCTTCTTTAGTGAAGTGTCTGTTCATATCCTTTGCCCATTTTTTAATTGGATTATTTGTCTTTTTGTTGTTGAGGAGTTGCAGTATCTTGTAGATTTTAGAGATTAGACCCTTGTCAGATTATGTCGTAGCCAAAAATTTTTTCCCAGTCTGTAGGATCTCTTTACTCTTTTGCTGAAGTCTTGATGAGAGTAAGTGTTTAATTTTTAGGAGCTCCCAGTTATCTAGTTTCTCTTCTGGTGTTTCTGTATTGTTAGTTATGGTTTGTATACTATTTATGCCATGTATTAGGACCCCTAGCATTGTCTCTATTTTTTCTTCCATGATCTTTATTGTTTCAGATTTTGTATTTAGGTCTTTGATTCATTTGGAGTTAGTTTTTGTGTATTGTGTGAGGTATGCATCTTGTTTCATATTTGTACAGATAGACATCCAGTTATGCCAGCTGCATTTGTTAAAGAGACTGTCTTTTCCCCATTTAATGAACTTTGGCCCTTTGCCAAATATCAACTGCTCATAGATGAATGGACTTACGTCTGGGTTATCAATTCTGTTCCATTCGTCTATGTGTGTGTTGTTGCACCAGTACCAGGTCATTTTGACTACCACGGCTGTATAATAGGCTCTAAAATCAGGTAGTGTGAGGTCTCCCACTTTGTTGTTCTTCTTCAGTAATGCTTTACTTATCTGAGCCCTCTTCTCTTTCCATATAAAGTCAGTGATTTGTTTCTCCATCTCATTAAAGAATGCTGTTAGAATCTGGATCAGGATTGCATTGTATTTGTAGATCCTTTTGGGTAGAATTGACATTTTCACAATGTTGAGTCTACCTATTCATGAGCATGGTATGTTTTTCCACTTACATGGGTCTCTTTTGGTTTCCTGTAGTAGCGTTTTGTAGTTGTCATTGTATAGGTCTTTTACATCCCTGGTTAAGTTTATTCCTAAGTACTTTACCTTTTTGGGTGCTACTGTAAATGGTGATTTCCTTTACAAAGTTCTCTTTGTTGATGTAGAGAATCAGGCTGATTTTTGTATGCTAATCTTGTGTCTTGCTACTTTGCTGAAATCTTCTATTAGTTCCAGTAGTTTTCTTGTGGATTCTTTGGGGTTTTCTGTGTATAAGATCATATCATCTACAAATAGGGATAGTTTTACTTCCTCCTTACCAATTTGCATGTCCTTTATTTCGTTTCCTTGCCTTATTCCTCTAGCTTGGACTTCCAGCACAATGTTGAATAAGAGTAGGGATAAAGGGAATCCTTGTCTGGTTCCCGTTCTCTTGGGGAATGCTTTCAGTCTCTCTCCATTTAGAATGATGTTGGTTGTTGGCTTTGTATAAGAGCCCTTTATTATGTCAAGGAATTTCCCTTCTATTCCTATTTTGCTGAGTTTTTATCAGAAATGGGTGTTGGACTTTGTCAGATGCCTTTTCTGTGTTGATTGAAATAATCGTGTGATTCTTTTATTTATATGGTGGATTATGTTGATTGATTTTCTAATGTTGGGAACCATCCCTGCATACCTGGTATGAATCCCACTTGGTCATGAGGCATTATTTTTTGATATGCTGTTGAATTCTATTGGCTAGAATTTTGTTGAGAATTTTTGTGTCTGGTTTGTAGTTTTCTTTTTTTGTGGTATCTTTGCCTGGCTTTAGTATCAAGGTTATGCTGGCTTCATGGAATGAGTTTGGAAGTATTCCTTCCTTTTCTATGCTCTGAAATAGCTTGAGAAGTATTCATGTGAGCTCTCCTCTGAAAGTTTGGTAGAATTCTCCAACGAAGTCATCCAGGCCAGGACTTTTTTTGTTGTTGTTGGGAGTTTTTTTTAACCACCTCTTCAACCTCTTCTTCTGTTATGGGTCTGTTTTGCTTAAAAGAACTCTTCTTGAAGGTATAATTAAGACAACCTGCTGTTGTGGTCCAGGATGGAGGTAGCACAAATATGGCGACTTGTTCATCAAGTCACACAGAATTTTAGATCTAGGCAAGGAAATGATATGCATGGGAACTTTTTAGAGAAGAAAATATATGAGGGGTTTGATTATAAATTGATTTTCTTGACTTATTACTTATGCAATGGGTCGTTTAGGTCCTTTATCTCCTTCTAGAGACTTTGAAGGTGATACCAATTTTATGAATAAATTCCCCAAGTCCCTTAATTTATACAGATGTTTGCTTTCTTTCTATTATGAGTTAAATGTGCATTTGTAGTCAGTAGCCTAACAACTTTGAGAATTCAGTAAACATAAATACATGTTCAAATATGCTTCCAAAAACTACCAGGATAAATGTACACACCAGAGACTGTCCAATTGTAGTCTTTGGTTTTACATCTATAAGATAAGGGACAATGGCCACGTATAACTTTTGTTTGCACACAGACAGCCAAGATTCATGTAGTCCATTCCTTTGGCCTTAATTCAGAAACTGCTTTCCCCTTAGCCCACTTTCCTTTATTATTATTGTTGATTTTAGTTTCCTGGGAAACAAAACATAACTTTAATTAGAGAGAGAGGCCACATTCCAAAGCTGCAGATTCCATTCCTCTCCCTCGTTTCCCTGAACTGTTTTGGACCCTTTGTAACACGATGTCTGATGGTCTAAACCATCCTTTTCTCCTGGCCTCGGCAGAAAGCCAGGGTCTAAAGTTATGTCCTCCACCTTTTATCTTCCATCTGCACAGTGATTAGATCATACGGAAAGTAACAACTAAAGATGTGGAGACATGCACTTCAGAGACAGCTGTGGGAATCAGCCTGGATCTACACTCAGGCCTGCTGGAAATAAAAGACCATTGACTTTGGCATTGGGATAGAAATCTCTGCCAAATACACACACCGGTGCACTCACACGCACATTCACACACACACACACACGTGCCTTTCAGAGGAGAGGTTCTGTAAAATTCCCCACATATGGCAAACATATTTTAGGGGAAGCACCATAACTAGAGGCCAGTGGGAGTGAAAGAAAAAGAAAATAATGAGAAAAATCTTCAGTAAGTCTAAATTGTTCCAGTCAGACTGCTGAGAAAGAATGCGAAGGATTGGAGATGAAAATTATTGGTAAAATCAGCATTATAACATAGCTAAACTCTTTCCCTATTTCAGTTGATTACTAGAACTTAGTTTGAGGTACAACAATAGCACATGGGAAAACAAATAGTCTTTAAAATTTAGTTGTAGTACTTCACTTAAGACAATGGATATACATGAAAAGAGCACATTTTACAATAAAAAATTTTTTCCCCTCAAACTCATAATTACAAAAATAAAAAATTTTTACTTGTGAATAATTGTGGGAGGGGGCAGGTGTAATTAATTTTAACTGGCATGGGTTACCAACACCTTAAGTATAACTGTTCTAAATTCTACTCTGCTCAGTTACATACTTAATGATCAATTCAATGCTTAAATGCACTACATAACTCCTAATATAAAGGAACTAACAAAAAATCTTTTAAAATGTAGATAACTGATGTCTAAATTAGCTCTTTTATAAGAATGGATTTATCAAGTTTTCTCAAAAAGAAAAAAGAAGGGAATAAGTGCTTCAACTTTTGCCTTAAAAACTTATCAGTGAAGCTAGTCAGATCATCTGCAACAAAATAAGCTGATGATAAAAAGTCTACATAATTGAGTGATGTTGTAGAAAAACACTAGTGTGATGTTCTCAGGGGTCTCAAGCATGAAGGAGCTTCTGGCTAAACCGAGTTTAGATTTTTATCCTGACGGCTGATATATTTTAAATACAAAGATGAACTGGGCCTACAATGTGGGCAATGGGCTGGTGATGAGTAAGAATGAGGAAGAGTTAAAGGGCAATTTAATTGTCCAGGAAAGAAATAATGAGAGCTTGAGGTCAGCTCAGGCCCCTAGGTGGCGCAGATGGCTTGTGCTCCACTACTAACCTAACACTTGGCAGTTCAAATCTATACAGCAGTGCCACAGAAGAAAGGCCTGACAATCTACTTCTGAAAAGATTACACCCAAGAAAACCCTATTGAGGAGTTCTACTCTGTAACACGTGAGGTCACTATGAGTTGGAATCGACTCCATGGCAATGGGTTTTTGGGTTTGAGGTCAGTTCTGTCTCCCCATAGCCCTGAGGCAAAGCATGCGGGGGAGGAGGGGAGTGGTAGACAGGCAATGGAAAGAATAGGGTCTCCCCGTGAGTACATCTTCCAAAAGTGATGCCCTAAAAAAACAAAAACAAATGAGCCCTGGCTTTGCCATCTGCAAGCTATATGGCTTCAGGCAGATAATTACGAAGTTACATTTGTTGAGCATTTACTAAGTACCAGGTGTTTCTCAAGCATGGTTTTCAGTACATTTTCTTATTTACCCAATCTCTGCATATCTTAGCTTCTTCATCTGTAAAAGAAAGAAAACTATAATGCCTAATTCATACGGCTGTTTTCAGGAATAAAAGAGAGGTCATACATGTGAAAGGGGTTCAAGCCAAAAAACCCATTGCCCCATCAAGGTGATTCTGACTCATGGTGACTTTATAGAACTGCCCCATAGGTCTTCCAAGGCTGTAATCTTTACAGAAGCAGACTGCCACATCTTTCTCCTGCGGAGTAGTTGGTAGCTTCAAACCACTGACCTTTCAGTTAGTAGCCAAGTGCTTAACCACTGTACTACCTGGGCTCCTTATGAAAGGGCTTAGTAAACCTTAAATATTAAATAATAGTTTTCTAACAAATACGACTTTTATTTTTTTTTCTAGATTTAAAAATGCTGTGATTTCTTTTCAACCCCCATATATTGGAGACTACACAGGTTGATAAATATTGTTGTTAATTACTGACTTTTGTACCACAAAACATAAAATAAGAACACTACCATGATTCTTTCAACTACTGAAAACACTGTAACTATGGGGTTATATGTTTCAAACAGTAACTGTTTCAGAGAAACTAGCTTATTTAATTGCACTTCCACTTGAGCATGGTTCTAAGAACCAAAACCAGCACACGCCTTTATGGTTTCAAGATAAAACATGCAGAGAAACTTCTCATCATCATCCATGAACAGCTTGAAGCTTTATGGCCATTCTAAAGGCACTGATACGTAATATTCCTTTCTAGGTACTCTATGGCCAAGTATAGTTTCTATTCAAACTAATGAAAATGGTGATGAGCAACTTTGTGGGACAGTAGTTTATAGCCACTAAACATCAGCTAGCACAGATCAGCACAGAGAAAGCAACAAAAAATTAAGGTTTTTGTTTTACGTTCAGGAGATTAACTTTATAGCAAATAAAAGAAAACTTGATCAACACATTAAAGACATAAAATCAAATTTTTAATTGTTTTTCAGCAAAGAAGAACAAACTTTATGGAAAATAAAGTAAAAGTTGATCAACAAATCACAAAGTATTAAAAAAAAGAGAGAGAAAGAGAACTTTCGAGCCATAATCAAACAAAATATGTGGACCTTGGGATCCTAATTCAAACAAGTCAAGTATAAAAGACATCTTTGGGAGAATCAGGGTAACCTGAATATCAACTGGATATTAGAAGATATGTTTGCTGAAAGCAAAGAGGACTTGAAGCACTTACTGATGAATATCAAAGACTACAGCCTTCAGTATGGATTACACCTCAACATAAAGAAAACAAAAATCCTCACAGATGGATCAATAAGCAACATCACAAAAAATGGAGAACACATTGAAGTTGTCAAGGATTTCATTTTACTTGGATTCACAATCAACACCCATAAAAGCAGTAGACAAGACATCAAATGACATATTGCACTGGGCAAATCTGCTGCAAAAGATCTCTTTCAAGTGTTAAAAAGCAAAGATGTCATTTTGAGAACTAAGTTGCACCTGACTCAAACCATCATATTTTCAATTGCCTCAGATGCAAGTGACAACTGGACAATAAATAAGGAAGACCGAAGGAGAAATGATTTTTGAATCACTGGGTTGGTGAAGAATACTGAATATACCACGCCAGAACAACAAACAAATCTGTCTTGGATCAAGTACAGCCAGAATGCTCCTTAGAAGTGCGGACAGCAAGGCTTCATCTCACATACTTTGGACATGTTATCAGGAGGGCCCAGTCCCTGGGGAAGAACATCATGCTTGGTAAAGCAGAGGATCAGCAAAAAAAGAAGATCTTCAACGAGATGGACTGACACAGTGGCTGCAACAATGGGCTCAAACATAGAGACTGTGAGGTTGGCCAAGGACCTGGCAGTATTTCCTTCTGTTGTACACAGGGTCACTCTGAGTCAGAACCAACTTGCTGGCACCGAACGACAACAACATTAGAAGACAATATGGAATTGTTATTAATTTTGTTAGGTGTGATGATGGTATTGTGGTTATAGAAGAAAATTTAATTAGTTTATAAAGCTGCACACTGAAATATTTACCATGTGAAACGTCATGCTGTATGCTATCTAAAATAGTTCAACAAAGAAATCAACATTGATGAGATAAATCATAAAATGTTAAATCTAGGTGATCGACATTTGGAGGTATAGTATACTATTCTCTCTACTTGTATATATTTTTAAAAGTTTTCTTTATTAAATATATTAAATAGGAAAAAAAATCTGATAAAATATCCACTGCATTCATGGAGTCATAATAAGGTTGGTTACCTGAATCAAAGAGATTCCCAGTGGCACAACAGTTAAGTGCTTGGCTGCTAACTGATAGGTTGGAAGTTTGAACCCACCCAGCGGTTCCATGAGAGAAAGACCTGGTGATCTACTCCTATGAAGATTACAGCCTAGAAAATCCTATGGGATGGTTCTACTCTGTCACATGGGATCACTATGAGTCAAAAATTGAGTCAACAGCGCCTAACAATAACACCTGGTCAAAGAAGGAAATGGCTCTGATTAAGCATGTCTTGAGGTCAGAAAAACACCCGAGGAAGTCTTTCATATTGACTTTGTGGGACACACTGTGGAATGCAGGCTAGATGAGTACTTCTCCCAAATTCTACTGACAAACCATCAAAATTTCTCACAAGGGAGCTGACGTCAGGGTGGGGAGGAAGGGAATTGTAAGACAGCTGTGGAGCTGCACTGAGGCCACTGAGGAGTCAGGCATAAGCCAGTCAACACTGGTCACCTCTGCTCTCTGACCTAGACCCACAGCTACCTGGGGAATGAAAAAGCTTGTTAGGTACTGGAAAAAATCAAAGGGAAGGTGACTTTTACTATCCATCATTTATGAAGCAGTCCTTATTGTGGGGTGCTCTTTCAATTGCTATTTTAAGCATCAAATTATCATAGAAGAGAAGATACTAGTCTTTCAGGTTAACCAAAATCAATGCAAATTTTGGTGCTTACAGATGGCACTGACAAAATCCTTTACAAGGAAGAAAAAAGTGTATGCTACTGTAATTAATTCCTAGAGTTATGAGCTCAGAGTGCAAGTATTGGGTGTGGTTTTAAATAAGTCTTTAATGTTAAATATCATTAAAAAAGCAATCTGGGGACTTCCGGGCAACATGGTGCTACAGGCAGAAGCACCACACCGTCCCTCTGCAGCAAAGATCAGAAAAACTAAGTCAAACAGAGTCCTGTGTCAATCCTGAAACCCCAAGCATCAAACGAAGAGATAAAGAACTCAGCCACGCACTGAATGGAATAAGAAACTGACCGAGAAAAGAGCACGAGGAGAGATACATTCAGAGGTCCCCTACCAGCTACCACAGCACGGATCCGCCATCTTGGACTCCTATTGGAGATCAGCAAACAGGAGGTACGAAAAAGCAGCTTCACGGAGCTTCCAGCAGGAGACAGAACAACCGGTAATCCACGATATAGGCTTTCCCAACCCCCACCCTTCTTCACCCCAATTTAGCCTCCTCTGCTTCCTGCAGCCACAGTCTATTGGCTGGGAAGCACGAGCTTCCCCCCAGTGCTGCTTGGATTCCACCCGCCCGTACTGGCCAGCTCCCTGAGTGCCATTTGTTGGCTGCTGGTGTTGCTTTTTTCCGCTCTTTAGATTTCTTCCTTACCTCTCACCACCTCCCTCTCCTTTCTCTCAAATACCTGGCTCCGTGCGCCATCTTTGCTTCTTCTTGAAAGGCTGTGAAACACCGCTCGACTGTGAAACTGCTTCCTGGACAGTGCCGCCACACTGGTGGGACCCCTGGGGCTTTTTTGTTTGTTTCTTTGCTCTGATTTGTTCTGTTTTGATTTGTTTGTTTGTTTTCTTTTTCTTTTCTTGGCTTGGGAGCCCCTTCTAGCTGGGCAGTACCACATTGCTTGGAAGCTAGTCCTTTACTCTGCGCAGATGCACAGGGACATCCTTGGGGGCATTTCATTTTTCTTGTTTGTTTTTGGGTTTTTTTTTTCATTTGTTTGTTTAGTTTTCTCTTCTCTCTTATTCCCTTTTTGTCTTTCTTCATCTCCACTTTCTCGATTTATTCATTTTTTTCTCTTACCCTTTTTCTTTTTTTTTTCTTTTCATTTTTGTTTTTCCCCATTTCTCAGTCTCTCATCTCTCCACTTCAATACCAAGCTCCCTTGGCACTCTTTTCTGTTTGTGTGTATGTCTTTGGCTTCTGTTCCTCTCTCCTCTCTCTCATCTTTCCCATACTCATCTTAGCTCCACACATCACAATCTACCCCCTCCTTCCTACCTAACTGCATCGTGTGCTGAACATCACACTCCTAAGCAACATAGGCACAGCCTACTGGAACCAGCCCTGCACTGATTCCCGGTCTGCACTGTCAGCCCCAGTATGGGCCACAAAAAACCTATCCCAGCAACTCCCCTTCAGCTGGACCTGCCCTGCTGTACCATACCTGAGTGACTGACCCTGCCCATTGGAAAAGGAGGTGAAAAGTATAGTGCCCACAGACGAGCAAAGTACACACAGCCTGCCTGCTCAGACATAACCAAATAAAACAAAAAAGCAGGATGAAACAAACAAATCTACAATCAATAAACGAGGAAAATAACGACTGAACGCTCCAAAGACAGCAGACAATATCAAAACATTTACAAAAACAGGACAGGATGGTTACAGTAGGTGTCCAAACTAAAACACCAGATGACCCTCCAGTAGAAGAAAAGGCACTAGACCTAACTGATAGAGAATTCAAGTCTCTAATATTCAGAATTATCCAAGAGCTGAAGCAAAACACAGACAAAAATGAGGAAAAAATAGACAAATTCATGGAAAATACAGACAAAAAAATGGAAAAATTCAAGAACATAAAAGAGGAACAAAATGCTAAAATAAATTCACAACTAGAAATCATAAAAAACAACAATTAGACATTCAGAAGATAAACAAGATTTCATAAATGGACAGTGCCACAGACGGGCTGAGGAGCAGGTTTGAAACGATGGAAGAAAGGATCAGCGAAATTGAAGACAAACATTTGGATACAACCCTGAGGAAAAATCAGAAAAAAGAATGAAGAAAAATGAAGAAACCCTGAGAATTATGTGGGATACAATCAAAAGCAAAAATCTGAGAGTGGTCAGAGTTCCAGAACAGGGGGAGAAAACAGAAAACACAGAGAGGATCATTGAAAAACTGCTGACAGAAAACTTCCCAAATATCATGAAAATTGAAAAGCTGACCATCCAAGAAGCTCAACAAACCCCATATAGGATAAACCCCAAAAGAAAATCCCCAAGGTATATCATAATCACACTCACTAAAACCAAGGACAGAGAATCCTGAGAGCAGCTCGAGAAAAACGAAAAGTCACATTCAGAGGAGAGACTATAAGACTAAGCTTGGATTATTCAGCAGAAACCATGCAGGCAAGAAGGCAATTGGATGACATATATAAAATCTTGAAAGAAAAAAAATTGCCAGCCAAGAATAATATACCCTGCAAAGCTCTCCTTCAAATATGATGGTGAAATTAGGTCATTTCCAGATAAACAAAAATTAAGGGACTATGTAAAAACCAAACCAAACTTACAAGAATTCTTAAAGGAAGTCCTTCGATCTGAGAACAAACCACAGGCTGAATATAGGACACAGGATTGTACTAGCCAGATACCAACCTGGGAAATGAACTCTTAAGGACTATGCAAAACCAAAAGTATTACAAAAGGAAACCAGAGAGGTTAATCTGTAAATGACAACAGCATCAGAACAATAAAAGCAGGAATAAACAGTGTAGGTACAAAACCTAATGGAGAGGAAGTCAAGCAATACCAAGTAATAATAGACTGGTACAAATCCAGGAAGATAACGGAAAATTTCAAGGAACCACAAAGAAAGTTAACAAGCCTACTCATCAAAATAAAGAAGAAAAACATAAAGTCTCAGTAAAAAAAAAACCTACAAAACAAAAGAAATGGAAAAAAAAAAAAATCCGCAAACAAAAGGAACTCAGCACAGGAGAGTAAAAGGAACAAAGAAAATGTCAGCAGCACAAAAAAGAAAAAAAAAAAAAAAAGCACTACAAAACGCAATCCCACTCCTAGGAATATATCCTAGAGAAATAAGAGCCGTCACACTAATAGACATATGGACACCCATATTCACTGAAGCACTGTTCACAATAGCAAAAAGAGGGAAACAACCTAGATGACCATCAACAGATGAATGCATAAACAAACTATGGTACATACACACAATGGTGTATTATACAAAGATAAAGAACAATGGTGAATCTGTGAAGCATCTCATAACATGGATGAAACTGGAGGACATTATGCTGAGTGAAATAAGTCAATCACAAAAGGACAAATATTGTATGAGACCTCTACTGTATAACTCATGTAAAAATTTACACACAAAAAGAAACAATGTTTGTTGGTTATGAGGGATGGGAGGGATTGGGGGGGGAACTAAATAGATAAGTGGTAACTTTGGTGAAGGGTAAGGCAGCACACATTACTGGGGAAACCAGCACAACTTGTACAAGGAAAGGTCATGGATGCTCCATAGACACTTCCAAACTCCCTGAGGGACTGAATTGCTGGGCGGAGGGCTTTGGGATCCATGGTCTCAGGGAACATCTAGCTCAATTGGCATAACACAGTTTATAAAGACAGTGTTCTACATTCTACCTTGGTGAGTAGTGTCTGGGGTCTTAAAAGCCTGTGAGCAGCCATCTAAGATACTCCACTGGTCTCACCCCTTTGGAGGAAGGGAGAACAAAGAGAACAAGATACAAGGAAAAGATCAGTCCAAAGGACTAATAGACCACAGCTACTACGGCCTCCACCAGACTGAATCCAGTACAGCTAGATGGTGCCCAGCTACCATCACTGACTGCTCTGACAGGGATCACAATAGAGGGTCCTGGACAGAGCTGGAAAAGTATGTAGAACAGAATTCTAACTCACACAAAAAAAAAGACCAGATTTACTGGCCTGACAGAAACTGGAGAAACCCCGGGAGTATGGCCCCTGGACACCCTTTTAGCTCAGTGATGAAGCCCCTCCCGAAGTTCACCGTTCAGCTGGAGATTGGACAGCCTCATAAAACAAAACAGGACTAATGAGGCACAGTATTCCAGGGACAAGGACTAGAAGTCAGGAGGGGACAGGAAAGCTGGTGATAGGGAACCAAGGTTGAGAAGGAACAGTGTTGACATGTCGTGGGGTTGTTAACCATTGTCATAGGGCAATATGTATACTAACTGTTCAATGAGAAACTATTTGTTCTGCAAACCTTCATCTAAGGTATTAAAAAAAAAAAATGAATTATCTATGTGAGATCAAATTGACAACAGCAACTCAAAAGGTTTGATGGGAAGCCTAGGGGACAGTGAGTTGAAGATAATGGTGATGGAATGAATTGGAAAAGGATAGTGAGAATAGCAGCACAACTGGAAGAATGTAATCGATGCCACTGAATTGTACATGTAGAAACTTTCAAAATGGTGTAACTTTGGCTATGTATATTTTCACCAAAAAAAAGGTCTTCAAGGTTGAGAAGGGAGAGTGTTGACACATTGTGGGGTTCTTAACCAACGTCATAAAACAACATGTGTACTGACTGTTTAATGAGAAACTATTTGTTCTGTAAACCTTCATCTAAAGTACAATAAAAAAAATTTAAAAAAGAAGGCAAGCTAGTAAGTGGTTGCTTAGTGGAGATTGGGCATATTCACTTACAAGACGTATGGAAATAGGTACTTGTGGTTAAGGATATCATTTTTACAAACCAGTATCACACAATGATCTGTAAAAATGGCGCAGTGTCAGAGGTCCTCTAACTTCACAAGGAGGGGAGGATAATCATCATCAACATCAGCCCAAGGCTGATTCCCATGAGTTAAACGTTAGACGTACCTCCACTGTTTAACTCTTTTTTACCAGTTCTGACGCCAGTCATCCTTCCCATGGCACTCTCTACTTCTGCTGGGTTTGATAATTTGTTGGCAATGGCCACACAGAAGTCATAGACTACACTCACAGTTATGGGGTTTATTAGGGAAGTAACAGGTTACAATTCAGGATCAGGAACAACTCAGGATATAGTTCTTTAATCATGACGGCTTCTTCTCGATAGCGCCTGCAGGCAGGCCTCTCTCTCCACTCTCAGCCTGGCCACGGTCCTACTTGGGCAAGTGTTACAGCTTTTTAGCTCTGCCAACAAGTACCCAGAGACACCCCACTCCGTCAGCAAGCCTCCTGCCTGAGGGCACTCAGCTTTCTCACTCTGAGGGTCAGCATGCCCACTGTAGCCATCTCATTGCATAGGCCGGGAAGCCCATCTTGCCATCTTGTGCCAGTCTCCTGGTTCCCACCACTCATGCAGCTGCTACTCTTGTCATGCAGTCTCTCATGGTCTTTAGTGTTACAACTCTCTCTGTCTCCTGGGTCTAGGAAGTTCTCAGTGCAACGATCCTGTGTCCAAAGGACACAGTCCACTCCCAGCTCTTCTTCTTTATGGTAGTGAAGTTCCCCTTTCTAGCCTCTGGGATTGGCTCCCTTTAAGCACAGAGGGATGGCAAAACTGACCAATCCCCTGGTTAGGGCTCTGTACACCTTATTTGCATGGTCTCACCCCCACAAGGGTTCCATGCACCTTATTTGCATTATTAGCAAGCTGTCCAGTCTCCTTGGTGGGCCAAAAGCACCTTATTTGCATCCCCACCCAATCATTTTGTGGGAGTCACAAGACCATAGCTAAAAGGGCCATATTAAGTAATTCACTACACTGCAGGATCTAGAGATCTTGTATCAAAAACAGTTTAGATGGAGTGAACATTCAGATGGAATGAACATTATCTTATATGAAAAACAGTTTAGATGGAGTGAACATTAATGCCTATGTAATTCAAAGTGACACTAATGATGACCAGCACTCCAATGTCAGAGATGGATGTAAAGACTTTGAACAAAAATTGCTTTGCAAAATAGGAGAGGCACATTCTTTTCAGAGAGAAGGTGAGACTGCTTATGAAGTAGGACAACCAAAAGGGTGAGAGATCTGGGGTCAACTAGTTTGAAGAAGCCAAAACCCATAGGGCAAGGACCTGTTGGGTAAGGATGGTGTATAATAAATGCCTCCAAGTATTTGAAGAGCAGTTGTGTGGAAGACAGAGTTGACTTACTGTGTATTTTAGACTGCAGAAGTTAAATCAATGGGTGGAAATTATAGGGAGGCAGATTTTTGCTCAATATAAGCAAGGACTTTATAGCAATTAGATCTGTCCAACACTGAATTTGAAAAATCATGTGTAACTAAATCTTGCTGATCAATTGTAAGGAAAGTAAGGTAAATTGCCTTTATGGTCATTTTAATGATTAGATTGTATTACTTTATCAAATTATCTCCACACTAGCAACAAGCTCAAGTCAATAAGTGCATTTATTTTTTGAAGACACTCTTTTCATTTATTATGTATTTATTAAGTGGTTGCTCTGTGTGAATCATTACGTTTGGTGCTGTGAGTATGAAAACGTATAAAATATAACCTCTGATCATCAGAAGTTTATTATTAAGGAAGGTAAGATGTAAGTATATATCTTTTCATGTATAAGTACCAAATATGTATACACGTTGGCATGCACCATAATATGTATAACATACTTTTCCTTGGCTGAGGCTTTGTCACATTGTTAAAGCTGGTATGTAATGAGGGTGTGATCCAGTGAAAATTTTCAACTGCTTTGCTAGGGCGTCTCTTAATTGCCCTGTCTCTTGGTCAGGCTATCTGCCTGTCCAAGAGTAAACTGATTCATCCATAGTAAAAACATGAGTCAAATAATTTGGCATTGCTCTGAAGCCTTTCTTGGCTTGAACACAAG
Source organism: Dugong dugon (assembly GCA_030035585.1). Classification (NCBI taxonomy): domain Eukaryota; kingdom Metazoa; phylum Chordata; class Mammalia; order Sirenia; family Dugongidae; genus Dugong; species Dugong dugon. The sequence goes on from CM057462.1 coordinate 161,514,235, forward strand.
GCAATGGGACTTTGTCTTCCAGTTTCCCAGCTAGTTCTCTCAAATCTTCTCAAAAGCTATTATACAAAGAATGAACAATGGGAATTATCCAATAGGCCTTAAAAATCTCATACTTAGTAAAGCAACATTGGAATTACATACAACCATTGGTTACTAAATTTTTTCTACCCTTGATCACAAGGAGATTAGTCAATAGTATGAATTCATCAGTTTAAATGCAACCCACTACAGAAAAACAATTTCAGAAGTAGAAGTACTAATGAGATACAACTGTTTGGTATATCAAGGAATACAAACTTACCAAGTATAGCGGAGGAAACATATTAATTGCATTATAGTGATACTTAATGATATGAACACAGGTAAAACATTAAAACAAAACAATTCTATTTGATGAAGTCATCCCTGAACAATTAAAAAATCACAAAGAGGGGCTGTATGAACAATTTCAATTTTTCTTAGAAAATTCTGAAAATAAAATTTTCTCAGTTCCAATCTGAGACGCTTACCTGAGACTGTTGAAAAAGGATGCTTTTCTCTGGATTTATGCCACAGGCCAGAAGAGCAGCAGTCATGTCCAGGATGCTCTGCCGAAGGGTGGCTGGGTCTTGTGGGACAGTAATGGAGTGTAGGTCAACAATGCTGTACAGCACAGAGCCATACTCATCCTGTAATCTCACCCAGCTGTCAACAGCTCCCAGGTAATTGCCCAGGTGAGGGATTCCTGTAGGCTGAATGCCAGAAAATACTCGCTTCATGCCATCTCTCTGGAACAAAGGAAAACAAACATATTTGCCTGAGGCTGAATCGATGAATCCTATTGCCCGTATTACTGTAGCTATGATAGCTAGTCCTATTCTTTTAAATTACAATCTGACAGTCATCATCAGTGTACTTCTATTTTGTGACTGCTCTGTCTAAAGCACTATGTTAGATGCAGAAAGGGGTATTAAAAAAAAAATTTCCTTTTTTAAAAAATTTACAAATATAAAGTCATGCAAGAAAAGGTCTGCATCCCCAAGAAAATGCAATCTAATTGGACAAAGAAGACACGTTTATGAAAGGGTAAGTAATACAACGTGGCAATATGATCGTGAAAGATACACAGAGGGGTACAGGCAGGAGTTCTCAAGAGGAAAAGACTGTGATTCGGCAGCTGGTGAGAAAGAGTTCAGACATAGAATCAAATTTCATTAGTGATTAAACGGGTCTCAAAAGTTTCTCATGTGATTTCATTCATTTTATAGTTAAGGAAATGAAGTCCATCACAATAGGACCACAAGTTACTATTATTTATGTAATTCAGTTTTTAAAAATTGTTGGTATTATAATTTAGTGTGCAGGATCTTGGGCTAGAAATTAGGAAACCTAAACTCTATTTCTAATATTACTTCTTGATCAAGTTATTTAACTTTTTTGTGCTTCAGTTTCCTTTTACTTTCAATAAAATCATATTTAGTTTTTCATTTTTTACAAGGAATGAAGAACGTATAATTTTTTAAATTATAAAATCATTTTGTGCTTGCTCATTTATATATATATGCTTTAAAGTCTTATCTATTAACATTTAGGTCTGTATCCACTAAAAGTTTTTTGCATATGGTGTGAAGTAGGGAAATAGTCTTTTCTATATGGATACCTGATTGCTCCAGTACCATTTACTGAAAATGCTCTTTCCCCACTGCTCTGGAATTCCATCTCTGTCATAAATCAAGTATCCATATATATGTCTGGGCTGTCTAATTTGTCCTACTGGCCTATTTGTCTATACCTCCACCAGAATGACACTGTCTTTTTAGTAAACGCTGGAACATGGTGGAGCATTTTTTTCTATGTTCTTCTTCAAGAGTATTTTAGCTATCCTTGGCCCTCTACACTTCCCAGTACATTTTAGAAGCATCTTGTCAAGTTCCAAAAAAACCTCAAAAATGAAAAACCTATTGGTTTGTTTGTTTTTTTTAATTGGGATTACACTGACTCTATAGATTGCTTTGGGGAGAACAGCTATCTTTATAACATTGCGTCCTCCAATCCTCAGCCATATAGCATATTAAGTCTTTTACCTAGTCTTTTACCTTTACATCTAAGGCTAGCTCCTGACAGCCAATCTACTTTGGATATGTGACTACCAAAGCTACTTAGGATTTGCCCTTCTCTTTCCCCAAGAATTCCTAATCCTACAAATGCAGTGCCTATTTGTCCCATATCTGTTCATTTTCCTCTCTATGCCTAAGATGATAGCCTTAAAATGTGCTGCCACCTCATAAACCCATGGTACAAAATTACAAGTGATCCAAGCAACAAGGGTGCCCCAGAATTGTGGTTTTGAGGATATGGAAAATGTCTTTTAAGTAAGTAAGAACAAATATAATCTAAGCATTTAAAATCACACACACACACACACAGACCTTCAAACAGCTAACTCTCCAACAATTTAGATATAACATTTAAAAAACAATTTCTAGTTGAGAAGCTGTGGCAAGTGAGGGCAAGCGGGAAGGAGAGAAAGACACACAGAGAGAGAGAGAGAGAGCGAGACAGCGAGAGAGAGAGAGAGAGAGCGAGAACTAGAATGCGTACATATTAGTGAGGCTTCCTCCAGTACCTAGAAACTTCAACCAGCTTTGGGTTCCTGATATGGGAATAAGCAAAGGAGCTTTCATTGCAGTAAAAAATGATTAATGGGCTTTAGGGACTGGTTGATGAAGAGAGAGAGCAAAGCAGAAAAACAAACTCTGAACTTAATAAATGGAAGAGAAAAAACATCGAGAAATACTTGACCTAGAAGGAAGAGGGACTGTTTATGGTAATGTAAAGGGTTGTGGAGACTAGGAATACTAAGCTTAAAAAAAAAAGAACGTGAATATTTCCACACAACATCAGGAAATTCCTCCACGGTCAAACTAAGGAATTATTCCCCTAGAGAAATGGAGGAAACTAATTCTTGAGAAAACTAGAAGAGAAAAGCACTAGAAGACAGACTGGGGGGAGGGCAGAAAAAATTAAGAGCAGTGGGAATGGACTAGACATGATCTATTACATCTTTTCCATGCTCTAGTTTCTGTGATTCTATACATTAGTGAGGAGGGGATGATGTTATCAAGAAATAAGAGCAACAAAAAATGTTCTGTTCAATTTTCAAGGAGCTGTTAAAAAACAAAATACAGCCTCTAAATGAGAACTGGATTCCTGGTCTTAAAAACTTACAAAGAGCATCCTGCTTTTCTGTGGTGAGTTTACGTTCCTGTCTATTCCCTCTGCAAGAGTCAGCAGGCGGTGTGAAGGCATGGCAGGGGAGATACGCCCGGTACCATGAAATCACAGGGCTGGAATGTGGTGTTTGGGTGATGGAGGATGGGGCTTCTATGTTCAAAAGCGCTGGAGTTGGAAAAGAATGAAAATGAAAGGAGCATGAGCTTCCCAGTAGACAGGAGGCAAACCACAAAGAAAATAGCTTCAAGGCTAGCCCACAGGCATTCACTCCATTGGGAAGTCTGCAGCATCAACCTATAATTCTGTTGCTGTGTACAGAGGATAAGAAAGGAGCAATTTACAAAATAGGCCTTGGTTTTTATTTCAGGTATATTTCTCTAACAAATGCTATTTCCAGTTAATACATTTTATTGGCTCATTTTGTAACAGAACCAGCCCTAACAACGGGCAACTTCAGCCCTGGGATTTCATATATTCCAGAAGAAGGGGTGAGTGTTGGAATCAAAGGCAGAATATATTTACTAATTTAATGGACATAGCTAAAACTAATCCTGGGCTAAGGCTCTGAGCATATCTAAAATTCCTAATTATCATAATTTTAATAACTGCACTCAAAAACAATAAAAAAATCCCAAATTGCTAACTGTGGCAAAAGATAATTGTTGTGATTAACTAAAGAGAATGTTTGTCCTTAATCTCGAGTGAATAAAATACAGAACAGAAGGCTACCGACCAGAAAATACATCAAAGAAAATACATCAAATATATTAGCTTTGAAACACTTTTAATTTTGGTATGGTGGTAAGAACCAAAGACTGGAAAACTCCTAGTTAAAGTCCTATTTGGAGTAAGCAGTAACATCAATTGTTCATTCATCACATCTATTTTTACTAGTCAAGTTAACAAAAAAAAACTCAGCTAAACTGTGGTTCTGTGAATGGCATTTTATCACAGATTGTCAATAAAAAAGTAATCACCAGCAACATTACCAACTAATTGGAAAGGAAATCTCAGTAAGTTTGTTTATCTTTCTAATTGAGTATAAATGAAAAATATATTTAACAACTCTCATTCTTAATTAAAACCACAATGAGATACCATCTCACCCCGGCATTACCGGCATGAATCAAAAACACTGGAAACAACAAATGTCGGAGGGGCTGCGGGGAGATCAGAACACTTATGCACTGCTGGTGGGAATGCAAAATGATCCAACCATGTTGGAAAATCATATGGCGCTTCCTCAGAAAGCTAGAAATAGACATACCATTTGATCCAGCAATCCCACTCCTAGGAATATATCCTAGAGAAATAAGAGTCGTCACTCGAATAGACATATGCACACCTATGTTCATGGCAGCATTGTTCACGATAGCAAAATGATGGAAACAACCTAGATGCCCAACAGATGAATGGATAAACAAACTATGGTACACACACACAATGGAGTACTATTCTACAAGAAAGAACAACAATGAATCTGTGAACCATCTCATAACATGGATGAAACTGGAGGACATTAGGCTGAGTGAAATAAGTCAATCACAAAAGGACAAATATTGTATGAGACCTCTATTGTAAAAACCCATGAAAAAGTTCACACACGAAATGTAAAAATCTTTGTTGGTTACCAAGGATGGGAGGGGTTGGGGGGGGAATATTAAATAGACAATAGATAAGTGGTATCTTGGGTGAAGGGTGAGGCAGTACACAATACAGGAGAAACTAGCACAACTTGTACAAGGAAAGGTCATGGAAGCCCCATAGACACATCCAAACTCCCTGAGGGACTGAATTGCTGGGCGGAGGGCTGTGGGGACCATGGTCTAGGGGAACATCTAGCTCAATTGGCATGACACAGCTTATAAAGACAATGCTCTACATTCTACCTTGGTGAGTAGTGTCTGGGGTCTTAAAAGCCTGTGAGCGGCCATCTAAGAGACTCCACTGGTCTCATCCCTTCGGGAGCAAGGGAGAATGAAGAGAACAGGATACAAGGAAAAGATTAGTCCGAAGGACTAATTGTCCACAGCTACCAAGGCCTCCAGCGGACTGAGTCCAGTACAGCTAGATGGTGCCCGGCTACCACCACTGACTGCTCTGACCAGGATCACAACAGAGGGTTCTGGACAGAGCTGGAGAAGGATGTAGAGCATAATTCTAACTCACAAAAAAAAGACCAGATTTACTAGCCTAAAGGAGACTGGAGAAACCTCGAGAGTATGGCCCCCAGACACCCTTTTAGCTCAGTGGTGAAGTTACCTCCGAGGTTCACTGTTCAGCCTGGGAGTGGACAGCCCCGTAAAACCAAATGAGACTAACGAGGTACAGGAGTCCAGTGACAAGGGCCAGAAAGCAGAAGGGGACAAGGAAGCTGGTGATAGGGAACCCAAGGTTGAGTAAGGATAGTGTTGATGTGTTGTGAGATTGTTAACCATTGTCATAGGGCAACATTTGTAGTAACTGTTAAATGAGAAACTATTTTCTTCTGTAAGCCTTCATCTTAAGTGAGAATAACAGCACAATTCGAAGAGCGTAGTCAATGTCACTGAACCTTGCCATGTAGAAATTTTTGAAATGGTGTATCTTTGGCTATGTGTATTTTCACCAAGAAAAAAAAGGTTGAGAAGTTAGAGGGTTGATATGTTGTGGGGTTGTTAACCAATGTCATAAAACAACATGTGTACTTCTGTTTCATGAGAAACTATTTGTTCTGTAAGCCTTCACCTGAAGTACAATAAAAAAAAAAAAAAAGGAAAAAAACAAAACAAAACAAAAAAACTTCTCATTCTTAGCTCTAGCCCTCTGTTAAACAAAACAAACTCATTGCCATGGAGTTGATTCCGACTCATAGCAACCCTACAGGACAGACTGGAACTGCTCCATCAGGTTTCCCAGGAGTGGCTGGTGGATTCGAACTGCCAACAATTTGGTTAGCAGCCAAGCTCTTAACCACTTCACCACCACGGCTCCATTTCAATCCTAGGCTCCTCAAACATATCTCCAACATTTTCTCAAAAATGCCTCTACTACCAGTTAACGATTGAGGAGCTGAGACAGAATAGACCCATCACAGAGAAACAGTATTTAGCCCTGGATGGGGGAAGTGGATGCGGGATTGGTGGGGGAACCAGGTGCTTCTCCAAAGGCTTTGACCACTTCTCAGCCTTGTTCTGCCATAGTCAGCAATTTCTTCCAGAAAGCACTCAGAATTCTGGGTCTGTAGAGAGAATGCTGACTCAGCACCAAGAAAAATGGGTTCAATTCTGTTTAGAAATGAAACCAGATACTCAGACCTGGGAACCACTGAAAAAAAAAAAAAAAACCGAAACAAAACCCACTGCCATCCAGTCAATTCCGACTCATAGCAACCCTATAGGACAGAACAGAACTGCCCCGTGTGGTTTCCAAGGCTGTAATCTTTACAGAAGCAGACTGCTGAATCTTTCTCTCACACAGGGGCTGGTGAGTTTGAACCACCGACCTTTTGGTTTGCAGCCCAGCTCTTAAATCACTGAGCCACTGAAGCTCCCTGGAACCAATACCAAATCAAACCCAAAACCCACTGCCATCAGGTCAATTCCAACTCATAGCAACCCTATAGGACAGAGAAGAACTTCCCCACAAGGTTTCCAAGGCAGTAATCTTTACAGAAGCAGACTGCCACATCTTTCTCCTACAGAATAGCTGGTGGGTTTGAACTACCGACCTTTTGGTTAACAGCCAAGTATTTAATCACTGCGCCACCAGGGCTTATATGATAAGCACTTAATATATATTGTTAGGCCAGTCCAAGAGTTTAAAGGGAACAAACTTGATTTTTAAAGAAGTTTCCTGGAGACTTATTTAAACCACTTCCAAATTTCGAGGGCTATGCATCTAATTTCCCTAAGTGCACCATGCTATCCTTTTTATCATATGATGGAATGCTTTTGCCGATATATTTTGCTTCTTGTGATGAACCTGGCAATTTACATACCTCATTTCATTTAATGGAGGTAAGAATTATTGGCATCACTTTTCAGGCGAGGAAATTGCAAGGTTAAATAACCCTCTCAAGGTCACAGGCAGATCTGGATCCAAGCTCTTGCAATGGGATTCAAGTTCTGTGCCCCACCCTTCACACTGTGCTATTTCCAACTTAGAACTCTTTGACTTCAGGGTTGGCCTGGCCTTTAAAGGCCCGACAGTCTGCAACATCACTCCACAGGCACATTTGTCAGAAGAGGAAATTGTGCTGCAGAGGTGTTAACTAAAACGCCAAGGGCACTCAGCTAATGGTAGACCAGAATCCACAACTCCAGAGCTCTGCCCACTGTTGTTGTTAGGTGCCGTCGAATCGGTTCCAACTTGTAGTGACCCTACATACAACAGAACGAAACACTGCCCAGTCCTGCACCATCCTCACAATCGTTGTTGTTATGCTTGAGCCCACTGTTGCAGCCACCATGTCAATCCATCTCTTTGAGGGTCTTCCTGTTTTTTGCTGACCCTCTACTTTACGAAGCATGATGTCCTTCTCCAGGGACTGATCCTTCCTGACAACGTGTCCAAATTATGTGAGACATAGTCTTGCCGTCCTTGCTTCTAAGAAGCATTCTGGTTGTACCTCTTCCAAGACAAATTAGCCCACTAGACCATATAATTTTCTACCCAAGTTATACCTTTATCATGTTCTTTTCTTCTGACAAATGTGCTTTTTTTGTACCTTTTTGTTGCTTATTTTCTTTAGGTTTTTGTTTTCTTTCTTCCATGTCAAACAGTACCTCAAACCAACCAACCAATCAACCAACCAACTCCCATCAGAGATTACAAAATATAAAGTCATGGGACTTTAGCCTCCAGAAGACTGTATCATCACTTCAGGGCAGCTAAGCTACATTTAAATGCAAAGGTTATATGTACAAGTAAGTAATGAATAAACTGGCAAGTCACTTGAGTTTTTATTGGAAAGGGGATAAAAACTAAATTAACATAGTATCTAAATAAATACAACACAAATAAGTACAACATGATATGTAGTGAGACATAGTTTTAATTCCTAAGGATAATACTGCTTGCTAATCCAAATCAGCAAGGGTCACATTCTTGACATAAACACCTTCAACAATCACCACTGCGTAATTTATTTTTACACTGAATGGGATAGTCAGTACAGGTAAGAAGTCAAGAAATACTAAAATTTTTAAAAATACCACATCTCATCTGTTGGTAAAGAATGATCTGAGATGCTTAAGATTTGTTTCTCCTCCTAAGGAAATGCTAATACTGACCTTTAGAGAGATGACCTGGGAAGATACGCAGCCAAGTAAAGGCTCATCCTATTAGCCGTTATTACTGTTCACACATTATCACCGTTTATCAATGCCTACCTGATGTCCCATCTTCCACTGATTGTCTGAGAACATTTATTCTTTCATCAGCAGCTGAGAGATTTGACTACTCACCCCAAAGTACTCAGTCTGCTACTAAGTGCGTGAGATTAGACTACACTGGTTTCAAAACTTTTTTTTTTTTTTTTTTAAGTCAGGTACCCTTTGCAAGGAGCCCTGGCGGTACAGTTAAGAGCTTGGCTGCTAACCGAAAAGTCAGCAGTTCAAATCCACCAGCTGTTCCTTGGAAACCCTATGGGACAGTTCTGCTCTGTCCTTTTGGGTCCCTATAAGTCAAAATGGACTCAATGGCAATGGGTTTTACCCTTTACAAATGAAATATTCTTACTAGACACATCCAATATGTATAAGAGTTCAAAGAAGGGCTTGGTAGGTGGATAGAGAATGGGGGAGGTCAGAAAGGGAACCCCCAGTCGGCCCCGGCCTGCTCTTCTGCCCTCACGCCAGCCATTGTAAGGAGGCTTCCCAGAGCACAGTGTGAAAACCACTTAACTAAAGATACATTCAAAGTATTAATATTTTTCTGAAAATTATCTTCCTCAGGGTAATGGGAAATATATAGAAAAAAGTTCTTAAAACAGGAAGTCTGGGATAAAAGTGCAAACACCATATAGACCAACTTAATTCTATATATAACTCTCTTCATTTCTTCCTCTGGGATAAGTTCCAGACTTTGTGTGACATTTAATGTCCTTCCCAGTTTTCCTCCATCAACCTATACAGAGAGCCAACCTGGTTACTCACCATTTCTGTCTAGCTTATACACTTCTTGGTTCAAACCATTCCATTTGCCCAGAATGTCCTACACCGCTTCTCTTGGCTTCTAAGGTCTAACAATGTCTCCCTGATTCAAACCTCTTAAACACACCCTTTCTGCTTATCAAACACACAGGGGCTCTTACTCTTACCTCCCTACTTCCCTCCCAATAGAACAGAGCCTTCTTTCATCAGTTCTTCATTACTGCACATATCTCATTGGCAACTTAGTATACTTTCTTGTTTGCTGGGTAAATATTTTCCTACCTGGAATATGAGCTCCTCTAGGGCAAATGCTCTTTCATCTTTAAATCCCCAGTATATAACTCAATGCCAGGTACGTTGTGGGCAGCTAATTTTAACTGAGGAGCCATGGTGGTGCAGTGGTTAAAGTGCTCAGCTGCTAATCCAAGGGTCGCAGTTCGAACCCACCAGCTGCTCCTCAGGAGAAAGATGTGGCAGTCTGCTTCTGTAAAGATTACAGCCCAGGAAACCCTATGGGGCAGTTTTACTCTGTCCTATAGGATCGCTATGAGTCAGAATCGACTCAATGGCAACGGGTTTGGTTTTTGGTAATGTTAACTGAATGCATGACAAATCTTTTCTCCCCTACTTTGGCTCCAAATGTAAAGGGCAAAATGATTAAAACAAAATGAATCAAATGTTCCAGTTATAGCCAGTCCCTAAACAAGTTATGTTCTAAAAGTTTGGTTGAAATTGGTTTTCTGAAATTCAGAAACCCAATTCTTTAAATGGTGGTGAGGCTCCTGGAATGCAGCCACCAAAGCCTCATTGAGCCCACAATGTTCCTGAAGAATGGTTTTAACAGCAAGATTTCAGCTGTACCTAAAAACCATTCATAAAACTGCTTCTGTAGGAAAGTGAAATCCAAGCTCCATTTTGGAACATCAGCAACCTACCCAGCTCTGAAGTAGAAGGGGTCTAAGGTATCTGGTATGAAGAGGTGGCTGAATTAACATACAGAATAAGCTGTTTTAAACTAGGTTGCATGATTACTTGGAGGTGGGGCAATATGCTAAAGCTTCCTCCAGCATCCATTAGCTTTCCTAACACTGATATTGTGAGTACGGACTGCCCTGGAGGCAGCTGCCATGGCCACCACTAAACCAAAAACCAAACCTGTTGCCATTGAGTCGATTCCAATGCATAGTGACCCTATAAGACAGAGCAGAATTGCCCCATAGGGTTTCCAAGGAGTGGCTGGTGGATTTGAACTGCCAACATTTTGGTCAGCAGCTGAGCTCTTAACCACTGAGCCACCAGGGCACCGCTGGTGGGAAAGAAAAGAGCAGAAGGAAGGTGAAAGAAAGGGACTAAAGCAGAGGTTCTCAAAGTGTGTTCTGTGTACCAGCAACACCACCGTAACTTGTGAACTTCTTAAAAATGTAAATTCTTGGGTCCCAACCCAGACCTACTGAATCAGAAACCCTAAGGATGGGGCTTTTCCCAGAAGAAGAAATGAGAAGAGTTATGCAATCTATGATTTAACAAGCCTTGTAGGTGATGCTGATGAAGCTAAAGTTTGAAAATCAGTGAATTAGGGGTTTTTTAGGCATTAATCTATTCAACTGTAAAAAATGAGGTGCAGATAAAAAAAAAAAAACACTATTAAAAAGAGAAGATATCTTCTAAGCCAATAGTTCTTACTCTTAGTTGCTCATTAATTACCTGGGATCTTTTAAAAAAAAAACCTCTGTCTGGGTCTCATACACAGAGATTCTGATTTAATCAGTCTAGGATTGGCGTGAACATCGGGAGTTTTAAACGCTCCCCAGGCAATTCTAATGTGCGGCCAACACTGAGAAACCACTGTTCTAAGCCAAACACAACATAATCACAGGCAGTCCCCAGGTTACAAATGAGTTCCATTCCTAACTCTGCCTTTAAGTCGAATTTGTAGGTACGTCGGAACAGGTGTATATGCGTATTTAGCATTACCTTAGTGCAAGAAGGAGCCCTGGTGACACAGTGGTTAAGAGCTGCAGCTATTAATGAAAAGGCTAGCAGTATGAATCCACCAGCCAATCCTTGGAAATCCTATGGGGCAGTTCTACTCTGTCCTACAGGGTTGTTATGAGTTGGAACCAACTTGATGGCAATAGGTTACTGCAAGAAAAGGCTCAAAGCCTTTTCAATGATTTAAAAGCTGCACGTGCAGCAAGTGAAGGAGAGTGTGATGAAGAATTTGTTGCAAATAGGGGTTGGTTTAATCATTTCAAAGTGAGGGTAAATTTACATAATATTAAAGAGTAAGGTCCCTAAGTCGAATGTTCGTAACCCAGGGATTTACTGTATTCTCCAAAGCTGCCAACCTAGGAATCATGAACACACATAAACACAAATAAAGGAACTCTAGAAATGTGAAGAGGAAGTTTACTTGTTTATAATTTCCATTTTGAGGGAATAAATCCCAGAGACAGTTATTTATTTATCCATGTATGGTCAGAGGCCCCTTTTGGCTCCAGACAGTTCTGATATCAAATTTGCAGCTACAAAGGTTAAGCAAATCATGTAAGTGTGGTTACGGCCTCCATGTTGATGAGAAAAGACACATACGACAACAAGTAAGCATACCCTCTTCGACAATCAGGTAGATTTACCTGGCAATGTCTAGTTCCATAAATCCTGAGGCCCAGGGACTCAGGAAGCATATGAAGACTGAACTTCACCAAGAAAATAATCCCACCAAGAAGTTTTTGTCATCAGAATGAATAGGGACAAAATTGTCTGTGCCTAGAACACCCTTTTCCATTCACTTTACTGGCTGGCCCACTCCCTCTGACCCTTATTAGAGAGTTTGGATTCAACTGTCAAGCAGCTGCAGGTGGGGCTCATGGTTAGCTCAGCTGGTTGACTGAAACCTGGACTCACAGTTGCAATGTATGAATGAACTCCATGTCTACAAGAAGTGTTCTGAATCTTTGAGAGAGATACAGTGTAAATGTCTTACAAGGTTTTTACACTACTATTTCTTACACTACAAACAGAAAAAAGAGAAACTGACCTATACTGCTGGCATAAAGACAGTTCACAGAAGAAGCATCTCTTTGGCTGCCCTGAGCACTACCAGGTCAAGTAAAATTTTCCAGAATCCCATGGCTCCCTTCCTCATCATTAACCTGCATGCAGACTAATACAATCACTGAGGTCATTTCCACAACTTTGGATCAGTTCAAACTTCTTGTCATCTCATATTGTTAACTCAATCTCACAGTAAATTAGAAAAATGAAAAAGTCAAGCAGTAACATGATTATAAGGAGTTGTTTGCTTAATAACTGTAATTAAAAATCTGGCTTAGGGAGGTGGGGCCAAGATGGTGGAGTACTCAGAAGCTTCTTGTGGACCCTCTTATAACAAAGACCTGAAAAAACAAGCAGATCGATTATATATGGCAATCCGGGGGCCCTGAACATCAAAGGCAGAGCTGAAGAACCGGACTGAGTGGCAGGGGGAGGGAGAGACAGTTTGGAAGCAGCGAGGAGTTGCCAGACCCGACCCAGCGAGAGCCTGAGCCCTTCAGGCCTGAGAAGCTCATGGGTGAGTGGTGAGGCAGGCAAGCAGCGGTGCTCAGGAGGCACAGTTTCTGCACCAGGAGAGCCGGAGCACCAGAGAATCTACACAGCCACCAAGAACCTGCGAAAAGCAGCCCTCGATAGATGAAAGGTAAGTACTTGCATAAGGCCTACCACACGGAACAAAAACACCCCCCTTAGGGAAAAACTTCTCTCCCATTTACCTCCCCGTTCCCTGCTCTGCACTGGGTCCTGGACTGGCTTCAGCAATTGCTGAGTCCCTTGAGCAGGAAGTAGGATCCGTCACATGCCCGGAGCCATTCTCCTGGCCTTGGAGAGTCAACGAATTAACAAACGGGAAAAAAATACAATGCCAGCTCCCCTAAGCCAGAAACCCAGGATAGGCACAGCTCCTTTGCCTAGGCACAGGCGTAAGGGAACCATGGACTTTGAGTGCTTTTGACCCTGCATAGACTTGTGCGGGCCCATTTCAACAGCATAGGCCCTCATTACTGCAGTACAACAGGGTATATACCTGAAGTCTAATTTAAACTGTTTTCAGCTGTGAAGTGGCAGGTTCTTGAGATTTGACACTGCTTTGCCCATTAAGCAGGGTCTTCGCCTACCCACATCAGGGACCTGAGGACTGATGGGTCCACCCACGCCATCTAGCCACCTGCGAGAGAGGCCCATGAATAAGAGGTGCCCCCAAGTCCTTACAGCCAACACCATTAGGTGCTCATAGTCCAGCTGCAAAATCCACCCATTTACATGCTCTAGGGAACAGGGACACGCCTTCCTCCTGGACACTTGGGGGCATCCTTCAGCCCCCTGCCTTCTCAGAGTGTGGCCCCCTGCTGCAGCCAGATGCCTATGCCTACACCAATCACCCATGTCAGTCTAGGACTGTAAGTGAGAGCCTACACCACACACTTGGTGGCTATCTGCCTGGGTACCTGAGCCGAATCCATACAGGAGGAGTAGGCGGACTCCTGACCACTCATACCTAGTAACAGCTCTAACCACCTGGTGATAGGACATCAGAGCTTCAGAGGTGCCAATAATAAAACTAGCTCATACGAGCAGCCTATTTGGGCATATCAAAACAAAAAAAGAAACTAGGACACAGTAAGCAAACATAAAATAAATAAATATAATAACTTATTGATGGCTCAGAGACAACAGTCAATAACAAACCACATAAAAAGGCAGTGCATGATGGCTTTAGCAAGCTCCCAAAATAAAGAATCTACAAATTTTCCAGATGAGGAAAATTTCTTGGAATTACCACAGGCAGAATACAAAAGATTAACATACAGAACTCTTCAAGAAATTAGGAAGGAAATTAAACAAAATGCAGAAGATGCAATAGAAGAAATTAAAAAGATTAGAGAAGAACATAATGACACATTTAACAGGCTACAAGAATCCATAGAGAGAGAGCAATCAGAAATCCAGAAGATTAACAATAAAACTTCAGAATTAGACAACTCAATAAAAGGAGCAGAATTGAGGCAATGTAACTCAGAATTAGTGAGACTAAAGATAAAGCATTTGACACCAACTTTTTGAGGAAAAATCAGATAAAAGGATTTAAAAAAATGAAGAAACCCTAAGAATTGTGTGGGACTCTATCAAAAGGAATAACCCAGGAGTGGCTGCAGTACCAGAAAAAGATGATAACACAAAATACAGAGAGAACTGTTGAAGATTTGCTAGCAGAAAACTTCCCTGATATCGTGAAAGATGACAAGATATCCATACAAAATGCACATCAAACTCCACATAAGGTAGATACCAAAAGACAGTCACTAAGACATATTATAATCAAACTTGTGAAAACCAAAGATAAAGAGAGAATTTTAGGAGCGGCTAGGGATAAACAAAAAGTCATCTACAAAGGAGAGTCAATAAGAATAAGCTCGGACTACTCAGCAGAAACCATGCAGGCAAGAAGACAATGGGATGCCATACATAAAGCCTTGAAGGAAAAAAACTGCCAGCCAAGAATCGTATATCCACCAAAACTGTCTCTCAAATGATGGCGAAATTAGGGCATTTCCAGATAAACAGAAGTTTAGCGAATTTGTAAAAACCCAACCAAAATTACAAAAAATACTAAAGGGGGTCCTCCAGTTAGAAAATCAGTAACATAGATAACAACCCAAGACTAGAACACAGGACAGAGCAATCAGATATCAACCCAGATAGCGAAGTCACAAAAATAAATCAAAGCTAAAACACTGAAAATACAGAAAAAGATGTCAATATGTAAAAGATGACAACATTAAAACAAAAAAGAGGGACTTAAAAAATGTAGACATAGATTTTTCACGTGGAGAGGAAGTCAAGGTGATATAAAGAAATAAAAGACTGGTATAAACTTAGAAAAATAGGGGTAAATATTAAGGTAACCACAAGGGAAACTAACAATCCTACAGGTCAAAATAAAAAACTAGAAAAATATAAAGACTCAGCAAACACAAAATCAACAACAATGAAAAAGATGAAAAGAAAATACATAAAGAAAAATGACTCAGCACAGAATTAAGTGGAACAAAGAAACTGTGAACAACACACAAAAAAGACATCAAAATGACAGCACTAAACTCATATCTGTCAATAATTAGATCGAATGTAAATGGATTAAATGCACGAATAAAGAGACAGAGAGTGGCAGACTGGATAAAAAAACACAATCTGTCTGTATGCTACCTACAAGCAACACATCTTAGACTTAAACACACAAATGAACTAAAACTCAAAGGATGGAAAAAAATATATCAAGCAAACAACACTCAAAACAGAGCAGGAGTGGCAATATTAATCTCTGACAAAATAGACTTTAAAGTAAAATCCAACACAAACAATAAGGAAGGACACTATATAATGACTGAAGGGTCAATATACCAGGAGGACATAACTATAATTAATATTTATGTACCCAATGACAGGGCTCCAAAATACATAAAACAAACTCTAACAGCACTGAAAAGAGAGAGAAACAACTCCATGATAGTAATAGGAGACTTCAACACACCACTTTCGGTGAAGGACAGAACATCCAGAAAGAAGCTCAACAAAGACAAGGAAGAGCTAAATGCTACAATCAACCAACTTCATCTCACAGACATACACTGAACACTCCACCCAAAAGCAGCCAAGTATACTTTCTTTTCCAATGCACATGGAACATTCTCCAGAACAGACCACATGTTAGGCCATTAAAGCAAGCCTTAACAAAATCCAAAGCATCGAAACATTGCAAAGCATCTTTTCTGACCCTAAAGCCATAAAAGTAGAAATCAATGACAGAAAAAGCAAGAAAAAAAAATCAAACACGTGGAAACTGAACAACACCATGCTCAAAAACTACTGGGTTACAGAAGAAATTAAGGATGGAATAAAGAAATTCATTGAATTAAATGAGAATGAAAACACATCCTACCAGAACCTTTGGGACACAGCAAAAGTAGTGCTCGGAGTTCAGTTTATAGCAATAAATGCACACATCCAAAAAGAAGAAAGGGCCATAATCAAAACATTAACCCTACAACTGGAACAAGTAGAAAGAGGCACCAGAAGAAAGGAAATAATAAGAATTACAGCAGAATTAAATGAAATAGAGAATAGAAAAACAACGGAGAGAGTTAACAAGTCCAAAAGCTGGTTCTTGGAAAAGATCAACAAAATTGATAAACCATTGGCCAAACTGAGAAAAGAAAAACAGGAGAGGAAGTAGATAACCCGTATAAGAAATGAGATGGGTGATATCACAACAGACCCAACTGAAATTAAAAGAATCATAACAGAATACCATAAAAAATTGTACTCTAACAAATTTGAAAACCTAGAGGAAATAGACAAATTTCTAGAAACTCATTACCTACCTAAACTAACACAAAAAGAGGTAGAACAACTAAATAAACCCATAACAAAAGAAGAGATTGAAAAGATAATTTAAAAACTCCCAACAAAAAAAAAGCCCTGGCCGGGATGGCTTCACCGCAGAATTCTACCAAACTTTCAGAGAAGAGTTAATATCACTATTGCTAAAAGCATTTCCAAACATAGAAAAGAATGGAATACTCCCAAACTCATTCTATGAAGCCAGCATAACTGATACCAAAACCAGGTAAAAACACCACAAAAAAAAAGAAAATTACAGACCAATATCCCTCATGAACATAGACGCAAAAGTCCTCAACAAAATTCTAGCCCACAGAATTCAGCAACATATCAAAAAATAATTCAGAATGATCAAGTGGGATTTATACCAGGTATGCAGGGACGGTTCAACATTAGAAAAACAATCAATGTAATCCATCACATAGATAAAATAAAAGAACCACATGATCTTATCAATCGACGCAGAAAAGGCATTTCACAAACTCCAATAACCATTCATGATAAAAACTCACAACAAAACAGGAATAGAAGTGAAATTCCTCAACGTAACTAAGGGCATTTATACAAAGCCAACAGCCAACATCATCCTAAATGGAGAGACTTTGAAAGCATTCCCCTTGAGAATGAGAACCAGACAAGGATGCCTTTTATCACCAGTCTTATTCAAAATGTTGCTGGAGGTCCTCGCCAGAGCAATTAGGCTAGAAAAAGAAATAAAGAGCATCCAAATTGGTAGGGAAGAAGTCAAAGTATATCTATTTGCAGATGATATGCTCTTATACACACAAAACCCCAAAGAATCCACAAGAAAACTACTGGAACTAATAGAATATTTCAGCAAAGTTTCAGGATGCAAGATAAACACACAAAAATCAGTTAGATTCCTTTACACCAACAAAGAGAACCTCGAAGAGGAAATCACCAAATCAATACCATTTACAATAGCCCCCAAGAAGATAAAACACTTAGGAATAAATCTAACCAGAGACATAAAAGACCTATACAATGAAAACTACAAGACACTATTGCAAGAAACCAAAAGAGACCTGCATAAGTGGAAAAACATACCTTGCTCACAGATAGGAAGACTCAACGTTGTGAAAATGTCAATTCTACCCAAAGTGACCTACAGATACAATGCAATCCCAATCCAAATCCCAATGGCATGTTCTAACGAGATGGAGAAACAAATCGCCAACTTCATATGGAAAGGGAAGAGGCCCCTAACAAGTAAAGCATTACTCAAGAAGAACAAAGTAGGAGGCCTCATACTACCTGATTTTAGAACCTATTATACCATCACAGAAGTCAAAACAGCCTGGTACTGGTACAAAAACAGATACGTAGACCAATGGAACAGAATTGAGAATCCAGACATAAATTCATCCACCCTCGAGCAGCTGATATTTGACAAAGGCCCTTTGTTCCCCTCTGTTAATTGGGAAAAAGACAGTCTCTTTAACAAATGGTGCTGGAGTAACTGGATATCTACCTGCAAAGACCTGAAATAAGATCCACACCTCAAACCATGCATAAAAACTAACTCAAAATGGATCAAAGACCTAAATATCAAATCAAAAACGATAAAGATCATGGAAGAAAAAATAGGGACAACGCTAGGAGCCCTAATACATGGCATAAACACAATACAAACCATAAGTAACAATGCACAAGCACCAGAAGAGAGACTAGATAACTGGGAGCTCCTAAAACTCAAACACTTACGCTCATCAAAATACTTCACTGAAAGAGTCAAAAGACAACCTACAGAGAGGGAAAAAATTTTTGCTTACAACAAATCCGATCGGCGTCTAATGTCTAAAATCTACAAGATACTGCAAAACCTCAACAACAAAAAGATAAATAACCCAATTAAAAAATGGGCAAAGGATATGAACAGGCACTTTGCCAAAGATGATAGTCACGGCTAACAGACACACAAAGAAATGCTCATGATTATTAACCATCAGAGAAATGCAGATAAAAACTACAATGAGATATCATCTCACCCCAAAAAGGCTAGCATTAATCAAAAAAACACTAAATAATAAATGCTGGAGAGGTTGTGGAGAGACTGAACACTTACACACTGTTCGTGGGAATGTAAAATGGTACAACCACTTTGGAAATCGATTTGGCACTTCCTTAAAAAGCTAGAAATAGAAGTACAATCCAGCAATCCTGCTCTTTGGAATATATCCTAGAGAAATAAAAGCCGTCACACAAATAGATACATGCATACCCATGTTCACTGCAGCACTGTTCACAATAGCCAAAAGATGGAAATAACCTAGGTGCCCATCAAGGGAAGAATGGATAAACAAATTATGGTATATCCACACAGTTGAATACTACACAATGATAAAGAACAATGATGAAGCCGTGAAACATAACATGGAGGAAGCTGGAGGTCATTATGCTGAGTGAATTTAGTCAGTCACAGAAGGACAAAAACTATATAAGACCACTATATAAGAACTCAAGAAAAGGTTTAAACACAGAAGAAAACATTCTTCGATGGTTATGAGGGTGGGGAGGGAAGGTGAGTGTTATTCACTAACTAGATAGTGGACAAGTTTTGTCTTAGGTGAAGGGAAGGACAGCACACACTACAGGGGAAGTCAGCACAACTGGACTAAACCAAAGCTAAGAAGTTTCCTGAATACATCCAAACACTTTGAGGGAGAGAGTAGCAGGGGTAGGGATCTGCGGACCATGCTTTCAGAGGACATCTAGGTCAACTGGCATAACAAAGCTTATTAAGAAAATGTTCTGCATCCTACTTTGGTGAGTGGTGTCTGGGTCTTAAAAGCTTGCAAGTGGTCACCTAAGATGCATCAATTGGTCCCAACCACCTGGAGTAAAGGAGAATGAAGAACACCAAAGACACAAGGAAAGTATTAGCCCAAGAGAAAGAAAGGGCCACATAAACCAGAGACTTCATCAGCCTGAGACCAGAAGAACTAGATGGTGCCTGGCTACCACCAATGACCGCCCTGAACGGGAACACAACAGACAGTCCTGGATGGAACAGGAGAGAAGTGTGGTGCAGAACTCAAATTCTTGTAAGAAGACCAGACTTAATGGTCTGACTGAGACTGGAGGAACCCCGGAAAGCATGGCCTCTGGATTCTCTATCAGCCCAGAACCAAAACAATTTCCGAGGCCAACTCTTCAGACAGGGATTGGACTGGACTGTGGGACATAAAGTGATACTCATGAGGAGTGTACCTCTTAGCTCAAGTAGATACAAGAGACTAAACGGGCAGCTTCTGTCTGGAGGTGAGATGGGAAGGCAGAGATGGTTAGGGAAGGCAGAGATGGGAAGGCAGAGATGGTTTGAATGGACATGGGGAATCAGGGGTGGAAAGGAGGAGCATGCTGTCACAGTTTGGGGAGAGCAAGCAGAGTCACATAACAATGTATGTATAAATTTTTGTATGGGGGGCTAACGTGAAATGTAAACTTCATCTAAACTACAAAATAATAAATAATCTGACTCAGCTGCTAACCAAAGCGTCTCAGCTGCTAACCAAAAGGTCAGCAGTTTGAATCCACCAACTGCTCTTGGAAACCCTATGGGGCAGTTCTACTCTGTCCTATAGGGTCGCTATGAGTCGAAATCGACTTGATGGCAGTGAGTTTTTGAGTTTTCATAGGTGGTTAGAAGGATTGTGATGAGTTTATTAGTGTAAAGTGCTTAGTGCCTGGCATGTAATAAGTTCTCAATAAGTTATCCGCCCATTTCCAGAGGTCAACATTTTAAATGCTTATATATTTTGACTCAATGCACACAAGAAGGTAAGGATGCGTGGTATTCCCTGCAGGATTGTTTAATAATAAAGTACAAGCAACTAAATGTCCATCAATAGGGGGTAAACAACAGACACATTAAGTCAGTCATCATATTATTTTATACTACAGAATACTACAGAGCAGATAAAAAGAATAGGGTACTTTTGTAAATACTGGGAGTCAGCAGAGAAGGAAGATGAAGAACCAGACTAGAGTGACAATCTCCACGTCCAGTACCAGCTCTGCCAGATGCTAGCTGTGTTTCCTTGTCTAAGACACTGAACCTCCTCACCTGTAAAATGGGAATAATAGTACCCCTTCAAGGGCGAAGAACAATGCTTAGCCCACAGTAAACACTATATAAATGTTTGTTACATAGCTAAATGCTGACAAGGAAGGGAGGATACACAGCTCACTTAAGAGTTGTTACCCCAGAGAATGGGAGTAATGACTCACTTTCTGATGCTTTTGTATTAGCTTTTTTTAAGGGCATGAACTATTTCTAAAGCCAAATTTTAAAATTATGCCTAGTCTTCCCATATATGGCCTGATTATGTTAATTGACACATAAGCATCTCATACTAATAGTTATTTCATTTTATATAATGGGAAATAAAGACATCAAGTTAAGTGATTTATCACACTCACAGGTGAATTTATTTATAAAACTAGAACAGAACAATCTATTGTGATAAAAAGGGCATGAGTTTTGGGGATCAGACAGTGCTAGATTCAAACTCCTTCTACACCTACTAGTGCCTTGGAGGAATTATTTAATGTCTCTAAACCTCTGATTTATTATTTGAAAAATGAGGTTAATAATAATAAGACCAAAAGCCAAAACCACTGCCATTGAGTTGATTCTGACTCACAGCAACCCCATGTGTTGCTCCATAGGGTCTTCTTCCACTGGTACCACCCAGGGAGCTTGATAACAATAACTAACACTTATTGAGCACTTACAATGTACTAAGCATTACAGCAAGAGCTATGCATACATCATCTCATTTAATCCTCACAAAAACTCTATGAGGTAGGTAGTACTATTACCCTGCTTTACAAATGAGGAAAATGAGGCACAAAGCGGGTAGGAGATGTGCATAGCTAGTAAATAAAGGAGCCAGGACTTGAGCTTAGGTAGATCAACTGCAGCCATATAGACTTCAGAGGATTCAATGAGAACATAGTAAGACACAAAAGAAATAATTTTCCTTTTACCCATTTGACCTATCTAATGATGCTACCTTCTAGTATGTATGAAATCTCTTTTAATTTCATGTTATAATAAACTTCCAAGGGGACATGTGATTCTGTCTCCGAGCGGCTCACAATGAAGAAAACTGCTCTATGTATTTCTTGTTTTTATTTAGAAGTGGTGGCCCGTGCCAGGGCAGGTGACAAGGACAGTGGCTCTTATTCATCTGGGCAGCAGCTTCAGTGCTAATTCTAAACACAGGTGGCAAGAGAGCCGACAGGAAGGGGGAAGGAATCACTGCTGACACATGCAACTGAGAAGATTGATGGTTTCCCTCTCTCTTTTTTCCCAATGCGCCAGCCTGGGGGCAGAGATGAAGGAGCTGCTGTGCTGGGGACAGAAAAATACACAGCACAGTGTCTACCCCACTGCAACACTGATTAATGAGACTGAAATGACACAGAAAACAGGCAGTGCTGCACAAAGAGAATTCACAGGCATTTCTTTCTTTAATGATTTCAACGAAAGCAGTTCCCATAAACTGCCAGGTTTGAACTGGAATACCCCATGGTTAGAGCAAGGTAGGGGTATATTTGGTGGAATGCAAGGAGCAAGGGTGAATGTGAAGAAGTTTGTAATGAAGTAAGTTCATTTAAGATTGGGTGGGTACAAATTCTTCACGAATTCCTGTCCTCTATCCTCTTGGCCAAAAAATTTCACAAAGTTCCAGGTAAGACAGTTGCTCACCTACCTAACTTAAGAAAAGAACATAAGAATACATCATTACAAGGAATTTCACCCTTTTAAAAGCACTGTTGCTTTTTAAGACTAATAGATACTATGACTAATTTTTCATGTTTTACCATAGCTGCATAATATATGTCAAGACAACACTATCTCTACTGAGAAAAGATGACTTTTAACTGCAAATATTATCTCTAGTACTGACTATCACCTATCCGTTTGGTTTCCTACCCGCAGCTCCTCAAACTGAATACTACAGTGAAACCTGTGAGAACCGGAACTTGACGGGACTGCCTTGTTTTTCCGGGTCTCACAAGTTATTCGCCTTTTACAGGGCACAGTCTTACCACTTTTCTATCACTTGTTTTGGTGGAAAATATTTTTGTTTTCCTTCTCTGACAGGATTCTACCTTACACAGGTTCCAGTTTTTGCAGATTTTACTGTATATCCAAAACTAAAACTACTGACCCATGACCTCCTAGTCAACTTCCCCCAAACCTGCTGCTTCTATATTCTCAATCCTGATTAATGGCCCAACCATCCACCCAGTCTCCCAATATTAGGCAAAACAAAAAACAAAACAGTTGCTGTCAAATCGATTCCAATATTCATGGCAACCCTGTGTGAGAGTTATCCTCAAATCGTTAATTTCCTTCATCAGATTCCATGGGTTCGAATCCTGTCTCATCCAGTTACTAGCTATATGATCTTTGGCAAATATTTGTGTCTCACTCTCTTCATCTGAAATCAAGATTTTAATAGTCCTACTAGATAAGATTACTGCAAGAAGAGAGTTAGTACACAAAAGGTGTTTAGAACAGTATCTGACACATGTAAGCACTCAGTAAATACTAGCTACTCTTATTATCATCATCTACTCAATTAAGAAATCCTAAGAGATTTTATCCTGTACAATTTTACTTCTCCATCTCCACCAATGTAGTCTAAACCTAATCATTGTACCTGTGCTATTTCAATAGCTTCTGACTTTTATATCTTCTACACCACCACATGAACTATCTCTTTAAAATAATGAATTCCCACTAGTTCTTCCTTTCCTGCAGGGTCAAGTGCAAACCCTTTGATTTAGTGATTAAAACCCTTCATAACCTGTCCTCACAAACAGATTACCTAGACATGATCGGGATAAGTCTCTCCATGAATAAACCTTAACTGAGCAAATTAGAAGTCTTACAAGAAATTTTGGGTGAACATTTTATGTTTAACAACATACTATTTTTCTTTAATCATCCTACACTAGAGCCAAAATCATATCCAACTATAAGAGTAATCTTTAGGATCTATAAATTAATGTTTGAAATGTGGAAAATATTTATATACCGACTAGGTAAAATTATTTTCATTGACTGGCCAATACAGTAAACCTCAGGAGCCATAATTTGGTTACTATTCTTGCCAGTGAATCAACAGTCAGGCCACTGACCCTTTCATCCAGAGCTACACAAGGCCGGGTTGGGTCAATGCAGAGAAGAACCCAAGCATTTTGCACTGGCTATCGTGACTGGCCAAATCACAATTGTACAGAGGTAGTGGTGCTGAAATGCAAGGAGCATTACTGAGCAGACTACGTCAAATAAACAAACAGCCACGATCAACTAAGCAGGTGTATCATAGATGAAGTTGCCATTACTTTGTTCTGGGAAAAATCAAGTACTCAGATCATATTTGCACTGATTACATAAAACTGTTGCACATGGTTGGCTGTGTTTCATTTATTATTCCACTTAAACAGTAGCTCTGAAATTTTTACTATGCTGTAATCACTAAGAAAAACAAATTTAAATTTAGCAAATAGTATTTCCTTTAGTATTGATGAAGTAATACAGCACACACTATTTGAACTGCCATGATCTATTGTCATTCTCCTCCGAAAGGACTTTGCTTTTTCCTTCGATATCTTGAGAGATTGTTTTTTAGCTTAATTATCCCAGCCCAAATGGTTTTGAGATGTAGTTTTTCTTAAATAATAAAAGGTAAACTATTTCTTTTAATTTTAAGAACAAACATATCTATAATTTTTCTTTGAAATTCTTTAGAAATAAGTCCTGTGACATTTTGCATGTAATAAATAAACCTGAAAAACAAGAAAAATTCAAATTTGGAAACCAGTGTCAGCTGATCATTAATTCACTGTCCCTCTTTATACCTGAAATATTATCTTGATAATCTCTGGAAGTTCTTGATCACAGCTCATAATAAAGCCAAACACCAAACCCATTGCCACTGAGTCAATTTTGACTCATAGCAACGCAACAGGACAGAGAAGAACTGCCCCATAAGGGTTCTAAGGAGTGGCTGGTGGATTTGAACTGCCAGTCTTTTGGTCAGCAGCCAAACACTTAACCACTGTGCCACCAGGGCTCCATATATATTATATTCATTACCTAATTTGATTTTCTAAATAACATTTTATTGTGTTTTTGGTGCAAGTTTACACAGCAAGTTACGTTTCCATTTGACAATCTCCACACAAACTGTTCAGTGACATTAGTTACATTTTTCACAATGTGTCAACATTCTCTTTAATTTTGTTCTGGTTGTTCCATTTCCAGTACTCTAGTTTCCCTGCCCCCAGTCCAATATATTTTTGACATGCTATATAGCTTCCTGCATGTCACATCTTTGAGTCTCTGATAGAAGTTTTGAAAAAAACTGGCAATCTATGTGCAGATGCACAGATTGTTCTTGTTAGTCGCTGTTGAGTCGATTCCAGTTCAGGGTGACCCCATGTGTGCAGAGTAGACTGTGCTCCATAGGGTTTTCAAGGCTGCAAACTTTCAGACGCAGATCACCAGATCTGTCCTCCAAGGCACCTCTGCGTGGTTTTGAACACCAACCTTCTGGCTAGTAATCGAGTGTTTTATCGTTTGTGCCACCAGAGGACTCACAGATGCATAGAGGGTGTTGTCAAAGAACTGTCAGAATGGGGGGCATTTCAGAGTTTTCAATTCCTCAAACTTACCAATAAACCTTAAAATTTTGCACAATGAAGTCCTCAGCTCTCCCTCTAAAATTCTACCACCACATTCAATTTTCTACCCATGTTTGGTGGTGCCATCACGGTTTCGATTTGTACTTGCTGTGGTGTGTGTGTGTGTGTGTGTGTGTGTGTGTGCCATCATGGTTTCGATTTGTACTTGCTGTGGTGTGGGTGTGTGTGTGTGTGCGTGTGTGTGTACTAGCATAAAATAACTCTACTTTGCTTAGTCAGTTACCTCATTGACCCTAATAAAAGCCCAATCACATTTCTTTGAGAGCCTTTCCTGACTAACACAAACACAAATTGACCATTTTTCATTGCTATTGTTTCATCATGTATTGTTGAATATGGTGATCAGCATGTTAGTTTAGATTTCTAATTTGTGCATTCTTGAAGCGATCAACTTGTGAATATATAACTCAAAATAACTATTCTCTTATATTTCAGTTTGATTTCTAATAACTCCAAAAACCTGCCTTTATTTGCCAATGAAATACTTATGCCCCCTTTGCAGTAAACACTGCTTTTCAATAAACCACTTCCAACTTTAATTTTTGAGCATATTCTATTGCTGTAAATATGTTGAGTCAAAAATAACTTTTCAACAAGTTTCACCCCAAAATTAGTACTTAACCTCAAACTGTAATGACTTTAAATATAGTTTACTCCTGAGTTTTCAGGAACCCCCAACCCAAATTGGAAATTCTTTATATTGTACATGATTTTCCTCTGTCTTAGTCATTTAGTGCTACTATAACACAAATACCACAAGTGGATGGTTTTAACAAAGAGAAATTTATTTTCTCACAGTCTAGTAGGCTAGAAATCCAAATTCAGGGCGTCAATTCCAGGGGAAGGCTTTCTCTCTCTGTAGGCTCTGGATGAAGGTCCTTCTCAACAATCTTCCCCTGAACTAGGAGCTTCCCCACACAGGAACCTCAGATCCAAAGAATGCACTCTGCTCCCAGCACTGCTTTCTTGGTGGTATGGGGTTCCCCTGTCTCTCTGCTCCCTTCTCTTTTATATCTCAAAAGAAATTGGCTTAAGATACAATCTAACCTTATAGAGCTCATCAACATAACTGCCCCTAATCCATCTTATTAACATTATAGTGGTAAGACTTACAACACATAGGAAAATCACATTAGATGACAAAATGGTGGACAATCACACAACACTGGGACTCATGGCCTAGCCAAATTGATACACACATTTTTGGGATAGATACACACATTTTTGGGGGACATAATTCAATCCATAACATCCTCTAAGAGTAAATTTTAGTAGGTAAAATAATTAGCACAAATAATAGAATATTATTTTTATTTTCAACACTTCCAAACACGTTTGAAAGTGAGTGATTTTCCATCCACTTAGATGACACATTTGGAGGCCTGGTGGCATGCTGGTTAAGAGCTCAGCAGCTAACCAAAAGGTTGGCAGTTCGAGTCTACCAGCTGCTCCTTGGAAACCCTATGGGGCTGTTACACTCTGTCCTACAGGGTTGCTATGATTTGGAATCGACTCAATGCCAACGGGTTAGATGACGTATCACTGTACACTGAATAATCATTAATGATAACAAAATACTTGATAACACAAGTGACAGCATTGCTTGTCTCAATAGGTGAACTCTTAGATGTTTCTGTGAAAAAGAATACTGACCTTTATTTTGATACTATTATCAAATAATCATAGTCACTGAGAAAGTAATTGCAAATGCTCCAGTCTAACCCATTAAACAACTGAAGCAGCATGAGAAATGTACTTACCAAGTGGAACAGAGCTGTTTTGTTGAGGAGATAGGCAGAGCACCAGCTCAAAGATGATGCTGTTGAAATGTCATCAGCTGAGTTATACTGAAGGGATTTTCTTTGTTTATTTTCTATCTTGGTGAGAAATTTGTGAAATATTTAACAGTTACAGAAAAAAACAGCCCAATGATTTATCAGATGATTCATATAACAAGATATTTTGTAAATTCTCTCGTGTTTCTAACAATTTTAACTTTTTTGCCTGCCCTCCACCCCTGCACTGCTGACCTAATAAGGCTCAAGTCTACTTTTTAATCTCCCACCAATCCATTCTATGAATCATATGCTTGTCTTAGTTCCCTGAAAAAGCCATATTCTTTCTAAATGACAAGGCTTTGCACATGTAGTTCTCTCTGCCTAGCGTGCCCTCCACCACTCAACAAATTTGAATTTATCTTTTATTAGTGTGCTTTAGGTGAAAGTTTACAGTGCAAATGAGTTTCTCATTCAAAAATTTATACACAAATTGTTTTGGGACATTGGTTGCAATCCCTGCAATGTGTCAGCACTCTCCTCCTATCCCTTTATACCCTAGGTTCCCCGTGTCCATTCATCCAGGTTTCCTGTCCCTTCCTGTTTTCTCGTCTTTGCTTTTGGGCAGGTGTTGCCCATTTGGTCTCATGTACTTGATCTGACCAAGAAGCACATTCCTCACCTGTGTTGTTTGTTTCCTAGACACATCTAATCTTTGGCTGAAAGGTGGACTTCGGAGTGGCTTCAGTTCTGAGTTAGCAGGGTGTCTGGGGGCCATAGTCTTGGGAATTCCTCTAGTCTGTCAGACCAGTTAAGTCTGGTCTTTTTTTGTGAAGTTGAATTTTGTTCTACATTTTTCTCCTGCTCTGTCCGAGACCCTTTCTTGTGATCCCCGTTAAAGTGGGCAGTGGTAGTAGCCAGGCACCATCTAGTTCTTCTGGGCTCAGGCTGGTGGAGCTGTGGTTCATGTGGTCTCTACATTATCCTCTAGACTACTATCTTCCTTGTGTCTTTGGTTTTCTTCATTCTCTTTTGCTCCAAATGTGCTGGGACCAATACACGTATCTTAGACCGCCACTCACAGGCTTTCAAGACCCCATATGCTACTCACCAAAGTAGGATGTAGAACATTTTCTTTATGAACTATGTTATGCCAATTGACCTAGATGTCCCTGAGACCATGGTCCCGCCCTCAGCCCCAGTAACTCAGTCTCTCAAGGTGTTTGGATGTATCTAGGAAGCCTCTATGACTTTGTCTTGGTCAAGTTGTGCTGACTTCCCCTATATTATGTGTTGTCTTTCCCTTCACCAAAGTTAACACGTATCTACTATGTAGTTAGTGATCCCCCTCCTTGTAACAATCAAAGATTGTTTCTTTTCCGTGTGTAAACCTTTTCCTGGGTTTTTATAATAGAGGTCTCATACAATATTTGTCCTTTTGTGACTGACTTATTTCACTCAGTATAATGCCCTCCATTCATCCATGTTGTGAGGTGTTTCGAAGATTCATCATTGTTCTTTATCATTGCATAGTATTCCACTATTCAATTTACCTTTTAAGACCTAGTTCAAATGTCACCACATTTGTGAAGTATTCTCCAATTTTCATGGCAAGAGGAGCTACCTGCTCCTCTAAGCACCTACAATGCTTTGTTCTACCCTCTATTATAGCATGTACTATAATTCACTTTTCCTACAAGTCTCCTATCCTCACCAGCCAGTGAAGTCCTAAAGAGCAAGAACCATGTTTTTATCCCTAGCACCAAAAAAGGTAGGTGTTCAATATATGTATATAAATAAAGTAGAAATACATACTATATGAGCCTTATAAAGTATAGGAGCTAGAAGGTCTGGACTTCAAGCCCATTGCACTCATGGCCCCAGGGGTGAGGAGAACAAAGGAAGAACATATACCAACTCTAGAAGGGGACACTTTAAAATTATCTTTGTCCAGGCTACCTCTGCAAATATTAGCCATGTTTTAATCAATAATACCTGCAACTATTAGAATACCTTTTCAAATTCTTAATGTATTGTTATTTGAATCTATAATCAAATCTTCTTAGAAGAAAATATGCTGAAAAAACTATTTTTATGAATCCCTCTGTGGTGCAATAAACTACTTAATATGGTCCTTCTAGCCATAGTCTTTGTAACTCCCACCAAATGATCAGGTGGGACCATGCTAATAAGGTGTATGGAACCCTAATGAGGTGACTGGTCAGCTTTGCCTTCCCGCTAGGCTTAAAAGACAGCCAATTCCAGAGCAGATAGAGGATCTCACCACCACCAAGTAAGAAGAGCCAGGAGTGAAGCACATCCTTTGGACCTGGGATGCCTATACTGAGAAGCTCCTGGAACCAGGAGACCAAGAGAGAGAACTACAACACTGAAGGTGGTAAGGAGTGGTAGCAGAGAAACAGCAGAAGGAGAGACTGGCAGGAGACAGTGTGGTGGGCTTCCTGGTGAGAAAGCTGAGCACCTCCGGGCAGGAGGCTTGCTGGTGGAGTAGGGTGCCTCTGGGCACTTGGTGGAGCTAGGTTTGCTGATCCACAGAGCTAGAGTTGAGTGCCTTCAGGTGGAGGTCTTACTGGAGCAGTGGGGAACCTCTGAGCTAAAAGAGCTTTGTAACACTTGCTTGAGCAGGACAGAGGCCAAGGGGCCAGAGAGAGGCAGCCTGCGACCATGGCTGAGAAATGGCTGTCCTGATGGAAGAAGTGCATCCTGAGCATTCCCGAACATGAAATGTAGCCTGTTACTTCCCTAATAACCCATAATCGTCAGTATGGTCTGTGACTCCTGTGTGGCCACTGCAATGAATTATTAACTCCAGCAGAGAAGAAGAGAGTGCCATGGGAGGGATGGCTGGTGTCAGAATTGGTAAAGATGGGGTAGAGAGGAGGCATATCTGACCTCTGACTCATAGTAATCAGCCTTGGGCTGTTGATCTTGATTCTACTTCCACTTTGTGAAGTTAAAGGAGGTCAGACCCTGCCGTCACACCATTTTTTACACCCTTATAAAGTTGTTCAACTCCCCCTTAGAATACAAGAAATCTTACCTTAAAGTTCAGAACGAATTTTATGTGATAATTTCCTAGTATTTTATTTTAACAATGTGATGTTACAGAGGCATTCGCAAATATACAGGGAGCTGTTAGTACAAATTCAGTTTCATTTCTGACTAGTTCTGCTCTTAGGGATAGTGTGTGTCTAACCTACAATACAGGGCCATTTCCTCTTTTCTGGAAGTCAAGCACTACATGCACCCCACCAGGTGCCCAAGAGCACTCCTAATCTGGTCAGGGTGGAAACATAACAGAATGCTGCAGGATCAGGATGTTCTGAGTTGCATTAAGGGATGGGATTTATGGGAAAACTGTGTGGAACTGTGTTTGTTTTTTTAATCTGGATATTTTAAAAGAATAAATTAAGAATCTCAAAATCAAAATCAGATGTTGTGTGATAACTTCAACATGACAAATAACATTTTAAAACAAAATATTTTAAAATCTAGTTCCTTCTTTGCTCACCTGCCACTGCCATGGTACAAGGGGGTCAGGGTTTCCACTGTGACAATTCCTAACAACCAAAAACAACATGGAGAAAAGCACTTTGATCTTGATAGTGTCCCTCACAGCAATGAAGAAACAGCAAGCTTCTAATATTAACTGGTAAATAGAGGAGATATGCATGTTTTAGCACCAAAATCATTTCAACTTTCCTTCATTAGGAAATGACCAATTCAGAATATCAGTTTACTGATTTAAAGCCACAACCAGATCCATTATGCTTTTATTGAAGAATAATCACATTTTTTTCCCAGTGAAGAAGTCACATTTTACTAGCCTTACCTTAAGGAGACTTCCTGTGCTCAACATATAATTTCTGAATGAATGAGTAAATGAGTTTCATCATCAGTTTCCTTTTTATTCTCATAGAAAAATAAAAGACCAGAATTCTTCTTCTAATTCTTTTTCAGCAGTATCTGTCCTCATCCTTCTTTCTCTTCAAAGTCTTTTACTGAAGTAAAGGCACATTCCATTAAATCTGTAATCTTGGTGTTTACTTATCATATCTAATATAGGATTCCTGAACATGGGCTCCCAGGCTTCTAGAACATACACACGCATTGCTCAGTTTTAAATAAGGACATCTGAATTCTCCCAAGGTTACTGGAACATCAGATGAGAAGGCAAGTACAGGAAGGCCTAGGTTCCCTGGTGGCCACTGAAATTGCAAATAATATGGGCCCAAGCATGACATTTCTGAACTTGGGCCAGATTCCAGAGCTACAAGCAGCAGAATAACATGTGCTAGATCTAACAGCTCAATCTTTTCATCCAGCATCGCCCAAACAAAATATTACCGCTATTCTACGTCCCAAGTAAAAACAACACACAAATTTTGAGTTTATGGAAAATGATACTATTTCCTTTTTAAGTCCTCTTCCCAAGCTGCAGACTGTTATGAGGTTAGCTTGGCTGCTAACCAAAAAGTTGGCAGATCGAACCCACCAGCCGCTCCACATAAGAAAGATGTAGCAGTCTGCTTCCATAAACATTTACAGCCTTAGAAACCCTATGGGGGAAGTTCTACTCTGTCACATGAGATTGCTGTGAGTCAAAACTCGATACCACCCAACAACACACTGTATCTTAGGCTCTCTGGTTTCTCCAATTTATCTCTGTTGGTTCCTGTGTTCTATTCTCACTCTCTAAATGTCAAAGCAGCAGTTTTTGACCTTTATTCTGCAATGACGGGAAATGTTCACTGAAATGGGGGCCTCCTTTCTCTTTCTTTTTCCCCCACTTTGATTAAAAAAAAAAAAAAAGTTCATCTAATTGATCAACTTCAAGGACGGTGACTGTGCCCTGTTTGTTGTTATTGAGATGAGTCCTGCCCTTTCTGTAATTCCTCTAAAACTGAAGGAGAAGCTACCCTAGGGCCAGGCCTGGCTCCCTTGACTCTCTGTTCCCTCATTCAGTAGCTGAAGTTGGTCTCTTGCATTCTCTATCTCAGGCAGCTGGTAATGAGCATCCCAACATTTTGGTTTGGGTTTAGGGGAAGGGTACTGGCCTAATAAAGTTTATCAGAGCTATTCACTGGGACCAGGCCCATGCCTAACTGATAATAGAATATATTTTAATTCTCATATGCTACTGTCCCCAGGCATTTATCTCTTTGGAATTTTCTAGAAAAGGAAATCTGTGGTCTGAAGGAGGATTTGTGGACTCCTGGGACCTCATGCTATAATGCCATCTTTCATTCTCTTCTTTGATTTATTAATTATTATTTAAATTATCAAATCATACAATCTTTTTTTTAATATAACAAGTCAATTAATATAAATACTATAATGAGAAAAATAAACATTCTTACTTTCCTTCTTCATAACATACCCAACTAAAGTAATTAACATTAAGACTCTGGTCTGTATTCATCCATACCTTTCTCAAAAAAAAAAAAAAAAAAAAGAAAGAAAGAAAGAAAAACTACATATGTAGGATACTTTTTTAAAAACTGGGATTATATAATACATTACTCTGTACTTGGTTTTATTTCCACTTCACATTAAGCCATGGACATCCTTTCAGGTCAATATATGTAGACGTAACAAGTTATTTTTAATTGCCTAAAACCCAGAATATTTGGATCCTTTCCCCCTCACGGAGCCCTGGTGGCACAGTGATTAAGAGCTTGGCTGCTAACCAAAAGATCGGCAGTTCGAATTCACCAGCTGCTCCTTGGAAACACTGCAGGGCAGTTCTACTCTGTCTTATAGGGTCGCTGAGTCGGAAACAACTGGACGGCAACAGATTTGGTGTTTTTGGCTTTTGCCCTGCGTACCTATACTCTTACAATAACTTTAACGGTCTCCTTATTTCCATTCTCTTCCTCTTGAGAATCATGTGACATAGAAATATGTAGAATCAGTAAGTTAAACAGCAATATATTTCTGATGAGAAAACTGGTATTTCAAGAGATTGACTTTCCCAAGACCACTAAATTCGTGTGAGAAATAGTAATTGACTCATTCATTCATCAAATATTTGCTGAACCTCTACAATGTAGTCCAGGTACTATGGTGCTTAAATTCCAGGAAGAGATCTACAACAAACAAGTAAACAAATAATGATAATTACAGATGTGATCAGTGCCATGAAGCATAAATAAGGCAAAACAATAGAGTAGGGAAATGTCTACTTTAGATAGACTGGACACAAAAAGTTTCTGGGAGGAGATGACATTTGAACGGCTACCTGATGAATAAGAAAGAGAACCAGCAGTAAGAAAAGGAAAGGCAAAAATATTCCTGGGGAAAAAAAACAAAAACAGCAAGAGCAGAGAGGAAGCCAGCATTCCTCGTGTGCAGTGAGCAAGGGAGAAAGAGTGACAGGAAATGAGGTTGGGAAAGCAGACAGGGACCAGATCACATAAGGCCTTTATAGCGTACGGCAAGCAGCTTGGATTGAGAATTGATTAAAGGATTTTAAGTAAGGAGTGGCATGATCCGATTTACATTTTACAAGGACCACTCTGGCATCTAGATCAAGAAAGGATAGATGCTTGACTTGGTAATTTAAAACTACATGGATACCATTTGAATTTTCCAATTCTTGTATTTTTTAGGGCATAGTTTGATATTCCTATGAGATTATAAATATAATTCAAAAGAAAAAAAAAGAAAAACAAAGGATAGAGGCAGTCATAAATGGAAGCGTATCCTTGAGGAGCAGAGGTAAGGAATGACAATGGCTTGATTAAGGTCTTGGCAGGCAAATGGAGAGAAGTGGCCAGATTTTTAAAAAATTTGGAAGGCAAATCCAGTTAGACTGATGGAACGGGTCTGGGCCTAAGGAAAAAGGTAGTACCAAGGACGGATCCTAAGTATTAGTTGGAGAAACTGGGTATCATTTTCTGTGATGTGGGAAAACAGGGTGAAGGGTCATCAAAAGTTCTGTGCTGGTCAAGTTTAAGATGTTTGCTAGTCTTTTATGTGAGAATGCTAATTAGGTATGTAGACTTATGCATACGTGAGACCTAGAGCTGTAACTTCAGAAATCATCAGCATATCTGTAGTATTTAAAGACACTGAACTAGATGAGCTCACTCAGAGAAAGAGTGAGGTAAGAGAAGGGGAGAGCTCAGGACATAGCTTAGGTGTCTCTCAGCACATGGAAGTCAAAGGGAGGAAGAATCAGCATATGTGGCTGACAAGGCACAGCCAGTGAGGTAAGAGTAAAATCAGAAGTGTCTGGTATATTGGGAGTAAATACATTTAAAAAAAAAAAAAGTTTTAACAAAGGAGAATGTGGTCAACTTTGTCAACTGCTAATAGTTAAGAACAAGTAATCTGAGAACTGAATACTGACAACTAGATTTGGCAACGTAAAGTTATCTGGAGACTTTGATGAAAACAGTTACAGCAGAGATGTAGGAATAGAAACCAGCTTGAAATGGGCTATTTTAGGTTGTCTCTACAAGTATAAACAATTCTCTGAGGAAGCTTTACCACGAAAGGCAGCAGAGAAATGGGAGTTAAAGGGAGTTATAGGAGGGACCAGATCCTGGAGAAGGACATCATGTTAGGTAGAGAGTCACAAAAAAGAGGAAGACTCTGGACGAGATGGAATGACACACTGGCTGCAACAATGGGCTAAGCATAACAACGATTGTGAGGAAGGCACAGGACCGGGCAGTGTTTCTTTCTGTTGTACATAGGGTCGCTGTGATTCAGAACTGACTCAGCAGCACCTAATAACAATAACAACATAGGGCTAAGAAATGGTTTTATAAGATGGGAAATGGGAGAACATTTTGTAGGGACTCGAACATATGTCTCAACGTAGACCAGATTCCAAAGCTGATGGGAATTATCCAGGAGACACAGAAATTTATAACGCAGAAGAGAGAGAAAATATAAAAATAGGTGTTAAGTCCTTAACAAAGTGAGTGGAAGGGGTGGGGCCAAGATGGCGAATAGTAAGATGCTTCCGGTGGACCCTCTTACAACAAAGACCCAAAAAACAAGTGATTCAATTATATATGGCAATCTGGGAGCCCTGAACATCAAAGGCAGAATTGAGGAACCAGACTGAGTGGCGGGGGAAGGAGAGACGGTTCAGAAGTGGCGAGGAGTTGCCAGACCTGATCTGGCGAGAGCCTGAGCCCTTCAGGCCTGAGCAGCTCGGGGGTGAGTGGTAAGGCAGGAAAGCAGCCAAGTTTGGAAGGCACGTTTACTGCACCAGGAGAGACCCAACGCCAGAGAGTCTACATGGTCACCCGGAACCACTAAGAAGCAGCCCACAACGAAAGATAAGTACTTGTGTCTGGCCTACCGCACGGATAAAAACACCCCCCTTAGGGAAAAACCTCTCTCCCATTTACCTCCCTGCTCCCTGCTCTGCACCGGGTCCCAGACCAGCTTCAGCAATTGCCAAGTCCCCTGGGCCAGAAGTAGGATCCATTACACCCCTGGAACCATTCTCCAGGCCTTGGAGACTGAACAAATTAACAAACGAGAAAAAAATAAACTGGCGGCTCCCCTACACCAGGAGCCCAGGGTAGGAAGAGTTCCTTTGCCTAGGTACAGGCATAAGGGATCCATGTACTGTGAGTGCCTTTCCCCTTACATAGACTTGTGTGGGCCCATTTCAACAGCGTGGGCCCTCATTACTGCAGTACAACAGGGTATATACCTGAAGTCTAATTTAAACTGTTTCAGCTGTGAAGTGGCGGGTTCTTGAGATTTGACACTGCTTTGCCCATTAAGCAGGGTCTTTACCTACCCACATCAGGGGCCTGAGGACTGGTGGCTCCACCCATGCCACCTAGCCACCTGCGATAAGGGCCCATGAATAAGAGGTACCACCCAGTCCTTACAGCCAACACCATTAAGTGTTCATAGTCCGGCTGCAAAAACGACTCACCTACGTGCTCTAGGGAACAGGGACACGCCTTCCTTCTGGACACTAGGTGGTGTCTGTCAGCCCCCTGCCTCGCTCAGAGTGTGTCCCCTGCATGTGCCTACACCAATCACCCATGCCAGACTAGGACTGTAAGTGAGAGCCTACACCACACATTTGGTGGCTAGCTACCTGGACACCTGAGCTGAATTCATACAAGAGGAGTGAGGAGACTCCTAAGCTCACATACCTAGTAAAAGATCTAACCACCTGGTGACAGGAAATTAGAGCTTAAAAGGTGCCATTAATCAAACTAGCTCATACGAGCAGCCTATTTTGGCCTATCAAAACAAAAAAAGCAGCTAGGACACAGTAAGCAAACATACCATAAATAAACGTATAACTAATGGATGGCTCAGAAACAACAGTCAATAACAAATCACATAAAGAGGCAATCCACAATGCCTTCAGCAAACTCCCAAAATAAGGAACCTAGAAATTTTCCAGAGGAGGAAAATTTTTTGGAATTACCACAGGCAAAATGCAAAAGATTAACATACAGAACTTTTCAAGAAACTAGGAAGGAAATTAATCAAAACACAGAAGACGCAACAGAGGAAATTAAAAAGATTAGAGAAGAGCATAATGACAAATTTAAAGCACTGCAAGAATCCATAGACAGACAGCAATCAGAAGTCCAGAAGATTAACAATAAAATTTCAGAATTAGACAACTCAATAGAAAGTCATAGGAGCAGAATTGAGGCAATGGAAGTCAGAATTGGTGAGACTAAAGATAAAGCACTTGACACCAACCTATTTGAAGAAAAATCAGATAAAAGGATTTTAAAAAAATGAAGAAACCTGAAGAATTATGACAGATTCTATCAAGAGGAATAAACTACGAGTGACTGGAGTACCAGAACAGCGGGAGACGACAGAAAACACAGACAGAATTGTTAAAGATTTATTGACAGAAAACTTCCCTGATATCATGAAAGATGACAAGATATCCACCCAAGATGCTCATCTTTTGATCCCAAAAGACAGTCACCAAGACATATTATAATCAAACTTGCCAAAACCAAAGATAAAGAGAGAATTTTACGAGCGGCTAGGGATAAACGAAACATCATCTACAAAGGAGAGTCAATAAGAACAAGCTCGGACTACTCAGCAGAAACCATGCAGGCAAGAAGACAATGGGATGACATATATAAGGCCTTGAAGGAAAAAAACTGCCAGCCAAAAATCGTATATCCAGCAAAACTGTCTTTCAAATATGATGGCGAAATTAGGGCATTTCCAGATAAACAGAAGTTTAGGAAATTTGCAAAATCCAAACCAAAATTATAAGATATATTAAAGGAAGTCCTCTGGTTAGAAAATCACTAACATCAGATAACAACCCAAGACTAGAATACAAGAAAGAGCAACCAGATATCAACCCAGATAGGGAAGTCACAAAACTAAATCAAAGCTAAAACACTGAAAGTAGGAAAACAGATGTCAATATGCAAAAGATGACAACATTAAAACAAAAAAGAGGGACTTAAAAAATGTAGACATAGATTTTTCATGTGGAGAGGAAGTCAAGGTGATATAAAGAAATAAAAGACTGGTATAAACTTAGAAAAATAGGGGTAAATATTAAGGTAACCACAAGGGAAACTAACAATCCTACAAGTCAAAATAAAAAACTAGAAAAATATATAGACTCAGCAAACACAAAATCAACAACAATGAAAAAGATGAAAAGAAAATACATAAAGAAAAACGACTCAGCACAGAATTAAGTGCAACAAAGAAACTGTGAACAACTCACAAAAAAAGACATCAAAATGACAGCACTAAACTCATACCTATCAATAATTACACTGAATGTAAATGGACTAAATGCACCAATAAAGAGACAGAGAGCGGCAGACTGGATAAAAAAACACAATCCTTCCATATGCTGCCTACAAGGGACACAACTAAGACTTAAAGACACAAATGAACTAAAACTCAAAGGATGGAAAAAATATATCAAGGAAACAACATTCAAAAAAGAGCAGGAGTGGCACTATTAATCGCTGACAAAATACGCTTTAAAGTAAAATCTACCACAAAAGATAAGGAAGGACACTATATAATGGTTAAAGGGTCAATACACCAGGAGGACATAACTATAATAAATATTTACGCACCCAACGACAGGGCTCCAAAATACATGAAACAAACTCTAACAGCACTGAAAAGAGAGAGAGACAGCTCCACAATAGTAGTAGGAGATTTTAACACACCACTTTTGGTAAAGCACACAACATCCAGAAAGAAGCTCAACAAAGACATGGAAGAGCTAAATGCTACAATCAACCAACTTGATCTCACAGACATACTGAACATTCCACACAACAGCAGTCAAGTACACTTTCTCTTCCAACACACATGGAACGTTCTCCAGAATAGACCACATATAAGGCCATAAAGCAAGCCTTAACAAAATCCAAAGCATCAAAATATTACAAAGCATCTTTTCTGATCAAATAGCCATAAAAGTAGAAATCAACAACAGAAAAAGCAAGAAAAAAAATCAAACACATGGAAATTGAACAATACCATGGTCAAAAACTACTAGGTTATAGAAGAAATTAAGGATGGAATAAAGATATTCATAGAATCAAATGAGAATGAAAACACATTCTACCAAAACCTTTGAGACACAGCAAAATCAGTGCTCAGAGGTCAGTTTATAACAATAAATGCACACATCCAAAAGGAAGAAAGGGCCATAATCAAAACATTAACCCTACAACTGGAACAAGTGGAAAGACAGCAGCAAAAGAAGCCGTCAGGTGCCAGAAGATAGGAAATAATAAGAATTAGAGCAGAATTAAATGAAATAGAGAACAGAAAAACAACTGAAAGAGTTAACAAGACCAAAAGCTGATTCTTTGAAAAGATCAACAAAATTGATGAACCACTGGCCAAACTGCAAAAGAAAAGCAGGAGAGGAAGCAGATAACCTGTATAAGAAATGAGATCGGTGACAGCACAACAGACTCAACTGAAATGAAAAGAATCACAACAGAATACCATGAAAAACTGTACTCTAAGAAATTTGAAAACCTAGAGGAAATAGACAAATTTCTAGAAACTCACTACCTACCTACACTAACACAAAAAGAGGTAGAACAACTAAATAAACAAAAGAAGAGATTGAAAAGGTAATTAAAAAACTCCCCAACAAAAAAAAAGCCCTGGCCTGGATGGCTTCACTGGAGAATTCTACCAAACTTTCAGAGAAGAGTTAACACCACTACTACTAAAGGTATTTCAGAGCATGAAAATGGATGGAATACTCCCAAACTCATTCTATGAAGCCAGCATAACCCTGATACCAAAACCAGGAAAGACACAACAAAAAAAGAAAATTACAGACTAATATCCCTCATGAACACTGATGCAAAAATCCTCAACAAAATTCTAGCTAATAAAATTCAGCAACATATCAAAAAAATAACTCACCATGATCAAGTGGGATTTATACAAGGTATACAGGGATGGTTCAACATCATAAAAACATTGTAATCCATCACATAAATAAAACAAAAGACAAGAACCACATGATCTTATCAATCAAAAGGCATTTGACAAACTCCAATACCCATTCATGATAAAAACTCTCAACAAAATAGGAATAGAAGTGAACTTCCTCAGTATAATTAAGGGCATTTATACAAAGCCAACAGCCAACATCATCCTAAATGGAGAGACTTTGAAAGCATTCCCCTTGAGAACGGGAACTAGAAAAGGATGCCGTTTATCACCAGTCTTATTCAAAATGTTGCTGGAGGTCCTCGCCAGAGCAATTAGGCTAGAAAAAGAAATAAAGGGCATCCAAATTGGTAGGGAAGTAGTCAAAGTATCTCTACTTGCAGATGATATGATCTTATACACAGAAAACCCCGAAGAATCCATAAGAAAACTACCGGAACTAATAGAATATTTCAGCAAAGTTTCAGGACACAAGATAAACATATTAAAATCAGTTGGATTCCTTTATACCAACAAAGAGAACCTCGAAGAGGAAATCGCCAAATCAATACAATTTACAATAGCCCCCAAGAAGATAAAACACTTAGGAATAAATCTAACCAGAGACATAAAAGACCTATACAACGAAAACTACAAGACACTACTGCAAGAAACCAAAAGAGACCTGCATAAGTGGAAAAACATACCTTGCTCATAGACAGGAAGACTAAACATTGTGAAAATGTCAATTCTACCCAAAGTGATCTATAGATACAGTGCAATCCCAATCCAAATTCCACCAGCATTTTTTAATGAGATGGAGAAACAAATCACCAACTTCATGTGGAAACAGAAAAGGCCCGAAATAAGTACAGAATTACTCAAGAAGAAGAACAAAGTGGCAGGCCTCACCCTACCTCATTTTAGAACCTATTATACCACCATGGTTGTCAAAACAGCCTGATACTGGTACGACAACAGATGCACAGACCAATGGAACAGAATTGAGAACCCAGAAATAAGTTCATCTACCTATGAGCAGCTGATATTTGACAAAGGTCCAAAAGTCCATTAACTGGGGAAAAGACAGTCTCTTTAACAAATGGTGCTGGCATAACTGGATATCTGTCTGCAAAAAGTGAAACAAGACCCATACCTCACACCATGCACAAAAACTAACTCAAAATGGATCAAAGACTTAAATATAAAATCAAAAATGCTAAAAATCATGGAAGAAAAAATAGGGACAGCACTAGGAGCCCTACTACATGGCATAAACACAATATGAACCATAACTAACAATGCACAAACACTAGAAGAGAGACTAGATTACCGGGAGCTCCTAAAAATCAAACACTTATGCTTATCAAAAGACTTCACCAAATGAGTCAAAAGACAACCTACAGACTGGGAAAAAATTTTTGCTTATGACAAATCCGATCAGCGTCTAATGTCTAAAATCTACAAGATACTGCAAAACCTCAACAACAAAAAGACAAATAACCCGATTAAAAAATGGGCAAAGGCCATGAACAGGCACTTTGCCAAAGAAGATATTCAGGTGGCTAACAGACACATGAAGAAATGCTCACGGTCATTAGCCATTAGAGAAATGCAGATCAAAACTACAATGAGATATCATCTCAGCCCAACAAGGCTAGCATTAGTCTAAAAAACACAAAATAACAAATGCTGGAGAGGTTGTGGAGAGACTGGAACACTTATACATTGTTGGTGGGAATGTAAAATGGTACAACCACTTTGGAAATCAATTTGGCGCTTCCTTAAAAGACTAGAAATAGAAGTACCATATGATCCAGCTATCCTGCTCCTTGGAATATATCCTAGTGAAATAAGAGCCGTCACACGAATAGATATATGCACACCCATGTTCACGGTAGCAGTGTTCACAATAGCAAAAAGATGCAACCAAGCTAGGACGAATGGATAAACAAATTATGGTATATCCACACAACTGAACACTACGCAACAATAAAGAACCAACAATGAAGCCATGCAACATAACATGGAGGAAGCCAGAGGTAATTATGCTGAGTGAACTTAGTCACAGAAGGACAAATACTGTATAAGACCACTATTATAAGAACTCAAGAAAAGGTTTAAACACAGAAGAAAACATTCTTTGATGGTTACGAGGGTGGGGAAGTAAGGTGAGGGTTATTCACTACTAGATAGTAGATAAGAATTATCTTAGGTGAAGGGAAGGACAGCACACACTACAGGGGAAGTCAGCACAACTGGACTAAACCAAAGCTAAGAAGTTTCCTGAATACATCCAAACACTTTGAGGGACAGAGTAGCAGGTGTAGGGGTTTGGGAACCATGATTTCAGGGAACATTAGATCAACTGGCATAACAAAGCTTATTAAGAAAATGTTCTGCATCCTACTTTGGTGAGTGGCATCTGGGGTCTGAAAAGCTTGCAAGTGGCCATCTAAGATGCATCAATTGGTCCCAACCACCTGGAGTAGGAGAATGAAGAACACCAACAACATAAAGAAAGTATTAGCCCAAGAGACAGAAAGGGTCACAGAAACCAGAGACTTCATCAGCCTGAGACCAAAAGAACTAGATGGTGCCCGGCTACCACCAATGA
The DNA here is from genome assembly GCA_030035585.1 of Dugong dugon. Taxonomy (NCBI): domain Eukaryota; kingdom Metazoa; phylum Chordata; class Mammalia; order Sirenia; family Dugongidae; genus Dugong; species Dugong dugon. The sequence goes on from CM057462.1 coordinate 161,556,606, forward strand.
CCGCCCTGAATGGGAACACAACAGACAGTCCCGGATGGAGCAGGAGAAAGGTGGGGTGCAGAACTCAAATTCTATTAAGAAGACCAGACTTAATGGTCTGACTGAGACTGAAGGAACCTCGGAAAGCATGGCACCTGGATTCTCTATCAGCCCAGAACTAAAACAATTTCAGAGGCCAACTCTTCAGACAGGGATTGGACTGGACTGTGGGACATAAAGTGATACTTGTGAGGAGTGTGCGTCTTAGCTCAAGTAGATGCAAGAGACTAAACGGGCAGCTTCTGTCTGGAGGTGAGATGGGAAGGCAGAGATGGTTAGGAGCTGGTTGAATGGAAATGGGGAACTGGGTGAAAAGGAGGAGTGTACTGTCACAGTATGGGGAGAGCAATCAGAGTCACATAACAATGTATGTATAAATTTTTGTATGGGAAAAAAAAAAAAAGAAGGTGAGTTAAGAGGTAATTCAGAGCACAGGAAGACTGAATGGCCAATGTGAGGCACAGAAACATGTCTGTCTTCCATTGTGACTTGAGAAGACAAAACAACAAGCATAGATGCCAAAACAAAAATAAAATAAGAGAATTGGTGTCTGGTTCCGTTTTCTTAACCAAATATGAAGGGAGACAATTCTCCGTATGTCAGAAGTATGGAATGGCTCAGGAGTGGAAATAAAATAGTCTCAGAGAGTGAGGCAAGCCAACTTACTAGAGAAATACAGTTTCCAGGCAAGAGTAAGCATCCATTCCAAGATTTTGGTCATTAATTTAAAGATGGGGCAATTAACCTGCTATGTAATATTCTGCAGAAATATCTGGGTGCTTGGGTATAAGTGAGAAGCAAATGAAGAGTAGGGTTCAACCACATTGGTTTTTTGCTGAGTGAATATGACAGAGGGAGAGACTGGCAAAGGGATTCAGGGCATCTGCAAAGGAATGATTGTGATGACAGAGTATGGGTAAAGAGGGAAGTGAGGAGCAGGGTAACAGATCATGAGAAAAAAATTCAGGTCAATAAATGAGGGGCCTTCATCAGGCTGAAAGGCAGTTGGCGTGTGAGTCCCTAAGTAAGAGAACTGGAGGTCAGCAGGCGGGGAGTCAGAGAGTGGGATGCTAAAAGGTGACATTTGTTAAGTTATGCAATTACTAGTGCTGACAAGCTCTAGAGTTGAGGCCATATACGTCACTCAGAATTTTTTTACTGTAAGCCACAAACCGACTTTGGCTGACTAAAGCAGAAACAACCCTGCCAGAATGCCACCACTACCACTGGACACTGTTGGGGTCTAGACAAATGCCACCGTTTATCTCATCCACCACCGTTTCTTCTTTTAGTCCCCACTGCAAGATTCAAGGAGTGCCTAGGCGGTGCAAATGGTTAAGCGCTCAACTACTAGTTGAAAGTTTGGCAGTTTGAAACTAACTAGAAGCACTCAGGAAGTCAGGCCTAGAGATTTACTTCTGAAAGGTCACAGCCTTGAAAATGCTATGGAGCAGTCCTACTCTGCACACATGGGTCACCATGAGTCAGAACTGACTCAATAGCTACTAACAACAACAGCAAGATTCAAAGCCCCAGGCAGGCCAGGTCCAATTGCCTGAGCCCAGGTCATGTGCCTTTCCGTGTTCATGCTATCTGAGGGCAGAGAAAATGATTATACCCGTCCTCTGGCTTCCACAGATGGCACAAGCAGTCCTGCTTCATACCAAAGCTCACATATTGTCTAGGTACTGGCAACACAAACGTGAACAAACAGATCAAGTCCCTGCATTCTTGGAGCTTCTGTTAGAGCTGAGGGTTAAACCTCTTATTCTTTCCAACACAGTATGCTTCTGCTACAACTTCAAAGCCAGCAATCAAACAACAATAACAGTAAATATATATTAAGCACTCTGCTGTGCCAGGCTCTTTTCTTCACATATTTTATTTAACTGTCACAACAAACCTATGACGTTGTTGTTGTTGTTGTTAGCTGCCACTGAGCCGACCCCCAACTCATGGTGATCCCATGCACAATGGAACAAAATACTGTCCAGTCCTGCACCACCCCCATGATTGGTCATGGATCGGACCAGTGTGATCCAAAGAATTTCCATTGGGTGATTTTTGGAAGTAGATCGCCAGGTCTTTCTTCCTAGTCTGTCTTAGTCTGGAAGCTGTGATGAAACCTGTTCAGCAATAGACCAACACACAAGCCTCCACTGACAGACAGGTGGTAGCTGTACATGAGGGGCATTGGCCAGGAATGGAACCCAGGCTTCCTGCACAGAAGGCTACAATTCTACCATTGAACCACCAATGCCTCAACCTACGACAGGCACCATTATTATTCCCATTTTACAGATAAAGTGACTAAGGCACAGGGGGCTTAAGTAACACAGGTAGGAGTCAGAAAGTCTAGCTTCAGTAATGACTTGTTATCACAGATGTTCCTCCTTTAAAAACAAAACAAGCAAAAACAACTACGAAGGGAAAATAACAGCAGGGAAACACTAGTGGAAAAACAAATCACCAACCTACCAAAAGGGACAGGCTAGACTGAAAGTGTCCAAATAGAGGCTATTAAGTGTGTACACATCTGAGCAGGTATAATGCTGCTATGAATTGTCATCACTGCTTTACTTGATTCATGGTTTTGAGGGATTTTTTTTCTTAATCTAGGAGAACTACTTGTCATTTCTCAATTCCAGGAGATCTGAGGGGAGAAAAGAAGAATGGAAGATTCTAAGAGTAAAGTCCCTGAATGATAAGAAGAAGGAAATACTGACGGTAACAGTTTGGAACAGAATAAGGAAAAGGAAGTCACTTTGGATCTACTGGAGAATGTGAACAAAATACAAAATCAGAGTGCTGCTGTTCATGTTGGCCCTTTTAGTAAACTGGTCACAACGCAGCAAGGGCATCTCCAGCTTCCTAGGTTGGCTCAGGATAGGTGGGAGTGTCCGTAGTATTTAGGATGCAGCTTGGGGACCATTTATGTCCACAAGGAAAAGTAATCTTCATGGTTAGGGTCTGGCAACTCTTCATGCCATCTCATTCCTGGGTAAGAGAAATAGCAATTTCCCTACAATTTTACCTAATGGAGAAGCTATAACTTCATCCCTAAGTAGCTCCTGCAATGATCCAAACCAAAGCCTGCTTTATCAGAGCTTTGCATTAGATAGCTTCCAGCTACCTCAAAATGCAGCCACATGCCTCCTGATATTACAGGTCCCATTATGCGAGGCTCCTCCTGGATCCCAGTGGAGACCAAATGACATGCCATTGTTACTGCTTTCTAGCCACATTTTTAAATAACCGAATAAAATAATAACAACAATAAAATCTAGCTACAATTGGCTCTAGTTGGTGTGAATAATGAGATGTGGCTGTCAGATTCCTGGAAAGCTGCCAGCATGGTCATTAGCTAGCCAGATACTGTGCCCCACTCATGAAGATAATGAATACAATTATAAATGAAGTCAATCTTAAAGAGATTTCAAGTTTGGGATTTGTGTGTGGGATGAAATAATCTATGACTTAAAGTTCTTGTGGTAACTGCTCTCCATAATAAAGGAGACGGATTGGGAAGAGTGGAGATGGAGCTTTCTTGATTTTGGAAATCAAGCTTTGCCCAATTAAAACCTGCTTCCTTTCTGAAGTATGTGATGGAAGAATCCTAGCTTTGACAAGCTGGCAGTAATCCTTGTGATCTATTTTACTGGGATATATATTGTCAGTGCAAAAATAAAACATACTACAAAACTGGACAGCAGACCCTGTCTGTGATCTTTAGAGAGACTGGACCAAGTGCCTCAAGCCTTTGATGCCCCTGACATATCATTTTCTGGATGGTGTCCAGCAACCAATGCAGAATAGCTTTTTCTCTACTGTGTCCAGATGGCAAATGGAAGAGACCAAATTCAACAGTTTCAGGGCTAACCTTAATGGATATGAAAGGCTGGCTCCTCTACTAGCTTTTCAGGGATCTACAACACAAAAAGAGACTTTTGAACAGAGAGACAAATAATTGGCTTTTTTCTCTCCCCTCTCTCTCTTCAAAACTAAACCATGGATGTGGTCATCTGGTTCATATCTATCTTCTGGTTGAAAAGGACAGACAAATATCTGATCAGTTCTAATCACTGACGCTCTCATGACACTTTCTGTGAAGTTCAGATGGGGTGTTGCTCTTGATATTCTGGACAGCTCTCCCTACTCCCCTTTCAGGCAAATATTTTCACTCTTATTCTATTTCCCCTAAAACTTTAACCAAGCATAGAAATATATTTATATACATACACACCATATTTTTATGCAAGTAACGCACACCTTCTACATTTGTTTGCCAACCACGCCCTCCTTTTGCAGGTATTTTCATAAGTCCTGCTATGCCAATTTTTTTTACATGTTGCTGTAAAAAAAATTAGCACAGTGTAATTATGAAAATACCTCAAGGGGGAGGGCACAGTTGTCCAACAAATGTAGAACGGTGCATTATTTGTGTAAAAATATGGTGTGTGTGTGTGTGCATGTGTATGTATATATACACATATATATATACATCCTCCTAAATGTTTAGGCAGCACCATCTTATACCAAGATTCTCACACCCTAAAATCCTTAGCAGAGGCGGAATTTCAGAACTGGCTAGCACGAGTCTTATACATTTGTGTTATCTAATAAACATATGCTAGAACTTCATATAAAGTCATTTGTCCAAGAAGGAATATGGCATGAAGGTCTGCCTCATGCTCCAGACAAGAGGTTTTACTTATTGAAGTACCTAGAAATACCTCATTATAAAACAATTTCACATAAAAGCCCTATGGCATAGATCATAAGACCAGCTTTGTAGTCAGTAGAGGAGGCAACAATAAGAAGGGGGTCCAATATTTGAAAAGAGGGAAATAAGTTTAACTTCTGTGAATTAGTCTATACAACACATAGGTCAACTGAATGCAGAAGCTCTTAACTTGGGTTTATAGACCTGTGAAATTGCACACACAATTCTGAGAATGAATTCACAAATTTTTCTGGGTAGAAGGTCCACATTCTAATCAGAGGAACTAGTGACCCTCCCTCCCCTCACCTTCCAAAAATATAAGAACCCTGTGGACAAGACTTAATAGGAACAGGGTTAGATACATGAACATATCTAAAGAAAGAATATGTCCCCTTGAGGGATGGAAGCTTAGAAACAGAAGCTTTATTGGGAAAACCTTGGCCACATGTTTCATAAAACTGTCCAGTGAAAACGACACTGTGATACAGGCCAGGAATATGTTGCCCAAGAAGCAGGTATGTCCTGTACTAGAGATGGACCTTTGGGTTATTGGTTTGATAACAATAGCCAATAAGGTGATCCAATGAATTCCCTAATGTTACCCACCAAGCTACCTCATTTAATAATTTGGCTTCACAATTAAATGTTCCTGCAAGTAGAGACTATAGTAATTAGTGAAGAAAAGTATCTGGTACTCCTCATTATTCTAACTTCATATATGATATGTGGTGTGTGTATGTGCATGCATGTGTGTGCTCATATGTGTGTGCACCCAAGTTAGTCTACAAAATATTTTCCTCATTTGTCTTCCAGGATGTCACCTTCTCCTACACTTCCTTCTAGCTATCTGGTTACTCCCATCTTGGCTGGTTCTTATCATCCCAACCTCTTCATGTCAGAATGCTCACAGGCTCAGTACTTGGACCTCTTCTCTTTCTAAATACATTCCCCTAAAGGATCGCTCCCAATCTCATGGCTTTAAGCAGTCTATACTTAGGACTCCCAAATTTATATTTCTAGCCTAGACTTCTCACCTGAACTCTGGTCTCATATATCTGTTTATTGGACATCTCCACATGGATATTCACTAGGCATCTAAACTCAACATGTCTAAAACCCAATTCTTGATGCTCCCCACAAAGTTGTATTTCTCCTGCAGCCTTTACCATCTTAGTAAGTGGCAAATTCATTTTTCCAGTTGCTATGGCCAAAAACCTTGGAATTATTCTTGACTCTCTTCCCTCTCTTACACCTAATCAGTCAGAAAATCTTGTTGGCTCTACCTTCTTTAAAATGAATATGCAGAATTTGGCCATTTTTCACGAAATCATCTTTGCCAATCACCCTAGTCCAAGCCACCATTATCTCCGGCTTGGATTTTAGTACTGGCCACCTAACTGGCATCTCTGCTTCTATCCTTGCTCCTCTATATTCTATTTTTAACACAGTAGCCACAGTGAGGTGTTAAATTCTAAGTCGGATCACATCATTCCTCCACACAAAGCCTTCCAATGGCTTCATAACTCAACCTGGAGTAAAAGTCAAAAGTCTTCACAATTGCTTATAAGACTCTATACAACTGACCTCCTCACTTCCACCCTCTTATCAGTCATCTGATTTCATGTCATGCTACTTATAATGGGTAGCATAATGCAAAATCAATCCAAGGTTCAAATCCTGGCTCCTCATTGTTTTAGCTGTTGTATTTTATTGTTTGCGTGACAGGTTATATAACATCTATTTTATTAATCCTCATCTATAAAATGGGGATAATAATAGCACTTCCTTATAGGGTTGTTATGAGAGTTGAATGAGTTAATATTTACAAAGCTTTTAGAAAAGTGTCTGGCATACAGTAAATGCTATATAAAAACCCATCGCCGTCGAGTCAGTTCCAACTCATAGCCACCCTATAGGACAGAGTAGAACTGACCCATAGGGTTTCCAAGGCTGTGATCTTTATGGAAGCAGATTGCCACATCTTTCTCCCATGAAGCGGCTGGTGGGTTTGAACCATGGACCTTCTGGTTAGCAGCAGAGCACTTAACCACTGCACAACCAAGGCTATATAGTATTTGTTAAAGAACATACTCATTCTGTTCCAGTCACACTGGCCTCCTTGGTGGTCTTCAAACATGCCAGGTTAGCCTCCACCTCATGGCCTTTCCGTTCTTGTTTCTTCTGCCTGCATGCTCCTCCCCCGGATATCCACCTTGTTCACTTCCTCGCCATCTTCAAGTCTTTCCTCAAATGTCACCTTCTTGGAGGTCTTTGCTGAGCACCCAATTTAAAATTACAATACCCCTTGGAAGTCCCCACTCACTGTTCCTGCTTTAATTTTTCTCCACATCACTTATTACCATCTAACAAAATATATATCGGTAGTTAGATGGTATACTTCTTAATTGCCTATCTCTCCCAGTGGAACATAAGCTTTTCATCTGTGTTCTCTATTGCTCTGTCTCTAACACATAACGCATGATAAGTGTCCAATGAATATTTTTTAAATAAATAAATACATATAAAATATTCATGACCTTATTGCTCCTATGAATTAGATATGAGTACAGAATTCACAAGGGTAACATATTCAAATATTACTCCATTGAACAAGGTCTTTTAATAGTTCAGGAGACACAGAGTACAAATGGTCCACAGTATCCTACATGACCATATAAATGGGAGAGAAGTACATGGTTACACTTATTCAGTCCTTTCTCTTTGTGGTTATCTTCCCACCTCTTTAACGCACATGGAGTCACCATGAGTCAGAAATCGACTTGATGGCAACTAACAACAACAACAAATTGATTAGAGGCTTAGGAAGCTGTCTCACAATCTCTTTTTCTTTCTACCCCAACCTGTGCCACTATCCAAGAGAGCTTGATTATCAAGTAGGCTACCCATCCAGTACACTAGCATCAAACATAGCCGCTTGATATCTTCAATCTTAACCACCAATTCTTGTGGTCATTCTCTGGATCTTGTCACCATCCATAATTCCTCCATTTTGAAAACCTTAAATGTCAACATTCTACTCAGTCTGTAACCTCCCACTTTTCAACTTTCCCATGCTTTGATTTCCACTATACCTGCTCTCCAAGTACATTTAGAAATACGAGCCTCCCCATTTCTAACTTCTCCATTCCTCCTGGTGCTGCAGTCTCCATCTGGCTCCTCTTCTTTTCTACCCAGCCTGGCCCCCAAGACTATACTCACTTGGACTATGCTCTCATTAGCAACCTCAACTCCCTTTGGCATTATGCCCCAATGGCCAAACAAAACTCCATTTCACTTGTACACCTTGACAGTTGAGCACTTTTGGCAAAAATCTCAAAACTACAGAATGTACCACCTCAAATTTATGGTTTTTAATCTCAATTTCACCCCTGCCCCGTCAGTCTGTCATACTGTGGTGGCTTATGTGTTGCTATGATGCCGGAAGCTATGTTACCAGTATTTCATGGTGGTGAACAGGTTTCAGTGGCACCTCCAGGCTAAGACAGGCTAGGAAGAATGGCCTGGTGATCCAGTTTTGAAAATTAGCCAGTGAAAACTCTATGGGTCACAACAGAGTATCGTCTGATATAGTGCTGGAAGATGAGCCCTCTAAGTTAGAAGGCACTCACAGTGGCCACAACAATGGACTCAAACATACCCCACGATCATGAAGATGGTACAGGACTGGGCAACGTTTTTGTGGTACATGGGATCACCATGAGTTGGAGCTGACCTGACGGCAACTAACAACAACAATCTCAATTGGGCTGACCACACTGCTTATCAAACCCTTTTTCTTAACTTATGCAGGGCTCATAATGTGCCTAGTACTGTTCTAGACATTTATAAATATTAACTCATTTATTCCTCTTAACAACCCCGATAGATATTATTATTGTCCCCATTTTACAGTTGAAGAAACTAAGGTACAGAAAGGTTAAGTGACTTGCAGGTAAGCAGGTGGCCCCAGAGCCAGGGCTCAAAGTCACACTGCTATGCTAGTAAGAGCTGGAGGTGGGATTCTGACCCTGGCAGTCTGGCTACAGAGTTCAAGCTTTTAACTCTATGCTCTTTTGCATCTTAAAGATGAAGAAAATGAGATATGGAGAGGTTTAGTAACTTGCCCAAGGACACTCAGGTATCAAGGGGAAGAACTTGGATTTGAACCCAGACAATCTGATTTCAGAGACCATACACTAAACTACTAGTCTACATCATCTCCTCAGGACTTAAGCCTCATAAGAAAATTGTGCCCGTTAGGTTGGGAATTCCTTAATTTCCCATTCCATATGTGTCAAACTCATCTAGATCCATATTCATCTCTATCTCTGTCTCCCAGTCTCAGAGTTGACCTGTCTTCTCCTAGTGATTAGTCAATTGCTCTGGATTGCATTTCTTCTCTTTCTTTCCTGTATCTTCAACCTCTCCATCTTTACTGGCTCCTGTAAGCATGCTCAAATCTCGTTCATCCTAAAAGACTCCACCCCCCAAAACTCCCCTTCACTAGGCCATTCTTTAAAGCTCCCTTCCCCCATTTCTGACACTTCCTTCTCATTCAGCTTCCCAAAAGGGCACTTCTCACTTCCTTACGTCTTACTATAATTAGCTTTCTTCACCAATCACTCTTCAAAAGCTGTTGCTGCTAATATAAGTGACATATCAATTGCAAAATCTAAAGGATGGTTTTTAGTCTTTACCCTATCATACCACTATCTTGCTTTCCATTTCTTCTTCTTGAAATCTGTACTGCCTTAGAATTCTCAGAATTCACACTTTAATGGTTCTTCTTCCACCTCTATCTTTTTCAGATTCTTCAACTCTTGATTTCTCCCCCAGGGCTTGGGGAGCCTAGGCCCTGATTTAAAAAAAAAAAAAAAAAAAATTTTTTTTTTTCCATTTTACATGCTTTTTCTAATAGAAAACATCAATTTAAGTGCTATTGAGCTGACAGTAATCCCCTCAGTGGCCACAGCTTTACTATTCCTTTTTGGAGAGCCCGTTTCTCCCCATCCCCTGTAACACATGGCCCAAATGGAAGCTGCATGACCGTATCTCCACATGGTTGGTCTAAAGGTGGATATCTGACTTTCAAGAAGACAGGTATAACAAAGCCTGATTAAAAAGCCTGCTATTTAGACAAAATATTAAGACTGGAGGACAAACTATGTCATAGATATGTTAATATATTCCCAATCAAAATTAAGGACAGATGGTCTGCCAAAGAAGTTCTGTTCCATTGTAGAATGTGAAAAGCAGTATGGGAGATGTCATGTTGATGCTGAAATGTTGGAATTTCCAAGATATTTTGAAGATTTATGGGTACAACTGGTCCTAGATTTTACAAGATGTCTGGCCACTGTAGTCACCGATTTATCAGGAAGATGCTACAATCAATCCCTTCTTTCTCATGGACATAATATTGTGTGGTAATTCTGTGATTTGCTAGGTTGATTTTTGGTTTTATTAAGCATATAAATGATAAATTGGTAAACAAGTACAGCAATAAAACCTTCCTGATCAACTACTAAAATGTCACTTTAAAAGAAAAACAAAACAAAACATAAATTCTTTGTAATGCCTTGGTCATAAGAGGGTCAGCAAAAAGGAGGGAAACCTTCAATGAGATGGACTGACACAATAGCTGCAACAATGGACTCAAACATACTAAAGATCATGAAGATGGCGCCAGACCGGGTAATGTTTTGTTCTGTTATACATAAGGTCGCCATGAGTCAAGGGCAGATTCGACAGCAACTAACAACAACATAGATATAAATTCTGCTTGAATCGTATCACTCCACTCTTATCATAATGCTTAGAAAAATGAAATTGCATTACATGGGAGGCTTACAAACGGCCTCACTGTCTACATCATGTAACAGTGCAGTGAGACTTAAGGTTGTTTTCTACATCTATGTACAGCAGGCTAAGATTTATAGAGCAGAGGTGCCAGGCATGGTTTGGCAGGTTGCTTTTAAGAGTCTTGAGGTGGGCAAGTGAGCAAAAAGGCAGTATAGATACAAAAAATACGTTTTTTTAATTTCCTTCATGATTTGAAGAAAGCAGACTCTGGATTATAATAGCAAAAAACACAAATGTCAGTTGTGTAGATAATACAGCACACTTACTGAACCAGATAGTCTCTTGAGGCAAAACTATGCTCCAAATAAAGTTTTCTCTTAATCCTGCATATGTCTCAACACTTTTCTATGTAACAGAGACAACAAATTCCAGTATAAATAATACAGAGGTAGCAAACTCCAGTATAATGAGCTGTATCTGTGAAAAATAAAATTAGGGCTAGAGTACCAATAAAAGGCAGTTACAACAAGTTGGAAATTCGAAACCTACTTGGAAAATCATCAAAATAAAATCAGCATTATCTTCCAATCATTTAAAAACATTTGGATACTTGGGGCATTTTTCAGGTCACTTATTAACTGCAGCAAACAGTGAGTATCTTCTGTAATTAAATATATAAAAATACACACAAAAATGATGGTTTAAATTAAAAAATCTGCTAGATGCCAATGCTAGTCACTCTGTCATGTACTGTTGCATTGATTCTATTTTTCATTGAATTCCTTCACTAGAGAAATATTCACTGAGCTTCTGCAACAGGAATTATTATGCCAAAGATTTAATAGTTAATTCATTTTCTTGCACATATAGTTACCATAGCCAAGGCTCAACAGGAAGAAGTCTGCCTGCCTTGTCTTTCACAGCTGGTGGTGGCCTCCAGAAACATGTTGCCTGCTGAGTGCGGCGGCAGCCAGTGGGTGCACCTGGGAAACAAGGTATACAGAACCGCTTCCTGCTAGTGTGTTCACAAAAGGTCGAAATAAAAAATACACTCTTCCATCTGCCCTTAGAGCAAATGCCTATATGCACAGACAGAATACAAGGAAGGAGGTATTAGTTTCTATGAGTAAAGTCTTATAGAATTTCAAAATAGGAGCAACATCTCCAGCTGTAGAACAAAAGCTTTCTGAAAACTACATGAGTTGTTGTTGTTTGTTTTGTTTTTAAAGAACGGTGGAATATGGACAGAAAGGATGGGAAGAAAGGCCTTTCCAAAAGAGATAATGACAGTAACAAAGGAGCAAAAGGGAACAGCTATGAGCAAACTTGGAAATTTTACAAACTCCAGGGCAAAGGATCTATGTAAGACAGCAAAGGGCTAGAGAGGTGTTTTGGAGCCACACTATGGAAGGCCTTGAATGTTGGGCTATAAAGAGCCTAGACTGTCTGAGAAGTCCCCAAAGGAACAACATAATTAGAGCTCTGCTTTTGGGAGAACCTTTCCTTTTGGAGTCCTGGTATCACAGCAGTGAAGCATTTGGCTGCTAACCAAAAGGTCGGCAGTTTGAATCCACCAGCTGTTCTTTGGAAACCCTACGAGGCAGTTCTACTCTGTCCTCTAGGGTCACTGTGAATCGGAATCCACTCAACGGCAATGGATTTGGTTTTGGTTTTGGAAAATTAATCTGGCCAGCCCGACTTTTTTTTTTGCGGGGGGGGGGGGGGCGGGGAGTGGAAGGATGGTGTGAGGGAAGGTAGTCTATTAAGATTGATAAGGGTAGAGGGGAGAAAGACTGCTGAGTAAAATTATATATTACTGAAGAAGTAATTATCATCAAGCACTGAGGACTCATCAGGGGCTGTGGACTGACCAAGGGACTTTATATATATATAGGGCAGGATCTCAAATCCACATAAAATTCCTACAAGATAAGAATTATTAACGCTTTACAGAGGCGAAAACTGGGCCTTAGCAAGGTCAAGTAACTTGGTTGGCATCACACAATTAGTATCTGGTAGAGCCGGGCCTGAACGATCCAAAGTCACGTGCCTTCTGCTTTACTACATTTCTCTGAGTGAAGAGCCAGTCATTTCTAAGATGGCAAGTATAATGTTCGTATAAATGTTTATGTTCTACAAACTTGCTTCCCTAGTTACTGACTCTGGACATTTCACAGCTTGGCAGCATGGAATTGGCTGGAAAGTTGCCAGCCATTGGAGAGGCCAAAGTTGCCTACAGAGAGGGATCTTCCTTCACAACAGTCAGGTAACTAGTATCCACGGGGCCAACCTGGCCCTCTCCCCAGGGCTGCCAAGTAGCCTGGTCCTTAACATCCCCTTGGATCTCCACCTTCATAGTGCACACTTAGCCCCAGCCCAAGAACCTTCTTCCCTCTTCAAGCAAATTTATGAACTGGCTGCTTAGATCATTCTCCCCATGGGAGGAAAGGAATCCAAATCAGAGATTTGGGTAAACAGCTCCATTTCCCTTCACCACTACATTCTGCTGTTTCCCAGAAGAGGTTCAAAGTAACATAGCTAGCAGAGAGTGGGGTGGAATGAATACAAAGTAGAACAGTCCATGCAGTCTCTGCTCATGGGGAGTATAAGTACAAGTTTATAAAGAGCCCTTCATTTGGCGTATAAAATAAGCTTTATTCAATGCTGCCAATTTTAAGCCTCCATGAGCATCCAAATTAATGTACTAATTGGTAATAATTCATTTTCATCATCTACAATTAGTGAATTAAAGACCTCTTGAAGAATTTCTTGGAATGAGAATCCTTTAGAATAAAATTCTAACTTCTCCCTTGCAGAAAGCGGCCCACAACACTAACTACTTTTATCTCTTCCATCCTTCCATTTTGCACCTCTGCTACCTCTTGAAGAAAGTACTCTAGCCATAAATCCCAACTAGACCCTAGATAGTAGCCCCCTGGTCATCCATCAGCTTTGGCACTCACCACCTCCCCTCTGCCTGCAGGGCTCTGCACAGGTTGACCTTTTAGCTATCCACTGTGTATAAACAGAACTTCCTACATGCACCTTGGGACTCATGTGTTAAAAGCTCTTATTTTACACAGGGTAATCCTAGTGGCAGTAGCCAAATAGAGACATGGAGATAAATTTACAAGACAGCTTTGCTCCTTTCTCGTAATTCATCAAGCCAAACGACGCAGAAACACCAACAACAAAGGATGATTTATAATTTCTACCGTGCATGTTGCCATGGGAAGATATATAAATGGCCTTCATGAAACAGATTTAAAATCTGTAAGGCAGTTATCAGCAAATTAATACATGGAATTTGTTTCAGAATTTATCATTGTTTTATTGTAGTTAGTACACAGGATTTGGAATCAGTCTACCTGGGTTTACATTTTGGCCCTGACTTGCTAACTATGTGACCTTGGGTGAGTTAATTACCCTCTCAGCCTTTTTAACTATAAAATGAGGCTAATATCAGCACCTACCTCATTGGGCTATGAGGATTAAATAAGCTAATGCATCTCAAGCTGGAAACCATGGTTAGCACATGATAAGCAATAAAAAATGTCTGTCATCATCACCACCCCCTCTCATCATCATGTTTAATAATAACTGAAATTATCCCTGCCCTATCAGACCAGGGCCCAAAAAAGAATTTAACATTAATTTTAGTACAAATAAGCCCCACTCGGCTAAACTTTAAAGAATACTGATGTTTACCTATTTAGATCTGTTATCACTACAAAACTGGTATAATTGGGAAGGCACAACAAAAATTTAATCAGTGAGCAAACATTTTAAATGGTTATATTATGAAACTTTTTGTATGTTGTTCTCAAGAGTAAATGAAAATACATAAAGCAATTGCTCAATAAAAATTTCCATTAAAAAAGTAAAAAAAAAAAAAATACAAAAAGCATTTTGGAAACTACAAAGTACTATATTAGAACAGGGTATTATTACTAATGACTTGAAAATGCTTTAAATGGTACAACTGGTTATTTTATGTGTTTAAATACCTTGATAAAAATTCTACAACGATCACCTCAAGAAACTGGGGTAAGAAGCAATGTAACCAAAGTCATTCAGCACTGGAGTTACTTAGCACTGTAATGAGTCACAGTCAGAACACCAGGACGGAAATGGGGAGGACAAACATTCCTGCAAACTGACTGGTGTCCAGACACAGAGTGGCTTGATTCTGCGTTTTAGGAGACAGAGGGGCTGTCAAAAAAGCATTTCATTAGCCAACAGAAGTAGATTTCATTGGAAATGGACAGCTCAAGAGAAGCAAGGAAGAAAAGAAGCTCAGAAAAGAGAGAGCTATAGATGAAGTTTGGTGAATAACTAAAGGACCAACAGAACTCAGGTGATGGGGTAGTGAGAAGACTTAGACATTACCTTGCCTCCCTTAGTAAGCAGGGAAGTTAAGAAAAAAAGGGTTAGGCCTCAGACTGGGGATAAAGGACAAGATATTGCTTGGAGATGCTATGGAGAAAAAAGAGTAAATGCCTGAGTGGAATTAAATTAAGTCAAGCTGGAGTCAGCCTATCACCTTTGGGCGTATAAATTATCTCCTTCCATCCAATATTTCACACTGCAGCTGAGCAGCTTCTAGGCGGGCTTCTAAACGGGTAAATCTCTTCCATGGAAATTCAGGAGGAAGGCTGTCTCTAGAAGAGAAGGTCCTGAACCCCTGAGTGGTGCTGGTAGAAGAGAATCAAGAGCAGAACTGGAGTAACTGTCCTTTGTGAGGGGGCTCGAGGCTAAGTTTAGTTACAATAGTGACTCTGAGAGTGAACGCACAGCATCATCCTTATGCACAAAGATCAGCATATTATACAGTATAAACTGTGTAGGAAGGAAGGAAGAAAGGCGGGAAGAAGGAAGGAGGAAACTGTTTGACTGCTTGTATCTCATGTACTCATGTAGCCTAACATAAATAGAATACTGCATTTTAATTATTAAACACATACGTATCAAAGTAAATACTCCCAAACTACTAATTTACAGGGCAACTCCTTAAAAATAACCCATCCATCATATGTGGTCCTGAGACAACAAACTCACTTGGACGTTTAAGGAAGCTGCGATGTTTTTCAAACTGCATTTTAAGAAATTCAGGATTATCTGACACCATCTAGGGACCCCTGGACTATCTCGTATGGCAGAAGAGAGGCAGAAGCACGGGGGAAGAGGGAAGTCCAGCAAGAAGTGCTGTGGATACTCCTCTACTTCTTAAATCAGAGAAGCTCTGCTTTTATCTGTTCGATCTAAAGGGATTCACATAAGATTTTATTTAATAATAGATTACCAGAGGACTAGTGGGAAAAACCCACCCTCCACCTATCAGTTTATGGTCCTGTGGAGGCCTGCTGTTGCTGTGATGCTGGAAGCTGTGTCATCAGTATTTTAAACACCACCCACGGTGGACAAACTTCAGTGGAGCTTCGAGACTAAGACAGATTAGGAAGAAAGGACTGGCTATCTACTTCTGAAAATTAGTTTCTGAAAACCCTATTGATCACAACAAAATACTGTCAGATACAGTGCTGAAAGATAAGTCTTCCAGGCTGGAAGGCACTCAAAATACACAGTGACCATAATAATGGTTTTGAGCATACCAACAACGAGACAATGTTTCGTTCTGTTGTACGTCAAGTCACCATGAGCGGAAGCCAACTTCACAGCAACTAATGACGACAGTGGGAGAAACATAGGCTCTGGAGTCAGGCAAGGCTGGGTTTGAATCCTGGAACTACCATTTACTAAATTTGTGACTTGGGAAAGTTACCTACTCTCTCTGAGCCTTAGTTTTGTCCTTTATAAAATGAATATCATAATATTTGTATGACTGTTGTGAAAAGTAAATATAAATGTGTACAGCACACAGCATGAGACTTTAGCATATAGCAGGCACTTGCTAAATGTTAATCCCTTCTCTGAATAACATACATATTTTGTTTAAGCCTCTACAGACAGTTCTTCTGTAACCTGAAGTCAAATCTATTCTAACAGATATATTGAGAAAAGGTTCGGGGGTCAGCAGTATCATG
Organism: Dugong dugon; assembly: GCA_030035585.1. Classification (NCBI taxonomy): domain Eukaryota; kingdom Metazoa; phylum Chordata; class Mammalia; order Sirenia; family Dugongidae; genus Dugong; species Dugong dugon. Next base: position 161,573,214 of record CM057462.1, read on the forward strand.
GTCTTTACCATCTCCTATCTGTAGCAGCCATCTAGTTGCTAGGCTAGTGTCTGCAGCATTTATGTACTGTTTCATCCCTATATTTCAGCAATTATCATCGGTAGTTCTCATTAGCTGCTCAAAGATATTTTCAAAGAAGGGTTTCTAATAAGCTAAGTGCATTCACAAGGCAACCAACCTAAAGAATATACTAAGTAAATAAACTCACAGACTGAGCTTAAAAGGGACTTTAGAATTGATCCATCCAACACCCTTATGTTCCATGTAAGAAAATGAAGCACAAGCGGTGAAGTAACCTGGTTGCTTAAAAGGGACTTTAGAATCGATCCATCCAACACCCTTATGTTCCATGTAAGAAAATGAAGCACAAGCGGTGAAGTAACCTGGTTAAACTGACACAGTTAACAACTAGCAAAATTCCCAGATGGCTATAGCCAGCCAATCCTGATAGCTTTCCATGCTGATTAGCTCATGCTGCACGTTGGATGGACAATATACAGCAGAGAAAAGGTAAGAGAAAAGTCACTGGAAACACTACTCTAACTCAGTGTCATGAAGATCACAGAAACCCACAATAATAAATACTAACTGCAAAATATGAAATGCCAATAGTACATTTTGCCATCCTAATCCCATCATTAATTAGCTGTGTGACAAGGGGCAAGTTATGTAACTAAAGCCAATTTCCTTATCTTTAAAATAAGATGCTAGTACCTGCCTTAAAGCCTTGTTATAAACAACATTTCTTGCGTGTGGTATTTTTGCCAAAAAAGCTATATACTTCAGTCTAATCATGAGAAAACATCAAACAAACCCAAACTGAGACCCATCCTATAGACTGACCACTATTCCTCAACAGTGCCAAGGTCATGAAAGACTGAGGAAGTGTCATAGATTGGAGCAGATGACGGTGACATAACTACTAAATGCCATGTGAGATCCTGGATTTGATCCTGGACCGGAAAAAGGATTAGTGGGAAAACTGGTGAAATCTGAATTAGATCTGAATTAATAGTATTGTGCCAATGTTAATTTCTTGGTTGTGATCATTGCTGTCATTATATAAGAGGAAGTTTGACGAAGGGTTTATAGGAATTCTTTTTACTATTTTTGCAACTTTTCTATAAATATGAAATTATTTTAAAATAAGAAAGTTTAAAAAGAGAGAGAGGTTAATAAAACAACAACCTTGTTGTGATTATTTGCAGGCATGATTCCTTCATCTAATGGCTATACCTAGCGGTCATTAACAGTAGAAACTATAGGTTAATATGGACCAAATCCATATTGGGGGCATCTGATAATGAAGAGTTTTGTTCATCTGCAGTAAAACATGGACATTTCATACTTCAACAGAATGCTTACAAATATCCTTGCAAAAGTCTATTAGCTATCAATATTTTACTCTCTGCACAATTATAAGTTAACTCTTAAAGAAATGTGGATTCTGTGTTTTGCCAATGATGACAGCCTTAAATTTACCTAATGCCATCAACATTTAAACACAATGTCAGATATTCATTCTTCTGACTCTCTGACTACTCTCATCTTGTCACACTTCAACAGTTTTCTGTCGGGGAACACCTGGCAAAATAAACCATTTTCATATAAATTGTAGATATTCCATAACGAACAGGGTTTGATACACTGTTGTTCCAGTTTTCTCCCTATTTTTTATTTTCAACTTAGCCCTGAGGGACAAAAGCTTGCCATGAAGATGACAAAAGGTCCCCAATACCAAGCTTATTACCCAAGATTTTGCTTTAAAAAAAAACAACAACAACAGTGAAATAATCTAGGAATCACGGTACTCCATCAGTCACAGTTTTTAATAAAGCACTGCTATGGCTCATCTACTTTTGCTTCTCACCTCAGAAGGTAACTGCAGAGACAAAATTAATAAGCAATGTGGCTATTTCTTGGTTTCTGACAGACTCGTCCATATGATAAATATACATTTCTTTCTATTGTACTATTCTCATGAAAAATAATTTTTGTTTTCCACAAAGTTATGAGATATCATAAAAACGTCTAATGCATCGGTTTAAGAATCCAATCCTTCCTTCACATATTTTGCATCTGTTCACAGAATCCCCTTGACTTGAAACTTTTCAAGAGGAAAAGAATATACATATAGGAAAAGTGGCCATAAATTTTCAGTAGTCCTTTTCTAAGCCATTTTAATAACATTGCTGTTGGACAAGTATCTCTCCTGGAGAACTAAAATATGACAAATGATATTAATATTATACATTTATATAGAGATGCATGCTTCAAAAACTTTTTTTTCTGGGTATAAAAGTGATAACAGCCTCAACACAGAACATGTGCAAAATATAGTCTAAAAGAGACAAATTATTTTTAATTCACTATTATAGAGACCAAAGCAAAACAAAACAAGAGTTATTTCCTTCCAGTCTTTGTGTATTTATATATTTACATACAAATAAGATACTGACATCACAATATAAATATAATTTTGTATCTTTTTTCAATTCTTTCAAAGGACTGTGTTAGTGTAGTTATGTGTAGTGTGTTATGTAGATTTATGCTTAAAAAATGCTCCCACTTACTTATCTCATTTGATTCTTACTGTACTCAAGGCAAAATTAAAGATTTGAAAATGTTAATTTGTCCTGGAGATTCTACATCTTGAAACAATCGAAATTAAATTAACTTTAAAAATAACTCCATTTATTCATAATGGCACTGAAACAATAGTAGAGCTTTAAGAAATTTTTTAAAATTTATAATGATTTAGTGCCCTAAACTACCCTGGCTAACCATTAATAGATTCTAGTTTGTGTCTCTTTTCTTTGATTCTCCATTTTCACAAAATCCTCAACTGCTGAGCCTGGAAGCGGAAGTTTGGGTATAAGGCTTAGTTACTTTGGAAGCATAGGTTTTAATGCACTACTATTAGCTATAGTTATGAATCAGCAATATTTTGGTGGTTTTGCAGAATCAAACTCTCAAACGTTAGGAGAGAAGTTTTTGATGGATTTACCTAATTTTGAATCAAATCTTACATTGTTGCCTGAAATATAAAATAACATTTGAATATTTGTTTTGTTGACAAAGAACTTCCAGTATATTATCCCCTTTATCCTTACAAGAATCTTGTGAGGTCCATATAGATGAACCAAACTGAAGCTCAAAAAAGTGAAGTAGTATACAAGATAAGAAAAACTAAGCTGAACTTCAACCTTGGTTTTTGTAATTAATCTCATTGGTTTTATTTTAGTTTCATAATCATGAAGTCACAGATTTTCCGAAGTCTGAAGGAACATTAACTTGTCAGTTTAACCCCTCCCCGGCCCATTTTGCTAAAGAAAATAAACCCAGAGAGATTAAGTGACTTGTGACATCTCACAGCTAGCAAATGGCAGAGAAAGCCCTTGATCTCTCGTTTCGTTAACATCCAGTCTAGTGCTCTTTGAAATACACCAGAATTCTCACACCTATGCATTATGACAATGAATATGCAAGGATGCCAGGAAAACACCTAATAATCACAGAATCTTACATTTCTCTCTAGTTCCCAGAGATGTCTCCCTAGATAATCTATGGCAAGTGCCTACCACTGAGATTGCACTTTGAAGACGTTAATGTCTGAATGAGTGACAGGGGAAAAATATGTGTTTGTGCGCGCGTGTGTGCAATTTCCCCTTCATTCAGACATATTTATATTTCTGTCTGTGTCATGAGGGTAAAATCTCTCATACTGATGCGCTAAAAGCCATGACAAGAGTAAGTGTAGCAGCAGTGCCGCCACGCCCAGGACAGGACCACGCAATGCAGCAGCCCACTATCTAAACAGCCCAATCCCTATCAAGACGTCTTTTCTAATTTTTTGGATGGTCCCCGGGCTTGCTGTTAGAGAAAGGAAGATAAAAATAGTAATGAAACCATGAGAAGAAGGGCAGTACAGGAAGGACCGGATCTGCGGTCTGGGATAACTTCACGCGAAGAGTTCGGCTTCCAATGTTGCCGGACAACCGCGGCGGTGCAGCAAAACCAAGGCAAGAGGTGGTGGCTACGTGGCAGGTGGAGGCGCGCTTCTCCCACCAGGGGGACGTTACGTCACCACGCACCCTTGCAACGTCGCCACGCTCCGGCTTGGATGAGCCTTAGGCGAGTCGACCCTGGGAAAAAAGCGACTCGGTCCTCTCCCAGGGGAGGGAGGAAGGGTAATAAGAAGGACTTGACAGGATGGGAAGCCGGCGGGAGAAGGGCTACCTTCAGTTACCTGAGGATCACGAGCAGTTTCGGTTGCTGTATGAAGTGCCCGGATGAAGCCCCAGCACCCACACGTCTTCCGCATTAAGTGCAGCGCCATCTTGGGAGGGGCGGAGCTGTCTTGCCTTAAATGACGTCTGCTCAGGGCGCCAGTCCCAGTCCGGCAGCTCCCTTTGCTTTTTGCGCATGCTCAGGCCCTCGGGGCAGGCCCCTTGGGGCTGCTCCCGGAGTGCTGTCTTTGCAAAGCAGGTGAAGCCAGGAAAAGGGTGGAGCTTGGCTCTTGTGTTTTCCTAGAGACCTAGTCTTTTCGCAGGCTGCCGTGAGGGAGATTTCCTTCGGGTATGTTAGTAGTAGCGCTTTAGACTGGGAAGAAAGTCTAGTAGGTTGCCTTTTGATCCTAGCCATCCAGAGGCAGCTTTTAAAATATTTCCTAGGAATGTTGTTAGGTGCCCGACTCTGACTCATAGTGACCGTATGTACAGCAGAATGAAACTGCCCGGTCCTTCGCCATCCTCACAATCGTTGCTATGTGTGAACCCATGGAGGCAGCCGCTGTCAGTCCATCTCATTGTCTTCTTCTTTTTGGCTGATCCTCTGTTTTACCAAGAAGGATGTCCTTCTCCAGGGACTGGTCCCTCCTACTAACGTGTCCAAAGTATATGATACAAGTCTCGCCATCCTCGCTTCTAAGGAGCACTCTGGCTGTACTTCTTCCAGGATAGATTGGTTCATTCTTCTGGTATATCAAGCATATTAAGTATTCTTCATCAATATCGTAATTCAAAGACATGAATTCTTATTTGGTCTTCCTTATTCATTGTCCAGCTTTCACATGCATATGAAGTGATTTAAAATACCATGGCTTGGGTTAGGCACATCTTAGTCCTCAAAGTGACAGCTTTGCTTTTTAACACTTTAAAGAGGTCTTTGGCAGCAGATTTGCCTAATGCAATACATTGATTTCTTGACTGCTGAGCCCATGGGTGTTGATTGTGGATCCAAGTAAAATGAAACCCTCGACAACTTCAATATTTCCTCCGTTTATCATGATGTTGCTTATTGGTCCAGTGGTGAGGTTTTTTTTCTAGGAATACCGTTGCCATGGAGTTGATTCTGACTCATAGTGACCCTCCAGTTTTTTTAGAGGGCAGTCAGTGGTCTGTTGAGACTTTTGTGGCCTCACTAATTCATTTAGCCTGCAAATGCTTGTTGAATTCTACCATATGCCAGGCACTAAGGATATAAAAATTAGACACATTTCTTACTTTCAAGAAGTGTATGGTCTACTGAGGTAGGAGACTAATAAATGATGCATTATTTTAGGTGTTATGACAGAAAGAAACAAGTTGGGAGGAATGGAATTAGGAACGTGGTGTTGCATCGTAGTCCAGGGAAGACGGTGATACTTGATGGAAGAAATGGTTTTGAGTTAAATTATGAGAAATGTTTCTACAGTTCTGCTTCCGTTAATGCACTTAAAAAACTCACAGACAGATAAGAACCTATCAGTAAAAATATAACTGGAAGAGATTCCACATAATGCCTTTAGTTTTGTTGCATTCATCCATTGACCAAATATTGAAAATTAACAGATTTGAATAGAGGGAGAAAAAAATGTAAATTCAAACCATACCATAAAATCTCATAAGAGTTGTACAAAGTACTGGAGATGTTCAAGCAGAATTGGTGTAATTTAGAAGTGAGCAGGGAAGGAATTGTAGGGATGGGGGTGGGGGGAACCCCAAGGAAATCAATCTCATTCTTCAACAGAACTGATCAGTTTGGTTTTGTCTCTGTTAAATTTGAAGTGTTTGTACTACATCCAAATGTGATGCCCATTAGATAGATCCATGGGTGTGGAGCTCAGGAGAGAAGTCTAAACTACAGAACAAACGGCAGTTGAAACCAAGGAAATCCTTGAGAGCACCAGGGAGAGTTTGTGGAATAAAAGAGATCTGAGGATGGAAATAAAAGGAGAACCCAAAGAATGTGGTATTTCTGAAGCCAGGGGAAGTGATGAATGATCTTTATAAAGATATATGGTATCCTGTGTGTCTTAGGCTGAGTTCTCTAGAGAAGCAAAACCAGTGAAGCATATAAATATATATATAGAGAGATTTATATCAAGGATATGGCTCATGCTGGAAAGTCCCAAGTCCACGGGTCAGACCAGAAGCTTCACCTGATTCATGTAGGGGCTGGCAAACCCAAGATCAGCAGATCAGGCAGCAGGCCTCTGGCTCACAGGCTATGGAGGCTGATGAGGCTATGGAGGCTGACGAATCCCATGATCGGCAGGTAAGCTGCTTGCTCAAGTCCCATCAACCCGAGGTCAGATGAACAGGAGCCAGCGGCAGGATCCAGCGCAAGCAAAAGCCAACGAGTTTTGCCAGAAAGTCCACCTATGTTGAAAGCAGGCCACACCCCTAAGGAAACTCCCTTTCAACCAATTGGCTGCCTATAGCAGATCTCATCATAGAAGTGATTACATTATACCAGAGCTCATTATGGAGGAGATTACATTATTACATAGCTACCAGACTGTATCATAACTGCCAAACCACTGAGAATCATGGCCCAGCCAAGCTGACACACAACCACACAACCTTAACCATCACAGCTTGTAAACATGTAGATTTATAAATGCCTTAAATGTTTAGTATTCATATATACAGCAAAGAATTACAATACAGTTTTCTTCAGATAATGTTATTAATTAGATTATATGATCCTAGGAATTAGCAATGTTTTGTACATAGGGTTTTTATTGGATGATTTTCAGAAGTAGATTACCATGCCTTAGTCTGGGAGCTCCGTGACAGCAACTAACAACAACAAAGAATTAACAAGATTAGACTTCTGACATCCTCAGCCATCCAAGTTCCAAGGTAAAATGTAGCAATAAGGCTGCAATGTAGGCACTAATCAAAAAAACAGAAAATAACAAATGCTAGAGAGGTTGTGGGGAGATTGGAACTCTTATACACTGCTGGTGGGAATGTAAAATGGTACAACCACTAAGGAAAATGGTATTGTGCTTCCTTAAAAAGCTAGAAATAGAAATACCAAATGACACAGCAATCCTACTCCTATGTATATACCCTAAATAAATAAGAGCTGTGACACAAATAGACATGCACACCCATCTTCATTGCATCATTATTCACAATATCAGAAAGATGGAAACAACCTAGGTGCCCATCAACAGATGAATGGATTTACAAACTGTGGTACATGCACACAGTGGAATACTACACAGTGATAAAGAATAATGACGAATCTTCAAAACATCTCACAGCATGGATGAATTTGGAGGGCATTATACTGAGTGAAATAAGTCAATCACAAAGGGGCAAATATTGTATAAGACAACTATAATAGGGAAACTAGAAAAGTTTTACACAGAAAAACAAAAACATTCTCTGATGGTTACCAGGGATAGGAGGGAGAGGGAGGGAAATTACCAAATAGATAGAAGACGTGTGTTAATATTGGTGAAGGGAAAGGCAATAAAGAGTATGAGGGAAGACAGAAAATATGACCAAGGCATAGGAGGACCTTGAGAGGAACACAAGAACAGAGGGCAAAAAAAAAAAAAAAAAGACTGCAGTGCCGCAGAAAGCTGCCAAAGAGCCTGCCTACTTTATTCCCTCAAGCAGTTCATAGTCTTTTATCTGCTAAAACTCATGACTGATAATATTTTCATGAGAGATATTTCCAGGACATATTCTCACTGAGGAAGATATATCAGAACACAAGTTTAATCACTTCAGTATCTGTAAATTATTTGCGAAACTTACAGCTTTATTAAGGAGTTTCGGTGGAACTGTGGTTAAAGCACTTGGCTGCTAACTGAAAGGTCAGTGGTTGAAGCCCACCAGCTGCTCCACAGGAGGAAGATGTGGCAGTCTGCGTCCATAAAGATGACAGCCTTGGAGACCCTATGGGGCAATTCTTCTCGGTCCTACAGGGTTGCTATGAATCGGAATCTACTTGACAGCATCAGGACTAAGGCTTTATTAGAAGTAATTGTGTTTTCCACCATAGTGGTGACCTGGTTACTCTTGAATGTCACTGGCCAGCTAGGTTGTTCCTTGGATAAAGACTATAGTTTATATTGCTTATGTTTCTCCCAGCACCTAATATAGTGCTTTGCACAGAGTAGACACATATTTTAAGTTTGAATTTGATTTTTATAAATCACATAACTAATTGTCAGAGGTTGATATGTTTTCAGAAGGGTCTGGAACCTTTTGGTATTGGGGAATATATCACTAAAATGCTCACCATTTTCTAAAAGGAGCTGTATTTTTCATTATGGTGACCCTGAATCATAAGGGAAAGATTATACGTCATTCAGAATATCTTTTAAAGAAAAGCTGCATAATACACTTTTGAAATGTTTCCGTACAAAATGGTTAAAGTTAAAAAGGTTTGATTATGTAGAGGTAAGTTTAGTTATCTGGAAAAGTCACTTATGGTATGCTCCGCTATCCAACTGTGTTGGTTAAATGAAGCACCACTGTGTTTAATGGCAGTATTTTACTGCTGCTGTGATTTGGGTAAGCCAAAGAACTTTAATAAAACAAGATATAAATGTCACATCGAAAGCAGACTTTAGCTATACTTAAGATTAAAAACTTTTATAGTTGTATACTTATAGCATGCACTATGTGTCTATATATGTTTATGATTACAATTTTCAAAACTTGTTTAAAATTTGATTCTTCATCAACACTTTTATTTTATGGTAAGTTCTGGTAATTTTGCTCTCTCCTTATTCTCTTGCAAATCCCATCTTGCTAGAATCAATAGATTAAAACCAGACTGGCAGTTTGGGAACGGTTTCTATTGCAACCATGTGTGTCAGAAGAAAGGATTAGGTTTCCTTGTCCAAAGAACATCAAGGGAAAGCTCCACTTCTGCAGACACACCTCTATTCCTCAGTAATGGAGAGTTTATACCTAGCTAGATTTAAATGGGATAAGGAAAGAGTTTAAACCCACTCTTAGCTCTAGTAGTATAATCAGCCCTCAAGTCTCAAAGTATCCAATTTTGTTTCTCTAATTTAATTCTAAGTGTCAGGTTGGTATTAAATGCTGATCAAGGTAATGGAGAGTTACCCTACACATTTATTCACTTAAAAAAGAATTTTGCAGATTGCAAAGACTAGACAGCATCTGTGTTCAAAACTTACTTAAAGCACAATCCGTTCACCTCTGATCTTTCATTTACATTGAATGATCAAATATAGAGGAGGACTTTCTACAATGAAAGCAAATTTTTCTTCACAATTTGGGGTGCAGCTAGAATTCTTGGGCTATGTTGTGTTATTCTGGACCTACTACAAGGACCCCAAATCAAAGTGAGGCAGAGTCTACTGCTGAGTGAGATAACTTCCAAGAATCATCAAAGTATGTAGGAAACCATAATGACAATTTGGAGATTGTTCTTTTTCACATTTGGCTTAATTCCAGTTCTACCTCTCATTTCATAGCTGAGGAAATTGGTCCAGATATATTAAGAACCTTGACCAATGTCATACAATGAGTAAGAATAGAAAGAACCTTAAGCTCCAGACTAAACGACACAGCCGTAAAGCTGAAGGAGCTAAGGCTAGGGCTGATCCAAGTGGGAAAAGCCGTCAATAAAGGCACATCCTTGTGTCAGGACTCCAGTCAGGGCAAGCAAATGGCTAATAAGTTTAAAAAGGCTGATGCTCTTATCTTCCCACCCCTAACATTAAAAGATGCTGTCTTTCCCTAGTAGTTTTTGGGGGACGGAAAATGACAACATTTTCTTAGTATGAGGACAATAATCAAAAGGCTTATCTTTTCTTTGGGAAAGCTGCTTAGGAGTTTTGAGGGGGCATCACCATCACTTTCTTTCTGGAAGATTCCATCCAGCCAAATCGAAGGAGAGACTGGGTGAAGTGGATAGCAAACTAGGATTTTTCTCAGCCAGAGTACCTTTTCCTTAAAATTAAGGGGCAAAGCCACAGTTTTTGTGTTGTAAGTTTCAACTTCTTTCCTTAAAGACTCTCTTTCCTACGCCTTCACAATGATGAAGACATTTTGAATGAGGTTGGGAGAAAGGAAGTGGGTAGAGTTAGAACAGAAGTAAGTGAATTGTCTGCATGTATTGATCTGCAGAGAACTGTTTCTATTACTTGTAGAGCCCTTAGTATGCAGTACCAGGAGGAGAACTGATTGGGGATGTTGCAGGTCCTGGGCATCCTGCTCATATTTATTGTTTTCTTTCCATACTATTTTTCAAATTGCTGTTTCAACATTGCAGCACAGATCTTCAAAGAAGACAGAGAATTGCTCCTTTAGTATTGATCTATAACGGGGAGAATAATTTTGGAAAAATGTAAGAGACTGTTTTCAATATTCTCCATCCTCTCTGTTTGCCCTCAATCTCAGTATTAAAAATTAACAAAATTAAAACTTTTCAAAGAGCATTTTACTTTGCAGTCTCTCTTTGCATGCTGTAGCTTTTCCAGATAGTATTTCCCTAAAGATAGGATCTATGTATTATCTATAAACTCGTTCTATTTTTAAATCACCATCCTTTGCTCTCAGCTACTTCATAACTGGGATGAGCAGGCCTCCCACTTTCATATTTGCCTTTTATAAAATGAACTTTTGCAAGGTTTCCAAAAAGCTTCCTCGAGTGGCTTTTATAAAGTCTTTTGATAAGTATAAGTATTTAATTTTTAGGAGGTCCCAGTTATCTGTCTTCTATTGTTCATGCATTTGTAGCTGTGTTTTAAAATCTATTTTAAAAAAATTAGATCCCATAGTTTTGTCTCTATGTTATCTTACAGGAACTTTATAGTTTCAGCTTTAACTTTTAGGTCTTTGATCCATTTACTTTGAGTTATTTTTTGTGTATGGTGTGAGGTATGGATCCTGTTTCATTTTTCTGCAAATGGATATCCAGTTTTGCCAGCACCATTTGTTAAAGATACTCTTTCTTCCCATTTGAATGGAGTTTGACCCCTTGTCAAAAATCAACTGCCAGTAGATGTATGGATTTACTTCTGGATTCTCAATTCTATTCCATTGGTCTATGTGTCTGTCATTGAACCAGTACCAGGCTGTTTCGATTACTGTGGTTGCATATTATGTTTTGAGATAAGAAAGTGTGAGACCTCCTACTTTGTTCTTCTTCTTCATGGAGTGGCATTTTCTGTTTTGTCTATATCATCAGACTACATTAAATCCCTTCCCACACCCAACCCTGGCAAATAGTGTGATGGGATGTGATAGGATCCTAGCTATGACTACAGAAAGTCAAAAGAGATCTTGATCTCTAAAATCAGTGAGAGTATTAGCCTCACTATCTCAGGAGCCCTGGTGGTGCAGTGGGTAAACACTTGGCTGCTAACCAAAAGGTTGGCAGTTTGAATCCACCAGCTGCTCTGTGGGAGAAAGATGTGGCAATCTGCTTCCATAAAGATTACAACCTTGGAAACCCTGTGGGGCAATTCTACTCTGTCCTCTAGGGTCTCTGTGAGTTGGAATCGACTGGACAGCAGTGAGTTTGCTTTGGTTTTTTTTATCTCAAATTTCATCCCAGTCAATCAGATTCTATTGGCCTTCCTAAAACCCATTGACAGTTGCAATCAGCTATGTTTTCCTTTACTTTTTGTCCATAGTAAGTAGAATGGAACATGAGCTCCAAGAAAATCTGAATGTTAGCCCCATTACAGATCTCAGTGAACCATTTAACCTTCATGTGTCTGTTCTTCCTCATCTGTAAAATGAGTGAAATGTAGGAGGGCTAGACTACATGCATTGTAACTCTTGTGGTTCTAGGCACTAGTTTTTGTTTGGTCTCAAATTAGATTCATTTAGAGCTACAGAGATAGGTATTACAGTCAGGGTCCACATTCCAGAGCATATCCCCTGGTCCTATGTCCATAAAATATACTGAGATACAGATACTGAGAATAGACCTCAGAATTTTTCTCAAGACCATGCACCAGGCCACTGCTCCCAACCAAATAAAATACTTGTCATCTTGTCATGACAGGTTTAGGTTTATGAAAGAGAGAAAATATGAAACTTTTCTCACCTAACTGTGAAAATGAAGTACCTTTCCATAGATCTCTTTTCCAAGGTAAGTAGGAAGAGTATCGACTTTCTTCATTCTCTCTAGCTACTCTAGGTAGCAGTTCCTTTCATTTCCAACTGTATTGCTTCACGCTTCTCAGAAATATGCTTATTTTGTAATTGACAGTGACAAAGTTTATATCCCAGCTATTAACTCAAGAGTGAGTTCTAGGAAAGGATGACCTAACAGGAGCTGTGGACTTTAAGAGAGGAATGTAGCCACTGTCAACCCATTGCTTGGCAGATAAGGGGAACAGGCTGGGCCCAGGGAGTAAATACTACTGCCCCTCTCTCCTCCCACCCTCTGATGTTCTGATTTTTGGCTCCTCTCATTTGAGGAACGCAGGATAAAGGAACACAATGTATCTGTTCTGTAAAAGTCAGTCCCTCCCCCTACCACCTAGGGGCACAGAACAGGGTGCAGAATGGCAGAGAGTGGATCTGGAGGGCCAAATGGAAATATGCAGTACAGTACAGAGTGAGAAATATAACTGAAAATATGATATATCTAAATCTTCTAGAAATAATTTTCTAACCTGTCATTAAATTTCTTAAAGGTAAGACTTCATCTTTGACACAGCAGAATACTTGCTACATCATAGAGGGCTCAATAAATATTGGCAGATTGATTAAATGAAAAAATGAATACATTGAGAAGAGGAGGGAAGGTGTGCAGTGTGATATTTTAAAGATAGAGAGTGCAGGGAATTGGGAGAAAAAAATTGAGGCCAAGATAAACCCTGAAAGCATTTTTAAAATCTCAATATATGCTAGCTTTCTTGTGGTTTGCTTTTTCTGCTAAAAGCAGAATGTATAAAATATTCTGATTAGTTGAGGATTACTACTTAGGTTCCTACTAATGTCTTACATATAAATCTAAATTACTACTCTCGCTGCATTCTACTTCTCTTTCTGTTTGGTCAAATCCTTGTGGGAGAGTGTAACATTCCTGTGGTGGGTAAAATAATTTCTATGGAAATTATTTAAATGTTTCTGTGAACGCTATGTGAAGATATGATTTATTTCTGGATTCAGCATTGTGCTTGCGTAATGTATTTATTATCAAGTTCTCTGCCAGTATCTCTTTCTAAGGGTCTGTCCATGTTAGTTGTACATCTAAGGGGATAAACTTCTATTAGGAGGCTTGAGGCCATGGGAAACAAGAGAGGAGAGATCGTGTTCCAGGAGGCGATGGATGCAGTGAAAAGAACACCAGACTTTATTTCTAGTCTCAACTCTGCCATAACTAGCAAAGTGTCATTTAACCTCTGAGCCTCAGTTTCTTATCTGAAAAAAAAAGGAGGGGGTGGAAATGGTTGAACCAGATGGTTGTCAAGGTTCCTTCAGCCCTTAAGCTTATGCTCATGCAGGTGTTGCATCTTTACCTACAGGATCTCCTCATACTTTGGAAATGCACCTACAGGGTGGAACTGTTCTCCCATTTTGAGAGATGGTCCCACTGGGACCTGAATGGTTCTTTAATTATTACATTCTGAATCTGTGGAAGAGCCAGACACTCTGTTTTGGATAATGTAATCTTGGAGGAATCCAACCAAACTGTGACTGACTTGGAGAGCGTATTATTAGTGAGAAAATCATTAGGTAATAAATTCAAAACAAAGGTGGAATAAAAAGTCTTCTAATATTATCACATGAATCTCCTCAGAGGTGGGGGAATTTGGGAGCTGGTGCCAGAGAAAACAGCTTGGATAGCGCTGATTTTCGCATAACAGCCTGGTCTTTGGAACCTAACCATGTCCATAAGTGTGGAGTGGGTGTATACATATAGATACACATATACATGCACATTTATTTACTCTCAGATGCCTTCCTATACACATATATGCATCCTTATCTACCTACGTAACCATACATATATTTTTTGGTTGTTTTTACTGCTATTGCAAAATGTATGTGTTATAGCATTTACCAAAATTGTAATTTTTTCTTGTGTACGTCTTAGCATCTTATTTACCTTGGTCGAGTTTTGCTGACTTCATCCATATTTGGGATTGCCTTTCCTGTCACCAAAAGTGACAAGAGTCTACTCCCATCGCTGGTAACCATCAAAGAACTTTGCTTTCTCAATAGTGGGACCATACAATATTTGTCTTTTGTGATTAATTTATTTCACTCAGCATAATGTCCTCCAGATTCATCCATGTTATGTTTCACGGACTCCTCATTATTCTTTATAGCTGCATAGTATTCCATTGTATGTATGTACCACAATTGGTCCATTCTTCCACTGATGGGCACTTAGACTGTTTCCATCTTTTTGCTATTGTGAATAATGCTGCAATGAACATGGATGTGCATATGTCTATTCATGTCATAGGTCTTACATCTCTAGGATATATACCTCGGAGTGGGATTGTGGGATCATAAGGTATTTCTATTTCTACCTTTTTGAGGAAGTGCCGTGCTGTTTTCCATAGTGGTTATACCAATTTACAATCCCACCAGCAATGTATAAGAGTTCCAATCCCCCCACAACCTCACTAGCATTTATTGTTTTCTATTTTTTGGTCATTGCCATGTTTGCAGGGGTGAGACGGTATCTCAACACGGTTTTGACTTACATCCCTCTAATGGCTAATGACTGCGAGCATCTTTTCATGTATTTGATGGCCGCCTGAATGTCCTCTTTGGAGAAGTGTCTGTTCATGTCCTTTGCCCATTTTTTTTATTGGATTGTTTGTCTTTTTGTTGTTGAGTTATTGAAGTTTTCTATCTATTTTAGAGATTAGACCCTAATCAGATATATCATTGCCAAAGATTTTTCCCAGTCTGTATGTTCTTTTTTTACTCTTTTGGTAAAATCTTTTGATGAGCATAAGTATTTAATTTTTAGGCGGTCCCAGTTATCTGTTTTACTTTCTGTCATTTGTACATTTTTAGTTTTGTTTGATAGACTATTTATGCCAAAAATTAGGTCCCCTAGTTTTGACCCTATGTTATCTTCCAGCTACTTTACAGTTTTAGCTTTAACATTTAGGTCTTTGATCGATTTTGAGTTAATTTTTGTGCATTGTGTGAGGTATGGATCCTGACTCATCTTTCTGCATATGGATATCCAGTTTTGCCAGCACCATTTGTTAAAGACACTGTTTCTTCCCCCATTGAATGGATTTTGAGCCTTTGTCGAAGATCAGCTGCCCCTAGATGGACAAATTTATTTCTGGGTTCTCCATTCTGTCCCATTGTTATGTGTGTCTGTCATTGAACCAGTACCAGTCTGTTTTGATTACCCAGGCTGTATAGTAAGTTTTGAGTTGGGAAGTGTGGGGCCTCCTACTTTTTTCTTCTTCAATATTGCTTTAGTTGTTCAGGGCCTCCTTACCTTCCATATAAAGTTGGAGATTAGTTTTTCCATTTCATTAAAGAATCTTTCTGGGATTTGGATCAAGATTGCATTTTATCTATATATCGCTTTTGGTAGTATTTACATTTTCACAGTGTTAAGTCTTCCAGTCCATGAATATGGAATATTTTTCCATTTATGTAAATCTCTTTTAGTTCCTTGCAGTAGTGTTTTATAGTTTTCCTTGTATAAGTCTTTTATGTCCCTGGTTAGGCTTATTCCTAGGTATTTTGTCCTTTTGGGGGCTATTGTAAATGGTATTGATTTCTTGATTTCCTTTTCAGAGTCTTTGTTAGTGTAGAATAACCCAACTGATTTTTGTGTGTTGATCTTGTACCCTGCCACTTTGCTGAATCCTTCTATTAGTTCCAGTAAATTTTTTGTGGAGTCTAGGTATAGGATTTTCTATGAATACGATGTCATTTGCGAATAAGGCTAGTTTTACTTCTGCCTTTCTGGTTTGGATACCCTTTATTTCCTTTTTTTACCTTATTCCTCTATCTAGGATTTCCAGTACAGTATTGAACAAGAGTGGTGATAAAGGGCATCCTTGTCTTGTTATTGTTCTCAAGGGGAATGCTCTCAATCTTTCTCAGTTGAGAATAATGTTGGCTCTTGGTTTTGCATATAAATGCTTAATTATATTGAGAAATTTCCCTTCTATTCCTATTTAGCTGAGAGTTTTTATCAGGCAAGGGTGTTTAATTTTTATCAAATGCCTTTTCTGTGTCTACTGAAATTATCACATGGTTCTTTTCTTTTGTTTTATTTGCGTGGTGGATTGCATTGACTGATTTCCTAATGTTGAATCGTCTTTGCATCCCTGGTATGAATCTCACTTGATCATGATGTATTATTTTTTGATATGCTGTTGAATTCTGTTGGCTAGAATTTTGTTGAGAATTTTTTTGTCTGTATTCATGAGGGATATTTGCCCATAATTTTCTTTTTTAGTGGTATTTTTGCCTGGCTTTGGTATCAGGGTTATACTGGCTTTATAGAATGACTCAGGGAGTGTTCCTTCCTTTTCTATGTTCTGGAATAGTTTGAGTAGAATTGATGTCAACTCTTCTCTGACTATTTGCTAGAATTCTCCAGCGATGCCATCTGTGCTAGGCTTTTTTGTTGTTAGAGTTTTTTTGACATCTTTAATTTCCTCTTTTGTTATGAGTCTGTTCAAATTTTTACCTCTATTTCTGTGAGGTTAGGTAGATAGTGTATTCCTAAAATGTATCAATTTCTTCTAGGTTTTCAAATTTGTTGGAATCCAATTTTTCATAATATTCTGTTATGATCCTTTTTTATCTCAGTTGGTTCTGTTGTAAAGTCACCCATCTCATCCCTTACTTTGGTTATTTGCATCTTCTCATTTTTTTCTTTTGTCAGTTTGGCCAGTGGTTTGTCAATTTTATTGATCCTTTCAAAGAACCAACTTCTAGTCTTGTTGATTCTTTCCATTGTTTTTCTGTTTCTTATTTCATTTATTTCTGCTCTGATCTTTATTATTTCTTTTTTTCTGGTGACTGTGGACTTCTTTTGCTGCTCCTTTTCTATTTGTTTGAGTTGTAAGGTTAAGCTATTGATTTTGGCCCTTTGTATAGAATCTTTGATCAAAATGTTTAGTAATGATAGCTGGTCACCATCTAGTTCTTCTGGTCTCATGGCGAAGGAGGCAGTTATTCATAGAAGAAATTAGTTACACCTTCCATATCCTCTTCCTGTTCCTGACTCTCTGTCTTCCTCTGTTGCTCCAGGCCAATAGAGACCAATTTTGGTGACTTGGATGGCTGCTTGCAAGCTTTTAAGACCACAGGCACTATGCAGCAAACTAAGAGGTAGAGTAGAAGCATTAAACATGTTATTAGGCCAATTAACTGGGATGTCCCTTGAAACCATGACCCTAAACCTCCAAACCAAGGAAACAAATCCCATGGGGTTTTTGGTTGTACATGAACAGGCTCAACAGCTACTCTTTTTTTTTTTTTGGTCATTGTTGTAAATATATCTATCACACAACTAAAAAGGTAGTTTTTTGTCAGAAGTACCACATGTATGTATCACCTTTTCTTGACTCTAGTTCTCTAGTTCCACTTTGAAACCCCAGAGACAAATGGAATTAGACAAGCCAGCATTCCTCCCTCTCTCACTGCCTCCATGCCTTCCTGTCTCCCTCCTTCCCCTCCTTTTTCTTTGCACATTTATTGACTACTCTATGAGGTACTGGGAATCCACAGAGGATTAAGACATGGATCCCACTGTGGAGAATCTCAGAGTATTAAAAGGGAGGTTTCTAGTAAAATACAACAAGATAGGTGCCATTCCAGAGCATAGACACAGTAGAGTAAACTCAAATCCCCAATTTTTATATATTAGCAACTAGATAACTCAGTTTGGGTCCACAAGCTCACTGACTACTGTGAAAACAAGGATACACTGCTTGGGACCTCACTCCCAGTCAACATGCATCACTCCAACACTAGCCATGGCTTCTTGCTGTTAGTTACCTTCAAGTTGGCCCTGGACTCATGGTGAGCCCAAGCACAACAGAATGAAATGCTGCCCAGTCCTGCACCATCCCCATGATCAGTTGTGGATCAAACTGTTGTGATCCATAAGATTTTTATTGGCTGATTTTTGGAAGTAGATAGCCAGTCCTTTCTTCCTAGTCTGTTTTAGTTTGGAAGCTCTGCTTAGCATCATGCAAGCCTCCACTGACGAATGGATGGTGGCTGTGCCTGAGGTGCATTGGTCCGGAATCAAACTTTGGTCTCTCACATGAAATGCAAGAATTCTACCACTGAACCACCATGGCTACACTTATCAATTATAGAGTCACTATTGTTTATCACCTCAGTGAGAATAAGACCCACCTAGGGAACAGAAAATCACAGGAAATAGGACCGTGGTTTCTCCTTAATTGATCATGGAAGCAGAGGTCAGAGTGATGTAACGAAGGGACCATAGCCAGTAAATGCAGGTGGCTTCTAGACACTGGAAGAGGCAAGAGAGAATTCTCACCTAGAGTCTCCAGAAGGAACACAGCCCTGCCAACACCTTGATTTTAGGACTTCTTACCTCCAGAACTGTCAGTTAATAAATCTGTGGTGTTTTAGTCCACTAAATTTGTAGCTATTTGTTACAACAGCAATAGGAAACA
Source organism: Dugong dugon (assembly GCA_030035585.1). Classification (NCBI taxonomy): domain Eukaryota; kingdom Metazoa; phylum Chordata; class Mammalia; order Sirenia; family Dugongidae; genus Dugong; species Dugong dugon. Next base: position 161,592,094 of record CM057462.1, read on the forward strand.
AATACAGGCTCATTTTCTCTATCTTAAGAGAAAATGCTCAGCATGTAAGTGGGGCCACTTTCTTAATTCATTATTTAATAAATACTTATTGAATGTCCCCCCCTTTTTTTCTTTTTTGATGGAACACTGCTCCAGATACTGTGTGTAATAAAAAGATGTAAAGAACAAGTTCTTGATTTCAAGAAGCTCACAATCTAGCAGCTATGGCTATGTCTAGGGGATGAGGAACACTGAAGTCAAGGGGCAGAAATTTGTACCTGACTCCAGATTGATGCTTTAGCCCCTAGGTGCATACACTGAGTGCCTCATCCCAAGGGTATGTTTCCAATAGAGAAGGGTGTTTGTTTTCTGTCACTGCATCTGCTACATAGGCAGTCACATATTTTCAACAAGCCTCCAAGCCAGGCTCATTCAAGAATGCCTCTCACCTGAGAAAGGGGTTTTAAAATGCAGCTGAACTTGAGCTGGTGTGCTATTTTAGTACCAAAATCTTTTCAGCCGTTGTTCCTGGATTCTTTGGGTAATTTTGGTTGTTGGCCTAATTTTTTACTTTCCTTCCTTTGTCTTTTTCAACTCTATTAGATGTACTTATTCATTAATTCACTCAGCCAACATTTATTATGTATACTAATATCTGTATTAGCAAAGGAAAAAGTCGGGAGGATATGCAAGATGGTAAAATTGGAACCTTGAAAGGGGATCTTTTACTTCTTACTTTATGTAATTATTTTAAAAAGCAATGGAATCAAGTGGGTGCATATGTGTGTATTACTTTACTATTGGGTTTTTCATTTTTTAGTTTAAAACAATAGAATTTGAGTGATATGCTGACTCAAGTACTGTGGTAGGCACTGGAGATAAGACAGTGTTCTTGAACTACAGGCAGTTACAGCTTACTAGGGGTGACAAGTGAACAGAAGATTGCCCAAAGATAGCAAGTGTCACCAGGAAGGGAAGCAGGATTCCTATGGAAGTCAAGTTCAAGGGATCAGACTCAAAGCTTGAATTTGCCTCCTGTGAGCTGTGTAACCTTGGGCTGGAACTTAACAGTCTCTGAGTTTGTTTCCTTATCTCTATAATGGCTTGATTCCTGGCCAGTACACCTCATGCATAGCCACCACCTGTCTGTCATTGAAGGCTTGCTTGTTGCTATGATGCTGAACATGTTCCAGTGGAGTTTCCAGACTAAGATGAACTAGGATGAAAGGCCTTGCGAACTGCTTCCGAACATCAGCCTGTGTAAACCCTCTGGATCACAGCACTTTGATCCACAATCCATCGTGGGGGTGGCACAGGACTGAGCAGCATGAGTCAGAGACTGACTCAATGGCAACTAACAACAACAACAACAACACAATGGCCAGAGGTCAAGCTCTTACATCACAGGATTGTTGTAGGGATCAGAGATGGTGCATGTCAAGCTTGTGGCACAAACCCAAGGACACCAGAGATAGTTATCCTTCTTCTGATTGATGATTGCTTTATGAGACAGTCTAGGTTCTGCCTTAAGAAGTGGAAATCTTAGATTGTGAAGATTTTATCATTCACACATACCTGTAGCAGAACACTGCCTCAATTTGCAAACTCTAGCTATAATAAAGATGATCTTGATCATTAAAAAAAAAAAAAAAAGCACTGGCCAAATCTTTCACAATAACAAACTAAATGGGCGTCCACGTTTTACAATTGTAATGTAATTTGCTGTGAGAAAACCATCTTCTGGTCTCCATGATCTAGAAAATAAACATATAAGTAGCAATTAGGAATGTTAAGATCACGTGAGGAGTCAGATGTTCTGCAAATCTCCATCCCTAGCTCTCCACCTCAAGGAGTTTAAATACGTTATTAGAACAAAGAATGATGTACAACAAAACTCAATTTGATTTTCTTTTCCCTTCCAATCCTACTATTACTTAAACAAAGCTCAACAAATTTCTTACATTATATAGAGTGCAAATGAAAAGAAAAGATGTAGAAAATATGTATATTTTTCCTGGGACAGTAGGAAGCAAATGCCATGTTGATCTAATTAACAGTGCACTGTAACATTGGAGTCATCTCCAAGAAGATGGAAATTGCTCATTTAAAATATTTTTTCTATTTTAAAGGGGATACATGCACATGACAAAAAAATTCAAACTGTAAAGAAAAAATAAAACAAGAAGGTTCTCTTCTCCAATATCCTACTCCTAACTCCTCAGTTCCCCTGCCAAGAGAAACAGCCATAAACAACAATGCATCCGTCTATACTATAAGAAAATGTCACAAGCACCTCCATACTTTCTTCCCCTATAAGCTATACAACTTTATTTTTCCCTTATCATGTATTAAGCATCTTTATGTATCATAGACATATACACCTCAGTTTTTAAGAAATTTCATACATTTCCACTGAATGAGAGTTATCATTTGTTTTTGCAGTCTTTTTTTGAGGGACATTTGAATTGTTTTTTAAGTTGTTACTATTGCAAATAATGCTTCAGTGAATACCCTTTCAAATACATGTTTGTACACATGAGTAAACAAATCTAATATCTACAGAGTAAATTTCTAGAAGTAGAATGACTTATTTTGAAATTATATGCATTTGTATCTTGAGAATCATCTCCTAATTAATCTCCAAAGATGTTAATCAATGTATACACCTTGCAACAGTGTCCAGGAGCTATTTACCCACCTGCTCCCATAACTAGGAATTTATTATTTTTTAATGAAAACATATAGACATTGTCATAAGTTACCACTGGGGATCAGGAAAGGACTTTTACTATTTACTCTCCTAGATATCTCTACTATGTGAACTTGGTACAGTAAGGATGTTTCCTTTGCAATTAAAAAATATTAACAGCATAGGAAGAATAAATAAAAAACTAATGAAAATGGTTACCTGGGGTTGGAGGGAGAGGTAACGAGTGAGATAAGAATGGGATGGCAGTGAGATATGCCTGAGTGTCTTAGTTCCCTAGTGCTGCCATAACAGAAATACCGCAAGTAGGTGACTTTAAAGAACAGAAATTTATTTTCTCACAGTTCTGAAGGCTAAAAGTCCAAATCAGGGTCTTGGCAGTATCTATTCCTTCCTTGTTGTAGCCCTGGACTTTCCTTTGTTCCTTGCTGATCCTTAGCTTATAGATGATTCACACATTGTGTCTGTCTTCCCCCGTGTCTAATTTAATCTTTTTATAACTCAGAAGTGACTAGGTTTAGGTTCCATGCTACAGTGATATGACCTCATTAATATAATAAAAGAAAAACCTTATTTCCAAATAGGATCGATTTCAGAGATACAAGAACCAGGAATTCAGCTCACACTTTGGGGGCACACAATTCATTTCATAACATTGACCATACCTTTTTATGTAGTTTGGATATTTTTGAGCTGTATAAATGTTTCTAAGATTCAAAAATAAATTGTAAGACTGAAAGAAGCAAACTCTAAAATTTGGTACAATCAGAAAACCATTTATGAGGTTGATAACATAACCGCACAGGTAAAAATGATTAAAGCAACTTTTGAATACACTAATCTGACTAGGATATATTCTAAAGACCAAAAGATCTGTAATGAAATCTGGAACTTTACTTCACAGGTTTGTGTTTAAGTCTGGTATTGGAGTACTGAAACTACTTTTTGGGTATTGTAGGAAGGAACAAATGAATAAGTATGTTTAGATTGTTGGGAATTAGAATTCTCACTTCTTAAAAAAAAGAGATAAATATGGAATAGGGAAAGGTGAGGAAGAATCCTCCAACTGGAGGATATCATTATGAGCTCTGTATCAGTAGATCGAGCATACATAGAAATTAGGTTTTGGTTTCTAAATACTATTATTTACTGAAGCAACAAGGCTGCTAGGAGAAATGACCAATTCCAACTTCAGAGCAGAGAAAGTGCAAGATAACTCTGGAACATCTTGTGCCAGAAATCAAAGAAGTGATCAAAAGCTAAAGAAGACGTCTAAAGCATGCAGGAGCATGCTTGAGGGGGCTCCAACTGGCTATTTGGGACAATCTGAACATCCTAAAGAATAACATGTAACACACTGAATAAGAATAAAATGTGTCCATAATGATACTTAAACAAAACAAACAAAAAGCAAGGGGGAGGGAAGAAACGAAAAGCTGTTCTTTACAGAAGAATGCCAACTAATATATGTAGAAGGGATGATAAAATTAATTACAAATTTAACATTTTACAACTACTAATGCCACCAGTAGGAGTCCCTGCATGGTGCAAAGAGTTAGGTGCTCAGCTGCTAACTGAAAATGTTGGTGGTTCAAGTCCAGCCAGAGGTGCCTCTGAAGAAAGACCTGGTGATCCACTTCTAAAACTCAACCATTGAAAACCCTACGGAGCATAGTTCTACTCTGACACACATGGAGTTGCCATGAGTCAGAATCAACTTGACAGCACCTGGTTTAATGTCATCCATAACCAATTCAGGTAAGCGTTATCAGTAACGAACTGTTACTGGAGAGCAGAGTATTAATGTATCTCAAAGTATTGCACCATGGAAACTCTGGTGGCTTAGTAGTTAAGAAGCTATAGCTGCTAACCAAAAGGTCCGCAGTTCGAATCCACCAGGCGCTCCTTGGCAACCCTATGGGGCAGTTCTACTCTGTCCTATAGGGTTACTATGAGTCGAAATCCACTCGACAGCAACAGTTTTTTTTTTTTTTTTAATTACACCACAGATTGCTTATAAATTACAAATTATAAAAGTACCTTCACAATGAAGAAACTCGTCAGAGGCCACATAGCAAGTGATTAAACTTAGCATCACCAATGAAACAAACTGACGTTAGGTGTATCTGCTGTGCAGCAATGGGAACTATGAAACATCATCTATGTCGTGTACTTGCCAAAAATATTTAACTGGCATCCAAACATGACAAACCAATCAGAAAAATCCAGACTGTTGGACATCCTTCAAGACTACTATTGACATGGGCTTTTGAAAAATATCAATGTCATAAAATTGTTTAAAGGTTGGGGGAGGGACTATTCTAGATCATAGGAGGTAAAGCAACATGAAAAGTAAATGCAGTAGCATAATCCTTGATTTGATCCTGCACTGAAAAAAAAAAAAGCAACTTAAGGTCATTATCAGGTCAATTAAGGAAATTTGAATATGGAGTATAAAATAAATAATATTATTGTATCAGTGTTAATTTTTATCAGATGTGATAATGGTAATGTGGATAGGTATAATAATAACTTAATTTTTTAGATACATGCTGAAGTACTTAGGATTGAATTGTCACGGTATCTGTAATTTACACCAAATGGTTCAGCACACAAACAAATGAAAAACTTCTTGAAGTTTTATAATTTTAAGTTTTCCATTTAGGTGTGTAATCTATATCGAGCTAATTGTTTATATACAATGTGAGTTAAGGATTGAAATTCGTTTTTTTTTACATATGAATATCCAATTGTTCCAGCACTTTTTATTGAGAAGACTATTGTTTCTCTACTTAGCTGCCTTTGCACCTTTGTTAAAAATCAGTTGATCATATATATGTGTGGGTGTATTTCTTGACTCCCTGTTCGATTCCACAGACCTACTTGGCTATGGTGACACCATTATCAAACTGTCTTGATTATTATAACTTTATAGTATGTCTTGAAGTCAGGGAGTGGAAGTCTTCCAGCTTTGTTCTTTTTCAAAGTTGTTTTGGGTGTTCTGGAGCCTTTACATTTCCAAATGAATTTTATAATTAACCTGTTAATTGCTACAAAAAAGCCTTAGGAGATTTTGAATGGGAATGCATTGAATCTGTAGATCAATTTGGGGCACAATCGGTATCTTAAAATTATTCAGTGCCGTATATCCATTTATGTAGGTTGTCATGGATTGAATTGTGTCCCCCATAAATAGCTGTCATCTTGGCTGGGTCATGATTCCCAGTATTGTATGATTGTGTAATCTGATATGATTTCCTTATGTGTTATAAACTATCACTATGATGAGGTTATATGTGACCTCCTTATGTGTTGTAAATTCTATCACTGTGATGAGGTTATACTGATGAGGTTTACAAGATTAGATAGTGTCTTAATCCAATCCCTTTTGAGATATAAAAGAGAGAAGCAAGCAGAGACACATGGGAACCTCACACCACCAAGAAAGCAGTGCTGGGCGCAGAGGTTCCTGTGCTGAAATGCTCCAGGACCAAGGGAAGACTGATGCATCACAAGGACCTTCCTCCAGAACCAACAGAGAGACTTCTGGAGCTGATGCCCTGAATTTGGGCTGGTAACCTACTGGACTGTGAGAGAATAAACTTCTCTTTGTTAAAGCCATCCACTTGTGGTATTTCTATTAGACTGGCACTAGATGACTAAGACATAGGTCTTCCTTTATTTCTGTCAGCAATATTTTATAGTTTGCATTATACAAATATTAAACATCTTTTGTCAGGTATATCCCTAAGTATTTCATATTTCTTCTGCTATTGTAAATGATATTTTTAACTTCAGTTTCTGATTGTTCCTAGTATATAGAAATACAACTGATTTTTGTATATTGGTCTTGTATTCCGCAACCTTTAGAAAACTTACTAATTAGTTCTAGTGGCTTTTTTTATTTTTGAAAATTCCCTAGAATTTCTACATAGATGATCATGTAGTCTGTGAATAAAGACAGTTTTGTTCCTGTCTTCCAATATGGATGCTGTGTATTTCTTTTTTCTTGCCTTATTGTACTGGCTAGAACCTTCAATACATGGTTGAATACAAGTGATGAAGCAAACTTCCTTGACTTATTCTTGATTTTAGAGGAAAAGTATTTAGTCTTTTACTGCTATGTAGAACTTTAGCTTTAGGTTTTTTGTAGATGCTGTTTATTAAGTTGAGGGAGTTTTCTTCTATTTCTAGTTTGCTGAGAGGTTTTTGTTTGTTTTAAATCAGAAAAGGATATTGGATTTTGTCAAGCTTTTTTTTTTCTCTATCTACTGATGGAACCATAGATAGACCATCTTTTAGTCTTTCTTTGTAGCGTGTTAATATAGTAAAGTGCACTGCTTGTTTTTTGAATGCTAAATCAATCTTAACATTCTCGAGATAAAACCAATGGTTACAATGTGTTATGTATTGAATTGTGTCCCCCCTAAAAGATATGCTGCCATCCTAACACCTGGTACCTGTAACTGTGACTTTGTTTGGAAATAGGATCTTTGCAGATGTTATCAGTTAGCATGAGGTTATACTGGAGTAGGGTGAATCCTAATCCAATATGAGTGGTGTCCTCATATAACAGAAGAGTCACAAAGAGACACAGAGAGAGAAGAGGGCCATGTGAAAACAGAGGCAGAGATTGGAGTGATCTACAAGCCAAGGACTGCCAACTGTCACCAGAAGCTAGGCCAGACGCATGGAATATTCTCCTTCAGAGTCCAAAGAAGGAATCAACATGATTTTGGACTTCTAGCTTCCAGAGCTGTGGGACAACAAATTTCTGTTCTTATAAGCTCAGATGGTTAAGATCGTGTGTCAGTGTGGCTGGGCCATGATTCTCAGTATTTGTATGTGATCACTCCCATGACTGAATGTGCTGTGAGTAGCCAATCAGTTGAAAGGGAGTTTCCTTGGGGGGTGGACTGCATCTGAATATAAGCAGATGTTCTGACTTTTTGCTTGCTCTGGGTCCTGCGGTTGCCTGCTGTTCATTTGGCCTCTGGTTCTTGGGACTTGAGCTATCAGCTTATCTTCTGATCTTGGGATTCGTCGATCTTCACAGCCTGTGAGTGGAGCACTGCCGATTTTGGGTTCGCCAGCCTCTGCGGCTATGTGAATCAGGAGAAGCCTCTATCCTAATCCACAGACTTGAGACATTCCAACTTCTACAATCACATGAGCTATTTCTTTGGCATAAATCTCTCTCTATATATATTTATATGCTTCACTGATTTTGCTTCTCTAGAGAACCCAGCCTAAGACATTGGTACTGAGAGTGGTTCTAGAGAAACAAAATTGTAAGGATGATGTTGATAACTCTGCTTCCAGCAGTAAAGAGGGCACTGCTAATCCATGACATGAGGTGGCAATACAAATATGCAAAATATTACCACCAGTAGATCAGGTATTGGTGAAAGGTGAGGCTCAGGCTGAACACATGTGTAGTATCTTTCTACCGTTTTGTCAGAATGAGAAGTATAAGGAGGCTGGTTGGTTGGTCCAACTTTCGCTAGACAAACTGCTGAAAGAAATGTGCTCAGGGCTTCAGAGTCAAAACTCAAGTGCCACTAAATGACCTCAAGGCTTCCACTTGTGCTTTGAAAGAAGGCCTTATTTCTTGTAGTGACAGAGCTGAAATTGCCAAAAGCCAAACTCAGAGTCTTATTGTAAGATTGGCTAAATTATAACACCAGCTCGATTGCCAAACTCAAGAGGTGCCTGAAATTAAAGTCAGGGCATTGACTGGGAAGAAATGGAATCCTGAAGCTCAGGATGGGGACATATGGGCAGATAATCAGGAAGCTTAGGACACTGAGCCCCTAAATTCCATTGAATCACTCCTGCCAGCAGAACCACTCCCATCTGAAGAGATTACTTCATGTTTGTCTGCTAAACCACCCTGCCCAGAAAAACCATTAGCCCCTCCCCTCAAGTCTAATGAGACTAGCTCTAGCCCAGCTTCCTCTAAAGGGCCCTCGCCTAAGTCATTGCCTGGGGCATCGCCTGAGGCAGATGCTTTACAAGATGATGCTGAATGTTCTGAAAACAATTCCACACTATCGACTCTGGATTCTAGACATACAACTGGACTTAAATCCCAGTGAGTCCAAAAATGTGAAGTACAAAGTGTGACCCAGGAGGAGGAGGTACACTACACTCCAAAAGAACTGCTTGACTTTTCTAATATGTACAAACAGAAACCTGGGGAATATGTGTGGGAATGGCTATTAAAGGTGTGGGGTAATGGTGCAAGGAACATAAACATGGATCAGTTTGAATTTATTGATATGGGTCCACTAATCAAAGATTGTTCATTCAATGTTTCTGCTTGAGAAGTTAGGAAAGGATCTAATAGTTTATTTGGTTGGGTTGCTGAAGCATGGATTACTAGGTGGCATACACTAAATTGAAGTACCAGACCTGCCTTGGTATACTGTAGAAGAAAGTATCCAAAGGCTTAGGGAAATTGGCATGTTAGAGTGGATTTATCAGGTTAGACCCGCAGACACACACATGGAGTGCCCAGATTACACACCTTTTACCACAACTGTGAGGAACAAATTTGTGAAGGGAGCCCCAGCATCCTTGAAGTTGGCTGTGGTTGCTATTTTATGTAAACCAGATTTGACAGTGGGAATTGCCCTAACTGAATTAAGACACCTAACTGCAATGGGGCTGATTGGACACCGTGGTATCAGGGGTCAAGTGGCTGCACTCAATCGACAAAGACAAGGTGGACATGGTTACAGTAATGGACAGCGGAGTCAAAGCAGTAATCAGAATAGTCTGACTCATATGGACTTATGACATTGGCTACCTAGTCATGATGTCCCTAGGAATGAAAAGATAGGAAATCTACTAAGTATTTACTTGATTTGTTCAAATGGATGAATTCTAGGTCAGGTGAACAGCAGTCTAACTCAAATTGCCAGAATAGAGAGTCATGGTCCCTCAATCAATTCCCAGATTTGAGTGAGTTTGAAGACCCACAACCCCTTGAATGAAGGGAGGCCAGGTCCCCTTGAGGAAGAACTCCAATACACTGCCAAAAATTTTTACTGTTAGTCTTTCTCCTAGCCTTCCTCAAAAGGATCTACAGCCTTTTACAAGAGTAACTGTTCATTAGGGAAAAGGAAATAATCAGACTTTTCTGGGATTACTGGATACTGGCTCTGAACTGACACTAATTCCAGGAGACCCAAAACATCACTGTGGCCCACCAGTCAGAGTGGGGGCAGATGGAGGTCAGGTTATTAATGGAGTTTTGGCTCACTTCCATCTCACAGTAGGTCCTCTGGGTCCCCAAACTCATTCTGTAGTGATCTCCCCAGTTCCAGATTGCATAATTGGAATAGATATACTCAGCGACTGGCAGAATCCCCACATTGGATCACTGACAAATAGAGTAAGGGCTATTATGGTAGGAAAAGCCAAGTGGAAGCCCTTAGAACTGCCCCTACCTAGGAAAATAGTAAACCAAAAGCAATACCACATTCCTGGAGAGATTGCAGAGATTACTGTCACCATCAAGGACTTGAAGGATGCAGGAGTGGTGATTCCCACCACATCCCCATTCAACTTGCCTATTTGGCCTGTGCAAAAAACAGATAGCTCTTGGAGAATGACAGTAGATTATCAAAAACTTAACCAGGTGGTGACTCCAATTGCAGCTGCTGTTCCAGATGTAGTTTCATTGCTTGAGCAAATTAACACATCTCCTGGTACCTGGTATGCAGCTATTGATCTGGCTAATGCCTTTTTCTCCATACCTGTTTCAGAGGACCACCAGAAACAGTTTGCCTTCTGCAGGCAAGGCCAGCAATACACCTTCACTTGCCTACCTCAGAGCTACATCAACTCTCCAGCCCTATATCATAACTTAGTCCGCAGGGAACTTGTTCGCCTTTCCCTTCCACAAGACATCACACTGGTCCATCACATTGATGACATTATGCGGACTGAACCTAGTAAGGAAGAAGTGTCAATGACTCTGGACTTATTGGTAAAACATTTGCATGCTAGAGGGTGGGAAATTAATCCCACAAAAATTCAGGAAACTTCCACCTCAGTGAGATTTCTAGGGTTTCACAGGTGTGGGGCATGTCAAAAGATTCCTTCTAAAGTGAAAGATAAGTTGTTGCATCTGGCTGCTCCCACAACTAAAAAGGCAGCACAATGTCTAGTAGGCCTCTTTGGAGTTTGGAGGCAACATATTCCTCATTTGGATGTGCTACTCCAGCTTATTTATCAAGTGACTCGAAAAGCTGCTAGTTTTGAGTTGGACCCAGAATAGGAGACGGCCCTGCAACAGGTTCAGGCTTCTGTGAAAGTGGCTGTGCTACTTGGGCTGTCTGATCCATCTGATCCAATGGTGCTTGAAGTGTCAGTGGCAGATAGAGGTGCTGTTTGGACTCTTCAACAGGCTTCTATTGATGAATCACAGTGCAGATCCTTAAGATTTGGAGCAAAGCCCTGCCATCCTCTGCAGATAACTACTGTCCTTTTGAGAAACAGCTTTTGGCTTGTTACTGGGCCTTAGTAGAGACTGAACGCTTAACCATGGGACACCAAGTCACCATGCGGCCTGAGCTTCCCATCATAAACTGGGTGTTGTTTGACCCACAGAGTCGTAAAGTTGGACACGCACAGCAGCACTCCATCATTAAATGAAAGTGGTGTATACGAAAGTGGGCCCAAGCAGGACCTGAAGTCACAAGTTGCATGAGGAAGTGGTCCAAATGCCCATGGTCTTCACTCCTGTCACATTACCTTCCGTCTCTTAGTCTGCACCTATGGCCTCATGGGGAGTTCCTTATGATCAGTTGACTGAAGAAGAGAAAACTCAAACCTGTTTCACAGATGGTTCTGTGTGATATGCGGGCACCACTCGAAAGTGGACAGCAGAAGCACTACAGCTCTTTTCTGGGACATCCCTGAAGGACAGTGGTGAAGGGAAATCCTCTCAATGTGCAGAACTTCAAGAAGTGCACCTGATTGTTCACTTTGCTTGGAAGGAGAAATGGCCAGATGTTTGATTGTACCCTGATTCATGAGCTGTGGCCAATGATTTGGCTGGATGGTAAGGGACTTGGAAAGAACATGACTGGAAAACTGGAGACAAGGATTTATGGGGAAGAGTTATGTAGATAGATCTCTCTTAATGGGCCAAAGAAGTGAAGACATTTGTGCCTCTTGTGAATGCTCACCAAAAGGTGACCTCAGCAGATGATGATTTTAACAATCAAGTGTATAGGATGACGTGTTCTGTGGAAACCAGTGATCCTCTTTCCCCAGCTACTCCTATCATTGCTCAATGGGCTTATGAACAAAGTGGTCATGGTGGAGGGATGGAAATTATGCATGGTCCCAGCAACATGGATTTCCACTCACCAAGGCTGAGTTGGCTACAGCCACTGCTGAGTGCCCAATCTACCAGCAGCAGAGACCAACACTGTGTCCCTGATATGGCACCATCCCTTGAGGTGATCAGCCAGAAACCTGCTGGCAAGTTAATTACTCTGGACCACTTCCATCATGGAAAGGGCAGCATTTTGTCCTTAGTGGAGTAGACACTTACTCTGGATATGGATTTGCCTTCCCTGCATGCAATGCTTCTGCCAAAACTACCATCAGTGGACTTACAGAATGCTTTATCCGCTATCACGGTATCCCGCATAGCTTTGCCTCAGATCAAGGGACTCACTTCACAGCAAACAAAGTGCAGCAGTGGGCCCATGCTCATGGAATTCACTGGTATTACCATGTTCCTCATCATCCTGAAGCAGCTGGCTTGATAGAACGATGGAATGGCCTTCTAAAGACCATAGCACCAGCTAGGTGATAATACCTTGCAGTGTTGGGGCAATGTTCTCCAGCAGGCTGTATATGCTCTAAACCAGCATCCAATATATGGTGCTGTTTCTCCCATAGCCAGGATTCATGGGTCCAGTAATCAAGGGGTGGAAGTGGGAGTTGCACCACTCACTATTACCCATAGTGACCCACTTGCAAGATTTTTGCTTCCTGTCCTGTAGGTCTAGAGGTCTTAGTTCCAAAGGGAGGAATGCTCCCACCTGGCAACACATCACTGGATTCCACTGAACTGGAAGCTAAGAGTGCCACCTGACCACTTTGGGCTCCTTATGATTCTGGATCAACAGGCAAAGAAGGGAGTCACCATACTGGCTGGTGTGACTGATCCTGACTACCAGGGGAAAATCAGATTGATACTACATAATGGAGGTAAAGAAGAGTACGTCTGGAATGCAGGAGATCCCTTAGGGCGTCTCTTAGTACTACCATGCCCTGTGATTAAAGTCAATGGAAAACTACAGCAACCCAATTCCAACATGACTACTAATGACCCAGACCATTCAGGAATGAAGGTTTGGGTTACCCCACCAGGCAAAGAACAATGACCAACTGAGGTGCTTGCTGAGGGCAAAGGGAATATAGAATGGGTGGTGGAAGAAGGTAGTTCTAAATACCAGTTATGACCACGTGACCAGTTGCAGAAATGGGGACTCTGATTGTTACGAGTATTTCTGCTTTGTATGTGTGCATCAAATATTTTTGTTTCCTTTATTCATAAAATATAAGATGTAAACAGGGCTAGTACATTCTTGATTGTACTTGTGTTAGTTGTTATCATGTTAGTTGCAAGTATGACTTTATAATTGTCTTTATTCAGAGATTATGTATGGTTTAAGGAGATGTGTGCATGTGCCGAGTTGACAAGTGGTGGACTCTGATGGTTAAGATTGTGTGGGAACGTGGCTGGGCCATGATTCTCAGTGTTTATGTGTGATCACTCCCATGACTGAATATGCTGTGAGTAGCCAATCAGTTGAAAGGGAGTTTCCTTGGAGGTGTGGCCTGCATCTGAATATAAGCAGACATTCTGGCTTTTTGCTCGCTCTATATCCTGCAGCTGCCTCCTGTTCGTCTGACCTCCAGTTCTTGGGACTTGAGCTATCAGCTTAGCTGCTGATCTTGGGATTCATCTACCTTTACAGCCTGTGAGTAGAGCCCTGCTGTCAGACCTACTGATTTTGGGTTCGCCAGCCCTTCAGCTACATGAATCAGGAAAAGCCTCTTTCCTAATCCACAGACTTGGGATATTCCAGGCTCTACAACTGTGTGAGCTGTTTCTCTGATATAAATCTCTCTCTGTATATATTTATATGCTTCATCAGCTTTGCTTCTCTAGAGAACCCAGCCTAAGACATAAGCCAGCCAATCTGTGGCACTTTGTTATAGTAGTCTTAGAAAACTGATACCTGATATATTATCTTTTTATTTATTGTTCAGTTCTATTTACTAAAATTTTGTTTAAAAAGATTACATTGATGTATATCAGGGATATTCGTCTGTAGTTTTAATTTCTTGTATCGTCTCTTTGTCTGGTTTTGGCAGAAAAGGAAAGCTGGGCTCTCTCCTCTTCAATTTTCTAGAAGATTTTTATGTCAAATTGGCATTATTGTATCTTCATTAAATGCTTGATAAATAAAATTTACCAGTGAAGCTATCCAACACTAGAGTTTTCTTTGTGGCAAGATTTTTAACTATAAGTTCAATTTCTTTAATAGATATAGGGCTGTTCAGGTTTTCTGTGTCTTCTTTTTTAAAAATTTTATTTATTTTGTTGTTGTTGAGAATACACACAGCAATACATACACCAGTTCAACAGTTTCTACATGTACAATTCGGTGACATTGATTACATTCTTCAAGTTGTGCAACCATTTTCACCCTCTTTTTCTGAGTTGTTCCTCTCTCATTATCACGAACTCACTGCCCCCAAGGTCTATGTCTTCTTGAGTTAGCTTTGGTTGTTTGTGTCTTTTAAGGAATTTGTCCATTTCATCTAAGTTTTAAAATTTATTGGCATAAAGTGGCTCACCCCGTTGCTGTTGAGTTAGTTCCGACTCATAGTGACCCTATAGGACACGGTAGAACTGCCCCATAGAGTTTCCAAGGAGTGCCTGGTGGATACGAATTGCCGACCTTTTGGTTGGCACCCTGAGCTCTTAACCACTACACCACCAGGGTTTCCAAAGTAGCTTATAATATTCCTTAATTATAACCCCTTTAAAATTATAGAAACTGTAGTGATGCCACTTCTCTCATTCTTTTTTTTTTTTTGTACTTTAGATGAAGATTTACAGAATAGTTTCTCATTAAACAGTACACATATTGTTTTATGACAATGGTTAACAACCCCACGACATGTCAACACTGTCCCTTCTCAACCTTGGGTTCCGTATTACCAGCTTTCCTGTCCTATACTGCCTTCTAGTCCTTGTCCCTGGACTGTTGTGCCCCATCAGTCTTATGTTGTTTTATGGGGCTGTCTAATCTTTGGCTAAATGCTGAACCTCATTAGTGACTTCATTACTGAGCTAAAAGGATGTCCGGAGGCCATACTCTTCGGGTTTCTCCAGTCTCTGTCAGGCCATTAAGACTGCTCTTTACGTGTGAGTTAGAATTTTGTTCTACATTTTTCTCGAGACCTGTCCGAGATCCTCTGTTGTGATTCCTGTCAGAGCAGTCAGTGGTGGTAGCCAGGCATCATCTACTTGTACTGGACTCAGTCTGGTGGATGCCGTGGTGGTTGTGGTCCATCAGTACTTTGGACTAATCTTTTCCTTGTATTTTGTTTTCTTCATTCTCCCTTGCTCGTGAAGGGGTGAGACCAGTGGAGAATCTTAGATGGCTACTTACAGGCCTCCAAGACGCCAGATGCTACTCACCAAAGTAGAATGTAGAATATTGTCTTTATAAACTGTGTTATGCCAATCAAGCTAGATGTTCCCTGAGACCACGGTCCCCACAGCCCTCAGCCCAGAAATTCAGTCCCTCAGGGAGTTTGGATGTGTCTATGAAGCTTCCATGACTTTTTCTTGTACAAGCTGTGACAGCTTCTCCAGTATTTTGAACTGTCTTACCCTTCACCTAAGTTACCACTTATCTATTGTCTACGTCGTATTCCCACCCCCCACCCCTCTCATCCCTCATAGCCAACAAAGATAGTCTCTTTTTGTATGTAAAATTTTTCATGAGTTTTTATGGTAGAGGTCTCATACAATATTTGTCCTTTTGTGATTGACTTATTTCACTCAGCATAATGTCCTCCAGTTTCATCCATGTTATGAGATGTTTCACAGATTCATCATTGTTCCTTATTGTTGCATAATACTCCATTGTGTGTATGTACCATAGTTTGTTTATCCATTCATCTGTTGATGGGCTTCTAGGTTGTTTCCATCTTTTTTTTTTTAATTTTTTTATTGTACTTTAGATGAAGGTTTACAGAACAAATAGTTTCTCATTAAACAGTACACATATTGTTTTGTGACATTGGTTAACAACCCCATGACATTTCAACACTCTCCCTTCTTGACCTAGAGGACCTTTTTTTTGGTGAAAATATACATAGCCAATGTTACACCATTTTGGAAGTTTCTACATGTACAATTCAGTGACATCGATTACATTCTTCCAGTTTTGCTGCTACTCTCACTATCGTTTTCCAAATTATTCCATCACCATTGTCTTCAACTCACTGTCTCCTAGGCTTCCCATCAAACCTTTTGAGTTGCTGTTGTCAGTTTGATCTCACATAGATAATTCTTTTTTTTTTTTTTTGTACCTTAGATGAAGGTTTGCAGAACAAATAGTTTCTCATTAAACAGTACACATATTGCCCTATGACAATGGTTAACAACCCCACGACATGCCAACTCTGTCCCTTCTCAACCCTGGGTTCCCCTCCTGCCTTCTAGCCCTTGTCACCTGGACTGCTGTGCTTCATTAGTCCTGTTTTGTTTTATGAGGCTGTCCAATCCTGGGCTGAACGGTGAACTTCGGGAGGGGCTTCCCCACTGAGCTAAAAGAGTGTCCGGGGGCCATACTCTCGGGGTTTTGCCAGTCTGTCAGGCCAGTAAATCTGGTCTTTTTCTATGAGTTAGAATTCTGTTCTACATCCTTTTCCAGCTCTGTCCAGGACCCTGTATTGTGACCCTGGTCAGAGCAGTCAGTTGTGGTAGCCAGGCACCATCTAGCTGTACTAGACTCAGTCTGGTAGAGGCCGTGGTAGCTGTGGTCCATTAGTCCTCTGGACTAATCTTTTCTTTGTAGCTTGTTCACTTCATTCTCCCTTGATCCCGAAAGGGTGAGACCCAGTGGAGTATCTTGGATGGCTGCTCACAGGCTTTTAAGACCTCAGATGCTATTCACCAAGGTAGAAAGTAGAACATTGTCTTTATAAACTGTATTATGCCAATTGAGCCAGACTTTCCCTGAGGCCATGGTCCCCACAGCCCTCTGCCCAGCAATTCACTCCCTCAGGGAGTTTGGAAGTGTCTATGGAGCTTCCATGACCTTTCCTTGTACAAGTTGTGCTAGCTTCCCCAGTAATGTGTACTGTCTTTCCCTTCACCAAAGTTACCACTTATCTATTTAGTCCCCCCCCCCCCACTCCTCCCATACCTTGTAACCAACAAAGATTGTTTCTTTTAGTGTATAAACTTTTACATGAGTTATACAGGACAGGTCTCATACAATATTTGTCCTTTTGTGATTAACTTATTTCACTCAGCATAATGTCCTCCAGTTTTGTTCCTCTTACTCTCCTGTGCTGAGTTCCTTTTGTTCATAGATTTTTTTTTTCATTTCTTTTGGTTTTGTAGGTTTTGTTTTTACTGAGACTTTATGTTTTTCTTCTTTATTTTGATGAGTAGTTTTGTTAACTTTCTTTGTGGTTACCTTGAAATTTACCCTTATCTTCCGAGATTTGAACCAGTCTATTATTACTTGGTATCGCTTGACTTCCTCTCCATTAGAAGGTTCTGTATCTACACTGTTTATTCCCTCTTTTATTGTTCTGGTGCCATTGTCATTTACAGATTTACCTCTCTGGTTCCCTTTTGTAATTCTTTTGGTTTTGCATAGTCTTTAAGAGTTCATTTCCTAGGTTGGTCTCTGGCTAGTATGATCTTGTGTCCTATATTCAGCCTGTGGTCTGATACTGTTTTTTCTCAGATGCAAGGTCTTCCTTTAATAAGTCTCATAAGTTTGGTTTGGTTTTTACATAGTCCCTTAGTTTCTGTTTATCTGGAAATGATTTAACTTCACCATCATATTTGAATGAGAGTTTTGCAGGATATATTATTCTTGGCTGGCAATTTTTTTCTTTCAAGGTTTTATATATGTCATCCCATTGCTTTCTTGCCTGCATGGTTTCTGCTGAATAATCCGAGCTTTGTCTTATTGTTTCTCCTCTGTATGTGACCTTTTGTTTTTCCTGAGCTGCTCTTAGGATTCTTTGATTGTCTTTGGTTTTAGTGAGTGCTGTTATGATAAGTCTTGCTGATTTTCTTTTGCTATCCTATATGGGGTTCGTTGAGCTTCTTGGATAGTCAGGTTTTCATCTTTCATGATATTGAGGAAGTTTTCTGTCAGCAATTCTTCAATGATCCTCTCTGTGTCTTCTGTTTTCTCTCCCTGTTCTGGAACTCCGCTTTTGATTTTATGCCACATAATTCTCAGGGTCTCTTCTTTTTAGTTTGTTCTTTTTTCTGATTTTTCCTCAAAAAAGTTGTATCCAAGTGTTTGTCTTCAATTCTGCTGATCCTGTTTTCCACTGTTTCAAACTCACTCCTCAGCCCTTCTATGACTGTCCATTTCTGAAATCTTGTTGTTTATCTTTTGGATTTCTAATTGTTGTTTTGTATAATTTCCAGTTGTGAATTTATGTTGGCTTTTTGTTCCTGCATTATTTTCCAGAATTCTTCCATTTTCTTGTCTGTATTTCCCATGAATTTGTCTGCATTTTCCATGAATTTGTGTATTTTTTCCTCCTTTTTGTCTGATTTTTGTTTCAACTCTTGGATAATTCTGAGTATTAGAGATTTGAATCCCCTATCAGGTAGTTCTAGTGCCTTTTCTTCTACTGGAAAGTCATCTGGTGTTTTATTTTGGACACCTACTTGAACCATCCCGTCCTGTTTTCATAAATGTTTTGATATTGTCTGCTGTCTTCGGGGCATTCCATAGTTATTTTTTTTCATTTATTGATTGTAGATTTGTTTGTTTCATTCATTTTGTTTTTTATTTGGCTATGTCTGAGCAGGCGGGCTCTGTGTTCCTTGTTGTTTGCTCTTCTGTGGGCATGATACTTTTCGCCTTTTTCTCCAATTAGCAGTGTCAGTCACTCAGATGTGGTACAGCAGGGCAGGTCTAGCTGAAGAGGAGTTGCTGGGATGGGTTGTTTGTGGCACTTACTACAGCCACCAGGGCGAGTCGGTAATCCGTGCAGGGCAGGTTCTGGTAAACCATACCTGTGCTGCTTGGTGGTGTGATGTTAAGTGCACAGTGCAGGTAGGCAGGATGGAGGGGGGAGATTGTGATGTGTGGATCTAAGATGGGTATGGGAGAGAGGAGAGAGGAACAGGAGCCAAAAACATACAAACAAAAAAGAGTGCTATGCGAGCTTGCCATTGTAGTGGAGAGATGAGAGACTGAAATGGAGAAAAACAAAAAGGGGAAGAAGAAGAAAAGAAAAGAATGAATAAATAAAAACTAGAAAGAAAAAAGAACAGCAAAGCTCCCAGGGCTCCCACCAGTGTGGCTACAAGGTCTGGGGAAGTTGTTCCCAGGTTTTGAAGTACAGCCTGGCTAGGAGGCGTAGAGGTATTCAGTGCTAGGTATCCAGGGGACAGGAAGAGAAGAAAGGTATAGAGAGACGAGAAACTGAGCAATGAAGAAAGACAAAAAGGGAAAAAGAGGGAAAACAAAACAAAACAAATTAAAAAAAAAAAGAACAAGAACCCCCCGCCAAAAAAAAAAAAACAGGAAAAAAGAAATGCCCTCAGGGATCCCTCTGTGCATCTGCACAAGCTGAGGGGATAGGTCCTAAGCTGCGCAGCACTGCCTGGCCAGAACAGGCTCCCAACTTAAGAAAAAAAAACGAAAACAAACAAATAATTGAAAACAAACAAACAAAAAAGCCCCAGGATCCCACCAGCGTGGCAGCACGGACTGGGAAATAGTTCCACACTTGAATAGAGCTCCACAGCCCCTCAGGAAGAAGCAAAGTTGGCACACGGAGCCAGATATTTGAGCCAAAGGAGGGGGAGGTGGTGAGAGGTAAGGAAGAAATCAAAAGAAGCGGAAAAAAGCAACACTGGCAGCCAACAAATGGCACTCGGGGAGTCGGCCAGTGAGGGTGGGTGGAATCCAAGCAGACAGTGCTTCCCAGCCAAAAGACTGTGGCCTTGGGAAGCAGAGGAGTCCGAGTGGTAGTGAAGAAAGGTGGGGGGTGGGAAAGCTTATATCCCCAGTTACCGGTTGTTCTGTCTCCTGCTGGAAGCTCCATGAAGCTGTTTTCTCGTACCCCCTATTTGCTGGTCTCTGATAGGAGTCGAAGATGGCGGATCCATGCTGCATTAGCTGATAGGGGACCTCTCCATGTATGTCTCCTCGCTCTCTGTTCTCTGTCAGTTTCTTATTCCATTTGGTGCTTGGCTGAGTTCTTTATCTCCTCATTTGATGTTTAGTGTTTCAGGATTGCTGTTTTGTCTCTTTGGCTTAGTTTTTTGGATCTTCGCTGTGGAGGTATGCCGTGGTGCTTCTGCCTAGAGTGCCATGTTCTGTTTCCATCTTTTTGCTATTGTGAACAATGTTGCAATGAATATGAGTGTGCACGCATCTATTCATGAGACAGCTCTTATTTCTCTAGGATATATTCCCAGGAGTGGGATTGCTGGATGGTATGGTGTTACTATTTCTAGCTTTCTAAGGAAGCACCATATTGTTTTCCAAAATGGTTGTATCATTTTGCATTCCCACCAGCAGTACATAAGAGTTACAATCTCCCCGCAGCCTTTCCAACATTTGTTATTTCCAGTGTTTTTGGTTCATGCCAGTAATGCTGGGGTGAGATGGTATCCCACTGTGGTTTTAATATGCTTTTCTCTAAGGGCTAGTGATTGCGAGCTTTTCCTCATGTGTCTGTTGGCTGCTTGAATGTCTTCTTTGGTGAATGTCTGTTCATTTACTTTGCTCATTTTTTAATTGGTTTATTTGTCTTTTTGTTGTAGAAGTATTGGATTTTCTTGTAGATTTTAGAGATTAGAACTTTGTCTGACTTGTAATGTCCAAACATTTTTTCCCAATCTGTAGGTTCTCTTTTTACTCTTTTGGTGAAGCCTTTTGATGAGCATAAGTGTTTAATTTTTTGAAGATCCAAGTTATCTAGCTTATCTTCTGGAGTTTGTGTGTTTTTGGTTATGGTTTGTAACCTGTTAATGCTGTGTATTAGGGCCTGTAGCATTGGTCCTAATTTTTCTTCTATGAACTTTATAGTTTTTGGCTTTATATTTAGGTCTCTGATACTTTTTGAATTAGTTTTTATATATGGTGTGAGGTATGGGTCTTGTTTATTTTTTTTGCAGGTGGACATCCAGCTTTGCCAGCACCATTTGTTAAAAAGTCTGTCTATTCCCCATTTGATGGACTTTGGGCCCTTGTCGAAGATCAGATGACCATAGGTGGATGGATTTATATCTGAGTTCTCCATTTGGTTCCATTGGTCAATGTATCTGTCACTGTACCAGTACTAGGCTGTTCTGGCTACCATAGCTGTATAGTAGGTTCTGAGATCAGGTAGTGCAAGTCCTCCTACTTTATTCTTCTTATTCGATAGTGCTTTGCTTATACGGAGCTTCTTCCCTTTCCATATAAAGTTAATGATTAGTTTTTCCATCTCTTTAAAGAATGTTGTTGGCATTTGGGTCAGGATTGCATTTTATTTGTAAATTGCTTTGGGTAGAATTGTCATTTTCACAATGTTGAGTCTACCTGTCCATGAGCATGTTATGTTTTTCCATTTATGTAGATCCCTTTGGGTTTCTTGCAGTATTGTTTTGTAGTTTTCTTTGTATAGGTCTTTTACATCCCTGGTTAGATTTATTCCTATTTTATTTTTTTAGGGGCTATTATAAATGGAATTGTTTTCCTGATTTTCTTTTCATTGTTCTCTTTATCGGTGTGTAAGAATACAACTGATTATTTTTATGTTTATCTTGTATCGGGCTACTCTGCTGAATCTTCCTATTATTTCCAGTAGTTTTCTCGTGGAGTCTTTAGGGTTTTCTATGTATAGTATCATATCATCTGCAAACAGGGACAGTTTAACTTCTTCATTACCAGTTTGGATGCCCATTATTTCTTTTTCTTGCCTTATTGCTCTAGCTAGGACTTCCAGCACAATGTTAAATAGGAGTGGTGATAAAAGGCATCCTTGTCTTGTTTCTGTTCTTACGGGGAGTGTTTCAGCCTCTCTCTATTAAGATGATGTTGGCTGTTGGTTTTACAATGATGCCCTTTATTATGTTGAGAAATTTCCCTTCTATACCTGTTTTATTGAGAGTTTTTATCAGGAATGGGTATTGGACTTTGTTGAATGCCTTTTCTGTGTCAGTTGAGATGATCCTGTGATTCTTTTCTTTCCTTTCATGTATGTGGTCGATTATGTTCATTGATTTTCTAATGTTGAACCATCCTTGCATACTTGGTATGAATCGTACTTGATTGTGATGTTTTATTTTTTTGATATGATGCTGAATTCTCTTGACTAAAATTTTGTTGAGATTTTTTGCACCTATATACACAAGCAATATTGGTCTGTAATTTTCTTTTTTGGGGGGTTTTCCTGGTTTTGGTATGAGGGTGATACTGGCTTCATAGATTGAACTTGGAGGTGTCGATTCCTTTTCTATGTTCTGAAATAGTTTGAGTAGTACTGGTATAAACTCTTCTCTGAATGTTTGCTAGAATTCTCCAGTGAAGCCATCTTGGCCAGGGCTTTTTTTGGTTGGGAGTTTTTTTATTACCTTTTCAATCTCTTCTCTTGTTATGGGTCTCTTCAGATTTTCACCATCACTTTGTGGTAGTTCGGGTAATGCGTTTCTAGATATTTATCCGTTTCCTCCAGGTTTTCAAATTTGTTGGAGTATGGTTTTTCATAATACTCTGTTATGATCCTTTTTATTTCAGTTGGGTCTGTTGTAATGTCCCCCATTTCACTTCTTATATGGGTTATTTGCATCCTCTCCGTTTTTCTTTTGTCAGTCTGGCCACTGGTTTGTTGATTTTTTTGATCCTTTCAAAGAACCAACTTTTGTTTTTTTGATTCTTTCTATTGTTTTTCTATTCTCTATTTCATTTATTTCTGTTCTGATCTTTATTATTTCCTTTCTTCTAGTGGCTGTGGGCTTTTTTTTGCTGTTCTGTATTTGTTTGAATTCTGTAGTTAATGTTTTGATTTTGTCCCTTCTTTTTTGATGTGTGCATGTATTGCTATAAATTGTCCTCTAAGGACTGCCTTTGCTGTGTCACAAAGGTTTTGGCATGATGTGTTTTCATTCTCGTTTGGTTCCAGAAATTTTTTGATTCCATCTCTGATTTCTTTTATTACCCAGTGGTTTGTAAGCAGGGTGTTATTCAGTTTCCATGTAATTGATTTTTTTTTTCTTGCTCTTCCTGTTGTTAATTTCTACCTTGATGGCATTGTGGTCAGAGAAGATACTTTGTATTATCTCAACATTTTGGATCTTGTTGAGGATTGCTCTGTGGCCTAAGATGCGGTCTATTCTGGATAACATTGCATGTGCATTGGAAAAGAATGTGTGCTTTTCACCTGTAGGGTGAAGTGTTCTGTATACGTCTACGGGGTCAAGTTGGCTGATTGTGCCCTTTAGGTCTTCTGTATCTTTGCTGAGTTTCTTTTTAGTTGTTCTGTCCTTTACCAAGAGTGGTGTGTTGAAGTCTCCTTCTATTATTGTGGACTTGTCAATTTCTCTTTTCAGTGCTGTTAGAGTTTGTTTTATGTATTTGGGAGCCCTGTCATTGGGTGCGTAGATGTTTGTTATGGTTATGTCTTCATGACGGATCATCCCCTTCATCATTATATAGTGTTCTTCTTTGTCTTTTATGGTGGATCTTGTTTTAAAGTCTATTTTATCTGAGACTAGTATTGCCACTCCTGCTCTTTTTTGGTAGCTGTTGGCTTGATATGTTTTTTCCCATCCTTTGATTTTTAATAAATTTCCATCTTTGTTTCTAAGGTGTGTCTCTTGTAGATAGCATATTGATGAATCCTGTGTTTTTATCCATTCTGTCATTCTCTGTCTCTTTATGGGTGCATTTAGGACATTTACATTCAGTGTAATTATTGATAGGTGAGAGTTTATTGCTGTCATTTTGTAGTGCTTTTTTTTTTTTTTGTGGGGCTGACTTTTTCTTTGTTACTCTTACTCTCCTGTGCTGAATTCCTTTTGTTGGTGGATATTTTTTTCATTTCTTTTGGTTTTGTTTTTTCTGAGACTTTATGTTTTTCTTCTTTATTTTGATGATTAGGTTTGTTAACTTTCTTTGTGGTTACCTTACAATTTACCCATATCTTCCTATGTTTGAACCATTCTATTTTTACTTGTTATTGCCTTGCCTTCTTCTCCATTAGAAGGTTCTATATCTACACCGTTTATTCCCTCTTTTATTATTCTGATGTTGTTGTCATTTACAGACAAACCTCTCTGGTTTCCTCTTGTAATTTTTTTGGTTTTGGATAGTCCTTGAGAGTTCGTTTCCTAGGTTGATATCTGACTGGTACGATTCTGCATCCTAGATTCAGCCCGTGGTCTGATGTTGTTTGTTCTCAGACCGAAGGACTCCCTTTAACAATTCTTGTAAGTTTGGTTTGGTTTTTACTTGGTCCCTTAATTTCTGTTTATCTGGAAATGTCCTAATTTCACAGTCATATTTGAATAAGAGTTTTGTAGGATATATTACTCCTGGCTGGCAATTTTTTTCTTTCACGGTTTTATATATGTCATCCCACTGTCTTCTTGCCTGCATGGTTTCTGCCAAATAATCCGAGCTTTGTCTTATTCTTTCTCCTCTGTATGTGACTTTTGGTTTTTCTCGGCCTGCTCTCAGGATTACTTTTTTGTCTTTGGTTTTAGAGATTGTGATTATGATATGCCTGATGATTTTCTTTTGGGGTCTATCATATATGGGATTCATTGAGCTTCTTGGATGGTCAGCTTTTCGTCTTTCATGATACTGAGGAAGTTGTTTGTCAGCAGTTCTTCAGTGATCCTCTGTGTGTTTTCTGTTTTGTCCTCTTGTTCTGGAACTCTGATCACTTGAAAATTTTTGCTTTTGATTGTATCCCAGATAATTTTCAGGGTTTCTTCATTCTTTTTTCTGATTTTTCCTCAAACAGAGTTGTAGCCAAGTGTTTGTCTTCAATTTCACTGATCCTGTCTTCCATCATTTCAAACCTGCTCCTCACCCCTTCTATGACACTGTTCATTTCTGAAATCTTGTTGTTTATCTTTTGAATTTCTAATTTTTGTTTTTTTATGATGTCTAGTTGTGAATTTATTTTATCATTTTGTCCCTGTATTATTTTTCTGAATTCTTCCATTTTTTGTCTGTCTTTTTCAAGAATTTGTCTATTTTTTCCTCACTTTTGTCTGCTTTTTGCTTCAATTCTTGGATAGCTCTGAATAATAGAGATTTGAATCCCCTCTCAGGTAGTTCTAGTGCCTTTTCTTCTACTGGAAAGTCATCTGGTGTTTTCTTTTGGACACCTACTGGAACCATCCTGTCCTGTTTTTTAAAATATATTTTGATATTGTCTGCTGTCTTTGGGACATTCAATAGTTATTTTCCTCATTTATCTATTGTAGATTTGTTTCTTTCATCCTGCTTTTTTGTTTTATTTGGTTATGTCTGAGCAGGTGGTCTGTGTATTCTTTGTTGTTTGCTCATCTGTTGGCATGATTCTTTTCACTTCTTTCTCCAATGGGCAGGGTCAATCGTTCAGGTATGGTACAGCAGGACAGGTCCAGCTGAATGGGAATTGCTGGGATGGGTTGTTTGTGGCACGTACTAGGGCCAACAGGATAGGCAGGGAATCAGTGCAGTGCACGTTCTGGTAGGCTGTGCCTGTGCTGCTCAGAGGCGTGATGTCCAGTGCACAGTGCAGGTAGGCAGGAAGGAGGGGGGAGATTGTGATGTGTGGAGCTAAGACGGGTATGGGAAAAAGGAGAGAGAGGATAGATGATCAGGAGGCAAAAACATACAAAGAAACAAAGAAACAAAAAAGAGTGCTAAGGGAGCTTGCCACTGTAGTGGAGACATGAGAGACTGATAAATAGAGAAAAACAAAAAGAAAAAAAGAAAAAGTGTAAAAGAAAAAAATGAATTAATAAAAATTAGAAAAAAAGAAAAGAAAAGAAAAGCCCTCAGGGATCCCACTGGTGGAGCTGAGAGGATTGGGGAAGTTGCTCCCAGGCCGTGAAGTACAGCCTGTCTAGAAAGAGTAGAGGTGTCACACAGCACCAAGTATTCAGGAGAGAGGAAGAGAAGGTAAGTATAGAGTGACAAGATACTGAGAAATGAAGAAAGACAAAAAAGGGAAAAGAGAGGAAACAAAGAAACAATCCCCCCCAAGAAAACAGTAAAAACAAAACCAAGAAAAAAGAAATGACCCCAGGGAGACCACTGCTCGTGTGTGCAGAGTAAGGGAGTAGCTCCCAAGCTGTCCAGTACTGCCCCTCTAGAAGGGGCTCCCAAGCTGAGAAAAGAAAAAAACAAACAAACAAACAAATCAAAACAAACAAACTAAAAAAGCCCTGGGGATCCCACCAGTGTGGCATCATGTGGTGGGAAGCAGTTTCACAATGGAGTGGTGTTTTGCAGCCTTTCAGGAAGAATCAAAGATGGCGCACAGGGTCAGGTATTTGAGAGAAAGGAGAAGGCGGTGGCGAGAGGTATGGAAGAAATCAAAAGAAGCAGAAGAAAGCAACATCAGCAGCCAACAAGTGGCACCCAGGGAGCTGGCCAGTGTGGGCAAGTGGAATATAAGTGGCACCGGGGTGAAGCAACTGCTTCCCGGCCAAGAGACTGTGGCCGCAGGAAACAGAGGAGGCCAAGTAGGGGTGCAGAAGGGTTGGGGGTGGGAAAGTGTATGTCTCTGGTTACCAGTTGTTCTGTCTCCTGCTGGAAGCGCCATGAAGTTGCTTTCTCGTACACCCTTTTCACCAGTCTCCAATAGGAGTCCTATATGGCAGATCTGTGCTGCATTAGCTGATAGGGGACCTCTGCTTGTATTTCTCCTCTCTCTCTGTTCTCTGTCAGTTTCTTATTCCATTTTGTGCTTGACTGAGTTCTTTATCTCTACATTTGATGCTTAGGGTTTCAGGATTGACATTTGCTTCTGTTTAACTTAGTTTTTCAGATCTTTGCTGTGGAGGGACAGTGTGGTGCTTCTGTTTATAGTGCCATGTTGCCCTGAAGTCTCTCTCATTCTTTAGATTGATAATTTGGGTCCTTTCTCTTTTTTTCCCTTATCAGTCTAACTACCAGTTTATCAGTTGTATTGATCCTTTCAAACAATCAGCATTTTGTTTAATTGGGTTTCTCTATTGTTTTTATGTTTATGTTTGCTTACTTTGATTTTCATTTGCTCTTCTTTTTCTAGTTTTTAATGATAGAAGCAGAAGTAATTGATTTGAGACTTTTCTTCTTTTCTAATATAGGTGGTTAAACTCATTGCCACGATGTTGATTCTGACTCACAGCCACCTTAGAGGACTGAGTAGAACTGCCCATAGGACAGTAAATCTTTGTGGAAGCAGATTGCCACATCTTTCTCCCATGGAGTGGCTGATGGGTTCAAACCACCAACTGTTTAGTTAGCAGCCAGGTGCTTAACCACTGCACCACAATATAGGTGGTTAGTGCTAACAAAATTTCCCCTGAGTACTGCTTTGCTACACCTCAAAAATTTGGATATGTTGTGATTTCATTTTTATTTAGTTCAAAATATTTTCCAATTTCCCTTTTGATCTCTTTGTGTCTCATTGGTTATTTGCAAGTGTCACATTTCCCCAAACATTTGGAGGATATTTTTCCTTTTACAATTTCTAATTTATTCCCATTGTGATCAGAGAACATAATCTCATATGACTTGAATCTTTTTAATTTATTAAGACTATTTTAAGGCCCAGAATATGGTCTATCTTGGTATGTCTTCCATATGCACTTGAAAAGAATGTGTACTGTGCTGTTGTTGGGTGGAATGTTTTATAAACATCAACTAGGTCAAAGTGGTTGATAGTGCTGTCTGTTTCTCTTTGCAGTTCTATCAATTTTTTCTTCATGTATTTTGAAGCAGTTATTAGGTGCATAAACATTTAGGATTGTTCTGTTCTCTTGATGAATTGGCTCCTTTATTATTGTGAAATGACCCTTTTTATTGCTGATAATATTCTTTTCTCTGAAATCTACTTTTTATGTCAATGTAGACATTCTAGCTTTCTTTTGATTAGTATAAGCATAGTATATCATTTCTATGCTTATACTTCTAAAATTTTTGTGTCATTATATTTATAGTGGGTTTCTTGAAGGGAGCACATAATTGAATCTTGCATTTGTATCCAATTTGACAATATATGACTTTAATTAAGGTGTTTATGACCAATTTACAGTTAATGTGATTATAGGTTTGGTTGGATTAAATCTACCATCTTACTTTTTGTTTTCTATTTGTCCCATCTGTTCTTTGTTCCATTTTTTCTCGTCTTCTTTTTGGCCTTCTTTTGAGTTAATTGAGTATTTTATTATTCCATTTATCTTCTTTGTTGGTTTATTAGTGGTTACTCTTTGTTTAGTTGTTGCTTTTGGTTTTATACTATACATCTTTAATTTATCATAGCCTTTCTTCAAGTTATACTGCTTCACATAGTCTATAAGAACCTTACAATGGAATTCTTGCATTTGTTCTCTCTCAGCATTTGTGCCATTTTTGTCATATATTTTACTTTAATATATGTTGTAAACCCCATAGTACATTGTTATTATTTTTACTTCAAGCAACTGATTATCTTTTAAATCATTTTAAATAATACAGAAAAGGTTGTACTCATGTAGTTACCATTTCCAGTGCTCTATATTCCTTTGTACAAATCCAGGTTGTCATCTGGTACGATTTTCCTTTTGTAAGAAGAACTTCCTTTAACATTTCTTTTACTGCAGGTTTGTTGGTGATGAATTCTTTATCGTTTGTATGTTTGACAAAGTCTTTATTCCATTTTCGTTTTGAAAGATATTTTTGCTGGGTAAAGAATTCTAGTTCAACATTTTTTCCTTTGAGTACTTTTTAGATGTTGCTACACTATCTTCTCACTTACATAATGCCTGACAAGAAATATTTATCATCCTTATCCTTATTGTTATTCCTTTGTACGTAATGTCTCTTTTTTCTCTGGCTTCTTTTAAGATTTGCCTTTATCATGGCTTTGAGCAATTTGAGTATGATGTCCCTTAGTGTAGTTCCTTTATTATTATTATTATTTTTTGTGCTTGAAGTCTGTTGAGCTTCTTGGATCTATAAAACCCATTGCCGTGGAGTCAATTCCAACTCAGCAACCCTATAGAACAGAGTAGACCTGCCCTATGAGATTTTCAAGGCTGTAATCTTTATGGAAGCAGACTGTCACATCTTTCTCCTGCGGAGTGGCTGGTGGGTTCAAAGCACCAACCTTTTCAGTTAGCAGCTGAGCACCACCAGGGCTCCTTCTTAGATTTATAGGTTTATATTTTTCATCAAATTTGGAAAAAATTTTAGAAATTACTTCTCCAAATATTTTGTTTCCATTCCTTGCCTTCTCACTTTCAGGAATTCCAATTACACAGGTATATGGCTGATTGAACTTGTACCACTGTTCAATGATGCTTTGCTTATTATTTTCTTAGTCTTTTTTTTTTTTACCCTCTCTGTTTCATTTTTGATAGTACTTATTGCTATGTCTCCAAGTTTGCTTATCTTTTCTTCTGTGATATCTAATCTGATGTTAATCCCATCCAGTGTATTTTCATCTCAGATATTTTAGTTTTCATCTGTAGAAGTTCAATTAAAAAAAAAATCTTTCTTGTTTCTATTTAATATGTTCAGTTTTCTAGCTTTTTGAAAATATGGAATACAGTTATCATAACTAATGTATTTATTTACTAATTCTATCATCAATGTATTTTTTGTTTCATTGATTTTTCTTATTATGGGTTTTATTTTCTTGGATGTTTGAATGTCTGGTCATGTTTTTAGTAGATGCCTGATACTATAAATTTTATTTGTGGGATGCTGGGTGTTTTTGCATTCTAAAAATTATTCTTTCACTTTGTTTTAGAATGTGGTTAAGTTATTTAAAAATAGTTTGATCCTTTTGGGTGTTGCTTTTAGGTTTTATTTGGCAGTACCAAAGCAACATTTAGCCTAATTTTTTCCCACTAGTGAGGTCCCATCAGTTATGAAGTTTTCCATTCTGGATGCTGGGAATAGCCACTATTCCAGGCCTTTATGAGCCTTGAGGGTTGTTCACTCTTATCCGTAAGAGTAGTTCTTTCCATGGTTTCAAGTAGTTTCCTCACTCACATGTTTGCTCAATTTCCAACTGAATCCTCATGAGGGACCCTCTGCAGATCTCAGGAGTACTCTCTGTGCAGCTCTCTCTTCTCTGGTGTTCTGCCCTGAGAACCTTAGCCACCTTGGCTTACCTCAATTCAGGGAGACTGCTGAGTTCTATCTGAGTTCCCCACTTTGTGTTACAGCCTGGAATGTAGAATGCAATGCTTTTGAGGAATGCATACATTGTAGTATAGCAGTTATAGCCTGTGTAATTTAAGAACCTATGCTATGATATACTATGCATATACTTTAGGCAAAAGCAAGAACATATATAGAGACGAATCTTTACTAACATTTAAAAAAATGAGACCAGATGGTCAAATCTTTGAGGGCAGGTACCATTCTGTATAAGTCATTTTATTTCCCATAGTACCTGGCATATAGACACTCAATAACTATTTGTTGATTTGTTATACAGGCAGTCCCCAGGTTACGAGTGAGATTCTTTCCTAATTGTGTCTTTAAGTTGAATCTGTAGATAAGTCAGAACAGGTGCATACAGTTGTTATTTAGCTTACTTTAGTGCAAGAATGATCCCTGGTGGTGCAGTGGTTAAAGCACTTGGCTGCCAACCAAAAGTCCAGAGGTTTGAACACACTAGTGGTTCCACAGAAGAAAGATGTGGCAGTCTACTTCAGTAAAGATTTACAGCCTTGGAAACCCTATGGTGCACTTCTGCTCCATCCTATAGGATCACTATGAGTTTAGCGCTGTGAGTTTAGTGCAAGAAAAGGCTCGAGGCCTTTTCAAATAATTTAAAAGCTGCACATGCAGCAAGTGAAGGTGATTGTTATGAAGAATTTGTTGTTAGTAGGGGTTGTTCAATCGTTTCAAAGTGAGGGCAAATTTACATAACATAAAGTACAAGTTGTCTGTAAGTCAGATGTTCATAACCCAGGGACTTACTGTAATAGATCTGTGGTAGTCCAGGAATATATTGTTATTTTCCTTATTATTAATATTATTAGTTCTTTCTTATTGACTTTCTACTGTAAGTTTAAAAACCAAACCAAACCAAACCCATTTCCTTTGAGTTGATGTTGATTTATAGCGACCCTATTGGATAGAGCAGAACCGCCCCATAGAGTTTCCAAGTTCCAGCTGGTGGATTTGAACTGCTGACATTTTGGTTAGCAGGCAATCTCTTTGCCACTGTGCCACCGGGGCTCCCTACTGTAAGTTAGGCATGCTGATAGGCACTTTATATACAATATCTAATTCAATCTTCTCTACAGCCCTATGTGATAGATATTTTTAGTCCCTCTCTATAGACAAGGAAAGAGATTCAGCAAATATAAATAAGTTGCTGAGGATCCCACAGCTAGTAACTATTCTTCCCTGGATTTCAAACCCAGGTCTGTCTGATTTTAAAACCTAAGCCCCTCTTATTGCTTTGTCCTCTGTTATCATGAAACATACTGAAGCTTAGTGGTTCTTTTCTCAAACAGGATACTCCTTTCTTTAGTCTCCCATTCTTTTAAAGGAGGAGTAAAAGGAAAGTCATTTTAAGATAAGACAGTCTAACATGCAGCACAGTTGGTCTCCTAACTATGTATCTTGAGTTTTCTGGATTTACTCAGGGATTCGATCTGAATCCAGGTCACATGCTGTATTATACCTGAAAGGCCCCTGGGTGGTGCAACAGTTTGTGCTCATCCTACTAACCTAAAAGTTGGTAGTTTGAACTCACCCAACAGCACTGTGGAAGAAAGTCCTGGCAATCTGCTTCTATAAAGACCACAGCCAAGAAAACTCTATGGAGCATTTCTCTGTAACACATGGTGTCACCATAAGTTGGTATTGATTTTACAGTAATGGATTACACCTGCAGGCCAGGAATAAATTAAGTTCAGTAAACATAACAAACTAAAAATATGCTAGAATTCCTTGTTTTCTTTTAAAATACACCTGCTCCTCACTTATCAACATGGTTAGTCTCCAAAAACCAGATCATTATGTGAAAATGGAGGATGACCATATCAAATCACAAAATAGAGGATGACTACATCATTACATAACTGCCAGATTACATCATTACATAACTGCCAAATCACTGAGAATCATGCCCCAGCCAAGCTGACACGTAACTTTAACCATAATAGCCAGCATTAATCTCTCCTCACACCACGGCATTTGTTATTGCTGGATATATGTTGTTAATGTGCAAAATAGTAGACTTTTTACTACTGCCATAAATGCAAAATGTCGGATAACAAGTTAGTTGATAAGCGAGGAGTAGGTGTAACCTTTAAAAGTTTCTAGCAATAGAGATATATTTACTCTTTAAGCACACTCCAGTTCTTTAAGTTATGACAGGAAGCATATTTCACTTGGATAATTTTTTCCAGAGCTGTGTAGGGGCTTTTCTTAGGAAGGGCCTAAACTAAATGAAAAATTGAGTTTTGATCTCAAATAGTGTTTCAAATAATGTTGTGGTATGCACTGAGCAGACTTCCTCCCTGAAAAAGGGAAAATAAAATCATATTGAATTCACAGTGGCACATTTTACACTTTTCCATGCATTGCTTCTCCATAACCAGGAAGCCAGATTTCATATTACTTGGGGATTGGGTTTGGGCCTGGGAAAGCCATGAACAGTGGGCTTGTCAGCAGAACATGAGCCCAGGCTGTCCTCACAAGGGGAAAGAAGCCCCGATTTGCAGACAGGGCCCGGATTTTATCTGAATTGCCTCCGATCTCAGTCAAGGTTTAGCATCAGGTCATTGGTACCTATCACTGTGGCAATGACAGCTTATTTTTATTAAACATTTTGTGTTTATCCAAGGGGTTTCAGTCATTAATCATTTAACTCTTGTTCCTCATGAGACTTCTGGGAAGTAGATGGGAAAGAAATAACACAATTCTTATTTTACAGATAGAGAAATGGAAGCTTTTTTTGTTTGCCACTGTTACACATTGAAAGACTTAAAGCCATACATTAGAATTTTGGGGAACCGGGCCAGGAGTTTGATGAATATTTTTTCTACCACAGAAGTGAGGTTTTCTGTTTTTACACAAAATGAACTTGCTTATTCACTTTGAAAGCAACTTGATAGATACTGAGGTGTACTGGAGAGAAAAAATTATGTTACATTATACCGTGTAAATTTTACTGAGTTCCTGCAAGGTTTTTGTAATCATGGAATGCATTTATGTATAAGTGGTAAAGATCGTAAGACATTGCTAACATTGAGTTTTCTTAATAAGAAAAAGAATACCGTATAAGCAAACACACCAGTGTGGCTGTCAGTAGCCAATAGCAAGTTACAAGATGTCATGGGGATTTTGCTACCTGGAATTAATCTGGTGGGCTTCCTGGAGGCAGTGTGTTTTGAATTTCAGTTAAAAAAATAAAAAAAGATTTAGAGACCGTATAACCTTCACCCCAGATGCTTTGAAATATCTTTCCTGTTCTTATCTATAGCATGTAAACACCACAGAAGATTTTTGGTAAATATCATAAGAGGGAGATATTGCTTGAGGGAGCAGGGCACATTTCAGAGTAATGGAAAGGAAATGGAGAAAAGCTTCCTGATAGTGAGATCTTTCAGATCTATTAATGACAAAGTAGTCCAGGAGCAGGTGGGGTGATGGAGTAGGGGAAGGGTGTCAGTGGAAGTCATTTAAACCAGACAAGATAAAGCACAAAAAGATCTCATCAGGAATCAGCTCGCCCTCCTGTGCGGGGAGGTAATACAGTTAGGATGAAGACTCACTCACTTGCTTTGGCATAAGACAGACCCTGGATTCAAATCCATTTAGTAGCTATGTGACTAAAAGTCTCAGGTTCCTCATTTATAAAACTGCATCAGCAATGCCTACTTTTAAGCTGACAAGTGAAATAAAAGAATGTCTGAAAAGTGCTTAGCAAGGTGGATGGCAACAGGGACAGATCTGGGTTATATGGGGTCTGAAGTTTATATAAATTTGGAGGCCTTCTCTAAGAAAAATAATACATAATTCTGAATATAAAATTAGATTTAAAAAACAAATATTTAGAATGAGAAATTACAACAAATCACTAATTTAAAAAAACTGACAAATACCACAAACATCCCAAAATCCAGGAGAACAATATGATGTTTTTGTTTATTAACTACCTGACATTAAAAAAAAAAAAAAACACCAAACCCGTTGGCGTCAAGTCGATTCTGACTCATAGCGACCCTCTGGGACAGAGTAGAACTGCCTTGTAGGGTTTCCAAGCAGTGGCTGGTGGATTTGAACTACCAATTTCTGATTAGCAACCAAATGTTTACCACTGCACCACCAGGGCCTCAACCTGACATAGCTCTGTTATATATATAGGCTGCATATTCCAACAGTGCCTTTATACGACAACAATTCTGTAATGTTGTTTTCTATGGAGAAAATGGAAGCATATTCCAGCTTTCCTCTAACATGGTTCATCAAAATTTGTTTTATACTATTGATAGTTTAGGAAAATTCTTTCAGTACCACAGCTTCTTGCTGATAACGTCATGCAAGATTTTTAAGATTGTTGTCAAGTTTGGGAAAACTTCTATCATGTTTTGTTTCATGTAATAGCTATGAGATTTGGATAACTTTTTCACAGACTAGCTTCTGTCTCTGTACGTTTCAAATCTTGTTTCTCCTCCACTATTTTCCTAATTTCAGGCCGGGACATTGTAGGACACATTCACGTCCCAGCATGATACGTCTTTGTAGCCCAGCTCACTGGGTGAATAGTTGATGATAGGTGTGTTCCTAGAATCCATTCATACAATGGGTGGCTAGCAATCAGCTATACACAGAAGCAATTGTGAACCACATAATATTTCATTCCACTCAAGCTAAATATACCTTTAACTCAATTCCAATGCACAAGGGGAAATGTAACAGACAGGAAATCAGGTAAGTATTAACTAATTACTATTAAAATAATTTAATTTTGTGAATTTTGTAGATTTATGAAAACATATGATCATGCCCACACACAGGAGGACCCCTTGATAGGGTCCCCTTGGGACAGGCTCATGCAATTAGCTTCATGGTCAACTGCCTCTGCATGTTGTATCAGTATGCTGAACAATTCTTCCTCACCAGCAATTCTTGCGGGAAGTACAAAAGATGGTGATGGGATTTGGGTTCATGCATTCAGGAGACTCCCTGCAAGCAGGATGTTGTTTAATCCCAAAAATGAGCTACGTCTTCTTCGGCAGTGGTTAAGTCAAGTCTTGATGATCTGATGGGCCCTATCAGAAGGAAACTCTTTGTTCATTTGTATTTTGCCATTTTCTTCCCCTGGCATCAGCTGGTTATATTTGAGTTCAAAACTCCCCTTTGAAATTGCTATGATTTACCTGACTCTGAACTCCGTTCTTGGAGCACTATATGATCCTCTTTTTGCAAATTGGAGACAGTAGCGGTAAGCTGACAAGTTTGTGAAACCTGCATCAGAGTCACCCTGCATAGTCCAAGGCAGAGATACTTTTGAAGCTGACGCAAGCAGCAGTTGGAAAACAAGGGGGCCTAGTGGTGTGGTGGTCATTTCAGAAATGTAACCCCTCCAAAACGTGTTGCCCAGGCTCTTGGAAAAAGGGTAAAACAAATAAAGCTGCCGCCTATTTGGAACATACGCTGGCTCCTTCCACATCTGCAGGACATTTAGTTCCTTGCATCTGGTAGTGTTTGTGCAAATATAATTTCATATTCACTAATAATTCCTGGGGCTAAACGCCCCCTCCTCCTCGGGTAACCTTGTTAATATTCTCTCAAGGCCTGGTGTGAACGCCTCATAGCATTTTGATTAGAATTCAATCTTGTGTTTTTTCCCCCCTCTGTCTCTTTCTCCCTCTCTTGTCTTGTGCTTTTCTGGCCCCCGGTTTCCTGGCCACCCACATCAGGAGACGTTTCTCCCTCCCTTTCACTCTCCATTCTCAGTTTCAAGGAATTTCCTTGTGTCAAAGGCAAAGTGTGATTGACATATTTTCCTCCTCTTAAGAGCAGTCATCTCAGTGTTTGATTTAACCATCTCCTTATGGGGTGCATACGATCATTACCTGGACAAGAAAAAGACTTCCTGCTCACCCTCACGCACAAGCACCAGCCTCAGACCCATGCACCTCAGCATTTTTATAGACTCTTAAATTGCTGCTCTCTTTATTTCCTTTTTTTTTCTCGGTTGGCCCTAGCAAATGATTCCCTGGTGATTTATACTCTGAGCATAAGGAATCTTAGTTACTTGCAAACAGGTAGACTAGCTGCCTGTTGCCAGTACCTTCTGCGTGAGGAAGAAAAAGTAACTGCGGTTCTCCAGGCCTGGGGAAAAGAAGGGATATATAAGGATGAGCTCTCTAGTCTTGAATTCACCAACTCTGGGCAAGCTGTGCTGCCTCATTTCCTTAGTCTTCCTTGACTAGCTTATTTGTCTCTCAGGAGAAGAAAATAGAAAACAAAACCATAAACAAATTAGCCATAGCATGAGGAATTATATTTAAACCCAAGAAGAATTTCTTGGCAGTGGAGGTTCTTAATGCTGGAATGAGTGTTTCTGGAATGCAGGGGCTCTCTCTCTCAGGGTCTTAAAAAAAGGCAGCCTCATCTTCGAATTAGTATGGGTTCTGTGGGTTTCTGCCTGAAGGGGATGAACTGGATGACCTTGGAAGGTCACTTGCAGCTTTTTAATTCAGCGGCGATTCCCTTCTCTTTCTGTGAAGGTGCCATACTTCTCACAGTGTTGGAGCAGATGCTCTCTTAGGAGGATTATTCTCGCTTCCCCAGAAGTAGCCCGAAACACGGTCCGCCATTTCCACTTAATAAATCACATCTCTTGCTGCTAATTATGATATTTTGCCCACTCAGAGTTCCCAATTGCCAGCAATTCTGTTGTCGTGCAATAATTACCTTCTTAAGAACCCTCCTGTGACCCAAATCCCGTTGTTTCGGAGGGAAATGAAGTGCTAGAACAGAGAGGATTGAATTTGCAGTAACAAAATTGATTTCTTTTTTCCTGTAGTAATTTCAGCAATAAAGGTAGTTTTAAAAAAATGCTATAAATATATAGCTATGAAACCTTAACTCATTGTGCAAAGCCAGCACTCAATGACATTTCACTTTTAACCAGGAATAATAACCTGTTTTTGGTTCTCATGCTAGTATAAACACTAGTATTAGCATTTAAGACAAAAAACCCATTTCAATAGAGTCGATCAGACTCATGACAACTCATGGTCCCTGGGTAGTGCAAGAGGTTTGCCTTCAGCTACTAACCTAAAGGTCGGTGGTTTGAACCTACCCAGCAGTGCTGCAAAAAAAAAAAATCATGGAGATCTGCTTCCATAAAGATTCTAGCCAAAAAAAAAAAAAAAAACCCTATGGAGCTGTTCTACTCTGTAAACACACAAGGTCAGCATGAATCTTAGTAGAGTGTGGCACAAATACTTTCTTGTCACAATTGTCATCTATGTTATGATAAACAAAGCATAAATCCAACCAAGCAAAGGAGGTGTATGTTCTTGCATTGCCAGTAATAGCTGTTCATATTTTATAAATTGTGTTTTTTATTTGGCATTATATCTCATCACTTTAGGAAAACTTGTCTGTAGAGGAAATGCCAGCACAGGTCATTATATAAATACTCAAAAGAACGTACGTCAGTCTCTGGCACAACCAGATCAGTATCTAGCATGAAAGAAGGATTATGGGATTGTGTGTGCAAAGTAATGATTACCCTAAAATATACTGGTCCAAAACTGTTAGGATGGACCCCAAGACATTTCTAGTTTATCTGTTTTCTATTATAGATTTCCAAGAGCCTTTCGTTGAAGTCAAGACCTGAAGAACTCACATGGCCTATAAATGTATCTAAATCTTTACTGTACTTTATATTTTCAACCTGAACGCCCGCTTGAAATAATAAGCTTCATAAGGTTACTCTCTGTTTTGCAGAGTAGTGTTGTTGTGTTGTTAGGTGCTGTTGAGTTGATTTCGACTCATAGCCATCCCATGTCTCAGAGTAGAACTGCCCCATAGGGTTTTCTTGACTATAATCCTTAAAGGAGCAGATTGCCAGGAGATGCTGTGTGAATTCCAACTGTTGACCTTCCTGTTAGCAGCCCAGTGCTTAATCATTGTGCTACCAGGGCTCTTTTGTAGAGTCATACTTCCTCTTGCTTGTTGTGTATCTGCTTCTTTCAAACTTAAGGGTTTTCATCAAGTTCTAGTACTCCAGGATTTGGTTAGAGTCTAGGGTTCACCCTTTCTAGAGCCTTTATGGCTTGATAAACTTTCATCACATTTTCACTACACACTTCACCCATCTTCCTCCATTCCCTTCACGACTTTCATCTTTCCAGATGGATAACTAGGAATTTTTAAATTGGAATCCCTTCACTTGGAATCCCTTCCTCTCCCCTTAAATGCTTTGGTTGATGATGTCTGGAATCTTCTTTAGTAAGTAAGGTGTGGTGACCTGTATTGCATATTTCAGTGCATGTTGGTTTCGGCTGGGGTTTTCTAGAAGAATAGATGCAATATAGCCATGTCCTTTTATTCAGCATTTCAGCAATATTTTTGAGTGTTAGATAATGAGCCCAACATTATTGGATGATCAGCATTAGTAAGTTTAATTACTAAGCCAGTAATTTCTGTTTTTTGAGCAGTGGTAATCATTTTTCAAAAAGTTATATAAAATCCAAAAATACTGCAAAGACAAGTTTTCTGATGTAAACAGTGGGAGTTGGGGACCAAAGCCTAGCCCATTTGGCCTCCTCCTGGTCTCTGAAAATTACCAAGCAAAGCAACTGGTGCTCACTTTAAAAAGCTGGAATTACTTAAGCTAAAACACACGCAGGAGCCCTGGTGGCATTGTGGTTAACTGCTTGGCTGCTAACGGAAAGTTCGGTGGTGCGAACTCACCAGCTGCTTGGTGGGAGAAAGACGTGGCAGTCTGCTTCGGTAAAGATTAACCAACCCAAACCCAAACCCGTTGCCACTGAGTCAACTCATAGTGACCCTATAGGACAGAGTATAACTGCCCCATGGTGTTTCCAAGGAGCAGCTGGTGGATTCGAACTGCCAACCTTTTGGTTAGCAACCGAGCTCTTAACCACTGCACCACCAGGGCTCCAGCCTTGGAAATCCTATGAGGCAGTTCTACTCTGTGCTATAGGGTCACGATGAGTCAGAATCAACTTGATGGCAATGGGTTTGGTTTTGGTTTAAAATACATATATCGATATTTTCTTAACCAACTCCTTCTTTACAAAACACACAGTATTGAAACGTCCCTTTATTTTGTGTCACTCAGCTTTCTCAGGCCTCATTTGTTCATGGCCACAAATAAGGTCACACATGGTAACCCTTATGTTAGTCCCACTTCTTAGGTGTTTCTTTTTGTTCTTTGGTGTTTCTCACTGGGTCTAGGAGGTGTCTTGTTTGTGTCCCCCCAGACAGTAGTGACAACCTACACAAACTCTCTGCACGTTGCCCATCGATGTGGAGTGTTCTGCTGCTCCAGAAAGCTCTCTGCAGTTCTGTGTAGGTCAGTGCTCTCAAAGGCACATGGGCTCTGGGTGCTGCTCTCCCCTTTTCCCAAAAGTGGACACAGACTTTCTTTAAATACTCCACAGTACAGCCAAGTAGAGGTAGTGATTTAATATCATTTGATTTTACATTATTATTTTTTACAGGCTCTGGTATAACCAAATGCAGTATACACCCAATCATCCTTCAGCTGGGAACTATACGTCCTTATGGAATCTGCTTTCAGCCATAGTTTTACCCAGCAACTGCAGAAAAATTTTCCATCCAATATCCATTCTCTCCTCTTCTTTAGTGATAGAAACATAATTTTATTTGAGGTGGTAATGCATCTAATTAAAAGGCTCTCTTTCCCAGCCTGTCTTGCAGGTAGGTATGGCCATCAGACTAAGCTCTGGCTAAAGTGACATAAGTGGACTTCTGGGAAGGCTTCCTGAAGGAGCTGATTCAACTGGGAGATGCCTCCTTTTTGCCTTTCCTGCTGTTTGAAATGAGTATGTGATAATAGGAGTTACAGTGCCATCTTGGAACATGAGGTGATCTTGAGGCTGGAAGCCAGACGCTGAGGATGGTAGAGCAGAGAAATAGGATGAGACAGAATCCCTGATTACTTGATGAAGCCTATTTACTTCTGGACATCTTTGTATGTTTTGTGTTAGCTGCCATTGAGTCGGCCCCTGACTTGTGGTGACCATACGTACAATAGAACTGAGTGCTGCCCGGTCCTGCACCATCCTTATGATGGGTCAAAGATCAGACCATTGTGATCCATAAGGTTTTCATTGGCTGATTTTCAGAAGTAGATCACCAGGCCTTTCTTCCTGGTCCATCTTAGTCCGGAAGCTCCACTGAAACCTGTTCAACATCGTAGCAACGCACAAGCCTTCACTGACAGACGGGTGGTGGCTGTGCATGAGGTGCCTTGGCTGGGAATCAAACCCAGGTTTCCTGCATGGAAGGTGAGAATTCTATGGCTGAACCACCAATGCCCTCTTTGTATGTTAAGGCCACTATTATTTTGGGTTTTCTGTAATCTACAGGCAAATCTAATCCTGGTTACAGCAGCTATGAGCCTGCCTATCTCCCTTGCTATAAGACTGCTTAGCTCCTGACCTGGTTGCATATGGCAGAGTCCAGCTTCTCTCCATCAGGTGGGAAATTTCACCCTTCAGCATGTCTAGACTAAGAGTCTCCTCCCAAGAGTACCAAGACCCAGAGAGTGGAAGTAACTCCCTCTTTACCTGCAGTCTAAGGCCCAACTGGCTGTTTCTCATCTCTTGACTCAGAAGCTATTTTCCGGGATAACAGAGTTATAATGATGGTTCCCTCACACCCTACTCTCTGCCCACAGGGGTGTGGCTTCACCCTTTGCTGCCAATAGTCAACACACCAGGGTCAAGTTTCAGCCACAGCTCAATTTCTTCACCTGATAAATCGGGGAAATAATAAAGGGTTTAAAACAAACATAAATCACAAATGGTTTTAAAAGATACTCTTATGTATTAGTTTTGGAACCCCTACCAGTGTGCTTCTTAAATTTTTTTGGCTCACACACAGAAATACATGAATACAAACCCAGAAATGCACGCACAGACTCATGCATAATTACACATACACGCACCCATGGACTTTTATGTATGCTCCACATCAATATCCACATCCTTAAGCAAATATTTTGGCACATTGATACTCAAGCTCAGAGGAATATGAATTGAGGCTTAATGAATAGGAAATCTAAGGAATGGAATAGATACAGTAACTGAAAATACTAGTCAGGTGGAGTACAAAGAGCAAAGCAACCCCCATGGTATTCATTTTTAGTTGCATTGCAATAATATAAATTTTCTATATCTCCAGGGCCCAATGATCAGCCCAGCACTGGTGCTAAGCTGGCCTGCGTCAGCCTGGCCACCTCATTGGTCACTTCGTTTTTTTTCCTTTAATCCTAATTTGTGTGTGTGTGGCAAATATATATGTAGCATAACATTTGGTGTTACAACACTTTTCACATGTACAATTCAGTGACACTGATTGTGTACATCACGTTGTACAACCATCACCATTATCTGTTTTCAAATTTTTCCATCACCCTTAACAGAAGCTCAGTGTACCCTAAGCAATGAATTCCCCTTTCCCTCTCCTTGCCTGGTAACTACTAATCAGCTTTGGTCTCTATATACTTGTCTATTCTAGGATATTTCATATAAATGGAATCATACAATATTTGCCCTTTTGTGACTGCCTTATTTCACTTAAGGAGCCCCAGTGGCACAGTGATTAGAGCACTTGGCTGCTAACTGAAAGTTCGGTGATTCTGAACCCAGCAGCTGCTCTGCAGGAGAACAATGTGGCAGTCTGCTTCCATAAAGACTTACAGCCTTGGAAACCCTATGGGCAGTTCTACTCTGTCCCATAGGGTCGCTATGAGTTGAAATCAACTCAGTCGCAATGGGTTCTTTCGCTTAGCATGCTTTCAAGATTCATCCATGTTGTAGTATGTATCAGTACTTCATTACTTTCTATGGCTGATTAATATTCCATTGTATGTATGTACCACAACTGGTCACTTCTTGATAGCAGAACTATCTTGAGCTATCATGAAATTCTTGATAGTAGCAGGGAACTATAATCTTGTTTCCCAGTCTTGTAGTAAGTGATCAGCAACGTTTTGAAATAGGTACTAATGATTATACTCCACACAGAACTTCTCAAAAGGCTGTCTGATTCTTCTTGGATATGCATGCAGAAGTGAGAAAAAAACAAGCAGAGTGACCACCTGGATCCAGGAATGTGCCAGATCAAGGAAGATGGGTAGTGGGAAAGGAAGTTTAGAGGAGAGGTAATAAGTCCATGTGATGATATCTCACCACCCCCCACCCCCAGCCTACAAACTAGTGTGGGCTTATAACTCTATGAAGGTAAAGATTTTCTAGGATGTTATCCAAGGAACAAGACATCCATAGTTTCCCTGGAGAGACTGCTCTGGAGATGGAGACAAGCTGATAGACTGAGACTTTTGTTTGGGTATCTTCGCACTCTGTTTTTCTTCTCATATTTTTGTCTCTCTCCTCCTTTTTAGGTCATTAACTGCTCCTTCTTTCCTGGTGTTTCAATGTGTCAAATACTTGTATATGCTAACCACAGCAAGGTCCTGCTGTTGTTTCGCCAAATTACACACATTTGGGTCTTTTTTTTATCTTTCTTTATAATCCAGTCTCTGTAACCTACTTAATCATTTTGGCAGTTCTTTTCTGAATTCCACCCAATTTAAAAATAAGCTAAATTCTCCACCCCCATGGATTTACAAGCAGGCTCTTACAAAACCATGTAGAGCTCCAGTCTTGGTTTGATGCATACAGAGGAGAGATATTCCTGTGCTTTAAACTCGACGCTCAGTTTTCCTAAGCCATGCCAGCCTACAAAAGGCCAGAGAAGGCAGGGGAGGGCAAGAAACTTGACTGGCCAGAATTGGAAGCCATGGTGATTATACTTGGGTTTGTTCTAAAATGTTCTATTTGATTGGTTAACTGATTAATATAGGTAACAGTCTAACCTGGTTCAGAATTCAAAAGGTACAAAAACAGAAAATCTTTCTTCTACTTCTGTTATACCACCATCTGAATTCCAAAGATGCAACCAATGTTACTAGTTCTGTGTGTATTATTCCAGAGAATATTAATGCATATACAAACAAATATGTGTATGTGTGCATATTTCTATCCCCACGTCCATCTTCATACACATGGTAATGTACTATATGCATTGCTCCCCAACTTGCTTTATATCGTATCAATATACCTTGGACATTAGTTCATATTCATACATAAATAGCTCCTTCATTTTTTATGACCACGTAGTACCTATAATACAAATGTACTATAATTTTATAGTCCACAATTAATGAGCATTTAGATTCTTTCCAACTTTTTATAGTCACTATTAATGGACATTTAAGATCTTATCGATTTTTTATTACTGATAATGCCTCCCATTTGTGTATGTGTGGGTAGATTTTTAGATAAAATTCCTAGGTTAAAATACATGTGCATCAATAATTTGATAGCTACTGACTGATTGCATCAACTTATAAACCCACCAGGAATATATGAGA
This sequence comes from Dugong dugon, assembly GCA_030035585.1. Lineage (NCBI taxonomy): Eukaryota > Metazoa > Chordata > Mammalia > Sirenia > Dugongidae > Dugong > Dugong dugon. The sequence continues at coordinate 161,635,925 of CM057462.1, forward strand.
ATACCCGTTCCCTCATATTCACATACACACAAAATTTTTGGAATTTGACAATCTGATAAGGGATAAAAATTAATTAAATGTTGTTTTATTTTATATTTCTCTTATTTTGAATGAGTTTAGGTCCCTTTTCACAAATTTAAGAGCCATTTGAATTCCCTTTTCAATGGATACTTCATTTCCTTTGCTTACATTTCTATTGAGTTGTTGGTCTTCTATTGATTTGGAGGAGCTCTTTACATATTAGGGAAATTAGTTCTTTGAGTTATAAGCTGCAGATATATTTTCTGTCTGTCATTCTTTTATTTTGCTTATGATGGTTTTTATTACAAAGAGATTTCTTAAGTTTATGTAAATAAATGTATTCATATTTTCTTTTGTGGTTTCTGGGTCTGGGTTTGTGACATACTTGGAAGTGTTTCCTACATTGAGATTGTTTTAAAATTTCCGTGGATTCTTCTAGTACTCAGAGAAATGACAGAGAGACCAAACTTTAATATTTTTTCCTGTTGGATGCTCAGTTGTCCCAACATCATTATTGAATAATCTATCTTTTCTCCATAAATTTAAAATGTTACCTTTATGATCTATAAAATCCCATATGTATTTGTGCCTCTTTATGGGATTGTTAGTCTGTTCCATTTACTTGTCATGCCAGTATCACATTATTTTAAGAATTTATAGCTTTACAGTTTGTTTTATTATCTAATAGAGATAATTCCCTTTCATTCTTCTTTTTCTGAACATTTGTGACTACTTTTTCCTTTTTGGTTTCCTCACCTGCATTATCGATCAATTTGTCTAGTTCAAAAAACAATTTTGCTTTTTTTTTTTTAAATCAAGGTCATGCTAAATTTATGAACTATTTTAGGGAAAGTTGGCACTTTTATGACATTGATTGTTCTGCTCCAAGAACATGATATGCTTTTTCATTTGCTTGTGTGTACGTTTGTATGTGTTTTATTCTCATAAATTGTGCTTACTTTTGGATGCTTGCTTCTTTTTGGTTACTATTATAAATTGGAATCTTTTCTTCCCCCATTTATTCTAACCAAATGTGTTTGTGTGTATATGTGTGTGTGTGCATGTGGCTGTGTATATGCTTCTTCTTTCTGCTGATTAATTTTATAATCACCAAGTACGTTCTCGAATTTTGTGGTGCTCTCTCTGAGCTCCTCTTAAAGGTTCTTATAGGCCAGGGTTTCTTAACTTTGACACTATTGACATTTTGGACTGGATACATCTTTGTTGAGGAGTAGGGGCTGTCATGTGCATTGTAGTATGTTTAGCAGCAACCCTGGCCTCTACCCACTAGATGCCAATAGTGCATCCTGTCTCTAGTTTTGTCAAAAAATATCTCCAGACATTGCCCCATTGCCAAATGTTCCCTAAGAGGAGCAAAATTTCACCTTGATTGAGGACCATTGTTCTAGGCCATAATCCATCATTCTACCCACTACATCATTTCTACCCGCTCCAACCCACTGTTCCACAACAAAACACAACTGGGTCTAATCTCAATAGCAAAGGTCTAGTATTCTGTTATGAGAACAAACTGTGCCCAGAAGCAGCTGAAAAAATGATGGTTATTCACAGCTGATGGCCAAGCTTGATGTGGAAGTCCATCACAGGCACAAATCCCATGAATTTAAAAAATTAAAAGCAAAGAAAGAGGGAGGCAGAATGTACTGCTCGTGTATTATACAGCTTAGATCTTAATTGCTTGGTGTTTCATCGTCTTCGCTAATTGTTTAATGTATGCTTACTTTCTTCTCAATCGGCTCAAATCATAGCATCTCAGGCTTGAAGGGATAACATCGTGTTCCTTAAGGCATGGCATTATGTCTGGCACCTACTATGAGTTTCCTAGGGCTGCCATAAAAAAGTACCATAAGTTAGATAGTTTTTGTCAACAACATAAAGGGTGACTATACACGTGGACCTCACTGAAGGCAATACACAGGACTCAAATCGCCTATATCTGTGGAAAGAGATGATGGAAACTTCAATATCATCAGTCAGAACAAGGCCAGGGGCCGACTGTGGAACAGACCATCAATTTCTCGTATGCAAGTTCAAGTTGAAGCTGAAGAAAATTAGAACAAGTCCACGAGAGCCAATATATGATCTTGAGTATATCTCACCTGCATTTAGAAACCATCTCAAGAATAGATTTGACACGTTGAACACTAATGATCAAAGACCAGGCAAGATGTGGAATGGCATCAAGGACGTCATACATGAAGAAAGCAAGAGGTCATTAAAAAGACAGGAAAGAAATAAAAGACCAGAATGGATGTAAGAAGATACTCTGAAACTTACTCTTGAATGTCTATATCTAAAGCAAATGGAAGAAATGATGAAGTAAAAGAGTTGAACAGAAGCTTTCAAAGGGCAGCTCGAGAAGACAAAGTAAAGTGTTATAATGACTTGTGCAAAGACCTGGAGTTAAGAAACCAAAAGAGAAGAACATGCTCAGCATTTCTCAAGCTGAAAGAACTGAAGAAAAAAGTCAAGCCTCGAGTTGCAATATTGAAGGATTCTATGGGCAAAATACTGAACTAAGCAGGAAGCATCAAAAGAAGATAGAAGGAATACACAGTCACTGTACCAAAAAGACCTGGTTGATGTTCAGCCATTTCAGGAGGTAGCACATGATCAAGAACTGATACTACTGGAGGAAAAGTCCAAGCTGCACTGAAACATTGCTGAAAAACAAGGCTCCAGGAATTGACAGAATACCAATTGAAATGTTTCAACAAACGGATGCAGCACTGGAAGTGCTCACTCGTCTATGCCAAGAAAATTGGAAGAGAGCTACCTGGCCAACTGACTAGAAGAGATCCGTATTTATGCCTATTCCAAAGAAGGTGATCCAACTGAATGCAGAAATTATTGAATATCATTAACATCTCATGGAAGTAAATTTTGTTGAAGATCATTCAAAAGCGGTTACAGCAGTACATCAACAGGTAACTGCCAGAAAGTCAAGCCAGATTCAAAAGAGGATATGGAACAAGGGCTATCATTGCTGATGTCAGATAGATCCTGGCTGAAAGCAGAGAATACCAGAAAGATGTGTACCTGTGTTTGATTGACTATGCAAAAGCATTCGACTATGTGGATCATAACAAATTATGAATAACATTGCGAATAATGGGAATTCCAGAGCACTTGATTGTGTTCATGAGGAACCTGTACATAGATCAAGAGGAAGTGGTTTGAACAGAACAAGGAGATACTGCGTGGTTTAAAATCAGGAAAGGTGTGTGTCAGGGTTGTATACTTTCACCATACTTATTCAATCTGTATGCTGAGCAAATAATCCGAGAAGCTGACCATATGAAGAAGAACATTGCATCAGAATTGGAGGATGATACAATCTTGCTTGTTGAAAGTGAAAGGACTTGAAGCACTTACTGATGAAGATCAAAGATCACAGCCTTCAGCATGTATTATACCTCAACATAAAGAAGACAAAAATCCTCACAACTGGACCAATAAGCAACATGATGATAAGAAGAGAAAAGATTGAAGTTGTCAAGGATTTCATTTTACTTGGATCCACAATCAACGCCCATGGAAGCAGCAGTCAAGAAATCAAACGACGCACTGCATTGGGCAAATCTGCTGCAACAGATCTCTTTAAAGTGTTAAAATGCAAAGATGTCACTTGAAGACTAAAGTTGCGCCTAACCCAAATCATAATGAATGTTTTCAGTTGCCTCATATGTATGTGAAAGCTGGGCAGTGAATAATGAAGACCGAAGAAGAGTTAATGCCTTTGAATTATGGTGTTGGCAAAGAATATCGAATAGACCGTGGACTGCCAAAAGAATGAACAAATCTGTCTTGGAAGAAGTACAGCCAGAATGCTCCTTAGAAGCAAGGATGGCAAGACTACAGCTCATATACTCTGAACATGTTATCAGGAGAATGTTATCAGTGCCTGGAGAAGGACATCGTGTGTGGTAAAGTAGAGGGTCAGCGAAAAAGAGGAAGACCCTCAATGAGACCTACCGACATGGTGGCCACAACAACAGGCTCAAGCATAACAATGATTTTGAGGATGGTGCAGTCCTGGGCAGTGTTTCATTCTGTTGTGCATAGGGTCATTATGAGTTGGACTGACTCGACGACACCTAACAACAACAATATAAGAACAGAAACTTATTGTTTCACAGTTCTGGATGTTAGTAGTCCAAATTCAGGTGTTGGCAGGGCCACATTCCCTCCAAAGGCTCTAGGGAAAGATCCTTTCTTGTCTCTCTTGGTTTCTGGAAGACCCAGACATTCTTTGATTTGTAAATGCATCTTCACATGACCATCCTTCCACTGTTTGTCTCTCTGTGACTCTTCTCCTCTCTTATAAAGACACCACTCAAATGACCCACCCTACTCAGGTATGATCTTATGTTAACTTACTTGACAACATTCAAAGATTCAATTTCCATACAAGGTCATGTTCCTGGGTATCAGGTTTTACGACTTCAACAGAAATTTTGGAAGGATGCAATTCAATCCATAACACACTCCTTTACGACTAACAACAGTGTCACAACATTTTTGCATTTTCTATATTTACTACTGTACTGAGTACATGTCAAGTGTTTAGTGAAATTGGTATTTCACTAATCTAATCCCTTTAGCCTGGCATCCTTTGGATTCATTAGAGGAAATAGTGTGGTATAGTGAGAACCATTTAGGATTTGGAGTTGAAAAGACATGCATCCAAATCCTGCATAATAGTCATTAGATTACCAGGTGTGTACAAATTACCTAACCTCCATGGATGCCATTTGCAAAATATTTATAAATATACCTACATTACAGGGTTGCAGTGGAAATTGGATGAGATCACATATACAATGCAACAAGCACGCAGTAAGAGCTCAATGCACTTTTTAAAATAGTATTTTAGTATGTTTTTGGTGAAGGTTTACAAAGGAGTTTAGGTTTCCATTTATGAATTTTTTTCACAAGTTGTTCAGTGACATTGGTTACATTCTTCATAATGTGTGAACATTTTCATTATTTCCGTTCTGATTGTTCTGTTTCTATTAACCTAGCTTCCCTGCTCCCTTACATTCTCATCTTTGTTTTGAAGTAATTGTTGATGTTTGGTCTCCTATAGGTGATTTTTTTAAAGGAGCACAGTACTTATGAGTGGTATTCATTATTTTTTGAGCCAATTTGTTATCTAGCTACAAGGTGACCTCAGGGGTTAGTTTTTGTTCAAGGTTTGAGGAGTATCTCAAGGCAATAGTCTCATGGAGTCCACTGGTTTCAACCAGGAGCTCAATGTATTTTTAATGTCTGCCACACTTGGCAATAAATATGAACTATTTTTCCTTGGGCATTATAAGTAAAGACTTTAACATAGTACATAGCAAGCACTCAATACATGATAGCTATTATTATCTTCATTATAGTTATATGAATACAAGTTCTTTATCTGAGGAATTAGGGCTAAAACGTTCTGAAAGTTCTATAAAAATTTAAAATATATATTGAAACACTAGGGAATTGATTCAAAAGACTGGTTTCACATTATTGAATATCAGATATTTTTGTAAGAAACATCAATTCCAACCTTTTGTTTTTGATAGTGCTTTGGAGTTAGATACTTTGGGAGTCTAAAAAGCCTGGGCCTTATGTTTAAATCTTTCAGCTTTGTGGATGACTCCTGTCTATAGATACGAAAGTTGACTATAGAATAACCTATGATGCAAAGAGGCAAAATTTGTTCTTAATCATATTCTCTAAGAAGTGAAGCAGTATTTAACAATAGTCAGTGTTATAGGTAAGCAGTTAACTGAGCCTGCCTGTTCTTTGGTTGAAGGTTTTTTAAATTATGAGATGTCACACACACACTTATATAGAAAAGTACATGAAACATAAACTTACTGCACAATAAATACTTAAAAGGTAAATAATGTGTAACCTCCACTCAGGTTGAGAAATAGCACATTACCAGCCCCTTAGAATGGTGTATCCCTCTCTGATAACAATCCTTCCTCTCCTTATTTTTCTTTACAGTTTTACCATCTGTGAGTAAATCCCTTGTCAATATAGTTCAGGATTTTTTTCTATTTCCCGTTTTTAAGCTTTACATAAATGTAGTGATAGTATACATATTCTTTTGTGACTGGCTTCTTTCAATTTGTCAGGCTCAGCTATGTTGTTGCTATATTATTTTGTATGAATATAACACAACTTGTCCATTCTACTGTTGATGGACAGGGAGATTATTTTTTACTTTTTAGCAAATATTAATCATGTTGCTATGAGCATTCTTTTACATATACTGTGATTAACAACTGCAGGTGTTTCTTTAGCATAAATACCCAAGATTAGAATTCTGGGTTATAGAGTATGTATAAGTTCAAATTTAATAGATAACATGAAACAATATTCCCAAATACTGGCACTAGTTTATATTCCCACCAAGATAGTGTAAAGATTCCCAGCTGTCTTAGCCTGGATTCTCTAGAGAATCAAAACCAGTGAAGCATATATATATACACACATATAAGTATATATGTATATATATATATATATATATATATATATAGAGAGAGAGAGAGAGAGAGAGAGAGATTTATCTCAAGGAAATGGCTCACGCTGTTGTAGAGGCTGGCAAGTCCCAAGTCTGTGGGTCAGGCATCAGGCTGGAGGCTTCTTCTGACTCACATAGCTGCAGGGGCTGACAAACCCAAGATGGGCAGATCAGAGAACAGGGTGCTTGTTCACAGGCTGCGGAGGCTGATGAACCCAAGATAGGCAGGCAATACCACAGGCCACTAGCCCAAGTCCCAAGAACTGGAGGTCAGATGATGATGAGCTGGACGCAGGATCCAGAGCAAGCAAGCAATCTTTGCCAGAACGTCCTTATATATATTGGATGCAGGCCACACCCCTGAGGAAACTCCCCTTATAATTGATTGGCTGATCACATCAGATCACATAATGGAGGATGACTACATCATTACATAACTGCCAAACTATATCATTACATAACTGCCAAACCACGGAAAATCATGGCCCAGCCAAGCTGACACACAATCTTAACCATCACACCAGGGCTCCACAGTCTTGCCAACAATTGATATTATTAGACTTATCCATTTCTGTAAACCTGATTAATCTGTGGTAGAATTTCATTGTAGTTTTAATTTGCATCCCTGAGTTTGAGAACCTGAGAATATGCTAATTGGCCAACTGAATTTTCTCTTATGTTAATGGCCTCTTCAAGTCTTTTGCCCATTTTCTTGTTAGGTTGTTTTTTTCCCTTGTCAGTTTGTAGAAATTCTTTTTATATTTTGGGTATTCTTCATTCATAAGTTATATGTGCTACAAATATTTCCAATTCTGTGGATTTTTTTTCCTTTTCTTTACAGTGTCTATTGATGCACAGATTTCTTAATCTTAATGTAGTCAAATTTCTTAATCTTTTCCTTTTATGGTTAGTGATTCTGTGTCCTGTTTAATAAAAATTCTCTTTATGGAGGTCAGGAAGATATCCTCCTATATTATTTTCTAAAAGCTTTAAAATTGATTTTTGGATATGGTGTGAGGTAGTAATCCAATTTCATTCCCTTCTTCCACTATGGAGCCCTGGTGGTTCAGTGATTTAAGAGCTTGGCTGCTAACCAAAAGGTTGGCAGTTTGAATCCACCAGCCACTCCTTGGAAACCCTATGGAGCAGTTCTGCTCTGTCCTATAGGGTCACTATCAGTTGGAATCAACTCGATGGCAGTGGATTTGGTTTTTTTGGTCTTATACCATGTGCATGTTGAATTGTTCCTGCACCATTTATAAAAAGACTGTATTTTCCTCACTGTCCTACAGTTTCCATTTTGTCATAAGTCAAGTGCCTATGTATGAATGGCACTGTTCCTGGGCTCTCTGTTTTCTTCCATTGGGCTATTTATCAAATCCTGCTACAGGAACATTTCTTAATTGCTATAGCTTTCTAATAAACCTTGATATTCTGATAGAAAAGACTGTCTTCTTTCTTCTTTAAGAATGTCTTGGTTGTTCTTGGCCCTTTTCAGTTTATTATTTATTGTAGAATTAGTTTGTTATATTATACAGAAACACACACACAGACTTACTCATGTTCACATACACTTATACACATGCAAAAAACTGGAATTTTATTAAATCTGTAAAGCAATTTAGGGGCATCTGACATCTTTATAACATTGAATTTTCCAAATCATGAACATCATATCTTTCTCCATTTATTTAGGCTCTCTCTAATGTCTATCAATAAAATATTACAATTTTTCCTTCAAAGTTTCTGCTCATCTTTTGTTAGCTAAATTCCTAGGTATTTAATTTTTTAAAATACTATTATGTGTCCTTTTTATATTTCTGTTTTTTAAAACTATTTATAGATGGTATCTCAAAATAAAAATAATTTTTGTGTATTGATCTTATTTTCAGGAATTTGCTAAATTTTTATTAACTCTAATTATTTGTATATCATTTTGGGTTTTCTACATATACAACCATGTCATCTGCTAATAATTAATCTTGTGTTTTTTTCTCAATGCTTTTATTTATTATTTCTTTTTCCTTCCTTATTGCACTAAGAGCTCTACTGCAATGCTGAAAGGAAGTAAAAGATGTAGACAAGTGGACATCCTTGCTTTTTACTTAACTCAAAGGAGGCGCTCTTAACATTTCATCATTATGTGTGATGCTTGCTGTGACTTTCTTTGTCACATTGAAAAAAGTTTCTTTTTATTATGAGTGAATGTTGAATGTTGTCAAATGCCTTTTCTGCATATGTTGAGTTCATTACATGATTTTCTCCTTTATTCTATATATAAAGTAAATCACATCATTGGATTATTTTTAAATGCTAAACCAATCTTGCACTACAGGGATATATCCAACTTGGTCATTATGTATTATTCTTTTTACATATTGCTAAATTTTCTTTGCTAGTATTAGTTTAGAATTTTCATGCTGTGATATGAGATTGGTTTGTATTTTCCTTTTTTTCAGTTGACTTGGTTAGCTTTTGTTTCATTTGATGAGTTGTGTAACATACCATCTTTTTCTATTTTCTGGAAGAGTTGGTGTAAAAGTAGAATACTTCTTCCAGGAACGTTTGATGGAGGCCGCTAGTGAAGCTAATGAGACTTGAATTGTCTATCAGACTTTTACAAAAATATTGATCTAATCAATTTCTTAAATGGCTATTGTGCTTTTCTGGTTTCTATATCCTTGTCAGTTTTGAGAAATTGTTTTTCTAGATATTTGCTCATCTTATCTAAATTTTCCAAAATATTGGTATAAAGCTATTCATAATATCCTCTTTTTAATCTCTTCAGTTTTGGCAGGATTAGTAATGATGTTCCCATTTTCTTTCCTGATATTGGTTGCTTTTGTCTTTTCTCTTTTTCTTGACTAGTCTACTCAGAAGTACATAAATTTTATTATTCCTTTCAAAAAATCAATTTTGGGTCATTTTATGTTTGCTTTTTATTTTATTAATTTCTATGATTACATTTTTTAATTTTATTCCTTCTGAATAAAACCTTTTGATATGAAAACATAGCTCATTAAACTTCAGTTTTCTTCTTTTTAAATGTGTGCATTTAAGTTTACATTTCTCACTAGATACTGCTTTCACAGCATTTCACAAGTTTTAATATGTAACATTTTTGTTATTGTTCATTTAAGCATATTTTCTTATTTCTATTCTCTAAACATATGGAAAATATTTAACTATCTTTTTATTATTAATAATTAGAATAATTATTGGAGCTCTGGTGGCTCAGTGGTTAAGAGCTCGGCTGCTAACTAAAAGGTCAGCAGTTCGAATCTACCAATTCCTCCTTGGAAACCCTATGGGGCAGTTCTATTCTGCCTTATAGGGTTGCTATGAGTCAGAATCAAGTAGACGGCAACAGGTTTGGTTTTTTTTTTTTTTGGTTTAGAATAATTACCAGAGAACATATATTGTATGATTTCCATCCCTTGAGATTTGGTTTAATATATGGCCAAATTTTGAAAATGTTCTATTGTACTTAAAAAGAATGTGCTGTCTGTAGTTGTTGGATATAGTATTCTATGGATGTCAATTAGGTCAAGTTTTTGTGGTTTTTGAATTAACAAGTTGCTTACTGATTTTTTTGTTTGTTTGTTTTTTGTCAATTTGTTCTATTGGCTACAGGAAAAGATGTATTAGGTTCTCTCAGTATTACTATGCATTTATCTATTTCTCCTTGTAGTTAGGTGAATTTTTCTTTATATTATTAGAATTTGAGGATTCATGATTAGGGCATACAAATTTAGGGGTATTTTATCTTCCTGATGAATGAAACAGTTTATTACTATAAAGTGATCCCCTCTTTATCACTAATGCTTTTTGCCTGAAAGTTTGTCTGCTATTAATACATATGGAAGTTTTCATTTGATTAGTGTCTGCATGGTATATCTTTTTCCATCCTTTTTATTTCAATCTCTCTGTGTTCTTATATATATTTTTTATCTCTCATAAACTGCATCTAGTTGTTTTTGTTATTTTTTAATCCAGTGGAACAATCTTTGTATTTAACTGGACTATTTAGTCCATTAACTGTTAATGTAATTACTGATATATTTGGATGTAAATCTACATTTTATTTTGTGCTTTCCTTTTATCTCACTGTTGTGGGTTGAATTGTGTCACCCCAAAATATGTATTGAAGTCTTGGCTGCTGCATTTGTGGATGTGATCTTGTTTGGAAATAGGAGTTTTCCTTTTGTTATGTTAATGAGGTTGCACCGTCATGGTTCTCTTTAGCCAACCCTACTCTCTGCACAATTGTGCACACCAGTCCAAGAAGTTGAGATCCACCATCTCTGATGCCAAATTGTGTGATGGATAACAAATCCCACTCCACATGTCAACTGTGTCCTATGGGAATCTCAGCTTCCCTTTCCTGGTCAGCCCAGACCTCAGCTGCTCCACACGGCCCTTTCTCATTCATCCTTATTCACTTAGGGCTAGGTCAGTGGGTACCAGACCCTTCTCTGTTTCTTAGGTCTGATAATCCATTGGAATGACTCACAAACTCCAGGGAAAGGAATATCTTCAATCTAGAAGAAAAAAAGGATACAAACACATAGGGCAAGGTCCAGGAGAGGTCTTGGTGCAGAGCTTCCATGTCCTCAGGGGATAAACTTACCCTCCCAAGAGCAGATGTTCTCTCTCACTACCCAGGAAGCTCCACGGAGCCTTCATCTTCCAAGGCTTCACTACATGGCCATGATGGATTACATCATGCTTCCTGAGACTTGGTCAGCATCAAGCCCCCAGGTGGTCCCTTTTGGTCTGGTCAGCCCCATTCATTGGTCTCAGGTGTGTCCAACTCTCAGGAACCAGGACCAAAGGCCAGGTTTATTTCAAGGAGGTTCCGCACCTCTCTGAGGTCATACCAGAATACCGTGGGTCCTAATCTTTATCACTTCTGAGTTCTAAGAAGAGCAGGGTAGACAGAGACACACACAGGGGAAGACGCCATATGAAGACTGACACACAAAGCAGTTGCATCTACAAGTCCAGGAATGCCAAGGATTGCTGGCTGCTACTAGAAGCTGAAAGAGCTAAGGACAGCTCCCTAGAGCCACTTCTTGAATTTGAACTTCTAGCCTCCTGAACTGTGAGAAAATAAATTTCTGTTCTTTAAAGCCACTCGCTTGTGATATATTTTGTTATAGCAGTACTGGATAACTAAGATACTCACTTTTTCTGTTCTATTTTTCCTTCCTATTTTGATTTCTTTGTGTTGATTGTCTTTTATCATTCTGTTTTCCCTCTGCTTATAGTTTAGAAAGTTTACATATTACATCTATTTTGAGGGGCAGATGTTACCCTAGCAATAAAAACATCACCCTTAACATGTAAAAGACAAATGTTAATGAATATCTTTCACTTTACCTGAGAAATGGAAAGACAGTAGAACAATTAACTTCATTTGTTTTGTCTGATGTGCTATTGTTGCCATTATTCTAGTTTTCAAAACCAAAAAGGTAATGTTAATATTATGGTGTTATATAGTCAATATTCATTTGAATTTATCCATATATTTACCATTTTTCTTGCTCTTCAGTTCTTTCTGATTCTCTTACTTTCTCTCGGAAATAATTTTGTTTCTCCCTGTAACATGTCCTTTAGAATTTCCTTTAACACTCATCACCTGATGATAAATTCTTTCTGATTTTGTCTAAAAATATTTTTTCTTCATTCTCAAATAAAGTTTTGTTGGATAATTAATTCAAAGTGGGCAGTTGTTTAATTGATTTGAAATTATCATTTTATTGCTTTCTGGCTTCCATTGTTGCTGTTGAAAAGAGCTAAAAGTCTAACTGTAGCTCATTTAAAGAGAATCTGTCTTTTTTCTCTGGGTGTTTTTTATGATTCTCTTTTTTGGTGCTCTGCAGTTTCATTACAATATATAAATATGTCAATGTCTATCTATCTATATCTATCATCTATCAATGTATCTATATGTATATATTTAACTTAAGAACTCTAGGTGAGAACACTAGCTGCCTTGACCTTTCTGGACTCTGGCTCCATCTACTCAATTTAGGGAGACCACTGGGCTATGCCTAGCTTTCCCTTCCCTGTGGTGTGGCCTGGAAATGCTCTCCAGGCAGTGAGCTGGGGAATTCTAGGGCTTATGTCATGTATTTCCTATCTCTCAGGGATTGCTGTCCTTCCTTACCTGATGTCTGATGTTTTAAAACCATTGTTTCTTGTATTTTACCTTCTTTTTCAGTTGTTGCAGGCAGAAAGATAAATCTGATCTCTGTTGTTCTTCATGCTTTCTTCTAAATCTTTTATTTTTTACATTTATATCTTTAATACATCTGGAATTTGGTTTTGGTAAGAGAAATATTATTTTAATTCTTTTCCCGATGGTTAAACAGTTGCCCAAAGTCATATTTTGAGTTTTTCTCTTCCCTCTCTTACTAAGTTTGAAATGTCATCTTTATCATAATAGGTATTTGAGCCTGTTTTTGAACTTTTTGTTTTATTCCACTGATATTTTTTAACCTAATACCAAACTTTTTCACTTATTGAAGTTTAAAAGTGTATTATATTATCTAGTAGATCTAATTATCTTTCACTTCTTTGTATTTTCAATATTTATTCATGTTATTCTGCATGAACTTTAAAATTAGTTTCAAGTTCCTTCTCAAATATCATTGATATTATTTATTGGGATTGCATTAGATGTATAGGACCTAGATAAGTTTGAAGATGGCAAAGAGAAGAGTTGGGAAAGTTCGAATTCAATGGCCTGGATTTTCATGGTTAAGTAGGAGGCAAAGACATAAGCTAAGAGTGAGTACTGTAGGGGTAATATATAGACTAAAGGTAAATGAGAATGTTTGGGTGAATCCTATGTGCAGTAATAAGTGAGATTTTTTGAATCCCAAATAGGGACAGATCTTCTGAATATACAGAACACTCACTGGATGTTATAGAACTGAAAATGAAGAGTCATCCATGAGTACTAGTACTTCTAGGTTTCCTTTCTCTGAAAACATAAAACATGATTCATGAGTCCAAGAATCTGTGTTTACTGTTTCCATCCCTGGCACTTCTACACAGATCTGTAGTCATCTAATGTCTTTGTAAAAATCATGTCTCTCTGGTTCACTGATATATCTCCAATGACAAACATCCTGCCTGCTCATCATTGGCACTGAATAAATATTAGTGGGATGAATGAGATAATATATGAGAAGCTTTCTCTGTCTTCTGCTTAAGATGTTATGCTGTTATGTCTGCCCGTCTTTCTTCAGTTTCATGGCAGTCTTTATCTAACCAAAAATCTAAATGGTTAGTTTTCCAATTGCCCAGATGTAAGAAACTTATGGTGGATTTCCACTACTACGCAAACTGGCGCAGTGTCTTAAACTGTTGTTTGAGAAAAGGCTCCGTTCAGTCTTAGCCTTTGCAGCCCTTCTTTCCAAACTACCCAGGTTATCAAATAAGCAAGCTCAAGGGACAACTAAAATAAAGAAGAGTGTAAGGCAAAGGTGAACCTATTTCTTTCACCCTTTCAGAGATGATTGTCTCAATAATAACGATAAAGAAGGGAAAGGGTCCACATTGTATTAATGAATGAGTCTAATTAATTGGGCCCTTACTAAACTGCACATTCCACTATTTGAACTACTTGATGGTTTTGAAAAAGTAGACTGCTTTAATTAAGTGTAGTTTTCCAATAATTGTCTCTTTGATTAGATGTAAGGAAGTGGGCAGTTTAGATTGGCACACTACCTTCACACTGAAACATCTTAAGATGATTTCTGATAGAGAGAAAAAAAAAAAGGAGTTTCTTTGGTTTCAGAGATGAAGTTTACTCTTCTTATAGGAAGATAGATTCTAAACAATGAAGGCAGTTACCATATAACTATCAACTATGAAACAGGAAAGGAAGAATTTAGAAAATTCAGAACCCACTTAGCCTTTTTAGGTCTTGGACTGATGAGAACTTATGTAGACCATGTAGAATCACTTGGAGCCTACTTCCTGAATTTTAAAACTTATTTTATGTTATTTTATGTTAAGGATAGCAAGGCTTGAAATGCTTCAACACTCCAGTAGAGACTGTTTGGCTCTTACATAGCCCATAAAAAGCAATATTTGTATGTTTTAAAGGGAAATGAATCAGAAATTTAAAGTTCAGTTTTCCTTATATAACACAAGATTTTTTTCTCTAGAGTCAATAGGAATGGCCTTAGGGTAAAACACATTTTGGATTTTACTAAAACAAAAAAATATTATCTATTCATTTGGAGACATTAATGTCTATTCTAAAGTATTTTGTATTTTAAAACATTTAGACACTCAATCTTTCCTATGGATTAACAAGTGCTTTAACAGCTTTCCTGATTTCTGCAGAAGGGACTATCTTCTTTCATAAAACTTGTCAATTAAATTCTGTATTTCAGAGCTGAGTGGAAATGTGATCTCATTTCTCCAGAGGATGTTTTTATGAGCTTCCTCTCAAGAGCTATTTTAAGCTTCTTAGTTATATACCTGAAAGGGGTGATGACGGTGTAGTTCAGAATGTCCTGTAACTTGTTGGCAATATTTTAATTGTAATTATTCATCATAAATTTAATATTTATTTATTTTTACATCCAAAAAAGATTTTCATCTAGGCACTGGACTTGTATGATATAAGTATTTCAAAGCAGGTTAAGAAATAGCTTCACCCACTACTGCTGTAAAAGAAATGAGTCAAAAAACTGGCTCTCTCTCCAGGCTCTGACATTACCTCCATGTGTGACCCTGGGCAAATCCATCATGTTTCTAGGCCCCAGTCTCCTTGTCTGTAAATGAAGTTGGTTAGATGATACCTAGGATCTCTTCCACTGCTGATGCACAGTGTCAGCATATAGTAATTATTCATTAAGTGGTAACATTTATTTTTATGGATTAGCTTGCTTCATGGTGAATATTGAAATATTTTAATTTTAGATCCCTCTGAGATATTCCATAGGAGCCCTGGTGACACAGTGGTTAAGCGCTCAGCTGCTAACTGAAAGGTTGGTGGTTCGAACCCACCAGCCGCACCTTGGGAGAAAAATGTGGCAGCCTGCTTCCATAAAGATTACAGCCTTGGAGACCCTCTGGAGGCAGTTCTACTCTGTCCTGTAGGCTCACTATGAGTTGGAATTGACTTGATGGTAACAGGGTTGGTTTTTGGAGATATTCCATTTTCAAATATATTTGGCCAATTATTAATAATCTTTGTATAAATATACTGACATATCTTCCAGGTGTCTGCATGGTGTGTGGAAAGAGCCTAGGGTAAACCCTAAAACTCAAAAGTCTTGAACTTGTGTCGTGCCTGTTTATTAGCTGTGTGATCTCAGGAAATTTTCTCAAGTTTTTAAAAGGCTCAATTTTTTCAACTGTGAAATGGGGATGAAGATAATACTACTGAGCACAGTTCTTTGTAGCAAATAATAGAATCTACTCTGGCTAGTTTAGGCAGAAAAGGAATTTGTCAAAAGTATCAAGCAACTTGCAGAATGCTCTGGAGGGTCAGAGAACCAGACTTAGAAACACTGAAGCCAGAAACAACACCAAACCACACTGTAGAATCTGCTTCAGTGAAAATGTCCTTGCTGCCAAGGCTTGGCAATAACTCTGCTTCTTGCAAAGGCACTGTAGCTTGCATTTATACTTCTTGGTCCTGGATGCCAGGAGCTAGGCCATTGAGCCCCTGTGGTCATGTTCACCTGGGATGGATGCCATACATGCATGCCTATTTCCTTATACCATGACCTTCCAATCTGAGGACTCACATGGGTACCTCCGAATGGCAAAGCTGAGTTCACATTTGATGTTAGAAGCAAGAGATCCTGGGTCAGTGAGTTATGTCTTCTACCTCAGAGACTCACAATATGGGAAACTCTCCAAACTCAGAAAAGATGTTCAAAAGACATTAAGCAGCCTCAGACTACTCCAACCAAGTGAACATCAATGCCACAGCTGAGAACTCCTATACTACATGAATGATGATTGTTACCTTTTAAAGATTATTTTACTGTTCAAACAAAAACAAGGGTAGATGAAGCTTATAAACGAAAATTGCCAGGAAATCTAGCCAAATGTGTTTTTTAATTTTGACTGTAAAATACGTTCTCATCATAAAACATTTGTAAAATACAGAAAAATTGTAAGGAATAAATAAACATCACCCAATAACACTACCAGCTGATAACTGCTATTAACATTTTGGGTTATATATATATGTATACATTTTTATATGTATACACATAATAATTATGTATGATTTTGTACTAAATTTTAAAAACAGTATGCTGTGGGCATCTTTCTGTGATAGCAAATGTTGATCAGCATCATCATTTTTAACAGTTACATGTTGTGCTATTGTATGAATATGTAATCATTTATTTCACTAATCCCCTATACATTGGAAGTTTCCAAATTTTAGCTTTTATCAAAAGCCAAAAAAAAAAAAAAAACGAAGCCCACTGCCATCAAGTCAATTCCGAGTCATGGTGACCTCATAGAGTTGCCAAAGCTGTAAACCTCTACTGAAGCAGATTGCCACATCGTTCTTCCCCTGAGTTGCTGGTGGTTACCAACTGCTGACCTTTTGGTTAGCAGTCCAGCACTTTAACTATTGAGCCATCAGTCTTCTATTTATCAAGAGAGTTATGTTGAGTATCTGTATAGCCAAATATATACTCTGAGTACCATATTTTTACACAAATAATGCACGCCTTCTACATTTGTTGGAACCAAGGTGGTGTAGTGGTTAAGAATTATGGCTGCTAATGAAAGGTCAGCAGTTTGAATCCACCAAGTGCCCCTTGGGCAGTTCTACTCTGTCCTATAAGGTCGCTATGAGTCAGAATCCACTCCATGGCAACAGATTTGGTTTTTTTGTTTCTTTTTTCCTATGTTTGTTTGTCAACCCCGCCCTTCCCCCACCAGGTATTTCATAAGCTCCGCTATGCCAATTTTTTTTTACATGGTGCTATAAAAAAATTAGCATAGTGTGCTTACAAAAATACCTCGTGGGGAGCTGGGGCAATTGGAAAACAAAGGTAGAAGACGTGTGTTATTGGCGTGAAAATATGCTAATTACTTATGATCGATTTATAGACATAAAATTGCTGTTTCAAAGTATATATGATTGAAAAGATTTTAGATACATGCAGTCCAATTGGATTCTGAAAACTTGTACCAATTTACACCTCTATGTGCAAAAGTTGGTATTACCAACTTTTTATTTTAGTCAATTTGTTAGGAGAAAATATCTCATTAATGTTTAGTTTACACCTCTTAGTTTACTTCTTAAGTGTATTTCATATACTTTTATTTTCCTCTTACATTTCTGTATTTGTGAACTATGCATTTATGTCATCCACTAATAGGTTGGTACTTACATTTATTTGTTTTTAGACACCTTATATATAAAGGTATTCAATATTTGTCATTCATATGTTCTCAAAATACCTTTCCCAAGGTTGACATTGCCTTTTTTACTGAGATAACACATAAAGTGCACAAATCTTAAGAATACAGCTTGATATGTATACATCGCATAACAACCACCCAGATCTAAAAAAGGAACATTTCCAGCATTCCAGAAGGCTCCCTCTTGTTCCTTCTCAGTCAATACCTGCCTGCAGAGGTAGCGGCTTTCCTGACACCATGGATTAGTATTATCTGTTCTTGAACTTAATAAGTGGAACAGATACATGGAAAGAAGTCTCTGGCTTCTTCTACTTACCTTCCTGTCTGGGAGTGTGATCCATGCTGATGCATGTAGAGTAGTTCACTTCTCTAAGGCACAATTTACCCATTGGTAGAGTAGGGATAATAATAGTACTTACCACATATGGTGGTTGTGGAGATAACTGAGTTAATGCAAGTAAAGCACTTAGAACAGTGCTTGGCCTTTGGTAAATAATAATAAAATTATAATAAATGTTAGCTACTAATACTTAATAAAATAATTCTTAATGTTAGCCACTATTTCATGCTGCATTAGATTTGCTAATTTTTTATTTAGAGCTTTGGTATCCATATTCATAAAATAAGTTTGTCATGCTTTTGCATTTGTGCGTGTATGTGTTAGTCTTGTCACGTTTTGGCATTGGGTTATGCTAATAAACGGTACCTTCCCCTACTCGGTTGTTCATTCCAGAAGTTCTGGAATGAATGCTTACCTCTCATATCTGCCTGAGAATACTATCAAATCTGCCTCTTAGATGTACCTCAGATCTGACTTTTGTACATCACTACCTTCTCTACTCAAGTCCATCCCTCTGTTATCCCTCTCTTCACCCACTGCAATAGTCAACTAACTGGTTTCCTGATTTCTAAACATGTACCCATTCCTGTTGTACTTTGGAGGCTCTGTGTTATGTGTTATGACCTTGCCTACCCCTCCATCCCCATCTTGTACCAGGCTCCCTCTCACCCTCATGCCCTGGCCACACTCCCTGTCCAACAACACTCTCCCCTTGTTCCCAGCCTACCCAATGCCTATTCATTCTTCCTTGCCGAAGCCTTTCCTGATGCCACAATATCAAACAGGTCTCCCTGTGTGATCGCTCATCTTACCTTTTTCTTTTTTCTTTCTTAGCACCCACAACATGTGTAACTACACATTTATTGGTGTGTTTGCTTAATATCTGCCTCTCAACTCTATGGGGTATTATTTTGTTTGCCACTTTACCTAGCAAAATGCTAGATAAATGTATATGAGAGGTGGCCAATTAATAGTTATTGAATGAAAGAAAATCAAAGACACAAGGGAAAGATTAGTCCAAAGGACTAATGTACCACAAGAACTACAGCCTCCACCAGACTGAGTCCAGCACAGCTAGATGGTGCCTGGCTACCACCATTGACTGCTCTGACAGGGATCACAATAGAGGGTCCTGGACAGAACTGGAGAAAAATATAGAACAAAATTATAGCTCACAAAAAAAGACCAGACTTACTGGTTTGACAGAGACTGGAGAAACCCTGACAGTATGGCCCTGGACACCCTTTTAGCTCAGCAATGAAGTCACTCCTGAGGCCACCCTTCAACCAAAGATTAAACAGGCCCATTAAACAAAGCAAGATTAAATGGGCACACCAGCCCAGGGGCAAGGATGAGAAGGCGTGATGGGACATGACATCTGGTAATAGGGAACCTAAGGTGGACAAGGGGAGAGTGTTGACATGCAGTGTGGTTGGCAACCAATGTCACAAAACGATATGTGTGCTAATAGTTGAATGAAAGCTAGTTTGTTCTGTAAACCTTCATCTAAAGTATAATTAAAAAAAAAAAAGAAGACAAAAAAAATTTTTTTTGAATGAATGAAGGAAGGACCTCCAGTCTAGTGACAGAGACCAACACATAGACAGTAACAAAGAGAGGAAGAGCCAAAACTAATGTATGAAATAGATGTCTAGAAAGGGGGACACAGAGAAGGCAGAAAGAAACTCTGCCAAGGGAACCCAATCCGCCTATTGTCAGGTTACAGAGAGTTGCCTCATTGATGAACTAACTTTCCCTTGAGTGCTGTTCTCTCATGGTTGACATGTTGATGATACTATACCACTGTTTAACACACAGGGAAGGAGTTGGCCCATACCAGACATTAGATACTCAAGTCCCAAGGGATTCAAAGAGGCAAAAATCTCTCTGTGCTCTTGGCTCACACACACAGCACAATGGCAGCTCTGAGGGGGCAGTCATCCCGTGCACCCCCACAAGCCCTGTTTATTTTCTCCTTCAGTAGAAGGGGTAGCATAGGTCAGCTGAAATGGTGCATCCTGATTAGTATTTATTGATCCAAAATGTCATGCTGACAGACATGTGGACAGGCAGACAAAGATTTCTGTTACAGTGACCTCACATCTCCGCTCCAAGGTTCTGACACCGCTGACATTTTCCCACTCAGGTCCTGACTTCTCCAGCTGCTCATGGGGAGGCTGGTGTGTCTCACAGATGGGGGTCTTCACAGACACCGTGTGCTTTCTTGTGATGGTGACCACATCTCTACCAAATAGTGGTCTCAAGATGTTCATTTCCCCATTCCCCCAGCTCACAGTTACACTATCAGTGAGGCATCCTTTATTTCAGTCCCTTCTCCACTAGCTCTTCAGTTTCCTCTTCGATTCCATCTCAAGAGTAGTAAGTGGCCAAATTAGTTGTGCATTTTAAAGAGGGAAGTCCTGGGTCACACCAAGAATCATCTTTGTGGTAAAGAATTGGGCTCTGCTTTTGCTATAAAAAGTAATTGTGTGGTCGCAAATGTGGCCTTTTTCTCTCTTATTCCTGATATGTTCTCTCCATTTTCTGTTTTTTTCTTACCCATCTCTCCTATCAAAACTAAATTTACTTTTAATATTTTTTCTTTTACTTTAAAAACTTTTTTCTTAAATATAACTACAAAAGCCATATAAAGCCAATGTGCAAGTTAAAAAAAATTGTTTTAAGCCTAACATTCTTGTAAGCACTACTCATTTTGCCAATTACCTAGAAATCACCTACCTTCTGATCTCTCAAACATAAGTCCTTTCTCCCCACAAAAGTAATCACTATGTTAGCTTTTATTTATTTATTTATTTATTTATTGTGCTTTATGTGAAAGTTTGCAGCTCAAGTTAATTTCTCATTCAAAAATTTATACACATATTGTTTTGTGACATTGGTTGCAATCCCCACAATGTGACAGCACGCTCCCCCTTTCCACCCTGGATTCCCTGTGTCCATTCATCCAATTCCTCTCCCTTCCTGCCTTCTCGTCCTGTTTTTGGACAGAGCTGCCATTTGGTCTTGTATATTTGATTGAACTAAGAAGCATGTTCCTCACATGTATTAATTTTTTGTTTTATAAGCCTGTCTAATCTTTGTCTGAAAAGTAGGCTTCGGGAATGGTTTCAGTCCTGGGTTAGCAGAGTGTCTGGGAGCTGTAGTTTTGGGGGTGTGCTAGCTTTTATTATAGTCACTTCCTTAGTTTAAGCAATTTTTAATTGATATATAATTCATGTCCTATAAAATTTACCCTTTTAAAGTGTACAATTCAGTGGCTTTTAGTATATTCGTAAGGTTGTGCAGCTGTCACCACTATCTAATTCCAAAACATTTTCATCACCCTCAAAAGAAACGCTGTACCCGTTGGCAGTCACTCCCCATTCCCTCCTTCTCCCAACCCCTGGCAACAATTAATCTACTTTCTGTCTCTGTGGATTTGCCTATTCTTTACATTTCACATAAATGGAATCATACAGTATAAGTGGACTGTCGTAGTTACCTGGTGCTGCTGTGACAGAAATACCACAAGTGTATGGCTTTAACAAACAAATTTATTTTCTCATAGTTTAGGAGACTAGAAGTCTGAATTTAGGGCATCAACTCTAGGGGAAGGCTTTCTCTTTCTGTCAGTTCTGGGGGAAGATTCTTGTCTCTTTTCAGCTTCTGTTCCTTGGCTCCTTGGTGATCTTCATGTGGCCTGGCATCTATCTTCCCCCATCTCTGTTTGCTTGCTTAATCTACTCTTTTATATCTCAAAAGAGATTGACTTAAAACACACCCAACATTAATACTGCTTCATTAACATAACAAAGAAACCCATTCCCAAATGGGATTATTACAGGTATAGGGGTTAGGATTTACAACACATGTTTCTGGGGGACACAATTCAATCCATAACAGTGGACTTTCATGTATGACTTCTTTCCCTTAGCATAATGTTTTTGAAATTCATCCACATTAGAACATCTATCAGTACCTCATTCCTTTTTATGGTTGAGTAATATTCCATTGTATGAATATTTCACCTTTTGTTTATTCATCTGTTTATGGACATTTGGGTTGTTTCCACCTTTTAGTTATTGCAAATAGTGCTGCTATGAACATTCATGTGCAAGTATTTGTTTGAATACCAGTTTTCAATTCTTTGGGGTATATACCTAGCAGTGGAATTGCTGAGTCATATGGTATAGTAATTCTTTGATTAAGTTTTTGAGAAACCACCAAATGGCTTTGCATGCAACTATTTGTGTGAACATATGTTTTCAATTCACTTAGGTATATATCTCTAGTAGTGGAATTGATAGGTCATGTGATAACTCTGTTTAACTTTCTGAAGAATTGCCCATGTTTTTCCAAAGCAGCTACACTATTTTACATTCCCACCAGCAATATACCAAAAAAGCACCCCAAATCTGCTGCTGTCAGGTCAATTCTGACTCATAGTGACCCTATAGGACAGAATAGAACTGCCCGATAAGGTTTCCAAGGAGGAGCTGGTGAATTCGAACTGCTGACTTTGTGGTTAGTAGCCATAGCTCGCACCCATTGTGCCACCAGGGCTTCACCAGCAATATAAGAGTTTCAATTCCCCTATATCTTTGCCAACACTTGATACTGTCTTTTTAATTATGGCTGTCCTATTGAATGTGAGGTGGTATCTCATTGTGGTTTTGATTTGCATTTCCCTATTGACTGCATTTTAATGTGTGTATTGAGCACCTGTATATCTTTTTTGAAGAATCTTTTTTTCCTTTTTTATAAATACTGTACATATTCCTAGAGATATTTTCTTTTGTTTTTCATTCTCTCTAATTTTCTTCTTTTGCCTCTCTTCTGCCCCTGAGAATACCAGAGAGAGTCCTAGAAGATTCTGTACTTTGATCTCCTCTTTCCTTGGCAAGGACTGAAAAGCAGAAGAAGCAGCAGACCAGGGGTGGGACTGGGGGTGGGAAAAGGGACAGTGTTCTTGGTTTGGTAATCTGAAAAAAATTCCCTAAGTGACAGTAAAAGACACCCAGTGGAAATGTTGTTCCAGTCTGGTAGTACCTGTCTCTTTCTCTGGGTCTTGTTTTTTGGACAATTCTTCCTTTGATATCTATAAGAGGTCAAGAAGTAATTGGATGTCCTGGAATTCACATTCCTTTGCCTTGGACGTAGGTGAAAACTAAGAGAAGTAGTCTGCGGAAAGGTTGGTGAGCAGTTCATGGCCAGAACTAGCTCCAGGCACCTCTTCCCCTGACCGCTTTCCTTCTTCTCCAGATCTTCTTCTGCTCTGGCACTGAGAGGCTGCTGAGTGCCTCTCAAATATGCTCTCAGCAAAGGACATAAACAACTTCATAATCTTGTGCCTTAGGGACTCCATTGTGCCCCCAAAGGCAATACATGTTATGAAAAAGGCTGCAATATTATCTATGTTCTTAGCACTGTGCTAGATGCTGGGGTGAGGGTACAGAAATAATAAACTTGCCCTCCTTCTTATATTCAACAAACATTTTTGAGTACCTAAGTGCTTGGCTGCTAACCAAGAGGATGGCAGTTTGAAGCTGCCCAGCTTCTCCACAGGAGAAAGACCAGGTAGGTGATCTGCTCCCGTAAAGATTACAGCCTAGAAAACCCTATGGGACAGTTCTACTCTGTTACATTGGGTGGCTATAAGTTGCAATTGACTCAGCAGCACCTAACAACAACAACACTATGTGCTAGACTCAGTCTTAACCTGAAAGAGACCAATTTGGGGGAAAAAGAACTGGAACCCAAGTCAACCTTTGATGCATTCCAGGTGGGTGGCCCCAATATGAAGTAGATCTCAGAAAAGAAGAGACAAATGGAGTATTGAAGTCATGTCCCTTTGAGGTGCAGCTCCCCACCTCTGGCCAAAGATGCAGGGAGCCTCAAGCTCAGAGAGGGAGGAACATCATTACTGTGGTGTATAGGTGAAAGCAATGTTTTTGAGCTGTTGCACATTTTCTAGAAGTTCTCAGCTCATACCATATAGGAGGCTATCTTATACCACATGCTAGTAATACTTACCGTAGGCAACAAGTAAACTTAATCCATCACCAACTGCTAGGAGGGTATTAACACTTTATACAATAATCTTATTAAGCTCCCTGTACATTTTTGATTGCCATTTCCCTTTTAGCCACTGTCAATTAGTTCTCCATTGCTGGTTTTCGTTTTCTACTTGATAAGCAAAGGTTTTGAATACATCTTGATTAAAGCAGAGAGGCCCCAACTCTATCCTGCCAACTTCCTTTGAAGTTCATGCAAACTCTATATTCAGATCAGCAGCCCAAGACACAAAGAAAGATGAGCTATGAGCTGTGACAACACGAGGGCGCCAGGCCAGATGCTTCAAGGCAGTTAGCTTCCTTCTGGGAATAGAATTGCTAGAGAATTTCATCTCTCTGGAATGGTTTAGGTGTGCCTTAGGGGGAAAAAATGAGAAGATGATCTCTCAGGTCTCTTCCAGCTGCTTATATTAAACTGCACTCTCCAAATTAGACTAGGATGTATTTACTGAAACTGGTGGCAGGCTTTCTAGTGCTCAGGATTGCCCAGAAATCTGGATTCTTCCAAGATGTCCCATTTGGTAAATTGGAGGGTCTGTTCATTATGCAGAGTATATCAAGAAAGGGAAGTGTGCGATATTGTTAAATTTATACTTTGATTTTTTTTTCATTTTTGTACGACATCTACTCTGTCTTCCACTTTCTTACAAGATTGACCTCTCCTCTTTCTCAAATCCCTTTGATTTTTCTTCTCTCTCTCCTGCCCCTTCTGTCTCTCCTAAACCAGTATCTTCCCTCCTTTGCCTCTTCCTCTTCCATTATTATTCCTCTCTATACACAATTTTAAGTAGAAATCCTGGCTCTGATATGAACATATTTTAAACAAGACAATTTACCTTTTAGGGCAAACAGTTTTTCTGCGAAATATGATTCTTCAGTTTCCTTCTAATGCTATAATTCTGTGATTCTTTGAAATACTTATTTCATTCAAACAGCCAAATCTTTTTTTCAACCCCCTAAAATCTGTGGAAGTTGACCACCTCATGGCTGACAAACCGCGTGATAGCTCAACCCCTTTCCCTTTCTCTTTGAGGAGTCTTTTACCCTGTGTCAATATTGGAAAGCTAAACACAATCAAAGATCTTTGACACTCCCCGCTGCCCCCAGTCTTAGAAGCCTGAGAATAACAGTGGTGTGTCTCTACAGCAGCAGCTTCAGAAATTTCTTCAGCATCAGAAGCCCAGGATCTGGGGAAGAGGGATAAAGAGGAGGAGAAAGTTGGAAAACAAAAATTTTTTTTTTTAAATAATTTTTGTGGTACTTGAACTCCCTAAAATTATTATATTTAGCTCAGATTGCATGCTCTACTCTCTATGTCATATATTTTCATGTTCTTTCCCAGATAGAATATCTGAGAGTTCCCCCCTCCACCAAAAAAGAATGATTTTTTGTTTCCATATGGTACATGCTAGCAATCCTGGCATTTGACTACATTTACGTAAACATGAAGAAATACCTATAAATTATTGAGCTTATCCCACTTTGTATTTTTTAGCTATGTACTACAGTCATTACTGCTGTTCTTACTTTAGCCTCAAAAGATATTTTGCTCCATCTATATGGCTGATTAGTCATTTAGACTGTAGACTACATTTATTACATTGTTTCAGGGTAGGAAATATAACAGTCACTGGAGACACGAAGCATCTACATATAAGCCAACAAGCCTGCAAACTGAGCTATTTCACCCCAAGTACAAGCTGACTGTCAGTCACCCAGGGCCACAAGATGACTTCAGGAGGACCTGAGCTCCCCCCACAGAGTATTTAGATTGAGGAGAAAGAGAAGCCAGGAGAACTACCAGCCTCACTTTTTAACATCTGGGCCTTATCCAACAGATCTATGACTTATGCGTGGGGAGGGTAACCCAGTGAGCCTCAATAATTGCATTGTAGGAATCTTGGCAGTAAAGACTAAACTGGGCTTTCTCAACTCCCCCAACCCCACTCTAGGTCTTACTGGTTAGCCCGGGCTGAGCGCAGATCTCCTGAAGCCCCTCGGGGCTGGAAATCCTGGGCTGCAGCCTGGTAACAGGAATCCCTAGGTGGTGCAAAAGGTTTATGTGCTCTGCTGCTAACTGAAAGGGTGGGAGTTCAAGTCCATCCACAGGCACCTCAGAAGAAAGGCCTAAAAATCTACTTTAGAAAAATCAGCCATTGAAAACACTATGGAGCACTGTTCGACTCTGACACATATGGGACTGCCATGAGTCGGAATTGACTCAACGGCCACTGGTAGCCTGGTACTAACATCTGGGTCATCTTGCAGGGGGTGTCTTAAAGCAGCTGCTGCCTCCCAGAGCCCTTTCACTCTGGTACCTGGAGGAGTTATTCAATTAATATTATTTATAATTATACAGTTTATTCACATAGTATCTTAAGCTTTGGGCACTTTTTCCCCCCATAGTGTGTATGTGTGTGTGTGTGATTTTTTTTTTTTTTTTAATCCTCACAACCACCAAGTGGGGTAGCCTGTATAAAAAAGTGAAATGATTTTACTAAGTTTAGGTGTGCAGTCAATGGTAGAGACTGGATTAGAAGCCAAGCATCTTGATTCTTAATCTTGTGTTCATTCGACAAGAGTGCTTTACAATGGGGATAATAACAAACAGAAAACACTTCTGCTATCGCTTTTATTTTCATTCTCCTCTTTAAAACTTTGACATGTTTTATTTATGTCAGTTCTACAGAGATCAGTTTTCATGAAACTCTAGTATTTTACTGGCTGTCC
Source organism: Dugong dugon (assembly GCA_030035585.1). Lineage (NCBI taxonomy): Eukaryota > Metazoa > Chordata > Mammalia > Sirenia > Dugongidae > Dugong > Dugong dugon. The sequence continues at coordinate 161,663,049 of CM057462.1, forward strand.
TCCATACTTAAACAATGTAGGGTAAAATCTCCAGTCTTGTTCTGATTTATTCAGCAGATGGAGAGTTATTATCAATGTTTCTTCAGAGTTTGAGGGGATATTTTTGGATGATAAAGTTAGTTTCCATTTATCATCATTTTATCCTCAGTGCTGGCTTTGGGGGCCCTTATTTTTGTTGTATGAATGTGAACCATGAGGTTGCATTAAACTTGGTCTGTTTTCAAAGCCAGAAGAATGGAGACGAGAATGCAAAGATACATGGTGGCCTTTCACAACTTGGTGGAAATTTTTACTTAAAGAAAAACCAGCATAGACTCAGTCTTTATTCTTGCCTCTTCAGAGCTGGGAGAGGTCATAGAGAACATTAATTGTAGTTCAAGGCTCTTGTTTTTACTGATGCAGAAAATGAAACTCAGAGATGTTGGGAGATTTGTCTGAGATCACGCAACTACTTGATGGCAGTGTTAGGACAAGACATCAGGTCATTTGTTCCAAGTCTGAGACATATTTTGTGAAACCACAGGGCTTTCACCTCACAGGATTTCATACCTGAAGAACTTTGAGGGGGTTCCATGTGATTAATTCATTTAAGCTTAATACTCATTGAGGCCACCATGGGGAAAATCCAGCTAGGTGTTGTGTGGAGCCCCACACAACTCTAAAGTGCTGATGGGCAAGTCAAGCAAGCTCCGTTCTCCCCTCTCTGTTCTGAAGGGCTCAAGGATCAGGCAAGGGAAGTTACGATGTCTGCATTGAAAAATCCACACTGAAGAGTAAAATCCTTGATTTGGATGGATGGGGCTCAAGCTTTTCCTTTATTTCCTTTGGTGACAAAAAGGAAGGCCATAGAGAGGCTTTCCTACCAAACCACAGGAAGATTAAAGGACTACAGGAGAACGAACATGCTTTGGATGCAGAAGTTCGAGAGTCCTTGGGCCCAGAAAGGAGTCTTCTCATTATTAATGGTGGCTCTGCTGCAGCCTTGGCTTGGGAATGGGAAAAACGGCTGGAGGTGGGAGAGATCCACCGTGGGTCTGTGTTGCTCTGACCACAGGCGTGTGGTTTGGAGACTGTGCCCACTGACAGTTGGGCAGGAGCAGGAATCCTCTCTGCCCAAGCTCACTGCACCCACATCTAACAAGATTCCCTGCTGGCCACCTTCTCTGGGCTCAGAGGTAGTGATCATGCTGGGGGAGGGGAGGAGAGTTGAAATTGCTAAGAATAGCCATAGGCTTTGAGAATTACTCTTTTCAAGGAATCGGTGGAATCAGAAATATTAGCTCTAATCAGTCACATATGTTTGAGTTCTTAGCTCCTAGAAAGGAATTTCTGACAGCGGCTCCTTACCCATGGGGAAAATGCATCCCGATAACATGGAGGGTAGCTACACCTGTGGATCTAGTAGGGTCCCTCTTCTGTCCTCTGACGGGTCCAGGACAAAAGGACCCCCGGGAATATGCTTTCAGTCTGTCACTTGGTCTGATCTGAAGTGGCCAAACTTCTGACCAATCATCTCCTATGTGGTTTCTCAAGAAGTGTAGAAGAATTTCAATGCCAGCATAGACCCAGATTGAGCCAAGAATTGGGGACTAGAGGAGAGTTCCACCCTTTTTGCTTGTGTTTCTGAGATGTGAGGGTGTTTTCAGAATTAGGTACATAACGAGAGGGTGGGTTTTTGTTTTGTTTTATTTTTGTTTGACTTTTTATTTTATAAAACATGAAAACCAACAGATAAGTTGCAAGAATTGTCAAATGAATGCCATGTGCTGTTCATGTAGATGCATGATTGGTCAGCAGGTTTGAGCCAAGCATCTTTTCAGTATGCTTCCCTGACCACCTATAGCAAAGTCACCCCTAGACCTCTTCACTCAGAACTTCAGGCAGCCAGGGATGTTGCACTTTGCAAACTATGCTGCTACTTATGAACCATGGCTCTCTCTTGAGCTTCACACTGGATCAGGTGTCTAGTCATTTGCCCCTTAGTTCTTAATGTTACCAGCTCTACAAACCCTCAATGAGTTATCAGAATACAGCATTAATTGATAGGTCACTCTTTATACCTACAAAAAAATAATCAAAGAAAATCAGCCCTGCCTTCTTTTTCTAAAACAGAACTCTTAGCTACTATGCATGACACTTATTCAAACTCAACAGACCTACGATAAAAATAAAACCTCATGTTCAGGTCCTTGCCAACTTTATAATACTTAAGTTTAATTTATGATTCACATTGAAAGTTGGTTTTATAGTCCTGGGTCTGTTCTTAACTAGGAATGTCCTCTGTGAATTTATTTGTGTCTGGATAATGGGCGTGAATACATGCACATACACACAAAACACTAGTAGAAATTCTAAATGTCAACATTTAAGTATTCCAATGGGAGCAAAGAAGAAAGATAAATTTCTGGAGAGGCTCTAACTACAAGGTCTAATCTACAGTTGTTTATATTTTGTGGTCTGCATTACGTCACTTAAAACAAAAGGAGCTAAGGATACAGGGAGGGATGAAATCGAGAAGGACAGGGATTGGTGCTCAGGGAGTATATAGCAGATTACGTGTTGGCACGTTAAGACATAATCAAGCAGCAGAGTCAAGGCCAAATAAAATGTTGCATCCCATCCCCATATGCTCTTCTAGATCAGCAAATATTTCTCATACGTATTTGCTCTCCTTACAGCACCATGAACAAGACTTTGCACAAAGCAGGTGCTTGGCATTTGCTGAATGCTCATAAGGATGCCATCCTTCCATTTTGCTTTTGAAGTTCCCTGATGGCTGACAATTTCAAGGCTTAGAGAGGGCTAGATGACCTGTGGTCCTGCCCCAGGGACACACATTTGGTTTCTCCTGTGCTTCCTCCTGCTCACAACCACCATGTTGCCCAACCCCAGGGACCACAATCATTTACATAGAATATGGTGTCTTAGTTATCTAGTGCTGCTGTATAACAGAAATATCAGAAGTAGATGGCTTTAACAAAGAGAAATTTAGTCTCTCACAGTTTAGGAGGCTAAAAGTCCAAATTCAGGGTGCCAGCTCCAGGGGATGTCTTTCTCTCTCTGTTGGCTCTGGCGGAAGGTCCTTGTCATCAATCTTCCAGTCAAGGAGCTTCCCAGTGCAGGAACCCTGGGTCCAAAGGATGCACTGTGCTCCTGGTGCTTCTTTCTTGGTAGTATGAAGTCCCCATGTCTCTCTACTCGCCTCTCTCTTTTATATGTCAAAAGACATTGACTTAAAACACAACCTAATCTTGTAGATGGAGTCCTGCCTCATTAACATAACTGCTGCTAATCCCACCTCATTAACGTCATAGAAGTAAGATTTACAACATATAGGAAAATCACATCAGATCACAAAATGGTGGACAATCACACAATACTAGTAATTGCGGCCCAGCCAAGCTGCCACACATTTTGGGGGGGACAAAATTCATTCCATAACATATGCTGTGAATGGAGACCCCAGAATTGTGCAAGGGACAGTTCTCACTGTGCCCTAGATGCCTTCTGAAAGGACTGTTGTGGCTGCTCTGGGCACAGCTTCCGTGGGTTAGCAGATTGCGACTCACAGCTGCCCTCCCATTGTTGACGCACTCACAAATGCTACTCTTCTATACTTTTATGCTGCTTTCCCAGAGAAGCCTAGGGGCCGATTTCCTTTAGGAAGTTGACCCTCCTCATCCTTCTCAATACACTTCATTGTCTGCATTCTTATACCCATCCTGTAAATATAAAAGTTGAGAGTATCTGGGACCCTGTATAAGCTGAAGACATACACTTTATTGAGGTTCTAATTGGAGGCCTTAGAGTTATGGCTCTCATAGAAATGCAGGATAAATATGGTATTTTGGGCACATGCTTTTTCAATTACGGGCAGCTCAAACCCAGTATTGCTCCTCATCCATCTCAATCTGAAGTCTGGTGGGGAGACTGCTCCTAAACATCTTTGCACACTTAGTCTCAAACTGTACTCATGCAGCTTCTAAATTTTTAAGAATTAATCAAATCTAGGCCTTGCAAAGTGCACACTCTGATTTATATGAGTTTTGGCAAACAGGCACGTGAAATAAAAACCTTCTTAGTCGGAAAAGACAGAGTTAGGGGAACGAGGGCTGGAGAATGATACCAGGGAATACTGTTTGGATGAGCAAGTGGCAGGCAGCTCCTAGAACTCAGGGGTCTCTAAATTTGGTGTTGAATTAAAACTGGACCTCTAGATAATATAGCAAGGATTGGTGTGTTTTCTGTCATGAAGGAAAACTCCAGAAAGTCCAGTCTGAGAGGAAATGGCACTAAGCTGTGCAGAGACTATAAAAGGGACTAGAAGCAAAAGACAGGAAGCTGAGTTGGGGCTGGTTTGGGAACTCATTTTCTAGGAAGATGTCCAGTGGCCCAATGATCAGAGCCCAAAGAGGCTAATGAATTCAGACTTGAATAAAGCCATTGCTATCCAAGAAGGCTCAATATAATGAGTCAATATGGCAGCAATCAGTACTGGATAGTAACACAAAGTTAGGCCTAGTGATAGAGTTGTGGCTATGGGCTACTATTCCATTGTAAGCATTTCCCTGCAGTGAGTTAACTTTGATCTTGGCCTTAAACTTGAGCACACCTAACCTTGTCCCATAAGAACATTGCAAGCTGAGGCTTTTTGTTTGGCAGTACCTGGGATAAAGCGAGCCTTCCCCTGCTCCTCTGTCATGGGAGGGAGACTGACAAGACTCAGACAGGCTGCCAGGACCCTGGCTAAGTAGGCTGGGGCTCAGGGAAAAGTTCCAGCTCCACAGGGAAGTACTCAATGGGAATCTGAGGCTGAAGTCCAGTCATACAAATTAGGCTGTCTGATGGGAAACAAGCCCAATCATACAAATTAGGCTGTCTGATGAGAAATAAGGATAGCTATGGCTTGTCAGGCTCAATACCAGATATGGTGGTATAGCAATAATACTGACCTGAGACTGGCTTCAGAACTGGGTGGGGCTAGGCTCAGCAGATACCTGGGAGGAAAGAACGTATGTCAAAAGGAGCAGATTCCTCTATTAAAGCAGAAGAATATTTTAAAATCAGCCAAAACCAAACCCATTGCCATCAAGTCAACTCCAACTCATAGTGACCCTGTAGGACAGAGTAGAACTGCCCCATAAGGTTTCCAAGGCTGTAATCTTTACAGAAGCAGACTGCCACATCTTTCTTCTGAGGAGTGGCTGGTGGGTTGAAACCACCAGCCTTTCGGTTAGCAGCCAAGCACTTTAACCATTGCACCACCAGGGCTCCTTTTAAATTAGAGCCTAGGAAATACTTTTTAAAAATATATGTTTGAACAATACCTGGTATGCTTTACTCTACATTTTCTTTTAAGATCTTTTGTAATATATGACTTGATTCTCTCAACTCATACCATTGCTTTTGTTGTTGTTAGCTGCCGACCCCATGAGTGCAGAGTAGAACTGTTCCATGGGGTTTTCAAGGATGTGGCCTTAAAATTTTTCCTTAAGAGACAAAGAAATACCAGAGTGAAATCATACACCTCCTTATACAGCGGTCAGCAGGAATTCAGAGCATGGTTCAACCTTGTGTGCTAGAAGTCTCCCTGCCTTTACTGAGTTCATTGTTCTCTGAAAAACAAGATTAATATGCATGAAATGACAGGGAAACATATAGCCCAAAACAATAACTTTCATGGGTCAGATGATGAGTATAAGGATTCAGAGGAATGAATGATAAATGAGGCTCACAGTCATTGGGAAAGACATAAAAGACCCAAGTGTGTGTAGAATATGATTGGCAGGGAGAGAAAGAGGGCACCCACAATCAGAAAGGCACAGCTGCTCATGAGACATTAATAGGATGGCCTGCAGCAGGAGTACAGAGTGGGGAATGAATGGAGAAGAAAGGAGAGAGTTTTCCTCTTTAATCTTTTGCTTTGCCCAATCCAGAAGACCCGTCAGAGACTTGGAATATTTCTCAAACCACTTCTGAGGCCTCAAATCCACTCAAGAGCAAAATTGAGGAGAAGAATGATTTCAGTGTTTGCATCTGGTTGTTAAATCAAGGTCAGTAAAACAAAATGACTTTGGTCTAGAGTTTGGTTGATGCTGGCAAAGTTTTTGCATTTGTCTCCTGAAAGTTCCATGTTGCTCTATCATTAACAGCAATAACAATGACAATAATAAGCAAACCTTTACTCCGTGTGCCAGGCACTGATTCAGGCTCTTCCAAGGTTTTAACTCATTTAATCCTCACATCAACCTGATGAAGTAGGTACAGGTTTTTTTTCCTTTTTTATAGATGAGGAAACTGGGGCACAGACAAGTTAAACAATTCTGAACTCACAAAGGCTGGGCTGAGTTCCTGCTCTTAGCCACTATCCTATCTGTTTCTCATAAATTACCAGTAGGGTGACTACAGGATGATATAATGGCCAGACTTTGGGTACCAAGGCCCAGTTCACAAGTGTTTTTTTTTTGCCTGGTTTATTATCACTTGTTCTTATGGGGGCCTTGGGCCATCTTGAAGGAATGATCTGAAGTTGTCACCTAGTCAGAGCACCATTTCCCTTCTGGCATGGTTGGAGATCTAGGGTGGTGAGCTGCAGAGCCTGACAACCTTCCTGCACTGGACTTTGCATTCCATAATTGACCCCCACATCCAATTACAAGCCATGTGACCTTGGGTATTTTATTTAATTTATATTCATTTTCTTTAGCTGTAAAAGGAGACTTATACGTGTATCAATCTCACAGAGCTGTTTTGAGAACTGAAGGAGACAATACTTATGAAAAATAGTTTGTTTGCAGTAAAGCACTGTGCAAATGTTAATTACTAATATTATTACTTGATGTCAAAAAGATAGTTGCTGAAATAGTGCCTGTTTGTTTAATACACTTTCTTTATGTTGTAGAAAATTCTTGGTATTCAGCAATCCAAATGCTAATGACTTGTTTTCTACATGTCATGAAAACCCTTATTTGATATGATACTTCTAAATTTGATATATAGCCTTGGGCAATGGTCAAGGTTGTGTGCCTACATGGCTGGGCCATGATTCTCAGTGGTCTGGCAGTTATGATGTAGTCTGGCAGTTGTGTAATGATGTAATCATCTCCTTGATGGGATTTGCTATGAGCAGCCAGTCAGTTGAAGGGGAGTTTCCTTGGGGTTGTGGCCTGCATCCAATATATGTGGACTTTCTGGCAAAGCTCGTTGGCGATCCTGCATTCAGCTCGTCATCATCTGGTCTCTGAGTCTTGGGACTTGAACCAGCAGCCTACCATCTGACTTGCTGATCTTGGGTTCATCAGCCACTGCAGCTAAGTGAGTCCGGAGAAACCTCTAGCCTGACACCTGACCCACAGACTTGGGGCTTTCCAGCCTCTACAACTGCAAGAGCCATTTCCTTGATATCAATCTCTCTCTTTCTCTAGATATATATACATATGTGTATATATGTATATACACTTGACTGGTTTTGTTTCTCTTGAGAACCCAGCCTAAGACACCTTGGATACAAGAGTAAAAGGAAACTAATACTAATTGAGCACCTTCCTGTACCAAACACTTGACAAACATTGTCTCATTTAAGCTTCACAGTCCAGTTTGAGGTAGTTATTGTCCCCATTCTACAGATTAGGAAATAAAAACAGATTGTTAACTTGTCCAGAGCCAAGTAATTACTAAGTGGCAGAACTTGGATTTGAATGACATGTACACTCTGACTCTCATACCTGTGCTTTGTTCTACCACCCTACACTGTAGAACACATAGTCTGGTGCTTAAATGAAACAGGTTTTGGGGTTAGTGCCTTGTTTGCATTTATTTTCTCTGGTAACTACCCCAACTTACTATCTTTGATGAAGGGCCAAACTGAGATGGCCACGCTTATAACATGTGACAGCCTGACCACAGCTGATTCCTCTGAGCCTGATCCAAGCTTGACCAGGCAGATTCCTCCTTCGGAAATGTTAATTGGGATGATGACAGCCTGAGCCAATCATCTGTGGGAACCAGGCTGAAAGGACAAGTAGAGTCAGGGCCTGAGTCCATGGCATGGCAAGTCAAATTCAGAGGCAGGCTCAAGAATGTGATGTCCTGGGAAGAGAATGGAGCTGTACAACAGAATCAAAGATTAGGGACTCTGTGGCTCAGAGAGACTGAGGCGGAAGAAGAGCTGTCTCAGCCCCTTGTGATCTCCCAGTTCCCAGCTCTAGTTCATGAAAGATGTTGATGTGCTTACAACAAACTCCTTTATTTAAACTAGCTAGGCCCTACAGTCAAACACCTTTGACCAAAACAGCACACATTCAGTAAATAGCTGCTCAGTGATTGACCGATTGGTTTATCTTTTATCACTTCTCTAGGTGTATCCATCTGGGTGCCGCCTACCACACTCTATTCTTTATTCTATTCTAATTCTTTGGTCTATAGGTCCTTCTTGCCAATTTGGTCCTGTGGCCTTTGTTTTGCATAGATGGCTAAGTAATGTTTTAGAATCAATCACTCATCCAAGATTGCTGGAGCAGGGATATTTGAAAAACATGAATGGAAGTTTTAGGCCATGTATTTTAGATAGTCTGAATACCTGTGAATAAATCATATAGTGATATACTGTCTCTAAAAACCACATAATACTTTATTTCTATTTATTTAAAAAAATAAATCTGGTTATAGGCTGGGGTTTTTTTGTTCCACTTTTAATAATAACAACAAAACAAAGGTTTTTGTTTTGTTTCTTTGGTTTTTTTTTTTTTTTTTTTTTTTTTTTTTTTTTTTTTTACATAAACCAGAAAGGAGTGGACAGAAAAGCAAAGAACAATCTTTCTTGGGATTAGCAAAAAAGCAGTGACACTTTACATATTTCCTTAGAGGAAAAGTGAATTTTAAGTGTCTGGGAGATGAAAACATTATCACCTTCGTACTGTAGGAGAAAAGAATTGTCAAGCATTGCCTTTTAAATTAGTGCATGGAAAAAAGGAACAACATAACTATAAGAGTTTAACTCATCTCTATTTTTAACTTGATTTTGAAAAAAAGTTTTGTTCCAAATTTTATTTACTAGTCTTTTAAATGTTAACCTATGCTAATGAAAGTAAATCTTCTGTGTTATTACTAATAAAAGTTCTATTTTTGTGAATGGAAAGCCATATCATTAAAAGAATGTGTTAAATATTCTCCATGTCTCAGTTACACAGGCCTAAGGCATTCCAGAGTGTTTGGATATCATGGCTGAAACCCAGGTGGCAGCTACCATAGTCAGTGCCTGGGCAGGAAAGCAGCATCACCTTTGGAAGATGAGTCATGTTGACCCATAAGAATAAAATGATGGCAGACACTACAATGTCACTTTCCAATGCACTGAATTTATTTCCAGTGTGAATTCTGAGTAGAAGGCACACTTGCCAGCGGTGGAGAAATGGAAAGGACATTGAAATTAGGGCCAGAGGACTGGGTTGCCTTTTGTCACTTATTTGCTGTGTGGTCTTGGGCAACCCATTTAACTTCTCTAAGCCACAGTTTTCTCATCAGTTAGCTAGTAATGACAAGACAAATTTTTGAAGAGTCTTCATTTTCTAGAAGCATGGGATTGAATCTTCTAGAGAGGTTGTGGATAGGATTAGTAAATTCGTACATTTGAATTTGACTAGCATAATGCCTGGGAGTCTCTGGGTGATGCAAATGGTTAACATGCTCAGATGCTAATTGAAATGTTGGAGGTTCAAGTCCACCCAGAGGTGCCTCAGAAGAAAGGCCTGGTGATCTATTTCCAAAAATTCAACCATTGAAAACCTTGAGGTAAAAGCATTTGATAAAATCCAACACCGCTCCTTTTTTTAAATTGTCCTTTAGATGAAGGTTTACAGAGCAAATTAGTTTCTCATTAATCAATTAATACACACATTGTTTTGTGACATTGGCTGCCAGTCCTACAGCAAGTCAACACTCTCCCCCTCTTGACCTTGGGTTTCCCATTACCAGCTTTCCTGTCCCCTCGTGTCTTCTTGTCCTTGCCCCTGGGGTGGTGTGCCCATTTAGCCTTGCTTTGTTTTATGGGCCTGTCTAATCTTTGGCTGAAGGGTGAACCTCAGGGCTGACATCATTACTGAGCTAAGAGGGTATCTGGGGGCCATACTCTCAGTGTTTCTCCAGTCTCTGTCAGACCAGTAAATCTGGTTTGTTTTTTTTGTTTGTTTTTTTTTAGTTAGAATTTTGTTCTACATTTTTCTCATTTTTCTCCAGCTCTGTCCGGGACCCTCTATTGTGATCCCTGTCAGAGCAGTCAGTGGTGATAGCTGGGCACCATCTAGTTGTGTTCAACTTGGTATGGTGGAGGCTGTAGTAGTTGTGGTCCATTAGTTCTTTGGACTAATCTTTCCTTTGTGTCTTTGGTTTTCTGCATTCTCCCTTGCTCCAGACAGGGTGACACCAGTGGAGTACCTTAGATGGCCGTTCAAAAGCTTTCAAGACCCCAGACTCTATTCACCAAAGTCGAATGTAGAACATTTTCTTTATAAACTCTGTTATGCCAGTTGAGCTAGATGTTCCCTGAGACCATGGTCCCCACAGCCCTCAGACCAGTAACTTGGCCCCTCAGGGAGTTTGGACCTGTCTATGGACTTGCACGACCTTGCCTTCTTCAAGTTGTGCTGGCTTTCCCAGTATTGTGTACTGTCTTACTCTTCACCAAAGTTACTGTTTATCTATTGTCTATTTAAAAGTGTTTCCCTACCCATCCCTCCTCTCCCTTGTAACCATCAAAGATTATTTCTTTCCATGTGTAAAGGAATCAGATAACCCATATAAGAAATGAAGTGGGTGATATCAAAACAGACCCAACTGAAATTAAATGAACCATAACAGAATACTATGAAAAACTGTACTCTAACAAATTTGAAAAACTAGCAGAAATGGACAAATTTTTAGAAACTCACTACCTACCTAAACTAACACAAACAGAGGTAGAACAATTAAATAAACCCATAACGAAAGAAGAGGTTGAAAAGGTAATTTAAAAACTCCCCACAACAACAAAAAAAGCCCTGATGGCTTCGCTGGAGAATTCTACCAAACTTTCAGAGAAGAGTTAACACCACTACTACTAAAGGTATTTCAGAGCATAGAAAAGGATGGACTACTCCCAAACTCATTCTATGAAGCCAGCATAACCCTGATACCAAAACCAGGTAAAGACACCACAAAAAAGAAAATTACAGACCAGTATCCCTCATGGACATTGACGCAAAAATCCTCAACAAAATTCAAGCCAATAGAATTCAGCAACATATCCAAAAAATAATTTACCATGATCAACTGGGATTTATACTAGGTATGCAGGGACAGTTCAACATTAGAAAAACAATCAATGTAATCCATCACATAAATAATATAAAAGACAAGAACCACATGATCTTATCAATCGATGCAGAAAAGGCAAAGTCTAACACCCACTCATGATAAAAACTCTCAAAAAAATAAGAATAGAAGGGAAATTCCTCAATACAACTAAGGGCATTTATACAAAGCCAACATCCAACATCATCCTAAATGGAGACACTTTGAAAGCATTCCCCCTGAGAATGAGAACCAGACAAAGATGCCTTTTATCACCAGTCTTATTGAAAATTTTGCTAGAGGTCCTCCCCAGAGCAATTAGGCTAGAAAAAGAAATAAAGAGCATCCAAATTGGTAGGGAAGAAGTCAAAGTATCTCTATTTGTAGATGATATGATCTTATACACACAAAACCCCAAAGAATCCACAAGAAAACTACTGGAACTAATAGAAGATTTCAGCAAAGTTTCAGGATAGAAGATAAACATATTAAAATCAGTTGGATTCCTTTACACCAACAAAAAGAACCTCGAAGAGGAAATCACCAAATCTGTACCATTTACAGTAGCCCCCAAGAAGATAAAATACTTAGGAATAAATCTAACCAGAGACGTAAAAGGCCTATACAACAAAAACTACAAGACACTACTGCAAGAAACCAAAAGAGACCTGCATAAGTGGAAAAACATACCTTGCTCATGGATAGATAGACTCAACATTGTGAAAATGTCAATTCTACCCAAAGTGATCTACAGATACAATGCAATCCCAATCCAAATTCCAATGGCATTTTTTAATGAGATGGAGGAACAAATCACCAACTTCATATAGAAAGGGAAGAGGCCCTGGATAAGTAAGCATTACTCAAGAAGAAGAACAAAGTGGGAGGCCTCACACTACCTGATTTGGGAACCTATTATACCGCCATGGTAGTCAAAGCAGCCTGGTATTGGTACAACAACAGATACATAGATCAATGGAATAGAATTGAGAATCCAGACATAAATTCATCCACCTATGAGCAGCCGATATTTGACAAAGGCCCAAAGTCTGTTAACTGGGGAAAAGACAGTCTCTTTAACAAATGGTGCTCACATAACTGGATATCCATCTGCAAAAAACTGAAACAAGACCTATACCTCACACTATGCAGAAAAACTAACTCAAAATGGATCAAAGACCTAAATATCAAATCAAAATCGATAAAGATCATGGAAGAAAAAATAGGGACAATGCTAGGAGTGCTGATACATGGCATAAACACAATACGAACCGTAAGTAACAATGCACAAGCTCCAAAAGAGAGACTAGATAACTGGGAGCTCCTAAAATTCAAACACTTATGCTCATCAAAATACTTCACCGCAAGAGTGAAAAGACAACCTACAGATTGGGAAAAAAATTTTGGCTATGACAAATCCAATCAGCATCTAATCTCTAAAATCTACAGGATACTGCAAAACCTCAACAACAAAAAGACAACCCAATTAAAAAATGGGCAAAGGATATGAACAGGCACTTTGCCAAAGAAGACATTCAAGTGACTAACAGACACATGAGGAAATGCTCACCATCACTAGCCATTAGAAAAATGCAGATCAAAACTACAATGAGGTATCATCTCACTCCAATAAGGCTAGCATTAATCCAAAAATCACAAAATAATAAATGCTGGGGAGATTGTGGTGAGACTGGAACACTCATACACTGTTGGTGGGAATGTAAAATGGTACAACCACTTTGGAAATTGCTTTGGGCGCTTCCTTAAAAAGCTAGAAATAGAAGTACCATATGATCCGGCTATCCTGCTCCTTGAAATATACCCTAGAGAAATAAGAGCCATCACACAAATAGATATATGTACACCCATGTTCATTGCAGCACTGTTCACAATAGCAAAAAGATGGAAACGACCTAGGTGCCCATCAACAAACGAATGGATAAACAAATTATGGTATATCCACAGAATGGAATACTATGCAACAGTAAAGAACGATGAAGCCGTGAAACATCTTATAACATGGAGGAAGCTGGAGCTCATTATGCTGAGTGAATTTAGTCAGTCACAGAAGGACAAATAATGTATAACACTAGTACTATAAGAACTCAAGAAAATGTTTAAACACAGAAGAAAACATTCTTTGATGGTTACAAGGGTGGGGAGGGAGGGAGAGGGTTGTTTACTAACTAGATAGTTGATAAGAATTATCTTAGGTGAAGTGAAGGACAGCACACACTACAGAGGAAGTCAGCACAACTGGACTAAACCAAAGCTGAGAAGTTTCCTGAATACAATCAAACACTTTGAGGGACAGAGTAGCAAGGGTAGGGATCTGAGGACCATGCTTTCAGGGGACATCTAGGTCAATTGGCATAACAAAGCTTATAAAGAAAATGTTCTGCATCCTACTTTGGTGAGTGCCGTCTGGGGTCTTAAAAGCTTGCAGGCGGCCATCTAAGATGCATCAATTTGTCCCAACCACCTGGAGTAAACGAGAATGGAGAAAACCAAAGACATAAAGTATTAGCCAAGAGACAGAAAGGGCCACAGAAACCAGAGACTTCATTAGCCTCGAGACCAGAAGAATTCGATGGTGCCCAGCTACCACCAATGACCGCCCTGACAGGGAACACAACAGAGAGTTCCTGATGGAGCAGGAGAAAGGTGGGGGGCAGAACTGAAATTCTAGTAAGAAGACCAGACTTAATGGTCTGACTGAGACTGGAGGAACCCCAGAAATCATGGCTCCTGGATTCTCTATCAGCCCAGAACTAAAACATTTTCCAAGGCCAACTATTCAGACAGGAATTGGACTGGACTATGGGACATAAAGTGATACTCGTGAGGAGTGTGCCTATTAGCTTAAGCAGATACAAGAGACTAAATGGGTAGCTTCTGTCCGGAGGTGAGATGGGAAGGCAGAGAGGGTTAGAGGCTTTTTGAATGGACATGGGGAATCAGGGGTGGAAAGGAGGAGTGTGCTGTCACAATATGGGGAGAGCAATTAGAGTTACATAACAATGTATGTATAAATTTTTGTATGAAAAAGAGATTATTTCTTTCCATGTGTAAATCTTTTCACAAGCTTTTATAGTAGTGGTCTCATACAAAATTTGTCCTTATGTTATTGACTTATTTCACTCTGCATAATGCCCTCCAGATTCATCCATGTTGTGAGATGCTTTGAAGATTCATCATTGTTCTTTATTGTTGAGTAGTATTCCACTGTGTGTACCATAGTTTGTTTATCCATTCATCTGTTGTTGGGAACTTAAGTTGTTTCCATCTTTTTGCTATTGTGAACAATGCTGCAATGAAGATGGGTGTGCATATGTCTATTCATGTGATGGCTCTTATTTCTCTAGGATATATTCCTAAGAGTGGAATTGCTGGATCATATGGTTTTTCTATTTTTAGCTTTTTAATGAAGCGCAATATCATTTTCCAAAATGGTTGTACCATTTTGCATTCCCACCAGCGGTGCATAAGAGTTCCAATCTCCTCAAAGCCTCTCCGAGATTTGTTATTTTCTGTTTTTTGATTCGTGTCAGTAATGTCAAGGTGAGATGGTGTCTCATTGTGGTTTTTATTTGTATTTCTGTAATGCTAGCGATCATGAGCATTTCCTCATGTGTCTGTTAGTCACTCGAATGTCTTCTTTGGTGAAGTGTCTGTTCGTATCCTTTGCCCATTTTTTAAATGGATTATTCGTCTTTTTGTTGTAGAGGTGTTGGATTTGCCTGCAGATTTTAGAGATTAGAGCTTTGTCAGATTTATCATAACTAAAATTTTTTCCCAGTCTGTAGGTTCTCTTTTTTCTCTTTTGGTGAAGTCTTTTGATGAGCATAAGTGTTTAATTTTTAGAAGATTCCAGTTATCTACCTTATCTTCTGGTGTTTGTGTATTGTTAGTTATGGTTTGTATCCTGTTAATGCTGTGTATTAGGACCTCTAGCATTGACCCTATTTTTTTCTTCTATAATCTTCATAGTTTTTGGTTTTATGCTTATGGCTTTGATGCATTTTGAATTAGTTTTTGTGTATGGTGTGAGGTATGGGTACCGTTTCATTTTTTTGAAGATGGACATCCAGTGTTGCTGGCAAAATTTGTTAAAAAGACTGTCTTTTCCCCATTTGATGGACTTGAGGTCTTTGTCAAAGGTCAGGTGACTGTAGGTGGATGGATTTACATCTGGGTTCTCAATTTTGTTCCATTGGTCAATGTATCTGTCATTGTACCAGCACCAGGCTGTTTTGACTACCATAGCTGTATAGTATATTCTGAGGTCAGGTACTGCAAGTCCTCCTACTTTATTCTCCTTCTTCAATAGTGCTTTACTTATCAAAGGCCTTTTCCTTTTTCCATTTAAAGTTAATTGTTGATTTTCCATCTCTTTAAAGAATGCTGTTGGTATTTGGATTGGGATCGCATTGTATTTGTCAGTTGCTTTGGGTAGACCTGACATTTTCACAAGGTTAAATCTACCTATCCATGAGCATGATATGTTTTCCATTTACATAAGTCTCTTTTGGTTTCTTGCAGTAGTATTTTGTAGTTTTCTTTGTATAGGTCTTTGACATCCCTGGTTAGATTTGCACCTAAGTATTTTATTTTTTTATGGGCTATTATAAATGCTGTCGTTTTCCTGATTTCCTTTTTGTAGTTCTCATTATTAGTGTATAGGAATCCAACTAATTTTTGTATATTTATCTTGTATTCTGCTACTCTGCTGAATCTTTCTATTAGTTGCAGTAGTTTTCTCATGGAGTCTTTTGGGTTTCTATGTATACTACCATATCATCCACAAACAGGGACAGTTTATCCTCTTCATTACCAATTTGGATGCCCTTTATTTATTTTTCTTGCCTTATTGCTCTAGTTAGAACTTCCAGCACAATGTTAAATGTTGTTGTTGTGCTTGCTTTGGCAGCACATATACTAAAATTAGAACGATACAGAGAAGATTAGCATGGCCCCTGTGCAAAGAAGACATGCAAATTCATGAAGCATTCTATGTTTTGAGAGACTCGCTTGAATTGTAAACTTTCACTTAACGTACAACAATAATATATGTATATATATATATATATATATATATAAATGTTGTTGTTGTTAGGTGCCGTCAAGTTGGTTCTGACTCATAGTGACCCTATGTACAACAGAACGAAATGTTGCCCAGTCCTGTGCCATCCTCACAATCGCTGTTATGCTTGAGCCCATTGTTACAGCCACTGTGTCAATCCGTCTCATCAAGGGTCTTCCTCTTTTTTGCTGACCCTCTACCTTACCAAGCACAATGTCCTTCTCCAGAGACTGATCCCTCCTGATAAAACATCCAAAGTATGTGAGACGTAGTCTTGCCATCCTCACTTCTAAGGAGCATTCTGGTTGTACTTCTTCCAAGACAGGTTTGTTCTTTTGGTAGTCCATGGTATATTCAGTATTCTTCACCAACACTACAATTCAAAGGCATCAATTCTTCTTCAGTCTTCCTTATTCATCGTCCAGCTTTCTCATGCACATGAGGCGATTGAAAACACCATGGTTTAGGTCAGGTGCACCTTAGTCTTCAAGGTGACATCTTGCTTTTTAACACTATAAGAGGTCTTTTGCAGCTAATTTGTCCAATGCAACACGTCATTTGATTTCTTGACCGATGCTTCCATGGGTGTTGATTGTGGATCCAAGTAAAACAAAGTCTTTGACAACTTCAATCTTTTCTCTGTTTATCATGATATTGCTTATTGGTTCAGTTGTGAGTCTTCATTTTTATTTTCTTTATGTTTAGGTGTAATCCATACTGAAGGCTGTGGTCTTTGATCTTCATTAGTAAGTGCTTCACGTCATCTTCACTTTCAGCAAGCAAGGTTGTGTCATCTGCATATCGCAGGTTGTTAATGAGACTTCCTCCAGTACTGATGCCTCGTTCTTCTTCATATAGTCCAGCTTCTCAGATTATTTGCTCAGCATACAGAATGAATAAGTATGGTGAAAAGATACAACCCTGATGCACACCTTTCCTGACTTGAAACCACGCAGTATTCCTTTGTTCTGTTTGAATGACTGCCTCTTGATCTATGTACAGATTCCTCATGAGCACAATTAAGTGCTCTGAAATTCCCATCCTTCGCAATGTTGTCCATAATTTGTTATGATCCACACAGTCGAATGCCTTTGCATAGTCGACCAAACACAGATAAACATCTTTCTGGTATTCTCTGCTTTCAGCCAGGATCCATCTGACATCAGCAATGATATCCCTGGTTCCACATCTTCTTCTGAATCTTGCTTGAATTTCTGGCAGTTCCCTGTGGATACACTTCTACAGCTGCTTTTGAATGGTCTTCAGCACAATTTTACTTGCATGTGGTATTAGTGATATTGTCCGATAATTTCCACATTTGGTTGGATCACCTTTCCTGGGAATAGGCATAAATATGGATCTCTTCAAGTTAGTTGGCCGGGTAGCTGTCTTCCAATTTTCTTGGCATAGACAAGTGAGAACTTCCAGCACTGCATCCATAGGCTGAAATATCTCAGTTGGTATTCCATCAATTCCTGGAGCCTTGTTTTCCACCAATATCTTCATAGCAGCTTGGACTTCTTCCTTCAGTATCAACAGTTCTTGATCATATGCTACCTCTTGAAATGGTTGAACATTGACCAATTCTTTTTGGTATAGTGACTCTGTG
The DNA here is from genome assembly GCA_030035585.1 of Dugong dugon. Lineage (NCBI taxonomy): Eukaryota > Metazoa > Chordata > Mammalia > Sirenia > Dugongidae > Dugong > Dugong dugon. Next base: position 161,681,066 of record CM057462.1, read on the forward strand.
TATTCCTTCCATCTTCTTTAGATGCTTTCTGTGCTGTTCAATATTTTCAATGTTAAATAGGAATGGTGATTAAGGGCATCCTTGTCTTGTTTCTGTTCTCAAGGGGAATGTTTTCAGCCTCTCTCCATTAAGAATGATGTTGGCTGTTGGTTTTGTATAAATGTCCTTTATTATGTTAAAGAATTTCTCTTCTGTACCTCTTTTATTGAGAGTTTTTATCAGGAATGGGTGTTGGACTTTGTCGAATGACTTTTCTGTGTCAATTGAGATGGTCATGGGATTATTTTATTTACGTGGTGGATTACCTTGACTTATTTTCTAGTGTCGAACCATCCTCGCATAACTGGTATGAACCCACTTGGTTGTGGTGTATTATTTTTTTGACATGATGCTGAATTATATTGGCTAGAATTGTGTTGAGAATTTTTGCTTCTATGTTCATGAGAGATATTGGTCTCTAAATTTCTTTTTTTGTGTGTGTGTGTCTTTGCCTGGTTTTGGTATCAGGGTTATGCTGGCTTTATCGAATGAATTCAAAAGTATCCCTTCCTTTTCTATGTTCCGAAGTAGTTTGAGTAGTACTGGTATAAGCTCTTCTCTGAATGTTTGGTAGAATTCTGCAGTAAAGTCATCTGGGCCAGGGCTTTTTTTTAATTGGAATTTTTTTTTTTATTACCTTTTCAATCTCTTCTCTTGTTATAGGTCTGTTCAGATTATCAACTTCAGTTTTTGTTAGTTTGGGTATGTGGTATGTTTCTAGAGATTTGTCCATTTCCTCTAAGTTTTCAAATTGTTGGATTATAGTTTTTCATAGTACTCTGTTATGATCCTTTTTATTTCAGTTAGGTCTGTTGTAATGTCCCCCATTGCATTTCTTATTTGGGTTATTTGTGTACTCTCCTGTTTTTCTTTTGTCAATTTGACCAATGGTTTGTTAATTTTATTGATCTTTTCAAAGAACAAATTTTTGGTTTTGTTGATTCTTTCTATTGTTTTTCTCTTCTCTATTTCATTTATTTCTGCTCTGATTTTTATTATTTACTTTCTTCTGGTGGCTATGGGCTTCTTTTGCTGTTATCTTTCTAGTTGTTTGAGTTGTGTAACTAATGTTTTGATTTTGTCCCTTTCTTCTTTTTTGATGTGTGCATGTATTACTATAAATTGACCTCTAAGCATTGCCTTTGCTGTGTTCCAAGGGTTTTGGTATGATGTGTTTTCATTCTCGGAATTGTTTTATTCCATCTTTTATTTCTTCTATTACCCAGTGGTTTTTAAGCAGGATGTTATTCAGTTTCCATGTATTTGATTTTTTGCCTTTCTTTTCTTGTTATAAGTTTCTACTTTGATCGTGCTGTAATCAGAGAAGATACTTTGTATTATCTCAGTGTTTTGGATTTTTTGAGAGTTGCTTTGTGTCCTGAGATGTGCTCTATTCTGGAGAACGTTCTATGTGAGTTGGAAAAGAATGTGTACTTCGCTGCTGTTGGGAGGAGTGTTCTATATATGTCTCTGAGGTCAAGTTGGTTGATTTTGGCCTTAGATGTTCTATATCTTTGTTGAGTTTCTTTCTAGGTGTTCTGTCCTTTAGCGGGAGTGGTGTGTTGAAGTGTCCTACCATTATTGTGGAACTATCAATTTCTCCTTTCAATGCTATTAGTTTGTTTTATGTATCATGGAACCCTGTCACTGGGTGTGTAAATATTTATTATGGTTATGTCTTCATGGTGGATTGTCCTTTTAATCATTATATAGTGCCCTTCTTTGTCATTAATGGTAGATTTTGTTTTAAAGTCTATTTTTATCTGAGATCAGTATTGTCACTCCTGCTCTTTTTGGTAGCTGTTCCCTTGATATATTTTTTTTCTATCCTTTGAGTTTTAAATAATTTATGTCTTTGTTTCTAATGTATGTCTCTTGTAGACAGCATATTGACGGTTATGTTTCTGCCACTCTCTGTCTCTTTATGGGTGCATTTAAGCCATTTATATTCAATGAGATTATTGATAGGTGTGAGTTTATTTCTGTCATTTTGTAGTGCTTTTTTTGTGGTGATAATGTTTTCTTTGTTCCTCTTACTCTTCTGTGTCGAATTCCTTTTTTTTGTGGATTTTTTTTCTTTTCTTTCATTTTTATAGATTTTGTGTTTACTGAGACTTTATGTTTTTCTTTTTTCTTTTGATGAGTAGGTTTGTTAACTTTCTTTGTGGTTACCTTGAAATTACTCCTAGCTTCCTAAGTTTAAAGCAGTCTTTTATTACTTGATAATGCCTTGAATTCCTCACCATTTGTAAGTTCTATACCTGCACCATTTATTGCCTCTTCTATTTTTCTCATGTTGTTGTCATTTACAGATTGACCTTCCTGGTTCCCTGTTGTAAATTTTTTAGTTTTGTTTTATCCTTGTGAGTTCATTACCTAGGCTGGTATCTGACTGATGCTGTCTTATGTACTAGATTCAGGTTGTTGTCTGATGTTGTATGTTCTCTAACTGAAGGACTCACTTTAATAATTTTTGTAAGTTTGGTTTGGTTTTTCAGTATTCCTTTAATTTCTGTGTATCTGGAAATGTCCTAATTTCATCATCATATTTGAGTGAGAGTTTTGCTGGATATATTAGTCTTATTTGGCAGTTTTTTTCTTTCAAGATTTTATATATACCATCCCATTGCCTTCTTGCCTGCATGGTTTCTGCCAAATAATCAGAGCTTAATATTGTTGTTTTTCCTTTGTATGTGACTTTTCATTTTCTCAAGCTGCTCTCAGGATTCTTTCTTTGTCTTTGGTTTTAGCAATTGTGATTATGATATGTCTTGGTGTTTTTCTTTTGGGGTCTATCCTGTATGGGGTTCGTTTAGCTCTATGGATGGTAGACTTTTCATCTTTCATGATATTAGGGAAGTTTTCTGTCAGCAAATCTTCAATGATCCTCTCTCTGTTCTCCGTTTTCTCACTCTGTTCTGGAACTCCAATCACACGCAGATTTTTGCTTTTGATTGTATCCCACATCATTCTCAGGATTTCTTCATTTTTCTTCATTCTTTTCTCTTATTTTTCCTCAAACACTGTGACATCCAAGGATTTGTCTTCAATTTCGCTGATCTTGTCTTTCATTGTTTCTGGTTTGCTCATACAACCTTCTATTGCACTGTCCATTTCTGAAATCTTGTTGATTATCTTTTGAGTTTCTAATTGCTGTTTTTGTATGATTTCTAGTCGTTCATTTATTTTGACATTTTGTTTCTGTATTATTTTCCTGAATTCTTCCATTGTTTTGTCTGTCTTTTCCATGATTTAATCTATTTTTTTACTTACGTTTCTCTGCATTTTCCTTCATCTCTTGAAGAACTTTCAATGTTAGAGGTTTGAATTACCTATCAGGTAGCTGCAGTGCCTTTTCTTCTAGCAGAAGGTCATTTGGTGTTTTATTCTGGTTGCTTTCTGAGGCCATCCTCTCTTTTTAAAATATGTTTTGATAACGTCTGCTGTCTATGGGACATTCAGGAATTATTTACTTTGTTTATTGATTGTAGATTTGATTGTTTCATCCTGCTTTTTTGTTTTATTTGGTTACATCGGGGCAGGCAGGCTGGGGGTGTTTTGTTGTTTGCTCAGCTGTGGGCACAATACTTCTTACCACCTTGTCTAGGTGGTCAAGGCCAGTCACTCAGCTATGGTGCAGCAGGGTGGGTCCAGCAGAGGTGGAAGGGTGGGGATGGGTACTTTGTGGCATGAACTGGAGGCAAAGGGGCAGGGCTGTGGGGAAGTGCAGGATGGAGTCTAGGGGACTGCATCAGCACTGCTTAGGGACATGGCACTCAGCACATACCAACACCCTTTCTTGAAAAAAGTACTTAAGAAGATAACAATATGATTAAGAGAATTACAAAAAAACAACTGCTGACATTATACTCAATGGAAAAAGATTGAGAAACTTCTCATTATTATTGGCAAAAAGACATGGTTATCCACTCTCACCACTCCTGTTAAATACTATATTGGAAGTCCTATCCAGAGTAATAAGGCAAGAAAAGAAATAAAATGTATCTATATCAGAAAGGAAGAAGTACAGTTATCTCTACTCATAGATGACATGATCGTATACATAGAAAACCCCAAAGAATCTTCAAGAAATCCTCTAGAGCTAATAGAAGAATTTAGCAAAGTTGCAGAGCACAAGATCAATGCACAAAAATCAGCTGCATATCTATATACCAGCAATGAGAAACTTGAAAAGGTAATTAAGAAAACAATTACATTTAAAATAGCACCTAAAAGAATAAAATACCTAGGAATAAACTTAACCAGGGATATGAAAGACTTACGCAAGGAAAATTATAAAATTCTGCTGAAAGAGATTAAAGAAAACTTAAATAAATGGAAAGACACCTCGTGTTTGTGGACTGAGAGACTCAATATTGTTAAGATGCTGACACTACCCAGAACGATTTATGGATTCAATGCAATTCCAGTCAAAATTCCAACAACCTTCTTTATAAAAATGGAAAAAAATCAGTCCTCAATTTTATATGGAAAATAAAGAGGCCCCAAATAACCAAAGCAATTTTGAAGAAGAACAACAAAGTAGGAGGACTCATGCTTTCTGATTTCAAAACATGCTACACAGCTACAGTAATCATAACATTCTGGTACTGGTATAAACATAGACACATAAACCAATGGAGTAGAATTGAGAGTCTGGAAATATACCCATATATTTATGGTAAACTGATTTTTGAGAAAGGTGCTAAGTCCATTCATTGGGGAAGGGAAAGTCTCTTTAATAAATGGTGCTGGTAAAACTGGATTTTTACATGCAGAAGAATGAATCAGATTCATGCCTCACACTATACACAAAAACCAATTCAAAATGGATTAAGGACCTAAGTGTGAAAACCAAAACCATAAAATTCTTAGAAGAAAACATAGGGATGTGTCTGTGGGGCCTAGTTTTTAACAATGGATTAACAGATATTTTAACAAAAGTACGAGCAGCAAAAGACAAACTAGAAAAATGGAACCTCATAAAAATTAAATACTTATGTTCAACAAAGGACTTTATCAAAAAAGTGAAGAGATAACCTACAGATTGGGAGAAAATCTTAGGGAACCATATATCTGACAAGGGTCTAATATCCAAAATGTATACAAAACTTCTGCAACTTAACAACAAAAAGATAACTCAATCGAAAAATGGGCAAAAGATTTGAATAGATATTTAACCAAAGAGGGTAGTCAAAGGGTCAACAAGTACATGAAAAAGTGCTCAAAGTCATTAGCCATTCCAAATCAAACCCACTGCTGTTGATTTAATTCTGACTCTATTAGGGAGATGTAAATCAAAACCACAATGAGATATCACTTCACTCTCATTAGGATGACTAAGAAAAAAAGGAAAATAACAAATGTTGGCAGGGATATACAGAAATTGGAATTTTATCCATTGCTGGTGGGAATAAAAACTGGTACAGCCAGTGTGGAAAACAATTTGACTGTTCCTCAGAAAGTTAAATATATGGCCCAACAATTCCACTCCTACGTATATATACCCAAGACCTGAAAGCAACAATACAAATGGACACATGTACACCAATGTTCATTGCAGGACTACTCAATAACCAAAAGGTGGAAACAACCTTAGTGTCCATCAATGGAAGAATAGAAAAACAAAATGTGGTACATACATACAATGGAATACTACTCATTCATAAAGAGAAATGAAGTTCTGATCCATGCTACACCATGGATGAACCTTGAAAACCTTATGCTCAGTGAAATAAGTCAATCATAAAAAGACAAATATTGTATAATCTCATTTATATGAAATAACAAAAATAGGCAAATATATAGAGACCAAAGTTTATTAATGTTTACCAAGGATGGGAGGGAGGGGGAGAAGGGGAGCCATTGTTTAGGAAGCAGTGAGTGTTTGTTTATGGTGATGGGAAATTTGGCAACAGTTATTGGTTTTGGTTGCACAACATAATATTGCTAAATTGTATACCTGAAAAAAGTTGAATTGGCAAATGTTGTGTTATATAATTTTTACACAACCACAACAAAAAGAACCCTAAGCAAAAAAAAGAAAAATCTGATAGAGCTCAGTTCTACTCTGACACACATGGGGTCACCATGAGTCGGAATCAACTCGACAGCAACTGGTTAGCATAATGCCTGAAGCAAAATGAGCACTCCAAAATGCTTGCTCCTTCTTTCATTTGTTTACTCAGTACTGAACACTGACATGGCTATGATAAGTCAGGCCCTGCCGACATGATCAACAGCAGCCTACTGTTCTGCCCTAGCTCAGCCACCATCTTTCTGCTGCTCAGTGGGTAGAAGAAGGCATGAGCCACTGATGCTACCTGAGCAGATGAAGACCGTGTTTCTTGGGAATTCATATATGTAGGGAGCAATGGACTCTTTTGCACATTTGGGTTTCAAACTAAAATCTCTAAAAAGGATAGAGCTAATTTGGGAAAATAAACTGGAATGATCTAGTGGTTCAAATGATCAGTGTCTGAGAAACAGAAAAAATCAACTGCGCCAGAAATGCCTAGAAAGGGAGGCACAGAGCTGAGGGCGGGCCTGGTTTGGAGGGTATCAACATGAGGATGGGGTGTGGAGGTGGTGGGGGGGGGGCAGGAAGTAGAGAAGGATGCCTCCACATTCCTTTATCAACTGCAAATTGCTTTGTAAGAGGGATTCCCCATTCGTTATCAATACGCATTTCTCAGCTAATATTCTTTAAAGCACATGAAAGTGTGGAAGCAATCATACCATGGGCAGTTTCCATGGGGCCCCGGATGTGCTTAAGTGGGAGAATGAAAGCTGTTTCAGAGAACTCAACATAGAGAGGAAGACAAAGAGCTGTGAGCATCTCTGGAAGGAATAAAAATGTAATATGCATACACAGGGTGAGAAAAAGAGAAGGATGGAACAGCAGGAAACAGCATATTTCCATTCATTTCACTTTTGAAAACATAATGGTCCTGTAAAAAAAACAAAAACAGGAACTGGTTCACGCTGTATGAAAATTTGTTTTTTAAAGATGAATAAACAAGCCAAGTAGCTTTAGTTTTCAACTTAAAAAAATACAGCTCTCCACTTTTCTTATTCACTATCTCACCAATATGGACTTGACAGCAGACAGTAGATCTACAGAGTTAATCCTACAGTGGACAGTAGCATTTAGTACTATACCCACTGAATTTAATCTGTGTCTATTTTGGGACCAGATGAAATTGGACAGACTCTGACTCAAAGTTAGAAATACGGGCTCTCTTGCTTCTCCTTTTGCATAGGCTGCAGAAATGTTAAATTCCAGTCAAGATGATAGAGATATATGTTAGGCTCACAAAAAAAGACCAGACTTACTGGTCTGACGGGGACTGGAGAAACCCCGAGAGTATGGCCCCCGGACACCCTTTTAGCTTAGTACTAAAGTCACCGCCACGGCTGATCCTTTTGCCAAAGGTTAGAGGGCCCCATAAAACAAAACGAGACTAAAGGGCACACCAGTTCAGGGACAACGACCAGAAGGCAGGAGGGGACAGGAAAGCTGGTAATAGAGAAACCAAGGTCAAGAAGGGATAGTGTTGACATGTTGTGGGGGTGTTAACCAATGTCATAAAATAATATGTGTACTAACTGTTTAATGAGAAACTTAGTTTTGTAAACCTTCATCTAAATTACAATTAAAAAATTATTAAAAGGGGCAAGATGGCGCTCTAGGCAGAAACACCACGCCGTCCCTCCACAGCAAAGATCCGAAAAACTAAGCCTAACAGAGAATCAACAATCCTGAAACCCTAGAACACCAAATGAAGAGATAAAGAACTCAGCCAAACACCAAACGGAGTGAGAATACTAAAAGAGAACGGAGAGCGAGGAGAGACTCAGGCAGAGATTCCTTACCAGCTAACGCAGCGCGGATCCACCATCTTGGATTCCTATCGGAGACCAGCAAACGGGAGAGCAGCCTTGCAGAGCATCTGGTCGGAGACAGAACGACCGGTAAACTGCGGTGCGCGCTCTCCCACCACCCACCCCTCTCCGCCTCAGCTGGGGATCCCCTGCTTTCCGTGGCCAGGGTCCCTGGGCTGGGGGGTGCTGGTGCTTGGATTCCGCGCGCATGGGCTGGTGGCTTTCTGGGAGCCGTTTGCTGGCAGCTAGCGAACCTTTCTCTGCCGCCTCCCCCTCCTTTTGCCTGGGTGCCTGGTTCCGAGTGCCGTCTCTGCTCTCTCCTGCGGGGCTGTAGGGCTGCGTGCGGGCGTGTGGCTGTTTCTAGGTCTGGGCTCCCGCGTGGGTGGGATCCCGGGGCCTTTGTTTGTTCACCCCTCTGCTTTCTGTGGCCGGAGTCCCTGAGCTGGGGGGCGCCGGTGCTTGGATTCCGCGCGCCCGGGCTGGAGGCTTTCTGGGAGCCGTTTGCTGGCACCTAGCGAAACTTTTTCTGCCGCCTCCCCCTACTTTTGCCTGGGTGCCTGGTTCCGAGTGCCGTCTCTGCTCTCTCCTGCGGGGCTGTAGGGCTGCGTTCGGACGTGTGGCTGTTTCCAGGTCTGGGCTCCCGCGCGGGTGGGATCCTGGGGCCTTTGTTCGTTGGCCCCTCTGCTTCCCGTGGCCACGGTCACTTAACCCCGAGACTACCGGCTTCTTGGAATTCGCGCCCCTGAGTGGGGGCTCTCTGGGTCCCATTTGTAGGCACTGACTGCTGGTGTTGCCCTTTTTTTTTTCCTCAATTTTATTTTCCTTCCTTTTTTGATTAGTTTTGTCATCTTTTACCTCTTTTTCTCTTTTGTCTTTCTTCATTGCTTAATTTCTTGTCTCTCTATCTCTTCCTTCTCTTTCTGATCCCTGAATACCAGGCGATGTATGCCTCTGTACCTTCTGGCCAGGCTGAGCTGTGAAAATTGAGACCGACTCCCCCAGACCTCATGGCTGCATCGGTGGGATCCCTGGGAACTTTGCAGTTCTTTAACTTTTCTGATTTTTATTTGGTCATTCTTTCCTTTTCTTTCTCTTCCCCCTTCTGGTTTCCTCCATCCCATAGTCTCTCATCTGTACATTCCAACGACAAGCTCCCCTAGCATTCTTTTATGTTTGTACGCTTTTTGCTCCTCCTCCTCTCTCCTCTCCCCCATATCCAGCTTAGCTTCACACATAACCATCTTCCCGCTGCACCCTACCTACCTGCACCGTGCACTAGACATCACATCACCAAGCGGTGCAGGCACGCCCTATTGGAACCTGCCCAGCACTGACTACCGACCGTCCTGGTGGCTGCGGTGAGTGCCACAAGCAACCCATCCCAGTGGCTCCTTCTCAACTAGATCTGCCCAGCTGTACCACAAGAATGAAAAAAAAAAAAAAAATCTACAATCAATAAACGAGAGAAATATCTACTGAATGCCCTGAAAACAGCAAACAATATCAAAACATTTACAAAAACAAGACAAGATGGCTCCAATAGGCATCCAAATTAAAACACCAGATAACTCTCCTGTGGAAGAAAATGCACTAGAAGTACCTGATACGGAACTCAAATCACTAATACTCGGAATTTTCCAAGAACTGAGGCAAAAAGCTGACAAACATGAGGAAAAAATAGACAAAATTATGGAAAATACAGACAAAAAATTGGAAGAATTCAGGAAGATGATGCAAGAACAAAATGCCAAAATAAATTCACAACTCGAAATTATACAAAAACAACAATTAGAAATCCAAAAGATAAACAACAAGATTTCAGAAATGGACGGTGTCATAGAAGGGCTGAGAAGTAGATTTGAAACCATGGAAGACAGGATCAGTGGAACTGAAGACAAACACTTGGATACAACTCTGTTTCAGGAAAACTCAGAAAAAAGAACAAAGAAAAATGAAGAGACCCTGAGAGTTATGTGGGACACAATTAAAAGCAAAAACTTACGAGTGATTGGCATACCAGAACAGGGGGAGAAAACAGAAAACACAGAGAGGATCATTGACAAACTGCTGACAGAAAACTTTCCCAATATCATGAAAGATGAAAAGCTGGTCATCCAAGAAGCTCAACGAACCCCATATAGAAGAGACCCCAAAAGAAAATCACCAAGACATATCATATTCACACTTGCTAAAACTAAAGACAAACAAAGAATCCTGAGAGCAGCTCGTGAAAAACAAGAAGTCACATACAGAGGAGAAACAATAAGACTAAGCTCAGATTATTCAGCAGAAACCATGCAGGCAAGAAGGCAATGGGATGACATATATAAAATCTTGAAAGAAAAAAATTGTCAGCCAAGAATAATATATCCTGCAAAACTCTCATTCAGATTTGATGGTGAAATTAGGTCATTTCCAGATAAACAGAAACTAAAGGAATATGCAAAAGTCAAACCAAACTTACAAGAATTATTAAAGGGAGTTCTTCGATCTGAGGACAAACAGCTTAAGCCCTCAGGCAGGACCTAGGACCTAGGACGCAGGATAACATGAACCAGATACCATTCTAGGAACTGAACTACAGACGACTTTCCAAAAACAAAAGATATACAACAGGGAATCAGAGAAATCAATCAAAGGATGACAACAACATCAAAACAATGAAAGAGGGAACAAACGGCATAGGTATAGAACCTTCTAAAGGAGAAGAAGGCAAGGCGATACCAAGTAACGGTAGACTGCTTCAAAATTATAAAGATAAGGGTAAAATTCATGGTAACCACAAAAAAAGTTAACAAACCAACTCATAAAAATAAAGATGAAAAACATAAAGTCTCAACAAAAACAAAACCTACAAAAACAAAAGAAATGAACACAAAATCCACAAACAAAAGGAACTCAGCACAAGAGAGTAAGAAGAACAAAGAAAACTTCAGCATCACAAAAAAAAGCACTACAAACTGACAGCAACAAACTCACATCTATCAATAATTACACTGAACGTAAATGGACTCAATGCACCCATAAAGCGACGGAGAGTGGCAGAATGGATAAGAAAACAGGATCCATCTATTTGCTGTCTACAAGAGACACATCTTAGAAACAAAGATGTGAATTTATTAAAAATCAAAGGTTGGAAAAAAATATATCAAGCTAACAACTATCAAAAAAGAGCAGGAGTGGCAATTCTAATCTCAGATAAAATAGACTTTAAAACAAAATCTACCATAAAAGACAAAGAAGGACACTATATAATGATTAAGGGGATGATCCATCATGAAGACATAACCATAATAAATATCTATGCACCCAATGACAGGGCTCCAAAATACATAAAAAAAACTCTAACAGCACTGAAAAGAGAAATTGACAGTTCCACAATAATAGTAGGAGACTTCAACACACCACTCTCAGTAAAGGACAGAACAACTAAAAAGAAACTCAGCAAAGATACAGAAGACCTAAAGGACGCAATCAGCCAACTGGACCTCATAGACATATATAGAACAATCCATCCAACCGCTGCAAAGTACACATTCTTTTCCAATGCACATGGAACGTTCTCCAGAATAGACCACATCTTAGGCCACAGAGCAATCCTCAACAAGATCCAAAATGCTGAGATAATTCACAGTATCTTCTCTGACCACAATGCCATCAAGGTAGAAATTAACACTAGAAAGAGCAAGGGAAAGAAATCAAACACATGGAAACTGAATAATAATCTGCTTACACATCAATGGGTAATAGAAGAAATCAGAGATGGAATTAAAAAATTCCTAGAATCAAATGAAAATGAAAACACATCATACCAAAACCTTTGGGACACAGCAAAGGCAGTCCTCAGAGGACAATTTATAGCAATAGATGCACATATCAAAAAAGAAGAAAGGGACAAAATCAAAACATTAACTACAGAACTCAAACAAATAGAAAGAGAACAACAAAAAAAGCCTACAACCACCGGAAGAAAGGAAATAGTAAAGATCAGAGCAGAAATCAATGAAATAGAGAACAGAAAAACAATAGAAAGAATCAACAAAACCAAAAGTTGGTTCTTTGAAAGAATCAACAAAATTGACAAACCACTGGCCAGACTGACAAAAGAAAAACAGCAGAGGGCACAAATAACCCAAATAAGAAATGAAATCGGGGACATTACAACAGACCCAACTGAAATAAAAAGGATTATAACAGAATATTATGAAAAACTATATTCCAACAAATTTGAAAACCTAGAGGAAATGGATAAATTTCTAGAAACATACGGCCTACCCAAACTACAACAAAGCTATATTGAAAATCTGAACAGACCCATAACAAGAGAAGAGATTGAAAAGGTAATAAAAAAACTCCCAACCAAAAAAAGCCCTGGCCCAGATGGCTTCACTGGAGAATTCTACAAAACATTTACAGAAGAGCTCGTACCAGTTCTACTCAAGTTATTTCAGAGCATAGAAGAGGAAGCAACACTTCCAAATTCATTCTATGAAGCCAGCATAACGCTGATACCAAAACCAGGCAAAGACATCACAAAAAAAGAAAATTACAGACCAATATCTCTCATGAATATAGATGCAAAAATTCTGAACAAAATTCTAGCCAATAGAATTCAGTATCATATCAAAAAAATAATACACCACGACCAAGTAGGATTCATACCAGGTATGCAAGGATGGTTTAACATTAGAAAATCCATCAACGTAATCCACCACATAAATAAAAGGAAAGAAAAAAATCACATGATCATCTCAATTGATGCAGAAAAGGCATTTGACAAAGTCCAACACCCATTCCTGATAAAAGCTCTCAATAAAATAGGTATAGAAGGGAAATTTCTCAACATAATAAAGGGCATCTATGCAAAACCAACAGCCAACATCATTCTTAATGGAGAAAGGCTGAAAACATTCCCCCTGAAAACAGGAACAAGACAAGGATGCCCTTTATCACCACTCCTATTTAACATTGTGCTGGAAGTTCTAGCTAGAGCAGTAAGGCAAGAGAAAGAAATAAAGGGCATCCAAATTGGTAATGAAGAAGTTAAACTCTCCCTGTTTGCAGATGATATGATACTATACATAGAAAACCCTAAAGACTCCACGAGAAATTTACTGGAAGTAATAGAAAGATTCAGTAGAGTAGCAGGATACAAGATAAACATTCAAAAATCAGTTGGATTCCTATACGCCGGTAAAGAGAACGATGAAAAGGAGATCAGGAAATCAATACCATTTTCAATAGCCCCTAAAAAGATAAAATACTTAGGAATAAATCTGACCAGGAATATAAAAGACCTATACAAAGAAAACTACAAAACACTGCTGCATGAAATCCAAAGGGATCTACATAAATGGAAAAACATACCATGCTCATGGATAGGCAGACTCAACATTGTGAAAATGGCAATTCTACCTAAAGCAATCTACAAATACAATGCAATTCCGATACAAATACCAACAACATTCTTCAAAGAGATGGAAAAACTAATTATTAACTTTATATGGAAAGGGAAGAAGCCCCGAATAAGTAAAGCACTACTGAAGAAGAAGAATAAAGTTGGAGGACTCACACTACCTGACTTGAGAACCTACTATACAGCTACAGTACTCAAAACAGCCTGGTACTGGTACAACAACAGAGACATTGACCAATGGAACAGAATTGAGGATTCAGATGTAAATCCATCCACCTACGGTCACCTGATTTTTGACAAGGGCCCAAAATACATCAAATGGGGAAAAGACAGTCTTTTTAACAAATGGTGCTGGCAAAACTGGATATCCATTTGTAGAAAAATGAAACAGGACCCATACCTCACACCATATACAAAAACTACTTCAAAATGGATCAAAGACCTGAATATAAAGCCTCAAACTATAAAATTCATAGAAGAAAAAATAGGACCAACACTTCAGACCTTAATACATGGCATTAACAGGATACAAACCAGAAACATCAACACAAAAAACCCAACAGATAAACTAGATAATTGGGATCTTCTAAAAATCAAACATCTATGCTCTTCAAAAGATTTCACCAGAAGAGTTAAAAGAGAACCTACAGACTGGGAAAAAATTTTTGGACAGTACAAGTCAGACAAAGGTCTAATCTCCATAATCTACAAGAAAATCCAACACCTCTACAACAAAAAGACAACCAATCCTATCAAAAAATGGGCAAAGGAAATGAACAGACACTTCACCAAGGAAGACATTCAAATGGCCAACAGACACATGAGGAAATGCTCGCGATCACTAGCCATTAGAGAAATGCAAATTAAAACCACAATGAGATACCATCTCACCCCGGCATTACTGGCACGAATCAAAAACACTGGAAATAACAAATGTTGGAGGGGCTGCGGGGAGACGGGAACTCTTATACACTGCTGGTGGGAATGCAAAATGATACAGCCATTTTGGAAAATGATATGGCGTTTCCTCAGAAAGCTAGAAATAGACGTACCATTCGATCCAGCAATCCCACTCCTAGGAATATATCCTAGAGAAATAAGAGTCATCACTCGAATAGACATATGCACACCTATGTTCATGGCAGCATTATTCACAATAGCAAAACGATGGAAACAACCTCGACGTCCATCAACAGACGAATGGATACACAAACTATGGTACATACACACAATGGAGTACTATGCAACGAGAAAGAACAATGAATCAGTGAACCATCTCATAACATGGATGAAACTGGAGGACATCATGCTGAGTGAAATAAGTCAATCACAAAAGGACAAATATTGTATGAGACCTCTATTGTAAAAACCCATGAAAAAATTCACATGCAAAATGTAACAATCCTTGTTGGTTACCAGGGATGGGGGGCGGAATACTAAATAGGTAATAGGTAAGTGGTAACTTGGGTGAGAGATGAGATAGTACATAGTACAGGGGAAACTAACACAACCTGCACAAGGAAAGGTCATGGAGGCCCTATAGACACATCCAAACCCCCCGAGGGACTGAGTTGTTGGACGGAGGGCTCTGGGGACCATGATCTCAGGGAACATCTAGCTCAATTGGCATGACACTACTTATAAAGATAATGCTCTACATTCTACCTTGGTGAGTAGTGTCTGGGGTCTTAAAAGCCTATGAGTGGCCATCTAAGATACTCCACTGGTCTCATCCCTTCGGGAGCAAGGGAGAATGAAGGGAACAGGATTCATCGAAAAGATTAGTCCAAAGGACTGATTGTCCACAGCTACCAAGGCCTCCACCGGACTGAGTCCAGTACAGCTAGATGGTGCCCGGCTACCACCACTGACTGCTCTGACCAGGATCACAACAGAGGGTTCTGGGCAGAGCTGGAGTAGGATGTAGAGCATAATTTTAACTCCCAAAAAAAAAAAAAAAAAAAAGAAGACCAGATATACTGGCCTAAAGAATACTAGAGAAACCTCGAGAGTGTGGCCCCCAGACACCCTTTCAGCTCAGAGGTGAAGTTACCTTCAAGGTTCGATGTTAAGCCTGGGAATGGACACCCCAGTAAAACTAAATGGGACTAACGATGTACAGGAGTCCGGTGACAAGGGCCAGAAGGCAGAGGGAGAGTAGGAAACTGATGATAAGGAACACAAATTGAATAAGGACACTGTCGATGTATTGTGAGATTGTTGACCACTGCTATAGGGCAACATTTGTAGTAACTATTAAATGGGAGGCTGTTTTGTCCTGTAAGCCTTCATCTTGGGCGAGAATGGCAGCACAATTGGAAGAGCATAGTCAATATCACTTTAATGTGTAAGTAAAAAGTTTTGAAATGGTGTTTAAATTAAATAAAAATAAATAAATAAATAAATAAACAAATGAGACTAAAGAGGTACAATAGTCCACTGACAAGGTCCAGAAGACAGAAGGGGACAAGGAAGCCCCCTGGTGATAGGGAATACAAGGTGGAGTAAGGATATTCTTGATGTGCTGTGAGATTGTTAACCATTGTCATAGGGCAACATGTGTAGTAACTGTTAAATGAAAAACTATTTTGTTCTGTAAGCCTTCATCTTAAGTGAGAATAACAGCACAGTTGGAAGAGCGTAGTCAATGTCACTGAACTGTGAATGTAGAAATTTTTGAAACGGTGTATCTTTGGCCATCTGTAATTTTCATCAAAAAAAAAGGTTGAGAATTTAGAGGCTTAATACGTTGTGGGGTTGTTAACCAATGTCAAAAAACAACATGTGTACTACTATTTCATGAGAAACTATTTGCTCTGTAAGCTTTCACCTGAAGTACAATAAAATATATATTAAAAAAAAAAATTATTAAAATGAAGTGGTAAAGCAGAGATGCACAATGCTATCTTTTTAATATTCAAGCATGTGGTCTTTTCCCATCATTATATTGTTGTGGCTAGTTGCCATTGAGTCAATTCCGACTCATGGCAACCCCATGTGTTAAAGTAGAACCATTCCATAGGGTTTTCTTGGCTGTAATCTTAATGGAAGCAGATGGCCAGGCCTTTCTTCCATGATACTGCTGGGTAGATTCAAACCACCAACCTTTAGGTTAGCAGCTGAGCACAAATCATTTGCACCACCCAGGGACATTTCACACTGTTACAGGGTCTTTTGAATCATTAATTTTTTACGTCAAAATGGGACGTAAATCTTGGGCTCTGGATTTAAAGTCTGCTGCTCTCCTAACTGAAAATTTTCCTCTGTAAAGTTAGCTTCCAACCTCCAGTCACCTAGCCTCAACATGAATCCATGGGTCAGAAGTAGGAAAGATAATCTCTGTTCCTTCCAAGGCATCTTCCAAATTTATGGTCCTGAAACTCGGGGGACTCCCACTGGGCTTAGCCTTGAATCATTCCTCTCCCTCCATTATGGTTGCCAACAAGATTGTTGATTCCTCTTTCCTAATGTGTCCTGTGTTCACTCCCTTCTGTCTAATCTTGCTGTCACCACTCCCCTGTGCTATCTCAATAGCCTCTTAACTTCTCTTTGCCTCCAGGCTTTCCCCCCGTTATAAAGCCTGCTGGAGATCAATCTTCCCAAGACATCATTTTGCAAATGCCAACTCTCATTCAAAAACATCCCATTGATATGATGCAGCCATTTAGGCTGATACTGGAGAAGAATATTTAATGACATGGTATGTAAAAAATGTTCAAAGTATGTTATTAAATAAAAAAAAAAAATCCAGGTTCCAAAATACACCAAAATGTTAATATTCATGATATATGTGTGATGGAATTACAGATGACTTTATCTTGTTTTTGCTTATCTGTAGTTCCTAATTTTTTTTTTTTTGCAATAAACATTATCCTTGTAATAAGATTTAACAAAATAGAAGTTACTATAAAAAGAATGAAAAGGCATTCAGGATATGAAAAATAAGACAATAATGATATTCCAATTTTTACCATTCTATCGGCAAAAAAAAACAACTAAGAGTTATAATAGCCAGTGTTGTCAAGGATGAGGAAAAGCGTATGCTCATACAATGCAGGTGGAAATTTAAACTGAAGCAGTCTTTGTGGAAGATAACATGCAGATTTATTAAAGTGAAAGATTTGCATAAGCTTTGACTTAACAATTCTAATTTTATAGCAAGATGGTTCTCAAAATCTGATCAGAACCGATGGCATCAGCATCTCCTGAGAACTTGTTAAACATGCAAATTCTTTGGCCCTACCCCTGACCTACTGAATTGGAAACTCTGGAGTGGGGTACAAAAATCTGTTTTAACAAGTCCTCCAGGGGATTCTAATATACACCAGAGTTTGAGAACCACTGCTATAGAAATGCCCTTCCTAAGGAAATACCCTTGTGTGAGCCAGGGCACAAGGGTAGCTGTAAAATGATATACATTGCTACTTTATTTGTAATATTGTACAATTAAAAACAATCTATGTGTTCAATCAGCAAATAGCTAAATAGATTACTAATTTATCCTGTGAAATACTATGCACTGGTTAAAGAGCAAAGGTATTGGCATGGAAAGATAATTAGGACATATTACACAGCAAAAAAAGAGAAATTTGCAGAAATACACATCTGTAGTATTATTAACTACAGTCAAAGAATACTTTATATATTCGTGTTAATTTTACAAACAATAAATATATATTCATGTAATAAAAACTCATTGTTGTCGAGTTGATTCTGATTCATAGTGACCCTATAGGACAGAGTAGAACTGCCCCATAGGGTTTCCAAGGCTGTAATCTTTATAGAAGCAAACTGCCACATCTTTCTCCCATGAAGCGGTTTGTGAGTTTGAACTGCTGACCTTTTGGTTAGCAGCCAGGCGCTTAATCACTGTGCCACCAGGGCTCCTTATTCATGTAACACTTATGTAAAAAGAAAAATTCTCCCATTGGCTCTGATTGCCTAGAAGACACAATCCAAACTTTTTAGCCTGACAATGAAAGTCCTTCATGATCTGTCTCAGTCTTGATTCTCCAGTGTTTCCCCTTCAGTATTTCCACCAAGAAATTCTGCTTCTACCAAACTATTCTGAGAATGGCTTATGTTAATATAACACTTAATTACACTTAATTAATTACAGTTAATGGTTTCATATACACTTCCTTATTTTTTATTCTTGTTTCCACTTATAGTTGAGGAACAAGAGAAATGTAAAAGTTGAGTGACTACTTGCCCATAGTCACATGGACAGTGAGAGGCAGCCTTTGAACCTGGGGTCCAGATCACCTTATTCCAACTCTGGTGCTCATCATTCTACTCCTCCACAACTCACTGGTCAATGTTCCTCAAAAACTTAGAATAATCCCACTTCTTTGCCTTTGTCACAGAGTGGATTCTGACTCATGGCAACCTCACATGTTTCAGAGTAGAACTGCGCTTCATAGGGTTTTCAACGGCTGTATTCTTATGGAACTATATTGCCAGGCCTTTCTTCCATGGTGCCACGGGTGAATTCGTATTTCTAACATTTCCATTAGTAGCCAAGAAAAAACTGTTTGCACCACCCTGTGATACACGCACACACACACACACACACACACACACACACACACACACACACACACGTACATTTTCCCCTCTAACCATGTGAACTTGAAAGAACCTAAAAGCAATAACTCCCCTGCATCAATGAGAACACTTAGCACCAAGATTGTGATTTCTAAATATTATTTCCCAATGAAAGAAATCAGGGATCCTTGAAGAAATGATTGCTTCTGGCTCTGGAGCAGGACAAACACAAGTGAGCCTGAGGAATCTTGTTGTGCCAGAAAGAAAGGAAATGCTTAAAGATTAATGGGTTCATGCCAAAATGACACAGGATCCTGCTTGACGGGGTTCCTCCAGGATAATTTGAACATCAAAAATAAAAAGAAAGTAATGGATTAAAATCCATTGAGTTGTTTAATCCATGAGTCCATATGATACTCAAAAAAAAAAACACTTAAAAAAGAATGCCATCTAACAGAAGTAGAATCTAGAAGTAGATATCTAAAGGGATATCTAGAAGCAGAAGGAATGATAGAATTAGAAAATCACCATTTGCAGCCCCTAATGTAATAAATTGACTCAGGCAAGAATCATCAATAGATGCTAAAACTGCTGTGTAAAAGATTTTTGAGTAATAGGATATTCATACAGCCTCAATATATTATCCCACAAATTATTCACTAATTACTAAGTGGTATGGATATCATTATAATGGAGACATTTGGTGGCTACTACATTAACTAAATCATAAAACTAAGTATCACCAATAGTGAAACTATGTGACATTATGTGTGTCTTCTGATATGAGGCACACCTGATATGGGGTACACCTACAGAATACTTTTGCCAAAAAATATTTAACCTGAATCTAATCATGTACAACAATGGAAATCCAGAATGTGGCACACTCTGTAAACAACTGGCCTGGACTCTTCAAAAAAGTCAATGTCATAAAAAAAAATGAAAATGAAAATAAGGGGTACCATTCTAGATTAAAAGAAACAATAAAATTGCAATATGCAACCTTGATTGGATTCTGGATTTTTACAATTCTGTAGAAGACATTCTGGGGACACTTGGGGAAATTTTAATGTGAAATGTACATTAGATAATATTATGAAATGTATTGCTAATTTTTTCTTAAGTGTGATAATTGATCCTATTATTGTTATGCTACTTTGTTAGCGAAATACAAGGCTCCAGGAACTGATGGAATACCAACCGACATGTTTCAACAAACGAATGCAACGCTGGAAGTGCTCACTCATCTATGCCAAGAAATTTGGAAGACAGCTAACTGGGCAACTGACTGGAAAAGATCCATATTTGTGCCCATTCCAAAGAAAGGTGACCCAGCAGAATGCAGAAATTATCAAACAATATCATTAATATCACACAAGTAAAATTTTGCTGAAGATCATTCAAAAGCAGTTACAGCAGTACATCGACAGGAAACTGCCAGACATTCAAGCCAGATTCAGAAGAGGATATGGAACAAGGCATATCACTGCTGATGTCAGATGGATCTTAGCTGAAAGCAGAGAATATCAGAAAGATGTTTACCTGTGTTTTATTGACTATGCAAAGGCATTCGACTGTGTGGATCATAACAAATTATGAATAACATTGCAAAGAATGGGAATTGTGCTCATGAGGAATCTGTACATAGATCAAGAGACAGTTGTTCCAACAGAACAAGAGGATACTGTGTGGTTTAAAATCAGGAAAGGTGTGAGTCAGTGTTGTATCCTTTCCCCATAATTATTCAATCTGTCAGCTGAGCAACTAATCCGAGAAACTGGACTATATGAAGAAGAACGAGGCATCAGGATTGGAGGAAGACTCATTAACAATCTACGTTATGCAGATAACACAACTTTGCTTGCTGAAAGTGAAGAGGACTTGAAGTGCTTATTGATGAAAATCAAAGACCATAGCTTTCAATATGGATTACACTTTAACATAAAGAAAACAAAAATCCTCACAACTGGACCAATAAGCAACATCATGACAAACAGAGAAAAGATTCAAGTTGTCAAAGATTTCATTTTACTTGGATCCACAATCAACACCCATGGAGGCAGCAGTCAAGAAATCAAATCACATGTTGCATTGGGCAGATCTGCTGCAAAAGGCCTCTTTAAAGTGTTAAAAAGCAAAGATGCCACTTTGAGGACTCGTATGCATTCGAAAACTGGACAATGAATAAAGCAGACTGAAGAATTGATGCCTTTGAATTATGGTGTTGGTGATGAATATTGAATATACCATGGACTGCCAGAAAATCTGTCTTGGAAGAAGCAGCCAGAGTGCTCCTTGGAAGCAAGGATGGGCAGATTTCATCTCACATACTTCGTACATGTTATTAGGAGAGATCAGTCCCTGGAGAAGGACATCATGCTTGGTAAAGTAGAAGGTTAGCGAAAAAAAGGAAGACTCTTAATGAGATGAATTGACACAGCGGTTGCAACAATGGGCTCAAACATAACAATTGTGAGGATGGCACAGGACAGGGCAGTATTTTGTTCTCTTGTACATAGCGTACATAGGGTCGCTATGAGTCCGAACCAACTTGATGGCACCTAACAACAACAAATTATGTTAGAGAAGGAAACTTGGTGGCTCAGTGATTAAAGAGCTCAGCCGCTAACCTAAAGGTCTGTAGTTTGAACCCACCAACCTCTCCATGGGAGAAAAATGTGGCAGTCTGCTTCCATAAAGATTTGCAGCCTTGGAAACCCTATGGGGCAGTTCTTCTCTGCCCTATAGGGTTGCTATGAGTCGGGATAGACTCCTCGATAGCATTGGGTTTACAGGATGTTAGAGAATGTCCTTCTTCTTCGGAGATGCGTGCTAAAGTATTTGGTTCAGTGCCACGATATCTGCAAGTTATTTAAAATAGTTCAGAAAAAAATACGACTCAATCAGCCATGGTGGGAGTATTTACACCATAGCAGTTGACAAATGCTACAAATCGGAGCTTCCTTACTCCCAAGACCCAGTTTATCAGCACACCACTGCATATTGAGTGAAATGTTAACAAGTGGTGAAACAGTTCGAGCGTACCATGGTGTTTAGTATAGTATTCTTTCAAGTTTTGTGAAGTTTTGAAATTTTTCAAAATAAAAAGTTGTGGAAAACGGGGAAATAAAAGCCCTTCCCAGGAATCCTGAAAACCACAGAAAGAAGGATATGGCAGAGAGGGAAGCCACAGGGATAATAACTACCTTGGGATTTGCCAAGTGAATCTTGTCGATTGCAGATCTAGATCTACCGACTGGAGTCCTCTGCAGTGAGAAGGAATGATAGTGACCCTATAAGGACAGAGTAGAACTGCTCCACAGGGTTTCCAAGGCTATAAATCTTTATGGAAGCTGATTGCCACATCTTTGTCCCATAGAGTAGCTGGTAGATTTCTCTGAAAGAAAATATGGGCGGCAAGAATAGGTAGTCTGTGTCTTGTGTTGTAACTGAGGCAACTGTGAGTGATAGTCTACCCTTACCCTATTCTGGGCCCATCTTGATTTTCCATGATCTTTTCCTTTCCATGTGTCTTTCCATCACTTATCCCCTGTTCCTGCACTCCCTCTCCTCCGCTCTATACTACCAATTTCTTTCAGGAATGTCCTCCTGACACCTCTCCCTACTTCAATCCTACCCATCCTCTGAGACAATCTCAAGACCCACCACATCCACAAAACCTCCCCACAATAACCTCTCCCCTTTATCATACCTCACGGCACTGATGTCTATAATTACACCCTATCATATACTGTTCAAATATTGAGTGATACGGCTAAATCTGATTTTTTCCAAGCACCTGGAGGGCAAGGACTAGATTAGATATATGCTTGCTATGTGAAAACACTCCTTTCTCCTAAAGATAGGCTAGCATAAAATATCTATCAGATTCAATTCAACTGAATTTCTTTCCCATCCCTTTCTTCCCAATTCTTTGCTGTTCCATCTTCTTCTGCTTCTCTTCCTTTTCTCTTATCCTGAAGTATGTTTTTCCAGGCCTGCCAGTGTTCTCTTTAGCTTACTTCTTCCTCCCTTCTTTTCTCCCCTTAATTGGCCAACAAGGCTGAAGTAATGGCTGGTTCCTGGCTTTGGGCCTCTTCTAAGCTGAGGGCTTCCCTGGCTCATGAACTTTCGTGCACCTACTTCCATGGCAAGAACAGAAGTTGCCTCTGAGAAAATGTAGATGCATTATACACTGTCCTCATCCAGGCTATCCACTCCAACGATTCCCTGCCTCACAAAGCATGCCTGCATTGGGGCAGTACGTAACTTTGAGACATCTGCATCACACATTTTTTTCTCTCTTATGCCCTCCCTGCCCACTGCCACCCGCCTTGAATTCTCTCAACTGATTCCAGTGGTAAAATCTCACACATTTTCTCAATCTGTATGCAAACTAGGTAGGATTGACAGCTGAAGAAAGCTGCGCATTGTCTGGCCTTAAAGTTATCTGTTCTCCCTCAGAGGGAAAATGTTTGAGCTCTGCGATAGTGCCTCGAAGCCATGGCCCTTGTCCTAGACTCTGCCCCAGCCCAGACGAGCGTCTGACCTCTGCTAATATGCAGGACCTTTAGCAGGCAGAGAGTAGGGGCGGAGGTAACCAGAGCCCTCGCATGCCAGTGATTCATGTTCTCTGAAGGGATCAGAATGTTATTAGAAACCTGGCCTGCCAAATGTGCAGCAAATGTAACCAATTTATTAACGCTGAGAAGCCAATGTGTGAAATTGGACCAGGAGGAGAAGGGCAGCCCCTCTCCCCTCTTCCTGCTCTCTGGTAGTGGCAAGGGGAGACTGGTGTACAAAGGGTTCTGTCTCCTGCAGGAGGATGTTCCTGTCCTAATTGTATGTGATAATGACAACAAATATTCCTGGTCTGAGCTTCAAACGGCTGGGAGATAATCGTATCCACCATATCTTGCCTAGGCTATGATGCCTCTCCCTGCAGCATGCAAGTTGTAAAATGTGTTGGATAGAAGTTCTGGGACTTTGGTCTCCCTCTGTCCTGGCTCTGCTCCTCACTGTTAGGACCACGTGAGAATAGACCAATGAGACCATCCTAGCAGGGACCAGGTCTAGCAGGGAAGTCTGATTAGAAAAATTTTTAATTACAGTCTTCTTATAATAGTTCTTTCATGAAGGACCAACACTTATTGACTGAACTTAAAATTTTTAGTTGATTACGGATATGATTATTTGAAGATGTTGATGTAATTCCCATGACCAAGTCCCTAATTAATTTCTTATGGAAATGCACTTGATAAATTACATTGCCATGCAGTGAATGGCATGATGTGCCTATAAGGGCAGAGCTACCTTCCACTCTCTGGAAGTTATCCCTCCTCTTCTCTTTCCCAGTGATAGTTTATCAGATCCTAAAGGCTACCGTGTACCGTGAGGCAGGGGTAGTGTCTCCACATTTGGAGGAGAAGAGGGTCAATGCCAGCATCATTGAGATCTGGAAAGAAGGTCCCACATTTATTTGAATTAAAACCCAATCCCACTCCTTTTGTTCCTTTGCGTATCTAGAAGAGCTTCCCTAGTTTCTCCTTCTTCTCCTGTAAGCTGTCTGTTTCTTCCCCCAAACCTCTTTCGGAGAATGAATCACTCACTAAGAAAAAATCGGAGCCGTGGTGGCACAGTGTTTAAGAGCTAGTGTTGGAAGTTTGAATCCACGGCAGTTCTACTCTGTCCTGTAGGGTTGCTGTGAGTCAGAGTCGACTTGACAGCAACGGGTTTGGTTTTTTTTTTTTTTTTTTTAGAAACAATCATCAAAACAATACACTCAAACATAGCAACAATCATGAAGGTGGCCCAGAACCGGCCAGTATTGTGTCCTGTTATCCATAAGGTCACTCACTATGAGTTGGAGCCAACTTGAGAGCACCTAACAACAACAAGAAACAGTCTTTAAGCCAATGAAATTATATTTGTGTATTTAGAAACATTTTTAATGTCTGAAAAAGTAAGACAGTTTTGTTTTTCCTACAACGTAGCAGCAGTGAAGGGCCCTCAAGGACTTGGACTTGGAAACTGGGTTGTCCTCTAAGATTTGAGTTAGTCGATTTCTCAGTCATTGTTAGTGATTAGCCATCTATTATAAGAGTAACACCAACTCCAAAAATAACAACAATAATAATAATGTCAAGGGATAAGCTATGTAAGTGTGAATCCAGTCAAAAGTTAAGTGAGTGTTCTCCTAAGAAGACATGGCTGAAATTTAAGTGTAATTTAGTAAGATAAAATGGAATCAAATATATTCTTCTCCATCTGGAGAACGACTATAAACAGAAGTTGGCCCTGAAGGATAAAAAGGAAAATCTGAAGAATGCCTATTTTAATCTGTTTAGAAGTGAAGAAGCCATTTTTAAATGACTTGGAACACTGTGGTTTTCTTGGTAAAAATTTTCCTTTAGTGAAAGGTCACAGACTGGCAGCCTCTAGGCCCAGTCTGGCCCACAGAGTATTGACTCATGGTATTTTTCCGAAAACTTGAATTAGTTTTCAGCTAATTTCACATAGAAAAATCCAGATTTATAGCTTTTTCTAAAAAATTGGGAAGCTCTGGATTAACTGTGCTGGCTGCCTGGCAACAAGGGGCTGGAGTTATACACTAGCAGCTGCTCTCTTTGGAAGGGCACACACTTTCTAGCTTGCCACAGTCCCCACTATTCCTTATCACCACCCACTCCCTGACCCACTTCACTCACCTGTGTTACACTCTTTTAAGCCTTTTTGGTTTTTGATTATGTGAGCCCTACTGAGTAAGCATGCTTCAACTACTTTAGCTGAAATTAGCTTAAGATCCTGGACTCTCCTTATTCTGATTCCATGCTCGGCATGCAACCTTCTGAGAATTTGGCTTCCCAGTAATTTGCCTATAAGGAAAGAATGCATTGATCTGCTGCCCTAAGCATCTTGGTCTACGTAAGAAGATGTCATAGAGTGAACGTAAAAGGCTTAGGCTTTGGAGTCAGATGAGTCTGGTTCCAATTCTGGCACTGACACTTACTAGATAAGGTCATCATGAGGTCTCTTGACACCCTGTCAGTTATCTTCTCCTGAAGATGTGGCCGTGGGTCACCTTGGGCCACATACCAGAATATTCAAATTGCAAAAACATTTTTACAAGCAAAATTGCTAACTCTAAATCACAAATTACAGCAGCCCTTCCAAAACAGGCAAATTCAAAACACTTGAGTTTCTCTAGAGATAGTGGACATTCCAAAAGGATAGAAAGTTATCGATCAGAGACATAAACTCTACGATGGTTATTTGTTCTAGAGAAGTGGGGGGAGAAATGGTAGATAGAACGTGGGATCCAAATTTAGTAGACTTGTACTCTAAACAAGTGCTTGTTCTTTCATTTACTAACCCTGTGAACTTTGAAAAGTCAATCACTGTTCTGAGTTTCCAAGATAAAAAAAATTTCTCCCTACATACCTATTCAAATATCTGTGAGGATTAGGTGAGGTAAGGTGGGGAAGACAATACATAAACTAAAATGTATGGAATTGTTCATTATCAAAAGCCCCAGTGAAAGTAAAAGTGGAAGTAATAGAAAAATCCAAGAATCCACACCAGGAGTTTCTAGCTTGCCAGAGTAACGTTCACAGCCAAGAGACTTGAAACATCCCATAACCACCAAAGCCTAGAGTGTGAATCAAATTAGACTCTGGTTTGTGAAATAAACAATAATATCCAATGATAATGAGGAGAGGGGGAAAAGGTCTCAAAAACACTGTTGGTGGAAGGATAAACGGAACAAAGAAGGTAATTTGGTAATACCTATAGAAATTTTTAAAGGCACCCGGATGGCACAGTGGTTAAGCATTTGTCTGCTAACCAAGAGGTTGGCAGTTCAAACCCACCAGCCACTCTGCAGGAGAAAG
This sequence comes from Dugong dugon, assembly GCA_030035585.1. Classification (NCBI taxonomy): domain Eukaryota; kingdom Metazoa; phylum Chordata; class Mammalia; order Sirenia; family Dugongidae; genus Dugong; species Dugong dugon. Next base: position 161,707,841 of record CM057462.1, read on the forward strand.
ATATGGCAGTCTACTTCCATAAGAGTTACAGACTTGGAAACTCTAAGGGGCATTTCTACTCTGTCCTGTAGGGTCGCTATATGGTCATGATGAGTTGGAATTGACTCAACAGCAAACAACAACATAGGAATGTGTATACCTGTTGACTCAATAATTCCTTTCTAAGGATTTGTCCTACAGAAATACTCGTACAAGAAGGTAAGAATATCTGCACAAGGTGTTCAGGACAACATTATTTATAGTATAAGTTTAGAGACAGAATATTTTAATAGGGGAATGGTTAATAAATTTTGCATATTCTTACTGGGACTGCTATGTACATTAAAAACAGTGATGTAGACACATATATACTGAAATGGAATGGTGTCTGTAATGCGTTATTGAGGGAAAAAGCAAATTTCAGTACAGTGTGACCATATTTTTTAAAAAATAACCTAAGTATACAAATGTACCTAGAAAAATACTGCACATATACACAAATCTAATTTTTAACATTGATTCCTAGTGAGATGACTAGGAAATCAATGGGAATGGTCATGCCAGAGGTCTAATAGCTCTAACCCGTGGAAGCAACATGCCCAAGGTGGTAAGAGCTTCATAAGTTATGACTCTACAGAGGGGAAGGGAGGTCATTAGCCTGAACCAATCTATCCCCTTAGCTTGCCTGGACACAGACCTTCCCATGAAACATCTTTATTTACTTTTCGTTTCATGATGCATAAAGAATATGTGGGAAGATTCTAGGAGTGACTTCAACTTTATTTTAACCATAGAATGTGGTTCTGACATGGTGAGGAAATTTTCTTCTTCTCATGCTCCTCAAAGAGCAGGCTGAGGTAAGATTTGTGCATTGACAAGGGAGATTGAGAGATACGGCTTCTCCCAAGACTGGAGTTGAAATCCAACCTCAATTAAGTTAAGAAATCCTCAATTAAGGCTGTCTGGCCCTCTTAGCCCTATCAGCTTATAACAGCTGAGAGGGATACCCTCAGGACCCAGAACAGGAGTATTTTGTAATAAAATTCCTTAAACATTTTCACTTCTCTATGGCCCTTAAAATAATCCTTTTGCTGGGTCATTTTCCCTTTTGAATGCCAGTTCTGGATTTCTTGTCTATCAAATGCTAGGCAGAAGCGTCAAAAGCACCATATACAGAAAACGTATTGTTTTTACCCTACTTGTGCTGTATCAGGAAAAAAAAAATTAGATTTCGAGTTAGCCAAGGTTTACTTCCTGGCTGTCTTCTTACCAGGAGTGTACCTCAGCATAAAAACGAAGCTGATAATAGTAATAATACCTGTCTTACTATTTTGTTGAGAAGGGTAAATAAGAAAATGCCTATAAAAGCACACCGTAAAATACCATACAGATATTAGTTTTGTTATTATTATGTTGAATTAATGAAATAATAGCAATGTGTTTTCTGCTTTTTAAAATATGTTTATTTTTAAGTAGGAGAAAATAATAAAAATAGCCAGTCTAGTACACAACCATACTCTACATGTCCAGTTGTTGTTAGTTGCCATCAAGTCGGTTCTGACTCATGGTGACTTTGTATACAACAGAATGACTTTGCCCAGTCCTCCGTCATCTTTATGATCATTGGTATGTTTGAGTCCACTATTTTGGCTATTTAATGTATGCTCATTTTCTGATCAGAATCACAAATTATTCATGGGCTGCCCTTAAATTTCTGAAAGGAAAGATTGCTTTTCTCTCTGAACACAAATAAAAGATTTCTTCCCCAAAGAGAAATTTTTGCATAAGTTTGCTTTACAATAGAGATAATAATTCATTGTATATAGGGGTGTGTGTGTGTGTGTGTGTGTACAGGGAGAGAGAGAGAGGAAGAGAGAGAGAAGCAAATGCCTTAATGAGTGAAAAGGAGGGGTGGGATTTTCAGCTTTTTTTGAAGGCAATTTTGGACTGGCAAGTGGGCAAAATTCTGACCTGAGTCTTGTTCTATGAGAATCCAGATGTGATTCCTTGCTCCACTGCCCTGTTATCTGGCTGCATAGTTTAGATTATTAAATCTAGATTCTTAAACACGGGTCAAGGGATTAGAGGGCCGTGGTAAGAATGATAAAATTTGTAAATGGGTGGCAGGCAGGCAGAATCATGTATCCTGCTATGCTTGTGGGGATTTAATCCAAGTTAGCTGTTACTTGTGTGCCAATATCCCAGAGACACCAGTCAGAGACATTTTCACGTCTTTTTCAGTCTGGTTTGTTTTTCTGCAGTATGTCCATCTTATGTCAGTAGGAGCATGTGCAGGCTCACACTTACTTATCTAATCACTCTGTGAACACCCATTGGCCTCTGTGGCAGGTTCCTCTGCTTAGCACTTGGAATAGAAAGAAGTCCTTTCCTTCAACAGATGGACAAAATAGCCAAGAAAACACATTTAACACACAGCACACTCAAAAGCCATAAAGAAAACCTGTATATTACATTTGAAAACTTAAAATTTAAAACATCTATGGGGGTTCGCCATGAGTCAGAGACTGACTCCACAGCAGTTAACAACAACATATGGCAAAAAATAAGTAAACAAACAATAACCCCAAAACACCATAGCCACAGTTCAAGGACAAATAACACACTGGTAAAAATATTCAAAACAAACCTGTCAAATAAAGGGCTAATTTCTTTAATTTTCAGAGGACTTTTCCAAATCAAAAAGGAACAGATAATGAATAATAAACAGAATATAAACAGGTAGTTCTCAGAAAAGATAAAATACAAATGACCTGAGATGTATGAAAGTATGCTCAGCCTCACTGAAAAACTTAAAAATGCAAACCAAAGCAACAAAGAGAAATCATTTCATCAAACAGATAGGCAAACATTTAAATATTTGTTGTTGGAAAGAAGATATCAAAATAAGCAGATTCATATACTGTTAGTGGGAATTTAAATTGGTGCAAACTATTTAGAGTATAATTTGGCAGTATGTTTCAAAACTGCAAATGTCCTTTGAATCACCTGCAGGAATTTATCCTGGAGATACACTTACAAAAGTACTAAGATAGATGAGCAATATAAAAAATATGGAAATAATCCAGGTATTCATCAACATGAATTTATTAAGTAAAACTAGTTTGTACTGCTATATTGGAATACTATTTGGCCATGTAAAATATTGAAGTAGATGTCTATGTGTTGAGATGAAAACATTTTCTCATACAAGTGAAGGAAGTAAGATACAGAGCAGCATGTTTAGTATTATCTCATAACAACATTTGTAAATAAAAAGGATATTTTATATATATATATGTATACTTGTTGTTGTTTTGCACCATCAAGTCGATTTTGACTCATAGCAACCTCAAGTGACAGAGTAGAACTGCCCCATCGGGTTTTCTAGGCTGTAATCTTACATGGAATCAGGTTGCCAGGTCTTTCTCCCACAGAGCAGCTGGTGGGTTCAAACCACCAACCTGTTGGTTAACAACTGAGCGCCTAACCATTGTGCAACTAGGGCTCCTTCATATGTATACTTAAATATGCATGAATAATTTTTCTGAAAATTTACACAAGAAAATATTGACAGTTGAGCAGAAAGATCTGTTGGAGGGCAATAGTGTAATTCTTTTCTTTTAATACCTTTCTGTACCCTTTTGTTCTATGTGGCTGCATTATTTTTTATTTAAATAAAATATTAAAAAGTTAAAAGCACAGTGCAATATGTTCTATGATAACCAGAGGTGGTGTGTCCCATGGGAGCACAGAGGACGGCACCTAAACCAGGATAAAGACAAGAGGAACATCAAGGAAAACTTCCTGGATCAAAGGATACCTGAGCTTAACTTTTTTTATTGTACTTTAGGTGAAGATTTACCGAGCAAACTAGTTTCTCATTAAACAATTAATACACATATTATTTTGTGACATTGGTTGCCAATCCCCATGACATGTCATCACTCTCCGCTTCTTGACCTTGGGTTCCCCATTATTAGCTTTCTTGTCCCCTCCCACCTTCTCGTCCTTGCCCCTGGGCTGGTGTGCCTGTTTAATCTCGTTTTGTTTTATGGCCTTGTGTAATCTTTGGCTGACAGGTAAACCTCAGGAGTAACTTCATTACTGAGTTATAAGGGTGCTGGGAACCATACTCTCAGGGTTTCTCCAGTCTCTGCCAGACCAGTAAATTTGGCCCCTTTTTTTTTTTTTCTTTTGTGAGTTAGAATTTTGTTCTACATTTTTCTCCCGCTCTGTTCAGAACCCTCTATTGTGATCCCTGTCAGAGTAGTCAGTGGTAGTAACTGGGCATCATATAGTTGTGCAGGACTCAGTCTTGTGGAGACCGTGGTACTTGTGGTCCATTAGTCCTTTGGGCTAGTCTTTGTGTTTTTGGTTTTCTCCATTCTCCCTTGCTCTAGATGGGGTGAGACCAGTGGAGTATCTTAGACGGCTGCTCACAATGAACTTAACTTTTAAGGAGAAGAAGCTGTTAGACGAAGATCAGGGTCAGGCTGCTCCAGGGAAAGTAAATGATATTTGCAAAGGCATGGAGATGAGATAGAAGGAAAGACAGGTTTTGAGAATTGGTTGGTTGGAGTGTAGAGTGATTAAAAGTAAAGTTGTATAAGTAGGGGGCAGATTATGTAGGGTATTGAATACCCCCCTAAGGAGTTTGAACTTTGTCTTAAGGCAATGAGAAACCACTAAAGAATTTAAGTGAGAGAGTGACTTGATTAAAACCTGTGAACTCTTACCTGGGGTTCTTTATGAATTGGAGTAATAGTGAGGACAGTGAGCTAACTTCAGAAGGGCTAACAAGAACTGGGACTCCAAAAAGTAGAAGTTGAAAACAAGATTATTAGTTAGGAATACAGCAGGACCAGGGGTCACTGCGGAGTGACACTAATCAGTTTCTGGACATGTGGCAGAAGCCAACTAAATGAGCACTGTACATAGACCAAAAAACCAACACTGTTGCCGTTAAGTCAATTCTGACTCATAGTGACCCTATACAACAGAGTAAAACTGCCCCATAGGGCTTCCAAGGAGCAGCTGGTGGATTCGAGCTGCTGACTTTTTGGTTAGCAGCTGAGCTCTTAACCACTGTGCCACCAGGGCTCCAGACATTACAGTCTAAAACAAACTAGGGTAGATGGCTGTTGGAATGTGGGATGATGAGTTCTGTGTGTCAACTTGGCTAGCCCCAGCCAATCAAACACTAATTGAGGTGTTGCTGTGAAGATTATTTTGTAGTTGTGATTAAAGTTCATAATCAGTTTATTTTAAGTAAGGGAGGTTATCCCAGATAATCTGAGTTGGCCTGATTCAGTTAGTTGAAAGGCCTTAAGAGCAGAGCTGAGGCTTTCCTGATGAAGAAGATATTCTACCTGTGGGCAGAAGCTTCAGACAGTGCCAGAGAGTTCCAGATTGCCTTTCCTGATAACCTGCCCTATAGATTTCAGATTCACCTAGGCAGTCCCCACAATCATGTAAGCCAATTCCTTGCAGTGAATCTCCTAATATATATCCCCTACTGGTTCTGTTTCTCTGGTGGAACTCTGGCTGATACAGGTGTCATAGAATGCCGTAAATAAAATTAATAGGGAAAGGCAAACATACATGTGGTCGAACACAGTAAATGTTCATTGAGCATAGTTTTATTTTCTTGCCTGAGCAGCATGAATTGTCCTCAAATGTTCCTCACTGAAACCATCAGGAGTTCCACTTCTATTGCTCTCTCTCATATCCTACCTTAAATAAGCTCTATTGATCTCTTTTGGGGGTCCACCCAGATAATACAGAATGGTCTCCTTATTTTAAAGTTAGCTGATTAGCAACCTTAATTCCATCTGCAACTATAATCTTCTTTGCCATGTTATTTAACGTAGTCACAGGTTCTGGAGATTAGGACATGGAAATCATCAGCGGGAGACCATTATTCTTTCTACCACAAGGTTCTTTATGGTGTTTTGGATTTGAATCATGTCTTGCTAATTCTAGAAATTTATGAGGAGAAGATCAGAGACGCAGTGGTGACTAAAGAGTTAACTAGCATTCAAGAAGTACAATGACCTCTTGACAATGCTGAATGTGGTATAGACCTGTGGGCCAAGAGCTGGGCCATTAGGGTAGGAGGCTCACATCTTCACAGAAATGCTTATCACGCCATGGCCAGTGAAAACCAGGATACCAGTCACCTGGGAAACCAAATAAACATAAACATACAACCATCCATCACTGCCATCTGGAAGAGATTGGGTAGTGAGGGTCTTCCTGTTCGGCTCTGCTCCAGTATTTATTTGTGTAGCTGGAAATCCCAGACCAGCCTTTCTGTCAACGATGCTTCAGTGAGGAGCACGGGGCTGAATCCCAGCCTGGAATTAAAACATACCTCCTTTATGTGTGAATGTGGATGTAAATATTACCAGCAGACAAGCCACTCAAGAGATAGGCATCCATATTTCCAAGTCTTAAACAATCTCTGTAGGTCGAGAGCATGTGAAGGGAGACCCTGTGTGCTTGTTGGCAATGCCATCTTTACAGAAAGTCTGAATTCTCAGTGAATGCTGTCTGTGTTCTGCCCTGTTCAGGAGCTATGGGGTAAGCCTTACCCCCCTGGCTTCCCTCTGGTTAATGACTTCAGGTAGAGATGTGCAGGGAAAAGACGGTTTTAATTGTGTCCACTGTACAGGGTGATATGCTAAGTTATATGAGCTCTACTGTTGAGACCTCACTGTTGGTCAAGAATGTGCTTTCAGTTGTTACTCTAGCAGTGGTGATGGATTTGCCCTGCTCCCTTCACATGCTCTCACCCTGTCCCCCTCCCCAAGTGATTCAAAGCATATTTACTAGGCAGCTGGCTGGAGCTTGCAGGAGCAAGTCTGAGGCATGGATCAGAGCAAAGTTAAGTGACCTGTACTGGGAACAAACCTATGACCTTGGTGTCCTTAGCACTATATACTTACAGACCCAGCTAATAAAGCCCCCTGAAAGCCGGTCCTTCATCTAGACCCATAGACAACATTGAAACACTCAATGGTTCCTGGCTTCAGAGAGTAGGAGAACATTTGGGCCAAGCCAGATTTCCTGGTATCATGTTGTTTCCTCTTACTTTTGAGATACATTTGGGGTGGTGCAAATAGTAGCTGAGCTCTCAACTATTAACCAAAAGGGTGGTACTTCAAACCCACCCAGAGGCACCTTGGAAGAAAAGCCTGGTGCTCTTCTTCCAAAAGATCATAGCCTTGAAAACCCTATGGAACACAGTCCTACTCTGCAACACATGGGGTTGCCATGAGTCAGAATCGACTCAATGGCAACTGGTTACTGATTTAGTATGATGATACTGAGCCAGAACCAAACACATTCTTTATCACCATGGAGTGCTGTGGGGCACATGAGACACCCTTCCATCCTCATTCATGGTCACAGTGTGAGCTCCCAAAAGGCATAGACTATGCTTTATTCAGCCGGAGGCAAAGAGTATGTGCTCAAAACATGTTGATGAGATGCATTTAAAAAATGGAATAGTTAGTGAGATAAATAAATTTATCACATATAGCCTGACTTTACTAAAAAGTGGTTCTCAAAATTTTCACATTCCTTGCCACTTGTTTCATGAGTGGGAAAAACTGTGGATGAGTGCTGTCTGATAGTAATATGATGTGAACTCTAAATGCAAGCCACAAATGTAATTTTAAATTTTCTAGTAGCCATTTTAAAGAGGTAAAAAGAAACAGGTGAAATTAATTTAATAATAATGTATTTTATTTAATCCAATGTATAAAAATATTACAATTTCACATATATTATAGAAAAGTTATTAATGAGTTATTTTACATTCTTTTTTGTACCAACTTTAATAGCACATCTAGCCACATGTCAAATAGCCACATAGCTCATGGCTACTGTATTCAACAGCACAGTCCCAGGTACTACCCATCTACATTGGTCAATATTGTTATTAACATATGAACAACCCTTCACAAAGAACCCTCAATTTTATTAACTCATTAATAATTACCTTGTTGAGAAGTGCCATTATTTCCACTTGAAGAAACTGAGGTTCAATTTGAAGGTAATATGTGGAAGATCTAGGACTTGAAACCAGGTGTTCTAACTCCAAAGCTTTCTAACACAATGTATAGTGCTATTACTAAAGGAAACCTCAACAGAATTCGAAGAACAAATGGGACTGCTTCTAAAAGGGCTCCAGCGTGGTGATTCCTCATTTTAATTAGTAAATCATGATATAATTAATTTAGGCCAAATGGTTCTGGTGAACACTGCCACATTATACTGCATAAAATTGGTCCACAGTTCAGTGATCCACAGACTTCAGTCTGAGAACCCATAACTGACTCTTTCCTAAGTCCATCAACAGCTGTCCCAACTCTGGCTGGGCACCTTCTGATTCTGAGAAGAAAAGCAAGACTTGTGGAGAGATACATTTCTCCAGTGCCATTTACACACCACTCATTACTTTCTATTATTTTCTTCATTTCAGAGCTCCGAGGAACTTACCTGAACATCTTAGTCTTGCTTCCAGAAAGAAAATGGACTTACGTTCAATCCTTTATTTCTGATTTCCAAATAGTAGCAGTATTGGATAACATTTCCAGATTTTATTTCCAGCTACCAATGATCTCAACTCCCATCCCGGTTATGCTCTCAGACAGACCTAACTCTGGTTGCTTTGCTGTGTTAAGCTTTGCACAATCTGGCTAGCCTACACTGCCCCTTTACTTGGAACTGTTATGCTGTGATTTTTTTCTTGAAATACAAATCATCTTTGGAAAAGGCAACCAATTTCTCACCCAAGCTATGTACAAACAGATCTGGTCCCCAGACCATATCTGGCATGAAAAGAGGCTCAGTGTAGCACACAATAGGTGACTGTTGTCTAGGTTTAGACCAGATGGTTCTGAAGACCACATCTCTTCTTTGTTGACTCCACCTCCTACCACTAGTCAGACCAACTCCTTGGGGAGGAACCCTGACAGTCATCAAGAATATACGGGAATGAACACAAAGATTTTCCTAAAACACATATGTAATCCTGCTATCCTTCTGATTAAAACGGTTTGGTGGTTCAGTACTCTCTACAAGCTGAAGTTCAGGCTCTTTAATCATGAAATAAAGTCCTCCAACTTAGGACTCTTTCCTACTTCCTCAGTCTTCTCTCCTATCAAACCTCATACCCTATGCTCCAGACACACCACTATCTTTTCAGTTTCTGGCAAAAAGCAAGTAGGTTCAGGCCTGTGATCTCTAAGCTTCTGTGGCCTAATCTCCCACCTTCTTCACTGTCCACCTTGCCAACACTTCCTCAGGTATGGAGTCTCACTTGAACCATTTGGGCAGAATTAATCACTCCTTCCTTCATGACTTCCAACACTGTCTACATCAGCACACAAAGGCTATAACATGTTGCTGCACTTTCTGTTTGCATGGCTAACAAAAGACACTTGGGGGCAAGGACTGTGTCTTCATTATCATTGAATTTCCTTGCCCATTAAGATGTCTGGTGTGTGAATAAGCATTTTATTTAATTAGGAAGGAAGGAGAAACAGATAGTTATTGTAGAGGTAGAGTGACACTCCCTTAGAGAAAGGTTATAATTACCTTGTCCCTCATTTTAGCTCCTCCCTCTCATATCTAGAAGACATTTAGAAATCAGAGAATGATGGAGCTTCCAGGACTTTTTGGTGGTCTGGTTTGGTTCTGGGTTTTGGCAGGTAAAGGTGGACCTGGAGGAAAGAAAGCAAATTACTGATTGTATAGCATTTCTTCTGGGCTTAAAGACAACTGATGAAAGGGACTCTCAGGTATCCTTTCAGGTTTTCTATCTTAGCTAGCACGACAGGAAAGGAGGCAGGATTCAAGGCAAAAGCCTTCCTTAGGTATAAGTTTCCATTTGACTGAAGCATTTCCTGTACTGGATATTATGGAAGCATGATGTACAAAGTGCAGTAAAGTGAGAAACTCAAAATTTTTCCCCTTTAAAGCTAGGAAAGAGAATTCCTGGATCTTTCCTTGGCGCCCATAGTTTCAGGCTGACCCAAGAAAATGCTGCAGAATCTGAAATTATCAGGGTGATTTTTTTTTTTTTTTTTTTTTTTACCTCAGACTTAGAGAATCTAGGGAAGGCATCACTCACCAATCTTCAGAAAAATATTGCATTTCATATGGGACAGACTTGATCATTTGGGGCCTTAGTGATAGTAATTATCAGCAACAAGAGGGTGGAGTTCCCACCTCCAGTAATATCTGAGCATTTATTATTAGATCAATCTTCATTAAAAACTATACATATATGTACACATACACATGCACACATACACATATACACTCTGGCCAAATATATTTTTAAAAAACACCACTTAAAGATACTGGAGAGTGATTAAAAGTAGGAAGATACTGGAGAGAGTCAATACATAGAAGAAGGAAGTGGCACTGGGTGACTTTCCAAATTTTACAGCTGTTAGACTGAGGTAGGCTTTAGTCTGCACCATGCAGAGTGGTAAAATTCCAGTATAAAACCCACAGTATTACTGGTTAGAAGAACCAGAGTATGAGGCAACTATAGGAACTTGAAAATTAAGGGGGGGGGGCGGGGCCAAGATGGTTGAATAGTAAGATGCTTCCTGTGGTCCCTATTACAATAAAGACCAGAAAAAAACAAGTGAATCGATTATATATAACAATGTAGGAGCCCTGAACATCAAAGACAAAGTTGAGGAGTTTGAGCAGCAGGGGGAGGGAGTGACAGTACAGAAGCAGTGAAGAAGTACCAGACTTGAGCTAGCTGGCACCCAGTGGACTGGATTGGCTGGTGCACACAGGCTGAGGCAGGCAGTAGCACTCTGGACTCGTAATACCTCCTCGGGAGAAACTGGGTTTCAGAGATCCTGCACAGACCTCTGGAGCTGGGGGAAGCGGACTGGATCTGCGAAAGTTAAGTGCAAGCTTCTAACTTACAACATGGGATCAAATAACCCCTCCACTCTGAGACCTTCCTAGAGAAGAAGCGCCTCTTTTCCCCTCCCCTCCCCCCTCCCTGCTCTGCTCCAATACCAGTCCAGCAGTATTCAACAATTGCCGCCCCCCTGAGCTGGAGATAGGAGCTATCCAGTCTCACTGCTTTAGGGGAAAAAAAACAAAGAAACAAACAAAAAAACCCAGCAGACTCCCCTAAGCCGGGTACTCAGGACTAACTGTGCCAAAACCAGTCTCGTGGCTTTAAAAAATAGCCACACCCCTTAAGCCTGGAACTCAGGGCAGGCACTGCCCCTTTGCCTAGGCACAGACATAAGGAGCTCATGGACCTTGAATGCCTTTCACCCCTGTCTAGATCTATGTGGGCTGATTCACCAGCATAGGCCCTCGTTAGCATAGAACAACAGGGTATATACCTGAAGCCTGTTTTCAACTGCAACAGTCAAGGGGGAGTGGCAGATTCATGACATTCAACACTGTTCTACCCATTAAGCGGGGTCCTCACCCACCCACATTAGGGGCCTGAGGACTGGCAGTTTCACACATTCCACCTAGCCACCCATGACTGGGGTCTGAGAATAAGTGGTGCCTCCCAGTTCTTACAGCCAACAGCACTGGGTGCCCAAAATCTGAATGCAAAACCCACCCACCTATACACTCTAGGGGACAGGGACATGCTTTCCCCCTAGGCACTCAGGGGCTGCCATCAGCCCCCTACCTTGCTTAGCACATAGTCCCCTACTGCAGCCAGATACCTGTGCCTGCTCCAATCACTCCTACATAGCCCTGCCCATCTAGGACTGTAGGTCAGAGCCTGCACCACACACCCAGTGACCAAGGACATGGACACCTGAGCTGATCTACACAAGAAAAGTAAACAGACTCCTGGGCTTACATAGCTAGTAGCAGCACTAACTACCTGGTGACAGAATATGAGAGCTTCAAAGATGCGAACAACCAAAGTAACTCACATGCCTAGCCTACTTGGGCATATCAAAACAAAACAAAAAGCTAGAACACAGTAAGCGAACACACAATAAATAAATATAAGAACTTATTGATGGCTTGGATACAACAGCCAATATCAAATCACATAAAGAGGCAGAACAAGATGGCTCCAGCAAGCAACCAAAATGAAGAACAAAACCTCCCAAAGAAAAAGAAGGTCTTGGAATTACTGGAGGTAAAATTCAAAAGTTAAAATACAGAGCTCTTCAAGAAATCAGGAAGAAGATCATACAAAACTCAGACCAAGCCAAGGAACACACAGACAAAGAAACAGAGGAACTCAAGAAAGCTATACAAGATCAGAATGACAAATTTAACAGGCTGCTAGAATCCATAGGGAGACAGCAAATAGAAATCTAAAAGATTAACAATAAGATTTCAGAATTAGACAACTCAAAAGAAAGTCATAGGAGCAGAATTGAGGCAATGGAAGTCAGAATTAGTGAGACTGAATATGAAGCATTTGACACCACTTTATATAAAGAAAAATCTGATAAAAGAATTTAAAAAAATGAAGAAATTCTAAGAATTATGTGGGACTCTATCAAGAGGAATAACATACGAGTGATTGGAGTACCAGAACAGGGAGGGATAACAGAAAATACAGAGAGAATTGTTCAAGATTTCCTGGCAGGAAACTTCCCTGATATAGTGAAAGATGAAAAGTTAGCTATCCAAGAAGCTTATTGAACACCACACAGGGTAGATGCCAAAATAAAGTCACCAAGACATATTACAATCAAACTTGCCAAAACCAAAATAAAGAAAAAATTTTATGAGCAGCTACAGATAAACAAAAAGTCACCTACAAGGGAGAGTCAATAAGACTAAGTTCTGACTACTCAGCAGAAACCATACAGGCAAGAAGGCAATGAGATGACATATATAAAACCTTGAAGGAAAAAATTCCCAGCCAAGAGTTATATAACCAGCAAAACTCTCTCTCAAATATGATGGCACAATTAGGGCTTTTCTAGAGAAACAGAAGTTAAGGGAATTTGTAAAAACCAAACCAAAAATTACAAGAAATATTAAAGGCAGTCCTTCAGCTAGAGAACCAACAATATCAGATAACAACTCAAGACTAGAACACGGGACAGAACAACCAGATATCAAACCAGATAAGGAAGTCACAAAAATAAATCAAAGCTAAAAGACTGAAAATAGGGAAACAGAGATGTCAATATGTAAATGATGACAACATTAAAAAAAAAGAGGGACTAACTAATGTAGTCATAGAATTTTCATATGGAGAGGAAGTTAAGGCAATATCAAGAAATAAAAGATTGGTTTAAACATAGAAAAATGGAGGTAAATTTTAAGGTAACTACAAATGAAACAAAAAAATCTACCCATCAAAATAAAAAAGAAGAGAAACATGAAGACTCAGGAAATGCAAAATCAACTATAATGAAAAAGATGAAAAGAAAATACATAAAGAAAAACAACTCAGCACAGAAAATTAAGTGGAACAAAGAAACTGTCAACAACACACACACACCCACACACACACAAATCAAAATGACAGCACTGAACTCATACTTATTAATAATTACACTGAATGTAAATGGACTAAATGCACCAATAAAGAGACAGAGAGTGGCAGATTGGATTAAAAAAAAAAGATCCGTCTATATACTTCCTATAAGAGACACACCTTAGACTCAAAGACAAAACAAACTAAAACCCAAAGGGCGGAAAAAAATATATCAAACAAACAACAATCAAAAAAGCAGGAGTGGTGATATTAATCTCTGACAAAATACACTTTAAAGCAAAGGATAAGGAAGGACACTGTATAAATGATTAAAGGATCAATACACAAGGAGGACATAACCATGATAAATATATACACATCCAACAATAGGGTTCCAAAATACATAAAACAGACTCTAACAACATCAAAAAGAGAGACAGACAGCTCCACAATAAGGATAGGAGACTTCAACATACCACTTTCGGTGAAGGATAGAACATCTAGAAAGAAGCTCAATAAAGACATGGAAGATCTAAATGCCACAATCAACAAACTTGACCCCATAGACATAATACAGAACACTCCACCTAACAGCAGCCAAGTATACTTTCTTTTTCAGTGCACACGTAATGTTCTCCAGAATAGACCACATATTAGGCCGCAAAGCAAGCCTTAACAGAATCCAAAACATCGAAATATTACAAAGCATCTTTTCTAACCATGAAGCCATAAAAGTAGAAATCAACAACAGAAAAAGAAGGGGAAAAAAATCAAATACTTGGAAACTGAACATCACCATGCTCAAAAACTACTGAGGTATAGAAGAAATCATGGACGGAATAAAGAAATTCATAGCATCAAATAAGAATAAAAACACATCTTACCAGAACCTTTGGGACACAGAAAGAGCAGTGCTCAGAGGTCAATTTATAGCAATAAATGCACACATCCAAAAAGAGGAGAGGACGAAAATCAAAACATTAACCTTACAACTCAAACAAACAGAAAGAAAGCAGCAAAAGAAACCCTCGGCACCAGAAGAAAGGAAATAATAAAGATTAGAGCATAAATAAGTGAAATAGAGAATGGAAAGCCAATTGAAAGGGTCAACAAGACCAAAAGTTGGTTCTTTGAAAAGATCAACAAAATTGACAAACCATTGGCCAAACTGACAAAAGAAAAACAGGAGAGGAAGCAAATACCCTGAATAAGAAATGAGATGGGTGATATCACAACAGACCCAACATTTCATAAAAGGATAATATTTTAATTTTAATTTCATAAAAGGATAATAACAGAATACTATGAAAAGTTGTACTCCAATAAATTTGAAAACCTAGAGGAAATGGACAAATTTCTAGAAATACACTACCTACCTAAACTAACAGAAACTGAGGTAGAAAAACTAAATAAACCTATAACAAGAGATTGAAGGAGGAATAAATAAAATAACTCCAAACAAACAACCAATAAAACAAAAAAAGCCCTGGCCCTGACAGCTTCACTGGAGAATTCTACCAAACTTTCAGAGAAGAGTTAACACCACTACCTACTAAAGGTATTTCAGAACATAGAAAAGGATGGAATACTCCTGAACTCATTCTGTGAAGCCAGCATAACCCTGATACCAAAGCCCAGTAAAGACACCACACCAAAAAAAAATTACAGACCAATATCTCTCATGAACATAGACTCAAAAATCCTCAACAAAATTCTAGGCAATAGAATTCAACAACATATCAAAAAAATAATTCAACATGACCAAGTGGGATTCATGCCAGGTATGCAGAGTTGGTTCAACATTAGAAAAACAATCAATGAAATCCATCACATAAATAAAACAAAAGACAAGACCCACATGATCTTATCAATCGATGCAGAAAAGGCATTCGACAAAGTCCAACACCCATTCATGATAAAAACTCAGCAAAATAGGAATAGAAGGAAAATTCCTCCACATAATAAAGGGCATTTATACAAAACCAACTGCCAACATCATCCTAAACGAAAAGAGCCTGAAAGCATTTCCCTTGAGAACAAGAACCAGACAAGGATGCCCTTTATCACCACTCTTATTCAACATTGTGCTGGAGGTCCTAGCCAGAGCAATAAGGCAAGAAAAAGAAATAAGGAACATCCAAATTTGTAAGGAAAAAATAAAAATATCACTATTCGCAGATGATATATGATCTTAAACAGAGAAAACCCAAAAAAATCCACAACAAAACTACTGGAACTAATAAAAGATTTCGGCAAAGTATCAGGATACAGAGTAAACTTATAAAAATCAGTTGGATTCCTTTACACCAACAAAGAGAACTTTGAAAAGGAAATCACCAAATCAATACCATTTACAATAGCCCACAAGAAGATAAAATACTTAGGAATAAACTTAACCAGAGATGTAAAAGACCTATACAAAGAAAACTACAAGACACTACTGCAAGAAATCAAGAGACCTGCATAAGTGGAAAAATATACCATGCTCATGGACAGATAGACTCAACATTGTGAAAATGTCAATTCTACCCAAAGTAATCTACATATACAGTGCAATCCCAATCCAAATTCCACTGGCATTTTTTAATGAGATGGAGAAACAAATCACCAACTTCGTATGGAAAGGGAAGAGGCCCCAGATAAGTAAAGCATTACTCAAGAAGAAGAACAAAATGGGAAGCCTCACACTACCTGATTTTAGAGCCTATTATACCACCACGGTGGTCAAAATAAGCTGGTACTGGTACAGCAAAAGATACATATTCCAGTGGAACACTATTGAGAATCCAGATATAAATTCATCCACCTATGAGCAGCTGATATTTGACAAAGGCCCAAAGCCCATTAAATGGGGAAAAGACAGTCTCTTTAACAAACAGTGCTGGAATAACTGGATATCCACCTGCAAAAAACTGAAACAAGACTCATTCCTCACACTATGCAGAAAAACTAACTCAAAATGGATCAGAAACCTAAATATCAAATCAAAAACCATAAAGATCATGGAAGAAAAAATAGGGACAATGCTAGGAGCCCTAATACATGGCATAAACATGATATGAACCATAAGTAACAATGCACAAGCACCAGAAGAAAGACTAGATAACTGGGAGCTCCAAAAAATCAGACACTTACGCTCATCAAAAGACAACCTACAGACTGGGACAAATTTTTGGCTATAACAAATCCAATCAGCATCTAATCTCTAAAATGTACAAGATATTGCAAAACCGCAACAACAAAAAGACAAATAACCCAATTAAAAAATGAGCAAAGGATATGAACAGGCACTTGGCCAAAGAAGACATTCAGGCGGCTAACAGACACATGAGGAAAGCTCACGATCGTTAGCCATTAGAGAAATGCAAATCAAAACTACAATGAGATACCACCTTACCCCAACAAGGCTAGCATTAATCCAAAAAACACAAAATAATAAATGTTGGAGAGGCTGTAGAGAGACTGGAACACTCATACACTGTTGATGGGAATGTAAAATGGTGCGACTTTGGAAATTGATTTTGTTCTTCCTTAAAAAGCTAGAAATAGAAGTATCATACGATCAAGAAATCCCACTCCTTGAAATATATCCTAGAGAAATAAAAGCCATCACACAAATAGATATGTGCACACTCATGTTCATTGCAGCACTGTTCTTGATAGCAAAAAGATGGAAACAACCTAGGTGCCCATCAAGGGACAAATGGATAAATAAATTACGGTATATTCACACAATGGAATACTACGCAAAGATAAAGAACAAAGATGAATCTGTGAAACATAACATGGAGGAATCTGCAAGGCATTATGCTGAGTGAATTTAGTCAGTAGCAAAAGGACAAATATTATATGATACCACTTTTATAAGAACTCAAGAAAAGGTTTAAACATTTTTTGATGGTTATGCGAGTGGGGAGAGAGGAAGAGGGGTATTCACTAGCTAGATAGTAGACAAAAATTATCTTCGGTGAAGGGAAGGACAACACACACTATAGGGGAAGTCAGAACAACTGGACTAAAACAAAGCTAAGTTTCCTGAATACAGCCAGACACTTTGAGGGACAGAGTAGCAGCGGCGGGAGTCTGGGGACCATGGTTTCAGGGGACATCTAAGTCAATTGGCATAACAAAGTTTATTAAGAAAATGTTCTGCATCCTACTTTGGTGAACGGCATCTGGGGTCTTAAAATCTAGCGAGTGGCCATCTAAGATGCATCAATTGGTCCCAACCCACTTGGAGCAAAGGAGAATGAATAACACCAAAGACACAAAGAAAATATTAGCCTAAGAGACAGAAAGGGCCACAAAAACCATTGACTTTCTCACCCTGAGACCAGAAGAACTAGATGGTGCTCGGCTACCACCAATGACTGCCCTGACAAGGAACACAACAGAAAGTCCCTGACGGATCAGGAGAAAAGTGGGGTGCAGAACTCAAATTTTAGTAAAAAGACCAGACTTAATGGTTTGACTGAGACTGGAGGAACCCCAGAAGACATGGCCCCTGGACTTTCTGTTAGCCCAAAGCTAAAACCATTCCCAAGGCCAACTCTTCAGACAAAGATTAGACTGGACTATGGGACATAAAATGATTCTCGTGAAGAGTGTGCTTCTTGGCTAAAGCAGATACATGAGACTAAATGGGCAGTTCCTGTCCAGAGACGAAATAAGAAGGCAGAGAGGGTCAGGAGCTGGTTGAAAGGACATGGGAAATCCAGAGTGGAAAGGAGGAGTGTGCTGTCACAGTATAGGGAGAGCAACTAAGAACACATAACAAGGTATGTTTAAATTTTTGTATGAGAGACTAACTTGAATTGTAAACTTTCACTTAAAGCAAAACAATAAAAAAAAAATATGTTTAAATTTTTGTGTAAGAAATTACCTTGAGCCGTAATCTTTCACCTAAAGCACAATAAAAAGAAAATGAAAATTAAGGGGTTACCCCCAAAAGGAGGGATACAAAGAGGGGGAACCCCAACTGTCCAAATCTCTGACTGACCCTGAACTACACTGAAATGGGGCACACACCAAGCCATCCAGCTAAGGCTTAGAGAACTGAACTGAGATTTGATATGCTGCTCTCAACAGGGGAGACATTACAAGGATCATAAGAAATATAAAAAGCAACTTTACATGAATACATTTGACAACTTCAATAAAATGGCAAAATTCTTTAAAAGATACAAATTAGCAAAGTTTACTCAAGATAACTTATATAGTCCTATATCTACTTTTAAAATTGAATTTATACTTTAAAACCTTCCCAAAAGACAACTCTGGGCCCATATGCTTTACTGCTAATTTCAATCATACATTTAAAGAAAATATCATACAAATTCAACCAAAAAAAAAAAAAACCATCCCAGAAAGGGAAGAAAAACTTCCCGAGTTATTTTATGAGGCCAGCACTACTCTGCTACCAAAACCAAACAAAGACTTATGAGAATATAAAACTACAGATGACCATCTCTCATGAACACAGATGCAAAAATCCTCTACAAAATATTGGCAAATGAAATTCAGCAACATATTAAAATATTAATACATCGTGACCAAGTGAGATGCATCTCTGGAATGAAATATTGTTCAATATTTGAAAGTCTATCAATATAATTTACTATATCAATAGACTAAAGGAGAAAAATCGTTTGATCTTTTCACTAATCACAGAAAGAAAAAAAAAAACTTACAAAATTCAACATCCTTTCATGATGAAAACCCTAAGCAAACTAGGAACTAAAGATAACTTTCTCAACCTGATAAAGAGTGTCTACAAAAAACTTGTAACTAATATCGTACTTTTAGGTGAGAAACTAGAAACTACTTTCCTCTTAGTATCAAAAAGAAGGTAAATAAGTCCACTCTCCCTACTCTGATTCAATAGCATACTGGAAGTCCTTGTCTGTGCAGTAAGCCAAAAAAAAAAAAAAAAAAAGACATGCAGATTTCAAGGAAGTAAATAAAATTGTCTTTTTTTTTTTTTTACAGATACCATGATTGTCTATGTAGAATCTATACAGAAATTAATAACAAAGCTGCTAGAAATAATAAGTAAATTTAGGAAGGTTACAGAATACAACAAAATTATATAAAAATCAATTTCTATATGATAGCAATAAACAATTATAAATCAAAATTTAAAAATAAGTACCTTTTAATATGGCAACAAAAACCATGAAATACTTAGGGATAAACCTAATAAAATATGTACAAGATTTGATTGCTCAAAACCTGAGAGTATTCCATGAGCAATAACTTAAAATAAATGGAGAAATATATGGAGTTCATGAATTGGAAGATTCCATATTGTTAAAATGTCAGTTGTCTACAAACTGGTCTATAGATTTAATGCAATTCTGATCAAAATCCCAGTGGAATTTTTTGTAGAACTCCACAGGCTGATTCTGAAACTTAAAAGGCAAACAAAGGAACTAGAATAAATAGCCAAAAAAATTTTGAAAGAGAACAAAGTTAAGGACTCATATTACATGTTTCCAAGACTTACTATAAAACTACATTAACCAATACAGTGAGGTATTGGCAAAATAAAAGACAAAAATATCAGTGGAACAGAATGGAAAGTCCAGAAATAGGTCAAGGCAACTCAGTGGTAAAAGGATAGTCATTTCAACAAATGGTGCTGGAACAGTTGGACAACAATATGCAAAAGAACGAATCTTGACCCATACATTAAACCATACACAAAAATTAACTGCAAATGGATCACAGTCCTAAATGTAAAGCCTAAACTTTAAAAGTTCTAGAATAAAACAAGGAAAAATCTTTGTGGCATTAAATTAGGTAAGACTTCTTAGGTAGGACACAGAAGTACAACCCATAAATAAAAAAAAAAAAATTTTAATGAAAAAATCAAAATTAAAGCTTCTCATATTTGAACGACACTTTAAGAAATGTAAATATAAGACACAGACTAGGAGAAGTTTTTTTTTTAATTTTTAATTTTTATTGTTGTAATTAAATGAAGTTTACATTTCAAGTTAGTCTCCCATACAAATTTTTTTTTTAACATACATCGTTATGAGACCCCAACCGCTTACCCCATTCCACAACAGCACACTCCTCCCCTCCACCCCTGATTCCCCATGAACATTCAACCAGCTCCCAACTCTCTCTGCCTTCCCCTCTCACCTCTGGACAGAAGCTCCCCTTTGGTCTCTTATATCTACTTGTCTAAGAGGCACATTCTTCACAAGTATCACTTTATGTCCCACAGTCCAGTCCAATCCCTGTCTGAAGAGTTGGCCTCGGAAATTGTTTTAGTTCTGGGGTGATGGAGAGACCAGGGGTCATACTTTTCTGGGTGCCTCCAGTCTAAGTCAGACCTTTAAGTCTGGTCTTCTTACTAGAGTTTGAGTTCTGCATCCCATCCTTCTACTGCTCCATCAGGGACCCTCTGTTGTGTTCCCTGTCAGGACGTTCATTGGTGGTAGCCAGGCACCACCTAGTTCTTCTGGTCTCAGGCTGATGAAGTCTCTGGTTTATGTGGCCCATTCTGTCTCTTGGGCCAATGCTGTCCTTGTGTCTTTGTGTTCTTTGTTCTCCTTTACTCCAAGTGGTTGGGACAAATTGATGCATCTTAGATGGTTGCTGACAAGCTTTTAAGACCCCAGCTGCCACTCACCAAAGTAGGATGCAGAACATTTTCTTAATAAACTTTGTTATGCCAATTGACATACATGTCCCCTGAAAGCATGGTCCCCAGACCCCACATCCCTGCTACTCTCTCTCTCAAAGTATTTGATTGTGAGTTCCGGCAAAATGACGCTCTAAGCAGAAGCACCACGCCGTCCCTCCACAGCAAAGATCCGAAAAACTAAGCCAAACAGAGAATACAACAAAACTGAAACCCTAAAACATCAAATGAAGAGATAAAGAACTCAGCCAAGCACCAAACGGAGTGAGAAAACTGACAGAGAACGGAGAGCAAGGAGAGATCCATGCAGAGGTCCCCTACCAGCTAAAGCAGCATGGATCCACCATCTTGTACTCCTATCGGAGACCAGCAAATGGGGGTATGAGAAAGCAGCCTCACAGAGCCTCCAGCGGGAGACAAAACAGCCGGTAATTTGCGGTGTGTGCTTTCCCATCCCCCACCCCTCTTCGCCCCGGCTCAGCCTCCTCTGCCTTCCGTGGCCACACTGGGAAGCACCGGTTGCTTGGATTCCACACACCCAAGCAGGTGACTCTCTGGGTGCCATTTGTTGGCTGCTAGTGTTGCTTTTTTTTTTTTCTGCTTCTTTTGATTTCTCACTTGCCTCTCACCACCTCCCCCTCCTTTCACTCAAGTGCCTGGCTCTGTGCGCCATCTCTGTTTCTTCCTGAGGGGCTCCAGAGCACCGGCAATTTGTGATATACGCTTTCCCAGTCTCCACATTCCTCACCCACACTCGGCCTCTTCTGCTTCCCGCGGACACAGTCTCTTGTCCAGAAACACCAGCCCGCACTAGCTGGCTCTCTGAGTGCCATTTGTTGGCTGCTGGTGTTGCTTTTTATTTTTTTTTTCCCTGCTTCTTTGGACTTCTTTCTTGCCTCTCGCCACCTCCCCCTCCATTCGCTCGAGAGCCTGGCTCTGTGCACCATCTTCGCTTTTTTCTGAGGGGCTGCGGAGCTCCATTCAAGTGTGGAGCTTCTTCCTGGCCTGGACTACCGTGCTGGTGGGATCCTGGGGCTTTTGTTCATTTGTTCGTTTTGAATTGTTTGTTTGCTTTCTTTTCCTTTTCATGAGTTAGGAGCCCTTTCTGGCCAGGTGGAGCTGCATGGCAATGAACTCCCCTTGAGCTTCCACAGACGTGCAGAGGGATCCCTGAGGACATTTTGTTTTCTGTTGGTTTCTTTTTTTTTTTTCTGTTTTTTTGGGAGGCCTTTCTTGTTCTTCTTCTTTTTTTTTTTAATTTGTTTTGTTTTCTTTTCCGTCTTTTTCCCTTTTTGTCTTTCTTCATTGCACAGTTTCTTGTCTCTCTATATCTTCCTTCTCTGTCTGATCCCTGAATACCAGGCGTTGTATACCTCTATGCCTTCTAGCCAGGCTGTACTGCAACAACTGAGAGCAACTTCCCCAGACCTCATAGCTGCATCAGTGGGATCCCTGGGAACTTTGCGGTTCTTTAAACTTTCTGACTTTTATTTATTCATTCTTTTTCTTTTCTTCCTCTTCCCCTTTCTGTTTTTCTCCATTTCACAGTCTCTCATCTCTCCATTCCAATGGCAATCTCCCCTAGTATTCTTTTTTGTTTATTTGTATGATTTTTGGCTCCTGTTCTTCTCTCCTCTATCCCATAACCATCTTAGCTCCACACATAACCATCTCCCCTCTGCATCCTGCCTACCTACACCGTGAGCTTGACATTACACCTCTAAACTGTACAGGCACGGCCTACTGGAACCTGCCCAGCACTGATTACTGACCCACCCTGGTGGCTGAGTAAGTGCCACAAACAACCCATCCCAGTAACTCCTCTTCAGCTAGACCTGCCCTGCTGTACCATATCTGAGTGACTGAACCTGCCAGTTGGAGGAGGCGAAAAGTATTGAGCGCACAACGAGCAAAAAACAAAGAACACACAGTCCGCCTGCTCAGACATAGTCAAATTTTTTTTTTAAAAAAGGGACGAAACAAACAAATCTATGATCAATAAATGAGAAAAATAACTACTGAATGCATGAAAACAGCAGACAATATCAAAACAATTACAAAAACAGGACAGGATGGTTCCAGTAGGTGTCCAAATTAAAACACCAGATGACTCTCCTGTGGAAGAAAATGCACTAGAAGTACCTGATAGGGAATTCATATCTCTAATACTCGGAGTTTTCCAAGAACTGAGGAAAAATGCTGACAAAATGAGGAAAAAATAGACAAATTCATGGAAAATACAGACAAAAAACTGGAATAATTCAGGAAGATGATGCAGGAACAAAATGCCAAAATAAATTCACAACTAGAAATTATACAAAAACAACAATTAGAAATCCAAAAGATAAACAACAAGATTTCAGAAATGGATGATGTCATAGAAGGTCTGAGAAGCAGATTTGAAATGGTGGAAGACAGGATCAGTGGAACTGAAGAAAAACACTTGGATACAACTCTGTTTGAGGAAAACTCAGAAAAAAGAACAAAGAAAAATGAAGAGACCCTGAGAGTTATGTGGGACACAATCAAAAGCAAAAATCTTTGAGTGATTGGAATTCCAGAACAGGGGGAGAAAACAGAAAACACAGAGAGGATCATTGAGGAACTGCTGACAGAAAACTTCCCCAATATCATGAAAGATGAAAAGCTGGCCATCCAAGAAGCTCAACGAACACTATATAGAAGAGACCCCAAAAGAAAATCACCAAGGCATATCATATTCACACTAACCAAAACCAAAGACAAACAAAGAATCCTGAGAGCAGCTCGTGAAAAACAAGAAGTCACATACAGAGGAGAAATTATAAGACTAAGCTCAGATTATTCGACAGAAACCATGCAGGCAAGAAGGCAATGGGATGACATATATAAAATCTTGAAAGAAAAAAATTGTCAGCCAAGAATAATATATCCTCCAAAACTCTCGTTCAAATTTGATGGTGAAATTAGGTCATTTCCAGATAAACAGAAACTAAGGGAATATGTAAAAGTCAAACCAAACTTACAAGAATTATTAAAGGGAGTTCTTCGATCTGAGGACAAACAGCTTCAGCTCACAGGCAGAACCTAGGATGCAGGATTGTATGAGCCAGATACCAATCTAAGAAATGAACTCTTGAGGACTATCCAAAACGAAAAGAAATACAACAGGGAATCAGAGCAGTCAATTGATGTATGACAACAACATCAAAACAATGAAAGAGGGAATAAACGGCATAGGTATAGAACCTTCTAATGGAGGTTCTAACTTAGAAAGATAAGGGTAAAATTCATGGTAACCACAAAGAAAGTTAACAAACCAACTCATAAAAATAAAGACAAAAAACAAAGTCTCAGGAAAAACAAAACATACAAAAACAAAAGAAATGAAAAAAAAAATCCACAAACAAAAGTAACTCAGCACAAGAGTGTAAGAACAAAGAAAACTTCAGCACCACAAAAAATAGTACTATAAAATGACAGCAACAAACTCACATCTATCAATAATTACACTGAATGTAAATGGACTCAATGCACCCATAAAGAGATGGAGAGTGACAGAATGGATAAGAAAAGAGGATCCATCAATATGCTGTCTACAAGAGACACACCTTAGAAACAAATATGTGAATTTATTAAAAGTCAAAGGTTGGAAAAAAATATATCAAGCTAACAACTACCAAAAAAGAGCAGGAGTGGCAATTCTAATCTCAGATAAAATAGACTTTAAAAAAAAAATCTACCATAAAAGACAAAGAAGGACACTATATAATGATTAAGGGGATGATCCATCATGAATACATAACAATAATAAACATGTACGCACCCAATGATAAGGCTCCAAAATACATAAAACAAACTCTAACAACACTGAAAAGAGAACTTGACAGTTCCACAATAATAGTAGGAGACTTCAACACACCACTCTCAGTAAAGGACAGAACAACTAAGAAGAAACTCAACAAAGATACAGAAGACCTAAAGGGCACAATCAGCCAACTTGACCTCCTAGACATACATAGAACACTCACCCAACCGCTGCAAAGTACACATTATTTTCCAATGCAAAAGGAACGTTCTCCAGAATAGACCACATCTTAGGCCACAGAGCAATCCTCAACAAGATCCAAAACGCTGAGATAATTCAAAGTATCTTCTCTGACCAAAATGCCATCAAGGTAGAAATTAACAATAGAAAGAGCAAGGAAAAAAAATCAACTACATGAAACCTGAATAATACCATGCTTACACATCACTGGGTAATAGAAGAAATCAGAGATGGAATCCAAAAATTCCTAGAATAAAATGAGAATGAAAACACATCATACCAACACCTTTGGGACACAGCAAAGGCAGTCCTCAGAGGACAATTTATAGCAATAAAAGCACATATCAAAAAAGAAGAAAGGGACTAAATGAACACATGAACTACAGAACTCAAACAAATAGAAAGAGAACAGCAAAAAAAGCCCACAACCACCGGAAGAAACGAAATAGTAAAGATCAGAGCAGAAATAAATGAAATATTGAACAGAAAAACAGTAGAAAGAATCAATGAAACCAAAAATTGATTCTTTGAAAGAATCAACAAAATCGACAAACCACTGGCCAGACTGACAAAAGAAAAACAGGAGAGGACACAAATAACCCAAATAAGAAAGGAAATGGGGGACATTACAACAGACCCAACTGAAATAAAAAGGATTATAACAGAATATTATGAAAAACTATACTCCAACAAATTTGAAAACCTAGAGGAAATGGATAAATTTCTAGAAACACACGGCCTACCCAAACTACAACAAAGTGATGTTGAAAATCTGAACAGACCCATAACAAGAGAAGAGATGGAAAAGGTAATAAAAAACTCCCAACCAAAAAAAGCCCTCGCCCAGATGGCTTCACTAGAGAATTCTACAAAACATTTACAGAAGAGCTCGTAGTACTACTCAAGGTATTTCAGAGCATAGAAGAGGGAGCAACACTTCCAACTTCATTCTATGAAGCCAGCATAATGCTGATGCCAAAACCAGGCAAAGATGTCACAAAAAAAGAAAATTAGAGACCAATATCTCTCATGAATACAGATGCAAAAATTCTGAACAAAATTCTAGCCAATAGAATTCAGCATCATATCAAAAAATAATACACCACGACCAAGTAGGATTCATACCAGGTATGTAAGGATGGTTCAACATTAGAAAATCAATCAACAAAATCCACCACATAAAGAAAAGGAATGAAGGAATCATGTGATCACCTCAATTGATGCAGAAAAGGCATTTGACAAAGTCCAACACCCATTCCTGATAAAAAAAAAATTCTCAATAAAACAGGTATAGAAGGGAAATTTCTCAACATAATAAAGGGCATCTATGCAAAACCAACGGCCAACATCATTCTTAATGGAGAGAGGCTGAAAACATTCCCCTTGACAACAGGAACAGGACATGGATGCCCTTTATCACCACTCCTATTTAACATTGTGCTGGAAGTTCTAGCTACAGCAATAAGGCAAGAAAAAGAAATAAAGGGCATCCAAATGGGTAATGAAGAAGTTAAACTGTCCCTGTTTGCAGATGATATGATACTATACCTAGAAAACCCTAAAGACTCCACGAGAAATCTACTGGAACTAATAAAAAGATTCAGCAGAGTAGCAGGATACAAGATAAACATTCAAAAATCAGTTGGATTCCTATACACCAGTAAGGAGAACAATGAAAAGGAAATCAGGAAAACAATACCATTTTCAATAGCCCCTAAAAAGATAAAATACTTAGGAATAAATCTGACCAGGGATGTAAAAGACCTATACAAAGAAAACTACAAAACACTACTGCAAGAAACCCAAAGGGATCTACATAAATGGAAAAACATACCATGCTCATGGATAGGCAGACTCAACATTGTGAAAATGACAATTCTACCCAAAGCAATTTACAAATACAGTGCAATCTGGATCCAAATACCAACAACGTTCTTCAAAGAGATGGAAAAACTAATCATTAACTTTCCATGGAAAGGGAAGAACCCCCGAATAAGTAAAGAACTACCGAAGAAGAAGAATAAAGTTGGAGGACTCACACTACCTGACTTCAGAACCTACTATACAGCTACAGTAGTCAAAACAGCCTGGTACTGGTACAATGACAGATACATTGACCAATGGAACAGAATTGAGAACCCAGATGTAAATCCATTCACCTACGGTCACCTGATCTTCGACAAGGGCCCAAAGTCCATCAAATGGGGAAAAGACAGTCTTTTTAACAAATGGTGCTGGCAAAACTGGATATCCATCTGCAAAAAAAAATGAAACAAGACCCATACCTCACACCATATACAAAAACTACTTCAAAATGGATCAAAGACCTGAATATAAAGTCTAAAACTATAAAGTTCATAGAAGAAAAAATAGGACCAACACTACAGGCCTTAATACACAGCATTAACAGGATACAAACCATAACCATCAATGCACAAAACCCAACAGATAAGCTATATAACTGGGATCTTCTAAAAATCAAACACCTATTCTCTTCAAAAGATCTCACCAAAAGAGTAAAAAGAGAACCTACAGACTGGGAAAATTTTTTTGGACAGTACAAGTCAGACAAAGGTCTAATCTCCATAATCTCCAAGAAAATGCAACACCTCTACAACAAAAAGACAATAATTCAATTAAAAAATGGGCAAAGGAAATGAACAGACACTTCACAAAAGAAGACATTCAAATGGCCAACAGACACGTGAGGAAAAGCTCGCGATCACTAGCCATTAGAGTAATGTAAATTAAAACCACAAAACGTGATACCATCTCACCCCGGCATTACTGGCACGAATCAAAAACACTGGAAATAACAAACGTTGGAGGGGCTGCGGGGAGATGGGAACTCTTATGCACTCCTGGTGGGAATGAAAAATGATACAACCATTTTGGAAAATGATACGGCGCTTCCTCAGAAAGCTAGAAATAGACATACCATTCGATCCAGCAATCCCACTCCTAGGAATATATCCTAGAGAAATAAGAGTCGTCACTCGAATAGACATATGCACACCTATGTTCATTGCAGCATTGTTCACAATAGCAAAATGATGGAAACAACCTAGATGCCCATCAACAGATGAATGGATACACAAACTATGGTACATACACACAATGGAGTACTATGCAACGAGAAAGAACAACAATGAATCTCTGAAGCATCTCATAACATGGATGAAACTGGAGGACATTATGCTGAGTGAAATAAGTCAATCACAAAAGGACAAATATTTTATGAGACCTCTATTGTAAAAACCCATGAAAAAGTTCACACACAAAATGTAACCATCTTTGTTGGTTACCAGGGATGGGAGGGGTGGGGGGGAAATACTAAATAAGCAATAGATAAGTGGTATCTTGGGTGAAGGGTGAGACAGTACACAATACAGGGGAAACTAGCATAACTTGTACAAGGAAAGCTCATGGAAGCCCCATAGACACATCCAAACTCCCTGAGGGACTGAATTGCTGGGCGGAGGGCTCTGGGGACCATGGTCTCAGGGAACATCTAGCTCAATTGGCATGACACAGCTTATAAAGACAATGCTCTACATTCTACCTTGGTGAGTAGTGTCTGTGGTCTTAAAAGCCTGTGGGCGGCCATCTAAGAGACTCCACTGGTCTCATCCCTTCGGGAGCAAGGGAGAATGAAGAGAACAGGATACAAGGAAAAGATTAGTCTGAAGGACTAATTGTCCACAGCTACCAAGGCCTCCACCGGACTGAGTCCAGTACAGCTAGACGGTGCCTGGCTACCACCACTGACTGCTCTGACCAGGATCACAACAGAGGGTTCTGGACAGAGCTGGAGAAGGATGTAGAGCATAATTCTAACTCACAAAAAAAAGACCAGATTTAATGGCCTAAATGAGACTGGAGAAACCTGGAGAGTATGGCCCCCAGACACCCTTTTAGCTCAGTGGTGAAGTTACCTCCAAGGTTCACTGTTCAGCCTGGGAGTGGACAGCCCCGTAAAACCAAATGAGACTAATGAGGTACAGGAGTCCAGTGACAACGGCCAGAAGGCAGAAGAGGACAAGGAAGCTGGTGATAGGGAACACAAGGCTGAGTAAGGATATTGTTGATCGGTTGTGAGATTGTTAACCATTGTCATAGGGCAACATTTGTAGTAACTGTTAAATGAGAAACTATTTTGTTCTGTAAGTCTTCATCTTAAATGAGAATAGCAGCACAATTGGAAGAGCATAGTCAATGTCACTGAATTGTGTATGTAGAAATTTTTGAAACGGTGTATCTTTGGCTATGTGTATTTTCATCAAAAAAAAAAAAAGGTTGAGAATTTAGAGGGTTAATATGTTGTGGGGTTGTTAACCAATGTCATAAAACAACATGTGTACTACTGTTTCATGAGAAACTATTTTTTCTGTAAGCCTTCACCTGAAGTACAATAAAATATAAAAAAATAAAAAAGTATTTGATTGTATTGAGGAAACTTCTTTGCTTTGGTTTAGTCCAGTTGTGCTGGCTTCCTCTGCAGTGTGTGCTGTCCTTCCCTTCACCTAAGATCATTCTTATCTACTATATAGTTAGTGTATAACCCTCACCCTCCCTCCCCACCCCCATAACCATCAAAGAATGTTTTCTTCTGTTCTTATAATTGTGGTCTTATACAGTATATTTGTCCTTCTGTGCCTGACTAAATTCACTCAGCATAATAAGCTCTAGCTTAGGAGAAGATATTTTAAAAATACGTATCCGGAAAAGGATTGCTATCCAAAATATATTAAAAACCCTCACATTCAATAATAAGAAAATATTGTTGTTGTTGTTAGGTGTCAAGTTGGTTCTGACTCATAGTGACCCAATGCACAACAGAACAAAACACTGCCAGTCCTACAATCTTTCTATGTTTGAGCCCATTGTTGCAGCCACTGTGTCAGTCCTTCTCATTGAGGGTCTTACTCTTTATCTCTGACCCTCTACTTTACCAAGCATGACTAGTCCCTCCTGATAACATGTCCAAAGTACATAAGATGAAGTCTCACCATCCTCCCTTCTAAGGAGTGTTCTGGCTTTTTACTTCTTCTAAGACAGATTTGTTTGTTCTTTGGGCAGTTCATGGTATATTTAATATTCTTCATCAATACAATAATTCAAAGGCATCAATTCTTCTTTGGTCTTCCTTATTCATTATCCAGCTTTCACACGTATATGAGACAATTGAAAACACCATGGCTTGGGCTAGGTGCACTTTAGTCCTTAAAGTGACATCTTTGCTTTCTAACACTTTAAAGAGGTCTTTTGCAGCAGATTTGCCTAGTGCAATGTGTCATTTGATTTCTTGACTGCTACTTCCATGGGCATTGATTATGGATCCAAGTAAAATGAAATCCTTGACAACTTCAATCTTTTTTTTCAACGCTGCTATTCATAATGTTTTCACTGGCCAATTTTTTCAGAAGTAGACTGCCAGATCCTTCTTCCTAGTCTGTCTTGGTCTGGAAGCTCCACAGAAACCTGTCCACCGAGAGTGACTGTGCTGGTATTTGAAATACTAGTGGCAAAACTCCAGTATCACAGCAAGGTGCAAGCCACCACAGTAGGACAAACTGACAGACACGTGGTAGAACAACATATGTACGTGTATACATATACACGTGTATAAGGAACGCTGGTGGCACAGTGGTTAAAGCGATCAACTGCTAACCAGCAGCAGTTCCATGGGAGAAAGATGTGGCAGTCTGTTTCTGTGGAGATTTACAGCCTTGGAAACCTATGAGGTCGCTATGAGTCCGAATCAACTCAATGGCAGGGGATTTTTGGCATATATGTGTATACATGTATACACCATTCTGAAAAAGGAAAAATTACAGGGACACAAAACTGATTAGTTGTTTGTGGGCTGGGAGTTTACGGAAAGATTTGACAGCAAACAGCCATAAGGGAACTACTGGGTTGAGGTAAATGCTCTATATCTCGTTAGCGGTGATGGCTACCAGATTGTATGCATTTGTCAAAATTTCATTGAACTGTGTACCTAATGAGAGTAGATTTTACTGTATACAAATTATTTCTCAATAAACCTGATTTAAAAAAAAATAGCCATAATGTCCTTTGTGACAAAGTAAAACAGTTTTCTCATTAGTCTGAGGAAGAAACAAATCTAACCTAATTCTTCCTATTTGACCTCAACCCTTGAGAGAAAACGGAAGATGGTACAGTTAAAAGTTGCTGAATGTAAAAGAAAACATGAAGTCATTTTAAGTGTAGAAAATAAGTTTCAAATAATGAATTAAGGATGGATTGTTATAACTGAATTATAGGTTATGACAAGGGCAGTGAACGAAGAGAGTTTCAAGTAATATTTGCTTCCCAGATGAGGCTGCCATGGATTTGAAACTTAAGTACTGAAATTCACAGAAATGGCCTTTTAAAAAACTTATTTGATTTTAAATCAACATCTTTTTGCTATTTTTCCTTTTGGCTAGAAAACCGGAATTTAGATTTCATAAGAAAGCTACCTTTAGGCAATGTTCACCGGTTCACTTACAACTGAACTATAGTGTTACTTTCAGAGACATTTTTTATTAGTAAAGAAAAAAGTGAAAGACTTAGATAATTTGTAGGACATACAATTTATGAAGAAGGGCAATTCAATTCAATCATATTTTAACTTACAGATTATAATATTTTGTGAAAAATAGAAATTTTTAGATAGACAAAAAATTAAATATTTGAAAATATTTTTGTTTTTAAAAAAGAAATGCCATACAGATACTATTTTTAAAAGAACTTTTGAATTTAGATTTGGACAGTGTTCTGCAGTTTTCTATAGTTTCCTACATATTCAAAATATTAAATCTAAAAAGTATATAATAAGAGATATTAAAAACTGTTTTATGCCAACAAATTTGAAATTTTAGATGATATTGTCAAATGCCTTGAATAACGTAATTTACCAAATCTGTCACAAGAAAAAATAGGAAATCTGAATAGTCCTAATAATGGAGCCCTGGTGGCATAGCGGTTAAGAGCTCTGTCCTATAGAGTTGCTATGAGTTAGAACCAACTCAACGGCAACTAACAACAACAACAACATACACTAATAAAGAGATATTATGCATAATTTGAAACCTTCTCAAAGGTTTCACTTGCAGCAGTTTTGGAGTAGCTTGTATTGTAGAAAACTTCCTGTTGAAAATAATTATAAATTCTGGAGGAAAACAAACTACTTGAAGGCACTGAATAGTGACCAAAAGCAGGCATAACTGGAAAAGGATCAACCCTTAGAAGACAGAAATTGTCCTGGGGAAGATTTGACTTTACATGCCTTTTGTCTCAGGGCACGCTTCAGTCAGTAGTTCACAGTATTCCCTTATTATATTTTAATTACCGTAGGATCTGTAGTGATATCCCTTCTTTCATTCCTGACATTGGTAATTTATGTTTTCTTTCTTTTTTATTTCCATAAATGTGTCGGGGCTTATCAATCTTACACTTTTTGAAGAACCAACTTTTGACTTTGACAATTTTCTCTATTGTTTCTTCTCTATTTCATGGATTTCAGTACTTATTTTTAATTTTTTCTTACTTTTACTTGTTTCAGATATAATTGGCTCATTTTCTTTTTAGCTTCTTAGAATGAAACTATAGATTATTGAATTTAAACCTGTGTTTCCCATATTTGATATTTGATTACATACACAAATATCCCTAAACTTTAAAGATCTCATGATTAAAGCCCTTAATGAAATTCCCAGGAAGCTTCTAAGAACCAAGCTATCCACACTCAGCCTCCTCTGCTTTATCCTTGGACTTTCAGGCCATTGTGGCCAAAAGCCGTGGGTCTCTTCTGAGACTGTGGAAAGCTTTCCTGTTATTCCAGGCTGCAGAATCCACCCTGATTCCTTCTTTCTCTAAAAGAAAAAGGAGGTTCACCCATGATGGCTTTATCCTTTGAGGAAAAGAAAAACACAGTTCTAAAGCAATCCAGTACAGATGAGACCATATTAACTATTTTTTGGACTGAATTTTTAATCATAAAACCTGTGGCAAATAAGTGACCATCTTTAAATTCTAACATTGTGATGATTCCTTTGTCCCTTTCCCTGCATGAACCGGTGTGTTCTTATAGTTCTGCTCACCCAGAATTAGTTCTGACTTGTTATTCTTTGGCAGCAGATTTTACCCCAGGTGAGTATTGGAGGGGTCCCGTCTGAGAGTACAGCATTCTTTCAGTGGAACACATGATTAGTAATTAAAAGAAAACATATTGATGCATGGTGTCATCAATACTGCAAGGGATGGGAAGCAGAAGTGAACATGTTCAGTGGAGACAGTTTCATTTACCCCTTTCTCCCTGAGCTCTTCCATCTCTCTTCCTCATTTTACCTATATTTTAGCAGCAAAATGATGCACCTCATTTTTTCTCCTAAGTTTATTTTTTTTCTGATTATAAAGTTAACACATGCTCATTC
Organism: Dugong dugon; assembly: GCA_030035585.1. Lineage (NCBI taxonomy): Eukaryota > Metazoa > Chordata > Mammalia > Sirenia > Dugongidae > Dugong > Dugong dugon. The sequence continues at coordinate 161,741,407 of CM057462.1, forward strand.
TAGAAAATAAATAATATAGACAAATTAAAAAAAAAAAAACAGAACTGGACTCACAGTCTAACTGTCTAAAGACAAACGGTAAATCCTATGTTGGAGTTCATCTGTCTTTTTCATATATCTGTATGTAACTTTTCTTTTACACAGCTAAATCTATAATGTGTTTATAATTCTGTTTGTGCCCTGCATTCTTCCAAAACTTAGGCCTGCTCATTCTCAGTTATGTTCAATAGAATGCAAGGTATAAAGATGGTCTATTAAAAAAAAAAGAATCCATGATAAAATAAGAAATATCTTAAGTTTAATAAAGTTAGACAGTTGACATTTTGTTTTTGTTTTTTTCAACTGCAGATTTCACAGAGCCTTTAATATACTAATATGTATTGTGATGTACTAAGAGAGATGATATACAGTATGTCATTGCCTTATTTGATCATGAAAACCTTTTTGTGTATTAATAACTTGAAGAATTTGAAGCATAATTAGGGAAAATTGACAACATTTTCCCCTGTATAAACTAAATATTTCTTGGTTGTCATCCTGGCATCCATTTCTCACATTCCTCTTTCTAGTGGTCTCTGTTTCCATTTGTGGATCTATATGGTTCCAGGGAGCTGACTTTACTCCTCACTTCTGGGGTAAATTTACATATTTTAGACCAGGGGTCAACAAACTATGGTCTGCAGTCCAAATCTGGCCTTCCATCTGTTTTTGCAAGTAAAGTTTTATTGAAATATAGCCATGTCCTTTCATTTACATGTTATCTGTGTCTGCTGTTGTGCTACAACTGCAAAACTGAGTAGCTGCAACAGAGATTGAATAGCCCACAAAGCCTAAAATATTTACTATCTGGCCCTTTGCAGAAAAAAATTTGCCAAGCTTTGTGTTAGACTAAACCAATTAGTATATTATGTCTCCTGGCCCAAGAATAGGCACTCTGGTGGCACAGTAGTTAAAAGAGATTGACTGCTAACCAAAAGATTGACAGTTAGAAATCACAAGAGGCTCTGCGGGAGAAAGATGTGGCAGTCTGCTGCTGTAGAGATTTACAGCCTCAGAAACTCTATGGGATCACTGTGAGTCAGAATTGACTGGATTGCAATGGGTTTGGTTCTGGTTTGGCCCAAGGATTGGTTGAAGAGTGGGTATATATATGCCTTTAGTTGATCTAATCAGAGTGATTCCAAGGCATTTTGCTTGGAATACTAAGGAAATAGTTTGTCTTCCTCTGGATGATAATGGCTTGCAGATTTGAGGCTTTGACATCCTGCAGTCAGTTTGGCTACCATAAGGGAAGCCAGTCTGAAGAAGCCACACATGGAAAAGATGAGAGTGATAAAAATTTATGATAACATGGATGATATTGTGAACCTCAGGATTAAATCATGTCTGGAGCTCTGCATTACTTCTGCGCTTCTCCATTTCATGAAGCCATGCATTCAGTATTGTTTAAGGCAATTTGAGTTTGTTTTTCTGAATTTGCAACTAAAATCATCCCAGCTAATATATGTTGCGATAATCTTCATAAACTAATTGTAGTAACTGTACAGCATTTTATCTTAATGATAAATTTTACTTAACTATTTCCCTAATGTTTAAGATTTAGACTGTTTAATTTTGAGCTATCATTGGTAAGTCCACAATAAACCTGGTAATGAAAGCTTATTCTGAATTTCTAGCTTTGAGCTTCAAAAGGATAACTAAAATTCTTTAGGTGGACAAGAGTGGAACGACAATCAAAGGAGAGGAAATCGTATGTGTGAATGCAAAGGTATGAAAAGTGAGGTATATTTCAGGGACCTATCAGTTGTTTCACAGTGATTAAGTGCTCAGCTGCTAACCAAAAGGTCGGTGGTTCAAACCCACCAGCTGCTCTATGGGACAAAGATGTGGCAATCTACTTCTATAAAGATTACAGCCTTGGAAACCCTACGGGACAGTTCTACTCTATCCTATCATGCCACTATGAGTCAGAATCAACTCAATGGCAATGGGTTTATCAGTTGTTTAGGTCTCTGGGTGGTGCCAGCAGTTAGTGATTGGCTGCTAACCTAAAGATTGGTGGTTCAAACCTCCCCAGCTGCTCCATGGAAGAAAGGCCTGGTAAACTGCTTCCATAAAGATTACAGCCAAGAAAACCCTAAGGAGCAGTTCTACTCTGTAACACATAAGGTCACCATGACTCAGAATCAGCTCCTTGGCAACAGTTTTAGTTTATTAGTTGTCTGGTAAGATACTAGGGAGGGGAGAAGAGGAAGGGAAGGAGTAGTCATGGAAAGGTAGCAAAGCTGACAATGGAGGCAGCAACCAGATACTGAAAAGCTGTAAATGATTTTGTTGATGAACTTTAAATTGTCGATACAATTGTAAGGGGAATATTTTGTCTACTATTTTTTCAGTACTTTAGCAGCTCCATTTGTGTTCACGTAAATGGAGTGTTCACTTTCAATGTTCTTATCTCTCCCTTAATGCATAACACTTAACTTTTTAAAGTTGGTGTGGATAACAATAAAACCTGCATCTAAATATTCTAACATTTAGATCACCGATCAGTTTAACATGTCTCATCCCTCCTGAGTTGAAATTTGTAAGGTTTGCTTTTTACCTACAAGAAGAATGTAAGCGTGAGGGCGGATTAGCAACCCTAAAGGCAGACCACAAGCACTCCTGTTGTTGGGGAGACCAAATCACCTAACTTTTGCAGGGGGCCTGTAGAAGATGGTAAGAGTCTGTTGTAAAGCTTAACACCTTTACAAGCCTGAGGGTTGTACTTGTCACAGAGGGGCAGAGTCACCTATAACTCACCTCCAGCTTGAAAGAATAGCTGCCCTATGACCTGGCCAAGGTCATATTCAAAGGATTCTGGACAAGGGCAAGCCAGCAAGCAATAGATGGCTTGAATTAAAATCTCAAATAGCATGGGAGACCCCAGCACTTGGCTTTCAATTCATGACCCATGTGGCCTAGGATTCCAGGTTTTGAGTTCTAGACCTGGATTTGACACAAATGTGTTAGCTGATCTTGGGACTATCATGAAAACTCTTCAGCTCTATAATCTCCTGAGGTACCCGTTACCCGTTGCCATCGAGTAGATTCCGACTCATAGCAACCGTACAGAACAGAGTAGAACTGCCCCATAGGGTTTCAAAGGAGCGCCTGGTGGATTCAAACTGCCAACCTTTTGGTTAGTAGCTGTAGCTCTTAACCACTACACCACCAGGGTTTCTGATCTCCTGGGGTAGATTTGCTAAATAGTGCTGGGGGAGGAGGTGGATGCTAGGCTGAGAAAGGGGGAGACATTAACAAATGTGTGGAGTGTTAAGTCTTCCATGTCTTTCTCTTACTCTTTTGTTGTTGTTCGCTGCCCTTGAATCGATTTTCAACTCATAGCGACCCCATGTGACAGAGTAGAACTGCCCTATAGGGTTTTCTTGGTTGTAATCTTCACAGGAGCAGATTGCCAGGTCTTTTTTTCCCCAAGGAGTGACTGGTAGGTTCGAACCACTGACCTTTCAGTTAGCAGCTGAGTGCTTAACCACTGCATCACCAAGGCTTCTGCGTATTCCTTTAGGTTAGTGTGTTTTAACCCTGACTATAGGGTTGCTATGAGCCGGAATCTAATTGACAGCAATGGATTTATACATCAGAATCAACTGGAGAAACTTTTAAAAAAAAACAAAAAACAAAGCCTGTGCCTTACCCAGAGGTTCTGATGTACACAGTTGAGAAGCTCTGGTCTTGATCATGGGTCTCACCTTGGTGGCCATGAAGTCACTTGAGAACAGCCGCAGCACTGGAATGGGGGCAATGTCTCTAATGTGGGCTCTCTTGGCCTCCCAAAACCTCAGCTGTGGTTACTCAGTGACCAAAGAGGCCTTTACCATTAAAGGTTTTAACATTCACAGAAAGAAGGTATTTCAAGGGTGTTGAAATCATGACAGAAGTTCTCCCTCCTAGGAACTGTCACAGGAACAACCTTTATAGTTAAGAACAAAGCCAAATACAAGCCAACTCTACCCACAACCAACAGATGGCACTATTGGCCAATGCCCTACCATTTAGGTCTCTGTTAATCACTTCTTTAATATTTCGTATATTTGCTGTGTTTGTACATGATTTTGAGATGTTTTATAAATATTTTTGACTCCACATATATAAGAAGTGCAAAATCAGGGAGAATAATAAAAGCGCTAGTGAGAAAGGAAGCATAATTATGACAAAATGAAAGTAGAGATAATTTTTTTAAAAAATAGAAAGTGGTGAGAAAATAAATGGAAGTTTGCAATTGCATGTGGAATTAATTTTTTAGACAGTAAAACAATTTCACAAGGCAGTGTGAACCATGCATCCTGAGGACAGTGGCATGCCTATGCAACTGACAATAATAAGCAAGAGATGCACAGACAGATGAATGGACAACTTGATAGTGTGCAACTAGAGAATTACTGTACCTGGTGCATGTTTGGAGCCCTGGTAACAGAGTGGTTAAGAGCTTGACTGCTAACCCAAAAGGTCAGCACTTCGAATCTACCAACTGCTCCTTGAAAACCCTATAGGGCAGTTCTACTCTGTCCTGTAGGGTTGATAGAGGGTCACTATAAGTCAGAATCAACTCGACAACAGCAGGTTTGGTTCGATTTGGTGCATGTTTGATCTTTACCACCAACCATGAAAGTATTTTTTGTTCTTTCATCCTCATCTACCCAACCAAAACCAGTGTCAGTTAGGTTGTTTTTAATTCTGGAGAAGGCAGGGGTTTATTCTAGAATTTGGAACTAACCATGGTAAGAGTTCTGCTACTTAAACTTCTGGAATAAGTCATGGACAGTTCCATACATTTAAACCAATTCAATATTTTGAGGCAGCCTGGTTCTGACATAGACCATAAGTGCTAAGGAGTTCTATTCCCCACCACTCCTGCAGAAATAATTGAGGAAATGGGTTAAATCAATGTATTTAACATGGATCAGATTGGTCTTTGTTAGGAAAACACTGTGATAGAATGCACCAGAAAAGAAGCAAAAGCTGTAAAAGCCTGACACCTCCTTATTTACTGAAAATGCTTTGGAAACTACAAATTTAAGCCCTCTCAGACATTTTGAATTTACAAAAAAAAAGAAAGAAAATAGGTTTATAAATAGTGTATCAGTGAGGATTCACCCAGAGAAGCAGAACCAGTAGGAGATATATATTAAGAGCTTTATTGCAAGGAATTTGTTTACGTGATTTTGGGGGCTGGCTAGGTGAATCTGAAATTCATAGGGCAGGCTGTCAGGAAGGACAGTCTGGAACTCTATGGCACAAGCTGAAGCTGCTGTCTGCAGGTGGAATTTCTTTTTCAGGGAAGCCTCAGCTCTGCTCTTAAGGCCTTTCAACTAATTGAATCAGGCCCACCCAGATTATCTAGGATAGTCTCCCTTGCTTAAAGTCAACTGATTATGGACTTTAATCACAACAACATCTGGATAAGTGTTTGATTGAATAACTCAGCTGCTGCTGAGTCAAGCTGACACATCAAAAAGGCCATCACAAACAGAGTTCTGTAGCCTAGCCTGTTTCTAAATAGAGTTTTTGGATAAGAAAAGTATACGCCAGGAACTAGGTGCTTTACGCAGAAAGCACAGATGTTGTTGTCTCCAGGGTTTGGTAATCTTCTTATGTAAACACACTCACTCACTCATTGTTTTCTTACATACACAATTTTTTTTCCAAAGTTGATCACCAAGACCCTTCCTAGTCTGCCCTGGTTTAGAAGCTCTGCTGAAACCTGTCCACCATGGGTGACACTTCTAGCATTTGAAATACCAATGGCATAGCTTCCAGCATCACAGCAACACATGCAAGCCACCACAGTACAACAAACTGACAGACAAGTAAAATTTTGCTGAAGATAATTCAAATACAGTTGCAACAGTATATTGACAGGGAACTCCCAGAAGTTGAAGCCAGATTCAGAAGAGCACATAGAACAAGGGTTATCATTACTGAAAGCAGAGAATACCAGAAAGACGTGTACCTGTGTTTGATTGACTATGCAAAGGCATTCGACTGTGTGGATCATAACAAATTATGGATAACATTGCAAAGAATGGGAATTCCAGAACACTTAATTGTGCTCATGCAGAACCTGTACATAGATCAAGAGGCAGTCATTCGAACAGAACAAGGGGATACTGTGTGGTTTTAAATCAGGAAAGGGGTCTACATGGCAGAGTAGTTAGACACTTCCTATTTCCCTCTTACAACAAAGACTTGGAAAAACAAGTGATTTGACTGAATATCTATGAGCCCTGAACAAGGCAAGGTTAAGAAATCCGTCTGAGTGATACGGGAGAGGGAGACCACTTGGAAGAGGTAAGCAGGGCCAAAGCCGCAGCGGCAAAACTGCAGCTCCCCAGCCATGCCGTCCGCAGTGAAGCAGGCAAACAGCTGGACGGTGTGCACGCCCAGGAAGCAGTTTCCACATCAAGAGAGACCCAGCAGCAGGAATTCTGCTTGGACACTCTGAGCCAGTGAAGAGCAGCTCCCAAGAGGCTAAGATAAGTACACGCGTGCACCCTTTCATGGGGATTAAAAAAAAAAAAAAGCCCATTTGGGAAAAACCTCTCTCTCTTTTACCTCCTCCCTCCACGCTCTGCACTGGGAGTCCGCTGGCCTGGAAGTAGATCCCAAAAGGCGCCCTGACCCATTCTTCTGGCCTTGGAGAGGGAACAAATAAGCTGCTGGCTCCCCTAGGCCAGGAACACAGGGACGGCACAGTTCCTTTGCTGGGTACAGGTATCAGGGGTCCGCAGACTCTGAGTGCCTTACAACACTGTATAGACTTGTGGGGACCCATCTCAACAGTGTTAGTCCTCACTGCCACAGTACAACAGGGCAAACATCTGAAGTTTAACTTCAACTGCTTCAGCTGTGAACTGGCAGATTTGTGACCCTCGAAACAGCCCTGCCTCTTAAGTAGGCACTTTTATCTATCTGCATCGGGGCTTGAGGACTGGTGGTAGCACCTAAAGTGCCTAGTCACCTGCTACAGGAGTTCAAGAGAAAGTGGTGCCTTCGAGTCTTTACAGCCAACAGAGTGGGATGCTCATAATCCAGCTGCAAAACTCACCTACTTACTCACCCTAGAGAATAGGGACACGCTTTCCTTTCAGACTCTCAGGGGCAGCCGTCAGCCCCCTGCCTGGCTCAGAGTGTGACCCCCTACCACAGCCAAAGTCTAGTGCCTGCACCAATCACCCATGCCTCTCTAGGACTGGGGGTGAGAACCTGCATCACACACTTAGTGACCAACTGCTTGAACACCTGAGCTGAAGCCATATAGGAAAATTTAACAGACTCCTGTGTGCACATACTTAGTTATAGAACTAACTACCTGGTGACAGGACTTTAGAGATCCAAAGGTGTCAAAAATCAAACTAGTGCACACGAACAGCCTATTTGGGCATATCAAAACAAAACAAAATAAGAAGCTAGGTCTCACTAAGCAAATACAAAATAAAATTATAATAAATTATTGATGGCTCAGAGACAACAGTCAATATCAAGTCACATGAAGAGGCAGTCCATGATGGCTTCAGCAAGCGCCCAAAATAAAGAATCAATAAATTCTCTGGAGGAAGAGAACTTCTTGGAATTACCAGAGGCAGAATACAAAAGATTAATATACAGAACTCTTCTAGAAATAAGAAAGGAAATTCGACAAAATGTAGAAACTTCCCGGGAACATACAGACACAATAGTAGCAGAACTTAAAAAAATTATTCAAGAACATAATGCCAAATTTAATAGGCTGCAAGAATCCATAGAGAGACAGCAATCAGAAATCCAGAAGATTAACAATAAAATTTCAGAATTAGACAACTTAATAGAAAGTCATAGGAGCAGAAATGAGGTAGTAGAAGTTAGAATTAGTGACATTGAAGACAATGCTCTTGATGCTAACTTATTTGAGGAAAAATCAGATAAAAGAATTAAAAAGAATGAAGAAACTCTAAGAGTCAAGTGGGACTCTATCAAGAGAAGTAACCTACGAGTGATTGGAGTATGAGAAGTGGGGGGGGGGGAAGGATAAGAGAAAATTGCTGAAGATTTGTTGACAGAAAACTTCCCTGATATCATGAAAGATGAGAAGATATCTATCCAAGATGCTCATCGAGCCCCACATAAGGTAGATCTCAAAAGAAAGTCACCAAGACACATTGTAATCAAACTTACCAAAACCAAATGTAAAGAGAGAATTTTAAGAGCAGCTAGGGATAAAAGAAAAGTCATTTACAAAGGAAAGTCAATTAGAATAAGCTCGGACAATTCAGCAGAAACCATGAAGGCTAGAAGGCAATGGGATGACATATTTAAAGCATTGAAGGAAAATAACTGTCAGCCAAGAGTTATATATCCAGCAAAACTGTCTCTCAAATATGATGGTGAAATTAGAGCATTTCCAGATAAACAGAACTTCAGGGAATTTGCAAAAACCAAACCAAAATTACAAGAAATACTAAAGGGAGTCCTACAGTTAAATAATCAATAACATCAGATTACAATGCAAGACTAGAACACAGGACAGAGCAACCAGATACTGACTCAGATATGGAAATCGAAAATATATCAAAGCTAAAACATGGAAAATAGGGAAACAGATATCAATATGTAAAAAAGGATAATATTAAAACAAAAAAAGAGGGACTTAAAAATGGAGACATTGATTTTCTATATGGAGGGGAAGTTAAGGCAATATAAAGTAATAAAAGACTGGTATAAACATAGAAAGATAGGGGTAAATATTAAGGTAACCACAAAGGAATCTAACAGTCCTACACACCAAAATAAAAAAGAAGAAAAACATAAAGACCCAGCAAACAAAATCTACAACAAAGAAAAAGACAAAAAAAAAATACATAAAGAAAAATGACTCAGCACAGAAAATTGAGGAGAACAAAGAAACTGACCAACACACAAAAAGAGATATCAGGATGACAGCACTAAACTCATACCTATCAATAATTACACTGAATGTAAATGGACTTAATGCACCAATAAAGAGAAGGAGAGTGGCAGATTGGATAAAAAAGCATGACCCAACTATATGCTGCCTACAAGAGACGCACCTTAGAGTTAAAGACACAAACAGGCTAAAATTCAAAGGATGGAAAAAAACATACCAAGCAAACAACACTCAAAAAAGAGCAGGAGTGGCAATATTAATCTCTGACAAAATAGACTTTAAAGTAAAATCGACCACAAAGGATAAGGAAGAACACTATATAATGATTAAAGGGTCAATACACCAGGAGGACATAACTATAATAAACATTTATGCATCCAATGACAGGTGTCCAAAATACATCAAACACATGGAAACCGAACACCTTGCTCAAAAACTACTGGGTTATAGAAGAAATTAAGGATGGTATAAAGAAATTCATAGAATCAAACGAGAATGAAAACACATCCTACTAGAACTTTGGGGACACAGCAAAAGCAGTGCTCAGAGGTCAGTTTATAGCAATAAATGCACACATCCAAAAAGAAGAAAGGGCCATAACCAAAGCATTAGCCCTACAACTGGAACAAGTAGAAAGAGAGCAGCAAAAGAAGACCACAGGTGCCAGAAGGAAGGAAATAAAAATTAGAGCAGAATTAAATGAAATAGAGAATAGAAAAACAATTAAAAGAGTTAACAAGTCCAAAAGCTGGTTCTCTGAAAAGATCAACAAAATTGATAAACCATTGGCCAAACTGACAAAAGAGAAACTGGAGAGGAAGCAGATAACCCATATAAGAAATGAGATGGGTGATATCACAACAGACCGAACTGAAAGTAAAAGAATCAGAACAGATTACTGTGAAAAATTGTACTCTGACAAATTTGAAAACCTAGAGGAAATGGACAAATTTCTAGAAACTCCCTCCCTACCTAAATTAACAAAACAGAGGTAGAACAACTAAATAAACCCATAAGAAAAGAAGAAATTGAAAAGGTTATTAAAAAACTGTCAACAAAAAAAGCCCTGGCCCAGATGGCTTCACTGAAGAAGTCTACCAAACTTTCAGAGAAGAGATAACACCACTTCTACTAAAAGTATTTCAGAGAATAAAAAAGGATGGAATACTCCCAACTCATTCTATGAAGCCAGCATAACCCTGATACCAAAACCAGGTAAAGACACCACAAAAAAAGAAAATTACAGACAGATATCCCTCATAAATATTGACGCAAAAATCCTCAACAAAATTTTAGTTAGTAGAATTCAGCAACATATCAAAAAAAAAATTCGCCATGACCAAGTGGGATTTATACCAGGTATGCAGGGATGGTTTAACATTAGAAAAACAATCAATGTAATCCATTACATAAATAAAACAAAAGACAAGAACCACATGATCTTATCAATCGATCCAGAAAAGGCATTCGACAAAGTCCAACATCCATTCATGATAAAAACTCTCAACAAAATAGGAATAGAAGGAAATTCCTCAATATAATTAAGGGCATTTATACAAAACCAACAGCCAGCAACATCCTGAATGGAGAGACTTTGAAAGCATTCCCCTTGAGAACAGGAAACAGACAAGGATGCCCTTTATCACCACTATTATTCAACATTGAGCTGGAGGTCATAGCCAGAGCAGTTAGGCTAGAAAAAGAAATAAAGCTCATCCAAATAGGTAAAGAAGAAGTCAAAGTATCTCTATCTGCAGATGATATGATCTTATACACAAAAAACCCCAAGGAATCCACAAGAAAACTACTGGAACTAATAGAAGAGTTCAGCAAAGTTTCAGGATACAAGATAAACATACAAAAATCAATTGGATTCCTTTACACCAACAAAGAGAACCTTGAAGAGGAAATCACCAAATCAATACCATTTACAATAGCCTACAAGAAGATAAAATACTTAGGAATAAATCTAACCAGAGATGTAAAAGATATTTACAGAGAAAACTACAAGACACTACTGCTAGAAACTAAAAGAGACCTGCATAAGTGGAAAAATATACCTTGCTCATGGATAGGTAGACTCAACATAGTGAAAATGTCAATTCTACCCAAAGCAATCTGCAGATACAATGCAATCCTGATCCAAAGTCCAGCAGCATTTTTTAATGAGAATGAGAAAGAAATCACCAACTTCATATGGAAAGGGAAGAGGCCCTGAATAAATAAAGCATTACTCAAGAAGAAGAACAAAGTGGGAGGCCTTACACTACCTGATTTTAGGTCCTATTATACTACCACAGTAGTCAAGACAGCCTGGTATTGGTACAACAACAGATACATAGACCAATGGAACAGAGCTGAGAATCCAGATATAAGCTCATCCACCTATGAGCAGCTAATATTTCACAAGGACCCAAAGTCCATTAATTGGGGAAAAGACAGTCTCTTTAACAAATGGTGCTGGCATAATTGGATATCTATACGCAAAAAACTGAAACAAGACCCATATCTTACACCAAGTACAAAAACTAACTCAAAATGGATCAAAGACTTAAATATAAAATCGAAAACATTAAAGATCATGGAAGAAAAAATAGGGACAATGCTAGGAGCCCTCATACATGGCATAAACACAATACGAACCATAAGTAACAATGCATAAGCAACAGAAGAGAGACTAGATAAATGGGAGCTCCTAAAAATCAAACACTTATGCTCATCAAAAGACTTCACCAAAAGAGTAAAAAGACAACCTACAGACTGGGAAACAAATTTTGGCTATGACAAATCCGATCAGTGTCTAATCTCTAAAATCTACAAGATACTGCAAAACCTCAACGGCAAAAAGACAAGTAACCCAATTAAAAAATGGGCAAAGGATATGAACAGGCACTTCACCAAAGAAGATATTCAGGCAGCTAACAGACTGATGAAGAAATGCTCACGATCATTAGCCATTAGAGAAATGCAGATCAAAACTACAATGAGATATCATCTCACCCCAACAAGGCTAGCATTAATCCAAAAAACACAAAATAACAAATGCTGGAGAGGTTGTGGAGAGACGGGAACACTTATACACTTATATACTGTTGGCTGGTACAACTACTTTGGAAATCGATTTGGCACTTCCTTAAAAAGCTAGAAACAGAAGTATCATACGATCCAGCTATCCTGCTCCTTGATATACATCCTAGAGAAACAAGAGCCGTTATATGAATAGATATATGCACACCCATGTTGATTGCAGCACTGTTCACAATAGCAAAAAGATGGAAGCAACCTAAGTGCCCATCAACAGACAAATGGATACACAAACTATGGTATATCCACACAATGGAATATCATGTGATGATAAAGAACAATGATGAAGCTGTGAAACATCATATAACTTGGTGGAAGCTGGAAAACTTATTATGCTGAGTGAATTTAGTCAGTCACAGGAAGACAAATACTGTATAAGACCACTATTATAAGAACTCAAGAAAAGTTTTAAACACAGAAGAAAACATTCTTTGATGGTTACGGGGGTGGGGAGGGAGGGTGAGGGTTATTCACTAACTAGATAATAGGTAAGAATCAGCTTAGGTGAAGGGAAGGACAGCACACACTACAGGGGAAGCCAGCACAACTGGACTAAACCAAAGCTAAGAAGTTTCCTCAATACTATCAAATACTTTGAGAGACAGAGTAGCAGGGATGGGAGGTCTGGGGACCATACTTTCAGAGGACATCTTGGTCAACTGGCATAACAAAGCTTATTAAGAAAATGTTCTGCATCCTACTTTGGTGAGTGGCAGCTGGGGTCTTAAAAGCTTGCAAGCGGCCATCTAAGATGCATCAATTGGTCCCAACCACTTGGAGTAAAGGAGAATGAAGAACACCAAAGACACAAGGAAAGTATTAGCCCAAGAGACAGAATGGGCCACATAAACCAGAGATTTCATCAGCCTGAGACCAAAAGAACTAGGTGGTGCCCGGCTACCACCAATGAATGTCCTGACAGGGAACACAACAGAGGGTCCCTGATGGAGCAGTAGAAGGATGGGGTGCAGAACTCAGATGCTAGTAAGAAGACCAGACTAAATGGTCTGACTGAGACTGGAGGTGCCCTGGAAAGCATGGCCCCTGGTCTCTCCATCAGTCCAGAACTAAAACGATTTATGATGCCAACTCTTCAGACAGGGATTGGACTTGTCTGTGGGACATAAAATGATACTCGTGAAGAGTGTGCCTCTTGCTCAAGTAGACACAAGAGACCAAAGGGCAGCTTCTGTCCAGAGGTGAGATGGGGAGGTGGAGAGAGTTAGGAGCTAGTTGAATGGTCATGGGGCATCAGGCGCAGAAAGGAGGAGTGAGCTGTCACAGAATGGGGTGAGCAATTAGGGTCTCATAACAATGTATGTAAAAAAAATTTTGTATGGGAGACTAACTTGAAATGTAAAATTCATTTAACTACAACAATGAAAAAAAGTTAAATAAAATAAAATCAGGAAAGGTGTGTGTCAAGGTTGTAACCTTTCACCATACTTATTCAGTCTGAATGCTGAGCAAGTAGTCCAAGAAGCTGGACTATATGTAAAAGAAAGGGGCATCAGGATTGGAGGAAGACTCATCAACAACCTGCGATATGCAGATGATACAACCTTGCGTGCTGAAAGTGAAGATGACTTGAAGCACTTACTGATGAAGGTCAAAGACTACAGCCTTCACTATTGATTATACCTCAACATAAAGAAAACAAAAATCTTCACAACTGGACCAATAAGCAACATCATGATAAATGGAGAAAAGATTGAAATTGTCAATGATTTTATTTTACTGGGATCCATAATCAATGCCATGGAAGCAACAGTCAAGAAACAAAATGATGTGTTGCATTGGGAAAATCTGCTGCAAAAGATTTTTTTAAGAAGTGTTAAAAAGCAAAGATGTCACCTTGAGGACTAAGGTGTGCCTGACCCAAACCTTGGTATTTTCAATTGCCTCATGTGCATGCAAAAGCTGGATGATAAATAAGGAAGACTGAAGGAAAACTGGTGCCTTTGAATTATGGTGTTGGCAAATAATATTGAATATACCATGGAGTGTCAGAAGAGCAAACAAACCTGTCTTGGAAGAAGTACAGCCAGAATGCTCCTTAAAAGGGAGGATGGCGAGACTTCATCTTATGTACTTTGCACATGTTATCAGCAGGGACCAGACCCTAGAGAAGGACATCATGCTTAGTAAAGTAGAGGGTCAGCAAAAAAGAAGAAGACCCTTATCGAAATGGATTAGCACAGTGGCTGCAACAATGGGCTCAAACATAGCAAAGATTGTGAGGATGGTGTGGGACTGGGCAGTGTTTCATTCTGTTGCACATAGGGTTGCTGTGAGTTGGAACTGACTTGACAGCACCTAACAACAACAATAGCATAGTAAGTGCTAGGAGTCCCTGGGTGGCACCAGTGGTTAAGCCCTGGACTACTAACAAACTTGTTGACAGTTGAGACCTGCCCAGAGGCATCCTGAAAGTAAGTCCTGGTGATTTTCTTCCGAAAGGTCACAGCCTTTGAAAATCCTATGGAGCGCAGTTCTGCTTTGCACATGCCAGGAGTCGGAATTCACTTGAATGTAACTAACAACAACAAGTGTTTAGCCAATGAAAACATGTGGATCTCAACAGAACATTGTCCAACTCACTTGCTTTGGACATGTCTCAGAGGGATCAATCACTAGAGGAGGACTTAATGTTTGGTGAAGTAGCAGGCCAATGGGGGTGAAGGAGACGCTGGGTGAGATGGATTGACATAACATCTTCATTAATGACTTGAACATAACTGCAATTGTGAGGATGATGCAGGACCGGGTAATCTTTCATTCTTTTGTACGCAGGGGCCCATGAATAGGAGTCAACTCAGTGGCTGCTATCTATCTATATCTATAGTAAGTGCTAGGAGTATAGGTACATGATCCTTCCCCCCAAGGAAGCCCAACAGTCTAGTGGGAGACACAGACACACTGAGAGGATCAATACCCTGTGGTGAATGAGCTTGCAGTGGTAGCTCCACCGGGACCCTTACCAAGTTTGTAAATTCAAGGAAGACTTGCTGGAGGAGGAGGGGGCACTTAAGCAGTATCTAGACTTAATGGAATTTACAGCTAGGAGTGGAGAGAAAGGATGGCAGAACAGTTATCATAGTAATTGTCCTGGTCCTAAAACCATACTGACTACACAGCTGGCACTGAAGTTGTCAAATGCATGTAAAGGGCAAGCCCAGGGCCCACTCTTACAGCTCATTTTCTTTACAGGATGTTTCCACCTATGTGTCTCCCAACATGGCTGTTAATAGTGTGCCCTGGCCACTTTCCTCAAGTTTCCAGAAGGGACTGCCTCAGCCAGAAGTGCGAGTTTGCTGCCAAGACAGATAGGCTATACGGCATCAAGGTGCTCAGAACAATGACTTTTTCTTCCCATCTCAGCCTGGCCAGTTAATTTTCTTCTCTTGGAAACATCTTTCCCTTGGCCTATTGCTCCTTTTATCCATGTTTATATCCCCTCTACCTCTTCTTTCAAGTAATCAATCATGTGCGCTAGTCGTCTGCACTATTCCTTAGCTTGTGAGTCTCCTCCTTTCAAAATAATTCATCATTATTAAATAATGTCCCTCTGACCTGCCTCTCAGGAAGGTGAGGACAAAATGTGTGAAGCCACTTTAAACTGGTACTGCCACATACAGTAAACTAAAGACTGGGTCTTGCCGTCATCTATCTGGTCATTCCTAAATTGTGAATCACTTAAGGATAGAGATCCTCTTTGAATCTATGGCACCGAGCACAGTTTTCTGCACATAGTAGTTGCTCACTAATTGTCTGGTGGTGGCCATGATAATGCGATTATCTGAAGCTTTCAGGAACAGATGATTGCAAATAGTAATACTGGTCATGCTAGAATGTCTAGAATGTTCCCATGCCTTACCTATGGCTATTTATCCTTTAAGATGCAGCTTATGCATCATCTTCACTAAGAAATCCTCCCTGCTTGCCCTCATGCCTGAGATGAGTGCTTTCTCCTATTACCACAGAACATTCTACCTACTTTGGTCACTTCTCTTACTGTGGTGGACTTTGTCTCCCGATGTGAAGGAGAGTTCTATGAGGTGAAGGATTGTGTTTTAATCTTTGTCAGCACGACTCAGTTCCTGACATAAAACAAGCATGCCATAAAAAATAAATTAATAGCACAATATTCATCCCTATTGCTTTTGTCTCAGTATTAGTCTCATGCCAGATAGACTGTTCTATAGAAAGGATAATGCTTAGACACCTGCTTGGAAGTTTCTCCTGTGGCTTTGTCTTGTGGGTAGAAAATAAAATGGAATCAGGAGATGTGCACTGAGTTCTTGACCCTGGATTTTCCTAGAGAAGCATGATTCACAGGGTTTGGCCTCTTAGAATTTTCTCTGGAGCAGATGCTGAGGCTTATACTCAAGCTATGTATCTCACAGAGCTGGACATGTAGTAGGTGGTCTCAAACAGTGACAGCAAAGTGTTGCTTCAGTTTACAAATAAATAAGGCTGGGGACAACCAACACACAGGGAACTTCTGAAGGCTGCTGGTGGAGGAAATTTTATCCCACCATTTTTGTTTTTTAGCCTCAGAACATTCACGTCTGTCCATAAGATTGTGTACTCTCTTAAGGGGAGTCAAAATATCTGAACTCATTTCTTTTTTTTAAATAATTTTATTTTTGTTGTTGTTGTTATTACTGGGAATATACACAGCAAAATATACACCAATTCAACAGTTTCTAATGTACAATTCAGTGACATTGATTACATTCTTCAAGCTGTGTAACCACTCTCACCCTCCTTTTCTGAGTCTTTCCTCCTCCATTAACATAAATTCACTGCCTCCTAAGGTTCCTATCTAATCATTTGAGTTGTTGTTGTCAATTTGATCCCTTATAGACAGTTTTTTTTTAAAATTTTTTTATTGTACGTTAGATGAAGGTTTACAGAACAAATAGTTTCTCATTAAACAGTCAGTACACATATTGTTTTATGACGTTGGTTAACAACCCCATAACATGTCAACACTCTCCCTTCTTGACCTTGAAGACCTTTTTTTGGTGAAAATATACATAGCCAAAATTACACCATTTTGAAAGTTTCTACACGTACAATTCAGTGACATTGATTACATTCTTCCAGTTGTGCTGCTATTCTCACTATCCTTTTCCAAATTATTCCATTACCATTATCTTCAACTCACTGTCCCCTAGGATTCCCATCAAACATTTTGAGTTTCTGTTGTCAATTTAATCTCACATAATTTTTTTTTTTGTACCTTAGATGAAGGTTTGAAGAAAAAATAGTTTCTCATTAAATAGTTAGTACACATATTTCCCTATGACAATGGCTAACAACCCCGTGACATGTCAACACTGTCCCTTCTCAATCTTAGGTTCACTATCACCAGATTTCCTGTCCCCTCCTGCCTTCTTGTCCTTGTCCCTGGACTGCTGTGCCTCATTAGTCCTGTTTCGTTTTATGAGGCTGTCCAATCCCCGGCTGAACAGTGAACTTTGGGAGGGGTTTCACCACTGAGCTAAAGGGGTGTCCAGGGGCCATACTCTCAGGGTTTCTCCAGTCTGTCAGGACAGTAAAACTGGTCTTTTTTTGTCAGTTAGAATTCTGTTCTACATCCTTTTCCAGCTCTGTCCAGGACCCTCTATTGTGATCCCGGTCAGAGCAGTCAGTCATGGTAGCCGGGCACCATCTAGCTGTACTGGACTCAGTCTGGTGGAGGCCGTGGTAGCTGTGGTCCATTAGTCCTTTGGACTAATCTTTTCCTCGTATCTTGTTCTTTTCATTCTCCCTTGATCCCGAAGAGGTGAGACCAGTGGAGTATCTTAGATGGCTGCTCACAGGCTTTTAAGACCTCAGACGCTATTCACCAAGGTAGAATGTAGAACATTATCTTTATAAACTGTGTTATGCCAATACAGCTAGGTGTTCCCTGAGACCACGGTCCCCACAGCCCTCCGCCCAGCAATTCAGTCCCTCAGGGAGTTAGGATGTGTCTGTGGAGCTTCCATGACCTTTCCTTGTACAAGTTGTGCTGACTTCCCCAGTAATGTACACTGTCTTACCCTTCACCAAAGTTACCACTTATCTGTTTAGTTCCCCCCCCCCCATTCCTCATAACCAACAAAGATTGTTTCTTTTAGTGTGTAAACTTTTACATGAGTTATACAGTACAGGTCTCATACAATATTTGTCCTTTTGTGATTGACTTATTTCACTCAGCATAATGTCCTCCAGTTTTGTTTCTCTTACTCTCCTGTTTTGAGTTCCTTTTGTTTGTGGATTTTTTTCATTACTTTTGTTTTTGTAGATTTTGTTTTTACTGAGACTTTATGTTTTCCTTCTTTATTTTGATGAGTAGGTTTGTTAACGTTCTTTGCGGTTACTGTGAAATTTACCCTTATCTTCCTAGATTTGAACCAGTCTATTATTACTTGGTATAGCTTGACTTCCTCTCCATTAGAAGGTTCTCTACCTACACTGTTTACTCCCTATTTTATTGTTCTGATGCTGTTGTCATTTACAGATTAACCTCTCTGCTTCCCTTTTGTAATTATTTTGGTTTTGGATAGTCCTTAGGAGTTCATTTCCTATGTTGGTATCTGTCTAGTACAATCCTTTGTCCTATATTCAGCCTGTGGTCTGATATTGTTTGTTCTCAGATGCAAGGACTTCCTTTAATAAGTCTCATAAGTTTGGTTTGGTTTTTACATGGTGCCTTAATTTCTGTTTATCTGGAAATGACCTAATTTCACCATCATATTTGAATGAGAGTTTTGCAGGATATATTATTCTTGGCTGGAAATTTTTTCTTTCAAGATTTTATATATGTCATCCCATTGCCTTCTTGCCTGCATGGTTTCTGCTGAATAATCCAAGCTTAGTCTTATTGTTTCTTCTCTGTATGACTTTTCATTTTTCTTGAGCTGCTCTCAGGATTCTTTGTTTGTCTTTGGTTTTAGTGAGTGTGATTATGATATGCCTTGGTGATTTTCTTTTGGGGTCTATCCTATATGGGGTTCTTTAAGCTTCTTGGATGGTCATCTTTTCATCTTTCATGATATTGGGGAAGTTTTCTGTCAGCAACTCTTCAATGATCCTCTCTGAGTCTTCTGTTTTCTCCCCCTGTTCTTCAACTCCGATCACTCGAAGATTTTTGCTTTTGATTGTATGCCATATAATTCTCAGGGTCTCCTCATTTTTCTTCATTCTTTTTTCTGATTTTTGCTCAGAGTTGTATCCAAATGTTTGTCTTCAATTTCACTGATCCTGTCTTCTATCGTTTCAAACCTGCTCCTCAGCCCTTCTATGACACTGTGCATTTCCGAAATCTTTTTGTTTATCTTTTGGATTTCTAATTGCTGTTTTTGTAAGATTTCTAGTTGTGAATTTATTTTGGCATTTTGTTCCTGTATTATTTTCTTAAATTTTTCCATTTTTTTGTCTGTATTGCCCATGAATTTGTCTGCCTTTTCCATGAACTTGTCCATTTTTTCTTCATTTTTGTCGCTTTTTGTTTCAACTCTTGGATAATTCTGAGTAGTAGAGATTTGAATTCCCTATCAGGTAGTTCTAGTGCCTTTTCTTCTACTGGAAAGTCATCTGGTGTTTTGTTTTGGACACCTACTTGAACCATCCTGTCCTGTTTTTGTAAATGTTTTGATATTGGCTACTGTCTTCGGGGCATTCCATAGTTATTTTTCTCGTTTATTGATTGTAGATTTGTTTATTTTGTCCATTTGGTTTTTTATTTGGCTATGTCTGAGCAGACGGGCTGTGTGTTCTTTGTTGTTTGCTCATCTGTGGGCACGATACTTTTTGCCTCCTCCAGTTGGCAGGGTCAGTCGCTCAAAGGGCAGTCGCTTAAAGGGCAGGTCTAGATGAAGGGAGTTGCTGGGATGTTGTGACACTTACTACAGCCACCAGGGTGGGTCAGTAATTAGTGCAGGGCAGGTTCCGGTAGGCCTTGGTACTGCTTGGTGGTGTGATGTTAAGCACACAGTGCAAGTAGGCAGGATGGAGGGGGGAGATTGTGATGTGTGGAGCTAGGATGGGTATGGTAGAGAAGAGAGAGGAACAGGAGCCAAAAACATACAAACAAAAAAGAGTGCTAAGGGAGCTTGCCATTGGAGTGGAGAGATGAGAGACTATGAAATGGAGAAAAACAAAAAGGGGAAGAAGAAAAAAAGAAAAGAATGAATAAAAATTAGAAAGGAAAAAGAACAGCAAAGCTCCCAGGGTTCCCACCTGTGCAGCTACAAGGTCTGGGGAAGTTGTTCCCAGGTGTTGAAGCACAGCCTGGCTAGGAGGTGTAGAAGTATTCAGCACCAGGTATCCAGGGGACAGGAAGAGAAGGAAGGTATAGAGAGTCAAGAAACGGTTGTTCTGTCTCCTACTGGAAGCTCTGTGAAGCTACTTTCTCATACCCCCTATTTACTGGTCTCTGATAGGAGTCCAAGATGGAGGATCCATGCTGCATTAGCTGATAGGGGACCTTTCCATGTATGTCTCCTCACTCTCTGTTCTCTGTCAGTTTCTTATTCTGTTTGGTGCTTGGCTGAGTTCTTTCTCTCTTCATTTGATGTTTAGGATTTCAGGATTGCTGTTTTCTCTGTTTGGCTTAGTTTTTTGGATCTTTGCTGTAGAGGGACGGCGTGGTGCTTCTGCCTAGAGCACCATGTTGCCAGAAGTCCTTGTAGATAGTTCTTAAAGAGCATAATGCTCAAGGAAAATGTTGTTTACTAGTTAGGCTAAACTATTGTTTGGTTTTGAGAAGATTTCAGGGGATAGTTTTGGTTTAAGGTTTAAAAATTATCTCAGGGCAATAGTTTTGAGGGTTCATCCAGCCTCCGTGGCTCCAGAGTGAATTAATTGCTGCGTGTCTCGTATTTAGCACAGCATAGGCACTCAAATATTTATTGATTTAAATATTTGTTGAGCATGTACCCTCCAGGTTGGGAGGGGGTTCTAGTTTTATTGCTCCTAGTTATTAATCCATTTCTCAACTTGATCATTGCCTATTGCTACGAGGTGCCTGGTAATACGACCTGTGCTCCACAGTATCTATCTATCTATCTGTATGTGTATATATAGAGAGAGAGAGCCCTGGTGGTGCAGTGGTTAAGAGCTACGGCTGCTAACTAAAAGGTCGGCACTTCGAATCCACCAGCTGCTCCTTGGAAACCCTATGGGGCAGTTTGCTCTGTCCTATAGGGTTGCTATGAGTCAGACATCTATATATATATATATATATATATATATATATATATAAAACCCACTCCTGTCGAGTTGATTCCGATTCATAATGACCCCATAGGGTTTCCAGTGCTGTAAATCTCTACAGAAACAGACTGCCACATCTTTCTCCCATGGAGCTACTGGTGGTTTCGGTTATCAGTCGATCACTTTAACCACTGTGCCATCAGGGCCCCTATATACGTGTGTGTGTGTTTGTGTACTTCTGTGTGTATGTATGCATATATGTATGTATGAGCCCAGTCAGTGCCTCTTTAGACAATACTACAAAGACAAAGGAATTCTGAGTTATGCATTCCAGAGAGGACCTATGCAGCAAGGTAATTCATTTTTAATAACTGGCCCAGAATTATGAATTAATGTATTAACTAATACCCTACTGTCTCCTGGAATGTGACCGCCAAAAAGCCATTGCTATGGGGGTAGGTCTGGGTTGGTTCAGCAGCTTTCAAATGTTGGCTGGACTACAGGAAGAGTTTGTTGCATTAAGTAATTTATGGGGTGCTAAGAAGTTCCTTAAGCTATTATTAAAAACATACAAACTCCTCCCTGGTTAGCCCTCTAGTAACTCAGACTTCTAACTAAGCAGAACTGATAGGTCCATCTTTTGATGTTTAATGAGTTCTGGAGCAGATGTGAGATGTGATAGACAGGGCAGTGATGGTGATTTACCGTTCTTGAAACAGAATGATGAGATCCCTCTCCTGAAAAAGAAAACGTAGCTGAAAGGACAGGTTTTCTCCCCTCGCCTTCCTCCCCCACCAGTCCCTTCCCCTTCTTACTCTGTGCATGTGTTTTTGATTTCCTCACCCCCCATGCCTCTTAGTGCTGGGATCATTTCCATTCAGGCACACACAGAACACTGCAAACTAATTAGCCTTGGATACAGCCACAGGAAGTCAGGCTGCCAAATCCTCTTTCCCCCATAATTCCTCAACTTTCTTAGCCCGCCTCAGGCCGGCGGCCTTGCACTGGGCCTCTCTGTATAAGTTGCCAGTTCTAATTTTGCAATTTCCCTTCACCTTATCAAATATGCCCCAAGCCTGCCAGTGGATAGAGCAGAGAAGGCTTTGGAGTCAGTCTTGTTCTCTGGACTTTTTCCTCTGTTCCTTTCTCTGCTTTCTCCCCACAATTAGGGAAACTTGTTTGGATACAGTTTCAGTGATGACTTGTTAATCTGACCTTGGTTAATGCTTTTTAAAGGAGAGCATTGCCTGTCATGCAAAACTCGAGAATTTCCTGCCAGTCTCTTCCACCCCACTCACTACTCCCAGGGCCCCCATACCTCTGACTCTTCTCAAAGGTTAACCCATTTTCCCACAAGCTGTAGGCGTCAACTCTACCCCAACCAATTTTGATTTAGAGTCTTTGACACTTACTGGAACATGATGTGAAAGGGAGGTATGGACAGGAGAGAGGGCTGAGCGATGGTGAGATAACAGCCTGGCTCTGGGATTCAGGCAGGGGGGGGCATGGTGCATAGCAACTCACAGGGGCAACCCCTTCAAATGGATACCCTGTATCAAAGGTGGCACACTGGTAGCTCAAAGACCAAATCTGAGCCACCAGAATAGAAAATGAGTAGCGAACATTTAAAAATCAGGAGATTTCATATAAAAATCTAAATTGCTTGCTTGCTTAGAAAAAATTAGATTTGGCAACACTGCACCAGCATTCAGGCCTGTTTGACAGCGATTGGCTGGAGCAGAGTTGCTCCTGTGTCCGAGAGGTGGAGCGTGTACCCTGCAGACCATTACAGTCCCCACCGCTCCCTGTCGCCTTACTTAGTGTTACCTACCTGGCCCCCAAAAACTTTTGAAATTTAATGTCATATCCTAAGAGACTCGGCAGAGCTTTCTGCATGACTTTTGTTCTTCCCTACAGTCATTCAGTCACATCAAAATACACATTGTTATACCCCACATGCTTTGCACAGTGACTGGCACTTAATAAGCACTCAACATATTTTTGTTGACAAATGTTGTTGACTTGCTTTCTCATTCAATAAACATTTATGGAATGCTCTTTGCATTGTGCTAGGTGTTATGTAAGAGATATACCTCTTAAGCTCAGAGAGTAGGAAATAAGGAAGTAGGAAATAAGATATGCATGAAAGGTAGCAAATTCAAGATAAACAAAAATTGCTTTTGGTGAAGCAAGTTCTAAAGTTGAACTTCTCTGCAGAAGACGCACTGGAGAAGGCTTATAAGATGGGTAGGATTTGGGCATGGTACTTATTTTTTAAGCGAACCCTTTGTCTCACTTTTGCGTTGCAGAAGTCATCCTCTGGACTCCAGTTTTTATCTGTCTAAATCTGCCAGTAACGGAACTGCATTAATTTCTAACAGTTGCTTAATGGCTTTGTTACTGTGTGGTGGGAGGCTAGATCACATGGAAAACCATGAGCTCCAGTTCATTATGCAGAAAATCTAGTAAAATAGAAATAGATGTAGAATAGATATTTATGGTGATAATGGGGAGGAGGATTATAAAAAATCTTGATAATGATGATAATGAAGTAGCATGGACAGAATAAAACATTAAGTGTACAAAATGGGAAATGCAAAGCAGAAAACCCATCCTGTCTTCATGAGTTGTAATGAAAGAGAGGTGCAAGACCACCTAAGGGCGGAATACTTTCCTGGACTCACTGCCACCCACACCAGGATATGCATTAGGTATCATAACTCACCCAATCTTTGTGAATCAAAGACATTACTCTCTTAGGCTGCTTGTTTAGTTCTTAGAATCCCTTTCCTTTTGCTACTCTGATGGGGATAGTCTCATGGGATCTTTGCTCCTGAGACCTTGCTTCAAGATGCAGGGAAATTATGGATTTAGGGGAAGGGAGGGTAATTGTGAATATTTCAAAGAACTAAAATTTGGCAAAGGAAGTAAATCTATGCGTAACACATTTTCTTTCATAAACATTGGATACCACTTGAATTATGTTAGCATTGAGATAGCATCATCAAATATACACTTAAACTATGATAAAATTATGATGGGTATCATCAGAAAAACACCACTAAAGAAACGGTATGAGCAATTTATTATATATAGTTCATGTAGAAATATGCATTCCAGGAGCCCTGTAGAAAGATATCTTCAATAGTTCTCATCATTAAGATCTTGGACCTGTTGAAAAAAATAATTCTGAAATAAAAGATAGATTAGATAAAAGGTAGATAATCATAATATTACAGACATATTTAGTATGAAATGAAAATATCTGTTCCAGAAGGGTCTAGATTTTCACATTAGACATTTAGTCATTGTCTTAGTTATCTAGTGCTACTATAACAGAAATACCACAAGTGGATGGCTTTAACAAAGAGAAATTTATTCTCTCACAGTCTAGGAGGCTAGAAGTCAGAATTCAGGGTGCCAGCTCTAGGGAAAGGCTTTCTTTCTCTGTCAGCTCTGGAGGAAGGTCCTTGTCATCAATCTTCTCCTGGTCTAGGAGCTTTTCAGCACAGGGACCCCACGTACAAAGGATACGCTCCCTTTCTCGTTCTTCATTCTTGGGGGTAGGAGGTCCCTCTCCTCTCTGCTGGCTTCTCTCTTTTATATCTCAAAAGAGATAGACTCAAGATACAACCTAATCCTGCAGATTGCTTCCTCCTCATTAACATAACTGCCTCTAAACCTACCTCATTAACGTCATAAAGGTTAGGATTTACAACACATAGGATAAATACATCAGATCACAAAATGGAGGACAATCACATAATACTGGGAATCATGGCCTAACCAAGTTGACACACATTTTGGGGACACAATTCAATCCATAACAGTCATCTATTTAGGTTATGAAGTAGGAAACACATGGCCCTCTTATGCCTATGACAAACATTGTTAGTTGATCACAGAGCTTGTTCCTACTGTACTAAGATTTGTCACCAAAAGACTTCTCAGCATTGTGCTGAGGCAGCCACTCCCAACCTAATGAAGTTAGCATTCAAGTTGAAACCTATTTGCTGTCAGTCTTAGTTATCTACTGCTGCTATAACAAAAACAAAAAACAAAAAACAAAACCACAAGTAGATGGCTTTAACAAGTAGAAATTTATTCTCTCACAGTTCAGGAGGCTAGAAGTCCAAATTCAGGGCATCAGCTCTAGGGAAGTCTTTCTCTTTCTATTGGTTATGGGGGAAGTCCCTGTCTCCTTTCAACATCTGTGGGCCCAGAGTTCCTTGGAGAGCTCCATGTGACTTGGCATCAATCTTCCCCTGGATCTAGGAGTTTCTCAGCAAAGGTAACCTGGGTCCAAAGACGTGCTCCATTTCCGGCTCTTCCTACTTGGTGGCAGGAGGTCCCCCTCTCTCTGCTCGCTTCTCTCTCCTTTTATCTCTTGTAAGATGAAAGGTGTTGTGGGCCACATCCCATGGACACTCCTTTTATATAGGATCAGGGCTGTGACCTGAGTAAAGGTTTTGCATCCCACCCTGATCCTCTTTAACATAACCAAATCTTGCTTCATTAACCACAGTCAGAGATTAGGATTTACAGCACACAGGACAATTGCATCAGATCACAAAATAGAGGATAACCACATAATACTGGGAGTCATGGCCTAGCCAAGTTGACATATTTTAGGAGGACACAATTCAGTCCATGACACCATCCATAGTCTAGATCTTCACAAAAACAATATTTTTGAAGACATGTTTTAAATCACCATAATACCTTATATTTGCACAGTACTTCACAGTTCACATGCATTGTACAGCTTAATCCAGCTAACATCCCTACAGGTAAAATACTGCAATTCCCATTTAGCAAATAAGGACACTGAAACTCAGTTATGAATGATGATATTAAGGAAAGATAGATACTGATCACTGCTAGTTACTTCTCCTCTTGGAGACAATAGAGGCTTGATTATATAGAGAAGACTCCAAATTTCTAGGCTATCCTAGCATTTACACAGCAGAGTTTCTTAGAAACACTCACCCTTTACTCTCTCTTCCCAGTCTCTCATTTTACTTTTTGAAAACATGCCCCACACATGCACGTACATGTGCACACGTGTACTTTTCCTTTTGTCTTTTCACTTAACCACTATGCCTCTTTTTCCTTTCTTTCTTTTTTTCCTAATTTTTTATGCCTCTTTTTTCTTTCTGTTCTTTCCACAAGGCTGTTAACCTCTCCAGATTATAGCACAAAAGACTTCCCAACATCAGGGTAGAATTAGAGACCTAGCCCACCCCAAACCACCAGTATTAGCACTCTTGCTAGAAGACAGTTCAGCCCTAACTACAGTTAAAGCTGCCTCGAGTCGACAATCCATATCCAATACAGGTCTGCAGGTCTGGGAGGATCCAAATACAATGTGAGCAACTCTGCTAATCTGTCTTCTGGTTTCCAAAGAGAAATCTGGTAGAATGACCAGCTTGATATTAGCCAAAAGGCTTGTTTCCAATTGCAGAAGCAACTTAGCAGTTGCTAATATTTCCCAGCTTTAGTTCACACGTGGCCGTTCCACTATGTATACCAAAGAATAAGATAGGACTTAAGAAGCTCCAGATTCCACAGTATCCATGAGAGTTGCTGAGAAGGGGAAAAAATTGGCCCAAGTGTTACTTCAAAACACATCACTCCAAGACTTGACATAAGTGTTGGAGGAGCTCTCTCTACAGCATAACCAATTTTGAAAAAGACCAGCCCCTAAAAAGATTATTCAATTTTTGCCCTGATATTTGAAGGGGTTACCTCCACGGCTCATCAGTACAGTCTTTCTGAGGTTTCAGTGGCAGTCAACCACCAGATCAAATAAAAATCCAGGGAAATACAATTGCCGAGACACCATCGTCCTAAAAAAAAAACACATATTAACGAGTACATAACTGGACTTTTTATTCAGGATCTTAAATAGTGAAATCAGCTTAGATATACACGGGTCAAGTCAAGCTACTCTCTGGTAATTTTTGCACAGTATATGATCTGTATAATTTTAAAATTTTCTCAATTTTTTGTAGATTTCTTAGGGACATTATTTATCCAAGTAATTATAAAAAGTTGAACTTGAGAATCTATTTCTCTGAAATCCTCCTGTGAAGTCTAGAATGTCTTTTTGAGATGTATCTAATTCCTAACCTCATATGATCATGGTGCAGAAATACCAAAACCTTCTTTTAAGGAGTTATTTTGATTACCAGAAGGTGTTTCTAAGTGGTCTCCTCAAACTGCATGTCCCCAATCTCTCCCAGGCAACCATGAAATCTACATATTTCTTATGTAATAAAAGAATTATCATGGAATTCTACTCACTGGGCAGGAGTTTTGTGTTCTATATCTTCTCTCAGTTACTAATTCACTATTAGCATTCAATAAATGAACAACTTAAATACTCATTATCACTAAATTATTCATTTTAGTAACTGTTATCACCGTCTATGGATTTTTTTTTTTTTTTTTTTTTTTGGTGTATGATTAATGACAAGTCAAGCTACAGATTTGGACAGTACTTCAGGAAATTGATGTTGCATTTAGCTAAATGTACTTCGACTAGGAGCATCCTGTGTAGTGAGACCCAAGC
Source organism: Dugong dugon (assembly GCA_030035585.1). Taxonomy (NCBI): domain Eukaryota; kingdom Metazoa; phylum Chordata; class Mammalia; order Sirenia; family Dugongidae; genus Dugong; species Dugong dugon. The sequence continues at coordinate 161,769,219 of CM057462.1, forward strand.
ACAAAGAGAATTTCTAACAGTTTACTATTAAATAGAAAAGCATTCCTTTATTGGTGTCAGCAGTAGTCAATAAAAGAACTCTAGGTTACTGGTCTCCAATAACTACTTCCTTTTTCCTTTTCGCCATTTATATCTCATGGTTATGTTCTAAAGAGGCCCTCCATTGCAGAGAAGTAAAACCATGTACAACACATTGGATATGCCTGCCTCAAAATTTTCTAAATTGTTTACTCTAATAAAAAAAATTTTAAAAATCAAATGGAAAACATTTTGGTTAAATTTATTTGGCAGTACAGCAGAAAACCATCTATGGGAATGCTCTTCTTATCATCACCACCACCATTATCCTCAAAAGTTCATCATTAAGCTTTTAAAACCTAGACTATAGTTAAGTTTAGCTGGTTGCTGAGAGTAATATTGATTTTAAATAATTAACTAATACAATTAGGGCACACTTTTAAGATTGAAAGCTGCTGGTAGGGAAACATTTTTATTTCTATAACAATTATTTATTGAGTGTGTGCTTTGTGCCAGGCAATGAGCTAGATGTTGGAATACGGTAGTAAACAAAACAGACATAGTCCCTACCTTCAGGATACTTACATTCTAGTGAAGAGACAAGTAAATAAAAAATACGATTTAATTAAAACAATTAAATCAATAGCTGTCTGTGCTTTCATTTCATGTGAGTCAGAATTCCAAAAGCACTGTCATCTTTCAGCATTACTCTACAGATCTCAATCATGTAAATCAGACAAAAGCCAAATGTTTACTTCAAGAGTTCACTCTTCACGTACTCCTGTAATTTTACTGTCTAAAACACACAGCCCTAAACTTAGCATTGGAGGAGAGGCTGGTGTCTCTTTTTGTTGGTCACTGATGGACAAATCATGTATTTTTAACAAATCTACTTGCCTTCTCCAGGATTCTGTTGCTTTGTTTAAAACTAACTCCTTTACAAGAGTGAGCAACAATACAAAATATGGTTTCTGGGATCACTACAATCATATTTCTCTAGATGTAAAGTGGGAATAGTGTTGGAAATGTCTGGCCTTAACTAACACTGAGGTGCACTCAAGTTGAGACTCCACTCCTTTGGTTGACTGAAGGAGCCTCCAGCTATGGAAGTTCTAGCAGAGCCACAGAATTGATGGGTAAACTTCGGCAAGTCTATGAACTCTCCTGGTCTTGCTTTACTTAAAAATGAAGGGAAATGAATGAGATTAGTCTTTCATATTATTTTCAGCCACATAGATTTTCTTTGCACAAAATCTTAGGTGGAAGCCCAACCTATAAAAGAGAAAAAAGGTAGTGTTGGTACAGTGTTGAAGAGTTTGTAGGAGAGTGGGATGAAATCATGGGCAGAGGGAGGTGGATCTCTGACAGCTCAATTTTTCTTATCTCACTCCCTGTAGTAGCTCCTGAAGTACTTCTTTGAAAGCTCTTGGATTCCATGATGCACAGTTTGAGAGCAAGTACATAGAAGGAATAAGCTCTAAAGTTCCTTCCTTTCTAATATCACGTGGGTTAATGTAGGCACCAGGAGGCAAGATCTCTTAAAGGTGTGAAGTGGAACGATACCATCACCAACTCAAGTCAACTTGCTATCGGTTAACAGCAAGAGTCGGGAGAGGAGTCAAGTCAAAGAACATGGAAACCAATTCCAGCAGCAGAAGTCTTCCTCCCCCCACTGCAGCCCAACACTGCACCCATTGTATGCAAAGCATCAAGTCACTCCAGTAGGTGGAGCCAAGATCTTGGCAGTGAAGGGAAGAATGTCCAGGTATCTGGAAGCCTGTGCACACTTTGGAGACCTGGGTTCCTTGGTAGGTTAAAAAAAAGGCATTCTGCCAGGTCATGTGTCTGTACTTGTGCTCTGTTTGCCCAGAAACCACTTCTCAATTCCACCTAAACCCTTTGTGAAATTTAAAAGTAAAAGGTTTCAGTGTTCAAGTTAGTGGTTGGTTCTGCTACCACCTGTGGAGTTCATGGAGTGTCTCATTCAGACTCTGATTTAAAAAGAACACTGCTCTATAGTAGGAATGTGTGAGGGTACAAGCAGCCTGAAGGGGGAAGAACTGAAATGCTTTGCTCAAGATCACATAGCTGGTTGGTAGCAGAGGCAGTATGAGAACCAGATTCCAAACTAAGTAACAGTTTGCTAGTCCTGCTTTTTTTCTGGAAATGATAACATTGGGAATATCACTGGATGATGTCTAATAATGTGCTTCTCAGACAAAGAAACGAAGGGAATTGAAACCTAGCAGTTCACTTAACATGTGCTTCTTAAGTAGGAACCGGAGGCTTCCGCAAGAGTTGACCTCGAATAGGAGACCTCTGGATTATAGGATTTTCTTCACTAACCTGCTGTCTCAGTTATCTCGTGCTGCTGTAACAGAAATACCACAAGTGGATGGCTTTAACAAAGAGAAATTTATTCTGAAATTTATAATTTATTTAGAAATTTAGCCTGAATTCAGGGTGCCAGCTCTAGGGGAAGGCTTTCTCTCTCTGTCAGCTCTGGAGGAAGATCTTTGTCATCAATCTTCCCCTGGCCGAGGAGCTTCTCAGCACAGGGACCCTGAGTCCAAAGGACATGTTATGCTCCCGGAGCTTCTTTCTTGGTGGTTTGAGGTCCCTTTATATCTCTGTTTGCTTCTCTCTTTTATATCTCAAAGGAGATTGGTTTAAGACACAAGCTAATCTTCTAGATTGAGTCCTGCCTCATTAACATAACTGCCTGTAATTTTGCCTCATTAACATCATAGAGGATTTACAACACATAGGAAAATCACATCAGATGACAAAATGGTGGACAATCACACAACACTGGGAATCATGGCCTAGCCAAGTTGATGCACATTTTGGGGGGGTCACAATCCAATCTATAATACTTGCTTTGTCACTGGAGAAAAGTCCCATAACCTCTCTCTGTCCTCTGTCGTGATGATATACACAGATGTTATATCTAAAAGAGATTTGGCCCAGCATTTAGTCTGGTGGTATTCAACGTGTGTCACAGCTCTCCAGGGAAGGGCAAACCCCTCAGAGATGTACTGCCAAACGTGCCCTGATGTGGGGACTTGATTTCTGCTATAATTAAGGTAATGATATCCAACAGTATAATGAATTGAGTAGGTTGTGGGATCCGGTAAGAAGAGATTACTGGGACCAAAAGCTAAGAATGTGACATTTATCAGAACACACAAGAATGTTAAGAGCAGGTAAAAGAGGTCAAAGTCAAAGCAGTAATTGGTTTTGTTCAAACAGCCACACAGAACTAAAGGGGACTGTGTGCTTGTAGCCCCAACTGGACACTGTTACTGGTGGTGGGTGACACTGCACTGAAGTGGTGATTATGGTGTAATTAGTGTGGCTTGGCGGTTTATAATTCCTTTGAGTGTGCTGGCAGAAATACTAACAAGTTGTGGTCGAGTTGATTCCAACTCATGGTGACCCCATATGTGTCAGAGTAAAACTGGGCTCCGTAGGGTTTTCAATGACTGGTTTTTTTGGCAGTAGATTGCCTCTCCTTTCTTCCAAGGTGCCTCTGGGTGGACTTGAACCACTAACTTTTTTGGTCAGCAGCCTAGTGCATTAACTGTTTGCACCACCCAGGGACCCAGAAATCCTCATGTACCTTAAATCTCAAAAGGTTAAGAACCATTCTTCCAGTTTACAAGGAAAAGTAACGTGACTACCTGACACCAAACAGGATTAGTACCCAGGCTTATATTACAGTTTCTACTACTAAAATCAACCCACAGAAGCCCTCACATTTACATGATACAGCAAATATGAAACTAGAAATACATAAGATAATGCTTGAAACCATTAAGTGTTAAAGGAAACCCCTGGTGATTCTAATGCCAGGGTTTCGATTAAGGATTTGACTTTAAATATTATTTTACTACTTTCCTTCCTATAAAATGTTAAGAAGCTGATAGATGAGATGCTCAGGTTTGGTCATTTATAGATGACCAAGAAGCTCTTTCAATGTCAAAATTTCTAGAAGCAGGAGAAATACATTCAGTGATAATGAAATGATTACTCACAAGGGACTAATTTTCATCTTAAGAAATTAACATGCTGTATCAATCCCAGATCTTTTTAGAATCTTTTATCCTCACCTGCTTCCCAGGCTCTCAGCTGCTTGCTCTGCTGCCTAGGCTGCCAGTTCCACACTAGCCAGAGTCTCTAGCTCCTCCCACCAATTCTGAGTTTAGATGAAGTACCACACCACAAGGCATGGAATCTGGCTTCCCCAGAGGCTACCCAAAGGAACAGGTCACACCACTCAGAACTGCTGGGGAATTAATTTCCATAGAGAGAACTTTAGCCAATTGGAGACAGGATGGGAGGGAAGCCAGCAGATAAATTCCCTCTCCATTTCTCTCTTGATGGTCTGTTCTCAGAGGTGGTTTTCTGTACAGCCATGTGCAACTGGCTATGACCCTTCATGAAAGAGTGGCTCGTTGGTAATGCAACACTTTGAATTTGCTCGCCAGCCTTCTCTGCCTTGATCTCTTTTCCCTCACTCTTGCTGCCCTGGGATTATACCTCCCAATAAAGCATTAGTAAGTTTTGCCTTGAGCTCTGTTTCCTAGGAAATTATTTATTTGTTTGTTTGATTTTGCTTGTGAGGTATTTCCCTCCCTAGAGATTTGACTTTCAAGGGCAGCCACTATGCATTTTAAATGATATTAGTACACCCCTATCTAAGAAAGGAGAATACTACCTCTGGGGGATCCTTGCATGTATCAATTTCAATGAGCAAGATTAGGGTTTCACTATGATGAAATTCACAGCTTTGATCTTTCTCATGGACGCTGCATTGCTGAACTAAGAAAAGCCCAGAGAAATAGCAGTACTTTTGAACTATTTCTCTGAACACTTTTTTATGGTGAAAACATCCATTCAGTCTTTATTACTATGAGTAATAAGGAGATGCCAAAATCCAAGATATCCACACAAAGCTCCTCAATGCCTTGAAATATGTTGCAACTTCCTCCTATACAATAGGCTAGGCACATACTTGTGGCAGGCACTGTTCCATGTGCTTTATATACCTTCGTATAGTTATTCTTCACAGTGATTCAAGAGGTAGATGTTATTGTCACTTCCATTTTCTAGATGAGAAACCAAGACTCAGAGAGCTTAGGTAACATCCACAGTCACAAGGCAAATGAAAGAAGCAAAGCCAAGTTTACCTGATCACAAAACCCTTGCTCTCCACCACCACTCAGAACAGCCTCTCTCCAAGTGTTCCATTCAGGGTGATATGTGGCTGCCACTGCCAGTTTGTGGGTAGGGAATGTAGGTGCCATGAGGATGAGAAGAGTGGTGAAATGGCACATATGGCAGGACAAGAAGAAGCAGAGGGTAACTCCCACCCAACCCCTAGATCCCTAGTCTTTTTTTCCCCACCCCTATATAGCCTCTTACATCCGCCCTGAGGCAGTGTTCAAAGTCTAGGTTCTAGATAGAACTTTGACCTCCGGTACATTTTACCCAACAAACTGGTAGGAAGGAGGGGCTTTGGGGAAGAGTTTCCTTCCCTCAGTGGATCCTGGAAATCCCAGGGGGAAAGAAGGGGATGACTAGACCACATGGGCACTATTATTTCTCTCCACACCCCTCTATCTACCTTCATTTGCCCATGATACACCTTCAACCCAAATCTAACCTTCCTCTTACTCATATTTCATTTGATTTTCAGTTATTTGCTTCCTCTCATTTTATTTAGACTCTTTTTAATTGCTGAGGGAAGCATACTCAGCATTTGGGACTGTAGAATGTTCATGAGCAACTGTTTTTTTGCCTTTGATCCCACTGCAGTTCGGGGACAGTAACCTTCCCACCCTCTTCTGCCTCCTTAGCCAGGGTTTCCTAAGCTTTGCTCTGCCTCCTCAGCCCTGTTCGCTTATGCTGGCTCTTGTCACTTCTTTCTCTCCTCTCACCCCAACAAAGTAGGCCAGGCTCCCTCCTTTTCCCTCAAAACTTCAGAACATCAGCTCTGAATCATATTCCTACCACCTCATAGTCAGCACCATCCTGAGTTAGGCCAATGCCAATGAAAGTGCTGAACGAAATGGCGACTATCCTTTTCCAGCTGTACTTTTCCCACTGGGGAGAACCCTCTTATCTCTTTTTCTCAGTCATCCCAGTGCTTCATACTCCCCCCTTTACTGAAAAGCTATAGAAAAAAAACAGATATGCAATGATGTCATTTTTTTATTCATTCATTTATACCATAAACATTTTTATGGCCTAGCCTTTGTCTGTCAGATTCCAGGATAAGAGTTGAGTGTGATTTCATCCTTGACCTTGGCTGGCATTCCATTCCAGAGAACATTATGTCTTAAGGTAGAGGCAAGAAATCACAAAGTCATGGGTGAAAAGCTACAAGGCAGTACTTGACTGCTAGAGATTAATGTGTAAGGCAGAAAGGGGCAGACATGTGGACAGAGGGTTAGACAGGAGCCAAGTCACAGAAGGAATATGTACCCCATATTAAGACATCCAGACTTTACCCTGTGGTCACTGGGGGCAAAATACTTTTATCTAGCATAGTGACAAGATTTGAAATGCATTCTAAAAGTGGTACTTCTACTGAAGAGTGGGATAATATGGCTTACGTTATTGTCCTTCCCCGGAGGGGTTTATATTCTAATAAGAGTTAACACGCAAACTAAATCAAAGAAACTCTAATATTAAAATTCAGGAATCAGAGTATAGGAAAGAAAGGAATGTGGGAAAGATAGAAAGAGGCCTTCTCAAGAAGTCCCTGGAAATCACACCAGGAGAATCACTCAAAGCCTGGCTTCCACCCCTGACCCCCACTCCTCTTTCCCAGTAACTTGAAGAACAACATTAAGAGCAGAAAGAAAAACCAAAGTCCCAAAGCCCCACCCCCACCCAGCTGCCTTCTTTTGTTAAAACTTTCTGTGGAGAGCAATGACTGAGAGGATCAAAGCGTTCACTTCCTTCCCTTTGATGTATGGTCAGAGACAGGCTCTCATGTCAGAGGCGTGCTGCATTTCATTAGACGTGATATTAAGCTTCCTAGAGGTCAGAGTGACCATGCCATTTTAACCTGGCTACAAGCAGGTTCATTTTTGCTAGACATTTCAGAGGTTCCCAGCTCACTTCAGACCCATACAGGTAAAGAAACTGGGGTGTAAATACATTTTGTTGCTCTATACTGCTTTGTATTATGGAGCCTCTCTTGAAGCTTGCTTTTCTGCTAAAACAGTCCTGATTCTGAATTCTGAATTCATATGCCTTCCTCATGTCAAATTTGGGACCTCCAATCAGGTATGAAAGGTGGCAAGTTTTGTTTTGAAACACATCATTTCCAGATGAGGGAGCCCTCTCTTTCTCTAAAACAAATTCTGCAGCCTCAGCTGATTGCAAGAGCTGAGTTTTCCTTTGGCCAAGCAAGGTGAACTCCGGTTAATGGAACCAGGTTTGCTAGCTGTATTGGAAGAACTAAAGTACAAACTCCAATTAGCCTCTGTCAAGAGAAAATTTTTAACCATAAATTTCCTCCCACTTAAAAGACAAGTTGTTTAAGCTGTACTTGTGCCGAGGGGTGGATTACTCAATAAGCAAGGTAAGCACGGGCTTACTTGTTCTTACTTATTAACCTATAGTGAACAATTTCACATTTTTTTCACCACATCTTTGATTCTACTTCTAGGTATGGTTGGCATCTGTCTCTGCCAACGCCACAGCCACTTTCCTACAGAATCAAAGCCTCTTTTCAAATTTACAATCCCTGACAGGGATGGCGTACCCAGTAAGCAAGGTAAACATGGGCTTACCTGTGTTTGCTTACAAATCTGTAGTGAACAGTTTCACCAGATTTTCACCACGTCTGTGAAACTCAGGCCGATAGCACGCCCGCCATCTTGAGAAAGCAAGAGGTGGTACCTGCCATTCCTATGTGATTTGAGAACTAACTCCTTGCATGTAAGCTATCTCTGTACTAAGCAATGTAAGAACTAATCCCCTGTCTTTAAGATATCTCCTTATCTAGGTATACTTCTGGTTCCAGCTCAATTAAGAAGAACAAGAGATTGGGGTCTCAAGACCAGTCAAAACTGGTCTGGAACCAGGTTTTGCCCGCCTGACATGCGCAGTACCAATAACCATGTCCCTTGGATGAACTAATGACGTCAGAGGCTGAAAAGCACACCCCCGTCTATGCCTTGGACGTGGACAAAACACCTTGTTTGTGGCCCCCTCTTAGACTGAGTAGGTGCAGAAGATCGGACAGCCCCAGAAATGCCTTTATGGGCCAAACCAATCAGCAGGCTGACTCCACCTTGGGGTGTCCCTGAAGACCCCAGACCCGATTTACTTTACCCATATAAACCCCTTGTGCCATTGTTCAGGGAGCCACCTTGGCAACACAAGTCCGGTGGGCTCCTTTACTTGGCCGGCTAAATAAATCTGCTTCTTCCGCTGTCGCCACTTTGTGTCTTTCTAGCCACACCGGGCAGACCTGTAAGCATCCGGTTACAAAATTTGTCACTAGAGATTAGTAAGCAAGCACAAGTAAGCCTGTGCTTACCTTGCTTATTGGGTAATCCGCCCCTGCTTGTGCCCCAAAGGAACTTATTTCTTAGCACGACTTGATTTCAGGTTGCATTCAGAGTTTGCTACAGGAAAGCACTTTTATTAATGGAAAAACTAAGACTATTATCAAAGTTAGGTCTGTTCATTTTCCAGGCCAGATTGAGGGCTTGGATAAATTACTGGATTCATCTCCTTGTGACTGAGCTCATCTTGTTCTCAAGGTGGAGGAAGTCGTCCTTAACATCGCTCAGTGGGTGTCAGAAGTAATAGGTTACCCAAATACAGCCTTGTTGTTGTTAGGTACCGTCAAGTTGATTTTTGACTCATTGCAACCCCATGTGACAAGAGTAGAACTCCCCACTAGGGTTTCCAGGGCTGTAATCTTTAAGGAAGCAGATTGCCACATCTTTCTCCCAAGGGGCGGCTGGTGGGTTTGAACTGCCAACCTTTCCGTTAGCAGCTGAGTCCTTTAGCCACTGCAACACCAGGGCTCCTTCCGTAAAGATTACAGCCAAGGAAACCCAATGGGGCAGTTCTACTTTGTCCCATAGGGTCTTACAGGGTCGCTATCAGTTGGAATCAACTTGATGGCAACGAGTGGGTTTTAATTTTTATGGAGGCAGATCGCCAAATCTTTCTCCCACAGAGCTGCTGGGTGAGTTTGACCCACCAACCTTTCAGTTAGCAGCCTCACTCTTAACCGTTGCCCCACAAGAGCTTCTGAAATGCATCCTCAGGACATTAAAAAATACAAAATCAAAATTAACATCCTGAAGGAAAATAAAAGATAGAATGCTGTTGGACTTCTTTATAATTACTTTATAGTTTCATAATTCTTTCTATTTTCCATACCTCTTTTCAGTGCTTAAGTTTCCCAAATGTCTTCTTCTGGCCCAGAATGAGAATGGACCTGTTGGTCCTTCTTCCAAGGCCTGCTTTCTTGTCCCTGAAGTTACAAAGCTAAGCCTTTTATATTCCTCTTTAAGCTGCTCCCAGCCCCTTGGTCCTCTGAAGACTTACCCAAAAGTCTTGAAGAGCGAGGCAGGTGATCCCGCTTTGTCATTGCCTCTAAAAACAATCACAAGAACATTCTCCCTTGTAGATTTTTTTCTCTGCTAATCTTTTGGAAATAGGGGCTAATAAGAAATATATATATATAGGGAATTTACAAACCCCTTGTTTCTGGGCTTAAGTCCTAGCTCTGCCTCTCACTCCAGATAACCTTGGTGACTCTCTTAACCATTCTCAGCCCCAATCTCCTTATCTGCAAAACCTATTCAGAGCACTGTGTGAGGATTAAGTGAACCAAGGCAGCCTTCACTTAGCCTCTGAAGATTATCTCTCAACCTAATTACCCATTACTACTTTTCTTTCTCTCTAGTCTATACTCTAAGGACCCCTGATGGCACAGTGGTTAAGTGCTCAAAGGTTGGCAGTTCGACCCTACCAGCTGCTCCCTGGGAGAAAGATGTGGCAGTCTGCTTCCATAAAGATTTACAGCCTTGGAAACCTTATGGGGCAGTTCTACTCTGTCCTATAGGGTTGCTATGAGTTGGAATCAACTCGATGGCAGTGGATTTGGTTTGGGTTACTCTATATCTAGCCAAAACAAATGGCAGATGGTGTGTTCTATTTGGGCCTTTGCCTAATCGTTTCTTTTTGGCTGGAATGTCCTTCCCCCATTCTCTGATTGGCAAACTCCTTTCTTTTCCTCAAAACTCAGGGCCATTTTCTCTGGTAAGATTTCTCCAACAGTTAGTAACTCCTTGTTCTAATATTGCAAACTTACATTATGATGTGATAAGTACTGTAAGTTCATCTACCTGTCGCAACTAGACCAAGAGCTCCTCAAGGCTGGGATCAAGTCTTTTGCATCTTCGTATATCTATTTGGGACTTCTGTTAATGATAATAGCTATCTTGAATTTACTATGTGCTAGGCAATGTGCAATTCATTCACTCACACACAAATGTTTATTGAGTACTTGTAGTAGCCCATAAAGCCTATTGTAAATGCTTAACATATGTATATATATGTACATCCAGAAAAGTTTAGCATTTGCAATTTTGAATACACAGGATGTTCATGTCCATTCTGACCTCTGTACTAGTTACTGGACCTTCATAAATTGGGAGGTGCCCTGGTTCTCAGCCTTGAATATCAAACAGGATTGATAAAGGGGGACAATGCTCTCAAGGATACATCATAATGAAAATTAAGAATATCAAAAACAGCTTCCAAGGAGAAAAGAAGACTGACTACAAAAGAACAAGCATCTGATTGATATCAGACTTCCTAACACTGAAAACAAGAGGACCAAGGAATAATTAATGTCTTCATATATAGAAGGAAAAAATAACTTTGACCTTGAAATTTTATAGTCTGCCATGAGCTGAGGAGGGTGCCATGAATTGAGGAGTATACTGTTGTTAGGTGCCGTTGAGTCAATTTCAACTCATAGCAACCCTATGTACAACAGAACACAACACTGCCTGGTCCTGTGCCATCCACACAATCACTGTTATACTTGGGCCCGTTGTTGCAGTCACTGTGTCAATCTTTGCAACCTGAGGGGCTCATCTTTTGGCACTACATCAAACAATGTTCTGCTGCTATTATAAGGTTTTCACTGGCCAATTTTTTTCAGAAGTACACCACAAGATCCTTCTTCCTAGTCTGTTTCAGTCTGGAAGCTCTGCTGAAACCTGTCCACCATGGACAGGTTTTGCTGGTATTTGAAATGTCAGTGGCATAACTTCCAGCATCACAGCAACATGCAAGTCACCACAGTATGACAAACTGACAGACGAGTGCTGGTGAGGAGTATGATCAACCTATTTTTTTGTGTTGAGGTTGATTGAGAGAGAGCATGAAGAGTATAAGTCTGGGAAGCTATGAAACAGAAGATGTGAGGATGAGAGAAGTCTTGTTCCCTCAGACATACTGTTCCTAGGATGATATATGTGATCTTAATTCCCTGTTTCCTCCTGTGCCAACTTGTGGCACCAGCTAGGGTTGTAATAGTGGTAGCCAACCCCATACTTAATGTGCTGCCTATAGTTAAAACAATAACTGACTTCACCACTCCCTCCTTCCTTCCTAGTGATTGGAGAAGCAATGGCATCTCATGTTCTTCTAACCAATGAGAGAGTGGCTAGGAAATCTTTTTACTCATACTCTCCAGTTCTGTAGAAACCATGAAGTTGACCCAAAGAAAATGGCTTAAGTGGCCGGGTTCCAGGTATATGTCACCTGACAGCAGAACCCTAGTTTCGGATTCCCCATTCTTAGCTACACTCTGGTAGTCAGATATAACAGTGATAGAAATGGGTGTGGTGGTGGTGGCCATGATGTATTCCTGGAGGCTCTGATAATCTGCTGAGCAGCAGCTGGAACTTTACCTTCTGCTAATGCTTATAGTGTTTCTATTGTATCAAGTACCCTTTTGACTATAAGTAGTATATCTCTTATTTGAGTAACAGACTGTTGAGGTTGTTACTTTTACTTCTGGAGAACCATAAAGAGGAAAAGTCAACCCACATGTCCTGGAGAATAGGGCATACGTCAAATACAAAGACCAAACCTAAGCATTAGCAAAGGATTAGGATAAAGGCTTTGACTAAACAGGCAGAGTGCTGACTCTTAGTGGTCAGGCATTGGGCCAGGTGCTGGGAAGACACTGAGGAATAAGACAGATCAGTCACCACTCCCAGAGTGTGACAGATAATTTCCAAAGATGGCCATTGTCTTAGTTCCTAGTGCTACTGTAACAAAAATACCACAAATGGGTGGTTTTAAAGAAAAGAAGTTTGTTTTTTCATAATTTTGGGGGCTAAAAGTCCAAATCAGAGTCTCACCTGCGTCTGATTCCTTCTTTGTAGGTAGTCCGCAGCATTCTTGGTTTCTTGGCTTTTAGACAAACCTCACATGGCATCTATCTGCCCTAGGCATGTGTGTGTGTCTTTTTGCCTATGCTGCTCTTTATATGACTGAAAAGCGATTAGGATTAGGATCCACCCCCACACTGGTATGACCTCAACTGATTGATTGATTATATTGCATCAGATTACATTATGGAAGATAATTATGTTGTATTACTTTAGATGTAAAGTAATTAAATTAAACTGCATCTACAGGTATAGAGGTTAGGATTGCAACACATATTTTGGGGGCCACACAATTCAGTCCATAACACCTGCCATCAATTTCATCTCTCCCTAGATATACATACCACTTCCTTACTGATGAGTGGAGCTTATTTCTCCTCCTCTTGAATCTATGACTGCTTAGATCAAAAGAATGAAGCAGAAATGATATCCTGGAACTTTTGAGTGCAGCTGTTAAGACAGCTTGCCATTTCTGCTTTCTTCCTCCTGGAACTAACAACCATGCTATGAGAAGTTCAAGCCACATGGAGTGGCCCTAGGAGGAAAGCTGAGGCACTCCATTAAATAGCCCTAGCTGAGCTTCCAGACAACAGCCTGCACCAGCTATCAGCTATGTGGGTCAGCCATCTTAGACTTGCCAGCTCAGTCCAGCCCTCATGTGACTGAAGCCCCAGACAATATCACACAGAGCATGAAAGGATCACTCAGGTGCCCAGTCATCCCACGTAATCAAGAGAGTTAATAAAATAGTTGCTGTTTTAAGTCACTAAGTTTTGGGTGGTTTGTTACACTGGAGTACATAATTAAAACTCAAAGCTTCTCATTTAGTGGGGAAGATAGGCACTAAATAAGAGATAATTATAACGTGATGAGTGTCCATGGTACTTACTACAAGAGTATAGAGTATATCTCTGAGTTTTGACCTTAAGAATGAGTAGGAATTGACCATTTAGAAAGGAGATATGAATGTTCCAAACAGAGGCAAGAGCACACATGAGGGAGAGAAAGCAAGAGTGCATGGCATATCTAGGAAACCAGCATAACTTCAGTACAGCCTGATCCTGGAGTAAGAGGAGGAATAAGATGAGGGGAGGGCAGTAGTATTTAGAATTTGGAAATTATCATAAATGCAATGGGAGGCCTTTGAAGGATTGTAAGTCTGAAAGTAAGGTGAACTGATTTGTGATAAAGCTTCATTCATATTGACTGCACTATCACGTGTGTGAATACTGTACTAACAAACCCAGCAAATTATTATACCGACTTTTGTGGAGCCCTGATGGTGCAGTGGTTAAGAGCTATGGCTGCTAATCAAAAGGTCAGCAGTTCAAATCCACCAGTCACTCCTTGGAAACTATGGGGCAGTTCTACTCTGTCCTATAGGGTCGCTATGAGTCAGAATCTACTGAATGGCACTGGGTTTCAGGTGAATGGATGGGAGAATGGAGACTTTTTTGAGGACGTTAGACCCCACACCAACACTTCGGCTGGCCTGGGGCATGTGGTACTTTTGTTCTTGGCTTTGGGAGCTTTGGTCCCCAGGCTTGGCTGCCTTCAAGTCAGCTAATGGGTGGGACTGGGACTGATGGTTTCCATATGAGCTGCCTCTGAAAGGCTCTTGGCATGGACTGGTACAACTCCATCTCCAGCGTTAAAAGTTGTTGATCAGCCTATCCCAACAACCCACCAGAGACGCCTGCTGTCTTTCAGGAAATTCCATACTCCTGGGCCAAGCCCATTGTTTGAGTGCTCCCTCAACATCTCTCGAGGAGCTGCTCTAAAGCCCAGCCAGAAAGAAGAAATAGATACGGATCCAAAGGAAAATTTGGGCAGGAAGCTATAAAATGAGATGCAGCTTGGAAAAATACAGATTACTACATCTGGGAGAGAAAACAATATATCACCAGCGACCCCCGCTGGCCCCTCCCACCAAATACATAAATATATTCAAGTGTGGGAGTAGAGGTAGATTACTGTCAAGCTAACGAGGCTTAAGCTTCAGGCCCCTCAATTGTGCAAGCCCCTTCCAAGGCCCTGGGAGAACCTAGCAACACATTCTTTATATGTTTTTATAAACTTGAAAATGTAAGCTATTTTTTAATGCTGTTTCTTAAAGATGGTCCCCCAAATTGTATAAGGTTCATCCGCAAGTAACCTGGATCTGCCCCTGGGCAGGTGAAATGTTCATTGGCAGATCAGCAACAATGTTGGTGGTCACTCTGCTAAATAAGAAACTGTCTTCCTAGCTCATGTGACTGTTGGAATAGTCTCTCAGGCCATATGTAATAAAAAAAACAAAAAAAAAAAAACAAATCTGTTGCTATGGAGCTGATTCTGACTCATAGCAACCCTACAGACAGAGTAGAACTGCCCCAGAGAGCTACCAAGGAGCAGCTGGTGGATTTGAACAGCCAATCTTTCAGTTAGCAGCTGAGCTCTTAACTACTGTGCCACTAGGGCTCCATATGTAATAAGGTCAGGCTCAAACCCTTTGGGCGCACATTCCTGGGTAGGCTGTGGGCAAACACAGAGTCAGGTGTGTGCAGGCAGAGCTACTGTATCATGCAACTCCAAGATTGGTCTTTGGCAAAGTCATGGAATTAAGGACGTACATTCTAACACCACCTGCCTTTATGATCCTGAGCTTCTCACATAGTGTTCCCTTTTCTTCCCATCTTGCATTTGGTTTAAGAACACAATGAATTCTGTTCACATTGAAGCAGATATGACTAATAATTGTCCAAAGGTATTTTGAAGCAGTGGTTGGTATTTTCACTGTAGTGGGATTCAAAGCCTTAGAGTTAAAGAATTGTAATCTAATAATAGAAGTAATTTCAGAAGTGGCTAGTAAAGACCTTAGGTTTCTGAGAAGCCCCTTAAATTCTTATGGGCTTGAGTGTTAGCCTATTCTTCCCTAAGGGGTGAGTGTGAAGCCTCTTCCCAGGAGTTGGAGAGGCACCACCTGAAGCAGCATAAAGAAAGCTTGAAAGTTCTTTCTTTGAAATCTCAAATACAGTTTGGATTATATTCCATAGAGAAAAATGTTTTCTACTATTTCCTACTGAGTAAAATGGACCCTATAGGAAGGTGCAAGACCATAATCCTGTGGCTCGCTGTGCCACCAAGTTTACTGTCACATGCCTCAAGGAGTATGCATAGCCCAGTCGAAGAAGCACTCATTTAACATGGAGCTTCCAAGAGCAGCTTTGGCTCAGGAGAAGGCCCCTTTACAAAGGGACCAAATGGAGTCTCCAGTATTTGGAAGGGTTTCATGCTTTTATATAGGCAGTCCCCTGATTACGAACAAGTTCTGTGCCTAAGTCTACCTTTAAGTCGAATTTGTACTTAGGTCAGTATGGTTCATATCTAAAGTCAGTTAGTCAAATGTTTGTCTTAGTATATAGCATATAGTGTACCTTTCTATGCATAAAAAACATTAAAGAAATACTTCCATATACACATCTTCAACATAATAATACAGAAATAATAATAATGTTTTGATGCGCGTAGCAAACTAGTGCCCGTTTGTTATTACAAACCATTGTATGTACCTTGAATTTTTAATATGATAGGCTTCAGGGGGGTTGGTTTGTAACTACAGGTTGTATGTAAGTTGGATATTCATAACCAGGGACTGCTTGTATTTCAAATTGCAATTCTGCAGGGCTATGATTTATAGCCAGTCCCATAATAGTGCACAGACATTTGGCAGAGGCAGCATCCTAGACTTGGATAGGCTGGTTTTGTTACAGGCATTGTGGAAACATGGGCAGTGGTGTTTGGTGGCAGTGGAGGTACTCCTGGACCTGGCTGAGCTTGGGTTTGCCCTTTCTGAGCCCTGTAAGTGGTGCATTTAGTAGTTAGGGAAGCACTTATTGTTGCCAGAACCTGGAATCTGCCCAACAATAAGTGTCTCCCTTTTGGCTTCATATATTTTTTGTTTGTGATCTTCTATCTGAAGTTTAATTATATCACTGTTACCAAGCAATAATAACTTCCAAATTAATGAAGGCAGACATTAGACTCATGACACTGAGCAAAAAGGTGGCACAGGATAGGTTGGTCTTTGATCCTTTTTTGCCCTGTCCTCTCCACTGTCTCTATCCTTTGTCCCCTATAGAAGCTCCTCTCCCCCAGGTCATAGGACTCTGATGAGTCAGACTTACAGTTAACCCTCTAGTCATAGCGAAGCAAATTGATCAAGGAATGAACACTAGGTATCTGGGACTTAGGGGCTTACTCCTCTTAGAAATATCCCAGAAAAAGACTGCAGAAAGATGGCAAGCTTAACACTAGTAAATAAGTATTTAATGATAAGCTCTCAGGCACCTTCTGAGGAGTTTGGTTTCTGTGTTCCAGTAGACCTTCCAAAAAAAAGCCAAACCCGTTGTCATAGAGTCGATTCTGACTCATAGCGACCTTCCCAGCACCCCTCAAATCATCATTCTCCTTATGGAAAAGACAAGTCCAACCAGGAACCCCTTGACTGAGCTTTATGAGTGCCTGAGAGCAAAATCTGCCTAGGGTGATGCTGAGGCATCCCAAGTTCATTGTCCGTCCCGCTTCCCCCTACAAGCTGAGCCAGGATTAATATTTGGGGAGACAGGGCAATATACTTCCAAATCCCAAAGGGGATTCCTTGAGCTAAGCTTACTTCTTCAACTGTAATTGCTGCAATGTCTCCTCCTAGACTTTTAAAGACACTGAGTTTCTACAAGCTGCCTGTCCACTCCTCCCAACCCAAGTGCTAGGTAAGGAGATCCCCATGCCGTAGGGCCCCTGAAGTCCTCGGTGACCAATGCACTCAGTGTCTTAGGAAAGCAGCCGCTGCTCCACGAGGC
The DNA here is from genome assembly GCA_030035585.1 of Dugong dugon. Taxonomy (NCBI): domain Eukaryota; kingdom Metazoa; phylum Chordata; class Mammalia; order Sirenia; family Dugongidae; genus Dugong; species Dugong dugon. The sequence continues at coordinate 161,786,530 of CM057462.1, forward strand.
ACATGGAGTACCATGAAAGAGGATCTGGCCTCATAAGGGATATTTGTTCATAAGAAGCTCTTATGTCTGTTCTTTAACTTATCGCTGGCCAAACTGCTTTTAGAGATCACTTTGTTCTCTGACTTCTTCCTACTTTTTCCTTTAATTCCCACCTCCTCTCCTATACACACACACACACACACACACACACACACACACACACACACACACACACACACACTATACCTTTCTTTCTCCCATCCCAGTCATCTCTCAGACTTTATGCTTTGTTTCCAGGATGTCCCTTCCAGGCACAGCTCACTCAGAGAAGACTAACCCTGTCACTGTGTGGCACCATAGGGAACCCTGCCTGGGGTAGCCCAACCCCACAGGACTTCCTCCTTCCTAGGTCAGTCACAAAGGCCTGTCTCAAACCAGGGATCCTACATATTTAAGATTCCTAAAGAGTATTGGGGGGGGGGGGATCCAATAATTGCAAATGCACCAAAGTTATTGTGAAAGTATCAGCTGTGATTTAATATCAGATAAATGGCAATGCCAAAGGGGAAGAATGGAAAAAGGTGACATTAAGAATATTTACCTATTTCAACTTTTGCTATCTTTAACTTTAGCTAAATGAATATGACTTGCAGTCCCATTACTTTGGCAGGCTAGTGTGAGAGGCCAACAATAAAGCAGTTAATTTCCAAGTACACTTTGCTCTAAATGTAGAGACCCTCTCTGCACATCAGGTGGCCATGTTATGGGGTCACTGTCCCCTATAACAGCCTCTGGCAGGAAACCCATAAAGCCTGCACTATGGCTGTGTTTCCTTGCCCTGGACTCCATCCCTCCTTGGGTGGGTCTCACTGGCTTGACATATGTGTGAAGGCATCTGTCTGTTTCCCTCACTCTGGTTTGGGCTGAAACTGATTTACTCCAAAATCTGTTCCGTATTTAGCATGTGTCATGCCTTGAATACTGGGTTTCAATGCTATTCCAGTAACTTGTACAATTAATTATACTTACATACGGGTATTAGGATCTGAACTGGCATGAAGCACACATATTGGGCAAGAATAGTATGCAGATGGCGTGTAACAACTAAACCAATAGCTAACATTTGTGTAGTGTACTGCAGTTTGTAAAGCACTTTCACATACATTATCGCTCTGGGTACACACAATAACCTCCTTGAGGGAAGTAACAGATTATTATTCCCAGTTTGCCAATAAGAAATATGTGACCTTGCTGTGAGACTGTTAACCGTTGTCATAGGGCAACATGTGTAGTAACTGTTAAATGAGAAACTATTTTGTTCTGTAAGCCTTCCTCTTAAGTGAGAATAGCAGCACAATTGGAAGAGGGTAGTCAATGTCACTGAACTGTGCATGTAGAAATTTTTGAAATGGTGTATCTTTGGCTATGTGTATTTTCACCAAAAAAAATGTTGAGAAGTTAGAGTGTTGACATGTTGTGGGGTTGTTAACCAATGTCATAAAACAGTATGTGTACTACTGTTTCATGAGAAACTGTTTGTTCTGTAAGCCTTCACCTGAAGTACAATAAAAAAAATATGTATATTAAAAAAAAAAAAGAAATATGGGACCTGGAGGGCCTAAAAGTGGCAGAAGCAGAATCTGAGATTCCAAATCCCACTTAAGAACTCCCAGGTGGAAAAATAAGCAACTTCAGCTCCTGCAGCACTTTAGTTACTTTGTTTGAAATTCCCTGTCATTAGCCTGAATTTGCTTTTTATTTAACATTTTTATTGAGGTATAACTGACATACAGTAAACTACACACATTTAAAGTGTACAGTTTGATAAGTTTTGACGTTTGTGTACACCCATGAAATCAGCACCACAATTAAGATAATAAGCATATCCATTACCCCAAAAAATTTCCTTGACCTCTTCATAATCACTCCTTCTCGATCTTCCTACCATCTTCAGGCAGCCACTGCTCTGCTTTTTGTCACTATATATTGGTTTGTATTTCTTAGAATTTTACATAAATGGAATCATGCAGTAAGTATCCTTTTTTAATCTGGCTTCTTTCACTCAGCATAAGACCTATCGATACATGTTGTAGCATGTATCCAAGGGTCATTCCATTTTATTGATGAATTGTATTCCATTCTATGGATGTATCACATTTTGTTTATTCATTCACCTGCTGATGGACATTTGAGTTGTTTTCAGTTTTTTTGCTTTTATAAATAAACTGCTACGAGCATTGATGTACAAGTCTTTGTATGGGCAAACGTCTTCATCTCTTTTGGGTTAACATACAGGAGTGGAATGTCTGGATCATGGCCAGGTGTCCATTCAACACTTCAGAAATTCCCAAACTGTTTCCAAAGAGACTGTATCATTTTACATCCCCACCAGAAGTGTATAAATGTTCTAGCTCCTCCACATCCTTGCCAACACTAGGTATGACCAGTCTTTTTATTTTAACCAGTCTAATAGGTGTGTTATGAGTAGGAATTGACTCAACAGCAATGGGTTTTAATAGGTATGTGCTGCAATGGTTAAGTGCTTGGCTGCTAACCAAAAGGTTGGCAGTTGAAACCCACCAGTGGCTTGGAGGGAGAAAAGACCTGGTGATCTGCTCCTGTAAAGATTACAGCCTAGGAAACCCTACTGGGCTGTTCTACTCTGTCCAATAGGGTCACTGAGTCAAAACCAACTCAATGGCATACAACAGCAATAGGTTTTTAGAAATATTTCGTTGTGGTTTTAATTTGCATTTCCCTAATGACAAATGATGTTCAGCATCTTTTCATGTGCTTATTTGCCATCCACATATTTTCTTTGGTAAAGTATCTGCTCAAATCTTTTGCCCATTTTTTAATTAGATTGTTTGTTTTCTTACTGTTGAATTTTGAGAGTTCTTTATGGGTTCTGAATACAAGTCCTTTACCAGATCAGTCTACCAGAGGCTTATCCATGGTATTGGTCTTAAAGGATAGCTTTTGTTTCAATGAGTTTCTCTATTTTATTTTTTATTTGTTTCCACTCTGAACTATTATTTCTTTCCCTCTATTTGCTTATATTTGGATTTAATTTACTCTCTTCTTCTAGTTTCTTTAGGCGGAAATTGAGGTCACTGATTTGAGAGCTTTCTTTCTAGTATTGGTTTTTAGTGCAATATATTTCTTTCTAAGTACTTCCTTACAGGTGTGTCAAAAATTCTGATATGTTCTGTTTTTATTTTTCTTCAGTTCAAAATACAAATTTCCCTTTTGATTTCTCCTTTGGCCCATGAGTTTAGAAGTGTGGTCTTTACTTTTCAAATATTTGGGGATTCTCAAGAGATCATTCCATTGATGATTCCTGATTTGATTCCATTGTGGACAAAGAACTTATTTGTATGATTTGAATCCTTTTATCTTTATTGAGATTTGTTTTATGGCCTGGAATATGGTTTATTATGTTAAATGTGACATATATGCTTGAAAAGAATGTGAATTCAGTTACTGTTAGGTAGAGCATTTTATAAATGTCTATTAGATCTAATTGTTGATAGTGTTGTTCAGATCTTTTGTATCATTACTAATATTAATAGTCTGTATACTTATTCTATTATTGAGACAGGGATATTGAAATCGCCAACTATAATTGTGGATTTGTCTTTTTTTCCTTGTAGTTCTATCACTCTTTGCTTCATGTATTGTGAAGCTGTGTTATTAGATGTATAAACTTTTAGGACTGTTATGTCCTCTTGATGAATTCACTCCTTATCATTATGAAATGACTTTCTTTATTTATGTTAATATTCTTTGCTCTGACATCTACTTTGTCTGACATTAATGTACATTTCAGATTTCTTTGATTAGTGTTAATATCATACGTATTTTTCTATCCTTTTACTTTTAACCTGTTTGTATCTTCATATTTGAAGTGCATTCCATGTAGGCAGCATGTAATTTGGTCTTGATGTTTATCTTATCTGACAATCTCTGGCTTTTAATTGAAGTATGTAAACCATTTACATTTAATGTGATTATTGATATGGTTAGATTTATGTCTATTATCTAGCTATTTGTTTTATATTTGTTCTACCAGTTTTTTGTTCCTTTTTCCTCTTTTTCTGTTTTCTTTTTGATTTAGTATTTTTTATGATTCCATTTTTGTTGTTGACTTACTAACTTTAACATATTTTTTTTTTTGCTATTTTAGTGGTTGATTTAAGATTTCTATTATATATCTTTAACCTACAACAGTCTACCTTCAAGTACTATTATATCACTACACTTATAGTATAAGAATCTTACAGTAGTATATTTTCATATCTTCCCTCCCAGTCTTTATGCTATATTGCCTTAGTCTTTATTTTTACATGTTGTAAACAACACACTATATTGTTATCGTTTTTCTTTAAACTATTGATTATCTTTTAAAGTCATTTAAATTACAAAAATACATATATATATTTATCCATGCAGTTACCATTTCCAGTTTTCTTCATTTCCTTGTCTTCATTTGTATTTTTATCTAGTATCATCTTCCTTCTATACTGCAGCTTTGCTGGTAATTAATTCTTTTCTGTTTCTGTATATCTGTTGTTGTTGTTAGGTGCCGTGAACTTAGTTCTGACTCAAAGTGACCCTGTGTACAGCAGAGTGAAACACTGCCCAGTCCTGTACCATGCTCACAATATTTACTATGTTTGAGCCCATAGTTGCAACCACTGTGTCAATCCTTCTTGTTGAGGGTCTTCCTTTTTTTTTGCTGACCCTCTACTTTACCAAGCAAGACACCTTTCTTGAGGGACGAGTCACTTCTGATAACATGTCCAAAGTACCTGAGACAAAGTCTTTCTATCCTCACTTCTAAGGACCCTCCTGGCTATGCTTCTTCTAAGACAGGTTTGTTTGTTCTTTTTGTAGTCCATTGTATACGCAATATTCTTCGCCAAACCCTAATTCAAAGGCATCAATTCTTCTTCACTCTTCCTGTGTATCTGACATAATCTTTGTTTTATGTTTGTTTTTGAAAGATATTTTTGATGGATAAAGAATCCTAGCTTGATAGTTTTTCCATTTGTTTTGTTTTGTTTTCTTTCAGTACTTTAAAGATGCTGCTCCAGTGTCTAATCACTGACATTGTTTCTTACAGGAAATCTGTTGTAATCCTTATCCTTTGTATGTAATGTGTCTTTTTCCTCTGGCTGGTTTTAAGATTTTCTCTTTATTGTTGGACTTGAGCAATTAGATTACGATGTGCCTAAGTGTAGTTTTCTTCATATTTCTTGTTTTTTGGTGCTTTTCAAGCTTCTCGGATTTGTGGATTTATAGTTTTCATCAAATTTGGAAATTTTCAGCCATTATTCCTTTAAATAATTTTTATGCCCTATACACTCCTTTGGAGGCTCCAGTTATTTGTATATTAGGCCACTTACAGTTGTCCCACAGATCACTGATGCTTTTATTTCTTTTTAATTTTTTCTTCATTTTGGATACTTTCTATTGCTATTTCCTAAATTTCACTAATCTTTTGTCTTCAATGTCTGTTACACAATTAACCCAACCCAGTGTGTTTTTCATTTTAGTTTTCATCTCTAGATTTTTTATTTAGATTATTTTTATATTTTCTAAGACTCTATTCACTTTATGAATATAAATGTAACTATAATAAGTGTTTTAAAGTTCTTGTATGGTAATTCTGGGTTAGTCTCAATGGATTGATTTATCTCCTTAATATAAGTTGTATTTTCCTGCTTCCTTACATGCATGATAGTTTTTTGGACTCCAAACATTGAATTTTACCTTATGGGTGCTGTATATTTTTGTATTACTATAAATGCTCTTGAGCTTTGTTGAGAGATGCGGTTATATTAATTGAAGAAACTTAGAGAAATAGCTTAATTCTTTCAGATAGTGCTTTTAAGATTTGTAAGCGGGACTGGAGCAGTGCTCAATCTGAGTCTACGTATTCATCACTACTGAGGCACATGTGTACTTCACGCTGTGTACATCACCCAATATCCCAAAAATCCTTGAGGCTTTTTAGCTTGTCTGGTGGGAACAAGCACCATTCCCTTTGTGAACACCAGTAACTGTTACCTCTAGGCCTTGTTTGTGTTTCTCTCCCTGGCCTGTGGTAATTCCTTCACACATATATTGATCAGCACTCAGCTAAATACTCAACAGGGACCCTTACAGATCTTCTGAGTTCTCACTTTAGGCAGCTCTCTCCTCTCTAGTATTCTGTCTTGTGAACTCCAGTCATCTTGCTCTCTCCCCTATCTCTCAGCTCTCCCACATAAATTGAGAGTGTCCACAGGGTTCCACCTGACTCCTCTCTCCCTGTGATGTGACTCAAGGCAGTAACCTAGAGCAATTGTAGGGATTTTCTCATTTGTTTACCATCTCTCATGGACCACTGTCCTTCTTTGCCTGCTATCTAGTGTCTTGCAAACTGCTGTTTTGTATGTTTTGTCTGTTTTTTGGTTGTTTCAGGTGGGAGGGTAAATCTGGCCCATATTGCTTCCTCTTTACCAGAGGTGAAAATCCCCTGCATTTACTTTTCATCCAAGTCTTTTTGGTTGGTAAGCCAGAAATTAGTGTATTTTGTGTTAATTGATTGGTAACAATGCCCTTGCATTAGAAATTTCTCCCCCACCTAACTGCCCCAGTGCTGGGAATTCCACCATTAGAGATTTGTGCCATTATTTTCTTCCCTTTGTAAGTGTTATTTTTAAATGCACAGGCTACAGAGAGAGGGTAACACATTTAACAACTCAATGCAAGGTGCTAGTGCCTTACCAGCTACTTTTTGATAGATGGTGGAGACCTGTGGAATGACAAGTAAAAGCAGTGAAAAGAATTTATGTAGCTATGGTCTCCCGTTTTGGATCACAAAGCTTCAGATCCACTTAGGATTTCTGCTGGGCTTTGAGAAGAGAAGATACCCCTTTAATCTTATGCCATGTTGCCTTGCACTCATCAATCAACACACAGTAAGGAAAAAATAAAGGACAATCATTGCTCTCAAAGAGTTTAATTGAAGTACACTAGATAACTCACGCTAGGTAAATGCTATACAAGGAAAGCAAAGAGAGGATACTCACTCCACTGAACATTCAGGAGGGATGTCCAAAAAGATATGGTCTGAGTTGGACCCTGAAGAATAGGAGTGTTTCTACAAATAAATATATCAGATGGGTATGATTCCATTATAAGAGGAGAAAACTGCTTGAACAAGGGCTCAGAAGAGTAATGTTTCCAAAATACTCTGGAAATTGGAGTCATCCAGTGTGGCTGGAAAATAAAGGATATAGAAGAAGAGAGGATGATACATTCAAAAATATTGGATCAGTACTCTTTCACTTCCAAATGCAGAAACCCAACTGAGACTGACTTAAGTAAGAAAGGGAATTTATTTAAGAGTTTATGGCTTCAGCCATGGCTAGTTCTAGAAGACTCATTCTTATTCTCTCTCTCTCTATCTCTCCCCCTCCTGTCAGCTCTGCTTTTCTATATGTCAGTTTCAATCACAGTCTATATGGTGTGTTCTGAGAGCTCCAGGCGTACATTACCTGTAAAGTGGGCAATCTTAGTGAAAAGAAAGTCACTTGTTTTCACATTAGTTTCAGTAATAAAAATTATCCCAGAAATGAGTCACATTGGACTAAGTTATGTTACATGTCCATTAAAAAAAAACAGTTGTTGTCAAGCTGATTCTGACTCATGGAAACCCCATGTGTGTCAGAGTAGAACTGTGCTGCATAGGGTTTTCAATGTCTAATTTTTCAGAAGCAGATTGCCAGGTCTTTCTTCTGAGGCACCTCTGGATGGACATGAACCTCTATGCTTCTGTGTGGCCTGGAACTTCTAACCTTTTGGTTAGCAGTCAAGCGCATTAACCATTTGCACCACCTGGGGACTCCTTACGTGTCCATACCAGGACCAAATACTGTGTTAATGAGATTGAGACACACTGACTGGCTAGATCTGTGTCATGTGACCATTCCTGAAGTAGGAGAAACATAAGGTGGAGGGGAGGGATTGAAGTGAACAAAATTACTACATCCTTCTCAACTTCCTCTTGCACTGACTGTTTTTTGCAACTTTATACAGCATTTGTTTTTTCATTTCATCGTTCAGACTCTTCTGTTGACTACTGCTTTCTACATTGCTTCCCCCCTTAAAAAAAGAACTCCTAAACTTCTGTTTCTTTCCCCTGAAGTGTCAATATCACATGTGCAGTTTTCACCACACTTTGCTGCTCCCTGATTGTTAGTTTTCTCTCTCTCTCATTCTAGTTTATTGCTGTCACCAGTGAAGGTTGCAACAGCTTTCAATTTGGCTCCCTTGTCAATCTCATTAATATACAGTTATCACCTCTCTCCATATCATTAACACACATTAACCAAAACCATCCCTAATGATGAAGTCTGAATTCTCAGGCAATAACTCTTTTACATGGAACTAAGTAATTTGGAGGAGCCCTGGTGGCATAGTGGTTAAGATCTCGACTGCTAACCAAAAAGTCAGCAGTTCAAATCCAACTTCTGCTCCTTGAAAACTCTGTGGGGTAGTTCTACTCTGCCCTATAGGGTTGCTATAAGTTGGCACCGACCCAGCGGCACCTAGCAACAACAAGTAATTTGATGGAAGAGGACTTTGGGTAGGAGAATGAAATGAGCCTCCTTTCTCCATATACAGAGTTGTCATTGAGAAAAAGAAAGTAAAGTTACCACGGTGGAAGGACAGAGAGAGAAAAATATGTCTCAGTGTCTCTTTCTGTAAATTAGGGTAGAAAACCACACTTATGAGCAGCTGCAGGGTTCTAAGATCAGAGATTACAGTCTACTGCTCAAACAAAAACTCATATAGTAAGGCTAAATAAAGGAGCAGTTGACAAGAGTTTAGTTGTTGGGTATTCTCCCTCATGTTCTGAAATATTCACTGTTTGGTCTTAGAGGTGTCTCAAGATGCTTTTTTCTGGATTGCTGATTCACTCTGAGCCTGCGTGTTCACTCAGTGTGTATCCTTACCATTGCTGAAAAAGAGAAGCTTCCTCTTTCAACTCACAGTTGGATTTTTTTTTTTTATAAGTTGGAGATTTTCCTGTGCTAGTCATGCTCTCAATCTTGGCTGAGCTTCATAATCCTCAAATCCATAGGTCGACACCCATTATCATCGCTCCATCTAGACTATTGCAGCAGTTTCTTATCCACTGGAGTCTCCTTACCTCTATTCTGGTGCCCCACACCACATTATGCTCTCAATTCCTTCTTCTTTCTGAAGTCAGAAGAACTCTCTGAAACACAAATCAGATTATGTCACCTTGTTTTTTTCACAAATGAATAAACTGACGTACAGAGAGAAGCTACACAACATGGCAGACACTATTACCAGTGGCTCACTTTGTGTTTTGGAGGTGAGAAAATAAAAGACCAAAAAAAAGAACAATGAAATGGATTAAAGATATGACTTTTTGAGTTTAACATGTCCATCTGACTAGTTCTGTCCAGTGAATTGTGGGGAGGAGTGATTGGACTTACTTCTAGGCTGGAGCATTTAATTGCCAGTGTGAGACTGCCAATTCTGTTCTTCCCTTGCTGTGTTGGGAGTGTGGTGATAAACCTCCATCAGGTTGGGTTGCTGAATGGTTATGATGGGCAGAGATTTCCTGCCAACCTGAACTGAACATATAATGTAAGATAACCAATAAACTGTTACTGTTTGAAACCATCAAAATTCTAGGCTTGTTCTTTACCAAAGCATAACCTAGACTCTTCTGTCAGATAATAGATATTGGAGCTAGAAGAAAAAGTGCTGTTGTAACAAATAAGAAATGTTTTTTGACAAAAAAAAGGTGCATTGGTTTACGGGCCAGGTGGTAGGTGGTGAGAAAACTGGTATTGGAGGCTAGAAAGTTGGCAATCCATGTTATTTAATGGCAAAGCATTTGATAAAGTTGTCATCTTTGGTTCTTTGGGAGGCATATCATATACTTAGTTAATTTATATAGCTCTATGAGAAAAAGTAGGTCCCTGGATGGTACAAATGGTTTGCACTAAACTACTAACCTAAAGGTTGGCAGTTGGAACCCACCCAGCAGTAACATGGGAAAAAGGCCTGACAATCTGCTTCCATAAAGATTGTAGCCAAGAAAACCCTATGGAGCAGTTTCACTCTATTATGTATGGTGTTGCCATGAGTTAGAATCAACTCAACAGCAATGGGTTTTTCTTTTTTTTAATGAGAAAAGATTTGAAAACAGAATATTGTCATGTGCACTGGTTGCTGTTGGCTACACTTGGCAAGATATTGGAAGAAAGAGATGAGCTCAGACAAGAATTGGGTGACTTGCAAACGGGAATGAAAGAGAACAGAGAGAATAAAAAAATCAGAGACTAGTGAGGTTGGAAAAGTCAACTGTTTCTCAGTTCTTAACTATAAAAGATAAGAATGTGGAAGACTATGAGCAACAAAGGCTAATTAAAACTAAGTCTTGTGGGGAGGATCAAAGTAAGGGCATAAACCATCACACACAGTTGACAAAACCTCTGAACGGAGTAAAGTGTCTCAAAATAAAGATCCAGTGAAGGGTAGAGTGTTCAGCAAATACTTTTAATTGAGTAAAAGAGCTGAAGGAAAGAGAATAAAGAAAGATGTGGCATGCATTTGAATTAAGTCTAGAGATAGATATAGAGGTGAGAAAGCAAAAGAAATAGCAAATTCAGGAACTATGTTTCAGAATGAACTGTGGATATGCTTAGCGGGACATGAAACTGACTAGAATCCAATACATGGTGAGTCTCAGTCTATCAAGTTTTTGAGATAGTTATAGAGCCAAAGGAATCATGGGCTTTGACTAAAAGAGACTATAAGTGTTGAGACCTGGGCTTCTAATTATCTAGGGCGGGAAATGGATTGTTGAGATCTGGGCTTCTAATCATCTAGGGCAGGAAGTGAATTGCTGAGACCTGGACTTCTAATTATTGAGGGCAGGAAGTAGCTGCTCAGTCCTCTAAGAAGTCATATTCCCTAATGCCTATTTCAGATCAAGAGGAATAAAGGAAAAGGAAGAACCTTCCCAGAGTGAGACAGGAGTGACAGAGAAAAATTGATGGGGTTGCTCCTTCCAAGGTGTAGAATCAGAGCTGAATCAAAGTATATTTTCATTCTAAGCAGAGGGCTTCTAAAGGTTATCACAGCAAGATTCAGAACTTCTACAAGCCAGTGTCTGCTGTAGTCTCCCATTCTTCCACTTTCTGAATAGGAGTGTTTATTATGGTTATCATGTCCCTATTCTGTTATAGTAAATTGGGTGTGCAGAGGGAAGATCATTTGTCTTTTTAGTTAATAGATCTTGAGATCAAGAGATGCCACATCCAGACCTGGTGTAGAGACTACAACCTAAGACACCATGATAAAGGAACTACTATGCTTTATTCAGCAATCCTAGTCTTTTAATTAATGCCCTGACTAGATGGGATATTTAGCTTGTCTCCCTTGGGGAGGGGATGAGAATGCTCTCCATGAATAAAGATGAGAGGCCTAAATGTTTGGAGACTAAAGGCAGACAATGGCAGATATTTCTACTGTTCACCAATATGCAGTTCCCCTCACCTTTGGGGAACAGGAGGATCGCACTTCCCCACACCCTTGAAGTTAGACATGGCCATGTGACTATGCACATAGCCAATGGGATGTGGCCAGAAGCAATGTGGGCCAGAGTATTTAAATGACAGCATAAGACCTTATAGCAATGCTCTTCACCAACTGTGATGACTGTAAAGCACAGGTGGAAGGAATCTCCATCAACCTGGGTTCCTGAGTGTCTCAAGGAGCAGAGACTTCCTGCCAATCTGATTTGGACATGCAGTGTGAGTGAGACATCAACTTTTGTTTAAGCAAATGAGATTTTGGGGATGCTTGTTCTGCAGCATAACCTTTCCTGTTCTGAATGATACACTTACTTTTCCCAAGGGCAGACAGAAGAGGTAAAACCAGGATTCGGATTCAGGTCTGTCTGTTCGTAAGTCAAAGCTCAGCCACTACTTCACAGTCAGTTGCAAGGAGATTACTAAAGCCAATCTTTGAACCAAGTTGGATGAGTAAAATTCACCACTATGTAGCTTCAAAAAAATTAAAACATAAAGATGTTAATGTGATATAATGGGGGGAGGGTGGAGAGAAAGCCTAATATAATTGATCACAGGGTCAGGGGAGGAGATTGCAAAACTTTACCCTGATTCAGTTTAGGAAAAAATATTTGCAAGTACTGTCAAAGCCATGTGACTGATTTCCCTATAAAAGACCCTCCACAAAAACAACAACAAAAAGACAAATAATCCAATCAAAAAATGGGCAAAGGATATGAACAGTCACTTCACCAAAGAAGATATTCAGGAGGCTAACAGACACATGAAGAAATGCTCACGATCATTAGCCATTAGAGAAATGCTAGTAAGAAGACCAGACTTAATGGTCTGACTGAGACTGGAGGTGCCCTGGAAAGCATGGCCCCTGGTCTCTCTATCAGCCCAGAACTAAAACGATTTACGATGCTAACTCTTCAGACAGGGATTGGACTTGTCTGTGGGACATAAAACGATACTCGTGAAGAGTGTGCCTCTTGCTCAAGTAGATACAAGAGACCAAAGGGGCAGCTTCTGTCCAGAGGTGAGATGGGGAGGTGGAGAGAGTTAGGAGCTAGTTGAAAGGTCAGGGGGCATCAGGAGCAGAAAGGAGGAGTGAGCTGTTGCAGAATGGGGTGAGCAATTAGGGTCTCATAACAATGTATGTAAAAAAAATTTTGTATGGGAGACTAACTTGAAATGTAAACTTCATTTAATTGCAACAATAAAAAATAAAGTACAACAATAAAAAAAAGACCCTCCAACATATCAATAATAAGTGAAAATTAAACTGATTAAAACTACTGACTTTCCTGTTAAAACCAAAAAGTTGATAATACACGGTGTTTGTGTGGATATAGAGAAACAGGTAATCTCATATATTTCCAGTGGTATTTTAAATTGATATCTCTATGGAGAATAATTTAGTAATACCTAACAAAAGTACAAACGCACATCGCTTTTGACCCAGAAATTTCACTTCTAGTACTTTATCATACAGATATACCTGCTAGGTACAAAATTGTGTATACATAAACCTATTCATTATAGCATAAGTAGTAATAAAAAAAATTGAAGACATCCCAAATATCCACTGACATTGAGACAGTAGTTAAATAAGTTATATAGTACACAAATACCATGGGCTTTTTACTACAGATCATAACAATGTAGCTGTACAAAAGAAATAAAGTAGTTTTTTATATCCCCACAAGGAAGAATCTTCAAGATATATTACTGGATGAAAAAAAAAAGGCAAGATGCAGAACTGTATTTATTATGCTATCATTTGTGTTAAATTAAGAACAAACTAATAAACATATGCATATTTTACGTGTGTATGTGTTTGCTTATGTATATTGATTATGTATACTGATTACTTGTGGAGAAGGAAATTGGCGGCTGGGGGACAGATGTTGAATATAGTTTTTTACAATATACTCTTTTGTACCTCTTAAAAAAACAAAATAAAACTCTACCTCAATTAACTCATTTCCTCATGTAAGGGAAAATAAAAGAGATACTTAAAAAAGTTTTGCTCAGTGAATTACATGAGGATCAGCTATAGTAGTAAGCATTGATTAATAATCTACGTGGAAAGGCCTAGAGCAAGCTCTGAGTGACAGGTAGCTAACTGTATGTCATGAGTGGTACGGTGGAGTGGGATGGGGGATAGTTAGTGGGAAAGAAGGAATTGATAATACTTTGACTAAGTCAGTGAATCAAATTTAATATCTCTATTTAATTTTACAGGTAAATTATTAGAAGTACTCTAACAGTTTTAATTTGGGCTAGGAATTTTAACTACTAAACAATAATCAAGAAATACATTTAGATATTTGTAGAATTTAGTTTTTTTTAATTTCCTTGAGAAACATTATACATTTTGATTATTATTTTATTTCCTTAATATTATCTGTTTTAATAAAGTATTTTTCCCATTAATGTGGAAATGGAATTTCATAACTATAAATCCAGAAAGGATTGAGCCTGTAGTCTGGATCTCCAGACCTTGACGAATCTTGATGAGGCACATTATTACTTTACTGACATCTGGTGGCCATGTAGCTTAATTGCAGGGATATTTTTCATAGCGGCAAATAAAACTCATTTAAGATATATCTTCAAGTCATGCAGTTAATAGCCATAAGTGTTTTTTATTTCCTTATTCCTGTACAGGCATACCTCCTTTTATTGTACTTCGCTTTATTGCACTTTGCAGATATTGCGTTTTTTTACAAATTGAAGGTTTGTGGCAACCCTGCTTCGAGCAAGTCTATCAGTGCTATTTTTCCAAACAGCATAAGCTCACTTCATGTCTCTGTCACGTTTTGGTAAATCTTGCAATATTTAAAACTTTTTAATTATTATTATTCCTGTTATGGTGATCTACGATCAGTGATCTTTGATGTTACTATTGTAATTGTTTGGGGGTGCCACGAACTGCACCCAGATAAGACGGTGAACTTAATCAATAAATGTTGTGTGTGTTCTGATTGCGCCACGGTTCCTCCATCTCTCTCCTTCTCCTTGGGTCTGCCTATTTCCTGAGACACAACAATATTGAAATTAGGCCCATTAATAACCCTACAATGGCCTCTAAGTGTTCAAGTGAAGGGAAGAGTCACACGTCTCTCACTTAAAATCAAAAGCTAGAAATGATTAAGCTTAGTGAGGATGGCATGTCGAAAGCTGACAGACTGAAGCTCGGCCTCTTGCACTGGTTAGCCAAGTCGCGAATGCAAATGAAAAGTTACTGAAGGAAATTAAAAGTGCTACTCCAGTGAACACACAAATGATAAGAAAGTGAAACAGCCTTATTGCTGATATGGAGAAAGTTTTAGTGGTCTGGATAGAAGATCAAACCAGCCGCAACATTCCCTTAAGCCAAAGCCTAATCCAGAGCAAGGCCCTAACTCTATTCAATTCTATGAAGATTTGGTTCTGTGAACCTTCAGAAAGCTGCAGAAGAAAAGTTTGAAGCTAGCAGAGGTTGGTTCATGAAGTTTAAGGAAAGATACTGCCTGCATACCATAGAAGTGCAAGGTGAAGCAGCAAAGGCTGATGTAGAAGCTGCAGCAAGTTATCCAGAAGATCTAGCTAAGATAATTGATGAAGGTGGCTACACTAAACAACAGATTTTCAATGTAGATGAAACGGCCTTATATTGGAAGAAGATGCCATCTACGACATTCATAGCTAGAAAGGAGAAGTCAATGCCTGGCTTCAAAGCTTCAAAGGACAGGCTGACTCTCTTGTTAGGGGCTAAGGCAACTGGAGACTTTAAGCCAATGCTCATTTACCATTCTGAAAATCCTAGGTCTCTTAAGAATTATGCTAAATCTACTCTGCCTGTGCTCTACAAATGAAACAACAAAGCCTGGATGACAGCACATCTGTTTACAACATGGTTTACTGAATATTTTAAGCCTACTGTTGAGATCTACTGCTCAAAAAAAAAAAAGATTCCTTTCAAAATATTACTGCTAATTGACAATGCATCTGGTCACCCAATAGCTCTGATGGAGATGTACAAGGAAATTAATGTTGTTTTCATGCCTGTTAATATAATATCCATTCTACAGCCTATGGTTCAAGGAGTAATTTTGACTTTCAATTCTCATTATTTAAGAAATATATTTCATAAAGCTATACCTGCCATAGATAGTGATTTCTCTGATGGATCTGGGCAAAGTAAATTGAAAACCTTCTGGAAAGGATTCACCATTCTAGACACCATTAAGAACATTCATGATTCATGGGATGAGGTCAAAAATCAACATTAACAGGAGTCTGGAAGAAGCTGATTCCAACCCTCATGGGTGACTTTGAGGGGTTCAAGATTTCAGTGGAAGAAGTAACTGCAAATATGATAGAAATAGCAAGAGAACCATAATTAGAAGTGGAGCCTGAAAATGTGACTGAATTTCTGCAATCTCATGCTAAAACTTGAACGGAGGAGGAGTTGTTTCTTATGTATGAACAAAGAAAGTTGTTCCTTGAGAAGGAATCTACTCTGGTGAAGACGCTGTGAACATCGTTGAACTGACAACAAAGGATTAAGAATATTACATAAACTTAGTTCATAAAGCAGTGGCAGTATTTGAGAGGACTGACTCCAATTTTGAAAGAAGTTCTACTGTGGGTAAAATGCTATCAAACAGCATCACATGCTACAGAGAAATCTTTCATGAAAGGAAGAGTCGATCGATGCAGCAAACTTTGTTGGGGTCTTATTTTAAGAAATTGCCACACCCACCCCAACCTTCTGCAACCACCACCCTGATCAATCAGCAGCCATCAACATCCTCTCATCTTTGGCACACTTGGTATAAGGATTAAAACACACAGTGTATGTAAAGTGCTTAGGTCAGTGCCTGAAATTCTAAAGGCAATCGAATTGTTAGCTATTACTGGAATCTGGATAATCATGAACTGGCTCTCCCATGGTTGATCCAAAGAGTTATAAAAATAATAATGATAACAGTAGTAACAGTAATATAATATTTTCCTTTTATAGAATTCAAAGCATGAGGGCCTGAATTTCATTTGTTCCCCATGACAACCTTATGTGATAGGTGCAATTATTGTCCTCCATATCACAGATGTGAAAACTTAGGTTTAGAGAAGTTGACTAGCTGGCCCAGGTCCCACAGTAATAAGGGGTAGAGCTAGGGATTCTGGAATCCTGTCTCCAGAATTCCATGCTGGTTGTTGTTGTTGTTGTTGTTAGGTGCCATCGAGTTGGTTCTGACTCATAGAGACCCTTTAGGACAAAGTAGAACTGCCCCATAGGGTTTCTAAGGAGCAGCTGGTGCGTTCAAACTGCTGACCTTTTGGTGAGCAGCTGAGATCTTAACCACTATGCGACCAGTGCTCCTACCACTCCAATCTTCTACCAGCTTACACAGGCTGCGTAACATGAGGGGCACCAGAGAAGCTGACCTCTTTCTGTAAAATATTAACCCTTTCCCCAATCTGGCCATGTGTCTGATATTTTATATTTAGAAATAGATTTCCTAGGGTCTTAAAGTTTTAGGAAGGAAAGTTTCTCAAATCTGCTATTCAGGTCTATGTACCTCTGGGAAGTGAGAACTGGTCTGAAAGTGCACAGGTTCTCAGCCCTGATTGCACTTTAGAATCACTTGAGGGTGCGTTTTTAAAAACATCACCGTGGTGATTGGTCCAGGAAATCACACACTCACGGTATTTTTTAAAAACACTATGATTCCAATTTGCATTCAGGCTTGAGAACAAATTGTCTAGGGCCGTAGTTCTTAAAGTGAATCTGGGACCAGCAGCATCACCTGGGAACTTCTTAGAAATGCAAATTTGCAGGCCTACTGGATCAGAAACACTGGGGTTAGCCCCAAGTAACCTGTGTTTGATCAAGCCTTCCAGGTGATTCTGGTCTACTACTTTAGTGGGGTTAATGAGCAGCCGAAAGTGCAAAATAGGTGCAGGAAGAGGACGGAGCCTCTTGGGAAACAGAAGGGGAGGAGGAAATGCAGAAAGGAGAGCCTAGCAAATGTCTCTTCTGTACAATTTGAAAAAAAAAAATGTCTGCTCTGCCCCTCCCCACATAATGACTTGCCAATTTTGTGTTGGTTCACCCCAGAGGGCCTTGGGTAGAGGTGGTTCTGCTTCTCCAAGGGGTCTAGGCTGGGGATGACAGCAGCCTGCTAGACTAGAGGAAGGCCAGAGCCTTTGAAGTAGAGCTACTGAAAAAGGTGAAGTTCCACTGCATGGCCAAAAGGTGTCTCCACACTCAGTCTCTCCCTTCATTCCTCCAAAGTATGTCTTCCTCTGCATCAGGAGTCTAAGACGCCAAGAGACTCAGTGTGAAGGCAGAGGAGAAAGTGACCAGCCCCAAAAAGAGACTTTAGGGAATGGGACTTGGGAGACCTATGAATTGGAAGTTAATCATAATTTATTTTTTTCCTAGTTTTTGAGGGAGAGGAAGCGGCAATACCACTCGCTGGGAAAGTTATGTGAAGGGAGGATGCCATCTCCACATCCCCAGAGAGCTAAATGGAACCATATTGGGCCCTCCCCACGCCACTCAGGGAAGATGCTTTTCAAGGGAGTGAAGTGTTTTATTGAAGAAACTCCAAGGGGCGAGGAAAGAAGCCCAAGAATGGGGCAGGCTGACAGGTCGACAGATGGAAACAGCCCCTTTCATGCATGTGGCGAAAAGCTGAAAGTCAGTTCCTCTGAAGGCACAGCAGTAGTTTACAGATCCTCAATGCCTTTCATCTAGGTTCTCATAGCTCTTGACTGATGGGAACTGGGGAAATTCACAGCCATCCTGTGAGAAACAGAAATGGAGGCTCACTTTAAGAGTCTACTTAGCCAATAGCAGATGGAATTGAGCCCCTGAAGTCTGTAAACTGGGGATTTATGTTCAGTTTTGTTGCTTCTATAAGATGAGGACAAAAGATCTCTAACTCAGTGTCTGTGCAGATTAAATGAAATCATGTATGGATATTGCCTAGCATGCAATGGGTATTCAACAAATGCCTCTTCCATGCTCTTCTCCCTCAGGAGTGCTCAACAGCTTTATGGTGAAAATATCATCGGCTAATCATTTTACTTCTTAGGTCAGTTTTCTCAAGTGAAAAAACAAAAAGACAATACTAATGACACCCTCTTCTCCTCAGGTACTAGGAAACCACAAATATAAGTTTCCAATTCAATTCAAGGTTTATTACTAGCTAGCAATAACTGCAGTTTGGATAAACTTCCCAAGTTATGGTATTGCCCCTATACAAGGATATTAAAGAATAATAGGTAAACATCTCTCTTCTTTTTGACAGTTTACACACACACTTTAAGACCCATTTCAGTTATCATGGTGTATACTTTCACAGGTCTTATCTCACTCAATCAGCCATCAATTACAAATTTACTAAGCATGTCAAAAATATTGTGGGATAAAGGTGCCCCCCCCCCCCCACCACCAACTGAATTGCCACCATTACTTTCAGAATACTTCTAGGCAGTACAGCCTTAGGAACACAGCCCTTTCCCACACAGCTCAAGAATGACCATTTTTTCTAAAATAAAAAACTGGTTAAATTTCTCCAGACACTTCTTGATGGCCAAATGCAGCAGAAACTTCAGTCTTATCCTACTGGCCTTGTCGACCACATTTGCTACTTTGGACCTCCTTACAGACCTACATACTTCCTTGGCTTGATAAGGTTATTGGCTCCTACCTCTTATGTCTTTTAATGTCACTTCTTAGTCTCATCCTTGGGCTCCTCTTCCTCCTTTATGTGTCACTTAAAGAAGGTGTTTTATCCTTGACCACTCTTTTTTCACTCTGTGGTCTCTAGCTTGATTGATGCCATCGTTTCTCTCCTGGGTTTAATTACGTCCCAGATTCTGATGCCTTATGCAGAGGAGACAGTAATTCTCACCACAAATAACATTTACTCCCCTGCATTTCCCAGCCCCTTCAGGTGGGTGGGGTCATAAAACCAACTCTGCCAATGAAATGTGAGCAGAAGTGATGTGTGTCACTTCAGGGCTGAGGGAATAAAAGGTCAATGATTGTTTTGTCTCTCTCTTCTCTTGCTCTAGTGACTGAGATGGCCTCGTGTACTAGACGCTGAAGTTATGAGATGATTTAGCCTTGTCAGCTTGGGTCCCTGAGTGATGGTGGGGAACAGAGACCTGATAACACATATTTGACATGTAGTATGAGTGAGAAACAAACTTTTTTTTTTGTCTTAAACTACTAGATTTGGGGATTGCTTGTTACTGTAGTATAGCCTGTCCTATCCTGACTTCCAAGGCTAGCACCTAGCCTAATACCTGACATACGTAGTGAATAAATTATTTTTAAAATATATCAAATAAATACCTCTAGCCCTGACTGCTTCCCAGAGTTTCATATTTATTTTTCCAACCTGCTGCTAGACAAAATTGTTTCTCAGAATTGCTCCTCTTCTAGTATTCTGCACCTCTGTTAGCAGTACCACACATAGTCTTTCCAGTCATTGAATCCAGAAACATCCCCCAGTGCTACCCACTTCACCCCCAATCCAGTCAATCACTAAATGCTTCTAAAAATACCTCCTAAATATCTCTTCAGTCACCTCCTCATTAGCTCTATTATGCCTGTCCTAACTATAGCACTCATAATCTCTTCCCTGGAGTAATGGAATCAGATCTTGACCATTCTCCCTATCTCTTGTCCTGCCTAACACCCATCAAATCTACTCTTCCTTTAGAGTCAGTCATCCAAATTATAAATCTGACCACGCTTAAAACCATTTATGGCTCTCTATCACCTACAAAATAAGGTTGAGTTTCTTGGCTTGTCATGGAAGCTTCCTGGTGCCCATGACCTAGACACTGCTGACACTTACAGCCTCATCTCTTACATCTTCCACATTGCCTATTGCATTATAATACTACCCAATCACTTGTAGCTCCATCCACATGTGGTTTCATGCCTCCTTCCCTGACTCTGTATTTGGCTGGATTCTATTAATTCTTTAAGACTCACCCAAACATCATCTCTGCCAGAAGCTCTTCCTCAACCTTCACCTTTACTCTGTTTCCATACCACCAGGTTGATGTTTCCACACCATGCTAGGGGCTCCATTGTAGTCCATAGATGTGAGGGTGAACACACTCTACTCAAAGGGCAAAGATTGACCCACTCAGGATAAGTCTGATTTGGTTATGGAGTCTCTGTCCAGTTCCCTCCCTCCAAATAGTCTGCCTGGGGAGAGTTGGAACTGATTCGACGGCAATGCGTTTGTTTGATGGGGAGTGCTCAGTATCCAGTCTTCCTTCTTTCCTTCCTTCCTTCTTTCCTTCCTTCCTTCCTTCTTTCCTTCCTCCTTCCTCTCCCCTTTCCTCCCTCCTTCCATCCTTTCCTCCTTCCTCCTGGCACTGGAGACAGAATCACTGAGTTCAAATCCAATGACTTATTATCTATGTGCACCTGGAAAAGTTTATTAACTTCTCTGGGCCTGTTTTCCTTATTTGGAAAATGGGGATGGCCATAATATTCATCTCACTGGATTGGTGTGAGGATTAAATAATATGAACATATAAAACACTTAGAATGATGCCTGATGCAAGGTAAACACTCAAATTAGTATTTGCTAATATTATTACTAACTTTCTTTGACCTGCTCAATAAATAACTAAAAAGTAATCTACATATAATAACAATTTTTAACCCTAGAATCTAAGCTAAGCAGATTGGTATTTTGGGTTTGGGCCCAACCCCCATTCACTTGCCCAAATCCCTCTGTCTAATGTACTGCAAGCAACATTCCACACCAGAGTTTCAGTCATTTGACTTAAGACTTGTTCCCCTTTAAAGCATAGATACTACATAAAGTCTTATCATTTATAATTCCATCATTGAAGTAGTCCCAGACAATGCCAGCTGGAAATAATAATAACTCATATTTGTATGGCATGCACTTTACAATTTATAAAGCACTCACACATATTCTTGGGATCTTCAGCGCATTGCTGTGGGTTAGGAGGAGCAGGCATGATCATGATTATTGCCATTTTAGAGAAGGGAACACTGAGACACACAGAGTTTAGAAGTCCAAGTTCCCATAGCTGGCATGCCATAGACCTGGGGCTCCTTTCCAAGTTTCATGGTTCCTGGGTCCAAGCTCTTTCCCCTCTACCATACTCACAACTCGACCAATAAGCAACATCAAGATAAATGGAGAAAATATTGAAGTTGTCAAGGATTTCGTTTTTCTTGGGTCTATAATCAATGCCCATGGAAACAGCAGTCAAGAAATCAAATGACACATTGCACTTGGCAAATCTGCTGCAAAAGACCTCTTTAAAGTGTTAAAAAGCAGAGATGTCACCTTAAGGACTAAGGTGTGCCTGACCCAAGCCACAGTGTTTTCGATCACCTCATATGCATGTGAAAGCTAGACAATGAATAAGGAAGACCGAAGAAGAATTGACACCTTTGAATATTATGGTATTGGCAAAGAATATTGAATATACCACAGACTGCCAGAAAAACGAACGAATCTGTTTTGGAAGAAGTACAGCCAGAATGTGCCTTAGAAGCAAGGATGGCGAGACTTCTTCTCACATACTTTAGACATGCTATTAGCAGGGACCAGTCCCTGGAGAAGGACATCATGCCTGGTAAAGTAGACGGTCAGTGAAAAAGAGGAAGACTCTCAACAAGATGGATTGACACAGTGGCTGCAACAATGGGCTCAAGCATAGCAATGATTATGAGGATGGCACAGGACAGAGCCGTGTTTTGTTCTGTTGTACACAGGGTCACTATGAGAGAGAACCAACTCTATGGCACTTAACAACAACAACAACAGGCTTATGTAATCTCTGAAATCCTTTAGCAACAGTCCAGGATTTAGACATCCTAGGTGCCCAATACAGAGCTTTGGAGGCTGGTGATTTATGCCTTTGTATTATTTGGCTTGGAGACTTAGAGAATGTCGGGCGGAATGGGACTTTAAAAATTATCTGTTCAAGAGCCCAGGACTGGAATCAGGCTTTCTGAGTTTGTACCCAACTCTGCCACTTACTGATTGATCTTGGGAAAGGCATTTAATGTCTATATGCTTTAATTTTATCACCTGTAAAACAGGGCTAATAATAGTTGTTATCTCATAGGGTTGTTGGGGAACAAATGAGATCACTCACGTACAGCACTTAGTTAATGAATGTTAGCCATTATCTCTAACAATACTTTACAATTATTATAATCTATAGTAGTGAGGAAACGTGAGGTAGAATTCTTTTCTACAAGAAGTTTCTGTATGAGAGTTGAAGGGCGTTAGATAGTCAACAGGGAAAAATGTCTGCAGTGACTAGATGGTAGGGGAACTGAAGAGAACTTCAAAATGTTGTCCAAGGCTGGCCCCCCTGGGGTCATCCAAGTATATGGATGTGAGAGAGGGGGTAGGTACAGGGCAGGCTTTGAATTCTTCTTCCAGGCTATTAAGGTTGGCAAGAGCCCCTGCCACCTGGCTGGCTGATCATTTCCTCAAAGGTGGATTCACGAGGTTCTTAGTTAATATTCAATAATCAACATATGAAGATAGATGAAGCTACAGAGCAAGATGAACTGAATTGCAGATGTCTTCTGTTCCGCATAATGCTCTCCTCAGCGCCAGAAAGAGGAAACATGTAAAGCTCTTAGAAAAGGGACCAGCCAGCATGTAGCAGGTTCTCAGCAAGTGTTATTCCGTTTTACTCTCCTTGAAGAGTGGAGGCACGCTTTAACAGCAAGTCGCAGGCTGGTATGATTATTTAAAGATCCATTGCCTTTTAAAAATATAGAGGACCTAAGAGATCACCTGGACCCACCCCCACATTTTCTAGGCAAGGGAACTAAGACCCAGTCAGCAAACCCTAGTAACTTACACAGCTTAGCAGGGCAGAGACTGGAACCTACACTCCTTAGCCCCTATCTGGGACTTTTTACCACTTACCATGTGCTACATCCTCTACTAGGTCTATGGAAAGTTTATTCAGCCATTCAACAAATATTTATGCTGTGCCTAGCCCTGAGATATCATCCACTGTGGGGAATGATAAATATTTATAATATAGTTGTATTGGCAAGAATTGAATAATAGCAGTATTTAAATCATCACTAAACTGGTGGAACGATTAGTATGAGGCCATCAGTGGAATGACTGAAGCATGTGGGAAAGGAAAGGCCTCCCTTAGTTGAGTAATTTAATGATTAACAAGCATTTTATTGAGTTCCTAAATGTGTCAGGCATTTTACTAGACTTCAGAGATAGATGACGTTTCCCTTTAAGGATCTCACAGTTCCGATGGGACGACATACCTGTAAATGAAATAATTACAACACCCTATAAAGGTATTTGCAAGGTGTATGTAAGCATAGATGACTATAGGAGCACTAAGGAGATTATTTCTATGTTGGCCTTGGGGAATGAGGGTTGGGGAAGTGACACTGGAACTGAGTTCTGAAGTACAGATAGGAGTTCGCTAGGTGGGTAATGGAAGAAGCTGCTTCCAGGAAGAAGAAAAAGGCTTTGCAAAGGTCTAGACAAAGAGTATGGAGGCCTGGTGGTGCAGTGGTTAAGAGCTGGGCTGCTAATCAAACTATTGGCAGTTCGAATCCACCAGCCACTCCTTGGAAACACTATGGGGCAGTTCTACTCTGTCCTACAGGGTCACTGAGTTGGAATCGCCTTGACAGCATTGGGTAGACAAAGAGCATGGCTCATTATTTAGGGAACTGGAAGGTGGTTATGTGGCTGGAGTCTGAGGTGTGAGGTAGAGAGTGTCAGGCAATGAGTTAGGAAAGTCAGGCAAAGCAGGATCACAGGGGCCTTGACAGCTCCACCTTGGAGTACGAACTTTATTGTGTAGAAAATGGGAAAATGACACAAATTTTGAGCAGAGAAATAACCAGTGAAGATTTTAATTTTTTTTCTTTATTACTTTGCAGATTTTCTAATACTTCTACAATGAATGTGGATTACTATGATCATCAGAGGAAACATGTTATTTCAAAAGGAAGCAGGACCTCCTGGTATCATTGTGGAAGGTGGACATTCAGGATCAGGAGCAGAAACAGGAAGCCAAGTTGGAGTTTGTTAGAGTCCCTCACAGAGAAAATTAACTAAAATTGGAGATGGGGGGTAATGAAGATATCCGAGAGAACGTGAAGGGGAGAGACTGGACAGGAGTTGGGGACTGAGTGGATATCCAGTGAAAGGAGAGGAAGGAATCCAGAATGGTGCTGATTTGAGATTGTAGCAAGTGTCAGACAGATGTCTTTTACGATTTCTTTATTCTTGGTTATACTGAGAATGCCCTTTAGACAAGGACTTCTGTGTTTTGGGGGTCTCGGTAAATAGCAAGAACAGGGAGTTGTAGGGAAGGAATGGAATATTCAAAAGAAAATAGCCTTAAGGAGACTTCCTTCTCATGGAGGAAGCAGGGAAGGCACAAGAGACAAAAACTGAGAATCACGCTACAAGAGGCAGCAGAGGACAGTGACTTATAAAAGAGATCTTCCTGAGATCATTATCTCCCCTTGTTCTGGCTCCATTTCTCAAAGCAATAATCTGATCATTTGGATTCTTCTATAACTTGGTTTTGGAGAGAGAATGTGCCTATCTGGGCACAAGCCCTTTCTGACTCACATGAACAGAAAGTAGAGGGCATTATTTAATGCCTGGGTTTTATGTTCAGACAACCTGGGTTCAAAGTCTAGCTGCATGGCCTTGGGCAAATGACTTATCATTTTAATTTGTTTCTTCTTATGTGAAATGAAAGTAATAAAACCTGCCTGTGAGAATGCTTTTGGAACCGAAATGAACCAATTCAAAACCCTGACTTCAAAGACCACTTTAGGGTTTTCAAATACATTTTTCACCATATCCTCACAACAGTTTTGTGAGGTAGACAGGACGGAACCAGTTTGATTGTTCCTATAATACATGTTAAAAGGGAAAAAAGGAACATTAACCAGCTTGGCCAAAGTGTCTGAGAGGGTAACTGGTTAAGTACTTGTACCAGGATTCCTAAACTGTTATAGTATTAGGACTAGAAGAGAAATCGGATCATCCAGTGGTTTTCAATTTGTGGTATTTGGAAATGGGAGGGCATTTCTGCTTGTCACAATGACTGAGGGAATTCTGCTGCCATTTAGTGTCAGGAGACAAGGGTGTTAAACGTCCTCCATTGCTCAGGACAGTCCTGGCTTCAGATGCCAATAGCTCCCCACTGAAAAACATGGGTATTCCTGCCCCCTTGTTTTTCAATTGAGGAAACTGAGGCTACAGATGTTAAATGAGAGGTTCCTGATGACTTTCACATAGGAGATGATCAAAACTGTTTTGTTAAGCAAGATATTAAAAAAGGAAATAAAAAGAAAGAAAGAAAGAAATGGAACCCATTAAGGGAACTTTCTGCTTTCACTCCTCTGTGTGGTGAATGCGGTAGCTGAATCTGTTGGCATGGCTGTCGGCAGGGAAAGGCCCCTGGGTGCCAGTCTTTGCTGCACAGCTGGCCATGTGACCAAGAGCAATTCCCTTATTAATCTCAAAGACTTAATGGGAGACATTGGGTGTCCCATCCCATCCCCTGTGCTATCCCTCGTCCAGACATAAGACAAGAACATAAAGGAACACTTTGAATGCCTCTCAAGAAAGGCACTCATCAAAAACAGTGTCAGACTTTCCAGACCAATGGCTCTTGGGATCCTCATGGTAAATGAGAGCATCAGAACTGGGGGTCCCAGTTGCCCAATCAGGCCAGCCTGCCTGGGTCAGAGTGGTCAACAGGACCAGGACCTGATGCCCATGCTGCACCATTGACTCAGAGTGCACAATTCACAGCTAGAAGTGGCCTTAATGTGCATTTAGTCCAAAACCTGAGGCAATGGTAGTTCAGTGGTAGAATTCTCACCTTCCATGCCGGATACACATTCCTGGCCAATACACCTTACACA
Source organism: Dugong dugon (assembly GCA_030035585.1). NCBI lineage: Eukaryota > Metazoa > Chordata > Mammalia > Sirenia > Dugongidae > Dugong > Dugong dugon. Next base: position 161,813,086 of record CM057462.1, read on the forward strand.
CAGCCACTACTCATCTGTCAGTGGAGGCTTGCATGTTGCTATCACCCAGCAGCTCTTCAGGAAAAGACCTGTCGATCTGCTTCCGTAAAGTCTGCAGCCAAGAAAACCCTATGGGTCTTTTCTGCTCTGTCACATGAGGTTGCTATGAGTCTTAACCGTCTCTACAGCACCCAACAACAACAATGATGCTGAACAGGTTTCAGCAGAGCTTCCAGACTGAGATGGAGTAGGAAGAAAGGCCTACTGATCTACTTCCGAAATGAAAACTCCATGGATCACCATGCAGCATTTTATTCTTTGTGCATGGGGCCCCCATGAGTTGGGGTCCAACTGGGTGGCAGCTATAAACAGTCTAAAACCAACATTTTATAGATGAGCAAACTAATGAAAACGCAACTATCATCTATTCATGATTTTACAATATGTGGTACTATGCTAAGTAATTTACACATATTACCTCATTTAATTTCATCTCTGTGAGGTAGGTGTTATTACTGCCATTTACACATAAGGATCCCTGGTGGCGCAGTGGTTAAGTACTTGGCTGCTAACGAAAGGTCAGTGGTTAAAAAGTCTGCTTCCATAAAGATTTACAGCCTTGGAAACTCTGTGGGGCAGTTTCACTCTGTCCTGTTGGATTACTATGAGTCGGAATCCACTCGAGGGCAACGGGTAACACATGAGGAAAGTGGAAGGAAAAAGTATAAGTAACTTTACTTAAGCCCCACTAGGTGAAAGTGGCAAAGGTGAGATTTGAATCGAGGTCTGTGCAATTCCACAGCAAGTTCTCCTCACCATCACACTATACTGCCTTCTGGAAGAAGCCAAGGACTAGATGGGAAAGGGCCAGCAGAGCTCTTCTGGCTACTGGGACAGCACCTAAGGCCCCCGTTCTTGTTTCAATGTGTTTCCTGCCAAGCCACATTCGGTCAGGCATGGAAATCCAAGACAGGGCAGTCTGGTGTGAAATCCCTCCTGCCTCCCCTTGTGTTGTGGGGAGGTCGCCACGGACTTCCTTTATAGCTTTTATTTCTCCCAAAGTAGCTGCAAAGAGGACGTGATGTGAATATTAAAACCCCCAGGCTGGAGGGCTTCCCTCCCTACCCCCAATCCAGAGCCGGCTGGGCCACAGAACTTCAAAGCGAAAGGAAGCGTGTGTCGGAGGGGGAGGAGGTGTAAATTTTCCCCGAGGCCCCTCTGCGCTGTGAACATTTGCAGGGCCCCCGCCCCAGCTCCCTTCCAGGTGTCCGTGGTGCTGTTGCTCCTCGGGATTCGACGCGCTTCTCGTCCCACCCCCACCCCGCCTGGGCCTCTGCTCGCGCCTGGCTTTCATGTGGATCAAGGCTGCGAAGATGACAGGCCTCCTGACTGATAGATAGATACACGCAGACTTCGCTGGTGATTTATTGGCTTTCTGCACCTGACGAGAACCACTAGGCCTATCTGAGGAGGGAAATATATGGGCTTTCCTGACTCCAAGTGGCAGCCCCGGGGCCGAGCATGTGATCTCAAGCTGGGCAGGAGAGAGCAGAGCTGTGCACCGGACTGTGTTTTGTAAGCGGGCCCAGGTCATAAAAGTGTCAGCACGCGATATATTTCTTGTGGAGGAGCGTCTCTGGGCTCTTGCCAGAGCCTTCTCTGGGCGGAGGAGGCCAGCGCCTTCCCTCTGGCGGCTGGCAGTCGGAGCTGGGCTGAGGGTGTCCCAGCCGCCTAAACCCCAGCCCTTTTGAGCTGGGTGCCCGAAGGTGGCCGTCCCTCCAAGCTGCCCCCACGCGCCCAGCTTGAGGTTTGGCTGGGATGGATGGCTGGGGCAACCAAGGAGCATCCTCATCCTGCATTCAGATGGGGCCCTGGGGACAGCTCAGGACAGGAGAGAGAGCTCTGTGCCTGGAGTCACAGACCTGGATGGGAATTCTGGACCTATTATTTATTAGATGGGGGAATCTTAAGCAAGTTACTTAATCTCTCTGGGTCTGTTTCCACATCTGTCAAATGGAAATTATAATAATACACAATAAATATGCTGGCGCTAATGATTAATTTGAAGTCCCTGGGTGGTGCAAATAGTTAGTAACTCTGCTACTAACCAAAAATTGTCTACTAACCAGCAGCTTGGCAGTTTGAACCCACCCTGAGGTGCTTTGGAAGAAAGGGCTGGCAATAGCCATGAAAACCCTATGGAGCAGTTCTACTGTGAAACACATGGAGATGCCATGAGTCAGAACTGACTCCACTGACAACTGTTGTTGTTTGTTGATTTAGGAAGTGAAGTTCCACCCAAGCTCTGAAGGATGAAGTTAATAGATATTCACCAGCTGAGAGGCGGGTCCCACAGTCTATGGTATGGGTTTTATGTTTTATGCAGTGGCAAGATGCTCAAAGGTCTCGCATAGAAGTAGTTGCACTTAACCGGAAGAAAAAAGGGGTAGTTGATCCAACTTTCCCTATAAAACCTTTCTTGTGGATGCCAGCGCCTCTGTAACCTTTCCGTATTTCTGGACCCAGTCATATACCGCCCTGTTCTCTAATTGCCCTGTCACTCAGTTTGCCTCAGTATTATATTCATAATATGTAACAGAGCTTCTGTTAAGACAGAGAGAAGATTTACCTTTTATGGCTAGAAGTAGAGACTCCAGGTCACCTGGAAGGATTTATTTTTTCTGGAGAAACAAGAAATTTGAAGATCCTTCCTGGTTGTATAAACATGGAGGCCTGCCTTGTCCTGACCTAGTGAGATTAGAGAACTTTCTGTTCCTGGGACAAGGTTGCAAGTCTTTAAGCCCTTTGGCATGCATTTCCATCCCTGGGGAGGAGCTGCACCAATTTGTAAAAGGAGCCCAGGGTCTTCTGGGAGAGAAGATGCTAAGGCTACGAACTTCTGCTTCGCAAGATTTGAAACTAGGAAGACCTGAGGGTGTGGACTGCGATGTACCCAACCATGGTCCAGGGACAGAGAATGGCAGTTGGGCCACAGAAATAAAATTAACTTAAGGAAAAGAGGAGCATGGGCTTATAACTCCATCTCAATACAATATTCAGAAAAATTATAGAGAAAGTCTGGTAGTCACCTGGCATGGTGTAGCTGATTCTGGAAACTTCTCCAGATCCAGTCACTTTGGCACAGTGCTTTTGTTTTGGGGGAAGATGGCTGAGCATGAGAATGTGAATCTAAAATGTCTATAACCAGGACATGCAAGTGAGGCACCCCCACCTAGGACATTCCACCAGCCTAACCCAAGTTTAGCTTCTAAACTGGACAAAATCAGTTTTTAAAGTGTCATCAAGGGCCATTAAGATGAAAAGCAGTAGTTGACTGATCAGACTCCAGGTCTTATATCTTTGAACTGCAAGTCCTCAGAGTCAGACAATTCAGAGTAAGGATGGGGGCAAAGAAGGTAACGCTGGATTTACTATTCATAGGGCCATTGGGGATGGGCTTGAAAAATAAAAGATAAAAATGGTTATTGTACCCAAAGTTGGTGAAGAAGGATTTATGGTTTTGACAAATACTGGTGTTTTCATCACTAACTGTTTTGTCTTCAGGTAGAGTACAGGCTTAATACTGGATTCACAGTACTCAAGAAATATTTGTTGGTTATTCTTTCATAGAACTCAACTCTACCATGATATTTGGAAACGGGCTAACTCTCTAAACTGTGTTTGCAATGATTTTTTAATTGTCTAAACTGCAACTATGCTCTGCCTTTGCCCTTCATATTTCCTGTTTTTCATCTCCTGTCCTGGTCCTGGAGAAAACGTTTTCTGGGTAGATGTTCTGCTGGATGATGTCATATAGGTGTTCAATGGTAAGAAGGACTGGCTGAAGCACGTAAAGCAAAGACACACACAGTGACAACAATACAAGCTACAATCTGAAGTGCATATTCATAAGCTCAATCCATAACCCTCCCTGCATCACCCTGGTGGGGGGTGGATCTGCTGTCCCTCCCCACACCTGGCCTCACTGCGTGCACACCCACAGGCAAGGGCAGCACTAGCCCCTGTTACCCCTCTGTGCACGTTAGAAGAAGGTGCCCCTCCCTGGAAGGACTAGTACCTTGCTGGGGCACATGGGCTGGGGAGCAGACCAAACCAGTTGCCGTGCTGTTAACTTCAACTCATGGCAATCCCATGCATGTCAGAGTAGAACTGTGTTCCGTTTGGTTGTTAATGGCTGATTTTTCAGAAGTAGATCGCAAGGCCTTTCTTCCAAGGTGCCTCTGGATGAATTTGAACTGCCAACCTCTTGGTTAGCAGCCAAGTATGTTAACTGTTTGTGCCACTTGGGGACCCCTGGGGAGCAGAACATAGGCTGAATTTCAGGCCTTACTTCTAGGGGATTCCGCTAGGGATCCCTGTATAGGAGTCAACCTGTACAACTATACAGAAGGCCCAGCCCTCAAGCTGTTCTTCTATGATCTACCTTACAGGTCCAGGCCTCTCTGGGGGTTCATTGTGGGAACCTTGGGGTCCACATCTGTAGGATTCCCAGCTCCATTTGCAATCTGTGTGATCTTGGACTTGTCAGTTCATCTTTCTGAGCTATTTTCCTTTTTTGTAAAATGGGGGTAGGGCTACTTCTCTCACAGAGCTTTGTGAGAGTGAAGTGATTCCCACCAAGCAATAATCTGGATATTCTCAGTCCATTCCTTTATGTATCTAAGGGCAATCCCGTTTTACAAGATGGAGAAAATCCTAAATCTTTGTGGTGGAAGGGGCTTTAAGCGATACCTGTGTCCATTTCTGGTCTTAGAGTCAGTAAGGAATGATTGGACAACATGGTCAGAGTGACAATCTCAGGCTTTGACAACAGCAAGACTTTTCTGTAGATGCTCAAGAGCCCTGGAGTCACCTCAGATCCTGCTGCCACAGGTTTCATCGCTGTGTCTGCTGTCCACCTCCTTTTAGCCAGCAGGGCCACGTTAATGGCCCCATGCTCAGAGCCTGCAGAGCAAGGCCAGAGATTTGTACGGCCCCCATCCAGACTCCCCAACACCCAACACAGGGCTTGACACCAAGCAGGACCTCAGTAAAGTCTATTGTGCTGGGCTGAGCTGAACAGAAGCTGCAGGGATGTAAATGTTCCATCGCTTCATTGTAAACCCACTGCCAGTTTGGAAATTCTCCCAGAAGATTTTGGTGGTACCTCTTCTTTCACTTTCATGAGTTGTGTGTACACAGCAACCTTCCTTATTTTTGTACAACTCATCCCTCCTTGACCGTGGCATGTAAAGTCCAAGAAGACAGTAATCCAAGGGGAGGTGCCAAGACACACTTGGTTCTGGCAAATTCTTGGATACCCTGAGACTCTCACTTAGCAACATTTCAACAGGAACTGGAAAAAAATGTCTAGGGCCCAGAGAGGAGGTCAAAGGAACAGCTTCATGTTTGATTTGAGGGCACAGGCATCTAAGAAGGCCAGCCTGGGAGAGTCTTCAGAGCCCAGCCATCAGGAGCAGCACAGAGCCAGCTAGAGATCCAGAGTTTCTCAGGGCACCAAATTTCCCTCTCCAAAAAGTGAGGGCACAGAGCAGAATGTTTAAGACATGGGCTTTGGAATGAGATAGACTGAGGAGGATGTGGCCCTGTGCAAGGAACTTAACATCCCTGACCTTCATTATTCAACTTTTAGCGACCCAAAAGTCCTGAAAGCACCACAGAAATATCTGTATGTTTTTCCCAGATGATAATAAGCCTTACATGATGCTAAATTTTCCACAAAGGACATTTTTATATTATCACATTATCCTAAAGGTTTGTTTTGTTTGTGCATGCTTTACACTCCTATATCAGTAATAAGAATAAATACATAAATACTTTTAAATCTTAAGATAATGAGTTTAAGTTACCTGATTTTTGTGTGTTCCACAGATGGCCATCTACAGTCAACACAAACCCACCCTAGAATCTATCGGCCCTTTGCCTTTAGTCAGTAACCCAGGAGGGCCACCGTTGTGAATTGAGATCAGGCCCCAGAAGATAGACAGCCTGTAGCCTTCCTCTAGTTTCAGAAGAACATTGTTGGGCTAAAGGCTTCAAGACATTTATCTTTCTTTGCTTTCTGTCACAGCCATTTGATATTTTAGATATTTTCTACCAAGAATCAGGAATAACAAAGATTAAAAATATTGAAGACAAAACAAAAGAACTCTGTAATGAGAAGGCCAATCTGTGATTTGCATCTTGGAAAAGAAATCAAGAAATCTGAGACTACTTCCTATTTGGTAATGGATTCTCTATGTGAAAATAGGCAAATCTTTTATACCAGAGCAAACTTTTGCTGTAAAGAGCCACCAGGGCTCCTGTAAAGAGTCAGATAGTAAATATTTAGGCTTTGTGAGCCATACACTCTGCATCAACTTCGCAACTCTGCCAGTGTGGCGTAAAAGCAGCCACACACAAATGAATGGGTGTGACTGAGTTCCAATAAAACTTTATTTACAAAAATAGGTGGCAGGCCAGACAGGCTATTGTTTGCCAGTCCTTGTTTTCTGCCATCTATGCCTCTAAGTGTAAAACAGACATACTAAAGCTTTTCCTCAGGACTGGGATTAACTACAATTAAGCACTCACCCTAGTCACCCCAAGGTCATGTCTTAGGAGGAGTCCTGGTGGGTAAAGGGACGAAGAATGAGACCAGGTCAGGTCAAACTCCCATGGTGAGGCCTGGGGTAGATGGGACCACTGTGATACACCTGTAGAACAATGCCTGGCACATAATTAGCCCTTTAATTTTTTGAATAAAAAAAACTATTTCATTAATTGATTGGTTTCTGGGAATGTGAGCTAGCTGTTTAGTTGTTCCAGAATGTTCTCAGTCTCCAGTCAATCACCAGATTCAACACCTTGAATTCTACAATGGACTCTCTTCCCCAAGGTCAGCAGTGCCTCTGATGGATTCAAATACTGCCTCAGCAGACCCAAACTGCTTTTGGGGGGCACTGTGACACAAGCATGTACTAAATTCCCTAATTCACAGCCCAGTGACCCTTTCCTATAACAAGCCCTCTCCCACCCCCTTGGAACAGTGCATTCAGTGAATGAGTGACCATATGATACTTACTGTTTCTAAGATGGCTGGAAGGTCTGCCTACATCTGAGCATCTTAGAACACTGTGTCCTTATTGCCCCACTGGTCAGTCCTGCAACAGGTGTACACTCGATGCCTAAGGCAGGTTGGGAGCTGAACAGAAAGGGCAACCAAACAGAGGGAAGATATACTTCCCTGTTTTCTGTGACTCCTCCATCACCTCTGTCTGAAGGGAAGTCTAGCTGGAGGGCTGATCGGGCAGATAGATTTCCAGCTCTGCTACATATTTCCAACATTACTTATCTGCCATGACTTATCATCTGTGACTTGACGTGTTCTACACACATGGACAGGTTGTACACATTAAGACATGCTTCCTGCATTAGGAGATTTCCCCCAGATTGAGGGCATTTTCCTGGTGCAGAATTGAAGACTGAGTTGAAGTTCTCAGATCGACCTCAACATACATGGGTCCAGAGGAGGTTTGGGGCCTTTTCTTCCCTTTGGGGTCCACTCCTGTTCTAAAGAGCAACAGCATTTATAATGAGGGCTCAATCTGGCCCAGAACATACTAGAGAGTGAGCTTGCTGCCTCTGCAGTAAATGACTTTTGTGTCCCTGATAACGATGTGTTATCTGGCCTAAGCGTGGCTTTCTTCCTCCTCGTCCACATGGAGAGAGGCTGTGGGCTGCAGCTCAGGGCTCACCTGGAACGCCTCCGGTTGTTGAAGGGTTGGATGGAGATTCTGAGACAACCTGATGGATCATCCCATAAACAGAGCCCGCAGGAAGGAAAAGAAAATTATGCCAGCAGAATGCACTTACGAGAAATAGATACATGCGGTGCAGGGAGAAATGCTTTGATATTAAAATTTTTTGTAACTTAAAAAGGCATGAAAAATGATACCGACCACTAACTAATCAACATTCCTTTGCGAATGCAGCTTCAGTTCCTAACCAAAAACACATCCCTGCTATTGTCTTGTCTGGATCCAGATGCAAACATGATTAATTAAGTTTTGGGCGAAGAGTGGGAGGGGGGTGGTGGGGACAGATGGCTTGCTGAGGATCATTTTTATACACAGGGCTGGGGAGAGTCCCTAAGGCTGGGTACTTGTTTTACCCCACATGGCAGGGCTTGCCTTCCACGCACTGACAGCCACAGATCACTACCGGGATGCCGGGTGAGCAGGGAGAGAAGCAGGCAGTAAGGAGAGGCCCTTAGTGTCCCCCTCCCTGTTGTCCATGCCCAGCACAGCATGGCACCCTAGCAAACACACACAAGATGCCTTGCAGGGAGACCTGGCCTCCATTCCTCACACTGCTACCAAGTAGTTTGGTTTCTTGGGCAAGCTGCCTCAGTTTCTTCATTTATCAAATGAGGGGTTGCATTAAATGTTCCATAAAGACTCTTCTATTTCTGGCTTTTTATTCTGGAGCCTGAAGTCCCTCACACAGAACAGGTGTTTAGCAGTTGATGACCAGGCTTGGCAATGATTGTCAGCCCTGGGCACTGGAGCCTGGCCATGTGAGGATGAGAAATGTGCCAGGTGAGCATCTCTAGGCAGGTGGCTAGCCTGGGGAGACCTGGAAAGCATGTCAGGAGTCAGCACACCTGGTTTCTGACCCCTGCTCCACCACAGTTAGCCTAATGACTTTGATGGAGACACCTGACTGCTAGGCACCTCAGTTTCCCCATCAGAAAACAGAAAAACCAGGCCCAACTTTCCCCTGAGGTATCATGAAGCTGAGCGGTGGCACTCTGCTCTGTTCTGGTGCTAGCAGGTCAGAGAGGACAGCGACCCAGAGCAGAGTTGTGTCTTCTCTGGGAGTCCTCTCCCCTCATAGGGGTCATAAGTCATCAATGTGCCCTGTGATTTAGTGGTTAAGTAGGCGGGATCTGGAGTCAGACTGTCTGCATCACCTCCCCCAATGTCCTAACCATTAGGCAAGCTACATACCTCCTTTGGGCCTGGTTTTCCTTATCTGTAAAATAAGTGTAATAATCATAGGACATACCTCATAGGGTTGTTGTGAAGGCTAAAAGAGATTAAATGTATAAAATGCTTTTAACTGTGCCTGACACATTCAGCAAGTGCTGGATAAGTGTTAGCTATTATTACTGAGAGCCCCTCTCCAGCTTCAGGTGCCCACCCAACGTCCATTCAGGGATCTTCTCCCAGGGGAGAGAAAGTGTAGCCACTCAAACCTTCAGCTGCACAGAGCAGGCTCATCTGTTCATTCATTGACAGCTACCACTAAGTGCCACAAGGTACCAGGTGCTTTGTTGAGCTTTGGGGAGACATTACATGGAGGTTACAGCTTGGCTGAGACCTGGGCTCTTGGGAAGAGCACACGGTGGGTATCTTTCCTGCACAGTGAACAGGAGCAGGCTAGTGCAGGGGTGGCAAAGTTTTATAAGGCCAGCAAGACTCTGCAGTATGGCTTCCCATCAGACTTTAAGGCCCTAATGTGGGGACTTGAGCCAAAGCCAAGACCAGGGCTTATGGAGATGTTTTACTGGGGGTTTTACTGCCTCCATCTAAAGCCAACTGATGGTGCTAGTGTTTATCCCTCTTTTGGTGTCAGCTGTGAATGACTAATTTTTTTGATCACTAACCACACCTTCTCAAACAATAAAACTATGGATTGCCTGGGTGTAGGATTGCTGAGAGATAAGACGTTGTTCAGGTAGCAGTCTCCCCCGGAGGTGTGAGTTAGAATCCCACTTCTGACACACCACCTTTTGAGGGAGCCCTGGTGGCGCAGTGGTTAAGCATTTGGCTGCTAACCAGAAGGCTGGTGATTTGAACCCACCAGCAGCTCTGAGGGAGAAAAGGCCTGTTTATCTGCCTCTGTAACAATTATAGCCTGGGAAACTCTATGGGGCAGTTCTACTCTGTACTATAGGGTCACTATGGGTTGGAATAGTCTCGATGGCACACAACAACAACAACATCACGGACTGCCCAGTTTAAGTTCTATAATTCAACTCCAGAGAAAAGAAGATGACTTTTACATGTGTGTGGTTTTGTCCTTGGGATCATCTTTGAAATATGCAGCATTCTCTTACCTAGCTGGGAAATCACTTAAAAAATATCATACCTAATCCATCTTCATATTTTCAGGTGGGAGTTTATTACTCCCATTACCCAGATGGACTAACTGAGAGCAGAACCAGGAGACAGCTTGCTCAGGGGCCCGGAACCACAGACCTAGCTTGTGGTGGGGCCGGGAATGAGTTCTAATTTCCTGCCTCACAATCCATTGCAACCCTGGAATGACCTTTCTAAGCAATGCTAGTGTCATGAATATACGAAATGGAGAATTTTGACTGTAATCCCCTGGACCTTGTCCAGGGCACTGAAATGAGTGTCCTACTCTGATGAGGTGCATTCTAAGAATTGTTTTCTGTTCTGAATATAATTTAAGGGAAGCAAATCTTCTTGGAGGCTCCAGGCTAATCCCTGCCCTTCTTCTCCGAGCCCCAGGGACAATGATTGCAATGTGTGTTAATGAAGATTTAGCCCCTACAATATGTGGGCACTGCTGGATGTTTCATAAAGGAACCGAGATGAGAAGGGATTTCCCTGGGAGGAACAGCAGGAGGATGGGTGTTGTTGTGTTGTTGTTAGGTGCCATTAAGTTGATTTTCAACTCATAGCAACTCCATGTGACAGAGTACAACTGCCCCACAAGGTTTTCTTGGCTGCAATCTTTACAAAAGTAGACTGCAAGGTCTTTCTCCTGCAGAGCCTCTGGGTGGGTTCAAACTGCCAACCTTTTGATTAGCAACTGAGCGCTTAACCGTTGTATCACTAGGGCTCCTTTGAGGATGGGTACAGAGAGGAAAGTTGGGCCTTCAGCCTGTACGTAAACCAGCACCAAAAGAGTGTTCCCCACCTCCAGCCCACCTACAAGGAAGCCTAAGGCCTCTAATGCTATGTTCATCAGCACCCAGGGGTTCTCCTCTCCTCATTAGAGAGCTCTTCTGCTCCCCTCCGATTTCAAAAGGCTCCTGATTCCAGCTGCTTCTTCTGACCTGGGACTTGGCATTGGTATTTGCACTTTGGTTTTCCCTGCTTTTTGTGCTCAAAGGCTTGGGTTTGGACTCACCCTTCTGGCACATTCCCTTCAAGACTATGTGTGGCAGGACTCTCCTCTGCTTTAGTTTTCCTCCTTTATGATCCAACTCCCAGCACTGAGTTGCTTGTCTGAGGCCCCGGATCTAGAGCATGGGGCATGTATGGATGAGGAAAGGAACCCCCAAGCTCTGGAATGCAGAGTCTTGGTATGAGGACATCTTCCTTCTTTGATGTGGAGAGACCTTAGAGCAGAACTGCCTAGCCTCAGGCCACTTGTCTCCCTAACTAAAGGTCCCACTACTCTTTGAGAAGTTCCCTAGGCTCTCCTCTGCTCCCTTTGAAGTCACTGTGTTCCTGGCCTCCCCATGTCTGTGTCTGTACAGACTCTGAACCTCCTGGACCCAGGAGAGCCCCAGCTCCCTCCCTCACCAACTGCACAGTCTGGGACAAGGCACTTAACTTTTCTAGGACTAGGTTTCCTTTTGGGTAAATTAAGGATAACTCCTTTACTTGGTGTACTGAGAACCAAGCAATATGCTAAACATTTACCACATTCTCTTAAATACTCACAAGAACCATATCAGGTAGATACCTTCCTGATTTTATGAATGAAAAGACTGGGTGGCTTAGGGTTAACAATCTACATGATTGCTTGTTATGGATTGAATTGTGTCCCCCAGAACATGTGTTGTGAACCCTAACCTCTATGCCTGTGATTATAATTCCATTTGGGAATGAGTTGTCTTTGTTATGTTAATAAGACAAGATTAGTGTAGGGTGTGCCTTGAACCAATCTCCTTTGAGATATAAAAGAGATTAAACAAGCAAGTGAAAGAAGCAGAGATGGAAGAAGATTGATGCCAAGCCACATGAAGATTGCCCAGGAGTAGAAGCTCAGAAGAGACAAGGACCTTCCTCCAGAGCCAACAGAGAGAGAAAACTGAGCCAACATAGAAAGAAAACTTACCCCGAGAGCTGGAGACCTGAATTCGGACTTCGAGCCTCCTAAACTGTGAGAAAATAAATTTGTTTGTTAAAGCCATCCACTTGTGGTATTTCTGTTATAGCAGCACTAGATAACTAAGACATTGCTATTGTGTGGCATTTATTCAGCAGAGGTAGTAAATCTTTGTCTTTACACTTCTTAAACAAAAATTTCTGCCTCAGCTGGGTGAATGGGTTATTGCAAAGTGGGGTGAAGAAAGAAGTTTCTAACCTCTCCATTCTTTCTGCACCAAGGGTAATCTTAGGGCCCGGTACTACCTTTCCGTAAAATTCAGTACAATTCAGAATACGCATGTTGATAATCCAACAGGTACAAGGCTATGCTAGGATATGCATGTCATTCAAGGACAAAGAAGATACTATTGCTGTTTTCAAGGAGTTTAAAATTTAATAGAGAAGATGAGAGAATAACTGGTTAGGTTTTTCTCAGAAAAAATGAGGAAAAATACCTCTTTTTCATATGCATCTTTGAAAACTGACCGAAGCTTACCCAAATTATATCTAGAAATAACTGCATTGGTTGAAGGTAGGTTGAAAAGACAATGAAGGTGTGGTGAGCAGTTGATGGATTTTAGCTCCACTGTGGACAGAATGGAATGCTTACAGAAGTTGGTAAATATTTGCTAGTCTTTTCAATGTAAGAGACAGAAAGCTTCTATAAACAGACTTTGCCCAGGGAAGATGGGAAAGAACCAACCATAGAGAAATAAAGGAATCATAAGGGTTTACAAAATTATTTTGTCAAATATCATATCAAAGCTAAACTGCTCTAAGATTGTATTGCTTAGCCTGGAATTAAATGAGTTAATTTATGTGAAGTGCTCAGAACAGTGCTGGTTTGATAGTATAGACTATGTAAACGTTTGTTATTATTATTAGAATCTTATTTGACATAGCTTTGAACACCAGAATGCAAAGGACTATTCTCCTTGTAAATCAAAATTGCCTATTTATTTGTTGGCATTATTATCAGCCTTTGTTTCAAGATCTTTCCATCTATAATCACTTGAGTAATCATACCAGGATGACTGGGAGGACAGTCAACTTTCCTCCACCTACTTTATCTGCATGACCTTCAATACTGAGATATTTTAGAGGTGTGGAGGATTTGGAAAAACTATACTTGATATTTGAGGGATCTTCACAGATACCAAACCACTTTCAGAAAAATTACCTTACTTAATTTTCATAGCAACCTTAAGAGAAAGGTATTACTATGATCCTTGTTTCTAAAACAGGAAAAGTAAGGAAAGCTAAATGGATTGAATCATTTCCCCCCAAAATATGTGTTGTGAACCCTAATCTCTGAAGAAGTGACACCTTTGAATTATGGTGTTGGTGAAGAATATTGCATATACCATGGACTGCCAGAAGAACAAACAAATCTATCCTGGAAGAAGTACAGCCAGAATGCTCCTTAGAAGCAAGGATGGCAATACTTCATCTGACATGCTTTGGACATGTTATCAGGAAGGACAAGTCCCTGGAGAATGACATCATGATTGGTAAAATAGAAGGTCAGCAAAAAAGAGGAAGACCCTCAACAAGATGGACTGACACAGTGACTGCAAAGATGGGCTCAAGCATAACAAAAATTGTGAGGATGGTGCAGGACTTTTGTTCTGTTGTACGTAGGATCGCTATGAGTTGAAACCGACTTGAGGGCACCTAACAACAACAACCCCAACAAGTCTGTGTTTGATAAATTAATATGCCCCATATTAACTATTGTTTATAGAGTGCCAACATAATGCCAAGAACTTTATACGTATCATCTCATTTAATCATAATAACTTTATGGTATCAGTATTACTGTCCCCAGTGTATAAGGCCAGAGAGATGAAGTTATCTGCCCAAGGTCACCCTGTTAATCATCAGTAAAGCCAGGATTTGTATGTATATTGACTCTAGTTTTCCCAGCATACCATTTATACCTTTGAATTTTAAACCATGTGACTACATTATTATCTATGTAACAATAAGTATAATTAAATAATAAAACTAAATTTCATGTGTTTTATAACCCATTACCCTAGTCTCCATATCCTTCCCGCACAAAAACACATTGATATTCATAAAGCATTGAATTTCTTGCCCATCTCTTCTTTACAGGTACCCATAAAGCACTGACCCCAGAAGAACCAGACTTCAGCTGCGGAACAGAGCTCTTCTGTCTTTTAATAGGGGTGAGCAGCAGTGTAGACTGAGATGGCATCATGGTCTGATGAACAAACAAACTATTAAACTCATGAGGTGTTTGTCCCTTAAAAAGCCTGAAAGACCAGCAGTTCTTTCTTTCTTTAGTTATTAAAATTGTTGGTTCATCACATATTAAAATACATGACCCCAGAGTTTGGACAGGATGGGGACATGGACAATATGTCTTGACAGACTCCAGGTACTGGTGGTGAGGGTAGGAGTACAGGCAGAAGAATAGTCTTTGCTCTCAGATCTCTGATGTCCCTTGAACACATAACGACTCAGCACTACTAGCTTCCTGTAAGATTTCCATGGCATTGTAGGAAGAAGAGATTCCTTCGTCTGAACAAAGAACAGGAAACAGAAATCATTGCTCTGACTGAATGAAGTCTAGGGAGTTAGATTTTCATCATATATTTAATGGCTGGAAGTGGGGGACAAAGGATTATTCCAAAACTGATTTTAGGGTTGGAAGGTAGCAGAATGATACTTCTAGTCCCTCTGATTCACAACACTGACTATTTTTCCAAAAGGAAATCCTGACACTTTCTTCAATATCTGTAACTATAGACTTTGTGAAAATAGAAACAATTTTTTTTTTTAAAGAACAAGAAGAAGAGGAGAATGGAAGAGATAGATGAGGTGGATTCTTTGTGAGTGTTTTTCATTTGTACATAAAATTATCTGTGTCACTAATTCAGGGTATATATATGGCTATATCCCTATTAATTTTCCAATTGATCTATAACCCATGCATGTTGTATTATCAGGGGGACTAGAATTTCATTTTTGAATCCTGCTCCCCAGCGTCTCATCCAAATCCTTAATTGTTTGATAGTTCCAGGAGTTCACTATGATAGATTACATCACTGGTCCCAATTCTTTACCTGTCTCTGTATCAGAATGATGTAGCTGAGCCCAGAATAGATCAACCAACCCACAGTTGACTAAGTAAGGGTTAAGTTAAGTAAGGGTTTACTGTTGTTGGTGGTTTGTTTTGTTGGGTTTTTTTCCCCCTTATTTTTTGGCCACTGATATTTTGTAGTTGTTATGCAGCATTATTGTGGTCATTATTAGCTGACCCATGGACCATCACCTCTCTGTTGAACTTAAGCCACCAACCTCAATTCTCCTTTTTCTCAAGGTAATTTCATTGTCAGGTGTTTCATAGCCCTTCCCTATCCCTGGACCTTGGTTGGGGGCTACCCTGGTCTACCTCCAGTGAATCCTTTGCTCCTTGGGAAACAAGGTTAAGATATCAGTTCCTCTTTTCCCAAAAGATTCCTGGAATCCTTTTGCAAATAGTGCATAACTCCTTGCCAGAACTTCCCTGCCAAGGAGAGAGAGAGTTTTGTGAAAGCCCAAAAAGCAAAAAGTCCAATTATATCCTTCTCCCTGAAAATTATAACCTGAGCAGCCAACTCTCATGTAACTAACAGGGATTCCTCAAGATCTGCCTTTACAGAATGCTGAAAGTTTCTCTGGCTGAAAAAAAGTCTCTGAAATTATACTGTATTATATAAATATAAGTCTTAGTGTAGTACCCTACTGTGTATACAATTATAGGGTAGTGATCTTACAAACTAATTTTACACTAAAGAAAACTTAAGCATAGATAGGCTATGTGTCTTGCCAAATTCAAACACCTAAGAAAAGACAGCCATGATCAGAACCAAGATTTTTCAGCTCCCTGTTCAGTTTTATTGACACACCATGTTGGGGTCTCCAAGGAAGCCCAATAAATAGCACCCCTCTATTCTTTGTGTGTTCTGTACAAAGTGACAAATAAAACAAAGCACTGGCTAACAGAGAACAAAAACACCACCTTTGTTTATGATAGAGGTCAGGTTGATGATGTGGCTGTCTGTTAGCCAAGTGGACCTGCCAATACTGGGCTAGGTAGTCGTCCTCAATCAAGAGGAAAAGCCCTTCCCTAGAACAGCAAATAGAAAGCCTTCTCCCTGTGGACAACTCACTCCCAAAAGGAAGAACTGTGGAGCTGAGCTGGGTATGCCTAGATCTATCAGTCAGCTATAATACTACATCTTTCATTGGGGAAATGTTAATAATGGAGTGGAAGATGCCAAGAGTAACATAAATGAGCCCCCTTTAACAAAAGGAAACATCATGAGTAGGGTAGAAGTGTACCAGATTTATTTAATATCAGTGTAAACTAGCCTTCATTAGAAAAGTCTGCGTCTCAGCCATCCCACTTCCAAAAAGCCAGGTAGATAGGTCTTCTTTCTCTAGGTTAACAAAGACAATTTTTCAAGCTAAACAAACAATTTTTCAGCCTTAAACAATGTTTGAGTTACTGGGAGATGGAGTGGGATGAGGTGTATACTGAACTATCCTAGAACCCCTGAAATCACACCACCATATTCAACCATCAGTTTTGCCTCTACATAAAGTTTACCTGGCTGACCTTGACACAAGGAAAATATGTGTTTTATCAATATGTTAGTTAATAAGAGATTGTCTTAATTCTAATAAAGTTACCGTTTCTCACATCACTCCCACCATTAGAGTAATGTTCTTTCAAATCCAAATTGATAAATCTTCTTCTAGAAAATTCCTCTGCTAGACAAATCTGGATCTTAAATAGGTTGCCAACTTAGCGTATTTCCAATCTGATACCAAACCCAGCTGCTTATTAGCTTCTCGCAGCCAATGCAGCTCTGAACATTTAAAGAATAAGAATTGATAGATGGATCCCCCAAACCAAGGCAGCAAAGATTACCTATTGCCAAAGCCTTTTATAAAGTAGATGGAAAGCATGAATGGTTCTCATCATATCCTGTCTCCACCATCTTGATTCATCTACAGTGAAAAGGGGGGAGGGTGTGAGTGTGGAAATGTGTGTGTGTGTGTGTGTGTGTGTGTGTGTGTGTGTTTCAAATTGCATTTTTTGGCTACATCTCTAGTGAAATGATTAAAGAACTTTAGCTCTTTTGCAACCAGCTCAGCCAAAAGTTTGACTATGTTTCGCTTTCCCAATATGGTTCTCATTTGCTTTCAACCTCATTCATTTCTTATTATTTGTCTTTCAGAGAAAAAGGCAGCAGGAAAAATCATCCTTGGGCTTTGCTAATTAGGGCTTGCATTCTTGCTGGTGTATTTCAGGAAGACAATCGGTTCCTTTTGCCCCATTCTCTGAAGAACCTTATAATGTGGTTCTATTCATTCATCAGGGCTCTGTGCTGCTTTGGGGCCCATCTCAGTTTTAAAAAAAAACCAAACCTATTGCCTTCAAGTCGATTCCAACTTATAGCGACCCTATAGGACAGAGTAGAACTGCCCCATAGGGTTTCCAAGGAGCTGCTGGTGGATTCAAACTGCTGAACTTTTGGTTAGCAGCAGTACCTCTTAACCACTGTGCCACCAGGCTCCCATCCCAGTTTGTTAGTCCTCAAATTCCTTTTCTTACGAAATGGAAGACATCGTATTTGTTTATACAACTAAATGCTTCTCTCTGCACAGTTCCAGCAAGCAACCAACAGGGTTATCTCATAGATCTTCATTGGGAAGAAGACAAGAAGCAGGTATTTTTATTTGACTTTGTGACCTTCATAATTAAGAAAAAGAAAGAAGATACGCACTAAATGTCTCACTCTCCCCTCGAAATGCTAAGCATTCTAACTCCAACTCCTTATTTACTTGGTATATGAGGTCCTGACCCATCTTAGGCTCAGTCTCATTTTTCATGATAGACAAAAATGAAGGCAGAGAACTTTGGGGTGATTTTCTCAAATATGGAACCAGATAGGAAGAAAAGCCATATGTCTGCCTTCTAAAAGTCTCTTTTCCTGTTCACATTTATGCCTTCTGGAAAGAAGACTGATGTGGTTCAGTCATGTTACCCAAACCCCTTCTGTCGTTTCAACCAAAATAAAATTTTCAGGCTTGGATTCTTTAGGTGAGAATGAATCCTTCAAGAAAGCTCTTGGTCTATTTATTTGATAGACACTATCATGTTCCAGGCAGCAGTGTGAGTGTTGCACAGATTCTGAGATGAACTCACAATCTCTATAAAAGAAACAGTGGTACAGGACAGATAGGGGCCAGAAAAAAGAGACAGAGAAAGGGATGAGAAGGAGGGGAGATCAAACAGCCTCCCTTCTGATGTTGATCTCACTGCTCATTTGTTTAACTGACTCTTTCTTTATGTATCAACTGAATTCTAAACTATTCTCCTCTAGCACTGTAGTCAGGTGTCTTACTTAGTTTGCTAGCACTGCTGTAACAGAAATACAAGTGGGTAGCTTTAGCCAACAGAAATTTATTTTCTCACAGTTTAGGAGGCTAGCAGTCTGAATTCAAGGCACCAGCTCTTGGGGAAGGCTCTCTCTCCATTCTGAGGGATAATCCTTGTCTCAGCTTCTGTAACCCCAGTGCTCCTTGATTTTTTTATGCTGTCACGTGGCATCTATCTTTCCGCCATTTGAGCTTGCTTCTCTGTGTCTAATCTGCTCTTTTTGTATCTCAAAAATCATTAGGATTAAGACACACCCTACACTGATATGGCCTCATTAGCATAACAGAAACCCTATTCCCAAATGGGATTACATCCATAGGTATAGGGGTAAGGATTCCAACACATATTCTGGGGAGGACTCAATTACATCCACAACACCAGGTGAGACAGGGTTATGGTGAACAGCCACAAAACAGCCCCATGCACCCTGAGGGCATGTGTGGGACAGGTCAGTGGTCAGTTTCTCTTGTTTTGACTGGGTGATGAGGTAGGTCTGAGCAACTGGACACATAGAATTTCCATCTGCTGAGATGGGGAAGCTTGCGGGGTTGATTCCTGGCATACTACTAAATTTAGAAGTCAGGAAAATGAGAAAGAACCAGCAAAGGAGTCTCGGAAAGAACAGCCAATGGGTGAGAGGAGAATCAAGAGAAAATTATGACCTAAAGGCTGATCAAAAAAGAAGAGTTCAAAAAGGTAATGATCTCTTGTCTCAAATGCTGCTGACTGCTCAAGATGAGAACTGAGAGTTAAACCCTGGATTTAGAGGTGACACTGACCTGAAAGATAAGAGCCAAAAGCATGCTCTAAATGGCTTCCAAAGAACAGGAGAGGTGAAAGTGGAGACAAGGATTATAGACATCTTTTGGAAAAAAAAAAACATCAAGGAAAACTTTTGGTATTTAAAGGGTTAGATTCTCAGTGACCTGTTTGTGTTCATGCTCTAGAATAATCACCTCCTTCCAGTCCCATAGGTTTTCAGTTTTCTATTACAACAATAACTAACATTGATTTAGTTCTGACTCAGTGCCAGGCACTCTTGTAATCGCTTTACACGCATTTTTCATTTATTTAATCCTCATAACAACACTTTAAGTAATTTCTATTATTAATTCCATTCTACAGTGAGAAAATGGAGAGGTTTCATAATCTGGCCAAGATAATACAACCAGTAAGAGTGGAGACAGAGCTCAAATGCAGTAAGATTGGAGACAGAACTCAAATGCAGCTAGACTGGCTCCAAACCAAAAAACCCAAACCCGTTGCTGTCGAGTCGATTCAGACTCATAGTGACCCTATAGGACAGAGTAGAACTACCCCATAGGGTTTCCAAGGAGCAGCTGGTGGGTTCAAACTCCTGACCTTTGGTTAGCAGCCAAGATCTTAACCATTGTGCCACCAGGGCTCCAGACTGGCTCCAGAGCCCAAGTTCTCACCCATGTTACCCTGTCCATGAGACTCGGTTCTTTGGTAGAACCAG
Source organism: Dugong dugon (assembly GCA_030035585.1). Classification (NCBI taxonomy): domain Eukaryota; kingdom Metazoa; phylum Chordata; class Mammalia; order Sirenia; family Dugongidae; genus Dugong; species Dugong dugon. The sequence goes on from CM057462.1 coordinate 161,833,139, forward strand.
CCTTTGAAACCATGGCGGCTCTGTCCTCAAATAGCTGTCCTGCTAGGCACCTCTCAGTTTCAGTTGCTGTAGCAATGGAGGGCAGAAGCTCACCAAAGTTCCAATTTACTCTGCTCTCAGCATCTGTATGAACTCTCATGCTGTGATTGTCTGCTGTCTGCTCTTTCCTATTAAACTTCCAAGACCATAGCCACTGCCCCCTGAGATGTGTCAAAAGCTCGAGTGATGGTGGTGGGCTGGTTAAGAAGTTGCAGGGGAGATCTAAGGGTAAGCCAGTCTGTTGGGGAGAAAAACGACAGTGCCCTTCAATCCTCTTGTCCTCTGGCAACAAGACCCATTGTTGGAACCGGGCCTAGGCTCTGAGGCCAGCATTCTTTAACTCTTCTGTTTTATCTTTCACAAGGAAAAAATGGAATCAGGAAGAGAAGATCTAAGTCTGAGGCCAGAGGAGGGCTTTAAGAGCATAAAGTGAGCAGGCTGGTAAATTTCCTCTGGATAAGTCTGTTTCCGTGCCATCCTGCTCCAACTGCCCCACCACTGGCCACTTACCAGTTTAAGATCTTAAAGCTATCATGCCATTGCTTCGCTTACCAGAGAAACACACTAAGCTGCCTCGCTTTGGAAAAAAAGATTGTTGTTGTTGTTGTTGGATGCCATTGAGTCAATTTCAACTCATAGTGACCCCATGTGACAGAGTAGAACTGCCTCATAGGGTTTTCTTGCCTGTAATCTTTATGGAATTAGACTGCCAGGTCTTTCTACCTCGGAGCCACCGGCTGGGTTCAAACTGCTAGCAGACGAGTGCTTTACTGTTGTGCTACCAGGTGGATCTACAAGCTCTTTGTGTGGTTTAATTATAACCAACACTCCTCTTTTTCTGCTCCCACTCTGCATTTACAGTGCCTCCACTTAAACCTTTCTCAGATTATTTTTATGTACTTCTCTGCCTTCTCCAGTGATTCTATGAGTCGGAATCAACTCAATGGCAATGGGTTTGGTTACAGGTTTTGGGGGACCAATACTCTGCCATGCCCATCTATCTTTTACATCCACACCCAGTACTTTACCTTATCAATCAGGATACCTTCAGCCAAAGTAACAGAAAACCTGACTCAGAATGGATTTAAATTAAAGGATAGTTTATTATCTTACAGGACAAGAAGTCCCAAGATCGAGCTTCACAAGACTGGTTAACACAGCAGTTCAATGACATCATCAAGGGCCCAGGTTCTGTCTCCCTTTTTCCTCTTCCATCCTCAGCATGCCAGCTGATAACCTAGGCTAGCCCCCCTCATAGTCACAAGCATATTATTATCTCAAGACATAGCAGTCTTCAGTGAAAGAAAAAGAGTTGTTGCTTTCAGGTGGCAGTTTGTAAGAGCAAGGAATTCTTTCTCAGAAGCTCTCCTCAGGAAACACCCCTCACATTCATTGACCAGAACCAAGAACTGATATAGAAAACATGCTTGCCATGGCAATACTTAATCAGCTTTTACCCCTGAGTTGACCATGGGACCAATTTTTCTAAGCATATAGCTGTATGGAAGAGGGTAGACACCTGAAAAAAGTCAAGGCTTTAGTAGCAAGGAAGAAGTTGAGGGAGAAGAGAGGATAGAATTGGTTTGTGCAGCCTACAGTATCTGATAAAATAACACGATTGCAAAGTTCACTGAATTTCAGCTCACCTTAGCCTAGATTATTTTATCAATTCTAGGAACAGAGCTGTGAGGGGATGGGATCAAGCTCAGATAGGTTTTGATGAAGAGAGGAAAGAAAACATGTAGGGAAGATTGGGGGTACCAGGCATTGCCCTGCTAAAGAGTGAATGCAGTGTGAAGTCTAACTAGGGAAGAGCAAGAAGCCAACGCTGAAGACCTTCTATGTACTATGTAATGCATTAGGTTATTCACACACATTATCCTATTTAATCTTCATAAAAAATCCTTCTAAAATACAAACTATTATTCTCCTATTACAGATGAAGAAATCAAGGCTCAGAAAAGCTGAGTAACTTGGCAAAGTTCACATTGTTAGCAGTGGCAGAGAGAGAATTCTGTTGCAGCTGACATGATTGCAGCCTTCCCACAAGGTCAAAGTCTCTAATGAATTTATAGAAACAGAGATCTCAGCCAAGCAAATAATGTGTTACTGATTGAGGCTTTGGGCTTTGTATCTCCAGGAAGCCTCCTGGTGAAGTGGACCATTTGCAAGCACCTCATTTGGTCTTCTCTAAGCCTAACTGAGCCAAGTGAGCCCCTTCCCTCTGGGCCACTGCTTTTCAAATGTTTCCACCAAAGTGTGCCTAATGGCAGAAGAGGGAGAAACTCAAGTTAGGGATTATAACTGCAGGAGACCTGGGAAATTAACTTTTCTTTGCCAATGCAGAGCATGTGTCAGCAAATCATCTAGGATGGGAATGATCTTAGGAAGCCTTTCACAGCTTCACCATGACCTGGAGCCATTACTTTGGGGAGCAAAAAGTGAGAGAAGGCTCAGCAGCCAGACCCAGCCTCAGAAGAGGAGGAAACCTAGACCAGAAGCAATACTAAGAAGAAAAAAGATTTCCAAGGACAAATTGAGAGAACATAACATGAGACATGGTGCAAGAGGTTACTTTGAAAAATCAGGCCTACTTGAACAAGCTGTTGTGGGGCCATAGCCTTCCTGAAGTGGTTTAGCCTTCAACAGAGGCTGAGAGAAGGGAGAAAGAACAGGTACAGGGAACAAGGCTGATTAGCTAACTGGGGACGGAGGTGCCAGTCCAGACTGGAGGGCAGTTGCATGTGTGGCTCAGCCTCCTGAGAGTGGATGGGCAAGGTCTTGGTAGGTAGGTTGCCTGGCTCTGGTCAAGAGGACCCACAGGCTGCATGTACAGACCACATTGCTAAAGTATGACCACCTGATACCTAGCCTTACTACCTAGCAGGCCCTGTACAGGTGAGTAGATTAAAAAAATAAACAAACAGAATGGGCCTCCTGTGACAGACTTCAACCACTAGCCCTCTAGAAATTATAGTTGGAATTAAGGGAGGAGCCAATGTAAGGAGCTGTCCAAGCCTAGAAAGTAAAAAAGTTTGATGAATACACCATTCCTCTCCTCTTACCTGACCCAGAGACCTTAGGGGGATGGGGGAGGGAACACCCCACTCCACCTAATTGTGTTGCCCCTGGTAGGGTACAGGAAGAGCAGCGGCAGACCAGCTAAGAATTCTGTCTGCCCTCCAGGTGACCTTTAACCTTCAATGCTGCCATGTTAGATCCAGAGTTTAGTGGCCATCTAGGACCCTCCTGGGATCATTGCCTGATTGAGACGGTTGAGGCCAGTGTAGGCAACTAGGGTCTCAGGGAGTAGTGAGAGGGACTCTGTCTATATCTAAGCCACCAGATCAATCTCTGGGGAGAAGTGGAGTAAGGCATGGATGCCACAAGTAAATAATGTCTTCACCTCGCTAGACTCTGGATAAGAGAATTTTGTTAGAAAAGTTTGGAAGAAACTTAAAATCTTTTTCTCAAAACAAGATGTCCTGAGGCTGAGGACGTTTTTCACCAGAATTCTGGGTTGGGGCTGGGATGAAAGCAGGGAGGTAGGCTGAGGAACAGCAGATTGGCCTGGCAAGACCTCTCCCCATGAGAAAGGATGCAGACAGAAAGAGGAACTGGATTGCCCTTTCTGGAGGTCATGGCCCTGGGAGGAAGGTCAAGTGGAGAGAATGCTGGAGTTTGAAAAGCCCAGGAAGCATGAGGGAGATGAGGGAAGGTGCTATTGATGTAAAATTTTCAGTAAGGTTACCAACTCCTGAAAATGCTGAGTATGGTTGGATTTCTTGTGGAAATCTGAATCTGATGTGGGGTGGAAACAAGAGGGCAAACAAAACAAAACAAACTGATAACATAAGGTCGGGAGGCAAGGAAATTCTTTGGAGAGATCAAGCTTCCTCAGTCCTGAGATTGAGGTGTGAGTCCAGTTTTACTGACATCTGTAAAGTGCATGGAGGCACAAGTGATATATCGGCTATCTACGCATAGCAATGCCAACTTTGCAGGTTCACTGTGTTCATTTGTAAGAGCCCTGGTGGGGCAGTGGTTAAGAGCTCCACTGCTATCCAAAAGGTAGTGGTTCAAACCTACCAGCCGATCAAAAAAAGATGTGACAATCTGCTTCCATAAAGATCACAGCCTTGGAAACCTTATGGGGCAGTTCTACTCTGTCCTATAGGGTTGCTATGAACCAGAATCGATCCAGCTGCTAACCTGGCCATGGAATGCTTCCTCCTTGGGACCCAAGGGGCTTCCCTGCTTATGGGAGGCTGACCCCCAGCCTTGCTTCCTGAGCATGTCAGAGAAAAGAAAGACTGTTCTAGGGCAATCTCTTCTTAATACAGTCCATTTATGATGGTGGCACAGTGGGGAGGGGGGTGTCAGTGATTAGGTTAAGGAGGAGGAGGGAGATTTCAAGAGAACAGGAGGATTGGTGAGTGTTAAGAGCAGGAAAGCGAAACCAGCCCGCAAAAAAAAAAAAAAATTAAAAATTGGCTGAAAACAAATTAGCCAAAAATCACTTTAGTAAAACCATTAGTTTGTTGAATGATTGATTTTCCAAATTAGCAATCACCAAATCCTTGTTTCTGTTAGCTACTGACAGAGTTTATAGCCAATACATGTGGCTTGTGATAGTTTCAACAGACTTCGGGGAATTTCCCTAAATTTAGTTTCCCTGTGGATTTGACACAGCCAGAGTCACTCGGTATTACAGAAGAATTCAGCATGAGAGAGCTTTGTACACATATACCCTTGACAAAAGAGTTGTCCCCACTTTCTGGGACGTTTGAGTGCACAGCTTCGGGCGGGATGCCTGTGAAGCAATAAGGAGCAGCCATTTTGGCCAGCAGCAATGCCAGATCAGCCAGGCTCATGCGCGCAGGGACAGACGTGGCAGCCCCCACAGGCAAGCAGGGTCCAGATATTGAAGAATCCTAAATATCAATTAGTGAGTTTGAGATTCCAAGGAGGCGTTGAGCACTGGAGTGACAAGAGTTTAGATGATGCCTGCAACAGCACCTAGCACACAACAGGCACGCAATAAATATCTGCCGAATGAATGGTCCTCCTTAAGACACCCCCACATTACTTTTCTTCAACTTAAGCAATAAGGTTATATATAAGCAACCTCCCCTCTAAAGCAAAAGTCAACTATACTGATAGAAGTTCTGCCCTGGTTAGGTTGGGGCCACAGCTGCATCTTTTTTATTATGGTACAGGGCTGGCAAGTGTTATTGTATCATTACCTTCATCATCAGCGTTTGATAAGTAGCCATCCTACAGAATGGTACATGGAAGGTGCTGGGCCCATTGCTCAGAGATTAATGGCTCAAAACTATACTCAGGTGCAAACATTTAAAACCTTGGGTGGGGTGGGGGGGGACATAACTCTTTGGTATCTAAAATTACTGTATAGTATTGGTGTTGTATAAAACAATGAATGTAAACCTCAATTTTATTTACTTCTTTCCCAACAATTTGGCTATTGGGTTATTATAGATAAGAATATAAGAATTTTAGAATGTGTTTAATTCCACTGAATTTAAACACTAGACACAAAATGCTAAGATCTCAGTTTAAAACCAAAGTTTGCCCCTTCTTAGCTGCATGACCTTGGATAAGATACTTATCCTGAGTCTCGGTTTTCTCAGCTGTAATGTTGTTCATTACATTTCCTCAGCATAAAATGTTGTTCTGGAGCTCAAATGATACCATTACGTGACATTTGAGTGAGGCACTCCTACTCTGCCCACACTGACAATTCACTCCCACTGGGACCTTATAATGTTATTTGGAATAGGTATGACCCAACTCTTCTTCTTGCTCCTTTTCTCAAATTATTAAAATAAGTATAATTAAAAGGAAATTACATTTTTTAAGAACTCTCTATATGGGACCAAATTGACAACAGCAGCTTGAAAGATTAGATAGGAACCTTAGAGGGCAGTGAGTTTATCTTACTGATGGAAGAACAACTCAGAAAAGGAGGGTGAGAATGGATGTACAACTTGAAGAATGTAATCGATGTCACTGAATTGTACATGTAGAAACTGTTGAATTGGTGTACGTTTTGCTGTGTATATTCTCAATAACAACAAAAATAAAATTTAAAAAAGGGAAAACAAACCAAAGAAAAAAGACCCGACACTTTAAAGGTTTTTGATCAATGCCTTTGTCTCATTCTCTGTATCTACCCTGATCAATACCATAGCCCCTAGCCAAATGTGGCTATTTAAACTTAAATTAACTAAAATTAAAAAGTCAGTTCCTGTCACACTAGCCACATTTCAAGTGCTCAGTAGCTACATGTGGCTAGTAGCTGCTGCATTCTGTATGAACATTTCCATTATCACTTTAAGTTCTATTGGCAGTGTTGCTTCGTATCATTTTGCCTGTGTCTTTCTGCATCTCTCTATATCATTATCAGATCCGTGGGAACCTGAGGAGACATATCTTTCCTTCTAGAATGTGCTCATTCTTTCTCTTGTCCCATCCGCAAAGCCCAACATCTAGCTGGGCTTCACACTAGGTTGAGAGACACGGAGTCTTCTCCTGGGCTCTGGACTCCGGCAGAGCTGAAGAACGCTATTTTCCATTTGTTGGAAGGAAATCCCAGGCCCATTGTTTCTGCGTCACCCAAGCTTCAGCCCCTGTTTTTTTTACAGGTGCTCCTGAGACTGAGTGAATGATAGTGATGACATGTTTAATGAAAGGTAAATATGGTCAGTCTCCAGCAGATGTACTCGGTGGGTGGGTGGATGGGTGAGTCAGCGAGGCGGGCAGCACGGGACCTGGAATTCTGTGGCTTTGCTCTGAATCTCACCTGACAAGTTGCTGTGCATCTAAATTTACCCTGTCATTCTGAAATCACAGCAGGTGGGAAACTGGGGGTCAAGATGCTATCAGCAGCCCACTTCAACTCCAGGACTACAGTGTGCTTGGAGCTGGAGCAGTTTTCCTTGGGTCGTTTTTCCAAAACGCCCTGAGAAGCACGGCAAAGCCATCCAGACCATCTCCTGGGTCGCTGCTGGCATCTAGCGTGGAAACAGGGAAGCAGCTTGCATTTATACGCCCAACAGCTCTCAAAGGGAGGGTCTCGACCAGACCTCACTCTGCACTGCAGGGTTTGGATTCAAACGCCCTGCTCTAACAAGAGTGGTTGCCGGCAAAAAGAGAGACCACAGGAATGAAAAGCCGTTTCTCTTAATCCATCCACACATCACCCATAACACTGGTTCTCAACACTCTTAGATCCAACACCCTCTTTTTATAACATATATTTTGGTTACTGTCCCTTTCAAACCAAAAAAAAAACCTGTTGCTGTGGAGACGATTCAACTCACAAGGACCCTATAGGACAGAGTGGAACTGCTCTATAGGGTTTACAAGGCTGTGATCTTTATGGAAGCCAACTGCCACATCTTTCTCTTGAGGAGCGGCTGGTGGGTTTCAACCGCCAACCTTCCTGTTAGCAGCCAGCCACTTTAACCACTGCGCCATCAGCGCTCCTTTTGTCCCTTTTATCATCCTAAAGTTAAATTTATAGATAATATAACCTACCTAAGGAGCCCGGGGGAGCCCTGGTGGCACAGTAGTTAAGCACTTTGCTGCTAACCAAAATGTCGACAGTTCAAATCTATCAGCCGCTGTTCAGAATAAAGACCTGGCGAACTTTCCTATAAAGATTTCAGCCTAGGAAATCCTATAAGGCAGTTTTACTCTGTCCTGTAGGGTCGCTAAGAGTCAGAATCAACTTGATGGCACACAACAGCAACAACATAACCTACCTATGAATATTATTATAAAAATAAATATATTGCCCTAACTGTAATATAAAGGTGTCAACATAGTAATATAATATAAAAATATGTATTTCAATAGTATATATTCAGACATGAATGAACTAGAACACATAATTGGATCACAAGCTTGTGCCTACGTAAAACGACTAAGCCTGAATTGAGAAGTAAGAATACTAGAAGCCACTCTGTTCAAGAAATGCAGGAAAATAAAAGAGCAGGAACACAGGTGCACGCTAGAATAAAACTTTACCTTTGGATAAGTAATAACAGACCAACCATACTATTTGTAAGAGATGAAAGGTAAGAGATAAAAGGAAATAACCTTGTTTGAAGACAAAAGATGTATTTTACTTTGAGTTAATGGAGAAAGGAAAAAAGTAAACGGATACAGGAGGCAAGACTCAAAGAGAGATTGAGAATTCAGCGGCGGCATTCTAGAAGCATCTAAAAGAAATGCAGGCCTTCTGAGAATCCATGGAGATACGGAGATGAGGGATGAGAATTTCCCACTCTTTGTGAGGTGAGGACTACAGCCAGGTTCATTTGTTATTTAATATTGAAGAGAGAGGTGCGCCCATAAGACCAAAGGACTGGGAAACCCAGGAGACTGAAACTTGGGTCACAAATCACAGCCCAGTTAGTATTGCTGTCACTATGTGAGTTTTATCAGCAAAATACTGGGCCTGCTACATAGTAGGTGCTTAACAAAGGTTGGTTGTCATTTGAATGGGTCTGGCACTTGGTCAGGAAAACACTAATTGGAAATGAAGAGACACTTCACCAAAGAAGACATTCAAGCGGCCAACGGACACATGAGGAAATACTCGTGATCACTAGCCATTAGAGAAATGCAAATCAAAACCTCAATGAGACACCATCTCACCCCGGCATTACTGGCACGAATCAAAAAAACTGGAAATAACAAATGTTGGAGAGGCTGTAGGGAGATCGGAACTCTTATGCACTGCTGATGGCAATGCAAAATGATACAACCATTTTGGAAAATGATATGGTGCTTCTTTAGAAAGCTAGAAATAGAAATACCATACGATCCAGCAATCCCACTCCTAGGAATATACCCTAGAGAAATAAGAGGTGTCAGATGAACAGACATATGCACACCCATGTTCATTGCAGCAGTGTTCACAATAGCAAAAAAGATGGGAACAACCTAGATGCCCATCAACAGATGAATGGATAAACAAACTATGGTACATACACACAGTGGAGTATTATGCAGCGATAAAGAACAATGATGAATCTTTGAAGCATCTCATAACATGGATGAAACTGGAGGACATTATGCTGAGTGAAATAAGTCAATCACAAAAGGACAAATATTGTATGAGACCATTACTGTAAAAACTCATGAAAAGTTTTACACACAAAAAGAAACAATCTTTGATGTTATGAAGGATGAGAGGGGTGTGGGGGAGAATACTAAATAGACAATAGATAAGTGGTAACTTTGGTGAAGGGCAAGACAGTACACAATACTGGGGAAGCCAGCACAACTTGTACAAGGAAAGGTCATGGAAACTCCACAGACACTTCCAAACTTCCTGAGGGACTGAATTGCTGGTCTGAGGGCTGTGGGGAACATAGTCTCGGGGAACATCTAGCTCAGTTGGCATAACACAGTTTATAAAGACAATGTTCTACATTCTACCTTGGTGAGTAGCGTCTGGGGTCTTAAAACCCTGTGAGCAGCCATCTAAGATACTCCACTGGTCTCACCCCTTCGGAAGCAAGGGAGAATGAAGAAAACAAGATACAAGGGAAAGATCAGTCCAAAGGACTAATGGACCACAACTACCATGGCCTCCACGAGACTGAATCCAGTACAACTAGATGGTGCCCGGCTACCACCACTGACTGTTCTGACAGGGAATGAACAAAATTCTAACTCACAGAAAAAGACCAGACTTACTGGCCTGACAGAGACTGGAGAAACCCCAAAAGTATGGCCCCTGGACACCCTTATAGCTCAGTAATGAAGTCACTCCCAAGGATCACCCTTCAGCCAAAGATTAGACAGCCTCGTAAAACAAAATGAGACTAATGTGGCACAGCAGTCCAGGGAGGACAAAGACTAGAAGGCAGGAAGTTGACAGGAAAGCTGGCAACAGGGAACTCAAGGTTGAGAAGGGAGAGTGTTGACATGTCATGGGGTTGTTAACCAATGTCATAAAACAATATGTGTACTAACTGTTTAATGAGAAACTACTTGTTCCGTAAAACTTCATCTAAAGTGCAATAAAAAATAAATAAAGTTATGCATTTTCTTAAAAGAAAACACTAATTGATGCTCTTGTATAACTTAGGTAAGTAGTCTACTTATTTTTGAGACTCTCATTTATTGAGCACCTGCTGTGATAGGTGTTCTATGCATATTACCTAATTCTTATACCAGCCTTGTAAGGTTTGTATTATTATCTTCACTTCAAAAGGATGAAAACCCAGTGTTATGGATTGAATTGTCTCACCCCAAAAGTGTGTGTCAACTTGGCTAGACCATGATTCCCAGTATCGTGTGACTGTCCATAATTTTGTCATCTGATGCGATTTTCCTATGTATTGTAAACCTTACCTCTATGATGCTAATGAGGCAGGACTCAATCTACAAGATTAGATTGTGTCTTGAGTCAACGTCTTTTGAGATATAAAAGAGAGAAGCAAGCAGAGAGATAGGGGAGCTCATTAGCCCCAAGCAAGAAGAGCCAGAAGCACACACATCCTTTGGACCCGGGAAGCTTCTAGACCAGGGAAAGATTGATAACAAGGACCTTCCCACAGAGCCAACAGAGAAAGAAAGTCTTTCCCTGGATCTGGCACCCTGAATTTGGACTTCTATCCTCCTAGATTGTGATATTTCTGCTATAGCAGCCATAGATAACTAAGACACCCAGGTTTGGACAGTTAAATAAGTAACATGGTCAAGTTCTTGGTAGCATGCGGCAGAGCCAGGATTCAAATGCAGCTGTACCTCATTTGAATCCCACATCCACCCCAGTAGGTAGGTGGACAAAGACAGGAATTATGTTCTCACTTTTGTTCTGACTAACTCCAGGCCAAGAGAAGTGATGTGACTTGCTGGATGCTGTGTAGCTAGTGCGCAACTTCCCTCTTCTGCCTGCAAAACTTGTATGTTCTCCAGGGTGCACTCATATCTTATAAATAGGTTTCAGGAATCTCTGATATCAGCCACAATCTTATACTTAAATTATACTTAAATTAAATTAAACTCTACAGGCAGGATATAAGCACAGTAATTTATCAACTGTTTCATAATAGAGACCAGAAATTGAAACGTCACATAAGGCATTTAGTTAAGATCTGTACTCAGTATGGGAACAATTAGCTAACAGACTGCAAATAAATTCTCTGATTACTCTCAGGGATAGTATAGTGACTTCTTACAAAGCCATGCTTGGATATGAGGGTGATCTGGCTTGAACATCTGTCACCAAATTGGTTGCTGGGTTTGATCCTGCAGGGCGGGCTGAGCTGTCTTCCCCCTCATTGCTCCTTGAGCATCCGTCCTAAATTTGCATGCTGGGTCTAAGGTCCCAACAAGTGGAAAACTCTTCTTCTATCAAAGATATTTAACTATGAGGTATCTCTTGGGGACAAAACTTTCCATGTAATCTGTTTGTAAGGACCAATTCTATGGTTGGTTCTTAAAACGGTTCTGTCTAATTAGTGACTATGAGCTATTAAAATGAAGCATGTTGTTGTTAGGTGCTGTGGAGTCAATTTTGACTCACAGCAACCCCATGTGACAGAGTAGAACTGTCCCATAGGATTTTCTAGGCTGTAATCTTTATGGGAGCAGATTGCCAGGTCTTTCTCCTGCAGAACCTCTGGTAAATTTGAACAGCCTACCTTTTGGTTAGCAGCCAAGAGCTTAACTGTTGTACCACTGGGGAATCCTGAGAATGAAGCCTAAATGAAATGAAATAACCAGAGCTCTCATACTCTGCTGGTAGTTGTTTAAAATGGTACAATCACTTTGGAGAACTGTTCCTTACAAAGTTAAAAATACACCTACCATGTTACTCAGCCATTTTACTCCTAGGCATGTATCCAAGAGAAATAAAAACATGTTCACACACACAAAACATTGTACAAGAATGTTTATAGCAGTTTTATTCATAATAGCCCCCCAAACTGGAAACAACCCAAAAGCCCACCAACAGGTGAATGAATCAATAGTGTTCTGTTGATACAATAGAAAAATACAGCAATAAAAATAAAGAATTAACTACTCATATAAGCAACATCATAGAAACCCAAATGCATTTAGTTGGGTGAAAAACAGCCATTGACATATGTATAGTTATTAATTGATTCCATTAATTTAAAGTTCTAGAAAAGGCAAAACCTTTTGGTGATAGAAATCAGAACAGTGATTACCTCTGGGAGTGGGAGGGTACTGACTAGAAAGGGACAAGGAAACTTTTTAGGGTGATGAAAATGTTCAATACCTTGACCGTGGCAGTGATTACATCGGTTTTACCAAAACTCATTGAACTGTACACTTAAAAATGGGTGCGTTTTATTGTATGTAAATTAGATCATGATTTTAAAAAATGAAAACTGAGACTATTTCAAGGAGCCTTGGTGGTGCAATGGTTAAGTTCTTGGCTGCTAACCAAAAAGGTAAGTAGTTCGAACCCACCAGCAGTTCGGTGGGAAATAATACCAGGCAATCTGTTCCCATAAAGATTTCAGCCTAGGAAACCCTATGGGGCAGTTCTACTCTGTCATATAGGGGTGCTATGAATTGGAATCGACTCGACGGCACACAACAGCAAGACAGTTTCGGCTACTTGGAGACCATAACTGTGTTGTTTCCACTCCTATCTCTCTTCTACTTCTTTTTTCCATGCCTTAGGCCTTAAATGATCAAGAATCATGTAGTCAACCCTCAGTGGAAGTAATTGTGGTAGGGACCTGGGGTGACTGGGGCCAACCATAGTTAAATGTTTAAAGTTATAGTCAGCCCGTGATTCTAGGAGGTGGATTAAGCAGGTTGTGGATCAGATAGGTTTGAAGCACAACAAATGATTGCTGCCACTTCCCACCCAAGTAAAGGACGAGTAGCCAGGCAACATGTTCATAGAACCTGAATAACCCTAGTTCAGAAAATGTACCCTGAGCACACACAGAAGAGGAAGACTTTCAGGGGAAGACAATTTGCACATTCCTTGTTATAAGGGAAGAGAAGGGCAGTTTCAGGCCTCTCTCTTCAGTTGCTTTTCAGAGGCAAGGAAGGTTCCCCTTACGCATAGAGGTACAGAAGGCCCAGTTAGTCCATTTGGACCTACAGCAGTCCAGTCAGCATTCAGAGCCACCTGGGAGTCTAGTGTTCTCTATGAGAAAGGGGCTGGGGGTCTGATCAGAAATTTAGGATTTCATAAAGCTACTCTCCATGAAGCTGATTTTACCAACATGGACCTAATATGCTCACCTGGAGTTTGGCTCCTGGATCTGCTGAGGTCCTTGTGGGTTCAGAATTCTGAACAGCAATCAATATCCCAGGAACCAAAAATGTCCTGACCTTTGCACTAAACTCGCCCTAGTCCTCCCACAGGACCCAGAGCAGGAAACAAAGAGGAGGGAGGAGCTGAGTAAGGACGGGAATGATTGAAGCTGACAGCCATTCTATGCCTGCTTCTCCTTCTGGGAATTCAAATTTTAACCATGTTCTGTAATGCCACAATAAAATATCATCATGTGTCTCCTACATGCCAGGCTCTGTGCTGGGCAGTGGGATTCAAAAATGACTAGAACATGGTTCTTGGCCTCAAGGAACCCAAAGCCATGATGGACCCAGTGGAATACAGCGTGGTGGGTCTCTCTCTCTCTTTATGTCTCTCTGTCTCTCTCTCTCTCACACACACACACACATACACACACTGCCAGCTCTTTCCAGCAGCATCAGAGAAGGCTTTATGGATGAAAAGACACATTGACTGAGTCCAGGGACGGATTTTTTCACCACATCAAAGATTCTGCTTCTAGGTATGGCTGACATCTGTCTCTCTCCCAACCCCGCAGCATCTTCCTACAGAATCAAAGCCTTTTTTCAATTATTAAGTCCCCGACAGGGACGGATGACCTAGTAAGCAAGGTAAGCATGGGCTTACTTGTGCTTATTTACTAATCTGTAGTGAACAATTTCAAATGGGTTTTGCTTTGATGTGATGTGGTGAAACCCATGTGAAATTATTCGCTACAGACTCGTAAGTAAGCACAAGTAAGCCTGTGCTTACCTTGCTTATTGGATAATCCACCCCTGACTTAGTCTTAAGGATGAGTAGGAGTGATAAGACTATCCCAGGAAGAAGTAACAGCAAGCACAAGGCACAGAAGCATGAAAACAATGTGCTTTGGTGCAGAGGCAAATGTCAGCCAGCGAGCTGTTAGAAATCTTCCAATGACACAGACAATCTGTAAGCATTCCTTACCAGCTCGGCCACTGGTCTCCTGCTTCTCACAGCTCTAGGTTCAGCAGGTCTAAGGCCTCAGCTGAATACCTCACTCCAGCTCATGTAAGAGCAGGGCCTGTGGGCTCAGTTTCAAGGACTGAGATTGGGAACAGAAAATAGAGTTTAATTTACACTAAAGGCCCAGCTGAAATGCCTGCTTATCCAAGCGGCCTTCCTTGGTCACCCCAACCAGAAGTGATCTCTCCCTCTCCTGATTCCCTATAGGCAACTCTCTGTATTATTAATTAACAGCGTAATAGTTAAAAGTGTAGAATCTGGGGCCAGGTTGTCTAGCTTTGAATCCTGGCTCTGTTGCTTGCTAGCTATGTGATCTTGGGCAACTTATTTTTTTTTTCTGTGCCTCAGTTTCCTTATCTGAAAAATGAGGATAATGGCTAACCCTACCTCATGAGTTAATACATGTAAAGTACTTAGGATACTCCGTGGAAGCATAATAAATGTCTCAAAATGTTATTAATTATTGTTATTATCTAGGATGCTACTAACTACCATTTATTGAGCATTTACCAGTACTAGGCACAGCGCTAGGCCCTTTGCACACATTATCACAGGTCAGCTGTGAGGCATGCTGGCTTCTGAGCACAGAGAATGCTACAATCTTAGATAACTTTAAGGAGGACATTGTTGCTTTCTTAATAGAAAAAAAAGTTCTTTCTTGCTTCAGCCTTCTGTCCCCTGCTACCAAATTGACATGTAAGTTATGTCTGATACCTAGAGACAGCTGTAACTATTACCATCCTGGGGCCCTTTTGAACTGGACAGTTGCATTGGGCTGAGGAATAGCCTCCCTTCTGAGGTGGCTCACTTTAATATTGGCCTTCCGTTCTTTAACTTAAATGAATTAATCTCACATGGAGGAATGTAGGGCCGCAGGAAGAGCTATTTAAGGTGGGGCCTTTTGCAGCATCTCTTGAATTCCAGAGGATGGGTGCATGGGGAACACTGGCCCAGTCTGGGATACTACACTGTTCTACAGTGCAGCCCCGGCAGGCTGGGAGAATATTTCAGGACAAGACTGTGAAGAGAAGTTGGTTTCATTCAGATGGCCATGTGGTGCCTATTGAGCAATGTAGCTACTTAAGTTGGGTGAAGAGTGAGAAATGACAGGTCATTTCTGAGCAGTCAAAAGCCAGCCTTTTAGGGGACAAAGTGGAACAGGGTGAGCAGAATGTAACGCCTGAATCTCCCGTGATGGAGTTGATGGAGGGTGCTCTAGGCCCTTGTCTTCCCTGCTGCACAGCCCAGCCATCCATCTTGGCTGAGCTAATTCCGGAAGTCAAGATGAACCCTGAACTTTGAGTGACTATGTTAAAGCTCATCAGGGTTAAAGACCTACCTGACCCTTGGTATCAGCAATCAGGTTAGTATAAACTTTGACTTGTTGAAACTTGAAGCCAACCCAGGCCTGAACAGGACTAAGTCAAACCAAGAGGCAGTTTGTATCTTTCTGCAGCCACTGAACCTCTTTTGGGCTACAAGCTCCTCAGTAATGGATGCACCATGGTTGAGGCCCTGGTGCAACTGCATGGAGTGAACACAGTAGGGGCTGGGGAGACAGCCCAAAGAAAAGTTTGCTGGAGAGCTTGGTTACAGGCCAGTGGCTGTTATCATGGGGCTGTATTGTTTGCCATTCTTTAAAGGTCTCCAAAGTAGGAAAGAAAAAAGTATCCCTCCAGCTGCTGAGTTTGTTGCATAGGTCAGATTTGATAGGAAGCAGATGGAGTTTCTGGGCATGGATGTAAGCTAGGTAGCAAAAGATGAGTTTATGAACCTTCCCAAGATCATGGAGAAAGTCAGGTGCTGGGTACAGGACAAGAATTCAGGACCCCAGACTCTGCTGGGTGTCTGGGGTCATGGGTGTGTGTCCCTTCGTGTAAGATGATGTGGGATCCACAATCAATAGCCTGTTGATGTGAGTGCCATTGGCATCCTGGGTTTGGTTTGTATTCTTTAGATAGTTTGTGTTAATCCAGGATCAAACATAACTTACATGTCAGTTTGGTAGCAGGGGACAGAAGGCTGAAGCAAGAAAGAACTTTTTTTTCTATTAAGAAAGCAACAATGTCCTCCCTGAAGTTATCTAAGATTGTAGCATTCTCTGTGCTCAGAAACCAGGATGCCTCACAGCTGACCTGTGATAATGTGTGCAAAGGGCCTAGCGCTGTGCCTAGTACTGGTAAATGCTCAATAAATGGTAGTTAATATCCTCCTAGATAATAACAATAGTTAATAACATTGTGAGACATTTATTATGCTTCCAACGAGTATCCTAAGTACTTTTTACATGTATTAACTTATGAAGTAGGGTTATCCATTATCCCCATTTTTCAGATAAAGAAACTGAGGCACAGAAAAAAATATAAGTTGCCCAAGATCACATAGCTAGCAAGCAACAGAGCCAGGATTCAAAGCTAGACAACCTGGCCCCAGATTCTACACTTCAAACTATTACATTATAATTATAAATGTTATGTAAATAGTTGTTATAGTGTATTGTTTAGGGAATAATGGCAAGAAAAAAGTCTTTTTTTTTTTTTTTTTTAATATTTTCAACAGCAGTTGGTTGAATCATGGATACAGAACCCGTGGGTATGGATGGCCATCTGTAATACTTTAATACTTGAGAGTCTGTTATGTGCCAGGCACGGTTCTACCTAATACCAGCACCTTGTAAATATTAAGTCATCTAATTCTCATTACAGGCCTATGTGGTAGATGTGATGAGAAAACTGAGGCACAGAGAAATTAAGTAACATATGAATTAGTAAATGATTGCAAATTTAAACTTAGACATCGTGCTGCAGGGTCTGCATTCTTAACCACCACATTGCACTATCTCCTGGAAGGAAGGGATGTGGTCCTGGCTGGGGAAACGGCAATGGAAGGTCTAGATCAGGGGATGTGAGCTGGCCAGGTAATGTGACAGCTGACTGTGGGCATGCCTAGAGGCTGATGGTGGAGTGGTGAAGCTGCTATATAAAAAGGAATGAAATCAGTCTTAGAAGAAATACAACCAGAATGTTCCTTAGAAGGGAGGATGGAGGGACTTCAGCTCGCTTACTTTGGACGCATCATCAGGAAAGACCAATGGCTAGAAAAGGACATCATGTTTGGCAAAGTAGAGGGAAACTCTCAATGCGATGGATTGACACAATGGCCGTGACAATGGACTCAAACATACCAACGATCATGAAGACGGCACAGGACAGGGCATCATTTCATTCTGTTATACGTAAGGTCATCATGAATCAAAGCAATTTAACAGCGACTAACGGATTAGGATGGCTTTGAAAAGAATTTCTGAGGTACTAGTGCCATCTAGTGGGAAGACAACAATAGTCATTACCCTCCAAGCAAAGGCAGGATGATCCTTGAGAGAGGAAGATATGACAAATCAGCAGGAAAGTTGTTTTTTTTTTTTTCACTCCAGCTACAGATTCTAAAAGACATTCAAGTTCCACAGCTGTGGTCATCAGGACAGATGGTAAGGAACCCACGATTCCTACTGGCCGCCATATGATGGTTACAGTCTGCCTATTACTGCTTTGGGCAAGTTACTTAACCTCACTTCCTCATCTGAAAAATAGGGAAAATAATACCTGTCCATACAATTGCTTTGAGGATTAAATGAAATAGTGCGTGTAAAGTGTCTGAGGCATCTGAAACCAGGTGCCAGTAAATCAGCTTCAACTCATGGTGACTCCATGTGCGTCAAAGTAGAACTGTGCTCCAAAGGGTTTTCAACAGCTGAGTTTTCAGAAGTCAATTTCCAGACCTTTCTTCAGAGGGACCTGTGGGTGGACTTGAACCTCCAACCTTTCAGGTAGCAGCTGAGCACGATAACCATTTGATCCCAGGGACTCCTGGCGCATCAGGAGCACTTAATAAATGTTAGCCATTGCTGTAAAACTAAGAAGCATGACAAGAACTGGGACAGGTGCAGAGAAGAAAAGACTTGGAGAAATTAGAAATTAATTAGTGACCTTTAGTCAACCCCATAAGACTGTTTTTGAACTCTTTTTTCATGTATATTCTTATGTTTGTCTTTCCCAGCCTTCTGCCTACATTAGCGAATCATTTCTTCACTCAAAAATATTAGTGGTTCTCCCTGCCTCTTACATTAATCTAGACTCCCGAGTCAGCTCTTCCAACTGCCCTGGGCTGGGTCCTCACCGCTCTCTTGTCCACCGGCTTCCAAGCTGTGATTGCTCCTCTCCCAGCACCATGTCATCTGCCCAAACGAGCTCTTCCTTTTCCAACACTGGGGCTTTTGTAATTCTCTCACCTGAAGCCACCCACTCCCTTCCTCTGACCATCATTGATGAAGAAAGGACAACAAATGGTTTGGGAGTATGTAAGTAACCAGTTTGTTTTTGTAATGAGCTGGAGGTAACTTTGAGGTAAATTTGCAAAGTAAACAAAGCTCTAACCTTGCTCAGGCCTGGCTGCTCATTTACTTCCTAGCCAGTTATCAGTCGCTGTCAAAAAATTAACTTTTACCCTTGAACCTCTTCTGTACACACGGAGCTGTGGGGTAGTGACCTACTGTTTCCTACCACACACAGCAGTGAGCCAAGCTTCCACTGGCTGCCTGAGACACCACTTTTCCGGAATACTGGAAGACGCTAGAATCAGGTCCACTTTTGGGTGTATTTTGCGTGCTTGGAACTGGGGAAGGAGATCAACTAGTAAGTAGAGCAAGAATAGAGGCTAGAGACTGTTGTGAGGCGTCTTAAGAGCTGTGACTTCACAAGGTGAGAGCTGTGGCAAAGAGGTGTCATGCAAAGACAAGTAGAAAAGAACAGTGAGGGGCCTGGCAATGGAAGGTACCTTTCAGAGTGACTACAGGTGGAGAAAGTTAGTCTTACAAAGTTGTCTTAGACCCACATGGTGGAATACATATAGATGTCCTTATGAGGAAAAAAAAGGAGCCCTGGTGGCAGAGTGGTTAAAGCATTCGGCTGCTAACCGAGAGGTCGGCAGTTCTAACCCACCAGCCACTCCACGGGACAAAGACGTGGCAGTCTGCTTCTGTAAAGATTACAGCCTTGGAAACCCCATGGGGCAGTTCTACTCTGTCCTATAGGGTTGCTATGAGTTGGAATTGACTTCTTTTCATAATGTTTAAGAGTCAGGCTGTAGGAGTCAGACACATTACTAGATGTGTGACCTTCGGCAAAGTATTTTAACCTCCCTGAACTTTGGGTGTCTCATCTGTAAAATGGGGATAATAATATTTGTGTTTTGGGATTATTATAGAGATGAAAACATGAATGCATGAAAAGCATTTTACAGAAAACATGGCATATCATGAGCACTGAATAAATGGTTGAAATTTTATTGTCATTGGTATTATTGTTAATATTAAGGAGCAATCATACTTTCTCCAAGGCTCTTTGTACAGTCAAATTACTCCACTGCTGAGAAGTGTAAGAAAAGCCTCAGCCTTTCAGAATGGTATCTGAGCACTTGATCAGTGCCTCCCAGTATGCCCTAAACTGTCTCTGACACCCTGGAAAAAGCACCCAATTTACAACATTGCTGGGCTCCATAACTCTACTTGGAGGTCATTTGTTTGAAACTCAGAGCATATTTTTCCATAGAAAGAATGCTGTTAAAATAGTGAATGGATTCCCAGGCTGGCTGAAAATACTGACTTGATCCACAAAGCAGCAGAAAATTAACATATTTGCAATGCAAATGAGCATATAGTTATGTTGTACTGCTAGTCATTAACTAAAATCAACAAGTAAGAACTCTGTAATAACCAGTTTCTTTTCTTTCTCATGAATGCTGGCAATGAGGAAAAGCAGGCTTAATTAGGGGTGGAAAGCGTTCAGTAGAAACTTAAGTTAGGAGTCATAAGGCACCTCTGAGAGTTTTTCAAAGGCTTTTGAGATTTTTTGTTAGGTCTAATGTGACTTTAACCTTTTTTGTAACTTTTTGTTCTTGAGACAAGAGACCATATAACACTAATCTCATATGCTATGATGGAATTAATCTTTGGTTTGCAAATGGAAAACAGAAGAGGATGGGAGAGATTAGGGTAAGGGAAAAAAGGGTGAGAAAACTTGCTTTGAGAAACATCAGTCATAGTTTGTAGAAACTGAGGAAGGAGGAAGAGGGTTAAAGATGGCATACATATGTAGTAAAATGGATTACCTGGTGTGCGGGTAGGGAAAGCAGATGTATGAGAAGCCATTCTCTTGTAAATAGGGAATGGTGATGTGACTGGTCAAATAGTTCCCCGCTGAAGCCATAAGGTGGCGCCACAGAGCCAGAACAGCTTGTTGAAAAAAGGAAGTCCTCAAGGTTGTCCAGGAAGAAGGAAGGGAGGCTACGAGCACACAGGTATTTGGTGTCAGGAAATAAGCTTAAATCAAGTGTCAGTTTCCTGTTCTGTACTTTATTGTCACCAAGAAAATGCTGAACTGTATGTTAATATGACCTCACTTAAACAGTATTGTTGTTGGTTGCTGTGGAGTTGATTCAGTATCATAGTGACCCCATGTGACAGAGTAGAACTGCCCCTACAGGGTTTTCTAAGCTTTAAGTCTTATGGGAGCAGAGCTCCAGGTTTTTCTCCCACAGAGCCACTGGGTTTCAAATAAAGATATGACTCACTCCCCTCTCATTGCTGCTGGCAGGTTCTGAAGAACCCAAGCATCATACTCCTCACGTCACTGCTATTGTTAATATTATGGTATAACATGGCCACTGGTTTGAACTGTTAATCTTTTGTTTAGCAGCTGAGTGTTTAATCATTGTGCCACCAGAGCTCCTTACACTTAAACAGAGGCCCTTGTATTTGTGGGCAAGAGAAGCACAAAATGTGAAGACCTGAAGGAGCCTCAGCCCAACCACCTTATTTTTCAAATGAGGAAACAGAACCAGAGAATAAGTAGCTTGCCTTTGTTCATACAGCTAAAATGTGGCAGCAACCCCCTCCCCTGAAGCAGGCTGCCTCTGAGCTTTCAACAAATGGTAGTCCACTGATCAGATGAAACAAAGGTTTACTCTGACCATCTAGTGTCAAGTGCAGCCCATTCATGTTGACACTGTTTAACCAGTGTCCGAAGGAGTAGAGGAGGAGGTGGAATGATGAAATCCAGTGTAGATAAATTGAGTCTGAGAAAACTTAGGTCTATGCTTACACTGAGTAAGGACAAGCTGATTCCAGATTATAGTACCAGGCTACCCAGAAGTAATTGCAAGAGTCACAGACTACTTCAGATAGAGCCCTGAACTTGGAGACAGGAAACCTGGGTTCATTTTTTAATTCTGCTATCGTGTACGCTCATGCACGTCTCTTCATCTTTCTAAGGTCCCTCTCAGCTCTACCAAACACAGTCATTCTAATTGTCTTCTGATCCTTACCAGGCAGGATTTGTGGTCACCATTGCTTGAAAAGGTGGCCAAATTCTGTCACAATTGCTCCAGGTTTAGTTTGTCCCTAATATAAATGTGCCATCCTCAAACCTCAAAAAGTCCTCCAAACCGTAATTCATAAAGATAAAGCTTTTCTAGTAAAACAAAGTTATGAATCATTTCCCTATCATTGCAGCTGGCAGATTCTGAAGAACCCAAGCATCATACTCCTTACGTCACTATTGTTTAACATGCCTACAGGTCACAAGCAGAAATTTCTTTACCGGGAGGGAAAACAGGCTAACGATAGTGGTTGAAGAGGGCAGGGTGAAGGGGAGAGATGATTATTATATAAAACTAAACAAACAAAACTGACAATTATGGCCTTGAAGTGTTCCTGAGTCCTTGATTCATAATTCATAATATGTGACGGCTCAGGGATGAGGTCAGAACTGATCCGGGGCCATAGAAACCAGGAAGTAATTAATTCTTGCAGCATTCCACTAGACAGACACACATAGAGCTCTTTTGTACCCCCACTCCCATACCAGTGTAAGCCTTAGTTCCTTAGACCACCCTGTCTCCGTTCCCTAGTGTTGCTATAACAGAAATACCACACGTGGGTGCCTTTAAAGAACAAAAATTTATTTTCTCACAGTTCAGGAGGTTGGAAGTCCAAATTCAGGGCATAGGTTTTAAGGAAGGCTCTCTTTGTCTGCTCTGGGAGAAGGTCCTTGTCTCCGCTTCTATAGCACCAGCATTCCTCGGTTCCTTGGTGATTTTCACATGGTATCTATCTTCCCCCATTTGTGCTTCCTCATCTCTATGTCTGTGCTGCTCCTTATAAAACAGAAGTGCTTAGGTTTAGGACACACCCTGCACTGATATGGCCTCATTAACATAAAAAAGAAAACCCTATTTCCAAACAGGATTACATCTGCAGGTATAGGGTTCAGGGTTCCAACACATATTTTGGGGGACACTATTCTATCAATAACACACCTCAATGTTAGGAACAATCTGGTACCATTTTGACTCTGAGACCTGATCTGATGAATACAAGTCCTTCATCCTGCCCTTTCTTCCCTGTCTCAGGGAACCCCCTAGGGGCTCACCTGCCTCAGTCTTGGGGGCATTTTCCACTCTTGTCTTCCCTGGTCTTGACATTGCTGTCTAGCCTTGGGCTCACTACAGCCCTCGCAGCACTGGGGCCCCCTCTCCCTCCCAACATGACCTCTGTTACCAAGGCCTCCTCTTGCTGCAGGCACTCCTTGGCCAATGCTGCCATTGTCATGGTGATGGCTCTGCCCTTTACAGCCACTGTCCTTGGGGCTGAGGACGTCACCCCCACATACAGTGATTAAAGCATTTCAGCCAACCTTGAACAGTTTAATCTCTCAAATAAGGCCCCTAAAATGTAGCCTTGGTATTATCTCTACTATCCCTTTGGGAAACTTGGCATAAGTTCCCAGGGGACCAGGCCAGGGGTTCTTGAAGGACACCAAGCCTTTGGTACACCTCGAGGTGAGCCAACAGAGGGAGCTTTTGTTTCCATTATTGGGTCTCAATGGCCTGGCCTGTGATCCCTGCCCTGTGATTTCTATTGCAGATATAAACTCTGATATCCCAAGGTTCCTAAAGTGACATCAACGTGATCATATGAACCACCTGAAATCTTCAAAGGAAGGCAACTTATGACTTAGCCTAACTGGACCAGATCAAATTGTACTATCGAAGAAAGCAAGGTCTGCCTTGAAATAGCCGTCTCCTCCAGCCTGTATCCTGTCCCCTTCCCTAGATCAGGGAAAAAACTTTGAACTTCAGACTGTTAGCAACAGGCACTGGCAGTCCTTGCCCATAGATTCAAGCTTCTTTGTCACTGGTATGCTAGTGGAATGTCACCTTTTTTTTTCTTTTTAAACCATAAGGCAAAAAGTCTACACAGGTTAAACGAGCTAAAATTAGGTAAAGTCCCTAGAACAGTATCTGCCACTTGGTCAGTGCACAAAATTTTTTTTTTTTTAAATTCTTTTCCACCCTTTCTCTTCCTCTTGGACAGTTGGGATACAGAGGAAAAGAAGAAAAAAAATACTGGAAATAGATAAAATGGGAATACAAGAAAACTTGAATCCTCCCTTTAATTTCTGGTGGCATCAAATCTGGTACGGATCAAACTGAAATATGCAAACACGTATAGTGCTAAATCTTCCTTCCCAAACTTAGAGAATGCTTTGAACAGAAAGGTTATCCTGCTCTTCAACAATAAACTTTATTTATACTGGACCTCTTATAAAAATAATAGACTAAGTATTTTACTAAGCTGTACATATGTAATTTTAAAATGCATCATAGTTGTATTTTTTAAACCTACAAAATCATCTTAAATTCACTATAACAAGTAATTTATGTGAACCAACTATTTTGCTCTATTCCATTGAACAGAAAATGGAGAACATCTAGCTTTAGAGGCTGCCAGGAGACATGAATCCAGAGCCATCTCCTGTAATCACTTCCTGCCTGATCTCTCACAAGTTATTTTATTTCCTAGGCTTCATTCTCTTCAGATGTAAAAGGGGGAAGACTAATGCCTTCTGTGTCTACTTCATAGAGAATTTGAGAGGAAATCTAGAGAGAAAAGAGGCTAAGGGAAAAAATTAGAGGAATCGTGTAGAAATGAAATAAATTAGTCTTTGGTCTATATTAGGATGCTGGGGTTAATTCTTTAGTTCCAAGCAGTTTTCAAATGAAATAACCCACACTATCCCAGGCAAGTATTTCTGAGTGTGTCTGAGCCATTTCTCTCAGGTTAGGCACAAGTTTTATCTAGTTTCTATACTAGAAATCAACAGAAGAACATTTCTATGGCTGTGCAGTGTATAAGATATGGGGATTTTTTGAGATGTTGGGGCTTAAAACCTAGTGAAATATTCTCATCCAGGAAGGCAGAAAGATAACAGTCAGGGGAACATTCAGTAATGAACATTTAAGAACAGCAACTCAGCATCAGGCATTAAGGTGCTGAAGTGAGTTGACAAAGGGCAGCAACCATATCTCATGTATCTAATTCCTACCTGATCCTTTCAAGGGTAAATAAATCTTGTTGTTGTTGTGTGCTGTCCTCCATTAATTCTGACTCCTAGCGACTCTGTAGGACAGAGTAGAACTGCCCCATAGGGTTTTCTAGGCTGTCATCTTTTCAGGAGCAGATTGCCCATGCAGCTGCTGGTAGGATCGAACAGCCAACCTTTCAGTGAGCAGCTAACTGTGGATATGAAGTGTGCCAAGGGTCCCCAAGACCACCTCTCGGTTGCACGATTCTCTAGGAGCACTCACAGGACTCAGCATATAGTTGTACTCACAGCTATGGTTTATTAGAGCACAGTCAGCAAAGGGGACAGCACATGGGGAGAAGTCTGGAGGAAACCAGGTGTAAGCCTCCAAGAGTCCCCTCCTCATGGAATCAGACAAGGTGTGCATGTGAAGTGTTGTCTGGCAGAGAAGCCCATTAGAGACTCCAAGCCCAAGGTCATCACTGGGGGCTGGTCACATAGGAACCCTGTGCCTAGAACACACCAGAATTCCAGACTCCCAGAGGGAAGGCAGGTGTTCAGCATAAACCACATTGTTTGCACAGTTTAGGCAACATGAGCCCCTCTTATCAGGGAATGGTGAGAACCTTCCTGAAACCCAAGTTCCCAGATGCCAACCAAGGGCCAAACTTGCCAGCAGGCCTTTCTAAGGATAGCAGTCTCAGGTCTGCTGTATTAACTCTCACATGGAGGTATAAATAAGTAATTACAATACCAAACCAAAAACCAAACCCATTGCCATCAAGTGGATTCTGACTCATAGCAACCCTATAGGGTAGAGTAGAACTTCCCCCACAGAGTTTCCAAGGAGCAGCTGGTGTATTCGAACTGCTGACCTTTCGGTCAGCAGTGAAACTCTTAACCACTTCGCCATCAGGGCTGCAGTAATTACAACAGAGTTGGGTAAATGTAGTGATTTATCCATTTGACTAAGGTGTATCGAAGGAGCTGCTCACTGAAAGGTTGGCTGTTCGATCCTACCAGCAGCTGCGTGGGCAATCTGCTCCTGAAAAGATGACAGCCTAGAAAACCCTATGGGGCAGTTCTACTCTGCCCTACAGAGTCGCTAGGAGTCAGAATTGACCGGAGAACAGCACACAACAACAAGGTTTATTTACCCTTGAAGGGATGGAGTAGGAATTAGATACGTGAGATATGGTTGCTGCCCTTTGTCAACTCACTTCACTACCTTAATAGCTCCCTGCCCACCCACTGAAAAGATATGTTATTTATCAAAATTTCTTGTGCCCATTTCCCAAATCCACCTCCTAAACTCCATTTGGAACCCACTGTACATCCTGGGAGGTCCCTGGGTGGCACAAACAATTGATGCTTGACTACTAACCTAAAAGTTTGTTGGTTCGAACCTACCCAGTGGTGACAAAGAAGAAAGGCCTGGCAATCTGCTTCCATCAAGATTACAGCCAAGAAAACCTTATGGAACTTCATTCCACTCTGTCACATGTGTGGTTGCCGTGAGTCATTTTTTTTAAATTTTTTGGAGTACCTTCTGAGGGCTGTTTTTTTTTCAGTCATAATTTTTTTCTGCCTAGCCCCTTACCAGTTGCCGTCAAGTTGATTCCAACTCATGGCAACCCCATGTGTGCGAGAGTAGAACTGTGATCCATAGGGTTTTCAATGGTTGATTTTTCAGCAGATGGCCAGGCCTTTCTTCCAAGGTGTCTCTGGGTGGAATTGAACTTCCAACCTTTCAGTTAGTAGCTGAGCATGTTAACTATTTGCACCACTCAAAGATGCCTAGCCCTCTAGGTAGATATTTTGGGCTACTTCTCTGCTGGACTTGACTAGATTCTGGCTTGGCCCCAGCTGCCCTCAGACCAGTCCTGCCCTACCCCCACCAAGATCCCCAGCACCAACATTTCATCTGGCGTCCTTGGCCCCCTAGTTCACTAGAGGAGATATCCCATTTGTGTGTGAAGGCCTATTTCCAGGGGCTGCTGCTTATCCCCACTCTTTGGTCAATGGCCTAAAAGACAGACAATTTCTACTCACAGTCTTTGACTAGTTTTCACACCACTGTCAACCAATGGGGATATGCCCAGAACTGTGAGCTCCAGTTTCTCAGCCTTTCCCTCTGAAATCCTCTCCTGCAAGAGCTCTGCTTCTGTGACTGACTGCAACCAGCACCTGGAGCATCTCTGCAGTTCCCATTTCCACTGCCCTTGCTCCTACTGGAGAAATTCACTGGTGACTCCCAAACCCTTCCCTCTTTCCTTTTTCAGGAGTGGTGTACCAAGCTCCACATTTACAGGGTTCAGGTTGTGATTTGAGGAGGACAGGGAGAAAGAGGATGAAAGCAGCATGTGTTATTTTCTTGGTCTCAAAATTAGCAAAAATAGCAAAGAAGTGGGTGATGATATTTTCCAGATCAGACCAGACCAGTTGCCCTCAAGTCAATTCCAACTCATGGGTCACCATCAGAGTAGAGCTTTGCTCCTTATGGTTTTCAATGGCTGATTTTTCAGAAATAGATCACCAGGCCTTTCTTCTGAGACATCTCTGGATGGATTTGAAGCCCCAGCCTTTCAGTTACTAGCTGAGCACATTAACCATTTTCACCACCCAGCATGATATTTTTGCTTCCTAATGATACTAAGCAACATGTTCAGAGACCTAGCAGAATCCCAGAAAGACAGCTTCCTCCACTACATCATCCACAGCCCCAGGTAATTCAGACTTGCGGTGGTTCCTGGGAACTCCCAGATATTAGTATCAGTTCAACCCCAGTTTTTCCACCCTGATGGACTTCCTCAAAAAAAAAAAAAAAAGCACAGAAGCATGAAATAGTCCTTTGGCATGTTCAGGAAACACAAGTAGCGACTTGAATAACAAGTGCAATGAAGGGCCACTAAGAGATGAAGCAGGTGGGGCCAGGTCCTGGAAGGCTGGAAATGCCACGAAGTGGGCACATTGAAAGACCAGGGGCATTAGCAGACTTGCACTTTAGAAAGATCACAGGCAGCTGGAGCAAGACCAGATGGAAAGTGAATCTGGAGGCTAGGAGACACAGATAAGAAATTTCAAAAATCCCACGAGAGTTGGTGGAGCCTCAATTAGATCTGAGGCAGTAGGCATGCGGAGGAGGGGACAGATATGAGGGATGTTTAGGAGAGCGAATAATCAGGGTTTGGGATTGAGGGGTGGGAGAACGGAGGAGTGGAGCATGACTTCCTGATTCCGGCCCAAGGATCATGTCTTGGGGAGAAACTCCTTTAATGTAAGAATACAGGGGGATGAATGTTAGATCCAAATAGCTGCACACTGTAGATCTCCCTTTGCCCTCTCCTGCACATCTAAACTTCTTGTTGGACTTTTGTTCTGTTTTGGCTTTTGTTTTTTTTTTCCTTTCAAGGTACAGAAATGTCCTTGGTGTGTTTGACAGACTTTCAGGCACGCGCACGGGAGCGTCTGTCCAAGTCAACCTGGGATTTTATTGACGGAGGAGCTGATGACAGCTTCACGAGGGATGACAACATCGCAGCATTTAAAAGGTTTGGTCTTATGTGTTCTTTCTATTGTTAAGCTAAGATGCACTGGTTGAGAGCTCCTTGAAAGGTAGCAGTGCTGGTTTCTGCTCCCAAAGAGCACAGTGTACTGAAGATCTAATAATGAGGATTTTTTTTTGGGGGGTTAAGGATGGGTAAAAGGAGCCCTGGTGGCACAGTGGTTAATGGCACTCAGCTGCTAACTAAAGGGTCAATGGTTCAAACCCACCAGCAGCTCTGTAGAAGAAAAGTTCTGGCGACCTATTCTCCTAAAGATTTCAGCCTAGGAAACCCTATGGGGCTGTTCTACCCTGTCCTATCGGATCACTGTAAGTCAGAATTGACTAGATGGCATACAACAACAACAATAAGAATGGGGGGATGGATGAAGAGGGAATTTATCTTACTGCTTCTGTAGAACTAGCACAACTACCATAGTATCCCAGAAACTTTACAACCTGTCAAGATAAGACAAGAGACCTGGAGTTCACAGTAACCTGGGCAGGGAGGAGAAGCCTGCTGGATAGACTTAAACCTCCTGAGTTCTTCAACTTCCACCTTGGAGGAGAAAATATATGGCAGGAGAGAGGACTCAGGAAATGTTGGAAATACGGAGACTCAAGAAGTCTTAGGGATGAAATAAGACTGATTCAAGGGAGAAGAGCAGGGGTCGGCAAACAGTGGCCCACAGGCCAAATGTGGCCTTCTGCCTCTTTTCGTATGGCCCACAAACTAAGAATTTATTTTAAATTATTTTTAAATGATTGGGAAAAAAATCAAGAATAAAAGTTTATGACACGTAAAAATTATATGAAATTTACATTTCAGTGTCCATAAATAAAGTTTTATTGGAACACAGCCATGCTCATTCATTTACATATTTTCTGTGGCTGCTTTTGCAGTATAATCACGGAGCTGAGTAATTGTGACAGAGACCATATGGCCCACAAAGTCTAAAATATTTACTATCTGGCCCTTTAAGAAGAAGTTTGCTGACCCCTGTAACGGAGAGGTAAGGAGACAATTGAAAAAACGGGATACAAGGTCAACACTTTATTCTGTTTTTTCATACTTAATTAGAACCATACTCCCAAACCCAAACCCATTGCTGAAGAGTCTATTGTGACTCATAGAGACCTACAGGACAGGATAGAACTGCCCTGTAGTGTTTCCAAGGCTGTAATCCTTGGGGAAGCAGACTGCCACATCTTCGTCCCACACAGCAGCTAGTGGGTTCGAACTGCCGATCTTTTGGTTAAGTACTGCACCACTAGGGCTCCTTCAACACCACACTAGGCACTTTAAATGTTTTATCTCATTTCATGTTTGCAAAACTGTTAGGCGATTTATAGTATTATTCCCATTTCACAGATGAAGTAACTAAGACTATCTTACTAAAGTTCGCACAATTAGTATTCCTAGAAAATCTTTCTAATGTTGTATAAGGAAATAATATTTTGTGTAAAAACAAAAATCTGGGAGCCCAGAGGCTAAGTACCAATTAGCCTTAAAAGTATGCTTTGTATACGTACTTGCCATTTGTGTGTTCCCTTACCTTCTTCTAAAGCAGTTTTTAAGTCAGATCTTTAAATGAATTAACTTCTAGCAAAAAACAAAAACAAAAAAAAACCCATGATCATTTTCTGGAATTCTTCCTTTTTCAGCGGCCTTTTCTCACTTTTTCTAGAATTGTTTCTAACCTGAGAGGGAAAAAGCCCAAAACTACTTCATGCCTATTCTCTTCCTTTCTAGACTGTTAGGTTGATTCAATCTGCTCCAACAAGTGCTGAGAGCCTAGTCAGAGAAGCACAGCTCAAGGACACAGACCTCTGGAAGAGCAAGGTGGTAGGCGACCATATGTGCACTAGGGGTTCA
Source organism: Dugong dugon (assembly GCA_030035585.1). Taxonomy (NCBI): domain Eukaryota; kingdom Metazoa; phylum Chordata; class Mammalia; order Sirenia; family Dugongidae; genus Dugong; species Dugong dugon. Next base: position 161,863,333 of record CM057462.1, read on the forward strand.
GAGAAGGCAGGTTACTGTGGAATATGATGCTGGAGGATGCTTCCCGGACAGCTGAGCTTCCAGCTAGGTCTATGCAACTTAATCAGCTATCAGCCAGCCAAGCCCATGAGAGGTTTCTGGGGACCCGTCTGGCTAAGGCCTCACACACAAATCAGGTGTCCCAGGCCCAGACAGCACCTCCATCCTGGACAGTTAAACTCACCAAGAGAAAATCTCTTTGTTGTCTAGCACAGAATCCGCCTCCGCCCCAGGTTTCTGAAAGATGTGTCAAAGGTGGACACTAGGACCACAATCCAAGGGAAGGAGATCAGCGCCCCCATTTGCATCGCACCCATGGGTTTCCACTGCCTCGCCTGGCCTGATGGGGAAATGAGCACAGCCAGAGGTATGGACCAACTCCTCTTGAGGCTCCCTTCCCAGAGGCCTAGACATTGTAGCAGCAGGCAACAGCAAGATCTCTGTACAGAAGGGGCTTACAGACAGCAATCTGGTTGGAACTGGGGAGGGTGGGAAAGGAAATGCTTAAAGCTGTTTGTATAAAATTTCACATAAGACTGAGAAAACATCCATTTTCCATAACAAGGAGCGGCCAGAGTAGAAGAGATATCGCTGATAAATAAAACCAAAACCAAGCCCTTTGTCATGGAGTCAACAACTGTCCCATAGGATTTCCAAGGCTGTAATCTTTACGGAAGCAGACTGCCACATCGTTCTCCACAGAGTGGCTGGTGGATTCTAACTGCTGGCCTTTCAGTTAGCAGGAAAGTGCTTAACCACTGCCCCACCACTGATAAATAGGAGGGTGCTAAAATCTCACCAAACCACCCCTCAGGAGAGGGACAGTCACCCCTCTCATTTGTACTGTCTGTGGGGAAAGGGATACTTAGTACAACCCCAAAGAAAGGGCTCTCTTTGGCCCTTCACAGACCAAGACTGGGGCTGAACGGCAACTCTCTGAACTTCGAATGAGGAGAAAATCATGACGTTAGGTCCCGACCCAAGGCCCTGGAAACTTCTTTTACCAAATGTTCCATTTCTCTTTTCCTCGATTGACCTTGTCTTCTTGTTTGACAAAAAGTGTCTTGTTGGGTTATGTCTTCCTTCTTAATAGTTTCCCATTCTCTCCACCTCTATCATCTCCAAAAATAAATCAATAAATAAAATAAGAGAGGAGAAAAAATAAAATAAAATAAGACAGAAGCCAAAGCTGAAAATACTCCTGTAATTCCTTTGTAATCCTCACTCATTTTTTTGCGAGGCTCCAGGGCTTTCCTGTGGTCTTTTCCTTTGACTCTGTGATGAAGGAAGCAGTGAATCCAAGGATTCTAGATGTGAAAGTGACATCCATCTTGATGAGGTTAGAAATCAAGTCTGGCTAGTTTGAAATATGACCAGTTTATTGAATCTTCATGGTTGAATGTGTTGTGTGGGGTTTTCTTTTGTGGGAGGGAAGATATACTGGGGTGACAAAATGATGGAGTATATCCTGTTGATGTTGGAAGTTGAAAATATTGTTTTTCAGTTAGGCCAAATTCTGTGTGCATGGGTTGTAGAATGGTAGTGACATTAACGTGTTGGAAAATTCCACAGAGAATGATTAAAGCAGGAAATGAGAAATACGCAATTCAGCAGCAGCGTTAGTGTCAATATCATCATCACCACCATCATCATCACCCTCATCATCAACTTCATTATCACTAACATCGTACAGTACATTATTTTGCAATTAAAAGGATGTTCCCATAGCTAGTATCTTATATAATCTCCCAATAGCCCTATAAGACAGTTATTATTATTTCCCCCACTTTACAGGTAAGGGAAATAAGACTCAAGGCCACACAGCTAAGAAATGGTAGAACTAGCTGTCATGGATTGAATTGTGTCCCCCAAAAATACCTGTCAACTTGGCTAGATCATGATTCCCAGTATTGTATGATTGTCTACCATTTTATCATCTGATGTGATTTCCCTGTGTGTTGTAAATGCTATCACTATGATGTAATAAGATGGATTAGTGGCAGTTATATTGAGGTCTACAAGATTAGGTAGTGTCTTAAGCCATTCTCTTTTGAGATATAAAAGAGAGAAGTGAGCAGAGAGACATGGGGAACTCTTACCACCAAGAAAGCAGTGCTGGGAGCAGAGCGCCTCCTTTGGACCTGAGGTTCCTGTGCTGAGATGCTCCCAGACCAAGGGAAGACTAGGTCCATTATAAGGACCTTCCTCCAGAGCCAACAGAGCCAACAGAGAGAGAAAGCTTTCCCCTGGAGCTGATGCCTTGAATTTGGACTTGTAGGCTACTAGACTGTGAAAGAATAAATTTCACTTTGTTAAAAGCCATCCACTTGTAGTATTTCTGTTATAGCAGCACTAGATGACTAAGACACTAGCATTCCTCTAATTTAAGATATCCTGCTTTTTCCACAACAAAGCTCAGTCTTCTTCAACAGAATTACATTTCCTCATCCTCTGCCCTCTAATTCCCTTCTGCTTCATTAAGAAGATCACAAGAAGTCCACTTCCTGCCCAAAGTCCACAACATGCCCAACATTGTTCTGGGGATGCAATGATATTTCTAGCTGGGAATATTTTCTTCTGGAGTATGGGTATTATAAGACAGGTTATACAGAAGAGGACCCAAACATCTTTATGCCTCCCAGTTGGATCAAACCACTTCCTCTCCCCACCCCACAGGGAAGCAGAATGAAGTCAAACTTTATTTCTACTCACAGGGCAAGCTGACCAGAGGCAACACAAACTCCTAGGGCTTCCCATCCCAGTCCAAAACACTCCTGCCCTCCAACTTGCGTTGTGTCCTTTGCTTTGCAGCTGCCCAAGCCGCCGGCATCTGCTATATCACTAGCACATATGCCTCCTGCACCCTGGAAAACATTGTTACTGCTGCCCCCAGTGGCCTCCGATGGTTCCAACTCTATGTGCAGCCAGACCAGCAGCTAACCAAACAGCTGATCCAGAGGGCAGAATCCCTGGGTTTCAAAGCTTTGGTAATCACTGTGGATGTACCCATAGTTGGCAACAGGCGACATGACATTCGAAACAAACTGGACTTGAAGATGAACTTACTGCTAAAGGATCTTCAATCCCCTAAAGAGGTAGGAAAGCTACCAGGTTCAATGGGTAGGCATTACAGGAGGCAAATTCCCTTCCCTCTCTCTTCCTTTCTTCCCTTCTTCCCTTCCACGGGCATTTACTGACTGACTGCTCTGTGCTACACACTGGGGATGCAGCAGTTCAAAAAACACATGTGATCCCTGTTCCCCAGGTCTTCCAGACAAACAAAATATAAGATAAAATATTCTCACCCCTGGAGCTGCCCAACTTGCTCCCAGAAGTGTTCTGTCCAAGACTGGAGACCAAGAAATAGGAAATATGTAGCAAGGACCTTTGCAGGGAATAAGAGAGTAAACTAAAGTTCTTCTAAGATTTTCTACCTTATGGCACACTTAGAAAATGATCATTTTGGATGGCACACTTAGACAAATGGAATATCTGGAGAGGAAGTGCACAGTCCAGCTCCCCCTCCCCCGCCCCCCCCCCCAGGTGAGGAGTCAGTATCTCTGCATATTTAGAACTCATCCAGGAAGCACCACAGTACCACATCACACCTATTTGGAATCTCTGAATTAGATGCAAGCAAACAGCACTTCCCTCATTAAATCCTACAATAAATGGGATAGAGTGCCCAGGAGAGAGAAAACCCAACCCACTGCCATCAAGTCGAGTCAATTCCAACTCATAGCGACCCTATAGGACAGAGTAGGACTGCCCCCATAGGGTTTCCAAGACCGTAAATCTTTACCGAAGCAGACTGCCTCATCTTTCTCTCACAGAGCAGCCGATGGGTTCAAACCGCAGACCTTTCGGTTAGCAGCCGAGCTGAGCATTTTAACCACTGCGCCACCAGGGCTTCTCAGGAGAGAAAGCCATAGTAAAGTTGGATTCCACTGACAACAGTAGAAATAGTGATACAAGCATTTTCAGCCAACAGACAGCTGCGATACCCAGACAAGTGGCTCAACTGTTCTACCCATTAACCACAAATTGGCCTTGTGGTTTCTGGAATCCTTCTCTCTGATTGTAGAGATACACTGGGGTTTATGATTTCATGCACTTAGTGTACCTAGGGTGATTGTTGGGTAATATCTGATTTAGGATTATTGAAGTATTGCTTAATTCTTATTATGCTGTGCCTATTTCAAACATAACACATCAAATTACAAATGTTTTTCTTATCTATCTCACTTACTATAATCTGAAGTCTTTTAAAGTGAGGACTGTGTCTTATTCATCTTTGTGTCACCAGGACCTGGCATAATTACTGAGCAGGGATACAACTAATGGTTAATAGATAAACGATTTAAGTAGAAATTCCTTTATATAAATTTTGTTAGGAAAAGGAGCTAGAAGTATTGTTGGATTTTATTGTTCCTCTTTTCAAGCTTATAAATAGCAGCTCTTCAAATGTGTCTCATCTTTGGAATGGGTCAAGCAGTTTTGAAGGCGTTCAGGACTCAGTTTCTCTCTCTATTTTCCACAGAGAGATTCAATACCTCATCTCCAGATGTCGGCCATTGACCCGTCCATCTGCTGGAATGATCTTTCCTGGTTTCAGAGCATAACTCAATTGCCCATCATCCTTAAAGGGATCTTGACAAAAGAGGATGCAGAGCTAGCGGTGAAGCACAATGTCCATGGCATCATTGTTTCCAACCATGGTGGGAGGCAGCTTGATGAAGTTGCTGCGTCAGTATGTAGGATGACTTCCGAGGAGTGTGTGTGTGTGTGTGTGTGTGTGTGTGTGTGTGGGTGTGGGTGTGGGTGGGTGTGGGTGGGTGTATCCACAAGCAAGGTACTTTGTGCAATTTGGTACACATTTGCCCCTTCTTTGTCACGTATGTTGGTATATACATGCACATTTTAAGGACTTTTAAATCATAAATAACAGCCTCGAGTGGTCAGGTTATTTTTACAATCTTTACTTTTATCATCTCTAATTCTCACAATTCTGCAAGATGGGTATTTTTATCTCCATTTTAAAGATGAGGTTACTGGAGTTTAGAGATGTTAGGTAACTTGTCCGAGTTGATAACCACAGTTAATAAGTGGTTAAGGTGGGATTTGATAAAAAGAAACGTTTCAGAGCACTGAGTTGTCCTGCATTCTGGGAAAAGTGCTCGGCTTGAAGCATGTTTGTCTGCATGAATTGTACCCTCATATTTTCTCTTATGACACAATCTAGGAAGGAGCAGTGCCTTACTTAAGCTACTAAATACTGGTCTTTGACAATACAACTAAAACATGCCTTAATGAGTCCTTTGCTAAAAGCCGCTACAGCCTAGAAATCTGTGTTCATTATAGGTGGATTTGGGAGTAGAAAATGAGGAGGAGGGAGGCAGGGAGAGAATCTTTAAGTGGGAATTAGTTATTGATTTATTTTCATGGAGATATATAGATTATATTTTTCAAGAGATTCTTCTATGGCTGCTTGACTCATTTTAAGAGAGAAAAGTGGGGCCTTTTCCCCCTAAGTTTTATCAACATTTTTATTATATAAACAAAACATGTTCACTACAAATAAATTATAAAATAAACATAATTTTAAAAAGATAAAATTCACCCTTAAATGTATCATTATCATTAATATTAATATTTTGATAATTGTTGCTATCAACTTTTTAATGCAAATATGCCATTTTGTGCTAAAAAAAAGCTATACATAATACCTTGTAATTTTCTTCTTTTCACTTAACAAGGTATTAAGAGCATCTTTTCATTTCAATCAATGTGCTTTTGTTATTTTTAATGGTTGCAGAGTACGAATGGTCAATTTATTTAATCCATCTTCTCTTACTGAACACGTGTTGATTCCAAGGAGCCCTGGTGGTACGGTGGTTAAGAGATCCTCTGCTAACCAAAAGGTCAGCAGTTCAAACCCACCAGCCACTCCATGGGAGAAAGATGTGGCAGTCTACTTCCGTAAAGATTTATAGCCTTGGAAACCCTATAGGGCAGTTCTATTCTGTCCTATAGTGTTGCTATGAGTCAGAATCGACTCGACGTCAATGGGTTTGGTTTGGATTTGGTATTGATTCTAATCTTCTACTATTGTAAACAATGCATCAGTGACTATTCTTAAATCTAAATCATTTGCATATTCTCAATTACTTCATTTTGACAAATTCCAGGAGGTATAAATGCTATGTGAGATGGTTTATACACTTCAAGGCTTGTGATACTTGAAGGTTTAAGGTGCAGTCACTCACCCCCTCCTCTCCACCGGGCTCTGACTGATAGAAAACAGGCACAGGAATCACAATCCCATCTGGAGAGCAATGGGCGTGCCTTTTCGTGGCTCTCTGATAAGGGCTGGATTGGAGAGCATGGTTGGCCTTCCCACTTACCATCCCAACTCTTGACCTTATGACCTTAAGAGAAAGTGGTTCTGCAGAGCACACGCTGAGCTTTCCCACCAGCCCCTGCAAGGACACCCACAAGCCCACCTCTCACACATGCAGTAACAGGCAGAACAGAGAGGACAAAGAGCATGGCAGGCCCCAGGCCGTCCCGACTGTGCTTCTAGATGGGAGCAGAAAGCAAAGAGCCCACCCACACACGCAGCAAATAGCCAGGGTAGAATATTGGCTTTCCAGATAAAACAAATAAAAACATAAACAATTAGTGTCAGGCTCTCATTAATCACTTTAAGCAGTCTCCTTCCCTTGGAGAGGCTTTAGCAATGAGTGAGAAAGAGGCAGATGAATTCTCCACCTCACTTCCTCAACAGAGAACGAGTGTTGGCAGAACTTCTCTTTCATATATGCCAAGGAAGGGGCCAGAGAGAGAGGAGTTTCTCTTACCCCATTATGGCTGATCAACATGCCGTTCTCTCAACCTATTTGACTAAACAACCAAACCCATGGTCATCCAGGGACAGGAAGAGGACTAGTGTGAGGCAGTGAGGCACTTTGCCTCAGGCTCAAAATTTAACGAGGTGCCAGAAACTTCAGTAATCAGGATCAATAATTTTTAATGCACTATTTTAAAAAGCCAAAGTGAATGCAAAAAATCCATGTTGAACAAAATATCAACATTTGAAATAAAGACAGGCTCCAGCCCTGCACTTGCATAACCCTACAATACTCACTTCATCTTAATCTTAAACTTAATTCATAAGAACAGGCTACCAGCTCACAGGCCAAATTTTCTCAATTTGATTTTTTTTTTAATATTGCATTAAAATATTATTTATCTTGATTACTGAGTTTTTTGGCACTCCCTCAAATTTTGTGCTCAACCCCATCTGGAGCAAGGGAGAATGAAGAAAACCAAAGACACAAGGGAAAGATTAATCCAAAGGACTAATGGACCACGACTACCACAGCCTCCACCAGACTGAGTTCAGCACAACTAGATGGTGCCCGGCTACCACCACCAGCTTCTCTGACAGCAATCTCAATAGAGGGTCCCAAACAGAGCTGGAGAAAAATGTAGAACAAAATTCTAACTCACAAAAAAAGGCCAGACTTAACCGGTCTGACAGAGACTGGAGAAACCCAAGAGTCTGGCCCCTGGATACCCTTTTTAACTTGGTACTGAAGTCACTCCTGAGGTTCACCCTTCAGCCAAAGATTAGACAGGCCCATAAAACAAAATAAGACTAAAGGGGCACACTAGCCCAGGGGCAAGGACGAGAAGGCAGAAGGGGACAGGAAAGCTGATAATGGGGAACCCAAGCTTGAGAAGGGGAGAGTGTTGATGTGTTGTGGGGTTGGCAACCAATGCCACAAAACAATATGTGTATTAATTCCTTAATGAGAAACTAATTTGCTCTGTAGACCTTCATCTAAAGTAAAATTTTTAAAAAAAAAACCTAAAAAAAAAAAAAACTTCTGTGCCCAAGGCGAGTGTCTCATTCACCTCACCCTATTCCAGCCCTGTGAGGGGAGTGACAGTTTGAATGAAGTTCCCAGCTCTGTGAGGCTCTGTATTTAGCATTGTCTTTGTGTTTCCTCCGGGAACCAGGGGGAGGATAAGTCAGCTGCAGTTCCTAGAAGGTGCTAATGATTGTCCTGTTCTGACCTATCAAAAATTAACTCTAAAGCCACATTAGACCCTAGGCTGAAAATTCGCTCCTTATTCTATTTCTCATTTCAAATTACTGTCAGCTCTGTGGTCCAAATATGGCTCACTAGAAGAGTCTGTACAAATACATTTATTTCTTTTTCACAACATTATAGAAATAGTTTAAACAACACCATGCTGGGAATATAAAAATATCTCTTATTTAGATATGAATTCCTTCCAGTTATTACACGTAAGTCAAAAACACTCAGTTCCTTCTCCACTTGTAAATTAAAGTACAAAGTTCTTTTCTTCCCGATTTCTTGTCCTGTTCAGCCTCAGCCAAAAGATCTCATTCAGGTAGAATTTGGGTTGCTTCAACAGCAGAAGACTTGGTGGTTAAGCACTGCAGCAACTGCAATTGAAGAGGTCAGATAAGAGGCAAGGTCTAATGGAGAAAACATGCCAAAGTGATAAGCTTGTTTGTTTTTGTCTTTCAAAAGCTTACACTCTACTTTTAAGATGTTCTTGCTGCATTCCTATCCCATTTCTCAGATAAGGCATCAGGGACGACTTGGTGAAATCCAATTCCTAAAAGACAATGTGCAGTTTAAATTAAAAAAAACAACGTGCAGCCCAGTTACACAAGACAGGCTGCAGTCGGGAAGGACTGGCAGACCATGGTGGATTTTACTTGTTTTGCCAAAAGAGGCAGTGCCTTGCAATAGAGAACATTTCTAGCTATGCGCCTGTAGAAACAGAGAGAGTGGAAGAAAATTAAAAGTCAAAATTTACTGGAAAAGGAGAATGTTAAAGTGAACATTAGAAATGGAAAATATCCCCCTTTAGTATGTAAAGAGGAACCAAGCCAATCTCCCAACCTGTAGACAAACAAGTGAGCCAAATAGAAGCTGAACGGGAGTAAAAGCAGGAAATTACAGGAGGGAGGGCCCGGAGAAACCCTCTGGGCCTTGGGAAGGTAGCTGCAGCTGCTTTTGATAGGCACCAGTGAGGGAAAGGATTTGTGAAGGGCATGGCCCCAGCCTGGACTTCCTGGTCCTACCCCATGTTGTGAGGGCACCTCTGTCCCTTGAGTTTCTTAGAGTCACACAGGAATCCCAGAGCCATGAGTGCATTTCTTTTTCAGATCGATGCCTTGACAGAGGTTGTGACTGCCGTGCAAGGGAAGCTTGAAGTGTACCTGGACGGTGGCATCCGAACTGGCAATGATGTGCTGAAGGCCCTAGCACTTGGAGCAAAGTGCGTTTTTGTTGGCAGACCTATCCTGTGGGGTCTTGCCTGCGAGGTGAGAATGGCAAAGCGAAAGTCAGCTGGAGAATACAGAGCTTCTCATTCATGTCCATGTTTTTCTGTGGATTCGTCTTCAAACTTAGCAGTTTTTCCAGGTGCCTTAGATTCCTGAAAGCTAGTTACGCCTCACCTGCATCTTCCTGCTGACACTTCAGACTTTCCATAATTCCTACCCCACATTTTTTTCTCTTTGCGCCCCTTTGTTCCCACCATTGTTCTAATTTCACAGATGTCCCCCACCAAAGCTCAGTCTACGTCTAGAATTTAGATACGACAGATGGTCAGAATGTTCCTTCATGGCTCTTTCTCTGTCTCTCTCTGTCTCTGGAGCAGGGTGAACATGGTGTCCAGGAAGTTTTGAACATCTTAAAAAAGGAGTTGCACACATCCATGACCCTTACAGGTAAGTTGTGTATCCACCCTGACTTGGAGCTTAAAGCAGGAGGCCTAAAGAACTAGGATGGTTGTCCCTTGCCTCTAGTTAACCCCTTCTCAACCTGGTTCCAAACAAATAAATAAACCCATTGCTGTCAAATCATGGTGACCTCATGTGTTACAGACAAGAACTGAGCTCCATAGGGTTTTCTTGGCTGTAATCTTTTTGCAAAAGCAGATCACCAGGCCTTTCTTTTGTTGTGTTGCTGGGTGAGTTCAAGCTGCCAACCTTTCAATTAGCATCCAAGTGCAGCTGTCCAGAAAAGAGAACACGGAAGAAACATCCCAGACAAGGATTATGCACACCCTTAAAATGTGATACATCTGCTATGAAAGCAACTTCGATTTCAGATCACAAGAGAGAAGAGTACTCAGATCACACTGGGCATGTTTGATGTGTTTCTGGGTGTCCTCTTTTAAGTAATATACATACTCTGTGATGAGTCAAAAATCATGCGAAAGAAGAAGGGAGGAGAACTGGGGAGATACAAACTGGAGGAGAGGAAGGCACACAATGTCTGACAGAGAAGTATTGTCCTGTGTAACCACAGATAGCAGAACAAACACCAATATCTCGAAGTTACAACCATGTGGATTTCAGTCCAAAATGAAATTGTAAAGTAGTATTCATAAAATCTTGTAAGTTTTTAGCAAAGGCTGGGATCCCAGTGATCCTATATAATAGTGGATCTTAACCAATAATAGTAGCTCCCTGCCCAAGGGCATTTTGGTTTTGGTTTGGTTTGGTTATGTTTTTTAATTGTCACAATGGCTATGGGACAGGTACTACAGGTATTTATTGTCCAGGAGCCAGGGATGCTAAATGTTCTAAAACGCTTGGAACAGTCTCATAGCGAAGAATTATCCTACCCCAAAAGTCAATAGCCAATAACTCTGTCTTTGAGAAACCCTGCTGGTATTTACAATGGTATTCACCGCAATGTGAGAAGACAGGCAAGATGAACCCCAATAAGACCTCCATTTGCTCCTCAATTTGTAGATTCAAGACCACTTCTACTCCATTAATTTATTTTCACGAATATTACTGAGCATCTGCCCTATGCCAGGCACAATGCAAGATGTTCAGGTCTTCTCAAGTCTGGTTTTGATCTGATATTTAGAGAAGTATCTGATACTCAGTGTTGGAGTTGCATATTATTCATTAAGGCAGTGGACTCAAACTTTTGGTCTTGAGCAGTACAAGCTAGAAAACTTAAGCCAGAATTAATGCCAGCACCAGACTCATTTCCACTGAGATTAGTAGAAGCAATGGAAATGTATTAAGGCCTTCAAGTTCAGGACCAACAACTGTTGTTGTTGTTGGGTGTTGTCAAGTTGATTCTGACTCATAACAACCCCATGTGATAGAGGAGAACTGCCCCATAGGGCTTCCTTGGCTGTAATCTTTATGGAAGCAGATCACCAGGTCTTTCTCCTGCGGAGCCACTGGGTGGGTTTGCACCAGGCACCAGGAAACTTTCGGTTAGCTACTGAGTACTTAACCGTTGCACCACCAGGGCTCCTTACTAGTCAAAGCCTATGAAGATAAAACAATAAATGACCCAAGGTCATTGTGTCATTGAATCCCTCTTATGGAGGAAAGGAGGGCATAAGTGTGAACAGATATCATATAGGTGTATTTTCTCCCAGTTGGTGGGGGAGGGATAGGAAGCGCTATGGGCTTTTGTGGGTTCCAGGAGGCTAAAATGGCTTCTTGTGCTCCCCCAAATATTTTCTCCTATCCTGAAATGATGTCTGGCCTTCTTTTAACAGACGCCTGTGGAGGGAATTCACAAAAACAGAGCCTTTTTATTCCACCAACAGCTTATACTTAACAACCACTGAGGTGCAAATGACAGCTAACAAATCTTTTTCTGAGATAGTGGAAGTACCCATTTTAAAAGGAGGCAGGGAAAAAGAAAGAAAAACATACAGTTATAGACAATTTTATCCCTGATTGTTTAAAAAATATTTTTAAGCCTTTAAAATCATTAATAGACTTTATTTTTCAGAGCAGTTTTAGGTTTACAGAAAAATTGTGCGGAAGGTACAGAGGGTTCCCATATGGCCTCAGCAAACAGTTTCTCCTGTTATTAACATCTTGCATTCCTGTGTTACGTTTGTTACAATGGATGAACAAATATTGATATATTTAAAACAAACAAACGAAGTCTTTGCCTTCGAGTTGATTCTGACTCATAGCAACCCTGTAGGACAGAGTAGAACTGTCTCATAGTGCTTCCAAGGAGCAGCTGATGGATTCGAACTGCAGACCTTTTGTTTAGCAGCTGAGCTCTTAACCACTTTGCCACTGCACCACCAGGGCTCCAACAGGTAGGATAAGTACACAAATGTAACTGGTGTTTATATGTGAAGGAGTACTTCAAATTGCCCCAAAATGGAATCCTAATATTTTGATGCAACTGTTGTTGTTGTTGTGTGCTGCTGAGTCGATTCTGACTCATGGTGACCCTATTAGACAGAGTAGAACTGCCCCATAGGGTTTTCTAGGCTGAAATCTTTATGTGAGCAGATCACCAGGTCTTCTCTCCTGCAAAACAGTTGGTGGATTCGAAACTCCAACCTTTCCATTAGCAGCAGGGCTCCTTTTCGATGCTACTACTTAGACATTTTCACATAGCCTAAATATTACTTTTATTACAAAATGTAACCAAAGGGTGTCAGCTGTCCTCTCTGTGCTCCTTGAGTAGGTCAGCATGCTTTGAATCCCCGCTATTCTCCACCCTGTGGAAACACAAGGCTCCTTTTAAAAATCACTGTCGATTCCAAGGGTAAGAGAGGAAGGGTCACTTCTGGTTCAGAATTCCTGCTTCTGCTGAATGAGCAGAGTATTTATTTACAACACACCTGCTATTTCTTTCCACTCCAATCTGCCCAGGTGTGAAACTCAACCCCGTCCTGTTTCCATTTTTAGAGAAAGACACTCTCATTAGTTATATTTTTGAGAGTAATGCATTTTGCTAAAGTTACATTTTGGGAGGTGAGGAAGTATACATCACAGATAAAGAACTTCAAGCTAACATTACATATCCCTGCTATTAAATTCTTTCAATCTTCCCATCACCAGGAATTTTTCACTGTCTACTTCGTCCCACAACTCCCCAGCCCCATACCATCTTGCTAGCTCCTCTTTCTCCATTCTATTTTTACCTATTATCTGGAGTGATTCTCTTCAATCCCTGTGTCCAGTCTCAGCTACAGTCATAATTTGGCATATTAATTAAGAGCCTCGGCACATTAAGGGTCTTTTCATTTCATGGAACTTTTCCTCAGAAGGCCTTGGCTGTATAGAACATTTTTGAATTTTTCCCCTTCTATTCTGATGTGACTTTGTTAAAAGAGTCCCTGAGGGGTGCAAACGGTTAAGTGCCTGACTACCAACTGAAAGGCTGGCTGTTCAAACCCACCCAGAGGTGCTTGGAAATCTGCTTCCAAAAGGCCACAGCCTCATAGAAACCCTATGAAGGAATTCTCCTCCACAACACAGGGGGTTTGCCATAAGTCAGAATCGACTACATATAGATAAGACAGATGTGTGTGTATGTCCCTTAGCATTGTCCTCTGAGTGTGTCTGGATTAAAAGCAATGACACACCAGTACCAATAAGCATCTGCACCAATTCTCCACTAAAAGGAAACAACAGTTCTTGGATAAATGACTGACTCCAGGGCTGGAGCAAGGGAAGTACAAGATGGTCTGTGAATATCTTATTGTGCCAGAAAGTAAGAAAGTGCTTGAAAAATGATGGGAGCATGTCAAAAGGACATAAGAGCCACCCTGAAGGGACTCCCACTGGCAAAATATAGGACACTTTGAGGGACTCAGGCAGACATGGCTGTGGCAGCATGTTTGTCCGTTTTCCCATTCTTGCCTATTCTGTGATATTCTTTGGATTCGGGCAGACATTCTAGCTCTGGCAGCATGCTTGTCCACTTCCCACTTTTGTCCTTTTGAATATATGCCAAATAAAACTTTCTTTTTACTTTAAAAAAAAAATATAGGACTCTTTGAGCCACTGACCACTGGTTTTCCTGGAACACGGCATAAGCTCGTGAAAATTCTCAGTGCAATCAGAATTATGTTGTTAGTTCTGTGCACTTAATCTCTATCAGGGTGAACACAAAGATGGAGCCAGGCTTGCTCTGGTTGGGTTACTGGTATTTGGAGAAATGAGCTTTTTTTTTACTGTTTTGTTCTTTTAGGCTGCCGGTCAGTTGCTGAGATCACTCAGGACCTGGTCCAGTTCCCCAGGTTGTAAGAAAAGAGAGCTAATGACCAGACTACTGAACTTTCCAACAGGAGGAAGACAAAGTCAAACACGGTGTTCAATGCCACCCTCTAGGGGCCTCATCCTACTCAACAGCTCATCCTCTGCACCCTTACTCCTCTAGCCCCTGTGCTCAGGGCCTCATTTTCCTCAAATGTGCCCTGCACTTCTGGGATTCACTAACTTTGATATGCAGTTCTCTGGCTAGAAATCCTCCTCACGGGAAATAATAGAATTAAGCGCATAAGCTTTGAAGCCATCCAGACATGGGTTTGACAGTCAGGACTGCTGCTGACGAGCTGTGTGACTCAAGCACATTTTTCAATGTCTCTGTTTCTGTGTCCTTGTCTGTAAAATAGGTATTATACCACCTAGCTCGCTAGGTTGGGGAAAAGATTGAGATAATGTATGTAAAGCGCAGATAGCAATAGCTAGTATCTAGTAGGAGCTCAAGAAATAGTAGCTATTACTATGATTGCTTGACAAATTCCTATTTATTTTTCAAGACCCTGTTCAAATGTCACCTAACTACCCTGGCTACTTGCTCTGTGCTCCCTGTTGCACTTCGCACATTCCACTATTCTAATCCTTATTATGGTGTGCTATATTTACTTGGGGCTCTGGTGGCACAGTGATTAAGCATTTAGCTGATAACCAAAAGGTCAGCAGTTTGAATTCACAAGCTGTTCCTTGGAAACCTATGGTGCAGTTCTACTCTGTCCTATAGTATTGCTATGAGTCAGAACTGACTCGATAGCAACAGGTTTGGTTTAGTGTATTTACTTATTTGCATGTCTCTCTCCATAAATAGACTGAAGAGCTTCAGGTTAAAAAAAAAAAAATGGGACTTCCAGCAACATGGCACTCTAGGCAGAAGCACCATGCCGCCCCTCCACAGCAAAGATCCAAAAAACTAAACAGAGAAAACAGCAATCCTCAAATCCTAAACATCAAATGAAGAGAAAGAACCCAGCCAAGCATCAAATGGAATATGAAACTGATAGAGAACAGAGAGCGAGGACACATACATGGTGAGGTCCCCTATCACCTAACGCAGCACAGATCCTCCATCTTGGACTCCTATCAGAGACCAGCAAATAGAGGGTATAAGAAAGCAGCTTCATGGAGCTTCCGGCAGAAGACAGAACAATCGGTAACTGGCAATATATGCTTTCCCACCCCCTACCCTTGTTCACTGCCTTGGCCTCCTCTGCTTCCCGTGGCCACAGTCTCTGATCCGGGAAACACCAGCTGCCTGGATTCCACCTGCTGGCACTGGCCGACTCCCTGAGTGCCATTTGTTGGCTGCTGGTGTCGCTTTTTCTGCTTCTTTTGATTTCTTCTTTACCTCTCACCACCTCCCCCTCCTTTCACTCAAATACCTGGCTCCCTGCACCATCTTTGCTTCTTCCTGAGGGGCTATGGAGCTCTGCTTGAGTGTGGAACTGCTTCCTGGTCCATGCTGCCACGCTGGTGGGATCCTGGGACTTTTGTTTGTTTGTTTGTTTTGAATTGTTTGTTTGCTTTCTTTTTCTTTTCTCGAGTTGGGTGCCAATTCTGGCCATGCAGTGCTATGTGGCTTGGGACCTACCCCCTCAACTTGCACAGACGTGTAGTGAGATCCCTGAAGGCATTTCTTTTTTAGTGGTTTTTTTTCTTATTCTGTTTTTTTGAGAGATTTTCCTTTATTTTTTAATTTGCTTTGTTTTCTTTTCCCTCTTTTTCTCTTATTGTCTTTCTTCATTACTCAGTTTCTCATCTCTCTATACCTTCCATCTCTTCCTGTCCCCTGAATACCTGGCACTGAATACCACTACACCTTCTAGCAAGGCTGTACTTCAGTACTTGGGAACAGCTTCCCCATACCTGGTACCCACATCAGTGGGATCCCTGGGAGCTTTGCTGTTCTTTTTCCTTTCTAATTTTTATTTATTCATTCTTTTCTTTCTTCTTCTTCCTCTTTTTGTTTCTCTCCATTTCATAGTCTCTCATCTCTCCACTCCAATGGCAACCTCTCCTAGCCCACTTTTTTCTTTGTTTGAATGTTTTTGGCTCCCGTTCTTCTCTCCTCTCTCCCATACCCATCTTATCTCCACACATCACGATCTCCCCCCAACATCCTGCCCACCAGCACCGTGCACTTAACATCACACCACCAAGCAACACAGGAACAGCCTACTGGAACCTCCCCTGCACTGATTACCAACCCACCCTGGTGGCTGTAGTAAGTGCCACAAACAACCCATCCAAGCAACTCCTCTTCAGCTAGACCTGCCCTGCTGTGCCATATCTGAATGACTGACCCTGCCAATTGGAGAAGGAGGTGAAAAGTATTGTGCCCACAGAAGAGCAAACAACAAAGAACTCACAGCCCACCTGCTCAGACATAGCCAAATCTTTAAAAAAAAAGTATGAAACAAACAAATCTACAATCAATAAATGAGAAAAATAACTACCGAATGCCCCGAAGACAGCAGACAATATCAAAACATTTACAAAAACAGGATGGGATGGTTCCAGTAGGTGTCCAAAATAAAATACCAGATGACTTTCCAGTAGAAAAAAAGGCACTAGAACTACCTGATAGGGAAATCAAATCTCTAATACTCAGAATTATCCAAGTGTTGAAGCAAAAAGCAGACAAAAAGGAGGAAAAAATAGACAAATTCATGGAAAAGGCAGACAAATTCATGGAAAATACAGACCAAAAAAATGGAAGAATTCAGGAAAATAATGCAGGAACAAAATGCCAAAATAAATTCACAACTAGAAATTATACAAAAACAACAATTAGAAATCCAAAAAATAAACAACAAGATTTCAGAAATGGCTAGTATCATAGAAGGGCTGAGGAGCAGATTTGAAATGGTAAAAGACAAGATCAGCAGAATTGAAGACAAACACCTGGATACAACTCTGTTCAAGGAAAACTCAGAAAAAAGAACAAAGAAAAGTGAAGAGACCCTGAAAATTATGTAGGATACAATCAAAAGCAAAAATTCACTAGTGATGGGAGTTCCAGAACAAGGGAAGAAAACAGAAAACACAGAGAGGATCACTGAAGAACTGCTGACAGAAAAATTTCCCAATATCATGAAAGATGAAAAGCTGGCCATCCAAGAAACTCAACAAAACCCATTTAGGAGAGACCACAAAAGACGCTCACCAAGGCATAGGATAGTCACACTCGTCAAAACCAATGACAAACAAAGAATCCTGAGAACAGCTCATGAAAAACAAGAAGTCACATACAGAGGAGGAACATTAAGACTAAGCTCAGATTATTCAGCAGAAACCATGCAGGCAAGAAGGCAATGGGATGACATATATAAAACCTTGAAAGAAAAAAATTGCCAGCCAAGAATAATATAGCCTGCAAAAACCTCATTCAAATATGATGGTGAAATTAGGACATTTCAAAATAAACAGAAATTAAGGGATTATGTAAAAACCAAACCAAACTTACAAGAATTATTAAAGGGAGTCCTTCGATCTGAGAACAAACAACTTCAGCTCACAGGCTGAATCTAGGACACAGGATCCTACCAGCCAGGTACAAATCTAGGAAATGAACTCTCAGAGACTATCCAAAACCGAAAGAAATACAACAGGGAATCAGAGCAGTTAATCAATAAATGACAACAACATCAGAACAATAAAAGAGGGAATAACAGTGTAGGTATAGAGTTTTCTAATGGAGATGAAGGCAAGGCGATACCAAGTAATAATAGACTGCTTCAAACTTAGAAAGATAAGGGAAAATTTCACAGTAACCACAAAGAAAGTTAACAAACATACTCATAAAAATAAAGAGGAAAAACATAAAATCTCAGTAAAAACAAAAGAAATGAAAAAAAAAATCCACAAACAAAAGGAATTCAGCACAGGAGAGTGAGAATAACAAACAAAATGTCAGCACCACAAAAAAAAAAGCACTACAAATAACAGCAATAAACTCACATCTATCAATAAGTACACTGAATGTAAGTGGCCTCAATGCACCCAAAAAGAGACTGAGAGTGACAGAATGGATTAAAAAAACAGGATCCATCAATATGCTGTCTACAAGAAACAAAGATGTGAATTTATTAAAAATCAAAGGGTGAAAAAAATATATGAAGCTAACAACTACCAAAAAAGAGCAGGAGTGGCAATACTAACCTCAGATAAATAGACTTTAAAACAAAATCTACCATAAAAGACAAAGAAGGACACTATATAATGATTAAAGGGACGATCAATCATGAAGACATAACCATAATAAACATCTACTCACTCAATGACAGGGCTCCAAAATACAAAAAACAAACTCTAACAGCACTGAAAAGAGAAACAGTTCCACAATAATAGTAGGAGACTTCAATGCACATTCTCAGTAAAGCACAGAATATCTAAAAAGAAACTCAGCAAAGATACAGAAGACCTAAAGGGTACAATCAACTTCACCTTACAGACATATATAGAACACTCCACCCAACAGCTGCAAAGTACACATTCTTTTCCAATGCATATGGAACGTCTTAGGCCACAGAGCAATCCTCAACAAAATCTAAAACGTTGAGATAATACAAAGTATCTTCTCTGACCACAGTGCCATCAAGGTGAAGTTAACAACAGAAAGAGCAAGGAAAAAAAAAAAATCAATTACGTGGAAACTGAATAACACCCTGCTTACAAATAACTGGGTAATAGAAGAAATCAGAGATGGAATAAAAAAATTCCTAGCATCAAATGAGAATGAAAACACATCATACTAAAACCTTTGGGACACAGAAAAGGCAGTCTTCAAAGGACAGTTTATAGAAAGATGCAACATCAAAAAAGAAGAAAGTGACAAAATCAAAACATTAACTACACAACTCAAACAAAAAGAAAGAGAATAGCAAAAAAAAAGCCCACAGTCACCGGAAGAAAGGAACTAATAAATCTCAGAGCAGAAATCAATGTAATAGAGAATAGAAAAACAATAGAAAGAATCAACAAAACCAAAAGTTGGTTCTTTGAAAGAATCAACAAAATCAACAAACCACTGACCAGACTGACAAAAGAAAAACAGGAGAGGATGCAAATAACCCAAATAAGAAATGAAATGGGGGACATTACAACAGACCTAACTGAAATAAAAAGGATCATAACATAATATTATGAAAAACTATACTCCCACAAATTTGAAAACCTAGAGGAAATGGATAAATTTCTAGAAACACACTACCTATCCAAACTACAACAAAGTGATGTTGAAAATCAGAACAGACCCACAACAAGAAAAGAGATTGAAAAGGCAATTAAAAAAAAAAAACCCCTAGCGCAGATGGCTTCACTGGAGAATTCTACAAAATATTCAGAGAAGAGCTTGCACTAGTACTACTCAAACTATTTCAGAATATAGAAAAGGAAGAAACACTTCCAAATTCATTCTATGAAGGCAGCATAACCCTGATACCAAAACCAGGCAAAGACACCACAAAAAATGAAAATTACAGACCAATATCTCTCATGAATATAGATGCAAAAAATCTCAACAAAATTCTAGCCGACAGAATTCAGCATCATATCAAAAAAATAATACAACACAAACAAGTACGATTCATACTAGATATGCAAGGATGGTTCAACATTAGAAAATCAATTAGCATAATACACCACATAAATAAAAGGAAAGAACAGAATCAAATGATCATCTCAATTGATGCAGAAAATGCATTAGACAAAGTCCAACACCAATTCCTGATAAAAACTCTCAATAAAATCAGTATAGAAGGGAAATTTCTCAGCATAATAAAGGACATCTATGCAAAACCAACGGCCAACATCATTCTTAATGGAGAGAGGCTGAAAACATTCTCCTTGAGAACAGGAACAAGACAAGGATGCCCTTTATCACCACTCTTATTTAACATTGTGCTGGAAGTTCCAGCTAGAGCAATAAGGCAAGAAAAAGGAATAAAGGACATCCAAATTGGTAATGAAGAAGTTAAACTGTCCCTGTTTGCAGATGATATGATACTACACATAGAAAACCCTGAAGACTCCACGAGAAATCTACTGGAACTAATAGAAATATTCAGCAGAGTAGCAGGATACAAGATAAACATTCAAAAATCAGTTGGATTCCTATACACCAATAAGGAGAAGGATGAAAAGGAAATCACGAAAATAATATCATTTATAATAGCCCCTAAAAAGATAAAATACTTAGGAATAAATCTGACCAGGGATGTAAAAGACCTATACAAAGAAAACTACAAAACACTACTTCATGAAATCCAAAGGGATCTACATAAATGGAAAAACATACCATGCTCATGGATAGGCAGACTCAACATTGTGAAAATGACAATTCTACCCAAAGCAATTTACAAATACAATGCAATCCCAATCCAAATACCAACGACATTCTTCAAAGAGATGGAAAAACTAATCAATATGGAAAGGGAAAAAGCTCCAAATAAGTAAAGCACTACTGAAGAAGAAGAATAAAGTTGGAGGACTCACACCACCTGACTTCAGAACCTACTATGCAGCTACAGTAGTCAAAACAGCCTGGTACTGGTACAACGACAGATACATTGACCAATGGAACAGAATTGAGAACCCAGATGTAAATCCATCCACCTATAGTCACCTGATCTTCGACAAGGGCCCAAAATCCATCAAATGGGGAAACAACAGACCTTTTAACAAATGGTGCTCACAAAACTGAATATCCATCTGCAAAAAAATGAAACAGGACCCCTACCTCACGCCGTATACAAAAACTACTTCAAAATGGATCAAAGACCTGAATATAAAGCCTAAAACTATAAAGTTCATCGAAGAAAAAAATAGGACCAACACTATAGGCCTTAATACATGGCATTAACAGGATACAAACCATAACCATCAACACACAAACCCCAAAAGATCAGCTAGATAACTGGGATCTTCTAAAAATCAAACACCTGTGCTCTTCAAAAGACTTCACCAAAAGAGTCAAAAGAGAACCTACAGACTGGGAAAAAATTTTTGGACAGTACAAGTCAGACAAAGGTCTAATCTCCATAATCTACAAGAAAATCCAACACCTCTACAACAAAAAGACAAATAATCCAGTAAAAAATGGGCAAAGGAAATGAACAGACACTTCACCAAAGAAGACATTCAAATGGCCAACACACACATGAGGAAATGCTCGCGATCACTAGCCATTAGAGAAATGCAAATTAAAACCACAATGAGATACCATCTCACCCCGGCATTACTGTCACAAATCAAAAACACTGGTAATAACAAGTGTTGGAGAGGCTGCGGGGAGATCAGAACTCTTATGCACTTCTGGTGGGAATGCAAAATGATACAATTCTGGAAAATGATATGGCGCTTCCTCAGAAAGCTAGAAATAGACATACCATTCAATCCAGCAATCCCACTCCTAGGAATATATCCTAGAGAAATTAGAGTTATCACTCGAATAGGCATATGCACACCTATGTTCATGGCAGCATTGTTCACAATAGCAAAACAATGGAAACAACCTCGATGTCCATCAGCAGATGAATGGATACACAAACTATGGTACATACACACAGTGGAGTACTATGCAACAAGAAAGAACAACAATGAATCTGTGAAGCATCTCATAACATGGATGAAACTGGAGGTCATTATGCTGAGTGAAATAAGTCAATCACAAAAGGACAAATATTGTATGAGACTGCTATTGTAAAAACCCATGGAAAAGTTCACACACAAAAAGTAACAATCTTTGTTGGTTACCAGGGATGGGAGGGGTGGGGGGGAAACACTAAATAGGCAATAGATAAGTGATATCTTGGGTGAAGGGTGAGACAGCACACAATACAGGGGAAACTAGCACAACTTGTACAAGGAAAGGTCATGGAAGCCCCATAGACACATCCAAGCTGCCTGAAGGACTGAATTGCTGGGCGGAGGGCTGAGGGGACCATGGTCTCGGGGAACATCTAGCTCAATTGGCATGACACAGCTTATAAAGATAATGCTCTACATTCTATCTTGGTGAGTAGTGTCTGGGGTCTTAAAAGCTTGTGAGCGGCCGTCTAAGAGACTCCACTGGTCTCATCCCTTCGGGAGCAAGGGAGAATGAAGAGAACAGGATACAAGGAAAAGATTAGTCCGAAGGACTACTTGTCCACAGCTACAAGGCCTCCACCGGACTGAGTCCAGTACAGCTAGATGGTGCCTGGCTACCACCACTGACTGCTCTGACCAGGATCACAACAGAGGGTTCTGGACAGAGCTGGAGAAGGATGTAGAACGTAATTCTAACCCATAAAAAAAAGACCAGATTTAGTGACCTAAAGGAGACTGGAGAAACCCCGAGACTATGGCCCCCAGACACCCTTTTAGCTCAGTGGTGAAGTTATCTCCTAGGTTCACCGTTCAGCCTGGAAGTGGACAGCCCAGTAAAACCAAATGAGACTAACAAGGTACAGCAGTCCAGTGACAAGGGCCAGAAGGCAGAAGGGGACAAGGAAGCTGGTGATAGGGAACCCAAGGTTGAGTAAAGATATTGTTGATGTGTTGTGAGATTGTTAACCATTGTCATAGGGCAACATGTGTAGTAACTGTTAAATGAGAAACTATTTTGTTTTTTAAGCCTTCATCTTAAGTGAGAATAGCAGCATAATTGGAAGAACGTAGTCAATGTCACTGAACTGTGCATGTAGAAATTTTTGAAATGGTGTATCTTTGGCTATGTGTATTTTCACCAAAAAAAGGTTGAGAAGTTAGAGGGTTGACATGTTGTGGGGTTGTTAACCAATGTCATAAAACAATATGTGTACTACTGTTTCATTAGAAACTATTTGTTCTGTAAGCCTTCACCTGAAGTACAATAAAAAAAAAAAAAAAGAAGAAGTTAAACTGTCCCTGTTTGCAGATGTTATGATACTATACTTAGAAAACCCTAAAGACTCCATGAGAAATCTACTGGAACTAATAGACAAGATAAACATACAAAAAGCAGTTGGATTCCTATACACCGATAAAGAAAACAATGAAAGGAAATCAGGAAAACAATACCATTTATAATAGCCCCTAAAAATATAAAATACTTAGGAATAAATCTAACCAAGGATGTAAAAGACCTATACAAAGAAAACTACAAAACTCTACTGCAAGAAACCCAAAGGGATCTGCATAAATGGAATACCATGCTCCTGGATAGGCAGACTCAACATTGTGAAAATGACAATTCTACCCAAAGCAATTTACAAACACAGTGCAATCTCGATCCAAATACCAACTATATTCTTCAAAGAGATGGAAAAAGTAATCATTAACTTTATATGGAAAGGGAAGAAGCCCCGAGTAAGTAACGCACTATTGAAGAAGAATAAAGTAGGAGGAGTCACACTACCTGACCTCAGAGCCTACTATACATCTACGGTAGTGAAAACAGCCTGGTACTGGTACAACAACAGATACATTGACCAATGGAACAGAATTGAGAACCCAGATGTAAATCCACCCACCTATGGTCACCTGATCTTCGACAAGGGCCCAAAATCCATCAAATGGGGAAAAGACAGTCTTTTTAACAAATGGTGCTAGCAGAATTGGATATCCATCTGCAAAAATATGAAACAGGACCCCTACCTCACGCCGTATACAAAAACTACTTCAAAATGGATCAAAGACCTGAATATAAAGCCTAAAACTATAAAGGTCACAGAAGAAAAAATAGGACTAATGCTACGGGCCCTAATACACAGCATTAACAGGTTACAAACCATAACCATCAATGCACAAACCCCAAAAGATCAGCTAGATAACTGGGATCTTCTAAAAACCAAACATTTATGCTCTTCAAAAGACTTAACCAAAAGAGTGAAAAGAGAACCTACAGATTGGGAAAAAAATTTTGGACAGCACAAGCCAGACAAAGGTCTAATCTCCGCAATCTACAAGAAAATCCAACACATTTACAACAAAAAGACAAATAATCCTATTAAAAAATGGGAAAAGGAAATAAACAGACACTTCACCAAGAAGACATTCAAGTGGCCAACACACACATGAGGAAATTCTCGTGATCACTTGCCATTAGAGAAATGCAAATTAAAACCACAATGAGATACCATCTCACCCCAGCATTACTGGCACGAATCAAAAACACTGGTAATAACAAGTGTTGGAGAGGCTGTGGGGAGATCGGAACACTTATGCACTGCTGGGGGGAATGCAAAATGATACAACCATTTTGGGAAAAGATATGGCACTTCCTTAGAAAGCTAGAAATAGACATACCATACGATCCAGCAATCCCGCTCCTAGGAATATATCCTAGAGAAATAAGAGCCATCACTCGAATAGACGTATGCACACTCATGTTCATGGCAGAGTAGTTCACAATAGCAAAACGATGGAAACAACCTCGATGCCCATCAACAGACGAATGGATAAACAAACTATGATACATACACACAATGGAGTACTACGCAACTATAAAGAACACTGATGAATCTGTGAAGCATCTCATAACATGGATGAAACTGGAGGTCATTGTGCTGAGTGAAATAAGTCAATCACAAAAGGACAAATATTGTATGAGACTGCTATTGTAAAAACCCATGAAAAAGTTCACACACAAAATGTAACAATCTTTCTTGGTTACCAGGGATGGGAAGGATGGGAGGTAAATACTAAATAGGCAATAGATAAGTGGTATCTTGGGTGAAGGGTGAGACAGTACACAGTACTGGGGAAACCAGCACAACTTGTACAAGGAAAGGTCATGGAAGCTGCATAGACACATCCAAATTCCCTGAAGGACTGAATTCCTGGGCAGAGGGCTGTGAGGACCATGGTCTCAGGGAACATCTAGCTCAATTGGCTTAACAGTTTATAAAGACAATGTTCTACATTCTACCTTGGTGAGTAGCATATGAGATCTTAAAAGCCTGTGAGCGGCCATCTAAGATACTCCACTGGTCTCATCCCTTTGGGAGCAAGGGAGAATGAAGAGAACAGGATACAAGGAAAAGATTAGTCCAAAGGACTAATGGACCACAGCTATCAAGGCCTCCACCAGCCTGAGTCCAGTGTAGCTAGATGGTGCCCAGCTACCACCACTGACTGCTCTGACCGGGATCACAACAGAGGGTTCTGGACAGAGATGGAGAAGGATGTAGAATAAAATTCTAACACACAAAAAACAGACCAGATTTGCTGGCCTGAAGGAGACTGCAGAAACCCCTAGAATATGGCCCCTAGACACCCTTTTAGCTCAGTGGTGAAGTCACTTCCAAGGTTCACCGTTCAGCCAGGGATTGGACAGCCCCATAAAACAAAACGGGGCTAATAAAGCACAGCCGTCAAGGGACAAGGACTAGACGGCAGAAGGAGACAGGAAAGCTGGTGATAGGGAACTCAGGGTTGAGTAAGGACAGTGTTGATGTGTTGTGAGGTCATTAACCCTCGTCATAGTGCAACATGTGTACGAACTGTTTAATGAGAAACTATTTTGTTCTGTAAACCTTCGTCTAAAGTGAGAATAGCAGCACAATTGGAAGAGGGTAGTCAGTGTCACTGAACTGGGCATGTAGAAATTTTTGAAATGGTGTATATTTGGCTATGTATATTTTCACCAAAAAAAAAAAGGTTGAGAAGGGAGAGGGTTGACATGTTGTGGCGTTGTTGGCTAGTGTCATGGAATATTGTGTATACTGACTGTTTGATGAGAAACTATTTGTTCTGTAAACATTCACCTAAAGTACAATAAAAACAAAAAACAAACAACAACAACAAAAAACTATGTTTGACACAGGGCGTGGCGTATAGTAGCATCTCGATGAGCTTTGCAGGAATGGATGGATAAGCAGATGGATAGGTGGATGAAAAGAGGAATGAAGAGTTGCATAGATGCCCTGCCAGAGAAACCCTCCCTAAACCAGTAGTCAGCTAGAATAGATTTGTAGGGCAGGGGCAACCAGCTAAACAAGAGTTGATAGTTGAAGACATCAAGAAAGTCTGGTTCACAATAGCCAAAATGTGGAAACAACTGAAATATCTATCAGCAAATGAATGGATAAACAAAATGTGGTGTATACATACAATGGAATACTGAGTCATAGAGAGAAATAAAACTCTGAACCATTCCACTACATAAGTGAACGTTGAAAACATCACGCTGAGTAAAATAAGGGCAGATACTGTATGATCTCACTATATAAAATAAGCAACTATATAAAATCCCATTGACATCGAGTCTACTTCAACTCTTAGCAACCCTATATAAAAATGTGGAGCTGCCCCATAAGGTTTCCAAGGATGTAATCTTCAGAGAATCAGAGTGCCACATTTTGCTCCCGCAGAGCGGCTAGTGGGTTCAAACCACCGACCTTTCAGTTAGCAGCTGAGTACTTAACCAGTGCACCACCAGAGTAGAAACCAAAAATTATTTGTGGTTTCCAGGGGCAGGAAGAGGGTAAAAGGGGGAATTTTTGCTTAGGGGGCATTGAGTTTATGTTAATAGTGGTGGAATAATTTGGAAAAGGATAGTGAGAATAGTTGTACTTGAAGTTGTACAACCTGAAGAATGTCATTAATGTCAATTGATTGTACATGTAGAAACTGTTGGGTGAAAATCAACATCATAAATAAATAGCCTCAGAACTGGTTTCCCTGTGTTCTCTCTTGCCTCTTGTTACATTGCGTCCTTCATACAGCAGCCAGAGACATCTTTTTAAAAGTAAAATCAAATCCTATGTCCTACTTATTTAAACCTTACTATGGCTTCCTGTTGCGTTTAGTATAAACTCTAAACTGATTACCAGCTCTACACAGTGCTGCATGATCTGGTTCTTGCTGATCCTTCCAACCCATTTCCTATCACTCTCCCTTTTGCTCACTATGCCCCAGCCATATTGCCCTCCTTTTCATTCCCTAAATAAGCAAAACTCTCTCTTGCCTCTGGTCCTTCATACTTACTGTTCCCTTTACCTAAAATACCCTTCCCCATCCTCTTCCCCAGTGTGACTCTTTATTGACATTTAGAACTCAGCTTAAATGTCACTTTTTATTTTAAATGAGGTGACGTTTCCCTGACCACCTTATCTAGAATAGGCTCTACTTTAGCTTGTCTCATCACATCACCCTGTGTTTTTCCCTCCTAGACTTACTACAATCTGCAATTAACTTGTTCTTTGTTTACATGTTTATTGTCCATCTGCACCCGCACAGGGACCTCAATCAGTCTTTCTCACCACTACATTCCCAGAGCCTAAAACCATGGTCTGAACCATAGAAGCCTTTGAATATTTGATAAATGACTTCATAAAAAAGGCACAGTGGGATCAAATTACATCGTCACCTTTGGATGACAAAAGAATTCTCAAAAGGACAGAACCAAGCCAAATAGCTCACTACCTGTGCCAATAGACGTAAAAGTCTCCTGGGCTGGACCTGTACCACAGTATAGTTCCACTTTTGCCCAGCTTATCCCAAGTAACAAAGGGCCTGGTCAGATAGCATGGAAAACACTGAAAAAGAAAGTAGTCCAGCAGCAGTGTCTCTGGTAATAACTCTTAACGCTTTAGCCATTTGCTTAACTCAGTGTATGGATATATGCCACCATTAACAGTGACACACTAGAAACCTCTTCTTGGCCTCAAGCTATTGGCCTCCTAATGCAGTAGCCAATGAGGGACCTAAATAAAAAGTATGGGTCTGATACAAGGATCACGGTTGTCTTATCTAGTGCTGCTACGATGGAAATACCACAAGCAGGTGGTTTTAGCAAAGAGAAATTTATTCACTCACAGTTTAGGAGGCTAGAAGTCTGAATTCAGGGTGTCAGCTCCAGGGGAAGGCTTTCTCTCTGTATCGGCTCTGGGGGAAGCTCCTTTTCATCAATCTTCTCCTGATCTAGGAGCTTCTGAGCGCAGAGACCCTGGTCCAAAGGACATGCTATTCTCCTGGCTCTTGTTTCTTGGTGGTAGGAGGTCCCTCATCTCTCAGCTCACTTCTCTCTTTTATATCTTTAAAGAGATTGATTTACAACACAACCTAATCCTGTAGATTAAGTCTTGCCTCATTAACATAACTGCCACTAATCCTACTGCATTAACATCATAGAGTAGGAATTACAACACATAGGAAAATCACATCAGATGACAAAATGGTGGACAATCACATGATACTGGAACTCATAGCCTAGCCAAGTTAACACATATTTTGGGGGGACACAATTCAATCCATGACAATGGTCAATTTCCATTTTCCTTTTATCAACCCATCAATGACGTCTAACAGCCTACTGAGCCCCTTGTCAAAGATCACGATTCTACAAAGTATCCACTACTTTCTCAGGTGGTGTAATTACACCAATGATAGTAATGAATTATAATTCATTGAATAAACTAAAAACCCATGAGTCTGTACTGATATGAATGAATAAATGAGAATGAAAAGTTCTTCTTTATAGTAAAAGATCAACAAATAAATAACAAAAGAATTAGTTACACAATCATAAAAAAAAGGATTCTAAAATTAGTAAATGCAAATTTGATGAAGACAGGATACTTACATCGTCTTAAAATATCTCCCTACAAACTACTTATTAATTATATAAGAAAAACAAAACAAAACAATTGCCTTTGAGTTGATTCTGACTCATGGATACCCCATGTGTGTTAGAGTAGAACTGTGCTCCATAGGTTTTCAATGGGAGGAGTAGCTATACAGGACATTAGGAGTCTCTGGATGGTGCAAACAGTTAAGTACTTGACTATTATACAAATGGTTGGTGATTTGAAGCCACCCAGGGACACCTTGAAAGAAAGGCCTTGTGATCTTCTTCTGAAAAATCACAGCCTTAAAAACCCTATGGAGTGCAGTTCTACTCTAACACACATGGGGTTGCCATGAGTCAGAATCAACTTGATGGCAAATGGTTTGGGTTTTGATTTTTATACAGGAAATTAGTGGGACAGTCAGTGAACTTGGAGTATGCAATGTGGATTAGATAAAAATATGGTGTCAGTGTAAAAATTTCCTAATTTTAATCATTGTATTAAGGTTATGTAAGAAAATGTTGTAAAGTTTATTAATAAAATGTTCTGCATCCCACTTTGGTGAGTGGCATCTGGGGTCTTAAAAGCTAGTGAACAGCCATCAAAGATGCATCAATTAGTCCCAACCCACCTGGAGCAAAGGAGAATGAATAACACCAAAGACACAAGGAAAGTATTAGCCCAAGAGACAGAAAAGGCCACATAAACTAGAGACTTCATCAGCCTGAGACCAGAAGAACTAGATGGTGCCTGGCTACCACCAATGACTGCCCTGACAGAGAACACAACAAAGAGTCCCTGACAGAGAAAGAGAAAAGTGGGATGAAGGACTCAAATTCTAGTAAAAAGTCCAGACTTAATGGTTTGATTGAGACTAGAGGGACCCCAGAAGATATGACCCCCAGACTCTCTGGCAGCCCCAGACTGAAACCATTCCCAAGGCCAACCCTTCAGACAAAGATTAGACTGGACTATGGACATAAAATGATACTTGTGAAGAGTGTGCTTTTTAGCTCAAGTAGATACAGGAGACTAAATGGGCAGCTCCTGTCCAGAGGCTAGATGAGAAGGTAGAGAGGGTCAGGGGCTGGTTGAATGGACACGGGAAATCCGAGTGGAAAGGAAGAGTGTGCTGTCACAGTATGGGAGAGCAACTAAGGTCACATAACAATGTATGTATAAATTTTTGTATGAGAGACTAACTTGAATTGTAAACTTTCACTTAAAGCACAACAATAAAAAAAAGGAAAATGTTGCTGTTAGAAAATACACACTGAATGGTTAAGGGTAAAGGAACAGGATACCTCCAATGTACATGTTGTGCTTCATAAATCTAAAGGTAATACTACGAAACCTTTAAATCCATTGCTGTCGATTCGATTTCGACTCATAGAGACCCTGTAGGACAGAATAGAACTGCCCAATAGGGTTTCCAAAGAACGGCTGGTGGATTCGAACTGCTGACTTTTTGGTTAGCAGCCAAGCTCTTAACCACTGAGCCACCAGGGCCCCATAAAACCTTTAGAAGAGTACAAAAGAGAAGTTCTTCATGACCTAGAATTAGGTGAAGAGTTCTTAGACCTAATATCAAAGGTCTAATACATAAACAGACAAACAAAAAACTGACTTACAAACTAACAAAAAATACTGACTTCCTCAAAACTAAAATCTTTTGTTCTGTGAAAGACCCTGAGTCTTAGGCTGGGTTCTCAGAGAAGACAACCCGTAAAGTATATAAATATATATAGAAAGAGGTTTATATCAAGAAAATGGCACACTCACTTGCAGAGGCTAGAATATCCGAAGTCAGTGGGTCAGGCTAGAGGCTTCTCCTGATTCATGTAGCTGGCAAACCCAAGATCAGCAGGTCAGATGGCAGGGCTCTGGTTCACGGCTTCAAAGACCAATTAATCCCAAAATCGGCAGGCAAGACAGCAGGTAAACTGCTAGCTCAAGTCCCAAGAACTGGAGGTCAGATGAACAAGAGCCAGCTGCAGGATGCAGAGTGAGCAAAAGCCCACCAGCCTTGCCAGAAAGTCTACCTATATTGGACGCAGGCCACACCCCCAAGGAAACTCTATTTCAACTGACTGGCTACTCACAGCAAATCCTGTCATGGAAGTGATAATGTTATATTAAATTTCATCATGGAGATGATCACTTTGTTATACAACTGCCAAACTACATCATAACTGCCAAACCACTGAGAGTCATGGCCCAGCCAAATTGACACACAACCTTAACGATTACAGTCTACCCCTTGTCAACCTGGCATCTGTACACATATCCTTAAACCATACATAATCTCTGAGTAAAGACAATTATAAAGTCATACTTTACCTAACATAATATAACTTACAGGCGTACAACCGAGAATGCACTAGCCTTGTTTACATCTTATATTTTATAAGAAAACAAAAATATTTGATTTACATATATAAGGAAGAAATACTCATAATAATTACAGTCCTCATTTCTGCAACTGGTCACATGATCGTAACTGGTATTTGGAACTAACATCTTCTACCACTTATTCTGTACTCCCTTTGCCCTCAGCAAGCACCTCTGCTGGTTGTGGTTCTTTGCCTGGTGAAGTGACCCAAACCTTCATTCCTGAAGGGTCTGGGTCATTAGTAGTCATGTTGGAATTGGCTTGCTGTAGTTTTCCATTGACTTTAATCACAGGACATGGTAGTACTAAGAGACATACTAAGGGATCTCCTGCATTCCAGACATACTCTTCTTTGCCTCCATTATGTAATATCAATCCAATTTCCTCTTGGTA
Organism: Dugong dugon; assembly: GCA_030035585.1. Taxonomy (NCBI): domain Eukaryota; kingdom Metazoa; phylum Chordata; class Mammalia; order Sirenia; family Dugongidae; genus Dugong; species Dugong dugon. The sequence goes on from CM057462.1 coordinate 161,894,768, forward strand.
ATCACGATCAATAACACCATCCAATATGGTAACTCCCTTCTTCTTTGCCTGTTGATCCAGAGGCAAGGAGCCCAAAGTGGCCAGATGGCATTCTTAACTTCCGGCTCAATGGAATCAGTGATATGCCTCCAGGTGGGAGCATTCTCCCTTTAGAACTAAGATCTCTAGACCTACAGAGCATAGGGTCGGGGGTCAGGAAGCAAAAATGTTTGCGAATGGGTTACTAGGGGTAATAGTGAGTGGTGTCACTCCCATTTCCACACCTTGATTCCTGGTCCCATGAATCCTGGCTATGGGAGAAATAGCACCATATATTGGATGCTGGTTTAGAGCATATACAGTCTCCTGGAGGACATTGCTCCAACCCTACAAGGTACTGCCACCTAACTGGCACCGTTATTATTTCTTTAGTAGGCCATTCCATTGTTCTATCAAGCCAGCTGCTTCAGGATGATGAGAACATAAGACCAGTGAATTCCATGAACATGGGCCTATTGCTGCACTTCATTTGCTGAGAAGCGAGTCCTTTAATCCAAGGCAAAGCTTTGTGGGATATCATGACAGTGGATGAGGCATTCTGTATATCCATGGATGGTAGTTTTGACAGAAGCATTGAATGCAGGGAAGGCAAATCCAGTAAAAACAAAATGCTGCCCTTTCCATGACGGAAGCAGTCCAGTGTAATCAACCTGCCACCACGTTGCTGGCTCATCACCTCAAGGAATGGTGTCATACTGAGGACTCAGTTTTGGTCTCTGCTGCTGGCAGATTAGGCACTCAGCAGTGGCTGTAGCCAAGTCGGCCTTGATGAGTGGAAGTCCATGTTGCTGAGCCCATGCATAACCTCCATCCCTGCCACCATGGCCACTTTGTTTATGAGCCTGTTGGGCAACAACAGGAGTGGCTAGGGAAAGATGACTGGTTTCACAGAACACGTCATCCTACCCGCTTGACTGTTAAAATCCACCTTTGCTGAGGTCACCCTTTGGTAAGCATTCGCATGAGATACAAATATCTTCACTTCTTTGGCCCACTCAGAGACCTCTATTTACATACCTCTTCCTCATACTTTCTTGTCTCCAGTTTTCCAATCATGTTCCTTTGAAGTCCCTGACCATCCAAACCGTTGACCACAGCCCATGAATCAGTACACAATCACACATCTGGCCATTTCTCCTTCCAAGCAAAGTGAACAACCAGATGCTCTGCTTGAAGTTCTGCCATTGGGAGGATTTCCCTTCACCACTGTCCTTCAGGGAGGTCCCAGAAAGGGGATGTAGCACTGCTGCTGTCCATTTGAGTGATGTCTGCATATTGCACACAACCATCTGTAAACCAACACAAGTTTTCTGTTCCTCAGTCAACTGATCATAAGGAACTCCCCATGAGGCCACAGGTACAGATTGGGAGATGGAAGATAAAGTGAGAGAAGTGGAGACCATGGGCATTTGGGCCACTTCCTTATGCAACTTACTTGTCCCTTCAGGTCCTTCTCAGGCCCAGTCTGGAATATACCACTTCCATTTAATGATGGAGTGCTGCTGTGCACATCCAACCTTTGTGTGTCAGACAAAATTCAGTTCATGATAGGCAGCTCAGGCCACATGGTGACTTGGTGGCCCATGGTGAAGCATTCAGTATCTACTAAGGCCCAGTAACAAACAAAAAGCTGTTTCTCGAAAGGAAAGTAGTTATCTGCAGAGGATGGCAGGGCTTTGCTCCAAATCCTAAGGATCTGCACTGTGATTCTTCAATAGGAGCCTGTTAAAGACTCCAAACAGCATCTCTATCTGCCACTGACACTTCAAGCACCATTGGATCAGCCGGATCATATGGCCCAAGTGGCAGAGCCACTTTCACAGAAGCCTGAACCTATTGCAGAGCCTTCTCTTGTTCTGGGCCCCACTCAAAACATGGATCTTTTCAAGTCACTCAATAAATAGGCCAGAGTAGCACACCCAAATGGGGAATAAGTTGCCTCCAAAATCCAAAGAGGCCCACTAGGTGTTGTGCCTCCTTATTAGTTTTGAGAGAGGCCAGATGCAATAAATTATCCTACACTTTGGAAGGAATATCTGAAGAAATCACTACAGTATGGGTTCGGGGACCCACTGGACCTACTGTGAGACAGACATGAGCTAAAACTCCATTAATAACCTGACCTCCATATGCCCTCACTCTGACTGGTGGGTCACAATGATGTTTTGGGTCTCCTGGAATTAGTGTCAGTTCAGTATCTAGTAATCCCCAAAAAGTCTGATTATTTCCTTTTCCCAAATGAACAGTCACCTTGTAAAAGTCAATAGATCCCTTTGGGAAAGGCTGGGAGAAAGATTAACAGTATAAGCTTTTGGCAGTGTATTGGAGTCCTTCCTAAAGGGAAGTCAGCCTCCCCTTCATTCAGGGGGTTGTGGGTCTGTAAACTCACTCAAGTCTGGGAATTGATTGAGGGGCTGTAACTCTCTATCCTGGCGATTTGAGTTAGACTGCTGTTTACTGGACCTAGAGTTCTTCTGCTTGTATAGATCAAGTAAATGTTTAGTTGATTTCCAATCTATTTCACTCCGTGACTAAGTAGCCAATGCCATAAGCCCAAACGAGTCAGGCTATTCTGATTACTGCTTTGACTCTGCTGTCCATTATGGTAACCATGCCCACCTGGTCTTTGCTGATTGCGTGCTGCCACTTGGCCCCACCACAATAGGGTCTAATCAGCCCCATTGTAGTTAGGCATCTTAATTCCATTAGGGCAGCTGACCGCTGTCAAATCTGACTTACTTAAAATAGTAATCAAAGCAGTCTTAAAGGATGCTGGGGCTCCTTTCACAAATTTGTTTCTCACCGTTGTGGTAAAAGGTGTGTCCTCTGGGCACTCCACATGTGGGTGTGTGGGTATAACCTGATAAATCCACTGTAACATGCCAATTTCCCTAAGCCTTTGGATACCTTCTTCTACAGTATATCAAGGCAGGTCTGGTACTTCAACTTGATTTAGTGTAGGCCACCATGTAATCCATGTTTCAAAGACTCAACCAAATAAACTATTAGATCCTTTCCTATCCTCGAGCTGGAATACTGAATTAACTATCTGTGCTTAGTGGGCCCGTATCAATAAACTCAGACTGATCCATCTTTATGTCCTTGCACCATTATCCCACACACTTAATAACCATCCTACACATACTCCCCAGGTTTCTGTCTGTACATACTAGAAAAGTCAAGCAGTTCTTTTAGAGTGTAGTGTACCACCTCATGCATTACACTTTGTAATTCATCTTTTGGGGCTTGCTGAGACTTAAGTCTAGTTATAGGTCTAGAAGCCAAAATGGGTGGTGGGGATGTATTTTGAGAACATTCAGCATTGTCTTGTAAGGCATATGCCATAGGCAATGCCTCAGACAATGGCTCAGACAAAGGCTCTTTGGACACAGCTGAGTTAATATCATCAGATGAGGATGGAGGGGTTAATGGTTTTACTGGGAGGGGTGACTTAGCAGACAAAGATGGAGTAATCTCTTCAGATGGGAGTGAGAGGGCTGGTTCTGTTGTCAGGAGTGATTCGATGGAATTTAGGGGCTCAATGTCCCCATCTTCCTGATTATCTGCCCATATGTCCCCATCCTAAGTTTCAGGATCCCATTTCTTCCCAATTAATGCCCTCACTTTATCTTCAGACACCACTCGGAGTTGAGAATTCAGTTAGTGTTGTAATTCAGCCACTCTTATGACAAGACTCTGGGTTTGGTTTTCAGTAATATCAGCTTTGCTACTACAAGACATAAGGCTTTCTTTCAAGGCACAGATGGAGAATTTGAGAACGTTTATGTGGCGCTTAAGCTTTGACTCTGAAGCCCTGAGCTCATCTCACCACTTTGTTTAGTGAAAGTAGGACCAACCAACCAGCTTCCTTATACTTCTCATTATGACAAAATTGTAGAAAGGTATCAAACATGCAATCACTCAGAGCCTCACCTTTCACCGATACCTGATCTATTGGTGGTGATATTTTGAATATTTCTATTGCCACCTCAAGCCATGGCTTAGCAGTGACCTCTCTACTACTAGAAGCAGAGTCATCAACATCTTTAAGACTAACCAGACTTGACAACCAATTTAGAAAACTCATTCTTACAATTTTGTTTCTCTAGAACCACTCTCAGTACCAAATGTTTTAGGCTGGATTCTCTAGAAAAGCAAAATCAGTAAAGCATATAAATATGTATATACAGAGAGATTTGTATGAAGGAAATGGCTTACACGGTTGTAGAGGCTGGAACATCCCAAGTCCGTGGATCAAGCTGGAAGCTTCTCCTGATTCACGTAACCACAGGGACTGGCAAACCCAAGTTCAGCAGGTCAGACAGCAGGGCTCTTGTTCACTGGCTGCGAAGACCAACAAATCCCAAGATCAGCAGGCAATACAGCAGGTAAGCTTCTGCTCAAGTCCCAAGAACTGCAGGTCAGATGAACAGGAGCCAGCTGCAGGATCCAGAGTGAGCAAAAGCCCACCGGCCTTGCCAGAAAGTCTATTTGTATTGGATAGAGGCCATACCCGCAAGGAAACTCCCTTTCAACTGATTGGCTACTCACAGCAGATCCCATCATGGACATGATCACATTATATCAAATCTCATCATGGATATGATCGCATCATTATACCTACAACTGCCAAACTACATCATAACTGCCAAACCACTAATAATCATGGCCCAGCCAAGTTGACACACAACCTTAATGATTATGCCCTGTTAAGAGAAAAAGATAAGCTACCGACTGGGAGAAAATATTTGTAAATCACGTATTGGACAAAGATTCACATCCAGAATATATAAAGGACTCTCTGAACAGTAAGAATATAAGCAATCCAATTTGAAAATGGGAAAAACACTTGAACAGACAGTTTATCAAGAAAGATACATGATGACAAACACCTGAAAAGATGCTCAACATTGCTGAGCAAATAGGGAAATGCTAATTAAAACCACAAAGAGATACCATTACACCTATCCAAATGGCTAACATGAAAAGTACCAACAATACAAAATGCTGGTGACAGCGCAGAGATTCTTGTGCTCTCACACAATTCTAGTGGGAACATAAAATGCCACAGTCTTTCCGGAAACCAGTCTGACAGTGTCTTTAAAAAATCAAACGTACACTTGCCATACAATCCAGCCATCACACTCTTAGGTACTTCTCCTAGAGAAATGAATATTTATGTTCACATAAAAACCTATATACAAACATTCACAGTAGCTTTATTTATAATAGCCCCAAACTGAAAGTAACCCAGAATCACTCAAGATATTATGGGTATTTCAGGTTTCAAGATTATTTTATATCCTTCAGTCATAGGGGCAGTTCCAATGTCCAATAACAAGCTAGTATTGTGTGATAGCAAACTAGCAATTCCTCTGAAATGGAAGCTTTCTGGTCCCAAATCCCAGCAGTCAGCCCTGGGTGGCTCTCACAGGCTTTTGCCATAAGCCCCAGTCAGGACTATTGTACACACGACTATTGTACAGCAAATTAATGACCTGTGTTGGGTCAGGCAATCTTACTGGTTTCCATTTAGCATGTCCAGTCAATATTGGTGGGAAGGTGGATTTACATACTTCTGGTTTTACAGTACTAGATAAGGAAATTGTTCTCCAGTCAGACGTTTCCATTCCTTAATTGTAGCCCCTGTTAGAACTTCATCAACAGGTCCTGAAAGCACAGTGCATGGAATCCCTGAAACATCTCTTCTCCATCCCCTGACCATTTTATCCACTCATGTGCGTATGGTCTTGTGTCCCCAAATAGGAGTTGAGCCAAGGGACCCAGGTCCTTTCATTATTCTTTATACTGATTCCATTGTAAAACCATCGCTTCAGGCAATCTGAGGTCAAGTTTCTTATTGTCATCTTTGCCTTCCAACTTTTTAAATTCCTCTGAACTAGGGTGAATAAAGGAGACCTGGTGGCACAGTGGTTAAAGTGCTTGGCTGATAACTGAAACGTGTGTGATTCCAACTCACCAGCTGCTCCATGGGACAAAGGTATCGCAGTCAGCTTCCATAAAGATTATAGCCTTGAAAACCCTATGGAGTAGTTCTACTCTCTCTATAGGGTCACTATGAGTTGGAATCAACTGAGCAGTAACAGATTTGGGTTTTTTTTGCTTGTTTTGGTGGTGCAATGGTTAAAGTGCTCAGTTACTAACTAAAAGGTCAGCTGTTGGAACCCACCAGCCAGTCCATGGCAGGAGAAAAGACCTGGCGATCTGCTCCTGTAAAGATTACAGCCTAGGAAACCCTATGGGGCAGTTCTACCCTGTCATATAAGGTTGCTATGAGTCAGAATCGACTCAACGGCAACGGGTTTTATAAGTAGGAATAGAGTCAAGGCACACAACGACAGGGTAAATAAAGCAGATTTGCTTGGGGCCTTACAATGTTGAGGGACCAGCAGGGGTTTACACTGGTCCATTCAACTTCCAAGAATGCAGCATAAAGACCTTTGTTTTGACCCCATTAATGCCCACTTTATTCATCCCATTTCTTAATAACCACTTAAAGATTTCCATCTTGCCAGGACAAGTCCCTTGACTCTCTCCTTCCTTCTTGCCTTTGTTTAGCCCCATTCTCTAGCAAATAAGCCTACTTTTCTTCTCTATCTATTGTTTTCCCTTTGTAAGAGTCCTTGAAACTAGCAACAGTAGCTCAGACCCTGCCAGAACCCAAGCTTGCTCCAGCCTCAAGGTCCACTCCAACGCTCAATTTTACTTTCATTTTAGCTAGTGCAGATAACAATAACCAAGGGATCATTATATTTAGCTTTTTTCACTGTCATTGTTACTTTGCATTTCTTTATACAAGAGTTGGACCCATCATTTCTAAATTCCATTGGTAACTTTTACTCCAGCACAGCTCAAAATCCATACAACAGGCAACCCCGTTGCTACCCAAGAATAAAAGTTTCATCATACCCCACCCTCTCATTCTTCTTTCCAAACCACATGTTTCAGGGGGTCAGGGTCATTCAAGCAAATCCCACTTCTTCTGACACCAGCTGCAAAGAGTTTGTGCCAAGTACAAAGTTAGAAGGCACAGTCTCCACACAAGACTACCCTAAACAAAGACACTTTTATCAGGCACAACATTGCAAAGGCCCAGAGATTGCCTCCCAGAAGCTAAGGGCAAAGGCGAGAACTTCTCTTTGAACAAAGCCAACTTCCTACAAGCAGTGCATGAGAGTTCTAATCTTTCCGCCTTTTTTTCTTTTATGTTTTATGTTTCTTTAGTCCTAGTTAAGAAAAAATGCCAAACCCGGTGTCATGAAGAATTTTCCCATTTTACTTTAGAAGTTTAATAATTTTAATTCTTACATTTAGCTCTTTGATCCATTTTGAATTAATTTATATATACGGAGTAAAGTAAGGAACAAGTTTTTTTTTGTTTTGTTTTGTTTTTGCATATGCTTATCCAATTGTTTTGGCATCATTTGTTAAAAAGATTACCCCTCGCAAATTGAATTGTCTTGGCATCTTTGTTGAAAAATAATTGACCATATACGTGTGGCTCTGTTTCTGGAGTCTCTATTCTGCTCCATCTGGATGTCTACTTTTATGTCAATACCACACTATCTTGATTACAGTAGCTTTATACTGACAAAATCATTTTGATTCTCCTAGAATCCAGATTTCTGGATTCAAGGAATTGGGGTGACCCACCCAGGCCATCTGTCTTTAGCTGTCCTCTTGAACCTTGTAGGAACTACTTCCATGGAGTCACCTTCAGGTCAAACAATAACTTAGTAAGCAGCTAAGAACATTTTGCCTTACGCATTGGGTTCCTTTGGAAAATTATCTCTGTGCAGCCTGCAGAAGCAGGAACTCCAGGGTCTGATTAGAGGCTGTGTTTTAGGATGTCTGGCATGTCCTTGGTAATTCTGTTTCTGTAACTGAAGGACCCTGAAATCCTGCTCCAGATTTGATGGTATCTTCTGAGAAATTAAAATGATCTATATAACCTGCTTTCATTGTCCTCTCTTTTGGAATACCTTCCAGATACTCAGGTTGATGCTGCCCAATTCAAATCATATCTACGCACAATAAATATAATCTGTTACTTTAATTTTTGGTGTTTCTCTAGGCATTTAGGTTTTTGACAATACAAAGGTTAGAAATTAGGGTAATGTAACTTTGCATTTCCATATAAAGTGTAGAGTAACTTTATCAATTTCTATTAAAAAAGAAACTTGCTGGGATTTTGATTAGAATTGGGTTGAATCTGTAGATAAATTTGGAAAGAAGTGATGTCTGTAAAATATTGAGTCTTCTGAACCATAAACAAGATATAGTTCTTCATTTATTTTGGTTTCTTTAATTTATCTCAGTGATGTATTGTAATTTTCTGTATACAGGTCTTACACATCCTTTGTCAAAATTATTCCTAAGTATTTCATGATTTTGATGCTATTATAACTGGTATTTTTATTTTAATTTCTGATTGTTTATCGCTAGTGTGTAGAAAAAAATTTACGTATTGACCCTGCACCTGCAAACTTGCTAAACTCAATTATTAGTTCTGGTAAATTCTTTTGTAGATTTCTTAGGATTTTTACGTAGAACATCATACAGTTTGCAAATAAAGACAGTTTTACTACTTCATTTCAAATCTGTATCCTTTTATTTCTTTTTCTTGTCTTATTGCACTTAGCCTCCAGTAGAATATTGAATAGAGTGATAAGAGGGCAGACTTTGTTGTTTCACACCCAAAATTAGGGGGAAAGCATCCAGTCTTACAATATTAAAATTACAGGACCTTTGTTCCTAGCTATTTGTATTGTTGTTAGCTGTTGTCAATTCGGCTCTGACGCATGGTGACCCCATGTACAACAGAACAAAACCATGCACGATCCTGTGCCATCTTCATGATCATTGGTATGCTTGAGTCCATTATTGCAGCCACTGTATATTTTGAGTGTCTTCCAACCTAAGGTACTCATCTTCCAACACTATATTGGACGGTATTCTGTCGTGATCCATAGGATTTTCACCGGCTAATTTTCAGAAGTAGATTGCCAGACCATTCATCCTCATCTATCTTAGTCTGGAGCTACACTGAAACCTGCCCATCAAAGGTTGACCCTGCTGGTATTTGAAATACCAGTGGCATAGCTTCCAGCCTGACAGTAAGACACAAGCCATCACAGTACAACAAACTGACAGATGGGTGGTGGGAGTATGATGGCAGTTGTAAATTTTTTGTTGATCTCTTTAATCAGGTTGAGGGAGTTTCCTTCTTACATTTCTAAGAGTTTTATGATGAATAAATATTCATTTTTGTCAAATGCTTTTTCTTCATCTATTGAGATTTAGCCTGGTTATATGGTAAATACAGTGAAACCTGTGAGAGCCAGAATTTAATGAGACTGCCTTGTCTTTCAGGGTCTCGCAAGTTTTCCACCTTTGACAGTGCAGTCTTGCCACTTCTCTATTGCTCATTTTAGTGGAAAATATTTTAGTTTTCCTTCTCTGACAGGTTTCCACCTTACACAGGTTCCTGCTTTTGCAAATTTTACTGTATATTGTTTGATTTTTGAATGCTAAAACAACCTTGCATTCCTAGATAAATCCCACTTGGTCATGATGTTTTATCATTTTTAGGTATTGCTGGATTTGATCTGCTAAAATTTCATTAAGAATATTTTCATCTATGACCATAAGTGACATTGGACTATAGTTTTCTTTTCTTGTAATATCTTGGTCTCATTTTGGTATTATAGTAATGCTAGCTACATAGAATGAGTTGGAAACAAGTTCCTTCTCTTCATTTTCTGTAAGAATCTGTGTAGAACTGCTATTATTTCTTTCTTAAATATTTGGTAGAATTGCAAGCAGCCATCCAAGGCACAACAATTGGTCTCCATTCACCAGAGGAAGAAGGAGAATCAGGACTAACAGGAAGAAATTACCAATGTGTGGTAATTGCCTCTATGAAAAACTGCCTCCTTTGCCATGAGACCAGAAGAACTGAATGGTGCCCAGCTACCATTACTGAATATTTTGATCAAAGATTCTATAGAAGGATTCTGATTAAAAGGTAGAAAATGCAGAATAGAATTTTAAATTCTCATTGAATCCAGATTCCTGGAGCCATGGAGGCTGGATGAGCCTCCAAAACTAGATAATCTTTAAACCTTAAACCACAAATACCCCCTGAAATCTTCTTAAAGCCAAACAACAGTTTAGCTTATCTAGTAAAGAAGGTCTGCCTTGAGCATTGGGCTCTTTTAAGAACTGTGTATACAGGATCACATTGACAACAGAAACTTGAAAGATTAGATAGGAATCTTAGGGGACAGTGAGTTTATGTTAACAGGGGAGGAACAATTTGGAAAAGGAGGTTGAGAATGGTTGCACAGCCTGAAGAATGTAATCAATGTTACTGAACTGTATACTTGTAGAAATTGTTGAATTGGTGTATGTTCTGCTGCGTAAGTTCTCAACAACAACAAAAAATAAAATAAATTATTTTTATAAAAGAAAGAAAGGAGGGAGGGAAGAAATCTCAGATAGTATCCACTGTGTGCTCTATCCCCACTCCAATCAGCCAATCCACATCCCACTGCTCCACCTCCTACCACCACTATGTCCTACCACCACCGCCTCCTACCAAGCAGCTAGAGCCAAAGTCTTAACTGCATGGGATGAGAGGTAAAGCTCTAGGACAAGCATGAGTTTATTATTTGAAAATGAATAGTACTGAGTCTTAAAACAGGGTTGAGAAACTGTTCTAATAACTGTTGTGTCTTCAAATTGTGGAATTGCGCTGTGATGCCTCAAAGGAGCCCATTACCCAAAGGCAGAGCACAATTTGAGAAAATAAAACCACTTCATATTTATACCCCCTGTAACGGTTAAGGCTCTGTGTCAACTTGGCTGGGCCATGATTCTCAGTGATTTGATAGTCATATGATGGTGTGATCACTTCCATGATGAGATTTGATATTATGTGATCACCTCCATGATGGCATCTGCTGTGAGTAGCCAACCAGTTGAAAGGGAGTTTCTTTGGGCATGTGGCCTGCATTGAATGTAAGTAATATTCTGGCAAGGCTTGTGGGCTTTTGCTCATTCTGGATCCTGCAGCTGGCTCCTGTTCATCTGATCTCCGGTTCTTGGGACTTCAGCTTACCTGTGGTCTTGCCTGCCAATCTTTGGAATTCATCAATCCTCCCAGCCTGTGAACAAGAGCTCTGCTCTCTAACCTACCAATCTCAGGTTCACCAGCCCCTGTGGCTACGTGCATCAGGAGAAGCCTCTATCCTGACCCACAGACTTGGGATGTTCCAGCCTTTAAAACTGCATGAGTCATTTCCTTGATATACATCTCTCCCTATATATATATTTATATGCTTTACTGGTTTTTCTTCTCTAGAGAATCCAGCCTAAGACACCTCCCAAAAAAATATTTGGCAGAATTTATCAGTGAAGTCAATTGTGAGACTGGAATTTTCTTTGTGGGAAGGCTTTTATACACAAAATCCATTTCTTTAATAGATATAAGCTATTTAGGTTATCGTTTTTTTTTCTTGAGTGAGCTTTGTTAGTTTGTTAGTTGTGTTTTTTCAAGAAAGTGTCCATTTCATCTAAGCTGTCAAATTGATTGGCATAATGTTGTTCATGATAGTTTCTTATTATCCTCTTAATATCTGTAGGATTTGGAGTGATGTCACCTCTCATTCCTGCTGCTGATAAGTTGTGTCTTCTCTTTTTTTTTTTTTCTGATCAGTCTGACTAGAGAGTTATCAATTTCATAGATCCTTTCAAAGAACCAGTTTTGGTTTCATTGATGTTTTCTATTGTTCATTTTTCTATTTCATTGATGTTTGCTCATATATTTATTATTTACTTTCCTTTTCCTTACTTTGGTTATAATTTGCTTTTTTTCCTTCCTTGTCTAGTTTCTTAAGGTAAAAGATTAGGTCAGTGATTTGATACTGTTCTTCTTTTCTAATACAAGTATTTAATGCTATGAATTTATCTCAAAACACTGCTTTGCACATGAACCACAGCCTCCACCTGTCTGAGCCCAGAAGAACTAGATGGTGCCCAGCTACCACCAACAACAACTCTGATAGGGATCACAATAGAGGGTCCTGGGCAGAGCAGGAGAAAAATGTAGAACAAAACTCAAATTCACAAAAAAAGACCAGACTTACTGGCCTCACAGAGACTGGAGGACTCCCTGAGACTTTGGCCCCCAGACACGCTGCTAACTCAGAACTGAAGCCACTCCCAAAGCCCACCTTTCAGCCAAAGATTAGATAGGCCTATAAACCAAACAATAATACATGTGAGGAATGTGCTTCTTAGTTCAACCAAGTATACAAGACCAAATGAGCAACACCTGCCCAAAAGCAAAGATGAAAAGGTAGAAGGGACAGGAAAACTGGATGAATGGACACTGAGAACCTAGGGTGTACAGGGAAAGGGGGAGAGTGCTGACACATTGTGGGGATTGCAACTAATGTCACAAAACAATTTGTGTATAAAATTTTTGAATGGAACACTAATTTGCGCTGTAAACTTTCACCTAAAACACAATAAAATCTAAAAAACAGAAAAACTACTGCTTTACTTGCATACCATAAAGTTTAATATGGCATGTTTTCGTTTCATACAGCTCAAAATACTTTCTAAATTTCCTAATGATTTACTTCTTTACCCAAGGGTTATAAATAATACACTTCTATATAAAAGTGTATTATTTAGTTTCTAACTGTTAGAGAATTTTCTAAATATCTTTCTCTTATTGGTTTCTAACTCAAGTACTTTGTGGTCAGAGAACACACTTTGTATGACTTAAATCTTTCAAGTTTATGAAAACTTGTTTTATGACCCATGACCCAGAATACAGTCTATCTTGGTAGATGTTCCATGTACACTTGAAAACAATAGGTATTCTGCTCTCCTTAGTTGGAGTGTTCTTTAAATGTCAAACAGGTCAAGTGGTTGATAGTGCTGTTCAAGTCTTCTACATCCTATTGTGTTTCTATCTGTTCCATCTATTGCTGAGACAGTGGTCTTAAAAAATCTCAGAGTGTAATTGGAATTCTGTCTTTTTCAGTTCCATAGTTTTTGCTTCATATATTTTGATGCTCTGTTACTAGGTGCATAGACATATAGAGTTCTTATGTTCTTTTGATGAAATGACCCCTTTATTATTATCAAATGATCGTCTGTATAACTGGTAATATTATTTACTCTAAAATCTACTTTACCTGATCCCAATATAGCCACACCAATTTTCTTTTGATTAGTGTTAACAAAGTATATCTTTTTTCATCCCCTTAATTTTAACCTATTTATGAGCTTATATATAAATTGAATTTTTTTAGATAGTATATAGTTGAGTCTTGCATCTTTGATCTAATCTGATAATCTCTGTATTTTAATTGGGGCAGTTAGACCATTTACATTTAATGTAAATTGATGTAATAATTGATGTATAGTTGGATTGGGATTCATATTTTTTATGACTCCATTTCATCTCCTTTATTGGATTGTTATCTATATCTCTCTGCTCTGTTTTTGTTGTTTTTTTAGTGGTTGCTTTATGGTTTATAGTGCACATCTTTTAACTTACCACAGTCTACCTTCAAGTAATATTTTACCATTTCACACATATATACATAAATTTCCCAATATATATATAGTGTAAGAACAATATGTTTATATTTTTCTTATCCCAGCCTTTGTCCTGGCCTTGTCATGCATTTTACTTCTGTTGTTGTTAGCTGCCATCATGTAAGCTCCAACTCATGGAAACTTTATGTATAACAGAATGAAACATTGCCTGATCCTGGGCCATCTTCATGATCATTGGTAGGTTTGAGTCCATTGCTACAGCTATTGTGTCAATCCATCTCATGGAGGTTTCCCTTATTTTCCTTGGCCCTCTATTTTACTTCAACATATGTTGTGATTATTTTGGCTTTAAACAGTCAGTTATCTTTTTAAAATAATTTAAATATAAAGAAAACAGTCTTTTATATTTTCCCATATTCTTTCCTGTGCTCTTCATTTCTTTGTGTAGCTCCAGATTTACACCTGATGTCATTTTCTTTCTCCCAGAAGGACTTTCTTTACTATTTCTTGTAGTACAGGAGATGAATTCTTTCAGCTTGTATATTAAAAAAGTCTTCATTTTACTTTGGTTGTTAAAAAATGTTTTTACTGGTATAGAATTCTAGGCTAAAATGCTTTTCTTACCAGTACTTTAAAGGTGTTGTGCCACTGTTTTCTGCCTTGCATTGTTTCTGATGACAATCTGCTCTCATCTTTTTTCTGACCCCCTGTATGTTATGTGTCTTTTTCCTCTGGTTGCTTTTAAGATTTTCTATTTATCTCTGATTTTTGGCAATTTGACTAGGATGTGCTTTGGTGACGTGTTCTTCATGTTTCTTATGCTTGGAGTTTGTTGAGTTTTTAGTGCTGTGTATATAAAGTTTTCATCAGATTTGAAGAAAACATTAAATCAAACCAAACCCGTTGCTGTCAAGTCAATTCCAACTCATAGTGATCCTATGGGACAAAGTAGAACTGTTCCATTAGGTTTCCAAGGCTGTAATCTTTACAGAAACAGACTGCCTCATCTCTCTTCCACAGAACGTCTGGTAGTGTTTAACCACTACGTCACCAGGCCTCCTTGAAGAAAACATTAGCCAAAAATAAATAAATAAAAGCAGATAAAGCACTAAAAAAGAAAAGAAAAGGGAAGTTAAAGAAATAGCAATAGAAACTATCCAAAATGAAACACACAGAGAAAAAAGACTAAAAAAAAAATAAGCAAAGCATCTCTAAGCTGTTGAACAACTTAAGTGGCCTAATTTATGTGTAATTGGAGTCTCCAAAGGTGAAAGAGATGGGGCAAGAAAACTAAACAAACATATGAAAAAATAATGGCTAATGTTTTATGAGGAAAACATTATACAATGTTCCTTCTCTGAGAGGTTTCCACCTTACACAGGTTCTGCCTTTCCCAGGTTTTACTTACTACCTTTTCTTTTTTTACATTTAATTAGAATAATTCCTGTGTCACTGGATTGGAGCAATTCACTGTATCACTGGAGTTGTCATTAAAGTGGAGTGAACATGGTGTACCTGTTATCTTGTTGCACTATAATTCTTGTTTGGTGAAAAGGATATGTGACAACTGAGAGGAAGAATCCTTTGGTTCTTGGCATAACACTTTACAGATGTAAGCCTTGGTTTTCCATCTCTAATATGAAGATGCTGAGGCAGATAGTCTCTAAGCTCGCGTCCAGTTGAATGAAGTTAAAGCTCCCAGTGAATTATTGGGACACTCTTCTACTGCCTTATTTGCACAAAATTGTCTCAGCTTCCTTTCATTTTGTGTTAAATCCACAACTCTGGTCTCATTTTTCTCCTCCCATTAGAAATAAAATGAGACTCTCTCAGTGCCAAATTGTCCTTTGTAAAAGAATAAATAAGCAGCCTTGGAGGTAAGGTTTGAAACCAGAGAAAACACTGGTATGATAACACTCACCATTTCTACCAACCCACCACAATCTTATAAATCAGATTTTTTTTTCATGCTCTGATTATCTTGCTGGCTGGTAAACATACTACTAAACTCCCTCAAGTTTCCTGTAATAACTGTAGTTATTACAGGAACTTGTAAGTAAGTATAAAGGCCAGGTCATCTCTTCTGCCCTGAAATCACCTGAATCACCTGAAATCACCAGCTGAGAACTTGGTTAAGTCATTCCAGATTTGTTTGGTGCAAGAATGAAACAAATCACAATAGCGTATGCTATTAAAGCAATTTTGTATGCAGACATGTGGTTAGCTTATATTTAAAAAAAAAAAATATTAATTCCCCTCTGAATACATCTACATTAGGAGCTAACTGCTATCTTTGGATCTTAGGCACATGTGTGCAGTATTTTTTAAGTTACTTTTTCTTCTGGACTCAGAAGGCTAAATGCAAGAATCTAAGAGAGATAAGGATGTTATAAAGATAGTGCCAAAAGGATAGTGTTCTCCATTGTCACAGAAGCATGAACCAAGGGAATACCCACAGTAACCTGAAGAGATTCAGATTAAACCTCAGAAAGAAAGTCTTGACCCCTAGAAATGTCCTACATTGTTATGCATGGGTTAAGACAGCAAAGAAATCTTCTCCACTGGAAAGTTCTCAACAAGTGAACAGAATACTAAGTTTCTAAAAGATGAACGTTGTGTACTGATAAAGATCAGCTTTGAAGTCGCTTGGGTCAAACTGCCTGGACTTGGATTCTGGCTCTACTGTCCTCAAGGTGTGTGACTAGACTTGAAACATTTTTGTCCAATCTTCTTGGATTGCCATCATGAAAATTAAATAATATATGTAAAGCACTTGACACAGAGTAAATGGCTCATTATTAGCAAAAAATATTTGTAGAGTTTCCTATATGCAGATAGATGTACCATATGCCATCTTGATCCAGCCTCTGCCCAGTTGTGGGTGATTAGGGAACTAGGAGGTAGCTGGCAATAAGGATTCTGTGTATGAGAACAGAAGAGAATGATAAATAGAATTTAATCATGAAACTAGCATTGTCATACACTATTGGTAGAGTGTACCTTGAAACAACTTCCTGGAAAGTAATTTGGCAATATGTGTACATGGTAAAAACACAAACAAAATTCACACTCTAGTTTACCCAATAAATCTACTTTTCAGAATTTACCATTAGGAGATAAAAGTGTTTTCATTCATTTATTCAACCGTTTGCTGAATTCCTACTGTGTACCAAGCATTATTCTATCTTCTGAAGATACAATGGCTTATATTAATGAGGGAGGAACAACTCAGAAAAAGAGGGTGAGACTTGTTGCACAACTTAAAGAATGTAATCAATGTCACTGCATGTAGAAACTATTGAATTGGTGTATGTTTTGCTGTGTGTATTCTCAACAATAACAACCACAAAAAAAAAATAAATTATTAAAAAACAAACAAACTTCAGTGGTTCATTAGAATCACCTGGAGGGCTTTTTAAAATACAGTTCTCAGGGCCAGATCCACAAACGTCTGATTCAGAAAGTTTGGGATGGGGCTTGAGAATTTGTTTTTCTAACAATCACCTACGTACCTGCTGCTGCTCTTGATCTGGAGATGACATGTTGCAGCACACTGCTTTAGATAACCTGGTTTATGGGAACCTGACCTTGCATGACATCGGCTTTCTCGGGATGCAGCGGCTGATATTTAAGACTGTGCGCAGATAGTTGGTCTACCTCTGATAGTCCACTGCAGTAACTATTGGCTGCTTTAAGAGACTCACTTTTTTCTTTTTCTGATTTTATTTAAATATGTATGTTTAAGTACAAACTCAGTGTTTTTGATGAATTCTGAATGACTGACCGCTTGACTGTAAGAATCAGCTATTCAATAAACTATTTATATTTGAATTATGGCAACAACAAAAAAAAGATACAGTGGCAAGTGAAAAACAGCAGTTTCTAGCCTAATGAGGCTTGTTTTAGAAGATAAACATGTATATGCAAAGATATTAATTATTAAGTTCTCTCCCTTTTTTCCAAAATAAAAATAGCTATTTATATTATTACAAATAGGATATTGTTCATACTCAACATAATTTTACACTGATGGAACTGGAGTATATATGCTGTTTTGCAAACTGCTTTTTTTCATTCAACAATGGACCGTTTAGATATTCCATCTTAAAGAATATGGATATATATTAAGGTCACCATAAATTTCCTTGTTCATACATCTCTCTGCTGTTATCTGATCATTCCTTAAAATAAATTTCTGGAAATGGACTTGCTGGGTAAAATATGTAAACTTTAAAATATTTATATATTTTGTCAAATAATCAATAGAAAATTTGCATCAGTTTACACTTCCACAAATAGCATGCCTATCTCCCCACATCTTCACCAACACTTGGTAATTTCAGCTACTCTAATACTTGCTACGTTAGTTGTGGTTTTCAAACTGGGTTCAGTGAAGGGATAATATTCTTTTCAAGAAACTCAAGAGAAATCCCCAAGGAGAGAAGGCAGCTAGTTGAAGGGGTATGACTATCTACCTTGCATTTTTTTTAACATTGTAATTTCAAATCTAATAGAATGGTATAAAGTGATATTGCATTATTGCTTTTATTTGCTCTCTTTTGACTATGTGTGAGGATGAATTCAAGATTACTTATAATAGTAAAAAAAATAAGAAATCACCTAAATACCTAATGATAAGGAAATAGTTGAAAGACTTAGGTTGTTGTTGTTAGGGGCTGTAGAGTTGATTTTCAATGCACAGTGACCCCATGTAATGGAGTAGAACTGCCTCATAAGGTTTTCTAGGCTGTAATATTTATGGGAGAAAATCTCTAGGTTTTTCTCCTGTGGAGCTGCTGGGTGGGTTTGACCTGCCAACATTTCAGTTAGCAATCGTGCACTTAACCATTGCAGCACCAGGGATTTAGAATACATTCATTGATTAAATAGCACAAGGGCATAATGTTTTCCAAGAATATTAATGACATGGGAAATGCTCTAAAATACGGCTAAGTCCCAAAAGCAAGATATAAAAATATATCTACTATGATCCTAATGCAACACACATACAAACACACATGCCTTCACACAAACATACAAGCATAAAATCACACAAACGAAAAGGCAAAAAAGGAAACACACTGGCATTTTAACAATGGTTATCTCCTGGGCATGATTTTTAATTTTTCTTCTTTACATTTTCCTTTAGTTTCTAAACTATTTACAATAAGTAATACATGCTTTCTACAGAGTTTTTTTAAAAAAAGAAAGGTTTTTTAAAGAACAAGGAAGAAAATAAAGTTGAGGATGAAGATGAGAACTAGGGGAAAATTTTGACTTACCAACCTACACTGTATCCAATCCTACCCCGGCCAAGACCCAGGGGTAGATGGCCCCAGCTGGCTTTGTTTCTGCATCAGGCTAAACCCACAGTGGTCCATATTGAAGCCATCTTTTCATATTTGTTTTCCATACTAGAATTCAGCTCTTTAAGGGCAAAAACTATGTTTCATTCATCTTAGTGCCCATCAGACCCTAGCACAGTCAGCCCACTACAAATGGTTTTTTTAATTGAACCAAAAGAATTGTGAAGTCTCTGGGTCATCATCCACAATCCAGAGCTACCTCTAACTCCAGAGACCAAGTTGTTCCTGCATTGGGGTGATTCAGTAGTGTGGACCCAGAGATTCTTTCTCCACTCAAAAGTCCAATGGTCACAGAAACAAAGTAGGCCTTAACACCCTTGATTCCTTCTGATTATGGTTGACTTGAGACTAGACTAGAATCCCAGGGTCCACTCAGAGTAGAGACAAAACAGAAGCAATAAACTTAGGTTAAATTGAATAAGATATCATGGAGTCCCAGCCCTGGCTCCTTTTATTTCCTGTCACCTCCTCTCTCTTCACTGTCCAAAGGACACATTTTGAAGACTGAATAAACAAAGTTGAAAAAAATACGCCCATAGGAAAGAAACAAATATTATAATCCTGAGTACCAAAGCAATCATTGTTCTGAAAACATGTAGCCCAGAAATAAGATAAGAGAAAATGTCTGTGAGAACCTTCAGATGATTGAATATGAAGACCAAGATCAGAAAAATCCAAAGTCTTGGGTACAGTAGATCATCAAGGAGTATGTGTCATAAGAGTTAAACGAACATTCCAAGGTTCCAATCAATCAGTCCTGACCAGAAGCCTTGAGCCCAGGCTTTGAAGTAAAGAGAAGACTGCTTTGTTGCTGCAAAAGGAATGCAAATCCAAGGCTTCTTCTGTCACGGATACTGTGATCAACTGTAGTAATGAGTTCAGCATCTTACTTGCATCAAAGAGGAATAGCTGTGCTCTCCATTCTCTGACACTAGATTAAGCTCCTACTTCCTACTCTCACTAAGTCCCAATACGGCAAAGAACCCTATTTTATTATAGGGGAGGGTGTTGAGTCTGCTTTATATTTTCCCCCTAAGAGATTTAAATCTTGCTCATAGAAGCTTGAATATCATTCTTTCATTCCTCTTTCATTTAACCATCTATCCAGTTATCTATTAAATGCCTATGTGCCAAGCATTTGGTTTGATACAAAGATAAACAAGACATGGACCCTGCTCTCAAACAGCTAATTGTCAATAGGTTTGCCAAGTAAAACCATATTTCTGACTAGCTTCATAATTTATGAAGTAGATTAGTGCCTGAAATTAGTGTTTAGCTACCAGCCTTCCAAATAACCGTCCTGAATAAAGACCTCTAACAATCTACTCTGAGTTCATTTTTCTACTGGATTCTCTGGAATTACAAGAGCTCTAAACCAATCCTCTTATATTTTAGGTGAAGGATCTGAGATCTAGAGGGATTCAGTGACATACCCAAGGCCACACGACAAATTTGTGATAGAATCAAGACCTGAACACAGGTCTCCCCTTAGTACCCCTTAGGATTTCACTCAGATATTTCCACAGAGAAGGGATCTGACTGCAGCTTTGTAATGCTAGGCTCTGCTTGTGCTCAGTCACCAGATCAGCACTCCACCACTGTTTGACAATCCCCCTGTATTAGTTTTCTATTGCTGTGTAACAAACTGCCCAAATCTTAGCAGTTTAAGACGACACATATTTATTATCTAAGCCTCTGTGTGTCAGGAATCTGAGCATGGCTTAGCAGGGTCCTCTGCCAGAGTCTCTCACAAGTCTGCCATCAAGGTGTTGACCAGGGCTGGGATCTCATACGAAGGCTCGACTGGGGAAAGATCTGCTTCCAAACTCACTTACATGATTGTTGGAAGGATTCGGTTCCTCAAAGGCTATTGGGTTGAGGGCCTCAGTTCCTCACTGACTGTTGGCCAGAGACTGCCCTCAGTTTCCTGCCATCTGGTCTTCAACTTGGCCGCTTGCTTCATCAAAGCCAGCAAGAAAGAGTCTACTAGCAAGATGGAAACCATGATCTTTTCTAACCAAATCATGGAAGTGATATCCCATCCAAAAAAACCAAAACCAAACCCACTGCCGTCTAGTTGACTCTAACTCATAGCAACCCTATAGGACAGAGTAGAATCGCCCCATATTGTTTCCAAGGAGTGGCTGGTGGATTCAAACTGCCAACATTTTGGTTAGCAGTCAAGCTCTAAACCACTGTGCCACCAGGGCTCCAACATTCCACCACCTGTTCCAAATTATATTGGTTAGAAGCAAGTCGCTAGGTTCATCCCACACTTGAGAGAAAGGGATTGTATAAAGGTATGAATACCAAGCGGTGTAGATCATTACAGCCACCTTGGAGGCTAGCTACCACATCATCATTGTCAGCCTATGGATCACACACCTGAATGGCATCCATGTGGTCTCTCCCCCAAGATAACTGGCAGGCAGAGTAGGTGATGGGAGATGGGGAAGAGATCCCTAGTATTATAGCTTTTTCCTTTCTCATTCCCAAGACCTTCCTGGGAAAGGCAGCCCACTTGTCCTTATAAAACCAACAAGCTGTGGCCCTAGCCCTCCCTGTATGGTGGCGTGTGCAGTCCATTCTTCTTGACTTATGACAACTTCTCTTTAAGCACAATTCCAATACTTGGGAACCCATTTATGCCCATCCTTTACATATGAAGAAAATTGCTTCTCCATGTCATGCTACTTTGACAGAGGCAACACTCCTAGCCTCCCATTAGTATGGGATGCCTTCTAGTACCTTCTTTTTTGTAGTCACTGCTCTCTTCTATTTCCTCTTATGGTTAGTCCACAAGGATTTCATAAGCACTAAGACCTTCTAGAGTCCTTGATTTTTCACCCATTCTTCCATTCATTTATCCATTCAGCAAACACTTATTAAGCTCTTACTATGTGTCAGATATTACGCTAATTCCAATAGGGACATTAAAGATGTATAAGACACAGGCACTTCATTCAGTCAAACATTTAAGAATTTTTAAACACCTACTATGTACCAGGCACTGTGTTAGTGCTAGGGATTAAACAATAAAGGGAGAAGCTCATTTTAATACAATACAACAACAACAAACCCCTGACCCCACAGAATAACACATCTTTTTACTGAGCTCTTTGTGGCAAAACTTCTTGAACACTTTTTTTTCAGTCAATGTCTTCACTTCTTTTCATTAGTTCCTCAACACACTCCAATCGGACTTTCAAGCCCCTATCCACGGAAACTGTTCTTGATAGGTTATTTATGAATTTAACGTTGCCAAAACCAGTGGTCAATTCTCTGCCTCATTGCATTTGATGCCCTAGCAGAATTCAACACAGGTGACTACCATCTCCTTCTGGAAACTTTATTTGCTTTTCTTAATATGGTAAGTCACAACCAAACCCACTGCTATCAAGTCTGTTCCAACTCATAGTGGCACCACATGTTTCCAAGTAGAATTGTGCACCATAGGGTTCTCAATGGCTGTGATCTTATGAAGGTAGATCACCAGACCTTTTTCCAGTAGCCCCCCTGGATGTATTAAAACCGTCAACCTTTCGGTCAGTAGCCGACCACATACCGTTTATACTACCCAGGGACCTCACAATACCATACTCTCCTGATTTTCCTCCTGCCTCCCACCACTCATGCTTACTCTCCTTAGCTCACTCTCATTAGCTTCTCCTCCTCTGTTCCACTTCTAAGTGCTGGTATGTCTGTGGCAGGGTTCATTCCAGAGACTTTTTCTTTTATCCATGAACACTCTTACCCTAGATGATTTTATTCAGTCCTGTGGCTTTAAAAATCATCACATGCCTCTCTAGGTAAATTTGTGGCACAAGGAGCATAATTGTCCTAAAGTGACCAAAGAGTTTAACAAGCTAGCCAGGAATAGGTATTCCCTTTTTCCAAGCAGCAGGGACTATACCCTGTATCAGCTCCCCATGGAACCAGTGGCTTCCTCCCCCAAGCAAAAGGGGGAATTTCCCAAGAGCCCTAAGGACTGCAGGTGCTAGGCAATTGACTTTCCAGTACAACTCTTGCAAACAACTGGCATTCCAAACCTAGACTGACACCAACAGCCTGTGTATTTCTCCACTGACAAAGCGGGTTTTTATACAAAAATAGAATAAAGGAGGCCAGTGTCCCTTCACTGGAATGCAGACTCACACTGAGGTCCCAGCAGTGTCCTGACCATGGTATATATACATCAAGTCATCTGTTGTCGTTACAACAAAAGCCTCAAGTGATCCCATGAGGAGCTCTGAATCTGGGATGGTTTCACCTTGAGGCAAATGTGCCAAGCCTTTATATTCCATCATGGACCAGTCACTGGATGCAGGCAGCCCTATTGGAGGGGATATGACCTTGAGCAAGGTGGCTCTCTTTGGCTGAAGACAATTCCCAGAGAGACCAGCTGAAAGCTATCAGTCTCTAATACTCTCAATAGCTGGAGGAATGAGTATCCCACTCCGGAATAGGATGGGGGAATCTGTATGTACACTACAGCATCCACTATAGCAAACAAAGGTGTATAATGCATTTCAGTGGCTTCAGTTAGAGCTCCAAAGGTCTCAGCAAGACCAAGGGCCTTTAGGTAGTGCTGATAGAGTCAGAGAAGAAACTGCTACAACTTGGTACATACAGTCAATCTTTCCTAAGCAAGTGTGTTCGAGGCACTGAGAGTCAGACTCTAAGTAGAAAGAGGAGGATGTCCACAACAGTGTGTGTGTTGAGGGGAGTGGGGGGGGGGGGGCAGAATAGGGCGTCAACCCCAATCATTTGTAGACCACTACTGCCATCAGTGGAGCCCTGGTGGTGCAGTGGTTAAGAGCTTGGCTGCTAACCAAAAGTTCTACAGTTTGAATCCAACAGCTGCTTCTTGGAAACCCAGCCGCTTCTACTCTGTCCTATAGGGTCGCTATGAATTGGAATAGACAGCAATAGGTTTGATTTTTTTTTTTTTTCCTGACTCCCATCAATTGCAGAAAACATTCTTTTCAAGTGCATATGGCATGTTCATCAAGACAGATCATATAAAATTTTTAAAAAACAAACAAATCCATTGCCGTCAAGTCAATTATGACTCATAATGACACTATATACAGGACTAAAAAACAAGACTTCATAAATATCAAAGAAGCAAAATCATACAGAATATATATTCTGACTACAATGGCATTAAATTAGAAATCAATAATAATAACAAGATACATAGAAAATCCCCAGTGTTTTAGAAATTAAGCAACATACTTCTAAATAACTCATGGGTCAAAGAAGAAATTCCAAGGAAAATTAGAAAATATTTTTACCTGAATTATAATAAAAACACAACACATCAAAATTGTTGGATAAAGCTAATGCAGTGCTTAGTGAGAAATTTATAGCTTTAAATGTTTATGTTAGAACAAGGGAAAAGTGTAAAATCAATTATCTAAGCTTTTACCATATGATCCTAGAAAAAGAAGAGTAATTAAACCCAAAGCAAATAATAAAAATAAAAGAAACTATGTGGTATATACATACAATGGAATATTATTCAGCCATAAAGAGAAATGAAGTCCTGATGCATGCCACAACACGGATAAACTTTGAAAACTTCATGCTGTGTGAAGTAAGGAGAAATAACTGTACCATCTCACTTATACGAAATAAGCAAATATATAACCAAAAAAATCCAAACCCATTGCAGTCAAGTTGATTCCGACTCACAGAGACCATATAGGACAGAGCGGAACTGCCCCATAGGGTTTCCAAAGCTGTAATTTTTATGGAAGCAGATTGCCACATCTTTCTCCTGCAGAACAGCTAGTGGGTTTGACCCACCAAGTCACCTTAAGAAAATATATAGAAACCAAAAGTTATTAGTGGTTACCAAGGTGGGAGGGAGGAGGAAAGGGAGAGTTTTTGCTTACGGGGCACTGAGTTTATGTTAATGTTGGTGGAATAATTTGGAAAATGATAGCAAGAATGATTTGACAATTTGGAGAAAGTAATCGGTGTCACTGAGTTGTACATGCAGAAATTTTGAATAGGCATATGTTTTAATTGTGTATATTTTCACCACAATAAAAAATAAAATAAAGGAAACTGATGACATAGAAAACTGACAAACAATAGAGAAAATCAACATTTAGTTTTTCTGTTCTCCAAACACAAAAAAAAACTTCAGATGGATTATATATTTAAATTATATCTAGAACCATAAAAATTGTAGAAGAAAAAATAACGAAAATAACTGTGGGAATAAAAATCTGAAAGTCATTGTCTCTGGGGTGCATAGGGGGATGGAAATTGACTGGAAAGGTGTAGGAAAGAACTTTCTAAGGTGAAGGAAATATCCTATACCTTGTTTGGGGGGGTATGGCTAGTAGGTGTACATAATTGTTAAGGTTCATTGAGTTAAACACTTAAGATCTGGACTTCTTTTTTTTTTTTCCTCTTTTTAAAAATTTTGTTTTGTTATTGTTTTGAGAATATATACAGCAAAACATACACCAATTCAACATTTCTGCATGTACAATTCAGTGACGTTGATTACATTCTTCGAGTTATGCAACCATTCTCATCCTCATTTTCTGAGTTGTTCCTCCTCATTAACATAAACTCACTGTCCCCTAAGGTTCCCACCTAATCTTTCGAGTTTCTGATGTTACTTTGAACCCAAGTAGATAGTTCTTAAAAGAGCATCACGTTCAAGGCAGACATTTTTTACTGTCATTGTCAGGTGCCATCAAGTCGGTTCCCATTCATAACGACCCTATGTACAACAAAATGAACACTGCTAGGTCCTGTGCCATCCTCACAATCTTTGCTGTGTTTGAACCCATTGTTGCTGCCACTGTATCAACTCGTCTTGTTGAGGATCTTCCTCTTTTTCGCTGACCCTCCACTTTACCAAGCATGAGGTTCTCCATGGACTGGTCCCTCCTGTTAACATGTCCAAAGAATGTAAGGCACTTCTAAGGAGCATTCTGGCTGTACTTCTTCCAAGACAGATTTGTTCGTTCTTCTGACAGTCCATATTATATTCAATATTCTTCACCAACACCATAATTCAAAGGCATCAATTCTTCTTCAGTCTCCCTTATACATTGTCCAGCTTTCGCATGCATATGAGGCAATTGAAAATATCACGACTTGGGAAGAAAGGCCTGGCAATCTACTTCCAAAAAATCAGCCATTGAAAACCCTATGGAGCACAGTTCAACTCTGACACACATAGAGCCACCATAAGTTAGAATTGACTCAACAACTGGTAATATTTCCATGGGTTTTGAAGATGCTCTAGTCCTTCCTCATGTTTGCCCTTGGAATGCACTCTCAGGTCTCCCAAGGATTTAGGTTTCTTTGTTTGTCTTTGAAACTACATCTTCTGTCTCTTGTCATCATATTTGCCTATTGCATGTTTTTCATACCTTCCATTTCTCTAAAAGCCGTTACCTGAGTCCTTGTTATCACTTTTGATTGAATGTACTGCACTTAGCTGCATTTCTAAGTTTCTGATTCTTGCAAGTTTGTGGAAACAGAGGAGTCTTTAAGCCACATCAACCTTAATCTAAGTGTACCACTTTACTTAAAGTTTGTGGGATCTAGAGCTCCTGGTCTAGCAAGCCATGAATATGCCAATAAATGTTTTGTAATAAAGTTTTTATCTAAAAATACATTTTGTTTGACCTTGAAGCTTTACTAATATGCTGAAGAACAAACAGCTGATGCCAGTGAATATTTGGGCTTCAGTGCAGCAACAACAGCTAGCCAGTGCCAAAAGCAGAAACTGGCCCAGCAGATGGAGAATAGACCCTCTGTCCAGGAAATATTAAAACTTAAGCAGAGCTTAAAGCATCACCTGGGTAAGAGTAATATCCAGGCACAGTTAGGGTGACCCAGAGGGGCTATGGCCAGAGGAGCAATCAGAGGACGAGCTTCAGCGGGATCTTGTATAGTCTTGCATAGTCAATAAAACATAGGTAAAAGTCTTTCTGGTATTCCCTGTTTTCAGCCAAGATCCATCTGACCTCAGCAATGATATCCCTCGTTCCACGTCCTCTTCTGAATCTGGCTTGAATTTCTGGCAGTTTCCTGTAGATGTACTGCTACAACCACTTTTGAGTTATCTTCAGCAAAATTTTGCTTACATGTGATATTAATGACATTGTTCAATAATTTCCACATTCTGTTGGATAGCCATTCTTCAGAATAGGCACAAATATGGATCTCTTCCAGTTGGTTGGCTAGGTAGCTGTCTTCCAAATTTCTTGGCAGAGACGAGTGAGCACATTGCATTCATTTGTTGAAACATCTCAATTGGTATTCCGTCAATTCCTGGAGTCTTGTTTTTCACCAATGTCTTCAGCACAGCTTGGACTTTTTCCTTCAGTACCGTCTACTCTTGATCATGTTACTTCCTGTAATGGTTGAACATCAACCAGTTCTTTTTGGTACAGTAATTCGGTGTATTCCTTCCATCTTCCTTGGATGCTTCCTGTGTTGTTCAATATTTGGCCCATAGAATCCTTCAGTATTGCAACTTGAGGCTTGAATTCTTTTTCAGTTCTTTCTGCTTCAGAAATGCCAAATGTGTTCTTCCCTTTTGGTTTTCTAACTCCAGGTCTTTGCACATTTTATTCTAATACTTTTCTTTGTCTTCTAGACTTGCCCTTGAAATCCGCTGTTCAGCTCTTTTATTTTATCATTCCTTCTATTTGTTTTAGTTACTTTACATTCCAGCCCCCATGGCTCCAGAAACTCTGGAGTCCATAACAATTTGAAATTCTGTTCTGCATTTTCCCAAAATCTAGACATCTTAATGCATGTAAATTACACCTCAATTTTTTAAAGTAGAGGATATGTAGTGTCTTGAGGAGCTTATGGTAGTGGTATTTTCGTACACAGCATCTTCAGTTCAGGAATCTGCTGAGGGTGTTTTTTCTGCCAGAATATGGGGTGAATGCAATCTTCCATAAGAAGAGCCAAATGGTACAAGACTACAAATTCCTATTCTCATGACATTAGGCCACATAATTAGATAACTTCCCCTTGAGGATCTCTTCTTCCATGAACCCAGAGCTCTTCAGGGGGAAATTGAGGTTTTGAATCTATAGAATTGGAAAGAAAGTCAATTCATATAAGACTTGGTGACTAGGGGTGCCACCTTTGCACATTCCTAAACTTTGCAAGATGGCAGCAACATTTCAAACAGTACTCTGAGAGACAAGACAATGTGCTCAAGGGGATTTTTTCTTCAAATGTATTAACTGCACAAGGCCAAAATTAGCATGTTGCTTGGAGATTTCTCCCAGCCTAGTTTAAGTTCACAGACTGTGGCTCGTGGCTCACAGACAGCTTGTATCATCAGACCAATATCCTGTTGAGGCAAAAACCAAGAGTTTTTCTCACGCTGTGTGGCCTTGAGGCTTGCATTCAGTTCCCGTGCCTGGGAAGAATGAGATGTAAAAGGTAAACATTTCTCTTTTGGGAGGGGGGATGTTGGAGGAGGGCGGAGCAATGATTATGTAGTAAGTAAAATTTCAAGGTGAAGAGGCTGAGCCAGAGGCCATAACACATAAAGGTCCAGTCCTGCCTTTGGGAGATGAGGAGACCAGAACCCAGGCTGTTTCTTCTGGCTCTTCACAATCTATCAGGTTACAGCTTTTTCATTTTCTTTCAACTCCAAGTAGCGGTGGTGGGGGCATGGGATTTTTTTGGGGGGGGTGGGGTGGGGGAAAGAGGGGAGAAAACAAAACATTTTTTGTCTGTAACAACTTGGCCTTTCTTTTCAGTCCTCTCCAGTGTCAGCCTATAATCAAAGCTGACCCCCAGCATTTTCTGGTTCCTGGTGAGAGTCTCTTGGTGCCCTAGGTTGACCATGACTGGGTGGAGCTGCCTTATAACAGGAGCAGGAGGGTTTCTGGGTCAGAGGATCGTCAGCTTGTTGGCAGAGGAGAAGGAGCTGCAGGAGATCCGAGCCCTGGACAAGGTCTTCAGACCAGAATTGCAAGAAGAATTTTCTAGTAAGTGAACTCAAGACATGGGTGTATGGCTATATCTTAAGCCCCATGTGGATGTGGGGAGAGGGGTTCTTGTCTAGAAAATTAAGGAAAGTTGTAGCCAAATCAAGGCTAATCCCATTTCCAAAAGCATCAGAAGGGAAACCCTGAGTGGCTTGGTATAAAAGACACTAGACTGTCAGGAGACTGAGTTTTGGCCCTGATTCAGAACTAGAGAGTGTGGTTGTGGGCTAGCCACTTCGGCTTCTAGGCCTCTTTTCTCATCTAGAAAATCACACTTCAGAGCTCCCGTTGTCTATAACTCTTTAATGCTCTGAAGATTTTTGACTCGGCATTTGCTGTGCAATATCTACAAAGGGCAGGCAAGCACCATTAACCTGAAGACCCCAGCAGTGGGTCCCTGCCCTCTTGATTACCCTGGTCTTTGTGTGGCTCACTTAGCCTCTCCAGTGGGGATGAAATAAAAGGAAATGAAGTGAAGCTGAGTGTGTGTGTGTGTGTGTGTGTGTGTGTGTGTGTGTGTGTGTGTGTGTGAAAGAGAGAGAGAGAACAAGTGCACTTAGAATGAGAGGCAATGTGAGACTGGCATGCCATATTTGGATTTCTTGTACATCTTTTCTACCATTTGTCTCTGTTCCTAATCACCACAGAGAAAGTGGCTTCAGATTGGCTGCAGCAGCTCATTGCTCTTTTCCCAAATTGTTGCCCCGGTGCAAATGCAAAAGCTGGATTTCTAGCTTATTTTCCAACCTGTTTCATCCCCAGAGTCTCGAAATAGCTCTGTGAGGAGGGTAGGAAAGGGGTCACACCCGTCTGGATAATGAGGAAACAGCAGTCAAGAAAGGTACAGCAACTTGCCCGAGGCCATCTGATTAATGGGTAGTGGAGCTCAGAGTAGAGTCTTGGGCACAGAGGCCCCATCACTTGGCCCATGGGCTGACTTCTAGCAAAATGAGTCTTCGGTCTCTCCCATTTCCCCTCTGTGTGCCACCATCCTTTACCCTGAGGGATTGGGTGTCTCCATGCAGACCCTGGATGCTCAGAGGACCCTGTCTTCCATGCATAGGATCGGGGTCTGCACCCACCTCTCTACTTTTCCTTTACTCTTCTCTGACCTCTTCAAATGTCCTATTTCCTCCCCCTCTACTTCCACGGTATCTCTGATAAGCAAATTCACACATGACCCACAATAACTTCATAATCCTTATGTCTCAGCAATATTTCCAATCTAATAGCTGATGCCAAGAATGGGCAATGCTTAACCTAAAGGAATAGTTCCCCAATAGCGAAAATCCAGGTAGCACAATAGACAGGCAAAGTCTGGTTTTTTGGCTTCTGCCTAACAAATTTTATGTTCAGGCACTTGGCTCCTCACTGCTCAAATTCCTTTTTTGGAATGAGATGGGATGTAAACAGATGTTTGTTTGCTCTTTCCCAAGAAGTGCGACACATCCTGTTTTCTGTATCTCAGTTTACTTTTCTTTCCATCTGGAATGCACACCCTTCCCCCTACTCTACCTGTCCTTGAAGACCTAGGTAAAATGCCACCTTTATCAGGAAAGTTTCCTGGTCAGATCCAGGAAAAAAAAAAAAAAATTGCTGTCAAGTCCAACTCATAGCAACCCTAAAAGGCAGAGTAGAACTGCCCCACAGGATTTATAAAACTGTAAATCTTTACAGAAGCAGACTGCCACATCTTTCTCCCACAGAGCAGCTGGTGGGCTTGAACCATCAACCTTCCAGTTAGCGGCTCAGAGCTTAACCACTGCACCACCAAGGCTCCTATAAATAACCTGACTTGTGTTCACACAGAGCTCAAGCACAAGGTCAAGCTGACAATGCTGGAAGGAGACATCCTGGATAAGCAGTGCCTGAAGAGAGCCTGCCAGGGCATCTCAGTTGTCATTCACTCTGCCTCTATCATTGACATAATGGGAACCATTCAGAGAGAGACCATTATGAACATCAATCTGAAAGGTATGGTACCTGGGGGAGGGAATGGAGTGAGGTGAGAAAATGAGGATCAGAAAACAGGATAAGGAAGGGAAGAGAAACCCTCATCACTGAACACCTGCTCTGTGTTCTGTGCCAAATGCTTTTGCTTATCACTATCAACTGAGAAAAGAGCCCTGGTGGCACAATGATTAAGTGCTCGCTGCTGACAGAAAGGTCTGCAGTTGGGAACCCACCAGCCGCTCTGCAGGAGAAAAGACCTCACTGTCTGCTCCTGTAAACATTACAGCCTAGAAAACCGTGCGAGGAAGTTCTCCTCTGTCAGAATTGACTCAACGGCACACAACAACAACATCAACTGGAAGAGTTCAAGGCTGCTATCCTCAGCTTTGAAGACAAGGAAACTAGGGACTAGAAAATTTAAGTAACTTGTCCAAGGCCCCACAGGTACTAAGTAGTAGAGCTAGAATTAAATTCTATGCCTGTGTGACTCCAAAGGCCACTAAAGCTGCTTTTGCCCCAACAAGAGCCAAATGAACTTCACCTCAAATTCTAGCTATCCAGCCACCACCTTCTGTCTCCCCTAGCCCAAAACCAGGCCTTACAGGGGCTTGCTTAGCCACACGTTAGCCCTTGTGTGTGACTCTTAGGTGGAGGTCACACAGTAAGGCCAAGAGCTGAGAGCTCTGTGACACAAGGTGGCCCCCAGTCAGTCAGTCAGCTCTGGGCACCGCTCCGGGCTGCTGGCCTTCAGGCTGGACTCCCTGTACAGGACTCACAAGGGTAATGAGAACACTCAGAACTGTCTCACCACCTCAAAGAAGGATCCTTTTCAGAAGAACTAGCAAAACTGGTTAACAGAGATCATCCAGCGCTTGGCTTCCCACAATATTTTCTTAGCAATAATAAAACCAAAAAACACCAAACCCATTGCCATCGAGTCGTTTCCAACTCATAGCAACCCTATAGGACAGGGTAGAACTGCCCCATAGGGTTTACAAGGGGCGCCTGGTGGATTCGAACTGCTAACCTTGCAGTTAGCAGCCAAACTCTTAACCACTGCGCCACCAGGTTTTCCCACTACCCATGATAACATCTCTTCAGCTTACCACTAAAACCAAACCAAAAAAAAACCTGCTGCCGTCGAGTAGATTCCAACTCATAGTGATCCTATAAGACAGAGTAGAACTGCCCCATAGGGTTTCCAAGAAGCGGCTGGTGGAGTCAAACTGCCAACCTTTTGGTTAGCAGCCAAGCTCTTAACCACTGAGCCGCCAGGGCTTACCACTAGAGCTATTATTAAAGAATAGTTCCTAGCCAGGTACCCAAAGTATGCCCTCATTATATCTTCATCCATTAAATACTTGGTGGCTCTTTCTGAATTTTGGCTTTTCAATCTACTTTAAATTTAAACACATTGTCTTAAGGGACTTGGCATATATCATCCCTCTGGTCTCTGGAGGGAGCCCTGGTGGCTCAGTGGTTAAAAACCTCAGGCTGCTAACCAAAAGGTCAGCAGTTTGAATCCACCAGCCGCTGCTTGGAAACCCTATGGGGCACTTCTACTCTGTCTTACAGGGTTGCTATGAGTCGGAATTGTCTCAACGGCAACAGGTTTGGTTTGGTTTTCGGCTTGGTTTCTAGAGGCCAGTCTCCTGGGCACCACAGCACTCCATCTCCTAGTCCGTCTGTCCTCTCTGCCCAGCCCTTCAAAGTTAGTCTAATCAGAGACTCCATTTCTAAAGCAGCTAATTGCTTCTGGATCGTATCTTAGTTATCTGGTGCCACTATAATGAAATATCACAAGTGGGTGGCTTTAACAAACAGAAATTTATCTTTTCACAGTTCAGGAGGCTAGAAATTCGAATTCAGGGCACTAGCTTTAGGGGGAAGGCTTTCTCTCTCTGTTGGATCTGAGGGAAAGTTCTTGTCTTTTTTCAATGTCTATTTCTTGGTTCCTCGGTGATCTTCATGTAGCGTGGCACCTATCTTCACCCATCTCTCCTAGCTTAGTCTGTTCCTTTTATGTCTCAAAAAAGATTGACTCAAGAACACCCTACACTAATACTGCCTCATTAACATAACAAAGAAAACCTATTCCCAAATGGGATTATAACCACAGGTATAGGGATTAGGATTTACAACACATATTTTTGGGGGGACACAATTTAATGCATGACAGATCTCTATCCTAAAATGGCACCATCCTCTAAAAGACCCTTTGTAGTTTCTACCTAATCACACCTCAAATCACCCCCACATTGTTAGGGTACTAAGGTTAACCAGTTTTTAGTTTTTAGTCCCTCTCTCATAATTCCTAAGGAGCCCTGGTGGTGCAATGGTTAAAGCACTCAGCTGCTAATGGAAAGGTCGGTGCTTTGAACCCACCAGCGGTTCCGAGGGGGAAAGTACCTGGCAATCTATGGGACAGCTCTACTCTATCCTACAGGGTCGCTCTGAGTTGGAATAGACTCGAGGGCACACAATAACAACTCATAATTCCTACTCCCCGAAGCTCCCAACAACAGGGGATTTGAACTCCCTGAGAAGTGTTAGCGGCATCAGTTTACTAAAACCATCAGTACTCCCAGGTTTAGAAAATACTTCACAAATGCTTTTGTATTAAAAAGTATATGTACTTCATTAAATACTTCAGTAAATACTTTATTTCCTCCTCCACAGGTAAATTAACTTCAAATTTTCTCTGCCTCTAGATTTAAATTTTTCAAATAAAATAAAGCTCTCTCTGAAAAATTAAATTGCACAAGACCTTAAGATGGACAAAAGACACACGAAAATTAAGATTTAAAAAATAATCCTTTTCCCAGGAAGATTCCTTCCTCCTTCTATGGAAGGCTTTATAGAGCTGAAGGGCTTCTACAAGTTTCTTTCACTACAGGTATTACCACCAGAGGGTGCACTCCACTTTCCAGATCTCAACTAAAACCAGAAAAACCAAACCTGTTGCCATCAAGTCGATTCCGATTCATAGCAACCCTATAGGACAGAGTAGAACTGCCCCATAGGGTTTTCGAGGAACGGCTGGTGGATTTGAACTGCTGACCTTTGGCTAACAGCCAAGCACTTACTGCGCTACCAGGGCTCCAGATCTCAACTAAACACACCATAAAAGTCCAGCGCAGAGCTCCAGAATTGCTAAGTAAAAGGAAGGCCCATCACCCCACACTTTTTATAAGTGGGTAAATGGAGCCAGAATTTGAGTGGCCTTCACAGGGAATACACAATCAGGAATAGTGTCTAGGTCTCCAGTATCTTCCCAGAACCCACAACCATTTGCTAAGTGATCTCAAAGAATGGCCCTTGTGGCCAGGTTTTTATTGTTCTGCAGCAAAATGAGAAAAATACATTTTATACTTAAGAGTATGTATTTTTTAAGGGTGTGTACTGGCTATATACAACTATGTGTGTGAGAGAGAGAGAGCACGTTCTTCAGCTGCCCTTTTTGGCTAAGAACTAGGATTGTCCATTTTCTGAGATTTTAAAAACAACAACAACAACAAAACTTGTTGCCGTCAAGTGGATTCTGACTCATAGCAACCCTATAGGACAGAGTAGAACTTCCCCCATAGGGTTTCCAAGGAGCGGCTGGTGGAGTCAAACTGCCAACCTTTTGGTTAGCAGCCAAGCTCTTAACCACTATGCCACTAGGGCTCCATTCTGAGATTACTGACTCTTAATTTTTTTGCATTTAAAATGACCTGTCTTTAATGACATGATAGTAATTATATATGGTAAATTTTCAGAGCCTTACTTAGCAAAATGTAAAATGGCAACACTGTGTCCTTTTGGGGCCCTAATGGCAAAGTGGTTAAGAGCTTAGGCAGCTAACCAAAAGTTCAGCAGTTTGAATCCACCAGCTGCTCCTTGGAAACACTATGGGGCAGTTCTACTCTGTCCTATAGGGTCACTATGAGTTGGAATTGACTCCACAGCACACAACAACAAGATGTCCTTTTAAAAAATTAAAGTACACACAAACATAGGTCCATGAAACCCAAAAACCTAGAAATTCCTTCTCTCCAGTACCCAAACGTCAATCTCTTTTCACTTTCACATTTGTCCTATCGGAGTCCCTGGGTGACACAAACGGTTAAGTACTCAACTACTAACCAAAAGGGTAGTGGTTCGAATCTACCCAGAGGCTCCTCAGAAGACAGACCTGGCTATTTGCTTCCGAAAAGCTACAGTCTTGAAAATCCTATGGAGCAGTCCTACTCTGCACACATGGGGTCGATGGCAACTAACAACAACAACATGAACTCTATGCTAGGCCATGGAGACAAATCGCTAAAAGCACATTTGTCCTATGGTTGGGCATGACCAGATCCAGCCAAGGTCGTGGAAGAATACTCTCCTGATCTGTAATAAATAGCACACTTTGAAGCGGGTGGTGGACATGATCCATGAGCATGGCTGGCCTTTTGGGTTATTTGCTGACACTGAGTGTGCTCCCTGTGGGCAGGTACCCAGCTCTTGTTGGAAGCCTGTGTCCAGGCTAATGTGCCAATCTTCATCTATACCAGCACCATAGAAGTGGCTGGGCCCAACTCCTACAGTGAGATCATCCAGAATGGCCACGAAGAAGAACATCTCGAATCTAAATGGTCCTCTGCATACCCATACAGCAAAAAGCTTGCAGAGAAGGTTGTGCTGGCAGCTGATGGCTGGACTCTTAAAAATGGTGGCACGTTGTATACTTGTGCCTTGAGGCCCATGTATATCTACGGGGAAGGAAGCCCATTCATGTGTCAACATATAAACCAGGCCCTACAGAACAACGGCATCCTGAAAGATTTTGCCAGGCACTCCCTTGTCAACCCAGTCTATGTTGGTAATGTGGCCTGGGCTCACATTCTGGCCTCAAAAGCCCTGCGGGATCCCAAGAAAGCCCCAAGCATCCGAGGACAGTTCTACTACATCTCGGATGACACACCTCACGGAAGCTATAGTAACTTCAATTACATCCTGAGCAAAGAATGGGGTCTCCAGTTTGATTCCAGAATGACCCTTCCTGTATCTCTGTGGTACTGGATTGCCTTCCTGCTGGAAATAGTGAGCTTCCTGCTGAGCCCAATCTACAAATATCAACCCCCCTTCACCCGCCACCTGGTGACATTGTCAAATAGTGTGTTCACCTTCTCCTATAAGAAAGCCCAGCAAGATCTGGGATATAAGCCACTCTACAGCTGGGAGGAAGCCAAGCAGAAAACCACCCAGTGGGTTGGCTCCCTGGTGAAAGAGCACAAAGAGGCCCTGAAGACAAAGATTCACTGATTTGTGGGTGGCAGGGATGTAGACCTGGGTACCCTTAGGCCATATCTGTCAAGTTCTCCCCTTTGACTTCATGCAGAATATAACATAGGCAAAAGCCCAGGTCCTACTGCCTTCCTTTTAAAAGATGACCAACTTCTGGTCTCCCAAATGCCACCAGAAACCTTCCCAACCACTGTCCCCAACCAAAAATCTTCCCACTCACTGCCCCAACCAACCACCAGAGGACAGACAAGGTGATTTGCTTCAGCTACTGTTACCAAAGTCTCAGATGCTGTACTGGACATCTTTTAACTTAGAGTTTTGCCTGTTAGTTCCCTTTCCTCTCTTAAAGCACTTCTCTTCTCTTAAAAACTCCTTATTCATTTGTCCAGTTGAATAAAAAGAATAATAAATGTTTTAATGCTTAATCTGGAGGTAATTGTGGTTTATAGTAGCACATACCTTCTGCCTTTCCCCTCCATTACTAGTTATCACCATCAATATCACCATGCTCCAACCACAGCATGGAGCTGGGTGGAAAGAAAGGGTGGAGGGTTTGGGAAAGAGGGAACTAAAATTTACTTAGCATCTACTATGTTTCAGGCATGTACTGCTGACTGACATATATTACCTCATTTAATCCACAACAGAAACCTATGAAGCTGGAATTACTATTCCCATTTTATTAAAGAGAAAACTTAGTCCATGGTCACACTAACTAGTAAGTGGTCAAGCCAGTTAACTCACATAGACTGACTTGAAAGACCATGTCTTTCCTGACTCATGCATGGTGAACTGCCCCAAATTTACAGCAAAGTGTGTGTGTGTGTGTGTGTGTGTGTGTGTGTGAGGGGATAGTGGTAGAGCTATTTGTGCTACAGCAGAGCATTGGGGTATGGGGTGCTGATCCTTGGGAGAGCCCAGCTCCCTTTGATTACCTACTTCTTGCCCAGTCCTCTGCTGCAGAGGACTCCCTAGCACCCAGGCGAATCTCTAAGGGGTGTCTGGGAGGATTTGGATACCCTAATCAATGTCCCTGGGCAGGGGAGGAGAAGCCAAGATGCATCCATCCTCCACCTCCAATACCAGTTTCCTTGAAGTTCTCCAGAACACACCTGTATATGTGTGTGTTGGCCAGTCTGGTATTTCATAACCCCATATGTCAACTTTTCAAATCACCCAGTGGAGCCACATCATGGGTGTCTTCTGGGAAGGTAAAGGGAACAAGTGCGAATTCTCCCTGAAAGTTTACCTCCTGCTCAGCCCAAGGAGTAGAGGTCTAATATCCCCCATCTACAGATTTAACTCCCTCTCCATTACCAGGTGGAAACCCCAGATTCTTGCTTGGCATGACTCATATTGGCCAATAAACAAGAGACCAAGGTGGGAGAACAGGAAAGGCACATTTATTCTGTCGTACAAGGAAACGGAGTCAGTCGGAGCTACTGTTGCCAAGACTGCTCACAAAGAGTGGGCAGGCAATTTACTTATAAAGGGGTTTACAAGTAGGGAGTTCATACAAGTTATGTCAACAACATTATTAATCATACTACACAGGTGCAATGGGGTTTACATATAACCTCCAAGCAAAAGCAGGATTCAAATGCAAAACTGGGCAGGGTTGGGGAGGAAGCCAAGCAAAGGAAACAGGGTTTTTAATACAACACTGTGGGGGCTCTGTCTCACTCCTTCCATTTCTTTTTGGACATTGGTCACTCAAGACCAGTGTTCATTTTGAACTATTGCCTGGCTCAGAATTGTTTGGCATATTTTTGGGGAGAGGCAAATGTTGGACCCAGGCCTTTCATTATGGCTGCTGACGTCTTGTTGGTTTATAAATATTTACTAAATATTAAAAGAAAGAGTGGCTTTTATGCCCTGTTTATGTGAATGTTTCCCTAAAAGATTTTTATTGTCTTAGCTATTGTCTTTATACCTCAGGGCCCAGTTGATGTGTCTTTATGAGTTTTTGTGAGTACAGCTCTAGATGGGTCACATTCTTTATGCTCAAGGACAGGGAATAACAGCTCCAATATTATCTCCTAAATCATTATTTTCTTTTGATCAGAGATTGGAGATAACACATTGATGATTAGTACCTGGACTTAGTGGAGCCCTTAGATGGCGGCCATGGCAGGCTCTTTAAACTCACGGTGCTGGTTTTCCAGCAGATACCATCTGGTTCTTCACTAGGATCTTAAGAGCAATGTTCTCATCAATCTCTTTGCTGAAGTGAGCAGACTCAATGTACATCAACATTTTAGCCCGAGGCCTTCTTTTGCCTTTTAGTGTGTAAGACAGCAGAAGATAAGTTTTATTGTGCCTAATATGCACACAGATGCAGACTAAGAATATTACTACCCCTTGCAATAGTGATCTAGCCCATGTGCTTATTCCTGATGGTAACCAAACAAATAAATCTGGTGTTTGTAAGGGTGTGACAGTGTGTAACCAAGTAGCTTGTAATCTAATTCTACGTATATCTTGTTCTACTTGTCTTCTGTTATTTATCTAAGTACAACAAGAGGTATTTGCTACAGGACAGACTACACCTTCTTGGGCTAATAAAAATCTAAGGCTATTCTGTTATCTCATGCTGCCTTGGTAAATGAGGTCACAGATTGCTGTTGTGTTTCCATCGCATTTGCAACTTTGTCTGCTATTTGTCCCATAGTGATTGACAAATTTCTTAAGGATTTCTCCAGTTCAACTATACCATAAGTAGGAATTAAAGCTACCAACCCCACCCTGAGCGTTGGACCAATGGGTTTTCTTCTGACTCTCATTTTACAATTGTAACAATTTAACATTACCTTTCCAATGTTTACTAGCATCATTACTATGAATATTTGAAGATAATCCTAAAGTTCCCAAAGTGCATTGCCCACACATTCATCAGGAATCTAAACAAGAGATTGCCCATGTAAATTCACTATCAGTTGGAGAAGATCATCTAAATTAGTATAGTTGGATCCACCACACAAAAACACTTATCCATAAAGAACACACAAAGTTTATCTAGAGAAAACAGAAAATATAGAAAAATTAACATGTGATAACCAAGCTTCCATTAGAGAATTAATGGTTAGCAAGATAATACACCACAGACCTCTCCTGTTGGAGATGACCTCTCCTGTCAGAGGTCTTCAGTTAACTGCTGTAAAACATACTAAGTTTTCTTCCCAAGGGCAGGCTGCCCCTCCTCATGGGCCACTTTCTCAGAAGCAGAAGTGGAACCTAAGACAAAATAGAGTCTGAGTGATGAGGTTGATCTCCTCTGAGAACCCGGTTTCTTTGAGATACATAATTTTCTGCATAGTCAGAGGGTGACAGTTCGATTACAAACTTTAGACTGGTATTTCATACAACACTGTCTTGAAGACTGAGTAAACTAATTACTGACTTACCTTAAACATAGCTCTTAGTCTGATCTTTGGAGTCAGAGATCCAAAACAGACTGAATGCTGCAAAAAAAAACCACAATGCCCAGAGCAAAAAGGTCTTACTAGTTTATCTGGAACATTGTTTGACTCAAAGTGGCTTCAGGAATCTGTGTGTGTGTGTGTGTGTGTGTGTGTGTTTTCCTTAAACTTGGAGGTTCAAAAGGACACTCAAAGGTGATGGCCTCTGTGGGTTACCCTAACCTCCATGAAAGCCAGAAATCTGGATTCCAGGAGAATTACAACTCTTTCATAATTCCTTCCTTTGGATCATAATCTTGTTATAGAAGATTTGATCAAAAATGCTCAATAAATGATAATTGGGCACCATCTGGTTTTCAAGATCCCAGGCCCCATACAGCGAACTAGGAGGTAGAATAGAAACACTGTAATATTAGGCCATTTGTCTGAAACAACCAATGAAACCATGACCCTAAGGTCTTTGAACCAAGGAAATAAATTTCATGAGGTGTTTGTTTATATGTAAGCAGCATCAGTAATGGCTTTTCCTGTGCCTCAGCAGCGACTACATTCTGGAAAACCTCAGACTGAGTATTACTATAAACATAGCAACATTTATCTATTAAGGCACAAACTGTTCCTCAAGAGAACTAATAGGAAATCTAATGCTGTTCTATTTTGTAAAATTATAGCTCGAACTTCAGACACTTATCTGGTTATGACAGTTACAACTTTGCTAAGTTTACCAACAAGAACTTCTAATTCATGAGTTACAATATCTAAACCCATTAGTTAGATACTTTAGGAGAAAGGAAAACGGTTTCTTATATCTAGAAAGTAGGACCTTAAAATATCAGCAATATTCTCATAAAATCGAGAGTTCCCTTTCATTTACTCAGTCTTATGTAGTTAATTTCTGTTCCACATGATTCTGGATCAGCCACAGTCTGCGAACCTGTCCACTTCTGCATAGAGTTCTGGAAATTTTATTCAGTCTGGTCACAGTCCTTTTCGAAAGTCCAATGTAGTCCATCTTTATGTTAAAATATTTTGGTCAAACGTTTTCAGCAAATCAGCAAAGTAAAAACTGATCTGCAGGTGACAAAACAATATGGTCATGATTAATTTATAAAAATAATACTCTCATAGTGAACGATGTGATAGAAATTGATTACAAGAAAAATGTAAAGACCAAATAAAATCAGTTTAAAAAAAAACTTTAGATAAAAATATTTCTAAATATAACCATTAACCGTATTTTTAAAGAGCTTCAGATATAATACATAATAATCTTGAGACATAATACCATATAGTTAGGATATACCAAGAATATACCAAGATTATCAAGTCTCCAAATACCTGAATAGTAATAAAAAAAACTTCATAGGTAAATGATGTGAATTCCCCAATCAAACCACTGATTTAATAAAGTTGCAACCAGGTTAGCAATTAAGAAATAATAATAAAATTATTACACAATATTATGTGTTTGCTGTCTAATATTAGGCAAAAACACAGGAGGAAATACTAACATATAAATTTTAACCCAAATAGAATCAGGCGTTTCTCCTGATTTTCACAACACGATCCATGTAATTTATTAAATTAAACTTTTTAGCACTTTTCCTTTATAAAAATTGTTTGTGTGTTTCCATAAAGTTTCGAAGTTGTCAGGAGTTTATTACAGGTCACTGAGATATACTACTTAAGTTCTTTAAGCAAAA
This sequence comes from Dugong dugon, assembly GCA_030035585.1. NCBI lineage: Eukaryota > Metazoa > Chordata > Mammalia > Sirenia > Dugongidae > Dugong > Dugong dugon. Next base: position 161,936,119 of record CM057462.1, read on the forward strand.
ATCTTAACGTAAAAACCTTAGCTTTTTTTTCTAAAGCCATGTGGCTTGGTTTTCGACTCAGGAATCTTATTCTAATGAGAGACCAAACTTTTGTCTTGGAGGCAGATTACACAAAGAATAAATTAACCTTCAACTCAGAAATCAAAGAAAATTTTGTTATTTTAACAGCAAGAAACCCAATTATTTTCTTGTATGCTGTTCATCTTAGTCATCTAAGTGCTGCTATAACAGAAATACCGCAAGTAGATGGCTTTAACAAAGAGAAGTTTATTCTCTCACAATCCAGTAGGCTACAAGTCTGAATTCAGGGCACTGGCTCTGGGGGAAAGATTTCTCTCTCTGTCGGTTCTGGAGGAAGGTCCTGGTGATGCATCAGTCTTCCCTTGGTCTGGGAGCATCTCAGTGCAGGAACTTCAGGTCCAAAGGACTCACTTTGCTCTTGGCACTGCTTTCTTGGTGGTATGAGGTCCTCATGTCTCTCTGCTCACTTCTCTCTTTTATATCTCAAAAGAGGTTGGCTTAAGACACTACCTAATCTTCTATACCTCCTCAATATAACTGCTGCTAATCCATCTTATTATATCATAGTGATAATATTTAAAACACATAGAGAAATCACATCACATGATAAAATGGTAAACAATCATATAATACTGGGAATCATGACCTAGCCAAGTTGACAGGTATTTTGGGGGGACACAGTTCAATCCATAACATTATTTAACTTAAACTCCTAAAAATCTCATAAATTAAACCATTAAACTTCAGTCAGATAAAACTTTTGACCATATTAAATAAATTTCTTTTTTAATAAACCTCTTAAACATTGTCTTTGTTGCATATCTATTATAGTGCATTCCTTTAAAATGGTAAAAATGAACACACCCATTAGCAGACTTAAATATATATATTCTTTCTCTGTGGCATAAAAATAGAAAGTATATAAGCTTAAAATTATGACAAATATCTATCAACTCAATTTAACATCAGTAAGTTACCTAAAAGATCTTAGAAATGATTTTAAGCCTGTATACCATGAAACATAACTATTGTTGAAAGAAAGTATGTTTAAATATTCTAAGTTTTCATTGAACTTTTACTATTTCACATATTTTCCCAATCTAATTTTAGCCCTTAAAGATTTTATCATCTGGCTTTGGAAATCACAAAGTCTCTGCTCAGCTGACCAATTCATTGACATGGATATAACCTTAAGTGTCTGGCTAGGGTTGGAAATATTTTCCCAGGCCATTTCAGGTGTGTCTCATTGTGATTTCTATTTTTTGACTTCTTAATGTTCCCCTACAATAGAGATAACTCGTTTACAGTTCTTTTATGATTGGGATCCACCCGATTTCTGGTAACTATAGTAAGCTTCCTGGAGCTATATGACCTTGGAGACTAGGGACTGGGGAGGCCTGATGTTGCCCCACCCTACCAATTTTTGACTCATGGTAGAAGACAAGATTAGGTCATTCTTATTCATTTACATATGTTTAAATTGATCTAAGCATTTTGAAAGGCAAAAGATAACTAACTTCTTTCCCTTTTACTATTCTCTTGGAAAGTAGTTTTGTTCTCTCTTTATCACAGTAAATACCAAAGCCCTTTAGTAAATTTTTTCTAGGATTGTCCTATGGCTCCTTTTTCATACTCTGAAACTGTTAGTTTTACTTTAAGACAAAACCATCCTTTTTTTTAAATAAAACACTTCTCATATAATATCTAGCTTAAGTTACTTAGAAAGGTTTCGCTTTTACAATTGACTTAAACGTAAAGTTTTTCAATATAGCTACTAAAAATCTGAATCATAGGACAGACACAAGACACAGTTTTTCTTGGATAAGGAAAGAACTGACGTTCTAAGACAGCCTTACCAAAAACAGCAATTCCCAGCCATAGCCTCCAACCTGATACAAGAAAGAAACTTAGACACAATGCTCTAGACCAGAAACAAGCTCTCAGAACAAAAAGAGACAGAAAAACCACATAAACTCACAGAACAATACCACACAAAACAAGGATATGGAGATCCTGGTTTCTTAAAGTGTATATAGCAATTTTTGGTAAGATTGACTCAATTCAACAGAAAAAACAGATTCTAGATAAAACTTATTAACTTGCCAGAGCCTCAGATGGAGGAATTTTAGACCTTTTGCCAAAACCTGAGCATCAAGCAAAAGTTCCCAAAGAGAAAAGACAACACAAATGAAAGCTCATTTTCCCAAAGTGGTCACTGAAATTCCAAATTACTTCTAGTATACTCAGTTTATAGCATTTTTAAATATGAACTCCAAACCAGTGTCTCAGTAGCAGGAGGGAAATCCAGGTTCATTTATCAAAGATGCTAAGCTCTAAGGTTCAAGCTTTTAGTTTCTTCTTTGTGAACTTGATTCATTCTGCTGGCTAGAAACCTAGTCTCTTATTTTAGACCTTAAATATACTAGATCTTCCAATCAGAAAGTAAAGTAGCTACTGATGATTTTAATTTTAACATTGTTGTCTTAGTTCTCTAGTGCTGCTGTAACAGAAATACCACAAGTGGATGGCTTTAACAGACAGAAGTCTATTCTCTCACAGTCCAGTAGGCTAGAAGTCCAAATTCAGGGCCTCAGCTTCAGGGAAAGGCTTTCTCTGTCAGCTCTGGGGGAAGGTTCTTGTCAACAATCTTCCCCTGGACTAGAAGCTTCTCCTTGCAGGAACCCTGGGTCCAGAGGATGCACTCTGCTCCTGGTGCTGCTTGCTTGATGGTATGGGGTCCCCCACTCTCTGCTTGCTTCCCTTTCCTTTAATCTCTTGTAAGACAAAAGGTGGTGCAGGCCACACTCCAGGGAAACTCCCTTTACGTTGGATAAGGGATGTGACCTTAGTAAGGGTGTTACAACCCCACCCTAATCCTCTGTAACATAAAATAACAATCACAAAATGGAGGACAGCCACACAATACTGGGAATCATGGCTGTCATGGACTGAATTATGTCCCCCAAAAAATGTGTGTATCAGTTTGGCTAGTCCATGATCCCCGGTATTGTGTGATTTTCCCATATGTTGTTAATCCTGCCTCTTAATCAGGGAAAATGGGTGGCAGCTCTGTTAGTAAGGCAGGACTCAGTCCACAAGATTGGATTGTGTTCTGAGGCAATCTCTTGAGATATAAAAGACAGAAGCAAGCAGAGAGACAGGGGGACCTCATACTACCAAGAAAGCAGTGTTGAGAGCAGAGCCGTCCTTCGGACCCGTGGTGCCTGCAAGGAGAAGCTCCTAGTCTGGGGGAACACTGATGAGAAGGCCAACAGAGAAAGAAAGTCTTCCCCAGGAGCTGATGCCCTGAATTTGGACTTTTAGCCTACTTTACCGTGAAGAAATAAATTTCTCTTTGTTAAAGCCATCCACTTGTGGTATTTCTGTTATAGCAGTACTAGATAACTAAGACAATGACCTAACCAAGTTGACACATATTTTGGGGGGACACAATTCAATCTATGACAATTGTGATTCTTTATTTGAGAAGCTGTAGCATAAAACAGGTATGGAGCTACCACTTCTCCCTGTGAATTTATGAAACAGGTCAGAAGCTGCCACTTCTCCCTGCACATTTCATAACACAGATCAGGAGCTGCCACCTCCCATTGAGAATTTGGCAAAACAGGTCAGAAGCTGCCACCTTCCCCTGCAAATTTGACAAAACAGAGCACTATTTTCCAGGTTTTCTCTGAGCCACGAAAAGAAACCTAACAGGGAACGCCATGGGGTTTCGACAGCGTTTTGCTTAAACCTACGTGCACCTTTGTTTCACGAGAGTTTGGTTACCAGTGGCAGGCAGCCTAGTGCTCTAGACTGTCTCGAGACCACCTTATCCTGTCACAGGAGTCTTCAATGCTCATGATGAGCACCAGTGACCCCCCCCCCCCCCCAACCCGCCAGGCTTTTACTGATCAACTTGTGACCAAATTTTTTTGTGGCTTATAGTGACTCAAAGCTCTTTGAAAACAGAATTACCTCTTTAATGTTTCCTATGCCTGAATCCAGACATAAACTGCAGTTCACCAAGAGTTACTAGATATCACTCTTAAACAAATGATCAAGCAAAAATCTAAGAAGATTCTACTCAACCAAACAACTAGTTTTTCAAACAAATATACTGAACAAAACTTAAGAAAACATGAAAAAAAGAATAAGCAAAGGCTCGTTTTCCAAGCCATCGGTGTTGAAGGGACGTGGCATATGAATGCTTGGGTCCAGAAGATAGGACCTCTCTTTTTGCTGGTTTCTGCTCTATAGTCCAGGTCTCCTCGAGGTTGACGCGATTTGTGGTTTTAGAATTGCTGCAACAACTACATCATTAACTCTTGTAGGGTGAAAACACCTCAAAGTTTAGTAAAGCAAAAAGAAAGGTTTTATTCGGCATATATTTAAAGGGACAAAAGTAGGAAAGGGACAAGCATGCTGCCAGAGCCACATCTGTCCGAGTCTCTGTTCCCAGTTCTTAAGGATGCATCTTAGCAGGCTGAATTCTGGGATCCCTAGAAAGTTCCCCATTCTCTGGATACACACTCACACTACCTAATCTGGTGCACCAACTTAACAGGTACCTGAGCTTTTTATGCCCTCAGTGGTCAATTCTTCCCAATTATTGGGACTCTTCTAAGGCCTTAACTAGGAATTACCCTGTTATTTACCGAATAATCTCAGATTCCTAATGCTCTCAACAGTCAATTTCTCCTGCTTCTTGGGACTCTTCTAAGCCCTTACCTAGGTACTTACCAAACAACCCAGGCACATTTCATGTCTCCTACAAAGCCATCATTTGGGTTTCCTGGGGATCGGCTTTCAGAGCTGCTTCAAGATCTCCAGGAGAAATCTCCTGGTGGCATCAGATATCGGGACAGGTCTGTTTTCCCATCTCCCTCAAGAATGGAGCAGATAGATGGCTCCCGGCTGGCTCGCCAGAAATGTTACTGGGTGGAAACCCCAGGTTCTTGCTTGGCATGACTCATATTGGCCAATAAATGAAAGATGGAGGTGGGAGAACAGGAAAGTCACCTTTATTTCTTTGTACAAGGAAAAGGAGTCAGTTGGAGCTGCTGCTACCAAGGCTGCTCGCCAAGGACAGGCAGGCAAGTTACTTTTAAAGGGGTTTACAAGTAGGGAGTTCATACAAGTTATGTCAGCAACATTCTTAATCATACGACACAGGCATTATGGGGTTTACATATAACCTCCAAGCAAAAGCAGGATTCAGATGCAAAGCTAGGGGTTGGGGAGGTGGTGGAGGAAGCCCAACAGAGGAAACAGGGCTTTTAACACAACACTGTGGGGGCTCTGTCTCACCTCCTTCCTCCTTCTCCAGCTGTCTCCCTTACATTGCATTCTTTCTTCCTTTATCCTTCTACCTCCTTACCCACCCCATTTCCTCCCCCCCCCTTCCCTTACTCATTGACCCTCTCATCCTTCTCAATTTCTTTAATGAAAGGAGGTCAACCAAGACAAGTTTAGGAGCTTAAATGATGGCACATCCATTAACTGAATGGAGGACCAACAATCAAAAGAAATATTCTAGGATCAACAAAGACTGTGGTGAACCGAAGTCCTGAGGAGATTTCTGTGGGGGTCAAGGAGGAGGTAGAAGCTGCCTCCGTCTAGACCCTGGTGCTGCCTGTCTTCATGTACCACAACCGCAACAAGAGTCACACCCAACATCAAGATGGTCTCTTTCTTACCCAAGGAATTTACAGATCATGAATTCAGTTGAATTTGATTACCACAGAATAGTTTAAGTATTCACTCTGAAGGAGAAAGGGAAATCAACATGGTGGGGGAAAAAACCACTTCTGGCCCAGATGAATAGGTTTGTGTCACCTCCACAACCCCAAAAGACAGATGATCAGCACCCGTCATGAGGGTGGAGTGGTCCCAGGCAGTGGGATAAGCTGAGAAGTGAAACATAAGAGCCACGTCTATCCAGCTCCCATGAGGGGCACACACTTCCGTGTGTTTATGTCACCAGCCAAAACCCATTGCCATCGAGTTGATTCCGACTCATAGCGACCCCATAGGACAGCAGAATTGCCCCATAGGGTTTCCAAGGAGCGGCTGGTAGATTCGAACTGTGTGCGTTTTGGTTAGCGGCCACAGGAGAGAAGGGAGAAAAGGAACGTGTCGTAGTCGCGACAAGGGCCCTTCACCTGCGTTTTTAGCCTGGTGAAATCCCACAGCTATGAACCCACCAGGGCAGATGGGGAAGGGGAAAAGGGCTCAACTGAATAAGCAAAAGGCCCCAGAGTATCCGCCAGGGAAGTCCACCATCCAGCCCTAACCCTGCGAGGCGTGTCACAGCGCGCACGCAAGCATGTGGTGGCCTGTACTGGGTGCACTGCACAAGATGCACCGCAAGGGGGCAGCAGAGGCGCAGGGTGAAGATGGAAGCCTGTCCCAGCCTAGCCTTTCCCTTCCCTTCTCTCTCCCGGGATGACTGCCTCTTTGCCCAGGTTGTCTTTGGACATGGAGCTCAGCTATTTCAGGGTCCTGGCCTAGAGCAGTTAGGCCCTCAGGGAAAAGGAGATTCCTCCCAATCCCAGAGTTGCCCTGACCCTCCTCCCAGCCTGCAACTCTTCTTCAGATATTTGGGCTTAATTATGAGTGAGGAAAAGGGAGGGATTGTGAGGCTGGGATTTGTTATTGTCGTTGGTCTGTTTGTTATTAAAGGTAATTAAGAGATCTGTAGTTAAGGAGGAAGACAGGATATGAATTTCTACTACAGCGTGGTCTAGCAGGCCTTCCTATCTACTTCACCCTCATCCCAGCCGTTCCGGGCCCTCTGCCAATTTTCTGTCAGGCCATTCACCCGATTGTCAGCTCCACCTCAGCCCTTGGAGGTCTACGACAAGTTCATAGCACTGAGTTTGGCCCCCTAAAGTACCTAATCTCTCCTCCTTAAACCCTTCTCACCTGGGAGGCTGGTCTCTGCACTCCCCTTCACCCTCACCTCCTGCCCCCTCCACACTCACCCTCCCCTCTGCGCACTGCTCAGGCTGTTCCCCCAAGTCCTGTGCATCCTCCAGGGCCCAGCTCAAGTCCCAGCTCCTCTGTAAAGCCTTTCCCAATAACTTCGGCTCAGCTCCTTTCTCCAGACTCATATATTCATGGCACCTAACTCAGTGACTGAGCACTTGCCTGTGCTTTCAGTCATGATTTACCACTTACTCTGCAAGGCACTCAGCTGGGAAGTGCGAGGGTACAAGCAGAGACAGTAATGGAGGTGCACAAGCCCTTAGCCACAATTCTGAAATCCCGAAAAGCTCTGAAAACCAAAATATTTTTCATAATTCATTTAGCGCTAAAGCCTGACCTGAACCGATAGGAAGCTATTTAAGTCTTTACAATACTTTTGTGACAATTCATACATTTTTCTGTGGAAATATCAGTGTGTTTGATTATGAGGTGCCACCCCAGACTCTGCTGGAGTTGTTACATAGTATGTGGCATATATACTTATTATCTTTTTAAAACCCGAAATACATCTAAATTCCAAAACACATCTGGCCCAAAGGGATTTGGATGAATGTAGGCCTTCAACAGCAGAATTACATAGCAGGTATTGTTCTAAATACTTTACATATTAATCCTCATAACAACACTCTAAAGTAGGTGCTCCTATTATGCCCATTTGACATGAGGAAACTGAGGCACAGAGAAGTAAATTGCTCAAGGTTATCCAGCTAGTTAGTGGTCCAGTAATAAAAGGGCTCTTTCGCTTCAAAGACTTTACATGAAGTTAACAAACTCAAATGCCTATAAGAGCCAGGCCCATAAGCCAAGCAAACTGGGGGTAAGAGACCTTAGGGAGTGGTGGGGAGTGTGGTACACTAGTACACACTTATCCTACCTCTGGGAAGCAGCAGCTTCTGATGAGTAATGTTGGAATGCTGGCCTGAAGCTCTTCCATCAGACCTTTTGACTCTTCAAGGAAAGCAAAAATACCCCAATTTTAATGTGAAATTTCTTGATTCTAAATATTGGCAACTAATTCTAAAATGTTAAAAATCAGTGTGAAGACCAACTCAAGGGATGGGATGCATTGGCTAGTGCTCAATTTGTATGTGTAATATTTTATTTCTTAAAAAGAAGGCTGTGAGGTGTCTGAGGCAAGCTGTTCAATCTTGGTAATAGGGCCCGAGTGTGCATTATATACTTTTCTGCGCTTTTCTGTATGTCTGATGTAGGTTATAATTTTAAAGGAGTCCCTGGGTGACACAAACAGTTAAGTGCTCAACTACTAGCTGAAAAGTTGGCAGTTCAAACCTACCCCAAGGGACTGCAGAAGAAAGGCCTGCTGATCTGCTTCTGAAAGGTCACAGTCTCAAAAACCTGTAGAGCAGTTCTACTCTGCACACACGGTGTCGCCATGAGTTGGAATCAACCAACAATAACAACAAATAATTTTAAAAGTACATTAATCTTGACGAAAACCAAAGTGTGCAACAAAGGCCATCTGCAGGCTAGATCCAGGCCCCAGGCCTTCAGTTTTTCATCTCCGCTTCCAGTCTAGTGGCAGAGATATGATACAAGACATTTCAGATACTGTACACAGTAAAATGTGCCAGGTGCTATAAGAAAGGTAAAATGTTTGGGGAGGATCCCATCTAAGTAGGGGACTCAATAGAGCCCTTGCTTTGAGCTGGATATTGAAAGATGGCTGGGATTTCAACAGGTAGAGTGTGGAGGAAAGTATTCCAGGCAGAGTCATGGAGTCTGCGAAGATACAGAGGTGGACATGGGGGGTCATTTTCAGGCAACAGTGAGATCAGTTTCGGCAGATCAGAAAGCACAGGCGCAGAGAAGTGTAAGACACAGTTAGACATGGAAAGAGATGAGGGTCACCTTCTGTCTCCTGTGGGAGGAGACACTGTGCCTCTTTCTTTCTTTCCCCTCGGAGCAGAAATTCTGTTTACCTTCCCTTCATTAGACGTTCAGCTACTTCGCATTTTAATATGCCTCACCTTCTCTGAAAAATTAGAGCCCTTTAAGGGGAAGGAGAATGTTTTCACGTCTGCCCTAGCAATGAACACTGATAGTCAGGCTAACGAACTTAGGCTTTATTCAATATGCAATGGGACACCACTGACAATTCTTGCTCAGCTGTCCTTGGAAGATGACTTTGGCGGCAGCAGGTAGGATGGATTGGAATAGATTAAGAGGATCCTTCAAGAATCTAGGCAAGAAATGAAGGCCTGATTTATGTAGTGTTAACAAAACAGAAAGGAGGGGCAGTTGAGGCCAGGCTGAGCAGAATGGACACTCCTTTAGGAAATGACTGACTATGGTCACAGGACTCACACACCCATGTTCTCAAGCCTGGATGCCATCGCCCTACTTCCTCTCCAACTTACCACTCAGTCCTATCAGTTTTACTTCCAAAATACCTCTTAAGTGTGTCCTCTCCATCCCTGGTAATATAGCCTTGTTTCAGGCCCTGATAATTTCTTGCGTGTTCATCCACAAAATCTTCCCTGCCTTGGAGAACTACCTATGAAACCCATTCACAGCAGTGTTGCTAAAGTTGTCTATCCGAAACCCAAATCTTACCATGTCACTGACTTTCTTATGACTGTTCATTGGAGCCCCAGCACCCTTAAGAGAAGCCTGTGTGCCTTAGGACAACACATAAGGCCTCGTAAGATCTAGCCCCTTGCCTACCTCTGCCCTATCCCCAGATTCTCCAACGTTAGGCTCCAATCATGTGCCAAGACTTGGAGTTGCTTTCATATGTCATGCTTTTACATACTTCCATGCCACTGCATGCTGTTCCTTCTCCTTAGAGCATGCCCACCCCTCCTGCTAGCATTTCCTGCTGAATTCCTTATTCACCAGGCAGAGCTTTCCATTTCACTGCCTCTGTGCCATGTGCATATATAATTGCACTGTAATTATTTATTTACATATATTCTGCTTCCTTTACAACATTGTCATGTCCTCGGGGCAGGAATTCTCCATTTCATCTCTTTGTCCCCAGTATCTAGCCCTATGCCTTGCCTGACACAAAGTGGACACACAGGATGGATACATGGATAGATAGGTAGATAGAGATAGATAGATAGATAGACAAATGCTAGGGAGATTTTAAAAAAAGCAAAACTGAATTCAATTGCTGAGATGGGGAGGAAAGGAAGTCAGGGAGGCAGAAGGAAAGACAAAGCAAGGAGGAATTCAAAGATGACTTCAACATGTCAATGAACCTGAGGAAGTTGGATCATCATAACGAGAATCAGGAAGAAGAGAAGGAACAGCGGTGGGGGATAGGGTAGAAAAATGAATTTATTTGTACTATGTGTGAAGAGTGGGAAGGAGCCTGGTGGCACAGTGGTTAAAGCATTCAGCTGCTAAACGAAAGGTTGGCAGTTCAAACCCACTGGTGGTTCCTTGGGAGAAAAATGTGGCAGTCTGCTTCTGTAAAGATTACAGCCATGGAAACCCTCTGGGGCAGTTCTACTCTGTCCTATAGGGTTGTTATGAATCAAAATCGACTCAACAGCAATGGGTTTGGGTCTTTTTTGTGAAGAGTGAGTGAGTGAGTGAAAGGAAGGGAATATGAGAAGGAAGAGAGAAGAGACTTTTGTGAAGGCAAAGCCTGGCTGTGAAGATTTTAAGGGAAATGGAAATTAAATATAAAACCTAAAACAGTGTAACACCCAGAGAGTTCTTATACTACAACAATAAGGAAATTCTGTTTTTAAAAACTGAATTCAGAAGAAAGTCACCCACTCCCTAAAGTGGCTCAAGGTGAGGACAATTTAATTTCTCTGGCTGCAAGTGCTTCTTAAAACATCCCAAAAGACTTGAGGGAAATGTAGGAGGAATATTTTTCCTTTATTCTGGCCCGGGGTCTCACACAACTTGCCTTGTGAGCAGGGAGTGCAGTCAGTGCTTGGCGGCATGAAAGAGAGTCATTGTGAGGGAGTGGAAGAGGAAGGGAGTGTGAGCAAAAAGTGGACTGGCCACTCTGTTCCCAGGACAGGGGGCACTGGGATCAGCTACAAACTCTGGAACAGTCATCATCCTCTTCTGGAAACCTGAAGGTCCCCACTAACTAAGAGTGTAGTCTTTCTTCAAGAAAGGACAAGACAGAAGATCCAGCACCAGCAAAGCCAGTTGTTCTTCCAAAATAAGTGCTGGTGACATAGGCCAAGACTGCAGGCTGGGCACAAGGGGGCTGCTAGTCCTGTGTCATCCTACCATGGACCCTAGCCATTGAGGTAGGGCTGTCCTTCTCACGAGCCCAGGACTAACTTCCTCCTTACGCCAGCTGGAGTCTGTGAGACCACTGGTGTACTTGTGGACAGGACGGCTTCAGGGATAGGTGACCTGTGTAGTCACACAAGGCCCAAATTTAGTCTAATGCTCTGCTGTGGCTGTCTGGAAATTCTTAACAGTTTCTGATCAATGGGTCTCACATTTCATTTTTCAGTGAACCCCACAAATTATGTAGCCAGTCCCAGTTATGAGAATTTCTTTCAACATAGGCAAAACTACTCTCACTTAACCATAGGTAAACAGGAAGGCTTCCTGTCTCTTCCTGGGGAGATCAAAGCGTTTGTGGAATTCAGATTTTAGAGGTAAAACTGACCTCAGAGAACTTTACACTGGCCTTTAACTGTGGGCATTTTCTTCTCCTCCACTTTACAGATGAGAAGACTGAGACCTGAGAAGTTAAGTAACTTTTCAAGGTCACCCAGCCAATCAATAGCAGAGCTGGCCCAGAATCTGGGCCTTTCCACTCTGTCACTAAAAACACACTGGAATCCAGATGCCTAAGACAAAAGTTTTTAGCAAGGAGCAGGGGGCTAGAATACATGAGAAGCACAGCCTATCCAGGGATGGAGGGATTGCATTATACCTTCTGCCACTTCTCCAACCATTACTTGAAAGTATTCCAGCTGCACCAAGCTTCCATCATCATCACTGCCTGCAACGCACCCTCATCCCCTGAGCGCCCTTCCCTCAGCCAACTTCTCCTCATGCTTTAGGCTGCCTTTCCCCCAGAAGTCTCCAGGCCTTCCAAGGAGGGGTGTTGTGTCCCTTGGCTAGGCACTCATGGCCCTCCAAGTTACCCACCGTCAGCACCTTTCACAGTCCAGTGTGGGTGCTTAAGTAGTTGTGTGTCTTCCCCACTAGACTGTGGACTCTGGGAGGGCAGCACAGGGACTCTACACTGAAAACATTAGCGCAGCTGTAGCCCCCCATCTGGCCCATAGTTAGCACTCAATAAATACTTATGGAATGAAGGAAGTAAGGTGATTTTCTTAAAGAAAATCAAGCAAAGGGACTCTGGACCAGAATGAACTGGATGTTAGGAGGTACAACAAAAGTTGTGCAAGTATGAGTGTCCCTTAGCAAGACAAAGTTGGTCTCTATACTTACGTATAATGGTGATCCATTATTTGCTGGCCCTAATCTTGGCCTAAGTGGTGCAAATGGTTAATGCACTCGGCTGCTAACAGAAAGGTTGGTGGTTCAAGTCCACCCAGAAGCATCTTGGAAGAAATGCCTGGTGATCTACTTCTGAAAAATCAGCCTTTGAAAACCCTATGGAGCACAGTTCTACTTTGAAACACATGGGGTCACCATGAGCTGGAGTCAACTAGATAGCAGTGTTTTTTGTTTGTTTGTTTTTCTTTTTTTAAGCCTGGCCTGAGAGCACAGCGCTGAGAACAGGGGTGTTCTTCTTAGCTGCCATCAAGTCGATTCTGACTCATGACAACCCCATGTGCACACAGTAGAACAATTCCATAGGGTTTTCAAGCCTGTGACCTTTCGGAAGCAGATCACCAGGCCTGTCTTCCAAGGCTCCTGTGGGTGGTTTCAAACTGCCAACCTTTTAGCTAGTAGCCATGTGCTTAACTGTTTGCACCACCCAGGGACTCTGAGAACAGAGGCAGGGTAAGGTATAGTTTCCTGGAGGCCAAGAAGGTAGAGAGTCAGGAGGATCCCCTACCAATATATTTGTTAAGGAAAAAAAAAAAAAAAAATCAGGATAAGAGAACGTTTGGAGAGAGGTTAGAGGGCAGGCTTAATCAGCACACCAGCTGCCTAAGTCTTCTGTTGGGCCCGTTTAGCCCCAACCCGCCCACTGGAATGTCAGCTGTGGAATGTTAGCCCTGGGTGAATAGACAGGCAGGTGTGTCACAGTATCGGAACAAAAGTAGATGGGGGTGAGGGAAGAACCATAAAGGGAGGAGGGCAAAAAAGAAGAGTGTTTTCTTGGTTTAGAAGGAGACTGTTTCTGCAAAGTCCCTAGATGGCACAAATGGTTAACACACCCGTCTGCTAAACAAAAGTTTGGTGGTTCAAGCCTACCCAGAGAGAGGTGCCTTGGAAGAAAGGCCTGGTGATCTACTTCTGGAAAATCAGTCATTGAAAACCCTATGGAGCACAGTTCTACTCTAATACACATGGGGTCACCATGAGTCAGAATCAACTTGATAGCACCCAGGGGCAAGGACTAGAAGGCAGGAGGGGACAGGAAAGCTGGTAATAGGGAACCCAAGGTTGAGAAGGGAAAGTGTTGATGCGTCATGGGGTTGTTAACCAATGCCATAAAATGATATGTGTACTAACTGTTTAATGAGAAGCTAGTTTGTTCTGTAAACCTTCATCTAAACTACAATTTAAAAAAAAAAAAAAAAGAATCGACTTGATAGCAACTGGTAAACTGGTAATTTCCTCAAATAAGAGTGAAAACCCTGGGTTCTCATTGCAATTTTGCCTTCAAAGCTGGGCAAATCTCTTCACCTTCTGGGGTCTGTTTCTCATCTGTAAAATGAAGGTTGTGGCCCATTTCTAAGGTCTGTTCCCAACGACACTGGGCAACTGTAAATCGGTTGCACATCTTCTGGCCTGTCCATACTTCTACAGCCTTCCTTAATTATAGCACCATCCTCTGTTGGATTATTTGCTCCATAGGATATTTGTTTGAAGCTAAAGCTATCTGAGAAAGTGGTTTCCTAAGCCTCCTCCAACTCTAGTGGCACCTGACACCTGGTGGACAATACTCCAGGATCAAGGAGCCGGACTGCTAAATATTGATTCCCTCCCTCCTCTGAAAGCTCTCGATAGCCTGGACGACAGAAGTCAACCCTCACACTAATAAGGTCTCATATCACTCTTGCACTGAGCTAAGGATGTTTCCCAAGCAGGTGTTAAACTCTTTGGAAATCATCAGACGTCAGAGTGGGGAGAGCCCATAGAGATAGTGCCTCCTGAAGAGGAAACAAGACCAGACAAACCAAACCCTTGCTTAGGAAAGCTTCCAGTTAATGCCAAAGCTCTGTCCTGCGCTATCCCCAGCACAGCGTGCTGAGGGTAAAACCTGCTCAACTAGCCTCAAAGGGACGCCAGGACTAGTTCTTCCTTCCTTCCCCCCTTTCTTTCCCCTCCTTCCCCCCTTTCCCCTTTTCTTCCTTCCTTCCTCCCTTCCTTCCCTCCTTCCCCCTTTCTCCCTTCCTTCTTTCCTTCTCTTCTTCCGCCTTCCCCCCTTCCTTCCTTCCCTCCTTCCTTTTTTCCTTCCCTCCTTCCTTCCCTCCTTCCTTCCTTCCTTCCTTCCTTCCCCCCTTCCTTCATTCCTTCCTTCCTTCCTTCCTTCCTTCCTTCCTTCCCCCCTTCCTTCATTCCTTCCTTCCTTCCTTCCCTCCTTCCTTCCTTCCTTCCCTCCTTCCTTTATTCCTTCCTTCCTTCATTCCTTCCTTCATTCCTTCCCTCCTTCCTTCCTTCCTTCCTTCCTTCCCCCCTTCCTTTATTCCCCCCTTCCTTCATTCCTTCCTTCCTCCCTTCCTTCCCTCCTTCCCCCTTTCTCCCTTCCTTCTTTCCTTCTCTTCTTCCGCCTTCCCCCCTTCCTTCCTTCCCTCCTTCCTTTTTTCCTTCCTTCCTTCCTTCCCTCCTTCCTTCCTTCCTTCCTTCCTTCCCCCCTTCCTTCATTCCTTCCTTCCTTCCTTCCCTCCTTCCTTCCTTCCTTCCCTCCTTCCTTTATTCCTTCCTTCCTTCCCTCCTTCCTTTTTTCCTTCCTTCCTTCCCTCCTTTTCTTCCTTTCTTCCTTCTTTCCTTCCTTCTTCCCTCCCTTTTTTTTCCTCCCTCCCTCCCTCCCTACCTCCCAGGGAAAGTGAAGGTCATTCCCTCTCATTCCCTCACCTCCTGCCTCAGGAGCTGGAAATCCCAGAGAATGCAGTCCACACACTGCATCTCTCCTCCTTCGATGCTCCTAAAATGAGTGCCATTGAGTCGATTCCAACTTATGGTGACTCCATGAGTGTCAGAGTAGAACTGTGCTCCACAGGGTTTTCAATGACTGATTTTTTAGAAGTAGATCACCAAGTCTTTCTTCTGAGACACCTCTGGGTGGACTCAAATCTTCAAACTTTTGGTTCACAGCCAAGAATGTTAACCCTTTGCAATACCAGGGACTCCTCCTCTAGGCTCCTGGGAGCTACAGTACGAGCACCTCAGCAGTCCCTTCACAGCAGCACTGGGCATGACCGCCCTGGAACACCTTGCTCCTAACATTACACAGATTCTAAATCTCCCAAGAACTGTTATGTTTGTTACTTTGTTCGATGTCCTCCCCACACCTCACACCTGCATCTTCCCACCCCCAGACGAGGCTGAGTTCAAGTCCAGCTGTAGTCCTCAGCCTAGTCTGCAGCACCCTTTTAACAACAGCTCTCTGCCCAGAGACCCTCTGGCTATGACCTCACGTCCATGACTCCCACTGTATCTATTCAATTCAACCCAGAGAACAGTAGAGATATTGCTGTTAATTGCCGTCAAGTCGGCCCCCAATTCGTCGTGACCCCGTGCACAACAGGACAAAATGCTTCCTGGTCCTGCACTGTCTCTACGATCAGATTGGGTTTTCATTGATGGATTTTTGGAAATAGATTACTAGGCCTTTCTTCCTAGTAGTTTCAGCTCAGTTGAAACCTGTTTAGTATCATGGCAACATGCAATCCACCACTGACAGACAGATGCTGGCTGGCATGAGATGCATTGGCCAGGAATAGAACCCTGGTCTGCCATATGAAAGGCAAGAATTCTACTACTGAACCACCACTGCCTCCTCACAGTCAAGCTACTTCAGCTGAAACCTTGAGATGATCCTTGTCTAAACATGTTCCTGTTTAACTCAGACATTTGCTATCGTAAAGAGAGCTGACAAGAGACATGTCTAGCCAGATCCTTTCCCAGCCCCTTGCTCCCCTAGCCTCTCTTCAAGGTAGGAGACAGCCCCTTTCACCCACCCATGAAAGCCAGATAAAATGACTCTGACTTAAAGTCACACTAGTCCTCAGCAGAGAATCTAGATTTGTGCTTCTTAACCCTGAGCCTTTGATGAAGGTACCATCGTTCCCATGCATAACACTTGAAGCCTTGGGATTAAGAAGTTCCTCCTTCTTAATAAAGCAGGGCTTGTTCAGGGGTCAGATCAAATCCCAAAAGTCATATTTAGAGTTTGCAAAATAATTCACCACCAGGAAGCTGGGTTTGAGGCTAGGCAGAGAACAGTATTGGTCTTCACCTTCACATCTATGTAGTGTTAAAACGTGCCAGCTTCTCCAATTCTCTCATAGCTGTGTCCCCAGTATCAAGCACTCAGCCTCGCACATGGGCACTCAGTATATGTTTATGGAGTGAACTCGGGGTCTCTGCTCTTAATAAGACACAGCCTTGGGGAGAAGGGGAAGCTGATCATATCCAGGTAACATGTAGAGGGTATTATGGGAATACCCACACAGAAGAAACACTCCAGTCCTAGGGTCAGGGGAAGCATAGACTATCTTCTATGGAATAAATGACTGCATCAAATTGCTTCCAAAGGATATTTGGTCTTCAGTAACCAGTGAGGCCTGGAGCCTGTCAATCCTTCCATTTAGGATGACAATCCTCCAAATACACGTGTGGGAATACCAGCTTGAGCACTGCACATACGCTGATACCTCTCCCCAACCTTCCTAACACAGGGTAACTTGGTCTATGGAGCACTTTACTCTCAGGTTTTCAGTTCGACGTGGGCTCAAGGAAAAGCCATCTACACTGGAGCATTTCCTGGTGAGGCAGGTCATTGATGGATGCAGAGGATTTTGAACAGTCCCTGGATCCCATTAGGGCAGCTGGAAATTGAAAACCACTGGAATTTGCTTTGATTTAGCAGAGGTGACCTAGAGAACACAGTCTGGCAGCAGGGACCTGTAATCTGCAGAGCACTTGAGCCTCCGACAGTGAAGAGACCAGCCCTGGACTGTTCTTGCTAGGTGCAGCCCTCCCTTCTCCCTCCTGGGCAGGAACATACAGAAACAACGTTATTGCCCTGGGCAGCTAAGACTCGGAGCAGCACCGGGAATCCTGCTTTGTTAAAGGAGCTGGGGTAGAGGGGGGATACTCGGAAATAAGGGGAGGAAGGCAGCCCATGAATACAAGAGACCAAAGGCCTTCAACAACCTGCAATACCCATTCTGGCATTATCTGAAAAATAGCAACGATGGGCACTTTTCCTGGCCTTTATTATCTTAACTATTTAGCAGCCAGGAAGCGGGGAGGTAAGCGTGCAAGGCAGACGTAGCAAGAGCAGACAGGCAGCAAAGCCTGCTGTGGCCTATGGTGCTCTTTGCCTCTATATCCCTTTGCAGAGGACA
This sequence comes from Dugong dugon, assembly GCA_030035585.1. Lineage (NCBI taxonomy): Eukaryota > Metazoa > Chordata > Mammalia > Sirenia > Dugongidae > Dugong > Dugong dugon. Next base: position 161,953,797 of record CM057462.1, read on the forward strand.
GGATTTGAGGGTTATGAGTTTTACTTACTATCTTCCCCAAGAAACAGAAAACAAAAAAACCCAAACCAGTTGCCATCACATCAACTCTGACTCATGGTGACCCTGTATGTGTCAGGGTAGGACTGTGCTCCACAGAGCTTTCAATGGCTGATTTTTAGGAAGTAGATTGTCAGGTCTTTCTTCAGTAGCACTTCTGGGTGGACTCAAACCTCTTACCTTTCAGTAAGCAGCCAAGTGTATTAACTGTTTGCACCACCCAAGGACTCCCCAAGAAAGGAGGTACCTAATAGGTCCTACAGAATTCTCAATCCTGGTTGACCATTAAATTCACCTGGGGAGCTTTTATAAAATTACAGGTCCTTAGGCTTCACCCCAGACCAATCAGTCAATCTCTGGAACAGTTTTCTATAAAAGCTTGCTAGGCGATTCTAATGTACAGTAAAGGTTAAGAAAACTTCAGACCTAAACTAATCAAACCTGGAGAATTTCAAGTTGACTAGATACAGATTCTCTGTAACTGGAAGATTCTCTGCAGAAGCTTGCTCTAGTTTAGACTGGGCATCCCTTCAAGGTGCAGCCCAGGGGACCAAGTTTCCTGCTTTATCCTCATAGGGCAAACAGTACTTACTTACTTTAATATAGTAAGTACTTACTATACACTTACTTCACTTACTTTAATATAGTTAAAGTAAGTACCCATTGAAACCCATTGCCACTGAGTGGATTCTGACTCATAGCCACCCTATAGGACAGAGTAGAACTGTCCCATAGGGTTTTGAAGGCTGTAAATCTTTACAGGAGTCTACCACATCTTTCTCTCATGGATCAGCTGGTGGGTTCAGAACCACCAACATTTTGGTTAGCAGCCGAGCGCTTTAACCACTGTGCCATACTTTTAAATATACTATACTTTAAAGGTGCCCTGGTGGTGTAGTGGTTAAGCGCTCAGCTGCTAACTGAAAGGTTGGTGGTTTGAACCCACCAGCCACTCCATAGGAGAAAGATGTAGCAGTCTGCTTCTATAAAGATTTACAGCCTTAGAAACCCTATGGGGCAGTTCTACTCTGTCCTATAGGGTCACTATGGAGCCCTGGTGGCACAGTGGTTAAGAGCTCAGGCTGCTAACCAAAAGGTCAGCATTTCAAATCCACCAGCTGCTCCTTGGAAACCCTATGAAGCAGTTCTATTCTGACCTATAGGGTCGCTCTGAGTTGGAACTGACTCGATGGTAATAGGTTTTTTGGTATAGGGTCACTATGAGTTCTAATTGACTCAATGGCAATGATTTTGGTTTTTGGGTTTTTTTTTTTTTTAATGCTATAGTATATAAATATACTGTAATTTGAACTATATTTAATAGCTCTTACTTTAATATAGTTTTACTTTAACTGTACTTAAATATCAAGCCCTGGTGATGCAGTGGTTAAGAGCTATGACTGCTAACCAAAAGGTCAGCAGTTCAAATCCACCAGCTGCTCCTTGGAAACTCCATGGGGGCAGTTCTACTCTGTCCTATAGGGTCACTATAAGTCAGAATTGACTCAATAGCAACAGGTTTGTTTGTTTTGTTTAGTGGTGCAGTGGTTAAGAGCTTGGCTGCTAACCAAAAGGTGGGCAGTTCGAATCACCAGCTACTCCTTAGAAACCTTATGAGGCAGTTCTATTCTGTCCTATAGCGTCACTATGAGTTGGAATCGACTCGACAGCAATGGCTTTGTTTGGTTTATACTTACAGTGTTTCCAGAAGAGAATGGGACCAGGAGCTGGTCTGGTAAATGCATCAAGCCAGAATAGTCAAGTTTGGGGAAGAAAGTTGTGGCCACAGTACTCTTACTGCCTCCATTCACCACAGTTGTTGGGTGCCCTCAAGTTGATTCTGACTCATAGCAACCCCATGTGACACAGTAGAACCCCATAGGGTTTTCTTGGCTTTACAGAAGCAGATCACCAGGTCTTTTTCCCCACAGAGCCATTGGGTGGGTTCGAACCACCAATCTTTAGGTAAGCAGCTGAGCACTTAACCATTGGGACACTAGGCCTACCAGTACTAGGATTCAGCATTTGCATGGCCCTTCTGGGCAGGGAAGGGGCTTGTGGATGTTCAGATAAGCAGGTAGTTGTGATAATTAAAAGGAAATGAGGTGCCTCTCTTCCTCTTTTCTATTTCTTGTGAATCCCTTCCTTCGAAACTGCTGTCTCAATGTTTCCATGAAGTTGGGCAGAGATGAGCTAAAAAATATTTTCAGCAAAAGGCCAGTCTAGCTGGAACAAATTCCTTTCAGTATTATCAGTAGCTATTAAGTTACATTTCTGAGAATTTGGGGAAAGAAAATATTTGTGATTCAGGAACACTGTTTTTTATTCGTTTTTTTTTAAATAGCTTGGAGACCAGACTCAAGACTGTCTCCCTTCTTCAAACTATCTCCCCTATTTATTCCCCACAGATTAATTCTTAAAAGAAATGAAGACCCAGATCTTTGGAAATCAGTACCAGTGGCATAACATTAACACATTCCCAACATCCCTAAGCAACATTAATGTAGAAGTGTTGCATGAAATTCCCGGTTAGAATGTGTAGGCCATTTAGACATAATTCCAGGCTGATCTAGGACCCACCTGAACATTCTCACACAAGGGTCAAGAACCTTTTTCTGCAAAGGTCCAGACAGTAAATATTTTAAGATTTGTGGGCCACAAGAGACAGGAAGGTCCACATAAACCAGAGACTGCAACAGCCTGAGACCAGAACTAGATGGTGCACGGCTACCACCAATGACCACCCTGACAGGGAACACAACAGAGAGTCCCTGTTGGTGCAGGACGAAAGTGGGGTGCAGAACTCAAATTCTAGTAAAAAGACCAGACTTAGGTCTGAGACTGGAGGAACCCCAGAAAGCACGGCCCCCGGATTCTCTGTCAACCCAACACTAAAACCGTTTCCGAAGCCAACTCTTCAAAGATTAGACTGGACCTTGAGACATAAAATGATACTTGTGAAGGGTGTGCTTCTTAGCTCAAGTAGACACATGAGACTAAATAGGCAGCTCCTATCCAGAGATGAGATGAAAAGGCAGAGAGGATCAGGAGCTGGTTGAATGGACACGGGAAATCACGGGTGGAAAGGAGGAGTGTGCTGTAAAAGTATAGGGAGAGCAATTAGGGTCACATAACAACAATGTATGTATAAGTTTTTGTACGAGAGACTAACTTGAATTGTAAACTTCCACCTAAAGTACAACAATAAAATTAAATTAAAAAAAAAAAAAAAGATTTGTGGGCCATCAGTCTCTGTCTCAACTATTCAACTCTGTCGTAGTTTGAAAGCAGCCATAAAACCAGTTGCCGCCAAGTCGATTCCAACTCATGGTGACCCTATGTGTGTCAGGGTAGAACTGCACTCCATAGGGTTTTCAATAGCTGATCTTTTGGAATTCAATCACCAGGCCTTTCTTCTGAGGTGCCTCTGGGTGGGTTCAAACTGCCAACCTTTCAGTTAGTAGTCGAGCAGCTATATGTAAATGTGGCTGTATGGATGTGGCTGTGTTCCAAAAAAATTTTATTTACAAAAAGAGGCAGGGCGGAATTAGTAGTTTCCCAACCTCTGTTCTACCAGAATATAGCTTCCATAGATGGAGCTGAGTGACATCTAATTGATGAGAAATAATAAAAAAAGAAGGACATGGTAAAAGACTGGTATGGATTTAATGACAAATATTCCATATTGGTCGCTGAACACCAGGTAGCTGTCCAAACAACCATCATTAAATAAAACAACCTGAAAATAAGGCAATTTTCACGTACACAAGCACACACACAAAACTTGTTACTTTTAGGATCATTAAATTATTCACTATTTTAACAAACAGCTGTAAAATAACATTACAGTGAAGCAAAACGTGCACAAACTTGAGAAACAAAGTTCAGATTGTCTTTGAACACAGGTTCTTAATTTGTACTTTTTCATATATGTATAGCCAGCCTCTTGATCTTGAAGAGACGACATGGCTCAAGGAGTTAACTTCCTATCTTCTCCTTCCAACTCAAAGTTCAAGATTTAATCAAACCATTTGGCCTATATAAACTACTCCAGGTTTTGCTCACTAAAGGGCAGCAGATGAAGCCTGCGTTTGACCAAACTCTCCAGGAAACAAATACATCTGCTTTCACAATCATTAATGAGATGGTGGAAGGACTCTTGCAAACAGAGGAACGTTTTCAAGGGTGAACCACAGTGAACAGGGCTTGCTGAAGAAATACTATTATTCTAAAACTAGATTCAAGAAGCTACCTCCTGAATGCATTTAACCCTCACTTAATGAAGATACGTGCCCTGAAGAATTGCAAGAAAAATGGAATCACATTTTAAATGCACCGTGACAGTGGGGTGTTGGTGGCTGAACTATTTTCTTCTTATAAGCGATTGGCTCATAGATGGGAAATTGAAGTAGTAACTGACTCTTCTGGTAAGAGAAAAACAAGAGTTAATGATTGAAATTCAAAGATTTCCACTGCCACTTAGTTATTTTACATTATCTTCTTTTCACATGGAATCCTTTCTCTAAAGCTGCTGATATGGAACGTATCTGATGCAGACAAAACTATCCAATAGTATAAAGACTGGCAGCAAAAGGCCAAATAAATCACAAAGAGGACAATCAAAAGTTGGTTGAGATTTCATAGGCACAGACTCAGGAGAACTTAAAACAGCTATCAGAGGTAGATGTGCATGGAAAAAATAATAATTCCTACAAACTGGCTATATTATTTTAAGGTGAGTCTAATACACTTGTATCCAGAGTACAAGAGTTAGAATAAATACTGAACACTTACTTTGCTTATATTACTCCTGACTAAAAGAAAATAAAAAAGAACTAGTGTCTATATTTTGAAAAGCTATTTGCATTTGTGAATAATAAACTGATTAAGAGGGCAAGATCAACAGGCATTATACAAGCCTCGAATTCTCAGGATTATTTTTTTTTAAATTCTTTTTATAATGGCAAAAAACATGTTTTTCTACAATCCCAAAAGAGTTTCTTTGCTAGAATACAACTGATCAAGTATAAATTTTCAGCATCCGCAGAAACTTTGCTGAAACTGTAAAAACTTACAAGTGTTAATAATCTTGTAGCTTTTTTTTTTTTTAAATCTTCAAACATGTTCAACAGTCTGTGTCGATGCTTCCAAGAAAGATACAGGCTAACAATCACTAGTGAAGAAAACAATACCGCTTTCCACAACCCTAACTTCTAAGGGCTAACCTAGGGGAGAAATTTTCAGCATAGGTAACTGAAATCTATACAAGGGGCCTCTAACTACAGCCCCCTAGTATAAACGGATCGTAGCTCTGGACACCCTAATTACATGACAAAGACCAGCTTTGTCAACAAGGACATCTTTGGCCCTTCTAGACTAGCCTTAAGTGTTTCCATTAAGCGTAAGAATTTTCAGTGTCCTCATGTTGTTACACAAATCACGACAGGTAAGTCTTTCTAGCAGCTGAGCTGGAGAGCACAAAAGGTCAGACCACACCAATTCACACTGCTGCTGTTAGTGTAGCACTCCTGCACCCAGGCCTACCGTGAGACAGTGGTCATAATACTGATCTGCCTCAGAAAGATGAGAAACAACTAACAATCATTAAAAAGCATAAAGCACTTTACAAATATAAAAGTGCTATTTTGGCATTTATATAACAACCAGAAAACATTCATTGCTTGTGCTATTTGGCAATTTTGCACCAACACCTCTCCCTGACCGTCCCTCCCTGTGTAAAGCCTTGAGATTTCCACTGTGCCTCCACAACCAGGAAAAAGAAATTCCTACTTAGACCAGATCCCACATCAGTAGAGATGGAGGTGGAAGTTTGGGTAGCTCCCCCATTACTAAAGCAGGGGAGGGGGCATCACAGATGCAAAACAAAGGCAAAAGTGACAAAGGAGCCTTATGCCCCAATTTTTGAACACTTGGTTTTCCTTAATTTCTTACATAAGGAAAGCATAACTCTGAGACCCTTGACTTTTGTGGCAGGTCTCTGGGGCAACTGTTGATGGTCTGAGGTTCACCTTAATGAAACGCGCATCAAACTGACCTGGGAAGGGGAAAGTCACACATTGCTGGGATTGTTCCATTCTCTGCATTTAAAAGATCACAAGTGACACCTGGAAATATTGGGCCCGGCACACTCCTGATGCCAGGAGCAGGGGGCTGGCCCTCCACATAGACCACTTTGACCTAGCATGATGCTGGAGCATTTTTAAAGGATGGAGCAAACAACCAGGAGCTAAACTTTGATTTCCCAGATCTGAGAATCAGCTATAAATGAATTTCTAAACCCAGAGGTTCCTCCCTTGAAATGAGGTTGTGTAGTTTTTCTCCCCAAGTTTCCCCCTGGATGCCTCAAAATAGCAGCTAATTGTGGCTCACAGAAAGGATGAGTATAGAAAATACTCTCTCCTACAAAATTGACGCTATAGCCAATGTCGCGGGGGCAGGGAAAACATTGGCTTTAACACCTGGTGGTACGAAGGTAGATTTATACCTGTCTTTTATTTTACCCCATAACCCTCGCTCCAATTACACCTCTCCCCTGATTCCCATGGCCCACCCCACTGTACTCCCTGCCCTCCTGTTCTCAGCCTCCCAACTCCCCTTCCTCAAGGTCCTCGAAGTGCCTGCTCCTCCATGCTCTTCGCCCCTTCCTACAGTATGTAATTGAAGAAGTCATTGATCTTAAAGCACATCTCTCAAACACTTAACTGGGGAGGAGGCAGGCAAAATATAGCACCCCAAACGAAAAACTCTTAAACAGCCATCCCTTCAGCACCCCCGAACACCAAAATGCTCCCCAGTCAGGGACAGACTGTCCCTCCCAGCCCTCCCCCAATTCTACAGGGTCTGTCCCCAGGACATGTACTTTCCCACATGCTGCCCAGAGGGCCGCCTTCCTCCGGCCAAGCCCTAGCACAGGTGCAGCTTCTGGTGCTGCGCTAGGTGCGTTTTGTAGCGGAAGCCCTTGCCGCAGCCAGCGCATTTGTGCGGCTTGTTGCCGGTGTGGATGCGGCGGTGACGGATCAGGTGCGAGCTCTGGATGAAGCTCTTGCCACACTCGATGCATGTGTAAGGCTTCTCGCCCGTGTGCGTGCGCTGGTGCTGCGTAAGCGTGGAGAAATCGCTGAAGCGCTTCTCGCACTGACCGCAGCAGAAAGGCTTCTCGCCCGTGTGTACACGCAAGTGGTTCACCAGGTGCGAGTTGCGGCCGAAGCCCTTGCCGCATTCGCGGCACACGTAGGGCCGCTCGCCCGAGTGCGTGCGCTTGTGCGTGAAGAGGTGCGAGCTCACGCTGAAGGTCTCGCCACACTCGGAGCACATGTAGGGCTTCTCGCCTGTGTGCACGCGCTGGTGCTTCACCAGGTCCGAGCGCCAGCTAAAGCGCTTGCCACACTCCCCGCATCCGTGCGGCTTCTCGCCCGTGTGTATGCGCTGGTGGTTAGCCAGGTGCGAGCGGCGCACGAAGCCCTTGCCGCACTCCCCACAAGCAAAGGGCCGCAGCGCTGCCGCCCCCACGCCACTGGCCGCAGCGTGTGCGCGCCGGTGGCTCAGCAGGTGCGAGCTGAGGCTGAAGGCCTCGCCACACTCGGGGCAAGGGTAGGGCTTCTCGCCCGTGTGCAGGCGCTGGTGCTTGAGCAGGTCGGCGCGCCAGCTGAAGCTCTTGCCGCAGTCGGCGCACAAGTTGGGTCGCTCGCCCGTGTGCAGCCGTAGGTGGTTGGTGAGGTACGTGTTGCGGCTGAAACCCTTGCCGCACTCTCCGCAGCGGAAGGGCTTCTCGCCGGGGGTCCGGGCCAGCGGGGGCCCCGCCCGGAAGCCCCCAGTCACGCCCACTCCCATCATCCCCACCACTGCGCCACACTCCCCGGTGAAGCCAAAGGGCTCCAAGCCGGCTACGGCGGCCACCTCTGCCAGGCGGTGGATGCGCTGGTGCTGCAGGAAGGCAGTGCCAGGGCTGAAGCTCTCCCCACAGTCGGGGCAGATGGTGGGCGCGTCCATGATGCTGGCCACCAGGCTGCCGAGCTCCCCGAGATCCATGGCCATGGGGTGGTGGAGCCGGCGGAAGCGGCGATGGGCAGGCTTGTCGCCCCGGTGCCAGCTCCCCAGAGAGAGATGCCGCCTCCAGGGAAGCACGGGAGCGGGCGGCTGCTCCTCGTCCTTCTCCAGCCGGTTCTCCCCTGCACTCTCCTCCTCCTCTTCCTGGGGGCTCCAGGATATGCTGTCAGACTCAGACAGTCTTGGGAACATTGCCAAATCAGCTACACCAGGCCGGTCATCCTCTTCCTCCCGGAGAGCAGCCCCTTCTTCCTCACTCAGCAGCTCCTCTGCAACGGAAACTGAGGGTTACTATACTGGACGCTCGAAGGTAAACCTCAGAAAGCCAGTCTCAATAAGAGTGTAGGTCAAGGAGTAACCCCTTCTCCAAGACAATCTCAAACCCTCCCTGAGGTTCCTGCCAATTTCAGACTCTCCTAGGAATGGCCTAAATGAGAGCCACTCAGAAATCTGGGGAAAGCTCACTCATCAGCCCCCTTTGCCCACCAGTTCTCCCTCAGAGCCTGACCCCATCCACTGCATCCCAGGGCCCTCAGCGGATCCATCCAAAGGCTTGACTGACAACCTGTGCTGGAAGGTCAAGTCTGGGCCAGGTGGGAATGGGATTTGGAGAAGAGATTTGCTCATCCCAAGAGCTACCAATGCCTTTTAAGGCTCTGGCCTCCAAAAACAAGCCCACTCCACCCACCTACAAAATAACCAGGCTCTGGACTGATTTTAGGGAGCCCTGGTGGTGCAGTGGTTAAAGTGATCAACTGCTAACTGAAAGGTCCGGGGTTGGAAACCACCAGCAGCTCCTGGGAAAAAGATGTGGCAATCTGCTTCCATAGAGATTTACAGCACTGGAAACCTATGGGGTTGCCATGAGTTGGAATCTACTCCATGGCAATGGGTTTGGTTTTTTTGTTTGGACTGATTTTTAAAATAGTTTGGTCTGTAACAGCTTAAGGTGGAAAAACAATTGAACTCACCCCAACCTAAGTGCTTTACTGTGTATGGGGGTGGGGGTGATGGTAGGGAAAAGGGGGTATGAGCACAAGGCCTAGAGCTAGTGAGTGCAGGTTAGAGGCTACTCCAGAACACACATCTATCAGTCTCTTGCGACTTCTCCCCACGCAGAGGACACTCAGAAAGCTACTGAGATGGAGATGTGAACGACCACATGTGCATGGGGGGAAGGGGGAAGCAGCAGGGTGTCTAGGACTGTTTCACTGGGGAAGGAACTTAACCTCACAGTCCTGGCCTTAAGGTATTACAGCTCATTTCTGTGCCAATGAATGCCCGAAAGTGGAACCAAGGAGAGAGATGGAGAACTAGCATTAACTCCAGGTTAGAAATAGCAAGAGATTTAGCAGGGGCCTTGGTCCTTTGGAGCCCTGGTGACGCAGTAGTTAAGAGATTGGCTGCTAAACAAAAGGTCAGTTGATTAAATCCACCAGCCGCTCCTTAGAAAACCTATGGGGCAGTTCTATTCTGTCCTACAGCATCGCTATGAGTTGAAATCAACACGACGGCAACGAGTTTGGTTTTTGGCACTTTGGGTGTTGGCCACATGAACCTGGGTAGGTCACTTACCACACACTTTACTTATCTGTAAATGGGGATGATGATTGTAACTGTAAACACCTGGACACTTTCTAGTTGCCTAGCACTGTGCTAAGTAAACCTTTATGTGCAGCAATTCATTTAACTCTTCCCAACACCCTATTACCCATTGCAGTCGAGTCTATTCCAACTCATAGCGGCCATCGGAACACCCTGTGAGGCAGGCGCTAATATTACCTCTGTTCCCACTGTTAAAGTGCTATTACAAATGTTAATTATATGGCAGTGTTCTGTATACTGTAAAGTGCTATACCCATGAACTAACTTCTTCACCCAGACTTACCAGCAGAGCCCACCTCAGACTGGGTTGAAGAAAAGGGTCTTCCTCAGACCTAACACTAGAAGGGCTAAGGCAGTAAAGAATCCTTTTGCGAGCTCCTCCCCAAAGAAAGAATGCAGCCCCAGTTATACTAGCCAGAGCCAGAAGTAAATGTGAGTGGGGAAGCTTCCATGGAAATGCCAGCTTTCTCCTCACCTGTGCAGATGTTGGGCACCATCTCCCTCTCCTCTGAGACCTCTCGTAGATCTTCATCCTGGGGGCTGGAGCCCATCTCTTTCTCCAGGTGGTCCTCTCTCTCATCTGTGTTCTGTGTTCCTCTTTCTTCTGGGTCCTCTTTCCTGTCCTCAGAGTTCTCAAAATCGGAGCCCATCTCTTTATCCTCCAGGTCCTGGGTTTCACACACACCCTGCTTATTTTCTTGTTCCATCCAGGAAGACCAGGGATCCCTGCTCCAGACAAAACACAGAGACAAAAAAAGGTCATGTCGGTCTGGCCTTGACTGCCGTGAAAATTAGTAGAACAGTCTGATAAAATGTAGAGTTCCAAGCCCCAAATGGCAGATCTCAGCTCCACCCCACATTTCAAGGTAAGCAGAACCAAGTGCAAAGGAGGCTGGCCTGGGTGGCAGAGGAACATTCTGAGGCCGCATGCCAACCCTCACTGGGCTATAACTTGATCTGTTTTTGTGAAGTCAATGTCCATTTGCATGTTTTTATAGTTTAACAGTAGGGCAGGTATTCTCATTTTACAGATGAGAAAACTTGAAGCTCAAAAAGAAGACACCACCAGCCTAAGGATGCATAACTGTAAGCAGCAGCAGCAGTTGTTACTGGGTGCCACTGAATCCGTTTCAACTCATAGTGAACTCTATACGATGGCCTCATGGGGTTTTCTAGGCTGAAATCTTTACAGGAGCAGATCGCCAGGTCTTTCTCTTGCACAGCAGCTGGATGGGTTTGAACCACCAACCTTTCAGTTAGCAGCTGAGCGCTTAACCATTTCCTCACCAGAACTCCTTGTAAGCAGTAGAAAACCCTTTGCCATCTAGTTGATTCCGACTCAGCAACCCTACAGGACAGAGTAGAACTGCCCCCATTAGTTTCCAAGGCCATAATCTTTATGGAAGCAGACTGCCGCATCTTTCTCCCAAGGAGTGACTGGTGGGTTGGAACAGTCAACCTTTCAGTTAGCAGCTGAGCGCTTAATCACTGCACCACCATGGCTCTTTGTCAGAAGTAGAGAGGGGATAAAATCAATTATGCTGCCACAGAATCCAGTGCTTCCCTTTCTCTTATTACAGCTTGCCCTTCTCACAGGAATCTTGTCAGAAATTCAGCTAATTAGGAGTGGGCCTTTAAGAAGCCAGAGAAAGAGTATTTTCAAGACACAAGAATAACAGAAGCATCAGTACCTAGCTTTTTATCTAAGACCATGTCACCAACAGCAGCACCATTCTGGCTTAGTGGTAAGGATTTGCTGCTTTGCAGGGAGCAATACGCCAAGCTTTAGTAGTATATTAAGGGTGAGAGGAAGAGATCCATGGACCCTCAATATTAGGAGCTGTCTATAGGAAACCCTGTGGCATAGTGGTTAAGAGCTATGGCTGCTAACCAACAGGTCTGCAGTTTGAATCCACCAGGCGCTCTCTGGAAACTCAATGGGGGAGTTCTACTCTGTCCTATAGGGTCACTATGAGTTGGAATCAACCCAATGGCAATGGGCTTTTTTTTTTTTTTTTTTTTGGTTTATATAGCCCTTACTATGTATTTTACTGCACCTTAATTGTAGAGAACCCTTAACATGATGGCACTGCATGCACCAGGCATAATCAGTAACCCTTCTGCAGAAAAGACCAGCATGTGAATTGTGGGGGCGAAATGACATCAGATTCCTAAAGCTTTTGTAGCTGTCAGGTTTATATTTCAGAGTTAAAGGGCCCTCTGCCAAGGCTGAGCAACTGAGCCAGAAATAATTTCTTTTTGCCCTTCATCACTCCTACAGTTTAGCTCAAGGCAGGAAAGCAGTTTCTAGGTCAAAGACCTTGGACTATGAAGAGGCCAGCTCTTTCTCTCCCTCAGTAGCCCCCAACAGAACTTCCAAAAACATGGCCGAGCAGCTATCCCAAATGGATGCCCCTTCCTCAGTTGGGAGCTCTTCCTGCCTGTTAGACAGGCCTTCCTGAGGCAGTGTGGGCTGTGCAGGGCCTTCGGAGTGAAAAGCAGTTAAGGCAGCAGCTATTCCGGCAGGACCAGCCTCACTCCACAGTCCAAAGCCAAGTCAATTAACCTCTCATTGTTTCAGTGTCTTCCTCAGTGGAAGAAGGGCTATGCTACTTAACCTTTCTCACAGGAGGGTGTCAGAAGGAAACTAATTAAGAAGCACTTTGGAAAACACTGCAGAGAGTAATCGATGCTCTGAGTTTTACAAATGCGGAAAGCATGCATTATTTCTTTTTAAGTCTTGATGCCATTTCAGCACCAGACTGCCATAATTTTGGCAGACCTATGGCCCTAAATAGCATACTATATCCTTTGTCAGGGGTAATGAGATACTATCTAGACTAGAGTGAAAAAAAATCAAGCCCTTCCCTTTAATAGGAAAATGACTGGATCTGAGATTGGTCAGTCAACTGTGCCCAGGAATGCAGCTGAGTTCCTGTAGAATGTACACTGTTTATAACTCCAGGTTTCAGAACCTTGGGTTTTCTTCTGTTAGACTTTAGGAGAAAAAAAATCCCATTACAGCCATAACCCTTTTAAGAGGTCTATCCCATCCAAGTCTACTGGCCCCTTTCATTCCATTGTCTCCTGGAGCTCAGCCTCAGTCTATCCCTTGAGTCTGCATATATAATAAACCCAGGGGGTAGGGGATAGAGAGGCAAAAGGAGGGTTTTCAAACAAATGACCTAAAGGTTTGCTAGTGGCTAAAAGCAGGGTGGAGGAACTAATCAGTGGTTTCTGCCAACCTAAGACCAGCGAGCATTTTACATCAATAAGGTAATCAAATACGCATGTCACCAGAAACTCATAAAACTAAAATGGGTTTTCTGATTTGTGATTTCTTGGGAATGAAAAGCGAGTTTATGTCAGAGATATAAAACGAGGAAACGTGAGTTTTCTAGATTAAAGGGAGAAAAAGACAGTTGGAGTTCCCCACTTAGGGCTGATGTGGAACGTTCACAGTGCTGGCCACACTCAGAATTAAGGCAGTTCGGAGCAGTTCTATGTGTAACACATGGGGTCACCATAAGTCAGAAGTGATTTCACAGCAGTGGGTTAGTTTTGTTTTTTGTTTTTTTGAGCTCCCAAAGGTAGTACATATCCAGATCTTCATTCACACCAGGAGAGGATTAGGTATGCTGTGAAAAGAATGGGAAGCTCCTATCAACTACAGAAATGCCATTCATGGCACAACATCTCAAATTTGTTTTAAAAATGCATTATGTTAGGGCAAAATTGGCAATCTGCATGTCCAACAAGATGGATTAGTATAGAACATCCACACTGTCACATCACGGGGTACTAGGCAGCTATCAAGTAACAGAGAAGACTGTTAGAGGTAAGGAAAGATGGTCACAATGTATTATTAGATAAAAAATAGCTGGTTAAAAAAAGATCTCATTTTTTTAACATATTAGCATAAATATATGTAGAGAGGAAAACCAGGTTATTTATTCAAATGTCAATAATGAAACTTCTCCTGGATGCTTCTGGAGGCTTCACATCTATTAACTCATTTAATTTTAACAACAACCCAGTGAGGTAGGGTACTTCCAACTTCGCCGACAAAAAACAGGCACAGAAGACGTCATACCAATTTTAAGGACAGAGCAGGGTTTCAAACCCCTGCAGTCTAGCTCCAGGGTCAACACCCTTAAACAGAAGCTATACTGAATTCCCTCCTGATGCATCATTTGGGAAGACTTTTCCTCTTTGTGCACATCTGTATTCTCTCAAAAAACGTATACTTTTATTTTAGGAAAAAAACCCAGCTATGTTTCTAATGAGGTAAAATATGTTAAAGGAAAACCTAGGATTAGTCTAGAAGCAACAAAAAGAGGAAGACAAGAACGGTTGATAAAACAGATACCCGGGCACATTTTGTTCCAACTCCTTTGCCATTTGTTTTCTAAATAAAAACTAGCAACATGTTTTCCTAGGCATAGCCATGGCTGGATAACGAGGGGAGTGGCGGGGCAGGGTGACAGCACTGTGGGCTGACTGACCTGGGTTCAAATTTCTGCTATTTACCAGCTGTGTTACTTTATGCAAGTTAAGTAACCTTGCTAAACCTCAGATTCTGCATCCATAAAAACAAGGATACCATATACCTTGCAGGGTTGTTCTGAGAACCACAGAAGATAATGCTTGTAAAAGCAGCTGGCGCACAGTAGAGACTTAATTTAATAAAGTTATACACACACCTCCAACTCTTACATTTTGGGGATCACTTATCAGTAGCTTAATCCTGTTCACCAAGAATGGCCCCTGGCAGTACAAGTGGGGCTTCTTGCCCCCTTCCCCCTTGTTGGTAAAGGCTCTATTAATGAATAGCCCATCACAAGGACCAGGGAGGAGCTAGTTGCTTCAGTGGTTGCTGGGGTGAAGTAAAAAGTTCAGTTCCATATTGGTTTGTATGGGGTAGGGGTGTGCAGTTCAGCAAACCCTGACTTAGGGGAGCTCTCCTCCCCCTAGGCAGATGGGATAGGAGTTCAAGGGAAACACACACACACACACAGAGGTTATGGTGGGGGCAGTGAAACAGACAAGATGTATTCCCATTCTAGTTATAATCACTGAGGGATACTAAAGAGCAGTGAGTAATGGTGAGAGACAGCCCTGGTTTTTCTGGCAGCACAGCCAATGTGCTATACAGCTTTGAATAAGTATTTACTCTCTCTGGGCCTCTGGTCAGTGAAAAGGTTTGGTTTGAATATGCCTGAGACTTTTCTCAGCTCTTGTCATATGACTCATAAGCACGCAGGTGAGTTAATTCAGGGAGGCACCACTGTCAGCTGCACTAGACATTTTTAGCTCCAGCTTGTTTTTTCAACTCACACAGCAAGCTGTTGACTCCCAAAACACTCCAGCCACCGCCACCGTCACCACCACAAAAACCTTTCTCTTGGATACAGATCACTTCAGGGTTGGATTGGACAACTTCCGCCAAGACTACTTAAATCCCATTTTCCAGAACTTGTAATATTTTCATGTCCTTTTTGTCCACCCCATGTCCCCCAACTCAAAAAAAAGTAATGTTTGTTACCCTATAAAGTCACTAGGAAAATGCTCAAGTGGTCTCTAGACAAACTCAACCTGGTTTGAAGGACCAATCAGACCACTTTGAAGACGTTGCTGCTTAGTGGGGTAAATGTTATAAGGTATCTTAAGAAATAATAAAGGAAGAGAGGGAGGGGGAGAGAGTGAGGTGGGGCAGGAAGTGAAGCAGTAGCAGAACAAGAATTAGAATTTAACCTGAGTTTATTGGCACATTCGCACAGTGGGAGGCCGCTGGGGCTACCTATAAAACCTATCCCTTTTGAACAGCAAGAGCCCCACCATGCTATGGTTTTAACCTAACTTCCTGTGAAGGGGTTGGGCAGACTTGCACACACCTCTCCTCCACTTGCAGGATTTTACAGAGAAGACAGCCAAGGGCCAAAAAGAGTACCGTCTCCCAATTTGCCTCTAACAGATAAACCAATCTCAGAGCTCGCTGTCTTTTTCAGGGCTGGCATTTTGCACGAGGACCCTACACTGTCATGCTACCATCTGGCCTGGATGAGTGTGGTGGGGGAGGTGAGCAGATCACAGTCCCCTGCAGTGAAAGTCTCACGTTTGAACAGAACTGTGCAACTTGGAGTTTCTGGGTAGCACAAATGATTAAGCACTTGACTACTAGCCAAAAGGTTGGTGGTTTGAACCCACCCAGAGGCACCTCAAAAGACAGGCCTGGTGATAACCCTATGGAGCACAGTTCTACTCTGTACACATGGGGTCTCGATGAGTCAGAATGCACTCGAAGGCAACTAACAACAAAATGCATCTTAAACTGCACTTTTGCAGAGCCTTCACATTTGGCTCCGGTAACTGAGGTAACGGAGTTACCCTATTATCCCTGTAAAGAGAAATGAGGCTCAGCAAATTTGAGCTCCAGGTGACATACCTCCTAGATAGAAGGTTAGGACTCAAACCTGTGTCTCTTGGCACCAAGCCATCACTGTTTTCCACTGCACACCTCTCCTCAGGAAAGGGGCAGCTGGTGACAGCATTTGGATTAGGAAGAAGAACTCCAGACCCATCTGGAAAGGAGCCCCAAGGCCACACCATGCAGCACCAAGTTGAGCAGAGATGCCTGGGCTGGGAGGTGAGAAGCCTGACCTCTCCCCACCCCCTTTTGGGGGACCCTTGCTGCCCACAATGTGGCAGGCAGGGGAATCACGTGCCACAGTCACTGCCAGGTGGCCAGGAGTCAGTCCCGCAAAGCTGTTACGTCGGGAAGGAAACAGCTGGGCAGACATCCAGAAGCAGCTCCCACTCAGCCTCCTCCAGATCCTTTCCTGTCTCCTCAACTCACGGGTTCCTTCCTTACCTACTCAGCACTGACGCCAGGGCAGGCTTAGACTTCCCCTCTTCCACCAGCAGCAGTTGGAGGCTTCCTCTCTTCACTTCCCACGGCCCCCTGTGCACCCACTCTCCCGAGGGAAAGTCTCCATAGCAGAGTCCAGGCAGGGACACCCAACTGGGTAGAATGTTGGGAAAACAATTTAAGTCTGCAGTTCAAAGGCTGAACTCATGACCATAACTGGGGTCTAACCAGGGATTCCAGAGGGTTAATAATTTGTCAGTCTTCAGAACCAACAGAGTCAAAGGTCAACTAGCCTCTCAGAGGATATGGTCCTCAGGGTCCTGCCTCTTCCAGGGTGAGCCCATCATCAGGGAGAACCCCAACGGGCAAAGAAAGGTACCTCACCATGTTCGCAGATGTCTCCAAGGAGCTGGGAGTAACACCCTTACACTGACTGTGCTCATATCCAAAGGCTGGAAGCAGACTTTTCCCTCAGCTGGCTTCTCCAGTCCCAGATTCAAACTGTCCAAACCAAAATGCCAGCCACCCAAGTGGCAGACTGCTGCATGAGGTGAACATTAATTTCAGACAGGAATAGCCAAAAGATTACTGCAGCTAAGTGCTAACCACTCTCCAGATGGGAGCAGTCAAAATTACATGGTTTCCTCCTTGTGGTTACTCCTTTTTTACCTGGAAAGGGAAACCCAAGTTGAAAAAAGAGGAAGGCTCAAAACCACAGCAACAGAGCAGTCAATGTAAAACCCATTGGTCAGAGCTAGTCTGAGACTCCTTCCAATCTCTGTGGTCAAGAATAGCACAAATGCCCTTGGGGTCAGGCATTTCTTGCCTCATTGGTTGTGCTAAGAGCCCTCAGTTTGGCCTGATGGTTTCAGCTCATCACAGCTGCCAAGCATCCACCCTTCAACTCCTCCTGCACAAAATAAGAATTAGTGCAATGCTGAGGCAGATCCTAAGGGCCCTTAAAGTTAGGTCATCTGCTGTCAGATGAAAAGGCTCAAAAGCAAAAGGTCTTCATGCAGGCATTTTCTCATCCATATTTTATTTTTAAGTAACTGATTACCATATTTTATTTTTAATTAACTGATTAGAATATTCCACCTGATATACTGGGAATGGAGCCCTGTGGCTCAGTGGTTAATAGGCTCAGCTCCTACAACTGGACTAAACCAAAGCTAAGAAGTTTCCTGAATACAATCAAATACTTAAGAGAGACAGAGTAGCAGAGATGGGGGGTCTGGGGACCATGCTTTTAGGGGACATCTAGGTCAATTGGCATAACAAAGCTTATTAAGAAAATGTGCTGCATCCTACTTTGGTGAGTGGCATCTGGGGTCTTAAAAGCTTACAAGTGGCCATCTAAGATGCATCAATTGGTCCCAACCACTTGAAGTAATGGAGAACAAAGAACACCAAAGACACAAGGAAAGTATTAGCTCAAGAGATGGAATGGGCCACATAAATGAGACTTCATCAGCCTGAGACCAGAAGAACTAGATGGTGCCCAGCTACCATCAATGAACAGGGAACACAACAGAGGGTCCCTGATGGAGCAGTAGAAGGATGGGGTGCAGAACTCAAATTCTAGTAAGAAGACCAGACTTAATGGTCTGACAGAGACTGGAGGTGCCCAGAAAGCATGGCTCCTGGACACTCTATCAGCCCAGAACTAAAACAATTTCTGAGGCCAACTCTTCAGACAGGGATTGGACTGGACTGTGGGGCATAAAGTGATATTCATGAAGTGTGCCTCTTAGTCAAGTAGATACAAGAGATCAAAGGGGCAGCTTCTGTCCAGAGGTGAGATGGGAAGGCAGAGAGAGTTAGGAGCTGGTTGAATGGTCATGGGGAATCGGGGGCAGAAAGGAGGTGTGTGCTGTCGCAGAATGGGGAGAGCAATTAGGGTCTCATAACAATGCATGTAAAAAAAATTTTGTATGAGAGACTAACTTGAAATGTAAACTTCATTTAATTACAACAATTAAAAAAAAAAAAGAGCTCGCCTCCTAACCAAAAGGTCAGTGGTTCAGATCCACCAGCTGCTCCCTGGAAATGCTATGGGGCAGTTCGACTCTGTCCTATAGGGTTGCTATGAGTCAGAATCGACTGGATGGCAACAGGTTTGGTTTTTTTGGTTTATACTGGGAATACTTCTGTTCATCATTTTTTCCCCTGTGCTTGGCATTATACCACCACCACTACCTTTACTCATAGGGACTTCATAGCAACCCTACAGGACAGAGTAGAACTGCCCCATAGCGTTTCCAAAGAGCAGGTGGTGGATTCAAACCGCCAACCTTTTGGTTGGTAGCCTGAACTCTTAACCACCGCACCACTATGAGTCAGAATCGACTTAACAGCAATGGGTTTTAACTACCTTTATGGAGTCCCTGGGTGGTGCAATTGGTTAAGTGCTTGACTACTAAGCAAAAGATTGGCAGTTTGAGCCCAGCCAGAGGCACCTTGGAAGAAGAGTCTGGTGATCTGCTTCCAAAAGGTTACAGCCTTGAAAATCCTATGGAGTTCAGTTCTACTCTGACACACACAGGGTCACCGTGAGACAGAATCAGCTTGATGGCAAACGGTTACTAACTTTATATACTCTCAACTTTTTTTTTTCTTATTTAACGAGAGAAACCCTGGACAGGTCTCAACAGAATTATCTTCAGACATCCCAGCACCTGACTCAAGTGTTCAACATTTAGATTTCATGGAATCAGAGATCCTGGAAATCCTTTAGTTCAAACTCATTTTACAGACAAGAAACCAAGGCTGACAGAAAGGGCAAGTGACCACATTAGATACCACAAGGCAGGTTGCTGAGGAGTTGTGGCCAGAATCTCAATTTTCTCATGATGTATCGAGTGATCTTTGTATCATTTTAATATACAACACCACTTCAAAAACAGGCAAAAAAAAATCTAAGGTCATATACTTGTCCTTTTTTATGATTTTTGCACACTGTACCAAAAAAACATAGTGTGTCAGAACCATCATACTACAAAATCTGTCCATCAAAGCATCTTATTTTTCACAAAACCGTTATATACATATAGGGTAGTTGACTGCGAGCCTAGGGGAAATGCTTTGTAGAGGACAGGACAGCAGGGACAGATCAAGATTAATCTTAATTAAAAACCTACAGACATCTATGCAGTATGCACCCACCCACAGCAGAAAGAGATGTGGTTTAATGATCTATTTCACTGAAGGACAACGGAAAAAAGCAGTTGAGAATGCACAGAGGGTTTCTGCAAGATACAGGAGTTATTATTAACAAATAGCTTTATTCTGGGAGATTGATGCTAGAATCCCATGCTATGGTTGCCAGCTCGGGCCAGGTAACCTCAGGAAGTCTTTTCTAGTCCAGATGATTCTGTGATCAGATGTCCGCTGGAATGAACAGCCCTCGAGAGAATGTTCATCACAGCAAACAGGGAGAGAGGAGTGTTGGGACCAAAGGGATTGAGGCCTACAGTCACTCCAGCTTCCCACTATACAGTCAACAGCAGAAACTGCTCTTCCAATTGTCTGCCCAAAATAACTTCAGCATTGTTGATGAAGAATGGCTGGAGTGTTCCAGCCCAGTGCATTTTAGCAATGGGTATGTGACCCCTCTGCATACAGTCTGCCAAGGTATCTTCCAACAAAGAAAAAGCAGGAATAAAAATGGCACCTGATTCTTGAATTGTCCTGCCTGATTAAGTTTTTAACTCCATAGCTAGACTGTTTTCAGCTTAAAGTGAAATATTTGCATACATTTAAATAGACCTTTTATATATATGGACAAATATAAAAAATATGTAAAAATAAATATGTATTTGTGTTACTATTATTTCCTTAAAACTAACAGACTATCAACAAAAACCAAGATCCTGGGAAACTATATGACACATGATCCAATTTCTTCAAAAGCAATCATGATAAAAATGGCAAGGAAAAATAGAAATGGAGGGAAACCTACGGGTCAAAAAACTTTAAAGAGATATATCACCCAATCTCAATGTATAGATCTTACTTGAATCCCAGTTCAAATAAATTGTCAAACAAGTTGTGTCAGATAAGACAACTGGGGAGCTGTCAATGTTTACATTTCATATTAAGGAATTAATTCATAGTTTAAAGTGTTGGTGTTGTGATTAAGCTTACAAAGAGTTCTTATATCTTTAAGAGATACATAATGCAATATTTACAGGTGAAATGATACATCTGGGATTTGCTTTAACATAATTCCAGGGTGAGGGCACAGATGAACCAAGACTGGTCATATGCTGATCACTGTTGAAGCTACATGATGGTATATATCAGTTCATTATGCTACTTTATCTACTTTTGTATTTGCTAGAAAACTTTACTGTCATGGATTGAATTGTGTCCCCCAAAAAAATGTGTCAACTTGGCTAGGACATGATTCCCAGTATTGTGTGATTGTCTACTGTTTTGTCATCTGATGTGATTTTCCTATCTGTTGTAAATGCTACCTCTTTGATGTTAATGGAGCCCTGGTGACACAGTGGTTAAGAGCTCGACTGCTAACCAAAAGGCCTGTTAACCAAAAGGCCTGCTAACCAAAAGGCTGGCAGTCTGAATCTACCAGCTACTCCTTGGAAACCCTACGGGGCAGTTCTACTCTGTCCTATAGGGTCGCTATGAGTCTGAATTGATTCAATGGCAACAGGTTTGGTTTTGGTTTGGTATATTCATTTAAATTCTGAGAAGATCATAATAAAATATCAGTGATTTCTACAAAAATAATAGCCTACTTTTTACAGGTTATGCAAATCAGGAGTCATTACTATGCTTAATATCGAATAGAGCCAATGTGAATTGGGGAGGGGGCACTGCAGTAAAAAGACTAAGGAAAGGAAGTTAAGCTTGGTGCTTTTTGGTCTTTTTTTAAAAAAAAATTTATGAGATAGAGCAACAGCTGCTATGTCCAAAATATAATCAGAATCCTGCTTCCGCTATCTATTTTATGTTCCCAGATAAGCCAGCCAGTACTTGTTTATTTCCACCATTAGATCAGCAACTCCACACTCAAAACCAAGGGACAACAAACCAGGTTGATGGTCCTAGTCCTGACAACTCTCTGAGAGAAATGCTTTATCTCCAGGACAGTCAAACTGATGAAATGGTATGAGTGCCCAACAGATTAAGTACATCAGGATGATCTTCTAAGAGAATGAAAAACATGAGGGTGTGTGTGGATGAAAAGGAAGATAATACACCAGTGATTTAGGAAAATGTGATTTCCATGTGATGAGCCCTGAAAGGAACAGAAGTACTTTACCAGCCAAAACTCAGAACTTTTATATTTAGATTGTGTCCTGCTCAGAGAAACTCTGAGGATGCAATCCAACTTTACTCGCACCGCACTACAGAAATAACAGCTTGAAGATACCATTTCCCCACTTTATGTTAGAAAACAAAAGTGTGTGGACATTTTCCATTTTAGCCAAGTCTATAACAGAACCAGTCACAGGATGCAGCTTTCATCCAGGAAGTAATGCTGTCCGTCTCAAGAAGCAGGGTGTGATGTCCAGGGCTCATTCATACACCACAGTGCCCAAGTCATTCCACAGGCTCAGTCTGTTTGAATTACTTCTGTTCCTCTGCCTCCAGTTCCTAGCACTTTCTGCAGAGAGCAGCAGCACAATACAAGCTTGTAAAACAGAATAATGGTATTTTTCTTGAGTATGGGTTCTCAGCCTGAGGGCCTTCAGAGTCCATGAACTCCCTGAAATCTTGTGTACATTTTTCTTTATGAACATTTTCTGATGAGAAGGCCTATAGCTTCCCCTTGGACTCTGAAAGGATCCATGGAACAAAAATGAAACAAACAAAACTCGTTACAAACCACTACTGCAGAGGACTTGAGATAAAATTCCTTTCGATAAACATTTCAGAAATCATCCAGAATAACTGTGGGAGAGAGGAATCTGAGCAAATTCAACACTACATGCCATGAAATCTTTTGGTGGGTTGGTGGATAAGAGAAGATAACTGACAGTAAATCCAAGAGCAGGCAGTAGCACAGACAAAAATACCAGTAAATGTCAGAGGGGCTGGAGCAGAATGAAGAACCTGACAAATGCAACCTTGCCTGATCCAGCTTATATTGGGGTTTGCTAATCTGATCTTTGTTGTTGTTGACGGTTACCACTGAGTAGGCGCTGACTCATGAGGACCCCACATACAACAGAATGAAATGTTGCCTGGTCCTGTACCATCTTCACAATTGTTGGTACGCCTGATTCCACTGTTGTAGCCACTGTATATTTCGAGTACCTTCCAACCTAGAGGGCTCATGTTCCAGCACTATAATGGACAATATTTTGTTATGATCCACAGGGCTTCCATTGACTAATTTTTGGAAGTAGATTGCCAGGCCTTTCTTCCAAGTCAGTCTTAGTCTGGAAGCTCCACTAAAACCTGCCTACCACTGGTGACCCTGCTGGTATTTGAAATACTGGTGATATAGCTTCCAGCATCCTAGCAACACACAGACTACCAAGTACAACAAACTGGCAGACAGGTGGTGGGATCTCATCAGCACCCTATTTTACAGACAGGGCAGGCAGTGGAGACCCAGAAAGGTTAAGTGAATTACCCATGAACACACCAGTTAAGGGCAGAGATAAGCTTAAATCCCTGGTATCCCAACTTCTGCTCCAATCCCCTTTCTATTCAACACAGCCTATGATGCTTGGCTAAGACATTCACACTGGCACTTTGGGTCTCACAGCATCATTACTTCACCGGCTTTTCGCTGCCTAATCACTTGTGTTATGTGGCAGGTGCAGTAAGAGGAAGTTAAATTGTTCTTCAAACCTCTAACACACTGCCTTTCTGGGATGTATCTAATTTATGCAAACTTGGTCCTGGGTTTATGGCTCCCATCAGCTGCTTACTTGGGCAGTGAGTCAAATCACATTAATTAAGCCATAACCTACCCAGTACACAAAGTGCTTTGTTAGTTAATCCTTC
This sequence comes from Dugong dugon, assembly GCA_030035585.1. Taxonomy (NCBI): domain Eukaryota; kingdom Metazoa; phylum Chordata; class Mammalia; order Sirenia; family Dugongidae; genus Dugong; species Dugong dugon. The sequence goes on from CM057462.1 coordinate 161,977,357, forward strand.
CCTTATTTCTCAAAGAAAAAAGAACTAAAATCAGGCCAAAGTCACCAACTCATTCCTAAACAAATTTTCATAGTGTTAGCAAAGTCATTCTGCCTGCAAATAATAACATGGAAATACCAGGATAAAGGAACAGACTCTGGGAGTAACACAAAACTTCACAACAGAGGGAGTCCCCGGCTCATGTTTAATGGCAAGGGCACCACAGGATCAAGCTCATCAAGCATGACCCATCACTGCAAATAGTTTTTCAGACTCACGCTCTTTTCTATTACATCCAAATGTTTTAATAGCTTTGCATCCTGAGGCTTCTCTGGATCATTCTGTGGGATGTGGTGCAAAAGTGTGCCAGGCAGCAGGGGCAGGCCAACTAGCTCAATTCTGCTGAAAAGAATATATCACAGATGATGAGAAACTCACACAACCTTTTACTGACAACGATCTTTAGAAAGTCCTCTCATATTACAGATGAGGAAAATGAAGACCAAAGAAGTGTTTTGTTTGAATTCGCAAAGGTCATGAGTGGGTGGGGGAGTTGGACTACCACTTAGGTCACCTGATTCCTTGTTAAGGACAACCAACCTTGTACCAGACGCTCTCTCAGCCCGCTCTGTCATATTTTTGGTTTAGTACTATGAGTCGGAAGGAGCCCTGGTGGCACAGTGGTTAAAAGCTCAGCTACTAACAGAGATCAGCGGTTTGAACTCACCAGCAGCTTCACAGGAGAACGGTGTGGCAGTCTGCTTCCATGAAGATTACAGCCTTGGAAACCCCTATGGAGCAGTTCTACATTGTCTTATATGGTTGCTATGAGTCAGAATCAACTAAGTGGCAACGAGTGGGTTTTTACTATGAGTCAGAATCAACTTGAAAGCATACAACAACTCTAGCTTTGGAGTCCCTAGTGGTGCAAAGGGTTAATGTGCTCGGCTGCTAACCAAAAGGTTGGAGGTTTGAGTCAACCCAGAGGCACCTTGAAAGACAGGCCTGGTGATCTGCTTCTGAAAAATCAACCATTGAAAACCTTGCGGAGCACAGTTCTACTGTGACACACATGGGGGTGCCATGAGTCAGAATTGACTCCACTGCAGCTGGTACTGGCACTCTAGCTTTAGCAATAGCACACTGATAGCACCATCCTTCTTGTTTTTCTTGTCCTCTTCCAGACTTCTATGTTTTTTCCTATTGTGACTTTATTATTTTTCCCCTAAAAACCACAGAAAACGTTCTTCAAATATAACTTCATGTGATCCCCAGAAATGGTCTCGGATTTAATGAGTTTTGGCTCATCTCCTGTTTTTACTAAAGAAAAACAGAACATCTTGCTGGCTAGAAAAAACAGTTGTTTGAATTAACATTGACTTAATGGAGTGTCATGGTAAACACTGAATAATCTCAAATTCTTTGTACAGCATTTAAAGCAAAAGTCATCATGAGAGAGAGAGGAGAAAAAAAGGGAGAGACAAAAGAAATCCCATAAAGTTTCAACCTAAAGAATTAGTACTATTTATTCCATTTTAAAAGAATCTTTAAAAAAACTTTCCCATTCAAGCTATGAAACCCTCTCACTAAAAGGAGAGACGTCTTCATCTGCAGCATCATTTTTTTAATGCCTAAAACCAATTATCAAACTACATTTCCTCCTGCAGTGCCATTTTTTGGCCAAACAAATCTTACAGGCTATCAAGAAAAGGGGAGAGAGGTGTCACCAAGCCCTGATAAATGCTAACATCACCACCACACACACACACCAGTTTCCCAGTGAACCACAGACTTCCCAGGTGTGAGCCATTTAGCAGATAGTATAGTAAGCCATGCTCACAACCAATATCAGCAATAATTTTCTATCTTCCAAATCCAATGGTCTATCAATACTGTGAAGTCCTTAGCACATAACAGAGATTCAATAAATGACTGCGGAATTCCTGTTGAGTCTCTTTCCTTGGAAATTCTCTCCTTCCTTGGAGTCCATGAAGGAGCCCTGGTGGTTCAGTGGTTAAGTGCTCAGCTGCTAACTGAAAGGTCAGTGGTTCAAAGCCACCAGCTGCTCTGTGGGAGAGAAATGTGGCAGTCTGCTTCCATGAAGATCACAGCCTTAGAAACACTATGGGGCAGTTCTACTCTGTCTTATACAGTGGCTATGAGTTGGAATCCACTTAACAGCAATAAGGTTTTTTTTTTTTTTTTTTTTTTTTTTTGCAGTTCGTAAAACTGCACTGTCCTAGTCCTCCTTGTGGAACCCTAGTGGCATAGTGGTTAAGAGCTTGGCTGCTAACCAAAGGGTCAGCAGTTCGAATCCACCAGCTGCTCCCTGGAAACTCTATGGGGAAGTTCTACTCTGTCCTATAAGGTCACTAGGAGTTGGAATTGACTCAATGGCAAAGGGTTTGGTTTTAGTCCTCCTTGTGGGGGTGGTGGTGGTTCAGTGGTAGAATTCCTGCCTCCTACGCGGGAGACCTGAGTTCGATTGTGGGTCAATGCGCCTCAAGCGCAGCCACGATTCTTCTGTCAGTGGAACTGCATATTGCTATAAGCTCAACAGGTTTCAGCAGAGCTTCTGGACTAATACAGACTAGGAAGAAAGGCCTGGTGATCTTCTGAAAATCAGCCATTGAAAACCATATTCTGCACAACAGTCCGACCCTGTTGTGCACGGGGTCACCATGAGTCAGGGGCCAATTCGACTGCCACTAACAACACCATTCCTCCTTGTACTTCACGGACTACCTGTCTCCTCTTCTTAATTCTTAAAACAAGTCACCCTTCAAGGTTCTTTTTCACATTTCCCTCTCCTTCCCCCCTCCATTATTTCTTTCTCCTAGATTTAAACAAACATCTCTGTTCAGAGGACTTACAAATTTGAGCCTCTAGCCCAACCACTCTACTCCAGATCCACATTTCTAATGATAATCTGGAATTACAACTGAGGCTTGAATGCCTCTTCTAGTCCTTAAATGCTGCCCTGCATTCCACACGGGCAGGAAGCAACCTAAACACTGGGAAAAGCACATACTAAAGAGTCAAAATAGACCTGGATTCAATGCTAAGTTCTCCTACTTATAACTTGTAGGCCTTGGAACAGATATTTAACCTCTTTGAGTCTCCATTTCTTCATCTATGTTGTTTTTAGGTGCCGTCAAGTCGGTTCTGACTCACAGTGACCCCATGTGACACAGTAGAACCACTCCATAGGGTTTTCTTAGAGCAGATTACCGTATCTTTCTACCACAGAGCCCCTGGGTGTGTTTTGAACCACCAGCCTTTTAGTTAGCAGCCAAGCGCTTAACAGTTGCACCACTAGGAATCCTTTTTATCAGAGAAGCTATACAATGAGGGAAAATGAGTTATCTTAAAAAGTTATTATAAAAACTAAATGAATTTCCTTATGTAATGTATCTGGCCCTAAAAAACAACAACAACCAAACCAGTTGCAGTTAAGTCAATTCTGACTCATGGCGACTTCAACCGAGAAACCAAACCCATTGCCATCCAGTTGAATTCCAGCAGAGGAGAACTGCCCCATAGGGTTTCCAAGGCTGTAATCTTCACAGGGAAGATGGCAAAGTGGTTAAGAGCTACAGCTGCTAACCAAAAGGCTGGCAGTTCGAATCCACCAGGTGCTCCAGAAACCCTATGGGGCAGTTCTACTCTGTCCTCTGTGGTCACTATGAGTCGGAATTGACTCAACAGCAACGGGTTTGGTTTTCTTCGTTTAATTTCTACGGAAGCACACTGACACATCTTCTCCCACGGAGCAGCTGATGAATTCGAACTGCCGACATTTCCATTAGCAGCCCAGGGCTAAACCATGAAGACTCCACCACCCACCGTCATCAAGCCGATTCCGACTCATAGTGACCTCATAGGGTTTCCAAGGCTGTAAACCTCTACGGAAGTAGACTGCCATATCTTTCTCCCCCCAAGAGCCACTGGTGGTTTTGAACTGCCAACCTTTCAGTTAGCAGTCAATCGCTTTAACCACTGTGCTACCAGGGCTCCTCATGGAGAATCCAGTCATATTAAAATTAGCAAATATTAGTTCTCTACCCCTAATCTTTGCTACATACTTGCTCCTTCTGACAATGCCCATTTCTATTAATGCCTTTTCTGATCTTACTCAGCCAGGCTCAAACTCTGAGTCAACTTTGACCCCTCCCTCACCCCTTTCAGTCAAATCAGTTGTCATGTCTTTCCACCGTTATCTTTTTATTTTCCATTACCTCTATCACTGCAGTAGACACTCTTACTAGTTATATGCACCTACATATCAAAACTGAATCAATCTTTTAAAACATAGATGCCCCTCTATTTATTCTCTTGCTCAGAAACCCCTAAATGACTCTGCCATTGTCTCTAAAGAAGCACAAACTCTAGGTTCTCAACAACGTAGCCTGAGGCTCTCTTGCCTTGACCTCTGTCCAGTATACCCCATTCAAAAAAAAAACCACGTTGCCCTAAATCCCTAGAATGTGTCCCATGTTCTTCCTTTCTCGCCACTCTGTTCTTCCGCAGGAAACCTGCAGCAGTCTTTTCTGTCTAAAGGAAGGCAGCACCTGGGGAGGTTAAACTCTCAAACTGTGAAGGAAGACCACTTGTTTGAATCCTGTCTCTAGCTGTGGAACCTGAAGCAAGTTGCTCAACTGCTTTGAGCATTGGTTTTTTTCATCTATAAAATGGAAACAGTACCTATCTCATAAAATAGAATCAAATCCAGTTCAATTCCAACTCATGGTGACCCCAGGTGTGTCAGAGTAGACATGTGCTCCGAAGGGTTTTCAATGGCTGATTTTTTCAGAAGTAGATCCCTTCTGAGGTGCCTCTGGGTGGACTCAAACCATCCAGTTAGTAGCCAAGTGGTTACTTGCACCACCCAGGGACTCCTATTTCATCGGCTTAGTGTAGGATTGAGTTAATGCCTGTAAATTCTGAGAACAGAGCCTAGCACACAAAGTGCTTAGATAGCATTATTATTATCTTACTTTGTATGACTCTTTACAGCACTTTTCCTTATCTCATTCTGCCTAATGTTAGGCTTATTAACATGATTATAGTTATAATAATGCATAACTTATTGTTCACTGTCTCTATACCCCTACCACCTCTAACTGTAAGCTCTTTGCGGGAACTAGTTGTGGTTTACTTACTTATAAAATAGGTCCCCAAATATTTTCTGAAATGGATATAACTAGGTATAATTATTTCACTCCCTCAGTCTCAAAAAAAAAAAAAAGAAATGAAAGACCAGGAACTCTAGTGACCTGGCCCAGATCACATCAGGTAAGACAGAGCTATGGAAACAACCTAGTTCTTCTAACTGTATCCAGTAACTTGTCAGCACGAGGAGCCATGTGTGCTTAATCATCCTGGTAAATAGGTGGTTATGACACACACACAAAACACCACCAGTAACAGCAACCCCACTGCCACTGAGTTGATTCCAACTCGTGGCGACCCCATGTATTACAGAGTAGAACTGTGCTCCACAGGGTTTTCTTGACTGTAATCTTTACCATGATAGAAGGTGGCAATTTGCTTCAAAAGTTAGCCAAGCATTCTCAAAAAAGAATCCTGCATCCTTGGCCAAATGTCAGCACCCTTGTTTGCATCAGATGACCCTGTGAAATTCCTCTCCCAACTCCAAGCTTTTAACACTCAATTCAGCTGTGCAGAGGTCAGAGGCAGCACAGAGTTGGGTTTGTGTTCATGGAAGAAAATGCTACTTGACTCTCCCAGTCTGACAGGACAACTGCTTCTCCCCTACCTCTGGAAGAAAGACAGGATTAGAACTAACAACAGAATCTGAAAGTAAATTATGAATGAAAAAAAGACTAGCACTTCAAATTTTACAAAGTAGTTGTAAGATTCAGAGGAGTTTAAAAACAAAAATGGCAAAAAAAAAAAAAAAAAAAAAAACACCACACACAATACTGTAAGCTAAGTAAGGTGTTGCTTTGTGGGAGGGAAGCACATTCAAATACATGAGAAATTTGTATTTAACATTAAGAGTGTGTATTCAGATTGAAAGGAGCCCTGGTGGTGCATTGGTTAAAGCACTTGGTTGCTAACCAAAGGTAGGCGGTTCGAACCTACCAGCCGCTCCACGGGAGAAAGATGTGGCAGTCTGCTTCCACAAAGATTTATGGCCTTGGAAATCCTGTAGGGCAGTTCTACTCTGTCCTACAGGGTTGCTATGAGTCGGAATCAACTCAGTGCCAGTGGGTTTGGGTTTTTTTGTTTGCTCACTCAGACTGAAGTTTATTCTCTGGCAGTTTTAAAGATTTTTTTGTTCTGTTTCATTTTTCTTAATGGGCATGCATTTCTTGATTTATCTTCTCACGTACATACTATCATCAGCCTAGAAAACCCTTCCACTGAGGGTCCAGAAGGAGTCCCTGGGCGGTGCATATGGTTAACACATTCGGCTGCTAATGGAAAGGTTTGAGTTCAAGTCTGACCAGAAGCTCCTTGGAAGAAAGGCCTGGCAATCCACGTCCAAAAAAAATCAACCACGGAAAACCTGTGGAGCACAGCTGCACTATAACACGTGAGGTTGCCATGAGTTGGAGTCAACGCTGGTTAAAAAAAAAAAAAAAAAAAAAAGGGGGGGGGGGAGGGAGTGCAGAATTAAGCAGTAAGACAAACTCAGGCCCCAGAGAAGTTTGTAAAAAGGGTACATGCCATATAGGAAGCAGGTGACCAGAAGTATTTACCAAACCACTAATTCAGTCAACAAACACAAGTACCCACTAGGGAGTGGTGGAACAGAAATAAAGGAGTTCCTAGGATAACCCCCCCTTGTTAGTTCACGCTGTGGTCTGTCTGGTTGGTTTCAACTGACATTTACTGTATTTTAAAAAAGGTGGTTCCCCATCTAGCTCAACTGGCATAACACAGTTTACAAAGAAAATGTTCTATATTCTACTTTGGTGAGTAGTGTCTGGGGTCTTAAAAGCCTTTGAGTGGTCATCTAAGATACTGCACTGGTCTAACCCCTTTGGGAGCAAGGGAGAATGAAGAAAACTAAAGATACAAGGGAAAGATTAGTCCAAAGGACTAATGGACCACAACTACCACAGCCTCCACCAGACTGAGTCCAGTACAACTAGATGGTGCCCGGCGACTACCACTGACTGCTCTGACAGGGATCACAAACGAGGGTCTTGGACAGAGCTGGAGAAAAACGTAGAACAAAATTCTAACTCACAAAAAGAGACCAGACTTACTGGCCTGATAGAGACTGGAGAAACCCTGAGAGTATAGCCCCTGGACACCCTTTAACTCAGTAACGAAGTCACTCCTGAGATCCACCCTTCAGCCAAAGATTAGACAGGCCCATAAAACAAAATGAGACTAAAGGAGCATACCAGCCTGGAGCAAGGACTAGAAGGCAGGAGGGGACCCAAGGTTGAGAAGGGAGAGTGTTGACATGTCGTGAGGTTGTTAACCAATGTCACAACACAATACGTATACTAAGTGTTTAATGAGAAACTGGTTTGTTCCGTAAAGCTTCATCTAAAGTACAATTAAAAAGAAAAAAAGCTTGGGGAAGAGAAAAAAAAAGGTGGTTTCCTCAAATTTATTTCACATTTTGGTTTCTCATTTCTTGGATAAACTGGTTTTAGGCTAACACAGATCTGGCACACATACACTCAAAAGAGAGAAAGGTTGGAAATGTTCATATATGTAAAACCATAATATCTTTCCCATCTTATATAATTTTTAAGCTTCCATCCCTTGCCACACTTCCTTATAAAAAATGAGCAGGACCACCACCATATTAGGAAAGATATATTAGAAAAGATTCAGCATGACATAGTTTTAAATTATTGAATACTTACCATGTACTACACATTATTCTAGGTGCATGGGATACAGTAAAAAAAAATCTGGTTGACATTCTAATGCAATTAAAAAAAAAATCCATTGTTTTCAAAACCACCTACTGCTATTACTACCAGAAATTGTCAATACTTGCCTGGGAGATTATTAAAAAACTGGGGGGAGGGAGACATGAGTCTTTGAAATTTACAGAGGTTCTTGCAATGTGGGTGGGGGGAAGGTCAACAATTGGAAAAGTCTTCTTCCTGTTGTGCCCTGCCTGTCACCAAGCCATCCAACAAAGATGTGCTAACCACAGGGCCCTGAGACACTGAGACCAAAGCTATACATTTCCTATTAAATAAAATCCATTAAATAAAAGATCCTGGTTAAAGTTCTTGGAGGACTATAAAGATCTAAAACATTATCTCCGAATAAAAGTAGGAGCTTTTTCTTATCTGTACACATTTTGGCAAACTGGAGCTGCGTGTCCAGGACCGGCCTTTATCCTCTGCAGGAAGGGGGAGCCCAAGGTTTTGCATGTGGCCCTCTCCGTACGCCTAGTTCAAACACTACTGCAAACCTATGCATCACAGTGCATGACTCGCTGAAAAAACTTAGTGGCCCCAAGAACTGTCCAATGTTCCTCTAAAATGACTAATGTGCTTTTAACAACCCCTAGCACACTACATTTATACCAGGCTTTTAGAGCACTGTGCAGCCTTGAGATCAAGGCCTATCCTGGCCTAGAGAATTTAAGGCGGAAAAGAAGGTGCTAGCCTCGGGAGATGGGTTCAGTTTTGAGGTGGCTAAAGGCCTCTCCCACCCAGAGGAGAGGCCACCGATCTTTTTACTGTTCCTCATTAATACATGATGCAATAAATCCCAAACCCCAACCCTACACGAGTCTTGCTGCTCTGTCAGAGGTGAAAATGGAATGAACTCTCTTCCTTCCTCACCCCAGCCTTTCTTTTTTCATGTCTGCAGAAGCAGGAAAAGTCCTCTGATTTTCTTAGACGTGCTGCAAAAAGGCCTGTGCTGAAGATGTGTAGAAGGTGATCATGGCAGCGAGGGGGAAGATGGCCAAAGCAATGGCCAGCTTATGGGACCCAGTACCATCAAAACGCCGTACTCATCCAGTGCTGGTGTTAGTCAAGCTTGTAAAACCTGCAACGCACAGATATGCTCTGTCATATTTCCAGAGGTGCTAACCTCTTTTGGCAGTTGTGTGAAAAGTATGAAAATTAACTAAGAAAATGATTATCAAATTCCCTGGGTGGTACAGACAGTGCTCGGCCAGTAACCAAAAGATTGGTGGTTCGAATCCACTCAGTGGCACCATGGAAGAAACAGGCCTGGTGATCTGCTCCTATAAAGATTACAGACAAGAAAACCCTATGGAGCAGTCTATTCTGTAGCACTTGGGGTCCCCTAAGTCACAAATCAACAACAAACAAAATCAACAACAAAAAAGTAGCCAGAAAGTAAATGATCATCCTGTCTTCTGATCTATTCCGACAATAGGAGCAAACTGTCAACATGCAAGTAATGTTCCCTGACTACATTTCTGTATTTTTAGTCATTACCAATTCATCATCAGTTCAGTTCCTGTAAGTCCACCATAAGCAAGGCTGTGTTCTGGACATGCTGTCCCTTCCCTGTGTAGGGACTTATGCAGATAGATATTCCAGCACACTGCTGAAGCTGACTCAAGTCTACTGTCATTAAGACATTTAGCCCCAGGTATTTCAGACAATGCAGGAGATGAAAGGAGAGGCAGAGCTGGCTTGGTCAAGAAAGGCTACCCAGAAGGGGTGAGACTTGCCCTGGAGGGAGGGACAGAAAGAATTCAAATAAGCTGGGAAGAACAAAGAATTCAAGGCAGTTTTGTACCCAAAGGTTTTATCAGGGATTCTGAACCTTGCCTTTCCATCTGACGGCCATGGGAGTTTAAGGATATAAAAATAACACATTTATGGAAAACCAGTACTTCTCATAATGAGATCCACTAGGAGTAATTTTAGGACTCCTACACAATGCTCCTCGTAGGAAATCTGGAACGTGGAGGACCTCAGAGGAAGATAGAGGGAAAGAGGTCAGGCAGATTTTCTCCCACGGAGCAAAGAAACATCCATTCAAAACACATTTTGAAATCAACAGACCTAAATTCAAAGCTACCTCCAGTTCAGGCTCTGGGACTCCAACCAAGTTTCTTGATGTCTCCCTGAGCCTTAGTTTCCTCATTTTTAGAATGGAGGTAATAATATGTAAATCGACAGATTAAATGAGGCAACCCATGTAAATTATCTAGTCCAAGAGCTGACATACAGATGTTCAATCGTTGGTGACTGTAGGGTCACTATGAGTCGGAATTGACTCCCTGGCAGTGGGTTTGCGTTTTTATTATGGTTATAATTAGGTAAAAAGGAAGAATGAAAAATTGCCAGTTGCCAGTTAGAAATAAGTGACCGAAAAAACAAACAAACAAATTCATTGCCATCGAGTCTATTCTGACTCATAGCGACCCTATAGGACACAGTAGAACTGCCCCATAGGGTTTCCAAGGAGCACCCGGTGGATTCAAACTGCCGACCTTTTGGTTAGCAGCCAAACTCTTAACCATGGAACTGAGGGACTTCTAAATTGCAATGTCTCTGTGGAACGTTTGGAAGACAGATCTGTTCTGCTTGCCTACATATGACATTTTAATCCCAGTAGATTGCTTTGGCTAAAAAATCAAAGTGACAAGGTAGATGTAAGTGGCTTCCTTACAAATAGCAGGATGATCTTTGGTAGTGTTGCTTTCTAGTAAGCTCATTGCACCTTCACAACCGAGAGGAAGCAGTTGCCTTCTTGAGTCTAGGAGCATGGCGAAGTCATTGATTATCCACTTGGACTTCATTCATCCTATACCTTGCTTATAGAGTTTGAAATTTAGGCTGGCAAAGAACCTATTCAATAAAATTTTAATGAATACCTTTGTATTAGACACTGTGATAGGTCCTTTTGGGGTTGCTTAATCCAGGAACAAAGAAAAAGCTTCAGTCTATCATGTACTACCAGATGGTGTACTTTCACAATTACAATGAATCCTCACAGGTTTATGAGAACAGCGTCATCTCCTTTTTCACAGATAAGAGATGAATTAAACGTATTCATTCTTTCACTCAGTCATCCATTCATTTCTTCATGTTTTTCAAATCAAACATCCTTTGTGCACCGCTGGGTGTAAAACACTGGATAGAGACAGCCATTGACCTCAAGGACCATACAGTTTCGAGAGAAGAAAGATGACCATCCAACTATCACAAGACAGACCGAAATGTGTGTTATCAAAGAGATACAAAGTACCATGGGAAGAAGACGAATTCTGACTGTGAAGTCTGAGAAGACTTCTATGAGGGAGCTACATCAGCCAAGCTTGGATTTAGACAAAAATAATCAGAGGCAGTGCAGGGATGCCCAACAGGCATGGGGTTCAACCCAATGGAAGCAAAGAGGTGGAAGAATGTCTGTTACATGTGGGAATGGGGAGATGTTTGCTGCAAGGATGGGTGGGTAGTTTGGAGTAACCCAGATCCAATGGAGGACAGAAGTAGGTAGGTACTGAATTGTAAAGGTTTTGAATGCCAAACTAAGGAGTTACCTTTGTTGATTATATTAATACTACATAGTGTGGGGTACTAAGAAACCTATTGGGGTGGGGAGAGAAAAGAAAAAAGAAATAGGATCTCAGATACAAAGAAAACCCAAATGAGGATGGTAAAGGTTCATGCTGCAGACCTCTTAATACCACGGCAACCTCTTTTTTTTCTTTCTAGATTAGCAGGCAACCAATCTGTTGCCTTAATTTATTATCTTCGCAACCAACCTTTACTCTTTCTCCTTCCTTTTACTAGACACTAGAAATTAGGCAAACGTAGATTCTGAGAAAATCCAAAAAGCTTTTTTGAGGGAGGGAGAGGAAACGTGATGCAACTCCATCAGCCTTAGTCATACAACCTTCAGTGGGTCATGCTTTACCACCACTCCCATTCAGCTGCATTACCAGGTTTTTCTCATTCTGTATTGTATCCACTCACCCCCTTAATCCCAGGGGTTTTTGTAAAATAAAGGACAGTCAAACGTCTCATTTATATTCTTGATTCATTCTGATGCCATCTTATTGTCTCCTTCCCCCGATGAACTCTTGACATTAATTTCCCCCCACAACAACTCCCACCTCCAACACACGCAGCTAATGTGGTTCAACTAGAAATCATCTGAATTCAGAGCCTTGTCTCCTCCCTTCACCATTCTCATGCCCTCAGCCTCCACAACTGGGTTTTTCTTCACTCCATTCTTATCTCAGTTCAGATGCCTTATCTCTCCCTGGAGAAGCCAGTGAAAAATGTTTTTTCCCCCACAGGCCATTTATGTCGGGGGCAGGGCTGCCCTACCGCAACGAGCTCACCAGGAGCCTTGAGTAAGCCTGCCTCGACAAGTGGCATTTTTAAAGGCACACAGGGCTCTTAATACGACTTCTACATTAAATAGTACCCGTATATTGGCTTCTGAAGAGAAGGAGGTAAACACTTGGGTACAGCACGGGGGGAAGAAAAGGGAGAGACAGGGAGAGGCGTCTTAGGGGAAGTGAGTTCAGTTCCTGCAGTCACACCTGGGCTGTGTTCAAAGTTGCCCACTCATCCATCACTGCTCCTCAAAGACCTGCCAGCCATTATCCAACCGCGTTTACCACACCCTCAGTCCCACGGGAGTAGGATAACGCCCTAGGGGATACGGAGTATTCATAGCCCCCTCCAGGTTAAGGACAAACAGGCTTCCTATAAGGGCAGGGATACAACACCAAATTGAATCAGGCCTAGCCTCATGTATCGAGGAGTGGGTGATTCACTACTGGCGGGGGTGGGGGTGGGGAGCGGTTAGGGAAAAGGAAAATCGTGGAAAGTCCCAGAGGAAGTGGTAATCCGATTCCTGGAGCCAGGCCATAATGTACACTACACTGGCCACAATGTACACTCAGCGCCCCTGTACTGCTGCTCCGCCCTCAACTCGCCCTCTCCTCCCAACACGCGCCTCACCCCATGCCTCGGGATTCTCCCTGGGTAGAGGTTCCAGCTTTGCTCCTCATCTCCCCCTCCCCATCACCACCACGGGCAGTCGTCGGCATTCGAGGTTGCGAAAAGTACCAGGCAAAGGAAACTAGACCGCGACCCCTCTCGGGCGGCGAAATGCTGACCGTCCTCTACCCACCCGTCCTCATTGTGCCATTTGCCCAGCCTGGTGGCAGCCAAAGACGCGGATCTAAATGGGCTGAAATGGAGGAAAGAAGAAAAGGGAGGGGCGCATTTCACAAGGACTCACAATGACCCGCTGTCCCTTTCCTCCCCCTCCTCGGAATCCCACACCCATCACTCTTTCAAGCCCCAGTCGGGTTAGCGACGCGGACACACAAGGCGAGGGAAGCGCAGTCTGTCCTGGTCCGTAGCTGCACAAAGCCCTTCTTCACCTTTTCCTCGCCTTCCAAGCTCCTCCCTGGGCTTCGTTCTTCCGAGGGTCTCGGATGCCCCCTTCGGTGGTCGGCGGGACGGTCAGACTCCCTCTCGCAGCGCTGCCCTCCCCACTAGCGCCTCAGCCTCCTTCTCCCGCCCTTCGCCACAGACCCCAAAGGGAGCTCAGCCAAGGCTTGGGGGGCCGCGAGAGCACCCCATGCGCCCAGGGGCCATGCGCCCCGGGGGAGCGGACAACGGTCCAGTCTACGAGGCACTATTTCGACCAGCCGTCTGCCACCCGCTCTCGGGCACACACCCATCCCCGCAGCGGTCCGATCCTGTTCAGCTCGGCCCCATCCCCAGGCGATGGGTGAGCCCAGCCGCAGCCACGCTCCTACCTGCGCGGCGGCGAGGAGCGAGGGCACCGAGCGCCCCGGCCCGAGCCGCGCGCCGCGGCGCCTCTGCCCTTGTGCTGAGGCGGCAACGGCTGCAGCGGCCGCGGACTGGCTGGCAGTCTGGCTGGCTGCCCCGCAATCTGGCTGGTTGCCCCGCGGACTCTTCACAGGGGCTTCCTGTGGGGCTGGACAAAGGACATTTCCTGGGAGGAGCAGGGCAATGCTCCCAGCATGCCTCAATTTGTAGTTCCTGGGGACTTCCTGCCACCACGGCAGCGGGGGCCTTGAGGAAGCTCCGGCCAGACCAGGACCCCGGGATGGAGGAAAGGCGCCCTCTCCTTCTCTTAGCGCCGCAGGGCAGGGAGTGGCCTGATGGGTCCGGCCCAGAGCCCCGCCCCGCGGCGCACAGGGCGCGCGCTGCCGGTCAGGGCGCGTGGTTCCCACGCCGCAACCCGTAGTCCACGCACCGGCTCCGGCCTGCCGGCTGTTGCAGTGTGTGGAAGTGCTCTGCGGTAGGAGCTGCATTTTCTTTGGAAATGAGGAAGTTAGGAGTTCGCTTTTGGATGGCTTGTTTTTTTAAGAAGATCCTCCACCCTCCCCCTTTTTTTTTCTTTTTTAAGCCGCCGGAATCCTGCTGGGGGCCAATTTAGGAACTTGAACGCTCCCCAGGAATTCAGGTTCCTTGAGATCTTGGCGCTTCATCCTTAAAATCGTACAGAGTTGATTGTTTCCAGATCCTGACCCAGTGACATTCCTCGTTCCGATGTTGGCCTTGTCCCAGATATCTTTTCAAGAAAAGCAATTAGATTAAGAGATTTAAAATAAATGACATGAATTAAATGGAAAACACGTACAGGTGAATGTTCTGCTGAATTAGGAGCGTGCTGGTCTTTCGCCTTTAGGGTTCAGTTTCCCTCGGTTCTATGACAGACGGCGACTGTATCGTGAGTGTGGTGTAGTAGAAGCAATGGCTAGTGAGAGTCTGTGATATCCTCCACAAGTTCCTACCTTGTACTGGGACTACACACGCAGGATGTATCGGGAAACTCAGGAAGGTCCACGTGAAGACTGAACGACTAAAAGCTGTGTTTTCTCAAGGAGAGTGAGCAGAATATAATGAACCTACCCAGGCAAGAGGGAGGTCTAGGATGGCTCTGAAATGTATTTGAAAGGTAATCAGAGAGACGCTCATAATTACCTGTCATCTCCTCTTGGCATCTCAGGTCTCAAATCCAAGTGAATTAGAATATTTGAGTAAGGGGTTTAACTTACATTTAAGAAAAGCATATACATTTGTAGAATTATGTAGTTTTTTCTCTGGAGCCCCCTAACCACAGGGATAAGATGGGCTGAGTTAATTTAGCGTGTAGAATTGATTAGAAGCTTACAGATGAGATCATTTATCTCACAAAGGTTCACTCTGTTCACTGTCTACCAAAATTAATTGTGCAGCGATCCTGGCGTTTTATGGACCCTACAGATTACTACTCCTTAATGGTTTGCAGTCTGGCAACATTCTGCTGAAATGTGTCCCAAAGGAGCTTGGATAACTGTTGTTTGGCAAATTCAATAGCCTCTCCACAGTGTTCAATTTAAAAAGATGATATACTTCGCTGTAGCATTTAACATTGTCTACTACCCTCTCATTGAAATTATTTTCTGCCTTGCTTCTAAGATAGTACATTCTCCTCCTGTATTTCTAACTTCAACTCAAGATACTTAAGATTTCACTCGTCATTGCCGCCCTGTACCAAACCTGTCCCTTCTCTCTCTCCCTTTTTTTTTTTTTTTTTTACCAATCCAGGTTAATTTGTTACTTCAACAAAGATTTAACACATACAACACGCCAGTCATCATGCCTGGAGTGGATATACGATAACATTCAACATTAAGATATTTACTGAGCACTTCACCAGTGAAGACATTCAGGAGGCTAACGGATACACGATAATTAGCCATTAGAGAAATGCAAATCAAAACTGCAATGAGATACCATCTCATGCCAACAAGGCTACCATTAGTTCAAAAAACACAAAATAATAAATGTTGGAAAGGTTGTGGAGAGACTGGAATACTTACACACTGGTGGTGGGAATGTAAATTGGAAATTGATTTGGTGCTTCATTAAAAAGCTAGAAATAGAAGTACAATACTTCCAGCAATCCCACTCCTTAGAATATATCCTAGAGAAATAAGAGCCATCGCACAAATAGATATATGCATACCCATGTTCATTGCAGCATTGTTCACAATAGCAAAAAGATGGAAACAACCTAGATGCCCATCAATGGACAAATGAATAAGCAAATTAAGGTACATACAATGGAATACTGCACAACGATAAAAAACGATGAATCTAATAAACATCTCACGACATGGATGAATCTGGAAGGCATTATGCTGAGTGAAATTAGTTGCAAAAGGACAAATACTGTATGAGACCCCTAGTATAAGAACTCAAGGAAAGATTTAAACACAGAAGAAAACATTCTTTGATGGTTACGAGGGTAGGGAGGGACGGAAGGAGAGGAGAATTCACTAACTAGATAATAGGTAAGAATTATCTTAGGTGAAGGGAAGGACAACACACAACACGGCAAGTCAGCACAACTGGACTAAACCAAAAGCTAAGAAGTTTCCTGACACAACCAAACACTTAAAGGGACAGAGTAGCAGGGGCGGGGGTCTGGGGACCATGGTTTCAGGGGACATCAAAGTCACTTGGCATAACAAAGTTTATTAAGAAAATGTTCTGAATCCCACTTTGATGAGTGGTGTCTGGGGTCTTAAAAGCTAGCGAGCGGCCATCTAAGATGCATCAATTGGTCCCAACCCACCTGGAGTAAAGGAGAATGAAGAACACAAAAGAAACAAGGAAAATATTAGCCCAAGAGACAGAAAGGACCGCATAAACCAGTGATTGCATCAGCCTGAGACCAGAAGAACTAGATGGTGCCTGGCTACCACCAATGACCACCTTCACAGGGAACACAGCAGAGAGTCCCTGACTGAGCAGGAGAAAAGTGTGGTGCAGAACTCAAATTCACGTAAAAAGACCAGACATAATGGTCTGACTGAAACTAGAAGAACCTCAGAAGACATGGCCCCCAGACTCTCTGTTAACCCAGAACTAAAACCATTCCCAAAGCCAGCTCTTCAGACAAAGATTAGACTGGACTATGGGGCATAAAATAATACTCGTGAAGCGTGTGCTTCTTAGTTCAAGTAGATACACAAGACTAAATGGGCATCTCCTGTCCAGAGGCGGGATGAGAAGGCAGAAAGGGATAGGAGCTGGGTGAATGGACATGGGAAGCCCAGGGTGGAAAAGGGGGAGTGTGCTGTCACATTATGGGGATTGCACCTAGGGTCACATAACAATATGTGTATAAATTTTTGTATGAGAAATTAACTTGAGCTGTAAACTTTCACCTAAAGCATAGTAAATAAATAAATATTTACTGAGCAACTACAAGTTATGTTTTAAGGGCAAGGAGCTGCACTCTGGTTGAAAAGACAGAGGTCATACAATTATTACACAGTGCGTTTAAGTGCCACAACAAAGTCATATACAGGGGTTGAGTTCTCAGAGAGTGATACTCTTAGCATAAGCCCCTTTGTTCCACTAACGATCAGGAGAAAAATTAAGAGTAACCAGAGGAGGGAACGGAGGTGAGAAAATGCAGACAGCAAATATGAACACTTCACTTGGTCATGAAGGGGTGGTAGCTGGGGAAGGAAGTGGGACCAGAGGAGATTGTTCTCTTGGTGTGGTTTTATTTTGTGTATGTGTGTGTATGTTTAAATTTTATTTATTTTGTTGCTGAGAATATACACAACAAAACGTACGCCAATTCAACTGTTTCTACATGTACAATTTAGTGACATTGATTACATTCTTCGAGTTGTGCAACCATTCTCACCCTCCTTTTCTGAGTTGTTCCTCCTCCATTAACATAGACTCACTGCTCCCTAAACTTCCTATCTAAAATTTTGAGTTGCTGTTGTCAGTTTGATTTGTGCATAGTTCTTAAAAAGGCTTAATGCTCAAGGCAGATATTTTTTACTTGTTACACAAAACTATTGTTTGATTTTTTGAAGACTTCAGGGGATATTTCTGGTTTAAAGTTTAAAGATTATGTCAGGGCAACAGTTTCAGGGGTCCATCCAGCCTCCATGGTTTTGAAAGTCTGGCATCGACGAGAATTTTAAAGTCTGTTCTGAATTTCCCCCCTTTTGATCAGGATTCTTCTATAGAATCTTTGTTCAAAATGTTTAATACACCCTTCAGCCAAAGATTACAGGCCCATCAAACAAACAATAATACACGTAGCTCAACCATATAGATGAGACAAAATGGGCACACCAGCCCAGAGACAAGGACAAGAAGGCAGGAGGGGACAGAAAAGCTGGGAGAATGGAAATGGAGAGCCCAGGGTTGAGAAGGGGGGAGTGTTGACACATCACAGGGTTGGAAACTAATGTCATAAAACAATATATGTATTAATTGTTCAATGAGAAACTAATTTGTTCTGTAAATCTTCATCTAAAGCATAAAAAAAAGAAAAAAGTTTAATAATGGTAGCTGGGCACCATCCAGTTCTTCTGGTCTCATGACAAAGGAGGCAGTTGTTCATGGAGGCAATCAGTCACACATCCCATTTCTTCCTCCTATTCCTGATTCTCCTTCTTTCTCTGTTGCTTCTGGTGAATAGAGACCAACTGTGTGCCTCAGATGACCATCTGCAAGTTTTTAAGACCCCCAGAGCTATGCAAGGAACTAAGAGGTAGAACAGAAGCACTAAACTTGTTATTAGGCCAATTAACTGAGATGGTCCATGAAACCATGACCCTAAACCTCCAAACCAAGGAACCAAATCCCATGAGGTGTTTGTTTGCTTATAATCAGCCTTAGCAGCTACTCTTTTTGTTGTTGTTGTTGTAAATATGTCTATCACACAACTTTTGCCAGTTCAACTTTTTATAGGTGTGAGACTTATTGACAGCACTTACAATAATTGGCTGTGCAACCCTCCCCTTAATCAATGCAATTTTTCCATCACCATAAACTGAAACTCAGTACTCCATAAGCAATAACCCCTCCACTTTCCCTCTCCCTCCTGCCCCTGGTAACCACTAAGAAATTTAGGCCTCTATACATTTGCCTTTTCTTGTTCTTTTATGTAAGTGAGGTCATACATTATCTGTCCTTTTGTGATTGATTTATTTCACTCTGCATAATGTCTTCAAGCTCCATCCATACTATAGCATGTATCAAAACTTCATTTCTCCTACTGGCTGAGTAGTATCCCGTTGCATGTATGAACACATTTTGTTATCATTCATCTGTTGATGGGCATTTAGGTTGTTTCCACCTTTTGGCTATTAATGAACATTGGTGTACAAGCCTCTGTTATTTGTGTTTTTAAGATGAGAGGTCTCTGAAACTATTTAAATGCTGAGGGTCTGGGAGACAAGCATAAGGTAAAACAGAAGACAGAGCAAGGATAAGGGACAAGATATTTATCAAAATAACTAATTCTATTTATTAAAGATGTGGAGATTGAAATGAATAAACTGCGCATTCCTAGCTAAGGTATGCAGAGTTTGAAACCAGACACAAATGACATTCCTTTCTTCCTCCTCATGCACCCTCCCCGCCCCTTATATCCTCAGGGGAAGGTAATAGAAGAGTGAGTGAAAGAAGGGAAACCTGGCCTTACTCACAGTTAGAGGATGAAGCTTTTTTGAGTTTGACAATGGGTTTGAAAGAAAGCCTACAGCAGCTTCCGAAAAGTCTAAGCTTTCAAGCCTTCGTGTTTGAGTTGTATTTTACTTTTAAATCAAACAAATATTTTACCCTGACCTTTTTTCCTTCACCAGTTTGAGGTAGAATGAATATCTATTCTCATCCCCGTCTTAAAAGGAGTTAAAATCTGGACAGACTTGCCTACATTTTTTAAGCTTTCAAGTGTAAGGTAGACATCTGTTGTTTTTCTTTAGCTAACAAGCATCCATCTCTCCTTTTACTAGCAATGGCACCTTTGGGTGAATATCCCCCTTCCACCCTTGTGGTTTAGAGTGAGACAGAGGGACAGAGCCTTCTCCACCTCCACTTCCGTGATGGATACGTGATCAAGACCTGCCAATGAGTCTAGAAAAGATAAGCAACAGAAGAAGCAGACCTAAGACAAAGGTGTCCGTGTGTGTGTGTGACAGAGAGAGAGAGTGACTGCAACCCATGTACAAGCAAATCCTTATGATACTGTTTAATCGTGCCTGAAACCAAAATACTCCTAGACTTTTTTAGTTACATGAGTCAAAATATTCCCTTTTTGGCTTAGCTATTTTGAGTTAAGTTCTATCTCTTGCAGCCAAAAAAGTTCTATACAGCTGGGCATGGGGTGTTGCAGCACAGATCATTAAATGTGCAATTGGCTGGGTTGAGGATGGGTGAGAGTAGGAAGGAGCCCTGTCTTAGTCATCTAGTGCTGCCATAACAGAAATACCACAAGTGGATGGTTTTAACGAAGAGAAGTTTATCTCCTTACAGTCAAAGTAGGCTAAAAGTCCAAATTCAGGGCGTCAGCTCCAGGGGAAGTCTTTCTCTCCCTGTCGGCCTTCTCATCAGTGTTCCCCTGGACTAGGAGCTTCTCGGCACAGGGACCCCTGTCCAAAGGATGCACTCTGCTCCTGGCACTGCTTTCTTGATGGTATGAGGTCCCCCTGTCTCACTGCTCACTTCTGTCTTTTATATCTCAAGAGATTGCCTCAGGATACAATCCAGTCTTGTAGACTGAGTCCTGCCTTACTAACACAACTGCCACCCATCCTCCCTCATTAACATCATAGAGGCAGGATTTACAACATATAGGAAAACCACACAATACCAGAAATCATGGCCCGGCCAAATTGATAGACACATTTTTTGGGGGGACATAATTCAAACCATGACATTCCACCCTTTGGCCCCCAAAAAATCACATCCTTGCAACATACAAAACATATTCACCCCATCATATCATAGCAAAAGTCTTAACTCCAAATCCCAAATCCAAAAATTCCTCTTCATCTGTGAAATCTAGAATACAAGTTATCTGCTTCCAAAGGTACAATGGCAGAACAGGCACAAGCTAGACATTTCCATTACAAATGGGAGAAACTAGAGGAAAAGAAGTGATAACAGGCACCGAGCAAGTCAGCAGAACACATTACATTAGCCCTGAAGGCTTTGAAAATAATCCTCTGTTCTCTGAGACAATTCACACAATGGCCCTGCCCTCCAGAGTCTTGGTATTGGCCACAGTCTCTGGATTTTGAGTGGCGGCCCCTTGGCCCTGGGCTTTAGCTCCGCCTTCCAGGCCCACTGGGACAGCAACTCTGCTCCCTTGGCTTTAGGCGCACCATTCTCCTAGTCCATCGGAGTGACAACTCCACCCTTAGAAACACCAGAGGCCATGGCTCCACACTTTGAAACCCGAGGTCACGGCCATACCTTTTGAGACTGAAGCAGCTCAGCTTCTTGTGCCCCTTGTCTCTTCAGCTTCTGCTTCCTATGGCCTCTCGGCCCTTGGGCCTCATGCCTGCATCTGCCCTGCTGGGGCAAGTGTTTCAAAGCTCTGTAGCTCCACCGGTAAGTGTCCGGAGGCACCCCACTCCACCAGGAAGCCTCCTGCACACAGGCATTCAGCTGTCTCACTCCGTGGGTCGACTCCAGAGCTGTCTTGCACCGGTCTCCTGGTTCTGCTGCTGTTGCTTCTCTGCTGCTGTTGCTTCTCTGCTGTTGTAGGTTTTCTGCTGCTGCTGGTCCTCTGTCACTGCCACACATCTATCCATTCACAGTTTTAAAACCGCTTCCACGTTTTAGGTATCTGTCAGAGTAGCACCCCACTCCTGGTACCAAATTCTGTCTTTTATATCTCAAGAGATTGCCTCAGGACACAATCCAGTCTTGTAGATCAGGTCCTGCCTTACTACCACAACTGCCACCCATCCACCCTCATTAACATCATAGAGGCAGGTTTACAACATACAGGAAAATCACACAGTACCAGGAATCATGGCCTAGCCAAATTGATACATACATTTTTTGGGGGACATAATTCAAACCATGACAAGCCCTCTGTGCCAGGTTAGGGAACTGGAAATCCTTGAAATATGGTAGCCCCCTCTCCCTACAAAAAAAAAAAAAAAACACCCTGAATGAACGGTCACCTGTTGCACCCAGACCCCAGCATTCCAAGTGTGTAGTTTTAGAGGACTTGGCTAACAAATGTGTGGATTTTAGAGAGTTTGGACTACTTGTAGTTTTTATAAACATCCTAAAGAAAGAGACATGCTGATGTTGAATCTGGTCTACGTAAAAGAAGAACAGAAGAAATTACAGCCTACATATAATATGGTAGGCAGCCAGCAAACCCAATTGATCAGAATCAGATTTATTGAGCTATGCCAGGTTGGCAAAAGGAAATTCTCTGCCCCTTACAGAGAGACAAAAGCAAAAAACCAAACCCATTGCCATTGAGTCTATTCTGACTCTTCAAACAGCCGATCTTTTGGTTAGCAGCTGAGCGCTTCACCACTACCACCACCAGAGCTTCCATACGGAGAGACCCAAACTCACCACCACTGGGTAAATTGTGACTCATAGTGACTCTATAGGACAGAGTAGAACTGCCCTATAGAGTTTCCAAGGAGTGCCTGGTGGATTTGAACTGCCAACCTTTTGGTTAACAGCCATAGAACTTAACCGTTAAGCCACCAGACTTTCCATACAGATAGGCAGTGAAAGTCAAAGACTGATAGAGGTAGGACTCTTCCCTCTAGCCTGCATCAAACTCCTGCTGTGCCAGTCCTGCCTGAGGAGGGGAAGAATTAACCCCATTTTAAGAGGGGTAACCATATAATTTATCATCCAAACTAGAACACTTTTGAGTATGAGTAGGGGTGCTATTAATAATTATATCTGGATGACAGCTATAAAGCAGGTTGCCCTAATTAAAAGAGCTATCCACTAGCATACAGCCTGGCTAGCATCAAGAGGCAAATTAGTTAGTCTTTCTCACCTACAAGTAATTATTTTGAATTGCCCCTGGGGCAGAGAGCAAGATGGAGGCCAGGAAACATAAGACTAGAATGAATCAGCCCTAAGGCCTTTCATTAAAAAACAGAAACTCCTTGGCCAGAGCTGGAGTCTGTGGACAGCTAAAGTTCAGTCCCAAGAAGGGGAATCCTCCTCAATTCCCAATTGTGGTCAGGTAGGAAAATAGTCAATAAGAACTCTTCCTGAGAGTAAAATTGTCCAAAGAACTGAATTCACTCCAGGGCAGGTAACTCTTGCTACTTCTAATGAGCTATGGGACAGACTCACCCCTAGTTATTTACTCTTTTCCTTTGCTTTCATGTAAGAGTTACCCTATTTTGCTCCCCACTATTTTACACTGACTGTGTGGGGAGTGGTCAGATTTGAAGCTTTGTCATACATAGGTCATCAGAAAGAATGAAAATCACTTAGAGATCATGGAGTAGGAACTATACACATGAAGTAAGTTGTCTCCTTTTGGAGTGTGGGTGAATGCATTTTCATGCATCGGTAGAATCACTGCACTCTATTAGGTGGGGTTTTTTTTTTTTTAATTATTAATAGTGTAAATATATATATAACCAAACATTTACCATTTTAATTATTTTTAAATGCACATTTCAGTGACATTAATTACATTCACCATGTTGTGCAACCATCATGACAATACATTTTCAAAAGTTTTTCATGCCCCTAAACAGTAGTTAATATTCTTGACTGCAAACCAAGGTTGGAAGTTCAAGTCTACCCATCAGCACCTCGGAAGAAAAGCCTGACGATCTACTTCTGAAAAATCAGCCATTGAAAACCCTACACAGCACAGTTCTACTCTGACACACATAGGGTCACGCAATGGCAACTGGTTTTTTGTTTTTTTTAATCTTTTTTTTTTTAATTGTGATTTAGATGAAAGTTTACAGAGCAAATTAGTTTCTCATTAAACAGTTAATACACGAATTGTTTTGTGACATTGGTTGCCAACCTCTCAATGTCTCAACACTCTCCTCTTCACCCCAGGTTCCCTGTTTCCATTCATCCAGTTTTCCTGTTTCTTCCTGCCTTATCATCTTTGCGCTTGGGCTGGTGTGCCCATTAGTCTTGCATACATGACTGAACTATGAAGAACGACCCTCACGTATGTTATAGTTGGCCCTATGCACTTGTCTAATCTTTGGCTGAAGGGTGAACCTCAGGAGTGACTTCAGTACTGAGTTAAAAGGGTATCTGGGGGCCATGTTCTTGGGGTATTATTATTCTTTTTTTTTTTTTTATTGTACTTTAGACGAACGTTTGCAGAACAAATAGTTTCTCATTAAACAGTACACATATTGTTTTATGACATTGGTTGACAACTCCACAGCGTGTCAACACTCTCCCTTCTCGACCTTGGGTTCCCTATTAACAGCTTTCCTGTCCCCTCCTGCCTTCTAGTCCTTGTCCCTGGGCCGTTGTGCCCTATTAGTCTCAGTTTGTTTTAAGGGCTTGTCTAATCTTTGGCTGAAAGGTGAACCTCGGAAGTGACTTCATTACTGAGCTAAAAGGGTGTCCAGGGGCCATACTTGCAGGGTTTCTCCAGTCTCCGTCAGGCCAGTAAGTCTGGTCTTTTTTTGTGAGTTAGAATTTTGTTCTACATTTTTCTCCAGCTCTGTCCGAGACTCTCTTTTGTGATGCCTGTCAGAGCAGTCAGTGGTGGCAGCCAGGCAGCCAGGCACCATCTAGTTGTACTGGACTCAGTCTGGTGGAGGCCATGGTAGTTGTGGTCCATTTGTCCTTTGGACTAATCTTTCTGTTATATCTTGTTTTCTTCATTCTCCCTTGCTCCCGAAGGGGTAAGACCAGTGGAGTATCTTAGATGGCTGCTCACAGGCTTTTAAGACCCCATATGCTACTCACCAAGGTAGAATGTAGAACATTTTCTTTATAAACTATGTTATGCCAATTGAGCTAGATGTTCCTCGAGACCTTGTTCCCCACAGCCCTCAGCCCAGCTATTCAGTCCCTTAGGGAGTTTGGATGTGTCTATGGAGCTTCCATGACCTTGCCTTGTACAAGTTGTGCTGGCTTTCCCAGTATTGTGTACTGTCTTATCCTTCACCAAAGTTACCACTTATCTACTGTCTACTTAGTGTTTTTCCATCCCCACCCCTTCCCTCCCTCGTAACCATCAAAGATTGTTTCTTTTTGTGTGTAAACCTTTTCATGAGTTTTTACAGTAGTGGCCTCATACAGTATTTGTTCTTTTGTGATTGACTTATTTCACTCAGCCTAATGCCCTCCAGATTCATTCATGTTATGAGATGCTTTACAGATTCATCATTGTTCTTTATCATTGCATAATACTCCATTATGTGTATGTACCATAGTTTGTTTATCCGTTCATCTGTTGATGGGCATCTAGGTTGTTTCCACCTTTTTGCTGTTGTGAACAATGCTACAATGAACATGAGTGTGCATATGTCTATTCATGAGACAGCTCTTATTTCTCTAGGATATATTCCTAGGAGTGGGATTGCTGGATCATATGGTATTTCTATCTCTAGCTTTCTAAGGAAGTGCCGTATTTTTTTCCAAAATGGTTGTATCATTTTGAATTCCCACCAGCAGTGCATAAGAGCTCCAATCTCCCTGCAGCCTCTCCAACATTTGTCATTTCCAGTTTTTTTTTATTTGTGCCGGTAATGCCAGGGTGAGATGGTATCTCATTGAGGTTTTGATTTGCGTTTCTCTAATGGCTAGTGATAGCGAGCATTTGGCCACTTGAATGTCATCTTTGATGAACCATCTGTTCATTTCCTTTGACCATTTTTTAATTGGATTATTTGTCTTTTTGTTGTAGAAGTGTTGAATTTTCTTATAGATTTTAGAGATTAGACCTTTGTCTGATTTGTAATGTCCAAAATTGTTTTCCCAGTCTGTAGGTTCTCTTTTTGTTCTTTTGGTGAAGTCTTTTGATGAGCATAAGTGTTTGATTTTTAGAAGTTCCTAGTTATCTAGCTTATCTTCTGGAGTTTGTGTTGTGGGTTATGGTTTGTATCCTATTAATGCCATGCATTAGGGCCTCTAGCATTGATCCTATTTGTTGTCCTATGATCTTTATATTTTTTGGCTTTATATTTTGATCCATTTTGAATTAGTTTTTGTATATGGTGTGAGGTATGGGTCCTGTTTCATTTTTTTGCAGATGAACAGCAAGTTTTGCCAGAATCAATTGTTAAAAAGACTGTCTGACACGGGAAATCCGAGGTAGAAAGGAAGAATGTGCGCTCACAGTATAGGGAGAGCAACTAGGTCACATAACAAAGTATGTATAAATTTTTGTATGAGAGACTAACTTAAATTGTAAACTTTCACTTAAAGCACAACAATAACTAAAAAAAAAAAGACTGATTCAGGCGGCTAACAGACACATGAGGAATTTCTCATGATCATTAGAGAAATGCAAATCAAAACTACAATGAGATACCATCTCACCCCAACAAGGACAGCATTAATCCAAAAAAAACACAAAATAATAAATGTTGGAGAGGTTGTAGAGAGACTGGAGCATTAATACACTGTTGGTGGGAATGTAAAATGGTACAACCACTTTGGAAGTCAATTTAACGCTTCCTTGAAAAGCTAGAAATAGAAGTACCATACAATCCAGCAATCCCACTCCTTGGACTATATCCTAGAGAAATAACAGCTGTCACACGAATAGATATATGCACACCCATGTTCATTGCAGCACTGTTCACGATAGCAAAAAGATGGAAACAACCTAGGTACCCATCAACGGACGAATGGATAAACACAATGGACTACTATGCAACAATAAAGAACAATAATGAATCCATGAAACATCTTATAGCATAGAGGAATCTGGAAGGCATTATGCTGAGTGAATTTAGTCAGTCGCAAAAAGACACATATTATGTAAGACCACTATTATAAGAACTCAAGAAAAGGTTTAAACACAGAAGAAAACATTCTTTGATGGTTACAGGGGTGGGGAGGGAGAGAGAGGGGTATTCACGAGCTAGATAGTAGACAAGAATTACCTTAGCTGAAGGCAAGGACAGCACACACTACAGGGGAAGTCAGCATAACTGGACTAAACCAAAGCTAAGAAGTTTCCTGAATACAGCCAAACACTTCGAGGGACAGAGTAGCAGGAGCAGGGGTCTGGGGACCATGCTGTCAGGGGATATCTAGGTCAACTGGCATAACAAAATTTATTAAGAAAATGTTCTGCATCCCATTGTGGTGAGTGGCGTCTGGGGTCTTAAAAGCTAGCGAATGGCCATCTAAGATGCGTCAATTAGTACCAAGTTACCTGGAGTAAAGGAGAGTGAAGAACACCAAAGACACAAGGAAAGTATTAGTCCAAGAGACAGAAAGGGCCACATAAACCAGAGATTGCATCAGCCTGAGACAGGAAGAACTAGATGGTGCCCAACTACCACCAATGACTGCCCTGATAGGGAACACAACAGACAGTCCCCGATGGAACAGGAGAAAAGTGGAGTACAGAACTCAAATTCTAGTAAAAAGACTAGACTTAATGGCTTGATTGAGACTAGAAGAACCCCAGAATACATGGCCCCTGGACTCTCTATTAGCCCAAACCTAAAACCATTCCTGAGACCAACTCTTCAGACAAAGATTAGACTGGACTATGGGACATAAAATGATACTCATGAAGAGTGTGCTTCTTAGCTCAAGTAGATACATGAGATTAAACGGGCAGTTACTGTCCAGAGGCGAGATGAGAAGGCAGAAAGGGATAGGAGCTGGGTGAATGGACATGGGAAGCCCAGGGTGGAAAGGAGAAGTGTGCTGTCACAGTATAGGGAGAGCAACTTGGGTCACATGACAATGTATGTATTAATTTTTGTATGAGAGACTAACTTAAATTGTAAACTTTCACTTAAAGTACAACAATAAAATTAAAAAAAAAAAAAGACTTTCCCCGTTTGATAGACTTTGGGCTGTAGCCCAAGCTCAGGTGACCATAGGTGGATGAATTTACATTGGGTTCTGAATTCTGTTCCATTGGTCGATGTATCTGTTGTTGTACCAGTACCAGGCTATTTTGACTACCATAGCTGTATAGTAGGTTCTGAGTTCAGGTAGTGTGAGTCCTTCTACTTTATTCCTCTTCAATAGTGCTTTACTTATCTGGGGCTTCTTCCCTTTCCATATAAAGTTGATGATTAGTTTTTCCATCTCTTTAAAGAGTGTTGGCAACTGGTTTTTGTTTTTGTTTTTTTTTAAACAGACACTCAGTACCCCTTAAGTAATTTTTCTCCGTTTATCCCCACCCCTTCCACCTGGTAACTAACAAAAAACTTTGGTCTCTATGTGTCTTAGTTATCTAGTGCTGCTATAACAGAAATACCACAAGCGGATGGTTTTAACAAATAAAAGTTTATTTCCTTACAGTAAAGTAGGCTAAAAGTTCAAATTCAGGGTGTCAGCTCCAGGGGAAGGCTTTCTCTCGCTCTTGGCCTTCTCATCAGTGTTCTCCCAGACTAGGAGCTTCTCCGCACAGGGACCCCGGTCCAAAGGACGGCTCTGCTCCTGGCACTGCTTTCCTGATGGTATGAGGTCCCCCTCTTCTCTCTGCTCACTTCTGTCTTTTGTATCTCAAGAGATTGCCTCAGGACACAATCCAGTCTTTTAGATTGAGTCCTGCCTCACTAACACAACTGCCGCCCATCCTCCCTCGTTAACATCATAGAGGCAGGATTTACAACATATAGGCAAATCACACAATGCCGGGAATCATGGACCAGCCAGCCAGATACATTTTTGGGGAGACATAATTCAATCCATGACACTATGCATTTACCTATTTCAAGTATTTCATGTAAGTGGAATCATACTGTATTTGTCCTTTTATTTCCAACTTATTTCGCTCAGCGTATTTTCAAGGTTCAGTGGTAATTCAGTGTAAAATTCTTGCCTTCCATGTGGGAGACCCAGTTCATTCCCAGCAGATTCAGCTCATGTGTAACCACCACTCATCTGTCAGTGGAGGCTTGGGTGTTGCTATGATGCTAAACAGGCTTCAGCAGTGCTTCCAGACTAAGACAGACCAGGAAGAAAATTCTGGCGATCTACTTCCAAAAATCAGCCAATGAAAACCCTATGGATCACAACAGTCCAAACTACAAATAATCATGGGGATAGCTCTGGACTGGGTAGTGTTTCATTCAGTTGTGCATGCAGTCACCACCAGTCAGGGGCCAACTATACAATGGCTAACGAGAACAATGTTTTCAAGGTTCATCCATGTTGTAGCACATATCAGAGCTTCATTTTTCTTTATGGCTGAATATTATTTCTTTGTATTGATATACCGTATTTCGTTTATCCATTTGTCTGTTGATGGGCACTTGGGTTGTTTCCACCTTTTGATTATTGTGAATAGTACTGCAATGGACGTTGGCGTACAAGTACCTGAGTTCTGGCTTTCAATTCTTTTGGGTAAATACCTAGGAGTGGAATTACTGGTGATGATATTTCTGGAGTCCTTGGGTGGCACAAATGTTATGCACTTGACTACTAACAAAAGATTGGCAGTTCAAACCCACTCAGAGGTGCCTGGAAGACAAGCTTGGCGTCTACTTCTGAAAGGTCACAGCCTTGAAAACCCTATGGAGCAGTGCTACTCTGCACACATTGGGTCACCATGAGTTAGAATTGACTTGGCAGCAACTAACAACAACCACCTGGTATTTCTATGTTTAACTTTTTGAGGCATACCAAACTGTTTTCAATAGTGGCTGTACCATTTTACATTCCTTAGGTGGGGGTATTTTTGAAACCATACGTATGGAAGAAGGGAAGCCAAGCGATGCACTGCAGTGCACTGCTGTTGTTTTTTTTGATGTCTAAACATCCATTCCCACCTCTTGTAACAACATTGTAATTTTCCTTCTTGTCTGGAAGAGGCTGTGTCTCTCCCCCAACTGCTCCCCACCTCCCCTCACACTTTTATGCCCCAGTTCTGGGACTGGGCTTGTAACCCAAGCCTGGCCAACAAGCAGCAGCTCCCACATTCCGCAGATTTCTGATCTGTCAGGGATGGGCATGTGACCTAGAAACTAAGAGAGAAAACGCTCTCTCTTTCAACTCGAACTGAAAAAGACATTATAAATCTGAAGATACTGGTGGGTGTAGTCTGAATGTAGGACCAACACAGAGCAAAGGAGAGCAAAGAGAGGGAGAGATAGAGAAAGAGATAATGATACCGTTTGAGCTCTTCAATATAGCCATTCCAAATCTATCCCTGTACTTTTCAGTAATGTGAACCATTAAATTCCCACCAACACTAGTTTTTGTTTGTTTGTTTATTTATCTAGTTTGGATTGAGTTTCTTCCTATTTCAACAGAAATAGTTCTGACTAAAGCTGGAGACTTTGAATGATTTTCAATGTTCTTCATGGTGGAAATACACGGGGAAGAGAGAGGAAAGAACAAGACAGGAGGCAGGGGAAGACTTATCTGGACAACAGCCTCCCATGAAGCATTTTTTTCAGTAGCTGTCGCAGCGGCGATGGTTGTCGGGGCGGCAGGGACAATAACCAATGCCACAACTCTTACGGAGAAGTGAGGCCAGGAAGGTCACTCTGAGGAGTCAAACCCCGGCTTCAGTCCCAGGAGTTTATTTTATAGTCAATACAGCAAGCAGTGAAGCAAATAACAGAACAATGGGCTTTGGGTAAATAACAATAAGTTTCGGGCAAGGGAGGAGGAATTCACGTAAACAAGCCAATCAATAACAGGACAATAGGTTTGGGAAAACAAGTCGTGCCTAATCTCTCTCTCATCACTGACAAGTCTCCAACATGTCATTTACAGCATAGAGGACTGTGGGGGCTGCAGTTGTCAATAGTGCAGCCATGTTTAAATGGCATATATCCCCACAAGTAGGCCCCTATTATATCCAGTGCCAACTCTCTAGTTCCATAATCCAGTCGGAAGGGTTATGACTGGGTGGGAAAGTGACAAACTTCTAGAATTGAAATGACACAGGATACAGTGATCAGTCAGTGTCTGCATGTGGGGAGAACTCAGGCATGGTTTCATCTTCGTATTGTATTATTATTATTATTTGCTTCAAAAGCTAAAACAAACAAAAAACAAGATCTCTAACCTTTAAAGATATTGTTTAGTCTGGTTAGTTTACTCCTAGGTAATGTATAGCTTAGTTTTTTCGGTTTTATGTTTTATTTTGTTTTCTGGTGGCAAATAGCTTCTTCTTCTGGAGTCTTAGAAGACTTATATTTCCACACCAGGGTCTTTTTCCCTCTTCTGCCTAGAGTCAACCTTCTAACACAAGTTCCAGCCTTTCTGTGGGTAGGTCCTTCTCATCCTAAGTTAAAGGTCACCTGCTTAATGAGACCTTCTCTGACCACTCTATATATAAAGTAGCCTTTCCTTATTCTCGGAGCTCTGGTTGCTCAATGGTTAGCATTTGGCTGCTAACCAAAGGGTAGGCAGTATGAATCCACCAGGTGCTCCTTGGAAACCCTATGGGGCAGTTCTACTCTGTCCTATAGGGTCACTATGAGTCAAAATCGACTCCATGGCAACAGGTTTGGGTTTGTTGGGTTTGTTTCCTTATTCTCTGTCAGTTATTTGTTGTCTTCATATTTAAAATATTTTAAATCTTACTTATCTGTTTTTTGTATCTTGCAACTAGCACAGCAACTCCATGAGAGTAGGGACTATTCTGTATTATTGATGGTTGCATCCTCAGAGTCTAGCACAGTGCTTAGCTATTATAGTAAGAATTCAAAAGGTATTTAGTGAATATATTCAATAAAGAAAAAAAAAATTTTTTAAGCAGCTGAGAGGAGCATCAGTATTCATTTGTGGGCCGCTTCTCTTGCATATGCTTTAAGAAAACTTTTTATTAAAGTATCCAAAACCAAAACTCATTGCTGTTAAGTCGATTCTGACTCATAGCAACCCTATAGGACAGAGTAGAACTGCCTCATAGGGATTCCAATCAGCGACTGGTGGATTCGAACTGCTGGCCTTTTGGTTAACAGCCAAGCTCTTAACCACCACACCGCCAGGACTCCTTATTAAAGTATAACATGTAAAAATGAATATTTCATTAAAGTATGATATATCCAGATCTTAAATATACCTTATTCCCCAGGGAAGAATTTTGGGGAGAGGAGAATGAGAATATTTCCCATCTGCTCAAGGAAAGTAGAAGGAGAAGAAGGGGATGTTATTACTGGGGTTAGTAGGGTTGAAGGCTGGCTCTAAAATAGTCTGCCTCCTCCTACATGTGTTTCCCCAGGAACAAGAGCCCAAGACATTGTTTCCTTACTGGATTCCATATAGCCTGGAACCTCTTATTCCTCCAGGCTGGGGAGAGGAGGAAAATCAA
This sequence comes from Dugong dugon, assembly GCA_030035585.1. Taxonomy (NCBI): domain Eukaryota; kingdom Metazoa; phylum Chordata; class Mammalia; order Sirenia; family Dugongidae; genus Dugong; species Dugong dugon. The sequence goes on from CM057462.1 coordinate 162,009,535, forward strand.
CTGTGAGTCACAGGCAATATAGATCAAGTTATAGATTTTATTTACTTCCCCATTCCAAAGACTAGAAAGATATTTAGTTCCCTAAGCTTTTAAAATAAATCTGTATCAGATTTAATGAAGAAACTTTAGATGCCCTCTCTCTAAGATTAGAAACAGGATCAAAAGCCAAAAACCAAACCCGTTGCCATCAGGTCGATTCCGACTCATAGCAACCCTACAGGACAGAGTTAGAACTGCCCCATAGGATTTTCAAAGAGTGGCTGGTGGATTCGAACTGCCAACCTTTTGGTTAGCAGATGAGCTCTTAGCCACTGCACCACCAGGGTTCCAGAAACAGGATAAGAATGCCCAGTATCACTGCTACCCTTCAACTGGGTGCTGGAAACCCATGCCAACCCGACAAGAGAGAGAATCAAAGGAAATTAAGATTGGAAAGGAAGAAACAAAAATGTTTTTTGCAGATGATACAATCATCTAGGTGGAATTTATGGCCAACCAGGTATCATTCCATCTATTTGATGTTCACAAATATAATCTCCATTTCACATATAAGGACAATGAGGCTCAGAGAGGCTACATTTACCCAAGGTTGTTCAGCAATAAGTCACAGAAGCTGAATTTAAGCCTCTGCAGCAAGAAGAGTAGGAACATGCAGAGTGAGAGTGTGAAGGGAAGAACCATGAAGTCCCATATATCCATCTCTTCATCCGTTCAGTCACTCACTCAACATTTGAACACCTTCAGTGTCAGTGCCCACCTGCCCCCCTCCATGCACAGTGCTAGGTGACAAAAAAAAAAAAAAAAAATACCCACTGCCGTCAAGTCGATTCTGACTCATAACAACCCTGTAGGACAGAGTAGAACTGCCCCATAGGGTTTCCAAAGCTGTAATCTTTACGGAAGCCACAGCCACATCTTTCTGGCTGGTGGGTTGAACCGCCGACCTTTCAGTTAGCAACCAAGCAGTTAAGCATTGCACCACAAGGGCTCCTTTGCTTGGTGGTAAAAACAAACCAACCAACAAACAAAAAACACTTTGTTGTCAAGTTGATTCCAACTGAGTAGAACTGCTGCATAGGGTTCCAAGGAGCCATTGGTGGATTCAAACTGCCAGCCTGTTGGTTAGCAGCCAAACTGTTAACCACTGTGCCACCAGGGCGCCAAACCAAAAGTCAAACCCGTTGCCGTCAAGTCGGTTCAGACTCATAGCAACCTATAGGACAGAGAAGAACTACAGCATAGGGTTTCCAAGGAACACTTGGTGGATTTGAACTGCTGACCTTTTGGTTAGTAGCTGTAGCTCTTAACCACTATGCCACCAGGTGAGGCAGACACTATTGTTATCATCTGTCATGGATTGAATTGTGTCCCTCAAAAATGTGTGTTAACTTGTCTAGGTCGTGATTCCCAGCATTGTGTGATTGTCCACACAAAATCCAACGTGATTTTCCTATGTGTTGTAAATCCTACGTCTATGATGTTAATGGATTAGCTGCAGTTATGTTAATGAGGCAGGACTCAATCTTCAAGATTAGGTTGTGTCTTAAATCAATCTCTTTTGAGACATAAAAGAGAAGCAAGCAGAGAGACATGGGGACCTCATACCACCAAGAAATGAGTGAGGAGAATAGCATGTCCTTTGCACCCGGCGTCACTGCAGTGAGAAATTCCTCCACTGGAGAAGATTGATGACAGGGACCTTCCCCCAGAGCCAACAGAAAGAGAAAGCCTTCCCCCTGACACCCTGAATTTGGATTTCTAGTCTCCTAGACTCATGAGAGAACAAATTTGTCTTGGTGAAAACCATCCACTTGTGCTATTTCTGTTATAGCGGCACTAGACGACTGAGACATCCCCATCCAATTCACCTTGCTGGCTGACTTGAAACCCGAGCAGTGTAGCCTCAGTGTCTATGTTCTTATCCCTTTCTTCTTAATGGCCAAATTGTAATCTAGTGTGATAAATGACAAGATGCTGACGTGCTGCATTAGAAAAATGACCAGGGTGCTATGGGCACCTAACCCAATCTTAGGAGCCAGGAAGCATTTTCTGGGAAAGTTTCAAGCTGAGTCTGGAAGGAGGAGCAGGAGTTAGCCAGATTACAGAGGGAAGAAGGGAGGTCATTTGGGATCAAAAGAATCTATGTACAGAGACCTTGAGCCTAGAAACAGCTAAGCACTCAGAGGACTGCAGAGCATTCTGGAAGGGTAAAATGAGGCCAGGATGAGAGGGTGGAGGTGAGAAGGAGAGCAGTAAAAGTAAAGGTAGCTGTTACAGATCCTAACATTTTGGTGCTGGATGAAATCTCATAGACAAGGCAATGGAGCTTTGTTCCAGAAAATCCTGAATTTAAATTTAGATCTCATTCAAGGCATGATGACCTTTTCTTCAAACCAAAACCAGAATCACTTTTTGGATTTGTGGATTTATTTAGATAATAAGTCTTAGAAAAGTATTTCTTATTAGTTATGTGAAGTTATATATTTAACCATTCACCTAGTTAAATGAAATAAAATTACATTAAAATAAATATCAAATTGCTCTATAAATCCAAAGGATAGCGAGAATGGTTGTACAACCTGAAGAATGTAATCAATGTCACTGAATTGTACATGTAGAAATTGTTGAACTGGTATATGCTTTGCTGTGTATATTTTCAACCAAATAAATTACTCCATAAATCAGTTGGTACTATGACTGAGCTGTCATTCTTATATTCATCATGCACTACTGAGCACCTACTATATGGCAGGCCTAGTATGTGACACTGGAGGACACCTCAGTGAGGAAGACGGGTCCTTGGGCTTACAGAATACATATTTCAGAAAATATTTGAAATCTTGCGTATCTCAGAAAGCTTGAGAAGCATGGTTTTCATATTTATAAAATATGTAAGGGTTTTTGTCTAAACACCCAATTTTACAGGTGAGGAAACTAAAGAAGTTAAGGAATTTACCCAATTGATGTATTTCAATTTAGTGTAGTGCTGGGAACTCAACCTAATATCACACATCCCAGGTCATTGCTCTTTCTAGTATTATCCTACTCCTCCACACATTCTGAACCATGGGTTCAAGAGAAGTGTTAGACAAGAAGTCATTGGGTGCTAGAAATTGAAATTCTCATTGGAGTAATTCTTTACCAATCTAACAGTCTCCCTTTATCATAAAATAACAGCCTACGTATCGCCTACAATGTCTACTTTACAAAAAATTTCCCATTTATTACCTCATTTGAGTTTCAAATGGCCCAATGAGCCAGACTGTGTAGATACTTAAAAACTATGGGCTGTTGAGTCAATTCTGATTCATGACTACACCATGCATTTCAGAGTATAACTGTGTCCCGTAGGGTTTTCAATGGCTGTGACCTTTCAGAAGTAGATCCCTGGGGCTTTCTTCCGAGGTGCCTCTGGGTATATTTAAACAGCCAACCTTTGGTTAGTAGCTGAGTGCTTAACAGTTTGCATCACCCAGGGACTGCCATAGATACTAATATCTCCATATTAAAGATGAGGAAAGTGAATTTTAGAGAGTTCAGTGACATGAGCAAAGTTACAAAGCAAGAGCCAGATGAAAGGCAGGGTCAGCTACCCCAGGCCTCAATCGTAGAAGCGCTAAAACTTCACCTGAATCAATCAGAGATTCAGTGCCATTTAACTCAAGTTTGTATCTATACTCCCAAGATAAGTGATGAAATGTAAATTGGTTCTATTCCTCCTCAAAAGGGATGTTGTTGTTAGCTGCCCTTGAGTTTCATCCAACTCTTGTTGACCCCATGCAGGTCCTATGCCAGTCCCATGATCAGCTGCGATCAAACCACTGCATCCACAGGTTTTTTTATTGGCTGATTTGTGAAAGTACAGTGAAACCTGTGAGAGCCGGAACTCAACAGGAGTGCCTTGTTTTTCCGGGTCTGGAAAGTTTTCCTCAGTTGACAGGTACCATTTTTCTATTGCTCGTTTTAGTGCAAAATATTTCAGTTTTCTGTCTCTGACAGGTTTCTGCCTTACACAGGTTCTGGCTTACACAGGTTTTACTGTAGCTCACCAGGCCTTTCCTCCTAGTACGTCTTAGTCTGAAGCTCTGTTGAAACCTGTTCCACATCATAGTGACACGCAAACCTCCACTGACAGATGGGTGGTGGTTGTGCATGAGGTGCATTAGCTGGAAATCTGACCCAGTTTCCTGCATGAATAGAAATTTAAAAACACTCCTAAGGCTACAGACTTACTTTTGTTAAGATTTTCTGTGACGTGTATATACAGTATGTGTATATACAGTATGTATGTTCCTTGGGGCGTGCTGGTGGCACAGTGATTAAGCTCTTGGCTGCTAACCAAAAGGGCGGTGGTTTGAACCCACCAGCTGCTCCGTGGGAGAAAGACGCGGCAGTCTGATTAAAATAAAAAAATTACAGCCTTGGAAAGCCTATGGGGCAGTTCTACTCTGTCCTATAGGGTCACTATGAGTCTGAATTGACTGGATGGTGATGGGTTTTGTTTTGTTTTACATTCCTTGGTGTAATTGGAGCTGTGTCCCAATCCTGAGAAGACCTGAAGCTGGCAGCTGAAATTCTGAAATCAAACAACATGTGGCATGGTACAGGGAATAAGAGATTTTTAAAAAAATATACATGTTCATCCCTTTAATCTGCCTCTCATGAAGTCGTCTGGTTGGAAAACTGAAATGAAGACTGAAGAGAGAATGGAAACTGTAGAAATGGGATAATGCTGTCTTAATATTAAAGCCAATAAATAAATAACAGAGAGGAAACTTTACAAATGCATTCCTATGAATAGATGAAGGTCCCTGGCTGGTTTGCACTGGACTACTAACTAAAAAGTTGGTGGTTAGAATCCACCCAGAGGCACCACAAAAGAAAGCCCTGGCAATCTGTTAGATTACAGCCAAGAAAATCCTATGGACCACAATTCTACTGTGTAACACATGGGGTCCCCATGAGTCAGAATCAACTCAACAGCAAAGGGGCGTGTGCATATTATACAAGTGATATGGGAATACATTCTTGCTATTAAGGAATTAAACAATGAAGCATTTAGATTAAAAAGCAAAAGTCACCCTTCACATACCACCGTCTTGCTACTCTTCCAACGATTTAAGAAAAATATTTTTTTAAGCATATTTTGAACAAGACTGTATAACTATATCCAAGTAAGTTATCTCTCCCCTTGGAAGTGTGAATGACTAATGCTTTCCACTTATGAGTGCTGGAAAAACTGTGAAACAAAAGACACTTCCAAATAAGTAAAATATTCTGCCACAGTTAGTGCATGCGGTAAATCCCTTACTTGAATACTAAGAGAGATTTGATTTTTATTAATGCAAATCCGTTTTTCTCCAACCTTCTCTATTAAAGGATATTAATTTGAAAGGACATCAAATTATCCAGGGTTTAGGTCTGGCTCTAGAGGCCTCTATCAGTGGCTGAGACTCTGTTTTTTCACTCTAAATCCCTTGCTCCTTCTACTCTAATTTTTCTTACCTCTGTGAATGCCTATCATTCTGATAGGCTGTATTACAAAACACTAGCATTTTATTTTGTACTGTTTTCATTGGCTCATGAGATGTTTCCTGCAAATTGTTGGTTGTTATGGTTAAGGTTGTGTGTCAACTTGACTGGGCCATGATTCTCAGTAGTTCAGCAATTATGTAATGATGTAATGACCTCCATGATGAGATCTGATATAATGTAATCACTTCCGTGATGAGATTGCTATGAATGGCCAGTTAGTTAAAAGGGAGTTTCATTGAGGGTGTGGCCTGCATCCAATATATATGGACTTTCTAGCAAACCTCACTGGCTTTTGATCCGTCTGGATCTTGCATCCAGCCCCTCTTCATCTGACCTCGGATTCTTGGGACTTGAGCCAGCAGCTTGCGGTATTGCCTGCTGATCTTGAATTCATCAGCCTCCTCAGCCAGTGAGCCAGCAACCTGCGCACTGATTTGCTAATCTTGGGTTCCTCAGCCTGTGCAGCTATGTGAGTCAGGAGAAGCCTCCAGCATGACGCTTGAACCACAGACTTGGGACTTTCCACCCTCTACAACTGTATGAGCCATTCCATTTCATTTTGATATAAATCTCTCTCTCTCTCTCTCTCTCTCTATATATATATATATATATATATATATTTATATACACACACTTTACTGGTTTGCTTCTCTAGAGAACCTAGCTGTCAAGGTTTGAATTGTGGCCCCCCAAAAAGGTGTGTACCAATTTGGCTAGGCCATGATTCCTGGTACTTGTGATTTTCCTATATGTTGTAAATCCTGCCTCTATGATGTTAATGAGGGAGGATGGGTGGCTGGATCTACAAGACTGGATTTTGTCCTGAGGCAATCTCTTGAGATATAAAAGACAGAAGTGAGCAGTGAGACAGGGGGACCTCATACCATCAAGAAAGCAGTGCCAGGAGCAGAGTGCATCCTTTGGACAGGGGTCCCTGTGCCGAGAAGCTCCTAGTCCAGGGGAACACTGATGAGAAGGCTGACAGAGAGAGAAAGACTTCCACTGGAGCTGACACCCTGAATTTGGACTTTTAGCTTACTTTGACTGTGAGGAAATAAAATTCTCTTTGTTAAAGCCATCCACTTGTGGTATTTCTGTTATAGCAGCACTAGATGACTAAGACAGAATTTGGTACCGGGAGTGGGGTGCTGCTCTAACAGGCACCTGAAATGTGGAGGCGGTTTTAAAACTGTGAATGGATAGATGTGCGGCAGTGACAGAGGACCAGCAGCAGCAGAGAACCTACAGCAGCAGAACCAGGAGATCAGTGCGAGATGGCACTGGAGCCAACCCACAGAGCAAGAGAGCTGAGTGCCTGTGCGGAGGCTTCCTGGCCGAGTGGGCTGCCTCTGGGCACTTATCGGTGGAGCTAGACTTGCTGACCCATGGAGCAAGGGAGCTGAATGCCTGTGTGACGGAGGCTTCCTGGCAGAGTAGGGTGACTCCAGGCACTTATACCGGTGGAGCTACAGAGCTTTGGAACACTTGCCCCAGCAGGGCAGATGCGGGCATGAGGCCCGAGGGCCAAGCGGCCATAGGAAGCAGAAGCTGAAGAGACAAGGGACACAAGAAGCCGAGCTGCTTCAGTCTCAAAAGGTATGGCCATGACCTCAGGGGTTTCAAAGTGTGGAGTCATGGCCTCTGGTGTTTCCAACGGTGGAGTTGTCACTCTGATGGACTGGGAGAATGGTGCGCCTAAAGTCAAGGGAGCAGAGTTGCTGTCCCAGTGGGCCTGGAAGGCGGAACTGAAGCCCAGGGCTGATGGGCCTCCACTCAAAATCCAGAGACTGTGGCCAATACCAAGACTCTGGAGGGCAGGAACATTGTGTAAATTGTCTCAGAGAACAGAGGATTATTTTCAAAGCCTTCAGGGCTAATGTAATGTGTTCTGCTGACTTGCTCGGTGCCTGTTATCACTTCTTTTCCTCTAGTTTCTTCCATTTGTAATGGAAATGTCTAGCTTGTGCCTGTTCTGCCATTGTACCTTCGGAAGCAGATAACTTGTATTCTAGATTTCACAGATGAAGAGGAATTTTCAGATTTTGGACTTAGAGTTAAGACTTTTGCTATGATATGATGAGATGAATATGTTTTGCATGTTTCAAGGATGTGATTTTGGGGGGGCCAAAGGGTGGAATGTCATGGTTTGAATTATGTCCCTCCAAAAATGTGTGTATCAGTTTGGCTGGGCCATGATTCCTGGTACTGTGTGATTTTCCTATATGTTGTAAATCCTGCCTCTATGATGTTAATGAGGGAGGATGGGTGGCAGTTGTGTTAGTAAGGCTGGACTGGATCTACAAGACTGGATTTCGTCCTGAGGCAATCTCTTGAGATATAAAAGACAGAAGTGAGCAGTAAGACAGGGGGACCTCATGCCATCAAGAAAGCAGTGCCAGGAGCAGAGTGCATCCTTTGGACAGGGGTCCCTGTGCCGAGAAGCTCCTAGTCCAGGGGAACACTGATGAGAAGGCCGACAGAGAGAGAAAGACTTCTGCTGGAGCTGACACCCTGAATTTGGACTTTGAGCTTACTTTGACTGTGAGGAAATAAACTTCTCTTTGTTAAAGCCACCCACTTGTGGTACTTCTGTTATGGCAGCACTAGATGACTAAGACACTAGCATAAGACAGTTGTAGACTCAGAGCACCTTGGCACAAGGATCCTGCCTCTATTTACCCTCTACCTGCCTCTCCTGCTGAGCACTGCACGCTGCACTGAGCACAGAGTAGGTCCACACACCCTGGGAGAACGAAGCCCCCCGTTTCCTCTCCATGTAACTCAGAGTAACTACTCAGTAGCACACACTCTCATTCTTAGCATGGCAGAAACTTTTCAGAGGCGGGTAACAACCCAAAGTAGACGTAGAGTTCATGTGTTCCCAGAGTAGAAGTGAGTCTTGGCTCTCTGGGCTCTCCTGGCCCTGCTCCCCAAAGTAACCTTTACCTGGTCCTGTAGTTGGTTAGTACTCCAGCTGCACTCAGTTCCTGACTTAACTTTCTAACTATCTCTGTCACAATCTGTCCTGGTTTGGGACTTCAACTAAAAAAAAACAGTTGCCGATGAATTGATTTCAACTCATGGGGACCCCATGTCAGTCAGAAGAGAATTCTGCTCCACGGGGTTTTTAATCACTGATTTTTCTGAAGTAGATAACCCAGCCTTTCTTTTGAGGCACCTTTGAGTAGACTTGAACCTTCAGTCTTTCAGTTAGCAGCCATTTGCACTGCCCAGGGACTCTGGACTTCAACTACATTAAACTCTTTGATTTCTCTAACTTTGCTTCTCTTTCCTACTCCTGAATATTCTGTATGAGCTTCTGTCTCTTTTAGCTGCTTCCAGAGGCATTTAATCCATTACCAATGGACTCTTAACAGTTGCTTTAATCATTAATACTCATAGTTATTTACAGAGATTACCCAGGCCAGCCCATGAAATATTTACCTCCACCCAGGTCCATACAATGGGAAATTCTGCCCCATTATGGTGTGTTTTTGTGCTTAGATTATACCTGCATGTTCTCCCACCTCGAATGAAGTCTATCTACAACTTTGAAGAGAAAATAATGCACTTTTCTTTTTTCTGCCATGAGATTTTATTAAGGGTAATTTGCTTTGGCTGTTGATGTAAAGAAACCAGTTTAACAGCTTCAAAAGGTCAACTGAAAAAGAAACCAGTCAACCTGTGTAATCATTATATAAAAATGGAAAGTTATATCTTAGGCCAAGAGTCTTTTTTTTTTTTTTTTCTTTTGGAAGGAGAGTAAAACAGCAGTCTATGTGGGAGGTGAATGGTTAATTGGGATTATGGCCTTAGCCCCATCTGTTGTGATATTTGGGTTTACTCTGTGTGAAGAGGCTGGAAAGTCAGAACAAGGACTTGTCCCCGGCTGAGGTCTCTAGACATAAAGATTATGCAAAGTGTTTTGAAGGCACAGACCCCAGGTAAATAATTATCCTAAGAGTTTAAATGGCTACAAATAATGGAGTTTTAACCTGTAACCAGGGCTAGAACCTCATAGTCACCAAAAAACACCTTACAAGGGCTATTTTGAAATATTGGCCGACCAAGTAGAAAGGGAAAGAGATTGGAGCTGTAAAGCCAGACTCCAGCTAGCCAGGCTAGATTCAATGCCCGTTGTTAATACCAGTAAATCAATTAATGCCAAGTCAACCCCAACTCATGGCAACCCAATGTGTGTCAGAATAGAACTGTGCTCCACAGGGTTTTCAGTGGCTGATTTTTCAGATGTAGATCTCCAGGCCTTTCTTTCAAGGTGCCTCTGGTGGACTCAAACCTCCAACCTCCTGGTTAGCAGCAGAGCATGTTAACCAAATGCACCGCCCAGGGGCTCTCATGGTTAACACCAGTAGCTTTTCTACCTGTATGTTGCTTACATCAACCTTAATTGCTCATCTTCTAGTAGAGGCAGGTTTTTTATCTAAAATTCCAAGTGTTTCCTAGACTGAAAACCAGCTGAGAAGGTGTAGGGAAGAAAGGAATAGGTGAGCAGGCTAAATTGTAGCCCGAAGGTAACAATATAACAAAACAAAAGGCGCTAGATTCTCTTAAGGGTGGCAGATGAGGGAAACTACTGTTATCAAACAGAGTCATCTACTCAAGAGACCCCAGGCATCATATTAACAAACCGGGACACATGACTGTTTCTCTACTGTCTCCAGTTTGGAACCACGTGTCTGTGCAAACAGTGTTTGGAGAGAAGATGAAATATGTTTTTCTGTTTCCCATTTCCCATTTCAATATAAGTGCTGCGGGCAGGGTATTCATCATCTACTTTGTTGTGAGTCATTTTGTAATGTTTGATGACACTATCAGGAACGATGGCCAACACATAGCAGCAGATGGACAGGGTTAAATGTTTAGATGTGGTGCCCACCTAGCAACAGAGCTTCGGAAAAATAATGGCTGACAATTATTAAGAGCTTAATATGTACCAGAGACTGTGCAAAGAGCTTTAAATATATCTTCATTTACTTATGACAACCTATTTAGGTAGTTACTACTTTCTCCATTGTAAATATGAGGCCACTGAAGCTCAGAGAGGTTCAGTAACTTACTCAAGGTTACAGAGCCAGTAAGTAGCAAAGAAAGGTTTCAAACCCAGGCCTGATTCCAGATCTCACGCTGCTAACTGCTGCGCTTTCCCAGGAAAGGCCCTACTAGCTCACACGGCAGAAAGGAAAGTACAAATTTTTTTAACCTTGCAGTCCTAGATTAAAAAACAAGCATAAGATGGCTCTTTCCTTGCACTCTTTTCCCAGTTTTCTTCATTTCATCTCCTTTCACACCATAGACGCAGACGGTGGTATTGTGCTTTCAGTTACACGCCGATTTGAGTGGAAGGCGAGCAGGGTTTATCTCCATGGAAGAATGCTCATCAATCAAACAGACCCACCCTTGTATAGCACCAATGTGGATGATACTCTGTACTAGGGTGTGTGGAGTGGGGTGTGAACTATCTTCACCCCCAGAAATTTACAATCCTCTTTAGAAGATAAGACATGCATATGTAAAGATAATACAAGGCACCCTCCGACAAGCATTTAATCAACAGTAAGGATAACTGTCCACACTGGCAGAGGGAGAGACCATTTCTGACTAGGTGGTCACCACAGGCTTTCTGGAGGACAAGGCAGGATCTGAAGAGTGAGGGCAGGTATTTATTTGAAATGGAGTCCTGGAGCCAGGAAGTGTGAGGTGTGTTTGGGAACAGTGAAGAGAGGTTTACTCAAATGAGGTTCAAGATTTGAGCTAGGGGAGGAGTAGGAGGTGAAGCAGGAAAGGCAAGCTGAAATTAGATTGTGCTGATCCTTGAAAACAATGCATAGTAGTTTGAATTCGTTACAATAAATGAGACCCACAATGTAAAACATACAAGCACTTGATAAACTGGGGAGGTTCATGTGCAGTAATCGTAGAAAGAGCAAGGGTTTTGGATTCAAATTCAACCTTGATTCAAATTCTACCTCTATCATACTAGTAGCATGACTTTGGGCTAGCTACTTAATTTCTCTGTGTTTCAGTTCCTTCATCAGTAAAACGGGTGTAATTCCCACCTTACACGGTTATAGAGCAGGGGATGGCAAACTTTTTCTATAAAGAGCCAGATTGCAAGTATTTTAGAATTTGCAGGCCATATAGTCTCTGTCATAAACTACCTAACTCTGCCATTGTAGAGTTAAAACAGTTGTAAACAATATATGAACTAATGAACATGGCTATATTCGAAAAAACCTTTATTTACAGAAACAGTTGGCCAACTGAATTTGGTCTTCAGGCTGTAGTTTGCCAACCTGTGTTATAGAGGATTAAGTGAAATAATATCTATAAAACACCTAGCACAAAATAGACTTTAATTAGGCATTTCTAGCCCCCATCTACCAACTCCTTTTGTACCCCAAAGTGGCTTGCATCCCCACTGCCATGCTCTGATGTAGTTGATATTTATGCATACCTTCTTTATCATTTCTCTTTCTACAGTGCTGGCGATAATCTTGTCCCATAAAAATGGACTTCAAAACCAATGGATTTCTAAAAGGCATTATTTGCTAAAGGCATAAAGGCATAAATGGACTCCTCCTGGGCATATCTGTAAATGAGAACCATGACCAATTTCTAGGCTGAGCAGGCACGAGGTGGCACCCTCCCTTCCCTTGCCACTTAAAGCTAAGAAAAAAAGTGGAAAGGAAATGTAGTATAGTTTTTTAACCTTGTGATCCTGTGAATTTGGAATATAACTGTATAGGGAATTTTGAATGAAATCACATCCACTAGGAGAGTTTTACAGATCACAGTTGCTTTCTGTTTGTTTCACTACTCCAACTAGGATTACCAGTGCCAGCTACTGACAAGTTGATTCCAACGTGGTGATCTCATGTGCGTCAGAGTAGAACTGCGCTTCGTAGGGTTTCCAGTCTCTGATTTTTCGGAAGTAGATCGCCAGGACTTTCTTCCAAGGTGTCTCTCGGTAGGACTCCAACCTTTTGGTTAGGTTAGCAGCTGAGCATATTAACCATTTGTGCCACCCAGGGACTTCAGTTAGGATTGTTGTTGAGTCAACTCCAATTCACGGCGACCCCATGTGTGCAGAGTAGAACTGCTCCATAGGGTTTCCAAGACTGTGACCTTTCAGAAGCAGGTTGCCAGGCCTGTCTTCCAAGGCACTCCTTGGTGGGTTTGAACCACCAACCTTTTCACTAGTAGTGAAACACTTAGCCATTTGCACCATCCAGGGACTCCCCCAACTAGGATTAGCCAAGGTGAATATACCATGTAAGAAATTTACTCTTTATAAGCCACCTCAGATGTTACCTGATTTGATCTATAACTGCATAGTGTGATAATTTTGCTCCTCAGGAAACTGGAAAAAAAAAAAGTGATTAAAGAGCTTCGAGCAAAGATTCTATAGAAGAATCCTGATCAAAGGGGTGTAAAGCATAGCAGAATTTCAAATTCTCATAGAATCTAGACTTTCTGCAGCTATAGAGGCTAGATGAACCCCCAAAACTGTTGTCATAAAATAATCTTTAAACCCTAAATCAAAATATACCCTGAAGTCTTCTTAAAACCAAACAATACCCGCAAAAACCCAAACTTGTTGCCATTGAGTTGATTCTGACTCATAACGACCCTTTAGCTTAATTAGTAAAGTGCCTTGAACACTGTGCTGTTTTAAGAACTATCTATATGGGATCAAATTGACAACAGCAACTTGAAAGATTAGATAGAAAATTTAAGAGACAATGAGTTTATATTAATGGGGGAGGAACAATTGGGGAAAGGAAAGTGGGAATGGTTGCACAACTTGAAGAATGTAATCGGTGTCACTGAATTGTACATGTAGAAAATGTTGAATTGGTGTGTATTCTGCTGTGTATATTCTCAACAACATCAATAAAATGAATTCTTTAAAAAAAAAAAGAAATGGTTAAGGACTAGTCCAAGGTTGCACTTTGTGGTGTGAAGCAATACACAGAGTGCAGGTTAGGTGTTGGGGGTGCACACCAAGGAGAAGGATGAGAAGGGCCAATAGTGGGAGACTTTCCTCATCCCCACAATTTTATGTAGGGCCTGCTGCCAACACCATAACATATTGAACTACAGTAAGAGATCATCAGCCATCTCACTGAAGCCTCACCCACTGCAAAATAAGTCTAACTGAGCCTGATAACCTCCACCTTATAGGTAAACAGTCCTCCCAGTGGTAAACCAAATTACTTAACAAGGATGACCTAATGGTTCGCTATCATCTGCAGCTATCTGTTCTCTATTCCACCCTCTTCTTCAATAAATCGCCACCTCAGTTGCTGAATGAGATTTAGTTTGTTGACTGTGGGACCAAGTCCCTGGGCTCTCCATTACAGAGAATGTACATAGTCACGCTGGATCCCTCTGGTAGCCCCAGGCAAGAATTGGAAGCAGAAGGGTAAGAAGTAGGCAGGACCATGTTAAGGAGGTAAAGACCAGCTCTTGTTCCATTGAGTAACGTCTCAGTAAATTAGGCATCTGATTCCTCTTTGAACTATTTGAATAACAGGATTTGCAAGGTAAATTAAAAGCAAAACTAAGATTGTGAAAGGAAATGTTTAGCTTAAGAAAACAGGTCTGAAGTGAAGTGAAGCACAAATCCTAATGAGTCTTACTTGTTCCTTAAAGCAATGGTCTCAAGTCCAGCAGCTAATTCCATAAACTGGAGTGCCTTTTAACTGTTAAGATTAAATAATAGCAGCATTTTCCCTGAAAAAAAAATAAGTTAATGCAAGAAATTTTCTCAACTTTGTTTATGATTTTGTCCACCTGCATCAAGTGGGGCTTGTTCTGGGACCCAAAAGCTGGGATGGTAGAGTGAGCAATCATCCCGGTTTTCCTGGGACTGGAGGGGTTCCTGGGACATGCGACTTTCAGTGCCCAAACCAGGAAAATCCTGGGCAAATCAGGGTAAGGTGGTTAGAGTTGGAAAGAACTAGTGCCTCCAAAAATTTACAGAATTGTCCAATGAAATGGAAAACCCTAAGGAAGTGGGACTGTGATGACTCTCAACTGGGCCCTTGCGAGCAATTCACAGGAATAAAGAAATATGTCTAGAATGAGTTCAATTGAGCAATAGGGTCTGTATTTGGAAGGAGCAGGGATTCCAGACCCATGGATAATGGTCATTTCAACTCGATGGCAATGGGTTTTGGTTTTACCCAGTTCCTAAGGAGCCCTGGTGGCACAGTGGGTAAGAGCTCAGCTGCTAACCAACAAGTCAACTGTTTGAACCCACCAGATGCTCCATGGGAGAAAGAGGTAGCATTCCACTTCAGTAAAGATTACAGCCTTGGAAGCACTTTGGGGCATTTCTACCCTATCCTATAGGGTTACTATGAGTTGGAATCTACTCAAAGACAATGGGTTTGGGTTTTGGGTTTGCCCAGTTTCTTATCGTACTCAGGGTACTCAAGAGACCTGAAATGGTAAGGCTGTGGTGATGTTGTTGTTAGGTGCCATTGAGTCGATTCTGACTCACAGTGACCCTATGTACAATAGAATGAAACACTGCCCAATCCTGCGCCGTTCTCATAATTTTTGTTATGTTTGAGCCTGTTATTGCAGCCACTGTGTCAATCCATCTCATTAAAGGTCTTCCTCTTTTTCGCTGATCCTCTACCAAGCATAATATCCTTCTCCAGGAACCAGTCCCTCCTGATAACATAACCAAAGTACACGAGATGAAGCCTCCCCATCCTTGCTTCCAAGGAGCATTCTGGTTGTACTTCTTCCAAGACAGATTTGTTTGTTGTTTTGGCATTCCATGGTATATTCAGTATTCTTCTCCAAACCACAATTCAAAGGTATCAATTCTTCTTCAATCTTCCTTACTCATTATCCAGCTTTCGCATGCACGTGAAGCATTTGAAAATATCATGGCTTGAGTCAGGCTCACCTTAGTCCTCAAAGTGACATACTTGATTTTTACCATTTTAAAGAGGTCTTTTGCAGCAGATTGCCCAGTACAATATGTCATTTGATTTCTTTTTTGTTGTTGTTGTTCTTTAGATGAAGGTTTACAGAACAAATAGTTGCTCACTAAACAGTTAGTACACGTATTGTTTTATGACAATGTTTAACAATCCCACGACGTGTCAACACTGTCTTTACTCAACCTTGGGTTCCCTATCACCAGCTTTCCTGTCCCCTCCTGCCTTCTAGTCCTTGTCCATGGACTGTTGTGTCCCATTAGTCTCATTTTGTTTTATGGGGCTGTCTAATCTTTGGCTGAATGGTGAACCTCAGAAGTGACTTCATAACTGAGCTAAAAGGGTGTCCAGGGGCCATACTCTCAGGGTTTCTCCAGTCTCTGTCAGGCCAGTAAGTTTGGTCTGTTTTTGTGAGTTAGAGTTTTGTTCTACATTTTTCTCCAACTCTGTCCAGGACCCTCTGTTGTGATGCCTGTCAGAGCAGTCAGTGGTGGTAGCCTGGCACCATCTAGCTGTACTGGAGTCAGTCCAGTGGAGGCCGTGGTAGCTGTGGTCCACTAGTCCTCTGGACTAATCTTTCCCTTGTATCTTGTTTTCTTCATTCTCCCTTGCTCACAAAGGGGTGAGACCAGTGGAGTATCTTAGATGGTGTCTTAGTCATCTAGTGCTGCTACAATGGAAATACCACAAGTGGATGGCTTTAACAAAGTGAAATTTATTTCTTCACAGTAAAGTAGGCTAAAAGTCCAAATTCAGGGCAACAACTCCAGAGGAAGGCTTTCTCTCTCTGTCGGCCTTCTTCTCATCAGTGTTCCCTGGACTTGGAGCTTCTCTGCGCAGGGACCCCGTTCCAAAGGACGCGCTCTGCTCCCGGCACTGCTTTCTTGATGGTATGAAGTCCCCCTGTCTCACTGCTCACTCCTGTCTTTTATATCACAAGACATTGCCTCAGGATACAATCCAATCTTGTAGACTGAGTCCTGCCTTACTAACACAACTGCCACCCATCCTCCCTCATTAACATCATAGAGGCAGGATTTACAACTTATAGGAAAACCACACAATACCAGGAATCATGGCCCAGCCAAATTGATAAACACATTTTTTGGGGGGACATAATTCAATCCATGACAGATGGCCACTCAAAAGCTTTTAAGACCCCAGACACTACTCACCAAGGTAGAATGTAGAACATTGTCTTTATAAACTGTGTTATGCCAGTTGATCTAGATGTTCCCCGAGACAATGGTCCCCACAGCCCTCCACCCAGCAATTCAGTCCCTCAGGGAGTTTGGATGTGTCTAAGGAGCTTCCATGACCTTTCCTTGTACAAATTGTGCTGGCTTCCCCAGTATTGCATACTGTCTTATCCCTCACTAAAGTTACCACTTATCTATAGTCTATTTAGTATTCCCCCCAACCCCTTTCATCCCTTGTAACCAAAAAAAATTGTTTCCTTTTGTGTGTAAACTTTCTCATGAGTTTTTACAGTAGTGGTCTCATACACTATTTGCCTTTTGTGACTGACATATTTCACTCAGTGTAATGCCCACTAGATTCAACCATGTTATGCGATGCTTCACAGATTCATCACTATTCTTTATTGTTGCATTAATACTCCATTGCATGTATGTACCATAGTTTGTTTATCCATTCATCTGTTGATGGGCATCTAGGTTGTTTCCATCTTTTTGCTATTGTGAACGATGCTACAATGAACATGGGTGTGCATATGTCTATTCGTGTGACAGCTCTTATTTCTCTAATATATATACCTAGGAGTGGGATTGCTGGATCGTATGACACTTCTGTTTCTAGCTTTCTAAGGAAGTATCATATCTTTTTCCAAAATGGTTATATCATTTTGCATTCCCACCAGCAGTGCATAAGAGTTCTGATCTCCCCACGGCCTCTCCAACATTTGTTATTTCCAGTGTTTTTGATTCCTGCCAGTAATGGCGGGATGAGATGGTATCTGATTGTGTTTTTTTTTTTTTTTAATTGTACTTCAGGTGAAGGCTTACAGAACAAATAGTTTCTCATGAAACAGTAGTACACATATTGTTTTATGACATTGGTTAACAACCCCACAACATGTCAACCCTCTAACTTCTCAACCTTTTTTTTTGGTGAAAATACACATAGCCAAAGATACACCATTTCAAAAATTTCTACATGCACAGTTCAGTGACAATGACTATGCTCTTCCAATTGTGCTGTTATTCTCACTTAAGATGAAGGCTTACAGAACAAAATAGTTTCTCATTTAACAGTTACTACAAGTGTTGCCCTATGACAATAGTTAACAATCTCACAACACATCAACAATATCCTTACTCAACCTTGGGTTCCCTAACACCAGCTTCCTTGTCCCCTTCTGCCTTCTGGCCCTTGTCACTGGACTACTGTACCTCGTTAGTCTCATTTGGTTTTACACGGCTGTCCATTCCCAGGCTGAATGGTGATCCTTGGAGATAACTTCACCACTGAGCTAAAAGGGTGTTTGGGGCCATACTTTCGGGGTTTCTCCAGTCTCCTTTAGGCCACTAAATCTGGTCTTTTTTTTTGTGAGTTAGAATTATGTTCTACATCCTTCTCCACCTCTGTCCAGAACCCTCTGTTGTGATCCTGGTCAGAGCAGTCAGTGGTGGTAGCCAGGCACCATCTAGCAGTACTGGACTCAGTCCGGTGGAGGCCTTGGTAGCTGTGGACAATTAGTCCTTTGGACTAATCTTTTCCTTGTATCCTGTTCTCGTCATTTTCCCTAGCTCCCGAAGGGATGAGACCAGTGGAGTCTCTTAGATGGCAGCTCACAGGCTTTTAAGACCCCAGACACTACTCACCAAGGTAGAATGTAGAACATTGTCTTTATAAGCTGTGTCATGCCAATTGAGCTAGATGTTCCCCGAGACCATGGTCCCCTCCGCCCAGCAATTCGGTCCCTCAGGGAGTTTGGATGTGTCTCTGGGGCTTCCATGACCTTTCCTTGTACAAGTTGTGCTAGTTTCCCCTGTATTGTGTACTGTCTCACCCTTCAAAAAAGATACCACTTATCTATTGCCTCCCCACCCCTCCCATCCCTGGTAACCAACAAAGATGGTTACTTTTGTGTGTGAACTTTTTCATGGGTTTTTACAATACAGGTCTCATACAATATTTGTCCTTTTGTGATTGACTTATTTCACTCAGCATAATGTCCTCCAGTTTCATCCATGTTATGAGATGCTTCACAGATTCATTGTTGTTCTTTCTTGTTGCATAGTACTCCATTGTGTGTGTGTACCATAGTTTGTTTATCCATTCATCTGTTGATGGGCATCTAGGTTGTTTCCATCATTTTGCTATTGTGAGCAATGCTGCCATGAACATAGGTGTGCATATGTCTATTCGAGTGACGACTCTTATTTCTCTAGGATATATTCCTAGGAGTGGGATTGCTAGATCAAATGGTATGTCTATTTCTAGCTGTCTGAGGAAGTGCCATATCATTTTCCAAAATGGTTGTATCATTTTGCATTCCCACCAGCAGTGCATAAGAGTTCCGATCTCCCCGCAGCCCCTCCAACATTTGTTATTTCCAATGTTTTTGATTCGTGCCAATAATGCAGGGGTGAGATGGTATCTCATTGTGGTTTTAATTTGCATTTCTCTAATGGCTAGTGATCACAAGCATTTCCTCATGTGTCTTTTGGCCACTTGAATGTCTTCTTTGGTGAAGTGTCTGTTCATTTCCTTTGCCCATTTTTTAATAGGATTATTTGTTTTTTTGTTGTAGAGGTGTTGGATTTTCTTGTAGATTATGGAGATTAGACCTTTGTCTGACTTGTAATGTCCAAAAATTTTTCCCCAGTCTGTAGGTTCTCTTTTTAATCTTTTGGTGAAGTCTTTTGACGAGCTTAAGTGTTTAATTTTTAGAAGATCTCAGTTATCTGGCTTATCTTCTGGAGTTTGTGTTTGGTTGGTTATAGTTTGTATCCTGTTAATGCCATGTATTAGGGCCTCTAGCGTTGATCTTATTTTTTATTCTACAAACTTCATAGTTTTTGGCTTTGTATTTAGGTATTTGATCCATTTTGAATTAGTTTTTGTATATGGTGTGAGGTATGAGTCCTGTTTCATTTTTTTGCAGATGGACATCCAGTTGTGCCAGCACCATTTGTTAAAAAGGCTGTCTTTTCTCCACTCGATGGAGTTTAGGCCCTTGTCGAAGATCAGGTGACTATAGGTGGATGGATTTACATCTGAGTTCTCAATTCTGTTCCATTGGTCAATGTATCTGTCATTGTACCAGTAACAGGCTGTTTTGACTACCTTAGCTGTATAGTAGGTTCTGAGGTCAGGTAGTGTGAGTCCTCCCACTTTATTCTTGTTTTTCAATGGTGCTTTACTTATCTGGGGCTTCTTCCCTTTCCATATAAAGTTAATGATTGTTTATCCATCTCTTTTGGGGTAGAATTAATATTTTCACAACGTTGAGTCTACCTATCCATGAGCATGGTACGTTTTTCCATTTATGTAGATACTTTTGGGTTTCTTGCAGTAGTGTTTTCTATTTTTCCTTATATAGGTTTTTTACATCCCTAGTTAGATTTATTCCTAAGTATTTTATTTTTTTAGGAGTATTGTTTTCCTGATTTCCTTTTCATCATTCTCTTTATTGATGTATAAGAATCCAACTGATTTTTGTATGTTTATCTTGTATCCTGCTACTCTGCTGAATCTTTCTGTTTGTTCCAGTAGATTTCTCGTGGAGTCTTTAGGGTTTTCTATGTGTAGTATCACATCCTCTGCAAAGAGGAGCAGTTTAACTTCTTCATTACCAATTTGGATGCCCTTTAGTTCTTTTTCTTGCCTTATTGCTCTAGCTAGGACTTGCAGCACAATGTTAAATAAAAGTTATGATAAAGGGCATCTTTGTCTTGTTTCTGTTCTCAAGGGAAATGTTTTCAGCCTCTCTCCATTAAGAATGATGTTGGCCATTGGTTTTGCATAGATGTCCTTTATTATGCTGAGAAATTTCCCTTCTATACTGATTTTATTGAGAGTTTTTATCAGGAATTGGTGTTGGACTTTGTCTAATGCCTTTTCTGCATCAATTGAGATGATCATTTGATTCTTTTCTTTCCTTTTATTTATGTGGTGGATTACGCTGATTGATTTTCTAATGTTGAACCATCCTTGCATACCTAGTATGAATTGTACTTGGTTGTGGTGTATTATTTTTTTGATATGATGCTGAATTCTGTTGGCTAGAATTTTTTTGAGATTTTTTGAATCTATATTCATGAGAGATATTGGTCTGTAATTTTCTTTTTTTGTGGTGTCTTTGCCTGGTTTTGGTATCAGGGTTATGCCGGCTTCATAGAATGAATTTGGAAGTGTCACTTCTTTTTCTGTGTTCTGAAATAGTTTGAGTAGTACTGGTATAAGCTCTTCTCTGAATGTTTGGTGGAATTCTCTGTGAAGCCATCTGGGCCAGGGCTTTTTGTTTGTTGGGAGTTTTTTTTTTTTTTAATTACCATTTCAATCTCTTCTCTCATTATGGATCTGTTCAGATTTTCAGCATCACTTCGTGTTGGTTTAGGTAGGTAGTGTGTTTCTAGAAATTTATCCATTTCCTCTAGGTTTTCAAATTTGTTTGAGTATACTTTTTCATAATACTCTGTTATGATCCTTTTTATTTCAGTTGGGTCTGTTGTAATGCCCCCCATTTAATTACTTATTTGGATTGTTTGCATTCTCTCCTGTTTTTCTTTTGTCAGTCTGGCCAGTGATTTATCAATTTTGTCGATCTTTCAAAGAACCAACTTTTGGTTTATTGATTCTTTGTATTATTTTTCTAGTGTCTATTTCATTTATTTCTGCTCTGATCTTTATTATTTCCTTTCTTCTGGTGGCTGTGGGCTTTTTTTTTTTTGGCTGTTCTCTTTCTATTTGTTTGAGTTGTGTAGTTAATGTTTTGATTTTGTCCTTTTCTTATTTTTTTGATGTGTGCATCTATTGCTATAAATTGTCCTCTGAGGACTGTCTTTGCTGTATTGCGACGGTTTTAGTATCATGTGTTTTCATTCTCACTAGATTCTAGGTGTCTTAGTCATCTAGTGCTGCTACAACAGAAATACCTGGAGTGGATGACTTTAACAAAGAGAAATTTATTTCTTCAGAGTAAAGTAGGCTAACAATCCAAATTCAGGGCGTCAGCTCCAGGGAAAGGCTTTCTTTCTTTTTCGGCCTTCTCATCAATTTTCCCCCCGGCTAAGAGCTTCTCCACGTAGGGACCCCAGGTCCAAAGGACACACTCTGCTCCTGGCACTGCTTTCTTACTGGTATGAGGTCCCCAACTCTCTGCTTGCTTCCCTTTCCTTTTATCTCTTGAGAGATAAAAGGTGGTGCAGGCCATACCCCAGGGAAACTCCCTTTACATTGGATCAGGGATGTGACTGGGTAAACGTGGTATTACAGTCCTACCCTAATCCTCTTTAACATAAAATTACAATCACAAAATGGAAGCCAACCACACAATTCTGGGAACTATGGCCTAGCCAAATTGATAAACACATTTTGGGGGGGACATAATTCAATCCATGACATTCCACCCTTTGGCCCCCCCAAAATCACATCCTTGAAACATGCAAAACATATTCATCTCATCATATCATAGCAAAAGTCTTAACTCTAAGTCCAAAATCTGAGAATTCCTCTTCATCTGTGAAATCTAGAATACAAGTTATTTGCTTCCGAAGGTACAATGGCAGAACAGGCACAAGCTAGACACTTCCATTACAAATGGGAGAAAGTGGAGGGAAAGAAGAGATAACAGGTACCAAGCAAGTCAGCAGAACACATTACATTAGCCCTGAAGGCTTTGAAAATAATCCTCTGTTCTCTGAGACAATTTACACAATGGCCCTGCCCTCCAGACTCTAGGTGTTGGCCACAGTCTCTGAATTCTGAGTGGAGGCCCATCAGCCCTGGGCTTCAGTTCCGCCTTCCAGGCCCACTGGGACAGCAACTCTGCTCCCTTGACTTTAGGCGCACCATTCTCCCAGTCCATCAGAGTGACAACTCCACCCTTGGAAACACCAGAGGCCATAACTCCACACTTTGAAACCCCTGAGGTCATGGCCATACCTTTTGAGACTGAGGCAGCTCAGCTTCTTGTGTCCCTTGTCTCTTCAACTTGTTTTCTGGTTTCTTGGCCTCTCAGCTCCTCGGGCCTCACACCCGCATCTGCCCACCTGGGGCAAGTGTTCCAAAGCTCAGTAGCTCCACCAGTAAGTGCCCAGAGGCATCCCACTCTGCCAGGAAGCCTCCCGTGCTCAGGCACTCAGCTCTCTCACTCCGTGGGTCGGCTCCAGGGCTGTCTCTCACTGGTCTCCTGGTTCTGCTGCTGTTGGTTCTCTGCCGCTGCCACTTCTCTGCTGCTGCAGGTTCTCTGCTGCTGTTGGTCCTTTGATGCTGCCACTCCATGCAGGGACCCCAGGTCCAAAGGACACGCTGTGTTCCTGGCACTGCTTTCTTGGTGGTATGAGGTCCATAACTCTCTGCTTGCTTCCCTTTCCTTTTATCTCTTGAGAGATAAAAGGTGGTGCAGGCCATACCCCAGGGAAACTCCCTTTACTTTGGATCAGGGATGTGACCTGGTTAAAGGTGGTGTTACAATCCCATCCTAATCCTCTTTAACATAAAATTACAGTCACAAAATGGAAGCCAACCACACAATTCTGGGAATAATCACCTAGCCAAATTGGTAAACACATTTTTGGGGGGACACAGTTCAATCCATGACACTAGGAATTTTTTTATTCCATCTCTGATTTCTTCTATTACCCAGTGGTTTATAAGCAAGGTGTTATTCAGTTTCCATGTAACTGATTTTTTTTCCCTTGCTCTTCCTGTTGTTAATTTCTACCTTGATGACCTTGTGGTCAGAGAATATACTTTGAGTTATCTCAGTGTTTTGGATCTTGTAGAGGGTTGCTCTGTGGCCTGAAATGTGGTCTATTCTGGAGAACATTCCATGTGCATTGGAAAAGAATGTGAACTTTGTAGCTGTTGGGTGGAGTGTTGTATATATGTCTATGAGGTCATGTTGGCTGATTGTGCCCTTTAGGTCTTCTGCATCTTTGTCTAGTTGCTTTATAGATGTTCTATCCTTTACCAAGAGTGGTTTGTTGAAGTATCCTACTAGTGTTGTGGAACTGTCAATTTCTCTTTTCAGTGTTGTTAGAGTTTGTTTTATGTATTTTGGAGCCCTGTCGGGTTTGTAGATGTTTATTATGGTTATATCTTCATGATGGATCCTCCCCTTAGTCATTATATAGTGTCCTTCTTTGTCTTTTATGGTGGCTTTTGTTTTAAAGTTTATTTTATCTGAGATTAGTATTGCCACTTCTGCTCTTTTTTGGTAGCTGTTTGCTTAATATATTTTTTCCATCCTTTGATTTTTAATAAATTGATGTCTTGGTTTCTAAGGTGTGTCTCTTGTAGACAGCATATTGATCGATCCTATTTTTTAATCCATTCTGTCACTCTCCATTTCTTTATGGGTACATTTAGGCCATTTACATTCAGTGTAATTATTGATAGGCGTGAGTTTATTGCTAGCATTTTGTAGTGCTTTTTTTTTTGTGGTGCTGTTTCTTTGTTCTTCTTACTCTCCTGTGCTGAATTCCTTTTGTTTGTGGATTTTTTTTCATTTCTTTTGTTTTTGTAGTTTTTGTTTTTACTGAGACTTTATGTTTTTCTTCTTTATTTTCATGAGTAGGTTTGTTAACTTTCTTTGTGGTTACCTTGAAATTTACCCTTATCTTCCTAGGTTTGAGCTAGTCTATTACTACTTGGTATCACCTTGCCTTCCTCTCCATCAGAAGGTTCTATACCTACACTATTTATTCCCTCTTTTATTGTTCTGATGTTGTTGTCATTACAGATTAACCTCTGGCTCTTTGTTGTAATTCTTTTGGTTTTGAATAGTCCTTGAGAGTTCATTTCCTAGATTGGTATCTGGCTGATGGGGTCTTGCATCCTAGATTCAGCCAGTGGTCTGATGTTGTTTGTTCACAGATTGAAGGACTCTCTTTAATAAGTCTTATAAGTTTGGTATGGTTTTCACATAGTCCCTTAATTTCTGTTTATCTGGAAGTGACCTAATTTCACCATCATATCTGAATGAGAGTTTTGCAGGATATATTATTCTTGGCTGGCAAGTTTTTTCTTTCAAGGTTTTATATATGTCATCCCATTGCCTTCTTGCCTGCATGGTTTCTGCTGAATAACCCGAGCTTAGTCTTATTGGTTCTCCTCTGTATGTGACTTTTTGTTTTTTTTGAGGTGCTCTCAGGATTCTTTGTCTTTGGTTTTAGCGAGTGTGACTATGATATGCCTTGGTGATTTCTTTTGTGGTCTATCCTATATGGGGTTCATTGAGTTTCTTGGATGGTCAGCTTTTCATCTTTCATGATATTGGGGAAGTTTTCTGTCAGCAGTTCTTCAATGATCCTCTCTGCGTTTTCTGTTTTCTCCCCCTGTTCTGGAACTCTGTTCAGTTACAAATTTTTTTGTTTTTGATTGCATTCCACATAATTCTCAGGGTTTCTTCATTTTCTTCCTTTATTTTTTTCTTTCTGGTTTATCCTCAGAGTTGTATCCAAGTGTTTGTCTTCAATTTCACTCATCCTATCTTCCATCGTTTCAAACCTGCTCCTCAGCTCTTCCATGACACAGTCCATTTCTGAAATCTTGTTGTTTATCTTTTAGATTTCTGATTGTTGTTTTTGTATGACTTCTAATTGTGAATTTATTTTGGCATTTTGTTCCTGTATTATTTTCTTGAATCCTTCCATTTTTTTGTCTGTATTTTTCATGAATTTGTCTGCCTTTTCCATGAATTTGTCTATTTTTTCCTCATTTCTGTATGCTTTTTGCTTCAACTCGTGAATAATTCTGAATGTTAAAGATTTGAATTCCCTATCAGGTAGTTCTAGTGCCTTTTCTTCCACTGGAAAGTCATCTGGTGTTTTATTTTGGATGCCTACTGGAACCAGCTTGTCCTTTTTTAAAAATATATTTTGGTGTTTTCTGCCATCTTCAGGACATTCAGTAGTTATTTTCCTCATTTATTGATTGTATATTTGTTTGTTTCATCCTGCTTTTTTGTTTTATTTGGTTATGTCTGAGCAGACGTGCTGTGCATTCTTTGTTGTTTGCTCCTCTGTGGGCAGGATACTTTTCACCTCTTTCTCCAATAGGCAGGGTCAGTTGCTCAGGTATGATACTGCAGGGCAGGTCCAGTTGAAGGGGAGTTGCTGGGATGGGTTGTTTGTGGCACATACCAGGGATGACAGTGTGGACCAGCAATCAGTGCAAGTCAGGTTCCGGTAGGCCGTGCCTGTGCTGCCTTGGGGGTGTGATGTTCAGCGCATGTTGCAGGTAGTCAGGGAATAAGGGGAAATTGTGATGTGTGGAGCTATGATGGGTATGGGAAAGAGGAAAGAGAAGAGAGAGGAACAGGAGCCAAAAACATACAAAAAAAAAGAGTGCTAAGAAAGCTTGCCATTGGAGTGGAGAAATGAGAGACTGAGAAATGGAGAAAAACAAAAAGGAAAAAAAAGGAAAATTAAGAGAAAAAAAGAATAAATAAAAATTAGAAAAAAAAGAAAAAGAAAAGCCTCCAGGGATCCCACCAGTGCAGCTGCGAGGACTGGGGAGTTTGTTCCCAGGCCGTGAAGTACAGCCTGGCTAGAAGGGATAGAGTTGTCACACAGTGCAAAGTATTCAGGAA
Source organism: Dugong dugon (assembly GCA_030035585.1). Lineage (NCBI taxonomy): Eukaryota > Metazoa > Chordata > Mammalia > Sirenia > Dugongidae > Dugong > Dugong dugon. The sequence continues at coordinate 162,035,833 of CM057462.1, forward strand.
ACAGGAAGTGAAGGTAAGTATAGAGAGATGAGAAACTGAGAAATGAAGAAAGGCAGAAAGGGAAAAAGAGAGAAAAGAAAAAGAAAACAAGAAAAAAAGAAATGCTCCCAGGGATCCCATTGCACAGCTGCACAGACTGAGGGAGTAGCTCCCAAACTGTGAAGTACTACCTGGGTAGAAGGGGCTCCCAAGCCAATAAAAGAAAAAGAAAACAAACAAACAAATCAAAACAAACAAACAAAAGCTCCGGGGATCCCATCACATGGTGGCACAGGCCAGGCAGAAGTTCTACAGTTGAGTGGCATTTCACAGTCTTTCAGGAAGAAGCAAAGATGGCACATGGAGCCAGGTATTTGAGAGAAAGGAGGGGGAGGTGGTGAGAGGTATGGAAGAAACCAAAAGAAGGGGGGAAAAGCAACACCAGCAATCAACAAATGGCACTGGAGTTGGCCAGTGCAGGCAGGTGGAATCCAAGTAGCACAAGGGTGAAGGTGGTGCTTCCTGGCCAAGCGACTGTGGCTGCAGGAAGCAGAGGAGGCCAAGTGAGGGTGAAGAAGGGTAGGGAGTGGGAAAGCGTATATTTCTGGTTACCGGTTGTTCTGTCTCCTGCTGGTAGTTCCGTGAAGTTGCTTTCCCGTACTCCCTGTTCCCCAGTCTCCAACAGGATTCCAAGATGGCAGATCCATGCTGTGTTAGCTGATAGAGGACTTCTGCATGTATCTCCCCTTGCTCTCTGTTCTCTGTCAGTTTCTTATTCCATTCGGTGCTTGGCTGAGTTCTATATCTCTTCATTTTATGCTTAGGGTTTCAGGATTGATGTTTGTCTCTGTTTGACTTAGTTTTTTGGATCTCTGCTGTGGCGGGATGGCGTGGTGCTCCTGTCTATAGCACCATGTTGCCCAAAAGTCCTATCCTTTGATTTCTTGACTGCTGCTTCCGTGGGCAATGATTGTAGATCCAAGTAAAATGAAATCCTTGACAATGTCAGTCTTTTCTCCATTTACCATGATATTGTTTATTGTACCATTTGTGAAGATTGTATTTTCTTTATGTTGAGGTATAATCCATACTGAAGGCTGTCGTCTTTGATATTCATCAGTAAGTACTTCAAGTCCTCATTTCATTCAGCAAGCCAGGTTGCGTCATCTGCATATTGCAGGTTGTTAATTAGTCTTCACCTAATCATGATGCCGCACTCTTCACGTAGTCCAGCTTCTCAGATTATTTGCTCAGCGTACAGATTGAATAAGTATAGTGAAATAATGTAACCCTGACACAAACCTTTCTTGATTTTAAACCATGCAGTATCCCCTTGCTCTGTTCAAAGGACTGCCTCTTGGTCTATGTACAGGTTCCGCATGAGCATAATTTAGTGTTTTGGAATTCCCATTCTGTGATAGAAATGCTAAAATTATGCCACTAACGGTTCATGTAGCACAGCTGCGAGAGTCCTACCTGAAAAAACTGGGCATGTGAATGTACTGACCAGAGAGAAGACAGCACAGGAGACAGGAAGAGAGAGACTCAGATGTCCAGAGAAGGTCAGCAGTGGTAAGATCAAGAAACAGAGATGAGCAAAGTGACAGCGGACAACAGGAGAGGGTCAGCAGTGGTTCTGATTATATATGAGGTGATGGCCTAATTTCTGGAAATCTTAGAAGAAGATACCACCAAAAACTGGAGGTTCCACTTAAGTTACATATTTCTGGAAATTCTCAGAAATAGCAAAGTGAACATGGAGAAAAGTAAAAACCTTCTTACTACTCAGCAGTTGTGGGTATGAAGGATTGACATTTGGATTATTACAATAAATGTGACCCTGGGCTATAATTACATAAAACTGTCTATTTAAGCATGGTATAAGCAGACTCTAATTACATAAAACTTCCTTTTAAAGTAAACTTTCCCGTGAAGTACAAGTACTTACAGAAAAGCACACTAATCACAGATCTATAGCTCAATGTATTTTCCCAAAGAGAAAACACTGTGTATCAAAATCCAGACTAAGAAACAGGATACTATTATTATAATCCTAGAGATCCACCTCATGCTGTCTCCCAATTACTAGTCCCCACCCAAAAGTAACCACTAGCCTGATTTCTAAGTTTTTGAGCTTTATATAAATGGAAACACGCATAACTTTTTTATATCTGTCTTCTTTCACTCAACATTTTGTTTATGAGATTCACCAACGTTGTCAGGTGAGGTTGTGGTTCATTTATTCTCATTGTTGTATGGGATTCCATTATGACTATACCATTATTTTATTTATCCATTCTACTGCTGTTGGATATTTGTGTTATTTCCAGTTTGGAGTGCTTACAAATAGTGCTGCCATGGACATTCTAGAATGTACATTTGTTTTGGTGAACATATGATACATTTCTGCTGGGTATATACTTAAGACTGAAATTGCCAGGTCATAAAGCATCTGTATATTGAGTATACCATGGACTGCCAAAATAATAAAGAAAACAGTCTTAGAAAAAATACAACCAGAATGCTCCTTAGAAGCGAGGAAGGAACACTTAGGCTTGCTTACTTTGGACATGTCATCTGGAAAGACCAACTGCTAGAAAAGGACATCATAGCTGGTAAAGTAGAGGGTCAACAAAAATGAAAGAAACCCTCGATGAGATAGATTGACACAACAGCCACAACAATGGACTCAAACACACCAAAGATCATGAAGATGGTGCAGGGCTGGGCAACATTTTTCTTCTTCTTCTTTTTTTTTTTTTTACCTATGTTTAATTTTTTTTATTGTACTTTAGATGAAGGTTTACAGAACAAATAGTTTCTCATTAAACAGTAATACACATATTGTTTTATGACATTGGTTAACAACTCTTTCTAGCTTTTTAAGGAAGCACCAAATTGATTTCCAAAGTGGTTGTACCATTGTACATTTCCACCAGCAGTGTGTAAGTGTTCCAGTCTCTCCACAACCTCTCCAGCATTTATTGTTTTGTATTTTTTGGATTAATGCTAGCATTGTTGGTGTGAGATGGTATCTTATTGTAGTTTTGATTTGCATTTCTGTAATGGCTAATGATCCTGAACATTTCTTCATGTATCGGTTAGTCGCCTGAATGTCTTCTTTGATGAAGTGCCTGTTCATATCCTTTGCCCATTTTTTAATTGGATTATTTATCTTTGGTAATGTCTTTTCTTTTTCTTTTTTTTCCCTTTTGATGGATATAAAGGATACATAAAATTTTAAGTTTTATTTCCAGACCTGGTAGATTCCCTCGCATATACCTCCCAATTAGTAAGATTTTTCTTGAATGTTGCCAAATGGAGTCCTTAATATAAAGATCCAGATGAGTTCTTTCTTTCTTACAAGTTAAATATATTTGTAAAAAATTTGGGTAATAGAAAATGCCTTTCCTTGTTTTCAAGCTTTTACGTTCTGAATGCAAGAGCAAAAACAAAAATAACCTTTCTTTTCAAATACCTGGCCGTCTTTGCTTCTTCCTGAAAGGCTACAAAACACTGATTAACTGTGAAACTGCTTCCTGGCCCGAGCCGCCATGCTGGTAGGACCCCAGGGGCTTTCTTGTTCGTTTGTTTGTTTGCTCTGATTTGTTCTGTTTTGATTTGTTTGTTTTCTTTTTCTTACCTTGGCTTGGGAGCCCCTTCTAGCTGGGCAAAACAACACATCTTGGAAGCTACTCCCTTACTCTGCACAGAGGCATAGGGACTTCCCTGGGGGTGTTTCTTTCTTCTTGTTTTTTTTTTCTTTTTTTGTGTTTCTTTGTTTTGTCTTTCTTCGTTTCCAGTTTCTCAATTTATTCATTTTTTTATACCCTTTTTCCTTTTTTTTTCAATTTTGTTTTTCCTCATTTCTCAGTCTCTCAACTCTCCACTCCAATAGCAAGCTCCCTTAGCATTCTTTTTTGTTTGTGTGTATGTTTTTGTCTCCTGTTCCTTTCTCCTCTCTCTCATCTTTCCCATACCCATATTAGCTCCACACATCACAAACTACCACCTTCTTCCTGCTTACCTGCACAGTGCACTGAACATCACACCCACTAGCAGCACAGGCACAGCCTACTGGAACCTTCCCTGCTTTGATTCCTGGTCCGCACTGTCATCCCTGATATGTGCCAAAAACAACCCATCCCAGCAACTCCCCTTCAGCTGGACCTGCCCTAATGTACCATACCTGAGTGACTGATACTGCCCATTGGAGAAGGTGAAAAGTATCATGCCCACAGACGAGCAAACAACAAAGAATGCACAGAGTGCCTGCTCAGACATAACCAAATAAAACAAAAAAGAAGGATGAAACAAACAAATCTACAATCAATAAATGAGGAAAATAACCACTTAATGCCCTGAAAACAGCAGACAATATCAAAACATTTACAAAAACAGGACAGGATGGCCCTGGTAGGTGTCCAAAACAAAATGGCAGATGACCTTCCAGTAGAAGAAAAGGCATCAGATCTACCTGATAGGGAATTCAACTCTCTACTATTCAGAATTATCCAAGAGATGAAGCAAAAAGCAGACAAAAATGAGGAAAAAATAGACAAATTCATGGAAAAGGCAGACAAATTAATGAAAAATACAGACAAAAAATTGGAATAATTCAAGAAAATAATACAGGAATAAAATGCTAAAATAAATTCACAACTAGAAATCATACAAAAACAACAATTAGAAATCCAAAAGATAAACAATAAGATTTCAGAAATCAACAGTCATAGAAGGGGTGAGAAGCAGGTTTAAAACGATGGAAGATAGGATCAGAGAAATTGAAGACAAACACTTGGATACAACTCTGAGGAAAAATCAGAAAAAAGAACAAAGAAAAATGCAGAAATCCTGAGAATTATGTGGGATACAATCAAAAGAAAAACTCTGCCAGTAATCGGAGTTCCAGAACAGGGGGAGAAAACAGAAAACACAGAGAGGATCATTTAAGAACTTCTGACAGAAAACTTCCCCAATATCATGAAAGATGAAAAGCTGACCATACAAGAAGCTCAACAAACCCCATATAGGATAGACCCCCCCAAAAGAAAATCACCAAGGCATATCATAATCACACTCATTAAAACCAAAGACAAACAAAGAATCCTGAGGGCAGCTCAAGAAAAATAAAAAGTCACATACAGAGGAGAAACAATAAGACTAAGCTTGGATTATTCAGCAGAAACCATGCAGGCAAGAAGGCAATGGGATGACATATATAAAACCTTGAAAGAAAAAACTTGCCAGCCAAGAATAATATATCCTGCAAAACTCTCATTCAAATATGATGGTGAAATTAGGTCACTTCCAGATAAACAGAAATTAAGAGACTATGTAAAAACAAAACCAAACTTACAAGAATTATTAAAGGGAGTCCTTCGATCTGTGAACAAACAACATCAGACCACAGGCTGACTATAGGACACCGGAATGTACTAGCCAGATATCAACTTAGGAAATGAACTCTTAAGGGCTATGCAAAACCAAAAGAATTACAGCAGGGAACCAGAGAGGTTAATATGTAAATGACAACAACATCAGAACAGTAAAAGAGGGAATAAATTGTGTAAGTATAGAACCTTCTAATGGAGAGAAAGGCAAGGTGATACCAAATAATAATAGACTGCTTCAAACTTGGAAAGATAAGGGTAAATTTCACAATAACCACAAAGAAATTAACAAACATACTCATAAAGAGGAAAAACATAAAGTCTTAGCAAAACTAAGACCTACAAAAACAAAAGAAATGAAAAAAAAAATCCACAAACAAAAGTAATTCATCACAGGAGAGTAAGAAGAACAAACAAACGTCAGCACCACAAAAAAAGCACTACAAAATGACAGCAACAAACTCACATCTATCAATAATTACACTGAATGTAAATGGACTCAATGCACCCATACAGAGACAGAGAGTGACAGAATGGATTAAAAAAAAAGGATCCATCAATATGCTGCCTACAAGTGACACAGCTTAGAAACAAAGACATCAGTTTATTAAAAGTCAGAGGTTGGAAAAAAAGCATCAAGCTAAAGACTACCAAAAAAGAGCAGGAGTGGCAATACTAATCTCAGATAAAATAGACTTTAAAACAAAATCCACCATAAAAGACAAAGAAGGACACCATATAATGATTAAGAGGACAATCCATCATGAAGAAATAACAGTAATAAACATCTATGCACCCAATGACAGGGCTCCAAAATACATAAAACAAACTCTAACAGCACTGAAAAGAGAAATTGACAGTTCCACAATTATAGTAAGAGACTTCAACACATCACTCTCAGTAAAGGACAGAACAACTAAAAGAAACTCAACAAAGATACAGAAGACCTAAAGTGCACAATCAGCCAACTTGACCTCATAGACATATATAGAACACTCCATCCATCCAACCGCTACAGAGTACACATCCTTTTCCAATGCACATGGAACGTTCTCCAGAATAGACCACATCTTAGGCCACAGAGCAATCCTTGACAAGATCCAAAACTTTGAGATAATTCAAAGTATCATCTCTGACCACAATGCCATCAAGGTAGAAATTAACAATAGAAAGAGCAAGGAAAAAAATCAATTACATGGAAACCGAATAATACCCTGCTTACACATCACTGGGTAATGGAAGAAATCAGAGAGAATCAAAAAATTCTTGAATCAAATGAGAATAAAAACACATCATACCAAAACCTTTGGGACACAGCAAAGGCAGTCTCAGAGGACAATTTATAGCAATAGATGCACACATCAAAAAAGAAGAAAGGGACAAAATCAAAACATTAACTGTAGAACTCGAACAAATAGAGAACAGCAAAAAGAGCCCACAGCCACCAGAAGAAAGGAAATAATAAAGATCAGAGCATAAATAAATGAAATAGAGAACAGAAAAACAATTGAAAGAATCAACAAAACCAAAAGTTGGTTCTTTGAAAGAATCAACAAAATCGACAAACCACTGGCCAGAATGACAGAAGAAAAACAGGAGAGGACACAAGTAACCCAAATAAGAAATGAAATGGGTGACATTACAGCAGACCCAACTGAAATAAAAAGGATCATAACATAATATTATGGAAAACTATACTCCAACAAATTTGAAAACCTAGAGGAAAAGGATAAATTTCTAGAAACACACTACCTACCCAAACTGCAGCAAAGTGATGTTGAAAATCTAAACAGACCCATAACAAGAGAAGAGATTGAAAAGGTAATAAAAAAAAAAACAATCCCAACAAAAAAAAGCCCTGGCCCAGATGGCTTCACTGGAGAATTCAAAGAAGAGTTTGTACCAGTACTGCTCAAGCTATTTCAGAGCATAGAAAAGGAAGCAACACTTCTGAATTCATTCTATGAAGCCAGCATAATGCTGATACCAAAACCAGGCAAAGACACCACAAAAAAAGAATATTACAGACTAAAATCTCTCATGAATATAGATTCAAAAATTCTCAACATAATTCTAGCCAACAGAATTCAGCATCATATCAAAAAAATAATACACCATGACCAAGTACAATTTATACTAGGTAAGCAAGGATGGTTCAACATTAGAAAATCAATCAGCATAATCCACCACGTAAATAAAAGGAAAGAAAAAAATCACATGATAATCTCAATTGACACAGAAAAGGCATTTGACAAAGTCCAACACACATTCCTGATAAAAACTCTCAATAAAATAGGTATAGAAGGGAAATTTCTCAGCATAATAAAAGGCATCTTTGCAAAACCAACAGCCAACATCACTCTTAATGGAGAGAGGCTAAAAACATTCCCCTTGAGAACAGGAACAAGACAAGGATGCCCTTTATCACCACTCCTATTTAACACTGTGCTGCAAGTTCTAGCTAGAGCAATAAGGCAAGAAAAAGAAACAACGGGCATCTGAATTGATAATGAAGAAGTGAAACTGTCCCTGTTTGCGGATGATCTGATACCATACATAGAAAACCCTAAAGACTCCACAAGAAGTCTACTGGAAGTAATAGAAAGATTCAGCAGAGTAGCAGGATACTAGATAAACATACAAAAATCATTGGATTTTTATAAACCAATAAAGAGAACTATGAAAAGGAAATAAGGAATACAATACCATTTATTATAGCCCCCCCAAAAATAAAATACTTAGGAATAAATCTAACCAGGGATGTAAAAGACCTATACAAAGAAAACTACAAAACACTACTGCAAGAAACCCAAAGGGATCTACATAAATGGAAAAACATACCACGCTCATGGATAGCTAGACTCAACATAGTGAAAATGACAATTCTACCCAAAGCAATTTACAAATACAATGCAATCCCAATCCAAATACCAACAACATTCGTTAAAGAGATGGAAAAACTAATCATTAACTTTATATGGAAAGGGAAGAAGCCCCGAATAAGTAAAGCAGTACTGAAGAAAAAGAATAAAGTTGGAGGACTCACACTACCTGACCTCAGAACCTACTATACATCTACAGTAGTCAAAACAGCCTGGTACGGGTACAATGACAGATACATTGACCAATGCAACAGAATTGAGAACCCAGATGTAAGTCCATCCACTTATGGTCACCTGATCTTCGACAAGGGCCCAAAGTCCATCAAATGGGGAAAGGACAGTCTTTTTAACAAATGGTGCTAGCACAACTGAATGTCCATCTGCAAAAAAATGAAACAGGACCCATTCCTCATGCCATGTACAAAAACTACTTCAAAATGGATCAAAGACCTAAATATAAAGCCAAAAACTGTAAAGTTCATAGAAGAAAAAATAAGACTAATGCTACAGGCCCTAATACACAGCATTAACAGGATATAAACTATAACCAACCACACACAAACTCCAGAAGATAAGCCAGATAACTGGGATCTTCTAAAAATTAAACACTTAAGCTCGTCAAAAGACTTCACCAAAAGATTAAAAAGAGGACCTACAGACTGGGAAAAATTTTTCGATGGTACAAGTCAGACAAAAGTCTAATCTCCATAATCTACAAGAAAATCCAACACCTCTACAAGAAAAAGACAAATAATCCTATTAAGAAATGGGCAAAGGAAATGAACAGACACTTCACCAAAGAAGACATTCAAGTGGCCAAAAGACCCATGAGGAAATGCTCACGATCACTAGCCATTAGAGAAATGCAAATTAAAACCACAATGAGATACCATCTCACCCCGGCATTACCGGCACCAATCAAAAACACTGGAAATAGCAAGTGTCGGAGGGGCTGTGGGGAGATCCGAGCTCTTATGCACTGCAAAATGATACGACCATTTTGGAAAATGATATGGCACTTCCTTAGAAAGCTAGAAATAGAAATACCATACGATCCAACAATCCCACTCCTAGGAATATATCCTAGAGAAATAAGAGTCATCACTCGAATAGATGTACGCACAACTATGTTCATGGCAGCATTGTTCACAATAGCAAAAAGATGGAAACAACCTAGATGCCCATCAACAGATGAATGGATAAACAAACTATGGTACATACACACAATGGAGTACTATGCAACGAGAAAGAACAATAATGAATCTTTGAAGCATCTCATAACATGGATGAAACTGGAGGACATTATGCTGAGTGAAATAAGTCAATCACAAAAGGACAAATATTGTATGAGACCTTTATTGTAGAAACCTATGAAAAAGTTTACACACAAAAAGTAACAACCTTTGTTGTTTACCAGGGATGGGAAGGGTGGGGTGGGGGTAATACTAAATAGACAATAGATAAGTGCTAACTTTGGTGAAGGGTGAGGCAGTACACAATACTGGTGTAGCCAGCAAAACTTGTACAACTAAAGGTCATGGAAGCTCCATAGACACTTCCAAACTCCCTGAGGGACTGAATTGCTGGGCTGAGGGCTGTGGGGAACATGGTCTTGGGGAACATCTAGTTCAATTGGCATAACACAGTTTATAAAGATGGTGTTCTACATTCTACCTTTGTGAGTAACGTCTGGGGTCTTAAAAGCCTGTGAGCAGCCGTCTAAGATACTCCACTGGTCTCACCCCTTCGGGAGCAAGGAAGATGAAAAAACAAGATACAAGGAAAAGATTAGTCCAAAGGATTAATGGACCACAGCTACCAAGGCCTCCACCAGACTGAGTCCAGTACAGCTAGATGGTGCCTGGCTACCACCACTGACTCCTCTGACTGGGGTCACAACAGAGAGTCATGGACAGAGCTGGAAAAGGATGTAGAACAAAATTCAAACTCACAAAAAAAAGACCAGATTTACTGGCCTAACAGACTGGAGAAACCCCAAGAGTATGGCCCTCTGACAACCTTTTAGCTCAGTTGTGAAGTCACTCCCGAAGTTCACCGTTCAGCCAAGGATTGGACAGCCTCATAAAACAAAATGGGACTAATGAGGCACAGCAGTCAAGGGACAAGGACTAGAAGGTAAGAGGGGACAGGAAAGCTGGTGATAGGGAACATTAGGTTCAGAAGAGATAGTGTTGACTTGTGGGGTTGTTAGCCATTGTCATAGGCCAATATGTGTACTATGTTTAATGAGAAACTATTTGTTCTGCAAACCTTCATCTAAGGTACAAGAAAAAAAAAAAGAATTGTCTGTGTGAGATCAAATTGACAACAGCAACTCAAAAGGTTTGATGGGAAGCCTGGGGGGCAGTGAGTTGAAGATAATGGTGATGAAATAATTTGGAAAAGGACAGTGAGAATAGCAGCACAACTGGAAGAATGTAATCAATGTCACTAAACTGTACATGTAGAAACTTTTGAAATGGTGTAACTTTGGCTGTGTATATTTTCACCAAAAAAAAGTCCAAGGTCGAGAAGGGAGAGTGTTGACATGTCATGGGGTTGTTAGCCAATGTCATAAAACAGTATGTGTACTGACTGTTTAATGAGAAACTATTTGTTCTGTAAACCTTCATCTAAAGTACAATAAAAATAAATTTTAAAAGTAAAAAAAAAATAAAACCAAAAGGCAGGTATAAGGGTGATCAATACAAGAACTTCTCCTTCCCCTCCTGAGCTTGTTCAGTAATAAGATATCTGCAGAAAAGTTCAATGCTCATATCTTTTTTACTAGAGCACACGATGTCCCTTCAGATGTCTGGGTACAATAGCCTAACATATGGACTTTTATTTTAGTCTACACATTCCAGAACAGTGAAGATTATCACTGGAGACCTGCAGCCGGTATTAATGGGAGGACTACAAGGCTTTTCTTATAATTGATCTTGAAAGGGAAGACTGTTTTTTCATAGACAGTTCCTCTAGAGACAGCCATGTTAATTTAAGTGGAAATAATCTATTCTGACCAAATTACAGACTAAGAAGGAAATCTAGCGGTGGCACAGGGATTTCATGAATTCCTACTCTAGAGATCAATGTGCAAAATGTGTTTGATTGGTTTTCTCTATTATCACCCTTGGCTTAGAGCTTTTTAATTCTGCAGAACAATTTTTGCCTTTACATTAATCATTGACTTAGCTGTATCAGAGCATTAGCATACTTGAGCTGGAGTATTAGCATTAAAAGGATTGTGAACAATAGGAGAGAGTATCCATTATCTACAGATTTATTGGTTTTAGCTGATTTGAAAGACCGGATTCTGCAACATTGCCTGAATATAATTTTTTTTTTTTTTTACTTTTATAAACTGAAATTGGGTTTATGCATTTAGGCAAACATGGGCTTCATCCTCCCACTGGGGGTAACAGGACAGTTAGGAAATCACAGATGTAAAACATAGCCATGTTAATCAGGAAGCCCATGAAATGGACCTGAAAAGAAGTTATCTGAAAACTTTTAAGAATTATGTTATGTTATTAGTATTTCCTCAGGGTTGGTTAGGTATATTAAGACTTGTGGGAAACTTTGGGATTAGCAGCAAGGAGAAAATTATGGGTATAGCTACCCAATTTGTGCATGAAGGGCTTTCTCTTAACAAATCTTGAATTCACAGATTAGGTATGATAATCTTGTTCCTCAAGCAGACTATAAATCTCTGGAGGGCAGGGACCATTTACTCACTCGGAAAAATTGCTTATCACCTGCTACATGCTGGGAATGGTAAGATGGTGCTTCCTGCTGTCAGATCTTTCTAATACCAACCTCTTGTCTGAGTCCCTGACTAGTTCCTGCTCTCAGACTCTTGGGAACTATATTCTGCTTCTCTAGAGACATCCTGTACTTTTTGCTGAGCCTTCAGGATGCCAATCATTTGTTTGGACTAGCACCTACAGCTTGCCTGAACACATGTTCTGCCTAACTGGCCTTTCTCTCTGCACCTGGAGCAGGTCTACCACTCCTCTTCCAACTGACCTCCTCAAGTGTTGTGTTTATTTCCAGGTTCTAAACTCTTCTAGGATGCCCCTCTCAACTCTTTTCTGCCTGTCACTTCGTTCATAAATGCTTTCATTCTGCAAATGTTTATTGAGCTTCTATTTAGTTCCAGGTTCAGTGCTGGGTGCTGAGGATGTAAACACATTTATGATTACTAGACTGCTAAGGAAAACATGGGCATGTGAATAAATACATGCAAGAAAATGTTACAGGTGCCTCAATACAGGCGTCCATGAGATACAGCGGAGCAAGAAGGGGCAGGTTATCAGTTCTTCCATGAGATTAGGGGTGGGCAGATAAGATTTCGTGAGGGTCAGTTTAAGTGTCTTAGTTATCTAGTGCTGCTATAACAGAAATACCACAAGTGAATGCTTTAACAAAGAGAAATTTATTCTCTTACAGTTTAGGAGGTGAAACGTCCACATTCAGGGTGCCAGCTCCAGGGGAAGGCTTTCTGTCTCCGTTGGCTCTGGGAGAAGGTCCCTGTCATCAATCTTACCCTGTTGAGGAGTTTATCAGTGCAGGGACCCTGGGTCCAAAGGGCACTCTATTCTGGTTCTTGTTTCTTGGTGATATGAGGTCCCCATGTCTCTCCGCTCGCTTCTCTCTTTTATATCTCAGAAGAGATTGATTTAAGACACAGCTTAATTTTGTAGATTGAGTCTTTCCTCATTAACATAACTGCCACTAATCCCACTTCATTAACATCAACACATGGGAAAATCACATCAGATGACAAAATGGTGGACAGTCACACAATATGGGAATCATGGCCTAACCAAGTCAACACACATTTTGGGGGGACACAATTCAATCCATAACAATATGATAAATTTGCTTCTTTAAATTCCTTCAAGAATATTTTATCATTTTCAGAGTACAAGGTCTACACTTTTTTAATTAAATTTATTCTTAAGCTTTTTGGGAATAAAATATTTATTATAAATGGAATTGTTTTCTTAATTTCATTTTCAAATTATTCATTGCTAGTATATACAAGGAGCCCTGGTGGCGCAGTCGTTAGGAGCTTGGCTGCTAACCAAAAGTTTAACTCCTTGCCGTCGAGTCGATTCCAACTCATAGCAACCCTGTAGGACATAGTAGAACTGCCCCATAGGATTTCCAAGGAGCAGCTGGTGGATTTGAACTGCCGACCTTTTGGTTAGCAGCCAAATGCCTAGCCAAAAGGCAGCAGCTGGAAGCCCTAAGGGGCAGTTCTCTATCCTATGGGATTGCTATGAGTCGGAATTGACTCGATGGCAATGGGTTTGGTTTGGTTTTAGTGCATAGAAATATAATTAAGTTTTGTGTATTAATCTTATATCCTGTAATCTTGCTGAACTTGTTTATTAGTTCTAGTAGTTTTTAGTCAGTTCTTTAGGGTGTTTTATATGCAAGATCACGTCATCTGCAAATAGAGATAGTTTACTTCTTCCTTTTCAAACTGGAGGCATTTTATCTCATTTTCTTGTTTAATTGCCCTGACAAGAACCTCCAGTATCCAGAGCAATGTTGAACAGAAGTGGTAAGAAAGGGCATCTTTTTCTTGTTCCTGATCTTAGGGGGAAAGTATTTAGTCTTTTACCATTGAGTATGATGTTAGCTCTTGGTTTTTCATAGATTATCCATTTGAGGAAATTCCCTTCTATTCCTAGTTTGTTAGTATTTCTATCATGAATGGGTATTGGATTCTGTCAAATGCCTTTCTGCAGCTTTTTTTTTTTTTAATACCTCTGTGATAAATCTTTACTTACCATAAAAACTTCCAAATAGTCTTCACTTTTTGTTCTACTGCATACATTTTGGAATTAGCTCATGAAGTCCTACAGAAAACCCTATAGAGGTTTTAATGGCAATTGCTTTGAACTTAGAGAGTAATTTGTGCAGAATTTATATGATTATAATATTGAGTCTTGTTGTTCTTTAACATTACTAGCGTCTTTATGGTTTTAATAAAATTTTTATCATTTTCTGTTGAGATTAAAAAAATTTATCCTTTGTTCTATTGACATGCTACATTAAAGTAATTAATTTTTGGATATTAAACCAACTGTGCATTGCAGGGATAAATCTCACATGGTGAACATAATTAAAACCACTGAATTGTACACTTAAAAATGGTTGAAATGGCAAGTTTTATATTATATATATTTTACTACAATAGAAAAATTAATAAGGACAGAAATTACAATGGCCAGACTCAAGGTAAATAGAAGTCAATAGTTTATTTTGATAATAATAATAATAACACCCATGTTGCAGGAGCACAAGTTATGTGGTAGGCATTGTTCTAAGTTCATGCATTTATTTTTTTATTAACCCTTTATTTATTTATTTATTTATTTAAAAACCCTTCTGTTGTTCAACAAACTTCACAACAACTCTTATCAGGTAAGTATTATCATGTCTTCATTTTATAGACGAGGAAGCTGGGGCTTAGGGAGGCAAAATAACTTTTCCAAGGTCACAAAGCTATTAAGAAGCAAAGCCAGAATCAGCTTGGCCTCATTCTGCATTATTATTGTTATTATTATTGTTCTTAATCATTACTGATGTTATTATAAGATGAATGTGTTAGGTAACAAGTCTTCATGGGTCTCTCACATTTCTGCAGATCTTGGGAGCAGAGGAACTGGCAACCTTTGTTCCAGACTCTTTTTTAAGGCTATTTGTATAATGAATAGCCTTGGAAGTGAGACATAGAGTCTCCCTCCAGAGAAAAACCAGTTGCCAAGGAATAGATTCTGACTCATGGTGACCCCATGTGTGTCAGAGTAGACCTGTGCTCCATAGGGTTTTCAATGGTTGATTTTTGGGAAGTAGATTGCCAGGCCTTTCTTCTGAGGAGCCTCTGTATAGATTTGAACAGTCAGCCTTTTGGTTAGTAGCCAAGCACTTCACTGTAAAACACACAAGGATTCCTCCTCCAGAGCAAAGGGCACGTTTATTTACTGTCCAGTATAATACAGATAATATCTCCCAACTGGGCAAAGGTCAGCCTGGCTTACTGTCCTTTATAAAAGATTTAGGTTCCCTAAGCTCACAGTTCTTCTCTTGTAATGCAACTTATTGCATATCCAGGTGATACCTGGCCTTCTTCATGTAGCCCTGTGGGAATTGGGATTCAGTGCAAAGGCTGATACTCTGGCTACTGCTAATGTTGTGAGAAATAAAGTCCTTTGTCTCCGACTCTGCGATCTTAGGTCCTCTGCCAACATCCACGACATTGCAGGAAGTTAACTTGTGTGTAAAATCTCAGACCTTCACAGGCCTGGAGAGACATACCATGACTGGAAGATTTAATACTGTAAGGATGTTAAAAAAAAAAAAATCTGTTGCCATTGAGTCAATTTCTCCTTATGGTGACCCCATGTGTTACAGAGTAGAACTGCTCTATAGGGTTTTCTTGTCTGTAATCTTTACAAAAACAGAACAGTAGGCCTTTCTTCCAAGGCGCTGCTGTGGTGGGGAGGGGTTTGAACTACCAACCTTTAGGTTAGTTGTTGTTGTTGTGTGCTATTTAGGTGATTCCGACTCACAGAGACCCTATATGACAGAGTAGAACTGCCCCATAGGGTTTCCAAGGAGTGGCTGGTGGATTTGAACCACCAACCTTTTGTTTAGCATCCTGAGCTCATAATCATTACACAATCATGGTTTGTAGTCAAATGCAAACCATCTGCGCCACCCAGGAACCTTGTAAGGATATTACACTTCTCAAATTAAGTTAAAATTTTCACATCATCCATATGGAACTTTTGATTTTTGAACTTGGTAAAATGATTCTTAGATGCAACTGGAAGAATAATTAGCTAAATATCACTAAGAATTAAAAAATAAAGAAATAAAAAATAAATAAAGAAAATAAAAAATAAAAAAAATCGCTAAAGAATTAAAAATAAATAAAGAAATAATAAATAAATAAATAAATAAATCAAGAAAGAGAATAATTGCCACATCAGATGTTAAATTACTCATAAGACTACAATAATTAAAACACTGTGGCTCTGACATAAGAAAAGATAGTCAAATCAATGGCATAGAAAGATTAGCTCTGAAACAGATCCTACTACACAGAAGAAAAATATCAAAAATCAATGGTGGAAGCTTGAACTAATGAATAAGTGGCAGCTCCAAAAAACTAGTTAGACATTTTGGGGACATATCAATTTAGAGATTCACGTGATAACATCAATATACATTTTTTGGTGGATAGGATTTAAACACAAAGAATCATAATAAGCTCTTAACCCAGTGCCGTCAAGTCAATCCTGACCCATAGCGACACTGTAGGACAGAGTAGAACTGCACCATAGGGTTTCCAAGGCTGTATATCTTTTTACAGAAGCACACTGCCACATCTTTCTCCTGTGGAGCAGCTGCTGAGTTCGAACCGCTGACATTTTGGTTAACAGCCCAGAGCTTAACCACTGTGCCATCAAAACAAAAAAAATAAACCTGTTGCCATCTAGTCAATTCCAACTCATAGCAACCCCGTAGGACAGAGTAGAACTGCCCCGTAGGATTTCCAAGGAATGCCTGGTGGATTCAAACTGCTGACCATTATGCCACCAGGGCCAGGCTCCTCATGTTAAGCCATTAGCAAATAGAAACAAATCCTGGAAGAGAGTCTGATCTCTTCCGGAGAAAGAACATTTCAGAATATCTATCACAAGTTTTTTTTTTTTTTAGTGTTTTTTATTGTGCTTTAGATGAAGGTTTACAGAACAAATAGTTTCTCATTAAACAGTTAGTACACATATTGTTTTATGACAATGGTTAAACCCCACAACATGTCATCACTGTTCCTTCTCAACCATGGGTTCCCTATTAACAGCTTTCCTGTCCCCTCCTGTCTTCTAGTCCTTGCCCCTGGACCGTTGTGCCCCATTAGTCTCATTTTGTTTTATGGGGCTATCTAATCTTTGGCTGAATGGTGAACCTCGGAAGTGACTTCATTACTGAGCTAAAAGGGTGTCCGGGGGCCATACTCTCAGTGTTTCTGCAGTCTCTGACAGGCCAGTAAATCTGGTCTTTTTTTGTGAGTTAGAATTTTGTCCTATATTTTTCTCCAACTCTGTCCAGGACCCTCTGTTGTGATCCCTGTCAGAGCAGTCAGTGGTGGTAGCGAGACACCATCTAGCTGTACTGGACTCAGTCTAGTGGAGGCCGTGGTAATTGTAGTCCATTAGTCCTTTGGAGTAGTCTTTTCCTTGTATCTTGTTCTCTTCGTTCTCCTGTGCTCCCGAAGGGGTGAGACCAGTGGAGTATCTTAGATGGCTGCTCACAGGCTTTTAAGACCCCAGACGCTACTCACCAAGGTAGAATGTAGAACACTTTCTTTATAAACTATGTTATGCCAATAGAGCTAGATGTTCCCCAAGACCATGTTCCCCACAGCCCTCAGCCCAGCAATTCAGTCCCTCAGGGAGTTTGGATGTGTCTATGGAGCTTCCATGACCTCGCCTTGTACAAGTTGTGCTGGCTTCCCCGGTATTGTGTACTGTCTTACCCTTTACCAAAGTTACCACTTACTTATTGTCTATTTAGTATTCCCCCCACCTTTCCCATCCCTCGTAACCAACAAAGATTGTTTCCTTTGTGTGTAAACTTTTACATGAATTTTTACATTATCGGTCTTATACAATATTTGTCCTTTTGTGATTGACTTATTTCACTCAGCATAATGTCCTCCAGTTTCATCCATGTTATGAGATGCTCCACAGATTCATCGTTGTTCTTTATTGTTGCATAATACTCCATTGTGTGTATGTACCATAGTTTGTTTATGCATTCATATGTTGATGGGCATCTAGGTCGTTTCCATCTTTTTGCTATTGTGAACAATGCTGCAATGTACATGGGTACGCATATGTCTATTTGTGTGACAACTCTTATTTCTCTAGGATATATTCCTAGGAGTGGGATTGCTGGATCGTATGACATTTCTATTTCTAGCTTTCTAAGGAAGTGCCATATCATTTTCCAAAATGGTTGTATCATTACGCATTCCTGCCAGCAGTGCATAAGAGTTCTGATCTCCCCGTGGCCTCTCCAACGTTTGTTATTTCTAGTGTTTTTGATCCGTGCCAGTAATGCCAGGATGAGATGGAATCTCACTGTGGTTTTAATTTGCATTTCTCTAATGGCTGGTGAATGCGAGCATTTCCTTATGTGTCTGTTGGCTGCTTGAATGTCTTCTTTGGTGAAGTGTCTGTTCATTTCCTTTGCCCATTTTTTAATTGGATTATTTGTCTTCTATCACACGTTTTAAATGATCATATCCTTTGATCCAATAATTTAACTAAGAGAACCAATAAATAAATAAATAACGGTTGCCATCGAGTCTATTCCAACTCTTGGAGTCCCTGGATGGTGTAAATGGTCAACACACTCTACTGTTAACCAAAAGGTTGGGAAGAAAGGGCTGGTGATCTACTTCTGGAAAATCAGCATTGAAAGCCCTGTGAGCGCAGTTCTACTCTGACACACATTGGGTTGCCATAACTAAGAGAATATAAACTGTATCTGTTAGAATTAGGATTTATGGATCTAAGACCACTATCTTGTTATTACTGCATGCACAGAATGGTAGGCATTCAATAAATACATGTGAAATAAATGAAAAAAATAACTGTTGCACAAGAACTTAAAGATGTATGTATCAGGATGTTGTTGCAGCTCTGTTTGTGTAACTCAGTTGCCGGCGGTCACTTGATATTTAAATAAGGTTGGCTTGAGAATACTGTCTCATGCCCAGAGGGATGTTAATTGCCTTACCCTTAACTTCTATGAGTTTTAGCTATTTTATTTTCTCATAGTTACTACTTTGTTGCTCAGAGTTCCAGCTCTGCTGGAATTCTTAATCTCACTTGCACCTCGACTCTTACAGATGGTTTCATCTCTTTAATCTGAACCAAAATAGATGGAAAACCTTTCCTCAATTTTCCATCTTCTGAAAACAAAACAAATCAACAAAAAAACTCCCAAAGTAGCAACTTTTACAGATTTGAGATGACAAATGAAAGTTTTACAGCCTCATAAATTATCCCATCCAAAAACTAATATTAGACAATTAGACATCCTCATCTGTAAAAGTCCTCAGGCTGCTCCACCATGAGGAATTTCTACTGGCCACCTTCCCATGGGGTCTGGTGTCTTGCATGTCCCTTGACCTCCTCTCTTCATCTCAAAACTTTCCTCACATCTTACCAGTTCTGTATTTTCAGGGCTTGTTTCTCCTTGGACTATATATGTCGTTGTCAGGTGCCTTCGAGTCATTTCCAACTCACAGCGACCTCATATACAACAGAAAGAAACTCTGCCTTGTTCTGCGCCATCCTCACAATGGGTTATTACATTTGAGCCCGTTGTTGTAGCCACTGTGTCAATCCATCTTGCTGAAGATCTTCCTCTCTTTCACTGACCCTCTACTTTACAAAGCGTGATGTCCTTCTCCAGGGACTGGTCCCTCCTGATAATATGCCCAAAATATGTGAGATGAAGTCTTGCCATCCTCACTTCTAAGGAGCATTCTGGCTGTGTTTCTTCCAAGACAGATTTGTTTGGTCTTCTGGCAGCCCATGGTATACTCAATATTCTTTGCCAGCATCATAATTCAAAGGCATCAATTCTTCTTTGGCCTTCCTTATTCATTGTCCAGCTTTCACACACATATGAGGTGATTAAAAATACCAGGACTTTGGTCGGGTGCACCTTAGTCCTTAAAGTGACATCTTTGCTTTTTAACACTTTAAAGAGATCCTTTCAGCAGATTTGCCCAATGCAATGCGTCCTTTGATTTCTTGACTGCTACTTCCATGAGCGTTGATTGTGGATCCAAGTAAAATGAAATCCTTGACAACTTCAATCTTTTCTCCATTTATCATGATGTTGCTTATTGGTCCAGTTGTGAGGATTCTTGTTTTCTTTATGTTGAGGTGTAATCCATACTGAAGGCTGTAGTCTTTGATCTTCATTAGTGAATTCTTCAAGTCTTCTTCACTTTCAGCAAGCAAAGTTGTGTCGTCTGCATAACACAGGTTGTTAATGAGTCTTCCTCTAATCTGATGCCCTGTTCTTCTTCATATAGTCCAACTTCTTGGGTTATTTGCTCAGCATATAGATTTAATAAGTATGGTGAAAGGATACAGCCCTAATGCACACCTTTGCTGATTTTAAACCACTCAGGGATGGTCAAAATGCCTCACTTTGTTATGCAGAGCAATTTTGGTTTTCCTGCCTTCCCCAGACCCAGAGTTATCTGTGCATATCAGAAGCTTTGATTAGATAATATACTACCACCACTAGGAGTTGCCTGTCAAGTTGAATAAGACTGATGGTGACCTCATGTCAGTCAGAGCAGAACTGAACTCCATAGGGTTTTCAATGGCTGATTTTTCAGAAGTAGATTGCCAGGCCTTTCTTTTGAGGCACCTCTTGGTAAACTCGAACCTCCAGCCTTTTGGTTAGTAGCCAAGTGTGTTAACTGTTTACACCAACCAGGCTAGACTACTAAAAACCAACGAGTTGCCGTTGAGTCAGTCTGGACTCATGGCAACACCATGTGTGTATGAGTAGAACTGTGCTCAACACGGATTCCAATGTCTGATTTTTCAGCTACTCAGAGGACCACTGATTTGACCTCAGACTTTACCAATACAGAAAAATGGGTAGAGGTTTCCGCATTTCAGACTTTCTTTTCTCTTTTACCCATTAAGATTTACAAGTAAAAGGGAAGTAGTATAAATATTTCTTTTCCTTTTCATATGAAATATGCCTTTCCTTTCCTCTTAAAAGGCAGAAGTGGTACAGACAGTTTGGGTTTTAAATAATATTTTTTCACCCAGCTACATTCATAGTAGTAAGAAATTGGAAATAATCCAAGTGAGCATTAATAGAAAATATCAGGTTAAATAAATAATATTACAATTAATTTTAAACATGTAATAGATCTAGATGTTCTGAAATGGAAAGATGACCAAGCCCTACTATCAAGTTTTTTTCTTTAAAAAAAAAAAAAAAGAAAAAGCAAGCAGATTTCAGCAAAGCATGTACTATAGTATGAAACCACCTGGCAATGTTTTGGTACGTGCCAACCATGCGGCTAAGCATCTTACAATGCACAGGAACATCCCCAAAACAAATAATTCTCAAGTCCAAAATATCAACAGGGCTAAGGTTAAGAAACCCTGTTCTAGAGAAATATACACCAAACCCTTAATAGCTGGTATCTCCAAGAACTGAACTATGGCAGAATTTTACCGAAGAGCTCAGCTGCTAACCAAAAGGCCAGCAGTTCAAATCCACCAGCCTCTCCTTGGAAACCCTATGGGACAGTCCTACAGGGTCTCTGTGTTGGAATCGACTCAATGGGAATAGGTTTGGGTTTTTTTGGTTTTAATATTGGATCAGGAGCCCTGATTGAGCAATAGCTAAGCGCTCCGCTGCTAACCAAAGGGTCAGTGGTTCAAACATACCAGCCCTTTTGTAGGAGAAAGAAGTGGCCGTCAACTTCCATAAAGATTATAGCCTTGGAAACCCTAGGGGGCAGTTCTACTTTGTTCCAGAGGGTCGCTATGAGTCAGAATCAACTCGACAGCACACAACAACTAGAACAAATGAGTTATTAGAGTCTCTGTGTGGTGCAAATGGTCAAGCATTCGACTATTAACCAAAAATTGAAGGTTTGAGCCCCCAGAGGCACCTGGGAAGAAAGTCCTGGCCATCTTCTTCTGAGAGGTCAGCCTTGAAAACCCTGTGGAGCACAGTTCTACTCAGCATACACATGAGGTCACCACGAGTCAGAATCAACTTGACAGCAACTGGTTTAGCGAAGCATTGGTAGTTTAGTGGTAGAATTCTCGCCTTCCATGTGGGATACCAGTGTTCAATTCCTGGCCAATTCACCTCATACACAGACATCACCCATCTGTCAGTGGAGGCTTGTGTGTTGTTATAACGCCGAACAGGTTTCAGCAAAGCTTCCAGACTAAGATGGAGTAGGAAGAAAGTTCTGGTGATCTACTGCAAAAATCAGCCAACAAAAACCTTATGGATCACAACAGTCTGATGCGCAACTGATCATGGGGATGGCGCAGGACTCTGCAGCTCTTCCTTCTGTTGTGCGTGGGGGCACCATGAGTTGGGGACTGACTCAGCAGTGGCTAACAACAATAACATACCTTTCTAAGTCATTAACTTCTGTTTGCATTTCTTTTAACGAGCTTACTATGATCAGAAAATTTTCTGAAAAGCTATAAGCAGTTGTAAAAGATCGCACATACAAAAAATTAATACATTTAATCAAATTACATAGAGGATGAGCAGACAGGGAGAGGGAAGGGCCAGAGCATCTAAGAGACAGGTGGCTTGCTCTCAGAGGACTCTGAGCTCAGGTAAGAACCAGCCCTCCCTCCAAACAGAGGAATTTCCTCCTGAGAGCACACCTCATCCAAGGTCAGTATTATCTTGAGAAGATAATAAAGGTAGCGTTGGAAGGGCAGGGGTATAGATGTGAAAGCTAGAGTTATTCCATGCCCTACATCACATCCACAGTCCTGGGGGGTGGGGAATGTAACTGTTAAAATCTTGATAGAACATTAAAACAAAACAAACAAACAAAGCTATTACTGTCAAGTTGATTGCCACTCTTAGAGACCTCATATATTACAGAGTAGAACTGTTCGATATGGTTTTCTTGGCTGTAATCTTTTACAGAGGCCCCCTAATGGTGCAGAGATTAAGCACTCAACTGGTTGGTGGTTCAAACCCACCCAGTGGCTCTGCGGAAGAAAGTGCCGTAAAGCAACTAACAACAATCTTTTCTGGAGGTTCCTGGGTAGCTCAAATGGTTTGCACTCAACTATTACCCTAAAGGAGCCCTGGTGGTGCAGTGGTTAAGTGATACAGCTGCTAGCCAAAAGGTTGGTAGTTCAAATCCACCAGCTGCTCCTTGGAAACACTGTGGGGCAGTTCTACTCTGTCCTATAGGGTCACTGTGGGTTGGAATCAAGCCGACGACAACAGGTTTGGGTTTTGTTTTTGTTTTTGTTTTTTTTTGTACTAGCCTAAAGGTTGACAGTTGAAACCTACCCAGCAGTACCATGGAAGAAAGCCCTGGCAATCTGCTTCCATTAAGATTACGGGCAAGAAAATCCTCTGGACTAGCTCTACTCATGGGGTTGCTATGAGTCAGAAATGACTCCCCAGCAGCGGGCTTTTTTTCTTTTTTTTCTTTGATGGGGGATTTTAAGGGAGCACGTCACCAGCCTTTCTTCCACAGCGCTGATGGGTGGGTTAGAACCACCAATTTTTAAGCTAGTAGTCGAAGGTAAACCCTTTGTGTTACCCAGGGACTCATATAGAACTTAAAAGTATACGTGAAATAGAAGTTGTGGTGCTATTCGTTCTTCCACAATGTAAATTTTGCTTTGGGAAGGGGCGGGAGGGAGGGCAAGGCGGTTTTGTTAAACCGGAATCTTTTGAGCGCCATCTGGTGGACAGATTTCCATTATCAAGTAGACGTGCTTCCCCTTCCCCCACATTTTAGACACACTATGCCAATTCCTGGAGCGCTGGTGGTGCAGTGGTTAAGGGTTTACCAGCTAACCAAAAGGTCGGCAGTTCAAATCCACTAGCTGCTCCTTGGAAACCCTATGGGGAAGTTCTACTCTATCTTATAGGGTCTCTGTGAGACAGAATTGACTTGAGGGCAATGGATTTGCTTTTTTTTTTTTTTTTTTATGCCAGTGCCTAGCAGCCCTGGTGGTGCAGTGGTTAAGTGCTTGGCTGCTAACCAAAAGGTTGGCACTTCAAATCTACCAGCTGCTTCACAGAAGAAAGAGGTGGCTTCTGTAAAGATTGACAAGCTTGGAAACCCTATGGGACAGTTCTACTCTGTCCTATAGGGTCAATATGAGTCAGAATCAACTCGATGACAATGGAGGCATTTATGCCACTGCCTACATTTTAAGTTCCTCTACATAAAGTTTCCCCATACCTTGAGCAGTTGGCACTAATTGCAAACCATTTGAGCCACTGATGGACCCCCAGAAAAGACTGTTGTTAGTTGCTTTACAGGTCTTTCTTCCACAGAGCCACTGAGTGGGTTTGAATCACCAATGACTTGCCTGTCAGTTTGTCATACTGTGGTGGCCTGTGTGTTGCTGCGATGCTGGAAACTATGCCACTGGTATTTCAAATACCAGCAGGGTCAGGTATTTTAGCAGAGCTTATAGACTAAGACAAACTAGGAAGAAGGACCTGACAGTCTATTTATGAAAAAACTGGCTAGTGAAATCTTTATAAAAAGCAGGGGCACATTGTCTGATACATTCGGGAACATTGCTGGAAGATGAGCCCCTCAGGCTGGACGGCACTCAAAATATGACTGGGGAAGAGGCGCCTCCTAAAAGTAGAGTTGGCGTTAATAATAGAGCAAAGCTTTCAGGACCTTCACTTGCTAACGTGGCATGACTAAAATGAGAAGAAACAGCTGCAAACATCCACTAATAATAGGAATGTGGAATGTACAAGGTATGAGTCTAGGAAAACTGGAAGTAATCAAAAATTAAATGGAACTCATAAAGATCGATACCCTAGGCATTAGTAAGCTGAAATGGACTGGTATTGGCCATTTTGAATCAGACAATCATGTGGTCTACTATGATGGGAATGACAACTTGAAGAGAAATGGCATCGCATTCATCGTCAAAAAAAGAACAGTTTAAGGTCTATCCTGAAGTACAACACTGTCAGTGATAGGATAATATCCACACGCCTAAAAGGAAGACAGTTAATACTACTATTATTCAAATTTATGCACCAACCACTAAGGCCAAAGATGAAGAAATCGAAGATTTTCCCAACTTCTGCAGTCTAAAGTTGATTAAACATGCAATCAAGGTGTGTTGATGATTACTGGTGATTGGAACATGAAAGTTGGAAGCAAAGAAGGGTCGGTAGTTGGAAAATATGGTCTTGGTGATAGAAATGACACTGGAGATGACAGGATAGAATTTTGCAAGATCAATGACTTATTCATTGCCAATACCTTTTTCAACAACATAAGCGGCGACTATACACGTGGACCTCACTGGATGGAAAACACAGGAATCACATTGACTACATTTGTGGAAAGAGATGATGGAAAAGCTCAATATCATCTGTCAGAACACAGCCAGGGGCCGATTGTGGAACAGACCATCAATTGCCCATATGCAAGTTCAAGTTGAAGCAGAAGAAAATTAAATCAAGTCCATGAGAGCCAAAATACGACCTTGAGAATATCCCACCTGAATTTGGAGATCATCTCAAGAACAGATTTGATCCATTGAACATTAATCACTGAAGACCAGAAGAGTTGTGGGAAGACATCAAGGACATCATACATAAAGAAAGCAAAAGGTCATTAAAAAGACAGGAAAGAAAGAAAAGGCCAAAATGGATGTCAGAAGAAACTTGGAAACTTGCTCTTGAACATACAGTAGCTAAAGCAAGTGGAAGAAATGACAAAGTAGAAGGGCTGAACAAAATATTTCAAAGGGCAGCTCCAGAAGACAAAG
Source organism: Dugong dugon (assembly GCA_030035585.1). Classification (NCBI taxonomy): domain Eukaryota; kingdom Metazoa; phylum Chordata; class Mammalia; order Sirenia; family Dugongidae; genus Dugong; species Dugong dugon. The sequence continues at coordinate 162,061,702 of CM057462.1, forward strand.
TAAAATATTATAATGAAATATTAAAAGACCTGGGCTTAGAAAACCAAAAGGGAAGAACATGCTTGGCATTTCTCAAGCTGAAAAACTGAAGAAAAAATTCAAGCCTCTAGTTGCAGTTTTGAAGGATTCTACAGGGAAAATACTGAACGACATATGATACATCAAAGGCAGATGGAAGAAATACACAGAATCACTGTACCAAAAGGAATTGTTTGACGTTCAACCATTTCAGGAGGTAGCATATGATCAAGAGCCAATGGTTGGAGGAAGAAGTCCACTGGAGGCATGGGTGAAAAACAAGGCTCCAGGAATTGATGGAATACCAACTGAGATGTTTCAACAATCAGATGCAGCACTGGAGGTGCTCACTCGTCTATGCCAAGAAATTTGGAAGACAGCTACCTGGCCGACTGACTGGAAGAGATCCATATTTGTGCTCATTCCAAAGAAAGGAGAGCCAACAGAATGCGGAAATTATCGAACAATATCACTAATATCACACACAAGTAACATTTCACTGAAGATCATTCAAAAGCAGTTGCAGCAGTACATCAACAAGGAACAGCCAAAAATTCAAGCCAGATTCAGGAGAGGATGTGGAACGAGGGACGTCATTGCTGATGTCAGATATATCTTGGCTGAAAGCAGAGAATATCAGAAAGATGTTTACCTGTGTTTTACTATGTGAAGACATTCGACTGTGTAGATCATAACAAATTATGGATAACATTTCAAAGAATGGAAATTCCAGAACACTTAATTGTGCTCATGCGGAACCTGTACCAAGAGGCAGTCATTTAAATAGAACAGGGGTTGTATCCTTTCACCATACTTACTCAATCTGTATGCTGATCAAATAATCCAAGAAACTGGGCTATATGAAGAAGAACTCAGCATCAGGATTGGTGGAAGATTAATTAACAACCTGTGATAGGCAGATGGCACAATCTTGATTGCTGAAAGTGAAGAGGACTTGAAGCACTTACTGATGAAGATCAAAGACTACAGCCTTCAATATGGATTACACTTCAACATAATGAAAACAAAAATCCTCACAACTGGACCAATAAGCAACATCATGATAAATGGAGAAAAGATTGAAGTTGTCAAGGTTTTCATTTTACTTGGCTCCACAGTCAACACCCATGGAAGCAGCAGTCAGGAAAGTAAATGATGCATTGCATTGGGTAAATCTGCTGCAAAAGACCTCTTTAAAGTGTTAAAAAGCAAAGATGTCACTTTGAGGACTAAGGTACACCTGACCCAAGCCATGGTATTTTCAATCACCTCATATGTGTGTGAAAGCTGGACAATGAATAAGGAAGACCAAAGAAAAGTTGATGCCTTTGAATTATGGTGTTGGTGAAGAATATTGAATATACCACGGACTGCCAGAAGAATGAACAAGTGTGTCTTGGAAGAAATACAGCCAGAGTGCTCCTTGGAAGTGAGGATGGCGAGACTTCGTCTCCCGTACTTTGGACATGTTATCAGAAGGGACCAGTCCCTGGAGAAGGGCATCATGCTTGGTAAAGTAGAGGATCAATGAAAAAGAGGGAGACCCTTGACAAGATGGATTGACACAGTGGCTGCAACAATGGGCTCAAGCATAATAATGGTTGTGAGGATGGTGCAGAACCAGGCAATGTTTTGTTTTGTTGTACGTAGGGTTGGTATGAGTGGGAATCAACTAGACAGTACCTAACAACAACATATTTGGGGGCTTTTGCTACAGCAGTTTAGCCTTTTCTAATTAATATAAAAATTGGTACCTGGAGATGGATCCTGTCATAAAAAGACCTTAAGTATGTAGCATCAACTTAGCAGTCAGAGATAAGTAACAAGGACGTAGATATTGTCAACCAGAAATCTGTGAGCCTCGGCAAATTGTTTTCAGCAATAACTTGGAAGGCTGATCACCCTCCCTTCTTTGCTCCTAAAGAAAATTTGATGTCTCTGTCTTTCGACTATGTTCCACAATACAAATCACTACTATTAAATACTTTTGACACTTAATTGTTTCTGTTTTCTCAGAATATTAGCTTAACAGAGCTGTTTATCCCCGGCATCTAACACAGTGCTGAGCCTGTGTTGGATGAACAAATAAATAAATATGTAGTAAATGAATGAAGAGGGAATTCTTTTCTGAGGCTCGGACTGCAAAAGACTGACTGCAAGCACATGGAAACTTCAGATGTTGGGAGACCCTTCCATTTGTTCTAATCTATGAGACTCATGTTGGTCATCCATCTAGGCAAGTCACCAATGAGCCAGAGCTTCAGGACAGACTGGAAACACCAGGTAGTAAATTCGAATCTTTGCTGGCTCACAATGTCACAGCTGGCCCAGGGAAACTTTCCTTTGTTTTCTGCCTCAGTTTTCTTTCTATAAAAAGGACCATGATTAAGATCCAGGACAATAAAAAACTTCATACTGAGATTATATACAGGAAGCAAAAAATTAAAACTAAAAACAATTTTTAAACTCAAAATATCCTTTGTAATAGATCTATATTTATTTTAAAACATACACTGGTCAGAAGAGATCATGATATCTTTTTGTTGTTGTTGTTCCTCTAATTCCTATGTTATTAGACCAGAAAGAGTAAATTATTCGGAAAGTATAGGACAAATAACTGGAGGACTAAACTGTGTATCATAATAGCTCTCAGCTACTAGCTGAAAGGTTGACAATTTGAGCCCACCCAGAGGCACTCCAGAAGACAGGCCTGGTGATCGGATTCTGAAAGGCCACAGCCTTGAAAACTCTATAAAGTAGATCTGCTCTGCACATGTAGGGTCACCATGAATCAGAACCAACTTGACAGCAACTAAGAAAAACATCATTAGGTTCTACAAAAACAACATAAGAATAACATAACAAAAATCAAAATAAAAGAAAAAAATTGTTTGTATTCCTACTATCTTACAGTGTTTTAATATTTATATGTTTTGTCACACACTTTATTCATATGTTTGCCTATTTTTTTAACAAAAGTGTAATTAAACACACATGCATATCTTATGTCCCTACAGGCTAGACACACTAACAATAATCGAATAATATTTCTCTGAGTCCACCTCTACATGTCCTACAGAAATCGGTCTCTTCAAGTCCCTCCTTACTAGTTCTTCAGTCCTCAGGAACTAATCCTCCCAGCTATCGTGTGTCATCTGCCATTTCCCTCTCCTTTTTCAGGGTCTACCTCGGAAATGTCTTCTATTGTTGATGCTGCCACAGAAACCTCAGGAACCTCTGAAGCTGCCCACCTCCTCCATGGGGTGGTGCCCTCTCCCATTCTTCTTCATTTAGGCAGTGAAGGATGGTTCAGCTCTTTGGTGAGCTAACAGTACTCCATCACCAAACCCTCTGTATTTAGGATCAAGGACACAGGCTTTCAAGCAGCAAACATGGGCTATCAATGTCAAATGAAAAGATTTTAGTGATACGGCACTTCTGATTTTTCCAGGCTTTTTGCTGCTGTCCATTCTTCCTCGAACATCTGTGAGTCCATGGAATTTGAAGAGGACAAACTAAGTGGCAGACAGCAGACTCTTCTCATAATTTCCTTCTTCTTCTTTGCTAACTCTTTGTTCCTGGGCTGAGTTTATGTCACTTGCTTCTCTTTTCCTTAAGATGAAGTTTGACATAAGAGGCTCCTCAGTCTCATCTACAAAAATAGTCCAGGTGGGTCTTTTCAGAAAGGCCTATGTATGTTTAAAGCCTTGAGTGTACACAATACTGGGGAAGCCAGCACAGCTTGTACAAGGAAAGGTCATGGAAGCTCCAAAGACATATCCAAACCCCCTGAGGGACTGAATTGCTGGGCGGAGGGCTGTGGGGACCATAGTCGCGGGGAAAATCTAGCTCAATTGGCACAACACAGTTTATAAAGAAAATGTTCTACATTCTACCTTGGTGAGTAGCATCTGGGGTCTTAAAAGCTTGTGAGCAGCCATCTAAGATATTCCATTGGTCTCATTCCTTCAGGAGAAAAGGAAAATGAAGAAAACAAGATACAAGGGAAAGATTAGTCCAGACGACTAAAGGACCACAACTACCACAGCCTCTACCAGACTGAATCCAGTACAACTAGATGGTGCCCAGCTACCACTGCTGACTGCTCTAACTGGGATCACAACAGAGGGTCCTGGACAGAGCTGGAGAAAAATGTAGAACAAAATTCTAACTCACAAAAAAAAAGACCAGACTTACTGGCCTGTCAGAGACTGGAGAAACCCTGAGAATATGGCCCATGGACACCCTTTTAGCTCAGTAATGGAGTCACTCCCAAGGTTCACCGTTCAGCCAAAGATTAGACAGCCCCATAAAACAAAACGAGACTAATGGGGCACAACAGTCCAGGGACAAGGACTAGAAGGCAGGAGAGGACAGGAAAGCTGGTAATAGGGAACCCAGGTTTGAGAAGGGACAGGGTTGACATGTCGTGGGGTAGTTGACCATTGTTATAAAACAATGTGTACTAACAGTTTGATGAGAAACTTTTCTGTAAACCTTCATCTAAAGTACAATAAAAAAATAAAAAAAAGCCTTGAGTGTACACAGCTTAAGGTGTCTGGGCCTCCTGATAGGTCCCTAAGTAGCACAGTTTGTGCTCAACTACTAATTGAAAGTTTGGCCTTTTGAACTCACCCAGCAATGCCACAGAAGAAAGGCCTGGTGATCTGCTTCCATAAAGATTACAACCAAGAAAATCCTATGGAACAGTTCTACTCTGTAACACATGGGGTTACCATAAGTCGGAATCAACTCTGCGGCTTCTACCAAAGATAACCAATGCAACCAGGAGCTTCTTACTCATTATCAAACAAAACCTTAAGTGATAGTGTGGGTTGTGGCTCAATTAGCAGCTGCTCAGACCAAGCAGAACCTGCCCCCTCCTTGTCCATTGTCCTCAAAGTGCTACACGTGGCTCAAGTCAGTCAAACCCGGTTTACTAGCCTACATGCAAAGAAAGAAACACAATTTATCTTAACATGCCTGCACACCATGATAACCTATGTAGTTCATAACGTTTGTGTGTACTTCCTTGTGAGAGACGGTATAAAAGGTTCCGCTCTCTTTGTTCAGGGAGCTTGATTCGAGGTATACACATCCTTGCTGCTTGCCTGCGTGCTTGCAATAAACGCTCTTCCTCCCTCCTCACCTCCATGTGTCTTTATTGAGGAGAAGCCGCACCGAGCAGGACCCGCTTTGGGTAACACAACCTACTGCGTGCTAGACACTGGGCCATAATAATTGAGGTTAACATTTATTGAGCAGTTACTACGTGCTCGGTATATACATTTTTCTGTAAATATTTCTTGACAGTTGAATGGACCCAACTTCCTTGGATGGCCTGTGGAAGACTACCCACACTTTCATTGCTCCTGCTGTATGTTGTTGTTGTTAGGTGCCGCTGAGTCGGTTCCTACTCATAGCCACTCTATGTACAACAGAACGAAACACTGCCCAGTCCCACGCCATCCTCACAACTGTATGATGGTGTGTTCAGTGATGTCTCCCCAGTCTTGCCAGCCCCAGCAGAAGAAGGGTTGTGAAGAACGTGATTGCTTGCCAAATACAGTTCCCCTGAGGGAAAGGATCACTGGAGAAGCAGAGCATTATTAATTTTCCCCTAAACGTCACAAACTAGTCTTTCTACTCTCTGCATAATTATTTGTGGTCTCCTGTTGACACTCAGGGTTTGGGTAAGATTCCAGTTTGCAAGCTGTCTTTTTGCTCTCTGCTATGTCTCATCACCAAACTCATGACAATGCATCGCATTCCATTCTAGAGCTATCCACAGAATAGGGCTTCTGGTCTCTTAATGAATTTTTGCCCCCCCCCCCCCCCCGAGTTTTGCCAGATTTGTTTGTAACAGCCTTTCAATTATCCAAATGGATTGGGAATGATGCCTTTGTGATCATTCTCTGTCCAAAGCAGCTAGATACAAAATATATAATAATAACTAGCATTTCTTGAGTATATTGCTTACAAACTGTTTCCACATACATTATTATACCTGATCCACCCTCATCACAGGAGTCATTTGGATGACTTGTTCACATGCTTGTTAGAGTAAAATGATCAAATTTGAATTTAATCTATTTTCCTCATCCTACTCTCTTGTTGGGGACATTGTTGGTTCAGTGATAAAATTCTTGACTTCCATGCAGGAGATCCAGGTTCGATTCCTGGTTAATGCACCTCATGCACAGCCCCCACCTGTCTGCCAGTAGTGGTTTGCATGTTGGTATGATGCAGAACAGTTTTCAGCTGAACTTCCAGACTAAGATAGACTAGGAAGAAAGGCCTGGCAATGAACTTCCAAAAATTAGCTAATGAAAATCCTATAGATCACAATGATCTGATCCACAACCCATGATGGGGATAGCGCAAGACTGCCCAGTGTTTTGTTCTGTTGTTCATGGGGTCGCCATGAGGTGGGAGCCAAATCGACAGCAACTAACAGCAATAACAAGTCTCTTGTCACAAAGGTAATTGTCATTGAAAAGATCAAAAGGCATTCAACAGGCAGTGACAGTAAGAGAAACTAAAGGACCGAACAGTAGAGGAACAGGATCAAAGGCTCCTCGATATTTTATAATGGAATGGCTGTCGACATGTGCACACCTAAATCTCGCTTAGATATCTCAGATAAAACCCCACCACCTGACAGTGACGTCACTAGGCAGGTGTAGGCGTGGGGAGAAGGGGTGCAGACTGCATCCCCTGACACTGTCAGAGAGGGTGACACCTCAATGACCCCAGGGTGCACCGCGGTGGCGGTGAGTGGGCCGGTGCTACTGGAAAAGGGGCTGTCAAGGCAGCAGCATCACTACGGTTGGTGTTGTACCGGTCATTCAGTGCGGTTAAGTCTTCTTACTTCCTCCTTGCCCCCTCCCCCGTCAGTCACTAGGGTTGGTGTCATCCAGTGTGATAACTCATCACCTCCCACCCACCCCCACCCCCCATCCCCCACCAGTCAAGGTGCAGGCGGCCAGGCACTTTGCTAGCCATTGGGAGGAGAGGCGGATTTCCGTCTTGGCCAATGGGAGAGGGGAGGAGCTTTGGGGAGCTACCCTGCAGACAGGGCTTAGCCCCGCGGGGGAGGAAGGTGGCTGGACTGGACCAGGCTGCTCCGCCTACGTGGAGGGGGGAGGTTGCTGGCTGGCTGGCTGCCCACAGGCGTGACTTGGGGGGGGTGGATATTGACACCGTGAGTTACTGCACTGGGTGGCTCCAACCCTAGTGACGCCACGCCACTGCCACCTGATACACTATCTACTTCAGTGCTTCCCTATCTCCTTTTGATAATGTGCACACTCCTTAGATTGCATATCTTTTCCTGACCTCGACCCTGCCAATCCATTCTCCTTGGTCACTGCTCATCACACTCCCTCACAGCCTACACTCTAATATTGCTGATCTACGTTCAGTTTTCCTGAATGTCGTGGCTTCTCACGGATTGGAACCCTTGGCAGGAAGTGTGGTTTATTCACTACAGCCAGCGCTCCAGTGATCTTTCAATATTCAGCTCAGTGTCCCTGGCATCAGAAACTTCCTTAGCCCAGCCAGGCCCACCCAGCACCTCAGCAGAGCTCTTTTCCAACTGTTGCGAAATATTGTCTCAGATTTGCAGGTCGGTGCTGCCCACACAGTGTGAGTCCCTTAGGGATGCAGATTCTTTCTTATTTGCATAGCTCCTGATATAGTTTAACTGGTCAATAAATGCAAATAATCAAATGAATAGTCACAAGTATGCCTGAACTTATTTGTTGGACTTGTATTTTAAGAACTTTTTATAACTTTGTGTTATTGTTAGGTGCCAGTTGATTTGGACTTACAGTGACCCCATGTGACAGAGTAGAACTGCCCCATAGAGTTTTCTTGGCTTTAATCTTTACAGGAACAGATTGCCAGGTCTTTTTCCCATGGCGCCACTGGGTGGGTTCCAACTACCCACCTTTCGGTTAACAGCCGAGCACTTATCAGTTGTGCCACAGGGCTCCTTTATAATCTTGTACACATGGGCAAAGCAAGAAGCGACACTGGGCTAAAGGAAAGGTCAAGAAATAAAATGACCACAAGAAAATCAAGTTCAGTGAAAACGGATATTGAATAGCAGAAAATAAATGTTCATCTTTGAACACCTTTATTATTTTTTTCTTATCAAATAAATACTCCTAAACATATGCAGGGCAAGAGTGGCTCTTTTTTCTCATCAGTAATAACAAGTAACAGTTGTTTAGGGCTTGTGTTTTCAAAGCATTTTCACATCCATTTTTTTTTTTAGGACATGTTTGTACAACTCTGTTTTTCAGATGAGGACACTGAGTCACATGCTACTGTTGTTAGGTGCAGTCGAGTAGATCTCAACTCATAGCGACCCCATGTGACAGAGTAGAACTACCCCATAATGTTTTCTAGGCTGTAATCCCTATGGAAGCAGATTGCCAGATCTTTCTCCCACAGGTCCACTGGGTGAGTTTTCAAACCGCCAAACTTTAGGTTAGCAACCAAGCGCTTAATCATTGTGTTACCTGAAGCAGGTCCTGCTCGGTGTGGCTTCTCATTAATAAAGACACATGGAGGTGAGGAGGGAGGAAGAGCATTTATTGCAAGCATGTAGGCAAGCAGCAAGGAGGTGTATACCTCAAATCAAGCTCCCTGAACAAAGGGAGCAGAACCTTTTATACGGTCTCTCACAAGGAGTATATACAAACATTACGAACTACATAGGTTATCCGGGTGTGCAGGTGCCGTAAGAAAAATTGCATTTCTTTCTTTGGCATGTAGGCTAGTAAACCGGGTTTGACTGGCTTGAGCCACATGCAGCACCTTGAGGACAATGGACAAGGAGGGGGCAGGTTCTGCTTGGTCTGAGCAGCTCCCAATTGAGCCACACCCAGTGCTATCACTTAAGGCTTTGATAACCTCTAAGCAGCTCCTGGCTGCATTGGCTATCAATTGTGCCACCAGGGCTCCTACAGAGTCACATAAGAAGTCATTTATCAAAGATCATATAGCCACTATGTAGCCAAACTGAGTGTCTATCAACTTACGTTTTTAACTAAACATGGTTTCAAGTTATTGGGACGACTTCTGATTGTTAGAGTGCCAACATGTACTACTCTATCTGGCTATTAAATTTCCTTAGAATCTCTGCCTTCAGGGGAATGCAGAAACAAACTGCTTTTCTGATTAAATTAAATTGAATAGTGACTGGTTTTGTAGGTACTTGGAGCAAGTTGCTAATGGAAATATAATCATGTGTTCAAGTCTAGAATTGACCATTTAGCTTGTCCCCCTGCTGCCCCCCACCCCCAACAGCCTGAACTCCATGTCAGTCTCTAAATTAAAAACCTCTCCATGACATGAAGGCTTTTCCATGACTACTTTTGCAACCTAATCTCCTTTCTTCCCCAACCAGAAGCCTCTGCTACAGCCAAACCAGGCTCCCCTACCCCCACTCCAGTCTATGCACATTGTTCCTTTGACACCTGTGGAACTCAGGTCTGAAAAGGTTCATCCTTCTTCACTGCCTATCCAATCATATCCCTTCTTAAAGGCTTAGCCCAGGCATTTCATGAAGACTTCCGGGAATGCTAGCCCCCAGTGATCTAGCTCTCCTCTAAGCTAATCACTGAACATATGGCCCATTCCACTTGGTGCTTAATAGCACTGATAACAACAACAACAACAACACAGTGCCTTATTACAGTTTTTGTATCCTCAACATTTATTATAGCTCATAGCGAAGCCTTCAATAAATGCTTGTTGAATGAAAGAATAGGAGTAATAACGACTTCTGTTTTTCTTTTAATCTTTTAGTGCCAGACTGAGGAGCCCTGGTGGCCCAATCCGTTAAGCGCTTGGCTGCCAATCGAAATATTCGTGGTTCAGATTCACCCATTAGCTCTTCAGGAGAAAAGACCTGGTGATCTGCTCCCAAGAAGGTTACCCATTGCTGTCAAGTCAGATTTACAGCGACCTCTCTAAAGTCCTATGAGGCAGTTCACCCTGTCACATTGGGTTGCTATGAGTCGAAAATCAATTCGAGGGCACCTAACAACAACAACACTGCCAGACTCAGCTTGAACTCTCAATGAAAACTGTTTTAAGACTGTCACAGACCCTCAGCCCTGTGTCTGTAGTGCCTAATGAATGAAGAGACCTCGCTCTTGATTTAAAAGTGGGCCCATGATATCAGAAATCTAATTTGTAATTCTGATGGTATAGTTCCATCCTAAGGCCGTTCCCAGAACTTCCTGCACCCTTCTCTAAATTTAGTCCTGTCTTTTCTATGTCTGATTCCCCAAATAGACTGTAAGCTCCTTTGGCCTCCACCAGACTGAGTCCGGCACAACTTGCCCAGCTACCACCGCTGACTGCTCTGATAGGGATCACAAAAGAGGGTCCCGGACAGAGCTGGGGATAAATGTAGAACAAAATTCTAACTCACAAAAAAAGGCCAGACTTACTGGTCTGACAGCTACTGGAGAAATCCTGAGAGTATGGCCCCTGGACATGCTTATAGCTCAATAATGAAGTCACTTCTGAGGTTCACCCTTCAGCCAAATATTAGACAGGCCCATAAAACAATAATACACATAGCTCAACTATGTAGACGAGACTAAATGGGCATGCCAACCCAGGGACAAGGATGAGAAGGCAGGAGAGGACAGGAAAGCTGGTAAAAGGGAATCCAAGGTCGAGAAGGGGAGAGTATTGACATGTCATGGGGTTGGCAACTAATGTCACAAAATAATATGTGCATTAATTCTTTAACGAGAAACTTGTTTGCTCTGTAAATCTTCATCTAAAGTACAGTAAAAGAAGATTTTTTTTTTAAAAGGTAAGCTACTCTGGAGGAGAGCGTGTTAATACTATTAGGTTCCCCTACATTGCCAATCTTGCACAGCACTTTGCACTTAGGCACATAATCAGTGATTGTTAACTAAATAAATGCCATGCTGTTATGCACAGCTGCATTCTGTAGTGGGTAAAGATTGACCTTGGCATCACAAGACTTGCACTCAAGTTCCTGGTGTACCACTTCCTAACTTTGGACAAGTTAGGCAGCATCTTTGTATTTACCCATGTAATTAATCATTTCCGTATAATTATCAATTATCACATCTTTGTGTAGATCTCTATATCCATGTGGCATCATTTTCTTTCTGCCTGAAGGGCTTCCTTTCATATTTCTTATAGTGAAAGTCTGCTGGTAATGAATTCTTTCAGCTTTTGTATGTCTGAAAAAGTCATCTTCCCTTCTGAAAGATGTTTTTGCTGGTTATAGAATTCTAGGTTGAAAGATTTTCTTTTTTCTTTCAGTACTTTAAAGACACTGTTCCACTTTCTTCTGGCTTGCATACACATCAATGTTATCTTTGCTCCTCTGTAAGTAACATGTCCTTTTTTCTTCTGTTTGTTTGTCTCTGGCTACTTTTAACATTTTTTCTGAATCACTGTTTTTAGCAACTTAATAATGTGATAGTGTAGTTTTCTTAATGCATCTTGTGCTTTGGGTTCATTGAGCTTCTTGGATCTGTTGGTTTATAATTTTCATCAAACTTGGAAAACTTTGGCATTGTTACTTCAAAATTTTTATTTTCTCTCTTCTTGCCCCCTTCCCCCCCACCACTTTCAAAGACTACAATTACATGTATATGAGGCCACATGAAGTTTTTCAATAGCTCATTGATTGATGTTCATTTTTTTTTTCCAGGATTTTTCTCTCTGTGTTTCATTTTGGATACTTCATATTGTCACGTCATCAAGTTTACCAATCTTTTATTTTTAAATATCTAATCTGTTATTAATCCTACTCAGTAACTTTTTGTCTCAGAAATTGCAGTTTTCGTCTTTGAAAGTTTGATTTTTTTTCTTAATCTTCCATATCTGTACTTACCATGTCAATCTTTCCTTTAGTCTTTTGCATACACAGGATGCAGTTATAATAATTACTGTAATGTCCTTGCTTCCTGTCTTGGTCATCTAGTGCTGCCATAACAGAAATACCACAAGTGGATGGTTTTGACGAAAAGAAGTTTATTTCCTCACAGCCAAAGTAGGCTAAAAGTCCAAATTCAGGGCGTCAGCTCCAGTGGAAGGCTTTTTCTCTCTGTCGGCCTTCTCATCAATGTTCCCCCAGACTAGGAGCTTCTCGGCGCAGGGACCCCAGTCCAAAGGACACGCTCTGCTCCTGGCACTGCTTTCTTGATGGTATGAGGTCCTCCTGTCTCTCTGCTCACTTCTGTCTTTTATATCTCAAGAGATTGCCTCAGGACACAATCCAGTCTTGTAGATCCAGTCCTATCTTACTAACACAACTGCTACCCAACCTCCCTCATTAACATCATAGAGGCAGGTTTACAACATACAGGAAAATCACACAGTACCAGGAATCATGGCCTAGCCAAATTGATACACACATTTTTTGCAGGACGTAATTCAAACCACGACACTTCCAAATTCTATAATGTCAAGTTTTGGGTTGGTTTCCATTGATTGATTTTTCTCCTTAGTATGGGTCATATTTTCCTACTTCTTTGCATGCTTGGTAATTTTTAATTAAATTGTATATATTATGAATTTTATCTTGCTGCATACTGGCTATTATTGTATTCCTGTAAATATTCTCAAGTTGTTATGGGACAGTGGTTAACTGGAAACAGATTCTTTCAGGTATTTCTTTTAAGATTTGTTAGGCAGAATCAAAGCAGTGTTTAGTGTAGAACTAATTTTTCCCTACTTCCGAAGTAAGACCCAGTGTCCCATGAATTATTACGGTTTCTAGTCTGGCTGGTGGGAAAAGGAACTATTCCTGGCCCCGCGCAAGTTCTAGAGATTGTTTCCTCTAATTCTTTAGGTTATTTCCATGGCATCAGTTAGTTTTCTCACATCCATGCAATGGGCCGTACTCAACTGAAAACCCAAAGGGGCCCTTATTACAGATCTCCAGAATTATGTCTCTATTCAGTTCTCTCCTCTCATGCATCATGACTTTTAGCTACCTTGGCATATCTCACCTACCACTTCATCTCCTTAACTCAGGGAAACCACTCGGCTCCATCTGGGCTCTCTGTCCCTGCACCATTGTCTGGAAACACTCTGCAGACAGTAAGCTGGGCAACAATAGAGCTCACCTTGTTTGTTTCCTATCTCTGAGGGATCACTTTTCTTTGCTGCCTGGTGTCCAGTGTCTTGAAAATCATTGTTTCACGTATTTTGTTTAGCTGTTTCAGGTGGAAGGGTAAACTTGGACACTTTTGCTCTATCTTGGCTGACAGCAGAAGTCTGAGGCAGCTTCTTTGAACCTCATCTTTGAAATGGTGTTGATAATATCAGTCCATTCTACTTAATTGGGTCATTATCATTTTGTGAACTATAAAATTCCTACATTAATATGAAATCTTTTTGAGTAGGTGAAATGTGCATACAAATAATGCTGAGAGAAGTTATATTATGAACTCATCAGTAATTTGCACCTTAGCGGGGATATGTTAATCAGAGCCTTTACTAAAACACATTCAAAGTTGACAGCCAAATTGGCGGTATTGACCTATTTTTTTCCCAATCTTTTTTGCTCCTCATGATACAAGATAGAGATTAGTGACCTGTCATGGACTGAATCGTGTCCCCCAAAAATATGTGTATCAGTTTGACTAGACCATGATTCCCAGTATTGTGTGATTGTCCACCATTTTCTCATCTGATGTGATTTTCCTATATGTTGTAAATCTTATCTGTATGATATTGATGAGATGAGATTAGTGGCAGTTATGTTACGACAATAATGCAGATTGGCGCCACCTGCTGCAATAGCCAATTCTGAGACAGGGGGAGATGAGCAGCTACAGTTTTTATTATATATAGATATATAGGAGACAGAGGGGAATAGATTTCTCCCAAAACCCGTCTACCCAACTGGAGATCCGCTGAAGGCTTTAATAGGGACAGGATTATGGGTCTTAGAAGTTTGGGTTAGTTCCCCCTTCAGGTGGTCACGTCCCAGATGAGTTCATCTTTTACTGATATTCTTGGGGGATATCTGGTGACATCTTGGTTTTCTTGTCACAAGATGGGTACTTTGTTCAGTTTTTCTTTCCTAGATCATTATCACTTGTTTTCCACCCTCCAAGGAGAAACATATGTTAATCTTGAAACTTTTTTTAAAAAAATTTTTTATTGTACTTTAGGTAAATGTTTACATAGCAAATAGTTTCTCATTAAACAGTTAGTACACATATTGTTTTATGACATTGGTTAACAACCCCATGACATGTCAACACTCTCCCTTCCTGACCTTGGAGGACCTTTTTTCTTTTTTGGTGAAAATATACATAGCCAAAGACACTACCATTTCAAAAATTTCTACATGCGCAATTCAGTGACACTGATTACGTTCTTCCAGTTATTCTGCTATTCTCACTTTAGATGAAGGTTTACAGTACAAAATAGTTTCTCATTAAACAGTTAGTACACATATTGCCCTATGACAATGGTTAACAACCCCACTACATGTCAACACTGTCCTTACTCAGCCTTGGGTTCCTTATCACCAGCTTTCCTGTCCCTTTATGCCTTCTAGTCCTTGTCCCTGGACTGCTGTGCCTCATTAGTCCGATTTTGTTTTATGGGGCTATCCAATCCCTGGCTGAGTGGTGAACCTGGAAGTGACTTCACCTCTGAGCTAAAAGGGTGTCTGAGGGCCCTACTCTCAGGGTTTCTCCAGTCTCTTTCAGACCACTAAATCTGGTCTTTTTTAGTGTGTTAGAATTTTGTTCTACATCCTTCTCCAGCTCTGTCCAGAACCCTCTGTTGTGATGCCGGTCAGAGCAGTCAGTGGTGGTAGCCGGGCACCATCTAGCTGTACTGGATTCAGTCTGGTGGAGGCCTTCTTAGCTGTGGTCCATTAGCCCTCTGGAATAATCTTTTCCTTGTACCCTGTTCTCTTCATTCTCCCGTGGTCCCAAAGGGATGAGACCAGTGGAGTATCTTAGATGGCTGCTCACAGGCTTCCAAGACTCCAGACGCTACTCACCAGGGTAGAATGTAGAACATTGTATTTATAAACAGTGTTATGCCAATTGAGCTAGATGTTCCCCGAGACCATGGTCCCCACAGCCCTCCACCCAGCAATTCAGTCTCTCAGGGAGTTTGGATGTGTCTAGGGAGCTTCCATGACCTTTCCTTGTACAAGTTGTGTTGGTTTCCCAGTATTGTGTACTGTCTCACACTTCACCTATTTAATATAACCCCCCCTCCGCCCTCTCCCATCCCTCCTAACCAACAAAGATTGCTATTTTTTGTGTGTAAACTTTTTCATGAGTTTTTACAATAGAGGTCTCATATAACATTTGTCCTTTTGTGATTGACTTATTTCACTCAGCGTGTGTAAGTACCATAGTTTATCCATTTATCTGTTGATGGGCCTCTAGTTGTTTCCATTTTTTTGCTATTGTGAACAATGCTGCAATAAACATCAGTGTGCATGTGTCTATTCGTGGGACAGCTCTTATTTCTCTAGGATATATTCCTAGAAGTGGGATTGCTGGATCATATGGTATTTCTATTTCTAGCTTTCTAAGGAAGCGCCATATCATTTTCCAAAATGGTTGTATCATTATGCATTCCCACCAGCAGTGCATAAGAGTTCCGTTCTCCCTGAAGCCTCTCCAACATTTGTTATTTCCAGTGTTTTTGATTCGTGCCAGTAATGCTGGGGTGAGATGATGTCTTAGGCTGGGTTCTCTAGAGAAGCAAAACCAGTAAAGTGTATAAATATATATATATATATAGAAAGATTTATATCAAGGAAACAGTTCACACGATTGTAGATGCTAGAGTTTCCCAAGTCCATGGGTCAGGATAGAGGCCTCTCCTAAGTCACGCAGCCGCAGAAGCTGGCAAGCCCAAGGTCAGCAGGTCAGAGAGCAGGGCTCCTGCTCACAGGCTGTGCAGATAGACAAATCCCAGGTTCAGCAGATAAGCTGACACCTCAAGTCCCAAGAACCCGAGATGAGAGGACAGGAGGCAGCCACAGGATCCAGGGAGAGCAAAAAGCAAGAACATCTGCTAATATTCTGATGCAGGCCACACCCACAAGGAGACTTCCTTTCATCTGACTGGCTACTCGAACAGTATATTCCATCATGGGAGTGATTACATTAAAACAGAGAATCATGCCCCAGACAAGTTGACACACAATCCCAACCATCACAGATGGTATCTCATTGTGGTTTTAATTTGCATTTCTCTAATGGCTGGTGAACGTGAGCATTTCCTCACGTGTCTGTTGGCCGCTTGAATGTCTTCTTTGGTGAAGTGTCTGTTCATTTCCTTTGCCCAGTTCTTAATTGGATTATTTGTCTTTTAGTTGTAGAACTGTTGCATTTTCTTGTAGATTATGGAGATTAGACCTTTGTCTGACTTGTACTGTCCAAAAATTTTTTCCCAGTCTGTAGATTCTCTTTTTACTCTTCTGGTGAAGACTTTTGAAGAGAAAAGGTATTTTATTTTTGGAAGATCTCAGTTATTTAGCTTATCTTCTGGGGTTTGTGTGTTGATGGTTATGGTTTGTTTCCCGTTAATGCCGTGTATTAGAGCCTGTAGAGTTCGTCCTATTTTTTCTTTTATGAACTTTATAGTTTTTGGCTTTATATTTAGGTCTTTGATCCATTTTGAATTAGTTTTTGTATACAGTGTGAAGCATGGGTCCTGTTTCATTTTTTTGCAGATGGATATCCAGTTTTGCCAGCACCATTTGTTAAAAAGACTGTCTTTTCCCCATTTGATGGACTTTGGGCCCTTGTCGAAGATCAGGTGACCATAGGTGGATGGATTTACATGTGGGTTCTCAATTCTGTTCCATTGGTCAATGTATCTGTTGTTGTACCAGTACTAGGCTGTTTTGACTACCGTAGCTGTATAGTAGGTTCTGAGGTCAAGTAGTGTGAGGCTGCCTACTTTCTTCTTCTTCTTCAGTAGTGCTTTACTTCTTTGGGGATTCTTCCCTTTCCATATTAAGTTAATGATTAGTTTTTTCATCTCTTTGAAGGATGTTGTTGGTATTTGGATTGGGATTGCATTGTATTTGTAAATTGCTTTGGGTAGAATTGTCATTTTCACAATGTTGAGTCTACCTATCCAAAAGAATGGTATGTTTTTCCATTTATGTAGATCCCTTTGGGTTTCTTGCAGTAGTGTTTTGTAGTTTTCTCTTGTATAGGTCTTTTACATCCCTGGTTAGATTTATTCCTAAGTATTTTATTTTTTTAGGGGCTATTATAAATGGTATTGTTTTTCTGATTTCCTTTTCATTGTTCTGTTTATTGATGTGTAGGAATCCAATTGATTTTTGTATGTTTGTCTTGTATCCTGCTACTCTGCTGAATCTTTCTATTAGTTGCAGTAGATTTCTCATGGAATCTTTAGGGTTTTCTATGTATAGTATCAGATCATCTGCAAACAGGACAGTTTAATTTCTTCATTACCAATTTAGATGCCCTATATTTCTTTTTCTTGCCTTATTGCTCTAGCTAGAACTTTCAGCACAATGTTAAATAGGAGTGGTGATAAAGGGCATCCTTGTCTTGTTCCTGTTCTCAAAGGGAATGTTTTCAGCCTCTCTCCATTAAGAATGATGTTGAGGATCCAGGGCAAAATGGTGCTCTAGGCAGAAGCACCATGCCATCCCTCTACAGCAAAGATCCAAAAAACTAAGCCAAACAGAGAAAACAGCAATCCTAAAACCCTAAAACATCAAATGAAGAGATAAAGAACTCAGCCAAGCACCAAATGGAGTGAGAAAACTGACAGAGAACAGAGAATGAGGAGAGATTCATGTAGAGGTCCCCTATCAGCTAACGCAGTGCAGATCCACCATCTTGGACTCTTATCAGAGACCAGTGAATGGGGGTAAGAGAAAGCAGCTTCACAGAGCTTCCAGCAGGAGACAGAACAACCGGTAACCAGCGATAGACGCTTTCCCACCCCTCACCCTTCTTCACCTCCACTCGGTCTCCTCTGTTTCCTGTGGCCACAGTCTCTTGGCCAGAAAGCACCGGCTGCTTGGATTCCACCTGCCCATACTGGCCAACTCACTGAGTGCCATTTGTTGGCTGCTAGTGTTGCTTTTTTCCACTTCTTTTGATTTCTTCCTTACCTCTCACCACCTCCCCCTCCTTTCACTCAAATACCTGGCTCGGTTTGCCATCTTTGCTTCTTCCCGAGGGGCTGCAGAGCTTTGGTAATTTATAATATACACTTTCCCACCCCCCACCCTTCTTCACCCACACTTGGCCTCCTCTGCTTCCCACGGCCACAGACTCTTGTCCGGGAAGCACCAGTTGCTTGGATTCCAGCCACCCGCACTAGTTGACTCTCTGAGTGCCATTTATTGGCTGCTGGTGTTGCTACTTTTCTACTTCTTTTGATTTCTTCCTTACCTCTCACCACCTCCCCCTCCTTTCGTGCAAATACCCGGCTCCATGCGCCATTTTGCTTCTTCCTGAGGGGCTGTGGAATCCTGTTCGAGCATACAACTACTTCCTGGTCTGGGCTGCCATGCTGGTGGGATCCCGGGGCTTTTGTTTATTTGTTTGTTTTGAATTGTCTGTTTGTTTTCTTTTCCTTTATTGAGTTGGGAGCCTATTCTGGCCAGGCAGTGCTGCGTGGCTTGGAACATAACCCCTCGGCTTGCGCAGAAATGCAGAGGGATCCCTGAGGGAATTTCTTTCTTCATGGGCTTTTTTTTCTGTTTTTTGGGGGGGATTTTCTTGTGTTTTTTTTTATTTAAATTTGTTTTGTTTTCTTTTCCCTCTTTTTCCTTTTTGTCTTTCTTCATTACTCAGTTTCTTGTCTCTCTATACCTTCCTTCTCTTTCTGTTCCCTGAATACCAGGCGTTGAATACCTCTATGCCTTCTAGCCAGGCTGTACTGCAACACCTGAGAACAACTTCCCCAGATCTCATAGCCACACCGGTGGGATCCCTGGGAACTTTGCTGCTTTTTCCCCTTTCTGATTTTTATTTATTCATTCTTTTTTTCCTACTTCTTCCCCTTTTCGTTTTTCTCCATTTCATAGTCTCTCATCTCTCCACTCCAACAGCAAGCTCCCCTAACATTCTTTTTTATTTGTTTGTATGTTTTTGGCTCCTGTTCCTCTCTCCTCTCTCCCTTATCCATCTTAGCTCCACACAAAACAATCTCCCCCCTACATCCTGCCCACCTGCACCACGTGCTTAACATCACACCACCAAGCAGCACAGGCACGGCCTACTGGAACCTGCCTTGCACTGATTACCGACTGGCCCTGGTGGCTGTAGTAAGTGCCACAAACAACCAGTCCTAGTAACTCATCTTCAGCTAGACCTGCCCTGCTGTACCAGTAGACACTGCCAGTTGGAGAAGGAGGTGAAAAGTATCTTACCCAGAGTCAAGCAAATAACAAAGAACACACAGCCCGCCTGCTCAGACATAGCCAAATTTTAAAAAAGGACAAAATAAACAAATCTACAATGAATAAATGAGAAAAATAACTACTGAATTCCCTGAAGACAGCAGACAATATCAAAACATTCACAAAAACAGGACAGGATGGTTCCAGTAGGTGTCCAAAATAAAACACCAGAAGACGTCCCAGTGAAAAAAAAGCACTAGAATTACCTGATAGGGAATTCAAAACTCTAATACTCAGAATTATCCAAGAGTTGAAGCAAAAAGCAGACAAAAAGGAGGAAAAAATAGACAAATTCATGGAAGAATTCAGGAAAATAATGCAGGAACAAAATGCCAAAATAAATTCACAAAAACAAATTATACAAAAACAACAATTAGAAATCCAAAAAGATAAACAACAAGATTTCAAAAACAGACAGTGTCACAAGGGGGCTGAGGAGCAGATTTGCAATGGTGGAAGACAGAATCAGTGGAATTGAAGACAAACACTTGGATACAACTCTGAGAAAAAATCAGAAATAAGAACTAAGAAAAATCAAGAGGCCATGAGAGTCATGTGGGATACAATCAAAAGCAAAAATTTTCGAGTGATTGGAGTTCCAGAACAGGGGAAGAAAACAGAAAACACAGAGAAGATCATTGAAGAACTGCTGACAGAAACTTCCCCAATATCATGAAAGATGAAAACCTGGCCATCCAAGAAGCTCAACGAGACCCATATAAGACAGACCCCAAAAGAAGATCACCAAGGCATATCCCAATCACACTTGCCAAAACCAAAGACAAACAAAGAATCCTGAGAGCAGCTCTTGAAAAACAAGAAGTCACATACAGAGGAGAAACAATAAGACTAAGCTCAGATTATTCAGCAGAAACCATGCAGGCAAGAAGGCAATGGGATGACATATCTAAAACCTTGAAACAAAAAAATTGTCAGCCAAGAATAATATATCCTGCAAAAGTCTTGTTCAAATATGATGGTGTTTAGGATATTTCCAGCTAAACAGAAATTAAGGGAATATGTAAAAACCAAACCAAATTCACAAGAATTATTAAAGGGAGTCCTTTGATCTGAGAACCAACATCTTCAACTCACAGGCTGAATCTAGGATGCAGGATCATACCAGTCAGATACCAGTGTAGGAAATGAACTCTCAAGGACTATCCAAAACCAAAAGAAATATAACAGGGAATCAGAGCAGTTAATCTGTAAATGACAAAAACATCAGAACAATAAAGGAGGGAATGCATGGTGTAGGTATACAACCTTCTAATAGAGAGGAAGGCAAGCGATACCAAATAATAATAGACTGCTTCAAACTTAGAAAGATAACGGTAGATACCACAGTAACCACAGAGAAAGTTAACAAACCTACTCTTAAAAATAAAGAGGAAAAACATAAAGATGCAGTAAAACAAAAACTACAAAAACAAAACAAATTACCAAAAAAAATCCACAAACAAAAGCAATTCAGCACATCAGAGTAAGAAGAACAAAGAAAATGTCAGCACCAAAAAAAAAGCACAACAAAATGACAGCAATAAACTCACATCTATCAATAATTACACTAAATGTAAATGGACTCAATGCACCCATAAAGAGATGGAGAGTGACAGAATGGATAAGAAAACAGGATCCATCAATATGCTGTCTACAAGGGACACACCTTAGAAAGAAAGATGTGAATTTATTAAAAGTCAAAGAGTGGAAAAAAATATACAAAGCTAACAACTACCAAAAAAGAGCTGGAGTGGCAATACTAATCTCCGATAAAATAGTCTTTAAAACAAAATCCACCATAAAAGACAAAGAAGGACACTATATAATGATTAAGGGGATGATCCATCATGAAGACATAACCATAACAAACATCTACGCACCCAATGACAGGGCTCCAAAATACATAAAACAAACCCTAACAACACTGAAAAGAGAAACTGACAGTTCCACAATAATAGTAGGAGACTTCAACACACCACTCTCAGTAAAGGACAGAACATCTAAAAAGAAACTCAGCAAAGATACACAAGATCTCAGGGGCACAATCAGCCAACCTGACCTCACAGACATATATAGAACACTCCATCCAACCGCTGCAAAGTACACATTCTTTTCCAATGCACATGGAACGTTCTCTAGAATAGACCACATCTTAAGCCACAGAGCAATCCTCAACAAGATCCAAAATGTTGAGATAATTTAAAGTATCTTCTCTGACCAGAATGCCATCAAGGTAGAAATTAACAACAGAAAGAGCAAGGAAAAGAAAATCAAATACATGGAAACTGAATACTACCCTGCTTATACATCACTGGGTAATAGAAGAAGTCAGAGATGGAATCAAAAAATTCCTAGAATCAAATGAGAATGAAAACACAGCATACCAAAACCTTTGGGACACGGCAAAGGCAGTCCTCAGAGGACAATTTATAGCATTAGATGCACACATCAAAAAAGAAGAAAGGGACAAAATCAAAACATTAACTACACAACTCAAACAAATAAAAAGAGAACAGAAAAAAAAGCCCACAGCCACTGGAAGAAAGGAAATAATAAATATCAGAACAGAAATAAATGAAATAGAGAATAGAAAAACAATAGAAAGAATCAACAAAACAAAAGTTCATTCTTTGAATCAACAAAATCTACAAACCACTGGCCAGCCTGACAAAAGAGAAACAGAAGAGGACTCACATAACATAACTAAGAAATGAGATGGGGGACATTACAACAGACCCAACTGAAATAAAAAGGATCATAACAGAGTATTATGAAAAACTATACTCCAACAAATTAGAAAACTTAGAGGAAATGGAAAAATTTCTAGAAAGTACCCAAACTACAACAAAAAGATGTTGAAAATCTGAACAGACCCATAACAAGAGAAGAGAATGAAAAAGGTTCACTGGAGAATTCTACCAAACATTTAGAGAAGAGCTTGTACCAGTAATACTCAAACTATTTCAGAGCATAGAAAAGGAAGCAACACTTCCGAATTAATTCTATGAAGCCAGCATAACCCTGATACCAAAACCAGACAAAGACATCACAAAAAAATAAAATTACAAACCAGTATCTCTCATGAATATAGATGCAAAAATCCTCCAACAAAATTCTAGCCAATAGAATTCAGCATCATATAAAAAAAAATAACACACCACAACCAAGTAGGATTCATACCAGGTATGCAAGGATGGCTCAACATTAGAAAATCAATCAACATAATCCACCACATAAATAAAAGGAAAGAAAAGGATCACATGATCATCTCAATTGACACAGAAAAGGCATTCAACAAAGTCCAACATCCATTCCTGATAAAAACTCTCAATAAAATAGGTATAGAAGGGAAATTTCTCAACGTAATAAAGGGCATCTATGTAAAACCAACAGTCAACATCATTCTTTTTTTTTTTGTTGTTCCAAATTTACTTTTTTTATTTCTAGGAAAATTAAAAATAGTTTCTTGTTTACTCTCCATTAACATCACTTTCAATATGGATAAATTTTTTTCTTTTTTTTTCAATTGTACTTCTGGGGAAGGCTTACAGAAAAAACAGTTTCTCAGGAAACAGTAGCACACGTATTGTTTTATGACATTGGTCAGCAACCCCACAACATGTCAACACTCTCCCTTCTCGACCTTTTTTTTTTTTTTGTGAAAATACACAAAGCCAAAGATACACCATTTCAAAAATTTCTACATGCATAGTTTGGTGACATCAGCTACGCTATTCCAATTGTGCTGCTGTTCTCACTTTAGATGAAGGTTTACAGAACAAAGTAGTTTCTCATTTAACAGTTAGTACACGTGTTGCCCCATGACAATGGTTAACAACCTCACAACACATCAACACTATCCTTACTCAACCTTGGGTCCCTGTCACCAGCTTTCCTGTCCCCCTCTGCCTTCTGGCACTTGTCCCTGGACTGCTTTGCCTCGTTAGTCCCATTTGGTCTTATAGGGCTGTCCACTCCCCAGCTGAACGGTGAACTTCAGAAGTGATTTCACCACTGAGCTAAAAGGGTGTCTGGGGGCCATATTCTTGTAGTTTCTTCAGTCTCCTAAAGGCCAGTAAATCTGGGTCTTTTTTTTGTGAGTTAGAATTTTGTTCTACATCACTCTCCAGCTCCGTCCAGAACCCTCTGATGTGATCCCAGTCAGAGCAGTCAGTGCTACTAGCCGGGCACGATCTAGCTGTACTGGACTCAGTCTGGAGGAGGCCCTGGCAGCTGTGGTCCATTAGTCCTTCGGACTAATGTTTTCCTTGTACCCCGTTCCCTTCATTCTCCCCTGCTCCCAAAAGGATGAGAACACTGGAGTATCTTAGATGGCCGCTCACAGGCTTCCAAGACCTCAGATGCTACTCACCAAGGTAGAATGTAGAACATTGTCGTTATAAACTGTGTTATGCCAGTTAAACTAGATGTTCCCCAAGACCACGGTCCCCACAGCCCTCTGCTCAGCAATTCAAGGAGTTTGGACGTGTCTATGGAGCTTCCATGACCTTTCCTTGTACAAGTTGTGCTGGTTTCCCCTGTGTTGTGTACTGTCTCACCCTTCAAAAAAGATACCACTTATCTAGTCCCTATTTAGTATTTCACCCCCACCCCTCCCATCCCTGGTAACCAACAAAGATTGTTACATTATGTGTGTGAAATTTTTCATGGGTTTTTACCGTAGACGTCTCAAACAATATTAGTCCTTTTGTGATTGACGTATTTCACTCAGCATAATGTCCTCCAGTTTCATCCATGTTATGAGATGCTTCACAGATTCATCATTGTTCTTTCTCGTTGCACAGTACTCCATTGTGTGTATGTACCATAGTTTGTTTATCCATTCATCTGTTGATGGGCATCTAGGTTGTTTCCATCATTTTGCTATTGTTAACAATGCTGCCATGAACATAGGTGTGCATATGCTTATTCAAGTGACGACTCATTTCTCTAGGATATATTCCTAGGAGTGGGATTGCTGGATCATATGGTATTTCTATTTCTAGCTTTCTAAGGAAGTGCCATATAATTTTCCAGAATGGTTTATCATTTTGCATTCCCACCAGCACTGCATAAGAGTTCCCATCTCTCCGTAGCCCCTCCAACATTTGTTATTTCCAGTGTTTTTGATTCGAGCCAGTAATGCCGGGGTGAGATGGTATCTCATTGTGGTTTTAATTTGCGTTTCTCTAATGGCTAGTGATCAGGAGCATTTCCTTATGTGTTGGTTGGCCACTTGAATGTCTTCTTTGGTGAAGTGTCTGTTCATTTCCTTTGCCCGTTTCTTAATTGGATTATTTGTTTTTTTGTTGTAGAACTGTTGCATTTTCTTGTAGATTATGGAGATTAGACATTTGTCTGACTTGTACTGTCCAAAAATTTTTTCCCAGTCTGTAGGTTTTCTCTTTACTCTTTTGGTGAAGACTTTTGAAGAGCATAGGTGTTTGATTTTTAGAAGATCCCACTTATCTAGCTTATCTTTTGGGGTTTGTGTGTTGATGGTTATGGTTTGTATCCTGTTAATGCCGTGTATTAAGGCCTGAAGTGTTGATCCTATTTTTTCTTCTATGAACTTTATAGTTTTAGGCTTTATATTTAGGTCTTTGATCCATTTTGAATTGGTTTTTGTATACGGTGTGAGGTATGGGTCCTGTTTCATTATTTTGGAGATGGATATCCAGTTTTGCCAGCACCATTTGTTAAAAAGACTGTCTTTTGCCCATTTGATGGACTTTGGGACCTTGTCGAAGATCAGGTGAACATAGGTGGATGGATTTACATCTGGGTTCTCAATTCAGTTCCATTGGTCAATGTATCTGTCGTTGTACCAGTACCAGGTTGTTATGACTACCGTGGCTGTATAGTAGGTTCTGAAGTCAGGTAGTGTGAGTCCTCCAACTTTATCCTTCTTCAGTAGTGCTTTACTTCTTTGGGGCTTCTTCCCTTTCCATATTAAGTTAATGATTAGTTTTTCCATCTCTTTGAAGAATGTTGTTGGTATTTGGATCGGGATTGCATTATATGTGTAAATTGCTTTGGGTAGAATTGTCATTTTCACAATTTTGAGTCTACCTATCCAGGAGAATGGTATGTTTTTCCATTTATGTAGATCCCTTTGGGTTTCTTGCAGTAGTGTTTTGTAGTTTTCTCTTGTATAGGTATTTTACATACCTGGTTAGATTTATTCCTAAGTATTTTATTTTTTAGGAGCTATTATAAATGGTATTGTTTTCCTGATTTCCTTTTCATCGTTCTCTTTATTGATGTGTAGGAATCAAACTGATTTTTGTATGTATATCTTGTATCCTGCTACTCTGCTGAAGCTTTCTATTGGTTGCAGTAGATTTCTCGTGGAATGTTTAGGGTTTTCTATGTATAGTATCAGATCATCTGCAAACAGGGACAGTTTAACTTCTTCATTACCAGTTCGGATGCCCTTTATTTCTTTTTTTGCCTTATTGCTCTAGCTAGAACTTGAAGCACAGTGTTAAACAGGAGTGGTGATAAAGGGCATCCTTGTCTTGTTCCTGTTATCAAGGGGAATGTTTTCAGCCTCTCTCCATTAAGAATTATGCTGGCCATTGGTTTTGCATAGATGGCCTTTATTATGTTGAGAAATTTCCCTTCTATACCTATTTTATTGAGAGTATTTATCAGGAATGGGTGCTGGACTTTGTCTAATGCCTTTTCTGCATCAGTTGAGATGATCATGGGATTCTTTTCTTTCCTCTCCCTTTATTTAGGTAGTGGATTATGTTGATTGATTTTCTAATGTTGAATCATCCTTGTATACCTGGTATGAATCCTACTTGGTCATGGTGTATTATTTTTTGATATGATGTTGAATTGTATTGGCTAGAATTTTGTTGTGAATTTTTGTATCTATATTCATGAGATATTGGTCTGTAATTTTCTTTTTTTGTGACGTCTTTTCCTGGTTTAAGTATCAGTGTTATGCTGGCGTCATAGAATTAATTTAGAAGTGTTGATTCCTTTTCTTTGCTCTGAAATAGCTTGAGTAGTACTGGTACAAGCTCTTTTGTAAATGTTTTGTAGAATTCTCCAATGAAGCCATCTGGGCCAAGGCTTTTTATTGTTGGGAGTTTTTTTTAATTACCTTTCCAATCTCTTGTTATGGGTCTGTTCAGATTTTCAACATCACTTTGTTGTAGTTTGTGTAGGTAGTGTGTTTCTAGAAATTTATCCGTTTCCTCTAGGTTTTCTAATTTGTTGGAGTATAGTTTTTCATAATATTCTGTTATAATCCTTTTTATTTCTGTTGGGTCTTATTTGGGTTATTTGCATCCTCTCCTGTTTTTCTTTTGTCAGTCTGGCCAGTGGTTTGTAGATTTTGTTGATTCAAAGAATGAACTTTTGTTTTGTTGATTCTTTCTATTGTTTTTCTATTCTCTATTTCATTTATTTCTGTTCTGATATTTATTATTTCCTTTCTTCCAGTGGCTGTGGGCTTTTTTTTCTGTTCTCTTTTTATTTGTTTGAGTTGTGTAGTTAATGTTTTGATTTTGTCCCTTTCTTCTTTTTTGATGTGTGCATCTAATGCTATAAATTGTCCTCTGAGGACTGCCTTTGCCGTGTCCCAAAGGTTTTGGTATGCTGTGTTTTCATTCTCATTTGATTCTAGGAATTTTTTGATTCCATCTCTGACTTCTTCTATTACCCAGTGATGTATAAGCAGGGTAGTATTCAGTTTCCATGTATTTGATTTTCTTTTCCTTGCTCTTTCTGTTGTTAATTTCTACCTTGATGGCATTCTGGTCAGAGAAGATACTTTAAATTATCTCAACATTTTGGATCTTGTTGAGGATTGCTCTGTGGCTTAAGATGTGGTCTATTCTAGAGAACGTTCCATGTGCATTGGAAAAGAATGTGTACTTTGCAGCGGTTGGATGGAGTGTTCTATATATGTCTGTGAGGTCAGGTTGGCTGATTGTGCCCCTGAGATCTTGTGTATCTTTGCTGAGTTTCTTTTTAGATGTTCTGTCCTTTACTGAGAGTGGTGTGTTGAAGTCTCCTACTATTATTGTGGAACTGTCAGTTTCTCTTTTCAGTGTTGTTAGGGTTTGTTTTATGTATTTTGGAGCCCTGTCATTGGGTGCGTAGATGTTTGTTATGGTTATGTCTTCATGATGGATCATCCCCTTAATCATTATATAGTGTCCTTCTTTGTCTTTTATGGTGGATTTTGTTTTAAAGACTATTTTATCGGAGATTAGTATTGCCACTCCAGCTCTTTTTTGGTAGTTGTTAGCTTTGTATATTTTTTTCCACTCTTTGACTTTTAATAAATTCACATCTTTCTTTCTAAGGTGTGTCCCTTGTAGACAGCATATTGATGGATCCTGTTTTCTTATCCATTCTGTCACTCTCCATCTCTTTATGGGTGCATTGAGTCCATTTACATTTAGTGTAATTATTGATAGATGTGAGTTTATTGCTGTCATTTTGTTGTGCTTTTTTTTTGGTGCTGACATTTTCTTTGTTCTTCTTACTCTGATGTGCTGAATTGCTTTTGTTTGTGGATTTTTTTTGGTAATTTGTTTTGTTTTTGTAGTTTTTGTTTTACTGCATCTTTATGTTTTTCCTCTTTATTTTTAAGAGTAGGTTTGTTAACTTTCTCTGTGGTTACTGTGATATCTACCGTTATCTTTTTAAGTTTGAAGCAGTCTATTATTATTTGGTATCGCTTGCCTTCCTCTCTATTAGAAGGTTGTATACCTACACCATGTATTCCCTCCTTTATTGTTCTGATGTTTTTGTCATTTACAGATTAACTGCTCTGATTCCCTGTTGTATTTCTTTTGGTTTTGGATAGTCCTTGAGAGTTCATTTCCTACACTGGTATCTGACTGGTATGATCCTGCACCCTAGATTCAGCCTGTGAGTTGAAGTTGTTGGTTCTCAGATCAAAGGACTCCCTTTAATAATTCTTGTGAATTTGGTTTGGTTTTTACATATTCCCTTAATTTCTGTTTAGCTGGAAATATCCTAAACACCATCATATTTGAACAAGACTTTTGCAGGATATATTATTCTTGGCTGACAATTTTTTTGTTTCAAGGTTTTAGATATGTCATCCCATTGCCTTCTTGCCTGCATGGTTTCTGCTGAATAATCTGAGCTTAGTCTTATTGTTTCTCCTCTGTATGTGACTTCTTGTTTTTCAAGAGCTGCTCTCAGGATTCTTTGTTTGTCTTTGGTTTTGGCAAGTGTGATTGGGATATGCCTTGGTGATTTTCTTTTGGGGTCTGTCTTATATGGGTCTCGTTGAGCTTCTTGGATGGCCAGGTTTTCATCTTTCATGATATTGGGGAAGTTTCTGTCAGCAGTTCTTCAATGATCTTCTCTGTGTTTTCTGTTTTCTTCCCCTGTTCTGGAACTCCAATCACTTGAAAATTTTTGCTTTTGATTGTATCCCACATGACTCTCATGGCCTCTTGATTTTTCTTAGTTCTTATTTCTGATTTTTTCTCAGAGTTGTATCCAAGTGTTTGTCTTCAATTCCACTGATTCTGTCTTCCACCATTGCAAATCTGCTCCTCAGCCCCCTTGTGACACTGTCTGTTTTTGAAATCTTGTTGTTTATCTTTTTGGATTTCTAATTGTTGTTTTTGTATAATTTGTTTTTGTGAATTTATTTTGGCATTTTGTTCCTGCATTATTTTCCTGAATTCTTCCATGAATTTGTCTATTTTTTCCTCCTTTTTGTCTGCTTTTTGCTTCAACTCTTGGATAATTCTGAGTATTAGAGTTTTGAATTCCCTATCAGGTAATTCTAGTGCCTTTTCTTCCACTGGAAAGTCATCTGGTGTTTTATTTTGGACGCCTACTGGAACCATCCTGTCATGTTTTTGTAAATGTTTTGATGTTGTCTGCTGTCTTTGGGGCATTTAGTAGTTATTTTTCTGGTTTATTGATTGTAGATTTGTTTGTTTCATCCTTTTTTTTTTTAATTGGCTATGTCTGAGCAGGCGTGCTGTGTGTTCTTTGTTGTTTGCTTGTCTGTGGTTACCATTCTTTTCACCCCCTTCTCCAATTAGCAGGGCCAGTTGCTCAGATATAGTATAGCAGGGCAGGTCTAGCTGAGGAGGTGTTGCTTGGATGGGTTTTTGTGGCACTTACTGCAGCCACCAGGGCAGGTCAGTAATTAGTGCAGGGCAGGTTCCGGTATGCCATGCCTGTGCTGCCTGGTGGTGTGATGTTAAGTGCACAGTGCAGGTAGGCAGGACATCAGGGGAAGATTGTGATGTGTGGAGCTAAGATGGTATGGGAGAGTGGAGAGAGGAATAGGAGCCAAAAACATACAAACAAAAATGAGTGCTAGGGGAGATTGCCATTGGAGTGGAGAGATGAGAGACTAGGAAATGTCAAAAAACAACTATGGAAGAAGAAGAAAAAGAAAAGAAAAGAATGAATAAATAAAATTAGAAAGAAAAAAGAAAAGAAAATCTCCCAGGGATCCCACTAGTGTGGCTACGAGGTCTGGGGTAGTTGCTCCCATGCGTTGAAGTATAGCCTGGCTAGAAGGCATAGAGGTTTTACTCAGCACCATGTATTCAGGGGACAAGGAGAGAAGGAAGATATAGGGATGAGAAAGTGAGTAATGAAGAAAGACAAAAAGAGAAAATGAGGGAAAAGAAAATAAAACAAATTAAAAAAAAAGAACAAGAAAAATCCCTCAAAAAACTGAAAAAAGAAATATGAAAAAAAAAAAGGTCTCATGGATCCCTCTGTGTGTCTGTGCAAACTGAGGGGGTAGGTCCCAAGCTGCACAGTATTGCCCGGCCAGAACAGGCTGCCAATTCGAGAAAAGAAAAAGAAAACAAACAATTCAAAACAAACAACAACAACAACAACAAAAAAAAAACCCTAGGATCCCACCAGCATGGCAGCACGGACCTGGAAGCAGTTTCATACTTGAGCGGAGTTTCACAGACTTTCAGGAAGAAGCAAAGATGGCACACGGAGCCAGGTATTTGAGAGAAAAGAGGGGGAGGTGGTGATAGGTAAGGAAGAAATCAAAAGAAGTGGAAAAAAGCAACACTAGCAGCCAACAAATGGCACTCAGTGAGTCGGCCAGTGTGGGCAGGTGGAATCCAAGCAGCTGGTGCTTCCTGACCAAGAGACTGTGGCCATGGGAAGCAAAGGAGACCTAGTGGGGGTGAAGAAGGGTGAGGGGTGGGAAAGCGTCTATCGCTGGTTACCGGTTGTTCTGTCTCCTGCTGGAAGCTCTGTGAAGCTGCTTTCTCTTACCCCGTGTTCACTGGTCTCTGATAGGAGTCCAAGATGGCGGATCTGTGCTGCATTAGCTGATAGAGGACCTGTTCATGTACCTCTCCTCGCTCTCTGTTCTCTGTCAGTTTCTTATTCCATAGGGTGCTTGGCTGAGTTCTTTATGTCTTCATTTGATGCTTAGGGTTTTAGGATTGCTGTTTTCTCTGTTTGGCTTAGTTTTTCAGATCTTTGCTGTGGAGGGAATGCATGGTGCTTCTGCCTAGATTGCCATGTTGCCAGAAGTCTAATCTTAAACCTTTTTGTATAGATTGGAACCAGAGGGAAAAACAAGATCATGAGACAATGTGGGGATTAGCAGTGGGGAGTAATAATAGTGAGCCGGACCTATGCAGCCTCTTCTAGTTACGCTGAAGAGGCAGGACTCAGTCTACAAGACTAGACTGTGTCTTCAACCAATCTCTTTTGAGATGTAAAAGAGAGAAATGAACAGAGGGACATGGAGACCTCATACCACCAAGAAAGCAGAGCCAGGTCATGCATCCTTTGGATCTGGGGTCCTTGTGCTGGAAAGCTCCTAGACTAGTGGAAGATTGATGAAAAAGACCTTCCTCCAGAGCCAGCAGAGAAGATTAAGGCTTCCCCTGGAGTTGATGCCCTGAATTTGGACTTGTAGTCTACTAAAAAGTGAGAGAATAAACTTCTGTTTGTTGAAGCCATTCATTTGTAGTATTTCTGTTATAGCAGCACTAGATAACTAAAACAGGACCCAATAGAGAAGAATAAACCCAGACCATAATAAATTAATCAAGAAATTATTCCAGATTGCCCTAAAATGCAAGGTTAAATGTTTCTATCAGAAGTCAAGAAGTGGAACACTAGTCCAGTTAGAAAAGAATCTTGCCTCTTTGAGGATGTGAAGGCTTGGAGATACAGCAACCCTGGCCTTAAAATGTAAGAAAGTAACCTAAGAAGATAGAAGAGTAATTCCAAGGTCAGAATTAGGAATGGGGAGGTTACTTTTTGGAAGGACTATAAAACTAGAAGAATCGGGGGGGGGGGGGGAGACTGAAGCTTGCAGTAATGTCAATGCAAACTGAATAAATGGAGACTTTTAATTTGTAACTCATCTCATCCGTATTTATTTGTATTCTGAAATTCTCTGTGCACCGAACACAGTATGGATTCTTGGGCTCAGTATATTTTGAGGCAGTCTGACCTTGGAGCCCAGGTTTTTGGTGGAAAATGCTGAGGTTTTAGAGGAAAGTGTCTTCCCTGCACAGGTCTTTCTGATTCATTTCGGGGAAAGACAGATGAAATGGGAAGATATGTTCTCTCTGGTGTTAATCTAGAGATGCACATTTTACCTTGGATTCCAGAACCTATGTTCTTGGCAATCATTAAAGGAGTGACAGTGCAGGAGTCCTCCCCAACTCAGTCCTCTCATAGACCTTTGTAGAACTGATGGATCAAACTGCACCTCCTCTATGTATTGATCACATAGAGGTTGAATCTTCAAATGTGTGACAGAGGACTACACCTCAAACCACAGAGAATGCTTTTAATTAGATGTAAATTACACACTCTCAGACTTCTCCATTACAGTCTAAATGGAGTGAACAGTGAAGGTCTGAATTTCCTGACTCTTGCCCTACTTGCCTGCATAGCTGCTAGAGGTTGCCTTCCTTTGGCTACTCTGTTGATGCTTGCTATGATAACATCACAATCCCTGTGTAAAAATGGCTTGGCAATGGCAGTAGCGGTGTCTGACCTCCTCTAACTTCATGAAGAGTAAGGAGAATCAAGATCAACAGCGCAAGGTGGATTCCTATGAGGTGGAGGTCAGACATACCTCCTCTCTCTCCAATCTTTACCAATTCTGACACCAGCTGACCCTCCCACAGCACTCTCTACTTCCCTGCTGAGTTCGATAATTCATTGCAATGGACACACAGAACTCACAGACAATACTCACAGTTATGGGGTTTATTAGGGAAGTAACAGGCTACAATTCAGGTTCAGGAATGCTCAGGATACAGTTCTTCCATCAGGACAGCCTCTTTTCAGTTGTGCCCACAGGCAAGCCTTTCTCTGGCCCCTCGGCCTCTGCCTTGCTCAAGCAAGTGTTACAAAGCTCTTTTAGTTCTGCTGATAAATGCCCAGAGGCACCCTACTCCTCCAGCAATCTTCTTGCCCAAAGGTGCTCAGTTCTAGCTCCGTGGGCTGGGAAGCCTGCTGTGCCATCTCCTGCCTGTCTGTCCTGCCGCAGTTTCTCTGCCACCACTTCTTGCCTTCCTCAATGTTACAGCTCTCTCTCAGTCTCCTGGTGCCAGGAGCTTCTCAGCACAGGGATCCCGGGTCCAAAGGACATGCTCTGCTCTTGGCTCTTCTTCCTTGGTGGTTGTTATGGATTGAATTGTGTCCCCCCAAAATGTATGTCAACTTGGCTAGGCCAAGATTCCCAGTATTGTGTGGTTGTCCACCGTTTTGTGATCTGATGTGATTATCCTATTGTTGTCAAGCCTAATATCTATGATGTTAGTGAGGCAAGATTAGAGACAGTCATGTTATTGAGGCAGGAGTCAATCTACAGGATTAGGTTGTATCTTGAGTCAATCTCTTTTGAGATGTAAACTAGAAAAGGGAGCAGACAGACAGAGGGAACTTATGCCACCAAGAAAGAAGCACCGGGAGCAGAGTGCATCTTTGGACCTAGGGTCCCTGCATTGTGAAGCTCCTAGAGCAAGGGAAGATTGATGACAAAGACCTTCCCCAGAGCTGACAGAGAGAGAGAGAGACTTCCCCTGGAGCTGGCACCCTGAATTTGAACTTCTAGCCTCCTAAACTGTGAGAGAATAAATTTCTCTTTATTAAAGCCATCCACTTGTGGTATTTATGTTATATTTATATTATAACTATGACAGTGGTGGTGAGATCCTCCTTCTGCTCTGAAATTGACTCTCTTTCAAGCCCAATGGATGACAAAACTGACCAATCCCCTTGGTGGGCCACAATTACCTTATTTGCACAGTCCCACCCAATCACTTGGGTGGGAGTTACAAAACCATGGAGAGAAAGGACACACGAAAGCAAGCAATCGCACTGCATCCTGCCAGTGGTGCTGCTACAGGTCCTGGAGGTACCACTATAATGCTCTTGCATGTCTTGCTCTCTGGACTCTGGCTACATTGGCCTTCTTTCAGTTCCATGAGTATGCCATGCTCTACCCTCAACTCCTGCAAAGGATCTGCACACACGCTGTTCCCTCTGTCTGAAACATTTTCTCCCTTTTTCATTCTGTCTCTCTCCTCCTGAAAGTTTCAGAAGGACTAGTTAACTCCTACTCTTTCTTCAGATATCAGCTGGAGCTTCACTCCCTCCAAGAAATGTTCCTTCCCCTCTCTTTACCTCCACCCAAGTCTTGATTAGGTTCTTCTGTTAAAGACTCTCGAAGAACCAATTCTATATAACACTTATCCTAGGTTATAATTACACCTTCATTTATGTGATTATTTGATTAATGCTTGTCACCTCCACTAGATGTAAACTCTGTGAGAGCAAGGACCTCAGCACCTGTCTGGCATGTCATGTTACTGAATGATAAAGTGACTATGGAAAGAATAAATGAGGAGTGGGAACAGTGCACCCCCTCCATTCTCTACCCCTTGCCACCTGAGAGCACTAGAGCAGCATTCCCCTGTGTCTCAGGGATACCTTCCCTTAAATAAGTCTTTCAGATTTTGCCTATGGTGCCATGTTCCAATGGTTCAAAGTCCAGCCCTTTGAACTGCTTGGGGAAAGGTACCATATTGTCCTTCCTTTTCTGTCTCCCTCATATCCTGCCTCAAATACCCTTCAAAAAAACTAGTTGCCATTTAGTCAACTTTGACTCATGGCAATCCCATGGGTGTCAGAGTAGAACTATGCTCCATAGGGTTTTCAGTTGCCAATTTTTCAGAAGTAGATCACCATGTCTTTCTTCCGAGACGCCTCTGGGTGGACTCAACCGCAAACCTTTCAGTTAGTAGCTAAGTTCAGTAACCATTTGCACCACTCACGGACACCTAAGCATCATTGATCATCATCAACTAATTATTCTTGGAGATAGACGCTTGAGGGGTAGGCTGGGAAGGGGATGGTGAGAGAGTCCTCTGATCCCACACAGCCCATTTCTCTTCAGGTTTAGCTGGAATTTTCCAGGATTTTAAAAAAAAAAAGTAACTTCCCTGGCTACTTAGAAGCAAGGGGTCCGTTAATATTCCTCTACCCATTCGAAAAGAACAAAGGGATACTGCATGGTTTAAAATTATGAAAAGTGTGTGTCAGGGTTGTAGAATTTCACCATATTTATTCAATCTGTATGCTGAGCAAATAATCTGACAAGTTGGACTATACGAAGAAAAAGTGGCATTAGGATTGGAGGAAGACTCATTAACAACCTGTGATATGCAGATGACACAACCTTGCTTGCTGAAAGTGAAGAGGACTTGAAACACTTACTGACGAAAATCAAAGACCACAGCTTTCAGTATGGATTGCACCTCAATATAAAGGAAACAAAAATCCTCACAACTGGACCAATAAGCAACATTATGATAAATGGAGAAAAGATTGACGTTGTCAAGGATTTCATTTTACTCGAATCCACAATCAACACCTATGGAAGCAGCAGTCAAGAAATCAAATGACATATTGCACTGGGCAAATCTGCTGCAAAAGACCTCTTTATAGTGTTAAAAGCAACAATGTCACTTCGAGGACTAAGGTGCACCTGACCCAAGCCATGGTAGTTTCAACTGCCTCATATGCACGTGAAAGCTGGACAACAAATAAGGAAGACCTAAGAAGAACTGACACCTTTGAATTATGGTGTGGCAAAAAATATTGAATATACTGTAGACTACCAGAAGAATGAACAAATCTGTCTTGGAAGAAACACAGCCAGAACGCTCCTTAGAAGGGAGGATAGGGAGATTTTGTCTCATGTACTTAACACACGTTATCAGGAGGAACCAGTCCCTGGAGAAGGACATCATGCTAGGTAAAGTAGAGGGTCAGCGAAAAAGAGGAAGACCGTCTATGAGATGGATGGACACAGTGGCTGCAACAATGGTCTCAGACACAGCAATGATTGTGAGGATGGCACAGGACAAGGCAGTGTTTTGTTCTGTTGAACTTTTCTGTGAGCTGGAACCATCAACTCAATGGCACCTAAATAACAACAACCCTCTCTATCTTCTAAAATTTCTTTTTCTTTAATCTCTCCGTCCTGGATGAAGTTTCATTGTTTTCATTTTGCCTGTTGGTCAAGTATATTAGTTTCCTATTGTTGCTGTGGAGCCCTGGTGGCACAGTAGTTAAGAGCTCAGCTGCTAACCAAAAGATCAGCAGTCTGAATCCACTAGCTGCTCCTTGGAAACCCTATGGAGCAATTCTACTCTGTCCTATAGGGTTGCTATGGGTTGGAATCAACTCAACAGCAATGAGTTTGGTTTTTTTTTTTATTGCTGATTAACAAATTACCACAAACTTGATGGCTTCAAACAACACAGACTTGTTCTCTTACAATTCTGGAGGCAGAGTCTGAAATCAGTTTCACTGGGCTAAAATCAAGGTGTCAGTAGGGCTGTGTTTCTTCTTGAGGTTCTAGTGGAGAATCTGTTTCCTTGCCTTTTCCAGTTTCTAGAAGCTGTCTTATTCCTTGGCTTGTAGCCTCTTGCTCCATCCTAAGGCATATCACTCCAATCTTTGCTTCTGTTATCTCAAAACCTTCTTTCTGACTCTGATTCTTCCTGTATCCCTCTTATAAAGACTCTGTAATTACATCAGGCCCAGCCAGATAATCCAGGATAATCTCCCATCTCAAGAGTCTTCATTTATTCACATCTGCAAAGTCCCTTTTGCCATACAAGGTAACATTCACAGGTTTCAAATACTAGGATGTGGACATCTTTGAAAAGCCTTTTTTAGCCTATTACACTAAGACTCACATGTTTCAGCAAATACCAATGTCTTAGACAACTCCCAGGCAGCACAGAATCCCTGTCATCAATACGTACAACATTTCATGCCTTTTGTGTTGTTTCTAGTATTCAGTATAATATTTTAGATCTTGAAGGACCTGTCTTAGTTTGCTAGTTCTGCTGTAACAGAAATACCACAAGTGGATGGCTTTAAAGAACAGAAATTTATTTTCTCACAGTTCTGGAGGCTAAAAGTCTAAATCAGGATCTTGGCCATGTCAATTCCTTCCTTACTGGCAGCCCTGGATGTTCCTTGGTTTCTTGGCTATTCTCACATGGCATCTGTCTCCCCATGTGTGTGTATGTGTGTGTGTGTCATTGTCTGGGTCTAATCTGCTCTTTTTATAACTCAGAAGTGATTAGGTTTAGGACACATCCTACCCTGGTACAGTCTCATTAATACAACAAAGGAAACCCTATTCCCAAACAGGATTATGTCCACAGGTATAGGGGTTAGGATTCCAATACATGTTTTGGGGGGACACAATTCAATCCATAACAGGACCTTAGATTAATCCTGAAAAGTTCAAAAGACAGCACAATTAGAAGTTTAACTAGAGATTTAAAGAAATGTTATAATCCTAACTTTGCCACTTATTGCTGTGCAACTTTGGGTAAATCATTTTACTTCTCTAAATTGTAACCCACTGCTGTCGAGTTGATTCCAACTCATAGCAACCCTATAGGACAAAGTAAAACTGCCCCATAGGGTTTCCAAGGCTGTACATCTTTACGGAAGCAGACTGCCACATCTTTCTCCCATGGAGTGGCTGGTAGTTGTGAACCACCAACCTTTCAGTTAGCAGCCGAGTGCTTTAACCACTGTGCCATCAGGTCTCCCCTAAATTGTAAAGTTGGGGTAAATATGACAGTGTGTCTCAGATTTATCATCTGTAAAAGGAGAATAATAGTGGTACCTACCCCAAAGGATTGTTGTACTTACTAGTTATACTTATCTAGGACTTAAAAATGCTTAATAAATATTTATATTATTTTTATGGATATTTTGCATTTTGTTACCATGACTTAAATAAAGAAGTCAAACCAAACCTGCTGCTTTTGAGTCGATTCCGACTGGCAGCCACCCTATAGGATAGTGTAGAATTGTCCGATAGTGTTTCCAAGGAGCAGCTGGTGGATTTGAACTGCCGACCTTTTGGTTAGCAGGCAAGCTTTTAACCACTGCACCACCAGGGTGCCTACCATGCCTAAACAAACTAAACCAAACCCATGGCCGTCGAGTGGATTCTGACTCAGCAACTCTACCAGGACTCCTTACCATGCCTAAAAACCCAAAACCAAACCCGTTGCCGTCAAGTTGATCCTGACTCGTAGATACCCTATACGACAGGGTAGAACTGGCCGCTAGAGTTTCCAAGGAGCAGTTGGTGGATTCGAACTGCTGACCTTTTGGTTAGCAGATTAGTTTTTAACCACTATGCTACCAGGGCTCCTCACTCTCCCTAGGATGGCTAAGATTTAAACAAACAAACAAACAAACAACAAACAAAAAAAAACCCCAGGAAATAACAAATGTTGGTGGGGATATGGGGAAACTGGAACACTTATTTATTGCTGGTGGGAATGCAAAATGGTACAGCCATTGTGGAAAAACAGTGGCACTTCCTCAAAAAACTAAAAATAGAACTACCACATGACCCATCACTTGAAAGAAGAGACTCAAACAGAGACTTGTACACCAATGTTTATTGCAGAAGTATTCACAATAGCCAAAATGTGGAAACAAGCTGAATGTCCACCAATGGATGAATGGATTAAAAAAAGTGTACAAACGTAAAATGGAATACTACTCAGCCAGTAGGAGAAATGAAGTCTTGATACATGCTACAATATGGACGGAGCTTGAAGTCATTATGCTGAGTGAAATAAGTTAGTCACAAAAGGACAAATATTATATGACCTCACTTATATAAAGACAAAAAAAGACAAATGTATAGAGACCAGCCTTTATTAGTGGTTAGCAGGGGTGGGGGGTAGGCATAGGGGGACTTACTGCTAATACTTCCAAGAAGGCAAAAGAGGGAAAAAGCTCCTGTTTTATGGATAGATGCAGTAACACAGGAGGAGTAAAACTCCCCTGCTCCTGTAATCAATTATAAAAGAAAAACCCTCATCTTGAAATTAGATGTTGGAGGCTGCAGGGAGGTGGGAGTGGCGAGGATTATTATCTACATTTGCAGCATTGAGGGGTTGCCTTAGGCTCAGCCACCCGCACCTGGACTACTAACTGAAAGGTTGGTGGTTCAAACCCACACAGAGGCACCTTGGAGGAAAGTCCTGGCAATCTGCTTCCTAAAGGTCATAGTCTTGAAAACACTGTGGAGTGTAATTCAACTCCATGGCAACTGTTATTGTTATTATTATTTTCCTCTCAGCTTAGCCTGCAAATTTAATCATATCACTTTCTAAAAATTGCTTAACATCTCTGTACTGCCTTTAGAGTAATGTTTAAACTCCTTTGCCCTGCAAGGCCCTTCAAGAGCAGCCAGCCCCTGGCCCTGTAGCAGTCTGATCTCCTGAGCTCCACCCCCACCCCCACCCCCACCCCCACCCCCGCTATCCCCTACAGCTGGTGGAGAAATCATCCCTCTGGCCTTTGTAAATGTCCTGCCTTTTTCACCCGGCTACTTCCTATTCTGCTGTCAAAATTAGGTACTTGATCTCAGGCGGCTTGAGGGCAGGTTAAGTCTACTTATATTTGTACCCTCTGGGCCTTGCTGAGTGGCTGCCTTCAATTAATGTCAAAGGGTCAGCTCAAAGGCAGCCTTGCTAGTAAGCTTTCCTGGTGCCCCAGGTTGTGCTAGGTGGTTCTCCTCTTCGCTCCCAAAGCCCTCCAGCACATTCTTATGATATACTTTAATTGTTGGGTTTCTTTCTTTCTAAGGAAAGAGGCTTTGTCTTACGTATCAACTTATCCCTAAAAATTAAGCCACAGTGCCTGGCTCATAGTAGGTACTCAATAAATTAATTTTGTAATGAAACCTCTTGAGCTTCTATAATGTGGAAAGCACTGTGCTAGGCACTATTGGAAAAAAAAAAAAAAACCCCATGTCATCAAGTCTAACTGATGGTGACTCCATGGTGATACAGAGTAGAGCTGCTTCATAGGGTTTTTTTGGCTATAATCTCTTACGGAAGCAGTTGACCAGGCCTTTCTCCCACAGAGCCAATGGGTGCGTTCAAATTGCCAACCTTTAGGTTAGCAGCCGATTGCAAACTACTTGTGCCACCCAGGGACCATCAATATCATCTGGCGGATATAAATGCATATCTCTGATCTTAATGAAATGAGAGTAGGGGGGAGGAGGTATGCAATATTCACGTGTATGTTACACAAAGCACCAAACAACAACTTGAAGACAATCAATGCTTTTGGAGTTTAAAAGAGGGAGGGAACACTTCAGAGTTTTTTATGGTAAAAGTTATTACACACTCTCCTTTCCACCTGGAAATTATTTGGCTTTTTAAAAAATTATTTTATTTATTTATTTTTTATCGTGCTTTAGATGAAGGTTTACAGAACAAATTAGTTTCTCATTAAACAATTAATACACATATTGTTTTGTGACATTGGTTGCCAACCCCACGACATGTCAACACTCTCCCCTTCTCGACACTGAGTTCCCCGTTACCAGCTTTCCTGTCCCTTCCTGCCTTCTCATCCTTGCCCCTGGGCTGGTGTGCCCGTTTAGTCTCATTTTGTTTTATGACCCTGTCTACTCTTTGGCTGAAGAGTGAACCTCAGGAGTGACTTCAGTACTGAATTAAAAAGGCATCCAAGAGC
This sequence comes from Dugong dugon, assembly GCA_030035585.1. NCBI lineage: Eukaryota > Metazoa > Chordata > Mammalia > Sirenia > Dugongidae > Dugong > Dugong dugon. The sequence continues at coordinate 162,102,254 of CM057462.1, forward strand.
CATACTCTTGGGATTTCTTCTGTCTCTGTCAGACTAGTAAGTCTGGTCTTTTTTTTTTGTGAGTTAGAATTTTGTTCTACTTTTATCTTCAGCTCTGTCCGGGACCCTCCACTGTGATCCCTGTCAGAGAAGTTGATGGTAGTAGCCGGGCACCATCTAGCTGTGCTGGATTCAGTCTGGTGGCAGCTGCGGTAGTCATGGTCCATTAGTCCTTTGAACTAATCTTTCCCTTGTGTCTGTGGTTTTCTTCATTTTCCCTTGCTCCAGACAGGGTGGGACCAGTGGAGTATCTTAGATGGCTGCTACAAGCTTTTAAGACCCCAGACACTACTCACCAAAGTAGGATGTAGAACATTTTCTTTATAAACTATGCTATGCCAATTAAGCTAGATGTTCCCCAAGACAATTATTTGACTCTTGTCTGTTAATATTTTCCTAATATGTTTAGAAGTGTCTCTCATCGTGTGAACTGGATCATTTTGAAAGTGTGTGGGGCATAAATAATAAAGAAAATGATGCACAGGATGCTCAGGCATGGAAGGGCCTCTGGATTCAGTTCAAATATCCATGTAGTTTGACTTGATGTAAAGGGATGGGATTATATATTATAGATGGCAAGGTTTGGATTCTACACTGAGTGAAAGCAGGGGCCATCCTGTGAAGGGTTCAAGAAAAATAGTATCGAAAATGGGTGCTTCCTAAGTCCCCTCCCTTAGCCTCCTGGGATAAGTCTACTGTCTGCCCTAGCACTTCCAGGACTGTTGGGCACCTCTTGAGAGAAAGAGAAATGTAACGTACATGAATGCTGGAAGTGTGAATAATAATTCATCCAAACAGATAAACAGGATAGGCAAATTATCTTCTTTTCCATTGAGAGATTTGGTCTAAAATCTGATTAGGAAGCTATGGCGCCTAGAAATAATCAGTCCAAAATTTTCCTAACTTTGTAGGATTGTTACTGCATAGGTCTATAGGATAAAAGGATACAGCATTTGAATTTCGTGAAAAGGACAAACGGACATAATGGTTAAATGGGATTGGATACGCCTAAAAAGCTCAATTCTAATTTGACAATGAGCAGCCCTGATTCTGCTTTGGAACCTTTCTCTTTTTTTTTAGATGCCTTGGAGTTGATTTGGACTCATGGTGACTCCATGTGTGTCAGAGTAGAACTGGGCACCATAGGGTTTTCGGTGGCTTATTTTCCAGAAGTAGACTGATTGCCAGGCCTATCTTCCAAGGCACGTCTGGGTGGACTGGAACCTGCAACCTTTCAGTTAGCAGCCTAGCTTTTAACTGTTTGCACCACCCAGGGACTCTGGCTTCAGATCCTAGGTGACTTTAAGTAATCCAAAGCAGAATTTTCCATTTGATAAAATGGGGCATGGAAGAGCACATTGTTGTGAGGTTTAAGCACAGAGGATTTAAAAGCTGGGAAGTGTCTCCTTGGTCAATATATAAATTAGGCCAAGCTGATATCTAATTTTCCTTTTCTTCTTTTTTTATAATTAGAGAAGTGGAAAAGGAGGAGAATACAGAAATTGAACAAAAAAGTCTGGGTGTTAGAAATGCCCCAGGTCCTAGGCTTCTAAAACTCATTGTATTATCCTTTTAGAAGTAATTGCTTGCTGCTTTGTGGCATCTCAGAAATAGCTTTGAATTGCATTTAACGATTTAATTTTCCGTGTCCGTGTGTTTGATACATTCCGATGTTAGGCCAAGGAGCCCTGGTGGTGCAGTGGTTAAGCGTTTGGCTGCTAACCCAAAGGCTGGCGGTTGAATCCGCCAGCAGCTCTGAGGGAGAAAGATGCGACAGTCTGCTTCGGTAAAGATAACAGTCTTGGATTCCTACTCATAGCGAGTCTGTAGGAGTTTTTTGGGTGTTAGGCCAGGAAGGGAAGGGGGCTACCTCTACAGCATCTAGCAAAGTGCCTTGCACATAATAATTGTGCTCAATAAATGCTTGTTAAGGGATTAATGAGTCCTTTAGGAAGGGAAAAATAAAGATGAAACCTATTTTTCTCACGGTCAAAAGTACATTCTTTCGTTTGTTCCAGACGTGAATCAGCTAAATCAGCGTAAATTGTGCTTTTATATGCGCACCAGGTGTAGCGAAGGGCTTCGGCTGAGATTGAGAAATTGATTCATCTCGGTAGAACAATAAAATGGGCGGTGAGCTGTAACGCTCAAACCGCGAGGAGAAGGCGGAGTCATCCAGAGTTTGAGCTTTTCTGTCCAATCGAAAGGAGGTGGTAGCAGGAGGCGGGGAGATAAAGCGTGAGCTGGAGCCCAAGAATCTTGCCCAGTTACAAGAGCTCTCTGGGCCCAGCAGCAGTTTCTCAGTTTTGTTCTTCTGTGAAGGGAGCGCAGCGGATTCCGAGGCCGACTCCAGCAATGGCCTTTGCAAATCTAAGGAAAGTACTCATTAGTGATAGCCTAGACCCTTGCTGCCGGAAGATCTTGCAAGATGGAGGGCTGCAGGTGGTGGAGAAGCAGAATCTGAGCAAAGAGGAGCTGATAGCCGAGCTGCAGGTAATGCGAGTGGAAAAAGACGCGGGCTCCAGCCATGCCCCGCCGACATTGGTGGCCGTGCCGGGTCCAGTATCCCCTCGCCCCCCCTTTTTCCCGGTATCGGTCAGTCAGTCCCCGGGCCTCCAGAAATTGGAGGCTTCGGAGGGACCAGAAGAGGAAGGGAGGAACAAACAGCGGCGGGCTGCAGGATGCAGACTTTTCGTTCAGTTTGGCGCAACGTGTTTCACGTTGGCTTACCTCCCGCGGGCATTGCAAAGTGCAGGCTGCGCCAACTGGTCCTGGAGGCTGCTCGCGGGATGCCAGCGCGGCTCCCCAGAGCCTTTGCGCGCAGTGGCCCTGGCAGCCGGGCGCTGCCTTTCCTCCACGCGCGGCAGGGGCACCGGGGGAGGGTTGCCAAAGTGGCTCTCTCCGGGGAGCCCAGGGGCTGGTGACCCTTCCCGGATCAAGTCCTTTCCCGCTCGACCGAGTTCACCCTTCCGGGGTTGAGGGGGGCGGGGATGCTGGCAGAGTCCCAGCCTTCTCGTGGCTGCTGAGGAAGCTGCAGGGGAAGGCGGCCCTGCTGGAGAAGCAAACGCCGTGCCCGCCTTTCATCTGATGCAAGAGTCTTGCGAGCTTTCACCTCCTCCTTTGCCTCCAGGGAGCGCCCTGAGGGAACCGGGCGGGCAGGGGGCGCGGTGAGATCCCCGCGCGGCCCACGCAGTCGCCACCCACGCGGCTGCCGCCCGCTTCGGGTCCAGGCTCAGCCTCCTACCCCGGCAGGCCAGAGGGCGTCACCTTCGGTCTCGTCGCTGATCTGGAATGACAAGACTTAACTAAATCCTGTCAATCCCAAACGCCCCCAGAAAGTTTTTCCGAGCAAATATTTTTCAGTAACTTACCTCCTTTTGTTGTGATACATAATGAGCATAATCTACTTCAAATCTTATCAACCTTGCTTGAGGTTTGGTAGCTTTATCCAAAATGACCTTTATTTTGTAAACCTTGCACTCTAGCTCCTGCACTTCCCCAACCTATCCCATCCCTCATTCTCGCCTCACCCAGCAGTGCCTCCTCCTTCCAGCCTCAGCGAATACCCACCCTGGTTGCACAGTGGTTAAAGAGTTCAGCCGCTCCTTGGAAACCGTATGGGGCAGTTCTACTCTGCCATATAGGGTCTCTGTGAGTCAGAATCAACTCAATGGCTATGGGTTTTAGCCAAACCAAACCAGTTGCCTTGTAGTAGATTCCAATTCATGGCGTTGGTCGCCCTCTTAACCAGGTTGCTTTAACCCACAGAGGTAGCTTTGCCACAACAGAATGGCCCTGAAAACTTCAGTGCCCTCCTGTCTGCCCTTCTGTCTGCTGCTGTTTCTCCATGAAACCCCAGACTCCACCTACCATGGTGCTGTATCCAGCTTTCCAGCCCCTGTCTTGTACTTAGAGGTTTCTGACTGGACTCAGCCTTCAAGAAGCTTGTAGTCTCGTTGGGCAGCATGGCTAACACACATGAAACAATGGAATGACCAGATGGCACAGTACCGAAGTGGTAAATTAGACCTTCAGCAGCCTTGCCTCTGCCTGCTGGAAGTGTAGAGAGAAGCGGATGCCATCATGGGCTGGCCTGGTGGGCAAGGGTTTCAAGACCTGATCCTGGAAGCACTGGTAGGATTGGATGTATGCAAGGCTCTTCACACTCCTTACCTTCCTCCTCGAATGAATGGTGTCAGTGGCCTTGGCTCTGAGAAATGACCAGAAATGCTTTACTGTGGCCTGCAGGCCAGCTTCCGACCCTCACTTATGGCAGCAGGTTGAGAAGAGTGACTATGAGTAGGGGCTTTGCAGCTTTCTAATGGAAATTTGAAATCTTAGGCCCCGGAGAAAGGGGCTGGGGACAGGGAAGGAGTGAAGGCAGAATTCAGCCTGAATAGTTCTCTCACCTGTTTGGAAGTTTTCCATGAAGTGAGTGCTGGGAGTTTGGAGCTGAAACTTGGACGCTTTAAAATCAGTGAAAACTCCAGGCAGAAGAGGAGGGCTCTTTATTGGCTACTGTGCCTGCTGGACATTGGTAGACTGTTTGGCTCTGCCTTTCTGTTTGTCTTTGTAAAACATTAGGTTCAGAATACCTGTTAATCTTTAGCAGCCCACTAAAGGCTTCTCACTTTCACATTATGCCTTGGTATTCTCCATAGTGCCTCCTGCCTCCCCCCACCCCATTAAATTTTTTTTAATACTATGGAAGCTTTAGCATCATTGCTAGAACTAGGACTGGCCTGGGGCCTCAGTTCTCATGCTTTTGTATTCTGAGCAGGCAGAGTTTGCTCTGCCTCTTCCCCCCTTGGTAAGAAAGTACAATCATTACCCCTGAAAGATGCTTTTCTGACTTAGAGCAAGTCACAGTTCATTAGTGGTTAATGGAATTGTTTAATAGGTCATAACCAGCGTTTATAAAAAACAAACTAGGTAATATCCAAGAGCGTTAAAGATAGTAAGGCGAAGTATTGTTTTGTGAAATTTCTTTCAATTATATATGTGGTTGAGTGGTGTGTGGTATATTAATATGTATCACAACTTAAAATATGTTTATTACTGTGAGTCTCAGTCTAAAATTTGAAAAACACTGGCTTAGAATAAAACATCATTTTGGAACTCAAAAAACTCTTAGGCTATGTACCTCTATCAGCAGGTGCTGCATCGTAAATAAACCTAATATGTGGGAAAACAGATTTAAATAATCTTACTATTTATTAGTGTCTTTAAACTTTGACCATGACCCACAATAAGAAATTCACTTTATATCATAACTCAGTACACACATGCATGTGTACACATACAAGCACATTTTACATATATACACACACACTAAAGTTTCATGAAATAATAGCTTAATCTATGTGTGATGCATTCTGATATATTCTATTTCATTAAATAGCATTGCTGGTCAGGATTCACTAAATTAAATAATGGTAATGCATTTAACTTATTGAAGGATATTTATATCTTTATCTCAGAATTTTAAGAAAGATAAAGAAAGGAATACATTTCCATGCAAGAGTCTTTTGAAAGGCTCTTTTTAAACAGCACGTTTACACTAGGATTTAGTTTGCAAAAGTTAACCACCCAGTTAATCAGGATGTTCTGCAAAATAGGGCATAGCTGCCTTCTCATTGAGTTCCCCTATAATTCAAGTCAGTGGCACAGCAATGTTAGAATTACCCCAAGGCCAAGCCTATTATCCTTGGGAAAGAAAGCATGTGTGAACTTGAGGAACCTAAGTGGATTTCTACTGCTGAGTTAGCTTAGTTTGTCAGGAACAGCTGTAAATCAAGCAGAACAGTGGCCTGCTGTTTTCCAGCTCTGGGCAGCTGAGGGGCAGGGGAACCAGGGAGGACACAAAGCGTAGGGAGTTCCTGTAGAGCTCCTGGGCTAGGACACAAACCAACATGCAGAGAACAGTAAGCAACAGAATATTCCTGCCCATGGAGTGCCCAGGAGAAGGAAAGGATCTTGGGATGCCAGAAAAGAAAGCTGTTAGTTGCCATCAAGGTGGCACGCATAACAGAATGAAGCATTGCCAGTTCTGCACAATCTTCGTGATCATTGGTATTTTTAAGTCAGTTGTTGTGGCCACTGTGTATTTTGAGTGTCTTCCAACCTAGCAGGCTCACCTTCTAGCACTATATCAGACAGTATCCTGTTGTAATCCAAAGGATTTCATTGGCTACTTTTTGGAAGTAGATCACCAGGCCTTTCTTCACATTCTGTCTTAGTCTGGAAGCTTTACTGAAACCTGCCCATCAATGGTGACCCTGCTGGTATTTGAAATACTGGTGGTGTAGCTTCCAGCATCACAGCAACACAACACACAAGCCTCCATAGTGTGACCAACTGACAGATGGTTATAATCATAGTAGACTTCATGGAGGATGTGAGCATTTGAAAAAGGTCATTGTTTGCATAGGTAGAGGACTGGGGAAGGCACACAGAGAAAAGCTGTGGAAGGTTGAGTTACGTATGGCCTTTGGAGGGGACAGTGCCTGAGAGGGCAGGAAGTTTGAGGGATCAGTGGGAGATAGTTTGGCAGACAGTCTCTCAATAAATATGTGTTGACTGAATGAATGGATAGAAGGGGTAGTTGAGATTGTAAGAGACCTTGAAAGCTAGTTAACTGATCAATGTGGGATGCCCAGTTCTATTTGTGGGACCAGGGACTGGTGAGTGGTGTCTCCCAAGGCAGATTCCTGCTTGAGACAGGCAAGTTTTAAATGGGCAGCTTCTCTGCTGTGATTGGAGACTCTTTGGACTTGCAGGTTTCAAAGAAAGCTGGTTTGAGGGACACCACCCTTGAGGGAAAAGGAAAGAGTGACTACAGGGTAAATAAGGAGTCCTGGTGGCGCAGTGGTTAAGTGCTTGTCTGCTACTGAGAGATGGGTGGTTCAGATCAACCAGCCTCTCTACAGGAGAAAGATGTGGCAGTCTGCTTTGGTGAAGATTACAGCCTTGGAAACCATATGGGGCAGTTCACTGTGTCCTATCGGATCTTAATGAGTTGGTATGGACTTGATGGTAATGGGACGGTTTTGGTTTGGACAGTAAAATTTCTGTACGGGAGATCCTTCTATAGATAAGAGAGTCTGCCTTTTTTTTTTTTTTTTTTTTAAGTGTTGTTTCTGTGCTGCAAGGATGGGTGGAATTCTGGAGGCCTACAGTCTTTTCTGTGGGAATGATTGGGTGATTGGGAAGGTAGAGGATCCAGAGCCGCCTGGGGCCCAGAGGAACTGGATCAAGGTGATGAGATTAGGACTCTATGGTCCACATCCTCTTCTTGTCAGTTGAACTTTGACCGTTAGTCTGGGCTGATCACTTCAAAGGAGGTTTTATTTCCTCAGCATGCTACTAATTACCTAAAGTGTCATTGCTGGTCATGAAGGAATGCATGTTAAAATGTGCTTACATGCTGCCGAATTGTCCTCCAAAAAGATGATGTGATTTATAATCCTTTTTTCCTCGCACTTTCGCCAACACTGAATATTATCAATTTTTTTAGCCAATATGATGCCTGAAAACATTTTCTTGATAGCTAGTGTTTAGGAGTCTTTTATGTAAATTACTGGCCACTCTGTAGTTCTTCTGTGTATTGCCTATTTCTATAAGAAGCCCTGGTGGTGGAGTGGTTAAATGCTCGGCTGATACCCGAAAGGTTGGCTGTTCCAACCCACTAGCCACTCTGCAGGAGAAAGATGTGGCAGTATGCTTCTGTAAAGATTACCTACCTACCTACCCATTGCTGTTGAGTCAATTCCGACTCATAGCCACCCTACAGGACAGAGTAGGACTGCCCCATAGGGTTTCCAAGTAGTGGCTGGTGGATTCGAACTGCTGATCTCTTGGTTAGCAGCCTGAGCTCTTCACCGCTGCACCACCAGGGCTCCTTGGAAACCCTGTGGGGAAGTTCTACTCTGTCCTGTAGGGTTGCTGTGAGTCGGAATTGACTCAACAGCAATGGGTTTGGTTACTTTTACTATATTTTTATTGTGCTCTTTGTCATTTTAGGAAATGTAGGAAGACTTGATAAACATATTTTGGATATGAATCTTTTTTTTGTTGTATATGTTGCAAGGATTTGTCTCTTCATATCAAACCTAACCTGTCCCTTGCCCCTTAACTTTGTTTATGGGCCCTTTTTCCATATGGGGATTTAAATTTTGAATGTAACTAAATTTGTTATTATTTCCTATTATGGTTTCTGGGATTTGCGCCCTGCCTATGAAAGGCTTCCCAGCTTCAGGATCATAAAAATATCCCCTTACATTTTCTTCTGTCTATTTTTTAAAATATTGAATCCATCTGTTTTTTAAAAAATCTGAAGTGAAATAGGGATCTAGATATGTTGTTTTCCCCTAACTTTTCCAAAAACCGTTTATTGTATAGTTTTTCCTTTCCCCATCAAAATCTTTCTACCTTTATCATTTTCTAATCCCCACATGTACATGGGTCTGTTTGGCTAGTGCCTGTTTGGTTCTGTTATGGGTTGAATTGTGTCCCCCCACCCCAAAATATGTGTTGGAATCCTAATGCCTATACCTGTAGATATAATCCTGTTTGGAAATAAGGTGTTTTTTTCTTATGTTAATTAGCCCATATCAGTGTAGGGTGTGTCTTAAACTTTTTGAGATGTAAAAAGAAGATTAGGTATGGAAGGTAGCAGAGCACGAATGGGGGAAAGATAGATGACATGTAGAGATAACAGAGGAACCGAGGTTACAGAAGCTGAGACAAGTATTTTTCCCCAGAGCCAACAGAAAGAGCGCCTTCCCCTAGACCCAGTACCCTTAATTTGGACTTAATAGCCTCCTGAATTGTGAGAAAAGAAATTTCTGTTCCTTAAAGCCTCCCACTTGGAGTATTTCTCTTAAAACAGCACTCAGAAACTAAGACAGATTCTCTCAATTAATTTGTCAATTTCAGAACTTGCTTGCCCTGACTTCCTCCCAACTTGCTCTCCTTTTTCAAAAAATTCTGGAAAATTCATGAGCACTCTCATGTAGATAAGGTAAAGGATTTCTAATGGTGGATTTTCAGGCATGTCAAGTGGCATGCTTTATTAGGGGAAGAAGATGGGGAGGGTTGGGTTCCATGGGCCTTTCAAATTACTAAATTCATTCATTCAAGGGAATATTCTGTTGAGTATTAGCTATGTGCTGTGCGAGTCTACGCTCCAGAGGCAGCTTGCCTTTTTAGGTACAGACGCATTTGTGCCTGTTTCTGTCCTCCCTCAACAGGCAGGCTGGGCAGGGAGGAGCACCCTCTTGTAGAAGCAGTAGGTAGTTAAGACTTTGGAACTAAACACATTTGAGTTCAATTCCATTTCTGACACAACCTAGCTCTGTGACTTTAGCTAGTTACCAAAATTTCTCTTTAGGGCCAGTTTCCTTTTCTGTAACATGGAGGCAATTATACCGGTCTCTTAGGATTGTTGTGAAGCACAGTGCCTAACACAAAGTAATTGGAGCCCTCTAAGGTTTCAGAATGTAACTGACTATGACCTTGGCTCTGGCCTCATCATTTTGACATCTTGGCGGGCCCTCCAGCTCTTCCTTAGTTACAGGCTCAGAGTTTGCCAATGGCAATAATTTCCCAGTTCTTGGACTGGTTTTCAATCTTTAAGAGTGACCTTGGGCAGGTTAAGTGTTGAAAACTCCCTTTTTCCATCTGGAAAATGGGGATAATTATATCCCTTCTCGGGTCATGGGGACGATAATGTAAAGCACCTGGTGTAATGCCTGGCATCTACAAAGTGTGCAATAAACTGTTTATGTACACAGGTTGGTGAGATTGGTACTGTGGAGAAACAGTAAAGGATACAGAGAGAGGAAACGTTTTAATGCACAATCCTTGCCTAAAAAAAAAACAAAAAAAAAACCTGTTGCCATGGAGTGGATTCCGACTATAGCGACCCTGTAGGGCAGAGTAAAACTGCCTCACAGGGATTCCAAACAGTGGCTGGTGGATTCGAACTGCCAGCCTTTTGGTTAGCAGCTGAACTCTTACCCATTGCGCCACCAGGGCTCCAATCCTTGCCTTAGGAACGTAAAATATAGCTAAGGAGACAAAACTGCAGTTCAGAGAGAGGATGACTAAATATGAAACAGATGTAAAAGGGCTTGGCATACCCTCTAGGGCTCCTACATCTAGCTCTCTGAGATCAGGCATAGACCCCAACCAGTGAGGAGGCATGAAACCAGCTTCTAAACACCTCCTGAGAAATAATTCTGCACCCTCTCTCGAATGACCGACCACTCCAGTGTTTAGAACCCCTTAAGACTTAAATATTCTGTGCTTCAGCATAAGCTTCATTCCCCTTCTTCCCTCAGCAGAGGTGAATTTCTCCCTGCTTCTCTGGTAGGAGGTGCTCTATATTTGACTCTGCCTGTTCAAACTTGCTCCTAGGCCCTGCTTGCGCACAACAATATAGTGTGGGCCCTCACCCTAGGAGCTGGGTTCCCATGGCCTTTTTCCATTTCTAGAATCCATGCAGTGTGGAGGGAAGAGAGCAGGTTCTTGTGGGATCCAGCTGAGCGCTCCACTGGGGAAAATGCAGAGGCTTGCACTGGTGGGTGTCAGATTAGATCTGCCAGGGACCTGCAGGCCATCTGCTCCAACCCTCTCCTTTTGCAGATGGAGACCAGGGGTAGGGAGTGCTGTGACTTGCCCACAGTGACGCAACCTGTCCGTGGCAGACCTAGGACTAGAACCCTGGCCTTGGAATTCCTAGCTTGGTGATTTTACATCAACATTTGCGGCTTCTTCACCAACCTGGGGCAGCAGGTTTGGGGTAGAGTATGAACTCGTTCATCTGCTGAGTATCTTGGTGATTCTCATGTGGTGTTAGGGAAAGAATAACCTTATTGTGGGAAGATACCAGAAAATTCTGTATGAGCCTAAAGATGACTATATTGGGGTATAGCTCGCTTAAGTGAAGTGTCTATGATGGATTTAAAAAGTCTTATTTTTCTCATGTGTATCTTTGTAGTCTAATATTGCCTGGGTTTCTGAGCAAGTAGATACCGGTTTAATTGTTCTCTCCCTTCTACCCCTTACTTTTTTTTTCTATTTTAGGAAATGTTTTTCTTACTACCATTGTGTCTTTCATTCACTTCTTTTATACATTCAGCCAACTAACTTACTGAGTGCCTTCCATGTGCCAGACATAGGGGCCATCAAAGAATTATATCTGCCTCTCCCCTTCAGGAGCTCAGTGTCTAGGGGAGGAAGTGATGTTTGTTGAACAGGTCCAGATCTCAAGGCAGATGCTTACCTGTCCTATCTCACTTCCTCCTTACACACTGGAAGAATAGGCTGATGCTCAAATTTATAACTAGGCTCATAGCTAGTGAGGGATGGAGCTTGGATTCAAACCCAGGCCACACTGATGGCAAAGCCTTTAAGAAGGTGCATACAACAATTTGCCTTCCTTTCCTTGAATATATTCAAATTCAGCCAGCATCCAGGGACTCCCACTTTGGGCAGAGCAGTATGCAGGAATTATAGGATGAATAGGAGATGGTTCCTGACTTCCAGTATGTGTCTGCTGGACGTGCTGAGGGTACATCAAGGATAGACTGCGCTCCAGCTGGTCCTAGGGTTCTCCCCAAGGTGGCAGGTATTGTGGTGCTGTCTAGAAAGAGATGGGCCAGGAGTCCAGAGCCCAAGAGTTGATGCTGCCACATGTGGAGAGTGTCAGGTAAAGCATTTGGTGTCTTAGAGCTCTGGAGTCCCTAAGTGGTGGAAATACTTATCGCACTTGGCTGGTAATTGAAAGGTTGGAGTTTGGAGTTCCACCCAAAGGTGGCTTGGAAGAAAGGCCTGGTGCTCTACCTTCAAAAAATCAGCCATTGAAAACCCTGTGGAGCCCAGCTCTACTCTGACACACATGGGGTCACCATGAGTTGGAATCAACTCAATGGCAACTGGTTTTTTTGGTCTTAGAGCTACAATCTCCTGAACTCTCAATGAAGATGACATGAGTCCTACTCCACATTTCTCTGCAATTTGTAGTGAAGATGTCAAAGAAGTCTGTGAGCAGGCAGTAATCACAGTCTTTGTGTGGGTCTGGGAATAAATCAAGGTCTCTAGGTGGTGCAAAAGTTTGTGCTCAACTACTAACCTAGAGGTTGGTGGTTCAAACCCCCCGGTGGCTCCACGGAAGAAAGGCCTAGTGATCTGCTTCTTCCATTAATATTGCAGCCAAGAAAACCCTATGGAGTAGTTCTACTCTGTCACATGGGGTCAGCATGAGTCAGAATTGATTGGATGGCAATGGGGAATGAGGTGAATGACTCGCTTGTTTGGGAGTAAGTGACGATGTGCCTGAGTTTTTAGGAGGCCCTTCAGACCAACTTTGTGAACCCTGGTGTTTTTCCTCCTGCCTCAGGACTGTGAAGGCCTTATCGTCCGCTCAGCCACTAAGGTGACTGCTGATGTCATCAATGCAGCAGAGAAGCTCCAGGTGGTGGGCAGGGCTGGCACAGGCGTGGACAACGTGGATCTGGAGGCTGCAACAAGGAAGGGTGTTCTGGTCATGAAGTAAGTTGCGGAGGCTAAAGGGTTGGTGTGGAGATAGACTGAGAGAAAGTCAAATCAGACTTAGAAGACCTGCTGGGGGACACTTGGTCTCGGCCCCTGAGTTCAGACTTTCGATCAATGCTTAGCACTCAGGGGCTCCCAACCGTTTGAAGTAGAGGCTCTTTGTGATCTCAAAAGGTTCACACACCACCCCACGTACAGTTTGCACATCTGCAGTCTGGCGGGGAAATCAGAAGCATGTTAGTGAATTTAACTGCATTCCCTGCTCCAGCTCTGTCCCTCCACCTCTTCTTGTTCCATTTGTAGTCAGGTTTTTATGAGCTCTGCTCTATTCCACCTTGCATGTACATACAACCACTGCAGGTACCATGAGTCTACATTCTTTCTCTTCCTCACTTCCCTGCACACTTCTGGAGCCCAGCTGCCACCTGTCTCTTTCTCTACTCATGGTGCAAGAGAAAAAGGGTCCCCTTTAGAACTGCTTTTGCAGAAACCCAGAGCAAAGGTCGTGCAGCATGCCAATGTTGAGTCCGCCTAATTTCTGGCTTCTGTTCTGGCACCTTGATGGTGCAGCAGTGCTATCCCCAGCCCCCTCCACATGCCCCTGTAGGGCAGAGGTTAACTGAGCAGTCACTTGCCTCAGGTCAATAACTAACGAGAAATGTTAAACGATAACCCATTCTTGCCCTGGACATAGCCAGCCCCTAGACCCTGCACCTCTACACACCTCCCTGCACAGCCTGCTGGCCGGGGGAGAACAGGAAGCCAGGTGGTCTTATGGGAAAACAGACTTTGAGAATCCTTTTATGTCTTTTATGGGATCTCTTATTGACTTTTTCTCCTTGTAACCTTCATTTCTAGAGATGAAAAGTCGTAGTAGGGGAAGAAGGAGGGTGAATACATGTGTTAAATTCTTCCAATAATAAGACTTTGTGGGTTGCCACCTCTATTCTCCTTTCTGTAAAATGGGCAGAGTCACCATTGTCCTGGGTGTTGGGGTATGAGGAGGTTAGTAAATAACACTTTTCTCAGTTCATAACTTGTTGAGAAAGTGTAGATGTTAAATAGTTGGAGATCAAAATAGGAGCTCTATTATTAATAAAAGCCAAGTTGGGTAATTTGATGTAGGTCTGTGAGCAGTGGGCTTACCTCTGAATTAGATAGACTTACCCACCCAACGAAAGGAGTCCTGATGGTGCAATGGTTAAGAGCGCAGCTGCTAACCAAAAGGTTTGTGGTTTGAACCTACCCAGCAGCTCCACAGGAGAAAAACTTAGCGATCTGCTCTTGTCAAGTTTTTACAGCCTAGAAAACCCTATAGGGCAGTTCTACTTTGTGACATGGGGTCACTATGAGCAACAATAACAACCCACCCATCACGGGTGCAGGCTTAGTAAGATTGATGGCATGGAGCTGCAAGGAACATGAGCTTTCTCTAGATAGATGCCGAAATGAGAGCATAGAAGGGCTGAGCCACACATGAATCTCCCAATCTCGTGAGACACCTCTCTGTCTTGGGGAGAAGAGAGTACATTTGAGTACAGAGAGGCCAGGCATGTTTTTCTAATGGCCACTCCTCCACATGGAAACATGAAGCCAGGGCAGAGAAGGTTTCCTTCCAGCCCTGACATTTGGGTAGAAGTACATCAGAAAATCTGGTGTGTGACGTGGGTTGGGGATTTGTGCTAAGAACTGGTAAGCTCATGGAGCAAGAGAGGTAATATAGTGTGTACTTGAGGATTTCTCTTGGGACAGGAGTTGGGAGTCCTGTGTCTGGGTGTGCTGATGTCCCCTCTTGTCTTTGGTCTATAGCACCCCCAATGGGAACAGCCTCAGTGCTGCAGAGCTCACCTGTGGAATGATCATGTGCCTGGCCAGGTAAGTCCCTGACTTCTCAGCAAAGCCAGTTTCTCGAGTGTCTCATGGCTGGCCAAGCAAATGGACCCAGAGAAGCAAAGAAATATTTTAGCTTGGCGATGCTCAGACTGCTGAGAACCTTTGAGGCTGTTAGTCCTTCTGCTGAACATTCATTATACTGGTTCCCCCAACATACAGAGGTTAGTGGCTTCTCAGGTTCCAGTGATTGCAGATGGGGAGAGAAGGAGGAGATACAGGTCTGCTACTCATTACCCAGGGCCAGGCTTATTTTGAAAATAATTGTTTCTGTGACTTGATCTGAACCCTTCCTGTTTCTCCTTACTTGTCTTCCACTTTCCATGCCCATCCTGCACACCACCATAGCAGTAGGTTTCTGGGCATACCATGCCTTCTCTAGCCTCCAAGCGTTGCAAACACCTTTTCCGCTGCCTGGAACATCCTTTCCTGTTGTCTTTGTCTAGGCAACCTGAGCTTGTTCTTCAAGATTAAGCTCGAGTGTTATTTCAGTTAGAAAGCTATGTCCCCCACTGATTCTTGTGGCCCCCATACCTCTATCACCGTTCTTACAAATCTGAATTGTAGTACAATGGAACAAAAAGCTGCCTGGGATCCCTGTGTCTACCCATGGATTGATAACACAAGGGGGCTCAAATGGTCAAGTGTCTTACTATTCCAACAGGAGTTCTGGGGTGTGAATGGACCTTAAGAGTGGGTCTGTTGAATAGGGGGCGGGAGAGCCTAGGAACCAAATGAACTTGGCACATAATGTGCATAAGTCTTTTGGTACTGGCTACTAATTTGGCCAAAAGGATCGTATTGAGGACTACTGTTGAACAGGCAATTCGAGCATTTCTGTGGTCAATGGAAGGGTAAGGAGCCAGTGGGCAGAGTAGGAAGGTCCCTTCTAAGATCCTTGGATCCTTAAATCAGGGGGCTCTAGGCAGCCAGGAATCCTTACTTCTCATGCCTGAAACCTCCTGGGACCAAGAAATTATCCTTTCTTCCCCAACTCAAGACCAGTTCTTCCTCCTGCTGGGGAAGGATTTAAATTAAACTTTGTTCTAACTTTTCTCCAAGATTTCTGTCTGAGGTGTCAGACCCTGGTTGCCTCAATATGATATTCACCCACCAGTGAAGGAGAGGGGAGGTTGGGGAAAGGGAGGAAAAGACAACTTGCATAGCAGAAGGAACTCAGCCTTGAGGGGGACCTTGAGCTGGTCTTCTGGAGTATATCTGGAACATCGGGGCTGGGTGTGTCTCAGCCTGGAGAAGTGTAGAGACCTAGTGTCATGGTTTCATTTGAGTTATAAGTTCAGTGATTTTTTATTTTTTTGAGTATGGGGAATGGATACCAGTGCAGCTTTCTAGCTAATTAATTCTATTACTTTGTTCTGGAGGTGGAAGGAAAGGTTTGGTAGCCAGGAATAATCTTTCTCCTATTCCAGGACCAGCTTTATTTAAAGAAGTGGGCAAAGTGGTGTGGTTTAAAAAAACTCCCTGCTCGCATCCACCCATCTATGACCCTACTCAGGAAAGATGTATTAAAACTTAGGAAGTAAGCACCCTATTAAGAAGGAATTACCAGTCTGTCACAACTTATTGTGTGTTAGTTTAATCAGATTGCTTTCCTAGCTGGGAAGCAATAGGAGGAAACGAATGCTTTAGACTCTGAAGTTTAGAGCATTGGGCAATGTGGATGGAGAACAGGTTAGAACGGGCCTTACAGTGGGGGACTTTGAACAGATAGCATTAGTTTCTGGAGTGCTAAGATTCTAGGAGGCTGGAGAAAACAATGACTCATAAAGAAGGGAAATGGCAACGACAATAAAAAAGAGCAGCTGCTGAGGCTGCTTATGAACAACCAAACACCTCATGGGATTTGGTTCCTTGGTTTGGAGGTTTAGGGTCGTGGTTTCATGGGACATCCCAGTTAATTGGCCTAATGATGTGTTTGGTACTTCTGTTCTACCCCCTAGTTCTTTACTTAGTGCCTGAGGTCTTAAAAGCTTGCAAATGGCCATCCAAGGCATGACAGTTTGTCTCTATAGCTAGTCCCTGACTTAAGACGGGATCCCATTCTGACATAAATCAAATACCTCGTTTTTTTTTTTTTTTTTTTTAGTTTTCATTATTATTGCCTTTTATTATCAGTATCTATAAATCATAACATTGAACATCTGTGAGTGAATATCTGAGAATGATAAAATCAGCAAATTAAGTGCTGCAACATTGTATGTAGATAAGTGTGGTTCATAGTAACTTAAATATGTCAAAAGTCAGGGGCTACCTTATTCGCCTGGAGCAACAGAGGAAGAAGAGTAAGGAATAGGAAGAGGAAATGGAATGTGTGAGGCTAATTGCCTTCATGAACAACTGCCCTCTTTGCCATGAGACCAGAACTGGATGCTGCTCAGCTATCACTACTGAACATTTTAATCAAAGATTCTATTAAAAAATTCTAATCAAAAGGGGGAAATGTGGAACAGAATTTCCAATTGTCATGGACTCCAGACTTACTGGAGCCATGGAACCTGGATGAATCTCTGAAACTATTGCCCTGAGATAGTCTTTAAACCTGGTACATATAATATTAATAAAAATCCATCTTATATAACAAAAATTACCAATACTCAATGATTCAGTGTGCATTCCATTAGTGAAAAAACATTACATCACCAAAAAAATCACAAACATAAAATATTTCAAGAGTATAAGGGTTAAACCAAAAATATCCCCTGAAGTCTTCTTAAAACCAAACAATAGTTTAGCTTTACTAGTAAAGAATGTCTGCCTTGAGCATTATGCTCTTTTATGAACTATCTGTATGGAATCAAGGAGCCCTGGTGGCACAGTGGTTAAGAGCTCGGCTGTTAACCAAAAGGTCAGCTGTTCAAATCCACCAGCCACTCCTTGGAAACCCTATGGGGCAGTTTTACTCTGTTCTGTAGGGTCACTATGAGTCAGAATCGACTTGACAGTAACAGGTATATGGGATCAAACTGACAACAACTTGAAAGAGTAAGTAGGAAACTTGGGGTCAGTGAGTTTATGTTAATGGGGAAAATAATTAGAAAAAGAAGGGTGAGAATTATTGCACAATGTGAAGAAAGTAATCAATGCCACTGAATTGTACATGTAGAAATTGCTAAACTGGTATATTCCAAGACACTGTTTTATGAAAATATGGGAACAGTATCTTGGAATATCTATTTTTATATACAGACACAAACACACCCACTCTGAATTTGCTGGCCAGCAAGAAAGCCTGCATTTAAATATTCAGGAGGCTAGATGTGGGTGGATATTTACTCTTTAAACATTGGTCTCTCCTCTCTTCCTTCTTTGCCTCCAGAGAAGCCTCCATGATGACCCATGTCCCACATGATTTATCTTACCCTTTGACCTCTAACTTTGCCTTGACTGCCACTTCCTTTGTTCCCTCCTGAAAATACGTATGACAATCACAACCTTCATGTTAACCAATAGGAGACAGACTGAAGTGTGTGTGTATGTGGTGGTAGGACAGGAGGGCAGTGTGGATGTTAGATGTGATGGGACAAGAAGTCAGGGCAGGATGGAACCATCTGGACTTTGGTACTTGCCCTCCCCAAACTAGCCTGAGAGTCTTAGGATTTAAGAAACTTTAAAGGAAGAATAACAAATCAGTTGTCTTCTTGTACAGTAGAAGATAAAGTGATAAGATGACCTGGATGGTTTAGGAAGATGAAAATAATTCCTTACATTTCTGGAGGAGTTGATGTCATCAAAGTTCCCTAACACCCCATTCAGTTATCCCTACAAAGCCTGAAAGACTGGCTGTTGCTTAGAGGGGAAAACTTACCCAGAGTCACTGATAGATATTTCAGTGGCTGAGGTGGAACAAGAACCTCCTCCCAGACTCCTTGCTGGAGACAGAAATCTCAGGGCTCCTAAGTCAGGTTCTGCTAATGGTTTCCCTCCTACACTCCCTTTACCCCCTTTGATGTTTCCAAACCTGAGCCCCCAGATCCAGATTGAGCTAGGTACCCCAGGGGGATGAGTGTCAGACAGTAGGGGTGCAGACTGATGTTCTTCCTACTTCCAAGGCTGCATGGGGGTCTTGGGAGGCCCACTGAACCTGTGTGTTTCTTGCAGGCAGATTCCCCAGGCGACGGCTTCAATGAAGAATGGCAAGTGGGACCGGAAGAAGGTGAGCAGCTAGCCTTGCCTCACCGTACATGGGCCTGCTGCCCAACGTTCACTCTTGGTGCTGACTTGGGCTTTTTTGCCTTTTGCCTGTTTGATTGCAGTTCATGGGGACAGAGCTAAATGGAAAGACCCTGGGAATTCTTGGCCTAGGCAGAATTGGGAGAGAGGTAGCCACACGGATGCAATCCTTTGGGATGAAGGTAAGGGGAGGCCAGGTCTCTTTGACGTGGGGCAATCTGGCTTGGGAGAAACTAAAGGCTTTGTCTAAGGAGGGGCTGTGACCTTCCTTTAGAGCCCCTGACTAAATAAAGCCAGGGAGGGAGGAAACACCCATACCTGTGTGCCTACAGACACTAGAATATTGTGGGTATATGTTGTTAAGGATAAATGTATGTCTTGGAGTAACTAGATTTACTTTATTTTTTAAACTACTGCATGGTATTCAATTGTATGGATAAATTGCTTTCTATTTGCCCATTCCCCCAGTGATGAATGTTTAGATTTTTTAAAAATAATTTATTTTATTTTTGTTGTTGTTAAGAATATACACAACAGAACATACACTAATTCAACAATTTCTACATGTACAATTCAGTGACATTGATTACATTCTCCAAGTTGTGTTACCATCCTCACCCTCCTTTTCTGAGTTATTCCTTCCCCATTAATATAAACTCACTGCTCCCTAAGGTTCCTATCTAATATTCTGAGTTGTTGTTGTCGTCAGTTTGATCCCATATACATAGTTCTTAAAAGAGCACAATGCTCAAAGCAGACATTTTTACTAATTCAGTTAAACTAATTGTTGGGTTTAAAGAAGACTTCACGGGATATTTTTTGTTTAAGGTTTAAAGGTTATCTCAGGGCAATAGTTGAAGGGGTTCCTCCAGTCTCAATGGCTCCAGAAACTCTGGATTCCATGAGAATCTGGAATTCTGTTTCACATTTTCCCTTTTTTGATCAGGATCCTTCTATAGAATCTTTGATCAAAACCTTCAGTAAAGGTAGCTGGGCACCATCCAGTTCTTCTGCTCTCCTGGCAAAGGCAGCTGTTCATGGAGGCGATTAGCCACACATTCTGATTCCTCCTCCTGTTCCTGAATCTTCATATACCCGTATTGCTCTAGGGGTGTTTAGATTGTTTTTATGCATGGACTTTAGCAAGACATTGGTGAAACTTATCACGATACCCTTGGGCTTGGCATGGAGACTGTGAGCTTAATGCTAGAACAGTTAAGGAGTTTAGTCACTGGTGGAAGGATGGTTCCGCCTCGGTCCGGATGGGAGATTGCTCAGGATGGTGCAGGGCTCTGTCTGGCCCACCACTCTCATCAACAGCCAAGATAATATGTCATTTGTGGATGACAAGAAGAGGGAAGCTAGCTGCCATGGATTGAATTGCGTCCCCTCAAAATATGAGTTGTAAATCCTAACCTGTATATCTGTAGTTATAATTCCATTTGGGAATGGGTTGTCTTTGTTATGTTAATGAGGTAGGATTAGTATAGGGTGTATTTTGAGTCAATCTCTTTTGAGATGTAAAAGAGATTAAACAAGTAAGTGAGCAAGCAGAGATGTGTGAAGATGCCAGGCTACATGAAGATCTCTGAGGAGCAGAAGTTCAAAGAAACAAGGACATTCCTCCAGAGCTGACAGAGAAAGCCTTCTCCTAGAGCTGGCACCCAGAATTTGAACTTCTAGCCTCCAAAACTGTGAGAAAATAAATTTGTTTGTTAAAGACACCCACCTATGGTATTTCTGTTACAGGAGCACTAGATAGCTAAGACAGTAGCTAATACCTAAGAATACAGAAGCAGGTCCTAAAAGACATAGGAAAGGTGGAATGATTGGTTGCTCTGACAGAAAATTTACAGGAATACATTTCAGCACCCTACATGTGGATCCAAAAAAAAACAACTAGACAAGTATTGAATGTACAGATGCTTCTAAAACCTTTTCAGAGGAGAAGGGCTTTAGCTGAGAAAAGTACAGTGGTTTTAGTTGTGTGATTGATGAAGACTTTTTGGCAGCATTAAAAGAAGTATGGTTTACAGAGTGAGGGAGGTGACATACCTCACGCTTGGTACTGGTCAGACCCTCTGTGAGTATAGTGAGCCTTCAAGGGCTCCATGCTCTGCAAATCTGTGGAAGCACTGAAGACAGAGGAGATAGCAAGGGGGCTCATGTCTGTGCTTTCTCAGGGAAGGTTGAAGGTACTGGGGTCACTGGGCCCAGTCAAGATTTGGGAGTCTTAGTGGAGGCCTTCAAATAGCAAAAAAGCCATCCTGTTGAAGAGCCATGCAGCCCACTCAGTGTCTAGCTCCCCAGAGAAATATAGCCAGGAATGAGTGTGAGCTGGAGGGGATAGAGCTACACAGACAGAGCTTTCCCCAGATAGAATGGATGACATCTTAGATATCTAGTGCTGCTATAACAATTACCACAAGTGGATGGCTTTCACAAACAGAGGTTTATTCTCTCACAGTTTAGGAGGCTAGAAGTCCAAATTCAGGGTGCCACCTCCAGGGGAAGGCTTTCTCTCTATGTCTGCTCTAGGGGAAGGTCCTTGTCATCAATCTTCCCCTGGTCTAGGATCTTCTCAGCACAGGGATTCTGTGTCCAAAGGACGTGCTCTGCTACCAGCGCTTCTTTTTTGGTGACATGAAGTCCCTCCTCTCTATGCAATTCTCTCTTTTATATCTCAAAAAAGATTGACTCGAGATACAACCTAATCCTGTGGATTGAGTCCTGCCTCATTAACATAACTGCCTGGAATCCTGCCTCATTAACATCGTACAGGTTAGGATTTACAGCACATAGGGTAATCACATCAGATCACAAAATGGTGGACAACCACACAATACTGGAAATTATGGCTTAGCCAAGTTGACACACATTTTTAGAGGACATAATTCAATCCATAACAGGTGGTGGAAGGAGAGAGCAAGTTCCCTCTCACTGCAGATAGACGTGCAAGACTGGATAACCACTTGGCCAGCATGTGAAGAGGGGATGTGAGCAATGGCTGAGAGGTTGAAGCAGATGCCCTTTAAAGTTTAAAGCCCTGACGTCTTTGAGAATCCGTCATCCATGGGCTACCAGCTTCTTTATCTGTGAAATAGTTTTCATAGCAGTGAGTTCACTGTGCGGCCATAGGAAATAGTGTGAAATTATTGAAGACTATGGTTTATTACAGCAATGTGGGAGAACAACCTAATTAAAGACAGTGGACCAAGGGCAGCCTCTCAGGAATCTTGTGATGTGAATAAGGCCTAGGTGTCAGTTTGAGTGGTTCTGGTTGGGCTGGCCCAGGCAGAACTGCAAAGAATGTGAAGATTTTCTTTATCACTCCCTTTCTCTCCCTGGTGCCTAAGGTCTTATCTTGTGCCCTGGCCTGTCACCCTGGCTGCTACTCAATACTTAGGCTGTTAACTAATGATTAACATCTGACTCTTTTCAGAATTTCATATTTTCAGAGCTGACCCCTTCATATCACAGGCGTTGCAGAGTGAGACGTACCTGTGCCCAGATGTGGGGGTGATCATCCTATTTCCCACTTTCTTTGTGAATATCTGATCACTTAGGGAAGGGGAGGGATCCTAGAATTAGCTACTAGGGAGCTTAGCCAGGCGGCTTTCCAGCACCGTCTGGCTGTGTGTGTTGAGGTTAGTTGGGATGAGAGGTCTGTCCTAGACCACCTTTGCTGCCATTCCACCCAGCACAGGTATAGGTGGAGAGGTACCTCAGAAGAAAGATCTGGCAATCTACTTCCATAAAATCAGCCACTGAAAGCCCTATGGAGCACAGGTCTACTCTGATAATGCATGGAGTTGCCATGAGTCAGAATCTACTCAACGGCAGCTGATTTTTGTTTTTTATGCTGAGTTTCTGTTTAAGATTTCACTGGAGGGAAAAACAAGAGTTCTATTGCTAAAACCAAAAACACTGGCTATGGGGTGGAGACAGAGTATGACTGTTAGTGTTCTTATCAAAGACCCTTTAAGTTCAAGGCCTCCTTGCTCGCCTTCTTTCACTCCTGAGCCAGCAGGACCTTGGAGCAGCTCCTGGAGGACCACGGGAGAAGCTGGGGTTTCTCTATTGCACCAGTGTCAGGGGTCTGTCCTGGGGCTAAGATTGAAGGTGGGGGCATCCTTTCTGCTTCTCCCCGAGGCTCCTCTGTAACACTAGTCTTATGGATGGTGTGTACAGAGAGGTGCTCCAACAGCTGCAGATTCAGGTACACCAGGACCCTGGGCAGGCACGTGTCTCCTGGGCCTGATGATGTCATCCTTTTCACTCCCCCAACATGATTTTCTGGTGTAGAATATTCTCTAGGATATTTCTTCTGCTTGAAACTTTCTCAATAGTATCACCAAATAACAGGTTGTAATTTTGTAGACTCAATCCACTTATGCTAGCATGTCCCTTAGAATGCATTAACAGACCCAAGCCAGTACCCTCATCCCCTAGCTGAGTTCAGCTCCTGTCTGCCAGGGCTGTCTCAAGGGGAAAATGAGAATAAGGGTGTTCTCAGCCAAATTCTTACCCTGTAGTCGTCTGTAGATGAACGGATACCATCTCTCTGTGAAGGAAAGGAGATGCATCAGTGCTTGTTGACCACTGAGGAAGATGCTTATCTCCTCCTCTACCCTATTTTCTCTGTTGAACCTGAGGCACCTGCTGGCCGGGGCATGGGTCCAGGCTCATGGTGCAGACTCTTCCTCCTGCCAGGCCCAGACTGTTTGTTGGCTTCTGAGAGCAGAGCAGGTGAGACAGTTCTGTGGACTCGCTCAGCTGGGCTTGGTTTTGTAACCCTTGTTGGTGTCCTCTTCCTCTCCCCTCTCCACGTGAAAAAAAAAAAAAAAAAAAATCCGGATTACAGATAAATGGGCCCATTTTCCTAGCCATTGTCAGAGCTACCAGGCAAAGGAGACTTGTTATTACAAGGGCCCAGATTCTATCTCCTCCCCTGGACATTTCATTGCTCCTGTAAGAAGGGAGGATGATTATTTTTAGGGTCGAAGACCCAGGCCCAGAGGGAGCACCCAACTTTACCTTGACATTGTTGACAGTGACTCAGCAGGATTCAAATCCAGGCCTCCTGGGTCACAGTTGACAACCTTGGGTCCTGCAGGCCTGCCCTGCTCAGTCTTCTGTCCTGCCTTCTTGAGGACATTGATGCCTTTAAGATTCTTAAGGCTCCTAAGTCTCTTCTCCCCCGACCCCATCGGTATTGCTGACGTGGACTGAACTCACAGAGCTCTGAGAAGGTCTCTTGGGCTGACCAGGCAGAAAGTGGATAGGTCTTTGCTGTTGCCAGGAGTCAGACCCTTTGTACCTGGCTGTACTCTGCCCTACTGTGTGTGCCGGCTCGATAACGTTTTAGGCATTGCCCTTGCTGAGGGATGCATGGCTGGCATCCAGGACTATCTCTGATGCAGGAGAGGAGAGGCTTTCAATCTCAATCCACCCTGCTGTCTCATGTGGGGCTGTGGGCCTTCCTATTCCACCTCTGGGACAGTGCTGCCCTCTTCCTTGACAGCCATTGTGCCATCACTCCTCAAGTGACAGCAGGTCCCCACGTAGACCTGCCCCTCCCACCATCATCCTACCCCCTCTCATCTGTTGTCCAGGTTTCCAGCCACTTTTTAGAGTGTAGACACTTACAGTGCAGGCCCAGGAGTCAGGACACCTGGCTTGTATCCCAGCTGTGCCATTTACTAGCTTTGCAACCTTGGATAAATCATTTAACCTCTCTGTGCCTCAGTTTCCTCACCTGTAAAATGGGGAAATAAAAGTGCCTAACCCATTAAAGCACAGTGGTTAAGAGACTGGCTGCTAACCAGAATGTTGGCAGTTTGAATCCACCAGCTGCTCTGTGGAAACCCTATGGGGACAGTTCTACTCTGTCCTATAGGGTCGCTATGAGTTGGAATCAACTCAATGGCAACGGGTTAACCCATGAAGAATGAGTTTATATAAAATCACCTGACCCAGAGCAAATGCTATTTAAATGTTTGCTGTTATTAGCTATGACTACACATCCTTTCCTTCTTCTTCAGAGCTTTGTTTTCCCCAACTTTCTGAATTCCTATCACTAATATCTGGTGGCCTTTGGCCAGTTTCTTGGGGCTGATGTGGTTTGCTTCTGTGAAGTTTTCCTGCCTGCTCCCATCATCCAGGAGCTGATCTTTCTTGCTTCTCAGCAGCCTCAGAGAGGGCCCTCTGCTTTGGGGACCCCCATCCTCCCTGGCCAGCCTAGGCCAAGGTTCTTCCTGAGTCCCTCCCCATCCCTGCTGCCTTCACGTGCCACTTACCTCCTCTTGATGATGTCCTTGTTCCCCGCCCCAATTGGACCTGCTTTGTTGAAAGGATCTGCCGTTAGTCGCTTGTACTTCTGTGTGCTCTTAGTCACCAAGCTAGGCCTTCCAAGACTAGATGCATTGTAAGCCTTATTATAAGAAATTTTAAGAGAGGGGACCATCCTCTCCCTACTGGCATGTCAGCGTTGATGTGTTGCCCTCTCCCTGAGTGACAGGTCTTGGTCTCATTCCCAGCCCTGTTCTGCCACCACCAAAGCCCGCCTTCCTGATGTTTTCCTCACTCTGTTTAAATAGTCGTTACATCTGCCTGTTTCTCGGACCTGTGGGCTGTACAGTTATAGTTACCTTCTCTCCTCCCTTTCCTGGTTGTACCCCATGACCATGTCCTTGTTCCCCATATAACCATCCTCCCTCACAGAAGGTGCCCTGCTTTCCATGTTCCACCTTGTCCAATTACACATGCATTTCTCTTGTGTCTGTTTGTGGTGAAGAGCATGGGCCCTGGAGGTGGACAACTTTCCTTTTGAATTCTGGCTCTGACACCTCCTAGTTGTGTAAGCCCTGCTTTCCTCATCCCTAAAGTGGAGATAAGAAGAATACCAGTCTCACTGGGTTGTCACAGGAATTAAATTGGTGTTTGCAAAAGGCTTAGCATAGTGCTTAGTATATGGTAAGTGCTCAGTAAATGGTAGCCATCATGAATAATAACAATAATGATACTCCCTCTCTTGCTTCGATCAGACTATAGGGTATGACCCCATCATTCCTCCAGAGGTCTCTTCCTCCTTTGGAGTTCAGCAGCTGCCGCTGGAGGAGATCTGGCCTCTCTGTGATTTCATCACAGTGCACACACCACTCCTGCCCTCCACGACAGGTACGTGTGTTACTACCTTGTGGGTTGGCCACAGAAACCACACACCAGATAAGGGTGGATCCTCAGTAGATACTGGTGACTGACCAGCTGTGGGGAGGACCACCCAGATCCTCTGGAGCATGGTGATGCTCTGTTAGATGGTCCACATCAGAGGGAGGAGTGATGAGCTGGCTGGAAATGCACCGGGTGCCTGGACAAGTTTGGCACAACCTGTACCTCCAGTGATCCCCATGAGTACTTCTGGGGCCCTGCAGGGCGTTCTGATTCCAGGACCCATTCGAAGCAGTAATATCTCAGGGACTTCTGTGATGTTTTCAAACCAACCTTTTGGTTTGGAGTCAGGCTCAAATCCAGAACAGGGACTCCTGTCCCAGAGCATCTGAGAAGGAAGAGGCAAGACGAAGATG
This sequence comes from Dugong dugon, assembly GCA_030035585.1. Taxonomy (NCBI): domain Eukaryota; kingdom Metazoa; phylum Chordata; class Mammalia; order Sirenia; family Dugongidae; genus Dugong; species Dugong dugon. Next base: position 162,128,518 of record CM057462.1, read on the forward strand.
GACAAGAGGGCCTTTGGGAGCCAGTGCTGAGAATGGGGAATCGCAGGCACCATCCTAGCAGGGAAATGCTGCCCCTTTTTCCAGGCTTGCTGAATGACAGCACCTTTGCCCAGTGCAAGAAAGGGGTGCGTGTGGTGAACTGTGCTCGGGGAGGGATTGTGGACGAAGGCGCCCTGCTCCGGGCCCTGCAATCTGGTCAGTGTGCTGGAGCTGCGCTGGACGTGTTTACCGAGGTAAGTGCCTGGCAGCCCGTGGTGGTGGAGGAGGGAGAGATGGGAAACAGAGAGGCCTCATGGCAGGGAAAACCAGCAGTTGTTGTTTCTAGTGTCCATGGTAAATGCAGGAAATCAGGTTGCAAGATAACTTTTGTGGTCTGAGGAACCTTTGCAGTGCTTGGTGTGGGGACAACCATGTTGAGTCCTGCAAAACGCAAGTTTTAAATAGGACCTAATCTCTGGTCTTGGGCTCCTCGAACTGCTGCCATTTGATAACTTTAGGGGAAGACAGGAACTGTAAATCAGTTCTGAAGAGTTGCTGGCCTATTGATCCATGAGGCCAAGGATTTGGGGCAGGAAGAGGGGTTTAATGTACTGATACAGGTCTCTGAAGTGCAGTCCCTTTGCCAAGGAGACTTTCCATTCAGGGCCCAGGGGCTTTTCCTCTTTTCCCAGGGCAGGAAGGAAGCCCGAGGCTAACGGTGAAGTGTTCCCTCAGTGCCCGGAGTGGGCTGCTCCCCGTGGGTCCCCCTGTGGGAACAGAGCCTCCACATCCACTCACTCATCCCCCTACCTTACCCTCACACCTGGTAGAATGGGGACAAGTGCATTTCTACTTTTTTCTTCAAACATTTTGCCCCCAGTGTCAGAGCTTCTCTCACCTCCGAGGACACGGGAAAAAGCAGGGACTCTGGATCAGGCAGTCAGGAATTTGTTTGTTCCGATACCTACTAGCTGTGGCCCAGGCCCTCACTGCGTCCCTGTAGTGCATTTTGCTCAACTAGATTGTAAGCTCCTTGAAGACAGGGACATTCCTTGCCCATCTGTGTGTTAACCACCCTTCCTAACATTGCACCTTTCCTGGAAACTTGCCCTCTTGTGCATCCTCTTAGTATCTACTGTTATGTGGCCTGGATTCACAGGGCTATGTGGTCAAAATTCAGTGGGAACCAACAGAGCACTGGGAAGGGGGCCCAGAAGAGAAGAGGCCCAAGCAACATTCCCAAGGGCAGTACGTTCTGCTTAGCATGCAGGAGGGGTAGAGGGGACTCTGGAAGGTGGGGTGCAGGTGCCTCAGGTGGGCAGCCTGTCCTGGTGAGAGCCAGGGTGCAGATAGCTGTGTTGAATGCCTGTGAAGAGCATGACACTGTGCTAAGAACACTGTCAGGTGCAGTGACAGTAAGTGCTGCAGGGATGCAGAGGGGGTGAGTTTCAGGGGGAAAACCAGTGACAATAATGGCTACCACTGGTTGAGAACCTCTGTTAAAGGTGCATAAAACCAGTTGCTGATGAGTCCACTCCAACTCATGGCAACCCCATGTATGTCAGAGTAGAACTGTGCTCCACAGGGTCTTCAATAGCTGATTCTTCGGAAATAGATGGCCAGGCTTTTCTTCCTAGGTAGTTCTGGGGTGGACTCAAACCTCCAGACTTGTGATTAGCAGCTGAGTGCATTAATCATTTGTACCACCCAGGGACTTGAAGGGTGTATAATCCCCACAAGAATGTTATGAAGTAGTAATAGCATTAACCTCATTTTATAGGAAGGGAAACTGAGGCTCTAAGAGATTAAGATTTGCCCAAAGGCACGTAGATGGTAAGTGGTGGAGCTGTGTTTTGACTCCGGTTCACAGCTTTTGTTGTCTATACTCTGCTGTGGTAGAACATTTATGAGGAATCCAGTTATTGAGACAAGTGACCACCATGATAAAACAGAAGTAGAAGGCAGTACCACTCCTGCCTTCTTCCTCGACAGCTTCTCTTAAGTCCCAGGGCTGCCTGAGTGGGGATGGTCCATGCATAGCAGCCAACAGAGAGAATGTCTTCCTGGACAGGAGCCACCACGAGACCGAGCCTTGGTGGACCACGAGAATGTCATCAGCTGCCCCCACCTGGGCGCCAGCACCATGGAAGCCCAGAGCCGCTGCGGTGAGGAAATCGCCATCCAGTTTGTGGACATGGTGAAGGGGAGATCTCTTGTAGGGGTCGTGAGTATCACCATGCAGGGCTGGGGGCCCAGAGGTGAGAAGGAGGAGGGAGAGGAGGGTGTCTTGTTGGGAACGGTGCCTACATGGGTGAGCAGTGGTATGGTGAACAGATTTGGCCCTGGGAGCTGAAGATAAGGGAACCCACTTGAGTCAGCCCTGTTGGGGCAGGGGTGGGCAGGAGCAGCCCTATCCCCAGCCTTGTTATCTAAGACCTCATAGCAGGAGCGGCCAGCTTAGCCCTGCTGTATTGCAGCCTTGCTGCAGAGGTTGTGGCTCTTCCCAGGCCCAGCCTCTAGAGAAAGGCTCCTTTGTTCTCCACATGCCTTGAGAACAAAGCAACGTTGCTAGGGTGACTGCTGGTGGACGCAGTGAGTGGAGGCTGGGTGGGAGTGGCCTGTGTGGAAAGCCCCTTCACAGAGCTCTTACCTTGCAAGCTCCTCAGAAGCCTTTTTCCTTCATGTCCATCTTAGAACCTTGGTGAACCTTGCCCCCTAATATGAACCCTCCACACCAGCTGACCCCTTTGTTTTTCCCAAGCCAGGGAATAATCTCCCCACTTCTTTCGTTTAATTGTGGTAAAAATGTGTATAACCCAACATTTGCCAATTCAGTGTTTTTCACTTGTATAATTCAGTGACCCTGATTACATCAATCATGTGCGATCATCACCAGTATCTGTGGCCAGTTTTCCATCACCATTCCATCAATGCTTCCTAGATAATGACTGCGCTTTTCTCCTCTCTCTTGACCCTGGTAACCACTAATAAGCTCTGGTCTCTATATATGTGCATGTTGGTGCCTGTTCTAGAGATTTCATGTAAGTGGGAATATCCCCACTTCTTGTCTTTGCTCACGTTGCGCCCTTCCTGGCATGCCCTCTTTTTCCTCCAACCTGACTTCTACTCCATTCCTATCTCATTCATTCATTCTTTAGATCTTTCTTAAGCTCCAGGGGGTGCCATATACTCTGTCTAACTTTGTGGGGACACGGGCAGTAAGGCATGGCCTTCTTTCTTTGGGCTCACCACTCCCTTCCCTAAGACTTAGTTTGCATTTCTAGCTCCATCTCAGTCCTTTGGGCAATTAACCACATTGTCAAGGTTCCAGGCATTTATATCTTTCTCCCTAACTAAATTCTAAGTTTTCTGAGGAAAAAACCATGAATTAAGCTTCTCTGTAGCTTGGGTGGCACCTTTGCGCTCGAGTCAATTCCAAATCATAGAGACCCTATAGGTATACCAAAAAAAAAAAAACCCCAAACCTGCTGCCATCAAGTCAATTCCAACTGATAGCAACCCTATAGGACTGAGTAGAACTGCCCTATGGGGTTTCCAAGGAGCGACTGGTGGATTTGAACTGTTGACCTGTTGGTTAGCTCTTAACCAGTGTGCCACCAGGGCCAGGATTTACAGCACATATTTTAGGGGGACAACATTTTATGTAGTCAGAAAACCATCTAGTCAGAAATGTAAGATAAAGGCAAATGAGGAATGCCATCCCAGAGAGACCCACCACCATATATCCAAGTAATGTGTGCACCTTCTTCTTGTGCTGTTCAGATGCTTCCCCAGCATGGAGTGGGGCAGGGCTGACAGTTGAATGAAGGGAGAATTGACTCTCCCCCACCCCAGGAAGTTTTGAGTGATCTTAGCCTTCTGTGTTCATTCCTGCCTCCACAATTCTCATCTATAGGACAAGTCGTTGCCTTCTTGTTAGTGGCTGATGGGCAGTTGTCACCCACCAGGCAGCCAAAGCAACAAGGCTGGCCCTTTACCATCTGTTCTCCATGTGGCGCTGAGTCTTAGCAACAAGACCTTGACTTTGGGGCTGATTGGGCAGGTGTGCCCCTGACCTGCCCCTTCCTGCCCTCAGCCCTGCTCCTCTTTTCTCTGCAGGTAAATGCTCAGGCCCTTACCAGTGCCTTCTCTCCACACACCAAGCCGTGGATTGGTCTGGCAGAAGCTCTGGGGTCACTGATGCGAGCCTGGGCCGGGTCCCCCAAAGGGACCATCCAGGTGGTGACACAGGGTGAGCCCAGACGTTGCTGACTGCATGGGATGAGCTGGGGACTCTGCAAAGGGAAGGAGACGAAGGGCGGGTGGAATTTGCAGCCCGCTGGGTGTGTCTGCAGGCCACAGAGCTGGCAATAGACCCGGAGGTGACTTGGACCCTAGTTTTGTGACTCCACATCTTGTGCTCTGAATATGGCTCACTTACTACCAAGAGTAGCGGGAGGGGGGAAGGTACAAAAAGTCACTGGAAAAACATTTAATTTTCACAAATCATGTTTATGCAGTATTTGTAAGATATTCATTGTTTGGGTCCAAGAGATACCTCACAGGATGTAGACTTGCATGCAAGAGACAGTAGGATCCAGTGGAGGGAGGCCTACTTTAAGCAAGAGGATGTTAGAATCTGTTTTAAACCTGCCGCCCACTTGCTGGGTGACTTTCCCTTCTCTGAACCTTGGTTTCTTCTTGTGTAGAGTGAGAGTCAGGAGTAAATGTACCTGATGAGCCAGTGGGGAGATTGTGTGCTCTGTGACATACTGAGGTGGGCCTCAGGCCAGCCAGCAGACCTTGAGGGTGTTTGCTCAGCCATGGAGTGGGAATGAGAACAGCACTCTTTGTCTACCCTGAGAGGCCACTGAGCAGGCTCTGGATGCCTTTGTATGGAATCCAGCGCTGTGTAGATGTGGTTAAAAGTCCAGGGAGGGATCTATTCCCTTATCTCTCTAGAGGCTTGTCTTTCTCCTGTGACTGCTGGACATCTCTACACCTGGGGGAGAGACAGGGGGTGAGGCATTAGTGTCTGAAACATTGACAATACCAGGGGATGCCCACTGGCCTGTGTGCCCAGGCCCAGGGGAAACAAGGCCTCGGTGGGGCCTGGGTGGCAGGGGCCTGGGCATCCATGATGAAAGGTTGCTTCACTTGCTCCTTTTTGTTTCCATTTCCTGAGGCCTGCAAGGGTCTGAGTGCCAGGTAAGGGTGCCCTTAAGAAGCACAGTCAGGCTAATATGGCAGAGTCAAAGGGGGTGGGTGCAGTGGGAGGCATGCCAAGTTTTGAAGGGGAGTTTCTCAGGGCCACTTTAGAGCATGCAGTGTTTCCTAGCTTGGATCCAGATTGCACCTCTCCCCCACAGCTGGCTTTGAGCCCTTGGGAGGAAGAGAAGTGCAACTGCCCTGAGCAGTGAGCAAGGAGGTGCCAGTGGCCTCCTGCCCACTCCTGCATTTCTCAGCAAACAGTGACCTTGTGGTAGCTTCTCTTGGTCCCCAGGAACATCCCTGAAGAATGCTGGGAACTGCCTAAGGCCTGCCGTCATCGTGGGCCTCCTGAAGGAAGCTTCCAACCAGGCAGATGTGAACTTGGTGAATGCCAAGCTGCTGGTGAAAGAGGCTGGGCTCAATGTACGTCCCCCACTCCTGCCCTGTCCTTCACCATCCCCTCTGGAACTACCTTCTTCTCCTTAGCTTTCAGAGCACCTTTTCAGAAGCATGTTTATATCCGTACTCATTAAGTAGAAGCCCTGGGTGTCTGTGAGAAGAAGCTATAACATCTTCACTTGCCAAATGGAGATACTGTCTACCTCTGAGTGTCGCTGTGAAGATTAAGTGAGATAATATGTGTGAAAGTGCTTTGTGAACTCCACTGCTCTGTGTATCCCCTTCTCTGAGTTACCTAGTGCTGCCATAACAAAAACATACCACACGTGTATGGCTTTGAAGAACAGAAATTTATTTCTCACAGTTTGGGAGGCTGGAAGTCCAAAATCAAGGTGTGGCTCTAGGGGGAGGGCCTTCCTTGTCTATTTCAGCTTCTAGTAGCTGCCAGTGATCCTTGGAGTTCCTAGGCTTGTAGATGTATCTGGCATATGTCTGTCTTCATATGACATCTTCCTCCTGCATGTGCCTCTGAGCCTATTCTGCTCTTTTTATAACTCAGAAGTGATTAGGTTTAGCACCCACCCCACACTGGTATGACCTCACTGACCTAACAAAAGAAAAGCCCCTATTTTCAAACAGGGTCATATTGACAGGTATAGGGGTTAGGATTTTAGTGCATAGTTTTGAGGGACATAATTCAGTCCATAACACCCCATTTCACAGCCAAGGAGAATGACAACCAGGCTGAGTCTCCAGGCAGCATCTGACATGGCTGAGGCTTGGAGATGGCCCAGTGCCCCCTGGCTCTGGCTCTCTTTCCAGTGCTCCTTTTTCCACAGTAGCCTGCTTCTTGATTAGCTTGCAAATCCTGGGAGCAAGCAGCATGTCCCATGCACCCTCTCCTGCCCCTCACTGCTTCCCTTTGGCCTCTTCACCTTTGGTCCCCTTTTCAGATCAAAGTTTGTGTTTCTCAGGCAGCGGGAGCTGGCAGAGTGAGATTAAACCAGTTGCCATCAAGTCAATTCTGACTTGTGTGTCAGAGGAGAACTGTGCTCCAGAGGGTTTTCAGTGGCTGATTTTTCAGAAGTAGATCACCAGGCTTTTCTACTGAGGTGTCTGAATGGATTCTCACCTCCTAACCTTCCGGTTAACAGCCAAGAACATTAAACATTTGCACTACCCAGGGACTCCAAAGAGAGATTGCTTCTCCTAATTCCCAACTCCCTCCTTCCCCACCCACCTCCTTGCCTTACACTACTACCTCCCAGCCAGGCCACTGATTCTGTGCAGCAAGCAATAAGTCATAGCAGGAGGGGCCAGACTGAGTGAGTCTGTGGCTGGCCTCTTAACCCAGCATCTGAGTCCTTACAGCCCTGCCTCCCTCCCTCCAGTTGCCACCCCTCCAAGTCTGTACCTGTACCTTAGAGATCTCTTTGTCCTCCCTCCAGGGAGCCATTGACCGTCCCAGGAAGCTGATGCTCAGGGTGCAAGGCATAGCCCATTGCCCTCTTCCCCCGGCCCCTGAACTGCTGAGCATATCGGCTCAGCCCTGTGAGTGGGCTGTTGAGCCGAGGGAGAGGTTGGGCATGATGCAGCCCAGAGGAATAACTGAGCCTCCTTGCTTTCTCTCCACAGGTTACCACCTCCCACAGCCCTGCTGCTCCCCTGCTCCCAGGGGAGCAGCAGGGCTGTGGGGAATGCCTCCTGACCGTGACCCTGGCAGGTGCCCCCTACCAAGCTGTGGGCTCAGTGCAGGGCACCACGCCTGTGTTGCAGGCGCTCAATGGAGCTGTCTTCAGGCCAGAAGTGCCTCTCCGCAGGGGCTTGCCCCTGCTCATGTTCCGGGCTCAGCCCTCCAACCCCGCCATGCTGCCTACCATGATTGGTGAGGAGGGGCCTGTGGGGACAGTCGGCGCCCTTGAGGCAGGAGCGGGGGTTTCTGCCCTGGGAGTGGGCTCCACAGATCTGCCTCCTCTCCACGCCTCAGAACATCTCTGTATCACACTGTGGGTCTGTCATACCCATTTCCAGAACATCTGTGGGGTGGTTACTGAGTTCAGAGAAGTAAAGTGCTTTCTATGAGGTTGTAGAACTATGTGTTAGGGGCGAGACCAGAGCCCTGTTTGCCATGCTAAGATCGGTTTCAATGTGCCTGTGGCGAGGTCTCCCAGGAGCTCTGAGCTCTGACCTCAGGCTCTTCCCCTGACTGCAGTCCCTGTTGTCCAGCTTGACCAAAGCAGAGCCTACCAGGGCATCCCCTTCAGTAGCCGTGGGCATCTCAGACCTGCCCTCGTGCTGAGCTTTGCTCCCCTGGGGGCTGGGTGCTGGGAGCACGTCCAGATTTGACAGAGGATGTGTCTCAGACCTCTGGGGACTTCATTTCACCAATCTTGCCAGATGGTGAAAAGAACTTTCCCCTGCTTTTCTCCCTTGCTGTTGATCTGGATAAAATTGGCCATCAGCAAGTCAAGAGATGGCTACAGCTCTTTGTATCTGGATTTCTCTTCTCTATCTTGTCTGATAGCCAGGATATTCCCAGTCTCTGGAACAGCGAGGGAAGCTGGCCAGATGCTCTCATTCCTTCCATGTATGATGTCTTTGATTCTGTGATCCTCATCCCCCCCTGCAGCTTTGGTCATTTTGTTAGTTGCAGCTGAGTTTGATTCCGAGTCATAGTGACCCCATGTGTGCAGGGTAGAATTGCTCTATAGGGTTTTCGGAAGCAGATCTTCCAAGGCATCTCTGGGTGGGTTTGAACTGCCAGTCTTTCAGCTAGTAGTCAAGTGCATAACCATTTGCACCACCCAGGAACTCTGCTTTGGTTACTGAAGCCCAAGACTTCTTATTCCACTCCTAGCCCCTCACTCCTCCTTTCCTCACGCCTTGTGCTAACCAGGGTTTCTTCTACTCTGCAGGCCTCCTGGCAGAGGCAGGTGTGCAGCTGCTGTCCTACCAGACCTCAGTGGTGCTGGATGGGGAGACCTGGCATGTCATGGGCATCTCTTCCCTGCTGCCCAGCCTGGAGGCATGGAAGCAGCATGTGACTGAGGCCTTCCAGTTCCATTTCTAACCTTGGAGCTCGTTGGTCCCAGCCTCTGCTGCTTTTCTGAAGAAACCTGCTTGCTGTGACCAACAGGAAGAGAAGGTCCACATTCCCTGGGCTCACCATGAGCCACTAACAACTGCCTCCACTGCAGACCTCATTGGACCCCTGTAGTGCAGCAATAACCATCTAATAAAGAGCTGACCCCAAATTCTCCCAGCATCTTTGTCTTGTCATTACCCAGAAGACCCACCAGAGGGCAGCCGTGGCTTGGTTTTCGTTGCAGGCAGGTAGGGAATATGGAGGATTGGGGTAGATGAATTGCATGCCTGGGATGGATGCTCTGAAGATGATCCTTCTGGTGTCTGTCCTTCAAGCTTATTCAGAAGCATTTTTACAGTAACAAACTCAAGATATTTCAGGTCCCTATGGCACATTCCATCTGAGAGCATGTTGTGTGCCATTGAGTCGATTTCAACTCATAGTGACCCCATGTGACGGAGTAGAACTACCCCGGTAGGGTTTTCTAGACTGTAATCTTCACAGGAGGAGGTTGCCAGATCTTTCTCCTGTGGAGTCACTGGGTGGGTTGGAACTGCCAACCTTTTGGTTAGCAGCACCATTACATACATGCATATTAATAAACATAATTCAACAAACATGGGCAGCATGATATGCCAGACACTGGTGCTTGAGAGGATGAGTAAAGCCCAGAGCCCACTCCCATAGGAGTCTCCCTCTGGTGGGAGGGTCAGAGGCACACACACAGAGATCACTGGGTACAGTGTGAGAAGTGCTACAACAGATGTATATGGAATCCTGTGGGATCCAGAGGAGGAATTCATTCGAGCTGAGGAAGTTGGAGTCTCAGAAGGAGATGGTTTAGAAGGATTTTATAAGGGGAAGAAAGTGTGTAAAGGCATGAGGTCATGAGCATATTTGGCAGGTTCAGGTAAGGAGTTCAGTACGTTTTGGATAGTATTACTTGATCATGGGCAGAAGCTCTGCAGCTCCATGGATCTGTAGAATTAAAAGACATAAAAGATGTTCAATCATGAGTCTCATACTAGGGCATGCCTGCCCTCCCAGTGCCTGCTCCTTGCCCACAGTGTGACTGCAGAGGGTTTCTCTTAACTACTCCCACTGCCTGCCCAGCTCAGTGAACAGGAGCCAAAGCTGCAGGTGCAAGGTCCCCTTACAGGTCCTGACTGACAGGAGAGCAGGCTAGGGCAGTGCAGAGGTCTCCAGAGCAAAAACAGTGCCACATTTGCATCAAATCATTTCAGCTAAAATCTCTGTTGTAGGTCAATTGCTTATGTGAGTAATCAGCGTGAGAAAAGTACAAGAGCCCTGTAGGTCCTGTGCTGCCTGAGCACTTGGGAGAGCCTTATAACCATGAGAGGGAGGGAGTCTGATTTGGAAATTCTCCTCTGAAAACCCCAGATCTCCATCTCTCTTTCATTTCACTTATGATGACTCAACTAGCTCGACACATTTAATAGTCTCCTAGTGGCACAACAGTTAAGTGCTCCACTACTAACTGAAGAGTTGGTGGTTTGAATCCATTCAGAGGTGCCTCGAAAGAAAGGCTTGGCGATCTACTTCAGAAAGAACAGCCATTGGCAACTCTGAAACACAGTTCTACCCTGACGCGCATGGGGTTGCAATGAGTCAGACTTGACTCTATGGCAACTGGTTTGTTTCTTCCAAGCCACTGATTTAACCTTGTTGTGTGCCATCGAGTCAATTTTGACTCATAGTGACCCTATATGACAGAGTAGAACTGCCCCATAGGGTTTTCTAGGCTGTAATCTTTATGGGAGCAGATTACCAGGTCTTTCTCCCATAAAGACACTGGGTGGGTTTGTACTGCCAACCTTTTGGTCCATAGCCAAGTGCTTAACCGTTGCGCCACCACGGTTCCTTGATTTAACGTTAACCACATTTAAAACAAACATGCAGACAACCAAATTGAGAACTCCCTGGTAGTACCAAAGTCTTGTGAACCTGCTTACTGGGTTGCCTGTTCTCAGTTGACTCCTGCAGCCCTGGCCTGTCCAGCCTCCTTGTCCACCTTACCTAGCTCCTAACATCCTGGCTGCAGCAATTTGGTGACTCAACGAGAGAGGCCAAGCAGCTGAGAATGTTCCCAGTGGTTAGGAATGAATGGAGGGTACCATTTTCCTAAAGCTCCCCTGCTTCTTCTCATGCTGCTTTATCTCTTCATCTCCTTTATCCACTGACTTCTACCTCCCCTTCCCATGCTCCACACCCTGCCCTTGGCACACCATTTCTTCCTCTTTCATCTACCAAAGGAGAAAAAGCAAACAACCCAGAAAGATACAGTGGGAAGTATTTGGGGATGGGGTCTGTATTGAGTGAGATCTATGGGTTGTAAAAAACATCGCTTCTCATCTCTTTTGCTTATCTTACCTATTTGGAATATAAAATTAAGGCATATGTGGGGACATGAACTGTTGTTGTTAGGTGGCGTGAACTCAGTTCTGACTCAAAACGACCCTGTGTACAGCAGAATGAAACACTGCCCGGTCCTGTGCCATGCTCACAATCTTTACTATGTTTGAGCCACTGTGTCAATCCATCTCATTGAGGGTCTTCCTCTTTTTTGCTGACCCTCTACTTTATCAAACATATGGACTTCTCCAGGGACTGGTCCTTCCTGATAACATGTCCAAAGTATGTGAGACTAAGTCTCACCATCCTCCCTTCTAAGGAGCATCCTGGCAGTACTTCTTCCAAGATAGATTTGTTCTTTCTTCTGGCAGTCCATGATATATTCAATACTCTTCACTGACGCCATAATCGAAGGCATCAATTCTTCTCTAGTCTTCCTTATTCACTGCCCAGCTTTTGCATGCATATGATGCAACTGAAAATACCATGGTTTTGGTCAGGCACACCTTAGTCCTCAAAGTTTCATCTTTGCTTTTTTTCTTTTTCCCCCTTAATTTTTTATTGTGCATTAGGTGAAAGTTTACAGAGCAAATTCATTTCCCATTTGATAGTTTGTACATAAAGCATTCTGTGACATTGGTTTTATTCCCCACAATGTGTTGCACTCTCCCCCTTTCCACCCTAGATTCCCTATTTCCTTTCGTCCTGATTTTCTACCCCTTCCTGCGTTCTCGTCTGTGCTTTTGAGCAAATGTTGCCCTTTTGATCTCACAAAATTGATTGTTCTAAGGAACACATACCTCTCGAGTGTTATTGTTTATTTTATGGGCCTGTCTGTGGTTTGGCTGGAAGGTGGTCTCCGGGAATGGCTTCAGTTCCAGGTCAGAAGGGTGTCTTGGAGCCATAGTCTCAGGGGTTTCTCCAGTCTCTGTCAGATCAGTAAGTCTGGTCTTTTTTGTGAATTTGTTCTACATTTTTTCTTCTGGTCTTGGGGTCATCTAGGCTGTGGCTCATGTGGTCCATTAGCCCTTTGGACCAATTGCTCCCTTGAGTGTTTGGTTTTCTTCATTCTCCTTTGCTCTGGATGGTAAGAGGCCAATAGTTGTTTCTTCTTCACAAGCTTTAGGACCCCAGATGCTACTCACTAAAGTAGGATGCAGAACTTTGTGTTTATAAACTATGTTGTACCAATTGACATAGATGTCTCCCTAGTCTATGATCCTTTACCTTCAAGCCTAGGAACTTCGTCCCACAAGATGTTTGGTTATGACTAAGAATTTGCTGGTGGATTCAAACTGCTGAGCTTTTGGTTAACCACTGCACCAGCAGAGCTCCAAGAAGTTGCCCTGACTGTGGCCCTTGTGTGGCCTATTGTCTGTATTAATATATAAGCAACACCCACAGTTACGTATGTGGAAATAACCACCATCAAACCTATATTTGCAGGTGGATGTGTTCCCTGACACCCTCCCATACCTCTTGGCATACCTATCTACCTGTGTATCCCTTTGTAAATTATTGTTTGTTAATACTATCGTTGCAGGGTTGTCTATGTTATAGTAATTACTGTTGTTGCCCTTTGTTCTTGTTTTCTTCTCAGTGTCCTCCCTTGCCTTGGTCATGTTTTGCTGACTTGCCCCATATTGTGTATTGCCTTTCCCTTCACCAATATTAACACGTTTCTTCTATCTATTTGATAATTTTCTCTCCCTCCTCCTCCTATCCGTGGTAATCAAAGAATTTTTTTGTGTGTGTGTAAAATTTTTTTATTTCTTTCTAATAGTGGTCTCATAAAATATTTGTCCTTTTGTGATTGACATTCCACTCAGTATATTGTCCTCCAAATTCATCCATGTTGTGAGATGTTTCATGGATTTGTCATTATTCTTTCTTGTTGCATAGTATTCCATTGTGTGTATGTACCACAGTTTGTTAATCCATTCATTTGTTGATGAGCACTTAGGTAGTTTCCATCTTTTTGCTATTGTGAATAATGCTGCAAGGAACACGGGTGTGCATATGTCTATTTGTGTCATGGCTCTTATTTCTTTAGGGTATATACCTAGGAGTGGGATTGCTGGGTGTTATGGATTGAATTGTGTCCCCCCAAAACATGTGTCAACTTGGCTAGGCCATGATTCCCAGTATTGTGTGGTTGTCCACCATTTTGTGACCTGATTTGATTTTCCTATGTGTTATAAATCCTACCTCTAGGATGTTAATGAGGCAGGATTAGAGGCAGTTATGTTAATGAGGAAGGACTCAATCTACAAGATTAGGTTGTGTCTTAAGTCAACCTCTTTTGAGGTACTCAGAAGAAAGTGAGGAGAGTACATTGGACATGGTGCAGACAGCAGAAGCAGCATCAGAGAAATGACAGCAGCAGAACCAGGAGAACAACAACAGACAGTGCTGGTGCTGACCCACAGAGCAGGAGAGCTGAGTGCCTTTGTGCAGGAGGCTTCCTGGCAGAGTGAGATGCCTTTGGGCACTTATCGGTGGAGCTAGGCTTGCCAGCCCACAGAACAAGAGAGCTGAGTGCCTTCCAGCTGAAGTTTACTAGCAGCATGGAGTGCCTCCACGCACTTATTGGTGAAGCTACAGAACTTTGGAACATTTGCCCCCGCAGGGCAAACACCCGTGGAGAGGCACACGGGGCTGAGAGGCCAAGAAACCAGGAAGCAGGAGCTAAAGAGAGAAGGAACACAGGAAGCTGAGCTGCCACAAGCTCAAAGGGCCACAACCTCTGGGGTCTCAAAGGCTGGAGCCACAGCCTCCTAGGTTTCAAAGAATCAGATCTTCACCAACTCAGTTCCAGAGTGTGGGGCTGCCTCTTCACGAGTGCCAGCAGATTGGGCTGAATCCACTGCCCAAAGGTGAGGGGGTGGGGCTGACATGCCCAGGGGTAGAAGAATAGGGCCTGCCAGGCTGAGGGGGGAGGGTTGACACTCAGATGGACTAGTAGAATGGGGCCATCCAAATGTGAGGGAGCAGAGTTGCTGTTCCAGTGGGCCTGGAAAGTGGAGCTAAAATCCAGGGCTGGGGAGCCTCCACCCAGAATCCAGAGAGTGTGGCCAACACCCAGAGCCTGGAGGGCAGGGCCATTGTCTAAAGGGTCTCAGAGAACAGAGAATTATTTTCAAGCCTTTAGAGCTGATGTAATGTGTTCTGTTGCCTTGCTTGGTGCCTGTTATTCCTTCTTTCCCTCCAGTTTCTCGCACTTGTAATGGAAATGTCTAGTTTGTGTCAGTTCCACCGTTGTACTTTGGAAGTACACTTGTTTGGAAGTTAACTTATATTCTAGATTTCACAGATGAAGAGGAACTTTTGGATTTGGGGCTAGGGATTAATTTAAGACTTTTGCTATGATATGATGGATTGAATGTGTTTTATATGTTGCAAGGACATGAATTTTTGGAGGCCAAAGGGTAGAATGTAATGGATTAAATTGTGTCCCACCTCAAATATGTGTCAGCTTGGCTAGACAATGATTCCCAGTACTGTGTGATTGTCTACCATTTTGTGATCTGATGTAATTTTCCTATGTGTTGTAAATTCTAACCTCTATGATGTCAATGAAGTAGGATTAGAGGCAGTTATGTTAATGAGGCAGGACACAATCTACAGGATTAGGTTATATCTTGAGTCAATCTCTTTTGAAATATAAAAAAACAGAAGTGAGCAGAGAGGAGATGGACCTCATGCCACCAAGAAAAAAGAACTAGGAGGGAAGCACATTTGTTGCACCAGGGGTCCCTGTGCTGAGAAGCTCCTAGACCAGGGAAGGCTGATAACAAGGACTTTCCCCAAGAGCCCACAGAGAGAGAAAGCCTTCCCGTGGAGCTGGCACCCTGAATTTGGACTTCTAGCCCCCTAGACCATGACAGAATAAATTTCTCTATGTTAAAGCTATCCACTTGTGGTATTTCTGTTATAGCACCATTCGATGACTAAGACACTGGATCATATGGTATTTCTATTTCTAGCTTTTTAAGGAAGCGCCAAACCATTTTCTGTAGTGGTTGTACCATTTTACATTCCCACCATCAGTGTATAAGAGTTCCAGTCTCCCCACAGCCTCTCCAATATTTGCTATTTTCTGTATTTTTTTAATTAGTGCCAGTATTGTTGGGGTGAGATGGTATCTCATTGTAGTTTTGATTTACATTTCTCTAATGGCTAATGATTGTGAGAATTTCTTCATGTATTTGTTAGCAGCCTCCATGACTTCTTTGGTGAAGTGTTTGTTCATATCCTTTGCCCATTTTTTAATTGGATTGTTTGTCTTTTTGTTGTTGAGGTGTTGACATTTTCTATAAATTTTAAAGATTAGACTCTTGTTGGTTATGTCGTAGCCAAAATTTTTTTTCCAGTCTATAGGCTCTTTTGGAAGAATCTTTTGATAAGCATAAGAGTTTAGTTTTCAGGAGGTCTCATTTTTCTAGTTCATTTTCTGCTTTTTGTGCATGTTTAGTTATGTTTGGTATTCTATTTATGCCATATATTAGGGCCCCTAGTGTTGTCCCTATTTTTTCTTCCATGATCGTTATAGTTTTAGGTTTTATCTTTAGGCTTTGATCCATTTTGAGTTAGGTTTTCTGTTTGGTGTACATCTTTGCTTTTTAACACTTTCAAGAGTCAGTTTGTTGTACTATGATAGCTTGCGTGTTGCTGTGATGCTAGAAGCTATACCACCAGTATTTCAAATACCATCAGCATCACCCATAGTGGACAGATTTCAGTGGAACTTCCAGGCTAAGCCAGACTGGGAAGAAGGACCTGGTGATCTACTTCTGAAAAAAATTGACCAATGAAAACCTTATGGGGGCATGAACTACAAGATTACAATTCTAAACATTTGATTCTTCTTTTAGAAGTACCCTAAAGAATTCTCCCATTTCTCCTCTCACCCCAACCCTCTTCCATTAAACTCTTCTCTTCCTATGCCCCCTCCTCACTTATTTCCCAAACCTCACTGCTACTCCCCAGACGGAACTTTGTGGCATAAGAATTGCTGCCTGGCCCCTTAGCCTAAGAGGAGCCCTGGTGGCACAGTGGTTAAGAGCTCAGCCGCTAACATAAAGATCAGTGGTTTGAACCCACCAGCTGCTCTGAGGGGGAAAGATGTGGCAACCTTCTTCTATTTGGAAACCTTATGGGGCAGTTCTACTCTGTCGTACAGGGTTGCTGTGAGTTGGATTTGACTCCACAGCAATGGTTTTGGTTTTGGTTTCCCCTAGTCTAAAGCTCCCTCTAGCCCAGGCTTCTGGCTCTGAGAAAACTCCCAACCACTTTGTTTCCTTAGGAATCTGTCCCCAGCACGCACACTAGACTATACCATTTCTGAAACTATTCATCTTGATACTGATCTTATCTCTTGGGAGGAATGAGTGCCATAGGTTCAGGTTCACAGCCTGCTTCCTTTTATAGTGCTAATTTTCCCTCAGGCTTCTAGGGCAGCTTCGTATTTTGAGTATATTAGGTAGACAAGTCTTACTCTTCTATTCACATTCAAGATTTAATGATATGTCCGTCCCCAGGTTTTGCCCCAAGTTTTAATGGCCCTCATGGTACTTTAATGAAGATCAAAACTGCAGCCTTCACTATAGATTACATCTCAACATAAAGAAAACAAAAATCCTCACCTGGACTAATAAGCAACATCATGTTAAACGGAGAAAAGATTGAAGTTGTCAAGGATTTCCTTTTACTTGGATCCACAATCAACACCCATGGAAGCAGCAATCAAGAAGTCAAACAACATATTGCATTGGGCAAATCTGCTGCAAAAGACCTCTTTAAAGTGTTAAAAAGCACGGATGTTACTTTGAGGACTAAGGTACACCTGACCCAAGCCATGATATTTTCAGTTGCCTCATATGCATGAGAAAGCTGGAAAATGAATAAGGAAGACTGAAGAAGAGTTGATTGTTTTGAATTATGGTGCTGGTGAAGAATATTGAATATACCAAGATCTGCCGGAAGAATGAACAAATCTCTCTTAGAAGAAGTACAGCCAGAGTGCTCCCTAGAAGGGAGGTTGGTGAGACCTCATCTCATGTGCTTTGGACATGTTATCAGGAGGGACCAGTCCCTGGAGAAGGACATCATGCTTGGTAAAGTAGAGGATCAGCCAAAACGAGGAAGACCTTCAGTGAGGCAGATAGTCACAGTGGCTGCAACAATGGGCTCAAGCATAGCAATGCCTGTGAGGGTGGCACAAGACTGGGCAGTGTTTCGTTATGTTGTACATAGGGTTGCTATGAGTCGGAACTGACTTTATAGCACCTAAAACACTAGCAACATGGTACGAACTCCCCACCACTGATCAGTTTGGAAGCAATGGACCCTCTCTGGCCTGGTTACAGTATCAAAATTGCATCTGTCACCCAGAGGAAAGATATCAGAATTGCATCTGTCACCCAGAGGAAAGACATCATGGTTTTATGCCCTCAACTTGGCAGACTCACTCACCGCCTTTAGAACGGACGCCGGGTGTACTTCCTGCGATACATCTCATCCACTCGCTCCAGGTACCAAGTGCCTGGGAAAAGGCTGTTTGTATCACCAGAGGGTGAGAAATTCACTGTGGAATGAACACAAAAGGCAACACTCAAAAAGAGCTATATGGCGGAAGGGAAGAGAAAAAGAGTAATAGAGATGCTATCACTTCATGGTGAAGCTCTTCAGTCTGTGCTGGTGGGAACTGCTAGGTCACCTATAATACACCATCCGGGACACTAGACCAGCAGAAGAATCAGAGAAGCAGCCACCTTGAATCTGGTACTTAAGGTTTAGCTATTTGCATTTTTATTGGAAGAGTATGACATTTACCTACAGTAAACATGCCCTTTCTCCACTGAAATCTTCATCAGGTCCTTTTGCCAGTGATACCTAGGTTGAGGTGGACCTCAAAACTTCCAGTTTCCTAATAGACATTTCCTGCCTAGCCCTAAGTTCTCTGGCTATGATTTCATTGTAGCACTTCAGTGCTTTGTCCATTAATGTTCACCTAAGAGGTGTTTTTTATTTAAATTTTATTGTGGTAAAATATAGATAACAAGACATTTACCGTTTTAAGTGTATAATTCAGTGACAATAATTACATTCTCCATGTTGTGATATCCATTTCAAAATGTTTTTCATCATCCTAAACAGAAACTCAGTATGCCTTAAGCAGTAACTCCCTGTTTTTGTCCCCCTCCCTAGCCCCTGGTAACCACTAATAAACTTTTGTCTCTATGCATTTGCCTATATATTTCACATATTTCAATATTTCTTCTTTCGTGTCTGACTTATTACACTCAGCATAATGTTTTCAAGGTTCATCCATGTCATACAATGTATCAGAACTACATTTCTCTTTATGGTGAATAATATTCCATTGTGTGGATATACCGCATTTTGTTTATCCATTCATCTGTTGATGTACACTTGGCTTACTTCCAACTTTTTAAAATTGCTTTTCCAGTTAGCTCTATCATGTCCCCTGTTCCAGATGAGATCAGTTACCACAAGGTCTAGGTTTTCGGGAACATTGACACATTCCCAATTTCATATGTTCTATCTTCTCTTCATATATACTGCAAGCCGTGTGTCTCAAGTTTTGCTAGAGAAAATGTGGGTATCAAAGTTTTGAAACCACCATCTGGTCTTTCCAGTTTTACCTTTCTTTGGCTTTTGTTTCCTTTTCATTTGTTGCTTTTTTGGGGTGCTAGTTTGTTATGTTTGGTGGGGTAAGAGGGCAGTTGGGAGTAGACAGTAATATTTGTTGGTAGCATTTATGTACACTAATTGATTAATCTGTTTGGCAACCCTGCAAAGTTGGTATCCTGTTAGAAATGAGGCAACTGAGAACAGTGCAATAATTTTCCCAAAGGCACACAGCTAGTGAGTTGCTCAGCTCAGATTCAGATTTGGACATCTAGTTCTAGCATCTGGGCTCTTTCCATTGTTGCATAGATAACATATTTCAAGAACCATACTTCTGGCTTCTGTGGGATTACATTCTCCAGTATCTTGTTTTGGGCAGCTTGCTGCATTCTGTACTGGGAAGTTTATGCCACCTCCTACGTGTTCCCAACTCTGCCTTCTGCTTCCACACCCAGTTCTTGACCCTTTGGATCTAGCAGATCTTCTCCCAGTCATATTTCATAGAAGTCTAGGCCATAGTTAACTATATTCTAGACTTCTAGATTCCCTGGCTTCCAGCTTGTTGTTGTTGTTAGCTGTTGTCTAGTTGGTCCCTGATTCATGGTGATCCCATGTACAACAGAACAAAATGCTGCCTAGTCCTGTGTCATCCCCATGATTGAGGGCAGATTAACCAGTAAGCAAGGTATGCACAGGCTTATTTGTGAACAATTTCACCACGTGTGAAAAACAGGGGAAATTATTCACTAGAGATTAATAAGTAAGCACAAGTAAGCCCATTGCATACCTTGCTTATTGGGTAATCTGTCCTTCCCAGGATCAGTTGTGGATCAGACCATTGTTCTCCGCAGGGTTTTCATCGGCTAATTTTTTTGGAAGTAGATTGCCAGGCCTTTTTTCCTAGTCTGTCTTAATCTGGAAGCTCCACTGAAACCTGTTCAGTATCATATCAACATGCAAACCTCCACTGACAGGTGGCTGTGCATGAGGTGCATTGGCCAGGAATAGAACCTGGGTCTCCTGCATGGAAGATGAGAGAATTCTACAACTGAATCACCGCTGTCCCCTGGCTCCAAGCTACTGGCATGGAATCTGAGATGAATTGCCTTCTCCTTCTCTCCTCCTGCCCCTTTTCTTACCCTTGCAGTAAAACTGCTCTCTCTGGTCCATTACTTCTGTGAACTCCTCAGCAGACATACGCTTCCTGGAAGCTAGGCGGTTTGGCAGGTCTGCTACACTAGACACCAGCTTCTCAAGCAGGGAGCCTGGGAAGGAAAAGTGAGATGCTTAACCTGCTTCATTGTCAGTATCAATCACCAACAGCCGGGTTCTGTGGGAGTTGACACCCTGGGGAAGAAAGTGCTTTGTGTGTGGCTTAGAATATCAAGAAATGATGAAGGGCAGCAAACATAATGTTAGCAAAACATTATGCTAACACACTCATCTAGTCAAGGTGTATCCCATATAGTGCTTAGATGTGTGTCCTTGATTACATTAATCATGAAATAATCAGCAAATATTTGCTGGATACCTCAAATTCATCAACTTCTCTTTAACGAGTTGCAACCAACTCACCACCTTAGAAGTTCTTTTCTTGCCTGGACTATTTGCTGGTTTCTCCATATCCACTTGTGGTGGTTAAGGTCATATGTCAACTTGGCTGGGCCATGATCCTCAGTGGTTTGGCAGTTACTACGTAGTTTGGCAGCTTTTTAATGATACAATCATCTCCATAATGAGATTTGATATAATGTGATCACCTCCATGATGAGATCTGTTGTGAGCAGCCAGTCAGCTGAAAGGGAGTTTCCTGGGGGAGTGTGGCCTGTATCCAATATAGGTGGACTTTCTGGCAAGGCTAGCAGGCTTTTGCTCACTGTAGATCCTGCAGCTGGCTCATGTTAATCTGATCTCTGGTTCTTAGAACTTGAGCTAGCAGCTTACCTGCCGTCTTACCTGCAGATCTTGGGATTCATCTGACTTCACAGTCTGTGAACCAGAGGCCTGCTATCTGGCCTTCTGATCTTGGATTTGACAGCACCTGCAGCTACATGAGTGATGAGAAACCTCCAGCCTGACCCACAGACTTGGGACTTGCCAGCCTCCACAACCACGTGACCTATTTCCTTTATACAAATCTCTCTGTATATATATATTTATACTCTGCACTGGTTTTTCTTCTCTAGAGAACCCTGCCTAAGACACTACCTTTGTTCCTCTTCAATTTACTCACTAAGTAGTAGCCAAGAGGTGCTTTAAAAACATAAATTAGACAAACATACTCCATTGCTTAAATCCCTTTAGTGATTTCCCTTGTTCCCAATCACAGCATAATTCCGTCAAGCTGTGAACTGTGAGGCAGAAGACGGTTTCTTTTATCAGATGAATCATCATGAGTGCCTTGATGGAAAGATGGGACTCACCTGGAGAAGCGTCCTTGGACGCACGGAGTGAAAATAAACTTGCTGCCATGCCAGAGCCATAGGAGAAGGCACCGATCCTGGAGCCAGCCAAGTCTTGGGCAGAGTGACTGCAGGGAAACAGATCAAAACAAAAAATACACCAGCATTTTATTCTGTACTTCAGATAAGCCACCAACCTATCTGCCGAGTCTAATCCCTGTCTACCTCCTGCAACCACAAATGGTTTCAGGGCATTCTACATCTAGAGGGACTTTGGGTTGACCCTGGCGGCAGGTACAGAAGTAGGAAACATAGCCAAGAGGACAGCAGATGAAGTCTGAGATATAAAATGTACAGTGAGCACAACAGAATTTTAGGGTACAAAGGGAATATATCCGCACAAGGACAAGATGAGCTCAGCGAACTTTGAAAGCACTTCCAAATGGAGGCCAGATCACTGGAATCACCCTCGAGGCTCCCATGTCGACTGGTTATGCTTCAGCAGTCACGTTTTGATCATCTCCCCATAAGTAATGTGATCAAGTACACCCATATACATTTTTTCCTATGTTATATACATATACCAATTTTAAAAAAACAAAAACAAAAAACCTACTTGCCATTGAGTCGATTCCAACTCCTGGTGACTCCATGTGTATCAGAGTAGAGCTATGCTCCATAGGGTTTTCAATGGCTGATTTTTCTGAAGTAGATTACCAAGCTTTTCTTCTGAGGAGCCCCTGGATGGACTCGAACCTCCGATCTTTTGGTTAGCAGCTGAATGTCTTAACTGTTTGCACCACAAAGGGACTCCATACATATACCGTAGTACAATTATTTCCTTATAAACCCCACAAGATAGAATATCAATAAAAATAACAGCTAACATTTGAGCACCTGATTAATGCTAGAGGTGTAAATGGTTAATATGCTTGGCTGCTAACTGAAAGATTGGAGGTTTGAGAGGCACCTTGGAAGAAAGGACTGGTGACCTACTTCTGAAAAATCAGCCATTGAAAACCCTACGGTTCACAGTTCTACTCTGACACACATGAGGTCACTATGAGTTGACTCCACAGCAGCTGGTAAAAGACGCTTAATGCTCACCAAAACTCTGTAAGGTAGGTATTATTATAATCCATGTTTTACAGATGGGAAAGTGAGGCACATAAAATTTAAGTAAAATTTCTAAGGTCAAAGCTAATAAATGGTAGAGAGAGATCTGAGCCCAGATTGTGAACTCTAAAGCTAAATGCTCTTAACCACCATGCTCTACTAAGTAAAGACATTTTAAATGGGTGTGATAAAAATATGAAAAAAGTTGTATTTTCTTGCTGCACCCAAGTAGATCTTGCACACTCCTTGACATACATGAACTTCACTTTAGAGACCACTGTTTAATGCAGATAAATTCACCTATAAATATACCTTTGAAACAAGTTTCTTTCCCCTTCCTTCCTTCCTTCCATCCTCCCTTCTTCCTTCTTTTCTTCCTCCCTTTCCCCGTTCTTATTCTCTTCCTCTCTCTTTCTTTAAAATTCTGAACCAGAAGAGGAAGTATTTCATTGGCAGCCCCTCAGTGTGTGAGGGTAGGAGGTGCGGCCAGGTATGGTACTCACTGGGCAAGAAGCGAGGCCAGGCACCCATACAGGGATGAGGTGTACATGTTCCCGTTGTGTGTGGAGAGATAAAGGGAGGCTTTGGTTTTCTTGTTGAACATGTCCAGCGAGGCCTTTTCAAATGCTGCTTCCATGTCCTTGTTGCTGTAGGTGTCTTCCAGTTTTAGCCCCCTGTGAAGTAACCAGAGGAATCAGCCAGGTAAGAGACCACAGGAGGGAGGAGGAGGGCAAGGAGAGAGGTAACAGCTTCTGGAGAGAAGACTTTGGGGCACATGTCTTTATTATAGAATATTAAAGAAATATTTTACCCTAGTATAGTTTATTACAGAATATTATAGAAAAGCACAAAGGAAAAATGTCACCAACAGTTCTACCATTCAGATACAGCACTTATGTCATTTTTGTTGTGGAATCCATCACTGCATTCATACGTTTTATTAGAAAATAAAACCATACTATATATTCTATATTCTGTTGAACATGCTTTCCTAACTTAGAATATGTATATTCAATTTCCTTCATGATATTAAATCATCTTGTATAACATTATTTTTAGAGGCTGCAGAATGATCCATGGTAAGATGTACCTTACTTTAACCAATCCCCGTCCCTGTTTCTCACTATTTAAAATATTACAGTAAATATCTACATGTTCTTTTTTCTTCTTTAATATTGTATTATGAACATTGTCAAGCATGCAACAAAGTTAAACTAATTTTACAGTGAATATCCATATACCTATCACTTAGATTCTACCATTAACATGTTGTACTTTATCATGCAACTACCTACCTTAAACTTTTTATATTTGTTTTTAATTAAAAGTTTAAAATTTTTTTCACCCAGCTGTCAAGTAATAATGTGCCATTGTCTTGAGAGATGCTTATTTTTGTTTAATAGAAGGATAACTTTAGTTAAAGGGTTCAGAACAGGGCTTCAAACTGGTTCACTCCTGTTTGAACTCCCCATGAGAATCTGCATCTCCAACAAGTTCCCAGGCAATGGCAGTGATTCCACTCCAGATGTACTGAATCAGAATCTATAGTTTGATAAGATCCCCAGGTGATTCTTATGTATAATAAATTTTGAGAACAACTACTTTACTGGTAGTTCTTAGAATTGGCCTACATGTTCTTTTAAACAAGTGGAATTACTGAGCCAAATGCTTTTTTTTTCTTTTCTTTTTTTTTTTTTTTTATTGCACTTCAGGTGAAGGCTTACAGAACAAATAGTTTCTCATGAAACAGTAGTACACATATTGTTTTATGACATTGGTTAACAACCCCACAACATGTCAACCCTCTAACTTCTCAACATTTTTTTTGGTGAAAATACACATAGCCAAAGATACACCATTTCAAAAATTTCTATATGCACAGTTCAGTGACACTGACTATGCTCTTCCAATTGTGCTGTTATTCTCACTTAAGATGAAGGCTTACAGAACAAAATAGTTTCTCATTTAACAGTTACTACAAATGTTGCCCTATGACGATGGTTAACAATCTCACAACACATCAACAATATCCTTACTCAACCTTAGGTTCCCTATCACCAGCTTCCTTGTCCCCTTCTGGCTTCTGGCCCTTGTCACTGGACTACTGTACCTCGTTAGTCTCATTTGGTTTTACGGGGCTGTCCACTCCCAGGCTGAATGGTGAACCTTGGAGATAACTTCACCACTGAGCTAAAAGGGTGTCTGGGGGCCATACTCTCGGGGTTTCTCCAGTCTCCTTTAGGCCAGTAAATCTGGTCTTTTTTTGTGAGTTTGAATTTTGTTCTACATCCTTTTCCAGCTCTGTCCAGGACTCTCTATTGTGATCCCAGTCAGAGCAGTCAGTAGTGGTAGCCAGGCACCATCTAGCTGTACTGGACTCAGTCCGGTGGAGGCCTTGGTAGCTGTGGACAATTAGTCCTTTGGACTAATCTTTTCCTTGTATCCTGTTCTCTTCATTCTTCCTTGCTCCCGAAGGGATGAGACCAGTGGAGTATCTTAGATGGACGCTCACAGGCTTTTAAGACCCCAGTCACTACTCACCAAGGTAGAATGTAGAACATTGTCTTTATAAGCTGTGTCATGCCAATTGAGCTAGATGTTCCCCGAGACCATGGTCCCCTCCGCCCAGCAATTCGGTCCCTCAGGGAGTTTGGATGTGTCTCTGGGGCTTCCATGACCTTTCCTTGTACAAGTTGTGCTAGTTTCCCCTGTATTGTGTACTGTCTCACCCTTCACCCAAGATACCACTTATCTATTGCCTATTTAGTATTTCCCCCACCCCCACCCCTCCCATCCCTGGTAACCAACAAAGATGGTTACATTTTGTGTGTGAACTTTTTCATGGGTTTTTACAATAGAGGTCTCATACAATATTTGTCCTTTTGTGATTGACTTATTTCACTCAGCATAATGTCCTCCCGTTTCATCCATGTTGTGAGATGCTTCATAGATTCATCATTGTTCTTTCTCGTTGCATAATATTCCATTGTGTGTATGTACCATAGTTTGTTTATCCATTCATCTGTTGATGGAAATCTAGGTTTTTTCCATCGTTTTGCTATTGTGAACAATGCTGCCATGAACATAGGTGTGCATATGTCTATTCAAGTGACGACTCTTATTTCTCTAGGATATATTCCTAGGAGTGGAATTGCTGGATGAGCCAAAGGCTTTTTAATGGCTTTTGCTTCATATTGCCCTATTGCTCCCCAAAAAGGTTGTATTGACTTACACATCCACTATAGCCCATTTTTCATAGGCTTGCCAATTCTAGGTATTCAAATTTTAAAAAGGCAATGTAGAAAAGATGGTACCTTGTTTTAATTTGTCATTAATGAGCATATACATTTAAAAATATGATTATATGTATTTCTTCTATGAGAAAATTTCTTAATATCCTTTGCCCATTGTTCTATTAGGTGTTTATCTTATTAATGAGATCTTCATATATTAAGGATATTAAGCATTGTCTTTGGCATATGTGACAAGTTTTCTTTTGATGGGGCAGGTATTATAAGCAGTGTTTATGCTAATTTTGATGTTTTAGTTAGGGTAAGGTTTATAGTAGTAGTTAGTAGTAGTGGCAATGTTGGTAGAATGCTTCTAAATGTTATAGTAAGCAGATACATGTGGAAAGGGAAAGATTCTCTTCCTATTGGGAATTCTTTATATTGAGGATTTTTCTTTTTTTTAAAATATCTTGGAGTAATGCATAAGCAAAGAGCATTCTTGTCCTTTTTTGATGTGTAAGTGAGAGAACTGGACTATCTGGGGTGGGTAACGAAGAAGACATTAAGCCAATGGCAGGTGAGAATAGAACCTGGCACTCCCCAAGTTGTCATACTGTGCTGTGATTATTTGCTTCTATGCATCAGTCCCTGGGTGGTACAAACAGTTATGTGCCCAACTACTAGCCAAAAGGTTGGTGTTCTGAATCCGTCCAGAGGCACCTCAGAAGACAGGTCTGGTGATCTGCTTCTGAAAAGTCACAGCCTTGAAAACCCTATGGAGCACAGCCCTACTCTGAAACACATGGGGTCATCATGAGTTGAAATCGACTTGACAGCAACTAACACCACCACCAACATGTGTTGGCATAGACCTTGAGATCCTCTGTGGCAGGGATCATGGAATCACATTCAAATTTGTAACCCTAAAGTTTAGGGTGCCTGGCACATAGCAAGTGTTCAGAAAATGTTTAGTAGCTGAATGATTCAGCCACACTCCTTTTCCCTGTTCCTTATTCTCTGAAGCTTCTAGTCACTTGGCCCAGGGGTTCTGACAAGCTCCTTGTGCTCCCCTGAGATAATGCATGTAGACAATAATTTGTTAGCACATGTAAGGATTTAGTATCATTCTGTTGTGTTGAGAGGCGAGCATTTGCTTCCCACAGGAGAGGCTGATAATCTAGCTTCAGGCATCTACTCCTCCTTTCTCACCCACTATGGGTCTCTAGGCTCCCCATGAAGAGGACTCACCTGAAGGCCTCCAACTCCTTATAGTGACTGGTTTGTGTGTCGCTGTTGGCTGACAGGAAGTCATTGAACATCAGGCGTGCCAGGGATTTCTGGACCAACTTGCAGAAGGGTGTATGAAAGATCATAAACTGGAAATCTTCCAGGGTGAAAGGTTGGTTGATGCCAGCTGGAAAAGGAGGTGTGAGAACAAACGTATGGCATGATGAACTAGCCATTTAGACCTACTTCTCCAGGATCTCAGCTGTGCCTAGGACTGTAGGCCTCCCCAGAGAACTAGTCTGTACCTCCAATAAACACAGAGAAAGGGAAGTAAGCAACTCGTTCATTCATTTCACCAGTATTTACTAGACACCCTCTATGTGCAAGAAAAGAAGGAAAGAAGCAAACGTCTTCTGAGTATCTACTATTGCCAACCTCTATAACAGATGTTCTCAAGTAGATTAACTTATTTATTTTCCAAATCAACCTTGTCTTGTATCATTTTCTCCATTTGGCAGAGGAGGAAACAGAGTCTCCAAAATGATAAATAATATGTCCAAGGTCACCTGGCTTGAAAATGGCTGGCTGTGGATTTAGATTCAGGTGTCTCTGACTCTACACTTGAGACTCTCTCACTTCAAGGATAAGGGCAGTGCCACCCCTGTTCTTAGGAAAGTTTCCAATTTAGTGCAGTGGTCCAAGGCAACTTTCATCCAATTACATATGAGAAAAAGGAGTAAATTTAAAATGCCTTAGGAATTCAGAGATGAGATCAATTAACCAATAACAATTTTACAGTGCATAGGCAGAGGCAGAGGGTTCCAAGTTGACACCAAAGCATGGGTGTTACCTGTGGCAGCCAGCACCCCACCCACTGCAGTGGAAAGGGGCAAGATGTGGCTCTTCATGCCACCTCTAAAGCATCCATATAGGGAACAGTGGTGATTCAGTGGTAGAATTCTCACCTCCCATGTGGGAGACTTGGGTTCAATTCCCAGCCAATAATGCACCTGTCCATCAGTGGAGCTACCACCCGTCCATCAGTGGAGGATTGTGTGTGTGTGTCGCTATGATGCTAAACAGATTTCAGCAGAGCTTCCAGCCTAAGATGGACTAAGAAGAAAGGCCTGGTGATCTACTTCTGAAAATCAGCCAGTGAAAACCCTATGGATTACAATGGTTCGATCCACAACTGATCATGGGGATGGCGCAGGACAGGGCAGTGTTTCATTCGGTTGTGCGTGGGGTCACCATGAGTTGAGGGCCAATTCCATGGCAGCTAACAACAACAACAACAAGGCATTCCTGCTCTGAGGCTTTAGCACATGCCTTTTCCCACACCAAAACCTACATTTTGCAGATACTCATCTGGGCATAGTTAAACAGGTAAGAACCCATTTTCATGTTTTTAAAGTAGGTTTCTCTGTATTTTAAAATAAGATTTATTTGTTTCTTTTCTGAGTATGAAAGTTATATATATATATATAAAATTCAGAAACGAAAGGTGAAAATAAAATCTACCTGCAACCTCACCATCTAGAGAGAAATCACAGATAACACTTTAGTACATAAAATATGTAGGTAAGATTTTTTTCCCACATCAATTAGACTTTAAAAGGTGGCAAACTATAAATTAAGGGTCAAATCACTCCACACTTAATCGGAAACAAGTCCCATTCTGAGTAAGATGTGGCTACTCTGCCTCACAACAGTCTCTCCCCAGGTGGCTGACCCTACTGGTTTCATAGTGGTAAGCTTTGGCCCTGGGTAGTTTAATTTCTTTCATTTAGTTCAAGTCAGAAGCAATTATATACTTTAATTTGTTAAGTTTCATACATGGATTTTATCATTGTGGCAGGGGTGGGTGTAAGAAGAAGGAGACATGAAACAATTCTGCTGACAACATTTTCAGGGAAGGAGGAAGAGACTTTGTCTTAGCCCCTTGTAAAGAGATCCCCCACCCTGTCCTCCGAGCCACATACCTTGCTTCCACTGGTTCTGGATTTTTTGACGGTAGAATGCATAACATCGGTCCAAGGCCCGAAAGTAGCACTGGACGGAGAGCTTTCCGTCTACCACCGGATACTCTGAGGCCAGTTCTGGTTTGTAAAAGTCGTATACGTTTTCCATGTGGGTTCCCCTAAGCCCTGGACAGGCACACAGAGGGATTCAGGAATTGCATAATTCCACCCATCTGGTCTTTATCTCTTTCCCATGACCAAACTCAAGCCCACTCAACATCCCTCACATGTTCAAAGGGAGTTGAATTATTATCTAAATGAGATTTCTATTCCTTCATTCACCCCTACATGGGCTTAACAGACTGGAATAAAGGCCAAAAGTCTCAAAGGAAAGCTTTTCATTTTATACCTAATTTCACCTCCAATTGCCAGTTTAGCTCCCTAAGTATCCTAGACAAGGTCTGTACCAATCATTCCATACCTTATTATGATGAAGAGGCAGGAAATCTCACTGATCCCTCCCTTCTCTTCCTTCCTGCTCTCTGTTCCCCAGACCAGCCTTTTGGAGGTAAGAGATACCATTATCAAACCCATACCTCAGCCCTGAATAGCAGATACGCCAAGTTGGGATTAAAAACCAAACCAAACCAGTTGCTATCAAGTTGATTCTAACTCATGATGACCCCATGTGTATCAGAGTAGAACTGTGCTCCATTAGGTTTTCAGTGACTAATTTTTCAGAAGTAGATCGCCAGGCCTTTCTTCTGAGGTGCCTCTGGGTGGAGCAGCCACGCTTGTTAACCATTTGCACCACCCAAACCAAAAACCAAACTCGTTGCCATCAAGTTGATTCTGACTCATAGCAACCCTATAAGACAGGGTAGAACTGCCTCATGGGGTTTCCAAGGCTGTAATCTTTAGGAAGAAGCTATGGTGGCACAGTGGTTAAAGCACTCGGCTGCTAACCGGGTCAGCAGTTGGAACCCACCAGCTGCTTAGTGGGAGAAGGATGTGGCAGTCTGCTTGGCAGTCTGCTTCCATAAAGATTTATAGCCTTGGAAACCCTAAGGAGCAGATGGGTATTTTACTCTGTCTAATAGGGTCACTATGAGTCGGAATTGACTTGACTGCAATGAGTTGTTTTTTTTTTTTTTTTTTTTGGCACCCTTTATGGAAGCAAACTGCCACATCTTTCTCCCGCGGAGTGGCTGGTGGGTTAGACAGACCCGTCTTTCCATTAGCAGCCAAGCGGTTAACCATTGTGCCACCAGGGCTCCTTTTGCACCACCCAGGCACTCCTAATTAGGATCTCCGTATTTGCTAGCATGCATCCACTGTTTAGTACAAACCTCGCTCAAGGGCCAAAGGGGCCTCGGGCCCCACCAGCATTGCCACGGCTCCAGCCCCACCCGTGGAGCGAGCGCTGCCACTTGCATAGACTGCGATGTCTCCGCAGACCACCATTGCATAGCGACCTGTAAAGACAGGCAAGAAACCTTATCTTTACTACCAAATCTATAGTTGACTAAGTGCCTCCTGCATGCCAGGCACAGTTTTAGACGGTCGAGACAGAGCAATGAACAAAAACAAAAATCCCTGTCCTCTCAGAAACCTGTGTTCTAGTGGAACTCATCATGACTTGAAAAACAAAGTCAAAATTCAGTGCCCTGTCCCTCTAGCTGTAAAATATTCATCTATTAAAAGAAAAAACAAAAAATAAACAAGAGAAATGCCAAAACAACGTCAAATGTTTCTATCTTGTCCACAGGGTCACTATGAGTCAGAACTAACTTGAAACAACGACAACCACCACCACCTACCACCACCCACACCACCACCCACAACCCACCACCACCCACCACCAACCACCACCACCACCACCACCTACCACCACCACCACCACCACCACCCATCACCACCCACAACCCACCACCAACCACCATCAACCACCACCACCAACATGTTTTCATACTGACACGTTGAAATGCTAATATTATGGATACATTATTGATTGCTGTCAACTCAATTCCAACTCATAGAGACCCCACGTGACAGAGTAGAACTGCCCTATAGGGTTTTCTTGACTATAATCTTTAGGGAAGCAGATCACCAGGTTTTTCTCCCTCAGAGCTTCTGGATGAGTTTGAACCAACACCATTAGGTTAGCACTCAAGCACTTAACTGTTGTGCCACCAGGGCTCTTATGGATATGTTGGATTCAATAAAATACGTTATTAAGTGCAAAACTTATCTAAAAATAGTCCATTAATAAAGCTTAACATGCTCATTTATTCAGAATTCTGAACAATGAAAAATATAATCAGAGAATTTGAAGATAATTTGATTAGTACTGATCACCTTGTAGCACTCTTTTATCTTTAAATTCCTTCCATATCATATGAGGTCAAGGGATAGGAGTGGAAATTAACATTTGAAGTACTAGCTAGACAGTACACCAAAAAAACCAAACCTATTGCCATGGAGTCAATTCCAACTCACAACGACCCTAAAGGAGAGAGTTGAACTGCCCGTTAGGGTTTCTAAGGAGCTGCTGGTAGATTCCAACTGCCGACGACACTAATTATCTTCAAATAAACCTCGAAACAATTCAATGAGGTAAGTAGTAGCCACATTTATACATGAAAACACTGCCTTCCAGAGAGATTAAGTAATTCATCCAAGTCACACACCTAATGAATGTGAGATTTGGTTTTCAAATCCAGTTTTGTCTGGGTCCTAAACCATTCACTTTGGCATTACTTTGCTTTGTGAAAAGAGTTTACATTGAGTACCCACATTTGATGTGGATGATTCATGATAACTTACTCTATGATTGTCAGACTATTTAATAAACGATTGTTGTCTAGACTACCGTAGTTTTACGCAAATAATGTTCTCAGTCTGTTTGACAGCAGGGCTCCCTCCACCCCAGGTATTTTCATAAACATGCTATGCCAATTTTTTTTATAGCAACATGTGAAAAAAACTGCCATAGCGAGCTTATGAAAATACCTCAAGGGCGGAAGGCGCGGTTGGCAAACAAAAGCAGAATTTGCTTTATTTTCTTAAAAACACGGTATTATTTGTTCCGCTTTTATCTGATAGATGTGCTGCTCCCGAAACTTAAGCATGTGGGAGAAATATGGTAGTAACTTTAGTATTCTATCTAATCTGTGATGAAGTCCCCAGGTTTCACCCAAGCACTGTGTTGGGATTCATATACCTACGTAATTCAATCATCATAATAAATCTATATAGCACATATAGTTATTCTCTCTTTAAAGGCAAAGAAACAGAGGCCCGAAGAAAGTAAGTCACTTGCCCAAGGGCACACATCTAATTCAGAGTCAGGATTCCAACCCAAATTCATCTAAATCCAGGGACCTTCTCTTAAGAATAATAACAACCCCAACAACACCAAACCACCAAAAAGTATTTCTTTGCCCAATGATATTATACACACACACACACTGTGAAAAATTTGGAAATGATAGAAAAATTCCCAGAAGTCATTAGGGAAAAGATCAGTAAATTTGACTATCTAAAAATCAGTCAAAGCCTTCTGTCAGAAAAAAAGTCAAAAGACAAACTGGGGAAGTATTTACAATACTTACAACTAACAAAAAGCTATTTTCCTTCATTTATAAAGGTTACATGGGGGGAAAAAAAAGCCAAGGCATACAATAGAATAATGGCCAATAAATATGTAAAAACAAAAAACAGAAAACAAAACCCTCTCACATAATGAAAAAAAAGACACGTCAAAGACACTAAGCTTTTACTTATTTAATTGACAAAGATTAGAACATTTGATAATATGTGTTATGAGAATGCAATTTAGTACAATATTTTGGAGAGCAATTGGGCACATTCTATCAAACTTTTAAATCGACATATCCTTTGCTCATGGAAACTCTGGTGATGTAGTGGTTAAGAGCTATGACTGTTAACCAAAAGGGTGGCAGTTCTAATCCACCAGGCACTCCTTGGAAACCCTATGGGGTGGTTCTACCCTGTCCTGTAGGGTCACTATGAGTTGGAATTGACTTGATGGCAATGGGTTTTTTTCTTTTTTTTATCCTTTGCTTTTGCAGTTCTACTTCCAAAAATCTGTTCTTACAACATGTTGCTACAAACAGGCAAAAACTATTGTTCAATGTTCATTAAAACATTGTAGTTTCAAGAAGCATATGACAATCCAAATCTCAATCAGTATGGGACTAATTAATACATTTTAGCACATGCATACAATGGAATGTTTTGCATCTTTTAAAAGAATGAAGTAAAGCTTATATATTTTCATATATATAGAAAAGATCTCTAAGACATCATATCGATGAGGAATAATATGTACAGCATTAAAAATAAAACTAAATAGATGTGTGCATGATGGCAGATACATAGAAGAATTCTGGAAGATTACAAAGAAACCTGTTACCAGTGTAAAAATTCTGGGAAATGTAATGGGGTGTCAGAGGAGGCTTGTTTTTTACCTTATACTCGTTTGTGTAAAAAAAAGAAAGAAAGAAAGAAAAACAAACTTGGAGCCTTCCAGGCAATCTGACAATCTGAGCCTGTATGACTCTTTCCACTCCACATACCCTGCTTTCGTCTTGAGAGTTCAGACCCTCCCAGCCAACGGTTCCGAGGTGGATGGTTGGCCAGGTTGGAAGCTGAGGTCTCATTCACAACTGGGCTTGTCTGGTCTTGGCAGCTGCCATCACCTCCGAGGGTGTGCAGTCCAGGCATTCAGGCTCAAGCTTTGATAGGCTTTTTAGTTTACTGCAAACTAGCAATTCACATTTCAATAGTTTGTTTTCTGAGTTTTTTTCACCAAGCCATCCTGTTAAAGAAAGATACTTTTGTAGCCCTTTCTTGTGCACTATCCAGCCACCCAACAAAATTTACTCATTTGAAATGACATGCTTGAGCTGGTGATCCTCCCAAGAGTAGATTGTCTGTTTTTTGGTTAAAGGCTGGTGAGTGTTCCTTGCTCTTCATTTGTACCCTCCAGCTAAATGTTTGGTAGGGGACATTAGAAAAACAAAACAAAACCGAAACCCATTGCTGTCAAGTCAATTCCAACTCATAGTGACCCTATAGGTCAGAGTAGAACTGTCCCATAGGGTTTCCAAGAAGTGGCTGGTGTATTTGAACTGCCGACCTTTTGGCTAGCAGATGAGCTCTTAACTACCGAGCCAACAGGGCTCCAGGGGACCCTAGGGAATTAGAAATACAAGTGCCAAACAGGAGAAACACTGTGAAAACAGACTTGATGACGTAGAGAGTAAAACATCCCAAATCAGTGAAACCATTGATAATGAGGTCATGCATGACTGTTGGAAAGCACTGAATGGACTATGGAATTGCACTGCCTTACTGCTTAGACAGAGGCAAACTGGAACTCCTCCAGGCCTCTGGTTCCTCATTTTAAAATGAGGGAGATTGAGTCAGATAATCTCTAAATTCCCTTTCAATGTTCTGACTTTTTAATTAATTTTATAATTAATGTCCATTATGGTTTCTGGGTTTTTAATCTTAGTTTCCAACTTAATAAATACGGAGGGCCTTGCCTGCCAAGATATTGTTCTTTCTCATCTCTGTGGATTATCTCATTCAATCCTCTCAACAGCCCTGCAAGGCAGGTAGTTAAATAAGAACCCTGAGGCTGGAAGAAGTTAAGGAACTTGTCAACAATTAATGACAGAGCTAGGGTTTGTAAGTCACAACTTGTATTGTTTCCTTAAATTTATTCTTGCCATCACAACAGAGGTCTTTCTCCCATACAGCATTGAGGGACGCTGTAAGTAAGATACAGTGTAATGTTAAGCAAAAAGCAATTTCCTAGGAACCAAGCAAGGGAGAAAGAGTAGAAATACTCTGTGTAACAGTCCATCCTATGATTCTCCAGTCTTCTGTCTACCAAAATATTCTACCCTTAACATCTAAACTTGTTTAAATCTCTCAATATCATCAGTCTGTCTCTTGGAGGCTTAGGAGAAGCTTAAGACACAGATACAGTAAAATGGGAAGCATACTGGATTTAGCTTGATGTTCCACCTCTGCCACTCACTATGTGTAAGATATCAGATCCCCCATTTTCTCATCTACAAATCAGATATAACATCTACTTCCTAGGCTGTTGTAAGGACTAAGTGAATAGTTTATACAAATATACTACCTAAATCTATAAAGCCATACAAGTTTGAGTGGTTATTATTGTGGCTGTTGGATAATAGCAACAGCTATATGAATAAGTTGTCCTTCCATCCCTGGTGAAGTGAGAGGAAAAACTGATAAGATTCAGCCTCCAATACCAGCTTCTTTCTTACATAAGACCCCTGAAAGCACATACCATCCCAGGAGCTGGACTCCATCCAGTTGGCAGCATTGAAGAGTGAGGCAGTGCCACCATAGCAGGCATTGGTGGTGCCTATGCCCTCAATGTCAGTGTTCCCTGAATCCTGGAAGAGCTCCATGAGCACTGTTTTGACAGATTTGGACTTGTCTATAATGGTCTCCGTGCCCACCTCCAGGTGGCCAACGGAGTCCCATGGGATCTGTGTGCGCTCCATCAGTCGCTGCACCACTGTCAGGCACAAGGAGTTGATATCTTCTTGGACTGAGCAGAAGCCCATCTGTGTCTGGCCCAAGCCCACTGTGTACTTTCCTGCTTTCACTTTGTCATACTTCTCCAGGTCAGTTTGGTCCACATATTGGGCTGGGAAGTAGACCTCCAGGGCAAGGATGCCCACATCCTTTGGCCAAGTATCCGTTTTGGTCAAGGGGACAGCAGAGACTGTAGAAAACCTATAGTGGAGATAACAGCAATACAACAATCATTCGATTTATTTTTTAAAATATGTTATCAGATGCATACAAATTTAGGATTGTTATATCTTTCCGTTGAATTGACCTTTTGTCCTTATTAAATGTCCTTGTTTATCTGTAGTAATAATTCTTGCTTTAAAGTCATCTTTTCTTTTTTCTTTTTATTGTACTTAGATGAAGGTTTACAGAACAAATAGTTTCTCATTGAACAGTTAGTACACATATTGTTTTATGACAGTGGTCATCAACCCCATGACATGTCAATACTCTCCCTTCTTGACCTTAGGTTCCCTATTACCAGCTTTCCTGTCCCCTCTTGCCTTCTAGTCCTTGTTCCTGGGCTGCTGTGCCCCATTAGTCTGATTTTGTTTTACGGGCCTGTCTAATCTTTGGCCAAACGGTGAACAACAGGAGTGACTTCATTACTTAGCTAAAAGGGTGTCCGGGGGCCATACTCTCGGGGTTTTTCCAGTCTCTGTCAGGCCAGTAAGTCTGGTCTTATTTGTGAGTTAGGATTTTGTTCTACATTTTTCTCCAGCTCTGTCCAGGACCCTCTGTTGTGATCCCTGTCAGAGCAGTCAGTTGTGGTAGATGGGCACCATGTAGTTGTACTGGTAAAGTCGCCTTTTCTTGATGTTAATACAAACATACTAGCTTTTTGAATAGTGTTTGTATGGCACGTATTTTTCTGTCCTTTTATACTTTCAACCTATCAGGGTCTTCATATTTAACATGTATCTCTTGTACAGCACGTGCTGTTGTTGTTGTGTAACTCTGAGTCAATTCCGACTCATAGCTACCCTATATGACAGAGCAGAACTGCACCATAGGGTTTCCTAAGCTGTAATCTTTATGGGAGAAGATTGCCAGGTTTTTCCTCCTGCAGAGCTACTGGGTGGGTTCGAACAACTGACTTTTCAGTTAGCAGCCAAGCACTTAACCATTGTGCCACCAGGGCTCCTTAAACACCATATAGTTGGACTTAATTTTTTTTAACTTTTAACAAGTCTTACAATTGGTGCTTTAATTGGAATATTTAGTCTATTTATATTTTTTGTAATTACTGATCGTGCTAGGATTAAGTCTATTGTCTTACTACTTGCTTCTTTTTGTCTCTGTTCTTTGTTCCTTTATTCCTCCTTTCCGGTCTTCTTTTGGATTAAGCAAGTGTCTTAGTCATCTAGTGCTGCTATAAAAGAAATACCACAAGTGGATGGTTTTAACAAAGAGATGTTTGTTCTGTCACATTCCAGTAGGCTACAAGTCCAAATTCAGGGCATCTGCTCCAGGACAACACTTTCCCTGTTGTCTCTGGAGGAAGGTCAATGTCATCAGTCTTCCCTTGTTCTGGGAATCTCAGCACAGGAACCTCAGGTCCAAAGGATGCACTCTGCTCCCAGCACTGCTTTCTTGGTGGTATGAGGTCCCCATGTGTCTCTTCTCGCTTCTCTCTTTTATATCTCAAAAGAGATTGGCTTAAGACACTATCTAATCTTGTAGACCTCATCAGTATAACTGCCACCAATCCATTTTATTACATCATAGTGATAGAGTTTACAACACTTAAGGAAATCACATCGGATTACAAAATGGTACACAATCATACAATACTGGGAAAGATGACCCAGTCAAGTTGACAGATATTTTTGGAGGACACAATTCAATCCACGACAGCAAGTATTTCTCTTGTCTACTAATCTGAAGGCTGGTGGTTTGAATCCATGCGGTGGCACTATGGAAGAAAGGTTTGACGATTTGCTTCCATAAAAATTATAGCCAAAAAATCCTATGGAGCAGTTCTACTCTGTAACACATGGGGGCCCCGTGAGTCAGAATTGACTTGATGGCAATTTGTTTTTAATAGGCTTTTTTTAGTTATATATTTTCATATTTTTCTTTTAGTGGTGACCCTAGATATTATAATATGCATGCTTGGTTTGTTGTAATCTAGTTTAAATCAGTACTTTCATTACCTTCCAAACAGTGTAAAAATCCTAGTTTAACTTCATTTGCTTGCTCCCATCTTTTGAGCTATTGTTGTCATGTACTTTACTTCTACATAAGTTATAAACCCTATGAGACATTTTTTATTACCTTCATTTTTTTATTTCATTCATTTTAAAGTATCTCTCTATCCCCTTTTTTCCATCCTTCTTTTTTTATACACAAGGCCACACCCATTGATTTTCTGCTTTTTAAGGTATTTTTCTGCTTAATACCATCCTATCTGTTTTTCCTGACTGGTCCTCCCAATATTTACTGAGCACACACTACACATACAACACAATGCTGGGTTCCAGATACACTATAATGAATAACATAACCTTTGTGCCCATAAAGAGGGCACAGCCTAATGGAGGAGGCTGACATTGTTACAACTAAATATGTAGTAGAACAGGGAAAGGGTGTGGGAGCACAGAGGGCAGAGAGAGCAATTCTAAATGGGGACAGAGAGAAAGTACGGAAGGGATCAGTAGAAGGAAGAGATAATCTGTTTCTTTGCTGGACCTATTTACTTTTCTTCAACCCTGACTCAACGTCCCTGGTGAAAATCTGGAGTCTCTTCTCCTAGCTACAAGTAGAGAGTTTAAGTAGTCCAATTCTCATATGCTCTATGAAAATACCAAAAATCTGGTCACTTCAGGGACATTCTTCTTTTTTTTTTAAAAAACAATAAGGACATTTATTTATTAGTCAGAAAACAAGATGTTCTGAGATGGACTGGTTGGTTAATTCAATGACTCAACAATTTTAACAAGGACTAGGTTCCTTCCTTTCTTCCCTCCCTCCCTCCTTTCTTCTTTTTTTTAACTTTAGCGACATATAATTTATGTGCAGTAGAATGCATAGGTTTTAAAAGTACAGTTTGATAAGCCTTGACAAATGTGTATACCTGGTGGTCAGCATCCCAATCAAGATGTAGAACATTTCCATCGTGCCAGAAGTTCCCTCATGTCTGTTTGCAGTCAATCCTTCTCTCATGCTCTGCTGTAGGTAACCTTGGATCTGATTTCTACCTCTATAGATCAGTTTTGCTTATTCTAGACCTTCGTTTGAATGGAGTCATATGTATGTACTCATTTGTTTCTGGCTTTTTTGCTTCAGACAATAATTCTGAACTTCATTCATTTTGTCGAGTTTATTAGTAGTTCGTTCATTTTTATTACTGAGGAGGATTTCATTCTATGGATATTCCACTGTATTTTTTTTTTCTTTTTTCTCTGTCATCCTTATTATGTTGGTTTTTGTCTTGTGTTCTGACTCCTCTCAAGGTCACAAGATGAATGCTGTGGTTCCAGACAACATATACAGACAACAGCATTCCGAGGACAAGAAAAGCTGTTCCTCCTTGAGTTCCTGAAAAATCTTTCCAGAAGTCCTCCTAAAGAACATCTCCTCATGCCTCATAGGCCAGAATCATGTCACATATCTATTCCTAAACCAAACACTGGCAAAGGGAATGGAATTCTCACAGGTGCCTCAGACTAATCAAGATTCACCCCTTGGGCTCATTCTTCATTTTTTAGATGGTAAAATTAAGACACGCACTGGTGAAGTGACAGTTCAGAGTAACACAGTTAGTCATATATTAGAAATAGCCTGTCGCTTTGTTGACTTGGGAACCAGTCCAATGTGTGTTACATATTGGACTTACACTCATGAACACCTCCAGATTCCTTTGACACATATTAGGCCAGAGGGTACCCTACCATGGAAGAGTGATAGGATAGCTCCATAGTGCTTATAAATTTAGTTTCCTGTCACAGAATCATCAGGATTGAGGGCTTCTGGTAGACCTAGTTCTCCCATCAGGAAGGCCACTTTGAAGGACTGTTGTGAGGCAAAAGTAGAACAAATGATCACAAGATAGTGAGGTGAAGTAATGACTATTCATCAATATCTGATAAGAGAAGTTTGGAGTTAAACCATCTGCCTTATTTATTTGGTGCCTCCGAATAAATGGAGTTTGTACTCTCAAATATTTATGGAGAAGCTTCCCAAGTACTTAGTAGCTAATGGTTAGCCAGCACCTAGTCCTGGACTTGGCTGGCTTTTCCCTCAGCCTCATTCTCATGCTTCCTTCTTTGTGCTGATTCCATCGCTTTTTTTCTAGTTAGAAATTCAAGGTTGATAGAAGAGGCTTCAAAAATCAGGCCCTTTTGTAATAAGAATCAGTAACTTTTGTAACTGTCTTAGTAGGGAGCTATTTGTGGAAATGGATTCCAGAGTCATGAAGAAAAGTTAACATGTAGAGTCTTCCAGAGGTATCAGAACATTGGAGTTAAGAGTATCCTTCTAATCTTGTGCTTTCTTTAAAGAATAATCACTTTATTTACTTTAAAATTGATTTTGTTCTAGTGTTGCCTAGTTCAAAAAATGCACCAAGCTTCTATTTCTTCACTCCATTTCACCTTCTTCCCTCTTGTTTCAAAATTAGCTATTATGTGCCAGGCACTATGCTAGATACCATGGGGGTGGGGTGAGAGGAGACAAAGAAAAGAGGAAGACAAAGTTGTTGTCCTCGAGGAGTTCCTTGATCAGTGGGAGGAATGAGATAAGTACATACGTAACTAAACTGCAAGGTAGAATATGACAAGGGATGCAAGAGGGATAGGGACAAAATGTCACAAGAGTTCAAAGGAAGCAGGGATTTACTGTGGGTGGGAGGATCAGGAAAATCTTCATGGAAGAGCCACATTGGAGATCAGCCTTGATGGATGAGGGGAGTTTCTTCAGATGAAGAATTGGAGGATGGTTTGAAGGGACAGTGGCCACAGCAGAAGGGGATATTCCATCAGGAACAGTGTAGTGGAATAGGGAGATAATAGGTAAGAAAAGTAAATTGGGACCACAAAGTGGAGGGCATGTTTACTTAATTTTAGAGGCAGCTAAGAAGCAGCAAAGCAGATGCTGAAATGGGAGCAGTTCTTAGGTTGGACCTAGAACTGATGCAGGTTGGATTAGAGGGACATATAGACATAAAAGGACACATAAAGAAACTTCTTATATTGCTTCAAGCCATGGATAATGGGTTTATCTAGCTGTGAATACACCATAAAGGAAAATGTGAAATATGATTCCAAGTTTTTGAGCCCAACAAGTCAGAAGGAGGAGCAGGTTGGTGAGGACTGAGCCTTGTCTCTTGGCTGGTGGCCAATCGTTGCTTATGGAAACGAGCAAACGCATGTCAATCCCTTCCTCACTGTCTTAGTTATCTAGTGCTGTTACAACAGAAATACCACAAGTGGATAGCTTTAACAAAAAGAAATTTATTCTCTCACAGCCTAGGAGGCTAGAAATCTGAATTCAAGGTGCCAGCTCCGGGGGAAGGCTTTCTTCTCTGTTGGTTTTGGAGGAAGGTCGTTGTCATCAACTTTCCCCTGGTCTAGGAGCTTCTCAGCACAGGAACCCTGAGTCCAAAGGATGTGCTCCCCTGATGGTTCTTTTTTCTTGGTGGCATGAAGTCCCTCTCCTCTCTGCTAGCTTCTCTCTTTTATATCTCAAAAGAGATTGAATCAAGATACAACCTAATCCTGTAGATTGGGTCCTGCCTTTAACATGACTGCCTCTAATCCTACCTCATTACATCATAGAGGTTAGAAGTTACAGCACATAGGAAAATTGCATCAGATCACAAAATGGTAGACAATTACACAATACTGGGAATCACTGCCTAGCCAAGGTGACACAATTTGAGGGGACATAATTCAATCTATAACACTCACAAATACACAAAGAACTTACATTTTAACTAGGACATTTGGCCTGTACTCAGCAGTTTGGCGGGGGTGGGGGAGAAGAGGTGAGGACGATGCTGGAGGGTCATGAAGAACATGAGAAGGCTAAAGAGCTTCACCTATTGGGCTACCTACCCACTCACTACCTCACACGTACATACACTCAGGTTCCCTGGGTACCTACCATGCAAAGGCAGACACTAGATCTAAATAATATTTTTAAAGTACTTGTGGATTGTAGAGTAAAAATGGAAAGGAAGGAAAGGCCTAGTCCTCAGGTATAGTGGGTGGTTTAAGGATTGGACAATAATACATAGGTGGCCAGGAGAGCAAGGCTATAGGTATGTTACCATGGATTCTGGGAGTCCACAAGCACTTGGGCCAGACTGAGGGGGAATTTACCAAAAAAAAGGAGCGTGTATGTACTTCTGGGTACAAACCCAAGTGTATGTGTGCACACACACACACAGGAGCACACACACACATTCTTGTCTTTATGCGTCATTTTCCCTTTTCATGAAATTGGAGTACATTTAGAATCTTGCAGCAGTGACTTAAAGTAGCTGGTTTTACTAACACTGCAGTTGGTATAGAATCCTGAGGGGTTGGCACAGCCTGGGAGTAGAGGTGGGAACGGTGGTGGAGAGAAGAGCACCATGGGCCCTGGGAGCTATGCCCACCCCACTCTCTGCTTCTCACCAGGCAGGACTAGAGAGCTTTGAGGTCCCCAAGCTGCTTCTGCAGCAAGCAATTCCCCTCAACTGGAGCCTTCCAAAAGGCCAACAATTCTAAGAAATGCAGCTACAAAGCTGGGAACTTAGTATAGACAATGGTGTGGGAATGGGAACTACATTCAGAGCACAGAGCTGCCTCTGCTTCCTGATAATCTTTATCCTTCATTTGTGCCTCAGCCACTGGTGCTTCTGAAACAACATTTCAGAGCTCCAAACTCATCCAGTCCAACCTCCTTTACAACG
The DNA here is from genome assembly GCA_030035585.1 of Dugong dugon. Classification (NCBI taxonomy): domain Eukaryota; kingdom Metazoa; phylum Chordata; class Mammalia; order Sirenia; family Dugongidae; genus Dugong; species Dugong dugon. Next base: position 162,170,700 of record CM057462.1, read on the forward strand.
AGAAAAGCCATTTTTCCTTCTACTTTAAGGAACTCCCTGAACTAATAGAAACAATTATTACTAAATCACAATCAATCATGCATGCTGGTGTGAGCTACTGTGACTGTTAGTTCTTAGGAATGTTTCTGATGATTGGAGATTAGTGTGAAAGGTGCTCAAAACTCACCAATCCTACTAACAGCTGCTGTTGTGGGGTTTTTTTTCCTTTCTGCCCCTCCTCACACACACCACTTTTCAGAAATAACAAAAACTATTGAGTCTTTTGAATCATTTAGTACTGACTGAGAATGGCTTTCAAACAGCTCATCATGACAATTATACAAAGTCTGCAAATCTGATGATATTCCCACTGCTCCCTGGTGTTGGAGGAGTGAAAGGTGATTGTGTTTACAGACACAGCAGATGTCAGCAATTTGGGATCCTGGAATTCTACAGCTGACAGGGACTGTCTGTTCAGAGATGAGGGAAGTGAAACCCTGAGTAGTTAACTTGCTTGTGTAAGGCTGCAGCAACCCGGCCAACTTCTGACTGGGAATCTAGTGAGTTTTTCCTATGACATACCACCTGCTTATCTTTTATTGGTTCCATGATGCTTCTCAAAGATCAACCTGTGCAGCCCCCCAAGGCAATGGGAATTACCTTTGATGGGCTGATGGGAGGAGGCCAACAGGGGTGAGAGAAGCTTCCTGCAGGACTCTTTTTACTTGCAAGACCCGCTTCACTGGAGCCAACAGCCGCTGCATTTTCAGAGGAGCAAGCAGAAGCCAGGCAGCTCAGAGTCCTTGGAGAGATGCCCAGTTCAGCTTCATCCAGCTTTATAGAGCCTGGAGTCTCCTGCACTAGGAAGCCCCACCTCTGCTTATTGAGGCTCAATTGGCTTCTAAAATGGGGCCAAAGGTCTCACTCAGAATAAAGTTGCGTCAAAGGAAAATGTCATCTCACCACAGTGCACATAGTTGCCCTGCTCTTGGGTGTGAGAGAAGGGAGCTCTGGCTCTTCCTCTCTTGGCCTTTTTGGCAGCTGTATTTGTGCCCAGCCGTCTCGGAGGTTGTGATGTTTCTTGTAACACATTCTAAGGTAGCCCCACCTGACCTGTCTTAGCCCCTGGCTCCTCAAACTCATCCCTGACATCTCGGAGTTACTCTTACTTGGTGGTCGTGTATCTTTGCCATGGTGTTAGCTGTTACTATTTTAATGTATTCTGCTTAATAAGGAAATTTCAAAACAAAAGGGAATGAATCTTTTAATAGTAGCTCTTGCAGTAGTTGGGAGTGGGTATTGGCACATAGCCAAACGAGTAGGTATCAGAGAGGATGTGGAACCTGCTATATTTCTCCTATGTTCATTGTCAACTCTTGTGTTGCACAGCTCTACACAATTCCCATCATGATAGATGGAGAAAAAATTGAAGTTGTCAATGATTTCATTCTACTTGGATAAATAATCAACATCCATGGATGCAGCTGTCAAGAAATCAAACTAGGTATTGCAAAAGACCTCTTTAAAGTTTTAAAAAGCAAAGATGTCAGAGGCGGGACCAAAATGGCAGAGTAGTCAGACACTTCTTGTGGTCCATCTTACAACAAAAACAAAAAAAAAAGAAAACCAGTAAATCGATTATATATGGTGATCTAGGAGCCCTGAACATCAAAGGCAAAGTTGAGGAATCGGACTGAGTGGCAGGGGGAGGGAGAGTTGATTCATAAGCAGCAAGGAGTTGCCAGACCTGACCCAGCAGGAGCCAGTGCCCCTCAGGCCGGATAGGCTTGCACACACAGTGAGGCAAGCAGTGGCGCTCAGGAGGCGTTTTCCATATCGGGAGGGACCGAGCAGCAGAGAGTCTACTCTGCCATCCAGAACCAGTGAAAAGCAATGCTAAATTGGCAAAAGATAAGTACTAGCGTCTGGCCTGCCAAGCGGATCAAAAAATACACTTTTTGGGAAAAATCTCTCTCCCATTTACTTGCCCCCTCCCTGCTCTGGGTCCTGGGCCAGCCTCAGTGACTGAGTCTCCTGGGCTGGAAGTAGGATACATAATGTGCCCTGAGGCATTCTCCCTGCCTTGGAGAGGGAACAGATTAACAAATAGGGAAAAAATAATCTGCCGGCTCCCCTAAACCAGGAACTCAGGGTAGGCACAGCTCCTTTGCCTAGGCACAAGCATAAGGCTCCAAGGACTTTGAATGCCTTTCACCCCTGCATATGTGGGCCCATTTCAATAGCGTAGGCCCTTGTTACCACGGTACAACAGGGTATATACTGAAGTCTAACTTCAATTGTTTCAGCTACCTGGTGAAGTGGCAGGTTTGTGACATGTGACACTGCTCTTCCCATTAAGCAGGGTCCTCACCTACCCACATCAGGGGCCTGAGGACTGGTGGCTTCAACCACGCCACCTAGCCACCTGTGACAGGTGTCCAAGAATAAGTGGTGCCCCCAGTCCATACAGCCAACAGCATGGGATGCTTATAATCCAGCTGCAAAACCCATCCACCTACATGCTGTAGGGAACAGGGACACACTTTCCTCCCACTCAGGGGCAGCTATCAGCCCCCTGCCTTGCTCAGTGTGTGACACCTCACTGCAGCTAGATACCTGTGCCTACACCAATCGCCTATGCCTGTCTAGGACTGTAGGTGAGAGCCTGCACCACACACTTGGTGATTGACTATCTGGACACCTGAGCTGAATTCATACAAGAAAAGTAATCAGACTCCTGGGCTCACATACCTAGTAACAGCTCTAACCACATGGTGACAGGATGTGAGAGCTTCAAAGGCATCAATAATCAAACCAGCACACATGAGCAGCCTATTTGGACGTATCAAAACAAAACAAAATAAGAAGCTAGGATACAGTAAGAAAACATAAAATAAATGAATATAATAAATTATTGATGGCTTGGAGACAACAGTCAATATCAAATCACATAAACAGGCAGACCATGATGGCTTCAGCAAGCTCCCAAAATAAAGAATCAAGAAAGTTTTAGGAGGAAGAGTATTTCTTGGAATTACCAGAGGCAGAATACAAAAGATAAATATATAGAACTCTTCAAGAGATCAGGCAAAATGCAGACCAAGCCAAGGAACATACAGAAAAAGCAACAGAGTATCTTAAGCAGGTTATTCAAGAGCATAATGACAAATTTAACAGGCTACAAAAATACACAGAGAGACAGCAATCAGAAATCCTGAAGATTAACAATAAAATTTGAGAATTAGACAACTCAATAGAAAGTCATAGGAGCAAAATTGAGGCAATGGAAGTCAGAATTAGTGAGACCGAAGATAAAGCACTTGACATCAACTTATTTGAGGAAAAATCAGACAAAAGAATTTTAAAAAATGAAGAAACTCTAAGAATTATGTGGGACTCTATCAAGAGGAATAACCTATGATTGACTGGTGTACCAGAACGGGGGAGGTGGGTAGGTAACAGAAAATATGGAGAGAATTGTTGAAGATTTGTTTGCAGAACAAATTTTGATATCCTGAAAGATGAGAATATATCTGTCCATGATGCTCATCAAACCCCACATAAGGTAGATCCCAAAAGAAAGTCACCAAGACATATTATATTTAAATTTGCCAAAACCAAAAATAAAGAGAGAATTTTAAGAGCAGATAGGAACAAACAAAAAGTCATCTAGAAAGGAGAGTCAATAAGACTAAGCTCAGACTACTCAGCAGAAACCATGCAGACAAGAAGGCAATGGGATGACATATATAAAGCCTTGAAGGAAAAGAATTACCAGCCAAGAATTATATATCCAGAAAAACTGTCTCACAAATATTATGGCAAAATTAGGGCATTTCCAGATAAACAGAAGTTGAGGGAAATTTCAAATACCAAACTAAATTTACAAGAAATACTAAAGGGAATCCTCTGGTTAGAAAATCAATAACATCAGATAACAACCCAAGACTAGAACACGGGACAGAGCAACCAGATATCAACCCAGATAGGGAAGTCACAAAAATAAATCAAAGCTAAAACACTGAAAATAGGGAAACGGAGATGTCAATATGTAAAAGATGACAACATTAAAACAAAAACGAGGAACTAAAAAATGTAGACATAGATTTTTCATATGGAGAGGAAACCAAGGCCATATAAAGAAATAAAAGACTGGTATAAACTTAGAAAAATAGGGGCAAATATTAAGGTAACCACAAAGGAAACAAACAGTCTTACACATCAAAATAAAAAAACAAGAAAATTATAAAGACTCCGCAAATACATAATCAACAACAATGAAAAAGATGAAAAGAAATACATAAAGAAAAATGAATCACCACAGAAAATTAAGTGGAACAAAGAAACTATCAACAACACACACACAAAAAAAGCCATCAAAATGACAGCACTAAACACATCCCTATCAATAATTAAGCTGAATGTAAATGGACTAAATGCATGTAAAGAGACAGAGTCAGAGAGTGGCAGAATGGATTAAAAAACACAATCCATCTACATGCTGCCTACAAGAAAGAAACACACCTTAGACTGAAAGACACAAACTAAAACTCAAAGGATGGAAAAAAATATATCAAACAAACAATACTCAAAAAAGAGCAGGAGTGGCAATATTAACCTCTGACAAAATAGACTTTAAAGCAAAATTCACCACAAAGGATAAGGAAGGACACTATGTAACGATTAAAGGGTCAATACACCAGGAGGACATAATCATAATAAATATTTACACAACCAACGACAGGGCTCCAAAATACATAAAACAAACTCTAACGGCATTGAAAAGAGAGATGGACAGTTCCACAATAATAGTAGGATACTTCAACACTCACCTTTCAGTGAAGGACAGAACATCCAGAAAGAAGCTCAATAAAGACATGGAAGATCTAAATGCTGCAGTCAACCAACTTAATCTCATGGACATATGCCGAACACTCCACCCAACAGCAACCAAGTATACTTTCTTTTCTAACACACATGGAACATTCTCCAGAATAGACCACATATTAGGCCATAAAGCAAGCCTTAACAGAATCCAAAGCATCAAAATATTACAAAGCATCTTCTCTGACCATAATGCCATAAAAGTAGAAATCAATAACAGAAAAAGCAAGGAAAAAAATCAAGCACACGGGAACTGAACAACACCTTTCTCAAAAACTACTGGGTTATAGAAGAAATTAAGGAAGAAATAAAGAAATTCATTGAATCAAACGAGAATGAGAATGAAAACACAAACTACAAGAACCTTTGGGACACAGCAAAAGCAGTTCTCGGAGGTCAGTTTATAGCAATAAATGCACACATCCAAAAAGTAGAAAGGGCCAAAATGAAAACATTAACTCTACAACTTCAATAAGTAGAAAGAGAGCAGCGAAAGAAGTGCTCGGGAGTCAGAAGAAAGGAAATAATAAGAATTAAAGCAGAATTAAATGAAATAGAGAACGGAAAAACAATTGAAAGAGTTAAAAAGACCAAAAGCTGGTTCTTTGAAAAGATCAACAAAATCGATAAACCATTGGACAAACTGACAAAAGAAAAACAGGACAGGAAGTAAATAATCCGAATAAGAAATGAGATTTCAGTTGGGTCAAGACCCAACTGAAATTAAAAAAAACCTAACAGAATACTATGAAAAACTGTACTCTAACAAATTTGAAAACCTAGAGGAAATGGACAAATTTCTAGTAACTCACTACCTACCTAAACTAACACAGAGGTTGAATAACTAAATAAACCCATAATAAAAGAAGAGATTGAAAAGGTAATTAAAAACTCCCAACAACAACAATGAAAAAAAAAAAAAAAAAAAACCCTGGCCTGGACAGTTTCACTGGAGAATTCTACCAAACTTTCAGAGAAGAGTTAACACCACTACTACTAAAGGTATTTCAGAGCATAGAAAAGGACAGAATACTCCCAAACTCATTCTATGAAGCCAGCATAACCCTGATACCAAAATCAGGTAAAGACACCACTAAAAAAGAAAATTACAGACCATTATGCCTCAGGAACATTGACACAAAAATCCTCAACAAAATTCTAGCCAATAGAATTCAACAACATATCAAAAAATAATTCACCATGATCAAGTGGGATTTATACCAGGTATGCAGGGATGGTTCAACATTAGAAAAACAATCAATGTTATCCATCACATTAATAAAACAAGACAAGAACCACATGATCTTATGATTTGATGCAGAAAAGGCATCAGACAAAGTCCAACACCCATTCCTTAAAAAAACTCTCAGCAAAATAGGAATAGAAGGGAAATTTCTCAACACAATTAAAGACATTTGTACAAAGCCAGCAGCTAACATCCTAAATGGAGAGAGTTTGAAAGCATTCCCCTTGAGAACAGGAACCAGACGAGGATTCCCTTTATCACCACTCTTACTCAACATTGGGCTGGAGGTCCTAGCCAAAGCAATTAGGCTAGAAAAAGAAATAAATGGCATCCAAAATGGCAAGGCAGGAGTAAAAGTATCTCTATTTGCAGATGATATGATCTTATATACAGGAAACCCAAAAGAATCTGCAAGAAAACTACTGGAACTAATAGAAGATTTCAGCAAAGTATCAGGATACAAGATAAACATACAAAAACCAGTTGGATTCCTCTGCACCAACAAAGAGAACTTCGAAAGGAAATCACCAAGTCAATGCAATTTACAATAGCCCTCAAGAAGATAAAATATTTAGGAATAAATCTCACCAGAGATGTAAAAGACCTATGCAATGAAAACTACAAGACACTACTGCAAGTAACCAAAAGAGGTATGCATAAGTGGAAAACATGGATAGGAAGACTCAACATTGTGAAAATGTCAATTCTACCCAAAGCGATCTACAGATACAATGCAATCCTGATCCAAATTCCACTGGCATTTTTTAATGAGATGGAGAAACAAATCACCAACCTTGTATGGAAAGGGAAGAGGCCCTGGATAAGTAAAGCATTACTCAAGAAGAACAAAGTGGGAGGCCTCACACTACCTGATTTTAGGACCTATTAGTCTGCCATGGTAGTCAAAATAGCCTGGTACTGGTACAACAACAGATACATAGACCAATGGAACAGAATTGAGAATCCAGACAAAAATTCATCCACCTATGAGCAGCTGATATTTGACAAAGCCCCAAAGGCTGTTAATTGGGGAAAAGACAGTCTCTTTAACAAATGGTGCTGGCATAACTGGATATCCATCTCTGCAAAAAAGTGAAACAAGACCCATACCTCACACCACGCACAAAAACTAACTCAAAATGGATCAAAGACCTAAATATAAAATCTAAAACGATAAAGATCATGGAAGAAAACATAGGGACAATGCTAGGAGCCCTAATACATGGTATAAACAGAATACGAACCGTAAGTAACAATGCACAAACACCAGAAGAGAAACTAGATAACTGGGAGCTCCTAAAAATCACTTATGCTCCTCAGAAGACTTTACCAAAAGAGTAAAAAGACAACCTACAGACTGGGAAAAAGTTTTAGCTACGACAAATCCAATCAGCGTTTAATCTCTAAAATCTATATGATACTGCAAAATCTCAACAACAAAAAGACAAACAACCCAATTAAAAAATGGGCAAAGGATATGAACAGGCACTTCATAACATTATGAAGAATGGGAATTCCAGAACACTTAATTGTGCTCATGAGGAATCTGTACATAGATCAAGAGGCAGTCGTTCGAACAGAACAAAGGATTACTGCGTGGTTTGAAGTCAGGAAAGGTGTTCGTCAGGGTTGTGTTTTTTCACCATTCTTATTCAGTCTGTATGCTGAGCAAATGACCTGAGAAGCTGGACTATATGAAGAAGAATAGGGCATCGGGATTGGAGGAAGACTCATTAACAACCTGTGTTATGCGGCTGACACAACTTTGTTCGCTGAAAGTGAAGAGGACTTGAAGCACTTACTGATGAAGATCAAAGACCACAGCCTTCAGTATGGATTACACCTCAACATAAAGAAAAAAAAAATCCTCACGATTGGACCAATAAGCAACATCATGATAAACAGAAAAATGATTGAGGTTGTCAAGGATTTCATTTTACTTTGATCCACAATCAACACCCATGGAAGCAGCAGTCAAGAAACCAAACGACGCACTGCATTGGGCAAATCTGCTGCAAAAGACCTCTTTAAAGGTCGAAAAGCAAAGATGTCACCTTGAAGACTAAGGTGCACCTGACTCAAGCCATGATGTTTTCAGTCACCTCATATGCATGTGAAAGCTGGACAATGAATAAGGAAGACCGAAGAAGAACTGATGCCTTTGAATTGTGGTGTTGGAGAATATTGAATACACTACGGCCTGCCAGAAGAATGAACAAATCTGTCTTGGAAGAAGTATGACCAGAATGCACCTTAGAAGCATGGGTGGCAAGACTACGTCTCATATACTTTGGACATATTATCAGGAGGAATCAGTCCCTGGAGAAGGACATCATGCTTGGTAAAGTAGAGAGTCATCAAGAAAGAGGAAGACCCTCAATGAGATGGATTGACACAGTGGCTGCAACACTGGGCTCAAGCATAACAATGATTGTGAGGATGGCGCAGGACCAAGCAGTGTTTCATTCTGTTGTACATAGGATTGCTATGAGTTGGAACAGACTGGACGGCACCTAACAACAACAGACTCCACATGATAGCTCTTCAACCAGTATCATCTCCCTCATGCCTCACATCCTGTTATTGGCACAATGCAGGATGGGAGGATTATTAGAAACTTTCATTTTTTACCATATTGAAGTTTCACTCATCCCGGTATTGAGTCAATAAATACATATTAAATGCCTGTTGTGTAGAACTTGATATATCAAGGGCTGTATCCTTCTGTGAAGTAAGATCTTCTAATTTCTTTAGGCAATAATTTTGGTGGAAGGAAGAAAGGAAACAAAGAAAAAAAAGAAAAGAAGCAAGGAAGGGAGAGATGAAGGAAAGAAGGAAGGAAAGGAAAGGAAAAGGAAACGAAATCTCAGATTTGGATCCCAGTATAGTAGTTACTTGTTATGTGGTCTCAATCAATTCATTCAAACCCTCAACTTTCAGTGTTCTTATATGTAGAATTGGCTTAATAAAATTGTAAGTATTTTAAGGCTTGCTGTGAGGATAAAATGAGAAATCAGATAATTTAAAGTAAATAATACTTGTAAAGCACTCAATAAATGTAAGTAATTACCACAGTTTTACAAAAATAATATGCCCAATCTATGTTTGCCTACCACATTCCCCTACCCCCAGTTATTTTTGTAAGCATGCTATGTTAATTTTTTTTGGCTGTAAAAAAATTGACATGGCGTGCTTACCAAAATATCTGGGGGAGGGGGGACAGTTGGCAAACAAATGTAGAACATAAAAATACAGTAACATTATCATTTAAAATTATATTTAGTGTATTTTACCAAAATATTCAAGGTATTTTTACTCCTCTGTCCAGGCTAGTCATAGATAATTATTTTATTTGCAAAATGTGAAACTGGTATTAAGTTTGAGAAGAAAATTTTCTGACAAGAAGGCCCAGAACCTTCTTTCTGGAGGTGGCAGCTCCCGGAGGGCTGCTGAGTAGCTGTCCATTAAGAGGTGAAAGTTTCAAATCCCGTTCTTTTTTTTTTTTGCTTTGGTTTCTGCTGAGTTAAATAGTGACCAGAAAGGCAGGAAAACTTCGGAAACTGTGTGTGAATTAGGCAAAAGGTCGTTGAGCGAAGGGGGAACCTGCAGGACACCAAAGGTTGGTAGCTAAAAGGATCTTTTCTAAAAGCTTTTTCTGAGACTGGTCGGCAGCCCTCGGCCCCTGGTTCCCAGGAAGTCCTCAGGGAGTTCGTGGGAGGCCAATGATACTTTTAGGTCTAATGCACTGTTTCATACACAGAGTTTTCAGTGATTTGAACTCAACAATTTCAATCTGGAAGGGACATTAGATGTCATCCAAGTTGAAGATTCTGGGAAGATGGTGGGAAACATAATTTTTGAATTTCTGAATCCCTACAAAAAAGTAGATAGAATAAAGCCAAAATCTTATGAACATTTCCTATAAAACTAAGTGATAGAGTATCCCTATGAACCTCCAAATACAAGTGGATAAGATAAACCACCAACAGTCCCAAAACCTATAGCGGTATCTATGCTTGTAGAAAAAGCAGAGAATAGTGGTGACTTGTCTGAGGAATCTGAGAACAGGAGAACTTCTAAGTGGGCAGTGAGAAATCATTGGAGACCAAGCAGGTGAATTTAAAAGCAGTGCTCAAAATGGGAGGAGTTTTTTGTTTATTTTTTTAACTTGTGCTTTAGGTGAAGTTTTACAGAGCAAATTAGTTTCTCATTAAACAATTAATACACATATTGTTTTGTGACTTTGGTTGTCAACCCCTCTATGCGTCAACACTCTCCCCTTTTCAACCTTGGGTTCTCCAGTTCCATTCACCCAGCTTTCCTGTTCCCTCCTGCCTTCTCATCCTTGCCCCTGGGCTGGTGTGCCTATTTATTCTCTTATACATGGTTAAGCTACCTGTATTATTGTTTGCTTTATGGGCCTGTCTAATCTTTGGCTGGAAGGTGAACCTCAGGAGTGACTTCAGTACTGAGCTAAAAGGGTGTCCGGGGGCCATACTCTCAGGGTATCTCCAGTCTCTCTCAGACCCGTAAGTCTGATCTTTTTTTGTAAGTTAAAATTCTATTCTACATTTTTCTCCAGCTCTGTCTGGGACCCTCTATTGTGATCTCTGTCAGAGCAGTTGGTGCTGGTAGCCGGGCACCATCTTGTTGTGCTGGACTTCGTTTGGTGGAGGCTGTGGTAGTTGTGGTCCTTTAATCCTTTGGACTAATATTCCCCTTGTGTCTTTGGTTTTCTTCATTCTCCCTTGCTCCAGACGGGGTGGGATCAATAGAGTATTAGATGACTCCTCAAAAGTTTTTAAGATCCCAGGCACTACTTACTAATGTAGGATGTAGAATATTTTCTTAATAAACTATGTTATACCAGTTGAGCTAGATGTCCCCTGAGACCCTGGTCCACAGCCCTTAGCCCAGTAATTTGGTCCGTCAGGGACTTTGGATGTGTCTATGAAGCTTCTATAACTTTGCCTTGGTCAAGTTGTGCTGACTTCCCCAGAATTGTGTACTGTCTTACCCTTTGCCAGTTACCACTTATCTATTGTCTAGTTTGTATTTTTCTCTCCCCACCCCTCCCTTCCCTCGTAACATCAAAGATTGTTTCTTTCTTTCTGTGCGTAGACCTTTTCATGAGTTTTTACAGTAGTGGTCTCATACAATATTTGTTCTTTTTTAATTGACTTATTTAACTCAGCATAATGCCCTCCAGATTCATCCACGTTGTGAGATGCTTCACAGATTTATCATTGACTAGTACTTCATTGTGTGTACGTACCACAGTTTGTTTATCAATTCATCTGTTAATGGGCATCTAAGTTGTTTCCATCTTTTTTTAATATTTTATTGTACTTCAGGTGAAGGCTTACAGAACAAATAGTTTCTCATGAAACAGTAGTACACATGTTGTTTTATGACACTGGTTAACAACCCCACAACATATTAACCCTCTAACTTCTCAACCTTTTTTGGTGAAAATACACATAGCCAAAGATATACCGTTTCAAAAATTTCTACATGCACAGTTCAGTGACATTGACTACGCTCTTCCAGTTGTGCTGTTATTCTCACTTAAGATGAAGGCTTACAGAACAAAATAGTTTCTCATTTAACAGTTACTACAGATGTTGCCCTATGACAATGGTTAACAATCTCACAACACATCAACAATATCCTTACTCAACCTTGGGTTCCCTAACACCAGCTTCCTTGTCCCCTTCTGGCTTCTGGCCCTTGTCACTGGACTACTGTACCTCGTTAGTCTCATTTGATTTTACGGGGCTGTCCACTCCCAGGCTGAACAGTGAACCTCGGAGGTAGCTTCACCACTGAGCTAAAAGGGTGTCTGGGGGCCATACTCTTGAGGTTTCTCCAGTCTCCTTTAGGCCAGTAAATCTGGTCTTTCTTTTGTGAATTAGAATTATGCTCTACATCCTTCTCCAGCTCTGTCCAGAGCCCTCTATTGTGATCCTGGTCAGAGCAGTCAGTGGTGGTAGCCGGGCACCATCTAGCTGTACTGGACTCAGTCCGGTGGAGGCCTTGGTAGCTGTGGACAATTAGTCCTTTGGACTAATCTTTTCCTTGTATCCTGTTCTCTTCATTCTCCCTTGCTCCCGAAGGGATGAGACCAGTGGAGTATCTTAGATGGTCGCTCACAGGCTTTTAAGATTCCAGACACTACTCACAAAGGTAGAATGTAGAGCATTGTCTTTATAAGCTGTGTCATGCCAATTGAGCTAGATGTTCCCCGAGACCATGGTCCCCACAGCCCTCCTCCCAGCAATTCAGTCCCTCAGGGAGTTTGGATGTGTCTATGGGGCTTCCATGACCTTTCCTTGTACAGGTTGTGCTAGTTTCCCCTGTATTGTGTACTGTCTCACCCTTCACCCAAGATACCACTTATCTATTGCCTATTTAGTATTTCCCCCACCCCCATCCCTGGTAACCAACAAAGATGGTTACATTTTGTGTGTGAATTTTTTGATGGGTTTTTACAATAGAGGTCTCATACAATATTTGTCCTTTTGTGATTGACTTATTTCACTCAGCATAATGTCCTCCAGTTTCATCCATGTTATAAGATGGTTCACAGATTCATTGTTGTTCTTTCTCGTTGCATAGTACTCCATTGTGTGTTGTTTCCATCTTTTTGCTATTGTGAATAATGCTGCAGAGAATATGGGTATGCATATGTGTATTCGTGTGATGCCTCTTATTTCTGTAGGATATATTGCTAGGAGTGGAATTACTGGATCATAAGGTATTTCTATTTCTAGCTTTCTAAGGGAGCACCGTATTATTTTCCAAAATGGTTGTATCATTTTGCATTTTCACCAGCAGAGCATAAGAGTTCCAATCTCCCCACAGCCTCTTCAACATTTGCTGTTTTCTGCTTTTTGATTGTGCCAGTAATGTCAGGGTGAGATGGTATCTCATTGTGGTTTTTATTTGCGTATCTCTAATGGCTAGTGATTGTGAGCATTTCCTCGTGTGTCTGTTAGCTGCTTGAATGTCTTCTTTGGTGAAGTGTCTGTTCATTTTCCTTACCCATTTTTTAATTGGATTATTTGTCTTTTCTGTTGTAGAGTTGTTGGATTTTCCTGTAGATTTTAGAGATTAGACCTTTGTCAGATTTGTCATAGGCCAAAAGTTTTTCCCAGTCTGTGGGTTCTCTTTTTACTCTTTTGGTGAAGTCTTTTGATGAGCCTAAGTGTTTAATTTTAAGAAGATCCTGGTTATCTAGCTTATCTTCTGGAATTTTTGTGTTGTTAGTTATGGTTTATATCCTGTTAATGCTGTGCATTAGGGCCTCTATCATTGACACTATTTTTTCTTCTATGATCTTTACAGTTTTTCGTTTTATATTTAGGTCTTTGATTCATTTTAAATTAGTTTTTGTGTATGGTGTGAGGTATGGGTCCTGTTTCATTTTTTTGCAAATGGACATCCAGTTTTGCCAGCACCATTTGTTAAAAAGAATGTCTTTTCCCCATGGGATGGACTTGAGCCCTTGTTGAAGATCAGGTGACTGTAGGCAGATGGATTTACATGTGAGTTCTCAATTCTGTTCCATTGGTCAATGAATCTGTCATTGTAGCAGTCCCAGGCTGTTTTGACTCCCATAGCTGTAATAGTAGGTTTTGAAGTCAGGTAGTGTGAGTCCTCCTACTTTATTCTTCTTCAATAGTGCTTTACTTATCCGGGGCCTCTTCCCTTTCCATACAAAGTTAATCATTAGTTTTTCCATCTCTTTAAAGAACGCCGTTGGTATTTGGATCGGGATTGCATTGTATTTGTAGGTTGCTTTGGGTAGAATTGATATTTTCACAATATTGAGTCTACCTATCCATGAGTATGGTATGTTTTCCCATTTATATAGATCTCTTTTGGTTTTTTGCAGTAGTGTTTTGTAGTTTTTTTGTATAGGTCTTTTACATTCCTGTTAGATTTATTCCTAAGTATTTCAGTTTTTTAGGGACTATTATAAATGGTATTGTTTTCCTGATTTCCTTTTCATCGTTCTCTTTATTGATGTATAGGAATCCAACTGATTTTAGTATATTTATCTTGTGTCCTGCTACTCTGCTGAATCTTTCTATTAGTTTCAGTAGTTTTCTTGTGCAGTCTTTTGAGTTTTCTATGTATGGTATCATATCTCCACAAATAGGGACAGTTTTTCTTCTTCATTACAAACTTGAATGCCCTTTATTTCTTTTTCTTGCCTTGCTGTTCTAGCTAGGACTTCCAGCACAATGTTAAACAGGAGTGGTGATAAAGGGCATCCTTGTCTTGTTCCTGTTCTCAAAGTGAATGTTTTCAGCCTCTCTCCATTAAGAATGATGTTAGCTATTGGTTTTGTATAGATGCCCTTTATTATGTTGAGGAATTTCCCTTCTTTACCTATTTTATTGAGAGTTTTTATCAGGAATGAGTGTTGGACTTCGTCAAATGCCTTTTCTGCACTGATTGAGATGATCACGTGATTCTTTTATTTATGTGGTGGATTACGTTGATTGATTTTCTAATGTTGAACCATCCTTGCATACCTGGTATGAATCCCACTTGGTTGTGGTCTGTTATTTTTTTGATCTGATGCTGAATTCTATTGGCTAGAATTTTGTTGAGAATTTTTGCATCAATATTCATGAGAGATACTGTCTGTAATTTTCTTTTTTTGTAGTGTCTTTGCCTGGTTTTGGTATTAGGGTTATTCTGGCTTCATAGAATGAATTTGGAAGTATCCCTTCCTTTTCTATGTTCTGAAATAATTTGAGTAATACTGGTGTAAGCTCTTCTGTGAATGTTTGGTAGAATTCTCCAGTTAAGCCATCTAGGCCAGGGCTTTTTTTTGTTGGGAGTTTTTTTTTTTTTTTTTATTACCTTTTCAATCTCTTCTCTTGTTATGGGTCTGTTCAGATTTTTGACATCATTTTGTGTTGGTTTGGGTAGGTAGTGTGTTTCTAGAAATTTGTCCATTTCTCTAGGTTTTCGTATTTGTTGGAGTATAGTTTTTCATAGTACTCTGTTATGATCCTTTTTATTTCAGTTGGATCCATTGTAATGTCTCTCATATCGTTTCTTATGCGGGTTATTTGCATTCTCTCCTGTTTTTCTTCTGTCAATTTGGCCAGTAGCTTGTCGAGTTTGTTGATCCTTTCAAAGAACCAATTTTTGGTTTTTTTATTCTTTCTATTGTTTTTCTATTCTCTATTGCATTTATTTCTGCTCTTATCTTTATTATTTCCTTTCTTCTAGTGGCTGTGGGCTTCTTTTCATGTTCTCTTTCTATTTGTTCGAGTTGTGTAGCTAATGTTTTGATTTTGTCCCTTTCTTCTTTTTTGATGTGTGCGTCTATTGCTATAAATTGACCTCTGAGCATTGCCTTTGCTCTGTCCCAAAAGTTTTGGTATGATATGTTTTCATTCTCGTTTGACTCTTGGAATTTTTTTATTCCATCTTTGATTTCTTCTATTACCCAGTGGTTTTTAAGCAGGGTTTTATTCAGTTTCCATGTAATTGATTTTGTTTCCTTCCTCTTCCTGTTGATAATTTCTACTTTGATGGCATTGTGATCAGAGAAGATACTTTGTATTGTCTCAATGTTTTGAATTTTGTTGAGGGTTGCTTTGTAGCCTAAGATGTGGTCTATTCTGGAGAGCTTTTCATATGCATTGGAAAAGAATGTGTACTTTGCAGTTGTTCAGTGCAGTGTTCTATATATGTCTATGGGGTCAAGGTGGTTGAATGTGGCCTTTAAATCTTCTGTATCTTTGCTGAGTTTCTTTCTAGATGTTCTATCCTTTACACACAGTGATGTGTTGAAGTCTCCTACTATTATTGTGGAACAGTCAATTTCTTATTTCAGTGCTGTTAGAGTTAGTTTTGTGTATTTTGGAGCCCTGTCATTGAGTGCGTAGATGTTTATTATGGTTATGTTTTCATGATTGAATACCCCTTTAATCATTATATAATGCCCTTCTTTGTCTTTTATGGTGAATTTTGTTTTAAAATCTATTTTACCTGTGATTAGTATTGCCACTCCTGCTCTCTTTTGATAGCTGTTTGCTTGATGTATTTTTTCCCACCATTTTATTTTTAATAAATTTCTGTCTTTGTTTCTAAGATGTGTGTCTTGTAGATTGTATATTGATGGATCCTGGTTTTTTTTTAATCCATTCTGTCACTCTCTGTCTCTTTATGAGTGCATTTAGGCCCTTTACATTCAGTGTAATTATTGATAGATGTGAGTTTATTCCTGTCATTCTGTAGTGCTTTTTTTTTTTTTTTTTTTTTTTGTGGTGCTGACGTTTTCTTTGTTCCTCTTACTCTCTTGTGTTGAATTCCTTTTGCTCATGATTTTTTTTATTTCTTTTGTTTTTGTAAATTTTGTGTTTACTGAGACTTTATGTTTTTCTTCTTATTTTGATGAGTAGATTTATTAACTTTCTTTGTGGTTATCTTGAAATTTACCATTATCTTCCTAAGTTTGAACCAGTCTTTTATTAGTTGGTACAGATTTGCCTTACTCTCTATTTGAAAGTTCTATACCTACACTGTTTATTCCCTCTTTTATTGTTCTGATATTATTGTCATTTACAGATTAACCTCTCTGGTTCCCTGTAGTAAATCTTTTAGTTTTGATTAATCGTTGAGAGTTCATTACATAGTTTGGTATCTGGCTGATACGGTCTTGTGTCCGAGATTCAGGCTGTTTTCTGATGTTTGTTCTCAAACTGAAGGACTCCCTTTAATAATTCTTGTAAGTTTGGTTTGGTTTTTACATATTCCCTTAATTTCTGTTTATCTGGAAATGCTCTAATTTCACCATCATATTTAAGCAAGAGTTTTGCAGGATATATTATTCTTGGTTGGTTATTTTTTTCTTTCAAGGTTTTATATATGTCATCCCATTGCCTTCTTGCCTGTATGGTTTCTGCCGAGCAATCAGAGCTTAGTCTTATTGTTTCCCTTCTGTTTGTGACTTTTTTCTTTTCTCAAGCTGCTCTCAGGATTCTTCCTTTGTCTTTGGTTTTAGTGAGTGTGATTATGATATGCTTTGGTGATTTTCTTTTGGGGTCTATACTATATGGGGGTTCGTTGAACTTCTTGGATGGTCAGCTTTTCATCTTTCATGATATTAGGGAAGCTTTTTCTGTCAGCAATTCTTCAATGATCCTCTCTGTGTTTTCTCCCCCTGTCCTGGAACTCCAATCACTCAAAAATTTTTTGTTTTTGATTGTATCTCACATCATTCTCAAGATTTCTTCATTCTTTTCTCTGATTTTTCCCTCAAAGTGGTAGCCAAGTATTTGTCTTCAATTTCGCTGATCCTGTCTTTCATGGTTTCGAACCTGCTCTTCAGACCTTCTTTGACACTGTCCATTTCTGAAATCTTGTTTATCTTTTGGATTTCTAATTGCTGTTTTTGTATGATTTCTAGTTGTGAATTTATTTTGACATTTTGTCCCTGTATTATTTTCCTGAATTCTTCCATTGTTTTGTATGTCTTTTCCATAATTTTGTCTGCCTTTTCCACAATTTTGTCCATTTTTCCTTGTTTTTGTGTGCTTTTTCCTTCAAATCTTGGGTAACTGAATATTAGAGATTTGAATTCCCTATCACTTAGTTCCAGTGCCTTTTGTTCTGCTAGAAGGTCATCCAGTGTTTTATTTTGGATGCCTACTGGAACCATCCTGTCCTGTTTTTGTAAGTGTTTTGATATTGTCTGCTGTCTTCAGGACATTCAGTAATTATTTTCTTCTATTGATTGTAGGTTTGTTTGTTTCATCCTATTCTTTTGTTTTATTTGATTATGTCTGTGCAGGCGGGCTGGGTGTTCTTTGTTGTTTGCTCATCTGTGGGCAGGATACTTGTCACCACCTTGTCCAATGGGCAGGGCCAGTCAATCAGCTATGGTGCAGCAAGGTAAGTCCAGTAGAAGGGGAGGGGCTTGGATTGGTTGTTGGTGGCACATACTGGGTCTGACAGGGCAGGGCCAGGGGTCAGTGCAGGGCAGGTTGTGATAGACCATGCCTATTCTGGTTGGGGGTGCAATGTTCAGTGCACAGTGCAGATCAGCAAGAGGGAGTGGGGAGGTTGTGACATACGGAGCTAAGTGGGTATGGGAAAGAAGAGAAAGAGAAGAGAGAATCAGGAGTCAAAAAAAAAAAGTGCTTGGGAAGCCTTCTGTTGGAGTGACACAGACCCAGAGAAGCCATGTGCTGGTGGCTTTCTAGTAAGGTGGTGAGGCACAACCCATTAAGAAGGGATAGATACAGCACTCACAGCTAGATGGGTGGGAGAAAGGAAAGGAAGGAAGGGAGAGACAGACAAGAAACAAGATTTAAAAAAAGGTGAGAGAAAGGTACACGCAGCTAGGTGGTTGGGAGAAAGGAATGGAAAGAATGTAGACAGAGATGAAACCAAGAAAAAAAATATGCCAAGTGGTTGGGAGGAAGGAAAGGAAGGAAGGTAGAGAGAGACAAGAAACTGAGAAAAAAAGAAGAAAGGAAAAAAAATTTCCCAAGGGAGCCCACCAGCAGCGAGTCTCCAGCCGAACGGCATTGCACAGTCCATCCAGAAAGAGTGGAGATGACACACGACACCAGATGTTCAGAAGGGTGAGGAAGGGAGGTAGAGAGAGACAAGAAACTGAGGGGAAAAAAAAGAAGAAGACAGAGAAGAAAAATGCCCCAAGGGGATTCCACTGGCAGTGGGTCCTCAGCTTAACAGTGCTGCACAGCCTGTCAAGAAGGAGCAGAGATGGCACACAGCACCAGGTGTTCATGAGAAGGGTAAAGAAGGAAGGTAGGGAAAGACAAGAAACCGAGTAAAAAGGAAGAAAGAAAGTAAGGGGAAAAAAATGCCCCAAGGGAGCCTACCAGAATCAAGTCCACAGCCAAATGGCACTGCACAACCCATCAAGAAGGACTGGATATGGCACAGGATGCCAGGTGTTCAGGAGACAGGTAAGGAAGGAAGGTAGAGAGAGACAAGAAATCAAGAAAAGAAGAGAGAAAGAAAAAAAAAAAAGAAAGAAAAGATGCCCTGAGGAAGCCCACTGGTATGGTGTCTTGGACCAGGGAAGTGCCTTCCCAGTTGTGCAACACTGCATAGCTCATCTAGAAGGAGCAGAGATGGCACACGTCACCATGTGTTCAGGAGAAAAGAAGGGAAAGATGGTAGAGAGAGATGAGAAATTGAGAAAAGAAAAAAAAAATCCCTAAGGGAGCCCACTGTCTTGGCTGCTCAGATTGGGGAAGTGGCTCCCAAGCCACTAAGCACTGAACAGCCTGTCTAGAAGGAGTGGAGATGGCACACAGTGCCAGGTATTCAGGAGACAAGGAAGAATGAAAGTAGAGAGAGACGAGAAACCAAGAAATGAAGAAAAAGAAAAGAAGAAAAAAATGTCCCCAGGGATTCCACAAGCATGACAGCAAGGGCTGGGGAAGCAGTTCCCTAGCTGAGTGGTGCTTCACAGCCTGTTGAGAAGAAGCAGAGATGGCACACAGAGCCAGGTGTTTGAGAGAAAGGAAAGGAAGGAGGTGACACAGAGAGAAGAATCCAAAAGAAGCCAAAAAAAAGCAACCAAAGCAACAGGAAAATGGCACTGAAGGAGCCAGCCAGTGTGGGCAGTGTGAATCCAAGCAGCACGGAGCCAGTGTCTCCCCTGCCAAGCAACTTTGGCCCACTGGGAAGCGGTGGAGGCAGAGCAGGGGGAAGAAGCGTGGGTTGTGGGAAAGCATTTATTGCTGGTTACTGGTTGCTCTGTCTCCTGCTGGGACTTCCATGAAACTGGCTTCCTGTACTCCCTGTCCACTGATCTCAGTGGCTCAGGAGTCCAAGACGGCAGATCCATGTTGCGTTCGCTGATGGGGACCTCCACCCCATATCTCTCTTCACTCTCTGTTCTCTGTCAGTTTCTTATTCCATTCAGTGCTTGGCTGAGTTCTTTATATCTTCATGTGACACTTAGGGTTCCAGGATTGATGTTTGTATCTGTTTTACTTAGTTTTTTGAGCCTTTGCTGTGGAGGGATGGCGTGGTGCTTATGTCTGCCTCCAAGAGATTTATTTTTCTGTTTTTTTTCCTTCTTGTTTCCTTGAGCAATTTCTCTCACGATGTTTATCTGTCTTTTTTTCTCTGTGTTAATCCCCCCTTTACTTTTGCAATATCTATGCATAGGTATTGTTAAGATTCCACTGTAATTCATAATGTAGAAAAAAAATTTGTGTTCCAATTAAAAACTGTGCATCATCTATAGGATGCATTTCTGGGTTATCAGATTCTAGTTCTGTTCATTGTCTTTGAGCTATTTTGCAAATTTTTCCTTTAAACTAGTAGTAACAGCTGCTCTTCATATCATGAGTAAAATGAGTTCTTTTAACATGTGCTCATTTTTATATTTGTTTGAGAGCATGATTTGACCCTTTTTTGACAATTAGCTCTTAACAGTTTTGGAGGTTCCATTGAGATGCCCAAGGGATTCACCAACGAGAGCCAGGTAATTTTTGTCACAGGCAGTGCACCACACTAACAGTTTAAGCCCAGGCACATCTTTTCTTGATGCCCAGAGGTGAATCCAAAGTGGCAACATAACTTAGCCCACTCTGTTTTTCTAATTTTAACTTTGTTTTCTAATTTTGTTTTAAGTTTATTTGCAGCTGATAAGTTGTTTGTCACTGGGAATTTGGTTTTATGGTTTGACCATTTGATGATCTCTGTAAATGGATTAATAGCTTATAGAGATCTTGTCTCATTGGGTGAGAGAAGACAGAGGACTTGCTTTGTTAGTCTTTTCTGATAGTTTATTTGTTTCTTTTGACAAGCAAGATAACAGCTTTGATAAGGACCTGTGAGTTTTGTAATTCTGTGTTTACTCTTGACCGATGAATGAAATTCTAAAACTGAAGTTATAAGCTCCCTTTGTCTAAGTCTTCGTGTCTGTGTAGCTGTATTTCAGAAAGATCTTTACATCTAGTTTTGTGAATGCATATTTTTCTACCTCTGGTTGGTATTAATCAATTGGATTATAAATTCTCTTAAATTAAAGGAGCTCTATTCTGATCAGCTTATAGAGATAAATAAGTGCTTATGTAGAGTAGTCCTAAAATTCCCAGATAATAAGGAAATTGAACTTCTAATACATTCAGTGCACTAGATTTAAAAAGTATTCTTACAGAAACGAACTCAGAAACGTGTTAAGAATTCAAGTTTATGTGATTTGGGTAAATATTTAGGAAATGAGACTAGTTTAAGTCTTCTCTGATTTATCAGCATTAAGTATTATATATGTGTAGACTTTTATCCTACTTGGGTATGTTTTTCTTAAACTTATGCAGTTTTTCTGATCAAATAAGCTAGCAATACCCATATCCATTGCCTTTGAATTTATTCCAACTTATAGCGACCCTATAGGACAGAGTAGAACTGCTCCATAAGGTTCCCAAAGCTGTAATTTTTATGGAAGCAGACCACCACATCTTTCTCTCATGGAGCGGCTGGTGGGTTCGAACCACGGATCTTTCAGTTAGCAGCAGAGTGCTTTAACCACCGCACCACCAGGGCTCCTTAAGCTAGCATTACTTCTACTTAATCTTTAAAATAATGAAAAATGTAAATTTGTGTTTAACCAAATTGAGTCATTATTTGGCAAAATTTTACTTCAAAAGTAATTATGTTTTATCATATGTCAACTTGGAGATAATTTCCAAGATCTTCAGGTAACTGAAAACTTTAGACTGATACTGAATTGAGTTAATTAATGCATATTCATTGGATGCCTATATCATTTCTAAGTAAGATAGAATACTGATACATTGGTTATTGTCATGGATTGAATTGTGTCCCCCCAAAATATCTGTCAACTTCTGTCAACGTGGCTAGGTCATGATTCCCAGTGTTGTATGATTGTATAATGTGATTTCCTTATGTTTTGTAAACTCTATCACTATGATGAGGTTATATGTGATGAGGTTTACAAGATTAGATAGTGTCTTAATCCAAGCTCTTTTGGTATACAAAGGAGAGAAGTGAGCAGAGACACATGTGAACATCATACCACCAAGAAAGCAGCACTGGGAGCAGAGCGCATCCTTTGGACCTGAGGTTCCTGTGCAGAGAATCTCCCAGACCAAGGGAAGATTGATGACACAGACCTTCCTCCAGAGCTGACAGAGAAAGTGTTCCCCTGGAGCTGATGCCCTGAATTTGAACTTGTAGCCTACTGGACTGTGAGAGAATAAACTTCTCTTTGTTAAAGCCATCCACTTGTGGTATTTCTGTTTATTTTTTGCCACCTTGAGAAGCTTTATAAAGTATGGCTGTAGAAAGTCGTGTTGTGTATTCATGATTAGCTGGACTGCAAAGATGCTGGTGTATATTTATAATGTTCAAGGCTGTCCACTTCCCAGCTTTTTCTGGAAATAGAAGTTATTTTGGTTAAAATTAATAATTAATATATGTTAATGATATTTTATTTAGGGGCAATAGTTTCAGAGAAATAGACCTGTGTATGTACTTTTATTTGTCACGGAAAAGATAAGCTTTGTCCTAAAGGATTGCTGTTTTTAGGTCTCTAAGCCCCTTTTCCCTCTTCAAGTTTGTGGAAGATGCCAAGGAGCTTTATTATGGGTCATAACTATTGATATGGAGCAGTGGTGGTTCAGTGGTAGAATTCTTGCCTTCCATGCAGGAGACTCAGTTTAAGCGCTTGGCTGCTAACTGAAAGGTTGGCAGTTTGAACCCACCCGGTGGCTCCATGGAGAAAGGCCTGGTGATCTGCTTCTATAAAGATTGCGGCCAAGGGGCAGCTCTCCTCAGTCACATGTGGTTGCTATGAGTCAAAAATTGACTCGACAGCACCCAACAACAACGTGCAGGAGACCTGGGTTCCATTCCCGGCCAATACACTTCATGCACAGCTACCACCTGTCTGTTAGTGGAGGCTTGCATGTTCCTAGGATTCTGAACAGGTTTCAGTGGAGCTTCCAGACTAAGACAAACTAGAAATAAAGGCCGGGCAATCTACTTCTGAAAATCAGCCAGTGAAAACCCTATGAATCACAATGGTCTGATCTGCAAACAATCCTGGGGATGGCACAGGACTGGGCAGTGTTTCATTCCATTGTGCATGGTGTGACCACGAATTGCAGTCAGTTCAACGGCAGCTAACAACAACTACTGATATTTACTATAGTGAAAGTTAAAACTGGGAAATTTTAATTTTTGATTACTTATGGATTTATTGGGGCCTGGTGGAGCAGTGGTTAAGAGCTCAGGCTACTAACCAAAATGTCAGCAGTTCGAATCCACCAGCTCCTTGGAAACCCTATGGATTTATTTGATGATAGCAACAATGAAAGCATTTCATGTTAATAACATCTTAGCAGTATTATGAAATTAGTTCTGACTTTGAGGACCCACTGACACACTTTAGTATCAGTTTGTTCTAGAATGTGAAAGAGTGTAATAAAACATAAAATTTAGAAATGAATTTTATTTGCCTTGGTTTGTAATACCTGAGTCGAAAAGCTATAAAATGTGTTACAATCTCAGCTAAGTGTGTTTAATTTTGATGGGTTACTTCCTGGTTTACTGTTTATTGCCTTCAACTACAACATAAAAGGTTATTCTTTTTCCCCCTGCCCCTGGTATAATATATCTAGATAACAAAAATTCTGTGTTTTATAAATAACCTACTTAGTCCCATTCAGAGAGTAACTTCCATCTCTCTACTCAAACCAGGGCTGTGGCTGGGAAGGAGGCTATTTTGAGGAGGTGGGAAGCAGAGATTAGGAGGAAGGATATGAAGAAACACTTGGTATGGTTTTTTGAGTCTTATTTCCCTTTCCCACTGCCATTACCATGGAATTAAAACACAGCACTCTTCTGCGTATGTAACTATCTATTAAAAGATGGCCTTGGAATTTATGGTGCACACCAGACCAGTAGGGGCTTTGTTTAGGGGCAATAGTTTCAGAGAAATACAACTACGTATGTACTTCTACTTGTCAAGGACGAGATTAGCTTTGTCCTAACAGACTTTTTTTAGGTCTCTAAACCCCTCTTCCCTCTTCAGGCTTATTGAGGATGCCAAGAAGCTTTTTTATAAGTCATAACTACTGGGGACATAAACGTCTCCAGGACAAAAGGAGAAATAAGCAGGGAGCTGAGAGGGAAGAGGTGAGCAAGAAAAGAGAGCAGAGAGGTGTAGAAACTGAAGAGGACTAAAGGCTCATTCCTGGGTCTCTTCCTCCTGTCTCCAAACTTTCACCCGTTATGGCCAAAGACCTTGTTCCATCTGTCAAAGATGGACACACCTTGCCTGCCTGAGAAAGCCCAGAGAGAGGGGAAAAAGGAATAAAGAGTACTATGGGAAGGAATTGTGGGAGGAACATTGATAGTTAGAAGCCACTGCTGTACCAGTGCTGAGGTCTCTTGTCTCTAAGCCTAAAAAGGCAATAGGGACCTCATCAGCTTTACTTGCTGCATTTACTCTCTGAGAGAATGATCAGATTTAGCTAGCAGAGCAGAGAAAGAAAAGGAAAAGGACTTACGCAAGGTTTGGCCAGATCTTGAGTCTTGCTTTGTGGTCTGTGCTTGCACAGGAAGTGTTGGCATGTGTTGCATTCATTGTTGTTCCAAGGTAAGAAATCTGTAAAAAAATAAAACAGATATTTAAATCCATTTTGTTCTATATTGAATTTACCAGCATTTTCTGGGCCTTTTGCATGGAGTAATGGATAAGGTATTAACTTTCCTGACAGAAGAAAAGAATTTAAACTTCACACATGGTTGCAGAAGCTCCACTCCAGCACTGCTTTTGAGGGAAGGCAGGGCTTGACATGAATTAACTGAAAACAGAGAAGCTTTTTTGTGTTTGAAACAGGATGCTGTGAAGATCTGAGGGTGATCTTTCTTAAAACCCATAGCTGAGAACAAAAGTTTCTAAAAAGCTCCTGTTCAGCGTTCAAAGAATTGGAAGTGCTGAGCCAGGGTTTGCTCAGAGGCTCCACTTCTTCCACTTCATCCACTTGTGAAGAATGACTGAGAGCAAGAGGAGGTGGCCTCCACTAGTTCTCCACCGCCCCCCACCCCCCACCTCCGAAACCAAGCTCCACAGAGTCACTTGTCATCCTAGGATGTCTGCAGCAGTGTGACGAGTTGTTTCTCAGTTAGATGTCTGTGTGGCCTCTGACCCCACAGGCTGGCCCTGGTGCAGTGTGTGTGTTGGGGTAGAATGAGAGCAAGGGGGAGGTGGCACAGCCAGGCAAAGAGGGTTAAGGAGCACCTCTTGAAGCTCCCAGTTCTCAGGAGGTAGAATGGGTCCTGCTCACACCCATATCCATGGGGCCCAGAGCTGAGGCTACAGAGGGTAATTAAATGGCCACTACAAGCTTGCTGGGCACTGTCACTATGGGACAAAGAGCACATTTGCCCCGTGGTCTTTAGCCAGAATCTGCTCCAAGAGCTGGTTGAGTCTGATCTGGGGACGTCATTGCTTAAGGTTGCTGCTTGGGACTGGATCTCTCTTTAGTGGATCCCCTTGAGGTTACTACCCATTGAGCCCAGGGATAAACTAGAACACCAGCTTCAAACAACCAAGGAGAAATGTCTGTTTCTACCCTTTTCCTCCTTTCTTCAACACCAGACAGGTAAATGCAGGGAAGGAGGTATGTGAGAGACCATATCCTGTCTCCCTTCATTCCAGGCCACTAGAGTCATGAAAGTCATGAGCCTAGTGCTTAGCTGCTAACCAAAAGGTTGGAGGTTCAACTTCACCCAGAGTTGCCTCAGAAGAAAGGCCTGGTGATCTACTTCTGCAAAATCAATCATTGAAAATCCTATGGAGCACATTTCTGTTCTGACACCCATACGGTTGCCATGAGTCAGAATCGACTCAATGGTTACTGGTGAAGATGATTAGTACTGATATTATCCCATCTTTATAGAGAGGCATCTGAGACACAGAGAAGAAATTTGATCAAGGTCACACAGCTAAGTGGGGAGCTAGAATTCTAACTCAGGCATTCAGAATGCAGACTGCAAACTGTATTGATTATAAAATTTTTCTTTAAACTATAAAACTCTATTTATTGTTAGTAAATGTCTCTAAGTGAACTAGTAGATAAACTTGGAAGCACTGTGAGATACAATTTCCTTAGCGAGCCACAGGATAAGCTACATTGTGGCCTAAAGAGAAGAGGAAGAAAGGGTGAGAGAAAGCGTAAAATGCCCTGTGGGTCTTTCTGAGTAGATACGAAAAAGAGCAAGTCCAGTCACACAAAGAGAAAGAATGTCTGTGTGGCTGTGTTTAGAGACATTAATATGTCTTTTGAATCTTAGAGAAAAGAAGCCCTAGTGATGCAGTGGTTAAGTGCTCAGCCACGAACGGAAAGGTTGGCTGTTTGAACCCACCAGCTACTCCACAGGAGAAAGATGTGACAGTCTGCTTCCATAAAGATTACAGCCTTGGAAACCCTATGGGGCAGTTCTACCCTGTCCTATAGAATTGACTTGACGGCAATGGGTGGAATCATAAAGAAAAAAAATTAATCACTGAGTCTGGGGTCAAAATCCATTACACAAATATAAACTGACAGTGATAGGACTGAAGGGACTGTCCTTTTAAAGTCTACCTTCCAAAACTTTTTCTCTAATCCTTGCTTCATTCCATGTGCTTCTCTGTGTTGACAGCCTGCATCTGATAGCTAAGAGCTGAGCTGAGTAAATCTGGAAAAGGAAGGGAATCCAAGCGGTGTGATGTTCTTAACAGATTGTTAGACTTATGGCTCCCAGTAGTACGACACAGGCAACTTCTTTATTTGGAAATTTGCTGATATGAACATGGACTGGCAGGGAAAGATATTCTACTGTGTTCTAAAAGCTGGTCTGATGTCCATCCTGAGATTCTGATGTTGCAGGTCTGAAAAGAATCCCTGGAATTTGAACTTTAAAAATGTTCCTCAGTTGATACTCATGTGCCATTGAGCCTATCTTCCAACACTTTTATTTTATTTTTATTTTTTTTATTGTACTTTAGGTG
This sequence comes from Dugong dugon, assembly GCA_030035585.1. NCBI lineage: Eukaryota > Metazoa > Chordata > Mammalia > Sirenia > Dugongidae > Dugong > Dugong dugon. The sequence goes on from CM057462.1 coordinate 162,197,852, forward strand.
AAGGTTTATAGAACAAATAGTTTCTCATTAAACAGTCAGTACACATACTGTTTTATGACATTGGTTAACAACCCCACAACATGTCAACAATCTCCCTTCTTGACCTTGAGGACCTTTTTTTGGTGAAAATATACATAGCCAAAGTTACACCATTTTGAAAGTTTTTAAATGTACAATTCAGTGACATAGATTACATTCTTCCAGTTGTGCTATTCTCACTATCCTTTTCCAAATTATTCCATCACCATTATCTTCAACTCACTGTCCCATCAAAACTTTTGAGTTGCTGTTGTCAATTTGATCTCACATAATTCTTTTTTTTTTTTTTTGTACCTTAAATGAAGGTTTGCAGAACAAATAGCTTCTCATTAAACAGTTAGCACATATATTGCCCTATGACAATGGTTAACAACCCCATGACAGTCAACACTGTCTCTTCTCAACCTTGGGTTCCCTATCACCAGCTTTGCTGTCCCCTCCTGCCTTCTAGTACTTGTCCCTGGACTGATGTGCCTCATTAGTCCCATTTTGTTTTATGAGGCTGTCCAATCCCCAGCTGAATGGTGAACTTCAGGAGGGGTTTCACCACTGAGCTAAAAGGGTGTCCAGGGGCCATACTCTCGGGGTTTCTCCAGTCTGTCAGTCCAGTAAATCTGGTCTTTTTATGCGAGTTATAATTCTGTTCTACATCATTTTCCAGCTTTGTCCAGGACCCTCTATTGTGATCCCAGTCAGAGCAGTCAGTGGCAATAGCCGGGCACCATCTAGCTGTACTGGACTCAGTCTGGTAGAGGCCATGGTAGCTGTGGTCCACTAGTCCTTTGGACTAATCTTTTCCTTGTAGCTTGTTCTCTTCATTCTCCCTTGCTCCTGAAGGGGTGAGACCAGTGGAATATCTTAAATGGCTGCTCACAGGATTTTAAGACCCCAGACGCTACTCACCAAGGTAGAATGTAGATCATTGTCTTTATAAACTGTGTTATGCCAATTGAGCTAGATGTTCCCCAAGACCATGGTCCCCACAGCCCACCACCCTGCAATTCAGTCCCTCAGGAGGTTTGGAAGTGTCTATGGAGCTTCCATAATCTTTCCTTGTACAAGTTGTGCTGGCTTCCCCAGTAATGTGTACTGTCTTACCCTTCACCAAAGTTACCACTTATCTATTTAGTTCCCCCCCCCACTCCTCCCATCCCTCGTAACCAACAAAGATTGTTTCTTTTTTGTTTGTAAACTTTTAGATGAGTTATACAGTAGATGTCTCATACAATATGTGTCCTTTTGTGATTGACTTATTTCACTGAATGACTTATTTCACTCAGCATAATGTCCTCCAGTTTTGTTCCTCTTACTCTCCTGTGCTGAGTTCCTTTTGTTTGTGGATTTTTTTTCATTTCTTTTGTTTTTATAGGTTTTGTTTTTACTGAGACTTTATGTTTTTCCTCTTTATTTTGATGAGTAGGTGTGTTAACTTTCTTTGTGGTTACAGTGAAATTTACCCTTATCTTCCTAGATTTGAAGCAGTGTATTATTACTTGGTATTGCTTGACTTCCTCTCTGTTAGAAGTTTCTATATCTACACTGTTCATTCCCTCTTTTATTGTTTTGATGCTGGTGTCATTTACAAATTAATCTCTCTGGTTCCCTTTTGTAATTCTTTTGGTTTTGCATAGTCCTTAAGAGTTCATTCCCTAGGTTGGTATCTGGCTAGTACAATCCTGTGTCCTATATTCAGCCCGTGGTCTGATATTGTTTGTTCTCAGACGAAGGACTTCTTTTAATAAGTCTCGTAAGTTTGGTTTGGTTTTTACATAGTCCCTTAATTTCTGTTTATCTGGAAATGACCTAATTTCCCCATCATATTTGAATGAGAGTTTTGCAGGATATATTATTCTTGGCTGGCAATTTTTTTCTTTCAAGGTTTTATATATGTCATCCCATTGCCTTCTTGCCTGTATGGTTTCCACTGAATAACCTGAGCTTAGTCTTATTGTTTCTCCTTTGTACGTGACTTTTTGTTTTTCTTGAGCTGCTGTCAGGTTTCTTTGTTTGTCTTCGGTTTTATTGAGTGTATTATGATATGCTTTGGTGGTTTTCTTTTGGGGTCTATCCTATACTGGGTTCATTGAGCTTCTTGGATGGTCAGCTTTTCGTCTTTCATGATACTAGGGGAAGTTTTCTGTCAGAAATTCTTCAATGATCCTCTCTGTGTCTTCTGTTTTCTCCCCCTGTTCTGGAACTCTGATCACTTGCAGATTTTTGCTTTTGATTGTATCTCACATAATTCCCAGGGTCTCTTCATTTTTATTCATTCTTTTGTCTGATTTTTCCTCAAACAGAGCTGTATCCAAGTGTTTGTCTTCAATTCTGCTGATCCTGTCTTCCACCATTTCAGATCTGCTCCTCAGCCCTTCTATGACACTGTCCATTTCTGAAATCTTGTTGTTTATCTTTTTGGATTTCTAATTGTTGTTTTTTGTGTAATTTCTAGTTGTGAATTTATTTTGGCATTTTGTTCCTGCATTATTTTCCTGAATTCTTCCATTTTTTTTTTGTCTGTATTTTCCATGAATTCGTCTGCCTTTTCCATGAATTTGTCTATTTTTTCCTCCTTTTTGTCTGCTTTTTGCTTCAACTCTTGGATAATTCTGAGTATTAGAGATTTTAATTCCCTATCAGGTAGTCCTAGTGCCTTTTTTTCTACTAGAAAGTCATGTGATGTTTTATTTTAGATGCCTACTGGAACCATCTTGTCCTGTTTTTGTAAATATTTTGATATTTTCTGTTGTCTTTGGGGTGTTCAGTAGTTATTTTTCTCATTTATTGATTGTAGATTTGTTAGTTTTGTCTTCTTCTTCTTTTTTTTTTTTTTACTTTGGCTATGTCTGAGCAGGCAGGCTGTGTTTCTTTGTTGTTTGCTCGTCTGTGGGCACGATCGTTTTCACCTCCTTCTCCAGTTGGCAGGGTTAGCTGCCTCAGATATGGTACAGCAGGGTAGGTCTTGCTGGAGAGGAGTTGCTGGGATGGGTTGTTTGTGGCACTTACTACAGCCACCAGGGTGGGTCGGTAATCAGTGCAGGGCAGGTTCCGGTACGCCATGCCTGTGCTGCTTGGTAGTGTGATGTTAAGCGCACAATGCAGGTAGGCAGGATGGAGGAGGGAGACTGTGATGTGTGGAGCTAAGATGGGTATGGGAGAGAGGAGAGAGGAACAGGAGCCAAAAACATACAAACAAATAAAAAAGAGTGCTAGGGGAGCTTGCCATTAGAGAGGAGAAATGAGAGACTATGAAATGGAGAAAAACAAACAGGGGAAGAAGAAGAAAAGAAAAGAATGAATAAATAAAAATTAGAAAGAAAAAAGAACAGCAAAGTTCCCAGGGATCCCACTGGCGTGGCTTCTAGGTCTGGAGACGTTTTTCCTAGGTGTTGAAGTACAGCCTAGTTAGGAAGTGTAGAGGTATTCAGTGCCAGGTATCCAGGGGACAGGAAGAGAAGAAAGGTATAGAGAGACGAGAAACTGAGCAATGAAGAAAGACAAAAAGGGAAAAAGAAAACAAAACAAATTAAAAAAATTAAAAAAAGAACAAGAGAAACCCCCCAAAAAACAAACAAACAAACAAAAAAATCCCCACAAAGAAAGAAATGCTCTCAGGGACCCATCTGGGCATCTGCGCAAGCTGAAGGGATAGGTCCCAAGCCGCACAGCACCGCCTGGCCAGACTGGGCTCCCAACTTGAGAAAAGAAAAATAAAACAAACAAACAATTGAAAAGAAACAAACAAAAAAAACGATCCCGCCAGCATGGCAGCACTGACCCGGGAAGCAGTTCCACACTCAAACGGAGATCCACAGCCCCTCAGGAGAAACAGAGATGGTGCAGGGAGCCAGGTATTTGAGCAAAAGGAGGGGGAGGTGGTGAGACGTAAGGAAGAAATCAAAAGAAGCAGAAAAAAGCAACACCAGCAGCCAACAAATGGCACTCAGGGAATGGGCCAGTGCAGGCAGGTGGAATCCAAGCAGCCAGTGCTTCCCAGCCAAGATACTGGGCCACGGGAAGCAGAGAAGGCTGAGTGGGGGTGAAGAAGGGTGGGGGGTGGGAAAGTGTATATCTTTGTTTACTGGTTATTCTGTCTCCTGCTGGAAGCTCCATGAAGCTGCTTTCTCGTACCCCCTATTTGTTGGTCTCTAATAGGAGTCCAAGATGGCAGATCCGTGCTGCATTAGCTGATAGGGGACTTCTCCATGTATGTCTCCTTGCTCTGTTCTCTGTCAGTTTCTTACTCCATTTGGTGCTTGGCTGAATTCTTTATCGCTTCATTTGATGTTTAGGATTTCAGGATTGCTGTTTTCTCTGTTTGGCTTAGTTTTTCGGATCTTTGCTGTGGAGGGACAGTGTGGTGCTTCTGCCTAGAGCACCATGTTGTCCGAAGTCCTCTTCCAACACTTTTAAATGCTTCAATTACAGTAAACACTAGAGTCATTGTTCACTTTTTGTTTGGTTAGTCCTAGTTATGTTTATGGGCAGAGCTAAAAGAGCTTTGTAACACTTTCCCCTAAGCAGGGCAGAGGCTGAGCGTCCAGAGAGGTGTGCCAGCGGGCACAGCTGGGAAGAGGCTGTCCTGATAGAAGAACTATATCCTGAGTGTTCCTGAACCTAAATTCTAACCTATTACTTCGCTAATAAACGCCATAATCATGAGTATTGTCTGTGGGTTCTGTGTGGCCACTGCAGTGAATTATGGAACCCAGGAGAGAAGTAGAGAGTGCCATGGGAGGGATGGATGGTGTCAGAATTGGTAGAGATGGCAGAGAGGGAGGAGGCATGTCTGACTTCCACCTCATAGGAATCAGCCTTGGGCTGTTGATCTTGATTCTTCTTCCCCCTTGTGAGGTTAGAGGAGGTCAGATGCTGTCCCCACACCATTTTTACAGATGGGTTTCTCACTACTTCCTGGGGTAGTCCACTATATTTTTGGATGGTGCCAATTGTTCAAAAACAGTTTCCTTATGTTGAGTAGAAATCTGCATTTTGGTAGCTTCTGCCTGTTGGTCTTGGTTTTGTTCCTACCACTCGACCTGACTGTAATATCAGCAATCATGGACTCTGCAAGTCTATGAAGCTTCTCTCCTCCAGCCTCCTCTTACCCCTGAGGGTCTTCCTATGCCTTGCCTCAGAGTCTGTCTCCTCATGATCTCTCCCACCTTCAGACTTTGCTGTTAGAATGTCTTCTTGCTACCTATTTTTTTTTTTCCTTCTTCTTCACATTTAAGCTTTATTTCTCAGACAACAGTAAACACTTGTTCCATGTCCTGCTGGATGCAGCTGGTTCTCCTTCCACATGAGCCCCAGTGCCTGAGCTCTCAGTCCAGGCCTTGTCTCAGGCCCACTTCTTGGCTTTGAGGGGAGACCTGGTGTCATTACAAGGGCCTTTTAGGCCCACTGGGATGTTCTCAAATACAGGATCTTTGGTATCAAGTGTTCTTTTCATCTTGAATATTCTATGCTCTTGTTTTACAGCTGAAATCTTCCATACCCACTTAGCTGTGTGGGACATTTGGCAATGTCTGGAGACATTTTTAGTTGCCTTGCTGGGCAGAGGGGGGAGTGGGAGAAGGAAGGGTGTGCTGCTTAGTAGAAGCCAGGAAAGCTGCTAAACCTTGTACAATGCACAGGGCAGTTCCCCACAACAAAGACTTGTCTGGCCCAAAATATCATTAAAGTCAGTGTTGAAACCTTGACTTGTTAGCTTAAAAAGCAAAGAATCACAGCAGGCAAAGAAAATGAGACTCAAGAGCTTACATGCAGCCTGCAGTTGTGGTTCTGCACACTGCATTCTGGGGACAAAACTCAGGAAAATGAACAAGAGGAACAAACCTAGGCAAAGACTGGGTTTCCAGGGCTCATGAAGAACCTCTGTTTTAAAGAAGCTGAAAGGGAGTCATCTTGATTTCACTACATATATTTGTTTCCTATGATCTGAGTTTCCCACAGTGTGGCATATGTACTCCTCATGGTATATAATACGATTTAAAAATGAATGTATTTAGGAAAAAGTGACTGAATTCAAAGAAAAATACTAAGCAAATAACTAAACAGTTGATACACTGATATGGCAGAGATTGTAAAGTGGTCACAAATGCCTGAAGCTGGTAAACAATGTCAGTGGCAAGCTGTTGTTCTGAAGAAAAAGAAAAGTTGCTAGTGTGGAATGAGGGGAGAGAGGGTGCCCATTTTGCTCTTAATAGGTAAAGGGAAGGTGCTGCGATTTGGGAAGCGGTAAGGGGTGATAAGGAGCCCTGGTGGCGCAGGGGTTATGTACTCAGCTGCTAACTGAAAGGTCAGTGGTTTGAATTCACCAGGTGCTCCGTGGGAGAAAGATATGGCAGTCTGTTTCCATAAAGATTATAGCCTTGGGAATCCTATGAGGCAGTACTACTCTGTCCCATAGGGTTGCCCTGAGTCAGCATCGACTTGATGGCAACGGGTTTTGGTAACGCGTGATGCGTTCGAACTTACTGTGATTGGAACTCATCTCTGCATAGTGCTTGTTCCAACACATGGACTTGCCAGACCAGGTTCTGTATAAATATAAAGCACCATCTATCCACTGCCATTGCTGCCTCTTCAAATGAAAAGAACTGGAAGAACGCACAAATCAGCTAATCTGTGTGCTCACAGCCAAGACAGTCTCCCCAGTTTTTTCATTGTAAAAACTGGCAAGTACTGAAATTCATAAAGAAGGAAAAATAGAGAAGTCATTTAATTCCAAACTCCAGAGGAAAACATTAGTAATATTTTAGCATATTTACTTCCAGCGTAAATATTTTTATGTATCATAACATTTTTAGGTTGAGATACTAGAAGACATGATCTTTAGAATATACATATAACTGTGATTCTTGCTTTGCAAACTTGTTTGTTTAATGGTAAGGATGTACTATAATTTATCTTAACAATTCTATTGGTTGATATTTATGTTGTTTCCAGTTTACAATTATTACAAAGAATACTGCTATGGGCAACTTTGTGCATAAAACTGCTTCTATATTTAAAATTATTTCCATAGGATAGAATCTCAGAAGTAGAATGAATGGGCCAAAGGGTATGAATATTTTGAGGCTAGTGGTTGCAATGCCAAATCACTTTCCAGTAATAAGAATTTTCATAGCCATCAAATGGATGTGAGTAGAATTTTTACATATCCTTACAAGCATTATTCATTAAAACAAAGTGCAGTTTGGTAACCTGATAAATCAAATTATATTGTTATTTTAATTTTCATTTATTTGATTACCAGAGACATTGCACAGTTTTTAAGATGTTTATTAGCCACATGCTTTCCTTTGTCATGGATGTAAAAAAATTAAACTACAAAAAATATCCAGCGGAAATACAAGTAAATATTTATCCTATCTCTAATTGATAGCAATGTGACTACATAAAAATGTAAAACTTCTGCTACCCATATAAACACAATTAAACACTAAACATGTATAAAATATTTGTAACAACAATGACAAGCAATTGCTAGTTTTTCTAAAATATAATATTCAAAGAAGAATAAGAGCTTAAAGATATTTATAGACAAATATTAAAGGATAAATACACACATTCATGAAAAAGGATGTATGAATGTGTGGAATCTTCAGCAATTTTATCCAGAAACAAAGTCTATGGGTTCTCTCCTCATGTTCCCTGTGTTTGTTTGCATTAACTCTAGAAGCCCCGTAAAGAATCTGTAAACTGCATATCCAATATATAGACCTCAGCCACCAGCCTATGACCTCACATGTCATTTTTTACAATGAGGTATTGCTGGACAGTGACAATAAGGGTCCAGTGAAAACAAATTAAGCATAACCTCAGAAACATAATATAATCTATTGTGGATTGAATTATGTCCCCCTAAAAGATATGCTGAAGTCCTAAACCCTGTACCTGTGAATGTGACTTTGCTTGGAAATAGACTTTTTCTTTTGTTAGCAATTAACAAGGTCATTATAGAGTAGGGTGGATCCTAATCCCTTCTGAGTGGTGTCTTATAGAAGGGGAGAAAAGACACAGAATCACCCATGGGGGAAGACACATGTGAGGATTCATCTATAAGCCAAGGAATGCCAAGAAAACCCTGGGGCTGCCAGAAGCTGATAGAGACAAGTTAGGATCTTCCCCTAGAGCCAACAGGTCTCCTTCAAACTCTTTTCTGGAGGCTCTGGAAAGCTGATAATTTTGTGTTCTAAGATTCAAGAGTATCTTCATTAATCAGAAGGATAGATATATATATATACACCATTTAAATCATATGCTTCACTGAGGGCCAGAACTGGCTCTCTGATCTTGAAGCCTTGGCCTCTATTACTTGGAAGCACATGACTGGAGAAAATCCACCACCTGTGTCCCTTGTCACTGGCCTACTCAGGAAGCCAGGAGGCCATTTCCAAGAGAGTGTCTAGCTACTGGTTTTCCCAAGAGGATATTAGTTGGTAAAGTATGAGGTTACCTTCTGTGGGTCTGAATTTAGGGTGCTAGCTCTAGGGGAAGGCTTTCTCTGTCTGTAGGCTCTTGGGGAATGCCCTTGTCATCAATCTTCCCCTGGTCTAGGAGATTCTCAGCACAGAGACCCCAGGTCCAAGGGAAGTCCTTCACTCCTGGCTCTTCATTCTTGGTGGTATAAGGTCCCCCATTTCTCTGCTTGCTTCTCTCTTTTATATTTCAAAAGAGATTGACTTAAAACACATCCTAATCTTGTAGATTGAGTCCTGCCTCATTAACATCATAGAGGTTAGAATTTATAAAACATAGGATAATCACATCAGATCACAAAATGGTGGACAACACTACTGGGAATCATGGCCTAGCAAAATTGACACACATTTTTGGGGGACACAATTCAATTCATAACACTCAGGTTCCAGCTTTTGCAGGTTTCACTATACAAACTTTACTTTAGATTCTTTGAGGTTGTACTGCAAGATCCATCCATATGATAAAAAATTAAATTATCTACTTAATAAAAAATTAATGAAAACATAGTTTTTGGTTATGTGTTTAGGATATTGCTGCTCCCATGCTTGCCTTTAGTATCTTGTTCAGGATTAGATGTGGTTATTATTCAATAAAAATTTAGTCCTCGGTTTCTTCTGGAAACATGGCACTCTAGGCAGAAGCACCACGTCATCCCTCCACAGCAAAGATCCAAAAAACAAAGCCAAACAGAGAAAACAGCAATCCTGAAATCCTAAACATCAAAAAAGAGATAAAGAACTCAGCCAAGCACCAAATGGAATAAGAAACTGACAGAGAACAGAGAGCGAAGAGACATACATGCAGAGGTCCCCTATCAACTAATGCAGCACAGATCCGCCATCTTGGACTCCTATTAGAGAACAGCAAATAGGGGGTATGAGAAAGCAGCTTCATGGAGCTTCCAGCAGGAGACAGAATAACCAGTAACTGGTAATATATGCTTTCCCACCCCCCACACTCCTTCACCCCCACTCAGCCTTCTCTGCTTCCCGTGGCCCAGTATCTTGGCCGGGAAGCACCAGCTACTTGGATTCCACCCACCCTCAATGGCCAATTCCCTGAGTGCCATTTGTTGGCTGCTGGTGTTGCTTTTTTCTGCTTCTTTTGATTTCTTCCTTACCTCTCACAACCTCCGCCTCCTTTTGCTCAAATATCTGGCTCCGTGTGCCGTCTTTGCTTCTTCCTGAGGGGCTGTGGAGCTCTGCTCTAGTGTGGAACTGCTTCCCGGTCTGTTCTGCCACGCTGGTGGGATCATGGGGCTTTTGTTTGTTTGTTTGTTTAATGTTTCTTTTCTCTGGTTGGGGGCCTGCTCTGGCCAGGCAGTCCTGCACGGCCTGGGACTTACCCCCTCGCCTTGTGCAGACATGCAGAGGGATCCCTGAGGACATTTCTTTTCTTGTGTTTTTTTGTTTTGTTTTGTTTTTGTAGGGGGTTTTCTTGTTCTTTTTTAAAAATTTGCTTTTTCTTTTCCCTCTTTTTCCCTTTTTGTTTTTCTTCATTACTCAGTTTCTTGTCTCTCTATACCTTCCTTCTCTTCCTGTCCCCTGAATACTGAGTGACACCTCTACACCTTCTAGCCAGGCTGTACTTCACCACCTGGGAACAACTTCCCCAGACCTCATAGCCACACTGGTGGGATTCCCTGGGAGATTTTCTTTTCTTTTTTCTTTCTAATTTTTATTTATTTACGATTTTCTTTTGTTTCTTCTTCTTCTTCCCTTTTTGTTTTTCTCCATTTCATAGTTTCTTAACTTTCCACTCCAACAGCAAGCTCCCCTAGCACTCTTTTTTGTTTGTTTGTTTGTTTTTGGCCCCTGTTCCTCTCTCCTCTCTCCCACACCCTTCTTAGTTCCACACATCATGATCTCCCCCCTCCCTCCTGCCTACTTGCACCGTGTGCTTAACATCACACCACCAAGCAGCACAGGCAAAGCTTACCAGAACCTGCCCTGCACTGATTACTGACCTGCCCTGGTGGCTGTAGTAAGTGCCACAGACAATCCATCCCAGCAATTCCTTTTCAGCTAGACCTGCCCTGCTGTACCATATCTGAGCGACTGACCTTGCCAACTGGAGAAGGAGGTGAAAGGTATCATGCCCACAGACAAGCAAACAACAAAGAACACACAGTCCACCTGCTCAGACATAGCCAAATAAAAAAAAAAAGGACAAAACAAACAAATCTACAATCAATAAATGAGAAAAATAACTACTGAATGCCCTGAAGACAGCAGACAATATCAAAACATTTGCAAAAACAGAACAGGATGATTCCAGTAGGCTTCCAAACTAAAACACCAGATGGCTTTCCAGTAGAAAGAAAGGCACTAGGACTACCTGATAGGGAATTAAAATCTCTAATACTCAGAATTATCCAAGAGTTGAAGCAAAAAGCAGACAAAAAGGAGGAAAAAATAGACAAGTTCATGGAAAAGGCAGACAAATTCATGGAAAATACAGACAAAAAAATGGAAGAATTCAGGAAAATAATGCAGGAACAAAATGCCAAAATAAATTCACAACTAGAAATTACACAAAAACAGCAATTAGAAATCCAAAAAGATAAACAAGATTTCAGAAATGGACAGTGTCATAGAAGGGCTGAGGAGCAGATTTGAAATGTTGGAAGACAGGATCAGTGGAATTGAAGACAAACACTAGGATACAACTCTGTTTGAGGAAAACTCAGAAAAAAGAACAAAGATAAATGAAGACACCTTGAGAATTATGCAGGATACAATCAAAAGCAAAAATTTTTGAGCAATTGGAGTTCCAGAACAGGGGGAGAAAACAGAAAACACAGAGAAGATCACTGAAGAGCTACTGACAGAAAACTTCCCCAATATCATGAAAGATGAAAAGCTGGCCATCTAAGAAGCTCAACGAGACCCGTATAGGTTAGACCCCAAAAGAAAATCACCAAGGCATATCACAATCACACTCGCCAAAACCGAAGACAAACAAAGAATCCTGAGAGCAGCTCGTGAAAAACAAGAAGTCACGTACAGAGGAGAAACAGTAAGACTAAGCTCAGATTATTCAGCAGAAACCATGCAGGCAAGAAGGCAATGGGACAACATATATAAAACCTTGAAAGAAAAAAATTGCCAGCCAAGAATAATATATCCTGCAAAACCCTCCTTTAAATATGATGGTGAAATTAGAACATTTCCAGATAAACAGAAATTAAGGTAATATGTAAAAACCAAACCAAACGTACAAGAATTATTAAAGGGAGTCCTTCAATGTGAGAACAAACAACTTCAGCTCATGGGCTGAATCTAGGATGCAGGATCATACCAACCAGATACCAATTTAGGAAATGAACTCTCAAGGACTATCCAAAACCAATAGAAATACAACAGGGAATCAAAGCAGTTAATCTGTAAATGACAACAACATCAGAACAATAAAAGAGGGAATAAACGGTGCAGGTATAGAACTTTCTAATGGAGAGAAAGGCAAGGCGATACCAAGTAATAATAGACTGTTTCAAACTTAGAAAGATAAGGGTTAATTTCACAGTCACCACAAAGAAAGTTAACAGACATAATCATAAAGAGGAAAAATATAAAGTCTCAGTAAAAACATAACCTACAAAAACAAAAGAAATGAAAAAAAATCCACAAACAAAAGGAATTCAGCGCAGGAGAGTAATAGGAACAAAGAAAACGTCAGCACGACAAAAAAGATCACTACAAAATGACAGCAATAAACTCACATCTATCAACAATTACACTGAATGTAAATGGTCTCAATACACCCATAAAGAGACAGAGAGTGACAGAATGGGTAAAAAAACAGGATCCATCAATATGATGTCTACAAGAGACACACCTTAGAAACAAAGACGTCAATTTATTAAAAATCAAAGGATGGAAAAAAATATATCAATTAAACAGCTACCATATAAGAGCAGGAGTGGTAATACTAATCTTAGATAAAATAGACATTAAAGCAAAATCCACCAAATAAGACAAAGAAGGACACTATATGATGATTAACGGGACAAGCTATCATGAAGACATAACCATAATAAACATCTATCTCCCCAATGACAGGGCTCCAAAATACATAAAACGAACTCTAACAACACTGAAAAGAGAAATTGACAGTTCCACAATAAGAGTAGGAAACTTCAACACACCACTCTCAGTAAAGGACAGAACATCTAAAAAGAAACTCAGCAAAATTACAGAAGACCCAAAGGGCACAATCAGCCAACTTGACCTCATAGACATATATAGAACCCTCCAGCCAACAGCTGCAAAGTACACATTCTTTTCCAATGGACATGGAATGTTCTCCAGAATAGACTACATCTTAGGCCACAGAGCAATCCTCAATAGGATCCAAAACGTTGAGATAATACAAACTATCTTCTCCGACCACAATGCCATAAGGTAGAAATTAACCACAGAAACAGCAAGGAACAAAAATCAATTACATGGAAACTGAGTAACACCCTGCTTACAAACCACTGGGTAATATAAGAAATCAGAGATGGAATCAAAAAATTCCTAGAATCAAATGGGAATGAAAACACATCATACCAAAACTTTTGGGACACAACAAAGGCAGTCCTCAGAGGACAATTTATAGCAATATAAATTGTCAATGAAAAGGAAATCAGGAAAACAATACTATTTATAATAGCCCCTAAAAAAAAAAAATACTTAGGAATAAATCTAACTGGGGATGTAAAAGACCTATACAAAGAAAACTACAAAACACTACTGCATGAAACCCAAAGGGATCTAAATAAATGGAAAAACATACCATGCTCATGGATAAGTAGACTCAACTTTGTGAAAATGACAATTCTACCCATAGCAGTTTACAAATACAATGCAATCCCCATCCAAATACCAACAACAATCTTCAAAGAGATGGAAAAACTAATCATTAACTTTATATGGAAAGGGAAGACACCCCGAATAAGTAAAGCACTATCAAAGAAGAAGAATAAAGTTGGACCTTACCTCAAAACCTACTATACAGCTATGGTAGTCAAAACAGCCTGGTACTGGTACAACGGATACATTGACCAATGGCACAGAATTGACAACCTAGATGTAAATCCATCCACTTACGGTCACCTGATCTTCAACAAAGGCCCAAAGTCCATCAAATGGGAAAGAGTCTTTTTAGCAAATGGTGCTGGCAAAACTGGATATCTATCTGCAAAAAAATGAAACAGGACCCATACCTCACACCATATACAAAAACTAATTCAAAACGGATCAAAGACCTAAATATAAAGCCAAAAACTATAAAGTTCATAGAAGAAAAAATAGGACCAACGCTACAGGCCCTAATAGATGGCATTAACAGGATACAAATCATAACCATCAACACACAAACCCTAGAAGATAAGCTAGATCTTCTAAAAATCAGACACCTATGCTCTTCAAAAGACTTCACCAAAAGAGTAAAAAGAGAGCCTACAGACTGGGAAAAATTTTTGGACAGTACAAGTCAGACAAAGGTCTAATCTCCATAATCCAGAAAAAAATCCAACACCTCTACAACAAAAAGACAAATAATCCTATTAAAAAATGGGCAAAGGAAATGAACAGACACTTCACCAAAGAAGACATTCAAATGGCCAACAGACACATGAGGAAGTGCTCGCGATCACTAGCCGTTAGAGAAATGCAAATTAAAACCACAATGAGATACCATCTAACCCCGGCATTACTGCCACGAATCAAAAAAACTGGAAATAACAAATGTTGAGAGGCTGCGGGGAGATCGGAACTCTTATGCACTGCTGGTGGGAATGCAAAATGATACAACCATTCTGGAAAATGACATGGTGCTTCCTTAGAAAGGTAGAAATAGAAATACCATATGATCCAGCAATCCCACTCCTAGGAATATATCCTAGTGAAATAAGAGACATCACTCGAATAGATGTATGCACATCCATGTTCATGGCAGCATTGTTCACAATAGCAAAGAGATGGAAACAACTAGATGCCCATCAACAGATGAATGGTACATACACACAATGGAGTACTACACAATGATAAAGAACAATGATGAATCTGTGAAGCATCTCATAACATGAATGAATCTGGAGGGCATTAAGCTGAGTGAAATAAGTAATCACAAAAGGACAAATATTGTATGAGACCTCTATTGTAAAAACTCATGAAAAAATGTACACACAGAAAGTAACAATCTTCGTTGGTTACGAGGGATGGGAGGAGTTGGGGGGGGAATACTAAATAGACAATAGATAAGTGGTATCCTTGGTGAAGGTTGAGACAGTACACAATACTGGGGGAACTAGCACAACTTGTACAAAGCAAGGTCATGGAGGCTCTATAGACACATTCAAACTCCCTGAGGGACTGAATTGCTGGGCGGAGAGGAGGGCTGTGGGGACCATGGTCTCAGGGAACATCTAGCTCAACTGGCATAGCACAGTTCATAAAGAAAATGTTCTACATTCCAACTTGTTGAGTAGTGTCGGGGGTCTTAAAAGCCTGTGAGCAGCCATCTAAAATACTGCACTGGTCTCACCCCTTCAGTAGCAAGGGAGAATGAAGAGAACAGGATATAAGAAAAAGATTAGTCCAAAGGACTAATGGACTACAACTACCACGGTGTCCACTGGATTGAGTCCAGTACAACTAGACGGTGCCTGGCTACCACCACTAACTGCTCTGAGCGGGGGGATCACAACAGAGAGTTCTGGACAGAGCTGGAGAAGGGTGTAGAACAAAATTCTAACACACACAAAAAAGACTAGATTTACTGGCCTGAAAGAGACTGTAGAAACCCCGAGAGTATGGCCCCCGGACACCCTTTTAGCTCAGTGGTGAAGTCACTTCCGAGGTTCACCATTCAGCCAGGGATTGGACAGCCCCATAAGACAAAACAGGACTAATGAGGCACAGCAGTCCAGGGACAAGGACTAGAAGGCAGAAGGGAACAGGAAAGCTGGTGATAGGGAACCCAAAATTGAGGAAGGACAGTGTTGACATGTAGTGGGGTTGTTAACCCTTGTCATAGGGCAACATGTGTACTGTTTAATGAGAAACTATTTTGTTCTGTAAACCTTCATCTAAAGTGAGAATAGCAGCACAACTGGAAGAATGTAATTGATGTCACTGAGTTGTGCATGTATAAATGTTTGAAATGGTGTACCTTTGGGTATGTATATTTTCACCAAAAAAAAAAAAAAATGGTCGCGAAGGGAGAGGGTTGACATGTCGTGGGGTTGTTAACCAATGTTATAAAACAATATGTGTACTGACTGTTTAATGAGAAACTGTTTGTTCTGTCAACCTTCACCTAAAGTACAAAAAAAAAAATCAGTCCTCACAATTGCAAGCTAATTTACAATAAGAAAACGCTTTATAATTTCACTTGACTCTCAAATTTTGGAGGCATGCAAGCCAGATTACCACCCAACATTTATTGAGTGTTAACTGTGTATTAGACACAGAGGATCCCTGTGACAGAAGAGGAAACAGGCTTGGAGCGTTTAAAGGATAGTTTCACTTTAATTCACACAGCTGGTAGTGACGAAGCTGGGACGACAGCTCAGGCCTCTGCCCCTAAGTCCAAGATCCGGTAGACGTGTCTTAGAGCAGCTTCTAGAGTATCAAGAACTAAGGAGCCTGGTAGCCCGAACGGTTAAGCACTCGAAAGAGTAAAGGCTCCGACCCACCTGGTGGCTCTGCTGGATAAAGACCTGGTGATCTGCTTCTGTAAAGATTACAGCCGAGGAAATGCTACGGAGCAATTTTACTCTGTAACACACGGGGTCCCCATGAGTTGTAATCGACTCAACAACACCTAACAACAAGAAGGTTGGCCAGTGATATTCACAAGGGGTCAGAGCCAGTGGCAGCCATGTAGCTGGTTTGTCGGGTCCTCTTCTTTAGCCCTTCCCAGCACCTTCTCTGCACTCTGGGTCTAGGGTTGTCACAAGCTCGATGTCAGTCCTGTGGACTGTTCTTACTTTGAGATGAGGAGAAGGAAACCAACTTGAGTTGTGCACTTATCACATGCCACAGGCTCTATGCAAGTTATTTTAATGAATCCTTTGTGGGGTAAAAAGTATTACAGTATTATTCCCATTTTACAGTAAGGAAACTAGTAAAGTGAGATAGAGCAATAACTAACAAGTGGCAGAGTCACAATTTAAACTAAGATCGGTTACTCCAACCAAAAAAAAAAAAAAAAGACCCATTGCCGCTGAGTCAATTCTGACTCGTAAAGACCAAAGCTCCCCATTTATCCTCCTCTTTGTTTTCACAGAATTAGTATTGGAATCTCCTGGGTCAGGCAGTACAAACATTTCAAGATTTCTTCCAGTAGTATACTGGGAGGGAATACATACCAAAAAAAAAAAAAAAAATCCCACCACCAACAAAAAACGAAACCCAAACCCTTTGCCATGACCCCATGTGTTATAGAGTAGAACTACTCCCTAGGATTTTCTTGGTTGTGGTCTTTATGGAAGCAGGCACCACTGGGTAGGTTCAAACCACCAGCCCCTAGGTTTGCAGATGATTGCAAACTGCTTGCACCACCCAGGGAGGTATATACCTGCCATGAGCTGAGAAGAAATCCAGTGATCTCCATGAGCTCTTTTTCTGTCAGTGGATGGAGGCTGGGAGATCCCTTCTTTGCTTAGCTCTTTTTCACTGTCTTCAGGCCTCAGCTCAGAAAAGTGTATTAGGGCAGCTCTCCTTGGGTTTGCTGTGCTAGCTGCTCCTGGTGTAATGTTGAGATTGTCATTTACCCTCACACTGCATTCAAAACTTCCATTTAAATATCACAATCCTGTGCTAATCCTGCATTTTTTAAGGCCAGAGAATATTTTTGTGTCCTTAGTACCTATCATGTGGTTGGTGATCCATCATTGCTGAGTTCTATACAGGGATTCTGAGACAATCCCAGGCTCGTATCCTGCCACGATTTACAAGCTGCTCCAGATTCACCCCAATGGCTCACCCAAGCAGTCACTTCAGTTAAACAACCCCAACTCCAACAGAGATATTGAATCTCCACACCCTTCAGAGATGACTTATTCTGACTGCTATTTGGGCATCTCTTAGGCAAAACCTAAGTGAAATAAAGCCAATATGTTTGTAGGGTTGTGTAGAGAAATGGACCCTTCTATTTGTTTGGACTGTTTGTATCCTGCCAGGTGGCTCTGAGGGTTATGTTCTAGCCCTGTCTACACACTGCTATCTTTCAGGTAAATTCTGTACAGAAATTCAGTTATTCTTTCTGTAAGTTCCTCATCTTCTCAGCCTCCTTTGACTTATGTTTTTCTGTCTTCCTTATTGACAATGAGCTCCTTGAGGGCAAATGCTGTTGCTTATTCATTCTTATGTCCATGGAGACCATGGACCTTGGGAGACCATGGAGGCCTGGGAATATAGCCCCTTGTTATGGATTGAATTGTGTCTCCAAAAAAATATGTGATGTAAATCCTAACTCCTATACCTGTGGTTTGGAGCCCTGGTGGTGCAATGGTTAAGCGTTTGGCTGCTAACCAAAAGGTTGGCAGTTTGAATCTACCAGCTGCTCCTTGGAAACACTATGGGGCAGTTCTAATCTGTTTTATAGGGTTGCTATGAGTCGGCACTGACTGGACAGCAACAAGTTTGTTTTTTTTTTTAATACCTGTGGTTCTAATCCCATTTGTGAATGGGTTTTGTTTTTTATGTTAATTAGGCAGTGTCTTTGTCGTCTAGTGCTGCTAGAACAGAAATACCACAAGTGGATGGTTTCAATGAAGAGAAGTTTATTTCCTCATAATCAAAATAGGCTAAAAGTCCAAATTCAAGGTGTCAGCTCCAGGGGAAGGCTTTCTCTCTCTTGGCCTTCTCATCAGTGTTCCCCTAGACTAGGAGCTTCTTGATGCAGAGACCCAGGTCCAAAAGACGTGCTCTGCTCCTGGCACTGCTTTCTTGATGGTATGAGGTCCCCTTGTCTCACTGCTCACTTCTGTCTTTTGTATCTCAGAGATTGCCTCAGGACACAATCCGGTCTTGTAGATCAGGTCCTGCCTTACTAACACAACTGCCACCCATCCTCCCTCATTAACATCATAGAGGAAGGTTTACAACATACAGGAAAATCACACAGTACCAGGAATCATGGCCTACCCAAATTGATACACACATTTTTGGGGGTACATAATTCAAACCATGACAGGCAGTATTACTGTAGGGTGTGTTTTAAGTCAATCTCTTTTGAGATATAAAAGGAGTAGATTGATCAAGCAACCAAGCAAGCAAGCATCGATAGGGGAAGGCAGATGCCACTCTACATGAGATCTAAGGAACCAAGAAACAAAGCTGGAAAGAGACAAGGGCCTTTCTCCAGAGCCGACAGAGAGAGAAAGCCTTCTTCTAGAGCTAGCACCCTGAATTTGGACTTCTAGCCTCCTAAACTGTGAAAAAATAAATTTCTGTTTGTTAAAGCCACCTCTTGTGGCATTTCTGTTATAGCAGCACTAGGTAACTATGACACCCCTGCTCCATCAATGCTTACAAACACTAATGAGTTGAACACACAACCATCTTCTCTCCATTTCACCATCCACGATACTTCTCACAGTGCCAAGGAGGGACCCTTGTTCCTGAATCAAGACAGCTCAAGCATGAGTCAGATTTCTTACCTCAGCATCAGACCAACTCTTCAGTTTCTGAAAGTACCCAAAGCAATTGGACCTGTGGTAAAAACATCCAGTAGCAGAACTTGGTCTCATGATGATGTCTGCACAAAGACAAAAGGCACTTAGAGGTTATGACAGCAAAAGCAAACTGTAGAGGACAAAAAGCTGTAACTCAGGGCTGCATAAAAGTGGAAGAGGGGCATAAATTGGTAGTGTTAGGCCTTACAAAGAGGGAGAGGTCCCTTTGGCTGGGAGGTAAACAGGACAGGTGAGACGCTAACTCAGCTGGAACTTGAATTGTAAGGGAAACGGAATACTTTAGGCAAAGGGGCTGGGCTGGGCAGAGAATCGTGGCAGGAATGCACAGCTGTGCACAGAAACAGCAAGTTAAGTTTGCTTAACTTAGGTACAGGTATCTGTCAGGGAACCATAGTAGAAAGGAATAGGGAAGAGTCAAGGCCTAGGCGCAAAGGAAGCTGTGTTCAGCAAGGCACAGGCTCCTCCTCCTAGTCAGTTGGTGAATGAGCCACATGACTGCATCTGAGGGTTTATGACTGGAAATGCAGAGGGCGCCAGATTGCAAAGGATGACAAGCTAGCAAGTTTGGATTTTGTGACGTAATAGCTGCACTATAGATTTAAGACAGAAGTCCCCAGGCTGTGGAAAATTCCACTGCCTCAAGCAGCTTGCTTGGCACACCCTGTAGCTTTACATTAACATCTTGGTTCCCTTTCCTTAACTGCTGCCCAAAACTAGAGGAAATTGGCAGAAAGCGGTTTAGGCGTCATGTTGACATTCAGGATAATCTTTTAGACCTCATACCTAGTAACTTCCCCACCTCTCGGTGGAGTTTAACTGCCATTTGCTGAACACACAATGCATGAAGTTATATGTAAACCCCATTGTGCCTGCATAGTATGATTAAGAATGTTGCTGATGTAACTTGTATGAACTTCCTACTTTAAACCCTTAAAAGTAACCTTCCCCCTCCTTCTTGCTGAGCAGTCTTGGCCACAACAGCCCCAACCGTTGCTTTCCTTTTTCAACTAAATAAAGGAGCCTTTTTACTCTCCCACCTCAGTCTCTTGTTTATTGGCTGAGATGAATCGTGCTGAGCAGAAGCTGGGGTTTCCAGCCGGCAACACACGTGTGTAGGGGACTTTCTTCCCACAGTAGGTGTCCACAAACTATTGTTTTCACAAATAGTCTTTCCCCTCTCCTCACTCATAGATCACAATTGTCATCTCCTCTGCCCCACTCCAGTTCTATCTCATCCCTTGTCTGTACATCTCCAGGGACTCCCCATTGTTTTGGGGTAAGCTCCCCACTCAGTCTCTCATTTAAGGGCTTTCACAGTCTGGTTCTATTTCCCTATCCAACCACATCTCCCTTGGTCACAGGCCTGGTCAGTTATCTGCTCATAGTCCTGGAACACTGTGCTCATTTTAACTGAGATTCTTTGCTTGTGCTATTCTTTGCACCTATGAATGATGGACAATGACTAACCCAGCTAAAGCATAGCACAAAAAAGTTTCAAGGGGTACCTCAAAAATACTAGGAAAAAGCAGCAAAGATACACATGTATTTAAACGCCTCACCATCTACTAATTTAGAAATATGAACATAGTTTTATGTTAAGTAAAAAGAAAGCCTTTATGCCACTATTGCTACCACTGCTTCACTTATAAAGTGATTTTTGGTGATAGGCTTTATGTTAAGCAGTTTATACATACTATATTTTTATCCTAATAACTTAGGGAAATGTGGAAATAGGCCAAGGTCTCACAGTAAGATGGAAAAGCTGTTTTTCAAATCTAATTCTATGACTTCAAAATCCATATATCTGCCACTAAGCCTCCCAACCTTGGACTTCATAAATAGGGAAAAATAAGAAATTTCTAATTCAACAACAAAATAATTTGAGGGTTGGGATGCCTCGTCTCTCTTCCATCTCTCTCTCTCTCTCTCCTTTCTGTGTCTCTCTCTGTGTTTCTGTCTCTTTGTGTATCTCTCTGTTCAGCTCTTTCTCCCTATGCATTTCTGTGTCTTTCTCTGATTCTATGTCTCTCTCTTGCTGTCTCTCTACTCTCTCGTGGCTCTTTCTCTGTCTCTTTCTGTTCGTCTCTGTATCTTTTTGTGTCTCTCTATGCCTGTGACTACCTGTCTCTCTGCCTCTCATTCTTTTCTTCTCCTGCCTGCCCCCTCCTATTCTCCACATCTCTCCCACTCTTCCCCCTCCTCTCATCCTTAAGTGCTGCAGTTATGGCCATGTGCCCCCTGGTGGAGACACATTAACTCCTGGAAATACAACTAACTGCTGCTCTGCTGAGGCTGTTTTCTGGATTCTAAGACTATTAAGCATTTGCTATGCACCAGGCAATTTACATAGATTCTAGTCATCCCCATAATAACCTGTGAATTAGGTACTGTCATTATCCCCATGTTCCAGATGAGGAAACAAAGGCAAAGAGGCTATTGTTTCCCAGGGTCCCACAGCTAATAAGTGGTAGAGACAGAATTTGACCCCAGACAGTCTGACTTCAAATAGGTGCTCCTAGTCATCATAGGCATTATACTCAGATTATTTATTTTACAGCACATATGGGCCAAGAACACTCACTCAGGTGACCTTGTTTAATTACTAGAACTTCCCTGAGAAGTAGGGATGGAGATTCCCATTGTACAGAGAAGGAAACCTCCTTGGAGAGGTGAAGTGACCTGTTGAGGTCACCCAGGTGCTGAGTTAGGCAGGAGCTGGGAGAGGAGCCTGAAAACCCTGGCCCCTCCTCTCACAGTACAGAGCTTCTCATCTCCTCATCTCTGTTCATACAGTGTCAAGAGGTTCCAGCTCCTAGCATCTTGCCTGGACTACTCTAATAGTCTTTTTATTCCACCGTTATTAGTTGTGTGAGCTTGGGGGCATTATTTAACCTCTTAACTTTAGTTTTCTTGTCTGTACAACGGGACTACCAATATATACCTCCTTATAAAGGTGTTGGGAGAATTAATTGAGATAATGTATATACAGTGATTATCTCAGAGCCTAAACCAAAAACCAAACCCGTTGTCATTGAGTGGATTCTGATTCATAGTGGCCCTATAGGACAGAGTAAAACTGCTCCATAGGGTTTCCAAGGAGCAGTTAGTGGATTTGAACTGCTGACCCTTTGGTTAGCAGCTGACCTCTTAACCACTGTGTCACCAGGGCTCCATTAAAGAGCCTAGTATGTACTAATTGCTCAATAAATAATAGCTGTTTAAAAGGAGTTTTTGGGTAGACCAAAAAAGTTAAGTGCTTGACTACTAGCCAAAAGGTTGGTGGTTCAAACCAACTCAAAGGCACCTCGGAAGACAGGCCTGGCAATCTGTTTCTGAAAACCCTATGGAACAGTTCTACCCTGCACATGTGGGTTTGCCATGAGTCAAAATCGACTCGATGGCAACTAAAAACAATAACTATTTAAAATAATCATTATTATCATTATAACCAGTGTAATGTTTTCGAAAATATTACATAAATCACATTGCTCTATGTGTCTCCATCCATTGAATGCATGGCCTGCATCACTTGAAGTGAAGGGGAGCTACAGGCCAGTACAAAGAAATTATCGTTGCGGCAATAATAGTAATAACTGTGACCACTTGATTTTATTGAGAGAGAAAATTAATCTCTGAATTCTCCATACATGTCCCTTATCAAGTGTAAGATTAGACTTTTCCTGTAAGCCAAAGCACAAAGAACATATAAGATATGACGTAAGAGAAGTTCCCACATGATAGTAGGAATAAGTATAGTCTTTCCGTACCTGGGGGTGGGGAAGATTTCGGAAAGGGCAACAAAGGACAAGTGCTGAGTGTTCTAGCTCTACCTCCTCTGGGAGAGAGAGACCGGGGAGCGGTTTGGTGAAATTCCAGAATGGAGGTCTTGTTTCTCACTCCTCAGGATATAAAAACAAACAAACAAACAAAAAATCCAGTTGCTGTTGAGTCGATTCCAATTCATGGCAACCCCACGTGTGTCAGAGTAGAACTGTGCTCCATAGAGTTGTCAATGGCTGATTTTTCAGAAGTAGATTGCCAGGCCTTTCTTTTGAGGTGCCACTGGGTGGACTCAAGCCTCCAACTTTTCAGTTAGCAGCCAAGCAAGCGTGTTAACCGTTTGCACCACCCAAGGACCTTCAGAATATAGCTTGGGCAAATTTCAAGCCTCCTTAGGGAAGCCTGTGAGTCGGAATCGACTCGATGGCAATGTGTTTAGTTTGGTTTTGGTAGGGAAGCCTGAGGCTAGCACAGTACTAGAGTAGCAGGGGCCACCTGCTGGTTAGAAATACCCATGGAAGGTGGCTCAGCAGGAAGGGCTCAAGAGCAGCCTCCCAGACTCTTACAATCTCCTGCCTGGTTCCGAGATCGTGGCTGAGTTCCTCAGGTCCCAAGTGGCCCTAGATGGTTGAGACACCTGGTGGCTGGACATAGGCGTGGTGTTGAGGACAGAGTCACAGAGTACAAGATCATGCCAAGGGCAGGCTATGGCAAGGACCATAGACTTCAGCTGCGGGGGCCTGTATGATGCTCAAAGAACCCTGCTTGTCTTTGTATTTCCTTCCAATCAATCCTCCTCTAGGCCAAGGATCTTTCTCTGGTAGGAGAAATGCTCAGTTATATTCGGCACTAGTCCACTTTCAGGAAGCTTACTTTTCAACAGAAGTTCTGCTCAAGCATCGTTTATTCACTCATTTTCCACTTGCAACACCCAAGAACGCCACACCAGACTGTGAAAGGCATCCAGGACTAAGAGCCAGAAGATCACGTAAGCTTGCTATGTGACCTTGGGCAAATCCCTACCCATCTCTGAGCCTCATTTTCCTATAAATAGGACAAAGGAGTCACACCAGATGACCCCACATTTCCTTCCATTTTAAATGTTCTATGATACTTATTCTCAGCTCACTTGTGCAGTTTTCTTCCTCTGCTTTTTGCACTGGTAGAGTCTAGGTTATTGCTTCCCACTTAGTTGACATGCAACTTTGTACTTGATGCTGGGTCCTTAAGTGTGTAGGAGCCATCTCTGCAACTGGAATGTAGGTCCCTTGCAAACTGGAATCTCTGATACGCTCAAATAGGAAAACAAAACACAAACATAGACGTTCTAATATAGCTATCACTTACTGACTCTCAGCTAGGTGTCAGATACTTTAAATACATTATCTCTACTCTTCATAATAAACTTGCAAAATAAATATTATACTCTACATTTAATTGATGATTTAACTATAGTTCACATCCATGCAGGGTTGGGAGTTGTTTGATTCTGAAGCCCTTGCATTTTTAGCACATCACGTTGTCTTTCATCCTTATCTTTAACAATCATTCCCTGCCAAAAAAAAAAAAAACCTGCTGCGACTTATAGAGTAGAACTGCCACATAGGGTTCCCAAGGAGGGGCTGGTGGATTCGAACCGCTGACCTTTTGGTTAGCAGCCAAGCTCTTAACCACTAAGCCACCAGGGCTTAGTTGACATTAAGTTTTTATTATATTTTCCTCACCATCAAATAATACATAAATTGCTAAAAAATCAAAGCAAAACTATAAAATAGGAAGTAAATGCCACCTCCCAGAGATAAACAATTTGATGAATAGCCTGCAGAACTCTCTCTATCTTTCTCTCCATTTATAATTTTATATAAATAGAATCATAACGTTCTGTAACCTGGTTTAGTTTCTCAGCAGTTGATAGAATGTAAAAACCTCCTTGCACTGACATAATTTTTATGCAGGTTTGATTCTCTTTTTAGTATAAATTCGGGTTTTCAGGGTTACAGTTTCACAGAACATTCATGCTGTCATTTTGATAAAACAAAATCCAAACCCACTGTCCTCTAGTCAATTTCAAATCATAGCAACTGAAACATGAAATTCATATCAGCAAGTCTAGCCATCACCATCCCATAAGGATAAAATACTCACCCATGTTCTCTTCGACTTTCATCCATCTGAGCTTTATTTTAGTGGGTCCCAGGTTTTTCCCCTAAATAACTATTAAGATGAGCAATTAATTGACTTCTCACATGACCATACTTTGTGATCCAAAACTCAGAATACATGGTTTAACTATCAGATAATAGATTGTTTAAGAGGAATGGTAGAACATAATATTTGAAACGGAGATTGTTCTTAAAAACCTAATCTAGCATTCGTATGAACACTTTGGTATGGTGATAACAGAGAAGGGGACAAAGGAGTGAGGATTGTGGATCTGTGACTCCCTTTTTTTTTAAATTGCTGCAGGAACTCTGCAGAATCTCTCTTCCAAAAGTGATGAGATGTTCTCAATGTCCTGAAGCTCCTTTAAAAAATGCAAAAAGTAAGAGCTTCTCTGCCAAGCTGACTGAGGGGGAAGGAAGGTGCAGCATCTTTTTGAATAATCTATAAATAAATCTTAGCAAAATGGCCCTCATTGAATTCCAGCATATCCTCTCATTTAATCCTCATAGCTAAGCTGCATTGCCAGCATCATTAACTTATCTTACAGATGAAGACACTGAAGTTCATGGAGATTAATTATCCCCGAGTTTCACAGCTAGTAGTTTACAGAACCATGATTTGTACCCAGCTTTGACACCAAAGTCGATACTCTTTAGAATAAAGGAAGAAAGAAAATAAGCAATTCAAATCAAACAAAACAGCAACAAAAAGCATGACCAACATAATTAGAGCTATACTTACAGTTTTTGACCAAGCTAATAGCTGTCAGAGGAAAACAGATTTTAAGAGAAAGCCTTCTGCCCTCAACTGCAGGGAGGATTACCTGGTTGGCTCCCAAGGCTCTGGAGGACCCCTGTCTTCTTTAATATTGAGTGGTCCAGGTCATAGTCTCTGGGGCTCTTAAATCTTCTTGTCTTAAGAATTATATGACCTTTGTTCTAGTCTTAGAGCAATAATGCTGTTTACAAATAATAATCCATCCATAAACATCTTATCTACAGTCAAGAAAAGTGAACTGTATGAGAGATGGCTTGAGAATTTATGTAAGTTGTTTTAAACAGTCAGAAGATGCACCTCTCCCTATTCGCAAACAGAATACTTTATTTGCAACTCACACTATCAAAACTGACAATATCCTATAATCTGTTATAAACCCATTTTATAACATATTATTTTCCTTCTCCTGTTGTCTCTCTTTTTTATTCCATTGTGTTGTTTATTTCCTTTATTTCTCATTTCTTGCTATGAAGATGTCCCATGTCAACGCTGAAGAATCCTTATGTTTCTATCTTTTCAGAAAAGATTTGCCATAAGGGCCAGATGTAGATTATTATCTACATTAAGGAGCACATACAGACTTTCCTTCCTAAACATCAACCCCCTCCCCAACCCAGCAAGCCCTCGGTTCCTAAAATATCTACTATTCCAGCTCCTCCTTTGGGTCAAGGCACTGAAATCTTGTTCTAACACAGGGCAATTATGTCAAAATAGCTTAAAATGATACAATAATTTACAATCAAGTATTTTCACTGAAATTATCAAATGAGAGCCACACAAGAAACCTGATGTCAAGAGAGATTAGGAGACCTTCCCAGGTTCACGGTGGTGGAGCTTGATGTTGAACCCAGACCTTCTGATTCCAAAACTAGCTCTCTGTTTTCTGAATCACAGTCTTATTACAAAATATGATATTTGGAAAGAATAACAAGGTTTCCTTTTCTAGTGTCAATGGCAAAGAATTAAACTATGTTGCAGGTTCCAGAGACCTTTCAACCTCAAACTGCAGAATTAGAATGATAAGACTGGAAAGGATCATGGTGATTATCAAGTCTTACCTATTTGCTCTACTGGTAAGGTGCCTGAGGCCCAGAGAAGTACCGTGACTGGTACAATTCAAAGTTAGTTAGGTATGAAACTGATAGCAGAAGCCAGGTGACCCTACTCCCGGCCCGGTGTTCTTTCTACAATCCTATTGTCTTTGTCTTTGGATTTTTCCATCCAGTGTACAAATTCTTAGTAGGATATGAGAAAGTAATGTTTCCATGTTTACAAAGTATATTTTAGAGAACATTTGCCATTTTAATGATGCTCTAATGATGATGTTACGCTCTGGGAAAGAGTTTGGCTTCCACTGGGTCTTGGATCAGGTCCCAATTCTATTACCCACTCACTGTATATGTAATCTTGAGCATGCTACTGAACCTCTTTGAGCCTCAGTTTATTAATCTATATGTGGCAGGATGATATTACCTACTGAGTTTTATTTTCTGCACTACCTGTCGACACAAATGCCTTCCCCTTTAGGCAGCTGGGTGGAAATCATTATTGCTTCATGTAGTAAGAGAGAACAGAGACATTAACTCCAAGCCTTTTAAGTTCAAAAACCCTGGTCTAAACGTTAAAGAAAGAAGTTACAGCAAAACATATGATTAGGTAGATCCTGTTTCCCCCAAAAACCTTCTGCCTGCCATCTCCATGCTATTATATAAATATTTTAAGAATTGAGATGAGAGAGAAGAGAGTAGGAGAATAGGCAAGAGAGTTGGTTGTTGGGAGAACTTTAAGCCCACAGAATCTCCCCATTGGCTAGCTCCAAAGGAGGGCATTGGTAGAAACTGCATAAAAGTTTGCGATGTAAGAATATAGTGGACTAGAGAAATACCTGTATCCTCTGATTGAAAAGACCCACTGAATACAGAGTAGGATTAGTAAAAAAAAAAAAAAAAAAAAAAAAAAAAAAAAAAAAAAAACCTACATGTAGGCACATCATATGGGAAATTTAGAAGGGACGAACTCTAAAAGCCACAGCTCGACAATGACTACTTACAAAGGAACAACATTCAGAATGGCACTATACCAGAGGAATAAAAATGGAAGTCAGGCAAGTGTAGAATATTATCTTTAAAGGGCTAAGGGAAAATAACTCTCAGTTTCAACAGTCACATATGGTTGGTGGCTACCATACTGGACAGCACAGACCAAGGAGATGTAAGTGGATTTCTTGTGGAAACAGGTTAAAGTGGAACAAGACAGAAATTGTTCCTGCACGCAGAGAAGTTTGGAGACACAGAGAAACTTGTAGAAGTAAGTTCTGAGAACTTGAAGGCATTACGGGGACTTTGGGATGGCACCTGTAGAACTTGGATTTGAGGCAAATTTATGTAGATCTAGCAGGAGACTCTCAACTGACATTTAGGTTACACTTGAGTGAGAAATCTTTCTAATTCTCCATGATGTCCTGGACTGAGTTCTTTCATCATATCTGCAGCCTGTTTTTCTGACTTCACTTTTCCTGGTTGAAGCTTGGAATGAATTTCAGTTATCCATTTAGCTTCCTCTTCAAATGACTGATGAATTGAATTTTAAGTCAAATGATAGAACTTTTCATTGTTTCTTTACTTGAGGTCAGGTATAAACTGTCTCTAGCTTAGGCATAACATCAACTCAGTTAGTACTGCTTTTAACTGATACAGTTTCTACTCTACTGTTGGTATCCACTTGGAAGTGTTTTGAAAAGTCAATTATTATTATTATTATTTTACATCTAACTATTTCAATAGTAAGGAGCCTTAGTAGCACAATGGTAAAGTGCTCAGTTGCCAAACAAAAGGTTAGTGGTTCAAACCCACCCAGTGGTTCCCTGGGAGAAAGACCTGGTGATCTGCTTCCATAAAGATTACAGCCTAGAAAGCCTGATGGGACAGTTCTACTCTGTCACATAGGGTAGCTATGAGACAGAATTGACTCAATGGAAACTAACTACAACAGCATTTCAATTCCATTAGATTGTCATAAAAGAAGAATCTAGTCCAATCAGGAGCATTAGACTTAATGTTCTAATACTAGTGAAAGAGTAGAGAGACCAAGGAAAGTTGCATTTTAGGAGATATGAAAAATGATGTCTCGCAGGGGGATCTGAGAAAGATCTAAAGTGACCATGTAATGAGGAGGTGGATCTTGACATTTTCTCTAATTCTAAATCCTAAGATTTAGTGTAAACTACTTACTATTTTGAAATGAAATGAAAAAAAAAAATTCAAGATCTATCCCGAAGTACAGCACTGTCAGTAATAGGATAATAGCCATATGCCTACAAGGAAGACCAGTTATTACAACTGCTATTCAAATTTACACACCAACCACTAAGGCCAAAGATGCAGATACTGAGGATTTTTACCAACTTCTGCAGTCTGAAATTGATTGAACATGTAATCAGGATGTATTGATAATTACTGGTTATTGGAATGTGAAAGTTAGAAGCAAATAAGAAGGATTGGTAGTTGGAAAATATGGCCTTGGTGATAGAAACAACACCAGAGATCGCATGATAGAATTTTGCAAGACCAATAACTTCTTCATTAGAAACAACTTTTTTCAACAACATAAACAGTGACTATACACACGGACCTTGCCAGATGGAATACACAGGAATCAAATCGACTACATCTGTGGAAAGAGGCGATGGAAAAACTGAGCATCATCAGTTAGAACAAGGCCAGGGGCTGGCTGCAGAACAGACCATCAGTTGCTCATATGCAAGTTCAAGTTGAAGCTGAAGAAAATTAGAACAAGTCCACAAGAGCCAAAGTACAAACTTGAGTATATCCCACCTAATTTAGAGACCATCTCAAGAATAGATTTGATGCATTAAACACTAATGACTGAAGACCAGACAAGTTGTAAAATGACTTCAAGGACATAATACATGAAGAAATCAAGAGGTTATTAAAAACATAAGAAAGAAAGAAAAGATCAAAATGGATGTCAGAAGAGACTCTGAAACTTGCTCTTGAACATCGAGTAGCTAAAGCAAATGGAAGAAATGATGACGTAAAAGAGCTGAACAGAAGATTTCAAAGGGGAGCTTAAGAAGACAAAGTAAAGTATTATAATGACATGTGCAAACACCTGGAGTTAGAAAACCAAAAGGGAAGAACATGCTTGACATTTCTCAAGCTGAAAGAACTGAAGGAAAAATTCAAGCCTTGAGTTGCAATAGTGAAGGATTCTGTGGGGAAAATATTAAAGGACACAGGAAGCATCAAAAGAAGATGGAAAGAATACACAGAGTCATTATACTAAAAAGAAATGGTCAATGTTCAACCATTTCAGGAGGTAGCATATGATCAGGAACCGATGGTACTGAAAGAAGAGGTCCAAGTGGTGCTGAAGGCACTGGCAAAAAACAAGGCTCTAGGAATTGATGGAATACCAATTCAGATGTTTCTACAAATGGATGCAGTGCTGAAAGTTCTCACTTATGTATGCCAACAAATTTGGAAGACAGCTACCTGGCCAATCGACTAGAAGAGAACCATATTTATGCCTATTCAGAAGAAAGGTGATCCAACAGAATGCAGAAATTAATGGATAATATCATTAATATCACACACAAGTAAAATTTTGCTGAAGATCATTTAAAAGAAGCTGCAGCAGTACATCAACAAGAAGCTGCCAGAAATTCAAGCTGGATTCAAAAGAGCCTGTGGAAACCAGGGTTATCATTGCTGATGTCAGATAGATCCTGGCTGAAAGAAGAGAATACCACAAAGATGTTTACTTGTGTTCTATTCACTATGCAAGGGCATTGGACTGTGTGGATCATAGGAAATTATGGACAACATTTCAAAGAATGGGAATTCCAGAACACTTAATTGTGCTCATGTGGAATCTGTACCTAGATCAAGAGGCAGTCTTTCGAACAGAACAATGGGATACTGTGTGGTTTAAAGTCAAGAAAGTTTTGCGTCAGGGTTGTATCATTTCACCATACTTACTCAATCTGTATGCTGAGCTGATACTCCAAGAAGCTGGACTATATGAAGAAGAACAGGGCACCAGATTGGAGGAAGACTCATTAACAACCTGTGTTATGCAGATGACACAACTTTGCTTGCTGAAAGTGAAAAGGACTTGAAGCACTTACTGACGAAGATCAAAGACCACAGCCTTCAGTATGGATTACACTTCAACATAAAGAAAACAAAAATCCTCACAACTGCACCAATAAGCAACATCATGATAAATGGAGAAAAGATTGAAGTTGTCAAGGATTTCATTTTACTTGGATCCACAATAAACACCCATGGAAGCAGCAGTCAAGAAATCAAAAGACGCATTGCATTGGGCAAATCTGCTGCAAAAGACATCTTTAAAGTGTTGAAAAGCAAAGATGTCACCTTGAAAACTAAGGTGCACCTGACCCAAGCTGTGGTGTTTTCAATCACCTCAGGTACATGTGAAAGCTGGATGATGAATAAGGAAGACTGAAGAATTGATGCCTTTGAATTGTGGTGTTGACGAAGAATACTGAATATACCATGGCCTGCCAGAAGAATGAACAAATCTGTCTTGTAAGAAATACAACCAGAATGCTCCTTAGAAGCACGGATGGCAAAACTACATCTCACATAGTTTGGACATGTTATCAGGAGGGATCAGTCCCTGGAGAAGGACATCATGCTTGGTAAAGCAGAGGGTCAGCAAAAACGAGAAAGACCCTGAATGAGATGAAGTGACACAGTGGCTGCAACAACGGGCTCAAGCATAACAACGATTGTGAGAATGGCCCAGGACTGGGTAGTGTTTCATTCTGTTGTATACAGGGTACCTATGAGTCAGAACTGACTCAGTGGCACCTAAAAAAAACTAACAACAACATTATTTTAACAAATTATTGAGAGTACCCCATAAGGTGCAAATATTTATGGCTTTGGACTTTTGTCACTTCATATTTGGCAGAGATATGAATACTGATGCAAGCAAACCCTGTAATATCTTGTGATACTGAAGCAAATCCTGTCAGTGCGAGAGAGGAAATGAGTCACTGTGGAGTGTTTGCTAACTTTTACAACCAATCTGGAGACTCTCTGGTCTTCAGGACAATACGATTCATTCCCACTTGCTCAACCCCAACGTGAGACCAGGTGAAAAAGAGCCATACCTCCTTTCCCACCATTTCCCGGACAATCTATTATCTATATTTCTGGAAGCTCTACCAGCTAGAAAGCCATCAACTAATTTGCTCAAGAGGTACAATAGAAGTTCTACCACAGAGTTTTGATTAAAAAGTCTATAAATGACTAACTCTCTTTGTCCTTCAAGACTTTTAACTCTGGCTGCATGACTTCCATGATCCCTGTCTATTGCTAACCCACTCCTCTGAAGTAACAATTTCCACATTTTAAAGAAATTATTTGCTTCTCAGTCTGTTTTCTTCAACAGAGTGTCACTTCTAAGAACAGGTGTGTGACTTTTTATCTTTATCTGCTTGTCTGGGATTTAGGTAGTGCTCAAAATGTTCGTTGGTTTGTATTAATGGACCAGACTCAATATATTGAAATGCTCAGAAAAGTGCTTGACGCATAGAAGACACACAATACATGTTAGCTTCTATTTTTTAATATTTTATTCTAAAGATTTTCACTGACTAGTTTGCATTTATTATCTTAATAACTTATTTATACTTTGAAGATGTATAAAAACAAAAAAACCAAACCCACTGCTGTCAAGTCGATTCCTACTCATAGCGATCCTATAGGACAGAGTAGAACTGCCCTCATAGAGTTTCCAAGAATGACTGGTGGATTCAAACTGCCAATGTATAGGTAGGGGTATAAAAAGTTTGTTATCATAATATCAGGCACTAAAATTCATTCACTTTGAGGGAAGGATTGTCTTTGGTAAGGAAAATACCTTGATAAACAACTCAGGGTCGAAAGTGAGACCCTAAGAATATGGATTATCAGGATGGAAGGAGTAAAACATTTACCTGAATTGTTTGATCAATAAACATAAAATTTGGTGGAGAGGAGCAGAACAGAGAGGTGGGGAGAGGGAGAGAGAGGAGAAGGGGTGGTGAAGCATTGTGGTATGCACAAAGGACTCTAAAAAATAGCTTTGTCGAATACTAAACCAATTTACTTTTACTATTATGTAAACTAGGAACCTGGGTGGAGCAATGGTTAAGCACTCAGCTGCTAACCAGTAGGTTAACTATTTGAATCCACCTAGCAGCTCCACAGGAGAAAGATCTGGTAAAGATTATAGCCTAGGAAAGCCTATGGGGCCATTCTACTCTGTCAAATGGAGTCACTATAAGTAAAAAAATCAACTCAATGGCACCTAAAAACAACAACAATTATGTAAATTGCTCTACATTTCCCTAAGAGCTCTATAAATTCTGCCATATTCACAGAGGTCTTATGAGAGAGTGGAGTTTTTGTGCTTTTATTTTATTTTTATAGTATTTCACAGAGTAGCGTTGATTGAATGTTATAGTATTATATGTAGATTATGATCCCATTCTTGTAAAAGGAACAAGCTGTATAGGTGTTTGTGTGTGTATATATGTGTACAGAAAAGTAGTGCAAATCACATTTACCCGTGGTTACTTCTGGAGAATGGGGTGGGAGCTACAAAAGGGGAGAAATTTCACCTTTCATATAATTAGGTGTTGTTCGAAAATGGTCAATAGCATGTTTTACTTTTGTAATTAACCAGCTAAACAAATAAATGAAATAATCCCTTTCTTTCTTACCTCACAGTGGTGCTGGAAAGACCAACTGCGAAAATCTATGTGAAAGCCATTTTGAAATTGTAAAATGCTTTGTAAATGCTAAAGGCCCATTAGGAATTATGCCTCATGACTTTGGTTCCATGTTTCCTTATCATTAAAATGAGAGAGTTGCACTAGATGGTCTCATAAGTGCCTGCCAGGTCCCGATTTTTTGCTGTATGTCGCTGTTCCCTGGTTTTGGATCACTAAGCTCTCAGAATCTCACCCTCCTCCCTCGTGGGTTTCGGCAACATGTTGTCAGCAGTCCCCTCATTAGATTGCTTTGGGCGTCTGGAGTAACTGGGGTTGATTTAGTCTGTGTGCAAGACGGCCTGCTCTTTAGCTCTAAATAGAGAGAGCTATATAGCTGCCATCAAGCCAACTCTGACTCATGGTGACGTTATGTACAACAGAACCAAACATTGCCTGGTCCTGTGTCGTCCTCATGATTGCTGGCACATTTGGTCCATTGTTTCAGCTATTGTGCCGATGCATCTCACCAAGGGTCTCCCTTGCCCCCGCTGGCCCTCTATTTCACTGAATATGATGTCCTCCTCCAGTGATTGATCCCTTCTGATGAAGTGCGCAAAGCAAGCAAGTTGGACAATGTTCTGTTACGAGCCATTAGATTTTCATTAACTAATTTTCAATGAAAATTAGTCTGTCTTAGTCTGGAAGCTCTACTGAAACCTGTACACCGTGGGTGACCCTGTTGGTATTTGAAATACTAGGGGCATAGCTTCCAGCATCACAGCAACACACAAGCCACCACAGGACAACAAACTGATAGATGAGTGGTGGAGTACTAAACACACAGGATGACTTTCCTTTTTGCTAACCTCACATGAGGCTTGATTAGAAGTTAGCAAATATCTTTAATGACTAATATTACTTGAGAACTTGCCAGTGCCTGCTGTTTCTTAGAGAAAGCTATTTAACCAAAGGACTAAAGCCTGTGATTCTTGGTCACTTTCATTCTCTAATTTTTCTTTGGATTCTGATGGCTTTAAAACTTCTTCTTTCTTCCTGCCCTCCATCCCTTTCCTTCCTTCTTGTTCCTCTTGCCTTTTAAGTAATTTTGTTTCTACTGTATATATCAGCATGTATCTAATCTATTGGATCTTGCTATATCACATCTTCAAAATAACTAGGTAAAAATGTGATTTCCCTTATTGCCTTGTTTAATTATTTTTGTTCTACATTTTAAAAAGATTTTTATGGTGCTTTTTTTTTTTAGGCTTAATTTACATGGAATAAAATGCACTCAAGAAGTAATTTTTTTTTTTTAATTTTTTTAAATTGTTGTAATTAAATGAAGTTTACATTTCAAGTTAGTCTCCCATACAAAAAAATTTTTTTTTACAAATATTGGTATGAGACCCTAATTGCTCACCCCATTCTGCAACAGCACACTCCTTCTTTCCGCCCCTGACTCCCCATGACCATTCAGTCAGCTCCTAACTCTCTCTGCCTTCCCATCTCACCTCTGGACAGAAGCTGCCCCTTTGGTCTCTTGTATCTACTTGACTAAGAGACACACTCTTCACGAGTATCACTTTATGTCCCACAGTCCAGTCCAATCCCTGTCTGAAGAGTTGGCCTCAGAAATTGTTTTAGTTCTGGGCTGATAGAGAGTCCAGGGGCCATGATTTCCGGGGTGCCTCCAGTCTCAGTCAGACCATTAAGTCTGGTCTTCTTACTAGAATTTGAGTTCTGCACCCCATCCTTCTACTGCTCCTTCAGGGACCCTCTGTTGTGTTCCCTGTCAGGGCAGTCATTGGTGGTAGCTGGGCACCATTCAGTTCTTCTGGTCTCAGGCTGATGAAGTCTCTGGTTTATGTGGCCCTTTCTGTCTCTTGGGCTAATACTTTGCTTGTGTCTTTGGTGTTCTTCATTCTCCTTTACTCCAGATGGTTGGGACCATCTCAGATGGCCACTTGCAAGCTTTTAAGACCCCAGACGCCACTCACCAAAGTAGGATGCAGAACATTTTCTTAATAAGCTTTGTCATGCCAGTTGACCTAGATGTCCCCTGAAAGCATGGTCCCCAGACCCCTATCCCTGCTACTCTGTCTCTCAAAGTGTTTGATTGTATTCAGGAAACTTCTTAGCTTTGGTTTAGTCCAGTTGTACTGACTTCCCCTGTAGTGTGTGCTGTCCTTCCCTTCACCTAAGATAATTTTTATCTACTATCTAGTTAGTAAATAACCCTCACCCTCTTTCCCCACCCTCCTAACCATCAAAAAATGTTTTCTTCTGTGTTTAAACCTTTTCTTGAGTTCTTATAATAGTAATCTCATACAATATTTGTCCTTCTGTGACTGACTAAATTCACTCAGCATAATGACCTCCACCTCCCTCCATGTTATAAGATGTTTCATGGCTTCATCGTTGTTCTTTATCGTTGCATAGTATTCCATTGTGTGGATATACCACAATTTGTTTATCCATTCATCTGTTGATGGGCGCCTAGGTTGTTTCCATCTTTTTGCTATCATGAGCAGTGCTGCAGTGAAAATGGGTGTGCATATATCTATTTGTGTGATGGCTCTTATTTCTCTAGGGTATATTCCAAGAAGAGGGATAGCTGGATCATATGGTACTTCTATTTCTAGCTTTTTAAGGAAGTGCCAAATTGATTTCCAAAGTGGTTGTACCATTTTACATTCCCACCAACAGTGTATAAGTATTCCAGTCTCTCCACACCCTCTCCAGCATTTATTATTTTGTGTTTTTTGGATTAATGCTAGCCTTGTTGGGGTGAGATGATATCTCATTGTAGTTTTGATCTGCAATTCTCTAATGGCTAATGATCGTGAGCATTTCTTCATGTGCCTGTTAGCTGCTTGAATATCTTCTTTGGCAAAATGCCTATTCATATCCTTTGCCCATTTTTTAATTGGGTTATTTGTCTTTTTGTTGTTGAGGTTTTGCAGTATCTTGTAGATTTTAGAGATTAGACGCTGATCGGATTTGTCATAGCCAAAACATTTTTCCCAGTCTATAGGTTGTCTTTTTACTCTTTTGGTGAAGTCTTCTGACGAACATAAGTATTTGATTTTTAGGAGCTCCCATTTATCTAGTGTCTCTTCTGTTGCTTGTGCATTGTTATTTAGGGTCTGTATTGTGTTTACGCCATGTATTAGGGCTACTAGCGTTGCCCCCTTTTTTTTTTCCATGACCTTTATTGTTTTCGATTTTATATTTAAGTCTTTGATCCATTTTGAGTTAGTTTTTGTACATGGTGTGAGGTATAAGTCTTGTTCCAGTTTTTTGCATATAGATATCAAATTATCCCAGCACCATTTGTTAAAGAGACTGTCTTTTCCCCAATTAATGGACTTTGGGCCTTTGTCAAATATTAGCTGCTCATAGGTGGATGAGCTTATATCTGGATTGTCAACTCTGTTCCATTGGTGTATGTATCTGTTGTTGTACCAGTACCTGGCTGTTCTGACTACTGTGGCAGTATAATAGGTCTTAAAATCAGGTAATGTAAGGCCTCCCACTTTGATCTTCTTCTTGAGTAATGCTTTATTTATTTGGGGCCTCTTCCCTTTCCATATGAAGTTGGTGATTTGTTTCTCCATCTCATTAAAAAATGCTGCTGGAATTTGGATTGGGATTGCATTGTATCTACAGATTGCTTTGGGTAGAATTGACATTTTCACTATGTTGAGACTACCTATGCATGAGCAAGGTATATTTTTCCACTTATGCAGGTCTCTTTTAGTTTCTTGCAGTAGTGTCTTGTAGTTTTCTCTGTATAGATCTTTTACATCTCTGGTTAGATGTATTCCTAAGTGTTTTATCTTCTTGGGGGCTATTGTAAATGGTATTGATTTGGTGACTTCCTCTGCAAGGTTCTCTTTGTTGATGTAAAGGAATCCAATTGATTTTTGTATGTTTATCTTGTATCTTGAAACTTTGCTGAAATCTTCTGTTAGTTCCAGTAGTTTTCTTGTGGATTCTTTGGGGTTTTCTGTGTATAGGATCATATCATCTGCGAACAGACATACTTTGACTTCTTCCCTACCTATCTAGATATGCTTTATTTCTTTTTCTAGCCTAATTGCTCTAACTAGGACCTGCAGCACAATGTCGAATAATAGTGGTGATAGGTGATAGAATGCACCCTTGTCTGGTTCCTGTTCTCAAGCGGAATGCTTTCAAAGTCTCTCCAGTTAAGATGATGTTGGCTGTTGGTTTTGTATAAATGCGCTAATCATACTGAGGAATTTCCCTTCTATTCCTATTTGATTGAGAGTTTTTATCATGAATGGGTGTTGGACTTCGTCAAATGCCTTTTCTTCATTGTTTGATAAGATCATGTGGTTCTTGTCTTTTGTTTTATTAATGTGATGGATTACATTGATTTTTTTTTCTAATGTTGAACCATCCCTGCATACCTGGTATAAATCCCACTTGGTCATGGTGAATTATTTTTTTGATATGTTGCTGAATTCTATTGGCTAGAATTTTGTTGAGGATTTTTGCGTCAATGTTCATGAGAGATAGCGGTCTGTAATTTTCTTTTTTTGTGGTGTCTTTACCTGGTTTTGGTATCAGGGTTATGCTGGCTTCATAGAATGAGTTTGGGAGTATTCCATCCTTTTCTACGCTCTGAAATACCTTTAGTAGAAGTCGTGTTAGCTCTTCTCTGAAAGTTTGGTAGAATTCTCCAGTGAAGCCATCCGGGCCAGGGCTTTTCTTGTTGGGACTTTTTTAATAACCTTTTCAGTCTCTTCTTTTGTTATAGGTTTATTTAGTTGTTCTACCTCTGTTTGTGTTAATTTAGGTAGGTAGTGAGTTTCTAGAAATTTGTCCATTTCCTCTAGGTTTTCAAATTTGTCAGAGTGCAATTTTTCATAGTAATCTGTTATTATTCTTTTAATTTCAGTTGGGTCTCTTGTGATATCACCCATCTCATTTCTTATAAGGGTTATCTGCTTCCTCTCCTGTTTTTCTTTTGCCACTTTGGCCAATGGTTTATCAATTTTGTTGATCTTTTCAAAGAACCAGCCTTTGGACTGGTTAACTCTTTCAATTGTTTTTCTATTCTCTATTTCATTTAATTCTGCTCTAATTCTTTTTTTGTTTGTTTGTTTGTTTGTGTTAATGAAGAGAAGTTTATTTCCTCATAGTCAAAGTAGGCTAAAAGTCCAAATTCAGGGCCTCAGCTACAGTGGAAGTCTTTTTCTCTCTGTTGGCCTTCTTCTCTTCAGTGTTCCCGAGACTAGGAGTTTCTCTGCACAGGAACCCCAGTCCAAAGGACGCGCTCTGCTTCTGGCACTGCTTTCTTGATGGTATGAGGTTCCCCCGTGTCACTGCTCACTTCTGTCTTTTATATCTCAAGAGATTGCCTCAGGACACAATCCAGTCTTGTAGATCCAGTTCTGCCTTACAAACACAACTGCCACCCATTGTCCCTCATTAACATCATAGAGGCAGGATTTACAACATATAGGAAAATCACACAGTACCAGGAATCATGGCCCAGCCAAACTGATATACACATTTTTGGGGGGACATAATTCAAACCATGACATTCTACCCTTTGGCCCCTCCAAAATCACATCCTTGCAACATGGAAAACATATTCACCCCATCATATCATAGCAAAAGTCTTAACTCCAAGTCCAAAATCCAAAAATTCCTCTTCATTTGTGAAATCTAGAATACAAGTTATTTACTTCCAAAGGTACAATGGCAGAACAGGCACAAGCTAGACATTTCCATTACAAATGGGAGAAACTGCAGGGAAAGAAGTGATAACAGGCACCAACCAAATTAGTAGAACACATTACATTAGCCCTCAAGGCTTTGAAAATAATCTTCTGTTCTCTGAGACAGTTTACACAATAACCCTGCCCTTCAGACTCTAGGTATTGGCCACAGTCTCTGGATTTTGAGTGGAGGTCCTTCAGCCCTGGGCTTCTGCTCCACCTTCCAGGCCCACTGGGACAGCAACTCTGCTCCCTTGGCTTTAGGCGCACCATTCTCCTAGTCCATCGGAGTGACAACTCCACCCTGAGAAACACCAGAGGCCATGGCTCCACCCTTTGAAACCCCTGAGGTCATGGCCATACCTTTTGAGGCTAAAGCAGCTAGGCTTCTTGTGTCCCTTGTCTCTTCAGCTTCTGCTTCCTATGGCCTCTCAGCCCTCAGGCCTCACGCCCACATCTGCCCTGCTGGGGCAAGTGTTCCAAAGCTCAGTAGCTCTGCAGGTAAGTGCCCGGAGGCACTCCATTCCACCAGGAAGCCTTCTGCGCACAGGCACTCAGCTCCTGGGTCCGCAAGCCTAGCTCCACCGATAAGTGCTCAGAGTAACCCGACTACACCAGGAAGCCTCCTGCTCACAGGCATTCAGCTCTCTCACTCCATGGGTCGGCTCCAGTGCCATCTTTCACCCGTCTCCTGGTTCTGCCGCTGTAGGTTCTCTGCTGCTGGTGGTCGTCTGTCACTGCCACACGTCTATCCATTCACAGTTTTAAAATCTATCCATTCACAGTTTTAAAACTGCTTCCACATTTTAGGTATCTGTTAGAGCAGCACCCCACTCTCGGTACCAAATTCTGTCATAGTTATCTAGTGCTGCTACAACATAAATATCACAAGTGGATGGTTTTAATGAAGAGAAGTTTATTTCCTCATAGTCAAAGTAGGCTAAAAGTCCAAATTCAGGGCAACAGCTACAGGGGAAGCCTTTTTCTCTCTGTCGGCCTTCTTCTCTTCAGTGTTCCCGAGACTAGGAGCTTCTCTGCACAGGGACCCTGGTCCAAAGGATGCGTTCTGCTCCTGACACTGCTTTCTTGATGGTATGAGGTCCCCTCTGCTCTAATTCTTATTATTTCCTTCCTTCTGCCACCTGTAGTCTTCTTTTGCTGCTCTTTTTCTACTTGTTCCAGTTGTAGGGTTAATGCTTTGATTATGACACTTTCTTATTTTTGGATGTGTGCATTTATTGCTATAAACTGACCTCTGAGCACTGCTTTTGCTGTGTCCCAAAGGTTCTGGTAGGATGTGTTTTCATTCTTGTTTGATTCTATGAATTTCTTTATTCCATCCTTAATTTCTTCTATAACCCAGTAGTTTTTGAGCCAGGTATTGTTCAGTTTCCATGTGTTTGATT
This sequence comes from Dugong dugon, assembly GCA_030035585.1. Lineage (NCBI taxonomy): Eukaryota > Metazoa > Chordata > Mammalia > Sirenia > Dugongidae > Dugong > Dugong dugon. The sequence goes on from CM057462.1 coordinate 162,238,700, forward strand.
TTTTTTTTTCCCTTGCTTTTTCTGTTGTTGATTTCCACTTTTATGGTTTTATGGGCAAAAAGATGCTTTGTAATATTTCGATTGTTTTGGATTTTGTTAAGGTTTGCTTTATGGCCTAATATGTGGTCTCTTCTGGAGAATGTTCCATGTGCGATGGAAAAGAAAGTATACTTGGCTGCTGTTGGGTGCAGAGTTTGGTATATGTCTATGAGATCAAGTTGGTTGATTGTAGCATTTCGCTCTTCTGTGTTTTTGTTGCGCTTCTTTCTGGATGTTCTGTCCTTCACCAAAAGTGGTGTGTTTGAGTCTCCTACTACTATTGTGGAGCTGTCTATCTCTCTTCTGAGCTGTTAGAGTTTGTTTTATGTATTTTGGAGCCCTATTTTTGGGTGTGTAAATATTTATTATAGTTATGCCTCCTGGTGTATTGAGCCTTTAATCATTATATAATGCCCTTCCTTATCCTTTGTGGTGGATTTTACTTTAAAGTCTATTTAGTCAAAGATTAATATTGCTACTTCTGCTCTTTTTTGAGTGTTGCTTGCTTGACATATTTTTTTCCATCCTTTGAGTTTTAGCCTGTTTGTGTCTTTAAGTCTAAGGTGCGTCTCTTGTAGGCAGCATATAGATGAATCATGCTTTTTTATCCAATTTGCCACTCTCTGTCTCTTTATTGGTGCATTAAGTCCGTTTACATTCAGCATAATTATTGATAGGCATGAGTTATTGCTGTCATCCTGCTATCTCTTTTCGTGTGTTGTTCACCGTTTCTTTGTTCCCCTTAATTTTCTGTGCTGAGTCGTTTTTCCTTATGTATTTTTTTTTCCTCTTTTTCATTGTTGTAGATTTTGTGTTTGCTGGGTCTTTATGTTTTTCTACTTTTTAATTTTGATTTGTAGGATTGTTAGATTCCTTTGTGGTTACCTTAATATTTACCCCTATTTTTTTAAGTTTATACCAGACTTTTATTAGTTTATATTGCCTTAACTTCCCCTCCATATGAAAAATCTATGTCTGCATTTTTTAAGTCCCTCTTTTTTGTTTTAATTTTGTCCTTTTTTACATATTGATATCTGTTTCCCTATTTTCAATGTTTTAGCTTTGATTTATTTTTGATTTCCTTATCTGGCTTGATATCTGGTTGCCCTGTCTTGTGTTCTAGTCTTGTGTTGTTATCTGGTGTTATTGATTATCTAACAGTAGGACTCCCTTTAGTATTTCTTGTAATTTTGGTTTTTTTTTTTTTTGCAAATTCCCTGAACTTCTGTTTATCTGGAAATGCTCTAATTTCGCCATCATATTTGAGAGACAGTTTTGCTGGGTATACAATTCTTGGCTGGCAGTTATTTTCCTTCAAGGCTTTATATATGACATCCCATTGCCTTCTGGCCTGCATGGTTTCTGCGGAGTAGTCCGAGCTTATTCTAATTGACTCTCTTTTGTAGATGACTTTTGTTTTATCCCTAGCTGCTCTTAAAATTCTCTCTTTATCTCTGGTTTTGGTAAGTTTGATTATAATATGTCTTGGTGACCTTCTTTTGGGATCTACCTTATGTGAGTTTCAATGAGCATCTTGGATAGATAGCCTCTCATCTTTCATGATATCAGGGAAGTTTTCTGTCAACAAATCTTCAAGAATTTTCTCTGTATTTTCTCCTATCCCCCCCTGTTCTGGTACTCCAGTCACTCATAGGTTATTTCTCTTGATAGAGTCCCACATGACTCTTAGAGTTTCTTCATTCTTTTTAATTCTTTTATCTGATTTTTCCTCAAATAAGTTGGTGTCAAGAGCTTTTCTTCAATGTCACTAATTCTAACTTCTACTGCCTCAATTCTGCTTCTATGACTTTCTATTGGGTTGTCTAATTCTGAAATTTTATTGTTAACCTTCTGGATTTCTGATTGCTGTCTCTCTATAGATTCTTGCAGCCTATGAAATTTGTCATTATGTTCTTGAATAACTTTTTTAAGTTCTGCTACTACTTTGTGTGTTCTCTGGATGTTTCCGCATTATGTCGAATTTCCTTTCTTATTTCTAGGAGAGTTCTCTATGTTAATCTTTTGTATTCTGCCTCTGGTAATTCCAAGAAATTCTCTTCCTCAAGAGAATTTATTGATTCTTTATTTTGGGAGCTTGCTGAAGCCATCATGGACTGAGTCTTTATGTCATTTGATATTGACTGTTGTCTCTGAGCCATCAATAAGTTATTATAATTTTATTTTATATTTGTTTAGTGAGTCCTAGCTTCTTGTTTTGTTTTATTTTGATATGCCCCAATAAGCTGCACGTGTGCACTAGTTTGATTATTGACACCTTTGAAGCTCTAAAGTCCTGTCACCAGGTAGTTAGTTCTGTAACTAAGTATGTGCCCACAGGAATTCCGTTAAATTTTCCCATATGGGTTCAGCTCAGGTGACGAGGCTGTCAGTCACCAAGTGTGTGGTGCAGGCTCTCACCTACAGTCTTAGAGAGGCATGCGTGATTGGTGCAGGCACTGGACTCTGGCTGTGGTAGGGGATCACATGCTGAGCCAGGCAGGGGGCTGACAGCTGCCCCTGAGAGTCTGAAAAGAAAGTGTGTCCCTATACCCTAGGTCGAGTAGGTAGGTGAGTTTTGCAGCTGGTCTATGAGCACCTCACTCTGTTGGCTGTAAAGACTTGAGGGCAGCACTTTTTCTTGGACTGCTGTAGCAGGTAACTAGGAGGTTAGGTGATGTCACCAGTCCTCAAGCCCCTGTTGCAGATAGATAAAAGTGCCTACTTAAGGGACAGGGCTGTTTCGAGGGTCACCAGCCTGCCACTTCACAGCTGAAACAGTTGAAGTTAAACATCAGATGTTTGCCCTGTTGTACTGTGTTAGTGAGGGCTAATGCTGTTGAGATGAGTCCTCACAAGTCTATACAGGGGTGTAAGGCATTCAGAGTCTGTGGACCCGTTATGCCTGTGTCTAGCAAAGGATCTGTGCCAACCCTGTGTTCCCGGCTTAGGGGAGCCAGTAGCTTATTTGTTCCCTCTCCAAGGCCAGGAAAGTGGGTCAGGGTGACTTTTGGGGTCTACTTCCAGCCCAGAGGACTCCCGGTGTAGAGTGCGGAGGGAGGAGGTAAAAGGGGGAGAGGTTTTTCTCAAATGGGCTTTTTTTTGTTTTTAAATCCCCATGAAAGGCTGCATGCATGTACTTATCTTTAGTCACTTGGGAGCTGCTTTTCACTGGTTCAGAGTGTGCAAGCAGAATCTCTGCTGCCGGATCTCTCTTGATGTGGAAACTGCTTTCCGAGTGCATGCAGGGCTGTTTGTCTGCTTCACTGCAGACCTGGCGCGGATGAGGAGTTGCCGTATGGCTGAAGAGTTGCCATCCCATCGCCGCCGCTATGGTGCTGCTGGCTTCTTCCAAACTGTCTCCTTCTCCTCCCGCCAGTCTGATTCTTCAACTTTGCCTCGTTCAGGGCTCCCAGATATTCATATAGAATCTAATCTCTTGTTTCTCCAGGTCTTTGTGGTAAGAGGGATATAGGAAGCATCTTACTACACCGCCATCTTGACTCTGCCCCCAGCTTGGTGAATTTTGACAAATGAATGCACCTGTGTAACAATGACCCTACTCAAGATAGCAAACATTTCTATCATCCCAGAAAATTCTCTCTTGCCCCTTTCTAGTGAGTCCCCAACAGCAAGGCAACAACTATTCTGACTTCTATCACCATAGGTAAATTTTGCCATGTAAAAAAACTTCATATGGATGAAAAAATGTGGTATGTATCTTTTATTTCTGGCTTCTTTCAATCAACATAATGTTTTTGTAATTCATTCACATTTTTGCCTGTATTAACAGTTCACTGTTTTATATTGCTGAGTTATATTCCATTATAAGAATATAGCACAGTTTAAAAAAATTATTCATTCTCTGTAGAAGAGTACTTTGACTATTTCCAGTTTCTTATTAAATCTGCTATGATCTTTTTTTTTTTTTTACAAGTCTGTTGGTGGACATATATTTTGTTTTATACCTAGAAATGGGATTTCTGGGTCATGGGATACGTGTACATATAAGTTTACTGGAAACTGCCAAGCTGTTTCCCAGACCATTTTACACTTCCACCAACAGTGCCTCAGGATTGCAAGTGCTCTACATCCTTGATAACACTTGGCATTTTCAGTCTTTTATTATTGTTTGTCTTAATCCAAAAATCAAGATATTCATCTCATGTGCTGTAACTTATCACAGAGTAAGGGAATAAAAACTGCACCCCGCCATGAGCCAGCCCTTCGTAAGGAGATAATTCATATCTGGGAGAATCACCACCCCTTTCTGGGTCTAAGTTCCTTCATCTTCAAAATACTGGGGTTGGAGTGGATGATTACTGAGGTTCTATCTAATTCAAAGTGTAGTGGTTGGGTGCATAGGCTTTGACATCAAACATTTAGGTTCTCACTAGGCTCTGCCATAGACAGACACACCATGCCATCCCTCTGCAGCAAAAACCCCAAAAACTAAGTAAAATAGATATAAACATCAATCCTGGAAACCTAAGCATCAAATGAAGGGATAACTAGATCAAACACCAAGCGGAAGAAGAAACTGAAGGAAAACAGAGAATGAGGAGAAATATGGAGTGGTTTTCCCTTCCAGCTAACACTGCACAGTGTCGCCAACTGGGAGCACAGCCAGCAACAACCCCAGATAGGGAGTACAGAAAGGCAACTTCACGGAGCTCCCAACAGAAGACAGAGTACCCAGTAACCACAGAAAGAAGCTTCTTCACCCCTCACCCTTCTGTCCCAAACACCCCCTCCACCCTTTCCCACCCTGCTACACCACACTACCTTGGCTAGAGTGCCACTGGCCTGCCACCAGCTTCGGTCTGCCCTGCTCCCACCTGCTTGTTCCTGCTGTGCTATTTTTTTCTTGTTTCCCTTTCTTCCTTTTTATCTCCTTCCTACCTAGCCCTGTATGCTACCTCTACCCTTTACCACTGGGTTACACTGTACCAGCTTGGGTAGAGAGCCACTGGCCTGCTGCCACCCCACATCTGCTCCATTCCTGCCTGCTGGCTCCCACCGTGCCATTCCCCCACCCCTTCCTTTTATTTCTCCCTCCCACCTAGCCAAGTATGCCACTTCCCCCTTCCTGCCAGGCCACACCACACTGCTGTAGCTAGAGAGTCACTGAAACACCACCACCCCAGGTCCACCCCACCTCCACCAGCTGGCTCCTACCACACCATTTTTTTCTTTTCTTTTTCTGTTTCCTCCTTTTCTTCCTCTTTCCCACCTAGCCCTGTACACCACCTCCCCTCTCTTCCTGCTGGATCCCACCACGCTGCTGTGGCTACAGAGTCACTGGTGCACCAGCCCACTGCTGGCCTGGGTCCACCCACCCCCAGCTGCAGCCGCTACCATATTGCTGTTATGTTTTTCTCTCTTCTCTTTTTCCCTCCCACCTAGCCCTGTACACCAACTTCCCCTCTTCACGCTGGACCTTGCCACACTTCTATGGCTAGAGAGCCACTGTCTCACTGGCCTGCTGCTGTTCTGGGTCTGCCCTGCCCCCACTCACCAATTCCCACTGCACTGCCATTTATTTTATTATGTTTTTCCTTTATTTTCTTTCTTTTCTCTATACCTCCCATCTTGCTCCATTTGCAACCTCCCCCCACTTCATGCTGTCCCCGAGGTCCTCCCTGCCCCCACTCGCCAACTACCATTTTTTTCTTTCTCTTTTCTTTTCCTTCTCCCACCCACCTAGACCTGTACACCCCCCTATCTTTCCCACTGGCCCTTGCCATGCTGCCACACCTAGAAACTCCCCAGTACTCAGGCCAGCCACCACACAGGGCCTGCACTGCCCTTCCTCCCCCGCCATTTGACAAACTGCTGAATTGTGGGGAAACAAGCCCATAAAACACTCCCCGTCCAACACCCAAGCCTATCTTATGAGGATTGTGAATGCTCCCACACCACTGGACCAATATCGAGAGGCAGACAGTGCCTGCCAAGTCATCCTCAGCCACCTCGTCAAACTACTATACAACAAAGCAGGCTGACCCTGACTTCTGCTGCCCTGCACTCCCAGACAAGGTGGTGAGAGCTATCTTACCTACAGATGACTAAGCAGCAAAGCACACCTGGCTCACTTACCTTGACATATCAAAACAAAACAAGGAAGTTGGACAAAACAAATGAACACACAATCAATAAATAAAGAAAATAATACATTAATGTCTCTGAGGCAGGAGAAAATATCAAAACATATAAAAAATCAGGACAAGATGGCTCCAGCAAGTGATGAAAATAAAGAATCAGATGACCTGCCAGTAGAAGAAAAGGCAGTGGAACTACCTGATATGGAATTCAAAAGACTAAGATTTAGGATTCTCCAAGACATTAGGAAAGATATTAAGAAAAACACAGACAAAAGGAAGGAAAAAATAGACAAAATCATGGAAAGCACAGACAAAACCAATGAAAACATAGCCAAAAATCAAGGAAAACACAGACAAAGCAATAGAAGAATTCAGGAAAATAATACAAGAACAAAATGTCAAAATAAATAAACAAATACAAATCGTACAAAAACAGCAATTAGAAATCCAAAAGATAAACAACAAAACTTCAGATATGGACAACTCAACAGATGGTTTTAGGAGCAAATTTGAAACAATGGAAGACAGAATCAGTGAGACTGAAGACAAATCCATGAACACCACCTTGTTGGAGGAAAAAAATCAGAAAAAAGAATGAAGAAAAATGAAGAAAGCCTAAGAACGACGTGGGACACAATCAAGAGCAAAAATTTGCACATAGAAGATTGTTGAAGATTTGCTGGTAGAAAATTTCCCAAATATTATGAAAGATGAAAAGCTGACCATCCAAGAAGCTCAACAAATCCCATATAGGATAGATTCCAAAAGAAAGTCACCAAGTCATAGCATAATCACAGTTGCCAAAATCAAAGACAAAGAAAGAATCCTGAGAGCATCTTGAGACAAACGAAAAATCACTTATAAAGGGGAAACAATAAGACTAAGCTGTGATTACTTGGCAGACTATGCAGGCACAAAGGCAATGGAATGGCCTATATAAAACCTTGAAAAAAAAACCTGACAACCAAGAATAATATATCCTGCAAAACTCTCTCTCAAATACAATGGAAAAATCAGGACACCACCAGATAAACTGAAATTAAAGGAATTTGTAAAAACCAAACCAAACTTACAAGAAATATTAAAGGGAGTCTTTTGGTCAGAGAACTGACAACAAAATGAGTTTAGGTCACAGGACAGCATCAGCCATATACCAACCTAGGTAAAGAACTCTCAAGAAAAAAAAAAAAGCTAAAAGACTTAAAACAGGGAAACAGAGACATCAATCTGTAAATGATGACAACATTAAAACAATAAAAGGGGGAATAGGGGTGGGACCAAGATGGCAGAGTAGTCAGACGCTTCCTGTAGTCCCTCTTACAACCAAAAACCTGTTGCTGTAGAGTCGATTCTGACTCATAGTAACCCTACAGGACAGAGTAGAACTGCCACATAGAGTTTCCAAGGAGCACCTGGTGGATTTGAACCGCCAACCTTTTGGTTAGCAGCCATAACTCTTAACCACTACACCACCAGAGTTTCCCTTCTTACAACAAAGACCTGAAAAAACAAGTGAATCGATTGTACATGACAATCTAGGAGCCCTGAACATCAAAGGCAAAGTTGAGGAGTTGGATTGAGTGGCAGGGGGATGGAAAGACAGTTCAGAAGCAGCAAGGAATTACCAGCCCTGACCCGGTGGAAGCTGACACCCTTCAGGCTGGATTGGCTGGTGTGTGCAATGAGGCACACAGTGGCACTCGGGAGGCATTTTCCACATTGGGAGAGACCAGAGGCAGAGAGTCTACTCGGGTCATCTGAACCAGTGACTAGTGGTGCTCAATCAGCAAAAGATAAGTACATGCATCTGACCTACCGTCCAGATCAAAAAACACCCTCTTGGGGAAAAACCTCTCTCCCATTTATCTGCTCCCTCCCAGGCCAGATTTGGTGACTATCAAGTCCCCTGGGCCAGCAGTAGGATCCATCAGTCACCCTAAGCCATTCTCCCAGCCTTGGAGAGGGAACAAATTAACAAACAAGAAAAAAAAATCTGCCAGCTCCCCTAAGCCAGGAACTCAGGGTAGGCACAACTCTTTTACCTAGGCACAGGCATAAGGGGTCCACAGACTTTGAATGGCTTTCACCCCTGCATAGACCTGTGTGGGCCCATTTCAACAGCATAGGCCCTAATTACCACAGTACAACAGGGTAAAGACCTGAAGCCTAACTTTAACTGTATCAGCTATATGATGAAGTGGTAGGTCCATGACATTTGACACTGCTTTGTCATTTAAGCAGGGTCCTCACCTATCCACATCAGGCTCCAGCTACACCACCTGTCCACCTGTAATAGGGGTTCAAGAATAAATAGTGTCTCCCAGTCCTCACAGCCAACAGCATTGGGGGCCTATAGTCTAGCTGCAAAACCCATCCCCCTATGTGCTCTAAGGAATAGGGACACACATTCTTCCCAGACACTCAGGGGCAGCTGTCAGGGCCCTAGCTCAGCAAGTGACACCCTATGTGAGCCAGACACCTGTGCCTACACCAATCACCCCCGCCCATCTAGGACTGTAGCTGAGAGCCTGTACCACACACTTGGTGACCGACTACCTGAACACCTGAGCCGAACGCATACAAAAAAAGTAAACACACCTCTGAGCTCACATACCTAGTAACAGATCTAACCACCTGTTGACAAGATGTTAGAGCTTCACAGTCTCCAATAATCAAACTAGCTCACATAAGCAGCCTATTTGGGCATATCAAACAAAACAAGAAGCTAGGACACAGTAAACAAGCATAAAATAAATAAATATAATAACTTACTGATGGCTTGGAGACAACAGTGAATATCAAATGACATAAAGAGGCAGATCATGATGGCTTCAGCAAGCAAACAAAACAGAGAATCAAGAAATTTTCCAGAGGACAAGAACTTCTTGGAATTACAGGAGGTAGAATACAAAAGATTAATATACAAAACTCTTCAAAATGCAGACCGAGCCAAGGAACACACAGACAAAGAATAGAGGCTCTTAAGAAGGCTATTCAAGAGCATAAAGACAAATTTTGCAGACTGCAAGAATCCATAGAGACACTGCAATCAAAAATCCAGAAGATTAACAATAAAATTTCAGAATTAGACAACTCAATAGAAAGTCATAGGAGCAGAATTGAGGCAATAGAAGTCAGAATTAGTGAGGCTGAAGATAAAGCACTTGACACCAACTTATATGAGGAAAAATCAGATAAAAGAATTTTAAAAAATGAAGAATCCCTAAGAATTATATGTGACTCTATTAAGCATAATAACCTACGAGTGATTGGAGTAGGAGAACAGGGGGGATAACAGGAAATACTGAGAGAATTGTTGAAGATTTGTTGGCAGAAAACTTCCCTGATATAATGAAAGATGAGAAGATATTTATCCAGGAAGCTGATCGAACCCCACAGAAGGTAGATCCCAAAAGAAAGTCACCAAGACGTACTGTATTCAAACTTGCCAAAACCAAAGATAAAGAGAGAATTTTAAGAGTGGCTAGTAACAAATGTAAAGTCACCTACAAAGGAGAGTCAATAACAAATAAGCTTGGACTCTCAACAGAAACTATGCAGGCTAGAAGGAAATGGGATGACATATATAAAGCCTTAAAGGAAAAAAATTGGCAGCCAAGAATTATATATCCAGCAAAACTGTCTGTCAAATATGATGGCAAAATTAGGGCATTTCCAGATAAACAGAAGTTCAGGGAATTTTCAAAAACCAAACCAAAATTGCAAGAAATACTAAAGGGAGTCCTCCAGTTATAAAATCAATAATATCAGATAACAACCCAAGACTAGAACATAGGACAGAGCAACCAGATATCAACCTAGTTAGGAAGTTACAAAAATAAATCAAAGCTAAAACACTGAAAATAGGGAAACAGAGATCTCAATATGTAAAAGATGACAACATTAAAACAAAAAAGAGAAATTAAAAAATGTAGTCATAGATCTTTCATATGGAGAGGCAGTCAAGGTGATATAAAGATAAAAAAGACTGGTATAAACTTAGAAAAATAGGAGTAAATATTAAGTTAACCAAAAAGGAAACTAATAATGCTACACATCAAAATAAAAAACAAGAAAAACATAAAGACTCAGCAAATACAAAATCAACAACAATGAAAAAGACAAAAAGAAAATACATAAAAAAGACTCAGCACAGAAAATTAAGTGGAACAAAGAAACTTGCAGCAACACAAAAAAAAGACATCAAAATGACAGCGCTAAACTCATACCTATCAATAATTATGCTGAATGTAAATAGACTAAATGCACCAATTATGAGACAGAGTGGCAGAATGGATAAAAAAATCACGATCGGTCTATATGTTGCCTACCAGAGACACACCTTAGACTTAAAGACACAAACTAAACTGCAAAGGATGGAAAAATATATATCAAAAAGAGCAAGAGTGGCAATATTAATCTCTGTCTAAATAGACTTTAAAGCAAAACCCAGCACAAAGAATAAGGAAGGACACTATATAATGATTAAAAGGTCAACACACCAGGAGGACATAATCATAATAAATATTTACACACCCAACAACAGGGTTCCAAAATACATAAAACAAAACAAACTCTAATAGCATTGGAAAGAGAAATAGACAGCTCCACAATAATAGTAGGAGACTTCAATACACCACTTTTGGTGAAGGACAGAAATTTCAGAAAGAAGCTCAGTAAAGACACAGAATATCTAAATGCCACAATCAACCAACTTGATCTCGTAGACATATACTGAACACTCCACTCAACAGCAGCCAAGTATACTTTCTTCTCCATTGCACGTGGATCGTTCTCCAGAAGAGACCATGTATTAGGTCATAAAGCAAGCCTTAACAGAATCCAAAGCATCAAAATGTTATGAAACATCTTTTTTGCCCATAAAGCCACAAAAGTAGAAATCAATAACAGAAAAAGCAAGGAAAAAAATCAAGCACATGGAAACTGAACAACACCTTGCTCAAAAACTACTGGGTTATAGAAGGAATTAAGGATGGAGAAACGAAATTCACAGAATCAAATGAGAATGAAAACACATCCTACTAGAACCTTTGGGTCACAGCAAAAGTGGTGCTTGGAGGTCAGTTTACAGCAATAAATGCACACATCCAAAAAGAAGAAAGGGCCATAATCAAAACATTAACCCTACAACTCAAATAAGTAGAAAGAGAGCAGTAAAAGAAGCCCTTGGGGGCCAGAAGAAAGGAAATAAGAAGAATTAGAGCAGAATTAAATGAAATAGAGAATAGAAAAACAATTGAAAGAGTTAACAAGACCAAAAGCTGGTTCTTTGAAAAGATCAAGAATATCGATACAGCATTGGCCAAACTGCTAAAGGAAAAACAGAGAGTAAGAAAATAAACTGAATAGGAAATGAGATGGGCAATATCACAACAGACCCAACTGTAATTAACAGAATCATAACAGAATACTATGAAAAGTTGTACTCTAACATATTTGAAAACCTAGAAGAAATGGACAAATTTCTAGAAACTTACTACCTACCTAAACAAAAACAAACACAGGTAGAACAACTAAATAAACCCATAACAAAAGAAGAGATTGAAAGTGTAATTAAAAAACTCCCAACAGAAAAAAAAGCCTTGGCCAGAACGGCTTCACTGGAGAATTCTATCAGACATTCAGAGAAGACTTAACACCATTACTACCAAAGGTATTTCAGAGCATAGAAAAGGATGGAATACATCCAAACTCATTCTATGAAGCCGGCATAACCCTGATACCAAACCAGGTAAAGACACCATAAAAAAAAGAAAATTATAGACTAATATCCCTCAAGAATATAGACGCAAAAATCCTCAACAAAATTCTAGCCAACAGACTTCAACAGCATATCAAAAAAATAATTCACCGTGATCAAGTGGGATTTATACCAGGTATTCAGGGATGATTCAACATTAGAAAAACAATCAATGTAATCCATCACACAAATAAAACTAAAGAGAAGAACTATATGATCTTATCAATTGATGCAGAAAAGGCATTTGGCAAAGTCCAACACCCATTCGTCATAAAAACTCTCAGTAAAGTAAGACTAGAAGGGAAATTCTTCAACATAATTAAGGGCATTTATACAAAGCCAACAGCCGACATCATCCTAAATAGAGAAAGTCTGAAAGCATTCCCCTTGAGAACGGGAACCAAAGATACCCTTTATCACCACTCTTATTCAACATTGTGCTAGAGGTCCTAGCCAGAGCAATTAGGCTAGAAAAAGAGATAAAGGGCAACCAAATTGGTAAGGAAGAAGTAAAAGTATCTCTATTTGCAGGTGATATGATCTTATACAGAGAAAACCCCAAAGAATCCACAAGAAAACTACCGAAACTACTAGAAGTTTTCAGCAAAGCATCCGGATACAAGATAAATATACAGAAATCAGTTGGATTCTTTTACACCAACACAGAGAACTTTGAAGAGGAAATCATCAAATCAATACCATTTACAATAGCCCCCAAGAAGATAAAATACTTAAGAATAAATCTAACCAGAGACGTAAAAGACCCGTACAATGAAAACTACAAGACACCACTGCAAGAAACCAAAAGAGAACTGCATAAGTGGAAAAACATACCTTGCTCATGGATAGGAAGACTCAACATTGTGAAAATATCAGTTCTACCCAAGGTGATCTACAGATACAATGGAATCCCAATCCAAATTCCAACAGCATTTTTTGATGAGATGGAGAAACAAATCACCACCTTCATATGGAAAGGGAAGAGGCCTCGGATAAGTAAAGCATTACTGAAGAAGAAGAAGAAAGTGGAAGCCATCACACTACCTGATTTTAGAACCTATTATACTACCATGATAGTCAAAACAGCTTGATACTGGTACAACAACACATACATAGACCAATGGAACAAAATTGAGATTCCAGAGGTAAATTTATCCACCTATGAACAGCTGATATTTGACAAAGGCCCAAAGTCTGCTAATTGGAGAAAAGACAGCCCCTTTAAAAAATGGTGCTGGCATAACTGGATATCCATCTGCAAAAAACTGAAACAAGATCCATACCACACACCATGCACAAAAATTAACTCAAAATGAATCAAAGATCTAAATATTAAATCGAAAATGATAAAGATCATGGAAGAAAAAATAGGGACAACACTAGGAGCCCTAATACATGGCATAAACAGAATACAAACCATAAGTAACGATTCACAATCACCGGAAGAGAAGCTAGATAACTGGGAGCTCCTAAAAATCAAACACTTATGCTCATCACAAGACTTTACCAAAAGAGTAAAAAGACAACCTACAGACTGGCAAAAAATTTTTGGTTATGACAAATCCGATTAGCATCTAATCTCTAAAATCTACAAGATATTGGAAAACCTCAACAATAAAAAGATAAATAATCCAATTTAAAAATGGGCAAAGGATATGAACACGCACTTCAGCAAAGAAGACATTTATGCAGCTAACAGACACATGAGGAAATGGTCACGATCATTAGCCATTAGAGAAAAGCAAATCAAAACTACAATGAGACACCATCTCACCCCAACAAGGCTAACATTAATCCAAAAAACACAAAATAATAAATGTTGGAGAGGTTGTGGAGAGCCTGGAACACTTATACACTGTTTGTGGGAATGTGAAATGGTACAACCACTTTGGAAATCGATTTGTCACTTCCTTAAAAAGTTAGAAATAGAAGTATCATACGATCCAGCAATCCCAGATCTCGGGATATATCCTAGAGAAATAAGAGCCCTCACACGAATAGATACATGCACCCCCATGTTCACTGCAGCACTGTTCACAATAGCAAAAAGATGGAAACAACCTAGGTGCCCATCAACAGTCAAATGGATAAAAAATTATGTATATTCACACAATGGAATACTATGTACACAATGATAAAGAACAATGATGAATATGAGAAACATCTCACAATATGAATGAATCTGGAAGGCATAATGCTGAGTGAAATTAGTCAGTCGCAAAAGGACAAATATTATATGAGACCACTATCATAAGAACTCAAGAAAATGTTTAAACACAGAAGAAAACATTCTTGGATGATTACAAGGATGGGGAGGGAGGGAGAGGGATATTCACTGACTAGATAGTAGACAACGATCATCTTAGGTGAAGGGAAGGACAACACACACTACAGGGGAAGTCAGCACAACTGGACTAAACCAAAAGCTAAGAAGTTTCCTCAATATGACCAAACACTTTGAGGGACAGAATAGCAGGGGCAGGGGTCTGAGGACCATGTTTTCAGGGCACATCTAGGTGAATTGGCATAACAAAATTTATTAAGAAAATGTTCTGCATCCCACTTTGGTGAGTGGCATCTGGGCTCTTAAAAGATAGCAAGCAGCTATCTAAGATGTATCAATTGGTCCCAAACCACCTGTAGTAAAGGACAATGAAGAACACTAAAGACACAAGAAAAGTATTAGCCCAAGAGACAGAAAGGGCCACATAAACAAGAGACTTCATCACCCTGAGACCAGAAGAACTAGATGGTGCCCAGCTATCCCCAATGACCACCCTGACAGGGAACACAATAGACAGTCCCTGACAGAGCAGGAGAAAAGTGGGGTGCAGAACTCAAATTCTAGTAAAAAGACCAGAATTAATGGTTTGACTGAGTCTGGAGGGACTCCAGAAGACAAGGCCCCTGGACTCTGTTAGCCCAAAACTAAAACCATCCCCAAGGCCAACTCTTCAGACAAAGATTCAACTGGACTATGGGGCATAAAATAATACTCGTGAACAGTGTGATTCTTAGCTCAAGTAGCTACATGAGACTAACTGGGCAGCTCCTGTCTGGAGGTGAGATGATAATGCAGAGAGGGTTAGAAGCTGGTTGGATGGACACGGGAAATCTGGGGTGGAAAAGAGGAGTGTGCTGGCACAGTATAATGAGAGCAAATAGGGTCACATAACAATGTGTGTATAAATTTTTGTATGAGAAGCTAACTTGAATTGTAAACTTTCACTTAAAGCACAATGGAAAAAAAATAAAATGGAGAATATATGGTATATGTATAGAACTTTCAAATGAAGAGGAAGTCAAGGCAAATCAAGTAATGAAAGACTGGTTCAAACTTAGGAAGATAAAGGTAAATTTAAAGAAAACTACAGAGAAAGTTAGCCAACTTACTCATCAAAATACAAAAGAAAAACCAAGCCTTGGTAAATATAAAATCTATAATAATGAAAGGAAAGGAAAGAAAAATCCACAAACGAAAGGAACTAAGCACAGGAAAGTAAGAAGAACAAAGAAAATGTCAGCACCACAAAAAAAAAAAAAAAAAAAAAAAAGCACAACATGATAGCAATAAACTCATACCTATCGATAACCACACTGGATTTACATGGTTTAAATGCTTCTGTAAAGAGACAGAAAGTGGCAGAATGGATGAAAAAGCATAACCCATTAATATGCTGTCTGTAAGAGACACACCTTAGACACAAAGGCATACATATATTAAAAATCAAAGAATGGAAAAAATATATATCAAGCAATCATTAACCAAAAAAGGGCAGAAGTGGCAATACTAATCTCAGAAAAAATATATTTTAAGGCAAAATCAACTATAAAAGACAAGGAGGGACATTATATAATGATTAAAGGGACAATCCACCAAGAAAACATAATTTTAATAAATATCTATGCACTCAACAACAGGGCTCCAAACTCTAACAGCACTGAAAAGAGAAGTAGACAGTTCTACAATAATAGTAGGAGACTTCAATACATGACTCTCAGTAAAGGACAGAACATCTAGAAAGAAAGTCAACAAAGGTACAGAAGACCTAAGGCCAAAATCAACTAATTTGACCTCATAGACATATATAGAAAACTCCACACAACAGCAAAAGAGTATACAATCTTTTCCAACACAAAGAACATTCTCTAGAATAAACTATATTTTAGGCCACAAAACAACCTTCAATAAAATAATAGAAATAATAGAAAGCATTCTCTGTGATCATAATGCCATGAAAGTAGAAATCAACAACAGGAAGAGCAAAGAAAAAAAATCAAATACATGGAAACTGAACAACACCTTGCTTAAAAACGACTGGGTAATAGAACAAATCAGAGAGGGAATAAAAAAATTCCTTGAAGCAAATGATAATGAAAATACATTATACCAAAACCTTTGGGAACAGCAAAAGCAGTGTTCAGAGGTCAATTTATAAGCAATAAATGAACACAACAAAAAAGAACAATAGGCCAAAATCAAAACATTAGCCCTACAACTCAAACAAATAGAGAATAGCAAAAGAAGCCCACAGCCCCCAGAAGAAAGGAAACAATGAAGATTGGAGCAGAAATAAATGAAATAGAGAACAGAAAAACAACTGAAAGAATCAACAAGACCAAAAGTTGGTTCTTTGAAAAGATCAACAAATTCGACAAATCATTGGCCAAACTGACAAAAGAAAAACAAGAGAGGAAGTAAATAACCCAAATTAGAAATGGAATGGGAGACATTACAACAGACCCAACTGAAATGAAAAGTATCATAACAGAATACTATGAAAAATTATACTCCAACAAATTTATGAACCTAGAGGAAATGGACAAATTTCTAGAAACACACTATCTAAATGAACACAAACTGAGATACAAAATCTGAACAGATCCATGACCATAGAAGAGGTTGAAGAAGTAATTAAAAAAAAAAAAAAAATTCCCAACTAAAAAAAGCCTTGGCCTGAACTGCTTCACTGGAGAATTCAACCAAACATTCAGAGAAGAGCTCACACCAGTACTACTCAAGCTATTTTAGAGCACAGAAAAGGAAGGAATACTCCTGAATTCATTCTACAAAGCCAGCACAGCCTGGTCACTATGAGTTGGAATTGACTCGACTGCAATGGGTTTGGTTTGGTTTTCTGGTAAAGTCAGGCAAAGACATCATAAAAAAAGAAAATGACAGACCAATATCTCTCATGAATATAGATGCCAAAATTCTAGCCAATAGAATTCAAAATAATATCAAAAAATAATAATAATAATACACCATGACCAAGTGGGATTCATACTAGGTTATGCAAGGACAGGTCAACATTAGAAAATTGATCAATGCAACCCACCACATAAATAAAACAAAAGAATGTGATCATCTCAATCGACACAGAAAAGACATGTGATGATGTCCAACACCCATTCTTGATGAAAACTCTCAATAAAACAGGAATAAAAGGAAAATTCCTCAACATAATAAAGGGTATCTATACAAAACCAACAGCCAACGTCATTCTCAACAGTGAGTGGCTGATAGTATCTCCCCTGAGATGGGAATAAGACAAGATGCCCTTTATCACCACTTCTATTTAACATTGTGCTGAAAGTCCTAGCTAGAACAATAAGGCAAGAAAAAGAAATAAACGGCATCTAGAGGCAGGGCCAAGATGGCGGAGTAGTCAGAAGCTTCCTGTGGTCCCTCTTAAAGACCTGAAAAAAACAAGTGAATCAATTATATACGACAATCTAGGAGCCCTGAACATCAAACCCAAAGTTGAAGAATCGGACTGAGTGGCAGGGGGAGGGAGAGACGGTTCAGAAGCAGCCAGGAGTTGCCAGAGCTGACCCGGTGGGAGCTGGAGCCCTTCAGCCTGGATCAGCTCAGGGGTGAGCAGTGAGGCAGGCAAACTGCAGTGCTCTGGAGGGGTTTTCCACATTGGGAGAGACCCAGCAGCACAGAGTCTACTCAACCATCCAGAACCAGTGAGAAACAACTCTTGATCGGAGAAAGATAAGCACATGTGTCTGGCCTATTGCGTGGATCAAAAACACCCCGCAAAGGGAAAAACCTCTATCCCATTTACCTCCCCACTCCCTGCTCTGCACTAGGTCCGGGACCAGCTTCAGCAATTGCCATGTCCCCTGGGCTGGAAGTAGGAACCATCACGTGCCCAGAGCCATTCTCCTGGCCTTGGAGAGGGAACAAATCAACAAACGGGGAAAAAAATAATCTGCCAGCTCCCCTAAGCCAGGAACTCAGAGTAGGCACAGTTCCTTTGCCTAGGCACAGGCATAAGGGATCCACTGACTTTGAGTGCCCTTCCCCCTGCATAGACTTGTGTGGGCCCATTTCAACAGCATAGGCCCTCGTTACCGCAGTACAACAGGGTATATACCTGAAGTCTAACTTCAACTGTTTCAGCTGTGAAGTGGCAGGTTCATGACATTTGACACTGCTCTGCCCATTAAGCAGGGTCTTCACCTACCCACATCAGGGGCCTGAGGACTGGTGGCTCCACCCATGCCACCTACCCACCTGCGATAGGGGTCCAACAATAAGAGGTGCCCCCCGGTCCTTACAGCCAACAGCATTGGGTGCTCATAGTCAAGCTGCAAAACCCACCCACCTCTGTGATCTAGGGAACAGGGACACTGGACACTCAGGGGCAGCCCTTGCTCAGCGTGTGTCCCGCTGCTGCAGCCTGATGCTTGTCCCTAAACACCCATGCCTGTCTGGAATGTAGGTGACAGCCTGCACCATACACTTTGTGACTGACTACCTGGACCCCTGAGCAGAATCCATACAGAAGGAGTGGGCACACTACTGGGCTCACATACTTAGTGGTAGGTCTGGCCACCTAGTGGCAGTACGTTGGAGCTTCAGGGGTACTGGGAATTGGGCTAGCTAACATGAGCAGCCTATCTGGGCATAGCAAAACAAAACAAAACAAGAAGCTAGGACACAGTAAGAAAACATAAAATAAATAAGTATAATGACTTATTGATTTCTCGGAGACAATAGTCAATATCAAATCACATAAAGAGGCAGACCATGATGGCTTCAGCAAGTTTCCAAAATAATCAAGGAATTTTCTGAAGGAAGATAATTTCTTGGAATTACTGGAGGCAGAATACAAAAGATTAATATACAGAACACTTCAAGAGATCAGGAAGGAGATCCATCAAAATGCAGACCTAGCAATGGAGGAACTTAAGAAGATTAGAAAAGAGCATAATGACAAATTTAACAGGCTGCAAGAATCCATAGAGAGACAGCAATCAGAAATCCAGAAGATTAACAATAAAATTTCGAATTAGACAACTCAATAGAAAGTCATAGGAGCAGAATTGGGGCAATGGAAATCAGAATCAGTGAGATTGAAGATAAAGCACTTGACACCAACTTATTTGAGGAAAAATCAGATAAAAGAATTTTAAAAAACGAAGAAACCCTAAGAATTATGTGTGACTCTATTAAGCGGAATAACCTACAAATGATTGGAGTACCAGAACAGGGGGGATAACAGAAAGTACAGAGAGAATTGTTCAATATTTGTTAGCAGAAAAATTCCCTGATATCATGAAAGATGACAAGATATCTATCCAAGACGTTCCTCGAAACCCACACAAGGTAGATCTCAAAAGAAAGTCACCAAGACATATTGTAATCAAACTTGCCAAAACCAAAGATAAAGAGAGAATTTTAAGAGTGTCTAGGGATAAACAAAAAGTTATCTACAAAGGAGAGTCAGTAAGAATAAGCTCAGACTACTCAGGAGAAAACAAGAAGGCAATGAGATGACATATATAAAGCCTTGAAGGAAAACAAGTGCCAGCCAAGAATTATATATCCAGCAAAACTGACTCTTAAATATGATGGCAAAATTAGGACATTTCCAGATAAACAGAAGTTTAGAGAATTTGCAAAGACCAAACTAAAATTACAAGAAATACTAAAGGGAGTCCTCCAGTTAGAAAATCAATAACATCAGATAACAACCCAAGACTAGAACACAGGACAGAGCAACCAGATATCAACCCAGATAGGGAAGTCACAAAATAAATCAAAGCTAAAACACTGAAAATAGGTAAACAGAGATGTCAATATGTAAAAGATGACAACATTAAAACAAAAAAGAGGAACCAAAAAATGTAGACATAGATTTTTTATATGGAGAGGAAGTCAAGGCAATATAAAGAAATAAAAGACTGGTTTAAACTTAGAAAAATAGGGGTAAATATTAAGGTAACCACAAAGGAAATGAACAATCCTACAAGTCAAAATAAAAAGCAAGAAAAATACAAAGACTCAGCAAATACAAAATCAACAACAATGAAAAAGATGAAAAGAAAATACATAAAGAAAAATGACTCAGCACAGAAAATTAAGTGGAACAAAGAAACTGTGAACAACACAAAAAAGATATCAAAATGATAGTACTAAACTCATACCTATCAATAAATACGCTGAATGTAAATGACTAAATGCACCAATAAAAAGACAGACGGTGGCCCATTGGATAAAAAACATGACCCATCTATATGCTGCCTACAAGAGACACACCTTAGACTTAAAGACACAAACTGAAACTCAAAGGATGGAAAAGAATATATCAAGCAAACAATGCTCAAAAAAGAGCAGGAGTGGCAACATTAATCTCTGACAAAATAAACTTTAAAGTAAAATCCACCACAAAGGATAAGGAAGAGCACTATATAATGATTAAAGGTTCAGTACACCAGGAGGACATAACTATAATAAATATTTACACACCCAACAACAGGGTTTCAAAATACATAAAACAAACTCTAACATCTCTGAAGAGAGAGACAGACATCTCCACAATAGTAGTAGGAGACTCAAACACGCCACTTTCGGTGAAGGACAGAACATCCAGAAAGAAGCCCAACAAAGACACAGAAGAGGTAAATGCTACAAACAACCAACTTGATCTCATAGAAATATATCGAACTCTGCACCCAACATCAGCCAAGTATACTTTCTTTTCCATCGCACATGGAACATTCTCCAGAATAGACCACATATTAAGCCATAAAGCAAGCCTTAACAAAATCCAAAACAATCGAAATATTACAAAGCATCTTTTTGCCCATAAAACCATAAAAGTGGAAATCAACAACACAAAAATCAAGGGAAAAAAATCAAACACACAGAAACTGAACAACACCTTACTCTAAAACTACTGGGTTATAGAAGAAATTAAGGATGGAATAAAGAAATTATTAGAATCAAACGAGAATGAAAACACATCTTACCAGAACCTTTGAGACACAGCAAAATCAGTGCTCAGAGGTCAGTTTATAGCAATAAATGCACACATCCAAAAAGAAGAAAGGGCCAAAACCAAAACTTTAACCCTACAACTGGAACAAGCAGAAAGAGAGGAACAAAACAAGCCCTTGGGTGCCAGAAGAAAGGAAATAATAAGAATTAGGGCAGAATTAAATGAAATAGAGAATAGAAAAAAACTGAAAGAGTTAACAAGACCAAAAGCTGGTTCTTTGAAAAGAACAACAAAATTGATAAACCATTGGCCAAACTGGCAAGAGAAAAACAGGAGAGGAAGCAAATAATCTGTATAAAAAATGAGATGGGTCACTTCCAGGCACCATGGCACTATAGTCAGAAGCACCATACTGTCCCTCCACAGCAAATATCAGAAAAACTAAGTCAAACAAGACACACGTCAGTCCTGAATCCCTAAGCATCAAATGAAGAGATAAAGAACTCAGCCAAGCACCAAATGGAATAAGAAACTGACCGAGAACAGAGAGCGAGGAGAGATACATGCAGAGGTCCCCTATCAGCTATGGCAGCACAGATCCGCCATCTTGGACTCCTGTCAGTGATCAGCAAACAGGAGGTATGAGAAAGCTTCATGGAGCTTCCAGATGGAGACAGACCAAATGGTAACCAGTGGTATACACTTCCCCACCACACACCCCCTTCTTTACCCCCACACAGCCTTCTCTGCTTCCTGTGGCCACAGTCTTTTGGCCAGGAAGCACAGGCTTCACCCCGGCGTCGCTTGGATTCAACCTGCCCACACTGCTGGCTCCCTGAGTGCCATTTGTTGGCTGCTGGTGTTGCTTTTTTCTGCTTCATTAGATTTGTCCCTTACCTTTCAATACATTTCCCTCCCTTTTCTCAAACACGTGGCTCCGTGTGCCATCTTTGCTTATTTCTGAAAGGCTGTGAGACACTGCTTGACTGTGAAAGAGCTTACCAGCCCACGCAGCCATGCTGGTGGGACCCCTGGGCTTTTTTTGTTTGTTCTGATTTGTTTTTTTGCCTGTTTTCTTTTTCTTTTCTAGGCTTGGGAGCCCCTTCTAGCCAGGCAGTACTGCATGACTTGGGAGATACTCCATTTCTCTGGGCAAGATGCACAGTGACATCCCTGGGGGCATTTCTTTTTTCTTTTTGGTTTTTTGTTTGTTTCTTTCTTTCTTTGTTTTCTTCTCTCTCTTATACCCTTTTTGTCTTTCTTCATTTCAAGCTTCTCAATTTATTCATTTTTCCTTTTACCCTTTTTCTTTTCTCTTTTTTTCATTTTTGTTTTTCTCCATTTCCCAGCCTCTCATCTCTCCACTCCAACAGCAAGTTCCCTTAACACTCTTTTTTGTTTGTGTGTATGCTTTTGGCTCCTGTTCCTCTCTCCTCTCTTTCCTCTTTCCCATACCCATCTTAGCTCCACACATCACAAGCTATGCACTCCTTCCTGCCTACCTACACCATGCACCTACCGGAACCTGCCCGGCACTGATTCCCAGTCCACACTGTTGGCCCTAGTACGTGCTACAAATAACCCATCCCAGCAACTCCCCTTCAGCTGGACCTACCCTGCTGTACCATACCTAAGTGACTGACCCTGCCCATTGCAGAAGGAGGTGAAAAGTATCGTGTTCACAGATGAGCAAACAACAAAGAACACACAGCCCACCTGCTCAGAAATAACCAAATAAAACAAAAAAAAAAAACAGGATGAAACAAACAAATCTACAATCAATAAACGAGGAAAATAACTACTGAATGCTCCGAAGACAGCAGACAATATCACATATATACAAAAACAGGACAAGATATTTGCAGTAGGTGTCCAAAATAAAACCAGACGACTTTCCAGTAGAAGAAAAAGCACTAGAACTACCTGATAGGGAATTCAAATCTCTAATAGTCAGAATTATCCAAGAGGTGAAGCAAAAAGCAGACGAAAATGAGGAAAAAAATAGACAAATTCATGGAATCTGCAGAAAAAAATGGAAGAATTCAAGAAAATAATATAGGAACAAAATGCTAAGATAAATTCACAACTAGAAATCATACAAAAACGACAATTAAAAATCCAAAAGATAAACAACAAGATTTCAGAAACAGACAGTCATAGAAGGGCTGAGGAGGAGGTTTGAAACAATGGAAGAAAGGATCAGTGAACTTGAAGACAAACACTTGGATACAACTCTGAGGAAACATCAGAAAAAAGAATGAAGAAAAATGAAGAAACCCTGCCAATTATGTGGGATACAATCAAAAGCAAACACCTGTGAGTGATTGGAGTTCCAGAACAGGAAGAGAAACCAGAAAACACAGAGAGGATCATTGAAGAATTGCTGACAGAAAACTTCCCCAATATCATGAAAGATGAAAAGCTGACCATCCAAGAAGCTCAACGAACCCCATACAGGATAGACCCCAAAAGAAAATCACTAAGGCATATCATAGCCGTGCTTGCTAAAACCAAAGACAAACAAAGAATCCTGAGAGCAGCTTGAGAAAAACAAAAAGTTACATACAGAGGAGAAACAATAAGACTAAGCTTGGATTATTTGGCAGAAACCATGCAGGCAAGAAGGCAATGGAAAGACATATATAAAACCTTGAGAAAAAAAAAATTACCAGCCAAGAATAACATATCCTGAAAAACTCTCATTCAATTATGATGGTGAAATTAGGTCATTTCCAGAGAAACAGAAATTAAGACTATGTAAAAACCAAACCAAACTTACAAGAATTATTAGAGGAAGTCCTTTGATCTGAGAACAAACAACACCAGACTACAAGCTGAATCTAGGATGCAGATTGTACCAGCCAGATACCAACCTAGGAAATGAACTCTCAAGGAAATCTAAAACCAAAAGAATTACAACAGGGAACCAGAGAGGTTAATCTGTAAATGACAACAGCATCAGAACAATAAGAGAGGGAATAAACAGTGTAGGTAAAGAACCTTTTAATGGAGAGGAAGACAAGGCGATATCAAGTAATACAAAGTTCAAATCTAGGAAGATAAGGGTTAATTTCAAGATAAACACAAAGATAGTTAACAAACCTACTCATCAAAATAAAGAAGAAAAACAAAGTCTCAGTAAAAACAAAAGCTACAAAAACAAAAGAAATGAAAAAAATCCATAAACAAAAGGAATTCAGCACAGGAGAGTAAGAGGAACAAAGAAAACGTCAGCACTACAAAAAAAGCACTACAAAATGGCATCAATAAACTCACACTTACCTATAATTACACTGAATGTAAATGGCCTAAATGCACCCATAAAGAGATGGAGAGTGACAGAATGGATAAAAAAACAGGAGCAATCAATATGCTTTCTACAAGATACAAATCCTAGAAACAAAGATGTAAATTTATTAAAAATCAAAGGATGGAAAAAATATATCAAGCAAAGAGCCACCAAAAAAGAGCAGGAGTGGCAATACTAATAACAGATAAAATAAAATTTAAAACAAAATAAGCCATAAAAGACAAAGGACACTATATAATGATTAAGGTATGATCCATCATGAAGACATAACCATAATAAACATCTATGCACCAAATGACAGGGCTCCAAAATACATAAAACAAACTCTAACAGCACTGAAAAGAGAAACTGACAGTTCCACAATAATAGTAGGAGACTTCAACACACCACTCTCAGTAAAGGACAGAACATCTAGAAAGAAACTCAACAAAGATACAGAAGACCTAAAGGGCACAGTCAGCCAACTTGACCTCATAGACATATATAGAACACTCCATCCAACAGCTGCAAAGTACACATTCTTTTCCAATGCACATGGAAAATTCTCCAGAATAGACCACATTTTAGGCCACAGAGCAAATCTTAACAAAATCCTAAACATTTAGATAACACAAAGTATCTTCTCTGACCAGAATGCCATCAAGGTAGAAATTAACAACAGGAAGAGCAAGGAAAAAAAATCAATTACATGGAAACTGAATAACACCCTGCTTACACATCACTAGGTAATAGAAGAAATCAGATGGAATCAAAAAATTCCTAGAATCAAACGAGAATGAAGACACATCATACCGAAACCTTTGGAACACAGCAAAGCCAGTCCTCAGAGGACAGTTTATAGCAATAGATGCACACATCAGAAAAGAAGAAAGGGACAAAATGAAAACATTAACTACACAACTCGAACAAATAAAACAGCAAAAGAAGCCCACAGCCACTGGAAGAAAGGACATGATGAAGATGAGAGCAGAAATAAATAAAATAGAGAATAGAAAAATAATAGAAAGAATCAACAAAACCAAAAGTTAGTTCTTTGAAAAGATCAACAAAATCAACAAACTATTAGCCTGACTGACAAAACAAAAATAAGAGAGGAGGAAAATTACCCAAATAAGAAATGGAATGGGGGACATTACAACAGACCAAACTGAAATAAAAAGGAGTATAACAGAATATTATGAAAAACTATACTCCAACAAATTTGAAAATCTAGAGAAAATGAATGAATTTCTAGAAACACACTACCTACCCAAACTACCACAAAGTGAAGTTGAAAATCTGAACAGACCCATAACAAGAGAAGAGATTGAAAAGGTAATAAAAATTTTAAAAAAACTCCCAACAACAACAACAAAAAAAGCCCCGGCCTAGATGGCTTCACTGGAGAATTCTTCCAAACATTCAGAGAAGAGTATACCAGTACTACTCAAGCTATTTCAGAATATAGAAAAGGGATGGATACTTCTGAATTCATTTTATGAAGCCAGTGTAACCCTGATACCAAAACCAGGCAAAGGCACCACAAAAAAAGAAAATTACAGACCAATATCTCTCATGAATATAGATGCAAAAATTCTCAACAAAGTTCTAGACAATACAATTCAGCATCACATCAAAAAAATAATACACCATGACCAAGTACGATCCATACCAGGTATGCAAGGATGGTTCAACATTAGAAAATCAATCAATGTAATCCACCACATAAATACAGGGAAAGAAAAGAATCACATGACCATCTCAATTGATGCAGAAAAGTCATCCAACAAAGTCCAACATCCATTCCTGATAAAAACTCTCAATAAAATAGGTATAGAAGGCAAATTTCTCAACATAATAAAGGGCTTCTATGCAAAACCAACAGTCAGCATCATTCTTAATGGAGAGAGGCTGAAAACATTCACTTTGTGAACAGGAACAAGACGAGGATGCCCTTTAACTCCACTCCTATTTAACACTGTGCTGGAAGTCCTACCTAAATAAGTTAGGCAAGAAAAAGAAGTAAAGGGCATCCAAATTGATAATGAAGAAGTTAAACTGTCCCTGTTTGTGGATGATATGATACGATACATAGAAAACCCTAAAGACTCCATGAGAAAACTACTGAACTAATAGAAAGATTCAGCAGAGTGGCAGGATACAAGATTAACATACAAAAATCAGCTGGATTCCTATACACCAATAAGGAGAATGATGAAAAGGAAATGAGGAAAGCAATACTATTTATAATAGCCCCTAAAGAAATAAAACACTTAGGAATAAATCTAACCAGGGATGTAAAAGAACTATACAAAGAAAGCCACAAAACACTACTGGCAGAAACCCAAAGGGATGTATGTAACTGGAAAAACATACCATGCTCATGGATAGGTAGACTCAACATAGTGAAAATGACAATTCTGCCCAAAGCAATTTACTAATACAATGTAATCCCAATCCAAATACCAATTACATTCTTTAAATAGATGGAAAAACTAATCATTAACTTTATATGGAAAGGGAAGAAGCCCGAGATAAGTAATGCTCTATTGAAGAGGAAAATAAAGTAGGAGGACTCACACCACCTGACCTCAGAACCTGCTATACAGCTACAGTAGTCAAAACAGCCTGGTACTGGTACAACGACAGATACATTGACCAGTGGAACAGAATTGAGAACCCAGATGTAAATCCATCCACCTACAGTCACCTGCTATTTGACAAGGGCCCAAAGTCCATCAAATGAGCAAAAGTCAGTCTTTTTAACACATGGTGCTGGCACAACTGAATGTCCATCTACAAAAAAATGAAACAGGTCCCATACCTCACACCATACACAGAAACTAGTTCAAAATGGATCAAAGACCTAAATATAAAGCCAAAAACTATAAAGTTTGTAGGAGAAAAAATAGGATCAATGCTAGAGACCCTAATGCACAGCATTGATACGATACAAACCATAATCAACAACACACAAACTCCAGAAGATAAGCTAGATTAATGGGATCTTCTAAATAAAATTAAATACTTATGCTCATCCAAAGACTTCACCAAAAGAGTCAAAAGAGAACCTACAGACTGGGAAGAAAATTTTGGACCTTAAAAGTCAAGCAAAGTTCTAATCTCTAAAATCTACAAGAAAATCCACACCTCTACAACAAAAAGACAAATAATCCTATTAAAAAATGGGCAAAAGAAATGAACAGACACTTCACCAAAGAAGACATTCAAGTGGCTAACAGACACATGAGGAAATGCCCCCAATCACTAGCCATTAGAGAAATGCAGATTAAAACCACAGTGAGATACCATCTCTCTCCTGCATTACTGGCACGAATCAAAAACACTGGAAATAACAAATGTTGGAGAGGCTGCGGAGAGATCGGAACTCTTATGCACTGCTGGTGGGAATGCAAAATGATACAACCATTTTGGAAAATGATATGGTGCTTCCTTACAAAGCTAGAAATAGAAATACCATATGATCCAGCAATCCCACTCCTAGGAATACATCCTAGAGAAATAAGAGCCTTCACACAAATAGACATATGCACACCCATGTTCATTGCAATACTGTTCACAATAGCAAAAAGATGGAAACAGCCTAGATGCCCATCAACAGATGAATGGATAAACTATGGTACATACACACAATGGAATACTACACAACGACAAAGAACAATGATGAATCTGTGAAGCATCTCATAACATGGATGAAACGGGAGGACATTATCCTGAATGAAATAAGTCAATCACAAAAGGACAAATATTGTATGAGACCTCTACAGTAAAAACTCACGAAAAAGTTTACGTGCAAAAAGAAACAGTCTTTGTTGGTTACAAGGATGGGAGGGGTGGGGGGGGGAAGTAAACAGACAATAAATAAGTGATAACTTTGGTGAAGCATAAGACAGTACACAATACTGGCAAAGCCAGCTCAACTTGTACAAGGCAAGGTCATGGAAGTTCCATAGACACATCCAAACTCCCTGAGAGACTGAATTGCTGGGTGGAGGGCTGCGGGGACCATGGTCTTGGGGAATATCTAGCTCAACTGGCATAACACAGTTTATAAAGACAATGTTCTACATTCTACCTTGGTGAATAGCGTCTGGGGTCTTAAAAGCCTGTGAGCAGCCGTCTAATATACTCCACTGGTCTCACCACTTTGGGAGCAAGGAAGAATGAAGAAAACAAGATACAAGTAAAAGATTAGTCCAAAGGACTAATGGACCATAGCTACCACGGCCTCCACCAGACTGAGTCCAGTACAGCTAGATGGTGCCCAGCTACCACGACTGACGGCTCTGACCAGTATCACAACAAAATTCTAACTCACAAAAAAAGACCAGACTTACTGATCTGACAGAGAATGGAGAAACCCCGAGAGCATGGCCCCCGGACGGACACCCTTTCAACTCAGTCCTCAAGTCACTCCTGAGGTTCACCCTTCAGCCCCAGGTTAGATTGGCCTACATAGGGTCACTATGAGTTGGAATCAACTCGACAGCAACGGGTTTGGTTTTTTTTGTTTTTATAAAACAAAATGAGATTAAATGGACACACTAGCCCAGGGGTGAGGACAAGATGTCAGGAAGGGACAGGAAAGCTGGTAATGGGGAACCCAGGGTCTAGAAGGAAAGAGTGTTGACATGTTGTGGAGTTGGTAACCAATGTTACAAAACAATATGGGTATTAATTTTTTAATGAGAAACTAATTTGCTCTGTAAACTTTCATCTAAAGCATAATAAAAAAAATTTCTGCTGCAACACAGCAAAAAAAAAAAAAAAAAGAATTCTCTACTTGCCTAATAATAAAATCAGATATTAACTGTACATCTTCCAGAGGGAAGTCATGAATATTAAATGAGATAACAAATGTAAATAATTTAGCATAGTTCTTGGTACATAGTAAAAGTTTAAAATGACATTTTTAGTATCAAGTTGTTACTGTGATGCCTACAGGCTGGGAATGAAGGGTAGAATATCATTCACTCCCAAGGTTCTAGCCAAAGCTCTTACATTAGGCAGAAAATAAAGTATATTTTCACACACAAAGAATTTATGCTTGAATGCACAGAAGTGGATAAGTCAAGACCTGAGGCAAAACCATAAGCCTCCAGTATTTCTACCAGTTACCAGTTGCCATTGTGTTAACTCCAACCCATGGCAACGTCGTGTGTATCAGAGTAGAACTGTGGGTTTTCAATGACAGATTTTTTTGGAAATAGATTGCCAGGCCTTTCTTTTAAGATGCCTTTGGTTGGACTCAAATCTCCAACTTTTCTGTTAGCAGCCAAGCACATTAACCATTTGCGCCACCCAGGGGCTCCCCGGTATCTCTCACTGCCCTCTATTTCTGAACAAATCCTCTCTCCAGCTCCCTAGTGAGGCACTCAGTGCACCCACTCTCCACCCTCTTTAAGAAAAACAGATAAGTTAGAAAAAAAAATTTTGTCATTTACTTTCAGCCCTGAAAATTATTCACATTCTGAACTCTTTCAGACCCTTTAATTTTGATTTTCTAAAGACGTTTTATCTTTTACATAAACAATAGAGAAATTTTCTTTTGAAAAGAGGAAGCAAATATTAACAGTAGTTTATTTTGGGGGCAAGACTATGGATTTATGCCATTTTCTTTCCTATACTTTCAAAAGTTTCTAAAACTTAAGAAAGTATAAATAAGTGGCTTGACTGTATGCTTGGTGAGACATGGAGCCCTAGTACTGACAATTAGGGGACAAGAGGGTCTTGCTTAGTTCAGGACCTCCACACAGTAGTAGGAATTTGGATTTCATTTCACCCAGTCCTGTATCTGAAAAGTAACTCCTGTGATACATGATTTCAAGTGAGAGCAGTGGATGTGATCTGCCACCTGAGGCTTCAGGAGTGGGACCTCCTGATGATGGGTCCCAGGGTACCATCAGTTGTTTAAGCAATCTTAGCACCAGCTGAAGTTGGAAAGCCATTCCTGAAGATCCAGAGGCAAAAACTGACAGCCCAGGACATTTCTGTGTGAGGATATGGCAGTGAGGGTGCAGAAAGGCTGGCACTGTGAGCTCTGTGAAAGCAGAGGCCATTTCTCTATTTTAACACCTCACACAGTGCCTGGCACATAGGAAAGGCTCAGCATATGTTTAATGGATACACAAGAGAATGATGGGGAAGATCCATGGGTTTATGAACTACCGTAGCTTGGCTGGAACCTTTCTTGGGCTTTCTCCTCTACTGTTATGGATTGAATTGTGTCCCCCAAAAAGATCTGTCAGCTTGGCTGGGCCGTAATTCCCAGTATTATATGATTGTCCACCATTTTGTCAGCGGATGTGATCTTCCTATGCATTGTAAATCCTATCTCTATGATGTTAATGAGATGGGATTAGCGGCAGTTATATTAATGAGGCGGGACTCAATCTACAAGATTAGGTTGTATCTTGAATCAATCTCTTGAAATATGAAAGAAAGAATCGAGTTGAGAGACAGGGGGACCTCATACCACCAAGAAAGCAGTGCTGGAAGCAGAGCGCATCCTTTGGACCCAAGTTTCCTGCGCCTGAGTAGGTCTTAGTCAGGAGAAGATTGATGACAAGGACCTTCCTCAAGAGTCCACAGAGAAAGAAAGCCCTTCCCTGGAGCTGACACCCTAAATTTGGATTTCTAGCCTACTAGACTGTGAGAGAATAAACTTCTCTTTGTTAAAGCCATCCACTTGTGGTATTTCTGCTATAGCAGCGCTAGA
The DNA here is from genome assembly GCA_030035585.1 of Dugong dugon. Lineage (NCBI taxonomy): Eukaryota > Metazoa > Chordata > Mammalia > Sirenia > Dugongidae > Dugong > Dugong dugon. The sequence goes on from CM057462.1 coordinate 162,269,865, forward strand.
TAACCAAGACACCTACCAAGGCCTCCAGTCATTTGGAGAGACAGTTTATCCCACAATGATCAGCCTGAGCAATAGAGGCAAATCTGAGTGCTGCACGAGAAGACCAGGTTAGAAGCAGTCAGGAGCCATCTTGTTAGGTAGTAGACTATGCGGACTAGAACTATCTCATGAGGAAACTAGGGAATATGGTTTGTGCTGCTCCACAGAGAGGAGGAGCAGGCGGCTGATGCTGAGCCTCACTCTGATGCACTAGTAGTTACAGTCCAGTGGATGCTTCTCTCTGACCACATGAGCTGGTCACTCCTGGGATAGCTCTGGCAGTTCCTTTTCAAATTAATTAGAAAGCATAGTTTTATTACTAGGCAAGAAGGTGGTATTTCAATAATGTGGCCAATCCTTGGTGTGGCTGACAGAGGATGTGGCTGACAGTTTTCCTCCCTTGTGGGGTCTCCAAAGGCCTGAAGTAGGTTTGGGAAAAAGCTGTTTTTTATTACTATGAATTTTTAAAAAATATAGCAAAGTTGAAAGACTTTTACAAATTTGGTATATTTTTACTTGTATACCCATCACCTAGATTCTACCATTAACGTTTTACTATCACTTATCTATACATTTACTCATCCCTCTATCCGTTCATTAGCTGTCTTAGTCATCTAGTGCTGCTGTAACAGAAATACCACAAGTGGGTGGCTTTAACAAACCGAAGTTTACTCTCTCACAGTCTAGTAGGCTAGAAGTCCAAATTCAGGGTGTCAGCTCCAGCTCCGGAAGAAGGCTTTCTCTCTCGTTTAGCTCTGGAGGAAGGTCCTTCTCATCAGTCTTCCCCTGGGCTAGGAGCTTCTCTGTGCAGGAACCCCTGGTGGAAATACATGCTCTGCTCCCAGCACTGCTTTCTTAGTGGTGTGAGTTCCCCCTGTCTCTCCGCTCACTTCTCTTTTTTATATCTCAGAAGAGATTGACTCAAAACACAATCCAATCCCGTAGATTGGGTCTTGCCTCATCAACACAACTGCCACTCAAGCCACATCATAGAGGTAGGATTTATAACACATAGGAAAATCACATCAGATGACAAAACAGTGGACAATCTCACAGTACTGGGAATCATGGCCTAGCCAAACTGACATACACATTTTTGGGGGACACAATTCAATCCACGACATTAGGCCATCTTACTTTCTGATGCATTTAAAGTGATTTGCAGACATCAGTACATGTCCCTTTACATACTTCAAAATGCATATCATTTACTAGTGTTCATTACTTGTTTAGAGGGTTTTTTTTTTCTTTTGAGGTAAAATTTATATAAAATGAAATGTAGAAATCTTAAGTATACAGTTGCTGAGTTTTGGCAAATGAATACATCTGTGTAATCCAAATCCCTAGGAAGATACAGGATATTTCCATCACTCAGAAAATTTCTCAGACCCCTTCCCGGTTAATTCCTGCCCTATCCACAGACAACTATTGTTCTGACTTTTTTCCCACCATGGATTAATTTTGCCTGTTCCAGAACTTCTATAGCTGGAATTAAAGAGTATGCACTCCTTTGTGTATAGCTTCTTTCATTAAACATAATGCTTTTGAGATTCATCCACATTGTTATGTGCATCAGTAGTTAGTCCCTTTTTATTTTTCCTTTTTACTATTCCACTGAATGAATATATCACAATGTTTTATCCATTCTCCTATTGATGCACACCTGAACATTTGCAGATTTTGCTATTATGAATAAAGCTGCTATGAACATTCTTATATAAGTCATTTTGTGAGCATATGTTTTAATTTCTCTCGGAAAAATACCTAAGAATTACTGAATTGTAGAGTTGGTAGATGTTTAGTTGTATAAGAATCTGTGAAACTTTTTTCCAAAGTGGTTACACCATTTTACATTCTCTCCAATAATGTATGAGAGGGGAGAAAGAGACCCTAAAGAGGCCTCTCTGTATACTTGCATGAATTTTTCTCACTGGGGACATGCTTGATGCTGCTCATGCCATGGGATACAGGGGCACCTCTCACCACCACCATCACCATCACTCTGGGCTTCAGGAAGGAGGTTAATTGTATAAGGAATCTTGGGACCAGCATGAGTTCCTGCCAAACCACACAAGTTACTCAAGTGATCAGGGCATAGGATGCCCCGAAGTCACTAGTAGGGAAAAGTCTCAATGGTGAGTCATTACGCCTGTACCCATGGGATAGGTAAACACATTTTTGTTCCTTCACTGTAGCCCTTGAAGAGAAGAGTGGTCAAACAAAATAATACAGCAAGTAGCCTTTTTACACTGGCTTCTTTGCCTTTAGCAACATCCTTTCGAGGTTCCTCCTTATCTTTTTGTAGATTATTTATTTTTATCATTGAATAATAGTCCAGTGTACGGTTGTACTACAGTTTGTTTATCCATTTGCCTATAGAAGGACACCTAGGTCACTTGAATTTTTGGCGATTATGAAAAAAGCTGTTATAAACATATATATCAGTTTTTCATGTGGACACAAATTTTCAATTCAGAGGTGCAATTGCTGGATCGTATGATAAGCCTATGTTTAGCTTTGTAAGATATTGCTAGGCTGTCTTGCAAAGTGACTGCACCATTTTGCATTTCCACCAAGTTTCTCCACATCCTCTTTAGCATTTAGTGTTGTCAGTGTTTTGGATATTAGCTACTCTAATAGGTGTGTGGACCCCTGGTGGCACTGTTGTTAAAAGCTCGGCTGCTAACCAAAATGTTGGCAATTTGAATCCACCAGCCGCTCCTTGGAAACCCTATGGGGTAGTTCTACCTTGTCCTATAGAGTCACTATGAGTTGAAATTCACTTAATGGCAATGGGTTTTAATAGGCATGTAGTGATATATCGTTGTTTTAATTTGCAATTCTCTAATGACATGTGACACTGCGTGTCTGTCAGTTTGACATACTGTGGTAGCTTGCACGTTGCTGTAATACTGGAAGATTTGTCACCAGCATTTCAAATACCAGCAGGGTCACCATTGGTGGACAGGTATCTGTCTTCCTAGACTAAGACAGACTAGGAAGAAGGACCTGGCAGTATACTTCTGAAAAATTGGCCAGTGAAAATCTTATGAATAACAGCAGAAAGAGACATTGAAAAAGCTCAATATTATCTGTCAAAACAAGGCCAGGGGCTGACTGTGTAACAAACCATCAATTGCTCATATGCAAGTTCAAATTGAAGTTGAAGAAAATTAGAACAAGTCCATGAGAACCAAAGTACGACCTTGAGTATATCCCACTTGAATTTAGAGAACATCTCAAGAATAGATTTGATGCATTGACCACTAATGACTTAAGACCAGATGAGTTGTAGAATGATATCAAGGACATCATACATGAAGAAAGGAAGAGATCATTAAAAAGACAGGAAAGAAAGAAAAGACCAAAATGGATGTCAGAACAGATTCTGATGGTTGCTCTTGAATGTAGAGCAGCTAAAATGAAAGGAAGAAATGATGAAGTAAAAGAGTTGAACAGAAGATCTCAAAGGGTGGCTCAAGAAGACAAGTAAAGCATTATAATGAAATGTGCAAAGGCTTGGGATAGAAAGCCAAAAGGGAAGAACATGCTTAGGTTTCTTTCTCCCAATTGTTGTGCTTTAAGTGAAAGTTTATAATTCAGGTTAATCTCTCATAAAAAAATTTATACATACATTGTTATGTGACCCTAGTTGCTCTCCCTATACTATGACAGCACTCTCCTCCTTTCCATCCTGGATTTCCCGTGTCCATTGAACCAGCTTCTGACCCTCTCTGTCCTTCTCATCTCGCCTGTGGACAGGAGCTGCCCATTTAGTCTCTTGTATTTACTTGAGCTAAGAAGCACACTCTTCATGAGTATTATTTTAAGTCCCACAGTCCAGTCTAATCTTTGTCTGAAGAGTTGATCTTAGAATGGTTTTAGTTTTGGGCTAACAGAGAGTCCGGGGGCCATGTCTTCCGAGGTCCCTCCAGTCTCAATCAAACCATTAAGTCTAGTCTTTTTACTAGAATTTGAGTTCTGCACCCCACTTTTCTCCTGTTCCATCAGGGACTCTCTGTTGTGTTCCCTGTCAAGGTGGTCATTGGTGGTAGCCAGGCACCATCTAGTTCTTCTGGTCTCAGGCTGATGGACTCTCTGGTTTATGTGGCTCTTTCTGTCTCTTGGGCTAATACTTTCCTTGTGTCTGTGGTGCTCTTCATTCTCCTTTGCTCCAGGTGGGTTGGGACCAGTTGCTGCATCTTAGATGGCCACTTGCTAGCTTTTAAGACCCGAGACACCACTCACCAAAGTGGGACGCAGAGCATTTTCTTAATAAACTTTATTATGCCAATTGACCTAGATGTCCCCTGAAACCATGGTCCCCAGACCCCTGCCATTGCTATTGTGTCCCTCAAAGTGTTTGGTCATATTGAGGAAACTTCTTAGCTTTGGTTTAGTCCAGTTGTGCTGACTTCCTCTGTAGTGTGTGTTGTCCTTCCCTTCACCTAAGATTATTCTTGCCTACTATCTAGTTAGTGAATACCCCTCTCCCTCCCTCCTTGCCCTCATAACCATCAAAGAATGTTTTCTTCTGTGTTTAAACCTTTTCTTGAGTTCTTGTAACAGTGGTCTTATACAATATCTGTTCTTTTGTGACTGACTAAACTCACTCAGCATAATGCCTTCCAGATTCATTCATGCTGTGAGAAGTTTCTCAGATTCATCATTGTTCTTTATCATTGCGTAGTATTCCATTATGTGAACATATCATAATTTATCCATTCGTCCTTTGATGGGCTCCTAGGTTGTTTCCATCTTTTTGCTATTGTTTCACAGATGACAAAACCCAGGCTTGGAAATATTAGATTCACCAGGCAGTACTTTTAATAAATAGGAGGACCTGAATGGCGGAATGGACAGGACTACACAATGAATTAGTGAGTTGAGAGATCAAGCTGAGGCCTTTGTCTAAACACAGTACAAAAAAGATAACAGCTTCAATTATAAGAATTAAAAAAAAAAAGGTATAGAAGGAAGGTTCAGGAATTAAATGAGTACTTATGGGAGTTCTAGAAGGAAGAAGTGTCAACAACAAAGAGCATGGGTAATTGAAGAAATAACGTAAGAAAATATCCCCAGTAAAGGATCTTTCACTGCCCTGGTGGCGCAGTAGTTAAGTGCTGGGCTGCTAACCAAAAAGTTGGCAGTTGGAACCCACCAGACTCCCTGCTGGAAAAAGATGTGATGGGAGAAAGATGTGTCAGTCTGCTTCCGTAAAGATTACAGACTTGGAAAACTATGGGGGTAGTTCTACTCTGTCTTATAGGGTTACTATGAGTTGAAATTGACTTGACGGCAACAGGGTTTTGTTTGTTTGTTTGTTTTTTAAAGGATCTATCTAAACCTTAAAAGAAAACTGAAAACACACACACATACATACCCACTGTCTTAGCTATCTAGGGCTGCTATAATAGAAATATCACAAGTGGATGGCTTTAACAAGGAGAAATTTATTTTCTTACAGTCTAGGAGGATAAAAATCCAGAGTCAGTGTGCCAGCTCCAAGGGAAGGCTTTCTTTTTCTATTGGCTCTGGGGGAAGATCTTTGTCATCAATCTTCCCCTGGTCTAGGAGCTTCTCAGAACAAAAACCCCAGGTCCAAAAGACACACAAACTCCTGGCTCTTCTTGCTTGGTAGTAATGGGGTCCTCCATCGCTCTGCTCACTTTTCTCTTTTATTTCTCAAAAGAGACTGACTAAAGATACAACCTAATCTTGTAGATTGAGTCCTACCTCATTAACATAACTTCCTCCAATCCTGCCTCATTAACAGCATAGAGGTAGGATTTACAACACAGGAAAATCACATCAGATGACAAAATGGGGGACAATCACACAGTAATGGGAATCGTGGCCTAGCTAAGTTGACATACATTTTTGGGGGGATACAATTCAATCTATAACACACAGCTAGGCACATCCTGATGAAAATTCAAAGTTTTAAAGTATTCTTTAATAAATAAATAAATAAAAGGGAGGGCTTTCTACTCAGGGAAAATAAAATATGAGTTCACAAAAGTGGCACATATAAAGAATAAAGAAGACCAGTGAGTAAGATCTTATTGCATTGCAAAGTTAACTCAAAATAATTGTTAATATAATTGTGAATTTGATTACAATTTCTTAAAAGAGATTCATAAAGTAGAACCAGCAAGCAGTAAAGTATATTATTAAAAATCTCTTTAAAAAGTACCAGATAATGTCAACAAAAACCAGAAGATGGTGGGGAAAAGGGAAACAGAGAAATTATTGTGCAGGAAAGCTGTGCTATTCCAAGGCAGTTTTATTTAGAGACCAAACAGCATTCCAAAACCGTGTAGAAGTGAAAATTGAGCTAGCTAAACTTTGGGTTACAGGGATCTGCTATTTTTTTTCAGTAAGTGTCAATAACTGATAAATTACCAACTAGTACAATTTATTGTTACTGTTTATTTATATGTTACTGCTTTCATGGCTGGCCTCCAAGATCTGAGAGTGCAGGAGCCCTATGTATATTGCTTTTGTTAGATTCCATTGAGTAGATCTGGACTTATAGCGACCCTCATATACATGTGATCCTCATGTGATCCTCATGAGAACTGCCTCATAGGGTTTTACTAGGCTGTCATCTTTATGGGAAGAAGCCCTAGTGTCGAAATGGTTAAGTGTTTGGCTGCTAACCAGAAGGTCAGCAGTTGGAAGTCACCTGCTCCCATAAAGATTACAGTTTAGGAAACCCTACGGGGCAGCTCGACTCCGTCCTATAGGGTCGTTAGGAGTGGGGATCTCCTGGATGGCAAACAGCAATAACAACGAATCTTTGCAAGAACGGATCGCCAGGTCTTTCTTCCTCCCTCTGAGCCCCTGGGTGAGTTCCAACCACGGACCTTTCGGTTAGTAGCAGAAGGCTCAACTGTTAGATTAACATATATATCCATCTCCTAACGCTGCTTGGCACTTACTAGTTACACGCATGTATGAAGGACATTGGGAGCCCTAGTGGCGCAGTGGTTAAGAGCTTGGCTGCTAACCAAAAGATTGGCAAGTCGAATCCACCAGGCGCTCCTTGGAAACCATATGGGGCAATTCTACTTTGTCGTATACGGTCGCTATGAGTCTAATCCACTCGACCCCAATGGGTTTATGAAGGACATCCTTACATATTACAGCAAAACATAATGACCTAGACTGGCACTGTCATCAAACCGATATTTCATTTTTTCTGCACCACAGACTAGCATCTCTTTTAGGTGGTATAAGGATGCCAGGCCAGGGATGAACCAGAGCCACAAGAAAGCAGAAAACCAGGGCTAACTGCTTGCTCATACATAGACGCGCTCATCTGACCTGATGTGGGTCAGTTTTTCTCGAAAAATATATTCATAACTTGAGTAGGATGGACTGTCTTCCATGGACTGTTAAAGGCCTAAGTCTCTCTCGTGCTCTCTCGCAGGTTAAGGAATAGTTTATCCATCCAGAAGGCTTCCTCAGAATGAGCCACTGAGTGCAGTCATAAAGCCCCTCAAGAAGTGGAAGAATTTAGGGCCCAGAACTCTAGATAAAAATCTCGATTCTGATTTTAAAAAAGTAGCAGACAGGCACGTCTAGAGATGCGCAGAGTAAGCACTAGAACACATGTTATTGGTCTCTGTAAATTCCATTGGTTCCCAATTTCCCCTCTACTTCATTCCAGACGACCTTGCTGCTTTTCCCCTAGTCCCTCCGCGTGTCTAGCGCTCTCTTATCCTCGTGCCCTTCCACTACGCTCTCTTGCTCTAGAGCCCAACGGCACAGCCGCGACCCCGGCTGGGCGGGCCGGGCCCTGCACCAGGCGCTGCAGAGCCAAAAGCTGGATTCACTCCGGCCTGTGCAGTACCGAGGCGCCCCAGGGGACGCCGCTCGCCCTCCGCACTTCCTTCTGGCGCATCTAGTGGTGGCCACTGCCGTTCACACCTGGCCTTGCTCCCAGGCTCAGGCGAGGGGGGTGGGGGCGCGATGGGGCCCTCCCTGTATCCAGACAGCTCCATCCTGCTACTAGCCCTAATGGCAATCCGCGCTGACCCAGGCTGCCTGGGGCAGAGTTTTAATCTCCACCCCGAGTGGGGCTTCAACTCCTACGAAATCATCATTCCCAGAAAGGTGAGCCCCAGAATGGAGACACAGACTGGTTCAGGGCAGGTATCCTACCTCCTGCACCTGATTGGCAAGAATTATATTCTCCACCTGAGACTCAATAGGCTCCTGCTGCCCCGACACCTTCGAGTGTTCTCCTTCACAGACCAAGGAGACTTCCTGGAGGATCACCCTTACTTACCCAGGAACTGCAACTATCTTGGCTTTGTGGAAGGATCCCAGGAATCTGAAGCTATGCTAAGTACATGCCTGGGAGGCCTCCACGGCATGCTGAGGATGGAAGAGCAAGTTTACCAAATTGAGCCTCTCAGAGCCTCCTCCAGCTTTGAGCACATCTTTTATCTCCTAAAGGATGAGGAGTTTAGCACTAAGGCCTGTGGCTTAACTGATGAAGAAATAGAATGGCAGATATCCAGACATGAATCGTCAGAGCTGCTGGAATATCGTGACATCTACATCCACAGAAAGTATCTGGAGTTGCTCCTTGCATTTGATCACAAGAGGTTTGTGTTTAGGAAACATAACTTAACCCATATCATTTTTGAAGGACTTCTTATGGCAGGGTTTATGGACTCTCAATTTCAGGCACTAAATCTACGGATCCATCTATCAGCTATTGAAATCTGGACTGACAATGATAAAATAAATACTAGTAACAAACAATTACTTAATGTTCTTCGTTCTTTTTCAAAGTATAGAAGAGACGTCCAATATCCTCGAATTCAAACTGATTGGTCACACTTGTTTGTAAAAGATTCTTTTGGTGATGCACGTGGGTGGGGCTGGATCGGAGGTGTTTGTGATAAGTATCATGGTGCATCAACTAGTACTCTTGGAACTGGAAACATGATTTCTCCTGCTTATGTATCTACACATGAACTGGGACATGGTGTGGGAATGACACATGACTCAGGGCTCTGTCAATGTAGAGGAGGCAGTCCTAAATGTATCATGGGTCTTGGGCATAATGGGTTTAGTAACTGTAGTTTTATCAATTATTTTAACTTAATAAATAAAATGGCTGATTGTCTAAATAATATACCAGAGATGGCGTTTTCAGTGAAGGAATGTGGAGACAAAGTTGTGGATGAAGGTGAGGAATGTGACTGTGGCTCAAAAGAGGACTGTAAAAGAAACACATGTTGCCAACCAGACTGCAAACTGAAACCTGGGGCCAACTGTAGCATTGGTCTTTGCTGTCATCACTGTCAATTTCGTCCATCCGGATACATATGTAGGAAGGAACTAAACGAATGTGACCTTGCGGAGTACTGTGATGGGAATTCAAGTGTCTGCCCGGATGACATTTATAAGCAGGATGGAACACCTTGCAGAGCTGGTTCCCTTTGTTATAAAAAGGGGTGCTATGTTCGGTATCTGCAGTGCCAAAATATATTTGGGGAAGGAGCTATGGATGCTCCACATCAGTGCTATGATGCCACGAATTTACTGGGTGATCGATTTGGAAACTGTGGACTCCAGGGTACAGGCTACCTAAGGTGTACTTCTGAAAATGCATTATGTGGAAGGCTGCAGTGCACCAATGTCAAGGCAATCCCTAACATGCCTGATCATACTACTCTAATTTCCACTCATCTGCAGAAGGAAAATCTCTTGTGCTGGGGAACAGAGTATCATGCCTCCTTGTTAGCCAGTGGATTACCAGATTTTGGTGTGGTGAAGGATGGCACTTCCTGTGGTGATAACTTGGTGTGCATTAACAGAGAATGTGTTAAAATCACAACCCTACGTTTTGACTGTTTGCCCGAGAAGTGCAATAACCGAGGGATTTGCAACAATAGAAGAAACTGCCACTGCCAGTATGGCTGGGCCCCTCCCTTCTGTGAGGAGGAAGGGTTCGGAGGAAGCATTGATAGTGGGCCTGTGGGAAAAATTAAGGAAAGGCCCCTGCTGTATGTTATATTTATTCGTCTCTTTCTCCTAATGACATCTGTGATTATTGTATTGTTCAGGAAAGTGATAGGAAATTTACTTAGACCTATATAGGTGAAAGATTAAAAAAGAGAACCAACACTAGAAGTAAAACCAAATCATAGAGACATAAAAGAATAAACAAGCTAAGCATATACATTCCATAACACTGGATTCCTTTTTCTTAATAGCTTATCCTAAAGATAATTTACTTTGCTCTTCTACTCAATCTATTAATGCTCTCAACAATTGCATTTTCTTCAGGCAAATGACTCAACTGCAAGCTCACCTGTAAGATAGCAGTCAATCAAAGACACTGATCCTATGGATGTCATTCTAATTTACTTTGGTGTCCCAGTTCTTCAATATGATTTTCCCTTGGGTTTTCATTGGCAAATAACTTTTTCTTTTCCCTAGGATTTCCCGTTGTTTAACTGACCCTTGAACCTCAGAATGGTACGTGCTAGTAATTCTTCAAATAGAACTGTCTGTCCCAGACCCTTAGCCTATAAGGCGAATATAGGCAGCCCTTAATTTTCACAGCCATCTGCTAAAAATATCTCAGGTATACCTCTCCTCCCTCAATTTGATCAACAAGACTTCCCAGTTCTAGTCCTAGAAAATGAATGTTTGTCTCTGTATTTTTGTATTTGAAGAAGAAATAAATTACAAGAGGAGCCACATAGCTGAATATCTCACTACTACATCATGCCGACTCCACGGGATGTCTGGTAAGACAGTGAAACTAAGCGTAAGTGGCTGATGTGACACACCTGGCCGTGGGCCCTGAAGGTCCCTTACAGCTCTGTCTCCAGTAAGTCACCTCAGAAGATCTGGGGGTTTTGAATTCAGCAGAATCTTGAAATTTATTTGTCTTTTGTGAGGCTAGTGGCCATGACTGACCAGGGAGGAGTATTAAGCAAAAGACCTGCTCTTTTGATCCCCACATCTTCATTCCCTTTGCCTACTGCTGGTGGTTGGAAGGAAGGGTGAGTAATGCAGCTTAATTTCAAAGTGTCACTTCCCCCACATTCAGGTACATGTGGGAAATGTGTGTATCTTACATTGTTTTGTGATCCAGGAGGTGTGTAGGTCTCACTCTAAAAGTGTTTTTCTTTCCGCATAGAGCCCATTTGCTCTCCAGTGGACATGGAGACTTTCCTCCCCTGTCCTCCATACACGTGTGGCTCTTCCCATCCCTCACTATGAAATAACTATTGGTTTCTCACTCTTCCTGACCCATCAAAAAATTGGGAAAACTCTTTTTTTTTATATTCAGCGTCTTATGTCAATGCCAAACCCACATTAGACTCTATCTAGGGGAACATTTCTGCAAGTTATATTAGAGAGGAAAGCACCCTAGAACAACCCTACACTGTAGAGTCAAATGCTAAATTTAGATGAAGATTTTCTAGCTCCTAAACTCTAAATCTAAGGAAGACTGAGCAGGTCAAAGGAATACCAATATTAACAGAGTATAGATAGTTTGCAGACTTTTGTTTTGTCTTTGAGAAGTGACTATTGAATGAAATGTTCATCTGACACAAATTAACTGTTGCCATTTGAAAATGCAAAATAAAATGGGCGTCTCATGATATAAGAATGAGTGTATTGTGTGCTTGATTTTATAGCATCATATGTCCAATTTAATATTTAAGAGATGGTTTTCTCCTTTTAGGGTGTTGGTCTGCAGTGAAAGGCTTTTGCCACTAGAGAGTGGTTGTCTTAGTTATCCGGTTTGCCATAATAAAACATACCACAAGTGGGTAGCTTTAAAGAACAGTAATTTATTTTCTCACAGTTCAGGAGGCTAGAGGTCCAAATTCAGTGCGTAGCTCTAGGGAGAGCTCCTTCCTTGTCTGATTCAACTTCTAGTAACTGCCAGCAATCCTTGGCGTTCCTGGGCTTGTTAGAGGCATCTGTCTTCAGTCTGTCTTCCTCTTTCCTCTGTGGGTGTTTGTGTCTATTCTGCTCTTTGCATAATTCAGAAGTGATTAGGTTTAGGACTAACCCTACTCTGGTATGACCTCATTAACATAACAAAAGAAAACCTCTATTTCCAAACAGGGTCATATTTACAGGTACTGGAGTTAGGATTTCAACACATATTTTAGGGGGACACAATTCATGACAGTGATGTTTTCTTATCTGGATTGTTTAACATCAAATTACTTTGCCTGAAATCTAGATCCACCTCATTGTAAAGTAAAATTTGTTATTATGATAGATAAAGTCTGGGTTATGTATTGGGGATTGTGGTACTAATTTTTACTTTATTACTGAAGAGCTTATTGTGACCTCATTGGCCAGGCATCACAACATTAGATCTCTGTTTCTTCATCTCTGTATTATGGTAGTTGGACTAGATCATCTCTAAGGCTCATTCTGGATACAAAAATGTACAGTTAAGTTCAACAGATATTTATTACGTGCTTTTTTTGGTGAGTGGACCTATGCGAATTTCTGGGGATACATCTATGACCTACACAGGCATAGCACCTGCCTTCATAGAACTTCCAGCGTACTGGGGAAGCAAACTATTATACTGGTGTGACCCATCCCGGCCCCTCTCAAGTGCACCATACAACAACTGTAAAATAAAACTAAAATCCTCCTTTCTTATTCCACTTTCTATTTTTATTATGTTTAAATCACCTATGTGATACATGAATATATTCTTATTGAAAATATTCAATTCATACATAAATATTGGAGTAAAAAAAAAATTCAGTTAACATGCTCCCCTCTCTATTACATTCAATCTAAAGTTATCCATAGGCAACATTTGGTGCTCATCTTTGGAGTCTCCTTATTATAATTTATATGCAAATACACATTTTATAGACATATCTGTTCTTTGTTTATATATGAATTGATTTAAACTATGCAAATTATTCCTGACTTTCTCATTAACAGCACCTATAAATCTTTCACGATGTATCATCTACCCAAGTAGTTTTCAAACTTTAGTGTGCCTCAGAATCATGTGGAGGGCTGGCTTGTTAACACTCATATTGCTGGGCTCCATTCTCTAGAGTTTCTGATTTAGTAGGTCTGGGATGGGGTCCAAGAATTTGCATTTCTAACAAGTTCCAGGGGATGCTGATGAGGCTATTTTGGGAGCCATAGTCTGCAAACTACTCATGTGTCCCTTAACTTTATTCTTTTGAACATCTGCACAGTATTCAATAGTATAGATACATCATTACTTATCAATTCATGAACATTTAGGTTGTTCGCTTTTTTTCTTCCTCCTAAAAAATACTATACTGAATACTCTTATCAAGTCATCTTGTATATATGGCTGAATATATACACAAGCTTTAATTCCTTGAAGTATGGTTTACTTATGTGTATTAGTAATTTTTTTTCTTTTATCATGCTTTAGGTGAAAGTTTACAGAGCAAATTAGTTTCTCATTAAACAATTAAAACACATACTGTTTTGTGGCATTGGTTGCCAACCCCATGACACGTCAACACACTCCCCTTCTCAACCTTGGATTCCCCATTTCCATTCGTCCAGCTTTCCTGTCCCCTCCTGCCTTCTCTTCCTTGCTGCTGGGCTGGTGTGCCCATTTAGTCTTGTATATACAGTTGACTACATGTATTATTGTTTGTTTTATGGGCCTGCCTAATCTTTGGCTGAAGGATGAACCTCAGGAGTGACTTCAGTACTGAGTTAAAAGGGTTTCCAGGGGCCATGCTCTTGGGTTTCTCCAGTCTCCGTCAGATCACTAAGTCTGGTCTTTTTTTGTGAGTTTGAATTTTGTTCTGCATTTTTTTCCAGCTCTGTCTGGGACCCTTGATCGTTATCCCTGTCAGAGCAGTCAGTGGTTGTAGCTGGGAATCATCTAGTTATGCTGGACTCAGTCTGGTGGAGGCTGTGGTAGTTGTGGTCCATTAGTCCTTTGGGTTAATCTTTCCTTTGTGTCTTTGGTTTTCTTCATTCTCCTTTGCTCCAGCCAGGGTAGGACCAGTAGATGTATCTTTGATGGCTGCTCACAAGCTTTTAAGACCCTAGATGTTACTCATCAAGATAGGATGTAGAACATTTTCTTTATAAACTATGTTATGCCAATTGAACTAAATGTCCCCCGCAACCATGGTCCCCAGCCCTCAGCCCAGTAACTGGGTCCCTCAGGGTGTCCGTGTATTCTTTTGACTTATCTGGCAAAAAGTGATAGTTTTTTTTTTTTTTTTCACTCTTCCATCCCATTTCTTATGCCTAAAATTTCTTTTTCTTATACGTTACACTGGCTAGAACCTCCAACACCTTGATGAATTAAACTGATAGTGGGGAGCATGCTTGTTTCCTAGGGATTGCCCCTAATGTTTCTTCATTGAGTTATATCATTCTTTAGAATCACTGTATTTAGATCCATAGCATACCCTACAGGAATATTTCCATTATTAAATTAGTGGAAGATAGTTTTTCTACTCCTTTCTTATACAATTCATCCTACAATGGAGAATAAAAAACAGAACATGAATTCCATCTTTGATGGGTCTAGAAGATATATGAAATTCCAAAGCACACTATCGGAAAATGGAAAGCAGATAGGAGAATGGTTATTTAGAAGATGAATATCAGCATAAATGAATATCAAAGAAAATTCTGTTCATAAGCAAGGCAAATAACCTGAAAAACCCAAAAACTTCAAGAATTAGTCTCCCATCATGATAGATGATCCAGGTGAGGCAGAAGTCTAAAAGCAGAGAGATTGCTTAAAAATCTGTATAACATTATTGGGTCAAGTGAAAAAAAAACTGAAATATGAACAGTAGATTAAAGTATTATATCAATCTTAAATTTACTGAAGCTAATGATTGTGCTGTGATAATATAAAACAATATCCTTATTCATAGGAAGTATACACTGAAGTATTTAAGAGTAAAAGACCATGATGTATATAACTTACCTTGAAATGGTTCAGAAGCACACACACACACACATAGAGAGAGAGAGAGTGAGAAAATGATAAAGCAAATGGGGTAAAATGCTAACAATAGGTGAATCTAAGTAAAGTGTTTCAAGACTTTGTATTATTTTTATATTTGCATCTTATCTGTGAGTTTAAAATTATTTCCAAATAAAAAAAATTTTTCAATCTATGTAAGATGCAGATGAAGTCCTAAGTCCCCACACTTAGCAAGGGTCATCATATCCTACTTCCCTGCCCTGCTTTCCTTCAAAGTTCCCACCCTTCCCAGACAAACACGCTGGAAATACAATCTCTAAAAACATTGAACTGGCAGGGGGTTCTGGACTCTGGGACACTAGACACACAGGAGGAGAATAAACGGACAAAATAAGTTGCATACTGAATGGCATTTATTTTCCATGTGTTACATTTAAAGAAGTAACAATCAATGATGTAATGTGAAATTTTGCATTTATTCATGTATGATTGTATAACAAATTCCCAAAGTGAAATATTAAGTTGAAGGGATTTTGTGTAATCTTTATAGATATCGGTGAATTGCCATCCACAGAGACTGTGTCCCTTCCACTCTTACTAGGAACATGTCAGTGTGATGGTTTTCTTACATTTGCATCAAAACAGTGCCTCATTAGACTTGACTAAGAATCTGATTAGTGAAGAATTAGAGCTCTGTGGAGTCTTAATTTGCTTTTGCACACTTTCATCATGAGTGTGGATGAGCATCTTTTCAAAGGTTATACCTAAGTCATCTGTTTTTCCTTTGTTGTAAGCTGTCTGTACATATACATTTCACTGTTTTCTATTTGATTGTTGGACTTTCACCTACTGAGCTCTAAAAGCTCTTCATATATTAGGGAAATTAGTTCTGAGTTATAACACTGCAGATATTTTCCCAATTTTGTCATTTTTCCTTTCACTTCGCTGTTAGTGGTTTTTGCCATAAAAAGATCTTAAAAATGTTTATATTAAATTGTTTCAGTAGTTATTCAGTTGCACAAAAGAATTCCACTCCTCTTCCCTACAGTCACGTTAGGATTGGGCTTCTTTCCTTGAAGTTAGGCCCTTCCAAGTGAATTGCTTTTGTCAAGAACCTATAAGCAATCATGACTGTCTCTCCATACAGAAATTTGATGAGACAGTGCATGATTCAAACCTACCTGCTCTCTGCTTTTGTGACTATGGAAGCCTATATGAAGATGGAGACTTTCTATTAGCCTCGGTCCCAAGTGACCACTGTAAGGATAAATACTTGTCAAAAGGAAAATTTTCTTCCCTGATGCAAGAAGGGAAAGAGACTCATCTCCCCGCCCACCACACACACTTAGAGCATTTACTTTAGAAAACTAGTAATTATAAATTCTTTCTCTGCCTCTTCTAAACTGTATACAAATCCCTTTAAAAGGCTAAACAAGCTTCTTGACAGCTTTAAAACTCAGAAACGTTTCCTCTGGGGCCTGGGAACCATCTCTTTGAAATATAATTATCAAGAAAGTTGACATCTCTTTCTCCCAGTTTCTATGGGAGGGTAGATGGCCAACTTTGGCGGGTGCCTTGCTCCAAGTTACAAAACCATCACCTGGCTTAAAGATATGAAAAGCTTGTTTTTCCTTTTGTTGTTGTTGTTTCATGCATTTAAGTCGGTTCCGACTCATAGCGACCCGATGTACAACAGAACAAAACACTGCCCGGTTCTGCACCATCCTCACAATTGTTATGCTGGATGGAGCCTATTGTTTCAGCCACTGTGTCAATCCATCTTTTTGAGGGTCTTCCTGTTTTTCACTGACCCTGCACTTTACCAAGAATGATGTCCTTCTCCAGGGACTTGTCCCTCCTAATAACATGTTCAGAGTACGTCTTGCCATCCTTGCCTCTAAGGAACATTCTGGCTGTTCTTCTTCCAAGACAGAAGTTCATTCTCCTGGCAGTCCATGGTATATTCAATATTCTTCACCAACACCATAATTCAAAGGCATCGATTCTTCAGTCTTCCTTACTCATCATCCAGCTTTCACATGTATATGAGGCGACTGAAAACACCATGGCTTGGGTCAGGCGCACCTTAATGTTCAAAGTTACATCTTTGTTTTTTAACACTTTTAAGAGGGCTTTTGCAGCAGATTTGCCCAATGCAGTATGTTGTTTGATTTCTTGACTGTTGCTTCAGTGGACGTTGATTGTGGATCCAAATAAAATGAAATCCTTGACAACTTCACTTTTTTCTCTTTTTATCATGATATTGCTTATTGGTCCAGTTGTGAAGATTTCTGTTTTCTTTACGTTGAGGTGGAATCCATACTGAAGGCTGTGGTCATTGATCTTCATTAGTAAGTGCTTCAAGTCCTCTTCACTTTCAGCAAGCAAGATTGTGTTGTCTGCATATCGCAGTTCGTTAATGAGTCTTCCTCCAATCCTGATGCCATGTTCTTCATATTGTCCAGCTTCTATTTGCTCAGCATACAGACTGAATGAGTACGATGAAAGTATACAACCCTGGTGAACATCTTTCCTGACTTTAAACCACGCAGTATTCCCTTGTTTGGTTAAAACAACTGCCTCTTGGTCTATGTACAGGTTCCACACGAGCATAATAAAGTGTTCTGGAATTCTCATTCTTCACAGTGTCATCCATAATTTGTTGGGATTCACACAGTCAAATGTCTTTGCATAGTCAATAAAACAATGGTACACATCTTTCTGGTATTCTCTGCTTTCAGCCAAGGTTCATCTGACATCAGCAATGATATTCTTCATTCCATGTTCTCTTCTGAATCTGGCTTGAATTTCTGGCAGTTCCTTGGTGAAGTACTGCTGCAAACCCTTTTGAATGATCTTCAGCAAAATTTTATTTGCATGTGATATTAATGATATCGTTTAAGAATTTCTGCATTCTGTTGTATGACCTTTCTTTGAAATGGGCACAAATATGTATGTCTTCCAGTCGATTGGTGAGGTAGCTGTCCTCCAAATTTCCCGTCATCGACAAGTGAGCACCTCTAGCGCTGCATCCGTTTGTTGAAACATCTCAGTTGGTATTCTGTCAATTCTTGGAGCCTTGTTTTTCACCAATGCCTTCAGGGCAGCTTGGATTTCTTCCTTTAGTACCCTCAATTCTTCAGCATATACTGCCTCCTGAAATGGTTGAACATCAACCAATTCTTTTTGGTACAGTGACTCTGTGTATCCTTTCTATCTTCTTTTGATGCTTCCTGTGTCATTCAATATTTTCCCAGTAGAATCCTTCAACATTGCAACTAGAGGCTTGAATTTTTTCTTCAGTTCTTTCAGCTTGAGAAATGCAGAGCACATTCTTCCCTTTTGTTTTTCTAACTCCAGGTCTTCACACATTTCATTATACAATCATCCCTTGGTATCCACGGAGAATTGGTTCCATGACCACATGCTTCCCATGGATACCAAAATCCGTGGATGCTCAAGTCCCTTATATAAAATGGTGTAGTATTTGCATATAACCTACGCACATCCTCCCGTGTACTTTAAATTATCTATAGATTACTTATAATACCTAATACAATGTAAATGTTATGTAAATAGTTGTTTCATCACAATTGGAGACTTGCTCTGGAAGGTAGCCTTTCTCTTCTCTGAGTTTCTTGAGGTCTTCTGGGAATGTTGATGCTGCCTGGGCATCAGTGATGCCAGTTCGCCCGTGATCTTGAAGTTCTTGAGGCTCTAGTGCTTTGCACCGCTAGCTAGCCATCCCTTACTGGCCTTAAACTCGTTCCTCTGACTCTCCTTAACCTCCTCATTCATACTTACCCTTTGAGGGATTGCTTTGACCACTTTATTGCTTTTTGTTGTTGTTGTTGTTAGGTGCCCTCCAGTTGGTTCTGACTGTTAGCGACCCTATGTACAACAGAGTGAAACACTGCCTGGTCCTGTGCCATCCTCACAATCGTTGTTATTCTTCAGCCCATTGTGTCAATCCATCTCATTGAGGGTCTTCCTCTTTTTCGCTGACCCTGTGCTTTACCAAGCATGATGTCCTTTTCTAGGGACTGATCCCTCCTGACAATATGTCCAAAGTATGTAAGACATAGTCTCACCATCCTTGCTTTTAAGGCGCATTCTGGTCGTACTCATTACTTTTTAGGAGCCATTTTTTTCAAAGAAACAGAGGATGCATCCAACACAAGAAGGAAAGGAACGAGATGGGAGGCAAACAGTGCTCAAAAAATGAGTGCTGAAGAGAGACTGAGGCTCTGTGAAATGACTGGAGGCTACAGTAGGGGATGCCTACACTTCACTTCCTTCATGTGGATTCATCGGAGTGCTTTGTGTGCAACAGATTCAAGTTTTGCTTTTTCAAACTTTCCCCAATCCCTCCACCCCCAATAGTTTCAAGGTTGGATCTGTGGATACAGAAACCACAGATATGGAGGGCTGATTATATACTTTACTTTGTCTTCTCCAGTGGCGCTTTGAAATTTTCTGTCCAGCTTTTTTACGCAATCATTTCTTGCCATTCCTTTGACCACTCTACATTCAAGAGCAAGTTTCAGAGTCTCTCCTGACATCCCTTTTGGTCTTTTCTTTCATCCCTGTCTTTTTAATGACCTGTTGCTTTATTCATGTATGATGTCCCTGAAGTCCTTGATCTTTCCCTTTAGATAAAGTCAATTAACAAACACAAATGGTTACCCTCAATTACTAGATAAATTTTAGATGCATTGTATGTGAGAAACAGTGATGTTAAATGTTAAGGACTAATTATTGCTTATTTTGAAACATATATGAAATAATTACATCTACTTGGCTACATAAAAGGTCAGGTTATTTTCTATTTTTGCAATCTCTTTAGTGGGTTAACGGTGATGGATCACATTCTGGTTTAATGCTTATTTAACAACAATTTTTTTTTTCATTCAGTTCTGCCTTTGTATATGGGTTTTCTGGGTTGGGAGCAGATTTTGTTTTTAATTATAATTTCCCCAACACTACAATGAGCAAAAACTAACCCTCATTAGACATCAGCTAACCTTCCTTGGACATGTAGCATGAGCAAGAAATGTATTTATTTTGTTTAGCCACTGAGCTTTTGGAGTTGCTAGTTACTGCAGCATAACCTAGCTTATCTTGTATAGCCTATACTATGTCCTGACTGATAGAGTAATATTTATCAATCTTTTATTTTATGGCATCTAGGATTTGTGTCATATTGTCATGGTATCTGTAGAATTTTGAAAGGCTTTATTCTTACATGTAAAGCTTTAATCTGCTTGGAATTTTTTTTGGTATTTATTTTTTATTGTACTTTAGATAAAGGTTTACAAAACAGTTTCTCATTAAACAGTTAGCACGCATATTGTTTTATGACAATGGTTAACAACCCCATGACTTGTCAACACTGTCCCTTCTCAAACTTGAATTCCCTATTACCAGCGTTCCTGTCCCCTCCTGCCTTCTAGTCCTTGTGCCTGGACTGTTGTGCCCCATTAATCTCATTTTGTTTTATGGGGCTGTCTAATGTTTGGCTGAACGGTGAACATCAGGAGAGACTTCGTTTCTGAGCTAAAAGGGTGTCCGGAGACCATACTCCCAGTGTTTCTACAATCTCTGTTAGGCCAGTAAATCTGGTCTTTTTTTGTGAGTTAGAACTTTGTTGTACATCCTTTTCCAGCTCGGTCCAGGACCCTATTGTGATCCCGGTCAGAGCAGTCAGTGGTGGTAGATGGGCACCATCTAGCTGTACTGGACAGACTGGTGGAGGCCATGGTAGCTGTGGTCCATTAGTCCTTTGGACTAATCTTTTCCTTGTATCTTGTTCTCTTCATTCTCCCTTGCTCCCAAAGGGGTGAGACCAGTGGAGTATCTTAGATGGCTGCTCACAGGCTTTTAAGACCCCAGATGCTACTCACCAAGGTAAATGTAGAACATTGTCTTTATAAACTGTGTTATGCCAGTTGAGCTAGATGTTCCCCGAGACCATGGGCCCCACAGTCCTCCACCCAGCAATTCAGTCCCTCAGGGAGTTTGGATGTGTCTTTGGAGCTTTGATGACATTTCCTTGTACAAGTCGTGCTGACTTCCCCAGTTTTGTGTACTGTCTTATCCTTCACCAAAGTTATCACCTATCCGTTGCCTATTTAGTGTTTTTTCATCTCCATCCTCCCCCCTCATAATCGTCAAAGATTGTTTCTTTTTGTGTGTAAACTTTTACACGAGTTTTTATAGTAATGGTCTCATACAATATTTGTCCTTTCGTGATTGACTTATTTCACTCAGGATAATGTCCTCCTGTTTCATCCATGCTATGAGATGCTTCACAGATTCATCATTGTTCTCTATCGTTGCATAATACTCCACTGTGTGTATGTACCATAGTTTGTTTATCCATTCATCTGTTGATGGACATCTAGGTTGTTTCCATCTTTTTGCTATTGTGAACAGTGTTGCAATGAGCATGGGTGTGCATATGTCGATTTGTGTAAGGGCTCTTATTTCTCTAGGATATATCCCTAGGAGTGGGATTGCTGGATCCTATAGTGTTTCTATTTCTAGCTTTCTAAGGAAGCACCATATCATTTTCCAAAATGGTTGTATCATGTTGTATTCCCACCAGCAGTGCATAAGAGGTCCCATCTCCCAAAAGCCTCTCCAACATTTGTTATTTCCAGTGTTTTTGATTCATGCCAGTAAGGCCAGGGCGAGATGGTATCTCATTGTGCTTTTAATTTGGATTTCTCTAACGGCTAGTGAACACGAGTTTTCCTCGTGTATCTGTTGGCCACTTGAATGTCTTCTTTGGTGAAGCGTCAGTTCATTTCCTTTGCCCGTTTTTTAATAGGATTATTTGTCTTTTTGTTGTAGAAGTGTTGGGTTTTCTTGTAGATTTTAGCGATTAGACCTTTGTCTGACTTGTAATGTCCAAAATTTTTTTTGCAGTCTGTGGGTTATCTTTTTACTCTTTTGGTGAAGTCTTTTGATGAGCTTAAGCGTTTAATTTTTAGAAGATCCCAGTTATCTAGCTTATCTTCTGGAGTTTGTGTGTTGTTGGTTATGGTTGGTATCCTGTCAATGCCTTGCATTAGGGCCTCTAGTGTTGATCCTATTTTGCCTTCTATGAACTTTATAGTTTTTGGCTTTATATTTAGGTCTTTGACCCATTTTGAATTAGTTTTTGTGTATGGTGTGAGGTATGAGTCCTGTTTCTTTTTTTTGTAGATGGACATCCAGTTGTGCCAGCACCATTTGTTAAGAAGACTGTCTTTTCCCCATCTGATGAACTTTGGGCCTTTCTTGAAGATCAGGTGACCGTAGGTGGATGAATTTACATCTGGGTTCTGCATTCTGTTCCATTGGTCAAGGTACCTGTCATTGTACCAGTACCAGGCTGTTTTGACTACTGTAGCTGTATACTAGGTTCTGAGGTCAGGTAGTGAGAGTCCTACTTTCTTCTTCTTCTTCAATAGAGCTTTTTTTATCTGGGGCTTCTTCCCTTTCCATATACAGTTAACGATTAATTTTTCCATCTCTTTAAAGAATGTTGTTGGTATTTGGATTGGGATTGCATTGTATTTGTAAATTCCTTTGGGTAGAATTGTCATTTTCACTATGTTGAGTCTACCTATCCATGAGCATGGTATGTTTTTCCCATTTCTGTAGATCTCTTTGGGTTTCTTGCAGTAGTGTTTTGTAGTTTTCTTTGTATAGGTCTTTTACATCCCTGGTTAGATTTATTCCTAAGTATTTAGTTTTTTTATGGCTATTATAAATGGTATTGCTTTCTTGACTTCCTTGTCATCATTCTCTTTATTGGTGTATAGGAATCCAACTAATTTTTGTATGCTTATATTGTATCCTGCTACTCTGATGAATCTTTCTATTAGTTCCAGTAGTTTTCTCATGGAGTCTTCAGGGTTTTCTATGTATAGTATCATATAATCCACAAACAGGGACAGTTTAACTTCTTCATTATCGATTTGGACACCCTTTATTTCTTTTTCTTGCCTTATTGCTTTAGCTAGGACTTCCAGCACAATGTTAAATAGGAGTGGAGATAAAGGGCATCCTTGTCTTGTTCCTGTTCTCAAAGGGAATGTTTTCAGTCTCTCTCCATTAAGAATGGTGTTGGCCATTGGTTTTGCATAGATGCCCTTTACTATGTTGAGAAATTTCCCTTCTATACCTGTTTTATTGAGAGTCTTTTTTTTATCAGGAATGGGTGTTGGACTTTGTCAAATTCCTTTTCTGCATCAATTGACGTGATCACATGATTCTTTTCTTTCCTTTTCTTTATGTGGTGGATTTTGTTGATTGATTTTCTAATGTTGAAACATCCTTGCATACCTGGTATGAATTGTACTTGTAGTGGTGTATTATTTTCTTGATATGATGCTGAATTCTATTGGCTAGAATTTTGTTGAGAATCTTTACATCTATATTCATGAGAGATATTGGTCTGTAATTTTCTTTTTTTGTGGCATCTTTGCCTGGCTTAGGTATCGGCATTATGCTGGCTTCAGAGAATGAATTCAGAAGTGTTGCTTCATTTTCTATGTTCTGAAATAGTTTGAGTAGTATTGGTATAAGCTTTTCTCTAAATGTTTGGTAGAATTCTCCAGTGAAGCCACCTGGGCCAGGGCTTTTTTCTTTTGTTGGGAGGTTTTTTTGTTTTTGTTTTTAATTATCTTTTCAATCTCTTCTCTTGTTATGGGTCTGTTCAGATTTCCAACATCACTTTGTGGTAGTTTGGGTGGGTGGTGTGTTTCTAGAAATTTGTCCATTTCCTTTAGGTTTTCAAATTTGTTGGAGTATAGTTTTTCATAATACTCTGTTATGATCCTTTTTATTTCAATTGAGTCTGTTGTAATGGCCCTCATTTCATTTCTTATGTGGGTTATTTGTGTCCTCTCCTGTTTTTTTTCTTTTGTCAGTATGGCCAGTGGTTTGTGATTTTGTTGATCCTTTCAAAGAACCAACTTTTGGTTTTGTTCATTCTTTCTATTGTTTTTCTATTCTCTATTTATTTCTGTTCTGATCTTTATTATTTCCTTTCTTCTAGTGGCTGTGGGCTTCTTTTGCTGTTCTCCTTTCTATTTGTTCGAGTTGTGTAGTTAATGTTTTGATTTCGTCCCTTTCTTCTTTTTTGATATGTGCGTCTATTGCTATAAATTGTCCTCTGAGGACTGCCTTTGCTGTGTCCCAAAGGTTTTGGTATGATGTGTTTTCATTCTAGGAATTTTTTTATTCCATCTCTGATTTCTTCTATTACCCAGTGGTTTGTAAGC
This sequence comes from Dugong dugon, assembly GCA_030035585.1. NCBI lineage: Eukaryota > Metazoa > Chordata > Mammalia > Sirenia > Dugongidae > Dugong > Dugong dugon. The sequence goes on from CM057462.1 coordinate 162,294,147, forward strand.
AGGGTGTTATTCAGTTTCCATGTAATTGATTTTTTTTCCTTGCTCTTCCTGTTGTTAATTTCTACCTTGATGGCATTCTGGTCAGAGAAGATACTTTGAATTATTTCAGCGTTTTGGATCTTGTTGAGGATTGCTCTGTGGCCTAAGATGTGGTCTATTCTAGAGAACGTTCCATGTGCATTGGAAAAGAATGTGTACTTTGCAGCGATTGGATGGAGTGTTCCATATATGTCTATGAGGTCAAGTTGGCTGACTGTGCCCTTGAGGTCTTCTGTATCTTTGCTGAGTTTCTTTCTATTCTGTCCTTCACTGAGAGTGGTGTGTTGAAGTCTCCTACTATTATTGTGGAACTGTCAATTTCTCTTTTCAGTGTTGTTAGAGTTTGTTTTATGTATTTTGGAGCCCTGTCATTGGGTGATAGGTGTTTATTATGGTTATGTCTTCATGATGGATCATCCCTTAATCATCATATAGTGTCCTTCTTTGTCTTCTTTGGTGGATTTTGCTTTAAAGTCTATTCTATCTGAGATTAGTATTGCCACTCCTGCTCTTTTTTGGTAGCTGTTTAACTGATATATTTTTTTCCATCCTTTGATTTTTAATAAATTTACATCTTTGTTTCTAAGATGTGTCTCTTGTAGACAGCATATTGATGGATCCTGGTTTTTTATTCATTCTGTCACTCTCCATCACTTTATGGGTGCATTTAGGCAATTTACATTCAGTGTAATTATTGATAGGTGTGAGTTTATTGCTGTCATTTTGTAGTGCTTTTTTTTTGTGGTGCTTACATATTCTTTGTTCCTCTTACTCTCCTGTGCTGAATTTCTTTTGTTTGTGGATTTTTTTCATTTCTTTCGTTTTTCTAGGTTTTGTTTTTACTGAGGCTTTATGTTTTTCTTCTTTATTTTGATGAATAGGTTTGTTAACCTTCTTTGTGGTTACCTTGAAATTTACCCTTATCATCCTAGATTTGAAGCAGTCTGTTATTACTTGGTATCACCTTGCCTTCCTCTCCATTAGAAGGTTCTATGCCTACACCATTTATTCCCTCTCTTATTATTCTGATCTTGTTGTCATTTACAGATTAAACTCTCTGGTTGCCTGTTGTAATTCTTTTAGTTTTGGATGGTCCTTGAGAGTTCATTTCCTAGGTTGGTTTCTGGCTGGTACAATCTGCATTCTAGATTCAGCTTGTGGTCTGGTGCTGTTTGTTCTCAGATTGAAGGACTCCCTTTAATAATTTTTGTAAGTTTGGTTTAGTTTTTACATATTTCCTTAATTCTGTTTATCAGGAAATGACCTAATTTCACCATCATATTTGAACAAGAGTTTTGCAGGATATATTATTCTTGGCTGGCAATTTTTTTCTTTCAAAATTTTATATATATCATCCCATTGTCTCCTTGTCTGCATGGTTTCTGCTGAATAATCAGAGCTTAGTCTTATTGTTTCTCCTCTGTATGTGACTTCTTGTTTTTTACGAGATGCTCTCAGGAGTCTTTGTTCTTTGGTTTTGGCGAGTGTGATTATGATATGCCTTTGTGATTTTCTTTTGGGGTCTATCCTATATGGTGTTCTTTGAGCTTCTTGTTTGGCCAGCTTTTCATCTTTCATAATATTGGGGAAGTTTTCCGTCAGCAGTTCTTCAGTGATCCTCTCTGTTTTTTCTGTTTTCTCCCCCTGTTCTGGAACTCCAATTACTGGCAAATTTTTGCTTTTGATTGTATCCCACTTAACTCTCGGGTCTCTTCATTTTTCTTTGTTATTTTTTCTGAGTTTTCCTGAAACAGAGTTGTATCCAAGTGTTTGTCTTCAGTTCCACTAATCCTGTCTTCCACCATTTCAAATCTGCTCCTCAGCCCTTCTATGACACCGTCCATTTCTGAAATCTTGTTGTTTATCTTTTGGATTTCTAATTGCTGTTTTTGTATAATTTCTAGTTGTGAATTTATTTTGGTATTTTGTTCCTGCATTATTTTCCTGAATTATTCCATTTTTTTGTCTGTATTTTCCATGAATTTGTCTATTTTTTCCTCATTTTTGTCTGCTTTTTGCTTCAGCTCTTGGAGAACTCTGAGTATTAGAGATCTGAATTCCCTATCAGGTAGTTATAATGCCTTTTCTTCCACTGGAAAGTCATCTGGTGTTTTATTTTGGATGCCTACTGGAGCTATCCTGTCCTGTTTTTGTAAATGTTTTGATATTGTCTGCTGTCTTCGGGGCATTCAGTAGTTATTTTTCTAGTTTATTGATTGTAGATTTGTTTGTTTCATTCCTTTTCTTTTTTTAATTTGGCTATGTCTGCACAGGCGGGCTGTGTGTTCTTTGTTGTTTGCTTATCTGTGGGCACAATACTTTTCACCTCCTTCTCCAATTGGCAGGGTCAGTCACTCAGGTATGGTACGGCAGGGCAGATCTAGCTGAAGAGGAGTTACTGGGATGGGTTGTTTGTGGCACTTAGTACAGCCACCAGGGCAGGTCAGTAATCAGTGAAGGGCAGGTTCCAGTAGGCCGTGCCTGTGCTGCTTGGTGGTGTGATGTTAAGCATACGGTGCAGGTAGGCAGGATGTAGGGGGGAGACTGTTATGTGTGGAGCTAAGATGGATATGAGAGAGAGGATAGAGGAACAGAAGCCAAAAACATACAAGCAAACAAAAAAGAATGCTAAGGGAGCTTGCTGTTGGAGTGGAGAGATGAGAGACTATGAAATGGAGAAAAACAAAAAGGGGAAGAGGAAGAAAAAAAAGAAAAGAATGAATAAATAAAAATCAGAAAGGGAAAAGAACAGCAAAGTTCCCAGGGATCCCACCGGTGCGGCTATGAGGTCTGGGGAAGTTGTTCTCAGGTGTTGCAGTACAGCCTGGCTAGAAGGCGTAGACGTATACAATGCCAGGTATTCAGGGAACAGAAACAGAAGGAAGATATAGAGAGATGAGAGACTGAGTAATGAAGAAAGACAAAAAGGGAAAAAGAGGCAAAAGAAAACAAAACAAATTAAAAAAAAAGAACAAGAAAAGCCCCCAAAAAAAACAGAAGAAAAAAAAAAACAACAAAAAAAGAAATGCCCTCAGGGATCCCTCTGCACATCTGTTCAAGCTGAGGGGGTAGGTTCCAAGCCATGCAGTACCGCCTGGCCAGAACCGGCTCCCAACTCAAGAAAAGGAAAAGAAAACAAACAAACAATTCAAAACAAACAAACGAACAAAAGCCCCGGGATCCCACCAGCACGGCAGCCCAGACGGTGAAGCAGCTACTTGAACAGAGCTCTGCAGCCCCTCAGGAAGAAGCAAAGATGGCGCACGGAACCAGGTATTTGAGCGAAAGGAGGAGGAGGTGGTGAGCGGTAAGGAAGAAATCAAAAGAAGCGGAAAAAAAGCAACACCAGCAGCCAATAAATGGCACTCAGAGAGCCGGCCTGTTCCGGTGGGTGGAATCCAAGCAGCCGGTGCTTCCCGGACAGGAGATTGTGGCTGCAGGAAGCAGAGGAGGCCTAGTGGGGGTGAAGAAGGGTTGGGTGTGGGAAAGCATATATCGCAAATTACCAGTTGTTATGTCTCCTGCTGGAAGCTCCGTGAAGCTGCTTTCTCATACCCCTGTTTGCTGGTCTCTGATAGGAATCCAAGATGGCAGATCTGTGCTGCATTAGCTGATAGGGGACTTCTGCAAGAATCTCTCCTTGCTCTCCATTCTCTGTCAGTTTTCTCACTCCATTTGGTGCTTGGCTGAGTTCTTTATCTCTTCATTTGATGTTTTAGGTTTTCAGGATTGTTGTTTTCTCTGTTCAGCTTAGTTTTTCAGATCTTTGCTATGGAGGGAAGGCGTGGTGCTTCCGCCTAGAGCGCCATTTTTTGGCGTTAGGATTTCAACATATATTTAGGAGGGATACAGTCAATCCATAACAGGGCCATTTCTAAGTTTTCTATTCTGGTGTATTTTTTTCCATTATTTTTAGTCCATGTAGAGATTATATTTAATTATTACTGCTTTATAATGTTTTATTAGCCTTCAATGAGTTGCCATATGAAGAAGGCAGAAGTGCTCAGAATATTTTTGTACAACATACGTGCTCAATAAATTTTAACTATATTTATAATTATTTTATTAAAATATCTGGTGGGATAGGCACTTTTTTATATTTTCAGTTATTTTAGAGCTATTCTTATATATTTTTTATTCTTATATATATTCTTATATATTTTTTCATATGAATTTTTGAAATCAGTTTGTCTTGTTCTAAATTTAAAGTAAACCCTGTGCTGGGTGCAGAGATATGCTATATTTCTATCACCATCTCCCTAGCTGCTAATGGATATAATAGTTACTAGTGGACATAAAGTAAAGTATGTGCCTTAGGGGGAGACGATTGCCCGAAGAAACCCAGAACTCTGTTAAGCTGTCTTAGCGGGGTAAAGGAGGAAGGGCTATTCTTTGACACCAGTGAATCTAGAGTAGCCTAAACAGGGACAACAGATAATGTTCATTGCCTACAGGGGACCTTTTGCTTTTATTATCCCTTTTGCCTGTTACTGGAAACCCTGGTGGTGTAGTGGTTAAGAGCTATGGCTGCTAACCAAAAGGTCAGCAGTTCGAATCCACAAGGCACTCCTTGGAAACTCTATGGGGCAGTTCTACTCTATCCTATAGGATCACTGTGAGTCAGAATTGATTCGAGAGCAGCGGGTTCAATGGGTTACCTTTTATTATCTAATTTTAATATCTCTTCCCTACCTGTTTTCTATACATACTACTTGGCATGTAGACTTGTCTATTCAATTAGTATTTAATCCCAGGAGAGAGGAATTTAGGTGTTCTCCTTCCAAGATGTCAACTGGAGTGTGGCTGGATTCTGTCTTTGTTATTTAGTGCTGCTGTAACAGAAATAGCACAAGTGGATGGCTTTAACAAAGAGAAATTTATTCTGTCACAGTTTAGGAGGCTAGAAGTTCAAACTCAGGGTGCCAGATCCAGGGGAAGGCTTTCTCTCTCTGTCCGCTCTGGAGGAAGGTCCTTCTCAACCATCTTCCCCAGTCAAGAAGATTCTCAGCACAGGGACCCCAGGTCCAAAGGAAGCGCTATTCTCCTGGCTCCCCATTCTTGGTGGTATGAGGTCCCCCTGTTTCTCTGCTTGCTTCTCTCTTTTATATCTCAAAAGAGATTGGGACAAAACACTATCCAATCTTGTAGATTGAATCCTGCCTCATTAACATAATTGCCACTAATCCCATCTCATCAACATCATAGAGATAGGATTTACAGCACATAGGAAAATCACATCAAATCACAGAATGGTGGATAATCACACAATGCTGGGAATCATGGCCTAGCCAAACTGATACATATATTTTTTGGGGACACAATTCAATCCATGACAGACGCAATCTAACAATACCTTGTGGATGGGAGCCTAACTTCAGGGAATTTAGGCTGATGATGTATGCTTTTCCACTTATCCCTGTCCTATTTATTCTGTGAGTAATAAACACCTGTTGACCTTGACATTAGAACAGTGTCTGGTCTGTGCTCTGCTCCAAACAGTCTTCACTAAGGACTTGTGAAGACAGTGACATTGCACCCTATTGGTATATTTATTGAAATTACAATAACTTTATATAGATTTATTAGGCAGAATTGAGAGTTTTATGAGGTTGACTCTGTCTATCCAAGAGTATAGTATGCATTTCCATCTATCCAAGTTCTTTTTGTGTCTGACTTAGCATTTTAAATGATTCTTTCAATAGATCTTGCACTATTTTTGTTATTTTTTTCTAAGCATGTGTTTTGTTTTTTCTATTATAAATGGAATATTTCTTCCTTTATATGTTGTAAGTGATTCTTGTATGTGTATAATAGTAATAAAAACAGCAAAAAGTATTGAATATTCATATTCAATATATATAAGGCACTGTTATAAGTGTTTTTATATGTATTAACTCAATCACAACAAAGTTAAAAGATAGGTATATTAGTTAGGGTCCCTGTTTGTGGACAGTAGAACCCATTCTAGCTATACTAAACATAAAAGGATTTATTCAGGATTTTTGGTAATTTATAAAATCTCCAGGAGGGTCAGGAACTCCTGTTTGGATGCTACACATCCAGAAACAATAGCAGCATCCAGGAGACCAAAACACTCTACAGAGGTGTTCACTTACAGTGCCTCTGCCTCATGCCACTCAGCACCTTGCTGTCAGGGACATGCCACTAGAGCCTCTGTCAGAACAACCTCTGTGTTTGCAAGAAGAGTTGACTTTCTACATGCTGTTGCTATTTCTCCTTGCCCATTTTTCCACATGTCGGTTCATCTCACGTGTTTCACCTCTTTGCAGACCCTAGGTCTCTCCTGAACCCTCACTACAAGGAAAACTGTCAAAGATAATTTTTAACTTTTCAGTCTCCACAATATTTAGAAAGTATCATAAAAGGATGAAAATATATCTGCCATAGTAGATATTAGTATTACTATCCACATTTACAGAAATTTACATTTCTCTTTTGGTCCATTAATTTTTTGAAGTATTTTAATAGATCTTCTAATATTTACCTATCCTTGCATTCCTATAGAAAACTTATTTCGTTTATGGTGAGTATTTTTATAGCATGTTGTTGAATTTCACTTCGAAATATATTATTTGAGATATTTGCTTCAATTTCCAAAAAAATATTGATCTGTTGAGGTTTTGCTTGGTTTTCATTGTTTGCGTATATGTATGTGTGTCAATGTCATTCTGGTTTCATATAAATAAATTGCAAGGCTTTCTACTTTACGTAATTTGCAACAGTTACAAGAGGTTTGGAACTAACTGCTATTAAAGTTTTGAAACAATTATTATGTGCTGAATTACGTCCCTCCAAAATACGTGTTGGAATTCTAAATTCTATACCTGTGGATGTAATCCTGTTTGCGAATAAGGTTTTATTTGCAATGTTAATGAGGCCATATTAGTGTAGGGTGTATCATAGACCTAATCTGTTTTGAGTTACAAAAACAGCAGATTAGACACAAGTTGCTGTTGTTTTTAGGTGCTGTCCAGTCAGTTCCGACTCATAGCGACCCTATGTATAACGGAGTGAAAATACAGCCAGGTTCATTTTTCTTTGCGCTGGATGGGATGGGACCAATAGATGTATCTAAATGGCCACTCACAAGCTTTTAAGACCTTAGACGCTACTCACCAAAATTGAGATGTAGGACATTTTCTTTATGAACTATGTTATGTCAATTGACAGAGATGCTCCCGAGACTATGGTCTTCAGGCCCTAGGCCCAGCTACTTGGTCCCGCAATGTGTTTGGAAGTGTCTAGGAAACTTCTATACTTTTGCTTTTGTTTGGTTGTGCTGACTTCCCCTATATTGTGTGTTGTCTTTCCCTTCACTGAAGTTAACATTTGTCTACTATCTAGTTAGTGATTTCCCCTCCCTCCCCACCCTCGTAACCACGAAAGAATGTTTTTTTCTGTGTGTGAACCTTTTTTTGAGTTCTTATAATAGTAGTCTCATACAATATTTGTCTTTCTGTGACTGATTTATTTCACTTATCATAATGCCCTCGAGATTCATCCATGTTGTGAGATGTTTCAAAGATTCGTCACTGTTCTTTATCATTTCGTAGTATTCCTTTGTGTGTATATACCATAGTTTGTTTATACATTCGTCTATTGATGGACATTTTTGCTTCCTTCTTTTTGCTATTGTGAATAGTGCTGCAATGAACATGGGTGTGCATATGTCTATTTGTGTGACGGCTCTTATTTCTCTAGGGTATATTCCTAGGAATGGAATTGCTGGATCGTATTTCTATTTCTAGCTTTTTAAGGAAGTGTCGTATGTTTTCCAAAGTGATTGTACCATTTTACATTCCCACTAGTGGTGTGTAAGTGTTCCATCTCCCCACAACCTCTCTAACATTTGTAATGTTGTGTTTTTTGGATTAGTGCTAGTATTGTCAGGGTAGTATTTCAATGCAGTTTTGATTTGCATTTCTCTAATAGTTAATCATTTCGAGCATTTCTTCATGTCTGTTAGCAGCCTGAATATCTTCTTTGGTGAAGTGTCTGTTCATATCCTGTGCTCGTTTTTTAATTGGATTATTTGTCTTGTTGTTGTTGAAGTGTTGCAGTATCTTGTAGATTTTGGAGATTAGACCTTTGTCATGTATGTCATAGTCAATTTTTTTTCCCGGTCTGTAGGTTCTCTTTTTACTGTTCTGGTAAAGTCTTTAGTTTAATTTTTAGGAGCTCCCAGTTATCTAGTTTCTTTTCTGGTGTTTGTGCATTTTTAATTATGGTTTGTATCCTCTTTATGTTATGTATTAAGGCCCCTAGCATTGTCCCTATTTTTTCTTCCATGATCTTTATCATTTCAGATTTTATATTTTGGTCTTTGATCCATTTTGAGTCAGTTTTTGTGTACAGTGTGTGGTATGGATCTTATTTCATTTTTTTACATTTGGACATCCAGTTATGCCAGCATCATTTGTTAAGGAGACTGTCTCTTCCCCCATTTAATGGATTTGGGCCCTTTGTCAAATATCAGCTGCTCATAGATGGATGAATTTATGTCTGGGTCTTCAGTTCTGTTCCATTGTTCTATGTGTCTGTTGTTGTACCAGTACCAGGCTGTTTTGACTACCATGGCTATATAACAGGTTCTAAAATCAGGTAGTGTGAGACCTCCCGTTTTGTTCTTCTTCTGTGGTAATGCTTTACTTATCTGGGGCTTCTTCCCTTTCTGTATAAAGTTGGTGATTTGTTTCTCCATCTTGTTAAAAAATGCTGCTGGAATTTAGATCAGGATTGAATTGTATCTGTAGATTGCTTTGGGTAGAGTTGGCATTTTCACAACGTTGAATCTTTCTATCCATGAGCATGTATATTTTTCTACTTATATAGGTCTCTTTTGGTTTCTTGCAGTAGGTTTTGTAGTTTTCTTTGTATAGGTCTCTTACTTCCCTGGTTAGATTTATTCCTAAGTAAACTTTATCTTCTTGGGGGCTATCATAAATGATATTGATTTGGTTATTTCCTTTTTGAAGTTCTCTTTGTTGGTGTAGAGGAATCCACCCAATTTTTGTATGTTTATCTTGTATCCTGCTACTTTGCTGAAATCTTCTATTAGTTCCAGTAACTTTCTTGTGAATTCTTTGGGGTTTTCTGTGTATAAGATCATATCGTCTGTAAATAGGGGTAGTTTTATGTCTTCCTTACCAATTTGGACCTCTTTACTTCTTTTTCTTGCCTTATTGTTCTAGTTAGGACTTCCAGCACAATCTTGAATGAGAGTGGTGATAAAGGCCATCCTTGTCTAATTCCCATTCTCAAGGGGAATGATTTCCGTCTTTCTCCATTTAGAATGATGTTGGCTGTAGGCTTTGTATGAATACCATTTATCACGTCAGGGAATTTCCTTTCTGTTTCTATTTTGCTGAGAGTTTTTTTTTCTTTTAATCAAGAATAGGTGTTGGACTTTGTCAAATGTCTTTTCTGCATCAATTGATAAGGCCATGGGAATCTTTTGTTTTATTTATGTGGTGGATTATGTTGATTGATTTTTTAATGTTGAACTATCCCTGCATAAGAATATAAGAAAACCCATTGCTGTCGAGTTGATTCTGACTCATAGTGACCCTATAGAACAGAGTAGAACTGCCCCATAGGGTTTCCAATGAGAGGCTGGTGAATTTGAACTGCTGACCTTTTTTTTTAATAGAATGGATTTGGAAGTAGTCCTTCCTTTTCTATGCTCTGAAATAGTTTGGGTAGTATTAGTGTTAGCTCTTCTCTGAAAGTTTGGTATAATTCTCCAATGAAGCTGTCCAGGCCAGGACTTTTTTGTTTGGAGTTTTTTTTTTTTTTTTTTTTAATTACCCTTTCAATCTCTTCTTTTGTTATGGGTCTATTTAGTTTTTCTACTTCAGTTTGTGTTAGTTTAGGTAGGTAGTGTGTTTCTAGAAATTTGTCCATTTTCTCTAGGTTCTCAAATTTGTTGGAGTACAGTTTTCCATAGCATTCTGTTATGATCCTTTTTATTTCAAATGGGTCTGTTGTGATATCACCCATCTCATTTCTTATTTGGGTTATTTGCTTCCTCTCTTGTTTTTCTTTTGTCAGTTTGGCCAATGGTTTGTCAATTTTGTGGATCTTTTCAAAGAACCACCTTTTCGTCTTGTTGATTCTTTCAATTGTTTTTCTATTCTCTATTTCATTTGTTTCAGCTCTAATCTTTATTATTTCCTTTCTTCTGGTGCTTGAGGGCTTCTTTCGCTGCTCTCTTTCTATTTGTTTGAGCTGTAGGGTTAATGTTCTGATTTTGGCCCTTTTTGCTTTTTTTATATGTACATTTATTGCTGTACATTGACCTCTAAACACTGCTTTTGCTGTGTCCCAAAGGTTTTGGTAAGATGCATTTTCATTCTCATTTGATTCTATGAATTTTTTTATTCCATTCTTGATTTCCTCTATTACCTAGTAGTTTTTAAGCAAGATATTGTTCAGTTTCCATGTATTTGATTTTTTTTCTTTCTGTTTCTGTTTGATTTCTACTTTTATGGCATTATGATGAGAGAAGATGCTTTGTATTATTTTGATGTTTTGGATTTTGTTAAGGCTTGCTTTGTGGCCTAAAATGTGGTCTATTCTGGAGAAAGTTCCATGTGCATTGGAAAAGAATGTATACTTTGCTGCTCTTGGGTGGAGTGTTCTACGAGGTCAAGTTGGTTGATTGTGTCATTTAGATCTTCTGTATCTTTATTGAATTTCTTTCTAGGTGTTCTGTCCTTCACCAAAAGTGGTGTGTTGAAGTCTCCTACTATTATTGTGTAACTGTCTATATCTCTTTTCAGTGCTGTTAGGGTTTGCTTTATATATTTCAGATCCCTGTCATTGAGTTAATATATATTTATTATGGTTATATCCTCCTGGTGTATTGACCCTTTAATCATTATATAGTGTCATTCTTTATCTTTTACAGTGGATTTTGCTTTAAAGTCTATTTTACCAGAGATTAATATTGCCACTCCTGCTGGTGGTGCAGTAGTTAAGAGCTAGGCTGCTAATCAAAAGGTTGATAGTTTGAATCCACCAGTCGCTCCATGGAAACCCTATGGGGAAATTCTACTCTGTCCTCTAAGGTCACTGTGAGTTGGAATTGACTTGACAGCAAAGGGTTTTTGCTCTTTTGTGGTTATTGTTTGCTTGATTTTTTTTTTTTTTTGCATTGTTTGAGTTTTAGTTTGTTTATGTCTTTGTGTCTAAGGTATGTCTCTTGTAGAGAGCATATAGATGGATCTTTTTTTTTTTTTTTTTAATCCATTCTGCCACTCTTTGTCTCTTTACTGGTGCATTTAAGCTATTTACTTTCATCACAATTATTGATAGTACGAGTTTACTGTTATCATTTTGATTTTTATTGTGTATGTGGTATTGATAGTTTCTTTGTTTCACTTAATTTTCTGTGCTGAGTTCTTTTTGTGTATGTATTTTCTTTTCATCTCTGTCATTATTGTTGATTTTGTGTTTGCTGAGTCTTTATGTCTTTCTTTTTTATTTTGACGGGTAGGTTTATTACCTTCCTTTGTGGTTACCTTGAAATTTATCTTTATTTTTCTAAGTTTAAACAAATCTTTTATTTCTTGATACTGCCTTGATATTGCTCTCCATATGGAAATTCTATGACTACACTGTTCATTCCCTCTTTTTTGTTTTGACGTTGTCATTGTTTGCGTATTGAAGTCTCTGGTTCCCTATGTTCAGTCTTTTAGCTTTGACTTGTTTTTGTGAATTCCCTGTCTGGGTTGATACCTGTTTGATCTGTCCTGTGTCCTAGTCTTGGACTGTTGTCTGATGTTTGTTCTCTAATCAGAGGATTTCCTTTAATATTTCTTGTAATTTTGGTTGGGTTTTTACAAATTCCCTTAATTTCTGTTTATCTGGAAATTACCTAATTTCACCATCGTGTCTGAAAGACAATTTTGCTGGATATCTAATTCTTGGCTGGCAACTTTTTTCCTTCAAGCTTTATATATGTCATCCCATTATCTTCTTGCCTTCATGGTTTCTGCTGAGTAATCTGAGCTTAGTCTTATTGGTTTTCCTTTGTAGGTAACTTTTTATTTATCCCTAGCTGCTGTTTGGATTATTTCTTTGTCTTTGATTTTGGCAAATTTGATTACAATATGTCTTGGTTACTGTCTTTCGGGGTCTATCCTATATGGAGTTCATTGAGTTTCTTGGACAGATATCATTTCATCTTTCAAGATATTAGGGAAGTTTTCTGCTAGCAAATTTTCAAAAATTCTCTCTGTGTTTTCCATTATCCCCCCCATTCTGGTACTCCGATCACTCATAGGTTTTTCCTCTTGATATTATCCCACATAATTCTTTGGCTTTCTTCATTTTCTTCATTCTTTTTTCTGATTTTTCTCAAACAGATTGGTGTCAAGGGATTTATCTTCAATCTCACTAATTCTGACTTCCATTGCCTCAATTCTACTCCTATGGCCTCCTATTGAATTGTCTAACTCTGAAACTTTATTATTAATCTTTTGGATTTCTAATTGCTGTCTCTGTATGGTTTCTAGCAGCTTGTTTATTCTGTCATTTTGTTCTTGTATTGTTTTTCTGAATTCTTCTGTTGTTTTGTCTGTGTGTTCCTTGTTTTGGTCTGTGTTTTGCCTGATCTCTTTCTTGATATCTTGGAGATGTCTGTATACTAGTCTTTTGAATTCTTTATCAGGTAGTTTCTTTGCCTTATCTTCCTCTGGAAGGTTTTCTGGTTCTTTTTTTTGATCGCTTGCTGGGACCATCTTGTCCTGCTTCTTTATGTAATTTGATATTTACAGTTGTCTCCGAGACATCAATATGTTATTATATTTATTTATTGTATTTTTGTTTACTATGTCCTGTATTTTTGTTTTGTTTTGATATGTTCAGGTAGGCTTAGTGTGTGTGCTACTCTGGTTGCTGGCATCTTTGAAGCTCTCAAGTCCTGTCTCCAGGTGGTCAGAGCAGCTACTAGGTGTGTAAGCCTGGGAGTCTGTTCACTATTCTAATGGGGGTGCGGCTGTTCAGGGTGCAGGAGTCCAGGTGATTGGTCACTGACTGTGTGGTGCAGAGACTCTCACCTACAGTCCTAGGTGGGCAGGGCTTCATGGGGGGAGGTGTTTGGAACTGGCACAGGTCTCTAATTGCAGTGGGGGATGATGTGTGGGGCAAAGCAGGGGACTGTCGGCTGACCCCTGGTGCCCAGATGGAGGGTGTGTTCCTGTCCCCTAGAGCACAAAGTGGAGGGGGTAGTGCAGCCAGTCCTTGGGTGCCCAGTGCTGTTGGCTGGAGGGACTGGAAGGCACCACTATTCTAAGGCCCCTGTTGTAGGCAGCTGGATGGAGTGAGTGATACCATCAGCCCACCTGGTATGGGTGGGTGAGTCCTCTTCTTAGGGGGCTGGATGGTGTCAAATGTCACAAATCTGCAGCTCCCACTTGGCTGTTGTAGGTGAAAATGTGCTTCAGGTAGATGTCCTGCCTGTTTTGTCCTAATGAGGGCATGTGGTATTGGATCAGCCCGCAAGGCGCTGGGGCAGGGGTGAAGAGCAGGGGTGAAGGGAGCTGCAAGTCTGTGGACCCCCTATACCAGTGGCTAGGTGAAGGAGCAGGGACTTCCAGACCTGCTGTGGGTTCTTGGCTTAGGGGGCATGACATTGTTTAATGCCGTGAGACTGGTGATGGAGCAGAGTAGGGAATGGGAGAGGGGAAGGGAGTGCTCCTCTGCTGTGGAGCTTACATGGGGGTAAGGGTTATGATGCCAGCATGCCTGGTTGGTTGAGACCTTGCCCTTAACTTTCACAGGTCTAGTGTCACTCCTGTTTGGTTCTAGAGGGTGTGCAGATTCGCTGCTGCTTGGCTGCACCAGATGGGGTGGGTTTCAGCTTAGGATGTTGCTGCTTGACTCAGCTCGTGTGTGCTGTGCAGATTCAGATAGTAGGACACTTTTGATACCACAATCCATAATTCCCCGTTTCTGCTGTTTTTGAATTGTCTCTCCTTCCACCTGCCACTCAGTCCAGTTCTTTAGCTTTGTCTTTGATGGTTAAGGTTCCTAGATTGTCATATATATTCAATTCACTTTTTTTTTTTTTAGGTCTTTGTTTTAAGAGGGATGACGTGAAGCATCTTTGTTATCTAGTGCTGCTATATCAGAAATACCACAAGTGGATGGCTTTAACAGAAAGAAATTTATTCTCTCACAGTCTAGGAGGCTAGAAGTCTGAATTCAGGGTGTCAGCTCCAGGTGATGGCTTTCTCTCTCTGTCTGTTCTGGGGAAGGTTGTTGTCATCAATCTTCCCCTGGTCTAGGAGTTTCTCAGAGCAGGAAACTCTGGTCCAAAGGGTGCTCTGTGCTGCTGGCGTTGCTTTCCTGGTGGTACAGGGTCCCCATGTTTCTCTGCTTGCTTCTCTTTTTTATATCTGAAAAGAGATTGATTCAAGACACAGTCTAATCTTGTTGCTTCACTCCTGCCTCATTAACGTAACTGCTGATAATCCCATCTCATCAACATCATAGAGACAGGATTTACAGCACACAGGAAAATCACATCAGATGACAAAATGGTGGACAATCACATAATACTGGGAATCATGGCTTACCCAAGTTGATACACATATTTTTGGGGGACACAATTCAATTCATAACAGCGTCTGACTATTCCACCATCTTGGCACCCCCACCCTCTCTTCCTTTTCTTGATAAGGTTTTTTGGGGTACAAAAATTTTTAAGTTTAATGATCCATTGATTGATTAATAATGTGCTGTTCAATTTCCACATAGTTATGAAATTTCCAGCTTTCCTTGTTAGTGATTTCTACTTTCTCTGATTCTGTAGGTTGTCTTTTGCCTTTCCTCTTCAGATCCTTTTCCTCATTCATTAAATGTGGATATTTCTCCCAACTCAGGTCCAAACCCTCTGTTCTTTCCATCTCACACACTTTACCTTATAGACTTTAAACAGTTCCATGGCAAACAAAATAAACAAACAAAAAACTCAAAACCTGAATATCCCCTACTTCTGTTCTGAGCTTCTGAGTCTTACTCTTGAATGTTTTTTACTTGGAGAATGCACCTCAAGCTCACCATCATCACTACCCTACTTCTTTATTTCTTTCAATAGTCCCCACGTTTCCCCCATTACTCAAATTCAATCTCCCACCTCACCCCACCAAGTACTTAGATGGTCCCCAGTTCTTAGCCATGCTTCTTTCAAACTCACATTCATTCATACTTTCGACAACCTATTGTGGTTATGTGTAGGCTTTCTTATTTCTTCCTAAAGAGATTGGCCACTCTTTAAAAACAGGAATTAACATTTTTCTTCTTTGTGTCTCTTCTAGCATCTAGCACAGTATGTTGGATGTAATAGTTGTTTAATAAATATCTTATTGAAGCTACTTCCAACCATCTCATGGGGGCTTGAAAAGTCATGAAGTTAAACTGGATCTTGTCTGGAATACAGCTAAAGCTAGACACTGAGTCATGGGCCACAAGGGCAGGAAAGGCCTTCAGTCTCACCTCCTGCATTTTGCGGGCTATTCTATCCCACTCAGCCCTGTTCCTAGCAACACGGCCAGTTATCAGCTCTGGGATGGATCTCTGGGATGAGGGTGCTTCAGGTTAGCACCCTGGCCATCTGCTCAACTGATAGCAAACTGGAAACTGGGCTAGGGAAACAGAATTCCAGAGAACACACCTATTATTGAGTCCACACAATCAAATTGACAGCAGAGAAATTGAAAAGTAAGATGCATTTTCTCATTTCTCCCTGAAGAACATAAACTAGAATACTTTTGCGTTCCCAGATATAGTTAAATAAGTTCCACTCTAAGCCAAAATCTACATCCCTATAGTCTTAAAAAAAAAAAAAAAACAAGAAAAGTGAGAAAACCCTCATTCTAGAGAACAGCTTGTCACCAGCTAAAAGCTTGACTAACACAGACATTTAGTTCAATCAAAATACCACCAAAAAAAGATTTCACGCACCACCTCTGGCAGTATGTGCTTGTTGATTCATGCCCGTGTGTGTTAAATTTTTAACTGAAATTAAAGTGACCGATAGCAATGGGAATTTTTAACAAACTCTTCAGGTTCATCATTCTACGAAGGAGAGCTGAGAGAAAATATGGTCAGTTTCATTTGGCTCATGTTAACCTAACTTCCCAAAGCACTATTCCAAGCGCAAGCAGAAATTACATTTCTGGATTAGTAATAAGCACAGGAAAATAAATCACATCTGCCCTAGGAGTGAACCCAAACCAAAATCAGCCACAGGGAAGAACTTCTGCGTTGAGTTTAGAGTCAACTTTAATTCTGAAGGAAATGAACCTTTAAAAAGAAAATTCAGGTAATAGATGGAGACAAAACATTAATCTACACTACTCTAATTAATCTGGGTCCTTGTAAAACTTTTTTTCTTTCTCAAATTGATATTTGCCCGAGCAGAACTTCTCTGATAAGATGGTTTAGGGCCAAACACAGTATAATAAAGACAGTTATGCTCAGTCTTCATCAAATCCTAAATTATATTTCCATTTCCTAAAAGAACAGCTGGCTATTCAGACAATATATCTAGAACAAGAGTCCTATAAGAAGTAAGCTATCTGCCCTTCCCGTCAGAGCACTTTTGCATCCCATACAAGCTCAAGTAAAAAGCTGTAGAGCTGTCAGTTTACCTTTGCTGAAAGTTTCCATTTTTCCTTTTATTCTTGTTGCTTTGAGGGTGTGTGTGTTTTCCCACATCTTGGAGGTGGAGATGGGATTTTGAAGATTCATGAGAAAGGGGATTCTGGGAGCGTCAGGCCATCTCTCATAGATTCTGCCTCTTCTCTGGCTGTATGTGCTCCTGAGGTTATCAAACTCTGTTAGAGGCCACCATCCCCTCACTTCTGCATACAGACATTCTTGTCGAAAGATCTCTGAAACACCTGGAGTATTCCAATGGCCCATCAGAGATGCATCCAGAGAAGTGAGGGCTCTTCTCTACTCTTCTTTGCCCAACTCCACTGGCTCCAAAAGACATTGAGCCCAAGAGCCATATCAAGATAATGTTCAGCTATCTTAACATGATATCAAAAGAATCAGAAATTTCTATTAGTGACAAATTCACACTACTCTCATATATATGCCCACATTCAGAAAAAAAAATGCTATATTTCTTTAAGAGATTAGTAAAAATAAAGCTGTCACTTTTACCCCACCCAATTCAAATGTATGATTTTTAAAATGCATTTCTTTGGATCATGTAGCAAAAGCTGTTCTACCTGGCTTACATGCCATGGAGGCCAGAGTCTAAGGCATGAACACCTTGGCAGGCCGCATTCAACCTTGTTCTCCCACAATGGTGCCCAACCCTTCCCTCCGTGCCTCTTCCGCGGGAACTAAAGGATGCTGCTCCAACTCCTTCCTTCTTGGAGAGAGTGAATGCTTGAGACTATGATCAGCAACATGATAGTCTGTTCTTATGACAACAGCTCTTTATTTTTGGCCATCTTGTTACATCTGGACCTTTTGGACACTCTCTCTGGAAAATATACTTTCCCTCCTTTTATTCCCTTCCAATTCTTGTTGGGATTTCTATAATACACATTAATATTTATTATCTTTCAAATCCTGACTTTTTTTCCCTTATTCCTACTATTATGGTTTTAATTTTGAAGACCTTCTTTCCCAGGATGTTCTCTGAAGGAAGGAGCATGGCTTGGGGTGGGGTGGAACAAAGTTACCTAATCCAGGAGCAGCCTGAACAGGGAGGGAACCCACATCACTTCCCCCTCAGTCTGCTGCCAGCTCATTGGTCAACTGGGCAGGATGGGAGGAGAAAGGTGCAGACAAGTGGCAGAGCATGGGTTGGAGAGAAGGAAATGGCCAGTGACATCATGGGAAGGGCATGTCTTATGTAGATGTTCCAACACCAGGGGCTGTTGTTGAAGCATCTGTTGCAAGATGTGGAATGATTTCTTGAGCTTTAGGAGTGAATCCAGGCCTGTTGCCAGAATTTGAATGCAAGTTCTGTGTTGAGGGGCTAGTAGGGCTGGGAGTGAAGTGAGTCTAGAGACTGTGTGTACAGTGTAAGGGATATAAGGCTGTGGTGGGGTGCCAGTCAGGGATCATTCTCACCTGGCAGAGCAGATACCTTAGTAAGGAGGGTAAGTTTCTTAAGGTAGCGTTACTCTATTCCACATCTTCTTATTCCTGCCATTTGTCTAACTGTGGAAAACTCAACTGCGTGTTTGTGGTAGCAAGTTACTTTGCATGGGCTTTCCTGTATTGTTTGTGATTTATTGAGACTTGTGCTTATTTTGGGCTTCTTGGTGCGTTTTCCTGTTTCTGTTTCCCTTAATTTTCTCTGGCTTCCAAGTATGTCACACTGACTCTCCCATTTGTCCATCTGCAGGCTTTGTGTTCCATCCAAGCTCAAATAAAAGGCTAAAGAGTTATTAATTTACAGTTGCTGTCAGCTGTCAGCCTCTGTCTTTTGTCATCGTTGCTGTGGATGTGTTTTACCATGCGCTAAAGTTGGGGATGCATTTTTTGGGGACTCAGGAGAAAGGTAAAATTGGGAACCTCAGGCCATCTCCTGGGGGTTCTTCCTCTTCTCTGGTTGCATGTGCTCTTTGAGGTTGTTGAACTCTGTTGGTGGCCACTATCCCATCCCTTCTGCATTTGGACATTTCCTGTCCAGAGACTATGGGGCACCTGGAACACTCTGGCAAACCTGCCCTTGAGGGGCTCCACCTATGGGATCACAGATTACCTGGGAGTAACTGGGAAGTCTGTTCTTTGCTATGGGTACCCCATCTCCTTCTTTGAAAAGCCCCATGATTTAGGGCAAGTGTCTCCCTCCTGGAAAGTGCTTGGCAACCCAGTCCACAGCTTCTAGAATGCACTGGGTCCAGGCTCCTCAAAGACACTGCTGTTAGTACAGGGACATTAGGTCAGGGTTGTGATCACCAGTCCTCCCTCCAGTCCTGGCAATACTGCTTGCCTGATGTGATCAAGGAGCCAACTCCTACACTTTCCCCATATACCATAGGGACACAATAGTGCCACATACCTAATGTACTGTGCACATTGAGATGACCCAACTACACACTTAGCACAGTTTGTGGTTCCTGGTAAAGTTCAGCTTATATTAGTTATTATGATATGTGCTGACAGGAAACAATATTTTTTCTTTAATTGCATAGTACAAGATGCAGAAAGATGCATAAAATATAATCGTACAGCTTAATGAATTGTTACAAGTTAACATATAACCCTCACCAAAATCAATACCTAGAATATTACAGTTCCCTGGAAGCCTTCCCACACACCTCTTCTCATCAGTGCCCTCCCAGCTCTTAGCAATGACCACTATTTGATTTTCATGGGGTTCAGTTCCTTACTTTATAATTTTCTGCTGATTATGAATTTCTAATGGGATCAAGAGGCAGTTGTTCGAACAGAACAAGGGGATACTGCATGGTTGAAAGTCAGGAAAGGTGTGCGTCAAGATTGTATCCTTTCACCATATTTATTCAATCTGTGTGCTGCACAAATAATCTGAGAAGCTGGACTATATGAAGAAGAAGAGGAATTGGTGGAAGACTCATTAAAAACTTGTGTTATGCAGATGACACACCTTTGCTGGCTGAAAATGAAGAGGACTTGAAGCACTTACTAACGAAGATCAAAGACTACAGCCTTCAATAAGGATTACACCTCAACATAAAGAAAACAAAAATCCTCACAACTGCACCAATAAGCAACATCATCATGAACGAAGAAAAGATTGAAGTTGTCAAAGATTTCATTTTACTTGAATCCGCAATCAACACCCATGGAGGCAGCAGCAAGAAATCAAACGACACATTGCACTGGGCAAATCTGCTGCAAAAGACCTCTTTAAAATGTTGAAAAGCAAAGATGTCACCTTGAAGACTAAGATGCACCTGACCCAAGCTATGGTGTTTTCAATCACCTCACATGCATGTGAAAGCTGGACAATGAATAAGGAAGACCTAAGAAGAATTGACGCATTTGAATTATGGTGTTGGTGAAGAGTATTGAATATATCTTTGAGTGCCAGAAGAATGAACAGATCTGTCTTGGAAGAAATACAGCCAGAATGCTCTTTAAAAGCGAGGATGGCGAGACAACGTCTCAAATACGTTGGACATGTTCTTAGGAGGGATCAGTCCCTGAAGAAGGACATAACGTTTGGTAAAGTCGAGGGTCAATGAAAAAGAGGAAGATCCTCAAGGAGATGGACTGACACAGTGGCTGCTACACTGTGCTCAAGCATAACAACAATGTGCTCAAGTATGGCGCAGGACTGGGCAGTGTAGTACATAGGGTCACTATGAGTCACAACCAACTGGACAGCACCTAACAACAACAACAATGGGTCTGGGTTTTAACCTGTAATCACACAGATTATATTCCTATATGGCTAGCTTTTTCACCCGAAATCACGAATTTAATAGTCATAGCTGATTCATCTATTTTCATTGCTAATAAATTACACCGAAATTTGTTTATAAGGAGCCCTGGTGGTGCAGTGGTTAAGCGCTGGGCTGCTAACTGAAAGGTTGGTGGTTCGAACCTACCAGCTGCTCCACAAGAGAAAGATGTGGCAGTCGCTTCGGTGAAGATTACAGCTCTGAAAAACGCTATAGGGCAGTTCTACTCTTTCCTACAGGGTCACTATGAGTCGGAATCCCTCTATTGATGACAGACGTCTGGGTTGTTACCACTTTATGGCTCTTATGCACAATGTGGGTATGGCACTTCATGCACAGGTGTGCTGGGGCACATGAGCACTCACTTCTCTGGGTTACACAACAAGGAGTGGAATTTCTGTGTCCCGTGTTACACCAATCCAAGTATTTCTGAGGTAAAGAAAAAAAGTCGAAAAGGGAAGAATCCTCCGAATCAGAGTATGGGAGGAGAGATGACAGGCTGTTCCTGTGGGAAGAAATGGGGTGGGGGGGTGGTGAGACACGGGGGGCGGTGCATGATAGCGCTGGGGGGTGGGGTTCCAGAGACACAGGCTGCCATCTGTGACTAGTCAATAGAGCTACCTTGGTATTCAGCTCTCAGTTCTCCTCCTGTCCCCCTGCTCTCATATGCAGCCCCCCACCATTCCCCCACCCCTTTCCTCCTCCCCATCCTTATCATCCTCCTCTCCTGTCTTTTAGCTACGGCTCTTCTTCCCTCTCCCTGCTTCTCCTTCCCCCCTATACAGTGGAGGTCGACCTAGAATGGGGTGACCCACTCTGAGAGGAACATGTGGGAATACTTTCCTCCAATAGGAGAAGCCCGGATATTCCTGTACGATCAGAACCCTTTTGGGAGGAGACCGAAAGAGGGGGCTCCACCTGAGCGGCTGAGGCTCCACAGCCAACCTCCGAGGTGGGGCAGCGCGGGCATTAAGACATCCCCGGGGGTGGTGTGACGAAAAGTCGGGAACCTCTGGTCCCACACCGCTAACATCTGACCTGCACTGTCCCTAAAACTTCGAAATCAGCGGGCATCCGGATTCTTTACAAGCCGGGTTCTAAGGGGAAGGACCACAGCACCCCCTCGTGGCCCTGAAAAGATGGCACAGAGGGATCCACGTGGCCTCAGAAGGGGCAGGCACCTGGCAGCCACGCAAGGGCAGGTCCCCAGAAAACCAACCCCAATGCCCCGTTTAGACCTCACTGAAGGTTCATACTCCAAGGTTAACGGGGGTCCCAGATGCACTGTCTCTGCTGCCGCATTCCCTTCCTTACAGCGAGCTCTTCACCTCTGAGGTGATTTCTGCAATCAAACCACAGCCTTTGGAGAAAACAACCTTCACATCTTAAAAAAAAAAAAAAAAACTAAAGAGACTAGTACTTGTGCAATCCTGTGACCATCAACAGAGCATTTCTAGAGTTCACATTTGGGCCTTGTCCTGATTTGCTAGTCTAGGTTGTGCCTTGAAGTAGAAACCTGCCTTAATTTTACTAAACTGTGTTGAAATTAGAGAAGATATTCTCTTAGTTGGCACCTAAGTTAACAGTGTTGCGGTAGGCAGAATAATGGGACTGCTGCCCAGGATGTCTGCTTCATAATCCCTGGAATCTGTGACTACATAGCAAAAGGGAATCTGCAGATGTGATTAAATTAAAGACCTTGAAATGGGGAGATTATCCTGGATTATCTGGATGGGACCAATGGAATCACAAGGGTCCTAACAGTGGAACCCACTGCTGTTGAGCTGATTCTGACTCATAGCGACCTCATAGGGTTTCCAAGGCTGTAAATCTCTATGGAAGCAGACTGTCACATCTTTCGTCCATGGAGCCGCTGGTGGTTTTGAACTGCCAACCTTTCAGTTAGCAGTCAATGGCTTTAAACACTGTACCAGTGGAAGAGGGAGGCAAAAATTGAGGTCAGAGTGATGAGATGTGAGAAGGACTTCATCTGCTGTTCTGGTTTTAAAGATGGTGGAAGGAAGCTACAAGCCAAGGAATGTGGGCAGCCTGAGACACTGGAAAAGGCAAGGAAACAGATTCTCCCTAGAGCCTCCAGAATGAATGGAAGGCAGACTGCCAACACCTTGATTTTGGTTCAGTAAGATGTGTGGTGGACTTCTAACCTACAGAACTGTAAGACAATAAATACGTGTTGTTTTAAGCCACTAAGTTTGTGGTAACTTGTTAGCGCAGCAGTAGAAACCAATATAAGCATCAATGTAAGTTCATTCACTTTTGCAGTAATAACATCCAAGGGAAATAATAAACACTGCATAAACATTGTGGGTCTTGGCAGGTCAGGAGGTATTTTTTATGTGTTTACTTAAAAGTGTCCCATTAGGTACCTGCCATCCTTTTTCCTTCTAGTCTCCTCTGTAGGATCTCACCATCTTCTCTGCACAGGGCTTGGCATGGTTCTTATTTGAATTATGGTAAATTAGACGACATTGGTTGTCATACAGACAGATTTATTTATTTATTTTAAAGAACAAACTCTGTTTCTGTCACAATGAGGGAAAGAATATAATTTACAAAATGTCAAATATTAGAGAATTCTCCTCCCAAAGATAATTTTTGTAACCATTTTTATTAAGGCACAGCACTACTTTTAAACATTTCACAAAGGGTGGATGGAATACAAGGGTGGCTTTTAAGATTTTTTCCCAAAAAGTAACTTGTGACTAGATCCTGAACAGATCTGACACTTACATGATGTAATATGTTGTGACTTTCATAAATGTTTGTAGTTAATAAAATGAATTTCATAGAAAGAATATTTGAGTTGTCCATCGAAACTGATTGTGTTATCAAGGTCTCCCAGCCCTAGCAGCACAGGGATGAAGGAGAATTGCTGGAATACTTGAACCAGAGGGCAAGACGTCCTTAAATTTTGCTACTTCATCATTAAATAATAGTTTAATGGACTTTAACTATTTTCTATTTCTGCCAGAGAGTTCCTCTATATTTGATAGCGAAAGGCACTCATGGAAATACTTAAACAACTGAACATAAAAGCAGATGTTGAGTTCTCTTGACCTCACTATGAAAGTAGGGTATGTCTCTACCTCCTGCTCTTGATGTATCTTTTGTGTTGGTGGTGGTGGTGGTGGTGATGGTGGTTGGTTTTGTTTCTATTGTTGTTTGTTTTTATTTTTATTTTTAATTTTTTAGCTGTTTCTAGGAAATAATTGTGGAGTGGTAGCTTTATTTTAATTGTGAAAGGCAAAAGACCGTAAGTAAGCACTTTTCCTAAGGAATAGTTTAGGATCTTGATATCATCATTTATGGTACGATCATTATATATGTCAATAAAATTTTCTTAGTTAAGGTTAAGCAAACTTATTTATAGTTTTATTCAATGTCACAGAACAATGTTTTTTAGTTTGTGATCTACGGCCCACCTGCATGAGAATAACCTGGGTTGCTTATGTAAAATATGCAGATTCTAGGGCCGCAGGCCAACTAAATATCTTGGGCTTAAAGTCCAGGAAGTAGCTTCTTCAACCTCCACAGCTGTCTCCACAGTTGCGCTAGAGTGGATTCTGACTCATGGCAACCCCATGTGTGTCAGAGTACCCCATGGAGTTTTCAACGGCTGAATTTTTTGGCAGTAGATCACCAGGCCTTTCTTCCAAGGCGCATCTGGGTGGACTCGAACCTCTAACCTTTTGGTTAGCAGCCAAGTCCATTAACTGTTTGCACTACCAAGGGGTTCCCCACAGCTGTCCAAGCACACCAAATTGAAGAACCACTCTATATTTTTAGTCTAGGAATTCTTGCAAAATGACAAAGAGGGAAATACTTATTCTCTTAAACTTACACTTCAAGCATTAGACTGTGAGCTTCTTAATGACAGTTTGTCTTTCTTATTCTTATCACTCAGCCCAGGGACTGGCACAGAAATGGGAAACAAATCCAAGCAGAGAAAAACTAGTTCTTTATACACGTTTTGCTTTAATAGCCACCAAAACACTGTTTTACTTCCTCTCACTGACCCTGTCCACCAGTTATGTTAACCTTCAACGTATCACTATAGCAACATATATAAATACCTATCATACATTTATACATCCATCCACAAATCCTACAAGCACTGTGAAGACACAAACTAGGCTATAGCACAACTGGAGGCCTCTCACCTGCCACTTAAAATGAGCACAGGTTTGCTTCCCGCAAGACTTTCAATGGGCTTGTCCTGGCCATCAGTGCCTAGTTTCCTCAAGGGAAATTGGGGTGGCAGAAGGGGATAGAATATTTAGAGTATGGTCAGTACAGTCTGGAGATCATAAAGAAAAGAAATAGGAGGTGCTGTGCCCAGCAGGAGACGGCCTCTGGGAAATCACTGCTTTCACTGTGTGTTCTCAGAGCACTGAGGTGCTGCAGTGCTGGCTGAGCCCATCCTGACTGTGATCCAACTGAGCGGGCCCAGGGTCGGTGTGGGACATGGGAGGGGCTCAGGCAGCTTCTGCCAACAGTTGTCCATCGGCCCCACTGCTCAGTACTGTGCTTTCAGGACTGCCTGAGGAGCTCCGTGCTGGGACACACAACCCACCAGAGGAAGCAGGCTGCTGTTTCCCCTGAGTGGAGCATCTGAGGACAGGTGCTGAAGTGACAAACTTGGGCTGTAGCTCATTCCAAATGCCGCTGAGGCTGTTTAGAAGCAGTGTCACAAGGTCCTGCATGCATACTAGGTGTTTCTGGCTTCATGCTGGGACAGGTGGTCTTGGCTGTTGGCTGATAGTATTCCTTAAATGCAAAGAAGCCTTCCTGCTGTCCCTCATCCCACCAAGACAGATCTCTGACTCTTCTGGACCCTCCAGCAGGTTTGCAGGAATGGGGCCCAGACCCTCCTCAGTAGATAGGTAGTTGCACAAAATGGGGGCAGGCCCATCCTTCCTGCCATTTTAAGGACCGCTGGTGGCTTCACTTCTTGCATGGCTCCTGGAAGGCAAGGGTCACAAGACTGGAGTGCACAGTAGAGCCCGTAGGGATTTTACCTGGAAGCAGAAGAGACAGTATCACAGTGAGAATCTATGGTCAGGCCTCGCTAAGGGCTACCAGGCTGCAGTGAGCACTGAGTGGTGACAGGGCAAGGAGTATGGTGACAGACAGTTAGGAGGATAAGCTCAGGGGACGTGCTGCAGTCTGGAGGGCCTACTGGTGTCCCCAGGTTATAGAAAGAGCCTCCCCCACCTCATGCTGGTAATGTCCCTGCTCAAAACTGCTGCAGATTAGAGGGCCGCATCCCACCACTGCCTCTTTGGGGGCCAGTCCACTCTCAGTCCACTTTGTCTGAAGCAAAATGACAGCCTTTGTCACCCCCCATGAACAGAAATGCTTAGCATGAAACATGCACACATGATACAAGCCTGCTGTGGGAAGGAGAGGACATTCTGCAAGAAAATCCCTCTATTAAGTTTATGTCCATTTTACCTTCACAAGGAGAGGGAGCGGCCAAGTCAGCAAGGCCTCAGAGATCATCTAAGTCTAGTTCCACCCTTTACAGGTAGGGGGCAGCAGAATCACAGAGGTGAGGTGACAGGGGCCAGCCAAAGCCACACAGCCAGTTAGTGACCAGCCTGGGGTTGGAACCCAGGCCTCAGGCCCTTTCCCAGGTCTCATGGAAGCAGGGAGGAAAGCTTCCCAGCTAGGACTTGAGGCTGTTGGGTTACCTTTGCTGAGACAGGAATAAGGCTTTACAGAAGAAATCTTGTAAGTGTTCCTCTAAAGAGGCTCAGGAAAGAAAGGAATCATCAGAGAAAAATAAAAGGGAATTGGCAAAAAAAAAAAAAAAAAAAAAAAAAGGCAGCGTTAAATCATGGCCCAACCTATTTTCACACTGTGGACATCAATAATCTCACAGGTTACAATTTAGAAAAATTTCTAGGAATAGGCTCAATGGCTTATAGCAAAGATTTAAACCCAAGTTAAAAGCTGTAGTTTCTGGGTTTTAAGCCATTTCATATATCTCAGTTTTTCTTTAAAATATTTGCTACAGAATGACTAAGATGTTTTAAGTAAATGTAGGGAATGTCTGGCATACATATAAAATCTTTCCCCTTGAGATTCAATTTTTGTTTTTGTTTTTTTTTTTAAATCTAATTCTTTTTTGATCAATAAGACCCAAAAGCTCTCCCATCTGATGTTTCTTGAAGAAAAATAAATAACAAAATCAAATTGTTGGTGTCAATAGTGCACAGTGAATCAATTTATTAGGTGGCACCTTGTTTTTAATTTTTCATACAGAAGCACAGGAAACGCCAGAACACATAAGGGGCTCTAGACCTCTTTCCTGAAAGCTAATTCACAGGCTAACTCCTCTCTGTCCTCTGCCCTCGAGTATCAACTGAAGTGAATTTTCTCCTATCTCCTGACTTGGCATAGAGAAGGGGAAACTGGAACAGAAAGACGAGAAGATGATGACAATGTGGGAGTGGATAAACATGTCAGGAGAGGGGGCTAACTGAGGGGAAGATGGAGATGGAAACCAGAAGCATGCTTGTCGAGGACCTATCATCCTAGAAGAGACCAATAATCCCCTGGAAGGTCAGAGCAGGCGTAGGACCACCTGCGGCCTCTGATGATCGATGGTGATGGTTTGGGTGACTCTGTGGCTCTGACTGGGCCAGTAGTTCCCTTACCTCTAAATTAGTCCTTGCCTTCTTCAAAACATCATGTGTCCTGGTCACTGAAACAACAGAACAGCCCAACAAAGCAGAAATTACCAGCTGAGCCCACACTTGCTTTGGCAGGTGTTTTCTAAAGTATTTCTTTTTGGCCACTCAGCTTGGGGGTCTCTCACTGTCCGCAATCCTCCCCGCCCTCTGCATCTACAATTACTTATGGCATAGGGGTTTCAGGGACATCACATCAGCCTCCCCACTCCTGACATCCCCCAGCCCCTCTGGTCACTGTTTCTCAACAGCACAAGTTGGGAGTCTAGATCACCTCTCCTGGCTCTGGGCACCTACACTGGCTGAAGATAAACTGCTCCAGGCTCTCCTTCTGCTGGTTGGCAGTCTTCAGTCGCTCAGTTGTGCTCTGTAGGAGGCTCTCATGTTTGGAGAGTTTGGTTCTCAGTTCCAGAAGTTCCCTTTTCATTGACTCTCCCTGGGGAAGAGGGACAGGCTCTCCATCAAAGGTCAAAAGCCTAAAGTGCCCGTGCTTTGTGGCTCTTTATAATCCAAAGTAGGATTCCCCAATTTTCCCAACTTTTCCTGGACTGGATTTCCTCCACTAGTGCCTGAAAGCCCTCTACCTGGTGGCAACTTAGGATGAGGACACTGCGCGGGAATATTGAGAGCCTGGAAGCCCCCCGTGGATTGACACAGGTCTGTACTCCAGCTGCTGAAGAGAACATGACTCCAGGTCAGGACTGAAACTTCCAACTGTGAACAACAGCTCAGCTTTAGTCCTGACATCAGTTATATTACTCCTGCACACAAATAAAACTTGGTAGCTCAGGAATATTATGCCTGACCTGAGGACACTTTGCAAGTTTATAAATATTTCAGCCAACCTGAAAAGGCAAAGGCCTCCTCCCTGGAATTAACAAAGTTGGGTCGCCTAATTTCTCTGAGACATAAATCTGGAGTTAGAATACCTGGGGAGGGGTTCTGGAATCAGCCTACTGAAGGCTCTGCCCATCACAGAGCCAGCCTGGGATCTGAGAGGACCTTGAGGGGGCTGACTTTTCCCAGGCCAGGGCAGACAGGCACATTTAAGTGATATGTTGGGATTCTAGCTACAGGAGGCTCCCAGTCTCATGGTGACATGGTGACATTCTGAAATCATGTTTGACTATGCAGACCTGAGGGTTGGGGGAAGGAGGTATCGAAGCTTTAATACGTCCCTTAATTTCAGCTCAGCCAAATTTCAGAGAGTTAAAGATTGCCAGGGTTATTATGTCTCTGCCTTCTCCACATCTTTTCCTTTTCCTTTTCCTCATTGATTTTGTGCCCCAGGGTCAGATGGTGGGAGGAGAAGGGGTGTAGTCAGAGCCGCACTGAGCTCAACCCCCATGAGTCAAAAGTGTCTCTTCAAGGATGCTCCCCTAAGGCCTATTTTTCCCAGATCCCTGTTTAGTTCCTAGTCCTCACAAATGCTGTGGGACTGAGGAAAGAGAACCATATCAAGAGGGAGAAGAGTTGGGTTTGAACCCAGTAACAATGGCTTCTTACCACTTACCACTTTGCCAGGCTGAGCAGGGTTGCAGGCATCTGGCAAAGCTGCACGCCAGAACATGGTGAGGAGGGAGGTGGACTCCTCCAAGGTGTGGTGCAGGGCACGGGTGCTGCTCCGAAGCTCATGGGCACGCTCGCTGCTGAGCATCTGCACAGGGGGAGTAGATGGACCCAGCTGGGCTGATAGCTCACCCTTTTTTAGTCTTTTGTAACCCACCCCACCCAGCACAGGGCTGAAGCTTCCTTGGTGGGTAAGGCACTGCACATGGGTCTGCATGGACGGGGACCCCTACTAACCTGGCCGCCCAGGATCTCTCTCAGCAGCAGTGATCTCCCACTTGAAAGAATTCATTTGGCTCCAACTTTCTCTCACTCTCTCTTTAAGCTTCCTAGTAGCAGCTCAAGGCTATCAAGTCTAAGATCCCTATTTTTTTTCTCACTGGTACCCCTTTTTCTTCCCCAAATCACACCTTATGCTTTGACTGAGCTGAACCATTTGTGCCTCTGAGGACTGAGGTGCTGCCCTCTTTCCCTGAATGCCATTCTCCACCTAGAAAACCTACCTGGCTTCAAAACTCATCCCCCTTGTGACGTCCTCTGTGAAACTGTGATGTTCCTTCCCTGGTATAAATGATCACATCTGCATTTATGCCTTCACAATACAGAAGGCAACTTCTAAAGCTATGCTTATAGTACCTTACTGTGTTCATTTACATGAATGTGCATCTTCCCCTCTAGGGTGGCATCTACTTGGAGGCAGAGGCTGTCCCTGGGCATTCAAGCCTCTCTCGTGGCCCTGACAGCACAGCAACTGGGGTCTGGTCTCACTCACAGGGTAGCACCCTGAGAATCTGTGCTGACTGATTTCCTGCTCCTGCTCAGCTGAACAAGCTGACGCCATGGCTGCCAAGCTAACTGCCCCTTCCACACATGCGGACTATATGGATGCCATTCCCTCAACTTCTGTCCATTTAAATCAGTGGTTTTATTCTGCCCAAAGGGTGCTTAGCCCAGCCCTGTGTACACGTGGACACTTAGCAAACACTCTACTGAGGATGATGACAATGGTACACAGGCTTTTCTGTGGTACTGAGGGGAAATATCAAGTCAGCTCCACCTGGAACAGAGTTGAGTTTACAGTGAAACAGGAGATAGAGAAGAAAGGGTTGGATAGGTTAAACAAATGAACCCTCAGCTGATGCAAGATGTAGAGGATAAGAAAAATAGTGGGAGAAGGAGCTAAAATCAGAAGAAAGGGCAACCAGGAAAACATGCACCTAAGAGCCGCAGATGGGGTTACCTCTGTGCCTTGAGCTTCAAGGCCAGGGAAGTTGCATGCTGATCTCATGAGAGACACTATCTTTTTGACCAGCAGTTTTCCCTCTCCAATCTGTTGTCTTA
Organism: Dugong dugon; assembly: GCA_030035585.1. Lineage (NCBI taxonomy): Eukaryota > Metazoa > Chordata > Mammalia > Sirenia > Dugongidae > Dugong > Dugong dugon. Next base: position 162,324,259 of record CM057462.1, read on the forward strand.
GGGCACTGTAGTCATCGATGTGGCCAATGACATGGCGACCATGCTTATTGGCAAAGGAGCCATCAGTAGCATCACCCTCTAGCTTGGGAGGGTTCTTCACTACTGGAGAAGCATCTAGACCCAACTCTGAAAAAGAAAACCACAGCAAAACAGAATCCAGTGCTATTCATAAACATATCCTCAGTTCACTTCAATCAAAAAGAGATATCCAATAGTGATAGAGGCTGCCGGAAATAAGAAAGGCAGTCTTGGAAAGTACAAGGGTAGGGTGAAGTCCATAGATATATTTTGGTTATTATATTTTTATTCTTTCTTACATTATCTCACAATCTTAAAATTGCTAGGATGCAATTATATTCTTACTGACAAATGAAATATTCACCAAAAGTATTATTAATAGATAATAATTTTCAGATAGAGAAGATACAGATAAAGTAATCAAGCTGGATACAGAGAGCACTATCAAGAGTGGAGAGATGACAGTGCAATGAAGCAAAACTGAGCAGTAGGAAAATCACAGGAGGAAGAATAATAACCCACAAAGACAGCCACAGAAGGTGCAATGTAGGGCTAAAGGCCTTGGGGCATGCGGAGAAGAATCTCCAAATTCAGATAATATTTATACAAACAACCAAAAGTTGCTTGTATTACTATGTTTCCATCATCAGTTCCTGAGTCCTTCCGTTCCCATATTTACCATTTGTCCTACTGAAGACGGAAGTCTCTGAGCCAGGAGCAGAGGAAGAGCTGGGGAAGACCAGAGTTGGAGAACTCATGCCAACATCCCGAACCGGAGGGGAAGACACTGAATCTAGGGAGTGAAGACCATGGTCATTGTCAGGAACCCTGAAGTACACTGCCCACCAACCATATGCACAGACTTTTCTTCACTGTTGAAGGCAGCATGGCTCACCTCTTACATGAGTATCAGCCATATACCATAATCAAAAGCAAAAGTAAATGAATCTTTTAGTTTGGTATGTTTCATTCTTCAGAGCAAAAAGATGTTCCTTTAATTGAAAGGTATTCCATGAGAAAGCAACTTCTAGTTTGATAAATTATTAGGTATATTTTTCTAAACCTAGTTTTGAGTATCATTTTGCATGTAGTGTCTAATACAATGCCTTGTAACTAAATATCAATATGCATAAATATACATGCTATATGTGTTAAAAATGTTGAATCCAAAAATGAGTGGATGTATGGGGGATTAAACTCAATATTCTATCACCATTCTGGTGAGCTGACTGGGAACAATTTAGCAGTATGAGAAGAAAAGGAGACAGAAGCACTGGTGAAGACCAGGAAGAAATCCTACAGTGGAGGAATGGGAAAATATCACAAAGAATATTAAAACTACCCTGCTCAGGTAAATACGGCCTGGAGTCTGGTTTCCTGCTCGGGCTTCTGTCCTGGGTAAGAAGAAGAAGCAGTGACTGAGCCAACGGGGCTGAGTGTTGGCTGATGTCATGGGAAACCTAGGTAGTGGGAAGAGAAGGAGACGTAACTGAACACTTCCACCATCACAGCCCCACCATGTAGGGCAGGCCATGCACCTGACAAGTGTGAGCAGTTTCTACTTACTAGGTGCTATGCTGGGAGTCATAGCAACATGATCACGTGAGGATCACCTTCACTTGAGAGATGAGTCATTGTCTGAGAAATGAATATCTAATCAAGCTAAGGAGAATAAAGATTAACACAACCCAGGAAAAGCAAGTATGTGCAGAAGTGGTTCCTGATTAGAACAAAATTAAGAATATGCAACGGAGGCGAGTGGATAGGATGAATTAATGGTGCATCAAAAGGAAAAGAAAAGAACAGGAAGAAGAAATGGAACATGTAAGAGACTGGGCATTGGGAAGAGTATTAGCATTCACATTGAAATCTGGGGAAGTGAGATTGATGAGGGATGCTGAGAAGAGAGGGAGAGAACTGGATAGACATGCCCACCTGAAAAGACAGGCAGGGGGCAGGCAGAAAAAAGGGATAACAGCCTCCTGGAATAAAGGTGCCCGCCACCCAGTACTTTCCCACCAAATACAGTCCCGATCTCCTTAGATACAGGAAGATGTTGCCACACAGCTAAGTGCCTCATGCATTAGGGAAAGGGAACCATCAACAGATGAGTGGATTAAAAAACTATGGTACATACACACAATGGAATACTACGCAATGATAAAGAACAACGATGAAGCTGCAAAGCATCTCACAATATGGATGAATCTGGAGGGCATTATGCTGAGTGAAATAAGTCAATCACAAAAGGACAAATATTGTATAAGACCACTATTATAAAATCTCATGAAAAGGTTTACACACAAAAAGAAACAATCTTTGATGTTTACAAGGGAGGGGAGGGGAGGGGTGGGAAGGAAAAAAGCTAAAAAAAAAGAAAAGAAAGAAATCAAATGAAGCATTGTATTGGGTAAATCTGCTGCAAAAGATCTCTTTAAAGTGTTAAAAAGCAAAGATGTCACTTTAAGGACTAAAGTGTGCTTGACCCAAGCCATGGTGTTTTCAGTCGCTTCATATGCATGTGAAAGCTGGACAATAAATAAGGAAGACCGAAGAATTGATGCCTTTGAATTCTAGTGTTGGTAAAGAATAGTGACTATACCACAGACTGCCAAAAGAATAAATAAATCTGTCTTGGAAGAAGTACAGCCAGAATGCTCATTAGAAGTCTCACATAATTTGGACATGTTATCAGGAGGGATCAGTCCCTGGAGAAGGACATCATGCTTGGTAAAGTAGAAGGTCAGAGAAAAAGAGGAGGACCCTCGACGAGATGGACTGACACAATGGCTGCAACAATGGGCTTAAGCATAACAACAATCATGAGGATGGCGCACAACCAGGCAGTGTTTCATTCTGTTGTACATAGGGTCACTATGAGTTGGAAATGACTCGATAGCACCTAACAACAATTATTGGGCAATTCTTATTGTGCCAGGCACTTATATATTATTTCATTTAATGCTCCAAATACCAGCAGTTTCCTTTGAGTCATGACGACCTCATGTGTGTTACAATAGAACTGTGCTCCATATGGTTTTCAATGGCTGATTTTTCAGAATTAGAATGCCAGGGCTTTCTTCCGAGACATCTCTGGGTGGACTTGAACTTCCAGCCTTTCAGCTGGCAGCCAAGTGTGTTAAACATCTGCACCACCCAGAGACTCCAATAACCATCCAAGGTATATATTATTATTATCCTCATCTTAGAGATGTGGAAATCAAGGCTTAAATACCTGAGAGTTTAAACAACTTGCCCAAGGCAAACAACCTGTAAGTGGCCCCAGAATGTGAAGCCAGGTCTGACTCTAGGTCCCAAGCTCTCACTCAGAGTGCTGTATTAAGCATCTCTGATTTCAACCTGATCCAAAAGCATGGGAGAGGCAAGATTATCCCTTCCACCTTAGACATCCTGGTTACCTGCCCCCTGGCTGAGTGCTTCCTAATTCCTTTTCCCTTCCTACCTTGGAAGAGTGGCTGCTTGTCCCCAGGGTCCGTGTTGGCTGGGAAGTTCTGGGTAACAGAAGAGGGGCTGAGGTTGGCTTTGTCTGCTCTGCCATCCAGCTGCTGCTCCAGCTGCAGCCGCAGACAATTGTTCACCTGAATGCTCTGCTCCAGCTGCCCTCTCAAAGCTCGTACCTCTGCCACCAGGTGGCTCAAGTCACTGCTCAAGGGGACTTGGTGACAGGCATCCCAGTTGTAATCTGAAAGAAGACGAGGGCCTGGTAGCACCAATCCAAGGACATTCAAGCACTTGTCAGAAGCACTCTGCCTTCTCTTTCTTCTGAGGACCCCACTGTATTCTCAGGGTTGTGGACAACACACAATGGCAATACATCTGTGATAGAGATATCACATTTCCTGTGAGGGGCCAGAGGCACACTCAGATGGCAAGCACCCACACAGAAGTTTCCCTGAAGTTCACATGCCCACGTGCATCCAGAGGGCATGTGGTTTGCAGAGTAGGTTAGGGTCTTATTTCATCTCAATATTAACCTTAGTCCCATAGGCTAGAGAGCAGGGTCTTCCCAGCAGGAGGTCAGCATTGGACTAGAAAATGACAGGGACTGAAGGGGAAGCAGATTTGATGATCACCACACTCAGGATCAAAGAGGAGAAGGGGGAGGGGGCATCAGGTCTATTGGGAGCATGTAAGAATGGGAGTTGGCACCAGGGTCATAATGATGTGAATTTTTCAACTTCCCCATGTGTTTGACCTCCACTCACCACACACAGTCTATTTCTACATAGTGAGGGGGTACATACACCAAAGAAATATTCTACAAGGCCACAATCCCTTATCTTAAAGCCTTGGGGCCAAATGCATTTCAGAATGTTTCTGTTTTTTAGCTAGGTAATAGGACACATATAACATATATTACATAAAACAACTAGTTACATCTGAGGCCACAGACCTTATTCAAACACATTAGTATTTCTACAATGAACTATGTGAATGTTCTGGCTAAGTGGGATAAATGAAGACTATAAATAGCCTTTTATCACTTCAGTTCAGTTTTGTCACCAAATGAATACATAAGAAAGCTTTAGATTCAGAGATTTTATTAGATTTTGGAATTAAGGATGAGGGATTATGGACCTTTAGTGGTAGTAGCTTTGAAATGAATCCTAAATGACCCATAAAAGGGAAAGCAGGCATGAAAAGGGAGGTCATTCAAGATAAAGAAGGGGCTTCCAGAAGCTAACCCCAAAGTTCCATGATGCTCCAGCCTCTCTTTCTTCCCCTAAATCCAAATTCTCATGAAATTTTGCTTATTTTTCTTGAAAATGTTGTTCATCTATTCATTCTCTTTATCTTCCCAATAGCCCCTCAGGACAGGATGTTCATGGGGAGGGAGCTGGGGAGTGGAAGGGAGAGGAATACATACCTTTCAACCGCTTCTTGGAATTGCCATAAAGGGCCTCATAGATCTGTAGCTCAGACTGAAGGGACTGGAAGAGCTGCTGTTTCTCTTCACACTGTTGCTGCAGGAGGGTCAGCTTGTGCTGCAGCCTGTCGGGGAGAGGCAGGGGCCACTGAGCTGTTGGTGCAGCCCAGCCACACCAGGGCAAGAAGGTGGGAGTCAACCTTTGCATCACTGAGTTTTAGCCCTAGCTGTTAGCTCAGAGGTCATGAAGACTATCCTTTTATTTGACAGATGGCTCAGAGAGGTAAAGTAACCTGCTCAATGCCATACCATTAGCTAGTGGCAGAACAGACACATCAGCACGGTCTTTTTACTGCTGGCTGCAGGTAGTTTTCATGTTGACAAGCATTATAAGGCTTACACTGGGGGATAAGCCTCACCACAGGATAGAGTTTTCCTAGCTTAAGGTGAGACTAATGTCCTGTATGTATCTGGTGGGAAGCACAAGAATCTTCTTGCTCTAGTTTCTGATATGTTGAAGGCTTTTCTAACAGGATTTCACTCTCTCAACTTTGGATGAAAAAGTTTTCCTGAAGAAATTCTTCCTTTTACTCAAAAAAAACCCCAAAAAAACAAAAACCAAACCCACTGTCATAGAGTTGATTCCAACTCATGGTGACCTATGTGTTACAGAGTAGAACTGCTCTATAGGGCTTTCTTGGCTGCGATCTTCACAGAAGTAAATTGTCAAGACTTTCTTCCACAGCATCGCTGGTTAGGTTTGAACCACCAACCTTTAGGTTAGTAGCGCAAACCATTTGCACCATCCAGTGACCTAAAGTCACCCATTAATCAGGAATAGGCAGAGGAGAAAATGAGGTTTCCAAAAGAGGCCATTGACTGTCTTGCCAATATCTGTTCTTCTAAATCTGAAAATGGGGACACCTTCCCTAACAGTGGGCCCACTCTTACCAGGAATCTTTCTCCTGGAGGGATAGCCGTTCCTCCCGGAAATGCAAGACCTCCTTTTGCTTCTCCTTCAAGTCCTCCAAAAGCTGCTGCCTTTCCACCTTTTGGTGCTCCAGCTCCATTTCCACCTCTTGAAGCCGGGATCGTGAGGATCGCAGAGCATCCCTCAGGCATTCAGTTTCCTGGGAGTGCTCTGGTGAGCAGAACATAAGGGTATTTATATTGTGGGGCCAAGGGTCAGCAGGAAGATGAGTCCAAGCACATCTGTCCTGACAAGCAGAAGGAAGGCAAAGGGAAGGAGGGTCCTGTGTTGGTGGACAAAAAGATTGTCGGCTCACTATATCCACACACCCTAGGGAATGGTGCTCCTCTACTTTGCAATGTCTGTGACCTTCTGATTTAACATGGCCTAACTTGCTCTTAGGGAAAACATTCTGGTTTCTAACACTTATCATTGTCTAAGTGCTCACTTGCCATCTGTTTAACAATCAATTCTTGCATTTTGCCAAAGATCAACATCAAGACTTCTTGTCTACAATTTTTAGAAGATATTATTTTCATAATTAAGAAAATTAGGACATTTGCTCTTTTAGGGGCTTGAAGCATCTCTCTGATCTTCATGATTTCTCAAAGATTATTGACAAGGGACTCTGAGAAATTCCGTGAGTCCTCTGGGATGAAACTCACCTGGATGTGGCAAATGGTATTCATTTGAATCTCATACTACCTTCTCACTTGTGAGATCTGTTCTATTCTTCCCAAGCATGCAGTGGTACTTTAGGAGTCCTGCCTTCTCTCTTATCTATTAGCTTTAGTTCTCTTCTCCAAGAAGTGACCTTCATCTTGTCTTCTTACTCTGAGGTGACTAATCTAGAAATATCTGTTTATTTTCCTTTTCCACAAGCAGTCTTTCATTCTGGGCTTAATCCTTTTGGACACTATTATTAGTATTTTATGGCTGTACAGTAAATATTTGTAAATAAAAATAGTTTGTTATTGATAATATATTGATTTGATCAACTCAGTTAACACTAGGCTCTGCTGCCTCTCAGACCACACAGGAAATGATGCCCACATGGATGCCCACTGAGTAGGGCTGGAAAAGCTCTGGGGAGTGTTGCTAGTGTCTCCAGACATAGAGGCATCAGGACCTGAGAAGGGAGCCCTGAGTGTTTGAGTGAGGGGCTGTGGCGAGGAGACACAGAGATGACAGAGCTGCAGTAACGTGTGGAGAAACTTGAGAGGGAATACAGGTACTGTCCTTTCTTCCTTTCCTGGTTTCAAATCAGCGGTGAGTGGCAGGAAGTAGAAATGACACAAAACTGGTATCCAATTAGATAGCTAGTGACTCTGGATCAGCAGTGGGGTGTGTATGGAAAAGATGGATTTCACAGAGCTATTTGCTCCTGAACCCTCAGGGTCTAAGGGCCCATAGTTAGGACCTCTCAGGAAGTAGCCCTTTCTAGACTGAGAATAACTGTGGGAATGTTGGGTTGGTGGATCTGGGCAGCTCTGTTATTGCCACCTTCTTCTCTTTGCTTCTCCCATTGGTGATTGCTGTGGACAGGGAAAATAGGGTTCAGGAAGTGGCCACAGTCTGTGGTGTTTGACCACCTACCTTGGGAAATGTGATTCATCTGAGCCTGAAGGCTCCGGTTTTCTTCCCTGAGGACCTTGTTCTCATTGTAGAGCTGAGGGATAGAGTCCAGGCCCTGACTGCAGAAGTTAGCGGAGGATCCTGTCCCAGAAAATGCAATCAGGCAAGTTACAAATTTGGGTAAGAGATGCTTTCAAGAATTTCCCATTCTGTAGCTCCCAAAGGTACTGTCACACCCAGCAGAAGGCCCTGGGACTGAAGTATGATGGGATGCATGCTTGGTTTTCATGTGTCTCTCCTCAGTGGTACTTGTCATGCAGTATTACCTGCCAGACCTGCAGTTGTGCAGGAGGCTCTTTCCCCCTAAATAGCTGCTGCTGTGGTGTGGGAAGGACAAGGATGTGTGCAAGGGATGGCATCCAAGTGATAGGAACCCCCACGAAGAGTGTAGGGAGAAAGACCACCTCCGGGAAGTGGTGGGGGAGGAGAGCCTTGAAGACCTGGGCTCTACCACTTGTCAATCACACAACAAGGGCACAGAGAAATTAGTAGGCTGTATATCAGCAGTTAAAGGATGGGATGAGAGGTCAGACAACTCTGGGACCATAACTAGTTCTGCCTTGAGGAAAGTCACTCTGCGCTCAGATACATCTGTAAAGTGGGGATAGTAGTACCTACCCCATCTCCCTTGCAGGACTCTTTGTAAGAACAAGTGAAATAAAATGGACCAAAGTGATTTAAAAACTGCAAAGCCTGCCTGAGTGTGCTGCCTCCAGAAGCTCCCTAAATGTAGCCCCCAAATAGGAAGACCAGGTCTCTCGTACCACTTCCGCGGGCAGTGGAGCTGAGCCGGTATTCCAGCTGTTCCCGCAGGCGGTCGTTGATGCAGATGGACTCCTCCAGGCGCTGGCGCAGGTTCCGGATTTCACCCAGATGCTCCTCCAGCAGGTCAGCTCCTGCAGCCATCCCAGTGGGGCAGGGAGATGGGTAGGAGATGGAGAATTGTGGTCATTAGTAGGGGTGGGGAGCAGAGCTTGGCCAGCAGCCCCTCAGCATGATCCCTAAACATCACCATCCTTCTGCCAATTTCATCTTCTCGTGGGTACCCAGGAAAGACAGAAGACTTTGTCTAAAGAGTGAACGAGCTTTAAACACAGGATGACCCAAAGCTAGACAAATTAATCGGTCTGGTAAGTTTAAGGGAGGTCCACATGGGTTAGAAAAATAACTTCAAGCTCCTGACAGGCCTGCCCAGCTCCTAGAAAGGTGTGGCTGCCTCCCAGGCATGAATTTGAGGGTGACAGGGAAGGCCTTACTCTCTATCCTAATTCCTTTCTTCTTACTGATGTGTGACTGAACATTCTTTAGCAGGGGTCAGAGCCCTTCCACCCACCTTTAGAGAAAAGACCTAAGGTAAAAGTACATGAACTTAAATTATCCTATGTGGTTAATGACTGATGCTCAATACTTCCCTCAAATCACTTTTAATATGGAAGAAAGAAAGGCGAGCCTACAGGGATCTAGGGATCTGAGGGTGGACTTGAGGAAGAAGGAGCACACCCTTCCCCACAGGAACACCTCCCTCCACCAAAGAAAGGAAAATGATGTACAAAAAGAGAAGGAGAAGGGATGCTAATGACAGACAACATCAACTCCTCCATTCTGCTTCAGGCTCACTCTTTCTCTGAAAATTACAATTATCTCACTGTTGGAACTGAGCTGCATCCAAACATTCACCTATACTTCTCCATTTGGTGTGATGTGTCTTTGCCCTGACCATGAGTGTGAGGATTGAGAGGGAAAGATTGAATTGCACTTTGTGCACAGGATATACGTGTATAGGGGGAGCTATTGCAGAAATGGCTTCTCTTTCTCTAACAACTCCTGTCTGATGGAAGAATGACCCCGTGAGTGTTCGTGTCTGGAGTTCTTTGAGTCTAAGACTGGGCTGAGAGGGGGTCAGGGTGCAGAGAGGAAGAAGGACATAAATGTCAGAGCACAAGAGATGGGTCCCTGACTTTCCCATGTGCCTGCAGAGTCCTGAGGCCCTGGACAGGGAGGACGAAGGGATGCCCATAGAAAGGACCCAGCACTGGTGTGGAACCTTACTCTCTGGATGATATATGTGATCGGGCCCTTTTACTTTATACCCATTCTGTGAACCAGGCAGGAAGAGAGTAGATTCTGAATTAGAGTTTATTTCACAGGCTGACTTTCCCTGCTTTGTGCTTTACCTGTGGGTTTGGAGTTAAGCTGGTACATAGAGGAGCCTATGGATAAGTCCCCAGATACACTCCCTTTCTGAGGTCTCATCATGTCCCATGGTCCACTGCTGCCCAGGTACCCAGGTTCCAGGATTCTGTCCAGGTCTCTGGTGCCCCTCAGAGGAGAGTGGGGCTGGGCAGGGTTGAGGTGGTGGGAAGAGCTGGCTTCCAAATGATTACCTGGCAATGTAGCCAGGGAAGCAGGAGGGCCAGTGCTGACACCTGGACAGAGAGAAACAGGAGTGAGAAACAGCATGATCAGAGGGAAGGATCAGCAAGGGAGAGTGTGATTGCTAAGAACAGAAACTAAAGGGGACCTTGTGGGATGGCAGAAATCCCAGCCCCTGTGGAATAACAAGTAAATGGAGACTCACAACCTGAGACTGTAACTTTCACCCCATGAATTCTAACACGAAACAACAAGAAGTAGAGGATGGATAAAGTATCTGAAAGTCACCAGTGTACACAAAGTAAATGTCCACTGACCCCACTCTTGGTTTCTACTGTAAGTCCTCATGATAAAGTACAGGGAAGTTCCAGAAGTAGAACTCACTCTCAAAGTCAGGGGTCAAGAGTATAATAGGAGATGGCATACTTGTGAATAGGAATATCTATTTGCTACATGTATTTGCCTTCCCCAGGAAGATAACCACCCAATTTTTCCATTTCTTCCATGGGGTTGTCAGAAGAAGAATGGGACATGAAATCTAGCTGGATATGATAGCCCCCATTATTCCAGACTGTAGAACTTTTGGCTGAGGCTAGGGGAGGTTCTATGTAAGGCAAGTGGTGATTTGGATCTCACGCAATATGATTCAAGGAAATGTAAAATCTTATCACTCTTGTCCAAAGAATCATTTAGCACTCTTCAATGGAGGGTAGTAGGACCAGTAGATTTCTTTGGTGACTTCCAGCTCAAAGATCCTATGAAATCATGGGCATTTCCCTTGAACCCCATCATCTTTGCTTCTAGGTAAACAGAAGCCTAGCTTGGGAAAGGGAAAAGAGAGGTGGGCAGGGCCATAGTTAACGATAAGTTCTGAAGACTGCTTTCTTCCAGGGATTATCACCATGGGCAGCAAAGTAATCAAGTAGCTCCACCTAAGGAAGCAGGAGTGGGGTCAACTGATCCTCTAACCAAGCCAAATTCATCAGAGGGATTAATGAAATTGGCACCTGACATTTTTATCCTCATTTTTTCACAAGCTTGGCAGCATACTGCAATTACTTGGGAAAATGTAAAAAAAAAAAAAAAAAGTACTGATGCCTGGACCCCCGAGTATTTTGCTTTAATTGATATGAGGTGCAGCTTGGGCATTGAGTGTTTTAAAAATCATCCTAGGTGATTCTAACAGGCAGCAAAGTTAGAGAAGTATTGCCATTGGTCTCTCCTTCACCAAATTGCAAAACACTAGTGGTTCATTAGCATCACTGTGAGTCAAAGAGGAAGATGAAAAATTTAAGCATCTAAATTCTAATAGGGATTCTATAAAGATGTGATTTTGTACCTCTGTCACACCCCCTTCAATTCCACCCCAACACAAGGCAAAGGGAGAAATCAGCGGTGTCAGACCATCAGCTTACTTTTTAATCAAGGTCATAGGAGGTTCCAAATCTCTCAGTAACAACGACTAGTATTCTTATGTTTCCATCTCCTGTGGCCACACAATACAAAGCACATGCCCTAAACCATGCAAAGACACCACACAGATCACCTTCTAGCACAAGGAGATATTAGTCCCACAGTGACCTGAGAAGCTGCCATGCTGTACTGTCCATGAGAAACTTGGTTCAAAGCAAACAAGGAGTGCTGGTGAGCGGTGGTCCCTTTAGGAGGACCACGCCTTCAGGTGGGAAAAGAAAGGGCTACAATCTTCCTCACCAAGGCTAGGACTATCCAAGTTCTGATCAATGGCTCAGACTAGATGGGACTCCAGTTCTACTCACATCAACAAACACGTTTTCATGCCCACTGGTCTCCTTCCATCCTTCCGTTGAGACAAACACAAGTTGACAAAATGTGGAAAGAGGAAAAAAAGGAGGCAAGGTGGGGAGGGGGGAGGAAGCCAGAGAATACTCTTGCCATTTTGGCACGGGACATATTTGCTACTCGTTGATGCCAGAATCGCTAAGATAACGAGTTCAAAGTCAATAATAATAGCACCTTCCACTAATCTTAAAGAGAGAGAAAAGATTATTGTACAGGACAGTTGCATGGGGCCTTCAGAATTTGTTCAGCTGAGCTCAACCCCACACCGTGAGCAGAATGGTAACAAAACCTTCCTGGGCAGAAAAGCTATAATGGAAAACACACTGAACTGGGAGCAGAAAAATCTGGATTCCAGCCCATCTCTCCCACTTATTAGTAGTGAACTTGACCAAGTAACTTCACTTCCCGGAGCCTTAGTTCCCTGCACTGGCTCTATTTGTCACAATAGGAGTTTTGTGAGGATCAAGTAAGACCACGTTAACGGTGCTGAGCAAGCACTAATTGCTGTACCTGTGTAAAGAGTTAGCAGAAGAGTTAGCCTCTTAGACTTCACTGCCTACAGAAAGGTACCGGTACAAATTCTCCTAATAAATGGTCTTGGTCTAGCTGGGTTCTGGAAATCAAATTAGGGAAGAGTCAAAAGAGTATCCATTCTCAGGGTTGACAAAAGAAATAAGCTTGTCCAAATGACATTTGGATACAAATTATAGGCAGTGATCTTAGGTCACTGGACATCCTTTGCATGGTTGCCCTTGCTATTACTCATCCAAGCTTATTTACAGGCACATATGTGGTTTTGAGGTCATTTGCAACTATTTTCTAGTATTTTTTAAGTAGTACGAGAGAGCAAATTCCTCCAAAAATAAGTTTTTTTCTTTTTTTTTAAGCCATAAATGGTCCCACACAAAAAAAATTTTATGATGAGGAAATGAGCCCATAAATACTTCAGCCTCTTTTCTAAAAGATGACTCTACACAGTCCAGGAGTTACATGATTGCATAAGATCAATTATCTTCAGGAATCACTAGTCAGAGTTCACAAACAGACATCACTCAGCCTCTTCTCCTGGTTCTAGCTACCCATGTGCCACCTGTCCAGAGCAGGGATGAACCTTGGGCCACAGAAAAACGGGCTTTGTCACCTCTTCTTTTGAACTCTTCCACCACCACCCTTTAGCCCCCAACCTGATGACGTCAGGATCTGACTTGTTAGAAACATTTCACAGCAGGAGGATATAATAGCCAGACAAAAGACCCCAGAGAATGTGGCCACTTTTTTCATAGCCACCTCATCCTGCATGTTGTTGTTGTGTGCTCTCAAGTTGATTCTGAATCATAACGACACTATCCTGCATAGACAAGGCATAAAGCATCCCTCTGCACCCTACCAGTAAACATTTCACCAGTTAGTCAGGGCTTTAGAACTTCTGGTGGTACCCAACACTGTCAAAAGTACATGGGCGCCAGTTCTGCAGCCTGGTGAACATATATACTTATTAACTGATTAGACATACCCCAGAAAAATAACAATAAATACATTTCCAAAACAATAAGCAGAGCTTTCCCTCAATTTTCCATGTGTAACATGTACCCCTCTGTTGCTGTTTGTTTAAACTACGCCAACAAGCCACGCCATGCAGAGCACCCCAGTGTGAGGATGGCAGTCGCAAACACACAAATGCAGCAGGAGATGCTCACTTTCTCCCAGCTGCTTCTGCAGCAGCTGCAGCTCCTGTTGAGCCTCGGCCAAGGAGAACCCCAGTGCCTCAGAGCAGCCAAGGAGGGGAGGGCCAGGGGAGCTGAAGGGCAGGAAGTTGGGTGGAGCTGAGGGCAACACAGCCAGGGGGAAGCTACTCAGCTTGGGCATGGAGTTAAAATGAAAGCCTAGAACAGAAATTTGGGGAGAAAGGAGACATATCATTAGAAAGTGAGAGAAGCAAGAATAGATAAAAGGTTGAGAACGTGAAACCACTCCCTGACCAGATGTCTCCCTGGGCAGTGGCTGTCATTCAATGTTGTGCAGGTTGAGATGGCTAAGGGTGATCATTCCTACATAAGGGGCTGGCCTGGCTGATCCTTTCATCTCTTCCCTGACCAGGGCGATCCTGCACACATATTTTATGTGCAGCTTGAAAGTAAATGGGTACAGAAGGCAAGATGGGATTTCTGTAACATGGGCAGCCACCTTAGTGCCCCCTAGCACCCCTCCCCAGTAATCCAGGGCGTGGCTAGGGTAAAATGGCTGCACTTGGATGCTCTCCAGGTCCCTGGGCTGTTGCCCCCAGCATGCACCAGTTCTTGCTCCTATGACAAGACTCTCCCTACACCTAGAACTCCTCTTTGAAATAATCAGGGACCACACTGAGGAGGGCAGGAGTGGACGAGGACTATGGGGAAATTTGCAAAAACAGTGCAGTTCAGGATTCTGATGGAAACAAACTTCAGAATCTCAAATCAATGTGTTCATTCACCAAATGAGAAATAAAAGTCTTGGCAAAGTGGCTTAGACACAATGGTGCAAACCTGTTGGGCATTAGAATCGCTTAGGAAAAACTCTTAATAAATGCAGGTTCTCTAGGCCTTAACGCAGACCTGTTGTTGTTGTTCATTGCCATGGAGTTGATTTCAGCTCATGGCCACCCCAAGTGTGCAGAGTAGAACTGCACTTACAGGATTTTCAAGGCTGTGATCTTTCAGAAGCAGAACACCAGGCCTTACTTCCAAGGTGCCTCTGGGTGGGTTTGAACCTCCAACCTTTCAGTTAATAGTCCAGCGCTTAACCATGTGCGCCACCCAGGGACAACTGAATAATAAACTCTGAGAGTAAGGTTTGGAAGTTTCCATTTTTAAAAGTCTTCACAGGTGATCAATATGCAGACCATCTACAGACAGGTCTTTAGGAACACTGGGAAGTTTCGATGTTTAAATCTGTCCCCGGGTTCCTATAAACAGTTGTAGGGTAGGGAGCCAGAGGAGGGAGCTGAAACCAAGACTGATCTGTGAAGAAAGCCTAATGCAAAGGACAGTGGTTACATTCTAAAATATGTCCCTTGCACCAGGATGCTGACACCGTATCAATGCAAAGGCACCCAAATTGCCAAGTAATAGACCCCAGGCATCCTTTAGGGAATCATTCTGATTTTAAAACTTTGATCTTCTGCTCAAAGGAGCCCTGGTGGTGCAATGGTTAGCTACTTAGCTGCTAACCAAAACGTTGGCAGTTTGAACCCACCCAGTGGCTCCACAGGAGAAAGACCTGGTGATCTGCTCCTGTGAAGATTGTTGTTGTGAGGTGCCATCGAGTCAGTTCCAACTCATAGCAACACAGAGTACTACATAACAAAACACTGTCCAGCCCTGCTCCATCCTCATAATCATTGCTATGTTTAAGCCCATTGTTGCAGCCACTGGGTCAATCCATCTCACTGAGGGTCTTTTGTTCTGGAATTCCTATTCTTTACAGTGTTAGCCATAATTTGTTATGATCCACCCAGTCGAATGCCTTTGCATAGTCAATAAAACACAGGTAAACATCTTTCTGGTATTCTCTGCTTTCAGCCAAGATCCATCTGAGATCAGCAATGATATCCTTTGTTCCACAACCTCCTCTGAATCTGGCTTTAATTTCTGGCAGTTCCCTTTTGATATACGGCTGCAACTCTTTTTGAATTATCTTCAGCAAAATTTTACTTGCATGTGATACTAATGATATTGTTCGATAATTTCTGAGCACCCAGCATATAATAAGTCATGCATAATAAATATTAAGTAGTAGAAGAATTGATGCATTTGAATTATGGTGTTGGCAGAGAATATTGAATATACCACAGACTGCCAGAAGAATAAACAAAACTATCTTGGAAGAAGGACAGCCAGAATGCTCCTTACAAGTTAAGATGGCAAGACTTCTTTTCACATACTTTGGACATGTTATCAGGAGACACCAGTCCCTGGAGAAGGACATCATGCTTGCAAAGTAGAGGGTCAGCAAAAAGGAAAAAGACCCTCAACAAGATGGACTGACTCAGTGGCTGCAACAGTGGGCTCAAACATAGCAACGAGTGTAAGGATGGCGCAGGACTGGTTAGTGTTTCGTCCTGTTTTACATAGGGTCACTATGAGTGAGAACTGACTTGATGGCACCTAATAACAACAGCAAGAGTCTTTACAGGAGCAGATTATTGGGTCTCTCTCCTGTGAAGCTGCTGGGTTTGCTTGTTGGTCCAATTCTGAGGATTTTTGTTTTCTTTATGTTGCGGTGTGATCTATACTGAAGACTGTAGTCTTTGATCTTCATCAGTAAGTACTTCAAATCCTCTTCGATCTCAGCAAGCAAGGTTGTGTCATCTGCATATCACAGGTTGTTAATGAGTCTTCCCCCAATCCTTGATGCTGCATTCTTCTTCATACAGTCCAACTTCTCAGATTATTTGCTCAGCATACCAATTGAATAAGTATGGTAAAAGAATTCAACCCTGACACACACCTTTCCTGATTTTAAACCACGCAGTATCCCCTTGTTCTGTTCAAACAACTGCCTCTTGGCCTATGTACAGCCTAGAAATTACAGCCTAGAAAACCCTACGGGGAAGTTCTACTCTGTCACATGAGGTCACTATGAGTCAAAAATTGACTTGACGGCACCTAACAACAACAACAATGACCTTCTGCTCCGTTTGACCCCAAAGCACTCATGCAGATGTCTACAGCTCTGGACAAACAGCTTTTCCCCATGATTTCCTGGTTCAGCCTCTACCCACTCTGGCCCAGAATCTTGGATCCCTGGCTCAGAAAGAGACGGGACACATCTCTTCTGTAAGGTTTTGGTTGACTGGTGCCTAGGAGACCTGGGGGTAGCAGAGGGAAAGCACTGTGCTTTCTAAGAGCACCTCTACCCAAGTCACACCTCACCACCAGCCACACTGAAGGCAGCCAGACAGCTTCAGTAGGAGTGAGGAGGTGAGACAAAGTGTGCCCTCCTCTGATAGTCCCAGGGCAGAGCTGGGACTGAACAGTGTACCCCTGGCAACCAAGCGGAGGCACGTCCATGAAGTACTCCCTCTACTGGCCCCAGGGTATGCCTCATGTACATATTAAGGGCTGCTCATCCATTCATAAATCCAGGAATAATAATACCATGTGAAAAGAATCCTGTTTCTTCAGGAAAGAATAAGATTTTATATTGGGCATAAGTGGCAACAAGAGAGAATGAAGGAAAAAGAACTGGAACAGAAAGGCTGAGTATCCAAGGGGTTCAGAAGGGGTGACCCCATCCCTGCTTGGTCCCTGCAGTTCTGGCTACAGAGGGCAGTGGACAGAGCCTGAGCTTTCAAACCCGGCCAACTTTGGGAAACGTGAGTACCACTCACGGGCTGGTTATCGTGCGTTACAGGATGTTGTTGAGCTTCAGCATCCTCAGCTCTGAAATAAGTACCACCACCTACTTCAGGGCTCACTGCCATCACTGTGCAGATGAAATGCGGTAACCTTGGTGTAGGGCTTGGTAACAAACAGGTGATTGGCAGAGGGGAATTTCTGTTTGCTCCTTGGCTGCTGTCATTCTAGGAGAAACATTTTACCTCTTTTCTTCCCGGGGTGAAATGAGAGAAAGGAATGAAAATGTTTATTTTAAAATGATTAGACAAAAAGCTATAAATAAATAAAAATGAAATGGTTAGTCAAACACTGGCCAGAACTGGTATAGGGGTCATAGCCTACTATGAATTACTTATTTTCTAGAAAATCAGACACGCTTAAGGGATTAGTATAGGATTTAATGCATATGGGCCACTGGCAGTACAAATGTTTGCCCCTGAAGGAAATTAAACAGTCAGCTGATGGAGCTACTACTTCATGGGCTGCTGCATACCTGGATGTGCCTGGTTGGCCTCCTTGGGGGGATTCTGGGGAGTTGGCAAGCTGATGGGGTTGCTGCTGGATTCGGCCTTAGCCCCCTGAGATGCACTGGTTGATGATGGTTTAGAAGACATTACAGCAGAATGACTCAAATGATGGATGGAATCTATAAACCCATGAATGAAAGAAAATGTTTGGTCTTCCTTGGAGAACAGGAATCCTGGCCTTATATTTAACCGGGGTTATCAGGGTTAGCAGCGTTCATTTCCTCGCTTTCCTCAGGGGTGAGGCAAGCCACCTTAGGGTGATAGTGGGGCTAGGAGCCATGGAACCATGAAAATGGTACCTCTAAAAATATCAGGCAAGACTGGCAGCATCTGTGGACACCCACAGATGTTCAGGGGACGCTGCTCAGGAACTGCAGTTAGCAAGATCACCACAGAGAGGTGAGATGTCCCATTTTAAAGGAAGAGGTCTAGCAGACAGACACTGTGCACATGAGGCAGGGGTTAAAACGATTAGCCACTCTCCCCACTATGTCTTGCCTTGGGTCCAACAGCATGTGCCAGTGGAGGGTGGTAGAGGTGACTTCTAGAGTTGGGAAGAGAGCAAAGATTCCTGACCCACTGAGGCCTGTGCTTGGCACTTGGTTCCAGAGCCATGTTTAGCAAGATGCACACCAAGATGGATCTATAATGCCTGGTTACAGAGGTTTCCCCTTACCCTAGGAAAAGGTGGTATCACTCAGAAAGTGCAGCTACCTGAGTGACTAGGGGAAGCTTTCTTCTCTTCACAGTGTGTATACTCGCTGGCTGTGTCCATGTCAGAACAGGCTTCCAGCTCATCAGACAGAAAGGACATGCTGCTGGGAGAGCGGTGGGAGTCAGATAAGGCCTGGCTGCTGGAGGGGGTTGGGAACCTGGCATCCAGTTTGGCTTGCAGGACTTCAATCACTTTCTCCTTCTCCTGCAGCTCCCTGCTGAGCCTGGTAGGGTGAGGGAGGACAATAGATGAGATCAAGGCCACCTGGACCAGCTAGTCCTGATGAAGGCTCATGGGAAAAGCTACATAAGCCAGATGACCACAGATAGTTTGAGAAGTGGTCTAAGGTACACTCATGACATAGAGGCTCAAACTGTAGGCTGCAACTAACTCTGAGCCCATATTTTATTGACCATTATACGTAGTGAGTCATGGAACACTGGCTTCTGAGGCAATGTAGCTTCTCAGACATCTGCAACTCTAGGCCTCTTTCACTAGGTACTATAATCTGATTCCCTTTTTTTCCCAAGGAAATGGGGTGGCTGTCAAACTAGTTTTCAACCAATCTGGGGCAGGCCAACCTTACAAAAAGCTCACCCTGGGCTTTAAACACACAGGAGGAAAACAGGAGACCCCTGAGGATGCTGAGGACTCCGAAAATCTTCCTAGTATCTTTAAAAGATCCTATTATGAATTCAGAAACCCTGGTAGCATAATGGTTAAGAGCTATGGCTGCTAACCAAGCGGTTGGCAGTTCAAATCTACCAGGCATTCCTTGGAAACCCTATGGGGGCAGTTCTACCCTGTCCTTTAGGGTCACTATGAGTAGGAATCAACTCAATGGCAATGGGTTTGGTTTGGTTTTTTATTATGAATTCACTTTTAGGCCAGACTGACTCTCAGCTGCTATATCTGGAGAATTAATGTACAAACGGAAATCAACAGAATCACATCAAAAGAGACTAAAGAACTCACTTAAACCAACATTAAGGTGTTGAATAAATAAGTGAATTCATTGCAGTCAGCACTGAATTCCTTTTTTTCACCGAATTGGGAAGTTGCAACCACCCTTGACCTCATGAGCCTTGCTCCTAATTTCTTTGAGATCGTATTATGAATTACCTGAGGGCCAGTGGCTCAAGTCCTACTTGATTCTTCTCACTTTTATGATCCTCTGCAAACCAAATTCAGAGACAAACAGTAAGAAATTAAACAGGTCTTGCATCAGACAGTACAAACATAGGGTCCTATCCCATCATAGAAAAGTGATTATTTTATGTGTGCATCCAGGATACTCTGGGAGAATTGCTCTGAGAGGTATCGGTTTGTGTCTTGAGAGAAGTGGCATGGCAGGCTTTTCTGAGCTCACCGGGCAGACCTTCCCATACCCAGTGATCACCATCTTGACTTCCTCTGCCTTGAATCAGGACAAAAAAGTTAAAACATCCTTTGACCCAATGATCATAAGGCCCTTGCCCAGCTGCCCTCTGGAACACTCTAGCCCCCAAGTCCTACCACTAGGCTGATTCCCAGCTGCACGCTGTGTGTCCCAGCACGGCTTTCATGTAGAACCTACTCCTGTCTCTGAGGAGATGAGAACCTACCCTGTTACATCTCTGCTCCTGCCACCTGGAGATGGAATATCTGGCCCCCAAATGTGATCCTGCTGAACTCTCTGGGATGCTCTCAGGAAATTCCCATAATAAAGGACTCCAATAATAACCAACATTCCTAGCCCTGGTACTACTACACTCAGTACCTAAACCATGTCCAAAAGAACATGGTGCTTATCCATGCTGAAGTATATTCACGTGTAATACCATGTAATAAATAAGGACTTTTGCAACAAATGAAGAAACAAAGACACTAAAAGGATAAATCCAAATGATAACATCCAGGTTGTAGTTTGGGTCTTGCAATTCTTAGTTCAGGGCTCTTTTCATACAATAAGCTCCTTCTGTCTTATCCCTTTTCCTTTCCCTTAGCACTGGATGGATGCTGCCTCCTTCCTCAAAGGTCATATTCTATGACTGGTGAAGTTTCTATAGTTGTAATCATGGCATCTCCAACCCTGTGTGTTCTATCTTGATGCTCCCTACCAGCCAGTCCTGAGCCTGGAATAGACTCCAGGAGAGAAACTAGAAACAAGACCCTGAGTGAAAAAGCTGTCTGTGGACCTGTGATGAACACCTGTGCCTGGGACTGTGGCAGTGATGAAGAGTACTCCAAACACCTGTGGCCAACTTACTGGTGCTCAGTTTGATGGTGAGCTTCTCTGCCAGCTGGCTTCCCTGAGCAAGTAGCTCCCGAAAGCTCTGCCCCAGGTAGTAGTCAATGTCATTACTCCTTAGGAGGTCTTCAAAAGATTTTATTGCATCTTTCACATGCTGGGTGAGAAGGTAACAGATACCCCTCGCTTCTCGTATTTTCTGCCGTAGGTAAGATAGTTCTCGGGCTTGATCCTGAATCAGGGAATTATATTTCCTAATGTAGGAAAGATGAGAAAAGACTCAGAATGGAAAAGAGCAAATGATAAGTTACACGGGCTTCTTCAGAGATTTCTGTGAGAAGATCTCTAAAGAACTCCCCAAGCGGAACATTAGCACATAAGCTATAAAAGCTAAGTAAGAGTAAATTCTGTTCTGAGAAAGTATTGCATCAAACAATTTTAAATATGTTAGTCATATGTCCAAAAACAAATCATAAATTCTGTGAGGGTAAAGACAGTGACATATTTTATATCCCTTACAGCACCAGTATAGTGTTTGAGTGACATCACCTAGACATGTAAGCCCCCTCCCTCCACTTTCCCCCTCTCTCTTTGGAGTTCCCTTGCCCTCTACTCCTTCTTGTAGCTGCCTGTATTGCTTACCTTTGGAGGGTCACCTTCTGCAGGGTACTGCCTCCCACATGCAAACTGGCAATGTGTCATCAAAAAAAAAAACAAAAAAAAAAACCCACTGCCATCGAATCAATTCCAACTCCTAGCCACCCTATGTAGGGTTTTCAAGGCTGTAATCTTTACGGAAGCAGACTGCCACATCTTTCTTCCACAGAGCAGCTGGTGGGTTCGAACTGCCGCCCTTCTAGTTGGCAGCCAAGTACTTAACCACTGTGGTACCAGGGCTCCTTCATCAATGTGTCAGACCCAATAAATTGCTTGTTGTACAACACTGCCGTCTCGTGGTCATATCTTTTTCCTTGACAAGCCCACACTGAAATACATTACACTTACCCAGGCCATGAAGCTGACCTCAGCTCCTCTGCCAGCTTCCCCTCCAGTCCAGTTTTCGGGAGCTGGGCCTCCAGTTGTGACACTCTCTGGATGAGACTCTCTAGATCCTTTTTGGCCTGAAGCCCTGGGAGGTAGAAAGCTCCAGTGCCATCAGACAGCCACCCTTCATCCTCATCAGTGGATCTATGAGGTGAAGACCCCTCCAGGGTGCCGAAGGCCTTCAGCTTTTGGGGTCTTTCCAGACTAGATGAATAATCACTTGTAACCGAGAGAGATCGTACCCGGCTCTTGAGGTTTTGAATGACCTTGCTGGCATTCAGCAGCTGGGCCTTTAGATCTTTGATGTCCTTCTGTAGGACAGAGATGTCTTCTGACTGTCCATATGCCTGGAACTCCTTCTGCTTCCCTAGCTGCCTCTCCAGGGGCTTCTTCCTGGGGGGACTCGTTAGTGCCAAGCCCAGGCGCTCCTGCTCAGAACTCAATCCCTCCATCAGGACTGTTTGCCTGAGGCTGCCATGTTCTTCACACTCTGAGAAAAGACAGAAGTATCTTCTTCAATAAAAGCCAGGTGTGCCGCTGAAGCCATTCCTTCAAGGAGGAGGCAGGTTTAGTCATGAGGATAATTATCAGTAGAGCAAGAGTTGAAGCAGTGTTTTATTCAGCTCCAGCACTGTACTTGGCATTCAAGTACCATATTTCTTATCCCCCAATAGCCCTGCAAATCAAGGGTGATTACCTTCTATTTGTCTCAAGGACAAACCAAAGCTCAGAGAGATATAAACCAACTTGCTTTAGCTCATTCAAACTAGTACAGGGCAGAGTCAGTGTTCACTTCCTCTGATGTCTGGCTGCAGAGCCCGTGCCCTTTCCACACACATCGATGTGTTTTAATGTAGACATTAACACAGGCCTTATATATTTAGGATGGCCACAAGAATTCTAGGACAAGTTGTTCCTGACTGCTGAAAGTTTATTAATCCTCAAATATTATAATGACTTAAAGTTTATCTGGTTACAACTCTGTGAAAATAGGCATAGGAATAAAAGAACTCAAAGAAATACATCAGCTACATAGCCTAACAATGGCTGTGTTCGGGTTGTGTGGTAGTAAGAATGAGAGCTAATACGTAGTGTTTGACCAGGTGACAGGCACTCCTCTAAAGTATTTTACAGGAATTTACTGATTTTTGACATTTATTACTATTTTAATAGATGAGGAAACTGAGGCACAGAGAAATTTACAAATTGGGATTTGAACCAATCAATCTGGCTCCAGGGTCTTTGCTTTTAACTACCACACTAAACAGCCTCATTGATGAGAGGGATCGTGAGTGCTTTTCTCTTCTTGGTTTTCAATTTGGTGGGCAGTGCTATGGTTACAGTCCTTTTATAATGAAAAAAAAAAATTTTAACTTATGGTTTGCCTATCCCCAAAAGCTTATCTGGTCTCTTCCTTATTAAGTAGGTCTTAGTATTCTTTTTAGATAATCAATTGGATAAAACTTTTTTTTTTTTTTAACAGTAGTATGCTGAAAAGTGATGATAGAAATTCAGACTCACACTTAAGCTCATTTCAGGCAAGTTCTCCAAACTTCCTGTCCCTTTCTAGTCCTGAGTCCCCTTCTTTCACAACACTTCCCTCCCCCATTACTGATATTAGACGTGGGATTGACCAACAGCACCCAAAGATGAACACTGACTCAAGGACGAGACCGCACATGCTGTGCTTTTACCAGGGCTGGTTGTCTCCTCCCGCTCAGCCTCATTCTCACTTCGGCCACATGTCTCATAGCCCAGATCCTGGAGGTCAACCTGGACCTGCTTGCTGTCCTGCTTCACTAAGGATTCACCTGCTTGGGGAGAGACACAGTGGGTGTTACAGAGTATCTGAATTTCCAGCAAACACCCTCAACCTCAATGGCACATAACCTGGCACTTGGGGCAGGGGCAGGTCCAATCCAGAGTGGGATAGATGCTTCTTTGGACTCATAGGAGAAGAGATCACCTGCTCCAGGTAGTAGGACTCCCCTCCACCAGGATGAGCCTATGTTTGCCATTGATGATCTCACCTACAGATAACCTAGGATTAGTTGGGACCAGACATCTTTAAGTCAGTATTACATGCTCTCATCTCTAGAAGCCCCAGTGAAACAAGCAAGTGATTTATCCACAAGGGCTCAGGAAATGTTTGAATTGAGCTGAACAAATTGGAGTCCCAAGACACCTACACCCGCACTGTCCAATAAGATAACCACTAGCCACATGTGGCTATTTTATACTGAATTAATTAAAATTAAACAAAACTCAAAATTCCTGAGTTGCACTAGCCACTTTTCAAGCGCTCAGTAGTCACCTGTGATATAGATATAAAACATTCCCAACACTACCAACAGTTCTATTTGACCACACCAATTCTAGACCAAGAGTGACGATCTGTTTTTGTAGAATCTGACGTGGTGCAAAGAGAACAGAAACAATTAGTACATCTTGAGAGAGGCAAGGTAGTCTATTGGCTAGACCAGAAATCAACAATCTTAGATTTTTAGCCCAGTTCCCCCCTATACTCCTGCTGCAAACTTAAATCTTACTATTCCTTTACTCTTCACTATCATCTCCAAATTTAAAGTCAAATATCCACTTCTACAATTCTAAGACTATGGGCAGGATTAAATTTATTTTGAAGTTAGGGGAGAAAATGAAGTCTGCAAAGCATGTAGCTTCTCAGAGAAGACAGGTGATGGTGAACCTGTAAGACTCACTAAACATGATTCTGTATTTCTCCAGCTGGTTGGCCTGGGCAAAGACTGTGGCTTCCGATATCAGTAGCTTCTCCTGGAGATCTTGGTAGTGTTGTTTGCACTGTGCCAGCTGTGAGCGCAGGTGCTTGGTGGATCCCAGGAAGCTAAATTCTGACTGAGGCCCAGGGTCACTGGCTTGGGACAGGTTATCCATCTGTGAAAGGATCCAGCACAGGCATCAGAACAGTCACCAAAGTCCTTGCCCACACTGTAAGGGCCACTTCCCTCGCTGGACCATGTGTACTTTATTCTTGTTTCTGTCACAGCACTTCCCATGCCATTTAGCAGTTATTTGCTGCCCAGAGCTCCTTGAGAGCTGGGATAATGTTTTTTCATCTCTGTATCCATAGCACATAGAACAGGGCCAACGGCATCTACTGAGGAGTTCTCAGTATAGGTTTAAAGAGAAGTGGTGGAAACCTCCACTCATCTCTCTATGCACTCCTGTCCCAGCAGTCCTCTCAGAAGCCTTTGCACTTTCCATCTTATTGAATTCTCAGCAAAGCCCCTCCCTTCAGTGGATCCTGACAGATACCGTTTTAGGCCCAGAGGCAGATGCCCGTGGTAAGCTATGTTGAAAAGTGCAGTGATAAGGAAGAAGTGTCATTATATGTCACTCATTTGGGTTACCTTAAAACCTGATGAATCCCTGTATTATTGCAGTTACAACATCAGATTGAAATTATCTGTTTCTGTGCTATTTTCCCTATCACACTGAGTGTGGGAAGGGCAGACACCAGGTCTTATTGCCCACTATCACCCATTGTCTAGAATGTTATCTGGAAAATGAAGAACTCAAGTAATATGTATGAGATAATATTGTAAAAGCCTTTGTAAAGGCTAAAACTGTGATGAATATTGCTACTATTTTTACTGTTTTTGGTGCAAAGATCCACTTCCCTTGTCCCCTCCTGAACTCAGGGCAGAACTGTGTAAGGTAAGAACTGACATCTCCAGCCCTTCTCCAAGTGTCCTTCATTCCAGCTGAGCCCACACTTACTTGATGGGCATCCGCTGAGAGGGCAGCCCCAAGGTCAAGGCTCTGGGGTCTTCGGCAGGGCCTCATAGTTGCATCTTGCTCCTCATGGCATTGATGCTTCCCAGGAGACCAAACCAGCTCTTTGTTCATTCTGTCAATCTCCCTGGCCAGTTGCATGAGGAACTCTGGAGTAAGTTTACTATTCCCTTCCTTGCTGCTCAGCACCAGCTGCTCATTGAGGACGTTGATGATGCTGTGGGCATTCTTCAGTTTTCCCTGGAGCTTCCTAAACTCAGCCTGAATGCTATTCTCATTCAGACCCCCTTTGGCTACCACAGTCTCTGCCATTGCCTCGCCCTTCTCCTTGTCTTCCTCCATCTCCCATCCATCAGACATTGCTTCTCCCATCTGTTCCTTCAGCTCTGCATTCTCAAGGCAAAGGCTCAGCATGGTGTTCCTGCAGGAAACACACATAATCAGAGGCCAAGGTCTGGTCTTGGCTGTAGCTTCTAATGGTCTCTTTTACAAACGAGGGATACCACAACTGCTGTAGAAAAGTTTAGTGGTCCCTCAAAAAACTAAGCATAGAATTATCACATGGCCCAACAACTCCATTCCTAGGCATATACCCAAAAGACTTGAAAGCAGAACACATCTACTTGTACACCAATGTTCACTGCAGCATTATTCATAATAGTCAAAAGTTGTAAACAACCCAAGTATCCATCAACAGATGAATGGATTAAAAAAATGTGGTACATACATACAGTGGAGTATTACTCTGCCATAAAGAGAAATGAAATCTTGACACATGCTACAATATGGATAAATCTTGAAAACATTATGCTGAGTGTTATGGATTGAATTAAATTTCCCCCAAATATGTGTTGTAAATTCTAACCTCTATGGTCGTGGTTATAATCCCATTTGGGAATGAGTTGTCTTTGTTATGTTAAAGAGACAGGATTAGTGTACAGTGTATCATGAGTCACATTCTTTTGAGATATAAAAGAGATTAAACAAGCAAGCAGAAGCAGAGATGGTAAAAGAGAGATGCCAGGCCACGTGAAGATTGACCAGGAGCAGAACCTCAAAGAGAAAAGGACCTTCCTCCAGAGCCGACAGAGAGAGAAAGCCTTCTTCTAGAGCCAGCACCCTGAATTTGGACTTATAGCCTCCTAAACTGTGAGAAAATAAATTTCTGTTTGTTAAAGCCATCCATTTGTGGTATTTCTGTTATAGCAGCACTAGATAACTAAGACACTGAGTGAAATAAGTCAGTCATAAAAGGACAAATATTGCATGATCCCACATCTATGATATATATACAACTGGAAAATATATAGAGACCAAACATATAGTACTTTCAAGGGTAGGAGGGAAGGGAGAAAGAGGGAAAGAGAAAGTCATTGATCGTGGCGGGGATACTGAGCTTTTGTTAAGGGGTTGGAAAATTTAGAAATGGATAGTGGTGATAGCTGCATAACATGATGAAAGTAACTAATGTCACTGAATTGTACATGCAAAAAAATTGAAAAGAAAAATTTTTGTTTTATATATATATAGATACATATATATGTGTATATATATAAACATATATATACACACGTATACACACACACTGTGTATACACACACACACATATGCTCACCATAAAAAATCAATTAACTAATATTTTTAAAAAAGAGGGATACTGGACATACATCTAGGAGATTTCCACCCATGACTGTTAAATATGTTTGGCTAATGATGTACATTGTTATATCAAATTAAGATCAGATTTACTTCAATAATAAAAGTGGTTACCATTATCCATTATCATGGATTTTTCTCTAAAGAATTTATAGAATCGCTAGGCATGAAGCCTGGGATAGGGACCCAGAAAGACCCAATAGCAGCAGGAATGTCTTGGGAGCAGCAGGGTGAGCCCCTTGGCTGTGTTGGCCTCTCCCCTATGTTGACAGGCTCCCTTTCGCTGGGGAGGATGTCCCACCTGATGTGGGACACAGAGGAGAATCCTGCTTCCTCGATTTGAGCCTTTAGCTCCTTCAGTTCCACCTCAGCTTTTCTCTTCTCCTCTAAGTGCTGGTGAATCTCAGCCCTCAGGTGGAGCATTTCCTCCTGAAGACCCCTGTT
The DNA here is from genome assembly GCA_030035585.1 of Dugong dugon. Classification (NCBI taxonomy): domain Eukaryota; kingdom Metazoa; phylum Chordata; class Mammalia; order Sirenia; family Dugongidae; genus Dugong; species Dugong dugon. Next base: position 162,351,729 of record CM057462.1, read on the forward strand.
ACTGTCCCCTCCTGTTGGGGAAGGAGGAGGAAGAGATATGTTCTGGGTCTCCACAGCTGCTAGACTTTTCTCCAAAGCCACCTTGATGATCTGAAAAAAAGATCAAAGTTCAAAGAAGTTAGGTCATTAGAGAGGATCCAAGAGGAATGTAAGACTTCAAAGGCAGCCTTTAATGGGAATGAAAAAGTCAAACCTAAAATGAACCCCCACTCCCAGTATTTCCTCAGCCATAAGGGCCCTAGAGACTTGTCTGAGTAAGCAGGTCATACCAAGTGAGCAGGGGGAAATGCTGCTGTGGGGAGGCAGAGGGGAATCCAGATTTGGGTAAGAAGAAAACATAAGCACATAGTAAATTAAAAACACAACTCAACAAATAAAAAGATAAATAAACCAATTAAAAATAAGCAAATGATTTGAACAGATGTTTTTTTCCAAAGAAGATATACAAAAGACCAATAAGCACATGAAAAGATGCTCAACATCATTAATCGTTGCTGTTGTTGGGTGCTGTGGAGTCAATTTAAACTCATAGCAACACCATGTGACAGGATAGAGCTGCCCCTTAGGATTTTCTTGACCGTAATCTTTATGGAAGCAAATATCCAGGTCTTTCTCCCTTGGGAAATGAAAATCAGACCACAGTGAGATACCACTTCATACACATTAGAATGGCTATAATCAAAAAGACAGGTAATAAGTGTTGGGGAGGATGTGGAGAAACTGAATCCCTCATACATTGCTGGTGGGAATGCAAAATGGTGCAGCTACTTTGGAAAATAGTTCGTTAGTTTCTCAAAAAGTCAAACATAAAATTACCGTATAATGAGGTAATTTCACTCATAGGTATATACCTAAGAGAATTGAAAACATATGTTCACACAAAAACTTGTACATGGATGTTCATAGCAGCATTATTCATTATTCATCATAGCCAAAAAGTGGCAACAACCCAAATGTACACTAACTGATGGGTGAATAAACAAAATGTGGTGTATCTCTACAATGGAATATTATTTGTTCAGTCATAAAAAGGAATGAAGTACTGGAACATGTTCCAACATGGCATGAACCTTAAAAACATTGTGCCAAGTGAAAGAAGTCAGGTACAAGGCCACATATTGTATGATTCCATTTACATAAAATGTCCAGAATAGGCAAATCCATAGAAGTAGAAGGTAAATTAGTGTTTCGGGCTAAGTGGTGGGTGAGAATGGGGAGTGAGTGCTAATGGGTACAGGGCTTCTTTTTAGGGTAATGAAAATGTTCTGGAATTAGATAGTGATAATGGTTGTACAACTTTGTGAGTCTACCTAAAACCACTTTGAAAAGGTGAAATTTATATGTGAATTATATCTCAATAAAAAATATTTTAAAAATAACAATGGAAACAAATGGGGTTTAAATAGGACTGGGGTACACAGTCGTGATTCTTCTCTTCCTAAGGGGATAAATTTCCCTGAGAGTCTCCTCACAAGTCAGGAAGCTTCAACAGCCCCACAACACTTAAGTCCTTGACTGCAAAGATCATGGCCCAAGATATCAGAGCTCAAAGCCTAATGCCATGCCTGTAGCCCAGGCTCCAAAAAGGATGACTAAGAGAAAAGACTCAGGGCGCTCAACCCAGAATTACAATATGGGCAGAGCTACAGGTAAAACAAAGCAAGTTTTATTTCATTGACAGCAGAAGAATCACTCCTACAATTACTGAGAAGTTAAAGTGAGGCAACTGCATCCAGAGGTAAATTTCACTTTTTGGTTATTACCCTTGAGATGCTGCTGCCAGCTAAACTCTAAAAATCTAAGAAGGAAACAAGGTGAAACAATTTCCCAACACCTTTCTTTCTCTTGAGGATACTCTTGAAGTTACTCCTTAAAGCAGGTCTTATGTTTTTCTTCAAATGAGTTTTTTAACTTGTAGTTTTTCTTATTGTTCATCTTGCACTTCTCTCCCATTTTTCCCCATGCTTTTAAAAGTGTAGAAAAACCTGAATAGGATAATCTTACTATATAACTCTGCCACCTGTTTGTCAGTTTGTAGTACTGTGGTGGCTTGTGTGCTGCTGTGATGCTGGAAGCTATACCACTGTATTTCAAATACCAGCTGGTTTCCTGATGGACATGAAACAGGTTGGACAGGTTTCAGTGGAGATTAAGACAGACTAGGAAGAAAGGTCTGGCAATCTATTTCCGAAAATTAGTCAATGAAAATCCTACGGATCACAACAGAATATTGTCCAATGTAGTGCTGGAATATAAGCCCCTTAGGTTGGAAAGCACTCAAAATACAGTGGCCACAAACAATGAACTGGAACATACCAACAATTACAAAGATGGTACAGGACAGGGCAACATTTCATTATGTTGTACATTGGGTTGCCATGAGTTGGAGCTGACTCAATGGTAACTAACAACAACAGTGTATAAGTAATTATTTTAGCAGAATTTCTTGCTGTCTGTCCAATATTATCCTTAATACATTGCAATGTCACGTTGGCTTCTTTTTCATCTCAGTGGAAGCATTTTGGGGTTTAACTTCAAGTCAATTTAGATTTCTCAATTTTCTACCCCTACCCATAGCTATTTGTGGGCCATTTTTTCCTCTTTTCTCTGTGAATATTGTGACTTGTACTTGTCGCTTATCAATTGAATTTTGGATATACACAATTAGGTCCCAACTATCAAAGTCATCAACATATTTGATGTGCATCTCCATCAATCATGAAGTGGCCATGTAATTAGGGATGATTTGTAAAATTAATTCTATGCTTTATACCTTCATTCAGATCACCAATATAGTGAATAGAACAGGGTCTAGAGCAGTTATATGGATCACTGATTGACAGAGCTGCTAGGGTTAGCACAAGGCCATTGACCTTTGCTTTTGACCTTGTAACAAAGCATGGTAACATCCAGGCCACGGGTTTGTGGCAGAGCTGATTTGTGGCATGTATGTGCAATGGCGTCTAGTAGGACAGCAGTTGAGGTTGCGAAAAGACAAGGCAGGGAAGAAAGAGATTATCAGCTGCTCAGTTCCTCCAATCCCACACGCACTTTGTGAGTCTGAGATTTGGGAGGCTCTTGGAAATGTGTCTCTCTGGTTCTGCTGCGGGGCATAGGCAGGCTGGTAGCCACTTCTGTATGTGGCACAAAGCATCTGTGACAAACTAACAGGGGACTGGATAAAACAACTTTTGAAAGTTTATGACCCTGCTACTCATTTAAGCTATGTGCTATCTTTCTATATAAAAACCTTCCAATTAGCTAAAATGAATATTACCATCAGCTTTAAATTCAGGGACATTTATTCTTTTCTAAGGCTTAAGCGTTCTTTCTGCTAAAAACCAATGTCTAATTTTAATGATGCCTAAACACGTGGGGTCGCCATGAATTGGAATTGACTCGACAGTAATGGGTTGTGGACCCACTTTGAAATTATCTTCTGGATATACGTTATCTTGTTCTATTGGTTTAAATATACCCAGTCTTTAAAAAACTTTTTTTTAAGACCCATGGAATGTTCATACTGGAAGAGACCTTAAGGTCCATCTAGTCCAATTTCTCACTTTAAAAAGAGAAAATAGAGATCTGGGTTTTTTGTCCAGGCTAACTTGTGTTTTCATTTTTCCATCTCAAAGGAGGCTTATTTTGGCTAACTAGTCTTTAAAAATTAAAATACTTAGGGGCACTGAGCTTTGTTAAGGAAGATGGAAAATCTGGAAACTGTGGTGATGGCTGCACTATATGACAAGCATAATTAATGTCACTGAACTGTATAAGGAAAACGTGTGAAAATGGCAAAAAATTAAAATGTAAATGCATGGAGAGTGACTTAGGATCTAGTCTTTTTATTAGCTTTTCCTTATCATCTATGAAAAGCAAGTATGTCTGTTCTTTCCTAAAATACCAGGTCTTCACTATAAGCCGGAACTGACTCTACAGCAGCAGGTTTTTTAGTACTTTTTTTAGCATGTGTGATGGTAGTGTGACTCCTTTAGGTGTACTGCTAATTATATCTCCTTTATTTCACTTGTTCTATTTCTTTCATGGACTGATGCAAACTTCTTGTGTGTTGGGTTTCCATTTGCCCTGCAAAGGTCTATCTGCAGATCTGATCTATTGATTAAATATAATTGTTTTATTTTTACACTATTGCTTCATACCTCTCACAATGTAAGTCAGTTCTCAGATGCCATAAGGACTTTAAAAAATGACGTTTTCTCAAGTTCATCCTACTTCGTCTATTGACTTTACTCTCCTTTGTATTTGATTCTTGAGTAATTTTCTCCGTTGCAAAAGATCAAATGGAGAAGGCAATGGACTTGGTTGATTACTCGTTTGTTTCACAGAAATTTCCTAGGATTTGTTATAGAACTTACATCTGCTTGAGAATGGCATTATTCAAGGGATACCTGGAGAAAATTACTATCAAGGCCAGACCTGAGACTTGCTGAGCTGTGTAAGTCCAAAAATGAGGCGGAAGTAACTTGTTTTGGCCAAAATGTGGTTCTTGTCTTGTAAGGAACACAAAATTTGGATGTGTTTGTTAGCAGTAGTGTGTGTGTGCTTGAGGTGGGTAGGGAACGTGTCAAGAATAGAGTCCTCTTTTCAAAGACACAACAAGGAGGCATTCAAAGCCTAATCTTAAGGGACTATTTCCCTGGAAACAAGTAAATAAAATTTTGAGAATCTGGACACAAAAGAGCTTTGGAAAAGCAATCTTTATTTAATTGGCAGCATGTGAATCGAACCCTCAAACTCCCAAAAAGTTGAAGTAAGTTTACAATGATTTCACACACCAAGGTTCCTCCTTCCCAAAAGACTGATTTTTGAAGAGAGGTGACGGGGAAAAAAAAACAAAAAAAACCATGATGCTTACCCAAGAAATTCTTCCTCCAGAAGGCTTATACTTTGTTTATCATGAGTCAAAACCCCGATCCAAAGGTTTATTAACTCAAAATTTACTAAGTATCTCCTGTGCCAAGTAATGTGACAGGCATTGTGAGGGAACTACAAACAACCCAAAGTAAACATTTATTCCAGGGTTAGACTGACCTTCTCAAAATGAGGTCTAGTAATTTTTTCCATGCTAGGCTACAGGAAAGAATGCTGAGGAAGAAATGACTTTAGAACCCAGTTTGCCTATAACTGAGAATTACAGCAAAGGACTCACACTACCAGGGAAAGTTTAGACCATGCTAAGAATCTGGCTCTCCTCATACCACTGTCTCCGGATCATTTATTTTCAAGTTTATCCTGTCCCATAGTAGTAATAACCACCAATGACTAGCCAACATCCCAGTCTAGCTGTCTTAGAATGGACATTTGCTCATCCTGCAGGTCCATTTCTCTCTCACCCAAGATCCTCAATAAAGTCAGAAAATGAGGGGTAGCGGGATTTATCTGAGATGCAGTGGTGTACGCAGTTAAGGTCACAAGTCTCAGTTAGCAGGACTCAAAATAAGCAGCTCAAGCAAAAGGAGAAGCAGAGGTCATGCAGGAACTCATGGAAGAGGGAAGTGGTCCTAATGGTTAGAGTAACAAAAAGGAAATCTTAGTAGAAGGTAAAGAGACTCTGTTAAGGACATGAGATATCCCCAACAACTACGCATGTCCTCAAGAGCCAAAGGCTGTGCCAAACCCTGTAAGATTTGGGTACTGTTCACTTGGGCTCTTCCCGTTGGTTTATTAGATGTCTTCTTTTTTTCTTATGCAGAAGAGGAAGAGGCAGACCCAGAAAGCCTTTTTTCCCCTACAGTATTTTTTAATGGCCCCAAGGAAGCTATCACTGGAAAAGCCCAACTTCTTCTGCAGAAAGGTAGATATCAATGATCCACTTTCCCCTTAACAACTTAGGGAGTCCCAGGCATGGTCTGTCTAGGAGATGTGATTGCTAAAAGTCACTGGGCAAGATGGAGACACTTAGGATTTCCAGTGAGTGCTGTGGGGTCACTATCGGTGACTTAAGCTCTGAGGTCCAGGACATTCATTCTTGGTCTTGACAACATGCTTGTTATCTTCACTGATAGTAGGTGTGAACAGTTTTTCAGACTTGGGTGTCAAGTACTCAGGTTAGGCAGGGCTTGCTCTTGCAGCACCATCTACTGGTGATCAATTTATCAAGACCTGGGTGGTTTGTCAGATTGCACTGCAAAGTTCTCTTTTGTATAATGAGAAAGATCCCCATGTTGTAAGCACACAGTTCCTCTTGGAGTTTCTCAGAAAGTTCTCTCCCCAGGCAGGTTGTAGGCCCTGCCCCCTCCCCAACTAGCCCTTCGATGACTCCCTGTCTTGTGTGGTGTGTTTCAGTACAAAAACCCAAGAGAAGAAGTGTCCATTGTCTTGTTGTAAGTAAAAATTCTTTTCAAGCTATAGCTACGGAGGGTAAATAGGGGAAAAGGTGGGTAGGAGATGGCAGGGGGCAACAGTAAGAGAGACAGAGGAGTAAAGACAAAAGGATGGGTTGGAGAAAAAAATGCAGAGAGGATAGGCGTTAAGGAGGCAGCTGGGAAGTTCAGGGAGGACACAAGAAAAGACTGGGAAGTGGTTTATATAAAAGATATCTTTCACTCTAGGTCCACAATGGCTGCAGGAGACCATCAGACCCCAGAAGGGTTGTGTGCCTTCCACCCTGAGAACCCCAGGACCTGACACTGACTTACTTGCTTGTGGCTGTTTTGTGCAGCCTCCTCCTCAATACTGTCAGTGAACTCAGTACTCGCATCTTCAGTGTCGTCCCCTGCAGCTGCACCTGGAAGTAAGTCCAGAAGAGAAAGGTGATGCCCTTCACAGATGGCTTCCAGACAGCAGCTAACATTACATTCTTTTTGCCACCTGCCTCTGATTTCTTCTGTCCCCATATGCAATGCTCTTTAGCTAGCAGGGCCAACAGAGAAGGCAGAGCCAATAGACTGTGCCAAATCTGTGGAAAAGCCTTCTCCCTGTATCACTGATATTTGCTTACTAACACCTAAGCCCAAGCCTTAAAACATTAGCTCTCCTTTACTGCACAGATCTCTGCCTAAGAAGTCGATGGTCAGGATGGAGTGGTTAGCCCTTCGTCTATTTCCAGAAAGCCTGAATTTCTTCCTGCCTCACCACTGACTGGCTATGTAATGTCAACTTTCTCTTCTGTAACATGGGTCAAGCATGACTAACCTTTTTCCCACCAGTGAGTGCTGAGAGGGTCACTGATTTTCCAGAGACAAGGCCAACCTTGTTGTTCTCACCCTTTTCCATTTTGGAGATCAGTTGTGCAATGGGGTAATGATCTGAGGAACTCTCCTTTGAGGTCCCTGAGTCCTACAGAAATTCTGGTCTAGCTAGTCAAGACCCAAGGCACAGAATAATTTAGGTGTGTCCTAATTCCTTGCTCTAATTTCCCCTCTTCCCTATCTCTTCCAAACTCTTATTCAATATCAACAACTTTGCCTACAGGACTTACCACATTGCTTTGTCCATATGGTACCTAATCCATCCTGTACTCCCAAAAGCTGGACTCAGTCACTAGGAGCACAAACATTTACATTCTGCCCTAAGGGACAAGTAGCTGCAGTTTGTAGTCTGGGCAAAGGTCTAGGGAAACACTGACCAATAGAACTTTCTTCAGTGATGGCAGTGTTCTATATCTGAGCTGCCCAATACAGTAGACATTAGTCACATGTGGCTATTGAGCACTTGAAATGTGGCTAGAGTGACCAAGGAATGGAATTTTTAAGTTCAATGAGACTTAAGTTCAAAAAGCCATATGTAGCTAGTGGCCCAGTATTGGAAAGCACAAATTCAGGGCATTTCTCCTTCTCCACATCTGTCAGAACACTGTCCACCTAGTTTTAGATCAATACTTGTGTCCTACATTGCTGATTTCTTCTGAAAGTGTAGGAATTCATAATGATTAATTCATTTAAACACCAAAGAAAAATCTACCATGACCTTCCTGTGTCTTACAGAACTTGCCTAAGTTAAAGAACCTCAAGATCTAGTTCTGACTGCGACCTCAGCAACCCATCTGTTAAAACTCTGCTCCTGATGGCTGAGTAACCTGGGTTTGCAAGAGATTATGTGGCTTTTCCAAGGTTACACAGCTAGTCACTGACAAGAGCTGTGCAAGAAGCCAGGATCTAGACTCAGACAGGGGCACTTAGTGTTCCTTCTGACCTTTATCTTTGATCTTTATCTTTGCTTCTTCCTCCAAGACCAAAGGCTCTGTTCCTGAGCTCAGAGATGCATGGATGGAAGGCTTGAGCAGTGAGCATTCAGTACCCTCTGCAGATAAGGTGAACAGGGGTAGTTTCCACCTACACTCCTTCCTAGGCATCTGCAAGTCCATCCAGAATTATTTCAATGGCCCAGGCTGAGCTCATCAAAGCACTAAAGGATAGTGAGCACGGTGTCCTAATAGCTTAATCTTACGACTGGTTCCGTAATCCTCACCATGAGTGTTGTGATAATTTTGGAGCAGGGTAGGACCCTGTTCAATAAAGCTCTGCCTACAAGGAGGCACCTCTACCACTCAGCATCCTTAGAGATCCATGGCAGACAGTGTACAACAGGAATTTCCAATACTTACTCTTTCAAACCTCAGCCTCAGAACCATCTCTATCAGAATACTGGTGACAAGGAGCTGAATGAACAAACCCCCTAAACTTTGGCTGTTTTGGAAACTCACTGAACCAGGATGCCAATTCATCTGAGGACATCCATATAATATTATTGTTACTTTTGAAAATCTGCCCCTGTACAACAGTAGAGATCAGAATCTTTTATTTTTTTTTCCTGCAAAGAAAATGAATTGTTCCACTCAGTGACTGATTAAGAAAGCATACTTTTTATATTGCCTCCTTTCTGAGTTTTGGGATGGATAATGATTCTTTGGTTGAAGAAAGTTCAGCTCTATGAGGCCCAGGATCCTCATCCTCATACCATTCTTGGTGGGCTGTATAGCCATGCTGGCCCACATCCCAAGAAGATTCCGGTACTAGGTTTCAGAAATAACATATATGGGGATTAGACAGGGTGACTGTCGCTGGTCTTAAAGGCTTTTCTCTGACACTTCCTGCCCTCCACTTACCTTTGTTGGCCTTCCTGATGGATGACACATCTGCGTTCCTAGGTAACGCTCTCTCTTTAATTTACTCAGGGTCAGCGTGCCATGGTTTTGACTTCATGAGGAGTTAGATGGAGACTAAGCAAAAACGCTCATCTCATCCCAACACTCAGGGCTTTTGTTTGTTTTTGTTGAGGTTTTTTTTTTCTTTTTGGCTAGCTCACAGTCTGCTGTCCTTCCTTTGTGGCAGCTTTAAAGCTTATTCAGTTTTTTACCAATTGCTTTAGAATGCTAAAAGATTTGTTTGTGTATTTGAGAGGTAGAAGAAAGCTCAAAATTTTTTGCAGGAAACATGAGAATCAATGATCCCACCTAAGGTCCTAAATATAAGTTTATATTAGACACCCCCTTTATGTTGTTACCATTTCCATTTTCTTATAAATGACAATGAAAGAATTGCTTTTCTGTGGGACATTTCCTTTTCTAAGTTTTTATGAGGCAGCAAAACACTTTCCTCCAGAACTAATTTGGAATACTCTAAATTTCTAATTTAGAGATATCTACCATTTTATATTGATGAATCTTCTCCTTATTTTTTATAAAATCTGGGATAAAATGATCCACCACCTTTAGATTCTCTAAAGGTAAGAATCTGTTCATTCAATATTAACTTGATTATCCTATGACTACTACATGTTAGACTGACAATTTTACTAAAAACTTTTATTTGAAGTTTCAGTGATAGTTCACAAGTTGTGGTCCTTGCAAGTCTCTAGGCTCTGAACCATATAAAACAGAGGTGATACCAAAATGTCCCTTAGTTTGATTTTAAAAATTTTCTACTATATGTCTGATTCTATAAAGTACACAGAACTAAAACAATTCTCTAAAGCATAATAGTATGAAATCCTTGGGTGAAAATTTAAGCATTATGCAAATATGAGGTATTCTTGAGGCAAAAAAAATTCATATTTTTGTGGAGCTTTTTAAACTGAGGATGGCATGATGATTAAGAACATCAACTCTGGAGCCAGACTGGGTTTGAATTCTGCTTCTGCCAATAACTAGCAAGTCATCATCTTTCTGTAACATGGTATCCTCATTTTTTAATTGGGGTTAATAGTAATATCCACTCCATACAGTTGTGAACTTTACAGGGTTTGCTGCTTTTGAAGTGCTTAGAACAGTGTTTGGCACACAGTGTGTGCTCAATAAATGTTACCCAATATTTTATTATTGATAAACTGAAGTAGTCCATGAGCTAAAAGGTTGAAGGCTGAAAAAGTAGAAGCCCATAGAACCTAAATGTAGTTAGCAGAGGGAAGTTTTATAGCTGATGTTATTAACTGGATGATCTTGGTTATTCTATCTGCACTTCTTCACTTCTGAATATCTGTTTCCCCTATCAGGAGGCTTTAAATAATACTCTTTTCTCTCCCTGCTTCACAGGACAGTGGAAAGAGCATAAAGTTGTCAGTAAAGTAGGATGAACTCTTTTTGAGTTTTTGCTTTACAAACAGAATTCATCATTAAATTATAACTGCCATAAAACTCTGCTATGCTGGAATAAGCCTTAGAAGGAAATTAATTATATATAAAGTTTTATTTTAATTCTCCAGTAATGAGCCCCACCGGGGGGGGGGGGGAGGTCGAGACCATCTTTCCCAAATTCTACTCTATAGTTATTATCTGTTCTTTAAGCCTATTTACATGGGATCAACAGAAAAAGAGTAACATTCCCCCATACTGTTACTCAGAATGTAGCAGGTGTCATATTTCACTAATTTTGAAGAGGGACTCAAAGAACTAAAACTTCACAGCATGACCAAGTTTGCTGTGCCAAGTGCCCAACCGTTCCTTCCCTCAGTGCCAGGCTCGGAGCCAGGTCCTCTTGGGCCCATCTCACTTTCATTCCCAGGCACCTCATCTGCCACATGCTCATTAAAAGAATTCCCATGTTTTCATCTTTCATGAACTAGTGCTGACTTTAATATTATGATGCCAGTTGAGAGAATCAAAGAAAAAAGATCAAACCATGCAATTTTGTTCATTCCTTTCCAGACCATAAGGCAACCCTAGGATTTCATAAAGTCTTCCACAAGCTTTGCCTAGAAATAAAATTATTTAACTAGACAGTTTCTGATCTTGGAACAGAAGTAGCTAGATAAGAAAATTGCTGTCTGCAGTCAAACCCCTTTATGGTCTATCTTTGTCTTTAAAGTACATCTCTGAAGTAAACTGGAGGGACTTCCAGCTTGTACATTATTCAGAATCAGCAGCTGCTTTCTGTGACCTAAAAAGATATGATCATAATCTAAAAAACTTTTAGGGGTATTAAAACTCCCCAGGATTCTGGAAAGAGTTTTCACTTTTTCAAAAGGATAAGTATCCAATAAAACTAGAGAGTCACCTATTCTTAGGCTGACCAGGACAGATGTAAACTGGGGCTGTCCTGGGTAAACCAGATTTGACCACTCTATTCCATAATGTTCTGATTTTCACTCAAGGAATTCTTCCTCCTCATGGTCTCTTTTTATCCCAAAAGAACACAAGAAGCAGGCTTTACTAGGACCATTTACTGAGATACCACTGCCCACCAGAACAGTTGGTTCCTCAAATCTCTATCCTGCTTTCTGCTACTCTCCTTCAGGAGCAAGAAAGGGTTTCCAAGGTAAAGTAGCCCCTTTCACCTTTCTGGGGAAAGCACAAGGCTATTTTTTTCATCTCACTTCCTTAGGAGAACAAAAATCCAGGTTTCTTCCTCATCCTTTCTTTAGCTAAATTAATACAAAGCCATTACTCATTCCATAGCACCTTACTTTGACTTGGAATGTTAGTACAAAGATCAATAGGCTGATTGTCCTATAAGGAAAAAAAAAAAAAGAGATGCACTTTGTCTGCTTTTCTCATAAAAATGAAACCAAATAGTTACTGTTGGCCTTTGATACTTTTATTGGATCAGTAAGACAATTTTTTAGTCTCTCAACTAGAGCAGCTGAAATTCTAATACTTATCTATAAAAACGTACACTCTCCATTTCAGCACAAACGTTAACACAGATTAACACAGCATGGTGCCATGAAGAAATGAACTTCCAGAGAAAAATACACAGCTTATTTTGGTGGGGAGATAGTCCTGGAAACAATCTAATGCCAAGTTTCTGGATCATTTAACAGGTCAATTCTTCCTTCATCTGAAATTGTTATGGAATCACTTGAATGTTTCTCAACAGCCCCAAGAGCAAAATTGTAAGTGATAAAAGCAGGAAAAACTGCTTTTATTATCAAACTGAAACAGGTAGAAATTCAAGATTTATAAAACATACTTGTATATACACATACCTCTCAAGTTTACAGATGGAGAGGGAGGTTGAATGCTTGAGACCAATGATTTTGATAACTGCAAAAGCACTGCATACTCATGTTATACGCTAAAAGCACATTACAAGCATTTTCTTGACAATTAAGAGTTCCTAACAGAACAATGAAGCTTATTTGGCTCATGGACCTAACACCCCTACTCTTAATATTACTTTAGACTAAACATTTGCTGATGTTGCTGGACTTCCTATTTTATCCTTCCTATTTTATGCTTTAACAAGAGGAAAGCAGTATGATAGAAACTTTTCTTTCTGAAACTTGACTTTAAACACAAAAAGGGAAAGTAAAACAAGTATTATTAAATCACTTTATCAGTTTAATTATTCTTATTTGAAATCTGATGTAAAATTAGTATTGTTAGCTGTATAGCTTTGTCTTTCCCTTCCACTTCCCATTTTTTGTTGGAAGCAAATTACAACGTTAATTTTTTTCATTTGGGAAATCCATCCAGGTTTATGTGATTACGTATAAAGAAGTTGAGGACTTACCTTCTGTCAACACTAAGACTACTTAAGAGTGACATGTTTATCTTCTAAGACATAACGTTTTAACACAGTTGTTGCTGCAAATGGCTGGTGAGAGTATGACTTAAATCCATATTCCAGAATGAATTAACTCAGAAACTAGTAACTACAATGTATCTCTATGTAACTACTAGTATCTCCAATGTATTGTCCTAGTGACTCATTCCTTCTGGTTTTTGTTGGTCGTGGTTTTTAAATAGGGCTGCCTTATATGAACTCTATATTCCTAGCTATTCTTTCTACAGTATAAATGTTTATATAAAATTAGTGCTACCAAAGGGAGAAGAAAAGCTTTCTGAACTCTAAAAGAAATGAGAGAAAATACTCTATGTGCTTGCATTTCACAGGATGTTAATATCTGAAAAAGAAAGCTAATTTCATTCATTCTTTCTCTAGAATTTCTAGAAGGCAAGATGTAAAATGGACTTTAAGTGTGTGGGTTACTAATATTTCTTCCTCACTTCATAGGAAGTTTGTCACATTTCCCTGTACAACACTGGCTGCATAACTGAGACCCTAGTTGAAGATGCAACTTATGTTTTTTGAAGAATGTCAAATAAAAGACCATGACATCAGAAATCAATGACTTTTCCTAACAGTGGAACTAGGATTTTATAATACTAGGTTCAAGGGAAACAAAGATATTAAAGAATTGTTCTCTCTAAGGCCAACAACAGTCCAAAGGGAAGTGACTTTAAGTAGGCCAATCTTCCATCTTCAAAGAAAGCAATTTTCAGTATAATCTGATCTGCTCCTCCTTTCCCTAATCTAAGAACTCCAGATTCAACTGGAAGACAGAAGCAGAGAGAACCAAGATCAATTTTCCTTCACTGTTTTGAAGCTATAAGCCAAACTTCTCATGATCCAGATACTAAAGTAAGGGGAAACATAATCATAAAAGTGCCAGGTTTTTTATGTGTACCTTCCACAGAGGTCACTTATTCATAAACTGTGTAAGTAAAAGATACTAAAGAGCTTTCCAGGGACCACTTCTGGCTAGGATCTGATATCCTATACATGCTGAGATTCTTACTTCTTAATAGATATCTTACTATATATAATGTAATTGAAAAATATTTTTGAAATATGAACAAGGAAATTTTTACTTTCCTTAAGAAGTAGAATAAAAATATTGCTTGTCCACAAGTGAATGAAGAAAAGTAGGTATGGGGGCAGGGGGGAAAATGTGGAGACAGTGTAAGGTTACACCCTGTCAAAATGAAAGGCTGACATATTAAAATAGCTTACTTATGCGTGTTCAAAATATTAGTATTTGGCTAAATACTGAAAAAGAGAACATCTGAAAAATGTTGACTTATGTTAGGCACTAACAATCATCAGATTTCAATACAGTTTAAACTTTCAATAGAAAAGAGTTTAGGGGAAATATTTATCATTAAGGACTTCCATTTCATTCATTAAATAAATCCTTCTGGAGGTCCTTTGCAACTCTATAGTTCTATAAATTCTAGTTTTCATCTACCCTGACCTCTTACAACCATTACTCTACACATCTTTTATTACTTGAAAAATAATTGTAAGAAAAACAGAATTTACCAATACAGAATTTTCTCAATTTAAATCCCATGCTTCCAATTAAGCATGGCCTGAGGAAAGATTTAATTCATTCACTTTCTTTCCAAGTTTCTTATTCAAACACAAGGTTCTATAAGCACAAGATGCTTTTTCTAAAGCTATTGTCATGTTGGAAAATGCCTAACAAAGGTAGACTAGTCCACTAATAGAAAGGGTCTGTGCTCCTGAAGAGAGAATGGAATCACATTGTATCATGCCAAATATGATTACATAAAGGATGCGTCCAATTACAGCACCATCTATCTGTGAGCCAAAGAACAAAATCCATCAGAATCATGTTCTCTGATCAGATGCCAAATTATTATGCAAAACTGTTAGACCAGGAAGCCCTCCCCAGGTAGCACTCCTTTCAAACCTCATTCCAGCTGTCAAGACCAGAAGGTTAGTACCAGATTTTAGTCAAATCTGTGGTACCAAAGTCAAACTCTTAACTTACCCTTTGCCAGTAAATCACTTAATTTTTTATAATTAAGGCATAACATCAACTATAGAATTGATGCAAATAACAAAAGCACAAATTAGTCGATCTTTTCGGGGTCCATATCAGGGTCAGAATTTACTTTGTTCCTAATCCATTTTGATAATTTTTCTATAGGAAGTTGAGTTTCTTATTATTCATCAAACTACATTAATATTTCTAATACTTAGCAACATTCAAGATACCTAGGGATATTCCTACTCTTGTTGGAGGTTGATAGAAGAGGTGGTAATTAACATAAATTACTGTAATCTTTATGAGCTGTTAGCGCCCAAGAGTCACTCATGGGTGAATTTTAACCAGAGATTTAGAAAGTTTCCTTGGTCTCCTAGGAAAATTAAGGGAAGACATTTCCTAAATGCCCTCTTGTAATGACACAATAGACTAGTCTTTGATGGGCTGGCATTTTTATAGCTTGATTATCCTCCTCGTGACTTCTGGAAAATTATGTTTTGTGTAGAAAAAGGTCTCTTAAAATTCAAGACTGAGAAAATTGGATGGTTCTGCTTCCCGCCCCACCACCCCTTAAATGACTCCTCCTTCCCTCAAAGACCAATAAACTGGAATGGTATTTCCAGTAAGAAGAAGTCTTATAGCTATCAATCTTTTGCAAACTACTTAATCAGAAGATTCTAGAGTGTTTCTCCAATAAAACATTTTCTTCCCTGTCTATTTTAGTTTGACTGATGCTCTACCTGTTATAGGTACAGCTAAGGTTACAAAAACTTGGATGGAATTTAGAATGCAATGCAACCATGTCAACACATGAATGTGAAAGAAATAAAAGTGCCATGTAAAAAATGGAAGGAAAAATAAAAGTCATTGTGCCTCATCTAGTTTAGAAAGGGTACTCAATAATATTTACAATGCTAAAAGCATTGTAAATCATATTTACAATCCCTGTCTCCCAAATTCCACGTTTAAAAACTGAAATCTCAGCTTCTAATCTGGGAAACTTGTATCCAGAAATAAGAAACCTCATGGTGTTATACCCACATAACACCAAGTAATCTTGGTTACTTTTCATATTCTTGACATTTAAGACACCAGAAATACAATCTTGAGTATACCTTTCCTTATACCTGTCATGTTGCCACAAGAAAGCATTGAGACTATGACTAAAACTAGGAACACAGATCTGCGACCACATTTCCTTCTAAGCTATCCAAGCACTTCAAACCCTGAAGCCTATTACGCATTTCTATATGGAGAAATGTGTCAGCACGAAGTATAGGACTCTGTCTAATGCCACTACCAAATGGAAGTAGGTAAGCAATATAAACAAAGGTTCACCGAAGTTTACCCTGTCTGAAATACTGAATTTCAAGGGGGACATTCTATTTGAAATTATCTTTATACACAGAGAATTCTGACTCTGGAAGATTTGGGAGCTTTCTTGAAGTCATGCTCTGACTAAATATAGCATGTCTTTGGTTTAAAGAAACCTAAAGGGGTCAATATGAGTTGGAATCGACTCAGTGGCAACGGGTTTGATTTGGTTTTTAAAGGGGTCATTGAAAAAATTTCCAAATGGAATTTAATCTGCACCTAATCTGATTCACCTGTGTCATTCAGTAATCAACTCTGAAATAATATTAGAGGTAAAGATTTACTATAAGCACTTAAAAAGTCTTTGCCTCTGCTCTTTAGCTGGCTAGCCCTCCCAGTGCTTGCAGTTTACTATTACAAGACTACTCTCTCGCTTTTGATTACTTGTTAAGGATTGTACCACTTTTGCAAAGTCTTCCTATAGACTCTCAGTCTCTCTCTTCTCGAAATTTTTCCTTTGATTTAAAAAAACAAACTGCTCTCATTCAAAGAGCAGGAGTTCACTGAATGACAAAAATATTACACACGCATGCGTCTGTGACATGATATGGAACGTGTGAAATGGACTGTGAAAGTGGGGGAGGAATAAACTTTATTGGCCCAAAGAAGGGATGAGAGAATGAGAAGGTGAGGCTAGGGAAAGGAATGAATACAGGTGGGAAAACTAAAATCGAGTGATTTCAAATGTGCAAATTCACTTTGTAGCCTCCACCATTCAATTTAGAGATAGATACGTACAGTGAGATGCAGACAGTCTAAAATGAGTTTCACTTTGTAGCTGACGCTACTTGTACCAGTTCTATCATTAGTAAGTCACCAGTTAACTTTGCCAAAGTCAGACAAGGCTCTCTCTGGTTAGTGCAAACAAGGTTTTCCATCCTGGGCTGCAGCATGACCCGCCAGTGCTCAGAAGGCATGCTTGTGATGAACTTGCACACTTTCCAGTTCCCCACCTCCAATGGCGGCTAGGGTCTCCAGCCTGCTTAAGCGTTCCAGGCTTCTTCCAAGAACTTCTTCTAGCCGACCGCGTAACACCTGGACCCCTTCCAGTTCCACCTGCAGAGTTCGGTCTCTCTCAGAGCTGATTACACATGCCACACGGAAGGAAAATCGATTAGTGATCAACTGTAATGAGTCCTCATATGTTTTCAATGCCACTCTAAGCCGTGAGACTTTCTAAAGTAATTGTTCTCCAGGACACTATAAATGAATGTAGTCTTTGTCATGGCACTTGTGTTCACTGTTGGTAGATTACTTTAAGTTGGCCCCTTTATGCTAGATTCTGGGTCAATGTCACATAAAATTATACAGCCTAAGGTTTATCTCATAACATTATAGCCCACATAAGAATTTCATTATTTGACTACAGCTTTACTTTCTGATAAACTAAAAGACAAGAAAAACTAAATGCAAACTGAAGCAAGACTGAGTCAAGTAGGACTACCACTGAAGATATCTGCTTTCTCCTTTGTTAACAAAGTGGACAGCGCTCTGGAGAGGAATTTAGTTTACAGAGATCCAGAGGTTTTTTAGAAAGTAACACAGTCTGGTGGGCCTATGATACCTTTCCTCTGCCTTCACTTTCTTGAGCTAAAAAGAAGAAAAAAATTTAACAACAAGCTAGAAGAAACTGAATAGTAAAAGAATAAAAAACAGGAAAAGGAAAAAGAGGCTAGATATCACCCCAGGATCACTGATATGCAATGAATGTCAGTGCCCTGTATAGCCTTACTCTTACAGTAGACCAGTGACCCACAGGACATGGAGCAGAGAAAGGCAAGGAATATACACTGAATGCTTATTACATGCCAGGCACTGGTTTAGACACGTGACATATCTTCTCATTTAATCTCTGCAATAGCTAAGTAACCAGGTATCATTCTTGATTTAAGATTTAGACACTGAGGCTAAGAGAAATCCATACAATAAATGACAAATTGGGCAGCCCCAGCATTGTCTCTTCTTCCTTTTACTCCACCCTTCAGTATCATAGGCATCTGGACTTGATGAGAAATGAGAGGGAAAACGTACAGTCACTCTCTTACCTCTCTGGATGGGCACGAAACTTCACCAGACTGCTATAGAGCTGTCTCTCTGCTTGTAAGGCTTCATTGAGACGACTCCGTTCATCTACCAGTCCTTCCAGCATCAGCAGCAACTGAGGAAAGAAGAAAGAAGCAACATGCAAATGGTAAAGTGAGACATGAAGCTGCAGTTAATCTTGAGAAGAGAGACCAAAAGAAGGCATTAGCAGGGAACAATGAGTAAAAAAGACCACTTCCTTATTACTTCTTAAGCTTCCTACAGTATCTTAGTTTTCAAATCAACACATTCATTGTCTTTTAAAAAAAAAAAAGGCAGAATTCATACATGGTGGCAAGAGGAGGAAAAAGGGGAGGGAGAAGGCAGAACTGAGCAAAGCAGCTAAGGAAGAAGGGTGGGGAAAGAGGAAGGAATGGTGAGAGGGAAACATATATGGTAGCACTTACTAGTATTCTTCATTCACTCAACAAATACTATTGAGCACCTTCTATGTGTCAGGCTCTGTTCTAGGTTCTAAGGATAAGCTTATGATCTAGTAGGGGAAATAGTCATCAGTCACAGTCACAGGTCACTGTGAGCTGTAGTAAGTGCTATAAAGAAGATGTGCTGGGATAAGTGCTAGTAAGCAGAGATCTGTTTAAGTGAACCCCTGGAGCTAAAAGCCAGATAGAAGTGAGATGAGTAGTTAGTGAGAGAGATGATAAGAGAGACAGAGACGATAGGTAAGTAAATCTTTTTGAAAAATTTGGCATCCAAGAGAGGTTGGACATGGGAAGATGTTACAAAGGAATTTAGGAGTGAGGCAGCTTTTTTTTCCCTACCTTTTTTTATTTTTTTTCTTTTTTAAGTTGGGAGAGGTTTGAATGTGGTTAAATGCAGGTACACGAGAAGGCTTTACTTGAGAGAGAAAAACGAAAGTGTGAGTCCAAGAACTGTTGCTCCTTTCAGAAAAGGACATCTATGGCTGCTAATGACCACAGTAGGAAATTCACTGATTCTCTATAGAATATCATCAACTGACCACAAATAATTGAGATGACAGCCTTTCCACTGTCTATTTCACAGTAAAAGTAAGGTCTGTATTCCAACTACTTACTTGTTGTCTTCGGCTTCCTGAAGTTTCTTGACCCTGAGATTCTACTGAAGCAACTTTTTCCCGAAGAAGTAAGACTTCTTGGGTCAGGCGTTCCATAGCTGGTATGTCTTCAGGATCAACCAGTTGCATCTGCAGGTCCTAGAAATTAAAAAAAAAAAAAAAAAAAAGTATAATAATAAAATACTATTTAGCAGAGGAGCAAAGGACCACCTGCTTCCGAAATAGTCTGCTATACTTTCAAGTGGGATGTTGATAATGACATTTTCTTTATGAAATCTCTGCAACTATTACACAAGTCAAAAGGAATATGGTTAAGAGACTCGAACTAACAATGCATCAAGGAAATAAGCACTGGCCAAGTGACTAAACATTATTTGAAGATGCCCTACTGGTATTGTGAGCTGCAATCATTTCCAATGGTCTTTAAAAAGCTTTGAATGACCTTTATGAGGTCTTCTTTAATCTGGATGTTCCTGGTCAGGGACTCCATATCAGCAGCCTGCACCTGCAGCTCTTCCTCTTGCACCGCCACCATGGACTGTAAAGCAGAAAGTTCCATCTGTGGGGAGAAGAAATCCTGAAGTTAGTGGGCAAAGGAAACAGTATCTGTCACATTTACATTTTAACTCTGAGGCAAAGTGTTTTTCCATATCATATCACTATTAGCCAGTAATACAAGTGAAAACTGGAACATGAACAGTGCTCCACTGGATCAGATCAATAAACCATACAGTGTGGTACCAAAGCCATAGTAGTTGTTTCTAATGATGTATCTCATTTGAGTCAGCACTGTGAAACACAATGTTGTCGCTACTACGTGCCATTGAGTTGATTCCAACTCACAGACACCCATGTGCCAGAGGAAAACTGCCCCACAGGGTTTTCTAGGCTCTAACCTTTACGGGAGCAGATCGCCAGGTCTTTTTGTTCGCAGCTGAGCACTTAACCATTGCACCACCAGGGGTCCTTGTGAAACACAATACCAAACCCATTGCTGATGAGTCAATTCTGACTCATAGCGACCTTACAGGACAGAGCAGAACTGCTCCATAGGGTTTCCAAGGCTGTAATCTTAACACAGGCAGACTGCCACATTTTCTCCCAAGGAGTGGCTTGTGAGTTTGAACTGCGACCTTTTGGTTCGCAGCTGAGTGTTTTAACCACTGTGCTACCAGGGTTCCCTGTGAAATAGAATATATATATTTAATTCATGAGTTTATTGAGATATTTTAAAAAGTATACACCATTAGTGAATGTAAGAATAGATGAAATTTTTCTTTATAGAAGTATTGCAGTTAATAGATGAAGAAATGATAGAATGAGAATACATTCATTTTGCAATCCCTAAAGAATTAATAGATATAGGCATTGAGCATCAACAGCTACTAACACCGCAGACATCATTAAATATTACATGCCTCCTAACGGAAGAACATGCCACCAACTAAGAAGAAGTCTTACCAAAATTTAGCACTGTATACTCTAAACTTCCAGTTATATCTTCCATCACTCCTCATGAGGAAATGACAAATATTTGATTATGACAAAGTTCATTAATAATCATGATAACAATAGCTGCTAACATTCACTGGGTGCTTACTACATGTCAGGCACTATGATAAACGCTTTGCATATATTTAATCCTCTTAAAAAACCTTGTCATCTGGCTCCTGTCTACTTCAAGTTCAATACCTGTTTTTACTCCTCATTCACAACTCTCTGGGCACACTGCACTTTTCTAGAAACACTAGATTTTCTCTTGAATCAAAGCCTTTGCACCTACTATACCCTCTGTCTGAAATATCTTCCCCAGGTTTTATGGATGCCTCCTTCTCATCATCAGGTCCCAGCTTAAATCTTATCTGCTCAGAGAAGCCTTCTTTGGCTACCCTATCTAAGGTGGTCCCATCCATGTTACTTTCTATTATCTCCTTCATATCACTTACTACAGTCTACACTTATTTACTTATTTGTTTATTGTCCATCTCTTCCCAGTAGAAATTAATTACATAAGGTCAGGGACCTAGTTAATCTTGTTCGCTACCTCATCCCCACCCTGGCTTACAGAAGGTATTCATATACTTGAGGAATAAATGAATGAATCCTCACAGCAATTCCATTAAATAAGAACTCCACATTTTATGATGAGGTGACTGAGGCTGAGAGAGGTTAAGAAACTTGTTCAAAAAGAAACAATCTTTGATGGTTACAAGAGAGGGGAGGCGTGGGGGTGGAAAAACACTAAATAGACAATAGATAAGCGGTAACTGGTGAAAGGCAAGACAGTACACAATACTAGGGAAACCAGCACAACTTGTATAAGACAAGGTCATAGAAGCTCCATAGACACATCCAAACTCCCTGAGGGATGAAATTACTGGGCTGAAGGCTATGGGGGCCATGGTCTTGGGGAACATCTAGCTCGACTAGCATAACATAGCTTATAAAGAAAATGTTCTACATTCTACTTTGGTGAGTAGTGTCTGGGGTCTTAAAAGCCTGTGAGAGACCATCTGAGATACTCCACTGGTCTCACCCCTTTGGGAGCAAGGGAGAATGAAGAAAACGAAAGTTACAAGGGAAAGATTAGTCCAAAGGACTAATGGACCACAATTACCACAGCCTCCACCAGACTGAGTCCAGTACAACTAGATGATGCCTGGCTACCACCACTGACTGCTCTGACAGGGATCACAATAGAGGGTCCCAGACAGAACTGGAGAAAAATGTAGAACAAAATTCTAACTCACAAAAAAAGACCAGACTTACTGGCATGACAAAGACTGGAGAAACCCTGAAAGTATGGTCCCCAGATACCCTTTTAGCTCAGTAATTAAGTCACTCCTGCAGTTTACCCTTCATCCAAAGATTAGACAGACCCATAAAACAAACGAGACTAAAGGGGGCAGTTCAGGGGCAACGACTAGAAGGTAGGAGGGGACAGGAAAGCTGGTAATAGGGAACCCAAGGTCAAGAAGGGAGTGTGTTGACATGTTGTGGGGTTGTTAACCAATGTCATAAAACAATATGTGTACTGTTTAATGAGAAGCTAGTTTGCTCTGTAAACCTTCATCTAAAGCACAATTTAAAAAAAAAAAAAAAAAAAACTTGTTCAAAGTCACAGAGCTAGTTAAGCGGTAGATCCAGGATGTAAACTCAGAGAAGCAGACACAGAGGCATGAAGCCATAATGTCTTCCCTACAGATACTACAAGGAGCCTAGGTGGCACAGTGGTTAAGCGCTCAGCTAGTAACCAAAAGGTCAGCAGTTTGAAACCACCAGACACTGTATGGGAGAAAGATGTGGCAATCTGCTTCTGTAAAGATTTACAACCTTGGAAACCCTATGGGGCAGTTCTGCTCTGTCCCACTGGGTCACTGTGAGTCGGAACTGACTCAACAGCAGAAGGTTTGGGTTTTGTTTTTTTTTAAATAGATATGACACATCCATATAGTCTTTATGGTGTTATTAATGTTTGTTGCTGTTGAGTTGATTCTGACTCATGGCGACCCCATGTGTGCAGAGTAGAACTGCTCCATAGGGTTCTCAAGGCCATGACCTTTTGGAAGCAGATCACCAGGTCTATCTTTCAAGGGGCCTCTAGGTGGGTTTGAACCACTGACCTTTTGGCTAGTTGTCAAGTGCTTAACCGTTTATGCCACCCAGGGACTCCGTCTTTATGGTAACAGCAAGATTTGTTCCATTACCATAAAGACGGAATCCCTGGGTGGCAAAAACTGTTAAGCACTCAACTACTACCTGAAAGGTTTATGGTAACGGCAAGTTATTTGTAAGCAGCCCTTGTGGCACAAAACGGTTAAGCGCTCAACTATAAACTGAAAGGTTGGCGGTTCCAACGCATTACCGTAAACCCAGTGGCTCCACAGGAGAAAGGCCTGGCCGGTGATCTGCTTCTGTAAAGATTACAGCCAAGAAAACCCTACGGGGGAGTTCTACTCTGTTACATGGGGTCACTATGAGTCAAAATCAGCTCAATGGCACCTAACAATAACATAACAAGTTATTTCTAAGTAAATATTTTAAAGAAATATTTTAGGATAATTCAAAAAAATAAAATAGGTACGACAAGTAAAGGCAGATGGCACACAAGCTATTTTAAGATATGAACACATTTCCTGAAGAAAGTTTAACACCTCTTCCCTTACATATATAAAATTTAAGTTATAAGCAATAAAAATTTCACTTGCATATCTTCTAATTCCATCAATTATAGTATCACTAAGTAGGCTCATGATGACATATAACTACACAAAGTTATTTGATGGTTCTGGGCTACAGTGGCATGTTAGGAGGAAATTATTCTCCTAATGTTTCCTCCCATGTTGCAGCTTAATTAGTGTTAACTCTTGACCACTCTTCACTCATTACTCACTCAGCCCCAGGGAAGTAGAGAGGTTTATCTTAATGGAAGACTGGGGAAGAATAAGCCACCCATGGTTGACTCAACCCCACCCTTCTTCTTGAGAGACAGCTGTCTGCAGGAAGGCTGTTTTCTCTCCACTGCTTCTCCAAGGGCAAGCTCTTCCCACCCTGCAGTGTGGTCTGCCAATGACCAATGTTCATTGTTGCCTGTGAGAGGGTAGGTAAGTCTACTTAATTCTGGGATTTGGCTAGAAGGCCCACTTGGCTCTTGAATTAAGTTCTCTACTTAAGTGTTTATCAGTAATAAAGTTGATTGACCATCAAACTATCTGCCACTACTTTATTTCTCAATTTGTTCTCAATTTGTTCAGATCTTGAATATGGAAAAGAGCGCTATTTATTTGGCCCTCTTCAGGGAACTCCATCATTATATATCCAGGTATTTGCTCCATTGAAGAAAAATGAAAACAAGAACAGAAATGATTGCAATATGATAAAGGTCTGCAGTCAGACAGACATGGGTTTTAAATCCTGGCATAATCTCCTCGACAAGGCATTTAAACTGAGCCTTAGTTTCCTCAATTATAAAATGGGAATAATATCTAATAATAATATCTAATAATAATATTTGCAGGGCTGTGTGAGAATTACAGAAAACGTATTTAAAATGCCTGGCACATAGCAGGCAATCAATGAATGGGGACTAATACTGCCAGTACTGCTGTTGCTGCTACTACTATTATAACTATTATTATTATTATTACTATTGTTATTATGTCAAGACAATAGGAAGAATGTTTGAAAATATAGGAAAATAAACAGGGCTTTTGGTAAATACCCAACATTAGAGAAGATGCGATAATGAATATATATGGCACTGGAATGAGAGGTGGGTAGTTGATTAAAGATACATAAAGGTAAGCAATATAGCTATATCACTCACTCGCAATATCCATTTATAATCATTAGAATTTTATGATCCTGAAAACAGATTAGAACCAAAAAGTAATATTACTCTGGATTGAGTATATATGAGAAAAACAGAACAATATGTGGAACATAAAATGTCTTACATGCATAATCAGATAATGGCTAGGGTAGACCAAAAAATAGGGAGGGGCATCAGGGGACTTTTAAAACTGTTATTTTTAAAATACCACATCCTCAAAACTAAGTCACATAACATAAGGCTGACTGTAAGCAGGACTGTGGTAATAAAAAGAGAAGTTAAGAGGTACAATAAGATAATTCCATCACACACGAACACAGGTTTTGTATTACAGATCTAATTATGGCAAAGAGATAGAACAAGACTGAAGAGCTAGACACAGTAGCTAATTTAGGAAACATTTCAGGAATCAATGATACTGACTGATCTAAAGCAGATGCCAACTAACATAAAGGCTTTTACCTGTAGTCTGTAGCTCTACGCTGTAGCCCTAACATTTCTTCTATATCAGAGTTGGACACAGAACTATACAGAGAAGGCAGACAGGGAAGAGATTCTGTAAGGCTGAGAAGCCTTTTCTAAGAACACTGATGTAAATGCCATTGCTAGAAATAGTTAAAGCATAAGGATGGGAAAAATGTTCTGCTCCAAGAAATGACTTCTTAGACAGTGTTTGGAGTCACGAAAGACTTGGGTCTAAATCTTAGCTTTGGCCTTAATAGTTATATGACTATGTCCCACTCCTATGTTAAAAAGACTAAACAAAACAGTGTTTCAGCTTCTTCATCTATAAATCAGGCCAAATACCATCTACCTTGCACAGAATTGTAAGCATTAGCACTAACGTATTTTAAGTACCTAGCACAGTGCATTGCATACAGTGAGCACTATATTGATCATGCTCGCATTTCTCTTGTTTTGTGTATCTAAAACTAATTTCATGGATCTAATGTCATAATTCTAAACAGCAATTACATAGCACTTCATTTTAACAAGTGTTTTACAATTCTCTTATTCCATTTGGTAATGGGTAGAGAAAGCAATGTTGTATTAACACTTGAAAAGTTTTAATAATTCTTATTTATAAAAAGAAGAACATGTTGGTAAGAAAATGTATATATAAAGTAATTTATATTTTTCTCCAAAAACGAAAAGGAAATATCTTGCATTTGGACCCAGATATTTTACTTGGATAACTGCACTCTTTTAAATATAAACTATTTTAGAAGAAAAAAGATTAGGTATTTAGAATTACACATGGTGTCCTAGTCATCTAGTGCTGCTGTAACAGAAATACCACAAGTGGATGGTTTTAACAAAGTTTATTTCCTTACAGTAAGGTAGGCTAAAAGTCCAAATTCAGGATGTCAGCTCCAGGGGAAAGCTTTCTCTCTCTGTCAGCCTTCTCATCAATGTTACCCCAGACTAGGAGCTTCTACGCATGGGGACCTCAGGTCCAAAGGACATGCTCTGCTCCTGGCACTGCTTTTTTGGTGGTATGAGGTCCCCCTGTGTCTCTACTCACTTCTCTCTTTTATATCTCAACAGATTGCCTCAGGACACAGTCCAATCTTGTAGACTGAGTCCTGCCTCACTAAAGCAACTGCCACCCATCCTCCCTCATTAACATCATAGAGGCAGGATTTACAACAAATAGGAAAATCACACAATACCAGGAATCGTGGCCCAGCCAAACTGATACACACATTTTTGGGGGACATAATTCAACCCATGACACATGGGTAGAAAACTCACCCGACTTTCCCTTTCTTTTTTTGCCATGAGTTCAAGTTCCTCTTTGGCATTACTCAGTTCTTTTTCCATCCCTGCAACTGTACCCAAATCTCCTACAAATGAACATACAAGTTAGTTTTAATCACTATTAACATAATGTGATCAAAGAATTTACTCTGAAGGCACTCTCCAGCTATACAACACAACACACACACACACACACAAGGTTGTTCTTTGCATCATTATTTGTAATAGTAAAATACTACAATCAGCTACATACCTATAAAGAGAAGACTGAATGGACCACATCATATTCACACAACAGAGTACTATCTACATATGTAAAAAAATAAAATAAATTAAGGAATATTTTTAAGAATGGATATGAAGTGATTTCCAGGATATGTTGTTAAGTAAAATAAGCTAGGTGCAAAAGAATGTTTTGTATCAGGAAAAGGGGGTAAATCAGAACACACACACACCACAAACACATATGGACTGATCCGTTTACTTTTGCAAAAAGAAACAAGGATAATCCAGAAATGAAATTGGTTACCTACAGGGGATCAGTGGAAGCAGGAGAGAAGGGGTAAGGAAATAGATGGGACTATTTAAATTCTGAACCATGGTAACATTTTATCTTTTAATGTATAAAGTTAGTCCAACAATAATGAGGAGAAAAAGCCTAAAATTGAATACTAACAGAAACAAATGAACCTATATAGCACCCAGAAGATAATTTAAAAAATTAATCCAAGTAACTTTTGCAGTGGGATATATTCTAAGGATAAAAAGAATTACAGGCAGTCCAAGATCCATTCCTGTGTCTTCAAGTCTTTAAGTCGAATTTGTAGGTAAGTCAGAACAGGTGCATACGGTTATTATTTGGCCTTACTTTAGTGCAAGAAAAGGCTTGAAGTCTTTTCAATGATTTAAAAGCTGCATGTGTGGCAAGTGAAGGTGATTGTGATGAAGAATTTGTTGTGAGTAGGGTCGGTTCGATCATTTCAAAGTGAGGGCAAATTTACATGACATTAAAAGGCAAGTATGAGTTGTCCATAATTCTGAAGTTTGTAACCCGGGGACTGCCTGTACAAAGAAAAACGTTACTTAAATAGACTTATTGTTGATAGGTATCATATAGCAATTCTGAAACTATTTTTATGTATTGTAGTATGAAGCAAATGCTTAAATACATTGATGTTGTAGGTAACCAAGGTTTTCAATGTTGGGTGAAGGAGAGGTACAAATATAGAATACGAGAAAGAAAGAACCTGTGTTGTTAAACTGGAATTAATCAGTGTGAAATTGTGAGCTATATACATTCTTAGCTCTATTCACTTAATAGGGCCTAGAAGCCAATGACATCACTGTAGCAACGGACACACCTTGAGCCTAGATTTTAGTTTCTATTCCCCACTAAAAGGAACCAGGGAGCTCCTTGGAGTAATGGCTGATTCCAGGGCTGAGGCAAGGAAGGTAAAAGATGATTGTAGAACATTTTATTATACCAGAAAGTTTGGATATAGACAAAAACTGATGGGAAAAATACCAAAAGGACAGAGGAATCAGCTTAAAGAGACTCCCATTGGCCAAATTTGGGAATCAAGTAGAATAATGACTGAAATGGATAATACAATAATATTTTTAAAATAATTCAATAGGTCATACTGACACAAACAAACAAATGGAGCTGAGAGGACTGGAAAAGGAAAGCTCTTCTTTATAAAAGAATATCCACTAATACATAAAGGAGAAATTTTAGAAATAGAAAATCAATGTATTTCAGGGAAATACAAAGTTATTTTTTTCCATCAAAGTAAGAAAAGAAAGAGTGAAGCACCTTGGCTAAACCCACTAACAGAGTTACAGGAAGGAGAGACAGACAACTCCTGCATGAAATGGAATTTGATACTTACCTAATGTGGACCTGGGTATGCTGGAATCCCCTTTGGCAGTCAAAGAAGCACTGTCACCTCTGGAGGGTATCTGCATTGAATCCTAAAAATTGGAAAAATCATGGGAATTTAGGAAGATCTAGGAACCACGATCACAATGACAAAGACCTGGAATATTCTTACAGGATTTGGTATTAAAGTTATCAAACTTATATTAAACTCAGATGTTAAAAGGGAATACATTCTGCACGAACATCTAACACTTGTTTATACTTCTTACTTGATCAGGTTGCCCTCCAAGATGGAGGCCAATGGAGGTAACTTCAGCCGATTGGTTAGACATAAGTGCCTGGGACATCATGAAGTCTCTCCCTCCTAAATACTGGCGCAGGGCCTGTAATTCTGAATTTCTTTCCATTAGGGCTTGTACCATCTTCTCTGCAGCAGCCTAGTAAAAGGAAATCATGCATAACATTAGAAAAATGCCCTAGTAAAATAAAATTTGTAATCTTATGCTATTTCTTAAAAGCCAACCATTTTTGAAAAGCCAGTGGGGCCCTACGAAATAGTTTTCTTGCTTTCAATTTACAGGGAAAAACATAGGCAAATGACTGGAAAGAAAGCCTCTCATACAGAACATCGAAAAAAACTGAATATAGCACATCTATTCCAGATGACAGAATCTGAAAACTGGTTTTGCTAGAACTCTATCAGGCTAAGGTTTTAAGATTCTGGTTTGAATTGGGATAACAGATGATTTATTCCTTCACCCTGGAATGCTTTTTACCCAAACATTCATGTGGTCAGTTCCCTCCCTTCAGCTCTTTGCCAAATATCACCTTATCAGATTGGCCTTCCCTGCATATCCTATCTAAAACAGCAAGCTTTTCTCTATCCCTAACTACCCTTGCTGTATTTTATTTTTTTCCAATGCTACGTGACAAGTGTTTATTGTCTCTCTCTCCCCAAATTGGAATGTGAATTTCCTAAGAGCAGGTACTTTGATATTTTGGTCACTGCTGAATTCCAAGCACCCAAAACAGTGTCTGGCACATAGCAGGCATTCAATACATACTTATTGAAAGAAGAATTACACAAACATTTTTATCAGACCATATAATCTGGGGAATCTGAACCTCAGAACCACCAAGCCCAGTTTGTTTCATTTCAAATCCAGTTTTCCTAGACAGATGACACAATAAGGGAAAGAATTAGAACATTAAAGGTATCCCTTGCTTTTTGAAAGTTCACTTTACACCACTTAGTTTTTATGAGATTTACATTAGTACCTGTTTTCATTAACTGAAAGAAACCCAAAGAGGATTTTCACTTTTATGAAAAAAGGAGAAAAGCAAAAATAGCATTCAGTGTTTGTTTTGCAGCTAGCTGTTAAAGAGGCAGCATGCAGCCCGAGCAGCGAGAATGGCCATCATCAAGCTCCTTCCTCTGAACTATACTCAACACCTCAGCATTGAGCCGCCATAGCTTTGAACTGTGTCTATGAGCATCTGTGTTTTATCTCAATTTATTTCGTCCATCTGTTAGCAAGATGTGTCCTAAAGTATCAGAAAAGCCTAAGAGAGCTTGTAAGGGTGTTCACTTAGCGTAAAACTGGCCTTCCAGTGTGCTCGCTGTTTTTCTGATTCTGGTTAGTGAAACTACACTGTACACCATTATTTCTACTTTATAAAGGCTGTGTGTTAATCATATCATTCCTGCTTTTACTATATGTTAGTGTTATTT
The DNA here is from genome assembly GCA_030035585.1 of Dugong dugon. Classification (NCBI taxonomy): domain Eukaryota; kingdom Metazoa; phylum Chordata; class Mammalia; order Sirenia; family Dugongidae; genus Dugong; species Dugong dugon. Next base: position 162,381,925 of record CM057462.1, read on the forward strand.
TAGCTTTTATATGTTATTTGGTATGATTTGGTAAGTTATTTTTTGGGTCTGGGAACACTCAAAATTTTTTCACATGTAAATTAATGGTAATTGCTTCTTCACTTTACACCATTTCAGTTTACAAAGGGTTTCATAAGAATGCTCTACTTTTCGATAGCGGGTGAAACCTGTATTTGTGACCATTACTGCATAGGAAATCTGCATTTAATTAGAAAACCCGCAGATAATAAATTAAGACTAAAATTACTGACAGTATAAAATGAGAATGGGAACTAGGTTAGCTATATCATAGCACCAGCCGTGTCTGGGAAGAATTACTACCTGTTTTAGAAGAGAAGCTGCACTTTTGTCATAGTTTCTATGGGGGATAAAAAGAAAAAATCTTCCATTTTCGGTAAGTAAAATTTAGGCTCTTTGGAATTTGGGCAAAACCATTTATCAGTACATTACTAGTTTGCCTTAATAAATATCTCTGCAAAATTATGGAAAAAAAATCAATAACATATAAGATATGGTCTTTTGTCTACTTGCCTTGTTGTTCTTTTTCTAGTAAATGCCAAATCTAGCAGTGCACCTCAAAGTGTGGTCTATGGACCAGCAGCATCAGCATCACCTAATGCAAATTCTCAAGTCCCACCTTATACCTCCTAATTCTATCTATGGGGGTGAGCTCAGGGAATCTGTCTTTAAAAAGCTATCCGGGTGATTCTTTTGCATATTAAAATGTGAGAAGAAGATCTAGAAGAATACAACTTTTACTCTTTTTGTGCTAACAATCTTTTTAAATTTTCATCATCTCCTGGGTTTCATTTTTTACTACCTATATAATATATAATATTTCTTTCTGAGTTGTTTTGTTAGGTCTATTCGAAAAGCAATTTCTGGAGCACATGTCAGTAGTTTCTAACAAAATGTGAATTTTCATCAGCAGGTCTGAGAATTAGAAAAGTAGAATACAGCCATCCTATAAGGAAACATTAGAGAATATTATGGTCAAATAACAAGGCTAATGGTAAGAATCTAAACAAACAACAACAACAAAAAAAAGCCCACGTTGTTGAGTCGATTCCAACTCACAGCAACCCTACAGGGTTTCCAAGGCTGTAAATCTCTACAGAAGCAGGCTGCCACATCTTTCTCCCATGGAGCCACTGGTGGTTTCCAACTGCCAACCTTTTGGTTAGTGGTTGAGTGCTTTAACCACTGTGCCACCAGGCTCCATGTAAGACTCTAGCCCCCTCTAAAAACCAACTAGAGGGATTCTGAGTTACTGGTCCCTGAAATGCAGCACAAGTCAACTATAACAGTCTCTAGCCTTGAAGAAAAAGATACATGGAAGTAAGGATAAATTAAGAATTTACTTCAGAAATACTTGTGTACCATTATTCTGAGATTAATATATCCTATATCATTATGGGGTTATTTATTCTCATGATGACCTTTGGAAAGAAAAAAATTTTCTTTTCTCTCTTAAAATAACATAGATTTTACAAGATTTAAGAGAAAATATGTGAAGTGTAAGTTTTCTTATACCTTGACTAGAAATGCAAGATATTACTCAAGTCTTGATATTTTAGAATCAAAATCCAAAACCTTTCAGAATGCCATACAACTTTCTCTCAAAATGATACGAGTATTAAAGAAAAGAAAAGTAAATGAAGTTAACTGGTACATATATATTGTTCAGGCACCCTGCCAAAGGCAAATGGGTTCCACAAATATTTCATACTTTGATGACTGATGTAGTCTAGTCAATAAACTGAAGAAAAAGCAAACAGAGCTTACTATAAAATGATATAAATATACACATTTTATAAGTTTCAGATGCTTCCTACTTCCAGACTGTAAGTGCAGTAATTGATACTCTTCTGATCTCTGCATTAGTCCTTACTTGGCTCTCCTGCTCCCTGGTGCTCATGGACTGAAGCAGACCCTGAATCTCCATTTCATGTTCCACGGCTTGCTTGTTTCGATCACTTAGAAGGTCCTGCAGCATCCTTTCCTTTCGATGTAGACGCTGGCACAGCTCATCAGCTATTTCACTCTGCCCTGGTCCAAGCTTGCAGAGCACTGCTGCACTAAGATCCTAATACACAAGGGACAGTGTGAGTTTCTGGAGGAAGGAATTCTCTCTACTACATATCAAAGGGCTTATAAGAACCCATCACAGAAGAAAGAGAGAACTGATTACACTGAGTTCTGACATTCTTGAGAGCAAGTATCATGTTTTATTCATTTCTGTATCCCCAGATCTAGCACAGGATCTGGCACACAGAAGGCTATAAATACATGTTCAGTGAATGAACTCTGACAACACACACACAAAAATACTGATACTGGCAACTCACATATTGTTTTCTGAGACAGTTCTTTCCCCACCTGCTCAGAGCACATAACGATTAATATTATATGAGGATAAAAGGACACTCAGTTCATTCATTTCATTTATTTTCTCCCCAGTGTAACTACATAGAGTGAGCATAAAATGATAAGCTGAAAAAAATAATAATGAGCACTGTATTTAGTAGCTTGGTGACACAGTTCCTATTTCTATATTAAGAGTTAGTACATGGTGGTTAAAACTGTACAGCCATACTGTCTGGGCTCTACCACTTTTTAGCTGTGTTACTTACAGCAAGTTACTTGACCTCAGACATCTGTTTTCTTGTCGGTAAAACAAGGATAATAGTACTTAGTACTTACCTGACAGTGCTGTGAGGATTCAATGAGTTATTACCCATGAAGATCGTAAAACAGTGCCTGACACACTATAAGCACTCAATATAGCTATCATACTATAAATGCATTTTGTAGATCTCATTAATTCCATTAATTCTCACATAACTTCTCTAAGAAAGATAATTACTATAGGCTTGGAGAAAAGTCCCAGTGAAAGTCAATGACTTACCAGGCACAGAACAAAATTAAAGGCTTGGATCACTGGCCTCTCAGACCTCAAGTATCCTAATCCAAGACTGAGATTGTGTAATCACTAAACCAACTGTCTTTAAGTTAACTAAAGTCTTGCCTCCACTTCCTTGTTCCTGTCATGCAGAGATGTCTGTAACTGCTGAATGATACTTTCTTGTTCCTTCTGCCAATGGCCGAATTTGGTTTCCATTTCTTCTTTCAGCCACTGGAGATTTTGACAGGTAGCAGATAATTGTTCCACTTCCAGGCCTTTGGCCCTCAGGAGACTTTCCATACTCTATGGTCACAGAGAGAGCAACTGTAAGTCAGGAGGTCAACCTAACTCCTCAGGATAAACAAGAAATTTGACCCCACTTTAAATTATCTGCTAAAGGCAAGTTCAACTTTTCTGAACTTCTTTTAAAGGAAAAAACTTAGTATCTAATCTAACAATGTGATACTAACCTACTTTGTGTTTTTAGAAAGCCTCATCTAGCTTGTAGGGATATAAATATAGTGTACATAATAAATGAAGTGTTTTATAGGAAGTAGGCTATGCTATAAAGGCAGTGAGGGAACCCTTTAAGAAGTGGCAGATGGTTAGACATACAAGTTCTAAAATAAGTATGCAAGAAAAAGCCCACAGTAAATGTTAATAAAATAAACAAGTGTGCTGATTTTGGCAATACATAGACATGTACATAATATTAATTAGAAAAACAAAATATAATAATTGCACCCTGATAATGCTTATGTAAAAGTGTATAGATATTGACAAAGATTAGAAATGAATTAAACCCACTGCTGTTGAGTCAATTCCAACTCACAGCGACCCAACAGGACAGAGTAGAATGGCCCCACAGGGTTTCCAAGGCTGTAATCTTTACAGAAGCAGACTGCCACATCCTTCTCCCACAAAGTGGCTCGTAGATTCAAACCACCGACCTTTTGGTTAGCAGCTGAGTGCTTAACCACTGTGCCACCAGGACTCCTTAGAAATAAATTAAAACCAACAAAAAAACCAAACCCATTGCCATCGAGTCATCTCTTACTAACAGCAACCCTATAGGACAGAGTAGAACTGCCCCATAGGGTTTCCAAGGAGCAGCTGGTGGATTCAAACTGCTGAACTTTTGGTTAGCAGGCAAACTCTTTACCACTGTGCCACCAGGGCTCCAGAAATAAATTAGGACTATGTAAACAGAAATCAATACTCCCTGCCTTCACCCCCCAACATACACACAAAGATCATAGTATAAAAGAAAGGAGAAACACTAACATGTCTCACTTCCTAATCTACAATGGTGGAACTAGTGACTGTGGTTTGTGTTTGCTTTTGTATTCTTCTTTTTTTTTTTACATTTACATTGTTTTTTATATTTACCTATGTAGTTATTTTTACCAATGTGTATTTTTTTCTTATAAGGCAGATAACCTGGTTCTCAGAAAACGATGGAAGGGGTCAGAGAAGAATGAAAGTCAATGATAGGTTTTGCTCTTACTTGTATGGTAGCTTCATTGGAGGAGAGGACACCGCGCAGTCTTTCTAAGTCATGATCTCGCTCTCTAATAGCAAGATGAAGTTCACGTAGTTCTTTTTCTTTTTCTTCCAGAGCAGAGAACTTTTCGTCGATAGCTCGCTGCAAGGAAAAGTAAAGCTCCTAAAGAAAGCTCCAGAGTATTCACTGTCCTGATCACCCTTATTCAATATGATTCAAAATATAAAGGAATGAAAAACCAACTCCCAAAAGCAGTCAAATTAAGTAGATGCAAATTTCAATAGTGCCTGTGTGGACAGGATAATCCAGAGTGTAGTGAGCAAAGTTACGATACATACCTCTAGAGCAGTGTCTCTATCTTGGATCCGCTGCCGAAGTTTCTCAAGCAACATTTCATCTGCTTCAAGGGTTTTGTCTGAGTTATCCCGATACTGCAGGAGCTCCCGAAATTCCTAAAGAGAGCAAAAATTATTTTTCCTTTATTCATTCATCTAATAGTAACTGAATTCCTACACTTTGCCAAGTAATTTGTTAGTTATTAAAGATAAAATCAAATGTGATCACTATCCTCGAGGGGAACACAGTTTATTTAACAGAGATAAAAGATAAACATAAATGGTTAACTGTTCTGTAACATATATATAAATATACGTGTGTGTGTGTGTGTGTGTGTGTGTGTGCGCGCGCGCACGCGCAGCTACCTGCTAGGGGAATAGTGTTCCTGGGTGGTACAAATGGTCAAGCACTTAACTACTGGCCCAAAGTTGGCCGTTCGAACCCACCCAGACATTTCCTCAGACAACAGACCTAGCGATCTGTTTTTGAAAGGTCACAGCCTTGAAAACTCCATGGAGCAGTTCTACTCTGCACACGTGGGGTTGCCCTGAGCCAGAATCGACTTGAAAGCAACTAACAACTAGGGGAACACAGGATGCATTGTCTAACTCTGCCTGAAGGTGTCACTAAAGACCTCACAAAGGAAGTAACATTTAGCTGAGTCCTGAAGACTCAGGAAAGAGCCTAGATTTTCCCAAATGAAGAGGTGGTGTGGGTATTTCTATCAAAATATACATAAAATATGCATACTATAAAAAAAAAATAGTATGCTTAGCAAAATGTAAGGGATTCAGTGTCACTGGAACTTGGAGTAGGTGGTAGAACTGATCACTCTAGTCTTACTGTTGTGTGCTGTCAAGTCAATTTCGACTTAGGGACCCCATGTGACAGAGTAGAACTACCCCCACAGGGTTTCCTAGACTGCAATCTTTATAGGAGTAGATCACCAAGTCTTTTCTCCTGAGGAGTCACTGGTGGGTTCGAACAGCTGACCTTTTGGGGAACAGGCAATACTGAGAATAGTGGCCATATATTCTCTTTGTTTTCCCAGCACCTAGCATTGTATCTGATTCACAGAGGTGCTTAATAATGATTTGCTGAATATTAATTGCTTAAGTCTTTCAGGTCTATATGTATCGTTTTCTAAACTTGTTGGTTAGAATCTCGATTCAGGTATTGTCAATTTTCTATTTATTTTTAATCTTCTTGGTATTCACTGCTCAATGTTCTATATGCAGCAAGTACTCAACACAGATGAACTAATACCTCAAGATTATATGAACAGAAACTCTGGAACTCTAGGAGCCCAATTTTAGTTGAAGTCATTATGTAAACTTACCTGCAGCAGCTGCTCTTTGTGACTCAGGCTATGGTTTAGGTGTTGAATGTTCTGCTCTTGGGTTCGAATCTCATTGTATTTTTCAGCCTCCAGGGTATGAAGTTGTTGGTTTTTACTCTGCAGTTCTCCTTGTAGTTGCTGCAAGGCTTTTCTTAATTCCTGAATAAAACACATTCCCTTTTTTAAGCAATCTAAAATCTTTACATGGTCATTAGAGATGGAGGTCTTAAAACTTCCAAGCCACATAAAACTAAATGTAAAGTAGCAGGAAATACCATTCCTAAAACTGCTATAGAAATATTATAACTGAATTAAGTAGGATCTGGAAAATTACGGTACTTGAGGACAGAGGTAGAAGTAAATTTTATATTATAGTTCAATACTTATTTTTATTTGCAGAAAGATAGATCTATATAACTATTAAGTGGGAAGTGGGACTCTGTCTCACTGTAAACCTGGATCCTTTACAATAAGCTCAAGGATGGGATAATTCTATCATCTTCTCATTCAAATTTTCTAAAGAATTCAGAAGAGTATCGTCTTTATTAATTTGCCATATATAATATTTTTCTAATAGTAAGATCAATAATCCTCCTGTAGATGGAGATGGTTTAACCATCTGTTAATTTAAAACCAAATCAAACCCGTTGCTATTGAGTTAATTCCAACTCATAGTGACCCTATACTTCAGACAAGCACAAAAATATACAGTCACACCAACTTAACAAAACTTAGGAAAATGTTTCCTTTAAATAAATAGCAAAAAGTTAAGGATTATTTCCTATTCCTTTACTTCCGTCCACCTTTCAACCTCCCTGCCCAAAGACATCTGAAATTTTAATATTTCAAAAGGAGATTCAGGGGTAATATTTAATCTCCAAAACAGTTACCCTAGGAGATCCTTTAAAAACTACATTTTTTAATCCTAAATGTTAAAAAGCCTAAGAATTACAGCACATAAAAGAGCTAAAAAAAAAAAAAAAAAGATAGCATATGCTCTAAGCTAAGAAGATAAAGGAACCATTTAAGAATTATATATTTTATTGTCTTTTAAAATGGTTAATCATGCAAGCTATTCCTTTGATCTTGGTTGTTCTTTGCCCACTTTTCTGTCTGGTTGACTTTTATCCACCCTTCAAGAATAAGGAGGCCTGGTGGCGCAGTGGTTTAAGTGTTTGGCTGCTAACCAAAAGATCAGCAGTTCGAATTCACCAGCTGCTCCTTGGAAACCCTGTGGGGGCAGTTCTACTCTAACCTATAGGGTCGCTGTGAGTTGGAATCAACTGGATGGCAATGGGTTTGGTTTTTTTGGGGGGTTTTCAAGAATAACCTCAGACATTTCCTCCTCCAGGAAGCCTTCCCTGACTCCCTTCCTATACATTCCTATAGCATTCCATACATACCTCTTCTACCACACTGAAATTCTACTTACGTGACTGTCTTTCATACTAAATTTTAAGTAGCTTAAGAGGAAAGAGCCTATATTATTCACTCTTGTATTTCCAGGATGCAGTCCAATAGTGACATATGAACATGGCAACAAATGTTTTTGAACTGAGTTACTCTGATTAAGCAAGTGACTCGGGTGGAACAGGACTGTCCTGCTAACAAAGTTATAATTAGGGCAAAGTCAGCATTTAGGACCAAAAATGGTTAATGATTTACCTGGTTATGTTTCCACAAAGCTTCTTTCTGCTGTTCTCTCTCATGTGCTGCAACCTCTACAAACTGCACACATCGTTTGGCGTCAGCCAGTTGGCGTTCTTTCTGGCATACCACCCTCTGAAGTTTCTGTATTTCAAGCTGGCTGCAGAATAAAGCGCTCTGAAGATCAAGCAGAGCCACCTGTTGCTGAGCTGGGGAAGTACCCTCTGAACTCTGAAAAGAGAGTAGAAATCATAATCACGAGAGGGCAAGCACTGAGCAACTGAGAAGACCAACAAAATCAAGACTGTGACTGAGAATGGCACATCCCCAACAGAAGTCTCTCCTCTTGTTCTATGCGACTCTCACATACGTGAAGCAGTCCAAGCTGGCTTTGGTGTAGCATTTCTCGAAGCTTTGCCATTGTGTCATTTTGACCTTCAATCACCTGGTACAACTCCTCAGTCTGAAAATGAGCAACAGAGTACCAAACACATTACTGAACTGAATATAAATTCTATTATCTCAGGATATAATATAAACTAGCTAAATATAAATTCTAAAATCTCTATGCAGATTTTAGTAACGGAACCATTCCAATATACTAATTTAGGTTAAGCTACAATTTCTCCAGGCTGAGATTTGTTAGTCTGACAACATCCATTTCTACAATATTTCTACAATATCCACTCTGACAGGACAAATAGTTTCCTCACAGATCCTTGATTGCTAAATATTTTACCTCACTTTCCCTGCTTTTCAGGGTTTCCTTGAGGCTTTCAATTGTACCATCTTGCTTCTGAGATGACTCTTGAGCAGACTTTAGTTCAAAGCTCATTTCATTTAGTTTCTCCTGAAGAATCTGAATTCAGCAAAGAAAAACACAAGTTTGTTAAGTCAATGATTATTTTTTAAAAAATCTCAAATGCAACCATAAAGTTTTTCCTCAAATCTAGGGTTTAAGGAATGTCTTAGAGAACATTATTGTTTTTTGTTGTTGTTGTTGTTTTCCCTCATAAATCAATGAGCAGGAGAAAGTAGCAGAAATAAGAATACTTCCTTCAGTACCCAATTGCCTCAATTATCATGCACTGTGCTTTCTCTATGAAGGCAGCCAGATGGGGCACTTATCTACATGAGTCACTGTGGATCCCTTATACAGAGACCAAGGAGCTTCTGCCATCTAGTATAGGACAGGTACTACCAGGCCTGAAGCTCAGCATCCCAAATTGTGAGAATTTTCTTCTAAGCAGATGTGAAAATTCATGGGCTGTAAAGGGGTAAGAAGCTACACTAGAATCAAAAGCACAAACCTCCTATCTCAGTGTACACAGTTAAAGATTGCATTCAAGTTTTAATAACAGACCAAAAAGGCATCAGAAATCATGATGTGTACAGAACAAGCTAAAATCCTGACGAGCAATAAAGGGAAAAACTACACTTTCAAATCAAAAATTCCCTAGAGTACCAGGAATACACAGTATTCATTTCCCATGTCCTACTCAGAGAGGTTAACAGAGCAGCCCGAGTCCCAACCTCAGGAAAACCCTGTGATCCCCAAGGGCATGTTACTGATCATACCTTGTTGGTGGCCTCTGTTTGCTGGATTTTTTCTTGGAGTTCAACTAAGTGGGAATCAGATACATGCTGTTGAGTTACAGTGGTCTCATTTGAACTCAGCTTTTGATGTTTGAGTAGCTCTTCTGTCATGGGCTAGGAAGAAGCAACAAGACAAGTTGAGTTAAATGGAGCCAACGATTTTATCTTCAAATGTCTTTGGCATCTTTGGCAGGAGATTTGGAAATCCACAGTCGTTGCATGAATTATGAGTATTAATTCCTGAACACAGCATTGATTCACCTCCATCTTACCATACTCCCTAACTCTCCTCCCCACCTTTCCCTACCAACTCATGCAAACATTCCATATTCAGTTAAAGGAAACAATCTAAAGTTTAAAGAGATGGGAGAATTATAAAAGAAAAATACTTATGAGACCAAATATTCCTTTGTTACTTTTTTTTAATCAGGGAATTCAAAAGGCATACTGATCTTGATATACATGCTGAAAAGTATTTAAGAGTCAAGTATATTGATGTCTGTAAGTTACCTTGAAATGCATTAATAAATAAGATGGATTAGTGGTTGATAGATGGACAGTGTTTGATAGATGGACAGATGTGTGATGAAGCAAATATAGTAAAATGTTTTTGGAGACTCTAGATGATGTGTATATTTGTGTTCACTTCTCTCAACTTCTGTACAATTTTTTCAACTTTTCCATGTTTTTAATTTTCAGTTAATGTTGGAAAAAATAATTTATAAACTATGAAATTCCTTATTATTTAGCAAGAATTTTGTTACATAATATGCTTCTTCAGAAATGTTTGTATATGATATCCTTTTAAAAGTTATTAATCTTAAGAATTAAGAAAATTTAGACAAGTACAGAGGAATATTATAACAACCATGTTTTCTACTTCAGAAATTGATCATTTTTACATATTTACTTTGCCTTTTAAAAAAGAAAAATACCTTTTTGCACGTGTAATTGTTTATACTTAAAAAAAAAAAAAAAAAAAGAGTATGCTGATCAAACGTATACCACAACTAAGAGAGGAAAAATTACAGTTGAATTACTTATAACATGCCTGATCATATTGTTGGGAAAAATGGTAAATTTTTATATGGACTATATATTAGATAACAAAGGAGCCCTGGTGGTGCAGTGGTTAAAGCACTTGGCTGCTAACTGAAAGGTGGGCAGTTCAAACCCACCAGCTGCTCCACAGGAGAAAGATGTGGCAGTCTGCCTCCGTAAAAATTACATACAGCCTTGGAAACCCTACAGGCAGTTCTACTCTGTACTCTAGGATCACTATATGTCAGAATCGACTCGATGGCAATGGGTTTGGTTTGGTTTTTCACATATTAGATATTAGTGTTTTATCAATACTACATTTCCTGGACTTGGTAATTATATTCCAGTTAAGTAAGAGATGGTCTCATTCTTAGGAAACACATGCTGAAGTATTTAGAGTGAAGGGGCATAACATCTGCATTTAATCCTCAAGCACTTCAGGAATAAAAAAATAATGTGTCCATATAGAGGGTGGGATTGCTAAAACAAGTGTGGCAAATTATTAGCAACTAGTGTATCTGGGTAAAGGGTGTATGTGAGTTTTTTATACTTCTCTTACAACTCTTCTGTAAGTTTGAAATTATTTCAAAATAAAAAGTTTTTAAAAATTAAAGGTTAAACTGAAAAACATATATGCCTGTTTAAAGGTAGAAACCCTGGTGGTGTAGTGGTTAAGAGCTACGGCTGCGAACCAAAAGGTCAGCAGTTCGAATCCACCAGGCTCTCCTTGGAAATCCTATGAGGCAGTTCTACTCTGTCCTTTAAGGTCATTGAGTCAGAATCAACTCGACAGCAACGGGATTTAAAGGTAGATTCACAGTGCATGTCTAAATGAATAATCCATACTGGTCTGGAAAGTAATGTTTTAGAGGCATATCAATTCACCAAAGAGATGCAAGAGAAAAAAAAAAGCATATTATTTATGTATGAGAAAACCAATCACATTAAGATAAACTTATTGAAGTCTACATAATATTCATTATGCACTAAAGGCACTAAAATAAAACTTTAGGAATTCACTGAGGCATTAAATTCCATTTCCCCCTCAACTCCACGTACGCGCACGCACATACACACTCCAGTTAGGAAAAAATGCAAACCTATTAGGAAGAACAAAAAGGGCAGTGGCCATTCATTCTTTCCCTCACACTTTTAAAATCTGATTATCATTTTCTAAGCAGTGAGGCTACAGCCTACCTTAAATCCCTGCCTGAAAGCAATCAACTGGAAATATAAAGATTTCAGAAGAAAAATCTTTTTAAATTCCATCTGTGCTATTTATCAATTTTTCTAATATCTATTAAGTACTATAACATACAAAGTATTGTATAAGGCACCGTGGGGAATACAGTGGTGACTAACACATGGTCCTGGCTCCAAACAGTCTTGGTCTAATGAGGAAGTAGTCACATCATGAAAATATACAAGAAAATATTCACTTTAACAGGAAGGATAGAGAAGTCTTCTTAGAAGAGAAAGAATTTAAGCTGGGCCCAGAAAGAGGGATAAAATTTGTGCAGGTAGCTGTGGTGGCTAAGGAAAGGGCATTCTAGGCAGAGGAAACAAAAGAGGGAAATATACCGATGATGGATGCAAAATGCTGACTTCTGATATACTTCTTTACATATTTCATCACTCAAACCAAGCCACTTTGAAGAGTTAGACAGGTCCTACTGTAGGGTCACTATGAGTTGGAATTGACTGGACAGCAACAGGTATTAATAATTATATCAAGACACAACAAGTGTAACCTCTGGAACTATTTGAGACAAACCTGAATTTATTTTGTTATCCTATTTATAAGCCCGTAGCCATTTCTGAGCATCTAGTAAATCTATAGACTAGTAGGAAAAAATATTTACTAAATACTTTCTTAGGGGCTACATAAAAGTTCTCACTTAATCTTCACAAAATCATGCTGTAAGGAGGGTATTATTTTTCCCATCTTATGAATGAAGAAACTGGAGCTGAGAAAGTCACCTGGGACTACAAAGTCAACGAGTGTGGTAGATCTGAAATTTAAACCCAGACTTACAGCTTCTAAGCCCAATTTTTTTTTTCACTATATTATTTTGTAGGTTAAATTTCATAATTCTAAAAAGCAAAGGTATCAAATAGGTATCAAGAAATATTCCCCATTACAAACATAAACAAAAGAGGGAATAAAAAGAAATCATCATGAAAATTCTGACCAGTTGATGGACCATCTCAGGAAAGAATTTAGAGTTCCCCTAGAGCCTAGACCCCACTTCTTATTTTAAACAGAAATGAGAGTGAAGCTTACCCATTCATTGGCTACTACAGAATGAGCAGTACTTACCAGTAGCAGTAGAGCATTAATTTCACTCATTCACTCATTCGCTTACTCACTCACTCAATACACATCTTTTGAAGACCAACTATGTGCAAGATAAATAAGGTCCCTGCTCTCTTGGAAATTATATTTTATAAGGGTTGGAGTGGGCAGCTAGGCAATAAAGAAGGAAATACACAAAATATCAGATAGTGGCAAGCACTATGCAATAAAATAGGAAAGCATATAGGGTCGCCATGAGCCGCAATCAACTCGACGGCAGAGGGTTTGGTTTTGGTTTTTGGTAATACAGAGTTAGTGGTTAAGCTATCTACATTGATTGATAGAAGGTTTCTAAGAGGTGGCATTTAAATGGAGATGTGAATGGCAAAGAGCAAGTCCTGCAAAGATGAACAGAACAATCCAGGCAGAAGAAACAGCTAACGGAAAAGACCTAAGATGGATATGAACCTGGGAAAGAGAAAGGCCTCTGTGGCTACAGTAGCACTTTCCAGTAGAAATACAATGCGAACCATAGATGTCATCTTAAATTTTCTAGTAGCATCATTGAAAAAAGTAAAAATAGGTTAAATTAATTTTAATTAAATATTTTATTTAACCCAATATATCCAAAATTTTATCATAAACATGTGATCAATATAAAAAATTATTAAAATATTTTATATTCTATTTTTCATACTAAGTCTTTGAAATTTGGGGAATTATTTTCCATTCACATCACATCTCAATGCAGACTAACTACATTTAAAGTGCTCAACAGCCACACAGGGCTAGAAGCTACCTTACTGGATACCACAGGGTTACAGCACAACAGGCAAAGGCAGAGTAACACACAATGAGGTGGGAAGGTATACAGAGACCAGATCATCCACAGCTTTTGTAAACCAGGGTTAATGAAGCTGGATTTTATTCCCATTGAAATGATACTGAACTGCAGTGTTTTTAACAGAAGGGTAACCCAATGATGTTTATATTTTAAAAAGATCACTTTAGCTGCTCTGTGGTGAATGGCTTATTGGGGAGCATCAGTAGAAGCATGGAGACAGCTAGGAGACTGCTGCAGTAGTCTAGGTGAAAGGTTAATAGTGGCCTGGGTTGTAGTGTAAGCAATGGAGGGAACGAGGAATGAATGGATTTTGGATATGTTTTGAAAGTAAGTCAACAGGACTTGAATGTGAACAAGGGGAAAAGGGAGAGAAAAAGCAGCAAGGATAATGATTCTTAGAAAAGTTATGTCAGATGTTTGTTGTGGGTATAACAGGGAACCTCACTCCTGAGGCAATGTGAATTCTGTCACAGACAGAGAGAGCTAACTATTTTAATAGTTATTTACAACAACTGTAACTGGTAACTTTACCATTTACTTAATGATAAAACATTCTCTGTAAAATCTGACTTCTTACTTCCTCAGTGTAAAACAACTTTTCAGTAGCATCTACTATTATAAGATATTTCTAAAATTTAATCTATAAGAAGCAGAATTAAAGAAAATATCTTTGATTTTAAAACGGCAGGGAAAGGGGTCACATTTATTCACTTTAAGTCAAAGAATATTAGAGCTGTGAAGGAAACTTTATATACCTATCACCTGGTTCAAGCCCATTTCACAGATTAGCAAATGGAGACCTAGAATGGTAAGTAACATGCCCAAGATTACAAAGAAAATCAGGAAAAAGATCCAATTAAACTGAATGCACTTAAGTTGGTAATGTCTTGCTCATCATAAGCTCATTGCCTACCATAATGTCAGAAATACCTAGAACTTTGTAGAGTCCAAAAGTTTTTTGTTTAATGAATGAACAAGAACAAAAACAGGCCTGTCTCCTAATTTCCATACCAGTGTTCTAATCCTTCAGTGGGTCTCTTAGAAATAAGATTTATCATTTAGATAGATGGATAGTAGCTAGACAGAATACTTAAGACTGTGTGTGTGTATATATATGTATGTGTATACACTGTGTATATACATAGGAGCCCTGGTGGCACGGTGGTTAAGAGCTACTGCTGCTAATCAAAAGGTCGGCAGTTCAAATCCACCAGCTGCTGCTTGGAAACCCTATGGGGCAGTTCTACCCTGTCCAATAGGGTCGCTATGATTCAGAATTGAATCAATGGCCAATAGGTTTGGTTTTCTTTATATACACACACAGTATATATATTTTTTCTATCTATAATTTACATATATGCATACGTATAAATTCAACAGCAACTTCAAAGCCAAAGAACGGCATAGGAAAATGCATTATGAATCTGGTCTCATCTAAATCCATCTTGGCATGAACAGTTATGGGAAACACATAATTTTGTAAATGTAATGCATTGAGCTAAAAACTGGAAGATGATTATTTATTATTTATTCTTAATACTTTATTATTTTATCTCTCAGAAAAATGTCCTTGCCAAAAGAGGACTTAGCAAGTTCTACTAGATCAACAACTCATCATGAATTCTTGTAAAGTAACAAGTACTTAAAGCATCACTGCTATGAAGATTTTTCGAGCCTGAAATCAGTAATACTTGATTTGGTTTAGTCAGTTAATCTCCAGACTATCAGCTATTAAAATCATATTGTAATAATATAATTTTAAATTACCTTATTTTTACGCAAATAATGCACGGCTTCTATGTTTGTTGACCAACTGCTCCCTCCCCACCCCTCCAGGTATTTTCATAAGCATGCTATGCTAATTTTTTTGATAGCAACAGGTAAAAAAAATTGGCATAGCAGGCACATTTCTGAAAATACTTCACAGAGGGAGGGAGCAGTTGGCAAACAAACACAGAAGGTATGCATTATTTGCGTAAAATATGGTAAATCACTATTGACTCAGAAATTAGGACAAATCCTTTCCAGCACCAGAAAAGAAAACTGCTTCTAAGTCTAATGCTGCATAATGTAAGACCTTCAAATGCTAAGGCAGTTATTTAGCTCCTCTGGTTAACAGCATTTTTCTTGGCATTCTCCTAGTCCTTACAATAGTGTGTCATAGATCTCAAACTGCTGCAGTTTTCTATTTTATTATTAATACTGGGGGACAGACAAGAATCATCAACTAGCAAGAAATTAAAGGCCTAATTTTTGACCAGCATCTAACTCTTAATTCTTCCAAAGGACCTGATCTAGGTAATGTAGCTAAGCTATGAGTGGGATAAACTTGCCATAGTCACAAAGGAGCATAACCTGGCACTGCAAGGCTTGAAAAAGAGACCTCCTAGATAGATAAAGGAACTTCAACACGGGCCAGGGCTCTCTGAATTGCTGTTTACTAAGAGAGCACTCCCCTCCTTATCCCAGCTTTTCTAGTTTAGGAACAGACAATACGGAAGGAAATTACCAGCTAGCATAAGGCTTCAAATCTTTTATTAGATATATGAACAGCCTTGGGTCCACAGGTACAAATTCTGAAAAAAGGGAAATAAATCAATTTGCATAATTTCAGAAAATTAGTAAATATTACCACTACACTGTTGCTTTTTTCCCCCTTCTCTTTAAAATAAGGAAGAAAGAAAAGGAAGGGAGAGAAATCCTGATGGTAATATTTAATGGTGCACAGAATGGGAGAAGTGGAGGATTAAACAAAGGAATCAAAATTCTGACCTTACAGAATACTCTCATTCTTTAGGATAAGAGGTTTTCTTCATCTTTGTAGTAGAATTTAAAGAAAAAAAAATTTCATGGTTTTTTCTTTCTATGAACTAAAAAGATAACTACCAAAAAGAATTTATACTATTTCTGTTCTTCCACATTTGTTCACAGAAACTGACAAAAGCCAGTCTGCCTTTGTCCTGCTTAGCTCTTGTTTTGCTATAAAGCACAACAGCCCTTAAGGAGCTTAAAAGTCAATCTACTTAAACAATAGCTCGGTGTCAAAAATGTACACATTTTATTTACACTCACTTTTAGCTCAATTTATCCGTTTTCTACCGAATTCTTAATTATTGGAGAAAACAGCATAGTGATTACAAATACCATGATTCTTCAAGCTGAATGTCATTTTCTCCCTCCTCCTGTTTTATTATTCTACAAACAGTAAAGAAAGTAAGCCAGGTGACAACAGAAGGATCATACACTATTGTTTTCAAGCTCTAGTTTTCTAATGTCCACATTCAGTGAAGTAGAGGAAGTTGACCTAAAGGGACAGTTACCACAGTTTATGTGCTCATTACCATGACAATTTTCTTAGAAGAAAAGCATCCTCCTAGGATCCTCAGGTTACAGAAGAGGGCTCTTGGTTTAAAATAAATATTTACTTTTCAGGCAATGTGGTCTAATATATAGAATGAAAAGGTCTTGCTTAAGAGGAATCTTTGGCTCTACCTGGGTAAGGTTTATCCATATCTCATATCGAGAGACTACATGACATCATCTTTAAAATTATTCCCAACTCCACATTTTGATGAATCAAAGCCCAAAAGATAGTATTTTTAATTAATTAAATATGGGGTGGAAAAGCTCCTTTTGTTTTGCCTGTAATTTTCCAAGTATTGGTCATATTTGAGGGAAGACAAAAGCTTCCCATCCACCCTGCCCAGACTACCTTTAGAATCTAATATGGTGAGTACATCATGTTTAATTTTTGACATCTATGTCTGGTCACAGAAACAGCTATAAAGGCCAAATTTAGTTGTAAGGCTTCACTAAAAGGAAAATAAGTAACAGAAAAGAACCATACAAGTATGAGGCATACTAATACTTAGCATTTTATACAAATGAAAATACGTTTTAAAACTTCTTGATTTTTGTTTTTTCAAAATATATACTGTGTCTGATAATTTTGTATAAATTTAAAAACTTTCTCCCATTTTCTGCTTAAGTTTTTATTGTGATAAAAATTACATTTAGACCTGTGCATATATGTGTATATGTACATATATGTACGTATTGATCATAAAGAACTACTTTTTAAAAACTTCAAGTGACAATCACCAATTTCATTTGTAATCAAGCTTTAAATTTCTGGGATGGTGTTGATCAGTAGCAGGCTTTCCAAAAATGCTTTCTAGACAGTTGACCTTTGTAATGGTATACCTAAAGAATTTGTATCAAATAGAATGTGCCAGAATGTTTCACAAAGTTAACTGAACCTAGCACTTACTGTTGGTATAGAAACACAATAGCATCTGTCAGGCATCTGTATATAGCTGAATTTAAAAGGTTGGTATGAAGACAATTGGGTGGGCAGACATGAAGATCAACTGCCATCCTCTAGTCATTAAGAAATTTCAAAAGGGAATAACGGAGAAACTTTCGTATCACACAATAACGAGTGAATCCTTTCTTAATGGCAAACATACCCCAGTAGAGCTCTGTAGACCACCTGGCAAGACAGTGTTTGCCTTACCATTTTAAATGCCAATATCTTAATTCCAAGCCTCTTTTATGAGCAAGTCATCATTAGTACTCAAATGGTCTATCAATTACAATAAATCTTGCCCAGGTGGTACAATACTTCGCTGATGGACTAATAGGTTTTCCCCAAATTTTTACCCTATGCTCTAATCATTTTGAGGCATACCTGGACATGAAAGGCTTAATGCTCTATGGAGGAGAACTTCCTTCCTTACAGAAAGCCACTGGGAAAAAACAGCTATAAATCTTTAAAAAAAAAAAAAAAAAAAAGGAAAAGAAAGAGAAAAGAGTTCCATTGCCAGCAATGAGTTTAAATGTCTTCTTTTTGCAGGGTAAAGTTAATTGGCAATCTTTACCTTTTTGTCATAAAAATTTTGATAACAGGAAGGCCAACAGATAACATTACAAAGAGGATTGTGAAAAGCAAATTATCTGAGTGTGAAGACGCAGCACAGTGGGTTCAGTGATTTTTCTCAATTCTAGACTATTAACCCTCACTTAGACAGAAATCATGTGACGCCTGAGGCTCACTAGCTATATAATCAGAAAGGCACTATGTAGCCATTTTATATACCTGGATCCGGAGTGGCAAATAATCTTCACAGAGATCATCCCACAGCTCCTGCAGGTCTGAAATCTCCAAGGGATAACTCACAGCTGTCTTGTAAACGGGTTTCAAAGACCTGTTAAGGAAACTGGAACTAACTCCATCTGTCATGTTATGGCCAGGCTTGGCTGCAGGTGGGCTGGATTTCACTGGAATAGGAAGCTTGCTCCCTCGGGGGCTCTGGATGGGCTTATAATCAAGACCTTTAATCATGCTAAGAGCTAGCTCCAGCTTGTGGTTACACAGATGCTGTGGAGCCTGTTCATCTAAACAACAGTCACACTTTACAAGTTCCTTTACACTTCTCTCAGCTTCCTCATCCTTCTGTTGTGGAGGACTAGCCTGCACACTTGCATCCAAAGACTCCACAGAGGAACCTGGTGTCCCTTCCTCCATGCTTTCTCCATCTGGGGCTACCTTTGTGCTTGTTAAGTCCGGTGGTCCTGCCTCAGACAAAGCTAGCTCTTCTGTGCAAATGCTAGTAGACCACCTAGTAGAAGGGCCACAGGAGATACTTTTGGCCACCTTTCGAGGCACCTTACAAATGGCTTCATAGTCAGAATCAGCAACCCGCAAAGCTGCACAACCACGGCATCTCCTGGGTCGGTTTCCAGGGCCTTCAGAAGTATGGCAGCTGTGTGGCTCCTGAAGCTGATCTTCATTTTCCACCCAGCACTCAAACCCTGAATAGGCAAAGTCTTCCTGGAGCAGTGCAGAGTATCTGACATCCGGTAAGCCGGAAATGTCAACCGTTCCATTCCCCGCCTTGGTGTCGGCGCCAGAGTCATCGTTATTCTTCCGATACATGCTGGCAATGCAGAACTTGAGGCGATCCTTCTCTAGCAGAAGCTTTTGCAAGCGCTCAATAGAAAGGGCTTCTATCCGGGCTATAACCGTGTCGAATCTATAGATCCGATCAAGCATGAAAGCACACTTGCTGCAAGCAAACTCGGCTTTGCCATCGCGGGAGACATCCTTGCCCAGGACGTGAGAAAGCAGAACTTGCAGGTTGAGCTTGGACGCTGTGTGGAAGATCCAGCGTCGCTGGTTTCCACACAGCTCCCGGGCACAGATCCTGCAAATCTCCTTCATCTTCCCTCCTAGAGGGTGCCGCCGAGCTTCCCCCAAGGCGGCGGCTGCTCGGAGATCACTCACTCGTTCTTGGTTGCGCTCGGTCTCCTGCCCCGGGGGTCTCCAGCTGGCATGACACAGTCCGGAGGGTCTCCACTCTGCAGGCGCAGCTCTGCCACCCGCGCGCAGGCTCTGGGTACCAGAGTGGCAGCCCCGCCCCTTGGGGCGGGAGCGGACGTAGAAATGCTTCAGGGGGATGCTGAGTGACAGCGGCGCAGGTCGCGTGCGGAACCTGCCAAGTCTCCTACAAGCTGTCTCTCCCTCCAGCCGCCGCGTCCTCAACGTCCTCCCCCTTTTAGCAGGCTGGGTCTTCCGTGCAATAGCGGCCACTCGCTGCTAACACAAAGGCTCAGAGATTGAGGATCAGATTTCAAGATGGCGGCAGCGGCTCCGCGCCTGCGGCCACTTTGCGGCTCCGCTGGGGGCTGTAGTCCTGGAGGCTGGCTCCCAGCTCTGCGCATGCGGG
Source organism: Dugong dugon (assembly GCA_030035585.1). Taxonomy (NCBI): domain Eukaryota; kingdom Metazoa; phylum Chordata; class Mammalia; order Sirenia; family Dugongidae; genus Dugong; species Dugong dugon. The sequence goes on from CM057462.1 coordinate 162,402,161, forward strand.
GTCGCGAGTGCGTGCTCTGGCCCCAAATCCGGACACTGCTTCTCGGGCTAGAACGATCACAGTTGCTCACAGTGGATACAGAGTGAAGAGTAGGTCTGACGCTGACCACTGCCAGGCCACTTTCATCTGTTCAGATCCACCAAAAGAACGCACCGATCTTCTCAAGGATACGCCCTCCTGCCCCTTCAGGATGCACCCCCCCAGGCTTCTCGTGGGGAGGAGAAAGCCGCATCCCCTCCCCCCCTCCCAAGAGGAGTGCCACGTACTCTGGATGGAGCAGCCCGGCAGGGCCACTAGGTACAGCTGCGCGCCGCCTCCTTCCCGCCTGCAGCCCCACCTCCTCGGCCTCCCGCCTTGGTTGCCCGCATTAAAAGGCCCCTGCGCTGCTGGGGGCGGAGCGGGGGTGATAACCTGAGGGGGCGAGTAGGGCAGGTTTTAAAAAGAGACATCCACCAGTTTTACTCCTCTCTGAACTATTGGGAGTATCCAGAAAAGAGAAGACAGGTGCTTCCCCCACTAATGTTGGGGGAGAGGGGGCTGGGTTTAGCACCTCTGGGCGAACGAAATCAGGAAAAGAGCACAAAGCAGTCACCTGAGAAAGAGTCCAGCAAATGTCACGTGAATGCAGCTGGTTAATCAAGATATGTCGATAATAGAAGAGAAAATGGCGTTTTCCAAGAATATAGACACTTGACAGTAGATTACCGTTACAGACTTCTCTTTCAGCCTCAGGGAGGCTAGTCCTTATTTTGGGGGCAGGGAGGGTGGACAAACACTAGAACGAAACACTAAGCTTCTTTGAGTAAGAGTGGAGAGTGTGTCTGGGAGTGCTGCTCTCTGCAGTAATAAGCCCCTCCCCCTGCCAAAAAAAAAATAAGTTGCGGTAGCGTGGATTCCCACTCAAGCGACCCTATAGGACAGAGTAGAACTGTCCCGTAGGGTTTCCAAGGAGTGGCTGGTGGATTCGCAGCCGAGCTCTTAGGAATTTCAATGACTTCAGTCAGTACCCTGTCCTTCAGTACTATACAGCTGTAAATCCTTCCACCTTTGGGTATAGAACTTGGAATTCACACAGAGAGTGGAGAGGAGCTGGAGCTCTGACTAGGTGGAATGCAGATATCAGAGACCATTTATAGTAAGAAATTCTCTTCTTGGCTTCAGAAGGCATGCAAACACCAGACAGGAAGAACAACAGCCTCAGCAATCACCTGGAGTCCCCCAGAGGAGGACATCTCCCAACTGTAATAATGCTAAATTTAGCTAGCCTGACCTTGTGAGATAAGGCCAGGAAAAGTCTTAAGTATTTCTGAACCCCACCCCCAGGACAGAACCCATACTCCCTAGGCCTGGAAGCATTCAAATGCCTTCAATGAGAACTCAATAAACTCTCAGATCCCTCCATTGTGAGGGAGGATGGTTCTTAGAGCTTTGGGCTTAGTAGGCTACAGAACTTTGCATATATGGTTTCACCTAAATATGCACATTCTGTCCCTAAAACCAAGTTTGTAAAATAAAGTTTCAAGAAGAACTCAACACAACTGCATTTTTGCCTGCCTCTAGGTATATAAGCTTCAAAGTTAGGAAAAAAATCAAACAATCTTTGGTATCTGTAATGATCTACAGAGATGCGAGGAGTTTCTGGACAGACTGCCTGCCAGGACACTACCCTGTACCCAGTCTTAAATTTTTGTCCTAAAGAGCAGCAAGAACTCAAAGGCCCATAAAAGTGCAAGTTAAGACATTGGTGGGGGCTTCGTCTTTGATTATCTCTACAAACCACATTTTCCTACTGGGAAAATGCTAATGAAACAAAGTAATTAATGAAACAAAGTGCCTTTCAGGAGCAAACTCTGAATGATACTTTGTATTAGTCTGTATTTCTTAATAGGATTTTGCATCTGGCTGATAGTTCCCAAACTTTAATAACAATATGTTGGCTCCGCATAGAGGAAGTGCAACTCAATATGAACAGTGGAAAGGCAATTTACCGTTGAAGAATATCTTCGTTAGAAGTAAGATCAACATACTGAAACAGAGACCTGTGCATATCTAGGCTTCTGACAGCAGATAGGAATAAACCAGCTAACATCAAAGAAAATTTGAAGATAGCACTCTATTCACCCTAGATAAAATACTTTAAAACTGTATCTCAAAGCAAGCTATATATCAATCTATAGTACTAGAACTACTCTTAACATGATCACTTGATATTATAAAATAATTTCATACCAACTAAAATGTCACTGGTGTATAGATAACAATTTGAGAATAAAAAATAAAAACAAAACTTAGAAAAAAATTATGTGATAAATTCAGCATTCTCTGGTCCTTACCAATATATTTTTGGTCAAGATTTTATAGTTAATTAACATTGGCTACCTATGTGAAGGCAAGCAAAATGGGGGGCTGAACAGGAGACATTTACTTTTTATTGTATATATTGTATATTATTTGAATTTTTGGCAATGAATGTATATTTATGCATTTTAATTTTTTTAATTTAGAAAATATTCTATAGTTAAAACTAAGGATAGTGACAATTTAACACACTAATATCAGAATCTATGTGGTAAACTTGAGCCTAAAATGAGAATTTTTATAATACATATGTTATATATTTATATGTAACATATATACTGTATATATATGTGGACAACTTATATAAACAAAGATTTAAAGAGGATATACAACCAAGTACTAAGCAGTGGTTATGTCTGGAGAGTAGAATTATGGATACTTATTTTCTTCTTTCCTCTTTCGTATTCTATAATTTTCTACAGTTTGCAAGAATTGCTTTTGTAATAAGAAAAAATCATTGTTACTAAGAAAAAGGTAGGACAACCAACCAGTGATATATTCATATAATGCAATAGTAACCAGCAATTAAAAAGAATGAACTAGTAATACACACAATATGAATGAATCTCAAAAACATGTTAAGTGAAAAAAGCCATATACAAATGAGTCCATCGTGTATGATTTCATTTATCTGAAGTCTAACAAGAGGAAAAACTAATCTATAGTGATAGAAATCAGAAAGTCTTTGTGGCTGGGTGGTAGGGTAAGAATTGATTGCAAAGGGGCACAAAAGAATTTTCTTGTTTTTGAGTGATGGTTACATGGGTATATACAATTATCAAAGTTCATTGAACTGAACACTTAGGTATGTAAATTTGTATGTTAGTATAGCTCGTAAAAAAGGTAAAAATTAGTAAAATATAAAAATGTATAATATTGTCCATAAATTTTTAATCTGAGGGATTTCTTTGCCAGAAAGTAATCCCCCACTTGACTGTAGGAATGACTTTGAAAATTAGAAAAATAAAAAATAGCCCACAAGAAATTCTATAAAAAACTCAATTGTAAGTTCAAAATTGTATAGTTCTTATCCATAGCGGCTTTCGAAAATGTGATTTTATACAGAAGCACACACCATACGTTTATGATTGAAGCAAGGCATGTTGTTAAGGTGAGACTTACGGCTTTGGTGATGATTTAGAATAGAGTGATTATCTCTAAAACTTATCAAAGGTACATGATAAAGGAAAACTTGACTGAGAACAGGTTTCATATTATGATAAACTAGTATGAATTAAACAGATGATTAATTTTACATATCAGTAGTTTGCCATCAAACTGGGTTAATAACTGCATTCACAGCACTTACTACTTGTATATCCTAGGTCAAGTCATTTATATCTGGCTTTTAATTTCCTCATCTACAAAATAAATCTGCTGAACTTAAAAGAGTGTTTTTTTACATTTATCATGCATCAGAATCGTGAAGAGGTTGTTGAACTACATCTTGCTGGGCCCTACCCCAGAGCTTCTGATTAAGTTGGTCTGGGGTGGAGCCCAGTAATTTGCATTCCTAACAAATTCCCAGATCCAGCTGATGCTGCCATCTGGAACCACACTTTGAAAAGCACTGAACTAGAACTATCGTGAACTGTATTCAGAAAAATTTCAGTCAAAAGATCATAAGTTCTGCAGATTCGTGAGAAAAGCCACCAATGAAGAACTACTTACAAAATCTGTGTTGGTGGCACAGTGGTTAAGAGCTCAGTGTGCTAACCAAAAGGTCAGCAGTTCATATCCATCAGGTGCTCCTTGGAAACCCTATGGAGGTAGTTGACTTGATGGCAATGGGTTTGGGTTGGTTTTGGTATCCTTATTTGGAACAAGCCTCCTAAGTATTACTGTGGTAGGAGTCTTTTGTACTAACTCCATTTTGACCTCTAGATTTTGGGGTCTGGAAAGTATCTCTAGGAACCACAGCCACTTTTGTACCCTCTGTGTGGCAGTGGGCTTAATTCTGGGCTAGGAAGGAGTTTCCAAGAGAATCAGAGAGGTGGGAAATCCTCATCTCCCAAACCAGTTGTATTAGGTTTCACTGCCCTAGTTATGACATCGGGATAGCTGTTCTAATTAGTAAAAACTATGCAAAAAAAAAAAAAAAAATAGTGATCTGGCAGAGAAGCTAAGGCAGACTAATCAATGCGATAATATCAAAGTAAAGCTAGTTAGGCTTTGTGATAACACCACAAACGTGGGTGATTTCCCTGTGCTGGTTGGAAAGCTTTAGGAAGTCAGAAGCCATCACATTTTGCATCAAAACAATTGTTTGAAGACTAGGAGATTTCTAGTTCAACTACAGATTGCAGTAATATGTCTGTCAACAGAAATCAGAGGCAGATTAACCAGTAAACAAGGTACACACAGGCTTAATTGTACTTACTTACTAATCTGTAGTGCACAGTTTCACATGGGTTTTACTACATCTTTGACATGGTTAAAAAAAAAACAGGTGAAATTGTGCACTACAGATTAGTAAGTAAGCACAAGTAAACCCACGCATACCATGCTTAATGGGTAATCTGTCCCTGGCAGAATCTATTTTACAATAATAAACATTAGAGTCTTTCAAACTGTTATTAAATACCTATAGCTTTTAAAGTATATGTTAAATCAATCATTCAATGAGTAAGAATTTATGCAAACTCGGTATGTATTTTCTCTGTCTTCACTGAGCGTTCAGATTAGTTGAAGGGGAGAATATGTGCGTGCTATTATCAGACAATAACAACTGATTGGTAAACTAAATGTTACTGACTTAAATTCAGTGTAAGTAGAGAAGAAGTTGAGATTAATATGGGCTTATATAGCTGAAGGGGGCAGCGGTGGCACTTAAGTTGGGTCTTAGGATGGAGGAAATAAAGGGACTTCAGGAAAAGAAAACAGCATCATCAAAACTCTTGAAAATGGGCAAAGGACTTGAATAGACTTTTCTCCAGAGAAGATATGCAAATGGCCAATAAGCACGTGAAAAGATGTTTACCATCATTAGTCAAACCATAATGAGATACCACCTCATACTCACTACAATAGCTATTATCAGAAAAACAGAAAATAACAAGTGTTGTCAAGGATGTGGAGAAATTGGAACTCTCATCCATTGCTGGTGGGAATGTAAAATGGTGCAACTGCTGTAGAAAACAGTTTGGCAGCTCTCAAAAGTTAAACATAGAATTACCATATGACCCAGCAATTCCACTCCTAGGTATATACCCAAGAAACTTGAAAGCAGGGACTCAAACAGATATGTGTGCACCAGTGTTCATTGCAGCATTATTCACAATAGCCAAAAGTTGGAAATAACCCAACTGTCCATCAATAGATGGATGAATGAAAACAGTGGAATATTATTCAGTCATAAAGAGAAATGAAATTCTGATACATGGGTAAACTTTGAAAACATTATGCCGAATGAAATAAGTCAGATACAAAAAGACAACATGTTGTATGATCCCACTTACATGAAATATCTAGGATAGGCAAATGCATAGAGACAAGACTTTATTAGTGGTTATTAGGTGGCTGGGAGGAGGGAATGGGAATAATTGCTGCAGGGGTACAAAGTTTCTCTTCGGGGTGGTGTAAAATTTTTGGAAATGGATAGTGATGATGATAGCACAACATGGTGAATTTAATGTCACTGAATTGTACACTTAAAAATGGTTAAAATGGCAAACTTTTTGTTATATCTATTTCACCACAATAAAATTAGGGGAAAAAAAAGTCTTGGAAGGTATGTTAAACACCGTGCCAGCCCATAAGTAAACCCAGATATTGGGGTTTTTGTAGGATATTTGGATGGACAGGTAGGTATTCATTCATCCCTCCATCCACCTAATCCTCTAATTGCTCATTTAAAGAACATGTATCAAGGGCCAACCGCAAGCCAGGTACTGTGCTATGGAGGGCAACTAGGCAAAAGAATTTGGACTTAATATTATGGACTTGAAGCTTCTCATGCAGAGAATGACATGATGAAAACATTAAGAAGATTAGCTAGGCAACAAGATGTATTTGGAGTTTCAGGGGGAAGCTATGGGGTAGTTATGAGAAGACCTGCAAAAAAGCCAGTGAGGCCATTCATATGTGAAGTAATAAAATCTGGTGCAAAAATGAAAGAAAGGGGTAAATATTATAATCACTCTGAAGGAGTGTACAACAGAACTTGATGACTTATACAAAGAAAGAATGAAGATTAAAGATAGAGATACGGTTTTTGGTCTGGGAGACTAATAGAAGAATGGTTTAAACAGAAATGTAGGAGTTAGAGAAGTCATTTGCAAAAACATGATGAATAATTTGACTTTGGGCATATCAAATTTAGGTGACTAAGTAAAGGAAATGGAGATGTCCTGCAATCAACACAGGTGAGAAGGGGAAAGAGTTTCTAGAATGATAAGAATGGTTAACATTGTCAAAAGCTAGAGAGAGATTAGCAGGAGAGATGTCAGGCATATTATGTCTTGTAACTGGATGGACTTGTAAACTTCAGAGTTGTTACCTTTAATTGTTCAGAATCCTTCCCTGTTAAGCCAAATGCTAAGTTATTTTCAAACCTTTTTCAGAACCTCTCTAGTGTGTGTTTCTTGTTTCACATTTTCACTACACTTCCCATTTCACGTTCTTAAAAACTGGCACTTGAACCACGTCACATAACCTTAGAGGCTTACCCCTCCATCCTGTGTATTATTTCCAGAACAATTATAGTAAAGATCCATTATTGTCTGTCTACTACTTATAAAATGAACTCCAAAGCCCTCAGCCTGGCATTTCACTATCTCTACAAAAAGATCCAAATCTACTTCTTTTTCAGCTTTATCTTACACTTCCTCCCTAACCAAATGGTGGCAGGGTAAATTTTGGGATTATAAATTTGTTTTGTTACCTATGTACCCCTACCTCCATCTTTTCTAATCTGATGGGAAGGCCCTTAGCATTTTCTTGACTCAGGAATACCTGCAAAGAGCAGAGGGTGTTTGAAGTCAAATGTATTTCCTGGCTTTTATAAAAATCTAAACTCACTGAGAAGATTAAGTCAGGTGTTCCAGTGGAGGTGAGAAAGGAATGTCTCTTAGGTCAACTAAAGAGAAGAGGGTGGGATTTCACCCAGATCAGAAAGAAACTGGAGGTCAAAGAGTAACAAGGACTCATCTCCATTCGATATTTTTGCCCTGGGGAAGCAGCAAGACCTTAGAAGGGAAGGTAATGAGATGACCTGGACAGGCTAGACTCTAGGTCAAGGGGCTCTGGTTCCATAAAAGTTTCCAATATAGCAAGTTGTTAGGGTTGGCAGAATATGCTTGCTGGGGCAGGGGTGCTTCAGTGATGGATCAATCAATGATCAGGGTAGTCTCTTTGATTTTTGACAACTGATAAAACCTAGGGACCTTTGACCTTTCCGTAATTCTGACAAGGGTGGGGAGGAGGAAGTACCAAATGAATGAAATTAAATTTCCCACCAGCCTGGTTACCATTGGGACTCAGAGTAGCATTCAAATGTTTTAAAGGAAGGAAAGAAATGTGATATTTCTTGTATAACTGAACTGTGTTGTTGTTCACTGGGGCTCAGTCTTAGACCCTTTTCACTTCTCTTTTAATTTTTTTCCTAAGTCATTTTACTCTTTCACATCTGTATATCACTGACCTCCAATTTTATATCTTTATCCTACAATTCTGCTCTGAGTTCAACTCTCAAATACCCAACTGCCTATTTGATATCTGCATATGCATGTGTCAGAGATATCTCAAAATTAACAAAGGAAAAACTGAACTCTTTTTTTCTTTTTAATTTTTTAATTGTACTTTAGATGAAGGTTTACAGAACAAATAGTTTCTCATTAAACAGTCAGTACACATATTGTTTTATGGTTAAGAACCCCACGACATGTCAATATACTCCCTTCTCGACCTTGAGGACCTTTTTTTTGGTGAAAATATACATAGCCAAAGTTACACCATTTCGAAAGTTTCTAAATGTACAATTCAGTGTCATCACTTACATTCTACCAGTTGTGCTGCTATTCTCACTATCCTTTTCCAAATTATTCCATCACCATTATCTTCAACTCACTGTCCCCTAGGCTTCCCATCAAACCTTTTGAGTTGCTGTTGTCAATTTGATCTCACATAGATAATTCTATTTTTTTTTTTCCTTAGATGAAGGTTTGCAGAACAAATAGTTTCTCATTAAACGGTTAGTACACATATTGCCCTACGACAATGGTTAACAACCCCATGACATGTCAACACTGTCCCTTCTTAACCTTGGGTTCCCTATCACCAGCTTTCCTGTCCCCTCCTGCCTTCTAGTCCTTGTCCCTGGACTGCTGTGCCTCATTAGTCCTGTTTTGTTTTATGATGCTGTCCAATCCCCGGCTGATCGGTGAACCTCAGGAGGGGCTTCATCAGTGAGCTAAAAGGGTGTCCAGGGGCCATACTCTCAGGGTTTCTCTAGTCTTTCAGGCCAGTAAATCTGGTCTTTATTTAATGAGTTGGAATTCTGTTCTACATCCTTTCCCAGCTCTGTCCAGGACACTCTTTTATGATCCCAGTCAGAGCAGTCAGTGGTGGTAGCCGGGCACCATCTAGCTGTACTGGACTCAGTCTGGTGGAGGCCATGGTAGCTGTGGTCCATTACTAGTCCTTTGGACTGATTTTTTCCTTGTATCTTATTCTCTTCGTTCTCCCTTGCTCCCGAAGGGGTGAGTCCAGTGGAGTATCTTAGATGGCTGCTCACAGGCTTTTAAGACCCCAGACACTACTCACCAAGGTAGAACGTAGAACATTGTCTTTATAAACTGTGTTATGCCAGTTGAGCTAGATGTTCCCCAAGACCATGGTCCCCACAGCCATCTGCCCAGAAATTCAGTCCCTCAGGGAGTTTGGAAGTGTCTATGGAGCTTCCGTGACCTTTCCTTGTACAAGTTGTGCTGGCTTCCCCAGTAATGTGTACTGTCTTAGCCTTCACCAAAGTTACCACCTATCTATTTAGTTCCCCCAACTCCTCCCATCCCTCGTAACCAACAAAGATTGTTTCTTCTTGTGTGTAAACTTTTACATGAATTATACAGTAGAGGTCTCATACAATATTTGTCCTTTTGTGATTGACTTTTTTCACTCAGCATAATGTCCTCCAGTTTCATCCATGTTATGAGCTGCTTCACAGATTCATCATTGTTCTTTATCTTTGTATAATACACCATTGTGTGTATGCACCATAGTTTGTTTATCCATTCATCTGTTGATGGGCATCTAGGTTGTTTCCATCTTTTTGCTATTGTGAACAGTGCTTCAGTGAATATGGGTGTGCATATGTCTATTCGGGTGATGACTCTTATTTCTCTAGGATATATTCTTAGGAGTGGGATTGCATTTTGTAGTGCTTTTGTGGTGCTGACGTTTTCTTTGTTCTTCTTACTCTCCTGTGCTGAGTTCCTTTTGTTTGTGGATTTATTTATTTATTTATTTATTTTGTTTTTGTAGGCTTTGTTTTTACTCAGACTTTACGTTTTTCTTCTTTATTTTGATGGGTAGGTTAGTTAATGTTCTTTGTGGTTACCTTGAAATTTACTCTTATCTTCCTAGATTTGAACCAGTCTATTATTACTTGGTATCGCCTTGCCTTCCTCTCCATTAGAAGGTTCTATACCTACACAGTTCATTCCCTCTTTTATTGTTCTGATGCTGTTGTCATTTACAGATTAACCTCTCTGGTTCCCTATTGTAATTCTTTTGGTTTTGCATAGTCCTTAAGAGTTCATTTCCTAGGCTGGTGTCTTAGGCTGGGTTCTCTAGAGAAGCAAAACCAGTAAAGTGTATAAATATATCTATAGAGAGAGATTATATCAAGGAAACAGCTCACGCGATTGTAGAGGCTAGAATGTCCCAAGTCCATGGATCAGGGTAGAGGCCTCTCCCAAGTCACACAGCTGCAGAAGCTGGCAAGCCCAAGAGTGGAAGGTCAGAGAGCAGGGCTCCCATTCACAGGCTGTGCAGATCAACGAATCCCAGGTTCAGCAGATAAGCCGACAGCTCGAGTCCCAAGAACAGGAGATGAGACGACCAGAAGCAGCCGCAGGATCCAAAAAGAACAAAAAGCCAGACCATCTGCTTATATACAGATGTGGGCCACACCCCCAAGGAGACTCCCTTTCATCTGATTGGCTACTCACAGTATATTCAATCATGGGAGTGATTACATTAAAACATGGAGAATCATGGCCCAGCCAAGTTGACACACAATCTTAACCATCACAGTTGGTATCTGGCTAGTACAATCCTGTGTCATATATTCAGTCTGTGGTATGATGTTGTTTGTTCTCAGATTGAAGGACTCCCTTTAAAAAGCCTTGTAAGTTTGGTTTGATTTTTACATAGTCCCTTAATTTCTGTTTACCTGGAAATGACCTAATTTCACCATTATATTTGAATGAGAGTTTTGCAGGCTGTATTATTCTTGGTTGGCAATTTTTTTCTTTCAAAGTTTTATATATGTCATCCCATTGCCTTCTTGCCTGCATGGTTTCTGTGGAATAATCCAAGCTTAGTCTTTTTGTTTCTCCTCTGTGACTTTTTCTCAAGCTGCTCTCAGGATTCTTTGTTTGTCTTTGGTTTTAGCGAGTGTGATTATGATATGCCTTGGTGATTTTCTTTTGGGGTCTATCCTATATGGGGTTTGTTGAGCTTCTTGGATGGTCAGTTTTCATCTTTCATGATATTGGGGAAGTTTTCTGTCAGCAATTCATCAGTGATCCTCTGTGTGTTTGCTGTCTTCTCCCCCTGTTCTTGAACTCCGATCACCCACAGATTTTTGCTTTTGATTGTATCCCACATAATTCTCAGGGTTTCCTCATTTTTCTTTGTTTTTTCTGATTTTTCCTCAAACAGAGTTGTATCCAAGTGTTTGTCTTCAATTTTGTTGATCGTGTCTTCCATCTTTTCAAACCTGCTCAGCCCTTCTATGACACTGTCCGTTTCTGAAATCTTGTTGTTTATCTTTTGGATTTTAATTGTTGTTTTTGTATGATTTCTAGTTGTGAATTTATTTTAGCATTTTGTTCCTGTATTATTTTCTTGAATTCTTCCATTTTTTGGTCTGTTTTCCATGAATTTGTCTGCCTTTTTCATGAATTTGTCTATTTTTTTCCTCATTTTTGTCTGCTTTTTGCTTCAACTCTTGGAAATTCAGAATATTAGAGATTTGTATTCCCTATCAGTTAGGTCTAGTGCCTTGTCTTCTACTGGAAAGTCATCTGGTGTTTCATTTTGGATGCCTACTGGAACCATCCCGTCCTGTTTTTGTAAATGTTTTGATATTGTCTACTCTCTATGAGGAATTCAGTGGTTATTTTCCTCATTCATTTATTGTAGATTTGTTTCATCCTGCTTTTTTGTTTTATTTGGTTATGTCTGAGCAGGCAGGCTGTGCATTCTTTGTTGTTTGCTCATCTGTGGGCACAATGCTTTTCACCTCTTTCTCCAATGGGCAGGGTCAGTCACTCAGGTATGTTACAGCAGGGCAGGTCCAGCTGAAGGGGAGTTGCTGGGATGGGTTATTTGTGGCAAGTACCAGGGCTGACAGTGCAGACTGGGAATCAGTGCAGGGTAGGTTCCAGTAGGTGTGCCTGTGCTGCTTGGGAGTGTGATGTTCAGTGCGCCCAGTGCAAGGAAGCAGGAAGGAGGGAGTAGACTGTGATGTGTGGAGCTAAGATGAGCATGGGAAAGAGGAGATAGAGGAGAGAGGAACAGGAGCCAAAGACATACACACAAACAAAAAAGAGTGTTAAGGGAGCTTGCTATTGGAGTGGAGAGATGAGAGACTGAGAAATGGGTAAAAACAAAAATGAAAAAAAAAGAAAAAGGGTAAAAGAAAACAATGAATAAATTGGGAAACTGGAAATGAAGAAAGACAAAAAGGGAATAAGAGAGAAGAAAACTAAACAAAGAAATGAAAAAAACAAAAACAAAAACAAAAAAGAAATGCCCCCAGGTATGTCCCTGTGTGTCTGTGCAGAGTAAGGGACTAGCTTCCAAGACAAGTGGTACTGCCTGGCTAGAAGCGGCTCCCAAGCCGGAAAAAGAAAACGAACAAATCAAAACAGAACAAATCAAAGCAAACAAACAAAAAAGCCCCAGGGGTCCCACCAGCGTGGCCGCACAGGCCAGGAAGCAGTTTCACAGTTGAGCAGTGTTTTGCAGCCTTTCAGGAAGAAGCAAAGATGGCACACGGAGCCAGGTATTTGAGAGAAAGGAGGGGGAGGTGGTGAGAGGTAAGGAAGAAATCTAAAGAAGCGAAAAAAAGCAACACCAACAGCCAACAAATGGCACTCAGGGAGATGGCCAGTGCAGGCAGGTGGAATCCATGTGGCACTAGGGGGAAGCTCATGCTTCCTGGCCAATAGACTGTGGCTGCAGGAAGCAGAGGAGGCTAAATCGGGGTGAAGAAGGGTGGGGGTTGGGAAAGCCTATATCGTGGATTACCGGTTGTTCTGTCTCCTGCTGGAAGCTCCGTGAAGCTGCTTTCTTGTACCTCCTATTCACTGATCTCTAATAGGAGTCCAAGATGGCGGATCTGTGCTGTGGTAGCTGATAGGGGACCTCTGCATGTATCTCTCCTCGCACTCTGTTCTCGGTCAGTTTCTAATTCCATTCGGTGCTTGGCTGAGTTCTTTATCTCTTCATTTGATGGTTAGGGTTTCAGAATTGATGTGTGACTCTGTTTGACTTAGTTTTTCTGATCTTTGCTGCTTGGTGTGGTGCTTCGACTATAGTGCCATGTTGCCCGGAAGTCCCTGGAAAAACTGAACTCTTGATTGCCATCTTCCCTTTATCGAGTGCCCCCTTCCTTCTAATTCCAGCCACTCCACCTGTTTTTGTAAACACAGACATGCTGATTCCTTATTGCGTATGGCTAGTTTTGTGCTACAATGGCAGAAATTTCATGGCCTGCAACCCCTAAATTATTGAGTCTCTGGTCTTTTACAGAAAAAGTTTGCCAACCCCTGCTCTCTGTGTTCTTTAATGCACTTATCACAGTTTGCAATTATTTATTTGTTGGTGTGATTACTTGGTAGTTTATCTATATCCCTCATTATAATGTAAGTTCCCTGAGGTGCTGTTTCTCCAGCACCTACTGTACCAGTGCTGGCCATGGTAGGCACTCACTAAATAGTCATTGATTGGAATGTATTAATGAATGTATGAATTAACTGTTTATCATACAGGTAGTTCCCAACTTACAATGGGGTTCCGTTCCCATGACTCTGCCATAAGTCATTTTTTTTTAGTTTTCAATATTATTGCCTTTTATTATCAGTATCTTTATAAATCCAATCTTTGAACATCTGTGAGTGAACATTTGAGAATAATAACATCTGCAAATTAAGTGCTGCAACATTGTATGTAGTACATATTACTAATGATAAGTTTAAAAAAAAAAAGCAGACAGTCATGGTCGTAACTTGAATGTATCGTAAGTAGGGGACTACTTGTATCTCAAAATTTTATTCACTCTTTGCCTTAGCACAAAACTCCCATCTTTGGTTACACTGTAATGACCTCCTATCTTAAGTAACACGGTGCCATAATAATTAGTCCCCTCAACTTCTTTCCCCACGACTCTATCCTGCTTCCAGATTAATCATTTTAAAACAAAGTTCAGGTACCTCTTTGTTGCACAAAAGCCTGGAGATCTAATGACTTACCTACTAACTGTAAACTTCTTAATGTGCCATTTAAGGCCCTCTGGCTCTGACTCCAACCTATTTCTCTAACCTAAATTCACTGTCCTGCTACATACATTGCATTCCAACTATTGTTTCCTTACCCTGAACTTCCCCATATGGGCATCTCATCTATTTAGAATGTTTTTTCTGGACATACTACCTCCTCCTGTCAAAATTCTATCCAGCCTTCAAGTATCTCCTTCAAGCTGGCTTTCTAATCCCCTCAAATGGCATCTTTCTTTTTCTATGAATTTCTGAAGCACTTATATACCAATAGTAATTTGTGTGTCCACCTGCCTTCTCCCCATTAGCTGCTTAAGAATAGGACCATAACTTATTCATCTTGGCATCTTTGAAGTATTTAGAATAGTATCATCCTAGAGCCAAGTAAATAATCACTAAATGGATGAATAAATCAATAACTTTTTCTTCTGTACTTATTAAAATTCCACTCATTCAGTTAAGTAAGTAGTGCCTGGGGTCTTAAAAGCTTGCAAGTGGCCATCCAAGATACAACAATTGGTCTCTACCTGGAGCAGCACAAGAAGGAGACCAAGGAACTGAAGAAGGAACTTAACTGCAGATCTAAATTGCCTCCATGAACTACTGCCATCCAGAAGAACTGGATGGTGCTCAGCTACCATTACTGAACATTTGCATCAAGGACTCGATAGATGGTTCCCAATCAAAACGGGGAAAAATGTGGTACAGAATTTTAAATTCCTATGGAATCTAGACTTACTGGACCCACTGAGACTGGAGGAACTCCTAAATCTACTGCCCTAAGATACTAATCTTTAAACCTTGAACCAAAACTACCCCCTGAAGTCATCTTTAAACCAACAAACAGTTTAACTCAATTAGTAAAAAATTTGTACCTTGAAGCATTGCTCTCTTTTAAAGAATTATCTATATGAGTTCAAAGTGACAATAATACTCCAGAGCATAGATGAGAAGTATACGGGGCAGCAAGTCTAAGTTACTGGAAGTGAAATAATTTGGGTAGAGATAGCATGAATGATGATACAACTTATAACCAATGTCACTGCATTGTGTATGTAGAAATCGTTGAATGGGTGTATGTTTTGCTGTGTATATATTTTCACCAAAAAAACACACAAAAATCCTAATCATTCCTTAGAGATAAAAACCTTCACTGCCCACCTTAGCCCATGATGATTTCTCCTTTCTCTACTGCCTTGTAATTCTTTTTCTATCAGTGACTTCCTTACCTACCTTTCCAATTAGACAGTAATCTCTAGAAAGCAGAAACTAAACCTTACACATCTTTGCATTCCTCTTCCTTCACCTAACAGTACCTTGTGCATGATACGTGCTCAATAAATATTTTTGATGAAGCTGCAAAGAAAGTCCAATATTTACCACTTCCTTTGCTTCTCCAAAAGGTCAGAGCAATGATTGCCTTAGCTGATATGGTCTGCTTCGAAGACATCTTACTAATGAAGGCTGTGTCTGGGAGACAGTGATGTTGAATGAAGATCTGTAAATGAGTCTCCAACTTCAATATTCATCAGTTTAAGATGGGGATATGAAAAGCTGCCCTGAAAAAAATCTCCTTATATGAAGTTGGCTGGAGCTGCATGAGCTACTAATCCCTGTGAGGTTTTCAGTCTCTGCCTTGAGCATTTAGACAGCATTCTTGCCTTAACCTCCCCGTCAGATCTCTCCATGGTAACGCTGGAATTGTTTGCTATTTTGGGAAATATGCCTCAGTGCATGCAGTGCTATTTATATTAGACTCCAAAGAAGGCATAAATGCGACGGCTTGAGTGTCTACTGCTTTGTGTGAGTGGGAGAGTCCTGCTTGCTTAATTGGTGTCTCTCCCTAATTCTGTTTCATTTTTTAAGCCAACCATCATGAAATGACACATTAATAAATCTTGCTTATATTATAGTGGGGAAAAAACACAGGGGAAAAGGAAGGAAGCAAAACAAGAATTTTTCCAGACCTCCTTTCACAAGTACCTCATTGCCATGCCTTCACAATCTCCAGGTCTCGTTTCATTTAAAAGCTTCTTTGAGATGAATTTTCCACCATTGTGTAGAGGGAAATAATATCAATAACTAAAACAATTGCTAACTTTTCCCTGCAATTTTGTGGATATCTTCACTGACAAAGAGAAAAACACTTTGTGTACTTGATTCGATTTTCTGACTCCCTAATGAAAGAGATGTGGACAAGCCGCCGCAGCACAACAGCTCTATCCAAAAACTGTGACGACAACACTCTGATGACAACAACATAATTTGAAACAACATTGAGAAGGACTGGAAGCAAACATGGATTGATGTAAATTATTGGTGTTTCAAGTTTATAACATTTTTGTTGTTGTTCTGTGAAGTTGATTAAGGAGCCCTGGAGGCACAATGGTTAAGCACTCTGCTGCAAACCAAAAAGTTGGTGGTTCAAACCCACCCATGGCTCCTTGGGAGAAAAGACTGGCAGTCTGCTCCTATAAAGATTACCAAAAAAAACCCATAGCTGGTGAGTTGATTCGGACTCATAGCGACCCTGTAGGACAGAATAGAACTGCTGCATAGGGTTTCCAAGGAGTGGCTGGTGGATTCGAACTGCCAACCTTTTGGTTAGCAGCCGTAGCTCGTCGTAGCTCTTAATTACTGCGTCACTCTAGAAAACCTATGAGGCTGTTCTACTCTGCCACAGGGAGTCGCTATGAGTTGAAAATCTACTTGACAGCACCCAACAACAACAAGAAGTTGATTATATAATACAAATTCGTAAGTATTATTCAAATACATTCTAGCTAAAATGGATGCTTTAGAATGTTTTGAAGAGTGGAAAAGGAAAATAGCTAGAGGGATAGTAAAACCAATTAAGTCAAATAATCTTTATTGAAAGTATCTGTCCTTATTAGGGGATGAAGGCTCTGAAGTAGAATTGCCTGTACTCGGAGATTATACCTCAATCCAGACTTTCATACTGGGATCAGATCAGAACTACTTATCTATGGGAGGTAAGTAATGAGTATTGTGCGCTTGGACAATTTAAACCTGGAAATGAAATATGCAACACCTTCTAAGGCCCAAGTGTGGTATTCTCAACTGCTAAAGGTTGGAAGTTTGAGTTCCCCAAAAGTACCTCAGAAGAAAGGCCTGGCAATCTCCTACCAAAAAAACTCACACTGAAAACCCTAAGGAGCAAAGTTCTACTCTGACACACATGGGGTTGCCATGGTCAGAATTGATTTGACAGCAGCTGGTTTTAAAAAGGGTGTGGGAAGTGGAGGAAGTGAATCAGTCCTCACAACTCAAGCTCTTTCATCCCCAGCATCAGTAAGGGACCCCCCAGGTTGGCTTTGCTGGTGATGAGAGAATTCTTTAGCCTCTGCAGACCTGGCCCAAAGCCTAGAAATAGAACTTTTGCTTTCCACATTGTACGGGTATAGCTCTTGTGGTGAGAGGTGGCATGGCAGACAAGGATTTGAGTATAATACAGGGGAACCATGATGCTTCTACTGTTAACAGATAAGGATAACATCCACAGCATAGGCTCGAGGTGTCACAAATGGCAAGATTCACCACACATTACATTACTATATGAAAAGGGGAGAGACAATGTTGTTTATAATAGGTTTTATAACATTCTTTAGACTTATCTAATTCGCAAAATGGAGTCCCTGGTGGTGCAAATGGTTAATGTGCTTGGCTGGAAACCATAAGGTTGGAGGTTCGAGTCCATCCAGAGGAACATGGGAAGAAAGGTCTGGCAATCTACTTCCAAAAAATTAGCCACTCAAAAACCTGTGGAGCACAGTTCTACTCTGACACTCGTGCGGTGGCCATGAGTCAGAGTCTGCTCAATGGCAATTGGTATGGTAATTCACAGAATCGACTTGCTGAAGCAGTTAACGGCTGTGCTAACCTGATTTGTTACATCAATTAGCTGCTTGCCAATCTATCCTCAGTCTGTACAACCACCAGGATTGCTTTTCCAAAATGCAAATCATATGCTTTTATTCCCTGTCTTAGTCATCTAGTACTGCTATAACAGAAATACCACAAGTGGATGGCTTTAACAAAGAGAAGTTTATTCTCTCACAGTCCAGTAGGCTACAAGTCCAAATTGAGGGTGTCAGCTCCAGGGGAACACTTTCTCCAAAAGCTCTGGAGGAAGGTCTGTGTCATCAATCTTCCCTTGGTCTGGGAGCTTCTCTGTGTAGGAACCTTAGGTCCAAAGGTTGCGCTGTGCTCCCAGCACTGCTTTTTTGGTGTTATGAGGTTCCCATGTGTCTCTGTTCGCCTCTCTCTTTTATATCTCAAAAGAGATTGGCTTAAGACACTATCTAATCTTGTAGACCTCATCAGTATAACTTCTGCTAATCCATCTTATTACATCATAGTAATAGAGTTTACAACACATAAGGAAATCACATCAGATTACAAAATAGTATACAATCATATAATACTGGGAATCATGACCCAGTCAAGTTGACAGATGTTTTGGGGGGACACAATTAAATCCATGACATTCCCCTTTCTTAGTTTAAAAAAAAAATTGAAGTCCTTGTTGTTGTTAGGTGCCGTCCTCGGTTCCAACTCATAACGACCCTACGTATAACAGAATGAAACACTGCCTGGTCCTGCTCCATCCTCACAATCACTGCTATGTTTGAGCTTGTTGTTGTAGTCACTGTGTCAATCCATCTCATAGAGGACCTTCCTCTTTTTTGATGACCCTCCACTTTACCAAGCATGATGTCCTTCTCCAGGGACTGGTCCCTCCTGATAACATGTCCAGAGTACATGAGACATAAGTCTCTCCATCCTCACTTCCAAGGAGCATTCTGGCTGTACTTCTTCCAAGACAGGTTATGTTTGTTCTTCTGATAGTCCATAGTATATTCAGTGTTCTTCACCAACACCATAATTCATATGCATCAATTCTTCTTTGGTCTTCCTTATTCATTGTCTAGCTTTTGCAAGCATATGAGGCAATTGAAAATAGCATGGCTTGGGTCAGGCATACCTTAGTCCTCAAAGTGACATCTTTGCTTTTCAACACTTTGAAGAGGTCTTGTAGAGCAGATTAGCCCAATGAAATACGTCCTTTGATTTCTTACCTGCTGCTTCCATAGGCATTGATAGTAGGTCCAAGTAAAATGAAATCCTTGACAACGTCAATATTTTCTCTGTTTATCATGATGTTGCTTATTGGTCCATTTGTAAGGATTTTTGTTTTCTTTATGTTGAGGTGTAATCCACACTGAAGGCTGTAGTCTCTGATCTTCATCAGTAAGTGCTTCAAGTTCTCTTTGCTTTCAGCTAGCAAGGTTGTGTCATCTGCATATCGCAGGTTGTTAACGAGTCTTCCTCCAATCCTGATGCTGCATTCTTCTTCAAATAGTCCAGCTTCTTGGATTATGCGCTCAGCGTACAGATCTAATAAGTGTGGTGAAATGATATAACGCTGATGCACACCTTTCCTGATTTTAAATCACACAGTATCCTTGTTCTGTTTGAACAACTGCCTCTTGGTCTATGTACAGGTTCCACATGAGCACAATTAAGTGTTCTAGAATTCCCATTCTTTGCAGTGTTATCCATAATTTGTTATGATCCACGCAGTTGAATGACTTTGCATAGTCAATAAAACACAGGTGAACATCTTTCTGGTATTCTCTGCCTTCAGCCAAGATCCATCTGATATTAGCAATGATATCCCTCATTCCACGTCCTCTTCTGAATTTTGCTTGATTCTGGCATTTCCCTGTCGATGCACTGCTGCAACCATTTGTGACTTATCTTCAGCGAAATTTTACATGTGTGATATTAATGATATTATTCGATAATTTCCACATTCTGTTGGCTCACCTTTCTTTGGAATGGGCACAAATATGGTTCTCTTCCTGTTGGTTGGCCAGGTAGCTGTCTTCCAAATTTCTTGGCATAGACAAGTGAGGACCTTCAGCGCCGCATCTGTTTGTTGAAACATCTCAATTGATATTCTGTGAATTCAAGGGGCCTTGTTTTTCAGCAATGCCTTCAGTGTAGCTCAGACTTCTTCCTTCAGTACTATTGGTTCTTGATCATATGCTACCTACTGAAATGGTTGGAGGTTGATCAATTCCTTTTGGTACAGTGACTCTATGTATTCCTTCCATCTTCTTTTGGTGCTTTCTGCATCATTCAACATTTTGCCCAGAGAATCCTTCAAGGCTTGAATTTTTTCTTCAGTTCTTTCAGCTTGAGAAATGTCAAGCATGTTCTTCCCTTTTGGTTTTCTATCTCCAGGTCTTTGCACATTTCATTGTAATACTTTTTGTCTTTTCGAGCTGCTCTTTGAAATCTTCTGTTCAGCTCTTTTAATTCGTCATTTCTTCCATTTGTTTTAGCTACTCTACATTCAAGAGCAAGTTTCATAGTCTCTTCTGACGTCCATTTTGGTCTTTTCTTTCTTTCCTGTCTTTTTAAGGACCTTTTGCTTTCTTCATGTATGATGTCCTTGATGTCATCCCAAATCTCACCTGGCCTTTGGTCATTAGTGTTCAGTGCCTCAAATCTGTTCTTGAGATGGTCTCCAAATTCAGTTGGGATATACTCAAAGTCATATTTTGACTCTCATGGACTTGTTTTAATTTTCTTCAACTTCTACTTGAACTTGCATATGAGCAATGGGTGGTCTGTTCCACAGTCAGGCCCTGACCTTGTTCTGACTGATAATATGGAGCTCTTCTATAGTCTCTTTCCACAAATGTAGTCAATGTTGATTCCTGTGTTTTCCATCGGGTGAGGTTCACGTGTATAGTCTCCGTTTATGTTGTTGAGAAAAGGTATTTGCAATGAATAAGTTATTGTTTTTGCAAAATTCTATCATGTGATCTCTGGCATCATTTCTATCACCAAGGCCGTATTTTTCAACTACAAATCCTTTTTCATTTCCAGCTTTTGCATTCCAATCACCAGTAATTATCAATGCATCTTGACTGCATATTTGATCAATTTCAGACTGCAGAAGTTGGTATAAATCTTTAATTTCTTCATCTTTGGCATTAGTGGTTGGTGTGTAAATTTGAATAATAGTCATACTAACTGGCCTTCCCTATAAACGTATGGATATTATTCTATCAGTGACAGCACTGTACTTCAGGATAGATCTTGAAATGTTCTTTTTGACAATGAATGTGATGTTATTCCTCTTCAATTTGTCATTCTCAGCATACTGAACCATATGATTGTCTAATTCAAAATGGCCAATACCAGTCCATTTCAGCTCACTAATGCCTAGGATAACGATCTTTATGCATTCCATTTTATTTTTGATAACTTCCAATTTTCCTAGATTCATACTTCGTAAATTCCATGTTCCAATTATTAATGGATGTTTGCAGCTATTTCCAGCTACCAATCCTTCTTTAGTTTGTCATTTACAGCTATATAGTCCATCATTTTCCAACACTTACCATGTTTTGGTAACACCAATTACTCCCAATTCCTTGACTATGCTCCACAACACTGCTTATACTGTTCTCCCTGCCAGGAATGTCCTCCTCCAATTTTTGCTAGGTGTACTCAGCCTTTAAGGCCCAACTCAAGGGTGATCTTCAGGTGAGGCCTTCTCTCACTTGCAAAGGTGGACTGTAATCCCTGTCATATGTGGGTTAGCACTATGTATATATTTTTATTTCCACACTTATCATGATGTATTTTAGTTATTTGTTTACATGCCATTCTCTCACTAAACTGTAAGCACTTTGAAGACTAGGACCCCCTAGACCAGTGGTTCTCACTGATTAACTGTACATCTCTTAAAGTACATTTTGGAAATTTGTAGTGGTGTCTCTTGTTTTTGACATTTTGACATTTTGTTGTCAAAATGATGAGTGGGGCAAAGGTGCTACATAACTTGCAATGGGCAGGTGTCATGGATTGAATTATGTCCCCCAAAAAATGTATGTGCCAATTTGGCTGGGCCATGATTCCTGTTACTGAGTGATTTTCCTGTATGTTGTAAATCCTGCCTCTATGATGTTAATGAGGGAGGATGGGTGGCAGTTGTGTTAGTAAGGCAGGACTCAATTTACAAGACTGGATTGTGTCCTGAGGCATTCTCTTGAGATATAAAAGACAGAAGTGAGCAGTGAGACAGGGGGACCTCATACCATCAAGAGAGCAGTGCCAGGAGCAGAACACGTCTTTTGGTCTGGGGTCCCCAGGGCCAAGAAGCTCCTAGTCTAGGGGAACACTGATGAGAAGGCCAAGAGAGAGAGAAAGCCTTCCCCTGGAGCTGACACCCTGAATTTGGACTTTTAGCCTACTTTACTGCAAGGAAATAAACTCCTCTTTGTTAAAACCATCCACTTGTGGTACTTCTGTTATAGCAGCACTAGATGACTAAGACAGGAGGACAAAGAATTGTCCCAAATTCTGAAAGACTTTCAAATGTTCAACTGGGCACTGATGGAGGTAATAAAACTGTTTATAATAATCTGAACCTAGAATTTAATTCTACTGTATACAAACACAATTTTAACATATATTGAATTTTCCATTAATAAAACTACTATATAAGTTAAGGGAGCAATGTTTTGTGTTTAGTTTGTGAATTTACCAAGAGTTTTTCATCATTTCAGAAAATCTCATTACTAGTAGCATTGCCACTTGTAGTTTTTGAATTGCTAATATATCAAATGCCTGTATCAGATTGCATTTGAAGTTGTGACATTCACAGTGATTTTACATATAGGTATGAGCATCTATTTCTTTAAGTTTTCTCATGCAGTTGTGCCCAAGAATTTACATGTTAAAATAAACATTATTTTATTATGAATTACTCTCTTTGTATGTCTCTTTTATATTGCAGTGCCTTTGTATTACAATATCTACCTCACATGGTTGTTTTGAGGATTAAGTTAATTTGAATTAATACATAAAGCATTTATAGTAGTGCCTAGCACCTAGAAAATGCCATAATATATACTGACGTTATTATTACAGAAAATTTGAATGTTCATCGATAAATATTTTCAATTATACTTGGAATACGTATGAATTATATGAATTCAGTTCTAGATTTTTATATTATAATGATCTGAACCACTTGAGTATGACTAAGTGTTCCCAGGATGTTACAGAAAGTGCTTCAATATTTCTTTTTGTCTAGGAGATTAAAGTGAGATATAATTATCATTGTGACCAATTTGCCCTGAACCATCCACACTCCATTGTGGTCCTCCTGGGGAGCAATAACACAAATTGGAAACTAATTCAGTCTTTGTCTATAAAACAGTTTTTCTATGTGCAAGGCTAACAGTTCTGTCCAGAGGCAGAATTGTGACCCTTAATTTCACTAATAAGCAACTGCTATATTTAACTTATTGTGAAGAATCTGAATCTCAGAACACTTAATTGTGCTCATGCAGAACCTGTACATAGACCAAGAGGCAGTCGTTTGAACAGAACAAGGGGATACGGCGTGGTTTATAATCAGGAAAGGTGTGCATCAGGGTTGTATCCTTTCACCATACTTATTCAGTCTGTATGCTGAGCAAATAATCTGAGAAGATGGACTATATGAAGAAGAATGCAGTATGAGGACTGGAGGAAGACTCATTAACAACCTGCGATATGCAGATGACACAACTTTGCTTGCTGAAAGCAAAGAGACCTTGAAGCACATACTGATGAAGATCAAAGACCACAGCCTTCAGTGTGGATTACACCTCAACATAAAGAAAAGAAAAATCCTTACAACTGGACCAATAAGCAATATCATGATAAATGGAGAAAATATTGAAATTGTCAAGGACTTCATTTTACTTGATCTACTATCAACACTCGTAGAAGCAGCAGTTAAGAAATCAAGCTAGACATTGCATCGGGCAAATCTGCTGCAGAAGATCTCTTTAAAGTGTTAAAAAGCAAAGATGTCACTTTGAGAACTAAGGTATACCTAACCCAAGCCATGGTATTTTCAATTGTCTCATATGCATGCCAAAGCTGGACAATGAATAAGAAGACCAAAGAAGAATTGATGCCTTTGAATTATATTGTTGGCAAAGAATATTGAATATGCCATGGACTGCCCAGAAGAATGAACATATCTGTCTTGGAAGAAGTACAGCTGGAATGTTCTTTGGAAGCGAAGATGGCGAGACTGTCTCACATAATTTGAAAGTGTTATCAGGAGGGACCAGTCCCTGGAGAAGGACATTATGCTTGGTAAGGTAGAGGGTTGGCAAAAAAGAGGAAGGCCCTCGATGAGACAGACTGACACAGTGGCTGCAACAATGGGCTCAAGCATAACAATTGTGAGGATGACACAGGACCAGGCAGTGTTTCATTCTGTTGTACACAGGGTTGCTATGAGTCAGAACCGACTCAATGGCACCTGACAACTAACAACAACATATTTAACTTAATTTTGTCTTTGTTTTCTGAAAGACAACAATAGTTGCTATGTGAGTGAAATTTACAGTATAGTGTTATGTCTTTATATCTGATACCTGTTTTAAAAAATAGCCTTACTCGGATAGTGTTGATGCGTTGTGAGGTTGTTAACCCTTGTCATAGGGCAACATGTGTACTGTTTAAAGAGAAACTATTTTGTTCGGTAAACCTTCATCTAAAGTGAGAATAGCAGCACAATTGGAAGAGCGTAGTCGATGTCACTGAACTGTGCATGTAGAAATTTTTGAAAAGGTGTATCTTTGGCTATGTATATTTTCACCAAAAAAAAAAGGTCAAGAAGGGAGAGGGTTGACATGTCATGGGGTTGTTAACCAATGTCATAAAACAATATGTGTACTACTGTTTCACGAGAAACTATTTTTTCTGTAAACCTTCACCTGAAGTACAATTAAAAAAAACTCCAAAAAACAAAACAAAACAAAAAAATAGCCTTACTCTTTTTCATGTGTTAATATGAATAAAATAATAGTTATCATGTTTGAGCAATATGCTAGGTACTTCATATAGACTATTTCTAATTCTTACAAATAGCTGGACATTGGGCATTTTTATTCCTATTTTACAGATAAAGAAATTGTATTCAGAGAGGTTATATGACTTGTCCAAGGCCATACATCTAAAAAGTGGGATTCAGATTTCAAAATCTGAGCTCATTCTCTCCTACCACTCTGCTGTCCTCGTGAAAATCCAGGAAGACATGTACCTATATGTGAAAGCACTGTGAATGTCACAGCTTCAACTGCAGTCTGATGCAAGTATGTTATATTGGCACTTCATACTGGAATCAGTTATCAAAGGAGCAGGATTTTTTCTCTGATCTTGGGTTTGACTGTATCCTTCCATAAATCAATCTGAACCACTTAAGTATATGGCTAAAAGTTCCTAAGATATGTAGAAATTGCTTCAACAATTTTTTCTCTAGAAGCATAGTGACTAAAATCATTTTCTTTGCTTTGGAATCTCAACACATGTTAGGAGAAGGAGAAAGTTTTCAGAGAATTATCTGAATGCTTGCTAGAAGGCTGCATTCTCTGCCCAGTCCATTTTAGGCTGTTTTAGAAATGGTAATAAATAATGAATCATGACTGAAATCCAAGTGTCCTGATTCCCAGTTGAGTTCTTTCAAATTAAAAACTCTATCGAATCCTTTCAAGAATCCCTTCAAAATCATTTGATATATTTCAATATTTATCTTGTGAAAAGCCTATGACCTTTAATTTTTATTCATATGTGTCAAATTATAAACACATATTATTTCCTGATTGTGTTAAACTGGAATTTTCCAAGCAAACTGGAGTCACAGCCTAAACGGTTTACAAACCCGTTGCCATCGAGTTGATTCTGACTCATAGTGACCCTATAGTACAGAGCAGAACTGCCCCATAGGGTTTCGAAGGCTGTAATCTTTACAGAAGCAGACTGCCACGTCTTTCTCTGTGAAGCAGTTTCGAACCACTGACCTTTTGGTTTGCAGCTGAGCTTTTAACCACTGCAACACCAGAGCTCCCTAAGTGTGGGCAGAATAATGATTTCCTCTGCCCTCGTTGTGGCTAAGCACCCATGTTGACCACCTCTATGTGGGAAGTTGCATCCATTTACCTCTATGCCTTACAAATGTTATCATTTACTACATGTACCATGACATGGAAAATGTTGGGAGGCACTGGTTTAAACTGATTCTTATCACTGCTCTTTTAGTCTGACTTCAGCTTCTATATCTGTGAGCCAAGAAATTAAACTTCATATGTTTTGCTTTCTCACTGGTCTAAGACCTGTAGGAATACCTGGTAATTGTTAATGCTGCTTGGGCACAGATATACTGTAAGGTTTATTTAGAAAGTATCTTTTTAGTAAATTAAAAGTCAAATGGAGGAGGGGAGTTCCCTCTGAGGTAACTTCCAAGAGCAAAAATATAGATGAAAATCAGTGCAGTTATTTTCACCACATACTCTAGCACTGAGGCTTCTCTCTTCAATATTAAAACCACATTATACATAGATAGACATAAATCACTGCAGTAGGCAAAGTTCTAAAATGTAGTAGTAATCAGTGTAGTAGGCAAAATTCTAAGATGGCCCCCATGATTCCTACCCCAATATCCACACCTTTGTGTAATCTCCCCCTTCTGAGAGTGTGTGGGTGGGACCTTTAACTTGCTTCTAACCAAGAAAATATGGCATACGTGATAGACCATCACAATGTAGATATGTGATGTTGTATGACAAAGGTGAAGGAGTTTTGCAGATGTAATTAAGGTCCCAATCAGCTGACTTTGTTAACAAAAAGGCAGATTATCCTGGTAGGCTTGACCTAATCAGGTGAGCCTTTAAAAGAGAACAATCTACAAGTGAGATACTTGGTGCAACAGTCTCTCTCTTCCTCTCTCTCTCCCCTCACTGCTGGCTTCAAAGAAGCAAACTGTTGAGAATTCTACTGCTACATGGAAATAAATTCTGCCAACGACCTGAGGGAGCCGGAAAGCAGATCCTTCCCTAGGCAGGCCTCCAGATGAGAATGCAGCCCAGTCAATACTTTGATTTCAGACTGGTGAGACCCTGAGCAGAGAATTCAGTTGTGCCATGACTGGACCTCTGACCCAAGGAAACTGTGAGATAATAAATGTATGTTGTTTTAAGTTGCCAAGTTTGTGGTAATGTGTTACACAGCAATGGATAACTAACACCCTTAAAAAATCTGCTGCCATCAAGTCGATTCTGACTCATAGCAACCCTCAGATTAAAAAAAAAAAAAAAAATAGAACCCATAAAAGCATAAGGCAAGTCCCTCCAGGAGTACAGCCCAAACCTTACCTTAACTTCCATGCTAGTTGGCTCCTCCAGCAGATGTAGCAGTTGTTGTTTCTCTCTAGATAGCTGTTGTACCAGCCTCTCCTGAGCAGCCAGGCTCTGACCCAGTTCTTCAATTTTTCTGCAGCAAAGAAATAGCTTTGCTCATTACCTTTATTTTTTAGCCCACTCTGAAGACAGCATGGTCCAGTACAGTAGCCTTTTCCCTTTTTAGGTCAGGGTTCCATGGAACCCTTTGAGACTTCTCCCTAGAAGGCTATGTATTCTCTGTCCCAGTCTTCAAATATATACACAAACAACTTTTTACTTACATTTTCATGGGGTTCATGAATCTCTGAAGCCTAGCCATGGATCTATAGACACTAGGTAAGTAATTCTTAGAAGAGGGGTTCAGAATTTTTAATTTTTGTTAATTGTTACATTCAATAAATAAACAATTCTTGAATAACCATTGCATGTACTCAGTGTACTTTACTAAGTCCTGGGAATATAAAGTTGGAAAATACACAATCTATGCTCTGTAGAAACTTACATTCTTTTGGTATGTGTGATAGGTGCTTCGGGAGGGAGGAGACACAGCTATGTAAACAAATAACAGTAATGGAACGTAATACGTGCTATCATAATAGAGGTATATACCATATAGTACATCAAGTCTGTCATGGAGCTATGGAAAGAAAGATAAAGGAGTGATTCCTTTGACTTGGAGGCGTCTGGGGAGGCTCAGGAGAAGAAATTTTGAAGATTGGGTTATTCTCCAGGCTCATGGGGAGGAGCTTAAGCAAAGGAATGAAGACCTGAAAATATAAGGCATGTTTGGGGAAGATCCTGGAACAAAGCCTGGGGAGAGGGGGCAATGGCTAGAGAAGAGACTGGAAATGCAGACTAGGACTAAGTGGTAAAAGACTGTGCCTGTTGTGCTGAAGTAGGCAAACCATGGATTTGAATCAAGAATTACTGATCATCTACTATGTGCAAGGCATATCTTACTGTTTCTCTGTTTGTATGTCTCAAAGTCCTAGAGACACCTTTTAGATCTTTGAAAATGTGCTGAGTACTAGATGAAATGTTTCTAATTGTAGTTATTATTTCTGTGTAAGTATGTAAGATAGTGATAGCAACTCAGGATAAAAATAGTTTGGCAGAAAGGTGAGGGGTACCTGTTTTCAAGTAGGAAGCTCATAGACAAATTAAAAACTCATTTAGGGTGTGAGGCTCAGTTAAGATTTCAGGGTGAGAAAGAACTTCAAAAACTTAGAAACATTATACAAATGCAAGCTGTAATGATAATGATCATGAATTTGTGTGGACACCATATCAGCTTCTGCATAATATCTGCACTAGAATGTCAACCCTTCTCAAGCCTCAAACCTCACTCATCTCTTTGACCCTCAGTCTCCAGAGATGATTTATTCTCCTACTCTCCCAAGTTGGCCAAGGCCATCTGATCTGAACTCCCTCAATTTTTTTGTCAGGTGTGCATGTCTTCTTTTTTTTCTTTTTGTTTTCAGTTTAACAAGTGTTTATTAAGGAGCCCTAGTGGCACAATGGTTACACGGCTGTCTGCTAACTGAAAGGTCAGAGGTTCAAACCCACCAGCTGCTCTGAGGGACAAAAGACCTGGCAATCTGCTTCCATAAAGATTACAGCCTAAGAAACCCTATAGGGCAGTTCTGCTCTGTCCTACAGAGTCAGAATCAACTTGACGGCACACAACAACACCAACAAGTGTTTATTAAGATACAGAGATGAGACAAAGTCTCAGGGAATCTATCAGAAAAGATTTGAAAGCAAATACAATACCATACTGAGAACTGTGCAATTATGGGCATGTATATAAAAAAAGCAACAGTATAGAGACTTAATTCTGCTGTCACAAAAGCCTTCACAGAGGTGACGATCGATGCCTTAGTGAGTTTTGAAGGATATATAGGAGTTCACTAGAAGGGAAAAAGATGGCAGATGTTTATCATAGAAAGAAGAACATGAGCAAAATTCTGGAGATCTGACATAGCATCATATGCTTCTGGAGGCAGTGTGGATTCAGGGTTTGGATTCCAGCGGTGCCTGTAACCATTTTACACAGCTCTCTAAACTTCAGTTTCTTCATTTAATACGTAAAATAATTCCTGTCTCACAGGGTTGTTAGGAGAATTAAACAAAAATGTTGCAGATATATTTCTCCCACTACACTAGGATCTCCATTAAGTCTCCTAGTGCTCAACAGAGTTCCTGATATTTAATAAATCCTTAGTATGTATTGATTGAATAAACTAGTCTTTCTGCCTTTGGCTTACCTCATTTTGCTTTATTTTATTTAATGCTTTCTTCCAGAGTGGTCATTTGCAAACACAAATCTGATCATGTTGTTCTCTAGCTTAAAATCCTTCAACTGCTCTCAACCTTCAGGATAAAATTTAAGCTCCTTATTATGGTAGACAAAGCTGGCATAATCAGACCCCTATCCCCCAGTTCAACTTACCTCTCACTAGTCTTCCCCAGATGCTCTGTTCTAGTTATATAGAACTACTTGTAGTTCTTGAAATATGCCCTTCCCTGTGCCTCACCTTCAAGGTTTCTCCTTTTGCATAGAACATTTCCCTTCCCCACTCACTTCTTACTCCATTTCATCTAACTTCTATTCATTCTTCAAGACTCAGCTCAGATTTCACCTCCTCCAGGAAACCTTCAATGACACCTTGCTCTTTTAGTCCTTAATAGATGACCATCCTATATGTCCCCAGAGCACCCCATGCTAACTTGTATCAGATAACGTATTATAATTGTGTGGTGTGTTCCTTGATGAGAGGAACTGGGTCTTTAATCTCTGTAACCTTAGTGCTTAACACAGTGTCTGGCATGTAACAGGTGTTCAATAAATATTTGCTGAATAAGTGAATCCATGTCTTTTGCTTGTCACTATTTTTCCACTTCATTGTTCTGCTTATACCTTGTTAGGTCCCTGACTGCCAAGATGTAAGTTCTGTTCATGGATACCACCAAAGAATGAAGCCTGAAAAGAAAGTCTTTGGTTGTAGGGACCATAAAGTCTTGGAAATGGTGAAGACTCCATGTTAAGCCCTTAAAAGAACAGTGTGGCTGCTGTACGATCTCGTAGGCTCAAGAACAGGCAAAAGACAAGTAACAGATGGAGCACCAAAGGCACTTACTTGTCCCTCTCGGCCAGGGCCTCAGTGTATTGGTTGTGCTTGACCTGGTCTCCAGGTGCATCTTCCCTGTCCTTAGTGATGCCCTTCAGTTTCTCTGAGAGCTCCAGGTTACACTCTTTCTCTGCTTCCACTAGAGCTGCCATCCGTGCAGCTTCGTTCTTTGCTAGCCTGGATTCCTGGAAAGCAAATGAACACTGAGAGGCTGCAAAGTCCCCATCTAGATTAGGAGCCCTAAGGTCCAGGGACAACTGATGAGTTTGGGAAGGAAAATAGGGAGAGAAAAGATGGATGGCAGTAGGCAGGGAAGTAGGGAAAGAGGTAAAAGAGGGTCCTTAGCCCTGGTCCTTTGAACTCCTACTCACCTCTTGCAGAATCTGGATCTTATTCTCTAAGAGCTCGTAAACATGCTCTGTCTCCTGCTGTCTCTCCTCAAACTGGCGCCGGAGCTCAGCTTCATTACGGCTGTTTAGATTTTCCACATCAGCCCTAAAACCGTAGAGTGTTAGCCAGTCAGAGCCAGACATAGTATGGTATAAAGTAGCAAGTGGACCCAATAAGGTTGTTTTAGTAACTCCGGGTCACATTGATGAGAAGCAAAAGGAAGCCTTTTATCATCTGTAATTACTGGCTGCTAACCAGAAGATAGGCAGTTTGAATCCACCAGCCACTCCTTGGAAACCCTATGAGGCAGTTCTACTCTGTCCTATAGAGTTGCTATGAGTTGGAATCTACTGGATAGCAATGGGTTTGGCTTTTTGGTTTGAATTATCTGTGGAATCCCTCTTTCCAACCTCTTCAGGTAATCTTTTAGTAACTCCAATTTTTTGTTGCTTGCCAATCAGAATATATTGGACTCCCTAAAAAAAGACCACATTTACTGGTCTTACAGAGACTGGAGAAACCCCAAGAGCATGGCCCTGGATACCCTTTTAACTTAGTACTGAAGTTACACTTGAGGTTCACCCTTCAGCTAAAGATTAGACAGACCCATAAAACAAAACGAGACTAAATGGGCATACCAGCCCAGGGGCAAGGGCAGGAAGTCAGGAGGAGACAGGAAAGCTGGTAATGGGGAACCCAAGGTCGAGAAGGAGAGTGTTGACGTGATGTGGGGTTGGCAACCAATGTTACAAAAGAATATGTGTATTAATTGTTTAATGAGAAAGTAGTTTGCTCTGTAAACCTTCGTCTAATGTGCAATTAAAAAAAAAAAAAGAATATATTGGACTCCCTAGGGGCTTCATTATTGCTACAGCTTGAAGAGGAAGAATTTTCATTTGTAAGGCAGGTAATTCATCAAGTGGTTGAGAACTCAGCATCTTCAATGGACTCTTCAATTTAGACTGCTTTTCCAAAGTGCTTTGCTAGTCCCTTGCCTTTTTTACTATTTGACTTTAAAGTGTCCCTTCCATTTATGTTGCTGGGACAGGATATCCATTTGGATACTCACAGAAATACTCACCTCCTTTACAGTAAGTAATAATAGCATATAGTCCTGCATCTGGGTTATCTACCCAGAGTTCTACAGCTTTCCCCTGGTCCTATGTAGAGAACAGACATTTCATCTATGGAAGCTTATGCTTCTGGCTGCACCTTGCTTCTCTGGTGTCCCTAGGAATGAATGTCCAAGCACTAGCATGGAGGGGGTCAGGTGTCACCAACTTATTTATAGCTAAGAACAGCTGCCCTTGGATGTCTGAGGATTAGAAAATTTTGGGCAGTATCAGGAGCTGAATGATCTTAATTCTGGTTTGATTGTGTTGCTGTTTCAAGCCATTTGTTGGAAACCACAGACCATCTTCTTATTCTCAGGACAGAGAACAATACTGAACATCTGTAGCCTCAGGATAAATCAAAGCTGCTCTATCTAAGCCCAGTGGGACTTTAAAATTTGGCTCAGGAGGTTGTGTCCATTGAGACCAAATGGGGCTTCCCTAAAGATTATAGGATTTTTTGGTTGACAGTGGACACTATTCAGTCCCATCCCAGAGGCTCCTATATTTATCTTGAGCTCCTTTGTTATTATACAGCCTTTTGGGAGTAGGAGGGTCTTGCTTAAGGGAATAACCCAAGAATGCTAAATCGGCAGACCTTAGGAATAGACTTTGACTCCATAGTCAACTCCATATTCCCTGATAAGTGCAATAAATAACAGCTAGCTAGAATCTCTAGAGAATGAGGATTATTGATTTTTAGGATAACTCAGTTAACTAGGAACCCATGATTTAAGAGGCTACAGCTGTTGTGACGTCAAAAGAGCCTTGAACTTGATATCAGAAGGTGTGGGCTCTGCCCCTTACTTGAGAAGATTTTAACTCTCTGTATCTTAGTTTTCTCATTTGTAAAAATAAGTTGAGGGAACATAATTTTTTTTAAAGAAACATTACATAAGCATCAAAATTTATTACTCAATCATAAGTTTTCCTAAAATCTATTAGCTCACTTTAATGCCTTAGTAAGTGTTCACTTATTCCAGCATATGGTGAATAATTATGTCTGGTTTTGAATATTCTGATCTTGCTGGGTTGTCATCCTAAATATCAAGAAATACTACAGACATGGAAGAAATGCCAGATCGGATTGAATGTATACTGATCCAAAGGATATAATATAAAATTATTTTTAATAACAGTTTTAATAAGAATATTTTTCATTTAAAATTAATTTTTTTAATTTTAAAAGCTATAAATTATAAAAGTAACGTTTTAACAACACAAAAATATATAAAGAAAAAAATGAATCTCCACTCCCCTCACACAAACTCCAATCTCACTCCCTTAATGTAAACAAGATAAAAGAGTTTGGTGTATAACCCTGTAATTTTCTTTCTATGCATAATCAAGCAAACCCCTACACACATAGAAATGATTGTCGTGACCATATGGGACTTATACTGTAAACATCACCCAGCACTTCTCCCCCTTATGTAATCTATCAAGGACTTCCTGCCAGGACATGAGTATAGAGCTTTCTTTTTAATAACTGCATAGTATTCCACAGTATAGGCATACCAAAACTTATTCAATCAGTGCCCTATTGATAAGTTGTTTCTAGCTTTTTGCCATTACAAATAATGATGCAGTAAATATCCTTATACATGTATCCTTTTACGCTAGTGCTTTTCTTTACAAGGGATAGATTCCTCCTAGGGATTATCTGATCAAAGACCGTGTTTATTTTTAACTTTAATAGGCGGCTCCATATACCAAAAAGGGGTCACTATTCACTCTCTCACTAGCAGTGTATAAGTACCATTATCCCCAAATTCTATGTCAGTCTTTGATGTTATTAGCTGATTGATTGATAATCCCTGATAAAGCTTATTTGCATTTGTCACTTTCTACTAAAAGTATTAGAGTTAATTGTGTTTCCTGGTTAGTTGAATGCTGTTTAATAGGAAGTTTACAGTCTTAGGTGTGGTGCATATAACAATCGTTGGCAAGATCTATCTGATTTAGTAACGGAGAACCCAAGGGAAAGAAAACCAAAGCCCATTGTTGTAGAGTCTATTCTGACTCATACCAACCCTATAGGACAGAGTAGAACTGCCCTATAGAGTTTCCGAGGCTGAAATCTTTACGGAAGCAGACAGCCCCATCTTTCTCCTGTGGAGTGGCTTTTGGTTAGCAGCTGAGTGCTTAACCATTACAGCACCAGGGTTCCTTAAAGGAAAGAAGGTACATGAAAATCTATTGTTTCAGTTCCTGGTTGACATAACATTCAAATGCCATAAGAGTGGTTAAGAAAGACACTCAGCTAAATTCTTCTTAGAATTTGGTTCCAAATCTATTGCTCTCAGATTAGTGAGCCACTCTTTGAAAAAGGGTCAGAGCTCATCTAGTTCAAATTCAACTCACCATGTTTTATCCAGATCTTGTTTCTTGTCCTGGAGTTCTCGTTTCAGGCTCTCTACTTCAACCTTCAGCTCAATATTCTGAAAAGCACATAGGTACTAATCATTATTAACCGCACAGGCCCTGAATCCTGGAACCAGGTTCCTATCTGAGTTTTGCCTTGGTCGACAGCCTCTCCTCTCATCCCAGCCCTCTTCATGGCCCTTGACAGATATGGGCACTCAGCTGAATCAGCAACCTGTCAAGCACAAATGAACTGTACAGCTTCAGGATTTCTCCTGAACTACTTATCCAGTCTCCCAACCTGTTCTTCGCTGTCCCTAGATCATGAACTCACTAATTCCAGCATATCATGAATCACTGCATCTAGTTTTGAGCATTCTGATCTGACTGGGTTGTCATGCTAAATATCAAGAAATACTATTTACATGGAAGAAACGACAAATTGAACTAAATGTATACTGATCCCAGGGTACAATCTAAAAAGTACTTGCTAACTCTCAAAAGCTTTTAAGGACACAGTTTATATTAAAACAATATTTCTTACTAATAACAATATTTCTTACTAATACTGAAGACCAAATTGCTATATAAGTATATTTTAAACATACTTTTTTATATAAAGAAATACATTGTGAATATTTTCAGAAACAATACTTTGCCTTTATCATAAAGTTGGATTTTCAGAAACTGGATTTGCTTAAGGTGAAAGGTCTCTAATGGTAAATCTATGCAGGGAGCAATTAACTTTTATTGAGGTGAGGCAGCAACAGATAAGACTTGATGAATAGAAGAAGGAAATAAATATGTTCCAAATGAAGCAAAGTATGAACAAAGATGTGGTGAGGTGACTGGGCATTAAGTGTTCAGTGCTTGGTGTGTGGTAAGGAATGGTGGGAAATCAATATAGAAAATAGTTTTCAAGTAGCTTGTGGTCATGCTAAGAAGACTGGATAATAATCAGTGGAGAACAAGGAATCATCGGAGAGTGTTAGCTAAAACATCACCATGACCAGATCTGGGTTGAGAAAAGAATGGATTAGTTAGGAGGCAACTGACCAGAATAGGGATGAGACTGTGTGAGGCCAAAGAAGTACAGAGAGAAAGACTAAAAAGACATTTCAGAGGCAAAATCCATACAGCTTGCTAACTTTTGAGAGATGCAGTTCAAACTAGAGGGAGGAGCAAAAATGATGCTAAGATTCATAGCATGTTGGTGGTAATACATACTATTAATGAAATTAGGGAACAGAAAAGGATGAGTGGGTTTGTAAGGAAATCTCAAGAGGAGTCTATAAATATTAGTTGAAGGATCACTATATTTCAGACTCAGAGCTGAGTGTACAAAGATGAATGAGTCCTTTTGCTGATGAAGTCCATGTCATAGTATTAAGCAGGTTGAATTCTATTAATTAAAAAGAGAAGAAGACTTGGAGACTTCTGGAAAAATGGCGCTGTAGGCAGAAGCACCATGCCGTCCCTCAACAGCAAAGATCCGAAAAACTAAGCTGAACAGAGAAAACAACAATCCTGAAAACCTAACACATCAAATGAAGAGACAAAGAACTCAGCCAAGCACCAAATGGAGTGAGAAAACTGACGGAGAATGGAGAGCGAGGAGAGACTCATGCAGAGGTCCCCTACCAGCTAACGCAGCGTGGATCCGCCATCTTGGACTCATATCGGAGACCAGCAAACGGTGGTATGAGAAAGCAGCTTCACGGAGCTTCAAGTGGGAGACAAAACAACCGGTAATTTGCAATATACGCTTTCCCACCCCACCCCCTTCTTCACCCCCACTCAGCCTCCTCTGCTTCCCGCAGCCACAATCTCTTGTCCGGGAAACACCAGCTGCTTGGATTCCACACACCCGAACGGGCCGGCTCTCTGAGTGCCATTTGTTGGCTGCTGGGTATTACTTTTTTCCGCTTCTTTTGATTTCTTCCTTGCCTCTCACCACCTCCCCCTCCTTTCGCTCAAATACCTGGCTCCGTGCACCATCTTTGCTTCTTCCTGAGGGGCTGCAGAGGTCCAGTAATTTGTGATATATGCTTTTCCACTCCCTACCCTTCTTCACCCACACTCGGCGCCCTCTGTTTCCTGCGGTCACAGTCTCTTGTCTGAGAAACACCGGCTGCTTGGATTCCACCAGCCCACACTAGCTGGCTCTCTGAGTGCCATTTGTTGGCTGCTGGTGTTGCTTTTTTTCTGCTTCTTTTGATTTCTTCATTGCCTTTCACCACCTCCCCCTCCTTTCGCTCAAATACCTGGCTCCGTGCGCCATCTTTGCTTCTTCCTGAGGGGCTGCAGAGGTCCAGTAATTTGTGATATATGCTTTTCCACTCCCTACCCTTCTTCACCCACACTCGGCGCCCTCTGTTTCCTGCGGTCACAGTCTCTTGTCTGAGAAACACCGGCTGCTTGGATTCCACCAGACCACACTAGCTGGCTCTCTGAGTGCCATTTGTTGGCTGCTGGTGTTGTATTGCCTTTCACCACCTCCCCCTCCTTTCACTCAAATACCTGGCTCCGTGCGCCATCTTTGCTTCTTCCTGAGGGGCTGTGGAGCTCCGTTCGAGTGTGGACCTGCTTCCCGGTATGGGCTGCCGCGCTGGTGGGATCCCGGGGCTTTTGTTTGTTTGTTTGTTTTGAATTATTTGTTTCTTTTCTTTTCCTTTTCTTGAGTTGGGAGCCCTTTCTGGCCAGGCAGTGCTGCGTGGCAAGGAGACTACCCCCTCGGCTTGCACAGACATGCAGAGGGATCCCTGAGGGCATTTCTTTTTTCGTTGTTTTTTTTTTTTTTCTGTTTTTTGGGGGGCTTTTCTTGTTGTTGTTTTTTTTAATTTGTTTTGTTTTATTTTCCGATTTTATCTTTCTTTATTACTCAGTTTCTCGTCTCTCTATATCTTCCTTCTCTTTCTGTTCCCTGAATACCTGCCATTGTATACCTCTACGCCTTCTAGCCAGGCTGTACTGCAACCCCTGAGAGCGACTTCCCCAGACCTCATAGCTGCACCGGTGGGATCCCTGGGAACTTTGCAGTTCTTTAACCTGTCCGATATTTATTTATTCATTCTTTTCTTCCTCTTCCCTTTCTGTTTTTCTCCATTTAATAGTCTCTTATCTCTCCACTCTAACGGCAAACTAACCTAGCATTCTTTTTTCTTTCTTTGTATGTTTTTGGCTCCTGTTCCTCTCTCCTCTCTCCCATATCCATCTAAGCTCCACACATAACAATCTCCCCACTACATCCTGCCTTCCTACACCGTGCACTTAACATCACACCACCAAGCAGCACAGGCACAACCTACTGGAACCTGCCCTGCACTGATTACCAACCTGCCCTGGGGTCTGTAGTAAGTGCCACAAACAACCAATCCCAGTAACTCCTCTTCAGCTAGACCTGCCCTGCCGTACCATATCTGAGTGACTGACCCTGCCAATTGGAGAAGGAGGTGAAAAGTATTGTGCCCACAAATGAGCAAACAACAAAGAACACACAGTCTGCCTGCTCAGACATAGTCAAATTAAAAAAAAAGGGGGGGGGGTACGAAACAAACAAATCTAAAATCAATAAATGAGAAAAATAACTACTGAACGCCCCTAAGACAGCAGACAATATCAAAACTTTTACAGAAACAGGACAGGATGGTTCCAGTAGGCATCCAAAATAAAACACCAGATGACATTCCAGTGGAAGAAAATGCACTAGAACTACCTGATAGGGAATTCAAATCTCTAATACTCACAATTCTCTAAGAGCTGAGGCAAAAAGCTGACAAACATGAGGAAAAAATAGACAAATTCATGCAAAATACAGACAAAAAATTGGAAGAATTCAGGAAAATAATGCAGGAACAAAATACCAAAATAAATTCACAACTAGAAATTATACAAAGACAACAATGAGAAATCCAAAAGATAAACAACAAGATTTCAGAAATGGATGGTGCCACAGAAGGGCTGAGAAGCAGATTTGAAATGGTGGAAGACAGGATCAGCGGAATTGAAGACAAACACTTGGATACAACTCTGTTTGAGGAAAACTCAGAAAAAAAAACAAAGAAAAATGAAGAGCCCCTGAGAGTTATGTGGGATACAATCAAAAGCAAAAATCTTCGAGTGATTGGAATTCCAGAAGAGGGGGAGAAAACAGAAAACACAGACAGAATCATTGAAGAACTCCTGACAGAAAACTTCCCCAATATCATGAAAGATGAAACACTGGCCATCCAAGAAGCTTAATGAACCCCATATATGAGAGACCCCAAAAGAAAATCACCAGGGCATATCATAATCACACTTGCCAAAACCAAAGACAAAGAATCCTGAGAGCAGCTCGTGAAAAACAAGAAGTCACATACAGAGGAGAAACAATAAGCCTAAGTTCAGATTATTCAGCAGAAACCATGCAGGCAAGAAGGCAATGGGATGACATATGTAAAATCTTGAAAGAAAAAAATTGCCAGCCAAGAATAATACATCCTGCAAAACTGTCGTTCAAATTTGATGGTGAAATTAGGTCATTTCCAGATAAACAGAAACAAAGGGAATATGTAAAAGTCAAACCAAACTTACAAGAATTATTAAAGGGAGTTCTTTGAACTGAGGACAAACAACTTCAGCTCACAGGCAGAATCTAGGACGCAGGATCCTACCAGCCAGATACCAACATAGGACTATCCAAAACCAAAAGAAATACAACAGGGAATCAGAGTAGTTAATCAGTAAATGACAACCACATCAAAACAATAAAAGACGGAATAAATGGCATAGGTATAGAACCTTTTAATGGAGAGGAAGGCAAGGCAATACCAAGTAATGGTAGACTGCTTCAAACTTAGAAAGATAAGGGTAAAATTCATGGTAACCACAAAGAAAGTTAACAAACATACTCATTAAAAAAAAAAGAGGAAAAACATAAAGTCTCAGCAAAAACAAAACCTACAAAAACAAAAGAAATGAAAAAAAAATCCACAAACAAAACTAACTCAGCACAAGAGAGTAAGAAGAACAGAGAAAACTTCAGCACCACAAAAAAAGCACTACAAAATGACAGCAACAAACTCACATCTATCAACAATTACACTGAATGTAAATGGACTCAATGCACCCATAAGCAGATGGAGAGTGACAGAATGGATAAGAAAACAGAAGCCATCAATATGCTGTCTACAAGAGACACACCTTAGAAACAAAGATGTGAATTTATTAAAACTCAAAGGTTGGAAAAAAATATATCAAGCTAACAACTACCAAAAAAGAGCAGGAGTGGCAATTCTAATCTCAGATAAAATAGACTTTAAAACAAAATCTACAATAAAAGACAAAGAAGGACACTATATAATGATTAAGGGATGATCCATCATGAAGACATAACCATAATAAATATCTACGCACCCAATGACAGGGCTCCAAACGACATAAAACAAACTCTAACAACCTTGAAAAGAGAAATTGACAGTTCCACAATAATAGTAGGAGACTTCAACACACCACTCTCAGTAAAGGACAGAACAACTAAGAAGAAACTCAGCAAAGATACAGAAGACCTAAAGGGCACAGTCAGCCAACTTGACCTCATAGACATACGTAGAACACTCCATCCAACCGCTGCAAAGCACACATTCTTTTCCAATGCACATGGAATGTTCTCCAGAATAGACCACATCTTAGGCCACAGAGCAATCCTCAAAAAGATCCAAAACGTTGAGATAATTCAAAGTATCTTCTCTGACCACAATGCCATCAAGTAAGAAATTAACACTAGAAAGAGCAAGGAAAAAAAATCAGTTACATGGAAACTGAATAATACCCTGCTTACACATCACTGGGTAATAGAAGAAATCAGAGATGGAATGAAAAATTCCTAGAATCAAATGAGAATGAAAACACATCATACCAAAACCTTTGGGACACAGCAAAGGCAGTCCTCAGAGGACAATTTATAGCAATAGATGCACATATCAAAAAAGAAGAAAGGCACAAAATCAAAACATTAACTACAGAACTCAAACAAATAGAAAGAGAACAGCAAAAAAAGCCCACAACCACCAGAAGAAAGGAAATAGTAAAGATCAGAGCAGAAATAAATGAAATAGAGAACAGAAAAACAATAGAAAGAATCAACAAAACCAAAAGTTGGTTCTTTGAAAGAATCAACAAAATTGACAAACCACTGGCCAGACTGACAAAAGAAAAACAGGAGAGGACACAAATAACCCAAATAAGAAATTAAATGGGGGACATTACAACAGACCCAAATGAAATAAAAAGGATTATAACAGAATATTATGAAAAACTATACTCCAACAAATTTGAAAACCTAGAGGAAATGGATAAATTTATAGAAACACACAGCCTACCCAAACTACAACAAAGTGATGTTGAAAATCTGAACAGACCCATAACAAGAGAAGAGATTGAAAAGGTAATAAAAAAAACTCCCAACCAAAAAAAGCCCTGGCCCAGACGGCTTCACTGGAGAATTTTACAAAACATTTAGAGAAGAGCTTGTACCAGTACTACTCAAGCTATTTCTGAGCATAGAGGAGGAAGCAACACTTCCGAATTCATTCTATGAAGCCAGCATAACACTGATACCAAAACCAGTCAAAGACGTCACAAAAAATGAAAATTACAGACCTATATCTCTCATGAATATAGATGCAAAAATTCTTAACAAAATTCTAACCAATAGAATTCAGCATCATTTAAAAAAAATAATCAACATAATAAAGGGCATCTATGCAAAACCAATGGCCAACATCATTCTTAGTGGAGAGAGGCTGAAAACATTCCCCTTGAGAACAGGAACAAGACAAGGATGCCCTTTATCACCACTCCTATTTAACATTGTGCTGGAAGTTCTAGCTAGAGCAATAAGACAAGAAACAGAAATAAAGGTCATCCAAACTGGTAATGAAGAAGGTAAACTGTCCCTGTTTGCAGATGATACGATACTATACATAGAAAACTCTAAAGACTCCACGAGAAATCTACTGGAACTAACCGATTAAGCAGAGTAGCAGGATACAAGGTAAACATTCAAAAATCAGTTGGATTCCTATACACCAATAAGGAGAACGATGAAAAGGAAATCAGGAAAACAATACCATTTATAATAGCCCCTAAAAAAATAAAATACTTAGGAATAAATCTGACCAGGGATGTAAGAGACCTATACAAAGAAAACTACAAAAACACTACTGCATGAAACCCAAAGGGATCTACATAAATGCAAAAACATACCATGCTGATGGATAGGCAGACTCAACATTGTGAAAATGACAGTTCTACCCAAAGCAATTTACAAATACAACGCAATCCCGATCCAAATACCAACAACATTCTTCAAAGAGATGGAAAAACTAATCATTAACTTTATATGGAAAGGGAAGAAGCCCCAAATAAGTAAAGCATTACTGAAGAAGAAGAATAAAGTTGGAGGACTCACACTACCTGACTTCAGAACCTACTATACAGCTACAGTAGTCAAAACAGCCTGGTACTGGTACAACAACAGATACATTGACCAATGCAACAGAATTGAGAACTCAGATGTAAATCCATCCACCTACGGTCACCTGCTCTTCGACAAGGGCCCAAAGTCCATCAAATGGGGAAAAGACAGTCTTTTTAACAAATGGTGCTGGCAAAACTGGATACCCATCTGCAAAAAAAATGAAACAGGACCCATACCTCACGCCGTTTACAAAAACTACTTCAAAATGGATCATAGACCTGAATATATAGCCTAAAACTATAAAGTTCATAGAAAAAAAAATAGGACCAACACTTCAGGCCTTAATACACAGCATTAACCGGATACAAACCATAACCATCAACACACAAACCCCAATAGATAAGCTAGGTAACTGGGATCTTCTGAAAATCAAACACCTATGCTCTTCAAAAGACTTCACCAAAAGAGTAAAAAGAGAACCTACAGACTGGGAAAAAATTTTTGGACAGTACAATTCAGACAAAGGTCTAATCTCCATAATCTGCAAGAAAATCCAACACCTCTACAACAAAAAGACAAATAATCCTATTAAAAAATGGGCAAAGGAAA
Source organism: Dugong dugon (assembly GCA_030035585.1). Taxonomy (NCBI): domain Eukaryota; kingdom Metazoa; phylum Chordata; class Mammalia; order Sirenia; family Dugongidae; genus Dugong; species Dugong dugon. The sequence goes on from CM057462.1 coordinate 162,444,593, forward strand.
TGAACAGACACTTCACCAAAGAAGACATTCAAATGGCCAACAGACACATGAGGAAATGCTCGCGATCACTAGCCATTAGAGAAATGCAAAGTAAAACCACAATGAGATATCATCTCACCCCAGCATTACCGGCCCGAATCAAAAACACTGGAAATACCAAATGTTGGAGGGGCTGCAGGGAGATCGGAACTCTTATGCACTGCTGGTGGGAAAGCAAAATGATACAACCATTTTGGAAAATGATGTGGCACTTCCTCAGAAAGCTAGAAATAGACATACCATTCGATCCAGCAATCCCATTCCTATGAATATATCCTAGAGAAATAAGAGTCATCACTCGAATAGACATATGCACACCTATGTTCATTGCAGCATATAGCAATAGCAAAACGTTGGAAACAACCTAGATGACCATCAACAGATGAACGGATAAACAAACTATGGTACATACACACAATGGAGTACTAGGCAACGAGAAAGAAGAACAATGAATCTGTGAACCATCTCATAACATGGATGAAACTGGAGGACATTATGCTGAGTGAAATTAGTCAATCACAAAAGGACAAATATTGTATAAGACCTCTATTGTAAAAACTCATGAAAAAATTCACACACAAAATGTAACAATCTTTGTTGGTTACCAGGGATGGGAGGGGGGGGGGAAATACTAAATAGACAATAGATAAGTGGTATCTTGGGTGAAGGGTGAGACAGTACACAATACAGTGGAAACTAGCACAACTTGTACAAGGAAAGGTCATGGAAGCCCCATAGACACATCCAAACTCCCTGAGGGACTGAATTGCTGGGCGGAGGGCTGTGGGGACCATGGTCTCGGGGAACATCTAGCTCAGTTGGCATAACACAGTTTATAAAGACAATGTTCTACATTCTACCTTGGTGGGTAGTGTCTGGGGTCTTAAAAGTTTGTGAGCGGCCATCTAAGATACTCCAGTGGTCTCATCCCTTCGGGAGCAAGGGAGAATAAAGAGAACAGGATACAAGGAAAAGATTAGTCCAAAGGACTATTGGACCACAGCTACCAAGGCCTCCACCGGACTGAGTCCAATACAGCTAGATGGTGCCTGGCTTCCACCACTGACTTCTCCGACCAGGATCACAACAGAGGGTTCTGGACAGAGCTGGAGAAGGATGTAGAACATAATTCTAACTCACAAAAAAAGACCAGATTTACTGGCCTAAAGGAGACTGGAGAAACCTCGAGAGTATGGCTCCCAGACACCCTTTTAGCTCAGTGGTGAAGTTATCTCCAAGGTTCAGCCTGGGAGTGGACAGCCCCGTAAAACCAAATGGGACTAATGAGGTACAGTAGTCCAGTGACAAGGGCCAGAAGGCAGAAGGAAACAAGGAAGCTGGTGATAGGGAACCCAAGGTTGAGTAAGGATATTGTTGATGTGTTGTGAGATTGTTAACCATTGTCATAGGGCAACATGTGTAGTAACTATTAAATGAGAAACTATTTTGTTCTGTAAGCCTTCATCTTAAGTGAGAACAGCAGAACAATTGGAAGAGTGAAGTCAATGTCACTGAACTGCGCATGTAGAAATTTTTGAAATGGTGTATCTTTGGCTATGTGTATTTTCACCAAAAAAAAAAAGGTTGAGAAGTTAGAGGGTTGACATGTTGTGGGGTTGTTAACCAATGTCATAAAACAATATGTGTACTACTGTTTCATGAGAAACTATTTGTTCTGTAAGCCTTCACCTGAAGTGCAATTAAAAAAAAAAAAAAATGAAGAAGACTTCAGGTTAAAGGTTGGCAAACTGAAGGTATATTGGCTGAAGTATGGAAAGGAATGGTAGGAAGGATTTTACTCTACTATTGCTACAAGGAGCACTGGTGGCATAGCAGTTAAAGCACTCAGCTGCTAACTGAAAGGTTGGCAGTTTGAACTCACTAGCCGCTTAGCAGGAAAAAGATGTGGCAGTCTGCTTCCATAAAGATTTACAGCCTTGGAGACCCTATGGGGCAGTTCTACTCTGTCCTATAGAGTTGTTACGAGTTGAGATCGACTCAACAGCAATAGGGTTTTTGTTGTTGTTATTGCTACATAACATCCACGAATACCCAAATTTCCCAGAGTCCAAGGCAACACACTGTACCAGGGTAACTCCTATCACACTTTGAAGATGTTTCATAACCCACCTTCTCATGCAGAGTGGAAGAAGCCCCAAGAATACGAATTGGGAAAAGTAGAAACCTGGTTAGAGATATTTGAGAGTACTTAGAATTAAATAATTAATTACTTTGAGAATTTGGGATTGGAAGGAAGTTGGATTCAAGGTACTTTAGGTCACATTGCTAGTGTGTTTCCAGTTAACATATTGGAAGGAATGGTTAATCCTCTCAGAAGGCAACAGTAGGTGCTTCTGGCTTGGGACAGAGCATAGATTGAGGTCAGACAAAATTAGAATATCTTAACTTCTCCAATGCTTACACTATAGCGTATAAGAAGAAAATGATAGCCAGGTCTTTAATTTTATTTATTAACACCTCTTATTTTGTGAACACTAAATAGAGTTTTAAATAAATTTAGCACATAAAAATATTACAGACAGCCAATTAAATTTGAATTTCAGATAAAAATGAATAATTAGTTTTAGTATAAGATTGTCTATGCAATATTTTATTTATCTGAAATTCAAATTGAATTTCATCCTGTATTTTATCCGGCAATCCTAACACCAAACGATTAGCAAATGGCAGCAAAGCATTTTCAATTTTTTATGAGAAGGTCTTAGTTATCTAGTGCTGCTGTAACAGAAATACCACAAGTGGATGGCTTTAACAAAGAAGAATTTTATTCTCTCACTGTCCAGTTAGCTACAAGTCCAAATTCAGGGTGTCAGCTCCAAGGGAACGCTTTGTCTTCTCTATCGGCTCTGGAGGAAGGTTTGTATCATCAATCTTCCCTTGGTCTGGAAGCTTCTCTGTGCAGGAACCTCAGGTCCAAAGGATGCACTCTGCTCCTGGCACTGCTTTCTTGGTGGTATGAGGTTCCCATGTGTCTCTGCTCACTTCTCTTTTTTATATCTCAAAGAGATTGGCTTAAGACACTATCCAATCTTATAAACCTCATCAGTATAACTGCCACTATTCCATCTTATTAGAGCATAATGATTGAGTTTACAACACATAAGGAAATCACATGAGACTACAGAATGGTACACAATCATACAATACTGAGAATTATGACCCAGCCAAGTTGACAGATATTTTTAGGGGACATGATTCAATCCATGACAGAGGAGAAGACCTCAGATCCCTATATCATTCCATGGCCTCCAACTGATCAATCAGTGAAATGGAGATTTTAATGAGCAGTTACTATGTTACCAGCTTTGGACTCAATGCTGAGAAGAATACAAATGTCATCACAAGAAATTGATCCTTCATAGAAGTGAAGTGATATGCATTCTATCACATGGGAAGTACAGAGACAGAGCTGTTTCCTCATGTATAAAATGGAGACGATAGTGCCTTCCTCATGCTTAAACCTCCCTTATATGCATATAGGCTTGTAAGTCATAAATGAATTAATACAGTAAAAGACTTAGAACAGTGTATGGAACGTCGATACAATTAACGTAACAATTGTTATCATCATCAACATCAATAGTATTATCATCTAGGGACAGCAATTTATTTTCCATGAGACCATAATATTCAAGTGGGTTCTGTATTCAGAATATAATACTGAGAAAAAGCACTGCCGAGTTTATTATTGCTTCTCCCACCAACTGATTCCTGTTTGATCTTGGGTAAGACACTGCTAAAATTTCTCCTTTTGGAAAACAAAAATGAGTAAAAAAGAATGGGTAAAAAGTGATTAGAAATTCTCATATGAAAGAAAATGTAATCTATAATTACAAAGAATTATTATCAATGCTGTTCCTTAGACCAGGCTAACTTAGTAAATCAGGAAAATCCAAATACTTGCGAAGCCACCTCAGATAAGCCAAAAAGCTTCAGTAGGTGAAAAAAATCTCATGTTGTGAAAACATAAAAGAAGTTTCAAAATACTGGAGCTACATAAGTGACTCTGGCCAGTTCTCTGTCTCATTCCATAGCACAGGGAATCTCTTTCAGGAATAAATTGATCAACAGAAGGTCCCCTGAAGAAGTTTCTTATTACCATTTTGAATGAGAAGCCCTTGCATATTTAAGTAAAACCAAGCAGGGAATGTTAGAAGCACCATTAAACAGTCAAGAGACTCAAGCTTCAGTCAGAAAGAATTAGGTTCAAATCCTGGCTCTATCATTATATGCTGGGTAACATTCGACAAGTCATTTAATCACTCTGAGCCTCAGTTTTCTCATAAATACAGAGTGGTTGCTTTTTTTTTTTTTTTAAATGAAGATACTGATGACCATTCCACAGAGGATTTTGTGAGGATTAAACAAGACAACAAACACAACACTCCTAGAACACTGCCTTGCACACACCTGCTCAACCACCTTCATTTCTTTCCCCTTCATTCCCAGGCTAACTGGTGCCAGTCAGAGACCTCAGACCCACCAGGAACAACGTTTACATCTAGATGGAGAAAAATGGAGGACGACAAATTGTCTATCTATTATAAATCATAAATAAGAAAATGAAGTCAATACATGGATTGGTTTGGCCAAATATTCACAGATTTGAAGATTTTAGCATTTGTCTTTTCTTCATTTAAAGATAAGGAAAGTGAAACCCAGAAGGGTTACCTCTAAAGGTAAAAGCAAGAACCACATCCGGGATTCCCTTTTCTACTCTAGCATTTCAGCCCAGGAGACCAGCTCAGGAAACCTTACCCATTTTTGCCTAATTTAGTACAATGTGATAAATTACGGAGTTAGAGAAGAATGTGCTGCATGAAAGAATATATGGAGGCAGTAAGCATAGTGTTAAGGAGCTCTCAGGAGAGCTCTGAGGCTCTGAGTCTCTGAGGAGAGAAGAGGGTTTAGCCAATCACTTGCCCTCTCTAAAAGCCTCAATATCCCCATCTATCAAAGAGGGATTATAATGGTACCAATCTCATAAGGATATTAAGAAGACTAAATGAAATAACGCACAAAAAGCACATTGCACAGTGTCTGGTATGCAATAAGCATTCAAAATGTGTTAGCTACTATTAACAATAACAACAACAATAATTTACCCCATCTGGCTGGGATACTGACAGTTCTCAACCACAATTAGATATTAAACTAATATTTATGCTATTGAAATGAAAGAAAATAACTACCGCAAAGGTGGGATATCCTAGGCATCTGCACACAAACACACACCCAACCTGAACAGTCTTCCTTGTAGCTTGAGCCTTTTGAGAGAACTTGAAAGTTGAAATGAAGAGAAAGGAAAAAGAAGAGGAAAGAGAAAAAGTATAATTACTTCTCTAGGCTTTATTATATCTATGCAATCAAGTAGACAATAAGGTTGATGAGTCTCACACAGAGCTGCTAAAATAGCTTTATTCTCACGAAGTTAGATCCTATATCTTATAAGCAATTATCTCAATGGATAAAAGTAATTTCATGGCTGCTACAGAATCTTACTGCATGGAAATGCAAGTACATACCAATTTATAGCATCAAAGTCTAACCTTTCTGCAATGTCTTCTTAAAGAAAAAATCACTGCATAGTTTATCACATATTTATCCATCCTCCATGGGTAAATAATTATATGTAAATTATTAAATTCTAAGTATAACCTACCACGAGTAATTATCCACACATCTTAATTTCATGTTTGATCAATTTCAAACTGCAAAAATTGGTAAAAAAAATCTTCTATTTCCTCATCTTTGGCATTAGTGGTTGGTGGGTAAATTTGAATAATAGTCGTACTAACTGGTCTTTCTTGTAAACATGTGGATATTATCCTACCAGTGACAGTGTTGAACTTCAGGATAGATCTTGAAATGTTCTTTTTAACAATGAATGTGACACCATTCCTCTTCAATTTGTCATTCCCAGCATGGTAGACCATATGATTGTATGATTCAGAATGGTCAATACCAGTCCATTTCAGCTCACTAATGCCTAGAATATCAATCTTTATGTGTTCTATTTCATTTTTGACAACTTGCAATTTTCCTAGATTCATACTTTGTACATTCTATATTTTGAGTATTAATGGATGTTTCGCCTCATTTTGAGTCATGCCACTTTAGCAAATGAAGCTCCTGAAAGCTTTATTCCATCCACGTTATTAAGGCTGACTCTACTCTGAGGAGGCAGCTCTTACCCAGTCATATTTTGAGTGTCTTCCAACTTGAGGCCTCATCTTCCAGCACTATATCAGATAATGTTCTGCTGCTATTCATAAGGTTTTCACTGGCCAATTTTTTTCAGAAGTAGACCACCAGGTCCTTTTCCTAGTCTGTCTTAGTCTGGAAGCTTACTGAAGCCTGTCCACCATGGATGACTGGTACTTGAAATACCAGTGGCATAGCTTCCAGCATCACAGCAACATGCAAGCCACCACAGTCCAACAAACTGTGATTGGAATGCAAAAGTTGGGAACAAAGAATGATTAGTGGTTGGAAAACATGGACTTGGTGGTAGAAATGATGCCAGAGATCGCATGATAGAATTTTGCAAGACCAATGACTTCTTCACTGCAAATACCTTTTTCAGCAACATAAATGGAGACTATACAAGTAGGCCTCACCAGATGGAATACACAGGAATCAAATTGACTACGTTTGTGTAAAGAGACAATGGAGAAGCTCAATATCATCAGTCAGAACAAGGCCAGTGGCCTACTGTAGAACAGACCATCAATTACTCATAAGCAGGTTCATGTTGAAGCTGAAGAAAATTAAAAGAAGTCCATGGTAGCCAAAATACAACCTTGAGTATTTCCCACCTGAATTTAGAGACCATCTCAAGAGTGGATTCGATGTACTGAATGCTAATGACCGAATATCAGATGAGTTGTGGGATGGCATCAAGGACATCATGCATGAAGAAAGCAAAAGGTCCTTCAAAGACAGCAAAAAAAGAAAAGACCAAAGTGGGTGTCAGATGAGACTCTGACACTTGCTCTTGAACATAGAGTAACTAAAGTAAATGGAAGAAATGTTAAAGTAAAAGAGTTGAACAGGAGATTACAAAGTGCAGCTTGAGAAGACAAAAGAGAAGTATTATAATGAAAAGTTAGAAAACCAAAAGGGAAGAAAATGCTCAGCATTTCTCAAGCTGAAAGAACTGAAGAAAAAAATCAAGCCTGGAGTTGCAATATTGAAGGATTCTACACGGAAAATACTGAATCAAAACAACATGGAAGGAATACACAGAGTCACTGTACCAAAAAGAATTGGTCAACATTCAACCATTTAGGAGGTGGCATATGATCAAGAAAGGATGGTACTAAAGGAAGAAGTCTAAGCTGCACTGAAGGTATTGGTGAAAAACAAGTCTCTAGGAATTGACAGAATACCTACGGAGATGTTTCAACAAACAGATGTGGTGCTGGAGGTGCTCACTCATCTATGCCAAAAAATTTGGAAGACAACTACCTGGCCAACCGACTAGAAGAGAGCCATATTAATGCGCATTCCAAAGAAATGTGATCCAACAGGATGTGGAAATTATTGAACAATATACTTAATATCACATGCAAGCAAAAGTTTGCTGAAGATCACTCAAAAGTGGTTGCAGCAGTACATTGACAAGAAACTGTGAGAAATTCAAGCTGGATTCAGAAGAGGATGTGGAACTAGGCATATCATTGCTGATGTCAGATGGATCTTCACTGAAAGCAGAGAATACCAGAAAGATGTTTACCTGTGTTTTATTCAGCTGTGTGGATCATAGCAAAATATGGATAACATTGTGAAGAATGGGAATGCCAGACCACTTAATTGTGCTCGTGAGGAACTTGTACATAGACCAAGAGGCAGTTGTTCAAACAGAACAAGGGGTTATTGTGTGGTTTAAAATCAAATGATATATTGTATTGGGCAAATCTGCTGCAAAAGACTTCTTTAAAATGTTAAAAAGCAAAGATGTCACTTTCAGGACTAAGGTGAGCTTGACCAAAGATATGGTATTTTCAATTGCCTCATATGCATGAAAAAGCTGGACAATAAATAAGGAAGACTGAAGAATAATTGACCTTTGAATTATGGTGTTGGCGAAGAGTATTGAATATACCATGCACTGCCAGAAGAAACAACAAGTCTATCTTGGAAGAAGTACAGCCAGAGTGCTCCTTGGAAATGAGGATGGCAAGACTTCGTCTCATGTACTTTGGACATGTTATCAGGAGGGACCAGTCCCTGGAGAAGGACATCATGCTTGGTAAAATAGAGGGTCAGCGAAAAAGTGGAAGACCTTGGACGAGATGGACCGACACAATGGCTACAACAATGGGCTCAAACACAGCAATGATTGTGAGGATGGCGCAGGACTGGGCCATGCTTGGTTCTGTTTTACATAGCGTCACTATTAGTTGGAATGGACTCGAGGGTACCTAACAACAAGTGTAACCTAAGTAGCTCTCATATTAACTCTGTGTGCTTATCATATCACCAAATCTTATCATCTTTTGTCAAGATATCTAAGGGAATTTGTATACTTGAGAAAGGGTGCTGGGAAGGAAAGAGTGTCATTTTTTTTTCTGCATAACCGCAAAAGTGTATTCATCTACCTAACTTAAGGAAAAGGAGTCCTGGTAGTGCAGTGGTTAAAGTGCTTGGCTGATGACCAAAAGGTCAGAGGTTAGAACCCTTCAGCTGCTCTGCCAGAGAAAGATGTGGCACTCTGTTCCCGTAAAGATTACAGCCTTGGAAACCTTTAGAGGCAGTACTACTCTGTCCTATAGGGCCACAACGAGTCAGAATCAACTCGACGGCAAGAGGTTAACTCAAGGAAAAGTTTCAGTGATGAAGCTGAAATTAAATCATAAGAAATATAAAGTACTCATTATAATGCTGGTACCTAGAACTACTGGGCAGGTCTAATAATACTTTTATAGATTAACTGTGTTTAACCAGGCTTTCCTCATTTGCAGCTTGTTTTGGTTCAGGAAATATCACATGAGCAGAAAGTTTATTAGAATCTATTAAACAGCAATCTATGTTAAACACAGGAGTCTACTGAATTGATTTCCACCCTGATTATTTATTGCAAAGTTCAACATATGATTGGGTTAAAAGCAACCAGCAGTAAACAGTTACCTGATTTCTTTCCAAAGCTTTAGTTTAAATCTATAATTTGATCTATTGCTCATATAATTCACCATTTGGTTATCTCTTTTAAAAATAATAAGATTTTCAAATTTTTTCAACAATAGAAACCATGACACAGTGAATCTTAAAAAACTACTTTATGGAAAAAAAAAAAAAAAAAAAAAAAGCAAAATGGCTTTGCCTGATTCATATAAAAAAGATCTTAATCCAAAATGTATCCTTTCAGCATTAGATGCTGGTTATTATTCATTATATGAATGAGGTCAATAGTTTCCACACTGTCTTCCACATAATACTAATGTTCCAAAAGACATTTCTAGAGTAGAGGAGTGAGAGATTTAAATTGAAAAAATGTGGTCACAGCAAAATAAGGTTAATTAGTCTATACCAATCTTGTATGTCTTGTCCTCCACACTTCACAATATTCTTGGTGGTGAAAGAGATTTAAACATCCCATGGGGAATAACAAAGATATCTAACATGTTTTTCTTATACTCAGTATTCTTGCAATACAGTTAAGGAGACAAGGGCAAAATTATGAGGTATAGATTAAAAATGCTGAGAGAGTTTATTGATGCCTTGGAAGAAAAGCTTGGCAATCTACTTCCGAAAAATCAGCCACTGAAAACCCCATGGATCACAGTTCTACTCTGACACATATGGGGTGGCCATGAGTCAGAGATTGACTCAACAGCAACTGATAAAATATAGAGGATCAGAGAAGGTCACTATAGATAAGGAAATAAGGTATTAAGATAGAAATCTCTATATAACCCAAACATACAACTGCCATTCCATACCTCACTTACTTCTAGCATAAATATTTGATATGGTAAAGTTCTAGAACAATTAAAATGGATTTTTAAATGGGTGAGTTGTAATCGTATGTGACTTATAGCTCAACAAAGTTGTTATAAAAAAATTTTTTTGAAGAGCCTTAGGAAGTTATAATTGTTATAATTAAATGATAATTATTACTTATTAATATATATAAAGTACTTATAACAGTGTCTGGTACATAGGAACATTACCAGTATATCTGAACTACAGAGGAAAAACTACACATTGTCTTCAAACTCCTCTAACAGAGGTGATTTTTGGATATTTCAAAATTTCTTTCTAGTCTACCCCTCCTCTCCAGATCCCATGCTCACCCTAACAGGTGCACCTTTCCGCTTGCCATGATCACAGTAGCCTCATAATTGGTTTCCCCAACCCCGATCTCTCCACAGTTTTCATTTTTCCTAAAGATAGTTCTGATCAGTTCATTCCCTTTACTCAAAAAGCTTGTAATGTTTTTTTAACTGTACAGCAATTAAATCTTACACAACTGTCTTAGTTATCCAGAGCTGCTATAACAGAAATACCACAAGTGGATGGTTTTAACAAACAGAAATTTATTCTTCCACAGTTTAGAAGAAGTCTGAATTCAGGGCACTGGCTCTAAGGGAAGGCTTTCTCTCTCTGTCAGCTCTTGGGAAAGGGCCTTGTCTTTTCAGCTTCTATTTCCTGGTTCCTTGGAAATCTCCATGTGGCTTAGCATCTATCTTCCCCCATCTCTGCTTGCTTAATCTGCTCCTTTTATATTTTGTAAGAGATTGACTCAAAACACACACGACACTAATCCTGCCCATTAACATAACAAAGACAACCCATTCCCAAATGGGATTATAACCACAGGCATAGAGGTTGTGATTTACAACACATATTTTTGGGGATACAATTCAATCCATAACAACAACTAAGCCTGATAATAAAATCTATTCAAAATTTGACTTTAATCTACCTATCCAGCTTTTATGTCCCATCACACTACACCAGCCTAACTGGACTTCCCAAACATGCCTTACGCTTTCTCAGTGCCCCATCACTGTTCCCTCTTCAGCTTCACCACTAAATCCCATGTCCCTTGTGAAGCTTTACTTTCTCTCCCCATTAAAATAATTTCTTTTGACTCTGAGTTTCTATAATATCATTATTTTTGTACTTTACTGTTGACATACTGTATTATGCTTTGTATTTCTACATGTCTTATTTACCCTTTTAAATTACAAATTCCCTAAGGACAGAGAAAATGATGATGTAGTAGAAACAGCCAGGAGTTCTGGCTATTAAGCTTTTGTCTCTCATCTTTGTATTGCTGGGATAGGGATTTCCAGACATGTAGAGCCAGTTCCTGCGGAGTCAACTTTGACTCATGGTGACCCCATGTGTAGAACTGTGTTTCATATGGTTTTTAATGGCTGATTTTTTGGAAATAGATCACCAGGCCTTTCTTTCGAGGCACCTCTGTGTGAACTCCAGCCTCCAACCTTTCTGTTAGTTAAGTGTTAACCATTCGTGCCACCCAGGGACTCCTCAGGACAGGTAGGCCTAGGCTCAAATGCCACTTATTAGCTGGGTGATATACTTTGTGTAAGTTACTTAACCTCCAAGAACCTAATTTCCTCATCTATAAAACTGGAGTAAGAAGAAAATTATCTGAGGACTGTTTTGAGGAATAATAAACTAATGGAAGAAGTACAACGCTTTTAGAATGCTTTTAGAAGCAAGGATGGCAAGACTACATCTCACAGACTTTGGACATGTTATCAGGAGGGATCAGTCCCTGGAGAAGGACATCATGCTTGGTAAAGTAGAGGTCCAACGAAAAAGAGGAAGACCCTCAACAAGATGCATTGATACAGTGGCTGCAACAATGGGCTCAAGCATAACAGCGATTGTGGGGACTGCGCAGAACTGAGCGGTGTTTCGTTCTGTTGTACATAGGGTTGCTATGAGTCAGAACGGACTAGATGGCACCTAATAACAATAACAACATATAAAGTACCCAGAGCAGTACCTGATTTAAACAACTGGCAGCTATGACTAATCTGAGTCCCTCCTAGTGCCTTGTATCTATATGTGTGGTAAAAGCACTGAAATCTCATTGAATGAGTGAACCAACAAAGAAAGAAAGAACAGAGGGACAATAGGCTAGAAGTGAGATAATGATGACGGGTTTGTTGAATGAGTGAAAAGAAGATGGAATAATGCTGTGTAATTGTGTAAAAATCCTTTTATCTGGTAACTTTCATCAAAAACACAATAAAATATTTTTTAAAAACTTTTTACCTGAAACCTTTAAAAGTCCTTCTCAGCTTTAAGCTGAGATGTATTTAAGCTAGGAGATGTATTATTAACCCATTGAAGATAAAAGGCTGTATAAAAACTGAGGCATAAAAAACGAGAAGTAACTTGCCCTAGGGTGACTCTTAGTCACTAACCAAAAAAATCAAACCCATTGCTGTGGAGTCAATTCCCACTCATAGCAACTCTATAGGATAGAGTAGAACTGCCCTATGGAGTTTCCAAGAAGCATCTGGTGGATGTGAATTGCTGACCTTTTGGTTAACAGCCAAGCTCTTAACCACTACACCACCAGGGGTTCTAGCAGAATCTTAAATACAATTTAGGACTCCAGCCCTTTTCCCTTCTAGCTCTCATTCTCCCCTCTAAAAAGAGCTAAACATTCTACTCCTGTTCACTACACTGAAACTCAGAGATATTAATTAAGATCTCCAGACTTTAAAACGGACATTTTAGAGGGAATATTGAGGGTGGACCAAATACTAGATGATAATAAGGAATTATTTTTAAGTTTTGAATACAGTAATAGTATTGTGGTTATGTTTAAAAACAAAGCCTTTATCTGTTGGACTTTCTGCTGTCTTTGCAGATAGAGTTATACACGGCGACTGAGAGGTGCTGTAAGGATGGAGGAGGGAGGACAGGGAGAAGAAAGAAAGTGGGACGAGACGGATGAAAAGAACAGCAGAATGTTGGTAACCACTGAAGTTGGGTGATGGGTACATGGGAGCTCATACTATTCTCTTTATCTTTGCGTGCATTTGAAAATTTCCATAATAAAACATTAAAAGGGGCATTTTCATCACTAAAAGGTAAATGTCCATATTCTTTTTTATTTTATTATTTTCATTTGTGAAATTACCTAAACTAAGGTCATAGATAGTGAAGAACATTCTACTCCCCATAGCAGCTTCTTTCAGCCACCAGAATTATATAAAACAGTTACCATGGGTGACTTGGCATGCTCCCCAGTATATTTCCCAATACAAAAAGGTTAAAGAGAATAAATCTGCCCCTAAATACCTCTCAGACTTGGGGGACTCAGAATACAACTGAGTCTGAGTTATGGAAAGAAAAGAAGAGATGACAAAATAAACTGCAACAAAGATTATTTCAAAGTGGAATCTGCAACTTCTTTAGTTGGGCAGATTCAACTAATAAAAGCATAGTTCTCTCTCTTCACTTCTTACCAACTTTCACCATCTCTTCAACTCTCACACTGTCTCACTCGCTCTGTCTTTCTTTCTCAACCGCTCACCTTACCCAATTTGAACTGTACTGTTCGGGTCTGACTCAGGACCACCATGACATCAATCATTATCCTGCTGCTATTATTTCTGATAACCAAAGCTCTGAGTGATAGTAGTTCAAGGTGAGATAGTTTGCAAGACCCATCTAAGTCTTTGGTGATTTCACCCTATTCTAAATGCAAGGACTTCTAACTGGTTGCCACAGAGTCAACTCTGACTCACAGCAGCCCCATGTGTGCCAGAATAGAACTGTGCTCCATAGGGTTTTCAATGGCTGGTTTTTCGGAAGTAGATCGCCAAGACTTTCTTCTATGGCATCTCACTGACTTAGAAATCAATTATGTAAGTGCACTTTGAAGTTACCATGGCTTTGCCTAGCTCTCAGTCTGTGATGCCTTCTCTCCCCTTTCTAAAAGTTCTCTTCTTTAAGGTTCAGCTCAAACATCCCATCCTCTAGGAAACTTTCCCTAATCTCCCAGTCAGAACTAATAATTTCTTTCTGTTCACTCCCATTGCACTTTGTTTTTAATTAATATGACATCTACACCAGGATTCTTCTGCAAGTGAAAAAGAGTACTACCATAATTATGCCTGGACAACAGACAAAAATCAGGACTGTCCTGAGTAAACCATGACTTGTGGCCATCCAACGTCTATAGCTAGCATAGGACTCACCTCATTCTGCCTCGTATTAAAGTTAGTTATTTAAAATGCCTGACTCCTCCTCTAGGTTTTAGTGCCTAGAAAAGTGCTTTTCCCTCTGTAGCTCAAAGTACATTTTTATGGAATAAACACTTTGTCATCTGTCTTGAATTGCTAACTTAAACATTTTTGTTTTTGATATTTGTGTGTGTGTGTGCATTTCAATTAATCTCCTAGCTCCTTGAGGACAAGGACTATGTCTTACGCTATTTTATATTCCTCACAACATGCTGCTGAACTAAGAGCAGGCACTCAAAACAAGAAAAGAAGAAAAAAAAAAAAAAAAAAGCTCAACAGCATGCATTCATTAATAAAACCAGCAAGCATTTTTTGGAAATTAAAGGTTGCCAAAACCAAAGTGGTTTTCTTGACATCAGATTCCTTGGCCTCAAGGAGTTCTCAGTGTAATAGAGGTGGGTCAGGGTCCAAAACCAAACCAAACCCATTGCTGTCAAGTCGATTCCACCTCATATCAAGCCTGTAGGACAGAGTAGAACTGTCCATAGGGTTTCAAAGGCTGTAAATCTTTACAGAAGCAGACTGCCATATCTTTCTTCCACGGAGTAGCTGGTAGGTTCGAACTACTGACCTTTCCATTAGCAGCTGAGCACTTGACCACTGCACCACCAGGGTTCCTTGTGGGTCAGTGTCAGTGGGTGGCAAAGGAAAGCAGCTCTGTATCTCTGCAAGATGGCAGAAAATGAGTCAGAGATGAACAGGCCTTCCACAGAAGAGTTTTTATTTGGGACAAAAATAAATATTGCAGGATCTCACTTTAAAACAATTCTGTAAACTATATTGTTATAAACTGTAGAAATACAAAAAGAAATCATTTAGCAGGAGGAAAGAGTCTCAAATTATTGTGCGGAGACCCTCATCCAATTCCTGACTGTTCACCTCAGATGAATTAGTAACTCTCAGTGAATGGGTTTTATCCTGTAATCTTTTCATTTTACTTTTTGTATGCTGAGTGAATTTTTTTCCCCAGGCTTCTTTGATACTTTTGAGGCAAGGCTCTAGCTATATAACACAGGGTGAGGTGCTGAGTGTTTTCACAAAGGATTCTATCCTGACCAAGAGGCAAGGGGCTGGTCTATGCACAATCCCTAGAAATACATTTTAGTAGCTCCCAAGTGAGTTCTTTTATAGATGAAGTTTCTCTCCATATACTTAGTTTTGGAGCAAAACTAGAACACTAGTGGGTCTAAATATCTGTGTGACCTGACACTAGCCAGTTGCCATCAAGTCAATTGGGACTCATGATGACCCCATGTGTGTCAGAGTAGAGATTTTAATGGCTGATTTTTGGAAAGTAGATCCCTAGGCCTTTAATCTGAGGTGCCTCTGGGTAGACTCGAACCTCCAACTTTGCAGGTAACTGTGGAGAGCATTAATCATTTGCACCACCCAGGGACAAGTCACTACAAAAGCTTTCTATTTTTATGCAGTCGTAGCTCCAAACATAATCTCTCCCTCTCCCTCATGAGAATTATAGTGCCACTGGCATTGTTCAACTTCTATGCTATTGTAGATACGTAGCCAGAAGGTGTTCAAATGCGAAATGTTAAGTCCTTACACCTTGGGATGGAGGAGAGATTTTATTCAGAGGTGCAATCCTTTCCTTTCTACAGATTCCGGGCTCATTGTTTCCTTCTAGTATAGTTAACTTCCAAATAGACACAAAAAATGCCCCAGCATGAGACGAGTGTCCATCATTGCCAGGGAAATGACAGCATTATTGCAGTTACCCAGGGCAGTGTCCTCAGCCTTAGTCACTAGAAGCCTGCAAGGGCAGGGTGCTCTCCTGCCAAGCCTGGTTTAGTGTCCAGTCCCCCAAACAGGTGGAAAAAAAACCAAGTGGAAAAGTTTCGGTTTATACAATATAAGAATTCTCATCCAAATGGCAAAACTCCTCTGTTCAGGTCACTGTTTTAAGCCCAACCTACATCAGTCTTTAATTGGAGCCTAAAAGAAATACCATCACTTTCTCTACCTGGTTTACCTTGATTTAGACAAACACATCCACATCTGAGTAAGCACTGAGGCCATGGATGAGTTGTAAAGAGATCAATTTGTATAGACAGATCCAGGGCCCTTCTAGTGTGTCTGTATGTGCATGTGTGTATGTGCATGTGCGTGTAGGTGGGTGTGTGTGTGTGTGAGAGAGAGAAGAGAGAGAACGCGCCCACTGGGCAGAGAACAGGGTAGCTGGTTCGTGTGATGGTAGCATTTGTTTATCCTTTTTTAAAAAAATTTTATTGTGGTGAAATATATATAACAAGAAGTTTGCCATTTTAACCATTTTTAAGTGTACAATTTATTGACGTTATATTCACCATGTTGTGCTACCATCACCACTATCTGTTTCTAAGTTTTACATCACCCTAAACAGAAACTCAACCCCTTAAGCAATAACTCCCATCGCCCCACCTCCCAAGCCCTTGATAACCACTAATAAACTTTTGTCTCTATGCATTTGCCTATTCTAAATATTTCATATAAGTGAGATCATACAACATTTGTCCTTTTGTGTCTGACATTTCACTCAGCATATTTTCAAGGTTCATCCATGTCGTAGCATGTATCAGAATTTCATTTCTCTTTATGGCTGAATAATATTCTATTGTATGTATATACTGTATTTTGTTTATCCATTCATCTGTTGATGGACACTTGGGTTGTTTCCATCTTTTGGCTTTTATGAATACAGTAATGCTGCAATGAACATTCGTGTACAAGTATTTGTTAGAGTCCCCTCTGTGGTTTTGGTTTGTATTTCCCTAGTGACTAATAACACTGAGCATATTTTCATGTATTTATTTGGCCATTCGTATATCTTCTTTGGAGAAATGTCTATTCAAATCCCTTACCCGTTTTTCTACTGGGTTGTTTGCTCATTTGTTTTTGAGTTATATATTCGGGATATTAAAGCCTTAACAAATACATAGTTCCCAAATATTTTCTCCCATCCTGTAGGTTGTCTCTTCACTTTCTTGATGAAGTCCTCTGATGCAGAAAAGTTTTTATTTTGATGATGTCCAGTTTATCTATTTTGTCATATGTTGTTCATGTTTTTGGTGTCATATCTAAGATCCCATGTCAAAAAACAAGGTCTTGAAGTTTTACCCCTATGTTTTCTTCTAAGAGTTTTATGGTTGTAGTTCTTATATTTAGGTCATTGATCCATTTTGAGTTAATTTTCATATATGATGTGAGGTATGGATTCAACTTCATTCTTTTGCATGTGAAGATCCAGTTGTCCCTATTCTTTTTTTTTCCATCAAATATTTACTGAGCATCTACTTTGTATGGGCAAAGCACTGTGATAGGTACTAGAAGGAGCAAGACAGACACAATCACAGCCCTTAGTGAGTTTATAGCCTAGGGGGCAATTAAACAGATGATTAGAGTAGAATGTGGTAAACAGAAGAGAGCCCAGAATCAGATATCTACATCTGAATAAAAATGCACACAAGTGGTAGATAAAAATAGCAGCAGATTCATCCTGTAACTACTCCTCAAAGAGACTCTTAGACCCAACACATGGTATATCATAATGTGTGTTGCTTTGACTATCAGTTCTTCAGTTCTAGTCTTTTAGGAAGCAGAGATATAAATCTAAAGCCACAACACAGCCAACAGAAAATAAACTATCTGGTACTTAGGGCAGCAGTATGGTACCATGCAGAGAGTGCAGACTTTAAAATTAAACCTGCATTCAAATACCAGCTCTCTCACACTCTATAATGTTGAACCATATAAACTGCAGATATTCAACCATTTTGTTACCTACAAAAATAGCAGTTCCACATAGTTCACTCTGTAATTTATAGGTAAATCACTTAAGCTAAGTTTCAATTCCTTCAAGGTGATAATTATTTTTTTAGTGGTGCTAATATTTCTATCTTTCAGGGATATTGTGAAAATTAAATGAGAACCTATAAATGAAAATCCTTGACATACAGTAGGTATTTAATAAATGTTCATTTCTCCAAAGGTAGTCACATGCATAAATCACAAGAGGAGAGATAGTATTTCTGGTCAATACTGAGTATAGGAATCCAAGAAAAGATTCGGTAAAATTAGGTGTTTTTGCTCGTTTAATTTAGACTCTGAGGCCAGTGGTCCCAAGATACACACTGCCTTGGTGTCCACACTAATCTCCAACTTAAATCCTTCTCAGTGTGTCCTGAGCTATTCATTCCCTATGGTCACTGTGTTAAAATCTTGGTTGAGTCCCAGAAGCCTCTGTTGATTTGGCTGAACTGCACAGACAAATGAGAAAACATATGCAAAAATATCAATGATCTCAGTGATTCTCTCCCCTGTTCCCAGCACATTCCTCAGCAGGACTAATCTCTCTCACTTGGCTGGAGCTTCTCTGTTCACAAATAGGTCTGGCTGGGCTTAATTTAGCAAAGTACAGGCCCCCTGCAAAAGCTGAGGGTGAGATTGGAGCCCCTGTGATTATCTAGGACGCCTTGCAGGGAGACATGAACTCTGCAACACTGAAGGGGCTAAAAGGCGAGAGATACTCAGAATGAATTGTTTCCCTCAGCTATTTAGAAACTGGAGTTCCTTGACTTCTCACACAAACTTTTCCTTTAACCCAGTGCTGTCGAGGATTCTGACTTTTAGGGACCCTATAGGACAGAGTAGAACTGCCCCATAGGGTTTCCAAGGAGCAGCTGGTGGATTCGAACTGCCGACCTTTTGGTTAGCAGCTGAGCTCTCAACCACTGTGCCACCGGGGCTCCAACTTTTCCTTTAGGCAGCAGATATAGGTAGAAGTGGAAACTAAGTAAAAACTGACTTTGGAGTTTAAACGTATAAAAACTATATTAATTTTTCTACACAGCCTGCTAAATTTTTTTAAAATTTTATTTATTTTGTTGAGAATATACACAGCAAAATGTACATCAATTCAACTGTATCTACATATACAATTCAGTAACATTGATTACATTCTTCAACTTGTGCAACCATTTTCACCCTCTTTTCCTGAGTTGTTCCTCCTCCATTAACATAAATTCACTGACCCCTAAGGTTCCTATCTAATCTTTTGAGTTGCTGTTGTCAATTTGCTCCCATATAGATAGTTCTTAAAAGAGCATAATGCTCAAGGCAGATATTTTTTTAACTAGTTAAGCTGAACTAGTGTTTGGTTTTAAGAAGACTTCAGGGAGGGTATTTTTGGTTTTTAAGGTTTAAAGACTGTCTTAGGACAATAGTTTCATGGGTTCATCCAGCCTCCACGCTCCAGAAAGTCTGATTCTATGAGAATTTTAAATTCTGTTCTGCATTTTCCCCCTTTTGATCAGGATTCTTCTATAGCATCTTGGATCAAAATGTTCAGGAATGGTAGCTGAGTATTATCCAGTTCTTCCGGTCTCATGGCAAAGGCAGCAGTTGTTCATAGAGGCAATTAGCCATACATTCCATTTCCTCCTCCTATTCCTGACTCTACTTCTTCCTCTGTTGCTTCAGGGGAATAGAAACCAATTGTCCTGCCTCGGATGGCAGTCTGCAAGCTTTTAAGACCCCAGGCACTATGCAATGAACTAGGAGGTAGAATAGAAGCACTAAACATGTTATTATGGCCTGCTAAATATTTTAAAATTATCTATGGCATCTAACATGATCTCACAATTATCTTCAAATTCAACTCTCAATTCTCTCTCAGTTCTGGATAGGCACTTACTTTGAACTATTCTCCTAAAAAGGATAAAGCCACTCACTGATGTTCTGCAAAGTCCAGAACAGTTTTTCTTAAATTGAAGCTCAAGCTACAAATTGGAATCTGGTTTTTAACACCTGGCAGTCACTCCTCCCCTAAAAGTCTAGCTCTGTCCTGAAGCCAGGTCCTATGATCAGGCAACTCTTTTGAAGTTATATTTCTGCTGAGGGACTAGAGATTGCACTTATACTATAGGCTGTACAGCTACATCATCCAAGATGAAAGCCAAGAGCCACATGTGGTTACTTAACCCTAGAAATGTGACTATTCCAAACTGAGATGTGCTGCAAGTATTTCAAAGACTTAGTACACATCAGATTTCAAAGACTTAGTACTAAAAAAGAAGTGCAAAATCTTATTAATAATTTTTAAATATTGATTTCATGTTGAGATGGTAATATTTTGTATATATTGGGTTAAGTGAAATATATTACTAAGATTAATTTTACATGTTTCTTTTTATTTTTTTTTAATGTGGCCACTAGAAAATTTTCAACTACATATGTGGCTCACATTACATTTCTATTGGGCAGTGCTGCTCTAGAGGAAGTCAGGAAAAAGCTATACCAGCTTTAACTAAGTACATTACATGAAGACATGCTCTGATCAGCAACATCTTTATTCCTGTGGGATGACAGTACCTCCAAGAGGTTATGGCATTCATCAACCAACAAAATACATAAACGACCGAGCTAATCAGAAGTGAAACATTTACTGATGAAAATCAAAGACCACAGCCTTCAGTGTGGATTACACCTCAACATAAAGAAAACAAAAATCCTCACAACTGGACCAATAAGCAACATCATGATAAATGGAGAAAAGACTGAAGTTGTCAAGGATTTCATTTTATTTGGACCCACAATCAATGTCCATGGAAGCAGCAATCAAGAAAACAAATGACACACTGCATTGAGCATATCTGTTGCAAAAGGCCTCTTTAAAGTATTAAAAAGCAAAGATGTCACCTTGAAGATTAAGGTGCGCCTGACCCAAGCCATGGTGCTTTCAATCTTCTCGTATCCATGCAGAAACCTGGTGGCATAGTGGTTACTGCTAACCAAAAGCTTGGCAGCTTGAATCTACCAGGCACTCCTTGGAAACCATATGGGGTAGTTCTACTCTGTCCTATAGGGTGGCTGTGATTGGGAATCAGCTCAATGGCAATGGGCATAGGCATGCGAAAGCTGGACAATGAATAAGGAAGACCAAAGAAGAATTGATGCCTTTGAGTTATGGTGCTGGCAAGGAATATTGAACATACCAGGGACTGTCAAAAGAATGAACAAATCTATCTTGGAAGAAGTACAGCCAGAATGCTCCTTAGAAGCAAGGATGGTGAGACTATGTCTCACATACTTTGGACATGTTATCAGGAGGGACCAGTCCCTAGAGAAGGACATCATTCTTGGTAAAGTAGAGAGTTGGTGAAAAAGAGGAAGACCTCAACAAGATGGACTGACACAGTGGCTGCAATAATGGGCTCAAGCAAAACAATGATTATGAGGATGGTGCAGGACCAGACAGTGTTTCGTTCTGTTGTACATGGGGCCACTATGAGTCGGAACTGACTCGATAGCACCTAACCAAAACAATTACAAGTGAAGCCAAAATATCTAGGAGGTGATAACGGGCACTATACTGAACAGAAGTCAGCATCACAGACACTAAACTGTAAGGGCCATGAGAGCAGGTTTCCCCTCTGTCTTCTCACCATTGTATCTCCATTTCCAGCACAGTGCCCATCCATAGAAGATTATTATATATTTATCAAATGAATACAAGTTGCTCAAAATTAAAGCATGGCCCACTGTTAAACAATTGTCACTGTCAGGAGTTTCCCCTTCTTATTTCATTTCTTTTCTCAATGTGTTTGCTTCCTACTTCCCCTGGCCCCTCTCTTAAAGAGACTGCTCCATCTCAGGAAGAATTGGAGGTTCACATGGAGTGCTCCAAAGCCAGTGGCTGGCCTCTCAGGTGGAGGAGATAGCAAAGGATGGCAAGGTGGTCTCCTCTTACAGCTTTTCTGTACAGATGAGCCTCACCTGCAGCTTCCAAGGTGTCTGCAACCAATCAACATAAATTTTATCAGTGCTTGTTACAGGCTCAATAATGTTGAAGATTATGTTGAAGACTAGAGAGGAGGTTTGAGATCAAGCAGGCCCTCAATGAATTTATAATCTAGAAGAGGGGATAAGAAATGTATACATGGAAAGACAGTTGCTAGCCATGGATTAAATAACATGTGCCACATACTGTATCTGAACTGTAATTGCTGGAAGAGCACAGAGGAGGAAGAGATGATTTCAGGCAGTGGTTATGAGGAATGGCCCACCAGAGGAGATGGACTCTGAAAAAATGAATAGAGTTTAAATATTTGAGAGAAAGGATACATATATTCCAGGTGTGAAGAAGGATGTGCCAACAGGAATTAGCACACATGAAGGAGAGTGACCCACTATGGGGACATGTTTGAAAATGCATAGTGGGAGAATAAAGCTTACCTAGGTAGAGCAGGAGCAGATTATGGAGGACCTTAAAAGCTAGGGGAGCCCTGGTGGTGCAATGGTTAAGTGTTCAGCTGCTAACCAAAAGGTCAGCAGTTCAAATCCACCATGCGCTCCTTGGAAACCCTATGCGGCAGCTCTACTGTCTCCTATAGAGTCGCTATGAGTCAGAATCGACTCGACGGTAACAGGTTTGGGTTGTGTTTTGTTTTTTTTTTTTTTGGTTAAAAACTAGGTAAGGTAGTTTAGAATTTGTATGTTAGCAAATGGAGAGTCATTTATATCTCTGCATTTCATGTCATCAGTTTATTGCACTACCCCATCTTCTGCTACCCACATCATTCCCCTTCAGTTCTCAACAACGTCAGCTTCTGTCTCACTATTACTTTCTCGGAAGTGTTCCTCTTAATTCTTGGTGATTTAAACAAACATGAATATGCTCCTTTCAATGCCATGACCACTCAACAACTTGAACTCCTCACTTCCAATTACCTCATACTCTTGAGACCCTTGCTACTCAAAGTGTGGTCTCTGGACCAGCAGCATCAGCATCAGCATCACCTGGAAGCTTGTAAGAAATGCATTGTTTCAGGCTTTACCCTATACCACTGAGTCAGAATCTATCTTTTAACAAGAGCCCCAGGTAATTCTATGCACATTAAGGTTTGAGAAGCACTGCTTTGCATCTAGCCATTGCCATTTAATAAACCTTTCATAATTTCAGTTTGTGCATGTCACTCTCTGAACACCACCTTCCATCTTTCCAGATCACAACCCACACTTCTAGGACCCTGCCTCAAAAACTCTTCAATCCATTGATTCTACCACTTTTTTTTTAATATCACTTGCTCTCTTGGCAAAACCTCAACTGTCATTAAATTCAACTCTCTGCCTACTTCACATCTGCATAGCTGTAGCTGAGTGTGGCTGAAGACAGGCACACAACTTTGCTGACTCGCCTTTCTTTAAATTCATGATCAAAAATTTCAAATGAGTCCTTAATGCTGCTAGGCAGTCATACTATACATCCCTAGTTCGTTTACTCTTCCATTCTCCTTATGAGTATTTTCACAACTTTTCCTCTCTTCCCAAACCCCCAACACCTCCTTTCCCATCCTCTCCGCTGACCTTTGCTTCCTACCTCACTGAGAATGTTGAAACAACCAGAGAACTCTGGTGGTCTCCTACAGCCAAATCTAACCACCTACCAGCATCTGCACTAACATACTCTGCCTTTCCACTTGTACCCATAGATCAACTATCCAGGCTCCAATCTAAAGGCAAACCTTCCACTTATGTACTAGGTCTCCTTCTCTCTGCCTCTCAAACACAACACTCACAGAAAGTCTCCCTTTTCTCTTCTCCATCAATATTTCCCTTCCTACTGGAAAATTACTGTTAGTATCCAAACATGCTGTTATTCATCTATCTTTTAAAAAGTCCTCTAGAGAACTACCTTTGCTGTTTCTCCCTCTTCTCCAGCAAATTATTGTTAGAGCCACCCAGGACTTCATTGTTGGTCCCTTTCTCTGCCCCCTTGATAGTTCTAACTCTCTTGGTGATATCTCATATGGATACCTCAACATGTCGTATATGTTGATGACTCTCAAATTTATATCTCCAATCCAATCCTCTCTCCAGAACTTCAGACTTAATATACTCAGCTGCTTACTTGATATTGCCACTAGGCTGTCTAACCAATATGTTAAGTACAAAATGTCAAAAATTGAACTCTTACTCTTCACTCTCAAACCTGCTCCACCCATAGCCTTCCCTATCTCAATTTATGACAACTCCATTCTTCCAGTTGTTTAGGCCAAAACCCTGGAGTTTTTCTTGATTTCCTTTTTTTCTCTCACATTCCACATCCAATCCATCCATAAATCCTGTTGGTGCTACCTTCACCACTTCTCACATTAATTGCTATGACGGTGAGATGATCACCATCATCTCCTATTAGAGCAACAGCTTTCTAGTAGCCTTTCTGGCTTCTGCCCTTGCCTTTATACAGCCTGTTCTCAATACCATAGCCAGAATGATCTTTCCAAAAGTCCTATCAGACTCTCATTTGTTAGATCACTCCTCTGCTCAAAACCCTTCAATTGTTTCCCATGAGACTCAGAGTAAGAGACCAAATCTTTAAAATGATCTGCAAGGTCCTACCTGATCTGCACTAGACTCATTACTACCGCTAGGGCCACCTCCAGGCATTCTCCCCCTTTCTTATGTTGCCTCAGCCACAGCAGCTTTCCTGCTGTATTCTCTGCCTGGAAAACTTTTTTTACTCCAGTTAACTGTTTAACTTCCCCATCTCCTTCAACTTGATGTTCAAAACACATTTTCTATGGTGTAACCACTTTGGAAAACACCTTGAAAGTATCTTATAAATCTAAAAAAATATGCTTATTATATGACCCAGCAATTCCACTACTGGATACTTACCCAAGAGAAATAAAACAAAGACTTGTATGTGAATATTCATAGTAGCTTTATAGGGTTGCCATGAGTGGGAATCAGCTCAACAGCAACTGGTTTTTACTGGTTTATTCATAATAGACAATCACTAGAGACAACCCATTATTCATCAACAGGTGAATAGAGAAGTAAATTGTGTTATACTCATACAATAAAACACTACCTGGAAATAAAAAGGAACTACTGACACAAACAACATGGATGAACCTCAAAAATCAGCATGCTTAGTGAAAGAAGCCAGATACCAGTGTTGATACTGTATGAGTCCATTTATACAAAATTCTAAAACAGACAAATCTAATCTATAGACAGAAGGCATATCAATGGTTTCCTGCAGTCAGAGGTACAAGAGGATTAACACCAAAGGGACATACGGCAACTTATTTTGGGTGAAGAAAATGTTTTATATATTGATTGTGGTAGTCATTGTTATATGGGTATATACATTTGTTAAATTCATCAAACTGTACATTTAATCCACTACCACCAATTGACATCGAGTGGACTCTTAATTCATGATGACCCTATGTGTGTCAGAGAAGAACTGTGCTTTATAGGGTTTTCAATGGCTGATTTTTTGGAGGTAGATCACAGGCCTCTGGGTGGACATGAACCACCAAACTTTTGGTTAGCAGCTGAGCACATTAACTGCTTGTGCCACCCAGGGACTCCTTACACTTAATAAAGTTGATTTAAGCAAAAAGATGTATGGAAAGAAGAAATGATAAAAGAAGTGGCAATGCAAACAGCCAAGTGCAAAGGGGTAAGGCACTCAGCACAGAGACTACCAATCTGGGATGCTTTCATTTTCTCAGGTCAGCTGGGAGGGCTATAAATGCTGTGAATATAAAACTCAGGATCAATTTTTTGTCCATTGGTGACTCTCATGTTTATCTGTTTCCTTTTCCATTCCATCTCTACAAAAAAGTGGGAGGATAGTATGGTGGTCAGACTCTAAGGTGGTCCATGATCCCTGACTCCTGGTGTTCACGTCTTCGTGTAGTTCTCTTCCCCTGAGTGTGAACTTGCTGTAACCCATAGAATATGGCAAAGGTGATAGAATGTCATGCTAGTGGCTATTTTAAGGTATATAATACTCTGCCTTGCTAACAGACTTGTTCTAGAGCCTCCACAATGAAGTAAGTGGAGTAAGTGGGGAAAACTCACTGGGCAAGGAATACTGTGAGAAACATCCAGCCAAGAGGCAGCAAGAAGCCAGGCCCCTCAGTCCCACCCTGCAAGGGAATAAATTCTGCCAAACAATCTGAGTGAGCTCAGAAGCAGAGTCTTCCCCAATCAAGTCTCCAGAATGCAACTTGGCCAATGCTTTGATTGTAGCCTAGTGAGACGCTAAGCAAGGACCCAGTTAAGCTATGCCTAGATTCTCGACCAACAGAAATTGTAAATACACATGATATATGTGTGTGTGTGTGTTGTTTTGTTGTTACAGTAATTTTCTAAATAAGGCCTCTCTTGACCTCTCCTTCTAATATTGCAAACTGACCTCCACTTTTGCACTTTTTGACCCCCTTACCCTGATTTCATTTTACTTGGATCCACAATCAACACCCATGGAAGCAGCAGTCAGGAAATCAGTCGATATATTACATTGGGCAAATTTGCTGCAAAAGACCTCTTTGGAGTGTTAAAAAACAAAGATGTCACTTTAAGGACTAAGGTGCATCTGACTCAAGCCATGGTGTTTTCAACGGCCTTATGTGCATGCGAAAGCTCGACAATGAATAGGGAAGATGAAAGAAGAATTGATGCCTTTGAATTATGGTATTAGTGAAGAATATTGAATATACCATGGACTGCCAAAAGAACAAACAAATCTGTCCTGGAAGAAGTACAGCCAGAATGCTCCTTAGAAGTGAGGATGGCGTGACTTCATCTCACATATTTTGGACGTATTATCAGGAGGGACCAGTCCCTGGAGAAGGATATCATGCTTAGTAAAGTAGAGGGTCAGTGAAAAAGAGGAAGACCCTCAACAAGATGGATTGACACAGTTGCTGAACAATGGGCTTAAGCATAACAGTGATCAAGAGGATGGTGCAGTGTTTCGTTCTGTTGTACATGGGGTCACTATGAATCAGAACCAACTCGACGACACCAAACAACAACAACCCTGATCTACTTTTTTCTTTTCTTTTTTTTTCCCGAGAGGACTTATCACTTTCCAATACTCTACATATTTTATTTATTTATAATATTTATTGTTCACTGTCTGACACCCCCTACTAGAATATAAGTTCCACAAGGACAGGAATGCTTGTTTATCTTGTTCATTGATATATATTCCAAGCCCCACCAACAGCTCCTGGAACATGGTAGGTGCTCAATAAATATTTTTAAATGAATGACGCTTAATGCTTAGGCTTAAACTAGGATCTCTCTACTCATATTCTCAACAGAGACAGAGAATAGTTAATTACCACCTATCATGTAGTAGGACTTTGTGTACCTAAAATCTACTAAATCACCTCAGACTCCATTCTTCCCCAAATTGAAAAATCCCAATTCCATTGCCTTTATGAGAATAAGCCTCATTTTCTAATTTTTAAGTTGGTTTGAATATTTCCCAATTTCCTCAGAATTTCTGAATTTCCAGACCAGGCTCAATACAAGTCCAACAGGGCAGCATACAGGGATAAGGATAGCCTGGTTTCTATTACATTCCACATGGCAAATTGCACCTGTTCCACAAGAAAAATGAGCTCAATGCTACCTTTTACTGCAGATATGTCAATGAGACAATGCCACCTCTTCCTGCCACAATCTTGGTGAAAGCCTCTATGAAAATAGATATCCTTTTACTAGTGCTCTTTCTTTTCTCTTCAGTTAGACCTTAATACAATGTAGAGTTATTCACTGAGAAACATCATTTGCATTTGAAATAGTGGCTAACCTTAAGAATATGCCAAGGCCTCACTTATTAACTGTCGAATTAGGCCATGTAGCTGCTGGAATAACAGGTACACTCTCTGAGGTTATTAATTACAAACCTGGTCCTGTGCAAAATGGGGACAAGACACCAACTTCATAAGGCTGTTCTGTAGTTGAGTTTAAATGTGTGTAATATACATAACACGATGCCTGGCACGTAGTGGATTTCCTCCTGCATAGGGTTTAAGTGGAAAGTATTTAGCATTTATTTTCCATAAAATGTATGGAATGAACCTGGGGAAAGGGAGGGATGACATGGGGCAGAAAAGGACAGAAAGCAGCCAAGGGTGGGGAGAATACTGATACCAGAGGTAGGACAAGTTCTGGGCCTAGAAATCTCTCTTGGAGATACCAAACCAAAACTTGCTGCCATCGAGTCAATTCAGATTCACAGCGACCCTATAAGACAGAGTAGAACTGCCCTCATGTGGTTTCCAAGGAGTGGCTGGTGGATTCGAACTGCAGATCTTTTGGTTAGCAACTGTAGCTCTTAACTACTGTGCCATAAGGGCTCCCTCTTGGAGATAAGTAGCCTAGCAATGATTAGAGAGGAGTCCTCAGGTTATATTTTCCTCATGACCATCTTATATCATGACACTTAACAACTCTTGAAACTTCGAAGAAGTAGTAAGGGAAATGAGAAGAAAGAGGGAGAGAGAAATTAGGAAGCTAGCAGTGGAGGGCCAAAATCAAGGTTGAGAAAGCCTAAGGTAGAATTCCAGTCCTAACTGGTATCACTACCCTCTAACTAACTGTAGCAATTCAGGTAAGCCCCTTTATCTGGGCCCTACAGAGCCAAGCTTCACACAGCTGAAGGAACCCCTCTGTTCTCACCCTCAGGTTTGCAGAAGCTGGCAGGGACAGGTTACTACCATCCTCATCTTATCTACTGAGGCTCTAAATGGTTTGGCAGCAAGCTGGGCTTCCCCACAATCCCACAGCCTACAAGGGGCCAGAGAGAAAGAACAAGGCCTAGAATGGAGACTGCTGCTACTTACCTCTTAGGGAGCTGCTCCTCTGAGCCCCAGAGGCTCACTACCTTCATTTGATTTCTATGCCAGGAAAACCCTGGACCCAGGAGTTCCTGACTTTAGAGCAGAGTGATGATAACCCTCCCATTGTCAAGTGAACTGTAGGCAAGACTAGGGTTATGTACGTAATGAGCAGATACTCAGCTTGATTAGAGAGAACCTAGATAGGGAAGTCTGATGGGCTATCTCTGAAGGAGGCAGTCACTTGGGTGGCCTCAGAGAGAAGCTCTGAAACTTACCAAGAAAAAGTGACCTGGGAGAACTCTCTTACTTTCGGCGCTAGCCCAGTGCTTAGACCCTCCTTTTGCAGTTCTAGATCATAGCCTTCATGCTGGCAGCCTCCCTCCACTGACACAGGTGGCTCTGAGGAGGGCTTCCTCTCCCCAAGCCTGTGTGGGCTTTCTAAGGCCCTGGATGTATAAGAAGGTGGCTTCATGGCAACAGGGCCTTGCATGAAGTTGGGAGATGAAAAGCTGGTATTACAAGGCAGGCTGTGCCTTTCATTCACTCCCTACCTCTTCAGGCCAAGTTTCCAAATAACAGGGATGCTAACTGCCCAGTGTAGCCCAAAGTCCCTTCTAAAGTTGCATGGCAAAAAGCCACATGACTGTTACTTAGCTCTCCACAGAACGGCATGTACCACATTGGCTCACTGCCTTTTGGTGTGTGGGTGGATTAGCTGCTATTTAACATGATAGGGCAGGCCCCTTTCCAGTTCACACCAGCCCCCACTCTGTGCCTTCTCCATAAGTAATAGAGCCTCATTTATCTGTGGAGTTTAACTTGCTTAGATGAGATGGCAAAGGCAGAAAGTAGAGCATAAGAAAAAAAAAAAAAATGCTCACAGTGGCTTTTGAAAACATATGGATGAATTCCTGGGCAAGGGTACGTCAATAAGATGGGGAGTAGGCTCAATATTTTCTTTTGGCAGCAGGCACAGACAGGGTGCAGTATCATTTATCTCTGAGTTGCTCTAGCTCCTGCTGTGTGTTCTATTTTAGCCTAGTAATGAAAAGGGGAAGAAAGACTAACTTCTGACAAGCAGCATATAAGTTCCTTTTTTATTGGACAGGGAGCCAGGCCTCCTGGATTCTAGTTTCAGCTTGGCCACTAATGTGCTGTGTGACGTTAAGCAAGTAAATTTACTGTTCCTGGCCTCGGTGTCCTTATCTTTAAAAACGGAGGCTTTATTTATTAGAGGAAGCTAAGTGAACAGTATGTGGGAACTCTGTACTGTTTTTGCAACTTTTCTGTAAACCCCAAATTATTTAAAAACAAAAGGTTTCTTAAAAATTGAAGGATCATATAGATTATCTCCAAGATACTTTCTAGCTCTAAGCTGTGATTCTATGTTATTTATCTCCCTTCAAGCAAACATAAGTTTCTTTCTAGGCATCCAAGTGTATACCAAAAAAAAAAAAAAAGCAAACCCATTGCTGTTGTCAAGTCAATTGCAACTCACAGTGACCCTATAGGACAGAGTAGAACTGCCACTTAGGGTTTCCAAGGAGCTGCTGGCGGATTTGAACTGCCAGCTTTTTGGTTAGCAAATGAGCTCTTAACCACTATGCCACCAGGGCTCCATCCAAGCACATAGCAAGGCAAAATTTTGGCCCCACTCCTCCTGCCACAGACAAAATGATGACGAACCCCACCACAAACCCATTTTCTGCTTTTTAACACATCCTATACTGGGGGCAAAAATTAAATTATCCAAAAAACACATTAAAAGCACCCCACCCCTATCCAATTTGTTCTTGCAAACAAATAAATTTATGCAGTAGGGAAAGCTGTTTCTGGCAGCTTATAGAATCTCAGTTTTTCCCTAGTAACTAGGCTAATTATAACTCCAGCTACCTGGTAACAGCACTAGATTCCCCTGACATTGGCTGGCAGTTCTAAAGCCATCTCAGCTCTGCTGGCATCTCCCTTCCTGACAAGGCATCAGAGAAGCTGAGAGGCTGGGAATGGGGAGGTCACTACCTAAGCTAGGATGTGAGCACACAAAGAGGCTGCCCAGCATCACAGAACTTCAGAGCTGGGAGGGATATTAGTATCAATCCTTGCCCGGCCCACTTATTTCATACCTAAAGAATCAGAGGCCCAGGAAAAATGACTTGTCTTAGCCAGGAACCTGGCAGTTATCTTGATTCCTTTCCCTCAGTTCTCCCAATTCATCAATCCCCAAGTCCTATACCTCCCAAATATGTCTCAGATCAGTTTCTCCCCTTTACTTCTATGACACAGCCCTCATTTAGACCTCATCATTTCTTGCCTTGCCTTTCTGTTGTCCTGATTTCTTTCTTTGTATGCCTTGAATCCACCTTCCCCACAGCCACCAGAGAGATCTAGCATGTTCCCTGCTGCTTAAAGCCCATCAATGATTCCTCATTACCCTCAAGATAAAGTATACACTACTTAAAATGGCATAAAAGGACCACGCACTGTATTCTCTTCAGCCTCATTCTATGCCTAGTACTTAAAATTCAGCAACACAAAACCATTTATAATTCTGTACACATACCATGCAGTTTCTTGCCTCTAGGCTTTGCTTATGGCTGTCCTCTCTGTTTCAAAAGCCCTTCCCTTCCACCCCATCATCCACTGACTGACTAATGCTTACCCCCTTTGAAAACAAAGCTCAGGAATCATCTCCTCAAATAATCCTTTGTAGATTTTCCTTCCATTTAGTTGGGTTAGAGATGCCTCATTTGAGTTCCCTTATACTTTCTACCACTGGAGCCCTGGTGATGCAGTGGTTAAGCTTTCAGCTGCTAACCAAAAAAGGTCAGTAGTTCAAATCCACCAGCTGGTCCTTGGAAACCGTATGGGGCAGTTCTACTCTGTCCTTT
Source organism: Dugong dugon (assembly GCA_030035585.1). Lineage (NCBI taxonomy): Eukaryota > Metazoa > Chordata > Mammalia > Sirenia > Dugongidae > Dugong > Dugong dugon. The sequence goes on from CM057462.1 coordinate 162,476,429, forward strand.
AGGGTCGCTATGAGCTGGAATCTACTCAACAGCAACAGGTATATTTTGTACATATTTCTATTACTGCTTTTACCACACTCTATTACCTGTATTTTACTCATCTTTGAATTCCCAACTTCCAGCATAGTACTTGGAATACAGCAGGTACCCAATTAATGTTTATTCATGAATGAATGCAAAGCTCTCCCTGATCTTTCCTATTTATTCCTTTTGAAAGAACATTTGTATCTGAGAGTGACAGGGTAAATTTGCTGCAATAGAAACATTTGAATTTTATTATGTTACTTATACATGGGAAAGCTAAAATGAAGAAAAAGCAAATGGGACAAATGATCCCAAATCTAATATTGAGGAAAAAGAAGCTGGTTTGGAGTGAACAATGGACCAAATGGAAGCTGCACATTAATTGGATTTATCTGGATAATTTTGTCATCCCTCAGTTTATCACAACAATGGTGAATATTTATTGAGGACTTACTATGTGATAGACATTGTGCTGAGTTCAACTAGTTGGCTCATTTAATCCTCCACCAAACCCTATGAGACATTGTTGTTGTTGTTAGGTGCCACTGAGTCGGTCCCGACTCATAGTGACCCTATGTACAACAGAACGAAACACTGCTTAGTCCAGGGGAAGATTAATAACAAGGACCTTCCACCAGAGCTGACAGAGAAAGCCTTCCCCTGGAGCTGACGCCCTGAATTTGGACTTCTAGCCTACTAGACTGTGAGAAAATAAACTTCTGTTTGTTAAAGCCATCCACTTGTGCTATTTCTGTTACAGCAGCACTAGATAACCAAGACAGAATTTGGTACTGAGAGTGGGGTGCTGCTCTAACAGATACCTAAAATGTGGACATGGTTTTGAAACTGTGAATGGATAGAGGACTCAGAAGGAAGTGAGGAAAACTGTTAACACCCAAGAAGGCGCAGATGGTTAGAAGCAGCTGGAGAGAACCAGCAGCAACAGAGAACTGGCAGCAGCAGAACCAGGCGATCAGTGCCATACAGCACTGGAGCTGACCCACAGAGTGAGAGAGCTGAGTGCCTTCTGGCCAAAGTTTACTGGTGGAGTAGGCAATTATTGGTGGAGCTAAAGAGCTTTGGAACACTTGCCCCAGCAGGGCAGACATGGGCTGCGAGGCCCGAGGTGCCAAGAGGCCAAGAAACTAGGAAGCAGAAGCTCAAGAGACAAGTAGCACAGGAAGCTGAGCTGCCTCAGTCTCAGAGGGTATGGCCATGACCTCTGGGGTTTCAAAGGGTGGAGCCATGGCCTCTGGTGTTTATAAGGGTGGAGTTGCCACTCAGATGGACTAGGAGAATGGTGCGCCTGAAGCCAAGGGAGCAGAGTTACAGTTCCAGTGGGATTGGAAGGCAGAACTGAAGCCCAGGGCCAAGGGGCCTCCACTCAGAATCCAGAGAGTGTGGCCAATACCTAGAGTCTGGGGGGCTGGGCCATTGTGTAAATGGTCTGAGACAGCACAGGATTATTTTCAAGCCTTGAAAGCTAATGTAACATGTTCTGCTAACTTGCTTGGTGTCTGTTATGCCTTCTTTCCCTCCATTTCCTCCCATTTGCAATGGAAATGTCTAGCTTGTGCCTGCCTGTTGCACCATTGTACCTTTGGAAGCAGATAACTTATATTCTAGATTTCACAGATGAAGAGGAATTATTCTTTTGGATTTGGACTTGGAGTTGATTTAAGACTTGCTATGATATGGTGGGATGAATATGTTCTACATGTGGCAAGGACATGAATTTTTAGGGGCCAAAGGGTGGAATGTTATGGATTGAATTGTGTCCCCGCAAAATATGTGTCAACTTGGTTAGGCCATGATTCCCAGTATTGTGTGGTTGTCCTCCATTTTGTGATTGTATTTTTCCTATGTGTTGTAAATCCTAATCTCTGCCTCTGGTTAATGAGGCAAGATTAGATTATGTTAAAGAGGATTAGAATGGGATTGTAACACCCTTACTAAGGTCACATCCCTGATTCAATGTAAAGGGAGTTTCTCTGGGATGTGGCCTGCACCATCTTTTATCTTACAAGAGATAAAAGGAAAGGGTAGAGAGCAGAGAGTTGGGGACCTCATACCACCAAGAAAACAGCACAGGGAGCAAAGCGTGACCTTTAGACCTGGGGTTTCTGCACTGAGAAGCTCCTAGTCCAGGGGAAGATTTATGACAAGGACCTTCCTCCAGAGCCAACAGAGAAAGCCTTCCCCTGGAGCTGATGCCCTGAATTTGGACTTCTAGCCCACTAGATTGTGAGAGAATAGACTTCCGTTTGTTAAAGCTATCCACTTGTGGTATTTCTGTTACAGCAGCACTAGATGACTAAGACAGATGTTGTTGTTGTTACTAAGTGCCATTGAGTTGATACCAACTCATAGTGACCCTATGTACAACAGAATGAAACACTGCCTTGTCCTGCACCATCCTAACAATCATGCTATATTTGAGGTCATTGTTGCAGCCACTGTGTCAAGTCATCTCGTCAAGCACCTTCCTCTATTTTGCTGATCTTCTACCTTACCAGAAGTCCTGGTGGTGCAGTGGTTAAGAGCTTGGCTGCTTACCAAAAGGTCAGCAGTTTGAATCTATCAGCCACTCCTTGGAAAACCTATGGGGCAGTTCTACTCTGTCCTGTAGGATTGCTATGAGTTGGAATTGATTCGACAGCAACAGGTCTACCTTACCAAGCATGATGTCCTTCTCCAAGGACTGGTCCCTCCTGATAACATGTCCAAAGTATGTAAGATGAACACTCTGGCTGTACTCCTTCCAAGACAGACTTGTTTGTTCTTCTGGCAGTACATGGTATATTCAATATTCTTCACCAACACCATAATTCAAAGGCATTAATTCTTCTTCAGTCTTCCTTATTCATTGTCCAGCTTTCACATGCATACAAGGCAATTGAAGATACCATGGCTTGGGTCAGGCACACCTTAGTCCTCAAAGTGACATCTTTGCTTTTTAACACTTTAAAGAGGTCTTTTGCAGCAGATTTGCCCAGTGCAACACATTGTTTGATTTCTTGACTGTTGCCTTAAGAAACAATTTGACTGTGGATCCAATTAAAATGAAATCCTTGACAATTTCAATCTTTTCTCCGTTTATCATAATGTTGCTTATTGGTCCAGTTGTGAGGATTTTTGTTTTCTCTATGAGATAAATGCTATTATTACACCCACTTTGACTCAGAGAGATTATATCATTTGCTCAAGTTAACATCATGTGTAGTAGAACAAGATTTTATTCCAGGTCTGTCTGGCTCTTAGCCCTTAACTGCTAAGCCAGATTATAGCGGAATAATAAAGACAATGAAAATTTGGTAGGCAAATAACTCAGCAGGTTGTTTATCATGATTTTTAAATCCTAGCTGTAGAAGCATGCTAGGAATAAACCTCAAAGTTTGCTCAGGAAAAGTATCATCAAAAATGAGAAAACCATAGCAATTTAAGGCTCATAAAACGATGAAACACAACCCTCTTAACTCCTATCTAAAGGCCAGAGCCACTTCAACCTCCCAACAACAATTATATCATATTTGAACATTGGCTCTATCTGGTCCAGGATGACAACATTCAATTTCTCCTGACTCGTTTGCTATTAGATCTGGCCCTGTCAGATAAATTCCATTCTTAGAATGGAGCCGTAAATCCTTTTTAAAACAACATTGTCAATAATAAATTCACATAAATTTAATGAAATACATGAGAAGTGAGTAATCATCATGGGGTGAAACATGGCTGGCAGTAGTTATGTGTGCTGTTTAGAAATTGGGTGTTAACCACATAGCAGTGGATTTTATAAATTCCAGGATCATGCATGTTTCTAGTGGTGGTACACAGCAGCTATCATGAAAAGATGCAAGATTAGATAATCAACAACAAGGAAGTGAGCCAAGTTACCACCCAGAAATTATTTACCAGAGCAGCTGCAGTCCATAAATGCTAGCAAGTCAGTGTCCCTAGGAGTGGACCATACTCAGCTGTGGACCATTTGCAGCATTTTCTCTTTTTTTTTTTTGGCTCCAGAATCAGCAGCTATATGTACTGCAATAGTTTCTCCTTTGCTTGCTTTATATGCTCAAAATCACCTTCCAAAAAAACTGAACTTACAATTAATGTTTGCCACCAAGTGGTACCTAACCATGCAGGTATAATCAGTGTAGTGGGTGGCAACCCCATGTGTGTCAGAGTAGAACTGTACAAGGTTTCCAATGGCTGATTTTTTGGAAGTAGATCATCAAGTCTTTCTTCTGAGATGCCTCTGGGTGGGCTCAACTTTCAACCTTTCAGTTAGCAGCCGAGTGTGTTAACTGTTTGCACCACCCAGGGACTCCAGTGCAGGTATATGCCCCAGCTTGTGTGTGCTAAAGATAAGTCTTCTTTTTTCAAATTATTTACAGAAAATGGAGCTTAAGGAAACTTCAAGCATTCAACCAAAAGGTAGCCAGTCTCACAGAACCAATTTTATGTACAATTTAGTACTGTTTTATTACTCTATAACCCAAACTCACTGCCGTCAAGTCAAATTCCGACTCATAGCAACCCTATACGATAGAGTAGAACTGCCCCATAGGGTTTCCAAGGCTGTAAATCTTTATGAAATCACCTGGTGGGTTCGAATCACCAACTTTTTGGTTAGCAGCCAAGCGCTTAACGACTGTGCCACCAGGGTTCCTTTATTAATCTATGGCTAGTATAATTCTTAAATTTATTTCTGTATTCTCTGGATAGCTTGAAAGAGAAAAAACAAATTAACTCTTTTTTTACTTACCGGCTTTCAAGTTGATACTTCTAGGTTTTACTTAACTCCCTAGCTCTTACAACTTCTCCTACAATAAAAACCATTGTAGCTTCCTTTATAGTTAAGGATTATGTCTACTATTTTAGTCTCTCCCTCAATCAACTACTTAAAAAAGGACTCGCCACTTGCAAAGAGAAAGATAATACTCTCTCTCCAGTTCTCTTCTCCTAAAGTTTTCCGTATTTCCCTTCCCTGAAGTCATCGTGGTAACATGCTTGATTATCTTACTGATTTTTCACTTTTTTTTTTTATTGTGCTTTAAGTAAAAGTTTACAGTTCAAGTCAGTTTCTCATACAAAAATTTATACACACATTGCTATATGACTCTAGCTGCTCTCCCTATAATGTGACAGCACACTCCTTCTCTCCACCTCGGATTTCCCATGTCCATTCAACCAGCTCCTGTCCCTTTTTGCCTTCTCATCTCGCCTCCGGACAGGAGCTGCCCATTTAGTCTCATATATCTACTTGAGCTAAGAAGCACTCTCTTCACGAGTATCATTTTATGTCCCATAGTCCAGTCTAATCTTTGCCTGAAGAGTTAGCTTTGGGAATGATTTCTGTTCTGGGCTAACAGAGCACCCTGGGGCTATGTCTTCCAGGGTCCCCCCAGTCTTAGTCAGACCACTAAGTCAGACCACTGGTTTTTTTTTTCACTAGAATGTGAGCTCTGCACCCTACTTTTCTTCTGCTCCGTCAGGGACTCTCTGTTGTGTTCTCTGTCAGGGTGGTCATTGGTGGTAGCTGGGCACCATCTAGTTCTTCTGGTCTCAGGCTGATTGTGTCTCTGATTTATGTGGCCCTTTCTGTCTCTCAGGCTAATATTTTCCTTGTGTCTCTGGTGTTCTTCATTCTCCTTTGCTCCAGGTGGGTTGGGACCAATCCATGTATCTTAGGTGGTCGCTAACTAGCTTTTAAGACCCTAGACACCACTCACCAAAGTGGGATGCAGAACATTTCTTAATAAATTTTGTTATGCCAATTGACCTAGATATCCCCTGAAACCATGGTCCCCAGACCTCCACCCCTGCTACTCTAGTCCTCGAAGTGTTTGGTTGTATTCAGGAAATTTCTTAGCTTTTCGTTTGGTCTAGTTGTGCTGACTTCCCCTGTATTCTGTGTTGTCCTTCCCTTCACCTAAGATAATTCTTATCTACTATCTAGTTAGTGAATACCCCTCTCCCTCCCTCCCTACCCTCATAACCATCAAAGAATGTTTTCTTCTGTGTTTAAACTTTTCTTGAGTTCTTATAATAGTGGTCTCATACAATATTGGTCCTTTTGCAACTGACTGATTTCACTCAGCGCAATGCCTTCCAGATTCATCCATGTTATGAGATGTTTCACAGAGTCATCATTATTCATTATCATTGCGTAGTATTCCATTGTGTAAATATACCATAATTTGTTTATCCATTCTTCTGTTGATTGGCACCTAGGTTGTTTCCATCTTTTTGCTCTTGTGAACAGTGCTTCAGTGAACATAGGTGTGCGTGTATCTATTCATGTGACGGCTCTTATTTCTCTAGGATGTATTCCAAGGAGAGGGACTCCTGGATCATATGATACTTCTATTTCTAGCTTTTTAAGGAAGTGCCAAATCGATTTCCAAAGTGGCTGTACCATTTTACATTCCCACCAGCAGTGTATAAGTGTTCCAGTCTCTCTACAACCTCTCCAACATTTATTATTTTGTGTTTTTTTGGATTAATGCTAGCCTTGTTGGAGTGAGATGATATCTCATTGTAGTTTTGATTTGCAGTTCTCTAATGGCTAATGATTGTGAGCATTTCCTCATATATCTGTTAGCCACCTGAATGTCTTCATTGGTGAAATGCCTGTTCATATCCTTTGCCTATTTTTTAACTGGGTTATTTGTCTTGTTGTTGTGGTTTTGCAGTATCTTGTACATTTTAGAGATTAGACTCTGATCGGATTTGCTGTAGCCAAAAATTTTTTCCCAGTCTGTAGGTTGTCTTTTTACTCTTTTGGTGAAGTCTTTTGATGAACATAAGTGTTTGATTTTTAGGAGCTCCCAGTTATCTAGTTTCTCTTCTGGTGTTTGTGCATTATTAATAATGTTTTGTATTCTGTTTATGCCATGTATTAGGGCTCCTAGTGTAGTCTCTATTTTTTCTTCCATGATCTTTATCATTTAGGTTTTACATTTAGGTCTTTGATCCATTTTGAGTTAGTTTTTGTGCACGGTGTGAGGTATGCATCTTGTTTCAGTTTTTTCAGACGGATATCCAGTTATGCCAGCACCATTGGTTAAAGAGATTGTCTTTTCCCGAATTAATGGACTTTGGGCCTTTGCCAAATATCGGTGCTCATAGGTGGATGAATTTACATCTGGATTCTCAATTCTATTCCATCAGTCTATATATCTGTTTTTGTACCAGTACCAAGCTGTTTTGACTACTGTGGTGGTACAATCAGTTCTAAAATCAGGAAATGTGAGGCCTCCCACATTGAGTTTTAGTTTCTTTGTGTCTTTAAGTCTAAAGTGTGTCTCTTGTAGGCAGCATATAGGTGGATCATGTTTTTTTATCCATTCTGCCACTCTCTGTCTTTTTATTGGTGGATTTAGTCCATTTGCATTCAGCGTAATTATTGATAGGTATGTGTTTAGTGCTGTCATTTTGATGTCTTTTTTGTGTGCTGTTGAGTTTCTTTGTTCCACTTAATTTTCTGCGCCGAGTCATTTTTATTTATGTGTTTTCTTTTCATCTTTTTCATTGTTGTTGATTTTGTGTTTGCTGAGTCTTTATATTTTTCTTGTTTTTTATTTTGCAGTGTAGGATTGTTAGTTTCCTTTGTGATTACCTTAATATTTACCCCTATTTTTCTAAGTTTAAACCAGTCTTTTATTTTTTTATATTGCCTTGACTTCCTCTCCATATGAAAGATCTATGACTACATTTTTAGCCCCTTTTTTTTGTTTTAATGTTGTCCTCTTTTACATATTGACATCCCTTTCCCTATTTTAGTGTTTTAGCTTTGATTTATTTTTGTGACTTCTCTATCTGGGTTGATATCTGGTTGCTCTGTCCTGTGTTGTAGTATTAGGTTGTTATCTGATGTTATTGATTTTCTAATCAGAGGACTCCCTTTAGTATTTGTTGCAATTTTGGCTTGGTTTTTACAAATTCCCTTAACTTCTGTTTATCTGGAAATGCTCTAATTTGCCATCATATCTGAGAGACAGTTTTGCTGATATATAATTCTTGGCTGGCAATTTTTTTCCTTCAAGGCTTTATATATGTCATCTCATTGTCTCCTTGCCTGCATGGTTTCTGCTGAGTAGTTTGAGCTTAGTCTTATTGATTCTTCTTTGTAAGATGACTTTTCATTTATCCTTAGCTGCTCTCAAAATTCTCTCTTTGTCTTCATATTATAAGTTTGATTATAATATGTCTTGGTGACTTTCTTATGGGATCTATCTTATACGGAGTTTGATGAGCATCTTGGAGAGATATCTTCTTATCTTTCACAATATCAGGGAAGTTTTCTGCCAACAAATCTTCAACAATTCTCTCTGTATCTTCTGGTGTTCCCCCCTGTTCTGGCACTCCAATTACTCGCTGGTTATTCCTCTTGATAGAGCCCCACATAATTCTTAGGGTTTCTTCATTTTTTTAAATTCTTTTATCTGAGTGTTCCTCAAATACGTTGGTGTCAAGTGCTTTATCTTCAGTCTCACTAATTCTGACTTCGATTGCCTCAATTCTGCTCCTATGACTTTCTATTGAGTTGTCTAATTCTGAAATTTTATTGTTAATCTTCTGGATTTCTGATTGCTGTCTCTCTATGGATTCTTGCAGCCTGTTAAATTTGTCATTATGCTTTTCTATAATCTTCTTAAGTTCCTCTACTGCTTTGTCTGTATGTTCCTTGGCTTGTACTGCATTTTGCCTGATCTCCTTCCTGATCTCTTGAAGAGTTCTCTTACTAATCTTTTGTATTCTACCTCCAGTAATTCCACGAAGTTCTCTTCCTCTGGAAAATTTCTTGATTCTTTGTTTTGGGAGCTTGCTGAAGCAGTCAAGGTCTGCCTTTTCATATGATTTGATATTGACTGTTGTCTCCGAGCCATCAATAAGTATTATATTTGTTTATTTTATGTTTGCTTACTGTGTCCTAGCTTCTTGTTTTGTTTTGTTTTTATATGCCCAGATAGGCTGCTTGTGTGCGCTAGTTTGATTATTGGTACTTTTGAAGCTCTAATGTCCTGTCACCAGGTCATTAGATCCGTTACTAGGTATTTGAGCCCAGGAGTGCGTTTACTTATCTTGTATGGATTCAGCTTAGGTGTCCAGGTAGTTGGTCACCAAGTCTGTGGTACAGTTTCTCATCTACTATCCTAGACTGGTAGGGGTGATTGGAGTAGGCACAGGTATTTGGCTACAGCAGGGTGTCATGTGCTGAGCAAGGCAGGTGGCTGATGGCTGCCCCTGAGTGTCTGGGAGGAAAGTGTGTCCCTGTTCCCTGGAGTGCATAGGTGGGTGGGTTTTGCAGCTGGACTATGGGCACTCAGTGCTGTTGGCTGTAAGGACTGGGAGGCACCACTTATTCTTGGACCCCTGCTGCAGCTGGCTAGGTGGCGTGGGTGGAGCCACCAGTCCTCAAGCCCATGATGTAGGTAGGTTAGGACCCAGCTTAACAGCAGAGCATTATCAAATGTCACGAACCTGCCTCTCCACTATATAGCTGATACAGTGAAGTTAGGCTTCAGGTATATACCCTGTTGCACTGTGCTATCGAGGGACTACTTGTTGAATGGATCCACACAGGTATATGCAGGGGTGAAAGGCATTCAAAGTCTGTGTACCCCTTATGCCTATGCCTAGGCAAAGGAGCTGTGACTGCCTTGAGGTCCCAGCTTTGGAGAGCTGACAGATTATTTTTTCCCATTTGTTAATTTGTTCCCTCTTCAAGGCTGGGAGAATGGCTCAGGGTGCATGATGGGTCCTACTTCCAACCCAGGGGATGCAGCAATCATCGAGGCTGGCCAGGACCCACTGCAGAGCAGGGAGAGAGCAGGTAAATTGGAGAGAGGTTCTTCGCAAATGGGGTGTTTTTCGATCTGCGTGGTAGGTTAAACACATGTACTTATCTTTTGCTGATTAAGTACCACTTTTCACTGGCTCTGGAGGCCTGAGCAGACTCTCCACTGCTTGGTCTCTCCCGACGTAGAAAACACATCCCAAATGCCACAGCCCGCCTCACTGCACATGCCAAATGATCTGGCCCGCAGGGCGTCGGCTCCCTCCAGGTCATGTCTAACTCCTCACTGTTTCTGAACCATCTTTCCCTCCCCTTGCCACTCAGTCTGATTACTCAACTTTGCCTTTCATGTTCAGGGCTCCTAGATTGTCATATATAGTCAATTCACTTGTGTTTTTGGGTTTTTATTGTGAGTGGGACCACTGGAAACGTCTGACTACTCCGCCATCTTGGCCCCACCTCTGATTTTTCACTCTTGAGTACAAATATTGCGACAAAAATTGGCAGTGGCAAAATATGTAAAACAGTGAAATAATTACTGTTCACAATAGCCTTACTTTACATATGTACCATAAATATTTGTCTTTTAAGAAGACTCATATATACAGCACCCAAATTATTGCAGATTCTAATTCAGTTTGGGGTGTGGTTTAATGTTTTTACTATATTTAAAGAAGTGTCCTTTCAACACTAAAGAAAAATCAAGTTAAGTATGGTAAGGGAACAGGGCTCTAAATTCTTATCTGAACCACCTGACTTACCATGTGATGCTGTGTGTGTTACCCTAAATGTCTCATCATCAACGTCGCTGCTAAGAAGCTTCCTAACCTTGTGAGGTCATGATGTGAATAACAAGGATGAATGTAAGACGCATGCGTGGGAACATACGAAAGTGAGATTTTAAAGAGCCAAACCTCTTCCTCATTTTTAAATATAGTAATAACTAGCATGACTAATAGTAATGTAACTGCTATCCTCCTCATGTATGTATGAGGCTATTAAGTTTACTAAGTGCTTTGATACTGTCTTATTAAATCTGCATGGCTGCTATTTATTCATTTTCTTAACATATAATTTTCAGTGCCTTCAGTGCTGTGCATTATTCTTAAAGCCAGAGGTTGAACAAGCTCAGGGAGGTTAAGTAATTCACAACCACCCTGCTTTCTATTCCTCATCACTGCATAGGATGATAGACTACTTTCTGCTAGAATGTTAATGATTAATAACGGCTTTATGTTTTCTGCTTCCCAAATAATAAGAACATTTTAACCTAAAGCTTTAAAAAAACATGCTGCCATTGAGTTGATTCTGACTCATGGAGACTTCATGTATAAGTATCAGAGTAGAACTGTGCTTTGTAGGGCTTTCAACGGCTGATATTTCAGAACTAGACCACTAGGCCTTTCTTCCAAGTTGCCTCTGGGTGAACTCAAACCTCCAACCTTTCGGTTAGCACCCAAATGCATTAACCCTTTGCACTACCCAGAGAAGTCTAAGCTTTTAATGCTTCCCAAACAATCACAGCCAAATGGAATGAGTAATGTAACAGAAAGATGGAATAGAAATTTGGTGAAAAGGGAAAGGGAGAGGATGCACCAAAGTTTGAGATGCCTCAAATCATGTGAGGCCAGTAACTGCCTGACTACTCTGCTCACACTTACAACTGATTCTAGGTAGAAACAAGGTCATATCTATTTCCTATACGGGCTAAGTGGCCAATAGTGGAGTCTAAAAAAAGGTTGTTACTCCTGCATGTGACAGTGTGCTGTGATCCCCTCCTCCCCTAGACTCTGTGCAGCTCCCACAATATCATTAATTACACTTCTCTGGAGAAGCATGGTGCCTTTTCACACCCCACCCAAAGCATTCCCTGAAAATTGTTTCCTGAGCCAGTGCAGGCAGACAAGTGAGACCAGATGATTCAAGCAGTCATTTGAGTGTAGCTAAAAAAAAAAAATCGTTTCCTTCAAATGATCTGGGAAATAGGTATTTTTCTTCCTTCTACTTTGTTCTGGAGACAGTTAAGTGGAAAATCTTCCTCTCTCTGCTAAGTGAACAAATTTATTCACCATTCCTAACCTGAGGCAAAACTGCCACTCATGCTACCCTTCACTCCATCTCTGAGTTACCAACCCTCACCTGGCAGAATCGTCCTAAACTCCTGGCAGCTCCAATGAGGCCCACTCATTGTATAGCCACACAGATGATGAAAAATGAATCTGGACCAATTTCAGGATAATTCTGGTAAAACGTGGAAATTCAGACAAAATAGGAGATAGGGCAAAATTTCCCCAGATTTAGCTGTCTACATTAACTGAATTTACAAAATAATTGTTTGAGTCTCAAAGATACCAACTATTTCTCTGATCCATGATATCATCTAGTGGCCTTCAATGCTTCACAGCCTTCTTTTTGACTGCACAGGGCACACGCAGAAAATGAAAATCTTTGTATAATTCTCTGGTGTAGCCTGCTGAGACCAGCCCCAGGTGCTCAGGCCACTTCAGCTCCTGATTGCTCAGACACTAAGAAGGCTGAGGAAATCAATATTGTGGTAACCAGTTAAGAAGCTCAATCCTTGTAGCCCATAGCTTAATGTCCTCTTACCAAGGTGCTGTCTCATCTCATCCTCTGCTCAGCCAATCCACTTGGTCTTGCTTCCCCACTCAACTCATTGTCAATCAAGACAGCCCTTCCTTCCAGGGAAGTGGCCATTCACCTTCCCAACTCACCTCACTCCAAGGGCTAGTCCATTCATACCCTTTTCTTCATTCTAAGGCGAACTATTCCTATGACTTAAAATGCCCAAGATTCTGACTTAAAAGTTTATCTTTAAAATCATTCTCAAAAACAAACATGATTGTCACAAGAAACACAAATGTTTTCTGTTCCGGCCCTCTTCTCCTTGGCAATCTCATCTTCCTCTTCGCCATTGAGCCAGAGCTCAAGGGGACCTTTCTCTGGTGGAGTGTTTCTGTGTGTGTGGCCTGGAAACTACCTGCCTGGTGGGGGTGGGGGGGGGGCTGTTTCAAAATGCAAATTTCCAGCTCCTCCCTCCCTTTACTAAATTATATTCCCTGAGGGTGAGGCACGGAATTGACATTTTTAAACCAGCTCCCAAGGTAACTGTTCCAACACACTTCCACACCAGAGTTTGAGGAGTTCTGATTTAAACCAGCACCCTCCTTTTACAGAGACGGAAAGTAGAAAACGGGCACCTGAGAGGTGAAACAGGCTTCGCCAAGGTCAAAAACCCGTTCGCGTGGAGTTGATTCCGACTCTTAGCGACCCTATAGGACAGAGAGCTGACCCATAGGGCCAGGGCTCCTGTCCAATATTAAAGGGCGTTAAAAGTGACCAGGCCTGGACTGGAACCGTCTTCCTCCCTGATAAGCACAGCAGAGCCAGGAAGAGCCTGGAACAAGGAAGGGTCGGTCAAGCAGCCAGTGCCCCGGAGCGGCCAGCCCCTGCACTCACCCGCTTGTACACGTCCTCCCGGCTGGCCTCATACTTCTGCTGCATGCGCTCCTCCAGGAAGTAGATGCGCAGTTTGAGGCTGAAGTTCTCCTTCTTCAGGTCATTGAGGTGCTGGGACAGAGTGCGATATCCATTAGACATGGTGGGCAACCCATGGGGAGGAGCATGCCCAGTCGCCCCGTCACCCCAGGAACATAGTGCAGCTGCACCGCGGCATGAAGTAAGCCGGCTGGGACGCTGCTGAGGCTGCGGGGACGCGGGGCCTGGGGCTACCGCGACATGGCCCTGGTCGCTGGTGATCTCTCAGGGACTCCAGGGACGAGGCTCACTTGCTCTGGGTGCTGTAGCGCAGCGCACTTTCTTTTTTTACCTCAGGGAGATATTTGCGGAATCCCTGACAGAGGAACATGCTGCGTGAACTCAGACACAAGTGGAGTAACCCGACTCCAAGCCAGGACTCGTCTGTCACCCTCCTGGAGCCTCCCGGGCCCAACTGCAGGCAGTTAACAGCTTCTCAGAAGAGAGAGGGGACTGACCCCGAGAAGCTTCCAGGAAATGGGGAAGGGGAGTAATTCAAGGTGATTGGGGGCGGGGGGGGGGGGGAGGTTGCAAAAAAGAGAAGAAAGAAAAGGGGGAATGTGTGTGGTGGGTATTTAAGCTTCTGGTGACTAATTTGGACAATAAAGGCCATAGAGAAATACGGTTGTTATAGAGAATAGCACATATACACAAAATGGCCCACAAAATGGTGGTTGCATGTTAAATATCCCATTTCTGTCAGGTGCAAATCTCAAAGGCTACTAATTAGAGGGGTCTATAAATTTCTTTGATGATCCAATTGGCTCTTCTCTAATCAATTCCTTCCCCGTTTCCCTCCCCATGCTTTTCCATCCCTGAGGCAGTTAAATTATAGCATTTATTACCATGCATCTCCCCCCGTACAAACCATTGCCACCCCCAAAGGAAGAACAAATCTTCTAGGTCAGTGGGATCTTTGCAAACTCTGTGTACTGGTTAGGCTAGCTCACAAGGAGGACTGGTCAAGGACTACTCCCTCCATAGACAGGATGGGGGTAAGAGAGGGAGGGAGCCGTCAGGCAGGAGCCCAGAGATTTCAGCCAGTCACTGGCTTTTAACTCAGGCACCTGCCAAGTGGAGCCAAGCACTCATCACCAGATCCTGCTTAAAGCAATTTAAGATCCTTGAATGACAGCTGCGACATAAGCAGGAAGTATTATTTATACCACATCACATGGGACATTGAAGGTGACTGGGAAACAACCCCGCAGCACAGAAAGCGAACACAGGTTCTTGGTTGCAGTAATACTAGGTTGGAAACCATTTAACATTAACATTCAAGATTAAGAAAATTAGAAAGTTTCACTTAATTCAAGCACTCACTCACTTCTTCCTCCCCAATCTACCTGCTTTTCATTATTCAAATTCCTTCTCAAACCTTCATAATAATTCCAGTCAACATCTCCTGAGTACCCACCAGGTAGTATGCTGGGCAATAGAGAGATGAAGAAGTTCCAACCTTCAAACAGCTTGGTGGTCATATAGCTGATCATTCATGTTAAGATACGTATTTTACACTATAGATCTCCAAACCTGTGTTTTTCAAACATTTTACATGGCAACCCAGTACACACACACATATACATACACACTTAATTGAAGTACAAGTTTCAAAAAGTAAAACCGTCACTATGTGTGATCCACTGATTTTCTGTTCTATTTCTCTTTCTGGGAGTGATCCACAAAATTGATTGCATGATCCACTAATGGACTGAAGTTTGAAAAACCCTGAATCTACAGGAACCTAGAAGAAAGAGTGATGAATTCTGACTGGGATAATCAGAAAAATTTTCACTAGGAATTGAACTTGCATTTTGCCATCAAAGATAGGAAAAATTTAAGGAATAAAGTAATCTCAAAACAAAAAACAGTTGCCATTGTGTCCCTTGAGTTGACTATGACTCACGGTGACCCCAAATGTTTCAGAGTAGGACTGTACTCTATAGGATTTTCAATGGCTATGATCTTTCAGAAGCAGATGACCAGGACTTTCTTCTTAGGTGTCTCTGGGTAGAGCCACACTGCCAACCTTTAGGTCAGTAGCCAAGTGTTTAACAGTTTGTGTCACCCATAGACTCCAAAGTGACCTCAGGAGGACATAATCAGAATTGAGGATTCTCTCTAATAGATTTGGATTATACGTAAGCAACACATTTCTTACCATAGACAGTTGGTAACAAGCCAAAATATTGTCCATTTTTAAAAAATCTACACTTTAAAATTTAAATATTTCCATTAAATCTGTGCTCTCAGAATAAATAACTGTTATTTAGGCTTACTTGATTAAATAGAGGCAATGAGGAAAGAGAAAAGTCTAAATTAAAACTCAGAAGACTCTTTTCTGATCGCAGTTCTGGTTACTAAATAGTTGTGTGACGTCAAAGTGTACTTCTCCTGAGGCCTAGCTGTCCTCATTTATTAAATGAGGTGGTTGTGAACTATAATTTTAAAGCTTTTTCCTAAGCTTCTAGAGGGATAGCCTAGTTATTAACACCTCCATTTCGCACAAGGGGAACCAGGCTGCCAGATTCTAGATTAGTGTTTAACCATGCTTTGGCTATCTCCTTGGACTCCCTTATGGTGTAAAATAATTTAATGAAAGTTTTATGGAAAGTGAAAACTGTACATGAATGCAGAGTATTCTTAATCCAGCCTATGTCTTTCCCCGCCGCCCCAGTACTTTTATGCCTCTCTTCACTTATGCCCTATGATACTTTGTTTTTCTCCTATCTCTCTGACCCCTTCTCTGTGCTGTTGCCAGCTCCTTAGAGTGCTTAAATGATGATTAGTCTTTCACCTTCTGCTTTTTTTTGCTTCACACTTTCTTCTATAGAGATTTTATCCACTTTTATGGCTGTAACTTCTGCCTCCCAGGTAACTCACAAATCTCCAACTGAATCTTCTCACCCAAGATCTAGCCCTACATATCCAACTTTTTGCTAGATAGTTCAACTTGCATGTTCCATTTTCACCACAAACCTTAAAACCCAGAAACGTTTGCAATAGTCTCTATCACGTCTGCCAGAATCTACTCCAGCCATCTGTGTTCCATATTATAGGCAAAGTAACATTTTCAGACTTAAATCTTACCTTGTCCTCTCCCTTAAAAGCCCTCCAGAGGCATCGCTTCACTCTTAGAATAAACGGGAAATCCTCATCATATTTCTTGAAGGCACTCTACCTCTCCTGTCAAGTCCTAGTTCAAATCCCACCTAAACAAAACCTTTCCTGCTACACCAACTTAGAAAGACTCCTTCCTTTTCTGAACCCCTAAGGCAAATATTAGAAGTTCCTGGATGGCACTAATAGTTAGACACACAGCTACTAACCAAAAGGTAGGTGGTTCCAACCCAGAGATGCCTTGAAAGAAAGACCTGGTGATCTGCTTCCAAGAGGTCATACCCTTGAAAACCCTATGAGGCAGTTCTACTCTGCATGCATGGGGTCACCATGAGTCAGAATTGACTTGACAGCAACTGGTTTGGGCTTGGGTTTGTTTAAGGTAAATATTAAAATTTGGTAAGTGTTCATATGCTGCCTCCAGATACTGGTTTTACTGTTATCTTGAAGAGTTATTCACACTCTTTACAGTTATTTAACTTTTCATGTATTTATATCTCTCCGACTGGTCAGTAAGCTGCCCAAGACAAGGATCAATGGCTTACATGTCTCTGTATTCCTCTACAGTTCCCACAAGATCCTCTCCAATAACAGTCATCCCGCTAGAATGTTTATTGTAGAAAGTTGATGTCTTATTCACTAAAATGTCTAAGTTTATATACCCATCCTGATGTCTTCCCTCACCTCCAGATGTATATCTGACTTTCTAGTAGAATTCTCCACTTGGATATCTAACATAGTTATTTCATACTTGTGACGTCTAATACTGAGCTCCTGATACTTCCCGGCATACATGCTCCTCACTCATTGGACCTCAGTTCAATTTGTAGCAACTCAGTGTTTGCCGTTGTTTGGCCCCCAAGCTTTTGAGTCATCCTTGACTCTTCTCTCTTATATACATCAACTAATCTACCTTCAAATTTTATTCTTTCTACCTTAAAATATATAGAGAATCCATCCACCACCACCACCACTGTCACCTCTACTACTTTGGTTCATGATGCTATCATAAGTTATCTGAATAGCCCCAGTCTTAGTTATCTAGAGCTGCTATAACAGAAATACCACAAATGGATGACTTTCACATACAGAAATTTATTCTTCACAGTCTAGTAGGCTAGAAGTCCAAATTCAGGGTGCCAGCTCCAGGGGAAGGTGTTCTCTCTGTTGGGTCTGGAGGAAGACACTTGTTATCAATCTTCCCTTGGTCTAGGAACTTCTCTGCACAGGAACTTCAGATCCAAAGGATGTAATCTGCTCCCGGTGCTGCTTTCTTGGTGGTATGACGTCCCCCTGTCTCTCTGCTCACTTCTTTCTTTTATATGTCAAAAGAGATTGGCTTAAGACATAATCTAATTTTGTAGATTGAGTCCTGCCTCATTAACATAACTGCCACTAAGCCCATCTCATTAACATCATAGAGATAGGATTTACAACACATAGAAAAATCACATCAGATGAAAAAATGGGGGACAATCACACAATACTGGGAATCATGGCCTAACCAAACTGATACACATATTTTTGGGGGACACAATTCAATCCATGACAGCCCACTAAACTGGCCTCCCAAATACCTCACTCCCCTATAGTCTATTTGTAGCACAACAGCCACAGTGACCCTTTTAAAATATAAATCAGATTACTCCTCAGCTGAAAACCCCCACTGGCTTCCCATCTAACTTAGAGTAAAAGGCATAGTTCTTTCATTAGCCCGTAAGGCCCAAGGCCCAGAACGATCTGGGGTCTCTCTGCTCCCTGGCCCCATTATCTCTGTTTCTTTTTTCTTATTACTTTGACCCTGTGCACTCTGCTCCAGCCACACTGTTCCTCCATGCTGTGCCTTTTTTTTCAAAAACACCCTTCCTCCTCAGAGGCTTTGAACTTACTGTTTCTTCTGTCTAGTATGCTCTTTTTCTAGATGTCTGCATGATTCTTTTCCTCACATTCTTCAAGTATTTGCTCAAATATCACCTCCTTAGTGAGGTGCCCACCCTATTTAAAACTGTAGCCCATCCTGTGCCTCACCTCAACACTCCGTATCCCCCTTCATTGTTTTTTTTTTTCCACAGCACTATCACCTTCTAAAATAGATCTACTTATTTATTTGTTTCTTTTCTTTCACTCTTCATTAGCAAATAAACTCCTGAGAAAGCCCAGATTGTTGCCTGCTTTGTTCACTGTCGTATCACACTGCCTGGTACATAGTAGGTGCTCAATAAATATTTGTTGAATTCAAAAATGGATGCACTAAGGGACTGAACTGCTGGGCGGAGGGCTGTGGGGACCATGGTCTCGGGGAACAACTAGCTCAATTGGCATGACACAGCTTATAAAGACAATGCTCTGCATTCTACCTTGGTGAGTAGTGTCTGGGGTCTTAAAAGCCTGTGAGCGCCCATCTAAGATACTCCACTGGTCTCTCCCTTCGGGAGCAAGGGAGAATGAAGAGAACAGGATACAAGGAAAAGATTAGTCCAAAGGACTAATTGTCCACAGCTACCAAGCCCTCCGCCAGACTGAGTCCAGTACAGCTAGATGGTGCCCAGCTACCACCACTGACTGCTCTGACCAGGATCACAACAGAGGGTTCTGGACAGAGCTGGAGAAGGATGTAAAGCATAATTCTAACTCACAAAAAAAAAGACCAGATTTAGTGGCCTAAAGGAGACTGGAGAAACCCCAAGAGTATGGCCCCCAGACACCCTTTCAGCTCAGTGGTGAAGTTACCTCTGAGGTTCACTGTTCAGCCTGGGAGTGGACAGCCCCGTAAAACCAAATGAGACTAATGAGGTACAGGAGTCCAGTGACAAGGGCCAGAAGGCAGAAGGGGACAAGGAAGCTGGTGATAGGGAACCCAAGGTTGAGTAAGGATATTGTTGATATGTTGTGAGATTGGTAACCATTGTCATAGGGCAACATTTGTAGTAACTGTTAAATGAGAAACTATTTTGTTCTGCAAGCCTTCATCTTAAGTGAGAATGACAGCACAATTGGAAGAGCGTAGTCAATGTCACTGAACTGTGTATGTAGAAATTTTTGAAACGGTGTATCTTTGGCTATGTGTATTTTCACCAAAAAAAAAAAAGTTGAGAATTTAGAGGGTTAATATATTGTGGGGTTGTTAACCAATGTCATAAAACAACATGTGTACTACTGTTTCATGAGAAACTATTTGTTCTGTAAGCCTTCACCTGAAGTACAATAAAATATTAAAAAAAAAAAAAATGGATGCACTAACCTCCTGACTCTGACCTCACTGGAACTGATTCTAATAAACTTCAATCTGTATATAAGATTATGTAAATTGTTCAGGATGAAAACATATCTAAAGGCATTACTCTTTATAAAGAGGTTATTCTATAAGTAAAATAAATTATTCTAACAGATTAATTTTAACACACAATGCAGACTCTAAACTTTCTATAATAGTTCTGAAAAATGAATGGGGAATAATATATAACAAATTGTAATCAAAGGATAATTTGAACTGTACAGAAGAAAGAATTATAGAAATCAGGACATAAAGGTTCTCAGGGAAGATTCCACAGAGAATTGAGAGTTTAGCTCTCCTTAAAGGATAAATCAGGTTTGGATAGGCTGGGAGGACAAGGCAATCTAGGCAGGTGAAACATAAGCAAAGATACAGAGGGCCAACTGGATTGAAACAAAGGGAATATACTGACCTGTAATGGGAGAACAGGGGGGATTGGAAGCAAGGATTCATATTATGGGACATCTTGAAGGTCAGGGTGAGGAGTCTGAACATGGTCCTCTGGGCAAATACTGTGGAGCCCTGGTGGCACAGTGGTTAAGAGCTTGGCTGCTAACCAAAATGTCGGCAGTCTGAATCCATCAGCTGCTCCTTGGAAACCCTGTGGGGCAGTTCTACTCTGTTATATAGAGTTGCTATGAATCAGAATTGACTTGAGAGCAATGAGTTTGGTTTGGTTTTGGGCAGAGACTGGACAGTTGGACAAAAGGTGAGGAGAAAGGCAGTGGGAGAAGGGGAAGGGCCATGCGCCACTTACCAGGAATGTTGTTTTGTTTGTATGTCTACTACCTACATTTTGTTTTATTTATTCATTTATTTATTTATTGTAGCCTTAAGAAACAAAAACATATATCTGGGCCCCACACTATATACATATATACCCGTTGCCCGTGGAGTTAATTGTAGTTCATAGCAACCCTATAGGACAGAGCAGAACTGCCCCACTGGATTTCCCAAGGCTGTAATCTTTATGGAAGCAGACTGCCACATCTTTCTGAGTGCTTAACCACTGTGCAACCAGGGCTCCTGGACCCACATTAAACCTACTAAATCAGAGTTTCTTGGGGAGATGGGTCCCAGACCTGTATATTTGTGATAAGCTCTGCTATACTTAGAAAATAAAGAACCACTGCAGATTCTTGAGCGAGGGAACAGCACCTCTATCCTTGTTCTTCCTTTTTCCCCATGATACATCTCATATATTTACTCTTTTATCAAATTTTTTTTCCAGAAAAGAATCACTTGATCATCTCAAATGACACAGAAAAGGCATTCAACAAAGTCCAACACCCATTCCTGATAAAAACTCTCAATAAAATAGGTATAGAAGTGAAATTTCTGAACATAATAAAGGGCATCTATGCAAAACCAATGGCCAATATCATTCTTAATGGAGAGAGACTGAAAACATTCCCCCTGAGAACAGGAACAAGACAAGGATGTCCTTTATCACCACTCCTATTTAACATTATGCTGGAAGTTCTAGTTAGAGCAATAAGGCAAGAAAAAGAAATAAAGGGCATCCAAATTGCTAATGAAGACATTAAACTGTCCTTGTTTGTGGATGATATGATACTATACATAGAAAACCCTAAAGACTCCATGAGAAAACTACTGGAACTAACAGAAAGATTCAGCAGAGTAGCACAATACAAGATAAACATACAAAAATCAGTTGGATTCCTATACACCAATAAAGAGAACAATGAAAAGGAAATCAGGAAAATAATACCATTTATAATAGCCCCTAAAAATATAAAATACTTAGGAATAAATCTAGCCAGGGATGTAAAAGGCCTACACAAAGAAAACTACAAAACACTACTGCAAGAAACCCAAAGAGATCTACATAATGGAAAAACATACTATGCTCATGGATAGGTAGACTCAACATTGTGTAAATGACAATTCTACCCAAAGCAGTTTACAAATGCAATGCAATCCCAATCCAAATACCAACAACATTCTTTAAAGAAATGGAAAAACTAATTATTATCTTTATATGGAAAGGGAAGAGGCCCTGGATAAGTAAAGCACTATTGAAGAAGAAAGTAGGAGGATTTGTACTATCTGACCTCAGAACCTACTATGCAACTATGGTAGTCAAAACAGCCTGGTACTGGTACAACACCAGATACATTGACCAATGGAACAAAATTGACAACCCAGGTGTGAATCCATCCACCTACGGTCACTTGATCTTCAACCAGTGCCCGAAGGCCATCAAATGGGGAAACGACAGTCTTTTTAACAAATGGTGCTGGCAAAACTGGATGTCCATCTGCAAAAAAAATGAAACAGGACCCATACCTCACACCATATACAAAAACTAATTCAAAATGGATCAAAGACCTAAATATAAAGCCAAAAGCTATAAAGTTCATAGAAGAGAAAATAGGATCAATGCTAGAGGCTCTAATACACAGCATTAACAGGATAAAAACCATAACCAACAGCACAAAAACTCCAGAAGATAAGCTAGATAACTGGGATCTTCTAAAAATTAAACACTTATGCTCATCAAAAGACTTCATCAAAAGAGTAAAAAGAGAACCTACAGACTGGGAAAAAAAATTTTCCCCATTAAAAATTAGATAAAGGCCTAATCTCTAATATCTACAAGAAAATCTAACACCTCTACAACAAGAAGACAAATAATCCATTTAAAAATGGGCAGAGGAAATGAACAGACACTTCACCAAAGAAGACATTCAAGTGGCCAGCAGACACATGAGGAAATGCTCGTGATCACTAGCCATTAGAGAAATGCAAATCAAAACCACAATGAGATACCATCTAACCCCAGCATTACGCATGAATCAAAAAACTGGAAATAACAAATGTTGGAGAGGCTGTGGGGAGATTGGAACTCTTATGCACTGCTGGTGGGAAAGCAAAATGATACAACCATTTTGGAAA
This sequence comes from Dugong dugon, assembly GCA_030035585.1. Taxonomy (NCBI): domain Eukaryota; kingdom Metazoa; phylum Chordata; class Mammalia; order Sirenia; family Dugongidae; genus Dugong; species Dugong dugon. The sequence goes on from CM057462.1 coordinate 162,499,123, forward strand.
ATGATATGGCACTTTCTTTGAAAGCTAGGAATAAAAATACCATATGATCCAGCAATCCCACTCCTAGGAATATACCCTAGAGAACTAAGAGCCGTAACACTAATAGACATATGCACACCCACGTTCATTGCAGCATTGTTCACAATAGCAGAAAGATGGAAACAATCTAGATGCCCATCAACAGACAAATGGATAAACAAACTATGGTACAGACACACAATGCAGTACTACGCAATGATAAAGATCAATGATGAATCTGCGAAGCATCTCACAACATGGATGAATATGGAGGGCTTTATGCTGAGTGAAATAAGTCAATCACAAAAGGACAAATATTGTATAAGACCACTACTGTAAAAACTCATGAAAAAGTTTACACACAAAAAGAAACAATCTTTGATGGTTATGAGGGATGGGAGGGGTGGGGAGAGAAACACTAAATAGACAATAGGTAAGTGGTAACTTTGGTGAAGGATAAGACAGTACACAGTACTGGGGAAGCCAGCACAACTTGTACAAGGCAAGGTCATGGAACTCCATAGACACATCCAAGCTCCCTGGGGGACCAAATTGTTGGACTGAGGGTTGTGGGGACCATGGTCTCAGGGAACATCTAGCTCAATTGGCATAACAGTTTATAAAGAAAATGTTCTACATTCTACCTTGGTGAGTAGCATCTGGGGTCTTAAAAGCCTGTAAGCAGCCAACTAAGGTACTCCACTGGTCTCACTCCTTCAGGAGCAAGGGAGAATGAAGAAAACAATATACAAGAGAAAGATTAGTCCAAAAGATTAATGGACCACAACTACCACAGCCTCCACCAGACTGAGTCCAGTACAACTAGATGATGCCTGGCTACCACCACTGACTGCTCTGACAGGGATCACAATAGAGGGTTCCAGACAGAGCTGGAGAAAAATGTAGAACAAAATTGTAACTCACAAAAAAAGATCAGACTTACTGGCCTGACAGAGACTGGAGAAACCCCGAGAAAATGGCCCCTGAACGCGCTTTTAGCTCAGTAATGAAGTCACTCCCGAGGTTCACCCTTCAGCCAAAGATTAGACAGGCCCATAAGACAAATCGAGACTAATGAGGCACAACAGCCCATGACAAGGACTAGAAGGCAGGAGGGGACAGGAAAGCTGGTAATAGGGAACGCAAGGTCGAGAAGGAACAGTGTTGACATGTTGTGTGGTTGTTAACCAATGTCATAAAACAATATGTGTACTAACTGTTTAATGAGAAACTATTTGTTCTGTAAACTTTCATCTAAAGTACAATATAAAAAGTTTTTTTTAATATTTTTTTTTCAAACATTAATGACTCTCCCCTGCTCTTTCCTTAATTTCTTCTTCCCACTCCTTTCATAATGTATTGGTCTAGACTGGAAATAATACCTTAATAAGGACTCAATCAATGCCAACAATAGTAGGAGGATTACAACCCAGCTGTTGCATGTCATGCCCATTAACATAACCAACTGCCAAGTTAGACTTAAAAAAAAAAAAGCTTCACGTTTCTGAATCATAGTCAGACCCCCCATATAGCTCTTATAATGGCAATGCTTGGAAACGTATTAATGTCTTACCAAGTTCTCTCCTAAAAATAAAAGTTTGACCTCACTAAAAATTATTAATCATCTTAATGGAGACATTCTCTTCAAACATAATAAAACTTTAGCAACTTAAGTGCTACTAATTTGATGTATCTGATAATCCATATCTTTAAATTTCTTGAAAATAAAAATATTTTAATAAGTTAATATTGTAAATAGAGAAACAGGAGAAAAGTTTTTTAAGTACCCCTTATCACTGTACTACCATTTACAAATAGGTAATAAATATTACCACTATTATGCATATTAATCTAGGAGATACATCTAGCATCTTCATCTAGCACAGCATTGTGGAAGGAGCGATGGCTTTTGAACCAAAGCTGGTCCTCAAAAAGTTAAACATTGAGTTACCATAAATCAAAACAACCAAACCTGTTGCCATTGAGTTGGTTCAAATCCCAGCTCTGCTACTTTCTGATTGTGTATTGTTGGGGAAATTACTTAATAGTAGATAACTGTAGGAAAGAAGTCAAGAGACTGGATCCAGATAGAGTACTGAAAGGGTTGCAACTATATGTGAAATGCTAACTTTTTTAAACATCTTAGTCAATTATAGTGAAAAAGATGTTTGTTAAAATTTAGATACCAAATACATGAAAAAGTGTTTTATTATTGTTTGTATATTCCTGTTGTTTGTGAAATAGTTCATGAGTTTTTAAAAAACTGTTTTAAAAGGAATGACACCAAGACCACAGTGTAAGAATAAGAGGGAGGCAGATATTAATTGGATAAAGAATACCTTCTCTGGTGGAGGTGGATGTAATGAACTTATTCCCACACTCCCTCCATAAATTCATATATCAAATACTTATTCAGCACTTACCTTATAAGAGATAGTAAATTTCCTGTAACAAAAGGAACTGACTGAATCTAAAGAAACATTTGTCAGAAATGTTAAAAGTCTTGAACATCAGCTAGGAGTTAGCTCTAGAGGACTGTTAAGATCCATGGCCATCTTGAGATTCTATTTTTGAAGCATATTTTCTATAGAAACAATGCTACCAAAGGTGGTCACCAAGAAAGAGCTGGTGTTTTCTGAAGAATCTCAGAATGTCCCACCAACTTCCTTTTAGTAGAGCCATAAAAGTTGGTGGGAGTCTATCTACCTGTTCAGATTGAGAGCTCTGGCTACCACGTGTAGTCATAGAGGAAGAAGAGATTAATGAATGTAAAGAATACCTTATTTCCAAGATAAAAGCAGCCAGCAATGACTGGGTCCTAAAGCTGGCCCTCAATACCCTTATTTAACCTATAACTCTGCTAACTGTCATATTTTCAAAACAGTCCCATGGTAAGGCACACAATGATTGGGTAGTATTTCCTGCTCTTTAGCATCCAGTGGAATCCAATCCAGGAATCTAACTTGTATTGGACTGACAGGAACAGATGGAGCAGGAAGAAGGGGAGGATAGTTTGCTTTACAGGTAAATATTTTACTTATAATATATCTATGTTTGCCATGAGTCGAAATTGACTCGATGGGATTGGGTTTAGTTTTTTTGGTTTATGTAGTCTAGGAACTCTTATGCTGTTTTGATAAAGTGTGAGTTGCACAAATATGAAAGCTAAATTCTTGGCTGTTTTGAAAGACTTGGACTTGTATTACAAAATTAATACAATATGATTATACAATCACAAAATGCAACAACCACTTGCCAATCACATGCATAGTGTCAGACTATTTACGAAGCACTTCGTGTATATTATTTCACTTCATCTTCACACGACAACTCTATAAAGTAAGCAGGTTAGACATTATGATCCCCATTTTACTGCCTAGGAAAGTGAGACATTGAGAAGTTAGCTGACTTGCTCATCTAGAAAGTGGAGAAGAACAGACTACAACTTCCAACAGTCTGAATCCATATGACATACTCATTAGGACCTTAACCATTACACTGTATTACCTCTGTGAACCTAGAATTCACTGGTGACTGATAAAGCAACTTCCCTTTCTACCTCAGGTCCCCTACATCTTTTCAAAAGGTATCCTTCACTGTAAATAATCTTCCCTGTGATCCTGGAAAATCTGACCACATGAACCTATCTAAAACACAATTTTCTCCATTTTCAAGATGAAGAAACCAAAGCTGGTCCTCAGAAAGTTAAACACTGAGTTACCATAAATCAAAAAAACCAAACCCGTCGAGTTGATTCACAGCTACTCATAGCAACCCTATAGGACAGAGTAGAACTGCCCCATAGGGTTTCCAAGGAGCTGCTGGTGGATTTGAATTGCTGATCTTTTGGTTAGCAGCATAGCTCTTAACCACGGCACCATCAGGGCTGCTGAGTTAACCATATGACCTAGCAATTCCACTCCTAGATATGTATCCAAGAGAATTTAAAACGTATATCCACAGAAAATCTTATACACAAATGCTCATGTAACTAAAAAAAGTGAAAACAACCAAAATGTCCATCAAATGATGAATTTATAAACAAAATAGGGTATAACCATAAGTTGGAATATTATTCAGCCATAAAAAAAATGAAGTACTGATACATTCTAAAACATGGATGAATCTTGAAAACGTACTAAGTGAAAGAAGCCAGTCATAAGAGACCACATATCATATGATTCCATTTATATAAAATGTCCAGAATAGGCAAATCCATAGAGACAGAAAGCAGATTACTGGTTGCCAGGGACTGGGTGGAAGGAAGGAATGGAAGTGACTGATAATGGGTATGGGTTTCTTTTTAGGGTGATGAAAATATTTAGGAATTAGATAGTGATGATGGTTGTACAACTTTAAGAATATACCAAAACCATAGAATCATTTACTTTGAAAGGGTGAATTTTATGGTACATGAATTATATATTGATAAAGTTGTTATTTAAAAAGCAAGAAAAAGATGGAGAGAGGGAGGGAGGAAGAGAAAGAAAGGAAGGAAGGAAGGGAAGGAAAAGGAAGAAGGAAGAAAGAAAAAGAAACCAAAGCTGAGAGAAGTAACTTATCCAATCCTTTGTCTCTTGCAAAGGATGTTTTTTTTTAATCATAAAGATTCAGTTAAAGTTCAATTCAATTCAGCTAAAGGTAAATGGTTTAAAACTGATTATTTCTAAATGTTTTATATATTAACCCTGCCTAGATCGTGGGGTCCTAAGAGAAGTACCCTCTAAGTGACCCTCAATATTGAATACTCCTGGATTGCTATGTTTTATCGAAACATAAAGTTCTGTTACAAACATCAGATAGAACAGAAAGAAAACATATGGTCTGGTCTATTATTTTGACAGAAGAAAAACATATTCATTAGGCTGTCCTGAAGAATATACATAACTTTTGCAGATCACCTTCTAATAAAAACGAACATCAGAGTCAATCAACTTGGTCTTCCACTCATCAACCCTTTCACTCCAACATAAGATTTCGGCCCTGTGTTCCAGAAACCAGCTAACAATGCATGTCTCAGAAAGCAGACTGAATTCTAGAAAGACCAGTCTTTTTTTGTTTGATATTTTGGGACACACAATATACAAATCTCTCTTCTAAAACTCTGTTTCTGAAATTTCAACATAATTCCTGAAGTTCCATAACCATTTAAATGCTAAAATATTAATGACATCATTTCATTTGAAAACTCAGAAGCATTCAGATACCCATCCTCTATGCAGCCTTTTCTTGAAATAACTGGCCTGATGACAAGAGAGCTAACAACAGAGCTCTTACATCAGGCCAATAAATAAATCCTATTTTGGCCAGCTTCATCATGGGCATAAAAAATAGGGGTTCAGATGTCCCTGCTGCCTTTCCCCACCATAGATACACACCCACACTACCCTCAATCCTGGAATAACAAGGTGTTGTCATCACACTAGAGCACTATGAACTATGCAAAAAAACAACTTCCCTGGCCACCAAAAATAGATGGCACAGCCAGAAGTAGTGCTTGTCAGAGACGGTGAAAAGAGCTGCATGAAAAAATGACAGCTGACTGCAGTGATGCTGGGAGCTCCCATGGACATCTAGGCTCCAAAATAGATTCTCCATCAGCTTGGCCAGACCAAACACCAGCAAAACTTGGTGCTATTTGTTCACAACTAGTCCATCTCAGGAAGATTATTTGCTCAGCTTCTAGCATTCAGAGGGGAAATGTCTGTTTATGGCCTTATCCATTCCTCTAGGTTTTCAATAACCCTTTCACCATCCTTCTGTAGGAAAGAAGGAAAATTTCGAAGGCACGATCAAGTCCTGCTCAAGGAGTATAAGCTAAGAATCACAATGATACCATGAATGACTGACACTGCAACAATAATGCTTTGGACAGGGTGGAGAGGGAGAAAAAGAACAGCCAACTAGAATCCCATTTGACACTCTAGTGCTGCAGCCACAACAAAGGGCCTCCTAGTCCTGAATTCACTATGCTTTCTGCTGCCTCCAGTGCTTTGCACAAATAGCAGTGTTGCCATGAAATGTCATTCCTCTTCACCCCCACCAAGCTTTGACTTAACTAACTCCAACTCATCCTTAAGGGCTTGAATTAGATATTTCCTACTGCAGGAAGCCTATCTTCCCCTAAAGTCTGGCTGAGGACCCCTCCTGTGTCTCCCACCGCACTGTGTGCCTACTCCTATTGCACTCCTTGTCAGAATACATATATTGGGATTATCTGTTTGACTGTCTCCTTAACTAGATTTTGAATTCCTTAAGAGCAGGAGAAATCTCCTTTTTCTTCCCCCCCAAAAAATGTGAATCACTTTACCGGTTTTTGGTTCACTGGTGCTGTTTTTTAATGATTATGAAAGTGCTATATGTGATCTTACTGATGAAGATCAAAGACCACAGCCTTCAGTATGGATTACACCTCAACATAAAGAAAACAAAAATCGTCACAACTGGACCAATAAGCAACATCGTGATAAATGGAGAAAAGATTGAAGTTGTCGAGGATTTCATTTTACTTGGATCCACAATCAATGCCCATGGAAACAGCAGTCAAGAAATCAAACGACACATTGCTTTGGGCAAATCTGCTGCAAAAGAACTCTTTAAAGTGTTAAAAAGCAAAGATGTCACTTTAAGGACTAAGGTGCACCTGACCCAAGCAAGTCATGGTGTCTTCAATCCCCTCATATGCATGTGAAACTTGGACAATGAATAAAGAAGACAGAAGAAGAATCGATACATTTGAATCATGGTGTTGGTGAAGAATATTGAATATACCATGGACTGCCACAAGAATGAAAAAATCTGTCTTGGAAGAAGTACTGCCTGAATGCTCATTAGAAGAGAGGATGGCGAGACTTCATCTCACATATTTTGGACATGTTATCAGGAAGGATCAGTCCCTGGAGAAGGACATCATGCTTGGTAGAGTAGAGGGTCAACGAAAAAGAGGAAGATTGACACAGTGGCTGCCACAATGGGCTCCAGCATTAACAACTATTGTGAGGATGGTGCCGTACAAGGCAGTGTTTTGTTCTGTTGTACATAGGGTCGCTGTGAGTCAGAACTGATTGGACGGCACCTAACAACAACAACATATGTGCCTGCTCCAGTTGTTCCCTTTCTCAGTGGACGGTATTACCCAGTTACCCAAGAAAGAAAACTCAGCATCATTCATTCATCCAAAGCAAAATAAAAAAGAAGAAAAGAAAAAGCCACGCCTACTATATGCTAGGAGCCCCTGGGTGGTGCAAATGGTGAAGCACTGAAACACTAAGCAAAAGTTTGGAGGTTTGACCCCACCCAGAGGGTCTTCGGAAGACAGTCCTGATGATCTGCTTCTGAAGTGTCACAGCCTTGAAAACGTTATGGAGCAGTTTTCCTCTGCACACATTGGGTTGCCATGAGTTGGAATCAACTCGACAGCAAATAGCAACAACAAGAAGACTATATGCTTGGCATGATGTTAATCACTATATGTAATAGTGAACAAGACAAATGTGAGCTAATATTTGTAACTTTGTAAAGTTTTCACATTATAAAGTATAAATTAAAAATACAAACACAAAGAAAAAATGTTTTGTCCTAATATTTAGGTTTTAAGGATATACATTTACTTGGCAATTGCTGCAGTCTTGTAATATCTCTTTCATTGTTGTCTTAGATGTTATTTAAATTAATTATTGCATAATTTAAATTTCATATTCCCCTAATCAGATCGTGTGCCCTTTGAGAATGGTAACTCATATACCTCTGTATCCTCTGCAACACTCAGAATCATTCCTTTCATTTAGTAGTTCTTCAGAAAGTATAGATGCAAGTCTTTGGCGATGTTGCTCAGGAATGAAAACACTGCTGAAGGTCTGTGGAATGACTGTGTGGGAGCCCTCTGAAGAGCCACATTTAAAAAAAAAAAAAAAAAGGAGAAAAAAATTGTGCTTGTGAATGCTGAAAGTTTAAGATCCTCCCCTTCCCATCTAGCAAATTTCTGAATGTCTCCAGACGCCAGTGAAAACAAGACTAGTATGTTTTGGGCACTGTGGTTTTGGAAGCATAAATGCCAATTTTTTAAAAAATGAACTTCACTAGCAGCATTCATTTACCATGGCAGTAATTACAGAGAAACACTCAAGAAACACTGAAATTGTTGAACCTAAAGGCAGCAGCAACATGACCCAGATCCACATAAACTAGGACAGGAAGCCCAGCCTGTGATAACTCAGCTCTCCATAAGGTAAAAAGCCTCCTATTCTAAAACTTCTTTTATTTTTTAACCCACAGATTTCAAGATCCAAGTGGAAAAGTTTGCCAGGATGGGTGGAGACTCAACAGGCTGACTCACTGTGGTTGGATTCATAATGCCAGGGCAAGCTGGCTTCTGATTATAAATAGACAAACATTGCAGCTGGTTTTGCTGGCATTTTTGTGTCAAAGAAGACTTTGTTAGAAAAGGTGTAAACAGGACAGGGCAGTGGAGGTCCCTCTTGACATCACAGCCAGACTCCCCAACCCTGCTATGGCTTTTTTGTAGCATCTGCCATTTTGATTATATGAAATCCAAACTGCACACAATCCACCAATGCAATCTCATCTTCTCTGAATGGTCCTCTCATTTCCCCAAGAACCTTGAAATTATTAGCGTCATCTTGATTCTGCTTTACACTTTATGACTTTAGGCAAGTTAGTTGAGCCTTGGTTTCTTTACTGGTATAATGGATATAATAATAATATCTATATCATAAGTTAGGAAAATTAACTGAAAACTAATTGATATAAAATACTTAAGCGCCTAGAGAAGTGCCTGGCATATAAAAAACACTCAATAAATGTTACTTATTATTATTAGCTACTATTATGATCTCCTTAAAAAAAAAAAACCCTGTCTAATATAACTTTAAACAGTCTCTGCTTCTTTTTCTTTACATTTCTAATTTTATCATCCTAGCTTAGCTGGAAAATGTCTCCCTTTGAACTTACCACTGAAAATGAATGTACATTTCTTAACTTCCTAGCTTACCATCTGGCCCAATCAATTAACACACTAATTCCCTCCTTAGAACCATTCAACTTACTGTGAATATTGAGTGGAAGCCAGGGGAAATATAAACCCAACAGAATGCCTAATCGTCAATACTTCTCACCAAGTTTAGTTCAGCTGATGAATATTTACTGAACACTCATGGTGTACTGGACATTACATTAGATTCTTGTTGTTTGCCATTGAGTCACTTCTGACTATTCTAGAGATTAAAAAAGAAGAAGCAAGAGGTATATTCCGCCCTGAGAACTTAGAGTCTGAGTATATATTTTGAGATTGGAGAATCAGGAAAGGAGTTCTTAAAAAGAAAGAAAAAGGCACCTGAGCTGAAACTTTTAACCAGGTAAAATCAGGAGAGAAAAAACATTCCAGGTAGAAGGAACAGCAGTAGCAAAGACATGGAAGTATGAATTACAAGCAGTTCAGAATTAATGAAGTGGAAAGCATGTGATTCAGAATATTGGGAGATAAAAGTAGATTTACAGTTTACCTAGGGAAGACAGAAGTTTGGCCAGAATTGCAATCTGTGTTAATTTAAATAGAAGAAATGAATGGTTTTGAGCTACCACCTTCATGAGCACCAAACTTTCACCAGCTGAGCTCCCCAATCTGGAAAGTACTCACTATTTTAAGTCAAAAAATGACTGGTATTTTCAGGCCCACAATTACAAGATATTGGGCAAGTACAGTTGTCATTCTTTGTGCCTGGTTTCCTAATTTGTAAATTGGGGTAATGGTCTTGCCTTCTTCCTAGGGTTGTTGGGGGCATTAACTGAAATAACATACTTAGAATCGTACCTGACACATATAAAATGATCAGTAAATGCCAAATCAGTTGCCAAGTAAATTCTGACTTATGGTAACCCTTCAGAGGCTGATTATCCAATAGGCAGGGTAAGCATGACCAGATCGCATGAATTTCACCACCACATCTTTGTAAAATTGTTCCCTACAGATTAGTAAGTAAGTACAAGTAAGCTCAGCTTACCTTGCTTACTCTGTCATCTGCCCCTGTCAGGGATTGTAAATGTTTTTGTTTGTTTGTTTCTTTTTTTTTTTTTTTTTAATTGTGCTTTAGATGAAGGTTTACAGAGCAAATTAGTTTCTCATTAAGCTATTAATACACACGTTGTTTTGTGACATTGGTTGCCACCACAACACGTCAACACTCTCCTCTTCTCAACCTTGAGTTCCCAGTTACCAGGTTTCCTGTCCCCTCCTGCCTTCTAGTCCTTGCCCCTGAGTTGGTGTGCCTATTTATTTGGTCTCATTTTGTTTTATGGGGCTGTCTAATCTTTGGTTGAAGGGTGAACCTCGGGAGTGACTTCATTACTGAGCCATACTCAGGGTTTCTCCAGTCTCTGTCAGACCAGTAAGTTTGGTCTTTTGTGTGTGTTTGTGTGTGTGTGAGAGAGAGAGAGAGAGAGAGAGTTAGAATTTGTTCTACATTTTTCTCCAGTTCTGTTCAGGACCCTCTATGTTAATCCCTGTCAGAGCAGTCTGTGGTGGTAGCCGGGCACCATCTAGTTGTGCTGGACTCAGTCTCATGGAGGCTGTGGTAGTTGTGGTCCAGTAGTCCTTTGGACTAATCTTTCCCTTGTCTTTGGTTTTCTTCATTTTCCCAGAGATTGTAAATTTGAAAAGAGGCTTTGATTCTGTAGGAAGATGCTGTGGGATTTGGAAGAGAAACAGATGCCAGTGTATCTAGAAGCAGAATCTGACAAGGTGAAATATTACCTTGCCTATTGGATAATCCACCCCAGTGACCTCATGTATGTCAGAGTAGAACTGTGCTCCATAGGGTTTTCAGTGGCTGATTTTGGGGAAGTAGATCTCCAGGCCTTTCTTCTAAGGCACTCTGGGTAGACACAAACCTCCAACTTTTTGGTCAGCAGCCAAGAGCATTTGCATTACCCAGGGACTCTTCAATAAATGCTAAAACCCATTGCCATCGAGTCCATTCTGACTCACGGTAACTCCAAGCTAGTATTACGCCCTAATCTCACTCAATTCAGAGACACTGGGGGTGGGGGGGCAGGTCCTGTGATCAATGAAAAAGCATATAGGAAAGAATTTTTCTCAACACTTGACTATGGCCATTTGTAAACATTTCTGTAAAAATTATTTCTGACCCACCTTCAAGGGGACAGCATTTTGAGTAGTTTGTGCAGTTGTGGCAATAGATCTACCCAATCCACTTATATTTGTCAACCATGATCTGAATATGTGAGACCAAAGATAACCGATTAAAATTTCCAATCAGGGTACTCTATGACCTGGAAAAGTCACAACTTCTATGAGCTCTGGTTTCCTCATTTGAAGAACAGGGACAATAATGCTTTATGGAGGTTTGTAAAGACAAAATAAGGCAATTTATGAAATGCAATTTATGAGACCACTGCTCAAATTTATAGATGTGGGAAGAGTCTATAGATCCATCAGTGAATACTCTGGGGGAAAAGCCCCTTTATCACAAAGCTGACAAGGTTTAAACATTAATGAATTAAATCACTCACTCACTCAAAATATGTGTATGAAGCACATATGCTAAGCAAAACTTTCCACACATCATGGGAAACAGTACCTATTGGCCTCAACCTAACGAACATACCTTGGAATAACAATTTAATTTGCACTTAGCAAAGTGAAGTTGAACGGGTTGTCTTAGTCAGTGCTGCCATAACAGAAATACCACAAGTGGATGGTTTTAACAAAGAGAAGTTTATTTCCTTACAGTAAAGTAGGCTAAAAGCCCAAATTCAATGTGTCAGCTCCAGGGGAAGGCTTTCTCTCTCTCGGCCTTCTCATCAGTGTTCCCCCAGACTAGGAGCTTCTCAGCGCAGGGACCCCTCTCCAAAGGACGCGCTCTGCTCCCGGCACTGCTTTCTTGATGGTATGAGGTTCCCCTGTCTCACTGCTCACTTCTGTCTTTTGTATCTCAAGAGATTGCCTCAGGACACAATCCAGTCTTATAGATCAGGTCCTGCCTTACTAACACAACTGCCACCCATCTTCCCTCATTAACATCATAGAGGCAGGATTTACAACATATAGGAAAATCACACAGTACCAGGAATCATGGCCCAGCCAAACTGATACACACATTTTTTGGGGGACATAATTCAAACCATGACAAGGGTCATCTGTGTGGCTGCCACCTGACATTCCTCCGTCCTCACGTTGCATCACGCCCAACCCCACCCATGCTAAGAAAATCTTCTGTCTTCAAAGTTTTGCCATCTTTGTCCCTTCTTCCTGCATCAACATAGTGAAGAAAGATGCTGTCGTTCTCATCTGTTAATTGATCAATTATGCTTTGGTTTCATGTGTTGTATTTGCATTTTCAGTCCAGTATCTCTTACTCTGGAATGAAAAGCTTTCTTCCCTAGAATATCATACACCCACAAACATTTTAGAAACAATCACATTACTGATCAATTATTTTTACTGATTAAATACCTTTAATATTACTTCTTTGCTTGTTCTCACTGCTCTCCCTTACCTTCCTCGAGTACAGTCTCTCAGACTCAGTCCATAAACATGCCTCTCTTGCATTCCCTAAAAGTTCCCCTCTGTCTGGTAAAATCTAACTCAGCTTTGGAGACTGTTATGGATTGAGTTGTGTCCCCCAAGAAGATATGTTGATGTCCTAACCCCTGCACTGATGTTTATGACCTTGTTTGGGGAACTATGGTTTATCTTTGCAGATATTATCAGTATGAATGTCTGTACTTCCCAATAGACTATAGCTATCTCAGGTCTGGTACAGTAATTTATTTAATTTTACTTCAGTGGTCAATAAACATTTGTTGCATGAATGGATTCATGAAATAAAGATGTATACCTGGCCATGCAGCTCAGGACTGTATCCCTTTGATACTTTCTTGAAGCCCTGGAGGATCCTACCCTTCTCTGGCATGAAACCTTTCCCTTCCTCCCCTCTCTGCGAGTACAACTCCCATTCCTTTATACCAAGGCTATCAAATGCATGTTATAAACTTCACAGAAGACATGATGTGATTTTATTTAGTATGTTACCATTTTTTAGGATGGGGCATTGGAATGTGTCTCTATCCTTCATGTTTTTTCTAACCAATGTTCCCCCTAATTTTCAAGATCTCCCATGGAGGCTCTTCATATACTAGAAGCTGTCATTCAAGTCTACAGAATGGATGAATAGACACAAGAATGAACAGACCTGTGAGCACAAAGGCATATCCCAGTTTACTGGTAATGACTTTTCTGACAAAGAAGTGTGTCATATCTCACACCTATGTTCATGGCAGCATTGTTCACAATAGCAAAAAGTTGGAAACAACCTAGATGCCCATCAACAGATGAATGGATAAACAAACTATGGTACATACACACAATGGAGTACTATGCAACGAGAAAGAACAATGATGAATCTGTGAAGCATCTCATAACATGGATGAAACTGGAGGACATTACGCTGAGTGAAATAAGTCAATCAAAAAAGGACAAATATTGTATGAGACCTCTACTGTAACAACCCATGAAAAAGTTTATACACAAAATGTAACAATCTTTGTTGGTTACCAGGGATGGGAGGGGTGGGGGGGAAATAGCAAATAGGCAATAGATAAGTGGTACCTTGGGTGAAGGGTGAGACAGTACACAATACTGGTGAAACCAGTACAACTTGTACAAGGAAAGGTCATGGAAGCTCCACAGACACATCCAAACTCCCTGAGGGACTGAATTGCTGGGCTGAGGGCTGTGGGGACCATGGTCTCGGGGAACACCAAGCTCAATTGGCATAACACAGTTCATAAAGACAATGTTCTACATTCTACCTCGGTGAGTAGCGTCCGGAGTCTTAAAAGACAGTGAGCAGCCATCTAAGATACTCCACTGGTCTCATCCCTTCACAAGCAAGGAAGAATGAAGAGAACAGGATACAAGGAAAAGATTAGTCCAAAGGACTAATGGACCACAGCTACCGAGGCCTCCACCAGACTGAGTCTAGCACAGCTAGATGGTGCCCAGCTACCACCACTGACTCTTCTGACTGGGATCACAACAGAGGGTTCTGGAGAGAGCTGGAGTAGGATGTAGAACAAAATTCTAACACACACAAAAAAGACCAGATTTACTGGCCTAAAGGAGACTGGAGAAACCCTGAGAGTATGGCCCTCGGACACCCTTTTACCTCAGTGATGAAGTCACTTCTGACGTTCACCGTTCAGCCGGGGATTGGACAGCCCCATAAAACAAAATGGGACTAATGAGGCACAGTAGTCCAGGGACAAGGGCTAGAAGGCAGAAGAGGACAGGAAAGCTGGTGATAGGGAACCCAAGATTGAGTAAGGACAGTGTTGATGTGTTGTGAGGTTGTTAACCATTGTCACAGGGCAACAAGTGTACTAACTGTTTAATGGGAAACTATTTTGTTCTGTAAACCTTCATTTAAAGTGAGAATAGCAGCACAATTGGAAGAGCGTAGTCAATGTTACTGAACTGTGCATGTAGAAATTTTTGAAATGGTGTATGTTTGGCTATGTATATTTTCACCAAAAAAAAAAAAAAAGGTTGAAAAAAGGGAGAAGGTTGACATGTTGTGGGGTTGTTAACCAATGTCATAAAACAATATGTGTACTACTGTTTCATGAGAAACTATTTGTTCTGTAAACCTTCACCTGAAATACAATAAAAAGAAAAAAAACGAAGTGTGGCATATCTTCATTGTTATCCATTTAGTACTTCATGCTTGGGAGAAATTTAAAATATCTGTTATTGGCCTTTTCTCCACTTCCTAGTCTGATTTCTGTCAGTGTTTCCCAGAATTGAGAGGTAAGAACTAATAAGTGATATCAGACGTGAGTTTTAAGAGAAAAGCACCTAGGACTCCACATCTGAAACTCAGCTGGCCCCTGCTCACTTCCCACCCCAACCCATTCTTTTCCCTTTCCCTGCAGCATCTGGCCATTCATCCCACCAGTGGAGGTGACATCCCTCAAGCCTATGTTCCAGACCATCTTTCAACCAAGAGGAAAATGGGGTGGGCAGATTATCTTTCAGAGAACACTTCACACAAGCTCTGCAGCTCTGCTCACCATTTCTATGTTGTAGCAGATCCAAAAGGTGAAAAAAGAGGAAGGGGTTGGTAGTGTTACCACCCCCACTCCGACCACCAGCACCACACAGCTGTTCAGAGGGTTAGTCTTCCAAAGCCACTTAATATTTCTACAAACTCAGTGTCTTTTTCTTTTTTTTTAACAGTATCCATGACAACTCTGAACAAAAAAGAACAAGAGTAGGCTTTTAATTCTCAGGCACATGTTACATGGAACATATTCTTTACCCACAGGAATATCTGGTAAGATGTACACTAAGTCCTAGCAGAACATTTCTATTTAGAAATTAAGAAAAGATGGCTTAATGGGTCTGGGTAAATCCATGTCAACACTGATTTATTAATCTTTGTTTAAATGGAATTTTATTATCTGTCAAAAGCTAACAGTTCAAGTAAGAAAGAAGTCCAATTATCTCAGGACCTATTTTCACATTACTCGTATGTGACCTGATCCTTGGGCATCCCCCAGGGGTCACCAAAGAGCTGTTTCTCTTTTTAGAATATAGTGGTGTAAGAAATCCAAGGTCCATCTTTCAGGGCCATTTAAATGTCACTGAACAGGTTCTATTGAACAGAGTTCCTGGAGCCACCCAGAGCACAGGAGCTGGGGACCTGTGTTACAGTGTCAGTAATTGCTCTTGACCAAATCTAATTACAAACACATCAAGAGGCAGAATACTTCAAGAGTTGATTCAGGAGTTCCAAGCATAGCGGGGCCAAGATGGTGGAGTAGTCAGACGCTTCCGGTGGACCCTCTTACAACAAAGACCCCAAAAAACAAGTGAATTGATTATATATGACAATCTAGGAGCCCTGAACATCAAAGATAAAGTTGAAGAACCAGACTGAGTGGTAGCTGGAGGGAGAGACAGTTTGGAAGCAGTGAGGGGTTGCCATACCTGACCTGGCGAGAGCCTGAGCCCTTCAGGCCTGATCAGCTCATGGGTGAGCAGTGAGGCAAGCAAGCAGCGGTGCTCGAGAAGCGCGCCTTCCACACCTGGAGAGACCCAGTGGCAGAGAGTCTACTTGGCCACCCAGAACCAGTAAGAAGCAGCCCTCGATTGGCGAAAGATAAGTACTTGCGTACTGCCTACCACACGGGTCAAAAATACCCCCCTTAGGGAAAAACCTCTCTTCCATTTACCTCCCTGCTCTCTACTCTGCACTGGGTCCCAGAATGGCTTCAGCAATTGCCGAGTCCCCTGGGTTGGGAGTAGGATCTGTCACAAACCCTGAGTCATTCTTCCAGCCTTGGAGAATGAACAAATTAACAAACAAGGGAAAAAATAAACTGGTGGATCCCCTAAGCCAGGAACCCAGGGTAGGCACAGCTCCTTTGCCTAGGCACAGGCATAGCTGATCCATGGACTTTGAGTGCCTTTCCCCCTGCAGAAACTTGCGTGGGCCCATTTCAACACTGTAGGCCCACATTACTGCAGTACAACAGGGTATACACCTGCAGTCTAACTTCAACTGTTTCAGCTGTGAAGTGGCAGGTTTGTGACATTTGACACTGCTCTGCCCATTAAGCAGGGTCTTCACCTACCCACTTCAGGGGCCTGAGGACTGGTGGCTCCACCCACACCACCTAGCCACCTGTGATAGGGGCCCAAGAATAAGGGGTGCCCCCCAGTCCTTACAGTCAACAGCATTGGGTGCTGATAGTCCGGTTGCAAAACTCACTCACCTATGCGCTCTAGGGAATAGGAACACGCCTTCTTCCTGGACACTCAGGGGCAGCTGTCAGCCACCTGCCATGCTCAGAGTGTGTCCCCCTGCTGCAGCCAGACACCAGTGCCTACACCAATCACCCATGCCTGTCTAGGACTGTAGGTGAGAGCCTACACCCCACACTTGGTGGCTATCTACCTGGACACCTGAGCTAAATCCATACAGGAGGACTGAGTGGACTCCTGAGCTCATATACCGAGTAACAGATCTAACCACCTGGTGACAGGACATTAGAGCTTCAATGTTGCCAATAATCAAACTAGCTTATATAAGCAGCCTATTTGGGCATATCAAAACAAAACAAGAAGCTAGGATGCAGTAAGCAAACATAAAATAAATAAATATAATAAGTTATTGATGGCTCAGAGACAACAGTCAATATCAAATCACATAAAGAGGCAAACCATGATGGCTTCAGCAAGCTCCCAAAATAAAGAATCTAGAAATTTTCCAAAGGAGGAAAATGTGTTGGAATTACCAGAGGCAGAATACAAAAGATTAATGTACAGAACTCTTCAAGAAATTAGTAAGGAAATTAAGCAAAATGCAGGACACACAATAGAAGAAATTAAAAAGATTAGAGAAGAGCATAATGACAAATTAAACAGGCTGCAAGAATCCACAGAGAGACAACAATCAGAAATCCAGAAGATTAACAATAAAATTTCAGAATTAGACAACTCAATAGAAAGTCATAGGAGCAGAATTGAGGCAATGGAAGTCTGACTTAGTGAGATTGAAGACAAAGTACTTGACACCAACTGATGTGAGGAAAAATCTGATAAAAGGACTTTAAAAAATGAAGAAACCCTAAGAATTATGTGGGACTGTATCAAGAGTAATAACCTATGAGTGATTGGAGTGGCAGAACAGGGGGGATAACAGAAAATACAGAGATAATTGTTGAAGATTTGTTGACAGAACACTACCCTGATATTGTGAAAGATGAGAAGATATCTATCCGAGATGCTCATCCAACCCCACATAAGGTAGATCCCAAAAGAAAGTCACCAAGACATATTATAATCAAACTTACCAAAACCAGAGATAAAGAGAGAATTTTAAGAGAGGCTAGGGATAAACGAAAAGTCATCTACAAAGGAGAGTCAATAAGAATAAGCTTGGACTACTCAGCAGAAACCATGCAGGCAAGAAGGCAATGGGATGACATATATAAAGTCTTGAAAGAAAAAAACTGCCAGCCAAGAATCATATATCCAGCAAAACTGTGTCTCAAATATGATGGTGAAATTAGGGCATTTCCAGATAAACAAATGTTAGGGAATTTGTAAAAACCAAACCAAAATTACAAGAAATACTAAAGGGAGTCCTCTGGTTAGAAAATTAGTTAACATCAGATAACAACCCAAGACTAGAACACAGGACAGAGCAACCAGATATCAACCCAGATAGGGAAATCACAAAAATAAACCAAAGCTAAAACACTGAAAATAGGGAAAGAGATGTCAGTATGTAAAAGATGACAACATTAAAACAAAAAAGAGGGACTTAAAAAATGTAGACATAGATTTTTCATATGGAGAGGAAGTCAAGGCTATATAAAGAAATAAAAGACTGGTATAAACTTAGAAAAATTGGGGTAAATATTGCAGTAACCCCAAAGGAAACTAACAATCCTACACCTCAAAATAAAAAAACAGAAAAATATAAAGACTCGGCAAACACAAAATCAACAACAATTAAAAAGATGAAAAGACATAAAAAAGACTTAGCACAGAAAATTAACTGGAACAAAGAAACTGAACAACACACAAAAAAAGACATCAAAAAGACAGGAGTTCCAAGCAACGTTGTCTGATTCTTGTTGAGAAGAAAACTGTTGGGGCTGAGTTACCTCATACTGCAGACAGTACAGAAAATGCAATGGTAGCAGACTGGACTGGGTCTCCTTGGCTTACTATCATCCAGCTACAGATTCTCACAGTGCCATTGAAACTTACTGAGTTTATATGAGAAGTAAACTAGCGGTATAAATGGAACACAGAATTCATTGGTACAGGCAATAGTCCATGAATCGCAGCCCCCAACATGAAGCTAACAGAGCATACAGAGACACCATTATGGCAACACTGCCCATAATCAGTCTAATCTACAGGCTATATTTTTATAAGAACATTACTATTCCATGGTACTGCTTCTAGTTAGGGTCACAATTATCCACCCATGTGACTTACCTTCTCAAAGTCTCGAAGGGCCTGGGTTTGCACCTGGGGGGGCTTTTCAAATACTCTCAAGGAATGTGTCTGTCCAAAGGAGAATTTTTCACCATCTCTCCAGGTATGTGACTGTGGTGGAGGGCCTTGATCTTTAGCGTCACTAAGAAAAGCTGTCGGTGAAAAAGAATAACAAAAAAGGTTTATATAATAATGGCACTATGATCATTCTAGCCTGCACATTCCACACAATTTGGTTTCTGCAAAATATAAATCAATTGTAGGCCTCATAGAAACAGTTCACGTAATGTACACTGTGGTAGATCTTATTATAATAATGGTCCTAGTGAGTCACTCTAGTTTGTATCCATGCTCCTTTGCAGTGTGATGCTCCTGCTCCTCCCATTAAGAAGTAGAGCCTATTTCTCCATCCCTTGAATCTGGATTGGCCTTGTGACTTGTTTTGAACAACAGACTATGATGGAAACACCATTGTATAAGTTCCAGAGACTAGGCCTTGAGAGACCTTACATTCCCGGTCATCTCTTCTGGAACCCTAAGACTAGCAGGCTGTGAAGAAGCCCAGCAAGGAAGAAAAGGAGAGGCCAAGTAGAGGGGAATAAAGATGCCTGTCACCAACTGCTAGACATGTGAATAAGGCCATCAAGGACCTCAGCTCCAGTCAAGCCATCAGATGACGGTAGCCACCTGAGTGATCCTAGGTGAGACCAGCAGAAGAAAGAAAGAAAACATACGATGATATTTTGTCTCTTGGTTTCTTCAGATGGACTCTGCCCATGCTTAGTTCATTTTCCCTCAGTGAGGCACAGAGCCCACAGAGTCACCCAGTGTCTGTCTTGCTGTCACTTGCCCTGGTTAGCAACCTACAGAATTTTGAGAAATAATAAATCATTGCAGTTTTAAGCCAGCAGTGGGCAAACTTCTTAAAGGACCAGATAGTAAATATTTTGGGCTTGTGGCCCATACAGTCTCTGTAACAACTACTCAATTCTGCTGTTGTTGCTCAGTGCAGATGTAGACAATAGTAAACGAATGGCTGTGTTGCCATAAAACTTTATTTACAAAAATTGGCCATAGGCACACGGGTCATAGTTTGCTGATCCCTATTTTAAGCCACTAACTTCTGAAGGGGTTTGTTACATGACAAAAGATCATCAAAACGAGCCTTTAAAAAATGCTAAACTACTAGCTAAAATTTATTTTTCATATCAATCTACAGAGAATCTTTTAGGTTACTATTTAAGAATAATAACAATTGTAACAACCAACATCTTTAAAGGGCATTACAAATTACAAAATGTTTTCACATAGATTATTTTATTTATAAAGTCACTGCAACCAGTGAAATAGATGTGGTTGTTATATTCCTTTTACTGATGATTAAATAAAGGTTCAGAAAGTTTGCTTGCCTGAGATCACATTGCTAAGAAGTAGCAGAACCAGGATTCAAAGCCAGGTTCTCTGTTTCAAAATCCCATGTTTTCTCTACTGGTCCTTCTTAGCAGTATGATATTTTAGCAGCTAAAGGATTGTAACAGGTCTAGTCGGGAGAAAGGAGGCAAAGAAGCAGAGACACAATTATTCCATTAACCAACAGAACTATTGCCCTGGGAGAACCTAGTGAAGGATAATCTGCTACTAACTAACCCCATGCCTGTCTCTGAGAAGCAACATTTTGAAAGAATGAAAAATCAAGGCTTCAGTCAAGCATGGCACAAAGAGCACCTCAGATTTAAGTGGGGGCTATAGACTCAAATGGAAGAAATAAAAACATACATCTTCTTTTGGTTGACAGAAAGAAGCAGTGAGCCTATTACTAAACCATATTTTTTTAATCACAAACAATGATAGCCATCACAAAACATCGAGCTCCATAGACAGCGTGCGGGCAAGTAAGAGCAAGACGAGCACTGGGTGGAAAATGAACCGAACATGGGCAGAGGAGATCCTAAGGAGCCAAGAGGCAAAATGCCACCTTATGGTTTTTTCCTTTCCTTTCTTTCTTTTTTTCCCCAAGTTGCCAGAAGGAGCACAAGAAAAAACACCCAGATGCTTCAATGAACTTTTCAGAATTTTCTAAAAAGTGCTGAGAAATTTGGAAACACATGCCTTCAAAAAGAAAGGAAAATTTGAAGACATGTTGAAGGTGAACAAGGCCCATTATGAAAGAGAAACAAAAACCTATATTCCCCCTATGAGGTGGAAACAAAAAGAGAGAGAGAGAGAGAAAGTGAAACAGAGATTGATCGACTGATTCAAGGGTCCCAATGTACCCAAAAGATCTCCTTCAGCCTTTTTCTTGTTTTGTTCCAAGTATTACCCAAAAATTACAGGAGAATATCCTCAACAATATCTTTGACAGCACCTAACAACAACAATAACATCCTGGTCTTTCCGTCGTGATGTAGTAAGGAAATGGAGAGAAATGAAGAATAACTGCTGCAGATAATAAACAGCCTTAAAAAGGGGTGGCGGGGTAGGAAAGGCTATTAAGATAAAGAAAAATATATAAAGGCTATAGCTATATTCTGGTCTAAAGGAAAGTCTGATGCAGGGGAAAAGAGGGGGGCGGTTGTCAAGGCTGGGGAAAAGAGGAAAAGAAGAAATAGGAAGGAGACCAAAAAGGATCAGGAAGATCACGGTGAAAAGCGAAAACAAGAGGATAAAGATGAAGAGCAAAATGATGATGATAAATAAGGTGGTTCCAGTGCTCAAGAGCTATGGCTGCTAACCAAAAGTTCAGCAGTTCGAGTTCACCAGCGGCTTCTTGGAAACCCTATGGGGCAGTTCTACGGGGTCACTATGAGTCGGAATAGACTCAACAGCAGCGGGTTTAGAAAGCATTTTACTTCTCCATTACACTATTGTTTTTAAAGAAAAAAGATGAGATATAAGACTGCATGATTTGTTTTTAAACTGTACACTGTATACCTTCTTTTTTTAAAAAAATGAAATTAACATACTATCAAATGTGTCTTTAGATAGCCCTGTCCTTAATGGTATTTTAAATAGCCACTAACTTTGACTGGTATGGCATGGAGGTTGTAAACTGGTAGAGAAATTTAAAGCAGGTTTTATCCGTGCACTGCATGAATTCATTATACATGGAGATGATACTTTTTCTATCTTCAGTTGTCTTTGATGCAGCTTGTACAAAATAATTGTTCTCTTCTGCTTTCCACTCTGAGACTGTAATAATAATAATAATAAGTTGCACCCATTTTGTTGATACTCCTAAGCAAATACAAATTATTTTATTAAAAGAAATTAGAAAGAATGATTCCCTCCATATTTAGGTGAAACTAAATAGGCTGTTAAATGGAAGAGAATTTGATGAAACAGAACAGTAAGACATTACAGTGAGATTCCTGAGATTTAATGGAGAGAGCAGAACCTTTGAAGCCTGGATTTGAATCCTGACTCTACCACTTGCTAATTGTGAGAATTCAGGCAAATCTCTTAATATTGCAGAACTTCATTGCCTTCGTAAAAATGAGGATAATAAACCTATCTCAAAGAGCTTTTATATGGATCAAATGAAATAGTGAATGAAAGTACCCGACCTGGTATCTTGCCTCTAGTAGGCTTTTTCTCCATTTCCCTTCCATTTCAGCCCTAGTCCTTCAGTCTTTACCTCAAAATGGAGGATCCTGATGCTCAAAATATTGACTATGGTCTTTTTCTGTTGCCTTCAAGTCAATTCCAACTCATAGCGACTCCATGTGTTTCAGAGTAGAATTGTGCTCCATAGGGTTCTCAACAGCTGATTTTTTGGAAGTAGATCATCAGGACTTTCTTCCAAGGTGGCTCTGAACCTTTCAGAGAGCAGCCAAGCATCTTAACCATTTGCACCACCTAGGGACTCCTTTCGACTATGGTAGACCCATAAAATTTGTGGATTTAACATACACAGTTTCAAATGCTAATTTTAAGTGGCTCTGAAGTCCTTAATACCTTCAAGTTAAAAACTTTTCAACAAAGGAAACTCACTTAGCAAGGAGGAAAATCTCACGGGATGAAAAATTTCTGTCAATGAATTTTACTTGTAGAAATTGTTGGGATGGTATATGTTTTATGTATATTTTCACCACAATAAAATAAAAAAAAGTTTTTGTAAAAAATGAGCCCCAAAAGAGAACTATCATCACTTTGGTTTTGTAATCAGTAAGTTTCTGGCTAAGATTAGTGCAGTAATGATTATTATATTATTATGAATATATTAATAATAATAACTAAGATTTACTTAGTGCTTATTACTTGATTGGGTCTGCACTAAGCATTTTTCTCACTTAACTTTACCTATGAGGTTGACACTATGATTATACCCATTTTAGTGGTATATTCACAAAAATCAAAAAACTCATTGCCATTGAGTCAATTCTGACTCATAGCAACACTATAGGACAGAGTAGAACAGCTCCATAGTGCTTCCAAGGAGAAGCTGGTGGATTCAAACTGCCAACCTTTTGGTTAGCAGCCGAGCTCTAACGGTATATTAGGGTATAGATACAGAGTGAAACCTGTGAGAGCCAGAACTCAACAGGATTGCCTTGTTTTTCCAGGTCTTGAAGTTTTCTGCCTTTGACAGGGTGCAAACTTACCACTTTTCTATCACTCAGTTTAGTGGAAAATATTTGAGTTTTCCTTCTCCGACAGGTTTCCTTCTTACACAGGTTATGACTTTCAGAAGTTTTACCATAATATACTGAGATTTAATTTCAGTGGCAGAATTTGTTTTTGAAGTGACTTTTATCTTGCAATTACAGAATTATTAAAGGTGTAAAAAGTTTACTGAAGTGTTTCAGCTATGATTTACTGCACTGTGTTGGGGAAGTGGGGAATTATATGCTACAGAAGTATATGCAATTACTCAAGAAGAAGAACAAAGTGGGAGGACTCACACCACCTGATTTTAGAACCTATTACACTACCACAGTAGTCAAAACAGCCTGGTACGAGTACCAAAACACATACATAGACCAATGGAACAGAACTGAGAATCCAGACATAAATTCATCCATTTATGAGCAGCTGATATTTGATAAAGACCCAAATTCCATTAATTGGGGGAAAGACAGTCTCTTTAACAAGTGGTGCTGTCATAACTGGATATTCATCTGCAAAAAACTGAAACAAGACTCATACCTCACACCATGAACAAAAACTAACTCAAAATGGATCAAAGACCTAAATATAAAATTGAAAACGTTAAAGATCCTGGAAGAAAAAGTAGGGACAACGCTAGGAGCTGTAATACATGACATAAACACGATACGAACTATAAGTAATAATGCACAAGCACCAGAAGACACACCAGATAAATGAGAGCTCCTAAAAATCAAACACTTATGCTCTTCAAAAGACTTCACCAAAAAAGTCAAAAGACAACCTACAGACTGGAAAAAATTTTTGGCTACAATAAATCCGATCAGCGTCTAATCTCTAAAATGTACAAGATACTGCAAAACCTCAACAACAAAAAGACAAATAACCCAATTAAAAAATGGGCAAAAGATATGAACTGGCATTTCACCAAAGAAGATATTCAGGTGGCTAACAGACACGTGAAGAAATGTTCACGATCATTAGCCATTAGAGAAATGCGGATCAAAACTACAATGAGATATCATCTCACCCCAACAAGGCTAGCATTAATCCAAAAAACACAAAATAATAAATGCTGGAGAGGTTGTGGAGAGACTGGAACACTTATACACTGTTGGTGGGAAGGTAAAATGGTACAACCACTTTGGAAATCTATTTGTTGCTTTCTTAAAAAGCTAGAAATAGAAGTACCATACGATCCAGCAATACCACTCCTTGGAACATATCCTAGAGAAATAAGAGCCGTCACATGAATAGATATATGCACACCCATGTTCACCGCAGCACTGTTCGCAATAGCAAAAAGATGGAAACAACCTAAGTGCCCATCAACAGACAAATGAATAAACAAATTATGGTATATCCACACAATGTAATACTACCCAATGATAAAGAACAACAATGAAGCCATGAAATATCTTATAACATGGAAGAATCTGGAGGGCATTATGTTGAGTGAATATAGTCAGTCACAGAAGGACAAATATTGTATAAGACCACTATTATAAGAACTCAAGAAAAGGTTTAAACACAGAAGAAAACATTCTTTGATGGTTACGAGGATGTGGAGGGAGGGTGAGGGTTATTCATTAACTAGATAGCAGACAAGAATTACCTTAGGTGAAGGGAAGGACAACACACACTACAGGGGAAGTCAGCACAACTGGACTAAACTAAAGCTAACAAGTTTCCTGAATACAATCAAACACTTTGAGGGACAGAGTAGCAGGGGTTGGGGTCTGGGGACCATACCTTCAGGGGACATCTAGGTCAATTGGCATAACAAAGTTTATTAAGAAAATCTTCTGCATCCTACTTTGGTGAGTGGTGTCTGGGGTCTTAAAAGCTTGCTAGTGGCCATCTAAGATGCATCAATTGGTCCCAACCACCTGGAGTAAAGGAGAATGAAGAACACTAAAGACACAAGGAAAGTATTAGCCCAAGAGACAGAAAGGGCCACAGAAAGCAGAGACTTCATCAGCCTGAGACCAGAAGAACTAGATGGTGCCCGGCTACCACCAATGACCACTCTGACAGGGAACACAACAGAGAGTCCCGGATGGAGCAGGAGAAAGGTGGGGTGCAGAACTCAAATTCTAGTAAAAACACCAGACTTAGTGGTGTGACTGAGACTGGAGGAATGCCGGAAAGCATGGCCCCTGGACTCTCAGTCAGCCCAGAACTACAACAATTTCCAAGGCCAACTCTTCAGACAAAGATTGGACTGGACTGTGGGACATAAAATGACACTCATGAAGAGTGTGCTTCTCAGCCCAAGAAGATATATGAGACTAAATGGGCAGCTTCTGTCCAGAGGTGAGATGAGAAGGCAGAGAGGGTTAGGAGCTGGTTGAATGGACATTGGAAATCAGGGGCAGAAGGGAGGAGTATGCTGTCACAGTATAGGGAGAACAATTAGGGTCACATAACAATGTATGTATAAATTTTTATATGAGAGACTAACTTGAAATGTAAACGTTCACTTAAACTACAACAATAAACAAAAATAAATAAATAAAAGCTGCATGTGCACCAAGTTAAAAAAAAAAAAAGAAGTATACGCTAATTTGGAAATTAACATAAGTTTAAAGGTATCATTATGATGAATTTAAAGAGTGCACTTATTAGTTAAAGGAATTATAATCAGCAGGAAACTATATGAATTTAACAAGACAAAGCCTATGGCCTCCTTACCTGCTGCATGACTTGTTCTGGATACCATCTCCACATCATCTTCTGCAAAATAATCTCTGTGGAGAGAAACACATCATTAACGAGATACCAGTCCAAGCTCTGGGGTGACAGTATCTTTTAAGGTAACAACAGCCTCTTCCAGCCAGACACCTTTATTCTGTTTTCATGTATTTCTCCACTTCACAAATATTTACTAAGCTCCTACTGTGTGTCAGGGACAGTGTTAAGTGCTGAGGATACAAAGGCAAACACCACAGGAAGGATCTCCTCCTCAAGAAGCACGTAGACTGTAGAGACAACCACTAGACAAGTAATTTTACAAGTATTTAATTAGCTTTGTGGTGACTTAACTAACGCAAGGACTCAGGGAAACTCTGAGAAAGGTTCACTTAAATCAAGATGGGAAGAATGTCAACCAGATGAAGAAAGGAAGTAGAAGAGTATTCCACCCTGAGGGAACAGCAAAGACTCTATGTCAGGAAGGAAGTTGGCTTGTTGTTAGAGGAACAGAGAAGACCAGTGTTGCAATCAGAACTTGAAAAGGATACTGAGTTTATGCAAAGGGCAATGGGAAGCCAACACAGGATTTTAAATGAGGGAATTAATGGTAAATGCCAGATTTATATTTTAGATAAATTATCTGGCAGCTAAGGGGAGAGAGCATGGAGGGGGTAAAAGTGGTTGCTGAAAGTCTAAACTCCAAGCAAGAAGTTATGCTGGCTTTAATAACACAAAGGACTATAGAGATGGAAGGAGGCATAAAATTCAAGATAATGTTTAAAAAGAAGAATTGACACAGAAAACTAGAAAAATGGCAAAGTCCATTTAATGGACTGTCAGTAGCAAGAGGCATATCCGCCCAGCAAGTTTGCCTCACAGTGAACACCACTATCCCCAGGACAAAGAGGAAAAGAATCTCCAACTTTATTCAACAAATACTTGTCTAGCATCTAGTTTGTTTTAAGGCACTATTTTATGCTTCAGGAATGCAGCAATCAGTAAAACAGAAAAAACTCCCCTCAGCTACGGACTTTACATGCTAGTGAGGAGAGACAAACAAGTAAAATGTAGAGTATCAGTTTGGGACAAGTGCTATAAAAAATTGAAAGTAGGGAATGGGGCCAGGGAGTGCTGGAGGTAGGAGGGAGAGAGGATTGTGATTTTGAGTACAGAAGGCCTCTTTAGAAGCAATGAGTAGCCATGGGGGTATGTGGAGGAAAGGGTCTTATGAGCAGAGAATAACAAATGCAAAGGCCCTTAGTAGGAGCATACTAATTGTTTGTGGAAAGGCAAGCAGGTCAATGTGGCTGGGCAGGGTGAGCAAGGGGTGAGTAGTAGGAGGTTAGGTCAGGTAAGTAATGGGAGGGTTGGGTAGCGGTCAGATTATAAAGAGCCTTTCAAGACCCTTCATCCTTTGAGAAGCATTTGGCCACTGGGGGTTTGTGAGCCAAAACGAGGCACGGACTGAGTGACTAATGCTTTAAAAGGGCTAGCTAATATTTTGACAGCAGACGGTTGAGTGGTGGAGATAGAAACAGAGATGATTGCAATAACTGTACACAGAGATGCCTTCCACCTTCAGCTTCTTTTTTTAAACCCTTGGGTACTCCCAGTTATCATTAAGAATTCTGTAGACACAGACTTAGCCAGAAGAAGATATTCACGAGGAGGTGGAGGAGTGACTGGCATTTGTTTAGTAATAGAGGATGTCCTTTCTTCCCTGTCTCAGGGCTGGATCTTCACTTTAAGTCCCAGATGGACATAAAGGTACCAGACAGGACACACTGGACTACACACACCATATGGCAATTCCTTATTACTAAAAGCAGGTCACTAGCCTGAGGTTCTCCCAGGCCCTTTGCCTCTTTCCCTTCTCCACTAATGGTGTTTTGCTCATTTCACTTTCATTTAAAAACTTCCCCTGAGAGTAAGAAATGCAGAGAGATGAACGTACTATTCATGGATCCCCCTCTGTTGAGGTAAAGTAATGGGAGGATGTTTAAACTATCAACCAGAACAATGTCTTAAAATATCTGTGGGGAAAACACTTACACTTAGCTGCTATTATTCACTCATTGGATGGATTCCATTAGGCTCAGCCACAGACAAAGATCCTAACTGCGTATGTTCCAGCAGGAGTAAGGTCATCCCTCTGGCCAAATTCAGCCCATCCAATATATTTTATTTGGTCCACATAAGGTTGACCCATTTCTAATTTGTCTTGGAAAATGAGTGGATCTAGCAACACTGGGTAATCTGCCTGCTTTAAACACAACAACAAGCATGTGTTCTCCAGTTTGCCATGGTCCCTGCCACTCCTGTCTCTGAGTCTCAGCTCACTCACTCATTTATGACATCAGTGGTGTCACTAAGAGGGCATGGGGGGTGCAGACTGCACCGGGTGACACTGTCAGAGGGAGTGACACCAAAATGTCTATAAAAATTTTTGTGCAGTGTTTCAGCAGAAATTTATTATTTTTTATAAAAATATCCCTGTTTTGTTAGTTATAACAACAAAAACATTTTTGGTAAGCCCAGCTAACGTGTATCAGTATACCTACAAGGCTAAAACTCTATGCCAGTTTACTTTTTGAACTTTCTAATGCGCTCGGGTCAAGATGTCATTATTACTCAATTACAATGCCACTTTGAATCACATGGTTTTGTCTGCATGTGCTGCTTTTGCTGCTGCCGATGTTTACTGATTTTGTGGAATTTTCTGGTGTTTTAGCTACAATATTGTTGTAATTAGTATTTGTGAACCTATATCAATAACTTTCTTTAGAATGAAGTAGTAGTTAAAGGAGAAGAAGGAGTGATATATGGGAATAACAACTTACGAGTAACACCAGTACAAAAAACATTACTAAGGATTCTGTATGATCTGGTATGGGAGAAGGTCCGTGGAGGGGGTGACACCATGAGTTACCACACTGGGTGACACCAACCTAGTGACACCACTGTATGACATTGCCTGGCTCCCTGCAGGCCTCTGAGGCTGCTACTCTGATATAGATCAAGTGCATACAGAATTTTATTTCTATTTTAAGACACAGTCTTGAGAAACCTACTGGCGTCAACATGCAATTCATTAATTCGTGGTGACAAGCTAACTGGCTTATAAGTTACTTTTACCTCCCTGGGCTTCAGTTTCCTCAAATATTTATAAAAGAAAGACATGGAATTCTAAGGTCCCTTGCAGTAATTACGCAATCCTAACAAACACTTAATCATAAAGTGCATTTTAATACTTTCCAAGGGTCCAGGGTACCTTCAAGACATCATTTCACCCAATCCTCCTTGCTCCACAGATTCCACTTGCTCAGGAGCAGGTTATAGCAAGGCAATGCATACCCCAAGCAGTCCCACCAGCTACCCGCCCCCACTCCACCCCACTCACACCTGCTTTGAGCATGCAGCCTGCCCAGTATGAATCAATAACTGGAAAGGTAGAGAGGTCACTTTGGATGGGTACTGAGTTAATGGGGACACTTGTAATCCCTCAGGAGATTTTTTTCAAATCACTTTATCTCAATTAGCAGCTCAAGTTTCCTCTCTTATTCCCACAGAGTGGGGCTCACTCAGCTGTTCAAAAGGTTGGGAAGGAATTTGATGCTTCCCGAGGGAAGGGGCTCATAGTGAAGAAACATAGAGTATATATGTCCGGGGGATTGCCATTTGTGACAACATCTGATAAACTGAAGAACAAAGAGAACTGGGGTTTGCTAGAAACAGACTCCAAGTCTGGCCACTCACATACACATAAAAAGCTGTAATACTTGTTGGTAAATTTTTCCCTATGACCCAAGTCTGGAAAATACATGTATATCATTGTCCTAGTTTCTCAAACCGAAGTGTTTCTAGATTTTTTTTTTTTTAAACATCAGTCCATGAATGACTCATGCGCGGCTAGCATGAGGGTCACCAAGCCACTTGGAGTCCTCTTGCATCAATATGCATATATAACCTCCCCCATTCTTTTACCTTAAATTTTGCTTTCCCGTATTAGTGAGAAGCCTTGGCAGTGCAGTTGTTAAGCACTTGGCTGCTAACCAAAAGGTTAGTGGTTCGAACCCCACCAGCTGCTCCTCAGGAGAAAGATGTGGCAGTCTGCCTCCATAAAGATTAGAGCCTAGGAAACACTATGGGCCAGTTCAACTCTGTCGTACAGTGTCACTATGAGTCAGAATTGACTCAACAGCAATAGGTTTTTATGTGTGTTAGGCACTGTTGAGTCAATTTCGACCCATAGCGACCCCATGTGACAGAGGAGAATGCCCCATAAGGTTTTATAGGCTGTAATCTTTACAAGAGCAGATTGCCAGGTCTTTCTCCCATGGAGCCGCTGAGTGGGCTTGAACCACCAACCTTTATGTTAGCAGACAAGTGCTTAACCAGGGCTCCTAATGAATTATATTACTTTCATAACTTTATCCTTTATCTTTATGCCTACTTCAATCTGTCAATATTAATTCCACTAAAATTACATTTATTAATGTTTCTGCCAAGACAGTCTCTTGCTTAATCTGAAGAACAAACATTTTCCAAGTACAACCCACCCACAAGCTGTTCAAGCACTTAATTTCTGCCTGGTATATCACCTATATTTTCTTGATTGGCTGATAGGTAGCCATTAAGATATCAAACTCAAATAATACATCAAAATTCAATTCCCATATTACTAGCTTTTCGTACAGTTTTCCAGGGTGATTAGGTTGATAATGATCAGAAAATACTTGTTCCTAAGGAAAATGTTCTACATTCTACCTTGGTGAGTAGCGTCTGGGGTCTTAAAAGCCTGTGAGCAGCCATCTAAGATACTCCACTGGTCTCAACCCTTCGGGAGCAACGGAGAATGAAGAGAACAGGATACAAGAAAAAGATTAGTCCAAAAGACTAATGGATCACCACTACCACGGCCTCCACCAGACTGAGTCCAGTACAACAAGATGGTGCCCAGCTACCACCACTGACTGCTCTGACAGGGACCACAACAGAGGGTCCCGGACAGAGCTAGAGAAAAATGTGGAACAAAATTCTAACTCACAAAAGAAGACCAGACTTACTGGCCTGACAGAGACTGGAGAAATCCCGAGAGTACTGCCCCCAGACACTCTTTTATTTCTGTACAGAAGTCAGTCCCAAGGTTCACCCTTCAGCCAAAGATTAGGCAGTACCATAAAACAAAACGAGACTAATGGGGCACAACGGTCCAGGAACAAGGACTAGAAGGCAGGAGGGGACAGAAAAGCTGGTAATAGGGAACCCAAGGTCAAGAAGGGACAGTGTTGACATGTCGTGGGGTTGTTAACCATTGTCATAAAAAAAATGTGTACTAACTTTTTAATGAGAAACTATTTGTTCTGTAAACCTTCATCTAAAGTACAATTAAAAAAAAAAAAAAAGAAAGAAAGAAAATACTTGTTCTAATCAAAGCCATCTACCACTCCTTGATACTCTGATGCTTTCAAACTGTACCCTGATGGTTTCTTCCAGTAATTTTCTAAGTATGGTGGTTTCTATTACTGTTGGTAATAAATATCCAAGGTACTCAAATTTGCTTTGTTTGAGAGTGGCGGCTGATATGGTTGCTTTCCAAGCTTTGAGTATCTCAGTGGTCTCACTAATCTAGCCTCTCATAACACTGTGGGGAGGGGCAGAGATTTGGGTTCCTTCTTCCTTACCAAAGGATAACACCACAATGGAGAAATATTTTCTATGAGGCTGCTACCTTCCTTTGTAAACTGCATATTTGGTGTTATTGCCTTGTAGTCTGGCGGGTTCAATTTGCAAACTGAGAAGCGCAATGGATTGTGTTAATGGACCATATTATTCAAGAGCAGTGGCAAGATGGAAAACATACAACTTCACCATTACAAACACTTGTGCAACAAGTCTTTGAACAGTATAAGATACTTATATCACAGGACCAAAACCCCTCCCAAACAATTTCTGAGGAGTTGGTATATGCATAGGCCTCGTGACTTTCTTCTACTCATTCTCACCTATTACAATAATTAACCTAGGGTTATTTCTTCTCATATGAGTGTACAAACTCCCAGCCAAAGCCAAACCCATTGCCTTTGAGTCAATTCCGACTCATAGTGACCCCCTAGGACAGAGCAGAACTGCCCCATAGGGTTTCCAAGGAGCAGCTGGTGGATTCAAACTGCTGACCAAGCTCTTAACCACTGTGCCACCCAAAAGAAAAACCCGTTGCTGTTGAGTAAATTCTGACTCATAGCAACCCTATAGGACAGAGTAGAACTGCCCCATAGGATTTCCAAGGAGCAGCCAGTGGATTCACACTGCTGACCTTTTGGTTAGCAGCCTAATGCTTAACCACTGAGAAACCAGGACTCCGCAAACTCCCAAAGGGGTGGTTATTTTCAGGCACCCTCCCCAGGCGACTTACATACACTTAGGCTATTCCAGGCACCATAGGGTCTGCCCCTCCCTACTTTATTAATTACCACCATCCTTAGTTAACTTCTCCAAGCCTGGGGACAAAGCACATCTTCTGGAGACATTTTCTATCTTTCAAACTTATTTTTACATGATTTTCTTATTATAAACAAAAATTTATGAGGGGAAAAATACTATCTGCTATAGCAGTACTTACAGTGAAGAATTGGGACCTGGTTGTTATTGGGGGTGGGAACTTTTAATTCTATTTCATAAACATTTATTGATAAATTGCTTATGTGCTGGGCACTAGGAATAACAAAGATGAGTAAAAACTACATTGTGTCATCCAGATGCTCAGAGTCTAAAGGGGGAGACAGACACATGATTCAAAGGGATAAGGGTTACAATAACAATATTTAAAACAGATATTTCAGAATACAAATGAGAAAGCAGTTAATTTTGTCCTGGTTTAGGGATGAGGAAGGGTCTAGGAAATCTACAGAAAAGAAGGAACATTGATTGAATCTAGGTCTTGAAGGATGGGTATAAATACAAAACGAGACACAGCAATGGCCCAGAGATAGAAAAATGAGGGTGTGTTCAGGGCTTTCGTTTTGTTCCCTCTTGCCTGAATAGGCATAAACTGCTCCCAGGATTGCTTTCAACTTCTTTCCTCTTTATCTTTCCTCAAGTTTTCCTTCCCAAACCCTGTCCCTCAAATGGGAATATTAAGGGTAGCCAAGGGTGAACACTATACCTTCATTTTCACCTCTTTTCTCAAACTCTCTAGCATCATCTAATTTGCTTAGAACCCCCAAAGATGATTTAAAATAACGTCAGCAAGAAAGGGTTGAGACTAAGATTTGTACTACTGTAAAAATGGATATAGATACAGACCAGAAGGGAAACTGGAGAAATGAAAAGGTTTAGGGTGGTAGAAAAGGCAGGTGATACCACCCCCCACCTTCTATTCTACTATTTTTATACTAAAAGGTTACTCTTACTAAAAAGAAAGGATTTTAGAGAATGTATTTTGATTTAAATTACATTACTCTTGCTCATAAATGCCCTCAATAAAAAGGCAAAATACATAAGGGATTAGACCCAATGTGGCCCTCTCATGCATAACTCTATATGCAGGAAAAGTTGGGAGCATATGGTAAGACAGGAAGTTTGCTAAAGTTTGCTGGGTTTTGGGGGGTTCCCACAGTGTTAGGCACTGAACCAAACATACATTCTGTTCTAATTCCCATACACTTAATTTTCTTTTGCCAAGAATTGTTAGATTCTAGTTCAAATGAAAGAAACATTTCTAATGTTCAAAGACCCACTTTTCATATTTTTTATTTATATCCACATTCAACTCTTCCAAATCTGAAAGGGTTAGAAGCAGACAGAGAACTGTCTTTAATATGTGAAGTTCTGGTCCAAAGAATTTCTAAATGGTCCTGGTTAAATGGTTAAGCGCCTGGCTGCTAACCAAAAGGTGAGCAGTTTGAACGTACCAGCTGCTCTGCAGGAGAAAGATGGGGTAGTCTGCTTCTGTAAAGATTACAGCCTTGGAAACATATGGGGCAGTTCTACTCTGTCCTATAGGGTCACTGAGTTGGAATCGACTTGACAGCAACTGGTTTACAGGAGGGTTTCACAAACAGTGCCAAGTTAGAAACAAGGACATCTACAGGTAATTTCTGGACTGCTTGTGTATTAACTTTACAGTACAATATGTTTTCTTACACTGGAATTTTCCTCAACACTAATCTTGTATTAAATGACCATCATCATTACTATAGACAACCACCACCACCCACCACCGCCGCTGCCATCACACTTTATTGAGTATTCGATAATTTACATGCATTATCACATTCAATCCTCACAAAATCCTATAAAGTAGGTACTGTTATCTCTATTTCATAGATCAGGAAACAAGAGGTTTAGAAGGATGAAGTAATTTTCCTAAGATCACACAGCTAGTTGATGGCAGGGTCTGTACTCGAAAACTGTACTTTTCTGACTTCAAACCTTAATTTTTTCCAGTATGATCTATTTCTATATACACATTTACCAGGAGTCTCCTTTTTACCTCCACCTTGACTCCAGGGAAATGATCCCTGAGAAACTGAGCTGAAAGGAAGAGTGGGCAGTGCTGTGCTAAGGCATTTAGCCAAAGGATTTAGACTCAAATCCTGACACCAATTTGTTTCTTGGGATACCAACTCATTCCCAATGGATACAGTTCACAAAGTGAGTATTTGAATATTGGTATAACAGAGGCCATGTGACACGTAAATTAAAAACCCAAAAGGGAAGTGGCTGGTATGACCTTTTTATATCCAGGAAAATGAGTCATCCATCCATTTTATGCTATCCCCTTCCAAATTTCTCCAGAATATTCACTCCTTCCCTGAATTCCCTCTGTGATAACACTTGGTACTATCCCTAACAGACAAAGCAAATAAACCAAAAGGCAAGGAGAAGGATGAAAACAGACACAATCAAAATGGAAAAGGTCATTAGTGAACAAGCTCTTATACTTCACCTTAGATCTTTCCTCTCTTGCCAAGAGAGACACTAAGTATGTCTTCTATGCTCCAAATGTTGCCGAACACCCCCATTTGATATCAGAATTGCAAAGACACATTCAAATGCAAATAGGGCAGAAGTCACAGATGCAGAGCCCAAGACTATTATATAATAAACACAGGAAGATTATATGTTTTTTTTCAACTCGAGACCTATCATTATAACCTCTGCAAGTTAGAGTACTTAACTGATGAAGCCTCTCAGAGCAGAGTGTACGTCACTTATGCACCTCCCTATGCACACTGACAAAGTGTGAGCTGACTTGGCACTGACACAGTAACTGGGGACTACAGAATTCCTTGCTCCAATACAGGCTGTAATCATACCCTTCACTCATCACAGTCTATTCACCGAGAGTGCCATGGCTAAATGGAACCCTAGGAGGCAGGTTTCTGGGGTGGTAGTCCTCGACAGTTACAGTGAACTACAAACATCATTGTGCATCTGCAACAACTTCTCTGAATTTAGGAACTTTTTCCCTCCTGCACTAAGTCTTCATCCTAAAAGGAACTAACATTATTTTTCTTGGTGATATCTATCAAGGTTAAGATAAAACGCTTAATACTTTAAAAAGATAGAGGCAACTCAGGTAATTATTTCCCTCATGAGGTCATGTTGCACCCAAATATCTAATAAATTCTCCTGCCCATCCCCTAAATCAGCCAAGACACCCCTATCATTCTTTCAAAAGAGACACTAAAATAAATCTTTTTTTTAATTCTTTGGTTTTAGTCACACCAGCCGGGGATGGTGTATGGCCTCTCCACTCACTTTTAAAACCTAATTTGTGCTTTTCCTGTTGGCCCTGGCAATGCATTCTGTAGTCCCCAGCTTTTATTAACAACCAATATCTACAAAACACTCGTCCTTCCTTCATGCTGATGCAGTTGGCTCAGTCTATCTCAGAGCCTTAGATAAGATGTCAAGAGATTCATAATTTTTTTTCATCTACCTTTTTATTTGCATATAATATTTCACTTTTCTTTATAATGTCTTTTCTTTATAATGAATGTCTATAGTTCAATTTTCTTTATGTATATTTTTATGATTTTAAAAATGTAACATGCTCCTTTTAGAAATTTTGGAGAGGAGAAAGTGCACAGAGAACACTAAAAATAATAAAGAATGCTATCACCTAAGGGTAACATTGATAAAAATTTTTATTTATTTACTTTTAGTTATTCTTTGGTTTGTGTGCCTGTATGAATTCTACAAAATGGAAATAAGTACTGAACAAACAATTTCGCATCTTGTTTTTACTTATATTACTGAAATCAAAGGTTGTGAGGAATGTATTTTTTAGAGGGAGAGGACGAGTCAGGGGAGGACAGGGAGGGAAAGGAGGAAAGTTGGAGGAGGAGGAGAATGTCTTAGCAGTATTATAGGTCTGCCTGAAATGAGAAAGAATGAGCCTAGAATCTACCTTCTTGGTATGGTTTTATAATGTACTAAAACAATGCTTATAGGATCCTAGAGAATAATAAAACCAATTGAGGGCTACTCAGGTTTGGGGATTGCTAAGGCAGTAAGAGATTCTAAAGCAGTGCTGAGAACATGATTCAAATAGCTGACCCTGAGGTCTAATCTCAGTAGAAAGATAAATGAGGTAAGAATGAGATGACCAGGGAGATACAGAGGAAACTGCAGTAAGTGATGAGGTGAAGTGAACATTCAAAAAGAATAGGGAAATGAGAGATTTTACCTTGTGGTCAGGGAATGCAATTTCAGAGGTAAGGATCCTGAGGGTGGAGAATATGGAGTAACAATGAGCTACAAGGATGGCTGTGCTTATAGAATACTGAAGTGAATTAAAGTTAAGTAACTGTAAGGTCAAGATGCAACAGTGATTTATGCTCATGCCTAATGACCCCACTAGAATGCCAGCTCCTTGAGGGCAGGGTCTTTATATCATTTGCTATTGTGTACCTAACTGTTAAGGAGGCTAGATCATAAAAGGACCTTGATGCACATTTCTTAAACAATGAATAAATATAATTTGAAAATGTATAATGGCATCAAGTTTTGATAACCTGCTATATCCATTCCATACAGGGAGATACCTACCAAACAGATATTCATGTCACCTTGGCAAGGAATGTTCTCTGGAAAGTTCTTCATTGAGCATCTGCTCAGTACTAGATGTTAGAGGCTGAATGAAGATTTAGAGATAAAGGACGATCTTTCCTCCAAAAAACTCAAGAGTATAAGTAATACCAAATAAACCAACTAGCTACATGCTATGACAGAGTAGGTAAAGCATGTTTCGGCTACAGAAAACACCTAGAACTAGGTGTAAACACCCAGGAATAATTCCAAAAGGAGGTAATGCTGAAACTAACCTTTGAAGGATAAACAAAGTTGTCCTAGCAAAGGCAAGGCATGGTGTGTAGGTGGGAACAACTGGTGTATTAAGTAATGCCCACTCAAAATAATTTTAGCTCAGGATGGGTAAGGTGACAACCACTCTACAACCAGCTCCCTGTGTCTGCTGGCAATAATGCTGCTACCTTGGGCTAATTACCTGGATATTTCTAACCAATACACAGGAGAAGTCTTTCTAAAACTAACCCAGTTCCATACTTTATGTGTTGTCACTTGGTAGTCACAAATGTAAATTTCTTCTTACTTTAAAAACATATATTGATTTAGTTTATATAACAGGATGTTGCCCATGATCCTATAACTAAATACAGCACCTATTTTTTTACTCTTCCTTCCAAATCACATCTTAGTATGTACGCATAATTTTGATATAATTTATGTTAACTTTTACTTTTTTATTTTTAAATTTTCTGTTTATTCCTGTTTCAGGAGATATTTCAAGATGGTAAAGAGATTAATAGTAAAAGTGAAGCATTTTACCTTAGATAAAGGTAAAAGTTGGGAATGTTGCTACTGATTTACCTAGTATATGCCACTTTATAGCTATGTGCCTCAGTTTCCCCTTCTGCAATATAGGGTTTCAGATCTTGAAAAAGATATTTAAATTGAATGAAATATTGTTCTGGTGAGATTACAACCCTCAGCAATTTACAATGTATTTTTAAGAACTAGAAGTGTTTGACATAGTTATACTTCAGCGTATTTATCATTCAAAAATAATCCTAGGAGAGATGATGCTTTATACAGCTGTATGTTTACTATTACTTACAACAGTTAAAAATAAGAAAACTAAGGCCTTAGTATAGAGGAATGATTAAGTAAAGTATGATACTTCCACATGCTAAGCTATTTCACATTGTGAACAGTAATATTCTATATTATGAAATAGAAAATAAATATATTTTTAAATTGTGTGAAATGTTAGCAATTATTCAGTTTTCTTTGTGAGTCAATACTTTCTACATATCAGCAATTATTACCTCTTTATACCCCTTCCACCTTGGCCATGATGAGAAGACATCAGATCTAGGCTACCACTTCCCTAGCTGGCCTTAGAGAAGCCATGGGAGGGAGAAAGAAGCCTCTGCAGAATGGAACAAGCGGAAAAGAACCAGAGATCATGAGATGATTAAGGGAAAGTACACCACAAACTATTAAAGTGCTATGAAAATACAAATTATTGTTATTATTATAAAAGCTCATTATAAATAGCCTATGACGACTAATGAAGTGCCTCAGACATGAGGGCTCAGGAAAAAAAAAATTCAGACCATGCTTGTCAGGAGATGCTCAGAGACAGGAAAACAAGTTCTCAGTGTATGTGAATGTTTTAAAGTAGAATTGGGTAGAGCCACCTTGGGTCATCATGACGTCTCTTTTATTCTAGACTTTCTTCTAACTTTAAATGCTACTTGAATTTTTGCCAGAGATGACTTGTGGAATGTTCTGAGACCAGTTTGGAATTTTATTTGTAAAGTAAAGTTAATCTCAATAGGAGTAGTACTCCTGGGCATCCACTGAATGAATAGATGCTCAGACACGGCCTATACAAATGATACCTCAGCCTCAGTCCGGTGAGCCACACAGTCTGGATGGGAACTGTGATGAGGGCTAGCCCATTCAGATCTGGCATGTGAGAAATAAGCAAGCATGGTGAGAGCACTGATTGGGTCAAACTTCCCAAGCCAAAATCCAAGTATAAACCAAAAAAACCAAACCTGTTGCCGTTAAGTTGATTCCAACTCATAGCGACCCTACAGAACAAAATAGAACTGCCCCATAGAGTTTTCAAGGAGAAACTGGTGGATTCGAACTGCCCAACTTTTGGTTTGCAGTTGTAGTTCTTAACCACTCTACCACCAGGGCTCCAAAATCCAAGTATAGGCCTATTTAAAAGTAGACCAGAGGGTGATGGCTGAACAACCTGAAGAGCATAATTACTGTCAGCGAACTGTACGTGTGAAGATTACTGAAATGTCAAATGTTTTGTTACATATATATTTACCACAAAAACAGACCAGAGTTGCAAAGGCAGAGATTTTCCTTCCCACAATTCGGAAAATTAGTTGCTAGCAGTGCCAAATGTTAAACAGGGAATTCAGTCCAAAGATGTTATAAGAGAATTATGAAAACAAGCACTTTCCTAATACAAAATGCTATATGCAAATCACCAACACTATGGCAAGCAAAGACACAGGAATCAAACAGACCTTCATGCACCACCACTTACTAGTTGTGGAACCCCAGCAAATTACTTAACCTCTCTAGCCCCAGCTGCCACATCTATAAAATGGGGGGAGAGTCATCTATAGATATAACTATGCATTAGTAAACAGGACTCTCTACTAACTCACCATGAACTCAAAGAGAAATAAATGCCCCTGCTTCCTTTAGGCTAAGAGTTAATACAGAGCAGAAAAAAATGCAAATAAGCTATCAGTGAGGGTCTGTTAAGTGTAATATTAACTACGTAAATGGACATCTTGTCTTACTTGAAGGCTGTACTTTAGCTATGTGGATGAGGAAAACCTGAACCAAAATTCTTAAATTTTGAAACAGGACCATCATTTGTTTGGATGTCACTTCTTTTCTCCAAATTTTCACAGCCATAGCAGGTAAATCCTATTAATGCTTGCATTTTATTAATCAAATTACAGGGTAATATAAAACAAAACAGACTAATTTATTTTCCTTTCCTAGTCTTCAGTCTTGCAGGTACCCCTTAAACTTTTCAAGTTAATTTTTTCTTGAGTTTTATTTGTCCAGGGAAGTTGTATAAGCTCCATATATGATTCACCTGACTTGTATTCAGCTTTTCCATAGGCTAGAAACAAGAACATTTCCACATAAAAGGGGAAGAGAATTAGTAATGACTTTTTCCACCATTTAGCCATGTGATAGGCTGAATAATGCATCCCCACCAAGAAGTTAAAATCCTAATTCCCAGAACCTATATCAACTTCTATGGTAAAAAGGATATTGCATGTGAAATTAAGCTAAGGATCTTGAGACGGGGAGATGATCCTGGATTATCTAGGTGGGCCCAATGTAATCACAAGGGTCCATATAAGAGGGACACAGGAGGGTCAGAATGAGAGAAGGAGATGTGATAACGGTAGCAGAGGTTGGAGTGATGCCATTGCTAGAAATGGGTCATGAACTAAAGAACATGGACAGCCTATAGAAGCTGAAAAAGGCAAGGAATGCATTCTCCCCCTAGAGCTCGCAGAGGAATGCAGCCCTCCTGACACCTTGATTTCAGTGTGTAAGACCTATTTTCCGACTTCTGACCTCCTGAATTATCAGATAATTAATTTGTGTGGTTTTAAACCACTAACATTTCAGTAATTTGTTACAGCAACAATAGGATATAACGCCCCTTGGCATCGAGTAAATTCCAACTCATAGTCGACCCTATGGGACAAAGTAGAACTGCCCCATAGGGTTTCCAAGGAGCAGCTGGTGGATTCGAACTGCTTACCTTTTGGTTAGCAGCCAAGTTCTTAACCACTGAAGCACCAGGGCTCCAGAATATAATACAGTCACCCTGAAACACCACACAGTGCATTAGGGCTGAAGGTGTAGGGCGTTGCTAGTCCAGATAGGTGAATGCTAAAAATTTAGAGCAGTAGAAACTGTTAACCTGATTGATATTAGACTTACAAGGTGAGAAAAACTACCCTTATTAGATTCTTTGCCATCTTCATGAGTTTCTTTCTTTGACAACACTTACTCTATTCACAGGTATCGGTTTGATTAATGGCCAAATCAGCTTTTGCAAGGCCAGTATATTCATAGGAAATCTGCTCTTCCAGAACCAGCCATGCTCTCCCCAAATGATTTAACCGAAGAGTCAGGCAGCAACCCTGGAAAAACTCTCGTATTGAGCTTTAGAGGAATGGATGATCTACAGATGGAAGTAGAAGATGTCTGACTTGGATAATTCAAATACCCAGTAACCTGTCCTTTGTGGATAGACTAAGCAAGATAATGAGCATGGGACTCATGTCAAGAACCCCTGAGAGGAGGCTTGTCAGAGCTGCCAGAATGAAACTTAGGGAGAGAATCACAGTCTTAAGCTTAAAGATAAGTAACCAGCTTCAGAACCAACTCAGAAACTGAGTCTCCTACAAGACTCAAGTGAAGCAATTAAGAGCACAGGCTTTGAAATTAGGCAGTTCCAGGCTACATTTTTTTCCCTTAGCTCTGTTTGTCACCCTGAGAACATTATTTAATCTTAATCTCTAAATTTCCTTTTCCTTATCTTAAAAATGGGTATAACAACACTTACTTCATAGGGTCATGAGAATTAAGTGAAATAAACTAAGTAAAAGGGATTAGCACATAATGAAAGCTTAATAAATGGTAGCTAAAAACTGTACCCGTTGCCATCGAGTTGATTCCGACTTAGAACCACACTATAGGACAGAATAGAGCTGCCTCGTAGGGTTTCCACGGAGCACCTGGTGGATCTGAACTGCCGAACTTTTGGTCAGCAGCCGAACTCTTAACCACTACGCAACCAGGGTTTCCAAAACACTTCCTGGTCCTGCGCAATCTTCATGATCGGTTGCAGATCAGACCATTGTGATCCATAGGGTTTTCACTGGCTGATTTTCAGAAGTCGATCACCAGGCCTTTCTTCCTAGTCCAACTCAGTCTGGAAGCTCCACTAAAACCTGGTCAGCATCATAGCAACACACAAGCCTCCACTGACGGATGCCCATGATGTGCGTTGGCCAGGAATCGAACGTGGGTCTCCCATATGGAAAGGGAGAATTCTACCACTGAGCCACCACACTGCTATCAGATGGTAGCTATTATGGTTAATTTTTATTTTCTGAATCCCTCAGGTTGGGCTTCTCCACTGTGTTCCCTGAGCAACCAAAGCATATCTCGGCCTTAGAAAAAAAAACCTGTTGCCATCGAGTGGATTTTGCCTCATAACAACCCTATAGGACAGAGTCAAACTGCCCCACTGGTTTCCAAGGAGCAGCTGGTGGATTCGAACTGCCGACCTTTTGCTTAGAAGCTGAACGCTTAACCACTGTGCCACTAGGGCTCCATCTTTGCCTTAGCCCATCTATATTAAAATTATAGGCCATGAAAATGTAAAGCCTGGTTGCATTCATTGTTTTATACTTAGTGCTCAACACAATGCCTGGCCTGTACTGGGCTATCACATTTTACATAAATGTTTCTAGCACTGGTCCGATCTGTAAACTGCGGAGGATATGAGACAACAGCTATGATTTATAATTATAAGATTTCTCCAATTGTGACCCATTAGGTGGTGTAATAAATTTAGTTAGTCACAGGCAGCACCTTTTAAAAAAAAATAAAGAATAGGATATAAAATAGAATACAAAACTCATAATAAGGTTAAGTATTGTTACATGAAACTTTTGTTTTAGTTGCAGATATGAATGTACTTGGTTGTAAAGTAAATAAAATTCTTCTTGTGGTTAGGGATAAAAAAAAAAAAAAAAGTGTGAAGGTTTTGACTGTTCCACCGGGTCAACATTTGGTATTTTCTATCTTTTTCATTTTAGCCATCCTAATGTGTGTAGTGGTACGACACTGTGATTCTAGTTTATATTTCCCTGATGACTAGTGATGTAGAGCACTTTTGCACTAAGTCTCAAGTCATTTGAATATCCTTTTGTAACCACTTTAGAAAATGATTTGACAGTATCTATTAAAGCTGAGCATGCATTTCCTATGAATATAATGTCCAATTCTACATATTTACTTAACAGATATATACATGTGTTCATGTTCATGTATACATACATACATATGTTCACCAAAAGACATGTATAAGGATGTTGATAGCAACACTATTAGTAATAGCCCCAAAGTGGAAATTATCCAATGCCCATTAGGCCCGAAGTGGAAATTACCCAAATGCCCATTAACAATAGAATAGACAAATAAATTGTGATACTTTCACACAATAGAAACCTATATAGAAGCAAGAATAAATGAACTAGAACTACACACAGCAATGTAAAAGAATTCCACAAGCATAAGATTGAATGAAAGAAGCCAGATACAAAAGAGTACACGATGTATAATTTCATTTACATAAAGTTCAAAAACAGGCAAAACAAATGGTGTTTAAAATCAGGA
Organism: Dugong dugon; assembly: GCA_030035585.1. Classification (NCBI taxonomy): domain Eukaryota; kingdom Metazoa; phylum Chordata; class Mammalia; order Sirenia; family Dugongidae; genus Dugong; species Dugong dugon. The sequence continues at coordinate 162,543,002 of CM057462.1, forward strand.
TAATGGTTATCCCTGAGATCATAAGGAGGGCTTCAAGGGTGCTGGTAATGTTCTGTTTCTTGATCTGGGTTCCTATTACATAATATACTCAGTTTGTGTGAAATTAATTGGATTTTAAATGCATACTTTATAATTTTTCTGAATTTGTTGGAGTTTGTTATTTATATAAATATAAACCTCAAACAAGTTAATAAATAGTATGTGTGTGCATGTGAAAAACACTGATCTAGAGCAAGAATCCCTGATACAGTCAGTCTCATTACCATCAAGTGGTCATTTAACCTTTGCTTGAACAACTCCAAGGTCAGGAATCTCTTTATCTACCCAAGCAGCTCATTTGTTAGAAAGTTTTTCCTTTACAAGGATCCATAACTTTCCTCCCAACAGCTTGCTCCAACTGATGCTGGTTCTGTTCTCATAAGGGATTCTAAATTGATCTGATCCTTCTAACATCAACTGCCCTTCAAATATTTGAAGGGAGCTATTAGGTCCTCCCGAAGTCTTTGCTTCTCCAGATTAAACAGCCACAATTCCTTTGGCCACCCCATAAGGCCTGACTTCCAGTCCCTTCATGACCCTTGACTGCACTTCTTTTACCTAGAGATGCCCAAAACAGAGCACAGTCCTCTACAAGAGACCTGAGAAGAGCAGAAAAGAGCAGAGAGTAGAATTATCTGTTGTAAATCTAGACAGTATACTTCTTCTAGGATCCCTAATGGCACAATGGTTAAGCACTCAATTGCTAACCGGAAGATTGACAATTCAAACCCACCAGCCGCTCTGCAGGAGAAGGATGTGGCAATCTGTTTCCATAAAGATTTATAACCTTGGGATGGTTTAACATTAGAAAATCAATCAACATAATCCACCACATACACATGATCATCTTAATAGATGCAGAAAAGACACTTGATAAAGTCCAACACCCATTTCTGACAAAAACCCTCAATAAAATAGAAATAGAGCAGAAATTATTCAACATAATAAAGGGCATCTATACAAAATCAATAGCTAATATCATTCTCAATGGAAAGAGGCTGAAAGCATTCCCCCTGAAAATGGGACCAAGACAAGGACGCCCTTTATCACCACTCCTATTTAACATTGTGCTAGAAGTTCTAGCTAGAGCAATAAGGCAAGAAAAAGAAATAAAGGCCACCCAAATTAGAAAGGAAGAAGTAAAACTATCTCTATTTGTGGATGATATGATCCTACACATAGAGAACCCCAAAGATTCCACAAGAAAATTACTGGAACTAATAGAAAGATTCAGCAGAGTAGCAGAATACAAGATCAACATACAAAAATCACTTGGATTCTGTCATGGATTGAATTGTGTCCCCAAAAAATATCTGTCAACTTGGCTAGGCCATGATTCCCAGTATTGTATGATTGTCCACCATTTTATCATCTGATGTGATTTCCATATGTGTTGTAAATCGTATCACTATGATGTAATAAGACAGATTAGCAGCAGTTATACTGATGAGGTCTACAAGATTAGATAGTGTCTTAAGCCAGTCTCTTTTGAGATATAAAAGAGAGAAGCGAGCAGAGAGACATGGGGGAACCTCATAACACCAACAAAGCAGTGCCAGGAGCAGAGCATGTCCTTTGGACCTGAGGTTTCTGTGCAGAGAAGTTCCTAGACCAAGGGAATATTGATGACATGGACTTTCCTCCAGAGCCAACGGAGAAAGCCTTCCCCTGGAGTTGATGCCCTGAATTTGGACTTGTAGCCCACTGGACTGTAAGAGAATAAATTTCTCTTTGTTAAAGCCATCCACTTGTGGTATTTCTGTTATAGCAGCACTGGATGACTAAGACAGATTCCTATACACCAACAAAGAGAAATTCAGAAAGGAAATCAAAACAATACCATTTATAATAGCCTCTAAAAAGATAAAATCTAACCAGGGACATATAAGACTTACATGAATAAAACTATAAAATGCTATTGCAAAAAAACTGAAAGAGGCCTACATAAATGGAAAAACATACCATACTCTTGAATAGGAAGACTCAACATTGTGAAAATGTCAATTCTACCCAAAGCAATCTACAGCTATAATGCAATTCTGATCCAAATACCAACAGCATTCTTTAACGAGACAGAAAAAATAATCATCAACTTCATACGGAAAGGAAATAGGCCCCCAATAAGCAAAGCATTATTGAAGAAAAAGGACAAAGTAGGAGGCCTCATACTAACTCAGAACAGCCACGGTAGTCAAAACATCCTGGTACTGGTACAATGACAGACACATAGATCAATGGAACAGAATCAATAATCAAGACGTAAGTCCATCCACTTATGGTCAACTGATCTTTCACAAAGGGCCAAAGTCCGTTAAATGGGGAAAACACAGTCTTTTTAACAAATGGTGCTGGCAAAACTGAATGTCCCTCTATTTAAAAAATGAAACAGGATCCATACCCTACACCATACACAAAAACTAACTCAAAATGGATCAAAGACCTAAATATAAAACAATATTTTTTCATGGAAGAAAAAATAGGGAGAACACTAGGGGCCCTAGTATATAGCACAAATACAATACATACTATAACTAACAATGCATAAACACCAGAAGATAAACTAGATAACTGGGAGCTCCTAAAAACTAAACACTTGTGCTCATCAAAAGACTTTAGCAAAAGAGTAAAAAGGAAACCTACAGACTGGGAAAAAAATTTTTGGCTTTGACATATCCAACAAGGGCCTAATCTCTAAAATCTATAGAATACTTCAATACCTCAATAACAAAAAGACAAATAATCCAATTTTAAAAATGGTCAAAGGATATGAACACACACTTCACCAAAGAAGACATTCAAGCAGCCAACAAACACGTGAGGAAATGCTCACTATCATTAGCCATTAGAGAAATGCAAATCAAAACTACATTGAGATACCATCTCACCCCAACATTACTGGCATTAATAAAAAAAACAGAAAATAACAAATGTTGGAGAGGCTGCGAGGAGATTGGAACTCTTATGCACTGCTGGTGGGAATGTAAAATGATACAACCACTATGGAAAACAATATGGCACCTCCTTAAAAAGCTAGAAATAGAAATACCATAAGTTCTAGCAATCCCACTCCTAGGAATATATCCTACAGAAATAACAGCCTTCACGTGAATAGACTAGGCACACCCATGTTCACTGCAGTATTATTTACAATAGTAAAAAGACGGAAACAACCTAAGTACCCATCAACAGATGAATGGATAAACAAATTATGGTACATACACACAATGGAATACTACGCAAAGATAAAGAACAACGATGAATCCATGAAACATCTCACAACATCGATGAATCTAGAAGGTATTACTCTGAGTGAAATGTCAGTCACCAAAAGACAAATATTGTATGAGACCACTATTATGAAAACCCAAGAAAGGTTTACACACAGAAAGAAATAATCTTTGATGGTTATGAGGGAGGGGAAGTATGGGAAGGGGAAATCAATAACTAGACAGTAGACAAGTGTTAACTCTGGTGAAGGGAAAGACAACACACAATATAGGGGAAATCAGCACAACTTGACTAAAGCAAAGTCATAGAAGCTTCCTAGACACATCCAAACACTTTGAGGGACCGAGTTACTGGGGCTGAGGGCTGGGAACCATGGTATCAGGGGACATCTAGTTCAACTGACATAACATAGCTCCTAAAGAAAATATTCTACATCCTACTTTGGTTAGTATCAACTGGAGTCTTAAAAGCTTGCGAGCAACCATCTCAGATACATCTACTGGTACCATCATACCCCGAGCAAAGTAGAATGAAGACAACAAAAGACACAAGGAAAATATTAGTCCATAGGACTAATGGACCACATGAATCACAGCCTCCACCAGCCTGAGCCTGAAGAACTAGATGGTTCCCAGCTACCACCACCGACCGCTCTGACTGGGATCACAATAAAGGTCCCAGACAGAGCAGGAGAAAAACGTAGAACAAAATTCAAATTCACACACACACAAAAAAAGACCAGACTTACTGGTCTGACAGAGACTGGAGGAGACCCTGAGACTATGGCCCCTGGACATCCTGCTAACTCAGAACTATGACCACTCCTAAAGTCCACCTTTCAGCCAAAGATTAAACAGCCTATAAAACAAACAGTAACACACATGAGGAACATGCTTCTTAGTTAGTTCAGTCAAGTATAAGAGACCCAACGGGCAACACCAGCCCAAAAGCAAAGACAAGAAGTCAGGAAGGGAAAAGAAAATTGGACAAATGGACATGGAGAACCCAGAGTGAAAAGGGAAAGGGGGAGAGCACTGACACATCGTAGAAATTGCAACCAATGTCACAAAACAATTTGTGTATAAATTTTTGAATGAGAAACTAATTTGTGATGTAAACTTTCAGCTAAAATACGGTAAAAAAAAATGTTTTTAATGGGAAATGGGATTGAAATGAGGAATAAAATAGTGCTCTTAACAACAACAAAAAAATTTATAGCCTTGGGAACCCCATGGGGCAGTGCTACTTTGTCCTGTAGGATTGCTGTGTGTTGGAATCGACTTGATGGCGCAATGGGTTTGGGTTGGGGTTTATACTTCTTCTATCAACACAGCCAAAGCTTTAGTGTGTTTTTCTTTAAAATTCACATTATACCAGTCATTCCTGTTGAGCTTAACAATCAGCTAAAATCCTCCAGGTTCTCTACACAAGTAGAAATTTCCCTTTTGTGTCTGTACAGTCTGCATTCTCTTAGGAGTTAGAACGCTCATTTCACGAATTCTCCAGAGCTAAATCCTCAGGATGAAGGAATATCTGTTGTGGAAACACCTCTGGAATACAGTCTTCTCGTACACCCCCATCAAAAACCAAAAACAAAGTCTTTGTCTCAATACCTGATCTCTTATCCTGATGTTTCCTTATGCGAGCTCCATTTTAAAGTCTGAGGGAAGGAGTAGGGGATGGAGAAAACACAATTCCACTGGGGATCTCCAAAATCTGACCTAGCAGTAGTCTGTCGTCCTGGCCTTGACAAAGCCTGAGTAATGAAGGGCCCCTGGTCTCTTTCTTTCTCCTTTCCTCTCCCAAAGTCGGCTCTACCTGGAGTCTCCACTCTGGAGATGAGCTTTGCTGAGCTCTGCTCCTTAGCCCTTTGCTTTTGTGTGACTACTAGAGAGTGAGGTTGAGAAGGAAACTGTGGCAGAGTGAGAATGAATCTGATAAAGTATGTAAAAGCAAAGGCATCTCTAGAGAAAAGACCTACTGGAATCTCTGAGTCTGTGGAAAAGAGAGCCCTAAGAAAAGAGAAACATTTCTACCAAAACTTCCAGGCTGCCTTACTGGATATTTTTAAGCTCAGGACTAGGTGGAAGGAAGACTAATTAAAGAAGGAAAGCACAAGAGAAGAGAACACGTACAGGAGGACCAAAAGAAGGGGCTGGGAATTAGGGAGGGCCAGGCAATAAAAGAGAGAAGCTGTCAAATGCCCCGTAGCGGTGGCGGGCGGCCTCTTTCCTAGGGCGCTGGGGGAAATGGGGGACATTGAGCCCGGAATGCTGCGAGAAGGAAGCAGCCACATACCTCGTCCACGTCTGCTCCATTTTCCAGGCGCTTTCCTTGCTCTCAGGACGCTCCTCACCCCGGAGTGGAAGCAGCCTGGGAAAATGAGGCGAAGCCTTGCTCACGAATCTCCAGTGTTAAAAGCAGCAGCTTTTTCCTCCCCAGCTCCTTCTTTCTGTGTCCGCAAAAAGAGAGCACAGCTCCCAGCTTTTTTTAGAACACCGATTTGACGTGGCTAAACCTCCAGCTAACCGTGCAACCGGCACGAGAGAAGGACTCTTCTCAGTGGGAAGCTTGACTTGGAGCGAAGGGGCGCTCCGAGCTGTTTTGGGAGCGGGGGCCAAAGGCAGCCCGGGCGGAGCACGCACACACACTCCAGGCTGAGACACGACTGGCTGGCACGAGTTGCTCGGCACCAGCTGAGCTGTCAACCGCGAGGGGAGGTGGGGCTCCCGACAGCCTGTTTGCTCCGGGCAGAAAGGGCCCAGGTTCCACACTGCATACACGTCTTCCCTGCTCCTCTCTAGCTGGCTGAAATTGATGATGTTGGGATAAGGGCAGCGGGCTTAAGACGATATCGCACCGAGCTTTCTGATCCTCTCCCATCCTAGTGAGGGGCTTTGAAGAAAGCCAACCAACTGTAGGGAGAATTTGGAGAGGAGGTCCCTCTGTGTGCCTGCATCACCCCACCCGCAAGTAACCTTAGAGCCAGAGCTGGAGTCTAGGAAGGTTTAGGTGCACTGAACTCAGATGTATGCAGCAGATGGTCATATGGCAGAATGTTATTTTCCTAGAGAGCTGACATGTCCCCGAAGAACCTTCCTCAGGAGAGGAAGCAGCCTAAGAAAACCTTGCTGTCTCATTCGCTGCCTCCATCTCGGTGACTTCCCTAGATTTCATGGTATTCCACCTCCCTGGTTTTCAGTTTCTCAAGCACATGGGCAACTCACTTTAAGGGGGCAGAGGCTTCCTGCACTTCTCAGAACCTTAGGCCTAAAATCTCCTCCACAACCGCTCTAAGATGATAAAAAAGGGCCCTTCAGAGATGGCCCTGCCTGAGACCCAGAACCACCTACTTATGTATCAAGGTTTAAATAAGTCAGACATGCTATAATTAAAGTGGTTACAGCTCTGAAGCTCCTTTTTAGATCTAAAATAAAGCCTTTTTCATTAAGGGACATAATCACTGTTATTATTAGCATTACCACTGATCTTGTTTTAATTTGCAAAAAGCTTTATAATGCCAGCATGGGGTGATGTTGATTTAGTAATCCTTGCTTCATAGATGATAAATCTGAGACCCAGAGCTGAGGCTCTGATATAGGCTGTCTGTTCCATGGTGTGGCCCCACAGATATGTTCTCCGATTTCCCAAAGGTACGACCAACAAAGCTTCTCCAAAACAAACCCTTTGCAGTTGAATCAATTCTGACTCCTACAGACCCTACAGGACAGAGTAGAACTGCCCCAGTGGGTTCCCAAGGCTGTAAATCTTTACAGAAGCAAACTGTCACGTCTTTCTTCCATGAAGTGGCTGGTGGGTTTGAACCACCAACCTTTCGGTTAGCAGCAGAGCACTTAACAACCAGATTTATTCAGCTCAACTCAAGTAACTCAGGCAAGAGCCTGGCATGCCTGAGTATTATGAGCCTGTGAAAAGCCTGTATTCTTGGGGCAAACTCTCATCCTCCTTCCCATCTCTGTGGATTAGTTCCCCTAATGGATTATTTCCTGGTGGCACAGTGGTTAAGAGCTTGGCTGCTAACCAGAAGGTCGACAGTTCAAATCCACTAGCTGCTCCTTGGAAACCCTACAGGGCAGTTCTACTCTGTCCTATAGGGTCACTATTAGTCGGAAGAGACTCACAGCAATGTGTTAGGGGTGAGGAGGACAGGACACCATTAAAACATCTGAGGGTTCAGAGGCACTGTCTAAAATGCTCCTAGTCTAGAATCCCCCACCCCTAGCACTTACCTTGCAACCAAGGCCACACTGCTCCTGAGTTTAGAATGTTACCAGGAAACATTTTAAGGTCCACTTTGACTTTAGACAAGTCTCATAGGCTACCTGTCTTGAAAAGAATCTCCTGCTGCCTCTGAGGCCAAAATAAGAAAGTTAGGGGTGAGGAGAGTCAAATTTCCATCCTCCCTACCTAAAATGGTGCTATTTTTAGTTTTGTCTCAAATCAAATGATAGGCTACTGAGTTGTGGAGAGGAACTCTGTCTACAGCCAGTCATGCACTTCATTTAAGAAATGATAGCATTAACCAGATGAATTGTGGGATCTCAGAAGTGAGGCTAGAAAATATACTCATTTTTTTAAATAACTTTTTTTTTAAAGTTTATAACACATTCACTATAAAACATTTGAAAAATATGGAAAAGTATACAGAAAATAAACTGCCCATAATAGTAATTTGTGTTAGTAGTATGCAGTTTGTTGAATGTCTTTCCAGTCTTTTTAAAATGTACATTTCTAACCTGGACCCCTCTGCCACCTCTCTCTTACACACACCAGATATATTCTTGAGAAGATTAATTCCTCTGTTATTTTAAAATTTGTATTTATTATTTCAGTGTTAGATTTTTTTAAAAAAAGCACATCCATATATCCCACTCCTCCAGCACAAATGTTTAAATTTCTTCATGTTCCCTCAAGACAATATTCACATATACTATATATCTCTTTGGAAACCTTGGTGGTGTAGTGGTTTAGAGTTCGGCTGCTAATCAAAAGGTCAGCAGTTCGAATCCACCAGTTGCTCCTTAGAAACTCTATGGGGTAGTTCTACTCTGTCCTATAGGGTCGCTGTGAGTCAGAATCAACTCAACAGCAATGGGCTTGGTTTTTTTTTTAAATATAACTGCAGATTAGGCATGTTTATATACTGCTTTTTTTACTTATTAGATATTTGTCTGTGTTGTTAGACAGTGCTCATATTTATTATTCTAATGATTGGATAATATTTCATAATGTCAATAGAACCATAACTTACTTTATATTCTATTACTGCATAGTTATCCTGTTTTTTTAAAATATAATTGCAGCTTAGGCATGTTTATATACTACTTTTTTTACTTATTAGATATTTGTCTGTGTTGTTAGACAGTGCTCATATTTATTATTCTAATGATTGGATAATATTTCATAATGTCAATAGAACCATAACTTACTTTATATTCTATTACTGCATAGTTATCCTGTTTCTAATAGTATACTGCTATAAATAATGCCATAATGAAGTTTTTTGCCTTAATTTTTTTTAAAATTATTTCCCTAGGATAACTTCTTAGGCATGGGGCTGTTAGGGTAAAAGAACTTTCTAAAAGACTGTACCAATTTACACAGTCTCAACAGCACTAGGATTTATCATTTTCAATTTTTTTCTTTATTTAATAGATAAGAGATCATTTAATAGCTATAAAATATTTTAGATATATACATATATGTGTCATACAAATAATTTAATACTATATCATTTTACTTGACATTTCTTAGAATACTAACTTCTTGCTGTTTTTGGTAGTTGTCATAGACTCAGTTCTGACTCATCGGGACCTCATGCATGTCAGAGTAAAACTGTGCTCCATAGGGTTTTCAATGACTGGTTTTTCAGAAGCAAATCACCAGGGCCTTTCTTCCAAGGCACCTCTGGATGAACTTGAACCACCAACCTTTCAGTTAGCAGCCAAAAGCATTGGCTGTTTGCACCACCCAGGGACTCCAGTATACTAAATAGTAACTTACTGTTTCATATGCTTACTTGCATGAAAGGCAAAAATAAAAATAATTGTATCTAACATTTATGTGTCTGATTTTCTTCTAAAAGCTTCGTATGTACTAATTCCTCCCACGCTCACAATAACTTTCTGGGGTAAGTTCTATTATGTCTACTTTTATAAATGACTAGCCTGGAGCAGAGGAAGGTAAAGTAAATTGCCTAAGTTCACAAAGCTGATAGATGGCAATAAGTTTAGCTTGAGGACATCATGCTTAACCACTAGACATACTTCTTTCCTAACTGTGACACCTACCACTTGTTGAGCACTTAGACATGAGGTCAATATATCTGCAACATCATATGTTTTTGTGTTAAGCCCCTAAGTTTTGGACTAGATTATTAAGTAACAATAGATAACTGGAACAAAATTTGGTACCTGGAAGTGGGATGCCGCTGTAACAAAAACCTAAAACAAGTAGCAATGACTTTGGGAACCGTATGTAGGCACAAGCTGGAAAGGCCCCAGAGAGACTGTTAGTAAAAACTGGAAGGGCATTGAAGAGACTCCTGGAGAGACTTTGATGGGCAGTGAAGAAAATGTTATTGGAAGCTGGAAAAAAAAAAAAAAAAAAAGACCTGTGTTATGCGGTAGCAGAAAATTTAGTAAAACCATTGCCTGTGGTAATGTGGAAAATAGAAAATGTATCTAATAAATGGGTGGATCTGGCTAAGGAGATTTCCAGGCAGAATTTCAAAATGCTGATGGGTTTCTTTTAGCCACATACAATAATGTACAGATAGAAGATGGACTAAATAAATAAATAAATAAAACTGGTTTTCATGCTCAGTGTTTCCAGATAGCAAATGTTTTCAAAATAAGAAGTGACCCCAGGGCAAAGATTCAATCCAAGATGAGACTGTTAGACACTTGGTTAAGACCCCAGAAAGATTAAGGGGGTATTTCATATACACCCTCAGTTAAACAAAAAGACCTCTACAAATCTTAAGGGTATGCATCTCTACTGGACAAAAGTGCTTCTAAGAATTTTAAGGGTCTGTTAGCCCACAGCAGCCTCACGGACAGCCCAAGGTAGAGAAGAGCTTGTTTCAGAATAAAATGTGAGTGTGCCTTTTGTCTAATCAAGTTAATTATAAAATCACACTTGATCTTAGCCAAAAAACTGAGAAGCAATTGATTATAAATTAATACATAAGGAACCCTTAAAGTTTTTAAGTGTATTGACCAGCATATACGTAAAAAGACTTAGACAGTACAGAATTAAAAACGTGTCTTTGGACCTTTAACCTGATATAGATAGGAAGCAGGTTGAAAATGTTACCCAGCTATAAACAAGGATCAGAGAAAACCAAAAGTCGGAGAGAATCATTCCCAGGAGCAGGACTGGGCCTTAGTCAAGGAACCAGTAATATGTACTCAGCTAGATTTCAAAATTGCTATGGCCTACTGACTGCTACATGCCTCCTGTTCTCTCACTTTTTGAATGGGAGTGTCTATTACAATTACCCCATCTCTGTTCCACCATTGTATGTTGGGTGTGAGAGGGCAGATAACTTCTCTTTTTAGTTCACAGGTCTTGAGATCAAAAGGAATTTTATCCAGGAGCTGTACCCAAAGCGCTTTACCTCATCTGAACCTGATTTAGATGGTAAGATTCTGGACTTCAGAGCTGATGCAGTAAGCACACAATAAAACTTTTGGGGGGTTTTGGGAGGGAGTCAGTGGATTTTGCATGTGGGAGTAATGTTTGTGGCCAAAGGGTGAAGGAATGTGGTAGATTAGAGATGACTGCAAATTCTTTGGTACTTCTCCCATTGAGAGGTAGAGTTTAATTCTCCTCCCCTTAAATCCAAGCTGGCCTTAAATATTTACTTGACCAATACAATGCAGTGCTAGATCATAAACTTCTTAGGCAGGGTCATAAGATGCCTTGCAGCTTCTACCTAGGCCTCTTATATTGAGCTGCCATGAAAGAAATCTGACTATTCTGCTGGAAAGACTGTAAGGAGAAGCCCTGAGACCACATGTGGATCATCATCCAGCAGTTCCCACAAAGGATGGTGTCAGGCTATGAGTGAAGTTGTCCTGGGGCCTCCAGAGCAGCCCAGCCTTCAGCTGAATACTACTGAGTGACCCAGTGAACACCAAGTGGAGCAGATGAATTGCTCAGCTGAAATCTATCAAATTCCTAACCAAAAATGTTATAAGATATAATAAAATATTGGGTGTTTTAAATCATTAATTCTGAAGATAGACTGTTATGCAGATACAGACAACTGAAATTATTCCTTATAATGCGTACAATAATTCTGGTACATTGATCATTCATTCACCAAGTATTTACTGGGTACCAGATGTGTAAGGTGCTATTCTGTAGGCTAAGGATACAACAACTAAACAACAACAAAAAAAAGAAAGCAAAGATCCTGTTCTCATGGAGCTTACAATCTATTGGTATAGAATGACAATCACAAAGAAATAACTACAATATGCAAAATGGTGATAAGTGCAATGAAGAGAAATGAAGTAGCGTTAAGAGAGCAACCTTGCAAGGCAACCCTTCTTTACAAATTAGGAAACTGAGGTGTAGAGAGATTAAATGACAGGCCAGTAAGAAAGTAGGTTCCCTGGTGTAATAAAACTGGCATTTCACATGGTAGAAAAATTTCCCAATAGAGTTTATAAATTCAGATTTGTTATATGTATTATTAGTGCAGCAAGGGAACCTCATGGGCAGAACCAAGGCTTGGATGAATACCAAGTACCCTGGAGAGAAAAGCTGTATCTATGTGAATCAAAATACCTGCCTTTCATTAGCTGTGGTGGGTCAGGGCAGGGGGTGGGAGATGTGTGGCTCTGAGGACTATCCATAGTAGGCAAAGTGGCAGCTGTGCCTCAGAGCAACAGGGATTGGGACCAGGAGCAATTTATGAGAGATTTGAAAACAACCCTTGGGATTAGCAGAAATACTTGTGGGGAGAGGGGAGAGAGGCTTTGTAAGGGACTTCGTTTCCTGAATGAACAGGTGGGAGTTGAGAGGTAGTTAATGTTCATGGGACTTAATTTATTCCCACAAGCTGATTAAACTTAGGGACCAGTTGGTTACCTTAGTTTGCTCAATTCAACAGTAGTTCTACAAACACTGAGCATATGCTAGGCATTGTGCTACATGTTTAAAATCTAGCATGGAAAGTCAGGCAGGTATTCACCAAACCATAATACAGATCGGATTGTGTAAGTGCTACAATAAAAATACAAAGAGGAACAGAAAGGAAGGAGCAATGAATTAAACTTGACTAGAGAAGGTCTCACAAAGAAGGTAGCATCTGCGTAGGGTCTTGAAGGATGCTAGTAATATAAAAGGTTATATATTTTCTGTTGCTGTCAAGTCAATTCTGACTCTGCAGCCCTGTAGGACAAGTAGATCTATCCCACAGGGTTTCGAAGGAGTGGCTGGTGGATTCGAACTGCTGACCTTTAACAGCTGAGCTGTTAACCACTGTACCACTAGCACTCCATCATATACTAGGATTGCAAAATACAGTGCTTTTATAATACAAATCAGATTTCCACTGATAGAAGAAGAAATGTCCCCAACCTCTCCTAGGGCCCCATTCATCTGGGACACCAGTGCAGTACAGCCGATGTCACTGGTAGTCATTACAAATAGTAGTTAAGATTACCAATTCTGGAATCTGGGAGACTTGGGTTCAAAACCACTCTCTGTCAGTTTACAGCTGTGTGATCTTGGACAAGTTACTTAAACTCTATGCTTTAGCTTCCTCATTTGTAAAATAAGGTCAATGATAGTAACTACCCAACAGTGTAGCTGTGAAAACAAAATGAGATAATATATGAAAAGTGTTTAATTTACTGCTGAACACATCTTAAGCACTCAGTAAGTCATGGGTATTTTTATTAATGTTTGCATACCAGGCAGGATTCCAACCCTTGAATTTTAATTTCAGTTCTGCTCTAAAATGCTGTCTAGGGCTAAGACAATAACCCATATTTTCCATTTGTCTGCTTTCTGGTTTATCATATGAGACCAAAGCACTGGCAAGGAAGCCGATTAAGCTGGTTCCCTCACTTCCAGGGTGGAGTTCTAGGGACAAAAGCATAAGTGGACATTTCCTCCATCTTGTATTCCTAAACATCTTCCCCTCTCTGGAGGAGTGTGTGTGTGAGTGTGTGTGTGTTTATTCAGACCCATCTCCTTTACTGGGTATAGCCTTGTCTGTCAGCTGTAACAAAAACCTCAATGAAAGAAATTAAGACCAGGACTTCAGACAGCTGGTGGCAATTTACTCACACAACCCCCTGTATTCTTTCAACACTCCCTATTGATGGGTATTTGATATTGGAAGAGGGGAAATTATGCAAGAAATGTGGTATGTAAATTTCTGGGAAGGTGGCTGGATTTGTGAGCAAAGAAGTGTGAATTACCTAGATAATTTTCCTTGTTTTGACCACAGATAGCGGGCATAAAAACTTGAAGGGATTGATGTAAAGGTAAAGAAATAAATTTGGGGAACCAGAAACAATACTGGCACAAATTCATAAAAAGCTTGTAGGGCACCATCACTAAAAGTTGAGTCATTTTTTCAGAACCAGACAAGCAGCTCCAGTCCATGTACAAGGAGCTCAGCCAGCCTAGGCTGGTTTAACAATCCAGAGGGATGATAATGAAATGCAATGTGTGATCCTGGTTTGGATCTTGGATTCAACTCTGAATTAGAAAAAAAATTGCTAAGTACAAAACCATCATGCAGCCATGGTCTCTGCCTCTGCTTCTTTTTTGTTTGTTTATTGCTATAGTTTAAATGAAGTTTACATTTCAAGTTAGTCTCCCGTACAAAAATTTATACATACATTGTTATGTGACCCTAATTGCTCCCCCCATACTGTGACAGCACACTCCTCCTTTCCACCCTTGATTCCCCATGTCCATTCAAACAGCTTCTAACCCTCTCTGCCTTCCCACCTCACGTCCAGACAGAAGCTGCCGTTTAGTCTCTTGTATCTACTTGAGTTAAGAGGCACACTCCTCACGTGTGTCACTTTATGTCCCACAGTCCAGTCCAATCCCTGTCTGAAGAATTGGCCTCAGAAATTGTTTTAGTTCTGGGCTGATAGAGAATCCAGAGGCCATGCTTTCCAGGGTGCCTCTGCTTCTTGTGTCATGCCATGTATAGCATGTCCCTGAATCAACCAGGAGAAATTTCTCTGGATGTAAAATTCTAGCAGACACTGAGGATCACTGCTACGTGGTGTTCTGTCTCTTCTACAAATAGAATCTTAGGAATATATGTATATGCATGTATGTATGTATATGAAGGAGCCCTGGTGGCACAGTGGTTAAGCCGTTGGCTGCTAATCGAAAGGTCGATGGCTTGAACTCACCAGACGCAACACAGAGGAAAGATGTGGCAGTCTGCTTCCATAAAGATTACAGCCTAGGAAAGCCTATGGGGCAGTTCTACTCTGTCCTATAGGGTCACTGTGAGTTGGCATCAACTCAATGGCAATGGGTTTGGTTTGGTTTGGGATATATATATATATGTTGTGTGGTTGTTAGGCGCAATCAAGTTGGTTCTGACTCATACCGACCCTATGTACCTCAGAACAAAACTCTGCTTGCTCCTGCACTATTCTCACAATCATTGCTACATTTGAGCCCAGTGTTGAAGCCACCTTGTCAATTCATCTTGTTGAGGGTCTTACTCTTTTTCACTGACCCTCTATTCTACCAAGCATGATGTCCTTCTCCAGGGACTGGTCCCTCCTAATAAAATGTCCAAAGTACGTGAGACCAAGTTTCATCATCCTCACTTCTAAGGAACATTCTAGCTGTATTTCTTCCAAGACAGATTTGTTTATTCTTCTGGAAGTCCATGGTATATTCAATATTCTTCACCAATACCATGATTTAAAGGCATAAATTCTTCTTCAGTCTTCCTTATTCATTGTCCAGCTTTCACATGCATATGAGGTGATCGAAAATACCATGGCTTGGATGAGGCTCACCTTAGACCTCAAAGTGACATCATTGCTTTTTAATACTTTAAAGAGGTCTTTTGCAGCAGATTTGCCCAATGCAATACATCATTTGAAGTCTTGACTGATGCTTCCATGGGTGCTGATTGTGGATTTCAAGTACAATGAAATCCTTGATAACTTCAGTATTTTCTGTTTATCATGATGTTGCTTATCGGTCTAGTTGTGAGGATTTTTGTTTTCTTTATGTTGAGGTATAATCCATACTGAAGGCTGTAGTCTTTGATCTTCATCAGTAAGTGCTTCAAGTCCTCTTCACTTTCAGCAAGCAAGGTTGTGTCATCTGCATATTGCAGGTTTCTAATGAGTCTTCTTCCAATCCTGATGCCAAGTTCTTCTTCATATAGTCCAGCTTCTGGAATTATTTGCTCAGCATACAGACTGAATAGGTATGGTGAAAGGATACAACACTGACACACACCTTTCCTGATTTTAAACCACAAAGTATCCCCTTGTTCTGTTCGAATGACTGCCTCTTGGTCTACGTTCAGGTTCCATATGAGCATAATTAAGTGTTCTGGAATTCCCATTCTTCGCAACGTTATCCATAATTTGGTATGATCCACACAGCTGAATGCCTTTGCATAGTCAATAAAACACAGGTAAACATCTTTCTGGTATTCTCTGCTTTCAGCCCATATCCATCTGGCATCAACAATGATATCCCTCATTCCATATCCTCATCTGAATCTGGCTTGAATTTCTGGCAGTTCCCTGTCGATGTGCTGCTGGGGCCACTTTTGAATGATCTTCAGTAAAATTTTACTTGCATGTAATATTAATGATATTGTTCAATAATTTCCACATTCTGTTGGATCACCTTGCTTTAAAATGAGCACAAATGTTTTTAATATTTTTCAAAATGTAAAAATTACTGTTATGATTATCTAAAAAATCATAACCCTGATTTTGTTATGAAAAATATTAAAATCTGTAAACATATAGAAAAGTTGCAAAAATAGTACAGTGAAGTCCTAGAAATCCTTCCCTTAGATTCCCCAATATTTTCCACATTTGCTTTTTTTCCCTCTCCCTCTATACACACACAAACACAGTTATTATTGTTATTTTTGCTGAACTATTTCAATAAGTTGCAGACTCTTTGCCCCTAAATATTTCAGCGTATATCTGGTAAGGATAATTAAAATTATTAAATTGCTGTGATTATGCAAAAGAATATACCAACTCCCTTCAAAAAAAAAAAGTCAGCTTTTGTCACTAATAGACAGAATACTTAATATCATAATCTGAAGTATTTGCCTTGGATTACTTCACTAACATCAGGAGCTATTGGCAAATATTTGACTCAAATATGTACAACCAAAAGGCGTCATCAAAATAATCACTCTCAGGAGGAAGGCAAAATAGATAACAAAGACAAATTCCCTCTTCCATACTTAGAACTACAGGAAGCCAATTTTTGGCAGTTTAGAACAGCTGTTTTGTCCTTTCTTCCAACTGGCAAGTGTTCAGAAATACTGAGATGCCACCTCAGAAAGGCTCACACAATCAAGAAAAAAATGTAATGAGAAAAATCTCACATTTGTGTACTCACTTTCATTTTCATTTTAGCATACAAGCCAAAATACTGAGCTATTGAGTTCAATATAAAACATCTGGCAATCCTAGACAAAGGATGAGGATGCGTCAACAGTCTTTTAGCCTTGCTAAGTTCAAGCAAGTATACTGGCTCTAGAAGTTAACCCTTCTAGATCATACTGGTTCAGTAAAAGAGCACACATACCCAACATTAACCACTACACTTCCTTTCAACTAACATAATTTCTTAATCAGATATAAGTATCTCACTTTCAGGATAAGTCTGTGATATAATAACAGGTACAGAAATAGTGGGTGACTCTAAATCAGAGGCTGTGGTGTACAGAAAACAATTGTTGCATCCTCTATTTGTTGGCTAGGGTAAATTCCCAGGAGGTAGAAGAAAGGAAAAATCGAGGCTAGAAAGTCCTGGTGCTGATGGATTTGTTCAATTGGTTCAACCTTTCGATTCAATTGTGAAGGTGTTCAGGGCTAACACTTGAGCGAGGTGAGTGAGGTATTCACCTGGGGTACAAAATTTAAGGGGAACCAAAACAACCCAGTAACCAAGATGAATAATATTTTTTTATTATTATCATTGCACTTTAGATGAAGGTTTACAGAACAAAATAGCTTCTCATTAAACAATTAGTACACATACTATTTTGTGACATTGGTTACCAACCCCACAACATGTCAACACTCTCCCTTCCCTACTTTGGGTTCCCTATTACCAGCTTTCCTGTCCCCTCCTGCCTTCCAGTCCTTGCCCCTAGGCTGACGTGCCCATTTACTTTCATTTTGTTTTATGGGCCAGTCTAATCTTCTGCTGAAGGGCGAACCTCGGAGTGACATCATTACTGAGTTAAAAGGGTGTCCGGGGGTCATACTCTCAGGGTTTCTCCAGTCTCTGTCAGGCCAGTATGTCTGGTCTTTTTTTGTGAGTTAGCTAATTTTGTTCTACATTTTTCTCCAGCTCTGTCTGGGACTCTCTATTGTGATCCTTGTCAGAGCAGTCAGTGGTGGTAGCAGGGCACCATCTAGTTGTGCTAGACTCAGTCTGGTGGAGGCAGTGTTAGCTGTGATCCCTTAGTCCTTTGGACTAATCTTTCCTTTGTGTCTTTGGTTTTCTTCATTCTCCCTTGCTCCAGATGGGGTGAGATCAGTGGAGTATCCTAGGTGGCCACTCACAAGCTTTTAAGACCCCAGCGGCTACTCACTAAAGTAGAATGTAGAACATTTTCTTTATAAACTGTTATGCCAGTTGAGCTAGATGTTCCCCAAGACCATGGTCCCCACAGCCCTACACCCAGTAATTCAGTCCCTCAGGGAGTTTGGATGTGTCTATAGAGCTTACATGACCTTGCCTTGTACAAGTTGTGCTGGCTTCCCCAGTACTGTGTACTGTCTTACCCTTCACCAAAGTTATCACTTATCCATTGCCTATTTAGTGTTTTTCCATCTCCACCCTCCCCCCTCATAACCATCAAAGACTGTTTCTTTTTTTGTGTAACCTTTTTCATGAGTTTTTATAGTAATGGTCTCATACAATACTTGTCCTTTTGTGATTGACTTATTTCACTCAGCCTAATGCCCTCCAGATTCATCCATGTTATGAGATGCTTCACAGATTTGTCATTGTCCTTTATTGTTGTGTAGTACTCCATTGTGTATATGTACCATAGTTTGTTTATCCATTCACCTGTTGATGGGCATCTAGATTGTTTCCATCTTTTTGCTATTGTGATCAATGCTGCAATGAACATAGGTGTGCATATGTCTATTTGTGTGATGGCTTTAATTTCTCTAGGATATATTCCTAGGAGTGGGATTGCTGCATCATATGGTATTTCTATTTCTAGCTTTCTAAGGAAGTGCCATATCATTTTCCAAAATGGTTGTACCATTTTGCATTCCACCAGCAGTGCAAACAGTTCCAATCTTCTCGCAGCCTCTCAAACATTTGTTATTTTCTGTTTTTTTCAATTCATTCCAGTAATGCCGGGGTAAGATGGTATTTCATTGTGGTTTTGATTTCCATTTCTCTAATAGCTAGTGATCAGGAGCATTTCCTCACGTGTATGTTAGCAGCTTGAATGTCTCTTGAATGTCTTCTTTGGTGAAGTATCTGTTAATTTCCTTTGCCCATTTTTTAATTGGATTATTTGTCTTGCTGTTGCATAGGTGTTGGATTTTCCTGTAGATTTTAGAGATTAGACCTCTGTTGGATTTGTCATAGCCAAAATTTTTTTCCCAGTCTTTAGGTTCTCTTTTTACTCTTTTGGTGAAGTCTTTTTTTTTTTTTTTTTTTTTAATTGCACTTTAGATGAAGGCTTACAGAACAAACAGTTTCTCATTAAACAGCACATATGTTATTTTACAACATTGGTTAGCAACCCCACAACATGTCAACACTCTCCCTTCTTGACCTTGAGTTCTTATTACCAGCTTTCCCATCCCCTCCTGCTTCTAGTCCTTGTCCCTGGGCTGTTGTACCCCATTAGTCTCGTTTTGTTTTATGGGCCTGTCTAATCTTTGGCTGAAGGGTGAACCTTGAGAGTGACTTCATTACTGAGCTAAAAGGGTGTCCAGGGGCCATACTCTCAGGGTTTCTCTGTCAGGCCAGTAGGTCTGGTCTTTTACTGTCAGTTAGAATTTTGTTCTACATTTTTCTCCAGCTCTGTCCAGGACCCTCCATTGTGATCCCAGTCAGAGCAGTCAGTGGTGGTAACCGAGCACCATCTAGTTGTACTGGACTCAGTCTGGTGGAGGCCGTGGTATTGGTGAAGTCTTTTCTTAAAAAAATTTTTGTTATTGTACTTTAGATGAAGGTTTACGAAGAAATAGTTTCTCATTAAACAATCAGTACACATATTGTTTTATGACGTTGGTTAACAACCCCATGACATGTCAACACTCTCCCTTCTCGACCTTGGAGGACCCTTTTTTGGTGAAAATATACATAGCCAAAGTTACACCATTTTGAAAGTTTCTAAATGTACAATTCAGTGACATTGATTACATTCTTCAAAGTTGTACTGCTATTCTCACTATCCTTTTCCAAATTATTCCATCACCATTATCTCCAACTCACTGCCCCCTAGGCTTCCCATCAAACCTTTTGAGTTGGTATTGTCAATTTGGTCTCACATAGATAATTCTTTTTTTTGTTGTTGTTGTTGTTGCTTAGATGAAGGTTTGCAGACCAAATCATTTCTCATTAAACAGTTAGTACACATATTGCCCTACGACAATGGTTAACAACCCCACGACATGTCAACACTGTCTCTTCTCAACCTTGGGTTCCCTATCACCAGCTTTCCTGTTCCCTCCTGCCTTCTAGTCCTGGTCCCTGGACTGCTCTGCCTCATTTAGTCCAGTTTTGTTTTATGAGGCTGTCCAATCCCTGGCTGAGTGGTGAACTTCAGAAGTGAATTCACCTCTGAGCTAAAAGGGTGTCTGGGGGCCATACTCTCAGGGTTTCTCCATTCTGTCAGGCAGGTAAAACTGGTCTTTTTTGTTTTGTGAGTTAGAATTTTGTTCTACATCCTTTTCCAGGTCTGTCCAGGACCCTCTATTGTGATCCTGGTCAGAGCAGTCAGTGGCAGTAGCTAGGCACCATCTAGCTGTAATGGATTCAGTCTGATGGAAGCTGTGGTAGCTGTGGTCCATTAATTCCTTGGACTATTCTTTTTCTTGTATCTTGTTCTCTTCATTCTCCCCTGCTCCCGAAGGGGTGAGACCAGTGGAGTATCTTAGATGGCTGCTCACAGTCTTCTAAGACCCCAGTTGTTACTCACCAAGGTAGAATGTAGAACATTGTCTTTATAAACTGTGTTATGCCAATTGAGCTGGATGTTCCCCAAGTCCATGGTACCCACAGCCCTCCGCTCAGCAATTCAGTCCCTCAGGGAGTTTGGAAGTGTCTATGGAGCTTCCATGACCTTTCCTTGTACAAGTTGTGCTGGCTTCCCCAGTAATGTGTTCTGTCTTACCTTTCACCAAAGTTACAACTTATCTATTGTCTATTTAGTTCCTGCCACCCCCCTATCGCTCATAACCATCAAAGATTGTTTCTTTTTGTGTGTAAACTTTCACATGAGTTTTTACAGTAGAGGTCTCATACAATATTTGTCCTTTTGTGATTGACTTTTTTCACTCAGCATAATGTCCTCCAGTTTCATCCAGGTTATGAGACACTTCACAGATTCATCATTGTTCTTTATCATTGCATAATACTCCATTGTATGTATGTACCATAGTTTGTTTATGCACTCATCTGTTGATGGGCATCTAGGTTGTTTCCATCTTTTTGCTATTGTGAACAGTGCTGCAATGAATATGAGTGTGCATATATCTGTTCATGTGATGGCTCTTATTTCTCTAGGATATATTCCTAGGAGTGGGGTTGCATTTTGCAGTGCTTTTTTTTTTTTTTTTTTTTTTTTTTTTTTTGGTGGTGCTGACGTTTTCTTTGTTCCTCTTACTCTCCTGTGCTGAGTTCCTTTTGTTTGTGGATTTTTTTCCATTTCTTTTGTTTTTGTAGGTTTTATTTTTACTGGGACTTTATGTTTTTCTTCTTTATTTTGATGAGTAGGTTTGTTAACGTTCTTTGTGGTTACCTTGAAATTTCTCTTATCTTCCTAGATTTGAACCAGTCTATTATTACTTGGTATCGCCTTGCCTTCCTCTCCATTAGAAGGTTCTATACCTACACCATTTATTCCCTCTTTTATTGTTCTGATGTTGTTGTTATTTACAGATTAACCTCTCTGGTTCCCTATTGTAATTCCTTTGGTATCTGGCTAGTACAATCCTGTGTCCTATATTCAGCTTGTGGTCTGATGTTGTTTGTTCTCCGATCGAAGGACTCCCTTTAATAAGCCTTGTAAGTTTGGTCTGGTTTTTACATAGTCCCTTAATTTCTGTCTATCTGGAAATGACCTAATTTCACCATCATATTTGAATGAGAGTTTTGCAGGATAGATTATTCTTGGCTGGCAATTTTTTTCTTTCAAGGTTTTCTATATGTCATCCCATTGTCTTTTTGCCTGCATGGTTTCTGCAGAATAACCCAAGCTTAGTCTCTTTGTTTCTCTTCTGTATGTGACTTTTTGTTTTTCTCGAGCTGCTCTCAGTATCCTTTGTTTGTCTTGGTGATTTTCTTTTGGGGTCTATCCTATATGGGGTTTGTTGAGCTTCTTGGATGGTCAGCTTTTCATCTTTCATGATATTGGGGAAGTTTTCTGTCAGCAGTTCTTCAATGATCCTCTCCGTGTTTTCTGTTTTCTCCCCCATTCTAGAACTCCGATCACTTGCAGATTTTTGCTTTTGATTGTATCCCACATAATTCTCAGGGTTTCTTCATTTTTCTTTGTTCTTTTTTCTGATTTTTCCTCAAACAAAGTTGTATCCAAGTGTTTGTCTTCAATTTCGCTGATCGTATCTTCCATCATTTCAAACCTGCTCCTCAGCCCTTCTATGACACGGTCCATTTTGAAATCTTGTTGTTTATCTTTTGGATTTTAATTGCTATTTTTGTATGATCTCTAGTTGTGAATTTATTTTAGCATTTTTTTCCTGTATTATTTTCTTGAATTCTTCCATTTTTTTTTTGGTCTGTATTTTCCATGAATTTGTTTGCCTTTTTCATGAATTTGTCTATTTTTTCCTCATTTTTGTCTGCTTTTGCATCAACTCTTGGAAAATTCATAATATTAGAGATTTTAATTCCCTATCAGTTAGGTCTAGTGTCTTGTCTTCTACTGGAAAGTCATCTGGTGTTTTATTTAGGATGCCTACTGGAACCATCCTGTCCCGTTTTAGTAAATGTTTTGATACTGTCTGCTGTCTTTGGGGCATTCAGTGGTTATTTTCCTCATTTATTGACTGTAGATTTGTTTGTTTTGTCCTGCTTTTTTTGTTTTATTTGGGTATGTCTGAGCTGGCAGGCTGTGTGTTCTTTGTTGTTTGCTCATCTGTGGGCACAATACTTTTCACCTGCTTCTCCAATGGGCAGGGTCAGTCACTCAGGTATGGTACAGCAGGGCAGGTCCAGCTGAAGGGGAGTTGCTGGGATGGGTTGTTTGTGGCAAGTACCAGGTCTGGCAGTGCAGACCGGGAATCAGTGCAGGGCAGTTTCCAGTAGGTGTGCCTGTGCTGCTTGGGAATGTGATGTTCAGCACACAGTGCAGGGAAGCAGGAAAGAGGGGGGTAGATTGTGATATGTGGAGCTAAGATGGGTATGGGAAAGAGGAGAGAGAGGAGAGAGGAACAGGAGACAAAAACAAACAAACAAAAATGAATGCTAAGGGAGCTTCCTATTGGAGTGGAGAGATAAGAGACTGAGAAATGAAGAAAAACAAAAATGAAAAAAAAATAAAAAGGGTAAAAGAAAAAATTGAATAAATCGAAAAACTGGAAATGAAGAAAGACAAAAAGAGAATAAGACAGAGAAGAAAACAAACCAAAGAAAAAAAAAAAACCAAGAAAAAAGAAATGCCCCCAGGGATGTCCCTGTGCATCTGCACAGAGTAAGGGACTAGCTTCCAAGCTGCTTGGTACTGCCTGGCTAGAAGGGGCTCCGAAGCCAAGAAAAGAAAAAGAAAACAAACAAACAAATCAAAACAGAACAAATCAGAGCAAACAAACAAACAAACAAAAATCCCCAGTGGTCCCACCAGCATGGCAGCATTGGCCAGGAAGCAGTTTCACAGTTGAGTGGTGTTCCTCAGCCTTTCATGAAGAAGCAAAGATGGCGCACGGAGCCAGGGATTTGAGAGAAAGGAGGGGGAGGTGTTGAGAGGTAAGGAAGAAATCTAAAGAAACAGAAAAAAGCAACACTAGCAGCCAACAAAATGCACTCAGGGAGCTGGCCAGTGCAGGCGAGTGGAATCCAAGTGACACTGGGGTGAAGCTGGTGCTCCTCCAAAGTCCATCCCATATAGTATCACGTCTCAAGGGCAAGTTTCTGTGATTTATGGGCAGTAGTAAGAGAGCATAACGGGGGGCGGGGCGGGGGAAGGGTAGGGAAGGGAGAATGTGGGAAAAGGAAGAAAGAACAGATTACCTCGTGAGCTGTCACTAATGTAATTGGACTGTAATTTTCCCAAGAGTCTGCCATATTAAGAAAACCCTGAGCCCCAACTCTCAGTCTGGATCCCTGCGCACTCAACTCAAAGACCAAATCTACTTCACTTCTAGTCTTCCTGTCACATAGTTTGCAGCTGGGTCTGGAAATCAAACTAGCCATGCTACGTCCTCCATGCAGGCTCTAGTGAATTCAGGCTGCTTAGGAAACTTCATCCAACTTTGGTAAGAGCTGCTTATCTGCAAGTACCAAGTCTGAGCTCATGACAATGAAAACCATCTACAAGTGTCCTCTGCTGGCAGGACCTATCTTACAGAATTAGTGACCCCATGCACAATGGGACCAACTGCTGCCCTGTCCTATGCTATGGCCACGGACAATTTCAGACAGACCATTGTGGTGCACAGGGTTTTCAATGGCTGATTTTTAGAAGTAGATTGCCAGGCTCTTCTTCCTAGTCTGTCTTAGTCTGGAAGCTCCACTGAAACCTGTTTAGCATCACAGCAATACACAAGCCTCCACTCTCCTCTACCTTGCATATATGTCCCATCTTAGGCCGGGTCTAATACCAAGACTAGGCCTGATCCCATCCCATTCTGATCCTATAACAAAACCATGTAATCTTATAACAATTAAAACACCAGGCCTTTCTCATGAATCTTAAGACATATATAGAACTGCTTTTACCAGAAAGAAAATTTCCTCAATTTCCAAAGCAAATTTCTCTTATTTGGCCTTCCAATATTGTTAGTCTCAAAGAGGATCTCTGTGTTTTTCTTGAAACCTGTATCATGTTCTGTCATTCAGGTAGACTCCATCAATCTTGGACTATGAGTTTGGTTTTAACTAGGTGGGGTCAGCATTCAAACCTTCGCATCATTATCTCACACCAGTGAGCTCCTTGAGAGTATTAACTACATTTTATTCCTCTTTGTATTCCCGGTGCCTAGCACCTTACCATAATCAAGAATATTTCTGGCAGGAAGGAAGGAAGAAAGGAGGGGTGGAAGAGGAGGAGTAGATGCATGGAGGAAGGAAAGGAATAAATCCTATTGCTCTTGTAATTGCCAGGAGCTCAGGTAATGGATGCAGACTGCGATAGGTAGTCTCTAAGATGGGCCCCAGTGATCCCTGATGATCACACCCTTGTTTAGTCCCCTCCCGTGGAGCGTGGGCTGCATCTAATGAAGAGAATAAAATACAAGTAATGGAATGTCACTTCCGAGATTAGATTATAAAAAACCTTGATTTCCGCCTTGAGCATACTTGCTCTCTCTCTGTCTCTTAGATCACTTGTACTGGGGGAAGCAAGCTACCATGTTTTTAGTAGCCAAGTGGTGTGCCTAGGAACAGAGGCCCTCAGTCCAACAACCCATGAAAAACTGAGGTCCTTAGTCCAATCACTGATGAGGAACTAAAGCCTTCCAACAACCACATGAGTAAGCTTGGAAGTAGATCTTTCAGTTCTGGTCGAGTCTTGAGATGCCTGCAGCCCCAGACAACAACAACCTCACGAGAGACCTTGAGCCAATGCCACCCAGCTAATGCTCCCCAGATACAAGACCCATAGGAACTGTAAGATAATGAATGTTTGCTGCCTTTAGCCACTAAGTTTGGGGGTAATTTGTTATGCAGCAATAGATAACTAATACAGACTCCTGAACCTTTCTTCAATCCAAGGCCATGCTATAGAGTTAGAGGCCTAGCTCCCCCATTCACTAGGAAGCTATTATTTTGTCTAAAATAGAGGGAGATAAAGAAGTCAAAACAGTTATTTATTTAAGCCTGCACAACATGAAACTTGACTTATGGTAAAAATTAAGGGAGTGAAGTCATACCTTTGTAAGACCATTCTGTAGAATGTACCACCCAAGCATACGCTTTTCAGAACGTGCTTTTAATTATAAGAAAGAATATTATTTTCTTTTTGGAGATATGTGCAATCTGTGAAAACTTCTCTTGCTGATATCATAATAAAGCTGTAAATTTTAACCACAGTATTTAGTTGGAGATTTCAAAGTCAAGGTTTACATAGCAATAAGAAGACAAAAAGATGCTACAGATCGGAATACTATGGAGACTAAAATATTATGGACACTAAAATATGGTATTGCCTCTGTTCATACACTAAAGGCTCTTGTTTGTGTTAACATTTCTTTCATTCATTCTGCTTTCTCTGAGCTAGTGTTGTATGGTTAGATGTAGGTGTGCTGGAGCACACACGTGGACAAAATCCCCCCATTCTGTGAATGCGTGTGCCTATTGTTCTGGACAGTTAGCTCAACTTGTTTTAAGTCTTTGTTATTTGAACAGTGTTCTATAATCTCCTTTGAAATGTGCAATTAACCCACTTTTATTAACCTGAATATGGAGCTGTCTGATTCTTTTTGATATATTCTTGGTCATGTCCATGTACACTTTCTTTTGCTTTAAACAGGTCATCCATTTCTCTGTCCTCACCTTTGAGAGTTCTGCCAGATGAATTAGAAGGCAAATCCTCTTAAGATGAGACTTTAATAATGCAGCTTATTATTTTAAGGGAGATGACATATTCACATTTGTTATGCTAATTCAAGGACCAGATCATTTTTGTCAAAGTTCTATCAGAGGTTTTTGTTTCGTTCTTTTATGTTGTTTTTTACTTATTTTGTTTTGATTTGTTTTTTAAGAAAAAGCAAAGCTAAGATCCTTGAAAGGAAATTTTTAAAAACATACAAAATGGACAAAAATAATTTAATGTACAAGAAACAGAAACTTAGCACCTGCTAATTAAGCGTCACCTCTATCACTTCATAACTGTGTGACCTTGTCAAATTACTTAACCTTTCTATAAAAATGAGAATGATAGCATCTTTCTCACAGAACTGCAGTGAGGACTGAATGAGAGTATTCTTATAAAGTGCTTAACATAGCACCTGGCACATAGCACCAACCAAAACCAAACCTGTTGCCATTGAGTCAATTTCGA
The DNA here is from genome assembly GCA_030035585.1 of Dugong dugon. Lineage (NCBI taxonomy): Eukaryota > Metazoa > Chordata > Mammalia > Sirenia > Dugongidae > Dugong > Dugong dugon. Next base: position 162,569,940 of record CM057462.1, read on the forward strand.
CTCATAGCGACCCTATAGGACAGAGAGTAGAACTGCCCCATAGGGTTTCCAAGGAGCAGCTGTTGGATTCAAACTGCCGACCTTTTTTGGTTAGCAGCCGAACTCTTAACAACTGTGCCACCCGGGCTCCGGCACAAAGCAAGTACTCAATAAATGTTAATCATGCAAATTACACCAAAAATAATGATGACGATAACAATGCAATACCACTGCCATGGGAGGTCTGTGGTCAAAATCTAAAGACATTCAGAATTCTGTTTGGATCTCCTGTGAAACTCAGTATGAATCTCCTATATTTATGAGGCTGCTCTGGGAAATAAGGCTGAGAGACTAGGTGATTCGAAGAGGAGGTTCAGGTGTTCTGAAGCAAATACCACCACCTTCCCACCATGAACACTCTCACCATTTGGTTACCATGTGTAACACTCTATAAAGTTTTTTTTTTTATGTTACCAGAGTTCACTCCACTGCGAATGACCTCCATTCCTTTGACCCATTATCTAAACACTGCCATCCCTACAATAAGTGGAGATAAAACCTCAACTAAGGGTAAGCAAAAAAAACCCCAACCAGGGGTTTCAAAGACAGCTGAATACAGAGACTCAAGCAATGGATTTGCCTCTGTCCATCTCACAATTGTTTTCTGTGCTGATTTCATTTTCATGATCTGCAAGGTAGCAATTCATCTGCCAAGGATCTGCCCAGGCCTACATTCTCCCCCAGGTTCAAGTCTACTAGAAGAAAGGCTATCACTTTCAGGAGGCTCCTCAAGAATCCTGTTTGGACTAACTTGAGTGAAGAGCCCACCTCTGAACTAATTCTTGCGGTTAAGAGGTGAAATTACTCTTTTTAAAAGGACTGTGATGCCTCCTCTTTTCAACTCATTCTCCTCACTCAGTACACCAGCAAATCCTGTTGGCTTTACCTCCAAAATATATTTTGAACCTGTTTACTTCTTACCAGCCCCACTGCTACCACCACAATATGAATCACCATTATCTGGACTACTGCGACAGCCTTCAAAGTAGCCTCCCTTGCTTCCACTTTAGGTCCTAAAGTCTGTTCTCCAGTATCAAGGTGATGTTTCTAAACATTTTCCAAATCATCTTATACTCCTGCTTCAAGCCCTTCAACCCCATTGGCTTCCCACTGCCTTTAGAATAAAATCCAAACAGTTTACCATGGTCTATAAGGTCTCACATGACCTGGCCCCAACCCACTTCTTCACCTTCATCTCCTGTCACTCTCCTCTTGTTTATTGTGTTCCAGCCATGCTGATCTTCTTTTTATTCCTCAAGTACATCAAGCTCATTCCTTCCTGGAGGGTTTTGCAACTGTAGTTCTCTCATCACTCACTTCAGCCACTCTGTAACCTATGATTCTATTTTATTTTCTTTATAAACTTTATTAATATCTGAATTCATTTTATTTGTATATTTATTTACATGTTTGCTGTTTTATCTCCTCACCAGTCCTCCTACAGCTTCATTACATTTAAGCTGTAAGGGTAAAGCCTTTATCTGATAAACTTATTCCTCATTCTATTCTAGCACCCAGAAATGCCTAACACTCCATACATAAGTTTTAGGAAAAATGAATGAACCAGCTCTGGCTAAATTAAAAATTTTAAAAGAGGATTTGCTAGAAGGGTAGACCTACAGAATCAAAGGAACAGTTGAACAATCAAAAGAATAGGATCAGAAAGGGCAGGGATCAGAGAAGCAATAGGGATCCAGATAGCAAGAATGGACCAATTGGTTCTGTTTTTTTCCACTCTTATATTTGCTCCATTGAAGATGCGGTGTCTGTGAAGAGAGTTAAACTGTCCTAGCGTGGGTCTCATATCATTTAGCTAGGAGAGGGCAGGGTACCTTAACTGACCTTCCCACCAAGACTGTTATGTTAGACTGGGTTCTCTAGAGAAGGAAAACCAATGAAACATATAGGAAGAGAGAGAGACGGATTTATTGCAAGGAAATGGCTCATGCGGTTGTAGAGGCTAGCAAGTCCTAAGTCCACGGGTTTGGCATCAGGCTGGAAGCTTCTCCTGACTCATGTAGCTGCAGGGGCTGATGAACCCAAGATCAGCAGGTCAGACAGTAGGACACTGGATCACAGGCTGTGGAGGCTGATGAATCCAAGATTGGCAGGGAAGATGGCAGGCCACTGGCTCACAGGCTGTGGAGGCTGATGAATCCCAAGATAGGCAGGCAATGCGGCAGGTAGCTGGTTCAAGTCCCAAGCACAGGAGGTCAGATGAGGACAAGTCAGATGCAGGATCCAGAGCAAGCAAGCAAGCTTTTTCAGAATGTCTATATATATATATATACACACATATATATATACATATATGTCCTATATATGTATATATATAGGATGCAGGCCACACCCTCGAGGAAACTCCCCTTACAACTGATTGGTTGATCACATCGGATAATATCATGGAGGATGACTACAACATTACATAATTGCCACATTACATAACTGCCAAACCACTGAGAATCATGGCCCAGCCAAGCTGACTTAACAACCTTAACCATCAAAGGTATAAACAATTGCAAAAAAGTAATTCCTCCAAAAGAAATGTAGAATTATTGTCCAAAAAAGAAATGAATGCCCCTACAGCCAAAAACAAAACTAATGTCTGCTATAATCCCTGATATCTTACTTACTTTTGTTCAAGAAATAGAAAAGATTTTAACATTAACCTAAGTCAAGTAAAAACAAATATACAGTTGTTAAAAATCATGCAGCACACTCAAAAAAATATGCCCTGAAACTCTTTTCTCTCTCCATACTTCAGAAGAATATAGAGTTTAGAAGCTAGTTCTATAAGATATCTCCTTTTGGATGTCCCAAATTGAATATTTCTCTCATGGTCCTGAAACCTACTTCTCCCACCACATCACTACACAGTTAATGAAATTATTAATCACTGTATGAAAATTTGAGAGTAACACTTGTTTACTCCCTCTCCCTCATTTTCCACATTCAGTTGATCAACAAGTTCCATCAATTCTACCTCAAAAAATCTCAAATCTATCCACTCTTCACCATTCCCACTACCACTGCCCAAGTTCAGGCCCTTATTACCTCTTGCCCTGAACCACTTATCCTCCTGTCTCCTCCTCAACCCACTAAAACTCATTTCACACACAGTGGTCACACTTATAGTTCTAAAAGAAAGATCTAATTATGTCAGTACCCAGCAAACCTTCTATAACCCCACATTGCCTACCAAAAGAAAGCTCAACCATCTATGTGTCTTGATGGAGTGACATACACAAAAATCTCTATAAGTGTAACAGCTTCTTTAATATAGTGATTCTTTAACCTGGCCGTACATGAGAAAGCATAGAATGTTTTTTAAAAATACTGATGTTAGACCTATACAAATAAAACTACAAAACATTATTGCAAGAAACCAAAAGAGACTTACATGAATGTAAAAACATACAATGCTCATGGATAGGAAGACTCGACATTGTGAAAATGTCAATTCTATCCAAAGTGATTATCTTAGTTATCTAGTGCTGCTATAACAGAAATACTGCAAGTGGATGGATTTAACAAAGAGAAATTTATTCTCTCACAGTCTAGGAGGCTAGAAGTCTGCATTTGGGGCACCAGCTCCAGGAGAAGCCTTTCTCTGCTCTGAGGGACGGTCCTTGACATCAATCTTCCCCAGTCGAGGAGCTTCTCAGTGCAGGGACCCAAGGTCTAAAGCAAGCACTATTCTTCTGGCTCTTGTTTCTTGGTGGTATGAGGTTCCCATGTCTCTGTGCTCATTTCTCTCTTTTATTTCTCAAAAAAATTGACTTTAGACACAATCTAATCTTGTAGAATGAGTCCTGCCTCATTAACGTAACTGCCTCTCATCCTGCCTCATTAACATCATCAAAACCCACTGCCTTCGAGTCTATTCCAACTCACAGTGACCCTACAGGACAGAGTAGAACTGCCCCATAAGGTATCCAAGGAGCAGCTTCTGGATTCAAACTGCTGACCTTTTGGTTAGCAGCCAAGTTCTTAACCATTTTGCCACCAGGGGTCTCGTTAACATCATAGAGATAGGACTTACAACACATAGGAAAATCACATCAGATGACAAAATGGTGGACAATCACACAATACTGGGAATCATGGCCTAGCCAAGTTGACACACATTTTGGGGGGACACAATTCAATCCATGACAGCAATCAAGAGATATAATGCAATCCCAATCCAAACACCAACAGCATTCTTTAAAGAGATGGAAAAACTAATCACCAGCTTTAAATGGGAAGGAAAGAGGCCCCAGATAAGGGTAGCATTACTGAAGAAAAAGAAAGTAGACCTCACCCTACCTAATCTCAGAACGTACTATACAGCCACAGTAGTCAAAACTGTCTGGTGCTGGTACAGTACAGACACATTGACCAATGGCACAGAATCGAGAACCCAGATGTAAATCCATCTACCTATGGTCAGCTGATCTTTGACAAAGGACCAAAGTCCATTAAACGGGGAAAACACAGTCTTTTTAACTGTGCTGACAAAACTGGATGCCCATCTGTAAAAAAATGAAACAGGACTCATACTTCACACCATACACAAAAACAAACTCAAAATGCATGAAAGACCTCAATATAAAATCTAAAACGATAAAGATCATGGAATTAAAAATAGAGACAATGCTAAGGGCCCTAATACATGGCATAAAGAGAATACAAACTATAACAGTGAACAAACACCAGAAGATAAACTAGATTATTGGGAGCTCCTAAAAATTAAACACTTATGATCATCAAAAGACTTCACCAAAAGAGTAAAAAGAGAACCTAAAGATGGTTCCAACAAGGAACATTTACAGCAAGGATCAAATCTCTAAAATGTATAGAATACTTCAACACCTCAACAACAAAAAGACAAATAATCCAATTTAAAAAATGGGCAAAGGATATGAACAGACACTTCACCAAAGAAGACATTCAGGCAGCTAACAGATACATGAGGAAATAGAGAAATACAAATCAAAACTACAATGAGATACCATTTCACCCTGACATTACTGACACTAATCAAAAAAACAGAACAGAAAATAACAAATGTTGGAGAGGTTGAGGGGATATTGGAAGTCTTATGCACTGCCGGTAGGAATATAAAATGATACAACCACTATGGAAAATGATATGGTGCCTCCTTAAAAAGCTAGAAATATAAATACCATATAATCCAGCAATCCCACTACTACGAATATATCCTAAAGAAATAAGAGCTGTCAAACGAATAGACATAGAGTCATCCATGTTCATTGCAGCATTACTCACAATAGCAAAAAGATGGAAACAACCTAAGTGTCCGTTAACAGATGAATAGAATGGAACGGCATGGAACAAAGAAGAACAAAAAGAGCGATAATCCACTGCCATCAAGTCAACTTCAACTCATAGTGACCCCATAGGGTTTCCTAAGGCTGTAAATCTCTATGGAAGTAGACTGCCACATCTTTCTCCATCAGAGCTGCTGGTGATTTTGAATCACCGACCTTTTGGTTCCCAGTCAATCGCTTTAACCAGTGCACCAACAGGGCTCCAAAAGAGCAATAGGAAAGTATTTTAAACTAACTGAAAATGAATTCACAAGATATCAAAATGTGTGGGATACATCTAAGAGGTACACAGAATGAAATTTATAGCATTAAAACACCTATACTAGAAAAAAAAGAAAATTCTTAAATCAATAATCTAAGCTTGCATTAACAGATCCTTGATCAAGCCCTGTGGGGTCGCTATGAGTCAGAATTGACTTGATGGCAGTGGGTTGTTGCTCTTTTGGTTTTTCTTCTGGTTTTTCCATGGGTTATTTAGGAATGTATGTTGAGTTTCCAGATATTTGAGGATTTTATTCTTTCTGTTATTGATTTCTGTATTGAAATCAGAATATTGATTTCTATTCTTTCTGTTTTAATTCCATTGTGGTCAGAGAACACACTTTGCATGATTTGAATCCTTTTAAATTTATGGAGACTTATTGACAACTAAGCACGTGAAAGCTCAACATCATTAGTCATTAGGAAAAAGCAAATCAAAACCATAATAAGATATCATTTCACACCCACTAGAATGGCTATGGGGCCCTGGTGGCACAGTGGTTAAGTGTTCAGCTGCTAACCAAAAGGCCAGCAGTTTGAATCCACCAGCTGCTCCCTGGAAACTCTATGGGGCAGTTCTACTCTGTCCTATAGGGTCACTATGAGTCAGAATCAACTCAACAGCAATGGTTTTGTTTTGTTTTGTTTTGTTTTTTGAATGGCTAGAATTAAAAAGACAAGACAGTAAAAATGTTGGCAAGGATGTGGACAAATGGGAATTCTCATACATTGCAAGTGAGAATGTAAAAGGTACAATCTCTTTGGAAAAAAGTTGGGCAGTTTCTTAAAAGTTAAACATGTATCTTCTGTTCTACCTCTAGAAATTCATCCAAGAGAAAAGAAACCATACGTACCCACAAAGACTTGTACATGAATGTTAATAGCAGCTTTATTTGTAGTAGCAAAAAACTAGAATCAACCCAACAACTAATAAATTGTGGTATATCCATACAATGCAATGCTGTTCAGCAGCAAAAGAAATTGAACTACTGATACACACAATATGGAAATCTTTCAAAATAATTACCCTGAGTGAAAGAAGCCACATAAAAAAGGAATACACATTATATGATTCTATTTATATAAAAGTCTAGAAAATGCAAACTAATGTATTGTGACAGAAAGTAGGTCGGTGGTTACTTGTATATTAGTAGGGCAGGAAGAGACAGGAGGGAGAGATCATAAACAGGCAGAAGAAAAGTTTTGGGGATGATGAATATATTTATCATCTTGATCATAGTGGTGATTTCTTAGGACATACATATGTCAAAACATATCAAATTGTATACTTTAAATTTATCCAATTTATTATATGTCATTTATCTTTCAAAAACTATAAAAAAATATAATGATAACAAAAAAGAGCGAGAGAAAGAAAGAAATGGCTAAAGGGATGTAATGGTTAAAGTGTGATGTTAGGAATTTACTGAACTGTCTCTGAAATCAGTTTCCCATGATAGCTGTCTGCTGGTTCCAGGCTATCCACTGAGAATGTGGTCTGCTGTTGTTAGATGTCATCCAGTCGGTTCCGACTCACAGCAACTCTACGTACAACAGAATGGAACACTGCCTGGTCCTGCGCCATCCTCACAATCGTTGCTATGTTTGAGCCCATTGTCGCAGCCACTGTGTCAATCCATCTCATTGAGAGTATTCCTCTTCTTTACTGACCCTCTACTTTACCAAGCATGATGTCTTTCTCCAGGGACTGGTCCCTCCTGATAACATGTTCAAAGTACAAAAGATGAACTCTTGCCATTCTCACTTCTAAGGAGCATTCTGGCTGTACTTCTCCCAAGACAGATTTGTTTGTTCTTCTGGCAGTCCATGATATATTCAGTATTCTTTGACAACACCATAATCCAAATGCATCAATTCTTCTTTGGTCTTCCTTATTCATTGTCCAGCTTTCACATGCATATGAGGTGATTGAAAATATCATGGCTTGGGTCAGGTGCACCTTAGTCCTCAAAGTGACATCTTTGATTTTGAACACTTTTTAACAACAGATTTGCCCAATGCAATATGTTGTTCAATTTCTTGACTGCTGCTTCCATGGGCATTGATCGTGGACCCAAGTAAAATGAAATTCTTGACAACTTCAATCTTTTCTCCGTTTATCATGATGTCGCTCATTAGTCCACTTGTGAGGATTTTTGTTTTCTTTGTGTTGAAGTGTAATCCATATTGAAGGCTGTGGTCTTTGATCTTCATTAGTAAGTGCTTCAAGTCCTCTTCCCTTTCAGCAAGTAAGGTTGTGCCATCTGCATATCACAGGTTGTTAATAAGTGTTCGTCCAATCCTGATGCCACGTTTCTTCTTCATACAGTCCAGCTTCTCGGATTATTTGCTCAGCATGCAGACTGAATAAGTGTGGTGAAAGAATACAACCCCGACGCACACCTTTCTTGATTTTAAACTGCACAGTATCCTCTTGTTCGGTTTGAATGACTGTCTCTTGGTCTATGTATAGCTTCCTCATGAGCACAATTCAGTGTTCTGGAATCTACTAAGCTTCAAATAAGTCCATTGAGATAGACTTCCATCATCTGACAGCTCACTTAATTCCTCATTTTTAATAACTGTATATATACTTGAAAGAGGATCAGCTTTGAATTAGATCCTCATAGAAAAGTTCTATCACAGCATAGGCCTCACTTCAATATTTTCCCAGGGTCATACATTTGCTAGTGTTTCTCTGCTAGGATTTGCTTCCCACCCAACCCCAGCTTCATATCTTGTCGGGCCAGCCAAAATTCATGTCCTATGTGAAGCCCTCCCTGCTCCTCTGTCTCTCAGCACCATAGCCAGATGCTGTTAACCACCTGGTTCATATTGTCAGTGTATAAGGTCCCTGGGTGGTGCAAACGGTTTGTGCTCAACTAATAACTGAAGGGTTGGTGGTTCGAATCTACCCAGTCACATCACTGAAGAAAGGCCTGGCGATCTGTTTCTTAAAGATTATAACCCCTGAAAACCCTATGGAGCAAATTCCTATTCTGAAATATGCAGGCCACAATCCAGGTCTGCATAACACGCCTGTGAACTCCCTCCTTCCTCCCCCCATCCCCAACTTTCCTCCATCCCACCTTCACTCCCCCCATCACCAACTTTGCCCCATCGCCACCTTCACTCCCCTCCCTGCTTTTCCCACAGCCTGCCTTTGGCACAGGGGCTAAGGACTACCGACTCCTTCAGCTTCTTCGTGTCTGTGAGTAGACTTAAGTTTCATCGTTCACAAATAAAACAGTGTCCTGCACACAGAATACAGAACCAGTGACTATTTATTTCTGTAATACTCTTTTAATCCAAATCCCAAATTTATGCACAGGAAACTGAGGCCAAGAGAAATGAAATAACTTCTCTAAAATCCCAGTTAGTTAATGGCAGCCTGGAGACAGAAACCACTGTTGCCTTGTAGTTTATGAGTACTGTATTGATTTCCCATGAAAGAATAAGCTAAATACGCTACAACAAGGAAATGCTTATTGAAAAAATGGCAGCAGCACAGTCTGTTTCTTCTCCAGAAAATTGTATGTATGACAGATTTTCATCCTGCTGCTGCTGCTACATCAAGAAAATTTGGGCCTGATCTGTTCAGTCTTCTAAGCCAGAGCAAAGGAAGGGACTAGGTTTAGAATGGAGCTTGTTCTTCAAGACCTCGAAACCAGCCAACAGGCAGGTCTCCAGCCCTGCAGGCGAAAGGAGGTGGCCAAGGAAGAACAGCCATCACCAGCCCCTACCCAGCTGTCTGTATCTGAGATGTATATCCAAAAAAGAAGGAGGTATAAGAGAAGGCACTGAGGGCTCTTTCAACTGCACACCCATGCACATTTCCTGATCCTTTATCTTCTTTTCCCTTCCCTAATGCTTCCATCCTGGAACGTCCTCCTGAATCATGTGTTCATGTCTCCTTTGGCTCCACCCAACAGGCATAGCCTTCAACCTCACCTCCATCAACAAAGAGGATGTCTACACATCAAGGAAAGTCCCTGGGATAGAGATCAGGTTTCTCAAGCTTTAATCCCTACAATCCAGGGCCACACGTTTATTTCTAGGCAACTCCCCGCCACCCCCGCCCCTCTCATCCCCAACACAGGCCCTATCACTTCCCCTGCCCTCCAACCTTCTCCAGGGAATTGTCACTCTGCGCCAACCCTTTCCAGGCGCCCGGGTCCACGGCCCCATAGCCCCAGCCTGCCCAAAGCATGGCGTACCAACACCGTGGCGCGATCTGCACCTCCTGGTCTCCAAGCGCCAGGAGCTGGCGGTGCCCTCACCTCATCCAGGATGCGGCCGCCGCGGCTGCGGCTTCCTCCTCGGCCGCCAACGCCCAGCTCCAGGACAGCTCCGGGCGCCGCCGTTCTAGGCCAGGGGGATGCCACCGGGACGGTGGAGCTGGCCCCTGGTCCCCGGACCAGTAAGGCGCTTGGTGCGCCCGGCAGGATACGCTGCAGCAACAGCTGTTGCAGTCACATCGGCGGCGGCAGAGGGAACTGCTGTCGATTCTCTTCATGAATATCTCGCTACTGGCCTCTCCAATCCTATTTTCCGTTCCTGCTTCGTTTTTTTACGGCCTCCCTGGACTGCCAGGGCGCATCCTTCTGGCCGAGGATGAGCAGCCACTCCAGTTGCCACTGTTGAGGCGGAGACCTGGCCGGATCCTGCCCCCTTCACCGCTGCTTCTGCCACCTGCTCCGCCCAGATTGGTTCGGTTCCGCTGCCTCAAACACCTGCCGCTGCCCCTTCACTCTGTATCATCTCCCCATTCTCTCCCCACCCACTACCTCAGTCTGGAGATCCCTTCATTCCCAGACTTTTTCTTTTTCCTATGGGGCCAATGTCACTTTCCTCAATTTCTAACCTCAAATAAGTTTTTTCTTTTCTCATCTCCTCTCTCCATATCTTCCTGGCTTTTGTATTCCTCCTTCCCCCAAATCTGTCATTCTCTTATCTTTTATCCACTTTTTCCCCTCTGTTATTCTCTCCTCAGATTGACCACTTCTCCAGGTTGTTGGATAGCCTCTTTCCCCTTCTTTCTTCCCCCTTTTAAGTCTCCATTTCCTTTCATTTTCCCTTTAGTTATTGGCAACAACTTTCTCCTAAACAACCCCAAGTTTCCTTTCAGCTGAGACTTTGTGATGCCATTTTTCATGAAGAAATCATAGTAAAGTATATGGCTTGGTATCCACCATCAAGTCAAGGGATTCATGCTGTTTACAAAGTAGAACTGCTCCGTAGGGTTTTCTTGGCTGTAATCTTTATGGTAGCAGATTGCCTGGCCTTTCTTCCACAAATCCTGGGTGGGTTCAAACTACCAACCTTTAGGTTAGTAGTCAAGCACAAACTTTTGTGCCATACAGAGACCTAGTTAACTCTTACTTACCTTTTAAAAAGCAATTCATGTATTACCTACTCAGGAAAGCCTTTCCTGATCCCTGAAACTGATGTAGGTGCTCCATCTCTATGCCTCTATAGCATCCAGAGCATACCTCTGCCATTTAACACACAACACCATTGTTGTAGATTCACTTATCTTTTCAACTAGACTATCAACTTCTGGAAGACAAAGATCAGGTCTTTTTTTCCTCTGTATAGCCAACATCTTACAAAGCACTTGGCACACAATAAGTGATAAATGTTTAATAAATAAACATTTAAAAAATTATCTGATAGCATGCCTGGAATAAAATAAAGGCTTAATAAATTTTATGAGGTTATGGCTTTATTGGTGGACTTAATGAATTGATGATGAAGAGTGTTTTATTTAGCGTGATTAGTGACATTTATTGAACACTTGCTTCATGTCAGGCATAATTAAGTGCTGATACTTATTTAATACATGAGCTTGCACTTTCACAGTTGGACATTTGGCCATTTTTCCTTCAAGCTTAGACTCACACTAAGATATGGGATACAAGCTTCAAAGGGACCATATAGCAACCTAACTAGGTAAATGGAGACTGTTAGCTTTTACTCAGTAAATAAATGCATCAATCTTTCAATTTCTTGATATTAAAAAAATCTCTGAACTACAAGAAAACCACTAATCCTAAATAAAATCCTGGCTACTACCTGCAATCTTTCTTAAAGAAGGATTCATAGGCTATTTGTGTCAGAATCACCTAGGATGTTTGTTTAAAATGCAGATTCCTGCTTCCCACCACAGAAGTACTGAATCAGAATCTCTGAGAGTGTGGTAATTCTTATAGTTAAGAAAAAGTATCTAAAGTTTTAAGATAAATCAAAGGATTATTACCTGCCCTTTCAAGGTCATACTAGAGTGCTAATAATCCTGTTCATCTGCCTATTTGGGGATATAGTTTTGTTTGACTTACTATTAGCTATTGATTAGAACTCAGACTCCATGAGTTTAGATATTTGTAGAAGATTGGTAAATGGCAAATAATTTTTGTCCAGTAAAGATGCAAATCATTTCTGTCTGTCAAAAAAAACATAAAATCAATGTTATGGCTTTACTGCCCAGTAAGACATTGACCCCACTACTCGTCTGTCAGTTTGTCATACTGTGGTGGCTTTAAGGCTGCTGTGATGCTGACAGCTATGCCACTGGTATTTCAAATGCCAGTAGGGTAACCCATGGTGGACAGGTTTCAGCGGAGCTTCCAGACTAAGACAGACTAGGAAAAACGATCTGGTGATCTACTTCTAAAAAAATTGGCCAGTAAAAACCTTATGAATAACAGCAGAACACTGTCTGACATAGTGCCAGAAAATGAGCCCCTCAGGCACTCAAATACAACTGGGGAAAAGTAGAGTGGACCTTAATTACATAGATGGAGTGAAGTTTTCAGGACCTTTATCTGTTAATGTGACATGACTCAAAATGAGAAGAAACAGCTGCAAACATCCATTAATAATCAGAAGGTGGAATGTACAAAGTATGAATCTAGGAAAATCAGAAGTTGTCAAAAATGAAATGGAACACTGGAAGATAGATATACTTGGCATTAGAGAGCCGAAATGGACTGTTATTGGCCATTTTGAATCTGACAATCATATGGTCTACTATGCCAGGAATCACAAATTGAAGAGGATCAGCGTCACATTCATTGTCAAAAAGAACATTTCAAGATTATCCTGAAGTACTATGCTGTCAGTGATAATAGCCATACGCCTACAAGGAAGACCAGTTAATACAACTATTATTCAAATTTACCCACCAATCATTTATGTGAACAACAAAGAAATTGAAGATTTTACCAACTTCTACAGTCTGAAATTGATCAAACAAGCAATCAAGATGCATTGATAATTACTGGTGATTGGAATGCAAAATTTGGGAACAAAGAAAAAGGATCAGGAGTTTCAAAATATGGCCTTGGTGATAGAAAAGACGCCGGAGATTGCATGATAGAATTTTACAGGATCAACGACCTATTCATTGGAAAATCTTTGCTCAGCAACATAAATGGCAGCTATACACGTGGACCTCACCAGATGAAATACACACGAATCAAATCAACTATATATGTGGAAAAAGATGATGGAGAAATTCAATATCATCAGTCAGAACAAGGCCAGGGACCAACTGCGAAAGAGACCATCAATTGTTCATATACAAGTGCAAGCTGAAGTTGAAGAAAGTTAAAACAAGTCCATGAGAGTCAAAATATGACCTTGAGTATATCCCACTTGAATTTAGAGACCATCTCAAGAATAGATTTCATGCATTAAACACTAATGATCAAAGACCAGACGAGTTGTGGAAGGACATCATACATGAAGAAAGTAAAAGGTCATTAAAAAGACAGGAAAGAAAGAAAAGACCAAAATGGGTGTCAGAAGAGACTCTGAAATTTACTCTTGAACATAGAGTAGCTAAAGCAAAAGGAAGAAATGATGAAGCAAAAGAGTTGAACAGATGATTTCAAAGAGCTGCTTGAGAAGTAAAGTATTATAATGAAATGTGCAAAGACCTGGAGTTAGAAACCCAAAAGGGAAGAACATGCTTGACGTTTCTCAAGCTGAAAGAACTAAAGAAAAAATTCAAGCCTCGAGTTGCGGTATTGAAGGATTCTATGGGCAAAAAAATTGAACAATGCAGGAAGCATCAAAAGAAGGTGGAAAGAATACACAGAATCACTGTACCAAAAAGAATTGGTTGACATTCAGTCATTTCAAGAGGTACTATATGATCAAGAACTGATGGTACTGAAAGAAGTCTAAGCTGCACTGAAGGCATTGGTGAAAAACAAGGCTCCAGGAATTGACAGAATACCAACTGAGATGTTTTAACAAATGGATGCAATGCTGGAAGTGTTCTCTCATCTATGCCAAGAAATTTGGAAGACAGTTACTTGGTCAATCGACTGGAAGAGACCCATATTTGTGCCCATTCCAAAGAAAGGTGATCCAACAGAATTCAGAAATTATCAAACAATATCATTAGTATCATATGCAAGTAAAATTTTGCTGAAGATCATTCAAAAGCAGTTGCAGCAGGACATTGACAGGGAACTGCCAGAAATTCAAGCCAGATTCAGAAGAGGACATGGAACCAAGGGTATCATTGCTGATGTCAGATGGATCCTGGCTGAAAGCAGATAATACCAGAAAGATGTTTACCTGTGTTTTACTGACATGCAAAGGCATTTGACTGTGTGGATCATAACAAAATATGGATAACATTGCGAAGAATGGGAATTCCAGAACACTTAATTGTGCTCATGTGGAACCTGAACATAGACCAAGAGGCAGTCATTCGAACAGAACAAGGGGATACTGTGTGGTTTAAAGTCAGGAAAGGTGTGTGTCAGGGTTCTATCCTTTTACCATACTTATTCAATCTGCATGCTGAGCAAATAATTCGAGAAGCTGGACTATTTGAAGAAGAATACGGCATCAGGATTGGAGGAAGACTCATTAACAGCCTGCAATATGCAGATGACACAACCTTGCTTGCTGAAAGTGAAGAGGACTTGAAGCAGTTACTGATGAAGATCAAAGACTACAGCCTTCAGTATGGATTACACCTCAACTTAAAGAAAACAAAAATCCTCACAACTGGACCAATAAGCAACATCATGATAAATGGAGAAAAGATTGAATTTGTCAAAGATTTCATTTTACTTGACTCCACAATCAACACCCATGGAAGCATCACTCAAGACTTAAAACTATGTATTGCATTGGGCAAATCTACTGCAAAAGACTTCTTTAAAGTGTTAAAAAGCAAAGATGTCACTTTGAGGTCTAAGGTACGCCTCACCCAAGCCATAGTATTTTCAATTGCCTCATATGTATTCGAAAGCTGGACAATAAGGAAGACCGAAGAAGAACTGATGCATTTGAATTATGGTGTTGGTGAAGAATACTGACTACACCATGGACTGCCAGAAGAACAATCATATCTGTCTTGGAAGAAGTACAGCCAGGATGCTCCTTAGAAGCAATGACAGTGAGACTTATGTCTCACATACCTTGGACATATTATCAGGAGGGACCTGTACATGGAGAAGGACATCATGTTTGGTAAAGTAGAGGGTCAGTGAAAAAGAAGAGGGCCCTCAATGAGACGGATTGACCCAGTCGCTGCAACAATGGGCTTAAATATAGCAATGATTGTGAGGATGGCACAAGACTGGGCAGTGTTCCATTCTATTGTACATAGGGTTGTTATGAGTCAAAACCAACTCAACATCACCTAACAACAACAAGACATTGACCATTTTGAAATAACTTTGTGATTTTATTCCAGCACTGTTTTTTCCACTTGAGCCAACTTTACTATCCTGCTGGTTCCCTCATCAATAACTTAAAAAATATTTGAAATGTACTCACTCTATATTTGTATGAGAGCCATGTTTTTAGCTTTTTGAAAATTATTCTTTGCATTGTGCTTGCTGAAGTTTGAGAACCACTGATAAAGTATGGAGGTGTGTTTTACATAAAAATAATACAGAGTGCCAACAAATCTTAAAGCCCATCTAATTTAACCTTCTTATTTTTATAGAAGAAAGAAAAATGGGTTAAAGATATTTAAAATGACAATTCAGAATTCCAAAAATAAATCCAATTTCACTTATCCCATTCAAAGGCAGTAGCCATTCAATCCAGAAATATTGTCCTACAACAGTTGGTCTCTTCCCATCCAGAGCAAAGAAGAGTGAAGAATACAAAAGACTCAAGGCAGTACTCAGTCCAAAGGACTAATGAATCACACCAATCACAGCCTACACTAGCCTGAGACCAGAAGAACTAGACAGTGCTTGGCTACCATTATTGACTGCTCTGACTGGGACCACAGTAGTAGGTCATGGACAGAGTGGAAGAGAAATGTAGAACAAAATTTAAACTTATAAATAAGAGCAGACTTACTGGTCTGATAGAGACTGGTGGAACCCCCAAGACTATGGCCCTTAGACAGCCTTCATACTTGGAATTGAAATCACTCCCAGAGATCACATTATAGCCAAACAATACACACGCCTTTAAAACGAACGATAACACCAGTGAGGAATGTACACGTCAGAACAATCAACTATATGAGACCGAAAGGGCAACATTTGCCCAAAGGCAAAGTTCAGAAGGAAAACGAGGGAAGGAAAGCTGGGCAAATGGGCACAGCGAACCCAGGGAGAAAGCAGGGAGAGTGCTGACATATTCAAGGGTTTGCAATCAATGTCATGAAACAAGTTGTGTATAAATTGTTGAGTGAGAAACTAATTTGGTCTGTAAACTTTCACCTAAACAACAATAAAGTGTTCAAGAAAGAAAAAAAGAAATATTGTTCTATTATGCTTAAAGCACAATGCTAGGCACTACAGAGAAGCATAAAGAAGTGGAATAAACAATCTTTGCTTTTGAGGTGCTTTCAGTGTAGCTGTAGAGATAAGACATGTACCTGTGTAAAGATAGCTAATAAGACCAGTAGTAAACAATTGTTAAATGTTGTCTAGATTATAAGTACTATTTCCTCCTCTCTCCAATCAAGTAAAATTTATTAGAATAAAAATCCCTCAGAAATTGACCTAGATTATTAACAGTTCAGCAAAGATACTGTCTCCCTTATATATAATTTACCTAGGATGCTCCATTTTCTCAGGTTATCTTCTCTATTCAGTTCCATTAACGAAAGGTTTAATGCCTACTATGAGGGAGCACAAGGAGCCCTTGTGGAGCAGTGGTGAAAAGCTATGGCTGCTAACCAAAAAGTCCACAGTTTGAATCCACCAGCTGCTCCTTGGAAACACTACTGGGGCAGTTCTACTCTATTCTATAGGACCGCTATGAGTTGGAATTGACTTGACAGCAACAGGTTTGGTTTTGGTTACGAGGGAGCCCAAGGCTCTAGGAATACAAACAAAAAGAAAACACAGTCCTCAAGGCATTCACGGTCTAATAGGACTTTTCTCCCAAGTTCTTTACTGTTCTCCTGTATTTCCATACTGAGCAGATGACCTGCCTTCTCATTCATAAAGAAAATGAAACTATTAGTTATCTCATCATTTTTTTCCTTCAAACCTCTTAATCTATTTCTTTACTTTTCTTCATTGTTTTCTAAGCTGTCTTACGTGGGCTTATGCTGTCAATCTAACCTCTACCAGGAAATTCTTAATCAATTATCTGTTCTCTTCTTTATATCTTCCACATCTCCTCCATTAGCTCCATTCCCAGCCTATAAACATTCTCAAGTCACCCCATCCCTAAAACAAAGTCTTTCCCTCTATAACCCCATCATCTCTCTCAATTCCCTTCACAGTCAATTTGCTTGGATACATTGTATTCATTTGATATCTATACTTCCTGACTTCCCATTCATTCTTTACCTCTTAATTTTCTGCATTCAAGCTTCTACTCCTATCACTTAACTGAAACTGCTTTCCCATCAGTCCTGGTGAATTTTGTGCAAGGTATGGGCAGTCAGTGCTAGATTAACTGCCCCAACTGGTTTTTTTTTCAAGGAATACATTTCTAAGGCCAAAAAGAACTGTAGAAGCAAGACCACCACATTATACAACTCCAAGTGGTACCATTTATGCCTTAATTTATATAAATGACATGCCCTGGATCCTTTACAACTGTAAACAATGGCTCTGAGCAGGAGGGGTAAACTCTCGGATTCATGTGGTTTATCCACACACAACTGAAGAGTAACCCCCCATAACATGGCCATAAATTGGCACTAGATTTATAAATTATCTGAATTTTCATCATGGCCTTACATTTCAGAGACTTCGATTTTGGCTTTGTCCACAGATAGGTGTTGTTGTTGTTGCTGTTAGTTGCTGTGGAGTTGGCTCCACCTCATGGTGACCTTATGTATAACAGAACAAAATGTTGTCCAATCCTATGCCATCTTCATGATAGTTGGTATGTTTCAATCCATTCTTTTTTTTTTCAATTTTGAAGGATTCTTTTTTATTATTATTTTTGTTGTGCTTTAAGTGAAAGTTTACAATTCAAGTTAGTCTCTCAGACAAAAATTTATACATACATTGTTATGTGACCCTAACTGATCTCCCCATACTGTGACAGCACACTCCCCCTTTCCACCTCGGATTTCCTGTGGCCATTCAACCAGCTCCTGATCCTTTCTGCTTTCTCATCTTGCCTCTGGACAGCAGCTGCCTGTTTAGTCTCATGTATCTACTTTGAGTTAAGAAGCACACTCTACAAGAGTATCATTTTATGTCCCATAGTCAAGTCTAATCTTTGTCTGAACAGTTGGCCTCAGGAATGGTTTTAGTTTTGGGCTAGCAGAGAGTCTGAGGGCCATGTCTTCCAAGGTCCTTCCAATGTCAATCCAACCATTAAGTCTGGTCTTTTTACTAGAATTTGATTCCTGCACCTCACTTTTCTCCTGCTTCGTTAGGGACTCTCTGTTGTGCTCCCTGTCAGGGTGGTCATTGGTGGCAGCGAGGCACCATCTAGTTCTTCTGGTCTCAGGCTAATGAAGTCTCTGGCTTATGTGGCCGTGTCTCTTGGGATAATATTTTTCTTGTGTCTATGGGGTTCTTCATTCTCCTTTACTCCAGGTGGGTTGGGACCAATTGATGCATCTTAGCTGGTCACTTCCTAGCTTTTAAGACCCTAGACAACACTCGCCAAAGTGATGCAGAACATTTTCTTAATAAACTTTGTTATGGCAATTGACCTAGATGTCCCCCGAAAGCATGGTCCCCAGACCTCTGCCCCTGTTACTCTGTCCCTGGAAGTGTTTGGTTGTATTCAGGAACCTTCTTAACTTTGGTTTAGTCTCATTGTGCAGACTTACTCTGTAGTGTGTGCTGTCCTTCCCTTCACCTAAGATAATTCTTGTCTACTATCTAGTTAGTGAATACCCCTCTCCTTCCCTCCCCACCTTCGTAACCATCAAAGAATGTTTTCTTCTGTGTTTAAACCTTTTCTTGAGTTCTTATAATAGTGGTCTTATACAATATTTGTCCTTCTGTGACTGACTAAATTCACTTAGCAAAATGCCTTCCAGATTCCTCCATGTAGATGTTTCACAGATTCATCATTGTTCTTTAACGCTGCATAGTATTCTTTTGTGTGGATATACCATAGTTTGTTTATCCATTCTTCCATTGATGGGCACCTAGGTCGTTTCCATCTTTTTGCTATTGTGAATAGTGCTGCAATGAACATGGGTGTGCCTATATCTATTTGTGTGATGGTTCTTATTTCTCTAGGATATATTCCAGGGAGTGGGATTGCTGGATTGTATGGTACTTCTATTTCTAGCTTTTTAAGTAAGCACCAAATCAATTTCCAAAGTGGTTGTATCATTTTACATTTCCACCAACAGCGTATAAGTATTCCAGTCTCTCCACAACCTCTCCAACATTTATTATTTTGTGTTTTTTGGATTAATGCTAGCCTTGTTGGGGTGAGATGGTATCTCACTATAGTTTTGATTTGCATTTCTCTGATAGCTAATGATCGTGAATATTTTCTCATGTGTCTGTTAGCCACCTAAATGTCTTCTTTGGTGAAGTGCCTGTTCATATCTTTTGCCCAGTTTTTAATTGGGTTATTTGTCTCTTTCTTGTTGAGGTTTTGCAGTATCTTGTAGATTTTAGAGATTAAACGCTGATCAGATTTGTCATAGCCAAAAATTTTTTCCCAGTCTGTAGGTTGTCTTTTGACTCTTTTGGTGAAGTCTTTTGAAAAGCATAAGTGTTGGATTTTTAGGAGCTCCCAGTTATCTAGTTTCTCTTCTGGTGTTTGTGCATTGTTACGTATGGTTCATATTCTGTTTATGTCATGTATTAGGGCTCCTAGCGTTGTCCTATTTTTTCTTCCATGATCTTTATCATTTTAGATTTTATATTTTTGGTCTTAGACCCATTTTGAGTTAGTTTTTGTGCATGGTGTGAGGTATGGGTCTTGTTTCAGTTTTTTGCAGGTGGGTATACAGTTATGCCAGCACCATTTGTTGAGACTGTTTTCCCCAAGTAATGGACTTTGGGCCTTTGTCAAATATCAGCTGCTCATAGGTGGATGAATTTATGTCTGGACTCTCATTTCTGTTCCATTCATCTATGTATCTGTTGTTGTACCAGTACCAATCTGTTTTGACTACCATGGTGGTGTAATAGGTTCTAAAATCAGATAGTGTGAGGCCTCCAATTTTGTTCTCTTCAGTAATGTTTTACTTATCTGGGGCCTCTTCCCTTTCCATTTGAAGTTGGTGATTTGTTTCTCCATCTCAATAAAAAATGCCATTGGAATTTGGATCAGGATTGCATTGTATCTGTAGATTGCTTTGGGTAGAATTGACATTTTCACACTGCTGAGTCTTCCTATCCATGAGCAAGGTGTTTCTTTCCACTTATGCAGGTCTTTTTTTGGTTTCTCGCAGTAGTGTCTTATAGTTTTCATTGTATAGATCTTTTACATCTCTGGTTAGATTTATTCCTAAGTATTTTATCTTCTTGGGGGCTATCGTAAATGATATTGATTTGGTGATTTCCTCTTTGAAGTTCTCTTTGTTGGTGTAGAGGAATCCAACTGATTTTTTTATGCTTATCTTGTTTCCTGATACTTGCTGAAATCTTCTATTAGTTCCAGTAGATTTCTTGATGATTCTTTGGGGTTTTCTGTGTGTAAGATCACATCATCTGCAATAGAGATACTTTTACTTCTTCCTTACCAATTTGGATGCCCTTTCATTCTTTTTCTAGCCTAACTGCTCTGGCCAGGTCCTCCAGCACAATGTTGAATAAGAGTGGTGATAAAGGGCATCCTTGTCTGGTTCCTGTTCTCAACGGGAATGCTTTCAGGCTCTCTCTATTTAGGATGATGTTAGCTGTTGGCTTTGTATAAATGTCCTTAATTATGTTGAAGAATTTCCCTTCTATTCCTATTTAGCTGAGAGTTTTTATCATGAATGGGTGTTGGACTTTGTCAAATGCCTTTTCTGCATCAATTGATAAGATTATGTGGTTCTTGTCTTTTATTTATGTAATGGATTACGTTGATAGCATTTATAAGTTGAACCATCCCTGCATACCTGGTATAAATCCCACTTGATCGTGGTGAATTTTTTTTTTTATATGTTGCTGAATTCTATTGGCTAGAATTTTGTTGAGGATTTTTACATCAGTGTTCATGAGGGATTTTGGTCTGTAATTTTCTCTTTTTGTGGTGTCTTTACCTGGTTTTGGTAACAGGGTTATGCTGGCTTGCTTCATAGAATGAGTTTGGGAGTATTCCATCATTTTCAATGCTATGAAATACCTTTAGTAGTAGTGGTGTTAACTCGTCTCTGAAAGTTTGGTAGAATTCTCCAGTGAAACCACCTGGGCCAGGGCTTTTTTTTTTTTGTTGGGAGTTTTTAAATTACCTTTTCAATCTCTTCTTTTGTTATAGGTTTATTTAGCTGTTCTACCTCTGTTTGTGTTAGTTTAGGTAAAGTTTCTAGAAATTTGTCCATTTCCTCTAGGTTTTCAAATTTGTTAGAGTACAATTTTTCATAGTGTTCTGTTATGATTCTTTTAATTTCAGTTGGGTCTGTTGTGATATCACTTATCTCATTTCTTATATGGGTTATTTGCTTCCTCTCCTGTTTTTCTTTTGTCAGTTTGGCCAATGGCTTATCGATTCTGTTGATCTTTTCAAAGAACCAGCTTTTGGTCTTGTTAACTCTTTCAATTGTTTTTCTATTCTCTATTTCATTTAATTCTGCTCTAATTCTTATTATTTCCTTTCTTCTGGTGTCCAAAGGCTACTTTTGCCACTCTCTTCCTACTTGTTCAAGTTGTAGGGTTAATGTTTTGATTTTGGCCCATTCTTCTTTTTGGATGTGTGCATTTATTGCTATAAGCTGACTTCTGAGCACTGCTTTTGCTGTGTCCCAAAGGTTCTGGTAGGATGTGTTTTCATTCTGGTTTGATTCTATGAATTTCTTCATTCCATCCTTAATTTCTTCTATAACCCCATAGTTTTTGAGCAAAGTTTTGTTCAGTTTCCATGTGTTTGCTTTTTTTCCCCTCGCTTTTTCTGTTATTGATTTCTACTTTTATGGCTTTATGGTCAGAAAAGATGCTTTGTTTAATATTTTGGTGCTTTGGATTCTGTTAAGGCTTGCCTTATGGCTTAATATGTGGTCTATACTGGAGAATGTTCCATGTGCGTTGGAAAGGAAAGTATACTTGGCTGCTGTTGGGTGGAGTGTTTGGTATATGTCCATGAGATCAAGTTGGTTAATTGTAGCATTTAGATCTTCCATGTCTTTACTGAACTACTTTCTAGATGTTCTGCCCTTCACCAAAAGTGGTGTGTCAAAGGCTCCTACTGTTATCGTGGAGCTGTCTCTCTCTCTTTTCAATGCTGTTAGAGTTTATGTATTTTGGAGCCCTGTCATTGGGTGTGTAAATGTTTATTATAATTATGTCCTCCTGGTATACTGACCCTTTAATCATTATATAGTGTCCTTCCTTATCGTTTGTAGTGGATTTTACTTTAAAGTCTATTTTGTCAGAGATTAATATTGCCACTCCTACTCTTTTTTGAGTGTTGTTTGCTTGATAATTTTTTTTCCGTCCTTTGAGTTTTAGTTTCTTTGTGTCTTTAAGTCTAAGGTGTGTCTCTTGTAGGCAGCATATAGATGGATCCTGTTTTTTATCCATTCTGCCACTCTCTGTCTCTTTATTGGTGCATTTAGTCCATTTGCATTCAGCATAATTATTGATAGGTATGAGTTTAGTGCTGTAATTTTGATGTCTTTTTTTGTGTGTTGTTGACAGTTTCTTTGTTCCACTTAATTTTCTGTGATGAGTCATTTTTCTTTACGTATTTTCTTTTCATCTTTTTCATTGTTGTTGATTTTGTATTTGCTGAGTCTTTATATTTTTCTTGTTTATTATTTTGATGTGTTGGATTGTTTGTTTCCTTTATGGTTACCTTAATATTTACCCCTATTTTTCTAAGTTTAAACCAGTCTTTTATTTTTTTATATTGCCTTGACTTCCTCTCCATATGAAAAATCTATATTTTTTAGTCCCTCTTTTGTGTTTTAGTGCTGTCATCTTTTACATATTGACATCTCTGTTTCCCTATTTTCAATGTTTTAACTTTATTTTTGTGACTTCCCTATCTGGGTTGATATCTGGTTGCTCTGTCCTGTGTTCTAGTCTTGGATTTTTATCTGATGTTATTGATTTCCTAACTGGAGGACTCCCTTTAGTATTTCTTGTAATTTTGGTTTGGTTTTTACAAATTCTCTAAATTTCTGTTTATCTGGAAATGCCCTAATTTGCCATCATATTTAAGAGACAGTTTTGCTGGATATATGATTCTGGGCTGGCAGTTTTTTTCCTTCAAGGCTTTATATATGTCATCTCATTGCCTTCTTGCCTGCATGGTTTCTGCTGAGTAGTCTGAGCTTAGTCTTATTGACTCTCGTTTGCAGATGACTTTTCGTTTATCCCTAGCCCCTCTTAAAATTCTGTCTTTATCTTTGGTTTTGGCAAGTTTGATTATAATATGTCTTGGTGACTTTCTTTTGGAATCTACCTTATGTGGGCTTCGATGAGCATCTTCTCATCTTTCACGATATCAGAGAAGTTTTCTGCCAACCAATCTTCAACAATTCTCTCAGTATTTTCTGTTATCCTTCCGTTCTGGTACGCCAATCACTCGTAGGTTATTCTTCTTGATAGAGTCCCACATAATTCTTAGGTTTTCTTCATTTTTTAAAATTCTTTTATCTGTTTTTTCCTCAAATAAGTTGGTTTCAAGTGCTTTATCTTCAGTCTCACTAATTCTGACTTCTATTGCCTCAGTTCTGCTCCTGTGACTTTCTATTGAGTTGTCTAATTTTGAAATTTTATTGTTAATCTTCTGGATTGCTGTCTCTCTATGGATTCTTGCAGCCAGTTAAATTTGTCATTATGCTCTTCTTTAATCTTCTTAAGTTCCTCTGTTGCCTTGTCTGTATGTTCTTTGGCTTGTTCTGTGTTTTGCATGATCTCCTTCCTGATATCTTGAAGAGTTCTGTATACTAACCTTTTGTATTCTGCCCCCGGTAATTCCAAGAAATTCTCTTCCTCCAGAAAATTTCTTGATTTTTTTTTGGGAACTTGCTGAAGCCATCACGGTCTGCCTCTTTATGTGACTTGATATTGACTGTTGTCTCCAAGCCATCAATAATTTATTATATTGATTTATGTTTGCTTACTGTGTCCTAGCTTATTGTTTTATTTTGATATGACCACATAGGCTGCTTGTGTGAGGTAGCTTCATCACCAGTGCCCCTGGAGCTCCAACATCCTGCCACCAGGTGGCCAGATCTGCCACTAAGTATGTGAGCCCAGGAGTCTACCCACTCCTTCTGTATGGATTCAGCTCAGGTGTCCAAGTAGACATCCATCAAGTGTGTGCTGCAGGCTCTCGCCTACAGTCCTAGATAGGCATGGGTGATGGGTGTAGGCACGGACATCCAACTGCAGCAGGGGTCATGAACTAAGCAAAGCAGAGGGCTGACAGCTGTCCCTGAGTGTCCAAGAGGAAAGCATGTCCCTATTCCCTAGAGTGCACAGATAGGTGTGTTTTGCAGCTAGGCTATGAGTACCCAGTGCCGTTGGCTGTAAGGACTATGCGGCACCACTTATTTTTGGACTCTGTTGCAGGTGGCTAGGTGGCATGGGTGGAGCCACCAGTCCTCAGGACCCTGACATGGGCAGGCAAGGAAACTGCCCAGTGGGCAGAGCAGTGTCAAATATCACAAACCTCCACCCCACAGCTGAAACAGTTAAAATTAGACTCCATGTATATTCCCTGTTGTACTGTGGTAAAGAGAGCCTGCTGTTGGAATGGGCCCACACAAGTCTATGCAGGCGTGAAAGGCATTCAAAGTCTGTGAACCCCTTATGCCTGTGCCTAGGCAAAGGAGCTGTGCCTACCCTGAGTTCCTGGCTTAGGGGAGCCAGCAGATTCGTTTTTCCCTGTTGGTTAATTTGTTCCCTCTTGAATGCCAGGAGAATGGCTCAGGGCTCATGACTCCCAAAACATTCAAGAATGGGTCATACTTCTGGCCTAGGGGACTCGGCAATCACTGAAGCTGGCCCAGGACCCAGTGCAGAGTGAGGAAGGGGGAGGTAAATGGGAGAGAGGTTTTTCTCAAAGGGGTTGTTACTTGATCCACATGGTAGGCCAGTTGCAAGTACTTACCTTTTGCTGATTGACGGCTGCTTTTCACTGGTTCTGGATGCCCAAGTAGACTCTCTGCCTCTGGGTCTCTCCCGATGTGGAAAACACCTCCTGAGCGCCACTGCTTGCCTCACTGTGCATGACAGCCTATCCAGCCTGAAGGGCACTGGCTCCTGCCAGGTCAGGTCCGGCAAATCCTCACTGCTTCTGAACCATCTCTCCCTCCACCTGTGACTCAGTCTGAGTTCCCAACTTTGCCTTTGATGTTCAGGGCTGCTATATTGTCATATATAATCGATTCACTTGTTTTTTGGGTCTTTGTTGTAAGAAGGACCACAGGAAGCATCTGACTACTCCACCATCTTGGCCCCACCCCTTGAATACATTCTTGCAGCTATTGTATCAATCCATCTCATTGAAGATTTTTTTCAATTTTTTTGATCCTCTACCAAACATGGTGTCCTTTTTTAGTGATTGGTACTTCCTAATGACATGTCGAAATTAAGCAAGTCAAAGTCTTGCCATCCTTGTATCTAGGGAACATTCTGGTTGTATTTCTTCTAAGACCAATTTCTTTGTGCTTTTGGCAGTTCATGGTATATTCAATATTCTTTGCCAACATCACAGATTGAATGCATGAATTCTTTTTCTCTTTTTCATTATCCAACTTTCATATGCATAAGAAGGGATTGAAGAGACCATGTTTTTGGTCAGGCTCATCTTAGTCATCAAAGTGACATCTTTGCTTCTTAAAACTTTAAAGACACCACGTGCAGCAAATTTGCCCTATGCAATATGTCATTTGATTTTCTGACTGCTGCTTCCATGGTTGTTGATTGTTGATCCAAGTAAACTGAAATCATTGACAACTTCAATTTCTTCTCCATTTATCATGATATTGTTTATCAGTCTGGTTGTAAGAATTGGCAGATTTTACTTAATACACAAATTGAAAGTGACAGGGCTCCACGGTTTGAGAGAATATGCCATCTTTTTAGTTGAGCTTGATGAACAGTTCAGTGAAATTACTGCAAACCCAAAGGCTGAGAAGTGCTGAGCCTTCCAGTTACAGCCAGGATGGAGTAGCACATATCAGACTAATATTTCCACTTGGAAAAAAAAAAAGGAGGATAAAATAGATAAGTGTTGATAAACATATCAGTATCGTGTGTATAAATATATAAAATATATTTTAAAAACTCTGTGAAGTCATTGAAGAGTAGCCAAGGCAAGAAAGACTTGGAGGTCTATGATCCTTGAGAGAAGTGCACAAGGTGAGACTCACGCTCCCTCTGGGATTTTTCTCCTGATGGAATTTTCCAGATTAGGACTAGAGACTAAAGCACAAGTAAAAGATGACCATTACTGGGCTTAGTCAAAGGTCAAAGTTCAGGGATGCCAAAGGAGCTGAGACTTGAGGGCAAACTCAGAAAGAGGAGAGAACTGTAGATAAGAAGATCAATAATCTAGAAAAAAATTCCCCTTAAGATAGTGGCCAGTTTCTAAGCACAACAAGCACAAGCAAGATGCAAAAAAACTTACCAGACAATAGTAGTTTGGATGCTAATGAGCTAAGCAGAGATTTCAGCATCCATGCAGTGCTAGAGAAACAGAAGTTAGACTACAAGATTCACCAAGGTAGAGAGACACCCAGTAATTTCAGTTGAAACACCTAAAGGGTCATACCCTTGAAGCACAAGCAGTACAGTACTAATATAGAACAGACCGAACAAAGCTTAAAACCAAGTCTTTACAAGATCAAAGTGATCTGTCAATATTCTTTTTGCTTGCCAGAAAAAAAACAATTTGTGTGTGTGTGTGTGTACATTAGGTGAAACTTTACAGAGCAAATTAGTTTCTCATGCAACAATTTATACACAAATTGTTTTGTGACATTGGTTGCAATCTCCACGATGTATCAACACTCTTCCTCTCCCCACCCCAATTCCCATCTGTTCATTTTCCTGTCCCTTCCTGCCTTCCCATCATTGCTTTAGGGCAGATGTCACCCTTTTGGTCTCCTATACATGACTGAACTAAGAATCATATTCCTCACTTGTGTTATTGTTTGTTTTATAGACCTGTCTAATATTTGGCTGAAGGGTGAACTTTGGAAGTGGCTTCAGGTCTGAGTTAGCAGGGTGTCTGGGGGCCGTAGTCTCAGGGGTTCCTCCAGTCTCTGTCAGACCAGTAACTCTGGTCTTTTGTGTGTGTGTGTGTGGATTTGAATTTTGTTCTACATTTTTCTCCCATTAAGTCTGGGACCCTCTATAGGTGATCCCTATCAGACTGGTTGGTGGTGGTAGTGGAGCACCATCTAGTTCTTCTGGGCTTAGGCTGGTGGAGGCTGGGGTACTTGTGGTCCATTAGTCTTTTGGACTAATATTTCCCTTGTGTCTTTGGTTTTCTTCATTCTCTTTTGCTCCAGGCAAGATGTGACCAGTAGACATATCTTACATGGTAGCTCGTAAGATTTCAAGACTCTAGATGCTAATCACCAAAGTTGGATGTAGAGAACTTTCTTTATGAACTGTGTTATGCCAATTGACCTAGATTACCTCCACAACCATGGTCCCCAGCCCTCAGCCCCAGTAACTCAGATCCTCAGGGTATTTGGATGTGTCTAGGAAGCTTCTATGACTTTGCCTTGGTCAAGTTGTGCTGACTTCCCCTGTATTGTGCACTGTCTTTCCCTTCACCAAAGTTAACACATATCTACTATCTAGTTAATGATTTCTCCACCTCAACCCTCCCCTCCCTCATAATCGTCAAAGATTGTTTCTTTCTGTGTGTAAACCTTTTCTTGATAGTTTTTATAATAATGGTCTGATAGAGTATTCATCCTTTTGTGATTGACTTATTTCACTCAGCATAATGCCTTCTAGATTCATCCATACTGTGAGATATTTCACGGATTTATCATTGTTCTTTATTGTTGCATAGTATTCCATTGTGTGTACATACCATATTTATTTATCCATTCATCTGTTGATGAGCACTTATGTTGTTCCCATCTTTTTTCTATTGCAAATAATGCTGCAATGAACATGAGTGTGCCTGTGTCTATGCATGTGACAGCTCTTTTTCTCTAGGATAAATTCCTAGGAGTGGGATTGCTGGATTGGATGGTATTTCTATTTCTAGCTTTTTTAGGAGGCACCATTTACAGACTGATGTCTCTGTTTCCCTGTTTTAAGTCTTTTAGTTTTGTTTTATTATTGAGAGTTCTTTATCTAGGTTGGTATCTGGCTGAAGCTGTCCTGTGTCTTAGACTCCAGTTGTTGTCTGATATTGTTGGTTCTCTAACCAGAGGACTCCCTTTAATATTTCTTGTAAGCTTAGTTTGTTTTTTGTGATTTCCTTAATTTCTGTTTATCTGGAAATGTCCTAATTTCACCATCATATTTGAGAGAGAAAGTTTTACAGGATATATTATTCTTGGTTGGCAGAAGGTTTTATAGATGTCATCCCACTGCCTTCTTGCATGTATAGCTTCTGCTGAGTAATCAGAGCTTAGTCTTATTGTTTCCCCTTTTAAGTGACTTTTAAGTTTCTCGAGCTGCTCTCAGGATTCTTTCTTTGTCTTTGGTACTGGCGAGGGTGATTATTATGTACTTGGTGACTTTCTTTTAGGGTCTATCCTATACTGGGTATGTTGAGCTTCTTGGATGGTCAGCTTTTCATCTTTTATGATATCTGGGGAGTTTTCTGCCAGCAAATCTTCAACAATCCCTGTGTTTTCCATTTTCTCCTCTTGTTCCAGAACTCTGATCACACACAGATTTTTGTTCTTGACTGTGTCTCACACAATTCTTAGGTTTTCTTCATTCTTTTCTCTGATTTTCCTCAAACAAAGTGGCGTCCATGGATTTGTCTTCAATCTTGCTGATTCTGTTTTCCATTGCTTCAAATTTGCTCCTAAAACCTTTTATTGAATTGTCCATTTCTGAAATTTTGTTGTTTATCATTTGGATTTCTAGTTGCCATTTTTGTATGGTTTCTAATTTTATTTATTTTGACATTCTGTTCTTGTACTGTTTTCCTGAATTCATCTATTGCTTTGTCTGTGTTTTCCTTGATTTTGGCTATGTTTTCATTAGTTTTGTCTGTGGTTTCCTTGATCTCTCTCCTTATCTCTGGAGAGTCCTAAATATTAGTCTTTTGAATTCCAAACCATATAGTTCCACTGACTTTTCTTCTACCAGAAGATCATCTGATTCTTTATTTTGGTCATTTGCTGGAGCTATCTTGTCCTGCTTTTTTTATATGCTTTGATATTGTCTGCTGTCTCCAAGACATTAAGGTATTATTTTATTTATTTGTTTGTTTGTTTCATCCTGCTTTTTTGTTTTGTTTTGTTTTGTTTTTGATATTATGTCCGTGTGGGTGGGCCAGGCATGTTTTGCTACTTGTTCATCTGTGGGCACAATAGTTCTCATCACCTTGTGTGCGTGGGCTGAGCAGCAACAGGCAGGGAAAGCCTGCTTTGATGTACACTGGTTTAGTGTAGTGGCTGAGAGCAGACTGGATGGGTGCTGTCTGTCTCCTGATGTTGGTCCAGTGGTATCAGAGCTTTCCCAGCCCCTTGCCAGATAGGTGGGGGTGTCAGATGGGGAGCGGTGCAGGCTCACTTCCCACTGATAAGCAGCTGGTCAAATGCAGGAGGGGAGGCAGTGTAGGCCTGAAGTGGTGGCTGGCCTGAGCACTGCGGGTGCTCTAGCAATGGCAGCAGGTCGGTGACCTATGGGAAAGGAAGGATGGCGTATGGGGTTAAGTGGAGGAGGGAAGAAAAGAGAAAGGGGGAAAAAAAGTAGCCAGTAGTTGGGGGCAGGGTGGACCTGGGGGCCGGCAGGAAAGCGGGAAAGGTGATATATGAGGATATATGGGCAGTAGAAGGAAAAGAAAAGGAAAAAATAAAATAAGTGGTGGCCTGCTGCAGGCAGAGCAGAGCCCGGGCGGCGATGGGCTGGTGGCTCTCCAGCTGCAGTGGCACAGCAGGGTCCAGTGACAGTCCGGGGAGGTGGCATTTGGGGCTACGTCCTAGGGAGAAGGTAAAGGAAGAGAGAGAAAAGAAAAAATAAATACTTTAAAAAAAAAAACTGGCAGTGTGGTAGAGGCTGGCAAGTGCAGGTAGGGTAGACTCAAGGGCTGGTTGGGAGAGAAACAATGTGCTTTGTGGACCTAGGTGGGAGGGAGAAAGAAAAGAAAGAAGAGATAAACAAAAACAAAGGAAAAAATGGCAGTATGGCAGGAGCCAGTGGGGGGAGGAGGGGCAGACACATGGCGGCCATGGGCCAGTGGCTCTCTAGCTGAGGCATCAAGGTGTGCCCCTGTAGAAAGGGGTGGAGGTGGCATATGGAGCTAGATGGGAGGAAGAAAGAAAAGGAAGAAAGGGAAACAGAGAAAAGAAAGAAAAAAAATGGCAGTGTGGCAGGAGCCAGCAGGTGGGGGCAAGGCAGACCCAGGGAGGGTGTGTGATGGTGGCTTTCTAGCCAAATGCTGCAGTACAGCCTGTCAAGAAGGGGTGGAGGTGGTGCACAGGGTTAGATGGTCAGGAAACAGAAAAGGAAAGAAGGGAAAGAGAGAAAATATATATATATACATGGCACTGAGGGAGCCAGCTGATGGGGGTGGGGCAGAACCAGAGGGGCAGCTAAATGATGTCTTTCTCATAAGGAAGGGGTGCAGGCAGCACATGGGACTAGGTGGGAGGGAGAAAGAAAGGAAAGAGAGAAAACAAAACAAAAGGTTCAATGGGAGCCAATCAGCGGGGGTGGGGTGGACCCAGGGTAGGGGACAGCCAGTCCCTCTCCAGCTGCGCAGTGTGGCATGGACCATTAGGAAGTGGCAGAGGCAGTGCAGGGGGCTAGGTGGGAGGATGAAAGAGAATGAGAAAACAAAATGGCACTGAAGGAGCCAGCCAGTGGGGGTAGGGTGGACGCAGGGCAGCAGTAAGCCGATATGTCTCTGGCCAAGCAGTCATGGCCTGCTGGGAAACAGGCAGCTTCCAGGGCAGAAGCGTGAGGGGTGGGAAAGCATGTTTCTCTGGTTACCAGGTACTCTGTCTCCTGTTGGGAGTTCTGTGAAGTTGCCTCGTACTCCCTGTCCGAGGTCGTTGCTGGCTGTGCTCCAAGGTGGCAGAGCTGTGCCATGTTAGCTGGCAGGTGACTTTCACTTTGTAGCTCTCCTTATTATTTATTCTCTGTCACTTTCTTCTTCCATTAGGTGCTTGATCTAATTCTTTATTCCTTCACTTGATGCTTAGGGTTCCAGGATTGATATTTGTATCCATTTTACTTAGTTTTTCGGGTCTGCACAGGGATGACATAGTGCTTCTGTCTACAGCATCACTTGGGCTCCTCCTCAAAAAAAAAAAAAAAAGTTTTGTGAAGGTAGATAAAATTATCCACAGCCTCTAAAATTTTTTCATCTACAATGTCCAGAATTCATTATAAAATTATGAAGCATGCTACAAATCTGATCCAAATTGCTAAACACTAAGAAAAAAAACATTAATAGGTGAATCAGATATTACAGTTGACACAGACTTTAAATAACTATGATTAATAGGTTTAAGAAAATAAAAGAAATGATGGACAAAGATGAAAAGATGGATAATTCAATATAGAATTTGAATCTATAAAAAGGAATCAAATGGACGTTCTAAAACAAAAAATTACAGTAACTGGAAATAAAAACTCACTGGATGTGTTTAACAGCAACCTGAACGCAGCAGAAGATAGGATTGGTGAAGTGGAAGATAGATTCAACAGAAAATATCCAAACTGAAGAACAGAGAAAAGAGGATAAAGAAGAACGCAGCATAATAAACATGTGGAATAGGTCAGAAAGGTCTACCATATTTGTAATTGGAGTCTCTGAGAGAGAGAAGAGGAAGGATGAAGTAGAAGTAATATTGATAAAGACCAAGAACTTTTTACAACTGATGAAAGACATTGACATCTCAGATTCCAGAAGTTCAGTAAATCCCAAGTAGAATAAAATGCCTGCTCAGGATATCAAAGAGAAACTAAGGTGGAGTAGAAAATATATTTCCATCTTATTACCAAATAGGAACAGTGGAAGAATTAAAATAAGGTAACCTAGGCTAATGAAGCTACAGGATGAGAGACACTTCCTTAGGAAAAACATTGAAGAAGATAGACTAAACCAAACCAAACCAGTTGCCAAGTCAATTCCAACTCATGGAAACCCCATGTGTTTCAGAGTAGAACTGCGCTCCATAGGATTTTCAGTGGCTGTGGTCTTCCAAAAATAGATCACCAGGCCTTTCTTCCCAGGTGCCTCTGGGTGGACTCGAACTGACAACCTTTCAGTTAGTAGCCTAGCACTTATCTGTTTGTGCCACACATGGACTCCTAGAAGACAGACTAGATATATGTAAACAGAAAATGAGATCTTGTAGGCCAAAGCAGAGAAAAATAAAAGGGAGATGCACCCAGAACTAACTGCTCTTTAAAGAAGTTTTTAGAAAAGGAGAGAAATGCTAGTTGTTGCTAAGTAAGAAATGGTGACTGGGGTCCAATGTAATCTAACAGATGAAGAGACAAGCAAGATCTCAAAGAACAGAAAAAAATGACATTCCCAGAGAGAACCAGGATCCAGTCAGTTACTGAGAGATATGCTTTTAAAACCTCAGATACAGAGTCCATAGTAAGAGCATTTGCAGAATTATCCCATGAAGACTGGGACAGTGATAAGAAGTAGTTATTTGAGAGGGGAAGACTGGTAAGACTGTTTCAGTATATTGAAATAATTACTAGAAGAGTATCAAGGTGATACAGTTATAGTGAATGGGAAACAGATACTGTCTCTGTCCTAGGGGAATGTGCTAGAAACTTTTTTTGGAATTAGACATCTAAGAGACGACAAAGAAAAGATAATACAGTTTAAACGGAAGTCAAGTATGACAATAACAGATTGTTTCCAGCCCTAGGTTAGATTAGGAGAGATAGAATGTCTTTTGGATTTGATTATTCCTCTCAGACATATGAAGATTGGACAAGATTTGTTTGAATAATGAATGTATTTAGTAGGGAAATAGCTTATTGATTTCCTATCCCTCCCTGTGGAAGGCAAAATATAGGTGTATATAATTTTATAAGAAAACAACTCTCTGGGCCAGAAAACAAAAAAGGAAAGTAGAAGAAAAAATAGAACTTGGATGTAGTTAAATCTACATGAAGTGGAAAAGGAAAGAAATCAACTTAAGCAGGTTAAACTGTTAAAAAAACAAAAAACCTAGCTGAGCCTTCTCACAAAGACACATGAGAAAAACAGGGGAACTAGATCATTAAAGCCCACCGATGCAGAAAAATGATGCAGGAGGCAGAAAGCCTGAAACAATGAAAAACTGAGGAAACAGTGTTCTGAAAAACAAAGCCTAACTAGGCCACTAGAGGCACAGGCTTCAATTCAGAAATTTGCTGAAGGCAATTCTCCAATTGGAACAAAGGGACCAGGAGGTCCCTCTTGACCAGGAGGCAGGTTTCACAGGCCTGAGCAATTCCATAGCAGTAGGCAGTGGCAAGAGTCACTACGGCAAGGGCTGAAAATGTCCACACACAAGAAAGTGTGACATTCTGTCATTAAACTCCAATCAGTCCTCAGGTGGCAGGGAAAAAAAAGGCAGGGAGGGAGGCTCAAAGGGAATGTGGATATTAATACGTTTTGATTATGCTGTGGGAAATCATAACCAATAAGCTCATTAAACCATAGTTACTAACTGAAAACTGAGACTGCCAATGTTTAAATTTCTAAATTTTATAACAAGGTAGTAAGATCTCATGTACCCTTCTCTGAGGGAGGAGACAATCTAAATGGGTGACTTCCACCCACACTCACCACATATTAAACGCAATATCATAATTAACTTGTTCATGAAAAAAATTTCTCTCAATTGAGATTATGTTTACAGGTCATAGGCTCAGATAACTGACATAGAATAACTGGCAAGCCAGAGAGCCTTTTTTGTCTACCCTTGACACCATAGTATCGCTATGAGTCGGAATTGACCGGATGGCAACAGGTTTGGTTTTTTGGTTTTTGACACTAAGTTTCTGCTGTAAGTTTGGAAATAGCTATGTAGGTCTGAATTGTTCCATGTATTGCACTGGGTTCTGATAACATCATTTTGTTTGGGTACCTCATGTAGGTTGCCATGAGTCGGAATCAACTTGATGTCAACTAACATCAACAGCAACAGGACTTTGGAATTTACTTTTTCATTTTGACTTTTTTGGCTTTGTTAATAATAAGTGTCCTATTAAGTTTGGGATTGTTTAAAAGTGAGAGATGTCATAAATTTTGATGGAATCAGTTCAACTTCCAAATACTAAAGAAAATTGCCAGTAAAAACAGCCTCAGCTGCAGCTGATGAAATAATCTTGATTCTACCCATGCATTTGGCTGAGAACCCTCTGGCTGAGACTGAGTAAAATAAGAAGTTGGGGAATAATTATTTTTTCATTTTAATTTCTGTGGACTTTGAGGAGTTTGGATTTATTATGGGGTTTAATTTACAAAGGGAAGGAGATTTAATCCTCCAATATAATTTTTTCCTGGAAATTTCATAATAAAAAAGTTAATATCCAAATTTGGAATATTTTTAAATTACTAATACAGTATAATTTTCCTACCTTTCTGCTGACATTTTCTTTCATTATATAATTTTTAGTAGACAACATAACAGGTTAATAATTTAACCTAAGTGGAATAGGAAACTATAGGGATTAAATTTTTGGCTTTGTTTACAGAAGGGCTTTGGAATTAATTTAATTAATGTACTATCTTGACCCATTTCAGAGCCTTCCGCAAAGAAAAACTTAACTTTCTTCTGTAATTTGCAGGGCTGAGACACATGAAAGTGGGAACAAGTTTTGTAGTTATTCTCTTCATTGGACTGGGCAAAAGGTATATTATTCCTATATTTGGTCCTTGGGACTGATAACATTTTGTTCCTTTTTTTTTGTTCTGTATTGGAAAGCATTTACATGATACAACAATCTCATATTTTTCTACTTGAATTTAAGACACCCAAAGTGCATTCTTGTTTAAAGAGCTGCTGATGCTATTGCATTTAAACACACTCATAATCAGTATTTCCACGTATAGTTCACATTAGAATAGACAAGTTCCCAGAAATAGTAATCATTAGTGTAAAATGTTACAACATCATTCTAATGTTGAATGAGACACAGCACAGCCTTAGTATTATATTTTAAGGAAAAACCAAAACCCAGACAACACTGTACATACTAATGTTTAAAGTCAGAGATCAGTTAACAGGAAATGATGCAGTCATTACACATTTAGTTTTATTTTTACTAAAACTAAACTTATAGCTAAGCGAATTAATTTAAAAATGGTTACCTGATAGGATGAACATTATAATGTTTATACAGCTATAAATCAAAATTTGGAAGTGAAGCCTACTAAATCGCCCTGCTAAAGAATAAAAGGATAATTTATCAACAATTAATCCGTGTTTTTTTTTAATAACAGCTTTACTGAGATATAATTCACATGCCCTAAAATTCAGTCTTTTAAACGTACAAGTCAATGATTTTTTAGTATATTTACAGAGCTGTGCAACCATCAACACTATCTAACTTCAGAACACTTTCATCACCCCAAAAAGAAACCCATACCCATTAGCAGTCACTCACCATTTCCACTTCCACAGCCTGCCCTCCCTCCCCTCAGCTCCTGGCAACCACTAACCTGCTTTCTGTCTCTACAGATTTGCCTATTCTGGACATTTCATATATAAATTAGCCTTTTCTGGCTAGCTTCTTTCACCTTAGCATATTATCAAGGCTCACCCATGTAATAGCATGTATCAGTATTTCATTTTTTCAAATTGCTGAATAATATTCTATTTTATGTATATACTACATTTTGCTTATCCATTCATCAGTTGATGGACAGTTGGGTTGTTTCCATTTTTGAGCTATTATGAATAATGCTGTTATGGACATTCATGTACACATTTTTGTGTGGATATATGTTTTCAGTTCTCTTTGGCAGCTACCTAAGAGTGAAACTGCTGAGTCATGGTAACTCTATATTTAATTTTTTGAAGACCTGTCAAAA
The DNA here is from genome assembly GCA_030035585.1 of Dugong dugon. Lineage (NCBI taxonomy): Eukaryota > Metazoa > Chordata > Mammalia > Sirenia > Dugongidae > Dugong > Dugong dugon. Next base: position 162,606,308 of record CM057462.1, read on the forward strand.
TGCGTTCAAAAGTGGCTGCATCATTTTACATTCCCACCAGCAGTGCGTGAGAGTTCCAGTTCCTCCATATCCTTGCCAGCACTGGGTATGTTCAGTCTGTTTTAACTTTAGCCATTCTAATACGTGTGTAGTGGTATCTCATTGTAGTTTGATTTACCTTTCCCTAATGACTAATGAGGAGCCCTGGTAGCACAGTGGTTAACAGTTCGGCTGCTATCCAAAAGCTGAGCAGTTCGAATCTACTGCCAGCTCCTTTGGAAACCCTATGGGGCAGCTCTGCTGTGTCCTATAGGGTCGCTTTGAGTCCGAATCTACTCGATGGCAAGGGGTTTTTTAATGACTAATGATGCTGACCATCTTTTTATGTGTTTATGGGCCATTTATATATCTTATTTAGAGAAATCTGTTCAAATTCTTTGCCCATTTTTTAGTTGAGCTGTTTGTCGTTTTGTTGTTGAGTTGCAAGCTGTGGTGAAAGAAGTTCCTTTATGTGGCCTTTTTCCTTGGTTCTTTGGAAAAACAACTTGAGAGATTTTCCTCCTAAGCCCTGAGGAGTTACCTTTGCCCTAATTTTCTACCCTACAGGGTTTGTTATTTTTGTCCAGGTTGATAGACGTTTCTTGGGTAAACTGTGGACAACTTGGTTTGATACTTTTTGTCTGGTGCTGGGCTGCAGCCTGCGCTGTGATTGATATGCACCTGGCAGGGATTGGTCAATAGACTATGCAAATGAAGTGTCTGTGGCCTACTGAGAGGGGATTGGTCAGTTTGTAGCCCTTTTGGGAAAGCCATGCTTGAAATTGATGAGGAGCTTGTATATATAAGCAAGCAACCCCACAGAGGATATTTTCAGACAGCAAGAAGCTGGAAGAGAAGCTGCTGGAAGAAGCAGATGGCAGAAAGAAGAGAGAAGCAGCAGAGAGAGACCCGTGGCAAAACGTGTCACCATCGAGTCGATTCTGACTCATAGTGACCCTATAGGACTGAGAAGAACCACCCCATAGGGTTTCCAAGGAGCAGCTGGTGGATTTGAACTGCTGACCTTTTGGTTAGCAGCTGAGCTCTTAACCACTGCACCCCCAGGGCTCCAAGCAACCTCCTAAAAGAGTTGTAACACAGGTCAAGGGGTGTAACACTGAAGACAGTGACAGGCCTGGAAGGGGCCCACTGGCAGAGCTGGCAATGACGGACGGCAGTGCCAATAGTAAATTGTCCTGAGGGGGCCGAGAGGAGGCCTGCATGGTTGAGAGGAGCTGAGAGAGCTGTCCTGCACTGAAGAAGGGAGACTTTTACTACATGCTTCCTGATCCTGATCCTGAGTTGTAGCCTGTTACTTCCTTAATAAACCACTTAACTGTAAGTATGATCTGTGAGTTCTGTGTGGTAACTGCAATGGATTACTGAACCCAGAAGAGAAGTGGAGAGTGTTATGAGAGGGACACTGGTGTCAGAACTGGTAAAAAGTTTGGAGAGTGGAGGTATGCCTGACCTCCACCTCATGAGAATCTGCTTTATGCTGATGGTGATGGTCATTATCCCCCCTGAAGTTAGAGAGGTTCTGATAAATATTACTGATACTACGACTCTTACCCTTTTACATAATCATTATTTATATATTCTAGATATGACTCCCTTATCTATGATTTGCAAATATTGTCTTTCTTTCTGTAGGTTGTCTTTCACTTCCTTGATAGTGTCTTTTAAAAAAAATTTTTTTTATTGTACATTAGATGAAGGTTTACAGAACAAATAGTTTCTCATTAAATAGTCAGTACACATATTGCTTTATGAAGTTGGTTAATAACCCCATGACATGTCAACACTTTCCCTTCTCGACCTTCGAGGACCTTTTCTTTTCTTTTCTTTTTTTCTTTTTCTTTTTTTTGGTGAAAATATTCATAGCCAAAGACACACCATTTAAAAGTTTCTACACGTACACTTCAGTGGCATCAATTACATTCTTCCAGTTGTGCTGCCATTCTCACCGTCCCTTTCCAAATTATTCCATCACCATTATCTTCAACTCACTGCCCCCTAGGCTTCCCATCAAACCCCCTGAGTTGCTGTTCTCAGTTTGATCTCAAATAGATAATTCTTTTTTTTTTTTATACAGAAGGTTTACAGAAAAAATAGTTTCTGATTAAACAGTTAGTACACATATTGCCCTATGACAATGGTTAACAACCCCACGACATGTCAACACTGTCCCTTCTCAACCTTGGGTTCCCTATCACCAGCTTTCCTGTCCCCTCCTGCCTTCTAGTCCTTGTCCCTGGACTGCTCTGCCTTATTAGTCCAGTTTTGTTTTATGGGGCTGTCCAGTCCCTGGCTGTAATGGTGAACCTCGTGAGTGACTTCACTACTGAGCTAAAAGGGTGCCCGGGGGCCATACTCTCGGGGTTTCTCCAGTCTCTGTCAGGTCAGTAAATCTGGTCTTTTTTTGTGAGTTAGAATTTTGTTCTACATCCTTCTCCAGCTCTGTCCAGGACCCTCTGTTGTGATCCCTGTCAGAGCAGTCAGTGGTGGTAGCCAGGCACCATCTAGCTGTACTGGACTCAGTCTGGTGGAGGCCATGGTAGCTGTGGTCCATTAGTCCTTTGGACTCATCTTTTCCTTGTATCCTGTTCTCTTCATTCTCCCTTGCTCCCGAAGGGGTGAGACAAGTGGAGTATCTTAGATGACTGCTCACAGGCTTTAAAGACCCCAGCTGCTACTTACCAAGGCAGAATGTAGAACATTGTCTTTATAAACTGTTGTTCCAATTGAGCTAGATGTTCCCTGAGACCATGGTCCCCACAGCCCTCCACCCAGCAATTCAGTCTCTCTGGGAGTTTGAATGTGTCTATGAAGCTTCCATGGCCTTTCTTTGTACAAGTTGTGCTGGCTTCCCCAGTATTGTGTATTGTCTTACCCTTCACCAAACCTACCACTTATCTATTGTCTATTTAGTTCTCTCCCTCCACCCCCCATCCCTCCTAACCAACAAAGATTGTTTCTTTTTGCGTGTAAACTTTTTCATGAGATTTTACAGTAGAGGTCTCATACAATATTTGCCTTTTGTGATTGACTTATTTCACTCAGCATAATGTCCTCATAAAGATTCATCATTGTTCTTTATCATTGCATAATACTCCGTTGTGTGTATGTGTGTTTGTTTATCCATTCATCTGCTGATGGGCATCTAGCTTGTTTTCATCTTTTTGCTATTGTGAACAATGCTGCAATGTACGTGGGTGTGCATATGTCTATTCGTGTGACAGCTCTCATTTCTCTAGGATAAATTCCTAGGAATAGGATTGCTGGATCGTATGGTATTTCTATTTCTAGCTTTCTAAGGAAGTGCCATATCATTTTCCAAAATGGTTGTACCATTATACATTTCCACCAGCACGGCATAAGAGTTCTGATCTCCCCGGAGCCTCTCCAACACTTATTTCCAGTGTTTTTGATTCATGCCAGAAATACTGGGGTAAAATGGTATCTCACTGTGGTTTTAATTTGCATTTCTCTAATGCCTAGTGATCACGAGCATTTCCTTTTGTGTCTGTTGGCCGCTTGAATGTCTTCTTTGGTGAAGTGCCTGTTCATTTTCCTTTGCCCATTTATTAACCGGATTGTCTTTTTCTTGTAGACGTGTTGGATTTTCTTGTAGATTTTAGAGATTAGACCTTTGTCTGACTTGTAATTCCAAAAATTTTTTCCCAGTCTGTAGGTTCTCTTTTTACTCTTTTGATCAAGAATTTTGATGAGCATAAGTGTTTAATTTTTAGAAGATCCCAGTTATCTAGTTTATCTTCTGGAGTTTGTGTGTTGCTGGTTATGGTTTGTATCCTGTTAATGTCATGCATTAGGGCCTCTAGTGTTGATCCTATTTTTTCTTCTATGAACTTTATAGTTTTTGGTTTTATATTTACGATTTTGATCCATTTTGAATTAGTTTTTGTGTATGGTGTGAGGTATGGGTCTGTTTCATCTTTTTGCAGATGAAACTGGACATCCAGTTTTGCCAGCACCATTTCTTTAAAATACTGTCCTTTCCCCATTTGATGGACTTTGGGCCCTTGTCGAAGATCAGGTGACTGCAGGTGGATGGATTCACACCTGGGTTGTCAATTTTGTTCCATTGGTCAATGTATCTGTCATTGTACCAGTACCAGGCTGTTTTGACTACCGTAGCTGTATAGTAGGATCTCAGGTCAGGTAGTGCAAGTCCTCTTACTTTATTCTTCTTCTTCAGTAGAGCTTTACTTATCCAGGGCTTCTTCCCTTTCCATATAAAGTTAATGATTAATTTTTCCATCTCTTTAAAGAATGTTGTTTGTATTTGGATAGGATTGCACTGTATTTGTAAATTGCTTTGGGTAGAATTGTCATTTTCACAATGTTGAGTCTACCTATCCATGAGCATGGTATGTTTTTCCATTTATGTAGATCCTTTTGGGTTTCTTGCAGTAGTGTTTTGCAGTTTTCTTTCTATAGGTCTTTTACATCCCTAGCTAGATTTATTCCTATGTACTTTATTTTTTTAGGGGCTATTATAAATGGTATTGTTTTCCTGATTTCCTTTTCATTGTTCTTTATTTGTGTATAGGAATCCAACTGATTTTTTTATGTGTATCTTGTATCCTGCTACTCTGCTGAATCTTTCTATTAGTTCCAGTAGTTTTCTCAGGGAGTCTTAGGGTTATCTATGGATAGTATCATACTATCCACAAACTGGGACAGTTTAACTTCTTCATTACCAATTTGGATGCCCTTTATTTCTTTTTCTTGCCTTACTGCTCGAGCTAGGACTTCCAGCACAATGTTAAATAGGAGTGGAGATAAAGGGCATCCTTATCTTGTTCCTGTTCTCAAGGGGAGTGTTTTCATCCCCTCTCCATTAAAAATGATGTTGGCCATTGGTTTTGCATAGATACCTTTTATTATGTTGAGAAATTTCCCTTCTATAAGTATTTTATTGAGACTTTGTATCAGGAATGGGTGTTGGACTTTGTCAAATGCCTTTTCTATGTCAATTAAGATGATCATGTGATTCTTTTCTTTCCTTTTATTTATCTGGTGGATTACGTTGATTGATTTTCTAATGTTGAACCATCCTTGCATAGCTGGTATGAATCCTACTTGGTTGTGGTGGATTATTTTTTTTGATATGATGCTGAATTTTACTGGCTAGAATTTTGTTGAGAATTTTTGCATCTAGATTCATGAGAGATATTGGTCTGTAATTTTCTTTTTCTGTGGCATCTTTGCCTGGTTTTGGTATCAGGGTTATGCTGGCTTAATAAAAATGAATTTGGAAGTATCCCTTCCTTTTCTATGTTCTGAAATAGTTTGAGTAGTACTGGTACAAGCTCTTCTCTGAATGTTTGGTAGAATTCTCCAGTGAAGCCATCTGGGCCAGGGCTTTTTTTGTTGTTGGGAGTTTTTTTTTGTTTGTTTGTTTTTGGTTTTTTTTTTTTTTTTTTATCTTTTCAGTCTCTTCTCTTGTTATGGGTCTGTTCAGATTTTCAACATCACTTTGTGGTAGTTTGGGTAGGTAGTGTGTTTCTAGAAATTTGTCCATTTCCTGTAGGTTTTCAAATTTATTGGAGGATAGTTTATCCTAATACTCTGTTATAATCCTTCTTATTTCAGTTGGGTCTGTTGTAATGTCCCCCATTTCGTTTCTTATTTTGGTTATTTGCATCCTCTCCTATTCCTCTTCTGTCAGTCTGGCCAGTGGTTTGTCAATTTTGTTGATCCTTTCAAAGAACAAACTTTTGGTTTTGTTGATTCTTTCTATTGTTTTTCTATTCTCTATTTCATTTATTTCTGCTCTGATCTTTATTATTTCCTTTCTTCTGGTGGCTGAGAGCATTTTTTTGCTGTTCTCTATTTGTTCGAATTCTGTGGTTAATGTTTTGATTTTGTCCCTTTTTTCTTTTTTGATGTGTGCATCTATTGCTATAAATTGTCCTCTGAGGACTGCCTTTGCTTTGTCCCAAAGGTTTTGGTATGATGTGTTTTCATTCTTGTTTGATTCTAGGCAATATTTGATTCCATCTCTGATTTTTTCTATTACCTATTGGTTTGTAAGCAGGGTGTTATTCAGTTTCCATGTAATTGATTTTTTTTTCCTTGCTCTTTCTGTTGTTAATTTCTACCTTGATGGCATTGTGGTCAGAGAAGATACTTTGTATTATCTTAGCACTTTTGGACCTTGTTGAGGATTGCTCTGTGGCCTAAGATGTGGTCTATTCTGGAGAACATTCCATGTCCTTTGGAAAAGAATGTGTACTTTGCAGCTGTTGGGTATAGTGTTGCATATTTGTCAATGAGGTCAAGTTAGCTGATTGTGCCCTTCAGGTCTTCTGTATCTTTGTTGAGTTTCTTTCTAGATGTTCTGTCCTTTACTGGAAGTGGTGTGTTGAAGTCTCCTACTATTATTGTGGAACTGTCAATTTCTCTTTTCAGTGCTCTTAGAGTATGTTTTACATATTTTGGAGCACTGTCATTGGGTGCGTAGATGTTTATTATAGTTATGTCTTCATGATGGATCATCCCTTTAATCATTATGTAGTGTCCTTCTTTGTCTTTTATGGTGGATTTTGTGTTAAAGTCTATTTTATCTGAGATTAGTATTGCCACTCCTGCTCTTTATTGGTAGCTGTTTGCTTGATATATTTTTTCCATCCTTTGATTTTTAATAAATTTACATCTTTGTTTCTAAAGTGTGTCTCTTGTAGACAGCATATTGATGGATCTTGTTTTTTTAATCCATTCTGTCACTCTGCATCTCTTTATGGGTGCATTTAGGCCATTTACATGCAGTGTACTTATTGTAGGTGTGAGTTTATTGTTGTCATTTTGTAGTGCTTTTCTTTGTGGTGCTGATGTTTTCTTTGTTCCTCTTACTCTCCTGTGTTGAATTCCTTTTTTTTGTGGATTTTTTTCATTTCTTTTGTTTTTGTAGGTTTTGTTTTTACTGAAACTTTATGTTTTTCTTCTTTATTTTGATGAGTAGGTTTGTTAACCTTCTTTGTGGTTACCTTGAAATTTACCCTTATCTTCCTAGTTTTGAAGCAGTCTATTATTATTTGGTATTGCCTTGTCTTCCTCTCCATTAAAAGGTTTTATACCTACACCATTTATTCCCTCTTTTATTGTTATGATGCTGTTGTTATTTGCAGATTAACCTCTCTGGTTCTCTGTTGTAATTCTTTTGGTTTTGGATAGACCTTGAGAGTTCATTTCCTAGGTTAGTATCTGGCTGGTACAATCCTGTGTTCTAGATTCAGCCTGTAGTCTGATGTTGTTTGTTTTCAGATTGAAGGCCTCCCTTTAACAAGTCCTGTAAGTTTGGTTTGGTTTTCACATAGTCCCTTAATTTCTGTTTATCTGGAAATGTCCTAATTTCACCATCATATCTGAATGAGAATTTTGCAGGATATTAGTGTTCTTGGCTGGCAACTTTTTCTTTCAAGGTTTTATATATGTCATCCTATTGCCTTCTTGCTTGCATGTTTTCTACTGAATAATCTGATCTTAGTCTTACTGTTTCTCCACTGTATATGACTTTTTGTTTTTCTTGAGCTCCTCTCAGGATTCTTTGTCTTTGGTTTTAGCAAGTGTGACTATGGTATGCATTGGTGATTTTCTTTTGGGGATTATCCTATATGGGGTTTGTTGAGCTTCTTGGATGGTCATCTTTACATCTTTCATGATATTGGGGAAGTTTTATGTCAGCAATTCTTCAATGATCCTCTCTGTGTTTTCTGTTTTCTCCTCATTCTGGATCTCCGATCACTCACAGATTTTTGCTTTTGACTGTATCCCACATAATTTTCAGGGTTTCTTCATTTTTCTTCATTCTTTTTTCTGATTTTTCCTCAGACAGAGTTGTATCCAAGTGTTTGACTTCAATTTCGCCAGTCCTGTCTTCCATTGTTTCAAACCTGCTCCTCAGCCCTTCTATGACACTGTCCATTTCTGAAATCTTGCTGTTTATCTTTTGCATTTCTAATTGTTGTTTTTGTATGATTTCTAGTCGTGAATTTATATTAACATTTTGTTTCTCTATTATTTTCTTGGATTCTTCCATTTTTTGTCTGTATTTTCCATGAATTTGTCTATTTTTTCCTCAGTTTTGTCTGCTTTTTGCTTCAACTCTTGGATAATTCTGAGTATTAAAGATTTGAATTCCCTATCGGGTACTTCTAGTGCTTTTATTCTACTGGAAAGTCATCTGCTGTTTTATTTTGGCCTCCTACTGGAACCATCCTGTCCTGTTTTTGTATGTTTTAATATTGTCTGCTGTCTTTGGGGCATTCAGTAGTTTTTTTCCTTGTTTACTGATTGTAGATTTGTTTGTTTCATCCTGCTTTTTTGTTTTATTTGGTTATGTCTGAGCAGGCGGGCTGTGCATTCTTTGTTGTTTGCTTGTCTGTGGGCACAGTACTTTTCACCTCCTTCTCCAATGGGCAGGGTTAGTCACTTAGGTATGGTACAGCAGGGCAGGTCCAGCTGAAGGGGAGTTGCTAGGTTGGGTTGTTTGTGGCACATACTAGGGCTGACAGGGCGGGCCAGGAATCAGTGAAGGGCAGGTTCCAAGAGGCCGTGCTGCTTGGGGGTGTGATGTTCAATGCATAGTATAGGTAGGCAGGAAGGAGTGGGGAGATTGTGATGTGTGGAGCTAAGACGGGTATGGGAAACAGGAGAGAGAGGAGAGAGGAACAGGAGTCAAAAACATACACACAAACAGAGTGCTAAGGGAGTTTGATGTTGGAGTGGAGAGATGAGAGACTGAGAAATCAAGACAAAGAAAAAGGGCAAAAGAAAAAAATGAATAAAAATTAGAGAGAGAAAAAAAAAAAAAAGAAAAGCCCCCAGGGATCCCACCAGTGCGGCTGCGAGGAGTGAGGAAGTTGCTCCCAGGCCGTGAAGTACAGCCTGGCTAGAAGGGGTAGCATTGTCACACAGTGCCAGTTATTCAGGAGACAGGATGAGAAGGTAAGTATAGAGAGATGAGAAACCAGAACTAAAGAAAGACAAAAAAGGTAAAAGAGAGAGAAGAAAACAAAGAAACAAACAAACAAAGAAAACCAAGAAAAAGAAATGCCCCCACAGATGTCACGATGCATCGGCATAGAGTAAGGGAGTAGCTCCCAAGCCGCACAGTACTGCCCGGCTAGAAGGGGCTCTGAAGCCGAGAAAAGAAAACGAAAACAGACATATCAAAACAGAACAAATAAACAGACAAAGAAAAAAAGCCCTGGGGATCCCACCAAAGTGATGGCACGGGCCAGGAAGCAGTTTCACAGTTGAGCAGTGTTTTGCAGCCTTTCAAGAAGAAGCAAAGATGGCACATGGAGCCAGGTATTTGAGAGAAAGGAGGGGGAGGTGGTGAGATGTAAGGAAGAAATCAAAAGAAGCAGAAAAAAGCAACACCAGCAGCCAACAAATGCCCCTTAGGGAGCCAGCCAGTGCAGGCGGGTGGAATCCAAGCGACACTGGGGTGAAGCTGGTGGTTCCTGGCCAAAAGACTGTGGCTGTAGGAACCAGAGGAGGCCGAGCAGGGGTGAAGAAGGGTGGGAGGTGGGAATGCATACATCACTGATTACGGGTTGTTCTGTCTCTTGCTGGAAACTCCGTGAAGCTGCTTTCTCATACCCCCTGTTCGCTGATCTCCGATAGGAGTCCAAGATGGCTGATAGGGGACCTCTGCATGTATCTCTCCTTGCTCTCTGTTCTTGGTCAATTTCTTACTCCATTCGGTGCTTGGCTAAGTTCTTTTTCTCTTCATTTGATGCTTAGGGTTTCAGGATTGAAGTGTGTCTCTGTTTGACTTAGTTTTTCAGATCTTTGCTGTGGAGGGACAGTATGGTGCTTCTGGCTATAGCGCCATGTTGCCCAGATATCCTTGCTAGTGTTTTTGACACTCAAAAAATTTTAATTTTGATGAAGTCCAATTTACCTATTTTTCCTTTTGCTGCTTGCGCTTTTGATGTCGTATCTAAGAATCCATTGCCAAATCTAAGATCATGTTTCCTCCTAATAGTTACATAGTTATAGATCTTATATTTAGATTGGTAATCCATTTTGAGATAATTTTTATAAATGGTATGTGGTAGTGACTCATCTTCATTCTTTCGCATATGAATATCCAGTTGTCTCAATACCATTTATTGAAAAGACCATTCTTTTTCCTATTTAATTAGTACCCTTGTCAAAAATCAGTTGACCATAGATATCTGTGTTTATTTATGGACTCTCAATTCTATTGCACTGATCTATATGCCTATCCTTATTCTAGTACCACTCTGTCTTGATTACCACTGCTTTGTAATAAGTTTTGAAATCAGGAAGTGTAAGTCCTCTAACCTTGCTCTTTTTCAATATTGTTTTGGCTATTCTGGATCTCTTGTGTTTCTATATGAATTTTAGGATCAGTTTATCAGTTTCTGCAGACACACAAAAAAAGCCAGCTGAGATTTTTATAGGGATTGTGTTCACTCTGTAAATCAGTTTGGGAAGTATTGTCATCTTAACGATATTAAGTCTTCCAATCCAGGAACACAAGATGTCTTTCCATTTATTTACGTCTTCTTTAATTTCTTTCAATACTGTTTTATCATTTTCTGTATACAAGTCTTTCACTTGTTTTGTTAAATTTATTCATAAGTTTTTTTCCATTTTGATGCTATTGTAGACGGAATTATGTTCATCACAGATGTAATGCCATGTTACCCATGTAGTTTGATTAGTAATAAAAATAGTATTATTATTTCTCTGTTTGATTCCTATGTCTATTTCTCAATTTGATCTGAAATCAGAGGAGGAAGAAAGGGTTGTTATATACTGATTTCCTAATATGCCAGCTGTCATTGTAATATTCTAACTTCAATCTTTGAAGACATGATATGCTGCATATATAGCAGCAAAAATAAATGGAATTTCTTTGGAACTTTGGAATTTTGGTTATCATCTAAGAGCTCTGAGATAGGCCTCCTTAGGGAAATGGCACACACAACTTTGGGTCTGACTGTTAGATTTCCAGAACCAGAGCATCCTGCTCCTGAACAAAGAAGGGAGGGAAAGATCTCATATCAGATAATGGGACAAGGGGATTAGTTAGGGGAAGGACCACGAGGGGTTGATTATAAAATTTATGTCTTTGGAAGGTAGGGAATTCACCACAAGGAAAGAACTAGCAGAAAGTTAGGTTGTGCCCCATTTTGTCACATTAAATATCATATTGTATTTAGTTCTCTGGTAAGTAGAGCTGAATGAGACAGGTTAATAATTTTTTATGAGGAAGAATAACAAAGACCAGTAATAGCTGAAATATCCAACTTTTAAGATTGGAAATAAATTCATACAAAGTTGTTCACTAACTTCTGAAACACCAGATTGGGTAGGAGAGAGAGGGCCCTATAAAAGAAGCAGGAGCTGGAGGACTATGAGAGTGGGAAGCCAAGAAATAGTAGAAGCTGTAGAGACAACAACAGCTAAGATCAAGAAATTACTTGGCTGCTAGACAGAACTCAAGCTACTTGGATCTCACAGAAAGGGAATAGGGCTTCAGATTTGAAGGACAATCTGGGTGGATGCTCAGGGTTCAAAAAAAAAAAAGTCACTACTGAAGGCTTTTATTATTGCAGACAGAGGGGTGGGAAAGCAATGAGGGTAAAGGTGAGTTGCGGGTAAGGGAGAGAGCCAGAGCCAGATAGAATGTAACTTCCACGGGCAAACATTGCTCTCTTTTGTTCACTTCTGTATAACCCAGTGCCTGGCATTCCTAGTGCAGAGTAGTTACACAATAAATGTCTGTTGAATAATAACTAGTTGATGATGAAGGGAGAGTGATGGATATGTCTTCACTTAGCACAGCACCAGCTGTAAAACGTGCTGAATTCAACCAATGAAGTATTGTCTCAATTCATTAGGCATGTCATTCATTCAGTCATTGAGCATTTGCTATGTTTCAGGTACAGTATACTAGACCCTGGGTGGTTCAAATAGTTTGCTCTTGGCTACTAACCTAAAGGTTGGCAGTTTGAACCCACCCAGCAGTGCTGTGGGAGAAAGGCCTGGTGATCTGCTTCCATAAAGATTACAGCCAAGAAAACTGGATGGAACTGTTCTACTTGGTAACATATGGGGTCACCATGAGTCTGGAATTGACGGGAACAACTTTGGTTTGGTTTGGAGTATTAAATAAATAAATAAATAAAAGGCTATTTTTTTCTGCCCTAAAAGAGTTTAGAGGCTAGCAGGTGAAGAAAGAAATGCTTTCTTTTTTTTTTTCATTTCAGTAAAATAGTTTAGGTGCTATCAAAACTATCGCAACCATTTTTCTCATACACCACCATTCTACAGCTCCAAGGGCAAATCCTCTGTGCCTGTTCACTGCAGGGCTTTCCTGCGAAAGTAGGAAAACCAGACGTACAAGAAAACCAGACGTACAAGATTAAGAAGTCGTTTCACGGAGTAGCTTCTAGAAGGCAGAGGGTAGCTTTGCTATGGCTCTGATATTTGAAGTAAGCCAACTGAAGTAATAATAGGAGCTTTCACATTACTGTAATGTGCACCCTGTTCTTTTCTCCTCCTGTTCCCTACCCTCCCCACTTGCCTCCTCCCAAAAACAAACAAAAACACTTTCACTTCAGTGACTGGACCTTGTGGATGATACAGGTAAACGCTGTGAACGTATTCAAGAATAAATCAAACTCCTGCCTTCATGGCGCTCACATAGTAAGAAGGTGTAGTCAGGGATGATAATACAAAATAACCTGTATTTTACCTACAGTACAGATGGGTGGGAGCCCTGGTGGCATGGTGGTTGAAGCCCTCGGCTACTAAGTTAACCAAAAGATCAGCGGTTCGAGCCCACCAGCCGCTCTGGGAGAGAAAAATGTGGCAGTAAGCTTCCAATACGAGTCAGAATGGACTCCAAGGTACTGGTTTGGCTTTTTTTGGTTTACAGACGAAGTCTGAGCTACCCCCAAGAGCATGACCTCCCAGCCAGAGCCGGCCGCCTGGGTCTGCATCCTGGAGACGTAGCCACAGATTCCGCCGCAAGGCTGGCGCCAGGGTGGAAGGCGAGGCGGTTCCGTAGTCCTGGAGCTAGCCAATGGCCATTCCCGGAAGGCGGAGCTTTGGGAAGTGACTGGCATTGAAATTGGCCAATCCGATCGGAAGCTGACTGAACTGCGGGGGGCAGGATCTTAAAGAGTTCCCGGTAGGGGATAGTGATATGGCGACACTTAAGACAGCAATTTACCAATCAGTAAGAAAGTATTTCGATTTTGTAATAACCGGTAAGACGATACGGGACTGGATATCAGTGCAGACATAAGAAAACCAAAACCCTTGCCGCCGAGTCAATTTCGACTCATAGCAAACCTACAGGACAGCAGAACTGCCTATAGGGTTCCAAGGTTGTAAATGTTTACCAAGTAGACTGCCACATCTGCCACATCTTTCTCCTGCACAGGGGCTGGTGGATTTGAACCGCCGACCTCTCGGTTAGCAGCAGAAAGTTAATTAACCACTGCGCCACCAGGGTTCCTAAATCCAGATATTTAAAAAACCCAAAATCAAACCCACTGCGGTGGAGTGGATTTAGTTTCATAGCAACCCTATAGGACAGAGTAGAACTACCCGGTAGAGTTTTGTAGACTGTAATCTTTACCGAAGCAGAATTGCCACATTTTTCTCCAGCTGAGGGCTCCTGGGTTCAAACCGCCCAACTTTCGCTTAGCAGGCGAGCTCTTAACACTGCGGCTCCGTGTCAGTCCAGATATAAAACCGAACCCCTTGCCATCAAGTCGATTCCAACTCATAGTGACCCTATAGAACAGAGTAGAATCGCCTCATAGGGTTTCTAAGAAGGGTGGTGGATTCCAACTGCCGACCTTTTGGTTAGCAGCCTTAGCTCTTAACCACTATGCCACCAGGGTTTCCAGTCCAGATATAGTGGCTATTTACTATTTTGTCTGCTAAGAGCGTCACTTCCTTCCGAGAAAAAAAAAATTTTTTTTCCACTTCTATAATCATGTAATTCAAAATAGGAGCTGCCATTTACTTGCAGACCTCTACTAGGCGACGGTGTCTAATCTGGGGGTACATAGGGACTAATGGAAAGGTCGGTGGAACCCACCTAGTAGCTCCAGGGTGAAAGACCTGGCAACGTGCTCCCATAAAGATTACAGCCTAGTAAACCCTATGGGGCAGTTTTACTCTGTCACATGGGGTCACTATGAGTCGAAATCGACTCCAGGGCACCCCACACCAACACCAACACCAACATGCAGACTACAGGTTGCTACGACTGTTACTTATTCATCTTTGTTACCTAGCTCAATGCCTGCCATATAATTAGGCACTCAAAATTGTTTAGTGAATGAATGGACACAAGCCTCTCGCTGTTTGATCTCACTTGTAAAACCTCTGCAATTTTCTGACTGCTTCAGTGGAAAGTTTCATCCTGTTTTTAACAGTTTAACATAAATTGATTTAGATTTTGATTTGTCTGAGAAGTTTCAGGAATTCGGTGGCAGCTGTAGCTATGATAGTCAAGGCTTCGGTTTCCTCCTCCCCTCCCCCCAATACAAGCTTCAGAGTCTACAAGCTCCAGGTTTCTGAGGTTTTACCCACCTCACAAGGTTGTTGTCAGGCTTCAGACAAGGGATAAATATGGATTTTATAAATTCTAAAGTTCTGAATAAATGTTGATGCTCTTTTCATCTTTTTCATTCAATGTAAAATAATCGAGGGCCTTCCATGTACCCATCGCAGTGTTAGGTATCATTACACTGTCCTGTATTGCTCAAGGAACAAAAGGCAACACCTAGGTGTGAAAGAGATGATGCTGATCAAGTCAGAAGTAAAAGGGACTCAGATTCCTGAGTTTCTGAGGTCTGAGGGTTGGGCAGTGGAGTCCTTGGTTTCAGAAAAGAACAACTCTGGCCTTCTCCTGATGGCTGCTCAATAACCTAAAAAGACTGCTGTCCTCTCCCTGGAGAAGGGTGTCAGAATCATTTAGTGTGGCTAAGAAAAAAAGTAAGAGATGCAAGTATGAAAGTTGTTCCAAGAAAAAGTTGGTCTAAGGCGACTCTGAATTCCTCTATTAAATTTATTTTTTTAGTTGCAACTAATAGAAACTAATACAAAGTAGCTAAGGGGGTGGGGACTTATTATAAAGAAACAACCACCTCTCATACAGCCCAAGGGTGGGAATGTATTTCGGCCTTGAGAAGAGCCTAGAATTAGAAACTGGGGGGAAAAAAAAGCTGGGACTCTTGCTCCAATTTGCTTCTCTGTGCATACCTGCTATATTTTTTTCTCACTGCTTCTCTAATCCATGTAGCAATAAAAAACAGTCATCTACCCTTCCCTAGAAGACATGTACTATTCAGAAACTGTCCAGCAGTCTCTCAGTTCCAATTCCAAATTGCAGAGAGAGAACAATGTCATTGGCCATGCTTGGATCAGATGTTTATCTCTGGTCCAATCAGCTGTGGTCAGGGGAACAGTGTCATATGGTATAAGCACGGTTGCCAGCAGCCACCTTTGTTAAAGGAAGTGGGGAGGCAATTCCCAGGGAAGGAAAATTCCTTGTAAACTGAGCAGTTGCCACCAAGGAGTGTCTGTTACACATCCTTTTCTGTTTTCTTTCTCAAACCCCTCTCTCCTACCACCCGTCTGAGGTTCACAGCTAAAATGAATGTTCTAAGTCATACTGGTCACAAGTCACTGGGTAACATCAATACATTGTGCGTATGGCTCCATATTTTACTTAAAAAGAGGATTATGTGAGGTAACTAGAGCCACAGACACATTCTTAATTAAAATATCTGTATTAATTCCCCATTACTGGGATTGTTCCAGCAGAGACTGGATGGCTATCATTTGAGACTATGGTAGAAGACATGTCCTTGTTGAGGGGAAAGAAGTTAGAGCAAGTTTTACCTATGGCCTGTTCCAAATGTGGGATTCTGCTAAAACTCCCATTTACACAAGCATTGTCTTCCATTGCACTTTCTCACTGTCTTTGTTAATAGCACCACCGGAAGAGGCTGCATAGGCCCAGCTCACTATTATTTACTCCCCATTGCTAACCGCCACATTGTCTCATGATTTTTCCTTCCAGTTCCAGTCTCTTTTAAGATTAACCGATGTTCCTCCCTGGAGG
This sequence comes from Dugong dugon, assembly GCA_030035585.1. Taxonomy (NCBI): domain Eukaryota; kingdom Metazoa; phylum Chordata; class Mammalia; order Sirenia; family Dugongidae; genus Dugong; species Dugong dugon. Next base: position 162,622,485 of record CM057462.1, read on the forward strand.
GTAGAAAACAACTGATAATGATCTAAGAATGAAAAACCAAAGCACCCATCTTGTGACAAGAAAAAGCAGGATGTCACCAGATAACCTCTAAGAATACCAGTAGGTTAACTCATCTAAGACTCATCACCTCAAGGGGAAACTACCACAAAAGATCCATAATCCTGTCCCTATAAAAGACTTCAGCCGATTTCCAGTGGGGGAGACAGGTTTTTTGGAGGAATCTATTCCCCTCTGTCTCCTATATATCGACATATAATAAACATCTTGCTGCTCACCTCACCCATCTCAGAATTTGCTATTGCAGCAGGCAGCTCCAATGTGCGTTACTGCGGTAACACCACCAGTTTCTTCGTATCTTTCCATCCCAGTACTTCATCTTTTACCTGGATTCAATCACCAAGTCTATTGGGTGTTCCCCTTGTGAAATACTACTAATTGTTTCCTTACAGCAGTAGGACAGTGAAAAGGTTAACAAAAACATAAGCTCTTTAAACTATGGGCTGAAGTTAAAACAGAATAGCATCAGGATTAAAAGCATAGACTTTAGAGTTGAACCTAGGGTCAAATCCTGTCCCTATCACTTCTAGCTGTATAACCTTGGAAACATTACTCTGAAGCTTTCTCCCCAACTACAAAGTGGGAACCTAACACAACAACCTTATTGTGATGTTTGGTTAAATTGACTAATATCCATAAGGTACTTAGCATTGTCCCTATTAATGCAAGCATTAACTGCCATCACAGTAAACAGCAGCAGTTATTGTTGCTGTTGTAGTGTGCCATGAAGTCAATTCCAACTCATAGTGACCCTGTAAGGACAGAGTAGAACTGCCCTATAGGGTTTCCTAGGCTGAAATCTTTAAGTGAGCAGCTCACCACGTCTTTTCTCCTGTGTAAGTATTTACAACCTTCCAGTTAGAAGCAGAGCACTTTATTGCGCCACCAGGGCTCCTTCTAAAACTCATTGCCATTGAGTCACTTCCAACTCATAGCAACCCTATAGGACAGAGTAGAACTGTCCCATAGACTTTCTAAGGAGCAGCTAGTGGATTCCAACTGCCGACCTTTTGGTTGGAAGCCGAGCTCTTAACCACAGCACCAACAGGACTCCGCAGGGCTCCTTAGTAGTTATTAACATAAGCAATAATAAAAACAACTTATCTATAATTTTTTAGTTTACAAAACCATTGCACCTACATTTTCTCATCTAATATTCACAAAAACCCTGAGAGATAGATAGTATTTTTTATTCCCATTTTAGAGGTGGGACAGCAAAACACAGAGAGATGGGAACACCTGCTCAAATGAAATTGCCTAGATGTGGCTCCAATAGGGAGTGAATGCCGGGTTACTGAAAGTTCTAGCAAGGCTATGCGGATACCGATCATAGAAGATGTTGCAGAGAATCCTGCTTTTGGAAGGATGAGTGATCTAGGTGATCTCTAAGGTCCTGTACTTGTTCATTTATTCATATACAAAAAAATATTTAGTGACCTCTTACCAAAAACTGTTCAAGGGTCTAGAGATACAGCATAAACATACACACACACACACACACACACACACACACACACACACACAAATCTCTGCCTAGAAATATATATTAAATATGAAAACATATAATCTGATTTTCACCCTCTTCATATACCCTTTTTCTAAATAGCCATTAGCTCCTAACCTCCTTCTCAGACCTCTCCCGAAACTTACAGTATCAGGAAACAGAAAATTCTGTTGCGGTGTCACGCCTTCTCAAGGGGCAACGCCAATTCGAAGCTCGAAATGCAGAAACCTGGGCGGGGCCTTGGGAGTTTACGTCGGTGGAAGGAGATACAGCGGAACTAGTATTTCGGTTGTTGCCGTTTTCGGTCGGAAGCCAATTCATTGGACCGGTAGTGGAAAGTTCCTGAACTGTTTCCGGCCACCTCAGCGAGAAGTAGAGACGCAAGTAACTGGATCTTTGGGAACTGAGGTAGAGCTGTAACTGTTAACGCAGCGGAGGAAGTGAGGACGACGCCTACGGTTGTCTGGGCCAACGTTGGTTCCCTGTAGTCTGTGAAGATGGTGTTGTTAACGATGATCGCCCGAGTGGCGGACGGGCTTCCCCTGGCCGCCTCTATGCAGGAGGACGAACAGGTGAGCCTGCTAGTAAATCCCAGCAATCCCTAGCTCCCGTCCACGCGCCTCGCTCTCGCCACCGAATTTCCTCCCAGGCGCCCCTGGCGCCTCTGAAGTGCTCTTTATGTTTTGGCGGTGGAGAGAATGCCTGTGAGAGGAAAGCTTTCCTGAGGGCGGAGGTAGATTTTTGTGTTATCTGTTTCTCTTAGAGAAACCCTGTGGGAAAGGGGTAGATTCGGCAGATTGTGATCAACCAGTGTACTGTAACTCTTTAGGGAGTTTGTTAAAATTCAGGACTTCTAATTTTCTTCTGCTAGTAAGGCTACTGACTGACACATCCTGGGAAAAATCAGTTCCTTTCTAAGTTCTTCAACTCCTTTTACTGTACTAGCTGATCTTGACCTAGCTTCTGACGTCTTTTGAAAGTGGGTGAGGTAATATTGCCAAATGTAGGCACCTGTTGAAGTTCAGTACACTAGGTTCTTTCAAGATTATGCCCAATTTTCATCTCCCCTTACTAAATTCCTTGTGTTGGAATTTATCCCCTCTGTGCTATATGCCTCTAACGCTTTGTACTTGTGTTTTACTATTTTATTATAAAATGTGAAAAACGTCTTTCAATTAATTGAGTTTCCTAGCGGACAAAGGACAGAGCTTAATCATTGTGTTCCCCATAACTTTTACAGCAGCAGCTTTATGCGTAGTAGGTGCTCAAACATTTATTGAATTGATTTTTTAAAACTCGAGATATCTTTAAAAGAAGCTCTTTTGTCCCTTAGAATCACAAGGAAAATTTCTGGTATGAGACAAGTTTCTGGAGCAAAGTTGGGAGTACCTGAAAGAGGGAGGATGAGAATGGAATTTATATATGACTTGTTTAAGTGATCATTTTTTTTTTACTTTTTCATATGGCCTTAGTAGTTTTAAAAATCCCTGTGGCTTAAAAAAGGAGTTCTAGAAAAATTTTTGCCCCTATCTTTTCTTGGACTTTTCATTCTTGGACTTTCATTTATGTATTTATGCAAAAAATACTGACTAGGCACGTTAAATGTGCCAAACCTACTGTTAATACAGGGATTTGGATAACACAAGTCTCTACCTTCCTGGAGCTTGCAGTCTAATGGAACAGCCAGATAACTAACAAACAATTGTAATGTATTATAACTGCTATGGAAAAGGAAGAGTGTTCTGTGGTTGAACATGGAAAAGGCATCTAAGTTGGTTTTGGGAGATCACGGAAGTCTTCTCAAAAGAAATGAGATCTAAGCTGACAGTGAGATCTAGTAGCAAGGAACTCTCAGTTATATACCTTTTTAGGTATGATTTAGAAATTTGTTTACTTTCACTTTTAGGAGAGTGATGATACAGTATATGAAGTTGCAGGTTAGATTAAGCAAAATATTTTCTATTCATTGCACAAAGCAAAGTCTAGTCATTGAAATAAAATGCGAAAAATATAACATGCTCTGAATTTTCTATCATGAGATGTTTTTTCTCTTACTCCTCTAATTTGTTTTAAAAAATAATTTTCTCAGACCACTCTGCAGAAGGAATGCAACTATTAAAATGAAGCTAGGAACATGATTTGAAGGACAGAGATGGTTGGGGAAATTTTCCTTAAAGGATATGTAGTTTGAGAAATAGTTTTCCCAAGGGAGAAAAAAAAATAAAATTTGGTCAGTTTTCCAACTATTACATTGAATTTTAATGTGGGCAAAGAATATAAAGTGGATTTGAAAGTCTACTTAATATTAGTAGGCCTCTAGTCTCTGCTTTGGTACTGTACTGAAAAATTAATTGATTTATTATTGTACTCTTAATTGAATTCTAAACTTGGCATTGTTCTACAAGATGGGTTGCTTTGCTTAACTGACAAGGAAAAGAAATACAAAAAAGTTTTTGTAATTGTAATTTTATAGTGTTTTAGGAATTTTAATTTGGAGTAATGAAGTTTCTCCTAAAGTTTTAATATCTTCAGAAATATTAATCCTAGATTATTTTTGCTATTATAATTAGTATGCTAATTATATTAAAGAAGCCATAGTTCCTAAATGCTACACTGTACTACATTGTTCTAAAACTTTTTAATTATGTTTATACCATATATCCAGCACTATGCTAAGCCTGCAAAGTGCATTATTTCATTCATGAGTATCCGAAAATAAAATCCAAACCCAATGCTGTCGAGTCGATTATGACTCATAGCAGACCCTATAGGACAGAGTAGCACTGCCCCATAGGGTTTTCAAGGAGGGCCTGGTGGATTTGAACTGCCGACCTTTTGGTTAGCAGCCGTAGCTCTTAACCACTACACCACCAGGGTTTATTCACGAGTATAAGTACTATTATTATTGCTGTTTATAGAAAGGAAGCTCTGACACTTAGTGAAGATAGGTCAGTTGCCTTAAGTCACACAGCTAATAAATAGCATAACTGGATTTTTAATCAGGGTTTCTTAACTTCAGAATTATTGACATTTTGGGATGGATTATTCTTTCCTGTGGGGGACTGTCCTTTGCATTGTAGGATGTTCAACAGCATCTCTGGCCTTTACACCCTAATGCTAGTAGTACCCCCCACTGCTACCAATTATGAAGACCAAAAATATTTCCAAACATTGCCAAATGTCACCTGGGGGCAAAGTAACTCCTGGTTTTTAATCAGTATGTGTCCGACTCTAGACTAGTGCCCTAGTTCCTAAATGCTACACTGTACTAAATGGTAAAAGTTTTCAATAATGTATTTACTTCTTATACATACATACCAGTTGCTGTTCAGCAGACTCTAACTCATGGCCATTCCATGTGTGTCAGAGGAGAACTGTGCTCCATAGGGTTTTCAATCACTGATTTTTCAGAAGTAGATCGCCAGGCTGTTCTTCCAGGGTGCCTCTGGGTGGACTTGAACTGCCAACTTTTCCATTAGCAGCCAAGCACATTAACTATTTGCACCACCCAGGGATTATATTTACTTTTTTAAAAAAAAGAAAAACCAAACCCGTTGGTGTCGAGTTGATTCCAACTCATAGCGACCCTAGAGGACAGAGTAGAACTGCTCCATAGGGTTTCCAAGGAGCACTTGGTGGATTCCAGCTGCCTACATTTTGGTTACAGGCATAGCTCTTAACCACTACGCCACCAGGGTTTCATATTTACTTCTTAGGAGTTCAAAAATAACTTTAAGAAATGGAAATCTTGTTCAAATAGCTTTATACTTAATTGCCTTAATCGTCCAGACCAAATAATTCAGTATACTTCATTTATTCACACTGATAATAGATATCATATTTTAGGTACTTACTAGGTGGTAGAGCCCTGGTGGCACAGTAGTTATGAGCTATGTCTGCTAACGAAAGGTCTGCAGTTCAAATCCACCAGCCGCCCCTCAGAAACCCTATGGGACAGTTCTGCTCTGTCCTTTGGGGTCGCTATGAGTCTGAATCAACTCGACAGCACTGGGTTTGGTTTGGTTTTTTGTTGACTAGGTGGCAGTTGTTGTACAACCTACCTTATTACTGGTGATAAACAGTTGTTCAGATACTACAGTAGAGAGTAAAATTTATGAAATGATATAGACAGAGTATCTTATACAGTGTTTCCTCTGTACTGAACTAAAAATGTAGGCGTAGAGTGTGTAGAGAGAGATGAGCTTTTCTTCTTCAACCTAGACTCCCTAATGTATGTCCTATTTATTTCTTCCTTTCTGGTGTGTTTCTCCTTTTAGGATGTTTGCAGTGTTTCTTCATCTACCTTTCTGCTTCACCACAGAATGAGCTGTATTCCCCTCTCTTTCATTTTGCCCCAGCTCTCTGAAGGATAGACTGGACTTGAAGCAGGTGTTACATCTAACCAAGCAGACAGCAGGGAGCTCCAAGAAAGCAGGTTGTCCATTGCACAGTTAAACTGCCTCTCTTCCCCAGTAGTTGAGGTTTGGTTAATCAACTTACCCCTGATTCCTTTTAGAGGAAGAGGGTTGATTCTTGGTGCTGCTGGCCTTTGACCAGCTGAGTTCAACAGGGATTTAAAACTGATAAGAACTTAGCTACACATTCTTGTAAGGGCAAAAGATGACATTTGATACAATTAATTGTTCAGCAGTCTTAGGTGACAACAATGAAAAGTACTGTGGTTGTGTGACAAATTACTTCTTTGCTCCTTTTGTGATATATATGTGTGTATAAGCCAGATCCTAAATATGCTGTTGGATAACCTCAAATTAGTTTCAGAATATGTCCCATCATTTTCATCTCCTTCATTATTGGATTACTAACAGATATCATTACGCCATGCACAAAGTTTCATCAAGTCTGTTGTAGGTGAAGTAGGAAACAGAATCAGGATATCTAATTATTTTTAGGTGGATTGGCTGACTGTGGGCCCTTTGTGACATTCATCTTGAAAGTAAACCAAAGGTCTGTCTGTAAAGCATTGATTATGTTTTCTTGGGAGATCTAGATCAGAGCTGCCACATGGTTTCTTGAGCATTGCTTATGAATTAGATTTAATATTACAATAGTAAGGCATTACCTAGAAGATGGTCTACTATCACTAAAGCAATTTTAGTTATAGAGGTGGTATAGCATACTGCTAAGGATGCCTGATGGCGAAGTGGTTAAGTGCTTGCCTGCTAACCAAAAGGTCAACGGTTCTAACCTACTGGCCGCTCCTCAGAAGAAAGATGTGGCAATCTGCTTCTGTAAGGATTACAGCCTTGGAAGCCCTATGGGGCAGTTCTACTCTGTCCTATAGGGTCACTATGAGTGGGAATCAACTCGACAGCAGCGGGTATAGCATAGTGCTTAGGAGTAGGGGCTCCAGAGCCAGACTACCTGAGTTCAGATCCTAGCCCCAAGTCCTTGGGAAGTTTATAATCTCAAATATAAAATGGGCATAATGATTCTAATTACCTGATAGGGGAGTTGTGAGGATTGAATAAGTTTATTTATGTAAAGCATTTTGAGCAACATTAACTTCTCATCTATAAAGTGAGCATAATCCCATCACCTCATAGGGTAGTTTTGAAAATTAAATGAGTTAAATTATATAAAGTGTTTAGAACAGTGCCTGGCAGAAAGTGAGAACTCACTGATTTCATTTGCTCACTTCTGAAGAATCTTTTCTAATTCCATTTTGCCTTTCTTAAAGTTCACAGACCAGAATTGCACATAATACTCTAGGTGCAAATACGCAATATACAGGAATGGATGAATGAGTAATTTGTCTCATTACAAAATTAATTCATGCTTATTATAGGAAGTTCAGTAAATATGTACCAGCAAAAGAACCAAAAGGTTAATGCTGATTACCTGTACTCCTATTCAAATTATAACTATTCTGATACATATAGCCTTAAACTTTCTATACATATATATTTCTGTGTATATATATTTGTTGTTTTTAGTGGTCATTGAGTCCACCCCCAACTCATGGCAGCCCTGTGCACAACAGAATGAAATGCTACCAGGTCCTGTACCATTCTCACGATTCGTTGCACGTTGGGCCATTGTGATTCATAGGGTTTCCATTGGCTGATTTTTAGAAATAGATTACCAGGCCTTTCTTCCTAGCCTATCTTAGTCTTGAAGCTCTGCTGAAGCCTATTCGACATCAGAACAACACACAAGCCTCCACACTGACAGCTGGGTGGTGGCTGTGCATGAGGTACATTGGCTAGCGATCAAACCCAGGTCTACTACGCAGAATTTGAGAGTGCTACCACTGACCACAAATGCCCACGTGTTTTAGTAAATAATGAGTAGTACTTTAAGACTATTTCTCTTAATTTTTTTTTCACTTGAGTATATAATGAATATTTTCTCATGTCATTAAGTATTATACAGTATATTAATGGGTGCATAGTATTCTATTATATGGATGTGTATCATGTTTTTTAACCAGTCTTCTATTAGTGAACATTTGTTTTTATTTTTATATACATTTATAATTATATTATTAACATATATGATGTATATGTATACTTAAAACGATGTGCAATTTTTTGGGTAAAATATGCAAAATGTTAAGTTTCTGATACATATTGCCAAGTTGCCTTCTAGAAAGATTGTGCCAGCATTGTGTTCCTAGGAATGGTAATGCTAACTGAAACAAACTGTAAAATGTTGGTTTGCATACCATAATCCCTATTTAAATATGTCCCCAGTGTTATACATTGGCAATCACTGCTTTGTTCTTTGCAAATTCCTGCAATTATAGCATGCTTTTGGCTAGCCGTAGTTTCTTCCAGCTGATGCAGTTGTTAGTCTTTCTCTCAGGTTGCAGGGATGTTTACAGTGCTTATAAAGTCAAAGAACTTGCACCAGCCTTTATCTGACAGCCAGTTTTTACAGTCTGTTTCTTCAGCCAGTCTCTTTAAGGTGCTCACCTGCAGTCTAAAAATTTACATGTAACATCTGTGGCTGTGATTAGTTAGAAACACCACTGTCAGAATCCCACCTTTAGAGATACTGATTAAATTGGTTTGAGAGTAGAGATTAGGCATGAGTAGCTTTTTTAAATTCCCAAGTGATTCTAGTGTTCAGCCAGGATTTAAAATCACTGATCTATGTTGATATTCTTTCTTGGCACTTTAGTTGCATTTTCAACATTGTTTGCGTCCCTCTTATCTACTGTTTTGCGTCAGATCTCTTCAGAACATCACATAATGGCACTGGTGAAACAAACAAATTGGCAAGTGCCATTCAAATTTAGGAAAGGAGGGTACTGTGCACTAGCGCTTATTAGTTGAAAGTGTATAATAGTGTTCACTCTTCTTTACTGGAAGCTTACAAAAACATGTTAGCAGTACTGTTTAGTAAATTCATACTAATGTATATTATAATATTAGCTATTATAAAGTGTTTGATTTATAAAATTGTGTGTATATTTAAACACACACATACATACATACCTAAATGTTAATATAGAAATATTTCTCAAGGGAATGGCATTATAACAAATCACTGCTAGAAGGGCGGTGCTGAACAAGATAAATCTACAAATTTATACTTCTAATGGCCTCTGTCTAACTTCACAGGTTCACTTCATGCTTATTTACCTCCAACCATGTTGAAACTTCCAATTCACCATTTTAAGTATAACTTAAAAAGCAAACAAACAAAAAACACAGTTGCCGTTGAGTCATTTCCAACTCATGGCGACCCCCGGTGTGTCAGAGTAGAACTGTGCTCCATGGGGTTTTCATGGCTGTGATTTTGGAAACAGATTGCTAGCCCTTTTTCTGAGGCACCTCTGAGTAGGTTCGAATCACCAACCTTTCAGTTAGTAGCTGAATTCATAACCATTTATGCCACTCAGGGACTCCTTAAGTATAGTTTAGAATCCTACTATTCTATACTTGTCCATTTGCTCATCTGCCACTTACACACTTTTACCATTGTTCTCTTGTTTTTACTGTTAGTTCAGTGTTTCACTATCTAGAATTTTAGATTTCACTTTGTACTTTTTCAAAGTTAGGCCTCACACCCAGTACCTGAGAGAACCTAGTATAGCCGGACCTTCGTATCTGTGGATTCCACATCCGCGGTTTCCACCGACCATGATCGAAAATATTCGAGGAAAAAAAAAGAAAGTTCCAAAAAGTAAAACTTGAATTTGCCACATGCCAAGTACTACGCTGAATCCATGCGAATGAAGTGATGTGTAGCCGTCCCCTCATGTAATCTCCACCTTTTCACAGATACTCAGCCTCTCTCCAGCACTCATGGTTTGAGTATTGTTCGCCTTGCATCTTGTCATTATTTGGTAAACAATACAGTATAATAACAGCTATTTACATAACATTTACATTGTATTAGATAGTATAAGTAATGTAGAGATGATTTAAAGTATACATATAAGGGGATGTTCATAGGTTATATGCAGATACTGTACCATTTTATATGAGGGACTTGAGCATCCTCAGATTTTGATATCCCCGAGGGTCCTGTAACCAATCCTCGAAGGATACCAAGGGACGACTATATAGACTTCTTTCTATTTAGACATTTAATTATTAAACACCTGCCAAAGGAAGATTGTTTTCTATATTTCAATCCAAAATAAATAATTCCAAAATAAAATAATTCCTTTCTATTACATGGCAAAAGATTTTTGTTTTCAATATGTGGAACCATAGAAATGATAATTGATATATGAATATTTAATATATATTTGCTTCCCATTCTTCACATACTTCTTTTCCCCTTTGAATATAGTAGGTTAGTGACATGATTTTCTCCTTTTGGAATGACACTGCAATCTCTACATTAAGCATTTTTTCTTTAAATTGTAAAATCACTTGGAATGATTTAGAAAAATACTGCCTATAATCCTGTCATCTGAATGTTACTATTTTCATTTTGCATGCATATATCCCTCACTCTCAAAACTTTTGCTATCCAAACTCAGGAACCGATTTGATTCAGATAATATTTTGGATCAATCCCTTGCTACCTGAATTCCTGTTATTTGATGATCGAAACTCAGGAATCAAATAGATTCAACACAGTGTCTCTCCGTGTTCAGACTTGCTAGCTAAACTCTTTGTAAGCAAACTTTGGGAACCAAAATAGATTTATGCAGGAAAGGAAATTTGACTTTGCAGTCTTTCTCCTTACTCTTCTCATTTTTACTTAATTGCAATTAAAATATTCAAAACAATTTGCAATTATGAGTGCACACACTTAGTTTTGTGTAAATGCGCTGTATGGCAACAGTTTGTGGAAGATTCTGTTTGATTGTCAAGCATAAAAATGAGATTCATCTGTGTGTCGTTCCCAGGATTTTCCCCTGAGTATAGTGCATGCTGTGCTCTTGTATGCCAGTAACTGTGCAAGTGAAATGAGTTAGGAGGAGGGCACTGACTGAGTAGTGGAAAGAGCACTGGATTGAAAGCTAAGAGTGACTTAAATGTAGTTGAGGTATACTGTTTGGCTTCTTGGTAAATAACTAATGTAATTTTCTTGAAGAACTATGGGCTACATCTTCCTTTTGGTCTAGAAGTAGACTTTTGTTTTTTTGTAATGAATCTTTTAAAACATTTTAAAATGAATTCTATTAATCTGTAAATGAAGAACGTTTTTCATGTCGTGTCTTCATAATATCATGGTGCTTCTCCCTAACCGATATGGCTTTCTTTTGGTGGAAAATTCTTAAATGAAGATATCTTCTTTCAGTCTGGCCGGGACCTTCAACAGTATCAGAGTCAGGCTAAGCAACTCTTTCGAAAGTTGAATGAACAGTCCCCTACCAGATGTACCTTGGAAGCAGGAGCTATGACTTTTCAGTGAGTATAATCTTGATCTCTTTATGATCATTTAAATGTGAAATGTAGTACTATAAGTAACTTCTGATCAGAATGGTAGTAATTTTTTTCTTTAGTAAATGTAACTTTAAAAATATAGTCTCATCATAAAGTAACTCCCGTGACTCTAATTCTACAAAACTGAAATCTTAGTTTGTTTATTCAGCATACTTACAGTAGTTCACTCTCCTAAATGAACATGTCTAGCGAATGCTGTACTCATCATGTAATAATAGAAGCATCTTGGAGCCAAGCACTTGTAGGTTAATATCCTTGCTAACATTTGGTAGCAATGTAACTGAGCAACTCACATAATTTCTCCAAGCCTCAGTTTCCTCTGTAACATAGGGAAAATAATCAGAGTTTTGTGAGGACTATCAGGAAATCCATGCACATCACTTAGCTTCTTGCCTGACACATACGGAATAGTCAATAAGTGTTACTTATTATTTAGAAAAAAGAAAATTATAAAAGATAATTTAAGACTATCTCAGTCAGTGGGTACAGACAATGCCTACGACAGAGAAGAATCAAAGGAACTCTTGGGTTTCAAATTATCTGCAAATATTGGCATTAAATACGGGTCAAGTTTGAAAGTGATGAAGCCAGAAGGATTAAAAAGGAAAAGAGTACTGGAGGATCAGAGGGAAATAAAAAAGGATTAGCTAAATCCTTTATATTTTAGGAATACAGATGCTAGGTTAATATAGATGAGATAGGAACTTGCTTTGTTTAATTAAAAAAAAACGCCTCCCCTCCTCCAAAAAACAAATGAGTATACCAAACAAACAAAACCCTCACCTATTGGTTAAGAAAATAGTGGACATTAAATTTCATAAGGTATTGATTTGTTTAGTGTCTGAAACAGTTTATATTAATCTAATTTTCAATGCCAAAAAATATTGTAGGTGCTTAATTATATAGTATCTTCACCTCTACCTTGGATTAGGGAGCAAAAGTTCTAGAAAAGTTCTCATGGAATTGAGAAGAGTTTTTCTTTTGCCTGGTTCCTTTGGGATCTTCATAATCTCACCCCATCCTTTATTTCCATCCAGGAGCTATCTGTTAAAGGTTTATTCTTTGCCAGATCTTAAAGTAAGTCCTGCCTTTAATGTCCATACCTTTTAATGAGCTTATTCTCTAATTTGCAGAGAAAGTCACATAAACAAACAAATATAATACCTCAGGGCAAGAAGTACTATAATTAAAATATGAGTTAAATGCTTTGGGAGCAGAGAGATGGAAGCAATAAATTCCCATTTGTGGGTGGTAAGTTTGAGGAAAGGGGATAGAGAGTGGGAGAATACAGAAGTATCACAGAAGAAATTACAGTAGAGTTGAGCATTTGAAAATAAAGAGGCTTTCTCCAAGTCCATAAAGGAGCATTACAATTAGAAAAAACAACATAAGCAGAAATCCGTGAGGACGTAAAAGAAGCTTGCTTGTTGGAGAACAGCATGTCATTTGGTGTATTAGGATATGTGATGGAATGTAGCCTACGCTTGTTGTGAAGGGTTACAAATACTATATCAAGGACTATGATTTTGTTTTATAGGTATTAAGGAACCCCCTAGAGTTTTGAAGGGGAGTAATATAGTCAGATTTACTTTTAGGAGTAAAACTGACAACATTATAGGAGGTAGTCTAGACTTAAGGTAAGGAGACTGGTTAATTGAGGTGCCCAAGCAAGAGATAGGACAGCAGAACTGTTTAGTTTTTGTAAAGGGCCAAAGAGATCATAGAATATAGTGATCTTTAAACCATGCTCTGTGGAGCCCTGTGATGCCTCAGGAGCCACCATAGAGAGGCCAGAAATGTAAAGAGTACTTTGGCTAAAAAGAAGTTTGAAAAGCCACTGAGTAGCCTAAACTCTTTCCTAAGAATATCTCAGACATGTCATATACCTCCTTCCCAAGTGCTGTGGAGCTCACTGTCACAAGAGGAGGTCTGCTCTGTTCTGGATAGCCTTCAGCTAATACAGAGTTCTCTTCCCCTGGAAATTAGGGAGTGTGATGAGTCCTGAGGTCATTGTTTTCTGTACCCAGTAAATATTGTGCCATTAACCTCCAGCTTTTAGGTATGTCTTACTTTCCTAGGGCTGTTGTAACAAAATGCCACACAGTGAGTAGCTTAAAGAAGAGAAATTTATTGTCTCACAGTTTTGGAGGCTAGAAGTCCAAATCAGGGTATTTGCCGTATTGATTCCTTCTGAGAGCTCTGAGAGAAACTGTTCTATGCCTCTCTTTTAGCTTCTGATGGTACCTGGCAATCCTGGCTTTCAGCTGCCTCTGCAGTCGCATGGCCATCCTTCTGTCTGACTCTCTGTGTCAATTCTCTTTTATAAGACACAACTCAGGTGGGATTAGGACCCATTCTACTCCAGTATGACCTTACATTAATAGATACTGTCTTCAATGACCCTATTTCCAAAAAGGTCATGTTCACAAATGGCAGGTGTTAGTACTTCAACATATCCTTTTGGGGGACACAATTCAATCCATAACAGTATCCACGAAAATTTTCAGTTCCGCTGATTTTCTTTATGGTTAGAAGGAGTTTAAATATGTATATACTAGTCTACCATCTACATAGTCAAAGGGTAGATGGAGTTGTAATTCAGAGTTTTCAAGAAATAGTCTTAGATACTAAAATATTTTAGTTAAGGAATTGTGTAAATGAATAAACAGGTATAATAAACATGTCTAAATACTCTGGAATATAATGAAAGATGCTTGCTTTCTGATTCTAAGCATTTGTGATGTGAAATTGATTTTCTGATTTAGCCAGCCTCAAAAGGCTTAGGCTTGATATTTTCAAAAGTTTGTATGGTACTGAGAGTCTGCTTCAAACTGTTAGAGGTACTGTTACTCTAAAAACAACTCTTTTTTTGCTTTTTTGTCTCTCTAGCTACATTATTGAGCAGGGTGTGTGTTATTTGGTTTTGTGTGAAGCTGCCTTCCCTAAGAAGTTGGCTTTTGCCTACCTAGAAGATTTGCACTCAGAGTTTGATGAACAGCATGGGAAGAAGGTGCCCACTGTGTCTAGACCCTATTCCTTTATTGAGTTTGGTAAGTTTTTGCTTTCCGCTTCCTTATCACGGGATCAAACAATATGGAGAAGCTATTTGTTAGACTGATATAATTTTGACACATTTTTAGTGAGGTTTACTTACTGACGTTTTAGATTCTACTGCCTCTCCCATTGTACCTCTTTATGTCCTTTTGCATGAATGAGGATTCGTTCTTATAAGTGACTTTCTGTAGTTTTTTTTTTTATCTTTTCCCCATGGAACTTGCTGTCCTTTACCCTTTTTTGTTGTTTAATTCTTCATTAGAGTTATGTGTGGCAAGGGTGTGTGCCTAAAGATCTACTTGATTGGCATATAAATTGCTAAGGTCTTTTTTTCCCCAACCCACAGACAGATAGATGCACACACATGCTGCATACAGACACTCATACACACATTCATTCACAGTAAGGGTCGTTTTATGGAGATCAGAATTTGGAGTTTAGAAATTTCAGACAGAATGGTGTGGTTTTTTTTTTCGTTTTTTGTTTTTAACTAGAATATGATCCTCTAATTAAAAACAAGAGTACTAGAAGGTATATGGTATTGGAGAGAAACATGCTACATGCAGAAATATGTGGGTGTCCATATTATAGAATTATAGAAAGACTCGTCACTGATCAGACCTGGTGAAATATTTGGTGGCAGTAGATCAAACGAAATGTCCTAAGTACAGGAAGTGAGGACAAATAGGATCAGGCTACATTGCTGGAATTTTTAGTTAAAAGAGAAATTTGTTTCACTCTCAAAATTTCTGAAGTGTTTCCAGTTTGCTAGATTAGAGGGTCATTTTGCTTTTTAGAAATAGAGAAAATATAGCAAAAGAAATCCAGTGTTCTATGACTACAAATTCTCTCCAAGTAATAATCTATATAATGTCTGGTTTTCCAAATTTTAGTTTGTAGAAAAAAAAAAAATTCCAATACCCCTTCCCCCTCCCCTGCAAAAAATTAAGACTGATGTATCAGGGCCACAGAGGAAATAGATAGTACACTCAGATTAGCTTAAGGGACTGTATACAAAGGTATAAATAGGTTATAAGGGGACTCCAAGGCCAGTAACGTGGTAGTTATTACCATCCGTAGGCCTGAAGGAATGAGGAGAAGGAGCAGATTCTGGAACTGGGAAGGAAAAAATTTATAGAGAAGGCCAACTCAAGAGGAGCAATAACTTTGGTAGAGGGATACTTCCAGCCCAAGGTGATTTCTCAGGGAGGAGCTAGAAGAATAAACACCCTGACATAATTCTCTATTCCCTTTCTTCCATACTATTGGGGTTCTCTGTTGCCTGAACCTAACTGAAGCCTAGAAGGCAAAGAGCCCATTGATGTAGTCCATTACAGGCCAGCTTCCCAAGGCAGAGAGCAGGCTCAGAAGGGTGAAGAGGAGCTCTAAAGAGAGAAATGAAAAGTATATAGCACATGTAATTTAAGATTTTTGCAAAATGTTGAAAATATAATCTTCAGTAGTAAGCCATTTTTCTTACAGTTTTGAGAAATACAGGGCTAAAGATGGAAGTGACTGCAATTTTATAGAGATATTTTGAGAGACTCCCTAGCTCATGTTTGCCTTACCTGAAGTTTAAGAACGGGTGAAATATGGGATGTGTGCAGAAGAAAAGACTTTAAGACAGTGGTTTTTAACCTTTTAATGATCGTGTAACTCTTACCATGTTAGGCTGTAAGGTTGCTAGATTACTGCCAGCATCCTTTCATTCAGGGAATATATAGAGTTAAGTAATAAAACTCTAAGACGGCCTCAGAATACAGTTTGAAAATTTCTGCTTTCAGGAGAGTTTGCTATACCAAAACCCGTTGCTGTCAAGTCAATTCCAACTCATAGCAGCCCTATAGTACAGAGTAGAACTGCCCCATAGAGTTTCCAAGGAGCGCCTGGTGGATTCGAACTGCCGACGTTTTGGTTAGCAGCCGTAGCACTTAACTACTACACGAAGTTTGCTATAGTATGTCTTAATTTCTCTAAGGATCCTGATGGCAAATACTTATAATTCAGAGATGTGCAAAGGACATTTCCCTTGAATGGTCATCTAGTTATTTGTTTATGTGCTACAAATGAAGAAATTAAAGCCCGGATTTTGATGCTCACCCAAGGGCTTGGTTAACCATGGACATTGGCAAATCTAGGACCAAACTCAGAATTTCCAGTTCCCTCCTTCAGTACTTTGATGGGCATGAAAGAAGTTGTTAATGGCCATTTTCTTCTTCATTCTAGATACCTACATTCAGAAAACCAAAAAACTCTACATTGACAGTCGTGCTCGGAGAAACCTTGGCTCCATCAACACTGAATTGCAAGATGTGCAGAGGATCATGGTGGCCAATATTGAAGAAGTGTTACAACGGGGAGAGGCACTCTCAGGTATCTCAAACCAATAAGAGTCTGAGGAAGAAGTGGTTTCATTCCATGATGCAAGGATAGCTCTTCTGGGGGTACTTTTGTGCTGTGAGAGTGTAGCGCTGTTAAGAATTCATCTCTTAGAAATAGATTACATTAAAAATCATCTACTATATATTTTTTCCCTGGTATGATTAGTTTTTGTTGACTTGGAGCAATGTAAAGGACTTATACATAACAGAAGCAATCACTGTTTCCAAGGTATTTACAAAATTAAGTAAATTATGTACAGAAACACTTGTACAAGTTAAGGAAAGCGAAAAGAAGAATGAAGAAATTGTCAAAGATTTATTGCAGTGGTTTCCTGAGTAGCCTCTTTGAGAAACTTTATTGCTGCCAGATGGATCTTTGTAAATGCCACATTCGTCAGAGCGTTCCTCTGCTGAATAACTTTTAAAATCTGTGACTACAAGATAAAATCCAGTCTGATCTCAACTTCTCATTCATTCATTCATGGTTGAGTGCTCGTTATGTGCAAGGCATTGTGCTTTATTGAGTGTTCACAAACATTCTATCTTAGCCAGGTCAGCTTCCTCACCATCCTTAATGATCTTTTCTCACCTTATGCTGGTCAAGAGCTGCCTCCTCAAAGAAACCTTCCCTGATCCTTACACCCCACATCTCTTCAATCTCTTCTGTCCTTTAAACTCTTAACAGCACTTAGCTACATGATGTTTTTTAGCACATAATCATATGTGTGTGTGTATATATGTGTGTATGGATGTATATATAAATATGTGTGTATGTTTTACCTGTTTAATGTGGTTATGCAAGCTTTTTTAAGGTAGTGTTTATCTGTCTCATATCTGTTTCATATACATCTTTTATATCTCTCACAGTAATAGTCACAAATAGATACCATAATGAGTATTTCTTGAATTCAACCTTACTGCATAGTTCATTAGTAAATGGAGTTTTCTTTATTATAAACTGCAAGCTTTAACCTTCATGTTGGTAATCAGCAGTTATCCCAGCATATAGCTTCACACTCTGTGAACGTCAGTTTGGGTTGTGTGAGTCCATGTAAATTTTCATTATAACAGATTTAAAGCTTCTACCTGATGTAAAGTAGACCAGCATAGGGATTTCTCTTTAATCTAAAATATATATCTTGGTCAGTTAATCAACAATGTAAAGGATTCTCTTCTAGTGCCTTGCTACTTGCAACAAAGCTGATATGCTGATTGACAAAGAAGATATGTCTACCCTTAAGTAGCTTGGTCTTGCTGGGATGATAAGTAACATTCTCACAGAGTAATTAATAGACAGTATAAGGGAATAAACATCTATTGAGCACTTACTTTGTGCTAGGCAATATGCTAGGGGTACTTTACATCTATTTTATTTAATCTTTATAATAATTCCATGAGAAGTCGGTGGTATCAGACCAGTTTTACAGATGAAGTAGAGGCTCAGAAGTTAAGTAGCTTACTAAGAGCCACACTTCTAGTACCCTGCATAACCTGTTGGCCTCCACAGTCTTTATCCATCTTCAATGTATGATAGTTTTAAATGGATATTTAGACAATAAGATCTGTAAAAATGTAGAGGGAAGTAGATAAATGTGAAGTGAATGGGAAAGATTTCCTAAAATTAGATAGATTAGGAAGGAGTGAGAATAGTATTTTAAGTGAAGGGAAAAACATATTTGAAGGGCATTGAGGACATTAATCAACTTCAGGGAATGTTTTCTTCCTCTTTAAGCTTTTTCACAATAAGAATTCATCTTTTATGCCTTCTCTTTCTAATTTCTGATGTTTTAGAGTTAGTCTACTTTCCATATAAGACTGAAGAGTAGTTCTTGTTGGTTTTTTCAGCAAGATCAAATTATGTCCTTTTTTACTACCTAAATAAACCAATTCCTTTTAAGCTGTGGTTGTTTTTGTTTTGTTTTTTCCATTCTAAGGTGTAAACTATAAACTCTACAAAGGCAGGGATCATATATATGCTTTGATCACCATTGTGTCCTCTCGTACTTTGAAAGGTGCCTATAACATAAATATTTGCTAAATGACTTTTCCAAGCAATAGCTGTGTCTTTATGATTTCACCTGTTTCAGAATGTTCCTCTGTAGAGGAATTATCTTAACTATTACTTATTTTCTGTGATCTCATAATTATTCTTCTGCCCAGTTATTCTCAGCAGATTTAAATTCAAGCAAACATTTATAGAGCACTGACTCAAGCCCTGTTCTAGACACTGTGGATATAACAGTGAACACAGTAATTAAAAACCCCTGTCAACTGGAGTATACATTCTAGTAGATTGGCTAGAAAGATTCCTTGCAGCATTGTTACGTTATTCTCACCCCCTGACTGTTTTCTTATGTGACTAGGTGTTTTTCTTACTCATAAGACCAGCTGCCAATTTAAGAGTGGCTGCCATGCCTATGATGTTAAATAATAGTACATTTCCCAGTCAAAACCAACCTCTATTAAGCAACTCCAGATATTCCAAAAGCATTATCTAAGGAAGAACAAACAAATTCAGATTGCAAAATAGTTTTTCAAAAATTTAAAGAAGTGAAAAGTTTGATCACAATCCATTTATGTCAAACCGAGAGTTGTTCTTGTTTTTAAAATCTGCCTGTATTTATGATGGAAAAGTTAACAACAGATGCCGATTTTCCTATATCTGTTCAAATGTAATTTCTGATAGCTTTACCTTCATAATAGTCTTTACTATGTGGAGATTCTTAAAAATTTGGTAGCAGCCACCACTGAGGTTTAGCTTAATACTCAGTATCTGGTCAATTGAATTTTCTGCTTACCTGAGTTTTATCTTAATGGATTATCATTTCTTAAAATATGAGAGATTATTAGACCATTAAAAGATTGTGAAGATGATAACAATTATTATTATAATAATATCAGCTAACATTTATCAAGTGTTTACTGCATACGGACATTGTGTTCAGTTTACATGCATCCTTACATATCTACACTCCTAAGATGTAGCTTTGTTATTATCCCCATTTTATAGATGGAGAAACTGGGTCTTAGAGAGGATAAGTGACTTGACTGGTGCAGGTGATACTTGAATCAAAGAGTGTCTGACACCAGAGTCTGTGGTCCTATACAGCCTTGAGAATTTGAACATAATTTGGTCTGATAATTTTAAAATGTACTATAGATTTTACAGTACTTCAGATTCATGAGTTAATCAATATGTAACCTTAGCCTTAAAATAAAAATGATAAATTAAGATTAATAATTGTTTGGATATAGATTTTAAGTTTGATATCATTCCTTGGCATTGGTTTCCTTCTGTTTCTTTGCTTTGCTTGCCTTTTTTCAGTCCTTTTAAAGCAAAGTGCTTAGATGAAACTAAGGAGCCATCAAGGGGAGAATGAAACATAGGAGACAGGTTTTAAGCAGTTTTCAAGAGGAGGGTAGTCAGAGGCACCAGATGATAACTGATACTTACAAAGTGCTTAAGCTTAGTACTTAGGTCCCAACAAGAAACAAGTATTTTCTGAGGTTTAATATTGATAGGATGAAGAAAAGATACATTGTACTACTAAAAAAAAAAAATAATAAAACTTTTGCTTAAATAGTCCTCTATAATTAATTGCCTGTTTGATAGAATGTCACTCATTTTGATTCTTTTTATGTCTTAGTACTTTGATAAAATACTTCCAGGGGCTAATTAATGTTTTCCTTTTTTCCTCTTTGACAGCATTGGATTCAAAGGCTAACAATTTGTCCAGTCTGTCCAAGAAATACCGCCAGGATGCAAAGTACTTGAACATGCGTTCCACTTATGCCAAACTTGCAGCAGTAGCTGTGTTTTTCATCATGTTGATAGTGTATGTGCGGTTCTGGTGGCTGTGAACTAGCAAATCTGGTCCCTGGCAAGGAGAACCTAGAACCCGGCAGGTGTATGTTTTCAGGAAACTGAGCTCACAGGGATGTGTATTAGAATCCACATTAGAACCCACGTGGAACTTCTGCCTCTAAACACCTTGCAAGGAAAGACATGTCCTGAAAATGAAAGGTCACACCTCATTTAATGAAGCTTAACCCTATGTAGAAAGTCTGTCTTGGGGGCAGAGGCTTTCTCTGGGTGCTAAGCCATATATGTTAGGGAACAGTAGATTGTTTCATTTTGTTTTTTCCCTCCCAGCATTTTACATTCTTTAAACAGCACTGACTGGGGCATTCTCATTCTCTAATGGAGCCATCAGTGAGATTTGGCTTAACCAACCTGTGCTAGCAAAATTCTGAAATTCCTTCAGAGAAGACAGCCCTATGGGAAGTTTTTGATTCTAATCAACATTCCTTTTGTTGGTGACATTTCTGATTTTCTATAATCTGAATTTTTGTTGGTCTTTCAAACAAGACTCCTGCATGAAGGTTATTTGCTGTGCTGCACAGAGCTTGTCTTTTGGCCCCTGTAGGAAGTTACCCCTTACTTTCCTTGTATAATATTTGCTTATTGCACAGTTGCTTTAGGATTAAATGAATTATATTATGATGCCTTGAAACTGTATCATAGCACTCCTTAATTAAGAAGCTAAAATGTTTTCTGTCATTTACTTCTTAAACAAAAGACCTAAATTAGTTTGGGACATTCTTAATTTTATTTTTCACCATCTGGTTTATATTAATATAAGAGAGCATATGGATAGCCAGAGGCACCTGGCTGAGTGAGAAGAAAGACCCAGCTCATTAACTACATCTTTGTTCTGCCCCTTCCTCACTTTCCCAACTATGGTTTTCCCATTCTTTGTTTTCTTCCTGCCATAATTTACCAAGATTTAAAAAATTCCTGTTCCCAATAGTTTAATGTCCCATAAACATCGTCTCAGGATATGCTCCAATTTCAAAATGGGAAATGTTCATCTGTGTAATGAATTAAATTTAAAATTTTTGCAGAGCAACTACTCAAACTACTAATACATTTATATGAGCAAGACTTTCAGAGCACCTTGTTCCTGTTTCAGTTTATGGAAATTCTTTAAGAACGCTCTAGAGATAGGTAACTCATTTACAGTGGCTCCTGTTAACTGAATAAAAGTACCTATGATTTTTCCCTTTTTTGCTCAGGGATGATGGGGATTTTCTTTACCTTCTGAGGTAGAATTTCTTAAATGGTGAGAATAAGCCTTTTGAATATTATCACAAGGGTCTACAATATAACCTTTAAGTCCTACACATACTGCAGATATTTCTTTAAATTATATAGGAAAATGAGCCAACTTGTCTCAGCATCTTTGAAAGGAACTTTAACTAGTAAGCAATTTTCTAACTCTAAGGGATCATCAAAGCTACTGCCCTGATTAAAAAATTCTTATTTCCTTATAGCAAGGCAGGGAGAAATGCTTATTATATTCCTGATAATTTACATAACTAGAATAAAAAGATTTCTTTTTCCATGTTAGACCTAAATCTGCCAATTTGAGTTTTGTGCATGAAATACAGTACTTTTTATAGAGAATAAGTGCTTTTAAGTCCTTAAAAGGCTTTGTCTCTAAGTAATAATGTTGGTAATAAAAGCCGCTGAAAGGCTGAAAACCTGAGTAGTGGTACCATAACATTTGGTGCTTCTATAGGAGTGAAGAGTGGCAGCTCATTGAGAGTTGCATGCTGCAACCTAATGGTCAGCAATGAAATAAATACTTCTAGAATGTTCACTTCAGTGTGGAGTTTTGTTATCTGGTTAACTTGCTATATACACGTATTTTTTCTAGGTACATTTCTACCTAATCTCAGTGGGTTAATTAAAAAATGAGAAGTGGTCGGGGAAATGATGAACGAAAGAATAAGAAAATGCTTTAAGATTATGGAGGTAGACAAATGAGAGAACAAGACTATCATAAGGTTCCCATTTTTGTTCTTTATAGGAGATAGTAGGAAGATCTGACTAGATAAAATTTGTCAGCAACCAAACAGGTATCTCAAATAGAATGTGATGAATACTATACAGGTGCATTAAGAAAGGATGCCTAATTCACTTTTGGGAAGGAGTGTGGTGAGGGAAAGCTTTCTAAAGAAGGAGAATAGGACACTTTAGGCAGAGTCAGCATGTGCAAAGGCATGAGTTAAGAGAATGAGGCACATTTTGGGGATTATAATGACTTGGTTCAGCTTAACTCTGAGGATAAACATAGGCAAGTGAGAAGGAAGACATGAGGAAGAAGAACTCAGCCAGTGCATTATCATAAAGGGACTTGTCTGCCATGCTGAGGTGTTTAGAGTACGGTAATGGCTGTGGCAAGGGATGGCATCAGATTAATAGTTTCATCAAACGATTATTTTGGCCATAACATAAAGATACATTAAGGAGGAACAAACTTGGAAGTAGGGGGATGAAACTGAGGACCATCAAAGGCAAAATGAAACATAGAGATTTTAAGCAATTTTCAAAAGTGGTCAGAGGTGCCAGATAATAACTAATACTTAGATAGTGCTTTCTTTGTATTAGGAGCTTATTTAATTCTCACATTGGCTTTTTGAAGTAAGTACTGTTCACACCATTTTATGAATGAAGAAACGTTGCAAAGAGTAGTGCTCTGAGACAGAAGAATTAAGTACTTTGCCCAAAGCCACAGAGCTGGAAAGTAATAGAACTGATTTGAACCTAGGCAGTTTGGCTCCAAAGTCTTTGCTTTTAACCACTAGAGTATACCACCAAGAGGTCTGATTAAGCACCCCAAAAATGTATTTTGAATTTAATAACCAGGAACTTAGTAATACGTATGGAATAATATAGTACCAAAAAAGAAAAAGTATTTTGAATTTAACAACCAGGAATCTAATAATCCAGAGAAGTGGGAACGGAAGCCAGTTTGCAAAGGGTTGAGGACTGTGTGAACCAGTAAGAAGTGAAGACATAACTGCTCTTACAAGTAGTTTTTCTGGTAATTGTGGCACTACATTAAAAAAAAAAAAAAAAGCAATTTGCTGTTGGGTTGGTTCTGACTCATGGCACCCCCACGTGTTTCAGAGTAGAATTGTGCACCATAGGCTTTTCAAGGGCTGTGATCTTTCAGAAGTATTTGCCAGGGCTTGCTTCTGAGGCTCCTCTGGATGGATTCAAACCACCAGCCTTTTGGGTAGTAGCCGAAGGCATAACCATTTGCACCACCCAAGGACTTCATAACATGTTTTAATTAAAAAATTGCACAGGTGTTAAAACTTAGAAATATTTGACATTGTACAAAGTCTAGTTGTTTAAATGTCAAACAGTGCTTGACTTGAAAATCTGATGAAAGGTATTTCTTTGTCACAGAAAAGTATCCATATGTACATGTACGTGAAGCATCACATACTATTTAAGAATATTCAAGGACTCCACAGAGCTCTGTATGACCTACTGGTCCATGGTTCCCCAGTTAAGATCCCCCATTCCATAGGAACTCAAAGGCAAGTACCCAGAAGCTTTGGAAACTATCCAGCTGTGGCAAATTGGAAGAATTTTACAGTTTCAAGTAATTTTATAGGTAAAATATATTCTTGAAAACTTATGTGTACAGTGTTATATATATATATTAAAATATATATATAATAGATTTGCTTTCAGGGACCTGATTCTACAGAAAAAAAAATTTTTTTCTTTGGTCCCAATCCCTCAAAATTAGACTTAAGGATCTTGAAATTCACATTTTCTACTTCTAATTCAGTAGGAAGTCTTGTAAAAGCACGTTAAGGCAAATGGATTCTCATTTCTGCACACACAGGATAACTAAAACATCTCCTAACCTAAATCCCCATTTTACTGGGAGTTTCCATGACTAAGGGCTTGAATGTTGGTGGCTATACAATTGAGGCTTTTGGTTAGTGTGTTTAGCAGAACTGGCTGAGCCCTGTCTGCTTTTTCAGACAGCTCAGCAAAAAGGCAAGCACTGGTGGTAAGGATGTTACTACTTCCGTAATTGCAGTTTAACTAATTAGGACAAATAGCTTCTCATCGTCCTCAAAGAAAAATTGGTAGAGTTTATGGCAGTTTGAGGCACAAGGATAAACTGAATCTGACATCCTATTCTTAATTCATTACTGTCAGGTAAAGTTGACTCAATAATATAAAACTATCTCAAGCAATTTAGTCACTCATTTCTAATAAAGTTTATTTCAAATACTGTAACAATTCATGTTTTAGATTAGAAAAGTTGTTGAGAATTTGATTCCCACGTAGAAATCAAGACTGGACTAATTTTTTTTTCTCCCATAAACTTTTGTTTATTGAGCACTACATACTAGGCACAGAAACCTGGTGGCATAGTGGTTAAGAGCTACGGCTGCTAACCAAAAGGTCGGCAGTTGGAATCTACCAGGTGCTCCTTGGAAACCATATGGGCAGTTCTACTCTGTCCTGTAGGATTGCTATGAGTCAGAATCAACTCGACTTCAATGGGTTGTTTTTTTTTGTTTGTTTGTTTGTTTTATGTACTAGGCATTTTATGTGTTATTACAGTCCTTTTAATCATTTTCCATGCTTGCCCAAGGCCGTGTAGCTAGCAAGTAGAGGTATTTGCATTCAAATCCAGGGCTGCTTGACACCTAACCACTATGCTCAGTAGTGATGTAAACATGTTTGTCTTATCACTGGCATTTCACTTTGTCCTGTCAGATTATTAGTATTCTTATTTTTAAAAAATACATTATTTTTTACAATTTCATTTTATTATTCCAGTTCCTTTTATTTACTTCCATGCCATTTCCCCCTTTATTCCTTTTTTATATTTTCTTTTTTGCTCTTGTGATCTTGTTTGCCAAT
The DNA here is from genome assembly GCA_030035585.1 of Dugong dugon. NCBI lineage: Eukaryota > Metazoa > Chordata > Mammalia > Sirenia > Dugongidae > Dugong > Dugong dugon. The sequence continues at coordinate 162,648,099 of CM057462.1, forward strand.
TCTCATCCTTGATTTGTAATACATCTTTTTTTATTTTATTTGCTCCTTTACTTTTTCATTTGATCTCAACCATTCAACATTTTTTTACATCTGGTTCACTTAAGAGTTTGGCAAGTTTTGTTTTTTGCGGGGGGAGGGGGGTGTTTGTTCTGATTTTGTTTTGACAACTCTTCCCTTTTTTCCTGTAGTCTCTTGCCCATTCTCTTCTCACCTCACTGCCGTTCCTCACTTCTTTTATCCCTTGTTCTTCAGTTCCCTAGCTTCTGATTTACATATCAATTAATGTACTGCTGCAACGTTTCTTCTGTGAATGCGAGCTTCAAAATCAACTGTGTATTATATGTACTCTTTTTTTTTTTTTAAGGCCTTGTTTATCTTATCTTTCACTGATTTTAGAATATACTGTGTTCTCCCATTTTATTCAGCACATATCAGTCAACGCAGATATGCCCCTGTTTTAAAAACCCTTTTATAAAAATTTCAAACATTGCAAGAATTCTTCAAGAAGCAAGCTTCTCTAGTTCGTCTTCTATATCTAGGGCTTCAACTATTACCCATATTACTGGTAACTTCCAAATACACCTGTCTATGCTCAGACTTTAGCTCCAAGCCCAAGTTTTGTGCTACTTATTGGGTATCTCTGAATATCCCACAAATGCTTCAGTACGTCTAGAGCATCTTACTACCTCCATTCCATTCCCCTCAAAGGTAAAACCAGGCCTGTGCTTCTTACTATATTTTCAGATTTTAGGCATCAACTGCCATCCCTTTACCTGAGCTGCAATCACAAATTGCATTTGACTCCTGCTTGCTCCTTTCACCTCTAACTCAACAGTTAACCAAAATCTGTTTTTGATAACCTCCGAAATATTTCTCGTTCATCACTTTCTTTCTATCTTTGTTTTTTTTTTTGCCTTAGTTTCAAGCACTCTTTAACTTGGACTCTTGCAGCAGTCTCCTTACTTGGCACTCAGTACAGTGGCTGATACATTGCAGGTTCTCAGTAAATATTTGCAGAATGAATACATTTAATTACAAAAGATTATGCACAAGTTTTCTTCTATAAGTCATGGACATAATAATTTGAATGGAAAGGAGAAAACAAAGTAGAGTAAAATGGTGTAAGCCTAGTAAGGAATGGGGAAAGAAAGAGGGGCACATAGAATAGACCAAAAATCCATTGCCGTCAAGTCAGTTCCAACTTACAGTGACACTGTTAGGACAGAGTAGAACTGCCCCACAGGGTTTCCAAGGAGCAGCTGGTGGATTCGAACTGCTGACCTTTTGGTTAGCAGCTGAGGTCAACCATTGCGCCACCAAGGCTCCATTAAATAGAAGTCAGAACAAAAGGGCCAACAGGAAGATTATATCAACATATAGTGAACACATTGAAAAAGAGGGAAGAAGGATGATACAGTAGATGAAATTGATTCTCTGGGGGCAGAACAACTGAAGGGTAATAAAGGAGAGAAAATTAAGGCATAGAGACAAATTAGAAGGCACAAAAGTCAAAAATACTGACAGACCTCAGTCTGAGAATGTTCCAGGTGACCATAGAGCCTTCATGCCTATGGCTGATTTTATGTTGTGTGAATAATATTAAATGAGCTTTTCATATCAGGTAAGGAGCCCTGGTGGCACAGTGGTTAATCAGCTGCTAACCGAAAGGTCAACAGTTCGAACCCACCAGCTGCTCCATGGGAGAAAGATGTGGCAGTCTGCTTGCATAAAGATTACAGCCTTGGAAACCCTATGGGGCAGTTCTGCCCTGTCCTACAGGGTTGCTGTAAGTCAGAATTGACCCGACGGTAATGAGTTTGATTTAGTTTCCTATCAGGTAATTACCAGTTTTTCCTCGAAAAGGTGACTCAGTTCGATGATAAACACCGTGACCAATGTATTACACAAGGTAAGACATACATTACCATGCTAAAGAGAAACTGGTTTAAGACTTAGTTTTGACCAACTGATAGAGGTTTACACCTGCCAGACTCTTCCTAGTTATTCCCTTGTAGGTTGTGTAGGCAGTGAGTTTGTTGGACTGGGCATGCAGGGGCAGGCAGTAAAACCTATAAATAGGAGTAAGAACTGAACATCATACCTACTTGTATGCCTTTTGTTTAGCTATTTGCAATAATGTGCACAGTCTGTTTGTTTGCACTCTGAGAATTTTAGAATAAAAATATTTTTGCCTTTCAAATTGGTTTTTCTTTATTTTTTTTTTTTTTTAAATCTTTACACCCTACCTTTCTTTGTCTTTTTCATACTCAGATTTTCCCAGTTGTAGACTTGGGATTTAATCTTGCAAAACTGCTGAAGATTTTTTTTTAATATAAAATAGACACGAAAGAGCTCCCAAGCAGAAGTTTAAGAGCTTCTGCTGTAGCCCATTGACTTGCTCGTGGGATGTATGTAGTTATATTTGTTTTTTGTTGTTTTTGCTATCATAACACTTCAGCCTTGGTAGAATCATACACAAAGCAGCATCTTTATTTTCATCAATGAGTCCAACACTACAGCTTGTAAACGATTCCCACTCGATTGCTAGCCTAACGGTTGGTGGTTCAAACCCACCAAGCAGTACTGTGGAAGATAGGCCTGGTGATCTGCTTCCATTAATATTACAGACAAGAAAACCCTATGGAGCTCACTTCTACTCTTAACACATGAGGTCACCAATGAGTCAGAATCGATTTGACAGCAACTAACAACAGTAGCAACAACAGTGTAAAATGGACATTAGTCAAGTGGAAGTGGAGATTTATGTGAAAATGCAACAGGAATTATGTACATCATATGCAGCAGTGGTTTGTGAAGGTGACTTGATAGAAGGAGCATTGAACTAAGAGTCAGGAGACATGGCTTCCAGGACCAGCTCACAGCTTTTAGCTGTAAGACCTTAGGTAAGTTACTTATGCCTTATGTGCCTCAGTTTCCTCATCTGAAAAATGGGAATGATAACTGCTCTACTTCACTTGGGCTAGTTGAGGATAAAAGAAGGTAGAATGCCATAATAGGCATGAGGATTTTATGAACCATGAAGTGACTTGTAAGTTGTTTATTTTTACTATTCTAACTTCAAGGAAAGCATTTGTGACTAGTACATTCTGCCTGTTCTGGGAACATCCTAGTTGCCTAGATATTTTCCTCTTGATGAGGCATTATCCCTGGTCTGGTTATACTACAGGATTTCGATCCTTTACCCACCCAACCCAGTTGCTGTGCAGTCTGTTCTAACTTACAGCAACCCCATGTGTGTCAGAGTAGAACTGTGCTCCATAGGGTTTTCAATGGCAGATTTTTTTGGTAGCAGGTAGCCAGGCCTTTCTTCCAAGGTGCCTTTAGGTGAACTCAAACTGCCTACCTATCAGTTAGCAGCCAAGCATGTTAATTCACCACTCGGAGACTCTTAGGATCCTTTAGTAGTCATTTTCTCAGACCATGACTTAATGTTTCCAGAAGAGGGCAGCAAAACTACAACCCAAAGGCTCTCTGCATTCCTCAATTAGTGTCTAGTTTTCCCTTGAGAGGAAAACAACTATATTTAAAGAAAACAGACTTTAAAAAATGATGGCCTTTAGGTGACTGAAGCAAATCCCATTATAATAAGTACCTTAACATTCAGTCATTTCAAATAATATTTTGCCTTTTCTGAATCCTCTGAAGAAAATAATTTGGGCTGTTTCTTTAATCTCATTTTAGTGATTTGACCTATAGCGCCAGAACCCCCTACCCATGTTTTTCCATTTAACCCTAGATTTTTAGATCTCATTTAGCACCAGTTTTTAAATTAAAAAAATTTGTTTTCTAAGAAGAAAATAAGGTGTTCAGGTCTGATTCTTTCAATTTAAGGTACCTCACTAAGTGGAAGGAGTCCCCAGGTCGTGCAAACAGCTAATGCACTTGGCTAATGGAAAGGTTGGTAGTTCAAGTCCACTCAGAGACATCTCGGAAGAAAGGCCTAGCAAACTACTTACAAAAAAATCAGTCATTGAAAACTATTAAGCACAGTTTTACTCTGACACACGTGGCGTCACCATGCGTCAGAACTGACATGACAGCAACTGGTTTAACTAAGTGGCAAGAATGACTACCAACAGTGAGTGTCTAAAAATGTCTGTCATTTGGAGCAAATGTTATCTATAATCTTTCTCATTTTTTGCCTCATTATTAAAATTCATTTAAAAATATCTGATGCCTTTACACCTTTAATCAATGACTTTTTGTTATGACATCAGCAGATAACATTTAAATAGTGCTTAATAGCATATGGAAGGAGCCCTGGTGATGCAATGGTTAAACACTGGGCTGCTAACTGAAAAGTCAGTGGTTTGAACCCACCAGCCACTCTATGGGAGAAAGATGTGGCAGTCTGCTTCCATAAGATTATAACCTTGGAAACCCTATGGGGCAGTTCTACTCTATGCTTTTGCTATAGGGTTGCTATGAGTCAGAACCGATTCCACATGGAATAGCATATGGAGTCCCTGGGTAGCACAAATGGTTAAGCACTAGGTTATTAACACAAAGACTGGTGGTTCAAATCCACCCAGAGGTACCTCATAAAAAAGTCCTGGTGATCTTCTTCCAAAGGATCACAGCCACTGAAAACTATGGAGCACAGTTCTATTCTGACATACATGGGGTTACTGTGAGTTGGAATTAACTCAACGTGGCAACTGGTCTGGTTTTTTTGGCTTAATACACGTAAGGTGCTTTCACATACATGGGTTTCACCTGGTCCTCACCATAACCCTATGAGGTTGGTAGCCACTACCCCCATTTTACAGATAAATTTTCTCATCTATAATCAGAATAATTGTTCTTTGCTTGAAGAGAAAATGCAAGGGGATGTCCCATATGCCAGTAGTGTCCCAGAAGGTAGGTATTTCCCCCCTCCTAATAAGTGCTAAGGGAGCCCTGGTTGCACAATGTTTAAGGCGCTCAGTTGCTAACCAAAAGGTTGGTGGTTCAAACCCACCAGCTGCTTTGGAGTAGAAAGATGTGGCAGTCTGCTTCAGTAAAGATTTACAGCCTTGGAAACCCTATGGGGCAGTTCTGCTCTGTCCTATAGGGTCACTATGAGTTGGAATGGACTTGATGGCAGTGGGTTTGGTTTTTTGTTTGTTTGTTTTTGGTTAATAAGTGCTAGAAGAGCCAATTCTGAATCTGATGCTTCTTCTGTCTACTTGATTACAACAAGAGATGAGACAGGAAAGTTTTCCATTATAGTTCTTCAATTCCTTCTACTTTTGCCAGTTCAATTCTGGCTCTGCTCTTTTGGGGGAGAAAAAAAAAACCTACCCTCTTTCTCATTCCACCCCCTCTACTGCCACCCAAAGTCATAGTCCTCTTTCCATTCCATCTAAACCTCTTCCTGTTCCTGAGAATTGCGTCATATTCTTGGCTTGATGTAGGCCAACACCCCCACATTGGCACCAGGGAGTGTATAGGCCTTCTTTATTGGTTGGAAGTTCTTGTCTGGTGAGCACACAATAAGTAACTCACTTCCTGACTTCCAGTCCTGGCTGCATTTGCCTCTGGAAAAAATATGTATATTCCTCAGGTGTTTGTTGGATTGTTTATTTACAAGTCATCTTTACTCCAGCCCTATTTTGGAATGAGCAAGATTTTATCAAGTAGGGAAGTCGTGAAAGAGCATTTTAGGTACCGAGGATAAATCGTATGTGCCCCTTGCTGAATGAGCTATTTACCTTTGCTATTTCTAATTCTTCACTTCGCCCTCACTTTTCAACAGAGTCTAATCTGGCGTTGGCTCCCACAGTATTGAAAGGGCTTTCACAAGAACACTGATGTCCCTTATATTACTAAATCCAATGGATACATCAGTCTTTATCTTACTTGACTACATCCTCCTTGATATACTTAATATACTCACTGTCTTCCCTTGGTTTCCATGCACTATTATGTTCTTCCTACCTTTCTCATGGGTCCCCAGTATCATTTGCAAACTCCTCTTTCTCTATTAACTCCTTAAGTGTTGGTCTTCTTCAGGACCTTGTCTTATGTCAGCCTCCCTTTCCTCTGCATATTCTCAGTGAAAAATCTCATTCTCTTCCATGGGTTTAGTTGGGATGTATAGCCCTGGTGGCGCAGTGGTTAAGACCAAGCTCAGACTACTAACCAAAAGGTTGGCAGTTCGAATCCACCGTCCACTCCTTGGAAAGACTATGAGGCGGTTCTACTCTGTCCTGTAGGTCACTATGAGTCGCAATTGACAGCAACAGGTTTTTTGTTTTATATGCTAGTGACACCCAAGTCTCTGCCTCCCCTGAACTCCAGGCTCATATATTCGGCTGCCTTCTAGAACCTCTAATTGGAAATCTGGAAACCATATTAACTCACTCCCTCAAGAACCTATTCTTCCAATATTTCTTATCCAGATATACACCACCCCCTCTACCAGTTACTCTAGCCAGAAATCTAGAATCCATCCTTGATTACTCTCTTGCTCACCCTCCGCATTCAATCAGTAACAAAGTCCAGTCAAATCTACCTCCTAAATGCATTTTGAATCATCCATTTCTTCTCATCCCCACTGTCACCTCCTGGCCTTGGTGATCATCATCTGTGTGGATTTTTGCAGCAATTTTTTTGCTAGTTTCCTGCCCGTAGTTTTTCTCCCCTAAGATCATTTTCCACCTGCAACCATAAGGTTCTTTGTAAATGCAATTCTGCTAAATTCACCCCCTCTGTTTAAAATCCTTAGTTGCTTCCCACTATCCTAAGAAAGTACAGACTTCTTAACATGGCCTACAAGCCCCTCATGACTAGGAACCTGCCTACCTGCCATCAGGCTGCACCCCACTCATGCTGGACTTCTGGTTTTTTAAACATCCTGTTGCCTTTTGCTTCTTGGTCTTTACAAATACTGTTTATTTTGCCTGGAACACTCTATTACAGGACCTCAAACAGATCTGAACTAAATTCTACTCCTAAATTGTCATTTATCTTATTCCTGAATCAAAACCAAATTTGTATACATAATGTTTAATTAATTCTTAAATTAAAATCAGAATTAACTCTACCTCATCCTATATATTGCGTATTCTTTGAAAAATATATCCAGAGGTATATTCTAATGAAAGTGTACTTCAGCTAATATTAACTTAAATCAGGATCAACTTTTACCATAGCTGAATGTAAACTGAAACTTTTTTTTTTTTAACGTACTGGAATGTTTTCTTGATTGTTACTCATCGTGACATTCTAGCTTTGGAATTTTTTCTTCATTTCCAGCTGGCTACTACCACTCTCTTTTCTTACCTCTCAACCCTGCTGCTCTGGTTGCCCTACACTTGCCCCTTGATGGACCCAGTTTGCATGCAGTGGTAGCTGTTGTGGGGCTGTGGTTAAGTAGAACTGCTCTGACTGCAACAGGAAAGCATTGAATCGAAAGCAAAGGGGAGGAAGCACAAACCGATACCCACCACAAAGCTGCTGAGTGCCCAGCATGACCCAAGCCGCACCCTCTGATGAGGAGTCTTGTGGAGGAGCAAGAAGCCACAGAGTTTAATAAGTCATCAGCATGGTCTGTCCTCCGCCTCCCCTGTCCAGCCTTCCTGGGTCACCATGAGTGTCACCAGGTACTAACCTAAGAAGGTGGGTGATGTCAGAAAAGCCACTAGAGAGGTAAAGGCCTAGGGGAAAGGTCCTTGAAATGAATGACTGTAGATTGTTCATATTAAACCCCCCACATAGTCCAGCTCAGTGAGCACAAAGCTCCTGGATATGAGAGTATTCATGAGGAGCTCTCTGTCTGGGAAGGTTCCCAAGTGAAGGCTCCCATGCTTCCTAAAAATACCTTTGCTACCTGCCTGAAAGGCTGCTTCTAGCAGTAGCCAAAATTTTTTATTTTTTAACTAAAGAAAAAGGAGCCTTGGTGGCGCAACAGTCAAGTGCTTGGCTGCTAACCAAAAGATTAGTGATTCAAACCCACCAGCCACTCCACAGGAGAAAAGACCTGGCGATCTAGTAAAGATTACAGCCTTGGAAACCCTATGGGGTAGTTCTAGTCTGTCCTCTAGGGTTGCTATAAGTTGGAATCGACTCACAGCATACAACAACAACAACTAAAGTCAAGTCCCTGTGAGATACAATTAAACCAAACCAAACCCATTGCCGTCGAGTTGATTCCAACTCATAGCGACCGTATAGGACACAGTAGAACTGCCCCATAGGGTTTCCAAGGAGTGGCTGGTAGATTCAAACTACCAACGTTATGGTTAGCAGCCAGGCTCTTAACCACTGTGCCAGCAGGGCTCTGAGATATAATTAGAGAACTTGAAATTCACACTAAGGGACAAATGCCTATTTTCAGATTCTTTTCTGGTTGTGGCTTCAGTGGATGGAGAAGGAGAAAGAAAGGAGATGGGAGCATCAAAGACCTATTTCATCTACTTTCTGATTTGGCCCATGGCCCACTGCAACTATTTATATTTGCCCATTTGCTATCAAAGGAGATGCTAGTTCTTCAACAGCCCAAGTATGGGGAGGGGGATGAAAGGTGGGAAAATGTTAGTGACTAGGTCCAGATTTTAAACATTGGTAAGGGGGGAAACTCTTTGGAATTACAGAACCTCCCACTGGTTCATTACCTCAAAATCCAAGGAGGTGAGACTGGGCCCTGATTTTACAGTGGAGAACCAGAGCACAGAGAATGGAGGTGACCATCTCAGTCTGGAGGAAAGGCTGCTTTGCTTTACTGGAAGTGGGCAGTTTTATCTTCACAGAGTGCCAGCCTCACACTTCAGATAACAGAACAGGAAATACTGTTAGTGCAGCTGGGAGGAAAGAGAACTTACTGTGTACCCAAGACCATTAAGTTACTCACTGGCCTCTCTGCACTACACTGCCCTATCCTGTACGTGACCAGGACTGACTTTAGGGAGCATTGTGAAGTAGGTGACACATGCCTTGAGGCCTGCCCCCTTCCCTTGTAGCAATCTTACCTGCTCCTGTCATGCTAAGCTTCTTTAGTCTTTTGAACCCAGAAAATCTTCCAAGATCTAGATCATTCATGAAGTTTAAGAGCAGGAATTTTAGGCACTGTATTAGGAGGTTGGGAAACGGTTCTTGGAGTATAGGGAGCTTCTTGGAGTCTCTCATGAGGCCAGAGCTACAAGTGGTAAAAATGTGTCCTCTGTTTTAGCAACCCCAACAGTAGTGAGCTGGCAGGGATCTAATAAAGGAAAACGAAAATGGAATTTATAGTCAGATAACTTTATTCTTTCCTTCCTTCCTTACATTCTTCCTTCCTTCTTTCCTTCCTTCCTTGAAAGAGGGAGAAGGTAGCCACAGAATTGGGAGCCCTGCAAGCCTTCCAAGCCCGAGTGCTTGCCCAGAGTTTGCCCACTTTCCTCAGTCATTAAATACTTTCCTCCTATTAAACCCTTGAGTTGTGTCCACCTATATGTGATCCAAGCTGCAGGAGCTGGGCAACTATGCTCCCAGTTGTGGTCTTTCAGCTTGTGACCTGATTTAGTACATTATATCCCTCTATGTGTTTTCTTTTCATCTTTTTCATTGTTGTAGATTTTGTATTCGCTGAGTCTTTATATTTTTCTAGTTTTTTATTTTGATTTGTAGGATTGTTAGTTTCCTTTGTGATTACCTTAATATTTACCCCTATTTTTCTAAGTTTATACCAGTCTTTTATTTCTTTATATTGCCTTGACTTCCTTTCCGTATGAAAAATCTATGTCTACATTTTTTAAGTCCCTCTTTTTTTGTTTTAATGTTGTCGTCTTTTACATATTGACATCTCTTTCCCTATTTTCAGTGTTTTAGCTTTGGTTTATTTTTGTGACTTCCCTATGTGGGTTGATATCTGTCTGCTCTGTCCTGTGTTCTATCTAGTCTTAGGGTGTTAGCTGATGTTACTGATTTTCTAACTGGAGGACTCCGTTTACTATTTCTTGTAATTTTGGTTTGGTTTTTGCAAATTCCCTAAACTTCTGTTTATCTGGAAATGCCCTAATTTCACCATCATGTTTGAGAGACAGTTTTGCTGGATATATAATTCTTGGCTGGCAGTTTTTTTCCATCAAGACTTCATGTATGTCTTCCCATTGCCTTCTTGCCTGCGTGGTTTCTGCTGAGTAGTCCAAGCTTATTCTTATTGACTCTCCTTTGTAGATGACTTTTTGTTTATCCCTAGCCTCTCATAAAATTCTCTCTTTATCTATGGTTTTGGCCAGTATGATTATAATATGTCTTTCTTTTTCTTTTGGGACCTACCTTATGTGGGGTTTGATGACCATCTTGGATAGATATCTTGTCATCTTTCACGATATCAGGGAAGTTTTCTGCCAACAAATCTTCAACAATTCTGTATTTTCTGTTATCCCTCCCGTTCTGATACTCCAGTCACTCATACGTTATTCCTCTTGATAGAATCCCATGTAATTTTTAGAGTTTCTTCATTTTTTTAAATCCTTTTATCAGATTTTTCCTCACATAAGTTGGTGTCAAGTGCTTTATCTTCAATCTCACTGATTCTGACTTCCATTGCCTCAATTCTACTCCTATGAGTTTCTATTGAGTTGTCTAATTCTGACATTTTATTGTTAATTTCCTGAATTTCTGATTGCTTTCTCTCTATGGATTCTTGCAGCCTGTTGAATTTGTCATTATGATCTTCTTTAATATTTTTAATTTCCTCTATTGCATGTTCTGTGTTTTGCTTAATTTCCTTCCTAATCTCTTGAAGAGTTCTGTATATTAATCTTTTGTATTCTGCCTCTGGTAATTCCAAGAAATTTTTCTCCCCTGGAAAATTTCTACATTCTTAATTTTTGGTGCTTGCTGAAGCCATTATGGACTGCCCCTTTATGTGATCTGATATTGACTTGTCTCTGAGCCATCAATAAGTTATTATATTTATTTTATGTTTGCTTACTGTGTCCTAGCTTCTTGTTTTGTTTTGATATGCCCAAATAGGCTGCTCATATGAGCCAGTTTGATTATTGACACCTTTGAAGCTCTAATGTCCTGTCACCAGATGGTTAGATCTGTTACTAGGTAAGTGAGCGCAGGAGTCCACCCACTCCTCCTGTATTGATTCAGCTCAGGTGCCCACGTAGCTAGCCACCAAGTGTGTGGTGCAGGCTGTCACCTATAGTCCTAGACAAGCATGGATGATTGTTGTAGGCACAGGTATCTGGCTGCAGCAGGGGGACACACTCCGAGCAAGGCAAGGGGCTGACGACTGCCCCCGAGTGTCCAGGGAGACGTGTCCCTGCTCCCTAGAGCATGTAGGTGGGTGGGTTTTGCAGCCAGACTATGACCCAATGCTGTTGGCTGTAAGGACTAGGGGGCACCTGTTATTCTTGGGCCCCTATCACAGGTGGCTAGGTGGCATGGGTGGAGCCACCAGTCCTCAGGCCCCTGATGTGGGTAGGTGAGGACCCTGCTTAATGGGCAGAGCAGTGTCAAATGTCACGAACCTGCCACTTCACAGCTGAAACAGTTGAAGTTAAACTTCAGGTATATACCCTGTTGTACTGCGGTAGTGAGGGCCTACGCTGTTGAAATGGGCCCACACAAGTCTGTGCAGGGGGAAAGGCACTCAAAGTCCATGGATCCCTTATGCCTGTGCCTAGGCAAACGAGCTATGCCTACCTGGGTTCCTGGCTTAGGGGAGCCGGCAGCCTTTTCTTCCCCCCATTTGTTAATTTGTTCACTCTCCAAGGCTGGGAGAATGACTCAGGGTGTGTGACAGATCCTACTTCCAGCCCAGGGGACTCGGCAATTGCTGAAGCCATTCCAGGACCCAGTGCAGAGCCAGGAGCGGGGAGGTAAATGGGAGAGAGGTTTTTCCCTAAGGTGGGTGTTTTTGAATCGTCCGGTAGGCCGGACGCAGTTACTTATCTTTCGCTGTTCCAGGGCTACTTCTCACTGGTTCTGGGTGACCGAGTAGACTTTCTGCCTCTGGGTCTCTTCTGGTACAGAATACGCCTCCCAAGCGTGGTTGCTTGCCTGCCTCACTGCTCACCCCTGAGCTGATCAGACCTGGAGGGCTCAGGCTCTCGCCAGGTGAGGTCTGGCAACACCTCCCTGCTTCCGAACCATCTCTCCCTCCCCCTGCCACTCAGTCCAGTTCCTCAACTTTGCCTTTGATGTTTAGGGCCCCTAAATTGTCATATATAATCGATTCACTTGTTTTTTTGGGTATTTGTTGTAAGAGGGTCCACCGGAAGCATGTGACTACTCCTCCATCTTGGCCCCACCTCCCATTACATTCCTTAGACAAGGAAAATTAACAGGATGAGTGTGAAAATGGAAAGACAAGGGAGTGCAAGCTACTCTTTGAAAAAAATCTAAATGTGAAAGAATAGAGCTAGGTTATCTGGAGGGCACATGGAGTAAAGAATGGATTTATTTTTTTTAATTGAGAAAAGTTTGGGTATTTTTTTACACTTGAGGAGAAAGAACATAATGAGAGAACTCAAACAAGTCATTTAATTCCTAAGCTCTGATGAAAAACTGGGGTGGGGGTGGCTTGCTATGAAAGTTAAAATTAAATTACAATCATATACACTGTAGTGGCTTATGCACTGAGAGCCCTTTGCACATGTTAATTATAACAATTATCACCTAACCACTGTACAGATGAGTAAGCCCTGGTCACAGCTGTTCTGTCTCTCTCTTCTCCCCTATATGACAGGGCTGCCAGGAAGAGACAGGCTCTTGAGTGGGCAGGGTTAAGACACATGAGGGGGAGGCTGGTAGTGATGTGATTTGTATCTTGGCATGCTTAAAACCTTTGGGGGATGGTGTGTGTGTGTGTTACTAGATACAAGGGGTTCCCAATGAATTACTTATTTTAAATCACCCTGTATTCTTATTTTAAAATTCTTATCAAAGGACTATTGGACCACAACTACTACAGCCTCCACCAGACTGAGTCCAGTACAACAAGATGGTGCCCAGCTACCACTATTGATTGCTCTGACAGGGATCACAACAGAGGGTCCTGGACAGAGCTGGATAAAATATAGAACAAAATTCTAACTCACAAAAAAAGATCAGACTTACTGGCCTGACAGAGACTGGAGAAACCCCGAGAGCATGGCCCCCAAACACCCTTTTAGCTCAGTAATGAAGTCACTCCCAAGGTTCACCCTTCAGCCAAAGATTAGACAGGCCCGTAAAACAAAATGCAATTAAATGGGCACACCAGCCCACGGGCAAGGACTAGAAGGCAGGAGGTGGCAGGAAAGCTAGTAATAGGGAACCCAAGGTAGAGAAGGGAGAGTGTTGACATGCCATTTGCTTGGTAACCAGTGTCACAAAACAATATGTGTACTAAAATGAGAAGCTAGTTCTGTAAACCTTCATCTAAAGTAAAAAAAAAAAAAAAAAATCTTATTTTTAAAAATGGACACACTTCAGACCCAACATGTCTCTGAAAAGCTCTAGTTTAGGGAAAGTATTTTTAGAAAGTAAAAAATTACCATGGTGAAAAATACCCCATCTTGAGATGCAAGGGACTGGGCAAATGAGATTACATGCATGGACTTCTGCTGAGACAAAGGAGTAGTTTCCTAAAAAGTTATCTAGTGTTAATCCACAGCTTTGTCTGTAGCAAGGGTTAACCTTTTGTCTTTTCTAGTTATCTTCAGAATTCCATTACAATTTTGCTTGGATACAAACTTGGCAACAGTAATCATAATTTCTTTTTCCAATTGGCTACGGTGATTGCATGCTTTTACCAAATAATTCCCATCTGCTGTGCATAGCATTATATATTCAGCAAATCAGTAAAGTCTTTCTCCTCTTAATTATTGGCTTTGCAGCTTTGCTTAGAACCGCTTCACCCCCATTCCTACACAGTTGCAGTTAAGATATCCTGCAAATTCCACTCCTCCTTGTTCTCTTTCCTACCTGGCTTTCTAACCTTAAGATGATTTGTGCTTTCATTTCTGGGTACGTTTATTTGCCCATTTCTTATCTTACATCCTCCATCCCTTATTCCATCCTCTTTTTCCCCTGGCCCTTCTCTACTTCCAGCTTTTATCACTAGCAACCCCTTCAGCCAATCTCATAGCATGCTTCTCCGTGCATTATAGAACAATTTTTTTTTTTTTTTTGCAGTCACTGAACCAAACAATCTGGTGTCTTTTTCTAATAGCGAACAAGAGTCCCCACTTAAAAAAAATGCTTTATTGAAATATAATTTATATACTATAAATCTCACCTGTTTAAAGTATACAATTCAATAGTTTTTAGTATATTTATAGGGTTGGGCAACCATCACCATAATCTAATTTTAAAACATTTTCATCATCCCAAAAAGATAACTTGTACCCACTCACCATTTCCACCCTTCCCTGCTTTCTCCCCCTAGCCCTAGGCAGCCACTAATCTACTTTCTGTCCCTATGGAGTTGCCTATCCTGGACATTTTATATAAATGGGATCATACAATATGTAGTCTTTTGTGACTGGCTTCTTTTATCTAGTATGAAATTATATAAAGAGGAGTGAGAAGGTACACTTTGAAGTTGTGTGGAGGGTTGGGGTGGTCCTTTGAAAAGGAAGCCAAACTGATGCGGGGGTACAAAGGAGCCCAAAAGGTTGGTAAACTTCCAACCCTGGTGAGAGGAATGTTTATTCAGAAGAGGCAGTTTGATTTAGCACCAGGCGATATTGTAAAAGATAATTGAAATTGTTAAATCCATTGATCTCCCCAGAAGAAAACAAGGTGTCTAAGTAAGCAGCATTGTTAGTTTTGTTGATTCTTACAGAAGAAGTTTCTCAGCCAAACTAAGGGAAGCAGCTGGCCCTTTCTCAGGGCTGTAAGATAAGAGGAAAATGAAGAAATTCCTCCCTGACTTTGCTTACCTTTCTCTGCAGACAGTCCTGAACTTTGTCCATCTTTGTAACACTCCCCCTTCATAAGTTCCCCAAAAAGAGAGGGAGGGGGAGTGAAAAAGAAGATAACTATAGTGGGAGAGACAGAGATGCTGGGGATAGGAGAGGAATTCTTAAAGACCTCTAATGTGCTGCTGAGCCTATGATGTAATGTAACAACTTGTAGCAAGAGCCATAAGGGTGATCACATTCTTTGACTAAGTAATACAACTCCTGGGAATTTATCCTAAGGAAACGAGACATGCACAAAGTATGAGTAGGAACATTAATCAGAATATTATCTACTGTAATAGTACAAGTTAGAACAGCCTAACTCTAAAATAGGAGCATGTTTTATGACATTATGGTGGGCTCCACTGTCAAAATATACCTGAATTCACTCACTCTGCCCTTCTACTGCCCTGGGTCCAAGCCACCGTTATCTCTCGCCTGAATTACTGCGGTGGCCTCCCAACTGGTCTTCCTGCTTCCATCCGTTCCCCGCACCCTCAAGTCTACTCTCAACACAGCAGCCATAGTAATGTTTTAAAAAACCTAAATGTACCAATCCTCTACTCAAAGCCTTCCATGGCTCCTTGTTGCTTAGTATAAGAGCCAAGTCCTTACACTGATTCCAGGCCTTTCCCCATCTGGCCTGTTACCCCCAGACCCCATCTGATACTGCTCTCCCTCTTGCACATTCCAGTCTGGCCAGACAGGACTCCTGACTGTGTCTTGAACATACCAGCCTCCTCCTCCCTCAATGGCTTTGCACTCTCTTCTCTCTGCCTAGAACTCTTCTCCCACAAATCCATTTGGCTTTTTCCCTTACGGCCTTCAGATCTTTGCTCAAATGTTAACAGCATGTTCCTGACCATCCTATTGAAAACTGGTATCTTCCCTAAGCCCCCGGCTGCCAGCATTTCCTAGTCTCCTTCCTTGCTTTATTTTCCCCATTGCACTTATCACCTTCTGCTATACTACATACATGACTTCTTTATTTGGGTTATTGTCTGATTGCCTCCCCCTAAAATCTGTGCTCTATGAGAGCAAAGATTTATATGTGTTTTCATCACTACTATGTCCTCAGTGTCTTGACTGTGCCTGGCATAGAGTAGCTGTTTAATAAATATTTGCTGAGTGAATGAATGCAGCCGTAAAAGTAATAATGATGAAGAATAGGGTGTATTTTGGAAAATGGGAAAGAATAAAACTAAACCCATGGCATGCACACTGGCTGTGGCAAGGTGGTGCAGTGCATGGTCTGGGAGCCGTGGAGTTGGAGGGATCTGGATTCAAATCCTAACTCCACCACTTTCGATTGTGTGACCTTGAGCAAGTGTACCTAATCTCTCAGTTTCATCATCTGTAAAATAGGTATAAAAATGAGTATTATGAGTATTGTTGTGAAAATTAAATGAGAAAATACATGTGAACATCTGGCACATCCCAGACCCAGTTGCCATTGAATCGATTATGATGCATAGTGACCTCATGTGTGTCAGAGTAGAACTGTGCTCCACAGAGTTTTCAATGGCTGAGTTTTCAGAGGTAGATTTCCAGGTCTTTCTTCTGAGGTGCCTCTGGGTAGACTCAAACCTCCAACCTTTTGATTAGCAGCTGAATGTGTTAACCATTTACACCATCCAAGAACTTCCATCTGGCACATAGTAGGTGCTCTATGAACATGAAATCTTTAATCTGTTTCCCTAAGGAAGAATATATGTCCAGTGGATAAGAACTGGATGGAACTATGCAAAAATGGACATGAGTAGGTGTGCCAAATAGAGGGATTATGAATTTTTATAAACATTTCATTTCTTTAATAATCAAGCCATCCCTAAACATGGATATTTGTGAAGACTGCTGGGCTGGGAGTGAGGAGACCTGGGTTCTGGATTCACCTCTGACAATTACAGGGTGTGTGACATTAAGTACATTCTAACCTCTCTGGGTCTGTTTCTTCATTTGTAACATGAAGAGGTTGAATTTAGTCACTTCTAGTCCCATCAATGCAAAAATGCCAAACTCAAAAAGACAGACCATCCCACCTTGCTTCGCCCCACTTCAGGCCAAGCCTTACTCAGATGTGCTGGCCAGATGTTTCTAATCTTAGGCATAACAGACTCTATTCTTTGATATTCAGAGGCCAAAGGAAACTGGAACATTTAGGAAAAGTAATAAGCAGATAAGCTTTCCTTCTTCTCTCTGACACTTAAACAGCCACGTGGATATTGTTGAAACTTAAGAAAACAGGAAAAGAGAAGCAAAGCAAATACGCACCTTTGGGTGCTGATCATGTATGCAAAGCTTTAGCCATGAAGGAAAGTGTTTTGGGGGAGTTTTTCTGTTTGTTTGTTTGTTTGTTTAAGCAGTAACAAAGAAAGTAAACGTCTGCAGAAGAAATGTCTATTCAACTGTATAACTATAACCTTGTACCCCATGTGGCTGATGGCTAGAGGGAATGGTTAGAGCCTTTCTCTGCTCTGGAAGCTCATGGCTTTGTTTTTCTGCATTGCTCCACCAAGGCGAAGGAGAGGAGGATGTTTGGGTTTGAAGGCCACCAGCCACTGTCAGCAAGTTTGCAGCCCTGGCTTCACTTCCTTGAAGGGGGGTCAGGTGCCCTGCCCTCCCTCCAGCATCTCAGCCACAGAGGAGTCAGATACTCCATCAGTTGCACGGTTGAAAACTGACGATCTCATCTGCGAAGGGTCAGTTAAAAAATGACAGAACTGCCCAAAGTAAACAGAGGCAACAACCATCACAGAAACTTTCTTTACAGCATTTCCTTATAATTACCAGCCGTCCTAACAGAGTGCTGGTCAGCCACTGCCCACCCACTCTATTGCCCCCACACCACCTTGTTTGAGTAAGCCCCAGCTGACCTGACGATCCCAGCCCTTTTGTCAAGCCTCTGCTCCATCCTCTCCTGGGATTGCAGGGAGTTTTGAGATTGGAGTTTGAGGGTTGTCAGGCAAGAAGGCAGGCACTTAAGAGCTCATTTATGAGGACTGCTAAGAGATGAGTGAATTCAGCTTCAACGATGTGCCCAAAGTCAGAGAGTAAATATGGGGTAGAACTGGTCTCCTTATTCCTAACCTAGTATTCTTTCCAGATTATCATACTCTGTTGTCAGGGACTAAAATAGGAAGTTAATCAAGTTCTCTTTCACCACCTTTTCTTCCTAACCAAATCCTACTTTGTTGACCTTCAGGGCTATGTCAAAAAACATGTTTTGAATTTAGACTTGAAGATAAGGACTAAATCTTACACTATGTGTAGTAGTAACTTGTTCTGTATTTCAGAGTTCATGAACTGTGTTCACGTTACCTGTTTGCTCTTCCAGACAGCATTGTCAGGTCAGCAGCTAAGTGGGTAGGACAGGGGCTCTGGAATCCAACAGCCTCAGCACCTGGCTCTGCACTTTCTAGCTGTGTGAAACTCTATACAACAAATTAATTCCTCTAAGTCTTAGTTTCCATGCCTTCAAAATGGGAACAATCATAGCATTTACCTCATTGTATTGTCATGAGGATTTCATGAGATGATACATTCAAAGCACTTAACACAGTGAAAAACTCAATAGATGTTAGAAATTGTTAATAGTACAGTGGAGGGCATTTCTTGTCCCCTTTTTACGATGAGAAAATTAAGGCTCGGTTATAAAGGATTAACCTCAGTCATACAAAGGGCTAGTAAGGGAGCCAGGATTCAAGCTCAGCCTCCTGACTCCAGATCCAGGGCACTTGCTGCTCACTATTGAGTGTAGACACTTGAGGGTGGCCCAGGGCCATGGATCAGATGTGTCTGTCGCTAGCATCATGGAATGGTATGTTATTTATTAAGGCTTCAAATACTTGAGGTGCCAGGAAATGGATGCTTTGGGGGTGAGGTAGGCTGTTAGTGTGCAGCCTTTTTATCAAGCAGTCTTTGCGCAGACATAAGCCAAAGAAACCAAACCTGGTGCTAATACTGGCCCACGCCTGGGGATGCTGGGCTCAGGGGCTAGGTCAGAAGTCTTTGAATAATCTGTTTTCCTTTTCTCTGGCAATGCTTTCTTGATGCTGTAAGGATGCTTTGCCTTCTCCTGTCACCTTACGGTGTTTTAGGGTATCTGCACTTACTAGAAGCACATACTCATTTTTTTTTTTTGAACTGATAGAGTAGTATGCTGAAAAGATTTTGGAGATAATTGTCCTATAGAGTAAGCTCCTCAAGGGCAGGGAATATGGCTTATTCTGATTTGTATCCCACCCATATCCCCATTATCGAACACTCAGTGAACATTCACTAATAAGTGAATTTGGCATCTATGTGAACTTGGTTGTGTTTCCCCATTTTTTCCCCTCCTTTTGTCCTCCATTTGATATAACACTTGTTCAGTCTGTGCAAAGACCTGAGCAAATAATAAAGCTCTATTTGACAAGGGAGAATGAAGAAAACCAAAGACACAAGGGAAAGATTAGTCCAAAAGACTAATGGACCACAACTACCACAGCCTCCACTAAACTGAGTGTAGCACAACTGGATGGTGCCTGGCTACCACCACCGACTGCTCTGACAGGAATTACAGTAAAGGGTCCCGGACAGAGTTAGAGAAAAATGTAGAACAAAATTCTAACTCAGAAAAAAAAACAGACTTACTAGTCTGACAGAGACTGGAGAAACCCCGAGAGTATGACCCCTGGGCACCCTTACAGCTCAGTAATGAAGTCACTCCCGAGGTTCACCCTTCAGCCAAAGATTAGACAGGCCCATAAGACAAAATGCGATTAAATGGGCACACCAGCCCAGGGACAAGGACAAGAAGGCAGGAGGGGACAGGAAAGCTGGTAATGGGGCACCCAAGGTCGAGACGGGGTTGACATATCATGGGGTTGGCAACCAGTGTCATAAAACGATATGTGTATTGTTTAATGAGAAACCAGTTTCCGCTGTAAGCCTTCATCTAAAGTACAATAAAAAAAATTAATTGAATTGAAAAATAAATAAATAAATAAAGCTCTGTTTGTGAAGATGTAATGAGTGCAAGTTGCCAGGAGACGAATTGCAAAGTACAGGACGGGAAGTTCTAAAGAACGTACTTAACAGCAGTTGATAAGTCAAACTTCACAGAAGAACTCACAGACAGAAAGTCAGGCATGGAGCACCAGCACTGCTTTCTGCAAAGTCAAGTGTGGTCTGAGTATCTGAGTGTTCTCAAAATGAGCACTGCCCTCCCTCTCCCTCCTAAAGTTGCAAGAAGCAAATGCAACGCAATACAGTCAGTGAGGGACTCAGAGAAAGAAGTGCCACCTTGGTCACCATCCTACTTGGGTGATCTTGGGCAAAACACTTGGCCTCCCCCCTCTCTCCCAGGAATATAATTCCTCAGCTACAAATGAAGTTGGACTAGATTATTTCAGAGATCCCTTCATGCTCTGAAGCAGCCCAAATGTAGGTGGAACTGGCAGTTTTCCACATGAGGGATTTATACTTTGAGTGGCACCATTAGGCCTACTGGACCAAAAATATCACCTTACCACTTTACCAAAAGACAAGCCTTCCTTGGTGCATGACATCTCCTCCTTCAGACACTGTGTCTCCATGAGGTGCTTACCAACCTGCCAATAATTAGCTGGCATGCAGTTACTTTGAGTCTCGGTTATGTCCATGACATACGTACAGCAAGAAAGCAAGTTATAAAAGATTATATACTAGCACTCATATTTAGACATTTGTAAGAAAATACATGTGTATATACACAGGAAAAGAACTGAAAGGCACCCACCATACTTTTAACATTTATTCTTCCTAGGGAGTAGGAAAGTGGAGGTGAGGGTAGGCATTTTACCATGTAGTTTAAATTCTTTTATGTGATTTGCTTGTGTTTAATAAATAAACTATTTTAGTAATTAAAAACAAAATTGTTTTGAAAATAAATTTTAAAGTCATATGCAAATGTTTCAATAATGTTTGTAATAAATGGCAGCAGCTTGTTCAAGAAGAGGCTCTACCAGAAGTAATTCTGCATCTTGATATTACGTTAGCATTTTTGCTAAAGTACTTTATACACAAAAATTCTAAGGAGGATAGGGCCCTGGACTGGGAGGAAAAAGGCCTTACCCACACAATCAGAAACTCTCATTGGTTAACTTTGGGTATGTCATATAATTTAACTGGAGCTTGGTTTTCTCCACTATAAAACAAGGCCGTTAAACTAAATGACCTCTAGGGACATTTTTTACTCTGAAGTCCTATGATTCTGAATAATAGTGCATGCACAAGATCCAGCTATGGCAGTGAGTATGTCAGATGGGAGCCAAGAAAGAATTTCACTGTCTTCCCCAAAGCAAAGTGAAAAATTTGGGGAAATTCTTCTTTTCTTTCTTCCTTCCTCCCTGTCTCCTTCTCCTTCCTCCCTTCCTTTTTCCTCTCCCATTTCTCTCTCTATGTCTCTTCCTATTATCTAAACTCTATATTTGGGAAATTCCCCTCTTTATGAGTTCAGAAGGGGGTACAGAGACAATCTCCCACTATAGAAGTTGAAAATGTCAGATACTTATTTTCCAGACTCTCTTGCAGCTATGCACAGGCATGCTCTGTCACACAGAATGATCTGCTGTGGACTTTGATTCAGGAACTAATAACCCCAAGTATCAAAGGCTGCTGAGTCTGTTCTGCAGAGGGTGGCATCAGCTAAGTAACCACGTTCAGTTTCCAGAGGCTGCAGTGGTAAGGGGTTGCAGCAGCAGAGACCAGCATCCATACTTGGGGTGTTCACTGTCCAAGCAGTGGTACCCATGCAGTGGAGGCAGTGGTGTCTTCACAGGATTGTTCTGCAACATAATTCTGGATGTTGCTTCTAGCTGTGTAACCTCTAAACCTAGGTCTCCAATCTTACTGTACAGCCTGTGAACTAGCCAGTATTTTCTGCTTAAATTAGCCAGGGTTTGTTTCTGTTGCTTGCAACAAGAATCCTGATTAATGCATCTATTATTTTTTGGAAAACATTTGAAAATTGCTTAAAAACTTTTTTAATCTTGTAAATTTTAAAAATATTTTTTAAAAGTAAATGTATTTAAGAAAAAAATAAGTCTCCTTCCTTTTCCTGACCCCTTTTTTCCAGTTTCCTTCTGCATGGATTGAATCGTGTCCCCCAAAAATATCTATCAACTTGGCTAGGTCATGTTTCCCAGTATTGTATGATTGTCTACCATTTTATCATCTGATGTGATTTCCCTATGTGTTGTAAACTCTATCACTATTATGTATTAAGATGGATTAGCGGCAGTTATATTGATGACGTCTGCAAGATTAGTGTCTTGAGCCAATCTCTTTTGAGAATTAAGAGAGAAGTGAGCAGAGAGACAGGGGGACTTCATAACATCAAGAAAGCAGTGCAGGGAGCAGAGCCCATCCTTTGGACCTGAGGTTCCTGCACTGAGATGCTCTCAGACCAAGGGAAGGTTGATGACAAGGACCTTCCTCCAGAGTTGACCTGGAGAAAGCCTTCCCCTGGAGCCAGTGCCCTGAATTCAGACTTCTAGCCTACTGGACTGTGAAAGAATAAACGTCTCTTTGTTAAAGCCATCCATTTGTGGTATTTCTGTTATAGCAGCACTAAATGACTAAGACACCTTCTCCAGAGGCAGCCATAATAACCAATTTTCTATGCATTCTGTGTGTCTGCAAGCATATCTATGTATTAAAAAACACCATACTCACAAATGTGGCCATTCCATATACACTGTCCTGTACCTTGCTTTTAAACTTAAAAGTATGTGTTGGAGAAAATTCCATAAATATAAAGCTGCTTCATTCTTTTTAATGGTTGCTTAGTATTCCATTGAATGAATATACTATAATCTATGCAGCCAGTAACAGACTGTAAGAAGTTGGGTCACTTACAGTTTTTGTGACTACAAATAATGCTGCAATGAATATCCTTGTAAATATGTCTTAGTGCTCATTGCAAGCATGCTCATAGGATAAATTTCTGGCAACACATTTGCTGTGTCAAAGAGTAGAATGTTTAGATTTTGACAGATAGTACTAAACTGCACTACAAAGAAGCTACACCAGTTTTTAGTCCTACTAAAGTGTTTCAGATTCCCATTCTCCCCAAATCCTCACCTATACCACATATTATCAGATGCTTGGAATTTTGCCATTCTGATAGGTGAAAAATGGTTTCTTATTGTTTTGATTTTCATTCTTTAAATTATCAGTGAGGTTGGGCATTTTGCATATATTTAAAAGTCATATGTATTTATTTACCTTTGCATTCTACTCATGTCCTTTGTCTTTTGTTTTCTGTTCTATTTCTGTGTAATCTTAATTGCTTTGTAAGAACTCCATATTTTAAGGAAATTAGCCTTTTGTCACATTTGTTGGAAATATTTTTTCCCAATTTGCTTTTGGTCTTCTGACTTTGTTCATTTTATTTGATAGATTTTTGTTTTTCCTTTTACAGAAATCTTTAATTTTAACGGAGTCAAATTTGTCTGTATTTTTGCTTGTGGCTTCTGGGTTTGCTCAGAAAGGCTTTTGGTTGGGAAGCTTTTCAGAGTCTCAATACTGAAGTTGCTAACTTAGAAAAACAACACGTGAGACTTCTGGTTAAAGACAGCAGACTAAACACATGCATGGTGCGCCATACTCTCCTAGAACTAACCAAAACTTGATGTTTTCATTAGGCAAACATTCACATGGTTCTAAAATCAAAAAATATAAAGAGTCACGGAGCAAAACATTTTCCTTATCTATGTCTCCCATAGGCCCAATGCCCACCTTCTTCCTGTCTGTAAGTAAACACTGCTGCTAGTTTTTTTATGCATATATAAGCAAGTAAGAATGTAGGCAAATGAATTTATTAAAGGATAAACCTATAAGGACAAAGGAGAACATGAAACAGACAACAGCAGCATAATTTTAAAGGCTGGAAAGTAGATGATGAGTGGTTGCTGAATCAAGAGACCTGGGAAACCTGAATCCTAAGCCAGATAAGAAAGCTAGAGCTCCCTGATTTACACTTCAGAATCCCCCAAATGCTCAGGAATTGGTGGCACCAGGTGCTTTTGGATATAGGGATGAATGTGTGGCTAAAAGAGTGGGATAAGTTGCAAGTCAGTTCAGGAAGCAATGAGGCCCCCAAGTCCCCTCTTCCTCTCCCTGCAGTCAGATGGACTGCCCTTTACCCACAATGGCCAAAGGATGGAGGTTTTTCTTCTGGGAGGGAGAATTAAAAGACATGAGTGGCCACACACAGTGTGTGAAAAGACAACATACTGAGAAAAAAGGAGATTATATGAAAGTTTACCTAGAGAATTTGGAGAACCCTCACCTTCTTCCCTTACTTAGGTCATAGAGCCCTGACAGCCAGCCATATCAGGAGAATCTTCCCTGGGAAACCCGACACACCTGAGAGAAATGACCCAGAGATAATGTGGAAAGATCAGAATCTCTGAAGGAAGAAGAAAACTTTCAAATTCATTAATATCCTCAGAGAGATAAGAGGGATAGTGCATATATGAAACAAGAAAGGGATGTGTCTTAGTTATCTAGCATTGCTATAATAGAAATATCACAAGTGGTTTGCTTTAACAGAGAAATTTATTCTCTTACAGTCTAGGAGGCTAGAAGTCCAAATTCGGGGCACCAGATCCAGGGGAAGGCTTTCTCTCTCTGTCAGCTCTGGGGGAAGGTCCTTGTCATCAATCTTTCCCTGGTCTAAGAGCTTCTCTGCACAGGGACCCCACATCCAAAGGACGTGCTCTGCTCCTGGCACTACTTTCCTGGTGGTATGAGGTCCCCCTGTCTCTCTGCTCACTTGTCTCATTTATATCTCAGAAGAGAATGACTCAAGATATAACCTAATCTTGTAGATTGAGTCCTGACTCATTAACACAACTGCCTCTAATCCTGCCTTATTAGCATCATAGAGGTAGTATTTATAACACATAGGAAAATCCCATCAGATAACAAAGTGGTGGACAATCACACAATACTGCGAATCATGGCCTAACCAAGTTGACACACATTTTGGGGGGACATAATTCAATCTGTAACAGGATGTTATTTTTTAAGAGGAACATTGAAAGGACAAAGAAAGAGATCTAAAATTTAAATATGATAACAAAAAAAACCTCAGTAGAAGTCTTGGCAAGTAGAAAGTAAAGCAAAAAGATAAGAGTTGGAAAATATAAGCACATAGTAGTTTATCTGGGAGATGATCCCAGAAAACACCTGTAGGGGAGTGGAGAAGTGAGACAAGGTAGAAAAGGAAGCCCATATATCAAGCAAGTTACTGTGGACAGGAGGCGGGGCCAGGATGGCAGAGTAGTCAGATGGCTTCCTATATCCCTCTTACAGTGAAGACCTGGAAAAACAAGTGATTTGACTGTATGGGAATATTTAGGAGCCCTGAACAAGGCAAAGTTGAGGAATCAGACTGAGCGGTGGGGGAGAGGGAGACGGTTTGGAAGAAGCGAGGAGCACGAGAGCGGCAGCAGCGGCAGGACTGCAGCTCTTCAGCCGCTCCATGTCAGCAGTGAAGCAGGCAAACAGCTGCGCCCTCGCTCCGGAAGCAGTTTCCGCATCAAGAGAGATCCAGCAGCAGAGATTCTGCTTGGACACTGCAAACCAGTGAAAAACAGTTCCCAAGTGGCTAAAGATAAGTACATGCATGCGGCCTTTTATGGGGATTTAAAAAAAAAAAAAAAGCCCATTTGGGAAAAACCTCTCTCCCTTTTACCTCCTCCCTCCCTGCTCAGCACCGGGAGTCCACTGTGCCAGAAGTAGATCCCAAAAGGCACGCTGACCCATTCTCCTGGCCTTAGGGAACAAATAAGCTACTGGCTCCCCTAAGCCAGGAACTCAGGGTTGGCACAGTTCCTTTGCTAGGCACAGGCATAAGGGGTCCGCAGACTTTGAGTGCCTTACACCCTGTATAGACTTGTGGGGACCCATCTCAACAGTGTTAGCCCTCACTACCACAGTACAACAGGATAAACATCTGAAGTTTAATTTCAACTGTTTCAGCTGTGAAGTGGCAGATTTGTGTCCCTCAACACAGCCCTGCCCCTTAAGCAGGAACATTTACTGATCTGCACCAGGGGCTTGAGGACTGATGGCATCACATACACCACCTAGTCACCTGCTACAGGAGTCCAAGAAAAAGTGGTGCCCTCAAATCTTTACAGGCAACAGAGTGGGGTGCTCATAGTCTGGCTGCAAAACTCCCCTACCTACTCGCCCTAGGGAATAGGGACACGCTTCCCTTTCAGACTCTCAGGGGCAGCCATCAGCCCCCTGCCTGGCTCAGCACATGACCCCCTACCACAGCCTGATCCCAGTGCCTACACCAATCACCCATGCCTCTCTAAGACTGCAGGTGAGAGCCTGCACCACACACTTGGTGACCAACTGCCTGGACACCTGAGCTGAACCCACATAGGAAAATTTAATGAACTCCTGTATGCACACATGTAGTTACAGAACTAACTACCTGGTGACAGGATGTTAGAGCTTCAAAGGCGCCAATAATCAAACCAGTGCACAGGAGCAGCCTATTGGGGCATATCAAAACAAAACAAAACAAGAAGCTAGGACTCACTAAACAAATATAAAATAAAATTATAATAACTTATTGATGGCTTGGAGACAACCATCAATATCAAATGACATAAAGACTCAGTCCATGATGGCTTCAGCAAGCTCCCAAAACAAAGAATCAATAAATTCTCTGGAGGAAGAGAATTTCTTGGAATTACCAGAGGCAGAATACAAAAGATTGATATACAGAACTCTTCCAGAAATTAGAAGTGAAATTTTACAAAACGTAGAAACATCCAGGGAACATACAAACAAAGTAGTAGTGAAACTTAAAAAAGTTATCCAAGAACATAATGACAAATTTAATAGGCTGCAAGAATCCATAGAGAGACAGCAATCAGAAATCCAGAAGATTAACAATAAAATTTCAGAGTTAGACAACTCAATAGAAAGTCATAGGAGCAGAATTGAGGCAGTAGAAGCTAGAATTAGTGACACTGAAGATAAAGCACTAGATGCCAACTTATTTGAGGAAAAATCAGATAAAAGAATTTAAAAGAATGAAGTAACTCTAAGAGTCCTGTGGGACTCTATCAAGAGAAATAACCTATGAGTGATTGGAGTACCAGAGCAGGGGCAATAAGAGAAAATTGTTGAAGATTTGTTGACAGCAAACTTCCCTGATATCATGAAAGATGAGAAGATATCTATCCAAGATGCTCATCTGACCCCACATAAGGTAGATCCCAAAAGAAAGTCACCAAGACATATTATAATCAAACTTACCAAAACCAAAGATAGAGAATTTTAAGAGCGGCTAGGGATAAAAGAAAAGTCATCTACAAAGGAGAGTCAATTAGAATAAGCTCAGACTACTCAGCAGAAACCATGCAGGCTAGAAGGCAATGGGATGTCATATATAAAGCCTTGAAGGAAAACAACTGCCAGCCAAGAATTATATATCCAGCAAAACTGTCTCTCAAATATGATGGCAAAATTAGGGCATTTCCAGATAAACAGAAGTTTAGGGAATTTGCAAAAACTAAACCAAAATTACAACAAATACTAAAGGGAGTCCTCTAGTTAGAAAATCAATAACATCAGATAACAACCTAAGATTAGAACACAGGACAGAGCAACCAGATATTGACTCAGATAGAGAAGTTGAAAATACATCAAAGCTAAAACATTGAAAATAGGGAAACAGAGATATCAGTATATAAAAAAGGACAACATTAAAACAAAAAAGAGGGACTTAACAAATCCAGACATTGATTTTTCATATGGAGGGGAAGTCAAGGCAATATAAAGTAATAAAAGACTGGTATAAACTTAGAAAAACAGGGGTAAATATTAAGGTAACCACACAGGAATCTAACAATCCTACAAATCAAAATAAAAAAGTAGAAAAACATAAAGACCCAGCAAACACAAAATCTACAACAGTGAAAAAGATAAAAAAAAAATACATAAAAACGACTCAGCACAGAACATTAAGGGGAACAAAGAAACTGTGAACAACACACAAAAAGAGACATCAGGATGACAGCACTACACTCATACCTATCAATAATAACACTGAATGTAAACCAACTTAATGCACCAATAAAGAGACAGAGAGTGGCAGATTGAATAAAAAAAGCATGCTCCATCTATATGCCGCCTACAAGAGATGCACCTTAGACTTAAAGACACAAACAGGCTAAAACTCAAAGGATGGAAAAAAATATATCAAGCAAACAACACTCAATAAAGAGCAGGAGTGGCAATATTAATCTCTGACCAAACAGACTTTAAAGTAAAATCAAGCAAGTTACTGTGGACAACTGGAACTTAATTTCTCCGGGGAACTCTGGGAGACCTTCATAGAATCACACACCCCAGAGTTATCTCACCTCAAGGCTGAGGAAGCTGGGGTATTTATCCCCTAACTCTCATCTGTTATTAGTTAAGAGCTGCTCCCTGGGAGGAGAAGGTTAATTCCCCAACACCTCATGAGCAAACCTTCAGTGGCCAGAGCAAGCCCTCAGGGAAAGAGACATATGTGTTGGCAATTGGCAGTTAACCTTCATGGATGTGGTAAGTGCCAAGAGAATAAAGGCAGAGCACTGACAGCATCTGCTACATCTTCCATGCACTCTTTCTTAGGAAGCTAATGGAGGATGCACTCCACCAAAACAATGGAGTGAATCAAAAAAGAGGAAAATGTGGAATCCAAGAACCACAACCCAAGAGGTGAAGGGAATCCCCAGGATGCAGTGAAGGGAGATCTCAAGATGACAGCTGTGCAGCAGCCTAGAGACCAATCAGTCCAGAAAGAGGCTAGGCTTCAGATGAATTTCCTTCAAGAAAATGAAACTGATAGAATGCCAACTTTGTCTGAACATACTGAGAGGAGACTTAGACAACTGGAGGAGAGTTTGGATTAAATTAGTGATATGCATAGAAAAACTAAGCAAATGAAAAATATTAGACAATTATTAACTCCAGGAAAAGCAAAATATTTTTCATGAAAGAAAAAGTGATCATAGCTTATTACATAGCACAGCTGTGAATAGTATTTATTTTACATCATAATGTAAACACTGAGTATTGATCTAATAATGATATAGGTATAATTGAAGACGTAAAGCCAGGAAATACGCATGTGTGCGGTATGGGAAGGAGGTGAAAAATCTCCACATTCCATAATGGGAAGTCAGTAGATAAAATCAGGTAGAAATATAAGGATGTTACGTAGACATATGGTGATTATTTTTAAAAAATCAGTTAAAATATTCAAAGTGCCTCTGAGAAGTAAGAAATGGGGAAGAGAGGTCTGGAGTGGGGAACTGCTATTTTTGGTAATAAATAATGCAGAACTCTTGGCCAAGACAAAGTCATAGAAGCTTCCTAGATACATCCAAACACCTTAAGGGACCAAGTTATTGGGGCTGAGGGCTGGGGACTATGGTATCAGGAGACATCTAAGTCAATTGGCATAACACAGTTCATATAGAAAATGTCCTAATCCTACCTTGATAAGTAGTGCCTGGGGTCTTAAAACCTTGTGAGCTGCCATCTAAGATACACCTATTGGTCCCATCATGTCCAGGGCAAAGAAGAATTTAAAAAATCAAAGATACAAGGAAAACATTACTCTAAAACCTTAATGGACCACATGAACCACACCCTCCACTAGCCTGAGCCCAAAAGAGCTAGATGGTACCTGGCTGGCTATCACCACCTCCCGCTCTGACAGGGATCACAATAGAGGGTCCTGGACAGAGTGGGAAAAAAATGTAGGACAAAATTCAAATTCATATACACAAAAAAGACCAGACAGAGACTGGAGGAACCCCATAGACTATAACCCCTGGACACCCTGCTAACTCAGGACTAAAGCCACTCCCAAAGTCCACCTTTCAGCCAAAAATTAGACAGGCCTATAAAACAAACGGTAACATGGGTGAGAAACGTGTTTCTTAGTTCAATTAAATATAAGAGACCAAATGGGCAACACCTGCCCAAAATGAAAGACGAGAAGGCAGGAAGGGACGGGAACTGGACGAATGAACATAGGGAACCCAGGGTGGGAAGAGGGAGAGTGTTGACACATTGCAGAGATTGCAATCAATGTCACAAAACAATTTG
Organism: Dugong dugon; assembly: GCA_030035585.1. NCBI lineage: Eukaryota > Metazoa > Chordata > Mammalia > Sirenia > Dugongidae > Dugong > Dugong dugon. The sequence continues at coordinate 162,678,143 of CM057462.1, forward strand.
TGTATAAATTTTTGAAGGAGAAACTAATTTGCATTGTAAACTTTCACCTAAAGCACAATAATAATAAATAATGTAGAACTATTTGATTCTTCAAACTATGTGCATATTTAATTTGATGTAAGTAACTAAATAAAATTCAGCCATCTATCTTTTTTCCTTCTGCTGTATGAAAATGGGAGGAGGTAAGATGGAAAATGTCCATCATTCCTACCTGACAAAGAACTTGGGTAGGTAAAACAAAACTTTCTTGTTCCTTGAGTTCATTAGCCCAGCAGGTTCACTATCTTGCCATCTGCTGTTGAGGTAGGAAAAAAAAAAAAACGAACTCAAGACTTAGGAATGTAAGACTTAAAAAACTTTAGGAGAGCTATTGCTACCAGACTGATCTGAAATGTGGGGCTTTCCTACGAGGATTTTGACCCAAAGAAATGATCCAAGCAAGGTAAGTAAGAAGAAAGGATTCTATCAAATTCAAAAATAAAATCAGGATTACATTAAAACCAAACCCTATTGCTGTTGAGTTGATTCCGACTCATAACAACACTGTAGGACAGAGTAGAACTGCTCCATAGGGTTTCAAAGGAGCAGCTGGTAGATTTGAACCATTGACCTTTTTGGTTAACAGACAAATGCTTAACCGCTGCACCACTATTAATAACAATTAAGCATCAGTGAAAAATATTCTTAATTGTGTTTGGATATGAATTTCTTGAAATTTTACTTTAAATGCCTACTGTCTTAAACTTCAGAATTAAAAAATGATTATTTTGATTTAGTTTTAATTTTACAAAAACCATGGAAATGCTCTGTATAGTTTTTAATTAACCATGTCTGTGACTGAAATCTCATTATTTAGGTATGTGGCCCTTTCAAGACACCAGAGTCTACCACTTTCTAATTAACAGGCAAAACATTCATGGAAATGTGACTTCTTGGAAGCAGAATCAGTCCTACTTTGTATTCCTGACTTTAATCTCTCTCTATCCATTGGGTCCTCCTCCACAGGCAAGAAAACGCTTAAAAAAAAAAAAAATTCCCAGTCTAAAATAAAAATAAACAAAGAAGAAATTCTCTTTAGCTATCACCTCAACTTTCTCTTTTCCTTCATCATAGTACTTTTAAAGAGAATACATGCTCACTTCCTTCCCTTCCTTCACTTTCCCACCACATTCTACTTCTTAACCTCAGGCAATCTAGCTTTCACTATCACCATTGCACTGAACCTGCTACCTCAGAGGTTTCACAGGACTTCTTACTCTTTAAATCCCTTGATCCCTTTTAGTCCTCATCCTCTTCAACCTCTTTAAGCCTTCTGACTTTTAGCACCTCTCCTGTCTCTCTCTCTACTCCCTCTTGTATTCCTGTGTCACTCTTCTTTCCTGGTCTTCCTACCTCTCTGATTAGTCTTTCTTTGGCTGTCCTCTTCCCCCTTACCCTCTGAAAATAGGCATCCACCAATATCCCACAATTCCCTGCAAAATTTGGTATGTGCCCCTGTCTCCAACCTTATGTGCACCCTGTTCCTGCTTGCTCACTGCAGTTACAGTGATGTTTCTTTCAGTTCCTATAATACACCAAGCTCTTTATTGCCTTAGGACTTGTTCCCTCTACCTAGGACACTCCCACGCCCACCCCAACCCCACCCCTTCATCTGGCTATTTCCAGTTCAACATTCACAACTCAGCTAATATCATTTTCTCAGAGTGGCCCTCTCTAAGTGCCACCCACCCACTCCCTCCTGCCAAACAAAGTCAATTCCCCCATTTTTCTATCTTAGAAATATTTTTCCCCATTTGGTTACTTATACAATTTATGGAGCCCTGGTGGCACAGCGGTTAAGAGCTCAGGCTGCTAACCAAAAGGTTGGCAGTTCGAATCCACCAGCTGCTCCTTGGAAACCCTATGGGGCAGTTCTACTCTGTCCTATAGGGTCACTGTGAGTTGCAATTGACTTTAGGCTTTGAGTGGCTCTCATTATGGTGCCCTACTTAGGCCTTCTCCCCCTGCCCACACCCTGGGCATATTCCAGTCCCTTTCCCCAATGAAAACATACCTATCCTGAAAAATGTTCACAGCAGAGTGATAAGTAGGGGAAAAAAATTAAGATGCAATATTGTATAATTAGTATAATCTTAATTTTTTATTACTTATTTTATTTTTGTTGTAGAGAATATAAACAGCAGAGCATACATCAATTCATCAATTTCTACATAAACAATTCAGTGACGTTGATTACATTCTTCGAGTTGTGCATTCAGTATAATCCTAATTTTATAAAACAAAACAAACCCATATATATATGTTTGTGTACATGGTGTGTATACATACACATACACAAATACATAGAAAGATCATACAAAATGTAGAAAGAACTACAATCCACACACACATTCAAAGCTAAAAGGAAATATATAAAATATATATATAATAGATCTTTCGGAGGGTGGATGATGGATAATTTTGCTTTGTACTTTTCTCTGTACCTTTGTGTATTTTCTTGGTTCTCTTAGTTCTCTATAATGTTATGTATTGTATAGACAAATCCCTGAGCCCCAGTTTCCTCATCTGTAATAGGAGAATAGCCATGGCAATCTTCCAATGTTGTTACGAGGATTGAAGTGCCTGCCACTTAGTAGATCAGCTGGTCCCCCTACAGTAGGGAGGGCAGCTGCAAACACGTTAAGCAGGGCATAATAGCCAGAGTCCTTCTATTTATCATTAGAGGGTCCACTAGTTCTTAGAAGAAGGCTTCACAGCCACATCTAAGCAGGCTGTACTGGATGTGGTGTAGCACTCTCCTGTGTGTGTGTTAAGGGGGACGTGGAAAGAGGAGATGCTATGTAGGAGCTGGCTGAAGGACTTGTGTGCTAGAGGGTCAGCAAAGAAAAGCAAGACAAGTTGAAAAATTGATCAGAGGAAGGTTGGTTAAATGGGGACAACTTAATCCATTTAGGGTAACATTTATTAGTTTGGTGTCGGGGACTGAATATAATAAGAATATTGGACTCTGATGGGCAGGGATGGTTTACCCAATAAGCAAGGTAAGCTTGTGCTTAGGGCATCAACAAAACAGAGGCACCAGCTGTTCAAAGCAAAGACCCATAGACGCCAAATAGTGCTGCAGGTGGAAGGGAACTGGCAGGGCACTAAATGAAATTGATACCAGCTCCAGTGCGTGAGAATGTGCTGGCCGGAAATAACGTTTACTCAGAGTCATGAGGGTGCCCACGTGCAGGGTTGTTTCAGCTATGAGGCCCCTACCACTTCAATGCCTTTCTTGACATCTGTCTCATATGGTCCCCTGCCATGTAATTGAAACTCCCTATCTCAGCGAGTCTCTTGGGAGTATACTAATTCTTTCTAATAAAGGAGAAGTGGAGGTGAACTGTCAAGTCTAACTCTTGCTACATTCACTCAGTATGCAACTGGATCCCGCATGAGCAGGTACTGGGCAAGGATGGATTATATTCATAGATAACAGGTCTCTGATCCCTTTTGAGGGAATCATCTTGTACATCCAGGCCTGCTGATCCAGCAACTCCAGCCAGGAGAGCCAACAATGCTCTTTGCTGTGATACAAACACAAAGTTATGCTCTTGCACATGTCTTGGTAAACAGCCAATGGGAACTTCAGTCCCAGATGATATGCAAAAGCGAAGAAACTCAATTGACTATTGCAATGAATTCAGTGAAGTTACTTTTTAATGGCATAGCATTTATGTACAGTTATGTCCTAAGTTTTGTAAACAATAATATTTGTAGCTTTAACTTTAAAATATGTTTGGCATACATGCAGACGCAATCTAGCATACATTTAATATAATACTAACATGGGCAATAATTTAACATAATACTAACATAGCAAATGTCAAAAATATTGAAAATGTTAATATTTATCTAACATGAAAAGTTTTAATTTAGGTATCAAGTGAGTTTTGTTTTTTACTGTCTGTTACATGGGACACGGTGCTTGATATTACTCTATATATGCTAATAAATGAGGTATGAGTCACACTAAGAGGACCAAAAATTCAATATTTATTTATCATGTAAAATATAGCAATTTGTTGTAATATTTTTTTTCTGACCATTGAATTTTCTTTTATGGCATCTTTTCATTTGTTCATTTATAATCATAGCATTTATTATGAAACAAGCATCAAAATTGAAGTATTAGCCATTTAAAACAAAGTTGGTGAAAGCCAGTTTTTCTTTGTGGGAGATCAACAGAAGTTTACATTGATTGTTGAAACAATTAAGTTCACTGAATCGTTTTCTTTGTTGTAGAATATGTGGAATATTCTTTTTGTAAAAAATGTGGTATATAGTAAAAATCTTAGTACCCACAGCTACTAAAAATTTTATAATCCAGTTCATCTCATTTCGATAAAATGGCATACGCCACTTTTGTGTTCAATTGCTAATATTATAGTCATATTTAAAAAGAAGTTACATCATGGATAGCTAAGACACACACACACAAGTGTGTATATAAAACTCACATATCTCGTTTGAATGTGTGAGTAAATAGGGGAGGGGGCACCAGAGATTGTCAGTGTTTAGGGCCCTTACATAACTTAATCCAGCCCTGCTGATGGGACAAATGAAAAAGAAAGAGGGACCAAGATAAAGTCGAAAACACATCCAGGAAGCCAAACTATATTCCCTCAGACAGAATGACTGCCCTGCTCCTCATTTCTGCTCTAAAACCCCTTGGGGAATGGGAGTGGGCAATGTAATTTACTTACTATAATTTTCCACAGCCATGGGAAGAATGTTCTTTCCTGAGGAGAGATATTCCCTAAACTTGCCTCCTTCTGGCCATATCTATGATAAGATGTTCTTTTCTGGGGACTGTTTAGGTAGCTGTTACCAAAACATTTAGACTTGCCTCTGACATATCTCAATAAACCCACTGCCATCGAGTTGATTCCGACTCATGGTGACCCTATAGGACAGAGTAGAACTGCCCCATAGGGTTTCCAAGGCTGTAATCTCTACGGAAGCAGACCACCACATCTTTCTCCCGCAGAGCAGCCAATGGGTTCGAACTGCTGACCTTTCAGTCAGCGGCCGAGCGCTTAACCACTATACCACCAGGGCTATGCCATGATTTCCAGTATTGTGTGGTTGTCCTCCATTTTGTGATCTGATGTAATTGTCCTCTATTTTGTGATGTGTTGTAAACCCTAACCTCAATATGTTAATGAGGCAGGATTAGGGTAGGGTGTATCTGAGTCACTGCCTCACAAGACGGTGTAACTCGAGTCATGCCCTTACTCAAGTCAAACCTTTACTTGAGTCATACCTTTTATTTTACAAGAGATAATAAAAAGAAAGAGAAGCAAAGAGAGACAGGGGATCTCACCACAACCAAGAAAGAAGAGCCGGGGGTGGAGTGTATCCTTTGGACCTGGGGTACCTGGGCTAAGAACCTCTTAGACTGAGGAGACAGAGAGCAGTAACACTGGAGACAGAGAAAGATGGTGAGAAGTGGCAGCAGAGAACCAGCATCAGCAGAACCAGGAGACAGCACAGTGGGTGTGCCAACACACAGTGCAAGAGAGCTGAGCACCTTCAGGCAATAGGCTTGCTGGTAGAGTGGGTTGCTTGTAACACTTGCACAAGCAGGGCAGAGGCCAGGCTGAGAGAAAGAAAGAGAGAGGCCTGCCTGCAGGCATGGCTAAGAAGCTGTCCTGACCAAAGAACTGTATCCTGAGTTGTTTCTAATCCTGAAAGGTAACCTGTTGTGCCAAGACACATGGAGATCTCCAAGGAATGCTGGGCCCACATATACTGAAAGGAGACAAGGACCTTCCCCCAGAGCAAACAGAGAGAGAAAGCCTTCCCCTAGAGCTGGCTCCCTGAATTTGGATTGAGATGTTTCAACAAATCGATGCAGCTCTGGAGGTGCTCACTCGTCTATGCCAAGAAATTTGGAAGACAGCTTCCTGGCCAACAGACTGGAAGAGATCCATATTTGTGCCCATTCCAAAGAAAGGTAACCCAATGGAAGGTGGAAATTATCAAACAATATCATTAATATCACATGCAATTAAAATTTTGCTGAAGATAATTCAAGGTGGTTGCAGCAGTTCATGGACAGGGAACTGCTAGAAATTCAAGCCAGATTCAGAAGAGGATATGGAACAAGTGATATTACTGCTGATGTCAGACGCATATTGGCTGAAATCAAAGAATACCAGAAAGATGTTTACCTGTGTTTTTACTGACTATGCAAAGGCATTCGACTGTGTGGATCATAACAAATGGCTAACATTGCGAAGAATGGGAATTCTAGAACACTTAATTGTGCTCATGAGGAACCTGTACAAGAGGCAGTCGTTCAAACAGAACAAAGGGGATAGTGCATGGTTTAAAATTAGGAAAGGTGTGCGTCAGGGTTGTATCCTTTCACCGTATTTATTCATCCTGTATGCTGAGGAAATAATCTGAGAAGCTGGACTATATGAAGAACATGGCATCAGGATTGGTGTAAGACTCACTAACAACCTGCAATATGCAGATGAGACAACCTTGCTTGCTGAAAGTGAAGAGGACTTGAAACACTTACTGATGAAGATCAAAGACCACGGCCTTCACTATGGATTACACCTCAATTTAAAGAAAACAAAAATCCTCACAATTGGACCAATAAGCAATATCATGATAAACAGAGAAAAGATTGAAGTTGTCAAGGATTTCATTTTACTTAGATCCACAATCAACACCCATGGAGGCAGAAGTCAAGAAACCAAAAGACACATTGCATTGGGCAAATCTGCTGCAGAAGACCTTTTTAAAGTGTTAAAAGGCAAAGATGTCACCTTGTGGACTAAGGTGTGCCTGATCCAAGTCATGGTGTTTTCAATAGCCTCATATGCATGAGAAAGCTGGATAATGAATAGGGAAGACTGAAGAAGAATGGACGCCTTTGAATTGTGGTGTTGGTGAAGAATATTGAATATGCTGTGGACTGCCAGAAGAAGGAACGTATCTGTCTTGGAAGAAGGACAGCCAGAATGCTCCTTGGAAGTGAGGATGGCGAGACATCGTCTCACGTACTTTGAACACATTATCAGGGGGGACCAGTCCCTGGAGAAGGAACCCTGGTTGCACAGTGGTTAAAGCGATCCACTGCTAACTGGAAGGTCAGCGTTTCAAAACCACTAGCGGCTCCATAGGAGAAAGATGCAGCAGTCTGCTTCCCTAGAGATTTACAGCCTTGGTAAATCCTCAGTGGCAGTGGGTTTAGTCCCTGGAGAAGAAAATCATGCCTGCTAAAGTAGAAAGTCAGTGAAAAAGAGGAAGACCCTCAACGAGATGGATTGACACAGTGGCTGCAACAATGGGCTCAAACATGACAGCGATTGTGAGGATGGCACATGACCAGGCAGTGTTTCTTTCTGTTATACATAGGGTCACTATGAGTCAGAGATGACGCGATGACACCTAACGACAACAGCTGCCCAAACTGTGAGAGAATAAATTTTCTGTTTGTTAAAGTCATCCACTTGTGGTATTTCTGTTATAGCAGCACTAGGTAATTAAGACAGAATTTGGTCTTAGTTTATCTCAGTAGGGTAGGTTAATTGTCTTGATTCTTGAATTTAAGCACTTGTGACTTCAGCTTAATCCCTGCCCTCCAAAAACGTTGCTCTTTTTTGCTTCTTCATACTCAGGTATGCCTTCTCTATCCCAATTCTAAATCCCAGCAACTCAGAGAAGAATTGGATTGCCACAAATGATATCCACAATCCATTCCTTTAGGGGAGGTCACTGATGCCTTTTCCCACTCTCCTTGCCAAAACCTACATGTCTCTTTTCATTCCTAATTTTAATCTGTAAGATTATATAGCAACATGAGAAAGAATGTGCATGTAAATTATGATTCTGACGGTAAAAAAAAAACCCATGCAAGAAAAATAAGCCTGGAAGGAAACAAACCAAAAATATTAATAATAGTTATGTTAGAGTACAGGCATTGTGGATTTTTTTTTTCTCTTTACTTTCTCTCAAGATTTTAAAGTAACGGAAAAAAATACTTTCATAATTAAAACACAGGCTGACTAAGATAATGTAGGGGGCAGAATGCATAACACAGTTTGCAAAAATAAATTAAACAGGAAAGCTAGTTATAGATAAGGTTTTCTGGAAGTGAATATATGTAGCTCTCCATTCAATGTGTGTGAACTGATGGAGAAATCTGACCACAGAACTCTTATGGAAGACATTTAAACATTTGTCACCCTGTAGTCTACTCTGAGAATGACCAGAAGGAAGAACAGCACAGGTAAGACTTCATACCTGTTTGGCATTTGAGAGGAGTTGGGGGTTTGGAGTCCAGGCGGATCAGAGGTTTTGGGGCTGCAGAGAGATTTCATAGAAGTTACCAAATCTGGGGGTTTCCAGGAAGTGCTTCAGGCATGACATGGTGAGGCTGTGATACTCTTTATTTTTAGAAGTCCTATTGAGGGAGCATTTTTCACCTCTCACTAAATTAACTACGCTTCTTGGAACCATGGACATCTTTCTGCTGTAGCAGCAATAGGATCAAAGCACGTGTTTTGAAAGAGAAGTGAAAAACACCAGATGTGAGCAAAACCACAAGGGGAATTTCAGACAGGCAGCATGCACCAGATTACCCAATTTGGAATGTGGCCCAGACCCCAGGACAAGCAGAACCGCTAAGGATCAGGCTGGAGGGACAGATGATATTTGTCCTGATTTAAGCCAAATGCTCTAACTTGATCTGTGACCTTTCTCAAGCCATTGACCTCCATCCTCCAAACCACTTTCACTATCTGCAAAATGGCAGGGCTGCTCATTTCCTCAGGAATAGTTCATGGAAACCATGCTAAAAACTAGAGGTAAGAATGAGGCATGCTCTTGTGATCATGAAGATGAATGGTAAATTGTATTTGAGTATGTAAATACCACAACATATACACACTTAGAGCGTATAGCTAAACATATTTTACAGAAAGAATGTGTGTAAAAAGCTAAAATGAACTGCCTAGCACATTGCTAGCGCTGAATGAATGTTAGTTTAGACTAGAATTTAAGCTTCAAATTACAGCTCTCTTTACCACTTAGTTGCTATGTGGCCTTAGCAAGTTACTCCATGATTTTTTGCCTTGGTTTCCTCATCTATAAAAAGGAGATAATACTAACATTTACTTCACAGTATGGTTGTGAAGATTAAATAAATATATCTAAAGAGCTTAGAAGAGTGCTGGGTATATAATATTTATTATTACCTTCCAAAACTTCGGTGTGGACATTACAGCTCTCTGCATTTCTTTATTTTGTTTCCATTTTCTCATCCAAATGTTTTTCATAATTTGCTCTATTCAAGAATGTTTCTTGTCTATCTTATTCATCTGTGTAGGATATTGCTCCCTCCAGACTCTAAGCCAGACTTTCTCATCCCCACCAAATCCATTCATTTATTCTTTTCATGCCAATTTTCAGTCAATCTCTAAGTTGAACCTATGACCAGAAATCTATGAAGCATCACTAATCCACTGTTCTTGCACTCCTGGGTAGCCTCCATAAAAGGATCAGAGGGGGTGTCCCACCAAAGATGCAGAAGTATCTTTGGTCTATTAGGGTGTGATGGGGCAAAACCAAGTGGAAAGTTGGGGAATCACTTTCCCTGAAGTACCAATAAGTATCCCTGGTGGTACAGTGGTTAAGAGCTCAGCTGCCAACCAAAAGGTGGGTGGTTCAAATCTACCAGCTGCTTCATGGAGAAAGATGTGACAATCTGCTTCCATAAAGATTTACAGCCTTGCAGACACTATGGGGCAGTTCTACTTGGTCATATAGGGTCCCTGTGAGCTGAAATCTACTCAACAGTAATGAGTTTTTTCGGGTCAAAGTACCAGTGTGAATTGACTCTACCTTGGCACCTATGGAAGTAGCAGAGGGAGGACACAGTTCTTCTCTGGACAACTTTTAGAGCAGTTTTGCCAGCACTTAGCATCATTCCTTTCCATGAGTGTCCTTGTCTTCCACCACTACCAAGTTTGATTATTTGATCATTGTCATTGTCGTTATCACTATCTCCTTGAAATCACTTAGACTTTTTTCATCCCTCCACCATCAGACTTCAGGATGTTTTTACTATGTGATCATGTTGTTGTAGTTGTTAGCTGCCATCAAGTCTGTCCCTGACTCATGGTGACCCCATGTGCAATAGAGTGAAAAGCTGCCCACTCCTGTGCCATCCCCCATGATGTTACCGATCTGACTGTTGTGATCCATAGAGTTTTCATTGGCTGATTTTTGGAAGTAATAGATCTCCAGGCCTTTCTTCCTAGATTACCTTAGTCTGGAAGCTCTGCCAAAACAAGCAAGCCTCCACTGACAGATGGGTTGTGACTGTGCATGAGATGCACTGGCTGGGAACTGAACCCAGGTCTCCCACATGGAAGGTGAGAATTATACCACTGAAACACCAATACCCACTACATGATCATAAGAGTCCATAAAGAGCATCCAATCCCATAGAAATTTTTGAGTCCGTATCACACAAAACTAAATCCTAGGAAACACAAAGTAAAATGAATAAAATATGGCCAATTCTCTTAAGGAGCTGATATCGCATGATTTAGGTAGAATTAAGTTGTTAACTGACATTTAATCCAGTCATTGCCTGGGTTCCCCTAATTACCTTCCCTACTGACCTGCCTTGACCTGTTCATTTATTTAGCAAATATTTATTGAGCACCTACTAAATTCTAGGCACTGGGCTAGCCAAAAGGTGCAGTAACAAATAAAGTAAACATTATCCTTACTGCCTCACAGTGAATTTCTTAATATGGCCTTTCTAGCCATAGTCTTTGTAACTCTCACCAAATGACTGAGTAGGACTATGCAAATGAGGTGCTTGTGGCCCACCAAGGGAATTGGATAGCTTATTTGTAAATAATATGCATGGAACCCTTGTGGGAGTGGGACCGTGCAAATAAGGTATATGGAACCCTAATGGGGGGATTGGTCAGTTTTGCCATCCCAGTAGGCTTAAAATGAGCCATCCCAGAGGCAGAGAGGGGAAGATCTCACCACCACCAAGAAAGGAGTGGAGTGTGTTTTTGGACCTGGGATCCCTGAACTGAGAAGCTCCTGGAACCAGGAGACCAAGAGAGAGAGAAAAGAGAGAGCTGTAATACCAAAGATGGCGAGAACTGGTGGCAGAAAAACAGTGGCAGCAGAGGCAACAGAGGCAGAAGACTGGCAGGAGATGGTGCAGTGGGCTTCCCAGGCCAAGGAACGAGAAAGCTGAGTACCTTCAGGCAGGAAGCTTGCTGGCTGAATGGGGTGCCTCTGGGCACTTGGTGGACCTATGTTTGCTGACCCACAGAGCTAGAGGTGAGTGCCTTCAGGCCGAGGCTTACTGGCAGAGTGGGGTGCCTCTGGGTACCCATCAGCAGAGCTAAAAAAGCTTTGTAATACTTGCCCATGTAGGGCAGAGACGAGGCCAAGGGGCCGAGGGCCAGAGAGAAACCTACCTGTGGGCATGGCTGAAAAGAAGCTATTCTGATCAAAGAACTGTATCCTGAGCTTTCCTGAACCTGAATTGTGAACTGTTACTTCTCTAATAAACCCCATAATCTTGAGTATGGTCTGTGAGTTCTGTGTGGCAAGTGCAATGAATTATCAAACCCAGCAGAGAAATAGAGAGTGCCATGGGAGGGATGGTTGGTGTCAGAATTGGTAAAGATGGCAGAGAGAGGAGGTATGTCTGACCTCTGCCTCATAGGAATTAGCTTTAGGCTGATGCTAATGGTGATTTTTTCTCCCCCTCTTGAACTTCGAGGAGGTCAGACACCACCCCCACACCATTTTTACACTTACCTTTAGAGCACAACTACAATGTGAAGGAACTAGATTTAATGATATACCTAGTTACTACCTGGTGTACAGGTAACGCTTAGTATTCTTGTCTCTCCTCCCATAGAGTGGAGAGCACTTCATTGTACTTCCGTCTTTCAGCTATTATGTAGTCAATCACAGTTGAGACATATTAAGTTCTTATTTGAGCCCAACGTTGGAGGCACCTAAGAATAAGAGGGAAGAGGACAAATCTCCATTACAATGGTGAGCAGCTGGTAACTCTACAGCATGTGCTACACTCCAATATCCTTGTGCCAACACCCTTCTCAGAAACCAAGTACCTTTCATACCACTCCCTGATTCTACATGGGTTAGAATCTTTTTAATATATAAATGAAATTTCTTTGGTTTGATAATCAATCATCTTAAGTAATTAAAGGTAAAGTCAATTATATAAAAATTAAGCTTCCAAGGAAGGCTAGGGGAATGGGCTTCCAAGGAAATTTCTTTCTTATTGGAAAAAGCATTTAAGATAAAGGAAAGTATTACATTTCCATTGATAGTGATCCTACTTCTTATAAGGAATCCAGTTAATAGCTGACCTAATAAGGGATGTACTGAATCTCAGGGTTTCTGCCTACTCAGAATAAAACCCCAAGGCATGGAGGAATGACCCACCGAACAAACCCAGACCACCATTGATTATTTGTGCTCCCAGAACAACAAAACATTATAATAGAGATTGTTGTTGTTGTTAGGTGTCGTCAAGTCAGTTCCGACTCATAGCGACCCTACAGGACAGAGTAGAACTACTCCATAGGGTTTCCAAGGAGCAGCTGGTGGATTTGAACTGCCGACCTTTTGGTTAGCAGTCAAGCTCTTAACCACTACACCACAAGGGTTCCAGAATAGATATGGGTATCATAAATTATATCAGATTAATGGACCAAGAATACAATTTGGAATGAGATGGTCCTGGGTTTAAATTCCAGCTCAGGTTCCTCTTTGCCACCTGTGTGGCCTTGGGCAATTAGCTTCTCTGCTCCTCTATTTTCTCATTTGCACAAAGCAGATTAAAAATCCTTATCTCATGTTTTCTTTTTTGATTTTTTTTTTTAAAGGGTTAAATAAAGTGACATAATTGAAGGCTTTTGGCACAAAGTAAAAAAAAAACAAAACAACCCATTGCTGTTGAGTTGATTCTGACTCATAGCAACCCTTTAGGACAGAGTAGAATTGCTGCATAGAGTTTCCAAGGCTGTAAATCTTTATAAAAGCTGATTGCCACATCTTTCTCTGAGGAGCAGCTGCTGGGTTCGAGCCACCCACCTTTTGGTTGGCAGCTGAGCTCCTAACCACTGCACCACCAGGGCTCCTTATTGGTACTTTAGGGAAAGTAATTCTCCAACTTGCCACTCAATTTTGCCCCATCGTACCCTAATAGACCAAAGATACTTTTGCATCTTTGGTGGGACATCCCCTCTGATAAAGAGAGCATCCTTTCATGGAGGCTACCCAGGAGTGCAAGAACAGTGGACTTAGTGATGCTTCATAGGTTTCTGGGCTCCTTCAGAGTAGATGCTCCATAAATGCTTCATTCTTCCTCTAACTTTACAGATAAGGAACCAAAGCCTGGAGAGCTAATCTAACTGGTCTGAGAGCCACAGTTAACCCGTCTCACCTGGACTAAAGCCCCTGGCCTCCTGACTCTTGTCCAGCTGTCTTTCTATTGTCTCCATAATAGGAGCAGTAGCAAAGATCATTGAAAACCCATTTATCTGTGGTTTCCAAAGCTTTGTTGTTGTTAGGTGCTGTCAAGTCAATCTTCAACTCATAGTGACCCTATGTGACCAAGTAGAACTGCCCCATAGGTTTTCTAGGCTGTAATCTTTACAGGAGCAAATTGCCAGCTCTTTCTCCCTCAGAGCTGCTGGGTGGGTTCAAACTACCAACCTTTCAGTTAGCAGCCAAACACTTAACCATTGCGATACCAAGTCTCCCTTGAAGGGGATGAAATTAGAAAAAAGAGAGGAGGCTGATATGGGTGAGAGCTGTAAGAAGCAGGTTTACTTTCCTGGTTTTACATTACTTTCTTGAGTTTACATTGCCTGAGTACATAATGGTGGAGGGAAGTGGCAGAGCATAGCCAAGAAGGGATTAAAGACTGTGTCACATCAATCCACAAAGTAAACGATCTACATGTGGACAATTGGGGGGGGGGGGGAGTGTGATAGGGTATATTTTTTCTCTCTCATACATAGCTCTTTGGGTCTTCTGAGATCACCCAAGATCTATACTGATTTTCCAGAAGGTTCTACATAAAACTTTTCATTGAAGTTCTGATCTTGCTAATGTGAAGATCAGCAAAGAAAACTGCAAATTAAAGAGGATATTCATGAAAAATCACTTGTAATCTGAAAATTACTTCAGTGAGGGGATTGGTGTTCCATATGACTTAGTAGAAAGAGTCCTGGGTCAGAGACAGGATACCTGACTTCTCCCGTCACTGCCATAATGAGCTAGGGGGACCCAGAAACAGGAGTTAACTTCTCTGGTTATCTGTTTGCCATCTGTAAAATGCCAAGTAGTTATTTCCTAAATATTGAATGCAAAATACTCACCACATTCTATTTTCTTTATTCTTACAAGAGCCCCATAAGGTACATATTGTTGTTGTTGGGTGCCGTCGAGTTTCCTAAGCTATAATCTTTACAGAAGCAGATTGCCAGGCCTTTCTCCCATGGAGCTACTTGGTGAGTTTGAACCACCAATCTTTCAGTTAGCAGCTGAGCACTGAACCATTTGTATCACCAGGGTTCCTTAAAAAACCAAAAAAAAAAAAAAAACCAAAGCCGTTGCCGTCGAGTCAATTCAGACCCTATAGGACTAAGTAGAACTGCCCTACAGGGTTTCCAAGCAGCACCTGGTGGATTGGAACTGCCAATCTTTTGGTTAGCAGCTGAGCTCTTAACCATTGCGCCACCAGGGCTCCACCAGGGCTCCTTAGTCTTCCCATATTACAGTTGAAGAAATAGGGATTTAGAGACATTGTGACTTGCCCAACTTCACACAGCTAGTGAGTAGCAGAATCTGGATTTGAACCCAGAATGTGCTCCTAACCTCCAATCCATACTACCCATATTGTGAGGGAGGAAATGGATGTTAAATCTTAAAGCGCTTTAAAGAAGTTTAAACAAATGGTTATTACAACCATTTACAGGGAGTGTATGTAATCCATAGGAGGTGCCTGTATTCAAGTTATTTTTGCTCATTGACTTTCTGATTCATTGCCTTTCATCTGATCTGTAAGCATCAAACCACAGTTATCCTCTTTCACCTCATTTGTTTTCGGTGTCACTTCTCCTCCCACACTGACTGCTTTCAGGAAGAGCCAGCACCACTTTTTGCCAAGTGAGGGAGTGTTAAGTGTAGAAAGCCACTCACACAACACATAAACACACACGCACACACATATGTTCATATCAGTTTTTTATATGCATACATGGTTTCAGAAATTGACAATTCAAGAACATATCATTATTATGACAGAGCATATAGCATGTCTAAATAATTACCCAGAATTGCGGTTTGGAGTGAAAACGTGTGATAAAGTAATAGGAAGTAGAAAGACATATACTAAGAAGAATACCAAGAGACTTAGAATTTTCTGGCTTCAGTTCCAACCTTAAATTCTGGTATAAGCTTATGCATTTCTCTTAGCTCATTCAGTCTCCTGAAGGACCCTTACCCTTGGTGGGCAAAAAGTTTGATGCAAACTTCATGAATTAATTCTAGCATTAGCTCTGTTATCTGCCTGTGTGCCCCAAGCAATGGTGTTCATCAGACTGTAAACTTCTGAGATTCAGGGTCACATCTGTGGAATTCTCCTTTCAGTAGTTTGGCACTGCATGCAATTAGCTCTTTGGTGAAGACAGCATTTTTCATGCTTGCTACTGCTTTTTATTTGGTTTGCTCAGGAGACAGTCCAAAAGATTGTGGGTCTCATTTAATTATGTTTAGCTCAGAATTGTGTGGGTCTCATTTAATTATGTTTAGCTCAGAATTGTGTGGCATTTAATCAATGAATTTATTTATTAAGCTTGCACTTCTTGAACACCTACTGTGGTAATATTATTTCATTTTTGCATTATCCCTTAATAGTCACAAAGCACATTGTCATTAGTGTCACACCCGGAATTCCCAAGAATCCTTTGAGAAGAGTAGAAAGGGATAAAAATATTGTCTACTTCATGGGGTTTGTGAGGATATAATGTGATAAACTCCAAAAAGCAGTTAACATGGTAGCTGGCACACGTAAGCATTCAATAACCACCAGTTGCTATGGAGTCAACTCTGACTCATGGCGACCCCATATGTGTCAAAGTAGAACTGTGCTCCATAGAGTTTTCAATGGCTGATTTTTTCAGCAGTAGATCTCCAGGCCTTTCTTCTGAGGTGCCTCTGGGTGGACTCAAACCTCTAACCTTTCGGTTAGCAGCCGAGTGCATTAACTATTTGCACTACCTGAGGACTCCATTATTACAATTGTTAGCCCATTTTACTGATGAGGAACCACAGCTGAGAGTAGCTAAGTCATTTGCTCAAGGCTGTACAGCTTGTAAGCAGTAGAATTCATTTCAGAATCTAAGTCTCCAGACTCCAAGCCTGTTTTATGAAATTGTCAGCTGAGAATGCCATCACAGAAGGAAAAAAGTAGAGTCTCAAATGAAGAGTATACATGCCAGGTTTTATGGTGGGTGAGTGGGCAGAAGTGTTTAAGAACAAAGCACTGCTCAGGGGAGAGGGCGAGGCCCAGGTCAAGTACCACAAGCTGTACTATTCATTTTTGGTTCCTCAAATGCTCTTTCTTCCCTCTGGGCCTTCATACACATTGTTCTCCTTCCCCTCTGCCTCCCCCAACCACAACTTTACACTCGAACAACTCTTACCGTCCAGGCTCAACCCAGGGAGGCTTTGCCTAAGCCCCAGTCTGGGTTTGAACCCACTGATACATCAGCACCCAAAGCACTCTGAATGTTTCCTTTTGAAAATCCTTGTCCAATATCTGTCTTACCAGCTTGAATGTAAGCTCTGAGAAGTCATCAACTTTATCTTGCTTGCTGGGTGATGTATTCTCAGCGTCTTGACGGTGTCTGGCACACATTTGTTAAATGTAGAGGGTAATGGCCAATATAAAGTTGAAGAGGAGGAAGCCTAAGAACAAAGTGGGAGGACATGAAAACAAACTTAAAATGCTTTACATTGCTGCCAGAGAACATTGCCTGGTGGTGTTGGGAGAGGGGAGCAGCTAGCTGAGGAAAGGAATACTTCCAGAATGTGGAAGAGGCAACAGGAAGGAGAAGAAAGGTGCTAACAACATAAGAAACACATGGTGAGGTAAATCGGCATTAAGAGTAACAATCATGCGTGTTCTTCCTCAAGAGCCCATGTTGTGCGCTGTAGAGTGATTCCAACTCATAGCGACCCTATAGGACAGAGTAGAACTGCCCCGTAGAGTTTCCAAGGCTGTAAATCTTAACAAAAGCAAATGTCACATCTTTCTACCACTGAGCAACTGGTGGGTTCAACACCGACCTTTCAGTTAGCAGCTGAGCGCCTAACCACGATGCCACCAGGCCTCCTAAAGAACCCATATCTATGCCAAGTTTTCAGGGACAAATTAGAAGGGGCTGAGAATTAGCCATCTCTCCCAAACAGCCTGTTGTTTATGTCTGCTGCCCTTTTCCAGAAAGAGATCAGAAATCCACTTGTAGCGCAGTGGTTAAGCACTCTGCTGCTAACCGAAGGTCGCAGGGTTTAACCCACCAGCTACTCTGCAGGAGAAAGATGTGGCAGTCTGCTTCTGTAAAGATTACAGCCTTGGAAACCCTATGGAGCAGTTCTACTCTGTCCTACAGTGACGCTCTGAGTTGGAATCGACTCCACGACAGTGGGTTTTTTTTTTTTTTTTTTTTGCTCTCTATGGCTGACTAAACATGGAGCTGTGTAGACAATGTAGTGATAAACCTGTGTGAGGAGAAGAGGGAGGAAAGGAGCATTTCCACCAGGTTGATGTATTTCTGGCTCTCCCCTTTGACAGCAAAAGGAGCCAGTGGTGGGGCTTTTGGCAGGAAATGTCCACCTCTGGGGGAGTCAGAATGGTGTGGGGAGGTGAGAGCCACCCTGGCACCGTAGCACTGCAGCTTGCTTTCTTTTGCAGCCCTCACGGCGATGGCTAGATTATCTCTAGTATGTTTCCTCCTAGGTTAAGGCGGTGCTGAGGGAGGATGAGATGCCCCGAGCTTCTCAAGCTACTTGTGGTATCAACAGGGGCCATTTTGTTTATGTTCCCACCCCCTCGCCCTGGGAAGCCCCAAGTTCCCACACTCACTGAGGCAGGAAGGTCACCACGGACACCTCATCTGTCTGGCTCATTGACTAACTACAGATAAGCAGCAGCTGCTGACTGCATGTTGGGGTCACCTCCCAGATTGTTCACCCTGGAACCAGGCAGGAGAAGCCCCAACCCTTGCCCACTCCGCTGTACTTGAGGGCTGCTGGCAGCAGCTGAGGCCAGGATAACAGCGGAGGTACCCCCAAGAAAACTTGCTTTTGTAGGAGACACTAGATAATGCAACAAGAAATGAGAGGCCTTAGACATGCCTACACAACAACACACACCCACCAAGAGAACTCTACCTTTCTAACTTGAGTTTGTCAAGTGCTTTATAGTTTTACAGCACTCTGCTGCAGACATTTTTTCACATGACTCTGACCACCACCCCGTGAAGACGCAAAGCAGGTGTTATGGTACCGATTTTGCAGATGAGTAAACAGCCTCAGGATGTTTAAGAGACTTGCCCAAACTCACAGTGAATTAGTGGTAGACACTGTTTTTCCGTCTCCTGTTCTACGGTCTCTCCATTACTCCATGCAAACATACCAACTCAAGATGACAAGCCCCAACTTTTATGCTTGAAAGAGAACTATTCCTCCCACGTTTAATTTGTCTTTCACTCAAGCCTAGCAAGTAGTGAGAAACATATCTGTCTTATAGTTTGAATCATGATTCCTCTTCTTATCAGCCAAGTAATTTAGCTCTTGTGATTTGAGGCTTGATTTCTCTGAAGATTCATTTCTATGTGTATAAAATGGAGATAATGTTGCTTAACTTGCAAGTTGTTGTGAGGGTTAAGAATAACAATAAACATCTATTGACTACTTTCTATTTTCTTGGCTCAGTTCTAAGCATTTTCTATGCATTGACTCACTCAATTCTTGCAGCTACCTCACGCTATCATTATCCCAGCTTAACAGAGAAGGAAACAGAGAGATAAAGTAACTTATCTCAGGTCACACAGCAAGCAAATGGCAGAGCTAGGATCCCAACCCAAGCTGTCTGACTCCAGTGTCTCATGCCTAAACTCTGTGCTCTACTGACTATCCAAAGTATGTTTACTGTACACAATAGGTACTCAATCAATAGCTGTTACTAACAACTAGGGCAGGGTTGGCTTTATTTATAAGCATAGTGAACTGCTAACTACCTGAACTAATTAGATAAACCAAAAAGCCTGCCCACTCAAAAATATCTTCTGCTTAGTATGCTATGGCTTCAAATTTCCCACCAATAGAGTCATTTTTTAAAGCAGGGGGACCCCTCCCAGCACCCCCGCCCCTGGAGATATTTGGCAATATCTGGAGATATTTTTGGTTGACATAACTGTGGGCATCTACTGGCATCTAGTGGGTAAGGCCAGGGGTGTGGCTAAATATCCTACAATGCACAGCACAGTCCCCCACAACAAAGAATTATCTGGTTCAAAATGTCAGTAGTGCTGGGGTTCTGACGCTGTTTTAGAATAATGTCTTGAAATGCCCTGTTAATACTCAAATTTAGAGAGGCAAAGTAATACTCTGCTTAACATCCATTGATACATTAACATGGTGCAATTTATAATCTCATTTGTTATTATCTATTATTATTGCTGCTGTTATTGTTGCCAAGAAAAGAGAGACACGCCCTAGAAATGGTTGGGCTGATTTGGAGCTTTTGGTAGTTATAAAATTGAAGTTGTTCCTCTGTAAAATTATGCTACCAACCCCTAAATTGCTGACATATCTTCCAATAAGTTAAAGTAGGTAGTAAATAAATTCACAACAATGACATTTCCCTTTCATCATGCAACTCTATGAATCCCTAACATCTCTCAGTTAAGTTGGCTCTTGCTATTTTCCCCCATTATGTACACAACAAACAAACATATATATATATATATATATATAAAATGATTTTACTGGCCACTTTTGGAAATCCCGTAGACACTGATATCTTCAAAATGGTGAAAATTTACTTTGCCATACAAAACTTTAATTGAAACAACAGTCTTGGTACCCAGTGATGCTTGGTGGCACATCTAACTTTCTTGCTTTGTTGGAGAGTGCTATGCCTCACGTATCATGACTCATTGATGTTCATATCATCATTCATTAGCTTCAAAGACTTTATAATAATCCTGAAAGGAATTGTATTAGTTTACTTTAGGTTATAATGCAGTAACAAATGATCTCAATAGACTAACAACAAAAAAGATGTATTTCTTCTTCATGTTGAGTGTATATCACGAATTGGTTGTTACTATGTTTCATTCTTTTTTCATTCCACAGTCTGGGCTGAAGGAGCAGATCTTATATTGAGACATGAGGGAAAAGAGCAATGGTAGAACCACATGATTGCTCTTACAGCTTCTCCTTAATTAGTGACACCTGTCATTTATGCTCACATTCCATTGGCCAGTGAAAGTCAATGGCCAAGTCAGATGTGAATGGATCAGAGATGTATATTCTTCCTATAGGCCCCATAGAGAGGGGCAGTGAATATAATCTACTACGGGAGTCTTGTCATTGCCACCAAAGTCATGAACTTCCTCAAAGCCAGCCCCTTGGGTTTGAATGACCATCTTTCCAAGAAGTTTTTAACAAGAAATGGGGGAAGAATATAAACTGAAAGAGCTGAAGAGGCAAAATTGTCAGAATCTAATGACTGATTTGATGAGGAGCAGAGGCTGGTGGCAATGTCAAGGAAAAGACAAGAATAAAGCTTGACTTCCAGGATTCCAGCTTGAGTGACTGATGAATTAAGGTGCCAACAATTGGGATTGGTCTAGCTTTTGGACTCTGTACCTGCATGCACTTGTCTGAGGTTTACAAAGAAAAAGGAGGTTTAGAAAGATAAAGGACAAGTTTTATTTTGACCCAATGAACATGAGGTGTCTTTGGGACATCCATGGGGAAATATACAGTAGGCAGACGGATATATGAACATGGCTTCTGAGAGAGTACTTAGCTGGAAACAAATGTCTGAGATTCAACAGTATATAAGTAAAACTAATAGCTACTAACCAAAACCAAAACCAAACCCATTGCCATCAAGTTGATTCCAGCTCATAGAGATCCTATAGGACAGAGTATAACTGCCCTATAGGGTTTCCAAGGAGTGGCTGGTGGATTCAAACTGCCAATCCTTTGGTTAGCAGCTGAGCTCTTAACCACTGTGCCATCAAGGCTGCTACAGCTACTAAAAGTAGCATTAATTGAATACTTACTATCAACCAGGCATTGTGCTGAGAATTTGCATACATTTTCTTATTTAATTATTATAATAACCCTACAAGCTAGTTGGTGATATTTATCCACATTCTGTAGATAAGGAAACTGAGGCCTAGAGAAGTTTAAACAAAATATAAAACAAAATTTGGTCTAGGTCTCACAGTTAAGACATTGCAGAAAGGCCAGAACTGCTCTTTTTCTGCAACCTGCACTTTAAACGATCATACTATTAGTCAGAACCACAGTAGTGAACAAGAACATCCAGGCACCCTGGGTAAAAAGAAAAGAGCAGTGGGCCAAGGACAGAGGAATATGAACATTTAGGGATCAGAAGAGGGAGAGGAAGTGGAAGAAGATCCCTTGAAGAAGAGAAGGAGTAGGTAGGAGGAGAACAGAAGAGTAGTGTCAGAAGCCAAGTGTGTATAGAGCATCAACACAAAGGGGGTGTCTATTTAACAGAGTCAAGGACAGCAAAAAACTCATTTTCCAGCCCTACTGGAAAATGTCCATTGGAGTTGACTGTAGTGTCTAGCCCCTGACAGCATCTCTAACCTCAGGGAAGCCTCTGCAACCAGCCATTTCCCCCATCCAGAACCACAGGAATAAGAAATTAACCAGAAGTGGCTTGTTACATGCTGACCTTGGAAACACTGACCAGTTTCTGGTTTGTTCTCTTTGACCTCTGCTTCCCGAGACTGCCTTGACTTTTTGCTTACTTTGGTAAGTCTTTGTTTCTGGGTCTTGGTGACCTGGATTTTGGACCTGCACTTGTCTGAGGTCTGGGACTGTCCGTTCAGCTTGGAAACCCAGCCTTACACCACATCCCTACTCTTGATTACTACCTACCTCCACTTTGAAGGAGTGAGGCTGGGCGCTGTCCCTCAATCCACAAGTCTGTGTGTCCTGCTAATTCTCTGCAGCTCAGTCTCCAGAAGGGAAGTGAGGAGCTGTGGTCTCAAATGGTGTCTGCTATCTCATTCTGTAGGTGTGGCAAATTACTGGCAGAGGGACTACTGGCTTTGATATCATAAGCTGCTGGCCAGACCTTGCCAAGCCTAGCAATGTCTGGTGCCAGAGCAGACTTTCTGTCTTCGGGTAAGTCCACTCAATTTCCATGCCTTTTTTTGTTGTTGTTGTTATTTTTACTTTTACTTTTTTTGAAATGGTAAATATATATACAGGCAACAAAATATTTGCCATTTCAACAATCTTCACATGTATAGTTCAGTGACATTATGTTCATCATATCATTTAACCATCACCCTTAATTGTTCCTGAATTTTTCCATCACCCTCAACAGAAGCTCAGTGTCCCCTAAGCATTGTGTCTCCCTCTCCCCCTCCCTCCTGCTGCCCCTGGTAACCACAAACAAACTTATCTCTATACACTCACTATGAGTTGGAATGGACTCGATGGCATACCTATTCTAGATAATTCATATAAGTGGGATCATACAATATTTGTCCTTTTATGACCAACTTATTTCACTCAGCATAAAGTTTTCAAGGTTCATCCATGTGATATCATGTATCAAGACTTCATTTCTCTTTATGGCTGAGTTATGACTATACCACATTTTGTTTATCCATTCATCTGTTGATGGACATTTAGTCTGTTTCCACCTTTTGGCTGTCGTGTTGCCATGCTTTTTAATCCAGATCCAGCAGGTTATGGAAACATGAGGTTTATATTTGGGGGCAAGAGAACACTTATGTAATGCAAGTTTTCATGTCTGCTGAGAAAGCAGGGAACTGGACAGTCATCCTGCTACATCCTGGAAGCCATATGGACACCAATGGGATTCCTCACAGTCCCGACTGACTGGTGAGAGCCCATACTGTCCATAGAGTGGCCAACTATCATATTAGAGTAGGTAGTAAAATATCCAAACCAGCCTCACTCCCAGTAACTGGAAATGAATAAGCCAGTATTATGGGATACCTCAGAGGTGAGGGCACAAAAATCCTCTGGAATCCCTGCTTTATGTATTCAGTTGGAGACCGTACCCATTCATCAGCCTTCCACAGCCATATCACCCAGTAAGAGTTGCCAGATGTAGCAAATAAACATACAGACTGTCCAGTTAAATTTGAATTCCAGGTAAAACACAAATAATTCCTTAGTATAAATAAGTTCCATGCAATATTTGGGATATACTTACACTAAGAAGTCATTCATTGTTTATCTGAAATTCAGATTTAAATGTCCTGAATTTTATCTGGCAACTCTACAACCACTACAATCTCCATAACCTGAGACTCAGTAGGAATTCACAGGCCTTGGAATCCACTGGGCCTGTGCTTTTCTCCAAAAGAACTGGGATACTTTGTGAAGAAGAAAAGCAGAGAACTGGGTCTCTGCCAGGACTACTGAGATCCTGATCAAGCCTAGTCTCCTCATTCTTCTGGGCCAGCTCTGGGAGTCTGTGAAATTCGACCTTCTGGGTTCCCATGGGAGCCCTGGTTGCACAGTGGTTAAGCATGTGGTGCTAACCAAAAAGTTGGCAGTTCAAATCCACCAGTTGCTCCTTGGAATCCCTATGGGGCAGTTCTACTCTGTGCTATAGGGTAGCTATCAGTTGGAATCGTATTGGTGGCAATGGTTTTTTTTTTTTTTTTTTTTTTTTTTTTGGAGTTCCCATGAACTCGCTTGCCTTTCATCAGCTGAATTTGGAAGGTAAAGAGTGAAAGATGGCTTTCTTGAAGTGTCTAGACAGTTTGCAGAGACCATGACGCCCCTTGACCTGTATCAGCACCAAAAGTTCAGTATCCTGCATGACTTTATAGAGAATGTCTTTTTCTCTTATTGGACAATATCTTAATAGACACTTGAACACTTCCGCACACACCCTATCCCAACTACGTCTCCTACAACCCTCCAGTCCTGGCAGTGCTAGGTTACCTGAAGCCTCAGCACCTCCAAAACAGCCTCCAGAAATGTCTGGCATTTCTGGGCCAAGTTCAGTGTAGCCAGGTATCTGTGGTCTCTTGAAGACACATAGAAATTCCCAGATATGGCCAGGTATTAATAGCATTTTGTTCTTTTCTCTGCAACTGCCCTAGTGATGACCTCCTAGAAAAGAGAAGGAAGTTTGCTGATATGCTCAAGTTGACACTATGATCTGGCAACTCAAGGCTCCCTTCACCTCTGCTCCACTACAGAACTAGCAAGCACTTATTATGTGCCAGGCATTGTTTTAAGGACTTTACCTGTGTTAACTGATTTAATCCTCATAACAACCCTATGAGGTATGTACTGCTATTATTCCTGTTTCACAGATGAGAAACTCCTCTATGGTCACACAGGTAAAAAGTTGCTAAGAGGTACAAGCTGAGAGTAGAATGTGTGCAGGGTCTGCCCTCTTAACTGCAATACTTTACCGTCTCTGTGCCAACACTAGGCATCCTGGGCCCCACTTGGTTCAGCCTTATGCTGTTTGGATTGATGTTGTTGACACTGTGCAGGGGATTCTCCTGATCCAGGAGGAGCCCTATCTTGTCCCTCCATTATCTTGTTGGGGAATGGGAATGGCTTGCTATTTAGGCTGTCTGATTGTGTAGTGGTTAAGAGCTATGGCTGCTAACCAAAAAAGTCAGCAGTTTGAATCCACCCGGCTCTACTTGGAAACCCTATAGGGCAGTTTTACTCTATCCTATAGGGTCACTATGAGTTTGAATCGACCCAATGGCAACGACTTTGATTTTTATTTTTGGTTAAGGTGTAGAGGGCCTCGTGCACAATAGTCAGCTCAGTTCAAGGTGGCATGGAGAAGCCAATACAAACCTGGAAGTTCAGCTCATGCTCTGCAAGGTAGCTCTTCTTATCTGCATGCTGCAGGTGCTCTGACAGCTGTGTACCCAGCAACCAGAATCACAGAGGAAATGTTCTATCCTGTAAGCCTGAGTACAAGGGGCAGCAGAGAGGCTCACCAGCGGAAGACTCTGGCTTGAGTATTTCATAGTCATTCAACCCAGATGATATCTTTTAGACACCTCTGTATGGTCCTAATCCAGATCCAAGGCCCTTGGAGGCAACTCAGAGAGGTATAAAATGCCAGGAAGGGGTCTATATGAATAGTGTGCTGCACATTCCTGCTGGGAAGGCTAAAACATACCATCAGCCCAGCCACCTACTTGTTCTACAACCCAAACATGATCTGTGGGGACTTATGGACCCTCTCGGGCATGACATGCTCTGGTACACTACCACCAATAACACCTGTACCTCAAGCCAAGATAAGCTGGGCTTCCAGAAGCGCAGCTATGACTCCTGATCGCACACAATTCCAGGACCCCAGGCTCTGGACTTCCATCTTTGTGGTGAAGTGAATTCTTTCTTCTTTAAAAAAAAAAAAAAATTATTGTACTTTAGATGAAAGTTTACAGAACAAATAGTTTCTCATTAAACAGTTAATACTCGTATTGTTTTATGACATTGGTTAACAACCCCACAACATGTCAACACTCTCCCTTCTCGACCTTGGTTCCCTATCACCAGCTTTCCTGTCTCCTCCTGCCTTCTAGTCCTTGTCCCTGGGCTGTTGTGCCCCATTAGTCTCATTTTGTTTTATGGGGCTGTCTGATCTTTGGCTGAAGGGTGAACTTCGGGAGTGACTTCACTACTGAGCTAAAAGGGTGTCCAGAGACATACTCTTGGGGTTTCTCCAGTCTCTGTCAGGCCAGTAAATCTGGTCTTCTATTTTGAGTTAGAATTTTGCTCTAATTTTTTCTCCAGCTCTGTCTAGGACCCTCTATTGTGATCCCTCTCAGACCAGTCAGTTGTGGTAACCAGGTACTATCTTGTTGTACTGGACTCGGTCTGATGGAGGCTGTGGTAGTTGTGGTCCATTAGTCCTTTGGACTAATCTTTCCCTTGTATCTTATTTTCTTCATTCTCCCTTGCTCCTGAAGGGGTGAGACTAGTGAGAGTATCTTAGATGGCTGCTCACAGGCTTTTAAGATCCCAGAAGCTACTCAACAAGGTAAAATGTAGAACATTTTCTTTATAAACTGTTATGCCAACTGATCTAGATATTCCCCGAGACCATGGTCCCCACAGCCCTCTGCCCAGCAATTCAGTCCCTCAGGGAGTTTGGATGTGTCTATGGAGCTTCCATGACCTTTCCTTGTACAGGTTGTGCTGGCTTTCCCAGTGTTGTGTACTGTCTTACCCTTCACCAAAGTTACCACTTATGTATCATCTATTTAGTATCCCCCCCATCCCTCATAACCATCGAAGATTGTTTCTTTTTGTGTGTTAACCTTTTCATGAGTTTTTACAGTAGAGATCTCATACAATATTTGTCTTTTTGTGATTGACTTATTTCACTCAGCATAATGCCCTTCAGATTCATCCATGTTGCGAGATGCTTCGCAGATTCATCATTGTTCTTTATTGTTGTGTAATACTCCATTGTGTGTATGTACCATAGTTCTTTTATCCATTCACCTGCTGATGGGCATCTAGGTTGTTTCCATCTTTTTGCTATTGTGAACAATGCTGCAATGAACATGAGTGTGCGTATGTCTATTCATGTGATGGCTCTTATTTCTCTAGGATATATTCCTAGGAGTGGGATTGTTAGATCGTATGGTATTTCTATTTCTAGCTTTCTAAGGAAGCACCATATCGTCTTCCAAAATGGTTGTATCATTTTTGCATTCCCACCAGCAGTGCGTAAGAGTTCCAATCTCCTCGCAGCTTCTCCGTTTGTTATTTCCAGTTTTTTTTGATTCATGCCAGTAATGACGGGGTGAGATGGTACTCTCATTGTGGTTTTGATTTTCATTTCTCTAATGGCTACTGGGAAACCCTGGTTGCATAGTGGTCAAGAGCTACGTCTGCTAACCAAAAGGTTGGCACGGCAATTAGAATCAACCAAATGCTCCTTGGAAACCCTATGGGGCAGTTCTACTCTGTCCTATAGGGACGCTATGAGTCGAAATTGACTGGATGGCAACAGGTTAGTTTTTTTTTTGTTTGTTTTTTTTGTTTTTAATGGCTAGTGATCGCGAGCATCTCCTCATGTGTCTGTTGGCCGCTTGAATGTCTTCTTTCGTGAAGTGTCTGTTCATTTCCTTTGCCCATTTTTTAATTGGATTATTTGTCTTTTTGTTGTAGAGGTGTTGGATTTCTTGTAGATTTTAGCAATTAGACCTTTGTCTGACTTGTAATGTCCACAAATTTTTTCCAGTCTGTAGGTTCTCTTTTTACTCTTTTGGTGAAGTCTTTTGAAGAACATAAGTGTTCAATTTTTAGAAGATCCCAGTTATCTAGCATATCTTCTGTAGTTGTTGGTTATGGTTTTTATCCTGTTAATGCCATGCATCAGGGCCTCTGGCCTTGATCCTATTTTTTCTTCTATGAACTTTATGGTTTTTGGCTTTATATTTAGGTCTCTGGTCCATTTTGAACTAGTTTTTGTCTATGGTGTGAGGTATAGGTCCTGTTTCATTTTTTTGCAGATGGACATCCAGTTTTGCCAGCACCATTTGTTAAAAAGACTGTCTTTTCCCAATTTGATGGAGTTTGGGCCCTTGTTGAAGATCAGGTGACCGTAGGTGGATGGCTTTACATCTGGGTTCTCAATTCTGTTCCATTGGTTAGTGTATCTGTTGTACCAGTACCAGGTTGTTCTGACTACCATAGCTGTATAGTAGGATCTGAGTTTGAGGTCAGGTAGTGCGAGTCCTCCTACTTCATTCTTCTTCTTCAGTAGTGCTTTACTTATCCAGGGCTTCTTCCCTTTCCATATAAAGTTAATGATTAGTTTTTCCATTTCTTTGAAGAATGTTGTAGGTATTTGGATTGGGATTGCATTGTATTTGTAAATTGCTTTGGGTAGAATTGTCATTTTCACAATGTTGAGGCTACCTATCCATGAGCGTGGTATGTTTCTCCATTTATGTAGATCTCTTTTGGTTTCTTACAGTAGTGTTTTGTAGTTTTCTTTGTATAGGTCTTTTACATCCCTGGTTAGATTTATTCCTAAGTATTTTATTTTTTTAGGGGCTATTGTAAATGGTATTGTTTTCCTGATTTCCTTTTCATCATTCTCTTTATTGGTGTATAGGAATCCAACTGGTTTTTGTATGTTTATCTTGTATTCTGTTACTCTGCTGAATCTTTCTATTAGTTCCAGTAGTTTTCTCATGGAGTCTTTAGGGTTTTCTATGTATAGTATCATGTCATCCACAAATAAGGACAGTTTAACTTCTTCATTACCATTTTGGATGCCCTTTATTTCTTTTTCTTGCCTTATTGCTCTAGCTAGGACTTCCAGCACAGTGTTAAATAGGAGTGGAGATAAAGGGCATCCTTGTCTGGTTCCTGTTCTCAAGGGGAATGTTTTCAGCCTCTCTCCATTAAGAATGATTTTGGCCATTAGTTTTGCATAGATGCCCTTTACTATGTTGAGAAATTTGTGTTGAAGTGAACTGGTTGACATGGCCCTTCTTGCCATAGTCTTTGTGACATCTACACAATGATTGGGTGAGTTTATGCAAATAAGGTGCATGTGGCCCACCAAGGGGATTGGACAGCTTGCTGCTAATGCATATAGTGTGCATGGAACACTTGTGGGGGTAGGACCATGTGAAAAAGGCGTATGGAACCCTAACAAGGGGTTGGTCAGTTTTGCCATTCTGCTAGGCTTAAAGGGAGACACGGAGAGAGAGGAAGAAGCTGTAACATGGAAGACAGTGAGAGACAATGGCACAGCAGTAGCAAGAGTGAGAGCAGCACGAGATGGCAGGAACCAGGAAACTGGTGTGAGATGGTTGCAGTGTGGCTGCCGACCCATGGAGCTAAGAGTTGTAACATTTGCCCAGCAAGGCCCTGAGCAGGGTCCAGCAGCAGAGGGCGAGAAGAAGCAGTCCTGATCAAGAACTGTATACTGAGTTGTACCTTGTTACTTCCCTAATAAACCACTTAACTATAAGTATAGTTAGTGAGTTCTGTGAGATGTTACAGCAAATTACAGAACCCAAAGATGGGAGGGGGAGTATTAAGGGAAGGGGAGTAGATGATGTTAGAGATGATGGAATGGTACAGCAGTTTGGAGAAGTTGGACATTTGGGACATCTTTAACCTCCACCTCATAGAAAGCAGCTTTGTGCTGATCTTTATAAAAGAAATTTTTCATTTAATCTCCCATCTGCCCCCTTGTCCAGTCATGTCTCTCCTGGCAGTGGACAGCTTCATTTACTGCATTACTCCTTCATCTACTCCAGCCTCTGGTACCTGACAGGTTAAAGAGATTTTCTGTTTTCATGATCTTTCAAATCGCTGATTTCCAAAAGGAGCCCTCATCTTGTGTCCCAGTTTGGGCCTTTAATGTCCACCTACCTATCGCCCCTAGACTGGCAACAAGAATGCATGTAGAGAACGTTGTTGCTGGCTGCCCTTAAGTCAGCCCCCAGCTCATGGTGACCCCATGTACAACAAAAAGAAATGCTGCTTGGGACTGCACCATCCCCATGATCCGTTGCAGATTGGACCATTGTTTGCATTGGCTGATTTTCAGAAGTAGATTGCCAGGTCTTTCTTCCTAGGAAGTCTTAGTCTGGAAGCTCCACTGAAGCCTGTTCAGCATTATAGCAACACATAAGCCTCCACTGACAGATGAGCATTGTCTGCACATGAGGTGCATTGGCCAGGAATAGAACCTTGGTCTCCTGCATGGAAGGCAAGAATTCTACCACTGAACCACCAAGATCCTCATGTTTAGAGAATACCTGTGCTAAAGAATACCTATATATTTTTTACCTTCTACAGACAGCTGACTGTTCTACTTAATGTTGCTGCCACAGACTTCGTTGTTATAATTTATCGTTTCCCTCCTTCCAGAACTGCTTTTCTGTGCAAAAGCAGTTTTTATACTTACCATTTTCTTGCACCCCCATTTTCACAGTACTGTTGATACCCTTGCAACCAGACAGTATCTAGGGAGTTAAACACCAACTAGAAGGAGTTTTGATGAGTATACCAAGTACTGGCTGGCAGCAGCCTTCAGAGAGAATATTTGAGTTTAGGATCATCTAATTCTCCCCTGGCACATTCATCCTATTCACCTAATGTGAAAGCTAGAGGATTGTTGATGATAATAACAACATCAGCATCAACAGCTAACACTTACTGAGCACATATTATGGGCCAGGTACTGTGCTAAATGCTTTGGAATTATTTTTTCACTTAATCTTCACAACACTGCAATGAGAAGGATGCTATTTTATCTCCAACTTACAGCTGAGAAAACTGAATTGCCAAAAGTCACATAATGAGTAAATGCTAAAGCCGAATTTTCAAACTCCAGTTAATTTAAAGTCTGGACATTCAGCTGACTTCTCCATGCCCGGTCTCCCATTTTCTCCTGCTTTTTTTCCCCTCTTCTCCTCATTCCCCAGCCACCCATCTCAGTGATAAGGGGGGATAAACATGAACTGTGATCCCAAGAGGGAGTAGATTCACAATGACACTATAGCTGACCTCAGTAACTGGACCATGAGAAAGGATGAGGGCAAGAGGATTGTTTTTAATTTGGTTCTTTGAAAGAGAGATCCTACCTCAAGTAATGAAGGATTAGCTACAAACTTTCCTGTTTGATTCACTGATGGATCCAAACACCTCATACTATGGCTAGCTCATAGTAGATGCCCAACAAACGTTAGCATCTGACCCAAGGAAGTCAGGCTTGACCTGAAGAAGAGAGAAGCTTTAGTGAATCAAGGAGTGGGAAGGTGGTTTTTAGAAAAGCTAGATGACAAGATCTTCATTTCTCGGTTACTCTTTGCAGGTTTGTTTCGTTTTGTCCTATTCCAACTAACAAATTCTCTCTGTTTATTCTTCATGTGTTTTCTCTACCTCGTAATTGCTGCTTATTCATAAATTCTGATTGCTTATCATACTTTTATGCTTCCTCATAACTCTCTATGAGACCTACTCCATTACGTGTCATCCTTCCAGCTTCAGTTTCCATGGATAACTGCCTCATTGTCTCTATGTTTCCCAGTTCAAATCCCAGAAGGAGAGAATCTGATTGACCAAACTTTCCATTAGAGCCCTGGTTTGTGGAGAGGCAGCCCTGGTGTCAGGAGCTAATCCCTGGTCCAATCAGGAGGCATCCCTGGGTGAAGAACAAGCTAACTCTGCTTCTCAGAGCAGGGGGCTGTGGGTGGGGCAGTTTCATCTCTAAGAGGAAGTTGGGTGTGGCAGGCACTGTGTTGACATATCCAGTATAGGAGTGCTCCTAGGAGCCCATCTCTCACCTCTGAAATCTGACTTTGTAGATTAGGACCTTTCATCAGGCATTCCCAGGAAAACCCAGCCAAATGCACCTGGTAACTTGCTGAGTTTGGAATTCCTCTGGGCCTGCCATCTCCTTATACGCTTCCTTCTGGGACTACCTTGGTTTGTCAGCTCATTACCTGTTTGGAGTTGGCTTGTTTCTGGACTCTCCATTCTGCTTAGGTGACTTGTTTTCTAACTGGACTGTTTGGATCTTGGATAAGGTGAGTGTTTGGATTCAACTTTGGTTCTGAATCAGCTTTCAGCTTAGATGAAATGACCTCACCTTTTGCTCCCTTGTCCCTTGTCCCCTCTCTTCCACCCAAATCCACCCTGCTCCAGGTTATCATTTACCTGAGGGTACTCACCCTTCCCAGGCCCACCAATATACTCCTGAGAGAATAACATTAAGAAGTAGTTGGTGGCTTCAGGGAGAGCTATTTTAGAGGAGTGGTCTAGACAAAAACCAGATAGAACCAAGTTGAGGAAGTGGAAATAGTGAGTGTAAAACTACTCTTCTGAGAAGTTTAGGTGAAGGGGGTGGATAGCTAGATGGAAAGAGTTTGTTATTTTTAAGAATTTGCTTCTGATTGTATAAGTAATACATGATTTTATAAAACATTTTGAAAAAACAAAAATTATAAAGAATAAATTTATGTTGTTGTTGGGTACTGTCAAATTGATTCTGACTCATAGTGACCCTATGTACAACAGAACAAGACACTGCCCCATCCTGCACCATCCTCACAATCTTTGCTATGTTTGAGCCCATTGTTTTGGCCACTGTGTCAATCCTTCTTATTGAGTGTTTTCCTCTTTTTTAATGACCCTCTACCTTACCAAGCATCATGTTCTTCTCCTGGGACTGGTCCCTCCCGATAGCATGACCAAAGTATGTGAGACGAAGTCTCACCATCTTGCTACTAAGGAGCATTCTGGCTGTATCTCTTCCAAAACAGATTTGTTCTTTCTTCTGGCAGCCCATGATATATTTAATATTCTTCACCAACACCATAATTCAAATGCATTGATTTCTCTTTAGTCTTCCTTATTCATTGTCCAGCTTTCACATGCTTATGAGGCAATTGAAAATACCATGGCTTGGGTGAGGCATACCTTAGTCCTCTAGGTGACATTTGCTTTTTAACACTGTTTAAAGGGGCCTTTTGTAGCAGATTTACCCAATGCAATATGTTGTTTGATTTCTTGACTGCTGCTTCCAGGGGCATTGATTGTGGATCCAAGTAAAATGAAATCCTTGACAACTTCAAACTTTTCTCCATTTATCATGATGTTGCTTATTAGTCTAGTTGTGAGGATTTTTGTTTTCTTTGTGTTGAGGTGTAATCCATGCTGAAGGCTGTAGTCTTTGATCTTCATCAGTAAGTGCTCCAACTTCTCTCCACCTTCAGCAAGCAAGGCTGTGTCATTTGCATATTGCAGGTTGTTAATGAGTCTTCCTTCAATCCTGAAGTCATGCTCTTCATACAGTCCAGTTTCTCAGATTATTTGCTCAGCATACAGACTGAATAAGTATGGTGAAAGGATGCAAGCCTGACACACACCTTTCCTGATTTTAAACCACATAATGTCCACTTCTTCTGTTTGAATAACTGCCTCTTGGTCTATGTGCAGGTTCTGTGTGAGCACAATTAAGTGTTCTAGAATTCCCATTGTTCACATTGTTATCCATAATTTGTTATGATCCACATAATTGAATGCCTTTGCATAGTCTATAAAACACAGGTAAACATCTTTCTGATATTTTCTGCTTTCAGCCAAGATCCATCTGACTTCAGCAATGATATCCCTTGCACCATGTTCTTCTGAATCTGCTTGAATTTATAATTTCTCTTAATTCTACCACCTAAATAATTATCATAGCTATCAGATCTTCAGCCCCTCCTAAGTAGCAGAATTATACTAGGCACTTTATAAATGATGTTTCTTTCCCTGTGTAATACAAAGTCTCAGCTGGGCCAGATTTAAGGCAGATATGTCCCTGATGCAGAGTAGGACAATATCCCTTCTTCTCAAGAAATGACTGGCATCCATTGATTTACAAGGGGCTGAGAAGTTTGCTGGCAAAAACCTCAAATCCTTGCTTCAGGAGGGTTTTAGTCATGCATACACATGTTTGGGGGAGTTGCAGTTGAAGGCAGATTGCTGGGAGGAAGCGTAGAGTCCCAAGAGAGAGAACAGCCTGTTGAGGAAGGAGTTTAGCATAGTAAGACTGGGCTTTAGCGCTAGAAGTCCTTGTCCAGTCTGGCCATCATCGGGCTGGGCCTAACCCAACTTGCCCCGTTTGTGCCTTCCTGGAGAAAAGAAAGAGGGGCTGCTGTGGAATAGGAAGAGCCATTTTATGAAACTCAGCAATGCCCTAGGGCCTATCACCCAGTGGGTAATTGAGTGTAACATCAAGGAAGAGAGCTTTTCCTTTCTCACTTTGAAGGAGGATGCTGACAGGCATCCCAGAAGCTATCATAGCCCTAAATTTTCCACAAAACTAGCACCACAAGGCCAGCTGTGGTGGCAGGGAAAAGTTCTAGTCCAACTTGCAGCGAGGTAACAGGAGTTGACTTCAGTTAATTCAATAACACTTTGCCATGAGCATTAGTGCTGAACAAAACTGGCTGTCTTACTTCCTGTTTTTCAAAAACATCCTTGACTAAGGCAACAATGAAGGGCTCCATACTGACACACTGGTTATTGACTTCTAGTTCACAGTGGTGCTGCCAGAGCTGGCATCACAGTGTCTAGCTAAGAAAGCACTGATTCAAGAGCACAGGTAAGATCTGCCCACTAATAACTCACTCGATGTCTTGACAGAAATATCCACCCTGTACACAGCTGAACATCCCCCTGCCACCCCATCCCTCCAGTGCCACCTATTCTTTCTCCCCATAGCACATATCGCTATTTCACGTATTGTAATTTTTCTTTTGTCTTCTTCTTTTTTTTAATTGTCTCTTTCCCTGTCCTAGAATGCCAACTCCATGAAAGCAGCATCTAGGACTGTTGGTTTATTGATGTGTCCCCAGCACTTAGAACAGTGGCTGGCACAGAATCTTTTTTTTTTTTTTAATAAATATTCATTGAGTTAATTCATTTTGTGGTTTCCCAGAAATATTTGGGGGAGGATGAGAACTATTAAGGTTTTACATTAACATTACCACATTTAGATCTATAGCCTGTGATAATCTAGGATATTTGATTGCATTTATAACAACTCTGCAATGTACATACTATAATAAGCCCATTTTACAGATGGGGAAACTGGGGAATAGAGTGAAAGCAACTTGCCCAAGGCCTCATAGATAACAAGGGCCAGGGCCAGTATAAACTGGCAAAATAGGTAAAAAGACCATGCAGGAGGTATGCTATAGCTGAGGAAAGACCTAAAAACTCCTAAACTGATATGGTGGAAAATGGAAACAGAAAGAAAGGGACGGAAAAGAAAGAAGCTGTGAAGACTTATTAGAGATATAGGATACAGTATTCAACATACTACTAGAAGTAGCCCCTAAAAATCAAATGAGGAAAGGAGGATTTCCGCTAAAAGAGGGTCACTTCAATGTATTTAAGAAAGAGAAGATTGGCTAGTTGAAAACCAAGAAAGAAACAGACCAAGTAAATTCAAGTCCTTACAGCTAAAATTTTAGCAAATCTATGGTAAAACTATATTAATGTGGATTTTATAGTTGATTTTAACTGTAAAAGAGATGAGATAAAATACTTTATGACAAAAAGAGTCAAAGTAGAGTGATAACAATAGGAAAGGTGCCCTGGTAATAGTATTCAAGGAAAAGAATCAAGGAGCAGTGCAAAGACTTGGGAAGTTGAGATTCTCAACATTAGGACTCAGGATTGTTAATCATGAAGCTACTAGGCAGTATAAGAGACCCTGGAAACAGTCCTTGGCTTGGGGAAAAAGAACTGTAAGAACCAGTAAAGAATGTCAGGCTCCCCGTCTTCCCCACCGCATCAGCTTAGGTTGCAGACTAAGCAGTGGTCCCTCCAGAATTTTTGGAAGGGGAGCCAGGGGCAGATGACTGGATCAGAAAGGCTAACTAGGATGGTCGGCCACACATGGTGAGGGGCAGGTAGGGAAACTGAAGATTAATGCATAAAAGAAACCCCAGGAGGCTAAATCCATCTCAGGTCACACTGGATACTGGCTATGGGGGTGGCAGCTTACTTACTCATTTAGTCAGTATTTACTGAGTGTCCTTTATATGCCAGGCACTGTGCCAGGCACTGAACTAGGTGCTGGGAACAAAACTTAGAATAAACTGTTTCCTGATTTCTCCCCTCTCTTCTGTAGAAAGAATTGGAACAAGGTCTAGCTCTTATTGGCACAGAGTTTGATCAGGGCTACATCCGCAAGAGGCAAACATCATCTTGGGCAATCGAGTTAGGCTTGGGACAGAGTTGGAAACGACTTGATGGCAGTGGGTTTGGTTTTGGATTTCATTGTGGTGCAATGGTTAAGTATCTAGCTGCTAACCGAAAGGTCAGTGGTTTGAATCCACCAAGAGAAAAGACCTGGTGATCTGCTCCTATAAGGACTACCAAAACCAACTCGTTGCCGTTGAGTCAATTCTGACTCATAGAGACCCTACGGCCTAGGAAACCCTATGCGGCAATTCTACTCTGTCATATAGGGTCGCTATGAGTAGGAATTGACTCAACAGCACACAACAACAACAACATTGATTTTTCAGTCTTAAAAGCAACAGTGTTTCTAAGTTGCTGGGCTTAATAACCACCTAAAACAAGTGTATTTCAAATCACTCAGTAGCCGCATGATCTATCCCCCTTCTATTACACCATCAAATCATGAATTACAGTGAGGAAGCCCCAGTAGAGCATTAGGCATCCAAAATGACTGCAGGAATAGGCGTCAATGCAGCAGATAATCTGGAGAGATGATCCCACCCATAATATCACCACCCCCCCGCCCCCCGCCCTGTTCTCTCAGACAAGAGTATTCCCCTTAAGTCAACACAACTGGACTAAACCAAAAACTAAGAAGTTTCCTGAATAAAACCAAACACTTCGAGAGACAGAGTAGCAGGGGTGGGAGTCTGGGGACCATGGTTTCAGGGGACATATAGGTCAATTGGCATAACAAAGTTTATTAAGAAAATGTTTGTTCTGCATCCGACTTTGGTGAGTGGCATCTGGGGTCTTAACAGCTAGTGAGTGGCCATCTAAGATGCATCCACTGGTTCCAACCCACCTGGAGCAAAGGAGAATGAAGAACACCAAAGACACAAGGAAAATATAAGCCCAAGACACAGAAAGGGCCACATGAACTAGAGACCCCATCAGCCTGAGACCAGCAGAACTAGATGGTGCCCGGCTATCACCAATGACTGCCCTAACAGGGAACACAGCAGAGAGTCCCTGACAGAGCAGGAGAAAAGTATGATGGAGAACTCAAATTCTAGTAAAAAGAACAGACTTAATGTCTGACTGAGACTGGAGGGACCCTGGAAGACATGGCCCCCAGACTCTCTGTTAGCCCAAAAGTAAAACCATTCCCTAAGCCAACTCTTCAAAGATTAGACTGGACTATCATTTAATAACCACCAAAAACAAGACATAAAATGATACTCGTGAAGAGTGTGCTTCTTAGCTCAAGTAGATACATGAGACTAAATGGGCAGCTCCTGTCCAGAGGTGAGATAAGAAGGCAGAGAGGGACAGGAGCAGGTTGAATGGACGTGGGAAATCCATGGTAGAAAAGAGGAGTGTGCTGTCACAGTATAGGGAGAGCAACTAAGGTCACATAACAATATGCGTATAAATTTTGTATGAGAAACTAACTTGAGCTGTAAACCTTCACTTAAAGCACAATAAGAAAAAAAAAAAGAGTATTCCTCTTAACACCTGGAAGGGAATTGAAGAAACAGAGCTGGTGTAATCAGCAACCCTAGTCCACTGACTTAACCAACAGAGTGAAGGAAAATACTCAATTATTTACCATTGTAGAATGTGTTTTCTTTGGAAACCATGTTGTGCAAGATAACAAGTCTTCTATAATAGCATATTCAGCCCCCCCAAATATATATATATATACATATATATGGAGCGCTAGTGGTGCAGTGGTTACAGCACTCGGCTGCTGACCAGAAGGTCTGCGGTTCGAACCCACCAGCTGCTCAGAGGTCTGCTTCTGTAAAGATTACAGCTTTGGAAACCCTATGGGGCAGTTCTGCTCTATCTTACAGGGTCACTATGAGTCGGAATCGACTCAATGGCAATGGGTTTATATATATGTATCTCCTTGATTCCAGAGCTCAAAATAAATTCATTGAAAAAGAGGTTACTCTAGTAGAAAAATGGGAAAAGAAGAGGAGAATGAACAAGAGGAGGAGTAAGAATGAAAGTTTACTTTTAAACCATATTTAACTTTATCTGTATGATTATAAGTAAAGGTTCTAGCTGAAAAGATTTCAATCTCTGCTTTAATGTGAACGATGAGGATTCCAGGAGACAAAATTTTGTGTGCCACTTTTAAAAGTTTCTAGATCTGTCTCAGTCCTACACCCCGTTCAAAACTGAAGCCATTCACTGCTACAAAGAATTTTAAAGCAGTATCAATCAGTGTCATTCCATCTTAGCATTAGGTGCTCACACTATGCCAGGCACTTTTCTAATTATTTTACACGCATTAATTCATTCAACTCGCACAAAACAATGATGTAGGTATCATTATCATTCCCATGTCACAGATGAGGAAATTGAGACACAGAGAGTAAATAACTTGTCCAAGACTCCCAGCTAGTGAATGACCGAGTTGGGATTCAAACCCAGGTAGTGTGA
The DNA here is from genome assembly GCA_030035585.1 of Dugong dugon. Taxonomy (NCBI): domain Eukaryota; kingdom Metazoa; phylum Chordata; class Mammalia; order Sirenia; family Dugongidae; genus Dugong; species Dugong dugon. The sequence goes on from CM057462.1 coordinate 162,716,708, forward strand.
CTCCAGAGGTCACACTTGCAACTATTGCTCTACATCAGCTCTACAGACTTATTTACCTCTGTATGCATTCTGCAGATAAATGCTTTGCTACCACAACGCTTAGATGTGTAAATGTTTGGCATGCATCTATCGTATGATCATCAATAGCTCATTGAAATTTGTTGTTTATGTTTAAAAGTGATAAGCTTAGTTTTATAAATAGTCTGTTTTTTGTTTTGTTCTCTTTCTCACAAGAGGGAGTTGTTTGGATAGCAGCCTTGTAAGAACCAAAACAAGTGAAGTAGAGCTACTTCTGTAGGAATAAAGGGTGGAGGACCATTCTTTCTCAGAATTACATAAGTTGGGCCAGATTTCCAGAACCTTGACTGTGCAGTTGCCAGTATGCGAAGATAAATTATATACCTATGGGATTAATAGTCAATAAAATCTTAAAAATGTTTATTTATATGCATTAAAATCTTCCTATATTATAAAAGGAATCTTTTCTTTTTTTAAGTCAGTATGTAGTTCCTTTCCATTTCTCCCAGGTTTGATATAGGATTAGCCTTTTCACATTTGATACCCCTAGAGAAAAACCAGGTGAAAGGAAGTAGATGGAAAGCATTCATTTAGTTTTAAATTTCAGTAACTCTATCATGCTATTTTCTTCAACTTCTGCTAGGTTTGGAGTATGGAAGAGAAACTCTGGGTGACAACATTTCTCCTTTCCCTTATTATTTCCTATGTAAGATATTTAAAAATGCAATACTGTAATCACATCCCTTTGGAGATAAGGAAAGGGGCAGCAAGTAGCATCCTGCATATTGGGAATTTTCCTATACAAATCATTTCTATTTTCTTCATGAGATAGAAGAAAAACTAAAATTATATTCACTCCTGAGTTTCAGATAGTGCATTTTAGTTTAAAATTAGCAGTAAATTTTATAATTTTCTATGGTATCTTGGAGACCTAGCTAGAAGATCCTTGATTGCTAAAGATTATTAATTGTATACCTCCAAATGTATTTCATATGCAGTTCAACAAATGAAAATTAGGTGCTCTGAGTGGGTTTAGGGCAAATGAGCTAATGAGAATAGGTCTTTCTTACATAACAGCCTAGGGGAGGTGTAGCAGGCAGGAGTAGTCCTGCTTCTTCTCATGTTCAGGGGGGCTTCGGGGAGGAAGAAGAAGTACTGTAAGATGGCTGAACCCCTCTCTGGAGGCAGAGCTGCTACAGTACACATCTTGTTTGTTTAGATGATGTTCTGAGATCCAAATCCACCCTGTTAGCTTCTTCATCAACAACAAGGCAAGCAACTGAAAACAGAGCCCATGCTCGATATGTCAAAGCCCAGGGCCTTCACCCACCCCACCTGGACCATGAGAGTGTCTGCGAGAGAATAACAGGTGGGTAATGCCACCACTGTCTTTCTCTTTCTGTCCACCAAACTACTACACAGGCCTCATTTCCTTTTCTAAAGGCCTGTTGTAAAGGAGGCTCAACTCAGTTGAAGCATCTCTAAATTACTGTGACTGGCTTACAGGATTTTCTGTAGAAATTATTCCCAGGCACAAACTTATCAGCTATGTTTTATAGTAAAAAGTAACCATAGGACATAGTTTATTATAAAACTATGGTCAAAGTGAGAATTTCCTTTTATTTTATTAAGAAATATAGATATTATGTAAAGAAATTAGATAATTTACATATTTAAACCTTAATACTAGATAAACCAGTAAAACCAGTTGCCATCAAGTAGATTTCAACTCATAGTGACACCATGTGCATCACAGTAGAACTATGTTCCATAGGGTGTTCAGTGACAGAGTTTCAGAAGTAAATCGCTAGGCCTTTCTTCTGAGGTGCCTCTGGTTGGACTCAAACCTCCAACCTTTTGGTTAGCAGCCGAGCGCGTTAACTATTTGTACTACCCACAGACTCCTAATACTAGATACTGAATGTTATTTATTAGGAAAAAGCTAATAAGTCATTAAATTTTTAAAAATTAAACACACATCTCTAAAAATTTAGACTTAAATAATAACATTCTTATATCAATGGAGAAAGATCATGGTGGCAAAGTACATTCCGGGACCTTGTTTTTTAATTAAGAAAAAAAACCTCTGGGTAAAAGACAGTAAAATAAAATCAACAGCAAAATAAGATGTTTTACAAGAGCCATTTGAAACCTGATGTATTATCAAGATACAGATCAAATATCACAGAGGCTAAGAGAAACTTTTGCTGTATTTTTTTGTCAATTGAAATTGGCCCTGGTACTAGAAATCCTGAAATTTAGATTCTGGTAATCCTGCCAGTATTATGTGGGTGAAGGAAAAATGTCAGATGTATTCTCTCAAGTCAAAGATGTACAAGAATTATGAAAGGGGCATGGAGGGCCTGGTAGAGCTCTGAGTACTCTGCTGAGCTGATGAACAGAGAACGAGCTAATTTAAGGTGGATAAAACTGTTGAGTTTCTCCCAGGCTTCTAATGTTTTCAAAGTGTATTTGCCATATCACTTAAAGGCTTATAGTAATAATAACGTTAAGTTCTGTTTATTTTCCTTAAAAAAGAAATAAGTATTTGAGGAGACAATACTGTACCCCCTCAGCAGGAAAAACCTGTCCTTTTAACCATGTGAACAACTTAACCAGAATCATTGCCCATATTCAGGGAACAGCTTATATAAACTTTGGGTCAACCCATGCTTCGTGGTGCACTAAGCTCTTGACACTCACCTCTGTAAACTGGAATCAGATTTGTTATTTGTATTAACCAAATATTGACTGCAAACTCAAAAAGGAACCTCCCTTAGAGAATTACAGAATGTTAGAGCAAAAGAGAACTGAAAGGTGATCTGTGTAATCCACCACTTTATAGGTGGAAGAAGCTCAGCATGACTTATTGATGCCTCACCAAGCTGAGGCACAGCCTAGCCTAGAGTTCTGATCCCCTAACTCTCAGACCCACACTCCGGCACCGACATCATGTAGCCTCTCTCTTATTGCTTGGTGAGTAAGTGTGTTAGGCACCAGGAATATGAGAATGAAAAAGACACAATATTAGACATTGAGAAACTCACAGTTGAAATAGGGAAAATACATATGTAGACCACAACATTTTAAAATGACATTATATTGCACTCTGTACACTGTTGCTAGAATAATCTTTCTAAAGACACAAATTGAAACTTATCTATCTCCTGCTTAGAACCCTAATGTGGCTCCTCCTTACCTACAAGGTAAAGCTAGGCTTCTTACCATTAGTTTCCTCCTTGTTCTTCAGCCCCCTATCTAACTGGGTCTATGCTGATGCCCAAGACCTAGTCATGGAGAACCAATTGCTTTTCCCTAAATGTGGCGTGCTGTTTCATTCTGACAGGCCTATGCTCGTGCTGTTTTCTGCCTGTAGTGCCTGGAATGCTCTCCCCTTATCATCCTTTAGGAGGGTTATTTCCTTTATAACATATTTCCTTAGGTTTCTCTCCTCTGATCTCTAATCTCACAAGCAGAACTGACCACTCTAGCCTTTGTTTATTGTCCACTGTGTTCTGTTCATACTTCTCCTACAGCACCTATAGTGCTTTACAACATTGATTTTTTAATTAATAAATACATTTGCTATTTAAATTTATGTCTTTCTCTACTAATTGAAGGTAAGCTCCTTGATGGCAGAACCAACTTCTTTGTACCTCTAGAAACTAGCTCAGGGCCTGGCTCATGAAAACTGCGTTGAATGAACTGCCAATAGAGACCCTTACAAAGTCCTATGGGAATGCAATGGAAGGAAAGGCAACTTGTGCTTGGAGTAGTTGACCCAGAGGATGAAGCATATGTAACAAGTTGTAGATGAACAGTGGTCCATCAAGGCAGAAGGTGGTGGTTGATTCATACCCAGTGGCAAGAGTGGAATACACAGGAAATGGTGAAAATATTGTACACTGGGAAATATTGAGGAGACCTAAGAGAATAGAATGTGGGGTGTGGTGGGGTTTTTTTTGTTGTTGTTAAACTAGAAAAAGAGGCTACAAAAGTTAGTCAGGGCCTGCGTGTGAAAGGCCTGGTAACCTACACTAAGAAAAGAGTTTTGATTGTATCACAAAGAGCTAGACAGAGAAGAGCTGCCAATGTCAGTATTCTAGAGTATGACATGATTAGATTTGCCGTCAGAGAGGAAGGGCAATGCAGCAAGAGTAGAGGCTGGTCTAGGAGGGATGGGACTGAAAGCTCTGAATCCAGGCAAGACACTGGTGATCTAGGTGCTCAGAGAACTGAGAATTGTCCTAGTGAGAAATGATGATAGCCTGAAGGAAGACAGTGGAGATGCAGATAAAGAAAACAAGCAGAGAAACATAGCGCTGGTGGAATGTTGAGTGGTAATTGGTTGAAGATGAGGAAATGGGAAAAGGAGAAGTTTTTATTCTGAATGTTTAAGTAGATGGAAATGTCCTAATATGGAATGTGGTAAAGAAGAGGTTTTTGAAAAATAATATTGAGTTCAAGATGCTTGTAAGATACTTAAATGAATATATTGAGAAAGCAGTTGGAATTGTGTGTCTCATACTCAGGAGAGACTTCAGGTCAAGAGTATATCTGGATGACAACTGAGTCCATAGAAGAGGATGAAAACATCTGGATATCCTGTGAGAATGAGAGTAGGACTAGGATGAGGCCCTTGGGAAAAGGGGAGAGAGAGGAAAGAGAGACAACAAAGACTAAGGTGGAGTAGACAAAGAAGTAGGAGCAAATCCAATGTGGAAGTCATGGAAGCCACGGAAAAAGTTTCTTAAGAGGGAAGATAGAGTTAATAGTGTCAAAATCAAAGGAAAATAAGGACTGAAAAAAGGTCCTGGAAGAGCTGAAATATAAGGCCACAAATGTACTCATTGAGGACTAGAAGAAGTCCAGCATATGCTGGTCCCAGTGTTGAGTCACTGAATCAAAGATAAAAGGCTCCTTCTGTTTCCTAGTCTTGTCCAGTTCACCTGAGGTTGATTTGAAACTATGGTTTATGCTAAGTAGCCTCATTTATTTAGGGCTGGTGAAACTGAGGTGGTTGGACTAGCTATCTCTGCAAAGAGGAGCAAGAACTTTATAAAGAACTGAGAGGCTTTCACATTAACTTTACTCTTCATTTGTGTGAGTTAGGATTGGGTTAAGGAGGTTGTTGACAAGAGAAGCAAAAGAAAAACATGAAAAGGAAGGGAGATAATAAGAAGTATTTACTCTTTAAAAGGTAATATGTCAAATATCAGTCCTAGGGCTCTTCATTCTCCTGCCTCCACATAGTCTAGTGTCTACTTATAGGAAAAATATAGCCTACAATCGCCAATATGGAGCCCTGGTGGTGCAGTGGTTAAGAGATCTGCTGCTAACCAAAAGGTTGGCGGTTCAAATTCACCAGCTGCTCCTTGGAAACCCTACGGGGCAATTCTACTCTGTCTTATAGGGCCGCTATGAGTTGGAATTGACTCAGCAGCAATGGATTTGATTTGTTTTATGGCCAATATGGGCATCAGTGGGCCAGCAAAAAAAAAAAAAAAAAAACCTGATCACCCTGTAATTAGGCTTCTATAAGAAAATTTATTCAATTTATTCCAATTTTTACAACACTGTCTAATTAAAGAACTTTGGATTAATGCTACTCAAAGTTGCTCCACGGACAGTGCTGAGATGGAGAGAACAGAAATTGAGAGTAAGCATTTTGGAATGTTTAGAGCAAGCTGGGAATGCTGTGACTTTCAAGCATGTTATCAGCGGACTCATGACATTGAACAGGGTATGGACAAACTTCGGTGTTGTGGAATTCATATAGCGAGCCACATATGGCATGAGCTGTGTTCTAGTCACTTACAGAAGGACCACATATCAGACCACAACAGTTTGGAAATTAAAAAAAACTGACTCTTCCCCACAGATAGTTTGAGAAGCACCGCTTAGGCCACCACCCACCTGGTTAAGACTTTTTATAGTTAGTTTGGGCCACGGTAATTGAGAGTAGGCTTGAGCACACATCAAGATATTTATACATACAGTGAGAGGAATTTGGAAGTCATTGTAAAAGACATGAATCGGAGGTAGAAGTGTCCGAAATTACCTTCTAAAAAAAGAGTTCCTCAATTAAATGTAGGTTAGTTTGTACTGTTTTGTTCATTTTGACATCCCCAGAGTCTGTAACAGTACCTGGCACATGGGAGGCCCTTAGTAAATGTATATTGACTATTGAATTAGTTGCTCTAATTGCCACATGGAGAATAGATAGAGGAGGTGAAAGGCTAAAATTAGGAAAAGTGCCTAGTAGGATGTACAGGTAGATGGTCCAGGCATCAGTTGATGGGACTAGTCAGCCTGGTGGATACAGAAATAAAGAAACAAATCAATCTAAGACGTATTGGGAGGAACCGCCAGTCTTCCCCATCTCAGTAGGCAGCATGGCCATCCAGCAAGGTCAGATATCTGGTGTTATCCTTTACTATTCCCTTTCTCTTAGCCTTAATACCCAGTCACTCTCTGAATCCTAAATCTCTCTTTATTCTAACTTTTCCCTCTCCTACTCACACTGCTTTAGTTCCGGCTGCATCACTTCTCCCCAGGACTTTTGCAACAGCTTCCTAAATAGTCTCCACGCCCCAGGCTCTTTCCTATGCAAGTTTCTCTCAAAACTGAAAATCCAGTATTGTCACTTTATTGTTTAAAACCATTAAATGGCTCTCCATTTACATTCTAAACTCAAGCAACCCCTAAGCACGCAGGTAGGGCAGTTCCTTTGTTTGGTTGTTGTTGTGTGCCTTCCAGTGATTCTGACTCCCAGCGACCTTATAAGACAGAGTAGAACTGCTCCATAGGGTTTCCTAGCCTGTAGTTTTTACAGGAGCAGATTGCCTTACTGGGCCCTGTATCATCTGCCCCTTGCCTCACCCTCTAGACTTTTCTTCTGCTTCTTACTTCCTGCTCTTTGAACCTAAGCAATGTTAAACTAGTTGTAACCCCTGCCCCAGGGTGCTCCATGCTATTTCATGCCTCTGTGCCTTTGCTTGTGCTTTTCCTTCTGCCTGGAATGCCCTCCACCCCCATGCCCTGCCTGCCTCTCCATCTGTATTAGTCTAGTATTGCTGCTGTAACAAATACCATGAACGTGGTGGCTTAAAACAAAACAGGTTTATTATCTTACACTTTTGGAGGTCAGAAGTACAAAATGGGTCTTATGGTGTTAAAACCAAGGGTGTCAGCACAGTTGTGTTCCTTTTGGATGTTCAGGGACAATCTGTTCTTTGCCTTTTCCAGCTTCTAGAAGCTGCCTACATTCCTTAGCTGATGGCTGCATCACTCCAACCTCTGCTTCTGTTTTTACATCTCAGTCTCTGACTCTGACACTCCTGCCTCCCTCTATTGAGGACCCTTGTGATTACATTGGGCCCACCTGGATAATCCAGAATAATCTTCCCATCTTTTCTTAATTTAATCACATTTTCAAAGTCACTTTTGCCATGTCAGGTAGCATACTCAAAGTTTTAAGATGTGGACATCTTTGGGGAGCCATTATTCTGCCTACCACACCCATCCAACTCCAACTGACCTCTTAAAGCTCAGCTATCATCTTTTCTCTGACATCCTCTGCTCATCCTTTCACGTAGAGTCAGCCACTCTGTTCAGTGTCATGTACATACTACCATCACTGCGTATTGATAGCTTATATTGCATATATTGATTTTCCAACATATCTATCTCTCTGCTAGATGTTTATCTTTGTATTGACAGCACATAGCACAGTACAGGACACTGTAGTATTGTTAGTAGCTGTCGAGTCTGCTCCAACTAAAGGTGACCCCACGTACAACAGATGAAATGTTGCCCAGTCTTGTGCCATCTTCACGATTGTTGGTATGTTTGAGCCCATCATTGTGGTCACTGTGTATTTTGAGTGCCTTCCAACCTAGGGGGCTCATCTTCTGGCACTATATTGGACAATATTCTGTTGTGATCTTAGTTATCTAGCACTGCTATAACAGAAATGCCACAAATGGATGGCTTTAACAAACAGAAATTTATTTTCTCACAATCTAGGAGGCTAGAAGTCCAAATTCAGAGTGGCAGTTCCAGCGGAAGGCTTTCTCTTTCTGTTGGCTGTAGGGGAAGGTCTTGTCATCAATCTTCCCCTGGTTTAGGAGCTTCTCAGTGCAGGTTCAAAGGACACGCTCTGCTCCTGGTGCTTCTTTCTTTTATATCCCAAAAAAGATCGACTCAAAATATAACCTAATCCTGTGATTGTGTCCTGCCTCATTAACATAACTGCTTCTAATCCTGCTTCATTAACATCATAGAGGTTAGGATTTACAATATATAGGATAGTCACATCAGATCACAAAATGGTGGACAACCACACAATACTGAGAATCATGGCCTAGACAAGTTGATACATATTTTAGGGGGACACAATTCAATCCAGAGCATGATTCATAGGGTTTCATTGGCTAATTTTCAGAAGTAGATCACCAGGCCTTGTTCCTAGTCTAGTTTGGAAGCTCCATTGAAACCTGTCCAGCATAGATGACCCTGTTGGTATTTGAAATACCAGTGGCATAGCTTCCAGCATCCTAGCAACATGCAAGCCATCACAAACAGATAGATGGGGTGGTAGGACCTATAGTAATATGAACGAAAATTTTTTTAAATGAATGTACCAGGCACTGTGATGACCCATTTTCATATTATCTCCCAGCCTAGACATGTAGATTTAAATGGTGACTGAAGCTACCATGAGTCCTGGACTCTCCAGGGTGATCTCCTACCACCCCACCCCCACTCTCAGACCTGCTTCCCCTCCAGCAACATCGACTTTCTAATCCTGCTTGATTATTCTATACCTTCCCCACCCTCATCTCTCTATCTGTAATGCTCTTCCTCCATCTTTTCTGGTTTATGGACACCTTACTCATTCTTCAAGGCACAGATCACAATGTTTCCCTCTGCAATGCCTTTTATGATCATATCCAGACAGAATCAATCACTTCCTTATTTGAGTTCATAAGATATTTTGTACATACATGAATTATCAATCTCTGACATTGTGTTTTGCTTGGTTATATATCTGTTCCCCCACAAGAGTGTTCAAGGCTATATCTTGTTTATACCAGTGCTTGGCATATAGCAAGTGCTCAACAATGTTTATTAAATTAAATTGAACGTATGAACAGATAAAATTTTAGAGGAGGTGAGCATGGAGGGCTATAAGACAGAAACAAAAGATAAAAGATGTCTTTGATAAAAGGTAAGGAAGAAAGATGAGACACAGAAGACACTTTCAGGGAGCATTCAGAAGGCTCAGGAGGCAGAGTGTGATGAAAGCTAGAGTTGGAGTGGCTGACCCGAATTAAAGAGGAGAGCTTGAACAGCAGCACCAAATGCCACTGAGATACTGACCAGTGAAATCAATGAGGAAAGACCATTGGATTTTACAATTAAGAGATCCAAATGACTTTAGGAAGTACAGCTTTGGGAGCACCCAATCAGGACCTTGGTTCTTCGTCTGTTTTTCAGGCAGGAGAGGCAGGATCTCCAGAAGATAAATGACTTGAGGGGGAGGAAGACCAGGGTTTTTATTTAATTAATACCTTCTTGCATATGCACACCTCAACACAGCACCAAGTCAGATTGGAAGACTTGGTTCTTTTATCTGATACAGAGGGTTTAAGTACTGGGGAATGTGGATGGATCTCAGGTAATACAGGGACCAATTTGATATGTTCCCCTATAATAACAAAGATTTTCATCAGTAGGGCACAGTCAGCCTGGTAGTCCAGAGACTCTCAAGATCAAAGGTGAAATAAGTCTGGTCAGACCTGACCAGAGCAGTTTCTTTTCCAGGGAGCTTTTCTGGATGTTGGGATTTCTCTGTATGAGGCATTCTCTGACCCAGTGGACCAATATTCTCCATGCCTCTGCCTGCCTTGAACCTTGCTCTCCTATCTTCGACCAACACTGCCCTCAGCTGCATTCTCTATGTCCTGCTTGGCTAACCTCCATGGCCAGCTGTCTGTCTTGACCCATACTAAGCCTGACCTAGACAAACTCCTTTGCCTGCCACCTGCCCGGATTTTTGCCCAACTTGATTTCGTCTAGCATCTGTTGTGTCCTAGATCAGCCTACTGTGATCTGATAAGTGAGTGGGGGAGAATGGTTCCTGTGGGATGACATAAACCTTACTCTTATTATGTATAAGCAGAATATACATACAGTACATAAACTGGTACTAGCATTTCTTAGAGGAAGCTATTAGGGAAAAAGAAGTGTAGGGCTGGTGGTTATTGTTTGCCATGGAGCTGATTTTGACTTATAAGGATCCTATGTGACAGAGCACAACTGCTCCAGAGAGTTTTCTAGGCTATAATCTTTATGGGAACAGATCACCAGGTCTTTCTCTCACAGAGCCACTGTGTGGGTTTCACCACTAACCTTTTGTTTAGCAGCCCAATGTTTAACCACTGTGCCACCAGGGCTCCTTAACCCTTTGGTGACCCACGGACATATGGTATTCTAATCACTTTTTATGCTTCTGGGGTTCTTTGGGAGTATACTTTACCCACCAAAAGTATTTTCTGCCCTTCAGTGGGGACTTACCTAACAGCTAAAAGCAAAAGAAACATTATCTGAAGCAAAATACCTGGAGTATGAGGCTTGCAACCAGGAAGTGTGATTGGGTAAAGATTTTGTCTCTTTTGACTTCTGAACCCCTAGATAAACCTTGTAAGCATATTTACATTTTCCGATGTGATAGTTGGGGAGCGCTGGTGGGCCTGGTTTTGTTTTGTTTCTTTTTGCATCGTATTTGGAAAACCAGAGGTTCCCCATGTAACCTAACGGAAGGTGTCCCACCATATTTTCAGCAACGAAGCCCACCATATTTTCAGCAACCAAGGCTCATTGGGGCAGATGGTCACCCATCAATCAGCAGGCTTGAGAATGCAAAAAATCAGTGGTAACCATGTAGTCCCAGATAATATTTCTCAGATCTGTATTACCAATCAAAAAGTTAAACATACCCCATGACTCAGCATACTTCCAGTAATGAAAACACATGGTATTAAAAAAAAAATCAAAGCAGAAAATTATAGGGTCACCAGTTAAAAGGCTCTTTAAACAACAACAACAAAAAAACAAACCCATTGCCATTGAGTCAATTCTGACTCATAGTGACCCTATAGGGCAGAGTAGAACTGCCCCATAGGGTTTCCAAAGAACAGCTGGTGGATTCGAACTACCAACGTTTTGGTTAGCAGCTGTAACTCTTAACCACTATACCACCAGGGCTCCAAAAGGCTCTTTAAGAGGGCAATAATGAAAACGTAGATTGAAAAATAGGTGATGAGGCTGAAATTCAAGTTGCAAGAGGACAAGAAGAGTAGATAGTGAGGAAGCGGAGGTAGCCATGGTTTTTACTTGGCTGAGAAGCAGATTGTGTAGATGATACTAATCTAGCAAACACATTCTGAGCACTTATTATGTGCCATGAACTGTGTAAAATGCTTTTACAGTTATTAGCAAAGAGCACTTCCTTATTTTAGTCTCAATACACATATTCCTTTCAGGAGCAGCAGCAACGTTTTTCATTTAAACTGTAGTCCATCTATCTCCTTTCTGCTTCTGCAGCTTTTATGATAATTACCCACTTAGAGGTAACTCCTCATTTACATTGTGCAACAGAGGAAAATGAAAAACACAGCCCAGCTTGTGTTTGTAGAAGCTTCTTTCATGGCAGCCGTTCAATGAGTTGTGCAATTTAAAAGATGCAATTGTAGTCATGACTAGCTCATTAAGTTGCTTGAGGGAAACCTGAACATCCTTAATCTACTTTTGAAAAGAGAGGCAAGGAAAATATAGGAGTAGGAATGATCCAAGGAAAACAATTTCAAATCTTTGAACAACAGACAGATTTTAGAACCATCTTAGCTGGGCTTGAGTTAGGCTAGGATAAGAAAGGAGAATGTTGCTTAAAGGGAGCCCAGAAATCATGTGTGTCTACTTGCTCTTTTGGAGCGTGACCTTTGTTTGTTAGTTTGTTTTGATTTTAAAAAACGCTCCTTTTTGTTTTCTCACAGTATTCACCAAGAATTTACCACTGAGTCTTTGCATTTAATCTTAGGCAGATCATCTGTGCTATGTACCCATCTCCAGTACTTGACCCTTGTGCTGGTCTTCTTGCCTACTTTCCCAGTCTTGACATCAGTGTTGAAGCACAGATGACGTTGTTGTGGTGGAAACCTGAAGCAGGGAGATGGACGAGACAGGGAGTCCACTTAGGATCCACCGCCAACTCCTGGCAGCTTATTGTTGATAAATCTTGCTTTCAGCTTCTTGTTGACTTTATCACCTACTCTCTATGCTTAACTCTGGACAGATGGATTGTTATCACCAGCTTTGTTTATACACAATGCCAAGAGTACCAGTTGAACAGGGAAATATTCAGGCAAACCAACTATATAGGTGTCAAGTTGAACCAGAAAAAAAAAAAAAATCACAATTGTTTAATGAATTTGGCATCGTTTTAGAAATAAACAGTCATTTATATTTTGTTAAACTAGTTGTGCAGGTAGACATGGTCTGACATAGTCTTATTCCTCCTTTCTGGTCACATTTTGTATTCTTGAGGGAGAAGAAGAAGAGAAGGAAAGACTTTTAAAGTACTGCTCCCGGTGCAGCTCTGGACCACCGGTAAATGTGTGATTTTAGGGTACAGAGGAGCATCTCTGTTCAGGTGCATCCAACTGACAGAGATCATTGATGACAGAAAAGTAGAGACCAGGAGACCTGGGTGAGTACTCAGACAGCTCTTCCATTTCTTGTGAGCCATTTTCACTTCAGTAGGTTTTTTGAAGTTTTGTGAATTCTTGGAGCACCAAACATAACCATTCAAATATAAATGAAACAAATATACAGGGATTCTTTTGATACAGTGGTTATTTGTGGGCTTCCCTGGAAACCAGGGCTTGAGTTTCATCCCTGCTGTGACTTTGGCTGACTATGTAACTTTCAGCCTTTTCAGTTCTCCAAGATGGTACAAGTACTGGAAAGCATACACACTTGGGAGTCATTACAATGTGGGTTCAAATCTTACCCTTAGCACTTATTTGTTTGATGACCATGGGCAAGTTATTTAACTTCCTTAAGCCTCAGTATCTTTATTTGTCAAATGGACATAAATATATCTCCCTTGCAGGGATGTTGTGAGGATCTAAAGCAATCATGTATGCAAAACACCTAGCACATTTAAGACTCACTAAATAAATGGCTCCCCTCATAGGGATATCTGCACAGAGGTAGGGAAAGGCTAGGTAACAGAGGCATGGCTGTTCTGAACTCATTAGCTGACAGATGTTTCCTTAACCTTATGAGATTATTAGAGAATGAGGAGAATGCAGACTGGTCACATAGAAACCCAGGTTTGTTTTATTTCTGCAGGATCTGATCACCACAGCAATCAGAATGTGCAGGGGCAAGGGAGAGGGAGAGAGAGAGAAACAAGAAGAATGGAAAGGACCTGTCTTCCCAACAGGCAGATAATCTCCCAGCACTCCATCAGCAATAGGCTAGGAATGGGAGGTAAGTAGCTTCCTGCTAGTGATGTGCACCAAGCCAAGGTACCAAGCTGTTTCCTGCTCATTCTCCACAGACGTTGCTCCTTAGTCCTGAATAAGACCCTTAGTGAGTATTTCGCCAAAAGCAGGAAAGACAGCTACACAACTGCCTAGTCCACTGTTATCATCAAAGAAAAAGAAAGTTATGGGAAATAAAAATGTGTGGTGTACCCTTTCAGTCAGGGAGGGAATCAGGTAGCTGTGAGGCGGCACGTTTGATTCTTGCTCATTAACGAAGTTTCTCTTTGTGTTCCCCTCCTTGCATGCCCGCGCACTGCTGAATTCCAGTGGGTAGGGAATGAGTGCCAATGCAAATCATTAATTATTTATGGAGTGTGTACTATCTACCCAGCATTCATTCAACATACCTACATCGAATGTCTTCTATGAGAATAACAAAAATAATGATAAACTCAGTGTGTGCACTCAGTAGCTGCCAATATAGTAGTGGTATGTTCAAAATGTTCAACTAATTATTAAATGGTACAGGTAATATGCAGAAACCAACTGCAGAGGGGATCAGAAACAGGACAACTAAGCCAAGGGCTGAAGGGATGACCTTTGAGCTGGTCTTGAGCTAGGATTCCATAGGCTGTGGGGAAAGTAGGGTAGGGGATAGTAAGGAGTAAGGGCATACCAGGCACAGGAAAGAGCATATGCAGAGGTGAAGAGGACATGAGCCCACAGCATGTCTTGATACTGGTCAGTGGTTTGACGTGTCTGGAGCATAGGCTGTGCAATATGGATCAGCCGCAGGAGAGGAGGTAAATGCTGCCAGATGCAAAGGGCTTTCTGTGCCAATCTGTGGAGTGTGGGCTCTAACCACAGGGAAAAGGGAGTCAGTCCCTGATGGGTTTTAAGCATGGAATGATGGGATTATATTTGTATTTTGGACAGTCCTGTGGGCTTTATGGTAATGAGTGGACTGAAAGAAGGTTAGACTGGAAGCTGGGAGATAGGTAAGGGGTCACTGAAAATGCCAGTGGTGTCAAATGCTATAAACCGTTCAAGGAGGATGAGAATTGAGAATGAGTTCATTGGGTTTGGCAGTTGGAGATGTTTGGTGACATCTAAAAGTAATTTCAGCAGATGGATTCAGGCAGAAGCCAGATTACACAGCAGAGCTATAAACCCTAAGCCAGTGGTTCTCAAAGTGGGGTCCCTAGACCAGCAGAACCAGTATCATCTGGGAACTTGCTAGAAATACAAATTACCAGGCCCATCCCAGACCCTACCCCAAAACTCTGGGAATGGAGCTCAGAAATCTGTGTTTTCTTAAGCCTTTTGGGTGATTCTTATGCATGCTGAGAACCATTGTTCTAAACAAATCTTTCTTCATCTCTTTTCTACACATTCCTTACTATGAACTCAGCTATTCCAACAATTGAGCTGGCAGTGTTTCACTCTGTTGTACGTAGGGTCACTATGAGTCGGAATCAACTTGAAGGCACCTTATAACAACAAACAATCATCAATATTGTGATTTTTCAGCCCTTTGTGTAAGTTATGAGTCACATACTCGCCTCACTCAGTGTACATGCAGTCTCTATCTGGCAGTGCTGAAGTTATTGCTCAAGGCCTAACTTAAGTGTCATCTCCCTAGGAAGTCTCTCCAATTTCCCCCAGGTAGCACTTTTCTGGATACTTTTGCATATATTTCTATTATGACACTTAGTTGTATTGTTTTGGTTTACCAGCTGTCTTTTTCACTAACTAAGCTCCTCAGGAGTAAGGATTGCTTTGTTTATCTCTGTTTCCCCAGTGCTTTTCACAAGTGATGCTCAATAAATGTAGGGAGATGAAGCTGTAATGGGTTGAGAAAGTAAGAGCAGCAAGGGATAAACTACTCTTTTAAGAGGTTTGGGATTAAAAGGAAAGAGACGTGTCTGAGTCTACAGTAGAAAGTGAGTGAGTGAGTGAGGGTTTTAAAGGCTGGGAGACAATTGTTTGTTGGCTGAGGGGATTAATCCAGTAGAGAAGGAGAGATGAATGACAGAGATAGTGGAAGCTGGGCCAAGGAAGGTAGTTAATGGATAGCAAAATTGTCTTGGAAAAGGCAGAGGGAGATGAAATCAACGGTTAATGCAGAAGGATTAGCGTTGGAAAGAAGGAAAGAGTTTTTTCTCTAGATATAAGGGAAGGACGTAAAGATGAGTCCATAAGAGAAGAGTTGTGGGCTTGAGGGAACAGAGGTTGGGGAGTTCTTAAAAGGCCTCCCTTGTATAGAAATGTTGAGGGTAGGGAAGGTTTTGCAGCGGAGGTGATACTTGTGCTAAGACAAGTCTTCAGTAAAGTAGAAGTGAGGCTTTTTCCTGGGAAGGAAACGTGGAACAGAAAGAAGGAAGGAGGCCCAAGGAGAGTGGTAAAGACTTGCAAATGCCATGGAGCGGGCAGGCAGTCAGGTTGGAGAGCAGCAGCAGGAAATACTCTTGGGTTAGCCAATCTACCCGATTCTAGATAAAGAATGGCCCACCTGTTCACCGTGTTGGCTTGGCAAAGGAAGGAGTATGAGGGGGTTGTCTGCAGGGGTTCCCTCCAAAGTAAGATGGACAACTTCTGGATATAGCCCCAAATAATAATATAAAAAGCATTCTAGGTCTATATATCATCAGTGCTGAATATTATACAGACAATAAGAATGCTACATATGGCAACTATGTAGCAACAAAGGAACATGTTTATGATACATAGGTTAGGGTACAAACTATATGTATGTCTTGATTATGTCATTGTTGTTGTGTGCCATTGAGTCAATTTCAACTCAAAGCGATCCTATAGGACAGAATAGAACACCCCATAGGTTTCCTAGTCTGAAATCTTTACAGGAGCAGATTGCCAGGTCTTTTCATCCAAGGAGTGGCTGGTGGGTTCTAACTATGTGGAAATATGCATATGAAGAACAAGTAAATAAAATAGGCCACAATGGTATCAGTGCTGGCATTATAGGTGATTTTTCCTTTAATTTTAAAATGATCTCTTATGCTTGTAATTTAATAAAGCCACGGTGGCAAAATGGTTAAGCACTTGGCTGCTAACTGAAAGGTTGGCAGTTCAAACTCACCCAGCAGCTCTGCAGGAGAAAGACTTGTCGATCTGTTCCCTTAAAGATTGTTGTTGTTGTTGAGTGCTGTCATGTCAATTCCAACTCATAGCATCCCTATAGGACAGAGTAGAACTGCCCCATAGGGTTTCCTAAGCTGTAAATCTTTACAGCAGCAGATTGAGACAACTTTTCTCCCACAGAATTGCTGATGGGTTTGAACCACCAACCTTTTGATTAGCAGCCAAGAGCTTAACCATTGTACCAGCAGGGCTCCTTCCCTAGAAAACCTTATGGGACTTCTACTGTGTCACATGGGGTCACTATGAGTTGAAAATGGACTTGACAGTACCTAACAACAATAACAACATGCAATAAATAGAATTGATTCTTTGTCTTTTATTAGGTACACTTAGAAGAGAGTATTTGGAAATTAAAAATTGTAATGTGGAACCAACCAGCAGAACTGTCTGACTTTCTCCAATTTTGGGGGCAGGGGCAGGGGCAGGGAAAAGACACTCTTGCATTGCCCCAAAGATGGGGGCTGGCAAACAAGAGATTGAGCACCATGCTATAGGGGAGCATAAAGGAAGTAACAAATTCTTATCTCACAACACACTTGGGAAACAAAGCTTACAACAAATAACTAGAGGACAGCTTAGTGCTCAAGCGGGTTATTTAAACAACGGATGGTATTGGAGCTCTGATGCTCTGCAGGCAGGCAGTACCATGCAGAGGTCAACTGTGTGCCACTGGAGTTGGTCAGATGGACCTGGGCTTACATCCCTGCACCACTACTTAGCAGCTGTGTGATCCTGGACAACTTATGAAAGCTTCACTTTCTCTGTCATGTAGGAATAATACCTACTCATAAACTGGCTAGAAGATTACAAGTGATAAAGCACTTAAAGTACTTAATATAATGCCTGATACATAGTCAGCACTTAATAGATGTTTACTAATTATTATTGCTGATATTATTACTCTTACTATTATCCATGAATATTTATGATGGAGGGAACTGATTTGGGCTGGACACACCTTGAATTCTTTGGGGAGAGTTCAGTAGGGTGTCCTGAGGGTGGTTCTCTCTTACCCTAGGCCTTAGGAGGGAAAAGGGAAATGTACAAGGGGGAACTACATTTTGGTTCTTCATTTGCTAGTGCTTATGCTACTTCCCCCCTTCTAAACAGGTGCATGTTACTCCAGAGCAGCTTTTCACCTTCCTCTCCCACTCTTCCGTTCTCTTTTTCTTCTCTTCAACTCTTTTTACTTCCCTTTTCTCCTCAAAACCCCAAATGGTGGGTAAGGAACTATATTACCTTTCATATGTTCTAAATTTGCCTCTTTGAAACTTAAAGGGTATCTCCTAATTCTCATACTTTGAGTTTTCATGAGCAAGTCTGTGTTCACCCCATCCATTCCTTCCTTTGCTTTAAAAATATCTATATCCCCAAGATCAAAGATGTGCTGAAATCCATGTGAAATTGTGCACTACAGATTAGTAGGTAAACACAAGTAAACCCGTGAGTCCCTTGCTTACTGGTTTATCTGCCTCTGCCCCAACCATCGCCTTAAGTAAATATTCTTAAATGATGGCCATTGGTAAAGAGACAAGTATTCCAGACCTTAAGAGTTCAATTAAGGAAGGCTCTTTTGTGGTAACTATCTGTTGCAGTAGAAACCTACAGAGATGTGAACTGTCTGCAGGACTCTTTTTGCAATGCTATGGACACAGATACAGATCATAATGTAGGAAACATTCTCTGTCTTGCTAGTATCTGCTCTTTCTCTTCTTGTTTAGGCTTTAGTAAGTGTTGTAAATGGGAAAGAGTTAAAGATTTGAAAGAAAAATGATTGGACCAGTGGTCTGACTGACGGAACAGAGTAGTCATATTACATTATTTTAATCAGAAATCAGAATGATTAGAAACAAAAACAAGTTGATATCCAGGATATTGAGGTACAGCCACCACTCACCTGTCAAATTCCAATCTCACATTCCATTCTGTATTGATGAATAAAAATGATGTACTTCTACCTTTGCAGAACCCTGATGGTGCAGTGGTTAAGCGTTCGGCTGCTAACTAAAAGGTTGGCAGTTCGAATCCACCAGCTGCTCCTTGGAAACGCTATGGGGCAGTTCTACTGTCCTACAGGGTCACTATGAGTCGGAATCCTCTCGATGGCAGTGGGTTTGTTTTTACCTTTGCTGGGAACCTTATTTGCATATTTACAAAAGCATTATCTTCAGCAACAGATACCTGCTTTGTGCCCAGCAATTACCACCTGTCTCTTTGCACACATTAGCAGACATACACATCACTGATTTGTTCTTGCCTATAAAATTACTCTTTCCCCTTTTAATTAGAGTATTTTCAGAAGCAAACCCTATCATTAAGGCCATGTACGCTTCCATTATAAATACCTGTTGCCAACCATTAATTATCTCCTGAACAATTATTTATTTAGAAGGAAATTTTTTTATGGTTACTTTAAAAAAATGAGATTTCTTTTCCTTACTTTTAATGCCCTTCCCCTCTTGTTTAGCTAACCATTTTGAATTCCACATAATAAGAAAGTGTTCCCTTTTCTTCTGCTTCAGGGGACTCAGATGTGATCTGCCCCCAGGTGGTATGAAGATATTCTGTACTTTAAGGTGGGAATTGTCTGTATGCTTGGGCCTCACTGCTCAAGAATTTCTTGGCTAATTGTGAAGGAAGAACATAAGAATGTTGGTAGAAACAATTGAATAGTCTCTGAGAACAAACATCAAAACGTTTCACAAATACCCAGAGTTGCATAACCATTTTAGTGACTGAAACACTGAGACTTATCTAATAATATTGTGGTTTGATGATTACATAGCTGTGGATTTATGCTGCTCATGAATTGAGGAGATGTCCTGATGCATACAGGTCAATCCTTTTGTACGTTGTTATGTATAAGAAATACGTACCCACTTAGGAATTGAAGTGTAATACCTTCCAGCATAAAATACTTAAAAAAAGAAGTGTATAAGTCGGGTAGTGCTAAAGTGAGCATTCCTATATTAACTTTCCTGCTTAACTCATAGGTTGCAGAGAATTTTAGATTCCTAGTTAAGTTTTACAGGTACCATTTGTCATATAGTGCATGTACCTGAGAAAGCATTAATTACACAAGGACAATCTTAAGTTTTCCTCTCCTTGACAGAAATTAAATTGAGACCATCAAATTCCTAAAAGGGGAAAAAATATGCCAAGAAGCCCAAATTACAACTGCTTATATTATTTATAGGAGTCCCTGGGTGGCGCAAAGCACTTGACTACTGACCAAAAGTTTGGCAG
Organism: Dugong dugon; assembly: GCA_030035585.1. Classification (NCBI taxonomy): domain Eukaryota; kingdom Metazoa; phylum Chordata; class Mammalia; order Sirenia; family Dugongidae; genus Dugong; species Dugong dugon. The sequence goes on from CM057462.1 coordinate 162,736,690, forward strand.
TTTGAACCCACCCAGAGGTGCCTCGGAAGAAAGGCCTGGAGTGCAGTTCTACTCTGCAAACATGAGGTGGCCATGAGTCAGAATCCACTTTTGACAGCAACTGGTTTTTTTTTTGGTTTTATATTATTCATAGTCTTAATCAGGGTCTATGCCCCCGCCGAAGGGTGTAATTGGCTTCTAATTCTCAGAGCTAGTTTGAGTCTTGAGGTTAACTCCTACCTTCTGGAGCTTGTCTTCTGCTTGGCTAAACTTTGTGGCCTTCTCAGAATGTGGGTCATTATCAGCAGAGCTTTATTGAGCACTTACTCTATGCAAAGCAAAGAACCAACTACAGTGAGGTTTATCAACATAAATAAGAGATGGTTCCTGTCTTCAGACAGTTTACAGTCTTGTTATACAGGCCCCCTCAGTCCATACCTGAAGGCTGGGGACTGGTTGAAATGAAAGTGACCTTAGAATTAATCACAGTGCTCTCCAGCTTCCCACAGTCCTCTGCATTATCTCTGTTGTAGTTATATTGTTTGTATGTTGGCCTCCTTCAGTGCACAGGAGCTGGGTCTTACTTGTGTCTGTATTGCTACAGAATCAAGGACATGTTTTGCAGAAGGTATGCTCTCCAAATACAAGAACACATTCACTTGTTTAGGTTTCCTCATTACAATGGGTCAGCTTGTACCAATCTGGAAGCGATAAGAAGCTGGTAGACCTCTGCCCAGAGGTCCCTGCACTAAATATTCTTTTAGATGTGCTTCATACTGTTGCAAGACGGTGCAGTGAAATGAAACCAAATAAGAAATCAGAAACAGTGGAGTTTTTGTCTCAGCTCTGTCACTAATTACTTATTTAACCTTGGGCAATTCACTTAAACTCTATCTCAACTTCTTCATCTGTGAAATGGGAATAATAATGACTGGCCTGCCTATTTCCCACGACTGCTTTGAGGATCAAATGTGATAAGAGTGTTTTGGAAAGTCTAAAGCCCTGCACAAATGCAAGGTATTATTTTGCATAGAAATCTCCTTTTTAATTTCTACTTCCATAAACACCTTCATCATACACCCTTGAGTCCCTGGGTTATGTGGTGAGATATGTGCAGTAGCTCAAATATGCTTGAGATGTATCCCAGAATCTCTTTTTTTTTTTTTAACATCTATAGTGTCTAACTGATTTAGCCTGGAATTCTCCAAGACACCTACACTTTCTGCCAATCTTGCAAGTACACCACCTCTCTCTAATTTATATAGATACATGTGTTCCTCATTCAACATTTATTTAAAACATATATTATTGAGAACTTATGTGCACTACCGTGCTAGAAACTGGGGCGAAATAGACAAATAGGACAAAATCTCTCCCTTGAGGGATTTTACAGCCTATAAGATCTGAGAGGACAGACTTGACAACAAATAAGTGCCCAAATCTACATTTTTTGGGGGGAGGAAATTCTACGTGTGAGTTTTAATTAGTAAAGACATAAATATATTTAGTTATGGCTGAAGCTAAAACTAGTATTAGCTCTTATCCAGTTTTTCCAATGCCAGTGGTCTGTAGATTTTAATTTAACTCTGGAGACAGATCTTTTCTCTATTCAGATGAAAGTTCGTAGGATTCCATTTTTCTTTGCATCAGTGAAGCTACGGAACTTCAAGGAATAGCAGGAGCTGTGATTTCTTGTAGGATCACCTGAATGTTTTCTTGCCAGTTTCTTCACTAGGAGCACTATCCTTGGGGAAGACCATTCCCCAGTCCAGTTCAGTAATTAAACTGCTGAGTACTATGGGACTGACATCCCAATAACATGCCCATTTGGGGCTGACATCCCTAGGCAGATCCTAGAATATCATGTTTTCAGCTGCTACTCAAGTTGTGAGACACCAGCGCAAGTCCCCCTGGTTTCTAATGGGAATCAGAGAAATATTCAGCTAAATGCACACAGTGGAATTTAGGCTTAGCTTTGGGAGGAGGTCAGTAGTAGAAGGCATGTTTCAGTGACATTCCATCCTGCTAATCAGCTCCTACCAAAAACCCAAAAAAACAAAACCTGTTGCGTAGAGTTGATTCCAACTCATAGCAAACCTATAGGACAGAGTATAACTTCCCCATAGGATTTCCAAGGAGCGGCTGTTGCGTTCAAATTGCCGACCTTTTGGTTAACAGCCGAGCTCTTAACAACTGTATGACCAGGACTCCAGGTTCTAGCTCTCCTTAATTCAGTCAACAGCCACATTGTTACTCCTGAAAAGTTTTCTGTCTGCTCCTCTCTCCCCCGCCTGCCCAGTTATATTGATTTCTTGCCTACTTATCTTCTCTACCAAACCTCTTCCATTTCCTCTATTTTGGGATAAACCAGTTACTGTTATTGCGTTGAGTCCATTCTAACTCATGGTGACCCCATGTGTGCAGAGTAGAACTGCACTCCATAGGCTTTTCAAGGCTGTGACTTTTCAGAAGTAGATCACCAGGACTTTCTTCCGAGGCACCTCTAGGTGAGTTTGAACCACCAACCTTTTGGTCAGTAGTTGAGTGCTTAACCATTTGTACCACTTAGGGAATAGCCCCATCATACCTCAAGGCATTGCTGATTCCTCCATCTACCTTTTCTGTCTCATCTTAGCAGTCACTAGTCTTAGAGGCCAATGCCCATCTTCTCTGCATTCTCACAGCCTCTGCCTAAATTATCTTCCCATTTTAGGGAACAGGTTCTGGTTTGTTTTATTTACCTGCCTCTATACATATTGTTCCCTATACCTGGAACCGCCTTAAACCTCTAAACATGAGAAATCTCCTCTTCTTCTTTACCTGATTAAATTAACCTTCAGTGCTTAGTCCAGCTGTTGGGTTCTTCCTGGAAGCCTTCCCTGACCACTCCTGTGCTGGGGTTAAGACTCACAGCTCCTCAGCTGTGAACCCACAACACTCTGTACTTGTCACACTGGATCTTAATTGTCAGACTGTGTGTCTCTCTTTCCTTATAGCTACATCCTCAACCACTCCCAGAGTCTGGCCCACAGTAAACATTCACTAAAATGCTAGTTGATGGGTTGACTGACTTGTACTTGTCTATCAGTCTTTGCAGAGTCCAGTTTCTTCCCTCTATTTTCAGCTCCTTATTTATCTTTATTTATTATTATTATTTTTTTTTACCAGTTTGTGTCTATGCCCAAACAAATAACCCACTGCCGTCGAGTTGATTCTGATTCATAGTGACCCTATAGGACAGAGTAGAGCGGCGCCATGGGGTTTCCAAGGAGCGGCTTGTAGGTTCAGACTACCGACCTTTTGGTTAACAGCCGAGCTCTTAACCACTGGCCTCTGTCAAAACCTTTCAAAATTATCTCTTCAGTCAAAACCTTCTACTTCCATTTATAACATTTACTCTTTATTCCTCTTTCCCTTGTGGGAACATATGCAATAAGTTTGACATTATAAATATCCAACATAAGTCATATGTGAAAATAATAGCTGTTTTCTTTAAAACAGTCACCTTGAGAAACTGCACACCTATTTTAATAATGTTGTCATAGCTGTGGTCATTTCTGGAGCTGCTCTTTAGCAATGACTACCATCAGAGTACATTCTTCTGAATATATTTTAATAGTGACATATTCAATCTTTGCAGGTAATTTTAAAAAACTATGTATAGCCAAGTCATATAACTATATTTAGTGAGTAAAGAGGATGGTCATGCTGGGAAATACTGATCTGGGTGAACAACTAAAAATTAAGGTTATTATCTTCCTCTGAACACAATTGCACAAGAGAAATTCCAAAACTATTTTGACTATGCTATTCTTGAAAAGCGTTTCTAACATCCCAAGGTGACTACTTTTAATAATAGTACTTGCTTATCTGTGATAAAGTGGTTATTAAAATACAGTTTGGAATTTCATAGGCGTATTATTGCTCATACTGATTTGCATTTGTTTAGTGTTGTTCTCCATTCTTAGTTCAACATTTATTACGTGATAGACACTGGGGATGCACAGATGAATAAAGCCTTGGTCCTTGCCCATTTTGTTGTTGTTAGGTGCTATCAAGTCAGTTCTGACTCATAGCAGCCCTATGTACAACAGAACGAAACACTACCCGGTCCTGTGCCATCCTCATGATGGTTGTTATGCTTGAGTCCATTGTTGCAGCCACTGTGTCAATCCATCTCGCTGAGGGTCTTCCTCTTTTTCACTGACACTCTACTTTACCAAGCACGATGTCCTTCTTCAGGGACTCTGTGTCCATAAAGACCTTCTAATCTGCTTGAGAAGACAGACATATAAGTGGTCCTGTGAGAAAAATAGATAATGTGCAAGAGAAAGAAAGCAGTATAGAGGAGGCACTGTCTGTGAGGGGTAGAAATTTGTTACAGTGTAGGCAAAGCCTGCTAGGGACTGAAGAACAAGTGATGATGAGAAGTTCACCAAGTGGGGGAGGGAAGGAGGCTCTAAGTGTCATTCTAAGCCAAGGGAACAGAAGGTACAGAGATTAAAAAGCAAGGTTCAGGTCTTGCGTGGTCTACTTCTCTTTGCCATCTACTCCATTTCCTTTCAACTTTCCAGAAGTTGCCTTTCCCGATTTTTTTAATGTTATTGTGGTAAAATTTGCATTACAAAATATTTGCCATTTTAACAATTTTTAAGTGTACAATTCGGTGACATTAATTACATTCACCATGTGCAATCATCACCACTATCCATTTCCAAAACGTTTTCATCACCCCATAAAGAAACCATACCCCAAAAGCAGTAACTCCCTACTCCTCCCTCCACTGAGTCCCTGGTAACCACTCCTTTTTTCTCTCTGTATTTGCCTATTTTATATTTCATATAAGAGGGATAATATATCTTCTTTTGTGTCTGACATTTCACTTAGTATAATGTTTTCAAGGTTCATTCATGTTTTAGCATGTATCCTAACTTCATTCCTTTCATATGTACCACATTTTGTTTATCCGTTCATCTGCTGATGGACATTTGGGGAGCCTCAAGTTGTTCAATACATACTGTTGTCCTGTAAAGTTCAAAGCAGGGGGAGGGACAGAGATGAGAGGAGATGAGGCTGGAGATGAGGCAGGAGTACAGTGAGGGAAAGGCCTTTTTTTTTTTAAAGTTTTGACTTTATCCTATAGGAACCAGGGAGAGGCTTTGTGGATAGGATTTCCCAACCCAACTAGACTGTAAACTCCCACACTGAGTTAGTCCCATAGGTTTGACCCCTCCTTTTTTTTTTTCATATTGCCTCAGATCCATTGGAATTGACTTGACAACAGTGGGATCCATCCTTTCTCTTCTGTGGTGACTTCCACCTCATTAGTTTAGGCCTTCATTACCCCATGCCTGGACTGTTTCACAAACTCCTGACTGGTCCTTGGGCTCGAGTTCACCTCTTGCTCCCAACAATCAGTTTTGCACAGAATTATCAGAGCAACCTTCCTTTCCATCAAGTCTCACCCTGTTCAAAAACCTTCAATGGTTTTCTATGGCCCTGTATAATCTGGGTCCAACCCACCATTTCTTCCTTTGCTCCCCTCACTGCTAACAATGCTGGAACTCATCTACTTATTCCCTTGCCTGTGTCTTTGCTTTTAGGGTGGCTCTTCCCTGGAATGCTACCCTCCCTACACTATTTTTTGGTTAATTCCAGCCCCCTTCTTACATACAGGGTCTCTATGAGTTGGAATCGACTCAGCGGCTATGGACTTTTTCTTACATATAGTGACCCATGCCTAATCACATCCCCCACTCTTCTGCTCTGAAAGTGACCACCATTCTGGTTACTTTTACTATATGTACATATGCATCCATATTATTGCTATAAATAATATATAGCCATGTTTTGAAAAAAATTTACATACATATGAATGGTATTATACTTTGTCTTGTCTGCAATTAGTTTTTTCCACTATCATTTTGTTTTTAAGGTTTATCCCTGTTGACATATATGACTCTAGTCTTTTCAACTGCTGTATTGCATCTCATTTTATAAATATAAATATGGTAATACATTATTCATCCATTCCTCTATTGGTGGGCATTTAAGTTGTTTCCAATTTTTGGCTGTTACAACGTTGCGAGACTATTCTTAGCTTGTCTCTTTAATCTATACAAATTTTACTAACCTCTCAAGATCCTGCTCTCTTCCCAATCCTACATGAGAGTCTTCTCTGGAACCTCCAGCCCGCAACAGTCTCTCTCCTCAGAACTCAGAGTAGCTTGTACATCATGAGTCTTTGCTATCATTCCATTATGCCTAGCACACTGCTTCACAAAGTAGAGCGCTTAAGAAATATTTGCTGAATGAATGAATGAATAAATGGTGCAACACAACTCAGTTGATGGTTTTGGGCTTTGGCGCCTTAGCCCCCGTTTCCTTCTTTGACAGCACTGGTCCCTCTCTACCGCATTCCTTTAGCTAGCAGAGGGTGCATGGATGTGTGAGTGTGTGCGGGTGATACCTGTCTCACTGGATGAGGTCTGTCTCTCCCTCCAAGTTCACGGTCCCGGCAGCCCTAGTGTTTGAAGTTCAGAGTCCTAACATCCACCCCCTTCAGAACAGGCGCGGCCCACCTAGGCGCTCCAGCCTCGACTGAGTTAAGGCGCGTCCGGACCCGACGCGGGTTTGGGAGAGATGGGTGTGTGGGGGCCTGGGGGCGGGTGAAGTCTAACGAGTCATAGTAGATCCCTCCGCGCGGAGCTTTGGCCGGCGCTTCTTCCTGCGGGAAACCCCTGGGTGCAGAAGGCGGCGGGGCCAAGGCCGCGGCGACAGGGGGGCGGGGCTTTGCGGTGGGAGGAGGCGGCCGAGGCGGAAGGACACACGAGGTTGCTTCGCTGCATACCCGAGAAAGTTTCAGCCAGACTTCGGGCGGCGACTGAGGCGGCGGCTGAGCAGCTGCTGACTTGGGGTGCAGAAAGTCGAGACATTTAAGCCTGAGCTTCAGGGCGCAGCGCGAGGCTGTGAACCGTAGAAGCAGGAGGGAAGGAGAAAGTGGGGGCTCCTTTGTAGGGACCCCCTCCCCATGTGGATCTGCCCAGTCGGCGGCGGCGGCGGAGGAGGCGACCGAGAAGATGCCTGCCCTGCGCCCCGCTCGGCTGTGGGCGCTGCTGGCCCTCTGGCTGTGCCGCACGGCCCCCGCGCATGGTGAGTATCCGGCCAAGGGGCGCTGTCCCCTGGGCCGGACCGCGCACCGCAGCCCCCGCCCTGGCCAGGGCCACCTGGGGCGAACCTTCCTTCTCCACTCTCGTCCTCCCCGCTGTGGGCAGGAAAAGGCCGGGGCTTGGCCACCGGAGCGGAGTGAGGCCACTTGGTTCCCGAAAGTTTGGACATCATCAGGCCCCCCTCTCTAGGCGCCTCCTCCCCTGCGCTACCCGCCGCCTTCTGTTCCCCTCGGCCAATTGCCCCACACACGCCTCCTCTGCCAGAGGAAGCCGGGCAGCAAGTCTTAGAAACTCTCATTTCCCAGTTCTGGAGTTAGGGGAGTTGGGCAATTTTGCCCTTTTGGTTCCGCGTTTGCTGGGCTCGGGGTAGAGGCGAGGGCAGACCCACCGAGGCGAACCCTCGCCAGCCGCGGATTGCAGTTGGGCTAAGCAGAGGAATGCCAGATTCCGGCGTGGAGAAAGCGGGGGCAGGGCCGCCAAGCCCAACAGCTTGCACCTTCACAGCCAGGCAGAGCTTTGCCAAAGGGAGGCACACAGTCTGGGTGGGTGAGTGGGTTTTTGGGTGGGGATAGGATTTTGCAATGCGCCCGAGTTTTGACACTCCAACCGGATGGTCCCGATGAGTCGGGTGTGTTTTGCTGGCGTCTTTGAAAGGTGGTGGCAGGAGCAGTAGAGAAACTGGCGTGGCCGCATGCTGAGCCACATGATTTAAAAATCTCAACTGCTGTTATTCTTTCCGAGGCGCGGAGCTCGGGCGCTGTTTCAGTCTGTGTCCAGACCCTGGAATGTGGTGTGACGATCACCAACTCCTCCAACCTGGCAGCAACATTGGCTGCTCTTTTGGCTTGGGATGGGGGGAGGGCGCAGGAGCGGGTGAGGAAAAGTGGATACGTTGATTCAAAATGCCTCCTTAGAAAGCCTCTTTATGGTTGGATATTTGCAGCGTATTTTTGAATACAGTTGGACCAAGGAAAGGAAATTGAATCATATTTTAATCATCCCACTGCTATCTCAGATTCTAAATTTCTTCAGACTGTTTAGTGGAAAGAGTCTGGGCTTTGGAATCCTGCTCTTCCTCTAAGCCTGGGTTCAAACTTGGCTCTTCTATGTGAGCTCATCAGTAATTTAATGGAAATGAAATTACCCAGCTAAAAGGATTAATTAAGATAATGTAAATTAAACCTGTGGCACTCAAAAGATGTTTGGAGAGCACTTTCAGGGAATGGGCTGTGTTCTATTCTTTCTGTACTCCATATCTCCCTCCTTGTAGTAGGATGATGTCTTGGGCATGTTTATTGAATGGAAAGGGGCACACCTTTTACTGAATGTAATCTAAGAAAGATATTACCTTTCTATGTGTATGTATATATACACACACACATATATATGTATGTACGTATATGTATACACACACACACACAATCAGAAGACCCCTGGTACATGAGCATGGTCTCTTTTTCAAAGAAAAGGTTAAGATGATTTTCAGGAAAAGTTGGTCGTTGTTCATTGTCAACAGGCAGTGGATGTTCTGTCACAGATGTTTAAAAGACAACAAGCTATTTATCACCTAAAAAATACAGTACTGGGTTATTCAGGACCAGATGCTTCTTGGAAATTCAAGTTCCATATACCTTTAAGTCCCTAAGAATTTCAGAAGTGGACCAGGAGGCTGTGTGATGATGAACCATGATTGTAGTTTCTAAAGCATTTAATAAAAAAAAGCCTATGACGGTATTTTTGTCTTTCCTTTTTCCTTGACTGAAAACATTAGTGTAAGTGTAGATCTAAGATAGAGAGTAGTAGGAATAATGGGCTAGTCTGAGGGTTACAAACCTGAAAACATTAGTGTAAGTGTAGATCTAAGATAGAGAGTAGTAGGAATAATGGGCTAGTCTGAGGGTTACAAACCTGGTCTACCATTAACTTGTTTCAGTAAATAATCTTCATAATCTGTAGTCCCCTAACCTATGAAATAGGACCAAAGGAATAACCTACTTCAGAGATTTGTAGGGAATAACAAATATAATTGTAAAATCATTTGCAAAATTAAGTGTTAAATTATAAGACTGATGTCAGAGATAGAATGACCGTGACACATAGGGCATGTCTCATCTAGGACCTCAGTGCGTTGAGCTGTATCCTCCTTTATGCATCTGTACTGGTGAAGTATTGCTGTTGTTAGCTTTTAGGTAGGTAAATTGAATGTTAGTCAAGTTAGCTCAAAGAACAAGATTTAGACATTTTGATTTTTAGACATGTGTTTTTCAGGTGCTAAACTACTTCAATAGAAGAGATTAAAGCCGGTTACTTGATACAAGTCTTAAATCTCCTCAGATTCTAACAGCGAAGGCTTCTTCGATCTTCTCAATCTGTTATCATTGTGTTTTACGGAGATACCAATTATAACACACCCTTCCAACCTTTCCAGTGTTCCTGTATTTGGCTTATGGCCAATTGTTAATTTAAACATCACTGAGTTCCTAAGCCAAGGAGCTGTCAACCCATCTGTCTGATTGTCTAAACAACTATCCAGGACCACCCCTTGCTCCTTGTTTTCTTCTGCTTTGCAATGGGAAGTGACTCCCTGGTTTTGCTGCCTGCTGGATAATTTCTCAGCCAAATTCTTCTCTTTTTAAAAAAATCACAAAGAGCAACTTTTTTTTTCTTTCAGCTGGAGATGAAATTTACCCTAAAACTATTTTTCCTTTCCCTTTCTTTTTTCTTGTTCCATAGTTTCTTCTAAAAATTATTTCTGGATTATTATACCTTTTTTGGGAGGGGGCGTGGGCAGGAGAGTAACTACTTCTAGTCACTCTTTTGTTTTTCCTGGTATTTTGATTTAAAAAAAAAAAATCTTTACCCACATCCTCTTAGCATCTCTGTCCCATTTCCACTCTGCTGCTTCTTCTCTAGACTTTTTACAGCACAGAGGAGCAGTTTTGGGTTCACCTGGATTGTAGTTGCTGAATTCAGGACCTTTAGAGAATGTTTAAATTCAGTGGGATATGCTTGGATGCGTCAGACCAGCCTTACAATACATTTTAAAAATATCACACCCACAGAAATTCTATTTTGCCCACAAAATTTGCATTGATCTAGTTCCCACTCTCTGATGCCATTCCTAACGATCTTTTTCCTTACCTCTTCCATAGAATTATTGTGGTAGAACAAAGCTTCGTGTTCTGGCTGCATCAAAATTAGCTGGAGTGGTTCTTAGGCCCAACATCCAGGGATTCTGATATAGTAGGTCCAAGAATCTGTGTCTTTTTTTTTTTTTCTTTTCCCCAGGGGCTACAGGTGATTCTGATACAGTAGGCTGGTTACCTCATAGCCTTTGAATCAAATCGAAGTCATAGCACCCTATAGAATAGTAGTACTGCCCCATAGGGTTTCCAAGGCCATAGTCTTTATGGAAGCAGACTGCCACGTCTTTCTCCTGCGGAGCTGCTGGTGGGTTTACATTGCTCACCTTTTGGGTGGAAGCCAAGCACTTAACCACTGTGCCACTAGGGCTCTGTAGTAAGCTGGTTGGAACCCATTAATTAAGTCCATTTTTCTGCTTTCAGGTGTGTATGTGGAGTGTGGGGTCTTTCCTTCTTAATTTTAAATAATTTCCAGGAAGAACTTAACCTTAGTCACCCATTTCTGTTTAACCTTCCTGACTTTCAAGGAATTTTAAAATTGCTAAGAGCTCGGCTGCTAACCAAAACGTTAGCAGTTGGAATCCACCAGCTGCTCCTTGGAAACCCTATGGAGCAGTTCTTCTCTGTCCTGTAGGGTCACTATGAGTCAGAATTGACTTGACGGCAACAGGTTTAACATAAAAGCTATAGAGTGTAATGCCATTTCTTGTTTTGTCCAGGCAGAAGGGGTCCCTTTTGTCTCTTTAGAAGAACTTCATATGTTTGAGGAGTCCCTGGGTGGTGTAGTTAGTTAATGTGCTTGGCTGCTAAGCAAAAGGTTGGAGGTTTGATCCTACCCAGAGGCACCTCAGAGAAAGGCCTGACGATCTACTTCTGAAAAATCAGTCATTGAAAACTCTATGGAGCACAATCTACTCTGACACACATGGCGTCTTTCATTTTCCTCCTACCCTTTCCTGATTCTCCTTCTTCTGTCTTCTTCTCTTTTTCTGCAAATGCCTTGAAACCAAAAGACATTTTCTTTTTTTCCCCACTCTTTTTTTCTTCCTCAGTCTACTGTATGTATAGTATTTTGGAATGATCACTGGGTTAGGAGCCAGAAGGCCAGAATTCTACTCCAAGTCTGTTATCAGTTGGTCTTGTGACCTTGGAATATTGGTACTGTTTTAGTCCTCAGTTTGATCAGGTACCTTGTCCACAGTCACAGAAGCCAGTTACAAGAGTTGAGACTGGAATCCTCATGTTGTCCTCAATCCAGTGCCCTGTCCACTCTCCACACTGCTTTGATCTCGTGTACAAATGAGCCCATGTACACAGAAACACTTAGTAAATCTCCAAGTGCATATTGTTAGTGTGTGCTTCTTGAGAAAATGGATTGTGTTTTTTCATTTATGTGTTTATTCTCATGCCCCATCTCTTCCCCCATAATAGGCACTCAATAAACATTGGTTCAACTGAACAACTACTTTTAGTCATTTTTCTTAAATTTTCAGCTATTATGATGCTCTAAGACATTTTTCTGTAGTATTTGCAAGAGTCATTGCTTACCTTACCTTTGGGGAAACACTGCATTTTTCCCTCCCCAGATGTTTTATTTAAACTTGCCGTTTTGAATTTGTGTGTGTGTGTGTGTGTGTGTGTGTGTGTGTGTGTGTGTTTCTGATCACTTCTGCAATTTATAAAGGTCACTTTGACTTTGGAATCTAACCTCAAAGACAGTGGCATCCACCCCCTGCCTCTCACTTCATTCTTCTACTGCTCCCTGTGTAATAGGTCAGCAATTTCTATTTTGTTCAGAGTTGCCACACCTTACTGAAATTTGGCCATTTCTGGCCCTATTGTAATAGTGTTTTTAAAATTAGAGTTAACTAGATTTATGTTTGTTTTGATAATTATTTTTTTTTTTTTTGGTTGTTGAGTTTGTTGAGATTTTGCGTCTTGAACTGGATGTTACAAACTTGTACCAAACTCAACATTTTAGTAAAGTTTTTTTTTTTTTTTCCTACCATGAGATTTCCCTGAAAACAAACACCACCAACAAAAACTCTAAAGGCAAGACAGGATAAATTAAATTTCCAAAAGAACCATACAGTGTGTGAGATATCTCCTTAACAAGGTTTACTCATTGGGGGCAGGGGCTATGCCCACACATTCCTTGTCTATCTGTAGAACTTGTCTGGCATATGCCCAGCATACAGAGTCAACTGAGCAGCAGGTCTTGATCATAGCACCTGTGACACCTGCCCTGCCTGCCCACCTTTGGGACATTCTGTGGGAGAGGCTGATGGGTGAGTTAGGGGTGTGTCTTTTTGCTCCTTTCTTTGAAAAGATGTGATCAGTTGAAAGCTGACCTCACCTACAGACTTTTATGTTATCCCTTTTTATTAATGAATGAGTAGCTGAAGTTTTCCTCTTTGTTGATTTATGTGTTGGAAGGAACTTTAAAATTCATCCATTCCTTCTATCCATCCCATGCTGGATCTGACCCTCTTACAAAATCTTAGTCAAGAGAGAGCCTACTTTTTTTCTGCTTTAACACCTCTCATGATACACAGTTAGCTCTCTACCTCCAGAGGCAGTTCAGTCAATCTTTGGACAGTTCTGACTCTTAGAAAGATCTTATATTCAGTCTGATCTGTACTCATTGGCATTTTCTGAGGAAATTGCCTCATAGACTTCTGAGCCCTGTGTGGGTGACGGGGATCCAGAAGGGTGGCTTATGTACCCATTACTGTTGATGCCCACCCTTCCATAAAAGGGTGAATGGGGGGCATAAAGATGATTCTGTCCAGGGTGATTTTGCTAGAGTTAAATATTTTAGCCCTATATGTTTCATACCTTCCTGCGCAGGTGGGTACTAGTGGGAGGAAAGGATTTGTGGAGCAGTGTTGCCCTAACCTTTCTTACATTAAGAATGCCCATGAGTGTTCTCCTGGAGATTCTGATTCAGTGGTTCTGGAATGGTGTCTGGGGATTTGTAGGTATAAGAAATAAGCAGGTGATTCATGTATCAGGGAAGTTTTGAAATCACTGCAGAGTGAATCTGGGAAGCCAAGTTTTTGTTTTGTTTGTGTTTGGCCTGGGTTTGTTTGTTTCTTTGGTGGTACTCGAGATGTGTTGCTTTGCCTGGGTCCTGTGGTCGTTTTTTTCCCTTGAAAGTGCCTGCTTTTTGCTGAATGCCTAGTTCACTAGGGAGAAGGATGCTGCTTTGCTGTTATCGTAAGGATAGTGAAGTTGTTTTGTTCCTTTAGAAAAATCTGCAAATTATTTATGTCAAGACTGTTGTGTGTGTCATGTAAGAGTTTAGTGGAAGCCTCCTTATCTCTTCATCAGAATATTACCTGAGATGCTAGATTATATAGGAGCTTCTCAGTCTTTTTGGTGACCATTAAGGAATTCAGGTCTTAGCCCTGGTGAATGACACTGCATTTGAGGATGTCTGCTTTGTTAGCCCTTGAACACATATCTGGTGTCAGGGACTTCCCTTAGATATGTTAGTGCAAACAGATACAAAGGTCACTCATTTCAAGCGGTCCTGCTTTTGGGGTGTCTGGGCTGCAGCAGCAAGTGGAGTAAAGAAGGGAGAATAAAGGAGGAATCTAGAGCTTCCTGAGCAGAACAGAGTAGTCTGCAAGGAGGAGCCCAGGATTGTCCCTCTTACAAAGACACATGATGTTGCTGTCCTTGATAGGAAAAAAGAAGTGGCTTCAGATCTGAAAGAATATGCCCATGGGCTCTCTATGGGACAAACTGTGTAATCTCCACTCGTGGTAGTGGGAGGTTTGCTGTAGATCTGTTCTTTTTCTTCTCCTTTCTAAGGGGAATACTAGCTATGTGGCAGAAATCCCTTGTGGCCTTAAAGAGTGAAGTCAGGGAGGGAGGACAATAAGAGCCATAGCTTGGAGTGAGCAAAGCAAAGCAATTATTGTATCAGTTTATTTGTATATATGAAAATAAGTGTCTGCCTAATTCTCTGGTAGGATCCCTAACTATTGGCTCCAAGATTTATTATCTTTGTAGCTCTGCGGTCTTAGCAGTATATCAGGGAGGACTGTGTTGTGTTGTCATCCTTAATTTGTGTGTTTCCCTTGGCACCATGTGGTAGGAAGTACAGGGTATTCTCCTCTTCCAGATCTGTGGGAATCAGTGACCAAGTAGAAGATATGGTCCCTGCCCCCAAGGAGCTGATGTCATCATGAAGACAAGACAGATGAGCACACAGTTAGGAATATCAAGTATAGTGATTTATCTACACTCTCTGAAAGCAGATTCTGGCAGTCAGAGTGATCAGAGCCATAGGGTCTGTGGGGACTGAACTTCCAGGTCCTGATACCACCAGGGAACAACCACCCCCAACTCAATCCTGTCGGGCTTGTCTGTTGTTGTGAGCTGTCTGCCATTTTCCTCTTTCTCTGTTGTTAATTTAGAAGGATCAAAACTTGACTTGAGGGAAAGACAAAGACCCCTTTGTCTGATGGGAGTATAAATATATATTTGGCACATGTTATGGTGTCTGTTATGTCTGTTAATGGGTTTGTGACAAGAGAGAAGATTGTTTCTCAGTCCTGGATGCCACGCCTGATCTAGGACAAGTGAAGGTAGAAGTGTCTCCTATGGAAGGTCTAGTTCTCAGTGGCAGTAATTGAAGGAACCTCTCCTCATGCCAGGCAATGACTGAGGTGTGTTATAGACACACCCAGAGTTGCTGCCTCAGGTGGCATTGCTTAATTATACTACAGTCTCTCTCGGCCTCTTACGCTTGTCTTGGCAAAACCCTGTTCTACCAGCTCCTCAAAAGTTTGGGCTTTTACTGGTTATGATTGCACAAGCTTTTGGGGGTTCATTTTACTTTCTTTTGCCCCTCTGAACTGCAGGTCACCTACCTTAGTTCAGCTATGGTGCCTTTGATCTTCTGACCAGGCTGTGAGGAGTCTGGGTCTCTCTTCTCATTGTATCGAACGAAGCACCTTTCCACAGAGGTCTGCCTAGGGCGGTTTCAGGTCTCTAAGTCAGTTGCTTGTGCAGGATATTGGCAGCCAGGTAGTGACTCTTGGTTCTTTGAATACATCATGCCAAGATGGACTCATTGCCACACAAACACAGGTTGGATCTATGAGTGTTGCAGAACCTGTTTCTGGGTTAAGAGTAGCTCTCCCACCCTTGTATATGTTTATTCATACGAAGTGTGTGTGTGTGTGTTTTGTGGGGTAAGGAAAACATGATCACAGTATTTTGAGAGGAGTCAGATATTGTGTCCTTAGTGATATGTTATATTTTAACAAATAGCATCCCTTCACAATACAATTTTGCTTACTGGATAAGGTGTTGTATAAGAAACTGTGGTTACATTTTAAAGTATACTGCCTTGTTCAGAGACAGTTGCATGTTTCCAATTGTATTTTTTTCCAGATTCTTTTGATCTTTTCATTCTCATCTTTCTTTTGGGAGAATACTTGGGAAGGATCTTAAGAAAAAACAATTAAATAAGCAGTTTTAACTGGTACTTAGCAGTATGAGGTTGCTATTTTGCGATACTTATCCAACATTCAAATAAGAATAATTGAATACTCTCTATTCGCTTATGTATTCTGTTGCATTTCTGAATATGAATAGTCACAAAACAAGATAGTGCTAAATGTGTAACTTCTCTAGATGGTAAATGTAGGGAACTGCAAAGAAACTTTTGTATTCATTCTCTGCTTTCACATCTTTTGTTTGTCTAGAAAGTTCTGAGATTCACTGAAGTTTGAGAACATGTATATTTTGATAATTGCTTTTTATTATGTGTTTTCTTTGCTGTAAACATGGATCTTCTTTAATTGGAAGCATTGAGGACATTTACTTTATTACAGTATTTAAAGTACTTTCAAATCTTTATGAGGATAATTAGAGAAAAACACTGTATAAATCATGCAAATCTGACGTTGTGTTACTATTTAAAGTAAGTAACAATATATAGTGACTCCTGTGAGATATACTTTTGAAGAGATTTAAGGAAAATGATTATAACTAAAAACAAACATTGTAACCTTTTAAGGTAGATTTACACAGCTACAGAATTATTTCCTAACGTTTGTACATAATTAACTCAGATTTCTACTTTGTTGATTTTCTCTGGCACTTTTACAAGTTTTTTTTTTTTTCCTTCTGTTATTTTAAAAGTAGTTAACTTTTAAAATTATGTAAGGAGGTTTGAAAAATCTAGAAAAATAGAAGACAAATATCCACAATCCCACTACTGTTAATATTTTGGTATATAGCTTTTGGTCTCTTTTCCTACCCTTAGGTTAAATAAAAAAGTTGATTCATGATATATTTACAGTTTTCTGTTCTGCCTTTATTCATATAAGGTGATTACAATTTTTTTCATATTTTTAAACATTCTTCATCAATTTAATTCTAATAGTTAAATAGTATTCTAGTTAATAAGTTTACTACGTTTTGACCATTCTCCTTTCTTTGGATATTTGGTGTTGGTTCCTTTTTTTTGCTTTAATAAATAGTAAACTTTTTGCTTTAGTAAATAGTACTGATCATCTTTATACATGAAGAATTTTTCCTATTTAGGATTTTTTTCCATTTAAGCTAGATTTTCATAAGAGAAGTTTCTACACTGAGAGTGAATATTTTTAAAATAACTTTAAAATATTTTTAAAGAATGTTCATTTTTGAAAATTTAGGACAGAAGAATATAAGAGAAAATGAAAATCTCTAGTAGTCCCACCATCCCAACCAAAACCCACGGTGAACTTTTTATTTGGTGAATATATATATAACAAAACATTTGCCATTTCAACAGTCTTCCCATGTACATTAATTATGTTCATCATGTTGTTCAGCCATCAATCACCCTTATCCATGGTTAACATTTTACTGCATTTTTCAGACAGGTTTTTTTTTTTTAAATTATTGTAATTGAGATTTTAACCTACATACAGTTTTATCATCTGCTTTTGCATCATTTAAAATGTTGTGAAAATTTTTCCACATATATGAGTATTCTTTAAGAACATGTTTTTAAAGGCTGCATACTATTCTGTGTTTAGGATCCACTATATTTTATTAAAACTGAAATCTATTTTTGGTTTTCAATTTTAATAATTATAAATAATGCTACGATGAGCATTCTTGTAGGTATATTTATCTTGGTAGGCATATTTATTTCCTTAACATAAACTCTCAGAAGTGAAATTACTGGATCAAAGTCTAAGTCTTTTGATACATACTGCCAAATTCTTTTCCATATAGAGTGTACCAAGTTATACTTCCATTAGCAGAATATGACATTGTCAATTTTCCCAGCTATTGTCAACACTAGGTTTAATTTTTCAAACTCTTTGGTAAGTGGTAAAATGCTAGCTTGTCTTAATTTGCCTCATTCATTACAGTGATGCTGAATGTTTTTTCATTATGGTCTCTGGCCATTTGTATTGCCTTTTCTTTTTATTCATTTATTTTGCTAATTTTTTCTGTCTTTTACCCATTGAGGTGTTCATTTTTTTATTACTGATTTGAAAAAGCTCTTTAAATATTAAGAGCATTAATACATTGTCTATCTTAAATATACTGTAATACCTATGCACAGGTCAAACTGCATAATATCAAATTGCTACCAATGTTGATATAAAAAATTGTTTATTTGATTAATTTTTTTTTTTATTGTACTTCAGGTGAAAGCTTACAAAACAAATAGTTTCTCATGAAACAGTAGTACACATATTGTTTTATGACATTGGTTAACAACCCCACAACATGTCAACCCTCTAACTTCTCAACCTTTTTTTGGTGAAAATACACATAGCCAAAGATACACCATTTCAAAAATTTCTACATGCACAGTTTGGTGACATTGACTACGTTCTTCCAATTATGCTGCTATTCTCACTTAAGATGAAGGCTTACAGAACAAAATAGTTTCTCATTTAACAGTTACTACACATGTTGCCCTATGACAGTGGTTAACAATCTCACAACACATCAACAATATCCTTACTCAACCTTGGGTTCCCTATCACCAGCTTCTTTGTCCCCTTCTGCCTTCTGGCCCTTGTCACTGGACTGCTGTACCTTGTTAGTCTCATTTGGTTTTACGGGGCTGTCCACTTCCAGGCTGAACGGTGAACCTCGGAGATAACTTCACCACTGAGCTAAAAGGGTGTCTGGGGGCCATACTCTCGGGGTTTCTCCAGTCTCCTCTAGGCAAGTAAATCTGGTCTTTTCTCGTGAGTTAGAATTATGTTCTACATCCTTCTCCAGCTCTGTTGAGAACCCTCTGTTGTGATCCTGGTCAGAGCAGTCAGTGGTGGTAGCTGGGCACCATCTAGCTGTACTGGACTCAGTCCGGTGGAGGCCTTGGTAGCTGTGGTCCATTGGTCCTTCGGACTAATCTTTTTCTTGTATCCTGTTCTCTTCATTCTCCCTTGCTCCCGAAGGGATGAGACCAGTGGAGTATCTTAGATGGCCGCTCACAGGCTTTTAAGACCCCAGACACTACTCACGAAGGTAGAATGTAGAACATTGTCTTTATAAACTGTGTCATGCCAATTGAGCTAGATGTTCCCTGAGACCATGGTCCTGAGAGCCCTCTGCCCAGCAATTCAGTCCCTCAGGGAGTTTGGATGTGTCTGTTGGGCTTCCATGACCTTTCCTTGTACAAGTTGTGCTAGTTTCCCCTGTATTATTTGATTAATTTTTTTAATCCTTTACTTTGATTTCTTATGAGGTCGGCCAATTTTCTATGTAATTTGCTATAAATGATATTTTCTGTAGCTACTTTATAATTCTAATCTGACTGTATCATAATCAGCGTGCTGTCAGCTATATATGCCCAGGAAATGCACATTTATTTTAATATGTGATAAAAAGATGCTGGAGGAAAACAACACATTTTGGAGTGCTTTCTTCCTGCGTATCCTAGACTGGAAGTCTGTAACACTCCTGAAAGGCAGGACTAATGCCGTGTCCACCATACCCTGCTGAACCTGACTTGTGACCTAATTGATAAGATGTACAGTGGTCTAGTCGGTCAGTTTGGCCAAACAACAGGATGACTGAGTCCCTCCCCTTGCCCCTTACCAAATTGATTGGTTGTGGGACGGAACTGACTAAGTCAGCCTGTTGTTTTGGCACCCCGTGGATACCACCTGTTTCTTCCATTTCTCCCTCCAGCCTCTGACTGCCCTAGTGCAGTGCTGTGTGCACAGTGGGTAGGAGATCAATGTTGTCGCTGAAGAATGTTGCAATAAAGAAGAGTAGACTGCTTTTTCTTCAAGCTTGTGTGTTCTTAAGGCACCCCATTGCTCTTAACATTCAGAGCTACAGCTGAACGGCTGTCTGCTGAAGTCCTACAGGTCTTAAGTGCTCGGTTCAGAATAATTTCAGGAACTATGAATGCTTTCTTAAGTATCGTTGGAATTTACTGGTTATTTGCCAGCTATTACCAAATTTAACGTGAGGAGACCTGGGGAACAAGGACATATCTGATCAACCAAAGAAGGAAACCTCTTTGAAGGATTGTAACTTTTTGTTTTCTTTTGTTTTAAATTGTGGTTAGGAGGCTGCCAGCTAAGAGTAAGATTCCAGTTTGTGTCCACTGGTCTTTGTTTCTGTGCTGCCTCCACAAACTTAATTTATAGTTGAGAAAAGAGATTTGATAGTGAAGCTCTTTCTCACCCTGAAGTCTAGTACTGTTTCTGGGAGGAAGTTAAGAGAATTACTGGGCTCTGACAGATTTAATCCACAGGTGAAGCGGCTGATTAAAAACAGAGGTCAAGTGGTGTTCATGCTCATCCCTTTAAGGCTTATTCAGAGTTTTCTGTTTTGTCCAGGATTGAATTTATTTTGGCCCAAGCCTTGTATCCACCTCCTTTTAGAAATAGCAGCTTCTCTCTGTGGCTTAAAGTTTCTCTGCCTCAGTGTTTCCATTTTAAAGATGAAGATAGTACTTGGAAGGACCAGTAAACAAAAATTAACATAAAAATTATCTTTACAAAATGTAACAGCCTCTCACATTTACATAAAAACAAAAATCAAACCTGTTGCCATCGAGTTAATTCCAACTCATAGTGACCCTATAGGACAGAGTAGAACTGTACCATAGGGTTTCCAAGGCTGTAATCTTTATGGAAGCAGGCTGCCACATCTTTCTCCCACAGAGAGCTGGTGGGTTTGAACCGCGACCTTTCAGTTATCATCTGAGTGCCTTAACCACTGCACTACCAGAGCCCCTTCGTATTTACGTAGCGCTTTATAATTTACAGGGAGCCCTGGAGGTGGAGTGATTAAGAGCTCGGCTACATTTAATCCACGTGGCCATCCTTTGGGGTAGATAGTATTTATCCACTTTACAGGTGAGGAAATTTGAGCTTAAATTCATAACTTTGGGTTTTGAGGTGAATCAAACAGTTAGTGAGGGATGGAGCCATGATTCAAACCCCTGTCTGGCTTCTGGGCCTCTGTATTCCATCATGGCACTTTAAGTACATTCACACAGTTACACCTCACAGCAACCTTATGGGGTATGGGGTAGGTTGATGTGGAAACTGAGACTTGTAACATGCTTAGGGTAATAGAACTAATTAGTGGCAGAGTTGAGATTAAGAATGAAGGCAGTCTGTGTCCATAACCTGTATTTGTTCCCCTTCAAGTTGTCATTGCCGGCATGGTGGACCATGTGATTGTTCGATTCAAAATGGCCAATACCAGTGCATTTCAGCTATCCTCAAAGGTTCCATTTCATTTTTGATGATTTCCAGTTTTCCTAGATTCATGCTTCCTACATTCCGCGTTCTGATTATTAATGGATGTTTACAGCTGTTTCTTCTCATTTTGAGTCATGCCACATCAGTAAATGAAGGTCCTGAAAGCTTTACTCCATCCATGTCATTAAGATCGACTCTACTTTGAGGAGGCAGCTCTTCCCCAGTCATATTTTGAGTGCCTTTCAACCTGAGGAGCTCATCTTCCGGCACTATATCAGACAATGTTCAGCTACTATTCATAAGGTTTTCAGGCTAGTAGACCACACCGAGTCCTTCTTCCTAGCCTGTCTTAGTCTGGAAGCTCAGCTGAAACTTGTTCACCATGGGTGACCCTGCTGGTATTTGAATACTGGTGGCATAGCTTCCAGCATCACAGCAACACACAAGCCCCCACTGTTACGACAAACTTGACAGATGTGTGGAGGTTTTATGATATATAGAACTAAAAATTAGCTTATAAGATTGTCTGCTCTTTGAAGGTAGGGACCAACTATTAGGAGTAAGAAATGGATGGACATTAGTTGACTGGTGTATTGGTGGCCCTTCTCTCAGTTGATGTCTGTCACCAGGACAAGCAGGTTGAGTTGAGAGTGGAGTGGGGAGGAGTTCCCATTATGGAGGAGTCATTAAGCCAAAATAGGTCACAGCTATGAGCTCTTTAGAGGGCTGTTCTCAGGAGAAATGGCCGACTCCCATGGGCTGTGCTTGGGGCACTCCTGTTGTTTTTCTGGAGATGTCTCTGAGAGGGATTTGTCAGCCTTTGGGGAGAGAGGAAGGAGATGCTTACAAGTCTGACTCTGAACTTACTAGCCGTATGTCTTTGGGCAAGTTTCTTAAACACTCTTTGCCTTAATTTCCTTATCTCCAAAATAAGAATAATAGCAGTATGTGATTGATAGGGTTAGGAGAATTAAATGAGTTAGTAAGTGTTTAGTTCATAAAACAGTGCCTGGCATATAGTAAGAGTATATAGTAAATATTGTAGGTAGTAGTGTTATTTTATGTTGTGGTATGGGCTGGCATTTTTCTTTAATCAAAAGTGGGTAAGTGATTGGGTATTCTTGGTGAGGGAACAGGAGCTTTACCTTTGCAGCATGTAGATTGCTCTTTGGTTCTCTGTGACCTTGTTAATATTTCAGGGTATTGAATTTGAGTCTGTTTTCTTAGTGGGGTGTACCTCTAATTTGGAGAAATTTTGTCTGGTGTACAAATTGCAGGTAGCAAATCATTCCCCCCTTATTAACCAGGCATTCATGATTAAATGGTTTAGTATAGCTACTATGACTTTCTGAGGTGTAGCTCTAAGAACAATATCAACCAACTTCATATGGAAAGGGAAGAGGCCCCGGATAAGTAAAGCATTACTCAAGAAGAAGGACAAAGTAGGGGGCCTTACACTACCTGATTTTAGAACCTATTATACCATCATGGTAGTCAAAACAGCCTGGTACTGGTACAACAACAGATACATAGACCAGTGGAACAGAATTGAGAATCCAGACATAAATTCATCCACCTATGAGCAGATAATATTTGACAAAGGCCCAAAGTCCATTAATTGGGGGAAAAGACAGTCTCTTTAACAAATGGTGCTGGCATAGCTGGATATCCATCTGCAAAAAAATGAAACCCTAAAGATCATGGAAGGAAAAATAGGGACAATGCTAGGAGCCCTAATACATGACATAAACAGAATATGAACCATACGTAACAATGCACAAACACCGGAAGAGAAACTAGATAACTGGGAGCTCCTAAAAATCAAACACTTATGCTCATCAACAAACTTCACCAAAAGAATCAAAAGACAACCTACAGACTGGAAAAAAATTTTTGGCTATGACAAATCCGGTCAGCGTCTGATCTCTAAAGTCTACAAGATACTGCAAAACCTCAACAACAAAAAGACAAATAACCCAGTTAAATAATGGGCAAAGGATATGAACAGGCACTTCGCCAAAGAAGACATTCAGGTGGCTAACAGAAACATGAAGAAATGCTCACAATCATTAGCCATTAGAGAAATGCAAATCAAAACTGCAATGAGATACCACCTCATACCAATAAGGCTAGCATTAATCCAAAAAACACAAAATAATAAATGTTGGAGAGGTTGTGGAGAGCCTGGAACACTTATACACTGTTTGTGGGAATGTAAAATGGTACAACCACTTTGGAAATCGATTTGATGCCTCCTTAAAAAGCTAGAAATAGAAGTACCATACGATCCAGCAGTACCGCCCCTTGGAATATATCCTAGAGAAATAAGAGCTGTCACACGAATAGATATATGCACAGCCATGTTCATTGCAGCACTGTTCATGATAGCAAAAAGATGGAAACCACCTAGGTGCCCATCGATGGACGAATGGATAAACAAATTATGGTATATCACACAATGGAATAACGATAAATCTGTGAAACATAACGTGGAGGAATCTGGAGGACATTATGCTGAGTGAATTTAGTCAGTCACAGAAGGACAAATATTGTACAAGACAACTATTATAAGAACTCAAGAAAAGGTTTACACACAGAAGAAAACATTGTTTGATGGTTCCGAGGGTGGGGAGGGAGGGAGAGGGTTTTTCAGTAGATAGTAGACAAAACTTATCTTAGCTGAAGGGAAGGACAGCACACACTACAGGGGAATTCAGCACAACTGGACTAAACCAAAGCTAAGAAGTTTCCTGAATACAATCAAACACTTCCAGGGACAGAATAGCAGGCAGGGGTCTGGGGACCATGGTTTCAGGGGACATCTAGGTCAATCGGTATAACAAAGTTTATTAAGAAGATCTTCTGCATCCTACTTTGGAGAGTGGCGTCTGGGGTCTTAAAAGCTAACGAGTGGCCATCTAAGATGCATCAATTGGTCCCAACCCACCTGGAGTAAAGAAGAGTGAGGAACACCAAAGACACAAGGAAAGTAGTAGCCCAGGAGACAGAAAGGGCCACATAAACCAGAGACTACATCCACCTGAGACCAGAAGAGCTAGATGGTGCCTGGCTACCACCAATGACTGCCCTGACGGGGAATAAAACAGAGAGTCCCTAGTAGAGCAGGAGAAAAGTGTGGTGCAGAAATCAAATTCTAGTAAAAAGACCAGACTTAATGGTGTGACTGAGACAAGAGGAACCCCAGAAAGCATGGCCGTTGGACTCTGTCAACCCAGCACTAAAACCATTCCCTAGGCCAACTCTTCAGTCAAAGATTAGACTGGACTGTAAGACATAAAACGATATTCGTGAAGAGTGTGCCTCTTAGCTCAAGAAGATACATGAGACTAAATGGGCAGCTCTGTCCGGAGGTGAGATGAGAAGGCAGAGAGGGTCAGGAGCTGGTTGAATGGACACGGGAAATCCCAGGTAGAAAAGAGGAATGTGCTGTCACAGTATAGGGAGAGTGAGTAGGGTCACATAACAATGTATGTATAAATTTTTGTATGAGAGACTAACTTGAATTGTAAACTTTCACTTAAAGTACAATTAAAAAAAAAAAATCAGGTCCAATACTCTTGTTCCTGAATTTCCTATAATATGGTAGTCAAACAGATTATCATGTGCCATCCAGTGTAACCATATGGAATAGTAGCCTAAAGCCAAAATACTTGATGTTTTAGTTAGCCTTATAGCAGTTAATGGACTGTCGCTGTTGTTGTTGTGTGCCGTCAAGTCTATTCCGACTCAGAGCGTTTTGAAATAATGGAAATATCTCGTGATCTCTTATTACAACCTCAGGGACCCCTGGAGATTTTGGATCTCAGTCTGGGAACCAGTCATCTAATCCATTTCATTTTACAGATGAGCAAACCAAAGGCTAAAGAAGTGAAGTGACTGGCCCAAGGGCCCAGAGCTAGGTCAGAGTTGAGGCCAGAATCCAAGTTCTTGATTTCTGATCAAGTGTGCTTTCCTCTAACTTTACTACTCAAGTGATGCATCAGTATGTTAATAATCTGCTTTTTGAGGTCTGTAAAGGGTTGGTGTCAGAGCCAATAGCAGTGAAGGAGCGTGAAGGTCGTAGGGAAGGGGAGGGTGTGGCCATATTGAAAATGTCAGTGACCGCAGAGAAAATATTTGCCTGTGAGCCCTTGCCTGTCCCTTTGGACTTCTTTGTAGTAAAGACAACCCAGTAGGGCTGGTCTCATTAGTGATTCAGAATTGGATTAGCCAGGGCTGGTGGAGTTACTTTCTCAGCAGAGGGCTTCGTATTTTAACATTCATTTCCCATGACAGTTTGCTTATTCTCAAGTTTTGGCAGCTTTGACCAAATGGTTGTCAGGTTTTTGTTTTATTTTAAGACAGAACTCCAAATTTTATTTTGCAGATGTAGTAAACTGTCTTCTACCTACCACTCCCTTCTGCTCCCTCTATAATTATATCTAAAACTTTGTTTTTCAGTTGTGGGATCACTATGAAAAATTTTCTTCTATAGTCTGAGATATTTGTAATTATGTGCAAACATACTGTTTATAGAAAATGTAAGTGGTGCATATGTTAGCCCAAATATCCTTAAAGCACTTCAATATTTTAAGTCTTTCCAAAGTGCAGTTGAAGCAGCTTTTAGTAGAAGAGAGGTATGAGCTAAGGATAGCAGCTTTTGGATGTAATCAGTGTAGATAAATGTAGATGCCACTTTGGTGGAACTGGGAGTATTTGTATGAAAACTGACCAAGGCATTGTAGTTGTTGGTAGGTGCTGTCGAGTCGGTTCTGACTCATAGCGACCCTGTGTACAACAGAACGAAACACTGCCTGATCCTGCGCCGTCCTCACAGTCGTTATGTTTGAGCCCATTGTTGCAGCCACTTATGTGTCAGTCCATCTCGTTGAGCGTCTTCCTCTTTTTTGCTGACCGTCTGTTTTACCAAGCATGATGCCTTTCTCCAGGGACTGATCCCTCCTGATAACATGTCCCAAGTATGTGAGACGTAGTCTCACTATCATGCTTCCTTATAAATAGAGTGAAAAACAAAACAAAAAACATCTGTCCTCATGGAGTTTCTAAGAGTAACAATAGCTGCCATATACTGAGAGTTTATTACGTGACCTACGCTTAGGAAGAAAGTACTTTACCTGTTTCCTTTAGTCTTCACATCCTTTAGCTTATCACAGTAGGTGTTATGATACCTGTTTACCAAAGGGTTAAAGAGTATCCTCAAGGTCACCTACCTATCTAGCCGTCAGTGGAATAGAGCAGCAATTGGAATGCCTTCCGCCTGACTTTAAAGCTTACACACTTAACCATAATAAATAATGCCATTTTAAGTTTGATGAAGCCGTGTAGTCCCACAAATAACACAATTTTGGATTTAAAAATAATTTGTGTACTAAACTGACATTTTACTCTTCTTAACAACATCTTACCTCTGAATGAACATTTGCATAATAGTAATTGTTTAAACTGTCAAAATTGCATTTTGAGAAGCTGCAGTGTTTTAAAAATCTTTTTGAAAAGGGGAAGAATGGATTTATGTTTGTTGTAATCCAAGGAAGGTTGTTTCACATTTCTTTCCCTTCACATTTTCTTCTTGACCCCAAAATAAATTCTTTAGTAGATTAAGACCAGGAATGAATGTGTGGTTTTTTTTTTTTTAAATAAAAATCATTTAGAAAGATTGACAGTGGCAACCCAGAGCCGTATTTGTTCTCGGTAATGTTTTACGTCAGCCTTTTAAATTAGAATAGCTTTTTTCTGGACTGTACAGTGGTATTCTTACTGTATCATTCTGAAAGGGATATAAGGAACCATATAAAATGATTAGAATGCCTCAGCATCTGAACAATGGACATAGCCAATTACTAAAACTACCCAGTACTGTCCTATCTTGGCCTGGGGACTTTGGAATTAACTGTGTACAGCATATCATTACAGAATAAGAATGAGAACAGCCTTGCTTTTTCTTCTTTTCTGTGAACTTTTTCCTTGTCACTGTGTCCTTTGTCCATCTGTACTAACAGATGGGAGAAGTGTGTTTGATATCAGCAGATAATCCCAAGTAATGTACTTCTGGTTGTAAAATGCAGTCCTACACATGCATGCCCAGAGATATGGGTAGTTCCAAAGGCATTGGACTTTCTCTTTAAGTTGTAGTTATGTTAGCCTCCAGTTGAATGGTGAAAGAGAACGTCTGGAGATGTTAAGGATACTACAAGGGATGAATGACAGTTAA
Source organism: Dugong dugon (assembly GCA_030035585.1). Taxonomy (NCBI): domain Eukaryota; kingdom Metazoa; phylum Chordata; class Mammalia; order Sirenia; family Dugongidae; genus Dugong; species Dugong dugon. The sequence continues at coordinate 162,763,913 of CM057462.1, forward strand.
GTCTGATTACTTTTAGTGACTGTTTTAGATACTCTCCCACTACCTTTTGTTTTTTATTTCAGCGTAGCTGGTGAGTTTGGAACCAGATAGACCTGGCTCAGGTTCTTAACTTCTTTAAATCTCGGTTTCCTAATTATTATGATGGGAATAATAAGAATACTTACCTTACAGGATTGTCTGTAAAGACTGAAGACAACATATTTAATAGTGCTTGCATGATTCTGGGGCTCAAAACAGGCAACCAAGTGCAGGGGTCCTGAAGCTTAAACTTCATTAAACCAAAAAAACCAAGCCAGTTGGCTGTCAAGTTGATTCTGACTCATGGTGACCTCATGTGTCAGAGTAGAACTGCGCTCCATAGCATTTTCAAGGCTGTGACCTTTTGGAAGCAGATTGCCAGGCCTTTCTTCTCAGGTACCTCTGGGTAGGTTCAAACCGCTAACATTTGGGTTAATAGTAAATAGTGCTTAACTGTTTGCGCCACCCAAGGACTCCTTAAACTTCATTAACCTCATGGTAATTCCTCCTTTAGCGGTATAGTCTGCGAATGCTTGTCTCTGGACTGCCTTGTTGCAGCTTCCTTTAATGCCTCCCTTTACGCTCTGCTTCAAGCCAAGGCAAGATTATGGATCACCTAAAGAACAGGCTAAAGACTATTGTTTAGTAATTTCAAGTTTGTAAGTTAACTGAGTGTGAATTAAAAGCCTTTATAACCCTTTCATCTGTTCATAGTTTGCAGCCCCTTGCTCCTCTCACCTCAGAAGCAGTCGATTCATAGGGGGAAAATCTATATATGCTGATCAAAACTGAAGAACCCAATTCATTCAATAAGGAAAGGTCTTCATAAAGAAGGAACTTAGTTGGCTGGCTTATTTGTTTCTTTCCTTCACCTCTGAGTCTTCATGGAAATCTGGTTTGAAAAGCTAGAAGCAGTTGGCTTTCAGCACTGGGAAAGCTTATCTAATCAGGCATGTGAAGTAGCCTATGTCAGATTTCTGTGCCAGAGATTGAGGAGATTATCCTTTTTGTAATTCCTGAGCATTGTTGAGACACTAGGAGAGGAGTGTGGAAATTGTTTTTTAAAAAGTTTTGCAGTTGGGTACACTAGCATAACACACTTATACTTCCCAACCCAATTTGGGCTGGAAGAATGGGTCACGTCATATAGGTGTATGTGACCTTATTTGAATCATGTAATAATTTATCATTTATGGGCTAGATGGTGAGGATTTTCTGCTTCACAGAACTTTGGATAGGGAATTTTATATAAAATAAAATTTCAATTAAATAGTCCTTTCCAATTTATAATCACCCCTGTAAATATGCTCTTATTTGTGCCACAAATGAACTCTGCTAAGGAGGGAGGTCTGGCGATGCTTTTTTAGTTTTACAGATGAGAATAGTAAATCTTAAATAGCTTAAGTGACTTTCTCTAGATCACATAGTTAGCATGGGTTCTGATTTCTAGGGCAACTGTCCTTCCATTATATAACATTACTGCCTCCATAGTGTCCCTAAATCTGAATTCTGTTCCCCATGATATGAAATCATTCTCTTCCTTTCTGTCTGATCGGCCATGTCAGTTAGAGCATGATCATCATGAAGCAGAAATTGAGGAATTTTTCCTCAAATGGGTTAGTTGGCTTTCTTAAAAGCCGTTCTGTGCCTGCATTTAACCATTGTCCCTGTTACCTGGGCAGGTTGTTTGTCCAAAGAGAAATAGGCAAGAGAGTGTGGCTGACTCAGCTTAACCTATTGCATCTTCTGTGTGTTCTGCCAGTGGGTCCGTAAAGTCACCTTCACTTACAGCATTCTCTGTGGTCTGATGTCTGTTTCTTAGTAGTTTCCCTCATCTGTTTTCAATGTTTCAAGCCTTAGTTCTTCCTAAATGGGCTAAGGTGATTTTGCTGTTCCTTAAAATTTCCCTAAGATTTGTCAAGGCTGCTCCTTAATGCAATTTTATTTCATAGCTCTTGGCATTTCTTTCCTTAATCATCTTAATTTTAAATTTAGACCAACTAAATATTGCATATACAGATAGGCGTGTCAGTATTGCACTGTCACTTATGTAAGTGCTCTTCAGCATTTCTTCTTCCCTTTTAATCAAAATGAGGAAATATAAGTTTTCTTATGGTAGTTTTACACATGCACCCACAAGGAAATGCGTATCTAGCCTCTGTGTGAACTGTAACTGATACATTTCAGGGAAGAAAATGCACGATGGCTAAAATTTTAACTCCACCAAATGTTTATGGGGAACGAAAGAAAAATTAGTAAACTCATGTACTGTGCTTCAGTTTAACCTGTTAATTCTAAGGCTAACAACTAATGTATGAGCTTCTGTCTGTTTACACCCATTAATTTATGAAAGTATGCTTGCCTTTCCACAGGAAGGTTTGTATTTCACAAGTTGTGCCTTTCATACAAGGGAACCAATCTCAGCAAACATTGTGTACAGTGTAGGAAAGCTTACTCAAAGGAGTGGCCAGTTAGTTGAAGGTTTGATACCTCAGTACCCATGAAATGCAAAATGGACCTTTTTGACCAGGCCCTGTGGTCAGCTGAGAGCTTCCTTGATGAAGACCACTGTCATCTAACCACATCAGTGCTATACACTTCTTTCACTGGGAAGGATTTGGCAATTATATATCATGAGCTGGGATTCTCCATTCTATATCATCCTGTAGAAGGTTATTTATTTATTTATTTATTTTATTATTATTATTATTATTATTATTATTATTATTTTATTGTACTTCAGGTGAAGGCTTACAAAACAAATAGTTTCTCATGAAACAGTAGTACACATATTATTTTATGACATTGTTTAACAACCCCACAACATGTCAACCCTCTTAACTTCTCAACCTTTTTTTTTTGGTGAAAATACACATAGCCAAAGATACACCATTTCAAAAATTTCTACATGCACAGTTCAGTGACATTGACTACGCTCTTCCAATTGTGCTGCTATTCTCACTTAAATGAAGGCTTACAGAACAAAATAGTTTCTCATTTAACAGTTACTACACATGTTGCCCTATGACACTGGTTAACAATCTCACAACACATCAACAATATTCTTCCTCAACCTAGGGTTCCCTGTCACCAGCTTCCGTGTCCCCTTTTGCCTTCTGGCCCTTGTCACTGGACTACTGTACCTCATTAGTCCCATTTGGTTTTACGGGGCTGTCCACTTCCAGGCTGAATGGTGAACCTCAGAGATAACTTCACCACTGAGCTAAAAGAGTGTCTGGGGGCCATACTCTCGGGGTTTCTCTAGTCTCCTTTAGGCGAGTAAATCTGGTCTTTTTTTTGTGAGTTAGAATTATGTTCTACATCCTTCTCCAGCTCTGTTGAGAACCCTCTGTTGTGATCCTGGTCAGAGCAGTCAGTGGTGGTAGCTGGGCACCATCTAGCTGTACTGGACTCAGTCCGGTGGAGGCCTTGGTAGCTGTGGTCCATTGGTCCTTCGGACTAATCTTTTTCTTGTATCCTGTTCTCTTCATTCTCCCTTGCTCCCGAAGGGATGAGACCAGTGGAGTATCTTAGATGGCCGCTCACAAGCTTTTAAGACCCCAGACACTACTCACCACGGTAGAATGTAGAACATTGTCTTTATAAGCTGTGTCATGGCATTTGAGCTAGATGTTCCCCGAGACCATGGTCCCCACAGCCCTCCACCCAGCAATTCAGTCCCTCAGGGAGTTTGGATGTGTCTATGGGGCTTCCATGACCTTGCCTTGTACAAGTTGTGCTAGTTTCCCCTGTATTGTGTACTGTCTTACCCTTCACCCAAGAAACCACTTATCTACTGCCTATTTAGTATTTCACCCCCACCCTTCCTATCCCTGGTAACCAAACATTTTGTGTGTGAACTTTTTCATGGGTTTTTACAATAGAGGTCTCATATAATATTTGTCCTTTTGTGATTGACTTATTTCACTCAGCATAATGTCCTCCAGTTTCATCCATGTTATGAGATGCTTCACAGATTCGTTGTTGTTCTTTCTCGTTGCATAGTACTCCATTGTGTGTATGTACCATAGTTTGTTTATCCATTCATCTGTTGATGGGCATCTAGGTTGTTTCCATCGTTTTGCTATTGTGAACAATGCTGCCATGAACACAGGTGTGCATATGTCTATTTGAGTGACGACTCTTATTTCTCTAGGATATGTTCCTAGGAGTGGGATTGCTGGATCGAATGGTATGTCTATTTCTAGCTTTCTAAGGAAGTGCCATATCATTTTCCAAAATGGTTGTATCATTTTGCATTCCTACCAGCAATGCATAAGAGTTCCAGTCTCCCTGCAGCCCCTCCAACATTTGTTATTTCCAGTGTTTTTGATTTGTGCCAGTAATGCCAGGGTGAGATGGTATCTCATTGTGGTTTTAATTTGCATTTCTCTAATGGCTAGTGATCGCGAGCATTTCCTCATGTGTCTGTTGGCCGTTTGAATGTCTTCTTTGGTGAAGTGTCTGTTCATTTCCTTTGCCCATTTTTTAATAGGATTATTTGTCTTTTTGTTGTAGAGGTGTTGGATTTTCTTGTAGATTATGGAGATTAGACCTTTGTCTGACTTGTACTGTCCAAAAAGTTTTTCCCAGTCTGTAGGTTCTCTTTTTACTCTCTTGGTGAAGTCTTTTGAAGAGCATAGGTGTTTGATTTTTAGAAGATCCCAGTTATCTAGCTTATCTATTGGGTTTTGTGCGTTGATGGTTATGGTTTGTATCCTGTTAATGCCATGTATTAATGTCTGAAGTGTTGGTCCTATTTTTTATTTTGTGAACTTTATAGTTTTAGGCTTTATATTCAGGTCTTTGATCCATTTTGAAGTAGTTTTTGTATACGATGTAAGGTATGGGTCCTGTTTCATTTTTTTGCAGATGGATATCCAGTTTTGCCAGCACCATTTGTTAAAAAGACTGTCTTTTCCCCATTTGATGGACTTTGGGCCCTTGTCGAAGATCAGGTGACCACAGGTGGATGGATTTACATCTGGGTTCTCAATTCTGTTCCATTGGTCAATGTATCTGTCGTTGTACCAGTACCAGGCTGTTTTGACTACCATAGCTGTATACTAGGTTCTGAAGTCGGGTAGTGTGAGTCCTCCAACTTTATTCTTCTTCTTCAGTAGTGCATTACTTATTCAGGGCTTCTTCCCTTTCCATATAAAGTTAGTGATTAGTTTTTCCATCTCTTTGAAGAATGTTGTTGGTATTTGGATCGGGATTGCATTGTGTTTGTAAATTGCTTTTGGTAGAATTGTCATTTTCACAATGTTGAGTCTGCCTATCCATGAGCATGGTATGTTTTTCCATTTATGTAGATCCCTTTGGGTTTCATGCAGTAGTGTTTTGTAGTTTTCTTTGTATAGGTCTTTTACATCCCTGGTCAGATTTATTCCTAAGTATTTTATCTTTTTAGGGGCTATTATAAATGGTATTGTTTTCCTGATTTCCTTTTCATCATTCTCCTTATTGGTGTATAGGAATCCAACTGATTTTTGAATGTTTGTCTTGTATCCTGCTACTCTGCTGAATCTTTCTATTAGTTCCAGTAGATTTCTCATGGAGTCTTTAGGGTTTTCTATGTATAGTATCCTATCATCTGCAAACAGGGACAGTTTAACTTCTTCATTACCATTTTGGATGCCCTTTATTTCTTTTTCTTGCCTTGTTGCTCTAGCCAGAACTTCCAGCACAGTGTTAAATAGGAGTGGTGATAAAGGGCATCCTTGTCTTGTTCCTGTTTTCAAGGGGAATGTTTTCAGCCTCTCTCCATTAAGAATGATGTTGGCCATTGGTTTTGCATAGATGCCCTTTATTTTGTTGAGAAATTTCCCTTCTATACGTATTTTATTGAGAGTTTTTATCAGGAATGGGTGTTGGACTTTGTCGAATGCCTTTTCTGCATCAATTGAGATGATCATGTGATTCTTTTCTTTCCTTTTATGTATGTGGTGGATTACGTTGATTGATTTTCTAATGTTGAACCATCCTTGCATACCTGGTATGAATCCTACTTGGTTGTGGTGTATTATTTTTTTGATATGATGCTGAATTCTATTGGCTAGAATTTTGTTGAGAATTTTTGCATCTATATTCATGAGAGATATTGGTCTGTAATTTTCTTTTTTTGTGACATCTTTGCCTAGTTTTGGTATCAGCGTTATGCTGGCTTCATAGAATGAATTTGGAAGTGTTGCATCCTCTTCTATGGTCTGAAATAGATTGAGTAGTACTGGTACAAGCTTTCCTGTAGAAGGTTGTGATAGCAGGTTTGTTCCTGAGACACATAGATTATCCAGAATGCATATAATTTGTTCATAGATAATAGGGGATTGATTATATTTTGTATTAGTGACAAGTTGTGATTAATAGACTTGTTACATTCACTGCAGTAAAGGGATATTTATTGTTTTGTTGAAATTTTAAATTTAAATTTGATAATTTGGATAATTAAGCTAAGATTCCTACTTTAAGTTTGTGTGTGTGTGTTTGTGTGTGTGTGTGTGTGGTGGGAGGAGGAATAGCTCTTGGAACTGATTTTTTTTTTTAGATAATGGCGGCTATTCTCAGTTGGCAGAGAATAGCAATCCAGATGCTTCTCAGGTCTACGGAAAAGATTTAGGGAAGTTGTAACTAGTTTAATAACCATCTGTGGAGTGACATAGATGGACACACCCAATTACACAAGATCTGAGTCTGAGAACAGTTGATGTGCAATCATCCCATCAACATCTGCTCATCATTATCAGCAACAATAATGGCTCAACTATTTCTTTGGGGCCACATGAAAAGACAGCATACCCATAGCAAAGGATAAGTCAGACCCGACAAAACCATAGCCCTCCCCACCCCCTTGTTCCCAAACTTCCCTTTAAGCATACACTTTTGTGAGGTTTTAAAAGAGTTCATTTTACTTCTTGTTTTTCATTAAGTTTCCTTCTTTAATACCATGTCCTTTCAACTCAAATTCTTGCCAAAACCAGGAAAGGCCAATGTGCTGTGGGTAATTTTTCTACGTTGTTTCTTTGCCACTTGGGAGCCATTACTTATATGGCTTTGTGTTGCTTTATGTGTATGAAAGTATGCAGGATCTTTTCTAACTTACATTTTTGTCCTAAATGCTATTATACCACCTGTGGGCACTTTCTAATATGAATTATTTTGGTTCATTGTGTATGGGAGGGAAGGGACCAGCTCACAGGGATACACTGGCATATTGAGAAGATAATATCTAATAGTTTGCAAAGCACTTCTGTGTGCATTTTGTCTTTGAGACAAGGCATTGTATGCACTTGTAGAAACTGAGGCAGAGACCCCATGAGACCTAATCCAAGGTCACACTACAGATTGCTGGGCTAATTAGGACAACCAAAGCCAGGTCTTCTGTCTGTTCCTTGGCATATGATTGGATCATTGTTTTATGGGCAGAAATATGGAATCTTTCCATTTTTAAAAGGTACCCTTTTGCCCTCAGAAGGTATGTTAGAAATGTTTTCCAGAATGGAAGAAAAGATAGCTACATCTTATGACTTTTGATTAAAAAAACTTTGGGGTTTTCTCTAAATCTTAGTGATTTTGATTAGGGTTTGATGGCACTGCAGGGCTTCTGAGTAAGACTCCTTTTGAGAAATTAAGATTTTATAGAAATTACCGAGCTTTTCCATGGCTTTCTGCAGTAGTAGGCTCAATCTAGTGATTCGTATATGTTCTTTGATTTTTTCAACACATTACAAACCTTAATTTTGGGGTTCTAGTATTTGGTTATCTTCTTATGAGGTATACTTCTGTGCACAAAATGGATGCTTAATAAATTCTTATTGATTTGGCAGCCAGCAGTCAAATACCAGTGAGAATTGCTAGAGCAGTGCCATATAACTTCAGCACCGAGGTGGCTGTTTGCAGGCTGGCTGTGAAGACTTAACTCATCTTTTAGAACTGATGGAGAGTTTCAGGGAAGCACCCTGGGCCTGCAGTCCAGTAATCTTGGTATGGACAGTATGAGCCCAGAGAATGTGCTTTGGTAAGAGATCATGTAGAAATAGCTTTTGCATTGCTTCTAAGATTCAGCTCTTGCTGAAGGAGGGTGTCTGTTACTTTAGGTTCCTCTTAGTGATGTCACTGTGAGTTGGAATTGACTCAACAGCAATGGGTTTGGTTTTTTGGTTAGTGATGTAAGGCGAAGTAGAAGAGTTGAGAAGCAACCCTTGGGACTTCCGTAAAGGTTAATAGCTTGCTCTAAAGGGTCTGGGTTGAGCTAGTAATGAGTAGTTAATTATGCACCAGGAATGAGATGTACAGAAGTCTGCTGGGATGTATGTGTAGTTTCCTGGTGTACATCAAGTTTTGGAAAGCTTGTTAGAATAGTAGAGGTTGCTGGACCCACCTCCAGAGTTTCTGATTCCATGGGCTTGGGATGGGGCCTTGTAATTTGCATTTCTTTTTTTTTTTTTTTAAGTTGTGTTTTAGGTGAAAGTTTACAGAGCAAATTCGTTTCTCATTCAAAAATTTATACACAAATTGTTTTGTGACATTGGTTGCAATCCCTGCAACGTGTCAGCACTTTCCCCCTTTCCACCCTCAGTTCCCCGTTTCCATTCCTCCAGTTATCCTGTCCCATCCTGTCTTCTCTTTGCTTTTGGGCAGATAATTTGTATTTCTAACAGGTTCCCAGGTGATGCTGATGCTGCTATTCTGGGAACTATGCTTTGAGAATCACTGACTTAGAGCCACCTCAAGGTGGTTGAGTTTTTGGGCAGAGGGTGTTGTGCAAGCTTTGGCTGTGATCTCTTCATAGCTCTTCCAGTAAGTTAATAGAGGGGATCTTCCAAATGTATTTGTTCATTCATTCAACAGATATTGAGTGCCCACTATGTGCCAGGCACCGTTACAGTTTCCAGGAAATCCTGTGAAGAAAAGAGACGAAAAATTCTGCCTTTGGGGAACTTTAATGAGTATAGGTGAGGATTAACCAGATGGCATTTCTGCTAGTTACTGACGCTTGAGATCAGCCTGTTCCTCTTCCTAGCCTCTTCCATTTATTCTACTTTCTTTTGGAATCTTCAAATTTAGTAATAATGATACTAATAGTATTAATCATTATCAGAGTAGCTTTTTATTACATGCTTATTTTATATCACAGTGCCACTGAGTGCTTTACACTCATTATCTCTTTAGCACAACCTTGGTGTTTTAATCTCAGTTTAAAAGATGATTAGCCAGAGCTTTGACAGAGTTGTTAACTTACCCAAGATTATACAGCTGGTTAGTGGTGGATCTGGGATTCAAACTCAAGTCTATTTGACTGCAAGCCTCCACTTTTTACTGCCATGCTCTAGTCCAGTGTTTTTTAAACTGCAGGTTGTGATTACTAGTGGGTCATGAAATCAACTTTGTAGGTTTCAAACAGCACTTTGGGGAAAGGAAATGGATAGAACAGAAAATACAGGCAATCCCCAGGTTACGAATGTCCGACTTACGTACAATCCATAGTTAGGAACCAACCCCCATAAAGCCTATTATATTAAAAATCCAAGGTACATGCGATGGTTCGTAATAACAAACAGGCGCTACTTTGCGATGTGCATCAAAACATTATTATTATTACTGTATTATTATGTTAAAGATGTTTTAGTGTCTCTGCGAGTGTTTATTTAATGTTTTTTATGCATAGAAAGGTACACTATACTAAGATAAACATATGGCTAAACTGACATTAGATACGAACCACACCTAACTTTCAATTTATGTACAAATTCGACTTAAAGAAAGATTTAGGAACAGAACTCATTCATAATCCAGGGGCTTCCTGTATTACATAATAAGATAACATTCTGATGTAAAATATATTTCTTATTGTGGGTCATGGTAAAAAATGTTTGTAAGCTATTGCCTAATTAGCTATGAGATCATAGGTTATTTAATTATTTCTCCCTCTTTTTATTTATTTTAAAAAATGGATTAGAGAATGTAGGCCTTAAAAAAGTAAGTTGTTCTTCAAGATCACAAAATAGTCCATGGTGGTACAAAGATCCAATGTCTGACTTTTTAGCTCCTGGTTTACTGCTTTATCCCTCACACAGTGCCTGCTTCCTTAAAGTGCACTAAAATGCTTGGAAATTGAATCTTTTCATTCCACGTATTGGGAAATACGCCACGGAATCTTAAGGGATGTTGACAGAACCTGAAAAGGGAAGTCGAATCCCAGCCTGCCCTGGGTAGGTAAAAATTCTACCATGGAGCCACCAAAGCATACAGACAAAGATGCAAAATTTCTCCTGTTAGATCTTGTGTACTTGGTGGAAAGAGGATAATAATAGTAATACTGACTAGCAGTGCTAGGCTGTAAGCGTGTTTCATATATTAACTCACTTAATTACTGATTGTTTTAACATGGCTGGTAAGTGAACTTGGCTGTTGTAAGAGAGGGCATCCCACCAGCATGAGTTGACACTTCTCTGTGCTGTCCCCAGTTCCTCATTTTGTTCCTGCTGCGTTCAGAGCTATTTTACTCTTAGCCTGACTTACCTGGGGATGATCTCAGCTCTATTTCTTTTGCCAGACCATTTATCTTCGTTAGGTGGCTCATTTTGGTTTTGGTTACTTTCCCCCTTAACATAGTACATTGCTGATTTGGATCAGGGGAAGGACTGTGCATTGTCAGTGTGGTCAAGTGATGATACATGTTTATCTTCCATGCAGAATGCTGCCCCAAGCAGTTTACATGACAGAGCTTACAGCCTGTCCAGGAGTAATGAGAGACTCTTTGGAAGTAACTTGAGAATACTTAAAAAGCCTGTCAGCAAGTGCCATTTAGTATCTTCCAAGCAGTCCGTGCAAGGTACGAGGATACATCAGGGAGGGAGGCGGGGCCAGGATTGGTGGACAGGAGTGGCTGATATATTCTGGTTAGAAGAACCACATGTGCCGGGCCATGAACCAAGTCAGGATGGGATGAAAAACTTCACTTGTGAATCATAAGTTTTGAGAAGGAGCCTAAGAGGCCTGGAGGAGTGAAGTGATTGGCCCTTGGTCAGATGGCTGGATGTTAGAGACCCTGGACTAGAACCCAGGTCATCATTCTGTGGCCTCTTTCATCCACAGACACGCTCACCAGTTTTCTTCCAAATACCTGGTTACAGAGAAGAGTAGATGTCAGTTACCCTGTTGTTACCTGACTCTTAGTGACCCTATGCTCAGTGGAACAAAATGCTGCCGGTGATTAGTTTCCAGATTAGACCGTTGTGTTCCATGGGATTTTCATTGGCTTATTTTTGGAAGTAAATTGCCAGGCCTTTCTTCCTAGTCCGTCTTAGTCTGGGAGCTCTGCTGAAACCTAGTCAGCATCATAACAACATGCAGGCCTCCATTGACAGACAGGTGGTGGTTGTGCATGAGGTGCATTGACTGGGAATCGAATCCTGGTCTCACCTTTGGAAGACAAGAATTCTACCACTGAACTTCCAATGCCCCCTTCACTGACTCTGTGTTGTGTTGTGTGTTAGCTGCTGTCAAGTCAATTCTCATTCATGGCAACCCCTTGTGTGAAATACAAACTCCAGGAAGATGTACCAGCTTTATCCTGTTTCTTTACGTTTTCCTGGCATACAGTGTATCCTCAGGGGTGTATGTGCCCTAGTTTGAGAAATGTAGGGGTAAAACAAGAGCTTCCAAACTGTTAAAAATGTATGCCCCCAGAAGAACATTTTTTGAGCATAGACACATCCCTAAATAAATAAATATTTATAAATTTTATACATAGGCAACCATTAAACCATATATGCATGTGTTAACTATTAAACCAAAACCAAAGCAGTTGCCATAGCGTTGATTCTGACTGATTGTGATCCCATGTGTGTCAGAGTAGAAATGTGCTCTATGGTTTCCAATGGCTGATTTTTCAGAAGTAGATCACAGGCCTTTCTTCTGAGGCACCTCTGGATGGACTTGAACTTCCAACCTTTTGGTTAGCAGCTGAATGCATAATCATTTGCGCTACCCAGAGACTCTGTTATTAAAGCTTAATCTTATATTTTTTAGACAGTAAATATGTAGAGGTTCTAAAATTTCATCCAGTATCCCAATGGATAGTCTTGCATCTCTCCCCTCCTCAGGATACAGACACCCCATTTTGCAAACCACTGGTCCAGACTGTAGATTGAGGAGTTTAATGTCAAAACTATTGATTCTTTCATGAGATAGGTTATTTTTTCATCCCAATGTTTCTAATTTTCATGTGGAAAATAATTTTTGAATGAAAAAATCTCTTTTCCAGAGTGGAGAAGATAACAAAGGGAGAATGTGAATTATGTGAAATAGGTTAAACGTCTTCTTGAGAAATAATACTATTACAACATTTATCTAAAAAGAGTTAACAGCCTTTTCTTTTTTGGTCTGGATTGGTGTACAACACTTGCTTGACACGTCTGGGTGGATTTGAACTGCCAACCTTTAGGCTAGTAGTCAAGCGCTTAACCACTTGTACCACCCAGGGACTCCTAATCCATAGTTACCAAACCAAAAACCAGACCTGATTCTGACTCACAGCAACCTGGTAAGACAGAGTAGAACTACCTCATAGGGTTTCCAAGGAATGGCTAGTAGATTCAAACTGCCAACCTGTTGGTTAGCAGCTGAATTCTTAACCACTGCACCACCAGGGCTGCTTGGTAAATGTTTACTGGTTTGTTTTTGGTTTTCTTAAAATTCCTTCAGTCTTAACTAGACGTCAGGCTGCAAATGATAGAGCAATAACATGGACAGTGTATCAAACTTTCCTATGGAATCCTGTTGAGTGATACTGGAGTCATGCAGGGGTTGCTGATTTGTGGTAGGCCTTCTTCATCTATCATCCAAAGTTGAGTAGGGCATTTAACCAGAAGAAAATAAAGTATACAGTTCATTTCAGAGTTTGGAAGCCCAGAACCATGGAGATTAGCTAAAACAAGGATATATGGAACAAAATCCATTGAAAGATTTTTTTGGTAGTTAGTAGAAATTCTATTTTTGTAATGAAATTGAAAGCAATAACGCTGGTCATTTGTGGAGAGACTCTGGAGAGCAAATTACAGAGAGATAAAACTCACTTTGACTATACAGTTAGCAGAGCCAGACAAACTCAGGGATAACTATATATATACGTAGATATTTCTAAATAATTTTATGTTTCTTCAGCTGTGGGGATACAAATCATATAAATATTAAAACAACTCAGTTCATAACTTTACTAGAAAAACAAGTTAAACCAAGTGCATGTCCTACGGAGGGTGAGTCAACGGTGTCATTTTAACATAAGGAGGGACAGTACATAAAATGAGTTATTCCGAGGCCTGTGGTTTTCCTCCAGCTGAGCAAAGACAGCTGTTGTTTCAAAAGTGGGGCTTAGATGCACAAAAAGAAGCTGCCCATTTCCTTTCTCTCTTAATTATAACCTTTTAGTTTTCTTTTTGCTGAGACTTTTCAAAAATCCATTTCCTCTAGATTTCTGTCATCAGATTTCCTGAATTTTGATAGTGTTTATTTACATCAAAACAAAAACAAAAAACCAAACCCATTAAATAGATCAATTTTTCACTTCCCTTATGATATTTTTTAAAAGGATATTTGGCATCATATACCAACTCTGGTCCTTGAATTGGTGGATGAATTTAAAATAAAGTTTTAAACTACAAATAGATCCATAATAAATGATATACCTTATGTTTATGTACAAATAGGTCTATAACAAAAAATATGCTGTATGTTTATTTACAGATAGATCTATAACAAATAATATGCTCTGTGCTTATTTATGTAGAGCATATGTTTGTTATAGACCCACTTGTGTATTTAAAGCTTTATTTTAAATTCATTCACCAGTTCAAGGACCAGGGTTGGTATATGATGCCAAATATCCTTTTAAAAAATATCATAAGGGAAGTGAAAAAGTGATCTATTTAACACATCATTATTGTCTATAGTTGGTTGGTGGTGTGGACATGAAGTAAGGTGGTATTTTATAGAACAATACTCCGAAGTGTAGTGATGAAATTTATACTTGTCACTCTGAAAGACAAGAGCCTGGTGTTCTCAGCTCTCTGGGAAAACAGTGCTGTGACCAGTCTGAGGTTTCCTAAACTGGGATCCAACAACATTTAAGGGAATATGTCTGGATTGTTCATTTCTTGGTTTGGGAAGATGACTTTTTTGTCTCTTTTTCCTTTCAGTTGATTCCTTTAATTGGAGAGAAGAAGACCAGATGAAGAAAATATTCTGTTATGGCAATTCTTGGTTTACCACATTAGTTATTACCCGCCTTCTCTGAGTAGCAGGCCACACTTTTCCTGTTTAGTGGTTCAGTCTTCTCGAACTTAACTGCAGATGTGTTCTTTGGAGGAATTATTTCTAATCAATTGAATTACAGGTAGCATGGTCAAATGATGATGGGTTGCCTACTCTTAAGAGTGTCAACATTTTTAAGAGTAAAATCCTGTCAGAATGAGGTATGATTATTCTTATGATCTGGTTTTATTTCTAATTCCATAATTTCCTTTTGCTTCTGTGATGTTACTCTGTTATCAGAAAGAAATGATATCTGGTTACTATTTTACAAAGGAAGAAATCTGTATAATTTCAGCCATTCTTTTACCTCATAGGGTAGGGTTTTTTTTCCCTTTCCTAAGAAGTAATACTGAATCCTAGAGTTGGCAGGTTTTCAAAAGTGGGGTTCTTTTGTTGTGGAGGTAAAGGTGATACTAATGAATGGGTGTCAGTCCTTGTTAGGGCATATGTGTGAAGGGTTGTTCTGAAATGCAGGGGTGGTGACTCCCATTGTCTCTGAAACTCAGTCCTGGTTTTGTCTTTGACAAGCATGTGGTTGTTAGCATATCTTTGGCGTAAATTTTTTTTTTTTTTAATGTACATAGCTGGTATGGGGGTGTTTATCTGTATGAGAATGTTATAATCACAATAGTATATTATGGATAGTTGCAGGTTATGGTGGATATCAGGTTTTTCTGACTGCATCTCTACAGATGTAGTGAGTGGAAGGAACGGACCAGTAGGTAAAAGACTTGCATGCTAGTTCTGGCTCTGCCATCTTGACTTGTATGATGTTGGGCAAGTCCCTTATTTCCTTGAGTCACAGTTTCCTCTTCTGAAAATGGTGCTAATACCAACATTACATGTCTCACAGGGTTGTTGTGGGGATCAAATGAGATCATTTATATGAAAATGGCTTGTAAACTATGAAGGTGTTTTTATTATAACATTGTCTTTGGCCAGTCGATGTGGGTACAGTCAGCCTTCTCAGGACTGTGAGGAGTCCAGGGTTATGAACTGACTTACTGATTTGTTTGGCCATAGTTTTCACATAGGCCATAGAACACTTGCAAGCTTGGGTAGGGGAGTATAGACGGAAATCAGCTGAAATCCCTGCTCATTAGGAGTCGAGATGTTAGTCTTAAGTACACTCAGTGAAGTGCTGCCTGATACCTTGCTTTTCTTTATGATGCCAGTCAACACTGACTCTGTCTTCGTTAGAGTAGGTGCCCATTACTCTCATTTTACTTGAAGGACATTGACCAGCCAACTGACTTAAACAGGCTAAATTCTGAAATTCACATCTTTAGTTAACTCTTTTGGGGTAAGATATTGTGGACCAATAAGCAACATCATGATAAATGGAGAAAATATTGAAATTGTAAGGGATTTCATTTTACTTGGATCCACAATCAACGCCCATGGAAGCAGCAGTCAAGAAGTCAAACAACGTATTGCATTGGGCAGATCTGCTGCAGGAGACATCTTTGAAGCGTTAAAAAGCAAAGATGTCACTTTGAGGACTAAGGTATGCCTGACCCAGGCCATGGTGTTTTCAGTTGCTTCATATGCATGTGAAAGCTGGATGATGAATAAGGAAGACTGAAAAAAAATTGATGCCTTTCAATTATGGTGTTGATGAAGAATATTGAATATATCATTGACTGCCAAAAGAACAAACAAATCTTTCTTGAAAGAAGTACAGCCAGAATGCTCCTCAGAAACAAGGATGGCGAGACTTTGTCTCACATACTTTGGACATGTTCTCAGGAGGGACCAGTCCCTGGAGAAGGACATCATGCTTGATAAAGTAGAAGGTCAGTGAAAAAAAGGAAGACCCTCAAGGAGATGGATTGACACAGTAGCTGCAACAATGGGCTCAAACATAGCAATGATTGTGAGGATGGTGCAGGACCAGGCAATGTTTTGTTCTGTTGTGCATAGGGTCACAATGAGTTGGAGCCAACTTAACAGCACTTAACAACAACATTGTGTCTTCAGAGGGTGTTGACATTAGGCTATTTTCTGTCAAGGTGGGAGGGCATGTACAGAAGCAGCTCACTGTGCTCAAATTTATAAACTTGTTCTACTTAGCAGTTCTAAAGCCAGATTATATTGGGGGGAGGGGAGGATACTTGATTCACTTGTTTTTTCTATAAAACTTAGCATAGTTGAGACTTTCTCTGGTAACTTACATTTAGCTCATAGCCAAAGTGATTACAATGCCTTGGTTTTCATATTTTTGATAAGGTAATGTGTTCTTCGGTGGGGAGGAGGAGAAATGTTATTTAATCACCAGTACTACACTAATAACCACATTCAGTAAATCCTTTGTCCCTTTGCTTGAACTGAGGGTTACTTACTTTAATAATGGTTTTCCAAAGGACTTAATCCTGTTAATGTGATGAGGCAATGGTGGGAAGGATGTTCCCACTGGGCCTGGAGTGGTGTAACTGGTAAAACTCCCTTTGTAAATCTTCCTTGTTCAACACAAGTATCACTCCCATGTCCCCAGAGTGGAATGAATTTTTATTAAAGATGTTATATTAAGGACAGAGTGATAAATAAAGGAGATTAAAATATCTCCTCTGCCAGGTCATTGTGACCTTAGAAAGCTAGAATAAACTTTTTCTGATTTTGCAGATTTTCTTTTTGCCTTCTTTTATGGGAAATTAAGGACTTGTGTTTATTATTCTCTTGGAGGGAGAGAAATCTACTTGCCTGATCCTTCAGCAGTTTAGTGTGGCAAACACTTGCCAAAGCACTTACCGTGTACCTGGCATTATAGCTGGCTTGAAGCCAGGTGGAACAGACATGGCTTAGGTGTTGCCTAGCCCCAGAATCTGTCTTCTTTTGGAACTCCGTAGGCCAGTGAGGACGGACAGCAGAGCAGATGAAATAGGATGTGGGTCAGGGCATCTGCTTTTTTTAAAACCTCTAGGATTTATGAAGGAGCCCCGGTGGCGCAATGGTTAAGCACTCGGCTACTAAACAAGAGATTGGTGGTTCAAACCAGCCAGTGGCTCTGCATGAGAAAGAGCTGGTGATTTGCTCCTGTAAAGATTTTACAGCCTAGAAAACCCTATGGGGAAGTTCTACTCTGTCACATGAGGTCACTATGAGTCGAAAATCACCTCGATGGCACCTAACAGCAACAATAGGAATTTATGACTCATTCAAGAGATTGGGGAAGCACTGGCCTTAAGAAAGTCAACACCCCTTACAGGACTTATTAAAATATATATGTGTGTGTGTATTTATTTTGGAGTTTAGGTTGTTTCTTTGCCCTTTCTGAGAATTTCAGACTCTGGAGCTGGAATAAGTCTTTTGGCCTCTCTGGAACCAAGAAAGGCTTCGTCAAAGGCGATGTAACTTTTCATGTTTGCCAAATCAGGTATTGCTGCAAATGGAGAAACCTAGAGTTTCTTCTGTGTTTGAAGATACAAACATGGAAAGTTTACATTCTGATGTGGTCACTTTTTGATGTAGACATGTTTTGCCTTTGCTGTGGACAGCCACAACAGGGTGGGCAAGGAAAATGGACACAAGCATTTACAAATCAGACTGTGACTGTCTTTTAGTGTACTGGGCTGTTTTTATTAAAGTGACTGTTACAACTGCACAGAAATCTGAGTCATCTTGGAGATAAATTCTTGCTTACACTGATAATAAAGAAAGAATATGAGTAGTTGAAAGGTTTATGGAGTTGGAGGACTGTTTTTTTTTTTAAGGAGAATATGATTAACATTAAAATTATCAGTTGTTTATAAAATTTCTTTTAAGTGTACATTATTTTAACTCCCATGGGCCAGTGATTCCAACTTACCATGGTGTGAGCTGGCATTTGTTTATATTTTGTTTGCTTTGAAGAAACAAGTCAAAAGTAGGGAGCAATTAAGAACAGAACTCTAAGTAAAAATATAAGTTTGGGGCTATAATACCACGTTTTCTTCTCCCTTCAGTATTTAATAAAGATTTGTTATTTTCCTGCTGTCTACCTTTTTCTGTTCCAAGGTTGTTGACCCCAGGGATGTTCTCTGGAAATGGGAATGGTATACATGGACCATCTCCAGATTAGTTATTTTCCTCACATCGCTAGTTTCTGTGCTTATCTGGAATATCCTGGGTATAAGCCCAGAGTTTAGAACCTTTTTAGGCTTTTGCGTTAAGATAATTCTCAGTGATGTGTGCGAGAATTTTGAGTTGAATACTGTCCACAGGTGAACACTGTTTGTTTTTGGCTGAAGGTATAGGACATCTGGGACCCAAATAATAATAAATAACCCAAATGTTAGGAGGACCCAGGGCTTCAAACTGGTTCATTCCAGTTTGAACCCCTGCTGAGAATTTGCATTTCCACCCCAGATATACTGAATCAGAATCTACATTGTAACAAGATCCCAGGTGAGTCTTATGTATAATAAATTTTGAAAACCACTGCTCTACTAGTGGTTCTTAGAATTGGTCCCTAACCAGCAGCATTAGCATCACCTGGGAACTTGTAAGAAATGCAAATTCTCAGCAGGGGTTTGAACCAGAACAAACCGGTTTGAATCCCTGGGATGACCTTAGCTTCTGTAGTCCCTGACTTTGAAACAGCTCTACATATAGTTGGACTTTATGTAGGATTACTACATCTCCTAACCACCCGTTACGCTGATTATGATATTCTAGCAACCCCTCTCCCCGGCATTGATTTTTGTGAGTAGCCTTCATGGCTACCACCCAAGGGTTTTTGTTTTGTTTTTTTCTTTATTGTGGTAAATGTATATGTAGCAAAACATTTGACGTTTCAGCAATCTTCACATATACAGTTCAGTGACATTAATTGTGTTCATCATGTTGTTCAAACATCACCCTTATCGTTCCCAAATTTTTCCATCACCACCCAAGGGTTTTTAAAAGAGGGTGTGGGGAAGGATGCACTTGGGAAAATCTGAGACTGTTCTCTGGATTTTCCCTTTTTGGTCTTGTGAAATCTCCATAATTTTATATGATAATATGTAACAATCTTAAAATTTTCCATTTTTATTTTTAATGTAGATAAGTTTGTCCCTTATTCTTTTTTGGACCCTACCTCTAACAAACAGTGAAAATTGTCTATTGCATTTAAATGGTGTTCTTAACAATTTAAGCTAAAAGAACACTTTTTTTTTTGGGTGGGTAAAAAGAAGATTATATATATTTATAAAATTCTTTTCCAGCAAGGGCATTTAAAAGCATGTGTTTAAAATTAAGCACTTTTTCTTTATTAAGCATTACTTAACCAAATAGTTTTTAAAAAGCTTTAGAAGGGACCATTTACTACAAGCACAGGAAGTTGGTGACAGGCAGAATTTATCCCTGATAACAGAACAGTAGAAGATATAAGATAAGACAATGAAATAACACCTCGGATTGGCCTTTTTTGACCACTGGCACAGTGGTTAAGTGTTTGGTAGCTAACCCTAAGGTCAGCAGTTTGAATCCACCAGCTGTTCCTTGGAAACCCTGTGGGGCAATTCTACTCTGTCCTGTAGGATCGCTATGAGTTGGAATCGACTCAATGGCAGTGGATTTGGGTTTTTTTTTTTTTGTTTCTGTTTCGTAATTATTTTGGTCAGAGTCTTTTTAGAAAGGGGATAGGTACTTAAATTGAAGAAATACATTTAGACTGCTTTGGATTAGAGTGGTGCTCCTTGTTCTGTGTATGTGTATCAGTGAATCTCCTCATGGGGAAAATGGTACCATACAATGAAAGCAGGCTACCTTACCTTACTATTCACTTGGAATTTTTATTACTATGTTTTCATGATTTACTGTTCAGATGTAAATCATTTTGGATTCCTGTCAACCCATTTCAATCTTTTTTTTTTTTTTTTTTTTTTTAACCCATAAAACACATGGTTTAAGATTCACCTAGGGGTATCATCATTTATGTAAATTTGAAGTCAGGTGCTTTCAAAGGTGTTGTAGTTTTGTGAAGATTCTAGAGAAGTACAATTCCACTTTCTCAACTTTTCATCCCTGCTAAAGGCCAGGAAATTTGCACCATTTTTTTTTTTCTTTCTCACTTTACTTTTCTACTCTTTACATAAAATGAAGTCAGAATCGTTTGGCACAGTCACGTTTGGGTGTCCTTATGCTTACTAAAATTGGAGCCTTAGACAATCTTAGACATGTAAACTGATAGTTGAGTTTGTTAATAGGTTCTGTCTTAGTTATAGATATTTAGTTTTCTGGATACCTTATTGAGTAATTGATTACCTGCTGAGGTCCAGGCATTGTGCTGGGTCGTGGGTAAACAGTGTTGAGCCAGTCATAGGCACTGCTTTCAGGGAATTAGGCAGGGGAGAGAGATGGATAAGGCAGCACTTATAATACATCTGCATAAGATGCTGTGGGAACACAGAGGAGGGTGTTAGCAAGATGAAGAAGGAAGAAAGGAAGGGAAAGGATTTCCAGGTGGAAGAATGTACATGCGTATAGAGGTGATCATTAACAAATGAGCCACATCCTGATTTGTGGATTTTTCAAATCTTGGATTTCGTATCGAAGAGCTAAATGCAGTAGTTTGATCCCCACAATTCAGAGATTAAAATTTAACTCATGAATAAATTTGAATTTTTCTGCAGATATTAAAAATAAAGAGAAAAAACGGTGCATAATAGATTTCAATATACCACAGCAAATATTAACAAATTTTTTTAGCAATAAATCCCATATAAAACAGGACAAAATTTAACTTTTTAAAATAAAAGATTATTCTAGATTCATAACGTAACTGGAATGAATCTCTGTGTAAAGTGAAAATTCTTTTAGCAATGTCAGAAATACGCTTATGTAATTTATAAACTCAGTTTTTGCTGATTATGCTTTCTTAAATCAAGACATACCTGTTTTTGAACAACAGTAATATTTTTCCATGAGCCATGTCACCTAAGCCTTAAACTCTGTGGGTTTCGTATTGGTATCTCTTAAGTAGGAAACATATTTTCTATTAGACGATTCTGTAGAGGGCACAGAAATCCTTGGAGCAGTATCAGAAAAATAAAAATAAATGCAAATCCTCATTGCATTTATTTGCCTTTTAATCAAGACAGATTTCAAGGAGGAGGACAGATGTTTCTCCACTTTGTTTTTATTTAAATGTACCACTTGGGATTTGAAGCTTCCGCACTTCTTCTGTTTGTTTGGATTTTTTTTTTTTCATGGCCTGATCCAAAAAAAGTGGAATAAAAAATTTAGTGAAAGCTTTGTTGTTTGAAATTGCAGGGTGCTGCAAGAATTATTGCAAATCCCTGATGTCTCCTTGTCTGCCCTCAATCCCCCTATTTTTGGTAATAATGCAAGCAGTCATTTTAGAAAACTTTGCTTTGTTCATTTTACTGAGCTTCTTCCAGATGCTACGTGCCAGAAGCAACAACAAGCCAACCACAGCCAGATCCTGGGGTGTTAACTCAGACATCATCTCTCTGAAATACTGCTACTTGAAATTTGCATAAATGTTGAAGAGAAAATTAAAAGGGCCTTGTATAACCCCTCTTTACATATTTCAGGAACCCCAGCCATTTGGGGCATTAAAATGTCTTCTGAGTGAGCAGTAGCTACACAAACAGATGCCACACTGCAGACAGAGGGAGCAAGATATGAAAAAAATCATGTGAGACTCACAGCACACAGACGCTTATTTGAAGAGGCTACAAAGCAGCAAGTAATGCCAATTTAAAACGATACATGTTAATGCAACAAGTGAAACACACTGAAGAGCTGCTCAGATTACACCCAGCTGGGGTGCAGACTTAATTATTCATGTTAGAGATTCCTAAAACAAAGGAAGGCTTTTAAGTGAGTGATGTGTAGCTGGCATGATACTGAAAAGTCCTGGATAACCTAGGTACATGCCTAGAGAAATTTTAAGGAAGATTCCATCAAGTCTGGATATTATTGTCCTGTCCCTAAATGGGCAAATTCCTGAGGCACTGGTACTGACTGGTTAAAATCAATGACAGTTTATTCTGTTGTTTGTAGCATTTATATACAAATGAGGCTGATAAACTGGAATAAATACTAGAGCCTTATCTGGACAAACTTAAACAGTTAGGACTAAACACAAGGGTTCATGTATTTTGTAAAGATTCTTTTTGGAGTGATTCTGAGATTGATACTAAAAGAGTATGCTGTGGGTATATAATAAAAGCAATTTTTATATTGTTTGTTTATTTATCTCATTTGGGTAGGTCAAAATCTCTCTGCCCTTATCCCCAACTTTTATCAGTTAGGTTATAGGGACTGTGAGGACCGGAATTGTTTTATTGGTCTTTGATTACCATGTAATGTCTAGTAGAGTCCCATGCTCAGAGTAGCTGTTCAACAAATATTAACAGCACCGTATTAAAATTGAATGAAATTTTTGTTCATATTTAGTGTTCATTTTACTTTTAGTGAATTACTCTTTTTTTGTTTATTTCATCATGCTTGCAGTGCTATACCTTTTTTTTTAACCTTAAGAAGAGCAGTGACCTGTGGAGTTTTTGTGGTAATGGCCACTTGTGACCCAACGCTTAAGTGCTTGACTGCTAACCGAAAGGTTGGTGGTTCGAACCAAGGCTTCAAACCAGTTCTTTCAGGTTCAGTCATGGCCGAGGAAGCAAAACCAGAATAGACCCAAATTTTTTAAAATTTGGGTGAACTGGAACCATAACCAGAATAGGAAAAATTACGGGTCAAAAGCCTTGCTGGAAACCTAATCTCCCTCTTAGAAAACAAGGGCAATGTATGCATTGCATAGCAACTAAATCTCTTGCCCATCAGATTTTGAGCAGAGTCAGAAACAGCAGTGCCCCACTCAAAAATGGTGGCCAACTGCACAGCTTTGAATGTGTGTCGCTTTCCACAGTCCTACCAATAATCCGATTCCATGCATCAGGCTCCTGAAAGGGCTCACTGTACCTCTTCTGAGTCTCCCATTCCAGGGCTTTGACGTGTAATTTTTCCCATTCTGGTTATCATTCTGGATCACCTAAATTGTAAAAATTCAGGTCTGTTCCAATTTTGCTTCATCAGCCATCACTGAAGCCCTGGTTCAAACCTACCCAGTGGCTCCTCAGGAGAAAGACCTGGCAATCTGTCTCTGTAAAGTTAACAGCCAAGAAAACCCTATGGGGTGGTACTGCTCTGTCACATGGGGTCGCTATGAGTCAGAATCGACAACACCCAACAACAGTAACATCTAGTGATGGTAAAAAAAAGGTTGTCATTGAGTCAACTTGGATTCATGGCAACCTCATGTATGTCAGAGTAGCACTGTGCTTCATAGGGTTTTCAATGGCTGATTTTTCAGAAGTAGATCACCAGGTCTTCTGAAGCACCTCTGTGCAGTCTCAAACCTCCAACCATTTCGTTAGCAGCCGAGCATGTTAACCATTTGTACCACCCAGGGACACCGTTGATTGTAAGGGGAAGAATTTATTTCATTTATTGCTATCGCGTCCTAAATTAGCTAGTGCTTTCCAACTTTTCCAGGTTTCTGACTTTGTTTAAAAAGGAGTTTGATTAATATAACAAGTTTCCTTAAAGGCGTTGTTTATTTACGTAATCAGTTACCAGGAATTTAAGCACCTACTATTTGAATTACAGGCTTGGCATTTCTGTAGAAAGAACTCAAGAAAAAATTCAAGCCTCGAGTTGCAATAGTGAAGGTTTCTATGGGGGAAAATATTAAACGACACAGGGAGCATCAAAAGAAAATGGAAGGAATACACAGAGTCATTATACCAAAAAGAATTGGTCGACATTCAACCATTTCAGGAGGTAGCATATGATCAGGAACCGACGGTACTGAAGGAAGAAGTCCAAGCTCCACTGAAGACATTGGGGAAAAACAAGGCTCCAGGAATTGACAGAATATCAATTGAGATCTTTCAACAAACGGATGCAGCACTGGAAGTGCTCACTCACCTATGTCAAGAAATTTGGAAGACAGCTACCTGGCCAACTGACTGGATCCATATTTATGCCTGTTCCCAAGAAAGGTGGTCTAACCAAATGCAGAAATTATTGAACAATATCTTAATATCACATGCAAGTAAAATTTTGCTGAAGATCATTCAAAGACAGCTGCCGCAGTATATCAATAGGGAACTGCCAGAAATTCAAGCCGGATTCAGAAGAGGATGTGGCACCAGGGATGTCATTGCTGATGTCAGATGGTTCCTGACTGAAAGCAGAGAATACCAGAAAGATGTTTACCTGTGTTTTACTGACTATGCAAAGGCATTCGACTGTGTGAATCATAACAAATTATGGATAATGTTGCAAAGAATGGGAATTCCAGAACACTAAATCGTGCTCATGAGGAACCTGTACACAGATCAAGAGGCAGTTGTTCAAACAGAACACGGGGATACTGCATGGTTTAAAGTCAGAAAAGGTGTCCATCAGTGTTATGTCCTTTCACCATACCTATTCAATCTGTATACTGAGCAAATAATCCGAGAAGCTGGACTCTATGAAGAAGAAGGGGGCTTCCTCACTGGAGGAAGATGCATTAACAACCTGCATTACGAGGCTTGCTGAAAGTGAAGAGGACTTGAAGCATTTACTGATGAAGATCAAAGACCACAGCCTTCAGTATGGATTACACCTCAACATAAAGAAGACAAAAATCCTCACAGCTGGACCAATAAGCAACATCATGATAAATGGAGAAAAGATTGAATTTGTCAAGGATTTCATTTTACTTGACTCCACAATCAACACCCATGGAAACAGCAGTCAGGAGATCAAAAGTCGCTTCACATTGGGCAAATCTGCTGCAAAAGACCTCTTTAAAGTGTTGAAAAGCAAAGATGTCACCTTGAAGACTAAGGAGTGCCTGACCCAAGCCATGGTGTTTTCAGTCGCCTCACGTGCATGAGAAAGCTGGACAATGAATAAGGAAGACCAAAGAAAAATTGATGCCTTTGAATGAATTGTGGTGTTAGAGAAGCATATTGAATATACCGTGAACTTCCAAAAAAATGAACAAACCTGTCTTGGAAGAAGTACAACCAGAATGTTCCTTAGAAGCAAGAATGACGAGACTACGTCTCACATACTTTGGACATGTTGTCAGGAGGGATCAGTCCTTGGAGAAGGACATCATGCTTGGTAAAGCAGAGGATCAGCAAAAGAGCGGAAGACCCTCAACGAGATGGATTGACACAGTGGCTGCAACAGTGGGCTCAAGCATAACAACGATTGTGAGGATGGCGCAGGACCGGGCAGTGTTTTGTTCTGTTGTGCATAGGGTTGCTATGAGTCAGAACTGACTCAATCACACCTGACAACAACTGTTTGCATTAGCCTTTCTTGAGCTCTATCTATGTAGCAGGCATTGTTCTAGACACCTTAATTGTATTAATTTACTTAACCCTCACCACAGCTCTCAGAGAGATTATCTTTATTTTACAGATGAGGAAATTTGAAGCACAGGGAGGATCCAGAGATAGTAAATGATGGTGCTAGAATTCAAGCCCAGATTTGTCTGATTTCAGGATCCACACTTTCAACCACTACACTGTACTGCCTTAAATATACAGAAAAGAACAAATGTTTTCTATCCTCTAGGAACTTAGAAGTGAAAACTTAGAGAGCTAGAGGAGAGTATAGAATTAAATGCTGCATTGTGAGTTATGAGTGTTACTCAAGAGGAGAAGGAGATCTGTGAGCATGAGAACCACTCAGGGAGGTTTTGTGGGCAAGGCAGGAGGTGAGCTGGGCCTCAGGAGGAGTGGGTAGAATTTAGATAGTGAAGGGGAGAAGGAAGCAGTCAGAGGAAGCTGAGACGCAAGTGGAGGCATGGTAATGAGTTTAGTGCTGATTCGTTCAGGCAAGAGGGGATAAACTGAGCAATGACTGTGTTAAAAGTGGTAGGAGATAATACTGAGCAGGTAAGGTAGACTCCATGGGAGAAAGATGTGGCAGTCTGCTTCCATAAAGATTACAGCCTTGGAGACTGTATGGAGTAGCTCTACTCTGTCCTATAGGGTTGCTGTGAGTCAGAATTGACTCTATGGCAGTGGGCTTTAAGATAGTTCCCATCTTGAAGGCCTGAGTGAAGGTTTAGCCTGGAAGAAGTACAAAATGGCCTGTCTCTGGAGGAGAAAGTGCCGTGGCTCAGTGACAGGGCACTTGCTTTAGCATGGCCCAGACCACTCAGCTGGTTCTTTGGAGAATCAAACTGAGAGGAATTTCTGAGAATTGAGTAAGAACCGAAAGCCATTGTAGGTTAGACAGCAGTGGAGTGACACGCTGGAAGTGGTGCTTCTGGAAGGTTAGATGCAATTAGAGTAAAATCCTTACCATTTTGGGGGAGCTGGAAAAAATGGATATCTTCATTCTAGTCTAAAAATGGATGCTGTGAATAAGCTTAGTTAAGAAAGAAAGGGAAAAAAAAGAAAAACGCTTTGTTCATTGAGACATTTCACAATTTTGACATTTTTCAAACATACATAAACCTGAGTGTGTCATTTTCCTTGCTTAAGACAGCCACGTAGCTCACGCTCACATTTAGAGTAGAAGCCTTGATCCTTACCATGATTGAACCCCTCCCTACCTGCTTCCTGTGCCTGTTCCTTTCCCTCTCCCTGTTGCTTACTAATCTCTAGCCACAGACCTGGACCACCTGCCTCATTCCCATCTCAAGGCCTTTACACTGGCTGCTTCCTCTGCCTGGGCTGCTCTTCCCCCATATCTCTGAACGACTCTTAGCTGAAAGGACACCTCCCTAGAGAGGCCTTTCCCAGGCACCCTATCTAAAGTAATCCCCTCCACCCCAGCCTCCGTGATTACTTTTTATCCCATTACTGGGTTTGGTTTGCAGCATAACAGTTATCACTGTCTAAAATGATTTTATTTATTGATTTATTATCTGCCTTTCCCAAATAGGAATAAGGTTCCTAAGGATAGGGACTTTGTTTCATTAACCATGTTATCCCTGACTTCAGGGCCTGCGTCTGAAATAGTAGATGCTCAGTATGTTCTGAATATCAGGAGGCTAGTCCCCAAATAAGGAGCCAGGTGGTGCAGTGGTTAAGCGCTCAGCTGCGAACTGAAAGGTCAGTGGTTCAAACCCACCAGCTACTCCGAGGAAGAAAGATGTGGCGGTCTGCTTCGGTAGAGATTACAGCCGTGCAAACCCTATGGGGCAGTTCCAATCTGTCCTATAGGGTCACTATGAGTCAGAATCAACTTGATGGCAGTGGGTTGGGTTAGTTCCCAAATACACCACACTCAATATGTGTGAAAATTATAAATTGACTTCTAGATTTTGTGTCACATTGCCAAATGATGGAGTGACTAGATTGAAATTTACTGCTTCTCTTTGTTTTTGCTTTTTTTTTTGGTGGGGGAGTTGGGGGTAGGTATGCACATATAAATACGCAGATGTACACACACACACAGAGTACGTAGGACTGATTTCAGTCAGCTAGCAATTACTGAGTGTCACTCTTTGTAGCTTAAGATGAAAATTTGGGAGAAAAAGTCACTCTTTTTGTGACTAGTTTCTCTGAGTCTATTAAAACATGAGTCTAATCATCAGTTCAACAGCTATGGTAGAAGCATTTCATTTTTTATTCTACAAATGTGAATGATGTTGACTTTAGTTGCTTTGTTAAATTTGAATGTTTTACATGGAAATATTTCCAGTGTTTAATACTGGAAAAAAATTACATTGAATTTTGAAATGAGGTCTTTCCCAGTTTCACCTTCATGGCTTTGTGTTATCAATGTTTTAACTTTTCTTTGTATGGCAAATAATTATAGTGTTTATTTAGAAATAGCCCCTGAGCAAAGTCATAAGTCTCGAATTTTTATTTTTCTTTTGTTTATTCAGGCAGTATATTATTATCATCTAGGTTATCCAAGATCTTTAGTGTATTATTACAGAGTTTTAGGAAATTCTTTAAAGTGACCGCTCATGGCTTACTACGGTTGTTCTCAAAGTGTGATTCCCCCAGCCAATAGCATCAGCATCACCTGGGAACTTGTTAGGAATGCAAATTCTCAGGCACCACTCTAGACCTACTGAATCAGAAGTTTTGGGAGTGGGCCCAGAAATCTGCATTTTAACAAGTCCACCAGGTGTTTCTGATGCACAGTAAAATTTGAGAACCATGGCTTAGTAAATGTTAAGGGTTCAAGGTCACATAATCCCACAGATTAGCCAAGTGGCATTACTTATTAGCCTGGTTAAGCCCACCTCCTTTGAGGTCACTGTATTTGATTGGTTCTCTAAGGCTAGGCTGTAAAGTTATTTGCTAGATTGCCACATATTGACTTTGGGATGTTTGTATTTTTCTGAACCTGTCAGTGTAATGATTTCCCAGGACACTTTATAGGAACAGGCTGTGATTTTTGTACCCATGGCTTTCTGAGCCATGGGTGGCTGGGCCCTTACACCTCCTGGGTAGAGTTCTCCAGGTCCTAGGCATGCTGTTCATGCACTTGAATGAGGGAGGTGTCACTGTTGGATGACAGAGGACCTGCAGGTGCATTTCAGTCACCCCTAGTTTAGTTTATGGGTAGAGAAACTGAGCACCCCTGAAGTTGTGCTTTACTTGAGGTTGCACAGCTAGTTAGGGGTGGAGGAGGGATTTTAGGTCTCCGGACTCTCCACTGTACCAAGATTTCTGCAGGGGGAAGGACAGAGCTGCATACAGCGTGTTCTGTGCCTGGAGGACATTCCTTCCTACTGAGAGGTTTTCATTTTTATTTAAATTAAAAAAAAAAAAAGCAAATAGAAAAAAATATATATAGAAAGCCAGGAAGTTTTCATTGAAACTAATAAAAGTGTCTAAAGAGAATAAAAAAATCAGTTTGAGAACTTTGGTATGGAGGAAATAACCTGACATTAACTGTTTTAATTATAGTTGTGGCATTGGGCTTATCAGTGTGGGAAGAGGGAGCATTTGAGCCCTACAGGGAAGTGGAATATGGACAACAAGATGATCCTCTTCCTGAATCTGCCTGCTTGGCCCACAGCCTAATGACTGCTTGTGTGCTTGCAACAGCTGGCATGGAGATGGGCCTGGACTCAGTAAGAGAGCCGGGTCCTAGGCTCAACTTGTGGTGTGATGCTTCATGAGGAAGCCTCTTAACCTCTTTGGCCTTCACTTTCTGTTAAATGCCTATAATAATACCTATCCTGTCCATCCTGAGAAGGAGAGTGTAGTCTAGCAGGAAGCTGTGTAGTACTGCAGTTAGGAGCACAGACTCTGGATCTAGACTTCCTAGGTTCAAGTTCTGGCTCTGTTAACTCAGTGGCGTGACAATAGACAGGTCACTTATCCTCTTGGTTCCTTCACCTGTGGAATGGGTATAGTGGACTTCACTGTGTCATAGGATTGTTGTGAAGATTGAAGTAGTTATGTAAAGTACTTAAAACAGTGCTTGGTGTTTAGTAAGTGCTACGTGGAGCCCTGGTGGCATAGTGGGGAGCCCTGGTGGCTTAGTGGTTAAGAACTCATTTGTTAACCAAAAGGTCGACAGTTTGAATCCACCAGATGCTCCTGGGAAACCGTACGGGGCAGTCCTACTTTGTCCTATAGGGTTGCACTGAGTCGGAATCGACTCAGTGATAATAGGTTTGGTTTGTTTAGTTTGGTATGTGTTAGCAAAGGAGCCCTGGTGGCGCAGTGGTTAAAGAGCTTGGCCACTAGCTGAAATGTTGGCAGTTTGAATCCACCAGCCGCTCCGCAGGAGAAAGCGATCGACTGCTAATCTAAAGGTCATCAGTTTGAAACCACTTTTTCTGCAGGGAAAAGATGTGGCAGTTTGCTTCTGTAAAGATTACAGCCTTGGAAGCCCTGTGGGGTCACTGTGAGTCAGAATCAACTCGACGGCAATGGTTTTGGTTACGTGTTAGCAAGCAGCCCTGATGGCACAGTGGTTAAAGAGCTTGGCCACTAGCCGAAAGGTCGGCAGTTTGAACCCACCAGCTGCTCTGCAGGAGAAAGATGAGGCAGTCTGCTTCTGTAAAGATTATAGCCTTGGAAACCCTCTGGGGCATTTCTGCTCTGCCTATGGGGTTGCTATGAGTTGGAATCTGCTCGACAGCAGCTGTTTTATTTTTATTTTTTATGTATTAGCAAGTACAGTCAGAATGCTCCTTACAGTCAAGGATGGGGAAACTTTGTCTTGCTTACTTTGTCATCAGGAAAGACCAATTACTAGAAAAGGGCACGTCCTCTTTGGTAGAGGGTCAACAAAAACGAGGGAAACCCTCCATGAGATGGATTGGCACAGTGGCTGCAACAGTGGGCTCCAACATACCAAAGATTGTGAGGATGACATAATACCAGGCAATGTTTTTTCTATTATGCATAAGGTCACCATGAGTCAGAGCCAACTTGATGGCAACTAACAACAGTGTGTTAGCTTGCTTGAGTCCCTGGGTGAAGCAAATGGTTGAGCACTCAGCTACTAACCCAGAGGTTGGCGGTTCAGATCCATCCAAAGGCACTTCGGAAGAAAGGTCTGTTGATCTACTTCTGAAAGGTCATAGCTATTGAAAACTCTATGCACAGTTCTACTTTGAAACACATGTTGTTGTCAACTCGATGGCAACTTTTTTTTTTTTTGGTTTATGTGTTAGCTGTTATTGTTATTTTTAAAAAAATATTATTTTAAGGATGAGACGCTATTTCTGTAAACATATTCTTAGGTGATTCCACCACTTGGTACAGTATTGGACAAATATGCAAGTAATTGTTAAGGGAGGGGTTGTTCTGACATCCAGTTTGTGCCTGGACCCTGCTGTGAAAATAAGCTTGTTTTTTCATCTCTTTTGTGATCCTCTCAAAGTTAGAGATGATGTCTTATTCATACAAATACATTTTCTAGCTCCTCTTTTCCCTCTGGATCCTAATTGTAGTGCATGGTACATACTAAGCTCTCAACTATAGTTTGCTGAATGAATATTGTTGATGTTTCTGATTATTTCTGTTCTGAAACTTTACCTGAAGGCTTAAGTAATTCATTAATATGGTGACCTAATATCCACCCAGGTCTCCTAAGCATTCATTAATGAACCTTTCCATTACTCATCTGAAGTGTCCAAATCCTAAGATGCTGCTCATGGCATAGCATGGACTTTATAGCTTTAATTTTCTTCGTAGCTTTGGGAGATAGGAATGTAACAGCTGGGGAGATTTAAACACAGAGAACTAAGAGCCTCATTGGAGACCACAAAGCAGTTACTAGTGGGAAGACGCTCTTGGGATGGGTCTTTCTAGGACCCAGGAACCTAAAGGATAACCTGATTAAAACTCTAGAGGAAATTCAGGTCAGGTTGGACGTGGGACAGAATTTTTACCTGGATTGGATTCACTTCCTTCGGTGTCTGAGGGCGGTATGATTAGGGACTTATTTCTGATTTGTTTTTGTTTTTATTTTTAGCATTGCAGTGTCGGGACGGGTATGAGCCCTGTGTAAATGAAGGAATATGTGTTACTTATCACAATGGCACAGGATACTGCAAGTAAGTTTTTCTCTGGATTTTCTCTTCTTCATTTTATTTTTCCACAGTTAAGGACACTGGACATGATTGGGTTCTACTGTTGTCTTAATAATTTTGTGAAATGTCACTGGTTCTCTAACTTTTCTGATGCTTTTTTTGTGGAGGGGTGCTTAAAGTGGAATCAGAGGAAAAGTTTTGATAAATAGTTAATATGAACTTCTTACTATCTTACTGTTGCTATTTTCATTGTGAAAAAGACTTTTCAGTGAGTGGGTAGTTAATGTATATTGAGTACATTCTCTTGCATTTTTCAGTATCTCATATCTACTGTTTAAGGCCAAGCCTTGGTATCTCCCCTCAACATGTTAGCCATGGTCTTGTTCTTAAGTCAAACCTAACAGATACTAACTTCAGTTCTGCTTGATGTAAGTGAATATTACAGTCCAAGAGACCTTTTCTTTCTTAGTGTAAAAAAATTCAATTCTTAAAGTGAGACTGTGAGATAGAAAGCTGTGTGCATATGTGTAGGGATGTGGTGGGGAGCAGGGGCTGTAAGTGCATGTCAGGATATGGTGTTAAAAGACTAAGAAAGAAGGATGAAACATAGGCTAGGGTGCTCAAGAGCATTTTCTTTTTCTAAAACCATCCAGTGTAGCCAGGTGAGATAGAAAGCTGTGTGCATATGTGTAGGGATGTGGTGGGGAGCAGGGGCTGTAAGTGCATGTCAGGATATGGTGTTAAAAGACTAAGAAAGAAGGAGGAAACATAAGCTAGGGTGCTCAAGAGCATTTTCTTTTTCTAAAACCATCCAGTGTAGCCAGATGTTTTATTTGTCTGAGGAAGTTTGTGAGATAATTTCATAGACAACTTCTCTAGGTTTCCTAAGGACCATTTTCCGCCTTCTAGGTCAGTTGAAAATTTCCAATAGGAACATATCCATTCTATTTATATGATGAAAAATATTGGAAAGATAAGACTTGATGATATAAAATTTCTCTTTGTTTTGTGGATTGTGTTTGTTCTTTACTTTGGGGGAGGTATTTGCTTGATAAGCCTTTTAAGTGAGTTTATGCAACACATTTTTGTTTCTTCTTTATATATTTAATTGAACACTGTAAATATAATTATGACATTTTCCTTATCAAGCCCATTCTGATACTAGAATCTAAGTTCTTTAATGTCATAAACAGAAATTTTTCCAGGTCAGAAACAGTTTTCTTAACCAAAAGTAAAAATATTTTAAGCTCTGATGACAGTAAACTTTAACAATAGGCTGTTTGGATTGGGGTAAAGATAACATTGGAAATGAAGTTTCTTATGTAACTGATCATGGGCTGCCCGCTTAGTTTTTCTAAGTGAAAAAAACACGTGTAGTACATTCTCCTCTAAGAATGGAAATGCAACTGGAGGTGATAAGGAAGGGTACATCATACCTTAGACCTTGTTTATTCACTTAGTGGCATCTGGTGTCTTAGTTACTTGTTCAGCTCTCTTGTGGCAGTTAACTCATTATACTATCATTATTATTTTTTTAATTGTACTTTAGATGAAGGTTTACAGAACAAATAGTTTCTCATTAAACAGTTAGTACACATGTTGTTTTATGACGATGGTTAACAACCCCACGACATGTCAACACTGTCCTTTCTCAACCTTGGGTTCCCTATGACCAGCTTTCCTGTCTCCTCCTGCCTTCTAGTCCTTGTCCCTGGACTGCTGTGCCCCGTTAGTCTCGTTTTGTTTTATGGGGCTATCTAATCTTTGGCTGAAGGGTGAACCTTGGGAGTGACTTCATTACTGAGCTAAAAGGGTGTCCGAGGGCCATACTCTTGGGATTTCTCCAGCCTCCATCAGGCCAGTAAGTCTGGCCTTTTTTTGTGAGTTAGAATTTTGTTCTACATTTTTCTCCAGCTCTGTCTGGAACCCTCTGTTGTAATCCTGGTAAGAGCAGTCAGTGCCGGTAGCTGGGCACCATCTAGTTGTACTGGACCCAGTCTGCTGGAGGCTGTGGTAGTTGTGGCCCATTAGTCCTTTGGACTAATCTTTTCCTTGTATCTTATTGTTTTCATTCTCCCTTGGTCCCCCAGGGGTGAGACTAGTAGAGTATCTTAGATGGCTGCTCACAGGCTTTTAAGACCCCCGATGCTACTCATCAAGGTAGAATGTAGAACGTTTTCTTTATAAGCTGTGTTTTATGCCAGTTGAGCTAAATGTTCCCTGAGACCATGGTTCCCATAGCCCTCTGTCCAGCAGTTCAGTCCCTCAGGGAGTTTGGAAGTGTCTCTGGAGCTTCCATGCCCTTTCCTTGTACAAGTTGTGCTGGCTTCTTCAGTATTGTGTACTGTTTTACCCTTCACCAAAGTTACCACTTATCTCTTGTCTATTTAGTATTTGCCCCTCCCACTCCTCATAACCAACAAAGATTGTTTCTTTTTGTGTGTAAACTTTTTCATGAGTTTTTACAGTAGAGGTCTCATACAATTTTCGGCCTTTTGTGATTGACTTATTTCACTCATCATAATGTCCTCCAGTTTGATCCACTTTATGAGATGCTTCACAGATTCATCATTGTTCTTCATCGTTGCATAATACTCCATTGTGTGTATGTACCATAGTTTTTTTATCCATTCATCTGTTGATGGGCATCTAGGTTGTTTGCATCTTTTTGCTGTTGTGAACAATGCTGCAGTGAACATGGGTGTGCATATGTCTATTCCTGTGATAGCTCTTATTTCTCTAGGATATATTCCTAGGAGTGGGATTGCTGGATGTTACGGTATTTTTATTTTTAGCTAAGGAAGCACCATATCATTTTCCAAAACAGTTGTATCATTTTGCATTCCCACCAGCAGTGCATAAGAGTTCCAGTCTCCCCACAGCTTCTCCAACATTTGTTATTTCCAGTTTTTTTTTTGATTCATGCCAGTAATGCCCTGGTGAGATGGTATCTCATTGTGGTTTTAATTTGATTTCTCTAATGGCTTAACTCATTATGTTATGATGTTTTTGTTTTTCCCACTAGATTGTGAGCTTCTGGTCTCATTCATTTTTCTATGGTTAATGCTTAGTATGGTGCCTGGTATATAGCTGGCACTCAAAACTGTGTTTCTTGAACTGTAAGATACTCAATGGCTATCATCATTCATTTGACTTATATATGCACATGCTTATCTATTTGTCTTAAGTAAGAAAACACTGGTCCTCTCCTCTGAGAATATTATTTGCCTTATGTAGCATCCAGGATAGCAGTACCATACAGATAGGCAATTTAGGTCTATTTGGAGATAATTCAACTTGATGACTTATGCAGGGAGAATTACAAATAGGTTTTAAGTGCTGGCCTGTGTATTTGCAGTCTGACAAGGGGAAAAAAGGTCTCCAGGGGAGATTAATCTCTGGCACTTAGCAAAAGAGGACACTATGGGTCACTTTTGAGAGGAAGCAGATTTGTGGGCTGCCAGTCTCTAGCTCTCAAATGAAGGTCGGAAGTTTCTGGAAGAAATACTGCTTGGGGACAGTGAACTGACTTTGTGGTTGATAAAAATGGAGTTGCCTGAGTGCTATCCCTGGATACTTAGTAATTGTTGATAGGGTGGAATGTTTATAGACATAATTCTGGGCTGGTCTCTCAGATGTTCTCCTATCCTGTTTTTGGGGAAACAAGTTCTTGGAGAGAGGAGGTGGTAATTTAAAAAAGAAAACTAGTGAGGCCATCTTCCTGGGAGACCAATATGAACAACAAAACTTGTGAGAAGAGAGTTTCCCCACCTGAGTAAGAGTAGTAGAGTAGTATTAGCATCTTCAAGAGTGGCTTGGTCAACATAAGTGAACACCGGACAAGCAAGAACAAAATCAGGGAGGCCAAGTTAATCATTCCTAAAATGCCATGCCAATCTCTAAAGAATTTTAAGGAAACTTTTAAGCAAAAATAATACCTACTGAGCTGACCTTTCAATATATCTTTACCAACCTTGGTTTTTACCCTGGGAACAGAAGGTAATCCAGCTTGTTCAGTAAATATTATTTTCACAAAATGGTAAATAAAATTAGAACACTTAGAAGGCTTTTAACAATTATATCAGGCATGCAGAGCATGTGATTATCTTTTTATTTATGAGATTGCTTAGTGGATTAAGAAAAGAAAGTTGAAGCCAAATTCCTTTTATGGAGGGGGGTGGTGGGAATTGGTGTAAAGTGTTTTAAAGTAGAAAGTATCTATCTGCTTAAGGAGCATAATGCTACCGATTCAGCTAAAATATAATGATTGTTTATAAGAATCATAGAAATCCTTGATAAGATCACACTGACAGATGAGGATAAAGTTTAGTTTCGTACACATCCCAACTGTTTTTTCTCACTGTTAGGAACCTAAGTACCCTATCTGTCAGTGATTAGATTGGGTTGCCAGACAAGGAGAACCTGTGTAATCTTGTACAAAGCTCTTTGCTGCTAAACAGTTGTTGTCAGATTTTAATAAAGCCCTCTCACTGCAGAGAGATGACATTTATTCTCTCCCCTGTCCTACTGGGAGGTGTAAATATATAATTAAGTTTGGATGCCATTAATCACTTTCAACTTGTTTGCCCCAGACTTTCAAATATAAGCTATTCCAAATCCCAATTTGATTAAAAATCAAGGGCAACTCAAGTTCACTGGCATGTTGGGGGTGGGTGAGGTCCTGATTTGTAAAATCTATAAAATGTGTGTTTTTAAGCATATATTTATCATAATACCACTATGCCACCAGGGTTTCCATATTTATCATCCAAAAACCTGTTGCTAGCTACCCTATAGGACGGAGTAGAACTGCCCCATAGAGTTTCCAAGGAACACCTGGTGAATTTGAACTGCCGACCTTTTGGTTAACAGCCATAGCTCTTAACCACTGTGCCACCAAGGTTTCCATATTTATCATAGTTATCTTAAAATCCTATCTGCTAATTCTAACATCTGGGTTGTCTATGGGTGTGTTTCTATCAACTGCTTTGTCTCTTGGCTGTGTGTATAATTTCCCTTTTCTTCACATGTATGGTAGTTTTTAGTTGTTTACTGCACATTGTGGATGATGCATTTTAAAGCTTAAATTTACTAAAGAATGTTGAGTTTTGTTCTAACAAGTAGTTACATTACTGGCAGATCACCTTGACCCTATGGAGGCCTGGTTTTAGTTAGGGAGGTTTGTTAGGGAGTCTATTTTGGTTTTGCCCTTAGTCCAAAGTTATAAATCTTAGTCCTGGGATGATATGGTCCTTACTCTTAAGGTGTGGCTCTTCAGGGGGTTCAGTGGAAAGCCTGAGGTATTTACCAAGCCCTTCTAATTTGGTAGGACTTAAGTTGAAACCTCTGCCTCCCCAGCACCAGGAGCTCTTCTGCTCAGCCTTCCCGCTGTTGCTTCCTCTTGTGTTCCTGAATCTCTTCCTCATTGTACACAGTTAGGAATCATTTAAGAATTTGAGTGGAGCTGTTTGCATGTTTTGGGCTCTCCTTCTCTGTGGTTCTATGTTTTCCAGATTTCTTCCCTCACATTCCAGCTGCTTTGACAGCTCCGAACACTTCTGATTCCTCAGCCCAGTAAGTCTACCATTTTCTGCTTGTGCACTATTCTTCTTGCATTGCATGGACTGAGGAGCACCTTCAGAGGAAAAGCTATATAAACGTGACTTTTGTACAGTTTGCTTCCATTTTTTCAAGGATTATATCCCCTCCAGTTTCTCCCTGCTTTTGGTTGCTCTCCAGTGCCTTTAATGTTTTGTCCGGAGTTTATAATTGTTATGAGCAAGAGAGTTGGTCTGATATAAGTTACTTCTACCATTGTTTTTAATGATTAAAAATGGAATTATAAAGGAGCCTTTATGATTCTCTAAAAACCACTTAGGAGTTATCTAGCACAGTGTTTGTTAAACATCAGAAGGTCACCATGAGCTACATAGGCTCCTGTGGATGGGTGATTGCATTTGAGGATCTCTACTTTTTGCCAAATTGCCTATCTGGAAACTGCATTTTAAAGTGAATCATTATAAATATAATAAAGTATAACTTTATCATCTCACATTTCATCTAAAACTCATCAGCTAGCTGTAATAAACATTAAATATTAACAACTAAGAATTTTTCCTTGCCAGGATTAGGGAGTAATGTTGGTGGTACAGGCCTCCTAAAGCCATCCAAGAATACTGGAGCCATTGCTTTCTTTGGCTTTTTGATAAGTTTCTGTAGAAGAAGTAGAGAATAGAGACACTCAGAATCTTTAAGAACTCAGCTTAGTATGGAGGATGCATTGTCAATGTTTGTGATTGTGGGGTGCTCCCTAGAAAGGTATTTTCAAGAGTCATGTATGATTCAACATTTTCTCCTTACACTCACCTTGTCAGTTCGTTTAATGCTGTACAGAGACAGTGTCAGATCAAAGAAATATACTGGGAAAAATATCAACTGTTAAATCATTTTCTCTTTCTTCTTTGCTGAAACTGGGTCTGCCAGCATGGTTTCTTCAAGTGGGTGCTCTGTTTAGCAGAACATCATATATATAGTTTTTCTGGAAGATGCTAGCAGAATCCTGGCCACTCTTCCATTGTTCCTTTATCTTTTCACCGTAAAATAAAGAATGATATCTTTTGGCTCACTAAATGCCTTTCACAGAGTAATCTTTTATCTTTTTTTTTTTTAATGTGATGCTTAAAGATTTATTAATTCAGAAATTCTTCATTGTATGTTCTCTGTATAGTCTACTATACTGCAGATAATTCAAGTCTGTGGTGCGATTTGCAGTCAATCAATATTGCTATCACATTATTTCACACTTTTGTGGGAAGTCATAAAATAATTATTAGTTCATTAACCCAGACTTCTCAAAGAGGTTCGGAGTGAGTCTTACTGGAGTGTTGAAAAGTTACGTATGAAATAGTAACTGACTATGAGTAATGTAGTATTCTGTGCAGGAGCCACCAGCGAATGGTGAGGCTGGGACTAGCATGAGACAAGTGAGACACTCGCCTCAGGCACAAAATTTAAAGGAGCACAAAAAACTCAGTAATCAAGATAACTAATATTTTAATACAATAGTTCAAAAAATCAAAATTAATGCCAAAAAAAAAACCCATGATGAACAAAATATCAAAATTTTAAATAAAGAGATCAGTATTACTGAGGTTTTTCTTTTGACTCAGGCTCCAGTATGGTTTGACCTGGCACTGGCAAGTGGATTAAGGAAGCTGGAAGAGCCCTGCATGGTGATATGGAGAGGGCATGTGTTTTTATGCCAGACTGACTTGAGTTTGAATTCCAATTCCTGCTGGCAGTTGGATCTTTGGCAAAACATTAAAGAATGTTATGCTAGCTAACATTTACTGAGGACTTACTATGTTCCAGGCTCTGTGCTCAATTAAGTCTTTACATGTATTATTTCTTTTAGTCCTCATTTAAGGTAGACACTATTAATATCTGTGATGCAGTGAATTACTTCATATGGTGCTTCTAGCTGTAGTCTTTGTAACTCCCACCAAATGACTGGGTGGGACTATTGCAGATAAGATGCTTGTGGCCCGCCAAGGGGATTGGATAGCTTGCTAATGATGTAAATAAGGTGCATGGCACCTTGTGGGGGTGGGACCATGCAAATAAGGTATATGGAACCATAACAAGGGAACTGGTCAGTTTTGCCATTCCACTAGGCGTAAAATTCCATCCAAGAGGCAGGAAGAGAGAATCTTACCACCACCAAGAAAGAAGAGCCAGGAGTGGAGTGCATCCTCTGGACCTGGGATCCCTGCACTGAGAACCTTCTAGATTCAGGAGACAGAGAAAAGGAGCTGTAACATGGAAAACAGAGAGAGGCAGCAGAGGCAGCAGAACCAGGAGAGAAGGAGAGCTGTAACACTGGAGACAGTGAAAGTAGCAGCAGAAGAGCAATGGCAGCAGAACCAGGAGACGGGCAGGAGATGGTGTTGGTGAGCTTCCTGGCCCAAGAAGCGAGAAAGCTAAGCACCTTCAGGTATGAGGCTTACTGGTAGAGTGGGGTGCCTCTGCGCACTTATCAGCAGAGCTAAAAGAGCTTTGTAACACTTGCCTGCATTGGGCTGAGGGACCGAGAGTCTGAGGGGGCCAGAGAGAAGTGTGCCTGCAGGCATGGCAGAGAAGAGGCTATCCTGATCGAAGAACTATATGCTGAGTATTCCTGAACCAGAATTGTAACCTGTTACTTCCCTAATAAACCCCATAATCGTGAATATTGTCTGTGAGTTCTATGTGACATTGCAACGAATCATCGAACCCAGCAAAGAAGTAGAGAGTGCTGTGGGAGGGATGGTGTCAGAATTGAGGAGAGAGAAGGCATGTCTGAGCTCTGGAGGTCTTATAGGAATCAGCCTTGGGCTGTTAATCTTGATTTTCCTTCCCACTTGTGAAATTAGAGGAGGTCAGATGATGCTCCCCACCAGGCCATTTTTACAGTATCCCTATTTTACCAATGAGTATTCTGAAGCTCAGAGAGGTTAAGTAATTTGCCCAAGATGACATAACTGTTAAGTAGCTGACTGGGGATGTTCTCCTGGCAAATGTGCTGCCACTCTGAGACTCAGTTTACCCATCAGTAAAATGGGGCAAAATTGTCTGTTGTAAAGTTCTAGTTCAAACAGGATCTTCAGAAAAGGAAGCCAGAAACATTTGGAAGTCCATGAAAGGTAACTTTTCAAATCAGGAATATGATTAAAACTCTGCTTAATATAGTTCCTGATTTTGAAATGGAAACAGTAGCATTAGGTAGGTCTGGGCAGCTCACGTGATATGAAAATGTTGAACCTGCTTGTAGCTACCTAAGTGTACATGGGCCAGTCTTGGCTAATACTGCATTTCTGAGGAGTGGCCTTTTACTTGAAAGCTCATTGCAATTGCTGTAGAAGAAATACAAGAGGGCAGTGAGGGTGGGGTTAGGATATGTAGTCTTTGACATTGCTCTTCAGTACAGAAAACAAAATTGAAAAACTTGAAACTTCTCCCTTCTTTTTCCTAATGGACCAAAAGGTGAGCAAGTCCAGATAGATTTTGTAGAGCGGTGATATTAAGACATTTTACCCTCCAAGTCAAATCCAATGACTTTTGATAAATGTTGCTGCCAGCACAAAGGTGATGAGTTGTTAAACATACTATCATATATTTGCATAGGGCTGTACAGATTTATATTTATATGTTCCATGGGGTCTTGCCTTGTTTAGAACTCAAGGTTTGACCTTTTAATAGTACCATTCCTAAGTGGTTCTTATCATTAAAACTTGTTTTTGTTGGGTGCCATCGAGTTAATTTTGACTCATAGCAACCCTATGTGACAGAGTAAAACTGCCCCATAGGGTTTTCTAGGCTGTGATCTTTACAGAAGCAGACTGCCAGGTCTCTCTCCCATGGAGGAGCTGGGTGAGTTCAAACTGCCAACCTTTCAGTTAATATCCGTGTGCTTAACTGTTGCACCACCATGGCTCCTTCATTAAAACTTAAGTTCTTTAAAATTTTTTTTAACAAATACGTTAATTGACCCTGAGGAATTTTTCGTAAAAGAAGCCTTACTTACCAATCTCTTATCAGTACATAGCCACAGAATTCCCATTTTCTTTTCAACTAATGTTTATTTTTTAGGTTGGCACCTTTATAAACTTCAGTGTTAAGTAGAGAAGTAGGAGAAGGTGGTTCCTAGACGCTGTCCATCTTGGGTAACTGTCAATAAGTTAAATCAGCTAATTTTGGCCTACAAACCTGGCATTAATAGATGTGAGTTTAGCTAGGCTTCTTTTAACACACTCCCTAGGTTAACTATAATCCTCTGTAAAGTTTCTTTCCTATTGTTCAATTGTGGCTTGTCAGCACCATTAATTTCATGGAGGAATTCTTTTTTTTCCCCCCTTTTTTCTTGCGACTAAGCAGGATAAGAAAAAATAGTTCCCTTTCAGGATGTGGAGTAGCTTAATTAAATCCCTCATTTTAATTTTGGCTATATCTATCTTTAATCGAGGCTAGCAAGAATCAATGCAAAGTGGTGGGGGATACCAGAATGTGATAAAAATGTAATTATCTAAAAATTCCCAAGTGCTTTTTTATTTGTTAAGCTAACATAAATGTGTGGGTGTGATGGAGGTTTTCCTTAAGCCTTCTTCTCAAAGTCCTTTAACTAGGAATTTTTAGCTAGGAATGAAGAGAAGTTTAGTGTCTCCCCCACCCCCTGTCGTGTGTATGTATCTGTGTGTGTGTTTTGTTTTCATATTTGTCCTCGTTATATTCACCTTACATTTCAGTGTAAGGTAAATTAAAATTTCTCTAAAGTTTCCCAAAGTTTTCTGTATCCTGTGTATTCACCATCAGTAACCTTCACTAGCACTTAGTTCTCTTGTGTCCAGAATGTATTGCTGATTCTTAGACTGATGCTATCAGCCTTTACTTATTAATTCAGTTACCTTCTGTTTAAAATGTTCCTCTTCTAAATAGTCTCCTATTTGGGTCTTTATGAAAAGGACTTTATGAAAGAAAAATGAAAGTGAAGACTAAGGGAGGTATTATTTAAGGGATAGGTAGTAATACTCAGCGAACACATTCAACTAGAACATTCTATTCATTTTTTTTCCCCTTCACATAAATATGAGGAGAAGGTAGGTGTTAATGAGAAAATAACCTGATTAGAATTTATGTAGAATAGTAGCATTTAGGGTACTGAATCTATATAGATTCAGGCCACTTCCCTGAAGTTTCTACATTTATAATCCTGTATCCTGAAACCTGAAAGTCAGCTTCTTTCTGAAGCGCTATAGGACCCTCATTCTTCAAAGAAAAGTTTGATTGTCATCAAACCCGTATTCACTGGGCAGGCTACTGTGCACTGTGCTGGGCATTGTGATTATACAGAAAAACCCAAGAGGCCTGTGCCCTCTGACTTCCTTACCACTGGCATATATACCTAGGATGTATCTGATAATGAGTGCTATGTTTCTCCTGCATAAGACATGGTGGCAGTCCTCTGAGCTATTGCCATCTTGTTGGGGAGATGAGGAATACATAAATATATGAAATAAAGAAACAGTCTGTGATTGCTGGTGTAGTAGTACAGATGATAAGAACTATGGCGCTTTAGACGAGGGAGGGACTTCTGTGGGACAGAAGACTAAAACCAGAGGATATTTGATGGTTCATTTCGATTCTAAATCTTATAATGTGAATGGGGCCTTAGGGGACAGGTAGGTAGGAGAAGGATGGGGATGGGGGAAATGGAGGTACTAGAGGGGACTATTATTTCCTGGAATAATCATTACCAATTTCTTCATGACATAGTCTTAAAACTTTTCTGCATCTTGGTTGCTCTCTTCTGCCTATACTCCAGTTGGTGAGAGGTTTTAGTAAATCAGTGTGTGGTTTAATTTGGTTTCATAGTGACAGGTAAGAATTTAAGAAACTATTTCCTTAGCACATGTTGAATTGAATATTTGAAGATGGAATGCGTAGAGTGAGAGGTAAAGGGGAAGATCAGGGGACAGGAAGAGAGGGCAGCCAGGAGCAATTACCATCTCTCCTTCAGAGCTTTTTTGGCTTTGACTGTTGATTCTTGTGCCACTGCCTGAACAGAGCAGCCAGGTAGGTTCATGGTGATGTTTTATGAGGAAATTCAGAATCCAAGGATCTTTGAGGCAAAAAAAAAAAAAAAAAAAGAAAGGGTGGGGGTGGTTGGGATAGGAGGAGTGATTGAAAAACAGAGACATTAAGAACAGGATGAGTTTTCCACGTACTGCATAGTGCATTCTCCTGGCTGAGGTATCCAAACCTCAGATTTCTTCTGTCCAGCAAATGTTATTAGGCAGACCCAGTTCATTTCAGGGACCCGGGGTAATCAAGCATCTATTAGCCAACTCTTTGCTTACCCCAGATTTGCTCATGTCCCTTACAGCTTGTTTCTTCTGATTATATAGTACATATCCAACCCTTCAATTGTCCAGAATAAACCCAGGCTATCTATTCAATGTGGAAACATTTGACAGTGGTTACGATTCTTTTGCCTAGACCATAGTAGTGCCTTAGTCATTTAACTGCCTGTGTCTCTTTAAGATTTTGAAATGCTGGTTCTTGTTGCATAAGCCAGACACAGCTCCTTGAGGAATTATTTTCTTGGGCAGCTTGCCCTTCTAAAACCTCAGTCATCTTGAAAAGTACCTCAGGAACCTCTTTGACTTCAATTTTTCAGTCTTAGTCCTATTTGTATATAATGTTTGTGGTGTTTGATTCTCTGTCTCATATTGTTAAAACTTATGGCCTTGAATTTCTTGGTCACTCTTAAAAAATGGGCAGAACTTGA
Source organism: Dugong dugon (assembly GCA_030035585.1). Taxonomy (NCBI): domain Eukaryota; kingdom Metazoa; phylum Chordata; class Mammalia; order Sirenia; family Dugongidae; genus Dugong; species Dugong dugon. The sequence continues at coordinate 162,808,024 of CM057462.1, forward strand.
TTACTAATAAAAAGTTGACTCACTTCCTTCCAGCCAAAGGCTGACACTGACTATCATAGTTCATAACTGGTCTCCACAGAAGCAAGCTCGCTAATTATGGAACATCGCCTATTCTTTCCTAAATTTTATAAGAATAATGATAGCATCATGAGGCAGGGCAGTGAGTAAGATAGGCATTTATGCTACCTTGAGAGGATACATAAAAATACTATCTGAATGAAGGTCCTACATGAATTTTTGGTAATTTAATTATTAAGCGGTTGATTCCTTGTGAGTTTTAATTTGGTGCTTCTCTTCCCAGACCATTATCTTACACACACATCAGTCATTTTTAGCCATGTGTAGTTTATCAGTGAGTAAGATTCCATAAAGAGACTCTGTACCATCTACAGCCCTTCTGTGCTGAAGAAAGCAGGCTCTCATGTTGGGTGGTTGTTTTGAGGAAGGTGTGGTAAGATCTCCTTTTTAGGCCACAGATTTCCTTTTCATTCCCTTTATTTTGTTTGAATACATTGTTCTTTCTTTTTCACTTGCTCTTTGTTTCTGCATACTGCTTATGAGGGGTTAGCGGGAAGTGTGGGCTGTGCAACAAATTCACTTGCACGAGCATGTATTGGACTGTCTATGCACTTAGAAGGGTGATAGGTAGGCAGTGCCAGGGATGTAAAAGAAGAGACATGGTGCACAATTCTTGCCCCAGGGAACCCTTACTTGGAGGAGGGTGGTGATCAAGACATACATGACCGCTGACCCCAAGCATAACGCCAGCAAGCATTGTTACATGCTTGGGCAGTGTTGCAGAAGGAGTTTGAAAGCTGCCATTGTAGAGTCATCATGATTAGGAGGGTGAAGGGACTTCGGAGAGCACTTTTACAACTCACCTTGTTTTATATGTGAGGAGCCAGAGGCTGAATAAGGCTGAGTGATTTGCCCTGTATTACATAACTGATTAGAATATAGACCTGGGATTAAAAGCTCTTTCTCCAGACCCCTTAGGCAATCTGAAGACTCAGCATTATTTATTTATTTATTTTCATTCATGGCATCAGTTCTGGATGAACACACACATTGACATAAAAACAGAATTAAGAAACAAAAGCTTAGTGTTCTTGAGAGGCAATTTGAAAGACAAGAATTTTAACTCTATCTGTTGCTGTCGGGTCAGTTCCGACTCATAGCGACCCTATAGGACAGAGCAGAACTGCCCCACAGGATTTCCAAGGCTGTCATCTTTTACAGAAGCAGACTGCCACATCTTTCTCCTGCAGAGCAGCTGGTGGGTTCAAACCTCCGACCTTTCTGTTAGCAGTCGAGTGCTTAACCACTGTGCCACCAGGACTCCTTAATTTTAATTCTAGTAGTACAATTTTATTTTTTTTAAGTTCCATAAAATAGAACTGTGCAGAAATTCTTTCAATTTCTGTGTAAGGAGATTATTCTATATTAATGTCCAAGTGACCAAGAAACATTCCTGAATTGAATCATACAATTTTAGAGCTAAAGGGAATCTTAGAGATTATTTGCTCTAGCATCTTGTTTTCGTACACAAGGAAACTGAGGTCCAGAGAGCTAAAGCGGTTGTTCAAGGTTACGAAGCTAGTGGCAGAGCCAGGGCAGGCTCAGAGGAAAGGTTTGAGGGGAGCCATCTATCAAATACACCTGGGAACATCCTAAAGTCTGAGGTGTGAAATTTTTTTCTAATATACTAGTTTTTTTTTTTTTAATTCACATAAAAAAAACCACATAACTATTAAGAAAAGTTATTTACTCGAGGATGCCCTAAAAGCATCTCACTTACTACCTTGTAGTTAGTTGTTGAGTCAATTTCAACTCATAGTGATCCCGTGTGTGCAGAGTAGAACGGCTCTGTAGGGTTTTCATGGCTGTGACTTTTTGGAAGCAGATCACCAGGGCTGTCTTCTGAGGAACCTCTGGGTGGGTTTGAACTGCCAACCTTTCAGCTAGTACCTACCACTAGGTATGGAGTTTTTAAGCAAAGTCCTCTTAGGAGAATGTAACTATGTCAGGCTTTGCTTTGCCCTGACCTAGTTCAGTAAGCTAAGTGCCTCCCTAGAGTTTGTATAAGAACATGAGTTGCAATTTATATCACAGTTTCTGTTATAATACTGCCTCTTGGTTAGATTTGGGGCTTTTATATGGAGCTTCAGCTTGATTGCTAAGTGAAGATTCCATGTAGTTCATCTCAGGTTTTCCAGGATCTTTTGTGTTTGTTACGTCCATCCTTCATGTTTGGAGTATATGTAAGGTGTTCTCAGGATGCATTTATCTTCACTTTGAGTAAACTTGAGTGTACGCTTGAAGGATGGTTGTTTGATACTGAGTTTCTATGCAGAGTTATGGCGGTTGGCAGTGATGACCCTTTGACCAGTGGATTACCTTTCAGGAATTAAACCTGGTTCATAACAACTGCCCATAAAATGATCTAACTTTTAGTAAACAAAAATGTCATCTAAATTGCATGTAAGTATTTAAAAGTGTTTTTGGCTGCATATATTTTAATGCCCTTATGGCCTCAGAGCAGGTGTTAGCAAACTTTTTAAAAAAATGCCAGATAGGGAATTTTTTTAAAAAAAGTTTTCCCCATACAAAAATTTATACATTCTTATATGACTCTAATTGCTCTCCCTATACTGTGACAGCACACTTCTCCTTTCTACCCGATTCCCCATGTCCATTCCACCAGCTCCTAACCCTCTCTGCCTTCTCATCTCACCTCCAGACGGAAGCGGCCCGTTTAGTCTCTTGTATCTACTTGAGCTAAGAGGCACACTCCTCACGAGTATCACTCTATGTCCCACAGTCCAGTCCAACCCCTGTCTGAAGAGTTGTTTTAGTTCTGGGCTGATAGAGAATCCAGGGGCCATGCTTTCTGGGGTTCCTCCAGTCTTAGTCAGACCATTAAGACTGGTCTTCCATGAGTTCTGCACCCCACCTGTCTCCTACTCCATCAGGGACTCTCTGTTGTGTTCCCTGTCAGGGTGGTCATCGGTGGTAGCCGGGCACCATCTAGTTCTTCTGGTCTCAGGCTCATGAAGTCTCTGGTTTATGTGGCCCTTTCTGTCTCTCAGGCTAATACTTTCTTTGTGTCTTTGGTGTTCTTCATTCGCCTTTACTCCAGGTGGTTGGGACCAATTGATGCATCTTAGATGGCCACTTGCAAGCTTTTAAGACCCCAGACACCACTCACCAATGTAGGATGCAGAACATTTTCTTAATAAGCTTTGTTATGCCAGTTGATCTAGATGTCCCCTGAAAGCATGGTCCCCAGACCTCTGCCCCTGCTACTCCGTCCCTCAAAGTGTTTTATTGTATTCAGGAAACTTCTTATCTTTGGTTTAGTCCAGTTATGCTAACTTCCCCTGTAGTGTGTGCTGTCCTTCCCTTCACCTAAGATAATTCTTATCTACTATCTAGTTAGTAAATAACCCTCACCCTCTTTCCCCACCCTCCTAACCATCAAAAAATGTTTTCTTCTGTGTTTAAACCTTTTCTTGAGTTCTTATAATAGTGGTCTTATACAATATTTGTCCTTCTGTGACTGACTAAATTCCCTCAGCATAATGACCTCCAGCTTCCTCCATGTTACGTTTCACGGCTTCATCATTGTTGTTTATCGTCGTGTAGCATTCCACTGTGTGGATATACCATAATTTGTTTATCCATTCATCTGTTGATGGGCATCTAGGTTGTTTCCATCTTTTTGCTACTGTGAACAGTGCTGCAGTGAACATGGGTGTGCATATATCTATTTGTGTGACGGCTCTTATTTCTCTAGGATATATTCCAAGGAGCTGGATAGCTAGATCGTATGGTACTTCTAGTCTAGCTTTTTAAAGAAGCCTCAAATCGATTTCCAAAGTGGTTGTATCATTTTACATTCCCACCAACAGTGTATAAGTGTTCCAGTCTCTCCACAACCTCTCCAGCATTTATTGTTTTGTGTTTTTTGGATTAATGCTAGCCTTGTTGGGGTGAGATGATATCTCATTGTAGTTTTGATCTGCATTTCTCTAATAGCTAATGATCGTGAGCCTTGCTTCGTGTGTCTGTTAGTCGTGTGAATATCTTCTTTGGTGAAGTGCCTGTTCATATCCTTTGCCCATTTTTTAATTAGGTTATTTGTCTTTTTGTTGTTGAGGTTTTGCAGTATCTTGTAGATTTTAGAGATTAGACACTGATCAGATTTGTCGTAGCCAAAAATTTTTTCCCATTCTGAAGGTTGTCTTTTTACTCTTTCGGTGAAATCTTTTGATGAGCTTTAAGTGTTTGATTTTTAGATTTATCTGGTGTCTCTTCTGATGCTTGTGCATTGTTACTTATGGTTTGTATTGTGTTTATGCCATGTGTTATGGCTCCTAGTGTTGTCCCTATGTTTTCTTCCAGGATATGTATCATTTTCTATTTTATATTTAAGTCTTTGATCCATTTTGAGTTAGCTTTGTGCATGGTGTGAGGTCTGGGTCTTGTTTCAGTTTTTTGCAGATGGATATCCAGTTATGCCAGCATCATTTGTTAAAGAGACTGTGTTTTTGCCAATTAATGGACTTTGGGCCTTTGTCAAATATTAGCTTCTCATAGGTGGATGAATTTATGTCTGGATTCGCAATTCTGTTCCATTAGTCTATGTATCTGTTGTTGTACCAGTACCAGGCTGTTTTGACTACTGTGGCAGTATAATAGGTTCTAAAATCAGGTAGTGTGAGGCCTCCTACTTTGTTCTTCTTGAGTAATGCTTTACTTATTCGGGGCCTCTTCCTTTTCCAAATGTGATTGGTGATTTGTTTCTCTATCTCGTTAAAAAATGCCAGTGGAATTTGGATTGGGATTGCATTGTATCTGTAGATCGCTTTGGGTAGAATGACATTTTCACAGTGTTGAGTCTACCTATCCATGAGCAAGGTATGTTTTTCCACTTTTGCAGGTTTCTTTTGGTTTCTTTCAGTAGTGTCTTGTAGTTTTCATTGTATAGGTCTTTTACATCTCTGGTTAGATTTATTCCTAAGTATTTTATCTTCTTGGGGGCTATTGTAAATGGTATTGATTTGGTGATTTCCTCTTCAAGGTTCTTTTTATTGGTATAAAGGAATCCAACTGATTTTTGTAACGATAGTGAATGTTTTAAGCAAGCCCTGGTGGTGCAGTAGTTAAGAGCTTGGCTGCTAACCAAAAGGTGGGCAGTTTGAGTCTACCAGCTGCTCCTTGGAAATCCTATGGGACAGTTCTACTCTGTCCTTTAGGGTTGCTATGAATCAGAATCAACTTGACGTAGCCGGTTTGGTTTTTTGCTTTGGTATGTAGGTACTTACATACCCATTTAAAATGTAAAAGGGGGTTTTAGCTCCTGGGCTGGATTTGGTCAGAGGGCAGTAGTGTACTGACCCCTACCTTAGAGTGTCATCATGTCCTCCCTGGGCAGGGTGTATAGTCTTGAAAACCCATTCTTTGTGATCATTTTTTTTTTAAATATGCAAAAGAAATTATTGGAGCAAACATTGCTGAAGTTAGGAGAAATAATTATATCTGAATTTACCTGTATCAGTTTTGAATTGATGCCACTTTTCTAGTTGAGATGATCTGTACTGGAGTTCAGGACCAAGGCTGAGATACTGTTAAATTAACGAGCAGTATTACTCTTAACGTTTTTTTCTTTGACAAAAATTATGCTTTTCTTGCCACAAAAGTAGTAAATGTTATGAATTGTCATAAAGTTATCCTTTGTGTGGAAAAGTTCTATGAGTGGTGTCTTAGTCATCTAGTGCTGCTCTAACAGACATACCACATGTGGATGGATTTAGCAAAGAGAAGTTTAATCTCTCACAGTCTAGTAGCCTGCAAGTCCAAATTCAGGGCATCAGCTCCAGGAGAAGCCTTGCTCCTGTCTGCTCTGGAGAAAGGTCCTTGTGATGCATCAGTCTTCCCTGGTCTGGGAGCATCCCAGCGCAGGAATCTCACGTCCAAAGGACGAGCTCTGCTCCTGGCACTGCTTTCTTGGTGGTATGAGGTTCCCATGTGTCTCTGCTTGCTTCTCTCTTTTATATCTCAAAGGAAGATTGGATTAAGACACTAATCTTGTAGACGTCATCAGTATAACCTCATCATAGTGATAGAGTTTACGACACATAAGGAAATCACATCAGATTACACAATCATATACAATACTGGGAATCATGACCTAGTCAAGTTGACAGATATTTTTGGGGGACACAATTCAATCCATGACAAGTGGCTATTGTAATGGTGATGATTTTAGTAATTGTGTTTGTCTCAAAAGCTAACAGTCTGGGGGAAACATAAATAAAATCCAGTAGTGTAACCGGTGATAGAGTGTGCCTAGGCACCAGTAGGCTCAGCCTCTTACACATACACTAAAAACCAGTTGCCGTGGAATCAACTCTGACCCACGGCAACATGTAAAAAAAAAAAAAAGATTTGGCATAGTGGCATTTATGAAAATACCTCGTGGGGAGAGGGAGTGGTTGGCAAACAAGCGTAGAAGTTATGCATTAATTGTGTAAAAATACAGTAACCAAGCACATTAACCATTTGTACTGCCTAAAGACTCCACACATACACTAGCATCATCCGTATGATGAGGGTTTGTGGGTTGTGTTGTTGTAAGAATGCAAGAGTACATAAAAGAATAGCAGCGAAGGATGTATTTTTAAAAGAAATAATCTCTATATTGTTTAGATGTATGTCAGCGAAACTTTCTCATTAGACCATTATTTAGCTTTACAGCATTTTCACTTTGTCCCTGTGGAGGGACTTTGATTTCACAGAGCAGATCAGGCACAGGGGAAGGAATTTCCAAAACAGAGGAACACTTTATTTTCAAGATACATAAGTTTGAATGTGTACTAATAAACTGCGCCACTTGTAGGAAACTTTTCTATTCAATTCAAGCAATATTTATGAGCATTTATGAATGCCAGATACTATGCTGCTAAGGCCGCTTTGTAGGCTGTTCGATCATTCAGCGCTCCTAGGTCCTGGTGGCTCATTTAGCCAATGTTTTATCAAAGATTAATAAAGGAACAAGAGAGAATGAAGACTGTGTGTTGGTTAACTTCATATTTTGGGGGGTGGGGGGAAAATGTGATTAAAAAAAATAATCTACTCCTTATGGGAAAGGCCCACTTTGAATTTTTTGGGGGTAAGGGTTAAGAAGTGCTCTATATATTAGGAATCTTAAATAGTTTTGATAATCCTTTGGGTAAATAGCTCAACCTAGTAGTTCCCAAACTTCAAATGTAATTAAAGAGTCTTTTTAAGGTATAAAGATTCCACAGACCCTTGCATTTTGCCCTTTGGTTTCTGTTAACAATATGAGCACTGACAAGTAATGTTTGAATGCTTTCTATATGCCACCTACTGTGTTAGGCACTGGGAGTATGGTGTGGAACAATTCTTAGTCTACTGGGGTAGGCAGTTATAATAAGGGATCTTGAGTGATATGGTATATCAGTATTATGGGAACATACAGTGGGGGTATCAGGGCTGTTTGTCAGAGGAAATAACATATAAGCTGAGGCTTGAATGTATTTTAGGGCTTAGCTAGGAGAAGAGGATGGGGAGCAGTGTTTTAGACTGCATGGACAGCATGCACAAAGGTCTGAAGGTAAGAAGTGGTGCACTGTATCATGTTCTGAGAGCTGAGCTAGGTCTAGAGAGAGAGAGTAGTGCATAAAGGGGAGAAGATCTTGAGATGAAGTCTCTTCCTAGTCTGTTGTTTGAATACAATGCATAAAGCCAAAATATGCTAAGAATTTAGTAACCATTTTTAATAACTTTATATTTTAATAATCATAACAGCATTGCATCAACATATGTTTATATATGGACTAGATGTTATTTAGTAGTCTAAACTAAAAACCAAACCAAACCCGTTGCCCTCGAGTCAATTCCGACTCATAGCAACCCTATAGGACAGAGTGGAACTGCCACATGGGGTTTCTAAGGAGTGGCAGGTGGATTCAAACTGCCGAACTCTTCGTTAGCAGCTGTAGCTCTTAACCACTGCGCCACCACGGCTCCTTTAGTTGTCTGTCGTTGTGTGCCGTGGAGTCGATTCTGACTCGTAGTGACCCTGTAGGATAGAGTAGAACTGTCCCATAGGATTTCCAAAGAGCAGCTGGTGGATTTGAACTGTTAGAGAGTGCTTTATAAGCACAGTGGACCCTTCGCAATAACTCTGCAGCCCATACCTTGGGAACAACTGGCTTACATCATTCATTTTTGCCATGAACTAGCTACTACCCTATTATTGTGAAGGGTGCTTTTTATAAACTCATATGTTTAGAATGTTTTCCATGTTTTAAACACAAGTAGGCATTTTCTAAGGGTCCAGTGCAGTGAAATATGGTAAGGCAGAGGTTGTGTGCTGGAAGTCAGAGGAAAAGACCACCTTTTGTTTTAGCAGCAACACAGGTCTTTCACACTATTTGTGTGCCCAAGCCGAATCTTTCAAGTGATGATTGAAGAGACTAGGCACTCAGCTCAGCTTCTGAGTTCTGATAAATGAGCCCAGACTATAAACTGGAAGATAAGGGTGTTTGCAAAGTTCTTGCGTAAATACGGCATGGTTTCCCACTGCAGTGGTTACCGATTTCAGAGTCTCCAATGAAGATGAGTGATGCTGTGAATTAATAGCTTTAAAACCTGTACAGCTTCAGCTTCCTTTTGGTTTGGGTTTATTAAAATCAGTGTGAGTTTATTGCTTAATTCTCAAGGGGCTGGGGGACCTGAACACATGTAAACCAAGTGTTCCCAGCCTCACAATTCCCCGTAAAGTTGTTTTCCTGTGGGAAACTTTTAATTTGCAAGCTTTCAGCCTAATGTGAGAACCAAGATTAACATTTTCTGAAATACTTCTGCAAGAAAGGCAGAAATGTTCTGTTCAGGAAGCTGTATTTACATAGTAGAAAAATGGGCTGTCCTGCAGTATTTGGTAGTCTTTGTTTATTAGTTGTGGTAAAATGTGTGTGCATGTCTCAAAGACAGAGAGAGAGATGGAGAGAGACTGATTGATTATATCCTTGTCTTTGTTTCCCTTACATCAAACCAGCAAGGCCCTGGAAAGTGTATTTTACCACAAACAGCCCAGTTCTGGGCTCTAACTTTACACACTAATGGTTTTTTAGTTCTTTTTCCTTTCCTTCTTTTTGAGTAAGCTATAGTGTTTCCTTTTTTCTTTGTCTTTCTATTCTGGGGGTGGGGAGGCGAGAGTGGGAGTGGGGATGGCAAGAAGAAGTTAACATGACAGAACTGCTTCCCTTTTCTTCCCCCCTTTACCAGGAAGTTAACTAGAAATTTTCATGTGCTTTTTTTTTTTTTTTTTTTTTTTAAACATAGTAATTACGATAACGCAGTAAGTTACCTTTATACAGGGTTACGGAATGAAAGTTGAAGATCTAATGAGACATCAAACTGGATGCGCTGGGCAGAGGGGGACAATGAGGTTAGACTAATAGGTTGGGCCATTTGAGTGACAGCCTGAGGGTTTAGACTTGATTCTGTTGGCTTTGGGGCATCTAAAAGTTTGTAGCCAGAGCCTTGGGAATTGATTGTGATACAGGAACTTTCACCGGTTACAGCTAGCTTTGGCTGTTAGCAATTATTTTTATCTACTTTAACAAGGGGAATTGCGGGTGGGGGGTGTAGCCCAGGAAACTGAGCTGGCATCATGGTCACAGGAAAGAGCAGACTGATTTGGGGCCTTTTCAAACTACAGACCTTTGTTACTGACCAATGCTTAATTTGGTTTCTGGGTTTTGTGAGTTTTTTTCTCCTGCCCTTACCTCGTTTACCTTAACTACAGCCCCCTTCTAGAGCTCAGCTAAGGCAAGTTGCCATTGCGGACTGGGGGGCCAAGAGGCCCAGAGCAAGAAGAAAGTGGGTTGAAAGCAGAGTTCTGTTTAAAGAATTTTCTGCTGGAAACTAGCCCAGAGGGAGTAAAGAGGAGCTTTAATGAGGAGCAGCTGCAGGGCCGACGCAACCCACATGAGACATTTTTTTCCCTCCATTCCACATTCTGTATAGCTTTTTAAAAATCATGATTTTGAAATAGCTGTTTTGTGCAGCACGCCTCTTTTTCTTCTTCTTGTATGTGGTGGAGTTTCGCTTTGTTGTTTTTTTTTTTTTTTAATAGCCAGATCCTTGCTAAAAAAAGCTAAAGGCCAAACTACAGCAAAGCCCTGGATGCAATTTGGGCTCACCCTGCTAATACAGAACATTCAGTGGAAAAAAACAAGGAGAAGGAACAGTGGCTTTTATTTGGAAAAGGGGCTTATTTCCTGCTCAGGCTTCAGTCATCTTGGAGCTGACGCAAGCTGCTACAGTGTTTTAAGCTTTTCTCTAGACGAGTGGCTATTCACTTAGGAAACTTAAAAGAAGGAATTTTTCTGGCCTGTATTACTAGGGAAACTGATCCTGAACTGCAGCCACTGCCAGATAGATTGGAATTGCTATTCAAAGCTCAGCTTCGTTGAAATCTGTAGTGTGGCTACATGTAAACTAACCCAGGCTGCTGGTGACATGTGAGGGTTGGGGTCTGGTTTTCATCTGTTTTATTGAGGGGGGACTGTATGAGTATCCTTTCAAATGGAATGTTTTCTAGTTCCATTAGGAGAAATCCTTTGTTTTTCCTCTCTCTTTTCTTCCCTCCCTCCCTGCTCTTCACGCCATTCCCCATGTGTGTTTGAACAGTAACAATGAAAGAGTGGGCCTCTTCGTGTCAGAAATAGTAGATTCTTCTTTTTTCTTCTCCTCAGAAAAAGTCATGAATATATCTGTATGCGCCTGGTAAGTATTCAGATAGTTCATGGAATTATTTTATCGGGAAAAATTTTTCCTCAAAAACTTAAAAGAAAAAAATTTCCCTGTATTCACAACCTCATTTGTGAACTTCTTTCAGAGTTCCCAAGTTAAAGAAGGAAGTCACTGAAGAGTGACTAAAGTAATTGATAAATTTCTTCCGGAAGCGAAGCGTTTTATATAGGATTGGGAATGAAAGACAGCTGTTAAATTTATTTGGTAACTTTTTAGAAAGCTTTTCATCTACACCTTTTGTTCAAGATATAGGCTGTTTTCTAAAGTGATCCCACATGCTTTATGATTTGGACTATTGTTAATATTTGGAATAATATTAATATTATTAATATTCCAAATATTATATTCCAAAATAGTTTCCCCAAATTATTACATTACTGGGGTCACTTAATAGAATAATAGACATGTGAAGGAATTTGGATATTTATCTATTCCTGTTTCCAGCCTCTAAGCAAACTCAACTTGAGCCGTGTTAGGAAGAGAGCTATTTGAGCTCTTATTTTCATCTGTAATTTACTTCCTACCCAGACTAAAAGGGTATATCTTGTTACTGTCAAGTCACTTCTGACTCACCGGGAGCCCATGTGCTTCAGAGCAGAACTGCACTCCGCAATGTTTTCTTGGCTGTAATCTTCACAGACAGATTGCCAGGCTTGTCTTCCGTGGTGCCACGGGGTGGATTCAAACCAGCAATCCTTTGGTTAGTAGCTGAGAACAAACTGTTTGTGCCATCCAAGGACCTCAGAAAGGTATATAAAAAACCCAAAAAGCCAAACCCGTAGCTGCCGAGTTGATTCCAGCTCCTAGCAGCCCTATGGGACAGAGTAGAACTACCCCACAGAATTTCCAAGGAGCACCTGGTGGATTTGAACTGCTGACCTTTTGTTAGCAGACATAGCTCTTAACCACTACACCACCAGTGTTTCCCCAAGGGTGTATAGTGTCCTTATATTAGAGCTGAACAAAGATTTGCAAAATTGAAGCTCTCTTGCTGTAGGAAACAGGGATCCTTTATTTCCCACTGTCTTACTTACCCATTATTCCCTCTTTCCTTGCATGTCCATAGTTCTGCTTGGCTTCCTGGGGAGGGAGTGATAATCCTGTACCTCAGGATGACTCTCAGGGTTGATTTGGCTGCATTCTACCAGGCAGGTCACAGTGTGGAGTTGAAAGAGGATTTTTGAAGGGGATTTGGATTGAGAGACTGACTTTATCCATCGTATGAAATTTAACCTGCTTTAGGATTAATTGCTTAGTTGTATTTAGGTGTTCATGGTATTCAAGGAACCTGCACCAGGAACTCAAGACGTGCCCCTCCCCACAAAAAATATCTCAGTGAGCATTTGAGAGAGGTACAGGGAAGACATAACAATGGCTTAAATAAGAAGAGCCATACTGGAGAAACAGTGGAGTGCATTTAACATCATACCCCATCTGCTGCTGGAGGCATCAGAAATGAGGCGGATGGTTGGAGGAGGCTCCTAGTGGAAAACATAGATTTTGAGCAGATCTTTGAAGGAAGAATGGAACAAGGGAATATAAATTGGAGACATATCAGATGAGAGAGCATGGCATTTGTCACTGGAAATTAGAAAGGAGATTATACATAGGGGACAATAGATAAGATTGTGGAGATAATCTGCAGTGTCTGAGTCCGGGATTACTGGGGGTAAGATGGTTAAATAGTAGTGGATTTGAAGGGTAGATAGTAGAAGTGGATTTGAAGGGCTGGACATCAATGCTATTTTCTGAGCAGAGGAGTGACATGATCAGAATTATGCTTGAAAAGGATTGTTCTTTAAGTAGTATGCTTAGTTTCAGTAAGGAATTCCCAGGCTATCTTTATGGACAGGTGTGGATAGGATGCTGGTGCAGTTAGGATGATAGGGCTGACTGAATTGATGCCAGTGTTGGGGCAAGACTTCGTAGCATGCTTTCAGTTAAGTGCTGTTTTGTATTTTGATGAAAGATCTAGGTGAAGATAGGAATACAGCTGTAGTTGATGCAAAACTGGGGGAAATTGCTAGACTCACAGATGACACAGCTTGGTGCAGGTCAGTTAGCTTGGGTTCCTTACCAGTGCCATACGGAGTTTGGTCAGGCTGACTTCTGAGGTATAGTGCAGTGCTGAAATTCTGTGATTGTGTGAACAAAGTGTAAAAATTACCTAAATCAGGGAATCTTGGGATAAAGATTAAGCAAGAGGAATTTAAAAGGGACAAAGTACAGGTCCAATAATTGGGTTCAAAATATGTTGCACAAGTATAGGATGACAAAAATACAGCATTAAAGTAGCTCACATGGAAAAAAAAAATCTGGGCTTTTGAGTTGATCATGTACTCACTAGCATGTTTCTGAAACATTTGTGAAAATACTGCAAAGTAAAAAAGTGAATACAGTTTTATGTCACAATACTAGAAAATTTAGTGTCCCGATCAGAGGAGGGGATGGTCCAGCTCCATGCTACTGGTAAGAACGCATGTGTTGTGTTCTTTTCCATTTGGGGTCCACATTTTACAGAGGATTTTAATGACTGGAATCACCCACCAGAGGGAGGCAGGATAGCCAAGTGCTGAAGCACACAGGCTCTGGAGGCAGACCTAGGTTTGAATCCTGCCTCTGTCATCTCCTAGCTGTGAAATCTTAATCTTTCGAAGTTTCAGGTTCGTATATCAAATGGAGATCATAATGAAGTACAGTCATGCACCGCATTAATGTCTGACCACATGTAAGTCTGTGGTCCCATGAGGTTTTTTTTTTTTTTTAAAGGGAAAGTAGCTCTCTATTTGTTTATTGTTATTTCACCCTAATGGTTTTAAATACCCCAAACCCAGACTCTTGCAGCGCTGATGCGCACGGTGCAGGCGGGGATGGTGTGGCTCTGGCTGGGCTGGTGGCTGCTGCCAGCAGATGAGGACTTGGCTCTGGGTGTGGGCTCTCAGGCTTTGTCTGGTGGGTAGGTGGGAGGTGGCTGTGAGGGCCTGGGCTGCTCCTGCTCCTGAGGTGGGTGGAACATCGGGCAGGGCTGGGTATGCTCTGCTCACTCCTCACTTGCTTCCTTTTGCTCTGCTCCCACAGCTGCTTGTTTCTCCAGCCTCCACTAGCAGCTCCAGCAGCAGCAGCTACTGGAAGTGGGTTCCTATAAGATTTTAATCAGGGCTTGGGACTGGTTCGTTCAAGTTTGAACTCCTGCTACGAATTTGCATTTCCACCCCAGATATACTGAATCAGAATCCACATTTTAACAAGATCCCCAGGTGATTCTTATGCATAATAAATTTTGAGAACCACTGATACACTAGTGGTTCTCAGAACTGGTCCTTAACCAGCAGGATTAGCATCACCTGGGAACTTGTTAGAACTGCAGAACTAAAGGATTTGAAGCCCTGGTTTTAATATAACAGGTTTTACTGGGGTTGTCCTAACCCGGGGACTGCCTGTATATAATATGTTCACACAACGTCCAGATCACGTAATGTCCTATTTCACAGAACGTATTGTTGATGTTAAGTGGCACATGACTGTATAGGGCTTTAGTGAGTAGCTGTGTAAGATGCTTAGCAAATGTATGATACACAGTAGGTGATTCAATAATGTTGGTTGTTAAGATTATTATTACTGTTGTTATCTTAACTATAGAAGAGTCACTAAAATGGTGAGGAAGTCTGAAAATAATTACATACTGATGGTAGTCCGAAGCATTGCATCCTGGAAAAAAGAAGACAAAGGATGAACTGAAATTTGTTTAAATACTTGAAGGCTATATGTAAGAAAGGTAGTAAGCTTATTCTTTATTGTTCTAGAGGATAGTGGATAGTGTTCTAGAGGATTGTTCTATAGCGAGTGGATGGAATTGTAGGCAGAGTATTTTTGTTTTTGCCATTTTTTAATTGATACATCTCATATACCATAAAATTGACACATTTAAATTATACAATTCAGTGGTTTTTGGCATGTTCACAGAGTTGTACAACCATCATCACTATCTAATTTCAGAGCATTTTCATACCCCCACTGCCACCCCACCCCTGGCGACAACCAATCTACTTTCTATCTATATAAATTTGCCTATTCTGGACTTTTCATATAAACGAAATCATATAATATGTGGCCTTTTGGTCTGATTTCTTTCATTTAGCATAATGCTTGCAAGATTCATCCATGTTGTAGCATGTGTCAGTACTTCACTCCTTTTTATGGCAAAATAATATCCCATTGTATGGATATACTACATTTTATTCATTCATTCATCAATTGATGAACATTTGGGTTGCTACTTTTTAGCTATTATGAATAATGCTGCTATGAACATTCATGTACGGGTTTTTGTGTGGTTGTTTTCAGTTTTCTTGGGTGCATACCTAGGAGGAGTGGCAGAATGTTAAGGATTAAGAAAGACAGAGCTTTCTAAAAATGGGATCCACCCACACTGAAGACTGTTCTGTTTTGAAATAGCGAGCCAGTAATTTTATTTTACTTAACAAACACATAGTGTTTATTATGTGCTATACTTTACAATTATTTTACTCACATAAAACCCTATGAGGTAGGCACTATTATTAAATTTGTTTTACAACAGGAAGGTTTAGTAACTTGCCCAAGATTGCACAGCTGGTAGATGGTAGAGCTGGGGTTCAGATCCATGTGGTCTGGTTCTAGAGTCTGTACTCTTAATAGTAGGAACAGTAATAACTTCAAGCATTTTATTAAGTTCTTACTGTTTGCCAGGCACCATGCTACATGCTTATATTCAAGCAGAGGTTGGTGATCATCTTACAGGGATATTTTAGAAAAAGTATTTTTTTCATTAGGTAGAAATTACCTTAGTGGCCTTGAGTCCCAAGGTTCTGTTATTCCAAGAATGAATGGAGGTGAAAGGCCAGCAACAAGGTGTCTGGCCTGAAGGCTTTTAAGATGGTCAGAATTTGTATCAAAAAGGAAACTGTAGAAATGACAGATAAGTGTTGTAGGGATTCAATTGACAAGACTTGTCAGAACATGGTAATAATTTATATGTAGTTTAAGGGAATTAACCAAAAGTGGTTTGAGATTGTGAGTGGGAGTCTTAGAACAATGGAGGAATTAAGGTTTCATGGGGAAATTATCCCATTTTTCAAATGTTTAGTTTCAAGCGTTGCAGGACATATTAGGGTAGATAGATGGCTTTTAGAAAACTGACTCTATGGTACTTAGAGAGGTGTAGTTTAGAGTCAGTTGCATAAAAGTAGTTGTTTAAAACCAAATGAACAAAAACAAAAATAGAGATGAGAGGAAAGAGCAGTGCAGCCGGGGTTAAACTTTAGGGTTGCCAGTTGATGAGGAGGAAGACAGAGAAGAATCAGCAATCTAGACTAAGAATTTACCAAACTTTGTGGCAGAAAGAGCCATAAAATAAAAGGCAAGGGAAAAAGATTAAAATGATGGATGAAGTGGTCTGAAATAGCTCCTACAGAAGAAAGAATTTCCTTATGATGAAATCTCTGATGAGACCACTGAACTTGGCAAAGAGAAAGCTATTGCTCTTAGAATGTAGTATCTGGGCAGTAATTACAATGAAAGTTTCGTTGCAAAGGGGCAAGTAAGAAATAGATGGAAAAGAAAGAGAAAATACCTGTGAAATTAGGCTATAATTTTAGATACTTCGTCGTGAAAAAAGAATTAGGAAAGGGAAATGAGACTTAAAGGGAGACTTGTTCATGCTTTAAGGTAAAAGTAAAGAAATAGACTGATGTCTTTTGTGTGTGTGTGTGCTTTAGGTGGAAGTTTACAGAACAAATTAGTTTCCCCTTCAATAGTTTGTACATAAAGTGTTCCATGACATTGGTTTCATTCCCCACAATGTGTCAGCACTCTCTCCATTTCTGCCGTGGGTTCCCTGTTTACTTTCCTCTGGATTTTCTACCCCTTCCTGCCTTCTCATCTTTGCTTTTGGGCAAATGTTGTCCTTTCAATCTTGTATAATTGATTACTCTAAGGAACACATTCTTTCTTGGGTGTTACGGTTTATTTTATGGGCCTGTCTATTATTTGGCTGGAAGGTGGTCTCCAGGAATGGCTTCAGTTCCAGGTCAGAAGGGTGTCTTAGGGCCATAGTCTTGGCGATCCCTCCAGTCTGTGTCAGACTAGTAAGTCTGGTCTTTTTTGTAAATTTGATTTTTTGTTCTACATTTTTCTCCCACTCTGTCCAGGACCCTCTGTTGCGATCCCAGCCAGAGCAATAGGTAGTTATAGCCGGGCATTTTCTAGTTCTTCTGGTCTTTGGGTCATACAGGTTGTGGTTAATGTGGTCCATTGGTCCTTTGGACTGATTATTTCCTTGAGTCTTTGGTTTTCTTCACTCTCCTTTCCTCTGAATGGGAAGAAACCAATCATTGTATCTTAGATGGCCACTTGCAAGCTTTTAAGACCCCAGACGCTACTCACCAGAGTAGGATGCAGAACACTGTCTTTATGAACTATGTTGTGCCAATTGACATGGATGTCTCCCGAGTCTATAGGCTGATGTCTTTAGCTGTCTAGAACATTTTAAATAAGAAATCAACTCTTTATTATACCAATAGTGGGTCTAGTTTCATTAAAGATAAGATGCAGTTCTGTACATGGGTTTTAGGAGAGGAAATCAGTTGTACATCATATCAAAGTAGTATCTCACTTGAGTAAAATCCTAAATGCTTACAGTGGCCTCATGACCCCACATGATCTGGCTCCCGGTTACAACTTTTATCTATTTCTTGCTTCTGTTTTTCTTAGCGCCTTTGGTATAGCCACAGAGGTCTCCTTGCTGTTCCTTAGACATGCTAGGACTGCCCCCTGTTTTAGGGATTTTGCCTTTGCTGTTCCTTCTACCTTGAACACTGTTTCCCCCAGATACCTGCATGACTAGTCCTCATTCAGGTCTTAGCTCAGATGTCACCTTCTCAGCGAGACCTTCCCTGATTTTCCAATTTAAAATTGAAATACTTTTCTTTAATACTCCCCACTGTCCCTAACCCCACCCTTTCCTGTCCCTGTTTCCTGTCTTATTTTTCTTCATAGCACTTAACTCTGTTCAACATACTATATTTTTTATTCATTAATTTTGTTTTTTGTTTTCCCCTACTAAAATTCAAACTCCATGAAGGTAGGGATTTTCCTAGTACCAAAATGTACTGGTACGTAATAGACACTTAATAAATGTTTGTTGAATAAATGAATATTATGAGCTTAATATTCTTTGTGGAAGCTTGTATGATAATATTATTCATCATTAACATCATTATTAATAAATAAATTGACTAATATTTATAGAATTAAATTTCATATATTTTCTTTGGCAAATTTTTTTTCTGTAAAGGGCTAGTGAATATTTTTGTGGGTTATATAGTTTCATTGCCATATTCACCTCGTTATAGTGCGAAAGCATCCATAGACAATACATAAATGCATAGGCATGGCTGTGTTCCAGTAAGACTTTATTTATAGACACTGAAATTTGAATTTTACATAATTTTCGAATGTCATAAAATAGTGTCCATCCTTTGATTTTTCCCCCCCAACCATTTAAAAATGTAAAAACTATTCTTAGCTCATGGGCCATACAAAAAGAGGCAGTGGGCCAGATTAGGCCCACAGGCTGTAGTTTGCCAATCCCTGTTTTTATTGGTTCCTTAAACATATGTTGTTGAAACTTACTTTTCCATACTTGGTAGGGAACAGCAATGTAGATAAACTCCAGTAGCAGATATTTCAGGAATACTTACGTTTGGCTCCCAAATCCTGGGAACTTTATATTTCCATTCTGTGTTTATGATGCTCATATTAAAATGAGTTTGTATTCTCTTAGCAGATGCCACATGATAATAGTGTGTGTTGAGGGGTGGAATCATGGTCCAGGAGCCAAGCCAGGCAAAGCCCACCCAGGATTAAGAGTTTGCCATTATTTGCAAGGTGGATAATTCCCATATGGGATAATCAAGAGTCATCTGCCAGGCCTAATGCCCAGAGTACTGTCACTGTGAATGAGAACTGTGTTGCAGTTTTCAATATCATCCATAACAGATTTCTTGAATAAGCTGCAAATGCTTTTAATAATATAGCTCATGGTTAATTTTGGCTGTGCTTCTATCTTCCTTGGAAGTTTTTGCTATTTTAAAAAAAAACGACGACTATTATCAAATCAAGCTGTGATTGTTCTTGAAAAAAGCATCGTATTTTCCTCAGTAAGAACAAAGAGAAGAGAGAAAATTTTTCGTTTGTAATACTTTTCAATATTTATAAGGTTTTTCACATAAATGATTTTGTTTAATTCCCACAACAACCCCGTGATGTAGGTAGCCTTATTAACTATCTAGAATGTGAGAGAATTGGCAGTCCAAGTAGCTTGTCCGAGATCACAGCCCCAGGACTCGGAACAAGGCCTCTGATCTCCTGAAGTCCAGACTCTTCACTGTCAACTTCAGCCAGTCCTGGTTTTCAGTGCTGTGCACTCCCCTTGCTGCCTCTTGATCTCTAACCTCTCCTCACTAAGGTGCTCAGAGCCCTAGTTGCCTCTGGTCCTGCCACACTTACCTTGTACAGCTCTGGGAGGGGGGTGAGGAAACTGTGGCCAGTTACATCACTACCACTGTAGCTATTTACCAGCTATGTTCCATCCTCCAGCCATTTTACCCATGGTGTAATTCCTTTGGGCATGTTCTGTCTTTGTTCACTAATATCTGGCCCTCCTTCTTTTCTCAATAACAGTGACCCCTGAAGACCTCACCTTGCCAGTTAACAGTTAATGAAAGGTCTTAGCTATGATTGGCAAAGACAGGCGGTAGTCAAACATGACCCCATTACTCCAAGTCTGGGTGATTAGGAGAATCAGGATACTAGTGACTGGGCACAGGAAGACATGACACAAGCTGGTTTTGAGGGAGAGGATAGAGAGTTTGGTTAAAGTGTGTTGTCTTTGAGGTAATGATGGAACAGCCTTGTAGATTTAGTTTTCTACCCTCTAAAAAAATTTGAATGGAGAAATAGATTGAACCAAATATCTGGGACAGACAGCCAAACAGCAAAATTTATAGTGTGTTTTAGAGATTCCATTTGAACAACCTTTTCATTACGAAAATGGCGATTTCCCATGCTTTTTTGACACTGTTTGGAGAAAATTGTCATAAGTATTTTGTTTTGTATCTTATGACTCAGGATATGGCATATAAAAAGATTCCTTGAAGGCCTGTGTAGAATGTGGAAAACATTATTGAATGTTATTCTTGAATTGTTTTTCCTCCTTCACTTGGGTGTTTATGTGGCATCTTAGATATTTTAGGAGTCCCTGAGTGGTGGTGCAAATGGTTAACACACTCGGCTGCTAACCAGAAGGTTGGAGGTTCAAGTCCTCACAGAGGTGCCTCAGAAGAAAGGCCTGGCAATCTCCTTCCAAAAAATCAGCCACGGAAGACCCTATGAAGCACAGTTTTACTCTGACACACATGGGGTTGGCATGCATTGGAATCGACTTGATGGCAGCTGCCTTTTTTGTTTTTAGATATTTTATGTTATTTTAATTATGTTTTGTGCCTTTTTGTTAGGTTAGAAAAGCTGCCTGCTACCTATATGTTGACAGATTTCAAAATGCCCCTTTGAACTCTTCCCTATTCTTGTACCTCCTTCCCCTTTCTCTAGCTCAGTCTCAACCACTTGAACATAACCCAGTAAGCTAGATATAGGCCAATTGATGTTTTATTGCAAACAAGAGAAAGAAGAACTTACTATTTCCCAATATTTGAGGGAAAACTCAGTCGTATCTTATATACTTCAAGTTTGAGGGAATATCAGGGCGAGTCCACGTATTATCATGTGAATGTCTTAATTCTATTGAATGGCTTAGTCAAAATGAGAAAGTTGATGAATTTAAGCAGACAAATACAAACAATGCTCTACAAAAAGTTGCTGTTGCCCCGTACCAGCCTGTACCTACATGGAAAGGTTGTATTTTGCCTTGAATCAGGGTTGTGATGATCAGCCATGCGAGACCATGCTGCATCACTCACCTGGTATTCTGTCACCTGCCAAAGTGCAAAAGACATGGGAGTATGTGGTTAAGTTCTCTAAGCACATCTTCCTCTCTTAAAGTTAGGCAGCTGTATAGGTTGTGCCTTCAGATCTCTTGATTCAGAGTCTAGTGTTCCCGTGAATGGGCTGCATTGTCTTACTGTAAGTTTTTAGACATAAAAGAAGTCAGATGTTTTCATGGACTCCACTCTTTTCTATACAGATGTCCAGAGGGCTTCTTGGGAGAGTATTGTCAACATCGAGACCCCTGTGAGAAGAATCGCTGCCAGAATGGTGGGACCTGTGTGGCCCAGGCCATGTTGGGGAAAGCCACATGCCGATGTGCCCCAGGGTTCACAGGCGAGGACTGCCAGTACTCCACCTCCCACCCATGCTTCATGTCTCGCCCCTGCCTGAATGGAGGCACCTGCCACATGCTCAGCCGGGATACCTATGAGTGCACCTGCCAAGTTGGTTTTACAGGTAACCAATGGAACTCAGGCCCATACTTTTCCTACTCTCAGCAACTCTTTCCTTGGCATCTTTTAGATCTTGGTGTCTGGCTCTTAAGGGTCCCCCAGCTGTGGTTCCCTTTTAACATGTTAAGGAACTGGAATTTCCCAGATAATTATGCTCAGCTTCCTTTTGAGGGTTTTAAGGAGCAGAGTTGAAGAAAGAAAAAAGGGATTACTCAGAAATATTTAACTGCACAAAGTGTATATGTTAGGATTGGGGTCAGAATTATTTCACTGAAAGAAATACACTGTCACCAAAAGAAAACCTTTTGATGCCATTGACTTCTCCTTTCTTGAAATCTTCTCTCCTTTGGCATTCAGGACATTGGATTTTCTAGTTTTCTGAACTCTGATTGCTCGTGCTGCTTCTACATTACCTTGTCTTCATCCATATATCATCCCTTAAATGTTTGTGTTCCCTGGAATTCTGTTTGGAGCTCTCTTTTCAGCCATATTATAGCTCTCTCTGTAGAATCTCACTTTCCACAGTTGCTTCAGCTGTCATCACCAGTAGTTGCTGATGGTTCCCATAGTCATCCCTTAGCTCCACCCCAACCCTGACATTCAGGCTTATGTTTCTAACTATCCACTGCACATTCCTCTTGGAAATTCCATAGGTACCTCAAACTCAACATGTCAATATAAATACACCCCCAAGTGCCCCAGACTAGAAACTTCCTTTCCCTTGTCCTCATCCCACTTAATCTCAGTCACCCACCCAGCCACTGAATTACCTCTCACCTGTCTATTCTTCTCCATAAACACCCTAGTCTAGTTTAGAGCCATTCCGTCTCTTACCTGAATTCCTGCAGTAGTTTCCTAACTAGTCTCCTTGCCTTTACTCTCTTGCCATCTAGTTCATCTGTCACATTGTCACATCTTTAATTAGAAATGCAAATCTTCTCACAAACTCACCTGCTGTCAATCCCCAATGACTTTTAAAGTTTTTTTTTGTTTGTTTGTTTTTTACTTTTTTACATGGCTTCCATGGCTTTTCACAGTCTAGGCCGTACATCTTTTTGTAGCCTCACCTCCCCACAAGCGTCTAGCTCTAGTCACACCACAGTTCTCCTTGGTTCCTGAAAATGCCATACTTCCTTTTGCCTCCATGCGCTTGCATTCCTTTGAGAAGAATCCTTTGCCTGGAACGACCTTTTCTCCAGTTGATGATTGCCCAATGTCATTTGAGACTCTATCTTAGTGACGCTTTCATGATTCCTTTAGGCAGTTAGTGTCTATTATTTTATTATTTTATGTATCACATTTTATTGTAATTAACTTTTTATGTCTCTTACCTGATTAGATTAGGAATTCTTTAAAGGTGGGTCTGAGCTTTATTCACAGTAGACCATAAATGTTTATTAAATTAGATGAGAAAAGGAGAAACATTCTCCATGTGTCCCCCACTTAAAGCACTAAACTAAAAGTTCTGTACATCTAATAAGCAAAAAATGAAAAACATACTAAGAAAACTAGACTGTATCAGTTTGGGATATTTGTTCTAATTCTTCCTCCAAAGGTGTTGGTAGGGATAGAAGGTAGTTAGAATGATTATCTCCATCCTGCCTGTGACAGCATTTGTGAGTCATGGAAGAGATATGGTAGTTAAGAGAATAATTTCCTCCTGATTGTCAGTTTTGAGTTTTTTGCTACCACAAGGTAAGATAACAGTGGAGAGGGCATACCTATTTAAAACATTTAAATCCTTACTGGTGGAAATGGCAGTAATGCCTTCTTCATAATTAAAATGTCACTCTGAAATGCTCACCAAATCAAAACTCCTTTCTTTGCCATTACAAAGATCTCTTCATGGTGTTCAGCAGGGTTCTGATCATCTTGACACATCCGCCACCCTTGTCTATCACTTTAGGAATCACTACATTTATCCT
Organism: Dugong dugon; assembly: GCA_030035585.1. NCBI lineage: Eukaryota > Metazoa > Chordata > Mammalia > Sirenia > Dugongidae > Dugong > Dugong dugon. The sequence continues at coordinate 162,831,293 of CM057462.1, forward strand.
TTTGGTTTTTATGATATCCCTATACCTCGCCTATCAGGACCTTCTTAGCTTATCCCTACTCATAGATGAAGAAACTGAGGAGCAAGTTAATGCCTATATGTGACATATACAGGAAACCCAGTTCAGGGACCTTTCTGTTTCCTCCTACACAAGGTTGCCAGAGTAAGCATTTCTATGTCTTCTCCTCTGTAGGTAAATAACTGTCAGTGGAATGAGGGAAGAAGTAGAATGAAAATGTACAGTTCCTTCATTTTCTCTTTGCTTAGTACTTTGAGATATATGTGCTGTGTCCAGATTTTTAATTTTGCTTTTCTCCTTTGATTCAGCATTCCTGGATAGGTAGAGAGCACTTCTGTGTGCTTATGTTTCCTTTCTTTCCCTTTTTAGAAATCTATCATAGCTCTCATTTGCTTTTCTCTGGGGTCAAAGATTTGAATGTTTTCTTAGACAACTAACTGGAGAATTAACAAATTCAGAGGGTTCTTACCTCTTTAGTTTAAAAAAAAATGCTTAGGCTAATGGAAACAAAAAGCCACATGAATATCAAATTTACTAGCACCATGGGAGTATTTTTTCCACCTCAGAGAGTGTACTTTACTTCCCTTGGAGTTATTACTTAGGATCCAACACGCCAGTCTTCCTACTTCTACTGGTACACTCATATCTGAGACAGTGCACAAGGGTCACCTTTATAAAGCTTTATTCTCATGACAGCCTCTATTTCTTTTAATATACAAGGATCCAGAGATTCTTGATCTCCTCTTCAAACATATCAAATGATATTTATAGCAAGAGTATGAATATATACATGTGTGTGTGTATAAGTTGGGTTTAAAGGAAATAGATGTAGTATTGACTTGTTTCTATCATTGAAGTTGTCTAATTAGTAATTACATATTGTTGAAAATACCAGTACATTTGATTTATTGAACCTATATGATTTAAGAGCTACTATAGGGATCCAGCCGTAGCCAGTGTGGCAGGTGGTGTAATAGAAGGAAACAGCAACTTGGGGTGTGCGTGTATGTGCGTGCCTGTACCTGTATGTGCATGTGCGTATGCGTGGGTGAATGCCTGTGCATATACGTACATGTGCACATGTGTGTGTGTATGCATGTGTGAGTGTGTGTGTGTAAGAGTGATTTGGGGAAGCGAGGGGACATGAAGGATGACTTTACAGAGGTGGTGACTTTTGAGTAGAGTTGTCAAGATAAGTGAGAGTTTACTAGGTGAACAAAAGGAAGATGGTATTCGAAACAGGAGGAACAGCTCAAGCGAAGTCAAGAAGGGAGGGAGTAGATCGATGCAGACCCTTATTTGCTGCATGGAATGACGGAACCCTTCGGAACTGGGCTTTGTATGACTAATCCTACAGTCCCCTCCATGTGCTCCATTGAGTCTTTGTGTCTTAGCTGAGGGCCTTGGAGACTTGCTGGATAGTGCCCTGTGTCAGCTGATCTTGAGGAAGCTCTGGTTTGGATTTCCTGTTACATTTAAGAGCTCAGGGATACTGCATGTAAGAGCTCCCTGATGTCACCTCTTGGGTGGGAAATGTGGGGTGTGAGGATGGGCCTGGCTTCTATTTCTATGAGCAGTGCTGAGTTCTGTTCTCCTTCCTTAGGTAAGCTGTGCCAGTGGACTGATGCCTGCCTGTCTCATCCCTGTGCAAATGGAAGTTCCTGTACCACTGTGGCCAACCAATTCTCCTGCGAATGCCTCGCAGGCTTCACGGGGCAGAAGTGTGAGACTGATATCAATGAGTGTGACATTCCTGGTCGCTGCCAGCACAGTGGCACCTGCCTCAACCTGCCAGGTTCCTATCAGTGCCAGTGCCCCCAGGGCTTCACAGGACAGCACTGTGACAGCCCCTATGTGCCCTGTGCCCCCTCCCCCTGTGTCAACGGAGGCACCTGCCGGCAAACTGGAGACTTCACTTTTGAGTGCAACTGCCTTCCAGGTAAGGAGCCCCCCGAGTGCCTGTTGTGTGGGGGGGCATACCACCACACAGGAGGAGGGTGGTGGGTGTGGCCAAATTGCTCCATTAGGATGTATCCTTCCCAGCAGGGAAAAGGAGAAGTGAGAATTTTGTGTGGGGTGGGTTGCTGTTGAGGGTGGAGTTTTATGGACTCACTGTGGTTCATAAACTGAGCAGGGGGTAATTTAACATGTCAGGATTTATGATGATGAGTGGCTAGGAAATTGTTTATTGTCCTTTTTGGAGAAACAGTGAGAAATAGGAGAGACAACTCTGGGAAAGGGACAGACAAACTTCTGGAATGGGAAATAACACAATGAGAGTTAGACATAGAAAAAGTTTGTACGTGTGATTTATAAAGTATTTTAAACTGAATTGATGATAATGCCTAGGTGATCAGCTTTCCTGTATGCTTTTGCCCCTGATGGAGTAATAGATTATTTTCCTATCCACCTAAATGCACCCACCTACCTTTTCATGATTGTCTCTGGACTACTGGCCTTCAGAACCTTCTCCCACTGTTCCCTCACTGACTTTGGTGTAACCCTACCCCAACATGAAACTGGAGAAGTTTGAAACAGGGAGAGGCAGGTTCTATTAGTCAATCAGCATTTTCTGATGAACTCTGATAGATTATGAATGACTATGCATGATGCAAGTATTTGCGACACTCTTGACTGATGTAAGTCCCCTACAGCACACATACAACCCAAGATAGAAGGAAACAGAGGAACAATGTATGGAAGCTTGGGTCCCCGTGTTCCAGTAGAGCTGGAGAAAGGAGCAACCCTGGCCAATTCACTTAACTCCATATAAAAATGATGAGGAGGCTGGAAGCCGAGAATTTTGATTGGGAACAGAACATAAGCAGCTGGAGCAGATGAATTACTAAGCAACAAAGATCCTGTTTTTATACAAATATCCTTAGTACAAAAACAAAAGAAGGAAAACTGTAGGGGAGAATAATGTGCTAAGTAAGCATAATTGCCTCAGAAATAAGTTGTTCTAGCTGCAGTTTTTCAGAGGGAATCTTAGTTTCTTGTGTCTTGGATGTGGTTCACATATAGTGGGATTGTATGCTTTATCTTTGGAGAATTAAAGATCACAGGTAGGTCCTTGGTTTAAAATCAAATGGTAATTTATTCATTCCATTCAGTAAAAATTCATTGACTGCTTTCTATGTTCTAGGCACTCTGCTAGGTGCTTGGGGTACAGCTTTACAAGATAGTGTCCCATAATAGAAATGAAAGCTTAATATTAGTTAATGACAAGGCACAAGAACAAACAATTTAATTGTATCTTCAGTTTCTCTTTCAGTAAAGAATAGATAGTGCTGTCATTCTAGATACTAAATAAATGTTTAACTTAATGTTACTATCATCCACATTATCTTGTGGAAAGAATAATTAAGAGATATCTTTCTTCACTCCTTTGTTTGCATTTTAAGGGTTGAAGGAGGAAATAGAAATATAAACAATTTCATTTTGCAAATATTCTAATAGCCTAATATCCTGATTGTCTGATAGTCTGGCTAATAACTGAGGTTAGTGTGATTTATTGTTGGAGGCTAAATGTGTTTTTTAGTTTTAAGAAAATTACTTTTAATAGTTGCCTAGAACAAGTGGTTGATTTGGCAGCAAGATCCTGACCGGAAGTTAGATAAGTCAATAAAGGAAGGACGTTTTTAGCTAGGAGAAAGTGATTATTCACTCCCATAGTCTCTGCATTGTTATCCATTAGCCACGTTAAGAACCTTAGGGAATTCTGAGAGTGTGTCCAGGAAAGTATCTGTCAAACCAGAATAGTGTCTCCTCCTTGAGAGAGGAAATAACCAAGGATTCCGAAGTCAAGAGGTTGCCAGGGTTAGTGGGACAGAGTGAGGAGATCTCGGCTGCCTCTGACGTTCCGCCTGTAATTTAAATCAAAACATTTACTCACAGACAAAGGTGTGTGTGTGTGTGTGTGTGTGTGTGTGTATGTGTGTGTGTGCATGTGCGCGCGTGTGTGTGCGTGTGCGTGTGCGTGTGCGTGTGCGTGTGTGTATGTGTGTGTGTGTGTGTGTTGGGGAGTGGAGTGTGACCGGGGAGGAGATCTGGGAGAAGAGAAAACTAACATTTATTTAATGCCTTTTATGGGTCAGGCATTGTGCCAAGTACTTCTGTATCCATTAGCTCATTTTCACAAAAACCTTGGAGAGAGGTATTATTTTTCGAGATTCCCCAGCTGAAGTAACAGGTTTGGAGACGTTAAGCAATTTACCCAAAGCTGCACAGCTGATACATGATAAGCTGAGTCCTGGAACCCAGGCAGTTTAATTCTGAAACCCTTGCTTTGTGCATCTTGCTGATCTCACAGTACCTCTCCTCTCCTTCCCAAAGGTGCTTTGAAGATGTATGGAACGTTTTGTTAAATGTTTTGAATTCTTTGGGTTAAAAAAAAAAAAAAGATTTACATTATAAGAAAAACCGGATACTCCTAATACTCACAATTTTAATCAAGTGATATTTGTTACATATCAACCTATGTTCTTTAGTGATGTATTCCATGCGGACATTTTAAAAAAAGTTAAGTCAACTAGTTCTTGCTTCATGGGGTCCCATGATCTAAAACAGATGGCATCAGCTTGGACAAATGTATAGAAGGAAATTCAGAAAGAATTCAGAACAATAGATGATGCAGTAACACCGTGAATAAATGTGTGCGCAAACGATTTGTAAGATTTTATGTTCATTGCTCTTAAGTCCCAGTGGAATTTGGAAACTGTTCACTCCGTTTCCACACAGGCAAATAGTGCCTGGAAATGATTTTCTTTAGGGAGATCCTTTTCCTGATGCAGTACTATTCTCCTTGGCCCTCCCTCCATTATTCAAGAGACTAAAATGTTCCTTGAAGTCATAGTCACTCTCTCAGTGTAAATCACATCCTTATTTGAAGAGAACCAGTATTTCACTTCTAAAATTGGGGAAACCAAGTCAGCACAAGGTGAAGTTGCTTGTTAAGATATTGTGCAATTCCCAGTGGCTATTTCCCTCCACATTTCAAGCCTTTGCACTTCTAATTGAGGCCTATCCTGACCACTCCATTTAAAATTGTAACTCCCTCCCACACACATAACCTCAATTCCTGACCCTGATCTACAATTTTTTTCTTTTTCTATAGTGCTTATCATCTTCCTACTATATAATTTGCACCATATAATTTTCTTCATTATGTCAATTGTTTATTGACTGCCTTTTTCAAATTCTGCCTACTCTTACCCTCTCCAAAATGAAAGCTAGGATCTTCGTTCTTTAGTGATATACTCCAAGCACCTAAAATAGTGTCTGGTACATAAAAAAACCAAACCAAACCCACGGCCCTCAAGTAGATTCCATCTCATAGCAACCCTGTAGGACAGAGTAGAACAGTCTCAGACTGCCACGTCTTTCTCCTGAGGAGCGACTAGTGGGTTTGAACTGCCGACCTTTTCATTAGCAGCCAAGCGCTTAACCACTTTGCCACCAGAGCTCCTTCTGGTCAAATATTTGTTGACTGAGTGATCCTAATATCATATAGTATTGAGAATATAACTTTGGTCTTCTCATTTTTCTTCCCGCAATCATGCATGTTAGACCTAGTTTGGCTTGCTCTTTTGAACTTGTATAGTCTAATACTGGGTAAGAAGAAGAACTTGAGGGTCTTTTTTCAACTCTGAGAGTTGGTGAACTCCACATAAATTAGTGATTATATTTAAATAATTAAGTTATAGTTATTCACCTAGCAAAGGGAACTATAGTTACTGTGAGTTGATTTTCATATTATTTTATTTTATATTATTGTAAGGCTCATGGGGAGAGAATTAAAACTGCAAAAATAAATCATCTTTTGTGACATAGAACAAAAGTGTTTCTCCACAAGGGGGAGGAGGAGAGGTATAGAAAAAATTCAAGAGGGAACTTATAAAATCTAACCAAAGAATTGCATTTCATCTTCTTCTTGGATCAGCAATAAAGATACAACCTCCTATTGTGTAGTCCTGAGCAGAAATCTAAGGAGCCCTGGTGGTGTAGTGGTTAAGTGCCCGGCTGCTAACCAAAAGGTTGGCAGTTTGAGTCCGCCAGTCACTCCATGGGAGAAAGATGTGGCAGTCTGCTTCCATAAAGATTACAGCCTTGGGAACCCTATGGGGCAGTTCTGCTCTGTCCTATAGGGTCACTGTGAGTTGCTATGAATTGACTCAATGGCAACAGTTTTTTTTTTTTTTTTTTAAGCAGAAGTCCTGAAGAGTGGTACCCAGGCAGAGAAATTTTAACAGAACAAAATATAGCATGAAAGCAAATGATGAAATCATTCACTCCCAGTATTTTTGAGTTAGGGCCAGCTAATGGGGAGAGATTGAGTTAGGCTGGTCTTGTGTTTGTGGATATTTTAAGGAAGTAGCATAAGTCATCAGAATACAGTGGGCTGTTTAAATCTACCGGTTGTCCCTCGTGAGTTAGCAGCTGGATTGAACAGTCCTCATTGTACTTTCCCTTTTCCTTTCTCTGTCACATCCCTTTATTCCTCTATGTTTTTTTTTTTTTACACTTCATAAAAAGATGTGTTTGGCCTGTCCTCCCAAAACGAAGGTTTATACTTTATAAACCACCTCTACACTTCACAGACTGATTATATTTAATATCCCTGCATCATTAAAATAAAGCTCAAGCACATTTTGTGGCTTTTGTGTCTGCTCTGTTTGCTGAGCTTATGAACTATTAGAAATAATTTCCTCTTGCATTCTCATACATGGGCATGTGACATTCTCTTGGGTATTACACTAATCATAGTTTGGCAGGTTTCTCTGGAGCAGATGCAGAAATGACCATACCGCTTCCTAGGGTGTTTTATTCTAGCCCTGTGAGTTGAGCCCTAAGTCCAGCTTTACTTGGTGTCCCTGGAACTTCTTACTGAGCACCCTTTTGTGCTTAGTGCTGTTGGCCCACGCTGTCACCACAGCTTTCTGTCATCTTCTCCCCCTTCTTTATATAGAGCTTAATCCTTTATGATCTGTCAAAGCGCTTATTTCACTGGAATGTCTTCTATATTCCCTACCTTCATGTGGATTAGAGATCCTTAAAGGGCTTTTAGCACCCTGTGTATACCTCTAGCTCATCACTTATCAAACTGATTGTTTACTTGTTCATCCTCCCCAATAGACACTCTTATTTTAACTGCCCGCCACCCCCACCCCCCATACCCAACACAGTGCCTGGCACAAACTTGGGACTCGATAAATATTTGACAGATGTGTGAACTGGATATAGTAGACAGAGAATTCCTATATTCTACTTCTTTTTTTTTTAATGTCCTGAATTTATTGCTAGTGAATCCTTTATTCATTTCTTTGACTTCTTTGGTGGTAAAGTTAAAAACCAAAGTGGAGCTTATTAGAGAGATTTCAGGGGAGGCAATGGGACAGCAAGCCAGGAGAGCAGTGGGCCTTGGGCCTGCTTAGAGCCCTCATGGAGGTCACTGACCTATTTAGGGCCCAGTCAGAGGATGGAAGAGGTGTGTCAAGAAAACCAGCTGGACAGGGATAGGACTGATTTGCTTCTGTGACAAGCTTCTTTATAGGAAAAAAAAAAAAGGTACCCTTGTATTATTTTGACTTTGTCTAGTTCCTGGTTTTTCCTTCTCTCTTTCATCCCTGTGAGGAGCCCTGGTGCCGCAGTGGTTAAAGCACTTGGCTGCTAATCGAAAAGATGGCAGTTCTAACCCACCAGGCGCTCCACAGGAGAGAGATGTGGCAGTCTGCTTCTGTAAAGATTACAGCCTTGGAAACTCAATGGGGCAGTCCTACTCTGTCCCGTAGGATCATTGTGAGTTGGAATTGACTCGATGGCAGTAGGTTGGGTTTGGTATGGTTCATCCCTGTTCACTGAAGCTTTAACCAGCAGACTTTCAGTGTGGCCTGGGGGAAGCCTGGTCATATCCTCTCATCTTCCCCTTTCCACTCTCCCCTCTGCTCCTCTCCTCCAAGCTGTCAAACCCTCACACCCCCCAGGGTTTGAAAACAAGATGTGGGTGCTCTCTTGGGAGATACTCTTCTCTACGTGGGATGATAAGTTCAAAAGACTTTTCTGCTCCCCACCCTCACTTCGAAGGAGGCCCGGTGGCACACTGGTTAAGTGCTCGGCTGCTAACAGAAAGGTCATCAGTTCAAACCCACCAGCCGCTCCATGGGAGAAAGATGTGGAATTCCGCTTCTGTAAAGATTAAAGCCTTAGAAACCCTATGGGACAGTTCTGCTCTGTCCTACGAGGTCGCTGTGAGTTGGAATTGGCAGTGGGGTTTTTTGGACCCTCAGTGTTATCATTAATCAGTTCATGGCCTCACTATGTGGCCTATAGTTTTATAGCAGCAGTCTTACAATGTTTCTTCTAAGTTTAATTCCTCTCCTTTTGGCCTTTTAAGGACATGAATTGGCTTTAAGCAGTAGACTCCTTATACTGCGGCCCTGTGAGCCTTTGTGAATATGCCACACCCATCCCCACCCACGGGTCCAGAGGCTTGCCTGTTTTCCTTTCTTCTAAAAACTTAAAATATATTTTTAAGAAGTGATTGCACTGTAACTTACTCATATAAGCCTTTTCTTTTCCCTTTGGGTAGACTGTTTCTTGTAAGAATTTGCTCGCTATTTCCAAAAAGAGTTCTGTATCTCTATTTTTAAAACATAAATCCTGTCTTAATTTTGCAGGAAAATTGCTTTGGCCTGAGTTTTCTCAGACATGAGAACTTTTGACTTAAGGTCAGTTTTTCAGACCATTCAAAGGAAACCCTGGGGTCCAGTTAGCATACTTCACTGGAAGTGGAAAAGTCTGCTTTAGAGCCAGCTCCTACCTACTCATCACATCATGCTTGGTGAAGTAGAGGGTCAGCAAATAAGAGGAAAGACCCTCAGTGAGATGGATTGACACAGTGGCTGCAACAATGGGCTCAAACATAACAACAATTGTGAGAATGGTCTGGGACTGGGCATTGTTTCATTGTGTTGTACATGGGGTTGCTATGAGTTAGAACTGACTTGATGGCACCTAACAACAACAGCTTACCTACTAGTCATATAAACTTGGGCCAGTCAGCTATGTAGCCCTCAATTTCCTCATCTGTAACATAAAGGGATTAGAGTAGATAATTTCTAAAGGATGCTGTGATCCCCTTGATATGTAACAATATTAGCTAATATATATAGAACAACTACTATGTGTCAGACACTGTTTTAAATGCTTCCACTCCAACATAGCAGCTTTATTGAGATACAATTCACCATAAAATTCAACCATTTAGACAGTACAGTTTAATGGTTTTTAGCATTTTCACAGAGTTGTACAGCCATCACCACAATCAATTTTAGAACATTTTCATCACCCTCAAAAGAAATCTTGTACCCATTAGCAGTCATGCCCCATTCTCCCTTCCCCATCTCCTGACAACCACTAATCTACTTTCTGTCTCTATGGATTTGCCAGTTCTGGACATTTCATATAAATGGAATCATAAAATAGTGGGTTTTTTCATTTATCATAATGTTTTCAAGGCTTAAATCCATGTTATCGCATGTATCTGTACTTCATTCCTTTTCATGACTGAATGCTATTCTGTTGTAAGGATATACCACATTTTATTTAACCATTTGTCAATTGATGGAGGACATTTGGGTTGTTTCTACTTTTTGACTATTATGAATAATGCTACTGTGAACATTCACTTACGAGTTTTTGTGTGAACATATATTTTCATTTCTCTTAGGTATATATCTATGAGTGAAACTGCTCAGTGATATGGTAACGCTATGTTTCTCCTCTTGAAGAATTACCAAACTGTTTTCCAAAGTGGCTGTGCTGTTTTACATCCCCACCAGCAGTGTATGAGGATTCTAATTTCTCTACATCCTCACCAACATTTGTTATTATCTGTCTTTTTTATTATAGCCATTCTAGTGTATGTGAAGTGATACCTCATTGTTGTTTTGATTTGCATTTCCCTGATGGCTAATGATGTTAAGCATCTTTTCATGTGCTTGTTGCCCATTTGTATATCTTCTTTGGAGAAATGTCTATTTAGATTCTTTGCCCATTTTTAAACTGGATTATTTGTCTTTATAATGTTGAGTTGTAGGACTTCTTTATAGATTGTAGATACAAGTCTCTTAACAGGCATATGATTTGCAAACATTTTCTCCCATTCTGTGAGCTATCTTTTCATTTTCTTGATGGTATCCTTTTAAGCACAAAAGTTTTCAATTTTGATGAAGTTCAATTTATCTATTTTTTCTTTTTTTGGTTGTGCTTTGGGGATCATATCTAAGAAGAGTGGCCTAACCCAAGGTCACAAAGATTTATACCTATGTTTTCTTCTAAGAGTTTTATAATTTTTGCTCTTGTTACATCTAGGTCTTTGATCTATTTTGAGTTAATTTTTGAGTATACTGTAAAGAAGGGGCCCAACTTCATTCTTTTGTGTGTGGCTATTCAGTGATTTCACCACCATTTATTAAATTGGGTATTTTTTTATATCTAACTCATTTAATCTTTGCAACAACCCTATGAAGTAAGTTCTATTAATTCCTCCAATGAGAAAAGAAAGTTTAAATATCTCGCCCACAATCACTCAGCTGTTACATACAAGGCAGAGATTTGAACCTGGAGTTTGGCCCCAGAGACCATGCTTTAAACCACAAATTAACTGTTTCACCTACCTGTCTTCTTACCTACCTAAACCAAAAAAATCAAACTCATTATCACTGAGTGGATTCTGACTCATAACGACCCTATAGCACAGAGTAGAGCTAGCCCATAGGGTTTCCAAGGAGTGGCTAGCAGACTTGAACTGCAGACCTTTTGGTTAGCAGCCATAGCTCTTAACCACTGTGCCGCCAGGGCTCCTCTTACCTACCTACCAACTTATCAACAGAGAAAAACTACCTAAAAAGCAATATAAATCATAAAAAGAAAACATTTTTTTTTAATATGATGTGGTTATGCTGAAATGCTTCTGCTTTCTTAATTTATCTGTGGTTGCTGAATTTAATTAGTTGTAGCCTTGGCTAAATAAAGTCAGAGTCACAGTCTCTACTTCTTATAGCTTGGCTACAGAGGGCTTCCTCTACCCACCCCCACCCCCCACCCTCGCCAACCGTATATAGTCTTATTCTCCAGAGAGATTAAGTTAGGGGAAGGATGACCATCACCACTTCTAGACCACACAGATTCTAGCAGCAGTGGACCAGGACACTCATTTTTCCCCACATTCGCCATGCAGGGACCTATTCTGAAAGCATATTTTTAACTTTCCTAAAGAGTGTCTCCATTGAGAGCTAAAGACTAGGAATAATGCTGCTAGGAACACAGATCTTGATTCAAGTTCTTGTGCTGCTGCTTGGTAGATCTGTAGATTTGGTCTCTATTATAATTAATGTCGAGATTAGAAAATTCAACACTTTCTGGCTCATTAATCTATTCATAAAAGCTTTCATATGATTAAACATAAATATGAATAATATGATAAATTTTTAAAATTCTGAGCTTACAAAATTTTCCACAGCCTTTCTCAAGCTTAGTGATTCATCTGCTTGAAGTGACTGAGTCCTAAGTACCTGGAGAAATACAATTATCTTCAATCATGCTTTCACTTATTCTCATCTTCCATGAAGCAGTTTCCTCTGGTCTCTAGGTAATTTTTTTGGCCATTTGGTTTATACTCATTCACATGATTGCCACTGTGTTCAGAAAAACCAACCGTGTTCCAGATAACACAGTAACTTGTGGTACAGAATGAATAAAGCAAGGTATGATTGATGTCTGTCCCAAACACCAGAATGTAAACGCCACAAAAGTAGGGCCTGTCTCTTTTTACTCACAGTCTCATCCCCAGTGCCTTGGGTAGGATTCAATAAATATTTTGAGTGAGATAGAGGAACCTTAAGGGATATTTTGAGGAGGCCAAATACTTAGTTTGGTCATATACTTTATTTCAAATAGAATGTTCAGTGAACATTCTCTTGTCCTAAAGCTGGATAGTCTTCTGTTTTATTAGCTAAGGGATTTTATTGCAAGGAGGGAGAAGGGAAGAAGCCTAGTATATAAATTGCAGAGGAACACTCTGTGGGCAGTTAGGGTGGAGTTTGGTGTGCTAGTTTCGTTTTTCATAAAAGGGAAAAATGAAGAGGAAGGAAGCAAGGCTATAAATGTAGAGAGGAGCAGGAAGAATTTGAAGTGTTGTTAAGTTTAATGATATTAATGCTACCCCATTTTCATATAGCTTTTTATATTTGTGTAGCACTTCACTCACAACAACTTATAACAACCTATTAAGGTAGAGTGGACAGGTGGAATCAACCTCATTTTACAGATAAGAACACCAATTCAGAGTTTGTGGCTTACTCTGTGTTAAATAGCTGGTAGGTGATGAGGTTGGGACTTGACCCCTATCTTCAGACTTTAAGTTCAGTATTCTTCCTATGCCATCCTCCCACTCCCTCCCCATCCCTACTTAGTTTTGGAGGCCTCCTTGAGCATTCATCCTGGGAAAAATTAAAGGAACTTAAATTTAATTAGGTAATCTTTTATCTGTTCTTCCCATTAGTCTGGGCCTAAACAAATCTGAAAAAAAACCAAACCCATTCCCATAGAGTTGATTCCCACTCATAGCAACCTATAGGACAAAGTAGAACTGCCCCATAGGGTTTCCAAGGCTGTAATCTTTACAGAAGCAGATTGCCACATCTTTCTCCTTAGGAATGGCTGGTGGATTCAAACCACCGACCTTTCAGTTAGCAGCCAAGCACTTAACCACTGTGCCACCAGGGCCCCTATAGAGAAACACCCTGTTTTTCAGAACTAGTGAATATCTGTCTTGAGTAAACGTTTATTTTCACTGGGATTTAATTTCATGAAAACACTTTGACGTTTTTGTGTGGTAACTACGAAGGTATGCCATTGGTATCATGAGTCCCTTTCATTGAGGCCTGAGAAGACAGGGAAGTGGCTCCCCTCCGGCACCCCACTCATATGGTGAGCCCTGGGTTGAGCAGCTGCTGACTACTGAACTGAAATAATGAAGTATGTCTGTTCTGATGGCCATGTCCTTTGGGAGAAGAGCAGGTCACTTCTGTTATGAGAATTCATCACTGCCTTTTATTCTTCTCTTAAACCAGGTTTTGAAGGGAGCACCTGTCAACGGAATATCGATGACTGCCCTAACCACAAGTGTCAGAATGGAGGAGTTTGTGTGGATGGGGTCAATACTTACAACTGCCGCTGCCCTCCTCAGTGGACTGGTACGTGTGGTGTGGCAAATCCCCCAGAGTGAGGCCTGGGTTAGTAACCAGAGGGAGGCTGTTACTGAAGTGGGCACATTTCACAAATTACCTCAGGGCTGCTTTGGGGCCAGTGTGTGAACTGAGCAGAGGTCTCTGTGCAGGATCATTGGATATGTATCTGTAGTGCTAGCTTCATGTGTTTTCATATGTCCACTTGATGAAAGAAACATTCTCACAAGTATTTATTGGGCAGTTACTCTGAACTTGGCACTGCAGTAGGTTTTGTGGCAGATATGAGAGACGGGCATTAGTGGTAGACCCTGAGCTTATTATCTTGGAAAAGCAGCACATTGCCTGGAACACGGTAGATGCTTAGTAAATATTTGAGAGGAAAAGGACATACTTAAATGCCAAAATAAGTTGTACAGACTGTAAAAAGTTCAGAACTTATTGTTTTTTCACAGGTGGAACTCTATCCCATCTTACTGTTTTGTCCTATAATTGGGCGAAGGATTGGGCACGTACTCTTAAAGACATTATCTTTATGATCCCATCCTGTGTATCTACTTTTTTCTTTCTTATATCCCTTTGTGCACATACAATAAAAACAGACTTTTCTGCTTCTTATGTTAGGAAAGTAATTGCTTAATTTTATAACCTCTTGGAGATTTCTGAACTTGGCTTAGGCGGGTTGTTCACTTTTTTTTGAAAGTTAAGTGATTTTATGCAGACATTTGTTTCCAATTCCTTCTTCCCTCCCTCCCTCCCTCCCGCCCTCCTTCCCTCCCTCCCTCCGTCCCTCCCTCCCTCCCTTCCTCCTTCCCTCCCTTCCTTTATATCTATCTATCAGAAGTAGAGACAACAGTTGGTTAAGTGATTAATAACTGAGCCTTTTTGAGAGAGATTGGTTGACTTAATGTGGAAACCCAAGAAGCAAGCAAGTTAATCTTACAAGGAAGAGACTGCAGTACCTGTGATGGACTGTGCCCAGCCAAGAAGTTTTGATGTTGGATTGCAAACATTACTACCTTATATTCTTTAGTCTCTGAATTGCTTTTCCTTATCTGTAGCATCTAATTATTTAGAGTGCTCTAGAGCTGTAGATTATGAATAGAAAAAAGAAAAAAGGGGGTTTGAACCTTTAACAATGTGATTTCCTAGAAGGGCACAGTCTTTCTGCTTTTAATCCTCAAACTGTCTTTTTAAATACTTTCCCACTGGATTTCCCTAGAATTGGACTTTCCCTAGAATTCTTCATGATATCTTGATTCTAGGACTTCACTCATGTTTTGTCTTCTCTCTAGCTTTTGCCATTTCTGTGGTAGATTTTTCAGAGGCCTTTTTTCTTTTTTAACTTAAAAAAAAAGTACTGTGAACTTAATTACATGACAAACAATAGCTGGAAAGATTTTAATTTTTTCTCTTCTTAATGATCCTCACAGTGATATTGGGCAGGATAAGATACTTCTTAGGGACTTGACCCCATTCTAATCGCTCCCTTACCCTGTGAGAGAGCAGCTCTGTGTGGTATTAAGTTTCTGATGCCAATGAAGATTAAACAGTTTTGTAATTTTGTTGCTGATTTTTCTCTGATACCACACTCAAGTTTCCTGCTTTGGTATTAATTTGGAAGGTCCAAGCTTGGGGGAAATGCTTCTCAGTGAAATGCTATTTTACCAAAATTTCTTGTCCCAGATGTTTCATAAATGACTCTTTTCTATCGAAGTCCATATAAAAGGTTTCCTTCTCCGTGTGTTTTTATGCTTTCCAGAAAGGGCGGCAGAAATAATGGATAAGTTAGCTGTGGCAGTATCTATTTCTTTTGATCTGCTGTCTGTCATTTAGAGTGACCCTCAGTCTTTGGTTTCCCACCACGTTTTCTTCCTCTTTTTCATTCATTCCAGTTCTTTGATTTCTGATGACAAGCCTAGTTATTTTGCCCTCCCTGTCAGCAACAGGATAAAGATTCTTCCTCTGTCTTCTGAAGCCTGTCGTGGCCTTAGTCCTGTCTGTTCCTCTGGTCTGTTCTCTTACACCCAACTGTACTTTATATTTCAGCAGTAAGAACTACCTTCAGTTGTCCTATATCTACCTTGTGTTGTTTCACATCCCATGTCTTCATTCATATGTTCCTTTTTTCTAGATTTCCTTTCTTCACTCCTCCCCATTTTCCTCATCATTTTTTGCCTGCCTGATTCAGATCAGGTGGTTACCTCTTTCAGGAAGCCTTCTGTGACCTCTCTTCAGGCTGAACTGAGTGTTCTCCTTCTGGTCTCCCTGGGTATCCTGTGCATCCCTCTGTGATAGTGCTCATTACGATTATATTGACATCATTACATGCTGGTTATGAGGGAGGAACTGAGTTATAGGGTGGTTGCACCATGGAGGACAGCTGTTACTAGCACCCTTTTACACACTTTTGTTCTTGGTGGCATGTTACGGAAATGTTCATCGCACCCATTCTGAGGAGAAAAGCCGACAAAGTTTTGTGTCACAGGGCTCCTATTTCTAATGATATTAGAGTTCTTCGTTCAGAGTTGTATTTTCTACTTTTCACAAATTAAAGAAATAAATGGAATTGGGAAACTGGGAGTTAACTAACATTTACTGAGCACCTAAATACTATGCTAATTTCTATGTTTCATTTCTTGCTATCTTTACGATAACTGTATTAGGGGTTGTTGTTGGTAGTGACCCCATGTACATTGGAACAAAACACTGCCCGGTCCTGCAATATCCTTTTTACAGATGGTAATGCATATTCAGAAGGGTTAAATCATTTGCCCAAGGTACATAGTAGTTGGGCTAGGCTTCGAATCTAGGTTTGTTGACGCTCCAAATCTTGCTCAGATCAGTGCCCTGGGTTCACGCCTAGGGCAGACTCTGTAAGTTGTTGTTTTTTTGTTTATTTGTTTTTGTTTTTTAGGACTTTGGGACTTTTTTTACAGACTGGAAGTTCAATTTATAATTTTAATTTCTAAGATTTGGTAATTTACTCTTTGTGTTTTTCCTTTTAAGAATTTGGCTAGTTACTTTGAGGTTAGAAGTTAATATTATGTGAACATTTTATATTCAAACTGGTAATGTTTTCACTATACCCAAGAGCCTTAATACAACTTTATTCAGAATTCAGTTTATATTTTACAGCTGTAGAGTTGAAGCATGACTTGTTTGGCCCAGCTTTTGACAAAATAGAAAAGGAGGGACTGGAGTAGGCTATTAGGAGAGGAAATAAAATTGCCAGCTATCTGAAAAAGAATGAGTGGGATTATATAGCTGAAAAACCTTGTTATTAATTTGAACTAAATGGAGATTTGGGAGTTTACCACTGTTTTAATGAGAAAGCCTGGTAGGTATGGTTTTGTTTCATAAGTGTACATACATGGAAGGCTTGGTCTTTTGTAGCAAGTTCTGGACTTTAGGATGACCAGAAATTTTTCCAGCTCTAGTCATGGTTTAATTTTAGGCAACTAAGTCAGCTTATTATTATTTTTTGTTTTATTCATAAAGCTTTATTTTCTGTCCATGTGTCTAAGTTACCTAGTGCTGCTGTAACAGAAATGCCACAAATGAGGGGCTTTAACAAACAGAAATTTATTTTCTCAAAGTTTAGGAGGCCAGAAGTCCGAATTCAGAGTGCTGGCTCTAGGGGAAGGTGTTCTGTCTCTGTTGGCTCTGGAGGAAGGTCTTTGTCTCTTCAGCTTCTGCTTTCTGGTTCCTTGGAGATCTCCGTGTGTCTTGGCATCTACGTTACCCCATCTCTGCTCCTAGTTTGATTGTTTAATCTCTTTATATCTCAAAAGAGATTGACTTCAAGATACACCCTCCACTAATCCTCCCTATTAGCATAACATCCCAAATGGAATTATAACCAGAGTCATAGAGGTTAGGATTTACAACACATATTTGGGTGGGTGGGGGGGCACACTTCAATCCGTAACACCATGGAACTAATGTCTCTAGGTACTTTACTGAGTATTAGGAGAATAAATGGCAGTCCTTATTTATTCATGCTAAGTACTCTAGAGCCATGCTGTTCGGTATGGTCACCACTAGTCACATATTGCTACTGAGTATCTGAAATGTGGCTGGTCTGAATGTACTATAACTATAAAATACCTGATTTCAAAGGCATGCTATGAAAAAAAAAGTAAAATATCTTATAATGTTTTTAAATATTGACTAGATAGTAAAATGATAATATTTTGATCCATTGGGGTTATTAAATAAAGTATAAAATTAATTTTGTCTGTTTTTTTTTATTTTTTTTAAGTGACTACTAGAAAATTTAAAATCACATATGTGGTTCTCATTATATTTCTATTAGTACTATAGATGCAAAGGTGTTTTGCATGTACTACCATTGCTGCCACTATGTAGGAACATCTTCTCTGACCCCAAGTGGTTGAGGGATGGACTTGTATCCATCCATAGAGGGGGCCTTGTATTGGTATCCCTGGAAGAGAGCGTGCTAGCCTTGTTCTGGTATGGTTCCCCATCAGATATGGCCAGAACTGTGTTGTAGCCCAGCTCAGAGCCTTTTTACCTGGCATGGCTGTCCAGAATAGTGTTAGTTTGTGTCTTCAGAAGTTACCATTCTTCTGGACTACCTTAAACTCAGATGGAAAATAGAAAGTGGTGAAGGAGGGGGTGGTGCAGTGGGTAGATCGTTTGTTTTCTTCTTTATAGGAGTCTTGTCTTAGAGATCAGTCTGAATAGCTGGATATGCCTTTAGGAAATGGAAGTATACCCAAGGATTTGCTGGAGACTGAGCATAAATGTCTTTATTATACCGTGTTTGGCCCTAGGCCATCTTATCAGAGAAGTTCTGCTCTGGCAGATTAACCATTTTAGGAAAAAAAAGAAAAGAAGTTTTACAGGGACTCAAATTAATTAGAGCAGTGTAGGTTAATGTTTTGTCTACATATATGATTATTTGAATTTTCTTTTTAAAGGTTCATTTCCTTCAGAATTAAAGTTGACTCTAAGCTCAACTTAAAAATTCTTCTCTGTGGCAGATTTTGGTTTGGGTTCACTCCTAGGGCAGATGTGATTTATTTTCCTGTGCTTGTTATTAATACAGAAATGTAATTTCAGTTTGGGCTTGGAATAGTGCTCTGGGACACTAAGCAGAGGTGAACAATGGAAGTTAGGTTAACATGAGTCGAATAAAACTGACCACATTTTCTCTCAGCTCTCCTTCATAGAATGATGAGCCTGAAGAGTTTGTTAGAATTCCCACTGCTGTTGCTGTCAGTTGCTCCAGTTTCAGTTTAAAAAATTGTTTTTGGCATGAATCAACAAACACATACTGCCAGAGGTGGTGCATGAGCTCCTTGTATCTGGGAATGAAATCATTTCATGGTGGTTTTTTTTTTTTTAAGCTGCTTGGTCAATAAGTGTATTTATCTGAAAAATCTTCATAGAAAATTGTTGTTTGGTTTATCTCTCAGCAGCCCGCTCCTGAGCTCTGAGAAAGTTTGCCTTCTTCTGAGCTACCCGATCTTTCTTCTGGGCAAGAGACATTTTGGGACAATTCCGCCTCTTCTTTTTAACATCTTTCTTAGTCTTCTTCTCATAAAATGGATTCTCTGATATAGCAGCACGTGCTTTCCTATACATCTCCTCCATCATATCTAGAGTTACATTGTTCTTTGTGTATTGATAATTGTTTCTTCATCTTCTTCCATTAGGTAATGCATATAATCTACAACGTTTTGACCCATGATGTGTTTCCAATGTGCTTCTGCATTGAATTCCTCGCTTTCTAAATCATAACCAGGGGATTGTTTGGTACTGTGACAGATAGACAAGCCTTTGTCCACAGCTCCGTTCAAAGCCCCAAAAACATAATTTCCCATGGTACTTCTGGCAGGGCCTGCATGCAAGTAGCAGGTGTAGGTGCCAGATTGACCATCAGTGCTTTCTACACTGTGTTCATCTCTGGTTACCTCCATTTGGCCTTCGTAGATCTTGTCCATGCCAAACCTAATGAGAAGCCTGTGGGCCAGAAGCAGGCCAGTACAATATACCGCAGCATAATTTGTCAGGCCGACTTTCACACCATACTTTGGAGGTTCGTGAGCATAACCTGCGCAGGCTACCATATCCCCTTCTATATGGGTATAAGCAATCTGGCAGATGATATCTCTGTTGGTTACATGACTGTCATCCTGTATTTGGGTGTATTGTATTTATTTTTATTGTGGATTAGAAAACATTTCCAAGCATAAAATCAGTTTTACCCTCTCGTGTTTTCTAAATTTCACTTGGTATCTCTTGAAGTAGGTCTTGTCCTTGACAACTTTAACAAACCCCATTGTGTGGAACAGAGACCTGCAGGTCCAGCAACTCTACGGGGCATGAAAAGTCATGGTGGTATTTTTATTTTGAACTAGATGTCCCCCTTTCAGTCCAGCCTTAACTGATGTTATGGATTGAATTATGTCCCCCAAAAATATGTCCTGTAAATCCTAACCTCTATGCCTATGGTTATAATTACATTTGGGAATGTGTTGTGTTTGTTACGTTAATGAGGCAGGATTAGTGTAGGGTATATCTTGAGTATCTTGAATCAGTCTCTTCTGAGATATAAAAGAGATTAAGCAAGCTAAGAAACAGAGATGAGGGAAGAAAGATGCCAAGCCACATGAAGATTATTCAAAAGCAGAAGCTCAGAAGAGACAAGGACCTGCCTCCAGAGCCATCAGAGAAAGCCTTCCCCTAGAGCCGGCCCCCTGATTTTGGACTTCTGGCCTCCTAAACTTTGAGAAGACAAATTTCTGTTTGTTAAAGCCACCCATTTGTGGTATTTCTGTTACAGCAGCACTAGATAACTAAGACAATTGGTGACAAGGTGTTCTTCAGGATGAGGCTTTTCTTACAACCACTTTTCTGTGTTTTTAAGACTATTGGGATGTAGCTTTTGGGCTTAGAATGGAAACTATTTAACTGTATCTGGGGATGCAGAAATATTCTCATTTATGTTTTGCAGGGGGGAATGAGAAAATGAATCTCACATTTCAATTTCTTTGCTGTCAGCTTGATTGTATAGACTCAATAATAGGCCTGTTCTCTGGAATTCTGTTTCCCCATCCTAGTTTCCAATTTGCTATTAGTTGGGCAGGCGGCCAGAGTGCTAACCTGAAGCACCCTCATTCCAGAGATCCCAGAGCTGATAAGTGGCCGTGTTGGTGGGAACAGGGCTGATTGGATAGAATAGCCCATAAAATGCAAGAGGTGAGACTGAGGGTCTTTCCTGCCCTTGTGGTCCATGACTTAGTGTCTAGCTTTGGCTATATTCCAGGCAAGATCCAGTTTAACTTCATGACTTTTCTAGCCCCCATGAGATGGTTGTAAGTAGCTTCAATAACAGATATTTATTGAACAACTATTACATCCAACATACTATCTGTAATGCTAGATGCTATAGGAGACACAAAGAAGCCAAATATTAATTCCTGCCTTTAAAGGGTGATCAAACTCATTAGGGAGAAATAAGAAAGTCTACACATAACCCCAATAGGTTGTAGAAAGTATGTATTAATGTGAGTTTGAAAGCAGCGTGGATAAGAATTGGGGGCCATCTAAGTACTTGATGGGGTGAGGTGGGAGATTGAGAGGAGTTAACTTTTATTTTGAATCTGAATAATGGGAGTAAGTAGGGATTATTGACAGAGATAGAGAAGTAGGGTAGAGATGATGGTGAGTTGGGAGTGAGTTTTCCAAGTGAAAAACATTCAGCAGTAAAATGCAGGAGCTCAGAATAGAGGTAGGGGCTAGAGATTCAGATTTCGAGTCTTTTTCAGTTGCCATGGGAATGTATCATGTTTGTAAGGGAAAGTATGTGGACTGAGAAGAACAAAAGGTTTGGACCTGAATTGTGAGAAATGTCCACACATAAGAGAATGGATCCCAAGAATGATGATCCAAAGAATGAAGGTGATGAAAGGAGACGTATGAGAGGTGGCAAGAGAGCTTTACATTATAGCATCACAGAGTCAAAAGGATACATTTTAAGATTATGCCCTTTATATGTACACAATGGAATGCTATGCAATGCTGAAGCCGCGAAACATAACATGGAGGAATCTGAAGGGCATTATGCTGAGTGAATTTAGTCAGTCACAGAAGGACAAATGTTTCATAAGACCACTATTATAAGAACTCAAGAAAAGGTTTAAACACAGAAGAAAACATTCTTTGATGGTTATGAGGGTGGGGAGGGAGGGTGAGGGTTATTCACTAACTAGACAGTAGATAGAATTATCTTAGGTGAAGGAAAGGACAGCACACACTACAGGGGAAGTCAGCACAACTGGACTAAACCAAAGCTAAGAAGTTTCTTGAATACAGTCAGACACTTTGAGGGACAGAGTAGCAGGGGCAGGGGTCTGGGGACCATGCTTTCAGGGGACATCTAGGTCAGTTGGCATAACAAAGTTTATTAAGAAAATGTTCCACATCCTACTTTGGTGAGTGGCGTCTGGGGTCTTAAAAGCTTGCAAGCGGCCATCTGAGATGCATCAGTTGGTCCCAACCACCTGGAGTAAAGGAATGAAGAACACCAAAGACAGAAGGAAAGTCTTAGCCCAAGAGACAGAAAGGGCTACATAAACCAGAGACTTCATGAGCCTGAGACCAGAAGAACTAGATGGTGTCCGGCTACCACCAATGACCACCCTGACAGGGAACACAACAGAGAGTCCCTGATGGAGCAGGAGAAAAGTGTGGGGCAGAACTCAAATTCTAGTAAAAAGACTAGACTTAATAGTATGACTGAGACTGGAGGAACCCCGGAAAGCGTGGCCCCTGGATTCTCTATCAGCCCAGAACTAAAACAATTTCCGAGGCCAACTCTTCAGACAAAGATTGGACTGGACTGTGGGACATAAAATGATACTTGTGAAGAGTGTGCTTCTTAGCTCAAGTAGATACATGAGACTAAACCGGCAGCTTCTGTCCGGAGGTGAGATGAGAGGGCAGAGGGGGTTAGGAGCTGGTTGAATGGACATAGGAAATTAGGGGTAGGAAGAAAGAGCGTGCTGTCACAGTATGGGGAGAGCAGTTAGGGTCACATAACAATGTATGTATAAATTTTTGTATGAGACTAACTTGAAATATAAACTTTCACTTAAACTACAACAATAAACATCAACAACAAAAAGATTGTGCCATTTACTCAACTGTACATGCATGCCTCTGTTGTAGCACCAATAATATTTCGCTGCTCTTACTGGTTTATGTGCTTAGCTTGCCCAAGAAGCTGTCTTTAGCCTCTTGAGGATCAGAACATTGTCATATTTATTTTGGCATTCCTAGGACTGATTTTAACAAAAGATAGTTATTGAGTGAATGACAGGAGACTCAAATGATAAGAATGAGACCAATGAAAAGTTAATCAGATTTTGGAGGTCATTAGAAATTTTCTAAAATGCAATTTCAGTACAAAGGAGGGAAGGAGGCCAGATGGCAGGGAGTTAAAGAGAAAAGTGGGTTTTGAGGAGGGGGAACAGTGCCTGGGTATTGATCATTTGTTCAAGACTTTTGTACAGCGAAAATAAGAAGAGAGATACAGGTCACTAGCTATAGAGGACAGAAACTTTGTTCATATGACTAACCGAAGAGTCTTGGAGAGATTAGGAGTTAAGGTTGCTTGAAGCAAATTGGCTAATAAACTGGGTTATTTGGGAAGGGTTTACTTAAAAAAGTTTTGATGGGGAATAAATTAGGCATAAAGGAATGGGAATGGAAAGGATGGGGAAATTATACTCTGAGACTGGAAGTACTAAATTTAATCTTAGAGCTGGAATAATGAGCATCAAGTAATAAGGTCCAGAATGTGAGAGTGCTTGTGATGTGGATGGATGTGGAGGTCTGCAGAGTTGAGGAAAGTAAGAACTCTTGGCTCAGATGACCTTACTGGTCCTCAACCGAGATATTGATTTCATGGGAGACAGAAGAGGAAAGAATAAGAACATAAGCCATTATGCTCAAGTTATTCAAGAAAGTGGGAAATTGGTCCATGAGGACAACCATTAGAGGTGGTGAGGATTTATATTGTTGTGTTTAATGTTTTTTATTTTAAAAGGAATGCATGTTTAGAAGTATTTGGACTTGAATCTGTTTCTCTAACTACTAGTGTCAAAAATGAAACTGTATATCGATTTCCTCCTACGTAAGATGAGGAATTGGTTTACTGTTACTTCTCATTCGTTTTTCCTTCACACCCTAGATTTTGTGTATATAATCTTGGATTTAATAATCCATATTATGATAATATTGTTATTTATTTTAAAATAGTTTGCTGCTTCTTTCAGAAATTACTCTTGATATTACACCATTTTTTAATTCAATTTCCAGTATTTAGACTTAGTTCTATATGTAACTCTTTTGGGCTAACCAGCAGTACATTTATATCACAACTTTCTCATTCCTGAGTTCTTTCTTTTGATTTATTTTTCAGTCAAGTAAGTATATCTTTGAGTAATTTTTTTCTGGAAAGGGTATATGTTGGCATATTTTCTGAGCTCCTGGCTATTTGAAAAATCTCTTTTAATTTCATTGCCTTCATGCACAAGTGACATACATTCTATGCCTAGCTTTGATTACATTCCAAGTAGTATCTAGTATAATTTTATGACTTTCCAGGTTCCCACAGAATGGTTATAAATAGCTTCAAAAAGAGATATTTATGAAACAATTAACTATTATATCCAACACATATTCCTGGATGCAATAGAGACCCAAAGAAGAAAAAGATTCAGTTTCTGCCTAGGTATTGAATTCTTGAGTCACAGCTTAATCTCATTAAGTACCTAAACATTGTTCCTTTGCTTTCTGAGGTGAGAATTATAGGGAAATCCAGTGTCAGAGTGGTGTTTCTTCTTTTATGATAGGTATCTTGTTTTATTTTTTCTCCCGTCTTTAACCAATATTTGTCAAGGTATATTCTCTTTTTATTATTTTTTTCTCCCAGTGCTTTTTGAGTCCTTTGTAGACTTGGGTCTATCTTCAACTCAGAAAAGAGTATATTTTTCATTTGTTTTAGTGTCTTCAGGAACTATTATCTTTACACTGGGTCTTTACATTAGCAGTTCTTTCTTCCTCATAACTAAAATCTCTCTCAATATTTTAATCTGCTTGTTTTTTCCTTTGCATTTTACTGGAGTTTCTTAAGCTTTTCCTTCATACCACTGACTTACTTTTCTACCCTGTCGGTTCTATCATCTATAGCTTCCAATCCTGATTTTTATTTGGATTGCATTCTTATTTTTTTATAATGTTTCCTCATCTCATCTAGTTCCTTTCTATTTCTGCCTGCCTCTCAGCCAGCTCACCAGAGTCTGATGTCCTAGATCATTTTTCATCTCTTTACAGAACCTACAAGTGTCTAAATTTTTTCAGAGCACAGAATGAATTCTTTCTAAATTTTATTCATTTCTGCAAGTGAACATTATTCACAAGCATGTTTTTTATCTACATCTTAAGTGGTATGTTTCCCTCTTTTATGTTGCAGAATCTTTTAACAGGCCCCATGTCGGTCTTTTTCGCTTTACTCAATCTGCGTAGAGTCGCTGCTTGCCCATAAATAGGGTAGTTGATTCCCTTTGAATCCCTTTACTCTCAACCTGGCTGCAGTTAGACTTTTTTCTTCCAGTGAGGTAAGGGGCTCTTTTATGTAAACTGGTTTAACAGCCCAGCAGCCTGAAGGAAGTGGGGCCAGAGCCAGAGTGTGGGCTTCCTAGCAAGGGGACTGAAGCTTGGCCCCACTTTCTTCTCTGTGTGGAGAAGCCTCTGTGTCAGGGGCCAGTTTTCTGAATGCCCAGCCTTGTCCCAGCCTCCATGGCTCTCTGTACTGTGGTTGAGCCTGGTTGCTCTTTGGTGCTGTGGCATCTGGGATCCACCCCAGATGTACCACAGCCTTTCTTGTTGCTATAGCAGCCACAGGAGTGCTGGGACTCCCCAGCACTTTAAATTGCTGTTGACCTGCAGGGGTGAAATGGAGTTCACTGCATTCTCCCCACTGCAGCCAGACTGGGTTTTCTGAAACACAGATCCAATCGTGTTGTTTCTTTGCTTAAAACGCTTCAGTGGGTCCCCCTTGTCTTTTGGGTAGAATTTCAAGGCTCTGCATATAACTCCCTCTCCATTCACATCTCTCTCCACTCCCCTGATGCAAACTTTATAATGGAACCACCTGATTTTTTTTTCATTGCCTCAAATGAGCCATGCTTTCTGATTTATTCAAGCCTGTACATATACACTCCCTTCTTCCTGAAATACTCCCCACACTCCCACCCCCACCACTACACGTGCTGTTACACATATACACACTTTTTATACAACTTGGCTGACTCCTCCGGGGTATCTCACAGACTTTAACTTACAAGTTCCTTTCTCAAGTTTTTCTCTGTTCCTCCTACTCTGCGTTCCCAAGGCAAGATGTACTATCTCTGTTAAAACATGGATCACCCTGCATTATAATTGTTGATTTGGTTGGGAAACCCTTATTTCTCTGCACATTCCTCAGGGTAGATGCCATGACTCTTTTGTTCACCATTATAATTCCAGTGTGTATAGCTCAGGGCCTGGCATATAATATATGCATTTCTTTTGAATGAATGAATGTTAATATTAAATTTTCCAGTTGTTCCTGACCTGACCTCACCCTTACAAATTCTGGACTCTTAGTTGGTTCTGTCAGATTCCCACCTCCTTACCTCCTCGAGATGCTTTAGTATCTTTCTTTAGTTTGGACAAAGTTTGTTCTACATCTGTAAAACTATACTAATTGTATGTGAAGATTACGTTTGTCATTCAATGTAAAGCATTTATCACAGTGTCTGATTCCTCAAGTTAACAATAAATATATTTTTACTGTCTGACTTGAAAGTCAGTAGTGAAGATTTAAAGAAATGATTTAAATTTCAAAGGAAGACTGAGAGAGAGGATGTCTTGCTAGAAGTGGCATTGGAGAATGAAGAGAAAATCGATCTTTTCTCCCCTTAATTTTATGCAGATGGGTAGCATTTGGGAGAGGAGGATGACAGGGCCTCTATAGGAGAGGGCTGGCTGGGATAATGTCTTGAGGGAAGACTTAGGTTTCCGTTAAAGTAGGAAACCATAGTAGGCCCACCATAATGTAGAGTTACCTTGGGACATAGTTGAAGGATGGGCAAGAGGCAAGGTGAGTCTGGGTGTGGTAGAAATGAAATGTAGTTGAGCAGCTAAGGAAGGGGAGTAGGATGAAAAGTTTGTGTACTGACTGGTAGATAAGTGGGTAATAGGAAGTTTTGGAGGATGAATGAACAGAATAGAGACATTCTTCAGAGCTGTGAGAGAGGTGAGTTGAAAGATTATTATTATTTTGGGATTAGTATGACTTAAGTAAGAGAAGTCTAGATAAACATTCATTTAACAAATATTTATTGAGCACTTCTCAATAAATATTATTAGCTGGGCACTGTGGTAAGTTCTGGGAATTCAGTGGTGAGCTAAACAGTTACCACTCATTTCTTCATGGAACTTAGAGTCTAGTGAGGGACACAGACAGTACCCATATGATTATCTGTAAAACTTTGAACTGTAATATGTGTCTTGAAGAAAAAGTAGAGGGTATTATGAGAGCATATTAACAGGCAGAACGAATTGAGTTTGGGGTAGGCAAGTGAGGGCACTTTGTGAAAATGACATCAGCTGTGGACAGTGAGTAAAATTAGTTAGGGGAAAGGTAGGGGTAAGAGTGTTCCAGGCACAGGGAACATATGCAGAGAGCCTGAGGAGGGGGAAGGAATGTGATCATTTTGAGAAACGAAGAAAGGCCAGAGTGGCTGGAACTAGTGGTGTTTCAAGGGGAAAGACTGGCAAGGTAGGCAGAAAACATGGATAGCATTTAGAAACTTATCCTAAATGTAATGGAAGTCATCAAAGGGTTTTGAACAGACAAGCAGCATAACCCACTTCACATGCTGAGATCATTCTGGCAGGTGTTTAGAAAATATATTGATGGGGATGCAGGAAAACCAGTTAAGAGGCTTTTGAGGAGTCCAGAAAAAGATGATGGTGTCTAGGATTGGTGGTGGGGGCATTCACTGAGATTGCCATGTGTACCTTTACGTGTATCCTCCCACCCCTGCATTTTTCACTGAGCTGCCTCTCCACCTCCCGGCCACATGCACACATCTGTGTGCTTGCACATGTGTGCACACACACATTCTCTCACTAAGCAAACTGTAGACTCATGTGTATACAGAACGGTTTAACTAGCATCACTCCCACTAGGTTGTAGAACAGTCAAGTTCTCAGGTCTTTAGCTCCAATAGAGGAATAGAAAATACCCTGTATATAGAGGAGAAGATTTTGTAGAATAGAGTTGTAAGAGCACTCTGTTATGATATGGAAAGATATGAAACTCCAGAACTCAGGAGCTTGAGTGACTGGTGGGAAGGATATATCAGAGACTGAATTCTCTTTATTTAACCAGGAAAAGGGGATAGCAGGGTCAGGGCAAGGGCCAGCCAAGCTCATTTTTTATATGTTTCTCGTGTAGGGATTGTTGTTGCAATGAGAGCTGACCCTTAACATGGCCACTGAAGTGATAAAACTTTTTCCCACAGACTTCACAGTTGAGAGATGACTAAGAAGAGTGAGGACATCTTCAAGGAGTGCTAAGGCTCAGTGATCATTGGTTTTTTGTGGGGGTTTTGTTCCTCCTCTCCCAATCAGTTTCTTGTACCTTATGAGAGACATAAGGAGGTGTTTGTATCCCAATGTGTACCTCATAAATGGTGTGTTCAGTGGTCCACGGTTCACTTGGCTAGAGCTTAAGGCTAATGAGGCCCAGGTCATGGTTTCCATTTCACTACAGACCTGTTATGTCTGCTCTGTTATATTTATTGCCCATAATCTTACTCAATCATCCTGTGGTTTTAAGACCATAAGATGGGACAATAAGAAAAGATCAGCACGAAACTGTCCATACTCTTGCAAAAACATTACAGGTTATTGTTTTTAATGCAGATTAATGGTGGATTAGTAGTGTTATCATCATCTGTAGTGCTACAGAACCATCTTCCTCTTCCCCTACTTTGCTCAATCCTGCCTTGTGTCTCAACGGTCAGCTCAGATTCCCCTTCCTCATTTTGAAGACTTACTTAATCTGCAGTGACTTCACACCCTCAAAGTCCTTTTTTGCACTTAATGATTTTCATCTCTAATTCTTCTAATTCTTCTCCCACCTAGCTGTACAAACTTGGAGAAGTCACTGTACCTCTCTGAGTCCTAGTGTCCTCATCTGTAAAATGAGCATATTGAACTAGATACTCTCTAAGATCTAGTCCACCACTGTACACCAAGTGTCTAGTACAGCCTGGCATGTATACTGAGGTGAATGATAGACACAGTTCCTGCCCTCATGGAGTTTAGAGTCTAACAGGGACACAGAGTATAAAGGGTAAACAAATACATTTAAAATGACATTTTATGATAAATGCCAGGATGGGATTGAGTGGAATAGATGCAGTGATGGAGAATAATGGGGGAGATGTATTTGGAAATCTACTTAGATTATAAGGGAGGTCTGAAGGGTGAGAAGTAACTAGCCATATGAGTAAGAGGGGAAAGAATGTTCCAGGTAGAGAGAACAGCATATGCAGAGGTACTGAGGTAGGAAAGAAGGTTTGAGGAACCACCAGAAACCATTGTGGCTGAAACAAAATGCCTGAAGGAGGAGTGGAGCTAGGTAAGATTGGCGATAAAGGAGTTCATGCAGGATACTATAAGCTATGGAAAGTAGTTGGAACTTTATTTGAAGTGGAATGAGAAGGAATTGGAAGATTTTAAGCAGGGAACAATATTATCTGATTTATACCTTGAACATATTTCTCTGGCTACTGTGTAGATAATAGATTGAAGAGAGGAGAGGGTGGAAGTGGGACATCCAATAATGTGGCTATTGCAGTAGTTAGGGGAGAGATCTCGATTGCCTAGACAAATTTGGTGGCAGGGGAAATGGAAAGAAATAGACGGATGTGAGATATATTTAAAAGGCAAAAATGATTGGCCAGAAGACTGTCAGCAGCTACGTGTGACTCTCAGTGTTTAAGGTGTCGATCAGCCAAGGATTTGGTAGTGTGGCATTTCATACCAGGTTAGTCCAGACTCATGATGGCAATAAAGAAGATAGTTTTTAAAAACAAGTTATTTCCTTTCTCTTTTTGCATATAGGAAATGGCAAGGGCCTAAATAGCCCACTGCCTTAGACCGGATGTTAAATGGCAGTAGCCTACAGTCTCTGGCAGGTGGAAATTACTAAGAGGAATAATTGATGCCCTCAAAAACCTGCCCAGCTGAGCTTTGTGCAACATATTTTGGAAGTTCACCAGCACAGCTTGTGTGTTGACAAAGATGATGATGCATGCTGAGACTTGTTTAAACAAAAGAGTTGGTAGCTTGGTGGGGTGTGGAAACAACACAGCTCTACCTTTTTACCAGAAGGCTTTTATATGCTAGGTAGCCCATAACTTAGCTCTGCCTCTTCCTCTTGCTACCAACGTTTACTTCTAGTCCCTCCTGTATGATATTGGCAGACTAATCTTCAAACACAGCTTTGATCATGTCTTACCCCACTCATGAACCTACAATCACTCTCCTTTGCTTTTTGTGTCAAGTTCCAAATTCATATTCAAATTCAAAGCTTGAAACAACCCCCAGCCTTTTCTCCTTTTAAGCCTTAATGCCAAGAATGCATCCCATTTATTCCGTTATCTTCAAGACCTAACCATATGTCCCTCAGTAAGCCTTCTCCTTCCAGCCCATGGTGGTGCTTTCTTGGCATGGAGTACTGGCAAATGCCAGATGACCCTAGACAATACACCTGACCACTATGGATGGTCACCAGAACTTTTCCTATCCTAATATCTAGTGACCTTCTGCTTTTATTGCATTCTACCACACATGTTCTTAAATTGTCTTAAGACCCTAAGATCAGGGACATAGTCTATAGTTCTTGTGTATCACATCCAGGACTGGGTGCTTTACTGTGCTGCTGTGGAAGGAGCATTCGAGTCGGAGTCAGATTGATCTGGGTTTGAATGACAGCATTCTCACTTACTAGCTTTATGACCTTGGGAAAGCTATTTAACCTTTCTAAGCCTTAGGTTTCTTTTTTTTAGGCTCCTGCATTTGTTTCCTCCTGTGCCAAGAGGGTGGTGACATGAAGGAAGTGCAGTATCTTAGCAGGCATTGCACTGGGAATTTTGGAATAAGCAATTGTGGCCTTCCTGGTTACTACTTTCTACATTCTGAATTTAAGAACTGGTTGATAGAAGTGGAATTAGGAAGGAAAAAAAAATCTGACAGAAATGAGGCTAGGAGGAATGATGTTCAGGAGAAATGTATTGAACTCAGAGAAGGATTAGCCATCCTGTAGAAAATTACTTATAAGCCAGTCATGTCTTGACTCACTGGATTTCATGTCTCTAACGAACAGTGTCTAACAGATATAGTGTCGTAAGGTATTCAGTGAAGGTATCTAACCTTCAAAAATCCGTCTTGTTCAAAAAATTGTGAACTATACCCAAAAGTACATTTTATTTTTGGATAGTAGGTTGCAGTCATGAGTTTTCCCAGTAATCTGATCATGTGAGTTGTGATTTTCATCTTCACCTTCTCACCCTGTCCACTTCCCATGCTTCTGTGCACTTGGGAAAACAGACATACAGAGATGGTGTGATGGTCAGATTCACCTCGCAAGTCTTTGTTAAGAATTTTAGAGTCAGGCAGCTCCAGTGTTCAAGTCCCAGCTCTTCTGCACTCACTGCCTTACAGTGAACAAGTTGTTTTACCTCTCTGAGCCTGTTTCCTCAACTGTAAATGAGATCATTTTTATGATAGCCCCAATACCTGGTTCATAGTAGACAATCGGTAACTATTAGTTTCCTTTTCCTAAAAATGCCAATTTCCATTCCAAGGATTGGTTTATTACTTACTGTGTCTTACTACAATATATAAGTGTCTAGGTATTATAAGAAAGGCATACAAAATATTTTTAAACACACAATGTCTTATACTCAGAATTATCACAGAGCCAGTCAAAAAGAAAAATGACATCTAATTACTCATGTTCAGAAAGTCAGTTTGTTTTGGGGACAGCATAGATTCTTTAGCATACATCCAAGAGACAAGAATCTAAGCAATTTTCCATGTTACAGGAACTCTTCACCTATTTCTTGGTCATGTTTTCGTTTCTAAATCCCACCTTCATCCTAATGACACAGCTGTTTTTATTCTGAGGCAGCATTTCAGCTAGCACAGTAAGGGAGCAAAGTTTTCGATAATAAGTGATATCATCTGCCCTGGGGGAGATGATTGCCCAAGTGTCTGCTTCTGAGACTCCATTTAGTCACCAACTCACTCACTCACTCTCTCGCTTGCTTACTCATTCACTCTATATTAGTTAATGTTCTTGACTGTAACTGACAGAAACCCAACACAAATTAGCATAACTAAAAAGAGAAACCTATTGCAAAGGACATCTCTCAGAATGGCTGAGCCACTGAATGAGCTCAGGAGCAGTTGGGCTTCAGGAACAACTAGAACCAGAAACTTGAATGCCACCAGGGCTCTATTTTTCTCTACTTTGTACATCTGATTCATCCTTGTCACTTTCTATGCAGGCTGGCCAAAGTCACTAGTCTAAAATGAGTGCCTAGTCTAAAAATTTGAGAAAGAGACATAGTGATACAGCTTGGATCAGATGCTCATTTGGGTTCAGTCAGTTGGAACCAGGAGGACGAGATCATGTAAAAACATGGTGGTTCTTTCAGGGATTATATGAATGAAATGGAGTGAAGGAAGAGCACAGAAAAGGGTTGCTGGGCAGAGAGTTCCAGAGATGCCCACACACCCATCCAGTCATCTTAGGCTATGAGCTCTTGGCTGGAAATACAAAGAAAATCCCTGAACAGAGGTTGCTTGCAGCCAAGTGATAGGAGATGGATGTGCAAGCAAAGAAGTGCAGTAGAGTGTCGCCAGTTCCATAATCCTGTATATACAGGTTAGGAGTACAGTAAACATGGTCACTTGGGTTAAATCAAACACAGCTAGCTTCTGCCAGCAATGATGGCTACATAGCCAGGCACATTGTAGACCTTCCACAACTACCTGAGCCAGCTGAATTGTTGTTAGTTATTCTGGGGACTAGAGATAGCCTTGGCATTTTCTAAGGAGAAACATCATGTGTTTTTTCATTAAGAGGACTCTTCATCAGAATGCCTTTTTGAATTATTTGTTGAGTTATTTTTAAGGAGGAAGAATGAAGGACGCCCTGAAGTTTTGGAGTTTTAGCACCTTGTCAAGTTTTAGAGAATTCAGATTATCTGAATTTTAGTTCCCTTTGATAGCTGTCTAAACTGGTTTTTCAAAGGCTTCCAATGAGGCCAATTCATCGACTTGTTTTACAGCTCAGGTGGTTTGACACTAAACTTCTTGTTAATAAAAAATTCCTTGGTTGAAGTCCTACTCTTGTTCCTTGTCATGAGACCCAAGCCTTTTCCTTAGTTCTCCATCCTCTGCTATAGCAGTGACCTGAAGCATATCCATGGGTGGTCTCATGTTTATCGTCCTTCAGTTTTCTCCTTTTCAGGTAGAGCAAACCTATCCTTTCCACATCTCCTGTTATATTGGGTGGGCTTTCTGTGTCTTGTTCCACAAATGCACATCCTTGAAGATTGCTCCACTCTCATGGTTCTTGGCTTTGCCTTTTACATCCATGTTTTACCAGAATTTTTCATTGTCCTTATTCTCTTCTCTCTATCCTTGTTTGATGTAACATTTTTCTTTATTAAACCTTTTATTTTGAGATAATTATAGATGCACATGGAGATGTAAGAAATAACACAGAGAGGCCCTGCATGCCCTTTTTCCAGTTTCCCCCAGTGGTGACATCTTGCACAACTATCCTACAATATTACAACCATTGATACAGTCAAGGTACAGAACAGGTACTGTGACATTTTGACACATAGATTCCTTCTCATTATTCTTTTCCTTATCCGTCTCTTAGACTCTTTTCTCGTTGCTCTTCTCATTCATATATTCATTGCCCCAGGCGTTTAACTGTGTCAAGGTTCCTACAGGTTTTATATTCTCTTTGATATGTTGTCTAAATTCTCATGTTGTCAGTTTCTCACGGTGGCAACTTGTATTCTTCTGTAAATTACTAGCCTGGAATAAATATCATTTGGATGGCTTAAGGCCGCCTTAAAATTCCACAATGGCCTGGTCTTCTGTGAGCTCTACTGTGCCTCAGTTTAAGGCAAGTCACATGATGGCGAAGAGTGTGTAGGGGCTGATGTGGTCCTAATCCTTTGAGACTTAAGAACCCTAATCAGGCATTTCCCCCCAAAAGGACAATTCTGCACTGAAGATGTAGATGAGTGTCTTCTACAACCCAATGCCTGTCAGAATGGGGGCACCTGTACCAACCGCAATGGAGGCTATGGGTGCGTGTGTGTTAATGGCTGGAGTGGAGATGACTGCAGCGAGAACATCGATGACTGTGCCTTTGCCTCCTGCACTCCAGGCTCCACCTGCATTGACCGTGTGGCCTCCTTCTCTTGCATGTGCCCAGAAGGAAAGGCAGGTAAGGACAGCAGAAGGACAGAGTTGGGGATCAGGGGAAGGGTGGGTGAGTGTTCAGGAGTTCTTTTCTTTCATCCTAATATCAGTGTTCTTTGAATTACCGTCTTTAGGAATACGTCACTCAAAGACTGTTCCTCTGGAAATGTAATCTGCAAGCCAAAGTGCTACGAGTTAGTCTTCTTCCTTAGGACTTTCCAACTCTATGTACCTCAGTTTTTCATTCCAAAAAAAGAAAGTAACTATGGTCTTTGGAGGTATCTGTTGACCTCCTTGAGTGCTCAGGCTGAAAAGCACCTCAGAAATTAAGACGACTAATAACTGGATTCAGGTACTTCAATTTAAAAAAGAAATAATCCATTTTCTCAGAAGGAGTTGGCAGGAGAGAAGTATCTAAGTGCATTCCAGCCCTCAATGTCTATGGAAAAATTCCTGTATGGGAGGATTTTTACAGACTACAAAGTTAACATTAACATCACTCCAGCCTCTGTCAGTCTAACAGCTTCTAGTTCTAGGAATAGGAAAGCAATGAAGGGAGGAATGTGATGGAAGAATATAGCTTAAGTTGAGAGAACGTTCTGTCCAGAAGTTTTGAAATGTTCTTACACCTATGTCTTTCCAAAAGCCGCACCTCCAGCTTTGTGGAAGAAGCATTAGTTACCTGTTCTTAAGCTAATTGCAGACTGGAAAATCCAGTTCCCTTGTAAACTAGGCAGAACACAGGGCCTGGTAATGTCTTCAGAGTCCTGAGGGCACCAGAGCCAGGAATGTTGATACTATAAAAAGGCTGCTTTTGGAATGTCTGACTATGTTCAGC
Source organism: Dugong dugon (assembly GCA_030035585.1). Taxonomy (NCBI): domain Eukaryota; kingdom Metazoa; phylum Chordata; class Mammalia; order Sirenia; family Dugongidae; genus Dugong; species Dugong dugon. The sequence continues at coordinate 162,866,006 of CM057462.1, forward strand.
TGCTTTTTTCTTTTGAGAATGGTGAAATGCTGATGGCCCTGGACTCATCAGGCAGCATGATTTTTTTTTTCTGCACTGAAACCAGCTTTATTTAAATTGTCTTTCCAATTTCCAGTTTATAAAAAAGGCGATATAAGGAATCAAATGCCAAACTCCCAACCTGGTCACAGCTGAATGATACTTTTGTCCTATGTATTTTCGTATTTTTCTCTTAAATGAATTTGGAAGTTGGATAACCCATGAAAAAGGAAACAAAACAAACTTGAAAAGTAATTTTTAAAATGTATTAAAAGCAGTGTATTAAAAATTCTTTTCAAATTTCTTGACTCAGTGTTGTGCATTGGGGCCAGGAGGAAAGTAGAATTATAGCATATTAATCTTTTTACCTGTTTTCATTTTTTTTAAGTGATCATTCATGATTTGGTATCAGAATCTCCAAACAATTTAAAAGTCACGTCAAAGGGTTGAGAGATAATTTGTAATTAGATGGCTCTTAAATGCTGGAAATTCTGGTCTCTTCAAGATGCCTGAAATAGTTTTGTGAATAAGAGACAGAGCTTAGTGAATAAAGAAAACAAGTATGAGAAGGGGCTTTATACAAATACTCATCTTTGTAAGTGAGGCTGAACTGTGTGGACAACTACTTTTGCCTGCAGTCCAGTGGCCTAGAAGAGTGTTTGATGGCCACCTTCTTTCTTCCCATTCATTCATACATTCAACTAATATTTACAGAAAAGAAACTAGGTTCCTGAGTTTTACCCCAACAATAGCAATAACAAGAAAAGGGCCCTTGAGAGCATACTCTACACACAAGAAAAGTCTGCAAGCCAGAGCAAAAATGGATTTCTCAAAGCTTGGGAGAAAGAAGGGAAGCAGCATCTGAGGTGATTCCAGTGTCTTACCTCCCTCAGGCAGCATGATTTTGGAGAAATAGGGTTGCCAGAAAAAAAAAATATAGGATGTCTGCAACATTTGTGATACACTTATGCTAAAAAGAATTTGTTGTTTATCTGAAATTCAAACTGAAATAGACATCCTCTGTTTTTATTTTCTAAATCTGGCAACCGTATCAGGAGAATACCTCCAGTTTCCTGTCTCCTCATTCTCATTTTCTAGCCTGTAGGTGTCTCTCCCTGTGCACAGAGGTCTAACTGAGAGATCAAGGCAGGGCACTAGGGTAGTCTGCAGCAGCTGGTTGCTTTGCTGATGGTTGCAGACTCCCCTAAGGTAGGGTCAGACAAAGGAGAAGTTGCATCTGAATCTCTGTGTTGTATTTTGGTCAGCTGATCATGAGATTTTTTTCCTTCCCTGTGAAAGAGAAAACTCTTTTCAAAGTGAGGGACATTTTCTCTTCTTTGCCCTAACATGCAACAGGTCTCTTGTGTCATCTGGATGATGCATGCATCAGCAATCCTTGCCACAAGGGGGCTCTGTGTGATACCAACCCCTTGAACGGGCAGTATATTTGCACCTGCCCACAAGGCTACAAAGGCGCTGATTGTACAGAAGATGTGGATGAGTGTGCCATGGGTGAGTATACAGACCCTTTTCCTACTCATTGTGATATGTGTTGAGGTTAGCAATCATTTAAATGTAAGCACATTTTACTGTACCTGTTGCCATCGAGTCAATTCCAACTCATAGCAACCCTATACGACAGAGTAGAACTGTGCCATAGGGTTTCCAAGGAGTAGCTGGTGGATTCGAACTGCCGATCTTTTGGTTAGCAGCCATAGCTTTTAACCACTGCACCACCAGCGCTCCCACGTTTTACTATACTACCATATTAAACCCAAACACCAGGTCTGTCCTGTTACATGCCACTGTTTACAGCTAACTTTTTCAGCATAACCATATATTCCATTCTGGGAGTTGAAATATATGAATGGTCTGTACTTGACTCTTAATATAAAGCACTCCCTCAGCGACAGTTTGGTCAAAAGAAGTGCAGAGATGTATGAGATGAGATTGCCCTAGTCTCATTTTTGTTTTTTTAAATCAGAGAAGGAAATAGGAAGTTAAGAACTAGATCACTAAGGGACTGGCCCTAGTGCTATAAACATCAGACCCACTTCTGTAGTCCACATTTGTTGAAACTGTATCAAGAGCTTTGATCCCAGTAATTGGTGCCTGTGTATTCTAGCCAACAGCAACCCATGTGAGCACGCAGGAAAATGTGTGAATACAGATGGCGCCTTCCACTGTGAATGTCTGAAGGGCTATGCAGGGCCTCGTTGTGAGATGGACATCAATGAGTGCCATTCAGACCCGTGCCAGAATGATGCCACCTGCTTGGATAAGATTGGAGGATTCACATGTCTGTGCATGCCAGGTAAGTGGGTCCATCCATGCCTACAGAGAACGGACTGTACTACACTTCCCTTAGGTGGAACACTCAATATACTGTAGCAATTCCACTAGCTTTGAAAGCATTCCCCTTGAGAATGGGAACCAAACAAGGATGCCCTTTATCGCCACTTTTATTCAACATTGTGTTGGAGGTCCTAGCCAGAGCAGTTAGGCTAGAAAAAGAAATAAAGGGCATCCAGATTGGTAGGGAAGGAGTCAAAGTATCTTTGTTTGCAGATGATATGATCTTATGCACAGAAAACCCCAAAGAATCCACAAGAAAACTACTGGACCTAATAGAAGATTTCAACAAGTATCAGGGTACAAGATAAACATACAAAAATCAGTTGGATTCTATTACACCAACAAAGAGAACGTCGAAGAGGAAATCACGAAATCAATACCATTTACAATAGCCCCCAAGAAGATAAAATACTTAGGAATAAATCTAACCAGAGACGTAAAAGATCTATACAGTGAAGACTACAAGACACTACTGCAAGAAACCAAAAGAGACCTGCATAAGTAGAAAAACATACCGTGCTCGTGGGTAGGTAGACTCAACATTGTGAAAATGTCAGTTCTACCCAAAGCGATCTACATAAACAATGTAATCCAATCCAAATTCTACTGGCATTTTTTAAGGAGATGGAGAAACAAATCACCAACTTCATATGGAAAGGGAAGAGACTCCAAATAAGTAAAGCATTACTCAAGAAGAAGAACAAAGTGGGGGCCTCACTCACACTACCTGATTTTAAAACCTGTTATACCACCACAGTAGACAAAACAGCCTGATACTGGTACAACAACAGATACATAGACCAGTGGAACAGAATTGAGAATCCAGACATAAGTTCATCCACCTATGAGCAGCTGATATTTGACAAAGGCCCAAAGTTCGTTAATTGGGGAAAAGACAGTCTCTTTAACAAACGATGCTGGCATAACTGGATATCCATCTGCAAAGAACTGAAACAGGACCCATACTTCACACCATGCACAAAAACTAACTCAAGATGGATCAAAGACTTAAATATAAAATTGAAAACGTTAAAGATCCTGGAAGAAAAAATAGGGACAATGCTAGGAGCCATAATACATGACATAAACACAATATGAACTATAAGTAATAATGCACAAGCACCAGAAGACACACCAGATAAATGAGAGCTCCTAAAAATCAAACACTTATGCTCATCAAAAGACTTCACCAAAAGAGTAAAAAGACAACCTCCAGAATGGGAAAAAATTTTTGGCTACGACAAATCCAATCAGCATCTAATCTCTGAAATCTACAAGATACTACAAAACCTCAACAACAAAAAAATAAATAACCTAACTAAAAAATGGACAAAGGATATGAACAGGCACTTTGCCAAAGAAGATATTCAGGTGGCTAACAGACACATGAAGCAATGCTCACGATCATTTAGCCATTAGAGAAATGCAGATCAAAACTACAATGAGATATCATCTCACCCCAACAAGGCTAGCATTAATCCAAAAAACACAAAACAATAAATGCTGGAGAGGTTGTGGAGAGACTGGAACACTTATACACTGTTGGTGGGAATGTAGAATGGTACAACCACTTTGAAAATTGATTTGGCACTTCTTTAAAAAGCTAGACTAGAAGTACCATACGATCCAGCTATCCCACTCCTTGGAATATATCCTAGAGAAATAAGAGCCGTCACACAAATAGATATATGCACACCCATGTTCACTGCAGCACTGTTCACAGTAGCAAAAAGATGGAAACAACCTAGGTGCCCATCAACAGATGAATGGATAAACAAATTATGGTATATCCACACAATGGAATACTACGCAACGATAAAGAACGATGAATCCATGAAACATCTTATAACATGGAGGAAGCTGGAGGTCATTATGCTGAGTGAATTTAGTCAGTCACAGAAGGACAAATATTGTATAAGACCACTATTATAAGAACTCAAGAAAAGGTTTAAACACAGAAGAAAACATTCTTTGATGGTTAGGAGGATGGGGAGGGAGGGGGAGGGTTATTTACTAACTAGATAGTAGATAAGAATTATCTTAGGTGAAGGGAAGGATAGCACACACTACAGGGGAAGTCAGCACAACTGGACTAAACCAAAGCTAAGAAGTTTCCTGAATACAGTCAAACACTTTGAGGGACAGAGTAGCAGGGGTATCTGGGGACCATGCTTTCAGAGGACATCTAGGTCAATCGGCATAACAAAGCTTATTAAGAAAATGTTTTACATCCTACTTTGGTGAGTGGCGCCTGGGGTCTTAAAAGCTTGCAAGTGGCCATCTAAGATGCATCAATTGGTCCCAACCACCTGGAGTGAAAGAAAAATGCCAAAGACACAAGGGAAGTAGTAGCCCAAGAGACAGAAAGAGCCACATAAACCAGAGACTTCATCAGCCTGAGACCAGAAGAACTAGATGGTGCCCGGCTACCACCGATGACTGCTGACAGGGAGCACAACAGAGAGTCCCTGATGGAGGAGGAGAAAGGTGGGGTGCAGAATTCCAATTCCAGTAAAAAGACCAGATTTAATGGTGTGACTGAGACTGGAGGAACCCTGGAAAACATGGCCCCCAGATTCTCTATCAGCCCAGAACTTAAATAATTTCTGGGGCCAACTCTTCAGACAGTGATTGGACTAGACTGTGGGACATAAAGTGATACTCGTGAGGAGTGTGCCTTTTAGCTCAAGTAGATACAAGAGACTAAACGGGCAGCTTTTGTCCGAAGGTGAGATGGGAAGGCAGAGAGGGTTAGGAGCTGGTTGAATGGACACGGGGAATCGGGTGGAAAGGAGGAGTGTGCTGTCACAGTAAAGGGAGAACAATTAGGGTCACATAACAATGTACGTTTTAATTTTTGTATGGGAGACTAACTTGAAATGTAAACTTCATTTAGACTACAACAATTAAAAAAAAAAAAAAAAGAGTAAGGTGTTGGTGGAATTTTTAGAGCCATGTAGGTAAAATTAGGCAAGCCCAGTACGTGAAATCCAGATATGTGAACAGAAAATTTTAGAAGTGATTGTTTTTTACTCAAGTATTCTTTGATAAAGGGTGTGCCATAAGAATCCTTTATATAGCAAGCACTCCCAATTCTCTGATATATTAAAAATGCCATACCATTCAATTTATTGAAATTATTTTATCCACAATTATATAGGCTCTTGGCAGTTATCCAAAGTGAGGCACATGCTCAGTTGTATTTTGGAGCTCTTCTGCAGAGACTATTTCTTGAGTCCTCAGAGGACATGGCTGGCTATGGCTGCTCTGCCTAGTTAAGGATCCAGCCCCTCTAACCTTTGAAAGGCACCCTGACCTTGACCTGTACCCTAAGAGCAACAGCAGCTCAGGCTCTGCTGGTCTTTGGGAACATAGAGTGGAGACACTTTGTGACCTGGCACTGTCTTGAAAGCATGGATCAGTCACAGAGAATGTGAAACAGTCTTAGTTTGCATGCTAGGTCTTACCAGTCTCTTTGGAGGTAACTCGTTCCCCCCTTCACAGTGACATGGTTCTCTCACATTAATCCCCGTTCTCTCTGATGCTTAGAGTAACTATTTCCTATCATTGTAGAGTCCTCTCTCCCTTTGCAGAAATGTTCCTGCTTGTAAAGGATGTAGCCGTTTTTGAAAATGTGTGCCTTTCTTGGCTCTGTTTCCCATTTCTAAGCCACTTGTGTGGTCCACTTTGTTCAGGTTTCAAAGGTGTGCATTGTGAATTGGAGATAAATGAATGTCAGAGCAACCCTTGTGTGAACAATGGGCAGTGTGTGGATAAAGTCAATCGCTTTCAGTGTCTGTGTCCGCCTGGTAAGTGCCCACCACCTGCCCCTGTTTTCTTTTAAAGCCCAAAGCCTACTGGTCGCAAGGGAGGGAGGAAGGAGAGAATGTGTGTGGGCTGAACATGAGGAAATCATTAAACTGAGTACTTCATGATAGGAGTGTGTGTGTAAAGATGGGGAATTTGTTTTAGTTAGTGTATCTTCTAAATCCTTTGTGGTCAGAAGTCCAAGTCTGTTCTTGAATGGCCCATGACCTCTCTGTCTGTGTGTATTTCAGAAAGCTCATAGCTCACAGAAGCCTTAGTAGTAGCCTATTCAGGATTTTAACTTTTTTCCCCATGGGTCATGTTCCTGAAGCCCCTCTATGAGACTATTGTTTTTAGACATTTCACCCATGGGCCCAGAAACAGACAACACAAGTCAGTTTCTTCCAAAGAAAGCTCTGGAAGCTTTCCTTCCCAAAGCTATTGTTGAAGACATACCAAATTGTCTGCCTTATACTATATATAGCCTCTCATTTCTTCAAAGAAGTTTCCAGTTGCTTCTCAAGCTGCACTTACTTGCTCAAGGGCTTCCCCTATAACATTTCAGTCCCTCCTTGCTCCGGCTGGAAGCGAAATCTATGCCAGGAAGAAACAGTGGTAGAAATACAGTACAGGTGTCTTTGATGCCCCTGAGGTTCACTCAGTTATTTCAGTTACCTTCTGGGGAGAAGGATTCTCTTTATTGCTGACCCATTGGTATAAGCCCTGCTGGTAACCTAACCCAACCCTTCTTTGACATCATTCTTATATTAAAGGAACACATAGGATAATCCTTTGAAATGTGTCACTGATGTGCCTTTTTAAGGTTTCACTGGGCCAGTTTGCCAGATTGATATTGATGACTGTTCCAGTACTCCATGTCTGAATGGGGCAAAGTGTATCGATCACCCAAATGGATATGAATGCCAGTGTGCCACAGGTAGGTTTCTTCTCACTTTTCTTTCCCCTGGTAGGCCCACCTGAACAAAAGTAGGATGATAGTGCTCGGCTGGCTGCTCTCCCAGGCCCGTCCACTAACAGGAGCTGCTCTGTGTTCATGAGAGGGCCTCTTCCAGCAGATTTTCTGCTGCTCTCACTGTTTCCTTCTACACCATCTGCCTCTTTATCCACCACAGTGGTGACCTGGCCTGGTTATTTCAACTTGGTGCCCATATCTTTCTGGGACAGAGTTTGGCAATGGTGAGTTTCCAGCTGGCTTGACTCACTCCTTTGGGAAAGATAAGAATTCCAGTTAAAGCTGTTTTTCACTGAGGCTTCTCAGCAGGAGGCTTGTCTCTGTGTTTCTTGAAGCAAGTGACTGAAGAAAGACTGAGAAATTTAAGGGCCAGTTGTGTGAAGTGCAGAGGTTTCCTATATAAAAGACAACTAATGCTATTGAGAGGTGTGTAACTGACAGGACAGACAGCTCTAACTGGGAACGTTTGGGTCCACTTTGCTGACTTCTGCTACTTGTTCACAAATATTCTGTATTTTTGATCTGTGGCCCCATTTCTCACTTGGGAAGTGGATTTGAACGAGCGCAACATCCCCTACTACACATTTGCTTCTGTAGAGGCCTGTATTCTAGAGAGTAGCTAGACTTTAAATAATTAGTAGAAAAGGTGAATTCTCTGTTTCTTTTTTTCTCTTACTGCTTGAGACATAAAAGAAGTTATGAATATAATTCAAAACATCTTATTTTAAAAAAATGGATTCTTAAAGTATTGTAAGTTATCGCATGCATGGTTTCTTTCTGATCACAGGAAAGCAAACTTAGAAAAACCAATGCAGAGAGTTAATATTTCTTTAGTATCAGAGCACTATGATCTATCACACCTGCTTAGACTAAGCCATCTTAGTTAATACACTCAACTTCCTTCTCTTTTCATAAACTATTGGCTCTGGATGAGAAAGTTCCAGTATTTTGTCTTCCACTGGCCAAATTCTTCTTATGAAGGGTAAGCATCACTGGAAAGATTAAGGATCTTAAACTGATGTTTAAAAAAGAAGAGAGGCCTGTTGGTGCCTTTTAGGAAGAGGTTTAATGTTGGTCCATTGAAGCCTCGAAGGAAAGAACTCTTTTTCTTTTTCTTTCTTTTTTTTTTATTTATGCTTTAAGTGAAAGTTTACAGTTCAGGTCAGTTTCTCATGTAAAAATTTTATACACACATTTCTATGTGACCCTAGCTGCTCTCCCTATAATGTGACAGCATACTCCTCCTTTCCACCCAATTTCCTGTGTCAATTCAACCAGCTCCTGTCCCTTTTTGCCTTCTTATCTCACCTTCGGACAGGAGCTGCCCATTTAGTCTCCTGTATCTACTTGAGTTAAGAAGCACTCTCTTCATGAGTATCATTTTATGTCCCATAGTCCAGTCTAATCTTTGTCTGAAGAGTTGGCTTCAGGAATGGTTTCAGTTCCTGGCTAACGGAGTCTTGGAGCCATGTCTTCTGGGGTCCCTCCAGTCTCAGTCAGACCATCAAGTCTGGTCTTTTTACTAGAATTTGATTATTTCTGCACCACACTTTTCTCCTGCTCTGTCAGGGACTCTCTGTTGTATTCCCTGTCAGGGTGGTCATTGGTGGTAGCTGGGCACCATCTAGTTCTTCTGGTCTCAGGCTGATGGAGTCTCTAGTTTACGTGACACTTTCTGTATCTTAGGCTAATATTTTCCTTGTCTCTTTGGTGTTCTTCATCCTTCTTTGCTCCACATGGGTTGGGACCAATTGATGCATCTTAGACGGTGGCTCGCCAGCTTTTAAGACCCCAGACGCAACTTACCAAAGTGGGATACAGAACATTTTCTTAATAAGCTTTGTTATGCCAATTGACCTAGATGTCCCCTGAAACCATGATCCCCAGACCCCTGCCCCTGCTACTCTGTCCCTTGAAGTGTTTGTTTGTATTCAGGAAACTTCCTAGCTTTTGGTTTAGTCCAGTTGTGCTGGCTTCTCCTATATTGTGTGTTGTCCAGGAAGGAACTCTTATTTGTTCCTTTCCCTTTTAAATGCTCGTAACTCTTTCATTCATTTTATTGAACAAGTATTTATTAAAAACCTGCTATATGTGCATACCACTGTGAGAGAGGTTGAGAGGAATATAGAAAAGTTCTCTGTTCTTCATAGTTAGAATCAGGAAGATAAGATCCACAAAAGCATTAGTGCAGTACCTATAGGCTGGGTTTAGGCAGAAAGGGATACGGTGGTAAACATATAAAGGAAAAATATTGAGAGCTATTACCCACTATAATTCAATAAGAAATGAAGATGCATTAATCAGTCAGAAAGTAATTTGAATTGTACAGATTTGATTTGTAAAACTTTATTCGTAACTTTTCAGGCTTGCCTTATGAATCGGTGCAAATAGCTAGTTTCAATTGCTCATTATTAAATACTGTTAACAGTATCAGTTGTTTAAGACGTGGGATGTGTATAGTGAATGGATGTAGCTACATTTTTGTTTTGATGTGGAGTATCTGCCTTGGTTTTATGACTCTTTCGTAAAATCCCTTCCAAAGGTTTCACTGGTGTGTTGTGTGAGGAGAACATAGACAACTGTGACCCTGATCCTTGCCACCATGGCCACTGCCAGGATGGTATTGATTCTTACACCTGCATCTGCAGTCCCGGATACATGGGCGCCATCTGCAGTGACCAGATTGATGAATGCTACAGCAGCCCTTGCCTGAATGACGGTCGCTGCATCGACCTGGTAAATGGCTACCAGTGCAACTGCCAGCCAGGCACGTCAGGTAAGCCTGCTCTGTTTGTTTTCACTGTTTCTCAAAAACAATTTGCATAGATGTCTCAGACTTTCTTGGCATACTCTCAGATACCTGAAAAAGAGTCCTGATTCTGAGAAGCACAGCCAAAGCCACAGCTACAAATATCTCAGAAGCAGAAGACCCCATCCAGTTAAGAGGTTAGGGACAAGAGCTTTGCAAAGCTGATGATTTTGTACATATGTGTTGTTTTTTTTTAAAGGAGGCATATCACTTCAAAAAATTGAAATTATTATTTAAAATTAAAAAACCCTCTTGGCTTTGTGGCTTGATTAGATTTTCTTTTTTCTTTAACCCCCACCCCAGATTAATGAAGTTTCTTCTTCCTTCCTTCTTTCCTTCCTTCCTCCCTCCCTCCCTTCTCCAATCGTCTCTTCTTTAAGTAGTCTCTTCTTTGATTCAGAGTCCAGTTCCTTTAATGTGACACTTTTCTTCTGCCATTTGTCTCTGGTGATGCCTAAGGCAGCTTTGGGAGGTTCTAAAGGAGGGAAGTTACTTTACAGCATGGCACAGTAGTTCATAAACTAGAATACAGAGCCGCCATTTCCCATCCCCACAGTTCATTGCCGTTCCCTGACCCCGGTTGAATGACCGATTGTCAGTTGTGAGGGCATGCTGCTCCTTTTTGGGGGAATGTTCAATTGTTTTCTTAGGCAGCAGCATTTCACAGGTTTTACTGGATTCTGTTTTACTTATTAGATGAATAATTATTTGTCACAAGTGTGGTTACTATTTCTTAGATCAAAGGAAAATGTATTAGTGGAAGATTAACCAATATGTGCCTTTGTTAGGAGGGAACCTTCCGATACAAGGGAGTGATTTATTGGGAACACATTCAGGACTTAAGGAAAATGGCCTGTGTAGGGGGCAAAGGTGGGGGAGGTGGTTAGATGCCCTCATTTTATTTTGTTAATTCCAAACCCATTTCTTCAAACTTGTCAAAGGCCCTGGTCTTCATCCAGCACCTCATACATGCCAAGTTTGAAAACAAAGTCCTTTTTGAGTTGCTCAAGCATATGAAAAACATCCCATGCCTTCACAGCTAAAAATGCCATCCCCCACCCTACGTTTAGATAACTCACTGAAAGGGCTGAATAGATCTTTGTGAAACCTTCCAAAAGCAATTTGCTTCTGGGCTGGTCCTCAGACATGAGAAATTACAGTCCGAAAAGAAATTGGAGAGATTTACAAGCAGTTCAATGGATGCCTTTAGAATGGAAGGGCTGTTTTAGGCTTTGCTATCGTTCCCATTATAACAAACATACTGGAAAGCTGGGTGAGTGGTGGGTTGGCAAGGACTTTGTTTTCTCTGGGATTATATCATCATGCCAGGATGTATCAGGTGTGTCCGCTGGGGAGGACAAGAGGGCAGGGTATAAATAACTGTCACTGAGAAAGGCAAGAAGTAAATATGAGTGGTGTGCAGGCAGCATGGAGAAGGAAGGTCTGAGTCTCTCAGAAAGCTGCCAAACCTGTTTCTGAAGCTGTTTGGAGAATTAAAGCAAAGAGATGCAGAAGACATAAAGAAATGTCAATCTGTAATGGGGGAAGAATGAGCTGTCATGTTCTAGGGGCTTGGGTGAAAGCGTCCATTAAATGAATCATTATGAATACACTCTTGCATTCTAGAGTAAGAATCCAGGGTCCATTTGTAATATGGTCCTAAGTTGGTAGGTTGGGGTTTGGATGAATGGTAGATGGAAGGGATACTTTGCAAGTTGCTAGTTAAAAATTGTGGTTTGTCACTCACTGGTACATAATGTGAGATATACTACCCAGAATCACTTTTGATGCCTTCTTGTGTCTGTGATTTTGTGATTGGAAACGGTTTTAAGTATGTTTCTTTGTGTTTCAAGTAACAGAAACCAACTTGAGGTAGGTTAAACAAGAATCCACAAACAAACAGAAAGAATTTAGTTAAAGCACACAGAAGCATCTCACAAATCCCAAGGGAGAATTGACCAATAAGGCTTTGGGGAGAGTAGCAGGTAGCAGGGCAGTTTGCAGACCATAGGTCACACAGCTCAAATTCCACTGTTCCAGATGAGAGCATCTCATTGGGCCAGCTTGGGTCAGGTGTCTGTTCCTATGGCCAAGGGGGTGGAGTCAGGTTGTACTCTCCTGCCTTTATGGTCTAGAGGGGACTAGTTCCTAGGTAAAGGAGTATTGTCAGTCAAGGGCTAGACATATCCCCTAAAGGTATCCACTTGTATACAAGGAATATGGAAATCCCTTGCCTCATTTATGGTTAGGGAGGCAACATAGTCTCATTCATAGACAGTATGACGTGGTGGAAGGGGAATAGAACTGTGGAGCCAGAGAGCTGGGTTCATATCCCAGCTGTGCTCCCCGTAGCTCGCATTATGTGAGTCAGTTATTTACCTCATCTGTGAAATGGGTGTAACGACTTGATTTGCATGTTGGATGAGAGGATTAGACATAAATTTTGTAAAGTGCTAAACTAAGTGCTTTGTACATAATATGGCTCAATAAATTTTTCCTGTCAAATTATTAATAATAAACATTAATATAAAATGTGAGTGAATTAAAATCATGGCATTTTGTCCTATAAGTTGGTGTTTGTTTGTTTATATCCTTATTAACAGATTTTATTTTCAGACGTTTTATACTACCAAGGTATTTTTCTGTGATACCAGAAAGCATCATTGAAATTCATGTTAAATAATTAAATATCCTGAGTATTTTTTCAGAGTAATGGTAATAGTAATGATTGATATGTCTTTCCCATCCCGTTGCCATCGAGTCAATTCCAACTCATAGTGACCCTATAGGACGAAGTAGAACTGCCCCATAGGGTTTCCAAGGAGCAGCTGGTAGTTTGAACTGCCAATCTTTTGGTTAGCAGCCAATCTCTTATCCACTGTGCCACCAGGGGTATGTCTGTACTGTCTGCTTATCCATATCCATGATTCAGCCTGTGTTATTGTAACCAAAGTCTACCATTCATCTGGGGAGCTGACCCAGATGAGTGCCTTGCTGAGGTAAGGCAGCATACCTCAGGAAGAAGTTACCAGACTCAAAGATTTGTCCTGAATTTTAGTCTATAACAGTGGCAATATGCCATCAAGCTTACAGTGGTGGGTACCAATATTCCAAAATTCTCCTTTTCACTTGGAAGCTCAGATTTTATCTTTGGCAAAAAATACTGTTTTCTTTGAAATGACAAGTTTACTTTGTTCACGTAACGTCTGCCTCTAGTCTGAACAGAGTCCCTGGGTGGTGCAAATAGTTACCACGCTCAGCTGCTAACCAAAAGGTTAAAGGTTTGAGTCCACCCAGAACTACCTTGGAAGAAAGGCCTGGTGATCTACTTCTGAAAAATCAGCCATTGAACACCCTGTGGAGCACAGTTCCACTCTTGACACACATGGGGTTGCCATGAGTTGGAATTGACTCAGTGGCAACTGGTACTAGCGCTGGTAGTCTGAGTAACCATGGTTTGTTAGTTGTTCTTTGAATAAAATGAGGTTCCATGAAAAAAGCAGGTATTTCAGCTCACAACTCAATCACCCAGCTACTTTTCCTGGAGACAACAAATGTACTTTGGCATACCACAGAAGTGCTTTGTGTGTGCTTCCCACTTTGTCACACAGAATATTAGATGTATACTCAAGTGTTGAGATTTAATTAAATCGTAAAATTAATCATTTTGAGTGCTTCACCATGACCATTCTTAAATAAAACTGGCTTGTTTGTTTTTCTAACACTACCAGTGGCGATGGTGGTGAAGAATATAAATACTGGTACAATTTGGTGCCACTGCTTTGATTCATGCTAAGATGCCATTGCTTTTGTACCATCAGTGAGAATGTCAACACGGTAAAAAAGGAGAATAATGGCTTATTATTGTTAAGAAAATCATTTTGACCTCATGATCCTCCAGGAAGGGTCTTGAGGACCCCCAAGTGTTCATGGACTACACTTTGAAAACTACTGCTTTATTGTATCCAGGGTTGTCTAGATACTTTTTATATTTAGATTTTTTAATATAAACAGAAAGTATTTGCACTTCCATGGTAATACAGAATGATTTGTCTTTGCTTTTATCTTCCCAGGGATTAACTGTGAAATTAATTTTGATGACTGTGCAAGTAATCCTTGTGTCCATGGAGTCTGCAAAGATGGCATTAACCACTACAGCTGTGTCTGTTCACCAGGATTCACAGGTAATGCTCTTTTTATTGGAAAACCCACTCAGCCAGTCCTATCACTTTGGGAGAATGACATCTAAGAGAAAATTACTTTTTAAGTATCTCCTTATTTGTGTTTTTTTTTTTTTTTTTGTCTCTCTGAAAGGTTGTAAGTCTGTTTCCATGCTTCCTGGTCCAGTTTTCTGCTTACAGGCCTTTCCTAAACTGAAATATGATACTTGTCATTACTTGAGGTTTTTAGTCCATATGTTTATCACTACCTGAAAAGAGTTACTAGTCAGATCATGAGTTCCCTTCTCTGTGCTTAAGTTATATTGCTTGCAAAGCCAACTTCATTTTTCTGTGGTGAGTAATAATGTTTTTCATAAAAACATACCCAAGGTCAATCTCTATGAATATACTAAATACTCATTTCTGAGTATTTCTTCTTTTGGGAGGTTGTTGGGTAAGGTCAGAACTTGAGAGGACCAGCTTAATTTGGCTACCACAAATGAGTTCTTTCTACTCAAAAGGAAGACTGTAAATGCCCAAAATTACTTGGGTTATAACTTTCTAAGTTATGAACAGCCAGAGCGTTGACACGTTCACACACACAGATGCTCAAACACGCACACACCCACTCACGCACATCTCTGTTCTCTCTTTTGTTGTGAATAATATTACGATTATCTTTTACCTTCCTGATCAAAAAGTACTAGAGACTACTGAGGAAACCTGAGTTTGTTAATGGCACCATCAGAGGGCATACACTGTGTCTGTCCTATTATTTTTGGACAGTGCCACAGTGCCACGCACAAGCAGGCGCTAACACAGTGATGTTCCCATTGAATAATTACCGTATGTCATTTTCAACCAGTGTGAAACTTCCCTCTGAGCTTTTGAAACTATAATGTCAGAAGGCATCTAGAGCCAACTAAAGTGAATGTGTGCCATTTGCTTGTGAGGCTTTACTTTCTTCTGTGTGTCACAGTCATTTGTGTTCTCCTGCTTGGTATGATTGTGCCCACTAGAGAGGAGTGTGGTGCCCCATATTGGGTCATGGTAATCCCTGTTTAGTGGAAGATCACTCTCCAGCCAGGTATGATGTAAGCCTTCATGCCTAGTAATCAGTGCTGCTGCCATAGTTAGATGTACTTTTGTGTTCTGAAACCTGTTACTCCAAGGTTAAGTGGCAGTCAACTGAATACACCAAAATCCCTGCTAAATAGAGTGATAGGTACATCATTGTTGAATGGGTACCAAGAAGAGAATAGCTACTGTTTTTATTTTTATTAAGGACTCATTTTAAGCCAGGCACTAAGTGAAGTGCCTAATCTCATCTAATTAATTGTCACTGCCATTAGCATCCCTATGATATTGATAAGAAAGGAAAAGTTTAGCAAGGTTACATAAAGTTACCCACCAGGAATCCAGCCCAAGGGGTCTGACTCCAAGTCCATACTCGGGACCACTTCACTCTACAGCTTAAGCAGTGCCTGCTGTGGTTTCTCTGGATTTATGTAAGGCTTCAGCTGGACTTATTTTCTTTGGAAATGCCAGTGAAACATATTCTCTTTCATTCTTTTTTTTTTTAACATTTAGCAAATAAGGAAGGTCAAGAAGGGAGGACACAGGCTAAAAATATTCTAAAATAAACTTAAGGTGTAGCATGAAACTACATAACCAAGAGATGGAATGTTTTGGTTACTGGGTGGTACCCTGTTCTTGGAACTGTTTTCTATATCTGAGAGTACTTCTATTTTTTTTTTTTTTTTTTTTAAATCAGCTGCTGAAAATATCAGAGGCGCCTGTGGTATATACTTATGAGCAGTAAATGTTGAGTTTTATTCTTTCCCTTTTTAAATTTTACTTTAATAGTTGTTTTGTGTTGTTTACCATTTTAGTAACAGCTTGGTGGGGTGTGAGGGAGTTTTTTGGGGTTTTCCTGTTTGTTTTTAAAACTAAATTCTCTGTTCTTCCACGACCACTTTACATTTATTGATTGAATGGGGAAGTAAAAAAATCATATGCTGCTCCTAAAAACTGCTTTTCAGTTTTACAAAGCACTTTGATATCTATTTTCTTGCTGAAATCTCATCACAGTTCAAAACATAGGTGGTGGTGTTCTTGTATGTCGGCAAGTTGATTCCAACTCATAGTGACCCCACAGGACAGAGAAGAACTGCCCCTTTCCAAGGCTGTAATCTTCATGGGAACAGACTGCCAGGTCTTTTCCCCAACAGAGTGGCTGGTGGGTTCGAACCATCGACCTTTTGGTTAATAGCTGAGCATTTAGTCATTATTATCCTCATTTAACAAATAAGGATACTGGGAGATAGAGCTTGATATATCCATGGTTTCAGCTAGTCAGTCACATAAGTAGGACTGTGAGTTCCCAGAGACAAGGACCTCCCTTAATCATCATTTCAGCCAGTGTCTAAAAACCAAAAAAAAAAAAAATCCATTGCCGTTGAGTCGATTCCAACTCATAGCGAACCTATGGGACAGAGTTTTCCAAGGAGTGGCTGGTGGATTTGAACTGCCCATCTTTTGGTTAGCACTGAATGCTTAACCACTGCGACACCAGGACCCCAAAACAGTGACTAGCAGAGAGGAAATAATTGGTAAATGTTGCTGAAGGAATGAATGAATGAATTAGCAGGACTCAAATATGGAAGCTTTGACATCCAACTCCAGACTGTAGAGTCTGGACTATACTATGCTTTCATTCATTAAACACACCAATTTATTCATTACCTACCAGTAAGAAAAGTTGGTTCAGCTTCTCATTTCAGGAGTTACTGAGGCCTACAAAGTACATAGTCTTGTACTGGGTATTTCTGACACCCAGTGGAAACTCCTTGAGGGTAGGACCTTGCTAGGGAAGCAGCTATTTGTTATGGATTGAATTATGTCCGTCCCCCCCCCCCCCCCAAAAAAAATATGTGTTGTAAATCCTAACCCCTGTACCTGTGGTTATAACCTCATTTGTGAATGGATTTTCTTTGTTATGTTAATGATGAAGTATTAGTGTACGATGTGTCTTAAATCAGTCTCTTTTGAGATGTAAAAAAGCAGATTAAGGAAGCAGAGATGGGGGAAGATAGATGGCAGGGAAGATAGATCACCAAGTGACTGAAGAACAGAGCTGAAAAGAGACAAGGGCCTTTCTCCAGAGCCAACAGAGAGAGAAAGCCTTCACCTAGAGCCAGCACTCTGAATTTGGACTTCTAGCCTCCTAGACTGTGAGAAAATAAATTTCTGTTTGTTAAAGCCACCCACTGGAGGTATTTCTGTTATAGTAGCACTAGATACCTAAGACATTATTGCTCCAAACAGTTGACTGCACAGTCAGAAGCAAAAACCAAACCCATTGCTGTCAAGTCGATTCCAACTCGTAGCAACCCTAAACGACAGAGTAGAACTGCCTCAAGTGTTTCCAAGCTGTGGATCTTTGCAGAAGCAAACTGCCACATCTTTCTCCCGAGGAGCAGCTGGTGGCTTCGAACCACTGACATTTCAGTTATCAACTGAGCGCTGAACTACTGTGCCACCAGGGCTCCTTAGACTACACAAGAAGGCACTTAATAAACGTTCTTTGATAAAGGTGACTTGAAAATTGATTTTCGAAAGGATTTTAAAAGCAAGTCAATAAAACTTGGGAGGAGTGGCTACTGAGAAGATGCTTCCAAAAAAGGACTGAAAATGAAGAAGGCTTTTTCCTCTTGTCCTCCACTAGATTGCAGGTTGAGGATAGCTCTATAGTCCAAGAGCTGTGGTTCATATCTTGGGTCCAGTGGCAAACATCTAAAAAAAGTCAGAGGTTGAGGCCAAGGAAATAGGATTTTAAAATAACTTGTTAATAAAACACTTATGAGGAAAACAGCAACCACTAGCAGATTGTGGGTCTTTACCACGAGAACCACTAATAATGGTTTAGAGAGCAATGGAGGGTGAAAAAATGTTAATACCCATACTTTAAGGGGGTGTGTGTGTCTATTTCATTTGGAATTTCCTGTTCTAAATGCAAGGTTGCTCCTTCTTAAATAAAAATACATGTTTTTAGCTGAATCAGAACACTGTGTTCTTTGAAATTTGTGTATTTCATCATAGCAGTTGCTTGTTACCACTCATTTACAGAATTATGGGTAATTTTAAAATTTTATATTGTTTGGGGATGTACAGTTAAATCTCAATTATTTAGAATCTATCAAAGCAAAATTCTTAAATAACTGGCACATTTTACTTTATTCAGATTAAAGTAATAAATATGACGCTTATACAAACATCTTTTCAAAAGTACAATCTTAGGTGTGTCTTAGAAGCAGAATAGATTCATCTGCTACACTCTCAGCATCTACAGTGCTATATGATGAGAAGCAGTAATTGTTCAGAGCAGCGTTTCTCAGAATGTGATCTTTGAACCATCTGCAAATTTTAAAATGTGGGTTGCTGGCCCAATCCATTACAACCTATGGTAGAAGAGCCTAGGAATCTCCCTTTAAAACAAGTGAAGTTTTTTTTTTCACATTAAAGATGGACATACACTAGTCTAGACTGCGAAACCCTGAATTGTTTTCTGAATCATCAGAGGACAATAAAATTATGCTTAAAAACCCGTTGCTGTTGATTCCAACTCATAGCAACCCTATAGTAGAACTGCCCCATAGAGTTTCCTAGGAGTGCCTGGTGGATTCGAACTGCTGACCTTTTGGTTAACAGCCATAGCACTTAACCACTACACCAGTAGGGTTTCCAAAATTATGCTTAGTGTACTCTGTTTATAGATTAAATACAGAAAATGGGTTAATAGAACTATAAGAATGAAAACAAAGTAGTAGCTTTTCTGTTTAACCAACTGAATTAATAAATTAGTCGTTCAGTCTCTAAGCATTCCAGTTAATTGAGATTTATAATATGTAGAAATACAAGAGATTGAGTAACTAAAAATATGTATTAGTGGTAAACCAGCAGAAAGCAGTGATAAGAAAGGCTTCTCTGAGAGTTCTCAGAATAGCATCAAGAGGAAAAGCCGTCTTTGACAACATTCGATATTCTCCTTTTGAAATCTTGTGAAGCTTCCCTACTTCTAAGGTGCAGTGAAGAAAGAAATACATGTCAAAACTGTATTTCTACAACACTGTTCCAGCATTTCATTAACTTCCTTCATTATCAAAAGAAAATGATGTTTACTCCTTCCTTGCCTGGAGCTAAGTGCTATTGGGTATCTTACTCTTTAAATCTTGGCTTTTGGTGACCCGGTTACCTTATAGCCTGTGCAGATGAAGAATGTCAGCAGAATATGTCTCATAGTTCTGTGTCTCTTCTCTGAGCATTTTGGATTTGACTGAAGTGTCCTCTTCTCTATAGGGCAGAGATGTAACATTGACATTGATGAGTGTGCCTCCAATCCCTGTCGCAAGGGTGCAACGTGTATCAGTGATGTGAACAGTTTTCGCTGTATATGCCCTGAGGGGCCCCATCACCCCAGCTGCTATTCTCAGGTGAATGAGTGCCTGAGCAATCCGTGTATCCATGGAAACTGCACTGGTGGCCTCAGTGGGTGAGTAGCAGCCATGTATTAATGGTTTCTTACTGATCTTTATCAAGCCAGTTGGTTTTTAGCACTGGCAATACCCTACAGAAATCAGTCAGGAAGTTGAGCTGTGACTTGGCCAATGATTTTGGTAGTCTGCCTCAAGACCTTCAAAATCACAATTTCATTCATGGAAATTTGCCTTCTACTTGACGTAACAAGTACCTAAGTAGAAAATAAGGAGGAATTGTCTCCCTTACCCAGGTAGTCAGCAAGGACTTCGTGGGAAGAGTCCAGAGTTATTTTATGATCTTGGACAGTTGTGTTTTTGTACTTATTACAGGATTGGGTTCTGAGGGATGTTCTAGTCTCTGGCTTTTTCTGCCTGCTTAAAAATAGTTCAACTCTGTTCCACTGCAGTACCAGTGTGTGCTGCAGAGGTATAACTGGTCTTGGCTAATTTTAGACAGGACCCTGATAAAACATTTGCAGTGTGCAAGCCCCTGTGAGTTGTGTGATATGTTGGCAGTTAAGTTTCTAGACTCACAGATTATGACCTTAGGTTCCATACTCTTGCTGTGCTTGCCGTAGGACAGGACTCTGGGCACTGCCATTTGCTAAACTTCCAACAGGTGAAAGAATGAAGAGTGTATTTAGAGATAAGTGAGAAGTAAATTTATTTCCAAAGTTAATTAACTCAGTATTCTTTTTTCAGAGTATGACTGCCTTCTAAAGCATCCCAAACCATCTATCTGCCTTTTTCTAAAGATCTCTAGACAAGGAGGCTGTCATCTGATATCACCATCTAAGTGCAAATGATGTTCAAATTGGAAATGATAAACACATGTTTCAGATACCTTCATTTGTGTTCCTTTTCCTGATCAGTACCCCAGTGCTTCCTGAACCAGGATTTTAGGTCAGGACAAAGCATGATTCAGAAGGCAAACATCCCAGGAACTCCTCAGAGTAGCTTAGGGTCCCTGCTACTGACATATTTCCTGGGTGTCTATTTTATACCAGAAATAGGTGACTCTAAGGTTTACTTTTACTTTAATTTTATATATAAGAAAAGAAGCCCTGCAAGTTTATCCACGCTGTTTCCTTCAGATAGGCCCAATGTATTGTACAAACCATTGTTTATATGTAAAGCTCATTATTAATTAATTTCTCTAGCATTTTGGTGAGCCAGGGAAGCACTAGGTAGGTGTCTTTACTGAATATACCATATGGACCTGCGTAATTCACACCATGTGCATGGTGATCCAAATATAGGTTCATAGAAGAGTAGAAATGAGATTAAGTTACCCATGGGCTCTTGTGTCCCCTCAGTTCTTCACCAAGTCCAGCATTTTTCTCTGTGACTCAACCTGCACAATCATACCTCCCACAGTAAATAACTCTGTCTTCTTTCAGATACAAGTGCCTCTGTGATGCAGGCTGGGTTGGCATCAACTGTGAAGTGGACAAAAATGAATGTCTTTCTAACCCATGCCAGAATGGAGGAATTTGTGACAATCTGGTGAATGGATACAGATGTACTTGCAAGAAGGGCTTTAAAGGTGAAGGCAAAGTACATGTTTTTACCTCCTTTCTTTGCCTTCTTGTTGCATACTGCTTGGCTCACTTCTTTGTTTCCCGTTCATTTTGTCCATTCGTTCATACAGTCAGCATCACTAGGTATGAGTTCTACCTTCAGTCTAGCAGCGAGGTCAGCTATTTAAACAGTTCTATTTAAGATGAATAGCTAAGATTTAACTTAGCTTTTGAGCAAGTGTTCTAATCCTAACTTTTTAAAGAAGGTGTGATTCTGTCATAATTCAGAAGAGAAATATGGAAATAGGATAAAAATATCGTGCTCACTATAATTTTGCATTAATAATAACATGGAAGAATCTGTGTTCAGAACCCTTTCAGTAAACCTTCTTATATATTGATATAATCTTAGATACATAGTCGCCTATGGTGTTCTAGAAAAGTATATCCAACAAAAAAAAAAAAACACCAAACCCACTGCCGTTGAGTCAGTTCTGACTCATAGCGACCCTATAGGATGGCGTAGAACTGCCCTATACGATTTCCAAGGAGCGCCTGGTGGATTCGAACTGCCAACCTTTTGGTTAGGAGCTGTAGCTCTTAACCACTATGCCACCAGGGTTAGTAGAGAGAATTATGTAAAATCATTTTTTAAATTACCACCATTGTATTTCTACCATAAATTTTCTGTTGGAAACTCAGGAGAGAGAAATTTGTAGGTAAATAATTTATTTTTGTACTCATGTATCCACTTATTCATTTATTCCCCTATTCAAAATTTTTGTGCCAGGCAGCTGTGATACATCAATATATTTCAGAGCCACTTTATCTGATGATTTGAAAATTTTCTGAGACCATATTTCAGTCATTGATTTTCTGATATATTATGTCACATTTGCATAGAAGCTTATAAGTTTAAAAGCACTTTTATTTCTTTATCTCATTTACACTTGCTTATCAATAAGCCAAGTAAAAATCAGAATGCCAAATCCAAAGTTGTACAGCTGTTGAGCAGCAGAGTACAACTTGACCACAGGCCTGCGTACACCTAGGCGTCGTTTTCTCTTTTTACAGTACTATACTTTTGTGTTCTAAGGCTCTGTGCTAGGCCCTACTGAAGATGTAAAGATGTCTAATATTTAGGCACTGCCTTATCCCCAGTAATCCTTCTTTAATTTTCTCCTTTTCATTGGGGGAGTAAATTTCTTGCCTTGGATCTGGAAAAAAACAGTTTTGTGACTTCAGAAAGTACCACATTGGTAGTACAGACTTGCATATGAAGGAGTGGGCGTAAATCAGAGGCTTTGATTAACGTAGTTGGAAAAATTATCCCTTATCCTGACCAGATACTTTGTATATGTATCAGTTGCTGTGGAGTCCATTCCAACTCATAGCGACCCCAAGTGTGCAGAGTAGAACTGCTCCATAGGGTTTTGATGGCTGTGACCTTTCAGAAGTAGATTGCCAGCTCTTTCTTCCAAGGCACCTCTGGGTGGGTTCAAACCAGCAACCTTTTGGTTAGGAGTCGAGCACTTAAAGCTGAGCGCTTAACTATTTGTGCCACCCAGGGACTCCACCATACTTTGTATAGAAAGGGGCTTATTTTTGGATCAAGCATCAGGCTTTTTACCCTTCATGAACCTTTCTGTCCTTTACTGAGAAATCACTTGTATTTGCAGGTGCATTAGACTTTCAGGCCTTTAGAATATACTGCTGTTCCATTCATCATTTTGGCTGATTGACCACTGCCATTTACTGATTGACTGTAGGTCAGGGTCTTGTCACTGAAATGGATGCTTAGGCATCTTGGCAGCTGGAAGAAATCAATTCACTATCTGAAGTGTTTAATTTTTATCACCAAGAGCGTTGGTTAGTAATTGAGATAATGAGGAGGCTGACAGAAAGTTTCACTTTCTTTTTATTTTTTTCCCCTTTTCTGTCTACAGGCCATAACTGTCAGGTGAATATTGATGAATGTGCTTCAAATCCGTGCCTGAACCAAGGAACCTGCTCTGATGACATAAGTGGCTACACTTGCCACTGTGTGCTCCCATACACAGGTGAGTCCTGCAGGTGCTAAGCAGGGACCACGCGGGTACTTGCCTTGTCTGTCAGAGTGTCTGAGTCTCAGTGATGCACATCAGTGAGGCGTTGATAAGGCTCCAAGGAGTCACTCCCTGGTTGCCCTTCTTGACCTCACCAACTAGATTTTGAGCTTTGAGAAAACCTCCCAAGGTGCAGGCAGTGGGGAAACCCATTTGTCTTCTCTGTACTTGAGGATTTTAATTGGTTTTTAAATTATAAATATGGCTGGAAACTGGTACTTAGCTGGTTGTTGAGTCTGTCATTTGAATGTACCCATGGCCTTCACTCTTAGTCATATTAGCTTCTTAGCTCCAGTAATAAAACAACTACCATATATTGATCATTTACTATGTGCCAGGCATTTACATACTGTGGGTTATTTAATCTAGTGCTCATGATAATTCTACAAAGTAAACATTTCTATCACCATTTTATACATGAGGAAACTGAGGCAAAGGGTGGTTAGTTGCTCAAGGTTACATAGGTGAGTGGTGGATCTAGGATCTGCCCCTAAGTCTCCCTCTTCACTGCCACTCTGTACCTCACGTTCAGTACCATGACCAGAGAGGTATTGCCGCTTGGATTGCTTTTACACACAGAAGACAAAGGTGTGACTTCATTTCACTTCAAATGTTCTTTGTTTCAGGTGATACTTTTAAAGTGTGCTTGAGACATTTCTTCTTTGTTTTCTCTTGCCTTATCATTGCCATCTTATGATTGGTTGTACTTGTATGGCTTGTTTACCTCTTCATCATCCATGGGGAACAAAACAGAATCATATATGTGGCTTTCCATGTTTCACCAGAGCTTAGCATGCAGACGAGAGCATGGCTGAGTTACTACTCGCCTAGAATCTTGGGCGTAGAAGTTGAGTAGCTGATAATTGTGACTAGAAGCTGTTTAGTGTAGCAGAGTGGCCAACAGCATTACTCTGTTACCTGAATGGCTTAGATTCAGGATTCAAACTGTGCTACCTTGTCACCTTTGCCCTTCTTTAGAAGAAATGTTGACATACAGAAGCTGCATTTAACCGGCCTGGTGCATAAAGTCTCACAGATACAGGAGGTCCCTATCTCCAGGCTGCTGTTGTGTGCCATTGAGTCAATTCCAACTCACACAACCCCATGTGACAGGGTAGAACTGCCCCAAAGTGCTTCCTAGGCTGTAATCTTTATGGAAACAGATTGCTAGGTCTTTCTCCTATGGAGCCACTGGGTAGGTTCAAACTGACCGCCTTTTGGTTAGCAGCTGAACACTTAACTGCTGGGCCACCAGGGCTTCTTTCATCCCCAAGGAAGATAGTATAAATAATACCATCCCGTAGTTATAGTGCTGATCATATTTATTAGTGAGACGATGATCTCACTTGCAACCATAAAGACTGAGAACTGGCGGTTATGGAGAGGTATAAGCAGGTGTCACCATGCTCAGTCACATCATAAAGCTTACTTAAGTGTGACTTAGGTATACAGCTCATCTTGAAAATATTTATTTTCATCATGCTATTCAGATATTGTAAGTATATTTTACTATATGCTGGCTATTGATTTATCTTTAGAAAAGGATCCCAATTAAAAGAATTTACTATGTGTGAATTTAGAGAAATTATATCTGACTGCAAGTCCAGGCAGATTGAAATTTCAGTGTTGAGTGTGACTGAGGGTTCTGAGCTGCAATGAGTTTGCCTAGCATGAGGAGAACTAAGTACTTTATCCTTTGTAAGTCACATTTTTGACCAAACACATGAAAAACTGGTTAGAGATTTTAGTGAAAAATTGTAATTTTTTTCCTTTCTGAATACAAAATTTTAGGCTGATATTTAAAATTGAGTTGGTTGTAACTTGACCTTAAAAGCAGCTGCTCCCTTTTAATAGAATATCCTTATTTTGATTTATTTATTTTTTTTTGCACAAGCTTATATTTAGCATAGTGATTTTTTTTTTTTTTTAAATGATGTTCATGACTTCTGTTTGCTTTGGATGCATAAAACCACAATAACTCTGGTAATAATATAACTTTGATAATCATAAAAGATAAGAACTTTCTTTTTAAAAAGTCGACTGAGCAAAGTTTTGCTTCTGCATTTGTTTCTAGAGGCAATTTATCTGAAAAGTTTATTTTATTAGCTATATTGAGGTAAATTTGAATATTTTAAAAATTGATTTAAAAAAAGATAAATAGATCTTAAGTGGCTGACCTTTACTAGCTTATTTATAGTTTCCAAAATGTTTCACATTCACTAGCATTTAATTATCACAATAATTCTGGGAGGTATTGTCTCATTTTACAGATGGGAAACTCAGGTTCCGAGATAGCCAGAAGTTTGTCCAAGTAAGTTAGTTAGCTAGTAATTGTTGGAGTCAGAACTTTAGCCCACGTTCTTCTGAGCCAGAAGCCCATACCAAAAGGTTGGCAGTTCGAATCCACCAGCCGCTCCTTGGAAGCCCTACGGGGCAGTTCTGTTCTGTCCTGTACGGTCGCTATGAATGGGAACTCACTCAACAACAATGAGTTTGCTTTGGTTTTTTATGCTGCACAGGAAAAGAAAAGGTCTGATTCTCCAGAAAGCCAAGAAACTGTTCCAACTTTTTAAGGTAGCTTTTTAAATACAGATATAAAACTACATCTCAAAAAGTGACATTTCTGCTCATAATCATGAAAGTATAAATTGTTACATTGAAGGGCAGGTTAACATGGTATTTTAAGAAAAGCCTTTAAAATATACTATTCTTGGATATAACTTGCTTTTAGGAAGTTTTCTTAAGGAAGTAATCAACAATGATTTTCAGCATTTTTTCAACAAAGATTTTCAACATTTTTCATCTTTAGCATGATTTATATTATAATGCTCAAAATTAGAAGGAGCCAAAAAATATTAAAGGCACTGCATAAGTTTTCTAACACATAGAAGTATGCTTAATAAGTGTCTAATGAATAAATGAACAAACAATTTGAAAAGGAAAGCTAAGGAAGTACTGGTGAGCAGTTATCAATGTCCTGTTGATGTCAGTATAAGGAGACCTGCTTCTAGGCAATCAGAATTTCCTGTTTCCCACCTCTGATGTGCCTTCTGATCAACCCATTCTCTTCTGGAACCAGTCAGCAGAGATTGTGAGGAAACTGTTTTGAGCCCATCAATGACTGAGGCACA
Source organism: Dugong dugon (assembly GCA_030035585.1). Taxonomy (NCBI): domain Eukaryota; kingdom Metazoa; phylum Chordata; class Mammalia; order Sirenia; family Dugongidae; genus Dugong; species Dugong dugon. The sequence goes on from CM057462.1 coordinate 162,892,421, forward strand.
AGAGGCCACACTGTTGCTTTTTCCTTGCTCATGTGAAGGAGGATCTTAGTGGCTGAGCTTTTGAGTAGCTGAGTCTTAGCTATGGAGGTGTAGAAAGAAACTATCACACCTAATTGATGCAGGTGTCTAAATCCATGTGCCCATCAATGACGACAGTGACGACAATTGCCCAACAGTTGTTGAGTATTCATTCTACTGACTAGACTCAGTGCCAATGATAAAGACTTTGTATGAATTTTTTCATTTAATCCTCAAAAAAGTCCCTGTGAGTTAAGTTCAATTCTAATTCCTATTTTACTTATAAAGGAGATTTAGAGAAGATAAACAACTTGCCTGAGGTCACACAGTTAGTAATGTCAGAGCCAAGACTCAAAGTACTGTCGATCTCTCAGATTCCAAAGCCTCTTAACCACTTTGTTGTTGTTGTGGTTAGTTGTCGTCAAGTCGACTCTGATTCTTGGTGACCTTATGTATAACAGGAGGAAACATGACCCAGTCCTTTGCCATCATTATGGTTGTTGGTATGTTTGAGTCCATTGTTCTGACTATTCTGTCAGTACATTTCATTTGGTGTATCCTTCATTTTCCCTGACCCTCTACTTTACCAAACAAGTGTTCTTTTCTAGTGATTGGTCTTTCCTGATGATATATCCAAAGTAAGTGAAGTCTTGCCATCCTCACCTCTAAGGAACATTCTAGTTATATTTCTTCTAAGCCTGATTTGTTCATTCTTTTGACAGTCTTTGGTATAGTCAGTATTCTTTGCCAACACCACAGTTCAAATATATCAGTTCTTCTGTCTTTTTTCACTATCCAACTTTTGCATGCATAGTAGCGGTTGAAAAGAACATGGCTTGGGTCAGACGAACCTGAATCATCAAAGCTTTTTAAAATTTTAAAGAGATCTTTTGCCACAAATTTGCCCAATGCAATACATAGGGAACAGAGAAGGCCTCAGTGAGGTAGCTGCCCCTTCTCAGTGCTGATACTGCCCGTGCAAATAATTTATCTAGTGTCTCTAATATTAGTTTGTTTGTTTGTTTGTTTCCTTTCAAGCTAGTGTCTTTAGGAAGTCGTTTATTTCTTGAGTGCTGGTTCCATGAGAACATCCTTTGGAATACAGTTTGGGGAAATTTCTGCTTCCTTGGCAGGTTCTCTGTCATAAACTCTGTCATTTGCTTTACAGGCAAGAATTGTCAGACTGTATTGGCTCCTTGCTCCCCAAACCCTTGTGAGAATGCTGCTGTTTGCAAAGAGGCACCAAATTTTGAGAGTTACACCTGTCTGTGTACTCCTGGCTGGCAAGGTAACAACACGTGGGTGGAGAAGCCAAGGAAAATACATCTTGAATTTTAAACAAAGTGGTCAGGGTATCAATGACATGGAAAACCCTAGTCTTCTGAGTGGAGTCCTGGTAGTGCAGTAGTTAAGAGCTTGGCTGCTAACCAAAAGGCTGGCAGTTCAAATCCACCAGCTGCTCCTTGGAAACCCTATGGAGCAGTTCTCCTGTCTCCTGTAGTGTCTCTATGAGTTGGAATCGACTTCACGGCAACAAGTTTCATTGGTTTTGGTCTTCTGAGGCCTGCCCATCTTCTTTAAGAACCAGGTCTTGCTCAGGAGCTGCTTACATAGCCACTCCATTTTCCATGTCTTTGGAGCCCCCTAGTGGCTAGAAGACTACAACCTTAGAGTCTCAAACCAGGGTGTTTAACAGGGAATTTGGGCACCTTGGAAACAATTTTCCCAGAAGGAACAGAAGTCTTCATGGGACTTCCCATCCAGGAAACCAACCAGGATATCTCTGAAGTAGCCTCATCCACCCCAGCTGAAGCTCAGGCTACCCAAAGATGTCTGTGGGAATCAACTTCCAAAGACTGGGCCATTCATTGCCCTGTGTTTCTAGGTCAGCGGTGTACAATTGATATTGACGAGTGTGTCTCCAAGCCCTGCATGAACCACGGCGTCTGCCATAACACCCCGGGCAGCTACATGTGCGAGTGCCCTCCAGGCTTCAGTGGTATGGACTGTGAGGAGGACATTGATGACTGCCTTGCCAGTGAGTATACCAGCCAGCACCTGAGCCCTGTCAGGGAAAGGAAAGCACATAGAGAACAGATGAGAAGGCCTCAGGGAAGCAACTGCCCCTTCTCAGGGGCATGCAAATAATTTATATCTTTAATATTAGTTTGTTTGTTTTTTTAATTTTCCCTTCCAAGCTAGTGTCTTTAAGAGTTGAGACAGTGGAATCTCTTTTAAGCATTCCCCTATTAAATTTTGTACACTGATGAGGTGGGTGGGGACAGTGCTAGGATAGGTTTTTTTTTTCCTCCTAGTCAGATTTCTTGAGGTATAATTAACATACAATGAACTATACATGTATAAAGTATACAATTTGATAGGTTTTGACGTACCACACCTGTGAAGCCATCACTCAAAATAATGAACATATCTCTCCCTCTAAAAGTATCCTCATCCCTTTCATAATTTGACCCTCCCACCCACCTCCCTGTCTTCAGACAATCAAGGATCTTCCCTTCTGTCACTATAGATTAGCTTGTGTGTGTGTGTGTGTGTTTTACAATTTTATGTAAATGGAATCATACAATACATACTCTTTTTGTTGTTGTTCTGACTTCTTTGAACCAGCATATGTGATTTGAGATTTGTCCTTACTGTTGTGTGTGTCATGTGCTCATTCCATTTTATTGCTGAGTATTATTCTGTTGTATGGCTATGGTACAATTCAGTAGCTGATGAACATTTGGGGCTTTTTTTCCAGTTTTGAGGTGTTAACAAATGTAGCTGCTATGAATGAGTCTTTGGATAGACATATGATTTTATTTCTCTTGAGTAAATGCCTAGGAGTGGAATGAGTGAGTCACATGGTAGGTATATGTTTAAATTTTTAAGAAATTGCCAAAATGTTTTTCAAGGTATTATACCATTTTCATTCCCACTAGCATTATTGTATGTAGAAGGCAGTGGTAGTTCAGTGGTAGAATTCTCACCTTCAATGCAGGAGACCTGGGTTCTATTCCTGGCCAATGCACCTCAAGCGCAGCCATCACCCGTCTGTGGGCTTTTGTGTTGCTATGATGCTGAACAGGTTTCACTGGAGCTTCCAGGCTAAGACAGACTAGGAAGAAAGGCCTGAAGGTCTACTTCTGAGAAATCAGCCAATAAAAACCCTGTAGATCCACAGGGGTCTGATCCCTTTGTGCATGGGGTTGCTATTAGTCAGGGGTTGAGCTGACAGCAGTTAAGAGCAACAACAAGCATTGTATGAGTTCCAGTTGCAGTGCATATGCAGGAACATTTGGTATGGTCAGTCATTTTAATTTTAGCCATTCTAGTGGGTGTATAGTGGTATTTCACTGTAGATTTAATTGGCATTTCCCTATTTGCTAATGATGTTGAGCATTTTCCTGGTATTCTGTGTGTTGGGGGCACATATTTGATTACAAATATGTAAAATTAAAAGTTAAAAAGTTGTAAATATGTGAGAGACCAGTACTCTTATAACTCTTAATATTACAAAATTATTAGTGGAGATGTTGGTAGTTTGTCCCAATTACCAAGCAGGTTATCAGACAATTAGTATTGCATTCATTTTCACAAATGGGAGGGTTATGGGAAAAGTCAGAATCATTACTGCCCTTAGTGTGACTTAGTTCAAGTCTCTCATCTTTCTGAGTCTTAAATGAAGTTGATGCTGTTGTTCAGAGCTCTGATTCCCATGTGCAATGCCCTAGATCCTTGCCAGAATGGAGGTTCCTGTGTGGATGGAGTCAATACTTTCTCCTGCCTCTGCCTTCCGGGGTTCATTGGGGATAAGTGCCAGACAGACATGGATGAGTGTTTGAGCGAGCCCTGTAAGAATGCAGGGACCTGCTCCGACTATGTCAGCAGTTACACCTGTAGGTGTCAGGCGGGATTTGATGGAGTCCACTGTGAGAACAACATTGATGAGTGCACTGAGAGGTGAGCCACCCATGCACACAAGCACAATGTCTTATGGGATAAAAGGAGAAGGGGGAGTGCATGCTGCGATGGGCAGGGATGAGCATCCACTCAGGTTCCACATCCACAACCATCTCCCATTGCTCAGTCCCCAAAGGTCAGATGTTGAAAAGCTTAGTGGGATTAAGGATCATCATTTATTTCTTGCTCAGAGAACAGAAAGAGCTATAATCCTCTTCCATTCTCCCCTTGGCCTCTTGTTCATTTCAATTGACGAGTGATCCAAAAATGTCTGTATCTTCGCCAATTTGTCACTGCTCTTTAACAGCTAATTTCTGGGAGCTTTGTTGTTTTGTTTTTAATCAGTGAGTTTTTTCTGTTTCTCTTTCATAAAAAAATCTAGGGTCAAGAGCTATTTTAGCACTTTTCATAAAGTGAAATTGACTTAGGGAACAAATGAAGTGTGATATGTGGAAAACAACAAAAGGACTGGGAAAAACCTAGAAAACTTTACCTTCTCTAGGAATTTCTAGTGAGCTCAGCCTTCTGAATTCTCCTAAGCCTATTGGGAATTGGGTTGCTTGGAGTATTTTTATGTAGGGTTTTGCCTCTATAACATCTTAGATTCCAGAAACCTTACTTTTCAAACAGCAAAGTCAGAGGAACCAGGTTACAAAGCTGATGTTGCTCTCATGTTTGCTCCTTAGCTCCTGTTTCAATGGTGGCACGTGTGTCGATGGGATTAACTCCTTCTCCTGCTTGTGCCCTATGGGTTTCACTGGCCCCTTCTGCCTCCATGAGATCAATGAATGCAACTCTCATCCATGCCTGAATGAAGGGATGTGTGTTGATGGCCTGGGTACCTACCACTGTACCTGTCCCTTGGGCTACACTGGGAAAAACTGTCAGGTAATTAGCTTCCTCCTCGCTCACTCAAGACCAGGCAGTGTTTCGTTCTGTCGTACATAGGGTCACTGTGAGTCCGAACTGACTCGACAGCACCTAACAACAACAACAACACTCACTCAGCTCCCTTACAGTAGCTGAGTGATAGGCTCACTTTTTTTCTAGATAGACTCAGTCCCTCCTAAAAGAAAATTCTGGTCCCAGGGGTGTCCCTGAAATAAATCTGGATGACTTCTTACTAACTGGTAGATTCCAAAATGGTGACACTGATAAGATCATAGGGATTAACAAATCTAGGTAAAATTGCTAATAACAGGCTTACCAAGAACAGCAGAAAATAAGAGTGTGAAATAAGCACATAGATACCTTTTACACTGGGAACACAGAGAAATAAAGAACAATTAAGACAATCTTTAAAGAACAGATACAACATCTAAGAGGATAATAGTATCTTGTAATGTTGTAACATTCCCAAAACCAAAGATTCACACATCCTTTTAATTCAGATATATAAATATACCTTTTCACAGAATCTTAGGATTAGAAGGAGCACTCATAGGCAGTTACTCTAGCCTTTCGTGTCATGAAAGAAAAAACTGAGCCCCACAGGGGCGACATGTCTCTTTAGCAATGATGAAATATCAGAATTGCAAAGAATTTAGGAATAAATGGCCAAACTTGACTACAGGGTACACTTCAATAAGGCTTTGGTTATATTGGACATGAAAGCAGTCACCTCTGTGTATTAAACAGCTTGTTGATTGATTCTGTGCATCAGGACAACATTCTTCGTGAGCTCCTGCCCATTCTCACAGTGTGAGATTGGAGGTGCTGGCGAAGCACTCTGTCTTCCCCCTCTGACCCCTTTATTCAGCACATAGCCTCTGCTGTAAGTGTGGCCTTCCTTTCCCCAGAAGGCCGAGCCACCACCTACGAATCACGAAGGAGAAAGGTGCTAGTCCCCTCTCACTCTTTGCCTCATGTTTTTCATAAGCCTGGTTTTTTTCACAAATGGGAGGATTATGGGAAAAGTCAGAATCATTGCTGCCCTTAGTGTGACTTAGTTCAAGTCTCTCATCTTTCTGAGTCTTAAAAATGAAGTTGATGCTGTTGTTCAGAGCTCTGATTCCCATGTGCAATGCCCTAGATCCTTGCCAGAATGGAGGTTCCTGTGTGGATGGAGTCAATACTTCATAACCTTTTGACAGTCTTAGGTTTATTAAGCAGTCTTTAAATGCTTTTACCCATATTCATCACAGATTGGTCAAGACAAGACCCCTGTGGATCTCTCACAGGATTAGCAGGGCAGCTTGTCTGACAGCTTCCACTCGTTCTTTCTCTAGTCCCACAAAGCTGCCATATATCAACATGATCAAGTCTAGAGCATAGGGAAGAACTGAACTTACTGGGTTTCCTCAAATTATTAAACTTCTATGGTAAGAACTTTTAAAATAACAGAACTAAGAAGAATTAGGCTATGTAAAAAAACAGTTAAGTGTTTGGGTGCTAACCAAAATGTTGGTGGTTCAAACCCACCCAGGGTGCCTAGGAAGACAGGTCTGGTGATCTGCTTTCAAAAGGTCACAGCCTTGAACACCTTTGGAGTACAGTTGTACTCTGACACACATGGGGTTGCCATGAGTCAGAGTTAACTCAATGGCAACTTTGTCTTTTTAAAGGACTAAATATACCTGGGAACACTAGATCTAGTTTAAAATTGGGGTAAGGGATTTTTTTTATTTTTATTTTTATTAATTTGGTTAATTAGTGTGCTTTCCTTTGATTCCTTGAAACACAATGTAACTTATTTTCTTCATTTTTGGTATTTGGATTTTGATGTATGTGCACCCCTGCATCCATTTCAGACCCTGGTGAACCTCTGCAGCCAATCTCCATGTAAAAACAAAGGTACCTGCATTCAGGACAAAGCAGAGTTCCGGTGCCTGTGTCCCTCTGGATGGGCTGGGGCCTACTGTGACGTGCCCAGTGTCTCCTGTGAGGTGGCAGCCTCCCGCAGAGGTAAGCTCTGCCCCCTTGGGCTTGAGGGTTAAGTATTTACTCAAGTATTGACTGACCAGCACTGTTTTAGGATGAGGGTTATTATTGTGGGATAAGTTAGTAGTGAATGGGTCACGCTCTAGAGAAAGGGCAGAGGACCAGGTTTAGTGATTCCAAAACAGACTTGTATTTGAAATGAAGCTAAGATGTATGCCACTTTCAGGGTTTGTTTATTTTTAGCAGGAATTTGGTGGTGAGGCTTGTAAGCTAGAAAAGAATAAAATTTCATGTGTTGACTGGCTTAGATTAGCTTGCTCATTACTCAGTCTGACCCTGATGTGTGCCATGTGCTCTTCGGTGATGTTTCTTCCCCCACTGGGTTTCCAGGGCTGCCTGTCGACCGTCTGTGCCAGCACTCTGGGATCTGCATCAGTGCCGGCAACACGCATCACTGCCAGTGCCCTATGGGCTACACTGGGAGCTACTGCGAGGAGCAGCTGGACGAGTGTGCATCCAATCCCTGCCAGCATGGAGCCACCTGCAGTGACTTCATTGGAGGATACCGATGCGAGGTGAGCCGGATGGGGCAGGGGCATACACCACAGGGGCTCCTAGAAAATTGTGTATCTGCTAGGAATACTAGTACATTGACTTTAATAGCTAAAGTCTTATTTTTCTAGTTTATAGATTTTTATCAATCACCCTTTTAGTGTTTACCAATCACTGTGTCTTACTGCCTCCCTGTGAAATGTTAACATAGCAGAGTTCTGGTAAGATATTTTTATAGAGATCTGGAGCCATCTCACCCCACAGAGGATTGCTTTCTAGGATTCAGAGCCAACATTCATGACAGAGGGAATTTCACAGGCCCACCCACCCCAGTGGCCCCTGGCGCTTCCCTGAATAGCAGCTGAGGTAGGAGTAGTCACTTTGAGGAATGTTTCCTTGACCCATGTCACCTTTGTATACAGCCATTGATTAATCAACTAATAATACTTTCAACAAAAGTGTTGCTCAGCTTGTTCTGCCAGCACCATGGTAAGTGTTATATGTGTCTATTTGAGGAAGTGTAGGTCTTTTGAGGGACATGTCACTGTCTTTTTAATGTTCAAACAGATAATGGTTAGAGCAAGACATTAACAAAACTCCAGAGACATGAATTGGATACCAATTCAGTACACCAAGCAACTCGGAGAACATAGAGAAGCTTTGTTTCTCTATCACAGCCAGCCAGCCAGCCCACCTCCCCCTGCCCCCACTATAGCAACCAGTGTCTAACACGTGCGTGCAATTTCCTGAACCTGGAGCTAAAGAAATGTACCCTCCTTACTACCAACCACATGCACCATGACTGATCAGTAGGGTCCTCATCACATACAAAGGAATATGCATATTTTTTAAAATGAGGAAGCCTGCTTACAGGAAGGATAAAAGTTTTGTGCAGAGGTCATATCTGAAACATCCCTCAGAATATTCAGTCCTTGCCTTCCTTTAAAGTGGCTTCTTCAGCTGGAAGAGGAACAGGTAAATGCTGACAAGCTGCAGGCTGACCCTGCATAGCCTGGAGTGTGTTGCTGGGAGCATGATGACCTCAGCAGCCTAGTGGTGCAGTGGTTAAGAGCTGTGGCTGCTAACCATAAAGGTCGGTGGTTGGAACCCACCAGCAACTGTGTGGGAGGAAGATGTGGCAATCTGCTTCTATAAAGATTTACAGCCCTGGAAACTTATGGGGCAGTTCTACTCTATACTATAGAGTCAGTATGAGTCAGAATCAACTCGACAGCAATGAGTTTGTTTTTGGTTTGGTGATGATTCCACAGAAGCATACAAGAGCTCAGAGGGGGGTCATAGGAATGTCTGGATCCCACTTGGCCTAGTGCTGTGTTTCTAACACTGGTTCAATATTCCTTGCCCTTTTCACTTCCACCTGGCAGTGTGTCCCAGGATATCAGGGTGTCAACTGTGAATATGAAGTGGATGAGTGCCAGAATCAGCCATGCCAGAATGGAGGCACCTGTATCGACCTTGTGAACCATTTCAAGTGCTCCTGCCCTCCAGGCACTCAGGGTATGAAATCTGCCTTACCTGTCCCCGTCCGGGTCATTCTCTAGTTATAATTCCATGCTTATGTTGAAGAGCTTTCAAAAATGAAAGACAGTAGGACTAGCTGCATTCCAAGCATTTAGTTCTCTATCTGGTAGTTCAAACCATTTCCACACAGAAGTTTTTTATTTTTAAAGAGGTTGACTTTATCAGTCTGTTTATGGCTTCCAGATTTTGAATCCTAGTTAGCAACACCTTCCACACTCCAAGATTATAAAGGAATGATCCCATATTTTCTGTAAATACTACCGTACTGGAGTACTTTTTCTGTGTGGCTAAGGATTTGTCCCAACACAATTTATTGACTGTTCGATCTTTTTAGCCAATGATTTGAGATGGCATGTTTATCAAATTCTAAAATTCCCATGTGTGTTTTGGTATTTTTGTGAACTTTCTTTTTTGTTCTGTTAATTCACCGGTACCACTATGTTGTAATTATTATCTTCTTTTTCATGGTTTTCCTGAAAATATTTTTTTTTTTTCTAAAACTTTAGAATCAACATGTCTATTAAAAATGCTATTGGCATTTTTTTTTTCTGAAATCACATTAACTTTATGAATTAGAATAGAGAGAACAGACATCTTTATGATGAAGAGTCTTCCTAACCTAATCATGGTGTGACTTTCCATTTATTCAAGTCCCCTTTTGTGTCTTTCAGCATTATTTAAACCTGTCTGCATATAGGTGTAGCACATTTATTTATTTATTTATTTATTATTGTACTTAAGGTGAAGGCTTACAGAACAAATAGTTTCTCATGGAACAGTAGTACACATGATGTTTTATGACATTGGTTAACAACCCCACAACATTTTAACCCTCTAAATTCTCAACCTTTTTTTTTTTTTTTTTGGTGAAAATACACATAGCCAAAGATACACCATTTCAAAAATTTCTACATACACAGTTCAGTGACTGACTATGCTCTTCCAGTTGTGCTGTTATTCTCACTTAAGATGAAGGCTTACAGAACAAAATAGTTTCTCATTTAACAGTTACTACAAATGTTGCCCTATGACAATGGTTAACAATCTCACAACACATCAACAATATCCTTACTCAACCTTGTGTTCCCTATCGTCAGCTTCCTTCTCCCCTTCTGCCTTCTGGCCCTTGTCACTGGACTCCCGTACCTCGTTAGTCTCATTTGGTTTTGCCGGGCTGTCCACTCCCAGGCTGAACAGTGAACCTCGGAGGTAACTTCACCAGTGAGCTAAAAGGGTGTCTGGGGGCCATACTCTCGAGGTTTCTCCAGTCTCCTTTAGGTCAGTAAATCTGGTCCTTTTTTTTTTCTGTGAGTTAGAATTATGCTCTACATCCTTCTCCAGCTCTTTCCAGAACCCTCTGTTGTGATCCTGGTCAGAGCAGTCAGTGGTGGTAGCCGGGCACCATCTAGCTGTACTGGACTCAGTCCAGTGGAGGCTTTGGTAGCTGTGGACAATTAGTCCTTTGGACTAATCTTTTCCTTGTATCCTGTTCTCTTCATTCTCCCTTGCTCCCGAAGGGATGAGACCAGTGGAGTATCTTAGATGGCCGCTCACAGGCTTTTAAGACCCCAGACACTACTCACCAAGGTAGAATGTAGAACATTGTCTTTATAAGTAGTGTCATGCCAATTGAGCTAGATGTTCCCTGAGACCATGGTCCCCAGAGCCCTCCGTCCAGCAACTCAGTCCCTCCGGGAGTTTGGATGTGTCTATGGGGGTGTAGCACATTTTTTATTAAGATTATTCCTAGGCATTTTATCTTTTGTTATAGCTATTGAAAATGGGGCCTTTACTTACATTTATTTTTCTTTTTAATAGTTTTGCTTATATCAGTATATGTCACAGATGTGAATAATAGGAATACAGAATTGTTTTCCTTTCTTCTGTAACTTTTTAGAATTTATCATGGAGTGATATCTAGAATAGTCGTTGCTTTCTTTTGTTTCTTTCTTGAAAATATTTACAGATAGTCATACAAATTGGCTCATTTACATCCACAGTACATGAAATGAGTTATGCTTTAAATTGAGTAACCTTTGAACTTTCAGCAGGATATTTCCCCTCTGTTTTTTCAGGTAAAAAGCAATAGTGTATTCACACTGTTTTACAGAAAAAAGTCAATAATTATAAAATTTAAAAGTATACATCACTCATAATTCAGTTCCAATTCTTATCAATATTTTTACATAGTTACAATCTATGTATTTACTGTTCTTTTCTGAACTGGTTTTTTTAATGAATAAATTAATGAAAATTTACTGAGTCTCTCTTGAGCTCCAGTTTCCTTGTCTTTACATGGGACAAATAATAGTACTTACTCCATAGGGTACTGCTTCATTAGATAATGGGATAATACATATGAAGCCCTAAGCAAATTCTTTCCTTTGCTCATGTTGCCCTCTAGGAGGATCCACATGTCACAGAACAAGAGTGTACTTTTCCCTACCTAGCCTAAAAGATCCCAGAGTAGATTGAGAAAGGAGCCCTGGTGGCACAGCACTTAGGTGCTCGACTACTATCCGAAAGGTCAGCACTTCAAACCCACCAGCCGCTCTGAGGGAGAAAGATGTGACAGTCTGCTTCCGTAAAGATTACAGCCTTGGAAACCCTATGGGGCAGTTTTCCTCTATCCTGTGGTGTATAGTGGTTAAGTACTACAGCTGCTAACCAAAGGGTTGGCAGTTCAAATCCACCAGGTTCTCCTTGGAAACACTGTAGGGCAGTTCTACCCTGTCCTGTAGGGTCACTATGAGTTGGAATCGACTTGACGGCAACAGGTTTGGTTGTTTGGTTTATAGGGTCACTATGGGGTTGCTGTGAGTCGAAATCAACTCAACGGCACACAACAACAGATTGAGGGGTATAAACTATTAATTGTGAAAGTGCCAACAATGGTAGTTGTCTCATGCTGGAAAGCAGTGTTCAAAGGATTTTCATAATTCTGTATCTCTCCTCTCTTTCCTCCAGGCCTACTTTGTGAAAAGAACATTGATGACTGTGCCAGGGGCCCCCACTGCCTTAATGGTGGTCAGTGTGTGGATAGGATTGGGGGCTACAGTTGTCGTTGCTTGCCTGGCTTTGCCGGTAAGCGGTGTGAGGGGGACATCAACGAATGCCTCTCCAACCCCTGCAGCTCTGAGGGCAGCCTGGACTGCATACAGCTTACCAATGACTACCTGTGTGTCTGCCGCAGCGCCTTTACTGGTAAGAAGCCTCCCCAGCCTCTCTTCCTTTGAGGGAGCTACTTCTGAGGAAATTGGGCTGTGTATGACTTGTCCTAGACCTAAGTGAAGCATTTCTTATATATGAAAAACCAGACCAGCTTAACTTAACAGCTTAACAGTCTGAGCTCTATGCTGTGTTGTAGTCAACCTCTACCTTTTATTTTTCCTGAAAGACTCTTTCCCTTTTGTAGACATTGATTATATCATACCATAATAGGAATACAGAAAAATGATAAGAAGTTGGAAGTAGTTGAGCAAAATAGTATTTCCTGACTCCCTAGGAACCTGGTCACACCCTCAGTGTGAAATACTGCCAGAGTATAAGCTTTGAAATTACTCCAGAAAATGCAGAATTTCAAATCTGAACATTAGATAATACTCAGGAACCTTATATCTAACCCTGGTTTCATTGTCCGGCCTCCACGGGTGTGTAATGACTTGAGTTACTAGGTAGTTTCTAGCATCGGCACCTTCTTTCTACCTATGGATCCCATGGAAACTTAGGATATTTAAGGAGAGTAGATCCAAATAGGTGTGTGTTTACCCAAAGTTCCGTTGGTGGGAGCAAGGGCTAGAAAGCTGCAGTGGTCACAGGTGTGCTCTCACAGCCTAGGCTTGGCCATGCTCCCAGTCTTTTCTCATCACAGGGCATAAAGACTCTGCAGAGGGGCAGCCCGATGATTTGTTGGGACCAAAATAGTTGCTTGTATCTAGATAGGGCAGTACCATCAAATACTCAGACTTGAAATCTTGCATTTTCTGGAGTCATTCCAAAGCTTACACTCTAGCAGTATTTCTTATGCTGAAGGTGTGATCAGGCTCCTAGGGAGTCAGGAAATGGGCTGTAATAGTTTATATACTAATAATTTGGCAAGATGGACTCCACTACATCCCCAGTCCATCTCCAGCCTTCCTTCCTTCCAGTTTTAAAAAGATATGCTAGTTTTAAGAACCTTGGAATTTTATAAAGAGAGAGAGGGATTCTATGGTGTGGAAGCTGCCTGGATGCAATAATATAAAAAGTGGGAAAGAATATGTTATGAGCATCACATGCAAGACAGGAAAAGAATGAACAGCCTCATATTAGCCACAATTTGCTTAGGAGGCCACAGGAGCAAAGTTGGCTCCTTTTCCTTTCATGCCTCTGTGATCCCTTTATCTGGAAACACTGACAGACACACAGTAAGGGAGAAACAGGAGAAGGGAGGAATGAAGACCACCTGAAATTAGTGTACCACAGCCAAGCGGTGGTGTTTGTGCATTTTCCCCACTTGTGAATGAAAAAAAATCCCTTGAGCTCTTTGATTGTGTGCATAACAAATGATCCCATGGATTGCAGCTATTGTGGAGTGCTGAAGTCACCAGTGAGGGGCCATTGGTCCAGCGAGCACCGAATCCATGCGATGGCTGCTCTTGGTTGTTGGCTGTTACTATGATTTGAAGAGACAAACATTGTAACTCTTGCCTTATAATTCTGTATTAGTTTTCTAGGTCTGCTATAACAAATTATGACAAACTGGGTGTCTTAAACCAACAAAATTTTATTGTCTCACATTTCCGGAGGCTAGAAGTTCAAAATCAAGGTGTTAGCAGGGCTATGCTCTCTTGAAGACTCTTGAGGAAGATCTTCCCTTGCCTCTTCCAGCTTCTGGTGGTTCCTGGCAATCCTTGGCATTCCTTGGATTGTAGATGCATCACTCTAGTCTCTGCTTCACATGGCCTTCTTCCCCATGTCTGTGTCTCTGTGTCTCTTCTCTTTTTATAGGGACACCACTCAGATTGGACTAGGAGCCATCCTATGACCTCATATTGACCTAACTGACAACATCTTCAAAGACCCTACTTCCAAGCAAGGCCACATTTACAGTTACCAGGAGTTAGTACTTCAACATGTCTTTTTAGGGCACACAATTCAATCCATAACAGTCACCTCTTCTTTTCTAAGCGACCATAGTCCAGATGGGGCCCATCTCCTGCTATTTGCCAACAGGGCTCAGCTGTGCTGTGACATCTCCTCCATATTTTCAATCGCTTAGTTCACTTCGTCATAGACCAACAACCTAGAGATACCTTCTGTTTCAGAACTGTGTCTGGAGAAAATTAAGTCTAGGAAAATTAAGCTACATTTTAAAGCAAGGCCATTCAGGCTACAGAGAAGCCAGAAATGATTGAAAAGAGACATAGAATGAAATTTTTCTACAAGCTAGAAATCACCATACAGATGTATTGGCCTGGTATAGCCTCTTCTGTGAAGTAAATAATATTAACAAAATGCAGTGAATGATTTTATTAAATATTTCTTTTGAAAGCTAACATACCTTAAAATAGCTGAGGTTTCATTCCCCCCGCCCCCTTTTCTTTATTTTTTTGGTAGATTAGAGTCACTTTTTGTATCCATCCTGTTAATGTGAGTCAGTATGGGGATATATTCCACATGTGCTTATTGTGTTGGCCAGAGAGGTGAGGGGTAGAACCAGTGATGGGGACAGTAAATCTTGAGATTGAGCTAGTGTTTTCTTCGTCTTCTCATGTTCCCAAAAGGTTAGAACTGAACTCTCATATATATCTCTTGCTCCATCTCTAATTCTCTGGCTAACTCACATGCCAGCAGTGTTCTGTCCAGTAACTCGCTGTCTTAGTTATCTAGTACTGCTATAACAGAAATACCACAAGTGAATGGCTTCAACAAACAAGTTTATTCTCTCACAGTCTAGTTGGCTAGAAGTCCAAATTCAGGGCATCAGCTCCAGGAAGAGGCTTTCTCTCTCTGTTGCTATGGGGGAGGGTCCTTGTCATCAATCTTCCCCTGAACTAGGAGCTTCTTAGTGCAGGGACCCCGGGTTCAAAGGATGCACTATTCTCCTGGCTCTTGTTTCTTGGTGGTATGAGGTTCTCGTCTCTCTGCTCGCTTCTCTCTTTTATATCTCAAAAGAGATGCACTTAAGACAAAACCTAATCTTGTAGATTGAGTCTTATCAATATAACTGCCGCTAATCCTACCTCATTAACATTATAGAGGTAGGATTTACAACACATAGGAAAATCACATCAGTTGACAAAATGGTGAACGATTATACAATACTGGGAATCATGGCCTAGCCAAGTTGACGGATTGTTTTGGGGGACACAGTTCAATCCATGACACTTGCCATCACTACTTCTGCCTTTAAAATCCCTTTTTTGTTTCTGCCTTGAGGCCGTCACTGTGAAACCTTCGTGGATGTGTGTCCCCAGATGCCTTGCCTCAATGGAGGGACTTGTGCTGTGGCCAGCAACATGCCTGATGGTTTCATTTGTCGTTGTCCCCCGGTAAGTGCCCTGTTGGTGATATAAGGAGCGTGCTCTCTCTTGTACAATCTGTGTCAAACCTGAGATTAAACGGTTTTGTTTTGTTTTCTCTCACTCCGTGATGGGGAGATTTCTCAGTTTTAGATCCTTCAGAAGAAAGTGCTTGGGTTTTTCCACTTAATGCCATTTAATCTCTCCCAGAAATAGTAGCTCCCTAATCTGTGACTGTTAGTTGTCAGAAGCATCAAGGGAAAAAATTACAGGAAGTGGTAGAATGTTCACTTGAAAACAGGCTTCTCAGTCCCATGCTGGAAAGCAGTCTTGCTGCCCAGGTTGGGCCAGAGCTGGTTGGAAACTCTGCTTAAACACTTTGGCAGAAACCATTTGGGAGTGAGCTGCTTCTGACACTAGAACAAAGCCTACTTTTATCCTTGTGCTATGCAAAGTGTTTCACCTGTGCCAGAGGCTGAAACCCCCCTAAAATGGAGATTACCGTGTGGAGAGATACCAAAAGGAACCCTTTCCAGTAATCTTGGCTTGGGCTTAGCAAGAAGTGTAAGTGAAATGAGACATGAAAGTTTTTCAGACACCTGAAACCCTAAGGTGATTTTTTTTCTATGTAAAGCCATTATCTGACTGATCTCATGATGGTTAGGGAAGGTCCGTACAGATACAGTGACACCTGACTCATCCACCATGACCTGTGGACTTAATTTCTAGAAGTGCGCTCTTTAAGTGAGAGGACTCTGCATTCATCCCTTGGAACCTTCAGCCCTGGCCTATAGGTTGACTTGAAGAGGTCTTTTCCTAGAGCTTGGCCCAGGAAGCACATGGAGGGATCTTAGTGAAGTGTCTAGTCTTTATCTCCCTGGAGGTGTGGCAGGGAGGGGCTTAGGACAGGAAAATAGGCTAGCCCTCAGGAGTCGGCCTACCATCCTCATCTCTTCACCCATTTCCACAGGAATTCTCTGGGGCAAGATGCCAGAGCAGCTGTGGACAAGTGAAGTGTAGGAGAGGGGAGCAGTGCATGCACGCAGCCTCAGGACCCCGCTGCTTCTGCCCCAACCCCCAGGACTGTGAGCCAGGCTGCGCCAGCAGCCCCTGCCAGCACAGGGGCACCTGCTATCCTCAGCGCCAGCCTCCGTATTACTCTTGCCAGTGCCCTTCTCCGTTCTGGGGCAGCCACTGCGAGCTCTACATGGCCCCCACCAGCATGCCTCCTGCCACCTGTCTCAGCCAGTATTGCGCTGACAAAGCTCGGGATGGCGTCTGTGATGAGGCCTGCAACAGCCACGCCTGCCAGTGGGATGGGGGTGACTGCTCCCTCACCATGGAGAACCCCTGGGCCAACTGTTCCTCCCCACTTCCATGCTGGGATTACATCAACAACCAGTGTGACGAGCTGTGCAACACGGCCGAGTGCCTCTTTGACAACTTCGAATGCCAGGGGAACAGCAAAACATGCAAGTAAGGGCTCCAGGTCCCCAGAAGCTGAAAGCACTGTCACTAACACACCTTGATCTCTTGTTCTTGCTCCTAACCACTCCAGTGCTTCAGCCCAAGCTGCCTCTGCTTTCCAGACTGGCGCCCCGAGGCCCTCTTCTCCTGGGCATCAGCCTTGTCCCATTGCACATGACCCCTGTGGTCTCCCTGCTGACCGAGGCCCAGGAATGCTTCCTGCACAATCACCCTCTCTGTCTGCCTCTCTCTGCCTTCTCACCTGCTGCTCTCACGACCTCCTGGGGGAAATAACTTTTGGAAGTGGTGCTGCCCACTCTCAGGCAGCCTCTCACATAACCTGCCTGCAGGATGGATGGAAAGGTCTGTACCTCTCCCTTCTCACCCCACTCCACTCCCTAAGACTAGTTTTCCCCATCCAGATTTAGCAGGAGGCATAAGCTAAATGAGGCCACTTAACCCTCCTGGTCTGTCTTCATTGTTGCAGTTATTATGCATTTTTATGGTGCTTTATGGCTTACGTAGTACTTTTCATATCTACCATCTCATTTAATTGAACCCCAGTTAACTCTCGACAACCTTGTGAGGCACAGATATTATTAGTGTTCTTCCCCAGTGAGGGAGCAGAGGCCTGGGGAGGTTAAAGAACTTTCCAAAGTACATACAAGCTATTCCTGACTCCTAATCTTTCCATTGAGCTAGGATGTTGTACCAACTAGTGTAAATATCAAAGAGTAGGTGCAGGGAGAGGAGAGTGTAGCTGAAGTGGCATGGACAGCATTTAGGTTTTGGCCTTGAATTTCTTTTCCCAATATTTGATTTTGGTAAAGAAACTAGAAGAGGCTGTACAATACAAGTTAGGTCTGGTATCCTGTATGGAACATACACTTCCCCCTACCTTTCATAGTTGAGATTTGGTCCTAGAAGGGGAAGAATGGACCATATTGACCTGGTTCTCTGTATAACAACTCTTGATGGTTCAGGGCTATTGATCCATTGATACCTTACCAGGGACAATGGATACAAAAATAGAGGAAAGCACAAACTGAGTTGTTTTTTATTTCAGATATGCAGCTTTATTTAAAGGTTTAACTTAAGATTGTAAGTTCTCTGGGAGCCCCTAAGCCTGTGTAGCATAGTAAGCATAGTGTTGTTTCTCATTCAGGTAGCACGCATCAGTGTTGAGTGACACAGGCTACATGTGTACTCTGTAAAATGCTAGAGATAGGAGAATTCAAAGAAGACTCCATGGGGTATCTGGGGCCTGACCTGGGCCACAGAAGATGGGTTGGAAAATCCTTGGTATTTGCAACTGGAAAAGCAAATAGAGCTACAGGCTTGTCTGAGCCCCTTTCCCTTTTCTCTGCCTCCTTTGCTTCCCCCTACCTAGGTATGACAAATACTGTGCTGACCACTACAAAGACAACCATTGTGACCAAGGATGTAACAGTGAGGAGTGTGGCTGGGATGGACTGGACTGTGCTGCTGACCAGCCGGAGAAGCTGGCAGAGGGAACCCTGGTTATTGTGGTGCTGATGCCACCTGAACAGCTGCTCCAGGATGCTCGTGGCTTCTTGCGGGCACTGGGCACCCTGCTCCACACCAACCTGCGCATTAAACGGGACCCCCAGGGGGCCCTCATGGTGTACCCATATTATGGAGAGAAGTCAGCTGCCATGAAGAAGCAAAAGATGACACGCAGGTCCCTTCCTGTTGAACAAGAGCAGGAGGTGGCTGGGTAGGTTTTTGGTTTCTGAATCTCTTAAAAGTGAATTGTTTTAGTTATTTAGTGCTGCTATAACAGAAATACCACAAGTTAATGGCTTCAACAAACATAAGTTTATTCACTCACAGTCTAAGTAGGCTAGAAGTCCAAATTCAGGGTGTCACCTCCAGGGGAAGGCTTTTTCTGTCGGCTCTGGAGGAAGGTCCTTATCATCAATCTTCCCCTGGACTAGGAGCTTTTTCACACAGGAACCCCGGGTCCAAAGGAGGCACTCTGCTCCCAGTGCTTCTTTCTTGGTGGTATAAGGTGCCGCCTCTCTGCTTGCTTCCCTTACCTTTTATCTCTTGTAAGATAAAAGGTGCCGGCCACACTCCAGGGAAACTCCCTACATTGGATCAGAGATGTGACCTTAGTAAGGGTTACAATCCTACCCTAATCCTCTTTAACATAAAATCACAATCACAAAATGGAGGACAACCACACAATACTAGAAATCATGGCTTAACCAAGTTGATACATATTTGGGGGGACACAATTCAATCCATGACATGAATTTTATAAAACTGAGCACTTTTATACCCAGCAGAAGTCATAACTCAACCTATAAAACCCCAAAACTCAGACAGATAAAATACCCACCAAACAGAGCAAACCCATTATCCCAGTACTTCTGTTTAATGGTGAAGATTTGTCTTGATCTTGGGATCTGGAAAGGTGGACTGGAGTAAGCAGGAGGCAGAAACTCAGGAAGGCCTTCTGAAATGCTAAAGTCCCTAACCTTTTCCAGAGTTGCCTCAAATCACCTTATTAGTGGCTCCTCTTTTGCATGGTACACTGCCTTCAGGCCTTTCATTTATGATGTAAGTCTCTTTGACCAGGGTAACAATCTTCCGTTATTCTGCCATTCACACTGCATTTTTTATTGGTATATCCCATAACTTTTATCCCTACAGCTAGCCAAGATATGGATACAGACAAAGGAGAGTAAGGACCAAAAAACGTGGAGAGGTAGATTTTTAGAGCAGTACTAAGTGCCAAGGAGCCCTGGTGGTACAGCAGTTAGGTACTCAGCTAACCAAAAGTTTAGCAGCTAACTGAAAGGTTAGCAGTTGGAACCCACCCAGTGGCTCTGTGACAATCTACTTCTGTAAAGATTTCAGCCTAGAAAACCCTGTGGGGCAGTTCTACTCGTCACATGTGGTCACTGTGAGCCACCCAGTGACAACTACCAAGTGCCAGTGAGCAGATGGGAAGGGGGTGGAAGAAGATCACTAAAAGAGGAGAAGGAGAGTACTGAAGACTAACTTTTTACAGTTTTATCACTTTGTCTTGAGTTGCCCAAGTCAGAGGCTTAGAATCAGCCAGACTAAGGAAAGTGAGAAACTCCCTCAGTGAGAATTAGTGATTAGGATCTGAAGGGATGAGGTCCTAATTTCTTAGGTCTTTCTGGAAGCAGTATCACTGAGGTGGAGAGTTTGATCTTGAAGGTGAGGAAGGAGAGCTCATGTAACCCATCTGACTCAGCTTGGTGACCTGCACCCTTCTGTGTTACTCACCCCTTCCCTTCTTCCTCTTTTCCCTTGGCATTCCATAGCTCTAAAATATTTCTGGAAATTGACAACCGCCAATGTGTTCAAGATTCAGACCAGTGCTTCAAGAACACCGATGCAGCAGCAGCTCTTCTGGCTTCTCACGCCATCCAGGGGACCCTGTCATACCCTCTTGTGTCTGTCATCAGTGAGTGGCACCGGTGTTAAGGGGAGAGGACAGAAGAGAAAGGTGTCACTGGGGGGCAGAGGGAAAGGGCACAGTTTTTAAGGTTCAGCCCTCTATTTTCAGGGCTGGTGAGGTCAAAGTTGCCCCTAAATGAATTTAATCCTAATATTGAGAAGTTAATATTCATCACTTTCCCCATCTCTCTGGACTTTTCAGGTGAATCCTGGACTCCAAAAAGCACTCAGCTCCTCTACCTACTTGCTGTTGCTGTTGTCATTATCCTATTTATTATCCTGCTGGGGGTAATCATGGCAAAACGAAAGCGTAAGCACGGCTCCCTCTGGCTGCCTGAAGGTTTCACCCTTCGCCGAGACTCCAGCAATCACAAGCGTCGTGAGCCAGTGGGACAGGATGCCGTGGGGCTGAAGTAAGAGGGTTTGCCAACAAGTCACTATTGACAGTAATTCTGAGCAGTGAGAACTCTAAAAGCAGGCTTGGTTGAATCATGATTTTAGATTCTGAACTCTGGCCACAAGATCCCACTTGGACCATGACTCTGAATGCCTGCTGAGTATGAGATCATAGTCAGTCTGTATACTTCTAGTTTAGTAGCCCAGTGATGCTCAGCTTCCATGTTGCAGCACGCTGGTGTAAGCTCTTGATCAGTGGGAAAGAAAAGGGTGTATGCTTAGGAAATGGCACATAAATTACTGTCCATCTTCTCTGGGCCAAGTCCCCCAAAATTCTGAGTATAGCCATAGGAATGTGTCATGGTGGGCAAAGTGTTAAAAACAACTATATTGGTTTATGGCATAACTTCTGTTCTTCTCTCCACTCCCCCTTACCCCATAATATCAGAAATCTGTCAGTGCAAGTTTCGGAGGCTAACCTAATTGGTTCTGGAACAAGTGAACATTGGGTCAATTCTGAAGGACCCCAGCCGAAGAAAGCCAAGGTAAACTGGCTGTGGTAGGACCGCCACCATTGTCAGCCATTTTATCTGATCACATTTGATATTTCTAGCCTTTGATATCTAGAGTATCCTGAATGGGAGGAAAGGGTGGTAGTCTTTATATATTGCCCAGGCACTGGTTATCCCAGGTTCTAATGAAAAGCAGGAATCCTGAGGTCATTCATGGCTTTGGGTTACCTCTGTATGTTTTTCAGTAAGAATTCTTCAAAAGTAATAAACCATGCCCTCTTCCTCAAGTGTCATGCTGATAGTAGTCGAATGAGAAATGGTAAGTGTAAATAGCAGTCTCCTTCGTGTCTACATCTCTCCCTTATCTTTTCTGGACACTTTCTGGAAGGGAAGAGGAAATTAAACAGTCAAAGTGAGCCAGTGACCACTGAGTTTGGAAACTCTACATCTTCAGCCTAGAAAACTAAAACCATACAGAAGTAAGAGGTAGATTGGGCTGAGGCTGATGTGGAAAAGGAGACCATCCTTCTATAGCTACACGGGGCTGGGAGCCAGTAGCGCATGCTGGTTAAGAACATTGTTTTAGTTACAACCAGAACGTGGTTCAAGTCTAAAACTCTGCCACTAACTAACTCGGCAAGTTACTTAACCTCTTTGTACTCAATTATCCTTATCCATAAAATGAGAAGAATAATAATTCTTACCTCTATGAGTGGTTGTGAGGATTAAATACAGCAATATGTGTCAAGTACCTTACCTAGTTCCTGTGGTACGCTAAGTATTCATTAACTGATAGCTGCTTTTTAAATTATAATAATTATTATTATTCAGCACATATTCTTGAGTGCTTGCTATGTGCTAGGCACTATGGTAAGTGCAGGGATGCTTTGTGAACAAGGTTCATTCCCTGTACTCAGCAACCTTACTGTTTAGTGGTAGAGACTGTCATGTCAGGAATTAGGTCTAATTTCAATTTCACGCCATCCTTCAAATTGAAAATCAAATTGGGGGAGACCATTCCAGACAGAGGGAGCCACATGGGCAAAGGCCTAGAAGCAAATATATGGTGCTTTGAGGATCTACAAGTAGCATATTAAGGCTGAAGCCTAGA
This sequence comes from Dugong dugon, assembly GCA_030035585.1. NCBI lineage: Eukaryota > Metazoa > Chordata > Mammalia > Sirenia > Dugongidae > Dugong > Dugong dugon. The sequence continues at coordinate 162,914,821 of CM057462.1, forward strand.
GTTTAGAATGGGGAGGTGAGGAGAGTTGTACAGAGAAATAAGCAGGAACTACATCACAAGAGTGGTAGGAAGCCAACTGGATAATAATTTGGAGAATTGGACTAGGAGGGGAGATAAAACTGAGTAGGTGATTGGGAGTGGGGTAGGCAACTCTGGACCAGGTCCTTGTCAGCAAGTTCTGGTGGAAGGTCAGATTGACAGGGGATATTGTTTTCCCTTTTCAGGGTGAAGATGAGGCTTTACTCTCAGAAGAGGATGACCCCATCGACCGACGCCCATGGACACAGCAGCACCTGGAAGCCGCAGACATCCGTAGGACACCATCGTTTGCACCTACTCCTCCTCAGGCAGAGCAGGAGGTGGATGTGCTGGACGTGAATGTCCGTGGCCCAGGTCAGCACCAGCAAGCCTTCGCCTCTTACCAGGCAGTACCCGCCCTCAGATCCCCATTCTCTGTCCCTATGTTTGTCCTACGTGGTGATATGCCACCTGCCAGTTTCATAGACTCTGAATCAGCTTGACAAAATGAATGCTCCAGGAATAAATGCATGCAAAAATGATGAAATCATATGAGAAGAAAAGGAAGGAGTTCACCTTGCTTCCTATACAGCATGCTTGAAAAGACATAGACTGATTAAATGGGTTAGCTAGTAGTAGAGTAGAGAAAAAAATCTCAAAGCAGAGGGATGGAGAATAAGTTTAGCTGATAGTTTAGTATATATTGAAATTAGTTGTGTCAATATAGGTTATTTTAGAATGTCTAATTTAAAATAACATAGCACTAAGAAACTTGAACAGAAAAGCTTTTTTTAGCTTAGAGAAGAGTCCCCAGCTTAAAAGACTCTTAACTTCCCTGTTACTCTGTATAAAAAGGATGTTAAAACCAAAACCAAACCCACTGCCATCAAGTCAAGCTGACTCACAGCAATCCTATAAGACAGAGTAGAACTGCCCCATAGGATTTGCAAGGCTGTAATCTTTATGGAAGTAGACTGCCACATCTTTCTCCCACATAGCAGCTAGTGAGTTCAAACCGCTGACCTTTCGGTTAGCAGCTGAGTACTTTAACCACTGTGCCACCAGGGCTCCTTTAAAAACGACCTTATCAGAGGAAAAGTAGGTGGCAAATTTAAAGCTAATTACCAGTTCCACAAGAAGGACCTGGAATTTTTTTTCCTCCATAGGAATAACTCCAGTCAAATAGGACTATTCCAACAATAGGGTCAATTGAATATTATCTTCCTTCTCCTCCTTGAATACTTTCCTGAATTTTCCTTTCCTGCAGATGGGTGCACCCCACTGATGCTGGCATCTCTCCGAGGGGGCAGCTCAGACATGAGTGATGAAGATGAAGAAGCAGAAGACTCTTCCGCAAACATCATCACAGACTTGGTTGGCCAGGGTGCCAGCCTCCAGGCCCAGACAGACCGCACGGGCGAGATGGCCCTGCACCTTGCAGCCCGCTACTCAAGGGCAGATGCTGCCAAGCATCTCCTGGATGCAGGTGCTGATGCCAATGCCCAAGACAACATGGGCCGCTGCCCTCTCCATGCTGCAGTGGCAGCCGATGCCCAGGGTGTCTTCCAGGTAAAGAATAGGAAATGAGTCAGCTTAAATAATAAGAATTCTTTATGGAGCTATGTTTTATCCTTGTCAAGGCACTTAATCTGTCATGAAATTTATTTGCCAATCCTTTGAAAGGGTTAAGGCACATGTTACAGTCATGCTTGCTAGATGAGGAAGCAGGAAAAAGAAGGCAAGCAAACTGATCTAGGAACAGCTGGACAGTGACAGAGCCAACAGCCGTTACCACCAGTCTTCTGATACTTAAGTACCATTCTTTCTGTTATGCCAAACTGCCTTTCAGATTAGTAGATCAGATGGAAGAGGTACCTATTCCAAACCGTCTACTCCTTGGTGGCTTTCTTGATTTGAGTCCACAGTATTCTCCTGGAATACCCACAAATTGGAAGCATTCTGTATCGCCTTAGACTGTACACCGTAATTGAGGGTTTGATATTTTCCCACATCCCTCTTCTTTCCTTAGACAGTAGAAGTACATGGGCTGCTGTCCTAGAGCACCATTCATTCATTCATTCATTCAACAAATATTTATTGAGCCACCATGGTAGAATCTTGGGACACAGAAATAACAAGATATCCCCTGCCCTCTAGGAACTTAGAGTGTCACCTGAGCTCTGATGCTGTTGTTTTTTCTCTTAGTTTCATTATCTTTTCTAAATTTCATTATCTTCCTAAATTCAGGTAACTTACTTTTCCGTACTTTCTCATCTTCTAGATTCTGATCCGCAACAGAGCAACTGATCTTGACGCAAGGATGAACGATGGTACTACACCCCTGATCCTGGCTGCCCGCCTGGCTGTGGAGGGAATGGTGGCAGAGCTGATCAACTGCCAAGCAGATGTGAATGCAGTGGATGATCACGGTAGGGATAAGAGGCAGGGGTTCGGGTTCTTACCTGCAAAACATGCCTTTATGAAAGAGAATTGTTACCTTTACCTTAAAGAAGTGTCTCAGCTCCAGATCCTAAGGAGACTCATCCATCCATCCATCCATTCTTTCGTTTTCTTTCAACATATATTTATTGAGCTCAGAGAACAGAGCCTGTGGGAACTCCCAAGATGAAAATGAGAAGGGATGTTTAGTGAGGGTGCTTGGACTTCAAAGCAGGTCCTTTAAAGGTTTGCGTGTATGCGTTCCTGAGCATATCACTTTTGGTATGAGGACTTAATGAAAGCTGACTTCACTGCGAGGGTTGTGGGACATCCTAAGTATACCTTCTGGCATGTAATAAATAGATGATTGTCTTCAGTATGTGACTTGGTGAATTGTACATTGGAGAGGAAGTAAGCACCGCAGACAAGTGATCCTTCTACCTAGAGGTCTTCTGAAGGCTGGGCAGCCTATACTGAAGTTCAAGGTTCCCTTGTACAAGTCATGGTGCCTTCTTATGCTAAAAGGTGGGACATGTCCTCTACTCTCTGTCTGCTTATTAAGGTGTTTTTTCTCCTGCAGGAAAATCTGCTCTTCACTGGGCAGCTGCTGTCAATAATGTGGAGGCGACCCTTTTGTTGTTGAAAAATGGAGCCAACCGAGACATGCAGGACAACAAGGTACAGTGTGGGCTCTGAGCTTGAGCATGCACATAACAGAGCCCCTGATTATGACGCCCTTTCCCTCTTAATTGTATAGCTTCTCTTGTGATAGGTGTAGACCAAAGATGGAAGAAGGATGGGCAGGAATTGGGTCCAGATAGCTTGATAAAGGATGCAGGAGTCATCCAGGGGATTGTCAGGATTGAGCCCTCTGCCCACTCCATGCTCAGTTTGAACTAGGCTGTCCTGTAAATAAGTTTGGTGTGGCCTTCTTACTTTCTGTTCACTCATTCTGTGCGCCACCCTCCCCCCCACCCCGCCAACGCCTTGTTCATCTTCTCTCATTACCTTCTTCTTTCCCCTTATCTTATTGTAGTCTTCTGGCTTACAAATGTTTTCTCTCTTCTTTCTTTTTACTCTTTCCTTTATTTTTCCCAGTTCTGCACTTGCCTGAGCTGCTTCTCCTCCCACTTTCCCTACCTCTAATTCCTTTCCCCCTTAGAAATCTCTTTCAATAAGCTCAGTGCTCTTTTAAGTGGGCCTCTGGCTCAGCGACACACTTTATTTCATGTATTGTCAACCAAGAGTGATATCACCCCCAAGGAAGCAAAGTTGGTTCCTGGAGAGAAAAAAATCTTACTCTTTTTATGTGTAAAGCACAGATATACATGTAGTACTCTAACACATATACTGTATATCTATATTAAATTTCAATAGGGCATGATGTGATTATTAAAAAATGTCTAAAAAAGACTCCTTGTAGAGATAATGACAAAAAAGCAGAGATCGAAAAACACTGCTATATTTTCAAGAGTGTTATTAAAATGTGTTCTGCATGGCCTTTTTCTGTAGGAAGAGACACCCCTGTTTCTTGCTGCCCGGGAGGGGAGCTATGAAGCAGCTAAGATCCTGTTAGACCACTTTGCCAACCGGGACATCACAGACCACATGGATCGCCTCCCCCGGGATGTGGCTCGGGATCGCATGCATCATGACATTGTGCGCCTCCTGGATGAGTACAACGTGACACCAAGCCCTCCAGGCACTGTGCTGACTTCTGCTCTCTCACCTGTCATCTGTGGACCCAACAGGTCTTTCCTCAGCCTGAAGCACACCCCTATGGCCAAGAAGCCTAGACGGCCCAATGCCAAGAGTGCCGTGCCCACTAGCCTCCCTCACCTGGTCAAGGAGGCCAAGGATGCCAAGGGTAATAGGAGGAAGAAGTCTCTGAGCGACAAGGGCCAACTATCTGAGAGCTCAGTGACCTTATCCCCCGTTGATTCCCTGGAGTCTCCTCACACATATGTTTCTGACACCACATCCTCTCCAATGATTACATCCCCTGGAATCTTACAGGCCTCACCACCCAACCCTATGTTGGCCACTGCTGCCCCACCTGCCCCCGCCCACTCACAGCATGCACTGTCTTTCTCTAACCTTCATGAAATGCAGCCTTTGGCTCATGGGACCAGCACTGTGCTTCCCTCAGTGAGCCAGTTGCTGTCCCACCACCACATTGTCCCTCCAGGCAGTGGCAGTGCAGGGAGCTTGGGTAGGCTACATCCAGTCACTGTCCCAGCAGACTGGATGAACCGCATGGAGATGAATGAAACCCAGTACAATGAGATGTTTGGTATGGTCCTCACTCCAGCTGAGGGCACCCACCCTGGCATAGCTCCCCAGAACAGGCCACCTGATGGGAAGCACATAACTACCCCTCGGGAGCCACTGCCACCCATTGTGACTTTCCAGCTAATCCCCAAAGGCAGCATTGCCCAACCAGCTGGGGCCCCTCAGCCTCAGTCCAACTGTCCTCCCACTGTTGCAGGCCCCCTGCCCACCATGTACCAGATTCCGGAAATGGCCCGTTTGCCAAATGTGGCTTTCGCCACTGCCATGATGCCCCAGCAGGATGGTCAGGTAGCTCAGACCATTCTGCCAGCCTATCATCCTTTCCCAGCCTCTGTGGGCAAGTATCCCACCCCCCCTTCACAGCACAGTTATGCCTCCTCAAATGCTGCTGAGAGGACACCCAGCCACAGTGGTCACCTCCAAGGTGAGCATCCCTACCTGACACCATCCCCAGAGTCTCCTGACCAGTGGTCAAGTTCATCACCCCACTCTGCTTCTGACTGGTCAGATGTAACCACGAGCCCTACCCCTGGGGGAGCTGGAGGAGGCCAGCGGGGACCTGGGACACACATGTCTGAGCCACCGCACAGTAACATGCAGGTCTATGCGTGAAAGAGTCTGCCTCCAGTGTTAGGACGGAACTGCCTATTGTAAATGCTGCTGAGGAACAAAATGAAGGTCATCTGGGAGAGAAATGAAGAAATCTCTGGAACCAGCTCCTGGAGGCAGGAGAGAGAAGATGCTCTTACTTTCAGATAATGCAAAGAAGCAATTTTATCAGCTTCACTGAGTATCTGCAGGGTTTTTGCTTGGGAACATGGCTCCTTCTAATCAGTTGCCCATCAAGCCAAGTTCATGGAAATGCAAGATGAAGACAAACCCTAGGGTCATGTTTACTCCCTTCCTTTTGCAGAATAAGACTGGTGCCTATTGTAGCCCAGACATTCTTGCAGCTTGGACTGTATTTTAAGCCCTGAGGGCTTTTGCTGTATCTGTGAGAAGTTTCCACAGTAGAAGAGTCCTGATGGGAATTGTGCCCTGGAATTCTGCCTGAGTTGACTTTTCTCATCTTTTCATCCTGGGACATTCTTTTGACTTCATTTGGTGCTTTAATTGTTGCACCTCTGCATGGTTGTAGCCCCGCCAGTATGTTAAAGGGCAAAACCTTTGTGTTTCAGTCATTCCTGCCCTGGAAAGCAACTTCATCCTCCTTTTTCCCTCCTATTTCCCAGTATCCCTAGGAGTTTCACAGGGTTTATTTTGGTTGTACACAGCCTTCTAAGTGTGTTTCTTTAGGAAATGGACACACTACATTCTCCTACATATATCATTCCTAGAGGGAGAAGGGGAGCAAAAGATGTTTTGTTGGACAAATTTGGGAGGTAAGAGATCCCTTCAAGAGACTGCCACCTTAATTCTCTTGCCTGCATGCAGGGCCACATATAAACCTTACCAGGAAGAATAAGTATCTGCTGTTTATCCGTTTGCGGGTCTAGTCAGTGTGAAGTTTTACCCTCGGCAGCCTAGATACTATGACCTTTTCTTGTTTGTTTTTCTTTTAAGCCAAAAAAACTTTTGGAATGACCAACAGGTAAGCTAACTCATGCAAGAGGTAGTTACCACCCAGCAGACCTCTTCCCTTCCTGCCAAGCATTCTGTTGACTGCCAACATGAAACTCATTTTCCCCCAGATTGTACAACGCTCAGCCCTGCTTCATTCCCCCTACCATCAATTGAAGCTAGTTTTAGGTGCTGAGGCTTTCCTTCCGCACATCACCACAGAAGAAAATGTCTTAAACTGTACACCCTTGCCACTTAAAACAACTTTTCCTAAGCTCAGGGGATTCAGTTTCAGTTGTCTTCCTCTTGCAGGCCCATTCACCAGTCTTCCTTCCACATTTGGGTGCTCTGAGTCACTGGTGCACCTGGTACGTTCTCGAGGAAAGACATTTTCTATATTCAAAGCTAGGAAATGGAAAGTTGGCCTAATTTCAAGAGTGCAAGCCAGCCCTTGGACTAGAAAGTTGGAAAGGAGAGGAACTGTGAGGTGGCATTTGCTATTGATTGCTGCCATTTCTTCTCCCTTCCTTGTGACATTCCTTTTTGGAGACTAATCTATACAGACTTACCAAGCCTGCTTTCCTTTCTTAAGTCACATTCTGGGTGATGATTACAAACTCTCTTGTCATTGTCCTCCTCATGTTCAGATTGTAACTGCACAACACCTCAGTCCACTCCCTTTATTTATGCTCTCTGCAACTTCCTTGACTTTTCTGTCAAGGGTAGAAGCATTCTAGACAATTGTAAAAATAGGATGAGAATATTTTTCTTTTCCTCCTCACTGAGTCAACTAAAAATTGTCCCCGTGGCCATACTATCACTTCTACCCAGTGCTGTGGAGCCCCGGGAAATAGTTCTGTGATGCCATTTTGTAGCTGTTAATATGTTAATTGCCTACTCTGTTTTGCATTCATTCCTGCCAGGACCAGAAGTAGTTGTCAGTACTCTCCAAGTATCTCATTTATCCGACTGTGGGCCCCATGTGGAAACCCTATGGGTTTGTTGGCATGACAGTCTACAAATGGTTTTTCAATCCTGCCCAAGTTCACTGAACCAACAAAAATAACTAATCCTGCCTTGGTATAAACAGATTTCATTCATTCTGTATTCTCTTGCATTCCAACATTCTACCAGCCTCTTTCAAAGTGTGTGAACATTTTATCATTCTAAATGGTGACTCTCCACCTTGGACCCATTTATCAGTTCATGGATAGGAAGGACTTACCTGCATGGGCCATTTTGAACGACACCCTGCCTGCTTCGCTCTGCACCCCTTCTCCAGCCCCTCTTCCCAAAAGTATCAGCGTTCAGTCCAGCGGCTGTGATCTTCTGTAGCCTCCTCCATCCCTGAGCACAATGCAGGACTAACTTGCTTGTTTTCCTTCTTGGGATACTTTAATTTCAGTCCTTTGAGTTTTGGAGAAGAGAGTGTGAGAGCTGCCATTCACATACAACAGGCTTCAATGATGAAGAGGAGGACACTGCTTTTCAAGCATTTTATCAGATTTTAAGGACCCCCTGAGTTGTATAGTATGTAATAAAAGGGAAGGTAAGATGGAGAATCACTTTCTCAGTTGGGTTCTGAATTGAAGACTAAGTTTTTATAGGATGCATCTTTAATGCCATGTATAGATTCCTTCGCCCACCCCCTCCCCTTTTTTTTTAAAGTTCTTCCTTTGACTCCCCTTCTGCCTTGGTTTTTTATTTCTGTCTTCTGTTTTGTTTTAAGCATCATTTTCTGACTTATGTGATAGTGGGAGAGGGAGAAGTTTGAGGGAAAGAGAGACTGAGAATTAAAGACTTTATTGTAAGTAGGTATGATGCTCAAGTCCATTATTAAATTTGCTAGCTTGTAATTCGTGCATAGAAAAGAACCAAAGGTGTAATGTCTTCCTGGCGGGTGGTTTGTGGATTTTGGCCTTAACCAGTACATTGAATGTATGACTATTTGGGAGGACACTTTTATATACCCAGAGGCCCCCACTAATAACTGTTTGGTACTATGGCTCCTTCCCTGTGTACATTTCTCTTAAAAGTGATATTATATCTGTTTGTATGAGAAACCCAATAACCAGTAAAATGACTGCATATTTCTGACTAGATATAGTAAGGAAAATGCACACTTCGTTTTTACTTTTCAAAGTTTCATTCTAAAAGTAGTTAAGAACAAATTTATATGAAAGCATTTTTATCACAAAATAAAAAAGGTTACATGTCAAGTTCAGTGGCATTTCATTTTTTTTTTTTTCTAATCCTGTGTGCTTGGCTTTCCAATTATTACCTCTGTTATGTCATAATTTGTGAAGAGAGAAATCATTTTATTTTCATTCTGGATGTCACAAAACCTGTGTTTTTTTTTTTTTCTTTTTTCCGTTTTTGATTCCTGAAGCTTTTCTAAGGGACCACGACTACCATAGACTTCACCAGACTGAGTCCAGCATAACTAGGTGGTGCCTGGCTACCACCACCAACTGCTCTGACAGGGATCACAGTAGAGGGTCCCGGACAGAGCTGGAGAAAAATGTAGAACAAAATTCTGTTTCACAAAAAAAGACCAGGCTTACTGGTCTGACAGACTGGAGAAACCCCTAGAGTGTGGCCCCCAGACACCCTTTTAACTCAGTACTGAAGTCACTCCTGAGGTTCATCCTTCAGATTAGACAGGCCCATAAAACAAAACGAGACTAAATGGGCACACCAGCCCAGGGGCAAGGACGAGAAGGCAGAAGGGGACAGGAAAGCTGGTAATGGGGAACCCAATGTCCAGAAGGGGAGAGTGTTGACACATCATGGGATTGGCAACCAATGTCACAAAACAGTATGTGTATTAATTGTTTAATGAGAAAATAATTTGCTCTGTAAACCTTCATCTAAAGCACAATAATTTAAAAAGAAAAAAATAAATAAATGCATTTGAGGAAAAAGCTTCCTCCAAACTGGAAGCATTGCAAGACTGAGTCACTCTGCTGTGCGCTAACAGTAGCTGATGACAGACAATTGCTCAAGACAAGGTGCCTTCCAGTGGAAATGGAGAGTGTTGCAAAAGGAAGAATTGAGATATAAGCAATAATATCGATGATGCTGTTACCTAAACCATTGATTTGCAGTATTATTTCTCAAAGTAAATTTTGTATAATCTGTTGCTGTTGAGATAATTCCAATTTATAGTAACTGTAGGACAGAGTAGAGTAGAACTGCCCCATAGGGTTTCCAAGGCTGTAATCTTTATGGAAGGAGACTGCTACATCTTTCTCCCACAGAGCGGCTGGTGTGTTCAAACTGCCCATCTTTTTCAGTCAACAACTGAATGCATAACCACTACGCCACCAAGACTCCTTTAAATTTTGCATAGACCCTAGTATATAGGATGTGTAAAGTAGTATTGTACATAAATTTGTTCACAAGTTTACATTCATAACATTTATGTATAAAGTCAATCAGTGAGATGTTTGAACACAAATATTTGACTTTGGCAATATGTATAGCATTAGTAGCTGTGTATCAACCTTAACATCTCGTTTATTTCTGTATTAGTTTTGAGAAAACTTCTGAATCACACACTTAAATACTTATAAATGGTGACAGTATTTTTTCTAAACCACTTGACTAGAAATTTTAGGATATGGTTCAGTTAAGCAGATGAAGGAACTTTATTCAACATCTGTACAAGTATGTTTTAGCACAGCTGGTAGCATATGTTGGTTATCCTCAGTGTGTTATATAAAACACATTTGAGTGTTCATGTTGTGTTTTATAACGGTATACAAAGAAAATGAATTTGGGAAGTAAGGAATGACCTACCAAAGTCGATCTCTGCAGGCTGGACTCTCAGAGCCTGGTTTCGCATCTTGCAGACTATTTGGGAGTGAAAACTTTCTCTAGGAAACCTGCTTCAGTGGATATCAGTCCACCACATCCTATACTTGCAATTGTAAGCTGGAAATGTAGTCCCTGATCAAGCCAGGGGAAGATCGGTGCTCTGCCAGCCAGGAACACCTGCTACTGCCCTGCCTCCATAAGTTGTCCACAATAAACACAGGGTCGCTATGAGTCGGAATCGACTCACTGGTAACAGGTTATGGGTCCAGGCCGGGCGTGTCTGTGGTCAGGTCATTCACCCGAGTTTGCTTGACAGTATTTTTTAAGTAAAATAGAACCGAGTGTTTGAAAAACACTTGAAGAGTGTGTGTGTGTGTGTGTGTGTATGTGTATGTGTGATGTCTGTGGTATCCTGGTGTGTGTGTGGTTTGTGTGTATGGTGTCTGTGTGCGAGACACAGACTATGTTTCCTTCTTTAGACTCAGCAATACACACTTAAAACATTTGCATCAGTCAGGCCCCAACCTCAAGCAGAGGATACACTCAGACTAGGATAATTCAAGGAGGGTTTCATTACAAAGGCCTAATGATGAAGGTGTGTGTGAGTGTAAGGGAGCCACAAGGGATAGTGCAGAAACCCCTGGCTAGCATGAGTAGAGCTATTGCCACCCCTCGCTCTAAAGGGACAAAGGCTGGGAGAGCTTACTGGGACCTGGAAGGAGAGAGTCCTGCAGGGCAGGGCAGGGCAGGTCACCTCAGGAAGAGCTGTGACTTCTCTTGAGGGGCACAGTGATGAGGCCCCTCACAAGGAGGAATGCAGGGAAAGAATTCCCTAATCTTAGTTACTTTTTTTCATAAATTTGGTTTGTAGAGATTATTTTCTTATTGAAAACATTGTCACTTGTAATTGTTGGTCCACTGAAGAAATGTATTTTTCAAACTCGGTTGTATATAATTTGTTGTTGTTACTTGCTGTTGAGTCAATTTTGACTCACAGCGACACTGTATGACAGAGTAGAACTGCCCCATATGGTTTCCTAGGCTGAAATCCTTACAGGAGCAGATTGCCAGGTCTTTTCTCCCATGGAGTCACTGGTGGATTCAAACTGCCAACCTTTTGGTTAGCAGCCGAGTGCTTAACCATTGCACCACCAGGGTTCTTCCTATAAAAGTGGACTTTGTAACTGCGAAGTTAATTAAATGACTAAGGAAACCCAGCACAGTAAGCTCGCTGGGCGGGAGTTCTGGGGTCAAGCTGAACCATCTATATCTGTCTGGGTCCTGGCTGTTGTGTGACACTACCAGGGGGCATGTGTCTGCCTCAGCATAAATATGTTTGGGGTTGATTCTGTGTTTTGTAACCTGGCTGGGACTTTCAAGAATCTCATTATAAATCATCCCCTGCATCATCTGTGTGTTTCAGTGAATTTAGGCCAGGCAAGTAGAGGCCCAGACCCTGACCCTGTGATGGAGTTGTCTCATGCGTCTCTCTTTCTCCCCTCACTCTCCTTTCCACGACACTAGACTCCGGGAGAAGATGTAAGAACATGGGCCTGACAGAGGATGGGCAGCAACCATGTATCATGTTACATCAGAATCTATGTTACTGGGGGAGCGAGACCTTTCAATGTACTTTTTATCCGTTTTTCATTGTGGTGAAAATATACACACTGAAACATTCCCCAGTACAGCAATTTCCATATTTACAATTCAATGACACTGATAACATCCTTCATGTTATGCAACCATTATCCCTGCCCTTTCCCAAAATTAATGTACTATTTAATAGAACTTTAATTTTGATTTTGAACCATGAAAATGATTTACAAAAAACGTATTATGACATGAATAGATGCTGAAAAAGCTGTCAACAAAATTCAACATTCATGTAGAATAAAAAACTAGCAAACATCCTTAACCTGGTAAAGGGGGGAGTGGGCACTGTGCTTCACCACCCAGATCCCCTTTAGGAACTAAGGGCTTGTACTCCCAGCTGTGGAGCCCTGGTGGTGCGGTGGTTAAAAGCTATGGTGAGCTATGGCTGCTAACCAAAAGGTCAGCAGTTTGAATCCACCAACTGCTCCTTGGAAACCCTATGGAGCAGTTCTACTCTGCCCTATAGGTTTTGTTTTGTTTTGTTTTATGGACCAGTATAGTCATAAGCTCAAGGGAATGGCAGTGGGCCTCTGGATACCTAGTAAAGGATGGAAAATGGCCAGGCAGCTTCTCACCCTTCCATACAAACACTTATACAGTGCTAAATAGATCTAGGTCAAAATTCTGCTTGGCCTGAGACCTTGACTAGACACATTCCTACCTTGCTAACCATGTGCCATATGCCAAGCTCTATTCTTGGTAATGGGGATGTATTAATAAATAACATACAGAAAGTAACTAGATCAGTACCTATTCTAAAATATATTAGCCAAAATAATCATATATATATATACATATATATATATATATATAAAACCAAAAAACCCATTGCCATCTAGTTGATTCTGACTCACAGCGACCCTACAGGACAGAGTAGAACTGCCCCATAGGGTTTCCAAGGAGTGGCTGGTGGATTCAAACTGTAGACCTTTTGGTTAGCCACCGAGCTCTTAACCACTGTGCCACCAAGGCTCCATATACATATGTATGTGTGTGTGTGTATGTATGTATATATATGAGTTTGATATCTCAGTAACATCTTGGAATTGAGATATATAGTAAAGAAATATGCTAACAAAGTAGTAGACAGGGAGCAGGAATGAGACCAAGTTCCAGGCCATAATATAAGAAGGCATAATTCTCAGTACATGATAGATCACGCAAAAGAAAGGTTGGTAAGGATGTGGATTTGAACATTATAATTATTAAGACTGATCTACTGGGTATGGCAGGCTTATTGGAGAGGTGGGACTTGGTAAGGTGTAAGCAGAGAGCAATTTTATTCTTTCTCATCACCATCCAACTCACACCCACTTAATTCTTTCCTGTCTCTGGATAAAATCTTAAGCAGGTAATTCTAACATAATAAATGAAGCCAGTGTGATGGTTAAGGTTGTGTATCAACTTGGATGGGCCATGATTCTCAGTGGTTTGGTAGTTGTGATGTAGTTTAGCAGCTATGTAATAGTGTAATCACCTCCATAAGGAGATCTGATATAATGTAATCACTTCCACGATGAGATTGGCTATGAGCAGCCAATCAATCAAAAGGGAGGTTCCTTCATGTGTGGCCTGCATCCCATATATGTGGACTTTCTGGCAAAGCTCACTGGCTTTGCTCACTCTGGATCCTGCAACTGGCTCCTCATCTGACCTCCAGTTCTTGGAACTTGAGCTAGCAGCTTACCTGCTGATCTTGTGATTCATCAGCCTCCACAGCCTGTGAGCCAGAGGCCTGCTGTCTGACCTGCCAATCCTGGGTTCACCAGCCTCTGCAGCTACATGAGTCAAGAGAAGCCTCCAGCCTGACCCACAGACTTGGGACTTTGCAGCCTCTACAACCAAGTGAACCATTTCCTTGATATAAATCGCTCTCTCTATATCTATATATATGTATATATAATATATATATATATATACACATATATTCATATATCGCATTGCCGTCAAGTTTATTCTGACGCATAGCAACCCTATAGGACAGAGTAGAACTGCCCTATAGGGTTTCCAAGGAGCAGCTGGTGGATTCGAACTGCTGAACTTTGGTTAGCAGCTGAGCTCTTTAACCACTGGGTCACCAGTATATATATACACACAAAGGCACACATGCTTCACTAATTTTGCTTCTCTAGAGAACCCAACCTAAGACACCCAGTCTAATCTAATAATCATTCAACCTCATCCAGTGTAATATTACAACTCCAAAATCATATTCACCCTTTTTCCTAGCTCAGACTCCTTCAGCCATTGCCCACAGTTTTATCTTTGTTCCCTGGATCCACCTCCTCCTCCTACCCAGTAGCTGCTTATTTTGGCCCCACCAGGGTTGTAAGAGATAGGGAAGAAAATTAAGGGTCAGGAAAGGTCTTCCTTGATTGATAAAAGGGTAAGCTGCATTGAGGTCCTAGGGATGTGGCAAATAGACACTTGTTTAGCTCTTTCTTTTATTAGACAATTATTAGTTTTCTTGGAGTTCCCCCCACCCCCCGCCACCCCTGGGACTTCCAGTTGCAGTATCCTTGATGCAGTCCATGCCTTCTGAGCTTAGGACCCTTCCAAGTGGTTCTCTTGGGCAGAGTAGTTTTACATATTCTCCCAAATGTTGGAGAGGTTGTGGGGAGATTAGAACTCTTATACACTGCTAATAGGAATGTAAAATGGTACAACCACTATGGAAAATGGAATGGCACTTCCTTAAAAAAGCTAGAAATAGAAATACCATATGATCCAGCAATCCCACTCCCAGGTATATGCCCTAAAACAATAAGAGCCGTGACACAAATAGACATATGCACACCCATGTTCATTGCAGCATTATTCACAATAGTAAAAAGACGGAAACAACCTAAGTGCCCATCAACAGATGAATGGATAAACAAGCTGTGTGTGTCTGTACACAATGGAATTCTATACAATGATAAACAATAACGACGGATCTCTTGACCCATATAGTATCATCAGGAAATACTCACCTGTGCCCCACCTTCATAGAAGCACAAATACCCAAACCAAACATGTTGCAGTCGATTCCAACTCATATAGACCCTAGAGGACAGAGCAGAACTGCCCCATAGGGTTTCCAAGGCTGTAGTCTTACAGAAGCAGACCACCACAACTTTCTCTTGTGGAGCGACTGGTGGGTTCAAGCCTCCAACCTTTCAGTTGGCCGCTGAGCACTTAACCACCAGGCTCCTTCCTAATGAAGGCTTTTCTTGCCTTTAAGATTTCTCCAGGCAAGAATCAGACATCAATCCTACATTTTCTAAATTCTCAGGGAGACGCATCAAGCTCTCTGAGTGGTTCTATTGAAGTTCCCCTTACCTTTGCAGGGAGGGGGCACAGCATACAGACACATTTCTCCAAATCAGTCTTCCCCTCCATCTCTTAGACAGTATCAGCAATGGGTGAAAGTACCTTGACATGGCTAATGATGGCAAGAAGTTTCACAATCACTTAGTGAGCCTGGTATAAGTAGTCTCGTCCCCTTTTGGAATATGACAGAACTTGGATGCATTGTGTTGTTTTGGGGTTTGGGGATGAGAAAGAGAAAAGCAGCAGTGGGAGCTGGGAGCTGGCCTAGCATTCACAACCAGGCTGTGGACATCTCCTTTTGAACATGAAAATCTCACAGATGACCAATGACAGGCAAGGCCACACTGTGCTCATGATGAGGCAAGACAAAACAAGGCCACTCCCTAACTAGATAGGTAGGGAGGGAGGGAGACAGGCAGATAGATAGATGATAGACAGACAAATAGACAGATAGTTAGGTATGAAGGTAGGGAGGGAGAGAGGGAGGGAGGAAGGGAAGGAGGGAGGGAGATAGGTAGGTAGGTAAGGAAGAAGGGAGGGAGGGAGAAGATAGACACGGAGGGAGGGAGGGACGGAGGGAGGTGGAGAGGAGATAGATAGATAAACTGCAAATCACAAATATTACCAAATACCATCCACTCCTGCTGACCTGAGTGACTGCTGCTTCTTTATCACTTTTGACTTTATCTCTGCTCTATCTTTCCACTGGCTATTTAAAAATCATGTTATTGTTCTTAGGTGTCATTGAGTCGGTTCTGACTCATTGCAACCCTGTGTATAACAGAATGAGACGTTGCCCTGTCCTGCCCCACCCTCACAATCATTGCTGTGCTTGAGTCCATTGTTGCAGCTGCTGTGTCCAATCCATCTCACTAAGGGTCCTCCTCTTTTTCGCTGACCCTCTGATGATGCCTGCCACTTAGAAAAGTTTATTAAGATCCCCAAGTCTTTGGGCCCACCCCAATATCACCAAACACACACACAAATCCTATAATAACACCTCCTAACACTCAGTTCCTGAGACACTCACAGTTCACCCATGGTGTACAATTTCCCCTGTGGCAACAGGCATCAATAAATCCAATTTTGCTTGACTCAGAGGTGCTCCTGATGGTCTCTGACAGATGGACATCAACAGGGGCCTGTGCTGAAACTCCAAGACAGAAAGAAGGCCATTTTAACACCCTGTTAACATGTAGAACACCAACTTCACCAGTGAGACTTCATGAATTTATTTCAAGAATACATGTAACATTATATATATATAGAGAGAGAGAGAGAGAGAGATATGAAGCCACAATAAAATATCAAAAAAGTTCAAGGAATCAGTACCATATGAACAGTTTTCTCTGAACATAGTACTATCAAATTAGAAACAAAAATTAATTAATAATTAATTAATTAATACAAGTGTAAATTATAATATATTTGAACTGCACCAAAATACTTAACAGTACTATTATTTTTAAAGTACTAATTATTAAAACTTACAGGAAGCAACTCAAGTTTTAAGTAGAGACCAACCAAACCAAAACAAAACCCGTTGCCATCGAGTTGATTTCCGCTCGTGGCAACACTATATGTTACAGGGTAGAACTGAGTTCCATAGGGTTTTCTTGGCTGTAATTTTTTTGTATGTGTGTGGCAAATAAAATCTTTATTATTACCATTGTCATAAATTACACATTCTAACACTGGTTATTTTATTTCCAGTTGGTGTTAAGAAATTGAAGTCATTTAAGATCTGATAAAAAGACTACTTGCTATTCATTTAATTTCCTTCTAGAGGAAAAAGTTTTCAGATAATTTATTTTCTGGAGATCATCTTGCCCATCTCATTGAATGACATTTTAGTGAATATAAAAAAAAAAAAAAAAATCATCCTTCTAACCACAGAGGCAGAAATGGCTAAATTAGGGAAAGCTCAATATCCTCTTTGCCACTTAAAGAATTTTTTGCAAATGTTCTATAAGAGTAAGAGCTCACTTAAGGAGGCCTGAGTTTGGGGAATGAGTTCCAGGACTGAGCAGGATGAACAGGTCAGAAAAAGATGCTGCCCATAGATGATGCTATAGTGGAGCATATGCTATGTCTTGGTTTTTTTCCCTGTAGTAGGCATGATTTCTGCCCATCCAGACATATTCCCATCAGGGCTGCATGTCACACAATTCCAAGGAATGCCATTCACATTAAGGTCTTATGACAAATGTCTCCTGTGTATTGCACAACAAAAGTGATTTTGGACAGAAGTCCCTGATTTGTCCTCCCTAACCAGTTCACACATCTGTGAGGCAAGTATGGAAATTCATTCAATATGACTGGCTCACCTGGTCTCTAACTACAAAAATCCACTGTGACTGGCTTAATTTTTGTTCTCATAGAGAAATGTCATGGTCCCAGGATTAAGGAAGAGAGCTAGAAAGTGAGTGAAATTCATATCATGTAAGATTCACCATATTAACCATTTTAAAGTATACAGTTCAATAAATGAGGCCTCCTAAAAATTAAACACATGCTCATCAAAAGACTTCTCCAAAAGAGTAAAAAGAGAATGTACAGAATGGGAAAAAATTTTGGCCACACCATATCTGACAAGGATCTAATCTTTGAAATTCATAGAAAACTTCAACACCTCAACAAAGAAAACCAAACAATTCAACTAAAATGTAGGCAAAAGATATGAACAGACACTTCACTAAAGAAGACACTCAGGCTGCTAAGAAACACATGAATAAATGCTTGTGATCATCAGCCATTCCAAAAAAAAGCAAAGCCATTGCCATCGAGTCAATTCCGACTCACAGTGACCCTATAGGACAGAGTAGAACTGCCCCATAGAGTTTCCAAGGAGCACCTGGTGGATTCGAACTGCCGACCTTTTGGTTAACAGCCATAGCACTTAACTGTTACACCACCAGGGTTTCTCATTAGCCATTAGAGATATGCAAATAAAAACCACAATGAGATACCATCTCACCCCAAGATTACTGGCACCAATTAAAAAAAAAAAACAGAAAATAACAAATGTTGGAGAGATTGTGGGGAGATTAGAACTCTTATACATTGCTGGTGGGAATGTAAAATGGTAAAACCACTATGGAAAATGGTATGGCACTCCCTTAAAAAGCTAGAAATAGAAATACCATATGATCCAGCAATCTCACTCCCAGGTATATGCCCTAAAGAAGTAAGAGCTGTGACACAAATAGATGTATGCACACCCATGTTCATTGTAGCATTATTCACAAGAGTAAAAAGATGGAAACAACCTAAGTGCCCATCAACAGATGAATGGATAAACAAGCTGTGTGTGTGTGCATACACAATGGAATTCTACGCAATGATAAACAATAACGACAGATCCACAAAACATCTCACAACATTGACAAATTTGAAGGGTATTATGCTGAGTGAAATAAATCAATCATAAAAGGATGAATTTTGTATGAGATCACTATTATAAAAAAAACAAGAAAAAGTTTACACACAGAAAAAAAAATTATTTGATAGTTACCAGGGATGGAAGGGAGAGGGAGGAAAAATTACTAACTAGATAGAAAACATATGTTAATATTGGTGAAAGGAAAGGCAATACACAGTATGTGGGAAGTCAGCACAACATGGCCAAGGCAAAGGAAGACACTGAGAGGAATGCAAAAATAAAGGGCAACTATGGTAATTACTATAATATAGACAATCCTGCAATAAAAATAGTATTAACAAACAATAATCTATGAATGGATACATAGGTAGATAGGTACACGAAAGAGGAATGGGAGCACACCCACCTGCAGATATAGGTTTGGTTGTGAATATTTCTACATATATAATTGCAGGTGCTGCATGCATATTAATATAGATAATAGAGCACAGTCATGGAAACTTTTTAGCCATAACCAAACACTTCTTGGGACAAAGTTCCTACGCTCAAAGGTGAAGGACTTGGGGGACATCTAAGTCAATTGGTACAACATAGTTCATAAAAACAATGTTCTGCATCCTACTTTGGTGAGTGGCATCTGGGGTCTTAAAAACTTGTGAGTGGCCATCTAAGATACGACAACTGGTTTCTTTCCATCCAGAGTAAAGAAGAGTGAAGGAAACCAAAGACTCAAGGGACTAGTTAGTCCAAAGGACTAATGGACCACATGAACCAAAGCCTACATGATCCTGAGATCAGAAGAACTAGATGGTGCCCAGGTACCACTACTGACTTCTCTGACTGGGATCACAACAGAGGATCCCAGACAGAGCAGGAGAAAAATGTGGAACAAAAAATAAAATTCACAAGAAAGACCAGACTTATCGGTCTGACAGAGACTGGAGAAACCCTTGAAACTATGGACCTAAGACACCCTTCTGACCTGGAACTGAAGCCATTCCTAGAGACCACCTTCCAGTCAAACAATAGACAAGCCTGAGAGGAACGTGTTCCTTAGAACAATCAATAATACAAGATCAAAAGGACAACATTTGCCCAAAAACAAAGATGAGAAGGCAGAAAGGGGTAGAAAATTCAGATGAAAAGAAATGGGGAACCTATGGTGGAAATGGGGAGAGTGATGACACATTGAGAGGAATGCAACCAACATCATGGAACACTTTATGTACAAACTATTGAATGGGAAACTAATGTGCTTGGTAAACTTTCACCTAAAGCACAATAAAAAAAAAATTTAAATAAATAATGTATAAAATTCACTGGCCTTCAGTACATTCAGAATGTTGTGCAACCATCACCACTATCTAGTTTCCAGAACATTTTCATCACTTCAAAAGGAACCCCAGCATACTTTTAACTGTCACTTCCCATTTCCCCCTCTCCTCAACCCTGGACCATCACTCTGCTTTCTGTCTTTACGGATTTGCTTTTTTGGATATTTTATATAAATTAAATCATATAATTTGTGGCCTTTTGTGTTTGGCTTCTCTCACTTGGCATAGTGTTTTCTAGGTCCATCCATATTGTAGCATGTATCAGGACTTTCTTCTTCCTTTTTATGGCTGAGTAATATCTGAGTAATATCCCATTGTATGGGTATATCACATTTGTTTACCCATTCATTGGCTGATGGACATTTGGGTTGTTTTTAACCTTTTGGTTATTGTAAATAGTGCTACTATGAAGATGAATGTATAAACTTTTGTTGAACACCTGTTTTCAATTCTATTGGGTCTATGCCTAGGAGTGAAATTGCTAGATCATATGGTAATTCTATATTTAATTTACTGAGGAATAGCCAAACTTTTTCCCACAGTGGCTGTACCATTTTACATTCCCACCAGCAACATATGAGCATTCCAATTTATCCACACCCTCACCAACATTTGTTATTTTCTGCTTTTTAAATTTATTATTATAGCCTACCTTGTGGATGTGAAATGGTATCTCATTGTAGTTTTGACTTACATTTCCCTAATGACTGATGATATTGAGCATCTTTTCATGTGCTGGTTGGTCATTTGTATACCTTCTTTGGAGAAATGTCTATTCAAGTCTTTTGCCCATTTTTTAATTGGTTTGCTTGTCTCTTTGTTGTTGAGTTGTAAGAGTTCTTTATATATTCTGGAAAATAGATCACTGTCAGATATATTATTTGCAAATATTTTATCCCATTCTCTGGGTTGCCTTTTCATTTTCTTGATAGTGTCCTTTTGTGAACAAAAAAATTTTAATTTTGATAAAGTTTAATTCATCTGTTTCTTTTGCTGCTTGTGCTTTTGATATCATATCTAAGAAACCATTGCCAAATCCAAGGTCATGCTGATTTACCCCTATGAAGTATAGTCCAATTTTATCTTTTCTCAAGTAGTTATCCAACTGTTCTAATAAAATTTAGTTAAAAACTCCATCTTCTCTCCAGTGGTTTGAGATGCCACCATCACTGTATACTAAATTTCCGCATGTACTTGGGAAAATAAATGAATTTTCTAATACATTCTGTTGGATTGTCTAGTTAGTGTCAGTACCACACTGTTTTAATCATAGAGACTTTATACTGTATTTTAATATCTTGTAGGGCAAGCTCCCTTCTTTGCTTTTCTTTTTCCATCCATTCCTGATTTTCTTGCTTATTAATCTCTTCATATGTACTGTAGAATCAACTTGTCTATGTCCAGGAAAAAAATAGTTACTTTTATTAGGATCACTTTAAATTTATATACTGACTGATGGAGAATTGACATCTTTGCGATGTTGCCATTCTAACAAAGAAAAGGAATATATTTTTATTTTGTTCAAGTCTACATTTTTTGTATTTAAGGTATTTTTTTTTAAGTTTTTATCAATAGATTTTGCACATTTTTCATTATTTTTCCTAAGATTTTTATTTTAACTTGTTGTTGGCAAAATCTTTTTCTTTTCCAATGGCTATAATCTTTTACAGAAGCAAATTGTCAGGCCTTTCTTTCACGGAGCACCTGGCTGGATTTGAACCAGCAATCTTATGGTTAGTAGTTGCAGTGCAATGGATCACTTTTGTGTGGCCTTTCCAGCCATGGTTTTGTAACTCCTACCAAGTGATTGGACAGGATTGTGTGATAGGGTAATTGTGACCCACCAAAGGGATTGGTCAATTTTGCCATCTCACTGGGCTTAAAATGAGCCACCCAAGAAGGGGGAGGCAGAGGATCCTACCACCACCCAGGAAGAACAGCCAGGAGCAGAGAGTGCATCCTTTGGACCCAGGATTCCTGCACTGAGAAGCTCCTGGAACCAAGAGACAGAAAGAGAGAGAGCTGTAACACTGAAGACAGCAGGAAGCAGTGGCAGAGACTTGGCAGCAGAGACCTGGCAGTGGCAGATGGCATGGTGGGCTTCCCAGCCCTACAAGAAAGAAAGCTGAGTGACTCTGGGCAGAGGCTGAGGGCCGGGGAGAGGTGTGCCTAAAATTACGGCTAAGAAGAGGCTGTCCTGATGGAAGAACTGTATCCTGAGAGCTCCTGAGCCTGAGCTGTAACCTCTTACTTCCATAATAAATCACGTAATCATGAGTATTGTCTGTGAGTTCTGTGTGGCCATTGCAATGAATTATTGAACCCAGTAGAGAAGTAAAGAGTACTGCAGGAGGGACAGTTAGTGTGAGAATTGGTAAAGATGGTGGAAAGAGGAGGCATGTCTGACCTCCACCTTCTAGGAATCAGCCTTGAGCTGTTGATCTTGATCTCCTTCCCCCTTGTGAAGTGAGAGAAGGTCAGGCACTGCCCCCATGCCATGTTTACAGTAGTCAAGCACAAACCATTTGTGCCACACAAGGGAGCCTCTACACAGAGAGATTTAAATCATGGCAAAATGACCGAATCAATAACAAAAGCACCTTATTCAAGAAATTAGAAAAAAAACTATAGTGTAAATGCGAAAAAAGAAAATAATCAAGATAGGCAGAAATTAATGAAATAATTGGGGGGAAAAACCCGCAAGTAATAGAGATAATTCCACCACGTGTCTGTCAGTCGGTCATACTGTGGTGGCTTGTGTGTTGCTGTGATACTGGAAGCTTTGCCACTGGTATTTCAAATACTAGCAGTGTTGCCCTTGGTGGACAGGTTTCAGCTGAGCTTCCAGACTAAGATAGACTAGGAAGAAGGACTTGGAAGTCTACTTCTGAAAAAATTGGCCAGTGAAAACCTTATGAATAGCAGCAGAAGCCCGAAGATGAGCCCCTCAAGTTGAAAGGCACTCAAAATATGACTGGAGAAGAGCTGCCTCCTCAAAGTAGAGTCAACCTAGATGTCGTGGATGGAGTCAAGCTTTTGGAACCTTCATCTGATGATGTGGCATGACTCAAAATGAGAAGAAATAGCTGCAAGCATCCACTGATGATTGGAATATGGAATGTACAAACTACGAATCTAGGAAAATTGGAAGTCGTTAAAAATGAAATGGAACACATACAGATCAGTATCTTAGGCATTAGTGAGCTGAAATGAACTGGTGTTAGCCATTCTGAATCAGACAATGGTCTACTATGCTGGGAATGACAAATTGAAGAGGATTGGCATCATATTCGTTGTCAAGAAGAACATTTTAAGATCCTGAAGTACAGTACTGTTAGTGATAGGATCATATCCATATGCCTACAAGGAAGACCAGTTGTGATGGTAAGATTGTATGTCAACTTGGATAAGCCATGATTCTCAGTATTTTAGCAGTTGTATAATGTTGTGATCACTTTCCTGTTGAAATTTGACATGTGATCACCCCCATGATGAAATCTGCTGAGTGGTACTGGCAGGGGTGGGGCCTGTGGCAGCTCACCACCCCCTCAGCTTCATCTATCTCCCTCCACCGGTTACTTCCTGCCTGCTCGCCTTGCCAGAGTTTTTGGCTTGTTCCAAACTCAGCAGCTGTCTCTTGTTGTCTCACCTCTGGTTCTTGGGACTTTAGCTAGCAGCTTACCTGTTCATCTTGGAATTCGTTGATGTTCACAGCCTGTGAACAAGACCCCTGTTCCCCAACCTGCTGATCTTGGGTTTGCCAGCCCCTGCAGCTATATGGATCAGGAGAAACCTTGCAGTCTTGTCTGCTGATCTTGGAATTTGTCAACCTTCACAGCCTGTGAGCAGGAGCCCTGCTTTCCAATCTGCCAACCTTGGGTTCACCAGCTTCTGCAGCAGTGTGATTTGGGAGAGGCCTCTACCCTGATCCACGGACTTGGGATGTTTTAGCCTCTACAATCACATGAGCTGTCTCTTTCTGTATATATTTATACGCTTTTTTACCGGTTTTGCTTCTCTAGAGAACCCAGCCTAAGACACCAGTTAATACAACTATTACTCAAATTTACCCATCAACCACTAAGGCCAAAGATGAAGAAATTGAAGATTTTTACCAACTTTTGCAGTTGGAAATTGATCAAACATGCTATCAAGATGTATTGATAATTACTGGTGATTAGAATGTGAAAGCTGGAAACAAAGAAGGATCTGTAGTTGGAAGATACGGCCTTGATGATAGAAATGACCCCGGAGATCACATGATAGAATTTTGCAAGACTAATGACTTCTTCATTGCAAATATCTTTTATCAACAACATAAACAGTGACTATACAGGTGTACCTCACTAGATGGAAAACACAGGGATCAAATAGACTACATCTGTGGAAATAGACAATGGAAAAGCTCAATATCATCAGTCAGAACAAGGCCAGGGGCTGACTGCAAAACAGATCACCAATTGTTTACATGCAAGTTAATTTTTTGACTGCTGCTTCCATGGGTGTTGGTAGTGGATCCAAATAAAATGAAATCCTTGACAACTTCAATCTTTTCTAATAATAAATCAATTATTACCAAACTGAAATTAGCAATGAATAGCCTAAAAATACCTTGTGACCAAGACATTTTTCCAAGGGAAGAAAGTATGGTTAACACTAGAAAATCACCACATTAAGGAGAAAAAATATATATTCATTTCAATAGACCCAACAAAATATTTAGTGAAATTAAATCTTCATGATAAAAATTCTGAGCAAATGAGGAATACAGAAGAACTTCCTAGTACTGATAAATGGTATCTACCACCGTCTACAGCAAACATAATACTTAGTGATAAAATGATAAATGTTTCCTTTAAAGTCAGGAATAAGGGAGATGCCTACTCTCATATATTTTATTCAACATGGTCTGGACGTTCTAGCTGTAACCTAACCAAAAACCAGTTGCCGTCTAGTCTAGGAAAGAAAATATCATGGAAGAAAGAAAAGCAAAACAGTCATTGTTTATAGACGATCTGATTATATACATAGAAAATCCAAGAGAAAATTCAAGATGTTAGAGCCCATTGCCATTAAAAAGGACAAGAGAAATTTAAAAACAAATCAGAATCGCATCTGCTAGTGATTAGTTAGGGCCAAACAGGGAAGGAAAGTAGCTGCATTCTGACTGTGGGGTACAGGATTCTGTCAGTGGCAAGTGAGAAAAACTAGGTTGCTGAGGAGCATGGATTTAGAGTCCTCTGTTGACCTCATGTGTGTCAGAGTAGAACTATAGGGTTTTCAAGGCTGTGATCGTTTGGAAGCAGATCACCAGGCCTATCTTCCAAGGCGCCTCTTGGTGAGTTCGAACCATCAACCTTTTGGTTAGTAGTCAAACGCTTAATCGTTTGTGCCACCAGTCAGAATCGACTCGACAGCGACTAGTGTGTGTTTGTTTGTTTCATATCATATATGAATCATAGCTGCTATAATATATATAATATCTACTATTCCAATATTCTTCAGAGTTCTCTTTACATTTTAATAGTCAGTCTCTCATTACTCCAATCCCCTGTTACAATTAACAATTCTTTATACTAAATATTCCCTGTTCAAATTATTATATGATTTCTCCCTCCTGACTGAACCCAGACTGATACGTAAGGAAGTAACTTCTGTAGATAACTAAACATTGCTTTATGTTATGCTTAGTCTTATCCTAATATCAATAAACCAGAAGAATTTTAAATTCTGTATAGATTTATTAATTCTTTTGCAAATAGGATACAACAAATCCTGATGAACATTTTAAAAATTTGAAGCTATTGTCTTTTTTTTTTTTAACTTTTAAGAGAACAAAGATAGGAAAGGACAAAATACGTTGGTAATAAAATGTTTGTACAATGTAAGTTAAAAAAAAGTAGATGTATTTAATCTACTGGCACTATCTCTTCAACAATAACTTTGACTTCAAGTTTATCTGTCAGTCTAAAGTATGATTCCAAGAACTTATTTAACCGTCTCATCTAGGAAAATGGACAAAAATGCATGTATTATTAAAACATTTTTTCATTGTGAAATATATACAGAAATGAGCACAAAACTTTTACGAATAGTTTTGCAAATAGTTTAACAAATAAGTACAGCAATCATCTCTTTAACAGTCCCCCAATAATCGAGAGATACATTACTAGCACACCAGCACCTAAGAAGCTACCCCAATTCTCCTCTGCCTGCCTTTGCTAATTATAACACCTTCCCTTCGCCTAGAAGTAACAACTCTCCTGACATTTTTGTAATAATTTTCTTGAAGTATTTTACCAACTCTGCATGCATCCCTAAAAGTATAGCTCAATTTTGCCTCATTTTGAACTTTATATTCGAGTTTTGTCTCTCCATGTTTGTAATATCCATCCATGATGTTGCTTGTAACTATGAGTCAATCATCTTCATTGTCACAATCACTGTTGATGGAAATTTGGATTGTTTCTAGTTTGGGTAATATGGTTATGTCCATGTATCCTGGTACATACACAGAATACATATTTCTGTAGAGTATCTACCTAGGGGAAACCCTGGTGGCGCAGTGGTTAAGAGCTACAGCTGAGAACCAAAACGTCAGCAGTTCAAATCCACCAGGTGCTCCTTGGAAACTGTATGGGGCAGTTCTACTCTGTCCTATAGGGTCACTATGACTTGGAATAGACTTTATGGCAACGGGTTTGGTTTGTTGTTGTTGTTGTTGTTATCTACCTAGGAGTGGAATTATTGGTCATAGAGTTGTCATTTTTTCAACTACATGAAATAATGCTAACCAATTCTCTAAGGTGGTTTTTACCAATTTACATAAGCAAAAGAAATACAGGGGAGTTCTTGTTCTACATACTCACCAAAACTTGCTAGTATCAGTTTTTTGAATCGTTGCCAACCTGATGGTGTGTGGAGCATCAAATAGCAGATTTAATTTGTAATACTCTGTTTAATAAAGTGGCTGACAATCTTTCATTTGTTTATTGGCCTTCTGAATTTGAAGAGCCTGTAGAAATTGTTTGCTCATTTTTTTATTAGATTATCTGCCTTTTTCTCATTGATTTGTCAGAATCGTTTATAGTGCCCTTTGTCAGTTATAGGACTATTTAATAACTCTTGATCCAATAATGAGACAGAATCATACCTCAGATGGAAAACAGAATTGTATTCCATTAAAAGAAAATCAGGGACATACTAAAAGAAATTTTTTAAAGAACATATTAGGTCGGCATTTTTACACTTCTAGGATGAGGGAGGCCAGAAGAATGGCATAAAACCCAGAACCCAGAAGGGCTTAAAATAGTCTGTACAGTGAAAGACACTATAAAAGTTAAATGACAAATAACAGATTTGCAGAATTGATTGGCAATATAAAAACATCTCCAACAAACCAATAGAAGCAGAGCAAACCTAGCAATAGGAGAATGGGCAAAGGATATGAACAGGCAAATTTAAAAATAAAAAAAGTAGATTGGTAATAAAAATACTAAAATATGCTCAACCTCGCTATTGATCTGAAATGCAAATTAAAATAATGAGTTATCTTTTATTTAATGTGACTCGCAATTAAAGAGTTGGATGTTACATACTGTTGGAAAGTTGTAGGAATGAGTCTTCTATCGCTGTGCTGTATAACACGACAGCTACTAGCCACATGTGGCTATTTAAATCAATAAAATCAAGTAAAGTTAAAAATTCAGTTTCGTAGTTGTACTAGCCATATTTCAAATGTTCAATAGCCACAGGTGTCTAGAGGCAACCCTACTGGACTATATTAACATTTCCATCATCGCAAAAAGTTGTATTGGACAGTGCTGCTCTAGAAATAGTTTGTTAATTAGTACAAGATTTTTTCAGGGTGATTTGACAGTATCATTCAATATGAGTGCTTGCTTTCTCTTTCATCAGTTTCAGTTCTAAGACCTGGTGATCTTCCCCCATAAAGATGCCAGCCTAGGAAACTCTATGTGGCAGTTTTACCCTGTAAGGGTCGCTATCAGTCAGAATTCACTTGACGGCACACAACAAACAATAATCACAACAGAAATACTTTCATGGGGCAAAGAATGTATGTGAGTGTACTTCTAGATAAATATATACATATACATCTTTGTGACTATGTACGTATATATATATATATATCCACAATACTATAAACAACATAAATGTAAATATTTTAAACAGCAAAACTATGTCATCCATACATAAGGAAAATGGTTAAATAAATGATTACTTGCATACTATAGAATACTATGCATCTCTTAAAGACAATAATCTATATATAAAATGTCCTAGAAAATTATTTGCGATATATTGTTTAGTGAAAAAAAGCAAGTGTCACAATAATATGAAGAGCATGTAACTATTTTGAAGTATTAAATAATTTCTTTTTAAAGGCTATTTAAAGATGAAAAAAGAATGATACCAAATTGTCCTTTCTGGGAGGGGAGGGTACTGGGGAATTATGCAGGGTTGGATGATAAAGGAGGCTTTTATTTGCTATCCATATAATTCAAGATTTTTTGCACTTTTTTTTGTAATATAGATGCATAGTTTCTGCAAATAAAAATTAATGCTGTCAAAGCAGGCTATTTCCACCAGGCTCTGTTTTTAACAAGCGGCTGCTATAGGGCTTAGCACACAGACTATTGCTGCAACAGGAATTGGTATATTAGTGTCTTTGCTCCAGAAATTCTCCAACAGCCTGTAGGAAAATGATAAGAAACGATAAATCAGTTCCAACTGGTCAGTTTAAGCTACCAAGTGTTGCTTGAGAAAATTAATCAGATTTATAGACAAGTGAAACTATAAGTTCTGGTTTCCAATCTGAACTAAAATCTCAACACACTTTGTAATACTTTCATTTTTCCCTAGTCAGCTCTCTCCTGAGTTCTCTTCTTCATCGCCCTGTACTTCCATCACCCCACCCTACCTCAGGAGCTGACTTCACAGGGAAAACAGAAGCCTTCAGACTGCATGCCTTGACTTTCTCCTCACTGCCCTCACAGCTTCTCCTGCCTCCCACCCAGCTCAGCTCTCCTCTTACACTGACCCCTTTACTGCCCTTGAGGGGCTTTCGCTGCGGCAATCACCTATCTTCTCCTGGTTGCTGAGCTGCTCTCTCTGGTGGGCTTTCCCACCAGCACACGGAAATGACCAAGACCCTTTCATCTACCAACTCCCTCTTTCCACACAGAATACCCTCCAGCTACTTCTCTGTCTCTTCTCTCTCCTTCATATCTAACGTCTTGAAGATGTGATGTAGATTTGTGATCTGCCGTTCTAACCTCCCATTTAGACCCTAATGTCCTGGCACCTGGCTTCCCGTATAATCGCCTCAATGAAACAGTTGGCGCCAAAATTACTATGACCTCGTTTTTGCTAAATTCTGTGTTTCTTAAACTCTGCTCAGCATTTCACCTGTTGACCACTACATCTCTCAAGAAAAACTTCTGCAACGGATCACCTACTGGTCTGCTTTTCCTCATATACAGGTATCTGCTGCTTCGAGGTCATTGCAAGCTTCTTTCCCTCAGCCTGACCTTGAATCCTGGTAGTCCTTAGGGTGTCAATCTTGTCTCTCTCTGGTTAATCCACACAGTTCCTCAAGACACTGTCATCTCGTTTATGGCTTAAGTCAGCATCACTATGCTGATGACTTTCAATCAGCTCTAGCCCGGGGTCTCAGCCCAGATGGTGTCCATTGACCCTTCTTCAATGCTCCACTGGCACCTCAAAATCTACATTTCCCCAGTGTAGCTGGTCATACTTCTTCCCCTTACCGAAATCTACCTGTTCTGATGTTTTCCTCACCTGAGCTCCTGGAACCACAATACACACAGCTGCCTAAGTCAGAAAACTTCAACATTGTTTTTTATTCTTGCCTCTTTCATACTGGTAGAATCCATTGAATCGTTAAGTCTAGCAGAGTGTACATTCTGTCATAGTTTTTGAAGCTGTTCAGCTTGTGTCCTTCCACAGAGAGACAACAGGGTGGACTGGTTATGAGTCCAAGCTCTGGGCCCAACCGCCTAAGTCTGTGTAGTGATTCTGTCACCTAACTGCGCCATCTGAGTCAATGTTCAGTTTGTTTTGTAAAGAGCTTAAAACGTGCCTGGCACACAGTCAGCCTTCGACAAGTATTGTGTTTATTATGAGACCCAATGCCATTATCTCAGGAAGACAACATCCCTTGTCTGGATTGTTACAGTAGCTCTTAACTGGTCTCCCTGACTCAAGCTGTGTCCCTTTGTAACCTTTATGCAGCATGCATTCCCCAGAAATAGACCTGAAAATGTTACTCTTGTGTCAGAATCCCTCGGACACACCCATGACCTTGTGATTTACCAGTTGCATGCCCTCCGTCGTCTGAGCTGGGGTCTTCTTCCCTCTCCGGCTTCATCCCTCAGCCATCACTCCATACTACAAAACCAACTATTTGCCTTTCTCTGACAGCTTCAGGGTTTTATTCTTTTCACAGGTACTTTCTCTTCCTGGAACTCCCACCACTGCTCATCAGTGCGGTCCCTGGCATCCCAAGGACAAATAGCAGGAAGAACCACCCTGGTAAAAAGAGCTCTTTGGCAACATTCTCTTTCCAGAGCGCACAGCTGTAGCTGCAGGAACTTCTTTGGAAGGAGCTGAAGCTAGGGGGGCCCTGAGGTGGGAGCGCTGGGAGGAGGTATGGAGTCTAAGCTGCTCATCTTAGGCTGTTTCTACTCCTGCTTGTCTGAACTCTCCTCCTCTTTGCTACAAGCCACTCCAGCAGGAAGCTGGGAAAGGTGCAAAGGTGAGGTGAGCAACAACAACAACAAAAAAAAAACTTGCTCTGGTGTCGATTTCAACTCACAGCAGAACTGCCACAGTGTTTCCAAGGCTGTAAATCTTTACAGAAGCAGACTGCCACATCTTTCTCCCCATACCGGCTGGTGGCTTCAAACTTTCGACCTTTTGGTTAGCAGCCAAGCACTTTAACAACTGCACCATCAGGGATCTTTGATGTGGGCACAGTGGCCTGTAAAACAGCCAGATTGCAGCCAATGGAAAGCATCAGATGTGGCCTAGGATGTACAGAAATAGACACTCTAAATGGCGGGGGATATCATGAGCTTTTAACAAGTTCTCTTTTCTTTCTTCTATTTTTCTATTCCTTCTCCATTCCTGATGCTGTTCTATGCCTTTTACAATCCCACGTGCCAGTAACCCACCTTTTCTCTTTTATTCTCGCCCACTTTTCCCTCGTTCTGTCCACGTGCCTCCAACGGCAACGCTCAGGAAACGAACTCCCTGCGTTGCACCGTGCTGGGGAAGTCTGCAAGACCTAGACCCAGGAGGCTGGGGTTCCCCCAAACTCTGCACAGGGAGCGCGGCACGTTGTGCTGCGGCGCCCCTAGCGGCGGTCTCTGAAAGTCTGACTCGCAGAGTCCAGCAGTAGAGAGACTAAGTACTGAGCTGTGCCATGAAGTCAGTGAGAACCTCACTCTCCCAAGGCCACTGGCTTCCTGTGCTAGTCCTGGCGGTTCTCCTTGTTGACTCTCTTGGCGAGGACATAATTCTTCACCCTGAGTGGGGGTTTGACTCGTACGAAATCACGATCCCCAAGAAGCTGAGCTTCCGGGTAGAAGAGCAAAGTGTGACCAGGCACAAGTCCTACCTCCTGAAGTTAAAAGGCAAGAAGCATGTCCTCCACCTATGGCCGAAGAGGTTTCTGTTGTCCCGACATCTGCGGCTTTTCTCTTTCACGGAGCAGGGGGAGCTTATGGAAGATAACCCTTATATACCAAAGGTCTGCAATTACATAGGCTCGGTGGAAGGGTCTCCTGAATCTGAAGCTACTTTGAGTACGTGCATGGGGGGCCTCAGAGGCATATTGAAAATTGATGATGAACTTTACCAAATTGAGCCCCTCAAGGACTCTTCCAGGTTTGAACACGTCGTGTATCTCCTCAATAATGAGCATATTAGCAATCGGACCTGTGGCTTAACTGATGATGAAGTAGAACAGCAGATAGCCCAGCATGAGAATGTGGCTAGGATAAGGGACTTTCCTGGGTTCTATAAACACCAAAAGTATTTGGAATTGACCATGTTGTTTGATCATAGTAGATATTTGTTTGTGAATTCTAATGTAACTCAAATTGTAAGTGATGCCATTCTTCTGACTGGAATTCTGGACACCTATGTTCAGGAACTCAGTATGAGGATAAATCTACAAGCTCTTGAAATATGGACAGATGGAGACAAATTTAATACCCAGGTAGCCCTTTTAAGTCAAATTTCAGGCAGTTTTGTATTCTATAGAAACGATAACCTAAATCGACGGATTGTAACAGATTGGGCACATTTATATGTACAAAGAGAGTATGTCGATTCTCTTGGATGGTCCTATGGAGGAACGTGTATTCAGGGTTATACTGGATCAGTAAGTTCATTTCCAAATCTAAATATCCTTGGACCTGGCACTTGGACGGTTCATGAACTGGGCCATAGTTTTAAAATACAGCATGATACAGAATACTGTCAATGTAAGGGTAAAACTAGTTGCATCATGGGCACTGGACGTACTGGGTGGAGTAATTGTAGTTTTATCACTTATTTCAGGTCCATAAATGTAGGATTATCTTGTCTAAATAATATCCCGGAGATAGGTTATGTGTTGGAGAGTTGTGGAAACAGTATTGTAGAAGAGGATGAGGAATGTGATTGTGGTTCAAAAGGAGACTGTGAAAAAGACAAGTGTTGTCAACCAGATTGTAAATTGAAACCTGGTGCCAACTGTAGCATTGGTCTTTGCTGTCATGACTGTCAATTTCGTCCATCTGGATATGTATGTAGGCAGCAAGAAAATGAATGTGACCTTGCAGAATACTGCAATGGGACCTCAAATCTC
Source organism: Dugong dugon (assembly GCA_030035585.1). Lineage (NCBI taxonomy): Eukaryota > Metazoa > Chordata > Mammalia > Sirenia > Dugongidae > Dugong > Dugong dugon. The sequence goes on from CM057462.1 coordinate 162,947,531, forward strand.
TGCCCAGATGACACTTACAAGCAAGATGGAACCCCTTGCAAATACGAAGCCCACTGTTTTGGAAAGGGGTGTCGGTCTAGGATTATGCAGTGCCAAAGGATTTTTGGATCTGATGCCATGGAGGCTCCTGATCAGTGCTATGATGCTGTGAATTTAATTGGTGACCAATATGGTAATTGTGGTATTAAAGCAATTACAGTATTTACACAGTGTAGGAAGGCAAATTCATTATGTGGCAGACTACAGTGCATAAATGTTAAAATGGTCCCTGATATGCCAGATCATACTTTGATAATTAACACTCATCTGAAGACAGAAAATCTCATGTGCTGGGGCACAGGCTATCATCTAGGCATGAAACCCATGGGGATACCTGACCTGGGTGTGATAAATGACGGCACACCCTGCGGCCGGAACAAGATATGTATTAACAGAAGTTGTGTTGATATCTCAATTCTGAAGTATGACTGTTTGCCTGAGAAGTGCAACCGCCGAGGCGTTTGCAACAATAAAAAAAACTGCCACTGCATGTATGGCTGGGCCCCTCCATTCTGTGAGGAGGAAGGGTATGGAGGAAGCATTGACAGTGGGCCTCCAGGACCGCTAATTCCAGAGGTGCCTTCATCAGTTCAGATTGTGTCCATTATGATATTACGCCTTATTTTCTTAGTCATCTCAGTGATTGTTGTGTTTTTCATGCAAAAGAAACTCAAAAAGAAAGAAAAATCCCCAAATATCCTTGAAGATGAAAAATCCCAGGCAAAAGATGATATGAAACCAAAAAATTAATCAGGCACTCCGTAGTCACTCAGGATCATTTACTGAACAAGCTTATCACATCCAAACAATTCTTTGTTATTCTCTCAGTTCTTTTTTATTTCATTTTCACTCAAGTTTTGATCAGCAAATAAATGATATTCTTGTTTGGGGAAAGTGCATTTTATTTCCAAAGGACTCACTTGACCTCTCCGGTTTGTGATCAAATTTTGGATATCCTGAAAAGATTGCCCAAATCACTTTTCTGGACACTGAAGGGCTGAATTTTGTGAGTTTCATGGAATTACAGTGTCTTTCAAAGCAGAGTCCTGTCTTTCAGAATCCCAGCAAACATAGTGATTGCCTTCCTCTCCCTCTGCCTCCCTCTCCCTCTGCTTCCCTCAGCATGAGAAGTGAGAGCACATCTGTGACTATTCCAGTGCTGGATAATAAATGACGCTTAGTTACCTAGTGCTGCTGTAAGAAAAAATTCACAAGTGGGTGGCTTTAAAGAAAAAGAACTTATTGTCACACAGTTTTGGAGTCTAGAAGTCCCAGTCGGGGCATCACCTCTAGGGAGGGGTGCTTTCCTGTCAGTGGCCGTAGGTGTTTCTTGGTGTTCCTTAGCTTATAGAGGGATCTTCACATGACATCTGCTTCCTCCTGTGTTTGGGTCTCTCTTTGTGTTTGTCTTGCTGTTTTATAGGACACCACTCAAAAGGGAATAGGTTTAGGACCCATCCTACTCCAGTATTATCTCATTAACATAACAAAGAAAACCTCTTATTTTCAAACAGGACTACATCCACAGGTACAGAGTTTAGGATTTCAACTTATGTTTTGGGGAGACACAATTCAATCCATAACAGGTGCCTACTGCATTTTTATAAATAAAAAACAGTGTATCACAAGAGCTGTTTCATAAATAAGCATTGTTCCCTATTATAGTCCCTCTATGGGTCATTCCAGTTCTGCAGACTGTGTGGTCTCTGACTCAGTGACTGGGGTGATGTCAGGTGGGATAATGGCACTAATCTACCATAACTCCCGCATTGCACTGCAGTCTATAAATGATGACCAGCACTGGCAGTGTCCTGGGGGCAAGGTTCTTAACAAAAGTCTGCAGTTTGGGTTTGTGCTTGCAGCTTGCAGGGGTAGGTCTTTGTGAGTGTGTGCTGAAGGCCACCTAGCCCTAGGTTTCCCTTAAACACAACAGAGAGGAGTGGGGAATGCCTTTCACTCCCAAATACCCCATGTCTCTATCTCCAAACATTCTCTCCCCTGTGCACATTACTTTGGGTGGGAGGAGGACTGAAGGTGCCTTCAAAAGAGTCAGTGCCCATGTCTCATGCCCAGGCTCTCATCTTTCCCAGACCTATGTGAGCCCAAGTATTTTGGGTCTTGCTCTAGGCTGACACTTTCTGCCACTCTCTTCTCTTACCCCAGCGCTCCTACCCTTCCCCAAACACCACGCCAGGTCCACTGTTCCCCAATCCCAATTTTCTCTTTTCTTAGATGCAAGGCTCTTTCCGTCAAAGAAGATCTTGGATGAGGCACACAGTGAAGAGTGGTCCCCTTAAAACTGTCTTGGAGACTGATTTTACTCAGATGAGAACATTGAGAGACTGATTTCGTGATGAACATAATTCGAAACATATATCAAGCTTTACCATCTCCAGAAAAAGTCCTAAACATCAAGGATGTTCAGTGACAGCTACAATACTGATAATGATGGCTAAGGTTTATTGAAAGTTCACTATGTGTCCAAACATTTTAAGCGCTTTACATGCATTAACTTGTATACTTCTGGCAATATCTCCACTATTTTCCCCTTTCCCAAAAGAGAAAATTGAGGCACAGCAAGGTTTAAAAACCTACACAGACAGTAAGTTATGACTCTACAATTAAACATTATATTGAAACTAGAAAATGTAATCTAGAAAGGAGGATTTACTCAAGAACTGAAAGACTATTCATATATTAGGAAATATTTTAACATAATTTATTGTATTAAGATATTTAAAATGAAATAATATTATGTAAATAAATATTGAAAAATATTTGGTAGTCGTCAGCAATTTCTTTTTATTGTACTTCAGGTGAAGGTTTACAGAACAAATAGTTTCTCATTACACAGTCAGTACACATATTGTTTTATGACATTGGTTAACAAACTGTCATGGTTTGAATTATGCCCCCCCAAAAATGTGTGTATCAATTTGGCTGGGCCATGATTCCCAGAATTGTGTGGTTGGCCTCCGTTTTGTGATTATAATTTTATGTTAAAGAGGATTAGGGTGGGATTGTAACACCACCTTTACCCAGGTCACATCCCTGATCTCTGGGGTGTGGCCTGCACCACCTTTTCTCTCTCAAGAGATAAAAGGGAAGCAAGCAGAGAGTGGGGGACCTCATACCATCAAGAAAGCAGTGCCGGGAGCAGAGCGCGTCCTGTGGACCGGGGTCCCTGTGCAGAGAAGCTCCTAGTCCGGGGGAACACTGATGAGAAGGCCAAGAGAGAGAGAAAGACTTCCCCTGGAGCTGACATCCCGAATTTGGACTTTTAGCCTACTTTACTGTACGGAAATAAGGTTCTCTTTGTTAAAACCATCCGCTTGTGATATTTCTATTATAGCAGCACTAGACAACTAAGACACAAACCCACAACATGTAATACTCTCACTTCTCTTCTTGGAGGACCTTTTTTCTTTTTTTGGTGAAAATATACATAGCCAAAGATAAACCTTTTCAAAAATTTCTGCATGTACAATTCAGTGACATCAATTACCTTCTTCCAGTTGTGCTGCTATTCTCACTATCCTTTTCCAAACTATTCCATCACCATTATCTTCAACTCACTGACCCCTAGGCTTCCCATCAAATCTTTTGAGTTGCTGTTGTCAGTTTGATCTCACATAGATAATTCTTTTGTTTTTTTCTGTACTTTAGATGAAGGTTTACAGAACAGAATAGTTTCTCATTAAAGAGATAGTACACATACTGCCTATGACAATGGTTAGCAACCCCACTACATGTCAACACTGTCCTTTCTCTACCTTGGGTTCCCTGTCACCAGCTTTCCTGTCCCCTCCTGCCTTCTAGTCCTTGTCCCTGAACTGCTGTGCCTCATTAGTCCTGTTTTGTTTTATAAGGCTGTCCAATCCCCTGCTGAACAGTGAATCTCGGGAGTGACTTCACTACTGAGCTAAAAGCATGTCCAGGGGCCATACTCTGAGGGTTTTTCCAGTCTCTGTCAGGCCAGTAAATCTGGTCTTTTTTGTGTGTTAGAATTTTGTTCTACATCCTTCTCCAGCTCTGTCCAGGACCCTCTGTTGTGATCCCGGTCAGAGCAGTCAGTGGTGGCAGCCAGGCACCATCTAGCTGTTCTGGACTCCGTCTGGTGGAGGCCTTGGTAGCCGTGGTGCGTTAGTCCTTCGGACTAATCTTTTCTTTGTATCTTCTTGTCTTCATTGTCCGTTGCTCCGGAAGGGATGAGACCAGTGGAGTATCTTAGATGGCTGCTCACAGGCTTTTAAGACCCCAGAAGCCACTAACCAAGGTAGAATGTACAACATTGTCTTTATAGTTCTGCCAATTGAGCTAGATGTTCCCTGAGACCGTGGTCCCCACAGCCCTCTGCCCAGCAATTCAGTCCCTCAGGGAGTTTGGATGTGTCTATGGAGCTTCCATGACCCTTCCTTGTACAAGTTGTACTGACTTCCCCAGTACTGTGTACTGTCTTACCCTTCACCAAAGTTACCACTTATCTATTGTCTAGTTAATATTCCCCTCCCCCACCCCTCCCATCCCTTGTAACCAACAGAGATTGTTACTTTTTGTGTGTAAACTTTTTCATGAGTTTTTTCAGTAGCGGTCTCATACAATATTTGTCCTTTGGTGATGGACTTATTTCACTCAGCATAATGTCCTCCAGTTTCATCCATGTTATGAGATGCTTCACAGATTCATTGTTGTTCTTTCTCGTTGCATAGTACTCCATTGTGTGTATGTACCATAGTTTGTTTATCCACTCACCTGTTGATGGGCATCTAGGTTGTTTCCATATTTTTGCTATTGTGAACAATGCTGCAATGAACATGGGTGTGCATATATCTATTCGTGTGATGGCTCTTATTTCTCTAGGATATAGTCGCAGGAGTGGGATTGCTGGATCTTATGATATTTCTATTACTAGCTTTCTAAGGAAGCCATATCATTTTCCAAAATGGTTGTATCGTTATGCACTCCCACCAGGAGTGCATAAGAGTTCCGATCTCCCCGCAGCCTCTCCAGCATTTGTTATTTCCAGTTTTTTTGATTCGTGCCAGTAATGCTGGGGTGAGATGGTATCTCATTCTGGGTTTGATTTGCATTTCTCTAATGGCTAGTGATCACGAGCATTTCCTCATGTGTCTGTTGGCCATTTGAATGTCTTCTTTGGTGAAGTGTCTGTTCAGTTCCTTTGCCCATTTTTTAATTGGATCGTTTGTCTTTTTGTTGTAGAGGTGTTCGATTTTCTTGTAGATTATAGAGATTAGAACTTCGTCTGACTTGAAATGTCCAAAAAATTTTTCCCAGTCTGTAGGTTCCCTTTTCACTCTTTTGGTGAAGTCTTTTGAAGAGCATACATGTTTGATTTTTAGAAGATCCCAGTTATCTAGCTTATCTTCTGGGGTTTGTGTGTTGTTGGTTGTGGTTTGTATCCTGTCAATGCCATGTATTAGGCCCTCTAGTGTTGATCCTATTTTTTCTTCTATGAACTTTATACTTTTCGGCTTTATATTTAGGTCTTTGATCCATTTTGAATTAGTTTTTGTATATGATGTAAGGTATGGGTCCTGTTACATTTTTTTGCAGATGAACATCCAGTTTTGCCAGCATGATTTGTTAAAAAGACTGTCTTTTCCCCATTTGATGGACTTTGGGCCCTTGTCGAAGATCAGGTGACCGTAGGTGGATGGATTTACATCAGGGTTCTCAATTCTGTTCTGTTGGTCAATGTATCTGTCGTTGTACAAGTACCAGGCTGTTTCGACTACCATAGCTGTATACTTGGTTCCAAGGCCAGGTAGAGTGTGCCCTCATACTTTATTCTTCATCTTCAAAAGTGCTTTACTTATTTGGGGATTCTTCCCTTTCCATATAAAGTTAATGATTAGTTTTTCCATCTCTTTAAAGAATGTTGTTGGTATTTAGATCAGGATTGCATTGTATTTGTAAATTGCTTTGGGTAGAATTGTCATTTTCACTATGATCAGTCTACCTATCCATGAGCATGGTATGTTTTTCCATTTCTGTAGATCCCTTTGGATTTCTTGCAGTAGTGTTTTGTAGTTTTCTTTGTATAGGTCTTTTACATTCCCTGGTTAGATTTATTCCTAAGTATTTTATTTTTTTAGGAGCTATTATAAATGGTATTCTTTTCCTGATGTCTTTTTCAACATTCTCTTTATTGGTGTGTAGGAATCCAACTGATTTTTGAATGTTTATCTTGTATCCTGCTACTCTGCTGAATCTTTCTGTTAGTTCCAGTAGTTTTCTTATGGAGTCTTCAGGGTTTTCTATGTATAGTATCATATCATCTGCAAACAGGGACAGTTTAACTTCTTCATTACCAATTTGGATGCCCTTTATTTCTTTTTCTTGCCTTATTGCTCTAACTAGAACTTCCAGCACAATGTCAAATAGGAGTGGTGATAAAGGGCATCCTTGACTTGTTCCTGTTCTCAAGGGGAATGTTTTCAGCCTCTCTCCATTAAGAATGATGTTGGATGTTTGTTTTGCATAGATGCCCTTTATTATGTTGAGAAATTTCCCTTCTATACTTATTTTATTGAGAGTTTTTATCAGGAATGCATGTTGGACTTTGTCAAATGCCTTTTCTGCATCAATTGAGATGATCATGTGTTTCTTTTCTTTCCTTTTATATACGTGGTGGATTATGTTGATTGATTTTCTAATGTTGAATCATCTCTGCATGAATCCTTCTTGGTTGTGGTGTATTATTTTTTTGATATGACGCTGAATTCTATTGGCTAGAATTTTGTTGAGACTTTTTGCATCTATATTCATGAGAGATATTGGTCTGTAATTTTCTTTTTTTGTGGCATCTTTGCCTGGTTTTGGTATCAGGGTTAAGCTGGCTTCATAGCATGAATTCAAAAGTGTTGCTTCCTTTTCTATTTTCTGAAATAGATTGAGTAGTACTGGTACAAGCCCTTCTCTGAATGTTTGGTAGAATTCTCCAGTGAAGCCATCTGGGCCAGGGCTTTTTTTGTTGGGAGTTTTTTTTTATTACCTTTTCAATCTCTTCTCTTGTTATGGGTCTGTTCAGATTTTCAACATCACTTTGTGGTAGTTTGGGTAGGTAGTATGTTTCTAGAAATTTATCCATTTCCTCTAGGTTTTCAAATTGGTTGGAGTATAGCTTTTCATAATAGTCTATTATGATCCTTTTTATTTCAGGTGGGTCTGTTGTAATGTCCCCCATTTCATTTCTTATTTGGGTCATTTGCATCCTCTCCTGTTTTTCTTTTGTCAGTCTGGCCAGTGGTTTGTCAATTATGTTGATTCTTTCAAAGAACCAACTTTTGGTTTTGTTGATTCTTTCTACTGTTTTTGTGTTCTCTATTTCATTTATTTCTGCTCTAATCTTTATTATTTCCTTTCTTCCAGTGGCTGTGGCCTTTTTTTGCTGTTCTCTATTTGTTTGAGTTGTGTAGTTAATGTTTTGATTTTGTCCCTTTCTTCTTTTTGACGTGTGCATGTATTGCTATAAATTGTCCTCTGAGAACTGCCTTTACTGTATCCCAAAGGTTTTGGTATGATGTGTTTTCATTCTCGTTTGATTCTAGGAATTTTTTGATTCCATCTCTGATTTCTTCTATTACCCAGTGATGTGTAAGCAGTGTATATTCAGTTTCCATGTAATTGATTTTTTTTCATTGCTCTTCCTATTGTTAATTTCTACCTTGATGGCATTGTGGTCAGAAAAGATACCTTGTATTACCTCAGTGTTTTGGATCTTGTTGAGGGTTTCTCTGTGGCCTAAGATGTGGTCTATTCTGGAGAATGTTCCATGTGTATCAGAAAAGAATGTGTACCTTGCAGCTGTTGGGTGGAGTGTTCTATATATGTCTATGAGGTCAAGTTGGCTGACTGTGCCCTTCAGGTCTTCTGTATCTTTGTTGAGTTTATTTCTAGATGTTTTGTCCTTTACTGAGAGTGGTGTGTTGAAGTCTCCTACTATTATTGTGGAACTGTCAATTTCTCTTTTCAGTGCTGTTAGAGTTTGCTTTATGTATTTTGGAGCCCTGTCATTAGGTGCGTGCATGTTTATTATGGTTATGTCTTCATGATGGATCGTCCCATTAATCATTATATAGTGCCTTTCTTTGTCTTTCATGGAGGATTTTGTTTTAAAGTCTATTTTATCTGAGATTAGTATTGCCACTCCTGCTTTTTTTTGGTAGCTGTTTGCGTGATATATTTTTTTCCATCCTTTGATTTTTAATAAATTTATGTCTTTGTTTCTAAGGTGTGTCTCTTGTAGACAGCATATTGATGGGTCCTGTTTTTTTTATCCATTCTGTCACTCTCCCCGTCTTTATGGGTGCATTTAGGCTATTAATACTCAGTGCAATTATTGGTAGGTGTGAGTTTATTTCTGTCTTTTTGTAGTGCTTTTTTTTTGTGGTGCTGACGGTTTCTTTGTTTCTCTTACTCTCCTGTGCTGAATTCCCTTTGTTTGTGGATTTTTTTAATTTCTTTTGTTTTTGTAGGTTTTGTTTTTCCTCTTTATTTTGATGAGTAGGTTTCTTAACTTTCTTTGTGGTTACCGTGAAATTTACTCTTATATTTCTAAGTTTGAAGCAGTCTATTTTTACTTGGTATCACCTTGCCTTCTTCTCTACTAGAATGTTCTATACCTACACCGTTTATTCCTTCTTTTATTGTTCTGTTGTTCTAGTCTTTTACAGATTAATTGCTCTGATTCGCTGTTGTATTTCTTTTGGTTTTGGATAGTCCTTGAGAGTTCATTTCCTAGATTAATATCTGGCTGGTTCAATCCCATGTCCTAGATTCAACCTGTGAGCTGATGCTGTTTGTTCTCAGATCAAAAGCCTCCTTTTAATAATTCTTGTAAGTTTGGTTTGGTTTTTACATAGTCTGTTAATTTTTGTTTCTCTGGAAATGACCTAATTTCACCATCATATTTGAAGGAGTTTTGCAGGATATATATTATTGGCTGGTAATTTTTTTCTTTCAAAGTTTTATATATGTCATCCCATTGCCTTCTTGCCTGCATGGTTTCTGCCAAATAATCTGAGCTTAATCTTATTGTTTCTCCTCTGTATGTGACTTTTTTTCAAGCTGCTCTCAGGATTCTTTGTCTTTGGTTTTGGCTAATGTGATTATGATATGCCTTGGTGATTTTCTTTTGGGGTCTATCCTATATGGGGTTCATTGAGCTTCTTGGATGGTCAGCTTTTCATCTTTCTTGATATTGGGGAAGTTTTCTGTCAGCAGTTCTTCAATGATCCTCTCTGTGTTTTCTGGTTTCTCTCCCTGTTCTGGAACTCTGATCTCTCACAAATTTTTTGCTTTTGATTGTATCCCAGGTAATTCTCATGGTTTTTTAATTTTTCTCTGTTCTTTGTTCTGATTTTTCCTCAGAGTTGTATCCAAATGTTTGTCTCTAATTTCGCTGATCCTGTCTTCCCCCATTTCAAACCTGTTCCTCAGCCCTTCTATGACACTGTCCAATTCTGAAATCTTGTTGTTTATCTTTTGGATTTCTAATTGTTGTTTTTATATGATTTCTAGTTGTGAATTTATTTTAACATTTTGTTCCTCTATTATTTTTTTGAAGTCTTCCTTTTTTTTTGGTCTGTATTTTCCATGAATTTGTCTATTTTTTTCCTCATTTTTGTCTGCTTTTTGCATCAACTCTTGGATAGCTCTGTGTATTAGAGATTTGAATTCACTATCAGGTAGTTGTAGTGCCTTTTCTTCTACTGGAAAGTCATCTGGTGTTTTATTTTGGATACCTACTGGAACCATCCTGTCCTGTTTTTGTAAATGTTTTGATATTGTCTGCTGTCTTCAGGGCATTGGGTAGTTATTTTCCTCTTTTATTGATTGTAGGTTTGTTTGTTTCCTCCTGCTTTTTTGTTTTATCTGGCTATGTCTGAGCAGGCAGACTGTGCGTTCTCTGTTGTTTGCCTGTTTTTGGGCACGGTACTTTTCACCTCCTTCTCCAATTGGCAGGGACAGTCACTCAAGTATGGTACAGCAGGGCAGGTCTAGCTGAACAGGAGTTGCTGGGATGGATTTTTTGTGGCACTTACTATGGCCACCAGGGCGGGCCAGTAATTAGTGCAGGGCAGGTTCTGGCAGGCCATGCCTGGGCTGCTTGGTGGTTTGATGTTCCACGCATGGTGCAGGTAGGCAGGATGGAGGTGGGATCATGTGATGTGTGGAGCTAAGATGGGTATGGGAGAGAGGAGAGAGGAATGGGAGCCAAAAACATACACACAAACAAAAAAGAGTACTCAACGAGCTTGCCATTAGAGTGGAGAGATAAGAGACTATGAAATGGAGAAAAACAAAAAGGAGAAGAAGAGAAAAAAAAGAAAAGAAAAAATGAATAAATACAAATTAGAAAGAAAGAAGAAAGGCAAAGCTTCCCGGGGTCCCTCCGGTGCGGCTGCAAGGTCTGGGACATTGCTTCCAGGCCATGAAGTACAGCCTGGCTAGAAGGGGTAGAGGTGTCACTCAGTGCCAGCTATTCAGGGGACAGGAAGAGAAGTATAGAAAGATGAGAAACAGAGTAATGAAGCAAGACAAAAAGGGGAAAAGAGAGAAAACAAAACAAAACAAATGAAAAATAAAAAAAGAACAAGGAAAACTTCCAAAGAAAAACAGAAAAAAAAAAAAGCCCATGAAAACAGAAATGTCCTCCAGGATCCCTCTGTGCATCCACGGAAACTGACGGGGTAGGTCCTAACCTGCACAGTACTGCCAGGCTAGAATTGTTCCAAATTCAAGAAAAGAAAAAGAAAACAAACAAGCAATTCAAAACAAACAAACAAAAAAGCCCTGGGATCCCACCAGTGTGGGAGCACGGTCTGGGAAACAGTTTCACATTTGAGCGGCATTTCACAGGCTTTCAGAAAGAGGCAAAGATGGCGCCTGGAGCCAGCTATTTGAGAGAAAGGAGGGTGAGGTGGTGAGAGGTAAGGAAGAAATCTGAAGAAGTGGAAAAAAGCAACACCAGCAGCCAACAAATGACACATAGGGAGCCGGCCAGTGCGGACAGGTGGAATCCAAGTGACACCGGGGTGAAGCCAATGCTTCCCAGCCAAGAGACTGTGGCCGCAGGAAGCAGGGGAGGCCGAGTAGAAGTGAGGAAGGGTGGGGGGTGGGAAAGTGTATATTGCTGGTTACCGGTTGTTCTGTCTTCTGCTGGAAGCTCCGTGAAGCTGCTTTTTCATACCCTCTGTTTGCTGATCTCTGATAGGAGTCCAAGATGGTGGATCAGTGCTGTGTTAGCTGATAGGGGACCTCTGCATGTATCTCTCCTTGCTCTCTGTTCTCTGTCAGTTTCTAATTCCTTTCAGTGCTTGGCTGAGTTCTTTATCTCTTCATTTGATGCTTAGGAATTCAGGATTGCTATATTCTCTGTTTGGCTTAGTCTTCCAGATCTTTCCTGTGGAGGGGCAGCGTGACGCTTCTGCTTATAGCGCCATGTTGCCTGGAAGTTTCTCATCAGCAATTTTTGATACAGGACCTATGGAACATGAGAATAAAAAACAACGTCCTAAACATGATAAAGAGTATTTACTATAAATCATCAGAAAGGCAATGCAAACAAATAAAGAAAAGGAACAGATACCTTAACATTCTTAATACTTAATGTTGTTTTAGAGGTTTAATTAATGCAATAAAAAGAGAGAATGAAGTATGATATCAATATTGCTACCAAATAGAAAAATTATTTATTTTCAAATTAATGTAATGGATGGCTGTTAATTTAATGTGCCTCCCTTTTATTAGATTACTTTAACAAATTAACAAAGAAACCTGGGAAATCCAGTAGGTTCCACTATAAAACTATTAAAATTTATAAAATAATTTAATAAAGAAGTTTGATAAAAGAGGAGTATATTAAATCAACAGCATCCATTGTAATAGCAATAACCAGTAACAAATAAAAATGGAAAATATTTTTATTAAAAAAGCCATGAAAATATGAAGTCTGCAAACTTAAAAATATCAATTTTATTAAGGTATAATTTACATACAATAAAATGCACCCATTTTAAGTGTACAGTTGGATGAATTTTGATAAATGTACAGTTAATATATATAAGTGTTTCAATCATCCTAAAAGGTTTGCTTGTACCCATCTGCAGTCACTACTTTCAATCTCCAGCCCCAGTCAATAACTAACCCAAGATTACCAATAGAGCAATATTAAAATAAAATCAAAGAGAATTTGAGGGAAAAGCATTAATAGGGATGAAGAGGAATACTACATAATAAGAAACAGTGCTCTGAAAAGATCTAATAATCTCACAATATTGTTGCTGATATTATTGTTTGCCATCCAGTCACCATAAACTATGTTCATCAAAAATAGACAAAATTACAAGGAGATGGACATGTTATCAGGAGGGACCAGTCCCTGGGGAAGAACATCATGCTTGGTAAAGTAAAGAGTCAGTGAAAAAGAGAAAAACCATTGCCTTAGTTATCTAGTGCTGCTGTAACAGAAATACCACAAGTGGATGGCTTCAACAAAGAGAAAATTATTTTCTCACAGTAAAGTAGGCTAAAAGTCCAAATTCAGGGCCTCACCTCCAGGGGAAGACTTTCTTTCTCTGTCGGCCTTCTTATCAATGTTCCCCTAGACTAGAAGCTTTTCTGCGCAGGCAACCCTGGGTCCAAGGACGCTCTCTGCTCCTGGCACTGCTTTCTTGGTGGTATGAGGTCCCCCACTCTCTGCTTGCTTCCCTTTCCTTTTACCTCTTATAAGATAAAAGGTGGTGCTGGCCACACCCCAGGGAAACTCCTTTTATATTGGATCAGGGATGTGACTTTAATAAGGGTGTTACAATCCCACCCTAATCTTCTTTAACATAAAATTGCAATCACAAAATAGAGGACAACCACACAATACTGGGAATCATGGCCCAGCCAAATTGATACACATATTTTTCGGGGGACAGAATTCAATCCATGACAACCACCAATGAGATGGATTGACACAGTGTTGCAACAACGGGCTTAAGTGTAGCAATGATTGTGAGGATGGTGCAGGATCAGGCAGCATTCGATTCTGTTGTACATAAGATCGCTATGAGTCAGAACAGACTTGATGGCACCTAACAATAATAACAATTCCTGTGAATGTGATCCCATTTTGGAATAGAGTTTTCTTTGTTACTTTAATGAGTCCATCTCAGTGTAGTGTGTGTCTTAAACCAATCATTTTTGAGATATAAAAGAGCAGATTAAGCACAGAAGAAAGCAGACACAGAAGGAAGAGTATGTGAGGACAGCAAAGGCAGACCTGTCTACCAGCCCAGGAACTACAAGGATGGCCAGCTGACAGAGACAGAAAGCCTTCCCCTAGAGCCAGTGCCCTGAATTCAGACTTCTAGCCTCCTAAACTACGAGAAAATAAATTTCTGTTTGTTAAAGCCAAAAACAAACAAACAGCCCTACAAGAAGAAATCAGAAAATCACAATTACTGTGACAATTTTAACAAACTTCGATCAACGATCGATAGATCAAGCAGACAAAAAGTTGATAAGGGTATAGAAGAGTCCATTTTCATTGTACCCAATAGATACTCACTGAACATTTATAAGCATTTTTTTTTAATTTCAAAAATAGAGATCACGTAGACAATGGTTGGCTACAATAGTGTTTGTGTCAGATTTTCTGGACTATCTTAAGATGGATAAGAGAAAGTGGTAAGTGGTGCTACTTGATTCATTCACTTTGCTATGTATGACCTGTATGATTTCTTACAGCCGCCCCGCCATCTTGTTTGATGAAAGGAAGTCTGCTCTGGTCCAGATAGTGCTAGTGAGTAATCCCATTACAAAGAAAATGAAGCTCCAACTGGCCTCTCAGGTAGCCTCTAGATTCTTTGTACTCCCCACCTCTGTCTAGGCTGAAAGACGTCTCTGCAGGCAGGTCCTATAGAAACACATTGGCTTGAATCAGGCTCTAGGATCAAGTTATAAGCTCAGACGTCAGGTAGGTCAGGTAGCTTTGCCCTCTTTCTAGTCCTAGGTCACACCTTCATCACCCTGGCCAGACTGGCAATTACATGTTATTGGACCCAAAGTAGGCTTGACAAATGCACACCTACCCCCACAGCTTGCCTGTCAGACCTCCTAATTTTGATCAGACATTGCATCTCACCTGCAACAGGCTAATTATTGCTCCTTAACAATGTCCCTTGAGCTTCTGTAGCTGTCCAAGGCAGTTGAAAGACTTGCCTATATCTTTGGAGATGGTGTTACTCTGGTTTCCTGGCTCTGAGCCCCAGTAGCTATCTCCTTTAAGTTGGCTTGGCTTACTTAAGCAGTTGTCTGAGCTCCAGAACACGAACACCACTACCATTGCCTTTGCCTGTCTGTTTCCCTAAAGGCAAGGTTTGGGCCCTGGCACTCTCCCGCCCCACAAATGGCTAATGTTCCTGTCCTCTGTGTAAACCAAAGATTCTTTTCAATTAGAGACTTTGTAGATTCCATCCATCACTCTAGTCTCAGTGTATAATTTCCTCTAAACCATCAACCACCACAAGGGTACCTTATAGGCAAGGCTTCATCTTGCAGCAACACCCCTAGAAAGCAGCTAGGCTATTTCCCCAGGACCTCTGGGGAAAAAAGATATGTTGAACTGTTTGACCAAACTGAGGCCAGAGGGCATTGTGATGACAATACATCAGATGAGGGAGATTTTTTCCCCAATGGTCAGAAAATCAAGCCCCACCACATCTCCAAGACACAATCTGAGGCCTCCTAGAATGTTTCTCCCAGCACATCCTGTTCTCACACAGAGAATATTTATGTCCCTGTGCTTGGTGGCACAATGTTTAAGCATTTGGCTGCTAACCAAAAGGTCAGCAGTTCAAATCCACCAGTCACTCCTTGGAAACCCTATGGAGCAGTTCTACTCTCTCCTATAGGGTCACTATGTGTCGGAATTGACTTGACAGCAATGGGTTTGGGTTTTTTTTTTGTTTGTTTGTTTGTTTTTGTGCTTGGATAGGGTCCAGCCCTGGGTTTGTAATGTGTGAAGTGGGAAGTACTTAATATGACTGGCCTTGTCTGAATTTATTTATAGAAAATCAAAATGATCATGAGGAGGAAAAAGAACAAGAGCCAGTAGCCCCCAGGTAACCGGAATAATTACGGGCTATTAATGCAGTGGTGACAGCTGGAGATCACAGATCCAGGGAAAACCAGACACTACTGAATGTAACTACTTTATCCATTCAACCAGAGTCCCTGGTTGGTGCAAATGATTGACACACTCGGCTGGCTGCTACTGAAAGCTTTGAAGTTTGAGTCTACGCACAGGCACCTCAGAAGAAAGGTCTGGTGTCATGGATTGAATTGTGTCCCCAAAAAATATCTGTCAACTTGGCTAGGTCATGATTCCCAGTATTGTATGATTGTCTACCATTTTATCATCTGATGTGATTTCCCTATATGTTGTAAATTCTCTCACTATGATGTAATAAGATGGATTAGTGGCAGTTATATTGATGAGATCTACAAGATTAGAGAGTGTCTTAAGCCAGTCTCTTGAGATATAAAATAGAGAAGCAAGCACAGAGACATGGGGACCTCATACCACCAAGAAGGCAATGCTGAGAGCAGAGTGCATCCTTTGGACCCGAGGTTCCTGTGCTAAGAAGCTCCTTGACCAGAAGAAGATTGACGACAAGGATCTCCCTTCAGAACTGACAGAGAGAGAGAAAGCTTTCCCCTGGAGCTGATGCCCTGAATTTGTACTTGTAGCCTACTAGACTGTGAGAGAATAAATTTCTCTTTATTAAAGCCATCCACTTGTGGGATTTCTGTTACAGCAGCACCAGATGACTAAGACACTTGGCAATCTCTTTGTGAAAAATCGGCCGTTGAAAACCCTATGGAGCACAGTTCTACTTTGACACACATGGGGTTGCCATGATCTGGAGTTGATCACAGCAACTGGTTTTTGTTTTGTTTTGTTTTTTGATCCATTCAGCCAACCACCAATTATCCTGTTTAACAATGTTGTTTCTTTTCTTTGCAGTACTTGTTTGCGTTCCCATTTCTTATTAATTTCTCAAGTTTAGTAAACTAGAGTCAATCTTCCTCAAGGAGAACTAACCAGTCAGGGACTTCCTGTGCCCACAGAGATGACCTGTTCTCTCCTGAATGGTTAACAACCAGAGTGAGACGCACGTCTGCTTTCTGCCTGTTTGGTCTTTCATAGTAAGGTATTTCAGAGACAGACCAAAAGAAAAAAAAATTCTGCATCATGTCACAGTATTAAGAGAAAGAAGCCTAGAAGATGCAAGATCTCTGGGCACCTACATTGCCTCAGGAGTAGTATTTACTGGGGCTCTGCATGTAAAATTCAGCACATGTAAAGCAGTTGGTGGTTGCACCTGGTATGGTTCTCCACGTGTGCTGCTTGTCTACACTGTCCATACAGGGATTCCTGAGTCTCCGTCCTCATCAGCCTGTGGTCTTTTCAGTGCATGGAGCACCTGCTGCTCTCTTGCAGGCCCCCACGGCAGCCACACTTGGCCTCAGTCAGGTTAGGATGGCTTTCTTCCTCTGTGAAGGTACTTTCATTAGCCTTCTGTGACCTCCCCCTTATGCCTCCCTTCAGGACTAGCAAGGATGCTGTGGAGTCTAATCCCTGTTGGTTAAATCTTCTGTCCTTCTGGAGCTGAAGGAGGAGGAAGAGAATGAAGTTCTGCAGGACTCATTGAATGAATGTTATTTGACTCATTCAATTCACCATGATCTGTTTGAATCCTGCCAGCCTAAGAGCAGCATGTCCTTCTTGTTGCACAGAAATTCTGCTCTGGTCCAAATGTAGCCAGTGAGTACTCCCATTATAAAGAGAACGAAGCTCCAACTGATCTCCCAGGTAACGTCTATATTCTTTGTACTCCCCTCTGTCTCTGCTGAGAGATGTCTTCTCTGCAGGCAGGCCCTATAGACGCATACTGGTTGAATCAGGATCTAACTCTAAGACTGAGTTTTCGGCATAGATATAAGGTGCGTCAGGTAGTTTTGCTCTCTTCATATTACCAGGTTTACACCTCTATCACCTGGCCCCTTCTTCCAAGTTCAGTCTGTTGGTCCCAAGGGAGGTGAGAGGATGATGGCAAACTCTACAAACCACCACCACACCTATACAGAATCTAACAGACTTCCTTTAAGATAAGACTTCTAATTCTCCTGCAATGATTTTGCTAATTGCATTTTCTGAGCAGTGCTCTCTGAACTTCTCTGGCCATCTACACATGCCAGCATTCTTGTCCAATATTTTTCAGTATCTGTTTTAGACTTTCCCAGGCTAAATTCCTTATCCTCTATATCTTCTGAGGTGGCCCACCTCCCGCTGACTTTGTCTAGATAGCAGAGCATCAACACCACAATCCTGCTTGTGCCTGGTGGTTTCAATGAAGACAAAGCTTTGGCTCTGGTTTTCCATCTTCCATAAATGGCCATAGTTTTTGTCCTTCTGTGCAGCACCAGTGATTTTTTTTCCATTTGTGAATTCATAGTTTCATCCATCAGTCTAGTCTTAGCGCTGTAATGTTATGCAAACTACAAAACACTAGAATACATGGCCTAATTTATTTATAAATCACAGCATTTCCCCTCCCTCATAGTCTTCAGCAAGGCTCTTCCAGTTGGACAAGAGTATGGATTAAAAATCCCGTTTTTATTTCTTCTCACTCAGCCTATTTTTGACTTCTCTTCTGGGAGAAACATTTTAATTGTTAGGAGACTTTACTCATCAAATCATCTTACTGGTAAGAGCTAGAAACTCTCTTACATGCCTCACTGTATCTGAATATTTTATGGTGACATTAGCCATGATTGGTATAAGTAAGTGCATTTTCATGCTAAGAACATCCATTTAAATTGCCATCTTCTTTCCTGTTTCTGAGTCCCTGGGTGGTGCGAATGATTAAGTGCCTGATTACTAACTGAAAGGTTGTCAGTTTGAACCCCAGAGGCGCCTCAGAAAAAAGCCTGGTGATCTGCTTCTAAAAGGTCATAGGCTTGAAAACTATGGAGTGCAGTTCTACTTTGTAACACATGGGGTCATCGTGATTCTGAATCAACTCAACAGCAATTGGTTTGGTTTCTCTGGTTGTCCTGTTTCCCGTTCCTCCCTGAGATGCAAAGAGGCAAAAGGATTTTTCTCAGGATCACATCAAGTGAAGAAACAGAAATAAAAACCAGAATTTGTTTTCAACTACCGTATGTCATGCCTCTTACCAAGCAAACTCTGCTTATGCTATAACCCATTTAATCCTCACAGGGACACAGTAGAGCAGGTGCTGGTATCTCCATGTTACAGCTAAGGACTCTGAGGTTCTCAATTCCATTTAGCTTGTCCAAGATAACCTGATTAGTGTGCAGTGGGGACATTGGACCCACATTTGCCTGACTCCACAGCTCAGGCTCTGCCTACTCTTTGCAGTGGGACCTGTCAGACTAAGCAGGGATGGGTGCTCACTCTTTTTTTTTTCTTTTATAACCAATTATTTTTAAATAATTTCAAACTTAAGCAAAAAAGTTGCAAGACTGATACAAAGAACTCCTATAGCTCCTCCCATAGATTTTCCAACTACTGATAATAGACCACAATGGAGTTCCTGGGTAGCTCAAACGTTAAGCAATTGACTACTAGCTGAAAGGTTGACAGTTTGAAACCACCCAGAGGTGCCTCTGAGGACAGGCCTAGCCAACTTCTTCCAAAAGGTCACAGCCTTGAAAACCCTATGGAACAGTTCTACTCTACACACATGGGGTCATCATGAGTCAGAATCAACTCGACAGCAACAAACAACAATACACTCGTGATTGCTTAACATCCACGATATTCTGTGAAATAGGACGCTATGTAATTTGGACTTTGTGCAAACACCATATTATTTGCTGGGGCAAATAACCTCTGTCTATAATTTATTGTACCATTATAAACCTGGCAGAGCAATCACTTTGTATACAAGGGACATGAGATACATGTGTTGTGTGCAGGAATCTGTTGCATTGCGACATTCAGTTATGTCCACTACGTCCCATTCTCTGACTGGGATTTGTGGACTCAGTTATAACCTTATGGGACCACAGATGTATACAGTCTGTATCCAAAGGTTCCACATCCACAGATTCAACCAACTGCAGATTGAAAATATTCAAGAAAAAAAATAATAAAGTTCCAAAAAGCAAAACTTGAATTTGCCACATGCCAAGCACTGTACTGAATCCACATGAATGAAATGATGTATAGGCATACCCTCCTGTTTCCTCTCCCCATTTCACAGATCCTAAGTCTCTCTCCAGCACTCGCTGTTTAAGCATTGTTTGCCTTGCATCTTGTCATTATTCTGTAAACAATACAGTACTGTATAACAACTTTTTCTATAGCATTTACATTATAAGTAATTGTAAGTAATCTAGAGATGACTTAAAGTATACTGGAGGATCTAGAGATGATTTAAAGTATACAGGATGCAAATACTACATCATTTGGTAGTCCATGGATTGAGCGTCCATGGATTTTGGTATGGGGAGCGGTTCTGGAATCAATCCTCCCAGGATACTAAGGGACAAATGAATGTGGTCCAACATTGCTTAAAAGGACTTTATGAGGCACATGACTGTGTATCAGAACCAGCAAATCATTCAATCCCTCCAGGTGACGCTACAGCTCCATGAGATCCTCTATGAAATATAAAAAAAAAACAAAAACAAACAAACACCACTGTCATGGAATCGATGCTGACTCATAGCAACCCTACAAGACAGAGTGGGACTCATAAGGACCCAGTAAGACAGAGTAGAACAGCCCCATAGGATTTCCAAGGCTGTAATCTTTACAAAAGCACACCACCACTTCTTTCCCCCAGGGAGCAGCTGGTGGATTTGAACTGCCAATCTGCTAGTCTTTTGGTTAGTAGCCAAGTGCTTTAGCCACTGCACCACCAGGGCTCCTTGCCTTTAGCACTAGGAGGCTAGAAACGAGTTCTGACAAGAATAGACACTCTGAACTGGTTTTTACATAGCTAGTGGTAGATGCAAATGCTCTAAATACTACAAAAAGACTGGAATAGAAGGTATCATATCAATTTGGACCACCAAGTTACATTCTTCAAACCAAGTAACACTCTTTATAGCCCATAGTGCCCAACAATGGGCAAAGAGATGTCACATCAAATGGAAATACTATGTTGCATATCATCCTCAAAGTAATAGTTTGATAGAGAACTGGAATGGGCAATTGAAATACTTGTTGTCTAAAACAGGGGGAGCTAAAGGCATAAAGGGCTGGCTTACATGCATTAGTGTGTGCTCACACTCAACAAGAGGTGGGCTAATGGAGAGTCCCCACTAGATGGATTTCTCTCCTTTTCTGAGCAATCTTGGGAAGAAAGGATTTGGGAGGATGATGATGATTATACAATTGTTCCCAACGTCACTAAATTTCTTTTCTATACCTCATGGAGTGGTCCTGGGACCAGGAATGCAACTGTAGGTTCCAGAAGCAGGGGTAATTCCTAAGCAAGAAACTAACTAAATAGAATTTGAAAGAATAAAATACCTGGGAATAAATTTAACTAGGGGGTGTGAAAGACTTGTACACTGAAAACTATAAACCACTGCTGAAAGAAATTAAAGAAGACCTGAATAAATGTAAAGAAATCCCATGTTCATGGATTAGAAAGACTTAATATTGTTAAGATATCAATACTAAGAGGTCCCTGGGTGGTGCAAATGGTTTGCGCTAAACTACAAATGTAAAGGTTCCAGTTCAAACCTACCCAGGAGCCACAGAAGAAAGGCCTGGAGATCTGTTTCCGTAAAGATTATAGCCAAGAAAATCTACTCAGTTCTACTCTGTAACATATGAGGTCAAAATTGTCTCAACAGCATTTTTTTTTTTTTAATGTCAATACTACCTGTGATCATTAAGGTTATGTGTCAACTTGATTCATGGGCTGTGGCCAATGATCTGGCTGGATGATCCGGGACTTGGAAGGAACACGATTGGAAATTGGAGACAAGGAGGTATGGGAAAGAGATATGTGGATAAGCCTCTCTGAATGGGCCAAAAATTAAAGATATTTGTGTCTCATGTGAACGCCCACCAAAGGGTGACCTCAGCCAAGCAGGATTTTAAAAATCAAGTGGATAGGACGATGCATTCTGTGGAAACCAGTCATCCTCTTACTCCAGCAATGCCCGTTATCGCCCAATGAGTTCATGAACAAAGTGGCCATGGTGGCAGAGATGGAGGTTATGCATGGGCTCAGCAACATGGGCATCTAGTCAACAAGGCAGACTTGACTACAGCCGCTACTGAATGCCCAATCTGCCAGCAGCAGAGACCAACACTGAGTCACTGATATGGCACCATTCCTTGAGGTGATCGACCAGCAACCTGGTGGCAGGTTGATTACATTGGGTCACTTCCATTATAGGAAGGGCAGCGTTTTGTTCTTACGGGAATAGACACTCTGGATACGAATTTGCCTTCCCTGAAAACAATGCTTCTGTCAAAACAAAATCCTTACAGAATGCCTTAACCACTTAACCACTTTCATGGTATTCCACACAGCATTGCCTCGGATCAAGGGTCTCACTTCACAGCAAATGAAGTGTGCCAATGGGCCCATGCTCATGGAATTCATGTTCCCCATCATCCTGAAGCAGCTGGCTTGATAGAATGCTGGAATGGACTTCTCAAGACACAATTATGGTGCCAGCTAAGTGGCAATACCTTGCAGAGTTGGGGCAATGTTCTCCAGGAGGCTGTATATGCTCTAAACTAGTGTTCAGTGTATGGTGCTGCTTCTCTCATAGCTAGGATTCATGGGTCCAGGAATAAAAGCATGGAAATGGAAGTGGCATCACTCACTATTATCCCTAGTGACCAACTTACAAAATTTTTGTTTCCTGTTCCTTCAGCCTTACTCTCTGCAGGTCTAGAAGTCTTAATTCCAAAGACAGGAATGTTCCCATCTGGAGACACATCACTAATTCCATTGAACCAGAAGTTAAGAATGGCACCTAGCCACTTTGGGCTTCTCATGCCTCTAGATCAACAGGCAAAGAAAGAAGTTACTGTATTGGCTTACATGATTGATTCTGATTACCAAGAGGTTATTACATAACTGGGGTAAAGAAGAGTATGTCTCGAATGCAGGAGATCCCTGAGAGCGTCTCTTAGTACTACCATACCCGTGATTAAAGTCACTGGAAAACTACAGCAACCTAATTCTGACATTACTACTAATGGCCCAGGCCCTTCAGAAATGAAGGCTTGGGTCACCCCACCAGGTAAAGAACCATGACAAGCTGAGATGCTTGCTGAGGGCAAAGGGAATCCGGAATAGGTGGTGGAAGAAGATAGTTCTAAATACCAGTTACGACCAACTGACCAGTTGCAGAATTGAGGACTGTAATTGTTATGAGTATTTCTGCCTTGTATGTGTGCATCAAATATTTTTGTTTCCTTCACTTATAAAATATAGGATGTAAACAGGGTTAGTACATATTTGGTTGTATGTGTGCTTATGTCCTGTCAGGTCAAGTATGAATTTATAATTGTCTTTATTCAGAGAGTATTTATGGATTAAGGAGACGTGTACAGGTGCCAAGTTGACAAGGGGTGGAATTTGATCATTAAGGTTGTATGTCAACTTGTCTAGGCCATGATTCTTAGTGATTTGGCAGTTATGATACAGTTTGGCAATCATATGATGATATGATCACTTAGATGATGAGATTTGATATAGTATAATCACCTCCATGATGGGATCTTCTGTGAGTAGTCAATCAGTTGAAAGGGAGTTTTCTTGGGCTTGTGACCTGCATCAAATATAAGCATACATTCTGGCAAAGCTTGAGGGCTCTTTGCTTGCGCAGTATCCTGCAGCTGGCTCCTGTTCATCTGACCTCCAGTTCTTGGGACTTGAGCTAGCAGCTTGCCTGCTGTCTTGCCTGTCTATCTTGGGACTAGTTGATCTTTGCAGCTTGTGAGCATGAATCCTGCTGTCTGACCTGCAATCTTGGGTTCACCAGCCCCTGCAGCTACATGAATCAGGAGAAGCTTCTATTCTGACCCACAGACTTGGGACGTTCCAGCCTCTAAAACCACATGAGCCATTTCCTTGATATAAATCTCTCTATATATATATTTATACACTTTACTGCTTTTGCTTCTCTAGAAAACCCAGCCTAAGACACTAACCCTAAGCTATCTACATATATACCTCTTGCTGTTGAGTTGATTGCAACTGCCCAATAGGGTTTCTGTCTTAGGCTGGGTTCTCTAGAGAAGCAAAACCAGTGAAGCATATTTACATAGAGAGAGAGAGAGAGATTTATCTCAAGGAAATGACTCACAAGGTTGTAGAGGCTGGCAAGATTCAAATCTGTGGGTCAGGCATCAGGCTGGAGGCTTCTCCTGACTCACATAGCTGCAGGGGCATATCAGACAGCTGTCCACTGGCTCAAGTCCCAAGAACTGGAGGTCAGATGATGATGAGCTGGTTGCAGGATACAGAGTGAGAAAAAGCCAGCAAGCTTTGCCAGAACATCCATATATATTGGATGCAGGCCACACCCTCAGGGAAATTCCTCAGATTACATCATGGAGGTAATTACATTATGTCACTAAATTGAGGATAATTACATCATTACAAAACTATCAAATTACATCATTACATAACTGCAAAACTACATCATTACATAACTGTCAAACCACTAAGATGACATACTACCTTAACCATCACAGTCCACTCTTGTCAACTTGGCACCTTTACACAGCTCCTTAAACCATACACAGTCTCTAAATAAACACAATTATAAAGTCTTACTTGCCACTAACACGATACAACTAACATGCATACAACTGAAAACGCTATAGCCCCATTTATATCTTATATTTTATAAGTGAAGAAAACAAAAATATTTGATGCACGCATACAAGGAAGAAATAAAACAATTACAGTCCTCATTTCTTCAACTTGTCACATGGTCATAACTAGTATTTAGAACTACTTTCTTCTACCACCTACTCTGTAGTCCCTTTGCTCTCTGCAAGAACCTCAGCCAGTCGTGGTCTGTTCCCTAGTGGGATGACCCAAACCTTCATTTGTGAAGGGTATGGGCCCTTAGTAGTCATGTCAGAATTGGTTTGCTGTAGTTTTCCATTGACTTTAATCACGGGCATGGTAGTATTAAGAGACATCCTAGTATTCCAGACATACTTTTCTTTACCTCCATTATGTAATATCAATCTGATTTCCCCTTGGTAATCAGGATCAATTACACCAGCCAATATAGTAACTCACTTCTTTGCCTGTTGATCCAGATGTACGAGGAGCCCAAAGTGGCCAGGTGCCACCCTTAACTTCCAGTTCAATGGAATTAGTGTTGTGAAATGCTCCTGGTGGGAGCATTTCTCCCTTTGGAACCAAGCCCTCTAGACCTCCAGAGCATAGGATCACAGGGACAGGAAGCACAAATTTTGTGAGTGGTCACTAAGTGGTGCCACTCCCATTTCCACTTCTTTACTCCTGGACCCATGAATCCTGGCTATGGGAGAAACAGCACCATAAGTTGGGAACTTGTTTAGAGCATATACAGCCTCCTGGAGAACATTGCCCCAATCCTGCAAGGCAGTGACACTTAACTGGTGACATAATTTTGTCTTTAAAAGGCCATTCCATCATTCTGTCAAGCCATCTGCTTCAGGATGATGGGGAACATAATAAGACCGGTGAATTCCATGAGCATGTGTTCATATGCTGTGAAGTGAGTCCTTTGACCCAAGGCTATGCTGCGTGGGTTACCATGACAGTGGAAAAAGCATTCTGAAACTCCCTGGATGGTAGCTTTAGCAGAAGCATTGTGTGCAGGGAAGAAAAATCTGCATCCAGAGTGTCTATTCCAGTAAGAACAAAACACTGCCCTTTGCAGGATGGAAGCGATCAAATGTAATCAATCTGCCACCAGGTTGCTGGCTGATCACCTCAAGGAATGGTGCCATATCAGTGACTCAGTGTTGGTCTCTGCTGCTGGCAGATTGGGCATTCAGCCGTGACTGTAGGCAAGTTGGCCTTGGTGACTGTAAGTCACGTTGCTGAGCCCATGCAAAACCTCCATCCCTACTACCATGGCCACTATGTTCATGAGCCCATTGGGCAATGACGAGAGTGGCTGGGGAAAGAGGGTGACTGGTTTCCACAGAAGGTGTCGTCCTATCCACTTGTTCATATCTGTCAAGGTACCTGTTGGTGAACATTCACATAAGAGACAAATATTTTCACTTCTTTGGCTCATCACAGAGAAGCCTATCAACACATTTCTTTCCCATACCTCCTTTTCCCCAATTTTCTGATCATGTTCCTTACCAGTTTCTGACCATCCAGCCAAACCACTGGCCACAGTCCATGAAGCAGTATACAATTGCACATCTCACCATTTCTCCTTCCAAGGAAAGGGAACAACCAGCTGCACTGCCAGAATTTCTGCCCATAGGGAAGATTTCCTTTGCCAACTGTCCTTCAGGGAGGTCCCAGAAAGGGGTTCTAGTGCTGCTGCTGTCCACTTTTGAGTGGTTCCGGCATATTGCACAGAGCTATCTGTAGACCAGTCACGATTTTTCTCTTCCTCAGTCAACTGATCATAAGTAACTCCCCATGAGGCAATAGTTGCAGACTGGGAGAGGTCAGGTAATGGGAAAGAAGTGGAGACCATGGGCATTTGGGCCACTTCTTCATGCAACTTATGTGTACCTTCAGGTCTTGCCTGATCTCATATATACCACTTCCATTTAATGATGGCGTGCTGCTGTGCACATTAAGGTTTATGGCTTTGGGAGCGAGACAACACCCAGCTCATGATGGGCAGCTCAGGCCTCATGGTGACTTGGTGGCCAACAGTGAAGCATTCAGTATCTACTAAGGCTCAGTAACAAGCCAAAAGCTGTTTCTCAAAAGGAGAATAGTTATCTGCAGAGATGGCAGAGATTTTCTCCAAAATCCTAAGGGCCTCCGCTGTGATTCACCATAGGGACCTTCCAAAGACTCCAACCAGCATCTCTATCTGCCACTGACACTTCAAGAACAATTGTATCGGCTGGATCATATGATCCAAGTGGCAGAATGGCTTGCACAGCAGCCTGAACCTGTTTCAGAGCCTTCTCTTGTTTTGGGCCCCAAGCAAAACTAGCAGTTTTTGGGTCACTTGATAAATAGGCCAGAGTAACACACCCAAATGAATGATATGTTGCCTCCAAATGCCAAAGAAGCACACTAAGCATTGTGCCTCCTTTTTAGCTGTCAGAGGGGCCAGATACAATAACTTATCATTTACTTTAGAAAGAATGTCTAGACATGCCCCACACCACTAGACTCCTAGAAATTTCACTGAGGTGGAGGGCACCTAAATTTTTGTCAGATTAATTTCCCAACCACTAGCAAGCAAACGTTTTACCAATAAATCCAGAGTCTTTAACACTTCTTCCTTAGTAGGTCCAATCAGCATAATGTCCTCAATGGAATGGACTAGCATGATGTCTTGTGGAAAAGAAAGTTGATCAATGTCCCTTGGGACTAAATTGTGACATAGGGATGGAGAGTTGATATAACCCTGCGGTAGGACAGAAAAGGTGTATAGCTGGCACTGCCAGCTGGATTCAGACTGCGTCTGGTGTTCCTTCAAAACTGAAATTGAGAAAAAGGCACTGGCCAGATCAATAGCTGCATACCAGGTACCAGGATATGTATTAATTTGCTAAGCAATGAAACCACATTGAAACAGCAGCTTCAATTGGTGTCACCACTTGATTAAGTTTATGATAATCCACTGTTACTCTTCAAGATCCATCTTTTTTTTGCACAGGCCAAGTAGGTGAGTTAAATGGGGATGTGGTGGGAATCACCACCCCTGCATCCTTCAAGTACTTGATGGTGGCAGTAATCTCTGCAGTCCCTCCAGAATTTGGTATTACTTTTGGTTTACCATTTTCCTAGGTATGGCAGTTCTAATAGCTTCCACCAAGCTTTTCCTACCATAATAGCCCTTGCACCACTTGTCAGGGATCCATTGTGGGTGTTCTGCCAGGTGCTGAATATATCTATTCCAAATGTGCATTCTGGAATAGGGGAAATCACTACAGGATGGGTTTGGGGACCCACTGGACCCACTGTGAGAGGAACTTGAGCTAAGACTCCATTAATAACCTTACTCCACACACACCCACTCTGATTGGTGGGCCACATTGATGGTTTGGGTCTCCTGGAATTAGTGTCAGTTCAGAGCCAGTATCCAGTAATCCTAGAAAATCTGATTATTTCCTTTTCCCCAATGAATAGTCACTGTAATAAAAGGCCATAGATCATTTTGAGGAATGCTTTCATACAGATTAACAGCATAAATGTTAGGCATTGTCTTTCTTCAAAGGGATCCAGCCCCCCCCCCCTTCTTTCAACGAGTCGTGGGACTGTAAACTGGCTCAAGTCTGGGAATTGATTGAGGGGCCGTGACTCGCTATTCTGGCAATTTGAGTTACACTGCCTTTCATTTGATCTGGAATTCTTCTGCTTGTACAGATCAAGTAAATATTTAGTAGATTTCCCATCTATTTCACTCCTAGGGACACCATGACTATGTAGCCAACGCCATAAGTCCACCCTAGTCAGACTATTCTGATTATTGCTTTGACTCCGTGGTCCATTACAGTAACCATGCCCACCTTATCTTTGTCAATTGAGTGCAACCACTTGGCCCCTACCACCACAGGGTCCAATAGCCCCACTGTAGTTAGGTGTCTTAATTCAGTTAGGGTAGTTCCCACTGTCAAATCTGATCTACATAAAATAGCAATCACAGCAGTCTTCAAGGATGCTGGGGCTCCCTTCACAAATTTATTCCTCACCATTGTGGAAAAAGGTGTGTCCTCTGGGCACTCTATATGTGGGTCTGTGGGTCTAATCTGATAAATCCAGTCTAACATGCCGATTCCCCTAAACCTTTGGATACCTTCTTCTACAGTATACCTAGGCAGATCTGGTACTTCAACTGGATTTCACATAGGCCACCATGTACTCCATGCTTCAGTGAACCAACCAAATAAATTATTAGATCCTTTCCTAACCTCTCAAACTGAAACATTGAATGAAAAATCTGCGTGAGTGGGCCCATGTCAATAAACTCAAACTGATCCAATTTTATGTTCCTTGCACCCATTATCCCACACCTTTAATAGCCATTTCCACTCATATTCCCCAGGTTTCTTTTGTACATATTAGTAAAGTCAAGCAGTTCTTTTGGAGTGTACTTCACCTTTTGGGGCTTTCTGGGACTTAAGTCTAGTTATTAGGTCTAGAAGAAAAAATGGGTGGTAGGGATGTGTTCTGAGAACATTCAGCAACATCTTGTAAGGTATCTGCCTCAGACAATGCCCTAGGCAATGACTCAGATGCTGTCTCAGGCGATATCTCAAAGACTCTTCAGACACCTTGATTAATCTCATCAGATGATGGTGAAAAGGCTAATGGTTTTACTGGGGAGGGTCACTTAGCAGACAAAGATGGAGTAATCTCTTCAGATGGTAGTGAGAGGGCTGGTTCTGTTGACAGTGGCTCAGTATTGCCAGTTCCCTGATTATCTGCCCATATGTCCCCATCCCAAGCTTCAGGACCCCATTGCTTCCCAATCAATGCCCTTGCTTTAACTTCAGACATCATTTGAGGCTGGGAATTCAATTGACCTTGTAATTCAGCCACTCTTAGGATAAGACTCTGGGTTTGGTGTTCAGCAATATTAGCTCTGTTACTACAAGAAATAAGGCTTTCTTTCAGGGCACAAGTGACAACTTTGGGGTTGTTTATGCAGCGCTTGAGCTGTAACTCTGAAGCCCTGAACTCATTTCTTTCTTTCATCACTTTGTCCAACCAGCTTCCTTATTATACTTCTCCTGTGACATATTTGTAAAAAAGTATCAAACATGATATCATACTAAGCCTCGCCTCTTAACCAATACTTGATTTTTTGGTGGTGACATTTTGTGTGTTTCTATTGCCACCTCATGTCATGGATTAGCAGTGCCCGCTTTACTACTGAAAGCAGAGTCATCAACATCTTTAAAACTAACCAGACCTGAGAACTAATTTAGAAAGCTCATCCTCACAATTCTGTTTCTCTAGAACCATTCTTGGTACCAAATGTCTTAGGCTGGGTTCTCTTGAGAAGCAAAATCACTGAAGAATATATATATATAAAGAGAGAGAGAAAGGCATTTATCTATTTATCTCAAGAAAATGGCTCACATCGTTGTAGAGGCTGGCAAGTCCCAAGACCATGGGTCAGGAGGCAGACTGGAGGCTTCTCCTGACTCACATAGCTGCACGGGCTGATGAATCCAAGATCAGCAAGTAAGATGGCAGGCTGCTGGATCACAGGCTGTGGAGGACAATGAATCCCAAGACTGGCAGGCAATATGGCAGGCTGCTGGCTCAAGTCCCAAGAACCAGAGGTCAGATGATAACAAGCCAGTGGCAGGATCCAGAGTGAGCAACAGCCAGTAAGCTTTGCCAGAACAGCCACACCAAAGAAACTCCCCTTACAAATTACTGGGTGATCATATCAGAACACATCATGGAGGTAATTGTATCACAAAATGGAGGATATACATCAACTGTCACATTACATCATTACATAACTGCCAAACCACTAAGAATCATAGCCCAGTCAAGTTGACACACAACCTTAACCATGACCATATCCAAGGTTATAATCTTTATGAAAGCAAATTGCCACATCTTTTTCATGTGGAGTGGCTGGTGGGTTTGAGTCGCTGACCTTTTGGTTAACAGCCTAGTGCTTAACCACTGCTCCACCAGAGTTCCTTCGATTTAACATAATCCCTATAAAAATTCCAACAGCCTTTATTGCAGAAATGGAATAGCCGATCTTTAAATTCATATGGAATTGCAAGGAGCCCCAAATAGTCCAGTCTTGAAAAAGATAAACATGGTAGGAGAGCTCACACCTCCTGATTTTAAAACATACTATAAAGCTACTTGTATTTTTATAAAGCTCACAAACAACCTGCAATATACATATGACACAACCTTGCTTGCTGAAAGTGAAGAGGACTTGAAGCAGCTACTGCAGAAGATCAATGACTACAGCCTCAACTTAAAGAAAACAAAAATCCTCACAACTGGACTAATAAGCAACATCATGATAAATGGAGAAAAGATTGAAGTTGTCAAGGATTTCATTTTACTTGAATAGACAGTTAACGCCCATGGAAACAGCAGTCAAGAAGTTAAAGTATTGCACTGGGCAAATCTGCTGCAAAAGACCTCTTCTAAGTGTTAAAAAGCAAAGATGTCACATTGAGAACTAAGGTGTGCCTAAGCCAAGCGATGGTATTTCCAGTCACCTCATACACGTTTGAAAGCTGCACAATGAATAAGGAAGACCAAAGAAGAATTGATGCCTTTGAAAGGTGGTGTTGGCGAAGAATGCCAAAAGAATGAACATACCTATCTTGGAAGAAGTACAGTCAGAATGCTCCTTAGAAGCAAAAATGGCGAGACTTTGTCTCACATATCTTGGAAGTATTTTTAGGAAAGACCAATCCCTGGAGAAGGAGATCATGCTTGGTAAATAGAGGATCAGTAAACAAAGAGGAAGACGCTTTACGAGATGGGGTGACACAGTGGCTACAAAAATGGGTTTAAACAGCAATGACTGAGGATAGCACAGAATCGGGCCACGTTTTGTTTTGTACATCGGGTTGCTGAGTTGGAATGAACTCAATGGCACCCAGCAACAACAACATAAAGCTACAGTAATCAAAACAATGTGGTACTGGTATAAGGATAGACATATAGACCAATGGAATAGAATTATCAGTCCAGAAATAAGTCCATACATCTACAGACAATTAATTTTCGACAAGGGTTCTAAGCCCATTCAAAAGGGAAAGAATTGTCTCTTCAACAAATGGTGTTGAGACAACCAGATCTCCACACACAAAAGAATGAAATTGGACCTATACTTCTTATCATATATGAAAATTTACTCAAAATGGATCAATGACCTAAATATAATAACTATGACCACAAAACTCTTAGAAGAATACATAGGTGTAAAGCTTCAGGGTCTTGTTTGTAGCAATGGGTTCTTAGATGTGACAACAAAAGCATGAGAAAGAAAAGAAAAAATAGATTAATTGGATGCCATCAAAATTAAAAACTTTTTTTCATGAAAGGGCTTTATTAAGAAAGTGAAGAGACAACCTACAGAATGGGAGGAAATAGCTGGTAGCCATATATCTGATAAGGGTTTAATATCCAGAATATATAAAGAACTTCTACAACTGAACAAAAAAATACAAACAACCTAACTAAAATAATTGGCAAAGAACATGAATAAACATTTCTCCAGAGAAGCTATGTTGTTGTTGTTAGGTGCCATCCAGTTCGTTCTGACTCCTAGTGCCCTATGTACAACAGAACGAAACACTGCCTTGTCCTGCCCTGTCCTCACAATTGTTGTTATGCTTGAGCCCATTGTTGCAGCCACTGTGTCAATCCATTTCATTGAGAGTCTTCCTCTTTTTCTTTGACCCTGTATTTTACCGATCATGATATCCTTTTCCAGGGCCTGGTCCCTCCTGATGTCCAATGTATGTGAGACGAAGTCTCACCGTCCTTCTGTCTAAGGAGCTTTCTGGCTGTACTTGTTGCATGACAAATTTGTTCATTCTTCTGGAAGTCCATGATATATTCAATATTCTTTGCCAACACCATAATCCAAAGGCATCAGTTCTTCTTTGGTCCTCCTTATTCATTGTCCAGCTTTCACATGCATATGAGGCGATCGAAAACACCATGGCTTGGGTCAGGTGCACCCTAGTCCTTAAAGTGACATCTTTGTTTCTTAATACTTTGAAGAAGTCTTTTGCAGCAGATTTGCCCAAAGCAATGTGTCATTTGATTTCTTGACTTCTGTTTCCATGGGCGTTGATTGTAGATCCAAGTAAAATGAAATCCTTGACAACTTCAAACTTTTCTCCATTTATCATGATGTTGCATATTAGTTCAGTTGTGAGGATTTTTGTTTTCTTCTTGTTGAGGTGTAATCCATGCTGAGAGCTATAGTCTTTGATCTTCTTCAGTAAGTGCTTCAAGTCTTCTTCACTTTCAGCAAGTAAGGTTGTGTCATCTGCATATTGCAGGTTGTTAATGAGTCTTCCTCCAATCCTGATGCCACATTTTTCTTCATATAGTCCAGCTTCTCTGATTATTTGCTCAGCATACAGATTGAATAAGTATGGTGAAATGATGCCACCCTGACGAACACCTTTCTTGATTTTAAACCATGCAGTATCCCTTCGTTCTGTTCAAATGACTGCCTCTTGATCTATGTACAGGTTCCTCATGAGCACATTTAAGTGTTCTGGAATTCCCATTCTTTGCAATGTTATCCATAATTAGTTATGGTACGCACACACGAATGCCTTTGCATAGTCAGTAAAACATAGGTAAACATATTTTTGGTATTCTCTGCTTTCAGCCAGGATCCATCTGACATCAGTAATGATATCCCTCATTCCACATCCTCTCCTGAAACTGGCTTAAATTTTTGGCAGTTCCCTATCAATGTACTGCTACAACCACTTTTGAATGATCTTCAGTAAAATTTTACATGCGTGTGATATTAATGATATTGTTTAATAATTTCCACATTCTGTTGGATTACCTTTTTTGGAATAGGCATATATATGGAGCTCTTCCAGTTGGTTGACCAGGTAGCTGTCTTCCAAATTTCTTGGCATAGACAAGTGAGCACTTCCAGCACTGCATCCGTTTGTTGAAACATCTCAATCAGTATTTTGTCAGTTCCTGAAGCCTTGTTTTTTTTCCCCAGTGTCTCCAGTGCAGCTTGGACTTCTTCCTTCAGTACCATTGGTTCTTGACCACATGCTACCTCCCGAAATGATTGAACATTGACCAATTCTTTTTGGTACAGTGACTCTGTGTATTTCTTCCATCTTCTTTTGATACTTCCTGCGTTGTTCAGTATTTTGCCCATGGAATTCTTCAATATTACAACTTGAGGCTTGAATTTTTTCTTCAGTTCTTTCAACTTGAGAAATGCCAAGCGTGATCTCCTCTTTTGGTTTTCTAACTCCAGGTTTTTGCACATTTCATTATAATACTTTACTTTGTCTTCTCCAACTGCCCTTTGAAATCTTCTGTTCAGTTCTTTTACTTCATCATTTCTTCCATTTGTTTTAGCTACTGACTTCAAGAGCAAGTTTCAGAGTCTCTTCTGACATTCATTTTGGTCTTTTCTTTCTTTCCTGTCTTTCTAATGACCTCTTGATTTCTTCTGTATGATGTCCTTGATGTCATTCCACAACTTGTCTGGTCTTTGGTCATTAGTGTTTAATGAATCGAATCTTTTCCTGAGATAGTCACTAAATTTAGGTGGGTTACACTCAAGGTTGTATTTTGGCTCTCATGTACTTGTTCTAATTTTCTTCAGTTTCAACTTGAACTTGCATATCCTTTGACAGTCTGTTCACAGTCAGCCCTTGGCCTTGTTCTGGCATATTGAGCCTTTCTATTGTCTCTTTCCACAGATGTAGTCGATTTGATTCCAGTGTATTCTATTCAGCAAAGGTCCACATATAGATTCACAGTTTATGTTGCCTAAAAAAAGGTATTTGCAATGAAGTAGTCATTAGTCTTACAAAATTCTATCATATGATCTCCAGCATCATTTCTATCACCAAGGCCATGTTTTCCAAATACTGATCCTTCTTCATTTCCAACTTTCACATTCCAATCACCAGTAATTATCAATGCATCATGTTTGATCAATTTCCAACTGCAGAAGTTGGTAAAAATCTTTAATTTCTTCATTAGTGGTTGGTGAGTAAATTTGAATAATAGTCATATTAACTGGTCTTCCTTGTAGTAGTATGGATATTATCCTATCACTGACACGTTGTACTTCAGGATAATCTTGAAATGTTCTTTTTGACAATGAATGCAATGCCATTCCTATTTAATTTGTCATTCCTGGCATAGTAGACCATATGATTGTCCAATTCAAGCGTTCCATTTCATTTTTGACAATTTCCAATTTTCCTAGATTCATACTTCTTACATTCCAACTCCCAATTATTAATGGATGTTTGCAGCTGTTTCTTCTCATTTTGAGTCGTGCCGCATCAGCAGATGAAGGTCCTGAAAGCTTGACTTTGTCCATGTCATTAAGATCAACTCTACTTTGAGGAGGCAGCTCTTCCCCAGTCATATTTTGAGTGTCTTCCAACCTGAGGGGTTCATCTTCCAGCACTATATCAGACAATGTTCAGCTGCTATTCATAAGGTTTTTACTGGCTAATTTTTTTCAAAAGTAGACTTCTAGGTCCTTCTTCCTAGTCTGTCTTAGTCTGGAAACTCAGCTGAAACCTGTCCACTATGGGTGACCCTGAATACTGGTGGCATAGCTTCCAGCATCACAGCAACATGCAAGCCCTCACAGTACGACAGACAAGTGGTGAAAGAAGATATAAAAATGACCAACAAGCAAGTGAAAAGGAAAAATGCAAATAAAAGCCACAATGAAATACCACTTTACCCACTAAGATGGCTATTGTCAGAAAAACTAAAAATAACAAGTGTTGGCAAAGATGTGAAGAAATTAGAACTCTTATGCATTGCTGATGGTAATGTAAAATGGTGCAGTCACTATAGAAAACAGCATTTCCTCAAAAATTAAATAAATATGACTCAGAAATTCTACTCACAGGTAGACCTGAAGACCTGAAAGTAGAGACTGAAACAGATACTTGTACACCAATGTTCTTTGCTGCATTATTCACAATAGTCAAATGGTGGAAACAATCCAAGTGTCCATCAACAGATGAATAGACAAACAAAATGTGGTATATACATAGAATGGAATATTACTTGGCCATAAAAAAAATAAAGTTCTGATAACACTATGACATGGATGTACCTTGAAAACACTATATTAAGCAAAATAATTCAGACACAGAAGAACAAATATTGTCTGATCCCACTTATATGAAATATCTAGAATAGACAAATGTATAGAGACAATAGTTTATTAGTGGTCACTAGGGGCTGGAGGTGAATGCAATGGGGAATTATTGCTTAAGGAATGTTGAGTTTCTGTTTGAGGTGATGACAATCTTTTAGAAATAGTGGTAATGGTTACACAGCATGGTGAATGTACTGTCACCTAATCATACACTTAAAAAAGGTCAAAATGACAATTTTTTGTTATATATACCACAGGAGCCTGTTGGTGCAGTGGTTAAGCATTCAGCTGCTAACCAAAAGGTCTGCAGTTTGAATCCACCAGCTGCTCCTTGGAAACCCTATGGGGCAGTTCTACTCTGTCCTATTGAGTAGCTATGATTCAGAATCAACTCAATGGCAACAGGTTTTTTTCTTTTTTAACTATATCACAAAAATTTTTTAACTCTTTTTCCTGCCTTCTTTTTAATGATTTTTTTTTAAATTGTACTTTAGATGAAGGTATACATAACAAACTAGTTTCTCATTAAACAGTTAGTACACATATTGTTTTGTGGCATTGGTTACCAACCCCACAACATGTCAACACTCTCCCCTTCTGGACCTTGGGTTCCTTGTTGCCAGCTTTCTTGTCTCCTCCTGCCTTCTAATCCTTGCCCTTGGGCTGGTGTGCCCCTTTAGTCTCGTTTTGTTTTATGGCCCTGTCTAATCTTTGGCTGAAGGGTGAACCTCAGGAGGGACTTCATTACTGAGCTAAAAGGGTGTCTGGGGGCCATACTCTCAGGGTTTCTCCAGTCTCTGTCAGGCCAGTAAGTCTGGTCTTTTTTTCCACAATAAAAAATTTTTAATGTAAACAAGAAAAGAAAAAGAAGAAAGAAATTCTAACTATACCTTTAAACCCTTATGCTAGAATTCCTAAGGGCCTGATGATGGGATGGATTGTATCTAACCCTATCTGGCAAAATTGGGGTTGACAGTGAATGCACTGCCCAGTGGTTGAGATAGTCCACTAGTTCTGTACCTTTGTAACCCTACCATAAATGAATGGGAATGGACTAAAGGGGTAGCACTCACTAGACTGGTATTGCTGCCAGTGATCTAGATCAGCACAGTGGCTGAACCTAACATCCCTTCCAAAGGTGAAAAACTTTAGATAAATGTCAGTGACAAATGGAGAGAAGGGGAAATAGTAGCTGAGGGTAAAGGTATGTATAAATGGGTTATTCAACAAGGGAGATCCAATATTACATTGGTGCCTCAAGAGAGGCTCAGAGCAAAATGTTGCTATTGTCTCTTAGCACAATTATACTAAATACTTGAAAGGGTGAAGCCATATGTTTTCCAAGACCACCCTGTTTTTGGAACTGGACCAGGTTGAATGGAAGCCAGCAAACCTGAGTTGCATTACTCAGGGAGGCATTTTTATCATACAGCGTGATGAGGAACTGGACTAATTGTTAATGATTGAGTGGAACACAGGAATGTGTCAGTAATTTTTGACTCTTGTTTCATGTTATTTCTATTACAAAAGATATCACTGGGGAAGGAATTTCCAGGAGCTACTCCCTACTGGGCCATCAGACTGTACAATGTAAAACTCCTGGCAGACTAATTACTGTGTAAATCTAAACATTGATGATCAAATGCTTAGAAAGTCCTCTGGTTTAATGGGCAAAGTATACCAGAAGCATGACCAACATGCCACAGTGAGCTGTGCATAAATTTATGTCACCCTTGGTTTTACAGATGGAAAGCTATGAAACACAATAGAAAAAGACAATGGATTGCTGATGAGAATAAATCAGTAGGTACTACTTGGTGGGTCTGAATTTTCTCGGGGAACATTCACACCCTGAAATGAGGAAGACTATGGGAGGCTTTACGGCCTGTGCAAACTAAATTACATCTATACGTGGCTACCACTCATCTAACCCTAGTATGGAGGATCCAACATTTTGGGGTGCAAAACACGTATCCTAACTGTACTTAGCCATTATTACACAATGGAAACAATGGTGGGTTAAAAAACATTGGCCCACAAGACGGAAAAGGGCTTTAGGGGAAATAGGTGTCAGTCTGGGGATCATGGAAAAGTTGAATTCACTTATAATGAGGAATGACATGCAGAAGAAAAAAAAATATTAACTTAGAATAAGCAGATTAAAGGGAATTCTCTTCCAGGAGGTAGGTAGCCAAAGGATGGGAGTCAGTCAGGACAGATGATGAGGTTTTAGTGAAGTGGGCCAGGCATACTCAAAAAATAATACTGGATAATTCTAGGATCCAGCATTGGGAAAGGGCTCGTACCCTGACCCAAAGGGGCTCTTGTGTATTTTAATACTGATGGAGGCTGAAGTTGGCTTGGGACAATGGTCCTCCTCCTAGCAGCTGAGGCACGAGGGACATACCTATTGGAATCTTATAAACTTCAAAACTTACGGGATTTTTCTGGGAGCACTTGTACTTTACACTGATACACTACGACTGCCTTCAGCCCAAGAATTGATCAGAATAAGACATGGTGTGTAGCATATCTAGCAGGGTTAGAAACTATTCTGAATAACAACTGTGTCCTTCCCATAGTAGGGACGTGGGCCCAGTCATGTGTAATACAACATTTCCTAAGTGCTGTCTTGACCCAGTTTTAAGATTATGGCTGAAAACTCTCAATTCCCTTTTGCAGGCAATCTGCAACCTTCAGCTTACTTCCCTTGTCAGGCCCTAACACTCCTGGAGCAGTTTTGCTAAATCCACACTGCAACTACTTCCCTTATCAGGCTCTGACACTCCTGGGCCACACTCACATACCTAACTGCCAGAGGCCCCAGGTATCTAACACCAGGGATGATCCCTTCTTCCTTGGACCCATGGAATTATTCAGAATACCCAATCCCCAGGAAACCTGCAAAACCTAGGGCACCCCACCTCACTTGCCATAAATAAGCCATCTACACTTCCAGATTGCTGTTACCCTGTTTTTGGGTGCCCTGTGTGACAGCCTTCTCTCATTCAGAGCTGTAAGCAACAAAAAGTTCTGTCTTTCATCTATCCAAGCATCTTTGTTTTGTGTCCTGCCACCCAAAGAACCTATAATCATACCTAACATCTTATAATTATAGAATACTGTGTAACAGCACAAAATGGAAATAAATTTCAGTATGAGCCTATGAATTGAGACCTGGTGATTTGCTTTGTCCCCAATTGACCTGGAACCCATAAACAACTAAATCATGAACACTTGTAATGATACCTGTCCATAATAATATGTAGTATATGGGCAAGGGCTGATTCTGTTAGGAAGCCATAACAAATACCTCTGTAATTTTTACTGATTATTCTGTAATGAACCTAAATTGTGCCATGAACATATTGCAACATGGGTAACACTTGCACTGCTGGTAAGATTCAACTGCTTTATGTAAATAAGTGGTATGGTAATATTGATACTGGTGATAAAATACATTGGGAGATGTGTTAAATCCTCTTTAAGATGCAATACCAATGGATACCGGCCTGAGGAAGATTCGGATTTAGCTAGCCATCAGCAAACTTCCCTAAAATAGTTCTGCATAAGATTATCACAAGTTACAGATAATGGTAGATCAATAGGGGAAATAAGCAATCAAAACAGTACAAAAGGATGAATTAGTTGTTTCTTTAAGTCTATCCCTAGCACACTGTGATGGTTAATGTTAAGTCTCTACCTGACTAGGTTATGATTCTCAGTGGTTTGGCCAAACACTAATCTAGTTGCTGTTCCATAATGTAATCTAAGATAATGTAATCATCCAATTAATTGAAAGGGAGTTTCCTTAGGGTGTGGTCTGCCTTCAGACTATAAATAGATTATTTTGGCAAAACTCGCTCTCTCTCACCTCTGCACTCTTCCCATCACCTGACCTACAGATCTTGGGAGACAAGCCTGTGGAAGTCTCCAGCCTGCCACTTGACCTACAGATTTTGGACTTTCCAGGCCCCCACAATCCCATGAGTCAGTAGGGGTCTCCAGCCTATCACCTGACCTATGGATTTTGGACTTGCCGGCTCCCAAAATCACATGAGCCAATCCCTTGAAATTTCTATCTCTATGTCTACCTCTATCTCTGTCTCTATATCTATATATACAGCTGTCCTTCAGTATCCACGAGGGATTGGTTCCAGGACCCCAGAGGATACCAAAATCCGAGGATGCTCAAGTCCCTTATATAAAATGGTGTAGTATAACCTATGTACATCCTCTTGTATACTTTAAATCATCCCTAGATTACTTGTCATAACTAATACAATGTAAATGATATGTAAATAGTTGTTTCATCACAATTGAAAACTTGATCTGGAAAGTAGTCTTTCTCTTCTCTGAGTTTCTTCAGCTTTTCTGGGATGCTGATGCTGCCTGGGCATCAGGTGATGCTGATTCTCCCGTGATCTTGAAGTTCTTGAAGCTGTAGCTCTTTATAGAGCTAACCAGCCATCTCTTACTAGCCTGAAACTCCTTCCTCTTGCTCTCCTCAACCCCCTCACACCTAGCCTTTGAGGGATTGGTCTGACCACGTAATTGTTTTTTAGGAGCCATTTTATTTTTTTCACAGAAACAAAGGGTGCACACAATATAAGTAGTGAAGGAAGGAGACATGATGTGAACAATGCTCAAACAATGAGTGCCAGAGAGACACTGAGGATCTGTGAGATGGCAGGAGGTTACAACAGGGTATGCCTACACATCACTCATGCAGATTCAATGTAGTGCTTGGCAAGTGGCAAATTCAAGTTTTGATTGTTGGAGCTTTTTTTTCTGGGAATATTTTCCATCCGCAATTGGAATCCATGGATTTGGTGGACCGACTGTATAAGCTTGTGAGGGTGGGGGCAGCCCGGTGAGGAGAGAGAGAGGGAGGTAGAGAGAGAGAGATGCAACTCCAGCCACAGAGGAAAATGTCCAGCAAGGAAACTCTGTGGTCTCCAAGTCTTAAGCCACAAAGGAACCCTCAACAAAATCCAGAACACTGAGATAGTATAAAGCATCTTCTCTGATCACAATGCCATAAAAGTAAAAATTAATAACAGGAAGAGCAAGAGAAAAAAAAATCAAATACATGGAAACTGAATAACATCTTCCTTAAAAACCACTGAGTAATAGAAGAAGTCAAAGATACAACAAAAAATTTCCTAGAATGAAAACACATCATACCAAAACCTTTGGGACACAGCAAAGGCAGTCCTTAGAGGACAATTTATAGCAATAGATGCACACATCAAAAAAGAAGAAAGGGACAAAATCAAAACATTAACTACACAACTCAAACAAATAGAAAGAGAACAGCAAAAAAAAAAAAAAAAAAAAAAAAAAAAGCCCACAGCCACCAGAAGAAAGGAAATAATAAAGATCAGAGCAGAAATAAATGAAATAGAGAATAGAAAAACAATAGAAAGAATCAACAAAACCAAAAGTTGGTTCTTTGAAAGGATCAACAAAATCAACAAACCATTGGCCAAACCAACAAAAGAAAAACAGGAGAGGATGCAGATAACCCAAAGAAGAAATGAAATGGGAGACATTACAACAGACCCAACTGAAATAAAAAAGATCATAATAGAGTATTATGAAAAACTACACTCCAACAAAATCGAAAACCTAGAGGAAATGGACAAATTTTTAGAAATACACTACTGACCTAAACTAACACGACCAAGGTTGAAAATCTGAAGAGCCCTATAACAAGAGAAGAGATTGAAAAGTAATTTAAAAAAAAAAACTCCAAATAAAAAAACAAGCCCTGATATAGTCAGAAGCACCACGCCGTCCTTCCACATCAAAGATCAGAAAAACTAAGTCAAACAGAGTCACACATCAATCCTGAAACCCTAAGCATCAAATGAAGAGATAAAGAACTCAGCCAAGCACCAAATGCAATAAGACACTGACCGAGAACAGAGAGCAAGGACAGATACATGCAGAGGTCCCCTATCAGCTACCGCAGCACACATCCACCATCTTGGACTCCTATCAGAGATCTGTGAACAGGGGGTACAAGAAAGCAGCTTCACAGAGCTTCCAGCAGAAGATAGAACAACCAGTAGCCAGTGATATACCCTTTCCTACACCCTACCCTTCTTCACTCCCACTTAGCCTCCTCTGCTTCCTGCAGCCATAGTCTCTTGGCCAGGAAGCACAAGCGTCACCCCGGTGTTGCTTGGATTCCACCCACTGGCACTGGCCGGCTCCCTAAGTGCCTTTTGTTGGCTGCTGGTGTTGCTTTTTTCTGCTTCTTTAAATTTCTTCCTTGCATCTCACCACCTCCCCCTCCTTTCTCTCAAATACCTGGCTCCGTGTGCCATCTTTGCTTCTTCCTGAAAGGCTGCGAAACACCGCTCAACTGTGAAACTGCTTCCTGGCCCATGCTACCACGCTGGTGGGACCCCTGGGACTTTTTTGTTTGTTTGCTCTGATTTGTTCTGTTTAGATTTGTTTGTTTGTTTTCTTTTTCTTTTCTCAGCTTGGGAGCCCCTTCTACCCGAGCTGTACTGAGCGGCTTGGAAGCTACTCCCTTA
Source organism: Dugong dugon (assembly GCA_030035585.1). Taxonomy (NCBI): domain Eukaryota; kingdom Metazoa; phylum Chordata; class Mammalia; order Sirenia; family Dugongidae; genus Dugong; species Dugong dugon. The sequence continues at coordinate 162,989,212 of CM057462.1, forward strand.
CTCTGTGCAGACGCACAGGGACATCCCTGGGAGCATTTCTTTTTTCTTGGTTTTTTTTTTTTCCTTTGGTTTTTTTTGTTTCTTTGTTTTGTTTTCTTCTCTCTCTTATTCCCTTTTTGTCTTTCTTCATTTCCAGTTTCTCAGTTTATTCATTTTTTTCTTTTACCCTCTTTTTTTAATTTTTGTTTTTCCCCATTTCTGAGTCTCTCATCTCTCCACTCCAACAGCAAGCTCCCTTAGCACTCTTTTTTATTTTTGTTTCTTTTTTTTTTGACTCCTGTTCCTCTCTCTTCTCTCTCCTCTTTCCCATACCCACCTTAGCTCCACACATCACAATCTACCTCCTCTTTCCTGCCTAACTGCACCGTGCACTGAACATCACACTCCAAGCAGCACAGGCACAGCCTACTGGAACCTGCTCTGCACTGATCACCAGTCCACACTGTCAGCCTCAGTACCTGCCACAAACAACCCATCCTAGCAACTCCCCTTCAGCTGGACCTGCCCTGCTGTACCATACCTGAGTGACTGACTCTGCCCATTGGAGAAGGAGGTGAAAAGTACCGTGCCCACAAACGGCAAACAACAAAGAATGCACAGCCTTCCTACTCAAACATAACCAAATAAAACAAAAAAGCAGGACTAAACAAATAAACCTACAATCAATAAAAGAGGAAAATAACCACTGAATGCCCCCAAAACAGCAGGCAATATCAAAACATTTACAAAAACAGGACAGGGTGGTTCCACTAGGCATCCAAAATAAAACACCAGATGACTCTACAGTAGAAGAAAAGGCACTAGGCCAAACTGATAGGGAATTATCCAAGAGTTGAAGAAAAAGCAGACAAAAATGATGAAAAAATAGACAAATTCATGGAAATGGAAGACAAAAAAAATGGAAGAATTCAAGAAAATAATAGAGGAACAAAATGCTAAAATAAATTCACAACTAGAAAGCATACAAAAAAATAGAAATCAAAAAGATAAAATAACAAGATTTCAGAATTGGACAGTGTCATAGAAGGGCTGAGGAACAGGTTTGAAACGGTGGAAGATAGGATCAGTGAAATTGAAGACAAATACTTGGATATAACTCTGAGGAAAAATCAGAAAAAAGAATGAAGAAAAATGAAGAAATCCTGAGAATTATGTGGGATACAATCAAAAGCAAAAATCTGTAAGTGATCGGAGTTCCAGAACAGGGGGAGGAAATAGAAAACACAGAGAGGATCATTGAAGAACTGCTGACAGAAAACTTCCCCAATGTCATGAAAGATGAAAAGCTGACCATCCAAGAAGCTCAACGAACCCCATATAGAATAGATCCCGAAAGAAAATCACCAAGGCATATCATAATCACACTCTCCAAAACCAAAGACAAAGAATCCTGAGAGCAGCTCGAGAAAAACAAAAAGTCACATACAAAGGAGAAACAATAAGATTAAGCTCAGATTATTGAGCATAAACCATGCAGGCAAAAAGGCAATGGGATGACACATATAAAACTTTGAAAGAAAAAAATTGCCAGCCAAGAATAATATATCCAGCAATACTTTCATTCAAATATGATGGTGAAATTAGGTCATTTCCAGATAAACAGAAATTAAGGGACTATGGAAAAACAAAACCAAACTTACAAGACTTATTAAAGGCAGTCCTTCGATCTGAGAACAAACATCAGACCACAGGCTGAATCTAGGACACAGGATTGTACTAGCCAGATATCAACCTAGGAAATGAACTCTTAAGTACTATGCAAAACCAAAAGAATTACAACAGGGAACCAGAGAGGTTAACCTGTAAATAACAACAGCATCAGAACAATAAAAGAGGGAATAAACGGTGTAGGTACAGAAACTTCTAATGGAGAGGAAGGCAAGGCAATACCAAGTAATAATAGACTTGTTCAAATCTAGGAAAATAAGAGTAAATTTCAAGGTAACCACAAAGAAAGTTAACAAACCTACTCATCAAAAGAAAGAAGAAAAACATAAAGTCTCAGTAAAAACAAAACCTACAAAAGCAAAAGAAATGAAAAAAAAAATCCACAAACAAAAGGAACTCAGCACAGGCGAGTAAGAGGAACAAAGAAAACTTCAGCACTACAAAAAAAGCACTACAAAATGCAATCCCTCTCCTAGGAATATATCTTGAGCGCTGTCACACAAACAGACATATGCACACCCACATTCATTGCAGCACTGTTCACAGTAGCAAAAAGATGGAAACAACCTAGACGCCCATCAACCAATAAATGGATAAACAAACTATGGTACATACACACAATGGAGTATTATGCAACGATAAAGAACAATGCTGAATCTGTGAAGCATCTCATAACATGGATGAAACTGGAGGACATTATGCTGAGTGAAATAAGTCAATCACAAAAGAACAAATATTGTATGAGATCTCTACTGTAAAAACTCATGTAAAAGTTTACACACAAAAAGAAACAATCTTTGTTGGTTACAAGGGATGGCAGGGGTCGGGGGGAAGTACTAAATAGACAATAGATAAGTGGTAACTTTGGTGAAGGGTAAGACAGTACACAATACTGGGGAAGCCAGCACAAATTGTACAAGGAAAGGTCAAGGAAGCACCATAGACACTCCCAAACTCCCTGAGGGACTGAATTGCTGGGTGGAGGGCTGTGGGGACCATGGTCTCGGGGAACATCTAGCTCAGTTGGCATAACACAGTTTATAAAGACAATGTTCTACATTCTAACTTAGTGAGTAGCGCCTGGGGTCTTAAAAGCCTGTGAGCAGCCATCTAAGATACTCCACTGGTCTCACCCCTTTGGGAACAAGGGAGAATGAAGACAACAAGATACAAGGGAAAGATTAGTCCAAAGGATTAATGGACCATGGCTACCACGGCCTCCACCAGACTAAGTCCAGTACAGCTAGATAGTGCCCAGCTACCACCACTGACTGCTCTGACTGGGATTAAATAGAGGGTTCTGGGCAGAGCTGGAAAAGCATGTAGAACAAAATTCTAACTTACAAAAAAAGGACAGATTTACTGTCCTGACAGACTGGAGAAACCCACAGAGTATTGTCCCTGGACACCCTTTTTAGCTCAGTGGTGAAGTCACTCCTGAAGTTCACCACTCAGCCGGGGATTGGAAAGCCTCATAAAAACAAAACAGGACTAATGAGGCACAGCAGTCCAGGGACAAGGACTAGAAGGTAGGAGAGGACAGGTAAGCTGGTGATAGGGAACCCTAGGTTGAGAAGGGACAGTGTTGACATGTTGTGGGGTTGTTAACCAATGTCATAAAACAATGTGTACAGACTGTTTAATGAGACAGTATTTGTTATGTAACCTTCATCTAAAGTACAATAAAAAAGTTAAAAAAAACAATACTCAAGGAAACCACAGTTGAATTATGAGTTAGGGAAAAAAAAAAAAAAATCAAGCCCTGGCCCAGACGGCTTCACCAGAGAATTCTACCAAACATGCAGAGAAGAGCTTGCACTGGTACTACTCAAACTATTTCAGAACACAGAAATGGAAGAGATGCTTCTGAGTTCACTCTGTGAAACCAGCATAACCCTGATACCAAAACCAGGCAAAGACACAATGAAAAAAGAAAATTAAAAACCAATATCAGGAATATAGATGCAAAAATTCTCAACAAAATTCTAGCCAATAGAATTCAGCATCATATTAAAAAAAAAATACACCACAACCAAGTGGGATTCATATTAGGTATGCAAGGATCGTTCAACATTAGAAAATCAATAAATGTAATCCGTCACACAAGTAAATCAAAAGAAGAGAATCACATGATCATCTCAATCAATGCAGAAAAGGCATTTGATAAAGTCCAATACCCATTCCTGATAAAAAGTCTCAATAAAATAGATATAGAAGGGAAATTCCTCAACATAATAAAGGGCATCTATGCAAAACCAACAGCCAACATCATTCTTAATAGAGAGAGGCTGAAAACATTCCCTCTGAGAACAGGAACAAAATAAGGATGGCCTTTAACACCATTCCTATTTAACATTGTGCTGAAAGTCCTAGCTAGGGCAATAAGGCAAGAAAAGAAAATAAAGGGAATCTAAATTGGTAAGGAAGAAGTAAAATTATCCCTATATGAGGATGATATGACACTATACATAGAGAACCCAAAAGATTCCACAAGAAGACTACTGGAACTAATAGAAAGATTCAGCAGAGTAGCAGGATACAAGATAAACATACAAAAATCAGTTGGATTCCTATACACCACTAAAGAGAATGATGAAAAGGAAATCAGGAAAACAATACCATTTATAATAGCCCCTAAAAAAAATGAAATACTTAGCAATAAATCTAACCAGGGATGTAAAAGACCTATATAAAGAAAACTACAAAACACTACTGCAAGAAACTAAATGAGACCCACGTAAATGGAAAAACATACCATGCTCATGGATAGGTGTGTGAAAATGTTAAATTTTGTGAAAATGTCAATCCTACCCAAAGCAATCTACAAATACAAAGTAATCTTGATCCAAATACCAATAGCATTCTTTAATGAGTTGGAAAAATTAATCATTAACTTTATATGGACAGGAAAGAGGCCCCGGATAAGTAAAGCACTATTGAAGAAAAAGAATACAGTAGAAGGACTCGCACTACCTGATCTCAGAACCTACCATACAGCTACAGTAGTCAAGACAGCCTGGTACAGGTACAACAGCAAACACATTGACCAAAGGAACAGAATTGAGAAGCCAGATGTAAACCTATCCACCTATGGTCACCTGATCTTCAATAAAGGCTCAAAGTCCATCAAATGGGGAAACGACAGTCTTTTTAACAAATGGTGCTGGCAAAATAGGATGTCCATCTGCAAAAAAATGAAATAGGACCCATACCTCACACCATACACAAAAACTAATTCAAAATGGATCAGAGACCTAAACATAAAACCAAAAACTATAAAGATCATAGAAGACAAAATAGGGTCAACACTAGAGGTCCTAAGACACAGCATAAATAACATACAAACCATAACTAACAATACACAAATACTGGAAGATAAGCTAGATAACTGGGATCTTCTAAAAATTAAACACTTATGCTCATCGAAAGACTTCACCAGAAGAGTAAAAAGAGAACCTACAGACTGGGAAAAAATTTTGGCTATTACAAATCTGACAGAGGTCTAATCTCTAAAATCTACAGGAAAATCCAACAACTCTACAACAAAAAGACAAATAATCCAATTAAAAAATGTGCAATGGAAATGAACAGACACTTCACCAAAGAAAACATTCAGGCAGCTAACAGACACATGAGGAAATGCTCGTGATCACTAGCCATTAGAGAAATGCAAATCAAAACAGCAATGAGATACCATCTCACCTGACATTACGGGCACAAATCAAAAAAACAGAAAATAACAAATGTTGGAGATGCTGTGGGGAGATTGGAACCCTTATGCACTGCTGGTGCGAATGCAAAATGATACAACCATTTTGGAAAACGATACAGCACTTCCTTAGAAAGCTAGAAATAGAAATACCATATGATCCAGCAATCCCACTCCTAGGAATATATCCTAGAGAAATAAGAGCTGTCACACGAACAAACGTATACACACCCATGTTCACTGCAGCATTGTTCACAATAGCAAAAAGATGGAAACAACCTAGATGCCCATCAACAGATGAATTGATTAACTATTGTACATACACACAATGGAGTACTAAGCAATGATAAAGAACAATGATGAATCTGCGAAGCATCTCACAACATGGATGAATCTGGAGGACATTATGCTGAGTGAAATAAGTCAATCACAAAAGGACATAGATTGTATGAGACCACTACTACAGAAACTCATGAAAGGGTTTACACAATCTTCGATGATTATGAGAGAGGAGAGGTGTGGGGAGGGGAAAACACTAAATAGACAATAGATAAGTGGTAACTTCAGTGAAGGGTAAGACAGTACATAATACTGGGGAAGCCAGCACAACTTGTTCAGGACAAGGTCATGGAAGCTCCATGGACATATCCAAACTCCCTGAGGGACCAAATTACTGGGCTGAGGACTGTAGAGACCATGGTCTCAGGGAACATCTAGCTCAATTGGCATAACATAGTTTATAAAGAAAATACTCTACATTCTACTTTGGTGAGTAGCGTCTGGGGTCTTAAAAAGCTGTGAAAGGCCGACTAAGATACTCCACTGGTCTCTCCCCTTCAAGAGCAAGGGAAAATGAAGAAAACTAAACACATAAGGGAAGATTAGTCCAAAGGGCTAATGGAGCACAACTACCACAGCGTCCACCAGACTGAGTCCAGTACAACTAGACGGTGCCCGGCTACCACCATTGGCTGCTCTGACAACATAACAACAGAGGGTCCTGGACAGAGCTGGAGAAGGATGTAGGACGAAATTCTAACCCACAAAAAAAGAATAGACTTACTGGCCTGACAGAGACTGGAGAAACCCTGAGAGTATGGTCCCTGTACACTCTTCTAACTCAGTACCGAAGTCACTCCTGCGGTTCACCCTTCAGCCAAAGATTAGACAGGCCCATGAAACGAAATGAGAATAAATGGGCATGCCAGCCCAGAGGCAAGGACTAGAAGGCAAGAGGGGACAGGAAAGCTGGTAATTGGGGGCCCAAAGCCGAGAAGGGAGAGTATTGACATGTCATGGGGTTGGTAACCTATGTCACCAAACAATATGTGTACTAATGGTTTAATGAGAAACTAGTTTGTTCTGTAAACCTTCATCTAAAGTACAATTTTAAAAAATGTTTTAAAAAAAAAAAGAGTAGGAATGTCTGGGCTGCTGTGGATAAACCTGTTGGTCATCCCTATGAGATTTTTCTTTATGCAGTCTACTATACAGAGTCCCTGGATGTGCACAGTCAGCTCAGCGATGGTATCTCCAGCCAGTACTGGTCCTTGACTTGATGGCCTTGGCTGCCATATGCCTCTCCAGGCCCTGCAGGCCAGTTGGTCTGCAGCGGAAGAGATGGTGTATGGGGGAAGGGGACAGTATTTGCCAGTCAACTTCAAGGAAGTCAAACCCAAAAAACCAAAGCCACTGCCATGGAGTCAATTCCGACTCAAAGTGACCCTATAGGACAGAACAGAACTGCCCCATAGGGTTTCCAAGGAGCAGCTGGTGGATTCAAACTGCCAGCCTTTTGTTTAGCGGCCAAGCTCTTAACCACTGTGCCACCAGGACTCCTCAAGAAAGTCAACAAGTGTCTAATTTAGCTACTACACACATTAAAAAGCGTTTAGTAATCCACCATAATCCTACAAAGTGTGGAAGGAAACTTAGCAAAAAAGAAATACACCCAGCTTCAGGCTATCTGAGTAGGCAAGGTTCTTGGGTGGATCAATAAGGGAGTCAAATCATGTGGGAGAGTGCTCCAGGGTGAGGAATTATGGTGTTCCAAACCTAGTAACAGAAACCTAAAGGCTGGACTCCTCTCCCTCTCATCCCCCTCTGTTTCCTACTTCCCTTCTCCCACTCTTTCCTCTCTGCTCTTTCCAGTCTCTTCTCCTTCCTCCCTCAGCTAGCTACCTTCTCTGGGCCCTCAACATCTTTTCAGGCTCTCCAAAGTGACTTCCCTAAACCAAACAAAAACCAAAAACCAGTTGCCTTCTAGTTGCTTCAGACTCTTGGAGACCCCATACGTTACAGAATAGAACTGCCCCATAGAGTTTTCTTGGTTGTAACAGTTCCGGAAGCAGATCGCCAGGCCTTTCTTCTGAGGCCCCACTAGGTGGGTTCAAACCGACAACCTTTATGTTAGTAGTCAAGGGCAAAGCGTTTGTGCCACACAGGGACCTGAGTCCCGTTAAAACGGTTGTATTTTACAGCCCTTTATAATTAATCACTGCAGGTTCCAAAACCTAAAATCAAAGATTGTCTCTAAGAGCACCTGGCAGAAAACATTTTAACTAGGTAAGAAGGTCCTTCCAAATCCTCATGTAAGTTTTTCTATGAGTAGAAAGGAAATCTTTCCATCTGGTTATAATTTTCTCCCCTAAAGTGATCCTGGGAGAACGAGGGGGTATCCTATGGTTCCGGCAGTCGCTCCTACGAGTTGCTCAGACTCGTCTCACCCTTGCCCCACAAAGGAGCCTGTACAGGGGCCCCGGGGCCTCAATAGGTCAGGAACCTCCGGTTTCCACAGAATCCCAGGCCCAGATTCTTTTTTTGACTGAGCTCTGGGCAAATGGAGGTGATTTCTCCAGCCTCTTGTACAAAGTTTCAGGCAACTCCGCCTCCCTAGTCGCCTCAACAGACACTTAGAAGCTTGGGATTCTTCTGCCTGCTGGCTGGAAAAGACTGGATGAAAATGAAATGAAATACACCCAATCTAGTGCCTGAACCTACGACCTGGAAATTAGATCTCACCACCCTACGACTGAGCTAGTTCAAATGTGATTTATTTTCTACTCGTGCAGAAGTAGGACAATTGGTGGAATCACAAGACGTCCCAGGTAAAAGAAATTTCGGGGTCTAGGACTTAGTGGCGCAGCTCCTGCCTTTTTTAACCCCTTGAGACCCGAGGTCGGAGTGGACGCGGGACTTGCTCAATCGCTGGACTCACTGAAGCCGGGTCTTCGAACGCCCAGCGACAGGCAGAGCTGCACTGGGCCAGACCTCGGCTCGGGAACGCCGAAGTGTCTGCAATTTCCTTAGGGACTCAGCCACTCTGAGAACCCGGTTTCTGGGACCCCTACTGCTGAGGAAGAGGCCAGCAAGACGAGAGGACTCTGCTGCGAGTCGCCCATGGCCGCGGGAGGCTGGCGGGAAGAGAGGCCCTGGAGAGTCCGGGGCTCCGCTGGGCGTGAGGCTGCGCTCCAAACCAGGAAGAGGAGCCGCCGCGGAGGCGAGAAGGCACGTCCCGTTGGCTGTGTATTTGCGACAAACGTTTGGTTTGGAAAATTCCTGTCTGGGCTGGCAGAGTAAAAGATGGTGTTGATTTGGAGTAAAGGGAAAGGTCCCACCGAGACTTGAATTCGGATCGCTGATTCAGAGTCCAGAGTGCTGGTATCATTACACCATGGAACCAACTGCATGGGCCGGCTGCTCTGACTCACTAGCAAGGGTAAAGTTCTTTTTCAGCCTCCCTTGTTCCCAGGGACTTGCTGCCTCTGATATTTCCTCTCCTGCTCAGATGGGAGCCAGGAGCCGAGTGTGGTTAATCTGCAACTGGAGGAGTCGCCCCTGACTCGCTTTCTCTGCGGGTCTCTTCAGGCTTGTATCTCCGGAAATGAGATAAAATACATTTTGGGACTAGGGACACGGAAGAGCTTTTTAGGCCTCCACCCAATCCACCTGCTGTATCTCGATTTACTTGAGTTTCCTACCCTGAGGTAAAATTCCTGCCCCTCGCCCCCAAACAATAAATAAAAATGTTTCTTTCCTTTTCTTTGCAATTGTCTTCTTCCCGTTGCCCAGGGAGCGCTGATGATGTTGTCAAAACAGGATCTGGGATTTACTGAGATACCACACACACACTTTACAAAACTCTTATCCCTTAATAGTGGGATTGCATACCAGATTAAACAAGATTTCTGGCGTGGTCATGGTCACAATATGATACATCAAATTATATTCTGACAAGAAGACTAAGGATTTTTATTGAATATTTGAAAGCAACTGTAAAATCATCACCTATCTGTCCGTTTGTCTTATTGTGGTGGCTTTCGTGTTGCTCTGATGAAGAAGCTATGCCGCCAGTATTTCACATACCAGTAGGGTCACCCATGGTGGACAGGTTTCAGAGGAACTTCCAGACTAAGACAGGCGAGGAAGAAAGGCCTGGTGATCTACTTCCGAAAATTCATCAACGAAAACCCTATGGATCACGACAGAGTATTGTCCAATATGGTGCTAGAAGATGAGCCCACTAGGTTGGAAGGCACTCAAAATATACAGTGGCTGAAACAATGGACTCAAGCACGATGGTAAGGATGGTGCGAGACTGGGCAACTTTTCCTTCTGTTGTACATCGGGTTGCCAGGAGTCAGAGCCAAACAGCAGCTGACAGCAAGAAGATTGTGAAAAGTAAAGGAACTAAATAAAGGCGCTTTGCATTATTATTTAACCATTGTTGGATTCTTCGGAGTAGTTTTGTAGGCCAATTAATACTTATTATTTTCTACAGAATTTTTACTCTTAAATTTTCATGGTGATTAATTAGCTTGTGATGTATGTTAAGATTTTCATAGGATTTTTTTCTAGAAATCCAAGGAATGAGATTTAAACAATGTTTCATTCCACTTTCTACAAATAGACCCTGTTGAATTGAGAAGTTGAGATACATTAAAAAGAAAAGGTGTTTTTTCATATGCTCATTTACAAGAGAACATTAACCATACTTTGATTAGTTCTATTAATCCATTTAGCCCTAGTAATTAATTAATATTTTGTTGATCTGGGGGCAAACTTCTGGATTGAAAGAGTCCCGGAAATCTTGATGCGGTCACTTGAACAATCTGACAGATATCTGTCTGTCTCTCTGTGGTGATAATGTCAGTTTACACTGAGAAATTATGCCTATAAGTCTATTTCCTGTATTATTAATAGCTAAGAGTAATTATTAACAAACAGAGCACAAATAAAGAGAATGTTGCCACATTGTGAAAAATGTAATTAATGTCACTGAACAGTTTGTATAGAAATTGTCAAATGGGAACTTATTTTCTGGGTAAATTTTCACTGGAAATACAATAAAATATTATTTTCAAAAATTGTTAAAAGTATCAGGTACAATCTTTTACTGAGGTTCTTTTGATGTTTCTTTCAAGTCTCAATTTCTGATCTATAGATTGTAGAAGGGGTCATGTGTAAAGGAAAAACAAAAATCACTGTGTATGATAAGACTGAATGCCTCTGGATAATTTTATATCATAACCAACACTGGATAATTTTATATCATAAACAACAACCTAAGCATGGCTAAAAGAAGAATTTAATCAATGATTACCCTGGGACTTATACCAATTAAGTCATTCTTGCTGACTTAGGAGTCTGCTATTATCCATGTTTGGGGGCATACAGGTAAAATGGTTTTTTTGTTTGGTTTTGTTTTTAATTTTTTTATATTGTACTTTAGATGAGGCTTTCAAGAACATATAGTTTCCCATTGAACAGTTAGTACACATATTGTTTTATAACATTGGTTAACAACCCCATGACATGTCAACACTCTCCCTTCTTGACCTTGGGTTCCCTGTTACCAGCTTTCCTGTCCCCTCCTACCTTCTAGTCATGTCCCTGGACTGTTGTGCCCCATTAGTCTCGTTTTGTTTTATGGGCCTGTCTAATCTTTGGCTGAAGGGTAACTCTCAGGAGTGACTTTATTACTGAGCTGAAAGTGTATCCAGGGACCATAGTCTCAGGGTTTCTCCAATCTCTGTCAGGCCAGTAAATCTGGTCTTTTTTTGTGAGATAGAAGTTTGTTCTACATTTTACTCCAGCACTGTATGGGACCGTCTACTATGATCCCTGTCAGAGCAGTCAGTGGTAGTAGCCGGGCACCATCTAGTTGTACTGGACTCAGTTTGGTGGAGGCCTTGGTAGCTGTGGTCCATTAATCCTTTGGACTAATCTTTCCCTTGTATCTTGTTTTCTTCATTCTCCCTTGCTCCCAAAGGGGTGAGACCAGTGGAGTATCTTAGATGGCTGCTCACAGGCTTTTAAGACCCCAGGCACTACTCACCAAGTTAGAATGTAGAACATTGTCTTTATAAACTATGTTATGCCAGTTGAGCTAGATGTTCTCTGAGACAATGGTCCCCACAGCCCTCCACCCAGCAATTCAGTCCCTCAGGGAGTATGAATGTGTCTGTGGAGCTTCCATGACCTTTCCTTATACAAGTTTTGCTGGCTTCCCCAGTACTGTGTACTGTCTTACCCTTCACCAAAGTTACCACTTATCGAATGTCTAGTATTTCCCCCTCCCACCCCTCCCATCCCTCATAACCATCAAAGATTGTTTCTTTTTGTGTGTAAGCCTTTTCACGAGTATTTACAGTAGCAGTCTCATACAATATTTATCCTTTTGTGATTGACTGATTTCACTCAGCATAATGTCCTCCAGTTTCATCTATGTTATGAGATGCTTCACAGATTTATCATTGTTCTTTCTTGCTGTGTAATACTCCATTGTGTGTATTACACACTATAGTCCTAGAAGTGGGATTGATGGATCATATGGTATTTCTATTTCTAGCTTTCTAAGGAAGCACCATATCGTTTTCCAAAATGGTTGTATCATTTCGCATTCGCACTAGCAGTGCATAAGAGTTCCAAGCTCCCCACAGCCTCTCGAACATTTATTATTTCCAGTTTTCTTGATTCATGCCAGTAACGCCGGGGGCGAGATGATATCTCATTGTGGTTTTGATTTGCATTTCTCTAATGGCTAGTGGTCAGGAGCATTTCCTCATGTGTCTGTTGGCCGCTTGAATGTGTTCTTTGGTGAAGTGTCTGTTCATTTCCTTTGCCCGTTTTTTAATAGGATTATTTGTCTTTTTGTTGTAGAGGTGTTGGGTTTTCTTGTAGATTTTAGAGATTAGACCTTTGTCAGACTTGTAATGTCCAAAATTTTTTTCCCAGTCTGTAGGTTCTCTTTTTACTGTTTGGGTGGAGTCTTTTGATGAGCGTAATTGTTCAATTTTTAGAAGATCCCGGTTATCTACCTCATCTTCTGGAGTTTGTGTGCTGTTGGTTATGGTTCGTATCCTGTCAATGCCATGTATTAGGGCCTCTAGTGTTGATCCTATTTTTTCTTCTATGAACTTTATAGTTTTTGGCTTTATATTTAGATCTTTGATCCATTCTGAATTAGTTTTTGTGTATAGTGTGAGATAGGGGTCCTGTTTCATTGTTTTGCAGATAGATATCCAGTTTTGCCAGCACCATTTGTTAAAAAGACCATCTTTTCCCATTTGATGGACTTTGGGCCCCTGTTGAAGATCAGGTGACCATAGGTGGATGGATTTACATCTGGGTTCTCCATTCTGTTCTGTTGGTCAATGTACCTGTCATTGTACCAGTACCAGGCTGTTTTGACTACCATAGCTGTATAGTAGGTTCTGAGGTCAGGTAGTGTGAGTCCTCCTACTTTATTCTTCTTCTTCAGTAGTGCTTTACTTATTCGGGGATTCTTCCTTTTCCATATAAAGTTAATGATTACTTTTTCCATATCTTTGAAGAATGTTGTTGGTATTTGGATCCGGGTTGCTTTGTATTTGTAAATTGCTTTGGGTAGAATTGTCATTTTCACAATGTTGAGTCTACCTATCCATGAGCATAGTATGTCTTTCCATTTATGTAGATCTCTTCTGGTCTCTTGCAGTAGTGTTTTGTACTTTTCTTTGTATAGGTCTTTTACATCCCTGGTTAGATTTATTCCTAAGTATTTCATTTTTTAGAGCTATTATAAATGATATTGTTTTCCCGATTTCCTTTTCATAGTTCTCTTCATTGTTGTATAGGAATCCAACTGATTTTTGAATGTTTATCTTGTATCCTGCTACTCTGCTGAATCTTTCTATTAGTTCCAGTAGATTTCTCATGGAGTCTTTAGGGTTTTTGATGTATAGTATCATATCATCCGCAAACAGGGACAGTTTAACTTCTTCATTACCAATTTGGATGCCTTTTATTTCTTTTTCTTGCCTTATTGCTCTAGTTAGGACTTCTAACACAATGTTAAATAGGAGTGGTGATAAAGAGCATCCTTGTCTTGTTCCAGTTCTCACGGGGAATATTTTCAACCTCGCTTCATTAAGAATGATGTTGGCCATTGGCTTTGCATAGATGCCCTTTATTATGTTGAGAAATTTCCCTTCTATACCTATTTTATTGAGAGTTTTCATTGGGAATAGGTGTTGGATGTTGTCAAATGCCTTTTCTGTGTCGGTTAAGATGATCATGTGATTCTTTTCTTTCCTTTTATTTATGTGGTGGATTATGTTGGTTGATTGTCTAATGTTGAACCATCCTTGCATACCTGGTATGAATCTTACTTGTTCATGGTGTATTATTTTTTTGATATGATGTCGAATTCTATTGGCTAGAATTTTGTTGAGAATGTTTGCATCTATATTCATGAGAGACATTGGTCTGTAATTTTCTTTTTTTGTGGCATCTTTGCCTGTTTTTGGTATCAGGGTTATGCTGGCTTCATAGAATGAATTCAGAAGTGTAGCTTCCTTTGCTATGCTCTGAAATAGTTTGAGTAGTACTAGTGTAAGCTCTTCTCTAGATGTTGGGTAGAATTCTCCAGTGAAGCCATCTGGGCCAGGGCTTTTCTTTGTTGGAAGTTTTTAAATTACATTTTCAATCTCTTCTCTTGTTATGGGTCTGTTCAGATTTTCAGCATCACTTTGTGTCAGTTTGGGAAGGTAGTGTGCTTCTAGAAATTCATCCATTTCCTCTAGGCTTTCAAATTTGTTGGAGTATACTTTTTCATAATACTCTGATATGATCTTTTTATTTCAGTTGGGTCTGTTATAATGTCCCCCATTTTTTTCTTTTTTTATTGTACTTTAGATGAAGGTCAACAGAACAAATATTTTCTCATTAAACAGTCCGTACACATATTGTTTTATGACATTGGTTAACAGCCCCATGACATGTCAACACGCTGCCTTCTTGGCCTTGGAGAAGCTTTTTTTTTTTTTTTTTTTTTTTGGTGAAAACATACATTGCCAAAGATACACCATTTCCAAAATTTCTACATGTACAGTTCAGTTACGTCGATTAGATTCTTCCAGTTGTGCTGCTATTCTCATGTTAGATGAAGGTTTACAGAACATAACAGTTTCTCATTAAACAGTACACATATTGCCCTATGACAATGGTTAAGAACCCCACTACATGTCAACACTGTCCCTACTTAAACTTGCGTTCCCTATCTCCAGCTTTCCTGTCCTCTTCTGTCTTCTAGTCCTTGTCCCTGGACTGCTGTGCCTCATTAGTCCCATTTTATTTTATGAGACTGTCCAATCCCAGGCTGAATGGTGAACTTCAGGAGTGAACTTCAGGAGTGACTTCACCACTGAGCTAAAAGGGTGTCTGGGGGCCATACTCTCGGAGTGTCTCCAGTTTCTGTCAAGCCAGTAAAACTGGTCTTTTTTTGTGTGTTAGAATTTTGTTCTACATCCTTCTCCAGCTCTGTCCAGAAACCTCTGTTGTGATCCCGATCAGAGCAGTCAGTGGTGGTAGCCGGGCACCATCTACCTGTACTGGACTCAGTCTGGTGGAGACCTTGGTAGCTGTGGTCCATTAGTCCTTTGGACTAATCTTTTCCTTGTATCCTGTTCTCTTCATTCTCCCTTGCTCCCAAAGGGGTGAGACCAGTGGAGTATCTTAGATGGCTGCTCACAGGCTTTTAAGACCCCAAACGCTACTCACCAAGTTAGAATGTAGGACAATGTCTTTATAAACTGTGTTATGCCAATTGAGCTAGTTGTTCCCCGAGACCATGGTCCCTACAGCCCTCCGCCCAGCAATTCAGTCCATCAGGGAGTTTGGATGTGTCTAGGGAGCTTCCATGACCTTTCCTTGTACAAGTTGTGCTGGCTTCCCCAGTATTGTGTATTGTCTTACCCTTCACCAAAGTTACCACTTATCTATTGTCTATTTAGTATTCCCCCCCCACCCCTCCCATACCTCATAACCAACAAAGATTGTTACTTTTTCTGTGTAAACTTTTTCATGAGTTTTTACAGTAGCAGTCTCATACAATAGTTGTCTTTTTGTGATTGACTTATTTCACTCAGCATAATGTCTGTCCTCCAGTTTCATCAATGTTATCAGATGCTTCGCAGATTCGTCATTGTTCTTTATCATTGCATAACTGTGTGTATGTACCATAGTTTGTTTATCCATTTATCTGTTGATGGGCATCTGGGTTGTTTCCACCTTTTTGTTATTGTGAACGATGCTGCCATGAACATGGGTGTGCATATGTCTATTCGTGTGATGGCTGTTATTTCTCTAGGATATATTCCTAGGAGTGAGATTGCTGGATCGTATGGTATTTCTATTTCTAGCTTTCTAAGGAAGTGCCATATCATTTTCCAAAATGGTTGTATCATTAAGCATTCCCACCAGCAGTGCATGAAAGTTCCAATCTCCCCGCAGCCTCTCCAAGATTTGTTATTTCCAGTGTTTTTGATTCGTGCCGGTAATGTCAGGGTGACATGGTATCTAATTGTGGTTTTAATTTGCATTTCTCTAATGGCTAGTGAACACAAGCATTCCTCATGTGTCTGTTGGCTGCTTGAATGTCTTCTTTGATGAAGTGTCTGTTTATTTCCTTTGAGCATTTATTGATAGGATTATTTGTCTTTTTGTTGCAGAGGTGTTGGATTTTCTTGTAGATTATGGAGATTAGACCTTTGTCTGACTTGTAATGTCCAAAAATTTTTTCCCAGTCTGTAGGTTTTGACTCTTTTGGTGAAGTCTTTTGAACAGCATAGGTGTTTGATTTTTGGAAGATCCCAGTTATCTAGTTTATCTTCTGGAGTTTGTGTGTTGATGTTTATGGTTTGTATCCTGTTAATGCCATGTATTAGGGCCTGTAGCATTGGTCCTATTTTTTCTTTTATGACCTTTATACTTTTTGGCTTTATATTTAGGTCTTTGATCCATTTTGAATTAGATTTTGTGTATGGTGTGAGGTATGGGTCCTGTTTCATTTTTTTGCAGATGGATATCCAGTTTTGCCAGCACCATTTGTTAAAAAGACTGTCTTTTCCCCATCTGATGGACTTTGGTCCCTTGTCGAAGATCAGGTGACCATAGGTGGATGGATTTACATCCGGGTTCTCAATTCTGTTTAGTGGTCAATATACCTGTCATTGTACCAGTACCAGGCTGTTTTGACTACTGTAGCTGTATAGTAGGTTCTGAGGTCAGGTAGTGTGAGTCCTCCTACTTTACTCTTCTTCTTCAATAGTGCTTTACTTATTCAGGGCTTCTTTCTTTTCCATATAAAGTTAATGATAAGTTTTTCCATATCTTTGAAGAATGTTGTTGGTATTTGGATCAGGGTTGTACTGTATTTGTAAATTGCTTTGGGTAGAATTGTCTTTTTCACAGTGTTGGGTCTACCTATCCGTGAGCATGGTACATTTTTTCATTTCTGTAGATCCCTTTGGGTTTCTTGCAGTAGTGTTTTGTAGTTTTCTTTGTATAGGTCTTTTACATCCATTGTTAGTTTTATTCCTAAGTATTTCATTTTTTTTAGGGGCTAATATAAATGGTACTGTTTTCCTGATTTCCTTTTCATTGTTCTCTTTATTGGTGTGTAGGAATCCAACTGATTTTTGTACGTTTATCTTGTATCCTGCTATTCTGTTGAATCTTTCTATTAGTTCCAGTAGATTTCTCATGGAGTCTTTAGGGTTTTCCATGTATAGTATCATATCATCTGCAAACAGGGAGAATTTAACTTCTTCATTACCAGTTTGGACACCCTTCATTTCCTTTTCTTGCCTTATTCCTCTAGCTAGAACTTCCAGCACTATGTTAAATAGGAGGGATGATAAAGGGCATCCTTGACTTGTTCCTGTTCTCAAGAGGAATGTTTTCAGCCTCTCTCCATTAAGAATGATGTTGGTTGTTGGTTTTGCATAGATGCACTTTATTATGTTGAGAAATTTCCCTTCTATACGTATTTTATTGAGAGTTTTTATCAGGAATGGGTGTTGGACTTTGTTGAATGCCTTTTCTGTGTCAGTTGAGATGATCATGTGATTCTTTTCTTTCCTTTTATTTATGTGGTGGATTATGTTGGTTGATTTTCTAATGTTGAACCATCCTTGCATACCTGGTATGAATCCTACTTGGTTGTGGTGTATTATGCTTTTGATATGATGTTGAATCCTATTGGCTAGAATTTTGTTGAGAATTTTTGCATCTATGTTTATGAGAGATATTGGTCTGTAATTTTTTTTTTGTGGCATTTTTGCCTGTTTTTGGTATCAGGGTTATGCTGGCTTCATAGAACGAATTCAGAAGTGTATCTTCCTTTTCCATGCTCTGAAATAGGTTGAGTAGTACTGGTAAATGCTCTTCTCTGAATGTTTGGTAGAATTCTCCAGTGAGCCATCTGGGCCAGGGTTTTTTTTTGTTGTTGTTTGTTGGGACATTTTTTACTACCTTTTCAATCTCTTCTCTTGTTATGGGTCTGTTCAGATTTTCAACATCACTTTGTTGTAGCTTAGGTAGGTCATGTATTTTTAGAAATTCATTCCTCTAGGTTTTCAAATTTATTGGAGTATAGTTTTTCATAAAACTCTGTTATCATCCTTTTTATTTCAGATGGGTCTGTTGTACTGTCACCCATTTCATTTCTTATTTAGGTTATTTGCATCCTCTCCTGTTTTTCTTTTGTCAGTCTGGCCAGTAGTTTGTCAATTTTGTTGATTCTTTCAAAGAACCAACTTTTGGTTTTGTTGATTCTATCGATTGTTTTTCTATTCTCTATTTCATTTATTTCTGCTCTGATCTTTATTATTTATTTCTGCTCTGATCTTTATTATTTCCTTTCTTCTGGTGGCTGTGGGCCTTTTTTTTTTTTTTTTTTTTTTTTTGCTCTTCTCTTTCTATTTGTTTGAGTTGTGTAGTTAATGTTTTGATTTTGTCCCTTTCTTCTTTTTTGATGTGTGCGTCTATTGCTATAAATTGTCCTCTGAGGACTGCCTTTGCTGTGTCCCAAAGGTTTTGGTATGATGTGTTTTCATTCTTGTTTGTTTCTAGGCATTTTTTGATTCCATCTCTGATTTCTTCTATTACCCAGGGTTTGTAAGCAGGGTGTTATTCAGTTTCCATGTAATTGATTTTTTTTCCCCTTGCTCTTCCTGTTGTTAATTTCTACCTTGATGGCATTGTGGTCAGAGAAGATACTTTGTATTATCTCAGCATTTTTGACCTTGTTGAGGATTGGTCTGTGGCCTAAGATGTGGTCTATTCTGGAGAACGTTCCATGTGCATTGGAAAAGAATGTGTACTTTACAGCAGTTGGATGGAGTGTTTCATATATGTCTAAGAGGTCAAGTTGGCTGATTGTGTCCTCTTGTCTTCTGTATCTTTGCTGAGTTTCTTTTTAGATGTTCTGTCCTTTACTGAGAGTGGTGTATTGAAGTCTCCTACTATTATTGCATAACTGCCAATTTCTCTTTTCAGTGCCATTAGAGTTCATGTATTTTGGAGCCCTGTCATTGGGTGCGTAGATGTTTATTATGGTTATGTCTTCATGATAGATCATCCCCTTAATCATTAGTGTCCTTCTTTGTCTTTTGTGGTGGATTTTGTTTTAAAGTCTGTTTCATCTGAGATTAGTTTTGCCACTCCTGTCGTTTTTGGTAGTTGTTTACTTGATATATTTTTTTCCAACCGTTGATTTTTAATAAATTCACGTCTTTGTTTCTAAGGTGGGTCTCTTTTAGACAGCATATTGATGGGTCCTGTTTTTTTTTTATCCATTCTGTCATTCTTCCTCTCTTTATGGGTGCATTGAGGCCATTTACAATTATTGATAGATGTGAGTTTGCTGCTGTCATTTTGTAGTGCTTATTTTTGTGGTGCTGACATTTTCTTTGTTCCTCTTACCCTCCTGTGCTGCATTCCTATTGTTTGTGGATTTTTTTTCCATTTCTTTTGTTTTTGTAGGTTTTGTTTTTACTGAGAGTTTATATCTTTCCTCTTTATTTTTATGAGTATATTTATTAACTTTCTTTGTGGTTACCATGAAATTTACCCTTATCTTTCTAAGTTTGAAGCAGTCTATTATTATTTGGTATCACCTTGCCTTCCTCTCCATTAGAAGGTTCTATATCTACACCATTTATACCCTCTTTTATTGTTCTGATGTTGTTGCCATTTACAGAATAACTGCTGATTCCCTGTTGTATTTCTTTTGGTTGTGGATACTCCATGAGAGTTGATTTCCTAGATTGGTATCTGGCTGGTACAATCCTGCATCCTATATTTAACCTGTGAGCTGAAGTTGTTTGTTCTCAAACCAAAGGACTCCCTTTAATAATTTTGGTAAGTTTGGTTTGGTTTTTCAATATTCCCTTAATCTCTGTTTACCTGGAAGTGTCCTAATTTCACCATCATATTTGAACGAAAGTATTGCTGGATATATTATTCTTGACTGGCAATTTTATTCTTTCAAGGTTTTATATATGTCACCCCACTGCCTTCTTCCCTGCATGGTTTCTGCTGAATAATCTGAGCTTAGTCTTATTGTTTCTCCTCTGTATGTAACTTCTTGTTTTTCACGAGCTGCTCTCAGGATTCTTTGTCTATGGTTTTGATGAGTGTGATTATGATATGCTTTGGTGATTTTCTTTTGGGGTCTATCCTATATGGGGTTCGTTGAGCTTCTTGGATGGCCAGCTTTTCATCTTTCATGATATTGAGGAAGTTTTCTGTCTACAGTTCTTCAGTGATCTTCTCTGTGTTTTCCTTTTTCTCCTCTTGTTCTGGAACTCCGATTACTCGAACACTTTTACTTTTGATTGTATGTCACATAATTCTCAGGGTCTCTTCATTTTTCTTCATTCTTTTTTCTGAATTTTCCTTAGAGGTGTATCCAAGTGTTTGTCTTCAATTTTGCTGATCCTGTCTTCCACCTTTTCAAATATGCTCCTCAGCCCTTCTATGACACTGTCCATTTCTGAAATCTTGTTGTTTATCTTTTCAATTTCTAATTGTTGTTTTTGTATGATTTCTAGTTGTGAATTTATTTTGGCATTTTGTTCCTGCATTATTTTCCTGAATTATTCCATTTTTTTGTCTGTTTTTTCCATGAATTTGTTTGCCTTTTCAATGAATTTGTCTATTTTTTCTTTATTTTTGCCTGATTTTTGCTTCAACTGTTGGATGATTCTCAATAGTAGAGATCTGAATTCCCTATCAGGTAGTTCTAGAGCCTTTTGTTCTACTGGAAAGTCATCTGGTGTTTTAGTTTGGATGCCTACTGGAACCATCCTGTCCTGTTTTTGTAAATGTTTTGATATTGTCTGCTGTCTTTGGGGCATTCAGTTGTTATTTTTCTTGTTTATTGATTGTAGATTTGTTTGTTTTGTGCTTTTTTGTTTTATTTGGCTATGTCTGAGCAGGTGACCTGGGTGTTCTTTGTTGTTTGCTCATCTGTGGGCATGATACTTTTCGGCTCCTTCTCCAATTGGCAGGGTCAGTCACTCAGATATGTTACAGCAGGGCAGTTCTAGCTGAAGAGGAGTAGCTGGGATGGGTTGTTTGTGGCACTTACTACAGCCACCAGGGTGGGTCGGTAATCAGTGCAGGGCAGGTTCTGGTGGGCCAGGCCTGTGTTGCTTGTTGGTGTCATGTTAAGCACATGGTGCAGGTGGGCAGGATGGAGGGGGGAGATTGTGGTGTGTGGAGCTAAGATGGGTATGGGAGAGAGAAGAGAGGAACAGGAGCCAAAAACATACAAAAAAAAAAAAAAACAAAAAAGAGTGTTAGGGGAGCTTGCTGTTGGAGTGGAGGATGAGAGACTATGAAATGGAGAAAAACAAAAATGAGAAGAATAAAAAAAGAAAAGAAATGAATAAATAAAAATTAGAAAGAAAAAAGTAAAGCTAAGCTCTCAGGGTTTCCACTGGTGTGGCTACAAGGATTTGGGCAGTTACTCCCAGGCATTGAACTACAGCTTGACTAGAAGGCGTAGAGGTGTCATTTAGTGCCAGGTATTCAGGGGACAGGAAGAAAAGGAAGGTATAGAGATATGAGAAACTGAGTAACAAAGAAAGACAAAAAGGGAAAAAGAGGGAAAAGAAAAAAAAAACAGATTAAAAAAAAAAGAACAAGAACACCCCCCCAAAAAACTGAAAAACAAACACACAAAAAAGAAATGTCTCAGGGATCCCTCTGTGCATCTGCACAAACTGAGAGGGTAGCTCCCAAGCTATGCAGTACTGCCTGGCTAGAATGGGCTCCCAGCTGGAGAAAAGAAAAAGAAAACAAACAAACAATTCACAACAAACAAAAAAAGCCCCAGGATCCCACTAGCGTGGTAGCAATGGACTGAGAAGCAGACTGCCATTCAAGCGGAGCCCCACAGTCTTTCAGGAAGAAGCAAAGATGGCGCTCAGAGCCAAGTATTTGAGAAAAAGGAAGGCGAGGTGGCGAGAGGTAAGGAAGAAATCAAAAGAAGTGGATAAAAGCAACACCAGCAGCCAATAAATGGCACTCAGGGAGTCGGCCAGTGCAGGCAGGTGGAATCTAAGCAGCTGGTGCTTCCCAAACAAGAGACTGTGGCCAAGGGAAGCAGAGGAGGCCAAGTGGGGGTGAAGAAGGGTTGGGGGTGGGAAAGCATATATAGCTGGTTACTGGTTGTTCTGTGTCCTGCTGGAAGCTCCGTGAAGCTGTTTTCCCATACTCTCTGTTCCTTGATCTCTGACAGGAGTCCAGGATGGTGATTCTGTGCTGTGTTAGCTGATAGGGAACCTCTGCACATAGCTCTCCTCACTCTCTGTTCTCTGTCAGTTTCTTATTCCATTCGGTGCTTGTCTGAGTTCTTTATCTCTTCATTTGATGCTTAGGGTTTCAGGATTGATGTTTGTCTCTGTTTTGACTTAGTTTTTTGGGTCTTTGCTGTGGAAGGACGGCGTGGCGCTTCTGTCTATTGTTGTTCTGTATGTTGCCCGGAAGTCTGGTAAAATGGTTTTAAGTCATTTATTCTCTTTCTCTCTCTCTCTATCTAGCTAGCTTCTGTAGCTCCTTCTTTAACAACTGCCTCATTAGGAGAGATTTAGTATAAAGAATATTGGGCAGTTAGTAAGTCATAAGTCAATAAGCTCAGTTGTACCGTTGTGAAATCCAAGCTGAAACCTTAAGACTGGGTGATCTGCAATGTTTCAACAGGTCTTTAACTGCCTTACTAGAGTATTTGGTTTCCTTATTTTGACCTGCAAACTGATAAACTCTGTTTTTTTTAATAACTCTCCTGAGCCCCATAATGACTTCTTCCAATAACTGAATGACCCGTCAGAGGCCAGTGATATGGGTCTCAGACACATTTCATCCTCTCTAGTTTCTCCCAGCAGCTGAGCTTCCAGCTGGCTCAGTGCAAACAAGACTGCCAAGATCTCCAGGAGAAACTGCTTATATCAGGCGATAATATGTCTGCCCTGGCCAATCAGCTGGAGGAGAAGAGAGGCATATTTAGTAAGTCTTATAATTTCATCATTCCTACAGTGATTCCTACAGTCAACTTGTGCATCTGGCCAAGGAGATCCACAGATGGACACAGAGCTGGTTTATATGGCTGGGAAGAACCAACCCCAAGAGGAGGAGTATGCAGACCAGGGGCTCAGCCTTGGGGCTTGCCTTGCATTGGATGACCACCAAGTGAGAATAAACAATGCTTAAAGAAGTGTTGGAGAACTTACCTTAGCAGTTCTTTTTAGGATCAGGAGGGACCAAGGAAAGGGGACCATTGCATGTAATGAAATAATAATATTCTTTGAACTGCCAACCTTTTGGTTAGCAGTCGAACTCTTAACCACTGTGCCACCAGAGCTCTGCACTTTCAGTTTAGAAAGACTTTTTACACATATTATCTCATAAATATTTACTAGGTTGTTAATTTCTCTGACACCCTGCTAGACACTGGAGCCCTGGTGGCACAGTGGTTAAGAGCTATGGCTGCTAACCAAAAGATCACCAGTTTGAATCCACCAGCCACTCCTTGGAAACCCTAAGGGGCAGTTCTACATGTCTCATAGGGTCACTATGAGTTGGAATCGACTTGACAGCAATGGGTTGGTTGGTTGGGTTGCTAGACATTGAAGGCACAGAGGATGTTGAAGACACAGAGGTCACTCAATAAGATCCCCTTGAGGACCTCAAACTGGTAGGAAATAGGGGCTGAAAAAGAGATAATTTAATGGTTCCAAACCCGGTGGCACAACGGTTAAGTGCTTGGCCGCTAAGGTTTGCACCCTCCAGCTGCTTGGCAGGAGAAAGATGTAGCAGTCTGCTTCCATAAAGATTTACAGACTTGGAAACCCTATGGGGCAGTTCTACTTTGTTCTATACGGTCACTACGAGTCGGAATCAACCTAATGGCAGTGAGTTTGGTTTGGTTTTGGTGGTACAATAATTAAGCGCTCAGCTGCTAACTGAAAGTTTGGTGGTTCAAATCCACAGGAGAAAGATGTGGCGATCTGCTATTATAAAGATTACAGCCAAGAAAACCCTATGGGGCAGTTCTACTTTACCACATGGGGTCGCTATGAGTCAAAATCAACTTGATGGCATCTAAAAACAACCTTTGGATATTATAGCAGCCCAGAGGAGGGGCATATAGGACAGAACAAAGAGATCCTCAATGAGACGGATTGACACAAGGGCTGCAACAATGAGGTAAAACATAGCTACGATCGTGAGGATGGCACAAGACCAGGCAGTTTCATTCTGTTATACATATGGTTGCTGTGAGTCAGAGCAGACTCAGGTACCAAAAATGAGAGGATGAAACACTGAGAAATCACAAGGACAGTGCCATTCTCATCTGAGTTCACCACAGAGTAATGTTCCAGAAAATAAATGGTGTAAGGCATGGTGCTCTCTATGGAAGTGTTTCTGCCACTTTCTTGGAGAGTACAGAGAACCCCTCAAAGGACTCTTGGGGTAGCAGCTCAGGGAAAGATGAGTGGAGGATGATAGCCACTTTTCTTTTCAGTCACTGAACAAACATTTACTGAATGCTTGGCCCTCAGTGCTCAGTCATGTGCTAGGAGCCATGGATACTGAGACAACAAAAATAAACATTATCCCAGCTCTGCAGGAGCTCTCAATCTAAGGAACCATTATGTGCCAAATGGCATGAAAAGTGCTGTTACAGAAGCATGAACAAAACATGTTGGGCTGGCACGAACTGGCCAATGGTATCTGGGAGTGGCTGTCCTGAGCCCCACAATGGCTTCTTCCAATAGCTGAATGACCCATCACAGGCCAGTGATATGGGTCTCAGACACATTTCATCCTCTCCAGTTTCTCCCAGCAGCTGAGCTTCCAGCTGGCTCAATGCAAACAAGACTTCCAAGGTCTCCAGGAGAAATTGCTGATATCAGGAGATAGTAAGTCTGCTCTGGCCAATCAGCTGGAGGAAAAAAGAGGCGTATTTAGTAAGTCTTATAATTTCATCATTCCTCACAGTGTTGAGTGATAATTTATCTTCTTCTTAAGAAGATAGCTGCCTTCCAGACTTCTTTCTTACCTCCCTACATCAAGGCAAATTTAATCTTGATCATTTTCCTAAAAAGGTAGATCTCAGTTTGCATATCCAAAAACAGAGGCACAAAGGAACAAAGCAGCTTTTTCAAGAATGTAGGTTAGAACTGGTGTTAAAATCCAAACTTCCTGATTTCTGCTACACTCAACTGCCTTCCCTCTAAAGGAACATGATAAATTAATCATTCCTCTTTCTCCTCTGCTTATTGAATCAGATTCTACAAACAGCGTATCTGCTTGCTGGTCTAGATGTTTTGGGACTCAAAACTCAGTTCAAGAATTTACTGAGGTCCTATGGGTAAAGCACTTTTCCAATTGCATTAGGGGATACAGAGATGACCTTCTACAATGCCTGACTTAAAGGACCTTAACTGAGTCTAGTTTACCTGTATATTAGAACACAGTATCAGATACAGACAGATTTATCCTGCTAGAAAGGAAATCTAGCTGTCTGGAGAGTTAGCGCTTCTCCCACATGAGTCCAAGAATCCATCACTTCCTGGATCTGACACTCTCCTGTTTCATATGGATGAAGATTCGTGCTAATAAGGTTGAGAATGTTTCCAGGAAAATCACACTCTGTAATGCCTCCTCTATTTCTCCCTGAGCATGTATGTGAAGCTATGGTGAAGTTGGATACAAAACAAGCAGATCCAGATGAGCCTCCCCATTAAGTGCAGTCTATGAGACATGTGACCAAGGAGGAAAGTGAGAACTAGTGGAGGAGAGCACGAACCCCAGTAAAAGCCTAGGTTAAGGAGCGGTTCATCCCTTTCCTCCGTGGAATAAAATCTGTCATTTGGGGAGCTCCTAGACCAATCTCACAGCTAATCACAGTGATGGAGGCTGTGGTGACTAAAGGGAAAGTAGTCTGTGAAGAGAACGGGAAGATTTAAGGAGGAGTCTTCCCCTCAATGAGTCTGTTTTCAAATTTATGTAGTTCTTTTTTATCACGTCTGTGCCAGTTATCAATTTATTGCCTCTTAGCTCCAAATCCATGCTTCTTTGCTCTACTTTGTGATATTAGAGCTGGACCCTGTAAACATTTCTTCTTTGCCAGCTGGCACAGTATTAGGCTTTGTTAGAAGGGGCTGGAAGGACACTGAAAGAGGAACGGGATTCTTTTCCTTCTTATTACTGTCAGTGATGTGCAAGAGACCCAGTGGTACCCAGCCTCCATTGAGTTTTGCCAGAACTGCAGCAGGTAGTTTCCTTGTGGGTAGGAGGTTTAGTAGCATGCACACACACAACAGGTTTTGCCAGCATCACAGCACTCCAGTGGGTGACTTCCTATAGAGTTTTGCTGGCATTTTCCCAGTGAGTTTCATTGGTACTCCAGGGGACCACTGTTTTCCAGCGACTTGTGGGAGACTCAGTGGTGTCCAACCTTCAGTGAGTTTCTCAACACCCCAGTGAGAAGTTTTTTTTGCTCACCAGCCCTGGCTTGCAACATTTCCACAAAAATTTCCACCATCCTGTGGGTCACAGCCACCTTCTCTCCAATGAGGTCTGAATCTCAGCCTTGGAATGGGGTAGCTCTTCCCAGTTTGTTTCTTCTTGGAATGTCCAACTCATTAGAAATCTGAACATGCTGCTGTGGTTACTGCCTTCATGGGAGTGGGGACGGACTTGATCATAGGGATAATAATAAATAACAAATGCTGGAGCCATATTCATTCAGCAGTAGGCACTGTGTTGGGCACTTATCATATATAATTTTATTCCTCCAGGCAATCCTGCAAATTTATGTTCATGAAAGCAGCCATAGACAATATGTAAACAAATAAGCATGGCTGTGTTCCAATAAAATTTTATAGGCAATAACAAGTGATGGGCTAGATTTGGTCCATGAGCTCTAGTTTTCCGGTCCCCAGTGTTCATTTTAATTTATTACAGTCTACTTTCCAGTAATATTATAACACTTCACAAATAGTATGGGAACCTCACAGTACTCCAATTTCTCCTCTCCAAGCCTTTGTGCTATTATGCCATCAATTTTACTTCTGTGTATGTTGTACATCTCATACTAGATTATCACTTTAGTTGTTAAACCGTCTACTATCTTTGAAAAAGAATAATAAGAAAAATTATTTATATTTTCTCATATAATAACCATTTTTCATTCCTTTTCATTCCTTTTTCTAGATCCATCTAGCATCATTTCCCTTATTCTTAAAGGACCTCATGAACATTGTGTACTGCAGTTCTACTGGTAATGAAACCTTTCAGCTTTTTTTTTAATTAAACTTTATTTTGAAATAATTGTAGATTGACCTGTAGTTGTAAAACATAATGCAGAGAGATTTCATGTATCCTTTACCCTGTTTCCCTAATGGTAGGTAACATCTTGCAAAACTATACTACGATATCACAATCAAGATATTGACATTGATACAGTCAAGATACAAAACATTTCCATCCCTACAATGATCCTCTATATTGTGCTTTTATGGCCACACCCACGTACTCCCCTCCTCCACCCTTTACTTAATCCATAACCGGTTAAAGTTAACCCACTGCTAACTCATTGCCGTCAAGTCAACTCTAACTCATAGAGACCCTACAGGACAGAGTAGAACTGCCCCATAGAGTTTCCAAGGAGCAGCTGTGGTTTTGAACTGCTGACCTTTATGGTTAGCAGCCAAGCTTTTAACCACTACGCCACCAGCGACCACTAATAAAAGAACCCTGGTTGTGCAGTGGTTAAGCACATGGCTGCTAGCCAAAAGGTTGGCGATTCAAACCCACCAGCTGCTCTGTGGTAGAAAGATGTGGCAATTTGCTACCATAAAGATCGTTGTTGTTGTTAGGTGCCATCGAGGCGGTTCCGACTCATACCAACCCTTTGTACAACAGAATGAAACACTGCCCAGTCCTGCACATCCTCACAATCTTTCTTATGCTTGAGCCCATTGTTGTAGCCACTGCAAAGATTACAGCTTTGGAAACCCTGTGTGGCAGTTCTACTCTGTCCTGTAGAGTCACTATGAGCCAGAATCGACTTGACAGCAACAGGTTTTGGTTTTGTTCTCCATTTCTATAATGTTGTCATTTCAAGAATGTTATATAAATAGAATCACACATTAAAAGGTTGTGTAACCTTTTGGGATTGGCCTTTTCCACTCAGCATAATTCTCTGGAGATTCACCTAGGTTATATCAGTAATTTGTTTTATTGCTGAGTAGTATTCCATGGTATGAATGTACCAATTTGTTTAACTATTCATCCATTGAAGGACATCTGGGTTGTTTCTAGTGTTTAGCTATCACAAATAAAGCTGCTACAAACATTTTGTACAGGTTTTTGTGTGTGAAATAAGTTTTCCCATCTCTGGGATAAATGTCCAGGAGAGAGCCATTGCTGGGTCATACGCCAATTGCATGTTTAGTGTTTTAAGAAGCTGCCAAACTTTTTTCCATATTGGCTGTACCATTTTACATTCCCACCAGTAATGTATGAGTGATCCAGTTTTTCTGCAACCTTACCAGTATTCGATGTTAGCACTAATTTTTGTTTTAGCCATTCTGATAACTATCTAGTAATAGCTCATTGTGGTTTTAATTGCATTTCTCTAACGGCTAATGATGTTGAACATCATTTCATGTTCTTATTTGCCATATGTATATCCTCTACAATGAAATGTCTGTTAGTATCTTTTGCCCATTTTCTACCAGGAATTTTTTGTTAAATTTTGAGGATAGATAATTTGTACATATTAGTGCTTTGCTGTAGTGGTTAACATGTCAGCTGCTAACCAAAAGGCTGACAGTTCGAATCCACCAGCCGCTCCTTGGAAACCCTATGGGGCAGCTCTACTCTGTCCTATAGGGTCACTATGAGTCAGAATTGACTTAAAAGCAATGGGTTTGGTTTTTTTGTTTGGGTTACTCCTTTGCTAGATACGTAGTTTGCAAAGATTTACTCCCAGTTTGTACCTTGTCTTTTCATCCTCTTAACAGGGTCTTTCACAGAGAAAAAGTTTTAAATTTTGATAAATTTTATTGATTCATCAATGTTCCTGTTATGGATTATTCTTTTGGCATCAAGTATAAGAACTCTTTGCCTAGCTCTAGATCCCAAAGATTTTTTTCCTGAAAGTTTTATAATTCTCTTACATTTAAGTTTGTAATCTATTTTGTTAATTTTGTATAAGGTCATTTCTTTCTTTCCTATCCTGTCCAATTGCTCCAGCACCATTTGTTGAAAATGCTCTTTCCTCCATTCAATTGCTTTTGCACCTTTGTGAAAAATCAATTGGGCATATTAGTGTGGGTCTTTTTCTGGGTTCTCTATTCTGTTCCCATGATCAATGTGTCTACCCCTCTGCCAAGGCCACAGTCTTGATTACTGTAACTCTGTAAGTCTTAAAGTCAGGTACACTGATTCCTCTCACTTTATTCCTTTTCAAAATTGTTTTAGATATGCTAGTTCGTCTTTCCATATAATTCTTAGAATAATCTTGTCTTTATCTTCAAAACTTTTGTTAGGAATTGTATTGAATCTGTGTATCATTTTCTGGAGAACTGACAACTTTACTATGTTGAATCTTTCAATCCAGTAATATGGTGAGCCTCTCCATTTATTTAGATCTTTGATTTCTTTCATCGTCATTTTGCAGTTTTCTGTATACAGATCCTGTCTTGTAAGCAACTGTAAATGTATTGTATTTTTTATTTTGGTATCCATGTGTTGATTGCTAGTATATAGAAATACAACTGATTTTTTGTATATTTACCTTTTACTCTGCAACTCTGTTGAACTCACCTATTAGTTCTAGGGGGATTTTCAATTTAGACAATTATCATTTGCAAATGGGGAGTTTAATTTTTTTCTTTCTGATAAGTATGACTTTTATTTCCTTTATTGCATTATTGCACTAGCTAGAACTTCCAGTGCTATGTTGAATAAGAGTGAATAAGAGTGATAAGAGCAGACATCCTTGCCTTGCTCCTGATCTTAGAGAGAATGCATTAGGTCTTTCAACACTAAGTATAATGTTAGCTGTAGGGTTTTTGTAGATGTGCCTTGTAAAATTGAGGAAGTTCTCTACTCCTATTTTTCTCAGAATTTATCATGAATAAATGTTGTGTTTTGTCAAATGCTTTTTCTGCATTGACCAATATGCTTATGAGATTTTTTTTAGCCTGTGAATACGATGAATTACACTGATTTTTAAAAAAATTTTATCTTTTAGAGCAGTTTTAAGTTTACAGAAAGTGTGCAGTGAGTACCTACTGTTCCCATATATTCCCCACCCTGCCTCACAGTTTCTCCTATTATTAATATCTTGCATTCCTGTGGTATATTTGTTATAACTGATGAACCAATATTGATGCATTTTTATTAACTGAAGTCTATAGTTTACATTAGAGTTCACACTTTGTGTTGGAAGTTCTATGGGTTTTGACAAATGCATGTCATGTACCCACCATTACAATATCATGAAGAAGAGTTTCATCTGGGGAGCTTAAAAAATAAAATACAGATGCCTGGACCCCATACTGGAGATTCTGATTTAATTGGGGTTGAGGTAGTTGACTGGGCATCAATGTTTTTAAAGAAATCTCCATAGATGGTATTAATGACCAGCCAGGGATGTGAACTACTGATCTAGTATCTCAGCTAATCAAGCAAAGAATGACAGCTAGTGTGCAGGCAATTCAGAGAAAATGCTTAAAATCAGAACACTGACTGAGTTTACATTCCTCTAATGCGGAGTAGCCTGGAACAAAAAGAAGATGGCAGGTAGAAGGATAACATCACTTGTATCCCCTGCATCTATAACTTCTCCCTTTATTCAAATGTGCCTGGCTGGCAATTTACATTCTCTAGGTCCTGAGACCTCTGGGGCAGAGAGATCTTAATAATATAACCAGTAATCAAGGAAGAACTCAAATATTATTGCTGTATAATACTTTTATTAAATAGTTTTATGGGAAAAACCCACAACATTTCTGTGTTACATCATATAATCTTCAGATGTATTAAAGTCCAGTGACAAATTACGTTTGGAGCAAAACTTTAAAATCGGTACTTGTATGCCACCCCTTTGTGAACTACTGAGAAGGAGCTCTGTGCCTCACCATTAAAGGTTACACAAAGCACCAGTTAAAGGACTCTCACATATTTAATCCCTTTCAAATTACAGCCTTATGCCCTATTTATGATAGATACAGCACTGCTCTCAATTCAAAATGCTTCAGTGTAATAACAACCAACGTCCTCCAATTTACCACAATTCACGAAGTCTCACATATGGGGCCCAGTGCAGAGATTAGGACTAATCAACATCAGTGAGTTTTGGCTGTCCTAAAACCGTAAGCTGGGTGGGGTAAGTATCCTGGGAAACAGGGAATCGAAAAGAAGGAAGATGATCACTACCTAATATAATACTTAAAGTAGGTATCTCTTGACCATTTAACCTTTCTGACACCTACATAATCCAAGAAGGTTTAGTATTGCACACCAATGTTGCTGCAAAAGCACTGTGAACTCAAGTATCAACTAATGCTGGAACAAATATCTTAATTTTTAACAAAGAATATTCACTTCAAAGCACAACTGAGAAAAGCAAATCAAGACAAAAGCCCAAATTAGAATGCTAGGATTCCACTGCAAAGAAATGGATTGCATAAGTAATAGACTTTTGAGTTGTTACTTCTTTTTTTTTCTTCTAATTTTAAAATACAGTTGGCCTTTTTACTTCAAATTTGGGTTCACTGTAGAAATCATAGCCCTTCAATTGAGATAGGCATCTAAGGAGAGACAAATGCCTAGATCCACAAAGTTTTAAAAAGACCCTAACCCTTACCCATCCCATGGGTAACTGGATCAGCAGCAGCTTGTAGAAGACAGCAAGAACCCTGGCTTCAAGGATGAGTCAGAATAATGCAGGAACAAACTATGTATCTGCTCTTAAGCCCATGCCTCAAATGACTGAACAGTAAGGATTTTAGAAATCTCTGAGAATATAATGTATTTCAAACACACACAAACATAGACTATTGCATATTATTTTTAGTTGAGGTCAAAATTTAAAAAGCCCTATTTCCCCAATTAAACAGGGAATTCTATCATTATAATGTCTCCTTCACTTATACCTCAGATTAACGTAAACCCAGTCTGAAGGTATCACTTCTTTGTAAACTTCATCTTAGCAGCATACACAGAGAACTGACACTTTTCAAAGGTTTCATCTCAGATCCAATGGGTCTACGAGAGACTAGAAACAACTGGAGGGAAGTGAGTGGGCCTGGATTTGTAGGATCCTCCTGGAAACTTCTCTTAGATTCTTCTTTTACAGGGTTTCTCTACCATACAAGGATATATATTTAAAAAGCCAACACCATTGCCACTAGGTGTACTATTCAGACTGTTGCCTACAGAGGTTAAAACTCTAAGCTCTTAGCAAGCTAATAACCAAGATCTGGAAGTTCTCTGTACCAGCAAGATGACTAGTCTATTTGTTTTAGGTAATGCTTGACTTGACACCCTGATAAGGTCCACCTGACAAATGAAGTTAAAGCAGAAAAGAGTAGAGAAAAGGAACAGAGAGGCAAAGGGAAGATGTTTTATGCAGTGCCAAGTTTTATACACTGAGATCCAAGGATGCCACATTATGTCTGATTTTAAAAAAAGAGGATATTTTCAGTTCTAAATTACTTAAGTGTTTTTCTAATATCACTCTCTAGCTCAGTCACTCTTCTTTCTTTTCCCCACAACCCCCAAACCGAGTTGCAATTCTTTCAGGACCAGCTCTCCTGAAGAGCTAATTTTCTTACTCTGTCAACTTTGACTTTGTGAATCTCCTATAGCCCACCTGGCGCACCCCTCCCCTCCTCAAAAAAAAAAAGACTAAAAAAAATTTTACTCCCTTTACTCATTTCCAAAATCTACCAAACTCTCAAACTCTCTTCTGTGGAAAACAAAAATCTCTCTTTAACAAACCCATACAAAAGAATGAATGAGTTGTACTCTGGGCTACCTTCTTCCCTCCCTCTCTACCCTCTGAAACAGTTTCTGTGGGGACAGACCAATATTGTGATAGGGTTTCAGAAGGCCTTGAGATGTGTTTTCAGTATGGAGAAGGGGCAGTTCCTCTTACCCATCCCCTTCCACAACAGCTGGTAGGCTCTCATTTCACATCTGGCTGAGAGATTACCTCAGAACTTGGGAAACTGACACTCTCTGCATATTTCCAATTAGAAAGATCTGAAGGACACCAGCACCAAAACCTACTGTCACTGGAGCCAGACCCAGTTCACAGAAGTCTCTAGCCTGAGAGAAACTGAAGGGATCTCTCTTCCTGCCCCACGCTACTGATACACCTGTGTGGAGTAAAAATTTTAATACATGAACACATAAATAATCATACTTCAGCCCTGTTTACATGAAATATCAGTACAACAAAATCCTCCACATAACAAAGATTTTGAATCTTCATAAATGGCCACTTATTTAATGGGTATTGGATAAAAACAAAATTCTAGTACAACTGAAGACTATATAGAACCTGAGAGTTGGTAAGGATTCAACCTGGATTTAAAAAATGACACACTGTTCAAAAAGTGGTTGGGACCATAAAAGGCTCTGCACAAAAGCCTTCTACTGCAGAAGACAGCCTTTGGTGGTAAAGCAGTTATTTACTCTCAGCAATTAACCACCCAAGCACAGAGTATTCTGCAATCCCAGCAAAACAACAACCCCACATCCTGCTACCTCACACCTAGGATCCAAGAGGTCTCTGGACCCCGAAGACAACTGTGTTGCCAGCGGTGCATGGGAAAGATAGGAGGGAGCTAAACTGACCTGTGAGTGCCCTCTCAGTGTGGTTGGGCTCATCTTAGCAGTCAGGGAGTCTCTCAATCATGAAGAGCTGGCCTCCTTCAGTGTTGGGTGTCTGACTTGCATTTATCTGTAAAATGGAAGAGCCACAGATACTTGGAACCCCGGGAATAGAATGAACAGCTACTTTTCGGTCCACAAATGGACATGATTGACCCCACTGCAATCTCAAACATTTAAAAAGAGGAGGCAGAAGAACAAAATGATCCTGTTAGAGCTTAGTGCAAAGAGTCATACTTTTCATGACTGGAACACCAGGGTTACTTTCTTGCATCTTGGCCTAATCAATCTTTTGATTCCCTTTTGAAGGAATCCTTCAGATGCATCAAAAGAACTGAATGAATTTGTGTACTGAGAGCAGTGCTTAATGTAATGCACGGGGTCGGCCATACTTATGTAAGATTGCAGCAGGCTAGACTAGAGAAGAAAATCTTAGGAACCATTTCCCAAGAGCCTGAAGTTTTCCTATACAATCTCTTTAGATCAATGAAAAGGCTTTCCCCCCCCCCAGTTAAAGAAAAATGTAGGCACATAAAAATCTTCCAAGGATGAAAAACTTGAAGGTTTTCCCTGGTTCCATTTTTACCTTAGTTCAGAACTGTCTGCTCTGAGAAAAAAAAAAAAAAAAAGACATTAAGCAGGCCTGGACCAGGAGGGAAAACCTACAAAAATGTGCCAACATAGTAAGGTGTAGCACCAAATTAAAACAAGCAAGGAAGTCTTCCGCTTTCTGTCTTTCCTAACGCGGAGTCATCTTTCCTTTAATGGAAGTTCAAACAAGCAGTGATAAAGAGGCCTGGGCCTCTGCTGGGCTAAAAAGGAACCCTTCTGGCAATCCCAGTCTCTGAAGTGGGTCAGGTCCAAAAGAGTCTTTCAAAGGGGACACTTACCCAGTGAGTTTTGTGTTAGATATGGATTAGGTATGGGATCTGAAGGAGGCTATCAAAGCTAGAATGTGAAATGAGAAGAAAGGTTGTTGAGGGGTATCAAAATACACAGAATGTGCCACATACTCTGGGAATATAGAGAACCCATGCAAGAAAAGCTGCCCCTGCAATAAGGCAGCTGTGCGTAGGGCAGCAATCTGGCATGATCCATCCCTTGGAGACTCAAGGTGGCAGGGATAGAATCTTCACCCAACAAGGATCCTGAGAGTTTGCTGTTCATTCGTTTTAGGAAAAAAGCTTTCTGTTATCATCCTTCCTGCAGTTCCCCAAAACAGATCTTGGCGAGTGCCCATAGGCAGAGAGAATACATCTAGCTGGGGCTAGGAGGCTTCCAATAACCTTATTCTCATATACAGACTTTTTTTTCTTAAAATAAATTCCATGAACTCATAAAAGCTCTTATCTGCATTCAAATACAAAAGGAGCGCATCCTACTCAGAGGCTCTGACACACACATATCAGCCTCAAAGCAAATCAGCCTTTCAGTCTCAGGTAAGACTGGCTCAGTCCACAAAGGTTAAGGGAGAGGCTTCTCCAGAATCCCGGGAGGCAGGAAGGGATCCCTTCAGATGGGCTTGTACAGCAGAGTAGTGACATACTTCTTCTTGTAGCGATGAGTGGCACTAAGGACCATCACACTGTCCTGCAAGGAAAAGAAACACATGCAGCTAATTCATTCATTTAGGCTCTTCCCAGCCATCAGTCCTTCACAGTCACTCATTTTCTAACAGAGATAGTTTGATATAATAGAAAAATGCTGGGTTTGGGAGTCAAATCAGCTCGAGTTAAAATCCTGACTCTTATCGTTACTATATTTGTAGTCCTAGGTGATCTACTCAACTTCTCCAAGTCTTTTTTCTCATCGATATAAAGGATATCACCTATCATTAAGATGGCTCTAATGATTACATGAGACTATCTGGCACAGTACCTGACACAGAACAGCCCAAATTCTAACACTGGGCTCAAAACTAGCAACCAGTAAATAAATAAATGAAAAATAAAGGGATGAAACATCTCAGCATCCATTTATAAAATGAACACTTAAATGCCACGAGAGGAACAACACAGGGAAGAGATCCTTTTGTAAAACTATTTTCAAGTCCCAAAGCAGATCAATTTCCATTTAATACCAGGGAGGAACTCAAAAAGTCTTCTCTGATCTAGAGGGGACTCAGGAAGTCCACTAAATCCCAAAATTCTCCCTAGAAAGACACTCAATCCAATGGATCAATTCCAAAGAGCCTAAACAATAGCAGAGAAGCAGGAATGGGTCAAGGTCAAGCTGAACCACAATGATCAAGACCCCTGCCAAGGCGGAAACCAGTATGAAGAGAGGTAGAGGTACCATTTCCCAGGCTTATTTTACAGACCAGAGGTGTGCCATAGGAATAGACAGCATGCTTGTGGACATCAATGGACAGCCAAAGAGCAGTCACAGCAGGCAAACTTCAATCTGATCACAAAGAACCCATGTTAATTCAATTTAGAAAACAACGTATCCTCCTGTCTTCCCCCATACTGTATTATCCACAATGAATGCTTCTCAGGTTAACACCCTGTGAGAAGAATACGCTGATCACAGCCTACATATAATAGGAGCAAGGCAGGTAAAAAAAAAAAAAAATTCCAACTCCAGGAAGATTTTAGAGAAATGAGGAGCAGATGAGAGAAAACTACTTGGAAAGACCTGGCACAATGATATATAGGAAAGAACATGGGATTAGGATAGGAGGACTGGACCTCAGTCCTGTCTCTGGTACTTACTGGCAATTTGACCTTCTCTGAGCCTTAGTTTCTTTATCTATAAAACAGGGGTTAAAAAGAATACTTACCTCACAAGGTTATTATAAAAATTAATTTCAATAATAAATACTTCAAAAGCACCAAATAATCTGTAAATCAAATGTATTAGTAAATTCCCTAATCTGGCTGCACATCTAAGAAATATAAACAACTAAAAAATAGATTACTAGGTCCCATCTTCTTGTTGTTGGGTGCTGTCAAGTTGATTCTGACTCATAGCGACCCCATATGACAGAGTAGAACTGCCCCATAGGGTTTTCTTGGTTGTAATCTGCTTTCCTGGAAGCAGATTGTCAGGTCTTTCTCCTGAAGAGATGCTGGGTGGGTTCAAACTGCCAACTTTTTGGTTAGCAGCCAAGCACTTAACCACTTAGCCACCAGGTTGAGTCTCATCCTAAATGTACTCATTCAGAATCTCTGGGTATAGAACCTCTAAATCTGTATTTTTCCAAACCTCCCGAGGTGATTCCAATGATGATCAGCCTAGTCTGGTAACCACTGAGCTATGTAACTTCATTCCAATAGCCAAACCACAAGACATGACAAGAGAGAACAGCATGGGTATTTTCAACCCAGACTCTAAAGCAGCAGTGAAACCAGTGAAGAACTCTAGAGTTGGAGGAGACAGAGTAAATCTGGTCACACTTCAACTCTACCTACTGCACAGGAGAGATGGAAGCACTTGGGTACTTGTGCCCCAAGCATCTGGAAGTAAATTATGTCTACCTTTAAGAAAGCAGAAGGCTTAATATCACATTCAAGCATTCTTTGAACTAGAAGCTAAATTTGCTTTTTCTGCAGATGTGATGTGGCCAATTTATTCCCAGGCCTCTCACCTTCAAGAATAAAATCTTACTGCTATGACCTCAAACTTCAGTATTTGGTACAAAGCTTCTAGTCCCCTAAAAAAAAGTTGCCAAGCAAAAAAAGGCAATTCAATCTCAGGGCAATTGAGAGATACAGAGACTGATATCGAGACTGAAAATAAAAAAACAAACAAAAACCTGCACTAGCTAATAAAAGAAAATTCTTCCTCCTATCATCTAACCATTACTGCCAGTTTTCACTTCGGTGAAGGAGGAGAGCAAGCAACCAACCACTGGAGAACGTGTGTTACCCTCATCCTGTGAAGAGCCAGGCCCGTCACTTACCTTAATGGACAACGCATAGAGATGGTTCAGCATAACATGGTTGGGCTCAGGGAGCAAGGCTGGGTCACACTAAGAGAAAAAAAAAAAATCACTAAATGGACTGAAATGACATAAAGAGCTTACTCTTCTTCAGAGGTCTTTGAAACTAATCAGAAACACTAAACTAGGAACATATTTTTGCCTTAAACAATGCACTCATCTCCACCTCACTTTATAGCAATAATATATTCTCATTACAAAAAATTAGGAAAATTCTGAGTCCAGGGCAGAAACCCTAAGCATCAACAGGGCTAAAACAAAAATCTTGCCTACAACACACACATAGAAGATTTCTGTTAAGACATGAAAAACAATCTTAGTGGAATCAACTGGATTGACTGGACATGTAAATTATTTGCAATTGAAGAAAAAAAAATTAAACTTCTTTTGTATACCTCCAAATGATAAGCACTCCCTCTACAGTGCTGAAATAGAAGCTCCAGAAATTGATTCTAACAATCCACAGTGCTGGGTCTGATTTTATATCAATAATACATTCTCTTTAGGAAGAGGAGACAATTGAGTTTTAATACCAGCATCTGAGGAAGCCACAACACAGTCCCAAAAAAAGAAACCTATAATGCTATTTATATGTATCTGACTTATATTCTGACCACACCTTTGCTCCCAA
Source organism: Dugong dugon (assembly GCA_030035585.1). NCBI lineage: Eukaryota > Metazoa > Chordata > Mammalia > Sirenia > Dugongidae > Dugong > Dugong dugon. Next base: position 163,027,912 of record CM057462.1, read on the forward strand.
CCTCTAATATTACTAAACTTTGGCCCAAATGGTCCTAGTGACCCCTAGATTCCCTAGAGATACTAGCAGGGTACTCACAGAAATGTTAGTGTCCTTGTTAAGAATAACTTGGAGAAGGTGAGGAGGAAGGATGGGTGGGGACTTGAATCGCTCCTCAGATCGAAACACATACATTTCTTGACCATAAGGCCCTGGGGGTGAGCTGGAAAGGTCTGAAAGACATTTATCCAAATATGAGGAAAAGTTGAAGAATCAGAAAAAATGCATTGAAAAAGCTGTCAATACATGACAACTAATATGAAGTATGAGCCACCTTGGTGGCACAATGGTTAAGCACTTGCTAAATGAAAAGTTGGCGGTTCAAACTCACCAAGCCATTCTGTGGGAGAAAAGACCTGGTAATCTGCTCCTGTAAAGATTACAGCCTAGGAAACTATATGGGGCAGTTCTACTCTGTCATATAGGGTCACTACGAGCCAGAATTGACTCAACGGCACACAGCAACAATATTAAATATGGGTAGAAGTCATGGACCATGAACTTGTTACCTGTTAGGTCTACAACTGTAAGGTAGCCAAAGGAGTCTGGGTCATCCTGGACACCCACCATGGGCTTCCTAGTCATGGTAACATGATGTAGAGGAAAGAGGGAGAAATGATGGATATAAGACCTAGGCTCAGGGTAGAGCTACTGTATTTATTAGCTGTACGGGCTTGGACAAATCCCTTCACTACATCTAGTTACCTCATTCATAAAATAATAGCCCCTGACCTACTTAACAGGGTTTTTGTAGAAATCAAAGGATATAACAACTGTGAAGATGCCTTTTAAGCTGTCAAAAAATATGAAAAGGTTAGATATCTTCTTTCTTCCACGCCAGCAACAGACAAGGTTATAAACTCTAAGACTACTGATACTACAATGACTGCAACAATGAAGACAAATGTATACAGCAGTCATTAACCTGGACTATGGCAACCCTGACTCAGAGAAACCTCATGTGTGTGAGAGTAGAACTATGCTCCATAGGGTTTTCCATGACTGTGATCTTTTAGAAGTAGATCACCAGGCATTTTTTTCCAAGGCACCTCTGGGTGGATTCAAATCTCCAACCTTTTAGTTAGTAGCCGAGCACTGCTTAACTGTTTGTGCCACTCAAAGCCTCCTGAAGCAGTCATTAGGGAAACGCAAATCAAAATCACAATAAAAAATCACTTTACACCCATTACGATGCCTGTAATCAAAAAGACAGACAATAACAAGAGAAACTGGAACCCTCATACATCATACATTGCTAGTGGGAATGTAAAATGATTCGTCCGCTTTGGAAAACAGCTTGGCAGTTCCTCAAAAAGTTAAAAATGGGGGGGGGGGGAAGTTAAACATACAAAGAAAAAAAAAAAATTAAACATGGAGTTAAACAATTCCATTCCTAGGTATATACCCAAGATAAATGAAACAATATTCACACAAATGTTCATAGCAGCATTATTCACAATAGCCAAGGAGTGAAAATAAACAACGAACGGATACACAAAATATGGTATACCTATACAACGGTACATTATTCAACCATAAAAAGGAATGAAGTACTGATACATGCTACAACATGGATGAACCCTGAAAACATTACACTAAGTGAAAGAAGCCAGTCACAAAAGACCACATGCCATGTAATTCCATTTACAGGAAATATCCTGACTAGGAAAATCTAGACTAGGCAAATCTAGAGACAGATAGGTTAGTGGGTTGGTGGAAAAGGAAGGAATTTTTCTGCTAATAAGGTTTCTTTTGGGGGTGCTGAAATGTGCTGGAATTAGTAGTGATTGTTGCATAACCTTGTGACTATACTAAAAAAACCACTGAATTGTACACTTTTTAAATTGTATAGTACATGAATTACTATTTCAATTAAGAAATGAGAAAAAAATGTACACTAACTAGGAGGAAACATACAAAAATGACGAGAACTACATGAGGGTATAATTTGTTTTTGTTTGAAAAATTTTATGTTTTTATAGTCTCCAAGGACTATAAAGGAGCCCCGGTGGTGCAGCGGTTAAAGCACTCAGCTGCCAAGCAAAAGGTCAGCAATTCAAACTGCTCCACAGGAGAAAAATGTGGCAGTCTGTTTCCGTAAACATTTACAGCCTTGGAAACCCTTGGGACAATTCTACTCTGTCCTATAGGGTTGCTGAGTTGGAACCGACTGGACAGCAATGAGTTTGGTTATATTCTCCAATGAAAAATCATTTTAATAACCAGAATTAACAACCCAAATTTCAGCTAAATATATATAAAACAAAAGAAAAAGGTAGTAACAATGTGTTATTAAACAGTATCTTAATATATAAACTTGAAACTTTTCAAAGTACTTCCAAGTATTTTGTCACTTGACCTACAAAATAACCTTGGGAAGTATATAGGACAGTTTTTATTACCTTTTCACCAAAAAACAAATTGGTCAAGTGAGTCACTCAAAGTCACATACACAGCTAGATGGTTACTGAGTGTAGATTAGAACCTGTTATCTGCAGATTTCTAATAGAATTTATTCTAAGTCTTAGTCCAATGGATCAGAAAACTAGATGAAGAAAAGAAGAAAGAAATAGCAAAAGTATGCTAGTCCTCTCTCTATATAATTATGGTTATATGTCTATTATATATTAGTTGCTTTGCCACAATCATACTATGTAAAAATTTCGAGTCACAAGTGACCTCATCATTTAATTCAGTATTTTAAAAACTTACTTATATGGCACCACTGATCAAGAAGATTATCCAATTTTACTTTCAGACTTTATATAACAAAAACAGTATTTTAGATTTTTTTCTAAACAATTATTATTACTGTTGATTCTTTTAGGAACTGCATAAACCACTCCCCTTCTGCTCTGAGATTCTAGTATGCCCCACTTGAAGTACTTTATCTCCTCAGCTGAGGATCATGGAGAGTCTAAGCCTCTGATTTTACAGGTGAGGAACTGAGATGCAGAAAGGTTGAGTGACTTGTCCATAATGGTAAATATAGTCAGTAGCAGACACAGGCTTCGAACCCACAAGGGAGAAATGTGTTCCCTGAGAATATAGGGCACAATTCTATAAAAAGTCACAGCTTTTAGTGTAAAATAACAAAATGGTAACTTTGAGTGCAGTTAGCAAACCACTCTTCTGGTACTTTAGTGAATGTAAGTAGAGATGAAGGCCTTAGAGAAAAATAATATTGGGGGAAAAAAAGGATAAAGGTCTTTTCCTCTACCAAGGACTCTCTTATTTTACCAAAGAGTTAATTTCAGCTAACATACACACATAAGAATTGTTTTAATGTTTTTGTTTTTTATCTTTTTTCCCCAAGGACTGTCATACCTGTAAGTATGTAGCATTTGTCACTGTAAGGTGCTGTTCGTCAATTTTTGGCTCATGGCGATCCCATGTGATACAGTAGAACTGCTGCATAAGGTTTCTAGGCTGTAATGTTTATGGGAGCAGATCACCAGGACTTTCTCCCAAGGAACTGCTAGATGCGTTCAAACTGTTAACTATTCAGTTAACAGCTGAGTGCTTAACCATTGCACATTATGTAGCATTTACAAAACCCAGTGCCATCGAGTCAATTCCAAATCATAGCAACCTCACAGGGTTTCCAAGGCTGTAAATCTACAGAAGCAGACTGCCACATCTTTCTCCTTCGGAGCCACTGATGGTTTCGAACCACTGACCTTTTGGTTAGTAGTCAATTGCTTTAACCGCTGCACCACGTAGCATTTAGGACCTTATAAACTATAGAACTGCCAACCAAGCTCTGAAATTAGCAGAACTAAGCCAAGGCAACTAAACAAGGCAAACCAGGCATCTAGCCTCTGCTGGATGACACCACCAAAGGTGAATGAGAAGCTTGAAATAGTACTAGAAATAATCATTTAAATGACAGGCCATGGCCGATTACTGGGTTATAAAAGAAAAGATAAAATAGAAAGTAGAGTGCACCATCTGTAATAAGGGCAAACATCATAGGATGAGACTTGTGTTATAGTTGTTTGTGTGTGTGTGTATGTGTGTGTGTGTGTGTGTGTTGGATCAAAACAAACAAACAAGCCCACTGCCATTGAATTGATTTCAACTCACAGCGACCCTATAGGACAGAGCACAACTGCCCCACAGAGTTTCCAAGGAGCGGCTGGTAGATTCTAACCGCTGACCTTCTGCTTAGCAGCCGAGCTCTTAACCACTGTGCACCAGGGCTCAGTGTGTTGGGTGGCAAGGCAAAATAAATATCTTACTATAGGTCCTGGTTAAAAAGTTTGAAATAAAATATACTGGGCTGAGATGAGTTTTGCCTCAGAGAAGGGGACCTAAATGTTTACAGGAGAAACATATACCATATTTTAACTGCAAATCTGGTGGTTCGAGCTCACTCAGCAGTTCCACCGGAGAAATACCTGGTGATCTGCTCCCATAAAGATTACAGCAAATAATGCTTGCATTATGCCAGAACCATTTTACTTAATTTCATCATTTCCAAGCTTTATATGTGTGGGCGTGTTACTTACGTGGGCACATTATTTGCAAAAAAATATGGTATATAGGATTCAGAAAATTCTCGTAAAGAAAATGGGGGGAAAACACTCTTGGGAAGGGACATGCATTATAATATAGACACAGCAAAAAACAGCAAATACTACAAAATTACCTCGGCAAGATGTCTCTGAGCTTTCCATAGAATCTAGCTTTAAAGCATCAAACACCTCAAAATCCGATTTCTTGACATGGATCAAATTATTAATTGTTCCAAGCTGACTGGTAATCACAGGCTGAAACAGTGAATACAAAAAATTAATGAATCTCCTTTTCAAATCCATCTCTTCCATCCAACTCTCCTCTTGGTAAAAATAAAAAATGATCGTATTCAGCACCCCATCTCTTATAAACAGAGAAATCCTCCAGTGTAGGGGAGCTGTCATCTACCAATCCTGACACCAATGACGTCTGACACCAAGGGGAATGATCGCTAAAACAAGGCTGTTAAGCCAACGGGTATCCTCAGAGATCAAGGCCTTACCTCTGATGGATCATGAACCCACTGTCCATCCACAAAGAACTTATACTGGTGCTCTCCCTCAGGAAGGTCCAGGATGGCAACAAAGTCATTATGGCTACAGAAGAAAACAGAAAGACAGAACAAGTTCCTGTCAGAAGACAGAATATAACCACCATGTGCCAATCACAGTATCATACCCATGATCTGCCGTGATCCTAAGCCTTTGTAACTACTGGAGTAGAAAATAATTTATGAAACCATTCTCTTCTTTTTTTTTTTTTTATCATCACCTTGGACATGTATTTGCCAGGCCCTCCCGACAACTTTAGTTCTTAACTAATAACTGGGAAAAGAAAATCAAAGACACTGATGCCCCAAAATGGTTTACCTTAGTACAACTATTTTGCTTCAACAAAACAGACCCCTCACATGTGTAAATAAGATAACAGGTGGGTTTAGGATATTGAAATGCCTCAAGATATCCTTTCCATATTTTGGTGAGCCTTTTCCAGCAAACTATCTACCAAGCAAAGGCCATTCTGATAACCAATTGAATAATTAATTATTGCTCTATAAGTGACAGATGATTAACTACCTAAAACTTCACAATGTGTTCTGCTTTAATGCAGAAGTTAGAGCAATTGGGCTCAGCCAGATACAGAAGACTTTGTGGAAGCATAGAAAGGACTTGTGTTAACATAGTCCTAAAGTATGTACTCACAAAGATTATAAGTTCCTCTGAGGCAATGGCATTCTAAGTGGTAAAATATCTCTGATTCACTATGAGGTTAAAAAAAAATGCTATGGATATAGTAAGTGGTCACAAACAGGAGTATCTTCCAGAGAGTCCCGAGCAGTTAGAGAAGAGTAGCCCAGCCAGGTCTCTCTTTTGAGAAAGGAAAACATATCTCTATTCCTGGACCCTGTAGACTCAACCAAGATGCTTATCTTTACCTCTTAATCAGTGGAATCTTGGTGCTCCAGTTGTTGAAGGACCCAGAGATGAAGACTTCCTTGCCGCCTTCAGACCAGCGGATGACAGTGGGCCGAGCCTGCTGTGTGGGCTTTATGGCGTCCTCCAAATCTTGCTGCCATGATACAAACTCTTTGTCCCCAGGGAGCTGTAAGAAGTAGGTTATCCCTAGAATAAATTGTCACCCAAGGATTCTTAAAATGTCACTCTCCTTTTAACGTTGAATTTTATCCTCCGAAAAGATGTGTTGAAGTCCTAACCAGTGTACCTGTCAATGTGACCTTGTTTGGGGAAATAGGGTCTTTCTTTGAAGATATTATCACTTAAGTCGTACCAAAGTAGGGTGGGTCTTAATCCTAATCCCTTCTGAGTAGTGTCTTATAAAAGGGTCTGGCAGACATGAAAATAGTCACAAATGGGGAAGATATCATGTAACAGAGCAAGTCTACAAGCACAAGCAAAGGAACATCAAGGATTGCCAGCAGCCACTAAAAACTAGGAGAGAGCATGGAACAGTTCCTCTCTCAAAGCCCTTAGAAGAAACCAACACAGTCAATACCCCAATTTGGCCTGCTAGTTTCAAGATCTCTGAGATAATAAATTTCTATTATTTAAAGCCACCCACTTTACGGTATTTTATATGGCAGCCCTAGGAAACTAAGACACCTCCCTAGAGCGGAGAGGGGTAGTAGCTTCTGCAAAGGATCAATATGCCCTGAAACTAGCAACTAAATCAGGTTGTGAACAAACTAAAGAAAAAGAACTCATCTAGAACCAAAAATAGTCAAATGGCTTATGCTCAATTACTACCCAGCTCACAGGGTAACTTCCAAGTCTGTACACATCACTCATTCTTTCAGAGAACTGCTGCTGTTATTGTTAGTTGCCATTGAGCTGGTTCTGTGGAGAACTGCTCCATAGTGTTTCTAAGACTGTGACTTTGGAAGCAGATCACCAGCTCTGTCTTCCAAGACTCCTCTGAGTGAATCTGAACCACCAACCTTCAGCTAACTGTTCATGCCACCCAGGGAGCTTTCAGAGCCTTAGGCTTGCCCTTTTTAAAAAAAAAAAAAGGGGGAGGGGGAAGCTTATTCCTATTACCAATTTAACTCGTAGGGAGGCAATTATGATGTTTCTGAATGCCTCTTAGGAGAAAGCATATGAGAACTAAGTATATAAAGTATATATAAAATATATAAAAAATAAGACCCATATTATTTTCATAGACAAATATAAACAACTTTCGATTATCAGTCGTAATGGAAATAGGGGATACTGAAATTCATAAGTAACTCATAAACTCCATTGTAGCTACCAGGTTACAAGAAGAATGAATACTAAAAATTCAAATATCAGAGGATAGATTTCTTAAAATTTGAGACGTGGTTATGAAATCTTAACTTGCTCACCTATGCCAGCTTTATACTAATTATTTCAGGAGAAGAGATGAAAATTCTGGAGGCTTAAGGAACAACAAATGAAAAATACAGCTTCCTTTAAAGCAATTCCAATATCAAATTTGTAAGATTCTGAGAAAAATTAACTGTTTACTTAGTAGTTTTTTTTTCCACTACCATACTTTAGACCACGAGTTGGCTAACGATGGCCAGTAGGTCAGATGTTTTTGTAAATAAAGTTTTATTGGAACAAAGGCACAGCCATTCATTTATATATTGTCTACAGTTGTTTTTGCACTACAGCGACAGAAATGAGTAGCTAAGAGACCGTATGATCTGCAAAGTCTACAATATTTAGATCTGGCCCTTCACAGAAAAAGTTTGATGATCCGCCATTTTGTTGTTAGCTGTCATGGAGTCAGCCCCCGACTCATGGTGACCCTCTGCACTATGGAATGCTGCCCAGACCTGCGCCATCCCCCTGATCAGCTGCTGCTGGGAGCACTGTGATCTATAGGGTTTTCATTGGCTGATTTTCAGGAGTAGATTGCTAGGACTTTCTTCCTAGTCTGTCTTAGTCTGGAAGCTCCACTGAAATCTGTTCAGCAACCTAGCAACTTGCAAGTCTCCATGGACAGATGGGTGGGTGGTGGCTGTGCTTGGCGAGTATTGGTCAGGAATCGAACCTAGGTCTCCAGCAGGAAGGGTGAGAATTCTATCACTGAACCACCGATGTCTCACTTTAGATTGGCAAAAAATGACTTTAGCAAATAGGTAAATGAGACAATATATACTAAGTCAAAATACTACCAAATAAAATAACATGGGTTAAAAAAAAAAAAGGACTAGCTTACGGTATTCATTTGGGTTTTCTATTTAAAAAAGTTGAGGTAGTTTACCTTCTATACTATCTTTTGATAGTCCTCAAAACTATACTGTGAGACACTGGTAGCTGCATAATTCAAAGTAAATGGATAAAGATAACTGAAAGAACTTTCATGTTATACAAGGATTCTTTATACTATTCTCCCTACTTTGTAAATTTTCCATAAGATGTTTTTAAAAACATCAGGTGATTCTCACATGCTAGGATTGAGAACCACTGAACTAGCCCACTAAAGAAGGCTGGCACCACTGTCACCATTTCTATCATTATTTTATGACTTAGGATTTTCAGTGTAGAATTTGAAAGCTGCAAACTATTAATATGCCTCACTTTGGAGTAAAGGCCTTCCACATATAACATTATGTGGTAGGCATGAGGGCAGCTGACTAGCAGAAAGATTGTTTACTCCAAGTTAAACAGCAAAATCACCAGGAAAAGAGGCAAAACAATTAGAATTATAGCTTGAAGGTTTTTATAAAATGTTGATGGAAGAAGTGAAGGGGATAGATTTAGAAGTATAAAAGTTTATATTGGGAAGAGCTCTTAAAATTACCTAAACCAATTCTCTCATCTCACAAATATCAAGATTGAAGTGAGGGAAAGAATGATCCAAAATAGGCCCCCAAGCAGGCTTTTATTCAGGACACCAATTACTGCAGTCACTATTTGACAAATACTTAAATACTGAGTCATCAGAGTAGGAAAAGGGTAAAAATATAATGATGCAGATCATCTTTGAGAAAGCTTTGACAAAGAAAATTCAGACAGCTGCTTAGACAGCCCAAAAAAGTCCTGAAGTGGGAGAGGGAAGAAAAGAACAGAGAAGAAACCCCTAGAAATGCTCCTTTCAATTACCTTCACTTACTTCTTCCTCTGTGATTATTTTCTCAATTGGACTCCAAACAAATATACAAACCGTAGACTCCAAATTTCATGCTATCAATGTGGCAGATAATACTCTATTTACAGTCTAAAACTCCAGTTTGGTGGGAAATGATGAGGTAATAAGAAACATATCCCAGTCTCTTCAATTCCTCCACTTTTCTATTTCAGTCCAGTCTGTCTATATGGATGAATTAAATGTATTTAATGCTGAAAGCTCTAAATTGATTAGAAACATTAGGATGGTAATCACAATGCTGTCAGCCCCATCTGCCCTTTCTGTAGGATGAACACAAGCTGCTGCCTTGGAATTGAGAGCAAGGTCTCAGGGCAGCTATGGGTTGTCGTTTGTTTTAGCCATGGCAACATTCTGAGGTACTTCCGGGAAGTGGAGAAATCCTGGAGTCCAAGAATCATTTGCTTTCCCATTTGAGGAGCAGCTGGGTGTTAAAGAAGCACAGCCTCGGCCAACACGACCATGAAATACATATGAAATTGATTAGACAACGAAATGATATCCTTTATTGGTCCCCAAAACTGGGATTGTTGTTGTTGGATGCAGTGGAGTCGATTTCGACTTTATACCGACCCCATGTGACAGAGTAGAACTGCCCCACAGGGTTTTCCGGAGTGTAATTTTTATGGGATGAGATCGCCACAGAGCGGGTGGGTGGATTCAAACCACCAACCTTTCCGTTCGCAGTCCAGCTCTTAACCATTGCGCCACCAGGGCTCCTTAATTATGCAGATAAGCAAGTGGTTGCTGCTAACAGCCACACACCAATGGGTGAAGAGAAACAGACGTGCTAAGCTTCTAGGGCAAAAATGATACACACACATATAAGTTCTCAAGAAAAAGAAAATTCATTCGCCCACCTCAGGACAAACTGAGAAACTGTCACCTATGGTCAGCAGCTCTGGCAACCTACCCTCTGAAGTTTTCCATTAGGATTTACAGCTCATAATTTAGCAATACTCTGGAAAAGAGCAACCATGCCTTTTAGAGCCAAGGATTCTGTGGGGGTTTATTATCCCGCATCCTAAAAATGTGGCCAAAAGATTAGTCAGAAAACCAGGAAAATAAGAATTCTGTCTCTTCATCCTATTTTGAGGCAGCACCGCAAGAGAAATTATCCAACACCCCCGACTCTCGAAAACCCCTTTAATTCAAAATATCGTAACCCAAGTCAGTGTGATGAGAAAGAACCAAGAAAGGGAAGAGGAGCCCGTGAACCAAACCTCCTGAAGCACCGCCACCAACCTTGGAGTCCTGTAGGCTGAAGACGCTGGGGTCATCGGTGCTCCCCACCATTATCTTGTGCTCCTTGCCCGGGGCATGGCCGCCGGCACCCTCGGCGCGCGCTGCCTTGGTGCCGTGGCGCTCCCCGGACACCCGGTCGCTGGTGGTGTTTCCCATGATTGCGGCTCGAGTAGGGAGCCAACAGCCGCGGAGAAGGACAAGGGGCGGGGGATATCCCAACGGTTGCGTCAGGGACGCTCCCGGTCCCGCCCCTGCGACCTCGGACCCGGGCAGGGAATCCGCACTCTAGTGAAGCCGTGCCCAAGGATCCCCTCCCTCTCCAGCGTCTAGGAGGGCCCAGATATCCCTAGGTCGGCTCACCGCCCTCCTCCTCAGGAAATCTGCTTTCGGAAACTCCCCCGCATCCCCGCGCTCACTGCCCCCACTCTAATCATCCCCCACCCCCAATCACCTCCCGCGATGCGCTCCCGCTTCCCGGGGCCACTGGTGTAATGGCTGTTCTGCGGTTAAGGGTACCAATAAAGTTACTGAAATTGAAGCCGCACCTCCGAGTAGGGATCTGGATTTCCTCCAAAAATGGCTACAAGGCCAGTAGCACTGGGCACGCCCCTCACACGGTCCTTGGGCCCCACCCACGCGGCGCCCAGGGCCGGGCCGCCTCTCTAGCCGCTAATGCCGCCTCAGTGGTGAGCAGACCCGCTCAGTCTTCATAGCCAGGCGGGGGCGTCCGACTCCCAGCCCTGCGATCAGCGGGGCCTCGGGCTGGGGCCGCCCCACTGGGCGAGACGCTGCACCGGGAGTTGCTGGTGAGACGGATCGTTCGGCCTACCCTACGTAGAGGACAGTCCCTGAACGATACTCAGCGGCCACCTCCCTGACCTCCAGTGCTTGGTACCCAGAAGAACAGTGGTGCTTTCTTCCCGTCCCGCTCACCCAGCCCCAGGTTCGCCAAAACGTTTTCTGAACAGACTCTTCTTGAGAGGCCGTACCGGAGAAGTGAGCTCCTATAGGGAGTTAGAAAATGGGCTTCCAATTCCAGCAGAAGGAGGTAATGGTAATTGCTCGAGGTTTAAGCTGTGTGCTGTAGGATCGACGAGGAAGGAGCAGTCAGCTGATTGGGGCTCCAGGGAAGATTTGAAGGCGTAGGAGATAAATCGTGAGAAGTAAGTATTAATCTTAGGACAAGAAGAAGTGTTTGTATTATAATTACATGCATGTCTCATTCCCCACTAGAAACTTGCTACTTAACCTGTGTGCCACACACCAACATCATTGACGTCATCTGAGACCCCATCCTAGACCTACATAATCAGAATCTGCATTTTAACAAGATTCCCAGGAGATACGTGTGCACATTAAAGTGTGAGAAGCAAGACTTTGACAACTCAGCAGAGCAGATACAGATTTAATTCTTCATATTCTTTCTGCACGGTACCTTGTATAAAGTAAGCTTTTAATAAAGATTTGCAGAATGAAGGGTACAGGGATACTGTTTACTTACATTTCTAACAAGACATGCCACTTAGGCTTAAGCACAGCCAGTGATGGGTCACATAAGGCCACTCTTTCTGAGTGAACAGCTCTATTTGTGGAAAAGTTCATTTTTATATTAAGCTGAACATCTGCTTGACTCCAACAAATCTACTCTTTCCCCATCTTTCCTTCCTGTACTCCTTCTAAGCTCAGTCATTCTCAGCTCTTAACCAAACAATTTGCAAAAAAAAGGTAAATTTTACTGCAGCCTCTTGCTCACTCCTAAATTTTGACGGAGTAACTCATATTTGTTTACCCCTACCCTTTCCCTCAAGAATCCATGGTGGTGCAATGGTTAAGAGCTCTCATGCTAACCCAAGGGTTGATGGTTTGAACCCACCCAGCGGCTCCAAGGGAGAAAGACCTGGTGATCTGCTCCTGTAAAGATTACAACCTAGAAAACCCTATGGGGTAGTTCTACTGTCACATGGGGTCACTGTGAGTTGAAAATCGACTGAATGGCACCCAACAACATCCCTTTCCCTAGTTTCTTTCATCCTTTCCAGTAGGATTCTGAAACAAGGCCCTAGTCTTGTGTACTATTCCGTTTTCTAACCCCAGGGGTGTTTCTTCTTGCTAAATAATATGTCCATGGTATGTATTTCCTTATAACATTATTATATTAGCCTATGGAAAACTTAATTAAGAGAAATAAACTGTTTTTGTAAATTGTTGTACTATATTTCAAAGCCAAATTTGCGCCGTGACTAAATCTTTCTCCTGAGACCTCCTGAAATCTAAAAATTTGGACTCTAATCATTGAGCTAACATTGTAATTGTTAATTCGGATTCTATGGTTCTAAATTAATATTGTGAGGTCTTACTTGCATGCCTTGCCATGACTAAATGAGTTTATGCACAACACACCTGAGTATGCCTCTATTCCTAAGATAAAATCCTACATGACAGCTCCCAATAAAAGCTCTGGATGTGGAAACTCCATGGGCTTCCTAGTTGGTGAAAAACATCAATACACATGGGACGGTAGCACATCCCTTTTTGGGAGATAGAAGCTCGGTGTTGGGATCCCTCCCAGACGTTGCCTATGCATCTCTTCAGTTGTATCATTTTTCTGTAATAAAACTATAATCATAAGTATAGTGCTTTCCGTGAGTTCTATGAGTTGTTCAAGAGAATTATTATACCCAAGGGAATAGTGGGAGCCAGTGGGTCAGAAGTGAGGGAGCTGGGGACCCCTAAGCTTACAGCTGGCATCCAGAAGCGGTAGTGGGAAAAAACCCTGAATTTGTAGCCAGCAGGTCAAAAGTGAGGGGAGCCCTAGGGACTCCCAAGCTTGTGGCTAGAATCTGTGATCTTGGACCAACTCGGCAGTCTGGGGAACTGTGTCCTTTTTAATCTGTGAGCTCTGCCCCAGCTCGGGATGGTTACAGTCAGAGGAAGAAGTACTGCATGCTCAGCTGGTGTCAGAACAGAAGGGGCAGAAAAGTGAACAGTGGGGATTTTGATTTATGTTGATTATTCTCCTCATAGTCTTTTTTTTTTTACTTTAGATGAAGGTTTACAGAGCAAAATAGTTTCTCACTAAACAGTTGGAGTACATATTGCCCTATGACACTGGTTAACAACCTCACAACATGTCAACACTGTCCTTTCTCAACCTTGGGTTCCCTATCACCAGCTTTCCTGTCCCCTCCTACCTTCTAGACCTTGTCTGCTATGCCTCATTAGTCGCATTTTGTTTTATGGGGCTGTCCAATCCCCGGCTGAACAGTGAACTTTGGAAGTGACTTCACCACTGAACTAAAAGGGTGTCTGGGGGCCATACTCTCTGGGTTTCTCCAGTCTCTGTCAGGCCAGTAAATCTGCTCTTTTTCTGTGTGTTAGAATGTTGTTCTACATCCTTCTCCAGCTCTGTCCATGATCCTCTGTTGTGATCCTGGTCAGAGCAGTCAGTGGGGGTAGCCAGGCACCATGTAGCTGTAATGGACTCAGTCTGGTGGAGGCCTTGGTAGCTGTGGTCCATTAGTCCTTTGGACTAATCTTTTCCTTGTATCCTGTTCTCTTCATTCTCCCTTGCTCGCGAAGGAGTGAGACCAGTGGAATATCTTAGATGGCTGCTCACAGACTTTCAAGACCCCAGGCGCTACTCACCAAGGTAGAATATAGAACATTGTCTTTATAAACTGTGTTATGCCAGTTGAGCTAGATGTTCCCTGAGACCATGGTCCCCATAGCCCTCTGCCCAGGAATTCAGTCCCTCAGGGAGTTTGGAGGTGTCTGTGGAGCTTCCATGACCTTGCCCTGAACAAGTTGTGCTGCCCTCCCCAGTATTGTGTACTGTCTTACCCTTCACCAAAGTTACCACTTATCTATTGTCTATTTAGTATCCCCGCACACACACTCCTCCCATCCCTTGTAACCAACGAAGATTGTTACTTTTTGTGTGTAAACGTTTTCATGAGTTTTTACAGTAGAGGTCTCATGCAATATTTGTCCTTTTTGATTTACTTATTTCACTCAGCATAATGTCCTCCAGTTTCATCCATGTTATCAGGTGCTTCACAGACTCATCATTGATCTTTATCGTTGCATAGTACTCCATTGTGTGTATGTACCGTAGTTTGTTTATCCATTCATCTGTTGATGGGCATCTAGGATGTGTCCATCTTTTTGCTGTTGTGAACAGTGCTACAATGAACATGGGTGTGCATATGTCTATTCATGTGACGGCTCTTATTTCTCTAGGATATATTCCTAGGAGTGGGATTGCTAGATCATATGGTATTTCTATTTCTAGTTTTCTAAGGAAGTGGCATATCATTTTCCAAAATGGTTGTATCATTACGCATTCCCACCAGCAGCACATAAGATTTCCAATCTCCCCGCAGCCTCTCCAACATTTGTTACGTCCAGTTTTTTTTTGATTCATGCCAGTAATGCCAGGGTGAGATGATATCTCATTGTGGTTTTAATTTGCATTTCTCTATGGCTAGTGGGCGTGAGCATTTCCTCATGTGTCTGTTGGCCGCTTGAATGTCTTCTTTGGTGAAGTGTCTGTTCATTTCCTTTTCCATTTTTTAATAGGATTATTTGTCTTTTTGTTGTAGAGGTGTTGGATTTTCTTGTAGATTATGGAGATTAGACCTTTGTCTGACTTGTATTGTCCAAAAATTTTTTCCCACTCTATAGGTTCTCTTTTTACTCTTGTGGTGAAGTCTTTTGAAGAGCATAAGTGTTTGATTTTTAGAAGATCCCAGTTATCTAGCTTATCTGTTGGGGTCTGTGTGTTGATGGTTATGGTTTGTATCCTGTTAATGCCATGTATTAAGGCCTGAAGTGTTGGTCCTATTTTTTCTTCTATGAACTTTATAGTTTTAGGCTTAAATTCAGGTCTTTGATCCATTTTGAAGTAGTTTTTCTATGTGGTGTGAGGTATGGGTACTGTTTCATTTTTTTTGCAGATGGACATCCAGTTTTGCCAGCATCATTTGTTAAAAAGACTGTCTTTTCCCCATTTGATGGACTTTGGGCCCTTGTTGAAGATCAGGTGACCGTAGGTGGATGGATTTACATCTGGGTTCTCAATTCTGTTCTGTTTGTCAATGTACCTGTCATTGTACCAGTTCCAGGCCATTTTGACTACCGTAGTTGTATAGTAGGTTCTGAGGTCAGGTAGTGTGAGTCCTACTTTATTCTTATCTGTGGCTTCTTCCCTTTCCATATAAAGGTAATGATTAATTTTTCCATCTCTTTGAAGAATGTTGTTGGTATTTGGATCGGGATTGCATTGTATTTGTAAATTGCTTTGGGTAGAATTGTCATTTTCACTATATTGAGTCTACTTATCCATGAGCATGGTATGTTTTTCCATTTATGTAGATCCCTTTGGGTTTCTTGCAGTAGTGTTTTGTAGTTTTGTTTGTATAGGTCTTTTACATCCCTGGTTAGATTTATTCCTAAGTATTTTTTAGGGGCTATTTTTTTAGGGGCTATTATAGATGGTATTGTTTTCCTGATTTTCATCATTCTCTTTATTGGTGTGTAGGAATCCAACTGATTTTTTATATTTATCTTGTCTCCTGCTACTCTGCTGAATCTTTCTATTAGTTCCAGTAGTTTTCTCATGGAGTCCCTAGGGTTTTCTATGTATAGTATCATATCTGCAAGCAGGAAGAGTTTAACTTCTTCATTACCAGTTTGGATGTCCTTTGTTTCTTTTTCTTGCCTTATTGCTCCAGCTAGAACTTCCAGCACAATGTTAAATAGGAGTGGTAATAAAGGGCATCCTTGACTTGTTCCTGTTCTCAAGGGGAATGTTTTCAGCCTCTCTCCATTAAGAATGATGTCGGCTGTTCGTTTTGCATAGATGCCCTTTATTATGTTGAGAAATTTCCCTTCTATACCTATTTTATTGAGAGTTTTTATCAGGAATCGGTGTTGGACTTTGTCGAATGCCTTTTCTTCGTCAATTGAGATGATCATGTGTTTCGTTTCTTTCCTTTTATTTATGTAGTGGATTACATTGGTTGATTTTCTAATGTTGAACCATCCTTGTATACCTGGTTTGAATCCTACTTGGTTGTGGTGTAGTATTTTTTTGATATGATGTTGAATCTATTGGCTAGAATTTTGTTGAGAATTTTTGCATCTATATTCATGAGAGAGATTGGTCTGTAATTTTCTCTTATTGTGGCATCTTTTCCTGGTTTTGGTATCAGGGTTATGCTGGCTTCGTAGAATGAATTCAGAAGTGTCTCTTCCTTTTCTATGTTCTGAAATAGTTTGATTAGTAGTGGTAGAAGCACTTTTCTGAATGTTTGGTAGAATTCTCCAGTGAAGCCATCTGGGCCAGGGCTTTTTTTTTTGGGGAGTTTTGTTTTTTTATTACCTTTTCAGTCTCTTCCCTTGCTATGGGTCTGTTCAGATTTTCAACATCACTTTGCTGTAGTTTGGGTAGGTAGTATGTTTCTAGAAATTTATCCATTTCTTCTAGGTTTTCAAATTGGTTGGAGTATAGTTTTTCATAATAGTCTGTTATAATCCCTTTTATTTCAATTGGCTCTGTTGTAATGTCCCCCATTTTGTTTCTTATTTGGGTTATTTGTGTCCTCTCCTGTTTTTCTTTTGTCAGTCTGGCCAGTGGTTTGTTGATTTCGTTGATTCTTTCAAAGAACCAACTTTTGGTTTTGTTGATTCTTTCTATTCTTTCTCTCTTCTCTATTTCATTTATTTCTGTTCTGATCTTTATTATTTTCTTTCTTCTGGTGGCTGTGGGCCTTTTTTGCTGGTCTGTTTCTATTTGTTTGAGTTGTGTAGTTAATGTTTTGATTTTGTCCCTTCGTTCTTTTTTGATGTGTGCGTCTGTTGCTGTAAATTGTCCTCTGAGGACTGCCTTTGCTGTGTCCCAAAGGTTTTGGTATGATGTGTTTTCATTCTCATTTGATTCTAGGAATTTTTTGATTTCTTCTATTACCCAGTGGTTTGTAAGCAGGGTGTTATTCAGTTTCCATGTAATTTATTTTTTTTCCTTGCTCTTCATATTGTTAATTTCTACCTTGATGGCATTGTGGTCAGAGAAGATACTTTGTATTATCTCAACATTTTGGATCTTATTGAGGATTTCTCTGTGGCCTAAGATGTGGTCTATTCTGGAGAAAGTTCCATGTGCATTGGAGAAGAATGTGTACTTTGCTGCTGTAGGGTGGAGTGTTCTATATATGCCTATGAGGTCAAGTTGGCTTATGGTGCCCTTTAGGTCTTTTGTATCCTTGCTGAGTTTCTTTTTAGATGTTCTGTCCTTTACTGAGAGAGATGTGTTGAAGTCTGCTACTATTATTGTAGAGCTGTCAATTTCTCTTTTCAGTGCTGTTAAAGTTTGTTTTGTGTATTTTGGAGCCCTGTCATCAGGTGCGTACATGTTTATTATGGTTATGTCTTCATGATGAATCAACCCTTTAATCATTATATAGTTTTCTTCTTTGTCTTTTATTGTGGATTTTGTTTCAAAGTCTATTTTATCTGATATTAGTATTGCCACTCCTGCTTTTTTGGTAATTGTTTACTTAATACATTTTTTTCCAACCTTTGATTTTTAATAAATTTATGTCTTTGTTTCTAAAGTGTATCTCTTGTAGACAACATATTGATGCATCCTGTTTTTTTATCCATTCTGTCACTCTGCATCTCTTTATGGGTGCATTGAGGCCATTTGCATTCATTGTAATTATTGATAGGTGTAAGTATATTGCTGTAATTTTGTAGTGGTTTTTTTTGTGGGGCTGATGTTTTCTTTGTTCCTCTTACTCTCCTGTGCTGAATTCCTCTTTTTTGTGGGGTTTTTTTTTTTTTTCATTTCTTTTGTTTTTGTAGTTTTTCCTTTTACTGAGACTTTTATGTTTTTCCTCTTTATTTTGATGAGTAAGTTTGTTAACTTTCTTTGTGGTTATTGTGAAATTTACCCTTATCTTTCTAAGTTTGAAGCGGTCTATTATTATCTGGTATTGCCTCTCCATTAGAAGGTTTTATACCTATACTGTTTACTTCCTCTTTTATTGTTCTGATGTTGTTGTCATTTACAGATTAACTGCTCTGATTCCCTGTTGTATTTCTTTTTGTTTTCGATAGTCCTTGAGAGTTCATTTTCTTGATTAGTATCTGGCTGGTAGAATCCTGTGTCCCAGATTCAGCCTGTGGCCTGATGTTGTTTGTTCTCAGATCAAAGGACTCCCTTTAATAATTCTTGTAAGTTTGGTTTAGTTTTTACATATTCCCTTAATTTATGTTTATCTGGGAATGTCCTAATTTCACCATCATATTTGAACAAGAGTTTTTCAGGATCTCCTCATAGTTTTAAAATGTGAATCAATAAACAAAATATGGTATATCCTTACGATAAAATACTACTCAAATAAAATACCACTCAGCAATAAAAAGGAACAAATTCCTGATACACACAAAAACATGGATGAATCTCAAATGCACTATCCGAAGTGGAAGAAGCGAGATTCCATTAATATGACATTCTGGAAAAGGCAAACATAGGGTCAGAAAACAGATGAGTGACTGCCAGGAGTCGGAGGTGGGAAGAGTGGTTGACTGCAAAGGGTCATGAAGGAATTGGGGAGGAGGATTTTGGAACAGTTCTATATCTTGATTATGATAGTGGTGTATGCATTTGTCAAAATTCACAGGGTTGGACACTAAAAAGGGTGAACTTTACTGTATGAAAATTACACCTCAATAAAAAAATATAAACCATCTGCCTACTTTAGTATTATTGTCTGCCTTTCATATTCTAAAGAACTTGCATATGAATTATATCATGAGATCCTCAAAACCACCCTGTGAAGGAAGGCAGAAGAGATGATTATATACCCATTTTTAAAATGAGGCTCAGGTTAAATATTAGCCAGTGTTTCTTGAAATAACATGTACAGTCCATTTATTTCAAGCCTAGCACTTGCTGGGACTATGCTAAGCATAGAGTACTTAAGTAAGCCCCTACTCTGGAGGAGCTCACTATCTGGAAATCTCTAAAGAAACCAATGTAACCCCAAATAGGTATGATCTATGGTGACACTTATGACTAAACATTCACTGAGAATGTCCTTCTCCAAAATACTTACATTGTTGGAAGAATTTGTATCTCAATTAGTGTCTTAATTAGCATAAATTGTTGTTGTTAGGTACCTTCCAGTAGGTTCTGACTCAGCAACCCCATGTACAACAGAACGAAACACTGCCTGGTCCCACGCCATCCTCACAATCATTGCTGTGTTTGAGCCCATTGTTGCAGCCACTGTGTCAATCCATTTCTTTTAATGTCTTCCTCTTTTTCGCTGACTCTCTACCAAGCATAATATCCTTCTCCAGGGACTGTTTCCTCCTGATAACATGCCCAAAGTACGTAAGACAAAGTTTCGCCATCCTCACTTCTAAGTAGCATTCTGGCTGTACTTCTTCCAAGACAGATTTGTTCATTCTTCTGGTAGTCGATGGTACGTTCAGTATTCTTCGCCGACACTATAATTCAAATGCATCAATTCTTCTCCAGTCTTCCTTATTTATTGCCCAGCTTTCACATGCATTGAAAACATCATGGCCTGAGTTAAGTGTACCTTAGTCCTTAAAGTGATATCTTTGCTTTTTAACACTTTCAAGAGGTCTTTTGCAGCATATTTGCCCAATGCAATGTGTCATTTGATTTCCTGACTGCTGCTTCCATGGGCGCTAGTTGTGAATCCAAGTAAAATGAAATGCTTGACAACTTCACTATTTCCTCTGTTTGTCATGATATTGCTTATTGGTCCAGTTGTGAGCATTTTTGTTTTATGTTAAGGTGTAATCCATACAGTCATCTTCACTTTCAGCAAGCAAGGTTGTGTCGTCTGCATATCTCAGGTTGTTAATTAGTCTTCCTGATGCCGTGTTCTTCATATATAAAGTTTCATATATACCCAGCTTCTCAGATTATTTGCTCAGAATAGAAATTGAATAATTATTGTGAAAGGATACAAGCCAGATGCACACCTGTCCTGATTTTAAACAGTGCAGTATCCCCTTGTTCTGTTTGAACAACTGCCTCTTGGGTTCCACATGAGCCAATTAAGTGTTCTGGAATTCCTATTCTTCACAATGTTATCCATAATTTGTTATGATCCATACAGTCAAATGCCTTTGCATAGTCAATAGAACACAGGTAAATATCTTTCTGGTATTCTCTGCTTTCAGCCAGGATCCATCTGTCATCAGCAGTGATACCCCTTGTTCCACGTCTTCTTCTGAATCCAGCTTAAATTTCTGGTGGTTCCTATTTATGTACTGCAATTGTTTTTGAGTTATCATTAACAAAATTTTATCTGCATGTGATATTAATGATTTGATAGATAGTTTCCACATTCTGTTGGATCACCTTTCTTTGGAGTGAGTACAAATATGAATCTTCCAGTTGGCCAAATTTCTTGGCATAAATGAATGTGCACTTCCAGTGTTGCATCCGTTTGTTGAAATTTCTCAATTGGTATTCCATCGATTCCTGGAGCCTTGTTTTTCGCCAGTGCCCTCAGTGCACCTTGGACTTCTTCCTTCAGTACCGTTGGTTCTTGATCATAGGGTACCTCCTGAAATGGCAGAAAGTCAGCCAGTTCTTTTTGGTACAGTGACTCTATGTATTCCTTCTATCTTCTTTTGATGCATCTTGCATAGTTCAATATTTTGCCCATAGAATCCTTCAATATTGTAACTCGAGGCTTGAATTTTTTCTTCAGTTCTTTCAGTTTGAGAAATGCTGAGTGTGTTCTTCTCTTTTGATTTTCTAACTCCAGGTCTTTACACATTTCTTTATAATGTTTTACTTTGTCTTCTGAAGCTGCCATTTGAAATCTTCTGTTCAGCTCTTACTTCATCATTGCTTTCTTTGGTTTTATCTACTCTGTGTTCAAGAGCAAATTTCAGAGTCTCTGACATCCATTTTGGTCTTTATTTCCTATCTTTTTGTTGACTTTTTGCACTCTTCATGTATGATGTCATCCCACAATGCATCTGTTCTTCAGTCATTAGTATTCAACAAGTCAGATCTGTTCTTGAGATGATCTCTTGATTAATGAGATAATGACCTCTAACTTGAACTTAGGTAAGAGCAATTGGTGGTCTGTTCTACAGTCAATTCTTGGCCTTGTTCTGACTGATGATATTGAGCTTCCCCATCATCTCTTTCCACAGATGTAATCAATTTTACTCCTATGTATTCCATCTGGAGAGGTCCACATGTATAGTTGCTTCTTATGTTGTTGAAAAAAGGTATTTCTGATGAATAGGTCTTCGGTCTTGCAAAATTCTATGATGTGATCTCTGGTGTCATTTCTATCACCAAGGCCGTACTTTTCAACTACTGATCCTTCTTTGTTTACAGCTTTCACATTCCAATTACTAGTAATTATCAATGCATCTCGATTACATATTTGATCAATTTCCGACGGCAAAAGTTGGTAAAAATCTTCAATTTTTTCATCTTTGTATTAGTGGCTGGTGTATAAATTAGAATAATAGTCATACTAACTGGTCTTCCTTATAGGCATAGGGATATTATCCTGTCACTGAAAGCATGGTACTTCAGGACAGATCTTGAAATGTTCTTTTTGATGATGAATGCGATGCTGTTTCTCTTTAGTGTGTCATTCCCAGCATAGTAGACCATATGATTGTCATATTCAAAATGGTCACTACCAGTCTGTTTCAGCTCACTAGTGCCTAGGATATCAATTTTCAAGTGTTCCATTTCATTTTTGACAGCTTATAATTTTCCTTGATTCATACTTCGTAAGTTCCATGTTTTGATTACTAATGGATGTTTGCAGCTGTTTCTTCTCATTTTGAGTGGTGCCACATCATCAGATGAAGGTCCCAAATGCTTTACTCCATCCACGTCACTAAGGTCGGCTCTACTTTGAGGAGGCAGCTCTTCCCCAGTCGTGTTTTGAATGCCTTCCAACCACAGGAGCTCATCTTCCAGTGCTGTATCATACAGTGTTCTGCTGCTATTCATAAAGTTTTCACTGCCCAATTTTTTCAGAAGTAGATCATTAGGTCCTTCTTCCTAGTCTGTCTTAGTCTGGAAGCTCAGCTGAAACCTGTCCACTATGGGTGACCTTGCTGGTTGGTATTTGAAATACCAGTGGCATAGTTTCTGGAATCACAGCAACACAGAAGCCAGCACAGTACGACAAACTGACAGACGAGTGGTGAAGGCAATAAATAGCATGTATTAATTGAGTCTCAAAGGCTGTAGAAAATGTTCAAAAACAAGGAGCAGTTTAGGAAGCAGGAAGAACCTGTATCCATAAGTGATGCAGAAAGAGGAGAATGTGGCTAAGACTGGCTAAAACTAAGAATCAAAACAAAAGACACTAAGTGAGCTGGGCAAGATCATGTCTGTTGCAACGTCTTCCTGTGGCTGTCCTTCTATGCAGTTTTGAGTTTGAATGATAAATTTATGAACTTTTTCCAACAGTCTCTCTTCCCCATTAGACTGTCAGTTCCACTAAGTCAGAGTTTATGACTATATTGCTCATTATTGTGTTCCCATCACCTATCACATTGCCTAGTACATAGCAGATGTGCAATAAATATAATAAGAATGAATGAGTATGTGAAAAAGACAGGCTACATTCAACATGAGACCTTGTGGCTGTATCACTCCTGTTTTTGTATAGCATATACTGTGAGATTCCATTATACTGTAACATGCAGTTCATACTAGGCATGTTTGTTCTGAAGACTCAGGGAAGAGGAGGATTATTGAAAAAATGCAAAAGGAAAATTGTAGCCCCAAAGTCAGAGTCTTTAGAGAGAATGCCAAAAGATAGGCACTGAGTAATGATGATAATTTTCTTCAAGGCCAGTCTGGATTATTTTGCCTTAGATATATTACTGTTTATCCAAATTTCAAGAATGTCTGAAAAAGTGACATTAACTAGATTAGTTCTTTTTTTTTTTTTTGGGTTAAGTCTTATTTATTTTTTATGAGTATTAGAGTAAATATATTGATATTCCTCCTGTAGAAGGAAGGTACTTCTGTGGTAAGTATTCTATAAATGTAGATTGTATGAATAAATGAGTAATTGAATGTTGAATTGAATGCTGTTTTTTTTTTTCCTAACCCTTGCTACTAGTTTTCCTCAAAGCAAAACAAACTGTGATTGTAGTATACATATGGAGTGTACTAGTGTTTTTCCCCCCAGATGGAGATAATATATCATACTTGTGTGGGAATGATTCAGTACAAAGAGAAAAACTGATGATGAAAGGAAGAGAGGGGATGGGGATATGTGCAGGAGTGAAGTCTTAAGGTGGTGTGATGGTTAAGATTGTGTGTCAACTTGGCTGGGCCATGATTCTCAGTGTTTTAATGTGATCACTCCCATGATTGAATATACTGTGAGTAACCAATCAGATGAAAGGGAGTCTCCTTTGAGGTATGGCCCACATCTGAATATAAGCAGATGTTCTGGCTTTTTACTCTCTCTGGATCTTGCAGCTGCCTCCTGTCATCTCATCTCCGGTTCTTGGGACTTGAGCTGTCAGCTTATCTGCCGAACCTGGGATTCGACGATCTGCACCGCCTGTGAGCAGGAGCCCTGCTCTTCGATCTGCCAATCTTGGGCTTGCCACCTTCTGTGGCTGCATGACTTGGGAGAAGCCTCTATCCTGATCCACGGACTTGGGACATTCTAGCATCTACAATTGCGTGAGCTGTTTCCTTGATATAAATCTATCTATCTATCTATCTATCTATATATATATATTTATACACTTTACTGGTTTTGCTTCTCTAGAGAACCCAGCCTAAGATATTTGGTGCCAAGAGTGGTTCTAGAGAAACAAAATTGTAAGGATGAGTTTTCTAAATTGGTTCTCAAGTCTGGTTAGTCTTAAAGACGTTGATGACTCTGATTCCAGCAGTAAGGAGGTCACTGCTAGTCCATGGAGTGAGGTGGTGATACAAATATGCAAAATATCACCACTGGTAGATCAGGTATTGGTGAAAGGTGAGGCTCAGTGTGAACACGTGTGATATCTTTCTACAGCTTTGTCAGAATGAGAAGTATAAGGAAGCTGGTTGGTTTGTCCTACTTTCACTAGACAAAATTGGTGAAGGAAAAGATGTGCTTAGGGCTTCAGAGTCAAGGCTCAGGTGCCACATACATGACCTCAAGGCCTTATTTCTTGCAGTAAAAGAGCCAAAATTGCTGAAAACCAAATCCAGAGTCTTATTGTAAGAGTGGCTGAATTACAATGCCAGCTCAGCTGCAAACCTCGAGAGGTGTCTGAAGTTAAGGTAAGGGCATTGATTGGGAAGGGATGGGATCCTGAGACTTGGGATGGGGACATATGGGCAGATAATCAGGAAGCTGGGGACACTGAGCCTGTAAATTCTGTTGAATCACTCCTGCCAGCAGAACCAGTCATCTGAAGAGATTACTCATGTTTGTCTGCTAAACCACCCTGCCCAGAAAAACCGTTAGCCCCTCTACTCCCATCTGAGGAGATTAGCCCTAGCCTAGCTGCCTCTAAAGAGCACTTGCCTGAGTCATTGCCTGGAGCATCGCCTGAGGCAGATGCTTTACGTGATAATGCTGAATGTTCTCAAAACAATTCCACACTACTGATTCTGGCTTCTAGACCTATAACTAGGCTTAAGTCCCAGCAAGCCCCAAAAGGTGAAGTACAAAGTGTGACCCAGGAGAAGGTATGCTACACTCCAAAAGAACTACTTGACTTTTCTAATATGTACAAACAGAAACCTGGGGAATATGTGTGGGAATGACTATTAAGGGTGTGGGATAATGGTGCAAGGAACATAAAGATGGATCAGTCTGAGTTTATTCAATGTTTCAGCTAGAGAAGTTAGGAAAGGATCTAATAGTTTATTTGGTTGGGTTACTGAAGCATGGATTATGAGGTAGCCAACACTAAATCAAGTTGAAGTACCAGACCTGCCTTGGTATGCTGTAGAAGAAGGTATCCAAAGGCTTAGGGAAATTGGCATGCTAGAGTGGATTTATCAAGTTAGACCCACAGACCCACACATGGAGTGTCCAGAGGACACACCTTTTACCACAACTGTAAGGAACAAATTTGTGAAGGGAGCTCCAGTATCCTTGAAGACTGCTGTGATTGCTATTTTATGTAAGTCAGATTTGACAGTGGGAACTGCCCTCACTGAATTAGAACACCTAACTACAGTGGGGCTGATTGGACCCTGAGGTAATAGGGGCCAAGTGGCTTCACTCAATCAACAAAGACAAGGTGGGCGTGGTTACAGTTATGGACAGTGGAGTCAAAGCAGTAATCAAAATAGTCTGACTCATATGGACTTACGGCATTAGCTACTTAGTCATGGTGTCCCTAGGAGTGAAATAGGAAATCTACTAAATATTTACTTGATCTGTACAAACAGATGAATTCTAGGTCAGGTGAACAGCAGTCTAACTTGAATCGCAAGAATAGAGAGTCACGGTCCGTCAATCAATTCCTAGATTTGAGCGAGTTTAAAGACCCACGACCCCTTGAATGAAGGGGAGGCCAGGTCCCCTTCAGGAAGGACTCTGATACACTGCCAAAAATTTTTACTGTTAATCTTTCTCCCAGCCTTCCCCAAAGGGATCTACGGCCTTTTACGAGAGTGACTGTTCATTGGGGGAAAGGAAATAATCAAACTTCAGGGATTACTGGATACTGGCTCTGAGCTGACACTAATTCCAGGAGACCCAAAATGTCACTATGACCCACCAGTCAGAGTAGGGGCATATAGAGGTCAGGTTATTAATGGAGTCTTGGCTCATGTCCGTCTCACAGTAGGTCCAGTGGGTCCCCAAACCCATCTGGTAGTGATTTCCCCAGTTCCAGAATGCATAATTGGTATAGATATACTCAGCACCTGGTAGAACCGCCACATTGGATCCCTGACAAGTGCAGTAAGGGCTATTATGGTAGGAAAAGCCAAGTGGAAGCCATTAGAACTTCCCCTACCTAGGAAAATAGTAAACCAAAAGCAATACCACATTCCTGGAGGGATTGCAGAGATTACTGCCACCATCAAGGACTTGAAGGATGCAGGGGTGGTGATTCCCACCACATCCCCATTCAGCTCGCCTATTTGGCCTGTGAAAAAAATGGATCTTGGAGAATGACAGTAGATTATCGAAACCTTAACTAGGTGGTGACACCAATTGCAGCTGCTGTTCCGGATGTAGTTTCACTGCTTGAGAAAATTAATACATCTCCTGGTACCTGGTATGTAGCTATTGATCTTGCTAATGCCTTTTTCTCCATACTGGTTTCAAAGCACCACCAGAAGCAGTTTGCTTTCAGCTGGCAAGGCCAACAATACACCTGCACTTATCTACATTAGCTCTCCAGCCCTATGTCATAATTTAGTCCGCAGGGACCTTGATCGCCTTTTCCTTCCACAAGATGTCACACTGGTCCATTACATTGATGACATTATGCTTATTGGACCTAGTAAGGAAGAAGTGTCAATGACTCTGGACTTACTGGTAAAATACTTGCATGCTAGCAGGTGGGAGGTTAATCCCACAAAAATTCAGGCATCTTCCACTTCAGTGAAATTTCTAGGGGTCCAGTGGTATGGGGCATGTCGAGACATTCCTTTTAAAGTGAAGGATAAGTTATTGCATCTTGCTGCTCCCACAACTAAAAAGGAGGCACAACGCCTAGTGGGCCTTTTCGGATTTTAGAGGCAACATGTTCCTCGTTTGGGTGTGCTACTCCAGCCTATTTATCAAGTGACTCGAAAAGCTGCTAGTTTTGAGTGGGGACCAGAACAAGAGAAGTCTCTGCAACCAGTTCAGGCTGATGTGCAAGCTGCTCTGACATTTGGACCATATGATCCAGCTGATCCAATGGTGCTTGAAGTGTCAGTGGCAGATAGACATGCTGTTTGGGGTCTTTAGCAGACCCCTATTGGTGAATCACAGCAGAGACCCTTAGGATTTTGGAGCAAAGCTCTCCCATCCTCTGCAGATAACTACTCTCCTTTTGAGAAACAACTTTTGGCTTGTTACTGGGCCTTAGTAGAGACTGAACGCTTAACCATGGGACACCAAGTCACCATGAGGCCCGAGCTGCCCATCATGAACTGGGTGTTGTCTGACCCACAGAACCATAAAGTTGTACATGCACAGCAGCATTCTGTCATTAAATGGAAGTGGTATATTCAAGATCGGGCCCAAGCAGGACCCAAAGGCACAAGTAAGTTGCATGAGGAAGTGGCCCAAATGCCCATGGTCTCCACTCCTGTCACATTACCTTCCATCTCCCAGTCTGCACCTATGGCCTCATGGGGAGTTCCTTATGATCAGTTGACTGAGGAAGAGAAAACTTGTGCCTGGTTTACATATGGTTCTGCGCGATATGCAGGTGCAACTCGAAAGTGGACTGTGGCAGTACTACAGCCCCTTTCTGGGACCTCCCTGAAGGACAGTGGTGAAGGGAAATCCTCTTAATGGGCAGAACTTCGAGCAGTGCACCTGGTTGTTCACTTTGCTTAGAAGGAGAAATGGCCAGATGTGTGATTATATACTGATTCATGGGCTGTGGCCAATGGCTTGGCTGGATGGTCAGGGACTTGGAAGGAACATAACTGGAAAATTGGAGACAAGGATTTTTGGGGAAGAGGTATGTAGATAGACCTCTCTGAATGGGCCAAAGAAGTGAAGATATTTGTGTCTTATGTGAATGCACACCAAAGGGTGACCTCAGCAGAGGATGATTTTAACAATCAAATGGATAGGATGACGCGTTCTGTGGAAACCAGTCATCCTCTTTCTCCAGCTACTCCCTTCATTGCTCAATGGGCCCATGAACAAAGTGGCCATGGTGGCAGGGATGGAGGTTATGCATGGGCCTGGCAGCATGGGCTTCCACTCACTAAGGCTGACTTGGCCACAGCCTCTGCTGGGTGCCTAATCTGCCAGCAGCAGAGACCAACACTGAGTCCCTGATGTGGCACTATCCCTCGAGGTGATGGGCCAGCAACCTAGTGGCAAGGTGATTACATTGGACCGGTCCCATCGTGGAAAGGGCAGTGTTTTGTCCTTACTGGAATAGACACTCTGGATATGGATTTGCCTTCCCTGCACGCATCGCTTCTGCCAAAACTACCATCCGTGGACTTACAGAATGTCTTATCCACCATCATGGTATCCCACACAGCATTGCCTCAGATCAAGAGACTCACTTCACAGCAAATGAAGTGTGGCAGTGGGCCCACGCACATGGAATTCACTGGTCTTACCATGTTCCCCAGCATCCTGAAGCAGCTGGCTGGATAGAACAATGGAATGGCCTTCTAAAGATACAATTACAGCGCCAGCTAGGTGGCAATACTTGCAACATTGGGGCAGTGTTCTCCAGGAGGCTGTATGTGCTTTAAACCAGTATCCAATATATGGTGCTGTTTCTCCCATAGCCAGGATTCATGGTTCCAGGAATCAAGGTGTGGAAATGGGAGTGGCACCACTCACTATTACCCCTAGTGACCCACTTGCAAGATTTTTGCTTCCTGTCCCCTCGACCTTATGCTCTGCAGGCCTAGAGGTCTTAGTTCCGAAGGGAGGAATGCTCCCACCTGGAGACACATCACTGATTCCATTGAACTGGAAGTTAAGAATGCCAGCTGGCCACTTTGGGCTCCTTATGCCTCTGGATCAACAGTCAAAGAAGGGAGTTACCATACTGGCTGGTGTGATTGATCCTGATTACCAAGAGGAAATTGGATTGATATTACATAATAGAGGTAGAGAAGAGTATGTCTGGAATGCAGGGGATAGGATGTCTTAGTACTACCATGCCCTGTGATTAAAGTCAATGGAAAACTACAGCAACCTAATTCTGACATGACTACTAATTGACCCAGACCCTTCAGGAATGGGTCACACCACCAGGCAAAGAACCACGACCAGCCGAGGTGCTTGCTGAGGGCAAAGGGAATACAGAGTGGGTGGTGGAGGAAGGTAGTTCTAAATACCAGTTATGGCCATGTGACCAGTTGCAGAAAACGGGACTGTAATTTTTATGACTATTTCTGCTTTGTATGTGTGCATCAAATATTTTTGTTTCCTTCACTTATAAAATATAAGCTGTAAATGGGGCTAGTGCATTTTCGATTGTACGCATGTTAGTTGTATCATGTTAGGCGCAAGTATGACCTTCTAATTATCCTTATTCAGAGATTATGTATAGTTTAAGGAGATGTGTCCATGTGCCAAGTTGACAAGGGTTGAACTGTGGTGGGTAAGATTGTGTGTCAACCTGGCTGGGCCATGATTCTCAGTGTTTTAATGTAATCACTCCCATGATTGAATATACTGTGAGTAGCCAATCAGACGAAAGGGAGTCTCCTTGGGGGTGTGGCCGACATCTGAATATAAGCAGATGTTCTGGCTTTTTGCTCTCTCTGGATCCTGCGGCTGCCTCCTGTCGTCTCATCTCTGGTTCTTGGGACTTGAGCTGTCAGCTTATCTGCTGAACCTAGGATTTGTCGATCTGCATGGCCTGTGAGTGGGAGCCCTGCTCTCCGATCTGCCAGTCTTGGGATTTCCAGCTTCTGTGGCTGTGTGACTTGGGAGAGGCCTCTACCCTGATCCACTGACTTGGGACGTTCTAGCCTCTGCAGTTGCGTGAGCTGTTTCCTTGATATAAATCTCTCTCTCTGTATATATATTTATACACTTTACTGGTTTTACTTCTCTAGAGAACCTAGCCTAAGACAGGTGGTGAGAGGAGATGGCATCCAGTGTACCACTGGTCATCTATTTAATAGAAATGTACAGAATATGGGTCCAGATTCAGGTAGGTTGGAAGGATTTGATGGTAGAGAAAAAAGAAGCAAGATGATCAGCTGACCATGAGGAGAGGGGAGGAGCAAGATGTTTGAGCATGTGAAGGTAGAAGGTGTAAAATAATAAACTAGGAGTGTGAACCAGAAAAATAGGGGCTGTGGAGCTGTCAGACTTGGCGTGTAATGGGCATGAGATGGTATGATACAAAAAAGGCAGTTTGGAGGATATTTATATATTATATTACTATTGACAAAAGTAACAGAGCACAGACCTAGTATTAAATAAAGTTATTTATGAATGTACTTACCACTGTTATTAACATACCATGAATTTTGCTAGTGGAGACTATTGGCTTAATGTGCTAAGTTACAAAAAATAACTAAGTGATTTTAAGAAGATACGCCTTTTGAGCTACCACTTTTTTTCTCCCCCTAGAATGGTGCCTATTGCTGTGGAGTCGTTTCCAGCCCATAGTGATGCTATAAGCTAGAGTAGAATTGCCGCATAGGGTTTCCAAGGCTGTAACCTTTACGGGAGCAGACTGCCACATCTTCCTCCCATGGAGCCACTGGTGGGTTCAGACTGCCAGTCTTTCAGTTAGCAGCTGAGCACTTAACCACTGCACCACCAGGGCTCCTTCTCTAGAATGGTAGTCCATACTTTTTCAGCAAGGAAAACAAAACTGTTATAGTAAGTTATATTATGCTTTATTAGAACACTTTAATTTACCAGGTGATCGAGAAAAAACATGGTAATTTAATCAATGGTACTATCCAGTATTACTCCTCCTCTGAGAAAATTCCGGTAGGGTGTAATTCTGGGTCAAATCATAACCAAAGGAATACATTTCTCTCTCTCTCTTTAAATTATTTTTTAAATTTTATAGTAGTTTTCGATTTATAGAAAAGTTGCAAAGATAGTACAGAGAGTGCCCGTATACTCTACATCCAATTTCCCTTACTGTTAATGTTCTACATTTAGTACATTTGTCACAACTAATGCAACAATATTTTTAATAATATTTTATTGGGTTTTAGGTGAAGGTTTACACAGCAAATTAGGTTACCATTTAACAATTTTTATACACATTTTCAGTGACATTGGTTACATTTTTCACAATGTGTCAGCATTCTCATTATTTCCATTCTGTTTGTTCTATTTCCATTAAGCTAGCTTCCCTGTCCCTCCTTACCTTCTCCTCTTTGCTTTAGGGTAAATGTTGATGGTTTGGTCTCATATAAAACAAAAACTAAAAAAACACCTTTACCATCGAGTCAGTTCTAACTCATAGCAACCCTATAGGTTGATTATGAAAGGGAACACAGTACTCATGGGTGATACTGTTAATGAAACAATATTGATACATTATTATTAACCAAAGTCTGTACTTAGATTTGCTTAGGTTTTAGCCTAATGTCCTTTTTTTTTTTAAATTTTTTTATTGTACTTTAGATGAAGGTTTACAGAACAAATAGTTTCTCGTTAAACAGTTACTACACATATTGTTTTATGACATTGGTTAACAACCCCATGACATGTCAACACTCTCCCTTCTCACCCTTGGGTTCCCTGTTACCAGCTTTCCTGTCATCCTGCCTTCTAGTCCTTGTCCGTGGACTATAGTGCCCCATTAGTCTTGTTTTGTTTTATGGGGCTGTCTAATCTTTGGCTGAAGGGTGAACCTTGGGAGTGACTTCATTACTGAGCCATACTCTCGTGGTTTCTCCAGTCTCTGTCAGGCCAGTAAGTCTGGTCTTTCTTTGTGAGTTAGGATTTCATTCTACATTTTTCTCCAGCTATGTCCAGGACCCTCTATTGTGATCCTGTCAGGGCAGTCAGTGGTGGTAGCTGGGCACCATCTAGTTGTACTGGACTCAGTCTGGTAGAGGCCGTAGTAGTTGTGGTCCATTAATCCTTTGGACTAATCTTTCCCTTGTATCTTGTTTTCTTCATTCTCCCTTGCTCCCAAAGGGGTGAGACCAGTGGAGTATCTTAGATGGCTGCTTACAGACTTTTAAGGCCCCAAGTGCTACTCACCAAGGTAGAATGTAGAACATTTTCTTTATAAACTATGTTATGCCAATTGAGCTAGATGTTCCCCAAGACCATGGTCCCCACAGCCCTCAGCCCAGCAATTTGGTCCCTCAGGGGGTTTGGATGTGTCTATGGAGCTTCCATGATCTTTCCCTCTACAAGTTGTGCTGGCTTCCCCAGTCTTGTGTACTGTCTTACCCTTCACCGAAGTTACCACTTATCTATTGTCTATTTAGTATTCCCCCTGCCCCGCTCCCATCCCTCATAACCATCAAAGATTGTTTGTTTTTGTGTGTAAACCTTTTCATGAGTTTTTACAGTAGTGACCTCATACAATATTTGTCCTTTTGTGATTGACTTATTTCACTCAGCATAATGTTCTCCAGTTTCATCCATGTTATGAGATGCTTCGCAGATTCATCATTGTTCTTTATCATTGCATAATTGTGTGTATGTACCGTAGTTTGTTTATCTGTTCATCTGTTGATGGGCATCTAGGCTGTTTCCATCTTTTTGCTATTGTGAACAATGCTGCAGTGAACATAGGTGTGCATATGTCTATTCGTGTGATGGCTCTTATTTCTCTAGGATATATTCCTAGGAGTGGGATTGCTGGATCATATGGTATTTCTATTTCTAGCTTTCTAAGGAAGCACCATATCATTTTCCAAAAGGGTTGTATCATTTCACATTCCCACTAGCAGTGCATAAGATTTCTAACCTCCCCACAGCCTCTCCAACATTTGTTATGTCCAGTTTTTTTTTTATTCATGCCAGTAATGCCAGGGTGAGATGATATCTCAATGTGGTTTTAATTTGCATTTCTGTAATGGCTAGTGGTTGCGAGCAGTAGTTCCTCATATGTCTGTTGGCCATTTGAATGTCTTCTTTGGCGAAGTGTCTGTTCATTTCCTTTGCCCATTTTTTAAATAGGATTATTTGTCTTTTTGTTGTAGAGGTGTTGAATTTTCTGGTAGATTATAGAGATTAGACCTTTGTCTGACTTGTAATATCCAACATTTTTTTCCCAGTCTGTAGGTTCTCTTTTTACACTTTTGGTGACGTCTTTTGATGAGCATAAGTGTTTAATTTTTAGAAGATCCCTGTTATCTAGCTCATCTTCTGGAGTTTGTGTGTTGTTGGTTATAGTTTGTATCTTGTTAATGCCATGTATTAGGGTCTCTAGTTTTGATACAACTTTTTCTTCTATGAACTTTATAGTTTTTGGCTTTATATTTAGGTATTTGATCCATTTTGAATTAATTTTTGATATGGTGTGAAGCATGGGTCCTGTTTCATTTTTTTGCAGATGGACATCCAGTTTTGCCAGCAATATTTATTGAAAAGACTGTCTTTTCCCCATCTGATGGACTTGGGGCCCTTGTTGAAGATCAGGTGACAGTAGGTGGATGGATTTACATCTGGATTCTCAATTG
Source organism: Dugong dugon (assembly GCA_030035585.1). NCBI lineage: Eukaryota > Metazoa > Chordata > Mammalia > Sirenia > Dugongidae > Dugong > Dugong dugon. The sequence continues at coordinate 163,061,675 of CM057462.1, forward strand.
TGTTCCATTGGTCAATATACCTGGCGTTGTACCAGTACCAGGCTGTTTTGACTACCGTAGCTGCATAGTAGTTTCTGAGGTCGGGTAGTGCGAGTCCTCCTACTTTATTCTTCTTCTTCAGTAGTGCTGTACTTATCCGGGGCTTCTTCCCTTTCCATATAAAGTTACTGATTAGTTTTTCCATCTCTTTAAAGAATGTTGTTGGTATTTGGATCAGGATTGCATTGTATTTGTAAATTCCTTTGGGTGGAATTGTCATTTTCACAATGTTGTGTCTGCCTATCCATGAGCATGGTATGTTTCTCCATTTATGTAGATCTCTTCTGGTTTCTTGCAGTAGTGTTTTGTAGTTTTATTTGTATAGTTTTTTTACGTCCCTGGTTAGATTTATTTTATTTTTTTTTATCACCTAATGTCCTTTTTATGTTCCAGGATCCCATCCAGAGTAACACATTACCTTTAGACATCATAGCTCCTTAGGCTCCTCTAGACTGACAATTTCTCACTTTCCTTGTTTTTGATGACCTTGACAGTTTTGAGATGGTCAAGTGTTTTGTAGAATATTCTTAATTTGGGTTTGTCTGATATTTTTCTCATGATTCGACTGGAGTTATGGGTTTTGGGGATGAAGACCCCAGAGGTAAAAGGCCATTCTCATCACTTCATATCAAAGGTAGATACTATCAACATGACATCACTGTTGATGTTATTGTTGATCATCTAGCTGAGGTAGTGTTTGTCAGGTGTCTTGGCTGTAAAATTACTCTTTTTTCCCTTTTTCCATAGTGTACTCTTTGGAAGGAGGTCACTGTGTGCAGCCACACTTAAGCAGTTATGCTCTACCTCCTTGAGGGGAGAGTGTCTACATAAATTATTTGGAATTCTTCTCTATGGGAGATTTGTCTATTCTCCATTGTTTAATTTATTCAATAATTTATTTATATCAGTATGGACTCATGTATATTTATTTTATAATTTGGGTTATAATCCAATAATACATTATTAATTTTATTTTTCAGAGGTTTCCAGATTTGGCCATTGGACCCTCTTTCAGTTGGTTCCTGTGTCCCTTTGACATATCCCCACCAGTTTGCTTTTTGAGTACTTCTTTCTTTTCTGGTGGTAGAAGAATGAACATATATATGTAATGAGTTTTAATATAATTGGGAAAATGATATAAACTTTTAATGTAATTACTAAAGCATGAGAAACAAAGTTTGTTTGTCTTTTTTTAACTATCTGAAAGATCTATTCTTTGATCCTCATGAGTAACTAAGGTCAAGTCCCAATGACATATCTTTTTTTTTTTTTTCTTTTTCCAACAGTTTCTACATGTACCATTTAGTGACATTGATTACATTCTTTAAGTTGTGCAACCATTCTCACCCTCCTTTTCTGAATTGTTCCTCCCCCATTAACATAAATTCTCTGCCCTCTAAGGTGCCTATCTAATCTTTCAAGTTGCTAGTATCAATTTAATCCCACATAGATAGTTGTTAAAAGAGAATAATGCTATAGGACAGAGTAGAACTGCCCCAAGTGTTTCCAAGGAGTGGCTGGTGTATTTGAACTGTCGACCTTTTGGTTAGCAGCCTGAGCTCTTAACCACTTATTTGTTACTAGTTAAGCTAAACTATTATTTGGTTTTAAGAAGAATTCAGAGGATATTTTTGGTTTAAGGTTTAAAAATTATCCCAGGGCACTAGTTTCAGGGGTTCATACAAACCTTCATGGCTCCAGGAAGTTTGGAGTCCATGAGAACTTGAAATTCTGTTCTGCATTTTCCCCCTTTTGGTCAGGATTCTTCTATGGAATCTTTGATCCAAAAGTTCAGTAATGGTAGCTGGTCTCTTGGCAAAGGAGGCAGTTGTTCATGGAGGCAATTAGCCACACATTGCATATCCTCCTATTCCTGACTCTTCTTCTTCCTCTATTGCTCCAGGCAAATAGAGATCAATTGTTGTGTGTTGGATGGCTGCTTGCAAGCTGTTAAGACCACAGGCACTACACAATGAACTAGGAGGTAGAACAGAAGCACTAAACATGCTAGTAGGCCAATTAACTGGGATGCCCTATAAAACCATGACCTTACACCTCCAAACCAACAAACCAAATCCCATGAGGTTCTTGGGTGTATATGAGCAGCTTCAGCAGCTACTCTGAAGCCATCCCATGTCTCTGGCAGTATTTGGATCATGCTATTTACTATAGTTGGCTTGTTCTCAGTAGAGAGAAGTTGTTTGACTTAACTTCTCTGCTTGAGGCATCAGCCAAATAAAATCATCTTAGCTTGTTGATGTTGTGGTTGTTAGGTGCTGTCAAGTCGGTTCTGACTTAGCGACCCCATGTACAACAGAATGAAACACTGCCCACTTCCATGCCATCCTCACAGTTTTTGCTATATTTGAGCCCATTATTACAACCACTGTGACCATCCACCTCATTGAGGGTCTTCCTCTCTTTCGCTGACCCACTACCTTAACAAGCATGATGTTCTTCTCCAGGGGCTGGTCCCTCCTGATAACATGTCCAAAGTACCTGAGACGAAGTCTTGCCATCCTCACTTCTAAAGAGCATTCTGGCTGTATATACTTCTTCCCAAAACAGATTTGTTCATTCTTCTGGCAGTCCATGGTGTATTAAATATTCTTTGCCAACACCATCATTCAAAAGCATCGGTTCTTCTTTGGTCTTCCTTATCTATTGTCCACCTTTTGCATGCATATGAGGCAATTTAAAATACCACGGCTTGGGTCAGGTGCACCTTAGTCCTTAAAATGACATCTTTGCAGAACAATAAAAGAGGGAATAAACAGTGTAGGTATACCATCTTCCAGTGGAGAGGAAGGCAAGGCAATACCAAGTAATAATAGACTGCTTCGAACTGAGAAAGATAAGGGTAAATTTCACAGTAACCACAAAGGAAGTTAACAAACATAAAAATCAAGAAGAAAAACATAAAATCTAGTAAAAACAAGACATACAAAAACAAAAGAAATGAAAAAAAAAAAATCCACAAACAAGGAATTCAGCACAGGAGATTAAGAGGACCAAAGAAAACGTCAGCACCACAAAAACACTACAAAATGACAGCAAGAAACTCTCATCTATCAATAATTACACTGAATGTAAATGCCCTCCATGCACCCATAAAGAGATGGAGAGTCACAGAATGGATTAAAAAACAAGATCCCTCAATACGCTGTCTACAAGAGACACACCTTAGAAAACAAAGACGTGAATTTATTAAAAATCAAAGGTTGGAAAAAAATATATCAAGCTAACAACTACCAAAAAAGAGCAGGAGTGGCAACACTAATCTCAGATAAAATAGACTTTAAAACAAAATCCACCATAAAAGACAAAGAAGGACACTATATAATGATTAAGGGGACAATCCTTCATGAAGACATAACTGTAATAAACATCTACACACCCAGTGACAGGGCTCCAAAATACATAAACGCTAACAACACTGAAAAGAGAAATTGACAGCTCCACAATAATAGTAGGGGACTTCAACACACCACTCTCAGTAAAGGACAGAACAACTAAGAAGAAACTCAGCAAAGATACAGGAGACCTAAAGGGCATAATCAGCCAACTTGACCTCATAGACGTATACAGAACACTCCATCCAGCAGCTGCAAACTACACATTCTTTTCCAATGCACATGGAACATTCTCCAGAATAGAACATATCTTAGGCCACAGAGAAATCCTCAGTAAGATCCAAAACACTGAGATAATACAAAGTATCTTCTCTGACCACAATGCCATCAAGGTAGAAATTAACAACACAAAGAGCAAGGAAAAAAAAATCAATTACATGGAAACTGAATAACACCCTGCTTACAAACCACTGGGTAATAGAAGAAATCAGAGATGGAATCAAAACATTCCTAGAATCAAATCGGAATGAAAACATATCATACCAAAACCTTTGTGACACAGCAAAGGCAGTCCTCAGAGGACAATTTATAGCAACAGACGCACACATCAAAAAAGAACGAAGGGAGGAGAGGGGGCAAGATGGCGCTCTAGGCAGAAACACCACGCCGTCCCTCCACAGCAAAGATCCGAAAAACTAAGCCTAACAGAGAATCAACAATCCTGAAACCCTAGAACACCAAATGAAGAGATAAAGAACTCAGCCAAACACCAAACGGAGTGAGAATACTAAAAGAGAACGGAGAGCGAGGAGAGACTCAGGCAGAGATTCCTTACCAGCTAACGCAGCGCGGATCCACCATCTTGGATTCCTATCGGAGACCAGCAAACGGGAGAGCAGCCTTGCAGAGCATCTGGTCGGAGACAGAACGACCGGTAAACTGCGGTGCGCGCTCTCCCACCACCCACCCCTCTCCGCCTCAGCTGGGGATCCCCTGCTTTCCGTGGCCAGAGTCTCTGGGCTGGGGGGCGCCGGTGCTTGGATTCCGCGCGCCTGGGCTGGCGGCTTTCTGGGAGCCGTTTGCTGGCACCTAGCGGACCTTTTTCTGCCGCCTCCCCCTCCTTTTCCCTGGGTGCCTGGGTCCGAGTGCCGTCTCTGCTCTCTCCTGCGGGGCTGTAGGGCTGCGTGCGGGCGTGTGGCTGTTTCTGGGTCTGGGCTCCCGCGTGGGTGGGATCCCGGGGCCTTTGTTCGTTCACCCCTCTGCTTTCCGTGGCCGGGGTCCCTGGGCGGGGGGGCGCCGGTGCTTGGGTTCCGCGCGCCCGGGCTGGGGGCTTTCTGGGAGCCGTTTGCTGGCACCTAGCAGACCTTTTTCTGCCGCCTCCCCCTCCTTTTGCCTGGGTGCCTGGTTCCGAGGGCCATCTCTGCTCTCTCCTGCGGGGCTGTAGGGCTGCGTTCGGGCGTGTGGCTGTTTCCAGGTCTGGGCTCCCGCGCGGGTGGGATCCTGGGGCCTTTGTTCGTTGGCCCCTCTGCTTCCCGTGGCCACAGTCACTTAACCCCGAGACTATCGGCTTCTTGGAATTCGCGCCCCTGAGTGGGGGCTCTCTGGGTCCCATTTGTAGGCACTGACTGCTGGTGTTGCCCTTTTTTTTTTTTTTCCTCAATTTTATTTTTCTTCCTTTTTTGATTAGTTTTGTCATATTTTACCTCTTTTTCTCTTTTGTCTTTCTTCATTGCTTAATTTCTTGTCCCTCTATCTCTTCCTTCTCTTTCTGATCCCTGAATACCAGGCGATGTATGCCTCTGTACCTTCTGGCCAGGCTGAGCTGTGAAAATTGAGACCGACTCCCCCAGACCTCATAGCTGCATCGGTGCGATCCCTGGGAACTTTGCAGTTTTTTAACTTTTCTGATTTTCATTTGGTCATTCTTTCCTTTTCTTTCTCTTCCCCCTTCTGGTTTCCTCCATCCCATAGTCTCTCATCTGTACATTCCAACGACAAACTCCCCTAGCATTCTTTTATGTTTGTACGCTTTTTGCTCCTCCTCCTCTCTCCTCTCTCCCATATCCAGCTTAGCTTCACACATAACCATCTTCCCGCTGCACCCTACCTACCTGCACCGTGCACTAGACATCACATCACCAAGCGGTGCAGGCACGCCCTATTGGAACCTGCCCAGCACTGACTACCGACCGTCCTGGTGGCTGCGGTGAGTGCCACAAGCAACCCATCCCAGTGGCTCCTCCTCAACTAGATCTGCCCAGCTGTACCACAAGAACAAAAAAAAAAAAAAAAAAAATCTACAATCAATAAACGAGAGAAATATCTACTGAATGCCCCGAAAACAGCAAACAATATCAAAACATTTACAAAAACAAGACAAGATGGCTCCAATAGGCGTCCAAATTAAAACACCAGATAACTCTCCTGTGGAAGAAAATGCACTAGAAGTACCTGATACGGAACTCAAATCACTAATACTCGAAATTTTCCAAGAACTGAGGCAAAAAGCTGACAAACATGAGGAAAAAATAGACAAATTTATGGAAAATACAGACAAAACATTGGAAGAATTCAGGAAGATGATGCAAGAACAAAATGCCAAAATAAATTCACAACTCGAAATTATACAAAAACAACAATTAGAAATCCAAAAGATAAACAACAAGATTTCAGAAATGGACGGTGTCATAGAAGGGCTGAGAAGTAGATTTGAAACCATGGAAGACAGGATCAGTGGAACTGAAGACAAACACTTGGATACAACTCTGTTTCAGGAATACTCAGAAAAAAGAACAAAGAAAAATGAAGAGACCCTGAGAGTTATGTGGGACACAATTAAAAGCAAAAACTTACGAGTGATTGGCATACCAGAACAGGGGAAGAAAACAGAAAACACAGAGAGGATCATTGAGGAACTGCTGACAGAAAACTTTCCCAATATCATGAAAGATGAAAAGCTGGTCATCCAAGAAGCTCAACGAACCCCATATAGAATAGACCCCAAAAGAAAATCACCAAGACATATCATATTCACACTCGCTAAAACTAAAGACAAACAAAGAATCCTGAGAGCAGCTCGGGAAAAACAAGAAGTCACATACAGAGGAGAAACAATAAGACTAAGCTCAGATTATTCAGCAGAAACCATGCAGGCAAGAAGGCAATGGGATGACGTATATAAAATCTTGAAAGAAAAAAATTGTCAGCCAAGAATAATATATCCTGCAAAACTCTCATTCAGATTTGATGGTGAAATTAGGTCATTTCCAGATAAACAGAAACTAAAGGAATATGCAAAAGTCAAACCAAACTTACAAGAATTATTAAAGGGAGTTCTTCGATCTGAGGACAAACAGCTTAAGCCCTCAGGCAGGACCTAGGACCTAGGATGCAGGTTAACATGAACCAGATACCATTCTAGGAACTGAACTACAGAGGACTTTCCAAAAACAAAAGATATACAACAGGGAATCAGAGAAATCAATCAAAGGATGACAACAACATCAAAACAATGAAAGAGGGAACAAACGGCATAGGTATAGAACCTTCTAAAGGAGAAGAAGGCAAGGCGATACCAAATAACGGTAGACTGCTTCAAAATTATAAAGATAAGGGTAAAATTCATGGTAACCACAAAAAAAGTTAACAAACCAACTCATAAAAATAAAGACGAAAAACATAAAGTCTCAACAAAACCAAAACCTACAAAAACAAAAGAAATGAACACAAAATCCACAAACAAAAGGAACTCAGCACAAGAGAGTAAGAAGAACAAAGAAAACTTCAGCATCACAAAAAAAAGCACTACAAAATGACAGCAACAAACTCACATCTATCAATAATTACACTGAACGTAAATGGACTCAATGCACCCATAAAGCGACGGAGAGTGGCAGAATGGATAAGAAAACAGGATCCATCTATTTGCTGTCTACAAGAGACACATCTTAGAAACAAAGATGTGAATTTATTAAAAATCAAAGGTTGGAAAAAAATATATCAAGCTAACAACTATCAAAAAAGAGCAGGAGTGGCAATTCTAATCTCAGATAAAATAGACTTTAAAACAAAATCTACCATAAAAGACAAAGAAGGACACTATATAATGATTAAGGGGATGATCCATCATGAAGACATAACCATAATAAATATCTATGCACCCAATGACAGGGCTCCAAAATACATAAAAAAAACTCTAACAGCACTGAAAAGAAAAATTGACAGTTCCACAATAATAGTAGGAGACTTCAACACACCACTCTCAGTAAAGGACAGAACAACTAAAAAGAAACTTAGCAAAGATACAGAAGACCTAAAGGACACAATCAGCCAACTGGACCTCATAGACATATATAGAACACTCCATCCAACCGCTGCAAAGTACACATTCTTTTCCAATGCACATGGAACGTTCTCCAGAATAGACCACATCTTAGGCCACAGAGCAATCCTCAACAAGATCCAAAATGCTGAGATAATTCACAGTATCTTCTCTGACCACAATGCCATCAAGGTAGAAATTAACCCTAGAAAGAGCAAGGAAAAAAAATCAAACACATGGAAACTGAATAATAATCTGCTTACACATCAATGGGTAATAGAAGAAATCAGAGATGGAATTAAAAAATTCCTAGAATCATATGAAAATGAAAACACATCATACCAAAACCTTTGGGACACAGCAAAGGCAGTCCTCAGAGGACAATTTATAGCAATAGATGCACATATCAAAAAAGAAGAAAGGGACAAAATCAAAACATTAACTACAGAACTCAAACAAATAGAAAGAGAACAACAAAAAAAGCCTACAACCACCGGAAGAAAGGAAATAGTAAAGATCAGAGCAGAAATCAATGAAATAGAGAACAGAAAAACAATAGAAAGAATCAACAAAACCAAAAGTTGGTTCTTTGAAAGAATCAACAAAATCGACAAACCACTGGCCAGACTGACAAAAGAAAAACAGCAGAGGGCACAAATAACCCAAATAAGAAATGAAATGGGGGACATTACAACAGACCCAACTGAAATAAAAAGGATTATAACAGAATATTATGAAAAACTATATTCCAACAAATTTGAAAACCTAGAGGAAATGGATAAATTTCTAGAAACATACGGCCTACCCAAACTACAACAAAGTGATATTGAAAATCTGAACAGACCCATAACAAGAGAAGAGATTGAAAAGGTAATAAAAAAACTCCCAAGCAAAAAAAGCCCTGGCCCAGATGGCTTCACTGGAGAATTCTACAAAACATTTACAGAAGAGCTCGTACCAGTTCTACTCAAGTTATTTCAGAGCATAGAAGAGGAAGCAACACTTCCAAATTCATTCTATGAAGCCAGCATAACGCTGATACCAAAACCAGGCAAAGACATCACAAAAAAAGAAAATTACAGACCAATATCTCTCATGAATATAGATGCAAAAATTCTGAACAAAATTTTAGCCAATAGAATTCAGTATCATATCAAAAAAATAATACACCACGACCAAGTAGGATTCATACCAGGTATGCAAGGATGGTTTAACATTAGAAAATCCATCAACGTAATCCACCACATAAATAAAAGGAAAGAAAAAAATCACATGATTATCTCAATTGATGCAGAAAAGGCATTTGACAAAGTCCAACACCCATTCCTGATAAAAGCTCTCAATAAAATAGGTATAGAAGGGAAATTTCTCAACATCATAAAGGGCATCTATGCAAAACCAACAGCCAACATCATTCTTAATGGAGAAAGGCTGAAAACATTCCCCCTGAAAACAGGAACAAGACAAGGATGCCCTTTATCACCACTCCTATTTAACATTGTGCTGGAAGTTCTCGCTAGAGCAGTAAGGCAAGAGAAAGAAATAAAGGGCATCCAAATTGGTAATGAAGAAGTTAAACTCTCCCTGTTTGCAGATGATATGATACTATACATAGAAAACCCTAAAGACTCCACGAGAAATTTACTGGAACTAATAGAAAGATTCAGCAGAGTAGCAGGATACAAGATAAACATTCAAAAATCAGTTGGATTCCTATACACCAGTAAAGAGAACGATGAAAAGGAGATCAGGAAATCAATACCATTTTCAATAGCCCCTAAAAAGATAAAATACTTAGGAATAAATCTGACCAGGAATATAAAAGACCTATACAAAGAAAACTACAAAACACTGCTGCATGAAACCCAAAGGGATCTACATAAGTGGAAAAACATACCATGCTCATGGATAGGCAGACTCAACATTGTGAAAATGGCAATTCTACCTAAAGCAATTTACAAATACAATGCAATTCCGATACAAATACCAACAACATTCTTCAAAGAGATGGAAAAACTAATTATTAACTTTATATGGAAAGGGAAGAAACCCCGAATAAGTAAAGCACTACTGAAGAAGAAGAAGAAAGTTGGAGGACTCACACTACCTGACTTGAGAACCTACTATACAGCTACAGTACTCAAAACAGCCTGGTACTGGTACAACAACAGAGACATTGACCAATGGAACAGAATTGAGAACTCAGATGTAAATCCATCCACCTACGGTCACCTGATTTTTGACAAGAGCCCAAAATCCATCAAATGGGGAAAAGACAGTCTTTTTAACAAATGGTGCTGGCAAAACTGGATATCCATTTGTAGAAAAATGAAACAGGACCCATACCTCACACCATATACAAAAACTACTTCAAAATGGATCAAAGACCTGAATATAAAGCCTCAAACTATAAAATTCATAGAAGAAAAAATAGGACCAACACTTCAGACCTTAATACATGGCATTAACAGGATACAAACCATAAACATCAACACAAAAAACCCAACAGATAAACTAGATAATTGGGATCTTCTAAAAATCAAACATCTATGCTCTTCAAAAGATTTCACCAAAAGAGTTAAAAGAGAACCTACAGACTGGGAAAAAATTTTTGGACAGTACAAGTCAGACAAAGGTCTAATCTCCATAATCTACAAGAAAATCCAACACCTCTACAACAAAAAGACAACCAATCCTATCAAAAAATGGGCAAAGGAAATGAACAGAAACTTCACCAAGGAAGACATTCAAATGGCCAACAGACACATGAGGAAATGCTCGCGATCACTAGCCATTAGAGAAATGCAGATTAAAACCACAATGAGATACCATCTCACCCCGGCATTACTGGCACGAATCAAAGACACTGGAAATAACAAATGTTGGAGGGGCTGCGGGGAGACGGGAACTCTTATACACTGCTGGTGGGAATGCAAAATGATACAGCCATTTTGGAAAATGATATGGCGTTTCCTCAGAAAGCTAGAAATAGACGTACCATTCGATCCAGCAATCCCACTCCTAGGAATATATCCTAGAGAAATAAGAGTCATCACTCGAATAGACATATGCACACCTATGTTCATGGCAGCATTATTCACAATAGCAAAACGATGGAAACAACCTCGATGTCCATCAACAGACGAATGGATACACAAACTATGGTACATACACACAATGGAGTACTATGCAACGAGAAAGAACAATGAATCGGTGAACCATCTCATAACATGGATGAAACTGGAGGACATCATGCTGAGTGAAATAAGTCAATCACAAAAGGACAAATATTGTATGAGACCTCTATTGTAAAAACCCATGAAAAAATTCACATGCAAAATGTAACAATCCTTGTTGGTTACCAGGGATGGGAGGGGGGGGGGAATACTAAATAGGTAATAGGTAAGTGGTAACTTGGGTGAGAGATGAGATAGTACATAGTACAGGGGAAACTAACACAACCTGCACAAGGAAAGGTCATGGAGGCCCTATAGACACATCCAAACCCCCCGAGGGACTGAGTTGTTGGACGGAGGGCTCTGGGAACCATGATCTCGGGGAACATCTAGCTCAATTGGCATGACACTACTTATAAAGATAATGCTCTACATTCTACCTTGGTGAGTAGTGTCTGGGGTCTTAAAAGCCTATGAGCGGCCATCTAAGATACTCCACTGATCTCATCCCTTTGGGAACAAGGGAGAACGAAGAGAACAGGATACAAGGAAAAGATTAGTCCGAAGGACTAATGGTCCACAGCTACCAAGGCCTCCACGGGACTGAGCCCAGTACAGCTGGATGGTGCCCGGCTACCACCAATGACTCCTCTGACCAGGATCACAACAGAGGGTTCTGGGCAGAGCTGGAGTAGGATGTAGAGTATAATTTTAACTCCCAAAAAAAAAAAAAAAAAAAGAAGACCAGATATACTGGGCTAAAGAATACTAGAGAAACCTCGAGAGTGTGGCCCCCAGACACCCTTTCAGCTCAGAGGGGAAGTTACCTTCAAGGTTCGATGTTAAGCCTGGGAATGGACACCCCAGTAAAACTAAATGGGACTAACGATGTACAGGAGTCCGGTGACAAGGGCCAGAAGGCAGAGGGAGAGTAGGAAACTGATGATAAGGAACACAAATTGAATAAGGACACTGTCGATGTATTGTGAGATTGTTGACCACTGCTATAGGGCAACATTTGTAGTAACTATTAAATGGGAGGCTGTTTTGTCCTGTAAGCCTTCATCTTGGGCGAGAATGGCAGCACAATTGGAAGAGCATAGTCAATATCACTTAAATGTGTAAGTAACAAGTTTTGAAATGGTGTTTAAATAAAATATAAATAAATAAATAAATAAATAAATAAATAAACAAATGAGACTAAAGAGGTACAATAGTCCACTGACAAGGTCCAGAAGACAGAAGGGGACAAGGAAGCCCCCTGGTGATAGGGAACACAAGGTGGAGTAAGGATATTCTTGATGTGCTGTGAGATTGTTAACCATTGTCATAGGGCAACATGTGTAGTAACTGTTAAATGAAAAACTATTTTTTCTGTAAGCCTTCATCTTAAGTGAGAATAACAGCACAGTTGGAAGAGCGTAGTCAATGTCACTGAACTGTGAATGTAGAAATTTTTGAAACGGTGTATCTTTGGCCATCTGTAATTTTCATCAAAAAAAAAAGGTTGAGAATTTAGAGGCTTAATACGTTGTGGGGTTGTTAACCAATGTCAAAAAACAACATGTGTACTACTATTTCATGAGAAACTATTTGCTCTGTAAGCTTTCACCTGAAGTACAATAAAATATATATTAAAAAAAAAAAAAAAAAGAACGAAGGGACAAAATCAAAACATTAACTACACAATTCAAACAAATAGAGAAGCGCAAAAAAAAAAAAAAAAAAAGCCCACAGCCATCAGAAGAAAAGAAATAATAAAAGTTCAGAGCAGAAATAAATGAATAGAGAATAGAAAACAATAGAATCAACAAAACCAAAAGTTGGTTCTTTGAAAAGAATCAACAAAATCGACAAACCACTGGCCAGACTGACAAAAGAAAAACTGGAGAGGACACAAATAACCCAAATAAGAAATGAAATGGGGGACATTACAACAGACCCAACTGAAATAAAAAGGATCATAACAGAATATTATGAAAAACTATACTCCAACAAATTTGAAAACCTAGAGGAAATGGATAAATTTCTAGAAACATACTACCTACCCAAACTACAACAAAGTGATGTTGAAAATCTAAACAGACCCATAACAAGAGAAGAGATTGAAAAGATAGTAAAAAAACTCCCAACAAAAGAAAAGCCCTGGCCCAGATGGCTTCACTGGAGAATTCTACCACACATTCAGTACCAGTACTACTCAAGCTATTTCAGAGCATAGAAAAGGAAGCAACACTTCCAGATTCATTCTATGAAGCCAGCATAACCCTGATACCAAAACCACGCCACAAAAAAAGAAAATTACAGACCAATATCTCTCATGAATATAGATGCAAAAATTCTGAACAAAATTCTAGCCAATAGACTTCAGCATCATATTAAAAAAGTAATACACCGTGACCAACTAGGATTCAAACCAGGTATGCAAGGATGGTTCAACATTAGAAAATCAATCAACGTAATCCACCACAGAAATAAAATGAAAGAAAAGAATCACATGATCATCTCAATTGACGTAGAAAAGGCATTTGACAAAGTCCAACACCCATTCCTGATAAAAACTCTCAATAAAATAGGTATAGAAGGGAAATTTCTCAACATAATAAAGGGCATCTATGCAAAACCGACAGCCAACATCATTCTTTTTTTAAATTTTTTTTATTGTTGTAGTTAAATGAAGTTTACATTTCAAGTTAGTCTCCTATACAAAATTTTTATAAATACATTTTATGAAACCCTAATTGCTCACCCCATTCTGAGACAGCACACCCCTTTCTACCCCTGATTCCCCATGACCATTCAACTGGCTCCTGTCCCTCTCTGCCTTCCCATCTCACCTCCGGACAGAAGCTGCCCCTTTGGTCTCTTGTATCTACTTGACTAAGAGGCACACTCTTCACGAGTATCACTTTATGTTGCACAGTCCAGTCCAATCCCTGTCTGAAGAGTTGGCCTCGAAGTTGTTTTAGTTCTGGGCTGATAGAGAGTCCAGGGGCCATGCTTTCCGGGGTACCTCCAGTCTCAGTCAGACCATTAAGTCTGGTCTTCTTACTAGAATTTGAGTTCTGCACCCCATCCTTCTACTCCTCCATCAGGAACTCTGTTGTGTTCCCTGTCAGGACGGTCACTGGTGGTAGCCGGGCACCAACTAGTTCTTCTGGTCTCAGGCTGATGAAGTCTCTGGTTTTTGTGGCCCATTCTGTCTCTTGGGCTAATAGTTTCCTTGTGTCTTTGATGTTCTTCATTCTCCTTTACTCCAAGTGGTTGGGGCCAATTGATGCATCTTAGATGGCTGCTTGCAAGCTTTTAAGACCCCAGATGCCACTCACCAAAATACGATGCAGAACATTTTCTTAATAAGCTTTGTTATGCCAATTGACATAGATGTCCCCTGAAAGCATGGTCCTCAGACCCCCACCCCTGCTACTCTCTCACAGTATTTGATTGTATTCAGGAAACTTCTTAGCTTTGGTTTAGTCAAGTTATGCTGACTTCCCCTTGTAGTGTGTGCTGTCCTTCCCTTCGCCTAAGATGATTCTTATCTACTATCTAGTTAGTGAATAACCCTCACCCTCCCTCCCCACCCCTGTAAACATCAAAGAATGTTTTCTTCTGTGTTTAAACCTTTTCTTGAGTTCTTATAATAGTGGTCTTATAGTATTTGTTCTTCTGTGACTGATTAAATTCACTCAGCATAATGAGTTCCAGCTTTCACCACGTTAATACGATGTTTCACAGCTTCATCGTTGTTCTTTATCATTGCATAATATTCCATTCTGTGGATATACCGTAATTTGTTTATCCATTCGTCCACTAATGGGCACCTAGGTTGCTTCCATATTTTTGCTATTGTAAACAGTGCTGCAATGAACATAGGTGTGCATACATCTATTCGTCTGACGGCTCTTATTTCTCTAGTATATATTTCAAGGAGCGGGATAGCTGGATCATATAGTACTTCTATTTCTAGCTTTTTAAGGAAGCACAAAATCAATTTCCAAAGTGGTTGTACCATTTTACATTCCCACCAACAGTGTATGAGTTTTCCAGTCTCTCCACAACCTCTCCAACATTTATTATTTTGTGTTTTTTGGATTAATGGTAGCCTTGTTGGGGTGAGATATCTCATTGTAGTTTGGATCTGCATGTCTCTAATGGCTAATGATCATGAGCATTTCTTCATGTGTCTGTTAGCCGCTTGAATATCTTCTTTGGTGAAGTGCCTGTTCATATCCTTTGCCCATTTTTTTTATGCATAAGATTATTTATTAAGATTTTTTTTACTGTTGTACAAATATACATAACAAAACATTTGTAAATTCAAAATTTTTTACATGTGTAAATCAGTGACAATGATTATTCTTCATGTTGTGCAACAATTATCACTATCGTTTTCCAAATTACTCCACCATCATTTACATAAACTCTATGCCCCCTAAACTATAATTCCTCCTTTTCCAATTCCACCCACCCCTGGTAACCACTAATAAATTTAGATTTCTATATATTTGCCCATTTCATATAAGTGAGATCATACAGTATTTGTCCTTTTGTGACTGACTTATCTCACTCAGAATAATGTTTTCAAGCTTCATCCACATTGTGGTATGTATCAGGATTTCATTTATCTTTATGACTGAGTAATAGCCCATTGTTTGTACATACCACATTTTGTTTATCCACGCATCTGCTGATGGACATGTAGGTTGTATACACCGTTTGGCTATTGTGGATAGTGCTGCAATAAACATTGGTGTATTGCATGTTTGCTTTCAAATCTTTTGTGTATATACCTAGAAGTATGATTGCTGGGTCATTTGGTAGTTCTATGTTCAACTTTTTTATTTAATTTAATTTTATTTATTTATTTTTTTATGGTACTTCAGGTGAAGGTTTACAGAACAAATAGTTTCTCATGAAACAGAAGTACACGTGTTGTTTTATGACATTCGTTAACAACTCCAGAACATATCAACCCTCTAACTTCACAAATTTTTTTTTTTTTTTTTTTGGTGAAAATACACATAGCCAAAGATACACCATTTCAAAAATTTCTACATGCACAGTTCAGTGACATTAACTACGCTCTTCCAATTGTGCTGTTATTCTCACTTAAGATGAAGGCTTACAGAACAAAATAGTTTCTTATTTAACAGTTACTACAAATGTTGCCCTATGACAATGGTTAACAGTCTCTCAACACATCAACAATATCCTTACTCAACCTGGGGTTCACTATCACCAGCTTCCTTGTCCCCTTCTGCTTTCTGGCCCTTGTCACTGGACTCCTGTACATTGTTAGTCTCATTTGGTTTTACGGGGCTGTCCACTCCCAGGCTGAACAGTGAACCTCGGAGGTAACTTCACCACTGAGCTAAAGGGGTTTCTGGGGGCCATACTCTCGGGGTTTCTCCAGTCACCTTTAGGCCAGTAAATCTGGTCCTTTTTTTGTGAGTTAGAATTATGCTCTACATCCTTCCCCAGCTCTGTCCAGAACCCTCTGTTGTGATCCTAGTCAGAGCAGTCAGTGGTAGTAGCCGGGCACCATCTAGCTATACTGGACTCAGTCCGGTGGAGGCCTTGGTAGCTGTGGACAATTAGTCCTTTGGACTAATCTTTTCCTTGTATCCTGTTCTCTTCATTCTCCCTTGCTCCTGAAGCGATGAGACCAGTGGAGTATCTTAGACGGCCACTCACAGGCTTTTAAGACCCCAGACACTACTCACCAAGGTAGAATGTAGAGCATTGTCTTTATAATCTGTGTCATGCCAATTGAGCTAGATGTTCCCCGAGACCATGGTCCCCTGAGCCCTCCACCCAGCAATTCAGTCCCTCAGGGAGTTTGGATATGTCTATGGGGTTTCCATGACCTTTCCTTATACAAGTTGTGCTAGTTTCTCCTGTATTGTGTACTGCCTCACCCTTCACCCAAGATACCACTCACCTATTGTCTATTTAGTATTTCCCCCACCACCACTCCCATCTGTGGTAACCAACAAAGATTGTTACATTTTGTGCGTGAACTTTTTCATGGGTTTTTACAATAGAGGTCTCATCCAATATTTTTCCTTTTGTGATTGACTTATTTCACTCAGCATAATGTCCTCCAGTTTCATCCATGTTATGAGATGCTTCACAGATTCATTGTTGTTCTTTCTCGTTGCATAGTACTCCATTGTGTGTATGTACCAGAGTTTGTTTATCCATTCATCTATTGATGGGCATCTAGGTTGTTTCCATCATTTTGCTATTGTGAAGAGTGCTGCCATGAACATAGGTGTGCATATGTGTATTCGAGTGACGACTCTTACTTCTCTAGGATATATTCCTAGGAGTGGGATTGCTGGATCAAATGGTATGTCTATTTCTAGCTTTCTGTGGAAGCGCCATATCATTTTCCAAAATGGTTGTATCATTTTGCATTCCCACCAACAGTGCATAAGTGTTCTGATCTCCCCGCAGCCCCTCCAACATTTGTTATTTCCGGTGTTTTTGATTCTTGCCAGTAATGCCAAGGTGAGATGGTATCTCATTGTGGTTTTAATTTGCATTTCTCTAATGGCTAGTGATCGCAAGCATTTCTTCATGTGTCTGTTGGCCATTTGAATGTCTTCTTTGGTGAATGTCTGTTCATTTCCTTTGCCCATTTTTTAACAGGATTATTTGCCTTTTTCTTGTAGAGGTGTTGGATTTTCTTGTAGATTATGGAGATCAGACTTTTGTTTGACTTGTACTGTCCAAAAATTTTTTCCCAGTCTGTAGGTTCTCTTTTTACTCCTTTGGTGAAGTCTTTTGAAGAGCATAGGTGTTTGATTTTTAGAAGATCCCAGTTACTAGCTTATCTATTGGGTTTTGTGCGTTGATAGTTATGTTTTGTATCCTGTTAATGCCATGTATTAATGCCTGAAGTGTTGGTCCTATTTTTTCTCCTATGAACTTTATAGTTTTAGGCTTTATATTCAGGTCTGTGATCCATTTTGAAGTAGTTTTTGTATACGATGTGAGGTATGGGTCCTGTTTCATTTTTTTGCAGATGGATATCCAGTTTTGCCAGCACCATTTGTTAAAAAGACTGTTTTTTCCCCATTTGGTGGACTTTGGGCCCTTGTTGAAGATCAGGTGACCGTAGGTGGATGGATTTACATCTGGGTTCTCAATTCAGTTCCTTTGGTCAATGTATCTGTCATACCGGTACCAGGCTGTTTTGACTACTGTAGCTGTATAGTAGGTTCTGAAGTCAGGTAGTGTGAATCCTCCAACTTTATTCTTCTTCTTCAGTAGTGCTTTACTTATTTGGGGCTTCTTCCCTTTCCATATAAAGTTAATGATTAGTTTTTCCATCTCTTTGAAGAATGTTGTTGGTATTTGGATCGGGATTGCGTTGTATTTGTAAATTGCTTTGGGTAGAATTGTCATTTTCACAATGTTGAGTCTGCCTATCCATGAGCATGGTATGTTTTTCCATTTATGTAGATCCCTTTGGGTTTCTTGCAGTAGTGTTTTGTAGTTTTCTTTGTATAGGTCTTTTACATTCCTGGTCAGATTTATTCCTAAGTATTTTATCTTTTTAGGGGCTATTGAAAATGGTATTGATTTCCTGATCTCCTTTTCATCGTTCTCTTTACTGGTGTATAGGAATCCAACTGATTTTTGAATGTTTATCTTGTATCCTGCTACTCTGCTGAATCTTTCTATTAGTTCCAGTAGATTTCTTGTGGAGTCCTTAGGGTTTTCTATGCAAACAGGGACAGTTTAACTTCTTCATTTTACCAATTTGGATGCCTCTTTTTTTTTTTCTTGCCTTATTGCTCTAGTTAAAACTTCCAGCACAATGTTAATTAGGAGTGGTGATAAAGGGCATCCTTGTCTTGTTCCTGTTCTCAAGGGGAATGTTTTCAGCCTCTCTCCATTAAGAATGATGTTGGCCATTGGTTTTGCATAGATGTCCTTTATTATGTTGAGAAATTTCCCTTCTATACCTATTTTATTGAGAGTTTTTATCAGGAATGGGTGTTGGACTTTGTCAAATGCCTATTCTGCATCAATTGAGATGAGCATGTGATTCTTTTCTTTCCTTTCATTTCTGTGCTGGATTATGTTGATTGATTTTCTAATGTTGAACCATCCTTGCATACCTGGTATGAATCCTACTTGGTCGTGGTGTATTATTTTTTTGATATGATGCTGAAGTCTATTGGCTAGAATTTTGTTGAGAATTTTTTCATCTATATTCATGAGAGATATTGGTCTGTAATTTTCTTTTTTTGTGACATCTTTTCCTGGTTTTGGTATCAGCGTTATGCTGGCTTCATAGAATGAATTTGGAAGTGTTGCTTCCTCTTCTATGCTCTGAAATAGCTTGAGTAGTACTGGTACAAGGTCTTCTGTAAGTGTTTTGTAGAATTCTCCAGTGAAGACATATGGGCCGGGGCTTTTTTTGCTTGGGAATTTTTTTATACCTTTTCAATCTCTTCTCTTGTTACGGGTGTGTTCAGATTTTCAACATCACCTTCTTGTAGTTGGGTAGGCTGTGTGTTTCTAGAAATTTGTCCATTTCCTCTAGGTTTTCAAATTTGTTGGAATATAGTTTTACATAATATTCTGTTATGATCCTTTTTATTTCAGTTGGGTCTGTTGTAATGTCCCCCATTTCATTTCTTATTTGGGGTATTTGTGTCCTCTCCTGTTTCTCTTTTGTCAGTCTGGCCAGTGGTTTGTCGATTTTGTTGATTCTTTCAAAGAACCAACTTTTGGTTTTGTTAGTTTTTTCTATTGTTTTTCTGTTCTCTACTTCATTTATTTCTGCTCTGATCTTTACTATTTCCTTTCTTCTGGTGGTTGTGGGCTTTTTTTGCTGTTCTCTTTCTATTTGTTTGAGTTCTGTAGTTAATGTTTTGATTTTGTCCCTTTCTTCTTTTTTGATGTGTGCATCTATTGCTATAAATTGTCCTCTGAGGACTGCCTTTGCTGTGTCCCAAAGGTTTTGCTATGATGTGTTTTCATTCTCATTTGATTCTAGGAATTTTTTGATTCCATCTCTGATTTCTTCTATTACCCAGTGATGTGTAAGCAGGGTATTATTCAGTTTCCATGTAGTTGATTTTTTTTCCTTGCTGTTTCTAGTGTTAATTTCTACCTTGATGGCATTGTGGTCAGAGAAGATACTTTGAATTATCTCAACGTTTTGGATCTTGTGGAGGATTGCTCTGTGGCCTAAGATGTGGTCTATTCTGGAGAATGTTCCATGTGCATTGGAAAAGAATGTGTACTTTGCAGTGGTTGGATGGAGTGTTCTGTATATGTCTATGAATTCAAGTTGGCCGATTGTGCCCTTTAGGTCTTCTGTATCTTTGCCGAGTTTCTTCTTAGTTGTTCTGTCCTTTACTGAGAGTGGTGTGTTGAAGTCTCCTACTATTATTGTGGAACTGTCAATTTCTCTTTTCAGTGTTGTTAGAGTTTGTTTTATGTCTTTTGGAGCCCTGTCATTGGCTGTGTAGATGTTTATTATTGTTATGTCTTCATGATGGGTCGTCTCCTTAATCATTATATAGTGTCCTTCTTTGTCTTTTATGGTAGATTTTGTTTTAAAGTCTATTTTATCTGAGATTAGAATTGCCACTCCTGCTCTTTTTTGGTAGTTGTTAGCTTGACATATTTTTTTCCAACCTTTGACTTTTAATAAATTCACATCTTTGTTTCTAAGGTGTGTCTCTTGTAGACAGCATATTGATGGATCCTGTTTTCTTATGCATTCTGTCACTCTTCATCTCTTTGTGGGTGCATTGAGTCCATTTACATTCAGTGTAATTATTGATAGATGTGGGTTTGTTGCTGTCATTTTGTTGTGCTTTTTTTTGTGGTGCTGATGTTTTCTTTGTTCTTCTTACTCTCTTGTGCTGAGTTACTTTTGTTTGTGGATTTTTTTTTTTCATTTCTTTTGTTTTTTTAAGTTTTGTATTTGCTGAGACTTTGTTTTTCCTCTTTTTTTATGAGTATGTTTGTTAACTTTCTTTGTGATTACCATGAATTTTACCCTTATCTTTGTAAGTTTGAAGCAGTCTACCATTACTTGGTACCGCCTTGCCTTCCTCTCCATTAGAAGGTTCTATACCTATACCGTTTATTCCCTCTTTTATTGTTTTGATGTTGTTGTCATTTACTGATTAACTGCTCAGATTCCCTGTTGTATTTCTTTTGGTTTTGGATAGTCCTTGAGAGTTCATTACCTAGATTGGTATCTGGTTGGTACGATCCTGCATCCTAGGTTCTGCCTGTGAGCGGAAGCTGTTTGTCCTCAGATCGAAGAACTTGCTTTAATAATTTGGTAAGTTTGGTTTGACTTTTACATATTCCCTTAATTTCTGTTTATCTGGAAATAACATAATTTCACCATCAAATTTGCACGAGAGTTTTGCAGGATATATTTTTCTTGGCTAGTAATTTTCTTCTTCCAAGATTTTATATATGTCATCCCATTGCCTTCTTGCTTGCATGGTTTCTGCTGAATAATCTGAGCTTAGGCTTATTGTTTCTCTTCTGTATGTGACTTCTTGTTTTTCACACGCTTCTCTCAGGATTCTTTGTTTGTCGTTGGTTTTAGCAAGTGTGATTATGATATGCCTTTGTGATTTTCTTTTGGGGTCTCTTCTATATGGGGTTCGTTGAGCTTCTTGGATGGCCAGCTTTTCATCTTTCATGATATTGTGGAAGTTTTCTGTCAGCAGTTCCTGAATGATCCTCTCTGTCTTTTCTGTTTTCTCCCCCTGTTCTGGAATTCCAATCACTCACAGATTTTTGCTTTTGATTGTGTGCCACATAACTCTCAAGGTCTCTTCATTTTTCTTTGTTCTTTTTTCTGAGTTTTCCTGAAGCGGAGTTGTAGCCAAGTGTTTGTCTTCAATTCCACTGATCCTGTCTTCCACCATTTCAAATCTGCTTCTCAGCCCTTCTATGACATCGTCCATTTCTGAAATCTTGTTGTTTATCTTTTGGATTTCTAATTGTTGTCTTTGTGTATTTTCTAGTTGTGAGTTTATTTTGGCATTTTGTTCCTTCATTATTTTCCTTTATTCTTCCAATTTTGTCCGTACTTTCCATGAATTTGTCTATTTCTTCCTCATGTTTGTCAGCTTTTTGCCTCAGTTCTTGGAGAATTCTGAGTATTAGAGATTTGAATTCCCTATCAGGTAGTTCTAGTGCATTTTCTTCCAGAGGAGAGTCATCTGGTGTTTTATTTTGGACGCCTACTGGAACCATCCTGTCCTATTTTTGTAGATGTTTTGTTATTGTCTGCTGTCTTCAGGGCATTCAGTAGTTATTTTTCTTGTTTATTGATTGTAGATTTGTTTGTTATGTCCCTTTTTTAAAAAAAAATTTGATTATGTCAGAGCGGGCAGAATGTGTGTTGTTTGTTGTTTGCTCATCTGTGGGCACAATACTTTTCGCCTCCTTCTTCAACTGGCAGGGTCAGTCACTCAGATATGGTACGGCAGGACAGGTCTAGCTGAAGAGGAGTTACTGGGATGGGTTGTTTGTGGCACTTACTACGGCCACCATAGCAGGTCAGTAATCAGTCCTGGGCAGGTTCCAGTAGGCCATGCCTGTGCTGCTTGGTGGTGTGATGTCAAGCGCATGGTGCAGGTAGGCAGGATGCAGCGGGGGGATTGTTATGTGTGGAGCTAAGATGGATATGGGAGGGACGAGAGAGGAACAGGAGCCAAAAACATACAAACAAAAAAAAATGCTAGGGGAGCTTGCCTTTGGAGTGGAGAGATGAGAGACTGTGAAATGGAGAAAAACAGAAAGGGGAGGAGGAAGAAAAGAAAAGAATGAATAAATAAGAATCAGAAAGGTTAAAGAACCGCAAAGTTGCCAGGGATCCCACCAGTGCAGCTATGACGTCTGGGGAATTCGCTCTGAGGTGTTGCAGTACAGCCTGGCTAGAAGGCGTAGAGGTATACAACGCCAGGTATTCAGGGAGAAGAAAGAGAAGGAAGATATAGAGAGACAAGGAACTGAGCAATGAAGAAAGACAAAAAGGGAAAAAGAGGAAAAAGAAAACAAAACAAATTAAAGAAAAGAAAAGAAAAAGAAAGGCCCCAAAGAAACAGAAAAAAAAAAACCAACTTAAAAAGAAACGCACTCAGGGATCCCTCTGTACGTCTGTGGAAGCCGAAGGGGAGTCTCCCTGCCATGCAGCTCAGCCTGGCCAGAAAGGGCTCCCAACAGAAGAAATGGAAAAACAAACAAACAATTCAAAAGAAACAAACAAAAGCCCCGGGATCCCACCAGTGCAGCAGCCCAAACTGGGAAGGAGCTCCACACTCGAATGGAGCTCCGTAGCCCCTCAGGAAGAAGCAAAGATGGTGCACGGAGCCAGGTACTGGAGCTAAGGGGAGGGGAGGTGGCAAGAGGCAAGTAAGAAATCAAAAGAAGCAGAAAAAAGAAAGCAACACTAGCAGCCAACAAATGGCACTCAGAGAGCCAGCTAGTGCGGGCTGGTGTTTCTGGACAAGAGACTGTGTCCGTAGAAAGCAGAGGGGGCCGAGTGTGGGTGAAGAAGGGTAGAGAGTGGGAAAGCATATATCACAAATTACCAGAGCTCTGCAGCCCCTCAGGAAGAAGCAGAGGTGTCGTATGGAGCGAGGTACTCGAGCGAAAGGAGGGGGAGGTGGGGAGAGGCAAGGAAGAAATCAAAAGAAGCGTAAAAAAAGCAACACCAGCAGCCAACAAATGGCACTCAGAGAGCCACCCGTTCGGGTGTGTGGAATCCAAGCAGCCGCTGTTTCCCGGTCAAGATACTGTGGCCGTGGGAAGCAGAGGAGGCTGATTCGGGGTGAAGAAGGCTGGGGGGTGGGAAAGCATATATCGCCAGATACCGGTTGTTTTGTCTCCCGCTGGAAGCTCCGTGAGGCTGCTTTCTCATACCCCGTTTGCTGGTCTCCGATAGGAGTCCAAGATGGTGGATCCATGATGCGTTAGCTGTTAGGGGACCTCTGCATGAATCTCTCCTCGCTGTCCGTTCTCTGTCAGTTTTCTCACTCCATTTGGTGCTTGGCTGAGTTCTTTATCTCTTCGTTTGATGTTTTAGGGTTTCAGGATTGTTGTATTCTCTGTTCGGCTTAGTTTTTCGGATCTTTGCTCTGGAGGGACAGCGTGGTGCTTCTGCCTAGAGGGTCATTTTGCCAGAACTCTCTCTCCTTTGCCCATTTTTTAACTGAGTTATTTGTCTTTTTGTTGTTGAGGTTTTGCAGTATCTTGTTGATTTTAGAGATTAGACACTGATCGGATTTGTGATAGCTAAAAAATTTTTCCGTTTGTAGGTTGTCTTTTGACTCTTTTGGTTAAGTCTTTTGATGAGCATAAGTGTTTGTTTTTTAGGATCTCCCATTTATCTAGTCTGTCTTCTGGTGCTTGTGCATTGTTACTCATGGTTCATATTGTGTTTGTGCTATGTATTAGAGCTCCTAGCGTTGTCCCTATTTTTTCTTCCAAGATCTTTATCGTTTTTTTATTTTATATTTAAGTCTTTGATCCATTTTGAGTTAGTTTTTGTACATGATGTGAGGTATGGGTCTTGTTTATTTTTTGCAGATGGATATTCAGTTTTCCAGCACCATTTGTTAAAGAGATTGTCTTTTCCCCAATTAATGGACTGGGCCTTTGTCAAATATTAGCTGCTCATAGGTGGATGAGTTTATATCCGGATTCTCAACTCTGTTCCATTGGTCTATGTATCTGTTGTTGTACCAGTACCAGGCTGTTTTGACTACTGTGGCAATATAATAGGTCTTAAAATCAGGTAGTATAAGGCCTCCCACTTTGTTCTTCTTCTTGAGTAATGTTTTATTTATTCAAGGCCTCTTCCCTTTCCATGTGAAGTTGGTGATTTGTTTCTCCATCTCATTAAAAAATGCTGGTGAAATTTGGATCGTGATTGCATTGTATCTGTAGATTGCTTTGTTAGAATTGACATTTTCACTATATTGAGTCTACCTACCCATAAGTAAGGTATATTTTTCCACTTATATAGGTCTCTTGTAGTTTTTTGCATTAGTGTCTTGTAGTTTTCTCTGTATAGATCTTTAAATCCCTGGTTAGATTTATTCCTGAGTATTTTATCTTCTTTGGGGCTATTGTAAATGGTATTGTTTTGCTGATTTCCTCTTCAAGGTTCTCTTTGTTGGTGTAAAGGAATCCAGTTGATTTTTGTATGTTTATCTTGTATCCTGAAACTTTTCTGAAATCTTCTATTAGTTCCAGTAGTTTTCTTGTGGATTCTTTGGGGTTTTCTGTGTATAAAGTCATATCATCTGCAAATAGAGATACTTTGACTTCTTCCCTACTGATTTAGATGCGATTTATTTCTTCTTCTAGCCTAATTGCTCTGGCTAGGACCTCCAGCACAATGTTGAATAATAGTGGTGATAGAGGGCATCCTTGTCTGGTTCCTGTTCTCATGGGGAATGCTTTCAAAGTCTCTCCATTTAGGATGAAGTTGGCTGTTGGTTTGTATAAATGCCCTTAATTATATTGAGGAATTTCCCTTCTATTCCTATTTTATTGAGAGTTTTTATCATGAATGGGTGTTGAACTTTGTGGAATGCCTTTTCTGCATCGCTTGATAAGATCATGTGGTTCTTGTCTTTTGTTTTATTTATGTGATGGATTACATTGATTGTTTTTCTAATGTTGAACCATCCCTGCATACCTGGTATAAATCCCACTTGATCATGGTGAATTATTTTTTTGATATGTTGTTGAATTCTATTGGTTAGAATGTTGTTGAGGATTTTTGCATCAATGTTCCTGAGGGATGTTGGTCTGTAATTTTCTTTTTGTGGTTCTTTACCTGATTTTGGTATCAGGATTATGCTGCCTTCATATAATGAGTTTGGGAGTGTCCCATCCTTTTCTATGCTCTGAAATACCTTTAGTAGAAATGGTGTTATCTTTTCTCTGAATGTTTGGTAGAATTCTCCGGTGAAGCCATCCGGGCCAGGGCTTTTTTTTTTTTGTTGGAAGTTTTTAAATTACCTTTTCAATCTCTTCTTTTGTTATGGGTTTATTTAGTTGTTCTACCTCTGTTTGTGTTAATTTAGGTAGGTAGTGAGTTTCTAAAAAGTTGTCCATTTCCTCTAGATTTTCAAATTTGTCAGAGTACAATTGTTCATAGGAATCTGTTATGATTCTTTTAATTTCAGTTGGGTCTGTTATGATATCACCCATCTCATTTATTTTATGGGTTATCTGCTTCCTCTCCTGTTTTTGTTTTGTCACTTTGGCCAATAGTTTATCGATTTTGTTGATCTTTTCAAAGAACCAGCTTTTGGATTTGTTAACTCTTTCAATTGTTTTTCTGTTCTCTCTTTCATTTAATTCTGCTCTAATTCTTATTATTTCCTTCCTTCTGGCACCTGTGGGCTTCTTTTGCTGCTCTCTTTCTACTTGTTCCAGTTGTAGGGTTAATGTTTTGATTTTGGCCCTTTCTTGTTTTTGGATGTGTGCATTTATTGCTATAAACTGACCTCTAAGCACTGCTTTTGCTGTGTCCCAAAGGTTCTGGTAAGATGTGTTCTCATTCTGGTTCGATTCTATGAATTTTTTTATTCCATCCTTAATTTCTTCTATAACCCAGTAGTTTTTGAGCAAGGTGTTGTTCAGTTTCCATGTATTTTATTTTCTTTCCTTACTTTTTCTGTTGTTGATTTCTACTGTTTTGGCTTTATGGTCAGAAAAGATGATTCATAATATTTTGATGTTTTGGGTTTTGTTAAGGCTTGCTTTATGCCCTAACATGTGGTCTGTTCTGGAGAATGTTCTATGTGCGTTGGAAAAGAAAGTATAGTTGGCTGCTGTTGGGCAGAGTGTTCAGTATATGTCTGTGAGATCGAGTTGTTTGATTGTAGTATTTATCTCTCCCGTGTCTTTGTTGAGCTTCTTTCTGGATATTCTGTCCTTCACCGAAAGTGGCACATTGAAGTCTCCTACTACTATTGTGGAGCTGTCTATCTCACTTTTCAGAGCCATTAGAGTTTATGTATTTTGGAGCCCTGTTGTTGAGTGTGTAATAGTTATGTCCTCCTGGTGTATTGACCCTTTAATCATTATATAGTGCCCTTTCTTATCCTTTGTTGTGGATTCTACTTAAAGTCTATTTTATCAGAGATTAATACTGCCACTCTTGCTCTTTTCTGAGTGTTGTTTGCTTGATATGTTTTTTTCCATCCTTTGAGTTTTAGCCTGTTTGTGTCTTTAAGTCTAAGGTGCATCTCTTGTAGGCAGCATATAGATGGATCATGCTTTTTGTGTCCAATCTGCCACTCTTCATCTCTTTATTGGTGCATTAAGTCCGTTTACATTCAGCATAATTATTGATAGGTATGAGTTTAGTGCTGTCATCCTGATACCTCTTTCTGTGTGTTGTTCACAGTTTCTTTGTTCTCCTTAATTTTCTGTGCTGTGTCGTTTTTCTTTATGTATTTTTTTTTCATCTTTTTCATTGTTGTAGATTTTGTGTTTGCTCGGTTTTTATGTTTTTCTATGTTTTTATTTTGATTTGTAGGAGTGTTACATTCCTTTGTGGTTACTTTAATATTTACCCCTATTTTTCTAAGTTTATACCAGTCTTTTATTACTTTATATTGCCTTCACTTCCCCTCCATATGAAAAATCAATGTCTGCATTTTTAAGTCCCTCTTTTTTGTTTTAATGTGGTTCATGTTTACATATTGATATCTCTGTTTCCCTATTTTCAATGTTTTAGCTTTGATGTATTTTCGACTTCCCTGTCTGAGTCAATATCTGGTTGCTCTGTCCTGTGTTCTACTCTTGCGTTGTTATCTGGTGGTATTGATTATCTAACTGTAGGACGCCCTTTAGTATTTCATGTAATTTTGGCTTGGTTTTTGCAAATTCCCTGAACTTCTGTTTATCTGGAAATGCCCTAATTTTGCCATCATATTTGAGAGACAGTTTTGCTGGATATATAATTCTTGGCTGGCAGTTGTTTTCCTTCAAAGCTTTATATATGTCATCACATTGCCTTCTTGCCTGCATGGTTTCTGCTGAGTAGTCCAAGCTTATTCTAATTGACTGTCCTTTGTAGATGACTTTTCTTTTATCTCTAGCCACTCTTAAAATTTTCTCTCTAACTTTGGTTTTGGTAAGTTTGATTATAATATGTCTCGGTGACTTTCTTTTGGGATCTCCCTTATGTGGGGTCGGATGAGCATCTTGGATAGATATCTTCTCATCTTTCATGATATCAGGGAAGTTTTCTGTCAACAAATCTTCAACGATTTTCTCTGTGTTTTCTGTTATCCCCCCGTTTTGGTACTCCAATCACTTGTAGGTTATTTCTCTTGATAGAGTCCCACATGACTCTTAGAGTTTTTTCATTCTTTTTAATTCTTTTATCTGATTTTTCCTCAAATAAGTTGGCATTAAGTGCTTTATCTTCAATGTCATTAATTCTAACTTCTACTGTTTCAATTCTGCTCCTATGACTTCCTATTGAGTTGTCTAATTCTGAAATTTTATTGTTAATCTTCTGGATTTCTGATTGCTGTCTCTCTATGGATTCTTGCAGCCTATTAAAATTTTCATTATGTTCTTGAATAACTTTTGTACGTTCTGCTACTACTTTGTCAGTGTGTCCCTTGGGAGTTTCTGCATTTTGTAGAATTTCTTTTCTAATTTCTAGAAGAGTTCTATATATTAATCTTTGGTATTCTGCCTCTGGTAATTCCAAGAAATTGTCTTCCTCCAGAGAATTTATTGATTCTTTATTTTGGGAGCTTGCTGAAGCCATCTTGGGCTGCCTGTTTATGTGATTTGATATTGACTGTTGTCTCCGAGCCTTCAATAAGTTATTATAATTTTATATTTGTTTTGAGTCCTAGCTTCTTATTTTCTTTTGTTTTGATATGCCCCAATAGGCTGCTCGTGTGGGCTAGTTTGATTATTGGCACCTTTGAATCTCTAACAGCCTGTCACCCAGTAGTTAGTCCTGTAACTACGTATGTGCACACAAGAGTCCGTTAAATTTTCCTATATGGGTTCAGCTCAGGTGTCCAGACAGTCGGTCACCAAGTATGTGGTGCAGGCTCTCACCTACAGTCTTAGAGAGGCATGGGTGATTGGTGCAGGCACTGGTATCTGGCTGTGGTAGGGGATCACATGCTGAGCTAGGCAGGGTGCTGCTGGCTGTCCCTGAGAGTCTGAAAGGAAAGTGTGTCCCTATTCCCTAGGGCGAGTAGGTAGGTGAGTTTTGCAGTAGGACTATGAGCACCCCATTCTATAGGCTGTAAAGGCTCAAGGGCACCACTTTTTCTTGGACTCCTGTAGCAGGTGACTAGGTAGCTTAGGTGACACCACCAGTCCTCAAGCCCCTGTCACAGATCGGTAAAAGTGCCTACTTAGGGGGCGGGGCTGTTTCAAGGGTCATAAATCTGCGACTTCACAGCTGAAACAATTGAAGTTAAATTTCAGATGTTTGCCCTGTTGTACTGTGGTAGTGAGGGCTAACACTGTTGAGATGGTTCCCCACAAGTCTATACATGGGTGTAAGGCACTCAAAGTCTGCAGACCCCTTATACCTGTGCCTAGCAAAGGAGCTGTGCCAACCCTGATTTCCTGGCGTAGGGGAGCCAGTAGCTTATTTGTTCCCTCTCCAAGGCCAGGAGAATGGGTCAGGGTGCCTTTTAGGATCTACTTCCTGCCCAGGAGACCCCCAGTGCAGAGTGTGGAGTGAGGAGGTTTTTCCCAGATGGGCTTTTTAAAAAAAAAAAAAAAATCCCTGCGAAAGACTGTACGCACGTAGTTATCTTTGGCCACTTGGGAGCTGCTTTTCACTGGTTCGGAATGTCCAAGCAGAATCTCTGCTGCTGGATCTCTCTCCATGTGGAAACTGCTTCCCATGCGCACGCACAGCTTCTGCCTGCTTCACTGTGGACCCAGAGCAGATGAAGAGCTGCAGTCCTGCCACTGCCGCTCTGGCGCTGCTTGCTTCTTCCGAACCGCCTTCCTCTCCCCCTGCCACTCAATCCGATTCCTCAACTTTGCCTTGTTCAGGGCTCCTAGATATTCATATACTATCAAATCACTTGTTTTTCCAGGTCTTTGTTGCAAGAGGGATATAGGAAGCCATCTGACTACTCCACCATCTTGGCCCCACCTCTCCCAACATCATTCTTAATGGAGAGAGGCTGAAAACATTCCCCTTGAGAACAGGAACAAGACAAGGATTCCCTTTATCTCCACTCCTATTTAACATTCTGCTGCAAGTTCTAGCTGGAGTAATAAGGCAAGAAAAAGAAATAAAGGGCATCGAAATTGGTAATGAAGATGGTAAACTGTCCCTGTTTGTGGATGCTATGATACTATACGTAGAAAACCCTAAAAACTCCATGAGAAATCTACTGGAACTAATAGAAAGATTCAGCAGAGTAGCAGGATACAAGATAAACATACAAAAATCAGTTGGATTCCTATACACCAATAAAGAGAACGATGAAAAGGAAATTTGGAAAACAATACCATTTTCAATACCTCCTAAAAAAATAAAATACTTAGGAATAAATCTAACCAGGGATGTAAAAGACATACACAAAGAAAACTACAAAACACTACTGCAAGAAACCCAAAGGATCTACATAAATGGAAAAACATACCATGCTCATGGATAGGTAGACTCAACATTGTGAAAATAACAATTCTACCCAAAGAAATTTACAAATACAATGCAATCCCGATCCAAATACCAACAACATTCTTCAAAGAGATGGAAAAACTAATGATTAACTTTATATGGGAAGGGAAGAAGCCCCAAATAAGTAAAGCGCTATTGAAGAAGAAGAAGAAAGTTGGAGGACTCACACTACCTCACCTCAGAACCTACTATACAGCTACGGTAGTCAAAACAGCCTGGTACTGGTACAACGACAGATACATTGATCAATGGAACAGAATTGACAGCCCAGATGTAAATCCATCCACCTACAGTCACCTGATCTTCGACAGGGGCCCAAAGTCCATCAAATGGGGAAAAGACAGTCTTTTTAACAAATGGTGCTGGCAAAACTGGATATCCATCTGCAAAAAAATGAAACAGTTCCCATACCTCACACCATATAAAAAAACTACTTCAAAATGGATCAAAGACCTATATATAAAGCCAAAAACTATAAAGTTCATAGAAGAAAAAATAGGACCAACACTACAGGCCCTAATACATGGCATGAATAGGATGCAAATCATAACCATCAACACACAAACCCCAGAACATAAGCTAGATAACTGGGATCTTCTTAAAATCAAACACCTATGCTCTTCAAAAGACTTCACCAAAAGAGTAAAAAGAGAAGTTACAGACTGGGAAAAAAAATTTTAGACAGTACAAGTCAGACAAAGTTCTAATCTCCGTATTCTACAAGAAAATCCAACACTTCTACAACAAAAAGACAAATGATCCTATTAAAAAATGGGCAAAGAAAATGAACAGACACTTCACCATAGAAGACATTCAGATGGCCAACAGACACATGAGGAAATGCTCATGATTACTAGCCATTAGAGAAATATAAATGAAAACCACAATGAGATACCATGTCACCCAGGCATTACTGGCACGAACCAAAAACACTGGAAATAACAAATGTTGGAGGAGCCGCAGGGAGATTAGAACTCTTATGCACTGCTGGTGGGAATGCAAAATGATACAACCATTTTGGAAAATGATATGGCGTTTCCTTAGAAAGCTAGATATAGACATACCATTTGATCCAGCAATCCCTCCCCTAGGAATAGATCCTAGAGAAATAAGAGTCGTCACTCGAATAGATATATGCACACCTATGTTCATGGCAGCACTGTTCACAATAGGAAAAAGATGGAAACAACCTAGATGCCCCTCAACAGGTGAATGGATAAACAAACTATGGTACATACACACAATGGAGTACTATGCAATGATAAAGATCAATGATGAGTCTGTGAAGCATCTGATAACATGGATGAAACTGGAGGACATTATGCTGAGTGAAATAAGTCAATCACAAAAGGACAAATATTCTATGAGCCCTCGATTGTAAAAACTCATGAAAAAGTTTACACACAAAAAGCAACAATCTTTGTTGGTTATGAGGGATGGGAGGAGTTTGTGGGAGGATACTAAATAAGACAATAGATAAGTGGTAACTTTGGTGAAGGGTAAGACAGTACACAATATTGGGGAAGTTAGCACAACTTGTTCAGGGCAAGGTCATGGAAGCTCCATAGACACATCCAAACTCCCTGAGGGACTGAATTGCTGGGGAGAGGGCTGTGGGGACCATGGTCTCAGGGAACATCTAGCTCAATTGGCATAACACAGTTTATAAAGACAATGTTGTATATTCTGCCTTGGTGAGTAGCGCCTGGGGTCTTGAAAGTGTGTGAGCAGCCATCTAAGATACTCCACTGGTCTCACTCCTTTGGGAACAAGGGAGAATAAAGAGAACAGGATACAAGGAGAAGATTAGTCCAAAGGACTAATGGACCACAGCTACCAAGGCCTCCACCAGACTGAGTCCAGGAGAGCTATATGGCGCCCGGCTACCACCACTGACTGCTCTGACCAGGATCACAACAGAGGATCATGGACAGAGCTGGAGAAGGATGTAGAACAAAATTCTAACACACACAAAAAGAGCAGATTTACTGGCCTGACAGAGACTGGAGAAACCCTGAGAGTATGGCCCGCAGTCACCCTTTTAGTTCAGCGGTGAAGTCACTTCCGAGGTTCACTGTTCAGCTGGGGATTGGACAGCCCCATAAACAGGACTAGTGAGGCACAGCAGTCCAGGGACAAGGACTAGAAGGCAGAAGGGGACAGGAAAGCTGGTGATAGGGAACCCAAGGTCAAGTAAGGACAGTGTTGACATGTAGTGGAGTTGTTAACCATTGTCATAGGGCAACATGTGTAAAACTGTTTAATGAGAAACTCTTTCGTTCTGTAAACCTTCATCTAAAGTGAGAATAGCAGCATAACTGGAAGAACGTAATCAATGTCACTGAACTGTGCATGTACAAATTTTTGAAATGGTGTATCTTTGGCTGTGTATATTTTCACCTAAAAAATGTCGAGAAGGGAGAGGGTTGACATGTCATGGGGTTGTTAATGAATGTCATAAAACAATATGTGTACTGACTGTTTAATGAGAAACTATTTGTTGTAAACCTTCACCTGAAGTACAATAAAAAGTAAAAATAAAAAAAATTATATCTTTGCTTTTTAACACTTTAAAGAGGTCTTTTGCAACAAATTTGCCCAATGCAATGCATTGTTTAGTTTCTTGACCGCTGCTTCCATGGGTTGACCGCTGCTTCCATGGGCATTGATTGTGAATCCAAGTAAAATGAATTCCTTTGACAACTTCAGTCTTTTATCCGTTTATCATGATGTTTCTTATAGGTCCCGTTGTGAGGACTTTTGTTTTCTTTATGTTGAAGTGTAATCCATACTCAAGGCTGTGTTCTTTGATCTTCATCAGTAAGATCAGTAAGCCTCAAGTCCTCTTTGCTTTCAGCAAGCAAGGTTTCAACATCTGAATACCGCAGGTTGTTAATGAGTCTTCCTCCAATTCTGATGCCACATTCCTCTTCATATATTTCAGCTTCTCAGATTAAATAAATATGGTGAAATTATGGTGAAACAACCCTGATGCGCACCTTTCCTGATTTTAAACCATGCGGTATCCCCTTGTTCTGTTCTAATGACTGCTTTTTGGTCTATGTACAGATTTTGCATGAGCACAATTAAGTGTCCTGGAATTCCCATTCTTCGCAGTGTTATCCATAATTTGTCATGATCCACACAGTCGAATGCCTTGCAGAGTCAATAAAACACAGGTAAACATCTTTCTGGTATTCCCTGCTTTCAGCCAAGATCCATCTGACATCAGCTGTGATATCCCTTGTTCCATGTTCTCTTCTGAATCCAGCTTGAATTTCTGGCAGTTCCATGTTGATGTACTGCTGCAACCACTTTTGAATGATCTTCAGCAAAATTTTACTTGGGAATGATATTAACTGACGGGCCTTTAATACGGGAGGTGCTGTTTGATGGTTCTTGAAGGCATGTTTTAAATCCTTCTTGAGTAACCTTAAAGGCTAAATCCTGAGTGCTACTTAAAGAAAAGGTCAAATTGTACCCTTTGTTCATTGGTTGACACGTTATAGGCCACTGAGCAATGTAAGATTTTGTTATAGTAGGGTCATTTAGGACACTTGATTCTTTCCTAAATTCTTGAATTTAATAAATCAAGAGCTGTTCAGTCTTCCCCTTGCAAGTGGGACACCCACTGAGGAAGTCCCAACTGGCTAGAAATAGGCAGGACTGCATAGATCCCAACAATCAGTTTATTTAAATTGTTGGTTGTATTAGCCCAGGTTAAAAAAGCGTTTGTAGGAGAACAAATAGAAATGAAACCTAATGGTAGAATTAAGAAAATAAGCATATTAAAATAATTCATCTAAGTCATTTTTAATTTAACACATAGTCAGTTTTAAATCCCTAGTGGGGCTGTTTGCTTAAGAGGGAAGTGAGGCTTTTTCTCACTGGGGTGAATAAATCCATTTTATCCTTTCCAACTTGGTTGCACAAGGGTTAGTAAGTAGGACAAGATAGGGTCACTTCCAGGGAGGTTCTAAACCATGCTTCGAACCATTTCATTCAGTTTGAACCCCTGCTGAGAATTTGCATTTCCACCCCAGATATACTGAATCAGAATCTACATTTTAACAAGATCCCAGGTGATTCTTACGTATAATAAAAACTGTTGTACTAGTGGTTCTCAGAATTGGTCCCTAACCAGTAGCATAAGCATTGCCTAGGAACTTGTTAGAAATGCAAATTCTCAGCAGGGGTTCAAACATTTCAAAGCGCTGTTCTAAACTGCTTTTCAACTGATGGTCTCTTCCAGTAAACATACTCTCTAGGCAGGAGGTCTGTAGGGCCTGGGGGCCTAAAGCAGGCTCTTGTCTGTCGAAGGTTGCTTTGACCTGTGAAGACTAAACCTGAGTGTAGTGCATTAATGATTTACAATATTTAAGAAGATCTAGTTGAGCTATATATGGATCTATAATTTTAACATGAGGTAAAATCATAGGTCTTCCAGTAACAATCTCATAGGATGTGAGTTTATGTTTTCTGAAGGGAGTTGACTTTAAGTTCAGTAACACTAAAGGAAGGACTTTAGTCCAAGGCAGTTCTAAAGAACCGCTGTGTTTATTTATCTGATTATTCATAATTCTGTTTGTTCTACCAACCTAGAAGATTGAGGGTGGTAAGGGCCATGTAATCGTTGATGAATGGGAAAGACTCAGCATACTTCTTGAATTATTTGCCCAGTGAAGTGTGTCCCTCGATTATTATGCAATTCAGAAGGAACATCCCAACATGGAGTTACATTCTCTTAAGAGGTTTTTCGCTACAGAAGTGGCAGTTACTTTTCTGCAAGGAAAAGCTACTACTCAGTGAGAGAATATGCAGATCATTAGTAAAGCAAATTGATAACCCTGAGAAGGGGGCAATTGGATGAAATCCACTTGCCATACAAACATGGGCCCTGAAGGCTGCAGAAAATGTCCAGAGAGGGTATTTAAGTGTTTTCCAGGATTAAGCAACGGACTGGTGGCAAGCCTTGTAAACATCTGTAGTGGATTTCTGAAATTTACCCCACGAATAGTTTTGCATAATTTGTATCATTTTATCTATAGCACAGTGGCTAGCTTCATGTAATAGATGAAGCATTGGAAAATGTAAGGATGATGGAAGAACACTTCATTTATTTGGGCCAACCCATAACTCAGATGTTGGGTCTATTGTGCATCTTTCCTT
Source organism: Dugong dugon (assembly GCA_030035585.1). NCBI lineage: Eukaryota > Metazoa > Chordata > Mammalia > Sirenia > Dugongidae > Dugong > Dugong dugon. The sequence goes on from CM057462.1 coordinate 163,097,444, forward strand.
TGCCTATAAAGCTTTTTCTTAAGTTCTGCATTTTCTTGTTTGGTTATTAAATCATCCTTTGAAAACTGGGAAATTTCATTAAGTAGTAGCTCAGTTATTTCTGTCAATATAACTTTATTTGCACAAATTTGAGTAGCTGTCTTTTTGCCATATGATCTACAAAATGATTTCCTTCAATTTTTACAGAAGTAAACTCTTTTTGGTGGGCTTGTATTTTAATAATGGCAAGGCCTTTAGGTAATAATAATGCATCTAACAGTGCCTTAGTGCTAGCTATTTTTAATTTCAGTCCCAGCTGATGTTAAAAATCTTTTTTCTATAACGGTCCAATATCACGTAGAACTTTAGTCTCATATTTACTTTCCAAAATAACACTGGCTGCTAGGCCTTTAGCTAACATACAAGCTTGGATCAGAGCATATAGATCTGCTTGCTGGGCTGAGGTGGCTTTAGGAAGAGGTCCCATTTCTATTACTTTAGTTGGGAGGACTATGGCATAGCCAGCCTGAAATTTGGAGGAGTTTGGGGAAGGTTGAAGATATGACTCATCTACAAAAAAAATAAGATCAGGATTTTCTTAAAAGACTTTCTTATAAATCAAGCCTGGGAGTTAGTAACTGTTCAGTAAGATTCAGGCAGTTGTGCATCAGCTCAGATGAGTCCATGATAGGCAATGAAGTGGCTGGATTTAGGGCTCTGGCACACTGAATGTGAATGTGGGGAGAGGAAAGTAGAATAACTTCATAGGTAGCCATTTGACTGGTGGATATGTGCTGGGTTGCCTCAGAATTTAACGAAGTATTGATCCCATGGGGAATAAAAACGTTAAGATTATTTCCCCTTACTGTATCAGTAGTATTTTCTGTTAATTTTTCAGTGGCTGCAGTAGCTCACAAACAAGGGGGACAGGCATGAGCCACTGGATCTAGTTGCAAACTGTAATACTGTAAAGGTCTTTGCTGACCATTATGTTTTTGTGTTAGCACTCCAAGGGTAGTACCTTCTCTCTCATGAATGAACAGCGAGAAATCTAAATTATAATTGAGATATTCTAAAGCCAGAGTAGAGTGCAGAGCACATTTTAAATTATCAATAGCTTTATTCTCATCTGAACCTAGAATCAGGGGATCAGATGCATTTCCCTTTAATAATTTGTATAAGGGTTGAGCTATCAATGAAAAGTTTTGTATCTGTATCCAACAGTAGTCACATAACCCTAAAAATCCTCTTAATTGCCTCTTGGTTTTCAGAGGTGGGAAGTTAAGGATTGCTGTTTTCTGGCTGGGGTTTAATGTGACACCTTTGGGAAAAAGGTGACCCAAATATTTAACTTGAGTAGAGGCCAACCAGAGTTTTTCTTTAGAAGTTTTATGTCCCCTATGAGCTAAATGGGTAAGTAAATAAATGCTGTCAGAAATACAATCAGCTTGTTGTAGAGCAAAGAAAAGATCATTAATAAGCACTGATTTCTTAGGGAATTGCAGATGTTGTAAGTCTGCATCAAGAACCTGAGAAAAATAGCCAGGGGACTCAGTGAAACCTTAGGGCATGACAGTCTAAGTAAATTCATGATTGTTCTAAGTGAAAGCAAACAAATATTGACTATCTGGATGTACCAGGATGCGAAATAATGCATTGCATAAATCTGCTACTATAAAGTAAGTGGCTTCAACAGGTATGTTATCTAATAATAAATGGGGGTTAAGGACTACAGGGAACCTGGGTATCACTATTTGGTTTATTGCCTTTAAATCTTGAACAAATCTTCAACCTCAATTGTTAGGTTTTCACACCAGGAACACAGGAGTGTTACATGGACTGGTGCAGGGGATTATCAATCCTTTCTATAAGAAGTCCTCAAAAATGAGCTGTAACCCTTTTTAATTGCCTCAGGTTTAAGGGAACATTGAGGATTTTAGGCAGATCTTGAGTCAAATGGATTTGCACGTGAATGGGCTTGGCAGATCTGGAGCAGTGGTTAAGTGCTCAGCTGCTAACCAAAAGGTTGGCAGGTCAAACCCACCAGCCGTTCAGCCGGAAAAAGATCTGACAATCTGCTTCTGTGAAGATTTACAGCCTTGGAAACCCTGGGGGGCAGTTCTACTCTGTCCTATAGGGTCGCTATGAGTCGGAATTGACTCAACGGCAGTGGATTTCGTTAGGTTTTTTGGTTGTCTGTTGAATTGGTGGCCCATGGTGGGGGGTGGGGGGGAAGCACTTGGGCTAATAGGCCAGAAAATGCTTCTGAGATCTTTTTGGTCTTTGAATCATTATGCTGTAAGGCTTGAAATAAGTATAACTGTAAAAGAGATTCCTCAGAGTTGTCCTTGGAGGAAACATCAGGAAAGTTTAAAATAGTTTCCCCCTTTTCATGAAAGGTGATGGAATAATTTCATTTCACTAGAAAGTCTCATCCTAAAAGGCTAACAGGAGTGTCAGGGCAGAGTAAGAAAGAATGGAGATCGTTGATAGGTCCACGATTAATTTGAACAGGTTCATTACAATTTGAACTTGATTAGTTACTCCAACAATATTCATAGTTTGTTTACTCCAGTGCAGAGGATAATGAGTTGGGGGTATACAGCCAAAACAGTACAGTGTCTATAGAAATTTACAGGGTTCCTCATTAATTAAAAGAGTCCTTTTAGCCTGCTGATTAAGGAAAATAGCTGGTAACAGCCTCTGAGACTCCCCTGAGCTCCGTCATTGTGAATCACAATGCTTAGGAAAACTTACATCTGCTTCTGTAACTGTAGCTACCAGCCATTTGTTTTTCAGTTTAAAACATTCAGTTTTATGCAAATAAGGTATACAGAACCTGTGATGGTTGTGGTTATGTCAACTTGGCTGGGCCATGGTTCCCGGTATTGTATGGTTGTCCTCCATTTTATGTGTTGTGGATCCTGACCTCTACATGTTGATGAGGCAGGATTGGTGTGAGGTGTGTCTTGGGTCACAGCCTTGCAGGAGGGCATGACTCAAGCCCCACCTTTACTAAAGTTACGCCCTTCCCTGGGAGGCGGCCTGTATCTAAGCGAGGCGCTCTCTCTGCATCTGGATCCTGCATCCAGTTCATGATCAGTTGACCTCCCCAGAGGCCTGCTCTCTGACCTGCCAATTCTAGGATTTGCCAGCCTACACCTGACCCACAAATTTGGGACTTGCCAGCCTCCACAACCATGTGAGCCATTTCCTTTATATGGTTCCTGAGTTTTGTGAGATGTTGCAGCAAATTAAGGAATCCAAAGATGGGAAGGAGAATGCTGAGGGGAGAGGGAGTAGTTGATGTTAGAGATGATGGAGTGGTTCAGCAGCTTGGAAAAGCTTGACATTTGGGACATCTTTAACCTCCACCTCATAGGAACCAGCTTTGTGCTGATCCTTATAAAAGAAATCATTCGTTTAGGTCTGAACTAATCTAAAGGTTAGATTGGTCAACTCAGTAATGGGTACAGTTTCCCTATCTAATCTATGGTGTTTGACTAACACAGACAGTTCTGGGTGCAGGCTATTTAGAAACATTGAATTAAAAGCAATTCTGATTTCTAGTTATTTTCACATTTTGTTCCTGTGTTATTTTCTTGAATTCTTCCATTGTTTTGTCTGTCTTTTCCATGATTTTTTCCTGGTTTTTGTCTGTGTTTTCCTTCATCTCTTGGAGTGCACTGAATATTAGAGTTTTGAATTACCTATCACATAGTTCCAGTGCCTTTTCTTCTACCAGAAGATCATCTGGTGTTTTGTTTTGGATGCTTTCTGGAGCCATCCTGTCCTGTTTTTTAATATGTTTTGTATTGTCTGTCTTCGGGACATTCAGTAATTATTTTCTTCGTTTATTGATTGTAGATTTGTTTGTTTCATCCTGCTTTTTTGTTTTATTTGGTTATGTCTGGGCAGGCGGGCTGAGTGTTGTTTTCTTGTCTGTAGGCACGATACTTCTCACCACCTTGTCCAGGTGCACAGGGCTGGTTGCTCAGCTATGGTACAGCAGGGCAGGTCCAGCGGAGGGGGAGGGGTGGGGATGGGTAGTTCGTGGCATGTACTGAGGCCTACAGGTGAGGCTGGGGGGCAGTGCAGGGTGGGGTCTGGTGATCAACACCTGTGCCACTTGGGAGTGCAGTGTTCAGCACGTGGTGCGGATAGGCAGACGGGAAGGGGGAGGATGTGATGTGTGGAGCTAAGTGGGTGTGGGAAGGAGGAGAAAGAAGAGAGAGAAACAGAAGCCAATAAATAAATAAATAAACAGGTGCTGAGGGAGCCTGCTGTTGGAGTGACGTGGTCCCAGGGAAGCCATTTGCTGGTGACTTCTAGTCAGGTGATGTGGCACAGCCCATCAAGAAGGGGCAGAGATGGCATGCTGCTAGGTGGGTGAGAGAAAGGAAAGGAAGGAAGGGAGAGAGACATAAGAAACTAAAAAAAAAAAAAGGCACACACAGCCAGGTGGTCAGGAGAAAGTAAGGGAATGAAGGTAGAGAGAAACAAGAAAATGAGGAAAAAAATTTTTAAAATGCCCCAAGGGAGCCCAGTGGCTTGGTGGCATGGACTGGGGAAGCAGCTCCCCAGCTGAGTGGCACTGAACAGCCTGTCAAGAAGCAGAGATGGCACACAGCACCAGGTAGTCAAGAGAAAGGAAAGGAAGGAAGGTGAGAGAGAGAAGCCAAAAAAGTAACAACAAAAAAAATGGCACTGAAGGAGCCAGCTGGTGGGGGTGGGGCGTATCCAAGCAGCAAGGAGCTGGTGTTTCCCTGGCCGAGGGACTACAGCCTGCTGGAAAGTGATGGAGGCTGTGCAGAGAGAAGAAGTGTGGGGGGTGGAAAAGCGTGTATCCCTGGTTACTGGGTGCTCTCTCTCCTGCTGGGAGCTCTGTGAAGTTGCCTTCCTGTACTTCCTTTCTGCCATTCTTGGTGGCTGAGGGGTCCAAGATGGCGAATCCATGCCATGTTGGCTGGTAGGGGACCTCCACTTGTACCTCCCCTTGTTCTCTGTTCTCTGCCAGTTTCTGATTCCATTCGGTGCTTGGCTGAGTTCTTTATCCCTTCATTTGACACTTAGGGTTCCAGGACTGACATTTGTATCTGTTTTACCTACTTTGCTCTGGAGGGACAATGTGGTGCTTCTGTCTATAGCACCATGTTGGCCGAATTAAAAGCAGTTCTGGCTCCCGCTTTGGCAAGCATCAATCCAGGATGTTTTGCAGAAATTTTGGCTAAACAATTCTTATAAACACTTTCATCCTTTTATTGTTTATAACTTTGGACTTTTGCCCAGTCTGTTTTACTAGGAAACACCTTTGGAATAGCGTCCAGAAGCTGCTTAGCTTTGGCTCTTGCCTCAACCAGCAATTCAGAGCCAGAGGCAGTGGCTTTTATACTTAAAGATTTTTTCTGGGTCTTTCTAATCAGCCTCTTTCATCCGTAAGTGAGCCTCTCTTAGCCCAACTAACATATTTATAATTGATATAAATCAAATAATCCAGACTCATAGGTTTCAGTTAGGCTTTTTAATTCCTCTGTGAATTTCTGGGGATCCTCAAGGGGGTTAGGAAATTCTTTTATGATTGCGTGAAGTTCCACTTTAGACCAAGGAGAGAAAGTAACTTGGATAAGTTTGCTATCTTCCTCCAGTAATTTTATTTTAAAAGGCATCTGATATTGGGGTTTAGAAACTGGAGCTATTTCTACTAGGTTAGAAATGGGAGCAAAAGATTAAAGGGTTCAGAGTTAATATCAGCATACAGAATGGAAGGTCAGGGTAGAAAGGCAGAGATGGGGAAGGGGTAGCCATAGCAGAAACAGCAGGGGGAAACAGCAGGGAGAGAAGTTGTCGAGGAAGCCTTTGGCTCAGTTCCATTTAGAGAGCATTCCAAGGCTTTGTGTGCCTCCTTTAATTCTTTATTAGCTATTGTTAATTTAGAGACTGTATCTTTTAAAGGGGCCAATGTAGACTCTTGTTGTCGCTTATAAGTTTCTAAGTACCAATTAAAATATGCATACCATTGATTTTGTTTAATTTTAGATCCCCAAGATTCTAATTTACGGGGCAGAAAAACAAGCTTGTCCAAGGAGAAAACTCCCCATAATGGCCACTGATTCTCTAAACTGTCTTTGCTTAGAGTGTGCCAGAAAGACAAAACAAACACGATCCAGGCCCATAGGTCTTGCTAATGGGCTGAGCTGATGTGCCTGGGGCACATCCGAAGCTCCCTTAGAGTTTGCACTACCTATCGGGACAGCAGTTTCAAAAGTCAACAACTCAAGCACAAATTGAAAAATAAATCTTGGAGGGCTACTACGCAAAGCAGATCTTGGAATCCAAGAGGGGCTTTACCTGACCTGGTACTAAGCTAGTTTCTGATGAAATCTGAGGGTGTCGCAAAGGCTTCAGCACCCTAAGGATCCCTTATGACACCAGAAATGTTGAATAATTTCTAAGAGTTGAAACAAAGTTACAACAATGCTAGAGATGTATTAGTCGATCATACAGTTTATGAACTGGACAACATACAGCATGAGACTGGGTGTTGCACCTGAGATGAGGCAGGATGGGGTATTTATAGTCCAAGGAACACAGAAAGTTGGGGAAGCCCAAGGGCTTCACTGAATCTTTTGGATATTCATCAAAATGTCTCTTGAAATCCTTTCTTCCTCAGAATTGTGTTTGGCTAAGACAACGATGCAGGTCTGAGGGGTCAGTGCTTGCCAAGGCCAGTTTGTCTGGAACACAGAGCTATTCTAAGGGGGTTTGTTACACATAAACTTAAAAGAAACAAGCTAGCTATTATCTCTAAAGTTCAGGTTACTTATTATCTTAAACATTTGTCCTGTGAGACCAGGTAGCAGTCATGCTGTCCCGGACTTGGCATAAGTGACTCCATCTTGGTTTTAGCTTCCACAGACCAGAAGAACTAGATGGTACCCAGCTACCCTACTGACCATTTTGATCAGGGCCACAATAGGTGGACCCTGATAAAACAGGAGAAAAATGTGGAACAAAATTCAAATTCTTAAGAAGTCCAGACTTACTTGACCAGTTGAGACTAGCAGACTCCCTGAGACTATAGCCCTGAGATATTCTTTAAACCTTGAACCAAAACTATCCCGAGTTCACCTTTTAGCAAAATAACTGATTGGCACACAAAATTAAGGGTAGTATCTGTGAGTATGGTACTCCATTAAAAATCCATCTATATGAGACCAAAAGGTCAACAATTACTCTAAAGCTCAGATGAGAAGATAAGGGGGCAGGGAAACTAGAGTACTAAAAATGGAACAACCAGAATGCAGTTAAAGAGAATGCTGACACACTGAAAAATATAACTAATGTCACTGAACAATTTGTTTAGAAATTGTCAAATGGGAACGTAATTTGCTGTGTAAACTTTCACCAAAAACGTAATAAAATATTATTTAAAATAATAATAAAAAGGAAACTGGGGTGTTTATTGCTGATCAGTTACACATTATAAAAGGATTGTTAATCTGACAAATTTACATGCTGAAAGGTGACAATGAAAAAGAAGTACTGACCTTCAATTTACTTTTGAACTAAAGTAATCTCTAAATTAATAGATACTATGTCTATTTTAAGGTGCCATGGTGGTGCAGTGGTTAAATTGCTCGGCTGCTAACCAGAAGGTCGGTGGTTTGAACCCACCAGCTGCTCCACAGGAGAAAGATGTGGCAGTCTGCTTCCATAAAGATTTATAGCGTTAGAAACCCTAACGGGTCACTATGAGTTGGAACCGACTCGACTGCAGTGGCTTTGGTTTTTGGTATTTTTAGATCTATTTTAATAGATAATAAATCTTCAGTATCATAAAAGGATTAGAGGAGGAAGAGGACCTAAAATGTAATAACAATTCTGTATTTCTCAAAAGGCATTTCCACAGGTAAATCAGGCCAAATGGCAGGCAAGTGTCCAAATAGATACATGATTAAGAGAAAGTTGTAGTTCTCATATTTCTGGTTCTCTTATGTGTATTTATATTAGGAAACATAATAATTTCTTATGTTTTTCTTTCAGTTGTTCAAATTTATCCTGCTGTTAAGTACTAGGCAGCAATCCCAAAATTTATTAACATATTGCACAACAGCTCTTGATGAATATACACCCGGCTGGTGCTTTTAGTACCTTTCTTCATGGAATTCAGTGTGTCTGACAGCTGACACTTAGATAACTTCTTGGTGAGACAAGAACTACAAAACTTCTAAAAATGAGAAAGAATTGGCAGCAATGCTGAGACACAAACCCAAGTCCTTGCTTTCCATTTCGTTTGCTCTGTTTCAGAATTACACTGGATGATGTAAGAAAAATAAGCAGAATGCCCATATGCTTAGTTAATATCGACTCTAAATTAATACATATCAAAATAATCAAAGCACAAAGAAATAACAGCATTTAGGGTGTATTCGAGCAGTTAATCTATATGCATACAGGGAGACCTCTCCTTTTGAAAAATATGAGGGCTCAGTGTAGATTAGTTACAAGCTTTTAAGAAGAAAAGCGAGGACTACGAAGTAGAAGATTAACCAGTTGGCGAAATTTAGCATAATTGAATCATGCTCCTTTTCCTTCCTGGGGCTACCTGGTAGTCTTTGTGGCCTGGCCAGCTTCCATTCATTTGCACAATAAAGGTATCTCAATTACTCCAGAAACTCCAAAGGTTTAGAATTATCTTCTCTGGAAACAAAGGTGAAAGCCAGGTTACTTTGGGTAAAGTTAAATTCTTTGCAAGGTAAATTTCAAGCCAGTTAATGGTTAACAGATTTCACGAAGGAGGGTTTGCATGATTTTATGATCACTGTATCTCCACTGTGTCTCCTTTGTTCCTGTTTATCTGTTCTTAGGTATATTCCACATTTGTCAGTGACGTCTGTGAAATTTCCTATGCACTCAGAGGAATCTGTCAATCTGGGCCTCAGTTTCCTTTTTTTTTTTTAACATACATAAATGACCTCTTTGAATATTCATTACTTATAGTTCATTCAGGGAAAGGGATGAGGGCGGGAAAAGCAAGGGAGAAGGGAAGCAGATCAAATCATATTAGTAGGCCACACTACAACAGTTGGCAGCTACTTATCATACTTCTTAAGGTGAAGTCTTCTTGGATCCTGAATATGGAAAATTAGAGTTCAAAACAGAAAGGACAGCTAATTTAAAGTCCCAAGTTTCTCAACCAAGTTGAACCTATTGGCAGATGCTTGATGATTAGAATGACCTGTGAATGTAGAAAGTTGAAGGTAGTTTTTCTTCATTGAGAAATAAAGTTGTGTTGCTAGGGAAAATATCAGGTACACTAGGGAACGCAGGAGTCCCTGGGTGGTACAAAAGGTACCAACAGAAAAGTTGGAGGTTTGAGTCTATCCAGAGGCACCTGAGAAGAAAGGCCTGGTGATCTACTTCCAAATAATCAGCTATTGAAAACACTTCTACAGTTTTACTTTGATACACATGGGGTTGCCATGAGTTGGAGCTGACTCAGCAACTAGGAATTTGTGGTGGTGGTAGGGAACAGCAAATGAAACAAAGTGTCTGAAGTCTACCTCTTATTTCAGTTATATACAACTGCTATATGACTAAGGAGCCCTGGTGGCACAGTGGCTAAGAGCTTGGCTGCTAACCAAAAGGTCAGCAGTTCAAATCTAACAGCTGCTCCTTGGAAGCCCTATGGGGTAGTTCTGCTCTATCCTATAGGGTTGCTATGAGTCAGAATCAACTCTATGGCAACAGGCTTTTTGTTTATATGACCGTGATTTGTCATCTCTCAGGAAACATACATTTAGCTACAAGATTAAAAACAAACAAATTGAGTTTCTAATAGAAAACCAAATCCATTAGAAGCAGAGTTACATGGAGTCAGCCAGTTCTTACACAGATGCTGACTTATGCTCCCCCCCACAGTATTTGATAACCAACAACAAACATTTATGAAGCACCCCCCATATGTCAAGAACTCTGCTAAGGACATATACGGTGACTAAAAGAGTCCCTGAGCTCACTGTCTAAGGATTACTGGAAGGAAAAAGTGATGGGTCTTGAGAGGAAGGGAGGTGAGTCAATCTGAATGAAAAACTGGGGATTTCATTATAGGGAAAAACGAAAGAGGATTAATGCTATGGAAAGAAAAAGAAAAGTAGGATTTCTGGGCAATGTGACTGAGAATTTTTCAATTTCTTCAAGTTCTGAAGGTATTTAGAACTAGCTTCCCAGTGAAAGCAGGGGCAATGACAATGGGACAGCTAAAAATAGGCTATAATTATAGCAAAGAAAGCAACAGCCAGCATAACCTTGAACATTGTCACTTTTGAGGTCATACAGTTATTCCTTTCAACTACTCTTGTCATCATAGGCTTCCTGATACGATCTTCTGTAGTGAGAATAGCTTTTCGTGCTCCATCCCATTTTCCAGGGCCCTGTAGACGATAATGGATTGGAGTACAGGGTCCCAATAATAACTGTAATGCCAACTTGGGATCAGTGAAGGCCAAGGACAGCAGATTGGGCCTGACTCCCACCAGATCAGCAAGTTCTTCCATGGTATCTACATAGTCTCCCTGAATAGTATGGCGTTGACTCTCCACATACCTAAAGCAGAGGAGATAGAAGCAATCACTTATTAACAGTTTAATAAACCAATCACTCAATCAGTACTTGCAGAGTGCTTGCTATTGACTCAATATTGGGCTAAGAGCTATGGAAAAGAGAGAAAAAATATATTGTCTCTGTCCTCAATTAGCTTATAACCTAGTAAAGGAGATACACCTGATACACAGGAAGCAGAGGGGAATGTAAGACTCTTGGTAGTTTTAGACTGCAAAATAGAAAGAGGGGGTAGTTAAAAGAGGACTATAATAGCTAGGGCCTTGAAGGATGTGGAAGATACAGATATTCTGAGAACAAAGAGGAAGGTATTATATTTCAGGGGAACAGCAGAGGGAAGGAGTAAAGCAGGAATAAGTGTAGAACTGTTGTTAGTTGCCACTGAGTTCGGCTCCAACTCATGGTGACCTTGCGTATAACTGAACAAAATGTTGCCCATTCCTGCACCATCTTCATGATCATTGATATGTTTGAGCCCATTGTTGTGGCTATTGTGTCAATCCATCTCATGAAAGGTTTTCCCCATTTTCACTGATGCTCTGCTTTACCAATCATGATGTCCTTTTCTAGCGATTGGTCTTTCCTGATGGTAGGTCTAAAGTAAGCGAATCGAAGTCTCACCATCCTCACTTCTGTTTGTATTTCTTCTAAGACTGATAAGTATAGAATATGAGCAAGGAATATCTGTGGGCACTAGAAGAGGCATGTGTGGAAAGCAAGAATGAATATGGAGAGGCAGATCCAGTTACAGAGGACTCTGATGTTATCAGAAACAGACAACCAACCACAAAAAATCTTCTCTAAATCACTGTAAGTGTGGGATTCTTAATTTTTTTTTAATGAGGGCAGTGGTGGTGAGGTCCACAGAGCAAACTTCCCAGGGCCGAAGTTAATTTGGAATCCTGAGAGGAGGGGGGAAGATGATTTATCCCCAAAGAGGGAGTAGTCCTCCAGATGGAGCCATATGGAATGATTCCACCAAGTGCAGATTTGAACAGTAAAGAGGTCTCTTTAAGGGGGAAAAATGTGGTAACAGTGATAACTGTGATTACCTGTGCACAGGGAGTGGGATTTGGGGAGCTAAGTGGTAACTTTCATATTTAGCTTTCTATAATGAAAATAAAAAAAAGAATAGTGGGTCAGAAAGGCAATAAGAGAAAAGCCAAGTCAAGCTAATTGAGATTGGATAGGTTTACTAAAGGAATCAAAAAACAAGGATAGGAAAAAGATGATAGAAAATAAATTTGAGGGTAAAATTGGTTAAGATGGAATCCTAGATGGACCAATAGATGGCCAAGTAGGAATTTATTGAGATGGAACTAGAGTTTAGAAGAGAAGGTAAGACAAGAAAGAAATTGAGAGTCTTCATTTATGGATGTCATATTGGGTCAAGGGTTTGCAGGCATGCATTTATTTATCGTATAATAGAGGGTAAAGAGCTGCATTACTTGTGAAAAGTTTCACAGGAAGTTCACTAGAACCTGCATTGCACAGTTATTATGAGGATTAAATAAGCTCATGGCTATAAAACACATCACAATGTGTGTACATAATGGACCCTCAATAAAGGTTAAATTATATCCTTGGGGACTGCTTACAGTCAGAAGGTGGTTAGACAAAAATAAATCAAATGAAATAAAGGAGGCAAGTTGAAATAGGATAATTTAGTGCCAGGAAAGCAAGAGAAAAAACCACTGTATGAAGGAAGAGATGTTTAAAAATACCAAATAATAAAAAGAATGAAAATGAAGTTTGTCATGGATGACTTTCAAAAGAGTAGTTTCAGGAATAAAGATGGAAATTACAGTGTAGGGGGATTAAGAAGGAGCAAAGACTGAGAATTTAGAACATTTAATTTAGAATATTTAAGTTTGGCAGTGAAAGGAGGGAGGAAAATAGGAGAGGACCTGGAAAGGGTAACAAGGTTGAATAAAAACTTTCTTTCTCCGCCTTGCAGACAGAGGAGAGATTATTGATATAATCAATTGAAGAAAACCACCTCTTTGGGCCTGTAGTGATTGTGCCTCTCACTTTTCCACAAAAACTCAGGAATTTATCACTAACTCCCACTTTGTCCAAATAAAAATCATCTGGTGATTGAGTTCAAGTTCTGAAATTCAGATTGTGATTAATGTGTTCAGCCAAGTACTAAGCAGCTGGCTGATGTTATCCCCTTCCCCACTCATGTGGACTCTTCATTCCATGAGCCACTATGACTGAATGTGCTGTCACATGATGACAGCCAGCAAAGTGGCCACTGCTGAACAGATTTGTAAATCTACCTACAGATTCGTAATTCGATCATAATTTTGTATCACTCTTTCATTAATTTCATATCAGTGTTTCTTTCTCTGGCAGCTCCACTAGCACTTCAAGTAATCCTAGCAAAATAACATATCTGATTTTCTCTCCATGTGCTCTTTCTACTACTCGACTTTTCCTTTAGGACCTAAACATAGAATTTTAAACACTTTTCCTAAGCTTCTCCTTTTTTTTCCCATATATATTCAAAGCACTGCTACTGCTGCTATTTCACCATAACATTATCACAAATTATTTCATTTTCTTTCAGAATATAACCTAAATCCTTAACTAACATAAGGAAGCTAAATATAGTATAGTACAGTGGTTTTATTAAGCGATAGGTGAAAAATTAACGACGTATCTACCTGGGAGAGTTTCTTACCTTTTTTCTATTTCCTCTTGAGCCTTAGATATTTCTGCCATTATTTCACTTTGTGAAGGCAATGTCTTTAGCCCTAAAGACAAAAGTTAAAATTTTACGTATACAATGACCTCACTGGGAACAATAATTCTGTTAAAAATTACTATGCTATGGAGAATTCAGTGAAATACAGGATAGTTTTTTGTACTCAAGGAGTTTACAATTCACTCTATTCTGTTCTATTCTACTTTGTCTTTGGAAGATATTTCCCCTACTCTGCCTTCCAACCAGTACCTGCCTCCTCCTTAACATAGTCTTTCAAGTGGGAAATAAAATATGGGCATGTGGAAATGACAAATGCCTTTAAAAATATATGAAAAATGAAGAACAAAGTAAAGGGCAGTGGGATGGGCAAACACATCTGCACTTGTAATCACACAGAGTCTTTATAGCACAGAGAGAAGGAAGTAAAACTAAACTCTTAATCACATCTTATGCCTAAAGTCCTATGGAAGATAAGTCTCACCTACTAAACTTTTTTATTTGATGAGGTTGGAGTTTAAGGCCAAGAACAACTCATAATACCCAATCTTGACAGATAAATTTAATCACTGATACACAAACATTTCCAGCACTAGGAATTTAATACCAGAGACTTAGTCAGACAAAGATAGAATAGTAGTTAAGTCAATATAAAAAACGCTGAGCTGAAATAATTAGCCTTATGCCTAGATTTCTAGGCATTTTTTCATCTAGAAAATTTTAGCCACATCCCAACCCTAAGGTGGTACTCCATAAAGCTCTATAACATAGAATTTCAGAATGGGAATATACCTTACCTAATATAAGCCTTCTCTCTACAAATATTCTAGTCAAGTGGTTATCTCATTACTGCTTAAACTCCTCTGGTGATGGAGATCTTATTACCCTCTGAGGAGATGTTGCTAGAACATGTGGCTGTGGAAGCTAAAAACAACATGGAGTCATTAAGCCCAGCTGGAAGAGCATGGCTGCTACCTGGTTTCACACGGCAAAAGTTTAAGAGAATAAGTAACCTAACTCTTAGAAAGAGTAGTTAGTTTGTTTCTGTAGATTTGTGTATTATCAACAGTTTCTGTTCTTTAATTCCTGCATTCCAGAAAAACAGATGCCTGGTTATATAAAAGCCTGCTTGGTAGGCTCTGACCTCCCCACCCAAGACCTGCATCGTTTGTTTTCTTAGCCAAACACAATTCTGAGGGAGAAAGAATTTCAAGAGATATTTTAATAAATATCCAAAAGACTCATTGAAACCATTTGGACTTCCCTGGCTTTCTTTTTGCTTGGACTATAAATACCCCAAACAGCCTCATCTTAGGTACAATACCCAGTCACATGCTGTATGCTGTCCAATTCAAGAATTGTATGATTGACTAACACATCTCCAGCATTGTTTTAACTTTGTTTCGACTCTCAGAGATTATTCAACAAACATTATTATTATTTATAATCCTGGAGCCACAGAGTCTAATCTTAACAAATGACTACCCTTGAAACATTTAAAAACTGTCATAACTCCTTTAAACATTCCCATTATCAGACTAAACAGTACTAGTTCCCAATGTAACAGGTTGTACATTCTCTGCCAGTCCGATTGCCTTTCTCTGGGCACACTCTACTAACTATCCTGGTACATTCCTCTAAAAATATGGGACTCAGAAATTCAACACTCAAGAAATAGCCTTCTGGGTTTTGCCATGTGTTTTCTCATTTTAGCCATGGGAGTTATTACTTATGTTCATATATCAATGAGGAAACATTGACATACTTCATTTGAGATTAATCACAGGTCTCTTGAGATGCTCAACTAACACACTGTGAGAGGTGATTTCCAAATTATTGCTCATAGTAAAACCATAAATCTTCCTTCTATTAACTAGAAACATTATGGAAGAGGAGGTAGTTCTAGGCTGTGAGAGCTAATTCACCAAAAAAAAAAAAAAAAAATTAAGAAAGAAAAATCTATAGATATATATATACAATACCCTGTGGTGCAGTGCTCTCTAATTCATTAACACTGTTCTTGCAGTGTTTCCTTGTTTCGACATGTATTATTATTTCTCAACTCCCTCCTCCCTGTCTTGCTCCCCATCTTATATTCCCAATTTAAATTAATGGCAGTAGCATCTGAGTAGATTCTGTTTTCCCTGTCATCCCCAACATACATTCTGTCACCAAATCCTTTCCAATCTACCTGCTAAAGTTCATTTAAGTTTGTCTCCTATTCATTTAGATTGTCGTTACCTTAGTTTAATACCCTCATCATGTCTTAATTGTACTTTTACCGTAGGCTTTTAACTGACCTATTCCCATTTCACACCTCTGACACATCTTCTGAATTGCAAATCTGATCTGACTTCTTATCTCCCAGTTAAAACATTTCAGTGGTTCTCTATTGCCTACACTGAATGCAAACTTCTTGCAGGGCACCCAAGGATTTTCTTCATTTTGCCTCCATGAATATCTCTAGCTTCATTTTCCTTAATTCTTATGTTACCTTCCAGCATTCTGGACTACTTACAGTTCCTGAAACTTCATTTTTCTCTGACTTTGCATAAATATTATGGATTGTTTGTCTCCCTGTTATGGTCAGTATTTCATTGTCCTTTTGCCAAACTCTTACTCATCCTTTAAGATGTAGCTGAGGGTTGACCGATGAACTTCTCCAGTTCCTCTAGGGAGAACTAAACTAAACCAAACCCAACCCAACCCGTGGCTGTGGAGTCAATTCTGACTAGAGCGACACTGTAGGACAGAGTAAAAGCCTTATAGGGTTTCCAAGGCTGTAAATCTTTATGGAAGCAGACTGCCAAATCTTTCTCCCGCAGGGCGGCTAGTGGGTTCCAACCGCTGACCTTAGGGTTGGCAGCCAAGTGCTTTAACCTCTGCACCACCAGGGCTCATCTCTGAGGAGAATTAGGTGCTTATTTCTCACTGCTACCATAGCAGCACCTCTACATGGTTATTGGAGCACTTGTTTAGGATGTAGTAAATATCCGTTGAATGAATGAATACATTAAATGGTTACTTGTGTCTCTTCCTTGTTTGACTCTGAGCCCCATAACAACAAGGATTTGCATTTTGGTCATATTTTTATCTTCAGCGTCTAGTGCAGGCCTTGGCACATACTGAGGGGTCAATACATGTTAGCTGAAGAATGGTGAAGTTCAGAGATTTCCCAAAGGTTCCAAGACCAGGCAGGAAGGAAGAGAGCCTGAATTATAACTGTAGTAGGACTTTCAGTCGGCTGTCAGGTGTAAGGAGGGTTGGATATGTGTAATCCTGACTTTCTCGAATCCTAACTTGCTCCTGCATATATTAGTGTAAAGATAATGTTACAAGAGAAGAGAGTCGTGGCTGTCATTCTGCTCTTCCAGTTCAGTCAAGTCTTTTAATATGACTGGAAATTGGCTAATGTATTTCATAAGCTGAAACCCTCAGAGAAGGAGTTTCTATTGTAGAGTTTACCTCGGAACTAAACTGGCATTTTATTAAACAGACATTTATTAGGACTGGGCAACGTTTTGTTCTGTTATAAAGTCACCACGAGTCAGAGCCAACTATATGGCAATGAACAACAATGCACTAGGCACTGGTCTGTGCTTGGTTTACAAAGGTGAATAAACACGATTTCTTTATTTAAAGAGTTTTCAATATGCTACAAGGGGTAGGAGGAAATATGTGTAGGCTTTCTTTATACAAATAATGAGTAAAAGAAGGACATACCAAGCAGAGAGAAACAGAAGCAAAGGCACAGATGTGCAAGAGCACATGTTGTGTTTGCCAATCAGTGGTTAAGTCGTCCAGAGCATCTAGACTGTAGGATGTACAGTAAAGATTCGAGAAAGACAGGTCTGAAAGAGTAAGCTGTATCCAATTTGTGGAGGAACTTGAATAATATGCTAAGACATAATTATCCAGAGAGTTGATATAACTTGATTTGGTTTTCAAGGAAAGAAAGCTGCTGAATGCAAGTAGAACACTTGCAAGGTTCTTGAGAGGACTGTATGAGAGGCAAAGAAAAAAGAAAATAAGGTTTCAGTTAAGACAAGGAAGTAGGTTCAGTGTTCTAGAAAAGGGTGGAATATTTTCTTGACAAGAGAACTATGGTTCCGGAGAACAGAGTAAGAAGGCAAAATGGGGCTTGGCAGGGGAAGGATAGGCCAGGGAAGAGAACAGGCTGAGTTGGGAAGGTATGAAAGAATGGGAGAAACCAGCTAACCTTGAGGTTTTAAAACTTGGCACAGTAAAGGTAGATTTCAAGGATGAGAAAGGCAAGAATTTGAAGGTAGAAAAGAAGGCCATGGATAGAACAAAAAGCTCAGGGTTCCTGTTGGAATTTTGGTAAAGTTATAGAGATTCTTCTGAAGATTCCTACCTTCCAGATGTTAGAAGAAAGCTAGAGGAATTCACACTAGGCTTCTGCTAGTATAGGAATCTGGGCTCTTGGCCAATTGTTTAGGTACATTTCCCCTAGGATCCCCTAATCTCACAGCAGTAATGCAGACTCTTCCAAATATTCATTTTCCCTGTTCTGTTCAACAGTTCACTTGGTCTTGGAAAAGAGTTCCAGTTATTTAAGGTATACTAAGATACTGTGGCCTATTTTAATGCATCTTTATCCTCTTACTTAACTGACCCAGTTAAAAGATCCATTTAATATGACTAGAATTAAGCCAGTCTAATGGGTTATTTGCACTTGATTGGTAGTCCAGTGCTCTCAAGGAGTACATGATCTACTAAATAGGGCTGGAAGGGACCTTAAAAGTCATCTGGTTTCCCCCTGTTTTGAGGCTTGAATCTACTCCATACTTCCTTCCCAAATGTCCATCCAGCCATTTGGCATCCTTTTCCTATTTTGCTTGAATTCTTCACAATTTCAGAGGCAGCCTATTACATCTTGAAATGGGCACTGGCTGATAGAAAAAGAGGTGACGTTTTATTGAGGTGACGTTGCGTATCCCTCAAGGTTTCACTTCTTGATTCTGGTTCTGTCCTTTAATGCTAAAGCTACACTGAGCAAATCTCATCCTTCTTCCATGGGATATCCCTTGAAATATTTGAGGGGAACTCTCTCATGTCTCCACTGAAATTTATCTTCTCTAGGCAAAACATTTTCAAAGCCTTCAGTTGTACCTTAAAATGATGTTTTCAAATTCCTTAACCATTCTGGTCTCTCTTCTTTTAATGCACTCCAGTTTCACTTTTAAAACGTCTTTGGGTGTTGTCTAACCAGCTTAGAGAACACAGTTGTTTAGGACTATAATTTTTTAATGATGCTAGATACTGCTGACTCATATTGAGACTACTATCCCAAACCCCAAAGTCTTTTTCTCATGTACTCCTAGCTACCAAAACTGAAAAAAGAGATATATGAGGAGAAAGTGAGAATTCGAGAGGTTTTAGTCTTTTATATTCTAGACTAGCCTCCAACCATGCCTTAATTGTCTGAAATCAAGTCACATCATTTCTATATTTGAATTTCTTTATCTGTAATGAAAAAAAAAAAAGAAATTCTTTCGTTTCACAAATCTATATCACTTGTCTAATAAAATCTAAGAATCCCTGGGTGGTGCAAATGTTTAACGTGCCTGGCTTCTAACCAAAAGGTTGGAGGTTAGAGTTCACCCAGTATTGCCTTGGAAGAAAGGCATGGTGATCTACTTCTGAAAAATAAGCATTAAAAATTCTATGCAGCACAGTTCTACTTTGACACACATGAGGTCACTATGAGTTAGAGTCAACTCGATGGCAACTGGTTTTGGTCTAAAATCTGGATCGGAGATTCTAATCTGGAATGCACACTGAGGAGCATGTTTCTGAGAAGCATTTTTCTAAAAGTCCTATGCCCAGCCTCATCCTAGACTTAATCAAGTAAGCATCCCCAGAGATGGGGCCAAAGCATGCCTACCTGGAAAAAATTTCCCAGGTGGTACTAATGTATGGCTATGGTTATAAATGACTACTTTAGATTCACTCAAAAATTAATTTTGGAGCACTAACTTTGTGCCAGGCACTGTTATAATTATACATACTGTCTCTAGCTATTTAAAAGCACGTGCATAAACAGAACTAAACACACCACCAAGTTACTGGGTAATCAACTTGCATGGTCACTTACCTTTAAATACTTGTGTTGCCCAGCGTCCTTGGAGCTCTGAAATGGGCATAATGGCTCCCAAGGGCTGGATCAGGCCTATAATTGCAAGAGTTGGCTTCTCCAGGTTAGGAGGGAAGACTTTTTTATACAGGGATATCTTGTTTTTGACCACTTTGACAGAGTCATCAAGAAAAGGAAAGGAAAAGCTGTAGCCTGTGGCAAAAATAACAGCATCAATGTCATCCTCTCTGGAGCCATCTTCAAATATGGCAGCTGTCTCTGTGAATTCCTTCACATCTCCTTTCACTTTCACCAAGCCAGAAATTATATGATTTGGCAGGTCATCATTTATTGTTGGATGTTGACTCAGAGCTCTGTGAGTTTTGATAAGGACCAAGAGAAGGAGAAAAGAGAGAGATCATAAGAGAACAAAAATCAGTACCATTGAAAGTAAAATTCTGCTTTGGCAGAGGTAGTTAAACAATATTCCAGTGATCACCCCTTTGGTGTATCCATGAAATTTGAGAAAGATCTAGTTTATACAAGCTGGGCACAGGTCAGTATCTGAGAGCAGAGGCTGGACCCTGGATGGCATTAAAAGGAAGAGTGTTGGAGGAATGAAGGAAAAAAGGGCCTTATTTGAGGACTACATGTATAGTTTCTCAAGGAACAGTAATGTTCTCAGTGATAATGATAAAGCCACAGGCCAATAGCTTCTATCCACATATCAATTAGTCAACCAGAACTAGACTATCAGAATTCTGTTCAATCTCATTTCCAGTTGCAAAAGCCCAACAGCTAAATTTAGACCATCATTTTCCAAACTGTATAATAAATTACATGTGTATAGCAATCTACAGTTTATAAATTGCTTTTACACATATTAAGTTATTTGACTCTCACACAAACCACATGAAGGAGGCAGGACAGGTGTCATCATCCACGTTTTATAGATGAGGAAACTGAGGCCTAGAGAAGTTGAGTGATTTTCCCAGGGTTACACAGCCTAGGATTTTCGAATTTATATCAAAATGGATTTCTATGAATTTCATCAGGATACTTTAGGCCTGTTAAGTAGTATATCCTAGGGATACTATAGGAAAAGGATACCAAAAAATAAGGCAGAGTTTCCATTGTCTTGGATCTTTCTAAAAATCAGTCTGAATCCTTGGATCCTAAGGTCCCAGGCTTTCAGAATCCTCAGCCTATCACAACTGAACAGAGCTGGTCTAGCCTCAGGAACATGTTGTGTTTAAACAACTATTACTAGTTTGTTGCATTTAGTTGTACTTTGAATCTAAAACCTTTAGGCATAGATTCTGTTCCACATCCCAACCTCATGATTTCATCTTTCTCTCCAAATCTACCCCTTTTCACTACTACCAGTACCACCATCCACATAGTTGCTCAAGCCACAAAACATTTGAGTCATCAAGGCTTTTCTCTTTCTCCCCTTAACATCCACAGAATAGTCTTATCTACTCCCCATCGATACTACCTTTGCTTCGAAAACCCATTGCTGTCGAGTTGATTCTGACTCATAGAGACTCTAGGACAGAGAACTGCCCCACAGGGTTTCCAAGGAGCAGCTGGTAGATTTGAACTGCCGACCTTTTGGTTAGCAGCCGAGCTCTTAACCATTGCACCACCAGGGCTCCTACCTTGGCTTAGGTCCCCAGAATTTTTTTACCTGGACTATTAGAATTGTCTTTAGGGCCTCCTGCCCGTTCCCCTCCAATCTATATCTTCCACACCATTTTCAAACTGGTTGTTCTAGAAATGTATTTATTATTATGTCACTCACCTGCTTAAAAACTTTCAATGACTTTGTAGTACCTTCACTCAATAATTTTTTATTGAGCATAACATACAAAGGTTTTCACATACCTGCCTGATGAGCCTGGAGATGATGTATTCTTCAACCACTCTTTCACCCGTGCCACATAGTCTAACCATACCCAACTATGTGCAGGTCCAGGAGCATAACAATTTTTTTGCCACTCCAAGACTCTGTGCTTGTAATTGAGATGCTACTCTATGCGTTTGGCTATTTCCTATTACTCCATAAAGCCTCAATTTATTTTACAACCATCAAAGAAATAGATGCTAGAATAATTGTGCAAAAGGTTGTTGGTGAACCAAGTATCAAAGTATTACCCCACTGATGAATTTCAAAGTGAAAAATACCTTTTCAGTGGAGAAAACTGGTGGATACAATCTTACCTAAGTGATCAAATTTAATATCACTAATATAAGATGAACTGACATCATGTACCTTCCTGAAGTGATCCACTGAGAAGGGCACATCACCTTGGTAGTATTTGTGCCAAAAATATTTAGCCTGAATATGATCATGTAGAAGCAACCATGCAAGTCCAAACTGAGAGACATTCTGCAAAACAATTGGCTTGGGATTCTTCAAAAAAGTTCATGTCAAAAACAAAACCAAAAAACCAGCTGGGGAATTGTTCCAGATTAGGAGACTACAGAGATATGAAAACTAAATGCAAGTGATATTTGACAGGAACTTGGATTTTAAAAGAGCTATACAGAACATTACTAGTGCAACTGGGGAAATTTGAATATGGACAATATAACAGATAAAGATACTGAATCGATGTTAAATTTCCCAGATGTGATTAACTGTATTACAGTTATATAGGAGAATATCCAATAACCCTTTTCTTAGGTGATATATGCTGAAGTATTTTGGGTACAGTGTCTTAATGATTGCAGCTCACTCTCAAATGGCTCAGAAAAAAATATTATGTATGTATGTATCTATCTTCGGAGAAAGACAGAGAAAGCAAATATAGCAAAATGTTAACAATACATAAATCTAGGTAAAGGGTATATAGGTGTTCATTGTATTATTCTTGCCACTTTGTAGATTTGAACATTTCCAAAAATAAAAAGTTGGGAGAAAAAAAATCATTTAAAATCAACCTTTAGAAATTCTTTCACTTAACTTGGCTATGTGAGGACCCTTCCTTTATACCCTCACAGCACTCCATATGTTTCTATATTATACTTTGTTGTCTTTCTTCTCATTCAAGTATGTTAAGCTAACATCCATTTCTCGAGTCTGCCATTTACTAGTTGTGTGACCTTGGGCAAATCACGTAGCTTCTCTAAATACAAATAGTACCAACCTATATGGCTGTCGTGAAAATTAAATGAGATAATGAATGTAACTCATTTAGCACTGTGCTTGTCATACAGTAAGTCCTAAAAAGAGTAAGGTATTATTATTGGTATAAGTACTACTATTATCTTTTGTCTCTGTATTCTCATGCCCAATATAATGCCTGGCTCATAACAGGGGCTCAATGTTGGTTGGATGAATGAATGAATAAATGATATACTACCCTCTACTACCATTGTGTTGTTGTTGCTGGACATCATGTAAAAGGAACTGATAACCTGGGGAAATGAAAAAATGGTAAATGCCAAGAAGAATCACAGACCACAAACCTACAGGCCAGTAGATGTTGGACTTCTGTGGGGGACCAGGTAGGAATGATTTCAGATTCTGTGGATTTTCTTGATGTGTGGGTAGAGGTAGCTCTACTTTCAGCCTGTATGAACAGTCCTTATTCTTTCCCCTTGGCCATTACCTCCCCACTCCCACCCTGGGAACATACCTGTGTTTAGGCTTTAGGCCAAACATTTCATGGTCAAACCTTTGGTTCATCTTGTTTTCCAAAAGTGTATTTACTAATGACTGACCAACAATCTTCTTCTTAAAATAATTAAGTCTAGAAGAGAACAATACATCAAAAGGGTATCCATGATCCCCTACACGATTCAGGATCCAAGCCCCTCTCCTGGTGCTGAGGAAAACCTGGAACATAGGAAAAGAGTGTTTGCTTTTGCCACTCTCTGGCTTATAAACCTTCCAAAACACCCCATTTTCTTTTTTTTTTAATTTCCTCTATTTTTCTTCCCAAACACTATGCCTACAATTAAACTGGTGCTGTCACTGTCCCAGGGTATGTCTCACTCTGTTCCACCACTGCATTTCTGTTTAATGCCATTACATCTATCTGGAAATCCCTCTTTCCTCTTAATTCTCCATATCCTATTCATGCTCAAGATCCAGGTCAAGCCAGTCTTCTCCATCCATGAAGACTTCACTGACCATTCTGGCCTCCAACTTTATCTCCATATGCTGAACTTCTCTAGCAGTTACACCTATATAACTCATTTAAAACCATGGAGTGGTAAAGCTGCACACAACTGGAGATCATTTAATCCAAAATCCTCAATCTTTTTTGTCTTTGACATTGTCTATATTACTACAAACCTACTGCCATTGAGTTGATTCTGACTCACAGCAACCCTACAGGACAGAGTAGAACCACCCCATAGGATTTCCAAGGCTGTAAATCTTTACAAAGCAGACTGCCACATCTTTTTCCTGCAGAGCAGCTGGTGAGTTGGAACCGCTGACATTTTGGTTAGCAACCGAGTGCTTTAACCACTGTGCCACAAGGGCTCCTTATATTACTACAGCAAACTATTATTTATCCTTTATATTGATATTAAACTTGTTATGCTTTGATTTTCTGTTTCTCCAAACATATTTTCTCAAGAGTGGGAGGTATATCCTACACATCTTTTAATATCCCCAGCATATCATCACTTCCATTTATTCATTATCCATAAGTCACTGTGGTAGGCCCTTTATCTGTATCGTTATTTAATCAACATAACAACCTCTT
Source organism: Dugong dugon (assembly GCA_030035585.1). Lineage (NCBI taxonomy): Eukaryota > Metazoa > Chordata > Mammalia > Sirenia > Dugongidae > Dugong > Dugong dugon. The sequence goes on from CM057462.1 coordinate 163,121,571, forward strand.
GAGGAAGGTCGTATCTCCATTTTACAGATGAGAGGCATGGAGAGAATGAATAACTTGCCTGAGATCAAACAGCTAATAAGTTTCAGAGCTGAAGTTCCAACCTAGGTCTGACTGACTGCAAAGCCTGTGCCTACGAAACATTTCATTGATCACTTAGTGAAAAAAATTAAGATTGTTAGTAGAACAACAGGAAGCTAATCAGTCTTTCTGTGTTCTCTGATGGCTAAGGTCTATCTTCAGGGCAGATAAAAGTTTGATATTACCTGAGGTCAGTTACCTGGCAAAAGTACCACTTTCTCTATTTTACAAAGCTCTCTGGAAATACCTTCCAGAGTTGAAAGGTATTTAAGTACATTGCTTCACAGTCTTTTGTGGAGGCGCTGATGTAGAAAGATAAACTGTCTACAGAGGGATAAACCCTTACTTCACACATACATTCTCATTGATTATATAAGCTCTATCATAATTAAGCACTTTTACATGTAGAGTTGAAAGAGCATGCATATGCTTTTTAGTAATTAAATAATTTTGTGTGCTGACTATATAACTTCTGATGAGTAATGTAAGTGCTCAGAACTTCATTAAAAATGTTCCCTGTTTATGAAATAGCGACAGTAATACATAATCACAGGGAAGTTGTAAGAATTAAATAATATGTTTATAAAAAATGAGGCATGGGATTCTGGCAAAATGGCGCTAGAGGCAGAAGCACCACGCCGTCCATCCATAGCAAAGATCTGAAAAACTAAGTTGAACAGAGAATACAACAATCCTGAAACCCTAAAACATCAAATGAAGAGATAAAGAACACAGCCAAGCACCAAATGGAGTGAGAAAACTGACAGAGAACGGAAAGCGAGGAGAAATTCATGCAGAGGTCGCTCACCAGCTAACGCAGTGCAGATCCGCCATCTTGGACTCCTATCGGAGACCAGCAAATGGGGTATGAGAAAGCAGCCTCACGGAGAGTCCAGCGGGAGATAAGACAACCGGTAATTTGCAATATACGCTTTCCCACCCCCCATCCTTCTTCACCCCAACTCGGCCTCCCCTGCTTCCTGCGGCCACAATCTCTTGACCGGGAAACACTGGCTGCTTGGATTCCACACTCCCAAACAGGCGGCTCTCAGAGTGCCATTTGTTGGCTGCTGGTGTTGCTTTTTTCTGCTTCTTTTGATTTCTTCCTTGCCTCTTGCCACCACCCCCTCCTTTTGCTCGAGTACCTCTACCCGTGTGCCATCTTTGCTTCTTCCTGAGGGGCTGCAGAGCACTGGTAATTTGTGATATACGCTTTCCCACTCTCTACCCTTCTTCACCCACACTCGGCCCCCTCTGCTTCCCAAGGACACAGTCTCTTGTCCAGAAACACCAGTCCGCACTAGCTGGCTCTCTGAGTGCCATTTGTTGGCTGCTAGTGTTGCTTTTTTTCTGCTTCTTTTGATTTCTTCCTTGCCTCTTGCCACCACCCCTCCTTTCGCTCAAGTACCTGGTTCCGTGCGCCATCTTTGCTTCTTCCTGAGGGGCTGTGGAGCTCCATTCGAGTGTGGAGCTGCTTCCCGGTCTGGGCTGCCGTGCTGGTGGGATCCCGGGGCTTTTGTTTGTTTGTTTTGAACTGTTTGTTTTCTTTTCCTTTTCTTGAGTTGGGAGCCCTTTCTGGCCAGGTGGAGCTGCATGGCAAGGTGACTCCCCCTCGGCTTCCACAGACAGGCAGAGGGATCCATGAGGGCATTTCTTTTTTTGTTGGTTTTTTTTTTCTGTTTTCATGGGGGGCCTTTCTTGTTCCTTTTTTTTTTAATTTGTTTTGTTTTCTTTTCCCTTTTTTTTCCCTTTTTGTCTTTCTTCATTGCTCAGTTTCTCATCTCTCTATATCTTCCTTCTCTTTATGTTCCCTGAATACCTGGCATTGTATACCTCTACGCCTTCTAGCCAGGCTGTACTGCAACACCTGAGAGCAACTTCCCAAGACCTCATAGCTTCACTGGTGGGATCCCTGGGAACTTTGCGGTTCTTTAATCTTTCTGATATTTATTTATACATTCTTTTCTTTTCTTCCTCTTTCCCTTTCTGTTTTTCTCCATTTTATAGTCTCTCATCTCTCTACTCCAATAGCAAGTTCCCCTAGCATTCTTTTTTCTTTGTATGTTTTTGGCTCCTGTTCCTCTCTCCTCTCTCCCATATCCATCTTAGCTCCACACATAACAATCTCACCGCTGCATCCTGCCTACCTGCACCATGCGCTTGACATCACACCACCAAGCAGCACAGGCACGGCCTACTGGAACCTGCCCTGCACTGATTACTGACCCGCTCTGGTGGCTGTAGTAAGTGCCACAAACAACCCATCCCAGTAACTCCTCTTCAGCTAGACCGGCCCTGCCGTACCATATCTGAGTGACTGACCCTGCTAGTTGGAGAAGGAGGTGAAAAGTATTGTGCCCACAGATGAGCAAACAACAAACACAGTCTGCCCGCTCAGACATACTCAAATTTTTTTTTAAAAAAGGGACAAAACAAACAAATCTACAATCAATAAACAAGAAAAATAACTACTGAATGCCCCGAAAACAGCAGACAATATCAAAACATTTACAAAAACAGGACAGGATGGTTCCAGTAGGCATCCAAAATAAAACACCAGATGACTCTCCTCTGGAAGAAAATGCACTAGAACTACCTGATAGGGAATTCAAATCTCTAATACTCAGAATTCTCCAAGAGCTGAGACGAAAAGCTGACAAACATAAGGAAAAAATAGACAAATTCATGGAAAATACAGACAAAAAATTGGAAGAATTCAGGAAAATAATGCAGGAATAAAATGCCAAAATAAATTCACAACTAGAAATTATACAAAGACAACAATTAGAAATCAAAAAGATAAACAACAAGATTTCAGAAATGGACGGTGTCATAGAAGGGCTGAGAAGCGGATTTGAAAATGGTGAAAGACAGGATCAGTGGAATTGAAGACAAACACTTGGATACAACTCTGTTTCAGAAAAACTCAGAAAAAAGAACAAAGAAAAATGAAGAGACACTGAAAGTTATGTGGGACACAATCAAAAGCAAAAATTTTTGAGTGATTGGAATTCCAGAATGGGGAGAAAACAGAAAACACAGAGACGATCATTGAGGAACTGCTGACAGAAAAATTCCGCAATATCATGAAAGATGAAAAGCTGGCCATCCAAGGAGCTCAACGAACCCCATATAGAAGAGACCCCAAAAGAAAATCACCAAGGCATATCATAATCACACTCGCCAAAACCAAAGACAAACAAAGAATCCTGAGAGAAGCGTGTGAAAAACAAGAAGTCACATACAGGGGAGAAACAATAAGCCTAAGTTCAGATTATTCAGCAGAAACCATGCAGGCAAGAAGGCAACCTTGAAACAAAATAAAAAAAAACAAAAAAATAAAACAAAGGAAAAACATAAAGTCTCAGCAAAAACAAAACCTAAAAAAACAAAAGAAATGAAAAAAAAAATCTACAAACAAAAGTAACTCAACACAAGAGACTAAGAAGAACAAAGAAAACTTCAGCACCACAGAAAAAAAGCACTACAAAATGATAGCAGCAAACTCACATCTATCAATAATTACACTGAATGTAAATGGACTCAATGCACCCATAAAGAGATGGAGTGACAGAATGCATAAGAAAACAGGATCCACCAATATGCTGTCTACAAGAGACACACCATAGAAACAAAGATGTGAATTTATTAAAAGTCAAAGATTGGAAAAAAATATATCAAGCTAACAACTACCAAAAAAGAGCAGGAGTGGCAATTCTAATCTCAGATAAAACAGACTTTAAAACAAAATCTACCATAAAAGACAAAGAAGGACACTATATAATGAATAAGGGGATGATCCATCATGAAGACAACCATAATAAACATCTACGCATCCAATGACAGGGCTCCAAAATACATAAAACAAACTCTAACAACACTGAAAAGAGAAACTGACAGTTCCACAATAATAGTAGGAGACTTCAACACACCACTCTCAGTAAAGGACAGAACAACTAAGAAGAAACTCAGCAAAGATACAGAAGACCTAAAGGGCACAATCAGCCAACTTGACCTCATAGACATGTATAGAACACTCCATCCAACCGCTGCAAAGTACGCATTCTTTTCCAATGCACATGGAACGTTCTCCAGAATAGACCACATCTTAGGCCACAGAGCAATCCTCCACAAGATCCAAAACGTTGAGATAATTCAAAGTATCTTCTCTGACCACAATGCCATCAAGGTAGAAATTAACACTAGAAAGAGCAAGGAAAAGAAATCAACTACATGGAAACTGAATAATACCGTGCTTACACATCACTGGGTAATAGAAGAAATCAGAGATGGAATCAAAAAATTCCTAGAATCAAATGAGAATGAAAACACATCATAGCAAAACCTTTGGGACACAGCAAAGGCAGTCCTCAGAGGACAATTTATAGCAATAGATGCACATATCAAAAAAGAAGAAAGGGACAAAATCAAAACATTAACTACAGATCTCAAACAAATAGAAAGAGAACAGCAAAAAAAGCCCACAAACACCGGAAGAAAGGAAATAGTAAAGATCAGAGCAGAAATAAATGAAATAGAGAACAGAAAAACAATAGAAAGAATTAACAAAAGCAAAAATTGATTATTTGAAAGAATCAACAAAATCGACAAACCGCAGGCCAGATTGACAAAAGAAAAACAGGAGAGGACACAAATAACCCAAATAAGAAATGAAATAGGGGACATTACAACAGACCCAACTGAAATAAAAAGGAGTATAACAGAATATTATAAAAAACTATACTCCCAACAAATTTGAAAACCCAGAGGTAATGGATTAATTTCTATAAACACACAGCCTACCCAATCTATAACAAAGTGATGTTGAAAATCTGAACAGACCCATAACAGGAGAAAAGATTGAAAAGGTAATAAAAATACTCCCAAGCAAAAAAAGCCCTGGCCCAGATGGCTTCACTGGAGAATTCTACAAAACATTTACAGAAGAGCTTGTACCAGTACTACTCAAGCTATTTCAGAGCATAGAAGAGGAAGCAACACTTCCAAATTCATTCTATGAAGCCAGCATAACGCTGATACCAAAACCAGGCAAAGACATCAAAAAAAAAAGAAAATTACAGACCAATATCTCTCATGAATATAGATGAAAAAATTCTGAACAAAATTCTAGCCAATAGAATTCAGCATCATATCAAAAAAATAATACACCAAGACCAAGTAGGATTCATACCAGGTATGCAAGGATGGTTCAACATTAGAAAATCAATCAATGTAATCCACCACATAAATAAAAGGTAAGAAAAGAACCACATGATCATCTCAATTGACACAGAAAAGGCATTTGACAAAGTCCAACACCTATTCCTGATAAAAACTCTCAATAAAATAGGTATAGAAAGGAAATTTCTCAACATAATAATGGGTATCTATGCAAAATCAATGGCCAACATCATTCTTAATGGAGAGAGGCTGAAAACATTCCCCTTGAGAACAGGAACAAGACAAGGATGCCCTTTATCACCACTCCTAGTTAACATTGTGCTGGAAGTTTTAGCTAGAGCAATGAGGCAAGAAAAAGAAATAAAGGGCACCCAAATTGGTAATGAAGAAGTTAAACTGTCCCTGTTTGCAGATGATATGATACTATACATAGAAAACCCTGAAGACTCCACAAGAAATCTACTGGAACTAATAGAAAGATTCAGCAGAGTAGCAGGATACAAGATAAACATTCAAAAATCAGTTGGATTCCTATATACAAATAAGGAGAACGATGAAAAGGAAATCAGGAAAACAATACCTTTTTCAATAGCCCCTAAAAAGATAAAATACTTAGGAACAAATCTGACCAGGGATGTAAAAGACCTATACAAAGAAAACTACAAAACACTACTGCATGAAACCCAAAGGGATCTACATAAATGCAAAAACATACCATGCTCATGGATAGGCAGACTCAACATTGTGAAAATGACAATTCTACCCAAAGCAATTTACAAATACAATGCAATCCCGATCCAAATACCAACAACATTCTTCAAAGAGATGGAAAAACTAATCATTAACTTTATATGGAAAGGGAAGAAGCCCCAAATAAATAAAGCGCTATTGAAGAAGAAGAAGAAAGTTGGAGGGCTCACACTACCTCACCTCAGAACCTACTATACACCTACGGTAGTCAAAACAGCCTGGTACTGGTACAACGACAGATACATTGACCAATGGAACAGAATTGAGAACCCAGATGTAAATCCATCCACCTGTGGTCACCTGATCTTCGACAAGGGCCCAAAGTCCATCAAATGGGGAAAAGACAGTCTTTTTAACAAATGGTGCTGGCAAAACTGGATATCCATCTACAAAAAAATGAAACAGTTCCCATACCTCACACCATATAGAAAAACTACTTCAAAATGGATCAAAGACCTGAATATAACGCCTAAAACTATAAAGTTCATAGAAGAAAAAATAGGACCAACACTTCAGGCATTAATACATGGCATTAACAGGATACAAACCATAACCATCAATGCTCAAACCCCAACAGATAAGCTAGATAACTGGGATCTTGTAAAAATCAAACACCTATGCTCTTCAAAAGACTTCACTAAAAGAGTAAAAAGAGAACCTACAGACTGGGAAAAAATTTTTTGGACAGTACAAGTCAGACAAAGTTCTAATTTCCATAATCTACAAGAAAATCCAACACCTCTACAACAAAAAGACAAATAATCCTATTAAAAAATGGGCAAAGGAAATGAATAGACACTTCACCAAAGAAGACATTCAGATGGCCAACAGACACATGAGGAAATGCTCCTGATCATTAGCCATTAGAGAAATGCAAATTAAAACCACAATGATATACCATCTCACCCCAGCATTACTAGCATGAATCAAAAACACTGGAAATAACAAATGTTGGAGGGGCTGCGGGGAGATCGGAACTCTTATGCACTGCTGGTGGGAATGCGAAATGATACAACCATTTTGGAAAATGATATGGCGTTTCCTTAGAAAGCTAGATATAGACATACCATTTGATCCAGCAATCCCTCCCCTAGGAATAGATCCTAGAGAAATAAGAGTCGTCACTCGAATAGACATATGCACACCTATGTTCATGGCAGCATTGTTCATAATAGCAAAAGGATGGAAACAACCTAGATGCCCATCAACAGATGAATGGATAAACAAACTATGGTACATACACACAATGGAGTACTATGCAACGAGAAAGAACAACAATGATCTGTGAAGCATCTCATAGCATGGATGAAACTGGAGGACATTATGCTGAGTGAAATAAGTCAATCACAAAAGGACAAATATTGTATGAGATCTCTATTGTAAAAACCCATGAAAAAGTTCACACACAAAATGTAACAATCTTTTGGCTACCAGGGATGGGAGGGGTGGGGGGGAAATACTAAATTGGCAATAGATAAGTGGTATCTTGGGTGAAGGGTGAGATAGTACACGATACAGGGGAAACTAGCACAACTTGTACAAGAAAAGGTCATGGAAGCCCCATAGACACATCCCAACTCCCTGAGGGACTGAATTGCTGGGCAGAGGGCTGTGGGGACCATCATCTCGGGGAACATCTAGCTCAATTGGCATGACACAGCTTATAAAGACAATGCTCTACATTCTACCTTGGTAAGTAGTGTCTGGGGCCTTAAAAGCCTGTAAGCGGCCATCTCATCCCTTCGGGAGCAAGGGAGAATGAAGAGAACAGGATACAAGGAAAAGATTAGTGCGAAGGACTAACTGTTCACATCTACCAAGGCCTCCACCGGACTGAGTCCAGTATAGCTAGATGGTGCCTGGCTACCACCACTGGCTGCTCTGACCTGGATCACAAGAGAGGGTTCTGGACAGAGCTGGAGAAGGTTGTAGAGCATAATTCTAACTCACAAAAAAAAGACCAGATTTACTGGCCTAAAGGAGACTGGAGAAACCCTAAGAATATGGTCCCCAGACATCCTTTTAGCTCAGTGGTGAAGTTACCTCCAAGGTTCACTGGTCAGCCTGGGAGTGGACAGCCCCGTAAAACCAAATGAGACTAACGAGGTACAGGAGTTCAGTGATAGGGGCCAGAAGGCAGAAGGGGACAAGGAAGCTGGTGATAGGGAACCCAAGGATGAGTAAGGATATTGTTGATGTGTTGTGAGATTGTTAACTGTTGTCATAGGGCAACATTTGTAGTAACTGTTAAATAAGAAACTATTTCGTTCTGTAAGCCTTCATCTTAGGTGAGAATAACAGCACAATTGGAAGAGTGTAGTCAATGTCACTGAACTGTGCACGTAGAAATTTTTGAAATGGTGTATCTTTGGCTATGTGTATTTTCACCAAAAAAAAAGTTTGAGAAGTTAGAGGGTTGATATGTTGTGGGGTTGTTAACCAATGTCATAAAACAACGTGTGCACTACTGTTTCATGAGAAACTATTTGTTCTGTAAACCTTCACCTGAAGTTCAATTAAAAAAAAATATATTGTGGCACACTGTAAACACCTGATAAATGCATAATGGCTATCATACTTATTCTGAGTTTCTACCTATACTTTGTTTTAAGCAAGCAGAATATTTACAAACCTGGACTTATAAGAGAAAAATGTAAGGAAGAATGCTTTATGAGAAAAGAATGTTTTTTCTTCACAAAAGCATTATACCACAAGAAGTATACAAGCTTCCCTGACACATTGAAATTTAAAAGTGCATTTAAAAATTTTGATTTACAAACAACTTCTCAGAAATACAACTGAATACATAAAGCAAAATATTAGAACCCAGCAAATGAGTTTCTTCAGCTTGCATTAGTTGTGGAACATAATTCGCCTTCCCTGGAAACATAGTTTTGCTATGCATTTACCCAGGCATTCTCAGACATGGCTATCTCATCTCCACCTATTCTGGGTGCCTGTTTCTTTGGCAATCTGCAATTCCTCAGTGCGGGGAAGGTCCAGCTCCCTTTTAACTGACCATTTGACCAGACAATGGTGTCAAAGAAGGCTCACACCATGGGTCCCCATACTTCTTTCATAATGCCCACATGATTTTGCTCATCAATCATAATATTGCTAACTGAGGTCATGAGACCAATCCTTACATTTGCCATTGGCACTGACGGGTTATGTGCGGGTATCCATACACTCTGTGGGATTTACCTGCAGCTTCCTTGGTGATGCTTAGCTAGGTTGAGGCAAAGTAAATAATTCACTGATTCAAACCTGCTTGGCTGTGTGACTGATCTCCACAGCCAGATCGCCTCCAGAGTTTCCAATGCCAATTATAATGACTCTCTTTCCAGCGAAGGCCTCTGGGTTTTTATACTCTCGACTGTGGAAGTACTGTCCTTTGAACTTCTCAATCCCTGCAAGGTAAGGGTAAATAATCATTAGGTGATGGGTTATCTGATGGACATTATTTGTCAAATCACCCATTTTCTTCAGTTGGATATACAGAGTTTAAGCATATATTCTCCACTGTGTTCTCCCTTCACTCAGCTACTCTCTTGTCTTTCTGAATAGTTCTGCCTATTTTCTTTTCCCATAGCCTGAGCAGAACTTCATGATTTCCCTGTCAGAAATACTCTGCTTAACTCACTCAGGATCTCTTTCTTCTGTGGACTTGTAGTTAGGTGCCAACAAGTCAGTTCTGACTCATAGCGACCCAATATACAACAGAGCAAAACATTGCCTGGTCTTGCCCCATCCTCACAATTGTTGCTACGCTTGAACCCATTGTTGTAGCCACTGTATCAGCCCATCTCATTGATGGTCTTCCTCTTTTTCACTGACCCTCTACTTTGCCAACCATGATGTCCTTCTCCAAGCACTGGTCCCTCCTGAAAACATGTCCAAAGTACATGAGATGAAGCCTCACCGTTCTCACTTCTAAGGAGCATTCTGGCTTACTTCTTCCAAGACAGATTTGTTTGTTTCCTGGCAGACCACAGTATGTTCAGTAGTCTTCATCAACATAATTCAAAGGCATTAATTGTTCTTCATGCATATGAGGCAATTGAAAATATCATGGTTTGGGTCAGGCACACCTTAGTCCTCAAACAGACATCTTTGCTTTTTAACACTTTACAAGGTCTTTTGTAGCAGATTTGCCCAATACAGTACGTTGTTTGATTTCTTGACTGTTGCTTCCATGGGTGTTGATTGTGGATCCAAGTAAAGTGAAATCCTTGGCAACTTTAATCTTTTCTCCGTTTATCATGATGTTGCTTATTGGTCCAGTTGTGAGAATTTTTATTTTCTTTATATTGAGGTGTAATCCATACTGAGGGCTGTAGTCTTTGATCTTCATCAGTAAGTGCTTCAAGTCTTCTTCGCTTTCAGCAAGCAACGCTGTGTCATCTGCATATCACAGGTTGTTAATGAGTCTTTCACCAATCCTGATACCACATTCTTCTTCATGTAGTCCAGCTTCTCTGATTATTTGCTCAGCATACAGACTGAATAAGTTTGGTGAAAGAATACAACACTGATGCACACCTTTCCTGATTTAAAACCATACAGTATGTCCTTGTTCTGTTTGAACAACTGCCTCTTGGCCTATGTACAGGTTCTATGTGAGCACAATTAAGTGTTCTGGAATTCCCATTCTTTGGAATTTTATCCATAATTTCTTATGATCCACACAGTTGAATGCCTTTACATAGCAAACAGAACACAGGTAAACATCTTTCTGGTATTCTCTGCTTTCAGCCAAGATCCACCTGACATCAGCAATGACAGCCCTTTTTCCACATCCTCTTCTGAATCCAGCTTGAATTCCTCCAAGTTCCTTGTTGATGTACTGCTGCAACTGTTTTTGAATGATCTTCAGCAAATTTTACCTTCATGTGATATTAATGATATTGTTCAATAATTTCTGCATTCTGTTGGATCACCTTTCTTTGAAACGGGCACACGTATGGATCTCTTCCAATCAGTTGGCCAGGTAGATGTCTTCCAAATTTCTTGGCACAGACAAGTGAGCACGTTCAGCATTGCATCCATTTGTTGAAACATCTCAACTGGTATTCTGTCAATTCTTGGAGTCCTGTTTTTGGCCAATGCCTTCAGTGTAGCTTGGACTTCTTCCAACTCAAAATGAGAAGAAACATCTGCCAACATCCATTAATAGTTGGAACATGGAATGTATGAAGTACGAATGAAGGAAAATTGGCGGCTGTCAAGAATGAAATGGAACGCTTGAAGATTAATATCCTAGGCGTTAGTGAGCTGAAATGGACCAGTATTGGCAGTTTTGAATCAGACAATCATATGGTCTACTACGGTAGGAATGAAAAACTGAAGAGGAACATCACTGCATCCAGTGTCAAAAAGAACATTTCAAGATTTACTTTGAAGTACAATGCTGTCAGTGATAGGATAATATCCATATGCCTACAAGGAAGACCAGTTAATACAATTATTATTCAAATTTACACACCAACCACTAATGGCAAAGATGAAGAAATCGAAGATTTTTACCAACTTCTGCAATCTGAAACTGATCAAACATGCAATCAAGATGCATTGATAACTACTGGTGATTGGAATGGGAAAGCTGGAAACAAAGTAGAAGGATCAGTAGTGAAAATGTGGCCTTGGTGATGGAAACAATGCTGGAGATGTGCGATAGAATTTCGCCAAGACCAATGACATTTTCATTGCAAATACCTGTTTTCAACATCATAAATGGTAACTATACACATGGACCTCGTCAAATGGAATACACAGGAATCAAATCAACTATACCTGTGAAAAGAAACTATGGAGAAGCTCAATATCATCAGTAAGAACAAGGCCAGGGGCCTACTGTGGCATCAATTGCTCATATGCAAGTTCAAGCTGAAGTCCATGAGAGCCAAAGTACGATCTTGAGTATATCCCACCTGAATTTAGAGACCATCTCAAGAACAAATTTGACTCACTGAACACTAATAACCGAAGATCACAAGAGTTGTGCGATTACATCAAGGACATCATACATGAAGACAGCAAAAGGTCATTAATACTAATGGACCACAACTACCACAGCCTCCACCAGACTGAGTCCAACACAACTAGTTGGTGCCTGGCTACCACTACCGACTGCTCTGATAGGAATCACAACAGAAGGTCCCAGACAGAGCTGCAGAAAAATGTAGAACAAAATTCTAACTCAAACACACACACACACACACACACACACACACACACACACACACACAAAGACCAGATTTACTGGTCTGACAGAGACTAGAAAAACCCCGAGAGTATGGCTACCAGACTCCCTTTCAACCCATTACTGAAGTCACTCCCTGAGGTTCACCCTTCTGCCAAAGATTAGACAGGTCCATAAAACAAAACAAGGCTAAATGAGCATACCAGCCCAGGGGCAAGGATGAGAAGGCAGAAGGACAGGAAAGCTGGTAACGCGGAACCCAAGGTCGAGAAGGGGAGAGTGTTGACATGTCGTGGGGGTGGCAACCAATGTCACAAAACAATATGTGTATTAATTTTTAATGAAAAACTAATTTGCTCTGTAAAACCTCATCTAAAATGAAAAAAAAAAAAAAAGACCAGACTTACTGGTCTGACAGAGACTGGAGAAACCCCGAGGGTATGGCTCCTGGACTCTCTTTTAACTCAGTACTGAAGTCACTCCTGAGGTTCACCCTTCTGCCAAAGATTAGACAGGCCCATAAAACAAAATGAGACTAAATGGGCACACCAGCCCAGGGGCAAGGATGAGAAAGCAAGAGGGGACAGGAAAGCTGTTAATGGGGAACCCAAGTTCGAGAAGGGGAGAGTGTTGACATATCACAGGATTGGCAACCAATGTCACAAAACAGTATGTATGTTAACTGTTTAATGAGAAGCTACTTTGCTCTGTAGACCTTCATCTAAATCACAATTTTAAAAAAACGTCATTAAAAAGACAGGAAAGAAAGTAAAGACCCAAATGCATATCAGAAGAAACTCTGAAACTTGCTCTTGAAAGTAGAGTAGCTAAAGCAAATGGAAGAAATGATAAAGTAAAAGAGCTGAACAGAAGATTTCAAAGTGGCTTGAGAAGACAAAGTGAAATATTATAATGAAATGTGAAAAGACCTGGAGTTAGAAAACCAAAAGGGAAGAACGCACTCAGCATTTCTCAAGCTGAAACAACTGAAGAGAAAATTCGAGACCTGAGTTGCAATATTGAAGGATTCTATGGACAAAATACTGAATGATGCAGGAAGCATCAAAAACAGATGAAAGGAATACACAGAGTCACTGTACCAAAAAGAATTAGTCAACTGAAGGAAAAAGTCTGTGGACTTACAGACTCACAAATTGAAACTATCGCAGAATCTTTCATTCCCTTAAATGCGTATTCCCATTTCAATTTGAGTATATATTTATGTGCATATATATATATTTTCCAATATGACAAACCAGGACAAAGACTGTAATTACATTCTTTCTTCAAGCTTTCATATCTCCCATAAAAACCCAACATTTGTATTTGTTTCCTTGACTGTTAAAAAAATTCTCCATTCAAAATAAGTCAATCGCAAAAGGACAAATATAGTATGAGACCTCTATTGTAAAAATCCATGAAAAAGTTCGCACACAAAATGTAACAATCTTTGTTGGTTACCAGGGATGGAAGGGGTGGGGGGGAAATACTAAATAGGCAATAGATAAGTGGTATCTTGGGTGAAGGGTGAGACAGTACACAATACAGGGGAAACCAGCACAACTTGTATAAGGAAAGGTCATGGAAGCTCCATAGACACATCCAAACTCCCTGAGGGACTGAATTGCTGGGTGGAGGGCTGTGGGGATCATGGTCTCGGGGAACATCTAGCTCAACTGGCATAACACAGTTTATAATGACAATGTTCTACATTCTACCTTGGTGAGTAGCGTCTGGGGTCTTAAAAGCCTGTGAGGAGCCATCTAAGATACTCCACTGGTCTCATCCCTTCGGGAGCAAGGGAGAATGAAGAGAACAGGATACAAGGAAAAGATTAGTCCAAAGGACTAATGGACCACAGCTACCAAGGCCTCCACCAGACTGAGTCCAGCACAGCTAGAGGGTGCCCGGCTACTACAACTGACTGCTCTGACCAGGATCACAACAGAGGGTTCTGGACAGAGCTGGAGAAGGATGTAGAACAAAATTCTAACTCACAAAAAAAAAAAGACCAGATTTACTGGCCTAAAGGAGACTGGAGAAACCCCAAGAGTATGGCCCCCAGACACCCTTTTAGCTCAGTGGTGAAGTCATTTCCAAGGTTCACCGTTCAGCTGGGGAGTGGACAGCCCCATAAAACCAAATGGGACTAATGAGGCACAGCAGTCCAGGGACAATGTCCAGAAGGCAGAAGGGGACAGGGAAGCTGGTGATAGGGAACCCAAGGCTGAGTAAGGATAGTGTTAATGTGTTGTGAGGTTGTCATAGGGCAACATGTGTACTAACTGTTAAATGAGAAACTATTTTGTTCTGTAAGCCTTCATCTTACGTGAGAATAGCAACACAACTGGAAGAGGGTAGTCGATGTCACTGAACTGTGCATGTAGAAATTTTTGAAATGGTGTGCCTTTGGCTATGTATATTTTCACCAAAAAAAAAGGTTGAGAAGGGAGAGGGTTGACATGTTGTGGGGTTGTTAACCAATTTCATAAAACAATATGTGTACTACTGTTTCATGAGAAAATATTTGTTCTGTAATGCTTCACCTGACGTACAAAAAAAGAAAAAACAAAACAAAACAAAACAAAAATTCTCCATTCAACATAATGTTGATCAAAAACTTCATGTTTTTTCTTTTGATCCTTAGAAAAACTAATCTTCCTCTAAACTCCCGAAGTACTATTACCTCTACCCCCCAAAATTACAGTAATTCAAGTTATCCAAACACCAGGGGCACATACAGAATTAAGCATTATTTCATCCTAAGGTTGGGATCACTGAGACTGCAATACTCCTATTCTTCAGGGGTCAGGTCACAGACATGGTTCAAGGGGCCTCCTTCCTGGTAGCCTACTCACCAGGGAAGCTTTCCAGGGGTAGGTGAGCATTCGTATGATGGCCGGTGCAAACCATGACTCCATCAAAGACATTTACCTCCTTTTTCCCATCAGACTCAGTCAACACATCCCACTGGCCTGAAGTAGAGAAATCAGGCCTCTTCCTCACACTGTATACAGTGGTCTGAAAAGAAAAATAATAGCCAGAGAGGACTATAAGTAGCCTATACAGGAGACACCTTGCCTGACATGACTCTCCTTACAGAGTGTTACACAAAAGGCTGAGACCACAGGCATCATTACATCGTAGGGTCATGCAGGAAATATTTGACTTTTTTTTTTTTGGCTGCCATCAGAGTGAGAAAACTTCTATCAGGCAGGCTAAGTAAAACAGAGTTGTTAGGCTAATGCTGTATTCTCCTCCACTTCTTTTAAATATTGTATTGTGTTTTCGGTGATGTTTACACAGCAAATTAGGTTCCCTTTGACAATTTCTACACAAATTGTTCAGTGACATTAGTTACATTTTCCACAATGTGTCATGTTCTCTTTAATTGCATTCTGGTTGTTCTGTTTCCAGTACTCTAGTTTCCCTGTTCCCTTCCTTATCTTCTCATCTTTGCTTTAGAGTAATTGTTGACCTTTTGATCTCATATAGATGGTTTTTTAATTGAGCACCACACTCATGGATAATATCCTTTATTTTTGTGTTCCAATCTGTTATTTAAAAGATGACCTCAGGGGACAGTTATGGTTCAAGGTTTAAAGATTATCTCAGGGCGATAGTCTTAGGGAGTCCTCTAGTCTCAGCTCGTCCAGTAAGTCTGGACTTTTTAAGAATTTGAGTTCTGCTCCACATATTTCTCCAGTTCTGTTAGGGTCCATTTATTATGGCCCTGATTAGAACGGTCAGTAGTGTTAGGCAGGCACCTTCTAGTTCTTCTGGTCTCAGGACAGATGAAGCCGTGGCTTGTGTAGGCTATCAGCCCTTTAAACTAGTTTCTTCCCTGAGACTTTGGTTTCCTTCTTTCTCTTTTGCTCCTGACAAGTAGAGACCAATAGTTGTATCTTAGATGGCTGCTCGCATCTGCTCTGCTTCTAAAACCTATTGCTGTCAAGTCAATTCCAACTCATGGCAATCCCATGTGTTAAACACAGTAAAACTACTCCATAAGTGTTTTCTTTATGCAAGCAGATTGCTAAGCCTTTATTACAAGGTGATTTTGGGTTGATTCGAACCACCAATCTTTTTAGGTTAGTAATCGAGCACAAACACTTTGTGCCTCCCGGGGACCTCTGCTCCTAGAGGACTGCAAATTACTGCTTCTTGGAGCATGCCCTAGGGTACTGTGATACCTGAATAAAACCTGGGCTTCTTCTTTGCTTTTATGACACTCCATGCAGTAACCCCCCCTTCCCCCAGAGATCCTGGAACCCTCTGATGCCTTCTTCTGTCAAGTCCTGTTCTCACTGGCTAGCCTTAAACATGTGAATGAGCTATAGGGCTCCATTCCCGGGTGGAGCAGAAAAACATTTCAGTGTCTTCTATTTTACGTAAACAAACCACTCTTTGGCTTTCATAAATTCCTATTTTACAAATAACTATAAAGAGGTTGTGAGATGGGATAGTCAGTAGTATAATCTTTAGCTTAAAAAAATAAGATAATAAATAAACAAGGTTTACTCTATTCAGTCTAAGGAAATACCAAGAATATGCTCCTATGTGCCTGTAGAACCCTGTGACCATAACAGCTTGGTGGACTAATAGAGATACCTACCCCTGTATGCCCCAGCCATCCTGCATTACTTACAGTTTCTCTCTATCATGTTATTGCTTTTACATAGGCTGGTGCCTCTGCCTGGATCACCCTTTATTCTTGCTTCATTTAGCAGGCCCCATCTCTCCCTTTGGAGTCCTGGTGGTGCAGGGGTTAAGAGCTCGGCTGCTAACCAAAAGGTCAGCAGTTTGAATCTACCAGCTGCTCCTTGGAAACCCTACTAGGCAGTTCTACTCTGTCCCATAGAGTCGCTATGAGTTGGGATTGACTCCATGGCAACAGGTGTGGTTTTTTGGTTTTATTCCCCCTTTAGCACAGACATCACCTCCTCTAGGAATTCCCTGGTGCCTGATACCTCATGCCCCAATGGTTAAGAATCCCTCCTTTGAGCTATAATGTACAGATCTCTATGGCACTTATCACCCTCTCACTCTCTCTTTATTCTTCTGTTTCCCCAACTAGTCTGTGCTTGCTGGGTTTTTTTGTTTTTTTTTTAATCTTTGCATCAACACTGCTTAGTATGGTAATAAACTTGTTCTTATAAGTGTTGCTTAAACAAATGAAGAGAAGCAATACTGTGCTGTAAATGACTAACTTTGGAAGTTCTCACTGGATACTACCATTTTGTTATTGTTAAAGCAACAAGAGAAGGCATTATTTAGCAGAATGATCTGAAGGCAGGAAATCTGGACTTTTTACCAGCTGTCATAAATATCTGCCCTTTTAAGACATGGTTAAGAATTACAGAAAAACCACAGGAGACTGTTGAGCAGGAAGGAACCACTGAAACGATCTAGCATAATCATCTTGTTTTACAAACAAGGCAGTTAAGAGAAATAGAAGTTGAGGAACTTACTTGTCTGAGGTCACAAGTTAATTAGTGGTGAAGCAAAGACCAGCACTCATGTCTTTGTTCCCAGGTTCAATGTTCTTCCCTTTATACCAGAGTTATCTTACTTGCTTCCTCAATAACCTCCAAGAAGTACTTCACTGGGTTGTTGTGGTGATCATATAAAATAATACATTGGAAAGCACTTTGAGAAAGTGCTGAGCAGTAGCAGACAAGCAGTGGGGCCAGAAAGTTTTAAAATTCCCTCTGTAATAGGGCAAAAAACTTCCCCTCACCTCATGTTTTATTGAAATCAAATTGTGTAAAATGAAGACAACGAAAGCATTCTGGCAGGTGGCTTACTGGATCTGCAGCCAAAATATATGGAAGGAAAACTTTTCCATGAACATTCTTCAGACACGGAGGGGACAAAGAATAGTTTTTGTCTGGGTAGGATAGATACATAGCCTATCAAGTAAATCTTTAAATGCAACACTTGTAAATGAAACCATGTTACTCATTTATTTGACAAAAACTTCAACCACAAAGATATCCACAAAATTCCCTACCTTGAATCGAATATACTTTAGAAGGTCAAATTCTTTGGCATACATCCTGAAGTACTCCAGGACCTGGGAGTTGTGCATGAAGTTGGGATAATGATCTGGGATGGGATAGTCACTGAAGCACATCATCTCCTTGGAAGTATTGATGATCACTGATTGGTAAATACTGGCCCTTCCTTCTTCAGGATTCTCCTGCAGTAAATAAGAAGCATTCATAGCAATTTTGGAATCAACTTTACAGTTTATAAATAGTCAATAAACATTTGAAAAAGTATTTTGAAAGAAATGCAATTAAACTACACATACACATACACAGTGTTGGATATGAGTCATACCCACTGCCACTGAGTTGATTCCAACTCACAGCAACACTATAGGACAGAGTAGAACTGCCTGATGGGGTTTCTGAGGCTGTAAATCTTTATGGAAGCAGATTGTGACATCTTTCTCCTGTGGAGCAGCTGGTAGGTTCGAACCACTGACCTTTCAGTTAGCAGCTGAGTGCTTTAACCACTGTGCCACCAGGGCTCCATGAGCCATACCTCCCAGTATTTACACCCTTGTGTAGTCCCTCCCCCTTGAATCTGAGTTGGCTTTGTCACTTGCTTTTGACTAACAGTATGCAGTTGAAATGACCCTGCACGACTTCGTAGACTAAGTCATAAGTAGCTTTGTAGCTTCTGCATAGGTCTCTTGGAAAGCTTACTGTGATGGAAGTCAGCAACTATGTAAGAAATCCAACCACCCTGAGACCTCTACACTGTGAGGAAGCCTCAATTAGAGACATGGAAAGAATGCTGGGGATAAAGAGAGATGTGGACAGCTCCCAGGAATTCTAGCTATCCCAGCTGAGTTCCAGACATGTGAGCAAAGGGGCCATATCAGATGTCCAGGCCGACTTGTCATATGATTGCAACCACATGAGACTTCAAGTGAGAACTGCCTAGCTAAGTAAGTCTTTTAAATATTTTCATATATTTAAATGTGTATAATTTAAATATGTAAATTATACATGTATATTATAGTTATATTAATAACCAATTGTATATAATTTTAAAATATTTAATCTACATTATAAACATATTACGATATAATATATAATTAAATATAAAGAATATTTTAAAAGACTAGTACTCAGTATTATTAAAAATGAGGTAAATGGGAGTTTTTACTAGAAAGAGTGTAAGTTAGTACAAAGTTTTCTGGAAAGAATGTCACAATATATATGAAACCCCTTGAAACTTACCTAGCCTTTGAATCATTAATTTACTTCTAGGCAATTATACTAAAGACATTCATATTAATGAAACAAAGGTTTACATTAAAGGATGTTAATTACAGCCTTATTTACAATATAGAAAGGAAACAAGCTAAATGCCCAACAAATTACACTGAAACTTGAGAACCTCTGCTCTAGGTCCTTGCTACCTGAAGTATGGTCTGTGGACCAGCAGCAGGGGTTAAAAATGCAGACTGTCAGGTCCCACCCCACTCTTACTGAATCAGAATATGCATTTTTAGCAAAATCCCCAAGTGATTCAGAGGAACATGAAAGCTGAGAAGCATTGCTCCAGATGAGAGTAATCTCCAATTCAGTGTCCTCTCCCCGACACCAAAACTTTGCTTCCTCAAAAACTTCCCAATAACTACCTCAAGGGGTTGTTGTGATGATCACATTAAAAAAATGCAATATCTATCAAGCCTATTATTTTGTCAATGAGATGTCACAAATAACAATTTTTCAAGTCTATTGGATTTTTAAAAATTGTTCTGATTATGGAAAATCACCTTAACCAATTTGATCCCCCTTTCCCTTCCAGAAATCAACAGATATTGATTGGGACACTGGACATTATCAAACATTAACTGATCACAAAGGACAGTGTTTGTTGGCTTTATCCACATTCTGGATGGCGTTCCTCCCATTTTTTTTGGAGAATATTTTAGTCTAGGAATCCTTAATTGATCATTTCTATGTCTCCTGTCCCTGCCTCTGCCCCAAACCCCAAGATCTCATTTCCTTTGGCTAACAATACTTTCACATGTTTCAAGTCTCTTCTAACTTATCCTGACTATTTCAACCTACATATTCTTTTGAGGGCACTGCTGTAACTATATCACTGATTTTGCCCCATTTCCTATAGAATCCATTCATATATCTAAGCTTAGGCTTCAAAGACCTCTGTAATGTCTTATAGTATCTTCTTTATCTCCCCAGCTAGATTTGGTTTTCCCCGTAACATCTAAAATAATAAACAGTATTTAGTAAATGTTTAATAGATATTTGTTGAATTGTATTGAGAAAAACATATATAGAAAGAAGTACATTTTATATAAAGTACAACAAAGTAATGAAATACATCAAAATTTATTTCAAAAAGAGTTGAATATATACACATATATACATGTATAGATAGCAACTAATTAGAAACAACTTAAAAGGCCCCCAAAATAGGGGAGTGGTTTAGTAAGTTGTGGTATATGAATATGACAGAATTTATCTTCCACACCACTTTATAGGTATCCAATTAAATAAGAGCAGATCCTGTCATTCTACTGCTTAATGGTTTCTGTTGATTCCACCTGGAAAACTAAATTCCTTAACTTGACATGGAGGATATCTCACAATCTAGCCCAATCTACCTTTTTAATCTTCTTTGACTGCTTCCTTCAATGAATCCAAGTTTCTGAGTCACTAAATTGTTCCCAAAACAGTCTAAGCTCTTGCAGAAATTTAAACTTTTGCACATATTCCCTATGCCTGACTTGTCCATCCCGTTTTCATCTGAAAAATTCCTATTCATCATTTAAGACTCAAATAAAATGCCACTTCTTTGGAGAAGAATTTTGTGTTCTCCCCAGAGAGTTAGATGTCCCATCCATCCTCCAAGTTCCCAAAACTTTCTGCTCATATTGCCATAAATGCAACTTAAATACATTATATTATTATGCATTTGTTTCTATGATTGTTAGGTCTGTTTTTTGTATCTCTATCAGGAATACAGTGAAAAAAACCTGTTGCCATCGAGTCGATTCCGACTCATGGCAACCTTATAGGACAGAGTAGAACTGCCCTGTAGGGTTTCCAAGGCTATCATCTTTATGGAAGCAGATTGCTGTATCTTTCTCCCATGGAGAAATATAGTACCTGATATATAATAGATAATAAATGCTTTGAAATGAATTAATGAATAAATTTGGAGACATCAAAACTGATTTTTGAAGTCTATGTAGGACCATTGAAAATGACCTATAAGTGAGTGAAAAAGCAACATTACAAAATTAAATTCATATTCTAATCACCAATTATGTGTCATTATGTATGCATAAGATATTTATTTACCCAAGTCTATCCATGTTTACATAATTATACATTGTATTCTCCCCTATTAGATGGAGCTCTTTTGAAGTATGAAAAGAAAATGGAAAACCAGTTGACTTATTAGAGATAGGATTCTTTTTTTTTTCCTTTCATTTTTGTTAAAATGCTGTACCATACGCATGATAAAAACCCTTAGCAAACTAGAAACAGAGTAAACATCTTCAATTTGATAAATTACGTCTACAAAGAATCTACAGCTAGCATCACACTTAATGGTGAGAAACTGGATGCTTTCTCCCTATGATTGAAAACAACCAATTTGGTTCCAGAAGGTGGGGCTGCCTTTCACAAGTGCCAGTGGGATGGGGTCACTAGGCTTGGCAACAGGTTTGGTTTGGTTTTTGGTTTAGTACAAGAAAAGGCTCGAAGCCTTTTCAATGATTTAAAAGCTGCACATGTGCAGCAAGTGAAGATGATTGTGATGATGAATTTGTTGGTTCAGTTTTTTCAAAGTGAGGGCAAGTTTACATAACATTAAAGGGCGCCTACAAGTTGTTGGTCTTTTGTAACCCTGAATGGACTTTGTCTTAAGGGTGCAAGGTCATCCTTATTTTTCACCTGGGAAAACTCAGAAGCTATGGGTCAAAGGTCTTCAACCTTGGCTGTACATTAGAAACACCTGGAAAGTTTTATTGGCACATTAGGCCAATAAAGTCAGAATCTTATGGATGGATTGACATCAGTATGTTGTAAAGTTCCCCAGGTGATTCCTCAGTGGGCAGCCAAATCTGAGAACCACTGCTCTGTTGTTGTTGTTGTTGTTGTTGTGTGCCTTGGAGACCATTTCTACTCATAGTGACCCTGTAAGGCGGGGTGAAACTGCACCATAGGGTTTCCTAGGCTGTGACTTTATCGGAGCAGGGCTCCTACTGCTCTATACCAAAAACAAACAAACCTGTTGCCATCGAGTCAATTTTGACTCATAGAGATCCTATAGGGCAGAGAACTGCCCCACAGGGTTTCCAAGGAGCGGCTGGTGGATTCAAACTGCCGACCTTTTGGTTAGCAGACTAACACCTAACCACTGTACCACCAGGGCTCTGGAATAACCCTCTTTTAAGTATTTTTGCATCCATTCAGTTGTCTTATTACTTTTTCCTTTTTTGTTTTTTTGGGTAATGAAAGTTAAGGATTTTAAAATATCTACTCATCTAAGGTGTTTATTATTTAATTTGATATTTAAAATGAGCATTTATTAAATATGCCACATTTTATATTATATTGTGTCCATGTGATGTCTTTTTTAATTATATATACACTTTTAGAACTTTACTATTCAAAATGTAATGTCAGATGAGCAGCATCACCATCCCCTGGGGACTTGATAAAAATGCAGAATCTTGGCCCCACCTCAGATTAATGAGTCAGAATGTGCATTTTTGCAAAATCTCTAGGTGATTCATATGCACATTAAGTTTGGGAGGCACTGCTTTCCTATGCTTTAAGGATTTTAAAAATTCAGTTTGACTAACGATTATTAAAAATTATCTCCCAGCATTAAATACCTATTAAATCCTCAGCATTTCATAAGGGACTTAAACTTTTTTCAAGCTATTTAATTGATAAAGTAATTCTGGAGTATGCAAATCAAAATATTATATACTACACCTCTTAGCACCTTTTTCCATCATTGGTCTAATGTAATGTTAGTGATGATATCAAGAATAAGAACTGATTGAAATTAATATACTGAGAGCTAGAAACTATTTAACAATACCAAGAAGGCAGCAAGTGGTAAGTCCTGTGGGCAGGTGGGACAGAGAAAGGAATATTGTTGTTATGTGCTGTTGAGTTGATTCTGACTCATAGGAACCCTATAGGAAAGAGCAGAACTACCCCATAGGGTTTCTTAGGTTGCAATCTTTAGGAGAGCAGATAGCTGGGTTTTTCTCCCACAGAGGGGGTGGTGGGTTTGAAACATCAACCTTTTAGTTAGCAGTTGAGTGCTTAACCATTGTACCACCAGGGCTTCTTGAAAGAGTAATATAGATAGGAAAATACAAGTGGTGTTAACTGAGAAGAAAAGAAAACATACTGAATTCTTGCAACCTATAACAAGAAAGAGTAAATGGAAGCCCGAGAATCCCCAGTGTCTTCGTGCACACGTGGGGGCAATAGTGGAATTGAAAAGTGGCTGGGCTCATTTTATATATGACACCCACAATAAATTACAGAAAAGTTCGCGGAGAAAGATAAGGACTCCAAATAACGAGCAACGGAGTAGTAGAGACCAGGTGCCACAAAGGGAAAAACTCCAATAAAACCAGTATGACATACTTAGCCAGCAATTAATGGAGGTTTATCACACCTCAGGCTCTACAACTACATAACTGCGGAAAATGTGAGAAAGAAGGTCTCTAGCTCCACACACATCCAAACAGCTACTGAAGATAGTCTGCCCCTCAGGAATTTATTTACTAAACACTAATATATCGGGTACCTACTCATGAGGAACCCGTACGTAGACCAAGAGGCAGTCGTTCGAACAGAACCAGGGATACCGCATGGTTTAAAGTCAAGAAAGATGTGCTTCAGAATTGGATCCTTTCACCATACTTATTCAACCTGTATGCTAAGCAAATAATCTGAGAAGCTGGACTATATGAAAAAGAACGGGGCATCAGGATTGGAGGAAGACTCATTAACAACACATGATATGCAGATGACACAACCTTGCTTGCTGAAAGCAAAGAGGACTTGAAGCACTTACTAATGAAGATCGAAGATTACAGCCTTTGGTATGGACTATACCTCAACATAAAGAAAAAAATCCTCACAACTGGACCAATAAGCAACAGCATGATAAACAGAGAAAAGACTGAAGTTGTCAAAGATTTCATTTGACTTGGATTCACAATCAACACCCATGGAAGCAGCAGTCAAGAAATCAAATGTTGTATTACATTGAGCAAATGTGCTGCAAAAGGCCTCCTTAAAGTGTTAAAAAGCAAAGATGTCCCTTTGAGGACTAAAGTGTGCCTGAGATTTTCAGTCGCCCCATATGCATGTGAAAGCTGGACAATGAAAAAAGGAGACTGAAGAAGAATTGACGCCTTTGAGTTGTAGTGTTGGTGAAGACTATTGAATATACCATGGGCTGCCAGAAAAATAAATAAATCTGTCTTGGAAGAAGTACAGCCAGAATGCTCCTTAGTAGTAAGGATGGTGAGACTTCATCTCATGTACTTTGGACATGTTATCAGGAGGGACCAGTCCCTGGAGAAGTACATAATGCTTGGTAAAGTAGAGGGTCACTGAAAGACAGAAGACCCTTGATGAAATGGATTGACACAAGCATAACAACGATAGTGAGGATGGCACAGGACCAGGCAGTGTTTTGTTTTGTTGTACATAGGGTTGCAAAGAGTCGGAAGCAACTCAATGGCACCTAAAAACAATACAACACCACTATTTTCCAGGCATCATGCTTGGCTATAGAAATATAATGGTGAACCACACAGATGTAGCCTATCTTAACAGAAGTCAGAAAGTTGTGTTGAAATACAGTTTATTAATTTTCAATGAAGCAGTTTATAAGGCTGTTAGGGATTGAATTGTGTCTCCCAAAAATGTGTGTCAACTTGGCTAGGCCAGGTTTCCCAGTATTGTGTGGTTACCTACCATTTTGTGATATGATGTGATTAACTAACCCTAACCCTATGTATTCTAAATCCTAACCTGTACCATGTTAATGAGGCAGGATGAGATGCAGTTATGTTAATGAGGTAGGACTCACTCTACGAGATTAGGTTGTATTTTGAGTCAACCTCTTGAGGTATAAAAGAGAGAAACCAGCAGAAAGGAGAGGGACCTCATGCCACCAAGGAAGAAGCGCCAGGAGCAGAGCATGTCCTTTGGACCTGGGGTCCCTGCACTGAGAAGCCACTAGACCAGGGGAAGATTGATGACAAGGACCTTCCCCCAGAACCAACACAGAGAGAAAGCATTCCCTGGGAGCTGGCGCTCTGAATTCAGACTTCTAGCCTCCTAGACTGTGAGATAATACATTTTTGTTTGTTAAAGCCATCTGCTTGTGCTATTTCTGTTATAGCAGCACTAGATAACTAAGACAAAGGTGCTGAAATTTTGCCAGGAGGATAACTAGAAAAATTTCCAAGTTAATTCTTTAACAGGGAATAAGTTTAAACCATTTTGGAGATAAAAACTAGAGACCTGATAATCAGGCAGGATGGTACATGCTCTCCCAACCTCCTCCCACACTCAATTGATTACATATCTGTTCAGCAGCTGCCAAACTTGGCTGTGACACCAGAAATATCAATGCTTGCATCCCACTTCAGGCATACTGAATAATAAATGACAAGTGCTTTGCACTTGGCACTGTTACAAGTGATTAGCATATTTATTCCTTCATTTAATCCCCCCAATAAGTCTGTAAGTGGGTATTATTATTCTCTTTTTAAAGATGAAGAGATAGAAGTACAGAGAGGCTTAATGATTTGCCTGAGGGCACACTGTTAGTAAGAAGCCATGGTGGGACAAACAATTAAGTGCTAACCAAAAGGTTGGTGGTTCGAACTCACCCAGTGGATCCCCTAGAAAAAGACCTGATGATCTGCTTCCATAAAAATTATAGCCAAGAAAACCCTATGGGGTAGTTCTACTCTGATATGGGGTCGTTATGAGTCAAAAAGGACTCAATGACACCTAACAACAACACTGCTAGTAGGTGATGGAAATAGGATTTGAACCTAGACTGTGTTCTTAACTTCTACTCTATGTTGTGTCTGGATTTCAACAGTAGGATTTTCTACTGTTAACTAAAAAAAGAATCAACAAGATTTTCAGCCCCTGTGCAGGGCACATTAGGGCAGAGGCTTGCAATCTGCTAAGATGGAGGGACTCACTCTAGATCTGGATAAGAAACATTGTCAAATAGAGTTAGTCCCCAGAGACAGAGTAAAGATGGAATATGTCATTGCAGAAGAACTGTACTCCTGTTTGACTAATGAATGCTGTAAAGCACTTTTGAGTAAGTGGTCAATGCTTTGTTAGTTTTTATGAAATACGAATACCACTCACTAGTTCAGAAAACTGGCCTAAAAGTGAAACCCAATGCATGTTAATTTGAAGATAATGAGGTATTTGATATTCTTTGGCATTTAAATAAGTTTAACTATCAGTTAAGTGAATGATATCTTAATACTGTTAGTGACAAGTTGCAGGGCTAGACAGCATATTAAAAGAATTCAGCTTTAAAACTTAGTATAGTTGGCCCTCCCTTTCCACGGGTTCTGTGTGGGTTCAACCATCCGTGAATGAAAATACTCTGGAAAAAAAAATAGACTTTGACCTTGTCATTATTCCCTAAACAATATAGTATAACAACTATTTACATAGCACTTACATTGTATTAGGTATTATAAGTAATCTAGAGATGATTTACAGTATTCATGAGGATGTGCAAATACTACACCATTTTATATAATGGACTTGAGCATCCTTGGGTTTGGTATCTGTGGGGGTCCTGGAACCAATCCCCCTCAGGCACCCAGGGTTATACATGCAAGGACAAGAAAACCCAGCTGTGGGCAGAGTGCTGTGGGGACCATGGTCTCGGGGAACATCTAGTTCAATTGGCATAACACAGTTTATAATGACAATGTTCTACATTCTACTTGGTGAGTAGTGCCTGGGGTCTTAAAAGCCTGTGAGCAGCCATCTAAGATATTCCACTGGTCTCACCCCTTCGGGACCAAGGGAGAATGAAGAGAACAGGATACAAGGAAAAGATTAGTCCAAAGGACTAATGGACTACAGCTACCAAGGCCTCCACCAGACTGAGTCCAGTACAGCTAGATGGTGCCCAGCTATCACCACTGACTGCTCTGACCCGGATCACAACAGAGGGTTCTGGACAGAGCTGGAGAAGGATGTAGAACAAAATTCTCACACACACAAAAAAGAACAGATTTACTGGCCTGACAGAGACTGGAAAAGCCCCAAGAGTATGCCCCCCTCCGACACTGTTTTAGCTCAGTGGTGAAGTCACTTCCGAGGTTCACCATTCAGCCGGGGATTGGACAGCCCCATAAAACCAAACGGGACTAATGAGGCACAGCAGTCCAGGGACAAGGACTAGAAGGCAGAAGGGGACAGGAAAGCTGGTGAGAGGGAACCCAAGGCTGAGTAAGGAGAGAGTTGACATGTAGTGGGGTTGTTAACCATTGTCATAGGGCAATACGTGTACTAACTATTTAACGAGAAACTCTTTTGTTCTATAAACCTTCATCTAAAGTAAGAATAGCGGCACAACTGGAAGAAAGTAATCGACATCACTGAATTGTACATGTAGAAATTTTTGAAATGGTATATCTTTGGCCGTATATATTTTCACCGAAACAAAAGGTCCTCCAAGGCTGAGAAGGGAGAGTGTTGACATGGTGTGGGGTTGTTAACCAACGTCATAAAACAATATGTGTACTGACTGTTTAATGAGACACTATTTGTTCTGTAAACATTCACCTAAAGTACAGTAAAAAAATTAAAAAATAAATAAACCACTTCAATGTTAAAAAAAAAAGAAAGAAAACCCAGCTGCAGGTGCCCTTTGCCTTCTACTGAAGATGGGGACCTTGAACTACGTGTTTCTCAAGGGAAGGAAATGTTTAAAGCAAACAAGGCAGCCAGATGTGTTATTTCATTTAAAGATATAGGATTGTCAGAGAACTAACTAAAGTGAACCAGAGTTCAAATAAGACAAAATAAAAAGCTAAGAGAAGACTAAAAAGAGGGATTCCTGGGAGGGGTTGTAACCAAGTAATTCTAGCCCACTTACCTATTAATACCAGAAGCAACCACCCTAATTGTTCTAACCACTGTGTGTTTTCTAATGTTTATTCTGGTTACTCCCAGGTTGTTTCCCTTTTCTGAATAGTGGCAAAACCCTTCAAATGAAAATGGTCTCTGTGTCAACTTCAGAAGCAACTAAAAAGGAAAAACAAGTGACACCTGTGGCTGTTTGCAGCCAGTCTAGGGAAAGAGTAACCGCATGGAACCCGAGGTGACAGCCTCGGAGAAGGGAGGTCAGAATCCTTCTGGCTGTGGCAAGAAAGAAAAGGGTGAGCCAGACTAAGATGGAATTCTAGCAGGCTGAATCACTATCAAGCCCATCACATTCCGTGACACTATATAAAAAGTCTCATGCACCTAGCCTCTGGGAGTGTTCCAAGTATTAAGGGAACAGGAGGTTTACCTGGAACCTCCAGAGCCCTCCGATGTCATCTGTCCTTTCAAAGCAGACAGGCTCCAAACCTTCTTCCAGGCAGCACTTGATAGAAGTCAGCCCACTCATCCCCCCCCCAATCACAGCAATTCTTTTCTTGGTCATGGTCTCGGGAGATGTTCACTGGGCTGGGTCAATGCCACTTGTTCTAAAGAAAGGATGAAAAAAAAAGAAAGACAGAAAGTACACATTAGTTCCCACCTCTCCAGGAAGACGTTGGTTGGCTATGGCATCCAAATAAGTGCTACAAGAGATGCCTCTGGAGACACCAGATCCTGCTGTTCAATTGCTGTTGTTGTTAGGTGCCTTCGAATCAGCTGTTCTATTAGAGCTAGGGAATTGCTAGGCGCATGGGACGCGGGAGGCCTGCACTTGCCAGACCAGAGCTAGGAACGCTCAGCCGGTGGTGGAACCTTACCTCACTGCCTTTCCGTCAGCACCGGCCAAATCTCCAGCTGCGATCTGAATGGTATGCTGAACTTTCAACTGCCTTCAAACAAAGATAAAGCAACAGCCTTCAAACAGCAGCAAATGGGAAGGAGCTGTTCCGCTCCACCTCCTTTAGCCAACACTCTGCCCACTCAGGGGCATTTATTCTTGCTCCTCACCTGGGAATAAAACGTGGGTGTAACCTGTGTCGGACAGAAAAAATTAACCCTACAACATCTCTACTTTTCAGCCGCAGCTGCCAGCATTCTCAACTACGCCCTCTGCAGATGGACCTGCCCCCTTTTCCATCCCTCCCCGCCCCTCCGCTTCAACTTTTAACTTCCTGGTTTTTGCCTTAAAGTGACAAACTCCTACTGATGAAGGCAAACACTGTCAACAACCCCATAGTAAATCTTGCTGTAAATGCTTAAGTGGAGAACACTTACCTTTCAGGACATCTGGAGAAAATAGTGATGTCAGCACTGTCTTCCACCCTCCCCCGGCCCTATCTCCCAAGCCCTCCAGACTGCATCTTTGGATCTACACTAGTGGTAAGAACTTACTTTAAAATCGCTATTATCTTACAATTTAGTGGAAGGAGACCAAAACATAAATAGATAATTTCAATAAAAATAATACTTTTTAAAAGTGCTATTACACAGTTACAGCAGCAGGTAAAAACACAAAAGATCCATTTTTAAAAGGTAACTGTCTTAGTCATCTAGTGCTGCTATGACAAATACCACAAATGGATGGCTTTAACAAAGAGAAGATTATTTCCTCACAGTAATGGAGGCTAAAGGTCCAAACTCAGGGGAAAGCTTTCTGTCTCTGTCGGCCTTCTCATCAATCTTCTCCCAGACTAGGAGCTTCTCAGAGCTGGGACCCCAGATCCAAGGATGCACTCTGCTCCCAGCACTGCTTTCTTGGTGGTATGAGTTCCCCCCTCTCTGTTTGCTTCCTTTTCCTTTTATCTCTTGTAAGATAAAAGGTGGTGCAGGCCACATCCCAGGGAAACTCCCTTTACATAGGATCAGGATGTTACAATCCTACTCTAATCCTCTGTAACATAAAATTACAATCACAAAATGGAGGACAACCACACAATACTGGGAATCATGGCCCAGCCAAATTGATACACACATTTTTGGGGGGACATAAGTCAATCCATGACAATAACTTAAAATTTTCAAATATAAAATCAAGAATCCTTATCACGCAGAAAAGGTCAAAGTAATGAATATAGGATTTCACACACTGGGTCAGAATCTGGGCCCATCCAGCCCAGGATTCTATTTTGACAGATGTACTGGGTTATAGGAGGCATTGTTCGTGGCTGACAAAACCCTTATTCACCTTCTACCACTCCCAGAGTCAACTTTGCTCAAGCTGACACCTATTGATGCCAGGCCTGGATTTTGGCTTACTGGCCTCACATCAAAAGTAACCTTAAAGACAAGTAACTTGTTTAAAAGAAAATGGCAAATAGCTATCACTCATTGAGGCCTTACCTTGTGTAGTTCAAAAGGCTTAATGAAAATCCATGTAATCCTCTCAGCAACCCTGTGAGGCAAGTATAATCATCAGCCCCATTCTGCAGTTGGAAAATAGAGGCAGAGAGAAGGTAATCAACCCACTGATTGATGATCATTCCACTAGTATGCACGGGGAAGGACAAGGATTCAGGTCTGGGCTCTTAATCTGGCGCCAGGTCTGGGCTCTTGATCATCACACACACTGCTCCTTCACAAACACATTTTTGCTTCTTATTTAATCACAAGCCCTTCTTCTCTTTCTCATCTATCACATCCCTTTTCTCTTTGTCTTTACATTCCTACATTTTAGTCTAACTGCTTTTAGCAGAGCTGCGTAGTGGTTAAGAGCTCTGTCTGCTAACTAAAATGTCGGCAGTTCAAATCCACCAGGTGCTCCTCGGATACTCTATGGAACAGTTCTACTCTGGCCTATAGGTTCACTATGAGTTGAACTTGACTCGATGGCAAGGGGTTTGGTTTTTTTTTTTTTTTGGTTTATAGCTTGCCAAATTTCAACTACTTTAAAATGTTTAAAAATAGGTATTGGGTTTGAGGAATCATTTGACTCCATCAGGAAGATTCCTGCTCAATATTTGGTCTGAATTGTATGAAAATATAGTAAATACACACATACACACAATGTCTGTATGATCACACATATGGCATTCTGTGGTGTTGATATCTTACGTTCCCACACGTATCTGTGTATGTGGGAACATATGACATCAACATTACAGAAAGGGAGAATGAAGGTAAGAGGCTTAAGGATGGGGTTTTATATATATTTCTCAGTAATTTTTTAAGAAGTGATTTTACTTTTTGACATTGGTTATTGTGATGGCTAAGGTCGTGTGTCAACTTGGCTGGGCCATGATTTTCAGTGGTTTGGCAGTTATAATGTAGTTTGGCAGCTATGTAATAACATAGTCATTTCCATGATGAGATCTGTTATGAGCAGCCAGTCAATTCAAAGGGAGTTTCCTTAGAGGTAAGGCCTGCATCTAATATATGTGGACTTTATGGCAAAGCTCACTGGCTTTTGCTTGCCCTGGATCCTCATATGGCCTCCAGTTCTTGAGACTTGAGCTAGCAGCTTACCCGCTGATCTTGGGATTTGCCAGCCTCTGAGACCAGTGAGCCAGAGGCCTGCTGTCTGACCTGCTGATCTTGGGTTCAACTGTCCCTGAAGCTGTGTGAGTCAAGAGAAGCCTCCAGCCTGACCCACGAACTTGGGACTTTCCAGCCTCTACAACCTCATGAGCCATTTCCTTGATATGAATCTCTCTCTCTCTCTCTATTCCTCCCTCTCTGTCTGTCTGTCTGTCTGTCTTTCTCTCTCTCTCTCTTTATATATATATATATACATGCTTCACTGGTTCTCTAGAGAACCCAGCCGAGGACATTTGGTACCGGGAGTTGTTCTAGAGAAACAAAATTGTAAGGATGAGTTTTCTAAATTGGTTCTCAAATCTGGTTAGTATTAAAGATGTTGATGACTCTGCTTCCAGTAGTAACACCAAAAACCAAACCCATTGCAGTCGAGTCGATTCTAACTCATAGCAACCCTACAGGACAGAGTAGAACTGCTCCACAGGGTTTGTGGATTTTTTTCCATTTCTTTTGTTTTTGTTTTTACTGAGACTTTATGTTTTTCTTCTTTATTTTGATGAGTATGTTTGTTAACTTTCTTTGTGGTTACCTTGAAATTTACCCTTATCTTCCTAAGTTTGAACCAGTGTATTATTACTTGGTATCACCTTGCCTTCCTCTCCAATAGAAAGTTCTATACCTACGCTGTTTATTCCCCCTTTTGTTGTTCTGATGTTGTTGTCATTTGAAGATTAACCTCTTTGGTTCCCTGTCGTAAATATTTGGGTTTTGAATAGTCGTTGTGAGTTCATTTCCCAGGTTGATATCTGGCTGTTACAATCTTGTGTCCCTGATTCAGGCTGTCATCTGATATTTGTTCTCAAACAGAAAGACTCCCTTTAATAATTCTTGTAAGTTTGGTTTTGTTTTTACATATTCCTTTAATTTCTGTTTATCTGGAAATGTCCTAATTTCACCATCATATTTGAATGAGAGTTTTGTAGGATATATTATTTTTGCCTGGCAATTTTTTTCTTTCAAAGTTTTCTATCTGTCATCCCATTGCCTTCTTGCCTGCGTGGTTTCTGCCGAGTAATCAGAGCTTAGTCTTATTGTTTCCCCTCTGTATGTGACTTTTCATTTTTTTCGAGCTGCTCTCAGAATTCTTTCTTTGTCTTTGGTTTTAGCAAGTGTGATTATGATATGCCTTGGTGATTTTCTTTTGGGGTCTATCCTATATGGGGTTCATTGAGCTTCTTGGATGGTCAGCTTTTCATCTTTCATGATATTAGGGAAGTTTTCTGTCAGCATTTCTTCAATGATTCTCTCTGTGTTTTCCATTTTCTCCCCCATTCTGGAACTCCTATCACTCAGAAATTTTTGCTCTTGATTGTATCCCACATAATTCTCAGGGTTTCTTAATTTTTCTTTGTTCTTTTTTCTGATTTTTCCTTTAAGTTGTATCCAAGTTTTTGTCTTCAATTTTGCTAATCCTGTCTTCCATTGTTTCAAATCTGTTCCTCAGCCCTTCTATGACACTATCCATTTCTGAAATCTTGTTATCTTTTGGATTTCTAATTGTTGCTTTTGTATGATTTCTAGTTGTGAATTTATTTTGCTTTTTGTTCCTGTATTATTTTCCTGAATTCTTCCATTTTCTTGTCTGTATTTTCTATGAATTTGCCTGCCTTTTCTATGAATTTGCCTATTTTTTCCTCGTTTTTGTCTGGTTTTCATTTCAACTTTTGGATAGCTCTGAATATTAGAGATTTAAATTCCCTATCAGGTAGTTCTAGTGACTTTTTTTCTACTGGAAAGTCATCTGGTGTTTTATTTTGGACACCTACTGGAACCATCCTGTCCTTTTTTTAATATATGTTTTGATATTGTCTGCTGTCTTCAGGACTTTCAGTAGTTATTTTCTTCATTTATTGATTGTAGCTTTGTTTGTTTCATCCTCTTTTTTTGTTTTATTTGGTTATGGCTGAGCAGGTCATCTGTGTGTTCTTTGTTGTTTGCTTGTCTGTGGACATGATATTTTTCACCTCCTTGTCCAATTGGCAGGGTCAGTTGTTTAGCTATGGTGTAGCAGGGCAGGTCCAGCTGAAGGGGAGGGGGTGGGATGGGTTGTTTGTGGCAAGTACTTTGGGCTAACTAGACGAGCCAGTGCTCAGTGCAGGGCAGGTTCCAGTAGGTCATGCCTGTGCTGCCTGGGAATGCAGTGTTCAGCACATTGTGTAGATAGGCAGGAGGTAGAGGGAGGGGAAGGTTGTGATGTGTGGAGCTAGGTTGGGTATGGAAAAGAAGAGAGAGACAGGAGCAAAAAAAAAATGGTGAGGGAGCTTGCTGTTGAAATGGAGAGACAAGAAACCAAGAAATGGAGAAAAACAAAAAGAAAAAAAAAAGAAATAGATAAACTTTTTTAAAAAACCAAAATAATTAAGGGTGTGGGATAATGGTGCAAGGACACAAAGCTGGGTCAGTCTGAGCTTATTAATATGGGCCCACTAAGCATAGATTTTTCATTCAATGTTTCAGTTTTATAGTTTAGATGAGGATCCAATAATTTATTTGGCTAGGTCACTGAAGCATGGGTTATATGGCCCACACTAAATCAAGTTGCAGTGCCGGACCTGCCTTGGTATACTGTAAAAGACGGAATCCAAACCTTAGGGAAAGTGGCATGTTAGAGTGGATTTATCAGACTAGAGCCACAGACCCACACATGGAGTGCCCAGAGGACACACCTTTTACCCAACAGTGAGGAACAAATTTGTGAAGGGAGCCCCAGCATCCTTGAAGACTGCTGTGATGGCTATTTTTTTGTCAGTAGATTTGACATTGGGGACTGCCCTAACTGAATTAAGACACCTAACTACAATGGAGCAGACTGGATCCCTTGGTGGTAGAGGCCAAGTGGCAGCACTTAAGTGACAGAGATAAGGTGGGCATTGTTACCATAATGGACAGTGGACTCAAAACAGTAATCAGAATAGTATGATACATATGGACTTATAGCATTGGCTACTTAGTCATGGTGTCCCTAGGAGTGAAATAGATGGGATTTTCACAGTTCTAGTATACATAATTGGAATAGATATACTCAGCAACTGGCAGAATCCCCACAATGGATCACTGATAAGTGCAGTAAGGGCTATTATGGTAGGAAAAGCCAAGTGGAAGCCATTAGAAATCCCCTACCTAGGAAAATAATAAACCAAAACAATACCACATTCCTGGAAGCATTGCAAAGAATACTGCTACCATCAAGAACTTGAAGGATACAGAGGTGGTAACTCCCACCACATCCCCATTAAACTCACCTTTTTGGCCTGTGCAAAAAATAGATGGATCTTGGAGAATGACAGTGGATTATCAAAAACTTAACCAGGTGGTGACTCCAACTGCAGCTACTGTTCCAGACGTGATTCCATTGCTTGAGCAAACTAATATATATCCTGGTATCTGGTATGCAGCTATTGATCTGACTAATCCCTTTTTCACCATATCTGTTTTGAAGGACCACCAGAAGCAGTTTGCCTTCACCGGGCAATGCCAGCAATGCACCTTTACTGTCCCACCTCAGGGGTATAGCAACTCTCCAGCCCTATGTCATAATATAGTCTGCAATGACCTTGATTCCCTTTCCCTTCTACAAGATATCACACTGGTCCATTACATTGATGACATTATACTGACTGGACCTAGTAAGGAAGAAGTGTCAATAACTCTGGACTTATTGGAAAACATATGGGTGCTAGAGGGTGGAGAATTAATCCAACAAAAATTCAGGTACCTTCCACCTCAATGGAATTTTTAGGGGTCCAATGGTGTAGGGCATGTCAAGATATTCCTTCTAAAGTGAAGGGTAAGTTATTGCATCTGGCCCCACAACTAAAAAGGAGGCACAATGCCTGGTGGGCCTCCTTGAATTTTGGAGGCAACATATTCCTCAACTGGGTGTGCTACTCTGGCCTATTTATCAAGCGACTCGAAAAGCTGCTAGTTTTCAGTGGGGACCAGAACAAAAGAAGGCTCTGCAACAGGTTCAGACTGCTGTGCAAGCCACTCTGCCACTTGGGCCATATGATTTGGCTGATCCAATGGTGCTTGAAGTGTCAGTGGCAGATAAAGATGCTGGTTGGAGTCTTTGGCAGGCCACTATTGGTGAATCACAGTACAGACCCTTCAGATTTTGGAGCAAAGCCCTGCAATCCTTTGCAGATTACTACTCTCCTTTTGAGAAACAGTTTTTGGCTTATTACTGGGCCTTAGCACAGACCAAGTGCTTAACCATGGGACACCAAGTCACCATGTGGCCTGTGCCGTGCATCATGCACAGGGTGTTGGCTGACCCACAGAGCGATAAAGTTGGACATGCACAGCAGCACTCCATCATTAAATGGAAGTGGTATGTATGAGATCAGGCCTGAGCAGGACCTGAAAGCAGAAGTAAGTTGCATGAGGAAGTGGCCCAAATGCCCATTGTCTCCACTCCTGTCACATTTTCTTCCCTCTTCCAGTTTGCACCTATGGCCTCATAGGGAGTTCCTTATGATCAGTTGACTGCGGAAGGGAAAAGTTGTGCTTGGTTTACATATGGTTCTGCGTGATATACAGGCACCACTTGAAAGTGGACAATGGCAGCACTACAGCCCCTTTATGGGACCTCCCTGAAGAACAGTGGTGAAAGGAAATCCTCCCATTGGGCAGAACTTCAAGCAGTGCTCCTGGTTGTTCACTTTACTTGGAAGGAGAAATGGCCAGATGTGTAATTGTACACTGATTCTTGGGCTGTGGCTAATGGTTTTACTGGATGGTCAGGGATTTGGAAGGAACATGATCGGAAAATCTGAGACGAGGAGGTATGGGTAAGAGGTATATAGACAGATCTCTTTGAATGGGCCAAAGAACTGAAGATATTTGTGTCTCACATGAATACTCACCAAAGGGGTGACCTCACAGAGGAGGATTTTAACAATCAAGTGGATTGGATGACGCGTTCTGTGGAAATCAGTCATCCTCTTTCCCAGCCACTCCCGTTATTGCCCAGTGGGCTCATGAACAAAGTGGCCTTGGTGCCAGGGAGGGAGGTTATGTATGGGCTCAGTGACACAGACTTCCACTCACCAAGTCTGACTTGGCTACAGCCATTGCTGCACGCTCAATCTGCCAACTGCAGAGACCAACACTGAGTCCCTGATATGGGATCATTCCTCAAGGTAATCAGCCAGTAACCTGGTGGCAGGTTGATCACACTGGACTGCTTCCATCATGGCAAGGGCAGCATTTTGTTCTTACTGGAATAAACAGTTACTCTGAATACAGATTTCCTTTTCCTGCATGCAATGCTTCTGCCAATACTACCATCCATGGATTTACAGAATGCCTTATCCACTGTCATGGTATCCCACACAGCATCATCTTGGATCAAGGGACTCACTTCACAGCAAATGAAGTGTGGCAATGGGCACAGGCTCATGAAATTCACTGGTCTTACCATGCTCCCTATCATCCTGAAGCATC
Organism: Dugong dugon; assembly: GCA_030035585.1. NCBI lineage: Eukaryota > Metazoa > Chordata > Mammalia > Sirenia > Dugongidae > Dugong > Dugong dugon. Next base: position 163,158,999 of record CM057462.1, read on the forward strand.
TGGCTTGATTGAACAATGGGATGGCCTTCTGAAGACAAAATTACGGCACCAGCTAGGTGACAATGCCTTGCAGGGTTGGGGCAGTGTTCTCCAATAGGCTGTATATGCTCTAAACCAGCATCCAATATATGGTGCTGTTTTTTTCTATAGCCAGGATTCATGGGTCCAGGAATCAAGGGGTGAAAACAGGAGTGGCACTGCTCACTATTACTCCTAATGACCCACTCAAAATTTTTACTTCCTGTCCTCATGGGCCTATGCTCTGCACTAGGCCCTATGCACTAGGAGACAACACTGATTCCATTGAACCGGGTGGTAAGAATGCCACCTGACCACGTTGGACTCCTCATGCCTCTGGATCAACAGGCAAAGAAGGGAGTTACTGTATTGGCTGGTGTGACTGATCCTGATTATCAAGAAGAAATAGGATTGATATTACATAATGGAGGTATAGAAGAATATTTCTGGAATACAAGAGATCTCTTAGGTTGTCTCTTAGTACTACCACGCCCTGTGATTAAAGTAAATGGAAAACTACAGCAATCTAATTTCAACATGACTGCTAATGGCCCAGACCCTTCAGGAATGAAGGTTTAGGTCACTTACCAGCCAAAGGACCATGACCAGCTGAGGTGCTTTCTGAGGGTAAAATGAGTACAAAATGAGTGCTGGAAGAAGGTGGTTCTAAATAACAGCTATAACCACGTGACCATTTGCAGAAACGAGGACTGTAATTGTTATGAGTATTTCTTCCTTGTATGTGTACATCAAATATTTTTGTTTTCTTCATTTATAATATATGAGATGTAAACAGGCCTAGTGAGTTTTCAGTGGTATGTATGTTAGGTGCAAGTATGACTTTATAATTTTTTTTATCTAGAGGTGCATACAGTGCCAAGTTGACAAGAGGTGTACTGTGATGGTTAAGGTTGTGTGTCAACTTGGCTGGACCATGATTCTCAGTGGTTTGGCAGTTACGATGTAGTTTGGCAGCTACGTAATAATGTAGTCACCTCCATGATGCGATCTGCTATGAGCAGCCAATCAGTTGAAAGGGAGTTTCCTTAGGGGTGTGGCATGCATCCAACACATGTGGACTTTCTGGCAAAGCTTGCTGACTTTTCCTTGCTCTGGATCCTCATCTAACCTCTGGTTCCTGATGCCCAAGCTAGCAGCTTACTTGCCGATCTTGGGATGTGTCGACCTCTGCATCCTGTTAGCCTGAGGACTGTGGTCTTACTGAGGCACTCAGCCTCAGACAGTTGTCAAAACAGTTGTTTTTTTAATGTCACTGAGCTCTCAATAGCCATGCCAAGATGATCTAATCAAATAGCTTACTTTTCTTTTTTTAAGCTGCCATGTACTTTTGATCTGGATTCTCTCCTCATTTTGCTCCAGAAATATTTAACTAGTGTTCTTACAGATTATGACCAAACAAAATGCCTTTTGTCACCAAATATCTTTCCCTTTGTCTATCGCTGCTTTCTCTGAGAAAGAGAAAGAAAAAAAGCTACTCACACAGTTTTTCTTTTTCCACATTTACCTAAATGTATGTCCCTTGAGATTTCAGTAAAATTAACTTCCTATCTTACCATGTCTCAAGGTTTATGTGGAAGGGCCAAAAGACATTTCAGAACAGAAACATCTCATATACAATCGTTTCATTTCTAAAACAGCATTGTTTATTGAGTGTTGGAGAAGGCAGATAACTTTCTGGATGAAATAGCTGGATGGGATTTTGGATTGTCTCCTTTGGGGAGGGGATGAGCATTTAAGAAGAGAATGAACACATATTTTTGGAGGTTAGGAGTGGCAGGTACTGCTAACTGTTCATAAAAATCTGTTTAAAAGTTAATTGCCCACATCACTTCCTCTTGCATTCCATTAGTGGGAACTTGGTCATGTGGTCACACGTAACTGCAAAGGGAATTGGAAATAGGAATTTGGCAGCCCCATCCCAGCTACATCCCTATTATGCTGTAAGAAGGAGATGGCTTGCCCTCGACATTCACTTTTTCTTCCTTTCTGTAGCATGGAATGTCTGATGACCGGAGAGAACTCTGGAAGCCACATATTTAAGATGGTAGTTCCATCATCAGGTTGGGTCCCTAAATAACTGTTCTACCTAACTTATTTAACTATTTACAGTACAGTTCATTCTTTGTGTTGTACAGTCCTGTGTTGTTAGGTGCCTTTGAGTCAATTCCGACTCATAGGAATCCTATGTACAACAGAAAGAAACACTGCATGGTCCCGTGCCATCCTCACAATCATTGATATGTTTGAGCACATTGTTGTAGCCAGTATCAATCCATCTTGTTGAAGGTCTTCCTCTTTTGCTGACTGTCTACTTTACCAAGCATGATGTCTTTCTGTAGGGACTGGTCCCTCCTGATAATATGTCCAAAGAACATGGGATGAAATCTCACCATCCTTGCTTCTAAGCAGCATTCTGGCTATACTTCTTTCAAGACAGATTTGTTCATTCTTCTGGCAGTCCATGGTATATTCAACTGTGTCTTCTAAGTTGAATCTACTAATTTTGAAACGTTACATGAGTGACAAGTAAACTGCTATTTTGTTTGTGCCATTGAATCTTTTATTTGGCTTATTTATAGCAGTTAACCAAACCTAATTATTATTAATATTTTTAGATGGGTAATTTTTAGAAGACTGCTATCTTTCATAAAGTTTTCAGTTATAAATGTAAACTTACCTGAGAGTAGTATCTTTTAAAAATGAAATTCTGAATGGAATGTTATAACAGAACCATTTTATATACTAGAAGTTTAACTTACAGGTTATGTATAAATGAGTTATTTATAAATTCTTTCAAAGTGGCTGTACCATTTTGCATTCCTACCTGCAATGAATGAGAGCTCTTGTTGCTTCACGTCCCTGCCAGCATTTGGTGTTGTGAATGTTTTTGGATTTTAGCTATTCTTTTTTTTTTTATTCTGCTTTAAGTGAAAGTTTACAGCACAAATTAGTTCCTCATTCAAAAACTTATACACAAATTATTTTGTGACATTGGCTGCAATCCCCGCAATGTGTCAGCACTCTCTCCTTTCTGTTTCCACTCTGGGTTCTCAGTGTCCATTTATCCAGCTTTCCCATTCTTTCCTGCCTTCTTGTCTTTGCTTTTTGGGCAGGTGTTGCGCATTTGATCTTGTATACTTAATTGAACTAAGAAGCACATTCCTCATGTGTGTTATTGTTTGTTTTATAGGCTGTCTAATCTTTGGCTGAACGGTGGACTTACTGAGTGGTTTCAGTTCTGAGTTAGCAAGGTGTCTAGGGGAAGAGTCTTGGGGGTTCCTATCCAGGAGCATGGAAACTCAACAAAGCATTACTGAAGAAAAAGAACAAAGTAGGAGGCCTCACACTACTTGATCTCAGCCACCGCAGTCAAAACAGCCTGGTATTGGTACAGCAAGAGACACATAGACCAATGGAATAGAATTGAGAACTAAGACGAAAATCCATTCACCTATGGTCAGCTGATCTTTGACAAAGGACCAAAGTCCATTAAATGGGGGAAAAGGCAGCCTTTTAAAAAATGGTGCTGGCTAAACTCGATGTCCATCTGTAAAAAAATGAAACAGAACCCTTACCTCACACCATACACAAAAACTAACTCAAAATGGATCAAAGACCTAAATATACAAACTAAAATGATAAAAAGTCATGGAAGAAAAAATAGGAACGATGCTAGGGGCCCTAATACATGGTCTAAATAGAATACCAAATGTAAGTAAAAATGTACAAACACCAGAATATAAACTAAATAACTGGGAGCTCTTAAAAATCAAACACTTATGCTCATCAAAAGACTTCACCAAAAGAGTATAAAGAGGACCTACAGACTGGGAAAAAATTTGTGGACATTACAAGTCAGACAAAGGTCTAATCTCTAAAATCTATAGAATACTTCAACCCCTCAACAACAAAAAGACAAATAATCCAATTAAAAAATGGGCAAAGTATATGAATGGGCACTTCACCAAAGAAGGCATTCAGGCAGCTAACAGACACATAAGGAAATGCTCACAATCACTAGCCATTAGAGAAATGTAAACCAAAACCACAATGAGATACTATCTCATCCCAGCGTTACTGCCACGAATTGAAAAAATAGAAAATAACAAATGTTGGAGAGGCTGTGGGGAGATTGGAACTGTTATGCACTGCTGGTGGGAATGTAAAATGGTATAAACAGTATGGAAAATGCTATGGCGCCTCCTTAGAAGTAGAAATAGAAATACCATATGATCCAGCAATCCCACTCCTAGGAATATATGTTAGAGAAATAGAGCCATCACATGAATAGACATATGCACACCCATGTTCATCACAGCATTATTCACAATAGCAAAAATATGGAAACAATCTAAGTGTCTATCAACAGATAAATGGATAAACAAATTATGGTACATATGCACAATGGAATACTATGCAGCAACTGAAAACAATGATGAATCCGAGAAACCTCTCACATGAGCATGGTTTGTTTTTCCACTTATGTAGGTCTCTTTTGATTTCTTGCAGTAGTGTTTTGTAGTTTTCTTTGTATAGGTCTTTTCCTGGTTATATGTATTCCTAAGTATTTTATCTTTTTAGGGGCTATTATAAATGGTATTGTTTTTCTGATTTCCTTTTCAAAGTTCTCTTTGATGGTGTATAAGAATCCAACTGATTTTTGTATGTTGATCTAGTATCCTGCTACTCTGCTGAATCTTTCTATTAGTTCCAGTAGTTTTCCTGTGGGATCTTTTGGGATTCTCTATGTGTAGTATCATATTATCTATAAATAGGGTTAGTTTTACTTCTTCCTTTCCAATTTGGATACACTTTATTGCGGTAGCTAGGGCTTCCAGCAATATTAAATAAGAATGGTTAAAAGGGCATCCATGTCTTGTTCCTGTTATCAGGGGAAATTCTTTCAGCCTCTCTCTGTGGAGAATGATGTTGGCTGTTGGTTTTGTATGCTGTTGTTGTTAGGTGCTATTGAGTCATTTTTAACTCATAGCAACCCTATAGGACAGAGTAGAACTGCCTCATAGTGTTTCCAAGGAGCAGCTGGTGGATTTGAACTGTCAATCTTTTGGTTAGCAGCCAAGCTGTTAACCACTGTGCCACCAGAGTTTTGTATAGGTGCCCTTTACTATGTTGAGGAATTTCCCTTGTATCATTATTTTATTGAAAATTTTTATCAGGAGTGTGTGTTGGACTTTATCAAATGCCTTTTCTGCCTCAATTGAGATGATCATGTGATTTTCTTCTGTTCTATTTATGTGGTGGATTATGTTGATTGATTTTCTAACATTGAACCATCCTTGCATAACTTGTATGAATCCCACTTAGTCATGGTGTATTATTTTTTTGATATGATGCTTAAGTCTATTTGGATAGGATTTTGTTGAAATTTTTTGCATCTGTATTCATGAAAGATATTTGTCTGTAATTTTCTTTTTGTGGTGTCTTTGCCCAGCTTTGGTATCAGGGATATGCTGACTTCATAGAATGAATTCAGAAGTATTCCTTCCTTTTCCATGCTCTGAAACAGTTTGAGCTCTTCTCTGAATGTTTGGTAGAATTTTCCAGAGAAGCTGTCCAGGACAGGGCTTTTTACTGCTGTTATATTGTATTTTTTTTTTTTGTGTGTGTGTGTGTGTGGTGCTGATGTTTTGTTTGTTCCTTTTTCTTTCCTGTGCTGAGTTTCTTTTGTTTGTGGATTTTCATTTCATTTGTTTCATTATTATAGGTTTTGTGTTTACTGAGTCTTTATATTTTTCTTCCTTTTTATTTGGATGAGTAGGTTTGTTGACTTTCTTTCTGGTTGCTTTGAAATTTACCCTTATCTTCCTAAGTTTGAACTGTTCTTTTATTACTTGATATTGTCCTGACTGCCTCTCTATTTGAAAGTCATGTACCTACACCATTTATTCCTTTTTTTTTGTTTTGACGTTGCCATCATTCACAGATTGATGCCTCTGTTTCCCTGTTTTAGATCTTTTAGATTTATTACTGAGAATTCTTTACATAGGTTGGTATCTGGCTGATCCTGTCCTGTGTCATAGACTCCAGTTGTTGTCTGATGCTGTTGGTTCTCTAACTGAAGGACTCCCTTGAATATTTCTTGTAAGTTTGGTTTGGTTTTTACGAATCCCTCAATTTCTGTTTATCTGGAAATGTCCTAGTTTTGCCATCATATTTGAGAGAGAGTTTTGTAGACTATAGTATTACTGGTTGGCAGTTTATTTCTTTCAAGGTTTTATATATGTCGTCCCATTGTCTTCTTGCCTGCATAGTTTCTGCTGAGTAATCAGAGCTTAGTCTCATTGTTTTGCCTTTGTAAGTGACTTTTTATTTTTCTCAAGCTGCTCTCAGGATTTTTTATTTGTCATTGGTTTTGGGAAGTGTGATTATGATATAGCTTGGTGACTTTCTTTTGGGGTCTATCCTATATGGGATTCGCTGAGCTTCCTGGATGCTCAACTTTTTGTCTTTCATGATATTTAGGAAGTCTTCTACCAGCAAATCTTCAACAATCCTCTCTGTGTTTTCTATTTTCTCCCCATTCTGGAACTGTGATCATGTGCAAATTTTTATTTATTTATTCATTTATTTTTATTGTACTTTAGATGAAGGTTTACAGAACAAACTAGTTTATCATTAAACATTTAGTACACATTGTTTTATGACATTGGTTAACAACCCCATGACATGTCAGCGCTCTCCGTTCTCCACCTTGGGTTTCCTATTACTAGCTTTCCTGTCCCCTCCTGTCTTCTAGTCCTTGTCCCTGGGCTGTTGTGCCCCTTTAGTCTCATTTTGTTTTATGGGGCTGTCTAATCTTTGGCTGTAGGGTGAACCTCGGGAGTGACTTCATTATTGAGCTAAAAGGGTGTCCAGGGGCCATGTCTCAGGGTTTCTCCAGTCTCTGTCAGACCAGTAAGTCTGGTCTTTTTTGTGAATTTGAATTTTGTTCTATGTTTTCCTCCCCCTCTGTCCAAGATCCTCTATTGTGATCCCTGTCAGAGCAGTGAGTGGTGATAGCCGGGCACCATCTAGTTATACTGGATTCAGTCTGGTGGAGGGCATGGTAGTTGTGGTCCGTTAGTCCTTTGGAGTAATCTTTCCCTTGTATCTTTAGTTTTCTTCATTCTCCCTTGCTCCCAGTGGGGTGAAACCAGTGGAATATCTTAGATGGATGCTCACAGTCTTTTAAGACCCCAGACGCTACTCACCAACGTGTGATGTAGATCATTTTCTTTATGGACTGTGTTATGCCAATTGATCTAGATGTCCCCTGAGATCATGGTCCCCAGCCCTCAGCCCCAGTAACTCAGTTCCGCCAGGTGTTTGGATGTGTTTATTAAGCTTCTGTAACTTTTCCTTGGTCAAGTTGTGCTGACTTGCCCGATATCATGTATTGTTTTTCCCTTCATCAAAATTAACACTTATCTAGTATCTAGTTAGAGATTTCCCCTCCTCACCCCTCCCTTCCCTCATAACCATCAAAGATTTTTTTTTCTGTGTGTTAACATTTTCTTGAGTATTTATAATTGTGATCTCACACAATATTTGTCCTTTTGTGATTGACTTATTCCGCTTAGCATAATCCCTTCCAGATTCATCCATGTTGTGAGAGGTTATATTCCTAGGAGTGGGATTGCTGGATCATATGGTATTTCTATTTCAATATTTTTAAGGAAGTGCCATATCGTTTTCCAAAATGGTTGTATCATTTCATGTGCAAATTTTTGCCCTTGATTGTGTACTGTGTAATTCTTAGATTTTCTTCATTCTTTTCTCTGATTTTTCCTCATACAAAATGGCTACATGGATTTGTCTTCAATCTTGCTGATTCTGTCTTCAGTTATTTCAAATTTACACCTAAAACCTTCTACTGAGTTGTCTATTTCTGAAATTTTTGTTATTTCACTTTTGGATTTCTAGTTGCTGTTTTTGTATGATTTCTAATTGTTTATTTATTTTGACATTTTGTTCTTGTATTATTTTCCTGAATTCTTCTATTGCTTTGTCTGTGTTTTCCTTGGTCTGGGCTATGTTTTTGTTGGTTTTGTCTGTGTTTTCCTTGATCTCTTTTAATATCTGAGAGAGCCAAATATTAGTCTTTTGAATTCCATATCAATAGTTCCACTGCCTTTTCTTCTACCAGAAGATTATCAGATTCTTTTTTTTTTTTTGGTCTCTTGCTGGCACCATCTTGTCCTGCCTTTTTATATGTTTTGATAATTTCTGCTGTCTTCAAGACATTAAGATATTATTTTCTTTAATTATTGATTGTATGTTCGTTTCATCCTGCTGTTTTGTTTTGTTTGAATATGTCAGGGTGGGCAGGCCAGACGTGTTTTGCTGCTTGCTTATCTGTGTACATGATAGCTTTCACCACCTTATACAGGCGGACAGGGCAGCAGTAGGCAGGGAGAGTCTTCTTTGCTGTACGCTGGTTTGGCAAAGTCACTGAGGGCACACTGGACAAGTGCTGTCTTCCTCCTTATGTTGGCCCAGTAGTGTTGGAGCATTCACAGCCCCTTGCCAGATGGGTGTGGGTGTCAGAGAGTGCTACAGGCTTGCTCCCACTGTTCATCAGCTTGTTGAGTGGTGGGATGGGAGGGGTGGTGCAGGCCCAGTATGGCAGTGAGTCTGAGCACCAGGGGTGCCTAGCCACGGCAGCATGGTGGGGGCCTGCCAGAAGAGGTCCAGATGGCATATGGATCTAGGTGGGAGGGAGAAAGAAAAGATAAAGAGGAAAAAAGTACCACGGCCAGAGCTACAGGTGGGGGCAGGGTATAACCAAGGGCCGGTGGGAAGGGCAGTGAGGTGGTGGGGCTAGGTGGGAGGGAGAATGAAAAGAAAGAAAAAGAAAAAAATGGTGGCACAGTGGGGGCTGGTAGGTGGGAATGGGGCACATCTGGTCAGTGGTGGGCCGGTGTGCCAGTGACAGTATCCACAGTGGTGCAGTAGGGGCTGGTGTGAAGGGGGGAGGTGGCATATGGGGCTAGGTGTGAGGGCGAAAGAATAGCAGGAAAGAAAAAATGGCAGTGTGGTGTGGGGGAGAGGCAGACTTGGGGGCTGGTGAGAAGGGAAGGGAAGTGGCTTACAGGGCTAGAAAGGAGGGAGAAAGTAAAGAAAAAATAATAACATGGTGGGAGCTGGTGGGTGGGTGTGGGGTGGACCTGGGGAGGCAGCAGGCTGGTGTGCAGGCAGCTCTGTAGCTGAGATGGCATGGTGGGGGCTGGTGGGAAGGGGAGGAGGTAATGTTGGGACTAGGTTTGAGGGAGAAAGAAAAGGAAGAAAGAGAAAAAAGGGTGGCGTGTTGGGGGCTAGCAAGTGGGGTTGGACCCAGGGGCTGGTGGGGAGGGAGTTGGGGGCCAGTGGGGAGGGATCTGGGGGCTGGTAGGGAGGGAGGGAAGGTGGGAGGGAGAAAGAAATAAAAGAAAATAAAAAACTGCATGGTGGGAGGGGAGGGGCAGTCCAGGGGGGCTGGTATTGTGGACCCTGGTGGTGGGGGCTGCTGGGATGGGGTGTTTCTTGCTTCTACTCACCAGAAGGATGAGGGCTAAGAAAGTGTGTTTCTCTGGTTACCGGCTGCTCTGTCTCCTGTTGGGAGCTCTGTGAAGTTGCCTTCCCATACTCCCTGTCCAGGGTCATTGCTGGCTGTGTTTCAAGATGGGCATGACGTGCCATGTTAGTTGGCAGGGTACCTCCACTCCATATCTCCTGTTGTTCTGTTTTCTGTCAGTTTTTCCCTCCATTCAGTGTTTGAACTAGGTTTTATATCCCTTCATTTGATGCTCAGGCCTCAGAATTGATGTTTGTATCTGTTTTATTTAGTTTTTCAGGTCTTTACTGCAGTGGGACAACATGGTGCATCTGTCTAGGGCACAATGTTGGCTCTGGCCCCTGGATTTTAGCCATTCTAATAGGTGTATAGTGGTATCTCATTGTTGTTTTAATTTGCCATCTGTATATGTTCTTTAAGGGGCCCTGGTTGTGCAGTGGTTAAGCACTTGCTGCTAACTGAAAGGTCAGCCATGCCAATCAACCAGCTGCTCCCTGGGAGAAAGATGTGGCAGTCTGCTTCTTCAAAGATTTACAGCCTTGGAAACCCTATGGGGCAGTTCTACTCTGTGCTATAGATTCTCTCTGAGTTGGAATCAACTTGATGGCAACAGGTTTGGTTTTGGTCTTGATATATATTCTTCAGTGAGGTGTCTGTTTAGATCTTTCACCCATTTTGTAATTGGTTTGCTGATTTTCTGTTAGTTTTAAGAGTTTTTGTACACCCACTCCTCACTTATCAACATGGCTACGTTCCAAAACCCAGGTTGTTATGCAAAAATTGGCATTATGTGAAAATGGAGGAGGACCACATCAGATCACAAAATGGAAGATGATTACATCATTACAAAACCACCAGATTACATCATTACATCATTAACTGCCAAATTGCATCATTACATAACTGCTAAACTACTGAGAATCATGGTCCAGCCAAGGTGAGACATAACCTTAACCATCACAGCCAGCGTTACTCTTGCCTGGCACCTCAGTGTTTATTACTGCCAGACATGTATCGTTAATGCACAAAATAGTCAGACAGTAGATTTTTTTTACTATTGTTGTAAATGTGAAATGTTGGATAACGAGATAGTCGATAAGTGAGGAGTAGGTGTATATTTTGAATACAAGTCCTTTATCAGATATGCATTTTTCCAGTATTTTATCAGTCCATGGTTTGTCTTTTTATTCTCTTAACAATGTTGTTTACAGAGCAGAAGTTTTTAATTTTAGTGGATCTAACTTATCATTTTTTTCTTTTATGGATCATGCTTTTGATGGTGTATCTAAAAAGTCATTGATAAACCCAAGGTCACCTAGATTTTCTCCTATGTTATCTTCTAGAAGTTGTATTGTTTTGCATCTTACATTTAGGACAACGATCCATTTTAAGTTCATTTTTGTGAAAGATGTAAGCTCTGTTTTTCTTTTATTTTAAAATTACTTTAAAAAAATTTAAACTTTGACTCAAATTTTCTCTCTGTTCGAGCTACCTGCCAATTTGCTGTTGAGTAAATTTATTTATCAGGCTGTAATTTAATATCCGCAAATTAATATCTGTACCTGGTGGCACAGAAGTTAAAGCTAACCAAAAGGTTGGCAGTTCAAACCCACCAACTGCTTTGTAGGAGAAAGATGTGGCAGTCTGCTTCCATAAAGATTATAGCCTTGGAAACCCTGTAGGGCAGTGCTACTCTGTACTATAGGGTCGCTATGAGTTGGAATCAACTCGATGGCAGTGGGTTTGATTTTTTTTTTTTGGTAATTAATATACAAACTCAATTCAGCTACTCAAGCTATTAGGAAAGAGCAATAATGATAAATAACAATAACTAATTCCAAGATAATAATATATAAGATTTTTGAAGGAGTGTGGCATGTGTGTGTAATTGTGTTTACAGAGGAGTTTGCGCAAATGTCCAACTCTGGAGGACGTTTTGAATGGCACAGCCTCAACTCTACTCAAATTCTCTCCCATTTCCTAATCCTTTCTATAAGCTCTGTGTTTTGCCTATGTTCATTCAGTAAATATTTCCCTTTGGAGGGCAATTTTTAAACCATTTATTTTTGTTGTTGTTGAAAATATACACAGCAGAACATATACCAATTCAACAATTTCTACATGTACAATTCAGTGACGCTGATGAGATTCAAGTTGTGCAACCATTCTCACTCTCCTTTTCCAAACTGTTCCTCACTCGTTAACATAAACTCACTGCCCCCTATCTAATCTTTCGAGTTGCTGTTGTCAGTTTGATCCCATATAGATAATTCTTAAAAGAGTACAATGCTCAAGACAGACATTGTTTACTAATTAGGCTAAACTATTGCTTGGTTTAAAGAAGACTTCAGGGAATATTTTTGGTTTAAGGTTTAAAGATTATCTCAGGGCAATACTTTCAGGGGTTCATCTAGCCTCGGGGGTTTCAGAAAGTCTGGATTCCATGGAGTCCACTTATTTAAAATGGCAGCTTTATAAGATAGAAGGAACTTGGGTCTTTCTTGAAAGAGAGCTGCCAAGGAAAGCTGGCTGACAAGTATCAGACTGTGATGTGACTGAGAAATATACTCTTGTTGAATTAACATTTGGAGATTTATTTGCTACAGCAGTAAAGCCTGTATCATTTAATCCTGACTACTGCAGGAGTCATGGATAACATAGCATCTAACCTCTGCTTAATACGTGCTAGGTACTTTTTTAGGCAGAGAAAAATCAGTTGCTGCCGAGTCAATTCTGGCTTATAGTGACCCCATGTGTGTCAGAGTAGAACTGTGCTCCACAGGATTTCCAATAGCTGATTTTTCAGAAGTAGATTGCCAAACCTTTCTTCTGATTAGGCAGAGGAGGGAGAGAAAACTCATATCTAAAGGAAAGGAGGAGATCAGTCATGGAAATTGTGGTAGTTTGAAAAATGGCCCCAAAGATATCTTGGTCCTAATCCACGGAATCTGTGGGTGTTACTTTAGATGGCAAAAGGGAGTTTGCAGATGTGATTAGATATTAAGGCTCTTGAGATGGGAAGATTAACCTGGATTATCCAGGTGGGCCCTAAATGTAATCACAAATGTTCTTATAATAGAGAAGGAGAGGTGGATTTGGGTATAGAGACAGAAGGCAAACTGAAAACTGAAGCAAGATGCAATGCTGCTGGTTTTGAAGATGGAAGAAGAGGTCACGAGCCAAGAAATGAAGCTTCAGAAGCTGGAAAAGGCAAGGAAACAGATTCTCTGGCGGGGGTCTCTGGAGAGAGTACAGCCCCGCTGACACCTTGATTCTGCTCTAGTAAAACCCATTTTGGACTTCTGGCCTCCAGAGCTGTAAGAGAGTAAATTTTTATTGTTTTAATCCACTAAGTTTCTGGTAATTTTTTACAGCAGCCATAGGAAACTAATATAGATGTGATAAGCCCCTGCACAAGATGGGGACACAGCGATTTGTTCAAAAATTAACTTGAAAGGCACCTTCTAGAAATGAACTTATTTAAGAGTAAATGTCACTCAAACAGCCATGCTGATTATGCTTCCTGTGGAAAGGGGGCAAACACAGAATCCAGGAGTCATTAGCATTTATGGGTAGTAGAGAGCAAGAGAGGACTAGGAAAAGACTGAGAAGGAGCAATTAGAGAAGTGAAAGAAAAGCCAGAAGAGATGGTGTCATCAAAATCCAGGGAAAGGAGATTGTTGGAAGATGGAGGCATGAACAGTTCCATGCTCCCATCTCCCCACATGATCACCAAGGAAAATAACCAGAAATTGGTAGACTCAATTATGCAAGTACTCTGGAAAACAATCAGAGGGCTGCAGCAATTAAATGAATTCTGAGGCAAGAAAAAGGTGACTTTTAAATGGTAGGAAAACTTTAAATTTCTACTGCCTGCCACTACTCTGGCAGTGGTGGCAGAGGCAGCAGACTGTGGACTGTGCTGCCAGAGAGATGGCCTAATCTGTGGCTCTGGAGTAAGAAGAGAAGACTTTGCTAGTAGATTATGTTGTGTGTTTCTGATCTGTCTAGGGTTGGGCTGAAAACCCAGAGTGGGCACTTTCCTTGGTTTGGCCTACCTCAGTACTCACGTAGCAGATGGGAAGTGATGAGCAATGATTGAAGGTTGTGACCTCCCATAGGAACCTGAGGTTAAACAGTGTGATCAGAGCATACAATTAAGGCCTAAAGGTGGAAGAAGAAGGCAGAATGAGAACTTCAGATATTAGTACTTTCAAAATCATCATGTATATGGGAAAAGAGAGAAAGTCACAACTATGCTCAGGACAAAATGCATGCACAGAAAATACCTAAGACGCTGCACTTCCATCTTGGACTGATCCCTAAGTACATTGGAAGCACGCCTAAGGGTTGAAGGAAGACCCCAACACAGATCCAAATTACAAAGACTGGGAGAAGTGTGGTTTACTTCCTCATGGAGTACAAGGAAATCTCTTTCAAAACACTAGCCAGACATGGGTTGGGGAAAAGAGTCCTCAGTGTCCATGTATGTCCAGGAGGGCATAGTTAGGGAAGGTCACTGAGAAGACAGACTACTACAGCCTTCAACAATTTAAAAAAAATTTTTTTTCCAAACCCTGGGGAAGGGGAAGAGTCTGAGTTTCAAAGCTAACATATTACAATATTCAAATGTCCTGGTTTCAACAACGACAACAAAATAACAATGCATACAAAGAAGTAAGAAAGGAGGTCTATTAAAAGAAAACATGAAGTGACAGAAACCATCCATGGAAACCCAGATAATTAGACAGACTAAAAGACTGTAAAAGAACAGTATTAAATATTCTCAAAGAACTAAAGGAGTACAGGGACAAAGAACTAGGAAATCTGAAAAAGACACATGAACAAAATGAGATTATTAATAAAAAGATAGACACTACAAAAAGAAGCCAAACAGAATTACTGGAACTGAAAAAATATAATAACTAAAATGAAAAATTCACTGGTGGGTGCTCAACAGCAGATTTGAGTTGGCAGAAGAAAGAATCAGTGAACTAGCATATAAGACAACTGAAATTATCTAGTCTCAGGAGCAAAAAAAAAAAAAAAAAAGGAAAGTAAACAGATACTAAAGGAATTGTGGGTATCATCAAGCCAACCAAAATATGCAGTATAGAAATCCTAGAAGAAAAAGAGACAGAAAGAATATTTGAAGACGCAGTGGCAGAAAACTAAAGATTTGATGAAGGACATGAGTCTACACCTACAAAAAGCTCCATTAACTCCAACTTTGATAGGAAAAACCCAAAAACACCCATACCAAGACCCATTAAAATCAAACTTTCAAAAACCAAAGAAAAAGAGAGTCCTGAAAGCAGCAAGGGAGAAGCAAACTGTCACAGAAAAAGGGATCTTCATTAAGATTAAGTACCAATTTCTCCTCAGAAACCTCGGAGGCCAGAAGGCAGTGCGGTGATAGATTTAAAGTGCTGAAAGAAAATAACTGCCAACCAAGACTTCTATATACAGCAAAATTGTTCTTCAAGAATGAGCAGATGAAAAGAAGTCCTGACACAGGCAGTGACATGGATGAGCCTTGAAGACATTATGTTAGGTGAAATTAGACACAAAAGGACAAATATTGTATGATCCCACTTATATATGCAATATCTAGACTAGGCAAATGCATAGAGACAAAATTTATTAGTGGTTACCAGGGGTTTAGGGGAAGAGGAAATAGAGACTTATTGCTTAAGGTGTATTGTGTTTCTGTTTTTGTTGCTGTTGCTGTTGCTGTTAGGTGCTGTCGAGTCGGTTCCTACTCATTGCGACCCTATGTACAACAGAACGAAACACTGCCCGGTCCTGCACCATCTTCACAGTCACTGTTATGCTTGAGCCCATTGTTACAGCCACTGTGTTTAGGGTGATGAAAAATATTTAGAAATGGATAGTGGTGATGGCTGCACAACATAGTAAATATAATTAATGTCACTGAATAGTACATTTAAAAATGGTTAAAATGGCAAATGTTTTGTTATATATGTTTTCCCACAATAAAATTTTTTTAAAATCATGGGAGAAAAGATATAAAGAAATAACTGTCACCGGTCCCATTCTGACCTTGATATCCAAAATCCATAATAACTAAGTCTCTACTACAATATCAGTTTCCAGGAACTGAATTCTCAACCCTGTATCACTGGTACTAGAAGCTAGATTTCCTGTCTGCACTCTGGTCTCTCTTGGCATAGAATTTGCTACTCCTAAGCTCTAGGATATATGAGAATGAATCCTGGAGGCTGGCTGTGGCTGGACTCCAGTCCCTCCTAGGCAGCCAGCCTCTATCTCAGAGGATTACCTGCTCTGCTTCCACTTAAAAATATATTCTGGATCTTAGATTCCTTGCAACTTTAGGGGTTGGCATTTAGAGATCACTAGTGACACACTGGAGCCCTGGTGGCATAGTGGTTAAGAGCTCAGCTGCTAACCAAAAGGTCAGCAGTTTGAATCTACCAGCCGCTCCTTGGAAACCCTATGGGGCAGTTCTACTCTGTCTTATAGGGTTGCTATGAGTTGGAGTTGACTTGACGGCAGTTGGTTTGGATTTTTTGGTTTTATTCCTCCTCATACGGGCTGATCTCAGGTTTAGTATCTTCCTTTGGATTCACATGCTGACCCAATAATACTTTACCCTGACTGTATATTCTTAATATCTTGATTCCTCTCTCAACCTTTGCCAATCCTACTGGTGTATCTGAGCTCCTAGTCTGAGACTTGAACTGTCTGATTGCTACATAACCACACAATGACACATAGACATGAAGACACAGATTAGGTAAGTTTGTTTTTTTTTTTTTTTAAATCAAAATTAAGAACATGAAACACAGTTTAGAATTAGTGAGTCGTCTAAGTAGAGGGTCTTAGGGCATCCATGGGACACTATTAAACTTCCAAGTAGCAGGGAAGGAAGTGTGGAGGAAACGTTTTAAAAAGATTGTTAGAGGCACACTGAAAATAGCCATTAATTTACAAGACATTAGAGCTGGAAGAGGTCTCAGAGATCATTAAATCTAAACCTCTTATCTCATAGGTAAGGACTAGATTAAGAAAGTTGAAAGTGTATTTCTAGTGTTCATATAATTAGTATCTGGCTGGAATTTGACCTCAGGCCTTCTAATTCTAAGTTCTTTCTCTTATACCACAGGCCTCTTTCTCCTCTTTGCCTTTTCTACAATTACACCTAAGGTCAACACTAGGTGAAGTAACATTTATGGACAGAATTAATTTTCACAAGGAACAAATCAATGCACCATTTCCAGTGAAATCTGCAAGGGAACAGTTAAAAAGAGGTAGCACTGGAGTTTGAGGCGAGAGATGGGAAGTGTAGCAGATGGAAGATGTTTTTCCTTCTGGGACTATCATGGCAGTTCCCAAGGAGTAGAGTTTAATGCTGTCATTCTTCATAGTTTATTTACACAGTTTATTTCTCAAAAGATCTCAGACTAATTCCATATTTCAACAACCTCTGAATAGTACTTGAAAGGTGACCAACTATTCTAGTTTGCCCAGGACTAAGGGGTTTCCCAGGACACAAGACTTTTGGTGCTTAAACTGGAACACTCTTTGGGCAAACCAGGATGGTTGGTCACTCTTCCTAGAGCTTAGGGAATCTCACAGACCTGATCCTACCCCTTGGATACCATCAGGAAGCTGATATACAGAAGAATTCTGCCACTTCCAAAGCAATGGAAGGCTTGGCTATGACGGCATTTCTCTTTTCTCAGACTTAATCCTGGAGAAGAAAAGTAGTATTGAAAAAAGTTGTCATATATGTTCAAGGTTATTAATTGCAGTTTTTTTTTTTTTTGTAATAGGAAAAGATTGGAAGCATGTATTTAGCAGGAAGAAACTGTTCGAATAAACTGACACACAATCAAAAGCCATGCAACTATAAAGAAAAAATAATCCAAAAATGAGGAATCTCTGTGGTATATTATTTTTTAAAAAAAGCAAGGAACTAAATAATATCTAAATACACTATCTTTGTGTAAGAAAAGAAGGAAATTAAAAACATACATATGCTTTTGCTTGTATTTGAATAAAGAAACACTGAACAGATAAATAAGAAATTAATAGTAATGCTTACCTCTAAAACGCAAAGGAGAACAAACTTATCATTGTATATATTTTAATATTGTTTTGCTTTTTTAACCATGTGGACATATGTAACTATTCAAAAAATGAAACTGAATTAATTTTTTGAAAAAGAAAATGGCTGTCAGAAAGTTGAATCAGGAAATGTTGGGTGTGCAAAACAAATCACACACACACACAAACAGTTGGTGTATCAACCTATATCTGAGGGAAATACCCAAGTGAGAGCTATTAGAAATGCAGGGTAGTGGGCATTGATCCTCTCACACCATTCCAAAAGGTCACTGCAGTCAGGATGAAGGATTAAGTAACTAAGGTTGAAAAAATAACTCCAGCAAAGGGCAAGAGAGAGGGAAATGGGAGAGGAAGAAGCTAATAATACGATGTGGCACAAAACACTCCTGGATTCCTAATGGAACATACTAGGAAAGGAAGAAGACAAACAGGCATGCATATAATTATAAATTGCAGTCAGCACTGCAAAAGAAAAGAGGTGGCTTTTATGAGAGAGTAATAAGATGAAATTTAGATTACTCTCTGGAGAATTCAGAAAGAGGAAGGGGTTTCCAAGCAGAGGAAGAGAGCGTGCCAAAGCAGGAAAAAGCTTGACAAATCTCAAGTCCAAAAACAAGGCCAATGTGGCTGGGCACAGTGATGAAGAGATGAAGTGGTGCAAGACGGATACCCTGAGGTGAGGCTTGATCACACAAGGCCTTGAAGGCCATATAAGAAGTCCAAATTTGACCCCAAGTATAATGGGAAACCATAGAAAAGTTTTAAGCAGTGAAGTGATATAATCCAAACATTATTGGATATTGTATGGCAAATGCTCACTAGCATGGAGTTTTCAAAGTGAAAGGAGTATAGATTTGGACTGGGGTGGGGAGAGTGAAAAGGAGCCCTGGTGGTGCAATGGTTAGGTGCTCTTCTGCTATCCAAAAGATCAGCAGTTCAAAGTCACCAGGTGCTCCTTTGGAGAAAGATGCAGCAGTCTGCTTCAGTAAAGATTACCCGTTGCCAATAGAATAGATTCCGACTCATAGCAACCCTATAGGACAGAGTGGAACTTCCCCATAGGGTTTCCAAGGTTGTGATCTTTATGGGAGCAGACAGCCACGCTGTACTCCCGCGGAGCTGCTGGTGGACTCCTGCGCCACCAAGGCTGCTTTCTGTAAAGATTACACCCTTGGAAACCCTATGGGGCAGTTCTACACTGTCCTCTAGGGTCGCCATGAGTCAGAATCAACTCTGTGGCAGTGGGTTTGGTTTGGGGACAGTGGAGATCACAAGCAGTCAATGATTCTGGGTGTTTCAGAGGTAGAATGACTGCAGTGATAGATGTGGAGCAGCAGAGAGAGTGAGGTGTCAAGGAGCACCTATAGTGGAGGCCAGCTGAGGTTCAGTATATAGAGTGAGTCTCAACCAGGATAAGCTATTAATATTGGGAACTACATCCATATTTCAAATATGGTAAACTGGAGCAGTTGGATAGCTCAGCAAAGGGAACAGGTATGTTAGAGAACTAAATACTGAGGCCACAAAGGCCTTTAGAAGTAGTTCAGTCTTTAGTGACTTAAAGAACTTTAACCCCCATGTTTCCTCTTATCTAAGGAATAGTTTGTGAACCCAAGGGGAGACCATGGTAGAGAAACAAAAGATGGGAAATGATGGCAACTGTGAATAGGAAAAAAAAAAAAAAAAACAATGCAAAGGAAGAGAATTCCCAGAAAAGCCTCCTTATTGATAGGGGCTCACCTAGTAGACGAAGAAAGGAGGAAGTTTTTTGTTTGTATTTGTTCTTTTTTTTTTTTAGTAATAGTTTACGTCAGAATAAAATGCACAAATCTTAATGATAGTATGCAATGACTTCTGAAAACAGCTTTATAGACATAAAATTCATCCTTTTAAAGTGTACAATTCAGTGATTTTTAGTATTTCAGGAATAATCTCACATGATCATAATGTACTATCCTTCTTATATATCACTATATTTGATCCATTAATATTTCATTTAGGATTTTTCCATGTATGTTCTTAAGGGATATTGCTCTGTAATTTTTTTTCTTCTAATGTCCTTGATAGGTTTTGGTAACAAGGTTATGCTGGCTTCTCTCAAAATTTTTTAGTAAGATTGTTATCCTTTTTTCCCTTAAATATTTGGTAGTGTTGACTGGTGAAGCAATTGGACCTGATGTTTTCTTTTTTGGAATGGTTTAAATTGTGGATTTTATTTCTTTAATACATACAGGACCATTCAAAGTTTCTATTTCTTCTTGTGCCAGTTTCTTTAAGTTATGTTTTTCTAGAAAGTTGTCCATTTCATTCAGGTTGTCAAATTTATTGGCATAAAGCTACATAAAGTTACTCACAACATTCTCATATTATTCTTTTAATGTGTGTAGCATCTGTAGTGATATCCCTTTTATCATTCTTGATATTGGTAATTTCTGTTTTCTCTCTCTTTTTCTTCTGGAAAATATCAATTTTATTAATCTTTTCAAAAATAGCTTTTTCAATAAATAGTGCTAGGTGGGGGAAAAACCTTGACCCTTACATCATACCTGTACTGTGTTGAATAATGTCCTCCCAAAATTCATGATCTTCCTGGAACTTCAGAATGTGACCTTATTTGGAAATAGGGCTATTGCAGACGTAATTACTTAGATTAAGATGAGGCTTTACTGAAGTAAGGTGGGCCCTTAATCCAGTATGACTGGTGTGCTTATAAGAAGAGGAGAAGAGACACAGACAAACACAGAGGGAGAACACTATGTGTAAACAGAGATAGAGACTGGAGCTAAGGAAAGCCAATGACTGCTGGCAACACCAGAAGCTAAGAGAAAGTCATGGAACCTTCTCTCCTTTGAGCCTTCAGAGGGAACACAGCCCTGCTGACACCTTAATTTTGGAATTCCAGCCTCCAGAACAGTGAGGGAATACATTTTAGGCCACTCAGTTTGTGGTAATTTGTTATGATAGCTCTAAGAAGCTAATATAACTCCTTACAAAAAAATTAATTTCAGCTTGATTAGAAATAAAAATTTACTGGCAGTTCTAGCCAGTGCAATAAAAGAAGAAAAATAAATAAAAGGCATTTAAATTGGAAAGGAAGAAATCAAATTGTCCCTATTAGCAGACGGCCTATTTTTCCATGTAGAACATTCCAAGGAATCTACCAAAAAGGCTACTAGAACCAATAAGTGTGTTTAGCAAGGTTGCAGGATACAAGGTCAACATACAAAAATCAATCATATTTCTATACACTAGCAATGAACACCCCCATGCAACCATCAGTTTGTCCTACTGTGGGGGCTTCCATGTTGCTGTGATGATGGAAGCTATGCCACCAGTATTAAAATACCAGCAGGGTCATCTATGGCAGACAGGTTTCAGCTGAGCTTCCAGACTAAGACAGACTAGGACGGAGGACCCAGTGGTCTACTTCTGAAAAAAATTAGCCACTGAAAATCTTATGAATAGCAGTAAACATTTGTCTGATATAGTGCCAGATGATGAGCCCCTCAGGTTGGAAGGCACTCAAAAGACTACTGGGGAAGAGCTGCCTCCTCAAAGTACAGTCGATCTTAATGATGTGGATGGATTCAAGTTTTCAGGACCTTCATTTGCTGATGTGGCATGATTCAAAATGAGAAGAAACAGCTGCAAACATCCATTAATAATTGGGACATGGAATGTATGAAGTATGAATCTAGGAAAATTGGAAATGGTAAAAAATGAAATGGAACACATAAACATCAATATCCTAGGCATTAATGAGCTGAAATGGACTGGTACTGGCCATTTTGAATCAGACAATCATATGGCCTAGCATGCCAGGAATGACAACTTGAAGAGGAATGGCGTTGCATTCATCATCAAAAAGAACACTTCAAGATTATCCTGAAGTACAACACTGTCAGTGGTAGGATAATATCCATATGCCTACAAGAAAGATGAGTTAATACGGCTATTATTCAAATTTACGCACTAACCACTAAGGCCAAAGATGAAGAAACCGAAGATTTTTACCAACTTCTGCAGTCTGAAATTGCTTAAACATGGCAATCAGGATGCATTGATAATTACTGCTGATTGGAAGGTGAAAGTTGGAAACAAAGAAGGATCAGCAGTTGGAAAATACAGCCCTGGTGATAGAAACGATGCCAGAAATGACATGATAGAATTTTGCAAGACCAATGACTTCTTCATTGCAAATACCTTTTTTCAACTATATAAATGGAGACTATACACCTGGACCTCACCAGATGATATGCACAGGAATCAAATAGACTACATCTGTGGAAAGAAATGATGGAAAAACTCAATATCATCAGTCAGAACAAGGTCAGGGACCGACTGTGGAACAGACCATCAATTGCTAACATTCAAATTCAAACCGTAACTGAAGAAAATGAGAACAAGTCCACAAGAGCCAAAGTACGACGTTGAGTATATCCCATCTGAATTTAGAGACCATCTCAAAAATAGATTTGATGCATTGAACACTAATTTCCAAAGAACAGGTGAGTTGTGGAATGACATCAAGGACATCGTACATGAAGAAAGCAAGAGGTCATTAAAAAAACAGGAAAGAAAGAAAAGACCAAATTGGATGTCAGAAGAGACTCTGAAACTTGCTCTTGAACATAGAGTAGCTAAAGCAAAAGGAAGAAATGATGAAGTAAAAGAACTGAACGCAAGATTTTAAAAGGTGGCTCAAGAAGACAAAGTAAAGTATTATAACAACATGTGCAAAGACCTGGAGACAGAAAACCAAAAGGAAAGAACATGCTTTGCATTTCTCAAGTTGAAAGAACTGGAGAAAAAATTCAAGCCTCAAGTTGCAATTTTTAAGGATTCTATGGGAAAAATATTGAACAGAACAGGAAGCATCAAAAGAAGATGGAAAGAATAGAGTTACTATACCAGAAAGAACTGGTTGACATTCAACCATTTCAGAAGTAGCATATGATCAGGCACCAATGGTACTGAAGGAAGAGGTTCAAGCTGTACTGATGGCATTAGCAAAAAACAAGGCTCCAGGAATTGATGGAATACCAAATGACATGTTTTGACCAAAGGATGCAGCACTAGAAGTGCTCATGTATCTATGCCAAGAAATTTGGAAGGTGGCTACCTGGCCAACCAAATGGAAGAGATCCATATTTATGCCTATCTCCAAGAAACATGATCCAACAGAATGCAGAAAAGTATCGAACAATATCATTAATATCACACCCAAGTAAAATTTTGCTGAAGATCATTCAAAAGCAACTACAGCAGTATATCAACAGGGAACTGCCAGAAATTCAAGCCGGATTCAGAAGAGGACACAGTACCAGGGATATCATAGCCGATGTCAGATGGATCCTGGCTGAAAGCAGAGAATACCAAAAAGATGTTTACTTGCATTTTATTGACTATTGTCTTAGTCATCTAGTGCTGCTATAACAGAAATACCACAAGTGGATGGCTTTAACAAAGAGAAATTTATTCTCTCACAGTCTAGTAGGCTACAAGTCCAAATTCAGGGTGTCAGCTCCAGGAGAAGGCTTTCTCTCTCTGTTGGTTCCAGAGGAAGGTCCTTGTGGTGCATCAGTCTTCCCTTGGTCTAGGAGCATCTCTGCGCAGGAACCTCAGGTCCAAAGGATGCACTCTGCTCCCAACACTGCTTTCTTGGTGATATGAGGTTCCCATGTGTCTCTGCTTGCTTCTGTCTTTTATATCTCAAAAGAGATTGGCTTAAGACACTATCCAATCCTGTAGACCTCATCAGTATAACTGCTGCTACTCCAACTTATTAGATCATAGTGATTGAATTTATACCACATAAGGAAATCACATCAGATTACAAAATGGTACACAATTATACAATACTGGGAATCATGATCCAGCCAAATTAACAGATATTTTTGGGAGACACAATTCAATCCATGACAAGTATGCAAAAGCATTCAGCTCTGTGGATTTTAACAAATTATGGATAACACTGCAAAGAACAGGAATTCCAGAACACTTAATTGTGCTCATGAGGAACCTGTACATTGATGAAGGAACAGTCGTTTGAACAGAACAAGGGGATACTGTGTGGTTTAAAGTCAGGAAAGGTGTGCATCAGGGTTGTATCCTTTCAACATGCCTATTCAATCTATATGCTGAGCAAATAATCTGAGAAGCTGGACTGTATGAAGAAGAATGGGGCATCAGGATTGGAGGAAGACTCATTAACAACCTGTGATATGCAGACGACACAACCTTGCTTGCTGAAAGTGAAGAAGACTTGAAATACTTATTGATGAAGATCAAAGACCACAGTCTTCAGTATGGATTACACTTCCACATAAGGAAAACAAAAATCCTCATAACTGAACCAATAAGCAATATCATGATAAACGAAGAAAAGATTGAAGTTGTCAAGGACTTCATTTTACTTGGATCCACAATCAACGCCCATGAAAGCAGCAATCAAGAAATCAAAAGACACATTGCATTGGGCAAATCTGCTGCAAAAGACCTCTTTAAAGTGTTAAAAAGTAAAGACGGCACCTTGAAGACTAACATACGCCTGACCCAAGCCATGGTGTTTTCAATCACCTCATATGCATGTGAAAGCTGGACGGTGAATAAGGAAGACCTAAGAAGAACTGACACCTTTGAATTGTGTGTTGGTGAAGAATATTGAATATACCATGGACTGCCAAGAGAACAAACAAATCTGTCTTGGAAGAAGTACAACCAGAATGCTCCTTAGAAGCAAGGATGGTGAGACTTCGTCGTATGTACTTTGGATATGTGACCACGAGGGACCAATCCCTGGAGAAGGGCATCATGCTTGGTAAAGTAGAGGATCAGTGAAAAAGAGGAAGATTAACACAGTGGCTACAACCATGCACTCAAGCATAACAATGATAGTGAGGACGGCGCAGGACCGGGCAGTGTTTCGTTCCGTTGTGCATAGGGTCGCTATGAGCTGGAACCAACTCAATGACACCTAACAACAACAACAACAGCAATGAACAATTGGAACATGAAATTTTAAAACACAGTATCATTTATAATAGCTCCCAATAAGTGAACTACTTAGAGCCCTGGTGGCACAGTGGTTAAGAGCTCAGCTGCTAACCAAAAGGTAAGCAGTTCAAAGCACTACCTGCTCCTTGAAAACCCTATGGGGCAGTTCTACTCTGTCCTATATGGTCACTACGAGTTGGAATTGACTCAATGGGTTTAGGTATAATTCTACTGATAGACATGCAGGATCCATATCCTGAAGACTAGAAAATGCTGATGAAAGAAATTAGAGAAAACCTAAATAAGTGGTGAGATATACCCTTTTCATGAACTGGAAGACTCAACATATTTAAGATGTTACTTCTCTCCAAATTATCTAGATATGTAATGAAATCTCAATTAAAATACCAGGAGAATTCTTTGTATATATAGAGAAGCTGATTCTAAAATTCATATGGAAATGAAAGAAACTAAGGTATTCAAAAACAATTTTGAGAAAGAAGAACAAAGTTGGAGGACTTACACTACCCATTTTTAAGATACATCATAAAGATACAGTGAAGAAAACTGTGATAATGTGAAAGGATAGACACATAGATCAATGGAACAGAATAGAGACTGTAGAAGCAGACCTTCAAAAAATTCAGTCAATTGATTTTAATGATGGTACAAAGGCAATTCACTGGAGAAATGACAGCCTTTTCAAGAAATAGTCCTGGAAAAATTAGACGTCCAAACACGCACAAAAAAATGAACCTTGACCTATGCCTCACATTGTATAAAAATTAACTCAAAATGGATCACAGACCTAAATATAAAAGGTATAGTTACAAAACTCAGGAGAAAATACAGGAAAAAAATCTTCATCACCTTGGGTTAGGCAAATATTTCTCAGATAAAAAACCAAAAGTATGATCCACATAGGAACAAATTGATTAACTGGACTTTGTAAAAATTAAGACTTCTCTTCAAAAGCCACTGTTAAGAGAATAAAAAAAGAAAAACCATGGTCCAGGCTTGTAAATCATGTATCTGACAAAAAACTAGCACCCAGAATATATAAAGAACTCTCAAAAATCAACAAAAAAATGGACAAAAGATCTGAACAGACACTTCACAAAAGATCTGTTGTTGTTGCTAGGTGCTGTTGAGTAGATTTCAACTCATAGTGACCACATGTGACAGAGGAGAACTACCCCATGGGGTTCCTAGGCTGTAATTTTACAGAAGCAGATTGCCAGGTCTTTCTCCCACAGAGCTGCTGGATGGGTTCAAACTGCCAACTGTTTGGTTAGCAGCCAAGCGCTTAACTGTTGCACCACCACGGCTTCTTACCAAAGATCAATGGATGGCAAAACACACACACACACACACACACACACACACACGAAAAGATGCTCAAAATCATTAGTCATTAGGGAAATGCAAATTAAAACTAAATGAGATACTATTATACACCCATTAGAATGGACACTATGTCAATCCATCGCACCGAGGCCCTCTTTCGCCTTTGCCAACTCTCCACTTTATTAACTGTGATGTCTTTTTCTAGCGTTTGGTCTTTCCTGATGACATGTCCAAAGTAAGCAAGATGAAGTCTAGCCATCCTCACTTCTAAGGGGCATTCTGGCTGTATTTCTTCTAAGACTGATTTGTTTGTTCTGGCAGTCTATGATATTTAGTATTCATTGCCAACACCACAGTTCAAATGCATCAATTCTTCTTCTGTCTTTCTTTTTCATTGTCTAGCTTTCTCATGCATATGACGGTGATAGAAAAGACCATGCCATGGGTCAGGTGCACCTTAGTAATCAAAGTGATATCTTTGCTATTTAAAACTTTAAAGAGGTCATTTGCAGCAGATTTTCCCAATGCAATATGTCATTTCTAGACTACTGCTTCCACAGACGTTGATTGTCCAAACAGATGTTGTTTACTAGTCCAGTTGTGAAGATTTTCATTTTCTTCACATTCAGGTGTAATTCATACTGTGGTGTTTGGCCAGGCTATAGTCTTTAACTTTCATCATTAAGTGCTTCAAGTTGTCTTCATTTTGGCAAGAAGACGAGGCGAAGTATTATGAAATGTACAAAGATCTAAAGTTAGAAAACCCAAAGGGAAGAACACAAGCAACATTTCTCAAGCTGAAAGAACTGAAGCAAAGGTTCAAGCTATTGCATTACTGAAGGATTCTATGGGTAAAACATTGAATGTTGCAGGAGGTAGCATGTGATCAAACTACTGATACTGAAGGAAGATGTTCAAGCTGCAGTGAAGGCGTTGGAGAAAAACAAGTCTCCAGGAATTAATGAAATACCAACTGAGATGATTCAACAAATAGATGCAACTCTGGAAGCTCTTACTCATCTATGTCAAGAAATCTGGGTACAGCTACCTGACCAACCAACTGGAAGAGATCCATATTTGTGCCTGTCTTAGGCTGGGTTCTCTAGAGAAGCAAAACCAGTGAAGTGTATAAATATACATATATAGAGAGATTTTTATCAAGGAAACAGCTCACGCGATTGTAGAGGCTAGAACGTCCCAAGTTCGTGGATCAGGGTAGAGGCCTCTACCAAGTCACGCAGCTGCAGAAGCTGGCAAGCCCAAGATCGGCAGATTGAAGGGCAGGGCTCCCGCTCACAGGCGGTGCAGATCGACAAATCCCAAGTTTGGCAGATAAGCTGACAGCTCAAGTCCCAAGAACCAGAGATGAGAGGACAGGAGGCAGCCGCAGGATCCAGAGAGAGCAAAAAGCCAGAACGTCTGCTTATATTCAGTCGTGGGCCACACTCCCAAGGAGACTCCCTTTCATCTGACTGGCTGCTCACAGTATATTCAATCATGGGAGTGATCACATTAAAACACTGAGAATCATGGCCCAGCCAAGTTGACACACAATCTTAACCATCACAGTGCCCATTCCAAAGAAAGGCAATCAAATGGAATATGGAAATTATCAAACAATATCATTAGTATCACCTGCTAGCAACATGTTGCTGAAGGTAATTCAAAAACAGCTGCAGCCGTATATTGACAAGGAACTGCCAGAAGTTCAAGCTAGATTCAGAAGAGGACATGGAATAAGGGATAACATTGCTGATGTCAGATGGATCTTGGCTGAAAGCAGAGAATACCAGAAAGATGTTTACCTGTGCTTTAGGGACTATGTGATAGCATCTGACTATGTAGATCATAACAAATTGTAACAAAGAATAGGAATTCCAGAACACTTAATCGTGCTCATGCAGAACCTATACATGGATCAAGAGGCAGTTGTTTAAACAGAATGAGGTTCTGTTCCATGGTTCAGAATTGGAGAAGGTGTGCAGCAGTGTTTATCCTTTCACCTTAATTACTTATCTCTATTATAAAATACTACAGCTCATGGTCCTTCCAGAAGCACTCTATGATGGTTAAAACTCTCTGACTGTGAAGATTAATTGCAAATGCCAATTTTGAACAGTTCTGGGGATGGAGGTGGAAAGACTGTCTTGCACCAAAGTTGAAACTCTGTCTCAGGAGTGCAGATACATGTGCAACAGGTGTACTCATTTTTCAAACCTAAGACCCAGCTTTGTGAGGTTAGGGCATAAGATAGGCTCTAGGATCTTGTCAACTGGAGCAGGAGGAAGGTCACAGATTCCAGTCTCTAGGTGGTGAGATCACATTGTCTAAAGATATTTCGGTGCAGGTTGAGCTATGAAAAACATTTTGGCTACATTTGGTTTTATTGTTGAGAATCTTGTTAAATAGAAATATATCACACAGGTTAAATCTCAGCATCGGCCTTTAGGGTTTGGCTAGGTGGATTGCATAAGCACTGTATTTCTGAGTAGAGAACAAAAAGTAAAATTACAAGTCACTAATTTGATGGCCCACCACTCGTCTGTCAGTTTGTGGTACTGTGGTGGCTCATATGTTGCTGTGATGCTAGAAGCTTATACCACTGGTATTTCAAATACCAGCAGAGTCACCATGGTGGACAGGTTTTAGTTGAGCTTCCAGAAGTCCAAGCTGCACTGAAGGCATTGGTGAAAACCAAGGCTTCAGGAATTGACAGAATAACAATTGAGATGTTTCAAAAAATGGATGCAACACTGGAAGTGCTCACTTGTCTATGCCAAGAAATTTGGAAGATAGCTAGCTGGCCAAACAACTGGAAGAGATCCATATTTGTGCTCATTCCAAAAAAAAGTGATCCAACAAGATGTGGAAATTATGAAACAACATCATTAATATCACATACAAGTAAAATTTGCTGAAGATAATTCAAAAACAGCTGTAGCAGTACATCGACAGGGAACTGCCAGAAATTCAAGCTGGATTCAGAAGAGGACATAGAATGAGGGATACTGCTGATGTCAGATGGATCTTGGCTGAAAGCAGAGAACACCAGAAAGATGTTTACCTCTGTCTTACTGACTATGCAAAGGCATCTCGTGTACTTTGGACACATTATCAGGAGGGACCAGTCCCTGGAGAAGGACATCATGCTTGGTAAAGTAGAGGGTCAGTGAAAAAGAGGAAGCTCCTTGACGAGATGGACTGACACAGTGGCTACAACAATGGGCTGAAACACAGCAATGATTGTGAGGCTGGTGCAAGACCGGGCAGTGTTTTGTTCTGTTGTACTCAGGGTTGTTCTGAGCCAGAATCGACTTGATGGCACCCAACAACACCAACAACAATTTGATGGCACAGAACTGGCAATGTTTCACTCTCTTATACATAAGGTCACCAAGAGAAAGAGCTGACTCGATGGCAACTAACAACAACAATAACAACAACAATTTGATGGTGAGGCATGACAGTCAAAAGGCATTCTATTAAAAAAGTAAAAGAAACTCTGACTGGCCAAACGAAAGACCTGTGGGCAAACTTTCCTGCATGGCTGCCAGTTTACAACCTCTAGACTATGTCCACAAAGATTTTCTTAATAGTATTCCAGTGTTGTTCTTTTGCCTTTGGTGTTAAAGGGGAGTGCCACTTTTCTAAAGTGACTGGGCCAGAGTCCCATAAACAGACTTACTTTGTTGTTATACTTAAATGTGCACTCTTTTTAGTATATTTTCTTTCTAAGTTTTAAATTTATTATGTGTTATTTGATGCCAAAGATGCATAATTACAACAAAAGCAAAAATATAGGTTTTCCTTTCTTGGTAGTAAAGAAACCCAAGTCTCCTTCATCCCTGTCCAGTGTTTTTTCCACTCTAAGGCACTGATGTAATCCTAATCTGAGCCCTGAGGTCTAAACCAATGTACTCAAAAAGTACACCTATGGTCACAGCTTTCACCCAAGCTCTACATCTGGCTCACTAGCTGCTGCCAGCTGGTGTCTTGCTGTTACCCAACAGGGTAAGGACATAATGCACAGCAAACACAACTTGTTCATTAACCTTTTCTTGATCATGCTTGTTTTTGTAGGGTTGGCAAATGCTAAGGTCCACCACTAGCATGATTTAGTTACCTTTAATCTTGTTTGGTTGCTGTTGCCAGAGGACATACTCTTTCTAAAAAGGAATGAAACACAGAATCAATATGAACACATGATAGCATATCCTAAGTAAGAAATGAATAAAAAAAGGAGTTGGTGCTAGACTTTATTCTGACAGTTAACACTGACTCACTAGAAAACATTGGAGAAGCTGCCTAAATTTTTTTGTCCATTAGTTTGCTCATCTGTGAAATGTCATCTCTGTACCTGGAAGTTATGGCAGTCGTAGGTCCTGGATTTTTAGAATTGCCCCATAGGCACTCCATTCAAACATTTACTAATACCTATTGAGTGCATACTCTGTGTCAGGTATTGTACCGGGTGCAGATTCCACATGTCCTAAGAGTGCAGGCTGAAATTCATTGCAGCAAACAATGACGTCATTTGTGATTGTAATTTACTGCTGTTCAGGGATTCCTAACTTTGGCCATATAGCTAATAGATAATAAGTAACCAGATTTCAGGACACAAACCAAGTTATTACAGTGTAAAGGGAATTCAACTTTATAATCATGCTGTGAGTCGCTGGAAGGCAGGGATGATGCGTTATTGAATTCCATAACCCCAAAACCCAGAGAAGTACCTGGCACATGACAGTCAATGTTGATTAAATAATAAGTGAACGAGCCGACTCCCTGATGAGCATTTCAGGCAATCGCGTCTTGAGCGCACAAAAGCACAACCAGTGAAAACCCACCGGCTCCAAGGACGCGACCAGCACCCTGTGGCGTCACTAGGGAGGTGCGAACTGCATCTGGTGACTCTGTCAGAGGGGGTGACAGCGTGTGAGGCAGCCAGCCAGACTTGCCGGCCGGCGCTGGGGCTGCGTGTCCTGCCACAGGTGTGGACCAAACATGCAGACACAAGCAAGAGCCGAGTTCCGCACGCCAGCCTGGGCCCTCTGCACCGCCCCCTCCCCCATCTAACAGAGCACCCGCGGAGCCCCTGCCAGGCCTCCGGGCGCGGGCTTGGCGGCTGATCTCTCTAAATCCCACGGCCTGCGAAAGACTGGCCCTTTAAGACTGTTCTCACCCCGGTCGCGTGAGTGTACCGGGGACCCCGCTGGGCCCGGGAACTGCGCGGCCCTTCATGCCCTTCTCCCGCAACTCCCGAGCACCGCCCCCCATTCCAGGTGGGGCGGGACGGGCCGCGTGACCTCCACTCCAGGAGGGACGTGCCAGACGCCTGCAGCTAACCTAGGTAGGGGGCGCACGGCGCCGGAAGAGCCCTCTATCTCAGGGTTTTTCCCCTGCCGGCCGGAGGGCTTCGCTCTAACCCTTTCCGTTGCCACCCGGAGCTAGCCGTGCAGCCGTACTGGGTGCCCGATTTCTCTGCCTGGCCAAAAAGCAAGCAAGCCCGTGCGCCAAAAAGGAACCTCGAAGGCCAGTGGGTCTGGGTAGGAGGTACCCCTACGTTGCAGCATGCCTAAGTGGCCCTAGAGGCAGCGTCCAGCTGCTAGTGAGCGCTCAACTGGACTGCGTGTCCGCCATCCATTCCCGCCCCTCGGTCCGGGAGCGCGAACTCCCGTCGGGCGCCCGGCCTCTGGGGGCCGGGGCCAGTCCACCAGCGCCTCTGGTCTTCCAGCCCCCGTGACCGCGGGGCTAGGGTCGCCGCGCTTCTCACCCGAGCCGGGACTCAGTAACCGAGGTTAGGAAGTCATCACCCAGCAGCCCCGCCTCTGCCTGCTGTCCCGTCGGCTTGCTGGGAGGGGGGAGGCACTTGGACGTTCCGGGAATTACGATTTATGGGTAACATTAATACAAAAAAATATTATTAAGGATTCTGTGTGGCCTAGTACGGGAGGAGGTCTATGGCGGGGGGAGGGGATGACACCAATCCTAGTGATGCCGCTGCCAGCATTAGGAGAATTCCTGAACGAACCTGTAGGGTAACTCAGAGCAGCGCGTGCCCAACTCTGACCTAAAAAGTGGCGTAGGACGCGCCCCCTAGCGGCAGCTGCGCCCGCTCGGCTCTGCCCCTGCGAGTCGCCGGCGGCCCGAGCGCGTTAGGAAGGAAAAGCGCGTAGGGCCCCGCGGGCGGGGCCTCTTCTGGCCGGATGGAACGCGCGGGCGAAGCGACGCGCGAGCTCAACATGCCCAGATTCCTGGTGGCTCTTCAGACTAAGAACAGAACAGAGGCCGACTGGGCGCGGGTGGACGAGCAGGACCTATGGCAGTGGGGCCTGACAGGTCAGTAGGACAGGCGAACTTCCACCCAGATCGGCCAACTACTTGGGATTCGCCTCGCTTTGGCCCGGAAGCTCCGCGCCTGGAACGGTCCCCCACCGCCTAGAGTTCACCGCCTGCCGTGGGCTTATTGACCCGCTCGAGCTAGGGTCTTCCCTTCCCGCCTTAGGGACGGGGTGGGCGGGGAGGAGACCATGCCTTGGGGCAGGTGGCCATTTTCCCCTCTCGCTCTGCGTGCGGGGCCCAAGGGCTGGAATGAATGATAGGGCGGAGGAGCGAGGCCTGGCCCGCGCCCTGGCGCCGGAGAAACAGGCCGGTGGGAAGATAACTTCGTAAAGCCAGCGCAAAGTGCAGGCCTCTTGAAAAGGAGAGGACGTTCTGGCGCCCCAAGAGTGCGAAAGCTTCTTTTGCGTCGGTTTGGCGGCCTGGCCTGGGGCTTTTCATTGGCTGTTTCTCTTCACTATCAGAACTTGGCTCCCAGTTGCAGTTTGTGTTGTTCGTTTACTGTGCACGCGCAGTTCTTTGATTAATTCTCCCCAAGTGCTGTATTTTGAAATATTCAGCTAAGCAATGTTTGTCTGCTCATTACCGCACGTAACAGTCTATTTTATTTATACTAGTCTTTTTCCCCAGAGTCCTGGACGCGCGAAACCGGCATTCTCCTCGAGGTCTGCAGGCTAGAGTCCAATCGTATTTCCTGCATAGAGAGACCCAGACTCTATTCCTGGGCCTGCACTTGACTCACCATTTAACCTCTCCAAACCTTTATTTTATTTATAAAATAGGAAAGACAGTAGGTTCCTTACCTGTATGGCAGAATCATGGGTCAACAATAATCAATACGTAATGGGGTCGTTTATCCATCATTTATGGAATGTGACTGAGAGCCACATTAAGGTACTGAGATGAGCAAACATACTCTGAGTACAAAGATGAGCAAAACAAATATGGCACTGCTTTCCTAGAGTGCTGAATGAGAGTGCTTTCAAAAGCATAAACACGTATTTATTGAATTCATACTTTGTGTTAAATACCCCAAAAGTATGAGGTTTTGTTATTCTTGGAATGAAACAAAAGGTGCAGTTCTATACCCAGTTTAGAAGAGGGATGGATAAAGATGAGAGGATAGGATACAGACAAGAAAAGACCTCTACCTTCTTGTGTCTCTTAGTCTGTAAGAATATGTAGCTCTGTCCTGCAAGGAGTATGTATCCATCTGTGAGTATTCATTTATGGACAGATGTTTATATGTTTGACTCATCTTGACTTAAGTTTATATGTTTGTGTATTTGCTAATTTCCTTCCAGGTGCTTTGGGATATGATTCTTTGAGAGCATGTGTAAGAGAGAGCTAGGAATTGTGTACACATTGATAATAAGCTGTAGATAATAACCAGGAAAAATGTATACATGGACATGTGCTGTTCCAGTGAAGATGAAAAGATAGACGAGGTAGCAAGTTTGAGTGGATGGGATAGAGTGAGTGAATGAAGTAAGTAGGCATATGTGGAAACTTTATGGTGAAAACGGATAAATTGGTTGTGGAGAAAAAGAAAAATAGAAAACAGGTGTAGTCAAAAGAATAACCATTAGATATTATAACTTAAAAGTCCTATTTCTATTTGCCAGAATAAATATTCCAAGAAGCTACTCTTTGTTTGTTAAAAGACTTACTGATTTTTTTGTCTTTCTGATTGAAGAGTAGTGCCTGTTCTCTGTAGAACATTTAGGGGAATATCATATACATAAAGAAAAGATGTTTAATCTTCATAATCCTATTACTGTTGTCCTCTTGAAGACACTGGACCAACGGTCCAATTTTATATTTAAACAAATAAAATTTATTGAAGGAATGAACCATGGGAGAGCATGTGTTCAGCATGACTGTAACGGTTTGCTCTGCCTTACACGCAAAACAAAACAAAGAAATATTTCACAAGTAGAGTGAGTACAGATAACAACTTCACATCAGAGTAATGGCAGGAAAGGAGGTGAGATTTACAAGGGTGGCAATTAACTGTGAAAATTTTCTTTACATCAGTTTCTAGTCAAACACAGATCTCTCATACTTGATACCATTAACTAAGGCAATATTTCTTAAATGAAAAGCATAAACAATTTCGACATGAAAGTTTAGTGATAAGGAAGTTAGTGATATAATTGCAGCTGGGCCGACTTAATTGGAACGTTTGGATACAGAACTGACCATTAGTTTGGAAAGTATAAATAAACTGCTTATTTAGCTGAGAGAAAAGAAGTAATGCTTAGGCGCTTGCTGGGGAACTTCTTTAAGGTAGTTAACATGTTTATGTATAGGTTCAAATTTAGCTTGCTGGGGAACTTCTTTAAGGTAGTTAAAACAACATGTTTATCTATAGGCTCAAATTTATTTTAACAACCCAATGAAGCTTTTTCTAAGGTCAGTTGTAGGAACACTTTTAAAGTAATAAACACGAATGAGCTTTGTTTATCAGGAGTGTAGAAGTAAAGCCATCAGTTAATTCTGAATGGAGTGCTTAATTTTAGTTCTAAAATCTCCTTAATTAGACCTAGTGGCATCTCAATATTTAATAGTTCCTCACACAGTGTTATTGTTTATTCTGCCAGTCTTTGGTGTATGCATACTTGTGTGTATGTATGTATGTGTATATATAATTTCCTTTTTCCTGGGGGGTAGGTAGGGTAAAATTTCATGCACATATTTTTTGGTGTTAAAGAGTTTAACTATCGCTTTTTCTGTTAAAGTAAAGCAAAGAGTTTGAAAACAGTCCGGCCCAGGGAAAATGTCTGATCTCATAGAGTGAAATAAACGATTCCAAAATGGTGAGGCCATAAACACATATTTAATGGGTTAGAACAAAGAACCTAAAAATGCATTATTTAATTGGAGATTACAACTTAAATCAACATAAGGCTGGTTTACTGACAGCAGAGACTAGGAAGGAGTTGATTTAGAGTACACATATGTTCCCCCTAGTTGGTTATAGGGTGATAATTGCTGGGATGTGAGGTAGGCAGGGACTATAGGAGAAGGGTGAAACAGCTTGCTCAAGTGAAACCTTCCCAGTTGCCTAGAATATTCAGATAATGTTGGTGCCTCGGTCTTTCTAAAGAAATATTTCTTGAGGCCATTTTACGCAAATGTATTTGTGTCAAGACCCCCTCGTTGGGGTGCATACTTTCCACATCCGGCTTGATCGCAGAGAGAAACAACTTCTTATCTGCCCATGGTTACTAGCCAGATAAAGAGCCCAAAGTTCAGGCATTGTTAAAGATCCCATTTAATTTTGCTGAATGTAGCAGGGGCCTTGGTTAGTTTAGGCATTTTATTCTGGTCAAAAGGGCTTCAGGGTTTCTCCTTTACACTGGAAGCCGTATTTTTTCCTTATTAACATTTAATCTTTTTCAAATCATTTTTAATGGTTATGGGGTATTTCAGTGTATGGATGTACCATAATTTAGACAGCCTCTCTTCTTAGGTATTTGTTGTTGTTAGTTGCTGTTGAGTTGGCTCCGACTTATGGTGACCCTAACAGAATGAAACGTTGCCTGGTTCTGTGCTGTCTTCACAGTCGGTATGCTCAAGTCCATTGTTGTGGCTGTTGTGTCAGCCCATCTCGTTGAGGGTCTCCCTTGTTTTCGATGACCCTGTCTCTACCAAACATGATGTCCTTCTCCAGCAATTGGTCCTTCCTAGTGATGTGTTCAAAGTAAGCAAACTGAAGTCTTGCCATCCTTGCTTCTAAGGAGCAATCTGATTGTATTTCTTCTGAGACTAATTTGTTTGTTCTTTTGGCAGTTTACAGTATATTTGGTATTCTTTGCCAACACCACAGTTCAAATGCATCAATTCTTCTGTCTTCCTTTTTCATTGTCTACCTTTCACATGAAAATGAGGCTATTGAAAAGACCATGGTATGGGTCAGGTGTACCTTAGCCATCAAAATGACATCCTTGCTTTTTAAAATTTTAAAGAGATCTTTTGCAGCAGATTTGCTTGATGCAATTCATCGTTTGATTCCTTGACTCCTGCTTCCATGGACATTGATTCTTAAACTTTTTGTTTGCTGTTGTAAGTAATACTAAAAAATAACCTTATGATGCATCAATTCCACTCCTAGGTATATACTCAAAAGACATGAACGCAGAGCCTCAAAAAGAGACGTGTATATCAATGTTCATTGCAGCACTATTCACAATAGCCAAAAGGTAGAAACAACCTCAATGCCCATCAAGAGATGAATGGATAAACAAAACATGGTACATACATACAATGGAATACTGCTCACCCGGTAGGAGAAATGAAGTCTTGATACATGCTATAGTATGGATGGAGCTTGAGGACATTATGCTGAGCAAAATAAACCCGTTACAAAGGACAAATATTGTATGATCTTACTTAATATAAAAAGACAAGAAAAGGCAAATGTATAGAGAACAAAGTTTTTTAGTGGTTACGGGGAGGGAGAATGGGGGTTAATGGTGATGGAAAAATCACGTTGATTAAAGGTAGGGTTGCACAGCTGATTATTGTAATTGCTGTCAGTAATTTGTACACCTATAAAAAGTTGAATTGGCAGAAGTTGTATGATAAATATATTTACAACAATGACCAAAAAAAAAAAAGAGTAGCTGCTGAGACTGCTTATGTACAGCCAAACACCTCATGGGATTTGGTTCCTTGGTTTGGAGGTTTAAGGTCATGATTTCATGGGACATCCCAGTTAATTGGCCTAATAATGTGTTTAGTGCCTCTGTTCTACTGCCTAGTTCACTGCATAGTGCCTGGGGTCTTAAAAGCTTATAAACAGCCATCCAACGCACAACAGTTCATCTCTATTCACCTGGAACAACAGAGGAAGGAGAGTCAGGATTGGGAGGAGGATATGAAATGTGTGGCTGATTGCCTCCATGAACAACTGCGTCCTTTGTTAAGAGATCAGAAGAACTGGATGGTGCCCAGCTACCACAACTGAACATTTTGATCAAAGATTCCACAGAAGAATCCTGATCAAAAGGGGGAAAATAAAGAATGGAATTCCAAATTTTCATGACTTCGTGGAGCCATGGAGGGTAGATGAACCCTGAAACTATTGCCCTGAGATAATCCTTAAGCCTTAAACCAAAAATATCCCCTGAAGTCATCTTAAAACCAAACAGTAGTTTTGCTTGATTAGTAAAAAGTCTGCCTTGAGCATTATGGTCTTTTAAGAACTATCTATATGGGATCAAATTGACAAAAGCAACTCATGGCCACAGTGGTTAAGAGCTTGGCTGCTAACCAAAAGGTTGGCAGTTCAAATCCACCAGCTGCTCCTTGGAAACCCTACGGGGCAGTTCTGCTCTGTCCTATAGGGTCTCTATGAGTTGGAATTGACTTGAGGGCAACGGGTTTTGTTTTAGGGGCAGAGAGTTTATGTTAATAAGGGAAGAACAACTCAGAAAAGGAAGGTGAGAGTGGTTGTGCAACTCGAAGAATGTAGTTGATGTTACTAAATTGTACATGTAGAAACTGTTGAATTGGTATGTTTTGCTTTGTATATTCTCAACAACAACAAAATAAATAAAATTGAGGCAAAAAAAAAAAAAAACCTCATATGACAACCAGAACAGAATTAATAAGAATGTTAACACATTATGAAAAGTGTAATCAATGTCACTGAATAATTTGTGTAGAAATTGTTAATGGGAACCTATTAGCTCTGTAAATTCTCACTGAAAACACAATAAAATATTTTTTCAAAAAATAGCCTTGTAAGAATATACTTGCATAGTTAGGAATTTTTAACTCTTCAAATATAGCCTTTCTGGAACAAAGAGTATGCAAAATTTCTCCACACTTTCGCCAACACCGATATTTTCTAATTTGAGAAGTTAAAATGTTCTGTTGTTCAATTTGATGTTTATTTAGTTACTAGAATTGATGGACACTTGGATATTTGTCTTTCTTTTGTTCCTTCCCTTTTTATCTTTTTATGCTCCTTGTCCATTTTTTAAATGGGGTGTTTGTCTTTTCCTTTGCTTTGTAGGGTTTTTCTTGGAGGTATTAATATTTGTCATATGTATTGGGAATATGTTTTCTAGTTTATTTGCCCTTTGATTTTGTTGTAGA
This sequence comes from Dugong dugon, assembly GCA_030035585.1. Classification (NCBI taxonomy): domain Eukaryota; kingdom Metazoa; phylum Chordata; class Mammalia; order Sirenia; family Dugongidae; genus Dugong; species Dugong dugon. The sequence goes on from CM057462.1 coordinate 163,197,493, forward strand.
TTTGATCAATTACCTCTTGCTGTTTTTGCCTGCTTTTTTGCTACTTGTCATACACCTGGAGAGGTGGGCAAGAGAATTCAAACAACTTTATATGGATATTGAAGATTATTACCACCAACTTTATTCCCCCACCTCAGGCTTCCCTTACTCTGTCCTACAGGCTGGACTAGAAAGCTAAAGACCACATGTCCCAGACTCTTCTGTAATTCTTTTGTGCATGTGACTTGGCTTCAGCCTAATTGCTCAAACTGTGGGAGATTTGAATGGGAAAGTAAGGGAGAGGCCACAGAGAGTCTATAAGGGATTTGGGTTTTCTGCAGTATCTACCTTGGTGACTAGTTCTCACTTCATGGGTGTTGGACGTGGAGGATCCATTTTACTGATGTAGATTGCAGCTGAGGTGGTAGGGTCTTGGAGCTGACAGTTGGGGCAATAGCTTCCTGGTTGATTCCTGGTTTTTCAGTCATGACAGGTAGATGCTTCCTTAGTAGGCCAGTTCTGTGGTGCTGATCTGGCATCCATACCTGGAAGCTTAGTTTGGTGGTTATTCCTCCAGCCCTTTCACAAATTTTTGGTCATCCAGTTCCCTGTATTAAATCTCTTTCTGCCTAAACTACCAAGAGTAATTTCTGTTTTCTGCAATTTACATATAAGTGTTAAGTAGTGTTATCGTTAGGGAATAGAATTCATATCATTTTTTAATTAACCTTTTTATTTTGAGACATTTATAGATTCACATGTAGTTATTAAAAATAATACAGAGAGATACTATACCTCTTTTACCCAGTTTCTCCCAATGGTAACATCTTTCCCAACTATAATACAATATCACAACCAATATATTAACATTGATGTAGTCAAGATCCATCACCACAAGGAAGCCCTTTTACAGCCACCCCCACTTCCTTCTCACCCCTTCTTTAACCTTGGGCATCCATTAACCTGTTCTCTATTTCTGTCATTTTGTCGTGTCAAAAATGTTAAATAATACAACCATACAGCATGTAACCTTTGAGGATTGATGTTTTTCACTGAGCAAAATTTTCTGAAGATTCGTCCAGATTGTTGTGTGTATCAGTAGTTCTTTCCTTTTTGTTGCTGAGTAGTATTCCAGTGGATGTCTCCAAATTGCCCATTTTAATCTTCTTTGATTATCTGAATTATCAAGAAATTTTTAATTTATAAAATGGATGTGATACCTACCACATGGGATTGTTATAAGGATTTTTTTTTCTAGTTGCTGTGAAGTCAATTCTGACTCATGGTAACCCCATGTGTGTCAGAGTAGAACTATGTTCCTTATGGTTTTCAGTGGATAATTCATCAGTAGTGGATTGCCAGACCTTTCTTCCAAGGTACCTCTTGGTAGTCTCTAACCTCCAAGCAGCTGAGTATGTTAACCATTTGTACCACTCAGGGACTCTGTTATAAGGATTAAATGAGATAATTTATATCATGTGTTAACTACTTTCCCTGATATTTAATAAGTAACTATTGATTTTTTTTTTCATTTTTTTTATTGTGCTTTAAGTGAAAGTTTACCGCTCAAGTTAGTTTCTCATACAAAAATTTATACACACATAGTTATGTGACCCTAGTTGCTCTCTCTATAATGTGACAGCACACTCCTTTCCATCTCGGATTTCCCGTGTCCATTCATCCAGCTCCTGTCCCTTTCTGCCTTCTCATCTCTCCTGCAGACAGGAGCTGCCCATTAGTCTCATGTACCTACTTGAACTAAGAAGCACACTCTTCACGAGTGTCATTTTATGTCTTATAGTCTAGTCTAACCTTAGTCTGAAGAATTGGCTTTGGGAATGGTTTTAGTTTTGGGTTAACAGAGAGTCCGGGGGACATCCGTGTCTTCCGGGGTTCCTCCAGTCTCAGACCATTAAGTCTGGGCTTTTTACTGGAATTTGAGTTCTGTACCCTACTTTTCTCTTGCTCCATCATTTGTGTTCCCTGTCAAAGTGGCCATTGGTGGTAGCTGGGCACCATCTAGTTCCTCTGGTCTCAGGCTGATGGACTCTCTGGTATATGTGGCCCTTTCTTTCTCTTGGGCTAGTATTTTCCTTGTGTATTTGGTGTTCTTCATTCTCCTTTGCTTCAGGTAGATAGGGACCAATTGATGCATCTTAGATGGCCGCTTGCAAACTTTTAAGACCCCAGACGCCACTCACTAAAGTGGGATGCAGAACATTTTCTTAATACATTTTGTTATACCAATTGACCTAGATGTCCCCTGAAACCATGGTCCCCAGACCCCTGCCCCTGCTACTCTGTCCCTTGAAGTGTTTGGTTGTATTCAGAAAATGTCTTAGCTTTTGATTAAGTCCAGTTGTGCTGACTTCCCGTGTATTATGTGTTGTCCTTCCCTTCACCTAAGATAATTCTTGTCTACTATCTAGTTAATGAATACCCCTGTCCCTCCTTCCCCACCCTCGTAAACCATCAAAGAATGTTTTCTTCTGTGTTTAAACCTTTTCTTGAGTTCTTATAATAGTGGTCTCATACAATATTTATTCTTTTGCAACTGACTAATTTCAGTCAGCATAATGCCTTCCAGATTCATCCACGTTGTGAGATGTTTTGCGGATTCATAGTTGCTCTTTATTATTGCGTAGTATTCCACTGTGTGAATATAACATAATTTGTTTATCCATTCGCCCGTTGATGGGCACCTGGGTTGTTTCCATCTTTTTACAGTTGTGAAAAGTGTTGCAGTGAACATGGGTGTGCATGTATCTATTCATGTGACGGCTCTTATTTCTCTATGATATATTTCAAGGAGTGGGTTGCTGGATCGTATGGTAGTTCTATTTCTAGCTTTTTAAGAAGTGCCAAATCGCTTTCCAAAGTAGTTGTACCATTTTACATTCCCACCGGCAGTGTATAAGTGTTCCAGGCTCTCCACAACCTCTCTAGCATTTATTATTTTGTGTTTTTTGGATTAATGCTAGCCTTGTTGGGGGTGAGATGGTATCTCATTGTAGTTTTTATTTGCATTTCTCTAAGGGCTAATGATCGTGAGCATTTCCTCATGTGTCTGTTAGCTGCCTGAATGTCTTCTTTGGTGAAGTACCTGTTTACATCCTTTGCCCATTTTTTAATTGGGTTATTTGTCTTTTTGTTGTTGAGGTTTTTCAGTACCCTGTAGATTTTAGAGATTAGATCCTAATCAGGTATGTCGTAGCCAAAAATTTTTTCCCAGTCTATAGTTGTCTTTTGACTCTTTTGGTGAAGTGTTTTGATGAGCATAAGTGTTTGATTTTTAGGAGCTCCCAGTTATCTAGTTTCTCTTCTGGTTTTGTGCATTGTTAGTAATGTTTTGTATTCTGTTTGTGCCATGTATTAGGGCTCCTAGCATTGTCCCTATTTTTTCTTGCATGATCTTTATCATTTTCAATTTTATATTTGTCTTCGATCCATTTTGAGTTAGTTTTTGTGCATGGTGTGAGGTATGGGTCTTGTTTCATTTTTTTGCAGATGGATATCCAGTTATGCCAGCACCATTTGTTAAAGAGACCATCTTTTCCCCATTTAATGAACTTTGGGCCTTTGTCAAATATCAGCTGCTCATGGGTGGATGAATGTACATCTGGAGTCTCAATTCTGTTCCATAGGTCTATGTATCTGTTGTTGTACCAGTACCAGGCTGTTTTGACTACCATGGTGGTATAATAGGTTCTAAAATCAGACAGTGTGAGGCCTCCCACTTTGTTCTTTTTCTCGAGTAATGCTTTACTTATCCGAGGCCTCTTCCCTTTCCATATGAAGTTGGTGATTTGTTTCTCCATCTCCTTAAAAAATGCCGTTGGAATTTGGATTGGGATTGTATTGTATCTGTAGATCGCTTTGGGTAGAATTGACATTTTCACAATGTTGAGTCTTCCTATCCGTGAGCACTTATGTAGGTCTCTTTTGGTTTCTTGCAGTAGTGTTTTGTAGCTTTCTATGTATAGGTCTTTTACGTCTCTGATTAGATTTATTCCTAAGTAGTTTATCTTCCTGGGGCTTATTGTAAATGGTATTGATTTGGTGATTTCCTCTTCAAAGTTCTCTTTGTTGGTCTAGAGGAATTCAACTGGTTTTTGTGTTTATCTTTTATCCCGATACTTTGTTGAAATCTTCTGTTAGTTCGAGTAGTTTTCTTGTGGATTCTTTGGGGTTTTCTGTATATAATATCATATCATCTGCAGACAGAGATACTTTTACTTCTTCCTTAACAATTTGGATGCCCTTTATTTCTTTTTCTAGCCTAATTGCTCTGGCTGGGACCTCCAGCGCAATGTTGAATAAGAGTGGTGAAAAAGGGCAACCTTTTCTGTTTCCCGTTCTCAAGGGGAGTGCTTTCAGACTCTTTCCATTTAGGATGATGTTGGCTGTTGGCTTTGTATAAATGCCCTCAATTATGTTGAGGAATTTCCCTTCTATTCCTATTTTATTGAGAGTTTTTATCATGAACGGGTGTTGGACTTTTTTGAATGCTTTTTCTGCATCAATTGATAAGATCATGTAGTTCTTATCTTTTGTTTTATTTATGTGATGGATTACACTGATTGTTTTTCTATTGTTGAACCATCCCTGCATTACCTAGTATAAATCCCACTTGATCATGGTGAATTTTTTTTTGATATGTTGCTGAATTCTATTGGGTAGAATTTTGTTGAGGATTTTTGCATCAGTGTTCATGAGGGATATTGGTCTGTAATTTTCTTTTTTTGTGGTGTCTTTACCTGGTTTTGGTATCAGGGTTATGGTGGCATCATAGAATGAGTTTGGGAGTATTCCATCCTTTCCTATGCTCTGAGATACTTTTAGTAGTAGTGGTGTTAACCCTTCTCTCAAAGTTTGGTAGAATTCGCCAGTGAAACTGTCCGGGCCAAGGCTTTTTTTTGTTGAGAGTTTTTTAATTACCTTTTCAATCTCTTCCTTTGTTACAAGTTTATTTAGTCGTTCTACCTCTGTTTGTGCTAGTTTAGGTAGGTAGTGAATTTGCAGAAAGTTGTCCGTTTCCTTTAGGTTTTCAAATTTGTTAGAGTACAATTTTTCATAGTATTCCAGTATGATTCTTTGAATTTCAGTTGTGTCTGTTGTGATATCACCCATCTCATTTCTTATACGGGTTATCTGCTTCCTCTCCTGTTTTTCTTTTGTCGGTTTGGCTAGTGGTTTATCGATTTTGTTGATCTTTTCAGAGAACCAGCTTTTGGTCTTGTTAACTCTTTCAGTTGTTTTTCTATTCTCTATTTCATTTAATTCTGCTCTAATTTTTATTATTTCCTTTTTTCTGGCACCTGAGGGCTTCTTTTGCTGCTCTCTTTCTATTTGTTTTATTTGTAGGGTTAATGTTTTGATTTTGGCCTTTTCTTCTTTTTGGATGTCTGCATTTATTGCTATAAATTGACCTCTGAGCACTGCTTTTGCTTTGTCCCAAAGGTTTTGGTAGGATGTGTTTTCATTCTCATTTGATTCTGTGATTTTCTTTATTCCACTCCTTAATTTCTTCTATAACCCAGTAGTTTTTGAGCAAGTTGTTGCTCAGTTTCCATGTGTTTGATTTTTTTTCTTGCTTTTTCTGTTATGGATTTCTACTTTTATGTCTTTATGGTCAGAAAAGATGCTTTGTAATATTTCAATGTTTAGATTCCATTAAGGCTTCCTTTATGGCCTAATATGTGGTCTATTCTGGAGAATGTTCTATGTGCATTGGAAAAGAAAGTGTACTTGTCTGCTGTTGGGTGGAGTGTTCTGTATATGTCTGTGAGATCAAGGTGCTTGATTGTGACGTTTAGATCTTCTGTGTCTTTATTGAGCTTCTTTCTGGATATTCTGTCTTTCACTGAAAGTGGTGAGTCTCCTACTATTATCATGGAACTGTCTATTCCTCTTTTCAGTGTTGTTAGAATTCATTTTATGTATTTTGGAGCCCTGTTGTTGAGTGCGTAAATATTTTTTATGGTTATGTCCTCCTGGTGTATTGACCCTTTAATCATTATATAGTGTCCTTCCTTATCCTTTGTGGTGGATTTTACTTTAAAGTCTATTTTGTCAGCGATTAATATTGCCACTATGCTGTTTTTTGAGTGTTGTTTGCTTGATATATTTTTTTCCATCCTTTGAGTTTTAGTTTGTTTGTGTCTTTAAGTCTAAAATATGTCTCTTGTAGGCAGAATATAGATGGATGGTGTTTTTTTATCCAGTCTGCCATTCACTGCCTCTTTGTTGGTGCATTTAGTCCATTTACATTCAGCATAATTATCGATATGTATGAGTTTAGTCCTGCCCTTTTGATGTCTTTGTGTGTGTGTGTGTGTGTGTGTGTGTGTGTGTGTGTTGTTAACAGTTTCTTTGTTTTGCTTAATTTTCTGTGCTGAGTTGTTTTTATTTATGTATTTTCATTGTTTTTGATTTTGTGTTTGCTGAGTCTTTATGTTTTTCCTGTTTTTTATTTTGATGTGTAGGATTGTTAGTTTACTTTTTGGTTATCTTAATATTTACCTCTGTTTTTGTATGTTTAAACGAATATTTTATTTCTTGATATCACTTTGACCTCCTCTCCATATGAAAGATCTATGACTACCTTATTTAGTCCTTCTTTTTTGTTTTAATACTGTCATCTTTTACATATTGATGTCTTTGTTTCCCTATTTTCAGTGTTTTAAATTTGATTTATTTTTGTGGCTTCCCTATCTGGGTTGATATCTGGTTGTTCTGTCCTGTGTTCTAGTCTTGGGTTGTTATCTGATGTTATTGATTTTCTAACTGGAGGACTCCTTTTAGTATTTCTTGTAATTTTTGGTTTGGTTTTTGCAGATTCCTTAAACTTCTGTTTATCTAGAAATGTCCTAATTTCACTATCATATTTGATAAACAGTTTTTCTGGATATATAATTCTTGGTGGGGAATTTTTTTTCTTCAAGGTTTTATATATGTCGTCCCATTGCCTTCTTGCCTTCGTGGTTTTTGCTGAGTAGTCTGAGCGTAGTCTTACTGACTTTCCTTTGTAGATGACTTTTTGTTTATCCCTAGCCACTCTCAAAATCCTCTCTTTATCTTTGGTTTTGGCAAGTTTGGTTATAATATGTCTTGGTGACTTCTTTTGGGATCTACCTTGTGTGGGGTTCGATGAGCTTCTTAGATAGATGTCCTCTCATCTTTCATGATATCAAGGAAGTTTCCTGCCAACAAATTTTCAACAATTCTCTCTGTATTTACTGCTATCCCCCTGTACTGGTACTCCAATCACTCATAAGTTATTCCTCTTGATAGAGTTCCACATAATTCTTAGGGTTTCTTCATTTTTTCAAATTCTTTTATCTGATTTTTCCTCAACTAAGTTGGTGTCAAGTTCTTTATCTTCAATCTCACTATTTCTGGCTTCCATTGCCTCATTTCTGCTCCTATGACTTTCTGTTGAGTTGTCTAATTCTGAAACTTTATTGTTAATCTTTTGGATTTCTTTTTGCTGTCTCTCTGTGGATTTTTGTAGCCTGTTAAATTTGTCATTATGCTCTTGTATAACCTTCTTAAGTTCCTCTATTGCTTTATCTGTGTGTTCTTTGGCTTGTTCTGCATTTTGCATGATCCCCTTCATAATCTCTTTAAGAGCTCTGTATATGAGTATTTTGAATTCTACCTCCGGTAATTCCAAGAAGTTCTCTTCCTCACGAAGATTTTTTTATCCTTTGTTTTGGGAACTTGCTGAAGCCATCATCATCTGCTTCTTTATGTGATTTGGTATTGACTGTTGTCTCCGAGCCATCAATAAGTTGTTATACTTATCATTTTATGTTCAGTGACTGTGTCCTAGCTTCTTGTTTTGTTTTGTTTTGATATGCCCAAATAGGCTGGTTGTGTGAGCTAGTTTGATTATTGGCACCTTTGAAGCTGTCTTGTCCTGTCACTGGATGTTTGAAGATATTACTAGGTATGTGATCCCAGGAGTCCGTTTACTTTTCTTGTATGGATTCAGCTCAGATGTCCAGGTAGTTGGTTACCACGTGTGTAGTGCAGGCTCTCACCTATAGTCCTAGATGGGCAGGGGTGATTGGAGTAGGCACAGGTATCTGGCTGTAGTAGGGGGTCATGTGCTGAGCAAGGCAGGGGCCTGACAGCTGCCCATTAGTGTCTGGGAGGAAAGCATGTCCCTGTTCCCTAGAGCACATAGGTGTGTGGGTTTTGCAGACAGATTATGAGCACCCAGTTATTCTGGCACCACTTATTCTTGGACCCCCATTGCTGGTGGCTGTGTGGCATGAGTGGAGCCACTAGTCCTCAGGCTCCTGATGTGGGTAGGTGAGGACCCTGCTTAATGGGGAGAGTGGTGTCACATGTCAGGAATCTGCCACTCCACCTTATAGCTGATACAGTTGAAAATAGACTTTAGGTATATACCCTGTGGTACTGTGCTAATGAGGGCCTACGCTGTTGAAATGGGCCTACACAGATCTAGTCAGAGGTGAAAGGCATTCAAAGTCCATGGACCCCTTATGTCTGTGTCTAGGCAAAGGGCTGTTCCTGCCCTGAGTTCCTGGTTTAGGGGAGTTGGCAGATTATGTTTTCCTGCTGGTTGATTCGTTCCCTCTCCAAAGTCGGGAAAATGGCTCAGGGCATGTGACGGATCCTACTTCCAGCCCAGGAGACATGGCAATCGCTGAAGCTGGCCTGGGACCTGGTGCAGAGTGGAGAGGGGGTAGGTAAATCGGAGATTCTTCCCAAGGGGGGTGTTTTTTGATCCATGAGGTAGGTTAGATGCATGTGCTTATATTTTGCTGATTTTGTTGCTTTTCATGGATTCTGGAGGCTTGCGTAGACTCTACTGCTTGGCGTCTTCTGATGTGGAAAATGCATCCCTAGCGCCACTGCTTGCCTCACCATGCACACCAGCCGATCCAGCCTGCAGGGTGCCAGTTCCCACTGGGTCAGGTCTGGCAACTCCTCGCTGCTTCTGAACCATCTCTCCCTCCCCCTGCTGCTCAGTCCTAGTCCTCAACTTTGCCTTTTAAGTTCAGGGCTCCTAGATAGTCGTATATAATTGATTCACGTGTTTTTCCAGGTCTTTGTTGTAAGAGGGACCACAGGAAGTGTCTGACGACTCTGCCATCTTGGCCCTACCTCTATTGTTAATTTTTTAAATGTACTAGTTGTATATTGTGCAGTTTCTTTTTAAAGGTCGTGAGTTCAAACTAGAAAGTTATATTTTTGTTAATAGTTGTCATGTAAAGTTTCTTTGGGTTCTTCCTCTTCCTGAAGATATGATTATTCCATGAAAATTGAATTTTTTTCCCAAGGGAGAGAGAGCTCTGCAGAAGCACATGCAGATTTCAGACATCCTCTGCTATCCTGTAGGGTTGCTACGATTCAGAATCAACTTGACAGCAGCAAGTTTGGGTTTTCTGCTGTTCTTGCACACTGCTGATCGTACTTCATGCAGCATGATTTCAGCTCTCAGTAACACTGCCTCTTTTTTGAAGCATAATTTAGTCTACTCCTGTCTCAATTTTTGACTTTAGTACCAGTGGCAAATCTAAATAGTTGCTGTTAAGCAAGCAGACGTACATATAACCCATGTGTTATGGTTATATTGCATCAGTAATGCCTTATTTCCTAGACTGGACACTGGCATGACTCAGGCAATATGGAGGCCACGTACCAGGTTGATTTCTCATATAATAAGTGGATTTGGTAATGCTGACGGGCCGTTCTAGGGCTTTGTGTATGATGGTGACTAAACTTTCTCAAAAAGTAGTTTGGAAGTTGGCAAATGATAACACATCTGTAATTTCCCAGCAAAGGATATGGCCAGTTATTCCATGGATTGAGGGTCTGAGAATTCAGGCCATGGTCTTCATTTGAGGTCTTAGAGCGTAGCCTGTGTACATGCTCAAATGTCTGCTCTTTGAATTTGCTGTATGTTTTATTTCTAGGGATTCAGCTTCGCTCTTACCAACTGGAGGGAGTCAACTGGCTAGCCCAGCGCTTCCACAGTCAGAATGGCTGTATCCTGGGAGATGAGATGGGCCTGGGTAAGACCTGTCAGGTATGTTACTGTGGAGTTACCACTGCTTACCTCTGCTGAAATAAAACCTTACAAATCACCACCATCTTTAGCTGTTAGCTACTAGTTTGTGTTTTTTATACTGTTGATCTGTTGCCATCGAGTTGATTCCCACTCATAGCAACCCTATACTAGGATGACAAATACCTGAACCTTTGTTAAGAGTTCATGATCTTGCATTATATGCCTGAGTTATAATTGCAGTTGATGGGCCTGTTGTTGTTAGTTGCCATCAAGTCAATTCTGACTCATGGCAACCCCATGTGTGCAAAGTAGAACTGCTCCATAGAGTTTTTAAGGCTGTGACCATTTAGAAGCAGATCACCTGGCCTCTTCTACTAGGTGCCTCTGGGTGGGTTCAAACCACCAACTCTTTGGTTAGTAGTTGAGCGTTTAACCATTTGCACCACCCAGGGACCTCTTGTTGGGCCTAGACATGTGGTTTTTCTCTGTAAAGCAGATATACCTACCCAAGGATCAAATTAACTCTGATCCCCTTAGCAATACTTTATCTACTTAATTGGGTCACTTTTTTACTTTTTCCCATACAAAAATTTATACATACATTGTTATGTGACTCTACTTGCTCTCCCCATACTGTGAACAGCACACTCTTCCTTTCCACCCCTGATTCCCCATGTCCATTCAAACAGCTCCTAACCCTCTCTGCCTTCCCATCTCACCTCCGGACAGAAGCTGCCCGTTTAGTCTCTTGTATCTACTTGAGCTAAAAGGCACACTCCTCGCGAGAATCACTTTATGTTCCACAGTCCAGTCCAATCCCTGTCTGAAGAGTCGACCTTGGAAATTGTTTTAGTTCTGGGCTGATAGAGAATCTAGGGGCCATGCTTTCTGGGGTACCTCCAGTCTCAGACTGTTAAGTTTGGTCTTCTTGCTAGAATTTGAGTTCTGCACCTCACCTTTCTCCTGCTCCATCAGGGACTCTGTTGTGTTCCCTGTCAGGGCAGTCATTGGTGGTAGCTGGGCACCATCTAGTTCTTCTGGTCTCAGGCTGATAAAGTCTCTGGTTTATGTGGCCCTTTCTGTCTCTTGGGCTACTACTTTCCTTGTGTCGTTGGCGTTTTTCATTCTCCTTTAGTCCAGGTGGTTGGGACCAGTTGATGCATCTTAGATGGCCACCTGGAAGCTTTTAAGACACCAGACGCCACTCACCAAAGTAGGATGCAGAACATTTTCTTTATAAGCTTTGTTATGCCAGTTGACCTAGATGTCCCCTGAAAGCATGGTCCCCAGACCCCTACCCCTGCTACTCTGTCCCTCAAAGTGTTTGATTGTATTCAGGAAACTTCTTAGCTTTGGTTTAGGCCAGTTGTGCTGACTTCCCCTGTAGCGTGTGCTGTCCTTTGCTTCACCTAAGATAATTCTTATCTACTATCTAGTTATTAAATAACCTCCCCCTCCCTCCCCACCCTCATAACCATCAAAGAATGTTTTCTTCTGTGTTTAAACCTCTTCTTGAGTTCTTATAATAGTGGTCTTATACAATATTTGTCCTTCTGTGACTGACTAAATTCACTCAGCATAATGACCTTCAGCTTCCTTCATGTTATAAGATGTTTCACGGCTTCATCGTTGTTCTTCATCGTTGCGTAGTATTCCATTATGTGGATATACCATAATTTGTTTATCTATTCATCCATTGATGGGCACCTAGATTGTGTCCATCTTTTTGCTATTGTGAACAGTGCATGTATCTATTCGTGTAACAGCTCTTATTTCTCTAGGATATATTCCAAGGAGCGGGATAGCTAGATCGTATGGTACTTCTATTTCTAGTTTTTTAAGGAAGCACCAAATTGATTTCCAAAGTGGTTTTACCATTTTACATTCCCACCAACAGTGTATAGGTGTTGCAGTCTCTCCACAACCTCTCCAGCATTTATTATTTTGTGTTTTTTGGATTAATGCTAGCCTTGTTGGGGTGAGATGATACCTCATTGTAGTTTTGATCTGCATTTCTGTAATGGCTAATAATCGTGAGCATTTCTTTATGTGTCTGTTAGCCGCCTGAATATCTTCTTTGGCGAAGTGCCTGTTCATATCCTTTGCCCATTTTTTAATTGGGTTGTCTTTTTGTTTTTGAGGTTTTGCAGTATCTTGTAGATTTTAGAGATCAGATGCTGATCGGATTTGTCATAGACAGAAGTTTTTTCCCAGTCTGTAGGTTGTCTTTTGACTCTTTAGTGAAGTCTTTTGATGAGCGTGTTTGATTTTTAGGAGTTTCCATTTATCTAGTCTCTCTTCTGGTGCTTGTGCATTGTTACTTATGGTTCATATTGTGTTTATGCCGTGTATTGGGACTCGCATTGTCCCTATTTTTTCTACCGTGATCTTTATCATTTTCAATTTTATATTTAAGTCTTTGCTCCATTTTGAGTTAGTTTTTATGCATGGTGTGAGGTATAGGTCTTGTTTCAGTTTTTTGCAGGTGGATGTCCAGTTATGCCAGCATCATTTGTTAAAGAGACTGTCTTTTCCCCAATTAACAGAATTTGGGCCTTTGTTAGATATCAGCTGCTCATAGGTGGATAAATTTATGTCTGGATTCTCAATTCTGTTCCATAGGTCTATGTATCTGTTGTTGTACCAGTACCAGGCTCTTTTGACTACTATGGCAATATAATAGGTTCTAAAATCAGGTAGTGTGAAGCCTCCCGCTTTGCTTTTCTTCTTGAGTAATGCTTTACTTATTTGGGACCTCTTCCCTTTCCATATGAAGTTGGTGGTTTGTTTCTCTATCTCATTCAAAAATGCCGGTGGAATTTGGATCGAGATTGCATTGTATCTGTAGATCACTTTGGGTAGAATTGATGTTTTCACAATATTGACTCTAACTTTCCATGAGCAAGGTAGGTTTTTCCTCTTATGCAGATCTCTTTTGGTTTGTTGCAGTAGTATCTTGTAGTTTTCATTGTATAAGTCTTTTACGTCTCTGGTTAGATTTATTCCTAAGTATTTTATCTTCTTGGAGTCTATTGTAAATGGTATTGATTTGGTGATTTCCTCTTCGAGGTTGTCTTTGTTGGCGTAAAGAATCCAGCTGATTTTTGTATGTTTATCTTGTACCCTGAAACTTTGCTGAAATCGTCTATTAGTTCCACTAGTTTTCTTGTGGATTCTTTGGGGTTTTCTTTGTGTAAGATCCTATCATCTGCAAACAGAGATACTTTGACTTCTTCCCTACCAATTTGGATGCCCTTTATTTCTTTTTCTAGCCCAGTTGCTCTGGCTAGGACCTCCAGCACAATGTTGAATAAGAGTGGTGATAAAGGGCATCCTTATCTGGTTCCTGTTCTCAAGGGGAATGCTTTCAGAGTCTCTCCATTTAGGATGATGTTGGCTGTTGGTTTGTATAAATGCCCTTAATTATACTGAGGAATTTCCCTTCTATTCCTGTTTTATTGAGAGTTTTTATCATGAATGGGTGTTGAACTTTGTGGAATGCCTTTTCTGCATCGCTTGATAAGATCATGTGGTTCTTGTCTTTTGTTTTATTCATGCGATGGATTACATTGATTGTTTTTCTAATGTTGAACCATCCCTGCATACCTGGCATAAATCCCACTTGATCATGGTGAATTATTTTTTTGATACGTTGCTGAATTCTATTGGGCAGAATTTTGTTGAGGATTTTTGCATCAATGTTCATGAGGGATATTGGTCTGTTATTTTTTTTGTGGTGTCTTTACCTGGTTTTGGTATCAGGGTTACGCTTGCTTCATAGAATGAGTTTGGTAATATTCCATCCTTTTCTATGCTCTGAAATACCTTTAGTAGTAGTGGTGTTCACTCTTCTCTGAAACTTTGGTAGAATTCTCCAGTGAAGCCATCCGGTCCTGGGCTTTTTTTTTGTTGGAAGTTTTTAAATTACCTTTTCAATCTCTTCTTTTGTTATAGGTTTATTTAGTTGTTCTACCTCTGTGTTAGTTTAGGTAGGTAGTGAGTTTCTAGAAAGTTGTCCATTTCCTCTAGGTTTTCAAATTTTGTTAGAGTACAATTTTTCATAATATTCTGTTATGATTCTTTTAATTTCAGTTGTGTCTGTTGTGATATCACCCATCTCATTTCTTATATGGGATATCTGCTTCCTCTCCTGTTTTTCTTTTGTCAGTTTGGCCAGTGGTTTATCAATTTTCTTGATCTTCTCCAAGAACCAGCTTTTGGTCTTGTTAACTCTTTCAATTGTTTTTCTATTCTTTGTTTCATTTAATTCTGCTCTAATTTTTATTATTTCCTTTTTTCTGGCACCTGAGGGCTTCTTTTGCTGTTCTCTTTCTACGTGTTCCAGTTGTAGGGTTAATGTTTTGGTTATGGCCCTTTCTTCTTTTTGGATGTGTGCATTTATTGCTATAAACTAACCTCTGAGCAATGCTTTTGCTGTGTCCCAAAGGTTTTGGTAGGATGTGTTTTCGTTCTCATTTAATTCTATGAATTTCTGTATTTCATCCTTAATTTCTCCTATAACCCAGAAGTTTTTGAGCAAGGTGTTGTTCGGTTTCCATGTATTTGGTTTTTTTTCTTTTTTTCCTTGCTTTTTCTGTTGTTGATTTCTACTTTTTTTGGCTTTATGGTCAGAAAAGACGCTTTGTAATATTTCAATGTTTTGGATTTTGTTAAGGCTTGCTTTATGGCCTAATATGTGGTCTGTTCTGGAGAATGTTCTATGAGCATTGGAAAAGAAAGTGTACTTGTCTGCTGTTGGGTGGAGTGTTCGGTATATGTCTGTGAGATCAAGTTGGTTGATTATAGCATTTAGGTCTTCCGTGTCTTTGTTGAGCTTCTTTCTGGATGTTCTTTCATTCACCGAAAGTGGTGTGTTGAAATCTGCTATTACAATTGTGGAGCTGTCTATCTCTCTTTTCAGTGCTGTTAGAGTTTGTTTTATGTCTTTTGGAGCCTTGCCATTGGGCTCATAAATATTTATTATAGTTACGTCCTCCTGGTGTATTGACCCTTAATCATTATATAGTGTCCTTCGTTATCCTTTGTAGTGGATTTTACTTTAAAGTCTATTTTGTCAGAGATTAATATTGCCACTCCTGCTCTTTTTTGAGTGTTGTTTGCTTGATATAGTTTTTTCCATCCTTTGAGTTTTAGTTTGTGTCTTTATGTCTCATGTGTGTCTCTTATAGGCAGCATATAGATGGATCGTGTTTTTTTAATCCAGTCCGCCACTCTCTGTGTCTTTATTGGTTCATTTAGTCCATTTATATTCAGCATAATTATCTATATGTATGAGTTTAGTGCTGTCATTTTGATGTCTTTTTTTGTGTTGTTCATAGTTTTTTTGTTCCACTTCATTTTCTGTGCTGAGTTGTTTTTCTTTATGTTTCTTTTCATCTTTTTCGTTGTTGCTGATTTTGTGTTTGCTGAGTCTGTATATTTTTCTAGATTTTTATTTTGATTTGTCGGATTGTTAGTTTTTTTTGTGGTTACCTTAATATTTACTCTTGTTTTTCTAAGTTTATGCGAGTCTTTTATTTCTTTATATCACCTTGACTTCCTCTCCATATGAAAAATGTATGTCTACCTTTTCTAAGTCTCTCTTTTTTGTTTTAATGTTTTCATCTTTTACATATTGACATCTGTTACCCTATTTTTAGTGTTTTAGCTTTGATTTACTTTTGTGACTTCCCTATCTGGGTTGATATCTGGTCGCTCTGTCCTGTGTTCTAGTCTTGCGTTGTTATCTTATATTACTGATTTTCTAACCGGAGGACTACCTTTGTATTTCTTGTAATTTTGGTTTGGTTTTTGCAAATTCCCTAAACTTCTGTTTACCTGGAAATGCCCTAATTTCATCATCATATTTGAGAGACTGTTTTGCTGGATATATAATTCTTGGCTGGCAGTTGTTTTCCTTCAAGGCTTTATATATGTCATCCCATTGTCTTCTTGCCTTTATAGATTCTGCTGAATAGTCCGAACTTATTGACTGTCCTTTGTAGATGACTTTTCATTTATCCCTAGTTGCTCTTAAAATTCTGTTTTTATCTTTGGTTTTGACAAGGTTGATTATAATATGTCTTGATGACTTTCTTTTGGGATCTACCTTATGTGGGGTTTGATGAGCATTTTGGAAAGATATCTTCTCATCTTTTACGACATCAGGGAAGTTTTCTGCCAATGTATCTTCAACAACGTTCTCTGTATTTTCTGTTATCTCCCCCGTTCTGGTATTCCAGTTACTCTTAGGTTATTCCTCTTGCTAGGGTCCCACATTTTACTTAGGGTTTCTTCATTTTTGTAATCCTTTTATCTGATTTTTCCTCAGATAAGTTGGTATCAAGCGCTTTATCTTCAGTCTCACTAATTCTGACTTCCATTGCCTCAGTTCTGCTCCTATAACTTTCTATTGAGTTGTCTAATTCTGAAATTTTATTGTTAATCTTCTGGATTGCTGTCTCTCTATGGATTCTTGCAGCCTGTTAAATTTGTCATTATGATCTTCTCTAATCTTTTTAATTTCCTCTATTGTGTGTTCTGCATTTTGATTAATGTCCTTCCTAATTTCTTGAAGAAGAGTTCTGTAATTAATCTTTTATATTCTGCCTCAGGTAATTCCGAGAAACTGTTCTCCTCTGGAAAATTTCTACATTCTTTATTATGGAAGCCTGCTGAAGCCATCATGGATTGCCTCTTTATGTGATTTGATATTGACTGTTGTCTCTGAGCCATCAATAAGTTATTTTTTTTATTTATTTTATGTTTGCTTTCTATGTCCTAGCTTCTCATTTTGTTTTGATATGCCCAAATAGGCTGCTTGTATGAGCTAGTTTGATTATTGGCACTGTTGAAGCTCTAATGTCCTGTCACCAGGTGGTTAGATCTGTTACTAGGTATATGAGCTCAGGAGTCTGCGCACTCCTCATGTATGGATTCAGTTCAGGTCCCATTTGGGTCACTTTTAATATTAATCTCCCTTCCTCAGTGGTTGGTGGGGTTACTTCCCATTTCTCTACCATGCTAGGAAGTACAGGGAAGGTACCCTATGTTTTCCAAAATTCCTTGGTCATCTGATGGCCTTAAAGGTAGCTGGGCTAGAGTCTAGTGACCTGGAAAATAAGATGTCAATAAGCAGATGGTGTCTTGATATTGATATCTCTATTGACAGATATTAGCATTAGGCTTGGATTGTTGGAAAGTCTAGATACAAATACCCCTTGTGTTATTCACACAAGTTTACTTATATGTGGGGTACCAAAGAAAGGCAGAGCAGTCAGGATACAGAGAGGCAACTTGGTCAGAAAGCATGGAGGTGTAAGTTTCCCAATTCCAAAAAGGTTTCACTAGTGAACACGCAGAATGAATGAGAGCCTTATCATTCCCTTTAGACTGCGCTTTCCAAGTCAATCTCGTATACATAAACATCAAGCTGGAGCATGTCTGCGTGTAGGCTAGTTTGGGTATGTGCTGGATACCACTTTATTTTAAATCACTTATACCTCTTCCATCTTGGGGTTATTTAGTAAATAATATCACCTCTGAATATCACCCTGAGGTATCATCTTTCATTTATCACCCTCAATTTTCTCCTGTAAACAAACTTGGTCCTAGTATATTCCTGAACTGAGAGATATGAAACTAGAATAAAGGTTGGTTTCCCAATGTCTGGGAGCCAGGCTAACAGGTTCTTGGACCAGGTGCCGGGCCCTCCCTGCCATCTCCTTTGCCTCCTACACTGGATTTATCCTACTGACTTCATCCAGAGCCAGCAAGTTGCAATTGTCCTTTGTCTTTCCCCAAGGTGTTTATATTGTTTACTTTTAGCCTCCTAAAAATATACCACCTCAAAATTTGTTTTGGTAAAATTTTGTTTAGAAGCTTTGCATCTGTGTTCATGAAGGATATAGGCCTGTTGTTTTCTTTTAATGTGTTTGTCTGCTTTTGTTATTGAGGTAAAGCTGACCTCATAGAATGAGTTGAGAAGTATTCCTTTCTCTTAAGTTTTCTAGAAAAGTTTTGGTAGAATTAGTGTTATTTCTTCCTTAAATGTTTGGTAGAATTCTCTGGTGAATCTAAATTCATTTTGTAGACATATCTGGTTTTTAGTAATAAAAGATAAATTTTCTTTAAGTAGGGTCCTCAGCAGAAGCTAAGCAGAATGGTTTTAATTCACTAAGTACCTATTGCTGGCTTATCTGGGCGCAGTCTGAGCTGGTAAACCACGGGTAGTTTTAAAAAATAGTAATATTGTCCACTATAAAATTAAAGTAATAACATTAAAAAAGTAACTACTACCACATAATTGTAGCAGTGTAACCACAACCATGAGTAAAAATGTATGTTTTACATGGTTGAAATTATAATACACATAGAGTTTATGTTTTATCAATCTAACATCATCATTGTTATTTTCCATCTTATTATATTCTCCACAATAATTATTTTCTACTGGCTGCATAATATCTAATAAGAAAATTTATCATAATTTACTTAAATGCTCTATAGCTGAGGAATGGCAAGCCCTCTCCTCTGTTTGTACTGTTTAAATTAACCTTGAAGTGAACATGTTTAGGCACATAGATTTCTCAGAATTATAGGTTATATCTTTAGGAAATATTTTCTCAGAAATGGCTCAGTATTTGGGGGGAGCATCTTCACAATTTTTTGCTTTACAAATGAGTGCTCATTTCTCTGTATACCATGGCATCCTTTTGAAGAATCTTTTCTAGTCAAAAGTGTTTATAGGCATATTCTGAAGTTTGACCATTTGGCTTTACAAACATTTTCATTTAGTACCCTACTTAAGCTTATGAGGCATTAATTGTTGTCTGTTTTGTTCACCAGAGCTTAGAACAGTATCTAGCCCAAAAAAAAAAAAAAAAAAAGTTGCTCTGTAAGTACCTGTAGAGCCCTGGTGATGCAGTGGTTAAGAGCTACAGCTGCTAACCAAAAGGTCGACAGTTCAAATCTACCAGTCACTCCTTGGAAACCCTATGGGACAGTACTGTTCTGTCCTGTGGGGTGTCTATGAGTCGGAATCAACTCGATGACAGTGGGTTTGGGTTTTTTTTTTTTTTTTTTTTGCATAAGTACACGTGGAAGGAAGGAAAACAGGAGGAGAAAGAGGGAGAAAGAGGAAGGAAAACATCCTCATTTAGAAGAGAGCTTGGAGTGCCACCATGTGGTTGGTCATCTTGACAGATGTATTTCTTCTTGTTTTATGTTTTCAAAATATTCCTGATCTTGTACATTGTTTTCATTGATTTCTATTGTCTTTCCTGATTTTTTTATTTGCATTAAGGGCTCAATTACATAAATATTAAGCATCATTGCTTGTTAACTACTGCAGTAATTGAGCACATAAATTTCTTTGACAATTATATATTTGAGGCTTACATGTTTCACTCTAGGAATGAATTACTCTCCTAATGTGTGGAAAATTGTATATTATTTCTTCGTAAACCGATTCTTATAGAAAAGTCTGCGTTCCCCAGAGGGTTGTGGAAACTTTGTGGTTGATTCTCGTATGGAAATGTGAATTTCAAATGCCGTCTTTTTTCTGTGTTCTAGACTATTGCTCTATTCATTTACTTGGCCGGAAGATTAAACGATGAAGGACCATTTCTGATTCTTTGTCCCTTATCTGTTTTGGGCAACTGGAAAGAAGAGATAGAGAGGTACAGAGTACGTGTACTTGAAACTATTTTTTACATCCAGTAATGTTCTATTTGGAAAAAAAAAAAGAAGTAATGTTTTGATATTTTAAGATATTTTGTCTCCATGAGATTTGTTTTTTTTTTTTCTGGATTATATGTAAAATATGATTAAAAAACCTAACATATTGTCATAAGCAATGAGTTTATGTCTTCCACAAAACTCTGAACTGAAGCAAGGTAGGTAGGGTTCAATAGGTGTTATTATGACTTTGGCAATTTGAAGCTCATGACTCATTTTTTGCATCTGTGTTCATGAAGGATATAGGCCTGTTGTTTTCTTTTAATGTGTTTGTCTGCTTTTGTTACTGAGGTAAAGCTGAAGTAAAGGGAAGCCATCTTTTTCATAGTAGCATAGGAAGTAATCAGCATATGGGAAAAATGTTTTTCTTTTTAAGAGCAAGCACAAGACCCTTTTAGTTGTTCATCTTACTCTTGTACCTATTCATACAGGGACTTATCCTGAGGGTGACCCGTTAATTTAAGTAATGTTAACCATATTACTCATGTTATATCATTTAGAAGACACTATAATGACTAATGGAGCCATGGTGGCATAGTGGTTAAGAACGCAGCTGCTAACCAAAAGGTCAGTAGTTCAAATCTACCAGCCACTCCTTGGAAACCCTATGGGGCAGTACTGCCCTGTCCTGTAAGGTCACTATGAGTCAGAATCAACTCGATGGCAATGGGGTTTGTTTTTTTTTTTTTTTTATGATGACTAATGGAGTCCCTAGGTGACACAAACAGTTAAGCACTCAGCTGCTAAGCAAAAGGTTGGTGGTTTGAATCCACCTAGAGGCACCTTGGAAAAGACATGTGATCTGCTTTTGAAAGATCACAGCCATTGAAAACCCTATGAAGTGCAGTTCTGCTGTGAAACACATGGGATCGCCATGAGTCAGAATCAACTTGATGGAAGCTGGTTATGATGACTAAGATGCTCCTGACCCAAGCCATGGTATTTTCAATTGCTTCATATATGTGTGAAAGGCAGACAATGAAAACGGAAGACAGAATAAGAATTGATGTATTCAGACAGTCGTGTTGCCAAAGAATATTGAATATACCATGACTGCCAGCAGAATGAACAAATCAGTCTTAGAAAAAATATAACCAGAATGCTCCTTAGAAGCAAGGATGGTGAGACTTCACCTCCTTTACTTTGGACACGTCATCAGGAAAGATCTGTTGCTAGAGAAAGACATCATGGTTGGTAAAGTAGAGGGTCAGTGAAAACAAGGGAAACCCTCAACGAGATGGATTATAGCCATAACAATTGGCTCAGGCATACCAACGATCAAGAAGATGAGGATGGTCCAGGACCAGGCAATGTTTTGTTCTTTTGTACATAAGATCACCATGAGGGAGTTCCGGCAAAATGGTGCTCTAGGCAGAAGCACCACGCCATCCCTCCACAGCAAAGATCCGAAAAACTAAGCCAAACAGAGAATACAACAATCCTGAAACCCTAAAACATCAAGTGAAGAGATAAAGAACTCAGCCAAGCACCAAATGGAGTGAGAAAACTGACAGAGAACAGAGAGCGAGGGGAGATTCATGCAGAGGTCCCCTACAAGCTAACGCAGCGCGGATCCATCATCTTGGACTCCTATCAGAGACCAGCAAACGGGGTATGAGAAAGCAGCCTGACGGAGCGTCCAGCGGGAGACAAAACAACCGGTAGTTTGCTGGGTGCACTTTCCCACCCCCCACCCCTCTTCGCCCTGGCTCAACCTCTTCTGCTTCCCGTGGCCACAGTCACTTCACCGGGAAGCGCCGGCTGCTTGGATTCTACACACCCGAGTGGGCGGCTCTCTGGCTGCCATTTGTTGGCTGCTGGTGTTGCTTTTTTCCACTTCTTTGGATTTCTTCCTTGCCTCTGGCCATGTCCACCTCCTTTCGCTCGAGTGCCTCACTCCGTGCGCCATATTTGCTTCTTCCTGAGGGGCTGCAGAGCGCTGGTAATTTGTGATATACGCTTTCCCACTCTCTACCCTTCTTCACCCATATTCGGTTCCCTCCACTTCCCGCGGACACAGTCTCTTCTCCAGAAACACCAGCCCACATTAGCTGGCTCTCTGAGTGCCATTTGTTGGCTGCTAGTGTTTTTTTTTTTTTTTTTTTCCTGCTTCTTTTGATTTCTTACTTGCCTCTCGCCACCTCCCCCTTCTTTCGCTCGAGTGCCTGGCTCTGTGCACTATCTTTGCTTCTTCCTGAGGGGCTGCAGAGCGCCAGCCGTTTGTGATATACGCTTTCCCACTCTCTACCCTTCTTCACCCACACTCGGTCCCCTCTGCTTCCCGTGGACACAGTCTTTTGTCCAAGAAACACCAGCCCGCACTAGCTGGCTCTCTGAGTGCCGTTTGTTGGCTGCTGGTGTTGCTTTTTTTTTTTTTTCCTGCTTGTTTTGATTTCTTGCTTGCCTCTTGCCACCTCCGCCTCCTTTCGCTCGAGTGCCTGGCTCCGTGTGCCATCTTTGCTTCTTCCTGAGGTGCTGCAGCGCTCCATTCGAGTGTGGAGCTGCTTCCTGGTCTGGGCTACCGTGCTGGTGGGAACCCGGGGCTTTAGTTCCTTTGTTTGTTTTGAATTGTTTGTTTGTTTTCTTTTCCTTTTCTTGAGTTGGGAGCCCTTTCTGGCCAGGCGGAGCTGTGTGGCAAGGAAAATCCCCTTCGGCTTCCACAGACGTGCAGAGGGATCCCTGAGCGCATTCTTTTTTCATTGGGTTTTTTTTTTTTTTCTGTTTTTTTTGGGGGGGCCTTTCTTGTTCTTTTTTTTTTCTTTAAATTGTTTTGTTTTCTTTTCCTTCTTTTTCCCTTTTTGTCTTTCTTCATTGCTCAGTTTCTCGTCTATTTATATCTTGCTTCTCTTTCTGATCCCTGAATACCAGGCGTTGTACACCTCTATGCCTTCTAGCCAGGCTGTACTGCAATACCTGAGAGCGGCTTCCCCAGACCTCATAGTTGCACCGGTGGGATCCCTGGAAACTTTGCGGTTCTTTAACCTTTCCGATTTTTATCTATTCATTCTTTTCTTTTCTTCCTCTTCCCCTTTCTGTTTTTCTCCATTTCATAGTCTCTCATCTCTCCACTCCAACGGTAAGCTCCCCTAGCATTCTTTTTTGTTTGTATGTATGTTTTTGGCTCCTGTTTCTCTCTCCTCTGTCCCATATCCATCTTAGCTCCACACATAACAATCTCCCCACTGCATCCTGCCTACCTGCACCATGCACTTGACATCACACCACCAAGCAGCACAGGCACGGCCTACTGGAACCTGCCCTGCACTGATTACCGACCCGCTCTGGTGGCTGTAGTAAGTGCCACAAACAACCCGTCCCAGTAACTCCTCTTCAGCTAGACCTACCCTGCTGTACCATATCAGAGTGACTGACCCTGCCAATTAAAGAAGGAGGCTAAAAGTATCATGCCCACAGACGAGCAAACAACAAAGAACACACAGTCTGCCTGCTCAGACATAATCAAATTTTTTTTTTAAAAAAGGGATAAAACAAACAAATCTACAATCAATAAATGAGAAAAATAACTACTGAATGCTCCGAAGACAGCAGACAACAACAAAACATTTACAAAAACAGGACAGGATGGTTCCAGTAGGCATCCAAAATAAAACACCAGATGACTCTCCTCTGGAAGAAGATGCACTAGAACTACCTGATAGGGAATTCAAATCTCTAATACTCAGAATTATCCAAGAGTTGAAGCAAAAAGCAGACAAAAATGAGGAAAAATAGACAAGTTCATGGAAATACAAACAAAATATTGGAAGAATTCAGGAAGATGATGCAGGAACAAAATGCCAAAATAAATTCACAACTAGAAATTATACAAAGACAACAATTAGAAATCCAAAAGATAAACAACAAGATTTCAGAAATGGATGATGTCATAAAAGGGCTGAGAAGCAGATTTGAAAGGATGTAAGACGGGATCAGTGGAATTGAAGGCAAACATTTGGATACAACTCTGAGGAAAACTAAGAAAAAAAGAACAATGGAAAATGAAGAGACCATGAGAGTTATGTGGGACACACTCAAAAGCAAAAATTTGCGAGTGATAGGAATTCCAGAACGGGGAGAAAACAGAAAACACAGAGAGAATCATTGAGGAACTGCTGACCGAAAACTTCCCCAATATCATGAAACATGAAAAGCTGGCCATCCAAGAAGCTCAACAAACCCCACATAGAAGATACCTGAAAAGAAAATCACCACGGCATATCATAATAACATTTGCCAAAACCAAAGACAAACCAAGAATCCTGAGAGCAGCTCGTGAAAAAGAAGTCACATATGGAGGAGAAACAATAAGCCTAAGCTCAGATTATTCGGCAGAAACCATGCAGGCAAGAAGGCAATGGGATGACATATATAAAATCTTGATAGAAAAAAATTGTCAGCCAAGAATAATATATCCTGCAAAACTCTCATTCAGATTTGATGGTGAAATTAGGTCATTTCCAGATAAACAGAAATTAAGGGAATATGTAAAAGTCAAACCAAACTTACAAGATTATTAAAGTGAGTTCTTCGATCTGAGCACAAACAACTTCAGCTCACAGGTAGAACCTAGGACGCAGGATCGAACCAGCCAGATACCAATCTAGGAAATGAACTCTCAAGGACTATCCAAAGCCAAAAGAAATACAACAGGGAATCAGAGCAGTTAATCAATAAATTACAACAACATCAAAACAATAAAAGAGGGAATAAACGGCATAGGTATAGAACCTTCTAATGGTGAGGAAGGCAAGGTGATACCAAGTAATGGTAGACTGCTTCAAACTTAGAAAGATAAGAGTAAAATTCATGGTAACCACAAAGAAAGTTAACAAACATACTCATAAAAATAGAGGAAAAACATAGTCTCAGCAAAAACAAAACCTAAAAAACCAAAGGAATGAAAAAAAAAATTCACAAACAAAAGTAACTCAGTGCAAGAGAGTAAGAAGAACAAAGAAAACTTAAGCACCACAAAAAAAGCACTACCAAATGACAGCAAAAAACCCACATCTATCAATAATTACACTGAATGTAAATGGACTCAATGCACCCATGAAGAGACGGCAAGTGACAGAATGGATAAGAAAACAGGATCCATCAATATGCTGTCTACAAGAGACACACATTAGAAACAAAGATGTGAATTTATTAAAAGTCAAAGGTTGGAAAAAAATATATCAAGCTAACAACTACTGAAAAAGAGCAGGGGTGGCAATTCTAATCTCAGATAAAATAGACTTTAAAACGAAATCTACCATAAAAGACAAAGAAGGACACTATATAATGATTAAGGGGACGATCCTTCATGAAGACATAACTGTAATAAACATCTACACACCCAATGACAGGGCTCCAAAAGACATAAAACAAGCTAACAACAGTGAAAAGAGAAATTGACAGTTCCTCAATAATAGTAGGAGACTTCAACACACCACTCTCAGTAAAGGACAGAACAACTAAGAAGAAACTCAGCAAAGATACAGAAGACCTAAAGGGCACAGTCAGCCAACTTGACCTCATAGACATATATAGAACATTCCATCCAACCGCTGCAAAGTACACATTCTTTTCCAATGCACATGGAACGTTCTCCAGAATAGACCACATCTTAGGACACAGAGCAATCCTCAACAAAATCCAAAACGTTGAGATAATTCAAAGTATCTTCTCTGACCACAATGCCATCAAGGTAGAGGTTAACACTAGAAAGAGCAAGGAAAAAAAATCAACTAGATGGAAACTGAATAATACCCTGCTTACACATCACTGGGTAATAGAAGAAATCAGAGATGGAATCAAAAAATTCCTAGAATCAAATGAGAATGAAAACACATCATAGCAAAACCTTTGGGACACAGCAAAGGCAGTCCTCAGAGGACAATTTATAGCAATAGATGCACATATCAAAAAAGAAAAAAAGGGACAAAATCAAAACATTAACTACACAACTCAAACAAATAGGAAGAGAACAGCAAAAAAAGCCCACAACCACCGGAAGAAAGGAAATAGTAAAGATCAGAGCAGAAATGAAATAGAGAACAGAAAAACACTAGAAAGAATTAACAAAACCAAAAGTTGGTTCTTTGAAAGAATCAACAAAATCGACAAACCACTGGCCAGACTGACAAAAGAGAAACAGGAGAGGACACAAATAACCCAAATAAGAAATGAAATGGGGGACATTACAACAGACCCAACTGAAAGAAAGAAGATTATAACAGAATATTATGAAAAACTATATTCCAACAAATTTGAAAACCTAGAGGAAATGGATAAATTTCTAGAAACACACAGCCTACCCTGTTGAAAATCTGAGCAGACCCATAACAAGAGAAGAGATGGAAAAGGTAATAAAACAACTCCCAAGCAAAAAAAGCCCTGGCCCAGATGGCTTCACTGGAGAATTCTACAAAACATTTACAGAAGAGCTTGTACCAGTACTACTCAAGCTATTTCAGAGCATAGAAGAGGAAGCAACACTTCCAAGTTCATTCTATGAAGCCAGCATAACGCTGATACCAAAACCAGGCAAGGACGTCACAAAAAACAAAATTACAGACCAATATCTCTCATGAATATAGATGCAAAAATTTTGAACAAAATTCTAGCCAATAGAATTCAGCATCATATCAAAAAAATAATACACCACGACCAAGTAGGAAGGATGATTCAACATTAGAAAATCAATCAACATAATCCAACACATAAATAAAAGGAAAGAAAAGAATCAAATGATCATCTCACTTGACGCAGAAAAGGCATTTGACAAAGTCCAACACTGGTTCCTGATAAAAACTCTCAATAAAATAGGTATAGAAAGGAAATTTCTCAACATAATAAAGGGTATCTATGCAAAACCAATAGCTAACATCATTCTTAATGGAGAGAGGCCGAAAACATTCCCCTTGAAAACAGGAACAAGACAAGGATGCCCTTTATCACCACTCCTATTTAACATTGTGCTGGAAGTTCTAGCTAGAGCAATAAGGCAAGAAAAAGAAATAAAGGGCATCCAAATTGGTAATGAAGAAGTTAAACTCTCCCTGTTTGCAGATGGTATGATACTATACGTAGAAAACCCTAAAGACTCCATGAGAAATCTACTGGAACTAATAGAAAGATTCAGTAGAGTAGCAGGATACAAGATAAACATTCAAAAATCAGTTGGATTCCTATACACCAGTAAGGAGAACGATGAAAAGGAAATGGAAAACAATACCATTTTCAATAGCCCCTAAAAAGATAAAATATCTAGGAATAAATCTGACCAGGGATGTAAAAGACCTATACAAAGAAAACTACAAAACCCTACTGCATGAAACCCAAAGGGATCTACATAAATGGAAAAACATACCATGTTCGTGGATAGGCAGACTCAACATTGTGAAGATGGCAATTCTACCCAAAGCAATTTAGAAATACAATGCAATTCTGATCCAAATACCAAGAACATTCTTCAAAGAGATGGAAAAACTAATCATTAACTTTATATGGAAAGGGAAGAAGCCCCGAATAAGTAAAGCACTACTGAAGAAGAAGAAGAAAGTTGGAGGACTCACACTACCTGACTTCAGAACCTACTATACAGCTACAATAGGCAAAACAGCCTGGTATTGGTACAAAAGACAGATACATTGACCAATGGAACAGAATTGAGAACCCAGATGTAAATCCATCCACCTATGGTCACCTGATCTTTGACAAGGGCCCAAAGTCCATCAGCTGGGGAAAAGACAGTCTTTTTAACAAATGGTGCTGGCAAAACTGGATATCCATGTGCAAGAAAATGAAACAGGACCTATACCTCACGCCGTATACGAAAACTACTTCAAAATGGATCAAAGACCTGAATATAAAGCCTAAAACTATGAAGTTCATAGAAGAAAAAATAGGACCAACACTTCAGGCCTTAATACATGGCATTAACAGGATACAAACCATAACCATCAACACACAGACCCCAATAGATAAGCTAGATAACTGGGATCTTCTAAAAATCAAACACCTATGCTCTTCAAAAGACTTCACCAAAAGAGTAAAAAGAACCTATAAACTGGGAAAAAAATTTTGGACAATACAAGTCAGACAAAGGTCAACACCTCTACAACAAAAAGACAAATAATCATATTAAAAAATGGGCAAAGTAAATGAACAGACCTTTACCAAAGAAGACATTCAAATGGCCAACAGACACATGAAGAAATGCTTGCGATCCCTAGCCATTAGAGAAATGCAAATTAAAACCACAATGAGATAACCATCTCACCCCGGCATTACTGGCACGAATCAAAAACACTGGAAATAACAAATGTTGGAGGGGCTGCGGGGCGATTGGAACACTTATGCATTGCTGGTGGGAATGCAAAATGATAAACCGTTTTGCAAAATGATATGGCACTTCCTCAGAAAGCTAGAAATAGACATCCCATTCGATCCAGCAATCCCACTCGTAGGGATATATCCTAGAGAAATAAGAGTCGTCACTCAAATAGACATATGCACACCTATGTTCAGGGCAGCATTGTTCACAATAGCAAAGTGATGGAAACAACTTAGATGACCGTCAACAGATGAATGGAGAAACAAACTATGGTACATACACACAATGGACTACGTGCAATGAGAAAGAACAACATGAATCTGTGAAGCATCTCATAACATGGATGAAATTGGAGGACATTATGCTGAGTAAAATAAGTCAATCATAAAAGGACAAATATTGTATGAGACCTCTATTGTAAAAACCCATGAAAAAGTTCACACACAAAATGTAACAATCTTTGTTGGTTACCAGGGATGGGCGGGGTGGGGGGGAAATACTGAATAGGCAATAGATAAGTGGTAGCTTGGGTGAAGGGTGAGACAGTACACAATACAGGGGAAACTAGCACAACCTATACAAGAAAAGTCATGGAAGCCCCATAGAGGCGTCCAAACTCCCTGAGGGTCTGAACTGCTGGGCGGAGTGCTGTGGGGACCATGGTCTCTGGGAACATCTAGTTCAATTGGCATGACACAGCTTATAAAGACAATGCTCTACATTCTACCTTGGTAAGTAGTGTCTGGGGTCTTAAAAGCCTGTGAGCGGCCATCTAAGATACTCCACTGGTCTCATCCCTTCTGGAGCAATGGAGAATGAAGAGAACAAGATACAAGGAAAAGATTAGTCCGAAGGACTAATTGTTCACAGCTACCAAGGCCTCCGCCGGACTGAGTCCAGTACAGGTAGATGGTGCCCGGCTACCACCACTGGCTGCTCTGACCAGGATCACAACAGAGGGTTCTGGACAGAGCTGGAGAAGGATGTAGAACATAATTGTAACTCACAAAAAAAAAAAAAAAAAAAAAAAAATCACTGGCCTAAAGGATACTGGGGAAACCTTGAGAGTATGGCCCCCAGACACCCTTTTAGCTCAGTGGTGAATTTACCTCCAAGGTTCACTGTTCTGCCTGGGAGTGGACAGCCCTGTATTTTGAATGTGACTAAAGAGGTACAGGAGTCCAGTGACAAGGGCCAGAAGGTAGAAGGGGACAAGGAAGATGGTGATAGGGAACCCAAGTTTGAGTAAGGATATTATCGACATGTTGTGAGATTGTTAACCATCGTCATAGGGCAACATTTGTAGTAACTGTTAAATGAGAAGCTATTTTGTTCGGTAAGCCTTCATCTTAAGTGAGAATAACAGCACAATTAGAAGAGCGTAGTCAATGTCACTGAACTGTGCATGTAGAAATTTTTGAAATGGTGTATCTTTTGCTATGTGTATTTTCACCAAAAAAAAAAAAAAAGGTTGAGACGTTAGAAGGTTAATATGTTGTGGGGTTGTTAACCAATGTCATCAAACAGCATGTGTACTGCTGTTTCATGAGAAACTATTTGTTCTGTAAGCCTTCACCTGAAGTACAATAAAAAAAAAAAAAAAAAAGATCACCATGAGTTGGAGCCAATACATGGGCAACTAAAACAACGAGCTTTAAGTATTTAATGCCTGGCGAGTGCTGTGAAGTCTTTGTTACCAGATTCCCAGGACTCTTTCGGTTTGAGGGGCATCATTAATTCTTCATGTCTGCAAATCTTCCATAAAATCTCATTTTCCAGATATGCACACCCTTTTCCCATGGCCCTAGCATTTGTGTTCATCTGTTTCTCTTCTTGGATTCAGATTTGCTCCAAGTCTTTCCTGTGCAGTATATACAGGTGACAAGAAAGAGAGAGCCCACCTACAGCAAGACCTAAAACAAGAGTCATGTTTCCATGTGCTGCTCACTACCTATGAGGTACCCTTTTGTTTCTCTATAGCAAGGTCTCTTCACCTGGGGCTTTAAAAATTATAGAACCTTCTGGATTTATATTTAATTTTCTTGAGTGTACACATTTTTCTGGGAAGACAATCTTTCATCAGATGCTGAAAGAGGTGCTGTGACCAAAAGAAGTTAAGAATCATTGTGCTCCAAATTAGTTAGATATCTCTCCCTGTCTTTCCTGTTGGATTAAGGAGGAAGGCTTCCCAGGGAGGTGGCTCTGGAGTTGCATCTTGGTCTATGAAAAGGAGTAATGAGACAGGCAGGCAGCAGGCAGGGGACAGGGTTTTTTAGACTGTGACATGGAGGACACTTATGTAGTTCCAGCCTCATTATAAGTCTTCCTTCAAACTAAGGCTGTCTGGGTCACTGTAAGCAAGATCTTCCACTTACTCATATTTCCCATCTACTGGTTTATAAGAGTGGTACTTAGGAATTATGCTAAAAATCTTTTAACGGACTAAATGAATAAGACTTAGGTAAATCCTGTAATTTAGGAGAGTGAATGAGAAACAATATTGGGATATTGATACAGCTTATTAATGTCAGAGTTATGTTGATACCAGCCTTTATAGTGTGTCTTCCTTAATTTTTCAGATTTGCTTGAAAGATGCATCATTTCTAAAATCGTGAGTAGATTGCACTACTTTAGAAACAGTTTTGAGTGCATCATGAAAGTCATGTCTGTCTTTCACATTTTAATCCTTCACCTCTCACTTGGTATGCATGTCTTCCATGAATCCTGTTCATGGATAGGTAGCGTGGTGAGAGTCCTATATTCTAGCCTTCTACTTGTTCTGTTGTATGTAGGGTTGCTGTGAGTTGGAACTGACTCAGTGGTACCTAACCGACTTGATGGTACCTAACAATAACATCTCATTATCTGTGTTTACTTGGGTTAGTCACTTAACCTCTACGAACTTCAGCTTCATCTGTAAAATGGAGATAGTTAAATTTCTTAGGGTGGATGGCTGTTGTGAGGATTAAATGAGGTAATGTGCACATAGTGTTTTGGGTGGTTAATAGATATTAAATTCTTTTAAGTATACTTTTAATTAGCTTTCCGGCCTCATCAGCTCATGAAGTGTAGGAAACTTGGATTTAACTCTTGGTACTACCAAATACAGGTAGTTTATGGTTGCAGTATATGGTCATGTCAAGATAACTATAACGTAAGTTAAATACAAACTACATTTTAGGTAAGTAAAAAAAGAAGGGTTGTTGTCAAGGTTTCATTCTCCATAGCATGTGTCATTATGGCATGGTTAGGTAAGGGTTCTTCATCTTAATATTTAGAAATTTTTGTTTTCAAAGTGTTTTATCAATATTTTAAATGTTATTTCTCATCCAGGTTCTTGTGTGTAGATTTCTATTATCTTATTTTAAAATACTAAAGGTTCAATCATAGATTTCATGACTTCCATCCAGTGTCTAAAGGGGATTAATCCAGTGTTTAAGTAGGTCCAGAAAGCGAGCCTGTTGTTTTACCTTTGTTAAGAAGAGGACGTGCTTTCCTTCTCCTTTTCTTTTTATTATCAATATTCAGCTTAATAATTGTTGGAAGTTTTTCATTTGGAAAGGAACTGTCCTGGGAGCTATTGGCAATACCAGGAAAGTAAATCCCAGAGCTGCCCTGAGAGGACATAAACTCTCATTGAGGGGTAAGAAGTTACAGATAACCATAATTCATGGTAATGTATGGGCAGTCTCAAAAGTCAGGAGGATTGGAACATA
This sequence comes from Dugong dugon, assembly GCA_030035585.1. Classification (NCBI taxonomy): domain Eukaryota; kingdom Metazoa; phylum Chordata; class Mammalia; order Sirenia; family Dugongidae; genus Dugong; species Dugong dugon. The sequence continues at coordinate 163,229,291 of CM057462.1, forward strand.
AATGTTGTTGGGCACTTTACATAAATTATTCCGTTTAGTTATCATGGAAACCCTATTAGGCAGGTATTTTTATCCATTTTACAGATGAGGAAAGTAAAAGATTAGGTAATAAATGAATGATTTCTTTTATAAGGATCAGCACAAAGCTGGTTCCTATGAAGCAGAGGTAAAAGATGTCACAAATGTCCAACTTTTCCTAGCTGCTGTACCACTCCATCATCTCTAACATCAACTACTCCCTCTCCGCTCTACACTTTCCCACCCATCTTTGGGTTCCCTAATTCACTGCAGCATCTCACAGAATTCACAAACAATATAAAGGAAATTGCTCACACAGTTGTGGAGGCTGGCAAGTCCCAAGTTTGTAGGTCAGATGTAGGCTTCTCCCTGACCCTCAGTCTCTGCCCACAGGCACTCAGCTTTCTTGCTTCCTAGGCCGGGAAGCCCACAACACCGTCTCCTGCGGGTCTCTCCTGCAGCTCTCTCCTGCCAGTCTCTCCTTTCTTTGTGTGGTAGACTCTTCTCTTTCCCACCTTTGGGGTGGCTCATTTCAAGCCCAGCAGGATGGCAGAACTGACCAGTCCCCTTAGTGGGCCACAATTCCCCTATCACACAGTCCTGCCCAATCACCTGGGTGGGAGTTACAAGACCATGGCTAGAAAGGCCACACAAAATCCATTACACTGCAGTAACCCATCCAGGCTACATTCCTAGTAAATGGCAAGGCAGACTTTCAAACCCAGCACCCATTGCTACGGAGCTTCTATTTTTGCTATTTATTATTGTAAAAATATACATAAAGCAACATTTGTCAATTCAACATTTTTCAGGTATGCAATTTAGTGATATAAATTACCTTAATCATGTTGTGCAACCGTCACCCATAATCGTTGCCAAGCTTCCCATCACCATAAATAGAAACTCACTGCTTATATAGAGCCTCTTTTTAGGAGAACTTCTTAAAGTATCTGGGTACCCTGGAATTTCACTTTATTCTACAGGCATATATTCTTTTTATATCGGATAATCTGTTGTGAATGCATTCCAAGTGATTTAAGAACCTAAGTGACAAGGGGACATTTATAGTGTGGACTCATAGTATAAATCCCAAAAACATACATGTAGTCTTTCAATTTATTTGACGAGGTTATATTGTGTATTACTCTGTAAACAGCAGGGAAGTGTAATATAATCCCTGCCCCCTAAAGAGGTTTATTATGGAGAGTTAAGACTGCATGTTAACAATATGAAAATTACTAAGCTTTTGCTAGATGACAGACTTGTAGAATCTTTAAATCAAGAAGGTTAGAAGTTACTTTATCTGATTCTCCATTAAGTGCTGGAATTCCCCCTACCTCTTCCTTTCCAGGGATTCTTCTTTAGTGCCAGACAACTTTTGATGAGTGATTTGACCTACTTCCTTTCACTGAGCCAAAATCCACCTCCCTGTAGCCTGTTTCATTGAACAAGCACTTACCTAGCCCTTTATGAGGGAATAATAGAACCTAATGTGTTTTGAAAGCTAATCCTTGGCCAGGCACTCTGCTATGGACACTTTCACACCTTCATATAACCGTTGTTTTTATTCCTTAGTGCATTCTCTGATCATGCTGCCCAGCAGGAATGATCCCAACTCCTGCACTCGCTTTGGGCCCCCAGCTCTTCCTCCACATGCACCGCTCAGTAGGTGAATGGTACCAGGCATCTGTTTCCGCACCCATCCTATGGATCTTCTCTGTAGTTTCACAGGAAGAGAGCTTCCTCCTTGTAAAGCATCCTCTGCTTAAGATCTGTCTCAGATGTTTGAGGAATTTTGTTTCCATTACCACTATCTTTTCAATATTTTATTTTACCTGTATATGCATTTAGTTTTTTAAGTACAGTGAAACCTGTGAGAGCTTGAAGTCAATGGGACTGCCTTGTTTTTCCATGTCACACAAGTTTTACTGCCTTTGACAGGGTGTAGTCTTACCTACCACTTTTCTATCGCTCGTTTTAATGGAAAATAATCTGAGTTTTCTTTCTCTGACCAGTTCCGCCTTATATAGATTCCGGCTTTTGCAGGTTTTACTGTGTAAAATAATATGATGAGATTGTGGATAGTTTTACAAGCAAAATAAAAAGTTAAAAATTTTATAACTTCCACTTTATTATCTTTTCCATGGCTTTCACATTTGTAAAAAAAAAAAAGGATATACAACTTTTATATCTTTTTTAGTTATTATATGGGCCTTTTTTATCACAACATAATCATCATAATTATCATTTAAAATGCCACATAATAGTTTATCACCTATTTTTGGACATTTAGATTATTTTCAGTTCTTTGGTGTTTTAAATAATGCATTTAAATAATGGAACGTATTCATGTATACATGTTTTTCCATATTTTGAATTGTTTCTTAGGAATAGCTTTCCAGTAGTGTTAGTCAAAGGATGTAATACTTTTATGACTGAACCCTCTTGAGTAATTGTCATTGTAACCTACTGCTCTATAGAAAGCACTCTGACAGCAGCTACCAATGACCTCCATATTAACAAATCCAGTGATGTGTCTGCAACATTTGATCCTATTGACCACTTCCTCCATTCCAAAGTCATACTTCTTTAGCTCCTATGACACTACCATCTTTTGATTTTTCTTCTGGGTTCGAATGTCAGCTCTACCTCAGACTGGCTTTATGTCCTTGACCAAGTCATCTAACCTTTCTGAGCTTTATTTAGTCTCCTCATTGGGAAAATGAGCACAATAATTTCTTACCATATTGTTTTGAGTATTAAATAACATATGTAAAGCCCCAAGCACAGTGTCTAGCACATAGTAGGTGTCAGTAAATATTTCTTTTTCCTTTCTGCCTCTGGCTTCTTCCTGTCTGCCTTTAATGAGTAGGTCTTTCCTACTTCGGAAAAAAAAATTTTTTTTCCCTTAATTTTATGGCCTTATGCAGCTGTTGGAGCCCTGGTGGTGTGGTGGTTAAGAGCTCAGCTGCTAACCAAAAGGTTACCAGTTCGAATCCACCAGTCGCTCTTTGGAAACCCTACAGAAAAAGCCAAACCAAACCTGTTGCTGTCGAGTTGATTCTGACTCATTGCAACCCTGTAGGACAGAGTAGAACTGCCCCCTAGGGTTTCCAAGGAGTGGCTGGTGGATTCGAACTGCTGACCCTTTGGTTAACAGAGGAACTCTTAACCACTATGCCACCAGGGCTCTTGGATACCCTATAGGTATCCCTATGGGCAATTCTATTCTGTCCTACAGGGTCACTATGAGTCAGAATTGACTCAACGGCAATGAGTTTGATTTGGTTTTTTTGGATGCAGATATTGTCTTGTGTGTATCCTAAGCCCTTAAATAGGAAGGGTATTTAGTATATTTATAATAGGCTTAATATTAGTCTTTCCAACAACAGTCAGTTTTGTAGTAAGACTAGGTTGTGAGGTATGTGTTTGTGTTACATAAAAATGAAAGCTTGGATTTTTTTCTCACAGCTTCCCTTGGAGTGTTCTTGTTGTGGATGAAGCTCACAGGTTGAAAAACCAAAGCTCCTTGCTGCATAAGACACTGTCAGAGGTAAATTCACAGGAGAGTGTTAGTTTTTATGTAACTCCCTTTCAAAAAATATTAGTTTAGGCCCATATAGAGTCAATTGAATGGATTGAAACTCTTTTTCAGTCAGATTTATGCAAAACTAAATGAAAATTTTCTGAGTGACAGAAGCAGTATTTATTTAACATGGTCTTAGTTCTCCCTTTTCTTTTTATTTTTATATAGGAAATAAATTTTACTAAAATCTGGTAATCTAATGAATTAAGACTCTACCCAGTAAAATATATTAACACTTTAGTATATATCCTGCCATGTCCTTTGCTCTGTATGTATACACCCAAACATATAAAATACATATACTTTATTTAAAAAATCAAACACATTATGTATGTGTATATGTAGGCGTACTTGGGTGGCACAAATGGTTAAGCACTCAACTACCAGCCGAAAGATTGGTGGTTTGGACCCACCCAGAGATGCCTCGAAAGATAGTCTAGTGATCTGCTTCCAAAAGATCACAGCCTTGAAAACCCTATGGAGCAGTTCTACTCTGCACACGTGGAGTTGCCATGGGTCAGAATTGACTTGACAGCAGCTAACAACAACAACAACAACGTGTGTATGTACGAGTATGTATGTGCATATTTAAAATATTTTGTGTTTTGGTATTTAAAATAATATACATACGTAGGATATGGCTTTCCCATTTTGCTGTATTAAACTCTAAGGGGTGTAAGTTCTTGTCAGTGTTAGTTCAGAGGTTGTCCTTTGCTTGACCCAACATCTGTTGTTGTTTTTCCTGACCTTTTACTTCATTAATCCCTTATCCTTGGTGTTACTGTCTGTTGTTCAAATTTTTAAAAATTGTTTTCCATTTAGAGGTGTATATGTCCCTGTGTCCACAAACATCCAGAAGTTTTGATGTGTTGCATCTGATGTGCTGTGAAATTTTACAAAAAGACATTCTTTTAATGTAGATCTTCTTGCTTGTAGTGTTGGGGTCTGATGCTTTAGCTTTGGACTTCCCAAACTGGGTATATGCAGTGTGTCTGTGATGCTTCAGTAGACTCCCCCACATAGCTTGAGTCACGACACAGACTGAGTAATGATAGCAATATTGAATACTCATATAGTACTTAAGAGTTCACAAAGTGGTTTTGTTTACATCATTTCTGTAGTCATGATAACATAATCTCAGAATTATTATCCCCTTCTTATATTGAAACTGAAGACATATCATTTCCTATATCAAACAGCTAGTATACAACTCTTTATTTTCATCACCCTTAGTCATTCCATTAAACCATGCCTCTCTTTGTTTGGGTCAGGGTTGTGATAGTTATCTGAGTCTTGCTTTACAGTGTTATGGATTTTTTACTTTATTTATTTGAGTTCTCAGTAGTCTTCAATCTCCTGTTGACTGGAACTCCCATCCAGAACAGCCTCCAAGAGCTCTACTCCCTCCTCAGTTTTGTGGAGCCTGATATTTTTTCCAAGGAGCAGGTGGAAGATTTTGCTCAGCGTTACCAGGATATTGAGAAAGAATCCGAGTCAGGCAAGTTTACTTCCTAAAAAACACCCAAGAGACCTGGACCCAGAAGCTTCCCTAATGTGGAATGGTTTTAGGTAGAAAAGTAAGAGAATCAGTGACCAGGGAGGTAAAGAGCCACACAAAAAGTGACGTCAGAGCCCTTGTGTTCCCAGTTGCCTGCTACTCATGACTCTCTTAATTGTTTGTTAACATGATTCTACAATAGGGCCTGTTCAGTCATTTTTGGAAGAAATGGGAAGTGCCTGCTGATTTGCACTTTTTTGTTTTTTTCTCAGCTTGTGACTTCTGTAAGGACTTTGTTAACTTTCCATGCCACTTCCTGAGGTAGAAAGGTGTATGGGTGCTATAGTTAAGCATTCTGTAGCACTGGTGTTTCTTTTAACACTGCACCAAAACCAAAACTCTGGGATAGATGGGATGTGAAAGTGAAGGAGGGAAGCCTTCCTCATTTATACAGCCGGCAGTTGTAGTCTTCTTCCTCTCACACTTTTGCAGCCCTTATCAGAATCATCCATCTTATCCTTGTGATACTATCCCAGGATGAATATTGCTGTATATTCTCTAGTAGTTCAATGCCTTAGTCCTGTTCTTGTCCCATACTTTGTGTTTTTTTTTTCCCCCACACAGCAACTGAACTACACAAACTCCTGCAGCCATTTATGCTGAGGCGAGTGAAAGCTGAAGTAGCTACAGAGCTTCCCAAGAAGACGGAAGTAGTAATATACCACGGCATGTCAGCGATGCAGAAAAAATACTACAAGGCCATTTTGATGAAAGACCTAGGTAATCAGAGGGTATTGTCCATATTGAAACTCAGCAAGTTTGTGATTTTCATACAGGGAAATGTTTTATAATCACATGTGCTTTGTATAGCAAGTACATGGAATGAAATTTTATATTCTGAATAATACTCACATCAGCCAGGGAAAGTGGCCGAGTATCTTTAATCTAACTCAGACTTTATTGGTTTTTGCAGTTATGGAATTTCTTTTTTTTCCTGTCCAGTTTTTCTTATTGCCTAAGAAAAGCATGCATTTCTAGGTGTCCCAGTCCTGTCTTTCATACCCCACCCTGTCAGATATTTAATAGATTGTACAGCTATTTTGTTGGATCAAATGTAATGATTAAGTAACTAAAGGGAGGTGAGAGAAAGTGAAGGGGGAGGTGGGAGTGGAACAGTCTCACAATTGTCAATTTGCATTTTCTGTCTCTTGGCTCTATGACATCTGTTAAAAAGGGTTTTTTTTTTTTTTTTGTTAAAAAGAATTTTTCTGAAGAGTAACAAAGTGTACCTAAGTTCAATTTTTAGTTTAGATTTCCACCTTAAAACAAATTGACGTTTAAGAAAATTTCATACAGATGTGCTGTTAATTCTCAAAGCAATTCCATGAAATTTGGGAGGTTGATATAGGTTTGAAAGATACATTATTGAAATGAGTAGTGGCACAAACGATTTGTACTTGGCTGCTAACCAAAAGGTTAGCAGTTTGAACCCATCAAGTGGTGCCATGGAAGAAAGGCCTGGCACTCTGCTTTCGTAAGGATTGCAGCCAGGAAAACCCTACAGATCTCAGTTCTACTCTGTAACACATGGAGTCACTATGAGTTGGAGTTGACTCGATGGCAGTGGGTTTTAGTTTAAGGTTATTTATGGAAACTTAAGGTTTTTTTTGGTTTGGTTTTCCATCTCTCTCTTTTGAAAATTTCAGATGCATTTGAAAATGAAATGGCAAAGAAAGTTAAACTTCAGAACATCTTGTCCCAGCTTCGAAAGTGTGTGGATCATCCGTATTTGTTTGATGGTGAGGCAGTGCCCTCTTTTCCCACATTATTTTCATTAACATTTCTGTGGCCAACATCATAGCAAAATTCCTCAAAAGAATTACCAATATTTACTGTGTCTCCTTCATTTCTTCCCATTTTCTAGCATCAATTTTTTTATATTGATATTATCTAATATATTGTTCCTATTCATATTTCTTCAGTTGTCCCCCTAATGTCCTTTATGGCTGTGGTTTTCTTTTTCTTTTTTTTTAATCCAAGATTCAATGACAGATCTTGCATTTCATTTGACATGTCTCTCTAGTCTCCTATAATCTAGAAAAGCTCTTCTGATTTTTGTTTTGCCCTTTTTCTTTTTAAATGATATTGATAATTTTGAAGTGTCAGCGTCAGTTGTTTTGTGAGTTGTCTCATAATCTGGATTTATCTGATCCTTTCTTCATGATTAGGTATCCCATTGTCTTGAACTCACTCCAGTCAGTCATCCTTTCATCAACACTATTCCAGGTTCACCAGTGACCTCCATGTTGCCCAGCCAATGGTTATTTCTCAGTTCCCATTTTAATTAACCCCTCAGAAACCCTTGACACAGTTCATCACCCCTTTCTTGAAACATATTGTTCACTTGGCTTCTGGGACAGCACCTTCTCTTGCTACCTTACTGTGTGCTCCTTCTCATTTTCCTTTGCTGTTTCCTCTTCACTTTGTGGACTTCTATGAATTTTCCTCTAAGAAGGCTTTAGCTGCATCCTACAAATTTTGATATGTAGTGTTTTCATTTTCATTTATACTGGGGCTTTTTTGATTCCCTCTGATTGGTGGCTTTTGGGGCAATTCTAGGACTTCTGTGGCCCTGGAGACTTTCATATGGATAGGATCAGGGATCTCTAGGATAGTTCAATGTGGAGGGCCTGCTGCCTTCATTTTAAGGGAATCTTTGCCAAGTAACACTATGAACTGTTTTAAAATTTCACAGAATCTTAATCAGGTGCATATCTTAACTTTTTTGGGGAGGTAAGAGATTTTGAAAGAAGCCCTCCAGATTATTTTAACTGCCACTCCCTGCCTGAAGGATCACTGACTTATACATTTAAGTCTATTTCTTGATTTGTTTTCTAGAATGAGAGCCTCAAGTTTTTGATTTTGGGTCCCCTTAACCTTTAACATCTCCCTGTGCCTTAGTTTCCTGAAGAATGGGCTTGGTCCTTGGGTGGACATTTATTAGGCATTTCTGGTATGCCAGGCTCTGTGATGGCATTAAGCATCATTAAGATCGTCATGCAAACAAGAAGTTATAAAAAGCCTCAAAGAGAAATGAGGCTGGGACCTTTTATCATTTAGAAAGAGCTTGACTCCTGCTGTAGCTTGGTCACCAGCACCTCTACCCATGGACTCTGCCTTGACTGGGGGCACATTACTGGGAGTGGTTTGCTCTTCTCTAGGTGTGGAGCCAGAACCTTTTGAAATTGGAGACCACCTGATTGAGGCTAGTGGAAAACTTCACCTGCTGGACAAGCTGCTGGCATTCCTGTACTCCAGGTAGGTGGTAGGTTCACATTTCCTGCTTTGAGATGGTGACTGGTGAGACCTTAATAATGAGGGACTCATTGTTTTGTTTTGTTTTTTTCCTTTTTATTGTTGCGCTTTAAGTGAAAGGTTACAATTCAAGTTAGTCTCTCATACAAAAATGTATACATACATTGTTTTGTGACACTACTTGCTCTCCCTGTACTGTGACAGCACACTCTTCCTTTCCACCCCGGATTTCCCATGTCCATTCAACCAGCTCCTGACTCTGTGCGTTCTCGTCTCACCTCCGAGCAAGAGCTGCTCATTTAATCTCATGTATCTACTTGAGCTAAGAAGCACACTCTTCACGAGTATCATTTTATGTCCCATAGTCCAGTATTTATCTGAAGAGTTGGCCTCAGGAATGGTTTTAGTTTTGGGCTAACAGACAGCCCGGGGGCCACGTCTTCCAGGGTCCCTCCAGTCTCAATCAAACCATTAAGTCTGGTCTTTTTACTAGAATTTGAATTCTGCACCCCACTTTTCTCCTGCTCCATCAGGGACTCTCTGTTTTGTTCCCTGTCAGGGCGGTCATTGTGGTAGCCAGGCACCATCTAGTTCTCCTGGTCTCAGACTAATAAAATTTCTGGTTGATATGACCCTTTCTGTCTCTTGGGCTAATACGTTCCTTGTGTCCATGGTGTTCTTCATTCCCCTTTACTCCAGGTGGCTGGGACCAATTGATGCATCTTAGATGGCCGCTCGCTAGCTTTTAAGACCCCAGACGCCACTCACCAAAGTGGGATGCAGAACATTTTCTTAATAAACTTTGTTATGCCAGTTGACCTAGATGTCCCCTGAAAGCACGGTCCCCAGACCCCTGCTACTCTGTCCCTTGACGTGTTTGGTTGTATTCAGGATATTTCTTAGCTTTGGTTTAGTCCAGTTGTCCTGACTTCCCCTGAAATGTGTGTTGTACTTCCCTTCACCTAAGATAATTCTTGTCTGCTTTAATGAGTACCCCCTCCCTCCCTCCCCACCCTCATAACCATCAAAGAATGTTGTCTTCTGTGTTTAAACATTTTCTTGGGTTTTTATAATAGTAGTCTTATACAATGTTTGTCCTTTAGAGACTAAGTTCACTCAGTGTAGTACCTTCCAGATTCCTCCATGTTATAAGATGTTTCATGGATTCATCGTTCTTTATCGTTGTGTAGTATTCCATTGTGTGAATATACCATAATTTGTTTATCCATTTGTCTGTTAATGGGCACCTAGCTTGTTTCTATCTTTTTGCTATCATGAACAAGGCTGCAATGAACATGGGTGTGCATCTGTCTATTTGTGTGACAGCTCTTGATTCTCTAGGATATATTCCAAGGAGTGGGATTGCTGGATGGTATGGTACTTCTATTTCTAGCTTTTTAAGGAAGTGCCAAATCGATTTCCGAAGTGGTTGTACCATTTTACATTCCCACCAACAGTGTATAAGTGTTCCAGTCTCTCCACAACCTCTCCAACATTTATTACTTTGTGTTTTTTGGATTAATGCTAGCCTTATTGGGGTGAAACAGTATCTCATTGTAGTATTGATTTGCATTTCTCTAATGGCTAATGATCGTGAGCATTTCTTCATGTGTCTGTTAGCTGCCTGAATGTCTTCTTTGGCAAAGTGCCTATTCATATCCTTTGCCCATTTTTTAATTGGGTTATTTGTCTTTTTGTTGTTGAGGTTTTGCAGTATCTTGTAGATTGTAGAGATTAGACGCTGATCAGATTTGTCATAGCCAAAATTTTTTCCCAGTCTGTAGGTTGTCTTTTGACTCTTTTGGTGAAGTCTTTTGATGAGCATAAGTGTTTGATTTTTAGGAGCTCCCAGTTATCTAGTTTCTCTTCCAGTGTTTGTGCATTGTTAATAATGTTTTGTATTCTGTTTAAGCCATGTATTAGTGTTCCTAGCATCGTCCCTATTTGTTCTTGCATGATCTTTATTGTTTTAGATTTTATATTTAGGTCTTTTGATCCATTTTGAGTTAGTTTTTGTGCATGGTGTGAGGTATGGGTCTTGTTTCTTTTTTTTTTTTGCAGATGGATGTCCAGTTATGCCAGCACCATTTGTTAAAGAGACTGTCTTTTCCCCAATTAATGGACTTTGGACCTTTGTCAAGTATCAGCTGCTCATAGGTGGATGAATTTACGTCTGGATTCTCAATTCTGTTCCATTGTTCTATGTATCTGTTGTTGTACCAGTACCAGGCTGTTTTGACTACTGTGGCAGTATAATAGGTTCTAAAATCAGGTAGTGTGAGACCTCCCACTTGGTTCTTCTTCTTCAGTAATGCTTTACTTATCTAGGACCTCTTTCCTTTCCATATGAAGTTGGTGATTTGTTTCTCCATCTCATTAAAAATGCCATTGGAATTTGGATTGGGATTGCATCGTATCTGTAGATCGCTTTGGGTAGAATTGACATTTTCACAATGTTGAGTCTTCCTATCCATGAATAAGGTATGTTTTCCTGCTTATGCAGGTCTCTTTTGGTTTCTTGCAGTAGTGTCTTGTGGTTTTCATTGCATAAGTCATTTATGTCTCTGGTTAGATTTATTCCTAAGTATTTTATCTTCTTGGGGGCCATTGTAAATGGTACTGATTTGGTGATTCCCTCTTGGAGGTTCTCTTTGTTGGTGTAGAGGAATCCAACTGATTTTTGTATGTTAATCTTGTATCCCGAAATTTTGCTGAAATCTTCTATTAGTTTGAGTAGTTTTCTTGTGGATTCTTTGGGGTTTTCTTTGTATAAGATCCTATCATCTGCAAATAGAGATACTTTGACTTCTTCCCTACCAGTTTGGATGCCCTTTGTTTCTTTTTCTAGCCTAATTGTTCTGGCTAGGACCTCCAGCACAGTGTTGAATAAGAGTGGTGATAAAGGGCATCCTTGTCTGGTTCCCATTCTCAAGGGGAATGTTTTCAAAGTCTCTTCATTTAGGATGGTGTTGGCTTTGTATAAATGCCCTTAATTATATTGAGGAATTTCCCTTCTGTTCCTATTTTGTTGAGAGTTTTTATCTTGTGTGGGTCCTGGACTTTGTCAAATGCCTCTTCTCCATTGATTGATAAGATCATGTGGTTCTTGTCTTTTGTTTTATTTATGTGATGGATTACATTGATTGTTTTTCTAATGTTGAACCATCCCTGCATACCTGGTATAAATCCCACTTGATCACGGTGAATTATTTTTTTGATAGGTTATTGAATTGTATTGGGTAGAATTTGTTGAGGATTTTTGCATCAATGTTCATGAGGGATATTGGTCTGTTATTTTCTTTTTTTTATGGTGTCTTTATCTGGTTTTGGTATCAGGGTTATGCTGGCTTCACAGAATGAGTCTGGTAGTATTCCATCCTTTCCTATCTTCTGAAATACCTTTAGTAGTAGTGGTTTTAACTCTTCTCTGAAATTTTGGTAGAATTCTCCAGTGAAACCGTCTGGGCCAGGGCTTTTATTTAACTTTTTTTTTTAAATTGTACTTCAGGTGAAGGTTTACAGAACAAATAGTTTCTCATTAAACAGTAGTGCACATATTGTTTTATGACATTGGTTAACAACTCCACGACATGTCAACCCTCTCCCTTCTCGACCTTTTTTTTTTTTGGGAAAATATACATAGCCAAAGATACACCATTTCAAAAATTTCTACATGCATAGTTCAGTGACATCAACTATGCTTTTCCCATTGTGCTGCTATTCTCACTTTAGATAAAGGTTTACAGAACAAAATATTTTCTCATTAGACAGTTAGTACACATGTTGGCCAGGCCTTTTTTTTTTTGTTAGGAGTTTTTTAATTAGCTTTTCAATCTCTTCCTTTGTTATAGGTTTATTTAGTTGTTCTACCTCTGTTTGTGCTAGTTTAGGTAGGTAGTGAGTTTCTAGAAAGTTGTCCGTTTCCTCTAGGTTTTCAAATTTGTTAGAGTACAATTTTTCATAATATTCTGTTATGATTCTTTTAATTTCAGTTGGGTCTGTTGTGATATCACCCATCTCATTTCGTATACGGGTTATCTGCTTCCTCTCCCATTTTTCTTTTGTCAGTTTGGCCAGTGGTTTACGATTTTATTGATCTTTTCGAAGAACAGCTTTTGGTCTTGTTAACTCTTTCAATTGTTTTTCTGTTCTCTATTTCATTTAATTCTGCTCTAATTCTTATTATTTCCTTTCTTTTCAAGGGCTTCTTTTGCTGCTCTCTTTTTAGTTGTTCAAGTAGTTGGGTTAATGTTTTGATTTTGGCCCTTTCTCTTTTTTAGGTGTGTGCATTTATTGCTATAAACTGACTTCTGAGCACTGGTTTTGCTGTGTCCCAAAGGTTCTAGTAGGATATGTTTTCATTCTGGTTTAATTCTATGAATGTCTTTATTCCACTCTTAATTTCTTCTATAATGCAGTAGTTTTGGGTCAAGATGCTGTTCAGTTTCCATGTGTTTGATTTTTTTTCCTGCTTTTTCTGTTATTGATTTCTACTTTTATGGCTTTATGGTCAGAAAAGATGCTTTGTAATATTTCTATGCTTTGTATTCTGTTAAGGCTTGCTTTATGGCCTAGTACGTGGTCTGTTCCAGAGAATGTTCCATGTGCATTGGAAAAGAAAGTATACTTAGCTGCTGTTGGGTGGAGTGTTCAGTATATGTCCATGAGATCAAGTTGGTTGATTGTAGCATTTAGATCTTCTGTGTCTTTATTGAGCTTCTTTCTGGATGTTCTGTCCTTCACTGAAAGTAAAGTGTTGAAGTCTCCTACTGTTATTGTGGAGCTGTCTATCTCTCTTTCCAGTGCTGTTAGAGTTTGTTTTATGTATTTTGGAGCCCTGTCATTGGGTGTGTAAATATTCATTATAATTATGTCCTCCTGGTGTACTGATCCTTTAATCATTATATAGTGTCCTTCCTTATCCCTTGTGGTGGATTTTACTTTAAAGTCTATTTTGTCGGAGATTAGTATTGCTACTCGTGCTCTTTTTTGAATGTTGTTTGCTTGGTATATTTTTTTCCATTCTTTGAATTTTAGTTTGTTTGTGTCTTTAAGTCTAAGGTGTGTCTCTTATAGGCAGCATGTAGATGGATGGTGTTTTTTTTTATCCATTCTATCACTCTCTGTCTCTTTTTTGGTGCATTTAGACCATTTACATTCAGCATAATTATTGATAGATATGAGTTTAATGCTGTCGTTTTGATGTCTTTTTTTGTGTGTTGCTGACACTTTTTTTGTTCCATTTCATTTTTGTGCTAAGTTATTTTTCTTTATGTGTTTTCTTTTCATCTTTTTCATTGTTGTTGATTTTGTATTTGCTGAGCTTTTATATTTTTCTTGTTTTTTATTTTGATGTGTAGGATTGTTAGTTTTCTTTGTGGTTACCTTAATATTTACCCGTATTTTTCTAAGTTTAAACCAGTCTTTTATTTCTTTGTATTGCCTTGACTTCTTCTCCATATGAAAAATCTATGTCTACATTTTTTAATCCCCTTTTTTGTTTTAACGTCATCTTTTACATATTGATATCTTTGTTTCCCTATTTTAAGTGTTTTGGCTTTATTTTTTGACTTGCCTATCTGAGCTGATATCTGGTTGCTCTGTCCTGTGTTCTAGTTTTGGGTTGTTATCTGATGTTATTGATTTTCTAACCAGAAGACGCCCTTTAGTAGTTCTTGTAGTTTTGGTTTGGTTTTTGCAAATTCCCTAAGCTTCTGTTTATCTGGAAATGCCCTAATTTTGCCATATTTGAGAGACAGTTTTGCTGGGTATAGAATTCTTGGCTGGCAATTTTTTCCTTCAAGGCTTTATATATGTCATCCCATTGCCTTCTTGCCTGCATGGTTTCTGCTGAGTAGTCCAAGCTTATTCTAATTGACTCTCTTTGTAGATGACTTTTCGTTTATCCCTAGCCACTGTTAAAATTCTCTTTATCTTTGGTTTTGGCAAGTTTGACTTTCTTTTGGGATCTACCTTATGTGTGGTTTGATGAGCATCTTGGATAGATATCTTGTCATCTTTCACAATATCAGGGAAGTTTTCTGTCAACAAATCTTCAACAATGTTCTCTCTATTTTCTGTTATCCCCCCCATTCTGATACTCCAATCACTCATAGATTACTTCTCTTGATAAGAGTCCCACATAACTCTTAGAGTTGCTTCATTTTTTAAAATTCTTTTATCTGATTTTTCCTCAAATAAGTTAATGTCAATTGCTTTATCTTCAGTCTCGCTAATTCTGATCTCTACTGCCTCAGTTCTGCTCCTATGACCTCCTATTGAGTTGTCTAAATGGAAATTTTATTGTTAATCTTCTGGATTTCTGATTGCCGTCTGTCTGTGGATTCTTGCAGCCTATTAAATTTGTCATTATGCTCTTGAATAACCTTTTTAAGTTCTGCTTCTGCTTTGTCTGTGTGTTCTTTGGCTTTGTCTGGATTTTGATGGATTTCCTTTTTAATTTCTTGAAGAGTTCTGTATATTAATCTTTTGTATGCTGCCTCTGGTAATTACAAGAAAATCTCTTCCTCCAGAAAATTTATTGATTATTTTGGGAGCTTATTGAAGCTGTCATTGTCTGCCTCTTTATGTGATTTGATATTGACTATTGTCTCCAAGCCATCAATAAGTTGTTATATTTTTTATTTTATATTTGCTTACTGTGTCCTAGCTTCTTGTTTTGTTTTGTTTTGATATGCCCAGATAGGGTTCTTGTGTGTGCTAGTTTGATTATTGGTGCCTTTGAAGCCCTAACGTCCTGTCGCCAGGTAGTTAAATCTGTTACTCAGTATGTGAGCCCAGGAGTCTGTTAAATTTTCTGGTTTGGATTCGGCTCAGGTGTCCAGGTAGATGCTCACCAAGTGTGTGTTGCAGGCTCTCACCTACAGTCCTAGACAGGCAAGGGTGATTGGTGTAGGCACAGGTATCTGGCTGCAGTAGAGGTTCACGTGCTAAGCAAGGCAGGGGGCTGACGGCTGCCTCTGAGTGTCTGAAAGGAAAGTGTGTCCCTGTTCCCTAGAGGGAATAGGTAGGTGAGTTTTGCAGCTGGACTGTGAGCACCCAGTGCTGTTGGCTGTAAGGACTGAGGGGCGCCACTTATTCTTGGACCTGTTGCAGGTGGCTAGGTGGTGTAGGTGGAGCCATCAGTCCTCAGTTCCCTGATGTAGGCAGGCGAAAAGCCTGCTTAATGGGCAGAGCAGCATTAAACGTCACAAACCTGCCACTTCACAGCTAAAACAGTTGAAGTTAGACTTCAGGTATATACCCTGTTGTACTGTGGTAATGAGGGCTTATGCTGTTGAAATGGGTCCACACAAGTCTATACAGGTGTGAAAGGCATTTAAAGTCTGTGGACCCATTATTCCTGTGCCTAGGCAAAGGAGTTGTGCCAGCCCTAAGGTCCTGGCTTAGGGGAGCCAGCAGCTTATTTTTTTCATGTTTGTTAATTTGCTCCCTCTCCAAGTCTGGGAGAATGTCTCAGGGTGCATTAAGGGTCCTACTTCCCACCCAGCAATCACTGAAGGTGACCCAGGACCCAGTGCAGAGTGGGAAGGGAGGAGGTAAATGGGAGAGAGATTTTTCCCAAATGGGATTTTTTTTTTTAATCCCTGCGGTAGGCCAGACGCATGTGCTTATCTTTAGCTGTTTGAGTGCAGCTTTTCACTGGTTCTGAATGGCCGAGTAGACTCTCTGCCACTGGGCCTCTTCCAATATGGAAGATGCCTCCTGAGCACCACTTCTAGCCTCACTGCGCATAGGAGCTGATCTGGCCTGAAACAACTCCTCGCTGCTTCCGAACTGTCTCTCCCTCCCCCCGCCACTCAGTCTGATTCCTCAACTTTGCCTTTGATGTTTGGGGCTCCTAGATAGTCATATACTTGTTTTTAGTTGATTCACTTGTTTTTTCAGGTGTTTAAGAGGGACCACAGGAAGTGTCTGACTACTCTGCCATGTTGGCCCTGCCTACTCACTGTTTCTTGTCTAGTTTCAGTCTTCCTTTCTTCAAGACCCCTATTCAGGTTTACCTCCTTTGGGACTGCGCTTCCGCCTCACCCCAGCCCTTCTGCAGTCATCCTTTCCTTTACCGAATTCCACCAGGACTTACAATCTGAATTCAGTGCTTGGCAATGTACTATCTTGATCTGCTGTCAGGTTAATTGGTGTATATTGGCCTTATTGCTCCAGCTATATTGTTTGGCTCCACAAGGACAGAGACACATTGAACGTTTCTTTCATAATTGCCTGCTGGGACTGTGCATAGAATTGATACATCATTTAAAAAAAAAAAAAAAACCTCATTGCCATTGAGTCAATATCAACTCATAGTGACCCTCTGGGACAGGGCAGAACTGCCCCATAGGGTTTTCAAGGAGTGGCTGGTGGATTTGAACTGCCAACCTTTTGGTTAGCAGCCTGTCTCTTAACCACTGCACCACCAGGGCTCCAGTACCTAATAAGGGGTTGGCAAATGTTTGTTTTTATTAGCCTATAGCCTGTAGGGTTTGGTTTGAACTTAGGATGAACTTTCCCAGAGGCAAGAGTTGGCGCCTCTGAGGTTTCACTTGGTGTTTGGTGGCCTGGTGTCCAGCCTATGCCTGACGCTTCTACTTCCCAGAGGGACTGAGGAGTCCAGAAAAAGCCCAACTTCCCAAGATTTCCTGTTTTCCCCATTGTGACAGTTGCCCCAGGTACAGCCTGAACTAACCCAAAACATCAGATTTGGGAAAACCTACTAACCCTAAGAATGTGCAAGTTAAACAGTTCCAAATCTTACTGTATTTTATTGGCTCTGATATGCCTACTGTAAGTGTGTTAGCATTGGAGAAGGATCCGTAAGTATCTTCTATCCAACCTTTTCATTTCACAGTGATGAAACAAGCCCAGAGGGGTTATGTAACTTGTCCAAAGTCACACAGCCAGCAAATGACAGAAGCGTGATTAGAACTGAGGTCCTTAACTTCAAGTTCAGTGGATTTTCTACCCCATTTTGGATCAGACGCTGAAGGAATTCTCCATTAAATTAGAGTTCTTAATGAGAATATTGTTCTGACAGCTCGTACTTCTTTGTTTATGCAGACTTAAGAGAATGGCTGATAATATGGGTCTCTAGGCTTGACTTTGTTCCTGACTTAATCATCCTCCCTATGCATTAATTTTCTCATGTGTCAGATGGGATATGAGATGTCACCTGCCCCTTGCTTCTCTAGAGGGATTCTTCTCAGACTTTTCAACCAACGTATCTCTAGATGAGAGGATAGTGATTTTATACCTTCAAGTAGGAAATAACTAGATGGCTGACCACAAGCTCTTCAGGGTCTCCAGTGTTTTTTTTTTTTTTTTTTTTTTAAATGCATTTGAATTTTGCATTTTGCTATTCACTTATCTATGTTTATTTTACTGTTAAAGTTTATATTTCTTTCCATTGAGTAAACTGACATTCCCAAAATCAGCTCCTTGGTTATCCTAGGTCTTCTTATACGCCCTGGCACACTGACACGTGTCCCTGGGATTGTCTGCATTCTAGTTTGAGAGCTACTGATCTGAAGGATTATGGCAACAAGTGATGGTATGTCCTTTTAAAAAGCATTTAGAGTTACTCAGGAAGTCTCTATAAATGATTATGACATCTATATTTCTGTTTTAGTATTTCATTTATTTGTAATCTTGTAGTCCATTGTAAGTTTTGTCTTACAAAACCCTCCTTAAATGCTACTAGAGTTGGCAGTTTTTCTTTCTCTTTTTCTTGCCAGGGGCCATAGAGTTTTACTTTTCTCCCAAATGACCCAGATGTTGGATATTCTCCAGGACTACATGGATTATAGAGGTGACACCCTTTAGCCACTACATTGTCTAAGCCTTTTTTAGACTTTACAGTCCTGATAGGTTCATGAACAGTAATCTGGGGTGTGGGAATGTTATAGAGGATAAAAGTGAAGGAATATTAGTCATAGCCAGAAGAAGGTCAAAAGTAAGGAGAGAGAGGTGTCTAAGGCAAGGATTGACAGCTGGATAGAGATGTGTGGGCAGAAAGAAACACACTTGTTCCCGTCGGTAATGTGATTTAAAATTATGGGCACTGGGGTAAATGTTGCAGAAAGGATCCTTGAGTGTTTTTGAAACGTGTGATAAACAGAGTCTCAGTGCCAGAGTTTTCAATGTCTTGCAACACTCAACATTTGGGCTCTTGTTCAGAATCAGTAGAAAATATAAACAGTGAAATTATAGAGATCCCACATACTGACCAGGGGAGGGATAGGGGCAATTTTTTGTATATAGACAATTGTGAATGTAGATTGTTATCTGAGGACTCTATTTAATATGTAATAAAATTTATGTGGGGTGATAGGAAAAAGCTGTAACATTGGTTGATCTTGAGCCCATTGGTGAAGACATATCAATTCTGGACCTCACTACTTAAAAAATGAGTCCAGAATGAGTCTCCCAGATTCAGTTGATGCCCCCTAAGTACTGCATTATACCGGATCCAGTGGACACTTGTAGGAAATGCTTGTTAGTACTTTGAGGAATTCCAGATTCACAAACAAGGCTTAAGCATATACTTCCCTTTCCTGACATAGGTCCATGGTCACAGGTGGAGAGGCTAAAGCTTCACTGAAAGGCAGATGCTGGACTATCTGGCAGGATCTGTCACCTGCTCCCAAGTGCTTGTCTTACCGCTTGCATAAGTGAGAATTGTTCCAGCAAAAGTGGAAGCTGTCACAGTGTGAACGCCCAGGGTTGCTTGGAATAGTCAAACCAAAAAAACCCAAACCCGTTGCCATCGAGTTGATTCCAACTCATAGCAACCCTGTAGGACAGAGGAGAACTGCCCCATAGGGTTTCCAAGGAGTGGCTGTTGGGTTTGAACTGCCAGTGTTTAGGTTAGCAGCTGAGCTTTTAACCACTGCACCACCGGGGCTCCGGAATAGTGAAAACTGAATGTTAACTCCATGAGTGCAAAATACATGAACTGCATGTATTTTAAAAAGCCAGAAGAGTATATTATGGTAAATCCTTTTATAAAGTAATAATTTGTCTCCCAAATTTAGACTTTTTCCCATGGGATTTGCTTAATGTAGGGGCATGCCTATGTGTGGAAAGGGACAAAACTGGCTCTTTGGTTTGGGACTGATTTAAATTTTTATTCCCCAGAGTACATGAAAAGAGTTAAGATTTCTTTGTTTTCTTCTTCTATGTAAAGGCTACAGCTATGAGCGTGTGGATGGTTCTGTGAGAGGAGAAGAGAGACACCTGGCTATTAAGAACTTTGGACAGCAGCCAATTTTTATTTTTCTCCTAAGTACCAGGGCAGGTAGGCCATGTAGGCATTGACTAAAGCAGACAGATAAGGGTGATTTAGTACTTTTAAATCCCAACCACTAGTCCCTTTGTTGTTAATCCTTTGAAAGGGGAAGTCATTACCAAAGAGTGTAAGAAAAGGGAAACTGAGGTAGTTGGTGTAAGTTTTCCAAGGTACTAGACTTCTAGCATGGTGCTACTTTCTACACAACCTGAGCTGAAACTTGGGGTTGTTGGAAAGTAATTCTAACATGCTTTGACTACTGGCCTTGGGATTATCCTGGGAGATTTATGTAATTTTGTGGAAAGCTTTATTCACTTTCACTGGTGGCAACTCTCCTTCCCAACTGTGAATTTGGGAAATGAGCTAATAACCTGGCTACTACTTGTCCTTCCTCTGTAAGTACCCGTGGAATAGTGTTGTAAACACTTAACAAAAATCCTAGTTTTAAAAAATGTGATTATAATGAAACTGCCAGCTCTAGGGTTACTGTATTTTTACTCAAACAACTCACGCCTTCTACATTTGTTTACCAACTGTGCCCTCCCCGTGTGGTATTTTCATAAGCACACTATACTAATTTTTTTTACAGCAATATGTAAACAAAAATTGGCATAGCGGTTGCTTATGAAAATACCTCGCGGGAAGACGGTGTGGCTGGCAAACAAACATAGAAGGTGCATGTTATTTGCATAAATACAGTATTTATGACATTGTCTCTATATGACTTAAGTCATAAACATTATATATGGCATTTGTAGTGCTTTACAAGTTACAGAGCACTTTCACATACTATTAAATAATTTAAAATCGGTTCTTAGAGATGAAATTATTCTTTTATGCTCATGTCCTGGAGCAAGATGACCTTAAATTAGTTTTGAACTCAGAATCTTAGTCTTATGAGAAACTGGAAGAATCAGTGCAAACGCATCATTCATGCTGGCAAGACAGATCCATTTATGATTTACTGACTTCATCATCTTCATATTCAGAGGGCAGCATTATGTTTGAAATGGATAAAATTAGGAAGAGATTTTTTTGGACTACTCAGATTCAGTCAAAACAGAGTAGATCTTTTAGGAGCTGAAGCAGACCCGGACATTAACTTTTTCTTTCTTGATGGTATGAGGTCCCCACTCTCTGCTTGCTTCCCTTTCCTTTTATCTCTTGAGAGATAAAAGGTGGTGCAGGCCACACCCCAGGGAAACTCCCTTTACATTGGATCAGGGATATGACTTGGGTAAAGATGGTGTTATAATCCCACCCTAATCCTCTTTAACATAAAATTACAATCACAAAATGGAGGCCAACCACACAATTCTGGGAATCATGGCTCAGCCAAATTGCTACACACATTTTTGGGGGACATAATTCAAACCATGACATTCCACTCTTTGGCCCCCCAAAAATCACATCCTTGCAACATGGAAAACATACTCAGCCCATCATATCATAGCAAAAGTCTTAACTCCAAGTCCAAAATCCAAAAATTCCTCTTCATCTGTGAAATCTAGAATACAAATTAATCTGCTTCCAAAGGTACTGCTAGAATACAAATTAATCTGCTTCCAAATGGCAGAACAGGCACAAGCTAGACATTTCCAGTACAAATGGGAGAAACTGGAGGGAAAAAAGGGATAACAGGCACCAAGCAAGTCAGCAGAACACATTACATTAGCCCTCAAGGCTTTGAAAATCTTCTGTTCTCTGAGACAATTTACACAATAGCCCTGTGCTCCAGACTCTAGGTACTGGACACAGTCTCTGGATTTTGAGTGGAGGCCCCTCGGCCCTGAGCTTCAGCTCCGCCTTCCAGGCCCACTGGGACAGCAACTCTGCTACCTCGGCTTTAGGCACACCATTCTCTCAGTCCATCTGAGTGGCGACTCCACTCTTAGAAGCACCAGAGGTCATGGCTCCACCCTTTGAAACTCCTGAGGTCATGGTCATACCTTTTGAGACCAAGGCAGCTCAGCTTCTTGTGTCCCTTGTCTCTTCAGCTTGTTTTCTGGTTTCTGGGCCTCTCGGCTCCTCAGGCCTCATGCCCACATCTGCCCTGCTGGGGCAAGTGTTCCACAGCTCTGTAGCTCCGCCAGTAAGTGCCCAGAGGCACCCCACTCCCTCAGGAAGCCTCCTGCACACAGGCACTTAGCTCCCTTGTTCCATGGGTCGGCAAGCCTAGCCCTACCAGTAAGTACCCAGAGGCACCCCACTCCGCCAGGAAGCCTCCTGCGCATGGGTACTCAGCTCTCTTGCTCCGTGGGTCGGCTCCAGTGCCGTCTCACCCTGGTCTCCTGGTTCTGCTGCTGTTGGTTCTCTGCTGCTGCAGGTTCTCTGCTGTTGCTGGTCCTCTGCTGCTCCTCTATCCATTCATAGTTTCAAAACCACTTCCACTTATTAGTTATCTGTTAGAGCAGCACCCCACTCTCGGTACCAAATTGTGTCTTAGGCTGGGTTCTCTAGAGAAGCAAAACAAGTAAAGCGTATAAATATATAGAGAGATTTATATCAAGGAAATAGCTCACGCAATTGTAGAGGCTAAAACGTCCTAAGTCCACAGATCAGGGTAGAGGCCTCTCCCAGTTCATGTAGCCTCAGAAGCTGGTGAACCCAAGGTTGGCAGGTCAGAGAGGGGCTCCCTCTCACAGGCTGTGAAGGTCAGTGAATTCCAACATCAGCAGACAAGACCGCAGGGTTTCTCCTGATTCACATAGCTGCAGGGGCTAGTGAACCAAAGGTTGGCATGTTGGGAAACTGGACTCTTGCCTGCAGGCCCAGAAGTTTGACAAATTCTGAGATCAACAGGTAAGCTGCTAGCTCAAGTCCCACGAACCAGAGGTGAGACAGCAAGAGGCAGCTGCTGAGTCTGGAACAAGCCAAAAACCTTGGCAAGGCGAGCAGGTAACTGGTGGAAGGCAGGAAGATGAAACCGAGGGTGGTGAGCTGCCACAGGCCCTGCCTCCAACAGTACCACTCGGCAGATTCCATCATGGGGGTGATCACAACATTATACAGTTACTAAAACACTGAGAATAACGGTCTAGCCAAGTTGACACACAATCTTAACCATCACACTCAGATTCAGTCAAAACAGGTAGTTCTTTTAGGAGCTGAAGCAGACCTGGACATTAACTTTTTCTAACACAAACTGTCACGTTTGCTATCACTTTTTAGCTGTAGTTTTGCAGTATTTCATTTAACAGGTTTCGCTCCGACTTTCAAATATTTCTGTGATTGAGTCATATTGCCACCAGGTGGCAGTGATGGCTCATGAATATGTCCCAAACAAATGTGGCTACAGCTTTAATACCCCTTTAATTAAGAAGAGCTGAACTTGGACAACCTTAACTCAAGAATAAGTTCATTTCTATGGAGCACACTTTTTAATGACATAAATGCCTGGGAGGTAGTAGTGTAGTGGATGAAAGCACAGGCTCTGGGGTCAGACCATGTAGGACCAAATACTGGCTCTTTACCTTCTAGCTTTGTAACCTCAGATAAGTCTTTACCCTCTTTGTGCTTCTGTTTTAGCATCTGTAAAATGAGGATAATATAGTAACTACTCAAAGAGTTGTTATGAGAATTATAGGAGTTAGTATATGGAAAGTGCTTAGAACAGTGCCTTGCACGTAGTAAACACTGTTTATGTGTTAGCTGTCATTATCAGATACAATTTAGCATCTCAGTAATCTTTATTATCTCCTTATACCAACATTAACTTTATATGAAGGCTTTAATTAGAATGCTCCTGCCTGACTTATCTTGAGGTCTAGCTTAGAGTTGGTAGTCCTTTGCAAAGTTAGTCCTTCATTCAGTCTCTTGGCACACACCCTTTCACGTTTGCTTGTTTCAGCGATGAGCTCTAACAACCCTGGCAAGAAAGACCATTCTGTACTTGTTTCCACATCAATCAAAGAGAAGGCTGCAATTTTCCTTCATAATTCTCTTAATTAATTCCTGTAGTCAAAGGAACCACCTCAGCCCTTCTCCTCCAGCACTGAAGGAAGACCAGAAAGTTGTTCCACGCAGTGTTTATATCTCACCAGTGGTTTTGTTACTTTTTCTCTGATTAAGGTGGAAATGAGTACAGAGAGGACTCGCTGGTTTTCTCTATTTCTCCAATCAGAGAGGTCATTTCCCACTCTGCTTAGGAGTGTAAAATCATTCCTTCTCCTTGTTAAATTGTTTCAGGGATTTTGCCACTTAGTTTTAACTTGAAATTGACAGTAAGAGCTCTTCTCTTAGCAGTGCCCACAGTAGACCTTGTCTATATTTAGAGCTGTTTTCTGAAAGACCACATGTCCTTTTCTACAGATTGTTCTAAATAAAATCAGATCAAAGTTTTTAAACAGAAGGATTTAAAATGGCTTCATGGCACACTTAAGGATCCACTTTTGCCACTTAACCCCAGCTGCCTTCATCCTGCTACATTCCATAATTAAATTTCCCAAGTCAGGCATCAGCAGGAGCTCAGGCAGCACTTGTAACCACTACAAGACTCTGGAGTTGGAGATGGGGGTGTCTGTTTGAAGGATGAAACCAGTTGTTTTGGTTGATTCAGTTTTCTAATCTGATTCCCTCTAGCCTTTTCTCTTTATTTTCTGGTTCCTCACCTGTATGCTACTGATTGCTGCCTTTTGCTTTGCTTTCAGGTGGAGTTGGCATGAATTTAACTGCAGCAGATACTGTGATTTTTTTTGACAGTGACTTTAATCCTCAGAATGACCTGCAAGCAGCTGCCAGGGCTCACCGAATTGGCCAGAACAAGTGAGAGATTTATACATCAGAGCTTTTCTGCTTCCTTGGCTTGCTTGTCAGTGGTTCTGCATTGGGGATGAAGGTGAAGAATGTCATCCTAGTGACTGTTGCAGATTGGAGTCAAGAGACACCCCACCCCCTAAGTTTTATCCCCACTTTGCTGTTGACTCTTAGAGTAATGTTGGGTGGGTCACTTTATTAGTCCAGGCTTCCTTGTCAAAAATTGCAAAATCAGATTGTGAAAGGACTAGAAGGAGCCTCTAGAAATTGTTTAACTCATCCTGCCTGATACAAAATGTGGTTATGAGGTTATGGAGCTAAGCTAAAAATACAGGCATTACCCTTTGACCTGAAGATAATTTATATATATCTAGAGGTTTTCCTCAGCCACAGATAAGGAATCCCAATAATGGCCACCTCATTATTCCTCCTCTGGCTCTTTGGAAATGTTCAGAGAGAACGTGAGGCTAGCTCCCCTGTACCAAAAGCTCTGGTCCAAATAAAACAATCTCTCTTTAATTGTACCCTGAATAGGGCGTTTGGTTTTGTTTCCTTTTAGGAGTATTTAGCTTGCATGCTGTTGCCCAGCTTTGCAGACTCTTGCAGCACACTACTGTCCCTTGACTCTTGCACAGGTCTGTTAAAGTTATCCGGCTGATTGCCCGAGACACTGTGGAAGAAATAGTCTGTAGGAAAGCATCCTCCAAACTGCAGCTCACCAACATGATCATAGAAGGAGGCCATTTTACTCTAGGAGCCCAGAGACCTTCGGCCAATGCTGACCTCCAGGTATAATATATTGTTCTTCACTTGAGGACATGGTAGGACTTCTAGTCAGTACTCTGTGAGTGAGAACGTGCATGAAAAGAACAAGCATTAACCACCCCACTGTCCCAGTTACACATTTGTTCCCTGGGGCCAAACTCAAATATGCCTTAGTGCGTATAGCTTACAAGAAGCTGTGGGAGCTAAGAATGAATATAATACATGAAGGCAGCAGAATATAGAATAACGAACACGGGCTGTAGATCCACCTAACTTGAATTGAGAAAGAGCCTATGGGTCTTGTGATTAGGAGTTACTAGTCTTTAGGAAGATGTTTTCCATAGAGCACTGTGATAGGAATCCAAATTGCTGTAGGAAAGCAGTCAGTAGATGGTAGAGATAAAATACCCAGTGTAGCTTTCTTTTTCCAAGAACATTGGTGAGAGAGTAGCTAACAGGGTCTCTGACTTCTTGCATAGCTGCTGGGAGTGGCTGTGAAATAGAGTCACTGAAAGGTGCTGTAGAAAATGTAGGATCGGAGATGAGAAGGTCAGGGAGCAGGGAAACTAGGTTAATGGAAACGGAATAACCAGAATGGAAATAATGAGAATAATGTTCACACATTGTGAAGAATGTAACCAGTATCACTGAACAACTTGTGTAGAAATTGTTGAATGGGAACCTAAACTGCCGTGTTAAACCTTCACCAAAAACGCAACAAAATATTATTTAAAAAAAAAAAAAAGAAGAAGAAGGCAGGAAATTATTGTTATCTTTCAAAAAGAAAAACAGAAGGCTCATACTTTTTTTTTATCATGAAGCATTGTCAAAATCAACAGTTCTGATCATCATTTGTCACCTCTCTGCTTACGTCTCATCCAACTATTTAATGGCCCTGGTTGGTACCATTTATCATGGGGAGAGAGAAAAGGCTGTCTGTCAGGGAAGGAATGTGCCTGGTGTCATTAAGCCACTTGGCAAATCACTGAGTCACCAGTGTTTTGTTTGCATGAGAACTAACTGGGCTTTTTTGTTTTTTCCATTCAAGTTGAGTGAGATTCTCAAATTCGGTTTGGATAAGCTGCTGTCCTCTGAGGGGAGCATCATAGATGAAGTAGACATGGAGTCCATCCTGGGAGAAACAAAAGATGGCCAGTGGATCTCAGATGCCTTGCCTACAGCTGAAGAAGGAAGCATAGAGCAAGAAGAAGGGAGTAAGTTGGGGACGAGAGCAGAGCAAACGGTACAGCAGCCCTGGCTAGCACATGCGTGGGATGAGTCCCCACGGCAAGTCCCAGATACTGCTCCCTGGGAAATCTTTTTCTACTCAGTCCTATTCTCATCTTGAGCGCACTGTTTAAGACTTGTCTGGTCTAAGAACTGATCCCACAGTAACTGGAAATTAGTCTGGCTTCTTGTAGCTGAACTGTGAACCACATTGGTTCTGTGAATAGTCATATGTATAGTAGTAGCAATCTCAAGGATTTGAATTTCTGTTTTTCCATTGGTTTACTAATACATCTTCACCTGTATTAGTAAACCCTACTCTCCTTAATATGGCACTCTGCACATAGTGATTCCCTTTCTGAATAATTTTTTTTTAAAATAACTGCTAATGTTGATTGAGCATTTACTGTGTGCAGGCACTGTGTCATGTGCTCTACACATATATTTTTCATTTAACTTTCACAATACCCCATGAGGTGTAGGTACCATTAATTTTAATTTTTAGTGAAGCAATACATGTAAATATTACTAAATGTTAAATAGTACTAAAATCTCTATAATCAAACATAGCACTCCTCTGTCTAGCTTCTCCCCACTTCCCGGTCTTGCTTCCCAGGGGTACCTCCCTCAACTTACCCTCAGTTCTTCTATTTGTGTCCCCTGTTACTTGCCTCTGCATTCCTAATTTATATATTTATGCCGTTATTTTTTGATTTATCAGTTTCAGGTTATCCATTAATTTCCTACCATGGTAGATAAGTACTTAGCTCTCCCACACTATCCTTCACATGTAACTTTGTAATTATGTCACAGTATTTAAGTCAGTTTCAGCGTTTATATTAATATGACCATGCATATCTTAGTTGATGAACCAACGTTTTTCGTGAAGTCAGTGACTGCTAAGTACACTGACCTCTGTCGCATGCCTAACATTTTTCTGGAAATTTTCTTCCCAAAACCCTTGGTTTTCTTTCTGGAGTGACTGGTTGCTAGACAGGAATTGTTTTGGGACTTTACTTTGCCAGGCTCGTATGTAGGATCTTCTTTCAAGGATCTCATGATTTTGTTTTTTTTCTTCTTACTATCTCTTACCCTAGTTTTACTGGAACACATACTCCATTAGCTTCCTTAAAAAGGTGCATGATAGAGAGACATTTTTAGTGTCTTTGCTCCTCTGAAAATATCTTTACTAAACTCTTGTACTTTACTCATAATTTGCCTGGATAAGGAATTCTGGATGCAATGTAATTTTACCTCAGAATTTAGAAGATATACTTCCGTTTTGTTTTAGATTCTTATGTTGCTGTGGAGAAGTATGGTACAATTCTGATTCTTGATCCCTGTTTTTTTTTTTTCGTTTTGGAAGATGTTAGCATCCTCAGTTTAGCCCTGGTCTTCTGAAATTTCATGATGGAGTTCCTTCAATGGGTCTTATTCACTGGGGTGGTCACTCACCGGGCCTTTTTATTTTGGAAACACGAATCTCTCAGTTCTGAGAAATATCCCTATATTATTTCCTTGGTTATTTTCCCCTACATTTTCTCTGTTTGCCCAAATGTTGGACATTTCCATTTCTTTGTATTTCTTTTTAATCCCCTGGGAGATTTTCTTGCCTTTTAAAAATACTTTTAAACCTACAGGTTAATTGAGTTTATTTTTTTTTTCCTATGCAGAACAATGGCCTGGGTCAATTGCCTATGACTGAAAGAATCCCTGTGGGTGGGAGTGTGGAATACTTTGATTGGCCAGGACTGGGAGTGGGAGAGAGGTGAATCCTCCAATGAATACTGGAGTGTTGGCACAGTGGTTGGAGCCCTGGTGGCACAGTTGTTAAGATTTGGCTGCTAACCAAAAGGCCGGCAGTTCAAATCCACCAGCTGTTCCCTGGAAACCCTATGAGGCAGTTCTGCTCTGTCTTATAGGGTTGCTATGAGTCGGAATCGACTCGATGGCAATGGGTATGAGGTTTTATCTGTTTGATGCATAGTTACTTGTTTCTTTTTTAATTCAATTTTAGGGTTTGATTTTTTTCCCCATCCTTTTTGATTCAATTTATTTTTTAATATGTAAAACATTATATGATTCAAAACTATATTAAAAGTGTATTTAGAGGTATCTTACTCCCATTCCTATCTCTTTCACCTCTTTCTCACCTGCTTCCTTTTGTAACAATTTTCATTTATTTCTAGTTTATTTTTCTTATGTTTCTTTTTGTAAAACAAGCAAATGCATACATATATTCTATTTCTTCTAAGTGGTCTGGTATCTTTGCCTCTTTTCTTTTGGATTTTAATAAAGTTTGTATTTTTATTCCAGTTGTTATTTTATACTAATACCACTTATAATATCCTTAGGCAAGGCCTTTTCCTTAGTTTGGTTTGTCAGCTTTAAATCCTTTGACTTCTACTTATTATCTGTTTATTATCATTTGTTTTACTTTCCCTTTCGTCTCTCTCTTCTACCACTTTTTTACTTGTGTCATTTCTACTTTATCAGAATATACAGAATTTACGTGCTGTTCTTCTACCCTTGCACACATCTTTGTTTTTGTCTAGATTTACAATTAAGTATATTCAATCTCACCATTATTAGTTTACTGAAATTTCCCCAGTTGTCCCTTACTTTAGGTGAAATTCGTACCTTTTCCCTTACTTAGGTGAAGCTCTTCTAGAAGATTCCTCAAAAAGGCCTCGTGAGTATAATATTTCCTGAGTTGTATGGTTAAACTGGCTTTAGCTAGTTATTTTTCTACTTACCTTCTCTAAAAACAAAACCCAGTGCCATCAAGTAGATTCCGAAGCATAGCAACCCTGTAGGACCGAGTAGAACTGCCCCATAGGGTTTCCAAGGCTGCGAATCTCTACAAAAGCAGACTGCCACCTCTTTCTCCTGCTGAGTGGCTGGTGGATTCTAACTGCTGACCTTTTTGTTAGCAGCCAAGCACTTTACCACTGCACCACCAGGGCTCCCTTCTGACTTTCTCACTTGCCTGCAAATTCAAGTTTATAGTAGTCTCTGACTTCTTATTTTGTGGTAGGCCTGGATTTGTGGTTTTGTTATTCTTGTTCATCTGAAAGGTTTTTACATGATATATGGAGAGGTTGGAATTTAGGCAGCAGAATTATTCTATAGTACACTGCCCTTTGACTTTTCTTGTATTTTATCTTTTAAGATTTTTATTTAGTATCCTGTTTTTATTCTCCAAGAGCTCTTTCTTTTTCTCTGTTTCTTATTGTGTTAATTGTACCCTGTTCTTGTTTCAAGTACATAATATCCTCTCTGAGGATATTTATTATAGCTTTAAGAAAGTATTCCAGGGAGAATATTTGGTATATCTTTTTAAAATTATTGTATCATTATATCTTTTTAAAATGTATTTCTCTGCTCCCTGCATTGTCTCTTTTTTCTCCAATTGCTGCTGCTGCTGCTTTTTAAATTTGTTTTGGAATCTTTTGTTCTTGTTGGTAGTTTTCCTCAAATGCCTAGTGTCCTCTGGCTGTCTGGTCATGTGTGCAGGTGAGGTGCCACAAAGCTGATTGGCAGCTCTGGTGTGAGCAGGCATATTGGCTCTTGGGCCTTGTTCCAGTACTCCTAGTTGGTGATTCAGCTTTTGCATTAAGGGATTCTTTTCAAGGGTCAGTATTTGAAATCTTTTGAAAGAACAGCTCAGTTTCTCCAGAGACAAATCCTTCAGTATCTTTCTTGAAGGAAGTAGAGTGAGAGTTGTGGTAAACTTGTTTGCTCAAATTGTAGAGACAGAACTAGTCAGGTATTCATTTGCTGATGTTGTTTGGTATGCAGATTTTCTCTCAGTTCCCCACTCAGTGGTACCTTGTGTTTCTAAGTCTTAAGCTTGTGGAGGGTTAGGAGTTAGGAGGGTCTCTGTTTTCATAATTACCCCTCTGACAGGGCACTTGCATTTTTCTTGCACTGCTTTTCTTGATCTCTTAACATCCTTCCAGCCACTTTCCATTTTCTGAAGAGTTATTGAACTTTCTTGTTCATACTTGCCTCATATCTCTCTTTGTTTTTTTTTTTTTAAATCCTTTTACTACCATTTAATGGTTTCAGGAAGGAGAAGAAATGGATTCACATGGTCATATTTTTAACTTATATTTTGATTGCATTAAATAATGAAAATTTCACCCAGTTTTACACCCATCTAGATTAATTTCAGCTTATTTTCCTAATATTTATTAGAACAAAATAAAATTTTGCTCTTTTCCAGAAAAATGATTATATTTCTCAGTCAGTCCAACTGCCAAAAAAAAAATATATATTTCTTAGGCAGTCCAACTGCCAGAAGATATTTCCCAGTTGTATTAAAATTTGGCAATTTGTCTTTGATTAATGGGTGCAGTTTCACTCTTTCATGCATGGTTCCACCGGCAGGACGTAGATGGGAGCCCAGGCTGATGGTCTCCAACTTCCTCTTGGCTGCACAGTGAAGACAGAGAGCACAAAATCTAAAATAATAAAAGTATATATAAAAGACTAGTAATAAAACAGCTGTGATGGTTAAGGTTATGTGTCAACTTGGCTAGGCCATGATTTTCAGTGGTTTGGCGGATAGTATGTAACCATCCTCCATTTTGTAATTTGATATGAGCAGCCAATCAGTTGAAAAGGACGTTTCCTTGGGGGTGTGGCCTGCATCCAATATATAGAGATGTTCTGGCAAAGCTCACTTTCTGTGGATCCTGCATATGACTTTTCATTCTATAACCTCTGATTCTTGGGACATGAGCCAGCAGCCTGCTGTCTGACCTGCCAATTTTGGATTCATCAGCCCTTGCAGACGTGTGTCAGGAGAAGCTTCCAGCCTGACATCTGACCCACAGATTTGGGACTTGTCAGCCTCCACAACTGCATGAGCTGATTCCTTGAAATAAATCTCTCTCTATGTATGTATATGTATATATTGGAGCCCTGGTGGCATAGTGGTTAAGAGCTTGGCTGCTAACCAAAAGGTTGGCAGTTCGAATCCACCAGCCACTCTTTGGAAACCCTATGGGGTAGTTCTGCTCTGTCTATAGGGTCGCTGTGAGTCAGAACCGACTCAGTTGCACCTAATAACAACAACAACGTGTGTGTGTGTGTGTGTGTGTGTGTGTGTGTGTGTATCTATATATATATGTATATATATACACTTCACTGGTTTTGCTTATCTTGAGAACCCAGCCTAAGACATTTGGTACTGAGAATGGTTCTAGAGGAACAAAATCATAAGGATGAGGTTTCTGAATTGGTTCTCAAGTCTGGCTAATCTTAAAGGCACTTACGACTCTGCCTTCAGTAATAAAGAGGGCACTGCCAATTCATGGTGAAAGGTGGCAGTAGAGATACGCAAAATATCACCTCCAATGGATCAAATATTTGTGAGAAACAAAGCTCTGGGTGATCGCATATTTGATACTTTTCTACATTTTGTCACAATGAGAAGTATAGAAAGACTGGTTGGTTGGTCCTGCTTTCACTAGACATAGTGGTAGAAGAAAGAGATGAGCTCAGAGCTTCAGAGTCACACCTTAAGTGCCATACAAACACCTGAAAGTTGCCACTTGTGCCCCAAAAGAAAGCCTTATTTCTTATCATAACAGGGCTGATATTGCTGAAAACCAAACCCAGAGCCTTATCATAAGAGTGCCTGAATTACAACACCAACTGAATTCCCAAACTTGAATGGTGTCTGAAGTTAAAGTGAGGGCATTGATTGGGAAGAAATGGGATCCTGAAACTTGGGTTGGGGACATATGGAGAGATAATCGGGAAACTGGGGACATTGGGACCCTAAATTCTGTTGAATCACTCCTGCCAACAGAATCAGCCCTCTTACTCCCATCTGAAGAGATTATTCCATCTTTGTTTGCTAAACCACCTTCCCCAGTAAAACTATTATCCCTTCCATCCCCATCTGATGAGATTAACCCAGCTTTGCCTGAAGAGTCTTTGAGATATCACCTGGGGTGGTATCTAGGGTGTTGCCTGGGACATCAACTGAGGCAGGTGCCTTACAAGACATTGCTAAATGTCCTCAGGACTCACCCCCACCACCCATTTTTGCTTCTAGACCTATAACCAAAAAAACCCAAACCCATTGCCATCGAGTTGATTCTGACTCATAGTAACCCTGTAGGACAGAGTAGAACTGCCCCATGCAGTTTCCAGGGAGTGCCTGGTGGGTTTGAACTGCCGAACTTTTGGTTAGCAGCTATAGTTCTTAACCACTGCACCACCAGGTTTTCCTCTCGTAAATCCCAGCAAGCCCCAAGAGGTGAAGTACAAAATATAACCTAGGAAGAGGGCAGTACGCTCCAAAAAAACTGTTTCACTTTTCTAATATGTACAAACAAAAACCTCGTGAATATGTGTGGAAATGGCTATTAAGGGGGTCAGATAATGGTACAAGGAACATAAAGTTACATCAGTCTGAGTTTTATTGGTATGGGCCCACTAAGCACAAATTCTTTATTCAGTGCTTCAGCTCGAGAGGTTAGAAAAGGATCTAATAAGTTTATTTGGTTCAGTGAAGCATGGATTAAGTGGTGGCCCACACTAAATCAAGTTCAAGTACCAAACCTGCCTTAGTATACTGTAAAAGAAGGTATCCAAAGGCTCAGGGAAATTGGCATGTTAGAGTAGATTTATCAGGTTGGACGCACAGCCCACCCATGGAGTGCTCAGAGACACATGTTTTACCACAAAGGTGAGGAACATCCTTGAAGACTGCTATGTGTAAGTCAGATTTGACACTGGGAACTACCCTAACTGAATTAAGATATCTAACTACAGTGGGACTGATTGGACCCTGTGGTGGTAGGGGTCAAGTGGTGGCACTCAATTAACAAAGGCAAAGTAGGTGTGGTTACTGTAATGGACAGTGGAGTCAAAGCAGTAATGAGAATAGTCTGACTCGTGTAGACTTATGGCATTGGCTACTTAGTCATGGTGTCCCTAGGAGTGAAATAGATGGGACATATACTAAATATTTTCTTGATCTGTACAAGCAGAAGAATTCCACGTCAAGTGAACAGCATTCTAACTTGAATTGCGAGAATAGACAGTCACAGCCCCTCAGTGATTTCTCAGACTTAAGCCAGTTTACAGACCCACAACTCCTTGAATGAAGTAGAGGCTGGGTCCCCTTGAGGAAGGACCCCACTACAATGCCAAAAATTTATACTGTTAATCCTTCTCCCAGCCTTCCCCAAAGGGTCTACAGCTTTTTATAAGAGTGACTATTCATTGGGGAAAAGGAAATAATTAGACTCTTGGGGGATTACTGGACACTGGCTCTGAAAGGACACTAATTCCAGGAGACTCAAAACGCCACTGTGGCCCACCAATCAGAGTAGGGGGCATATGGTGGTTAGGTTATTAATGAGGTCTTAGCTCATGTCTGTCTCACAGTAGGTCCAGTTGGTCCCCAAACCCATTCTGTAGTGATTTCCCCAGTATCAGAATGCATAAGTGGAACAGACATACTCAGCAACTGGAAGAACCCCTACATTGGATCCCCGACACGTGGAGTATAGGCTGTTATGATAGGGAAAGCCAAGTGGAAGCCATTAGAACTGCCTCTACCTAGAAAAATAGTAAACCAAAAGCAATACAGTAGTTCCTGGAGGGATTGCAGAGATTACTGCCACCATCAAGGACTTAAAGGATGCAGGGGGGTAATGATTCCCACCACATCCCCATTCAACTCACCTATTTGGCCTGTGGAAAAAAACAGTGGATCTTGTAGAATGACAGTGGATTACTGTAAGTTTAACTAAGTGGTGACTCTAATTGTGGCTGCTGTTCAAAATGAGGTTTCATTGCTTGAGCAAATTAATACATCTTCTGGTACCTGGTATGCAGCTATTCAGCTGGCCAATGTCTTTCTCGGTTTCAGTTTTGAAAGATCATCAGAAGCAGTTTGCCTTCAGCTGGAAAGGCCATCAATACACCTTCACTGTCATACCTCAGTGGTATATCAACTCTCCAGCCCTGTGTTATAATTTAATCTGAAGGGATCTTGATCACCTTTCCCTTCCATAAGATGTCACACTGGTCCATTATATTGATGACATTATGCTGATTGGACCTAAGAAGAAAGAAGTATCAATAACTCTAGATTTATTGGTAGGATACTTGCATACTAGAAGGTAGTCCTTGGTGAAATTTCTAGGAGGTCAGTGGTGTGGGGACATTTTGAGAAAGTCCTTCTAAAGTGAAAGATAAGTTGTTGCATCTGGCCCCTCCTACAACTTAAAAGGAGGTATAACTCCTGCTGAGACTCTTTGGATTTTGGAGGCAATATATTCCTCATTTGGGTGTGCCACTCTGGCTTACTTATCAAGTAGCTCAAAAAGGTACTCATTTTGAGTGGGGCCCAGAACAAGAGAAGGCTCTCCCAACAGGTTCAGGCTGCTGTGCAAGCTGCTCTGCCACTTAGGCCATATGATACAGCTGAACCAGTGGTGCTTGAAGACGCTAGTTGGAGTCTTTGGCAGGCCCCTATTGGTGAATCACAGTGCAGACCCTTAGAATTTTTGAGCAAAGCCCTGCCATCCTCTGCAGTTAACTACTCTCCTATTGAGGAACAGCTTTTGGCTTGTTCCTGGGCCTTAGTAGAGACTGAACACTTAACCATTGGTTACCAAGTCACTGCAGCTTCAGCTGCCCATCATGAACTGGGTGTTGTCTGACCCTCAGAGTCATAAGGTTGGTCTTGCACAGCAACACTGCATTATTAAATGGAAGCAGTATACAAGCATACCTCAGATATACTGTGGGTTCAATTCCAGACCACTACAGTAAAGTGAATATCGCAGTAAAACAAGTCATATGAATTTTTTGGTTTCCTAGTGCATATAAAAGTTGTTTATACTGTAGTTTGTTAAGTGTGCAACAGCATTATGTCTTAAAAAAATGTATATACCTGTGTTAGGTTGGGTTCTCTAGAGAAGCAAAACCAGAGAGATTTATATTAAGGAAATAGCTCACGTGGTTTTTAGAGACTGTACGTCCCAGGCCCGTGGGGCAGGAAAGAGGCTTCTCTGGATTCATGTAACTGCAGGGGGTGGTGGACCCAAGAGCGGCAGGCTGGAGACCAGTGCTGTTGCAGGCTGTGAAGATCAATGAATTTCAAGATCAGCAGGCAAGACCACCAGTAAGCTGCTAGTCCAAGTCCTAAGAACTGGAGGTCAGATGAACAGAAACCATCCACAGGATCTGGAACAAGCAAAAGCCCTGGTAAAAAGAGCAGGAAGGAACTAGGCGGAGGAGGGCCAAGAGATGAAGCCTGAGGGGTCAGTAGCTGCCACAGGCCCCGTCCCCACTGGTAACACTCAGCAGATTCCATTGTGGGAGTGATCAAGTATCAGATTTCGACAGGGAAGTAATCACAACATCATACAACTGCCAAAACACTGAGAATCATTGCCCAGCCAAGTTGATACACAATCTTAACCATCTTAATACCTTAATTAAAAAATACTTCATTGCTAAAAAATGCTAACCGTCATCTGAGCCTTCAGCAATTTGTAATCTTTTTGCTGGTGGAGGGTCTTGGCTTGATGTTGATGGCTGCTGAATGATTAGGCTGGTGGTTGCTGAAGGTTGGGGTGGCTGTTGGAATTTCTTAAAATAATGAAGTTTGCCACATCGATTGACTCTTACTTTCACAGAAGATTTCTCTGTAGCATGAAGTACTGTTTGATAGCATTTTACCCACAGTAAAACTTCTTTCAAAATTGGAGTAAATCCTCTCAAACCCTGCTGCTGCTTTGTCAATTAAGTTTATGTAGTATTCTAAATCCTTTGTTATCATTTCAACAATGTTCATAGCATCTTCACCAGGAGTAGATTCCATCTCAAGAAACCATTTTCTTTGCTCGTCAATAAGAAGCAAGTCCTCATCCGTTAAAGTTTCATCATGAGATTGCAGCAATTCAGTCACATCTTCAGGCTCCACTCCACTGCTAATTCTAGTTCTCTTGCTATTTCCACCACATCTACAGTTACTTACGCCACTGAAGTCTTGAACCCCTCAAAGTCATCCATGAGGGTTGGAATCAACTTCATCCAAACTCCTGTTAATGTTGATATTTTGACCTCCTCCCACGAATCACAAATGTTCTTAATGGCGTCTAGAATGGTGAATCCTTTCCAGAAGGTTTTCAATTTACTTTGCTGAGATCCATCAGATGAATCACTATCTATGGCAGCTGTAGCCTTACAAAATGTATTTCTTAAATAATAAGACTTTGAAAGTCAAAACTACTCCTTGATCCATGGGCTGCAGGATGGATGTTGTGTTATGAGGCAGGAAAACAACATTAATCTTCTTGTACATCTTCATCAGAGCTCTTGAGTGACCAGGTGCGTTGTCAATGAGCAGTAATATTTTGAAAAGAATCTTTTGCTGAGCAGTAGGTCTCAACAATGGGCTTAAAATATTCAGCAAACCATGTTGTAAACAGATATGCTGTCATCCAGGCTTTGTTGTTCCATTTATAGAGCACAGGCAGAATATATTTAGCATAATTCTTAAGGGCCCTGTGATTTTCAGAATGGTAAATGAGTGTTGCCTTCAATTTAAAGTTACTAACTGCATTAGCCCCTAACAAGAGAGTCAGCCCACCCTTTGAAGCTTTGAAGCCAGGCATTGACTTTTCCTCTCTAGCTGTGAAAGTATTAGATGGGGTCTTCTTCCAGTATAAGACTGTTTCATCTACATTGAAAATCTATTATTTAGTGTAGCCACCTTCATCAATTTTTTTATTTTTTAATTTTTTTATTGTACTTTAGATGAAGGTTTACAGAACAAATAGTTTCTCATTAAACAGTCAGTACACATATTGTTTTATGACATTCGTTAACAACCCCACAACATGTCAACACTCTCCCTTCTCAACCTTAAGGACCTTTTTTTGGTGAAAATATACATAGCCAGAATTACACCATTTTGAAAGTTTCTACATGTACAATTAATTTAGTGACATCGATTACATTCTTCCAGTTATGTTGCTATTCTCACTATCCTTTTCCAAATTATTCCATCACCATTATCTTCAACTCACTGACCCCTAGGCATCCCATCAAACCCTTTGAGTTGCTGTTGTCAATTTGATCTCACATAGATAGTTCTTTTTTTTTTTTTTGTACCTTAGATGAAGGTTTGCAGAACAAATAGTGGCTCATTAAACTGTACACATATTGCTGTATGACAGTGGTTAACAACCCCATGACATGTCAACACTGTCCCTTGTCAAACTTGGGTTCTCTATCACAAGCTTTCCTGTCCTCTCCTGCCTTCTAGTCCTTGTCCCTGGACTGCTGTGCCTCATTAGTCCTGTTTTGTTTTATGAGGCTGTCCAGTCCCCAGCTGAAAGGTGAACTTCAGGAGGGGCTTCACCACTGAGCTGAAAGGGTGTCTGAGGGCCATACTCTCGGGATTTCTCCAGTCTGTCAGGCCAGTAAATCTGGTCTTTTTTTGTGAGTTAGAATTCTGTTCTACACCCATTTCCAGCTCTGTCCAGGACGCTCTGTTGTGATCCCAGTCAGAGCAGTCGGTGGTAGCCGGGCACCATCTAGCTGTACTGGACTCAGTCTGGTGGAGGCTTTGGTAGCTGTGGTGTATTAGTCCTTTGGACTAATCTTTTCCTTGTATCTTGTTCTTTTCATTCTCTCTTGCTCCCGAAGGGGTGAAACCAGTGGAGTATCTTAGATGGCTGCTCACAGGCTTTTAAGACCCCCGGTGCTACTCAACAAGGTAGAATGTGGAACATTGTCTTTATAAACTGTGTTATGCCAATTGAGTTAGATGTTCCCGAGACCATGGTCCCCACAGCCCTCCGCCCAGCAGTCCAGTCCCTCAGGGAGTTTGGAAGTGTCTATGGAGCTTCCATGACCTTTCCTTGTACAAGTTATGCTGGCTTCCCCAGTAATGTGTACTGTCTTACCCTTCACCAAAATTACCACTTAGCTGTTTAGTTCCCCCACTCCACTTCTCCCATCCCTCGTAACCAACAAAGATTGTTTCTTTGTGTGTGTGAACTTTTACATGAGTTATACAGTAGAGATCTCATACAATATTTGTCCTTTGTGATTGACTTATTTCACTCAGCATAATGTTCTCCAGTTTTGTTCCTCTTACTCTCCTCTGCTGAGTTCGTTTGTGGATTTTTTTTCATTTCTTTTGTTTTTGTGGGTTTTGTTTTTACTGAGACTTTATGTTTTTCTTCTTTCTTTTGATGAGTAGGTTTGTTAACTTTCTTTGTGGTTACCTTGAAATTTACCCTTGTCTTCCTAGATTTGAACCGGTCTATTATTACTTGGTATCGCTTGACTTCCTCTCCATTAGAAGGTTCTATATCTACACTGTTTATTCCCTCTTTTATTGTTCTGATGCTGTTGTCATTTATGCATTAATCTCTCTGGTTCCCTTTTGTAATTCTTTTGGTTTTGCATAGTCCTTAAGAGTTCATTTCCTAGGTTGGTATCTGGCTAGTACAATCCTGTGTCCTGTATTCAGCCTGTGGTCTGGTATTGTTTGTTCTCAGATCGAAGGACTTCCTTTAATAAGTCTCGTAAGTTTGGTTTGGTTTTCACATAGTC
The DNA here is from genome assembly GCA_030035585.1 of Dugong dugon. NCBI lineage: Eukaryota > Metazoa > Chordata > Mammalia > Sirenia > Dugongidae > Dugong > Dugong dugon. Next base: position 163,268,363 of record CM057462.1, read on the forward strand.
CCTTAATTTCTGTTTATCTGAAAATGACCTAATTTCACCATCATATTTGAATGAGAGTTTTGTAGGATATATTATTCTTGGCTGACAGTATTTTTCTTAAAAGGTTTTATATATGTCATCCCATTGCCTTCTTGCCTGCATCATTTCTGCTGAATAATCTGAGCTTAGTCTTATTGTTTCTACTCTGTATGTGACTTTTTGTTTTTCTTGAACTGCTCTCAGGATTCTTTGTCTTTGGTTTTAGCAAGTGTGATTATGATATTCCTTGGTGATTTTCTTTTGGGGTCTATCCTATATGGGGTTCATTGAGCATCTTGGATGGTCAGCTTTTCATCCTTCATGATACTGGGGAAGTTTTCTGTCAGCAATTCTTCAATGATCCTCTCTGTGTTTTCTGTTTTCTCCCCCGTTCTGAAACTCTGATCATTTGCAGATTTTTGCTTTTGATTGTATCCCACACAATTCTCAGGGTTTCCTCATTTTTCTGCATTCTTTTTGTCTGATTTTCCCTCAGAGTTGTATCCAAGTGTTTGTCTTCGGTTCCGCTGATCCTGTCTTCCACCGTTTCAAATGTGCTTCTCAGCCCTTCTATGACATCATCCATTTCTGAAATCTTGTTGTTTATCTTTTGGATTTCTAATTGTTGTTTTTGTATAATTTCTAGTTGTGAATTTATTTTGGCATTTTGTTCCTGCATTAGTTTCCTGAATTCTTTCATTTTTTGTCTGTATTTTTCATGAATTTGTCTATTTTTTCCTCATTTTTGTCTGTTTTTTGCTTCAACTCTTGGATAATTCTGAGTATTAGAGATTTGAATTCCCTGTCAAGGTAGTTCTAGTGCCTTTTCTTCTACTGGAAAGTCATCTGGTGTTTTATTTTGGACACCTACTGGAACCATCCTGTCCTGTTTTTGTAAATGTTTTGATATTGTCTGTTGTCTTCGGGACATTCAGTAGTTATTTTTCTTGTTTATTGATTGTAGATTTGTTTGTTTCATCCTGTTTTTTTGTTTTATTTGGCTGTGTCTGAGCAGGCAGGCTGTGTGTTCATTGTTGTTTGCTCGTCTGTAGACACGATACTTTTCACCTCCTTCTTCAACTGGCAGGGTCAGTCGCTCAGATGTGGTACAGCAGGGGAGGTCTAGCTGAAGAGGAGTTGCCGGGATGGGTTGTTCGTGGCACTTACTACAGCCACCAGGGCGGGTCAGTAGTCAGTGCAGGGCAGGTTCCGGTAGGCCGTGCCTGTGCTGCTTGGTGGTGTGATGTTAAGTGCTTGGTGCAGGTAGGCAGGATGGAGGGGGGGAGATTGTGAAGTGTGGAGCTAAGATGGGTATGGGAGAGAGGAGAGAGGAACAGGAGCCAAAAACATACAAACAAAAAAGAATGCTAAGGGATCTTGCCGTTGGAGTGGGGGACATGAGAGACTATGAAATGGAGAAAAGCAAAAAGGGGAAGAAGAAGAAAGAAAATGAATTAAGTAAAATTAGAAAGATAAAAGAATAGCAGAGCTACCAGGGATCCCACCGGTGCGGCTACGAGGTCCGGGGAACTTGTTCCCAGGTGGTGAAGTACAACCTGGCTAGGAGGTGTAGAGGTATTCAGCGCCAGGTATCCAGTGGACAGGAAGAGAAGGAAGGTATACAGAGTCGAGAAAGTGAGTAATGAAGAATGACAAAAAGGTAGAAAGAGAGAAAAGGAAAGAAAACAAAAACAAAAACAAAAAAGAACAAGAAACCCCCCCCCAATAGGAAAAAAAAAAACCACGAGAAAAGGAATGCTCTCAGGGATCCCTCTGCACATCTGCACAAGCTGAGGGGTTAAGTCCCAAGCCACATGGCACCACCCGGCCAGCACAGGCTCCCAACTCAAGAAAAGAAAAACAAAACAAACAAACAATTGAAAGCAAACAAAAAAAGAAAGCCCTGGGATTTCACCACCATGGCAGCATGGACTGGGAAGCAGTTCCACACTCGAACGGAACTCCACAGCCCCTCAGGAAGAAGCAAAGATGGCGCACGGAACCAGGTATTTTAGCAAAAGGAGGGGGAGGTGGTGAGAGGTAAGGAAGAAATCAAAAGAAGCAGAAAAAAGCAACACCAGCAGCCAACAAATGGCACTCAGGGAGTCGGCCAGTGCGGGCGGGTGGAGTCCAAGCAGCCTGTGCTTCCCGGCTGTGATGGTTAAGATTGTGTGTCAGCTTGGCTGGGCCATGATTCTCCGTGTTTTAATGTAATCACTCCCATCATTGAATATACTGTGAGTAGCCAATCAGATGAAAGGGAGTCTCCTTGGGGGTGTGGCCCACATCTGTATATAAGCAGACGTTCTGGCTTTTTGCTCTCTCTGGATCCTGTGGCTGCTTCCTGTCGTCTCATCTCCCATTCTTGGGACTTGAGCTGTCAGCTTATCTGCCGAACCTGGGATTCGTCGATCTGCACAGCCTGTGAGTGGGAGACCTGCTCACCGACCTTCTGATCTTGGGCTTGCCAGCTTCTGCAGCTGTGTGACTTCGGAGAGGCTTCTACCCTGATCTATGGACTTGGGACATTCTAGCCTCTACAATCACGTGAGCTGTTTCCTTGATATAATCTCTCCCGATATATATATTTATACACTTTACTGGTTTTGCTTCTCTAGAGAACCCAGCCTAAGACATTTGGTACCAGGAGTGGGGTGGTTCTAGAGAAACAAAATTGTAAGGATGGGTTTTCTAAATTGGTTCTCAAGTCTGGTTAGTTATAAAGACATTGATGACTCTGCTTCCAGCAGTAAAGATTTCACGCTAATCCATGGAGCGAGGTGGCGATACAAATACACAAAATATCACCACCGGTAGATCAGGTGTTGGTGAAAGGTGAGGCTCAGGGTGAACACGTGTGATATCTTTCTACAGCTTTGTCAGAATAAGAAGTATAAGGAAGCTGGTTGGTTTGTCCTACTTTCGCTAGACAAACTGATGAAGGAAAGAGATGCACTCAGGGCTTCAGAGTCAAGGCTCAAGTGCCGCATACATGATCTCAAGGCTTCCACTTGTGCTTTGAAAGAAAGCCTTATTTCTTGTAGTAACAGAGCCGAAATTGCTAAAAAACAAATGCAGAGTCTTATTGTAAGAGTGGCTGAATTACAACGCCAGCTCTATTGCAAACCTCTAGAGGTGTCTGAGGTTAAAGTAAGGGCATTGATTGGGAAGAGATGGGATCCTGAGACTTGGAATGGGGACATATGGGCAGATAATCAGGAAGCTGAGGACACTGAGCCTGTAAATTCTGTTGAATCACTCCTGCCAGCAGAACTAGTCCCATCTGAAGAGATTACTTCATGTTTGTCTGCTAAACCACCCTCCCCAGAAAAACCATTAGCCCCTCTACTCCCATCTGAGGAGATTAGCCCTAGCCTAGCTGCCTCTAAAGAGCACTTGCCTGAGTCATTGCCTGGAGCATTGCCTGAGGCAGATGCTTTACAAGATAATGCTGTTCTCAAAACAATTCCACACTACTGATTCTGGCTTCTAGACCTATAACTAGGCTTAAGTCCCAGCGAGCCCCAAAAGGTGAATTACAAAGCGTGACCCAGGAGGGAGGTATGCTACACTCCAAAAGAATGAGTTTTCTAATATGTACAAACAAACCGGGGGAATATGTGTGGGAATGGCTGTTAAGGGTGTGGGATAATGGTGCAAGGAACATAAAGATGGATCAGTCTGAGGTTATTGATATGGGTCCACTGAGCACAGACTGTTCCTTCAATGTTTCAGCTAGAGAAGTTAGGAAAGGATCTAATAGTTTATTTGGTTGGGTTGTTGAAGCATGGCTTATGAAGTGGTCAAAACTAAATCAAGTTGAAGTACCAGACCTGCCTTGGTATACTGTAGAAGAAGGTATCCAAAGACTTAGGGAAATTGTCATGCTAGAGTGGATTTATCAAGCTAGACCCACAGATTCACACATGGAGTATCCAGAGGACACACCTTTTACCACAACTATGAGGAACAAATTTGTGAGGGAGCTTCAGCATCCTTGAAGACTGCTGTGATTGCTGTTTTATGTTATCCAGATTTGACAGTGGGAACTGCCCTAACTGAATTAAGACACCTAACTATGATGGGGCTGATTGGACCCTGTGGTAGTAGGGGCCAAGTGGCTGCACTCAATCAACAAAGACAAGGTGGGCATGGTTACAGTAATGGACAGAGGAGTCAAAGCAGTAGTCAGAATAGTCTGACTTGTATGGACTTATGGCGTTGGCTACTTAGTCATGGTGTCCCTAGGAGTGAAATAGATAGGAAATCTACTAAATATTTAGTTGATCTATATAAACGGATGAATTCTAGGTTAGGTGAACAGCAGTCTAACTTGAATTGCCAGAATAGAGAGTCATGGTCCCTCAATCAATTCCCAGATTTGAGTGAGTTTAAAGACCCACAACCCCTTGAATGAAGGGGAGGCCAGGTCCCCTTGAGGAAGGACTCCAATATACTGCCAAAAATTTTTACTGTTAATCTTTCTCCTAGCCTTCCCCAAAGGGATCTATGGCCTTTTACAATAGTGACTGTTCATTGGGGAAAAGGAAATAATCAGACTTTTCAGGGATTACTGGATACTGGCTCTGAGCTGACACTAATTCCAGGAGACCCAAAACGTCACTGTGGCCCACCAGTCAGAGTGGGGGCATATGGAGGTCAGGTTATTAATGGAGTCTTCGCTCATGTCTGTCTCACAGTAGGTCCAGTGGGTCCCCGAACCCATCCTGTAGTGATTTCCCCAGTTCCAGAATGCATAATTGGAATAGATATACTCAGCAACTGGCAGAACCCCCACATTGGATCACTGAAAAATAGAGTAAGGGCTATTATGGTAGGAAAAGCCAAGTGGAAGTCATTAGAACTGCCTCTACCTAGGAAAATAGTAAACCAAAAGCAATACCACATTCCTGGAGGGATTGCAGAGATTACTGCCACCATCAAGGACCTGAAGGATGCAGGGGTGGTGATTCCCACCACATCCCCATTCAACTCGCATATTTGGCCTGTGCAAAAAACAGATGGATCTTGGAGAATGACAGTAGATTATTGAAAACTTAACCAGGTGGTGAGTCCAAATGCAGCTGCTGTTCCAGATGTAATTTCACTGCTTGAGCAAATTAATATACATCTCCTGGTACCTGGTATGCAGCTATTGATCTGGCTAATGCCTTTTTCTCTATACCTGTTTCGAAGGACCACCAGAAGCAGTTTGTCTTCAGCTGGCAAGGCCAACAATACAGCTTCACTTGCCTAGCTCAGGGCTACATTAACTCTCCAGCCCTATGTCATAATTTAGCCCACAGGGACCTTGATCGCCTTTCCCTTCCACAAGACATAACACTGGTCCATTACATGGATGACATTATGCTGATTGGACCTAGTAAGGAAGAAGTGTCAATGACTCTGGACTTATTGGTAAAACACTTGCGTACCAGAGGGTGGGAGATTAATCCCACAAAAATTCAGGCACCTTCCACTTCAGTGAAATTTCTAGGGGTCCAGTGGCGTGGGACATGTCGAGATATTCCTTCTAAAGTGAAGGATAAGTTATTGCGTCTTGCTGCTCCCACAACTAAAAAGGAGGCACAACACCTAGTGGGCCTCTTTGGATTTTGGAGGCAACATATTCCTCATTTGGATGTGCTACTCCGGCCTATTTATCAAGTGACTCGAACAGCTGCTAGTTTTGAGTGGGGACCAAAACAGGAAAAGGCTCTGCAACAGGTTCAGGCTGCTGTGCAAGCTGGTCTGCCACTTGGACCGTAAGATCCATCTGATCCAATGGTGCTTGAAGTGTCAGTAGCAGATAGAGATGCTGTTTGGAGTCTTTGGCAGGCCCCTATTGGTGAATCACAGTGCGGACCCTTAGGATATTGGAGCAAAGCTCTGCCATCCTCTGCAGATAACTACTCTCCTTTTGAGAAACAACTTTTGGGTTGTTACTGGGCCTTAGTAGAGACTGAACGCTTAACCATGGGACACCAAGTCACCACGAGGCCTGAGCTGCCCATCATGAACTGGGTGTTGTCTGACCGACAGTCATAAAGTTGGACGTGTACAGCAGCACTCCATCATTAAATAGAAGTGGTATATTCGAGATCGGGCCTGAGCAGGACCTGAAGGCACAAGTAAGTTGCATGAGGAAGTGGCCCAAATGCCCATGGTCTCCACTCTGTCACATTACCTTCCATCTCCCAGTCAGTACCTATGGCCTCATGGGGAGTTCCTTATGGTCAGTTGACTGAGGAAGAGGAAACTCGTGCCTGGTATACAGATGGTTCTGCGCGATATGTAGGCACCACTCAAAAGTGGACTGCAGCAGCAATACAGCCCCTTTCTGGGACCTCCCTGAAGGACAGTGGTGAAGAGAAATCCTCTCAATGGGCAGAACTTCGAGCAGTGTACCTGGTTGTTCACTTTGCTGGGAAGGAGAAATGGCCAGATGTGCGATTATATACTGATTCATGGGCTGTGACCAATAGTTTGGCTGGATGGTCAGGGACTTGGAAGGAACATGATTGGAAAATTGGAGACAAGGATTTATGGGGAAGAGGTATGTGGATAGACCTCTCCGAATTGGCTAAAGACGTGAAGATATTTGTGTCTCATGTGAATGCTCACTGAAGGGTGACCTCAGCAGAGGATAATTTTAACAATCAAGTGGATGGGATGACGCGTTCTGTGGAAACCACTCATCCTCTTTCCCCAACTACTTCTGTCGTTGCTTAATGGGCCCCTGAACAAAGTGGCCATGGTGGCAGGGATGGAGGTATGCATGGGCCCAGCAGCATGGACTTTCACTCACCAAGGCTGACATGGCCACAGCCTCTGCTGGGTGCCTAATCTGTCAGCATCAGGGACCAACACTGAGTCCCCAATACGGCACCATCCCTCGAGGTGATCAGCCAGCAACCTGGTGGCAAGTTGATTACACTGGACCACTTCCATCATGGAAAGGGCAATGTTTTGTCCTTACTGCGATAGAGATGGATTTGCCTTCTCTCTACACAATGCTTCTGCCAAAACTACCATCCATGGACTTACAGAATACCTTATCCACCATCATGTTATCCCACACAGCATTGTCTTGGGGTCAAGGGGCTCCCTTCACAGTAAATGAATTGTGGCACTTGGCCCATGCTCATGGAACTGACTGGTCTTACCTTACTCCCCATCATCCTGAAGCAGCTGGCTTCATGGAACGATGGAATGGCCTTCTAAAGATACAATTATGGCACCACCAAGCTGGCAGTACCTTGCAGGGTTGGGGCAGTGTTCTCCAGGAGGCTGTATATGATCTAAACTAGTGCCCAGTTTATGCTGTTATTTCTCCCATAGCCAGCATTCATGGGTCCAGGGATCAAGGGGTGGAAATGGGAGTGGCACCACTCACTATTACCCCTAGTGACCCACTTGGCAAAAGTTTTGCTTCCTGTCTTCACGACCCTATGCTCTGTGGGTCTAGAGGTCTTAGTCCCAAAGGGAGGAATGCACCTATCGAGACACATCACTGATCCCATTGAACTGGAAGTTAAGAACCCCACCTGGCCACTTTGGGCTCCCCATGCCTTTGGATCAACAGGCAAAGAAGAGAGTTACCATATTGGCTGGTGTGATTGTTTTTGATTACCAAGGGGAAATCAGGTTGGTATTACATAATAGAGGTAAATAAGAGTATGTCTGGAATACAGGAGATCCCTTAGGATGTCTCTTAGTACTACCATGTCCTGTGATTAAAGTCAATGGAAAACTACAGCAACCAAATTCTGACATGACTACTAATGGCCCAGAACCTTCAGGAATGAAGGTTTGGGTTACACTACCAGGCAAAGAACCATGACTGGCTGAGGTGCTCGCTGATGGCAAAAGGAATATGGAACGGGTAGTAAAAGAAGGTAGTTCTAAATACCACCTGTGACTTCCTGCCCAGTAGCAGAAATGGGGACTGTAATTGTTTTTGGTATTTCTTACTTGTTTGTTATATGTGTATGAGTGTGTATGAATACATGTATGCATGTGCGCACGCACACACACACGCCAAATATGTTTGTTCTCTTCCCTCCCTTATTCCATTACTTATTATAAAAGGTAAGATGCAAACAGGACTAGTGTGTTTTCGGTTGTATGTATCACGTTAGTTACATTTATGACTTTACAATTGTCTTAATTTAGAGATTATGCATGGTTTAAGGAGATGTGTACAGGTTGCCAAGTTGACAAAGGGTGGTCTTTGAAGGGTAAGGTTATGTGACAATTTGTCTAGGCCATGATTCTCAGTGGTTTGGCAGATATTATATAATCATCCTCCATTTTGTGATCTGATATGAGCAGCAAATCAGTCAAAAAGGAAGTTTTCTTGGGGATGTGGCCTGCATTCAGCATATAGAGATGTTCTGGCAAAGCTTGCTCTCACTGGATCCTGTATCTGACCCATCAATCTCTGACCTCTGATTCTTGGGACATGAGCCAGCATCTTGCTGTCTGACCTGCCAATTTGGGGTTCGTCAGCCCCTGCAACCACATGAGTCAGGAGAAGCCTCCAGCCTGACATGTGACCCACAGATTTAGAACTTACCAGCCTCCACAACTTCGTGAGCCGTTTCCTTGAAACAAATTTATCTCTGTATATATGTAATGTACATATATATACACACATATATGCATTATATACATATGCATACACACACACAAGCTTCACTGGTTTTGCGCTTCTAGAGAACCCAGCCTAAGACAGCAGCCCTAATCAAAATTAAATAAAAAACAGAGTTGCTTTATCTTGAGTGCCAGAGTTTTTTAAAAAGCACGTTTGTAAGTTGAAAATTGCATGCATTATGAAGCTAAATATGCTGATCATATTTGACACTTCTCAGCTCTTTATTTTTTTTCCACTTGTTGATAGAGCACCTCATTGAAAGCCCCCTGCTGATTTAATTAGCAAATGCCAATTAGAATTATAGCTGGTTGGATTTGGGTACAAGTTTTAAGCAATTGATCTCTTGAGAACAAAAATGTTTTGCTTTCATACTGTCCAGGGAAAACATTCTTAAAGCTGATTTCAGTAATGTTGTGAAATACATTCTTTTGGTAGTATATGCTGTTAAATACACTTCAATTTAAAATCATTATCTTTCCTATCAATGGTTGCTAATCTTAGCTCTTCATGACTCATTATAATTTGGTTCATGATAGTGGTAGATCATCCAACATATTTGAGCCTTTGTTTCCTTATCTGTAAAATGGTAATACTAATGTCTGCTTTACTCTTTTATACAGTTGCAAAAATAGAACATGATAATAGATGTGAATGTGCCTGATAGCATAAAGTGCTACTCAAGATTAGACTATTATCATTATTGTTATTACCATAATTACTATTTGCTGACCTGTTATCTCTCCATGCTTTCACAGACACACTGACATACTGAAAAGAGCAGACAGATCTTAGATTCAGAAAATCCTGCCTTCTTTATTTATTGAAAGTGAGAATTGGGAAATCCTTTAATCCCTGTCTAAGCCTCAGTTTTCCCTTTCTTAAATTGGGTTAGTTATAGCAGGATTATGGTTAGGATCGTAAAAAATGCTTCATGATATCTATAAAGAATATTGAAAATCTCTTGGATTTTCCTCTTAGATTCTCTACTTGTTCTCCTTAATATCACAGAAAAGGGGATGAAAAGTTGAGTATTAAAATTGTGTTAGGAATAAAAAAAATGTGTTCTCAGTTAGCTTTTATTAGGTGATCTTAATGTCAGTGTGGTTTATGCTGAGAAATAGTTGTGGAATGAATGAGTGATGAGTAAACCAAGAATCAGCAGGTTGGAGGGATTCAGCAGAGACTCACAGACCATCTAAGGATGGAGTAAAAGGGCTAAGCAATGCTCTCTCCTTTGACGAGTAATATCTGGGGTCCCCATGTAGAACCCAAACCAATCATTGTCAGTGGGATCAGAAATGAAATATCCTCATCACAAGCTATTCTTAGTCCATTTAGAATGTAAGCTGTATTCTCTTGTTCACCCTAGTTATTGCTGTGAATAGACTTAATCCATTTTTCTTTAGTAGGTAACATTTCTCTCTTTGTGTTTTATGTTCTCAGAAAACCATATGTACTTATTTGAAGGTAAAGATTATTCTAAAGAGCCTAGTAAGGAAGACAGAAAATCATTTGAGCGACTAGTGAATCTTCAGAAAACCCTTTTGAAAACCAGTCAAGAGGGCCGGTCACTCCGAAATAAAGGCAATGTAAGAACTATTTATGTAAAAGAACAAGTTCTTCCAAACTGTCGTCCTAAAAAAAAAATGATGTCAGGAGTGATTTGTTAAGAAATAAGCCTCTAAGTGATTTGTTGAAATGTTAAGTATAACTGTACCATAGTAGAAAAACTATATGAAAAGTTGGCATGAAAAACATTAGCAAGGAAAGTTTATTTTACTGTTTAATGCTAGTGAAAGCAGCCCTGTCGATCCAAGCCACCTCTGATGGGATCACTATGTTACATCAAAATACCATACCCTGCTCTTGTTAATTGTGACCCTGTGTCATGAAGACAAGGTGGCAGTCATAAATGATATATGTAATGTGCACAGTGTTTGACACAGAGTGTGCACTCATTAAATGCTACTATTATTAAAATAATGATGTTGAAATATTTTTTAAGAAAGAAGCACATCATAGGAAGATTTCAATTAAAAACGGTTAAACTTAAAATGGCATCCTGCAAGGTATTCATTCAATCAAGAAAAAAAATTAATTTTTCTGAAGTACCTTGTTAGGTGTTATGGAGTCCTTTCTGACTCATAACAACCTTACGTACAACAGAACGAAACGCTGCCTGGTCCTGTGCCATCCTCACAATCGTTGTTATGCTTGAGCCCATTGTTGCAGCCACTGTGTCAATCCATCAAGGGTCTTCCTCTCTTTTGCAAGCATAATGTCCTTCTCAAGGGACTGGTCTGTGCTGATAAGATGTCGAAAGTATGAAGTGCATTATTCCTGATGAAATGAATCAAAATGGCATTTTGCTGTCCCATATTTGCTAGTGCTTTCATTGAGGTTAGAGCATGATGTCCTCGTTGCCACTCCTATGAGATGTGTAATATGAACAGTATATCAGAGTGTCTTTGCCACCTCTTCCCACCACACAAGGTGGTCTGGAGATACAATGTTTTGTGAAATACTAAGTGTGCTGCTTCCATACAGTGTATGTTTTAGGGATGAATGAAAGTCCTGGAGGAACAGGCAGCCCCTGGCCTTTCTGGTTATGGATCTTGTTCTTCCTACAGACGCTCATCCCAGGCCTGGTGGAGGGCTCTACCAAAAGGAAGCATTTCCTGAGCCCAGAAGAGCTAGAGGACAGAAGGAAGAAGAGACAAGAGGCAGCAGCCAAGAGGAAGAGGCTAATAGAGGAGAAGAAGAAGGAAAAGGAAGAAGCTGAACATAAGAAAAAGTATGTCTGTATCATTCACTGGTCAAGCTGAGGGCACAGCTGATACAAGACTCACTGTTGTATGAATCCACAGTTTACCATTACTTTAAAATTGCAGAAAATATCTATAAAGCTTGAGTTCCTGTTGGCAGTAGGATACGTTTTAAAAGATTAAGCTTTAACCTTAATGCTTTCGTCTACTTAGGTGAAAAAAATCCTGATCGCTTAAGGCAGAGAAGATACATTCTGTTGACACAAGAAAATGTTAAGGTTTTATCGTAGCTGTCTGACAAAAAGTAGTTTATTTGAACAACCCCTTTTAGTTGTATTCTTAAAAACAGGGACACGGAGTGGATGCTCCACACTGTTGAACTATAGTCATGAGACAGGCTAATTGGTAAGACTTCTTGTTTATTTACAAAGAAGCAGAAAACTGCAATCAGGGTGAGTTTCTAATTGCATTTCCACTTGGAATTTATTGTTTGTGAGTAGCAGTACAAAATGTGCTCCAAGGGGAAATTGTGATAGGCCTGGTTAATTCCCTTTTCTCTGTGGCCTGCTGAAGGATGGCCTGGTGGGAGTCTAACAATTACCAGTCATTCTGCCTGCCTCTCGAGGAGAGCGAGCCAGAGGGCCCCGAGGATGGGGAAGATGAGAGCTCTGCTGAACTGGATTACCAAGACCCAGACCTGACCTCCATCAAGTACATTAGTGGTGATGTCACCCACCCCCACGCTGGGGCCGAGGACGTGCTTATCGTTCACTGCGTAGGTATGAGAAGTGGTACAGGGCAGGGGTGGGTCCCTCATACTTTACTGTGCCAAGACTGGTGAGGATAATGCAGAACCCTGACCTGGGTGGTGGTCCCAGTGCAGTGTTGTGTGGTCAGAAGAGCTTGGATTTTTGAATCAGGAAACTTGGATTTGGCTCTTGGCTGTCTCATTAGTTCCTTAACCTCCCTGAGCCTCAGTGTCCTTATCTGTATAATGGGATAATATCTGCCTTACCCTCTTCACAAGATTTTAAGAGACTGAAAATGAGGCAGCATCTATAAGGCAAGAGACTCCTTTAAAAATAAGCAAAACTTCAAGCTTGTTCCCACCTCAAGACCTTTGTACTTTTTACTTCTGTCTAGAGCCCTCTTTCCCCATATAGCCACATCAGGTGTCTTTTACAATGTCTGCCTCTCCGAGAAGTCTTCTCTGATTGCCTCATATAAAACAGACACCATCCCCACACCTCTATTAATCTCTATCTCCATTCCTACCTTACTTTATTATGCATATCATCACCTGACATTACATATGTTTTTTATTCTTTTTGCACTAGAAAATAAGCTTCATGAGAGCAGGGATCTTCCTCCCACCCCATACAAAAATATATACATACATTGTTATGTGACTCTAATTGCTCTCCCCATACTGTGACAGCACACTCCTCCTTTCCACCCGTGATTCCCCATGTCCATTCACCAGCTCCTGACCCTCTCTGCCTTCCCATCTCGCCTCCGGACCGAAGCTGCCTGTTTAGTCTCTTGTATCTACTTGAGCTGAGAGGCACACTCCTCATGAGTATCACTTTATGTCCCACAGTCCAGTCCAATCACTGTCTGAGGAGTTGGTCTCGGAAATTGTTTTAGTTCTGGGCTGATAGAGAATCCAGGGGCCATGCTTTCCGGGGTACCTCCAGTCTCAGTCAGACCATTAAGTCTGGTCATCTTACAAGAATTTGAGTTGTGCACCCCACCTTTCTCCTGCTCCATCCAGGACTCTCTGTTGTGTTCCCTGTCAGGGTGGTCATTGGTGGTAGCTGAGCACCATCTAGTTTTTCTGGTCTCAGGCTGATGAAGTCTCTGGTTTATGTGGCCCATTCTGTCTCTTGGGCTACTGCTTTTCTTGTGTCTTTGGTGTTCTTCATTCTCCTTTCGTCCAGGTGGTTGGGACCAGTTGATGCATCTTAGATGGCTGCTTGCAAGCTTTTAAGGCCCAGATGCCACTCACCAAAGTAGGATGAAGAATATTTTCTAAATAAGCTTTGTTATGCCAGTTGACCTAGATGTCCCCTGAAAGCATGGTCCGCAGACCCCTACCCCTGCTACTCTGTCCCTCACAGTGTTTGATTATATTCAGGAAACTTCTTAGCTTTGGTTTAGTCCAGTTGTGTTGACTTCTGACTTACCCTGTAGTGTGTCCTGTCCTTCCTTTCACCTAAGATAATTCTTGTCTACTATCTAGTTAGTATATAACACTCACCCGCCCTCCCCACCCTCATAACCATCAAATAATGTTTTCTTCTGTGTTTAAACCTTTTCTTGAGTTCTTATACTAGTAGTCTTATACAATATTTGTCCTTCTGTGACTGACTAAATTCACTCAGCATAATGACCTCCAGCTTCCTCCATGTTATAAGATGTTTCACCATTTCATAGTTCTTTATCATTGCGTAGTAATCCATTGTGTGGATATACCATAATTTGTTTATCCATTCGTCCATTGGTGGGCACCTAGGTTGTTTCCGTCTTTTTGCTATTGTGAACAGTGCTGCAGTGAACATAGGTGTGCATATATCTACTCATGTGATGGCTCTTATTTCTCTGGGATATATTCCAAGGAGTGGGATAGCTGAATCGTATGGTACTTCTATTTCTAGCTTTTTGAGGAAGGGCCAAATCGATTTCCAAAGTGGTTGTACCATTTTACATTCCCACCAACAGTGTATAAGTGTTCCAGTCTCTCCACAACCTCTTCATCATTTATTATTTTGTGTTTTTTGGATTAATGCTAGCCTTGTTGGGGTGAGATGATATCTCATTGTAGTTCTGTTCTGCATTTCTCTAATGGCTGATGATCATGAGCATTCTTTATGTGTCTGTTAGCTGCCTGAGTATCTTCTTTGGTGAAGTGCCTGTTCGTATCCTTTGCCCATTTTTTAATTGGGTTATTTGTCTTTGTTGTTGAGGTTTTGCAGTATCTTGTAGATTTTAAAGATTAGACGCTGATCAGATTTGTCGTAGCCAAAAATATTTTCCCAGTCTGTAGGTTGTCTTTTGACTCTTTTGGTGAAGTCTTTTGATGAGCACAAGTGTTTGATTTTTAGGAGCTCCCATTTATCTGGTCTCTCTTCTAGTACTTGTGCATCGTTACGTATGGTTTGTATTGTGTTTATGCCATGTATTAGGGCTCCTAGCATCATCCCTATTTTTTCTTCCATGATCTTTATCATTTTCAATTTTATATTTAAGTCTTTGATCAATTTTGAGTTAGTTTTTGTGCATGGTGTGAGGTTTGGGTCTTGTTTCAGTTTTTTGCAGATGGATATCCAGTTAAGCCAGCACCATTTGTTAAAGAGACTGACTACCTTGTCCCCAGTTAAGGGACTTTGGACCTTTGTCAAATAACAGCTGCTCATTGGTGAAAGAATTTATGTCTGGATTCTCAATTCTGTTCCATTGGTCTACATATCTGTTGTAGTACCAGTACCAGGCTGTTTTGACTACCATGGTGGTATAATAGGTTCTAAAATCAGGTAGTGTGAGGCCTACCACTTTGTACTTCTTCTTGAGTATTGATTTACTTATTCGAGGCCTCTTCCCTTTGCATATGAAGTTGGTGATTTGTTTCTCCATCTCGTTAAAAAATGCTGGTGGAATATGGATCAGGATTGCATCATATCCATAGATTGCTTTGGGTAGAATTGAAATTTTCACAGTGTTGAGTCTACCTATCCATGAGCAAGGTATGTTTTTCCACTTACGCAGGTCTCTTTTGGTTTCTTGCAGTAGTGTCTTGTAGTTTTCATCGTATAAGTCCTTTACGTCTCTGGTTAGATTTATTCCTAAGTGTTTTATCTTGGGGGCTGTTGTAAATGGTATCGATTTGGTGATTTCCTCTTGGAGGTTCTCTTTGTTGGTGTAGAGGAATCCAATTAATTTTTGTATGTTTATCTTGTATCCTGAAACTTTGCTGAAATCTTCTGTTAGTTTGAGTAGTTTTCTTGTAGATTCTTTGGGGTTTTCTGTGTATAAGATCCTGTCATCTGCAAATAGAGATGCTTTTACTTCTTCCCTACCAATTTGGATACCCTTTATTTCTTTTTCTAGCCTAATTGCTCTGGATAGGACCTCCAGCACAATGTTGAATAAGAGTGGTGATAAAGCGCATCCTTGTCTGGTTCCCGTACTCAAGGGGAATGCTTTCGAAGTCTCTCCATTTAGAATGATGTTGACTGTTGGCTTCATATAAATGCCCTTAATTATATTGAGGAATTTTCCTTCTATTCTATTTTGTTGAGAGTCTTTATCATGAATGGGTGTTGGACTTTGTCAGATGCCTTTTCTGCTTTGATTGATAAGATCATGTGGTTCTTGTCTTTTGTTTTAT
This sequence comes from Dugong dugon, assembly GCA_030035585.1. NCBI lineage: Eukaryota > Metazoa > Chordata > Mammalia > Sirenia > Dugongidae > Dugong > Dugong dugon. The sequence continues at coordinate 163,284,189 of CM057462.1, forward strand.
TTATGTGATGGATTACATTGATTGTTTTTCGAATGTTGAACCATCCCTGCATACCTGGTATAAATCCCACTTGATCATGGTGAATTATTTTTTTTGCTATGTTGCTGAATTCTGTTGGGTAGAATTTGGTTGAGGATTTTTGCATCAAAGTTCATGAGGGATATTTGTCTGCAATTTTCTTTTTTTGTGGTGTCTTTACCTGGTTTTGATATCAGGGTTATGCTGGCTTCATAGAATGAGTTTGGGAGTATTCCATCCTTCTCTATGGTCTGAAATACCTTTAGTAATAGTGGTGTTAACTCTTCTCTGAAAGTTTGATAGAATTCTCCAGGGAAGTCATCCGGGCCAGGGCTTTTTTTTGTTGGGAGTTTTTTAAGAACCTTTTCAATCTCTTCTTTTGTTATGGGTTTATTTAGTTGTTCTACCTCTGTTTGTGTTAGTTTAGGTAGGTAGTGAGTTTCTAGAAAGTTGTCCATTTCCGCTAGGTTTTCAAATTTGTTAGAGTACAATTTTTCATAGTATTCTGTTAATGATTCAATTTCAGTTGGGTCTGTTGTGATATCAACCATCTCATTTCTTATACGGGTTATCTGCTTCCTCTCCTGTTTTTCCTTTGTCAGTTTAGTCAGTGGTTTATCAATTTTGTTGATCTTTTCAAAGAACAGAGTGACACAGAGTGTGCACTTATTAAATGCTACTATTATTAAAATAATGATGTTGAAATATTTTTGGTTTTGTTAACTCTTTCAATTGTTTTTCTCTTCTCTATGTCATTTATTTCTGCTCTAATTCTTATTATTTCCTTTCTTCTGACACCTGAGGGCTTCTTTTGCTGCTCGCTGCTTGTTCCAGTTGTAGGGTTAATGTTTTGATTACGGCCCTTTCTTCTTTTTGGATGTGTGCATTTATCGCTATAAACTGACCTCCGAGCACTGCTTTTGCTGTGTCCCGAAGGTTCTGGTAGGATGTATTTTCATTCTGGTTTGATTCTGTGAATTTCTCTATTGCATCCTTAATTTCTTCTAAAACCCAGTCTTCTATAACTCAGTAGTTTTTGAACAAGGTGTTGTTCAGTTTCCATGTGTTTGATTTTTTTTCCTTGCTTTTTCTGTTGTTGATTTCTACTTTTATGGCTTTATGGTCAGAAAAGATGCTTTGTAATATTTCGACGTTTTGGATTTTGTTAAGGCTTGCTTTATGGCCTAGTACATGGTCTATTCTGGAGAATGTTCCATGTGCATTGGAAAAGAAAGTATATTTTGCTGCTGTTGGGTGGAGTGTTCGGTATATGTGTGTGTGATCAAGCTGGTTGATTTTAGCATCTAGCTCTTCCGCGTCTTCGTTGAGCTTCTTTCTGGCTGTTCTATCCTTCACCGAAAGCAGTGTGCTGAAGTCTCCTACTACTATCGTGGAGCTGTCTATCTCTCTTTTCAGTGCTGTAACAGTTTATGTCTTTTGGAGCCTTGTTGTTGGGTGCGTAAATATTTATTATAGTTATGTCTTATGTCCTTCTGGTGTATTGACCATTTAATCATGATATAGTGTCCTTCCTTACCCTTTGTGGTGGATTTTACTTTAAAGTCTATTTTGTCAGAGATTGATATTGCCACTCCTGCTCTTTTTTGAGTGTTGTTTGCTTGATATATTATTTTCCATCCTTTCATTTTTAGCTTCTGTCTTTAAGTCTAAGATGTGTCTCTTATAGGCAGCATATAGACAGATGGTGTTTTTTTATCCATTCTGCCACTCTCTGTCTCTTTATTGGTGCATTTAGTCCATTTACATTCAGCATAATATTGATAGATATGAGTTTAGTGCTGTCATTTTGATGTCTTTTTTTGTGTGTGTGTTGTTCACAGTTTCTTTGTTCTAATTCACTTTCTGGGCTGAGTTGTTTCTCTTTATGTATTTTCTTTTCATCTTTTTCATTGTTGTTGATTTTGTGTTTGCTGATTCTTTATGTTTTTCTAGGTTTTTATTTTGATGTATAGGATTGTTAGTTTCCTTTGTGGTTACCTTAATATTTACCCCTATTTTTCTAAGTTTATGCTAGTCTTTTATTTCTTTATATCGCCTTGACTTCCTCTCCATATGAAAAATCTATGTCTACATTTTTTAAGTCCCTCTTTTTTGTTTTAATGTTGTCATCTTTTACATATTGACATGTGTTTCCCTATTTTCAGTGTTTTAGCTTTGATTTACTTTTGTGACTTCCCTATCTGGGTTGATATCTGGTTACTCTGTCCTGTTGTCTAGTCTTGGGTTGTTATCTTATGTTACTGATTTTCTATCGGAGGACTCCCTTTAGTATTTCTTGTAATTTTGGTTTGGTTTTTGCAAATTCCCTAAACCTCTGTTTATCTGGAAATGCCCTAATTTGCCATCATATTTGAGAGACAGTTTTGCTGGATATACAATTCTTGGCTGGCGGTTGTTTTCCTTCAAGGCTTTATGTATGTCATCCCATTGCCTGGTTTCTGCTGAGTAGTTTGAACGTATTCTTATTGACTCTCCTTTGTAGGTGACTTTTCGTTTATCCCTAGGCACTCTTAAAATTCTCTCTTTATCTTTGGTTTTGACAAGTTTGATTATAATATGTCTTAGTGACTTTCTTTTGGGATCTACCTTATGTGGGGCTCGATGAGCATCTTGGATAGATATCTTGTCATCTTTCATGATATCAGTGAAGTTTTCTGCCAACAAAACTTCAACAATTCTCTCTGTATTTTCTGTTATCCTCCCACCCCCATTCTGGTCCAGTCACTCGTAGGTTATTCCTCTTGATAGAGTCCTGCATAATTCATAGGGTTTCTTCATTTTTTTTAATCCTTTTATCTGATTTTTCCTCAAATAAGTTGGTGTCAGGTGCTTTGTCATCAATCTCAGTTCTGCTCCTGTAACTTTCTATTGAGTTGTCTAATTCTGAAAGTTTATTGTTAATCTTCTGGATTTCTGATTGCTATCTCTCTATGGATTTTTGCAGGCTGTTACATTTGTCATCATGCTCTTCTCTAATCTTTTTAATTTCCTCTATTGCATTTTCTGTGTTTTGCTTAATTTCCTTTCTAATTTCTTGAAGAGTTCTGTATATTAATCTTTTGTATTCTGCCTCGGGTAATTCCAAGAAAGTGTCCTCCTCTGGAAAATTTCTAGATTCTTTATTTTGGGAGCCTACTGAAGCCATCATGGATTGCCTCTTTATGTGATTTGATATTGACTGTTGTCTCCACGCCATCAATAAGTTATTATATTTATTTATTTTAGTTTGCTTACTGTGTCCTAGCTTCTTCTTTTGTTTTGATATGCCCAAATAGGCTGCTCATGTGAGCTAGTTTGATTACTGGCACCTTTGAAGCTCTAATGTCCTGTCACCAGGTGGTTAGATCTGTTACTAGGTATGTGAGCTCAGGAGTCCGCCCACTCCTCCAGCATGGATTCGGCTAAAGATAGCAACCAAGTGTGTGGTGTAGGCTTTCACTTACAGTCCTAGAGAGGCATAGGTGATTGGTGTACACACAGGCAATTGGCAGCAGCAGGGGGCACACTCTGAGCAAAGCAGGGGGCTGATGGCACCCCCTGAGTGTCCAGGAGGAAGGTGTGTCCCTGTTCCCTAGAGTGCGTAGGTGGGTGGGTTTTGCAGCTGGACTATGAGCACCTAATGCTGTTGGCTGTAAGGACTAGGGGACACCTCATATTCATGGGCCCCCCTTGCAGGTGGCTAGTTGGCGTGGGTGGAGCCACCAGTCCTCAGGCCCCTGATGTGGGTAGGTGAAGACCCTGCTTGACTGTCAGAGCAGTGTCAAACTTTAAGAACCTGCCACTTCACAGCTGAAACAGTTGAAGTTAGAGTTCTGGTATATACCCTGTTGTACTGCGGTAATGAGGGTCTATACTGTTGAGATGGGCCCACACAAGTCTATGCAGGGGGGAAAGGCACTCAAAGCCTGTGGATCCCTTATACCTGCGCCTAGGCAAAGGAGCTGTGTCTACCCTGGGTTCCTGGCTTAGGGGAGCTGGCAGTTTATTTTTTCCCCTGTTTGTTAATTTGTTCACTCTCCAAGGCAGGAGAATGGCGCCGGGCGTGTGACAGATCCTACTTCCAGCCCAGGGGACTCAGCAATTTCTGAAGCTGCTCTGGGACCCAGTGCAGAGCAGGAAGCGGGGAGGTATATGGGAGAGAGGTTTTTTCCTAAGGGAGGTGTTTTTGATCCACTTGGTAAGCCATACGCAAGCACTTATCTGACATGGAGGGCTGCTTCTCACTGGTTCTGGGTGGCCATGTAGAGTCTTGGTGCTGGGTCTCTCCTGATGTGGAAAACGCACCTCCGGAGCACGGCTGCTTGCCTGCCTTACCACTCACCCCCGAGCTGATCAGGCCTGAAGGGCTCAGGCTCTCACCAGGTCAGGTCTGGCAACTCCTTGCTGCTTCCAAACCATCTCTCCCTCCCCCTGCTATTCAGTCCAGTTCCTCAACTCTGCCTTTGATGTTCAGGGCTCCCAGATTGCCATACATAATTGAATCGCTTGTTTTTTCAGGTCTTTGTTGTAAGAGGGTCCACTGGAAGCGTCTACTCCACTATCTTGGCTCCGCCTCTCAGGAATGTCTTTGTTCACTGCTGTAGTCTTCGTGCCTAGAACAGAACCTTACACATAATAGTTGCTAACAAATATTTGTAGTGTGATTAAAAGAATGGATAAGTGTAAATGCAAGGTACTACCAGCTATGTGGAGCCCTGGTAGTGCAGTGGTTAAGAGCTTGGCTGCTAACCAAAATGTTGACAGTTTGAATCCACCAGCCACCACTTGCTGCCCTATAGGGTCTCTGTGAGTTGAAATTGACCTGATGGCACTGGGTTTGACCAGCTATGTTAGTAACAGACTAAGTCACTAACCCTTTCCTTTTCCTGTAAAATGGAGCTGTGTACTGTTGCATTTCCAATGCTTCAACATACTCTCTTTGTTCTTTTTACATCTACTCTCCATCCTTCCTTGATTATCTCCCAGGAATCACAGATGTACCACATTGATCCTGCTCGTGCAGAATACTAATTTTTAAGATGCTTTCTTGTTATTATGGCCAGGTGCATCTTCCAGAAAACCTAAACATGTTTGGAAAGTCTAATCCATGATATTCTTAAATTAGATATTTTTTCTTCCTTTTGAAAAGTCCTTCTTACCATAAGCCTATTTGATGTGTCTTTGTTTTTCTTTCTTTCTTTTTTTTTTTTTTAATTGTGGACTGGACTTGCTTCCTATAGATGAAAATGTTGACTTTCTTCTATAGATGACTCTGGCCGCTGGGGTAGAGGCGGTTTATTCACAGCTCTGGAAACACGATCGTCAGAGCCAAGAAAAATATACGAGCTGGCTGGGAAGATGAAAGGTGAGAAGCAAAGCAGAGGGAAGAGTTAGGATAGAATAAGAGAGGAAAGGACAGAAGACAGGTATCGTGTCAGTTGAAAAGCACTAGAGAAGGAGTCAGAAAAGCTGTTTTGGGGTGAATCCTGTCATCATTTAGCTAACTGTAATGTGACCTTGAGGCAGTCCCTTGCCCTCTCATTGCCTATTTTCTCATCTGCAATTCATGAATAATACTTGTTTCACCTACCTCATGGGATTATACTGAGGCTAGTGAATGTGCATGTATTTGAAAAATGTCAGTCCCCACATACATGTTAGAGTATTGGCGTGAAGATCATGTCATTGTTTGCCCAATTCAGCCCATCTTCGTAAGGGATTATCTCATGAAAATGTCAGAGACCCGTGGAAGAGAAATCAGATGCACCATTAAAGTGCTAACAAGAGTTTGGTTTTGGTGCTGAGGGAAAGGAGATTGTATTGTGAAGTCAGTGCAGTCTGCTGCACAACCTGCCACAGAGATGGAAAAGAAGCTGTTTGGTGCCAGGGGGAGTTGGAAGGCTGAACAGTATCCTCCCTTGGCAGAGAGAAGGGAAAAAGGACACCCCCTTTTTAAGTGTAGAAATCACAAAGTGGCAAGAGGAGTAAAATTATTATGTGATGACTTCCTGGGAGACTTGAGAGACTAAAGGACCTTGACCCTCCAGATTTCTTAGAGATTGGTTTTTCTTAATTTTGCAGTCTAGTTTTCTGAGGTAGAAAGGGATGTAAGGACTTAGGGAGGATACACTTTCTAGTAAAAACAAATTACTGAAAAAAGGGTTTACTAATAAGATTTAAAATAATTAAGTCAGATCTAGATATTGATGGTCAGTTGGAAGAGCAGACAACCCAGGAGAGGTCAGAACTGTAGATGCAGACTGGAGTCCCTGTTTGAAACCAGAGAAACAGGAGGGCAGAGAACAAACATGGAAAACACCTTGACTTTGGAGCTGAGGCAAGAAGCGGAGACAGAAAGACTTGTCAGAAAAATATGAGAAGCTTGAGAATGTGGTATTTTGAAGTGCAAAGGAGGAGAAGTTGTCAAGAAGGCAGAGTGGACTGCTGTGCTAGACACTGAAGTGATGATGGATTTGGTCAGATGACTTCAGAGCACTCTGAGTAGAGTGTGAGGCTAAAGCCTGGCTGCACAGAATTAAGGGATAAGTGGTTAATAAGAAAACAAATGGAGTGTGCACGCTCCTCTAAGAAGGACTGACATTGAGTATAACAAAGTAGATGAAGCTGCTATCATAGGTTAGAAGGGTATTGTAGTCATTGTGGGTTAGAATTACTAGGGACAGCTTCATGGAGGTGGTAAAAGTTATACTGGGTGTGGAAAGATGGTTGAGTTTTTGAATAAGTGAAGAGAACTGGAAAGGGGATCCCTAACCGTGTCTCATTCTTTTTGGTATCCACGCAACACTACCATTCCTGTATATGGTTATTGAATTACCCAGGCAATTACACAGCTGATGTGTTTGGGGAATGATGCATAGGCCAGGCAGGTCAGAGTAAAGGCTTTACGCTGAGGAATGGTGGAGGAGAATAGGATTGTAAAGGGAGGTTTGGGCCACATCATGGAAGACCATACATGTCTGTCCAAGGAGATGTCATTCTAAGCAGGACTTTATCCAGTGGGTAATTGCTAGTCATATGAGAAACTTGAGCAGAAGAATGACATAGCAGAGCCAGTGTTATAGAATGACTTAAAAGACTAGGGTGTGTGGGGTGGATTGAGAGGGCAAAAGGTTCAAACTGTATGCAAAGCCATGGAATTAAATTAGCACATTTTCCTAGAGCATCAGTTTGATTTGATTTAGATAAACTCATTGCCATGGAGTCAATTCGGACTCATAGTGACCTTATAGGACAGAGTAGAACTGCCCCATAGGGTTTCCAAGGAGCGGCTGGTGGATGCGAACTGCCAATCTTTTGGTTAACAGCTGAATGCCCACTGTGCCTATTGGGCTATGACAACAGGTTTTTTTTTATTTGGTTGGGGTGGGGAAATATATAAATAGATATAGGTGTAGTAGAATGCAACATTTGAATGATTTAAAACAAATATAAAGCCTCCAAAGGAATTTCAAGCTCACAGTGCCCTCCCAGCCCCCTAGATTCATCCTGTCTTTGCACTGATTCTCAATGCCTGCAAGGAGTGCTTTGTTGGTAATGTTTGAGATGCTGGGCTAAGTCGGTAACTGAGGCCAGGAGACTGAGGAAAGGCTATGAAAGATTATGAAGAAAGGAAGGGTGGGGCTTGAATGGTAATTGGATTTGGAAAAGGCAGGTTATAAAGAAGATTCGGACAGTCCCTTTCAGTGATCTTTAGTGAACTTAATGTTCTTTCTATTCTCCTTTTTATTTTACTTCAGACTTGAGTTTGGGAGGTGTCCTTTTATTTCCTATTGATGATAAAGAGTCAAGAAACAAAGGGCAAGATTTGGTAAGTAAAAAGCAAATCTCTTATCTGCACTGAAATTTGGCTCACCTCACCTTCTCAGGAAACCTCTCTTGCCCCACTGGCCTCTAGCAGGTGGGCGTCAGCCTCCACTCGCTGCCTCTGTCCATGCTTCGTCCGTCTATCCCAGTAGCTGGAGTGTTGTCCTCCACTTCCTTGTTCCCTCTGCTCACCTAGATTATGCATCCCCCTAAGTGCAGGGACTCTGTTTTATTTGCCTTTTTATCCTCAATACCTAGCACAGTACTGGCTCATAGAAAATACTCAGTAAACATTTACTGAATAAGAAAATATGGCTCAAAACTGAGGGTTTGATCCGTTGTTACATGAAAAGCTTTATAAAAGATCATGTTTTCTAGCTAGCCATAAGCAGAGGAAGAATAAATCCATATTCCTTCCCTCTGCCCACATCAGAATTTTCCCTTTGCATTTTAAGTAGCTCCCGCTTGCCTGTCATTTGGATTCCTGTAATGAGTTTTATTTACTGCACCTACTTGGCTGTCTCCAAGGCCTGGATTCATATTCTAAATTTGAGCCAAACCTTATTGACTTAGAAAAGAAGAAATTTAGAAAGTGAACTGAAAGAGAGGATCATTCTCTTGAGATTGGTGGCCTGCATGGCTCACAAGAAAGCAATTTCTGTTTGTTCGATATTTATTCAGTAATTTCTAAAATGTGATATAAAATGAAAGTGATAATAGTGTCTGTGCATAAGAAGCTCAGAATCCAGTGACTCAGGAAAACTGCACACTGAGTAAAACACCATGTCTGCTGTGTAACTGTAGTGGTGTTACTCCCAAAAGCTCCTTTGATACTCTGCCTGGCTTTACCCCACTTAGAATAGGAGCCGTCCCATTGCTGTCGAGTTGATTCCAACTCATAGCAATCCTATAGGACAGAGTAGAACTGCCTCATAGTGTTTCCAAGGAATGCCTGGTGGATTTGAACTGCCAGCCTTTTGGTTAGCAGACATAGCACAGGGTGTTGATATTTGGCATTATTTCCTCATGGGAATTGTTTGAATAGATATCAAATGACTGCTTGTCCTGGTGTTACGGTGCTGACACAAACATCAGTTAGAGGTCTAGAGTATAATACCTTTAAAGTTCTTCTGTCCCTAAGTCTCTGAAAAATTCTTTCTTTACGTTTGAGAGCATTTAGAAAGCCCAGTTTATTTTGTACTCTTGTTTTATGTATCTTAGAAAGATGAGCCTACATAAAATTACCACAAAATAAGGTAAGACAATTATGATGGGGTGCAAAGTCATATATTTGGTAGGACATGATTTTTCAGCCAGAGCACCCAAAGGAAATGGAGTCAAAGCTCAGAGTGACCCACAAAGGGCAGTGTCTGTGGGGGGACTGCTTGCTTCTCCTCAATGGGCAGGTCGTCTAATTGACATGTAGCCATTTAATGTCACGTCAATCACCCAATGGTTGTTCTTCCTAGTTGGCCTTGATTGTGGCTCAGCACCGTGATCACGCCAATGTCATGTCTGGCATTAAGATGGCAGCCCTAGAAGAGGGCCTGAAGAAGATATTTTTAGCAGCAAAGAAAAAGAAAGGTAACCTCTTCCATCTGTGCCCAGGAGTAGATGTATTTCTGTTTCAGTCATGCGCATAGACATAGGATGTGGTTACCCCTTCAGGAGGTGAGAAATGTCAGAACTCCATTCAGTGTGCATGGTAAAGGTTAATCCCAGTCTAAGAGATGACAGAAGTAAAAGCCACATCATCTTGCATATTGTATATCCCTTTTTCCTTTCCAGATCACTTTCATATCCATTATCCCTGGGGACCTTCTCCATCCACTGGGGTATTTGTATCATGATTTTACAGGTGAGGAAGCAGACGACTAGAGATGAAGGAATCTGGTCAGATGCAGTTGGGAAATGCTGTTTATTGCATCCCGTCTTGGAGAGTCACAGCCCACACTAGCGGACAGTTGTCTGCCAAAAACCAAAAAGTTTAATTTTGTTTCCAAACCCAGTGTGTCTTCAGAGTTGGTTGAATGGCTTGACTTGTTAAAGAATCTTTACCTATTTTAATTATGTTCCTAACTTTGATCATATTCTATTTCCCCTGTACCTAGACTTACTTCCAAAGCCCAAGAGTCCTTGTGTCCAACAGAAATATTTAATATTTCCCCATTACAGTCGCTCCCCAGAATATTTTTTTGACATTGTAATCAGATATTTTGGGCAGGACTGTCCATGATTATACACATTTTGTCTACTGGAAACCACACAGTTATCTGAGAGTATAGATTATTTCCTCCTATGTACAGTTTATACCTATCAATCAATTTTTGATGAATGAAGGCATCATCATCTATTCTTTTTTTTTTTTTTTTTTAATAGCAAGTGTCCACCTTCCACGCATTGGACATGCCACAAAAGGTTTTAACTGGTATGGTACTGAGCGACTTATTCGGAAACATTTGGCTGCAAAAGGCATCCCGACTTACATGTATCCTTTTGTCATGCTGATGGTATGCTGTGCCCTAGCTCAAAAGGGAAAATGTGTTGCATTTTGTGATATCAGTATTTAATCCAAGGCCAGGCCCTCTCCTGCCACGCTTTTCACTCTGCCGCTCTTCAGTGAGACAAAAAACAAGAATCATTTTCTAAGTTGTCCATATCCAAGGAGATAAACACGTTCAAGAATTTCTGGATGCCAAAGAAAACATTCTTTGATGATTACTAGGGTGGGGAGGGAGGAAGAGGGTTATTTACTAACTAGATAGTAGACAAGATTTATCTTAGATGAAGGGAAGGACAGCACACACTACAGGGGAATTCAGCACAACTGAACTAAACCAAAGCTCAGAAGTTTCCTGAATATGACCAAACACTTTGAGGGACAGAATAGCAGGGGTAAGGGTCTGGGGACCATGCTTTCAGGGGACATATAGGCCAACTGGCATAACAAAGTTCATTAAGAAAATATTCTGCATCCTACTTTGGTGAGTGGCGTCTGGGGTCTTAAAAGCTAGCAAGTGGCCATCTAAGATGCATCGGTTTGTCCCAGCTCACCTGGAGTAAAGGAGAATGAAGAGCATCAAAGTCACAAGGAAAATATTAGCCCAAGAGACAAAGGGGCCACATAAACCAGAGACTCCATCAGCATGAGACTAGAAGAACTAGATGGTGCCCGGCTACCAACAGTGACTGCCCTGACAGGGAACACAACAGAGAGTCCCTGATGGAGCCGGGGAAGGGTGAGGTGCAGAACTCAAATTCTAGTAAAAAGACCAGACTTAATGTTCTGACTGAGACTGGAGGAACCCTGGAAGACATGGTCCCTGGACTCTGTCAACCCAGAACTAAACAATTCCCAAGGCCGACTCTTCAGACAAAGATTGGACTGGACTGTGCTTCTTAGCTCAAGTAGATACATGAGACTAAATGGGCAGCTTCTGTCTGGAGGTGAGATGAGAAGGCAGAGAGGGTTAGGAGCTGGTTGAATGGACATGGGAAATCAGGAGTGGAAAGGAGGAGTGTGCTGTCACAGTATAGGGAGAACAATTAGGGTCACATAACAATTTATGTATAAATTTTTGTATGAGAGACTAACTTGAATTGTAAACTTTCGCTTAAACTACAACAGTAAAAAATAATGTGATACAAAAAAATAAAACAGTTAAAAATTTCTGGATGCCAACAGCTACATTAAAAGTTATATGAAGAGTGATTGAACAATAGCCATTTGATAACGTTGAATCTTTTTCACATTACTACTGTATAGATTCTTCAGGCCTATAGACTAAGGACTAATTTTAAGAACTTTACTCTGTTCACTAAATAAACAATTAACTTGAACAAACAAATAAGCAGACAAACAAGAAGTGAACTGTTTGGTTCTGAACATAGTAGATGTATTCTTAAGGTGCAATATGAAATTAATTTTGACCATTAGGTCGTATCTACTTTTGCTAGACTAGTATTTTCTACTAATGACTTTCTCACTGTCTAAGTTTGTGTGGTCTAAACTATTATTGTTGTTAGGTGCCATCGAGCGGGACTCATAGCAACCCTATGTATAACAGAATGAAACACTGCCTGGTCCTGGGCCAACCTCACAATCATTGTTATGCTTGAGCCCATTGTTGGCAGCCACTGTGTCATTGCACTGACTCCACAGTCACTAGAAGAAGCTGAACTAGCCCCAAGGACAGCCAGAATGCTCCTTAGAAGCAAGGATGGTGAGACTATGTCTTATGTATTTTGGACATGTTATCAGGAGGGATCAGTCCCTGGAGAAGGACATCATGCTTGGTAAAGTAGAGGGTCACTGAAAAAGAGAAAGACCCTCAAGGAGATGGATTGACACAGTGGCTGCAGCAATGGGCTCAAGCGTAACAACAATTGTGAGGATGGCACAGGACTGGGCAGTGTTGTACACAGGGTCAATATGAGTTGGAACTGATTTGACAGCACCTAACAACAACACGGTAATCATACAGAAATCCATCTTTTTACTTAGTTATTGGAATTAATTCTTTTACTCAGTGGTGATTTTTAAGATATTTAAGTTACCTTAAAAACTTATTAGAGCAGTCATATTTCCTACTCTTGCACAATTCAAGCAGTGTCAAAAGAGTTTTGGTACATAACATAGGATAAAATGATAGCAGTAGTAAGTGCTAACAACACTGAAAGTATTTGTGATACAAAGAAAGAGCATTAAGGTGTACTACTTCTGGAGTGGTTATTTCAGTAATTAGTAAACTAGAGAACAAGTAGTTTTGATAAAGTTGATTTTAAAGTGATGAAATGTATCTTCCTTGACCATTTTTATCAGATATTACTTTCCAAGAAGCAAGGCTGCTGTCTGTCATTCACAATCTACATCTTCTTCCTCAAGATAGATGGTGTCTTATTGGCCCAGCATCAAATCCAGACTTCAGCAACCAACTAATTAGATATGACTTATCCAGAGCTATTGTACTAGAGTATTTCAAAACAGAATTAGGATCTGATAGGCCTCTGAGATACTCTGTTTTCTGAATTTGAATTTTATTGTCCTGGATGTGTTACTTTATTTCATACCTGTGATACAGGGATGCATGACTTATTTGGGAAATCCTTGCCAGGGCCCCAATTTGTATAACAGGCATAATAAAATTTCCATCTCCAACAGTTCCATTGCCTCAAACCTCCTCCCCCTCCCCTCAATCTAGTTTTCTTCCCGTCAGCCAGACTCCTTTCTTTACAGAGGAAAAGGCTGTATGAACGAAGAGAAATAGGAGAACAAGGTGGCTCTGGGAGAGGGAAGCACGTTTGGCCTATTCAAGCTTTGAGAAAGACAGGACTCTTGAGGGGCGGAGGCTGTGAAGTGAGATTCTTGATCCAGACTAATGGATCCCCTCACCTGCCCCTCTTTCCCCATTTCTCAGTATCAAGATCTGGAAGGAAACGCATTGGCCCAGAGTCTGTCATGTGACTTCAGAAAAACCAAGAGGCTCTCCTTTTCACTACCCACCAAACCCAATTCAGCTTCAAAAAATAAGGGAATTGTGAAAATCACAAAGCCAGCCCAGAAAGACTAGTGGTATTGCTGAGGGCTTGGGGCCAGGAACCACCAGAGAAAGAGTCACTGGGGAAGACTGAATAGTTTGTAGCTTTTCATGTGTCTGTGCATGAAGTCTCACTCTTGGCTGATTGTCCTTAAACAGCTGGTTTCTGTTGCTTTGAGGCCTTCAACACCTAAAGTGCTGCAGAGGACTCTTCAGAAGCCTCACCCCTGCATTCTTGATTCAAGGAACCCTGTGCACTGGGGTACTCAAAGCCAGGACCATGACCTTATAAGGAAGGTGGTGCCTTTTGCACTTGGGTTGTACTGTTCTATTTGAATCACCCTACACCTTCACTCTTCAACAAGTTAGCATCTTTGCTGCAGACCTATTAGGCCCTAAATTCATGGTTCCTTATTTTTTTCCCGCTAAAGATTTTGCATCCATTTTCACTTCTTCCTATCTACCACGCTTACCCTTAACACCACCCACCTAGGTTATTTTAATAACCTTAATTTCCTGTCATTTTTGTCTTAAGGTTCTCTTACAAGTAGAGACAGAATTAGAACTCTTGTTGTAGGGGAAAAACATCATAAAGTTTAGTAAAGCAAAAAAAGTTTTATTCAGCATATATTCAAAAGGACAAAAGTGGGAAGTGGACAAGCATGCTCCCAGAGCTAGAATGTCTACCCGAATCCAAGGAATATTACAGAATAGACAAGAATGGGAAAACGGACAAGCATGCTGCCACAGCCGTGTCTGCCCAAGTCCAAAGAACAGTTACAAAGCCATCAGTATATATTAACATTACAAATGGGCAAAACCATTGAAAGCTTAGCCTTTTCAGATTGGCTAGAAACTTGAGATCCTACATTTTGAATTGTCTTTCTTAACAACCATTGGTACAGGTTTCAGTAACGACAGTCAGGAGGGTCTTCATTGGTCCAACAAATCTCTATTCACCAAATGCTAATAGAAAAAGAGAAGAGTGGAAAGTCTTTTGTGTTCTGTTTGATTGGCTTTATGTGAAAGTTTCCCTCAAAAATATTTTCCAAGATTATCTTAGCCATTGTCTTTATACCTCAGGGCCCAGTTGATGTGTCCTTGTGAGTCCAGCTCCAGCTGGGTCACATTCTCTATGCTCAAGGAGAGGGAATAATAACTCCGATATTATTTCCTAAGTCACTCTGAAAAGGGAGAATGTAGTGAAACCTAGTCTAATGCACAGGTAAGAAGCAGCCAGGGTACAAATGGATAGGATATTAGCAAAGTGAAGTAAAAACTTGATTGGGCACTGTGTAAAAGCTGCGTGCCCTCCTTTAAAGATGCACTGACTTCTGAAAGCAGAGTGCATAGCTATGGATGTTTCTGAACACCTAAGAAAAGCAGCAGTCAGGGGACCTCACAGAAACATGACTGACCTTTTCAGGGGGACGGTTGTTTTTTGGGGAGAGATGGGCATCTTTTTCACCCTTAACTCTTGTCTACCATGCTCCAGCCACCTGTGCGTTTTCTCTGGAGGGAGGCCCTGGGGCATGAACCTCTCTCCTGGGAAGCTGGGCAAGACAACATAAAAGGACATCAGGAAACCCATGTAGCACATTCGCCCTTAAACGTGGGGCGTACTCTCAGAGGCAACCTCCTGCTTTGCCTATTGACCTCTCAGCCCTTCAGAGTCAAAAATACTGCCCTACTAAATCTCCATAAATCTTTTGTAATCCCTTCACTCTTCCCATCAAAGACGTATCAGTCTCTGGGAAGGAAAAATGAGATATGTTACCTACCTATGCTCTTTTACCCCGAGGGTTTTGTTCCATTTCTTCCACATCAAAGGCATAGTTTTGATGCCATCTAGCCCTCCACTCAGGAGGCTAAGAAGATAGGGTCAAGAAGCCAATAAAAGATTTTATTTACTGAAAAGTTTTGCGGGACAGTTCATGCTCTAATCATCATTGTAACAAAATCCTTGCTTATTGAGACAGTAAGGAACTTAGGTCTATTGAGATTTTTCTATATGTAAAACCTCATATATTTTCTTGATTTTTAATAAACTTTTCTTTACCTTGTAGCAAGCCTAAAACTTCTCTTTTATTTTTTTGCTCTATGAATCTAACCTACATGCTATCAAGTTAGTTAAACCTCTTCAAGTGTAGCTTGAGTCAGCCATTTTAAAGCCCCAAACAATCTCCAGGCCAGTAATTTTCTGTGTTTTACTATCTACTAAAAGTGAAGTAGAAATTCACTTTAGCATTACTCCTTCCACCATAGTATTGCCCTAATTTACATCCTTGTTTCCCAAAAGACATTTCTTTATTTTCTCACTTCGGCCTTTTCCTGGGCTGCTTTTCTCTTCTCAACCCTCTCCCCCACCTATACCTCTCTCTTGTCACCTATCAAATCTGGTCCTCTTTAAGAGTCCAAGAAAGGCGTTTCTTACATTCTCACAAAAATATAATTGGGTTCATGGCACATATTTTGTTGCGTCTCATATTTGTTAGTATATTTACTTAACCCTTGTGTAGATACCGAGGCCTTTGAGGAAGAGGTTATTTTTCATTTACTTTTCATATCACACAAATCAATTAGTAGGCACTTAAATATTTATTGAATTGAAATGATGTGGGAATAACTGACTAGCAATTTAGGAATAGCATTAGACTTCCACCATATGTGGTAGTAAAACTCCAGATGGCTTAAGTATTTAAATATAAACTCCGAGAATACAGAAAGAAATGTCATTTTTGTGATGTCTGACTAGCAACTATCCTTTGAAGCTTCTCCTTATGTCTCATTAAAATACCAGTAGCATTAAACCACACTGAAAATAGACAACCAGCCAGCCAAATGCAAGAATTTGAGAGGAAATGATACTAGTTATAAGGTAGAGTTGAACTGAGATTCATTTTAGGAAACAAAGATTATTTAAAAATCTAGAACATTCAACAGCCAGAAAATGAGCAGCCATTTCTCTATACCCCTGAAGTTCCACTCTGAGGTTGTCCCATATCTCTGCCTATCCTCTTCACTTCTGCTGACAAAAAGTCCAGTTCCCCCATCTCTGCTTTGAACTCTGTATCCTCCAGCCTTCTCAGGAATGTTATTCTATCAAGTTACTCCTTCACTTTTGTATTTCTTTCTTTAAATTGGAACCTTCCCATTGACTTATAAACAAGGTAAATTCTCTTCCATTAAAAAAAAAAGAAAACGCATTCAATTCCTCATTCCCTTCCTTGAGACAGCCAAACCTCAAAATAGTTGTTAATAATCACTATATTCATTTCTTCACCTCCCACTCCTTAATCCACTCCATTCTGACTTTCTGCACTATCTCTCCACCAAGAGAGTTCATTTTCTGAATACCAATATCCTCCAAGTCACCAAATCCATAGGACATTTTTTAATTCTCATCTTGATCTCTCAGCAGAGTTCAACACTGTCAACCACTTCCCACTTTTTGAAACACTCTTGCCTTGGCTTCTCTGACAAGATACTTTTCTATGACAATATAATCTCAAGGAGTTTTATCTTCTATGGTCTTTGTATAGTTTTTTTCCCCCCCTTTCTGTCCCACAATCATCTTTTTATATAACTATTAAACGTTGGATTTTTTTAAGGCTCATTCCTAGGTTCCCCCTCCTCCTCACATTCTGAATTCTCTCTCAAGGTACTTCATCCATTTATAAATGTGTGAGTCATCTCCTCATATCTCTAGCCCTGTTGTCTCCTCTAAACTTCAGGCCTATCGGCCTATAAACTCAGCTGCCTACTTGACATTTCTTCTGGATATTTCAAAGGCACCTCAAATTTACATTCCCCAAATTAAATCAGGGCCCTGTGGCACAGTGGTTGAGTGTTTGGCTGCCAACCAAAAGGTCAGCAGTTTGAATCTACCAGCTGCTCCTTGGAAACCCTATGGGGCAGTTCAACTCTGACCTATAGGGTTGCTGTGAGCTGGAATTGACCACAATGGGTTTGGTTTTTTGGTTTTTTAAAATTGAATCAGTGATTAATTCCTTCTCAGTCTCCCAAGCAAAATAAATATACCCATTCATTTATGCAAGCCCACAATGTAAGAGTAAGCTTTAATATTTCTATCATTCCCCGTACATTCAGTCTATCTTCAAGCTCCAGCAATTTTACTTTCTAAGTATCTCTTGAATTCATCCACTTTTCTCCATCTTCACCATCACCTTGGTGTAAGCTACCATTATATTTCACCTGGACAGCCATGAGAACCTCCTCTCTCCCTGTTTTGACTTTAACTTCCCTCAAAACCTGTTCTCTAGATTGCAGCCAGAGTAGTCTTTTTGAAATAAAGTCTGCTCATGAAACCTTCAATGGCTCCTCATTGCGCTTAGGATCAAGACCAAAATTCTTAACATGACTTTTATTTCTGCATCTGTCAACTGCCAAGTTCCAAACATTGTGGACTGAAAATAGCACACCCTAGTTCCTGCCAGGATGTCAAATTAGCATCGGCTCCTCCCTCCAAAATCAACCCTGGAGAAACTAAAAATGGAAGCATCTTGAAACCAGGAAATAATCACACAGACATGAAAAATCCCTGGGGAAATGGAAAGTGTTTTGAACTGGTAGGTGGGAGTAGTTGGTGGCTGGAGTGGCTGTGGGGAACTGTTTTAAGAAGAGCTGTTCTAATCATGCCTCTCCTCTACTTTCCCTTAGATCCATTATTTCTTGCCACCTCCCTGCAGAGATTGGAGGCAATAGCCCAGATAGGTCATAGGAGTAAAATCAGGACTAGAACAGGAAAAAGAATCTACAGTAAGTACAATAGATATGCTAAAAATAAACTAATGGTAAATATCACCAATATGAAACTAGAATTATAAAAAAAAGAATTACAGTACCCCAAAATGCTTCCTAGAACTAAAAACATGTTATATTGAACTAAAAAAAATTACAATACATGAATTTTAGTCCCTGGGAGAAAGACCTAGCCATCTGTTCCTGTAAAGATTACAGCCTAGAAAATCCTATGGGGCAGTTCTACTGTGTCGCTATGAGTGGAAAATCGACTTGATGGCACCTAAGAAAAACAAGTACAGGGTAGGATAGGATAGGATGGCCTGGAAGTTCAAGTGGAATAAATATCCTAAAGCTCAGAAGAAAAATATTAAAGGATGGCATCATGAAAAGAAAAAAATAAATAAATTGGGGATAGCCTCAGGAAGTCTAATATGAAGATAATGAGTTCCAAAAAGAGGAATAAGAATGGAAGGTAATACATCACTAAGTAATGATAGGACAAAATATCCTGGGCTAAATAATGTGTTGATTGTGTAAGTTTAAATTGCTCTCTGAGTACTAGCCATGATTGATTTAAAAGATATTTAGGCATATTCTAGTCAAATTCTTGAACTCCAGGATTAAAGATAAATCTTATTTAACCATCAAAGAGAAAAATCAAGTTATTCTCACTGTAAAAAGAATGAGACTTGTATCAGACTTCTCATCTGCACCACTGGAAACTAGAGGGCAGTGTAACAGCACTGGCAGACAAATAAAGAGGACTGTGACCTAAAATCTGATACTCAGCCAAGGTATCATTTACTTATCAGGGTGAAAGAAAGATATTTGAAAATATGCAGGATTCCAAGATCACATCACCACATAACATTTAATGAAAATGCTTAAGGAAGAACTCTAAATTAAAGAGCAAATGAATTAAACAGATCTCGTGATAGAGTATGATGAAGATAAAGAGGGTGAAAAAGTGTACAAGTTTTGTTACCTCTCTCCCCCTCCTTCTTCACCCACTACATAGACATATGTTTAAATCTAAATGGATTGTCATAGTGTCTGGGGATGTGCAATATAAGTGCTAAATGAGGACACTTGAAATAAGAGACATTTTGCAAGGGAAATTCTGAAATTACTCTAGCACAAAAGAATCCTAAACTATCACAGAAAAACCTAGAGGCTGGGGAGAGGTGGCAGAGGTGGAAGGAGTGAAGAAAGTGGCAATGAAAGTA
Organism: Dugong dugon; assembly: GCA_030035585.1. Taxonomy (NCBI): domain Eukaryota; kingdom Metazoa; phylum Chordata; class Mammalia; order Sirenia; family Dugongidae; genus Dugong; species Dugong dugon. Next base: position 163,303,558 of record CM057462.1, read on the forward strand.
TTCTGTCTCGTTTTATTTGTGGGTGGGATAGGGAAACAGTGGGGAATAGAACATTTTAGTCAGGGATATAGTTGGTTTCTTCTTTGTGTATAAGAGTAGAAGATTATTAGTGCTGGAAAGAGTGTAACCATTAATTGAATTGAAAAGAACAAAAAGCTCTCAAATTAGCATGAGACAAAAGTGAATAAATTGTAGTTTGATAAAACTGACTAATGTAATGGAAAGGGAAAGAAGAAAAAACAAATTAACTAAAGCCCCAAATCCATTGCCGTTGATTGGATTCTGACTCATAGTGACCCTATAGGACAGAGTAGAATGGCCCATAGTGTTCCAAAGGTTGTCATCTTTACGGAAGCAGACTGTCACAACTTTCTCCTGTGGAGTGCCTGGTGGGTTTGAACCACTGACCTTTCAGTTGGCAGCTGAGCACTTAACCACTGCACCACTATTAAATATAAGAGTAAGATAATATAACCAACTATATCAGCCACTACATTAAATAAGAATGGACTGAAATTTCATTAAAAGACAGAGAATGTCAGCTAGGGTTTTAAAAAATGCAGAAACCCTTCTTAAAACATTGTTTTAAAGAAATGTTGAAATTAAAGGTATGGACAAAGAGATACATAGGAGTAAAGTACTATAATGAGACAAAATGGAATTTAAGGTTAAAACAATCAAATGAGATAAAAGTAAAATGCACACTTTATGAAGAAAATAAGACATAAATCAGCTTATACCAAAAAACACAGCATCTAAATATATAAAGCAGAAACCTAATAGAAATCCAAGGAAAATTCGATAAAAATACAATTGTAGAGCAAAACAACAAAATAAACTTTTTAGAATCAGCTATAGCTAGTGAACAAAGAAGTAAGGACTTGGAGAAATTGAGTAATGATCAATGAATTTTGTTTATTAGATAATATATAAGAAATAGATTACCTCAAAAAAAGAATATACTTGCTTTTCATATGCCTGTGAGACATGATTCACAAAAATTGATCATGTAATTGTCCCCAGAGACAGCCCTAAACTTAAAAAGAGGAAAAGGTGGAAGAAGAAAGACAAAGAAAAAGAAAATATTTGTTTTACAGGCCATCTTTTCTAATCATAATCCCATAGAATTAGAAATTATAAAAAAATGAAATGATGAAAAACTATTAAATACATGAAAATTCAGAAACACACTCCCAGATAATATTTGAATCAAAAAGAATAGCAGAGACTTTCTGGAAGATGAAAGTATGAGCAGTTCCACATTCCCAGCCACCACAGGATCACCAAGGGAAACAACCAGAGATTGATAGAATCAACTTTGTAAGAACTCTAAAAAGCATTAGAGGGTTGCAGCAACTAAGTAAATGCTGGATCAAGAAAAAGACAACTTTTAAATGGTTAGAAAGCTTTGTTTTTCTACTTGCCTATGCCCCTCCCCCTCATTCATGTGATGGCTTGGCCATTTTAAAGTGGTGGCAGCAGCAGACCTTGAGAGTAGGCCTGATCTCTGGCTCTGAAGAGAGCAGAGCAGACTTTACTAGTGGGTCATTGTGGGTATCTTTTCAGGCTAGTCTGGGACCTGTCTGCCAGAAGGACTGAAGCAGAGCACACCTCTTGATGTGGCTTGTCTCAGAGCTGGTGCAGGCTGGAGGGCATGGTGGGCAATGCCCAAAGACCATGACCTTCCATTTCCACCTGGGCTGAACAGTGCAATTGCAGCATACAATTTATGCCTAAGGGCTGAAGGAGAAGATTGAGTGAGAGGTTTTTTTAGGAAATTATGGCTTTCAAAAGCACCAGGTATATTGGAAGATTTAGAAAGCCACACACATGTTTAGGGCAAAACACAAGCACAGAAAATACCTAAGAAGACCTGACATTTTCACCTTGGGTTTATCCTTAAGCTTACTGTAAGTCAGCCTAAGTGTTGAAGGAGAATCCCAGCACAAAGCCAATTTTCAAACACTAAGAGATTTGGTGTTTTTGTTTGTGTATGTGCTTGTTTTCCCACTGGAATAAAAGGAAATGTCTTTTGAAACACTAGGTAGGCATGGGCTAGGGAAGAGAGTCCTTGGTGTCCACGCACATCCAGGGGGGCAGTTTTCGTAAAAATAGGGAAGGTCACTGCACCGAGGAACTACTATAGCCTTCAACAATTAAAAAAAAAAAAAAAGCAACCCTGGGAAAGGGGAAGAATTTGAGTTCCAGAGTTACATTATAGTATTCAAATGTCTCACTTTCAACAAAAAAATCACCAGACATACAAATAAACAGGAAAGGATGGCGCAATCAAAAGTACAAAACAAAGTAACAAAAAATCATCCTTGTGTAAGCCCAAATATTGGACAGACCAGAAAACTTTAAAACAGCAGTATTGAGTATGTTCAAAGGCAAAAGGAAAAGATGGACAAAGAATTAAAGCAAATCAGGAAAATGATTCATGAATAAAGCAAGAATATCAGCAAAGAGATAGAAACTATAAAAAGAATTCAAACAGAAATACTGGGCTTGAAAAATATAACTGAAATGAAAAATCCATTGGAGAGGCTCAACAACAGATTTGAGCTGGCAAAAGAGACAACTTGAAGATATGACAGTTGAAATTACCAAATCTGAGGAACTGTGATGGTTAATTTTACATGTCAGCTTGGCTAGGTTGGGGTTCCCAGTGGTTAGGCCAAAAACTAGTCTATTTGCAGTTCCATAATACAATGTAATTAATTTACATAATGTAATATAATCAATCAACCAGTTGAATAGGGAGTTTCCTTAAGGTATGTTCTGCCTCCAGACTCTAAATAGATATTTTGGCAGAATCTCTCTCTGTCTTCACTCTGCATGCTTTCCATCACCTATGGATCTTAGGACACAAGCCTGCAGGAGTCTCCAGCCTGTAGCCTGACCTGCATGCAGTAATTCTTCTAAAACTACCATCCATCCATGGACTTACAGAATGCCTTATCTACCATTATGGTAGTCCACACAGCATTGTCTCTGATCAAGGAACTCACTTCACAGTAAATGAAGTGTGGTAATGGGCCCATGCTCATGGAATTCATCAGTCTTACCATGTTTTCCGTCATTCTGAAGCAGCTGGCTTGGCAGAATGGTGGAATGGCCTTTTGAAGACTTAATTATGGTGCCAGGTAGATGGCAATAACTAGCAGGGAAGAGGCAATGTTCTCCAGGAAACTGTATATTCTCTAAACCAGTGTCCAATATATGGTGCTGTTTCTCCCACAGCCAGGATTCACAGGTCCAGGAATCAAGTGGTGGAAATGAATGTGACACCACTCACTATTACCCCTAGTGACTTGCTTGCAAAAATTTTGCTTCCTATCCCTGCTACCCAATGTTCTGCTGTTTTACAGGTTCCAAACAGAGGAATGCTACCACCTGGAGACTCAGCAATGGTTCCTTTGAACTGGAATTTAAGAGTGCCATCCACGCACACATACATACAGAGCAGTGGTGATTCAGTGGTAGAATTCTTGCCTTCCATGCAGGAGACATTGGTTTGATTCCCAGCCAATGCACCACCCATCTGTCAGTGGAGGCTTGAGTGTTGCTATGATGCTGAACAGGTTTCAGCAGAGCTTACAGACTAAGATGGACTAGGAAGAAAGGCCTAGTGATCTACTTCCAAAAATCAGCCAATGAAAAATGCTATCGATCACAACAGTCCAATCCACAAATGATCATGGGGTTGTCACAGGACTGGGCAGTGTTTCATTCCATTGTGCACAGGGTTGCCATGAGTCGGGGGCTGATTTGATGGCACCTAACAACATCATACATATGTAAGAAAATAAAATCTTTTTTTTTTTTCTCTCTCTTATCCCATTACTTATCATAAAATGTAAGATGTAAAAGGGGTTAGTGTGTTTTGGGTTGTACATGTGTTAGTTGTATCAGGTAGAAGTATGTATGATTTAGGCAGATGTATGTGGGTGCTAAGTTGACAAGGGGTAGACTGTGATGGTTAATTTTATGTGTCAACTTAGCTAGGCTATGGTTCCAGGTTGTTTGGTCAAACACTAGTCTAGTTAACCTGTTGCCGTTGAGTCGATTCTGATTCATAATGACTCTACAGGACAGAATAGAACTGCCCCGTGAGGTTTCCAAGGTCTGGCTGGAGGACTCAAACTGCTGATCTTTTGGTTAGCAGCCAAATTCTTAACCACAGAACCACCAGTGCTCCCTAGTCTAGTTGCTGTACCATAATGCAATCTAATATAATGTAACGACTTTCCATAATGCAATTAATGTAATGTAATCTATCAATCAGTTGAAAAAGGAGTTTCCTTAAGTTGTGTTCTGCCTCCAGACTATAAATAGATATTTTGGCAGAACTCTCTTTCTCCTGACTCTGCACTTTTTCCATTGCTTGACATATGGATCTTGGGATGCATGTCTGCCACTGACCTATAGATTTTGGACTTACCAGCCCCCAACAATCACATGAGCTGGTAGGAGTCACCATCCTGTTGCCTGGCCTACAGAATTTGGACTTGTCAACCTCCACAATCACATGAATCAATTCTTAGATGTAACTATCTCTCTCTATATATATATGTGTGTGTGTGTGTGTGTGTGTGTGTGTGTGTGTGTGTGTGTGTGTGTGTAACTGATTCTATTTCTCTAGAGAACTCAGACTAAGACAGTAGCAAAAAGAAAAAAAGAATGAAGAAAATGAACAGAGCCTAAGAGATCTGTGGGACACTATCAAGAGAACCAGCACAGGCATAACGGGAGTCCCAGAAGGAGATGAGACCGGGAAAGGGATAGAAAAAATATTTGAAGAAATAATGGTAGAAAACTACAAATTTGATGAAGGTGATGAGTCTACACATACAAGAAGCTCAATGAACTTCAAACTTCAAGTAGGATAAATCCAAAGAGACCCACACAGAGACACATTATAATCAGCCTTGAAAACGAAAGATAAAGAGAGTATCTTGGAAGCAGAAAGACAAAAGTGAAACATCGTATAAAAGGCACAATTGATTAAGTACTAAATTCTCCTCAGAAATCATGGAGGCCAGGAGGCAGTGGGACGACATATTTAAAGTACAGAAAGAAAAGAGCTGTCAACCAAGAATTCTGTATCTGGCAAAACTTTCCTTCATATATGAGGGTGAAATTAAGACCTCAGATACACAAGAACTGAGGGTGTTCTTCACAACTAGACCTGCCCTACCAGAACTGCTAAAAGGAGGCCTATAGATTGAAAGAAAAGGACACTAGGCAGTAACTCAAGCTGCATCATGAAACAAACAATCATTGGTAAAGGTAATTTCATGGGCAAATATTGAGGCCAATCTTATGGTATTTTTGTGTGTGTTATTGGGCACATAATGTAAAAAGATGTACTTTGTGATAACAGCAACATAAAGGAGGGAAGGAGCAGTATAGTAATAGGATTTTTGCATATTATTGAACTTAAGTGGGCATCAGTTTTACTAAGTTGCTATAAATTTAGAATGTTAAATATATTCCCTATAGTAAGTACAAGGAAAATATCTTTTTTTTTTTTTTGCACAAATTATAAAGATGTTTAATCATCTCACATAATGAGAAGACAGACATAGTCTTTTCATGACAGTTTCAAGTGTCTCGGCACAATGACTAAGAACCTAGGCTGTTTCAAGTATTTTCAATAATTCAATTGATTATTGATGGCCCTGGTCTGGATTTTATGTGATTTTTTTCTTTTTTCTTTTTTTTTTTATTGTACTTCAGGTGAAGGCTTACAGAACAAATAGTTTCTCATGAAACAGTAGTACACATGTTGTTTTATGACATTGGTTAACAACCCCACAACATATCAACCCTCTAAATTCTCAACCTTTTTTTTTGGTGAAAATACACATAGCCAAAGATACACCATTTCAAAAATTTCTACATGCACAGTTCAGTGACATCGACTATGCTCTTCTAATTGTGCTATTATTCTCCCTTAAGATGAAGGCTTACAGAACAAAATAGTTTCTCATTTAACAGTTACTACAAATGTTGCCCTATGACAATGGTTAACAATCTCACAACACATCAACAATATCCTTACTCAATCTTGGGTTCACTATCACCAGCTTCCTTGTCCCTTTCTGCCTTCTGGCCCTTGTCACTGGACTCCTGTATCTCGTTAGTCTCATTTGGTTTCACGGGGCTGTCCACTTCCAGGCTGAACAGTGAACCTCAGAGGTAACTTCACCATTGAGCTAAAAGGGTGCATGGGGGCCATACTCTCGAGGTTTCTTCAGTCTCCTTTAGGCCAGTAAATCTGGTCTTTTTTTTTGTGTGTGAGTTAGAATTATGCTCTACATCCTTCTCTAGCTCTGTCCAGAACCCTCTGTTGTGATCCTGGTCAGAGCAGTCAATGGTGGTAGCCGGGCACCATCTAGCTGTACTGGACTCAGTCCAGTGGAGGCCTTGGTAGCTTGGGAGAATTAGTACTTCGGACTAATCTTTTTCTTGTATCCTGTTCTCTTCATTCTCCCTTGCTCCTGAAGTGATGAGACCAGTGGAGTATCTTAGATGGCCGCTCACAGGCTTTTAAGACCCCAGACACTACTCACCAAGGTAGAATGTAGTGCATTGTCTTTATAAGCTGTGTCATGCCAACGGAGCTAGATGCTCCCGGAGACCATGTTCCCCACAGCCCTCCGCCCAGCAATTCAGCCCCTCAGGGAGTTTGGATGTGTCTATGGGGCTTCCATGACCTGTCCTACAAGGAAAATATCTTAAAAATAGACACAAAAAAGAGAGGAGAAGGAAATCAAAATGGTTGACTACAGAAAACCAATTGAACACAAAATAGGGCAGTATTGGAGGAAATTAAGGACAAAAAACTACAAGACACACGCATAGACACACACACAAAGCAAATAGCAAAAAGTCCTTCCTTATTGGTCATTACTTTAAATGTAAATGGATCAAACTCTCCTATCAAAGGCCAAGGTTAAGAGAACAGATAAAAAAACAAAAGCAAACAAACAAAAAAGCCATGATCCATCTATATGCTGTCTACAAGAGACACACTTTAAACCTAAAGACACAAATAGATTAAAATTGAAGGATAGAAAAAAAATGCCATGCAAATAGTAACCAAAAGAGTTGGTATGGCTGTACTAATGTCAGCAAAATAGGCTTTAAGTCAAAATCTGTTACAAGAGAAGAAGGGCATTGCATAGTGATAAAAGGGTCAATTTCTCAAAAAGATACAATTATAAATATTTGTGCACCTAACATCAGAGCCCCCAAATAATGACAGAATTAAATGAAGAAATAGACAGTTCTACAATAATCGTTGGAGGTTTTCCAGAATCAATAATGGATTGAATAGCTAGACAGAAGATCAGTAAAGAAATAAAGAACTTGAACAACACTATAAACCAACTAGCCTTAACAACATATATAACACTCTACCCAATAGCAATTCAATAGTACCCAAGGGTGAGAAGAAAAGACATCCTGTAAGATTGGATAAACCAAAAAGCAAGACAACTATATTTTGTGAACAAGAAACCCACCAGAAATATAAAGACATAGGTTAAAACTAAAATGATGGAAAATATATTCCACTAAAACATTGGGCATAATAAATTTTGAATGACTACATTAGTATCATACAGAGTAGACTTCAGACCAAGGAATCTTAGCAGGGGCAAAGAGGGACATTTAAAAATGAAAGGGGCCAATTCATCAAGACTCCATAAAAATTCTAAATGTATTTGCATCCAATGACAGAGTGTAAAACTACATGACGCAAATACTGAGATAACTTATAGGCGATAACTGAGATTTCAACACTTCTTCTCTGCAGTTTTGGAACAAGTAGAAAAAAGTAACTATATAGTAGACATGAAGAGCACTGCCATAAAACTTGACCTGATTATGTTTATAGAACATGCTACCCAATAATAACACAACATTTTCTTTTAAAGTGAACATGGAACATTCAATAATATAGATCGTATTCTGTGTCATAAAATACCCCAATGTGAGCTCCAGATAAGTAAAGCATTATTGATGAAGAACAAAGTGGGAGGCCTCACACTACCTGATCTTAGAACCTACTATACAGCCACAGTAGTCAAAACAGCCTGGTACTGGTACGACAGACAAATACATCAATGGAAGATAATTGAGAACCCAGACGTAATATCCATCCTTCAGCAGCTGATGTTTGACAAAGGGCAAAGTCTGTTAAATAGGGGAAAGATAGTCTCTTTAACAAATGGTGCTGGCATAACTGGGTGTCAGTCTGTAAAAAAATGAAACAAGATTCATACCTCACACCATACACAAAAACTAACTCAACATAGATCAAAGACCTAAATATAAAATCTAAAATGATACAGATCATGGAAGAAAAAATAGTGACAATACTAGGGACCCTAATACATGGCATAAATAGTATATAAACCATAATTAACAATGCACAAACACCAGAAGAGAAACTGGATAACCGGGAGATCCTAAAAACTAAACACTTATGCTCATCAGAAGACTTCATCAAAAGAGTAAAAAGACAACCTACATACTGGGAAAAAATTTTTTGGCTATGACAAATCCGATCAGCATTTAATCTCTAAAATCTACAAGGTACTGCAAAACGTCAACAACAAAAAGACAAATAACCCAATTAAAAAATGGGCAAAGGATATGAACAGGCACTTTACCAAAGAACATATTCAGGCAGCTAATAGACACATGAAGAAATGCTCACAATCATTAGCCATTAGAGAAATGCAGATCAAAACTACAATGAGATAGCATCTCACCCCAACAAGGCTAGCATTAATCCAAAAAACACAAAGTAATAAATGCTGGAGAGGTTGTAGAGAGACTGGAACACTTACACACTGTTGGTGGGAATGTAAAATGGTACAACCACTTTGGAAATCGATTTGGCCCTTCCTTAAAAATCTAGAAATAGAGTCCCGGCAAAATGGCGCTCTAGGCAGAAGCACCACGCCATCCCTCCACAGCAAAGATCTGAAAAACTAAGCCATACAGAGAATACAACAATCCTGAAACCCTAAAACATCAAATGAAGAGATAAAGAACTCAGCCAAGCACCAAATGGAGTGAGAAAACTGACAGAGAACGGAGAGCGAGGAGAGATTCATGCAGAGGTCCCCTACCAGCTAACGCAGTGCGGATCCACCATCTTGGACTGCTGTCAGAGACCAGCAAACGGGTACGAGAAAGCAGCCTCACGGAGCATCCAGCGGGAGACAAAACAGCCGGTAATTTGCGGTGTGCGCTTTCCCACCCCCCACCTCTCTTTGCCCCGGCTCGGCCTCCTCTGCTTCCCGCAGCCACAGTCTCTTGACTGGGAGGAGCCAGCTGCTTGGATTCCACATCCCCAGGCAGGCCGCTCTCTGGGTGCCATTTGTTGGCTGCTAGTGTTGCTTTTTTTTTTCTCCTGCTTCTTTTGATTTCTCGCTTGCCTCTCGCTGCCTCCCCCTTCTTTCACTCAAGTGTCTGGCTCTGTGCGCCATCTTTGCTTCTTCCTGGGTGGCTCCAGGGCGCCGGCGATTTGTGGTGTGCGCTTTCCCACTCTCCACCCTTCTTCACCCACGCTCAGCCTCCTCTGATTCCTGCGGATGCAGTCTCTTGTCTGGGGGCACCGGCCCGTACTGGCTGGCTCTCTGGGTGCCATTTGTTGGCTGCTGTTGTTGTTGTTGTTTCTGCTTCTTTGGATTTCTTGCTTGCCTCTCGCTGCCTCCCCCTCCTTTCGCTTGAGTGCCTGGCTCCGTGCGCCATCTTTGCTTTTTTCTGAGGGGCTGTGGAGCTCCATTTGAGTGAAGAGCTGCTTCCCAGTATGGGCTACCACGGTGGGATCCTGGGGCTTTTGTTTGTTTTGAATTGTTTGTTTGTTTTCTTTTCCTTTTCTTGAGTTGGGAGCCCTTTCTGGCCAGGCGGAGCTGCGTGGCAAGGAACTCCCCTTCGGCTTCCACAGACGTGCGGAGGGATCCCTGGGACATTTCTTTTTTCGCTGTTTTTTTTTTTTTTCTGTTTTTTTTGGGGGGGTTTTCTTGTTCTTTGTTTTTTGTTTGTTTTTTTTTTTGATTTGTTGTTTTCTTTTCCCTTTTTTCCCTTTTTGTCTTTCTTCATTGCTCAGTTTCTCGTCTCTTATATCTTACTTCTCTTTCTGAGAAGTATTGTAAGCCTCTGCGCCTTCTGGCCAGGCTGTGCTGTGACACCTGAGAGTGACTTTGCCAAACCTCATAGCTGCATCGGTGGGATCCCTGGGAACTTTGCGGTTCTTTAACCTTTCTGATTTTTATTTGTTCATTCTTTTCTTCCTCTTCCCCTTTCTGTTTTTCTCCATTTCATAGTCTCTCATCTCTCCATTCCAACAGCAAGCTCCCTTAGCACTCTTTTTTGTTTATTTGTATGTTTTTTGGCTCCTCTTCCTCTCTACTCTCTCCCATATCCAGCTTAGCTCCACACATAACCATCTCCCCACTGCATCCTGCCTACCTGCACCGTGCGCTTGACATCACACCACCAAGCAGTACAGGCACAGCCTACTGGAACCTGCCCAGCACTGATTACCGACCCGCCCTGGTGGCTGTGGTGAGTGCCACAAACAACCTGTCCCAGTGGCTCCGTTTCAGCTAGACCTGCCCTGCTGTATAATATCTGAGTGACTGAACCTGCCAGTAGGAGAAGGAGGTGAAAAGTACTGAGTGCACAGACGAGCAAACAACAAAGAGCACGCAGTCCGCCTGCTCAGACATAGTCAAATTTTTTTTTTAAAGAGGGATGAAACAAACAAATCTACAATCAATCAACGAGAGAAATAACTACTGAATGCCCCCAAAAGAGCAGACAATATCAAAACATTTACAAAAACAGGACAGGATGGTTCCAGTAGGCGTCCAAATTAAAACACCAGATGACTCTCCTGTGGAAGAAAATGCACTAGAAGTACCTGATAGGGAATTCAAATCTTTAATACTCAGAATTTTCCAAGAGCTGAGGCAAAAAGCTGACAAACATGAGGAAAAAATAGACAAATTCATGGAAAATACAGACAAAAAATTGGAAGAATTCAGGAAGATGATGCAGGAACAAAATGCCAAAATAAATTCACAACTAGAAATTATACAAGGACAACAGTTAGAAATCCAAAAGATAAACAACAAGATTCCTGAAATGGATGATGTCATAGAAGGGCTGAGAAGCACATTTGAAACCATGGAAGACAGGATCAGTAGAACTGAAGACAAACACTTGGATACAACTCTGTTTCGGGAAAACTCAGAAAAAAGAACAAAGAAAAATGAAGAGACCCTGAGAGTTATGTGGGACACAATTAAAAGCAAAAATTTATGAGTGATTGGCATTCCAGAACAGGGGGAGAAAACGGAAAACACGGAGAGGATCATTAAGGAACTGCTGACAGAAAACTTCCCCAATATCATGAAAGATGTAAAGCTGGCCATCCAAGAAGCTCAATGAACCCTATATAGAAGAGACCCCAAAAGAAAATCACCAAGGCATATCATATTCACACTCGCCAAAACAAAGACAAAGAATCCTGAGAGCAGCTCGTGAAAAACAAGAAGTCACATACAGAGGAGAAACAATAAGACTAAGCTCAGATTATTCGGCAGAAACCATGCAGGCAAGAAGGCAGTGGGATGACATATATAAAATCCTGAAAGAAAAAAATTGTCAGCCAAGAATAATATATCCTGCAAAACTCTCGTTCAAATTTGATGGTGAAATTAGGTCATTTCCAGATAAACAGAAACCAAGGGAATATGTAAAACTCAAACCAAACTTATAAGAATTATTAAAGGGAGTTCTTCTATCTGAGGACAAACAGCTTCAGCCCTCAGGCAGGACCTAGAACGCAGGATCGTACGAGCCAGATACCAATCTAGGAAATGAACCCTCGAGGACTATCCAAAACCAAAAGAAATACAACAGGGAATCAGAGCAGTTAATCGATGGATGACAACAACATCAAAACAGTGAAAGAGGGAATAAACGGCAAAGGTATAGAACCTTCTAATGGAGAAGAAGGCAAGGTGATACCAAGTAAGGGTAGACTGCTTCAAACTTAGAAAGATAAGGGTAAAATTCATGGTAATCACAAAGAAAGTTAACAAACCAACTCATAAAAATAAAGATGAAAAACAAAGTCTCAGCAAAAACAAAACCTACAAAAACAAAAGAAATGAAAAAAAAAATCCACAAACAAATGAAACTCAGCACAAGAGAGTAAGAAGAACAAAGAAAACTTCAGCACGACAAAAAAAAGCACTACAAAATGGCAGCAACAAACTCACATCTATCAATAATTACACTGAATGTAAATGGCCTCAATGCACCCATAAAGAGATGGAGAGTCACAGAATGCATAAGAAAACAGGATCCATCAATATGCTGTCTACAAGAGACACACCTTAGAAACAAAGATGTGAATTTATTAAAAGTCAAAGGTTGGAAAAAAATATGTCAAGCTAACAACTACCAAAAAGAGCAGGAGTGGCAATTCTAATCTCAGATAAAATACACTTTAAAACAAAATCTACCATAAAAGACAAAGAAGGACACTATATAATGATTAAGGAGACGACCCATCATGAAGACATAACCATAATAAACATCTACGCACCCAATGATAGGGCTCCAAAATACATAAAACAAACTCTAACAACACTGAAAAGAGAAATTGACAGTTCCACAATAATAGTAGGAGACTTCAACACACCACTCTCAGTAAAGGACAGAACAACTAAGAAGAAACTCAGCAAAGATACAGAAAACCTAAAGGGCACAATCAGCCAACTTGACCTCATAGACATATACAGAACACTCCATCCAACAGCTGCAAAGTACACATTCTTTTTCAATGCACATGGAATGTTCTCCAGAATAGACCACATCTTAAGCCACAGAGCAATCCTCCACAAGATCCAAAACGTTGAGATAATTCAAAGTATCTTCTCTGACCACAACGCCATCAAGGTAGAAATTAACACTAGAAAGAGCAAGGAAAAGAAATCAACTACATGGAAACTGAATAATACCCTGCTTACACATCACTGGGTAATAGAAGAAATCAGAGATGGAATCAAAGAATTCCTAGAATCAAATGAGAATGAAAACACATCATACCAAAACCTTTGGGACACAGCAAAGGCAGTCCTCAGAGGACAATTTATAGCAATAGATGCACATATCAAAAAAGAAGAAAGAGACAAAATCAACACATTAACTACAGAACTCAAACAAATAGAAAGAGAAAAGCAAAAAAAAAAAAAAAAAAAAAAAGCCCACAACCACCAGAAGAAAGGAAATAGTAAAGATCAGAGCAGAAATAAATGAAATAGAGAAAAGAAAAACAATAGAAAGAATCAACAAAACCAAAAGTTGGTTCTTTGAAAGAATCAACAAGATCGACAAACCACTGGCCAGACTGACGAAAGAAAAACAGGAGAGGACACAAATAACCCAAATAAGAAATGAAATGGGGGACGTTACAACAGACCCAACTGAAATGAAAAGGATTATAACAGAATATTATGAAAAACTATACTCCAACAAATTTGAAAACCTAGAGGAAAGGGATAAATTTCTAGAAACACACGACCTACTCAAACTACAACAAAGTGATGTTGAAAATCTGAACAGACCCACAACAAGAGAAGAGACTGAAAAGGTAATATAAAAAACTCCCAAGCAATAAAAGCCCTGGCCCAGATGGCTTCACTGGAGAATTCTACAAAACATTTACAGAAGAGCTTGTACCAGTTCCACTCAAGCTATTTCAGAGCATAGAAGAGAAAGGAACACTTCCAAATTCATTCTATGAAGCCAGCATAACGCTGATACCAAAACCAGGCAAAGACGTCACAAAAAAAGAAAATTACAGACCAATATCTCTCATGAATATAGATGCAAAAATTCTGAACAAAATTCTAGCCAATAGAATTCAGCATCATATCAAAAAAATAATACACCACGACCAAGTAGGATTCATACCAGGTATGCAAGGATGGTTCAACACTAGAAAATCCATCAACGTAATCCACCACATAAATATGAGGAAAGAAAAGAATCACATGATCATCTCAATTGACGCAGAAAAGGCATTTGACAAAGTCCAACACCCATTCCTGATAAAAGCTCTCAATAAAATAGGTATAGAAGGGAAATTTCTCAACAAAATAAAGGGCATCTATGCAAAACCAACGGCCAACATCATTCTTAATGGAGAGAGGCTGAAAACATTCCCCTTGAGAAGAGGAAGAAGACAAGAATGCCCTTTATCACCACTCCTATTTAACATTGTGCTGGAAGTTCTAGCTAGAGCAATAAGGCAAGGAAAAGAAATAAAGGGCATCCAAATTGGTAATGAAGAAGTTAAACTCTCCCTGTTTGCAGATGATATGATACTATACATAGAAAACCCTAAAGACTCCATGAGAAATCTACTGGAACTAATGGAAAGATTCAGCAGAGTAGCAGGATACAAGATAAACATTCAAAAATCCGTTGGATTCCTATACACCAGTAAGGAGAATGATGAAAAGGAAATCAGGAAATCAATACCATTTTCAATACCCCTAAAAAGATAAAATACCTAGGAATAAATCTGACCAGGGATGTAAAAGACCTATACAAATAAAACTATAAAACCCTACTGCATGAAACCCAAAGGGATCTACATAAATAGAAAAACATACCATGCTCATGGATAGGCAGACTCAACATTGTGAAAATGGCAATTCTACCCAAAGCAATTTACAAATACTACGCAATCCTGATCCAAATACCAGCAACATTCTTCAAAGAGATGGAAAAACTAATCATTAACTTTATATGGAAAGGGAAGAAGCCCCGAATAAGTAAAGCACTTCTGAAGAAGAAGAATAAAGTTGGAGGACTCACACTACCTGACTTCAGAACCAACTATACAGCTACAGTACTCAAAACAGCCTGGTACTGGTACAATGACAGACACATTGACCAATGGAACAGAATTGAGAACCCAGATGTAAATCCATCCACATACAGTCACCTGATCTTCGACAAGGGCCCGAAGTCCATCAAATGGGGAAAAGGCAGTCTTTTAACAAATGGTGCTGGCAAAACTGGATATCCATTTACAAAAAAATGAAACAGGACCCATACCTCACACCGTATACAAAAACTACTTCAAAATGGATCACAGACCTGAATATAAAGCCTCAAACTATAAAGTTCATAGAAGAAAAAATAGGACGAACACTTCAGGTCTTAATACATGGCATTAACAGGATACAAACCATAACCATCAACGCACAAAACCCAACAGATAAGCTAGATAACTGGGAGCTTCTAAAAATCAAACACCTATGCTCTGCAAAAGACTTCACCAAAAGAGTCAAAAGAGAACCTACAGACTGGGAAAAAATTTTTGGACAGTACAAGTCAGACAAAGGTCTAATCTCCATAATCTGCAACAAAATCCAACACCTCTATAACAAAAAGACAAATAATCCTATTAAAAAATGGACAAAGGAAATGAACAGACACTTCACCGAAGAAGACATTCAAATGGCCAACAGACACATGAGGAAATGCTCGTGATCACTAGCCATTAGAGAAATGCAAATTAAAACCACAATGAGATACCATCTCACCCCGGCATTACTCGCACGAATCAAAAACACTGGAAGTAACAAATGTTGGAGGGGCTGCGGGGAGATGGGAACTCTTATGCACTGGGGAATGCAAAATGATACAACCATTTTGGAAAATGATATGGCGTTTCCTCAGAAAGCTAGAAATAGACATACCATTCGATCAAGCAATCCCACTCCTAGGAATATATCCTAGAGAAATAAGAGTCATCACTCGAATAGACATATGCATACCTATGTTCTTTGGCAGCATTGTTCACAATAGCAAAACGATGGAAACAACCTCGATGTCCATGAACAGATGAATGGATACACAAACTATGGTACATACACACAATGGAGTACTATGCAACGAGAAAGAACAACAATGAATCTGTGAACCATCTCATAACATGGATGAAACTGGAGGACATTATGCTGAGTGAAATAAGTCAATCACAAAAGGACAAATATTGTATGAGACATCTATTGTAAAAACCCATGAAAAAGTTCACATGCAAAATGTAACAATCTTTGTTGGTTACCAGGGATGGGAGGGGTTGGGGGGAAATACTAAATAGGCAATAGATAAGTGGTATCTTGGGTGAAGGGTGAGACAGTACACGATACAGGGGAAACTAGCACAACCTGTACAAGGAAAGGTCATGGAAGCCCCATAGACACATCCAAACTCCCTGAGGGACTGAGTTGCTGGGCGGAGGGCTCTGGGGACCATGGTCTCAGGGAACATCTAGCTCAATTGGCATGACACAGCTAATAAAGACAATGCTCTATGTTCTACCTTGGTGAGTAGTGTCTGGGGTCTTAAAAGTCTGTGAATGGCCATCTAAGATATTCCACTGGCCTCATCCTTTCGGGAGCAAGGGAGAATGAAGAGAACAGGATACAAGGAAAAGATTAGTCCAAAGGACTAATTGTTCACAGCTACCAAGGCCTCCACTGGACTGCGTCCAGTACAGGTAGATGGTGCCCGTCTACCACCGCTGACTGCTCTAACCAGGATCACAATAGAGGGTTCTGGACAGAGCTGGAGAAGGATGTAGAGCATAATTCTAACTCACTAAAGAAGAGACCAGATTTACTGGCCTAAAGGAGACTGGAGAAACCTCGAGAGTATGGCCCCCAGACACCCTTTTAGCTCAGTGGTGAAGTTACCTCCGAGGTTCACTGTTCGGCCTGGGAGTGGACAGCCCTGTAAAACCAAATGAGACTAACGAGGTACAGGAGTCCAGTGACAGGTGCCAGAAGGCAGAAGGGGACAAGGAAGCTAGTGATAGGGAACGCAAGATTGAGTAAGGATATTGTTGATGTGTTGTGAGATTGTTAACCATTGTCAAAGGGCAACATTTGTGGTAACTGTTAAATGAGAAACTATTTTGTTCTGTAGGCCTTCATGTTGGGTGACAATGACAGCACAATTGGAAAAGCGTAGTCAATGTCACTGAACTGTGTATGTAGAAATTTTTGAAATGGTGTACCTTTGGCTATGTGTATTTTCACCAAAAAAAAAAAAAGGTTGAGAATTTAGAGGGTTGATATGTTGTGGGGTTGTTAACCAATGTCATAAAACAACATGTGTACTACTGTTTCATGAGAAACTATTTGTTCTGTAAGCCTTCACCTGAAGTACAATAAAATATTTAAAAAAAAATAAGAAAACAGAAAATAACAAATGTTGGAGAGACTGGAACTTTTATGCACTGCTGGTGGGAATGTAAAATGGTATGACCACTTTGGAAAACGATATAGCACATCCTTAAAAAGCTAGAAATAGAAATACCATATGTTTCAGCAATCTCACTACTAGGAATATACCCCAGAGAAATAAGAGCCATCACTTGAATAGACATATGCACACCCATGTTCACTGCAGCATTATTCACAATAGTAAAAAGATGGAAACAACCTAAATGCCCAGCAACAGATGAGTGGATAAAAAAACTATGGAACATACATGCAATGGAATACTACGCAATGATAAAGAACAGTGATGAATCTGCAAAACATCTCAGAACTTGCATGAATCTGGAGGGCATTATGCTGAGTGAAATAAGTCAATTACAATAGCATAAATACTGTATTAAACCACAATTATAAGAACTCAAGAAAAGATTTACACACAAGAAAAAAATATCTTTGATGATTATGAGAGTGGAGACGGAGGGAGATGGGAAATCACTAACTAGATAGTAGACAAGTGTCAACTTTGGTGAAGGGAAAGACAACACGCAATATAGAAGTCAGCACAGCTTGACCAAAGCAAAGACATAGAAGTTTCCTAGACACATCCAAACACCTTGAGAGACCAAGGGGCTGAGGTTGCTGGAGCTGAGGGCTGGGGACCATAGTCTCAGGAGACATCTAGGGCATTTGGCATAACATAGCTCATAAAAAAAATGTTCTACATCTCACTTGGTGTGTAGCGTCTGGGGTCTTAAAAGCTTGTGAACAGCTATTTAAGACACTTCTGTTGGTCTCATCCCATCCAGAGCAAAGGAGAATGATGAAAACCAAAGACACAAGGAAAATATTAGCCCAAAGGACTAAAAGACCACATGAACCAGGGACTCCACCAGCCTGAGACCAGAAGAACTAGATGGTGCCCAGCTACCACCGCTGACCGTTCTGACAGGGATCATAACAGAGAGTCCAGGACAGAGCAGGAGAAAAATGTAAAATAAAATTCAAATTCATGAAAAAAGACCAGACTTACTGATCTGACAGAGACTGGAGGACCCCCGAGACTATGTCCCCTAGACACTCTGCTAACCCAGAACTGAAACCACTCTTGAAGCCCACTTTTCAGACAAAGATTAGACAGGCTGATAAAACAAACAATAATACGCTTGAGGAATGTGCTTCTTAGTTCAATCAAATATACAAGACCAAATGGGCAACTCTTGCCCAAAAGCAAGACGAGAAGGCAGGAAGAAACAGGAACTGGATTAATGGACACAGAGAACCCAGAGTGGAAAGGGGGAAGCATGCTGTCACATTGTGGGGGATTACAACCAGTGTCATAAAAAAAATGTGTATAAATTTTTGAATGAGAAATTAACTTGAGCTGTAAACTTTCACCTAAGGCACAATAAAATTAAATATATGTATATATATATATATATATATATATATCTACCTCAATGCATTTGAAAGGATTGAAATCATACAGAGTGTGTTCTATGGCCACCAAAGTGTAAATTTAAAAATTAATAACAAAGGCAACTCTAAATTCTTCAAATTTTTTGAAATTAAACAAAACACTTCTAAATAACCTATGGATCAAGAAAGGAATCACAAGGGAAATTAGGTAATATTTTGAACTGGATGAAAATGAAAACAAAAAATATCAAAATTTATGGAATACAGCTAAAAGTGTACTCAGAGCTGTATAGCTTTAAAATTTATGGCTTTAAATGTATATATTAGAAGAGAAGTTCTAAAAATCAATGATCTAAGCTTCCAATTTAAGGAGCTAGAAAAAAATTAAACAGGTAGAAAAAAGAAAACTGCAGACCCAGGAGACTTTACTGGTAAGTTCTACCTAATATTTAAGAAAGAAACTACCAATCCTACATGAATTCTTTCAGAATACAGAGGAGGAGGGAACATTTCTGAACTTATTTTATATGAGGCCAGTTTCACTTTGACACCAAAAGCAGACAAAGAAAAATATTTAAGGAAAAAGGAAGCCCAATTTAAAAAGAAGAAAGGAAGTAATTAAGGTAAGAGTAGAAATCCATGAAATAAAAAGCAGGAAATAATGGAATAAATCATTGAAACCAAAAGCTGGTACTTTGAAAATATCAATAAAATTAATCAACTTCTACCTAAGACTGATGAATAAAAAAAGAGAAAAAACACTAATGACTAATAGCAGGATCAAAAGGAAGGTCATCAGTACAGATCCTACATATATTAAAGGAATAATAAGGGGATATTACAAACAATTTTATGCCAATAAATTCACAACTTAGATGAGATAGATAAATTTCTTGAAAGACCAGCAAAACTGTTTCAAAAAGAAAGAAAATGTAAGTAGCCCTATATCACTTTTAAAATTTGCATTCAAATTTAAAATCTATCCGACAAAGAAAACTCTAGTCCAGAAGGTGAATTCATCCTGATGTATAAGGAAAAGATAGTACCAATCCTACACAAACTCTTTCAGAAGATAGAGGAGTGGGGAACACTTCTGAACTCATTTTATGAAGCCAGCAGTACCTTGACACCAAAATCAGATATTACAAGAAAACTGAAAACTGGAGCATGTGTTAAAATACATATTGCTGGGCATTGAGTGGACCTGAGAATTTTCACTTCTAACGAAGTCCCAGATGGTCCTAGTCCAGGACCACATTTTGACCATTGCTATAGTAGCCCTGGTAGCACAGTGGTTAAAGTGCTCGGCTGCTAACCAAAAGGTTGGTGGTTCAAACCCACCGGCCACTCCATGGGGGAAAAATTTGACAGTCTGCTTCTGTAAAGATTTACAGCCTTGGAAACCTTATGGGGCTGTTCTACTTTGTCCTGTAGGGTCACTATAAGTCAAAATTGACTCAATGGTAGTGGGTTTTATAGAACAATATCCCTAAAAATTAATTGCCAAAACATTTTTTAGTAATATTTAAGTAAGTAGAATCTGACAATAATATATAAAGAATAATACATCATGATCAGGTAGCATTTATTCCAGGAATGCAATGTTGGATTAACATTTGAAAATAAATTGATGTACTTCAGTATATTGACAGAATAAAGGAGAAAACCCATATGATCTCAATAGTTGCAGAAAGTACATCTGGCAAAATTCAAAACCCATTCATGACACAAACTCCCAGAAAACTAGGATGATAACTTTCTCAAATTGATAAAGAATATCTATGATAAATTTATAGTCAACATTACGCTTAATGGTGAAAGATTGAATACTTCCCCCTGACAATCAGGATCAAGGCAAAGATGCCCATGCTTAACACTTGTATTTGTTATTGTACTTAAGATCCTAAAAAATGCATTAAGAAATGAAAAATATATATAAGGCATACAGATTTGGAAGGAAAGAGGTAATAGTATATTTTCGGTTGACATGATTGTATATGTAGAAAATACTAGAATAGAAGAATCTGGGAAAAAGCTAGTAGAACTAATATATGTATTTAGCCAGGTGACAGGATATAAGACCAATATACAGCAATCAATATACAGAAAATAAGTGAAAAATGGAATTAATAAAATAATTCTATTTGTAATAGCACCAAAAACATGAACTAGAGATACCTTTAACAAGATATTTTCAAGATTTATATAATAAAAAGTATAAAACATTGCCAAAAGAAATGGAGAGGTATATGATGCTTCTGGAACCCTGGTGGCACAGTGATTAAGAGCTGGGCTGCTAACCAAAGGGTCAACAGTTTGAACCCCCCAGCTGCTTCTTGGAAACCCTATGGGGCAGTTCTACTCTGTCCTATAAGGTCGCTGTGAGTCAGGAATCAACTCTATGGTAATGGGTAATTAGGATGTTTCCACCACCTGCCTATCAGTTTGTCATACTGTGGTGGCTTCTGTGTTGCTATGATGCTGGAAGCTATATCAGCAGCAGGGTCACTCATGGCGGACAGGTTTCAACGGAGCTTCCAGATTAAGACTACGAAGAAAGGCTCAATGATCTGTTTCCAAAAATTAGCCAGTGAAAATCTTATGGATCACAAGAATATAGATCAATGTAGTGTTGGAAGATGAGTCCCATAGTTTGGAAGGCGTTCAAAATACACAGTGACCACAATAATAGATTTGAGCATACCAATGATCGTGAAGATGGCGCTAGACGGACGTTTCCTTCTGTTATAAATAAAGTCACAATAAGTTGGAGTCGACTCGACAGCAACTAACAACATACCATGTTTATAGATTGTTGTTGTTAGGTGCCATTGAGTCTGTTCCAACTCATAACGACCTTATGTACAACAGAACGAAACAGTGCCCAGTCCTGCGCCATGCTCACAATCATTATGCTTGAGTTCATTGTTGCAGCCACTGTGTCAATCCATCTCATTGAGGGTATTCCTCTTTTTTGCTGACCCTCTACTTTACCAAGCATGATGTCCTTCCCCAGGGACTGATCCTTCCTGATAACATGTCCAAAGTATGTAAGACAAAGTCTCTCCATCCTTGCTTCTAATGAGCATTCTGGCTGAACTTCTTCCAAGACAGATTTGTTTGTTCTTTTGGCAGTCCATGGTATATTCAATGTTATTTGCCAACATCATAATTCAAAGGCATCAATTCTTCTTCAGTCTCCTTATTCATTGTCCAGCTTTTCATGCATATGAGGTGATTGAAAACACCATGGCTTGGGTCAGGTGCATCTTAGTCTTCAAGGTGACATCTTCACTTATTAACACTTTAAATAGGTCTTTTGCAGCAGATTTGCCCAATGCAATGTGTCTTTTGATTTCTTGACTGCTGCTTCAGTGAGCGTTGATTGTGGATCCAAGTAAAATGAAATCCTTGACAACTTCAATCGTTTCTCCATTTATCATGATGTTGCTTAAAAGTCCAGTTGTGAGGATTTTTTTTTTCTTTATGTTGAGGTGTAATCCATACTGAAGGCTGTTGTTTTTGCTCTTCATCAGTAAGTGTTTCAAGTCCTCTTCACTTTCAGCAAGCAAGGTTGTGTCATCTGCATAATGCAGGTTGTTAATGAGTCTTCCTCCAATCCGGAAGTCCCGTTCTTCTTCATATAGTCCAACTTCTCGGATTATTTGCTCAGCCTACAGATCAAAAAAATATGGTGAAAGGATATAACCCTGACGCACACCTTTCTGGACTTTAAACCACGCAGTATTCCCTTGTTCTGTTAGAACGACTGCTTCTTTATCTATGTACAGTTTCCTCAGGAGCACAATTAAGTGTTCTGGAATTCCCATTCTTTGCAATGTTATCCGTAATTAGTTATGATTCGCGCAGTTGAATGCCTTTGTAGAGTCAATAAAACACAGGTAAACATCTTTCTGGTATTCTCTGTTTTCATCCAGGATCCATCTGACATCAGCAATGATATCCCTGGTTCCACGTCCTCTTCTGAATCTGGCCTGAATTTCTGGCAGTTCTCTGTCAATGTACTGCTGCAGCCGCTTTGAATGATCTTCAGCAAAAATTTACCTGCATGTGATATTAGTGATACTGTTCGATAATTTCCATGTTCAAGTAGATCACCTTTCTTGGGAAGAGGCATAGATATGGATCTCTTCCAGTTGGTTGGCCAGGTGGCTCTTTTCCAAATTTCTTGACATAGATGAGTGAGTGAAAAAGAAGGAAAAAGTTGGAAAAATTACAGTACCTGGTTTCAAAACTTTCTATAGAGCTACAGCAAGAAGACAGTGTCAAATTCATGAAAGAACTGACATATAAATCAATAGAATAAAATAGAAGATTTTAGAGTTAGACCACACATTATTATTTTTCATCAAATACTGTACAGAAGGGCATAAAAAATAATGACTTGAATAAATGAAAAGGGATACTATGTTCCTGGACAAAAGACCTGATAAGCTAAAGATATTAATTCTCCCCAAACTAATTCAAAAGCTCAATGTAATGCCAACCAAAATCTCAGTAGTCTATTTCATGGACCTAGACAAGATAATTTCCAAGTTCTTTTTTAAGGTAAAGAAACAAATAATCCCAAAAGGAGTTTAAGTTATTCACAGAAAAGGTTTATAATAATAGCTAATATTTACTGTTAGCACCATTTGATAAGTACTCTCTAAAGTGCTAACTTACTTAAGTAAAAATGGCTAATACTTATTTACTTATAATAAGTAATAGAAAGGTAATAACTTATTTGACACAATAACTCTATAGAATAAGTTCTATTACTTTCACTCAATTTTATAGATGAGGAAACTAAGGCATGGAGAAATTAACTAGTTCAAGGACCACCAGTAAGTGACAAGCATGGAATTTAAACCTAGGTGGTCTCCTCAATATGCCATGCTTTTAACTACTGTACTATTTTTTCTCTTCCAACAAATGGTGTCTGAGGTGATTTAGCGAAGTGAGGATATTAGAATATAAGATATAGGAGCCATTTAGGATGAAGAAAAGTTCCAAGGTGTGGCATCAGTAATTAGTTGCTAGAGTGGAGAATATTGTGATTTAGGACAGAAAAAAAAAAAAAAAAACCTGTCAGGCTGGAGTGTTGGACAGATTCTCCATGTGCAAGTTGAAGACTTCTAGTATTAAGGCAGTAACTAGAGAGGAGAGGAAGATGCAGCTAGATACCAAAGTTCTTGGTGAGTGCAGTGGAATCACCCCAGTCTTCACAGACGGCAGTGATAGGAGGAGGCCTTTATTCACACTGCCATGTTTGAATACAGATGTCATTCCCAGACTGCCTTGAGTAGAGTAGTCATTGCTCTGTCATTTTAGACGACTAGTTTCTCTACTAACTAGGATACCCAGAGATTATAAGCTTAAAGGAGAGGGGCTTTTAGCAGAATGGTGGCAGACTGAGTGTAAGGGAGAAAGAGTGGGGAACCAGGGGATGCATGAAGCTGCAGTAATGTAAACCTACCTTCTGCCACCATGCCCCTCTCCTTTAAGCTCATAATCTCTGGATATGCTAGTTATTAGGGAAGTTAGCCATCGTTTTTTGATGACAGGAGTCATTTAACTATTCTTCTGCCATCCTTGGGAAACAGGGATTACTACTTCTATTTCACATTTTATGAAAGCTGTTAAAATAAATGCCTTCACAGTGCACTGTTAGACTTGAAATCCATCCCTCTCTCACATAGCCCAGCACTTACTCCACGAGATCCCCTCCACTCTGCCCCTCCTCATCTACTAGTAGCCACCCCCCTGTCCTCTGCCAATTCCATCTCAGTTCTGTAGGAAAATGCAGCATCGTTCTCCAGAACTGTGAACTGTGCATCTTTCCTCAGCTTTAAAGGATTAACCGTATAATGATAACGACCCAGCAAGCCCCTGTAAGAAAACGGCACCTAAAGAAATTTCCCGCAACTCCGTCTTTTCCTCTTTCTTTCTTGGTCCTGGCTCAGAGTTGTCTCGCTGGCAGGCAACCGCCTGTGAAATGCGCACATTTCAAAGCAAATGGCTCCAGGAGCTCATAATTGCTGCCAAACGCGTGTGGATTTTAATAGCCCATTGTCATTAGTCTTGTGTGAAATCACCTGTCTCTGTATTGTTAGCCAACTTAATTGTCAATTAAGGTGATTAAGCTTGGCTTTCACTACCATCGCTGGTAATCATTAATATTATCACTGAGGCTGAATGAAGAAAAAAAATCATGCCAAAAAAAAAAAAAAAATCAGTTTGTAGGTGAAGGTGAGTATTTTGGTGTTAGTGAATGAGGTTGCATTTTTCTTCATTTGGGCTGAACCAAACAAGTCTAGCTGTCATTTCCAATCTGCCTTTGATATGTCTTGGGACAAATTACCTTTCTTTTGTCACTTGATTTTCTGTCATCAAAGAGGGGTTCCAATTCTCCAGAGATGTACTCTATAGCTAATATAGTAAGTCACATAATTAATACCTATAAAGTGCTTTCAGCAATTTTGACGATTCTAGTAGGTGGAGCCCTAGAAATAGTGTTTGGGGAAACACCAAAAGTGTTGCCAATGGGAAACTTGAGATTATGATTGCTGATATATAACTTTTTGCTTTCATCAGCCCTGTTAAATTTTAAGCACCTTGCCTTGGTTTCTACTATATGGAGTCATCAAATTGTGAGTCTTAACTAATTATTTTTTTCTGGTATTTGGAATGAAATGATAATGAAAATCAAGGAAATCATCATCTCATTCACTCCTTTACAAATTTTAATTCAGTAAGATCCCCAAACCTATATCTGTTATACTTTTATGGGATTTCAGGACATGGCAAAATAATGAAAAAAATTACGAGAAAATCAGTAGACATAATCTCTAGTATTTGAGTGCTATGTGTGTCCCTAAGGTTTATGACATTCTTAAGATGTGATGGTTTCCTTTATCTTTCCAAAACCCCTTAAGGAAACTAATAAGGGATTTTTTAAAATTCTAATTTAATGAGAAGAAAGAAATTAAGTAATGAAAGCTTAAGGGATATGGAGAGTGAATCAATAACTGTTTGCTGCCTTCTGAGAAAGAGGAGAAAGAAGACTGACTCTGATTCCAGACAGTCCTTAATAAGAACATTTAAGTCCAGCATAATAATAACTGCTAATATCAGGATCTCAAATTCCATCTGACCTGCAAAGATCCTCTGGAAAGTCTAGATGGAGGCTGGGAAAAATTATAAAGGAATTAGCTTTCTGGATATAAAAGATTCAGCTTTCTGGATATAAAGGATTTAGCTTTCTGGCCCTCCTCTTCCCATTTCCCATTCCCATTAAGTTTTGTTTTCAGAGTTCTTTTAAAAAAAAAAAAATCCCTGATTATAATAAACACTTATCTTTGATCATTTGGCTTTTAAACCCTCTGTGCTCAAAATTACTGAGCGTGTCCTCTTAAGCTTCATGCTCATCCATCTGCACACACAGTGGAGGACTAGGATCCGAACTGTTACGGTGATTTTCTAACTTCTATGAACATGTGTTGTTCTTGGTAATATAAAATATGCTATTTTTTAATTTCCCAAAAGGGGAATACAATTTAAAATATCATCTAGGAATAAAGAAGGAGGACAAATTACAGCACAAATATTTTCTATGAAGCTTTTGCCAACCCTTTCCCATATTCCCACAGTTTGTTCTTACGTGGGATACAGCACGAGGGCATTTTATTATAGTTATTTGTTGTGAAACTTGAAATTGTCTTCCTCAAATTTTGGTCGAGACAGAGCTCCTTTTACAGCTGCTATGCAAGTAAGTATAAGAGTGATGAAAGAAGAAGGAAGCTCAAACACTCAAGATCTGTGAAGGATAAGCTCCTTATAGGGGGGCTCATGGTGAACTAATTCAAAACAGAATTACTTGCTTTGGTAACGTGGATGTACTATAAAGCTGAGTGGTTTCTTTGTTGGACCCCCCCCCCCAAAAAAAAAGCCAAACCCATTGCTATCGAGTTGATTCTGACTCACAGTGACCCTATAGGACAGAGTAGAACTGCCCCCATATGGTTTCCAAGGCTGTAGTCTTTTTGGAAGCAGACTGCCACATCTTTCTCCTATGGAGCGGCTTTTTAATTAGCAGCTGAGTGCTTAATCACTGCACCACCGGGTCTCTTTTCTCTGTCGGACAGATTTCTCCAAATTCATGGAGTTTCCCTGTAAGCCTGCAACTGCTTGTGCTCTGTGATACAAGTTCCTCTGGAAAAGCTGACCTAAGTGTAATTCAACGCTCTTCCATTTTCCCCTTGTGTGTATGTATCTTCTGTTAGGACAGATTCTATATTGTATTCATTAATTTCCATCACCTAACACAGTGTCTGTCACAAAGAAGGACACAACAAATGTTTGTTGAATGGGTTTACAGTGTCACACACCCTCCCATAACTCCGTAAACCAGCTTTGAAATTATAACCAAAAGAGAAATAAAGCCAGATTTATTTTATTCCTCTAAAATTTACACCCCTAATTTGAAGCAATGAAACAAGGCATAATAATAACTACTGATATCAAAATCTCAAATTCCAACTGACCTCTACCTCTGTTCTTTCATAGAACCTATGACTTCCCACAAGAAGCTACCAGGACAAGGGACTGCTGTTTCTAAGTTCTCCTATGGCTTCTCCTTTGTGCTTATGTACCTATTTCTTTCTGAGTATTTAAATCTAGGACTGCCTTTGAGCTTTCAGCACCCAGAACCAAAAGCTCACAGTATATCCCTGCAGAAGTTCCCTGATATAGCCATCGCTGCCAGTTGGGGTTTCTGATGAAATAAACCAAAGCCTCCAGTGGTTGCCATGGTGACCAAGTCTTTACGGAATGAAGTCAGGGAAGCATCCATTTGAAGGAATGGGGGAGCCATATTCTAGTAGAGTGGCCATCTGCTGAGAATGAAGTGGGTCTGGAGAAGGAGTAGAGTTAGGGGGATCTTAAAGAATATGGAAAAAAATTTGAAATAGGTACTGTTGTGGATTGAATTTTGTCCCCAAAAAAGTGTGTCAACTTGGCTAGGCCATGATTCCCAGTACTGTGTGGTTGTCCACCATTTTGTGATCCAGTGTGATTTTCCTATGTGTTGTAAATCCTACCTGTATGATGTTAATGAGGCAGGGTTAGAGGCAGTTATATTAATGAGACAGGACTCAATCTACAGGATTAGGTTGTATCTTGAGTCAAAAAAGAGGGAATCAAGCCCAGAGGAGAAGGACCTCCTACCACCAAGAAAGTAGTGCCAGGAGTAGAGCATGTCCTTTGGACCTGGTGTAGCTGCATTGAGAAGCTCCTAGACCAGGGGAAGATTGATGACAAGGACCTTCCCCCCAGAGCCAACAGAGAGAGAAAGGCTTCCCCTGGAGCTGGTACCCTGAATTTGGACTTCTAGCCTCCTAGACTGTGAGAAAATAAATTTCCATTTGTTAAAGCCATCGACTTGTGGTATTTCTGTTGTAGCAGCACTAGATAACTGAGACAGGTACTATGGGGAATGCATCAGAGAGCCAACAGAGATGAATAAAGTGATTGCCTGAACAACAATGAGAGTCCAGCTGAGTAAGGATTGCATAGGTTCAGAGTGGGTCTCAGGAGCATGGCTTTGTGGGTGCCCACAGAAATTCTCAGCAGCCTGAGGAGTGGCAGTAGAGAAAACACACAGAAGGAATTACCTAGGGTTGGGTATTGGCAAAGAAGATACATGAAATATGTGTAAAATCAAATATACCCGTGAAACATAAACACACCTCACATTACTAGGAACTATACTCACAGAAATTTTTTCTTAAACAGTTTGCCATAAGAATGAACAGAAATATGTTTATGTGAAATTGAAATGTGGTAGAAAGCAAAACATTTTATTATTCTAACAATAATTCCTAAATATGGGGTTATTATGTGAATAAATTATATAATTTTTTTTTTATATTTTATTGTACTTCAGGTGAAGGCTTACAGAACAAATAATTTCTCATGAAACAGTAGTACACATGTTGTTTTATGACATTGGTTAACAACCCCACAACATATTAAGCCTCTAAATTCTCAACCTTTTTTTTTTTTTTGATGAAAATACAGATAGCCAAAGATACACCATTTCAAAAATTTCTACATACACAGTTCAGTGACATTGACTACGCTCTTCCAACTGTGCTGTTATTCTCACTTAAGATGAAGGCTTACAGAACAAAATAGTTTCTCATTTAACAGTTACTACACATGTTGCCCTATAACAATGGTTAACTATCTCACAACACGTCAAGAATATCCTTACTCCACCTTGTGTTCCCTATCACCAGGGGACTTCCTTGTCCCCTTCTGTCTTCTGGCCCTTGTCACTGGACTACTGTACCTCATTAGTCTCATTTGGTTTTTTTGTTTTTTTTTTTAACACCATTTCAAAACTTTTTACTTACACATTTAAGTGATATTGACTACGCTCTTCCAATTGTGCTGCCATTCTCGCCCAAGATGAAGGCTTACAGAACAAATCAGCCTCCCATTTAATAGTTACTACAATTGTTGCCCTATAACAGTGGTCAACAATCTCACAACACATCGACAGTGTCCTTACTCAATTTGTGTTCCTTATCATCAGTTTCCTACTCCCCCTCTGCCTTCTGGCCTTTGTCACCGGACTCCTGTACCTCGTTAGTCCCATTTAGTTTTACTGGGCTGTCCACTCCCAGGCTTAACACCGAACCTTGAAGGTAACTTCACCTCTGAGCTGAAAGGGTGTCTGGGGGCCACACTCTTGAGGTTTCTCCAGTATTCTTCAGGCCAGTAAATCTGGTCTTTTTTTTTTGGGGGGGGGGGAGTTAAAATTATGCTCTACATCCTTCTCCAGCTCTGTCCAGAACCCTTTGTTGTGATCCTGGTCAAAGCAGTCAGTGGTGGTAGCCGGGCACCATCTAGCTGTACTGGACTCAGTCCGGTGGAGGCCTTGGTAGCTGTGGACAATTAGTCCTTTGGACTAATCTTTTCGTTGTATCCTGTTCTCTTCATTCTCCCTTGCTCCCGAAGAGATGAGACCAGTGGAGTATCTTAGATGGCCGCTCATAGGCTTTTAAGACCCCAGACACTACTCACCAAGGTAGAATGTAGAGCATTATCTTTATAAGCAGTGTCATGCCAATTGAGCTAGATGTTCCCCGAGACCATGGTCCCCAGAGCCCTCCGTCCAACAACTCAGTCCCTCGGGGGGGTTGGATGTGTCTATAGGGCCTCCATGACCTTTCCTTGTGCAGGTTGTGTTAGTTTCCCCTGTACTGTGTACTATCTCACCTCTCACCCAAGGTACCACTTATCTATTGCCTATTTAGTATTTCCCCCCCCCCCCCCATCCCTGGTAACCAACAAGGATTGTTACATTTTGCATGTGAATTTTTTCATGGGTTTTTACAATAGATGTCTCATACAATATTTGTCCTTTTGTGATTGACTTATTTCACTCAGCATAATGTCCTCCAGTTTCATCCATGTTATGAGATGGTTCACAGATTCATTGTTGTTCTTTCTCGTTGCATAGTACTCCATTGTGTGTATGTACCATAGTTTGTGTATCCATTCATCTGTTCATGGACATCGAGGTTGTTTCCATCGTTTTGCTATTGTGAACAATGCTGCCATGAACATAGGTGTGCATATGTCTATTCGAGTGATGACTCTTATTTCTCTAGGATATATTCCTAGGAGTGGGATTGCTTGATCGAATGGTATGTCTATTTCTAGCTTTCTGAGGAAACGCCATATCATTTTCCAAAATGGTTGTATCATTTTGCATTCCCACCAGCAGTGTATAAGAGTTCCTATCTCCCCGCAGCCCCTCCAACATTTGTTATTTCCAGTATTTTTGATTCGTGCCAGTAATGCCGGGGTGAGATGGTATCTCATTGTGGTTTTAATTTGCATTTCTCTAATGGCTAGTGATCACGAGCATTTCCTCATGTGTCTGTTGGCCATTTGAATGTCTTCTTCGGTGAAGTGTCTGTTCATTTCCTTTGCCAATTTTTTGATAGGATTGTTTGTCTTTTTGTTGTAGAGGTGTTGGATTTTCTTGTAGATTATGGAGATTAGACCTTTGTCTGACTTGTACTGTCCAAAAATTTTTTCCCAGTCTGTAGGTTCTCTTTTGACTCTTTTGGTGAAGTCTTTTGAAAAGCATAGATGTTTGATTTTTAGGAGATCCCAGTTATCTAGTTTATCTGTTGGGTTTTTTGTGTTGATGTTTATGGTTTGTATCCTGTTAATGCCATGTATTAAGGCCTGAAGTGTTGGTTCTATTTTTTCTTCTATGAATTTTATAGTTTGAGGCTTTATATTCAGGTCTTTGATCCATTTTGAAGTAGTTTTTGTATATGGTGTGAGGTATGGGTCCTGTTTCATTTTTCTACAAATGGATATCCAGTTTTGCCAGCACCATTTGTTAAAAAGACTGTCTTTTCCCCATTTGATGGATTTTGGGCCCTTGTCGAAGATCAGGTGACCGTAGGTGGATGGATTTACATCTGGGTTCTCAATTCTATTCCATTGGTCAATGTCTCTCTTGTTGTACTAGTACCAGGCTGTTTTGAGTACTGTAGCTGTATAGTAGGTTCTCAAGTCAGGTAGTGTGAGTCCTCCAACTTTCTTCTTCTTCTTCAGTAGTGCTTTACTTATTCGGGGCTTCTTCCCTTTCCATATAAAGTTAATGATTAGTTTTTCCATCTCTTTGAAGAATGTTGTTGGTATTTGTATCGGGATTGCATTGTATTTGTAAATTGCTTTAGGTAGAATTGCCATTTTCACAATGTTGAGTCTGCCTATCCATGAGCATGGTATGTTTTTCCATTTATGTAGATCCCTTTGGGTTTCATGCAGCAGTGTTTTGTAGTTTTCTTTGTATAGGTCTTTTACATTCCTGGTCAGATTTATTCCTAAGTATTTTATCTTTTTAGGGGCTATTGAAAATGGTATTGATTTCCTGATCTCCTTTTCATCGTTCTCTTTACTGGTGTATAGGAATCCAACTGATTTTTGAATGTTTATCTTGTATCCTGCTACTCTGCTGAATCTTTCTATTAGTTCCAGTAGATTTCTCGTGGAGTCTTTAGGGTTTTCTATGTATAGTATCATATCATCTGCAAACAGGGACAGTTTAACTTCTTCATTACCAGTTTGGATGCCCTTTATTTCTTTCTCTTGCCTTATTGCTCTAGCTAGAACTTCCAGCACGATGTTAAATAGGAGTGGTGATAAAGGGCATCCTTGTCTTGTTCCTGTTTTCAAGGGGAATGTTTTCAGCCTCTCTCCATTAAGAATGATGTTGGCGAGACCTCTATTGTAAAAACCCATGAAAAAATTCACATGCAAAATGTAACAATCCTTGTTGGTTACCAGGGATGGGGGGGGGGGGGGAATACTAAATAGGTAATAGGTAAGTGGTAACTTGGGTGAGAGATGAGATAGTACATAGTACAGGGGAAACTAACACAACCTGCACAAGGAAAGGTCATGGAGGCCCTATAGACACATCCAAACCCCCCGAGGGACTGAGTTGTTGGACGGAGGGCTCTGGGGACCATGATCTCGGGGAACATCTAGCTCAATTGGCATGACACTACTTATAAAGATAATGCTCTACATTCTACCTTGGTGAGTAGTGTCTGGGGTCTTAAAAGCCTATGAGCGGCCATCTAAGATACTCCACTGATCTCATCCCTTCGGGAACAAGGGAGAACGAAGAGAACAGGATACAAGGAAAAGATTAGTCCGAAGGACTAATGGTCCACAGCTACCAAGGCCTCCACGGGACTGAGCCCAGTACAGCTGGATGGTGCCCGGCTACCACCAATGACTCCTTTGACCAGGATCACAACAGAGGGTTCTGGGCAGAGCTGGAGTAGGATGTAGAGTATAATTTTAACTCCCAAAAAAAAAAAAAAAGAAGAAGACCAGATATACTGGCCTAAAGAATACTAGAGAAACCTCGAGAGTGTGGCCCCCAGACACCCTTTCAGCTCAGAGGGGAAGTTACCTTCAAGGTTCGATGTTAAGCCTGGGAATGGACACCCCAGTAAAACTAAATGGGACTAACGATGTACAGGAGTCCGGTGACAAGGGCCAGAAGGCAGAGGGAGAGTAGGAAACTGATGATAAGGAACACAAATTGAATAAGGACACTGTCGATGTATTGTGAGATTGTTGACCACTGCTATAGGGCAACATTTGTAGTAACTATTAAATGGGAGGCTGTTTTGTCCTGTAAGCCTTCATCTTGGGCGAGAATGGCAGCACAATTGGAAGAGCATAGTCAATATCACTTAAATGTGTAAGTAAAAAGTTTTGAAATGGTGTTTAAATAAAATAAAAATAAATAAACAAATGAGACTAAAGAGGTACAATAGTCCACTGACAAGGTCCAGAAGACAGAAGGGGACAAGGAAGCCCCCTGGTGATAGGGAACACAAGGTGGAGTAAGGATATTCTTGATGTGCTGTGAGATTGTTAACCATTGTCATAGGGCAACATGTGTAGTAACTGTTAAATGAAAAACTATTTTTTCTGTAAGCCTTCATCTTAAGTGAGAATAACAGCACAGTTGGAAGAGCGTAGTCAATGTCACTGAACTGTGAATGTAGAAATTTTTGAAACGGTGTATCTTTGGCCATCTGTAATTTTCATCAAAAAAAAATGTTGAGAATTTAGAGGCTTAATACGTTGTGGGGTTGTTAACCAATGTCAAAAAACAACATGTGTACTACTATTTCATGAGAAACTATTTGCTCTGTAAGCTTTCACCTGAAGTACAATAAAATATATATTAAAAAAAAAAAAAAAAAAAAAAGAATGATGTTGGCTGTTGGTTTTGCATAGATGCCCTTTATTATGTTGAGAAATTTCCCTTCTATACCTATTTTATTGAGAGCTTTTATCAGGAATGGGTGTTGGACTTTGTCAAATGCCTTTTCTGCGTCAATTGAGATGATCATGTGATTCTTTTCTTTCCTCATATTTATGTGGTGGATTACGTTGATGGATTTTCTAATGTTAAACCATCCTTGCATACCTGGTATGAATCCTACTTGGTCGTGGTGTATTATTTTTTTGATATGATACTGAATTCTATTGGCTAGAATTTTGTTCAAAATTTTTGCATCTATATTCTTGAGAGATATTGGTCTGTAATTTTCTTTTTTTGTGATGTCTTTGCCTGGTTTTGGTATCAGCTTTATGCTGGCTTCATAGAATGAATTTGGAAGTGTTGCTTCCTCTTCTATGCTCTGAAATAGCTTGAGCAGAACTGGTACAAGCTCTAATGTTTTGTAGAATTCTCCAGTGAAGCCATCTGGGCCAGGGCTTTTATTGGTTGGGAGTTTTTTTTATTACCTTTTCAATCTCTTCTCCTGTTATGGGTCTGTTCAGATTTTCAATATCACTTTGTTGTAGTTTGGGTAGGCTGTATGTTTCTAGAAATTTATCCATTGCCTCTAGGTTTTCAAATTTGTTGGAATATAGTTTTTCATAATATTCTGTTATAATCCTTTTTATTTCGGTTGGGTCTGTTGTAATGTCCCCGATTTCATTTCTTATTTGGGTTATTTGTGCCCTCTGCTGTTTTCTTTTGTCTGTCTGGCCAGTGGTTTGTCGATTTTGTTGATTCTTTCAAAGAACCAACTTTTGGTTTTGTTGATTCTTTCTATTGTTTTTCTGTTCTCTATTTCATTGATTTCTGCTCTGATCTTTACTATTTCCTTTCTTCCGGTGGTTGTAGGCTTTTTTTGTTGTTCTCTTTCTATTTGTTTGAGTTCTGTAGTTAATGTTTTGATTTTGTCCCTTTCTTCTTTTTTGATATGTGCATCTATTGCTATAAATTGTCCTCTGAGGACTGCCTTTGCTGTGTCCCAAAGGTTTTGGTATGATGTGTTTACATTTTCATTTGATTCTAGGAATTTTTTAATTCCATCTCTGATTTATTCTATTACCCATTGATGTGTAAGCAGATTATTATTCAGTTTCCATGTGTTTGATTTTTTTTCCTTGCTCTTTCTAGTGTTAATTTGTACCTTGATTGTATTGTGGTCAGAGAAGATACTGTGAATTATCTCAGCATTTTGCATCTTGTTGAGGATTGCTCTGTGGCCTAAGATGTGGTCTATTCTGGAGAACGTTCCATGTGCATTGAAAAAGAATGTGTACTTTGCAGCGGTTGGATGGATTGTTCTGTATATGTCTATGAGGTCCGGTTGGCTGATTGTGTCCTTTAGGTCTTCTGTATCTTTGCTGAGTTTCTTTTTAGTTGTTCTGTCCTTTACTGAGAGTGGTGTGTTGAAGTCTCCTACTATTATTGTGGAACTGTCAATTTCTCTTTTCAGTGCTGTTAGAGTTTTTTTTATGTATTTTGGAGCCCTGTCATTTGGTGCATAGATATTTATTATGGTTATGTCTTCATGATGCATCATCCCCTTAATCATTATATAGTGTCCTTCTTTGTCTTTTATGGTAGATTTTGTTTGAAAGTCTATTTTATCTGAGATCAGAATTGCCACTCCTGCTCTTTTTTGATAGTTGTTAGCTTGATATATTTTTTTCCAACCTTTGATTTTTAATAAATTCACATCTTTGTTTCTAAGGTGTGTCTCTTGTAGACAGCAAATTGATGGATCCTGTTTTCTTAACCATTCTGCCACTCTCCGTCTCTTTATGGGTGCATTGAGTCCATTTACATTCAGTGTAATTATTGATAGATGGAAGTTTGTTGCTATCATTTTGTAGTGCTTTTTTTTGTGGTGCTGAAGTTTTCTTTGTTCTTCTTACTCTCTTGTGCTGGGTTACTTTTGTTTGTGGATTTTGTGTTCATTTCTTTTGTTTTTGTTGAGACTTTATGTTTTTTTCTTTATTTTTATGAGTTTGTTTGTTAACTTTCTTTGTGGTTACCATGAATTTTACCCTTATCTTTATAATTTGAAGCAGTCTACCCTTACTTGGTATCGCCTTGCCT
The DNA here is from genome assembly GCA_030035585.1 of Dugong dugon. Taxonomy (NCBI): domain Eukaryota; kingdom Metazoa; phylum Chordata; class Mammalia; order Sirenia; family Dugongidae; genus Dugong; species Dugong dugon. Next base: position 163,339,294 of record CM057462.1, read on the forward strand.
TCCTCTCCTTTAGAAGGTTCTATACCTATGCCGTTTGTTCCCTCTTTCATTGTTTTGATGTTGTTGTCATCCTTTGATTGATTTCTCTGATTCCCTGTTGTATTTCTTTTGTTTTTCGAAAGTCCTCTGTAGTTCAGTTCCTACAATGGTATCTGGTTCATATGAACCTGCGACCTAGGTCCTAGTTCCTGCCTGAGGCCTGAAGCTGTTTGTCCTCAGATCGAAGAACTCCCTTTAATAATTCTTGTAAGTTTGGTTTGACTTTTGCATATTCCTTTAGTTTCTGTTTATCTGGAAATGACCTAATTTCACCATCAAATTTGAATGAGAGTTTTGCAGGATATATTATTCTTGGCTGACAATTTTTTTCTTTCTAGATTTTATATATGTCATCCCATTGCCTTCTTGCCTGCATGGTTTCTGCTGAATAATCTGAGCTTAGTCTTATTGTTTCTCCTCTGTATGTGACTTCTTGTTTTTCACGAGCTGCTCTCAGGATTCTTTGTTTGTCTTTAGTTTTAGCGAGTGTGAATATGATATGTCTTGGTGGTTTTCTTTTGGGGTCTCTTCTATATGGGGTTCGTTGAGCTTCTTGGATGGCCAGCTTTTCATTTTTCATGATATTGGGAAAGTTTTCTGTCAGCAGTTTGTCAATGATCCTCTCTGTGTTTTCTGTTTTCTCCCCCTGTTCTGGTATGCCAATCACTTGTAAGTTTTTGCTTTTAATTGTGTCCCACATAACTCTCAGGGTCTCTTAATTTTTCTTTGTTCTTTTTTCTGAGTATTCCTGAAACAGAGTTGTATCCAAGTGTTTGTCTTCAGTTCCACTGATCCTGTCTTCCATGGTTTCAAATCTACTTCTCAGCCCTTCTATGACACCATCCATTTCTGAAATCTTGTTTATCTTTTGGATTTCTAATTGTTGTTTTTGTATAATTTCGAGTTGTGGATTTATTTTGGCATTTTGCTCCTGCATCATCTTCCTGAATTATTCCAATTTTTGTCTGTATTTTCCATAAATTTGTCTATTTTTTCCTCATGTTTGTCAGCTTTTTGCCTCAGTTCTTGGAAAATTCCGAGTATTAGTGATTTGAGTTCCCTATCAGGTACTTCTAGTGCATTTTCTTCCACAGGAGAGTTATCTGGTGTTTTAATTTGGACGCCTATTGGAGCCTACTTGTCTTGTTTTTGTAAATGTTTTGATATTGTTTGCTGTTTTCGGGGCATTCAGTAGATATTTCTCTCGTTTATTGATTGTATTTTTTTTTGTTTTTTTTTTTGTTTCGTCCTTGTGGTACAGCTGGGCAGATCTAGCTGAAGAGGAGCCACCGGGACGGGTTGTTTGTGGCACTCACCGCAGCCATCAGGACGGTCGGTAGTCAGTGCTGGGCAGGCTCCAATAGGGCATGCCTGCACAGCTTGGTTGTGTGATGTCAAGTGCACGGTGCAGGTAGGTAGGGTGCAGCGGGAAGATGGTTATGTGTGAAGCTAAGCTGGATATAGGAGAGAGGAGAGAGGAGCTGGAGCAAAAAGCATACAAACATAAAAGAATGCTAGGGGAGCTTGTCATTGGAATGTACAGATGAGAGACTATAGGATGGAGGAAATCAGAAGGGGGAAGAGAAAGAAAAGGAAAGAATGAACAAATAAAAATCAGAAAAGTTAAAGAACTGCAAAGTTCCCAGGGATCCCACTGATGCAGCTATGAGGTCTGGGGGAATCGGTCTCAGTTTTCACAGCACAGCCTGGCCAGAAGGTACAGAGGCATACATCGCCTGGTATTCAGGGATCAGAAAGAGAAGGAAGAGATAGAGAAACGAGAAATTAAGCAATGAAGAAAGACAAAAGGGACAAAGAGGGAAAAGAAGACAAAACTAATCAAAAAAGAAGAAAAATAAAATTAAAAAAGAAAAAAAAAGCAACACCAGCAGTCAGTGCCAACAAATGGGACCCAGAGAGCCCCCACTCAGGGGCGCGAATTCCAAGCAGCCGGCAGTCTCGGGGTTAAGAGACCGTGGCCACGGGAAGCAGAGGGACCAACGAACAAAGGCCCCGGGATCTCACCAGTGCGGCAGCCCAGACCTGGAAGCAGCCACACGCCCGAACGCAGCCCCACAGCCCCGCCGGAGAGAGCAAGGATGGCGCTCGGAACCAGGCACCCAGGCAAAAGGAGGGGGAGGCGGCAGAAAAAGCTTCGCCAGCAGCCAGCAAACGGCTCTCAGAAAGCCGCCAGCCTGGGCACGTGGAATCCTAGCACCAGCGCCCCCCAGCCCAGGGACCCTGGCCACGGAAAGCAAGGGAGCCCCAGCCGAGGCGGAGAGGGGTGGGGGGTGGGAAAGCGTGCACCACAGTTTACCGGTCGTTCTGTCTCCCACTGGACGCTCTGCGAGGCTGCTCTCCCGTTCGCTGGTCTCCGATAGGAATCCAAGATGGTGGATCCGTGCTGCGTTAGCTGGTAAGGAATCTCTGCATGAGTCTCTCCTCGCTCTCTGTTCTCATTTAGTATTCTCACTCCATTTGGTGTTTGGCTGAGTTCTTTATCTCTTCATTTGGTGTTCTAGGGTTTCAGGATTGTTGATTCTCTGTTAGGCTTAGTTTTTCGGATCTTTGCTGTGGAGGGACGGCGTGGTGCTTCTGCCTAGAGTGCCATCTTGCCCCGCCTCCCCTAAATTATATAATTTATTAGTAGATGCCAACATAGTGCCTGGCAGACAGTTTACACTCAGTAAATAATTACCTTCATAACTTTTTAAATGATTCTCTCAGATTGTAACTAATGTTCAGTCTTAAACCATAACACAATTAACATATTTTTTCATAGCCCTTAAAAAGATGTGATGAACACACCAAATGGTCCTATATAAGATAGGTTGGAGACAGGCTGATCAATACCATGATATAAGATTTGAATTTGAATTGTGGTGTTGGTGAAGAATATTGAATATACCATGGACTGGCAGAAGAATGAACAAATAATTCTTAGAAATACAACTGTAATGCTCCTTAGAAGTGGGGATGATGAGACTTCATCTTGGTTACTTAGGACATATCATCAGGAAAGACTAATCGCCAGAAAAGGACATCATGTTTGGTAAAGGAAAGGGTCATTGAAAAACATGGAGAACTTCAATGAGATGGATTGACACAATAGCATCAACAATGGGTTCAAACATATCGAAGGTCATGGAGGAGGTGCAGGACCAGACAACATTTTATACTGTTATACATAAGGTTGCCATGTGTTGAAACTGACTAGGTGGCAAGCAACAACAAAGACTTAAGACAGCAGTGTTGACCTCTAAGAAAAGAAAGTCAAAGCCTCTCTTGACCTCTCTCTAATCCAACCCTTCCCTTCCTCCTGTCACTCTCAAAATGATTTGGGATCAAGAGGAAGCCTCTCCCTAAAGAGGAGTCCAGATTTGGATTGGCCAATTGCTAGTAAGTGAAGCTTTTAAAGAGAACAGCCTCAGCATACATGAGTGTGGTGTTTCCTCTTCTATCCTTTCACTTCCTTCTAGGCACAGCCTTGGCCATCTTTCTTTCTCTTCTCCCACATGATGTCAGGATCTAGTGTTTAGGGTTGAGAAGACCCAAAGCAGGAAGCAGAGGCCAAGTCCATGTGAAGAATTGGGAGAGAGACTTGTCTTTTCTTTGTTTTCTGTTATAGTTGAAGAATCTAGGATGAGGATTTAGATTTGTGGAAGGTAGAAAGGACAAGCCTCACAGCCTGCTTTTTTTTCCAGGCCATTTAAAACAACCTAAATTAGAGAAAGAACTTCTCTAAGGGATACATCTTAGGCCACTGGAATCCTGCAAATTTACATATATTCCACAGTGTTACTCTACCTTCCTTTGATTTACTTTGTCCTTTGTCTATAACTCTCAGAGTTCTTTGTCTATAACCCTCAGGGTAATGGGTCAGGGACAGAGTGTAATCATCCCTGAATCTCCTGGATATAAAACCACCCTAATACAATTTATCAGTGCCATCCCTTGATAGTCTCTCCATTCTATCATGTACAACACCTGGTCCAATATTCAATCTCAATTTATTAATCAACAAGTGAAGCTACAAAGATATTAGTTTGTTAGTTGACTTTAGCCTCAGCTATGAAAGGGAAGTTTGAACTATGCATTATTTTATATATATATGTGTAAGTGTGTGTGTGTGTATATATATATATGTATATATACACATATACACACACACACACACAGTGGTTAAGCGCTTGACTGCTAACCAAAAAGTCGGCAGTCGAATCCACCAGCCACTCCTTGGAAACCCTATGGGGCAGTTCTACTCTGTCCTATACGGTCTCTATGAGTTGAAATCGACTTGATGGCAATGCATTTGTTTTTGTTTTATACATATATATACATTTTATCCTGTCCTTTTATCCACTAGTTGGTAAATAATTTGGAGGCAAGACTCATGCATTGTTTATTATTTCAGCTTCAGAGCACTAAATAGTGTCTCATGGGTAGTAGCTTCTTATTACCTGTTTGTTGCACCAGAATAATAAATCCTGAAAGTTGGAAGGGAACTGAGAGGTCACAGGACTTCATCCCATATCCAGGAATGAATGAATCTCTTTCCAAACCTCCAGAGTAAGTGGCATTCAGCCTCCCACAGATGTTTCCAGTGACAGGAGCTTGCTGCCTCACACAGCAGGCCATCCTATTGTTGGACAGCTCTCATTGCTGGAACGTGCTTACTTACATTGTGTTGAAATTTGCCTCCCTGTAATGTTCACATATTGTGTTTTTGCTCTCAGAGCCACAGAGGGTTCCTTCTCAAGCTCATCTTACAGCCCTTCAAGTATCTGAAGCAGCTTTCATGTGAGTTTTCTCTGGGTTAGACTATCCTCCATTCATTTATATGTTCTTCAGAAGAAATGTCTGTCAAGATCCTATATTATCCCAAACCTCCTTACTGTCAACTAGAAGAGTCTTAATTAGCTAAACCCATTTTGCCACATATCCATTTATCCTTGCTCCCCTCCCAGTATGTAATCCCCTCCTGGTATCTACCCCTTCATCACATCTCTATGTTCTGTGCCCTTGATTCCATTTCCCACTGTTTCCCTCCTACCAAAACTTTCTGTGGAATCTGTTCTGGGATTTATAAACTCCCCTTCATTCTTCACTACTTGACTGATTATTTTGTCTCCTGATGTTAATGAAAGTTCAGTTCTCCTTCAGAGGCTACCAGTTCCCTGTGTCCCTGTTAAATGGAGGCTACTCTTTTCATAGGCCTAATTGACTAATCATTGCTCAAGAGAGGACTGAGATTACCAAGAGAGGTTTAGGCCAGTCATGATTTATTCTGTGGGCTGGGGCAGAGACTTCCTTCCAAGAAATCAATGTCCAGTGGGAGTTTATCTGGGAAGAAGTGGGAGATTGGCTATTGGGTAGGCAATGGTTTATGTCTGACATACCTCCCCCTCCCCCCTCTCTACCTCGTGTGCACATATGTGTACACACACACACACAAACACACTCTATTCTCCAAGCACACTGGAGTTCTTTCACCTTTGGGATTTCCATGTGCTGTTCCATCTGCCTGGTATTCTCTGTACCTTCTCCTCCACCAGGCTAACTCCTACTCACCCTGTAGATCTCACTAAAATGCCTTTTACTCTCAGAAGTTTTCCCTCACTCATCTGCAGGTTCAGGCCCCTTTGCTGTGTTCTCCCACTGCAGTGTGCTTCCCTTGTATTCATGTCTAATCACCTTGTGATACTGCTGGTTTAATTGTCAGTCTTTCCTATAGACTTTAAGCCCCACAAAAGTAGAGGGTTTGTGGTTCTTGCTCACTCTTTTGTGCAGCATCTATCTCACGGCATATGGCAGAGAGAGGTCGTGTTGCTTATTTATCCACACCTTCTCAGAAGCTAGAACAGTGCTAGGTCCAGTCATGGCAGGAATTTTATAAACATTTGTTGAATAAATGAACAGTCTTTCTCTGAGAAGGACTTAGAATATACTGACTGCTAGTTTTCCATAATTTGAGGATACATTTAAAATCCTGAGAGATAAATAAGGAGGCCTTGGCTAAACACCAAAAGAGATATGAAGGAGTCTTGCAGCTAGCAAAGAGTAACACATTGTTCTGCAATGCAATGATTGTAGAATATGAAATTTCCTAGGAGAGCATCTTTTTCCTGACCTGACTATATGGAACAGACCCAGTAAATGTCCAGGACAGTGTGACAGGAGCTAACATGGCTGTGCTTGTCTGTGCCATCCAGACAGATGGGCCTCCGTCTTTTCCCTCCCTTTCCCTTTCTGCTGTGTGGACCTTCATATCTGGAGCCAGTGACTGTGGTGAGCATAGCTCTGGTCTATTTTGTCTTTTAGTCTTAAAATCTTCCCTCCTTCCCTTTTCATTTCTCACTACTTACCCCAGGACAAACACTGATGGTTTTTCTTTCTTCTGTGTAGATTAAACACGAAACTGAATTTAGTTGAAGCAGGGAGTTTTAGATTCCTGCCTGGGAATGCTATGAAATAGGGAATAAGATAGTAAGGGGCAAATATACTCATATCTAAACTTGTCTAGAGAGTGTTACCTCTCAAGGTTGGCCCTATCTAGAGAGAAAGCAATGGAACCAAATACTTTCTTAAATTTTCCTTCATACCCATGATTTCACAATTATCTACCTCACAGTCCTAATAGCTAGGTTTCCCTGAGTATAGGTAATAGGAAGAAAGTTTGGCATGATTTTTATTACATTATTCCACATAACAAAACAAAATTCCTTCCCATCAAGTCAATTCTGACTCATGGTGACCCATGTGTTACAGAGTAGAACTGCTCCATAGCATTTTCTTGGCTGTAATCTTGATGGAAAGACCTCTAGGAGAAACCGTATGTGCAACCTAGAGATCTTCCTTATTTAAATAGCTAACATTAAACACAACTATTTAAAGTGATATAACCAACATATGAAAAGAACAAGATTCAAAGAAGTCAAACACTTGTAAAATCAGGGATCTTTCTCACATTGTTATCTGTCACTGCTCAATTTAACCCTGATTTGTATCCTCACACTTGGGCTTTGGTAAAGGTTTCTAACTCGTCTTGCATTTTTATATTGCTATCATTCCTGGAGTATGTTACTGTGATAAATCAGGGATTTTAGACGTTCTTTCTATGAAAAGTTTACCCATCTGCTGCAACTTCTCTCGGTTACAGTAACAAGTGATTTATTTATTTTCCTTGACTATTAGGACTAAATATAGCTGACTTTGCCTTCCCCTCTGGCTTGTCTGCTCCTGTTTCTTTCACTTCTTTTCTTATAAACAGCATAAGGAAAAAGAAAAAACAATTAGTCATGTTGTCTATGTCAGCAGTGTGAGCCTCTGTGACTACCTTTTCCATGATGAAGGAGTAATATTTTACACTCCTCAGAGAAAGAAAAGGAGCAATTCCTCTGAAACAGCTTTTCCTCACTAAGAAGCTCTTAAGTTTGCATAAAACGATTTCTCGTAGCAGTAGTTCTATGAGGTTATTGCAGAAACAAAGTGCTTCCAGTTAAAGAAGCCATGTTCCTTTTCATAGGAGACAAACTAAAAAAAACAAACAAACAAACAAAAAAAAAAAAAACACTGCAAATTGAAAATTTAACAATGCTTTACCACTGTCATGGATTGAATTGTGTCTCCCAAAAATATCCATCAACTTGGCTGGGTCGTGATTTCCAGTATTGTATGATTGTGTACCATTTTGTAATCTGATGTGATTTCCTTATGTGTTGTAAACTCTATCACTATGATGTAATAAAATGGATTAGCAGCAGTTATACTGATGAGGTCTACAAGATTAGATAGTGTCTTAAGCCAATCTCTTTTGAGATATAAAAGAGAGAAGCTAGCAGAGACACATGGGAACCTCACACCACCAAGAAAGCAGTGCCAGGAGCAGAGAGCATCCTTTGGACCTGAGGTTCCTGTGTAGAGAAGCTCCCAGACCAAGGGAAGATTGATGCATCACAAGGACCTTCCTCCAGAGCCGACAGAGAGAGAAAGCCTTCTCCTAGAGCTGACGTCCTGAATTTGGACTTGTAGCCTACTGGATGGTGAAAGAATAAACTTCTCTTTGTCAAAGCCATCCACTTGTGGTGTTTCTGTTACAGCAGCACTAGGTGACTAAGACACAGTACTAGATGACTAAGATAACCACAAAGAAGCTCACTAATGCCATCTCACTATGATCTTCCTCAAAGAAAGCCAAGTGAACACTCATGCAACCTAGTCATATGGCAGTATTTCTTTTGGTTTCTAGTATTTTTTTCCCCAACCCCAAAAGTGCAGGAGCACCAAAGGCACCCACCAATATGTCCAGCTGAGTCAATGACTCAATGAATCTTGGATTCACCATTGGGAAACTGTGGTTAATTCCAGGATCATATGCAGGAACAGAGTGGTCACATGGAAATCCTCCTTGTAACCATTCTCCTCCATTAAACATTCTTCCCTTGGAGCCCCTACCTCCTGTGCAGATCACAGGACAAATCAGTGGAGGACTAGGTCCACAGGTTTTCTACAGCCTTGTGGGTTGTAGATGATTCCAGAGAAGGTGAATTCCAGAAAGAGACCCCCTACTCATTCGAACTGCTGACCTTTTGGTTAGCAGCCAAGCTGTTAAGCACTGCACCACCACCAGGGATCCCATTAATTTAATAGAGTTCTATATTTTCTGAATACAGTCAGGAGTTACTGGTAGACAGCCACTCCTTTTCTATCGACTTATATTCATATTCATCTCTTGGTATTCTAAACTAGTAATTCAATCTCTCTCCCCTTATATTATGTAAAGGGAATACTTTGATAGGAAGAGACAGAAATATCAACAATAGCTAATATTTACAGAGACTCGACAGCAATGGATATGTTCAAAGCACCACCTGTCTGTCAATTTGTTGTACTGTAGTGGCTTGCGTGTTCCTGTGATGCTAGAAGCTATGCCACTGGTATTTCAAGTACCAGCAGGGTCACCCATGGTGGACAAGTTTCAGTGGATTTTCCAGATTAAGACAGACTAGGAAGAAAGGCCTGAGGATGTTTTGAATCAAGCAAATGAAAACATTATGGATCACAACAGAACATTGTCCAACTTGCTTGCTTTTGACATGTCATCAGGATGGAGGAGGACATCACGTTTGGTGAAGTAAAAGGCCATCGAGGGCAAGAGAGATGGATTGGCACTATAGCCACAACAATGGACTCAAACATTCTGGCAATCATGAGTATGACACAGGATTGGGCAATGTTTCATTCTGTTGTACATAGGTCGCCGTGAGTCGGATTGACCCAAAAGCAGCTATCTATCTATTCAAAACTCCATGCATTATCTTATTTAATCCCCCCAGCAACTCTGTAGGTTTGCTACTACTATTCACTCTGTTCCACAGTTGAGAAAGCCAAGGCTTAAAGAACTTAGTAACCTGCCCAATGTCAAACAGTTATTAGAACTGGGATGTAGACTTGGGATAAGAATCTTGCTCTATCCCTGCTTAGCTCTTTCATAGCATAACCCAAGATGATATGGCTAGAGGTAGGGTGGGGGCCCGAGGTAAAGTGGAGGCCCACTTTCTGCCTCCTGATTCTCAAACTTTTTGGAAAGGAGAGGAGGCTTTATTGGCTGGCAACTGGGTGAAGCTGAGAGTTCTTCCCTTTTATATAAGGGTCAGTGTCTTAATTATCTAGGTCTGCTATAACAGAAATATCACAAATGGGTAGCTTTAACAAACAGAAATTTATTTGCTCACAGTTTAGAAGGCTAAAAGTCAGAATTCAAAACACCAGCTGTAGGGTAATGCTTTCTTTCTCTGTTGGCGCTAGAGGAAGCTCCTTGTCTATTTGAGCTTCTGCTCCTGGGCAATCTTCATGTAGCTTGGCATCTCTTTTCCCCCATCTCTCCTTCCTCACTTGCTTGCTTAATCTCTTTTATATCTCAAAAGAATTGACTTAAGACACTAATACTATCTCATTAACATAACAAAGAAAAGTCATTCCCAAATGGGATGATAACCACAGATACAGGGGTTAGGATTTTACAACACATATATTTTTTTCTTTTTAGTTGATGGACTATGCTTTTTGTTTGTTTGTTTTTAATTTTACCATGTTTTAGGTGAAAGTTTATACCACAAATTAGTTTTTTATTCAAAAATTTTATACACAGATTGTTTTGTAACGTTAGTTGCAGTCCCAAAATGTGTCAGCACTCTTCCCCTTTCCCTTTCTACCCTGGATTCTCAGTGTCCATTCATCCAGTTTTCCTGTCCCTTCCTGCCTTCTCGTCTTTGCCTTTGGGCAAATGTTGGCCGTTTGGTCTTGTATACTTGATTGAACTAAGAAGCACGTTCGTCATGTGTATTATTGTTTGTTTTAGAGGCCTGTCTAACTTTTGGCTGAAAAGTGGACTTCGGGAGTGGCTTCAGTTCTGAGTTAACAGGGTGTCCAGGGGCCATAGTCTTGGGGGTTCCTTCAGTCACTGTCAGACTTCCATGGGATTTTTGTGAATTTGAATTTTTTTATACATTTTTCTCCCCTCTGCCTAGGACCCTCTATTGTGATCCCCATCAAAGTGGTCAGTGGTGGAGCTGGGCATCATCTAGTTCTTCTGGGCTCAGGCTGGTGGAGGCTGTGGTTCAAGTGGTCCATTAGTCCTTTGGACTAATATTTTCCTTGTGTCTTTGGTTTTCTTCATTCTCCTTTGCTTCGAACATGCTGGAGTAATAAATGTATCTTAGATGGCCACTGGCAAGCTTTTAGGACCACAGATGCTACTCACCAAAGTAGGATGTAGAACATTTTCTTTATGTACTATGTAATGCCAATTGACCTAGATGTCCCCTGAGACCATGGTCCCTTGCCCTCAGCCACAGTATCTCAGTCCCTCAAGGTGTTTGGATGTACAACACATATTTTGGAAGGACACTATTCAATTCATAACAGTCAGTACGGCAAATGAAAGAATCTAGGATAGGAGAGGCTTCTTGAGGAGAAGGGGTGAGTGGGTAAAAGACTGTTAGTTTTGTGGGGTTTTTTTTTTATAGAGACGTTATGCATAGCACTCTGTTCTTCACTACCCAAGAGCTTGCTCTTGAACCCCTTTTACAATTGAGGACACTGGGGTTCAAAGGAGTATAATGTTTGCTTTAAGTTCATAACATATATTAGTGACAGGAACAATATGAAAATTACTCAATTCAAAATTCTAGTGGGAATAGTCTTTCCTCTCACTTTGCAGGTTGGAATTAGCTAGTATAATAAGGTAGAAGAGTGTTTCAAATATAGACGGCTACAGAAGAGCTAATGCCCTGCCAATGATGCTGATTCACTGCCAGGTTGCTCAATTCTGAAAGGAATCAATTGAGTTATCTGGCATACAATCTTTAACTAGACTCCCTCCCTTTTCATACATACATATTCATCACTTTTATCAGAAGATAATCCGTTTTGGAAAGGCAGCTGCTTTCTAAATAAATTGCTGTTCCTTAGCAGCTGAATCCAACAGGCTGTTTTTCTCACTTCAGTGAATTGGTTCTGACAACAGGGCACGCCAGTCATTTGCTCTTTCCCTTTCATGATTTGGTTTTATTATCAATCTATTCATTATGTTTATTGGCTCCATCCATTATTTGAGAGCCTTATTGCATATTTACAAGTGCAATAAAAAGAGACAGCTTCGGCCATTATAGCTTATAGTCTAACAGATGTTAAGACATTCCTTCTCTTTTCTACCTCTGACTAATACTATGGAGGGCTTTTAGGTTGACTGTTGCAACCAAATTGACCAGATAATCCAGTATGATCCAATCAAATAACTAGATAATGTAACTAAACAAGTTTGCTTGATTTTCCCCTTACTAATTCAAGGGTAGTTAATTGTTCTTTTCTTAATTATTGAGATATAATTCACATATCATAAAATTCACTCTTTCTAAGTGTACAATTTAGTGGTTTTTAGGATATTCACCAGGTTATGTAACCATCATTGCTATCTAATTCCAGAAAGTTTTCATCACCTCAAAAGAAACCCATACCCATTGGTCCATTCCATTTCTCTCCTTAGCCCCTGGCAACCATTAATCTACTTTCTGTCACTATGAATTTGTTTATTCTAGGTGTTTCATAGAAATTGAATCAAGTGGTCTTTTGTGTTTGGCTTCTTTCACTTAGCATAATGTTTTTAAGATTTATCCATGTTGTAGCATGTATTAGGACTTCATTCCTTTTAATGGCTGAATAAACTTCCATTGTATGGCTATACCACATTTTATCTATTCATAAATTAATATATATTTGGGTTGGTTTCACTTTTTGGCTATTACAAATAATGCTGCTGTCAACACCATATACAAGTTTTTGTATGGACTTAACATTTTCATTTCTTTTGAGTATTCACCTATGGGTGGAATTTCTGGGTCATATGGTAACTCTATGTGTAGTATTTTGAGGAACTTCCAAACTGCTTTCCAAAGCAGCTGTACTATTTTACTTTCCCACCAGCAATGCATGAGGGTTGCAATTTCTCTACATCTCACCAATCTTTGTTATCTGTGTTTTTCTTATTATAGCCATCCTAGTGGATGTAAAGTGGTATCTCATTTTGGTTGTAATTTACTTTCTTCTGATGGCTAATGATGTTGAGCATCTTTTCATGTCCTCATTGGCCTTTTATATATCTTCTTTGGAGAAATGTCTATTCATATTATTGTCTTTTTTTTTTAATTAGGTTATTTGTCTTTTTATTGTTGAGTTGTAAGAGTTATCTATATATTCTGAATACTAGATCCTTATCAGATAAATGATTTGCAAATATTTTTCCCATTCTGTGAGTTGTCTTCTCACTTTATTGATAGTGCTTTTGAAGCACCAAAAATTTTAATTTTGATGAAGTTCAATTTGTCTACTTTTTTCTTTGATTGTATGTGCTTTGCTTTTGGTATCATATTTAAGAATCCACTGCCTAATCCAAAGCCACTGTTTACATTTGTTTTCTTCTAAGAGTTCCATAGTTTTAACTCTTACATTTAAGTCTTTGGTTCATTTTAAGTTAATTTTTTATATTGTGTGAGTTAGGTGTCAAAATTTTATTTCATTGTGTGTGACTGTCCAATTGTCTCAGTACTGTATGTTAAAAAAAAAACTTCTTTCTTCATTGAATTGTCTTGGAACCCTTGTCAAAAGTCAACTGATCTCAAATGTGTGGATTTATTTCTGTACTCTCAATTATATTCCATGGATTTATAGGTCTTCATGACTTTAGCTTTGTGTAGTAAGTTTTGAAATGAGGAAGTATGGGGTCCTCTAACATTGTTCTTGTTTTTCAAGATTGTTTTGGTGACTCTGGGTCCCTTGTATTTTAGGATCAGCTTGTCAAATTATGTTAAAAAAAAAAAGTGATTCAAAGGGATTACTTTTAATCCGTAGATCTATTTGGGGAGTGTTGTGATCTTAACAATATTAATTTTTATGTTCTACAAACACATGATGTCTTTCCATTTATTGATTTTTGTTAGGTGTCATTGAGTTAGTTCCTACTTATAGCACAACCTTATGTACAACAGAATGAAATACTGCTTGGTCCTGCACCATCCTCACAATCGTTGCTATGCTTGAGATCATTGATGCAGCCACTGTGTCAGTCCATTCATTTAGGGTCTTCGTCTTTTTCACTGACCCTCTACTTTACCAAGCATGATGTCCTTCTCCAGGGACTGATCCTTCCTGATAACATGTCCAAAATATGTGAGAGGTAGTTTCACCATCCTTAGTTCTAAGGAGCATTCTGGCTGTACTTCTTCCATTTTATTTAGTCTTCTTTAATTTCTTTCAATGATATTTTGTAGTTTTTAGTTTTCAAGTCTTATACCTAGTTTGTTACATTTACTTTTTGGTGCTATTGTTAAAGAAATTATTTTAATTTCATTTTCAGATCGTTCATTGCTACTGTATAAAAATACAATTGATTGGATCCTGCACCCTTATGAACTAGTTTACTAGCACTAATAGTTTTTTTTTTCCCCCTGTGGATTCCTTAGGATTATCTATATGCAGGATCATGTCTTCAGCAAATAGAGGTAGCTTTACTTCTACTGCTTACTGTTCTTTACTGAAACAAACAGGCTGGCAGGTTTCGTGGTATAGAGACATAGATGGAATTAAACTCTCTTTCACTCTCATTGTTTCTCTTGCTTTCATACTTTTACTTTCTCTCTTGATCTCATTGTCAACTACCAGAAAAGCAATCACATTTCTTTTTCAATATTCAGAAGTCTTATTGTTAATAATGCATTTTGAAATACAAGCACAATCCCAGTAGCAATCTCAGCAGTGGGAAGCAAGAGAACATGCTTTTTTTGTGTGTGTGTCTATTCAGTTGCACTTCCCAACAGAAATAGCAACCATGTTAAGTGTCAGTGTAGTCTTATGGCAACACTTTATGTTACAACTGGTAAGCAATGGAGCTTACCTGGCAGATGATCTGAAGCTTTTCTCTCAAATTCATCTGAATATGGAGTTCATTTACTCAATTAGACTTCTTTATTTATAGAATTCTATGAAGGTTAAACTCACACACACGCATTCACACATCTTATCTCTGCTAGGAGAAAACTGAAAAAAAAAAAAAACATTGCTGTCAAGTCGATGATTGCAAAAAACAGACTCTGTTCCCTTTGCAAGGTAACAGTCTGTTTAGAGAGATCCCACACATACATGAAAAGTTTAGTAGTAGTATAGGGCCTATCAAGATAATACCAAATAGTTGGTATTCACAGACAAAGAAGACCTCAACTGAGAGATAGGACAAGGAAGGAATTGCACACAGGAATACTTGTATTAGGCCCTGCCTACCATACACCTTGCATCTTCTGCAAAAATTTCTATCTGAATATCTTCAATCAGAAAAAACATTTTGAAGAGGCGAGGCCAAGATGCTGGAGTAGTCAGATGGCTTCCTATATCCCTCTTACAACAAAGACCTGGAAAAACAAGTGATTTGATTGTATATGAATATCTAGGAGCCCTAAACAAGGCAAAGTTCAGTAATTGGACTGAGTGGTTGGGGGAGAGGGAGATGGTTCGGGAGAAGTGAGGAGTTCCCAGACTCTTAAGCCTGGACCAGCTCAGGTTGCACAGAGACGTGGGCATACAGCTCCGTGTGCTTGCTCAGGAGGCAGTTTCCACATCGAGAGAGATTCGGGAGCAGAGATTCTACTTGGACATCCGAACCAGTGAAAAGCAGCACCCAAGTGGCTAAAGATAAGTATATATATGTGGCCTTTCGTGGAGATTTATTAAAAAAAACTAATTTGGGAGAAGTCTCTCTCCAACTTACCTCCTCCCTCCCCACTCTGCACCAGTCCACCAGCTTCAGAGCTCTCTGAGTTCCCTGGGCCGCAAGTAGATCACATAAGGCAGTCTGACCCATTCTCCTGGCTTTGGAGAGGGAACAAATTAACAAACAAGGGGAAAAATAAGCTACTGGCTCCCCTAAACCAGGAACTCAGAGTTGGCACAGCTCCTTTGCCTAGGCACAGGCACAAGGGGTCTGCAGACTTTGAGTGCCTTCCACCCCTGTATAGGCTTCTGTGGACCCATCTCAACAACGTAAGCCCTCACTACCACAGTACAACAGGGTAAACATCTGAAGTCTAACTTCAACAGTTTCAGCTGTGAATTGGCAGATTTGTGACATTCCTGGTCCACATCAGGGGCTGGAGGGCTGGTGGCTCTGCCCATGCCACAAAGCCACCTGCTACAGGGGTCCAAGCATAAGTGGTTGCGCCCAAGTCTTTACAGCCAACAGAGTAAGGTGCTCATAGTCCAGCTGCAAAACTCACCTACCTACTCGCTCTAGGGAACAGGGACATGCTTTCCTTTCAGACACTCAGGGGCAGCTGTCAGCCCCTGCCTTGTTCAGCGCGTGACCCCCTACTGCAGCCAGATACTTGTGCCTACACTAATCACCCATGCCTCTCTAAGACTGTAGGTGAGAGCGTGCACCACACACTTGGTGACCAACTGACTGGACACCTGAGTTGAATCCGTACCGGAAAATTTAACAGACTCCTGGACACACATACTTACTTACAGAACTAACTACCTGGTGACAGGACATTAGACCTTCAAAGACATAATCAAACTAGCACACACGAGCAGCAAATTTGGGAATATCAAAACAAAACAAGAAGCTAAGATGCACTAAACAAATATAAAATAAAATTATAATAACTTATTGATGGCTCGGAGACAACAGTCAATATCAAATCACATAAAGAGGCAGTCCATGATGGCTTCAGCAAACTCCCTAAATAATCAATAAATTCTCTGGAGGAAGAGAATTTCTTGGAATTACCAGAGCCAGAATACAAAAGATTAATATACAAAACTCTTCAAGAAATTAGAAAGGAAATTCTTTAAAACACAGAGGCAACCAGAGAACATACAGACAAAGTAGTAGCAGAACTTAAAAAAGTTATTCGAGAGAATAATGACAAATTTAAGGCTGCAAGAATCCACAGAGAGACAGTAATCAGAAATCCAGAAGATTAACACTAAAATTTCAGAATTAGATAACTCAATAGAAAGTCATAGGAGCAGAAGTGAGGCAAAAGAAATCAGAATTAGTGACTCTGAAGATAAAGCACTTGATACCAACTTATTTTAGGAAAAATCAGATAAAATAATTAAAAAGAATGAAGAAACTCTAAGAGTTATGTGAGACTCTATTAAGAGAAATAACCTACAAGTGATTGGATTACTGGCGGGGGTGGGGGGGTAACAGAATATACAGAGAGAATTACTGAAGATGTGTTGACAGAAAACTTCTCTGATATCATGAAAGAGGAGAAGATATCTATACAAGATGCTCATTGAACCCCACATAAGGTAGATCTCAAAAGAAAGTCACCAAGACATATTATAATTAAACTTACCAAAACCAAAGATAAAGAGAGAATTTTAAGAGCAGCTAGGGATAAAAGAAAAGTCATCTACAAAGAGAGTCAATTAGAATAAGCTCAGACTACTCAGCAGAAACCATGCAGGCAAGAAGGCAATGGGATGACATAGATAAAGCCTTGAAGGAAAACAACTGCCAGCCAAGAATTATATATCCAGCAAAACAGTCTCTCAAATATGATGGTGAAATTAGGGCATTTCCAGATAAACAGAAGTTTAGGGAATTTGCAAAAACCAAACCAAAATTACAAGAAATACTAAAAGGAGTCCTCCAGTTAGAAAATCAATAACATCAGATAACAATGCAAGACTAGAACACAGAGCAACGAGATATTGACTCAGATAGGGAAGTCACAAAAATACATTAAAGCCACAACATTGAAAATCGGGAAACAGAGATATCAATATGTAAAAAATGACAATATTAAAACAAAAAAGAGGGACTTAAAAAATGTAGACATAGATTTTTCATATGGAGGGGAAGTCAAGACAATATAAAGAAATAAAAGACTGGTATAAACTTAGAAAAAATGGGTAAATATTAAGATAATCACAAAGGAAACAAACAATCCTATAAATCAAAATAAAAAACTAGAAATGAAAAAGATGAAAAGAAAATACATAAAGAAAAATGACTCAGCACAGAACATTGAGCAGAACAAAGAAACTGTGAACAACACACAAAAAAAGACATCAAAATAACAGCACTAAACTCATACCTATCAATAATTACACTGAATGTAAATGGACTAAATGCACCAATAAAGAGACAGAGAGTGGCAGTTTGGATTAAAAAACATGATCCGTCTATATGCTGCCTACAAGAGACACACCTTAGACTGAAAGACACAAACAAGCTAAAACTCAAAGGATGGAAAAAAACATATCAAGCAAACAACACTCAAAAAAGATCAGGGGTGATAATATTAATCTCTGACAAAATAAATGTTAAAATCCACCACAAAGGATAAGGAAGGTCACTATATAATGATTAAAGGGTCAATACAGCAGGAGGACATAACTATAATAAATATTTATGTACCCAAGGACAAGGCTTCAAAATACATAAAACAAACTCTAACACCACTGAAAAGAGAGATAGGCAGCTCCACAACAGTAGTAGGAAACTTCAGCACACCACTTTTGGTGAAGGACAGAACAGCCAGAAAGAAGCTCAACAAAGATCCGGAACAGCTAAATGTTACGATCAACCAACTTGATCTCATAGACATATACCAAACACTGCACCCAACAGCAGCCAAGTATATTTGCTTTTCCAATGTACATGGAACATTCTCCAGAATAGACCACATATTAAGCCATAAAGCAAGCCTTAACAAAATCCAAAACATCAAAATATTATAAAGCACCTTTTCTGACCATAAAGCCATAAAAGTAGAAATCAACAACAGAAAAAGCAAGGAAAAAAAAATCAAACACATGAAAACTGAACAACACCTTGCTCAAAAACTAATGAGTTATAGAAGAAATTAAAGATGGAATAAACAAATTCATAGAATCCAACGAGAATGAAAACACATATTACCAGAACCTTTGGAACACACCAAAAGCAGTGCTCAGAGGTCAGCTTATAACAATAAATGCACACATCCAAGAAGAAGAAAGGGCATAATCAAACAATTAACCCTACAACTGGAACAAGTAGAAAGAGAGCAGCAAAAGAGGCCCTCAAGTGCCAGAAGAAAGGAAATATAAGAATTAGAGCAGAATTAAATGAAATAGAGAAGAGAAAAACAATTGAAAGAGTTAACAAGACCAAAAGCTTTTCTTTGAAAAGATCAAGAAAATTGATAAACCATTGGCCAAACTGACAAAAGAAAAACAGGAGAGGAAGCAAATAACCCATATAAGAAATGAGATGGGTGATATCACAACAGACCCAACTGAAATTAAAAGAATCATAACAGAATATTATGAAAAATTGTACTCTAACAAATTTGAAAACCTAGAGGAAATGGACAACTTTCTAGAAACTCACTACCTACCTAAACTAACACAAACAGAGGTAGAACAACTAAATAAACCCATAACAAAAGAAGAGATTGAAAAGGTACTTAAAAAACTCCAACAAAAAAAAGTCCTGACTCTGATGGCTTCACTGGAGAATACTACAAAAACTTTCAGAGAAGAGTTAAAACCACTTCTACTAAAGGTATTTCAGAGCATAGAAAAAGATGGAATACTCCCAAACTCATTCTATGAAGCCAGCATAACCCTGATACCAAAACCAGTTAAAGACACCACAAAAAAAGATTACAGACCAATATCCCTCATGAACATTGACGCAAAAATCCTCAACAAAATTCTACCCAATAGAATTCAGCAACTTATCAAAAAAATAATTCACCATGATCAAGTGGGATTTATACCAGGTATGCAGGGATGGTTCAACATTCGAAAAACAATCAATGTAATCCATCACATAAATAAAACAAAAGACAAGAACCACATGATCTTATCAATCAAAGCAGAAAAGGCATCTGACAAAGTCCAACACCCATTCATGATAAAGACTCTCAACAAAATAGGAATAGAAGGAAAATTCCTCAATATAATTAAGGGCATTTATATGAAGCCAACAGTCAACATCATTCTAAATGGAGAGACTTCGAAAGCATTCCCCTTGAGTACGGGAACCAGACAAGGATGCGCTTTATCACCACTCTTATTCAACATTGTGCTGGAGGTCCTATCCAGAGCAATTAGGCTAGAAAAAGAAATAAAGGGTATCCAAATTGGTAGGGAAGAAGTAAAAGCATCTCTATTTGCAGATGATATGGTGTTATACACAGAAAACCCCAAGAATCCACAAGAAAACTACTGGAACTAATAGAAGAGTTCAGTAAAGTTTCAGGATACAAGATAAATATACAAAAATCAGTTGCATTCCTTTACAGCAACAAAGAGAACGTCAAAGAGGAAGTCACCAAATTAATACCATTTAAAATAGCCCCCAAGAAGATAAAGTACTTAGGAATAAATCTAACCAGAGACATAAAAGATCTATACAGGGAAAACTACAAGACACTACTGCAAGAAACCAAAAGAGACCTGCATAAGTGGAAAAACATACCTTGCTCATGGATAGGTAGACTCACCATAGTGAAAATGTCAATTCTACCTAAAGCGATCTACAGATACAATGCAATCCTGATCCAAATTCCAACTGCAGTTTTTAATGAGGTGGAGAAACAAATCACCAACTTCACATGGAAAGGGAAGAGGCCCCAGATAAGTAAAGCATTAAGGAAGAAGAATAAAGTGGGAGGCCTCACACTACCTGATTTTAGAACCTATTATACTGCCACAGAGGTCAAAACAGCCTGGTACTGGTACAACAGCAGATACATAGACCAGCGGAACAGAATTGAGAATCCAGATGTAAATTCATCCACCTGTGAGCAGTTGATATTTGACAAATGCCCAAAGTCTGTTAATTGGGGAAAAGACAGTCTCCTTAACAAATGGTGCTGGCGTAACTGGATATCCATCTGCAAAAAACTGAAACAAGACCCATACCTAACACCACGCACAAAAACTAACTCAAAACTGATAAAAACTTAAATATAAAATCAAAAACGATAAAGATCATGGAAGAAAAAATAGGGACAACGCTAGGAGCCCTAATACATGGCATAAATGCAATACCAACCATAAATAACAATGCATAAGCATCAGAAAAGAGACTATCTAAATGGGAGCTCCTGAAAATCAAGCACTTGTGCTCATCAAAAGACTTCACCAAAAGAGTCAAAAGACAAACTATAGACTGGGAAAAAAATTTTGGCTATGACAAATCCAATCAGCGTCTAATCTCTAAACTCTACAAGACACTGCAAAACCTCAACAACAAAAAGACAAATAACCCAATTAAAAAATGGGCAAAGGATATGAACAAGCACTTTGCCAAAGAAGATATTCAGGTGGCTAACAGACACATGAAGAAATGCTCACGATCATTAGCCATTAGAGAAATGCAGATCAAAACTACAATGAGATATCATCTCACCCCAACAAGGCTAGCACTAATCCAAAAAAGACAAAATAATAAATGCTGGAGAGGTTGTGGGGAGACTGGAACACTTAAACACTGTTGGTGGGAATGTAAAATGGTACAACCACTTTGGAAGTCGATTTGGCCCTTCCTTAAAAAGCTAGAAATTGAAGTTCCATATGATGCAGCTATCCTGCTCCTTGGAATATATCCTAGAGAAATAAGAGCCATCAGACGAATAGACATATGCACACCCATGTTCACTGCAGCACTGTTCACAATAGCAAAAAAGATGGAAACAACCTAGATGCCCGTCAATGGATAAACAAATTATGGTATGTTCACACAATGGAATACTAGGCAATGATAAAGAACAACAATGATGCTGTGAAGCATGTTATAACATGGAGGAAGCTGGAACTCATGCTGAGTGAATTTAGTCTGTCACAAAAGGACAAATACTGTATAAGACCACTATTATAAGAACTCAAGAAAAGGTTTAAACACAGAAGAAAACATTATTTGATGGTTACCAGGGTGGGGAGGGAGAGCTAGGGTTATTTACTAACTAGATAGTAGATAAGAATTATCTTAGGTGAAGAGAAGAACAGCACACACTACAGGGGAAGTCAGCATAACTGGACAAAACCAAACCTAAGAAGTTTCCTGAATAGAATCAAACATTTTGAGAGACAGGGTAGCAGGGGTAGGGGTCTGGGGACCATGCTTTCAGGGGACACTTAGGTCAATTGGCATAACAAGGTTAGTAAGAAAATGTTCTGCATCCTACTTTGGTGAGTGGCGTCTGGGGTCTTAAAAGCTTGCAAGCGGCCATCTAAGATGCATCAATTGGTCCTGATCACCTGGAATAAAGGAGAATGAAGATCACCAAAGACACAAGGAAAGTAGTAGCCCAAGAGACAGAAAGGACTACATAAACCAGAGACTTTATCAGCCTGAGAACGGAAGAACTAGACGGTGCCTGGCTACCACCAATGACCGCCCTGACAGGGAACACAACAGAGAGTCCCTGATGGAGCAGGAGAAAAGGTGGGGTGCAGAACTCAAATTCTAGTAAGAAGACTAGACTTTATGGTCTGACAGAGACTGGAGGAATCCCAGAAAGCATGGCCCATGGATTCTCTATCAGCCCAGAACTAAAACAATTTCTGAGGCCAACTCTTCAGACAGTGATTGGACTGGACTGTGAGACATAAAGTGATACTCTTGAGGAGTGTGCCTCTTAGCTCAAGTAGATACAAGAGAGTAAATGAGCAGCTTCGGTCTGGAGGTGAGATGGGAAGGCAGAGAGGGTTAGGAGCTGGTTGAATGGAGGTAGGGAATCGGGGGTGGAAAGGAGGAGTATGCTGTCACAGTATGGGGAGAGCAATTAAGGTCACATAACAATATATGTATAAATTTTTGTATGGGAGTCTAACTTGAAATGTAAACTTCACTTAAACTACAACAATAAAAAAAAAAAAAGAACAAACATTTTGGGCATTCTGGCATACTCTCTTCCCATATGGTCTTCTTTTGGGTTGTTTCTTCCCCACAAAGGTCTTCATGGTCATGGTTTCAATGTTGTCCTACCTAACATGGATCTACATGATTCTTGCCTCCACTACCAATATCCAGTCCTCTATTACCTCCACCATTCATTTTCTCAACTCCATATCATGATTTGTTGAAGTCGTGCCTGCTGGGGTTATGAAATCCAAACTGATTCTAGTTGATCCATGTTAGCAACACTTCATTGACTCTAGTGCACATTCTCACAAGAATTATTTCATATTTTACCCCCTATGTTTACTCTTAAGGAATAATCTTTCCTCCCATTTCAAGCAATCTAGATGAACATGGTGAAGAGTGGAAAAAAATTATTACCACCTTATAGGATGCAATGAGAAGAACACTGCACCACTTCTGTTATATTCCTGTCAAAGATGCATAACCTGAATCTAGTTATAAGGAAACATCAGACAAAACCAGATTAAGGACATTCTATAAATTACCAGCCTGTAATCTTCAAATGTGTCAAGGTCATGAAAATCATGGAAAGCCTGAAGAGTTATTTTAGATTGAAGCAGACTAAAAGGACCAGAAACTAAATTCAACACAGACATAATTCTAAACTGGATCATTTTTTATATAGAAGATATTATTGGGGACAATTGGAAAATCTTGAATGGGACCTGATTGTCATGGTTATATTGTAATTGTGTAGGAGAATGTCTTTACTTATAGAAAATGCACACTAAAGAGGGGATAGATGATGCAAAAAAAAAAGGACCAAAGTCTAAAATAGACAAAAAAGAATCTCTAAATGGCCATATGCAAAGGTGATCAATCTCTTTAGAGTCATAGACATGCAAATTATGCAAAGTAAAACCAGAATAATATACTTGTACACAAGTATTAGAATGGCTACAATGAAAAAGACAGGGCAATACCAAAGACTGGTGAGGATATGAAGCAATGGAACCTTTTAGACATCACTGGTGAGTGTTAAAGTAGAAAACCATTTGGCAACTGAATACATGTATACTCTACTACCTTGTAATTCCACTCCTAGATGCTTACCCAACAGAGCATATACAAGAATGTTCATAGCTGTAATAATGCTGGAAATATTTGTAATAATGCCATAAAACTGAAAACAACTCAAATGTTCATCAACAGGACACCGGATAAATAAATTGTGGAATATTTATGCAATTAAATACCTTACAGTGATGAAATGAATGACCTACAGCTACATGTAACCATGTGGAAGAATCTCACAAACATAATGATGAGAGGTAAAAGATAGATGCAAAAGAATATATACTATATGACTCCATTTATCTAAAGTTCAAAAACAGGCAGCTAGAAGTTACGATAGTGGTTACCTTTATGGCAGAGGGAGGGAGTAAAGATTAAGAGGGGGTCCAGGAAGACTTATGTGGGGGTGCTGGCAATGTTCTATTTTTTAACCTGGGTTGTGGTTACACAGAATTTGCTTTGTGGTATATTTTTAAGCTGCATTTTGTGTACTTCTGTGCATATGCATTATACTATAGATAAAAATTTTTCAAGAAGAAAAAGTAGAAAACACATCAATTTTCTGCATATGATCACTAGACACACCTAGAAATAAAGCCCCAGACCAGTTTCTGGCACATAGTAAATGCTATGGAGGTCATTATTCTTTTTCAAAGACATTCTCCCTGCCACTCCTGACTCCCAGTTGCCTTTCTTGGACAACTTTAATGATGTCTTCTGCAGTCTTCCAGAAGTCTTTTATGCATTTACAAGCACCACCTTCTCTACATCTTGCATTATCAATGTTAAAGAATTAACTTTATCTTCTCTACCGGAGTATAAGCTCTTGATGATTCAATGCTGTATCCCCCTTGGGACTTATCCCAGGGTTTTGTGCCTAGTAGGAGCTCAGCGCATAATCTGGAAAGGAAATGAGTGACCTCTTCCTGCTTCTACTCAAACTCAAGTCCTTGTCAAGGCAGTATAGAATTCAGCTTCGGTATCAGAGGCATAACCCAGCAGACCTAACACCTTGATACAACAGAGGATCACCGGTGGCCAAGTGGACATGTTGCTTCCCATTAAAAAATGGCTAAAAGGTGACATATTCCCCTTATCTCTTGTACATTCCCTCTTTCCAAATCAACCTCCAAAGAAATTTGGACATAATTTCCTTTTAAAAACATCTATCCAATGTAAACCTTATCGATCTCTGGCCACCTGATATTTTTGGTATGAGGCTCATTGTAACCTTAATTTGTATAATGTCAATGAGAAACCCCAGGTAAAAGAGATAAAGAGTATGAAGTCTCATTATGTTAGTTTTACCACAAAGCAGTTATTGAGGAGAAGATGGAAATAACAGGATACTTTATGAGAGCTCTGGAGTTCTTTAGCTCTCTGGTGGCTCCTAACAGGAGCATAATCACAAAATTATTACAGGGAATTCTTTTCTTCACCCAATAAAAATGACACATTTTTCTCAGCCTGAACTAGAAAACAACTTTTGTATGTCCCTGCTGTCATTTACCTGCACATGGTGCAGCACTTATTTTTAGTTCTTAATGAAGGCACAGAGCTTCTAATTATTTAGGGATGTAATCAAATGAGTTTCCCAGTGACTTAGTGTCACAGGAGAAATCTTTTAATTTGCACACTCCTATTGCTGATGTATCTTGCAAACAGTGACTATTTAACAATCCCATTGCCACTCATTTGCCACAACTACTCCAACTCATCAACTTTGAAAGTTTTAATAGTGCCCAATGAAACTTTCAATTGTCACCGATTAGCATTTAGGCTTCCAGAGACAGGATGTTAGGGATACAGCCTGCCTCTGCAAAGACCTGACTGCAAAAGTCTTGAATGAAGATTGTATGAAGAGTAAAGAATTCCCTCATCAAGGTCTTCCCCCACCCCCCACCCCTTTATTTTTTGTCATGATAGATTCAATATCTGTTTTTTGGAGAGCTGCCCAATTTACTTTTGGTTTTGATCTCATCTCACATGCCTGTTAGAAATTCATAAATTAGACCAGGAAAGAAAAGAACATGATAATTTCAACCTAAATTCTGATGATATGGTTATAATTTAAAAACTTTGCTACTTCTTCTAGTCCAAGTCTCATCAGTCTTAGAGGGTGGAACCAAGATGGTGGCTTAGTCACGTGCACCATAGCATTCCCCTGCACCAAAGACCCAAAGAGCCAAGTGAAACATAAGCAGATAACAATCCAGGAAGCCTGAACACCAAAAAAGAAAGTCTAAAGACTGAACCAAATACCAGTTGGAAGGAATAAGGAAAGCAGTGAAAAAGGAGTAACATGGAGCTGCAGAACTCAACCAGGTGTGTCAGCCCACTGCAGATAACTTAGGACCCAGCAGAAACCTTGGGTGAAGAAAACAGCAAGACAACTTCACGACTTTCCCAAAAGGGGTAAAGAACCTCTGTAGACACACACGGAAAGAAGCAGAGATAGGGAGAGTGCCAGATCCAGAACTGGAGATACTCAGGAGTGATGGCCCTAGACCTCAGGAGATAGATGCAGTGACACTGAGTAAATATCTGCCTACAATTCCTTCCTCCCTCTCCCTGCCCAGGAGGAGATGGAGGTAGAGCAACTGTGTGAATGTCCCCTCACTGCCCTCCCCTACCACCCACATCTCCCCCACTACAACCATCAAGAGGAGAGGAGCACACCCCCACTTGCCCACCACACCCACCACACCAGCCACTCCACCTGCATGGAGAGGATCATTCCCCACTCCTGAGCCACCAGACTGAAGACAGACAGAGGCTAAAGCCAAACCAACTCACCCCCAGCTGCTGTGCAAGAACAGTAAATAAAGACCTGAGCTCCACACCTACCCACCACTCCACCTGCCCAAAGACAGGTAAGGAGGGCTCCAGCACAGCCAGTCCAGTGACCATAGCACTACCACACTACTCTAGCTACACGTGCCAGGAATCATCAAAACAAAACAAACAAAAACAGGACCCAGCAAACAATTATACAAATAAAAAATAAATACAATAACCCCATAATATCCCAGAGACAACAGACAATAGCAAATCACCTAAAGAAGCAGAGCAAGATGGAGCCAGCAAGTGACCATAATAGAAAACCAGAAATCCTCTCTGAGGAAGAAAAGGTAATGAAACTTCCTGATAGGGAATTCAAAAGGCTTATGTATAGCGTCCTCAAAGGAATCAAGGAAAACACAGACAAAACTATGGAGAACACAGACAAAACCAAGGAATGCACAGACAAAACACTAGAAGAATTCAGGAAAACAATACAATAACAAAATGACAAAATAAATATACAACTGGAAATGATACGGAAGCATCAATTAGAAATCCAGAAGCTTAGCAATAAAATTGCAGAAATTGACAACTCAATGGAAAGTCATAGGAGTAGAATTGAAATAATGGAAGACAGGATAAGCAGAATAGAAGACCAATCCTTTGACATTAATCTGTTCAAGAAAAAAAAAAGAATGAAGAAAGCCTAAGAGTTATGTGGGACACCATTAAGAGGAATAACTTAACTATGATTGGAATCCCAGAAAGGGAGGAGTCAACAAAAGCACAGAGAGAATTATGGAAGACATATTGACAGGAAACTTCCTTAATATCATGAAAGATGAGAAGATAACCATACAAGAAGCACAACGAACCCCATATAGGATAGATCTCAATAGAAGAAAACTGAGACATATCATAATCAAATTTTCCAAAACCAAAGACAAACAATCTTGAAAGCATCTTGGGAAAAATGAAAAATCACCTACTAAGGGGCATTGATAAGACTAAGTTCTGATTACTCAGCAGAAACCATGCAGGAAAGAAGGCAATAAGATAATATATACAAAAGCTGGGAAGAAAACAACCTGCCAACCAAGAATTATGTATCCAGAAAAATTATCCCTCAAGTATGATGGTGAAATTAGGAGATTTCCAGGTAAACAGATAT
Organism: Dugong dugon; assembly: GCA_030035585.1. NCBI lineage: Eukaryota > Metazoa > Chordata > Mammalia > Sirenia > Dugongidae > Dugong > Dugong dugon. The sequence continues at coordinate 163,366,788 of CM057462.1, forward strand.
TAAAGGAACTTGTAAAAACCAGACCAACTTTACAAGAAATATTACAGGGAGTCCTTCAGACAGAAAACCAATAATATACCAGACAACAACTTGAAATTAAAACACATGACAACATCAGACAGATATCAACTCAGATAAAGAACTTTTGAAAATAAAATAAAGTTAAAAGATGCAAAACAGGGAACTAGAGACATTAATCTGTAACTGATGACCACTTCAAAACATAAAGGGAGAATAAAGGATATAGGTTTAGAACTTCCATATGGAGAGGAAGTCAAGGTGATATCAAGAAATAAACTACTGCTTTAAACTTAGGAAGATAAAGTTTCACCACAAAGAAAGTCAACAAACCTACTCATCAAAATATAAAAGAAGCAAGTCATAAAGATTCAGTATACAACAAACCAAAAATGATGAAGGAAATGAAAAGACAAGCCACAATCCAAAAAAAACTCAGCATGGAAAATTAAGTGGAACAAAAAAACAGTCAATATCACAAAAAAATTGTAAGAAAATGACAGCAATAAACTCTTACCTATCAATAATCACACTGAATGTAAATGGCCTAAGTGCACCAATAAACACACACATCAAAAAAGAAAAAAGGACAAAAATCAAAACATTAATGCTACAACTCGAACAATTAGAAAGAGAGCAGTAAAAGAAGCCCACAATCACCAGAAGAAACGAAATAATGAAAATTAGAGCAGAAATAAATGAAACAGAGAATAGAAAAACAATAGAAAGAGTCAACAAGACTAAAAGCTGGTTTTTTGAAAGGATTAATAAAATTGACAAACCACTGGCCAAACTAACAAAAGAAAAACAGGAGAAGATGCAAATAACCTGAATAAGAAATGAGATGGGTGACATTATGTAAAAATGGCTTGGGGGTAGTTTCTGACCTCCTCCAACTTCATAACGGGGAAGGAGAACCAAGACCAACAGCACAAGGCTGACTTCCATGAGGTGGAGGCCAGACAAGCCTCCTGTCTCCACTGTCTTTACTAATTCTGACACCAATTGTCCCTCACACAGCAGTCTCTACTTGTCTGTTGGGTTCGATAATTTCATTGCAATGGCCACACAGAATTCACAGACTACTCACAATTATGGGGTTTATTAGTGAAGTAACAGTTACAATTCAGGCTCAGGAACATTCAGGATACAGCTCTTCCACCAGGATAGCCTCTTTTCAACTGTACTAGCAGGCACACCTCTCCCTGGCCCTAGGCCTCTCCCCAAAGGCCCTCAGCTTTCTCTCTCCATGGGCCGGAAAGCCCATCGTGCCATCTCCTGCTGCTGGGTCACTGCTGCCAGGTCTCTCCTGCCACTGCTTCTCACCAGCTTCAGGTTACAGCTTGCTGTCGTTCTCTCTCTGTCTCTCTTGATCTCCTGCTTCCAGGAACTTCTCAGTGCAGGGAGCCTGGGTCCAAAGGATGCACTCTACACTCCTGGCTGTTCTTCCTTGGTGATGGTAGGATCCTCCTCTCTGCTCTGGAATTGGGTCTCTTTTAAGGCAAAACTGACCAATCCCCTTGGTAGGCCACAATTACCCTATCATACGCTCCTGCCCAATTACCTGGATGGGAGTTACAAGACCATGGCTAGAAAGGCCACACACAAAAGTAATTAATCCACTGCACATTACAACAGAACCAACTGAAATAAAAACAATCATAACAGAACACTATGAAAAATTGTACTCCAAGTCTCATCAGCCCTGATTTACCTCTCATCCATTTCAGAGCCATAACTAATCTTGAATTTCAATGGGTTGAGCAGCTAATATCAGAACATGAAAATCACTGTATTGCCCATATCCAAATCTTGTTCTCTAATCATACATTCAGTTTGGAATAATTTGTGGGTAATGAGACTAATAACCAGAGGTGATTTTAGGAAAATTGTAGGCAATGTTAATGGAAGAAGAAACAAACGAAAAAAGAGGCAGGGCTTGTGTTTTCCTCAATAAAACACTGGTTTGAGCTCAAGATTCTGTAGATTTCTTAGCATTAAGGAAAGAAGATGGGAGAAACTAGAAAGATAAGTATGTCGAAAAATATATTTAGACAAAACCTGTGTATACAGGGAAGTGCAAAAGAAAAGTTGAGTTCTCATGGTTTACAGAGAGCTTGACTGATTATAGATATGGCCACTGCAGTGATCATTTTGGGGTTTCTTTCAACTTTTTATGGTGATATAGTCTCTATTATGTTTTTCTGAATAATTAGTTTTGCTCTGCGTTCTTTCTCATTTGTCCTTTAAGAGAGCTGGAAATATGTGATTTAAAACTTTCTGGGAGAAGTCCAGTATTTTGGTTGACTGGGTAATGTTCTTTTGAAACTATTAAAAATCAAAAGTCTATCTACCATGTCTTTTAGTTATGTTCATTAGTTGGGTAATTTCAATAAATGTTTAGGGAATCACTGATTGTTTTAATTGCTGAGCACGAAAGCCACCTGGTTAATGGTAGCATTTTCCTGTTACTATCTGGAACGAATCTTTTCCAGTATATCAAGCCTTGGCTTATCAATTTGTTGCAGTTAATAATAGCGCACTTTACAAATCAGTTGGTCTCTAGCTCATCGTATCCAACGTGTACCTTTTTCTTTTAAGGTCAAAGTCCACATAGTTCATGGAATGACTTTCACTGTGCTAGGTGAATTCTACCATGGCCCCCTACTGCTTCTCCTTTCTCACCTCAATGTTTACATTTGCCTTTCTACTATTTTACAAAAACTAGCAGAAAAACAAAAAAATTTTGTTTGGCACCCTGAGTGAATGACTTCACTTAGATTTGGGATGGGTAAGAGATGTGCCTTTGTCAAATCAATCAGACAAATCAGAAAAAAAAAAGTTACTTCATTTTTAATTTAAATAAACATATTACTATGCAAATCCATGACAATCATCTTGCTTCTAATTTTTGACTCTACGATAAATCAACAGGTAAACACACAAAATGTAAAGACTTGCCAAGAATGAAATAACCCCTTACTGACAATTTTTTTTTGCCTTTCTGCTACTTTACAAAAAAAAATTAGAAACAAGATGCCAAACAGGGTGCCAAATAAAAGGACAATTTACAATATTGATTAAGGCAAAAGCTTTTCAAGGCAATTCAGTGTGGCTGGCTGTCTTTCCCTGTCTTTCACATATTTCTGTTAAGGCGAAACTTCTTATTAGAAATGGGATCATTTTGATTTTGGCCTACGTTAGATGTTAGGAATTCAGATATATCATAGACTACAGCAGAAGTGACAAATATTTTTCTTCAACACTATCTCACTTCTTCTATTCTCTGACCAAGAACAAATCTTTCCTGAGGGCAGGACCTATGAGAATAAAACAAGGAGAGCATCAGTGAGAAATAACAAAGGCAATAAGGGGTTATTTCATTCCTGTCAAATCTCTATATTTTGTGTATTTACCTGTTGATTTGTCTATCTTAGAATTGAAAATTAGAAGCAAGATGATTGTTTTGGGTATGCATAGCAATTTGTTTATTTAAATAAAAAATGAAGTCACCTTTTTTTCTAATTTGGCTGATAGATTTGACAAGAGATGGCTTTGTCAATTAGGTTATGTAGTGGATATTTATTATAAATCGAATGATGCTGAGTATCAAATTACAGCTCCAAAACTTTGATAAGAGCACATGATAAAATAAAAGCATGTTATCAAAAAAATTGCATTAGAAAAGTATACTAAAATGAATGGTAATTGGATTTTCTCAACTCTTTCTGAGTTTGTTGAGTAAAGAAAGTATATCTTAGTGGAAAAGTAACAGGCATAATTAATAGTAATTTGACAAGTCTTGGTAAAGCATTTTTGGGATACTTCCCAGAAAATGAAAAAGTAACTGTAATGAATGAATAACAAATCATTTTTAAGTCAGGTGGTTTCCAATTCTTTGCTTTCAAAAATAATTTAGCTATTAGTTGATACACTTTAAGATTACTGATTATACAACATTACACAATTTTTGGCAGATAGCTCAGAAGGAGTTCAAAGAATTGAGTGACAGTGATTTCACAAAACTCCATTCCTAGCTACTTCTTTAATTTAACATAGTTGCTTAGCACCGACAGTTATGAAAATAAAAAATAGGAGTAGAATTGATGCTAAACCCTATTTCATTCTAGCAATAAGAACTATTGGATATGTGAACCAACTGTTTTTTTCCCATTTCCTATGAAATTTTGCTTCTTTGTGTTTAACAATATTTTTCAAAATTTGAAATGAATTTATGTTGTTTTGATCAATTGTGTACTACTGCTATTTCTAACAATAACTCAATCCAGAGGGAAAATTTTAATTTATGGTGATGGCAAATTTTAAAAATTTAGTTTTAATTTTACACTTCAGAATATAAAATATATTACATTCAGATAAAATCCTTGTAAAAATATGGCATTTAAAGTCATGGTGTTGAAGAATTTCATTAAATGAGGAAATGTTTGCAATATAGTCAATGGAAAAACATTACAAAATAATATTTATGTATTTTTCTTAATTAATAGATTTTTTTTACAGCAGTCTTAGGTTTACAGAAAAATTGAGCAGAAAGTACAGAAAGTTCCCATATACTACATCTCCCTGCTGCACCCCCCCATTATTAACATCTTACATTAGTGTGGTATATTTGTTACAAATAATGAAGCGATATTGATATACGATTATTAAATAAAGTCTCTAGTTATGTTAACTCTGTGTTGTACAGTTCTATCAGTTTTGACAATGCATAATGTCATGTATCTACCATTACAGTATCATTCAGAATTGCTCCACTGCCCTAAAAATCCTCTGTGATCCATGTAATGTTTTTTAGTTTACTTACTGAATCAGAATGAAAATGTCTTCCCAACCTATTTCAAAAGGCTTATCTTTAGATAAAAATAGATAATAAATATTCAAGCGTTTTGGAAAAAAAATTCGTGATGGCTCAAGAGAAAATTTTAAAACTTAAATCAAGAAACCATAAATCTTCAAGGTTTGCTATTTATGCTATTGATTTTTTATCACTTTTCTGCCTCAATTTTTTTCCTTTTTTTATTGTGGTAAAAGTATACACACCAAAAAGTCACCAATTCAACAATTTCTACATGTAAAATTCAGTGATATTGACACATTCTTCATATGGTGCAGTCATTATCACTATCCTTTTCCAAATTATTCTGCCATCATTAACATAAAATCAATGCCCCCTAAGCAAAAACTTCCCCTTTCTCCCTTCCACCTCTGGTAACCACTAATAATCTTTGTTTTCTATATAGTTGCTTAGGTCATATCGGGGAGGTCTTATAGTATTTGTCCTTTTGTGACTGATTTATTTCACTCAACATAATGTTTTCAAGGTTCATCCATGTTGTGGCATTCACCAGGACTTCATTTCTCCTTATGGCTGAGTAATATTCCATTGTATGTATATACCACATTTTCTTTATCCATTCATCTGTTGATGGCTATTTAGGTTGTTTCCATGTTTTGGCTATTGTGAAAAGTGCTGCAATGAAGATTGGTGTACAGGCTTCTGTTTGCATTCCTGTTTTCACTTCTTTGGGGTATATATCTAGGATTGAGATTGCTGGGTCATATATTCAATATTTAACTTTTTGAGGAACCATCAAACTGTTTTCCACAGTGGCTGTACCATTTTACATTCCCACCAGCAGCGGACAAGGATTCTAATTCTCCACATCCTGTCTAACACCTGGTTTTTTGTTTTTTGTTTTTTTTTTGTTTGTTTTGATCATTGCCATTCTAATGGGGGTGAGGTGATATCTCATTGTGGTTTTGATTTTCATTTACCTAATAGCTAATAACCAGGTCCCTGGGTGGCGCCAATGTTTTGTGCTCGATTACTAGCTGAAAGGTTGGTGGTTCAAACCCACGTAGTGGCACTGTGAAAGAAGGGCTTGGCAATCTGCTTGTGTAAGGATTACAGCCAAGAAAACCATATGGAGCAGTTCTATTCTGTAACACATGGAGTTACCATGAGTCAAAATCAACTCAACGGCAGCAATTTTTTGTTTTTTAATAGCTAATGGTGTTGAGCATTTTTTCATGGGCTCATTGGCCATAATATTCTCTTTGGTGAAATGTCTGTTCAAGTCCCTTGCCCATTTTTTGATTGGGTTGTTTGTCTTTTTGTTGTTAAGTTGTAGGAGGTTTTTCTTTTCTTTAAGGTATATTAGACCCTGATCAGATATATGGATCCCAAAAATTTTCTCCCAATCTGTAGGTCATCTCTTTGTTAATAAAGTCCTTTGATGAACAAAAGTATTTAATATTTATGAGGTCCCATTTAGATATTTTGTCTTGCTGCTCGTGCTTTTGTGGTTACATCTGATAATCCGTCATTAAAAACTAGGTCCCACAGCCACTCTCTTATATTTTCTTATAAGAATTTTATGGTTTTAGTTTTCACATTTAGGTCTTTGATCCATTTTGAATTTTTTTTTGTATGGTGTGAAACACGGATCCTGATTCATTCTTCTGCGTGTGGAAATCCAGTTTTCTCAGCACCGTCTATTGAAGAGACTGTTCTTTCCCCACTGAATGAACTTAGCACTCTTGTTGAAAATCATTTGACCGTAGATGTATGGATTTATTTTTGGACTGTCAATTCTGTTCCATTGGTCTATATGTCTATTGTTATACAAGTACCAGGCTGCTTTACTTACTGTAGCTGTGTAGTATGCTTTGAAATCAGGAAGTGTGAGTCCTCTTATTTTATCCTTCTTCATGATTGCTTTTGCTATCCAGAGTCCTTTGCCCTTCCATTTCTGCAAAGAAAGTTGTTGGAATTTTTATTGGGATTGCATTGAATTTATGTATTGCTTGGGTAGTATTGAGCCCTGGTGGCACAATGGCTAAGAGCTACAGCTGCTAAACAAAAGGTTGGCAGTATGAATCCACCAGCCACTCCTTGGAAACCCTATGGGGCAGTTCTACTCTGTCCTATCAGGTCGCTATGTGTTGAACTGACTCAATGACAATAGGTTTGGTTTTTCTGGTGAATAGTATTGACATCTTTACTGTATTAAGCCTTCCAGTTGATGAACATGCACTTTCATTCCATTTATTTCTTTAATTTCTTTTAGTAGTGGCATGACTCAAAATGAGAAGAAAAAGCTGCAACCATCCATTAATGATAGGAACATGGAATGTACAAAGTGTGACTCTAGGAAAATTGGAAGTCGTCAAAAATGAAATAGAATGTATAAACATTGATATCCTAGCCATTAGTGAGCTGAAATGAACTGATATTGGCCATTTTGAATCGAACAATCATATGGCCTCCTCTGCCAGGAATGACAAACTGAAGAGAAATGGCATCACACTCATCATCAAAAAGAACATTTCAAGATCTATCCTGAGATACATTGCTGTCAGTGGTAGGAAATATCCATACATCTACAAGGAAGACCAGTTAATATGACTATTATTCAACCACTAAGGCCAAAGATGAAGAAATTGAAGATTTTTACCAATTTCTGCAGTCTGAAATTGATCAAACATGCAATCAAGATGCGCTGATAATTATCGGTGATTGGAATGCAAAAGTTGGAAACAAAGAAGGAGTGGTAATTGGAAAATATGGCCTTAGTGACAGAGACGATGCTGGAAATCGCATGACAGAATTTTGCAAGACCAACGTCTTATTCATTGCAAATACCTTTTTTCAACAACACAAAGAGTGACTATACACATGGACCTCACCAGATGGAATACACAGGAATCAAATCAATCACATCTGTGGAAAGAGATGATGGAAAAGCTCAATATCATCAGTCAGAACAAGGCCAGGGGCCAACTATGGAACAGACTATCAATTGTTCATATGCAAGTTGAAGTTGAAGTTGAGGAAAATTAGAACAATTCCACAACAGCCAAAGTATGACCTTGACTATATCCCACCTGAATTTGAAGACCATCTCAAGAATAGATTTGACCCATTGAACATTAATGACCGAAGACCAGATGAGTTGTGGAATGACACCAAGAACATCATATATGAAGAAAGCAAGAGGGCATTAAAAAGACAGGAAAGAAAGAAAAGACCAAAATGGATGTCAGAAGAGACTCTGAAACTTGCTGTTGAACGTAAAGGAGCTAAAGCAAAAGGAAGAAACGATGAAGTAAAAGAGCTTAACAGAAGATTTCAAAGGGCAGCTCAAGAAGACAGAGAGAAGTATTATAATCAATCTGTATGCGAGAAGCTGGACTATATGACAAAGAACTCAGCATCAGGATTGGAGGAAGACTCATTAACAGCCTGTGATATGCAGATGACACAACCTTGCTTGTTGAAAGTGAAGAGGACTTGAAGCACTTACTGATGAAGATTAAAGACTACAGCCTTCTATATGGATTATACCTCAACATAAAGGAAACAAAAATCATCACAACTGAACCAATAAGCAACATCATGATAAATGGAGAAAAGATTGAAGTTGTCAAGGATTCCATCTAACTTGGATCCACAGACAATGTCCACAGAAGCAGCAGCTGAGAAATCAAACGACTTGTTGCATTGGGCAAATCTGCTGCAAAAGACCTCTTTAAAGTGTTAAAAAGCAAAGATGTCATTTAGAGGGCTAAGATGAGCCTGACTGAAGCCATGGTGTTTTCAATTGCATCATGTGCATGCAAAAGCTGGAAAGTGAATAAGGAAGACCGAAGATGAATTACTACCTTTAAATTATGGTGTTGGAGAAGAATACTGAATATACCATGAACAGCCAGAACAAACAAATCTGTCTTGGAAGAAGTACAGCCAGAATGCTCTGTAGGAGCAAGGATGGTAAGACTTTGTCTCACATACTCTGGACATTTTATCAGGAGTGACCAGTCCCTGGAGAAGGACATCAAGCTTGGTAAAGCAGAAGGTCAGTGAAAAAGAGGAAGACCCTCAAGGAGATGGATTCACACATTGGCTGCAACAATGGGCTCAGGGGTAACCATGATTGTGAGGATGGCACAGGGCTGGGCAGTGTTTCACTCTATTGTACATAGGGTCACTATGAGTCATAACAGACTTCACAGCACCCAACAACAACCACATGTACAGGTGTTTCACTTTCCTGGTTAAATTTATTCCTAGGTATTTTATTTTTTAGACACTATTGTAAATGGTAATATTTCCTTAACTTCTTTTTCAGCTTGCTCATTGCTGATGCATAGCAACCCGACTGATTTTTGTGTATTAACCTTGTACCCTGCCACTTTGATGAATTTATTTATTAGTTGTAACAGCAATCTTGTGGAGTCTTTGGGGTTTTCTATGTATAGGATCATGTTGTCTGCAAAAAGGGATAGTTTTACTTCTGTCTGATTTGAATATCTTTTTTTTTCTTGCCTGATTGCTCTGGCCAAAATAGTACATTTTTAAATGACCACATTACATGAGTGTGTATAGTATATATGTGTATTGTATATATATATTGCTCTCTCAATATATGTTTTATATATATATATAGAGAGAGAGAGAGATAAAGACAGAGAGCCCTGGTGGCGCAATGATTGAGAGCTTGGCTGCCAACCAAAAGGTCAACAGCTTGAATCCACCAGCTGCTTCTTGGAAACCCTTTGGAGTAGTTCTGCTCTGTCCTATAGGGTCTCTATGAGCCAGAATCAACTCGACAGCAATGGGTTTGGTTTATATACATATATATATATATACTTGTGTGTGCATGTGCATGTGTGTGGAGAGAGAGAGAGAGAGCACGCACATATGCATACCTAGAAAAATATTAAAAGGTTATATATTCCAGTGGTTACTTCTGGGTATGGAATAAGATGATTCTTATTTTTCTCTTTGAGTTTTACTATATTTTCTTTACTTATTATAATTAACATTTAAAAAAAATTATTAACCCTTTATATAGCTCTCTAACTGACAACTATGAAAGAAAAAGAAACTGAAAGGGCCTAGGATGGTGATAGAATAGACATTGGCAGAGGGGAAATTTTAACAAATTTCTAGAAATGAAATAACAGGCTTCTAATCTAGAACAACGATTTCCTGATCCTTTTACGTCAATGGCATTTAAAAATTGTTTGTTTTCAAACCATGTAAATAGGGCAAAAAAGGTGACACCCATCTAAAGGAAAAAAAAACTTGGTGATAGCAGATTTCAAATGAACAAAATAAACATACTTTTGAAAACATTTTACTAGCAGCATTTTATTAATCAGTTAATGTTTACTTTATAAGTATGAAATATGCTTATCAAACAGCAAACTACAGATTACTAGATATAATCACCTAGTAAGTATATTTACATTGAGTGCATATTATAACTTTCTTAAATGGCATAAATCTATAAACAGCCCATCACCAGTGAAGACTAACCACACAAGGTAATAGTTTTGGATTATATATTCACTTGTTTAATAATAAGGGAATTAATAGTAAATATTTAAGGTAATTTTTATGCTTTCAAAACATATCATTATTGGAAAGTAATGGGGCTAAAATACACATAGGAGTATTTTAAAATACCAATAACCAACTAAATTGACAATGATAAAGTTAAACTGAAAGTAATTTTTAATTAAAAAGAAAGACTAGCAGTAATTAAAAAGCACAACAAATCCAAGACAAGACTGATAATGTCCTTGACTGATATCAAAGCACATTTCTGGAAAGTCATTGGAATTATAAATGCCTATTTGTATTCACACATCATTAGAATTTGCAACATTGTGTGGCAAGATGCTACCTAAATATTGAGTTGAACTTCTCAATAAACTCTAGTAACGTAGTGATTTTAGTTTATAAACATCAAATTTTAGTAAATTACTTAATTCTACATTAAAATGAAAATCCATGAAATTGTATATCACTCATCACTGAAAACTGAAAAAAACATGTACACCTATTCTCTGGATGGGTTTGTAATTTATCAGAAAACTCCTCAGTGTTTACCAGTCAGCTCTGAGCCAAGCTTTAAGTATTTGTCTTCTATGACAGCTCTGAGAATATTCATCCCAGCTATAACTCAGTGAGAAACTCACTGTCTGCTAAGACAGCCCATACCTTATTTGGACAACATTGACCATTATAAAGTTTATCATGTTAAGCCAAACTTCAGCTCTGCTTGAGAGGACTGACTTTATTTAAAATAGAGACTGTAGAATTCCATGCCTCAGGGCATGACAAAAAGCTGTGGAGATCTTGATGACAAAAAATTAAGAGGGTGTTAATAGCTCCATGTTAATAATAATAAAATAAATACTAAATGATAGAGGAATCAAAATTTAACAGAGAGAATCAGAGAAAGAGGCAGTCAAGAGAATAAGATTCCTGGGGTCACAGTCAGTCCTGGGGGTTGGGAAGGCTCTGTGAAGGCTCTAGGCTGCACCAACTCAGGAGCAACCAGAACAAGACATGGGACAGACTTGAGAGCACTCCATAAGTGACACTCAGATCCATCAACAAAGGGCAGAAGCCTCACAGACACAAAGCTTTGAAGCACAACCTCTGACCAAACACTGACTGAACAATAAGCTTCTCTGACCAGGAGCTACTCCTAGGAGGCCAGATTTAATAAAATCACATACATCTCTGGAAGACTGTATGCATACCCAAGATTATGCCTTCTCAGGAACTACTGGAGAAGGAACTCCAAAGTTCTAGTTCCTAGCTGAATGTGAAGTAAAAGTGTAAACTCCATGAACTGTGATAGCAACTACCAAGACACACACACCTCCAACAATTAAGGCTAAAAACATAGCTAGAAAACGGGGTCTAAGTACATCCCTAGACCAATAAGTTCCTTAGGTTGTCCTGGGGGACTCCTAGGTAGCCAGGCTAAAAAACATAAAAAAGGAAAAAATCTGAACAGAGATATCAGAAGCTGCACATGACAGGGGAAATAGACTTCACAGAGATAGTTTAGCCAAGCCACTAAACAAATAAAAAGTGACCAAGCAAATAACAATGGCAATATAAACCTCCAGATTGGGGTATAAGCATCCAAAATTGATTAAATACACTATCTAAAATGTCCTATTTTCAACTAAAATTTATGATACATGCAAAGAAATAGGACAGTGTGACCCATACACAGGAAACAAAGCATATACATATCAGACAAACACTTCAGAGCAGCTATTATAAATATATTGAAAGAATAAAAGAATTAAAGAAAGATATAATGACAACATCTCATCAAATGGAGAGAATCAACAAAGAGATAAAAATTGTAAATAAGAACCAAATGAAAAGTCTGAAGTTGAAAAGTATATAGCTTAAATGAAAAAATTATTTAGAAAGGCTCAACAGTAGATTTTCGATGGCAGAAAAAAATAACAAACTTGAAGAGATTATGCGATCAATACAACAGAGATGGAAAAAAATAAACAGAGCCTCAGAGAAATGTGGGATGCCATTAAGCATACCAACATATAAATAATGGGAGTACCAAAAGATGAGAACAAGAAAAAAATGGCAGAAAAAATATTCACAGGAATAATGGCCGAAATTTCCAAAATTTTATCAAAAACAATCTACATACAAGAAGTGCAATTAATTCCAAGTAGTATAAATACAAAGATATACATACCCAGACACATCATAGTCAAGATGTTGAAGGCTGAAAATTAAAAGAAAATCTTGAAAGCAGTATGAGAAAAATAAGGTCAATAAGATTAACAACTGACTTCTCATCAGAAACAGTGGAGACCAGAAGGCCATGGGTTGACATAATCAGTGTTCTGAAAGTAATAAAACAAAAACTGTCAACCAAGAATCTTATATACAGCAAATTATCTTTCTAAAATGAAGGTGGAATAGAGACATCCTCTGATAAACAAAAGCTGAGATAATTTCTGCTAGAAGGCCTGCCTTACGAGAAATACTAAAGGAAATTCTTCAGGCTAAAAGCAATTGACACTGAAGACAGTAACACGAATACAAACCCAAAACCAAACCTGTTGCCGTCGAGTTGATTTCAACTCATAACAACCGTTTAGGACAGAGTAGAACTGTTCCATAGGGTTTCCAAGGAGGGGCTGGTGGATTCAAACTGCTGATCTTTTGGTTAGCAGCCGAGCTCTTAACCACTGCACCATCAAGGGCTCCTCAAATACACACACACACACACACACACACACACACACACACACACACACACACACCAAAGAGTATCAGTAAAGGTAATTTTATAGATATTTTCAAAAGACAGATAATTACATTTTTTTTCACCTTTCTTCCCTTAAATAATTTTAGAAGCAATTGCATAAAACAATATATTTTAATTCTATTGTTGAACGTATAATGTATAGGAATGTAATATATTTGACAATAACAGCACCAAGGAGATGTGTGGGAAAATCACCATAAGATATTCACCAGATGGTGATTCAAATCCACAGGAAAAATTGAGGAGAACCAGGAATATTAAAAAGGTTAATATAACAAACTCTATAAATACATATTTGCTCTCCCTTTTTCTTTCATATTATGTAAAAAAAAATTGATTATATAAGGTAATTATAAAAATGTATCATTGGATTTGTAACATATAAATGTAATATGTATAGCAATAATAGTACAAAAGGGGGGGTAAAGATGACACTATATAGTAATAAAGTTTCCATATTTCACTGGAATTAAGCAGTATAAATCTGAAGTACATTTTGATAAGTTAAGATGTCTTTGTAAGCCTTAGAACAATCTCAGTGAAAATAATCTAAAAAATTATTTAAAAAATCATTATAAGAATTAAATTGATACACTAGAAAATATCAATATAATACAAAAAAAAGCCAATAAAGTAGGAACAAAAAAGACAAAATATACAGAAAACAAAAATCAAAAAGGCAGATGTAAATCCAATCTTATCAATATTAACATTAAATGTGAATGGATTAAACAATGAACTCAAAACACAAGTGTTGTCAGACTGGATTTAAAAACTATATGTTATCTATCAGAGATACATTTTAGATTCAAAGATACAAATAAATTGAAAGTAAATGTTGGAAAAAGATATATCATGCAAACAGCAACCACATGACAGCTGGAGGTGTTATACTATGATAAGACAAAATAGACTTAAAAACATGTTAAACTCATTGCCATAAAGTCAATTATGACTCATAGTGTTACTAGAGATAAATAGGAACATTTTATAATTACGAAAGGGTCAATCCAGAAGGAATATATAACAAGTATAAACATACATGTGCCAAACAACAGAGCCCCAAAATACATGAAGCAATCATTGACAGAATTGAAGGGAGAAATAGTCTCTAATAATAAAGACTTCAGTGCACCACTTTCAATAATGGCTAGAACATCAAGACAAAGGATCAGTGAGGAAATAGAGGATGACAATCAACACTACAATTAGACCTAGCAAATATACAACACTCCACCCAACAATAATAGAATACACATTTTTCTCAAGTGCACATGGAACATTCTCCAGGATAGACCATATGTTAAGTCATAAAATAAGGCTCATTACATTTTAAAAGATTGAAATGATACAAAAAAGTATCTTCTCTGACCACAATGGAATAAAGTTAGATATCAATAAGAGAAGGAAATATGGAAATTCACAAAGGACTCCCAAATAACCAATAGATCAAAGAAGAAATCATAATGGAAATTAGAAAATGCTTTAAGATAGATGAAAACAAAAACACTACATACCAACACTCATGGGATGCAGCTAAAGCAACGTTCAGAGGGAAATTTGTAACTGCAAATGAATATATTAAAAAGAAGAAAAATTTCAAATCAATAATCTAACTTCCCTCCATCTTAAGACACTGGAAAAAGAAGAGGAAACTTAATCTAAAGCAAAAAGAAGGAATGAAATAATAAAGAATAGCAATAAATAAAGAATAGAAAAACAATAGAGAAAATCAACAAAACCAAAAGTTGGCTCTTCGAAATGTTCAACAAAATTGGTAAACCTCTAGGTAGACTGATCAAGAAAAAGAGAGAATGCACAAATTACTAAAATCAATAATGAAAGTCAAGGCATCACTACCTACTTTACAGAAATACAAAGGTTTATGAGGGACAAAGTACAATGAACAAGTGTATGCCAACAAATTTGATAACTTAGATGAAATGAACAAATTCCCAGAAAGACACAAAACTAAACTAGCTCAAGAATAAATAGAAAGTCTGAATAGACCTATAATAAGTAAATAGATTGAATTAGTAATTATAAAACTTCCCAGAAATAAAATCTGTGGCCCAGACATTTCCACTGGTAAACTCTACCAAATATTTAAAGAAGAATTAATATCAATTCTTTGCAAACTCTTCCAAAAAATAAAAGAGAAAGAAACATTTTCCAGCTTGTTTTTATGAGACTAGTATCACCGATACCAAAAACCAGAAAGACATAACAAGAAAGGAAAATTACAAATTAATATATCTTATGACCATATATGTAAAAATCTTCAGCAAAATACTAGCAGCAACCATGACCAAGTGGAATTTATCCCAGGAATGCAAAGTTGACTTAACATCCCCAAACAAACTAATGTATCATATCAATAAAATAAAGGACAAAAATCCACACAATCATCTCAATAGATGCAGAAAAAGCATTTGACAAAATTCAAATACGCTTTTATGATTAAAAAAAAAAACAACCAGCTAGTAATCAGAGTGAACTTCCTCAATCTGGTAGAACATCTACAGAAAACTTGCACCTAACATCATATTTAATGGTGAAACTTAATGGTGAAAGACTGAATGCTTTACCCCTAAGATCAGGAACAAAACAATGAGGTCTGTTCTCCCCACTTCCATTCAATATTGTACTGGAAGTTTTAGCCAGGGCAATTAGGCAAGAAAAACAAATAAAACTCATCTACATTGGAAAGGAAAAAGTAAAACTATCCCTATTTGTAGAGGCCATGATCTTGTATATACAAAATATTAAAGAATCCATAAAAAACTATTAGAACTAATAAAATAATTCAGCAAGATTGTGGGAAATAAATTCAATATAAAAAAATCCACTGTATTTCTATGCACTTGCAATAAACTGAAAAGAATATTTAGAAAATAATTCCATTTACAATACCATCCAAAAGAGTATAATACTTAGGAATAAATTAGCAAATGAAGTACAAGACTTATGCTCTGAAAACTTCACTACATTGTTGAAAAAAATAAAAGTTTTAAATAAATGGAAAAACATCCCATGTACATGGGTCAAAATACTTAATATTATTTAGATGGCAATACTCCTCCAATTGATCTACAGATTCAAAGGAATTCCTATCAAAATCCCAACTGGCTTATTTTGCAGAAATTGACAAGCTCATCCTAAAATTTATTTGGAATGTCAAGGGACCCAGAACAGCTAAGACAATCTTGAATAAAGATCAAAGTTGGAGAACTCACACTTTCAATTTCAAAATTTACTACAAAGCTGCAATAATCAAGAGAGCATGGTACTGAAATAAAAATAGACATACAGATGAATGTAATAGAATTAAGATTCCAGCAACAAACCTTTACCTTTACAGTCAATTGATTTTTAACAAGAATGCTAAGATAATTCAATAGGGAAAGAATAGTCTTTTCAACAAATGGTACTAGAACAACTGCATATCCACATGAAAAAGAATGAAGTTGAACTCCTTTCTTACACCATCCACAAAAATTAACTCAAAGTGGATCATATACCTAAAATTAAAGGGCTAAAAATAGAAATCTCTTAGAAGAAAAGAGAGGAGTAAATCTTTGTGGTTTGGGTTAGGCAAAGAATTCTTC
Source organism: Dugong dugon (assembly GCA_030035585.1). Lineage (NCBI taxonomy): Eukaryota > Metazoa > Chordata > Mammalia > Sirenia > Dugongidae > Dugong > Dugong dugon. The sequence continues at coordinate 163,383,553 of CM057462.1, forward strand.
ATTCTGGTACCAAGAGCACACATGTGACAAAAGAAAAAAATAGATAAATGGGACTTCATCAAAATTAAAAACTTTTGAGCTTCAAAAGACACTGTCAAGAATGTGAGAAAACAACCCACAGATAGGAGAAAATATTTGCAAATCACATATCTTTTAAGGGACTTGTATCTAGAATATGTAGAGAACTCTTACAACTCAACAATAAAAGATAAATACATAACTTAAAAACAGGCAAAAGATCTGAATAGGCGTATCTCCAAAGAAGATGTACAAAATGGCCCATAAACACATGAAAAGAGCTCAACATCATTATCCATCAGATAAATGCTAATCATAACCACAATGAAATACTACTTCACACCTTTTAGGATGACTATACTCAGAGACACAGATAAGAATAAATGTTGGTGAGGATGTGGAGAAATTGGAACCCTCATACATGTGAATGTAAAATGCATTTGCTTTGGAAAACAGTTTGGCAGTTCCTCAAAATGTTAAACATAGAGTTACTATACGATCAAGCAATTCCACTCCTAAGTATAAACCCAAGAGAAATGAAAACACACGTACACACACAGTCTTGTAAATCAATGGTCATAGCATCATTATTCATATTAACCAAAAAGTGGAAACAATTTGGATGTCCATCAACTAATGAATGGATAAATTATGGTATATCCATAGATGGAACACTATTCAGCAATAAAAAGGAGTGAAGTATTTATATATGCTACAACATGGATGACCCGTAAAGATATTATGCTAAGTGAAACCATCTACTGTATGGTTACATTTATATGAAATGTCTAGAATAAGTAAATCTATAGAGATAGACACAAAAAAAGACCAGACTTACTGGTCTGACAGAGACGGGAGAAACTCTGAGAGTATGGCCTCCGGACACCATTTTAACTCAGTACTGAAGTCACTCCTGAGGTTCACCCTTCAGCCAAAGATTAGACAAGCTTGTAGAACAAACAATAATACATGTAGTTCAACCACTTATAGGAGCCTAAATGGGCACACCAGCCCAGCAGCAAGGACTAGAAGGCAGGAGGGTACAGGAAAGCTGGATAAATGGAAATGGGGAACACAAGGTCAAGAAGAGGAGAGTGTTGACACATCGCAGGGTTGGCAACCAATGTCACAAAACAATATGTGTATTAATTGTTTAATGAGAAACTAATTTGCTCTGTAAACCTTCATCTACAGCACAGTACAAAAAATCTGTAGAGACAGAAATATTAGTGGTTGCCTAGGAATGGGAATATGGAGGGAATGACGAGTGATTGCTAATGGTTGTGGGCTTGTTTTAAGCAGGGAGGATGTCTTAGTCATCTAGTGCTGCTGTAACAGAAATACCACAAGTGGATGCCTGTAATGAACTCAACTTTATTGTCTCATAGTCTAGTAGGCTAAAAGTCCAAATTCAGGGCATCAGTTCCAGAGGAAGCCTTTCTCTGTTGGTTCTGGAGGAAGATCCTTGTCATCAATCTTCCCCTGGGCTAGGAGCTTCTCCGCACAGGAACCCTGGGTCCAAAGGACACACTGTGCTCCTGGCACTGCTTTCTTGGTAGTATGAGGTCCCACTGTCTCTCTGCTCACTTCTCTCTTTTATATTCCAAAAGAAATTGGTTCAAGACACAATCCAATCTTGTAGATTGAGTCCTGCCTCATTAACATTACTGATGCCTATCCCCTCCTCATTAACATCATAGAGGCAGGATTTACAACACATAGGAAAATCACATCAGATGACAAAATGATGGACAATCACACAGTACTGGGAATCATGGCCTAGCCAAAGTGATACACATATTTTTGGGGGATACAATTCCATCCATGACAGAGGATGATGAAAATATTCTAAATTCAGATTGTAGTATTGGTTGCACAACTCTGCAAATATACTAAATACCATTGAATTATAAACTTTAAATGGTTGAATTCTATGTATGTGAATTATGTCTTTATAATAAAGTTAAGCTATTAAAATTTTTAAAATACTGACCACACCAAATGTTGGAGAGGCTATAGAGGAACTGGAACTCTCAACACTTCTGGTGAGAATGTAAATTGTTACAACTACTCTTGGAAAATAGTTCAGCTATTTCTTTAAAAGTTAAACATACATCTGCACCATATGATCCCACTATTCCACTTATAGGCATTTACCCATGAGAAATAAAATTATACATCCATACAAATACTTGTATACAAATTTTCATAGCAGCTTTATTTATAATAGACCACAACTGAAAATACTCCACATAACCATCAACAACTGGGTGAATAGATAAAAAGTGGCATATATATACAGTGTATACTACATGAATTACTGATATATTCAACAGTATAGATGAATCCAAAAATTATTATGCCAAGTGAAAAAAAGACAAAAAAGCGTATATATTTTATAATTTCATTTATATAACTCTAGGGAATGCAAATAATTCTGTAGTGACGAAAAGCAGATTAGTGGTTGATTGAGAATGGGGCACTGGAGATGAGCAGGAGGTGGGGATTACAAAAGGACATGAGGAAACTTCAAGGAGTGATGGATATGCTCACTAGCTTGTTTGCAGTGATGACTTCAGGGTATATTCCTGTGTCAAAGCTTATCATATTGTATGTTTTAAATGTGTGCAGTTTGTTGTATGCCAATTGCACTACAATAAGGCTGTTTTAAAAACTGAGTCCACATAAACAGGAATGTCATAGTTTGCTCTGCCTATCTTGTCAACTGATCAGGATCCAATGGAATGATAGTTTTGAAAGTGGTTTGTTATATATAAACTGAGTAATTGTGATTGTGTACTAGCTTTGCAAGGAGACTTATGGAAAGAAAATCAAAGAATAAATTTTTTCTAGAGCAGTGAACAGATTCACTTTCCCACGCTTACCATCAGTTTAAGAGAAAAGGTATCATTCATTCTGTGAACCATATGTGCTCAAACATTGCAGTGAATATGGTTTTGGGAATCTTGGGATTCTAGTGCCAGGATAGGTGACAAAAAGCTTCTAGGGCTCACATTACATGCCTCCCTTTGCCTCCCCTTTCTCCTCCCAGAATTTCTCATCCTCACTCTCACCTCCAACCAGTGGCAAGTTGAGCATTCACCCTGGGGGCATGCAATATCAGGGTGTATTGATTGTAGGAAATTTTAAAACAGTAATAAAACAGATGGGAGTCGATCTGCTTTTTATTATCACATTGTGTAAGCAATTCTAAACAATATCAGGGATAAATATTCCTTCCTGAAAAAAAAAACTTTGTGAGTCTAAGCTCTAAATAATAATTACAGTTACTGATGAGTTATAATAATATATAAACAACCAGTTGCCACAGAGTCAATTATGACTCATGGTGACCCTAGTTGTGTCAGAGTAGAACTACACTCCACAGAGTTTCCAATGGCTGACATTTTGGAAGTCACCAGGCCTTTCTTCCTCGATGCCTCTGGGTGAACTTGAGCCTCCAACCTTTTGGTTAGCAGCCAAGCACATTGACTGTTTGTGTCACCCAGGGTCTCCTTAATAATGCAGAATAAGCTTCAGTTAGCAAATTTTTCTTACTTTGTAAACTTTGCATTCTACATGGCAGTTAAATTTGAAGACTTCCCAGTTATACATGCAGTTTCTTTCTGGGGGAAATACTCAGGTTCTGTTGTTTGTTTGTCTTTAGAATAACGGTGTCATTGTTAGTTTACTTAGAATCTACAGTTTTGATGTAGGAATATGCAATACCACAGGGGTTAGAGATAAAAACTGAACCAGAAGAGAACTTGAGAATCCCAAACTGTCACAAATTTTAGAAGTTGTCACCGAATACAATAAAATCATGACAAGTTTTCTGAAGATATTTTAGTGGAAAATTTTCACTGCAGGCTTGTTTGAAGTTGATTCTGAAGAAACAATGACATTAGCACAATGTAATTTCTGGAATTTTTTTGTGATATGGGATTTTTATGAATCTCTGACAAACTTATCCTTATGTTTTAGACTTTTCTTAACTAGGCGTATATGTGTGTTTCATGTGAAACTAACTTTTTAATATTAAAACTAATCAAAATTATTTTTGATCAACTGTGAGTAAAGATAGGTTGACAAATCTAGCTATAATATGCATTGAATATGAATATGCAAAGAGGGTCAATTTTAACAAAATCATTGGCAAATTTGCAGAAATTAAAGCTCAAACACAGAAACTATAATATTATTTGCTACTGCAACAGACCAATATACATACAAAATGGAAAGTGTATAATTTTTCATTTGAAAAAATATATATTGATGTAATTTGGAAAGTATTAAACCATAACTTGGTTCATTTTTTATGCTATCATATTTATTTATATTTAAAGGCTTTTTTTGCTGTTGTTGGCATGATTGTGTATACAAAGTTCAATAAAATTTTTTTCTCTGTCTCCGTTTCTTTTCAGACTATTATTATTTGTTTCTTTTCATGTTTACTGCTGGAACTAATTTTGTCACATGTAGGAGGAGGGATGTTAAAAAATGATCCTCTCTGGATGTCAAATGAGCTAAGTATGCCCCTGCCGCCAACCTCCCACCTACTTCATGCTTCTCTGCAAAAACCTCACCAGGAAAGCCCAGTTGAGCCAGGTAGAAATAAGAAATGAAGGGAAGGTTTTCAGGATGTTGAGAAGCTCAAAGATAAATGCACAGCAATCATTTCTGGAAATAACCAGCTGAAGGGAAATGGTTAAATCCGCCTTGCTAAAATGGTAAGAACAAGGAAGAACAGAGACACAAGAGAATTCCTTCTGTCAACAACCTCTATTCAGACCTTTTGGGTATAAGCTGGGTCAAAAGCGAATAATGCAGTTTATATCTTGGAAGGCCCCTGGTTTGTGTCCCTTACTTCACACAGAGCTGCTCCTTAACAGAGGCAAGAAGTTGAAGAGGGCCACAGGTGCAACTGCTGAGCCCCATAACCTCATTCCAGGTACTACACCAGGAACTCCATTTCCTGTGTCTCTCTAAACTTTCCTCTACTGCTCATGGAATTGATTTCTCCTTTCACTGCAGAAACCCCAACCTCTGCCATGTGCTCCTGTACCCAGTTTTGTTTACTTTCTTTTTAATAAAGAAAAATTCCAAGTAAAGACGTAAGTAGAAAATAATTGAGCTTAACTTTGCTTCCTCCTTTCCAATCTCCTTAGCTGTCTTTTATGACCCCATGTTGTCTCATTTAAAAATATTCTCTATATAAACCTTCTCAGAGGACTGGCTATTTACAGCAATGTCTCAGGCTGTACACACACACACACACACACACACACACACACACACACACACACCAGTCCCTCGCTCCTCTCACTTCTCTCACTGACTTGGAACATTGGGCCTGAGAACAGGGTTTGAGAAGCAACCTGTTTACTAAATTATTAGCATGAATTGAAATGTTTTCTCTATCTCTCTTGCTAGCTTTCCCTTAAGTAAAAATGTGGTTTGTCAGCACAAGGTACTTAGTTAAGCATTTGTAAAGTAGTTAATTAATGAAGATCATTTTACATTCTTATTATTTGCATAGTAGTTTTCATTAAAAGTCTAAATACCTGTTGCCACTGACTCATAGCAACCCATCTAAATAGTGATTTTCAATTGGCTCATGAGTTCTGGGGCACTTTTGAGGATATCTCAAAATTGCCACAAATGTACATTATTATCCTCACATTAGGAACCCTGGTGGTGCTAACCAAAAGGTTGGCGGTTTGAATCCACCAGTGTCTCTGCGGGAGAAAGATTTGGCAGTCTGCTTCTGTGAAGATTTATAGCCTTGGAAACCCTAAGGGGCAGTTCTTCTCTGTCCCATACGGTTGCTGTGAGCTGGAAGTGAAGGCAATGGGTTTGGTTATCCTCACATTTGATGGGAAACATGATGGAAGGAGAGTTGGACTAGAATCGGGAGCCCTAGATTCTGGCCCTGGTTGTAGACTCTTGTCCAGTCAACCTCAACTCCATCTCTAAATTAAAGTTCTTGGGTCAGATATCTCTAGAACCCTTCCGGCTCTGATACTATATGGTTGTATCTGTTCTTTCTAGTCCCACATGGACCATATTATGGTGAAGGAGGTGTCAGTAAACTCAGCCCAGCTATTCTATGTACCACAGATGAACTGATGATGATGATGACATATGCTAAGATCACAGGAAACACCAACTGAACTATTTACTTAGGTTGTTGGAACAGAAACTGACACAAAGAAACACTCATAGCTCTCATCTGAATAGTACTCTAGATTGTGAGTCTAAATATTACAAGCTACGTTCATATTTATAGAAGAAACAAAAGCTCAGTTTAAAAATGTTGTGAAATTCACTGGTAGCACTTATCTATTACCCCAGAATGAGGTGGTCAACATAAATTGATTTTCCATATATTCAAAGATTATTGCTTCAAGTGCCAAAGTATTTTAAATGGTTAACTGGCTTTCACGAATGTTCTCCTAAAATAGCTTTAGACTTCTCACTCCCTTCTTAGGTGAAGTAGGTTAAATATAACTTAATAATTTATTAATGGCTGAGGGTTATCTATTCGAACAAAAATTTTATTTTATTCTCTATTATAATACTGTGAAGTCCATCACTACTGCTAGGTGTATAACGAAGTTTGTCGCTTTGCTGAGTGGTCAGGTTGGCTCTGCTTTTAAAAATACATGTGCTCTGTTTCTAAAATTTGTCTGGTTCTCATTGTGTTGTCAAGCTGGCAGCTCTCACTTGTGTCCATCAGTGCACCTGCAACCAGCAGAGTTCTACATTTCTTGTCAGCTTTTAGCACCTTTTCTTTGGGGGAGGGCAGGATTTTCTCTCTCTTTTTAGAAGACTTTTTGATTCTCAGCTGTGTTACAGCCATATAAAGTTGTTGGAAAGCTAATATCCAGAGAAATAACATGAACTGAGATTCCATGATATTTCTATTTCTCTTTTATCCAAAGAAAAATGATGAAAGTAGCCAAGCTGTGAGTAAGGCATCAGTAATATGTACAATATTTTATATTCTGACTCTTGATATAAAGGGAGAAAATGAGCAGCTTGCGATGCCTCTTAAAGAAGCTGAAGCAAAACAATGCTTCAAGAGTAGAATGATTGTTCTATTGATTTCCAGTTCCTTGCAATCTCCAGATATCTTTTTTTAAGTGCAACTTTGAATCATCAGGAACAGACACAAGCTGTCGTTGCTAATAAATGTTAGTCAAGGCTTCAGGGGAGACTTGGTGTGTGAGGATAGGCAAAATGTCAGTCAGGCGGCGATTAGAGACAATATTTCCTCTAATTTTTGTATGAATAATAGAGTTACAGGCGATAGGAACTGACATTCAAACCCAGTCCTGTCTGACTCCTAAGCTTCAGTACTTTCCACGGAAACGTGGCTTCGGCAGACAACATGCGCATCCTCTATGAGTCGGGGCTCGCTTCCCAGGAGCACAGTCCTGGGCTGAGTTCCTAGACTCACACACTTTCCTTCTTCATGAGTCTGAGGTGTGATCAAGTCTCTTTTGCAGTAATTTTATGATTAAGATCACTACAAACCAAATTCAGATTTTCTGGTCCAGTCACACTGTCTTCTGCTCCTAACCAGTTTATGATAGGTGGGTAACCTAAGCACATCAAACCTGGGAGGCGTAAGCAGTTTGCAATCTGCTGCTAACCCAAAGGTTGGAGACTCAAACCCACCTAGTGGTGCCACGGAAGAAAGGCCTGGTGATCTGCTTTGGTAAAGATTACAACCAAGAAAACCTTATGGAACAGTTTTATTCCGTAAAACATGGGACCACCATGAGCCGGGGGCTGACTTGACAGCAGTTAATTAACAACAAGTTAAACTCAGTGGCAAAGATGACCAGCTTAGCTTGTAGATTGAACAAAACAAAACAACAACAACAAAACCTATCTCCGGAGTTCCAGCAAAATGGCGCTCCAGGCAACAAAGATCCGAAAAACTAAGCTGAACAGAGAATACAACAATCCTGAAACCCTAAAACATCAAATAAAAAGATAAAGAACTCAGCCAAGCACCAAATTGAGTGAGAAAACTGACAGAGAACGGAGAGTGAGGAGAAATTCATGCAGAGGTCCCCTACCAGCTAACACAGCACGGATCTGCCATCTTGGACTCCTATCGGACACCAGCAAACAGGGGGTACGAAAAGCAGCCTCACGGAGCTTCCAGCGGGAGACAAAACAACCGATAATTGGCAATATACTCTTTCCCACCCCCTACCCTTCTTCACCCTGACTCAGCCTCCTCTGCTTCCCGTGGCCACAGTCTCTTGACCGGGAAACAGCGGCTGCTTGGATTCAACACACCCGAATGGGTGGCTCTCTGAGTGCCATTTGTTGGCTGCTGGTGTTGCTTTTTTTACGCTTCTTTTGATTTCTTCCTTGCCTCTCCCCACCTCCCCCTCCTTTCGCTTGAGTACCTGGCTCCATGCGCCATCTTTGAATCTTCCTGAGGGGCTGCAGAGCTGTGGTAATTTCTGATATATGCTTTCCCACTCTCTACACTTCTTCACCCACACTCGACCCCCTCTGCTTCCCACGGACACAGTCTCTCGTCCAGAAACACCAGCCCGCACTAGTTGGCTCTCTGAGTGCCATTTGCTGGCTGCTAGTGTTGCTTTTCTGTTTTCTTCTGCTTCTTTTGATTTCTTACTTGCTTCTCGCCACCTCCCCCTCCCTTCGCTCCAGTACCTGGCTCCGTGAACCATCTCTGCTTCTTCCTGAGGGGCTGCGGAGCTCCGTTTGAGTGTGGAGCTGCTTCCCAGTTTGGGCTGCTGTGCTGGTGGGATCCCAGAGCTTTTGTTTGTTTGTTTGTTTTGAATTGCTTTTTTATTTCCTTTTCTTGAGTTGGAAGCCCTTTCAGGCCAGGCTGAGCTGTGTGGCAGGGAGACTCCCCTTCGGCTTCCACAGACGTGCACAGGGATCCCTGAGTGCATTTCTTTTTACACTGGTTTCATTTTTTTTTTTTTCTTCTGTTTCTTTGGGGGCCTTTCTTGTTTGTTTGTTTTTTTAAATTTGTTTTGTTTTCTTTTTCCTCTTTTTCCCTTTATGTCTTTCTTCATTGCTCAGTTTCTCATCTCTCTATATCTTCCTTCCCTTTCTCTTCCCTGAATACCTGGCATTGTATACCTCTACACTTTCTAGCGAGTCTGTACTGCAACACCTGAGAGCGACTTCCCCAGACCTCATAGCTGCACCGGTGGGATCCCTGGGAACTTTGCAGTTCTTTAACCTTTCTGATTCTTATTTATTCATTCTTTTCTTTTCTTCATCCTCCCCTTTCTGTTTTTCTCCATTTCATAGTCTCTCATCTCTCCACTCCAATGGCAAGCTCCTGTAGCATTCTTTTTTGTTTGTTTGTATGTTTTTGGCTCCTGTTCCTCTCTCCTCTCTCCCATATCCATCTTAGCTCCACACATAACAATCTCCCCACTGCATCCTGCCTACCTGCACCATGCACTTGACATCACACCACCAAGCAGCACAGGCACGGCCTACTGGAACCTGCCCTGCACTGATTACCAACCCGCTCTGGTTGCTGTAGTAAGTGCCACAAACAACCCGTCCCAGTAACTCCTCTTCAGCTAGACCTGCCCTGCTGTACCATATCTGAGTGACTGACACTGCCAGTTGAAGAAGGAGGCTAAAAGTATCGTGCCCACAGACGAGCAAACAACAAAGAACACACAGTCTGCCTGCTCAGACATAATCAAATTTTTTTTTAAAAAAAGGGATGAAACAAACAAATCTACAATCAATAAATGAGAAAAATAACTACCGAATGCCCCAAGGACAGCAGACAACAACAAAACATTTACAAAAACAGGACAGGATGGTTCCAGTAGGCGTCCAAAATAAAACACCAGATGACTCTCCTCTGGAAGAAAATGCACTAGAACTACCTGATAGGGAATTCAAATCTCTAATACTCAGCATTCTCCAAGAGCTGAGGCAAAAAGCTGACAAACATGAGGAAAAAATAGACAAATTCATAGAAAATACAGACAAAAAATTGTAAGAATTCAGGAAAATAATGCAGGAAAAAATACCAAAATAAATTCACAACTAGAAATTATACAAGGACAACAGTTAGAAATCCAAAAGATAAACAACAAGATTTCTGAAATGGATGATGTCATAGAAGGGCTGAGAAGCACATTTGAAACGGTGGAAGACAGGATCAGTGGAATTGAAGACAAACACTTGCATAGAACTCTGTTTAAAGAAAACTTAGAAAAAAGAACAAAGAAAAATGAAGAGACCTTGAGAGTTATGTGGCACACAATCAAAAGCAAAAATCTGTGAGTGATTGGAATTCCAGAACAGGGGGAGAAAACAGAAAACACAAAGAGGATCATTGAGGAACTGCTGACAGAAAAACTTCCCCAATATCATGAAAGATGAAAAGCTGGCTATCCAAGAGCTCAATGAACCCCATATAGAAATGACCCCAAAAGAAAATCACCAAGGCATATCATATTCACATTTGCCAAAACCAAAGACAAACAAAGAATCCTGAGAGCAGCTCGTGAAAAACAAGAAGTCACATACAGAGGAGAAACAATAAGACTAAGCTCAGATTATTCGGCAGAAACCATGCAGGCAAGAAGGCAATGCAATGACATATATAAAATCTTGAAAGAAAAGAATTGCCAGCCAAGAATAATATATCCTGCAAAACTCTCGTTCAAATTTAATGGTGAAATTAGGTCATTTCCAGATAAACAGAAATTAAGGTAATATGTAAAAGTCAAACCAAATTTACAAGAATTACTAAAGCGAGTTCTTCAACCTGAGGACAAACAGCATCAGCTCACAGGCAGAACCTAGGACGCAGGATCATACCAGCCAGATAGCAATCTAGGAAATGAACTTTCGAGGACTATCCAAAACCAAAAGAAATACAACAGGGAATCAGAGCAGTTAATCAGTAAATGGGAACAACATCAAAACAATAAAAGAGGGAATAAGTGGCATAAGTATAGAACATTCTAATGGAGAGGAAGGCAAGGTGATACCAAGTAATGGTAGACTGCTTCAAATTTAGAAAGATAAGGGTAAAATTTATGGCAACTGCAAAGAAAGTTAACAAACATACTGATAAAACAAAGAGGAAAAACATAAAGTCTCAGCAAAAACAAAACCCACAAAAACAAAAGAAATGAAAAAAAATCCACAAACAAAAGCAACTCAGCACAAGAGAGTAAGAAGAACAAAGAAATCCTCAGCAGCACAAAAAAAAGTGCTACAAAATGACAGCAACAAACCCACATCTATCAATAATTACACTGAATGTAAATGGACTCAATGCACCCATAAAGAGATGGCGAGTGACAGAAAGGATAAGAAAACAGTATCCATCAATATGTTGTCTACAGGAGACACACCTTAGAAACGAAGATGTGAATTTATTAAAAGTCAAAGGTTGGAAAAAAATATATCAAGCTAACAACTACCAAAAAAGAGCAGGGGTGGCAATTCTAATCTCCGATAAAATAGACTTTAAAACAAAATCTACCATAAAAGACAAAGAAGGACACTATATAATGATTAAGGGGACGATCCATCATGAAGACATAACCATAATAAACATCTACGCACCCAATGGCAGGGCTCCAAAAGACATAAAACAAACTCTAACAACACTGAAAAGAGAAACTGACAGTTCCACAATAATAGTAGGAGACTTCAACACACCACTCTCAGTAAAGGACAGAACAACTAAGAAGAAACTCAGCAAAGATACAGAAGATCTAATGGGCACAATCAGCCAACTTGACCTCATAGACATGTATAGAACACTCCATCCAACCGCTGCAAAGTACACATTCTTTTCCAATGCACGTGGAACATTCTCCAAAATAGAACACATCTTAGGCCACAGAGCAAAATGTTGAGATAATTCAAAGTATCTTCTCTGACCACAATGCCATCAAGGTAGAAATTAACAATAGAAAGAGCAAGGAAAAAAAATCAACTACATGGAAACTGAATAATACCCTGCTTACACATTAGTGGGTAATAGAAGAAATTAGAGATGGAATCAAAAAATTCCTAGAATCAAATGAGAATGAAAACGCATCATACCAAAACCTTTGGGACACAGCAAAGGCAGTCCTCAGAGGACAATTTATAACAATAGATGCACATATCAAAAAAGAAGAAAGGGACAAAATCAAAACATTAAGTACACAACTCAAACAAATAGAAAGAGAACAGCAAAAAAAGCCCACAACCACCATAAGAAAGGAAATAGTAAAGATCAGAGCAGAAATAAATGAAATAGAGAACAGAAAAACAATAGAAAGAATCAACAAAACCAAAAGTTGGTTCTTTGAAAGAATCAACAAAATCGACAAACCTCTGGCCAGACTGACAAAAGAAAAACAGGAGAGGACACAAATAACCCAAATAAGAAATGAAATGGGGGACATTACAATATACCCAACTGAAATAAAAAGGATTATGACAGAATATTATGAAAAACTATAAAAAATTTGAAAACCTAGAGGAAAGGGATAAATTTCTAGAAACACACGGCCTACCCAAACTACAACAAAGCGATGTTGAAAATCTGAACAGACCCACAACAAGAGAAGAGATTGAAAAGGTAATAAAAAAACTCCCAACCAAAAACAGCCCTGGCCCAGATGACTTCAATGGAGAATTCTACAAAACATTTACAGAAGAGCTTGTACCAGTACTACTCAAGCTATTTCAGAGCATAGAAGCGGAAGCGACACTTCCAAATTCATTCTATGAAGCCAGCATAATGCTGATACCAAAACCAGGCAAAGAAATCACAAAAAAAGAAAATTACAGACCAATATCTCTCATGAATATAGAGGCAAAAATCCTGAACAAAATTCTAGCCAATAGAATTCAGCATCATATCAAAAAAATAATACACCACGACCAAGTAGGATTCATACCAGGTATGCAAGGATGGTTCAACATTAGAAAATCAATCAATGTAATCCACCACATAAATAAAAGGAAAGTAAAGAATCACATGATCATCTCAATTGATGTAGAAAAGACATTTGACAAAGTCCAACACCCATTCCTGATAAAAGCTCTGAATAAAATAGGTATAGAAGGGAAATTTCTCAACATCATAAAGGGCATCTATGCAAAACCAATGGCCAACATCATTCTTAATGGAAAGAGGCTGAAAACATTCCCCTTGAAAACAGGAACAAGACAAGGATGGCCTTTATCACCACTTCTATTTAACATTGTGCTGGAAGTTCTAGCTAGAGCAGTAAGGCAAGAAAAAGAAATAAAGGGCATCCAAATTGGTAATGAAGAAGTTAAACTGTCCCTGTTTGCAGATGATATGATACGATACATAGAAAACCCTAAAGATTCCACGAGAAATCTACTGGAACTAATAGAAAGATTCAGCAGAGTAGCAGGATACAAGATAAACATTCAAAAATCAGTTGGATTCCTATACACCAGTAAGGAGAACGATGAAAAGGAAATCAGGAAAACAATACCATTTTAATAGCCCCTAAAAAGATAAAATACTTAGGAATAAATCTGACCAGGGATGTAAAAGACCTATACAAAGAAAACTACAAAACACTACTGCATGAAACCCAAAGGGATCTACATAAACGGAAAAACACACCATTCTCATGGATAGGCAGACTCAACCTTGTGAATATGTCAATTCTACCCAAAGCAATTTACAAATACTATGCAATCCCGATCCAAATACCAAGAACATTCTTCAAAGAGATGGAAAAACTAATCATTAACTTTATATGGAAAGGAAGAAGCCCCGAATAAGTATAGCACTACTGAAGAAGAAGAATAAAGTTGGAGGACTCACACTACCTGACTTCAGAACCTACTATACAGCTACAGTAGTCAAAACAGCCTGGTACTGGTACAACAAGAGAGACATTGACCAATGGAACAGAATTGAGAACCCAGATGTAAATCCATCCACCTACGGTCACCTGATCTTCAACAAGGCCCGAAGTCCATCAAATGGGGAAAAGACAGTCTTTTTAACAGATGGTGCTGGCAAAACTGGATATCCATTTGCAAAAAAAATGAAACAGGACCCATACCTCACACCGTATACAAAAACTACTTCAAAATGGATCAAAGACCTGAATATGAAGCCTAAAACTATAAAGTTCATAGAAGAAAAAATAGGACGAACACTTCAGGCCTTAATACATGGCATAACCATCAACGCACAAAACCCAACAGATAAGCTAGATAACTGGGAGCTTCTAAAAATCAAACACCCATGCTCTGCAAAAGACTTCACCAAAAGAGTCAAAAGAGAACCTACAGACTGGGAAAAAATTTTTGGACAGTACAAGTCAGACAAAGGTCTAATCTCTATAATCAACAAGAAAATCCAACACCTCTACAACAAAAAGACAAATAATCCTATTAAAAAATGGGCAAAGGAAATGAACAGACACTTCACCAAAGAAGACATTCAAATGGCCAACAGACACATGAGGAAATGCTCGTGATCACTAGCCATTAGAGAAATGCAAATTAAAACCACAATGAGATACCATCTCACCCCGGCATTACTGGCACGAATCAAAAATACTGGAAATAACAAATGTCCCTGGAGAAGGACATCATGCTTGGTAAAGTGGAGGGTCAGCAAAAAAGAAGACTGTCAAGGATATGGACTGACACATTGGCTGCAACAATGGACTTAAGCATAACGATTGTAAGGGTGGCGCAGGACCAGGCAGTGTTTTATTCTGTTGTGTGTAGGATCACTATGTCAGAACCTAGCAATAACAGCAAATGATATAATGAATTTAAAGTGCTCAGTATAAAACCTGGTATACAATGGGGATGCCATAAATATTAAATATTACTATTTTCATTATTAACAGATATGGGTAATTCACTTTTCCAAATTATGGTGTGTATAAGAGTTACCTACTCATTAAAGAGTGGAAACAAGGCTGATATTCAAGACATCACACTGAATTTGTTAGTTTCTGCTACAACACAGAAGAAGGAACAAGTTGATAAAAATATAAAACGGCAAACCGGACATTTCTGGTTTTAGGAGAGTAAGGTTGTTGAGTATGGGCATTTACTAATATTCACTAAAATGTAATACAAAACCTGTGGCTTTGAGAAATTCTAAGAGGTAAGAGAAGGGCCTCAAGGGGATGTGACAATTGACTACACTATATGTCTCTCTAGGTGGCATCTCTCACTCCCAGGTGACTGTCACCTACACTAGTCTTCCTTCTCAGTTCTGTGGGCCCCTTGCTCCCTGGATATTAATTCTAGCATCATACCCCACACCTCACCCTCATACTCAGCCCTGGGTTCAGAATAGTGCTCAGGAAAGAACGTGTTTATTTCTGTGTCCGCAAAGGTAGGTGACCAATAAACGACTATTAAAAAATTCTGGAAGTGGACAAACACACAAAATATTCATTTTAGCCTTCTAAAACCCATGGACATTTTTTTAAAAGTTTTTTTTTTTTGTTTTTTTGTTTTTTTTTTTTGTTTTGTTTTTGCTTTCTTTTCTGGGGAGTGAAACTATGAGTAGTGCAGGAAAGTGTGGGTTAAGCTGCAGAGGAATATGATGTCAAAGATGTTCTAAATACAGTCAACTTAGTCTTTTTTTTGGCATTTTTTTTTTTATTGTACTTCAGATGGTTTAAGTAAATGGTTTCCCATTAAACAGTTAGTACACATATTGTTTTATGACATTGGTTAACAACCCCACGACATGTCAACGCTCTTCCTTCTTGACCTTGGGTTCCCTATTACCAGCTTTACTGTACCCTCCCGCCTTCTAGTCCTTGTCTCTGGACTGTTGTGCCCCATTAGTCTCATTTTGTTTTATGGGCCTGTCTAATCTTTGGCTGAAGAGTGAACCTTGGGAGTGACTTCATTACTGAGCTAAAAGGGTGTCTGAGGGTGATACTCTCGGGGTTTCTCCAGTCTCTGTCAGGCCAGTAAGTCTGGTCTTTTTTTGTGAGTTTGAATTTTATTCTAAATTTTTCTCAAGCTCTGTCCGGGACCCTCTGTTGTGATCCCTGACAGAGCAGTCAGTAGTGGTAACCAGGCACCAACTAGTTGTACTGGACTCAGTCTGATGGAGGCCATGGTAATTGTGGTCCATTAGTCCTTTGGACTAATCTTTCCCTTGTATCTTATTTTCTTCATTCTCCCTTGCTCCTGAACAGGTGAGACCAGTGGAGTATCCTACATGGCTGATCACAGGTTTTAAGACCCCAGACGCTACTCACCAAGGTAGAATGTAGACATTTTCTTTATAAACTGTTATGCCAGTTGAGCTAGATGTTCCCCGAGACCGTGGTCCCCGCAGCCCTCAGCTCAGCAATTCAGTCCCTCAGGGAGTTTGGATGTATCTGTGGAACTTCCATGACCTTGCCTTGTACAAGTTGTGCTGGCTTCCCCAGTATTGTGTACTGTCTAACCCTTAACCAAAATTACCATTTATCTATTGTTTATCTAGTATTCCCCTCACCCCCACCCCTTCCATCCCTCGTAACTATCAAATATTGTTTCTTTTTGCATGTAAACCCTTTTCATGAGTTTTTACAGTGGTGGTCTCATGCAATATTTGTCCTTTTGTGACTGACTTATTTCACTCAACATAATGTCCTTCAGTTTCATCCATGTTATGAGATGCTTCACAGAGTCATCATTGTTCTTTATCATTCCATAATACTCCATTGTGTGTATGTACCATAGTTTGTTTATCCATTCATCCGTTGATGGGCATCTAGGTTGTTTCCATCTTTTTGCTCTTGTGAACAATGCTGTAATGAACATGCGTGTGCATAAGTCTATTGGTGTGATGGCTCTTATTTCTCTAGGATATATTCCTAGGAGTGAGATTGCGGTATCGTATGGTATTTCTATTTCTAGCTTTCCAGGGGAGTGCCATATCATTTTCCAAAATGGTTGTATCATTTTGCATTCCCACCAGAAGTGCATAAGAGTTCCTATCTCCCCACAACCTCTCCAGCATTTGTTATTTCCAGTTATTTTGATTCATGCCGGAAATGCCGGCGTAAGATGGTATCTCATTGTGGTTTTGATTTGCATTTCTCTAATGGCTAGTGGTTGCGAGCATTTCCTCATGTGTCTGTTACCCGCTTGGATGTTTTCTTTGGTGAAGTGTCTGTTCATTTCCCTTGCCAATTTTTAAATTAGATTGTTTATCTTTTTGTTGTAGAGGTGTTGGATATTCTTGTAGACCTTAGAGATTAGACCTTTGTCTGACTTGTACTGTCCACAATTTTTTCCCCAGTCTGTAGGTTCTGTTTTTACTCTTTTGGTGAAGTCTTTTGAAGAGCATAAGTGTTTAATTTTTAAGATCCCAGTAGTCTAGCTTATCTTTTGGAGTTTGTTTTTTGTTAGGTAGGGTTTGTATCCTGTTAATGCCATGTATTAGGGCCTCTAGTGTTGATCCTATTTTTTCTTCTATGAACTTTATAGCTTTTGGCTTTATATTTAGATCTTTGATCCATTTTGAATTAGTTTTTGATGTGGTGTGAAGTACGGGTTCTGTTTCATTTTTTTGCAGATGGACATCCAGTTTTACCAGCACCATTTGTTAAAAAGACTGTCTGTTCCCCTATTTGATGGAGATTGGGCCCTTGTTGAAGATCAGGTGACCATAGGTGGATGGATTTACATCCGGGTTCTTAATTCTGTTCTATTGGTCAATGTATCTGTCCTACCAGTACCAGCCTGTTTTGACTACTGTGGCTGTATAGTAGGTTTTCAGGTAAGGTAGTGAGAGTCCTCCTACTTTATTCTTTTTCTTCAACAGTACTTTGCTTATCCAAGGTTTCTTCTCTTTCCATATAAAGTTAATGATTGTTTTTTCCACTTCTTTAAAGAATGTTGTTGGTATTTGGATCGAGATTGCATTGTATTTGTAAATTGCTTTGGGTGGAATTGTCATTTTCACTATGTCGAGTCTACCTATCCATGAGCATGGTAAGTTTTTCCATTTATGTAGCTCTCTATTGGTTTCTTGCAGTAGTGTTTTGTAGTTTTCTTTGTATAGGTCTTTTACATCCCTGGTTAGATTTATTCTTAAGTGTTTTATTTTTTAGGGGCTATTATAAATGGCATTGTTTTCCTGATTTCCTTTTCATCATTCTCTATTGTTGTATAGGAATCCAACTTATGTTTGTATGTTTATCTTGTATCCTGCTACTCTGTTGAATCTTTCTATTAGTTCCAGTAGTTTTCTTGTGGAGTCTTTTGGGTTTTCTATGTATAGTATCATATAATCCATAAATAGGGACTGTTTCACTTCTTCATTACCAATTTGGATGCCCTTTATTTCTTTTTTCTTGCCTTATTGCTCTAGCTAGGACTTCCAGCACAATGTTAAATAGGAGTGGTGATAAAGGGCATCCTTGTCTTGTTTCTGTTCTCAAGGGGAAATTTTTCAGTCTCTTTCCATTCAGAATGATGTTAGCCATTGGTTTTGCATAGATGCCCTTTATTACGTTGAGAAAGTTCCCTTCTCTACCCATTTTATTGAGAGTTTTTATCAGGAATGGGTGTTGGACTTTGTCGAATGCCTTTTATGTGTGACTTGAGATGATCGTGTGATTTTTTTCTTTCCTTTTATTTATGTGGTGGATTACATTGATTGATTTTCTAATGGTTAACCAAACTTGCATTCCTGGAATGAATCCTACTTAGTCGTGGTGTGTTATTTTTTTTTTTTTTATATGATGCTGCCTTCTGTTGGCTAGAATTTTGTTGAGAATTTTGGCATCTATATTCATGAGAGATATTGCTCTGTAATTTTCTTTTTTTGTGGTGTCTTTTCCTGGTTTTGTTATCAGGGTTATGCTGGCTTCATGGAATGAATTTGAAAGTGTTGCTTCCTTTTCTGTGTTCTGAAATAGTTTGACTAGTACTGTTGTAAGCTCTTCTCTGAATGTTTGGTAGAATTCTCCAATGAAGCTGTCTGGGCTAGAGCTTCTTTTTGCTGGGATTTTTTTTTTTTTTTAGCTTTTCAATCTCTTCCCTTGTTATGGGTCTGTTCAGATTTTCAACATCACTTTGTGGTAGTTTGGGTAGGTAGTGTGTTTCTGGAAATTTATCCATTTCCTCTAGGTTTTCAAATTTATTGGAGTATAGGTTTTCATAATACTCTGTTATGATCTTTTTTAGTTCACTTGGGTCTGTTGTAATGTCCCCCATTTCATTTCTTATTTATGTTATTTGTGTCCTCTCCTGTTTTTCTTTTGTCAGTCTGGCCAGTGGTTTGTCGATTTTGTTGATTCTTTCAAAGAACAACTTTTGGTTTTGTTGATTCTTTCTATTGTTTTTCTATTCTCTATTTCATTTATTTCTGTTCTGATCTTTATTATTTCCTTTCTTCTGTTGGCTATGGGCTTCTTTTGCTGTTCTCTTTCTATTTGTTTGAGTTGTGTACCTAACGTTTTGATTTTGTTCCTTTCTTCTTTTTTGATATGTGCAACTATTGCTATAAACTGTCCTCTAAGGACTCCCTTTGCTGTGTCCCAAAGGTTTTGGTATGATGTGTTTTCATTCTCGTTTGATTCTAGGAATTTTTTTATTCCATCTATGGTTTCTTCTATTACCCAGTGGTTTGTAAGCAGGGTGTTAATCAGTTTCCATGTAATTGATTTTTTTTCCTTGCTCTTCCTGTTGTTAATTTCTACCTTGATGGCATTGTGGTCAGAGAAGATACCTTGTATTATCTCAATGTTTTTTATTTTGTTGAGAGTTGCTCTGTGGCCTAAGATGTGGCCTATTCTGCTGAACATTCCAAGTGCATTTAAAGAATGTGTATTTTTCAGTGCTGTTAGAGTTTGTTTTATATATTTTGGAGTCCTGTCATAGATGTTTATTATGGTTATGTCTTCATGATGGATCATCCCTTTAATCATGATATCGTGCCCTTCTTTGTCTTTTATGGTGGATTTTGTTTTAAATTCTATTTTATCTGAAATTACTATTGCCAATTCTGCTGGTTTTTGGTAGCTGTTTACTTGATATATTTTTTTTCCATCCTTTGATTTTTAATAAATTTATGTCTTTATTTCTAAGGTGTGTGTCTTGTAGACAGCATATTGATGGATCCTGTTTTTTTTTTATCCATTCTATCACTCTCTGTCTCTTTATGGGTGCGTTTAGGCCATTTACATTAGTGTAATTATTGATAGGTGTTAGTTTATTTCTGTCATTCTGTAATGCTTTTTTGTCGCTGACATTTTCTTTGGTCCTCTTACTCTTCTGTACTGAATTCCTTTTGTTTGTGAATTTTTTTTGTTTGTTTGTTTCTTTTGTTTTTGTAGGTTTTGTTTTTACTGAGACTTTATGTTTTTCTGCTTTATTTTGATGAGTAGGTTAGTAAACTTTCTTTGTGGTTACCTTGAAATTTACCCTTATCTTCCTATATTTGACCCAGTCTTTTATTACTTGGTATCACATTGCCTTCCTCTCCATTAGAAAGTTCTATACCTACACCATTTATTCCCTCTGTTATTGTTCTGATGTTGTTGTCATTTACAGATTAACCTCTCTGGTTCCCTGTTGTAATTCTTTTGGTTTTGGATAGTTAGAATTCGTTTTCTAGTTGATATCTGGCTGGTACTATCCTGCATCCTAGATTCAGCCTGTGGTCTGATGTTGTTTGTTCTCAGACCAAAGGACTCTCTTTAATAATTCTTGTAAATTCGGATTGGTTTTTACATAGTTCCTTAATTTCTGTTTATCTAGAAATGTCCTAATTTTGCCATCATATTTGAATGAGAGTTTTGCAGGATATATTGTTCTTGGCTGGAAATTTTTTTCTTTCAAGGTTTTATGTATGTCATCCCATTGCCTTCTCACCTGTGTAGTTTCTGGGAAATATAATCCGAGCTTTGTCTTACTGTTTCTCCTCTGTATCTGACTTTTTGTTTTTCTTGAGCTGCTCTCAGGATTCTTTGTTTGTCTTTGGCTTTAGCAAGTGTGATTATGATATGCCTTGGTTATTTTCTTTTGGGGGTCTATCCTATATTGGGTTTGTTGAGCTTCTTGGATGGTCAGCTTTTCGTCTTTCATGATATTGGGGCATCTTTCTGTCAACAGTTCTTAAATGATCCTCTCTGTGTTTTCCATTTTTTCCCTCTGTTCTGGAACTCTGATCACTCGTAAATTTTTGCTTTTGATTGTATCCCGCATAATTCTCAGGGTTTCTTCATTCTTTTTTTCTGATTTTTCCTCAAACAGAGTTGTATCCAAGTATTTGTCTTTGGTTTCACTGATCCTGTCTTCCATCATTTCAAACCTACTCTTCAGCCCTTCTATGACACTGTCCATTTCTGAAATCCTGTTGTTTATCTTTTGGATTTCTGATTGTTGGTTTTGTATGATTTCTAGTTGTTAATTTATTTTGGAATTTTGTTCCTGTATTATTTTCCTGAATTCTTCCATTTTTTTTGTCTGTATTTTCCATGAATTTGTCTGCCTTTTCCATGAATTTGTCTATTCTTTCCTCATTTGCTTCAAGTTTTGAATAGCTCTGAATATTAGCGATTTGAATTCCCTATCAGGTAGTTCTAGTGCCTTTTCTTCTACTAGAAAGTCATCTGGTGTTTTATTTTGGACACCTACTGGATCCATCCTGTCGTTTTTTAATACGTTTTGATATTGTCTGCTGTCTTTGGGACATTCAGTAGTTATTTCCTTGTTTATAGATTGTAGATTTGTTTG
This sequence comes from Dugong dugon, assembly GCA_030035585.1. Lineage (NCBI taxonomy): Eukaryota > Metazoa > Chordata > Mammalia > Sirenia > Dugongidae > Dugong > Dugong dugon. The sequence goes on from CM057462.1 coordinate 163,405,321, forward strand.
TTTCATCCTACTTTTTGGTTTTATTTGGTTATGTCTGAGCAGATGGCTGTACATTCTTTGTTGTTCACTCGTCTTTGGGATGATACTTTTCACCTTCTTGTCCATTGGGAAGGGTCAGTCACTTAGCTATGGTGCAGCAGGGGAGCTCCATCTGAAGGTGAGTTACTGGGATGGGTTGTTGGTGGCATGTACTATGGCTGACAGGGCGAGCAGGGAATCAGTGCAGGGCAGACTGCAGTAGGCTGTGCCTGTGCTGCTCAGGGTGTGATGTTCAGCACATTGTGCAGGTAGGCAGGAAGGAGGGGGTAGAATTTGATGTGGGAAGCTAAGTTGGGTATGGAAAAAAGAGAGAGCAGAGAGAGAAACAGGAGCCAAAAACAAACAAACAAAAATGGGTGCTAACTGTTCAGCCTGGGAGTGGACAGCCCCGTAAAACCAAATGAGACTAACGAGGTACAGGAGTCCAGTGACAAGGGCCAGAAGGCAGAAGGGGACAAGGAAGCTGGTGATAGGGAACCCAAGGTTGAGTAAAGATATTGTTGATGTGTTGTGATATTGTTAACCATTGTCATAGGGCAACATTTGTAGTAACTGTTAAATGAGAAACTATTTTGTTCTGTAAGCCTTCACCTTATGTGAGAATAACAGCACAATTGGAAGAGCGTAGTCAATGTCACTGAACTGTGTATGTAGGAATTTTTGAAACAGTATATGGCTATGTGTATTTTCACCAAAAAAAAAAAAGGTTGAGAAGTTAGAGGGTTAATATGTTGTGGGGTTGTTAACCAATGTCATAAAACAACATGTGTACTACTGTTTCATGAGAAACTATTTGTTCTGTAAGCCTTCACCTGAAGTACAATAAAATATTTAAAAAAAAGAAAAAGAAAGAAAAACAAGTTACAAAACTGCAAAAAAAAAAAAAGCATGCTAAGGGAACTTGCCATTGAATTGGAGAGATGAGAGACCAAGAAATAGAGAAAACAAAAAGGAAAAAGGGAAAATAAATAAATAAATAAATAATAGAAAGAAAAGCCCCCAGGGATCCCACTGGTGCAGCTGCAAAGACTGTATAGGTGGCTCCCAGGTCACGAAGTACAGCCTGGCTAGAAGGGATAGAGGTGTCACAGAGAGTCAGGTATTCAGGAGAAAGGACGAGAAAGTAACTATAGAGAGATGAGAAACTGAGAGATGAAGAAAGACAAAAAGGGAAAAAGAGAAAACAAAACAAAAACCAAAAAAAAAAGAAAAAAGAAATGCCCCCTGGGACCCCACTGTGCAGCTGCACAGACTGAGGTAGTAGCTCCCAAGCCATGCAGTAGAGCCCAGCTAGAAGGGGGTACCAAGCTGAGAAAAGAAAAAGAAAACAAACAAATCAAAACAAAACAAAAAAAAAGCCCTTGGGATCCCACCAGCATGGTGGCACAGGCCTGGAAACAGTTCCACAGTTGAGCAGCATTTAACAGTCTTTCAGAAAGAAAGAAAGATGGCACACGGAGCCAGGTAGTTGAGAGAAAGGAGGGGGAGGTGGTGAAAAGTACAGAAGAAAGCAAAAGAAGTGGAAAAAAAGCAACACTAGCAACAAACAAGTGGCACTCAGCGAGCTGGCCAGTGTGGACAGGTGTAATCCAAGTGGCACAGGGCTGAAGCCAATGCCTCCCAGCCAAGAGACTGTGGCCACAGGAAGCAGAGGAGGCTGAGTGGAGGTGAAGACGTATTGGGGGTGGGAAAGCATATATCACTGGTGAGCGGTTGTTCTGTCTCCCACTGGAGGCTCCATGAAGCTGCTTTCCCATACTCCCTGTTTTCCAGTCTCTGACAGGGGTCCAAGATAGTGAATCCGTGCTGTGTTAGCTGGTAGGGAACCTCTGCATGTATCTCTTCTTGATCTCTTTTCTCTGTCAGTTTCTTATTCCATCCATTGCTTGGCTGAGTTCTTTATCTCTTCATTTGATGCTTAGGGTTTCAGGATTGATGTTTGTGTCTGTTTGACTTAGTTTTTTGGGTCTTTGCTGTGAAGGTTGCTTCTGTTATGGTGTCATGTTGGCCGGAATTTCAACTTAGTCTTATCCTTAGTCAAATTGACAAAGCAGGTGAAAATATCTTTCTAGGGCTAGGAGCCCTAATACATAGCATAAACAGAATACAACCCATAGGTAACAATGCACAAGCACCAGAAGAGAGACTAGATAACTGGGAGCACCTAAAAATCAAACACTTATGCTCATCAGGACTTCACCAAGAGAGTCGAAAGACAACCTACAGACTGGGAAAAAATTTTCGGCTATGATAAATCCAATCAGCATCTAATCTCTAAAATCTACAAGATACTACAAAGTCTCAACAACAATAAGACAACCCAATTAAAAGTGGGCAAAGGATACGAACAGACACTTCACCAAAGAAGACATTCAGGTGGCTAACAGACACATGAAGAAATGCTCATGATTGTTAGCCATTAGAGAAATGCAGACCAAAACTAGAATGAGATATCATCTCACCCCAACAAAGCTAGCATTAATCCAAAAAACACAAAATAATAAATGCGTGAGAGGTTGTGGAGAGACTGTAACACTTATACACTGTTGGTGGGAATGTAAAATGGTACAACCACTTTGGAAATCGATTTGACCCTTCCTCAAAAAGCTAGAAATAGAAGTACCATACGATTCAGCTATCCTGTTCCTTGGAATATATCCTAGAGAAATAAGAGCTGTCACACAAATAGGTATATGCACACTCATGTTCATTGCAGCACTGTTCACGATAGCAAAAAAATGGAAACAACCTAGGTGCCCATCAACAGCCGAACAGATAAACAAATTATGGTATATCCACACAATGGAATACTATGCAATGATAAGAACAACGACGAAGCCCTGAAACATAACATGGAGGAATCTGGAGGTCATTATGCTGAGTGAATTTAGTCAGTCACAGAAGGACAAGTATTGTATAAGACCACTATTATAAGAACTCAAGAAAAGGTTTAAACACAGGAGAAAACAATCATTGATGGTTACAAGGGTGGGGAGAGAGGGAGGGGGTAATTCACTAACTAGATAGTAGATAAGAATTATCTTAGGTGAAAGAAAGGACAGCACGCACTACAGGGGAAGTCAGCACAACTAAACTAAACCAAAGCTAAAAAGTTTCCTGAATACAATCAAACACTTTGAGGGACAGAGTAGCAGGGGTGGGGGTTTGGGGACCATGCTTTCAGGGGGACATCTAGGTCAGTTGGCATAACAAAGTTTATTAAGAAAATGTTCTGCATCCTACTTTGGTGAGTGTTGTCTGGGGTCTTAAATGCTTGCAAGCAGCCATCTAAGATGCATCAACTGGTCCCAACCACCTGGAGTAAAGGAGAATGAAGAACACCAAAGACACAAGGAAAGTAATAGCCCAAGAGGCAGAAAGAACCACATAAACCAGAGACTCCGTCAGCCTGAGACTAGAAGAACTTGATGGTGCCCGGCTACCACCAATGACCACCCTGACAGGGAACATAAAATAGAGTCCCTTATGGAGCAGGAGAAAGGTGGGGTGCAGAACTCAAATTCTAGTAAGAAGACCAGACTTAATGGTCTGACTGAGACTGGAGGAACCCCGGAAAGCATGGCCCCTGGATTCTCTATCAGCTCAGAACTAAAACAATTCCCAAGGCCAACTCTTCAGACAAAGATTGGACTGGACCATGGGACATAAAATTGTATTTGTGAAGAGTGTGCTTCTTAGCTCAAGTAGATACATGAGAGTAAATGGGTAGCTTCTGTCTGGAGGTGAGATGAGAAGGCAGAGAGGGTTAGGAGTTTGTTGAATGGACATGGGAAATCAGGGATGGAAAGGAGGAGAGTGCTGTCACAGTATAGGGAGAGCATCTAGGGTCACATAACAACGTATGTATAAATTTTTGTATAGAAGACTAACTTGAAACGTAAACTTTCACTTAAACTACAACAATAAACAACAACAAACAATAAGTATTAAAAAAAGAAAGAAAGAAAATATCTCTCTAGGACCGTATGACAGCTGTAGGACAAAATGACTATGCAGATGTAAGTTCCATAGGACTCTAAGGGTGAAAATAGGAGATGGATGGTCTACTCCTGAACCATGAAGTCAGAGAAACAGACATCACCCTCGCTTAGAGGAAGGACTCTAATGAGGAGCAACTGGTGAAGTTCCTCTCCATACTGGGCAAGTGGAGCAAAACTAGATGATTCAAGACTAAAACAAAAATAACATATTTCAGCCATGCAATATAATTCCTGAATTTGAGGGTGTAAATAGATAAGTAAAGGAAATAAAATCACCTGAATATAGCCTGTGCAGATTTTCGAACAGCCTTAGATGAGTATCCCAAAATGATTAAAAGTGGAATCACTGTAGTCCTGTGATGTGGACTGCGTTTTCATCCTCAGGAAACCAGCTCAGGGAATGAAGAATAAAGATAGACACATCTCTGGATAAAGAAGAATAAGGAGCAAGAATAGCTCCAGAATCCAAGCTACGGCAGAGTCTGTTGAACAGCTTTACAAATGATGATGAAGAAGGAGCGTACAGTGAAGGCTCTGGGTCCCAGATACACAAGTCTCTCCAGGTAGTGAAGAACCACCCCAGAGGAGAGAGAAACTACAGAATAATCCAGAATAATCTCATGAGTTGCCGTTGAGTTGATTCTGACTCATAGTGACCCTACAGGACGGAGTAAAACTGGCCCATAGGGTTTCTTAGGCTGTAATCTTCACGGAAGCAGACTGCCCCATCTCTCTCTTGCAAAGTGGCTAGTGGGTTCGAACCACCAACCTTTTGGTTAGCAAACAAGCACTTAACCACTGAACCACCAGGGCTGTTTAAATGCACATGATGTAAAAAAAAACTAATTTAAAAATAATCTAATACACGTCTATAAAATGAAAGATTCTCCATTATCAGATTCTACACAAGAAAAAAGATCCAAAAGCAAGTAGAGATGGCCCCCAGAATATGGATCCAATATTCTGCATCAGCCAAAAAGGCCTAGAAAATGAAGAAAACTATTAAACACTATACTGGAAACAAACATTTATCCTACCCTGTTATATCTCTGTCTGAAAGAATGCATGTAGTTCTTGCTACTGTGCCTCAAAAGCAAGTTTGCCATAACTTAAACAGGTCTGGAGAAGAAATGCCCAACATAATGAGAGGTATTAAAAACAAGGAAAGAGATTGTTGTTTTAGGTTAGATATCAAGATTTGAACTTTCAGTCTGCAAATGAGAAATCTACCTAATCATAAGTAGTATAGATAAGGTGAACAGGATTTGCGTATTGACTAACCTCAAAGTCTTAGGATGGAGGATGGCAAATTTTGAAACACAAAATAAATTCATTATCCCAAGAGGCAGGTCTGACAGGAAATGCAAATGCATTTCAAAAGCATTTGGGTAAATGATGACTGACACAGTTATCAATTCCTTTAAGATATATTCAGCTCCTGGAATTAAAATGGCTTCAGAAAGGGCAATAGTATGGATGAACCACATGCACAAATGTTATCAAACAGCTCATGAATTAGAAAAGTTTAAGAACTATTGACATAATCAAAACATCACCTCTAATCTATACACCATACCACTTTTTATCCCCCTTCCTCTCTATTTCAGATTCAAATACAAGAAGATAAACTTCTAGCAGTGGATACTCCCTTTGATTGATGGCTAGGGGTCAGGACTCCCCAGCAATTCTGATGAACGTATGTAACTTCTTGGTTCATCTCTATTGTTTCATCTAAAATTCTGCAAATGAGATGATGCAGATGAGCAGAGTCGCAGTTCCTTCTCATTTGCATTTTATTGGCTTTATGACAGTTTCCTTCTTGCATGATATTACCTAATTACATTCTTAAAAGAAGCACTCTCCGATTTCAATTATTCACTCCAACGAAGGGAATCCTGCAACACCCACCCTCACCTTCATCCCCAGAAAATCCACCTAGCAGTTGGGTCACTGTGGGAGGGAGGCGGTGTGGAGGAGTGGGATCACAACCTCAATCAGAAGATCTTAAAGAGAAGCCTGGTTTTGACCCCATTCCTTTTCAAGCCAACTTTCTTGACACACAAGAACCCAAATCTCAGAATCATACATGCTCAGATGGTAGTACCCAACTTTATTGCTCTTGTGATTCACTGGCTTTTTTCCAAAGATGCCTTTTTTCAAATAACTTTAGGATATTTCCCAAAACCATCCATCTATGGAGAATCATATTTTACCAGTTTTTCCAAAAAAAAAGGAAGGGGGCTACAGACTCTGAAAACCTTTGAAAAAAGAAAATCCAGACTGACTTTGAACACCACTGCAGTTGATGTGTAGCTTCCCAAGGGGTTTGCTATATCTTTCAAATATGGATAATCTACTCTAGGTAAAATTGTGGAGAAGACAAATCTTCAGTACTCCATTTTCCTTCTTTGACCCTACTCTACCTTGATGGCACTTTCCCTTCATTCTCTAGTATTCAAGACAGGGATCCTATTAGCCTAGATTCCCTTTTGCTCTATTTTATTTCTACTTTCATCAGCTAATATATCCTGGTTATTGCAATGAGGCATTTATGGTTCCATTTTTCATCAATTTGTCTAAGTCTTTGTTGAGGATAATGAGTTTATTATCTGCTGCACCAAGTCACAGACGTTGAGTAGTCGAATGAGAAGCACACATTAGCAGAAGACATGGCTCTATTCTTGATGAGCCTATTCACGTTAACTTCTCTAATTCCTAGTTTTCTAATTTTTAAGCTGGGGTTAATAATGCTTAGTCTGTCTTCCTTACAGGATGATTCCTGTAAGCCACAAATGTCAAATGAGTCTATGTTCACCTAATGCATAACCTTCATGATTTGATATATTTCAATCATGTCTCTTCTTTTTTTATCTTTTCAGTCTTTTTGGTTTGTCTACTCATTCTCCTGCTCATTTTTCTTGTCTTTTACTTACTCCATTATCTCATTCGAGGGCCAGGAATCGGAATTTCATGCACTATTCAAGGGGTCATCATTTCTGACAGTACTGTATTTAATTTCCAGTTCCTTTCTTGTTGATAACCAGTAATTTGTCTATTTAATTAAAAAAAAAATCAAAGCAGTACCTGGAGTGAGCCTTTGGAAAATAATTCTCCATCATTCCTGGAAGCTTTTGTTGGACTATACCTGATACTAGGGACCCTCATAAAAAATAATCTGCTACTTATTCTCCTACACACTGGCAAGAACTTGTGAGATGTTTTTGGGATCTATCACAATACCTTGGCTGATTCCTAGCTTCCTGTTGGAGTTTGTCATTCTCAGATTTAGAGACTTAATTGTGTACCATCTGTTATCTTGTAGAATAAGTCTAAAGATGTTAAATGAGATTGACTCAAGCATGGTCCTTGTCTAATATGCAATCTAAACTTATCCATTGTGAGAAGTGTGCCTTTCACCCCTTGCTAGTGTTTGCTGCTTTAGAGTCAAAGCACCATCAATCCAAAGCAATTCAATTTTTAATAACCTTTGACATAAAAACTTGTCGAAGACATTTTTAGAACTGGAGTAGTTTTCATTGTTCCCGTTGCTAGGAACATACTGAATGAACTAAATTTTTGTTGACTGAGTCATGGGCTGCTCTCACATACTTGCTTCATTGCTTACTTGAAGAATATTAAATTAGTTACACATGGTTTTGCACTACAGAAAGCACAATTCTCTTGTCCCAATAGGCTACTTTTGTTGAAGTGTTAGACAACTGATATACACTAGCCATCTCGCTTTAGAATGAAAGGGAAACAAGAAATCTGCAATATATCGAGTTCCCACTGGAGTCCTCCTGGACAAATGAAAACTCTCTGAACTCCTAACACATTGTTTACGACAACAAATTTAGCCTGGGCTATACGTTCACCAATTTCCATTCTTTAGATCTTATAAAACGTCTGGTCAGTAAATTTATCTCCATCTATTTTGTCAATTCCTCATAGAATACTTAATTACTGACTGTTTTTTTGAACTCATGAGGTGACACACCAGGCAAATTTAATGAAATACAGGCCATAGGAAAGGCTAAAGAGAGAGTTTCCAGGCAACACAGGTATATCTTAATGATGACTTTCCTGAGAGGAGATTTAAACTTGAATTTCTGACCCATTAGAAATATTGAGGCCAAACAGGCAGGTTGGTGAAGGAGATTTTGGGACACTTGGTGCATTTCAAATTATACAGTCTACGTTTAAGTGACTACTTGTGCTTTCTTATTTAGCCAGACCTCCATGCTGTTTACCTGGCCCAAGCCATGAATAGAGTTTCTCTGGGCCCAGCAGCATTTATATGCAAGCTTGTGTTACTCTGACCTCCTCTAGTGGTTCTTCTATGTTGAATCTTTCTCTTTCCATGGACACTAAGGTCTTCCATGGCAAGATTTTCTATTTTATATGTATTACAACAGCAGCTTGCAAAAAGCTCAAGTATTTAGGATAGTCATCATTTCAAGATGGCTTTAAAATACAAGGGAAGACCTTGATTTTTTTTTTTTATTCTAAAGTAATCTTTTATTTTGAATTATTAAATTTCTTTTTCTTAACATTCTAAATGAAAAATCTGAGTTAATGACTATGGAACACATTTATAAACCAATAATGATTAATTTCGCTTTCTTTACAAATAAATCAGTTTTAACAATAGATTATTATATGGATGTATAATTGTATATACATGCAAGTAATTTATTAAGCTACTAAGAATATTACTCTTATAATTCTCCTGGGGAAATTCCAGTAATTGAAAAAGTATTTTGTTTTATTTTTTATTGTACTTTAGATGAAAGGTTTACAAAATGTCTTAGGCTGGGTTCTCTAGAGAAGCAAAACCAGTTAAGTGTATAAATATATATATATATATAGATTTATATCAAGGAAACAGCTTCACGTGATTGTAGAGGCTAGAACGTCCCAAGTCCATGGGTCAGGGTAGGGGTCTCTCCCAATTCACGCAGCCCCAGAAGCTGGCGAGCCCAAGATCGGCAGGTCAGAGAGCAGGACTCCCGCTCGCAGGCTGTGAAGGTCAACAAATTCCAAGATCGACAGGCAAGACTACAAGGTTTCTCCTGGTTCACATAGCTGCAGGGGCTGGCAAACCCAAGATCAGCAGGTTGGGGAGCAGGACTCTTGCTATCAGGCTGTAAAGATCAACAAATCCCAAGATCGATGGGTAAGCTGCTAGCTCAAGTCCCAAGAACTGGAAGTGAGACGACAGGAGGCAGCGGCAGGATCCAGAGTAAGCAAAAAGCCAGAACGTCTGCTTATATTAGGATGCAGGCCACACCCCCAAGGAAAGTCCCTTTCAACTGATTGACTACTCATAGCAGATTCAATCATAGGAGTGATCACATATAAACACTGAGAATTATGGCCCACCCAAGTTGACACACAATCTTAACCATCACACAGAACAAACTACTTTCCCATTAAATAGTTAGTACACACATATTGTTTTATAACATTGGTTAGCAACCAATGTTCTCTATTACAAGCTTTCCTGTCCCCTCCTGCCTTCTAGTCCTTGTCCCTGGGCTATTGTGCCCCTTTAGTCTTGCTTTGTTTTATGGGCCTGTCTAATCTTTGGCTGAAGGGCAAACCTCGGGATTGATTTCATTACTGAGCTAAAAGGGTGTCTGGGGGCCATACTCTCGGAGTTTCTCCAGTCTCTGTCAGGCCAGTAAGTCTGAATACCTTGATTTTTTAACAGCTTTATTGAGATATAATTGATATACAATAGCCTGCACATATTTAAAGTATACACTTTGATGAGTTTTGACATATGTATACCACTGAAATCATCACACCTCAAAATAATGAGTGTTTCCATCATTCCCAAAAGATTTCCTATGCCCTTATAACTAACCCCAAATCACAAGCAACCACTAATCCACTTTCAGTTACTATAGTTTGCATTTTCTAGAATTTAATATAAATGAAATCATACAGTATTCTTTTTATCTAGCTTCTTATGTTTATCAAAATCATTTTGAGATTCATTCATATTGTTGCATGTATCAATAGTTTGTATATTTTTATTATTTTCTTTTCTTTTTTCCCTGTTTTTGCATATTAGCATTCCATTGTTTTGATATACTGCAATTTGCTTAACCATTCACCTGTTGATGAACATATGATTTGTTTCCAGTCTAGGATTTTTAGAAATAAATATATCATAAATACTCATGTACTAGTCTTTGTGTGGGACATATGGTTTTCTTTCTCTTGGATAAATACCTTCAAGTAGATTACTGGCTTGTATGGTAGGTGTATGCTTAACTTTTAAGAAGCTTCCAAACTGTTTTTCAGTTACCCTCATATTAGCAGGTCTTTAGGAGTCGGAATCAACTTGACGGCAGCAGGTTTAGTTTTGTATTTTTGGTTTTAGTTATCCAGTGGTGCTATATAACAGAAATATCACAAGTGGATGGCTTTAACAAACAGAAATTTATTTGCTCACAGTTTAGGGAGCCAGAAGTTTGAATTCAGGGTGCTGGCTCAAGGGGAAGGCTTTCTCTCTCTGTCAGCTCTGGAGGAAGGTCCCTGTCCCTTTTGAGCTTCTGCTCCTGGATGTTCTTCATGTGGCTTGAACTCCCTCTTGCCCCATCTCTCCTCGCAGGCTTACTTGTTTAATCTCTTTTATGTCTCAAAAGAAATGAACTCGAGACACATCCTACAGTAACCTTGCCTTATTAATATAACAAAAAGAACCCATTTTCAAATGGGATTACAACCACAGGTATAGAGGTTAAGATTTGCAACACATATTTTTTGGGGACACAATTCAATCCATAACAGCAGTATAGGAGAGTTCCAGTTGCTCCATACATTCTTGCCAACACTTGCTTTCCTCAGTATTTTTAATTTTAGCAATTCTAGAGGAGGTAAAACCCAAATCCTTTGCTGTCCAGTTGATTCCAACTCACAGCAACCCTATAGGACAGAGTAGAACTGCCCCATAGTGTTCCCAAGTCTGTAAATCTTTACAGAAGCAGGCTGCCACATCTGTCTCCTGTGGAGCAGCTGGTGGGTTTGAATCATCGACCTTTTGGTTAGCATCTGAGTGCTTTAACCACTGCACCACCAGGGCTCCTCAGAGGAGGTAAAGGGTATCTTATTTTGATTTTAATTTGTATTTTTCTAATGAATAATAATGTTGAGCATATTTCAGGTGCTTATTTGCTATCTACATTTTCTTTGGTTAAGTGTCTATTCAAATCTTTGCCCATTTTTAAAATTGGGTTGTTTGTCTTCTCATTGTTGAGTTGTAAAAGTTTTTTGTTTTTACATGTTTTGAATGTGAGTCTTTTGTTCTGCAGATATTTTATCCCTATCTGCAATGTCATTTTGAAGACTGAAAGTTTTTATATTTTGTTGCAGCCCAATTTTTGAATATTTTGTTTTTTAGCTCATGTTTTTTGTGTCGTATCTATAAACGCTTTGCATGACCAAAGACATGAAGATTTTCTCCTATGTTTTATTTTAGAAGTTTAATAGTCATATATCTTACATGTAGGTCTATGATCCTTTACAAGATAATTTTTTTACATAGTACATATAAATTGTTTTGTCTATTCTATATCTTTTAAATTTCCATGTAAATTTTAGAATTAAATTAAATTAAATTTCTACCCAAAAAAGTCTGCTATTATTTTTTATTTGGGATTGCGTAGAATCTATAGATAAATCTGGAGATAATTGACATCTTAACAATATTGAGGCTTCCTATGGCGTACTGGTTAAGAGCTACGGCTGCTAACCAAAAGGTCAGCAGTTCAAATCCACCAGGTGCTTCTTGGAAACCCTATGGGGCAGTTCTACTCTGTCCTTTAGGGTCACTGTGAGTCGGAATTGACTCAATGGCAACGGGTTTTTAGATATGAAACAATTCTCCACTTCTGTTCTTCTTTTTCAGAATTGCTTTGGCTACTCTGGGTCTTTTGCATTCTCATATAAACTTTATGGTCTGCTTGTCAGTTTTTGCAACAACAACAAAGCCTGATGGAATTTTGATAGATATTGCATTGAATTGATAGACCAATTTGAGTAGAATTGCACTTTAACGATGTAGTCTTTTAATTTAAGAACATTGAATGTTTCTCCATTATTTAGATCTTTTAAGAATTTCCCACAACAATGTTTTGTAATTTTCAACGTATGAGACTTTTTTTACTAAATTTATTCCTAAGTATGGTATTTTTTATGTGATTATGAATGGAATTGTATTCTTAATTTTATTTTCAGATTGTTCATTGCTAGTATATGAAAATTTAATTGATTTTTGTATGTTGATCTTGTGTACTATGACCTTGCTGAGTTCAGTTATTAGTTCTATGAGATTTTTTTGTAGATTCCTTAGGATTTTCTGTGTAGATCATCATGTTATCTGCAACTAGGTACAGTTTTATTGCTTCCTTTCCAGTCTATATGCCTGTTTTATCTTTATTATACTGACTAGAACCTCCAGTACAATTTGAATGGAATTCAGTACTCGGGAGAATGACCATCTTTCCCTTTTTCCCAATCTTAAGGGGAAAGCTTTCAGTCTTTCACAATTAAGGGTGATGTTTGCTGCAGATTCTTTTACAGATGACTTTTATCAGTAGAGAATGTTCTTTTACAATCCAAGTTTGTTGAGTTTTTATCATGGACAGCGGTTGGGTTTTGTCAAATGCTTTTTCTGCATTAATTGATATGATCATGTGATTTTTCTTCTTTAGCCTGTTAATATGGAGGATCACATTGGTGGATTTTCAATATTGAACCAGCTTTGCATCCCTGGAATAAACCCCACTTGGTTTTGGGGATTAGGATATAGACATCTTTGGAAATGTTCTCAATTTTTCTGTCTTTTTTCTCTCGTTTCATTTTATATAGTTTCTACTGCTATGTCTTCATGTTTACTCATTTTCTGCTGTACCTAATCTACTCTCACTCTCACTTAGTGTATATTTCATCTTAGACATTATATCTTTTATCTTTAGAAGTTCGTTTTTTTCTTTTTTTTATCTTCCATGTCTCTCCTTACTACACTCACCTTTTCCTGTACCTTATTGAACATAGACATGTATTTAGTTGTTTTTAATGCCTATCTACTAAGTCTGTCATCAGTATCATTACCTAGTCTGTTTTTAATTATTAATTTTTTTCTTCTTTTTATAGGTTATACTTTCCTGATTATTTGTATGGCTGATAATTTTGGATTGATGTTACGCTTTGTGAATTTTACATAGACGAGCCATATTATTTTTAGTATTCCTTTAAGTACTTTTGGACTTTGTTCCCGGACACACAAGTTAAGCCACTTGGAAATAATTTGATCTTTTAAAGGCTGCCTTTTAAGTTTTGTTAGGTGTTTTTAGAATAGCCCTGAATCTAGCATTAATTTTGCCTCTCTGCTGAGGCAATGTCCATCTGTAACTCTATTTTATGTGTGTTAAGAGTTCTTTATGTTATAATTGGTGGGAACACAAGCTATTCTCGGTCTTGTATGAGTTTTGGAGATTATTCCACCTTATTCTTTCTAGTGATCTTTCCCGTGGTTCTCATGTGATGATAAGTACTCTGCTGAAAAGTTGAGGGGAATCCTCTGTGGATCTACAGCTGTCTCTCTCTCTCTCTGTGCAGCTCTCTCCTCTCCAGTACTCTGCCACATGAATTTTAGGCACCTTGTTCTCCCCACACTCTGAATTATGTCTTGTCAACTAAGGAAGACCACTGAACTCTGCTAGTGTACCCCATCCTTGTACTATGACCTGAAAACCATCTCCATGTAATGAGATGGGACATTTATAGGGTTTATCTCATTCATTCGCCTATACTCACTGTTTCCTGTTCCATGCTATCTACTATCCAATATCTGAAAACCATCTTTTTGGTATTTTTTTCCAGTTTTTAGTTGCTAGGGTAGGAGGATAGATCTAGTTCCTATTATTCCATCATGGCAAGAAGCAGAAGTCCAAAGACCTGATTCTTAAAATGCACAGTGAAACTCTTGAGCTGGTATTCAAGAGACAATGACAAGGAAGTAGGGAAGGGCCAGGCACTGTTTCTTGCTATTTAAAGTAAATAAGAATTTAAGTCTCACCCTTGTAATGTGGGCACTATTACCCCCATTTTATAGATCAGAAATCTGTGGTTTCAAAGGAGTTATATAATATTTAAATAGTAGGCAGAGTAGTTAGAACTCAGACTTATATTTGGGAATGTAAGTGAATGATAAAGACTAAATAAATTCTGAGTGCCCCAAGTGAGAAACCTGGGGAGAATCTATCCAATATCTTGGACATGCAAAATGATTACATTGGGCATTTTGGAATCCCTTGTCAGCATTGTGTCTATTTGAAAATCCACTCTACAAATTGAAGACATGATATAGTAGCAGCTTAGAGTATTTATCGAGAGGGAAAACCAATGGGTAACAGCAGGATCCTGATGGGAGGAAGCTGAATTAAGACTAGAGATATTTTTCAAGAACTTGTAGTTAATGTTGTCCAAGACATATATTCAGATGGCAGTTGTAGTAGTTTTCTATTGCTGTTATAACAAATCACCCCAAACTTAGCAGCTTAAACAAGACAAATTTACTATCTCACAGTTCTGTAGGCCAGAAGTCTGGGTACAGTGTGGCTTGGCTGGTTCCTTTGTTTAGAGTCTGACAGGCCAAAATCAAGATATCAGCAGGGCTGAGTTTTTTTTTCTGGAGGCTCTAGCAGAGACTCTATTTCCAGGCTCATTCATGTTGTTGGCAGAATTCAGTTCCAAGTGGCTATAAGACTTAGGTCCCTACTTTCTCTCTAACAGTTGGACAGTAGTCATTCTCAGCTTCTAAAGACTACCCATATTTTCTAGCCTGTGGCCCCCTTGAAAGACAACAACAATGGATCAAGTCCTTCTCATGCTTTGAATCTTTCTCGTTCTGCTTCTTCTGCCTCATCTCTCTGACTCTCTCTTCTCTTTCCAGCTGGAGAAATTTCTCTGCTTTTAAGCGCTCAAGTGACTAGATTGGGCCCACCTAGATAATCCAGGATAATCTCCCTATATTAATCCATCTGCAAACTCCATTTTGCCATGTAACATTCACAGAATAAGGATTAGGACGTGCACATCTTTGAAGGGGCCATTATTTGGCCTACCACACCAGTATAGAAGCTAAAACCCCCATTCTATCCCTGACCTTTATACCTCAGGAAGGAGACAAAGACAGATGAATAAATTACTGGTGTATATCTGGGAAACCTCCGGATTTCTCACCCTTGCTTTGTTATTTGGCTTCATCTTGGAGACTGGGAGATAAACAGATAACAGATATCATCACAGACTATCAGAGCTGTACGGGATGCTATCAGTCACTTAGTCTAGCCCTCTCATTTTACAAATAAGGAAATTAATGTACAGAAACAGGAAGGTGTTTTTGCCTAGTTAATGGCAGAGCTGAACATTTATTCTAGATTTCCAAATCTTTGCCAACATGTAGTTTTATTAATTACATGACTCTGGGCATTTACCTACCCTCTCTAACCTTCAGTTTACTCATTTGAAAAATTGGAATAATAATGATACTTACCTCTTAAAGGTGTAAAAATGAAAGGAAATAAATATAAGTAAGGTATTTATTATGCTGACTATACCTGGCACTTAGTAAGTGCAAAAAATGTTAGATATTATTATTGTTGTTGCTACTATTACTGTATTACTATTATATTTTTCTACAAGTCAGAGCTACACCAACATATAGGCTGCTTACTCTTTTTGACTGAATTGCTTGATTAACTGAATAATTTAGTCACAGTAATTACAAATTTGAGACTTTTATGTTATGTCATTGCTTTTTCAAACATGATTCTTTCTGTCTGCTTGACTGATTTGAAAACTTAGATGGGTGACAAAAATCTTCACTACCGTGACTGAACTTTTATTTTGAGGTGATAAAGCAATAGATAGTCACATTCATTCTTTACTTTTATAAAACTGGCCATTAATTCATTTATAAAATGAATGTTTATTGAGTGTCAATTGGAGGCCAGACAATACTCAGAGATGACAAAAACAGACAGATCTTTGCTTACTCAGAGCTTATTTACTGGGGAGAAACTGACGGTCAATGAGTAAGCAAGTATATAACTGCAGATCACTATAAATTCTTTGAAGGAAAATAATAGGATGCTTTAAGAGTTTTTAAAAAAAAATCCCTATTCTAGATTAGAAGTCCCTTGGTGGTATAAATGGTTAAGTGCTCAAAAGTTTGGCAGTCTGAATTCAACCAAGGTGTGACTTGGTTGAAAGACCTGGCCATCTACTTCTGAAAGATTACAGCCATTGAAAACCCTACGAATTATAGTTCTACTCTGAAACACCTGGGGTTACCATGAGTCAGAATCTACTTCATGGCAACTGTTTGTTTTTTTTCTAGATTGATGAAGGCTTCTCTGAGAGGTGACGTTTAGCTGAGACTCAAAGAGTGAGAAGGAGTCAGTCATGTAGAGAGTGTTCATGTGTTTGGCCATGGAGATGGAAATAACCCCATAAATTTGAGGCATATTGAAGAGAGAGAATCAACAGGATATGTTAAAGAATTACATGTGAGTAGGGATGAGGGAAGGAAGGGCCCAAAGATAACTCTTAGGTTTTGGACTAAGAGTTAGGGAATATTGTGAAAAGGAAGTCTATGGGCATTAATCCTAATTTTATAAACCACTTATAATGTTATTTGCAGCCTCATGTTGTTGTTGGTGTTGTTAGGTGCCATTGAGTTGTTCCAGCTCATAGCAACTCCATGTACCACAGAACAAAACACTGCCCGGTCCTGCACAATGCTCACAATCGTTATGCTTGAGCCCGTTGTTGCAGCCACTGTGTCAATCCATCTCACTGAGGGTCTTCTTTTTCACTAACCTTGTACTTCACCAAGCATGATGTCCTTCTTCAGGGACTGAACCCTCCTGACAACTTGTCCAGAGTATGTAAGACGTAGTCTTGCCATCCTTGCTTCCAAGGAACACCCTGGTTGTACTTCTTCCAAGGATTTGTTCATTATTTTGGCAGTCCATGGTATATTCAATATTGTTCACCAACACTGCAATTCAAATGCGTCAATCATCTTCGGTCTTCCTTATTCATTGTCCAGCTTTCGCGTGCATATAAGGCGATTGAAAACACCATGGCCTGGGTCAGGCACACCTTAGTTTTCAAGGTGACATCTTTGCTTTTCAACACTTTAAAGAGGTCTTTTGCAGCAGATTTGCCCAGTGCAATATGTCTTTTTATTTCTTGACTTCTGCTTCCATGGGTGTTGATTGTGGATCCAAGTAAAATGAAATCCTTGACAACTTCAATCTTTTTCTCTGTTTATCATGATGTTGCTTGTTGGTCCAGTTGTGAGGATTTTTGTTTTCTTTATGTTGAGGTGTAATCCATACTGAAGGCTGTAGTCTTTGATCTTCATCAGTAAGTGCTCCAAGTCCTCTTCACTTTCAGCAAGCAAAGTTGTGTCATCTGCATAACGCAGGTTGCTAATGAGTCTTCCTCCAATCCTGATGCCCTATTCTTCTTCATATAGTCCAGTTTCTCAGATTATTTTCTCAGCATACAAATTGAATAGGTATGGTGAAAGGATATAACCCTGAGGAACATCCTTCCTGACTTTAAACCACACAATATCCCCTTGTTCTTTAGGACCAACTGCCTCTTGATCTATGTACAGGTTCCTCATGAGCACAATTAAGTGTTCTGGAATTCCCATTCTTCACAATGTTATCCATAAATTTTTATGATCCACACAGTCAAATGCATTTGCATAGTCAACAAAACATAGGTAAACATCTTTCTGGTATTCTCTGCTTTCAGCCAGGATCCATCTGACATCAGCAATTATATTCCTGGTTTCACATCCTCTTCTGAATCCAGCCTGAATTTCTGGCAGTTCCCTGTCAATTTAGTGCTGCAGCCACTTTTGAATGATCTTCAGCAAAATTTAACTTGCGTGTGATATTAATGATATTGTTCGATAATTTCTGCATTTGGTTGGACCACGTTTCTTGGGAATAGGCATAAATATGGATCTCTTCCATTCGGTTGGCCAGGTAGCTGTCTTCCTAATTTCTTGGCATAGATGAGTGAGGATTTCCAGTGCTGCATCAATTTGTTGAACCATATCAATTGATATTCCATCAGTTCTGGGAGACTTGTTTTTTGCCAATACCTTCAGTGCAGCTTGGACTTCTTCCTTTCAGTACCTTTGGTTCCTGATCATATGCTACCTCTTGAAATGGTTGAACGTCGACCATTTCTTTTTGGTATACAACGACTCTGTGTATTCTGTCCACCTTCTTTTGATGCTTCCTGTGTTGTTTAATATTTTCCCCATAGAATCCTTCAATATTGTAACTCGAGGCTTGAATTTTTTTCTTCAGTTCTTTCAGCTTGAGAAATGCCGAGCCTGTTCTTCCCTTTTGGTTTTCTATCTTCAGCTCTTTGCACATGTCATTATAATACTTTACTTTGTCTTCTCGAGCCATCCTTTGAAATCTTCTGTTCAGTTCTTTTACTTCATCATTTCTTCCTTTTGCTTTAGCTACTCGACGTTCAAGAGCAACTTTCAGAGTCTCTTCTGACATCCATTTTGGTCTTTTTTTTCTTTCCTGTCTTTTTAATAATGTCTTGCTTTCTTCATGTATGATGCCCTTGATGTCATTCCACAACTCATCTGGTCTTTGGTCATTAGTGTTCAACTCATCAAATCTATTCTTGAGATGGTCTCTAAATTCAGATGGGATATACTCAAGGTCATACTTTGGCTCTCATGGACTGGTTCTAATTTTCTTCAGTTTCAACTTGCAGCCTCATAGCTATATGATATTTGGTTATTTTAGCCTACAATTTCAAAGGAAATCTTATATAAAAGTGTGGATGATGAAACCTACCTGTTTCCCTAACAGGATTCTTGTGAAAATCTGTTCACAAAAAAACAGGTACAATTGTAAGGGTAGACCTTAAATATTTTTTTATGAGAGGGAAATATTTGAATTTAATTAAATTCCAGTTGCTTAAAAGTGGAGTGAGTAGAGATGGTGAAATGAAAAATTAAAGAAGGCAAGTCAATAAATAGAAAATAATATTTTATTTTTATCACAAATACTGAATCATTTGAGACAATCTGGAGAAATGTGGAGGGGAAATAAATAACGTTTTTAAAGAAGAACTTGAAAAGGAGAAGTGACACAATGGAGAGACTCTATTATACGTGTTGAAGGCTTATGCTGTTCCAAGCATTGCTCTGTTATTCATTATTTAATTTAATCTTAACAAACACTCTATTCCAGACATTATCCCATCTTAAACATGGGCAAACTGAGGTTTGTTGGTTTGTTGAAGTTAAGTAAGTTGCTCGAAGTCAGGGTTAACAAGTGTCAAAGCAATGATTTAAATCCAAGTCTGTTAAACCCCAATTGCTTCTTCCAGGAATGGGCAAACTTTTTATGTAAAGGGCAAGATAGTAAATATTTTAGGCTTTGTAGGCCGTATGATCTCTGTTACAACTACTCAGTTCTACCATTGTCACACAAAAGCAGCCATAGACAGTACCTAAAAGATTGGGTGTGACTGTGTCTCAATTAAACTTTATTTGTAAAAATAGCAGTGAGCTGGATTTGGTCCACTGCTGACCCCTGGCTTAGACAAAGAAAAAGAGAAAATTTAACAATTTCCACAGACAATAGCAAAGCCAAGATACAGAAAACTTCATTTAAGGACAATCCACCAAGAAAATGGTTATGTATGCAAGTTAGTGACCTTTTGTGTTTCTTAGATTGTGAACTCAATCACAAACACACATTTGTTTTCTATAGTAAAGCAGTATGGGAAAAGACTAATCAAAATTTTAAAAATAATTTTAAAATATCATCATATCCAACAGCTTCAACTTTATATTTCTCCAACCCTTTTCCTGGAGTTACTAACTAGGAAACTGAACAGTATGAATTTGACTTTACCTTCTTTTATTCCTTTGATTTGTTCTCTGTGAGAAGTAAAACTGGACAGAAATGGCCAAAGGCAGCATGAAAGAAAAGAGAGCAAAGACAGGGAATGGAAATTGTCATTGATTTGAGAGAATATTGCGTGAAACCACCTCTGAGACTTCTTCCAAACTAACGCTGGATAATTCTATCATAATTAGCCCCATATATACCAAAATTGATGTTCAGTACATTAGTTCTCTCTTGATATTGTAACACATTACCACAAACTTAGTGGTTTAAAACACCCCTTTATTGTCTCACAGTTATGTGGGTCAGAAGTCCAGGCAGAGCATGGCTCACATGAGTGCTCTACTGAATCAGGGTGCCAGATGGGCTGGTTCTTATCTAGAGACTCTGGGGAAGATTCCACTTCTAAGCTCATTCACATTGTTAGAAGAATTTAGTTTCTTATGATTATAGAATGAAGCTTCCTTTTTCCTTTACTGATGGCCATCTTCATCTTCATTTGGCATGTCAAATCCTTTTCATACTTTGAATCTCTGACTTTCCCTGTCCTAAGGTCATGTGATTAGTAACCTTAACTACATCTACGAAGTCACTTTTGCCATGTAATGTAACATTCACCGGAGTAATACCAGAGAGTGAAGAATCTCAGGGGCTACTTTACACTCAGTAAAGCAAATTTGGTGTTGTGACATCTTCATGGTGAGCTCTTTGGAAGAGGGAGGTTTGGATGAAAAGTCTTTGGACTCTAATTTAATTCATGAAATTTATTGCACTGTCAGTGCTAAAAATGGGATTTCCTTCCTTACTTGCTTCTAACAAAAGTTTTATAAAGCACATATGGATGAAAGAGAGAGAGAAGTTCCTTGGCTAATAGAACTGATAGACTAGTAGGGGAGTCAAACAGAGGAAATAGTGGTAGTGTGACAAGTATGCACAGGGGCAGAGGAACATGAAGTGTGGATAATAGATGCACATGCCAAAGTCTCAGGGCATCAAGCTATGCTTTCTAGAAGAGATGCTGTCTAATCCAAGAACTGAAAAACGAGTAAGAAGAGTTAGCCAACTCCCCAGTGTTTCTCCCCGTATTTAATTGTCTTTATATTTTATTTCCTAATTTTCATTTCAATTGAGAAAGAATTCAAAGTAATGGAAAAATCAAACACTAGTCACCAAATTAATCTTCCTAGGATTTTCCAACCATCCCAAACTCCAAGGGCTGTTCTTCCTGGTGTTCTTGACAACTCTTCTGGGAAGTGCTTTTGTATTAACAGCCTTCAGTGTCAATCCTGTCCTCCATGCTCCAATGTATTATTTCCTCAGCAACATGAGTTTCTTGGACATCCGCTACTCATTCACCACTATCCCAGTCATGCTGGTGAACTTATTCCAGGAGAAGAAGCCCATCTCGTATGAGGGCTGCCTTTCCCAGATGTTCTTCCTCGTGACCTGTGCTGGCACTGAGGGTGTCTTATTAGCTGCTGTGGCTTATGGCCGCTATGTAGCCATCTGCCATCTTCTTTAATATCCAGTCCTCATGAGTGTGAAGGTTTGCACGTACTTGTTGGCTGAGACCTGGCTGTGTGGATTGGTGAATTCCATAACACACACAGTGCTGACAGCCACACTTACTCTATGTGGGCCCAACAAGCTCAGCTACTGCCTCTGTGACGTTCCACAACTCCTGAAGCTCTCCTGCTCAGACACCTCCATCAGTGAGACTATGCACCAGCCGGCCAGCACCACCATTGGTCTGAGCTCCTGCCAGTTTACTGCAGTGTCCTACATACTCATCACCTGTGCCATCCTGAGGATTCCCTCTGCTCAGGGCAGGAGCAAGGCCTTCTCTACATGAGCTTCCCAACTCAGTGTGGTGGTGGTCTTCTTTGGAACAGGCAATTTCAACTATGACAGGCCCAATGTAGGCTACAACCTGAACATAGACTTCCTGGTCTCTGTGCTCTTCTGTGTTATGACCCCCATGTTGAACCCCATCATCTACAGCCTGAGAAAAAAGGAGGTCAAAGGGGCCCTGAAAAAGCTGGCTGGAGAATATGGATTCTCTAGTGAGATCAGTGATTAGATTGATGTTTTTCATTCTGGAGCGTGATTCTTATTTGGAGAAGAACATGCAAATTCTGGCTGCAATTGTAACAGTGCTCTCTGTATGTATTACCTTTTGACAACCGAGGTTCCTCATTTCACCAAGACAAATAGCTACACCTGCACTGAGGATTTCACACATTGGGGCCACAGGTGTATTATGTTTCTGATCCATTGATCTTTTAGAACATCTTCATCACCTCAAAAGGAACCCTATATCTATTAGCAGTTACTCTTAATTTTCTCCCAAATCCATCAATCCTAGGCAACTATTAATCCACTTTGTTTCTATGGATTTGCCTATCCTGGAAATTTCATATTAAAGGAATCATACAATATGTGGTCGTTGTGACTGGCTTCTTTCACTTAACATGTTTTCAAGGTTCATCCATGTTGCAGCATGTATCAATACTTCATTCCTTTTAATTGCTGTGTAGTATTCAATTGTAAGACT
The DNA here is from genome assembly GCA_030035585.1 of Dugong dugon. NCBI lineage: Eukaryota > Metazoa > Chordata > Mammalia > Sirenia > Dugongidae > Dugong > Dugong dugon. The sequence continues at coordinate 163,427,901 of CM057462.1, forward strand.
ATCCTTTCATCAGCTGATGGTCATTGTGTTGTTCCCACTTTTAGTCTATTATGAATAGTGTTTCTATGAACAGTCTCATACAAGTTTTTTTGTGGATATATACTTTCATTTACCTTGGATATATACCTAGGAGTGGAATTGCTGGATCATATAACTCTATGCTTAACCTTTTGAAGAACACGGAGACTGTTTTCCAAAGTGGCTGCACCATTTTACATTCCCACATCCTGCAAAAACTTGTTATTATCTAATTTCCTGATTCAAGCCATCCTAGTGATTGTGAAGTGTTAGGTCACTATGGTTTTGATTTGCATTTTCCTAATGTGTAATGATTCTAAGATTTTTTTTTTAATTGTACTTTAGATGAAGGTTTACAGAACAAATAGTTTCTCATTAAACAGTTAGTACACATATTGTTTTATGACATTGGTTAACAACCCCACAGCATGTCAACACTCTGTCTTCTCGACCATGGAGGAATTTTTTTTTTTTTTTTGGTGAAAATACACAAAGCCAAAGATAAACCATTTCAAAAATTTCTACATGTACAATTCAGTGACATCAATTACGTTCTTCCAGTTATGCTGCCATTCTCACTATCCTTTTCCAAATTATTCCATCACCATTATCTTCAACTCACTCTCCCTTAGGCTTCCCATCAAACCTTTTGAGTTGCTGTTATCAATTTGATCTCACATAGATAATTCTTTTTTTTTTTTTTTTGTACTTTAGATGAAGGTTTACAGAACAAATTGTTTCTCATTAAACAGTTAGTACACATATTGCCCTATGACGACGGTTAACAACCCCACGACATGTCAACATTGTCCCTTCTCAACCTTGGGTTCCCTATCACCAGCTTTCCTGTCCGCTCCAGCCTTCTAGTCCTTGTCCCTGGACTGCTGTGCCTCATTAGTCCCATTTTGTTTTATGGGGCTGCCCAATTCCCAGCTGAACAGTGAACCTCGGGTGTGACTTCACCACTGAGCTAATAGGGTGTCTGGGGGCCATACTCTTGGGGTTTCTCCAGTCTCTGTGAAGCCAGTAAATCTGGTCTTTTTTTGTGTGTTAGAATTTTGTTCTACATACTTCTCCAGCTCTGTCCAGGACCCGCTGTTGTGATCCTGGTCAGAGCAGTCAGTGGTGGTAGCTGGGCACCATCTAGCTGTACTGGACTCAGTCTAGTGGAGGCCTTGGTAGCTGTGGTCCATTAGTCCTTTGGACTAATCTTTTCCTTGTATCTTGTTCCCTTCATTCACCCTTGCTCCAGAAGCGGTGAGACCAGTGGAGTAGCTTAGATGGCTGCTGATAGGCTTTAAAGACCCCAGACGCTACTCACGAAGGTGATTCTAAGATTTTTAATAAACATCATTTCTGTGCCTCTTCTTCACATATGGGAAAAACCCCAAGTTAATGGTATTTTTGAGTTTTTTAAGGCTTCAATTTTGACATTGTCTCCTGCTTTTGCCCTAGATTTGGTGCAGTAAAATACTACAAAATTTACAAACTTACAACCTTCTCCCCATCAGTGCCTTACTTAGCTGTTGCTCTGTCTTTTTCCTCTTCAGAACTCCAAAGCAAGCAGTGTCTTCACTAGGTCATGAACAATGGCAGAACCAGAAATCAGGGGTGTGAAGACCTAGAGGAGGTTGATGGGGAGGAAAGGAAGCACCACATCCAGTAAGCAGCCCCAACTGGGAGTGGCTGAGCATTAAAACATAGGAGCCCTCTTGGCACAATGGTTAAGAGCTCGGCTGCTAACCAAAAGGTCAGCAGTTCGAATTGACCAGCTGCTCCTTGGAAATGCTATGGGGAAGTTCTACTCTGTCCTATGGGGTCACTATGAGTTGGAATTGACTCGACAGCAATGGGTTTGGAACACTAAGACGGCAGGAATGCTGTTAGTACAGTGGCTCCAGATACAGGTACAACCAGCAGGGCGTGAAGCCTGAGGAGTCCAGGTCCGAGGTCTGCATCAATGGGCTTCAGACCAAATGCAGAAAACTCCACAGTGCCTCGTGGAATCAAACCAAGTAAGTGCACACCAATTCTTGCCCTTTCTCTCTCTAACGGAAAGGGGTGAAAGTCAGTTTCACAGCTTCAGTTAGCCACGGTTTCTGAAAAGAAATCTAGTACTGAAATCCATCTATAAGTATCCTGAAAGAGACAGGAAGCTGATCACCTCATTACATGCTGGGAAAAGACATTTGTCATGAACTTAATAAGTCCAAGAGAGAATTAATTGCTCTTCATTTCTATATTTCTATTCAGGCTTTTGCTCCTAAGTTGTGTTTGCACTCTGAGAAGTCCCAGGACAGCCATTTAGACAGTGATTAGATGTGTACTCCCAAAGGGTTGGTTCAGAGGTGTTTATAAATAGTCATCTTAGAAAAATGAATTCATGGAAAGATCAAAGAAGGGTTTTTGACTCCTGCATTAGGCAATGAGATGCTCTAGGCAGCTCCTGGAATGGCAGGTCCCCTTCATGCCCCATGGCAGTCAACAGCCTGTATTGCCAAGTAGTATCCATTCCAGACCAGGCAGTAGTGTGGAAAGCAGCAAGCCCAACCACCATAGCCAGAAATCCAAGGCTTTTGGCGAGAGTCAGTGGTAAGTAGTTTGTGTATTTATCATCACAATTGAGAAACACTAAGTTATACTTGAAAACATTGTCACTAGGGTAGGAATTCTCACCTTCATAGTGCAACACATTGATGTTTGTAAGATGTTTTGGAAGTAATTTATTAACTTTAATGAAGCCCTGAAGTTTCTGGATGATTTATTTCTCCCATACCCCTATTTAAAAAAAAAAACAACTCATAGATTTGGGGTTCTCTTTAAAACTTCATTCTCTCATTTGTTTTCTGAGGTTATTTATTGTTTAGGAAAGAAAGAAGCAGAATTGCTGCTCTCTGGTTGGGATTGAGCAGAGGCTGCTACGAGGTGTCCATTGAATACAACTCTTCTCACAGGGGAGGAGAACACTAGGACTACCATAGGCCTAGGGCCATGGGGCCATACTTAAACCCCATGGTCTGTTATTTTTATCAGGTCAGTAAGATGTTTGCATGGGAACTGCTGATTGGAAATGCCTTCTTGAGTTCAGCTGCTTTGCCTCTTATCAACCTCCTCTTTCTCTGTGGACCTGACCATAGTGCTGAATTTTGTATTTTTCCCTGTTCCACTGACTTCAGCAAGCTTGCTCATGAGGAGTTCTTGTGCCTCAAGCTGTGACTCTGTATTCAGTTTCAATAGACAGGGAGATCAGATGGCATTGGGAGTATCAGGCTCCATGGCGGCAGGTCAATGACAGGAGGTACCCTCTCTCAAGGAGAGGTCATTAGTTGAGGCCAGCCCTTCTTTCCACTGTGATACACATATTCATGAGAGAGAACTCAGTGGCTCCATGGCTGGCTATGGCATAGGTTGGGTAGGGATGTAATTTCCTATGAAACCCTATTGAGCCACCCTTTTTTCACACTTGAGTCTAAATATACTGGTTAAGAAATGCGGACCTATTGTAGCAGAGACAAACACTGTGAAACCTTTCTTGAAAAAAGCAACATTCTTTCATGCTGGTGTTGCCCAAGAGTAGGTGCTATTGGTAAAAGTGAAATAACCAATTATTCGACTCTATTAATAAAAATAATTCCAAGAAATTGATTTAACTGATGTTACCATTAACTTTTGTGTGTGTGTGTGTGCGTGTTGTTTTTTCGGTGCTGATTTCACTGAATTTTCAGGAAATTTAAAAAGTGTAGATATTTCCCTATTTGGCCCACTCTCTTTCATATTTCTTATTCCATAGAATTTTCTTTGCAGGATAGTGAAGTGGAAATGTTATGGGCATCTGAGTCAGATGGACCTGATTTAAATTCCAGGCTCTGGTATTAGTAGCTGGGTAACCTTGACCATCAGTTTTCTCACTTGAAAACCCTAAAAGAACACTTTCTGTCTAAGGTTGTTGTGATAGGTACATGAGATACATGAGTTGTGTGTGTAGAGTATGCAGCCCAGTGCCTGGTAAAGCATAAATACTCAATAAGCAGTAGCTATTATTATATTTGGGGCTGTTGTACCTGACAGTCACATTACTTTTGGACAGGGCTATGCAGGGATGGAGAGGAAGCTGAGGTTGTTTTGTTAAACTGCCTTCTTTTATTGGTCAATTGTATATGCGTATAAACAAAGGACTGGAGGGGCATGCACCAAACTGTTAACAGTGGTGCTGGGCAGAGTGTGGTGTGAAGGTAAAGATATTCCATTTTATTTCATGTACTTTGCCTTAGGTGAAAACTTTCAGTGAGCGTGTGTTCCTTTTGAATTTTAAAATCCCATAAATTTTTCATTTAAAAAATATGACAGGACTCCTTGTACATTTCTTTATAATTTCCTATGAATCTATTAATTTCAAAACAAAAATTTAAATATCTATAAATAAAATAAAATAGTAGCAAAAAGGGTTTGAGAGTTTGAAATTAAGGTTACCTATTCATATGCAATCTATCATCTGTCAATTTGTTGTACTTCGGAAGTGGAGGGTTGTGTGAGGCTATGATGCTGGAAGCCAAGACACTGGTATTTCAAATACCAGCAGGTCACTTTTGGTGGACAAGTTTCAGCAGAATTTCCAGACTAAGATAGAGTAGAAAGAAAGGCCTGGGGATCTATTTCCAAAAATTAGCCAATGAAAACCTTCTGGATTACAATAAGGTATTACCCAGAATAGTGCTGGGAAGATGAGTCCCTTAGGTTGGAAGACACTACACAATAGCTGCAATAATGGACTCAAACATACCAATGGTCATGAATATGGTGCAGGACCAGGCAATGTGTTGTTCTGTTTTATATAATGTTGCCATGAGCTGCCTTGATGGCAACTAACAACGCCATTCCTATGTACTAGTATTCATATTCCAAGGGGTTAGTGTCCAGAGTATAACAAAAACTGTGGTGCTAAGTGGTGCTTGTTAATGGTGGTGATGATTATAATGTTAATGATCATTTTAATGATCATGATGACAGTGATGATAATTCTCCATAGTTGCCATATACTAAGAGCATGAACATCAGGTATACGGAAAGTGGATTGGACATCACTCCTCACTGGTCAGACCAAGGAAAAATATTTCTTATGACTCTGATTCCACTACATACATATATTACATTCCATGAATATGTTCCTCAGGGACCGACTTCAGCTAGTTAGAAGTCCTATTTCAAGGCATTTTAATAAGCATTATGTGCAACTTAAGAAACCATATTATTTTTAATACTTTAATATTTAAAATTCACTTTTACAATTTAGTGATCCAAAGACAGTGCATCAGTTACCTAAAGTACACTCTATGGAACCACCTTGCATGAGGGATTTCATTTCTTTCTACGAATTCATCTAGACATCTGCCTATAAAAGAGATCTTTGTATCTACTTTTTTGATATCATGGGTTAAGAGAAAATGTGTCAATGATTTTCAAGTGAGTAGACAGAGAAAATAAAGAATACCACACACATGTTGCATACTGGCTTTGTAAGAGGGCATGCATATTCCTTGCCCTCTAATGTTGATTTAGTGTGAGACTTAGAGGTAATAATGCCTACAGCTAACCTAGAAAGAAAGGTGAGTATTGGCTGGCCACCTTCCTGGAATCTTTCTTGGATATATCTTCTACCATACTCCATATAAGTTTGGGGATCACAAGAGTCCCAACTTAGTCTTCCATTCTTCTCACTCTGCCTATTCTCTTTGGTTGACTTCATGTATATCCATGGCTTCAACAGCCACAATGACTCTTTGCAATTCTAGCCTGTCTTCTGAGGATGAATGCTGTATTTTCAACTGCCTGTTGGGCATTTCCACATAGATATCCCACTCCGTATTACTCAAATTGCATCCACTATCTCCTACCCCCAGACCAGCTACACCTCATTTATTTCCTGTTTTAATTAATAATCTCACCATCCACCCAAAGTGATTTGTGTCCTCACCACCCATGGACTTAAAGTGCTCCAAACATACTTCCTTCTCTGTGCACTTCAGGGATTTTCTCCAAGGTTCATGGCCCTACATCGGCGGTTACAGACCATTTCATTTTGAGCTGGTTCTAGCTGTCAGATGATACTCTTGGACTAAACAAAGGTATTGTAACCTAATGCACATGGAGTATAAGGGACTCAGGAGAGGGTTCACAATTATATGATCTCTTTGAAATCATATGGAAGATTCTATGCTTGGGTATATGTTAATTTTCTGGATCTATAGTTTTAATCAGGAGCCCTGGTGGTGCAGAGGTTAAGTCCTCAGCTGCTAACCGATAATTTGAACCCACCAGCTGCTCCACGAAAGAAAGATGTGGCAGTCTGCTTCCATAAAGATTTTCAGCCTTGGAAACCCTATGGGGCAGTTCTACTCTGTCCTATGGGGTTGCTATGGGTCGGAATCAACTCAACAGCAATAGGTTTTGTTTTATTGTTTTTGTTGTTCATTTATTGTGCTTTAAGTGAAAGTTTACAGTTCAACTTATTTTCTCATACAAAAATTTATACACACATGGGTATGTGACCCTAGTTGCTCTCTCTATAATGTGACAGCACACTCATCCTTTCTACCCCAGATTTCCCCTTTCCCTTCAACCAGCTTCTGTCCCTTTTTGCCTTCTCATCTCGCCTCCAGACAGGAGCTGCCCATTTAGTCTCATGTATCTACTTGAGCTAAGAAGCACTCTCTTCACGAGTATCATTTTATATCTTACAGTCCAATCTAATCTTTGTCTGAAGAGTTGGCCTCGGGAATGGTTTTAGTTCTAGGCTAACAGAGAGTCGGGGCCATGTCTTCCTGGGTCCCTCCAGTCTCAGTCAGACCATTAAGTCTGTCTTTTTAATAGAGTTTGATTTCTGCACCCCACTTTTCTCCTGCTCCATCAGGGACTCTCTTTTGTGTTCCCTGTTAGGGTGGTCATTGGTGATAGCTGGACCCCATCTAGTTCTTCTGGTCTCAGGCTGTTGGAGTCTCTGGTTTATGTGGCCCTTTCTGTCTCTTGGCCTAATATTTTCCTTGTATCTTTGGTGTTCTTCATTCTCCTTTGCTCCAGATGGTTTGGGACCAATTGATGCAACTTAGATGGCCACTTGATAACTTTTAAGACCCCAGAAGCCACTCACCAAAATGGGATGCAGAACATTTTCTTAATAAAATTTTTTATGCCAGTTGACCTAGATCCCTTGAAACCATGGTTCCCAGAACCCTGCCCCTGCTACTCTGTCCCTCAATGTGTTTGGTTGTATTCAGGAAACTTCTTAGCTTTTGGTTTAGTCCAGTTGTGCTGACTTCCCCTGTATTGTGTGTTGTCCTTCCCTTCCCCTAAGATAATTCATATCTACTGCCTGGTTAGTGAATACCCCTCTTCTTCCCTCCCCACTCTCCTAACCATCAAAGAATGTTTTCTTCTGTGTTTAAACCTTTTCTTGAGTTCTTATAATAGTGGTCTAATACAGTATTTGTCCTTTTGTGACTGACTAATTTCACTCAGCATAATGCCTTCCAGATTCATCCATGTTATGTTTCATGGCTTCATCGTTGTTCTTTATTGTTACACAATATTCCGTTGTGTAAATATACTGTAATTTGTTTATCCATTTGTCCGTTGATGAGCACCTAGGTTGTTTCCATCCTTTTACTATTGTGAACAGTGCTGCAACGAATATGGGTGTGCACATTATCTATTCATGTGACGGCTCTTATTTTTCTAGGATATATTCCAAGGAGTAGGATTGCTGGATCATATGGTACTTCTATTTCTAACTTTTTAAGGAAGCCCCAAATCGATTTCCAAAGTGGTTGCATAATTTTACGTTCCCACCAGCAGTGTATAAATTTTCCAGTCTCTCCACAACCTCTCCAACATTTATTATTTTGTGTTTTGGATTAATGCTAGCCTTGTTGGGGTGAGATTTTAGCTCATTGTAGTTTTGATTTGCATTTCTCTAATGGCTAATAATCGTGAGCATTTCCTCATGTATCTATTAGTCACCTGAATGTCTACTTTGGTGAAGTGCCACTTCGTATCCTTTGCCCATTTTTTAATTGGGTTATTTGTCTTTTTGTTGTTGAGGTTTTGCAGTGTCTTTTAGATTTTAAAGATTAGACACTGATAGGATTTGTCATAGCCAAAAACTTTTTTCCCGGTCTGTAGGTTGTCTTTTGTCTTTTGATGAGCGTAAGTGTTTGATTTTTAGGAGCTCCCAGTTATCTAGTTTCTCTTCCGGTGTTTTATGCATTGTTAATAACGTTTTGTATTCTGTTTATGCCATGTATTAGTGTTCCTAGAATTGTCCCTATTTTTTCTTCCATGATCTTTATCATTTTAGATTTTATATTTAGGTCTTTGATCCACTTTGAGTTAGTTTTTGTGCATGGTGTGAGGTACGGGTCTTGTTTTATTTTATTTTATTTTTTTTTTGCAGATGGATATCCAGTTATGCCAGCACCATTTGTTAAATAGATTGTCTTTTCCCCAATTAATGGACTTTGGGCCTTTGTCAAATATCAGCTGCTCATAGGCGAATGAATTTAGGACTGGATTCTCAATATGTGCCATTGGTCTATGTATCTGTTGTTGTACAAGTACTAGGCTGTTTTGACTACTGTGGCAGTATAATAGGTTCTAAAATCAGGTAGTGTGAGGCCTCCCACTTTGTTCTTCTTCCTTAATGCTTTACTTATCTGGGGCCTCTTCCCTTTCCATGTGAAGTTGGTGATTTGTTTCTCCATCTCATTAAAAACTGCAGTTGGAATTTGGATCAGGATTGCATTGTATCCGTAGATTGTTTTGGGTAGAATTGACATTTTCACGATGTTGAGTCTTCCTATTCATGAGCAAGGTAGGTTTTTCCACTTATGCAGGTTTCTTTTAGTTTCTTGCTGTAATGTCTTGTAGTTTTTCATTGTACAGGTCTTTTAGGTCTCTGGTTAGATTTATTCCTAAGTATTTTATCTTCCTGGGGGCTATTGTAAATGGTATTGATTTGGTGATTTCCTCTTCGAAGAGGAATCCAACTGATTTTCGTATGTTTATCTTGTATCCTGAAACTTTGCTGAAATCTGTTAGTTCCAGTAGTTTTCTTGAGGATTCTTCAGAGTTTTCTGTGTATAACATCATGTCATCTGCAAATAGAGATACTTTGACTTCTTCCTTACCAATTTGAATGCCCTTTATTTCTTTTTCTAGCCTAATTGCTCTGGCTAGGACTTCCAGCACAATGTTGAATAGGAGTGGTGATAAAGGGCATCCTTGTCTGGTTCCTGTTCTCAAGGGGAATGCTTTCAAACTCTTTCCACATAGGATGATGTTGACTGTTGGCTTTGTATAAATGCCCTTTATTATGCCGAGGAATTTCCCTTCTATTCTTATTTTGCTGAGAGTTTTTATCATGAATGTGTGTTAGACTTCATCAAATGCCTTTTCTGCATCAATTTATAAGATCATGTGGTTCTTATCTTTTGTTTATGTGATGGATTACAATGATTGTTTTTCTAATGTCATTTTTCTAATGTATGAATCCCACTTGGTCATGGTGAATTATTTTTTTGACATGTTGTTGAATTCTATTGGCTAGAATTTTGTTGAGGATTTTTACATCTATGTTCATGAGGGATATTGGTCTGTAATTTTCTTTTCTTTTTTTTGGCTTTAACAAAGAGAATTTTATTTCCTTACAGAAAAGTAGGCTAAATGCCCAAATTCAGGGAGTCAGCTCCAGAGGAAGGCCTTCTCTCTCTGTTGGCCTTCTCATCAATCTTCCCCCGGACTAGGAGCTTCTCCGCACGGGGACCCCGGGTACAAAGGACATGCTCTGCTTCTGGCACTGCTTTCTTGGTGGTATGAGGTCCCCCTGTCTCTCTGCTCACTTCTGTCTTCTATATCTCAAGAGATTGCCCCATGACACTATCTAATCTTGTAGATTGAGTCCTGCCTTACCAATACAACTGCCACCTATCCTCCCTCATTAACATCATAGAGGCAGGATTTACAACATACAGGAAAACCACACAGTACCAGGAATCATGGTTCAGCCAAACTGGTATACACATTTTGGGGGGGACATAATTCAATCCATGACATTCCACCCTTTGGCCCCCAAAAAATCACATCCTTGACACATAGAAAACATATTCACCCATCATATCATAGCAAAAGTCTTAACTCCAAGTCCAAAATCCAAAAATTCCTCTTCATCTGTGAAATCTAGAATACAAGTTATCTGCTTCCAAAGGTACAATGGCAGAACAGGCATAAGCTAGACATTTCCATTACAAATGGGAGAAACTGGAGGAAAAAAAGGGTTAACAGTCACCAAGCCAAGTCAGCAGAACACATTACATTAGCCGTGAAGGCTTTGAAAAATAGTTCTCTGTTCTCTGAGACTATTTACACAATGGCCTTACCCTCCAGACTCTAGGTAGGTATTGGCCATACTCTCCAGATTCTGAGTGGAGGCCCCTCGGCCCTGGGCTTCAACTCTGCCTTCCAGGCTCACTGGGACAGCAACTCTGCTCCCCCGGCTTTAGGTGCTCCCTTCTTCAGTCCATCTGAGTGGCAACTCCACCCTCAGAAGCACCAGAGGCCATGGCTCCACCCTTTGAAACCCCTGAGGTCTTGTCCATACCTTTTGAGACTGAGGCAGCTCGGCTTCTTGTAGCCCTTGTCTCTTCAGCTTGTTTCCTGGTTTCTTAGCCTCTCGGTTCCTCAGGCCTCAAGCCCGCATCTGCCCTGCTGGGGCAAGTATTCCAAAGCTCTGTAGCTCCACCAGTAAGTGCCCGGAGGCACCCCACTCCACCAGAAAGCTTCGTGAGCACAGGCACTCAGCTCTCTTGCTCGTGGGTCGGCTCCAGCGCCCTCTGACACTGGTCTCCTGGTTCTGCTGCTGTTGGTTCTCTGCCGCTGCAGGTTCTCTGCTATTGCTGGTCCTCTGCCACTGCCACTCCTCTATCTATTCACAGTTTCAAAACGGCTTCCACATTTTAGGTATCTGTTAGAGCAGCACCCCACTCTCTCGGTATCATATTCTGTCTTAGTCATCTAGTGCTGCTACAACCACAAGCGGATGGCTTTAACAAAGAGAAGTTTATTTCCTTACAGTAAGGTAGGCTAACTATCCAAATTCAAGGAGTAAGCTCCAGGGGAAGGTTTTCTCTCTCTGTCAGCCTTCTCTTCAATGTTCCCTCTGACTAGGAGCTTCTCTGCCCGAGGACCCCAGGTCCAAAGGACACACTCTGCTCCGGCATTGCTTTCTCGGTGGTATGAGGTCTCCCCTGTAATTTTCTTTTTGTGTGGTGTTTTTACCTGGCTTGGTATCAAGGTTATGCTGGCTTCATAGAATGAGTTTGGGAGTATTTCATCCTTTTCTATGCTCTGAAATACCTTTAGTAGTAGTGGTGTTAACTCTTCTCTGAAAGTTTGGTAGAATTCTCCAGGCCTTTTTGGTTGTTGTGGTTGAGAGTTTTTTAATTTCCTTTTCAGTCTCTTCTTTTTTTAAAAGGTTATTTTGTTGTTCTACCTTTGTTTGTGCTAGTTTAGGTAGGTAGAGTATTTCTAGAAATTTGTCCATTTCCTCTAGGTTTTCAAATTTGTTAGAGTACAATTTTTTGTAGTATTCTGTTATGATTCTTTTAATTTCAGTAGGGTCTGTTGTGATATCGTCCAACTCATTTCTTATTCTGGTTATTTGTTTCCTCTCCTGTGTTTCTTTTGTCAGTTTGGCCAGTGGTTTATTGATTTTGTTGATCTTTTCAAAGAACAAGCTTTTGGTCTTATTAACTCGTTCAATTGTTTTTCTATTCTCTATTTCATTTAATTCTGCTCTAATTTTTATTATTTGCTTTCTTCTGGTGCCCAAGGGCTTCTTTTGTTGCTTTCTTTCTATTCGTTTGAGTTGTAGTGTTAATGTTTTGATTTTAGCCCTTTTTTCTTTTTGGATGTGTGTGTTTATTGCTGTAAACTGACCTCTGAGCACTGCTTTTGCTGTGTCCCAATGGTTCTGGTAGAATGTATTTTCATTCTCATTTGATTCTGTGAATTTCTTTATTCCACCCTTAATTTCTTCTACAACTCAGTAGTTTTTGAGCAAGGTGTTGTTTAGTTTCCATGTGTTTGATTTTTTTTCCTTGCTTTTTTTGTTATTAATTTCTACTTTTATGGCCTTTGGTTAGACAAGATGCTATGTAATATTTCTGTTTTGGATTCTGTTAAGGTTTGCTTTATGGCCTAATATGTGGTCTATTCTGGAACATGTTCCATGTGCGTTGGAAAAGAAAGTGTAGTTGTCTGCTGTTGGGTGAAGTGTCTCTATATATGTCTATGATATCAAGTTGGTTGATCGTGGCATTTATATCTTCCATGTCTTTTTGAGCTTCTTTCTGGATGCTCTGTCCTTCACTGAAAGTGGTGTGTTTAAGTCTCCTACTATTACTGTAGAGCTGTCTATCTCTCTTTTCAATGCTGTTAGAGTTTGTTTTATGCATTTTAGAACACTGTCATTGGGTGCATAAATATTTATTATGGTTATAGCCTCCTGATGTAGTGACCCTTTAATCATTATATAATGTCCTTCCTTATCCTTTGTTGTAGATTTTACTTTAAAGTCTGTTTTGTCAGAGATTCCTCTTGCCATTCCTGTTTTTTTTTGAGTTGTTTGCTTGGTATATTTTTTTTCCATCTTTTGAGTTTTAGTTTATTTGTGTCTTTAAGTCTAGGATGTGTCTCTCATAGGCAGGATATAGGCAGATGGTGTTTTTTAATCCATTCTGCCACTCTCTGTCTCTTTATTGGTGCACTTAGTCCATTTACATTCAGTCTAATTATTGATCGGTATGAGTTTAGTGCTGTCATTTTGATGTCTTTTTTGTGTGTTGTTGACAGTTTCTTTGTTCCACTTAATTTTCTGTGCTGAGTTGTTTTTCTTTATGCATTTTCTTCTCATCCTTTTCATTGCTGTTGATTTTGTATTTGCTGAGTCCTTATGCTTTTCTTGTTTTTTATTTTGACTTGTAGGATTGTTAGTTTCATTTGTGGCTACCTCAATATTTACCCCTATTTTTTTAAGTTTAAACCAAACTCTTATTTCTTCGTATCGCCTTGACTTCCTCTCCATATGAAAGATTTATGACTACACTATTTAGTCCCTCTTTTTTGTTTTAATGTTGTCATCTTTTACATATTGACATCTCTGTTTCCCTATTTTCAACATTTTAGCATTGATTTATTTTTGTGACTTCCCTATCTGGGTTTATATGTTGTTGTTCTGTCCTGTGTTCTAGTCTTGGGTTGTTATCTGATGTTATTGATTTTCTAACCAAAGGACTTCCTTTAGTATTTCTTGTAATTTTGGTTTGGTTTTTGCAAATTCCTTGAACTTCTGTTTATCTGGAAATGCCCTAATTTCACCATTATATTTGAGAGACAGTTTTGCTGGATATATAATTCTTGGCTGGCAGTTGTTTTCCTTCAACGCTTTGTATACATCATCCCATTGCCTTCTTGCCTGCATGGTTTCTGCTGAGTAGTCCCAGCTTGTTCTAATTGACTCTCCTTTGTAGATGACTTTTCGTTTATCCCTAGCTGCTCTTAAAATTCTCTCTTTATCTTTGGTTTTGTTAAGTTTAATTATAATATGTCTTGGTGACTTTCTTTTGGGATCTACCTTGTGTAGGGTTTGATGAGCATCTTAGATACATTATCTTCTCCTCTTTCATGATATCAGGGAAGTTTTCTGTCAATAAATTTTCAACAATTCTCTCCGCATTTTCTGTTAACCTCCTTGGTTCTTGTTCTCCAATCACTCATAGCTTATTCTTCTTGATAGAGTCCCGCATAATTCTTAGAGTTTTCATTTTTTAATTCTTTTATCTGATTTTTCCTCAGATAAGTTGGTGTCAAGTGCTTTATCTTCAGTCTCACAAATTCTGACTTCCATTGCCTCAATTCTGCTCCTATGACTTTCTATTCAGTTATCTAATTCTGTAATTTTATTGTTAATCTTCTGGATTTCTGTTTGCTGTCTCTCAATGGATTCTTGCAGCTTGTTAAATTTGTCATTATGCTCTTCTCTAATCTTCTTAAGTTCCTCTATTGCTTTGTCTGTGTGTTGCTTGGCTTGTTGTGCGTTTTGCCTGATCTCTTTAAGAGTTCTGTATATGACTCTTTTGTATTCTACCTCTGGTAGTTCCAAGAAATTCTCTCCTCAGGAAGATTTCTTGATTCTTTGTTTTGGGAACTTGCTGAAGCCATCATGGTCTGCCTCTTTATGTGATTTGATATTGACTGTTGTCTCAGAGCCATTAGTAAGTTATTATATTTATTTATTTTGTTTGCTTACTGTGCCCTAGCTTCTTATTTTGTTTTGTTTTGATATGCCCAAATAGGCTGTTCATATGAGCTAGTTTGATTCTTGGCACCACTGAAGCTCTAATGTCCTGTCACCGGGTGGATAGAGATGTTACTAGGTCTATGAGCCCAGGAGTCGGTTTACTTTCCTTGCATGGATTCAGCTCATGTGTCCAGGTAGTCAGTCACCAAGTGTGTGATGCAGGTTCTCACCTAGAGTCCTAGATGGGCAGTGGTGATTGGAGTAGGTACAGCTATCTGGCTGCAATAGGGGTTCCCCCACTGAGCAAGGCAGGGGGCTGATGATTGCCCCTGAGTGTCTGAAAGGAAAGTGTGTCTCTGTTCCCTAGAGTGCGTAGCTGGGTGGGTTTTGCAGCCAGACTATGGGCACCCAATGCTGTTGACTGTAAGGACTTGGAGGCACCACTTATTCTTGCACCTCTGCCACAGGTGGCTAGGTGGCATGGGTGGAGCCACCAGTCCTCAGGCCCCTGATGTGTGTAGGTCAGGACCCTGCTTAATGTGCAGAGTGGTGTCAAATTTCACAAAACTGCCACTCCACCATATAGCTGAAACAGTTAAAGTTAGACTTCAGGTATATACCCTGTTGTACTGTGCTAATGAGGGCCTATGCTGTTGAAATGGGTCCACACAGGTCTATTCAGGGGATGAAAGGCATTCAAAGTCTGTGGACCCCTGATGTCTCCGCCTAGGGAGCTGTGCCCACCCTGAGTTCCCAGCTTAGGTGAGCTGGCAGATTATTTTTTCCTGTTTGTTAATTTGTTCCCTCTCCAAGGCTGGGAGAATGGCTCAGGCAGCATGATGTGTCCTACTTCTAGCCCAGGGGATGCAGCAATCGGTGAAGCTGGCCCAGTACCCTGTTCAGAGCAGGGAGGCAGCAGGTAAATGGGAGAGAAGTTCTTCCCAAATGTGGTATTTTTTGATCCGTGTGGTATGTTAGATACATGTGCTTATCTTTTGCTGACTGAGCGCCACTTTTCACTGGATCTGGAGGCTTGAGTAGAATCTCCGCTGCTCAGTCTCTCCTGATGTAAAAAATGCATCCCAAATGCCACTATTTGTCTCACTGTCCACACCAGCCGATCCAGCCTGCAGGGTGCTGGTTCCCACCGCATCAGGTCTGGCAACTCCTCATGGCTTCTGAACCATCTCTCCTTCCCCTTGCCACTCAGTCGAATTCCTAAACTTTGCCTTTGATGTTCAGGGATCCTAGATTGTCATATATAATTGATTCACCTGTTTTTTCTAGTCTTTGTTGTAAGAGGGACCACCAGAAGCGTCTGACTACTCCACCATCTTGGCCCTGCCTCTGTTTTGTTTTTTACAGTTTTTATCAGTTTCTCAAAGCTGACAGTTTGACAGTTTTCTAAAACCTAGGCTATTTCTCTCCAGATGTCTGCTCCTTCCATTCTGCCATCACCTAGGATATAATCTATGACTCTCCATTGTTGACAATTTGCAGGCAATCCTGTCCATTCTCACACCAAAGACTTGCTTCCAGGCAGCCCAGATGTCTGGGCTCCCTGAAGACCCATGAGGGGTAGGAAGATAATTCTGAGGCCCCTCTGGCAGGAGCACTCAGATATTTCTGTTTCCAAGGACCTTGTTCAGAGAACAGGCCTGACACAGCCTCTCACATCCCAGTCCTGTGTCCCAGAGGCACCTCAATCCCTGACATTTCCCCTATGGTAGCAGATGAGGTCTTACTTAAAGTGAAAATCACCAGATTCCTCAGAGTTAATCTGACGGAGCTTAGCAGCAACCTGGCAAGGCTGACCCACAAGCTCCCTGGTTCTCCAGGGATATGGGGTGCAGCTACAGGTGAGAGGGTTGCCAACAGAGCTCAGAAACAGCAAACTCCTTTTTTCTGGTAGCAACACAACTCCCAGAGATGTTCACTGGTGTCCTAGAGACATTGGAGTCTTTTCTCTTATAGCCATTGTGTCAACACAAGTCCCCCTAAGCTTGTTGCCCTTGGCTGGACAGTCTTATGCTGCTATTTTGCTTTAGATTTCTGCCACCACTGTTTCTCGGGATGCCAGTCTGCCATCACTTTGCCTATAGTGTTCTCAGTGAGTTTAGGACAGTGGGTTTAGAACAGTGTTCTCACATATACTCCCCCTACAATAAAACATGCACAGACACACACATGCATGCACACACACACATACACATGCATACACATACATCCATTGTGAGCATGCCTTTGCATCTGTGGTCCAGAGTCCAAGAGACCACCAACTGGGTTCACGTCTCCAAATAAGCCATTGAGAGGAGAGTGAGCTGTATGTAGATAAGCATGAAGACACAAGACTATAGGCAGGGAAACCATGTGAAGACAGTTGGAATAATCCAGATTAAAGGTGATAAAGTACTGACTATAATTGTAGTAAAGAGGAAATACAAAGATGAGAAAGTGAGGAAAATATTTAGGAGGTCTTAGTGATTGGTACAGCTGCTAACTAAAAGGTTGGCAGTTTGAATCCACCAGCTACTCTTTGGAAACCCTATGGGAATTGACTCCACGGCACCTGGCTTGGTTTTTTGTTTTGTTTTGTTTTGTTTTGGTTAGTGATTGCTTGGACTTAGGTCTGACAATCCTGAAATGAAAATTGCATGAAAAATACCTCCTGTCTTTATTTCTTTTGTTTTTTAAAAAAATTGAATTGTATTTCACATGTTCTAAAGGCACAAATCATAAGTGTACATACCGACAAAATTTTACTTGTATATGTACCAGTGTAACCACTACCCAAGTCAAGATATAGGACATTTCCATAACTTCAGAAAATTCCTTCATATTCTTTTCCCATCAGTATCATCTAGAAAAGTAACTAATTAACTCACTTGATCATCATCATTAATTTTGGCTATTTTTGAACTTCATAACTTTATTTGAATAAAGATATACAATACAAATTCTTTTATTTCTGGATTCTTTCACCCAAATAATGTTCTTCAAATTAACCAGTGTTTATACATGTATCAATAATTTGTGTTTTTTTAATAACTGTATAGTATTCCACTGTATGACTATGTAACAATTTTTTATCCCGTTTCCTGTTAATAGACATACTGTTTATTCTCCGTTTGGGA
Organism: Dugong dugon; assembly: GCA_030035585.1. NCBI lineage: Eukaryota > Metazoa > Chordata > Mammalia > Sirenia > Dugongidae > Dugong > Dugong dugon. The sequence continues at coordinate 163,445,400 of CM057462.1, forward strand.
TATTATGAAGAAATTGGTTTTGAACATTCTCAAGTAAGTCCTTTTGTTAGCATATGCACTCACTTTTCTTGGTTATATGCCTGTAAGTAGAATTGCTAAGTCATACAGTAACTGTATGTTTGCCTTTATTAGAGAGTACCAAATATTAATAGTTTTCAAAAGTGGTTTATAGACCTGAAGTTTAAGGTTGGAGATTTACAGATTGGGAACACCATTACAACATAACAAAAGCTGGACAAACTGCAAATTAATGACTTTTCTTGAGCCCACCAGGGAATTGAGTCCTCAAGGCAAACACCTAAATGGAAAACTGGGGAAAAATAGACTCTTACAGGGAGAAATAAGACTCAAGCATTTTTTTACCTGGGCAGAAGCCACCAGATGCCATATAAGTTGGCAAGAATGTTCAACTAAAAATTTTCAATGAATTGCTAAAGACTAAGTATAGGTTAGCATGAGATTGCAAAGTCTCGGGAACTGTAGACATAAGAGGGTTTTGCTTTGCATTCATGAACTCCACCAAGCTGTCACAGGGAAGAGCAACAAAAATTGTGTCTACCTAAGGGCACTGTGGAAACCCATTGCAGCTGGGGAAGGAACTAGGGGCAAAGAGTTCTACTTTTCAAGGAGGGGCAGGAATAAGTGCTAGGTCCAGCTCTACAGCTGAAGAAGGGACAGAATCGCTTGTGAAGGCCACCCCCCCAGACCCAGGTTGACTATACTTAAGACTTAGATTTAACTGTGGCATAACAGAATGCCACTGCTTTGTTCCCCATTAGCCCACTAACAAGCAATGAGTAAAAATAACAGTAGAATACGACTAGGTAATCTTCAAGAAACAGGTTATCCTTGGAGAGTGGTACAAAGGGAAAACCCAAAGTCAAGCAGGGAGTAGCAACTGAAGGGGGAAAAAAAAAAACACTCTGGCAAACTAGTCAACATCCTAAGCACAGGACATCACTAGAGGAATTTGAAGCCTGTGGTGTGTTGAAGGTAACCTTAGCAACAACAAACTGCAACCTCAGCCAAAATCTTCACTGAAGGAAGGTCTAGCAAAGGGAAATGCATGCTTATCTCCAAACCAAATACACACACACACACACACACACACACACACACCCCTACATATATACATACATATGTCCCTGGGTGGCACGAGCGGTTTGCAATCAGCTGCTAACCTTTAGTGGAGAAAAGGCCTGGCAAACTGCTTCTGTAAAGATTACAGCCAAGAAAACCCTATGGAACAGTTGTACTCTGTAACACATGGAGTTACCATGAGTCAGAATCAATTCCATGGCAACAGATTTGACATCTAGGAATGAAGGCACGTGACTAGATTAGCACAACTCCCAACACTAAAGGCATAGCAAAAGGAAAGGCATGCTCATCTCCCAAGCATTAATAAATACACACACACACACACACACAAGTACATATCGGTATCTATTGTCCTATACAACACGTCAGGCTTTCAACAAAAAGTTAAGAAGTATACATAATATATAAAGGTAAGAAAAAACACTGTAGGAATAAACAAAGCAAACATTAGAATCAGAGCAGATGTGACACAAATGTTAAAACTATCAGGCAATGAATTTAAAATAACTATGAGTAATATGTATTTGAAATTCCAGTGGCATAGCTTCCAGCATCACAACAAAATGCAAGCCACCACGGTACAAAAAACTAATAGATGAATGGTGGTCATCCATGGTGAATGGGTTTCAGAAAAGTTTCTAGACTAAGACAAACTAGGAAGAAGGTCCTGGTTGTCTACTTCTGAAAAAATTGGCTACTGAAAACCTTATGAATAACAGTAGAACATTGTCTGATAGAGTGCTGGAAGATGAGCCCCTCCGGTTGGAAAGCACTCAAAATGTGACTGAGGAAGAGCTACTTCCTCAAAGTAGAGTGGACCTTACTGATGTAGATGGAGTCAAGCTTTCAGGACTTCATTTGCTGATGTGGTACAACTCAAAATGAGAAGAAACAGCTGCAAACATCCACTACAAAGTATGAATCTAGGAAAATTAGAACTTTTCAAAAATGAAATGAAACCCATAAAGATCAATATCCCAGGCATTAGTGACCTCAAATGGGCTGTTATTGGCTATTTTGAATAGGACAATCATATGGTCTACTATGCTGGGAATGACAAATTGAAAAGGCATTCATAGCCAAAAAGAACATTTCAAGATCTATCCTGAAGTACAACGCTGTCAGTGATAGGATTATATCCATATGCCTATGAGGAAGACCAATTAATATGACTATTATTCAAATTTACACTCCAACCACCAAGGTCAAAGATAAAGAAATTGAAGATTTTTACCAACTTCTGCAGTGTGAAATTGATCAAATACACAATCAAGATGCACTGACAACTACTGGTGATTGGAATTCAAAAGTTTGAAACAAAGAAGGATTAGAAGTTGGAAAATCTGGCCTTGGTGATAAAAACCATGCCAGAGATTGCATGATAGAGTTTTGCAAGACCAACGACAACTTCATTGCAAATACCTTTTTTCAACCACATAAACAGCAACTAGACACATGGACCTTGCTGGATGAAACACACAGGAATCAGATCAACTACATCTATGGAAAGAGACAATGGAAAAGCTCAATACCATCCATCAGAAGAAAGCCAGGGACCAACTTCAAAACAGACCATCAGTTGCTCATATGCAAGTTCAAACTGAAGTTGAGGAAAATTAGAGCAAGTCCACAAGAGCCAAAACATGAACTTGAGTATATCCCACCTGAATTTAGAGACCATTTCAAGAATAGGTTTGATGCATTGAACGCTAATGACTGAAGACCAGAATAGTTGTGGGATGATATCAAGGACATCATACATGAAGAAAGCAAAAGGTCATTTAAAAGGCAGGAAAGAAAGAAAAGACCAAATGTATGTCAGAAGAAACTCTGAAACTTGTTCTTGAACATAGAGTACCTAAATCGAAAGGAAGAAATGATGAAGTAAAAGAGCTGAACAGAAGATTTCAAAGGGTGGTGTGAGACGACAAAGTATTATAATGAAATGTGCAAAGACCTGGAGCTAGAAAATCAAAAGGGAAGAACACGTTTAGCATTGCTCAAGCTGAAAGAACCAAAGAAAAAATTCAAGCCTCGAGTTGCAATATTGAAAGAGTCTATGGGCGAAATATTGAAAGACACAGGAAACACCAAAAGAAGATGGAAGGAATACATAAAGTCACTGTACCAAAAAGAATCAGTCAACATATAACCATTTCAGGAGGTAGCATATGATCAAGAACTGATGGGATTGAAGGAAGAAGTCCAAGTTGCACTGAAGGCATTGGGAAAAACAAGGCTCCAAGAATTGACAGAATACCAACTGAGATGTTTCAACAAATGCATGCAGTGCTGGAGGCGCTCACTCGTTTATGCCAAGAAATTTGGAAGGCAGCTACCTGGCCAACCAAATGAAAGAGGTCCATATTTGTGCCCGTTCCAAAGAAAGGTGATCCAATAGAATGCGGAAATTATCGAACAATATCATTAAATATCACACACAAGTAAAATATTGCTGAAGATAATTCAAAAGCTTTTGCAGCAGAACATTGACAGGGAGCTGCCAGAAATTCAAGCCAGATTAAGAAGAGGTGTGGAACGAAGGATATGATTCCTGATGTCAGATGGATCTTGGCTGAAAGCAGAGAGTACCAGAAATATGTTTACCTGTGTTTCATTGACTTTGCAAAGGCATTAAACTGTGTGGATCATAACAAATTATGGATAACATTGCAAAGAACGGAAATTCCAGAACACTTAATTGTGCTCATGTGGAACCTGTACATAGATCGAGGCAGTCGTTCGAACAGAGCAAGGGGATACTGCATGGTTCAAAGTCAGGAAAGGTGTGTGTCAGGGCTGTATCCTTTCACCATACTTATTCAATATGTATGCTGATCAAATAATCTGAGAAGTTGAACTATACAAAGAAGAATGTGGCAGCAGGATTGGAAGAAGACTCGTTAAACAACTTGTGATACACAGATGACACAACATTGCTTGCTGAAAGTGAAGACGACTTAAAACACTGATGAAAGTCAAAGACTACAGCCTTCAGTATGGCTTACACCTCAACATAAAGTAAACAAAAATCCTCACAACTGGACCAATAAGCAACATCATGATAAACTGAGAAAAGAGTGAAGTTGTCAAGGATTTCATTTTATTTGGATCCACAGTCAACACCCATGGGAACAGTGGTCAAGAAATCAAACGACTTACTGCATTGGGAAAAACTGCTGCAAAAGATCTCTTTATTTTAAAGTGTTAAAAAGCAGAGATGTCACCTTAAGGACTAAGGTCTGCCTGACCAAAGCCATGGTATTTTCAATCATCTCATATGCATGTGAAAGCTGGACAGCGAATAAGGAAGAATGGAGAAGAACTGATACCTTTGAATTATGGTGTTGGAGAAGAATACTGAATGGACTGCCAAAGAACCGACAAATCTATCTTGGAAGAAGCACAGCCAGAATGCTCCTTAACATAAGAATGGTGAGATTTTGTCTCACATACTTTGGACATGTTATCAGGGAGAAGGACATCATGCTTGGTAAGTAGAAGGTCAGTGAAAGAGAGGAAGACTCTCAGTGAGATGGATTGACACTGTTGCTGCAATGATGGGCTCAAGCATGACAACAATTCTGAGGATGGTACAGGACCGAGCAGTGTTTCATTCTGTTGTACATATGGTTGCTATGAGTCGGAACTGACTTGATGACGTCTAACAATCACAACAACAACATGAGCAATGGGTTAAAAGCTTTAGTGGAAAAGGTAGATAATATTCAAGATGAGACAGCTAATTTCAACAGAGATAGAATCAACAAGAAAAGGTCAAGTGGAAATCCTAGAAATTAAAATACAGTAACAGAGATGACAAACACCTTTAATGGCTCATCAGCCAAAGAATCAGTGAATTTGAGAATATGTCAGTAGAATTACCTAAATCAAAACAAGAAGAGAACTAGAGTAACAAAACAAGAGTAACCAATAGCTATGGTACAGTATTAACCATACACATAATTGGCGGACCAAAGTAAGATTATTAGAAAATGCATCTCAATGAATGCTGAAAAATCATTTAACAAAATTTAATATCTATTCATGATAAAAAGTAGGGATAGAAGGTGACTTTTTTAAACTTATAATGGGCATCTTAAAAAAAAAAAATCCTACAAGTAACATCATAGTTAATGGTATAATACCAAATACTTTGCTCTTGAGATCAGGAACAAGGCAAGGATGTCCTCTCTCATCATTCCTGTTTCACATTGTTTTAATTTAATTTCCTGATGAATAATGATTTTGAGAACCTTTTCCTAAGCTACTGGCCATTTAGATAGACTCTTCTGTGAAGTGTCTGTTCACATTGCCTGCCCATTCTTCAACTGAGTTGTTCGCCTTTTTGTGTTTTTATTATTGATTTATAGAAATTCTTTATGTATTTTGAATATACACATACTCCTCACTATCTTGTTACCTGATATTTCCCATTTAGGATAATAGTAAAAACTCTACCATCCGATTATTTTTCGCATTAACGAGGCGGCGGGCATGGCGGCAGAGGAGCATACCTTCCCTCGAAGAGGGTCTCGGGGCAGCCTCCGGGAAGCTGGACCTCATTGCTCCGGTGCCCTCCACTCCTGATCCTTGCCGGGGTAAGTGCAGCATTCACCTGCCAAGGGACCTGCCTCTTCTGTGACCACGACCTTTGGCGTGATGCACAGGCCATTTGGAACCCTCAGGCGCCTGTTCTGGGTTCCCAGATCTTAGTGGCCTGAAGCCCTGCAGCTCAAAATTGCTGTGGGGCGGGAAGGAAGGAAAGAGGCGTTAGAGAGGGTGTTTGGAAGAAATGTGTGTGAGTTTAATGACATCCCAAAGTGAGTCATACTTGGCCTGAAGCCTCTGCCTTGGTGGGGACAGGTGCGCGGCCAGGCTCCCAGCACCCTGGCAGGAAGCCCCAAGCCTCAGTGACTTACTAGGCCCAGAGGGCAGAGCAGGGTTTGGGATCATGAACGCAGGGCTTGCAGGGGTGGGAGTGGAGCACTGGAGACGGCTCCTTGAGGGAAACTCTGACCTAGCATCGGATGAAAGCTAATTGGTTAGACTGTGGGCCCTCCAGTCACGCAGCCCAGCATTATTCAGCTTTGTCTCCTCCAAGCTGCCTTCTCCGCAGAGGAATAATCTTCACTGGATTCCTCACAGTGATGAGCACATCAGTAAATCTTAGCTGCAGTTATGATTGTATCTTCTAAATTAAAAAAAAAAAATCAGGCAAATGGATGGTCTGAAAACATAAAAAAATCCTCCATTTTCGTATCACGCCGATTTTTGCATAACGACCTGGTCTTTGGAATCTAGACATGTCAGTAAGTGAGGAGTGGGTGTAATTCTTTTGTGAGATAAATATATTTTCTCATTCTCTAACCTGACATTCTATCTTTGATGGTGTTTTTTTGAGGATCAAAATTCTTAATTTGAATGACGTGGAGTAAAATTATCGATTTTGTAATTGACTTATTTCACTCATCATAATGTCTTTAAAGCTCTATCCATGTTGTAGCATGTATCAAGATTTCATTTCTCTCTCTGAATGAGTAGTGTTCCATAGTATGTATGTGCCACATTTTGTTTCTACATTCATCCATTGATAACTATTACAGTTTTTCCACCTTTTGGCTATTGTGACCTCACTTATATAAAAATACAAGAGCAGGTAAATGTATGGAGGCCAAAGTTAGCAGTTACCAAGGGTAGGAGGGAGGGGTAAAAGGGGTTATTGCTCATTGAGCACTAAGTTTTGGCTTTCAGAGATGAAAAAAATCATATTGCTTAAGGGTAAGGGTTGCACAGTCGATTAATGTAATTGATGTCAATAAGTTGTACACCTATAAACAGTTGAACTGGCAAATGTTGTGTGATATATTTACAGCAACAACAACAAAAACAGTAGTGCTGAAGCTGCTTATGTACAACCAAACACCTCATGGAATTTGGTTTCTTAGTTTGGAGGTTTAGGGTCATGGTTTCATGGGACATCCCAGTTAATTGACCTAATATCATGTTTAGTGCTTCTGTTCTGCCTCCTGGTTTGTTGTGTAGTGCCTGGGGTCTTAAAAGCCTGCAAGCAGCCTTCCAAGTTACAACAGTTGGTCTGTATTCCCCTGGACCAACAAAGGAAGGAGAGTCAGGAATAGAAAGAGAAAATGGAATGTGTGGCTAATTGCCTCCACAAACAACTGCCTCTTTGCCATGAAACCAGAAGAACTGGATGGTGCTAGGCTACCATTACTGAACGTTTTAATCAAAGATTCTATAGAAGAATCCAGATCAAAAGGGGGAAGATGCAGAACAGAAATCAAATTCTCAAGGAACCCAAACTTTCTGGAGCCATTAGGACTGGGAGAACTGCTGAAACTATTGCCCTGAAATAATCTTTAAACCTTAAACCAAAAATATCCCCTGAAGTCTTCTTTAAACCAAACAATAGTTTAGCTTAATTAGTAAAGAATGTCTGCTTTGAGATACTGCTTTTTTAAGAACTACCTATATGAGATCAAATTGACAACAGCAACTTGAAAGATTAGATATGAAACCTAAGATACAGTGAGTTTATGTTAATGCAGAAGAAACAATTCAAAAAAAGAAGGTAAAACAACCTACAGACTGGGAAAAAAAAATTGGCTACGATAAATCCAGTCAGCATCTAATCTCTAAAATCTACAAGATACTGCAAAACCTCAACAACAGAAAGACAAATAACCCAAATAAAAAATGGGCAAAAGATATGAACAGGCACTTCACCAAAGAAGACATTCAGGCACTAACAGACATGTGAAGAAATGTTCACTATCATTAGCCATTAAAGAAATGCAAATCAAAACTGCTATGAGATACCATCTCACCCCAACAAGGCTAGCATTAATCCAAAAAACACAAAATAATAAATGCTGGAGAGGTTGTGGAGAGACTGTTGGTGGGAATGTAAAATGGTACAACCACTTTGGAAATGGATTTGGCGCTTCCTTAAAATGCTAGAAATAGAAGTACCATACAATCCAGCAATTCCACTCTTTGCAATATGTCCTAGAGAAATAAGAGCTGTCACATGAACAGATATATGCACACCTATGTTCATTGCAGCACTGTTCACAATAGCAAAAAGATAGAAACAACCTAGGGGTCCATCAATGGACTAATGGATAAACAAATTATGGTATATTCGCACAGTGGAATACTACACAACAATAAAGAACAATGACAAAGCCATGAAACATAACATAGAGGAATCTGAAAGGCATTATGCTGAGTGAATTTAGTCAGTCACAAAAGGACAAATATTGCATAAGACCAATATTATAAGAACTCAAAAAAAGGTTTAAACACAGAAGAAAACATTCTTTGATGGTTATGAGGGTGGGGAGGGAGGGAGAGAGTTATTCACTAACTAGATAGTAGACAAGAACTATCTTAGGCGAACGGAAGGACAGCACACACTACAGGGGAAATCAGCACAACTGGACTAAACCAAACCTAAGAAGTTTCCTGAATATAACCAAACACTTCGAGGGACGTAAGTGTCTGGGGACTATGGTTTCAGGGTACATCTAGGTCAACTGGCATAACAAAGTTTATTAAGAAACTGTTCTGCATCCTACTTTGGTAGGTGGTGTATGGGATCTTAAAAGCTAGTGAGCGGCTATCTAAGATGCATCATTTGGTCCCAACTCACCTGGAGTAAAGGAGAATGAAGAACACCAAAGACATAAGGAAAGTAGTAGCCCAAGAGACAGAAAGGGCCACCTAAACCAGAGACTCCATCAGTCTGGGACTAGAAGAACTAGATGGTGCCTGGCTACCACCAATGACTGCCCTGACAGAGAACACAACAGAGAGTCCCTGATGAAGCAAGAAAAAGGTGGCGTGGAGAACTTAAATTCTACTAAAAAGACGAGATTTAATGATCTGACTGATACGAGAGGAACCCCAGAAAGCATGGACCCTGGACTCTCTGTCAACTCAGAACTAAAACAATTCCCAAGGCTAACTCTTCAGACAAAGAATAGACTGGACTATGGGACATAAAATTATGTTTGTGAAGAGTGTGCTTCTTAGCTCAAGTAGATACATGAGACTAAATGGGCAGCTTCTGTCCAGAGATGAGATGAGAAGGCAGAGAGGGTCAGGAGCTGGTTGAATGGACATGGGAAATCAGGGGTAGAAAGGAGGAGAGTGCTGTCACAGTATAGGGAGAGCAGTTAGGGTCACATAACCATATATGTATAACTTGTCATATGAGAGACTAACTTGAATTGTAAACTTTCACTGAAAGTACAATAATAAATATTTATTGAATGTCAAAAAAATAAAATAAAACAGGGTAAGAATGGTTGCACAACCCGAAGAATGTAATCAAGGTCACTGAATTGTACATGTAGAAATTGTTTAATTGGTGTATGTTCTTCTGTGGATATTCTCATCAATAACAGCATAAAGTAAAATGAACTAAAAAAAAAAAGATTATCAATTTTGTCCTTTAAGTAACTTGGAAGTCAAGATTCTTTTCTTCCATACATGTATTCTGTTGTTCCACTCTGTTTATTTAGAAGTTTTTCTTTACCCCATCGAATGACCTTGACAGCTTTGTTGAAAATCAGTATGCCAGATATATGTGGGTTTATTTCTGAGATCTGTTTTTTTTTCCATTGATCCATTTGTCTTTCTTTACTATAGTGCTACACTATATTTATGCTTATTCTTTAAATGTTGAAGTGTGAGTCCTCCAACTTTACTTCTCTTCTTCAAGATTGTCTTTACTAGTCTTGATCTTTTGAATTTCCATATAAATTTTAGAATCAGCTTGTAATTTCTTCAAAAAGGATGGCTAAAATTTTATTGACATTGCATTGAATCTATAGGATTATTTTGGTCTTTAATTTCTCTCATCAGTGTTTTGAATGTTACAATGGAGAAATGTTGCAATTTATTAACCTAATTATTTATTACAACTTATTTTGTTAAATTTATTCCTATATACTTAATGATTATTAAAACTATTGTGAATGGTATTGTTATAAATTACATTTCTAATGTTTGTTGATTATAGGAATACAATTGATAATTTGTATATTGACCTTACTTCCTGAGATTTTGTTAAATATTACTTTGTTAATTCCTTTTAGTTTTCTAAACATACACAATCATTACATCTATGAATAAAGGCAGATTGACATCTTCCCGTCACACATTTATGCCTTTTATTTGTTTTTCTTTCCTTATTGCACTAGTTAGAATCTCTAGTAAAATTTTGAATATAATGGTGAGAATGGACATCCATGTTTTGTTCTATGTGTTACAGGGAAAGTGTCACCATTAAGTATGATGATAGCAATAGGTTTTTTTTAGATACAGTTTACCAAATTGAAAAAGTTCCCACTTTTTCCGAGTTTGTTGAATTTTTTTTTATTATTATTATGAATGGGTGTTGATTTTATCAAATGCTTTTTATGCATTTTTTTAAATGTTTACATGTTTTCTCTCCATTATTTTACTTTATTAATGTGAGGATGACAATGATTAATTTTTTAACTTAAAAAAATTTATTGTGGTAAAATACATATAACAAAAATTTGCCATTTTAACTATTTTTAAGAGTACAACTCAGTGACATTAATTACATTCGTCATGTGGTGCACCCATTATAACTATCAATTTCCGGAAGTTTTTCATCAGCCAAAAAAGAAATGCAGTACTTCTTAATGAATAACTTCCCATTACCCCTTCCCCCAGGCCCTGGTAACCACTAATAAACTTTGGTTTCTATGCATTTGCCTATTCTAGATTTTTCAAATCAGTGGGATCATACAATATTTGTCCTTTTGTGTCTGACTTGTTTCACTCAGCATAATGTTTTCAAGATTCATCCATGTTGTAGCATATATCAGAACTTCATTTCTCTTTATGACTGAGTAATAGTCAGTTGTATGTATATACTACATTTTGTTTATGCATTCATCTGTTAATGGACACTTGGGTTATTTTTACCTTTTGATCACTGTGAATAATATTTCAGTGAACTTTGGTGTCCAAGTATCTGTTTGAGTTCTTCTTTCAAGTTTTTTGGTTATATACCCATAAGTAGAATTCCTGAGTGATATGGTAACTCTATGTTTAACTTTTTTAGAAACTGCCAGACTGTTATCTACAGTGGCTGTACCATTTTATATCCCCACCAGCAATGCATGAAGGTTTCAATTTTTCCACATCCTTACCAACACGTTATTTTCCATTTTTCTGATAATAGCCATCCTAGTGGGTGTGAAGTGGTATCTCTTTGTGGTTTTGATTTACATTTCCCTAATTACTAACGATGTTGAGCATCTTTTCATGTGTGCATTGGCCATTGTGCATTTCCTTTGGAAAAATGTCTATTCAAGCACTTTGACCATTCTCTAATTGGGTTGTTTGTCTTTTTGCTATTGAGCTATAGTTCTTTATGTATTCTGGATATTAGACCCTTATTAAGTATATGATTACCAAATATTTTCTCCCAACCAGTAGGTTGTCTCAGTGATTCATTTTTAAATGTTAAAACAACCTTGCATTCCTAGAATAAATTACAGTTGTTCACGGGGTACTATCATCTTTAACCATCTCTTGATTTGATGCACTAGTATGTTGTTCAGGATTTCAGTATCCATTTTCATAAGGAATATTAGTTTGTAATTTTATTCTCTTGTAACAGCCTTATCACATTTTGGTATCAGAATTGCGGTGGCATTATCAAACATGTTGGAGAGTATTCCCTCTTTTTCTGTTCCCTGAGGGATTTTTGTAATATTGTATTTTATCTTCTTAAAATGTTTGGTAGACTTCACCAGTGAAACTGTCTGGGCCTGTACTTACTTTGTGGAAAAAAAGTTATTAATTACAAATTAAATTTCTTTTAACGAATATAGGACTATCCAAATTCCTATTTCTTCTTATATCAATTTCTTATGTTTTGGAAAGTAGTGTTTTTCAAGAAATTTGTCCATTTAGTCTAAATTGTCAAATTTATTGGAATAAAGTTGTTTCTAATATTTTCTTATGATCTATTTAATGTTTGTAGGATCTGACGTTGTATCCCCTTTTCCATTCTTAATTTTGGTAAATTGTATTTTCTCTTTTATTTCCCTAATCAGTCTTGCTAGAGGTGCCTCAACCTTATTAAACTTCTGAAAGAATCGATTTTTGGCTTTGTGGATTTCCTATTATAATCTGTTTTCTATTTTATTGACTTCAGGTCTTTCTTATTTTTTCCTTTTTTTTTTTTTTTTGGTGTGTGTTTTGGTTTGATTTTATCCTCTATTTCAAACCAATAAATTAGAAATAATTTTAAGGGTGGAAGCCCAGATCATTGATTTTAAACTTTTTTCTTTTCTAATATAGACATTAAAAGCTGTAAATTTCCATCTGAGCAACTGCTTTAGTTGCACCCCAAAATTTTTGATGTGCTGTGTTTTCATTGTTATTTCATTCAAAATATTGTCTGTTTTCCTTATGACTTTGTTGACCCATAGGTTTTGTAGAAATGCTTGCTCAATTTCAAAATATTTGGGTATTTTTCAGATATCTTTTTGTTGTTAATTATTAATTCAATTCCATTATGGTCAGGTAACATACTCTAAATTATTTCAATCCTTTTACATTTATTGAGGCTTGCTTTGTAGTCAAACATATGATCTATTTTAACTAGAACATTTATTCTGTAATTATCAGTTGTAATGTTCTATAAATGTCAGTTATGTCAAGCTGATTATTTGTGTTGTTTAAATATTCTATATCCATACTGAATTTTTGTCTGCATATTTTATCACTTTTAATAAGAAAGCAGTATTAAAAATCTCCAACTATGATTGTGAACCTAATTTTTATTTTGTCGATTTTTTTTATATATTTTGAAGTGCATTTATTAGATACTTTTACACATTTATAATTATTATGTCTTCTTGATCAATTGACTCTTTTTATTATTATGAAATGTTCCTTCTTGTTTGGGTAATATTCTCTATCTTAAAGCCTACATCTCAACTTTTTTATGTTTAGTGTTACATGATGTATTTGTCCCCATCCTTTCATGTTGAACATATCCAAGATCTTATATGTAATATGTTTCTCTTTTTTTATTGTGTTTAGGTGAAAATTTACAGCTCAAGTTAATTTCTCATACAAAAATGTATACACATATTGTTATGTGACATTAGTTGCAATCCCTATAATGTGACAGCACACTCCCCATTTCCACCCTGGGTTTCCAGTGTCCATTCAACCAGCTCCTGTCCTTTCCTGCCTTCTCATCCTGCCTCTGTAATATGTTTCTCGAAGACAGAATATAATTGGATCATTTTAAAATCCTGTCTGACAATCTCTGTCTTTATATTGGAGTGTTTACTTCATTTACATTTTCTGGTATTACTGATATGATTGAGTTAGGTCTAATATTTTGCTATTTGTTTTCCATTTGTCCCATCTGACTTTCATGCCTTCTTTTGAATTAAGTTTTTTTTAATTATTATTATTATTCCATGTAATCTCTTCTATCAAATTTTAGGTATACCCTTTTGTTGTTTTAGTGGTCACTCTATGTGTTGTATTATACTTTGTTTACTTAACACAGTCTACCTTGAATTAATATTTCTCTTCTTAATGCACAATGCAAGAACATTATAAAATATTTTTCCATTTATTCTACCTCTGACCGCTTGTGCTGCTATTGTTATATATTTCACTGCTATCTATCTTATAAGCCCTCTAATACATTTTTATTATTTTTGCTTTGAACAGTTAGCAGTTTTTAAAATATAAAGTAACATGTTAAAATTTCCAACATGTAAAGTTTTCTACTGTAAAGATCAAAAAGTCATAATTTGGTGTGTTACAGATTGAACTGTGTCCCCCAAAAATGTGCAGCAACTTGGCTAGGCCATGATTCCCAGTATTGTGTGGTTGTCCTCCATTTTGTGAGCTGATGTGATTATCTTATTTATTGTAAATTATAACCTTCATGATGGTAATAAAGCAGGATTAGAGGCAGTTTTGTTAATGAGGCAGGACTCAATCTACAGGATTAGGCTGTATCTTGAGTCAGTCTCTTTTGACATATAAAAGAGAGAATCAAGCAGAAAAGACAGGGACCTCAGTACTACCAAAGAAGAGGAGCCGGGGTCCCTGCACTGAGAAACTCCTAGACCAGAAATTGATGACAAGGAGCTTTCCCCCAGAGCAGACAGAGAGAGTAGGCCTTCTCCTAGAGGTGGCACCCTGAATTTAGACTTCTAGCCTCCTAAACAGTGTGAGAATAAACCTCCGTTTGTTAAAGTCGTCCACTTGTGTATTTGTTATAGCAGCACTAGATGACTAAAGCAGGATGATAACCAGAGTTCAAGAGAGAAACACAAGGAAAATAAATTGGGCATAATTAGGCAAAATGGAAAAAAAATCTAGACTAGATTTTCTCAGAGGAAATATAGTGAATTCCAGAATCATTTCAATAATATAGATTCATTCTTTCAAGAAATATTTATTGAGCATGTACTGTATGCCAGTCACTGTCTTAGATCCTAGGGATGAAGAGTGAACAAAACTGAGATGGCCTTGCCGAGCTTACACTACAAACAGACTCAAATAAAGAAACAAATTCATGCCAGATGTAGCATAAGTGCTCCAAAGAAAAGTAAAGCTGGAAAATAGGATACACAGTGATGGGACTGCCATTTTAGATAGAATTGTCAGGGACAGTATCCCTGAGGAGAAAACACTTCAGAGAAAATTTCAATGAAAATAGGAAATGGACCATGCAAATATCTGGGTAAAATTGTTCCTGACTGAGGAAATAGTAAGTACAAGCCCCGAAGATGGTGTCTTAGTTATCTAGTGCAGCTATAATAGAAATACCACAAGTAGATGGCTTTAACAAACAGAAATTTAGCCTAGGAAGCTAGAAATCTGAATTCAAGTCACCAGCTCCAGAAGAAGGCTTTCTCTCTCTGTCAGCTGTGGGGGAAGGTCCAGGTCAACAATCTTCCCTAAGGTCTAGGAGTTTCTAAGCACAGGGATCCCAGGTCCAAATGAGGCACTCTGCTCCTGACTCTTCTTTCTTGGTAGTATGAGATCCCTCTCCTATTTGCTCCCTTCTCTCTTTTATATCTCAAAAGAAATTGACTCAAGATACAACCTAATCCTATAGATTGTATCCTGCCTCATTAACATAACTACCTCGAATCTTGCCTCATTAACATCATAGAGGTTAGCATTTACAACACATAAGATAATTACATCAGATCATAAAATGGAGGACAACCACACAATACTGGAAATCATGGCCTAGCCAAGTTGACACATATTTTTAGGGGACACAATTTAATCCATAACAGGTTGGAAAGTGTTTGTTGTAGTTTAAAAAGAGAAAGCAGCCCCGTGTAACTCGAGCTGGGTGAGCAAAGTGGAAGAATGGTGGGAACTAACATCAGAGAGGTAGTTAGAGGTCAGATTCCATAAGCTTTGTAAGCCAAAGAAAGATCTTTGAATTCTATTCTGGGTAAGATGGGAAACCATTGAAAGATTTTGAGCATGACAGTGGCATGATTTAGTTTACATTATAAAAACTCTGGCTGCTGCTGTGAGAAAACAGACTAAATGGGGGCAGAGGTAGAAGGAAATGGAACACAGATAGGAGGCTATTGCAAATGGCTACTTGGACTGATCTATCAGTGGTGAAGGTGGTGAAAAGTAGTCATATTTGTATATATTTGTAAGGTAGTGTCAAAGAATATATTTTATCTTGAAAGACTTTTGACTGGATTAAAAATTATAGAATAGATACAGTTGATTGAGCACCTATTATGCTCCAGGCACATTGCTTATATTATCCATGTTACTATTCCTAGGAACCATGAGATAAGTACTGTTTATATCATAATGCAATGAGCAAACTGAGGTGTACATCCAAC
The DNA here is from genome assembly GCA_030035585.1 of Dugong dugon. Lineage (NCBI taxonomy): Eukaryota > Metazoa > Chordata > Mammalia > Sirenia > Dugongidae > Dugong > Dugong dugon. Next base: position 163,461,434 of record CM057462.1, read on the forward strand.
ATTATTTGGCATGGCCATTATTTGAGAGTATCCATTTAGGGTACTGTCTCTAAATTCTCAGTATGATTTTTTTCCTAATTGTTTTGTAGCTGTGACACCATTTGAGATGAATAATCAAACAGATGTCATGGAATTAATCTTCTTGGGATTTTCCAACCACCCCAATCTGCAGGGGCTGTTCTTCCTGGTCATTTACCTGACAACTCTCCTGGGGAACATGCTCATAATAATGGCCATCAGGGTCAGTCCTGCCCTTCAGACTTCAATGTATTATTTTCTCAGCAATCTCAGCTTCTTGGACATCTGCTACACATCCACTACCATCCCAGTCATGCTAGTGAACTTCTTCCTGGAGAAAAAGACCATCTTGTATGAAGGTTGCCTTTCCCAGATGCTCTTCCTCGTGACCTGTGCTGGCACTGAGGGTGTCTTATTAGCTGCTATGGTTTATGACCGCTATGGAGCCATCTGCCACACTCTTCAATATGCAGTCCTCATGAGTGTGAAGGTCTGTGTGTGTTTGGTGACTGGATCCTGGCTACGTGAGCTGGTGAATTCTCTGACACACACAACAGGCAGCCACACTCACTCTGTGTGGGTCCAACCAGATCAGCCACTTCCTCTGTGACATCCCACTGCTCCTGAACCTCTCCTGCTCAGACACCTCCATCAGTGAGTCTGTGCTCCATGCAGCCAGTGCCACCATTGGTCTGAGCTCCTGCCTGTTTACTGCAGTGTCCTACATACTCATCATCTCTGCCATCCTGAGGATTCCCTCTGCTCAAGGCAGAAGTAAGGCCTTCTCTACTTGTGCTTCTCACCTCACTGTGGTGATCTTATTTGGAATGTCCAACTTCAACTATGACTGACCCAATGTAGGCTACAACCTGGAAATAGACATCCTGGTCTCTGTGCTCTTCGGTGTTATGACCTCCATGTTGAACCCCATCATCTATAGCCTGAGAAACAAGGAGGTCAAAGGGGCCCTGAAGAAGCTAGCTGGAGAACATGTATTCTCCAGTAAGATCAGTGATTAGATCAATGTTTTTCATTCTGGGGAATGATTCTTATTTGCAGAAAAACATGAGCATTCTGGCTGCAATTGTAACAGTGCCGTCTCTATACAGCATCTCTTGAGCACTGCAGTGCCCCATCCCACCATTGTGATCATATGTACAATTGTTCTCCAATCCACTGATATTTTAGAACACCTTTGGCACCCCAAAAAGAAGCTCCATATTCATTAGCAGACTTTCCCATATCCTCCTCACTCCCCTGACTCTCAGCCTTAGCAACCACTAGTCTGCTATTTGTGACTATGGGTATGCCTATTCTTGATGCTTCATATAAATGGAATAATATAATACGTGGCCTTTTGTGACCGTCTTCTTTTACTTAACATAATGTTTTTAAGGCCCATCCATGTTGTAGCATGTATCAATACTTCATTCCTTTTAATTGACGAATAATATTCTATAGTATTAATATACTACATTTATACATTCATCAATTTGATAGACATTTGGTTTTTTTTTTCTTTCACTTTTAGGCTATATGAATAATGTTGCTGTGAATATTCATGTATGAGTTTTTGTGTGGACATATGTTTTTATTTCTCTTGGATATATTCCTAGGAGTGGAATTGCTAGATCATATGGTAACTCTTGTGTTTAGTCTTTGAAAAACTGCCAGACTGTTTTCCAAAGCAGCTGGACCATTTCACATTACTAAGAGCAATGTTTGAGGGATCTAATTGTTCCATATCTTCATCAGTACTTGTTATTATCTGTCTTTCTTTATTAAAGCTTTTCTAGTAACTGTGAAGTAGTATTTTGTGATTTTGGTTTGCATTTCCCAGATGGCTAATGATTCAAGTCCTTTTAATAAGCACCATTTCTGTGCTTCTCCTTCACATGTAGGGGAAAAAGAAAAAAAAAACACAAGTTGGTAATAGAATTTGTGAGCTTTGGAGGCTTAATTCTTGACACTTGTTGAAGTTTTTGTCCTAGTTTTGGTGCTGTAAAATACTACATGATTTTCAAACCTACAGCCTTCTCTGCATCAGTGCTCAACAGAACTCTGTTCTGCCTCTTTCCCCTTCAGAACTCCAAAGCAAACAGTGTCTTAACTAGGTCATGAGCAATGGCAGGACCAGAAATCAGGGGCTGCAGATGAAATGGAGAAAACTCCCAGTGCCTCATGGAATCCAACCAAATAAGTCACATTAACCCTTACCCATTCTCTCCCAAATGGAGAGGGAAAAAAAGTCAGTTTCACAAGTTTCAGTCACCTGTAATTTCCTAATAGTAATCTAGCACTGAAATTCACCCACAAACATCCTGAAAACGATAGGAAGCTGATCACCTCACTGCATGCTCAAAAAAGACATTTGGCAAGAATTTAATGAGTCCAAGAGAGAATTAATTGCTCTTCATTTCTTCAGTTTCTGTTCAGGCTTTGCCCCTGAGTTGTGTTTGCACTCTGAGAAGTCCCAGAACAGCTGCTTAGAGAGAGGTTAGATGGATATTCCCAAAAGGTCGGTCCAGAGGTGTTTATAAATGGCCATCTTAGAAAAATGTATTCATGGAGAGATTGAAGAAAGATTTGAGACTTCTGCATTAGGCAATGAGTTGCTCTAGGCAGCTTCTGGAATGGCAGGTCCCCCTCAAGGCCCATGGCAGTCAACAGCCTGTATTGGCAAGGAGTATCCCTTCCAGACCAGGTAGTAGTGTGGAAAGCGGCAAGCTCCACCACCATAGCCAGAAATCCAAGGCTTTTGGCAAGAGTCAGTGGTAAGTAGTTGGTTTATCATCACATTTGAGAAAAACTCTGCCCAGTGTCAAGAGATGTCTAACTCATAGGAGCATACTACAAAATAGTGTACAAATTTTTATTACAATTTCATAGCATGTATTTAGTGACATAGATTTAATTTCTTGTGTGTGTATATCAATTTATACAATAGTACTCACAGAACCAGAGTGAAATTGACTTTAGAGATTATCTACTCCAAAACCTGAGGGGTGCCTGAATTCCTTGAGTGGAATATTTGTTTGTGGTAAATTATATGTATAGCAATGTATTAGTACTTCTCTAATTTTGACAAGCAGGAGAGAAAAGAATAATTTTCAGAAAGAAAGTACAAGATCCTATTTCCCCTATGTTACACTATAGTATGTCAATAGGTGCACAAACTGATTATTTAAATAAATATAAATAAATTTACATATTAACATTTATGTTTGGAAACATTTTTATTTGCTTAGGTGTAGGGCTCTCATCTTTATGGACAACACACTGGTGTTTGCAAAGTGTGCAGCAAGCAATTTATTAACTGTAATAAGGTCCTGAGTTTTGTGGATGACTGAGTTTTGTGGATGATTTACTTCCCCCATCTCCCTTCTTTTAAAGAAATCTCATAGATTCAGGGTTATTCCTAAATAACTTCACTCTCTCATTTGCCTTTAGAGATTATTAATTGATTAGAAAAGAAAAACAAACAGGAGTTGCTGCTCTCTGGTTGGGATTGAGCAGATGTTGCCATGAGGTCTCCATTGAACACAACTCTTCTCACAGGGGAGAAGAATTCTAGGACCACCACAGGCCAAAGGGCCATGGGGCCATATTTAAGCCCCATGGGCTGTTATTTTTCTCAGATCAGTAAGATGTTTGCACAGGAACTGCTGGTGACAAATGTCCTCTTGAGTTCAGCTGCTTTGCCTCTTATCAACCTCCTGTTTCTCTGTGGACATGACCATACTGCTGAATTTTGTGTTTTTCCCTGTTCCACTGGCTTCACCAGCTTGTTCATGAGCAGTTGTTGTGCCTCAAACTGTGACTCTGTATTCAGCTTCAACAGACAGGGAGATCAGATGGCATTGGGAGTATCAGGCTCCATGATGGCAGGTCAATGACAAGAGGCACCCTCTTTCAAGGAAAGGTCATTAGTTGAGGTCAGCCCTTCTCTCCACTGTGACACACACATTCATGAGAGGGGACTCTGTGGCCTCCCCCATGGCATAGGCAGAAGAGGGGTAAATTATATATAAAGAGCCAGCCTTTTGTCAAACTTGAGTCTAAATACACTGGTTAAGAAATGCTGACCTATGTCATGTTTGTGGCAGAGACAGACCTTATGAAATCCATGACTGATAAAGGCCACAAATTCTCATGCTGGTGCTGACCAATGTACAATGGGTGGAAAAGTAAAGAGCCAATCATTCAACTCTTTTTATAAACACAGTTGCAAGAAATTGGTTTGACTGATGTTACCATTCATTTTTATTTGTTTCTACGTGAGATGATTTGACTGAATTCTCAGGAAATTTAAAATGTGTAGATATTTTCCCTATTTGGCCTTCTCTTTTTTTTTTTTTTTTTAATTTCTTATTCCATAGAATTTTTTTGCAGGACATTGAAGTGGAAAGGTTATGGGCATCAGAGTCAGATGGACCTGACTTAAATTCCAGGCTCTGGTATTAGTAGGTGGGTAACCTTGACCATCAGTTTCTTCACTTGCAAATCCTAATAGAATACCTTCTGTCTAAGGTTGTTGTGATAGGTACATGAGATACATGAGTCGTGTGTGTAGCGTACATAGCCCAGTGCCTGGTAAAGCATAAATACTCAATAAACAGTAGTATTTGGGGCTATTGTACCTGACAATCACAATACTTTTGGACAGAGCTATGCAGGGATGGAGAGGAAGCTGGAGTTGTTTGGTAAACTGTCTTCTTTTACTAGTCAATTGTATATGCATATAGACAAAGGACTGGAGGGACACACACCAAACTCTTAATAATGGTGCTGGGCAGAGTGTGGTGTGAAGGTAAAGATATTCCATTTTCATTTCATGTTCTTTGCCTTATGTGAAAACTTTCAGTGAGCATGTTCTACTTTTGAAATGAAAAATCCCGTTGTTATTTCATTTTAAAAACATAATGGCAGGATTTCTTATACATTTTTTGCAACTTCTTGCAAGTCTACAATTATTTCAAAATTAAAAATGTATAAATAACAAATAAGATACAGGATATATATTTATGATATAATATTGGCGCTAAGGAGGCTTTTGGTCATGTGTAATGTTTACCACTCAGGAATGCTAAAAGGGGATTTTCCCCAGGTAAGGGAAAAATAAGGAGTGCTTTGCAATATTGGGTCTGATCCGGCCATATGAAACATGAAATTTTCATGATCTTAGTAACGCCATACTTTCACGTGTGTAGTGACATCAGTAAAAAACCAAAAATCAACCCCTTGCCCTAGGTCGATTCCAACTCACAGCAATCATATCAGACAGAGTAGAACTGCCCCGTAGGGTTTCCAAGACCGAAATATTTGCGGAAGCAGACTGCCATATATTTCTCCAGAGGGGTGCCTGGTGGGTTCGAACCGCTGACCCTTAGGTTAGCAGTCGAGCACTTTAACCACTGTGCCACTAGGGCTCCTCATGACATAGGTAGGACAATGGAATTTCAGAGCTAAAAAAAACTGTAAGAATCAACTTCACTTGAAACTTGAATCATTCCGCTTTGCAGGAGATGCAGCAATCTGGCCTTTGCTTTAAAATCTGGAGTGGGGCAAATTCATGATTCTCTCTATATTATAAAATGCTTGCTTATCTAGCCTAAATTCAGTCAGTGAAACAAGATGTTACAAGGTTAAAAACAACAAAAACAGATACCAAGCCTCTATACTTAAATTTACATATCTCAATCAAGCACAAGTGTGAGGAGCTTTAATTCAGTGTGAATTTGACATTAGTCACATGGATAACCAAGAAATACTTGGAACAAAGGAGGCAAGTGGCGTTATAAGCAGGCACATTAGTATGAGGAGGGAATATTGCTCAGTGGACAAGTCTGAGGCTCTGAATTCAGACTACAGGGCTAAAAAAAACTCCTTTAGGCCTTGAATTTCTCATCTGTAAAATGGGATTCATAACAGTTCTTCAAGTTGTTCTCAGAATTAATGGGAAAATCCGTGAAAAGTTCCTGACACATAGGAGACGCTCAGCAAATATTAAATGGGAAGCATTGCAGCTGGTTTTAGCAATATGCACAAGAGGATAGGAAAAGGCAGTGCCCACTTTGAGGTAGCCTTGGCTGGCTCACCACAAATTTGGCAGAAGTTTCCCCAAACTGAACAGATCGGAACAAGGGGATCTTACCATTATCACCATAGGCTGTTTGAGATGGAAAGGATTGCAGAGGTCAACTGGTCTGGGCCTTTGTTTTGGAAATAAGGAAACAGAAGCCTAAGTAATGCTGTAACAGAAGCCAATCTGTTAGATGTACTCTATGTTTTTTAAGAAATGTGTGATTTGGGACAAATGAGTAAGGGACAAAACTTGGAGCTAATTCAGAGAAACAAGCCAACTCTGTGCACCCAGCTTCCATGTCTTTGCTCCCCTCCTCTCTCTATCTCACATGCCACATCTCCACCTGTTTAAATCCTTTAGGGCCCATCCCAATATCATGTCTTTAAAGCGGCTTTTTGATACCTCTACTCTCACAGATATTCTTTATGGCACTTCTTCATTCATCATATCTTTACTACACACTATATGCTAGGTCCTGCACTAGTTTCTAGACACAGAATTTAAAACTCAGACCCTGATCTCAAGGAACTGATATTCAAGATGTAATCAGGGGCTATAAGCAAGTAACAAATGTCCTCTTCCTAGATGTGTTCAAGCAGAGGCTATCAGACCAACACAAATCCATTGCCACTGAGTTGATTCCGACTCATAGCTACCCTATAAGACAGGGTAGAATTGCCCCAGAGGGTTTCTAAGGCTGTAATCTTGATGGAAGCAGAGTGCCACATCTTTCTCCTGTGGAGCAGCTGACGGGTTCTAATCGCCTTTCAGTTAGCAGCCAAGCTCTTAACCATTGCACCACCAGGGCTCCTTTATCAGACCAAAGTGAAGTTAAAATTTTTTTAAATGTAAATAAAAAACAAAAACATTCTGCCTCATATTGTAGTTTATCTTCTCCATTAGATTGTCAGCTCACTGAGGACAAGAATCTTTAGATTTTCTCATATGCCTAGCACAGGGCCTAATTAGACACTGTGAAGAAACAAGCTTGTTTGAGACTAAAACCAGCTGATACCAAGAAAAGATTGTTGGAAGATGGGGAAAAGAAATGAGACTTGAAAAGCTTGATGAATTTTATAGCTGTAGAGCTCTTACATGCTAGAAGACGCGGTAATTTGTCTTCCCCTTCCCATTTACAATAGGAGAAAAATAAGTGAGATAAAAGGCTGAAAGAAATGTTAAGTGTTGGGATGAATTTCTGAGATGGGATGTAGAATTTTTCTTGGTAAATGTGTTAAGAAAGAACGTTTAACCTACTGTTGTTGTATGCCTTCCGGTTGATTCTGACTCGTAATGACCCCATCAAACAGGGTAGAACTGCCCCATAGTGTTTCCTAGGCTATAATCTTTATGGGAGCAGACTGCCAGATCTTTTCTCCCACAAATATATTCTCCGGGGATTGACTTCAAGTAATTAGAAGTTACATTTCAAGACCTTTAAAATAAGCAATATGTCTCAAAAAATAAAAAACATTACCAGGGAGTACTGCATACCTTTAAAAAATCATCTATATGAGACCAAATGGTCAACAATTACTCTAAAACAAAGATGAAACGATAAAGGGACAGGGAAACCAGATTACTGGAAGAGAAACATCCAGAAGGGAATTAATGAGAATGTTAAAAACAGTGTGAAAAATGTAACCAATGTCTCTGAACAATTTGTGCAGTAACTGTTAACTGGGAACCTAATTTGCTGCGTAACTTTCACCAAAAACACAATAAAATATTATTTAAAAAATTAAATTAAATAAGCAGTGTGTACAACTTCAGAAACCATATTTTTTTAAATTCCTGAATTATAAAAATTCCCTTTTATAATTTTGTTATCCACAGACCATGCATCAGTTTCCCAGAGCACACTCTGTGGAACCACCTTCCATGAGGGATTTCATTTCTTTTATGAATACATTTAGACATCTACCTATACAAGAGATGGTCATATCTACCTTTCAATATCATGAATTAAAAGAAAATGCATGTCACTGATTTTCAAATGACTTGAGTTTATCTGTGCAGCAGATAGAGAAAACAAAAAATAATACACACGTTACGTAAGGACTTTCTAAGAGGACATATAGATTCTTAGCCCAACTCTAATGCTGCTTGCTGTGAGCCAGTGCTAATAAGACTTAGAGGTAGCAATGCTTATGGGTACTGTAGAGAGACAGGTGAATATTGATTAACTTCCTTCTTGGAATGGTTCACGGACACATTTTCTACCACACTTCCTGTAAATTTGGAGATTCCCAAGAGTTTCACCTCAGCCTTCTTCTCTTCTCACTATTTTCCTCGGTTGATGCCATGTACACTTATGGCTTCAACAGCCACCTTCAAGACAATGACACCCAAATCCATATTTGCAGCTCTAGCCTGTCTTCTGAGGACAAATCCTGTATTAACTATGCCCATTGGGTATTTCCACATGCATATTCCACAGACAACTAAAACTCAAGATTACTCAAATTGAATTCACTATCTCCTGCTATATTTCATTGTTTCCTGTTTTAATTAATGATTCCACTATCCACCCAGCCTGCCGCCCAAACTGATTTGGTGTCCTCATCATGTCCTCACCACTCGTGGACTTCAAACTTCTCCAAACATGGTTCCTGCTCTGTGAACTATTGCTTCATGGATTTTCTCCAAGCTCCACAATCCTATATCGTCAGTTACAGACCATTTCATTTTAATCTCTTTCTAGCTCTCAGAGGACTTTCTTGGACTAAACAGAGATATTTTGTTTAGTAATTCACATGGACTGTACAGGACTATGGGAATGGGTTTCACAATTCTATGACCCCTTTAAAATCGCATGGAAGATTCTCTATATGGGTATATGTACATATTCTCTAGCTATAGATTTTTATCAGTTTCTCAGAGCTGAGGGTTTTCTAAAATCTGGGCTATTTCCGTCCACATGCTCAGCTAGAATGTAGTGAACATTTCTCCGTTGTTGATACCCTACAGCCGTCTCTGCCCATTCTCAAACTAAATCCTGGCTTCCAGGCAGACATCTGGTCTCCTTGCAGGCTCATGAGGGAAAGAAGGATATATATACTGAGGCCTCTGTAACAAGAGCACTAAGTTATTTTTTCCTCAAAGACCTTGTCCAGAAAGGCAAGCCTGACAAAGCTTCCCATAGCCCAGTCCAGGGCTCCTGGGCAGCTGATTCCCTCCCACCTCACCTGTGGTAGCTAATGAGGTCAGGCTTAAAGTGAAAACCACCAACACCTCAGAATTAACCAGCTGGTATTGCCCCACCAGCTCCTGCAGTCTAGCAGGCATCTCCAAGGACAGGGGACACAGCTGCACATAAGGGTGCTGCCAGAAGAGCTGAGAACTTGGCAGCCTTCCTTCCTCTAGTGGCAACACAGATCCCAGAGAAGTTCCCTAGTGTCCCAGTGACTTCAGGATCCTTTCTCTTGTAGTTATTAGGACAACACAAGTCTCCCTGAACTTGTTTGCCCTTGACCAGACAGCCCCATGCTGTCTATTTTACTTGAGATTTCTACCACCAATGTTGCTTGGGATGCCAGCCTGACATCTCTTTGCCAATAGGAGAGTGTTCTTACACATCCCCAACAATGAAACATACACACGCACAAACATACACATACATGCATACACATATACCCATTGTGAGCAGGGCTTTGCATCTATAGTCCAGGGTCCGTGCACCCACCAATCAGATTCTCTCCTTGTCATGGATTGAATTGTGTCCCCCGAAAAAATGTGTGTAGCAACTTGGCTAGGTCATGATTCCTAGTATTGTATGATTGTGTTATCTGATGTGATTTCCTTATGTGCTGTAAACTCTACCACTATGATGCGATTACATGTGATCTCCTCATGTGTTGTAAATTTTATCACTGTGATGAGGTTATACTGATGAGGTTGACAAGATCAGTGTCTTAATGCAATTTCTTTTGAGATATAAAAGAGAGAAGCGAGCAGAGACACATGGGAACCTCATACCACCAAGGAAGCAGTGCTGGGAGCAGAGTGCGTCCTTTGGACCTGAGGTTCCTGCACAGAGAAGCTCCCAGACCAAAGGAAGACTGATGACATGGACTTTCCTCCAGAGCCAACAGAGAGAGAAAGCCTTCTCCTGGAGCTGATTCCTTGATTTTGGACTTGTAGCCCACTGGACTGTTAGAGAATAAACTTCTCTTTGCTAAATCCATCCGCTCGTGGTATCTCTGTTAAAGCAGCACCAGATGACTGAGACACTCCTCCAAATAAGTCATTGTGAGTACAGTGACTTGATGTGATTTGTTAAAGTTACTGAACTATAATTTTGGTAGAAAGAAAGTAGAAATATACAAAACTGGGGGGGGGGCGGGGGGCTTAGATCTTAAAAAAGAAACCAAACCCATTGCTGTGATTCTGACTCATAGTAACCCTATAGGACAGAGTAGAACTGCTCCATAGGGTTTCCAAAGAGCGGCTGGTGGAGTCAAACTGCCGACCTTTTGGTTAGTAGCCAGTCTCTTAACCACAGCGCCACTAGGGTTCCATTTAAATCTTAGTGACCTAAAAAGTATTTAGGTCTAGGTCTGACCAATCCTGAGATGAAAATTACAGGAAAAATGCCTCCTGCTTTTCTCTCTGTATTTTTAAAATTGAATTATAATTCACATTCAGTAAAATGCAAAAATCTTAAATGTACAGGTTGATGAAATTTTTCATGTGTATAAACTACCAAAATCAGGATGCATAACATTTCCATCACCCCAGAAAATTCCTTCATCTTCCTTTCCAGTCAACACTGCCCTCCTCCAAAGTAACCACTAGTCTCACTTGGTCATCGTAGATTAGTTTTGCCTATTTTTGAACTTCATTTAAATGCAAACATACAGTATATATTGTTTTGTGTACGCCTTCTTTCACTAAACAAAATGTTTTTTTTAGATTCATCATTACTACATCTATCAGTAATTTGTGTTTTTTAATAACTGTAGTATTCCACTGTATGAATATACTGCAATTTGTTTATCCATTATGTTGACAGGCATACTGTTTGTTTGGACTATTATGAACAAACCTGTATTAAACATTCTTGTAAAAATCTGTAAACATATTCTCTCATTTTTCTTGAGTATATACCTAGGAGTGGAATGGCTGGCTTGCAGAGTCACTGTATGTTTAACTGTATTAGAAACTACCAAATTAGTTTCAAAAGTGTTTTATAGACTTCAAGTAAGCTTGGAGATTTAGAAGGTTGGAAAGCCTACTGTTCCCACCATTGCAACAATAATAAAAGCTAGACAAACTGCAAATTAATGACCTTTCTTGAATTCTTCCAGGAATTGAGGCCTCAAGGAAAACACCTAAATGGAAAACTGGGGAAAGATAGCCTCTTAAAGGAAGAAACAAGACTCAACACCCTTTTAGCTCAGTGGTGAAGTTACCTCCGAGGTTCACTGTTCAGCTTGGGAGTGGACAGCCTCATAAAACCAAATGAGACTAACGAGGTACAGGATTCCAGTGACAAGGGCCAGAAGGCAGAAGGGGACAAGGAATTTGGTGATAGGGAACCCAAGGTTGAGTAAGGATATTGCTGATGTGTTGTGAGATTGTTAACCATTGTCATAGGGCAACATTTGTAGTAACTGTTAAATGAGAAACTATTTTGTTCTGTAAGCCTTCATCTTAAGTGAGAATAACAGCACAATTGGAAGAGTGTAGTCAATGTCACTGAACTGTGCATGTAGAAATTTTTGAAATGGTGTATCTTTGGCTATGTGCATTTTCACCAAAAAAAAATGTTGAGAAGTTAGAGGGTTGATATGTTGTGGGGTTGTTAACCAATGTCATAAAACAACACGTGTACTACTGTTTCATGAGAAACTATTTGTTCTGTAAGCCTTCACCTGAAGTACAATAAAAAAAAAAAAAAGAATGAAACAGTGGAGACAACCCAAAGGTCCAATGATAGAAGCATGGCTAAGTAAGTGATGGTAAAACCACTGAATAAAATATTCCAAAACCACTGAACAAGTTTACAAAAAAAAAGAAAAGAAACAAGACTCAAGGTTTCTTTTAACCTGGGGCAGAAGCCACTAGTGATGACAAATGAGCTGGTAAGAATGTTCAGCTATGGTACAGGTGTGGTGAAAAACAGTTTGACAGTTTCTCAAAATGTTGAACATAGAACTATCATATGACCCAGAAATCCCAATCCTAGGTATATACCCAAGAGACTTGAAAGCAGCAACCAGTGTTCATTGACGCACTTTTCACAATAGGCAAAGGATAGAAACAACCAAAATGTCCATAAACAGATGAATGAATAAACAAAATTTGATATGTACACACAATGGAATGCTGCTCAGCCATAAAGAGAACTGAAGTCCTAATGCATGCCACTACATGGATGACCCTTGAAAACATCATGTTGAGTGAAATAAGTCAGTTGCAAAAGGATAAATATTGTATGATCTCATTTATATGAAAAAAACAAATATATAGAAACCAAAGATTATTAGCAGTTACCAGGAATGAGCAGGAGAATAAAGGGGGAGTTTTTGCTTAGAGGATATTGAGTTTACATTAATGGTAGTGGAATGATTGGGCAAAGGATTGCAAGAATGGATGCACAACTTGAGCGTAATCAATGTCATTGAATTATACGTGTAGAAATTATTGAGATGACTATGTTTTGTTATGCATTTTTCACCACAATAAATGAAAAAAGAATGTTCAGCTAAACATTTTTAATGAATTGCTAAAGACTACGTGAGGGCTAGCATGAGAGTGTGAAGCCCTGGGGTCCATAGACATAGAGGGTTTGCACCCTCTTGCTTTTCCTCTATGAGCTCTACCAGATGCTCACAAGGAAGATCAGGAAGTATTCTGAGAAAGGGTTCTCCTAATGGTGCTGTCTAGTGGAGTGTAGGGAACAGCAGCCACTGTCAAAACTTCTCCTAGACCCATTTTACCTATTTTTTTCTACAGAACAAATGGCATAATCTGCAGGGGCAAGAGCAACAAAAACTCTCACCTTAGGGCACTGTGGAAATCCATTGCAGCTGGGGAAGAGAATAGGGGCAAAAAAAGACTTACCTTTAAGGAAGGTGCAGGAATATGCGGTGGGTCCAGTACTGCAGCTGAACACTTCACACACTTCACAGACACTTCATAAACTCCCAAGACCCAGGTTTACAGTACCTAAGACTGAGGCTTAACCAGAACATCCGAGAATGCCCCTCCCTTGCCCTTTACCTGCCCATTATTAAGTATTGAATAAAAATAACAGCTGAATGCAGCTGAGAGATCTCTAAGAAATAGTCATGCGGAGCAAAAATGTAGGCAAACTAGCCCACCCCTTAAGTACAAGTTATCACCAGAGATACTTGAAATCTGTGGTGCACTGAGGCTGACCATAGTAACAACAAACTCCAAACTCTGCCCAACTCCTGGCTAAATTAATACAAACTTGCATACTAAAGGCATAGCAGACGGAAAGGCACGTTCATATACAAGCAAAAAGAAAAAAAATTTTTTTACCTCAGTATTTACTGTCCTATACAATATAGAACAATACAACATACAATACAACGGCTTTCAACAAAAAAGTTACAAGGCATCAAAAAGGTAAGAAAAAATACAATCTGAGTAGATAACACACACATCAGTTTCAGACTCACATATGACGGAGATGTTAAAACTATCATACAGGGAATTTAAAATAATTCTGGGGAATTGGTTAAAGCCTTTAATGGAAAAGGTAGACAACACTCAAGATCAAGCAGATCATTTCAGCAGGGAGATGGAAACTATAAGAAGGGATCAAATGGAAATGCTAGAAATAAAGAACACTAACAAAGAGTTGCTTCGATGTGTCAACTAGACTTGACACAGCTGAAGAAAGAACTGATGGACTTGGAGATAGGTCCATAGAAATTACCCAGTGAAAAAAACCCACCAGCAGCCATGGAAGTTCACACAGGAGGTCCCTGGACCTGAGCTGAGTGAGAAGTGGTGGTTTCTCAGAAGATACCCCTCCACTTCTACCTCCACTGCCCAGACTGCTCTATATCCAACATTATATGGCATTGCCTTGCAAGTCTACAAACCCATTTAGAGTGTTCTCTGGATGTTCCCATTATAGTTTCTTTTCTTTTTTTCATTGTTTTGTAGCTATGAAAGAGTTTAAAATGAATAATCAAACAGATGTCACCAAATTCATCTTCTTGGGATTTTCCAACCACCCTAACCTACAGGGGTTGTTCTTCCTGGTCTTCCTGGTCATTTACCTGACAACTAGTCTGGGAAACATGTTCATAATAACTGCCACCAGGATCAGTCCTGCCCTCCAAACTCCTATGTATTGTTTCCTCAGCAACCTCAGCTTCTTGGACATCTGCTACATATCCACCACCATCCCAGTCATGCTGGTGAACTTCTTCCGGAAGAAGAAGACCATCTTGTATGAGGGTTGCTTTCCCAGATCTTCTTCCTTGTGACTTGTGCTGGCACTGAATGTGTCTTATTAGCTGCTATGGCTTATGACCACTATGTAGCCATCTGCCACGCTCTTCAATATCCAGTCCTCATGAGTGTGAAGGTCTGTGTGTGTTTGGTGACTGGATCCTGGCTGTGTGGGATAGTGAATTCCCTGACACACACAGTGCTGGCAGTCACACTAACTCTGTGTGGGTCCAACCAGATGAGCCACTTCCTCTGTGACATCCCACTGTTCCTGAAGCTCTCCTGCTCAGACACCGTCATCAATGAGTCTGTGCTCCATGTGGCTAGTGGCTACCATTGGCTTGATCTCCTGCCTATTTACGGCAGTGTCCTACATACTCATTATCTCTGCCATCCTGAAGATTCCCTCTGCTCAGGGCAGAAGCAAGGCCTTCTCTACCTGTGTTTCTCACCTCACTGTGGTGGTGGTCTTTTATGGAATAGCTAACTTCAACTATCACCAGTCCAGAGAAAGCTACTCCCTGGACATGGACATCCTGGTCTCTGTGCTCTTCTGTATTATGACCCCTATGTTGAACCCCATCATCTACAGCCTCAGAAACAAGGAGGTGAAGGTGTCCCTGAGGAAGTTAGTTGGAGGGTGTGCACTCTCTGGGAAGATTAGTGCCTAGATCAGTGGTCTCCAAGCTGGGATATGCAACCCCCTGAAATTTTTTCATGAAATACTAGCATAGATAGTCTTAAGGAGTCCATTTCCAGATCCTCAATGCCTATGGACCAGTTCTTAAAATTAATCTTCCCAAGAACTCCATTCTCCCCCTCCTTTGACAAGTACCCTTTTCTCACTTTACAAAGTAAAGGTGTGCTAGATATGTTCTGTTGATTCTCAACACCATCTGTATCCTTCTAGATTCTCTCTTGCATCACAGGGGCTGAAAGCCTGAAATCCTATTTTTCAGACTCTATTGCCAGCAGGGTACCATCTTAGGTTCTGCCAGTAGGAGTCATATATAAGAGAGTAAACGAATAATGAATAAAAAAGAAGTCACCTTCTTCTGGAGCTGGATGCAGGTATCAGAAATTTTCAGTACAATGTGTCACCTTGAGCAGCTTGGAGGGACTCGAACAGTTTCTTTGGTTGGTTGGCTGAAACTTAGACTCTACTGTGGCCCACATTCAATAAAGCTGAGATGCTAGAAAAATCCCTGGTATAATGTAGAGGGTGGGATCCAAAGCTTTAGGGAGAAAGAATGTTGAAGTGGATTTATCATCTATGACCTTATCATACCCCCACAAACAAAGTACTCAAGGAGAGGCCAAACCACATTCCTTCCATCAAGCCCTCTTATAGACTGCATTGATAAAGAGAGCACTAGCATCCTTGTAAAGCTTGTAGTGGCTGTGCCATGCAGCCTGAGAATGGCACTAGAAGACACCATCATTGAAATGGTTTCCCTGACTTCAGTGTATGTTATGGGATTCTAAAGTGGTGGAAGTCTTGTGGTTGGGCAATAATCAGAAAATTTTAATCTGCAGAGATTTTTGGCAGTGGCTAAATGCCCACAGTGTCTCTAGATCTAAATAACTGGGTGTCCTACTAAAATATTACCTGTTCTATATAATATGAAACACTCTAAGTCTGGTGACTAGGGAGCAAACTTGAATCATTACAATAAGTGTCACTCTCATTCAGTTCTCAGACTGTCTGAACCAACAGATTCAAGGATGTTTAAGGGTCTATGGCATACAGGGATGCCAAATAAAGCCTCTGAGAAGAATTATACTGCCCATTCCCTAGGATTTTGGAGGAAAGCCATGTCCACTTCTGCAAATAATTCTTCCCTTGGCTACTCCTGGGCCCTAGAGAGTATAAATACCTGACCATCAGATACAAAGTGACAACGTTATCTGAGCTATCCATTTGAACTGTGTGTTCTCTGATCCACCAAGTCATAAATGTGGGTGGATGAACAGCACACCATCATCAAGTGGAAGTGGTATATACAATAAACCTAAACCAAACCAAACCAATTACCATCAAGTTGATTCCGACTCATAGCAACCCTATAGGACAGAATAGACCTGCCCCCTAGAGTTTCCAAGGAGCAGCTGGTGGATTCGAACTGCCAACCTTTTGGTTAGCAGCCATAGCTCTTAACCACTAAGCCATCAGGGTTTCTGGTACACACAATACCAGGCTCAAAACAGTCCTGAAGACACAAATTTTCTGCATGAGCAAGTGGCTCACACTTCCACACCACTTACTGTACTGCACTGGTACCTCTCCCAAATCAACGGGCTCTTAGAAAGTTCTCCAAGGCTGGTTTACTGAAGAAGAAAAATTTGAAACCTTGTTTACAGATAGTTTCACGTGATACTTCATCACCAACCAGAAGTGGACTGATACAGCATTAACACCTCACTCAGAAGTGTCACTGAAAGACAATGGGGAAATATAATCCTCCCAGTGGGCAGAAACTTGAGCAATAAATCTGCTTGTCTCTTCTGTTTGGAATGAGAAATGACCATAAGTATGGCTTGATACCAGTTCATGGGTAATGACTGTCTTAGGCTGAGTTCTCCAGAGAAACGAAACCAGTGAAGCATATATATATATATATAGACAGAGAGAGAGAGAGATTTATCTCAAGGAAATGGCTCACATACTTATAAAGGATGGCACGTCCTAAGCCTGTGGGTCAGACGTCAGGCATCAGACTGGAGGCTTCTGATTCACACGGCTGCAGGGGCTGACGAATCCAAGATAGGCAAGTAAGACAGAAGGCTGCTGGCCCACAGGCTGCAGAGGCTGACAAGTCCCAAGGTTGGCAGGCAATACATTAGGCTGCTGGCTCAAGTCCCAAGAACAAGAGCTCAGATGATCATGAGCCAGACGCAGGATCCAGAGCAAGCAAAAGCCAGCAAGCTTTGCTAGAACATCCATATACATTGGATGCAGGCCACACCCCCAAAGAAACTCCCTTACAACTGATTGACTGCTCACATCAGATCACAACATGGAGGTGATTATATTATATCACAAAATGGAGGCTAACTACATCATTACATAACTGTCAAACTATATTATTATATAATTGCCAAACTACATTATTACATAACTGCCAAACCACTGAGAATCATGGCCCAGCCAAGTTGACCTACAACCTTAACTATCACAGTGACTAATGATCTTGTCAGGAACTTCAAGAAAATGGGATTAGAATATTGCTAACAAGAATGTCTGGGGAAAAGGTATATGAATAAACCTCTCAAAATGGTGACAGCTATGAAAACATATGCATTCAATGGGAATTCTCATAAAAGGACACTTATTATAGAGAAGGCTCTATAATCTTATAGAAGATGGCATGCTCTGTAGATGCCAATCAGCCTCTTTCCCAAAACTCCCCAGTGCTTGCTCAATACACTCATGTAAAAAATAGTCACGGTGGCAAGGATGGATATAATACATTAGCTCAACAATATTAGTTTCCCTTTACCAAGGCTGATCTTAATGCCAGTGTTAAGTGCCTAATTTGCCAAATATACTAACCAACTCAGAGCCCCCAATATAGCAGTATGCCCACCAGTGGCAGATTGATTGTTAAACCACTTCCATCATGAAGAGAGCAGAGATTTTTATACTGGAATAAACACTTATTCTTCTGTCAACACCATCATTCATGGAATTACAGAGTGCCTTTGTTGTCATATGTTGACATTATGACCCAGTGCAGGGCAATGGATTTCTCTTTTTATATGGTTTTTCTGGCTATGGTCTTACAACTCTCACGAAATTATTGGGTGGGATATGCAAATAAGATGTGTAAAACTCTTACTGGAATTGGCTGGGACTATGCAAACAAGGTGCCTATGGCCAATCAAGTGAATTGGTCAATTTTGCCATCCCGCTAGGCTTAAAAAGAGCCAATCCCACAAGTTGCAGGGTGAGGGGTACCTCACCACCATCAAGAAGAAGAGCTGGGATTGGAGTGTGTCATTTGGACCCAGGATCCCTGTGCTGTGAACCTCCTAGACCCAGGAGACAGAAAATTGTAACACTGGAGAGCTATGACACTGGAGGCAACAGTGGCATGGACCGGCAGTGGTACGGACCTGGCAGACAGCTGCAGTGATTTGCTGACCTGTGGAGTGAGATAGCTGAGCGCCTTCGGGCAGGTTGCTTCCTGGTGGAGCAGGATGCCTCCAAGCACTTAACAGCAAGCTAAAGAGCTGTAACACTTGCCCAAGCAGAGCAAAGGCCAGGCCCAAACAGGACCTGGTGGCAGAGGCCTGCATGCAGGCACGGCTGAAAAGAAGCTATCTTGATCGAAGAACTATATCCTGAGGTGTTCCTGTTACTTCCAAGCTGACCCTGATCCTGAATTGTAACCTGTTACTTCCCTAATGAACCCCATAATCATAGGTATAGTCTGTGAGTTCTGAGTGGCCATTGCAAAGAATTATCAAACCCAGCAGAGAAGTAGAGAGTGCCGTGGGAGGGACAACTATTGTTAGAATTGGTAAAAAGGTTGGAGAGTGGAAGTGTGTTGGACCTCCACCTCATAGCAATCAGCTTTGGACTGATGCTGATCTTCGTTCTCATCTCTCCCTCTGAAGTTAAACGACATCTGACACCACCATTTTTCACCCAGGAATTCATTTCACAGCAAAACAAGGGCAGTCAAGTGCTCTTACCATGTACATTATTATCTAAAGGCAAATGGCCTTACAGAATGTTGGAATGGCTTATTGAAGACTCAGCTAAGGGGCCAGCTGCGATACAACACTTTGCAAAGTTTGAAAGCTTTAGACAAAAGACAATATATGTTTTGAAGCAGTGAGTAAATATATTTTGTAGCAATATATTGTGTAGATTCAAGTAAAAATCATGAGTCTGTAACCAAATGGCGAAAGTGGGAATGGTTTCTTTTACTATTTTACCTAATAACCCATTCACAGGATTTTTGTTTCAGGGCTTTTCTAGTGCAGCAGTCTAAGCTCCCAAGGGAGAAAGGTTCCATTAGGGAATACAGTAACAGTTCTGTGAGGGTAGAAGTTGAGACGGCCACTTTTTGTTTTGGACTCGAAGCAACTGAACCAGCGGGCAAAGTAGGAAGTTGCTATACTGCCTTCAGTGGCTGTTCCCTATTGAAATAAATAAAAAGACTCCTTTTTTTTTTTTTCCAGTAAAAACAGTCAAAGAATTTATTAAGCTCCTTGTTTCTTTCTTTTTTTTTTTTTTTAATTGTGCTTTAGGTGGTAGTTTACAGCTCAAGTTAGTTTCTCAGACAAAAATTCATACACTTTAGGTGACCCTAGTTGCAATCCCTATAATGTAACAGCACACTCCCCCTTTGCACCCCAGGTTTCCCATGTCCATTCAACCAGGTCCTATCCCTTTCTGCCTTCTCATCCCACCTCTGGACAGGAGCAGCCCACTTAATCTCGTGTATCTACTTGAACTAAGAAACACACTCTTCACGAGTATTATTTTATGTTTTATAATACAGTCTAATCTTCATCTGAAGAGTTGGCCTCTGGAATAGTTTTAGTTCTGGGTTAACAGAGAGTCCGGGGTCATGTCTTCTGGGGTTCCTCTAGTCTCAGTCAGACCATTAAGTCTGGTCTTTTTATGTAAATTTGAGTTCTGAACCCCTTTTCTCCTGCTCCGTCAGGAACTCTCCATTGTGTTCCCTGTCAGGATGGTCATTGGTGGTAGCCAGGCACCATCTAGTTCTTCTGGTCTCGGGCTGATGGAGTCTCTAGTTTATGTGGCCCTTTTGTCTCCTGGGCTAATATTTTCCTTGTATCTTTGGTGTTCTTCATTCTCCTTTGCTCCAGGTAGGTTGGGACAAATTGATGCATCTTAGATGGCTGCTCACAAGATTTTAAGACCTCAGATGCCACTCACCAAAGTGGGAAGCAGAACATTTTCTTAATAAACTTTGTTAAAACCTAGAGGTACCCTGAAACCATGGTCCCCAGACCCCGGCCCCTGCTACTCTGTCCCTCGAAGTGTTTGGTTGTGTTCAGGAAACTTCTTAGCTTTTGGTTTAGTCCAGTTGTGCTGACTACCCTTGTATTGTGTGTTGTCCTTCCCTTCACCTAAGATAATTCTTGTCTACTATCTAGCTAGTGAATTCCCCTCTCCCTTCCTCCCCACCCTCAGAACCATCAAAGAATGTTTTCTTCTGTGTTTAAACCTTTTATTGAGTTCTTGTAATAGTGGTCTCATACAATATTTGTCCTTTTGTGACTAACTAATTTCACTCAGCATAATGCCTTCCAGATTCATCCATGTTGTGAGATGTTTTGCGGATTCATCATTTTTCTTTATCATTTCATAGTATTCCATTGTGTGAATATACCATAATTTGTTTATCTATTCATCCGTTGATGAGCACCTAGGTTGTTTCCATCTTTTTGCTATTGTGAACAGTGCTGCAATGAACATGGGTGTGCATATATCTATTCATGTGACCGCTCTTATTTCTCTAGAATATATTCCAAGGAGTGAGATTGCTGGACCCTATGGTACTTCTATTTCTAGCTTTTTAAGGAAGTGCCAAATCAACTTCCAAAGTGGTTGTACCATTTTACATTCCTACCAGCAGTGTATAAGTGTTCTGGTCTCTTCACAACCTCTCCAACATTTATTATTTTGTGTCTTTTGGATGAATGCTAGCCTTGTTGGAGTGGTATCTCATTGTAGTTTTGATTTGCATTTCTGTAATGGCTAATGATCATGAGCATTTCCTCAAGTATCTGTTAGCCGCTTGAATGTCTTCTTTGGTGAAGTGCCTGTTCATATCCTCTGCCCATTTTTTAATAAAAGACTCCATTTTTGATGTTTGACTGTCTAAAGATTTCAAGCCCCACTTTCACCTTTCCCTATTTGCCCCACATCTGGACAAGTCAATAAGAAAGGCCATGCACTCTCTCCCCTGACACAAGCAGGAAGTTCAAACCATGCAAACACCAGTCGGGGTTTCTTCTCCTAGCCACAATAAAACTCAAAGCCAAACCTTTACTCTTCATTCCCCCCAGACAAAACATGATCCCTTCTATTAGGAAATCCTGTTGCTGTTTACTATGTGAGTAACTAACTTTATTTCATACCCATTGATGCCTTTAAGTCATCCATCCAAACATCCATATAAATTCCAGGAGGGTTGGGAGGGGCAACTGATGCCCAACATCCAGCAGGGGATGCTAGGTGCCCTCATAAAACACACATTATCACAGAGAAATTGTTGTTAGTAGCTGTTGAGTGGATTTCGACTCATGGTGACCCCATGTGTGCAGAGTAAAAGTACTCCATAGAGTTTTCAAGGTTTCCTGTCTTCCAGGGCTCCTCTGGGTGGGTTAGGACCACCAACCTTTTGGCTAGCTTAACCATTTGTGCTACCCAAGGGTATACTATTGGTAAATAATGGAGGAAGGGGGTTTAGGTCCTGAACCCAGACAATTGTCTGAGAACTTCCATGACCAATAGTATAAGTTAATGAAAGGCTACAGTAAACCAATAAAGGAGGGAAATAAAGGTTCAGACATCTTAGAACTGAAAGTTTGTGTCACTTCTCTAGCTGAAACAATAACTGAAATAAAAAAAAAACACAGAATAGACAGTGGAAGAAGGAAGCTGTAAATACCATCCATGGCCTCGTGACTACATCAACCATACATACTTCTTTCCTTTTTTGCTCTGTACATGTGTACATACTAACAAGGTTTATTTCCCCCTTTTTTTCTTGCTATTCTTTATAAAGAGTATTTGTGGGTGGTCAATTTAATGATTTAGCATTTAGGTACAGGATATTTAGATGGAATGATAACTAAACTACAAAATAAGAAGATCATCCAGAGAAATATACAAAGACCGAGGGGTCTCTGAACTCTGCATTATGGAAGGAGGGTTTGTCTTTGTGTGAGGGACAATTGTTTCATGTTTGGCAGAAACAATATATTGTTGTTATTTAGATGTTTAAATTGGAGTTTAAAGATATAAGTGAATGCTGATTAAACAAAGAGTTAAACTATGCCAGATATTGCGTGCTGGTACTCATCCACCACGTATCTGTCAGCTTGTCATACTGTGGTGGCTGCGTGTTGCTGTGACGCAGGAAGCTATGCCACCAGTATTTCAAATACCAATAGGGTCAGCCATGGTGGACAGGTTTCAGCTGAGCTTCCAGAATAAGACAGGCTAGGAAGGGGGACCTGGATGTCTACTTCTGAAAAAATTGGCCAGTGGAAACCTTCTGAATAGTAGCAGAACGCTGTCTGGTATAGTGTTGGAAGATGAGCCCCTCAGGTTGGAAGGCATTCAAAACACAACTGAGGAAGAGCTGCCTCCTCAAAGTAGAGTTGACCTTAATGATGTGGATGGAGTCAAGCTTTCAGGACCTCAATTAGCTGCTGTAGCACAATTCAAAATGAGAATAAACAGCTGCAAACATCCATTAATAATTAGAACGTGGAATGTAAAAAGCATGAATCTAGAAAAATTGGAAGTCATCAGAAATGAAATAGACTGCATAAAGATTGATATGCATATCAAGCATTAGTGAGCTGATGTGTACTGGCATTGGCAATTTTGAATCAGACTACTATGCCAGGAATGACAAACTGAAGTGGAAAGGCATCACATTCATAGTAGAAAAGAACATTTTAAGCTTTATCCTGAAGTACAATGCTGTCAGTGATAGGATAATATCCATACACCTACAAGGAAGACCAGTTAATACAACTGTTATTCAAATTTACGCATCAACCACTAAGGCCAAAGATGAGAAGACAGAAGATTTTTACCAACTTCTGCAGTCTGAAATTGGTCAAACATGCAATCAAGATGCATTGTTAACTACTGGTGATAGGAATACAAAAGTTGGAAACAAAAAAGAAGGATCAGTAGCTGGAAAATAAGGCCTTGGTGATAGAAACAATGCCTGAGATCCATGACAGAATTTTGAAACACCAATGATTTATTCATTGCAAATACTTTTTTTCACCAACATACACGGTGACTATACACATAGACCTCACCAGTTGGAATACTCAGGAATCATATTGACTACATCTGTGGAAAGAGATGATGGAAAAGCTCAACATCATCAGTCAGAACAAGGCCAGAGGCCGACTGCAGAACAGACCATCAATTGTTCTTACGTAAGTTCAAGTTGAAGTTGAAGAAAATTAAAGCAAGTCCAAGAGAGCCAAAGTACGACCTTGAGTATATCCCACCTGAATTTAAAGACTGTCTCAAGAGTAGATTTGATGCACTGAACACTAATGACTGCAAACCAGATGAGTTGAGGAAGGACATCATACAAGAAGAAAGAAAAAGGTCATTGAAAAGACCGGGTAGAAAAGAAAGACCAAAATGGATGTCAGAATACACTCTGAAACTTGCTCTTTAACGTAGAATAGCTAAAACGAATGGAAGAAATGATAAAGTAAAAAAAACTGAACAGAAGATTTCAAAGGATTACTTAAGAAGACAAAGTAAAGTATTATAATGAAATGTGCAAAGACCTGGAGTTAGAGAACAAAAAGGGAAGAACATCCTCAGCATTTCCCAAGCTGAAAGAACTGAAGAAAAAATTCAAGCCTCGAGTTGCAATATTGAATGATTCTATGGGGAAAATAATGAACGACACCATTCCATTGTTGTTGAGTTGATTCCAACTCACAGTGACCATATAGGACAGAGTAGAACTGCCCCATAGGGTTTCCAAGGAGCACCTGGTAGATTCAAAAACTGCTGACCTTTTGGTTAGTAACCTTAGCTCTTAACCACTGTGCCACCAGGGATCGCAGGAAGCATCAAAAGCAGATGGAAGGAATACACAGAGTCGCTGTACAAAAAGAATCAGTTGACATTTAGTCATTTTAGAGGGTAGCATATGATAAAGAACAGATGGTACTGAAGGAATCAGTCCAAGCTGCACTGAAGGCATTGGCAAAAAACAAGTCTACAGGAGTTGATGGAATGATAATTGAGATGTTTCAACAAATGGTTGCAGTGCTGGAGGTGCGCACTCGTCTATGCCGAGAAATTTGGAAGACAGCAACCTGTCCAACCGACTGGATGAGATCCATATTTGTGCCCATTCCAAAGAAAGGCGATCTAACAGAATGTGGAAATTATCAAATAATATCACTAATATCACATGCAAGTAAAATTTTGCTGAAGATTATTCAAAAGCAGTTGCAGCAGTACATTGACAGGGAACTGACAGAAATTCAAGCCAGATTCAGAAGAAGACATGGAACCAGGGATATCATTGCTGATGTCAGATGGTCTTGGCTGAAAGCAGAGGATACCAGATAGATGTTTACCTGTGTTTTACTAACTATGCAAAGGCATTTTACTATGTGAATCATAACAAATCATGGATAACATTGTGAAAAGTGGGAATTCCAGAACACTTAATTGTGCCTATGAGGAACCTGTACGTAGACCAAGAGGCAGTCATTCAAACAGAAAAAGAACTGTGTGGCTTAAAGTCAGGAAAAGTGAATGTCGGGGTTATATCCTTTCACCAGATTTATTCAATCTGTATGTCGATCAAATAATCCAAGAAATTGGACTATACAAAGAAGAACGTGGCATCAAGATTGGGGAAGACTCATTAACAACCTGCAATATGCAGATGACACAATCTTGCTTGCTGAGAGTCAAGAGGATTTGAAGCACTTACTGATGAAGATCAAAGACCACAGCCTTCAGTATGGATTACACCTCAACATAAAGAAAACAAAAATCTTCACAACTGGACAAGTAAGCAACATCATAATAAACAGAGGAAACATTGACGTTGTCACGGATTTCATTTCATTTGGATCCACCATCAATGCCCATGGAAACAACAGTCAGGAAATCAAATAACATATTGCATCAGGCAAATCTGCTGCCAAAGACCTCTTTAAACTCACTTTGAGGACTATAGTCTGCCTGACCCAAGCCGTGATATTTTCAATTGCCTCATATGCATGGGAAAACTGAACAATGGATAAGGAAGACCAAAGAAGAAGTGACGCCTCTGAATTATGGTGTCAGAAGAATATTAAATATACTATGGACTGCCAGAAGAACGAACAAATCTGTCTTAAAAGAAGTACAGCCAGAATGCTCCTTGGAAGTGAGGATGATGAGATTTATCTTGTGCACTGTGGACATGTTATCGGGAGGGACAAGTTCCTGGAGAAGAACACCATACTTGATAAAGTAGAGGGTCACGTTAAAAGAGGAAGAACCTTAATGAGATAGATTGATAGTGGCTGCAACAACAGGGTGAGGAATAACAGTGATTGTGAGGATGGTGCAGAATCGGGCAGTGTTTCATTATGTTATACATAGAGTCACTACGAGTTAGAACAGATTCAAAGGCACCTAACAACAACTGATAATAGGCACTCACTCCTTTGGGTAGCCAGCTAAACATATCAGAGAAGACAAAACAAAATCCAGTTAGTTTGGGAATGTGTAAATAGGTGGCCTTTTTTGTATTTTTCAGTATCATTGTTCTACTTCTCCTAAAGTGTTAATCCAGGTGTAACATAAAGTGTTTGCAATTACGCAGACCCCAACTTGCTGGGCAAGGAAGTAGTCCAAAGCTATCCTATTGTCAATCATCACTATTTCTAGTGAGTTTACTGACTTTTCCTGGGCAGCCTGGGCACTGGCAACATCATCAGCTATTTGCTCCATAGTATCAAAGGGGTTTCTAATGGCATGTTCTAAATCAGTGACTCTCCACCAGGATACAAAGGACTTCACAAATGAGAATCCCTCCTCTGGTTTATCTTTGATGGGGTTAAACCCATAGTTTAAACCTTTCTTAGTCTATTTTCTCTCTAATAATTTTAAGCTTAATCTAGTAGTCCAATGAGTGCTTTCATTATGTGTATGAATGCCTAAAGCAGTTCTAGTATGACCCAGGTTGCACTGACCTACCATGCTCCAACCATCTAAGCAAGACAGGGCCCTGAGAGTCAGAACAAGAATAAGGATTCTTTTTCACAGGGTATCCTTTTCTTCCACATAAGAAGTATACTCAAAAGGAGCACAAAGCATTTTCTTTCCAGTGTAATCATGAGGAAATGGGATGGATCATTTGGTTTGTTTAAGCCAGGTTTCAGTTAAAGAATTGTTATAAATGGATAATTGACCCAATTTTAATGGATTCAAGTTTCTTGCAAGGGTGTGGGGGCAGTTGATTTAAATAAGTCCTGGCTGAGCAAGCTTTAATTTTCCACACCGGGAGTAAATGGGTTGTGAGACTTCCAAACCTGTGATGCCAGGCTCGGGAATCATTAAATGCACAGTTCATACATACGATGTCTGTTTTATAGGTGCAATTTTCCATAGCTTTGTCCTCGATCTGGTTTAAATAAAAACAGTGTAGCCACAACTCCCACGGTAAGACATGAGGGTCCATAGTCTTACCAGAGTTGCCTTTTGAAAGTAATGGCCAGAGGCACATGAGACTACTTAATTATGGGAGCTGCCACAATGTTGGAATTCTGATGGACAGCCCAAGGGGCCATCTCGCATATCCAGCAATCAGTAAGATTAACTGCTCCTGAAACTGCCTTAGCTAATCTAACAAATGAATTTTTGTGCCAGGAGTTAACGGGAGCTGAGATGAGCAACAGTATGGGCAGAAAGTTTAAAAAGGGCTTTATAGTGGAGAAACAAGCCCAAAAGAAGTAAACAAGGGCTACTAACATACAAATAATAGCGATGACAAAATAATTTCAGCAGTGAAATACGTAAAGGAGGATAAAAAGGCTACTAACCAATAAAGGACAAACAATGGAGCCCTGGTGGCACAGTGGTTAAGATCTTGGCTACTAACCAAAAGGTCAGCAGTTCAAATTCACCAGCCGCTCCTTAGAAACCCTATGGGGCAGTTCTACTCTGTCCTATAGGGTTGATATGAGTTGAAGTCAACTCAACGACAACAGGTTTATTTTTGTTTGTTTTTTTAAAATAATTAGAATGCTAACGATAAAATTATACAATGTTATTTCAAAATTCATGTGTCCTACTAAATTAAATTATGACTGGCATTAATAGCAAGGGGTTAATAGAATACAATAGAATACAAATGGTGGAAACAATTATAAAACTTAAGGCAAGAAAACAGCTAGTAATCCTAAAATTCCATACAAATTATAAACTTGGACGCAGGACCAAGATGGCAGAGTAGTCAGATGGCTTCCTATATCCCTCTTAAAACAAAGGCCTGGAAAAACAAGTGATTTGATTGTATATGAATATCTAGGAGCTCTGAACAAGGCAAAGTTGAAGAATCAGACTGAGTGGCGGGGGGGAGAGGGAGACAGCTCTGAAGAAGCGCGAAGTGCCAGACAGCGGCTGGAGCTGCAGCTCTTCAGCCCCAACTGGCTCCAAGGTATGCAGTGAAGCAGGCAAACAGCTGCGTGCAAGAGCTCGGGAGGCAGTTTTCACATCAAGAGAGATCGGGCAGCAGAGATTCTGCTTGCACACTCTGAACCAGTGAAAAGCAGCTCCCAAGTGGCTAAAGATAAGTACATGCATGCAGCCTTTCACGGGGATTTAAAAAAAAAAAAGCCCATTTGGGAAAAACCTCTCCCCTTTTACCTCCTCCCTCCCGACTCTGCACCAGTCTGGCCTTCTGAAATCTGAGTCCGCTGAGCTGGAAGTAGATCCCAAAAGGCGCCCTGACCCATTCTCCTGGTCTTGGAGAAGGAACAAATAAGCTTTTAGCTCCCCTAAGCCAGGACATCAGGGTTGGCACAGCTTCTTTGCTAGGCACAGGCATAAGGGGTCCACAAACTTTGAGTGCCTTACACCCCTGTATAGACTTGTGGGGACCCATCTAAACGTCATTAGCCCTCACTAGCACAGTACAACAGGGTAAACACCTGAAGTCTAACTTTAACTGTTTCAGCTGTGAAGCGGCAGATGTGTGACCCTAGACACAGCCCTGCCCCTTAAGCGGGCACCTTTATCAATCCGCACCAGGGGCTTGAGGACTGGTGATATCACCTAAAGTGCCTAGTCACCTGCTACAGGGGTCCAAGAAAAAGTGGTGCCCTCGAGTCTTTACAGCCAACAGAGTAGGGTACTCATAGTCCGGCTGCAAAACTCACCTACCTACTCGCCCCAGGGAATAGGTACATACTGTCCTTTCAGACTCTCAGGGGCAGCCATCAACCCCCTGCCTGGCTCAGTGCGTGACCCCTACTGCAGCCAGATACCGGTGCCTACACCAATCACCCATGCCTCTCTAAGACTGTAGGTGAGAGCCTGCACCACACACTTGATGACCAATTGCCTGGACATCTGAGCTGAACCCATATAGGAAAATTTAATGGACTCCTGTGTGCACATACTTAGTTACCGAACTAACTACCTGGTGACAGGATATTAGAGCTTCAAAGGTGCCAACAATCAAACTAGCGCATACGAGCAGCAAATTTGGGAATATCAAAACAAAACAAAACAAGAAGCTAAGACACGCTAGACAAATATAAAATAAAATTATAATAACTTATTGATGGCTCAGAGACAACAGTCAATATCAAATCACATAAAGAGGCAGTCCATGATGGCTTCAGCAAGCTCCCAAAATAAAGAATCAATAAATTCTCTGGAGGAAGAGAATTACTTGGAATTACCAGAGGCAGAATACAAAAGATTAATATACAGAACTCTTCTAGAAATTAGAAAGAAATTCTATAAAACACAGAAACTGCCAAAGAACATACAGACAATGTAGTAGCAGAACTTAAAAAAGTTATTCCAGAACATAATGACAAATTTAATAGCCTGCAAGAATCCATAGAGAGACAGCAATCAGAAATCCAGAAGATTAACAATAAAATTTCAGAATTAGACAACTCAATAGAAAGTCATAAGAGCAGAATTGAGACAGTAGAAGTTAGAATTAGTGACATTGAAGATAAAGCACTTGACATCAACATATTTGAGGAAAAATCAGATAAAAGAATTAAAAAGAATGAAGAAACTATAAGAGTTACATGGGACACTATCAAAAAAAATAACCTTCGAGTGATTGGAGTACCAGAACGGGGAGGATAACAGAAAATACAGAGGAAATTGTTGAAGATTTGTTGACAGAAAACTTCCCTGATATCATGAAGATGAGAAGATATCTATCCAAGATGCTCATCGAACCCCACATAAGGTAGATCCCAAAAGAAAGTCACCGAGACATATTATAATCAAACTTACCAAAACTAAAGATAAAGAGAGAATTTTAAGAGCAGCTAGGGATAAAAGAAAAGTCATCTACATACGAGAGTCAATTAGAGTAAGCTCAGACTACTCAGCAGAAACCATGCAGGCAAGAAGGCAATGGGATGACATATATAAAGTGTTGAAGGAAAACAACTGCCAGCCAAGAATTATATATTCAGCAAAACTGTCTCTCAAATACGATGGTGAAATTAGGGCATTTCCAGATAAAAAGAAGTTTAGGGAATTTGCAAAAACCAAACCAAAATTACAAGAAATACTCAAGGGAGGCCTTCGGATAGATAATCGATAATATCAGATAACAAAGCAAGACTAGAACACAGGACAGAGCAACTAGACATTGACTCAGATAGGGAAGTCAAAAATACATTAAAGCTTAAACATTGAAAATAAGAAAACAGAGATATCAATATATAAAAAAGGACAACATTAAAACAAAAAAAGAGGGACTTGTAAAATGCAGACATTGGTTTTTCATATGGAGGAGAAGTGAAGGCAATATAAAGTAATAAAAGACTGTATAAACTTAGAAAAATAAGAGTAAATATTAAGGTAACCACAAGGGAATCTAACAATCCTACAAATCAAAATAAAAAAGTAGAAAAACATGAAGACCCAGCAAACACAAAATCTACAACAATGAAAAAGATGAAAAAAATACATAAAAGAAAAACTACTCAGCACAGAAAATTAAGGGGAACAAAGAAACTGTGAACAACACACCAAAATAGACATCAGGATGACAGCACTACACTCATACCTATCAATAATTACACTGAATGTAAACGGACTTAATGCACCAATAAAGAGATAGAGAGTGGCAGATTGGATAAAAAAGCATGATCCATCTATATGCTGCCTACAGGAGACGCACCTTAGACTTAAAGACACAAACAGGCTAAAACTCAAAGGATGGAAAAAATATATCAAGCAAACAACACTCAAAAAAGAGCAGGAGTGGCAATATTAATCTCTGACAAAATAGACTTTGAAGTAAAATCCGCTACAAAGGATAAGAAAGGGCACTATATAATGATTAAAGGGTCCACACACCAGGAGGACATTACTATAATAAATATTTACACACCCAACCACAGGGCTCCAAAATACATAAAACAAACCTTAACAGCACTGAAAAGAGAGATAGACAGCTCCACAATAATAGTAGGAGACTTCAACATGCCATTTTCAGTGAAGGACAGAACAGCCAGAAAGAAGCTCAACAAGTATATGGAAGAGCTAAATGCTACAATCAACTAAATTGATCTCATAGACATATACAGAACACTGCACTCAACAGCAGCCAAGTATACTTTCTTTTCCAATGCACATGGAACATTCTCCACAATAGACCACATATTAGACCATAAAGCAAGCCTTAACAAAAATCAAAACATCAAAATATTACAAGCATCTTATATGACCATAAAGCCATACAAGTGGAAATCAACAACACAAAAAGCAAGGGAAAAAAATCAAACACATGGAAACTGAACAACACCTTGCTCAAAAACTACTGGGTTATAGAAGCAATTAAGGATGGAATAAAGAAATTCATAGAATCAAATGAGAATGAACACACATCCTACCAGAACCTTTGGGACACAGCAAAAGCAGTGCTCAGAGGTCAGTTTATAACAATAAAAGCACACATCCAAAAAGAAAAAGGGCCATAATCCAAACATTAACTCTACAACTGGAACAAGTAGAAAGAGAGCAGCAAAAGAAGCCCACAGATGCCAGAAGGAAGGAAATAATACGAATTTGAGCAGAATTAAATGAAATAGAGAATAGAAAAACAATTGAAAGAGTTAACAAGTCCAAAAGCTGGTTCTCTGAAAAGATCAACAAAATTGATAAACCAGTGGCCAAACTGACAAAAGAAAAACAGGAGAGGAAGCAGATAACCTGTATAAGAAATGAAATGGGTGATATCACAACAGACCCAACTGAAATAAAAAGAATCATAACAGATTACTATGAAAAACTGTACTCTGACAAATAAGAAAACCTATAGCAAATGGAAAAATTTCTAGAAACTCACTACCGACCTCAACTAACACAAACAGAGATAGAACAACTAAATAAACCCATAACAAAAGAAGAGACTGAAAAGGTTATTTAAAAACTCCCAATAAAAAAATGCCCAGGACTGGATGGCTTCACTGGAGAATTCTACAAAACTTTCAGAGAAGACATACCCTCACTTCTACTAAAGGTATTTCAGACAATAGAAAAAGATGGAATACTCCCAAACTCATTCTATGAAGCCAGCATAACCCTGGTACCAAAACCAGGTAAAGACACCACAAAAAAAGAAAATTACAGACAAATATCCCTCATGAACATTGATGCAAAAATCCTCAACAAAATTCTATCCAATAGAATTTAGCAACATATCAAAAAATAATTCACCATGATCAAGTGGGATTTATACCAGGTACGCAGGGATGGTTCAACATTAGAAAAATAATCAATTTAATCCATCACATTAATAAAACAAAAGACAAGAACCACATGATCTTATCAATCGATGCAGAAAAGGCATTCAACAAAGTCCAACACCCATTCATGATAAAAACTCTCAATAAAATAGGAATAGAAGGGAAATTTCTCAATATAATTAAGGGTATTTATACAAAGCCAACAGCCAACATCATCCTAAATGGAGAGACTTTGAAAGCATTCCCCTTGAGTACGGGAACCAGACAAGGATGCCCTTTATCACCACTCTTATTCAACATTGTGCTGGAGGTCCTGGCCAGTGCAATTAGGCTAGAAAAAGAAATAAAGGGCACCCAAATTGGTAGGGAAGAAGTCAAAGTATCTCTATTTGCAGATGATAGGATCTTATACACAGAAAACCCCAAAGAATCCACAAGAAAACTACTGGAACTAATAGAAGATTTCAGCAAAGTTTCTGGATACAAGATAAACAAACGAAAATCAGTTGCATTCCTTTACACCAACAAAGAGAACCTTGAAGAGGAAATTACCAAATCAATACCATTTACAATATCCCCCAAGAAGATAAAATACTTAGGAATAAATCTAACCAGAGACGTAAAAGATCCATATAGAGAAAACTACAAGACACTACTTCAAGAAACTAAAAGAAACCTGCATAAGCAGAAAAATATACCTTGCTCATGGATAGGTAGACTCAACATAGTGAAAATGTCAATTCTACCCAAAGCAATCTACAGATACAATGCTATCCCGATCCAAATTCTACCAGCATTTTTTTAATGAGATGGAGAAACAAATCACCAGCTTCATATGGAAAGGGAAGAGGCCGCAAATAAATAAAGCATTACTCAAGAAGAACAAAGTGGGAGGCTTTACACTACCTGATTTTAAGACCTATTATACTGCCCCGGTAGTCAAAACATCCTGGTACTGGTACAACAACAGATACATAGACCAATGGAACAGAGTTGAGAATCCAGATATAAGCTTATCCACCTATGAGCAGACAGTCTCTTTAACAGATGGTGCTGGCATAACTGAATATCCAGCTGCAAAAAACTGAAACAAGACCCATACCTAACACCATGCATGAAAAACTAACTCAAAATGGATCAAAGACTTAAATATAAAATTGACAACGATAAAGATCATGGAAGAAAAACTAGGGACAACACTAGGAGCCCTAATACACGGCATAAACACAATACAAGCCATAAGTAACAATGCACTAGCACCAGAAAAGAAACCAGATAAATGGGAGCTCCTAAAAATCAAGCACTTATGCTCATCAAAAGACTTCACCACAGGTGGGAAAAATGGCACTCTAGGCAGAAGCACCACACCATCCCTCCACGCAAAGATCTGAAAAACTAAGCCAAACAGAGAATACAACAATCCTGAAACCCTAAAACATCAAATGAAGAGATAAAGAACTCAGCCAAGCACCAAATGGAGTGAGAAAACTGACAGAGAACAGAGACTGAGGAGAGATTCATGCCGAGGTCCCCTACCAGCTAATGCAGCACAGATCCGCCATCTTGGACTCCTATCGGACACCAGCAAACAGAGGGTACAAGAAAGCAGCCTCATGGAGTGTCCAGCGGGAGACAAAACAACTGGTAATTTGCAATATACACTTTCCCACCCCCCACATTTCTTCACCCCAACTTGGCCTCCTCTGCTTCCCGCGGCCACAATCTCTTGTCCAAGAAACACCAGCCCGCACTAGCTAGCTCGCTGAGTGCCATTTGTTGGCTACTAGTGTTGCTTTTTTTTCTGTTTCTTTTGATTTCTTCCTTACCTCTCACCACCTCCCCCTCCTTTCGCTCAAATACCTGGCTCTGTGTGCCATCTTTGCTTCTTCCTGAGGGGCTGTGGAGCTCCGTTCAAGTGTGGAGCTGCTGCCCGGTCTGTGCTGCCATGCTGGTGGGATCCCAGGGCTTTTGTTCATTTGTTTGTTTTGAACTGTTTGTTTTCTTTTCCTTTTCTTGAGTTGGGATCCCTTTCTGGCCAGGCAGTGCTGCGTGGCAAGGAGACTTCCCACTCAGCTTGCACAGACATGCAGAGGGTTCCCTGAGGGCATTTCTTTTTTTGTTGGGTTTTTTTTTTTCTGTTTTTTTGGGGGGCCTTTCTTGTTCTTTTTTAAATTTGTTTTGTTTTGTTTTTCCCATTTGTCTTTCTTCATTGCTCAGTTTTTCGTCTCTCTATATCTTCCTTCTCTTTCTGTTCCCTGAATACCTGGCTCGTACAGCTCTACACCCTCTAGCCAGGCTGTACGGTAACATCTGAGAGCGACTTGCCCAGACCTCATAGCTGCACCGGTGCGATCCCTGGGAACTTTGTGGTTCTTCAACCTTTCTGATTTTTATTTATTCATTCTTTTCTTCCTTTTCCCTTTCTGTTTTTTCTCCATTTCATAGTCTCTCATATCTCCACTCCAATGGCAAGATCCTGTAGCATTCTTTTTTGTTTGTTTGTATGTTTTTGGCTCCTGTTCCTCCCTCCTCTCTCCCATATCCATCTTAGCTCCACACATAACAATCTCCCCACTGCATCCTGCCTACCTGCACGATGCGCTTGACATCACACCACAAGGCAGCACAGGCATGGCCTATTGGAACCTGCCCTGCACTGATTACTGACCCACTCTGGTGGCTGTAGTAAGTGCCACAAACAACCCGTCCCAGTAACTCCTCTTCAGCTAGACCTGCCCTGCTGTACCATATCTGAGTGACTGACCCTGCCAATTGGAGAAGGAAGCAAAAACTATTGTGCCCACCGACGAGCAAACAACAAAGAACACACAGTCCGCCTGCTCAGACATAGTCAAATTTAAAAAAAAAGGAGGGGGGGGTGGGATGAAACAAACAAATCTACAATCAATAAACGAGAAAAATAACTATTGAATGCCCTGAAGACAGCAGACAATATCAAAACATTTACAAAAACAGGAGAGGATGGTTCTAGTAGGCTTCCAAAATAAAACACCAGATGACTCTGCTGTGGAAGAAAATGCACTAGAAATACCTGATAGGGAATTCAAATCTCTAATACTCAGAATTCTCCAAGAGCTGAGGCAAAAAACTGACAAACATGAGGAAGAAATAGACAAATTCATGGAAAACATGGACAAAAAATTGGAAGAATTCAGGAAAATAATGCAGGAACAAAATGCCAAAATAAATTCACAAGTAGAAATTATACAAAGAAAACAATTAGAAATCCAAAAGATAAACAACAAGATTTCAGAAATGGATGGTGTCATAGAAGGGCTGAGAAGCAGATTTGAAATGGTGGAAGACAGGATCAGTGGAATTGAAGACAAACACTAGGATACAACTCTGTTTCAGGAAAACTCAGAAAAAAGAACAAGGAAAAATGAAGAGACCCTGAGAGTTATGTGGGATACAATCAAAAGTAAAAATCTGTGAGTGATTGGAATTCCAGAACAGAGGGAGAAAACAGAAAACACAGAGAGGATCATTGAGGAACTGCTGACAGAAAACTTCCCCAATATCATGAAAGATGAAAAGCTGGCCATCCAAAAAGCTCAACAAACCCCATACAGGAGAGACCCCCAAAAAAATCACCAAGGCATATCATAATCACACTCGCCAAAACCAAAGACAAAGAATTCTGCAAGCAGCTTGTGAAAAACAAGAAGTCACATACAGAGGAGAAACAATAAGACTAAGCTCAGATTATTCAGCAGAAACCATGCAGGCAAGAAGGCAATGCGATGACATATATAAAATCTTGAAAGAAAAAAATTGCCATCCAAGAATAATATATCCTGCAAAACTCTCATTCAAATTTTATGGTGAAATTAGGTAATTTCCAGATAAACAGAAATTAAGGGAATATGTAAAAGTCAAACCAAACTTACGAGAATTATTAAGGCGAGTTCTTTGATCTGAGGACAAACAGCTTCAGCTCACAGGCAGAACCTAGGACGCAGGATCATACCAGCCAGATACTAATCTAGGAAATGAACTCTCGAGGACATCCAAAACCAAAAGAAATACAACAGGGAATCAGAGCAGTTAATCAGTAAATGACAACCACATCAAAACAATAAAAGAGGGAATAAACAGCATAGGTATAGAACCTTCTAATGGAGAGGAAGGCAAGGCTATACCAAGTAATGGTAAACTGCTTCAAACTTAGAAAGATAAGGGTAAAATTCATGGCAACCACAAAGAAAATTAACAAACATACTGATAAAAAAAAGAGGAAAAACATAAAGTCTCAGCAAAAACAAAACCTACAAAAATAAAAGAAATTTTAAAAAAATCCACAAACAAAAGTAACTCAGGACAAAGAGAATAAGAAAAAAAAGAAAACTTCAGCACCACAAAGAAAGCACTACAAAATGACATCAACAAACTCACATCTATCAATAATTACAATGAATGTAAATGGACTCAAAGCACCCATAAAGAGACGGAGAGTACAAATTGGTTAAGAAAACAGGATCCATCAATATGCTGTCTACAAGAGACACACCTTAGAAACAAAGATGTGAATTTATTAAAAGTCAAAGGTTGGAAAAAAATATATCAAGCTAACAACTACCAAAAAAGAGCAGGAGTGTCAATTCTAATATCAGATAAAATAGACTTTAAACGAAATCTACCATAAAAAACAAAGACAGGCACTATATAATGACTAAGGGGATGATCTATCATGAATACATAACCATAATAAACAGCTACGCACCCAATGACAGGGCTCCAAAAGACATAAAACAAACTCTAACAACACTGAAAAGAGAAACTGACAGTTCCACAATAATAGTAGGAGACTTCAACACACCACTCTCAGTAAAGGACAGAACAACTAAGAAGAAACTCAGCAAAAAAACGGAAGACCTAAAGGGCACAATCAGCCAACTTGACCTCATAGACATATATAGAACACTCCATCCAACCACTGCAAAGTACACATTCTTTTCCAAAGCACATGGAACGTTCTCCAGAATAAACCACATCTTAGGCCACAGAGCAATCCTCAACAAAATCCAAAACGTTGAGATAATTCCTCTGACCACAATGCCATCAAGGTAGAAATTAACAATAGAAAGAGCAAGGAAAGAAAATCAACTACATGGAAACTGAATAATACCCTGCTTACATATCACTGCGTAATAGAAGAAATCAGAGATGGAATCAAAAAATTCCTAGAATCAAATGAGAATGAAAACACATCATACCAAAACCTTTGGGACACAGCAAAGGCAGTCCTCAGAGGACAATTTATAGCAATAGATGCACATATCAAAAAAGAAGAAAGGGACAAAATCAAAACATTAACTACACAACTCAAACAAATAGAAAGAGAACAGCAAAAAAAAGCCCACAACCACCGGAAGAAAGGAAATAGTAAAGATCAGAGCAGAAATAAATGAAATAGAGAACAGAAAAACAATAGAAAGAATCAACAAAACCAAAAGTTGGTTCTTTGAAAGAATCAACAAAATTGACAAACCACTGGCCAGACTGACAAAAGAAAAACAGGAGAGGACACAAATAACCCAAATAAGAAATGAAATGGGGGACATTACAACAGACCCAACTGAAATAAAAAGGATTATGACAGAATATTATGAAAAACTATACTCCAACAAATTTGAAAACCTAGAGGAAATGGATAAATTTCTAGAAACACACGGCCTACCCAAACTACAACAAAGCGATGTTAAAAATCTGAACAGACCCATAACAAGAGAAGAGATTGAAAAGATAATTTAAAAAAAAAAAAAAAAAACTCCCAAGCAAAAAAAGCCCCGGCCCAGATGGCTTCACTGGAGAATTTTACAAAACATTTAGAGAAGAGCTTTTTCCAGTACTACTCAAGCTACTTCAGAGCATAGAAGAGGAAGCAACGCTTCCAAATTCATTCTATGAAGCCAGCATAATGCTGATACCAAAACCAGGCAAGGACGTCACAAAAAAAGAAAATTACAGACCAATATCTCTCATGAACATAGAGGCAAAAATTTTGAACAAAATTCTAGCCAATAGAATTCAGCATCATATCAAAAAAATAATACACCACGACCGAGTAGGTTTCATACCAGGTATGCAAGGATGGTTCAACATTAGAAAATCAATCAGTGTAATCCACCACATAAATAAAAGGAAAGAAAAGAACCACATGATCATCTCAATTGATGCAGAAAAGGCATTTGACAAAGTCCAACACCCATTCCTGATAAAAACTCTCAATAAAATAGGTAGAGAAGGGAAATTTCTCAACATAATAAACGGCACCTATGCAAAACCAATGG
Source organism: Dugong dugon (assembly GCA_030035585.1). Classification (NCBI taxonomy): domain Eukaryota; kingdom Metazoa; phylum Chordata; class Mammalia; order Sirenia; family Dugongidae; genus Dugong; species Dugong dugon. The sequence continues at coordinate 163,500,005 of CM057462.1, forward strand.
CCAACATCACTCTTAATGGAGAGAGGCTGAAAACATTCCCCTTGAGAAGAGGAAGAAGACAAGAATGCCCTTTATCACCACTCCTATTTAACATTGTGCTGGAAGTTCTAGCTAGAGCAATAAGGCAAGGAAAAGAAATAAAGGGCATCCAAATTGGTAATGAAGAAGTTAAACTGTCCCCATTTGCAGATGATATGATACTATACACACAAAACCCTAAAGACTCCACGGGAAATCTACTGGAACTAATAGAAAGATTCAGCAGAGTAGCAGGATACAAGATAAACATTCAAAAATCAGTTGGATTCCTATACACCGATAAGGAAAACGATGAAATGGAAATCAGGAAAACAATATCATTTTCAATAGCCCCTAAAAAGATAAAATACTTAGGAATGAATCTGACCAGGATGTAAAAGACCTATACTAAGAAAACTACAAAACACTACTGCATGAAACCCAAAGGGATCTACATAAATGGAAAAACATACCATGCTCATGGATAGGTAGACTCAACATTGTGAAAATGACAATTCTACCCAAAGCAATTTACAAATACAATGCAATCCTGTTCCAAATACCAAGAACATTCTTCAAAGAGATGGAAAAACTAATCGTTAACTTTATATGGAAAGAGAAGAAGCCCGAATAAGTAAAGCACTACTGAAGAAGAGGAAAAAAGTTGGAGGACTCACACTACCTGACTTCAGAGTCTACTATACAGCTACAGTAGTCAAAACAGGCTGGTACTGGTACAACAACAGATGCACTGACCAATGGAACAGAACTGAGAACCCAGATGTAAATCCATCCACCTACGGTCACCTGATCTTTGACAAGGGCCCAAAGTCCATGAAATGGGGAAAAGACAGTCTTTTTAACAAATGGTGCTGGCAAAACTGGATATCCATCTGCAGAAAAATGAAACAGGACCCATACCTCACACTGTATACAAAAACTACTTCAAAATGGATCAAAGACATGAATATAAACCCTAAAACTATAAAGTTCATAGAAGAAAAAATACAAGCAACACTTCAGGTGTTAATACCCGGCATTAACAGGAGAGGTTGTGGAGAGACTGGAATACTTATACACTGTTGATGGGAATGTAAAGTGATACAACAACTTTGGGTATCGATTTGGCACTTCCTTAAAAATCTAGAAGTAGAAGTACCATATGATCCAGCTATCCAGCTCCTTGGAATACATCCTAGAGAAATAAGAGCTGTCACACGAATAGATATATGCACACCCATGTTCATTGCAGCATGGTTCGCAATAGCAAAAAGATTGAAACAACCTAGATGCCCATCAACGGATGAATGGATAAACAAAGTATGGTATATCCACACAATGGAATATTATGCAACGATAATGAACAGCGATGAAGGTGTAAAACATCGTATAACATGGTGGAAGCTGGAACTTATTATGCTGAGTGAATTTAGTCAGTCACAGAAGGGCAAATACTGTATAAAACCACTATTATAAGAACTCAAGAAAAAGTTTAAACACAGTAGAAAACATTCTTTGATGGTTATGCGGATGGGGAGGGAGGATGAGGGTTATTCACTAACGAGATTGTAGGTAAGAATCATCTCAGGTGAAGGGAAGGACAGCACACACTACAGGGGAACCCAGCACAACTGGACTAAACCAAAGCTAAGTTTCCGGAATACAATCCAATACTTTGAGAGACAGAGTAGCAGGGGTAGGGGTCTGGGGACCATGGTTTCAGGGGACATCTAGGTCAATTGGCATAACAAAGTTCATTAAGAAAATGTTCTGCATCCTACTTTGGTGAGTGGCATCTGGGGTCTTAAAAGCTTGCAAGCGGCCATCTAAGATGCATCAATTGGTCCCAACCACCCAGAGTAAAGGAGAACGAAGAACACCAAAGACACAAGAAAAGTATGAGCCCAAGAGACAGAATGGGCCACAGAAAGCAGAGACTTCATCAGCCTGAGACCAGAAGACCTAGAAGGTGCCTGGCTACCACCAATGACTTATCTGACAGGGAACACAACAGAGAGTCCCTGATGGAGCAGCAGAAAGATGGGGTACAGAATTCAAATTCTAGTAAGAAGACCAGACTTAATGGTCTGGCTGAGACTGGAGGTACCCCAGAAAGCATGGCTCCCGGACTCTCTATCAGCCCAGAACTAAAACAATTTCAGAGGCCAACTCTTCAGACAGGGATTGGACTGGACTGTGGGACATAAAATGATACTCGTGAAGAGTGTGCTTCTTATCTCAAGTAGATACAAGAGACCAAAGGGGCAGCTTCTGTCCAGAGGTGAGATGGGAAGGCAGAGAGGGTTAGGAGCTGGTTGGATGGTCATGGGGAATCGGGGGTAGAAAGGAGGAGCGTGCTGTCGCAGAATGGGGTGAGCAATTAGGGTCACATAACAATGTATGTATAAAATTTTGTATGGGAGACTAACTTGAAATGTAAACTTCATTTAACTAAAACAATAAAAAAACAAGTTATAAACTTGGATTAAACAAAAATAACTGTAACAGTCAGAAGGTGGCACTACAGACCAGTTAAATCATTAAAACCATCAAAATACAACTGAAAATTAGGATCCTGATGATTAAGAGAAATTCAAAAATTGTTAAAGCCCTCATTTAAGCAACTTATTTCAAAGGTAACAATTGGCATGATATAATCACCAAAAACACCAGGATATAATTCTGCAATCATACATAACAGCTAACAGTACCAAGATACCAAAAATAACAAAGAAAAAACCAAACAGTCCAAATTTTACTGCAGGCTGCATAGGCAGTTTCAGATCAGGTCTGGAGATCTTGGGAAAGCAGTTTACCGAGCTGTCATCTGCTTCTCTTCCTAGTGATTGCTGAATTTTAATTTCAGTCATTCATGAGGCTCAACATTCCATTCGGGAGTCAGGGCTTTCTTCAGTTGGGATAAATAAATCCAAGTCTTAACTCCCTGTAATTTGGCAGCACAAGAATTTGTAAATAAGACTAAGTAAAATCCCTTCTATCGAGGTTCAAGGAAATATTTTAGTTGATGTCTTTTCCAATAAACATAATCTCCCAGTAAAAGGGATGGGGCCATCAACCCTTCAGTCCCTCTATTGTCAAAAGCCTCCTTAAGCAATTTGACATGTTCTTTAGCATAATTAATCAATGATTGGCAATACCTTAATAGAGTGGCTTGCATTAAATTTGAACTTGCAATGACTGCTGAATAAGGTAAGTTCATTGGTTGACCTGTTAAGATCTCATAAAGAGTTAATTATGTGGGTCAAAAGGAGTGCCCCTTAGGTTCATTAACACTAATGGGAGGGCCTGCAGCCAGGACAATTCCATCATAGATGGGGTTAGCTTCACCAATTGAGTTCTTATGATTCCATTGGTCCTTTCCACTAGGCCAAAAGACTGGGGGCGATAAGGACAATGGAGTCTCTGAAAAATGGGAAAAATACAACAGACGGCCTTTATTACTTGTCCCATAAAGTGGGTTCCTCTGTCACTGTAAAGGATGGCTATATCTTCCCATGTGGAAATGATATTTTCTAATAGCTTTTTAGCTACAAAAGCAGCCGTGGCCTTGTGGCAGGGAAAAGCCTCAACCCAGTGTAAGTACCTCCAAATCATAACTAAAATAAATGTATAACCATTAGTAGGTGTCAGCTGAACAAAATCTATCTGCCACTTGAGCATTGGTCCAGTGGGTGAGGGATATTTCCCAGTCCAGGGCTGGTAAGGTTTACCTGGATTAAACTGAGCAGACAGAACATTGTCTGAACACTCGGTACGCAGTTTTCCAAAAATGTCCCCAAAAACATTTTTGTAAACTGCCTATTGTTTTGTCTCAGCCCAAATATTCTTTCATATGGGACGTAGTTGCTAGAGGAATATGCAAATCCTTAGGAACAACAGGTTTGGCATTGGGCCCTTCCCATAAGGAAGATTCTTTGTTAAAGTCACAGCTTTCTCTTTCCCATTGCTCCATCTCAGATTCAGGAGCCTCTGTTTTATGGTAAGCCAGATCATGCTAGACTGTGGTGTTCCATCTAGGGTCTTCAATTACTAAAGCTTTGCCCATGCTTTGGGGTTTGTCATGACAAAGGTGACATTTACCATGGATAGAGGGGTAATCAGGGCAATGCTTTTAAGAGAGGTGATAAAGATCTGTGCTAGAAGCCTTCATCATCATACAGGATATCCTACCCCTTTTGAGAGAGGCACAGTTAAAAGAAAATATGTGATAAGCATCAGCCAAGAAGTTTCCCCAAAAATGTTTTTCCAAAAAGGCAATTATATCATCACCTGGTGTGCTCTCCATGTCAGTTAAACAAACCTGAAGTGAGGGAACACGCAAACAGGCGAGTAAAACAGGCCTGTTACCAGGGACCATCCATAAATGCATAACGAAGTCTCGATAACATTCCATGTATGCCCAATCTTTAATCTCTTCTTCAGAGGCTAGTTGCTGATATTTGCTAAGAGTTTTGAAAAGGTCAGAAAAATCAGGAAAAATTTAAAGGCTTGGACTCAGCTTAGCCAGACCGAACTTAACATGGCTCTGTGTTTGAGAAGTTAGAGTTTGACAGTTTCAAAGAATATAATTCTTTTACTCCTTCCTTTTCATCCTGGCCATAACAGGGACTGTCACAAGTGAATTGAGATGCAGCCCTTTTGGTGGCCATATCAACTAAAGCATTTTCTTTAATTTTGTCGATTTGGGGAATGTTTTTATGTTGATGGGACTGAATTTTAATCACCATGATCTCAGAGAGGACCAAGAGAGCTTCCAGGAGGTCTGCCACCAGGGATCCATTTTTAATTTGGCTTCCAGATGATGTCAGAAACCCCCTTTGTTTCCATAGCATCCCTAAATCAGAAACAATTTCAAAGTAATACCTCGAATCCATGTATATGGTTACTGATTTTCCAGACGCAATTTTGCAAGCCCTGGTGAGTGTAATCAATTCAGTTTATTGAGCTGAAGTAACATCTGGTAGTGAGTTGCTTTCCAGGATCTCAGTAGATGTGGTAATGTCATATCCACCTTAATAACGAGAACTAGAGGAATCTGGTTTTAAATATGACCCGCCAACACAAAGAATCAAATCAGAATTGGAGAGGGGAGTTTCCTGCAAGTCTTGTCTTGGAGTAATTGATCTGTTAAATCCAGGCAATTATAAGGGACAGTTTCAAAATCATCAGGTATAGGCAACAGGGTAGCTGGATTTAAAAAGTTAATGGTGTGCAACCCAATGTTGGATGCAGCTAAAAGCAAGCCTTCCTAGGAGGTTACCCTGTTGGCTAACAAATGTTGGGTTAGGGAAGGATTTAAGACTGTGGTCACAGCATGGGGAACATACACATTAAAAATTTTCTGAGTACACTATTGACTGCGGCTTCCACAGCTGGCTGTGGCATCAACTGCTGCAAGGTGTGGGCGATATCACCTGGCTACTGTGTCTAATTGTAAGCTATAGTATCACACAGGTTGCTGCTGCCTCCATGTGTCTGGGTGAGGACCTCCAAAGCATTTCCAGCTGTTTCCGGGACATACAATGAAAAATCCAGTTTATAATTGGGAAATCCTAAAGCTGGGCTGGTAAGAAGTGACTCCTTTAACTTAGAAACAGCTTGGAAGCTCTCTTCAGACAACTGAAATGGGTCAGGTTCAGGTCCCTTTAAAAACTGATAAAGTGGCTGGGCTATTAGGGAAAAATTAGGAATCTAGGCATGACAGTAGCCACAAAGCCCTAAGAATCTTCTCAGCTGCTTCTTAGTGGTAGGGATAGAGAAAGCCAGAATTACATCCTTTCTTTTTGGGTCTATGGAAATTCCTGTTGCTGAGATAATATGCCCAAAATATTTTACTGACGGTAAAGCCAGTTGTAATTTTTATTTGGACACTTTATGCTCTCTAGTGGCCAAATGCTGTAATAACAGAATACTATATTTTAAACATGCATCTAATGAGAGGGAACAGACTAACAAATCTTCAACGTGTTGGAGCTGAGTGGAGCCATTGACAAATTGTAAAGACTATAAATTGGCATGAAAAACATGGGAAAAGTAAGCAGAACTTTCAGTATACCTCTGGGGCATAAGTGTCCAGGTAAATTGTAGATTATCCCACACAAAAGCAAATAGATATTGGCTCTCTGAGTGAACCAGGACACTGAAAAATGTGCTGCATAAATCTATTATGGTATAACAATAGTTTCAGAAGGAATATTAGATAAAAGTAGATGGGGATTAGGCACTAAGGGAAGTGAGAGATAACTATGTGGTTTATGCCTCATAAGTCTTGCACAAAACACCATCTTCAATTCCCAGATTTCTTCACAGGAAAAATAGGAGTATTACATGGACTGGTGTAAGGAATAATGAGTCCTCTTTTTAAGAAATCTTGTATTATTAGGGCTAGTCCTCCCCTTGCTTCCTTCTTTATAAAGTATTGTGAAACCCTAGTCAAAGGCTTAGAATGATCTATTTGAATTTTGATAGGTTCAGCTGACAAAACTTGACTAACATCTGTGGAAGACATGGTCCATAATGTTTCTGGGAGTTCAGTAAGGCAACCTGAAGCAAAGGGGCACCCAGCATCCTGCTGAGGGTCAGCCAAGCCTCCTGTAGAGAAAGGCAGCTCTTCTACCTACCTGACACTGGGAACAGGGTCAATGGTCGGGTGAGGGATGTCTTCCTGTAAAGGCATGGTAAGTCCCTGAAAATAACAGAGTTTCTTCACCATCCATAGTTTCTCTCATCCCAGGATGAGAAGCATTAGGTATTTCTAAAAATATTTCTCCCTGTTCATAAATTGTAGATGATAGTTCCATATAGATAAAAAGGTCCTTACCTGCTAGCTTAACAGGAGTATTTAGACCATTAAAAAGGGATGCATATCTTCTATAGGTCCTAAAGAAACACTGACTGGCTGAGAATGAGTTAGAATTTGCTCCTGATTCATAATTCTTATTATTTTAGACATTTTATTACTCTAGGGTAAGGAATTTTTTCAAACATATGGGATTCAAAACTGACAATGTGACTGCCATATCAATTAAAAACTTACAATTTTCCCTGTTTACTCAGAGAGTAGTTTCTCCCTGTTTATTTAAAGCCACTACTGGAAAAATCCCAATTTGATCACTGGAGCCCCGTCAAGCTGATCCTACCAGAGACGAAGCGGGAGGTGGCATGCCCAGTTTATTTTTTAATTTAGCACATTCCTTTTTAAAATGTTCTGGTTTCTTATAATAAAAACACACTGGAGTTCCTGGCTAGTTTCCTCCCCTTTGGGCTCCAGTATTGGATACCTGCACTCCAGGAGTTTGCAACTGCTGAAGCTGCAAGGCCATTAGTTTATTTTGCCTAGGTTTTAGTTCTTTGTTCACAGGCCTGATTTCACTGATCAGTGGTTTGAGCCAATTTGTAAACAGTGTCCAAAAGGTTTCTAAAGGGAGCTGTTTCTCAATCTAAGCAATGGCATTTGAGCAATTTTGAAAGCTCTGGGTTCAAATCATTGAAACAATAGAATTGAAGGCAATCTCAGGATCATCATTATCTAATTTTAACCCCGAGTGTTCAAGGAGTAATTGTTCTAATCCATCTCTAAAATTGTATACAATTTCACCCTTCTCTTGTTTGCAAGCTTGAATTTGGTCCAATCTATTTTTTTGAAATATTCTTTGGATTGCATTACTAAACAGATCATAAATTTTCCAAGCTTCCAGCAACAGGTCTCTAGTAGTTTTTAGTGAGGAAGGAATCACCAAAGTCCTGTCTTCATACCATTCATCCTCAGTCATCCACATTTCGGCTTCGCTTCCCTGGGCCCCAACAACATGTGAATAAATTGATAAATGTCAGGGACTCCTGGCTTATAGGTATAGGTAAGGATTCTGAATTCCTCAGTAAACTTACCTGGATCGTCCCTGGGCTTGGGAAAATCCTTAAGTATGGATCTTAGCTCTGCCTTGCTCCATGGTGTAAAAATTAACTTGTGGAAATTGTCCACTTTGGTCGAGTTGCTTGATTTTAAAAGACAAGCCTCGATATGAGACTTGTTTTTGGCCCTTTTAAGTCCAAAGTCTTGAGTACAATAAGGAAGCTCAACTGGAGTGTTTTCAAAATAAGAAGGGAGAAGTGGAGGTGGAGATGAAGGAGGTAGAGACAGATAAAGGGAGGCATCTTCTGGAGGAGCACGAGGAGAAGTGACAGTGGGAGAAGAATCAGAGGAAGGGAGTGTAACAGCAGGTGTAGGAGCAACTGGAACAATGGAAAGAAGAGGGTCATCTGAAGGTTTAGACTGACATTACAATTTTCCTACCAGTTCACCTTTTCTAGACACTGTATCATGCAGGGAAGCAAAACTATTTCATTCTGTCTTTTAGAGACTTCTTGGTGCCAATCAAGAAAGTCTTGCCATTCACTTCTCCTGATTTTAGAACCGTTAGATTCCAATTGGCTGCACAGGAAAATCAATTTTTTCATTTCAAAAGCACCCCATAAAGGCCACTGGTTTTAAAAACTTCTTTGCATGAGATCATGTCATGTTTCAGGGGTTCCAACAGGGGGACTTGAATATCCTTTGGAATCAGCATTACCCATCTCGCCAAGGAAATGTACATGCAAATCAGAAACGAGGAAGTTTAATGTGTCTCCAAAGGGAAAAAAGAAAAATAGACCAACCCTACTACTTTCTTTCAAAAAAAAATATCCACTAGGTGGTACTTAAATTAATTAGTCACTTTACCAGTTCAAAACAACACATGCCAACAATTATCAAGGTGGCCACACTACAGTCGAGAAAGGAACAGGAAAATAGAGAAAGCAGAGACTGAATAATTCCTCAGAAAACCTCAACACAAAAGAGTGGAGGTTCTTTCTGAGAAGTATTTACCTCCAAATTGCACAGACCAAGGCCCTGGGGAAGTGGAAAAGGCACAAAGGGCCTTCAAATTGGGTGCCAGAAACTCCAGTCCATAATCCTCAGGTCCGCCATGGAGGGGATGTTTTCAGATCCCAGAAGAGCCTCCAAAATTTTGTAGAGAACAAATCCACTCAGTCCTTGAAATAAGCTTAGCAGGATTTAGTCAGTTTAAAAAAAGCACATTTGAATGCAGAGAGACACCAGTTCACATAAGTGAAAACTGATGACTCCAGTGAGAGAGCTTCAAATAGGAACAGATATAGTCCAAAGAACAAAGAAATTATAATTCAATCATTTGATTGGTTAGTTTTTTGTCGAAGTCACAAGAAGGGTGGGTTAGGAGGTGGGGAATGGGCTTCTATTGAATAATTGGGTGCAGAGGTTTACAGTGATTGATTTCAGGGACTAATTACAGAAGTTTTCAATCATAGTCACATATCCTTCAGGAAGGGTCGTAAAAACATCACTAGTGGATGGTAAGCAGTTCTAACCAGATATCTCATGGATTTGTGATAACCATTCAGTACTACTACCTCATTTCTCAGAAAAATCTTGTTAAAACAAACTCTTCTAAGTTGTCTGGAAAACTTTAGATAATGTTATCTCCGAGACACTTTCAAAAAAATTTTTTATTACACCTTGTCATAAAAAAAATATTCCTTATATTGAAGAAGAAGAATAAAGTAGGAGGAACTCCACTACCTGACCTCAGAGCCTACTATACAGCTACGGTAGTCAAAACAGCCTGGTACTTGTACGATGACAGATACATGGACCAGTGGAACAGAATTGAGAACCCAGATGTAAATCCATCCACCTAAGGTCACCTGATCTTCAACAAGGGCCCAAAGTCCATCAAATAGGGGATAAGACAGTCTTTTTAACAAATGGTGCTGGCAAAACTGGATGTCCATCTGCAAAAAAAAAGAAACATGACCCATACTTCACACCATATACAAAAACTAAGTCAAAATGGATCAAAGACCTAAGTATAAAGCCAAAAACTATAAAGTTCATGGAAGAATACATAGGATCAATGCTAGAGACCCTAATACATGGCATTAACAGGATTCAAACCATAACCAACAACACACAAACTCCAGGAGATAAACTAGATAACTGAGATCTTCTAAAAATTAAACACTTATGCTCTTCAAAAGATTTCGCCAAAAGAGTGAAAAGAGAACCTACAGACTGGGAAAAAATTTTTGGACATTACAAGTCAGACAAAGGTCAATCCCTATAATCTACAAGAAAATTCAACATCTTTACAACAAAAAGAAAAATAATACAATTTAAAAATGAGCAAAGGAAATGAGCAGACACTTCACCAAAGAAGACATTCAAGCAGCCAACAGTCACATGAGGAAATGCTCAAGATCACTAGCCATTAAAGAAATGCAAATCAAAACCACAATGAGATACTATCTCACACTGGCGTTACTGGCACAAATCAAAAAAAACTGGAAATAACAAATGTTGGAGAGACTGCAGGGAGATCAGAACTCTTATGCCCTACTAGTGGGAATGTAAAATGATACAACCATTTGGAAAATGATATGGCACTCCCTTAGAAAGCTAGAAATAGAAATACCATACAATCCAGCAATCCCACTCCTAGGAATATATCCTAGAGAAATAAGAGCTGTCACACCCACGGATATATGCACACCCATGCTCACTGCAGCAATGTTCACAATAGCAAAAGATGGAAACAACCTAGATTCCTATCAACAGATGAATGGATAAACAAACTATGGTGCATACACACAATGGAGTATTACACACGATAAAGAACAATGATGAATCTGCAGAGCATCTCATAACATGGATGAATCTGGAGGACATTATGCTGAGTGAAATAAGTCAATCACAAAAGGACAAATATATGAGACCACTACTGTAAAAACTCATGAAAAGGTTTACACACAAAAAGAAACAAGCTTTGATGGTTACGAGGGATGGGAGGGGTGGGGGGGGGAACACTAAAGAGACAATAGATAAGTGGTAACTTTGGTGAAGGGTAAGACAGTACATAGTACTGGGTAAGCCAGCACAACTTGTACAAGGAAAGGTGATGGAAGCTCAGTAGACACATTCAAACTCCCTGAGGGACCGAATTTCTGGGCATAGGGCTGGGGGGATCATGGTCTTGGGGAACATCTAGCTCAATTGGTATAACATAGTTTATAAAGAAACTGTTCTACATTCTACTTTGGTGAGTAGAGCCTGGGGTCTTAAAAGCCTGTGAGCTGGTCTCACTCCTTCAGGAGCAAAGGAGAATGAAGATAGCAAGATACAAGGGAAAGATTAGTCCAAAAGACTAGTGGACAACAACTACCATGGCCTCCATCAGACTGAGTCCAGTACAACTAGATGGTGCCTGGCTACCACCACTGACTGCTCTGACAGGGATTACAACAGAGGGTCCTGGGCAGAGCTGGAGAAAAATGTAGAACAAAACTATAGCTCACTAAAAAAGACCATATTACTGGCCTGACAGAGACTGGAGAAACCCCAAGAGTATGGCCCCCAGACACCCTTTTAGCTCAGTAATGAAGTCACTCCTGAGGTTCACCCTTCAGCCAAAGATTAGACAGCCATATAAAACAAAACGAGACTAATAGGGCACAACACCCCAGGGACAAGGACCAGAAGGCAGGAGGGGACAGGAAAGCTGTAATAGGGAACCCAAGGTCAAGAAGGAAGAGTGTTGACATGTCGTGGGGTTGTTAACCAATGTCATGAAACAATATGTGTATTAACTGTGTAATGAGAAACTATTTTTTCTGTAAACCTCCATCTAAAGTACAATAAAAAATAATAATACTAACCTGCAATATGCAGATGACACAACCTTGCTTCCTGAAAGCGAAGAGGACTTGAAGCACTTACTGATGAAGATCAAAGACCACAGCTTTCAGTAAGGATTACACCTCAACATAAAAGCAACAAAAATCCTCACAACTGGACCAATAAGCAACATCATGATAAGTGGAGAAAAAGACTGAAGTTGTCAAGGATTTCATTTTACTTGGATCCACAATCAGCACTCATGGAAGCAGCAGTCAAAAAGTCAAATGACTCATTGCATTGGGCAAATCTACTGCAAAAGACCTCTTTAAACTATTGAAAAGCAAAGATATCACCTTGAAGACTAATGTGTGCCTGACCCAAGTCATGGTATTTTGAATCATCTCATATACATGTGAAAGTTGGACAATGAATAAGGAAGACCGAAGAAGAATTGACACCTTTGAATTGTGGTGTTGGTGAAGAATATTGAATATACCATGGAATGACAAAAGAACGAACAAATCTGTCTTGGAAGTACAACCAGAATGCTCCTTAGAAGCAAGAATGGCAGGTCTATGTCTTACATACTTTGGACATGTTATCAGGAAGGATCAGTCCCTGGAGAAGGACATCATGCTTGGTAAGGTAGACAGCCAGTAAAAAAGAGAAAGACCCTCAACAAAATGGATGGACACAGTGGCTGCAACAATGGGCTCAAGCGTAGCAATGATTGTGAGGATGACTCAAGACGTGGCAGTATTTCATTCTGTTGTACATAGGGTCAGTATGAGTCGAAACTGACTTGACAGTGCCTGTCTTAGTCATCTAGTGCTGCTATAACAGAAATACCACAAGTGGATAGCTTCAACTAAGAGAGGTTTATTCTCTCATAGTCCAGTAGGCTACAAGTCCAAATTCAGGGCATCAGCTCCAGGGGAATGCTTTCTCTGTGGGCTCTGGAGGAAGGTTCGTGTCATCAGTCTTCCCTTGGTCTGGGAGCATCTCAGCTCAAGAACCTCAGGTCCAAAGGATGCACTCTGCTGCTGGCACTGCTTTCTTGTTGGTGTGAGGTTCCCCCGTGTCTCTGCTTGCTTCTTTCTTTTATATCTCAAAAGAGATTGGATTAGGAGACTATCTAATCTTGTAAACCTCATCACATATAACCTCATCATAGTGATAGTTTACAACACATAAGGAAATCACATCAGATTTACAAAATGGTACACAGTCATACAATACTGGGAATCATGACCCAGGCAAGTTGGCAGATATTTTTGGAGGACACAATTCAATCCATGACAGCACCTAAAAACAGCAATATATGAACATGAATGTCTTTCTATTTTGATTTTTTTATTTCTTTCAAATATATTCTTAGTTTTTAGGGTAAAAATCTTTCATTCTTTTGTTAAACCTATTCCTAAGTATTTTATTCTCTTCATGCTATTGTAAATGGAATTGTTCACTTAATTTATTTTTGGATTATTTGTTGCAAGTGTATAGAAGTACAACTGATTTGTGTATATTGATCTTGTATGCTGCAACCTTGATTAATGTGTTTATTAGTTCTAGTAGTTTTTTAGGGGATTCCTTGGGATTTTTATACACAAGATCCAAGATCATATCATCTGCAAATAGAGACGTGCCTGAAGCTGGGTTCTCTAAAGAAGCATATATATATAGATATATATATATAGAGAGAGAGAGAGAGAGATTTATCCCAAGGAAATGGCTCATGCAGTTGAAGAGGCTAGCAAGTCCCAAGACCATGGGTCAGGCATCAGGCAAGAGATCTCCTGGCTCACATAGCTTCAGGGGCTGACAAACCCAAGATCGGCAGGTCAGATGACAGTCTGCTAGCTCATAGGCTGCAGATGTTGAGGAATCCAAGATCAGTAGGTAAGACAGAAGGCTGCTCGCTCACAGGCTGTTGAGGCTTATGAATCCCAAGACTGGCAGGCAATAAGGCAAGCTGCTGGCTCAAGTCCCAAGAACTGGAGGTCAGATGATGATGAGCTGGATGCAGGATCCAGAGCAAGCAAAAGCTTTACCAGAACATCCATATATATTGGATGCAGGCCACACCCCTAAGGAAACTCCCCTTACAGATTATTGGCTGATTACATCAAATCACATCTTGGAGGTGATTACATTATATCACAAAATGGAGGAGAACTATATCATTACATAACTGCCAAACTACATCATTATATAACTGCCAAACCACTGAGAACCATGGTCCAGCCAAGTTGACACACAACTTTAACCATCACAAGATGGTCTTATTTCTTGCTTTCCAATCTGAATGCCTTTTATTTATTTTTCTTGCCTAACTTCTCTGGTTAGAACCTCCAATACAATGTTGACTCCATGTATTTTTATGTCAGTGATGGAGGGTATAAAATTATTATCATATTTAGATTTCATTGAATACACTTAAAGCATATTTTTATTTAAAAATCACTATTTATAGTACCTGAGAAATTATGTCCTTTGCAACTACTGACACTTATGATGAAAAATTATAAATGTCAACTTATGTGAGGAAGTGCATAAGTTTTTTTCATTTTTTGGTTTCGTTTTTTTTTCTTCAAATTCTTTTAGAGTGTGGGTGAACAATGAAGTTTGAAATTTACTGGTTTAGATTTGTGCTCATCATCCTGTTGACTGATTTCTATTTCTAAAATAATATGTAATTTATATAGAGCTATCACTTTTATGAATTCCATCTTTTACCTGCTTTCCATCATGTAAATATCAGTTAATATCCATTGCTTTTTTTGTACTCCCACTGTTCTGGTAAAGCTTAATTCTATCACACTTTTACATGATTATTTGTTTATGTGTCTCTTTTCTCATTAGTGTATAAGATACTTAAGGGTAGAATGTTGTCATGCTATTTCTGCATTCTAGTTCCAACCATAGTGCCTAGACACATATTTTTTATTGAGTTGCTCAATAAATGCTTGTGAAATGAACTAATGGAAGATGATTACATTGAAATGTGAACTAGAGCTTTCATTATTAAACCAACACAAGCAACTTCTCCAGTCCACCACTCAAAAGTATTAAACACTTATTTATTTGCAAAGCTTAGTACAGCTATTAGCACTTGGGCTGTACTAAGCCTTGCAAATAAATAATAAAATGCTCATCCTTGCCATCATTTCTGGAGTTTCTCTCCTTTTCCCATCATTGATGGAGATGCTCAGAATTCCTGTCCCCTCCCTGCTCATGCCAAATTTCTGCCTGCTTTCTCCTACAGGCTGTGCCTCTCTTTCCACTTTCCTCCTCTCCTTCCACTGGACATGACTCTGCTCCTTTCACCAGTATTCCATGAGTCCTCCTGCCTGCCAGATGCCAGCATAGCAATGCCTGAGAGGATCCTCCCAGTACCACTGCCAGGAGGGCGATGTGTTCCTGACATCTCAATCCGGACTTGAGACAAGAGAAGAAGAGATGCTATGTTCTATACAACCCACGTAATACATTGGCACTTGGGTTCTGCAGCCAGCATTCAAATTCTGGGACAGAGTTAGCTGTTTATTGGATTAAAAAGCTTTTTGTGGGTGACCTGAGAACATAATCACATTATTTCTGCCACAAAAAAAAAATCCAAAAACTGAACAAATATCTTACAAGTGATGTTTTGTCAACAAACCCATTTGTGATCTGAGAACTGCCTGTAACATATGATCTTTTGAACAACACATAGTTCACTTTAATGTTACTTGTGATGCATGGGAATATGTCCAACTACTGGTTTGGCTCTTTTGTTTTGTGGGGTAGGTAAGAGGTATGGTTCTTCACAAAGCTTACTGGTGATTGCATGAGTTAATAAAAGAGACTAGTTTTTGTTATTCAGGTCTAGGCACTGAAAAAAAAAGTCAGCTGGGCTACAGAAGCTGAATCTCACTACAATATTTATATTTTGTATGCCTGTTGGCTATGCCCAAATTTCATACAATTTATATGCCTCCATTATGACATTTCTAAGGTCTCCTAATAAGCACCACTTCTCCTTTGTGAGTAGAAATAACATAAATTATTAATTGTGTCTGCATTTTTGACATCTAAATCTGACACTGTCAGATTTTTGCCCTGGTTTGGTTGCAGTGAAATATTGCAAAATTACCTAAATCGACTGATTTCTTTCTATCCTGGAAGCATAACTTTGCCCTGAAGAGCTGCTGGGTGTCTCCTTTTCTTGTATTCCAGAGGAAATTTTTTGTTATTCCTGTGTCACGGGCAATGACAAGCAGAATATCCGGGAAACTATGAACCATAGGAAGCTGTGGGGAAGACAGAAGGCATAGCATTTGAGAAAGCAGTTTTAACTAGGGCAGGGGTTGGTACAGAGAAAGTGGGTGTGTTATTAGAACCATAGCTCTGAATGTCAAAGCACTGGCCAACCTAAGTTGGTGGGTCGAAAATAAAAGTAAAAGCATAATTTGGAGTCCGAGACCAAGGTTTTTGTCCAAGGGCTTCAGTCCAAATGAGGGAAAAATCTATGTGTGGAGTCTAAGTAAGTAGACTTAGTGTCCTTAATTCTAGGCAGAGCAGCTGTATACTCTTTCAGTTCAATAAACACAAAAGAGAGGGTGGTTTGCATGTGTAGTCATGGGGAGAACATGGAGGCTGCTCAGACTGGTCATTAGGGAACAGGTAAGGAGCAGAGTCCAGAAAAGCAGAAAGTAACAACTTGGAATTTAGTGCCACACAACAGTATAACCAATATCGTGTCCGTGAGCTTCTTGAGGCTGGGAATTGTGTCTTCTCATCTCTATTATTCCTATGTCTTAAATGGGCCCGACATAGAGCGGGTGGTCTGTGCATGCTGCAGAATGAATAAATAAATGAAGGCTCATAGTAAGATAGAGGTTGCCTGTTCCTAGGATTGGTTGAAGAACCATTTAGTGTGGATGGCTAAGGGCTGCTACGTGTACACAGTTCAGCAGAAAGAGGCAGGGCTCTGCAGATGACTAAGGCTAGAGACGATAGCCCAGGGAGTGGACTGATATTGGTCCGCTAAAGAGTCCTCACTGTTCTAACCACATTCTAACCAACGGTCAGCCATGTGTTGTTAAGATGAAGAGGAAATGGAGTAGGTGAATAAGTTTGTATAAACTAAGAGAATAGTCAAGAAGTGGTGACAAAGCAGGTGGTCTGACCAACGTTGTACTTAACAAGCTTCAATAAGCAACCATTCACAGGGAGTTTAGTTAGAAACTCAAGTTTAGGAAAGTGGACTATTTTAACAGTCTCTGCCTTCGCAGAGCACAAAAGACAATTCCAGGATGTTGAGATGGAGCGTTGGATTTGTTTACCTGGTGGTTAGGATGACCAAAACTCAAAAAAATTCCTGTGTTATTTGAAAATACAAGAGCTTATTAGGGATTCCTTGTTCTGGAAATGACAGGTTAGAGGATAATCTGAAACAAATGTCAGGAACACCCTGGCTCCACAGGCTGTCTGCTGTTTCTCAGGAGTAATTGATTTTAACCACAAAGAGGAAAGATGAAAATTTTAAACTCTTCATAGTGTCACATTTATAGTGCATAAGCATCTAAGTATGACAATAAAAACTTAAGGCGGGTAGGGATTATAGAAGTCATCTCATTTCAACAGATGTGGCAGTGCAGCCTCTGCTTAAATAACTCCCATGCTCGGGAGCTCATTACTCCCTAAAAGTTATTCAGTGCTTCCTCAGATTAATTACTTGAAACAAGGAATTGGACAGCAAAAACAAAAAACAAATAAAAACCAAGTCTCTATGCCAAAATGTACTTGCCTTGATTAAACACGAGGCTGAGGAGACTACTACAATTCAACAACAATTTCACAACATCTGCAAATAGTGCTAAGTACACAGTGGATTCACCAGAAAAACTTGTGGATTTACAGCTAAAGAAAAGAGTTATGAGTAGACACCTAAAAATACTGACATTAATATGGGAGGAAAATTTAACTCCCTAAGGTTTGTCAACAAATATTTCAAATTGTGGTAAAGCAAATTATTTATTTCTCACCTAAGGCCTCTTTAGGCTTGCTGGGTTTCTATCATCTACCTTTAGTTTTTTCGTTGTTGTTGTTTGTTTGTTTCACATTTTATTGTGATTTAGGTGAAAGTTTACAGAGCAAATTAGTTTCTCGTTCAATAATTTATACACAGCTTATTTTGTGACATTTGTTGCAACCCCCTCAGTGTGCCATTGTTCTCTCCCCCCTTCCTCTCTGTGTTCCCTCTTTCCATTCACCCATCTTTCCTGCCCCTACCTGCCTTCTGAACTTTACTTTTGGGCAAATGGTGCACTTTTGGTCTTGTATAGTTGATTGTTCCAAGATGCACATTCCTTTTGGGTATTATTGTTCACTTTATAGGCCTGTCTATTGTTTGGTTATAATGTGATTTCCAGGAGCAGGTTCAGTTCTAAGTTTGAAGGGTGTCTAAGAGCCATATTCTTGGAGGTTCCACCAGCCTCCATCAGATCAATAAGTTAGGTCTTATGTATGAATTTGAATTTTATTCTACATTTTTCTCCCACTTTGTCCAGGACCTACTACTGTGGTCCAGTCAGATCAGTTGGTAATTGTAGTTGGGCACCATCTAATTCTTCTGGTCTCAGGTTAGTAGAGGCTGTCATTCATGTGGTCCATTAGTCCTTTGGACTAATTGTTTCCTTGAATCTTTGGTTTTCTTCACTCTTCTTTGCTCTGGATGGCAAGAGACCAATTGTTGTATCTTAGATAGCCACTCACAAGCTTTTAAGGCTCCAGTTGCTACTCACCAAGGTAGGATGTAGAACGTTATCTTTATGAACTATGTTATGCCAATTGTCCTGGGTGACCCCCGAGGCTATGATGCTAAGTCCTCAAGTTCAGTGATTTAATCCTTCAAGGTGTTTGGTTATGGCTAAGTTTTCATGACTGTGACCCCTATATACACTGTTGTATGCATGAATATGTTTGTGGTACATATAGATATGTATGTGGAACGTCTACTGCCAAACTTATCTCTGTTCATACGTGTACTCTCCTACACCATCCCGCACCTGTTTGGCTTACATATCTACCTATAGATCCACTCAAAACTATTGTTTGTTATTTCTGTTGTTGCAGGATTGTATATGTAATAGTACTTACCAACGTTGCCTATTACTCTTGCACACCTCTCAGTGTCTTCCTTTGTCTTGGTCATTTTGTGCTGAGTTCCCCCATATTGTTTACCATCTTTCCCTTCACCAAAGTTAATATGTGTCTACTATTTAGTTAGTCATTTCCGCTCCTTCTCCGTCCCATTCCCCGTAACCACCAAAGAATGTTTCTCTTTGTATATAAATCTTTTCTTGACTTTTTAAATAGAAGTCTCATACAATATTTGTCCTTTTGTGACTGACTTATTTCAGTCAGAATAATGTCCTCCAGGTTCATCCATGTTGTGAGATGTTTCACCAATTCATTATTCTTTTACATTTCATGATATTCTCCTGTATGTATATACCACATTTTGTTTATCCATTTATCTGTTGATGGGCACTTAGGTTGTTTCCATCTTTTTGCTGTTGTGAATAATACTAATATGAACATGGATCTGCATATGTCTGTTTGGGTCATGGCCCTTTTTTCTCTAGGGTATATACGTAAGAGTGGGATTGCTGGAGCATATGGTATTTCTATCTCTAACTTCTTTTCCACAGTGGTTGTACCAATTCACATTTCTACCAGCAGTGTATGAGAGTTCCAATCTCTCCACAACCTAACCAGCATTTATTTTTTCATCAGTGCCATTATTGCAGAATGAGATGGTATCTCATTGTAGGTTTGATTTTCATCTTTCTAATAGCCCATGATCTTGAACATCTCTTCATGTAATTGTTAGCCATCTGAATGTCTTCTTTGGTGAAATGCCTATTCATATCCTCTGCCCATTTTTTAATCAGATTGTTTGTCTTTTGTTTTGATGTGTTGAAGTTTTCTAGAAATTTTAGAGATTAGCCCCTTGTCTGATATGTCATTGCCAAAAAGTTTTTCCCAGTCTGTAGGCTCTCTTTTTACTCTTTTGAAGAAGTCTTTTGATGTGCATCCATATTTAATTTTTAGGAGGTCTCAGTTGTCTAGTTTATCTTCTTCTGTTTGTGCATTTTTAGTTATGTTTGATAGTCTATTTATGCCATAAATTAGGGATACATTTAGTTTTAAAAATTGTTTATTTTTAACTTTAGATCTTTGAGGTGCTGAGATTTGGCTTTTTTTAATGAAAGCTATGTCTGCCTATTAATCACATGTCTTGAATTCTTAGAATAAAGAATAAGAAGTGTGCCTGATTTCGCTTTGCATATTTCAGAGTACTTTAAAAACATATCATTTTGTAATCATTAATGTAAAATTATTATTATCAGTAACACTGTTACAGCTACTTAACCCCTCTATGTGTCAAATCTCTCATCTATAAAATGAAGATAATACTAGTACTATCTCATAAAGTTGTTGTAAGGATTAAATAGATAATACATGTAAAACAATTAGAACAAATCCTGGCACCTGGTAAGTGTTCAATAAGTGTTAAATATTATCGATACTATCTAAGATACTTCACGATTGAAAATTGGAAAAGGTGTGTGACAAGGTTACTTCCTCACACCTTAGTTATTCATTCTGTATGCTGAACAGATAATCTGAAAACCTAGACTATATGAAGTAGAATGTGGTGTCAAGATTGGAGGAAGACTCATTAGCAACCTGAGATGTGCAGATGACACAATCTTGCTTGCCAAAAATGAATATGACTTGAAGCACTTAGTGATGAAGATCAAAGACTACAGCCTTCAGTATGTCTAAATGTGAAGAAAACAAAAATCTTCACAACTGGACCAATAAACAACATCATGATACATGGAGAAAAATTGAAGTTGTCAATAATTTCATTCCACTTGGATCAATGATCAGTGCCCACAGAAACAGCAGTCAAGAAATCAAATAACATATTACTTGGCAAATCTGCTGCAAAAGACCTCTTTAAAGTGTTAAAGAGCAAAAAAACATTACTTTCATGACTAAGGTAAGCCTGACCCAAGCATTGGTCTTTTCAGTTGCCTCATATGCATGTGAAAGCTGGACAATGAAAAAGAAGACAGAAGAAGAATTGATGCATTTGAATTGTGGTATTGGCAAAGAACATTGAGTATACCGTGATCTGTCAGAAGAATGAACAAACCAGTCTTAGAAGAAATACAACCAGAATGCTCCTTAGAAGTGAGGATGGTGTAACGTCAGCTCACGTACTTTGGACATGTCATCAGCACAGACCAATCAATAGAAAAAGACATTGTGCTTGGTAATGTAGAGGGTCAGCAAAAACGAGGGAAATGCTCCGTGAGATGGATTGACACAAAACTGCAAAGCTCAAAACGTGCCAACAATTGTAAGGATGGCATAGGAAGGGGCAATGTTTAGTTCTGTCACCATGAGTCGGCAACTAACAACTTTCACCAAAATCTACTCATTTGAGCCAGGCTGAAAAAACATCCCTGTCTGTGTGCCCATCTCTTCTACAAATGTCCTCTTTAGGTTTGCATCCTGTGCAGCCATTCTGGTCACTTTCCATGTGCCTCCCAACTTTCCCTTCCTTGTTGGAACTGTTTGCACTTGTAGAAGAAACAACTTCTATTTTTAGTACCTCCCACACCCCTGGAGCCACATTCTTGTTACAGTCTCTGATTTAGCTATCTTATCTCTTGAGTGAAAAGTGTATAATCTGCTTTTCTCCAGTCTAAAATATTTTTCTTTTCTATGTTCTGTAGAACTTTGTAAGATCTTAATAATTGTCCTATGAAAAATGGGTTTACGTAGACAAATAGTTTTGGGAAACTCCTGAAAGTAAAGTTTCTTACGTAGAAATATGTTAACATGTACTATAAATTCCCAAGAGGGAGCTTTAGTGTATTCTCTAAACTTACTGGTTAACAAATGCATTTTATTGTTGTTCATTTTCTAGGACTGGTGTTCCACAAAACAATTTTTGAGAAATGCTGGTCCAGAAGAATGTTTCTCAAACTTAACTAACTTATAAGCCATTTTATTGACCTAGATTATTTATACTATAAAATTACACAAATACTTACAATGATAAAATTAGGTATAAACTCCAGCCCTCATACTTATATAACTATAAAACCAAAATCAATTTTCAAATTAAATATAAGTAAAACCAATAAAATTCAAATTGACCATGTTAAGTTAATGTGACAAGTGATACTGTTTTGTTTAAGCAAAATCACCATTGCAGGGTTTATTGATAGCATCTTATTATTAACTTGGTTCTTTTGATTTTGTGCATGGTGGACTTGGATTTTAATCATTATCATATCATTGCCTATAATTTTCTTTTTTAAAAAAAGGAACTCATTTAACCAGAGATTTATTTTTGAGTGGGTCAATCAATTTAAGGGTTTACTCCCAAATAAAATCTTAGAATTTTTAAAAATTCTTTTAAACAAAATGTAATTATTGCATATTGAATTATTTGCAGCTATTGAACTGTAACAAGTTGGTATGACCAAAGACAGAACACAAGCAGAACATTTAAATATTAATACCATATGACTATTATACTCACTTACATGCACAGATTCTTTCAAGTTTGACATTTTTGTACTTCTGTGTCCCATGATGGTGATGACAATTCTCCCAGCACTTTCTTGAACTAGTGCAAAACCTTCATCGATAGATGGCTCTGGGACATTATTTGGACTTTACTTGGCAGTAACATGGTCACAAACAGGCAAACTCAGGCACCAAAACTGACCGGCCATATTCAGCGTTAATATAAAGAGTTATAATCCAGAAAATGTCTATATTAGTTTTTAGAGATTATTACAGAAGTGGAACAGATAATAGGAAGAGACTTAGTTGTTGTTGTTAGTTGCTATCCAGTGAGCTCTGACTCATGGTGATCCCATGTACAACAGAAAAAAATGTTGCCAGGTCCTGTACCATCTTCACCGTCATTGGTATGAAAATATTTATTTTAGAAGTATTTATTTTAAAAGTATTTATTTTGAGTGCCTTCTAACCTAGGGGGCTTATCTTCCAACACTATCAGACAATATTCTACTGTAATTCATAGGCTTTCCATTGGCAAATTTTTGGAAGTAGATCGCCAGAGCTTTCTTCCTAGTCTGTCTTAGTCTGGAAGCTCCACTGAAACCTCACCACCATTGGAGACCCAGCTGGTGTTTGAAATACCGGTGGCATAGCTTTCAGCATTATAGCAACATGCACGCCATCACAGTACAAATGACAGATGGGTGGTGGAAAATAGAGACTAGAAGCTGCTAAAATGTCCATAATGATCTTTGCAGAGTGAGAGGATCAGCAGCCTCTCTTCTCTGCACAGGGATAAAGAGAAACAGCAACAGCATGGCTGAAGTTTCCAGCCTTCCTTTCCCACCCATTTGCTCCCCTGTGCTTCTCTCCCTTTCTCTACAAACAAAACAGGAAAAGGACTGATTGTCAGGTATATTTTGACATTCATTCACACCAGTGTACTACCTCCATTTGCATTTTGAAGCTTTTTCCTCTCCTATTGTGGAAGGAAAAACTTTCTTTCATGGAAAGAAATTCAAATTCTGACTCCCAGGACTGACAAAGTATACTGAATTTGGAGCTGAAGAAGTGATAAAACCCAAAGCCTTCAAGTTGATTCTGACTCATAGCTACCTTATAGGACAAAACAGAAAAGCCAGATAGGGTTTCCAAAGCTGTAATCTTTAGGGAAGCAGACTGCCACATCTTCCTCCCGCAAAACAGCTGGTGGGTTTGAACCGCTGACCTTTCAGTTAGCAGCAGAGCTGTTTAACCATTGTGCCGCCAGGGCTCCTTTTGGAGAAGTGATATAGGTGTGTTTGCTCCTTAAAATTTAAGCTGACTATGTTTATGTTTAGGAATAAGGATCCCTGGTGGTGCAGTGGTTAAAGCACTTGGCTGCTAACCAAAAGGTCAGCTGTTCAAACCCACCAGCCACTCCGAGGGAGAAAGATGTGGCAATCTGCTTTCATAAAGATTTACAGCCTTGGGGCAGTTCTACCCTGTTATATAGGGTCACTATGAGTCGGAATTTCCTCAATAGCATTAGGTTTGTTTTGGTTTGGTTTTATGTTTAGGAATGGTCCTGAAATCTAATCTGTTTTAGCAGTTTCAGGCAGCGTGACCTGGAGAAAGCTGATCCCTGCATTAATCTGCCTCAATATGTCTCTAATCCCTTATTCACAGTGCCCTCTCTAGCCCTTCCTTGTACCTGGGGCTCTCCTCCTGTTTGCCCTTCCCCTTTCTGCTAGGAAGACTTTCCACCCAAGGTGGAAGGAATTACTCTAGGACCCCTCTGCTGTGAGGGGCTGGCATTGAAAAGAAATGAAGGGAACCTCATTTCAAGGAAAGCTTAACTGTTGAAAAGTTATCTGCATGACCTTTGTCTTTCAATACTCGGGTGATAACAAAGATACTAAGAGGCCGACCACCATTCCAACCATCAGTGGCTTGCATGTTGTTATGATGCTGGGAGCAATGCCACTGATATTTCAAATACCAGCAGGGTTATCAATGGTGGGCTTGTTTCAGTGAAGCTTTCAGACTAAGACAGACTATGAAGAAAGGCCTGGAAATCTACTTTTGAAAATTAGCCAATGAAAACCTTATGGATCACAATAGAATATTGTGCAATACAGAGCTGAAGATGAGCCCTCTAGGTTGGAAGGCACCATACAATAGCCACAACAACGGACTCAAACATACTGTGGTGCAGTGAATTACATAATATGACCCTTATAGCCATAGTCTTTGTGACTCCCACAGAATGATTGGGTGGAACTACACAAATAAGGTGTTTGTGGCCCACCAAGGGGATTGGACAACCTGATAATAATGCAAATAAGGTGCATGGAACCCTAATGAGGGGATTGGTCAGTTATGCCATACCCCTATGCTTAAAATGAGCTCATTCCAGGAACCCCAGAAGGCATGGCCCCTGGACTCTCTGTCAACCCAGAACTAAAACCATTCCTGAGGCCAACTCTTCAGACAAAGATTAGACTGGACTATGGGACATAAAATGATACTCATGAAGAGTGTGTTTCTTAGCTCAAGTAGATACATGAGACCAAATGGGCAGCTCCTGTCTAGAGGTGAGATGAGAGAGGGTCAGGAGCTGGTTGAATGGACACAGGAAATCAGGGGTAGAAAGGAGGAATGTGCTGTCATAGTATAGGGAGAGCAATTAAGTTCACATAACAATGCATGTATACATTTTTGTATGAGAGACTAACTTGAATTGTTAACTTTCACTTAAAGTACAACAATAAAATAAAATAAAAAGATTACAACCAAAAAAAATGTAAGCTCATTCCAGAGGCAAGAGGGGGAACTCACTATCATCAGAAGAAGAACCAGAAGCAGAGCACATCCTTTGGACCCAGAGTCCCTGTGCTGAGAAGCTCTTAGACTCAGGAGACAGAGAGAGCTGTAACACCAGAGACAGCACAAGACGACAAGAAGCAGTGGCAAGCACGGCAGAGTCCATTGGCAGAGAGGTGCTGGCAGCAGAACCAGGAGACTGGCACAAGATGGCACAACAGGCTTCCTGGCCCACCAAGCGAGGTGGCTACAACGGGCATGTGGACCCATGGATCAAGAGAGCTGAGTTCCTTCAGGCAGGAGGTTTACTGACAGAGTGGGGTGCCTTCAGCCACTTATTAGTGGAGCTCAAGAGCTTTGTAACACTTGTCCATGCAGTCCCAAGGCCAGGCCAAGGGGCCAAGGAGCTGAGGGGCCGAGAGAGAGGCCTGCCTGAGGACACAGTCAAGAAGCTGTCCTGATGGAAGAACTCTATCCTGAATTGTAACCTGCTACTTCCCTAATAAACCCCATAACAGTGTGTATGGTCTCTGAGTTCTGTGTAGCCATTGCAATGAATTATCGAACCAAGCAGAGAAGTAGAGAGGGCCTTGGGAGGGACAACTGGTATCAGAATTGGTAAAAAGGTTAGAGGGTAGAGGTATGTTTGACCTCTACTTCATAGGAATCGGCCTTGGGTTGACACTGATGGTGATTCTGTCTCCTCCCCCTTATGAAGTTAGACGAGGAAGTTGGTTGCTGCTGTGCCATTTTCACACATACCAATAATCATGAAGATGGCATAGGACAAGGCAGTGTCTCACTGTGTTATACATAAGGTCACCATGAGTCGGAGCCTACTGGATAGCAACTAACAACTAACAGCAAGATGTTGACGATTATAAAACACAGAACATGGTCTCCAGGTCCACACTGATGTTCTTTAGCTATAGAAATGTGGGGCAATGCTAATTTAGCTAAATGGGTGTATGTCTCAAGTGCTTTCTCTGGATAGTAACCCCTCTCCTTCAACTGGATTTCTTGATCTGAAAAACTCTATGTGGCCACTTAAGTAAGGCAGAGAAGGGTTTATGCCTTTTCTTAAAAAGGAGAAAATACGAGCATGGCTATAAACTGGGGTTAAGAGCATTGAACTCAGTTATTTCATACAAAGCATGCTTCTAATCTCTTTCTGTTAATAATGTTCATTGTTTTCCTTCTTGTTTTTATTTTTTCTACTTTTTTCTCATTCATTCAACACACATATATTAAGTACATATTAAGCTCTCTGCTAAGTATTTGAGGGTTTGAAGATGAAAAAGACTGGTCCTTGTCTTCAAGGAACTTCCATTCTAGAGAAGGAGACAGGCAACAAATTGTAAATAGCAAGTAAACCATTAATTACAATATATAATTATTCTTTAACTTGTTCAGGGCCTACTAAGATTCTGGAGTCCCTGACTAAAATGTTGTAAAGATGGGCATTCAGCCTGTATGTTTTTAATAATGAAGATATGTTGTTGTCGTGTGCTGTTGAATCTATTCCAACTCCTAGTGACCCCATGTGACAGACTAGAACTGCCCCATAGAGTTTCCTAGGCTGTAATCTTTATCAGAGCAAATCGCCAGGTCTTTTCTCCTGCAGAGCGTCCAGGGGGTTTGAAACTCCAACCTTTCAGTTAGCTGCCAAGCGCTTAACCATTGCACCACCAGGGCTCCCTCAATGAAAATAGACTTTTATATAATGGCAACCAATCCATCTGTAGACTGCAAGCCCTTTGTGCAGGGGCTATGTCTAGTTGTTCATTTTGTATAGCAGCTAATCCACTAGGAAATGCCTTAAAAGCTAAGTAGTAATGCTCCCCTGCTGCCACCCGGTGCTTTATTTACACTGAGTTAAGTTCAAAATAGTAGATAAAGCAATGAAACATCATTTACCATGCTCAACTGTTAAATGAAATCTCACCACCCCAACACACACAGGCACACACAAATAGATACATATAACACACATATACACCCTTCCTTATCATTCCCATCTCTGCTGGCTCAGAGCAGACATTTATTTATGCTTTGTCTCTTCAGGACTCAGTGGACACTACCACGATAACCAGAAATAAACCTTACCTACCATTTTTCTCAAGAATCATGTTCATGTGTAGTAACTGTTAAATGAATAACTATTTTTTCTGTAAGCCTTCATCTTAAGTGAGAATAACAGCACAGTTGGAAGAGCGTAGTCAATGTCACTGAACTGTGAATGTAGAAATTTTTGAAACGGTGTATCTTTGGCCATCTGTAATTTTCATCAAAAAAAAAGGTTGAGAATTTAGAGGCTTAATACGTTGTGGGGTTGTTAACCAATGTCAGAAAACAACATGTGTACTACTATTTCATGAGAAACTATTTGCTCTGTAAGCTTTCACCTGAAGTACAATAAAATATATATTAAAAAAAAAAAAAAAAAAAAAAAAAAGAATCATGTTCAATTAAAACCAGAGAATGAACTGGTGCGTATATTTTCACTACAGTTAAAAACAAAAAACTAGGGAATGGGGAAAAGTTGCCATTATTGGAAAATCTTTTTCTTCCAGGTGACAAAAATATGTGATACAATAACAAACCCAACTCTGTAGAGTTAAGAGTTGCTGAGATGGGCCATGATTATCAGCCTGTCAGTTAATCAGTCATCAAATGTGTTCTAACACCTACTATATGGCAAGGGGAAACCCTTGTGGTGTAGTGGTTAAGTGCTATAGCTGCTAATCAAGAGGTCAGCAGTTTGAATCCACCAGGCGCTCCTTGGAAACTCTATGGAGCAGTTCTACTCAGTCCTATATAGGGTCGCTGTAGGGTCACTATGAGTCAGAATCACTTGACGGCAACCGATTTTTGTTTTATGTGGCAAGGTCTCTGGGTATCACAAATGGTTTGTGCTTGGCTGCTAATCTAAAGGTCGGCAGTTAGAACTCACCCAGCAGAAGAAAGAAATCAATTCCTTAGCAATGAGATATTTGTTTGGTTGTTTGTTTTTAAAGTAACAGGCATGATTCAAGGCCCTGGAGAATCACTGATAAACAAGAGGAATATATTCTCTGCCATGACAGAAGTTATATTCTAGTGTGGGGAGACTTGAGTAACTCATAAACAAATAAAATAATATCAGCATGAGTAAGGGCTACAAAGTACATAAAATATGAGGATGTGACTAAGGTCCTGCTTCAATTAAGGTAGAATCCCTGGGTGGTGCAAACAATTACCAGGTTCAGCAGCTAACCTAAAGGCTGGCAGGTTGAGTCTACCCAAAGGCACCTCGGAAGAAAGGCCAAGTGATCTACTTCTGAAAAATCAGCCATTGAAAACTCTATGGAGTATAGTTCTACTTTGACACACTTGGGGTCACCATGAGTCAGAGTTGACTCGATGGCAACTAGTTTCAGTTAGGGTGGCCAGGGACAGCCCTACTGAGGAGGTCACATTTGAAATGAGGATGTGATATCAATAATGAGAAAGAGGCAGCCACGCCAAGATCTAGGGAAAGGGCATTTCAGGCAGAAAGGATAGCAAAGGTCTTGAGAGGCAAATGACCATGGCATCTTCAGGGACAGAGGGAAGGTCAGGGTGACCAGAGCAGCATGAGTGGGGGACTACGGGCGAAGGCCACAGGGCAGCAAATGGTTGTTGTTGTTGTTGTTAGGTGCCGACAAGTTGATTCCAACTCATGGCGACCTCACATGACAGAGTAGAACTGCCTCATATGGTTTTCTCGGCTATAACTTTATGGGAGAAGATTGTCAGGTCTTTCTCAGGTCTTGGTAAGGAGTTTGGATTTTATTCTACATGCAAAGGCAAAGCCTCTAGAGGAATGTAAACAAGAAGGTGACACAATTTGCTCTATTTTCTGAATGCCCACTCTGGCTATGTAAAAAGATTACAGGGGAAAAGTGGAAGTCAAAGACCAGTTAAAAGACTATGGCTGTAATCTACGTGGAAAGGGGATGATGGGTTGTCGCAGACAGTGAGATGGTAAGAAGCTGTTAGGTTTGAGATATAATTTTTTATTGTGGTAAATATATACGTAACAAATCATTTGCCATCTCAACATTTTTCACATGTACGATTCAGTGACATTAGTCCCGTTTTTCATGTTGTTCAACCATCACCATTATCCATGTCTAAATTTTCCCATCACCCTTTAACAGAAGCTCAGTGTCCCCTAAGCAGTGAGTCTCCCTTTTCCCCTCCATCCAGCCCAGCCCTGATAATCACTAATAAACTTTGATGACTTGAGATGTATTTTGTAGGTAGAGCCAAGTGATTTATTTAAGGACTAGACATGGAGATGTGACTGAAAGAAAGGTTTCGAAGAGGATTCCCAGATTTTAAGTCTGAGCAACTGGTACCACTTACTGAGGTGAGGGAGGCCGGGGTTGAGGGATATATTTGGGAGGAGTGGAAAATCAATAGCTCTATGTGGCCACATTAGGCTTGAGATATCTGTTGGATTTGCAAATGGAGTAGACAGCTGGAGACTAAATCTGGATCTCAGGGAAGAGGCCCATGTTGGAGACGTGAGAGTCATTAGCATGTAGAGGCACATAAGGCCATGTTTGTTCAGCTTATTCTACTTCATAGAACTCATTGTTATCTAGTCGATTCTGACTCATAGCAACCCTATAGGACAGAGTAGAACTGCCCCATAGAGTTTTCAAAGCTGTACTCTTTATGGAAGCAGACTGCCTCATCTTTCTCCTTTGGAGTGGCTGGTGGGTTCAAACTTCCGACCTTTTGGTTTACAGTCAAGCACTTTAACCACTTAGCTACTAGGGTTTCTTTTCTGTTTCATAGCTCCAGGTAATATTATTACTTAACACCTTCTATTTCAGCTCTCATAAAATCATGTTTCTATTAGCAAGAATGGCAAAGTAAGAGACTGGATAAACTCATTGCCATCAATTATGACTCATAGCGACCCTATAGGACAGATTAGAACTGCCCCATACAGTTTCCAAAGAGTGGCTGGTGGATTCGAACTGCCAACCTTTTGGTTAACAGCTGAATGCTTAACCGCTACACCACCATGGCTCCAAGATATCGGATAAAATAGTACAAATCTGCCATTCTTAAGGAGGAGCAACTCCAGGTACTTGCGTAAGATGACAGACTTGCAAGGGCTCTCCCAACAAACTCATCATTTTATCACTGAAGAATTTGTTGCTCAGAGAGGTAAAGTGACCAGTGATGCCACATACCTGCTATATAAACAGCAAAGCCAGAGCTTAAACCTAAGTGTGTTGGTCTCAGGACAGCCTCCTCTCAGCCATCCCCACAGCTGCCAAGATGATCTGATGATGTTAGAGGTGATGGAACAGAAACAAGGTCAGGTGTGTGTACATTTCACAAATGAATTAAAAAATAAAACTTTGATCTGTGTTTGGGGTTTTCATTCTTTATCATTCAAGGGTGAGTGAGAGCTCTACTACAGCACAGAACAAACAAGACCCAGAGTTTTTTTAAAATAATAATGCCTTCAGGGAGCCAGTCTTCTCATCTCCATCTTCAAAGATCCTGAGCCCCATTTATTTTTCATTCTTGGTCAGTGAAGGCCAAACCAGTACCTGACTCCCTGGTGCCTTGAAGATCTGCATCAGTCCTTTGTGGGTAATGGCAATGAAGCAGTGAGGTGCTGCGCCATGTTCTGCAAATCGCCACTAGAGGGCTGCAGAGACTAGCAATGTCTAGTACAGATGGCCAGCGAAAACCAAACGTGAGACCAGGCCCTCACTGAGGGGTCCAACCATTCCTTCAGGCTGAGGATATTGGAGACTCAGATGTTCCCAAGGTCACCAAATTGGTGAGTGGTAAAGTCACAACTCCATCACAGGCCCTCTGACTTGAAATTTGGTGTGATACAGTGGAGAGTACATGGGTTTTAGAGACAAGAATTCCGTTTTGCTATCTCACTTTATGTATTCGGTCAAATTTCCTACCTTTTCTAAACTGCAGTGTCCTCATTTGTATTATGGGTGATAACTGCTTCTGCCACGCACAACATCGTGCTATGTTGGTAGCTTAGCATGGTTGAGGGGCCTGGCACTTAGTAAACATTCATCAAATGCCCAAGCCTTCACCTCTCGCTACTGAAACCATGGTTCCTTTCTACGGTAGCTCAACCTCCTGAAGCAACTGACAGTAACGAACCCAATAATCCAGTCAGTCTGGTTACAATACTTTGCTGTGTATTTCAGTATACCTAAAAACCAATTGCCATGGAGTTAATTCCAACTCATGGCAATCCCATGTGTTACAGAGTAGAACTGTTCCGTAGAGTTTTCTTGGCTGTAATCTTAACCAAAGCAGATCACCAGCCAGTTCTGCCTCAGCACAACTGGGGGGATTCGAACTGCACAAACCATTTGTGCCACCTAGGTGCTCTTCTACAGATACACTGTTGTTGTTAGGTGCCACTGAGTCAGATTTGACCCATAGCAACCCCATGTACAACAGAACGAAACACTGCCCAGTCCTGCACCATCTTCACAATCATTGCTATGTTTGAACCCTTTGTTGCAGCCACTGTGTCAATCCATCTAGTTGAGGGTCTTCCTCTTTGTTGCTGGCCCTCTACTTTACCAAGCACGATGCCCTTCTCCAGGGACTGATCCCTCCTGAAAACATGTCCAAAGTCTCACCATCCTCACTTCTAAGGGGCATTCTGACCGTACTTCTTCCAAGACAGATTTGTTCATTCTTCTTGCAGTCCATGGTGCATTCAATATTTTTCACCAACACCGTAATTCAAATGCATCAATTCTTCTTCGGTCTTCCTTATTCATTGTTCAGCTTTCACATGAAGATGAGGCAATTGAAAATACCACAGCTTGGGTCAGGGGCACCTTAGTACTCAAAGTGACATCTTTGCTTTTTTAACACTTTAAAGAGGTCTTTTGCAGATTTCCCCAATGTAATGTATCATTTGATTTCTTGACTGCTGCTTCCATGAGCATTGATTGTGGATCCAAGTAAAATGAAATCCTTGACAATTTCACTATTTTCTCCATTTATCATGATGTTGCTTATTGGTACAGTTGTGAGGATTTTTCTTTTCTTTATATTGAGGTGTAATCCACACTGAAGTCTGTAGTCTTTGATCTTCATCAGTAAGTGCTTCAAGTCCTCTTCACTTTCAGCAAGCAAGGTTGTGTCATCTGTATATCGCAGGTCACTAATGAGTCTTCTTCCAACCCTGATATCCATAAAAATTTTAAAAAAAGAAAAACCCGTTGCCATCAAGTTGATTCCAACTCATAACAACTCTATAGGACAGAGTAGCACTGCCCCATAGGGTTTCCAAGGAGCTGCTGGTGGATTTGAACTGCTAACATTTTGGTTAGCAGCCGAGCTCTTAACCACTGCACCACCAGGGCTCCTGTGATGCATACATAAAGGACATTATATATTGCTTTTAAAACACAAACACACACAACAGACAAAACCCTATGAAGTGTATATATCTTTAATTCAGGAAAGAGGGAGGGGAAAGAAAAAAGGCTGAGAAATGACTTTCTTGCCACTGTTGTGGGATTCAGATCCCCAAGATCTCCTTTCATCCACCTCATTCAGTGGATGCTTGCTGTGTGCCTTTAATGGACAAAGGAGCATGCTGGGTATTATGTGAAGACACACACGTGAATCCTGCCCTCAACAATAAGCACTGTTCTGTACCAGACTTTGTCCTTATCACATTATTTATCTCACACAATAGTCCTGTGAGCCGGGCATCATTAGTTTGATTTGAGGGATGAGGAGACCGGAGGCTCAGAGAAGTTAAATAACTTATCCAAGATCTCCCAGAAAATAAGCACTGGAGTTTAAGCCCAGCTCTACCTTAAAATTTCTTTTGCCTTGAGGTGCTTACAATGTAAGAAAGTGAGATAATAGTAAGGGCCACAAAAAGAAGGCTCCTGGGAGTTCTCTGAAGGTAGTGGCTGCTCCTAACTCAGGGAATCAGAGACGGCTTCTGGAGGAAGGAAGCTCACACTAGCCTGATTGGGGAGGTAGGATGAAGAAAGAAGGAATTCCTGACACAGTTAGGTTCACCATTTATTAGTGGCAAACCTCATTTATCAAAACACGGTACATGTGGCGAGAAAGAGAGAGAGGGTGAGAAACACATACTTAGGCTGCTTGAACTCTATAAAAGAATTATTCCTGGAAGGAAGCAGGGTCAAGAGCTGAAATAAAAAATCTGAAGTTGGAGTTGTAACACCAGTATGCCTCACTGCCCACTCACCCAGGAAATTAATTTTATGTTGAGTTGTTCTATTAAAAACCCCTGACTGAAGTGTCTCCACAAGGTAAACAACGGGAAAGGCTCCAGGACCTTCCTAAAGCCGTTAACAGAGCCAGAGGCTGACCTGACCTAATTGGCGGGGGATAGGAGGGAGGTCAGAGAATCCCAGTTCACTTGCCCTCCCCCTGGCCTGACAGACTGCCACTTAAAGATAGCCCAGTGACCAGGTACAGCTGCTGCAAGGCCGCCCCCACCCTAGCCCTCAGAGGCTCTGCCCACCAGCATGGTAGTCATTGGGAGTGTCTTCCACACAGGAGCGTCCAGATGCTCTTCCAAAGGAGTTCTAGAAATAGCCAGGCACCTGAGTGTAACCCAACACAGGAGACATCCTTCCATCTGTTACGCAAGCACACCCCTCCAAGGGGCAGGGGAGAGGAAGTCGTAATTAGAGTCATTCATTCATCCAACAGTACAGAGCCTCCAGCTACAAGCCAAATGTAGTTCTCGACCCAGGCTGCACATTAGAATCACCTGGGAACTTTAAAAAATACCAATGCTGGGGATCCACTCAAAACCAATTAAATAAGAGTATCTGGGAGTGGAGCCCAGGCCTTGGTATTTTTTAAAAGCTCTCTAGGTGATTCTTATGTGGTTGAGAACCATTGCATTAGACATTATATACAACAGAAGTTAGAATCACGGAACAGGCCTCAAGGAGCTCACAGTTCCACAGGGCACTACAGTTTGCAATGATTTTTTTCCTGCAAGTGACCTCACCTGATCTTCACAACCAGCCTGGAACAGAGTTGTTATAGCCCATTTTGCAGATGAGGCAACTGAGGCTCAGAGTATATGATTTTCCCAACATTATGCAGCAGGCAAGCAGCCAAGCTGGCACAGGGATGGGGTTTTCTGATTTCACAACTCCTGCTCTCACCTCAGTGAGTAACATGTAGAGAAACTGGACTTGAGAAGAGAGGCTTAGAGCACATCACAACTGTCCCATGCCAGGGGTCGAGAGTCAAAGGAAGACACTGGGAAGAGGCCTAAGTGGACCTACTTGTCATAAGTAATGTCCACCAACAAGCTGATGTCCATCAGTGTTCCTAAAACTCTGCCTACCTGGACCAACTGCTTGTTTATCTTTCTATTCTTAGTAAGGATTTTTCTAGGCAACAGAGCCTTGTGGCCAGAATAGTAAGTAGAGACTTAAAAGACCACCTTGCCGAACTCAACAGTTGGCCTTGGGATATTTGAACAACCCCTAGGAAGGACACGCTTTATTGAATAGATTCTTAGATTGTGACTAGTAGTGTTAGTACTAGCAGGTCTGTTGATTTGCTGGCTATTAATTAATAGCCACTGGAGGTTAATATAAAGAAAGAGGGAGACAGGTGCACCATGCGGCTGAGCAGTGGGCCAAAACTTGGAGGCTTTCAAATCTAATCCCTTCTAGGTGGCTGTTTAGCCTTATAAAACCTTTGCCTCTTTAGGTTACACATAGAGTTTGCCTACTTTGGAGTGGGACGTAACATTCTCAAGGTGGCCTCCAAGATATTTAGTCTAGTTTCTCACATGCTGGTCCTTTGAGGAAACAGGAATTGTGCTTCCTAACCAGACTCACTATGCCTTTGCTTCCCTCCTCAATAACGTTAGCCTGAGTTCTTCTCCTCCACCACTCCTTTCCCTCACTCCCAGTGTCTCTCACAGAGCAGTTTGACCATTCACCACTTGGGAAACACCAATAAAGCTCAACCCTCCCATTGTGTAGATGAGGAGACTGAGGCCCAAAGAAAGAGAGCCCCGGAGACAGCCTCAGAGAGAGTGGCAGAGCTGGGACAAGGCCAGCCTCCTGGCCCCACCCCAGTGCTCCATCAGGACAGAAACGACCTGGACTGTGAGGAAGTGGCAAATATAGATCCCATTCCCAATGCTAACTACAGCAACTCACAGTTGCCAGACTCATTTTATTGGCTTTCGGTCATGAGTTCAACCTTGGGCCAAATCATGACGTACTCAAAGCTCTAGTCTTATAACCCCTCACCTCTTTTAGCTGAAAAACAAAGAACTTAGATGTGTCACTTATTACTAACACCTCCGTATATGCAAAACCCATATTCATATTTTAAAAAAAAAGAGGACCCACCAGGAGAAGAATTCGAAGAATTAAATCTCAACGATGACATTTTTAGTCTGTGGTATCTGGATTCAGATTTAGGTTGGCTCCTTCAATAACAGTAGCAAAAACAATAACAATAATCCACCTCCTATTGACTGAGCACCCAGTATATCTTGGGTGATGTAAAACATGTTTTTATACATCATTCAATGTCCACCTGAAGTCTTATTTCCTCTGTAAACAGATGAGGAAGCTGGAACTCAGGGTGGGTAATAACTTGCCCAAGTTCACACCAGGTCTTCCACCAGTTCGTTCCAGTTCAAACCCCTGATGAGGATTTGCATTTCCATCCCCAGAAATGCTGAATCAGAATCTACAGTTTAACAAGATCCCCAGGTGATTCTTATGTATAATAAATTTTGAGAACTACTGTACTAGTGGTCCTCAGAATTGGT
Organism: Dugong dugon; assembly: GCA_030035585.1. Classification (NCBI taxonomy): domain Eukaryota; kingdom Metazoa; phylum Chordata; class Mammalia; order Sirenia; family Dugongidae; genus Dugong; species Dugong dugon. Next base: position 163,535,989 of record CM057462.1, read on the forward strand.
CCCCAGCCAGCTATATTGGCATCACCTGGGAACAAGTTAGAAATGCAAATTCTCAGCAGGGGTTCAAACATGAACAAACCAGTTCAAAGCCCTGATTCGCGTAGTTAATAAGTACCTAAACCAAAGAAAAGCCCAAATCCACTACCGTTGAGTTGATTCTAACTCATAGTGACCCTATAGGACAAAGTAGAACTGCCCCATAGTGTTTCCAAGGAACAGCTGGTGGATTTGAACTGCTAACCTTTTGGTTAGCAGCAGGGCTTTTAACCACTGTGCCACCAGGTCTCCAAAGCTCCTAGGTGGCATGAATAGTTAAGTGCTCAGCTACTAACCAAAAGGTTGGCGGTTCGAACCTATTCATAGATGCCTCTGAAGAAAGGCCTGGTGATCTACTTCTGAAAGGTCACAGCCATGAAAACCCTATGGAGGACAGTTATACTCTGACATACCTGGGGTCGCTATGAGTTGGAATCAACTCAGTGGCAAATAGTACTGGCTTTTAAGCCAGGGTCAGGCCTGTCTGCTCAAAAGACTGGGTGTTTGTACCACATACATATACCGCCATCTACTCTACTCCTTCTCCTGGACTGAGGGTCTTACTTGAACAAACAACCAGAAATTGTGGATGTGGCAGGGGCTTCACATAGGTCTAAGATGCACAAGCCAAGACGTACCAGCTCCAAGCATCGAGCATCCTGCAGTCCCCCTGTACCTGCCCCCTATCCCACCCCACCGGGTTTGACCATTCTTCTCCTCAATAGTCACAGACCCTGGAGGCTGTGAGGGAAATGTGCGGTTTGAGCACAGCCTGACCCAGTCCTGGAATGAATGCCTGTGACATTCATCAACTGGTTAATTTCAGAAAGGCATCCATTTGCACCAGCTGCTTAGAAGAAAGAGCTCTCAGCCCTCAGGAGATGACCAGCCAATCACAAGGCAAAGGCAGGGAGTTTTTCTGGTAACCATATTCATCGAGGTGTCTGCTGCATGGTTGGTTGTATAATTCCAGTGATACTCCGGAGAGTGAAGAATGGAGTTAAAATGAATGATCTTATTAACTTTCAATTATTATTTTTATATTTATTATTCTTATATTTATGGCTCACACTTGTCCTTAATGTACATGTGCCCTATTAACCTATTATAATGATGATGGTCGTGATGAAAATGACTGCCAGTGCTATTTTCATGGTGAGAGATACCTGGCAGTTTCTGATGGACTGTCTCCAGGTGGCAGGAGAGTGTGTGTGTGTGTGTGTGTGTGTGTGTGTGTGTGTGTTTGGGGGAGAGAGAGAGAGAGAAGGTCACCATAGGCCCAGGGTGTGCTCCTGAACTCTGTCACTTCAGGTTCAAGCCTAAGGTGGAAAATTGCTTTTAGAATTGATTGATAAACCAGATTGTGAACACATTCATGTAGACAGGGAGAGATCCCTCACTGGTTCGTCAAACTTGGTGTTGAGGAATGGGGCATTTCCAGCTGTCACAGATTTGGAATAATGGGATGTTCTCGAGGCAACATCCCACCTGACTGGGGTGAGGTAGGGGTTTAGAAGGGCCAGCCTCATCTCTATAGCTAATAATTATCAAGGCTTCTCAATGTGCCAGGCATTGGACAGGAATGATCTCACTTAGTCCGTGCAAGAGCCCTATGAGGCTTTACTGTGGGAAAGCAGAAGCTTAGAGAGATTAGCTCACTCATTTCAAGCCCAGGTATGTGTAACTACAAAGCTCAAGCTTAACCACCCTTTCTGTCCTATCTATCTAGGTTTCCAAAAAAAAACCCGAACTTATTGCTTTCAAGTCAGTTCCGCCTCATAGCCACACTATAGGACAGAGTAGAACTGCCCCATAGGGTTTCCAAGGGGTGGCTGGTGGATTCAAAGTGGCTGCTAACGTTTTGGTTAGCAGCTATAGCTCCTAACCACTGCACCACCAGGTTTAGGCCACTTAAAGAGCTGACAGGAGCCCTGGTGGTGCAATGCTTAAGTGCTCGGCTGCTAAGTAGAAAGGTCAGTGATTCGAACTCACCAGCAGCTCAGCTGGAGGAAAAACCTGGCAATCTGCTCCCATAAAGATTTCAGTCTAGGAAACCCTATAGGGCAGTTCTACTGTTAAGTGGGGTCAAGATGAGTCAGAATCAAGTCCATGGCACATGACAACAACAAAAGAGCTGGCATTACTGATCCATACTAAGACCACCTTATTCCCTCTATAGTGCTAGAGACTTCTGACTCAATTTTGCTCATATGTTCCCTTTAATGGTCTCTGTGTAAGTCTGGCTGCATCTGAAAGTTTACAGTTTTGTTTTAAACTCAAAGAATTACATATATACATTTGAATTATAAATATTGTTGTAGTTGTTAACTGCTGTCAAGTCAATTCTGACTCGTGGTGAGTTACCTCCATAGGGTTTTCTTGGCTGTAAACTTTATGGACCTATGAGTCATAATCAACTCGATGGCAATGGGTTTGGGTGCTTTTTTTTTTTTTTTTGGTTTTAATTTTTATGGAAGTACATTGCCAGGCTTCTCTTCAGAGGCACTGCTGGGTGAGTTCAAACCACCAGCCTGTAGGTTAGTAGTCAAGTGCCAACTGTTTGTTCCACCCAGGGACCTTATGACTTATATATATACTTATATACAGTACATATGTATGTGTGTATATCCCCCACGCATCTGTCATTTTGTCGTACTGTGGGACCTTGCATGTTGTTGTGATGCTAGAAGCTATATCACAGGTATTCAAATACCAGAAGGGTCATCCATGGTGGACAGATTTCACCTGAGCTTCCAGACTAAGAGAGTCTAGAAGAAGGACCTGGCGGTCTACTTCTGAAAAGAATTAGCCAGTGAAAACCTTATGAATAGCAGTGGAACACTGTCTGATACAGTGCCAAAAGATGAGCCCCTCAGATTAGAAGGCACTCAAAATATGACTAAGGAAGAGCTGCCTTCTCAAAGTAGAGTTGACCTTAATGACATGGACAGAGCCAAGCTTTCGGGACTTTCATTAGCTGATGTGGCATGACTCAAAACGAGAAGAAACAGCTGCAAACATCCACTAATAATCAGAACATGGAATGTACGAAGTATGAATCTAGGAAAATTGGAAATTGACAAAAATGAAATAGAATGCATAAACATCGATATCCTAGGCGTTAGTGAGCTGCGATGGACTGGTATTGGCCATTTTGAATCAGACAATCATATGGTCTACTATGCCAGGAATAACAACTTGAAGAGGAATGGCGTTGCATTTATTATCAAAAAGAAAATTTCAAGATCTATCCTGAAGTACAATGCTGTCAGTGATAGGATAATATCCATATGCCTACAAGGAAGACCAGTTAAGGTAACTATTATTCAAATTTATGCACCAACCACTAAGGCCAAAGATGAAGAAATTGAAGATTTTTACCAACTTCTGTAGTCTGAAATTGATCGAACATGCAATCAGGATGCATTAATAATTACTAGTGATCGGTATGCGAAAGTTGGAAACAAAGAAGAAGGACTGGTAGTGGGAAAGTACAGCCCTGGTGATAGATACGATGCCGGAGATTGCATGATAGAATTTTGCAAGACCAATGACTTCTTCATTGCAAATACCTTTTTTCAACAACATAAATGGCATCTATACACATGGACCTCACCAGATGGAATACACAGGAATCAAATCAACCACATCTGTGGAAAGAGATGATGGCAAAGTTCAATATCATCAGTCAGAACAAAGCTAGGGGCCCACTGTGGAACAGGCCATCAACTGCCCATATGCAAGTTCAAGTTGAAGCTGATGAACATTAGAACAAGTCCACGAGAGCCAAAGTACAACCTTGAGCATATCCCGCCTGAATTTAGAGACCATCTCTAGATTTGAACATTAATGACCAAAGACCAGACGAGTTACGGAATGACATCAAGGAAATGACACATGAAGAAAGCAAGAGGTCATTAAAAAGACAGGAAAGAAAGAAAAGACCAAAATAGATGTCAGGAGAGACTCTGAAACTTGCTCTTGAAGGTAGAGAGTAGCTAAAGCTAAAGGAAGAAATGATGAAGTAAAAGAGCTGAACAGAAGATTTCAAAGGGTGGCTCAGGAAGACAAAGTACAGTATTATAACGACACGTGCAAAGACCTGGAGTTAGAAAACCAAAAGAGAAGAACATCCTCAGCATTTCTCAAGCTGAAAGATCTGAAGAAAAAATTCAAGCCTCAAGTTGCAATATTGAAGGATTCAATGGGAAAAATATTAAATGACGCAGGAAGCATCAAAAGAATAGAGAAGGAATACACAGAGTCACTGTACCAAAAAGAACTGGCAGATATTAAAACATTTCAGGAGGTAGCGTATGATCAGGAACCAATAATAATGAAGGAAGAGGTCCAAGCTGCCCTGAAGGCATTGACAAAAAACAAGGCTCCAGGAATTGACGGAATACCAACTGAGATGTTTCAACAAGTGGATGCAGCACTGGAAGTGCTCACTTGTCTATGCCAAGAAATTTGAAAGACAGCTACCTGGCCAACTAACTGGAAGAGATCCATACTTATGCCTATTCTAAAGAAAAGTGATCCAAGCTAATGTGGAAATTATTGAACAATGTCGTTAATATCACAAGCAAGTAAAATTTTGCTGAAGATCATTCAAAAGTGGCTGCAGCAGTACATAGACAGGGAACTGCCAGAAATTCATGCTGGATTCAGAAGAGGACGTGGAACCAGAGATATCATTGCTGACGTCAAATGGATCTTGGCTGAAAGCAGAGAATACCAGAAAGATGTTTGCCTGTCTTTTATTGCCAATGCAAAGACTGTGTGGCTCATAACAAGTTATGGATAACATTGCAAAGAATGGCAATTCTAGAACACTTAATTGTGCTATGAGGAACCTGTACATAGATCAAGAGGAAGTCGTTCCAGTAGAACAAGGGGATACTGCATTGTTTAAAGTCAGAAAAGTTGTGCATCATGGTTATATCCTTTCACCATACTTACTCAGTATGTATGCTGAGCAAATCCGAGAAGATGGACTATACGAAGAGGAACGTGCGTGGCATGAAGACTGGAGTAAGACTCGTTAACCACCTGCATTATGCAAATGACACAACCTTGCTTGCTGAAAATGAAGAGTACTTGAAGCACTTACTGATGAAGATCAAAGACCACAGCCTTCAGTATGGATTACACCTCAACATAAAGAAAACAAAAATCCTCACATCTGGATCAATAAGCAACATCATGATAAATGGAGAAAAGATTGAAGTTGTCAAGGATTTCATTTTACTTGGATCCACAGTCAACATCCATGGAAGCAACAGTCAAGAAATCAAAGGATGTACTGCGTTGGGCAAATCTGCTGCAAAAGACCTCTTTAAAGTGTTAAAAAGCAAAGATGTCACCTCGAAGCCATGGTGTTTTCAATCGCCTCACATGCATGCAGAAAGCTGGACAATGAATAAGAAAGACCAAAGAAGAATTGATGCCTTTGAATTATGGTCTTGGCAAAGAATATTGAATATACCATGGACTGCCAAAAGGACAAACAAGTTTGTCTTGGAAGAAGTATAGCCAGAATGCTTCTTAGAAGCAAGGATGGCAAGACTTCATCTCACATACTTTGGACATGTTATCAGGAGGGACCAGTCCCTGGAAAAGGACATCATGCTTGGTAAAATAGAGGGTCAGTGAAAAAGAGGAAGACGCTCATCGAGATGGATTGGCACAGTGGCTGCAACAATGGGCTCAAACATAGCAAAGCTTGTGAGGATGGCCAAGGACCACGCAGTGTTTTGTTCTGTTGTACATAGGGTAGCTATGAGGCAGACTGTTGTACACAGGGTTGCTATGAGTCAGAACCGACCCGATGGCACCTAACAACAGTAGCAAGAACAGAAACCTAAGAGGTAAACATTAATACTATTCCCATTTTACACACTACAAAAAATGAGTCACAGAGAGAAACAGATGGCCAAATAATACGTAAAATCTATTATGTAACTGGTACTAAGTTTAGGTAGCAAAGAGTGGTGAGAAGAAAACAAGCTTTAATTAGAGAAACAAGTCTCTGCCACATATTCACACTGTAAACTTGGGTCAACTCAGCCTCTCTGATTCTTGGTTTCTTCACTGGCAATAGGAGTGGGTTTGTAGTTTTTTCTGAGTTCCTCTCAAGTTCAAACCCTAAAAATCTTCCTTAACTTTATTTCCTATGGAAATAAAGTAAGAAAGGGGGAGAGATCAGAAAATGTGAGAAGCAGACTAAAGCCACCAGTGTCTTGGAAGATATCATCAGAACTTCAACTGAATTGGCTCAGTAGTATCAGTATCCAGCAAGTAATGAGGAAATATTTGTTGAACAAAATGAATGCATGAAGGAAATAACCAATAGAGGAAAAATAAAATCTTTACTCACAGATGGAAAAACATTGATGAGACACAGTATAGCAGAAAAGAATGTAAAACAGATTCATGATGAATGCCCACTAGGACTGCTTCAGAGGAAGCAGAACATAGAGGCACTGGTCAGCACTGGTCAGTAGGGTGGTCAGGAACATGGATTCTAGCATCAAACTGCTTCGAGTTCAAATCCAGACTCTGCCACTTTTTAGTGTGACCTTGGGAAAGTCACTCAGCCTCTCTGTGCTTTGTTTTCCTCTTCTGTAATTCAGAGGTAATATTAGTAACTTCTGATAGCAATTCATGGCGACCCCACGTGTGTAGAGTAGAACTGCTCCATAAGATTTTGAAGGCAGTGACCTTTCGGAAGCGGATTGCCAGGCCTGTTTTCCAAGGCATCTCTGGGTGGGTTTGAACCGCCAACCCTTCAGCTAGTAGTTGAACGTTTAGCTGTTTGCACCACCCAGGGACCCTCCATGAGTTGGAATCCACTCAATGGCAACTAACAACAGCAACATTAGTACCTTCGTCATAGGGTCGGTGAAAGATAAAGGAGGATAATGCCCATAAAGGCCTGGCACATGGAAAGTGCTCTGTAAGTTTAGGTATTGTTAGTAATCCTAAATTGGTGTTAGACAGAGGGGTAGGAAACATTGGTAGAACTCCAGTCTTTCCATCATATCCAGCCTGATTATTCTTTTACAGAAGTTGCAGCAATGGCAAAAGTATGATGTAAACGGTTGGGTAATAAGATCCCTGGCAAACAATAAAGTAACTGAAACTACAGTCTGGATAAGAGAAGGCCAAGGAAGAAAGTCTTTGCATGTATATGTGCACAGGACTCTCTGGATGGAAAAGGTTGGAGGTTCGAGTCCAACAGAGGCACCTTGGAAGAAAAGCCTGGCGATCTACTTCAGAAAAACCAGTCATTGAAACCCCTGTAGAGCACAGTTCTACTCTGACACACATGGGGTTGCCATGAGTCAGTGTCTGACTCCAAAGCAGCTGTTTATATACGTGTTTAAAGGGACCAAATGAGCTTACTTAGACATAGAAAAGAAGAATTTCCTGATAGGAGGTTAGGTACAGAATTGGGGTGAGGAGGTGCCGGTTGCCTAGTTTTTGTGCCTTTATGATGTAAATAGTATAAAATCTTACTGACAGTGCTGAAGTGGGGAATTGACCAAGGTCGGGATGACTAGAAGATAATTCATTCCCAGGCTCAAGCCTAGGTGCCTAGCATTTTAAGCATTCTTGTGGTTGCTTTGATTCTGTTTTTTCAGATTCAACCACCACTTGCTGAGCCCTTACTGGGTGCCAAGCACCCTTCAAGACTCCACACTGCCCATATTCAAGGTCTTTTCTTCTTGCGGGAGCTCTGGTGGCACAGTGGTTAAAGCGATCGACTGCTAACCGAAAGGTCGGTGGCTCTAAACCATCAGCAGCTTCGCGAGAGAAAGCTGCTTCCGTAGAAAAGCCTTGGAAACCCTATGGAGTTGCTATGAGTCGGAATCCAATAGATAGCATTGGGTTGGATCTCCTTGCAGGGCCTTCCTGAAGCACCATAGCTGTTGTTAGTAATCCTAACAGCGCTCTCATCCTATAGCCTGGTTACGGGGCACTTCCATTCAACCGCGATTCTGACGTGTTCTCTAGGGGCTTATTTCCGCCACACAAACACATACTCATGTCAGCCATAACGATGATGCGCTTCTCTGGCACGTGAGCCTGAGGATGGGCTGGCGAGGAGGGGGCGCGGGGGATGCTGGTGGCGATGCCGGCTCAGACGTGGAGAGCCTTCCCCGGGTCTGGGTCTCCACACGCTCACCTAGCAACGAGGGCCCCGGCGATCATCAGCGCAATGCACTAATTTCCATTTCTGGGTACTGAGTAATAGGGGCAAATTAAAAAGAAGATTCGTATAAATAGACCATTTTAACAAGTGATCATATTCACACATAGGAACCACAATAGCAAATCAGAACAACAGGGAAAGGCAGCGCGCTAATGAGATCGGAAGCTGTTTCATTTTCTGGGCTCTGCTCAGTCGTGTTTTGAATGGGCGAAGCCAACTCCGTTACAGGAATGTCCTGGGGGAGAAAATTCCACCAGGATAGACTATTATCAGGCTGTCACAGAGGAGGTGGGAAAAGGCTGCCAAAGAGTTTGATTCGTAGACTGCTCTCAGAAGGAGCCAACGCTGGGTCTGATCAGGGCTCATCCTCTTAATGCTGCCTGGTATTTGAGGGGGGAAAACTGCCCAGGGTTACACTGGATCAGCACAAACTGTCCATCGAGACAGCCCCAGTCAGGGCTAGATGGTGGCCAAGGCAGAGTGAGTGTAATCTGACCCTACCACCTGCTGGCTGGCTGGAGGGCTGGCGGGAGTGCAGGAGGGAGGGAAGGCATGTTCAAGAATCTTTGTTGAGGCTTTCTCCTCCCTGCCTCCCCCATTCTTCGACAGAATTGCTTATTCCTCTGGCAAAACCCGGATTCTCAGTGCCAAGGTTCTCCATGCATAAAATAGAGATGATGACATTTGTTATCCATTTTTCCAGTGTCTTGTGATGCTTGGTATTCTAATATTTCTAAAGCATCTTGAACTTCTTTGGCAAAAGTGACAATCTGCAAAGTACCTTGAATTGTCATTGAAAACTGACATTTATAGAGCATGGACTGTGGACCAGACTCTGTACTGGAGATATATATATACATATATTCTCACTCAGGCTTCACAGCAGCCTGGTAAAGTAGGCGTTGCTACCCTGTCTTTCTGGCAAAGAAAAGGAAGTCCAGAAAAGTCAAGTTAAAAACAAACAAACAAACAGTTGCCGTTGAGTCGACGCCATTCATGGTGACCCCATGTGTGTCTGAGTAGAATTGTGCTTCATAGGGTTTTCAGTGACTGATTTTTCTTCCAAGGCACCTCTGGGTGGACTTGAACCTCCAACCTTTCTGTTAGCAGCTGACAACATTAACTGTTTGCATCGCCTGAGGACTTCAAAGTTAAGTATCCTTGTCTAAATGTACACAGCTGAAAAGGGTCGGTATTTGAACCTGAGTCTGACTCCAAAATTCTTCCACTATGTGGCTCGGCCTGTCTCGTACATCTTAGATTGGGTCTCCTTGGATTTTTCATTCATTTATCCAATGAGTACCCACCATGTGTCAGGTATTCTTTCTTCATTAGATTTTTTTTTCCCCTACCCCTCTCTAGGTATCTGTCTCTGTGTTTCTCTGTCTCTTGGTCTCACACTATACACACACACACATACCCTGAATCAAGTGAAGAACAGCGCCGTCATCCAATAGCCTGGTTATGGGGCAGCCTGTAGTGCTGGGCCCTACTCCACAAAGATTTGTTTCCCTTCACTCCTCTGCCCAGCCCCATTTCTCATCCCACGATTTCTGAGGACCTCAGTACCTGGCATAGCTAAGGGGGCCAGTTCATCTACAAGACAAAAACAATTTGGAATTCTCTCTCCCCTGGATAAGTCTTACTTGGCAAGTTCTGAAGAAGTTTGTCCATTCATCGTATGCTACAATTCATTTGACAATAAATCATATATTGCTTTGTGACAGCTCTCTATTGTTGCCTTTAACAACTCTTTAGCGCTTAAATCTTTCACGTTTATGTCTTGTTCCTGGAAGCAGGAATCATGTCTCATGTCTCTGTCTCATCTACAGTCGCCATGTGCTTGACGCATGATATGCATTCAATGATTATCTGTTGATTTTATACACAATTTCCTCCACATCCTAGGAATGGGTCTGCCCAATTACCCATCTTGACACATCCTGTCCCTTTCTGGATATTCCCCTTCTATCCTTTCTTATTTGTTTCATTTCTTTCCCTCCTCAGTTAACTCAACAGAAGTTAGGTTTACTTGCTAATCACCTTCTTTGGGTCCTATAGATGGACAGCAAACCAAATTTGGAGTCTGACAATCTATCACTTTATGATGTCAGAGTTTTCTGGCTGTGTGACCTTGACTAAGCCACCAGACTCTTCTGAACATCCATTTCTCCCACAATTATTATCTTTCCCCTCTCAGGCCATACTGCTGAAACATCTTGCAAAGGTCATCAATGTCCTACCTATAGCTAAATCCAATAGACCCTTTTCAGCCTTTTTATTTTGATGTCTCAGCACATTTGTCCTTATTGACCAGTCTTTCCTTGTCTAAATACTCTTCCCTCAGCTCTCATGACATCACCTTCATCTGGCCTTCTGACTTCTCTAGCTGCTTTTTCTTCTCATTGTTATCATTCTTATATTTTTTATTAAAATAATAGCTAGCATTAATTGATGTTTACTGTATGCCAAGATTTGTGCTAAATTTCTGTTCTATAAAGTAGGTACTATTATTCTGCCTATTTCAAAGATGAGGAAACCAAGACTAGACTCAGAGAAGTGACAAAACTTGCCCAGAGACACATGGCCAGAGTTACCTGACTCCAAAGTATGTACGCTCAACAGAAAGAGTATAGTACTTCTCAGTCTCCTTTACAGGTTCCCTTTCTCTCCTCCTTCCTTTACTTTTGGAGTTCCTTGGGGCTCTATCCTGGGCCTATTTCTTTTCTCTCTGTCTATTCTCCCTGGGCAACCTCACCTACTTCTTTGTCTTTAATAACCACCCCATGGGAATATCACCACATGGATATCTTCAGCACATGCTCCTCTCATGAGCTCCAGTCCTTTGTCTCCAACTGCCCACTGGACAGCAACACATGAATGTCTTAAACAGGACATGTCTTAAACTGGATTCATCATTTTTCTCTCAAAATCCAGGGCTCCCTAGCCCAGTAAAATCACATGACTCTCCCCCAGTTGCTCAAATCAGAAGACTTGGTGATCTTTTGCACCACTCATTGATCCTCCTTAAAGGCTTTGAAGGCTTTTCAAGACTTAGTTCCTATGGGCTGAAAGTTTAATTGCCTCCATGAACTACTACTGCCTCCTCTGCTATGAGACCAGGGGAAATGGATGGTGCTCAGCTACCATTGCTGAAAGTCTTGATCAAGGATCAAAGAGATGGATCCTGCTGGAGGGGAGCGGAGGGGGTGGGGGAATGGAACTTTGAATTCATATGAAGATCAGGTTTACTGGATCCATTGAGACTGGGAGGACCCCTGAATCTATTACTCAGAAACAATCTTTGAACCGTGAACCTAGACTATTCCATGAAGCCATCATTAAACTAAACAGTCTGGTTCAGTTGGTAAAGAATGTTTGCCTTGAGTGTTGTGCTCTTATAAAGAACTGTCTATGTGGGTTCAAACTGACAACAGTTAATCTAGGACACAGATGAGAACTTCAGGGGGCAGAAAGTCTAAATTAATGGTGATGTAAGAATATGGGGAGAAATAGTGAGAATGGTGGCACATTGTGAGGTATGTGGCCAATGTCATTGAACTGTGCATGTAGAAATTGTTAGTGAATGTATGTTTGGTTGTATATGTTGCCACAAAAGAAAAAGACAGAGAGAGATTCCAAAAAGGAAAAAAAGAAAAAAAAGACTTTGTTCATATTTTCCCAGCCTCATTTCTTCTGATTCGTCCTGGGACATTCTTCACCCAGCTGTGATCACCCCATTTCAGTTCCTAGAGTGAGTCAAGCTCACTTGCTTTCTTTCTCTTGTTTCTGGTACTTCTGTATATTGAACTTCTAACTGTAACATTCTTTCATCCCTTGCCCGCTACCTAGCTCAACCTTATTTACTCTTCTGGTCTCATTTTAAGTCTGACTTCTTTTGAGGATACTTCTCTAAACCAGGTTAGCTCCTCCTGCTGGCTGTGCCCTGGTACCCTTACTTCCTCCAAACATAAGTGACCACACTTCATTGTAATTATTTTCCAACTGTTGATGTAGCCTTGTCTGTTATGGTATGTCAAGCATCTAGTACAGTGCCTGCACATAAAAGGCTCTCAAAATATGTTTAATGAAGGAATGAATAAATTGCACAATACAGTTAATTATAACTATTTCTCAGTTCTATTGGGTAATTGTGGAAACTACATGAGATAATGAATAGGATTCTACTTTGTAAGCTGCAAAATTGTAACAAACCCTCCTAGCAATAAATTATTATGAATGATTGATCCTCCCCCTGACATTTCCAGAGTCCTTGTCCTGTTTCTGAACCCACCGTCTCCCTAAGAGCTAAGAGATCATGATGTATCAAAGTCCCATCAGGTGATTCCAGCTGAGACTTGACCCACACTCCTTCTCTTAAAGGTTCCTTTCTGATCCAGAAGCTGCTTAGGTTACCTCCTATACCATCTCTGTCAGTTCCATCCCCAACTTGGCTCAATCACCAGCTGGGGTCAAAACCTTACACTAACCCGTCTATACCTTCAGCTTAGCTCTGGTTCAACCCAATTTGGTTCTTTAGGCTGATTCTCCCCATTCACGCTCCCCTCAAATCCAGTCAACTCTTAGTAACTGCCTTTGCTGTAAGGATCAGCATCTTTTTTCCCAACTACCCAGACAGTTCCTTGAGCTTTCATTGAATTCAGGAAACGGGATAGGGAACACCCTGACCTAACGTCCCCTGGCTATGGAGAAGCTGATTTAGAGGAGAAATAGGTGAGGAAAGAAGAGAATGTTGATGGATTTTTAGAGCAAATCCCCAATCAATGGATTATTATAATGGAGAAAGAGGGTTGAAATGGATATGAGAAAAGAAAGAGAGAAATAGGAGTATACGTGAGAGTTGTTGGGTGAGCAGGGGAGTGAATTAATCCTCCCTGCTCATCTCTGTTCCTTCAATGGCCCACCTCACCAAAGCTTGGGTCAGGATAATGTCTCTGGCCAGTTCCAAATAGAGGTGGGTGTCTCATTCTTACCCAGGGTAACCCTACACAGGGCACACATTTGATCTCTTATGATTTAACTTGGAAATACGGTTGCTTTTTCAGAAACATTGCTTAACTTTGAGGCCAAAATCAGGGATAATAATCTCAAGTGACTTTTTTTCCCACCCTGGTGGCGTAGTGGTTAAAAGCTAAGGCTGCTAACCAAAAGATCGGCAGTTCAAATACACCAGGCGCCCCTTGAAAACCCTATGGGGCAGTTCTCCTCTGTCCTATAGGGTCGCTATGAGTCAGAATCAACTCAACATCAATGGGTTTAGGGGTATGTTGTGGTAAAGTCGACCACTGTATCAAATGATAAAAGCAAACCAATAGCAAATACCCCACTGGTTTATTCACATAAGGAGACAGTGTTGCAGTGGTCTCCTTTCCACTTCAACACTAGCTCCTTAGTCGAAGTCTGAGTTACTTTTTGAAAACTGGATGTTCTCAGGCACCTGACCTTACCCATGTGAACACATGAGGGGAGAGCACTTAATTGGATAGGCCCTAGACCATCCTTGCCAGGAAAGGACAAACTCTTAATACCACAGAAGATTGTTCATCTGGAAGTCTAAACATTGGAAGCATCCAAACATTGTTTATGTGCAAAAAAGAAAAAAATTAAGTGGTATGTTCATTTGGAATTAATTTTTCTAAGCTCCAGAAAAAATGCTGATTTGGATACTCCAGGTGAACACTCCCCTTACTCCCCACCTTGTATTCACCTGGACACAGGAGCCATTGCTCAGCTCCCATTCTGTCTTTTTCCTCCACTCTGGTCTCACTCCTCTCCACCTCCTGCGTGCCAAGCCACTTTCCTTCCATATACAGCCCACATTCCCCACCCAGTACTGGGCCCAGAAGTAGCATTGCTTGTATGACACTCGGTGTGCTAAGCTTACCTGCACCTTTCTCTGTTTTTACTGTGCAATTTGGGGAAGTGAAAGAACTGTCATAATGTGTATGTTTAAGTCTCTGAGTTTTCACTTCAGCAGAGAAGAAAAGGAGGGAGCTCATGGAAATGAGAAGGGTAACAGATGCATTTTATAATATTTCAGGATTTTAGTCCTAGAGCCTTATTTTTTTTAATCCCCCCCAAAACATCACTGCATAACAACTACTTAGAATGATGAGCAATGATGCCTTGGAAGAAAGCCAGTCTAGCAGTATTAGAGAGAGAATACAATTTTAGAACTAGAGGGGACCTCAGACCTGATTTAGTTCAATGCTCTCAGGTAAAGATAAGGATGGTGTAGCCCAGAGAGGTGTCCTGACTTGCTCAAGTTCACAGAGGGTATTTAGTCTAGAACCCAGGCCTCTGGGCACCCAAGGCCACACTCTCCAGATTCAGAGGCTTGAGTAAGGGCAGCAGGGTCTGGGCAGAGGACTGGAGGGAGGCAACGGTAAAGGAAGTGAGGGTGAAGGTGTTGGAGGAATAGAAGCAGAAAGGAGTAGCAGAAGAAGATGCTTTATAAGCACAATTTCACACAAAGTGGTCAAGCTTGAGACATCTGGGAAAGGAGCAGTACCAGATGGGCCTGGGATGGGCAGCAACCAGGCACTGGGGGATTTGCCAGGAGTCAAGGCAGCCGGAAGAAGTGGAGTCAAAGAGACTGATCTGCAAGCAGTGCAGGGTTCTGCATACAGTAGCTGCAGCTGCAAACTCAAGGACAGTGTTTAGATTTATGGAGTGTGGATAGGACTTTGGTCAGCCTGCGTCACCTCAGCCAGGCCTATGAGTCAAAGCCAAATCTAGATGAGCTGTATTATTGACCATGATACAGGGAGGGTGAATGGTGCTATGATTGCCTGCACTACAATCAGCCCTTAGGATGGCTAGAAATTTTAATCTGGCCAGCATTTGGCCCAGAGAACAATGTCGCAGAGACGTAGGGGTGGCAGTGAACAGCAGCAGCTTCAAAGACAAAGGCCAGGAGGCACTGCCCTGTGATTGAGGGACCCACATTGTCAGGGGTCAGAGCCCATGTTAACATCGACCTTCAGAACTTGAAACCTCCTTGGGAGTTGGGCAGTGAAGAAGAGCTCGAGAACGGGGAGAATGGAATTGACTGTTTTCAGCTCATGCATTCAGAAGCTATCAGAGGGGCAGTAGCAAAATATTTGTGCCACTGATACTAAAATGGCAAACCGTTTTATTGCCAGTCTATTCCGAAGATTTTGTCACAACTTTCAAGTCAGTCACTTAACTTAGCTATGTGTCAGGCTAAATTAACACAATGCGAAAACATCTGGATGAAAATGAAATGCCTCTGTCAGCTCTCTGGGTGTTTTGTCTACCTGACATCAAACAGCTGGATTCTGGTAAACATTCGTATGACACACTGAATTTTTCATTTTTCATTCAGATCACAAAATCATAGACTCTCCAGCTTGGCAGGAACGTAAAGGTCGTCTAATCCCTGATATTTGGCATCGCCTCAAATGACCTGTTCTGTATTATCATGCAAATCCAACACAGAGATATGACTATGTGCTGTGTCTAATTATACACATTGTATCTTATTAAACACGTTTATTTTAACGTTTTGTTCTCCTTGGTTGTTTAATTGAATTGTAAATGAATCATTTACAGGGTAAACTAGATTATTATATGTATGAAAATACAGTGAAATCCTGTAATTGGCCCAGATTTGACTGAAAAAAAAAAGAAGGAAAAAAAATGCTGCAGGTGTGTAAATATGCATAAACCTTGTCGCTATGCTCAACACAGAACCAAGAGGCTGCATGAGAGTTACCATCGTTCATAGAGCTATCTCCTTAGTCTATAGGGCCAATGGTTTGAAGAGAAGTTTGCTTCACCTCTTTTTCACTTCCTTACTTACGCCTGCCTTTAACGAGCTCAAACCAGGTGTCTATTCCCAGGCTGAGGCTGACGCAAAATAAGGGCAAACAACTGTGAAATTCATTAACTCCAGAGATCTGTTTCAGCATCTGAATATCCCTCATCCCGATGGCCAAGGCTTCACCCCATCCCAGAGAGAGTTCCTTTGAAAACATTCACCCAAACACAACTTCATAGGGAAGATGAGCTAAGGAAGCTTTCTTTCCCATACATTCAGCTTCTGGTCAAAAGTCTGTGCTCCATTTTCCTGACCGTCTGCTTGGAGCTTTGCATTTTTTACAAGTTGTTCTTGAAGATACTGTCTTACTTATACTGGTAGGCACCCTAGAAATGGGTACAGCCAAAATAAGATGTAAGAGCCAATGGAAAATATTTTCCAAAACTAAATAATCTACATGCTGAGCTAATATGATAGTCTGGGGAGAAAAAAAAAATGAAATTAGAAGGTCCAGGAAAAGGAAGAAAGGGTGAAATGAGATGGTGAGTCAATGAGGCAGGGAGATCTAGGAAGACTGTTCTGGATGGCAGGAGATGTAGATAAGGAGGTTCTTCTATTTGCAGTAATGAACGTTCATAATGGGATGGAGGGGAGGCGGTAGTAAGTCAGTCAGCCAGCTGGCAGCAGTTGCTGGGTGCCCACTATGCACAGAGCATCCTTGGTACTAATAACTGCCGGGAGTTAGCAAGGCTGTAAAAGACCTCCCAAGATGAGCTTGAGATCTAGCGTAGGAGACGACCATAGAACAACAGCACCTCTGTGAGCTTACAGGAATGCAGAATCACATTGAGTAATGAGGAGGACCATAACCTAAGCAGGCAGCAATACAACAACATGCACAAAAATAACTCAAGCAATCTAGAAAGTATAGGTTTAATACACATGTACATCAGAGTTAATGTTTATTGAGTGCTTACTATGCAGCAAACATTGTCTTAAGTACTTTATGTACATTATTATGTCTTATGTATGGGAGCTGTGGACAAGCCTAGGAAATCTAGACATCAAGTAATGCGCCCGTTCATTTTGGTATGAAATGAAATAAATGAAAGGACAGGGGGTAGAGATGTTTAGAACAGATTCTGGCATTCAAGGATTTGACAAAACTAGTTGTGACTATTCATGGAAACCCTTGAAGTATAGGACATGCATTAATTGGTATTTTTCTCAGCTATGAGTTTGACTCATGGTGGGAGATGATTCTCTCTTAGCTTTTGGGAGAAAATTATTCACTGCCCACCGTCTGCCTCTCAGTACAACTTCATTGTTCTATAGGGTTCACTGAGTTTGTCAACATTCTTTTGAAATTATGCTTTACTGCATTTGATGGGGGAGAATATAAACCAGGGCTTCGAATTTGCATTTCTAACAAGTTCCCAGGCGATGCTAATGATACCGGTTAGGGACCAATTCTGAGAACCACTAGTAGAGCAGTGGTACTCGAAATTTATTATACATAAGAATCACCTGGGGATCTTGTTAGACTATAGATTCTGATTCAGTCTATCTAGGGGTGGAAATGCAAATTCTCAGCAAGGGTTTGAAGCTTTAGTATAAACTATCATTTTAATTCAGAGTTTGTGGAGTTGCAAAAGTCTTAAGAAGTCTACTTCACAAAGGCAAAGGGTCTCCCGATTTTGGAGAGATGTCAAAGTCCCCCATGATGTGGGCAAATTCTCCAATGTCTCTCTTTAATCTAGTTCTAAGGTAGGATAGTAGTGGAGTCAGAAAGTCTGTATCTTGCAGTTACATTAGTGATGCAGCTGTGACAGTGTTACTTTTCTTAAGTCTCCTGGGAAGTAACATCTAGGTATTACTCATAGTTCTAGAATGAAGAATTATAGAACGTATTTCGGATGGGCCAATGTTTCCTCAAAGTCCTCTCCAGAGGAAAACTAGGCCCCCCCTCCCATTCCCTCCTGTGTTGAGGGACAAGGCCAGAGCTGTTCCTTGAACAACAGTGGCCATGTCCTGTACCACAGGAGCCTGCTGTCTGCCTTCTGATTGGATGCATAGCCGACACCTGACATAAAGGCCAAAAAACCCAAACCAAACCAGTTGCCGTTGAGTCGATTCCAACTCATGGTGAGCCCATGCGTGTCAGAATAGAACTGTGCTCCATAGGGTTTTCAATGGCCAATTTTTTGGAAGTAGATCACCTGGTCTTTCTTCCCAGGTGCCTCTGGATGGACTTGAACCTCCAACCTTTCAGTTAACAGCCAAGTGCATTAATCTTTTGCAGTACCCAGGGACTCCAACATAAAGGCAGCCAATCTGAATTCTGGCAAGTAGCTCCAGTAGTGCAGAAAGTTCTGTAACAACAGAGGTAATGATTAAATAGGACAAGAATGTTATCTCATGAATTTGAACTGGGGAATACAAAAAAAAAAATAATCAATCAATATCATGAGGAACATCAAGTAGCTTGAAGGATTGCCCAGGCATGCTTGTGGTGAAGAGTAAAGAGATGAAGGACCACCTCGTGGATTAGATCCTTTCAGTTCCCATAGGATATGTCACTCACTGTGAGACCACTGTTGCCAGATGCTCCTGTGATGTCTCTGTCTCCTATTGCCTCAGCTATGCCTCAGTAAGCTCCCGTTGACTGAGGTAGTCTGAGGGACGTCGGTTCCTGGGAAATGAAAAAAACCTGGATTGTCAGAGCTGGTGGAGACCTTAGGGATCATCTAAGTCTGGTGCTGCTCAAAGGTGGTCCAAGGACTGGTGAAATCCACCACTGTTCCAGTCTGCAGGAAGTTAAGTATAGAAATTGAAAGTAAGCATTTAGAAACTTTTTAATAAGAATTTGACCTTGTCCCCTCAACATCCAATTTCATGTGTATTGTTTTAATAATAAAAAATTTGGGCTTGCATTTTGTAAGTCTGTGTGTTTGTTGTTGCTGTTTTTACCCTTCATTTTTCTAGTAATTTATTTTTATTGTGTTTAACAAAAGTATCAGTATATGATGAATTGGAAATTGTAAAAAATTTAAAAACTGATTCTTTACAACAGAGAATTTGAGAAACACTGACCTAGTCCACTGGTTTCAAACAGTGAATCTTTGATCCATTAGTGGGTGGTGACCCTTTAAAGAGTCATGGAGACAAAGTATGGACACCAGCATTAAAAAAAAGAATGGATTAGAAATTATCAAGGTACATTACACGTAGTAAAGGTAAAAACTGTTTTGTGAAAATTTTTGAAAAAAATTTATCCATGTATGTATGTATTTGTGTATGCATTTTTGCATGTATATACAATAGGGAAAGGAACCTGGGATCCCCATGTTATGACTGTAAAAGGTGCCTCTGCCATTCTAATAGGTGTAGGAAAAAATGTGTGCACCACTGGAAAACCATATGTGGTCAATAGCACACCCTTCTGCCTTGTCTAATTTTGTTTTTATGAGAGTTATTTTAAAACTCTATAAATTGATCAAACTTAGGCCAACTGTAATGAAATAGGATCCCTTGATAGGAAGGGAAGACTGCGTCCCCAGCAAGGCTAAGGGGCTTTTTCCTGGGTGACTTTAACTTTCTGCTGCCGCCGCTAGAGGAATCTGAAGAGAGGGGAGGACCTCATTCTGAAAGAGCACACGCTGGCAGTGACTTTGATTGCGGCTCTGTTATTTCCCTCCCACATCTTGTTCCCGAGATATTTTAAAGTACACATCTATTTTACTACAGCTCAGAAAAATCTGAAGAGACAAATGAATATGGACTAGGCAAATTAGAGATACAAGGTCTCAGATATAGCAAGAGAAAACACTAGGCTAAGAATCAAAAATCAGTATTTTGGGCCCAGTTTGACCCCTAATCACCTATACAATCTTAAGCAAGTTACTGTCTGGATAAGAAGATTCCTCATCTGTACACTGACCGACCTGAATACCTTTCAGTTTTTTTTTTTTTCTTTTTCCTTTTTTTGGCATAGCACAGTTTTTTTTTAAAGAAAGCTAGCATACAGTCTCATTTTTGTAAAACAACCTGATTCCCCTGGTTCAGTAGGGTGTCTGCTTGGCTTCATCTCCTTCCACCATTGTTGTTGTCAGGTGCAGTCAAGTCGGTTCCGACTCACGGTGACCCTATAGGAAAGAGCAGAACTGCCCCATAGGGTTTCCAAGGAGCAGCTGGTAGATTTGAACTGCCAAGCTTTTGGTTAGCAGCTGAGCTCTTAACAACTGCACCACCAGGGCTTCCCCTCCGCTATAGTGGTCTCTAATTGTAGGATGCCTTCAAGACTCTGAGTGAGAAGTATGGAACATAATAGCCCTAAAACTCCACCTCATGCTATGATGTTACATTCAATTATTTTATCTCTGGTTGTTGTTGTTGTTATTAGGTGCCATTGAGTGGTTCCAACTCATAGATGCCTTACGTACAACAGAACAAAACACTGACCAGTCCTGCACTATCCTCACAATCGTTGCTATGTTTGATTCCATTGTCGCAGCCACCATGTCAATCCATCTCATTAAGGGTCTTCCTCTTTTTCCCTGACTTTCGACTTTCCCAAGCATGATGTCCTTCTTCAGGGACTGGTCCCTCCTAATAACATGTCCAAAATACGTGAAATGAAGTCTCACCATTCTCTCTTCTAAGGAGCATTCTGGCTGTACTTCCTTTCCAAACTATTCCACCACTTACTTCCCTACTCCCCACCCTGTTGACTATCTCCAATTTAAGCTCTGACCTTTGGAGTCCTGGTCTCATCCCTTTGGCCCTGTTGACTATCTCCAATTTAAGCTCTGACCTTTGGAGTCCTGGTCTCATCCCTTTGGCCCTGGGACCCACCCCATAGGTTCAGTTCAAAACATCTTTTGTATTCTAGTAATCTGTTTAATTATCTGCTTATCCCACCAGACTGTGAGTTTTCTGAAAGTGGGAATCCTATCTTTTCTCCTTTGTTCCCTGGGCCCAGCACAGTGCCTGACCCTTTTCTCTGCTTTTAGTACATACTCCCTGGGTTCTCACTTCCACTCCACCCATGTGTCTCCTGAACTTGAGGCTCACATACACAACTACTTGCCAGACAATCCCACTTAGGGCATCTCATAGGCTCTTTAAAAGCAACACATCCAAAACTGGACATAGCTTCATTCTTCTTCTCCTCCTTAAGTCCTATCTCCACAAAGGGGGCTGCAATCTACCTGCTGCCCAAGCCAGAAATCCTTCACACTTCTCTTTCCCTCATTTCCACACTCAATCAGTTATGATGTCCATTCAATCCTACCTCCAGCAGTTCTTGAATCCATCCACTTCTCTCCATTCCCACTGCTATCACCCTGGTTCAGGCCACATTGATAATAACATAATTTTGATGGTGCTTCCTGGGAGCCAGGTGCTGTACCAAAAAAAAAAAAGCTTTCATACTTCTCATCCTTCAATGTTGATACCTACACTGGGAAGTTAGTCCTATTAGTAGCCTAATTTTACAGTTAAGGAAATTAAAGAAAATTGCCTAAACTGGTAAGTGATGGATCTGGGCCTTAAACCTTTATCTCAGTAATGGCAATGGTCTAGCCCTTAATCATTATGTTAAAACAAAAATATTAACTGGTATTGTGTCCATCTTATCAGCCTTGCCCCTTTAAATTCATTCTCCATACTAAAACCCAGGGATTTTTTTAAAAACTGGAAGTCTTATACCCTCCACTTAAAACCATTCATTGTTTTCCTTTTGCTCTGGGATACAATACAAACTTGTTAATCACTCATAAGGCCCGTCATAGTATGTACCACCTTAACCTCACTGGTCTCTTCTTACAACTATTACCCCTGGCTTCAGTCATACTGAATGTTTGCAATTTGGGGGTTGGGAAGCATATCTGTTAGTACCTCCCATCCACACCTCTACACCTCCTTTTTCCTCTGCCTGCCAAATTCTTTCCCCACAGCCACCCAGCCAGCTCCTAGTCACACTGCAATTCTCAGCTCAGAAGTTTTAACTCTAAGAAGCTCTCTGTGACCACCCCTGTTCCCTGAATACCATGTATTTTCTGAAGATATCATTGTTACTCTTCATTGTAAGTCCCTGTTTATCAGAGATCCCTGGTGGCGCAGTAGTTAAAGCTCTCGTCTGCTAACCGAAAGGTCAGTGGTTCGAACTCACCAACTACTCTGCAGGAGAAAGACATGGCAGTCTGCTTCCATAGAGATTACAGCCTTGGAAACCCTATGGGGCAGTTCCACTCTGTCCTATAGGGTTGCTATGAGTTGAAATCAACTTAATGGCAACGGGGTTTGGTTTGGTGTATTTGTCTGGGGAGAGGAAAGAGCTGATTCTATTTTGTTCAGTGTTGTACTTTGTCTTAAGCTAGGTTTCCTAGAGGCAGAGCCTGAGATGAAGATTCTTATGTAAGTGATTTATTTACTGCTCTCAGGTGAAACCTGTGGAGGAGTGAGGGAAATAGGGCAAGGGGGAAGATCAGCAAAGCTGTGGGTTCAGCTGACAGCTATCCTCAACCTGTTCCCAGGGGGAGCTCTGGAGCTTGAATGACACAGGCTGAGATTTTACTCCAACTCAGCAATCTATGTGTGTGGCGAGGAGGGCACGGTGACCTCACAGGCATCACTGGGTGAAGTCCTCCCCACTTACAGGTCTCCAGAGAAGGGTATAGCTTAAGTCCTTAGCAGCTACGGGGTCAACACACTGCCAGGTGATGGGGTCTGGGCCCAGCTCCAGCAGTATCTACTACATACCGCAGCAGCTAGAACATATCCTGCCACATCACACTCAGTAAATGTCAAAGGAATAAATGACATATGTTTTTCATTCATCTCTCTATTTTTCATTTATTCCTGGCTTAATGATTTTTCTAGGGGATTAAGTCTTTTAATCTTCTCAATCTTGATTTTTTTAAGTCCTCCAATTTTTTTCAGCCTTACCTTAACTCTAATTTTATAGGTTTCCAAACTTGAGCAGCTCTTGTTTCTCACTTCCTGTGTTTTGTTAAGCACTAAACAAACCCTTGAATGAACATTAATACTTCTACAACTTAATTAGTTGTTAAAGGTCGAACTGGGCCCCAGTCAGGATGTACATATCTCTTCAAATCAAGTGGGATATATGGGGAGAAGGTTCTGTCATTCCACAAATTATAGGCAAATTAATTTGATTTTTTTATTATATGTATATTTTTATTGTACTTTAGATGAATGTTTACAGAACAAATAGTTTCTCATTAAACAGTCAGTACACATATTGTTTTATGACACTGGTTAACAACCCCATGGCATGTCAACAGGCTCCCTTCTCGACCTTGGAGGACCCTTTTTGGTTTTTTTTGGTAAAAATATACATACCCAAAGTTACACCATTTCAAAAGTTTCTACATGTACAATTCAGTCACATCGATTACGTTCTTCCAGTTGTGCTACTATTCTCACTATCCTTTTCAAAATTATTCCATCACCATTATCTTCAACTCACTGCCCCCAGGCTTCACATACAAACTTTTGAGTTGCTGTTGTCAATTTGATCTCACATAGATAATTCTTTTTTTTTTTTTTTTTTGTACCTTAGATGAAGGTTTGCAGAACACAAGTTTCTCATTAAACAGTTAGTACACATATTGTCCTATGACAATGGTTAACTACCCCATAACATGTCACCACTGTCCCTTCTCAAACTTGGGTTCCCTATCACCAGCTTTCTTGTCCCCTCCTGCCTACTAGTCCTTGTCCCTGGACTGTTGTGCCTCATTAGTTCCATTTTGTTTTATAAGGCTGTCCAATCCCCAGCTGAACAGAGAACTTCAGGAGTGACTTCACCACTGAGCTAAAAGGGTGTCCGGGGACCATACTCTTGGGGTTTCTCCAGTCTATCAGGCCAGTAAATCTGGTCTTTTTTTTTGTGAGTTAGAATTTTGTTCTACATCCTTTTCCAGCTCTGTCCAGGACCCTCTATTGTGATCCCAGTCAGAGCAGTCAGTGGTGGTAGCCAGGCACCATCTAGCTGTACTAAACTCAGTCTGGTGGAGGCCATGGTAGCTGTAGTCCATTAGTCCTTTGGACTGATGTTTTCCTTGTATCCTGTTCTCTTCATTCTCCCTTGTTCCTGAAAGGTTGAGACCAGTGGAGTATCTTAGATGGCTGCTCACAGGCTTTTAAGACCCCAGACGCTACTTACCAATGTAGAATGTAGAACATTGTCTTTATAAACTGTGTTATGCCAGTTGAGCTAGATGTTCCCCAAGACCATGGACCCCACAGCCCTCTGCCCAGCAATTCAGTCCCTCAGGGAGTTTGGATGTATCTATAGAGCTTCCATGACCTTTCCTTGTACAAGTTGTGCTGGCTTCCCTAGTATTGTGTACTATCTTACCGTTCACCAAAGTTACCACTTATCTATTGTCTATTTAGTTCCCCCCTCCACCCCTCCCATCCCTTGTAACCAATAAAGATTGTTTCATTTTGTGTGTAAACTTTTACATGAGTTTTTACAGTAGACGTCTCATGCAATATTTGTCCTTTTGAGATTAACTTATTTCACTCAACATAATGTCCTCCAGTTTCATCCATGTTATGAGATGCTTCACAGATTCATCATTGTGTGTATGTACCATACTTTGTTTATCCATTCATCTATTGATGGGCATCTAGGTTGTTTCCATCTTTTTGCTATTGTGAACAATGCTACAATGAATATGGGTGTGCATATGTCTATTCATGTGGTGACTCTTATTTCTCTAGGATATATTCCTAGGAGTGGGGTTGCTGGATCATATGGTATTTCTATCTTTCTAAGGAAGCACCATATCATTTCCCTAAATGGTTCTATCATTCTGCGCTCCCACCAGCAGTGCATAAGAGTTCTGATCTCCCTGTAGCCTCTGACACATTTGTTATTTCCAATGTTTTTGATTTGTGCCAGTAATGCCGGGGTAAGATGGTATCTCATTGTGGTTTTAATTTGCATTTCTCTAATGGCTAGTGATCGAGAGCATTTCCTCATATGTCTGTTGGCCACTTGAATGTCTTCTTTGGTGAAGTGTCTGTTCATTTGCTTTGCCCATTTTTAAATAGGATTATTTGTCTTTTTGTTGTAGAGGTGTTGGATTTTCTTATAGATTTTAGAGATTAGAAGTTTGTCTGACTTGTAATGTCAAAAAATTTTTTCCCAGTCTATGGATGAAGTCTTTTGATGAGCATAAGTGTCTCATGTTTAGAAGATCCCAGTAATCTAGCTTATCTTCTGGGGTTTGTGTGTTGTTGATTATGGTTTGTATCCTGTCAATGCCATGCATTAGGGCCTCTAGCATTGATCCTATTTTTTCTTCTACGAACTTTATAGTTTTTGGCTTTATATTTAAGTCTTTGATCCAAATTGAATTAGTTTTTGTGTATGGTGTGAGGTATGGGTCCTGTTTCATTTTTTTGCAGATGGACATCCAGTTTTGCCTGCACCATTTGTTAAACAGACTGTCTTTTTCCCATTTGATGGACTTTGGGCCCTTGTTGAAGATCAGGTGACCGTAGGTGGATGGATTTATGTCTGCGTTCTCAATTCTGTTCCATTGGTCAATGTATCTGTCATTGTACTAGTACCAGGCTGTTTTGACTACCATAGCTGTATAGTAGGTTCTGAAGTCAGGTGTGCGATTCTTCCTACTTTATTCTTCTTCAATAGAGCTTTACTTATCCAAGGCTTCTTCCCTTTCCATATAAAGTTAATGATTAGTTTTTCCATCTCGTTAAACAATGTTGTTGGTATTTGGATTGGGATTGCATTGTATTCGTAAATTGCTTCGGGTAGAATTGTCATTTTCACTATGTTGAGTCTACCTGTCCATGAGCATGGGATGTTTTTCCATTTATGTAGATCCCTTTGGGTTTCTTGAATTAGTGTTTTGTAGTTTTCTTTGTATAAATCTTTTACATACCTGGTTAAATTTATTCCTAAGTATTTTATTTTTTTAGGGGCTATTGTAAATGGTATTGCTTTCCTGATTTCTTTTTCATTGTTCTCTTTATTGGTGTATACTAATCCAACCAATTTCTGTATGTTTATCTTGTCTAGTGCTACTCTACTGAATCTTTCTATTAGTTCCAGTAGTTTTCTCGTGGAGTCTTTAGGGTTTTCTATGTATAGTATCATATAATCCACAAACAGGGACAGTTTAACTTCTTCCTTACCAATTTGGATGCCCTTTGTTTCTTTTTCTTGCCTTATTGCTCTAGCTAGGAATTCCAGCACAACATTAAATAGAAATGGAGATAAAGGGCATCATTGTCTTGTTCCTGTTCTCAAGGGGAATGTTTTCAGCCTCTCTCCATTCAGAATGATGTTGGCTGTTGGTTTTGCATAGATGCTCTTTATTATGTTGAGGAATTTCCCTTCTATACCTATTTTATTGAGAGTTTTTATCAGGAATGGGTGTAGGACTTTGTCGAATGCCTTTTCTGCATCAATCAAGATGATCATGTGATTCTGTTCTTTCCTTTTATTTCTGTGGTGGATTATGTTGATTGATTTTCTAATGTTGAACCATCCTTGCATACCTGGTATGAATCCTAGTTGGTCGTGGTGTATTATTTTTTTGATCTGATGCTGAATTCTGTTGGCTAGAATTTTGTTGAGAATTTTTGCATCTATATTCATGAGAGACATTGTTCTGTAATTTTCTTTTTTTGTGACATCCTTGCCTGGTTTTGGTATCAGGGTTATACTGTCTTCATAAAATGAATTCAGAAGTATCCCTTCCTTTTCTATGTTCTGAAGTAGTTTGAGTAGTACTGGTATAAGCTCTTCTCTGAATGTCTGCTAGAATTCTCCAGTGAAGCCATCTGGGCCAGGGCTTTTTTTGGTTGGGAATTTTTTTTTTTTTTATTACCTTTTTAATCTCTTCTCCTGTTATAGGTCTGTTCAGATTTTCAACATCATTTTGTTGTAGTTTGGGTAGATAGTGTGTTTCTAGAAATTTATCCATTTCCTTTAGGTTTTCAAGTTTGTTGGAGAATAGTTTTTTGTAATACTCTTTTATGATCCTTTTTGTTTCAGCTGGGTCTGTTGTAATGCCCCCCATTTCATTTCTTATTTGGGTTATTTGTGTCCTCTCCTGTTTTTATTTTGTCAGTCTCGCCAGTGGCTTGTCAATTTTGTTGATTCTTTCAAAGAACCAACTTTTGGTTTTGTTGATTCTTTCTATTGTTTTTCTATTCTCTATTTCACTTATTTCTGCTCTGCTCTTTATTCTTTCCTTGCTTACAGTGGGTGTGGGCTATTTTTTTGCTGTCCTCTTTCTATTTGTTCGAGTTCTGTAGTTACTGTTTTGATTTTGTCCTTTTCTTCCTTTTTGATATGTGCATCTATTGCTATAAGTTGTCCTCTGAGGACTGCCTTTGCTGAGTTCCAAAGGTTTTGGTATGATGTGTTTTCATTCTTGCTTGATTCTAGGAATGTTTTGATTCCATCTCTGATTTCTTCTGTTACCCAGTGTTGTGTAAGCCGGGTGTTATTCAGTTTCCATGTAATTGATTTTTTTTCCTTAGTCTTCCTGTTGTTAATTTCTACCTTGATGGTGTTGTGGTCAGAGAAGATACTTTGTATTATCTCAGCATTTTGGACCCTGTTGAGGATTGATCTGTGGCCTAAGATGTGGTCTGTTCTGGAGAATGTTCCATGGGCATTAGAAAAGAATGTGTACTTAGCAGCTGTTGGGTGTAGTGTTTTATATATGTCTATAGGTCAAGTTGGCTGATTGTGCCCTTTAGGTCTCCTGTATCTTTGTTGAGTTTCTTTCTAGATGTTCTGTCCTTTACCGAGAGTGGTGTGTTGAAGTCTCCTACTGTTATTGTGGAACTGTGAATTTCTCTTTTCAGTGCTGTTAGTTTGTTTTATGTATTTTGGAGCCCTGTCATTGGGTGGGTAGATATTTATTATGGTTATGTCTTCATGATGGATCGTCCCCTTAATCATTATATAGTGTCCTTCTTTGTCTTTTATGGTGGATTTTGTTTTAAAGTCTATTTTATCTGAGATTAATATTGACACTCCTGATTTTTTTTGGTAGCAGTTTGCTTGATATGTTTTTTCCACCCTTTGATTTTTAATAAATTTACATCTTTGTTTCTAAGGTGTATCTCTTGTAGACAGCATATTGATGGGTCCTGTTTTTTCATCCATTCTGTCACTCTCCATCTCTTTATGGGTGCATGTAGGCCATCTACATTCAGTGCAATTATTGATAGGTGTGAGTTTATTGCTGTCATTTTGTAGTGCTTTTTTTTTTGTGGTCCTCTTACTCTCCTGTGCTGAGTTCCTTTTGTTTGTGGATTTTTTTTTTTTCATTTCTTTTGTTTTTGTATGTTTTGCTTTTACTGAGACTTTATGTTTTTCTTCATTTTGATGAGTAGGTGTGTTAACTTTCTTTGTGGTTACCTTGAAATTTACCCTTATCTTCCTAGGTTTGAACCAGTCTATTATTACTTGGTATCCCTTGACTTTCTCTCCATTAGAAGGTTCTACACCTACACTGTTTATTCCCTCTTTCATTGTTCTGATGCTGTTGTCATTTACAGAGTAACCTCTCTGGTTCCCTGTTGTAGTTCTTTTGGTTTTGCATACTCCTTAAGAGTTCATTTCCTAGGTTTGTGTCTGGCTAGTACATTCCTGTGTCCTAGATTCAGCCTGTGGTCTGATGCTGTTTATTCTCAGATTGAAGGACTCCCTTTAATAAGGGTCATAAGTTTGGTTTGGTTTTTACATAGTCCCTTAATTCTGTTTATCTGGAAACGGCCTAATTTCACCATCATATTTGAACTAGAGTTTTGCAGGATGTATTATTCTTGGCTGGCAGTGTTTTTCTTTCAAGGTTTTATATATGTCATTACACTGCCTTCTTGCCTGCATGGTTTCTGCCAAATAATCCAAGCTTAGTCTTATTGTTTCTCCTCTGTATGTGACTTTTTGTTTTTCTTGAGCTGCTCTCAGGATTCTTTGTTTGTCTTTGGTTTTAGCGAGTGTGATTATGATATGCCTTGGTGATTTTCTTTTGGGGTCTATCTTATTTGGGGTTCGCTGGGCTTCTTGGATGGTCAGATTTTCATCTGGCTTGATATTGGGGAAGTTTTCTGTCAGCAATTCTTCAATAATCCTCTCTGTGTTTTCTGTTTTCTCCCCCGTTCTGGAACTCTGATCACTCGAAGATTTTTGGTTTTGATTGTAGCACACATAATTCTCAGGGTTTCTTCAGTTTTCTTCATTCTTTTTTCTTATTTTTCCTCAGAGTTGCATCCAAGTGTTTGTCTTCAATTTCGCTGATCCTATCTTCAGTCGTTTCAAACCTGTTCCTCAGCCCTTCTATGACACTGTCCATTTCTGAAATCTTGTTGTTTATCTTTTGGATTTCTAATTGTTGTTTTTTGTATGATTTCTAGTTGTGAATTTATTTTAGCATTTTGTTCCTGTATTATTTTCTTGAATTCTTCCCTTTTTTTCTGTATTTTCCATGAATTTGTCTGCCTTTTCTATGAATTTGTCTATTTTTTCCTTATTTTTGTCTGTTTTTTGCTTCAACTCTTGTATAATTCTGAATATTAGAGATTTGAATTTCCTATCAGTTAGTTCTATTGCATTTTCTTCTACTGGAAAGTCATCTGGTGTTTTATTTTGGATGCCTACTGGAGCAATCCTGTCTTGTTTTTGTATATGTTTTGATATTGTCTTCTGTCTTTGGGGCATTCAGTAGTTATTTTCCTCGTTTATTGATTTTAGATTTGTTTGTTTCATCCTGCTTTCTTATTTTATTTGGTTATGTATGAGTAGGCAGGCTGTGTGTTCTTTGTTGTTTGCTCGTCTGTAGGCACGATACTTTTTCACTTCCTTCTCCAGTTGGCAGGGTCAGTCCCTCAGGTATGGTACAGCAAGGCAGGTCCAGCTGAAGGGGAGTTGCTGGGATGTGTTGTTTGTGGCACCTACTAGGGCTGACAGCACAGTCTGGGAATCAGTGCAGGGTAGGTTCTGGTAGGCCATGCCTGTGCTGCTTGGGAGTGTGATGTTCAGTGCATGGTGCAGGAAGGCAGGAAGGAGTGGGGAGATAGTGATGTGTGGAGCTAAGATGGATATGGGAAAGTTGATAGACAGGAGAGAGGAACAGGAGCCAAAAACATACACACAAGCAAAAAAGAGTGCTAAGGGAGCTTGCTATTGGAGTGGAGAGATGAAAGACTGATAAATGAGGAAAAACTAAAGTGAAGAAAAAAAGAAAAAAACAAGTAAATCGAGACAATGGAAATGAAGAAAGACAAAAAGGGAATAAGAGAGAGATGAAAACAAAACAAAGAAACCAAAAAAAAAAGAAAGAAAAAAGAAATTCCCCCAGTGATGTCCCTGTGTGTCTGCGCAGAGTACGGGAGTAGCTTCCTAGCCATGTGGTACTGCCTGGCTAGATGCGGCTCCCAAGCTGAGAAAAGAAAAAGAAGACAAACAAACAAATCAAAACAGAACAAATCAGAGCAAGCAAACAAAAAGCCCCGGGGATCTTACCAGGGTGGTGGTACGGGCCAAGAAGTAGTTTCATGGTCAAGCAGTGTTTCACAGTCTTCAGGAAAGGAGTAAAGATGGCACA
Organism: Dugong dugon; assembly: GCA_030035585.1. Taxonomy (NCBI): domain Eukaryota; kingdom Metazoa; phylum Chordata; class Mammalia; order Sirenia; family Dugongidae; genus Dugong; species Dugong dugon. The sequence goes on from CM057462.1 coordinate 163,566,677, forward strand.
CGGAGCCAGGTATTTGAGAGAAAGGAGGGGGAGGTGGTGAGAGGTAAGGAAGAAATCTAAAGAAGCAAAAAAAAGCAACACCAGCAGCCAAAAATTGGGAGCCAGCCAGTGCGGGTGGGTGGAATCCAAGCAACACCAGGGTGAAGCCGTGGGAAGCAGAGGAGGCTAAGTGGGGGTGAAGAAGAGTGGGGGTGAAGAAGGGTGGGGGTGGGAAAGCATATATCACTGGTTACCAGTTGTTCTGTCTCCTGCTGGAAGTTCCATGAAGCTCCTTTCTTGTACCCCCTGTTCACTGATCTCCAATAGGAATCCAAGATGGGGGATCCATGCTGTGGTAGTTGATATGGGACCTCTGTTTGTATCTCTCCTCGTTCTCTGTTCTCGATCAGTTTCTTATTCCGTTCAGTTCTTGGTTGAGTTCTTTATCTCTTCATTTGATGCTTAGGGTTTCAGGATTGACGTGCGACTCTGTTTGACTTAGTTTTTTGGATCTTTGCTGCAGAGGGATGGTGTGGTGCTTCTGCTTATAGTGCCAGGTTGCCCAGAAGTTCCACGTTGACTTTTTTTAAACCACTTATTTAGAACACTTTGCTCCAGCATATCTACGCATATCCTATGTGGAGGTCTGCCCAAATATATGTGTCAATGGTATGTACTTCGTACATATGTTATCCAGGCTAAAAGCCCTTGTCTAACAGCTGCTGCCTGTTCAGGTGGCCTAACATCAGCAAACTACCCCCACCACCACCACCACCCCCGCCCCGTCCCCTCCCCTTACTGGGAAACTGGAAGGAATCCTGTAGAGGGAAGGAGAGTTTTCCCCACAAGAAGGTTCCCTTCTACTCAGGAGGACTGGGGTCCTAACTTTCTTTTTCACTCAAGGAAATTTCCTTTCTTGGAGAAATTCAGCCCAACCAGACTCAGCCAAGAATTAAGAGCCTTAAGGGTAGAAACTGGGTCTTGTTTACCTTTACATAAAAACTAATAATATTTCACACTTGACTATTTAAAAAGTGCTTTCATATATAGTATTTCATGTGATCCACACAAAAATCCCAATGAGAAAAGAATTATTGTTCCCATTTTACCCATGAGGAAACTGAGATACTTGGAGGTCAAGTGACTTAGTTAAGGTCACATAGTTAATAAGTAGCAGAGCCACAATTCAAACCAGGATTTCTGATGCCAAATATGATGGTCTTTTCAGAGCATCCTGCTGCATAACACAAGGCCTGGCATGTCATATGTCCTCATTAGCTGTTTGTTGAGTTAAATTATCTACAGCTTCTATTATTCATGTCCAGTGCTCCCCTTCTTTGGTATAGATAACAAGGAGTGGATGATGGGCTGGTCTATGTCAGCTAAAGCAGGGTGCCAATGAGGTCAAGGTCATTAGTTCAATTTCCAGAAGACTAATTACCTTTGTCTCAAGGCCACTTAGTTTCAGTGGTGCAGGCCACTCCCCTAATCAGCCATCTTTCCTATGAGTGCCATTGGTCAAGGAATGGATAAAAGCGTCTGGATAAAGAAGGACAAATCCAGCACTAATTCTAGGGGAGTAGGGAAGAAAATTTTATTACTTTCATTTTTTTGCTTAGGGGAAGGATCAAGAATAACTAGAGTAACCCATAGAAGGCTCTAGGTCAATATTTGTTGAATTAAATTCAGTGACTTGAGTGGATCTAGCCCAGAAAGACTTCATGAAGAGGAGGTGTACCAGGATGAAGTGAGAGCAAGGGCACAGGAAGAAATAACCAGCTGCAAAGTTCAGTTCAGTACATGTCAGGCCTTCAAACAGAAGGTCACAGGGTACATTGTCCACTAGGGATAATTTGAAGACTTTGAGGAATAGGATAGTGTCCAGCACTTTGCAGCTCCAGCAGCTAAACTTAAAATCCTTAATCCAGGCTTTCTTCTTCTATCTCTGTCACTTAGCTTATGGTTCCAACAAAGAAACAAATGCTTGAAAACTGGGGAGCTTTTTTTCTAATAATTTTTATACCATTTAATCCAATAATTACTGATTGACGGGGCTATTTTCCATCCATCACTCTCCTAGGCTTTAGGGGTGGGCTAGATGAGGTCTCTGCCCTTAAGAAGCTTATCATCCAAGCAGTGAAACGATTGTAACACATAAAATGATCGTAACAATAATACACATAAATATAAGTTATAATAAAGTACTACTTACTGAACGTGCTCTAGGACATTGTTGATATTGTTGTTAGCTGCCGTCCAGTTGACCCTCAGCTCATGGCAACCCCATGCACAATAGAACAAAATGCTGCCCATTCTTGTTCCATCCCTATGATTGGTTGCAGATTCGACTGTTGTGATCCATAGGGTTTTCATTGGCTAATTTTCAGAAGTAGATCACCAGGCCTTTCTTCCTAGTCTGTCTTAGTCTGGGAGCTTCACTGAAATCTGTTCAGCATCATAGCAACATGCAAGCCTCCACTGACAAATGGGTGTTAGCTGTGCATGAAATACATTGACCAGGAATTTAAGAAGGTAAAAAGCTGGCTATGAGTCAGATTCCTTTGGAAAAGATTCATGGAAGAGGACTGAACTGGGCTTTGAAGGATTGGTGGGATATGAATCTGAGGGGAGTGGAAAGGGTATTCATCTTCTGAATTCGCGTCCTCTGGGCCGACCTTTTAAAATCAGTGATTGCTGCAGCAACCAGTTTTGAGTAAGCAAAAGCTGACAGCACTGAGAACCACTGGCTTTTTGTCCCCTGGCTTCTCTGCCACCACTGCCTGCAGGAACCTGCTCAGCCATTCTAATATACAGGCAAGCCTGCAAGTGTGATGAAGTTAACACCCAAAGGGCAACACTACATCAGTGGGGAACAAAAACTGATGGATTAATATTCCCCTCTTCTACCCTTTGGGATCACAAGTGTGAGATGCATTCTACACAGCTCTTCAGAGGGTCCCAGGTGGGACTGAGTTCCGATTGCCCACAATGGTGATCAGATAAAAAGTAATCGTGGATTGGCTTCCCCGTCTTCCCTATTTCAACCTTTGCAGACTCCAAGTCCCCCAGTGTTATTTCTTAGTATCACTTCCCAAATCAACCTCCTGCATACAAGCCCTTGTTATGAGGGGAACCAGGACTAAGACTAAATTTGTTCCTACTGCTTCCCTGGGAAGTAGCTGTTCCAGTCACAAGAGAAAGTCAAGCAGTACGCCATGGGGCGCAGGGGTGCAGATTCTCTCTACCATGCCTCTCAGGCCTCTGACTCGCTCCATGGTGGTTCAGTGGTAGAATTCTTGCCTTCCATGCAGGAGAATGGAGTTCAATTCCCCGCCAATGCACTTCAAATGCAGCCACCACCCGTCTGTCAGTGGAGGCTATGTGTTGCTGTGATGCTGAACAGATTTCAGGGGGATCTTCCAGACTATATGGACTAAGAAGAAAAGCCTGGCAATCTACTTCCAAAAAAGCAGCCACAAAAGGCCTGTGGATCACAACAGTCTGATCCCGTTGTACATGGGGTCTTCATGAGCTGGGGGCCAACTTGACAGCAGCTAACAACAGCATAAGGTCTTCATTTAGAGCCATTGGTGGGGGGTCTTCAGAGTATGCCCTAAGGCCTGAATTGTGGAGAGCCAAGCCCTGACTCCCCCACTCTCAGATGTCTGTGAAAGCCGAAAGTGGTTCCGGTATTCCCAGACCCAGGGTGATGGGGAAGGAGAGAGCCGACCCTCAGCCTGCCCGTGACATCCTTTGTGAGACTCCTGTACATATCTTCCCGGGACCCCCAGCTCTTACCGAGGTTGGCACTTGCTCGGGATGCAGACAGTCAGGCTTTCCAGACCGCTCAACTTCATAAGGTCCTCCACAGGAGCCATGCTCAGATCAGCAATAGGCTTGACTCTTTCTGAATGCAGACCATGTTGAGCTTTGCACTTTACAAATGAAGTGTGATGATAAGGACTTGGGCAGGCTCTAAAGCAACCAAAGAGATACAGGTTTGAGAAACAGATCTAGGCTGAGTGCCTAGAGGAGGAGGGAGATTTCATTTGGTGAAAGGGAAAGGTGTACAGGGTGATTCAGACCAGGGGAGTGGAAATCCTGTGGGAGATCTAGATGAGACAGGACTTCCTTCTTGTAAAGGCTGTGGAGGACTTGAATTTGGTGGGAAGGTAGGGAAGATTGCTGGGGAGAGTGGAGGGGGGAGGAGGATTACTAAATAGTTTTCTTTGGTAATATTAAAAAGAACTAAAATAGTTTAAGGATGAGTAAAGGGATGCCCAGTCAGCGATGGTGGTGAGTTAGGTCCCCTCAGTAATCTCTCCAGCTATGAGTGCCCTCAACAAAAATCTGTTGCCTTCAGGTTGATTCTGGCTCACAGTGACCCTATAGGACAGAGTAGAACTGCCCCATAGGGTTTCCAAGGAGCAGGTGGTAGATTCGAACTGCCAACCTTTTGGTTAGCAGCCGAGCTCTTCACCACTGTACCACCGGGGCTCCGTGAGTGCCCCCATCAGGGCTAAATTCTACCCTTGAGCACTTGAAGGTATACGAATATGATAAGGAAAAGGAGAAGAGGAAGTGGATACACTTCAATGACACCTCCAGTAATCCTTAAAAGGCTTCGCTGGTCTTTAATATGAGAATACGTTCAGATAAGCAGTTTGGGATAGGGTAAGAACATTGGTCTTGGAGTCAGACCCAAGGGGCCCAAAGCTGTTGTTTATAGGCTCAGCAACCTTCACTAAATAAGTACTTACCCTCTCTAGCCTCAGTTTCCTCATTTAGAAGGTAAGCTTCATGAGAAGAGGGACTGTATCTGTCTTATTCACTTTAATATCCCTAGAGTCTCGTGGGGCACCTGGCAGTGATTACATATTTACTGAATGAATAAATGAATCTATACAATGAAAATAACATTAGCACTACTGCATAAGCAGTAAAATGTAGTGATAAAGAACATGGTTCCCAAGATTTGAATCCTGACTCAGCCATTTCTACCACTGTAACCTTGACAGGTTATTGAATCTCTCCATGCTTCTCTGTACCTCAGTTTCCTCATCTGTAAAATGGGGCAATAACAGTACACCTACCTCAAAAGTTGTGGTGAGGATTAAAACGGAGTTAACGTATGTGAAGTACATAAAACAGTACCTGGCTCTATATTTATTAGCTTTTATGATCCTTGTCAGGACTAATTGACCAAGTCCAGGAAAATGCTCAGCATTTCATGTTTTATTTTATATACTTCTGAATCATTCAAACCTCTTATGCTGAAATGTAGTCAGGTACTGTGTGATTAAATATTTTTAAATATAAAATATTTTTAAAACAATTAATTATGTTAAATATGTATAATACAAAATTTGCCATTTTAACCTGTTTTAAGTGTGCCATTCAAGGGCATTAATTACATTCACAACATTGTGCAACCTTCACCATTACCTACTTCCAAAACTTAAAAATAGTTTTCAGTAGTTAACTCATCACCTGCCACACTGCAAGCACTCACTAAACGTTAGCTATTATTACCATTATTATTACTGTTGTAAGAAAACTATTCTGATCCCACCCCCTCTCCCAGGTGTGCAGGCTGGAGATAAGGCATAAGGTTTGTCCTCAGGGTCATCTTAGAAGAGCAGGCAATGGCAGGCACTAACTGAGGAAGGATCCCCAGGAAAGCTGCTATTGGCATTGATTAGAATGAGAGTAGAGGGAACTAGAGCTCGTTTTAACGTTTAGCCACAGGCTACAGAAACAGACTTGAATAAGAGCAGAACAGGAGAAAATAGCTACGTGAAGAAGCACATACACTGGGTGGAACTGGCTGGAATACATCAGACCAATTTCTTCTTCTGTATAGTTTGTTACCTCCCTTTCTAGTCAGGAGGGCTAGTTCAATTCTTCAAGCAGTATTTATGAAACTTGTACAGTTTGTTTCAGCTCTGTGATCAAGGTTGTGGGAACAGAAAAAGAAGAGTAAAACAGCCCTTGCTCTTGGATTTACAATTGCTTACATTCAGAACACGTTAGATAATAAACTAAGATCATATATGAATATATTTCAAAGTGGACAAAAGAGACAATAAGTTAAGACAAAGGAGACTTCAATCCATTTGTTCATTCTTGCATGTTTAACCAGTTGCTGGTGGAGTTGATTCCAATTCATGGTGACCCCATGTGTGTCAGAGTAGAACTGTGCTCCACAGGGTTTTCAATGGCTGATTTTTCGGAAGTAGATCACCAGGCTTTTTTTTCCAGGAGCCTCTGGGTGAACTTGAACTGCCAGCCTTTCGGAGCCGAGTGCATTGATTGTTTGTGTCACCCTGGCACTCCATACATTCATTTACTGGATCATTATTTAATAGGCACTTAGTGGTCACCCACTATGCCGGGAGCTGTAAAGGGCAGGAAGCTCAGGAAGCTGCACTCCTGCCCTCAAGGAGCCTGTACTTTAATAAGAAAATAATGGTGATCTGTATGAGAATAGTGCCCATACAAGGCAGAATATGATAATGTTTTAAGAGGCGAGAGCTTACTTGGTGTGAGCATTATCAGAGGTGCCTAGCTGAGTCATCTATTGTGGCTTTATGCGGATGGTGGGACTTGATTTGGACCTTGAAGGCTTAGTATAATCTACACAGATGGAGGCAAGAGATGAAATCCCAAGTAGGAAGACACTAAAAGGAAACTGATAGAAATAGGATGCACATGGCTTGCTTGTGTGACAGCTTATTGATTCATCAATCCATTGAACACATTTTTTTTGAAATATCTATTATGTGCCTGAAAGATGAATAAAACATCGTTCTTTCCCTCAAACAGTTTTTAGTCCAATGGGGGAGGCAGAAACATAAAGAAAAAAATTATATTACAGTGTGATAAGTGTAAAAATTGAGGTCTGTATAAAGTAGCATTCAGAAGGGTGTCATCACCCCTGGTAATTGGTAATGAGGTGGGGGCTCAGTAGGTGACAAGGGAGCTAAGGGTACTGGAGGCACAGGGGACAGCATGTGCAAGGGCTCCTTAGGAAGTACATTGGAGGGCAGTGAATAAGGACAGATGAAGAGTGATGGGAAAGAGGTAGACAGGTAGAGATCAGGTCACAAAGGCACTTAGAGGACATTCTAGGGAATTTGGGCTTTATTCAGTGGGCTGGATAATCAGTGAAGGATTAAAGGGAAATGACATACCATATTTGCATTTTGGACAGCTAGTGATAGCAATCTCTTACATTATTTACAGCCAACCTTGGTTTATAAATAATCTTTATCATCCCTAGAGAGAGAAAAAAAACACTTGCCCAAGGTCGCTCAACTAGTAAGGAGCAGAATGAGGATCTTCTGTCTCCAAAGCCATCCTCTTAACTCCTACACTTGGCTATCTCTGGGACTGCAGTGTGGAGAGGGGGTAGGGGCTAGAGGTGAGGAAGAGGAGGTGCTGCGATCAGGATAAAACAAAACAAGGCCAGAGCTAAACGAGTGGCAATACAGAGAAAGAGACAGAGTCCAGAAATATTTAGGTAGTAGGCTCTACTGAAAGGAACTCCGGTGGCACCATGGTTAAGCTCTTGGCTGCTAACCAAAAGGCTGGCGATTTGAACCCACCCAACCACTCCCGGAGAAAGACCTGGCGATCTGCTTCAGTAAAGATTACCAAACCAAACCCAAAACCATTGCCGTACAGTCGATTCCAACTCATAGAGACCCTATAGAACAGAGTAGAACTGCCCCACAGGGTTTCCAAGGAGCCGCTGGTGGATTCGAACTGCTGATCTTTTGGTTAGCAGCCAAGCTTTATCTTAAACTACAGCCTAGGAAATCCTCTGTGGCTGTTCTACCCTGTAACACATGGGGTCACTATGAGTCAGAATCAATTCGATGGCACCTAACAACAATAGCAGACTCTATTGGACTTTGTGATTGATGAAATGTGGGGAGACAAGGAGAGAGAGGACTAGAATGACTCTCAGGTTTCTGCTCATGTGACTGAGCTTCTTGTTAACTGTGAGAGGGACTACAGTAAGGAATGGGGGTGGCTATGGAGAAAATGAACTGAGGAAACTGGGGGACATCACAGTGGAGATCCTAGTGGGTGGTGGGATGGACACAGCTGGGGCTCAGGAGCCAGGCCTGGGCTGGAGGCAGAGACTGGGAGATCTCACTGAAACGCAGGGTTTCTACTAAGTGTGTAAGAGAAGACTGGCTGGTCAGACTGGAGAGACTAGATGCTAAGAAAGCACACGGATTTGAGTACGAAGACAATAAGGAGACAGAGGCCCTTTGATTTGGGTAGTGACGTGGTCAAAAATAGCTCTTTAATTGTCAAGGCTCAAACTGAAATACTCAAGAACTAAAACTGAGTTCTATTTTGCATGCCCATTCCACTCTGTGGTGGAAATAACACCTCAGGTAAAGCATCAGCCAGCACCCCCATCCTCAGGGGAGATACCAAGTTCTGTGGGCTTAGCAAGCATTGTGTTGGGGGGGCTAGTCCTCTGCCATTGTCACCCATCCTGCTGGCAACCCCGAGACATGTCCAATCCTGTGAGGAGTGGGTCACGGCCATGGGCTGCTTGTCAGGATGTCAAGGTCTTTCCTGGTCTGGGAAAAGCCAAAACCCCTGGGGGCTCGCAGGCACTTACCTCTTTTGTCTTGTCCCTCATACCATCTGGTGACTTGAAGGTTAAAAAGAAATGTTGGGATATGCAGTAGAGATGGGAAATACTCGTTAATGTCTTAAAATATTACCCTGGCACACAATGAAAATCATGTTTTGGGAAAACCAGTCCCCAGCACTGAACAGGGTCTAACGGAATGAGGGAGGACAGAGGAATGGGGAGACTAGTGCATTAACAGCGGTGTTGCACCAGTTCTTGTTTTTGTTTTTACCATGGAGACCTCATGTGTGTGAGGTAGAACTGTGCTCCACAGGGTTTTCAATGGCTGATTGTTTGGAAGTAGATTGCCAGGACTTTCTTTCAAGGCACCCCTGGGTAGATTTCAAACCTCTAACCTTTGGGTTAGCAGCCAAGTGCATTAAGTGTTTGCACCAAGGACTATATAATTTATAATGTCCTTTTACCTCTCATTTGATTCTCATGGTGACTCTGTGCTGGGTCTTATTATCCAGATTTTACAGGTAAGGCAACTGAAAGAAGTTTATAAATTAGACCAAATCACCCAGCTAGCAATAGAAGGGTTCAGGCTTAAAACCTTGGTCTTCTGATGAAAACTTGTAAGGGACAAAAGAATCCCTTCTTCTTGTGCGTTCATCACCCACTGCACTTAATCTCTCTCGGGGAATAAGGTGCTCTAAACATCAGAGCCGAAAGATGCGTTCGGAAGCTCTGTCTTCAGAGAAGATCCCACCGGGAAACAAGGCTGCACCGCTTGAAAGGATTCGTCTGGGCTTTCGAACGGACTTCCCACAGAGAGCGGCCTCCCATCACACCACGGAGAGCCTTCCGCGGGGTCCTTGTGTAACTTCACTGTTCAGGCGCAGTAGAAAGCCAGCTCGGAAACCGCCCTCTGATTCATGCTGAATGAATCCCTGGAACACGCTGTCAGAATTTAAGAGGCAGGTGTAGCTCCCCTAACGCTTTGAATAGGAACTTGTTCAAATCATATAGCTTCTCTAGGAACCGTTTTTCAAAGGAATGGTTTATAATTTCTCATCTGTTGCAGTAGTGAGGGGGTGGACTCGGAAGGAGGAAGAAGTACTGATGAAGGAGGCCGGGGAAGAGACACCATCCTGGATTCACAGCAGCGAGGATCAAAGGAGAGGGGTGACGATCACCCTGGTGATGAGAGGTCCGGAGTAGTTGGCTGGGAAAGAATGCCTGTGAAGATAAAGGAGAGAGAAACTCGATTTGGTAGGTGGAACCTTCTTTATGCAGAGAACAGGAAGCGGTTTCTATCCGCCGCCGCCCCCCCCCCCCCAATGATAGCTGGTATTCAAGGCTTCCTGGCCTCCAAGTCTCCTCTGTAGGAACCCTCCCTTCCAGCCAGGCTTTTGCTCTTGGTTTCCCAGCCTCCCCCTCCTTCTGACCCATAGCACCCTCTCTTCCCACTCTTTCTGTAGCATCTGTACATTCACTCATCCTGTTCACCCTTCTGGATCACCCTATAGCTTTGCTCCACCTCATTGATCCAAATCCAACGTAAGTGCCAAATGCCCTGTAAATCCTGACCTGCACCCCAAAGCCTACCCCAGTGGTTCTCAAACTCTTAAGTGCATCAAAATCACCTGGAGGGCATGTTAAAACACAGCTTGCTGGGCAACCCAGAGGTTTTCATTTGGTAGGTCTGAGGTGGGGTCTAAGAATTTACATTTCTAACAAGTTCCCAAATAATGCTAAGGGCTGGGGACCACTGACCTATGCCATTTATTTGGCCTTAATCATGCATTGTCCTGTTGTTATTGTTAGGTGCCGTCAAGCCTGTTCTGACTCATAGCAACCCTATGTACAACAGAACGAAAGATTGCCCACTCCTGTGCCATCCTCACAGTCTTTGCTATTTGAATCCATTGTTGCAGCCACTGTGTCAGCCTGTTTAGTTGAGGGTCTTCCTCTTTTTCGCTCACCCTCTACTTTACCAAGCATGATGTCCTTCTCTAGGGACTGGTCCCTCCTGATAACATGTCCCAAGTACGTGAGACAAAGTCTCACCATCCTCGCTTCTAAGGAGCATTCTGGCTGTACTTCTTCCAAGACAGATTTGTTCCTTCTTCTGGAAGTCCATGGTATAGTCAATAGTCTTCACCAACACCTATTCAAAGGCATCAATTCTTCTTCTGTCTTCCTTACTCATCGTCCGGTTTTCACATGCATATGAGGGAATTGAAAATACCATGGCTTGGATCAGGTTCAACTTAGTCCTCGAAGTGAAATCTTTGCTTTTTAACATTTTAAATAGGTCTTTTCCAGCAGATTTGCCCAATAGAATACATCCTTTGATTTCTTGACTGCTGCTTCCATGGGTGTCGATTGTGGATCCAAGTAAAATGAAATCCTTGACAACTTCAATCTTTTCTCCATTTATCATGATGATGCTTATTGGTTCAGTTGTGAGGATTTTTGTTGTGTTTATATTGAGGTGTAATCCATACTGAAGGCTGTGGTCATTGATCTTCATCAGTAAGTGCTTCAAGTCCTCTTCACTTTCAGGAAGCAAGGTTGTGTCAGCTGTATATCACAAGTTGTTAATGAGCCTTCCTCCAATCCTGATGCCATGTTTTTCTTCATGTAGACCAGCTTCTTGGATTATTTGTTCAGCATACAGATTGAATAAGTATGGTGAAAGAATATAACTATGACATACACCTATCCTGATTTTAAACCCCACAACATTCTCTTGTTCTGTTGAAAGGACTGCCTCATGGTCTATGTACAGGTTCCACATGAGCACAATTAAGTGTTCTGGAATTCCCATTCTTCACAATGTTATCCATAATTTGTTACAATCCACACAGTCTAATGCCTCTGCATAGTCAGTAAAACAGAGGTAAACATCTTTCTGGTATTCTCTGCTTTCAGCCAAGATCCATCTGACATCAACAATGATATCCCTCATTCCAAATCTTCTTTTGAATCGGCTTGAACTTTTGGCAGTTCCCTGTCGATGTACTGCTGCACCGGTTTTTTAATTATCCTCAGCAAATTATCTTCATTGTCTTGTACTGATACTTTAACTGAGTGTGTATATCTTGTCTCCCAGATGAAGCTGTGAAGGGTTCAAAGCAGGGCTTTGAACTAGTTCTTTCAGGTTCGAATTCCTGCTGAGAATTTGCGTTTCTAACAAGTTCCCAAGTGATGCTAATGCTGCTGGTTAGGGACCAGTTCTGAGAACCACTAGTAGAACAGTGGTTTTCAAAATTTATTACACAAAAGAATCATCTAATAATCTTGTTAAAATGTAAATTCTGATTCAATATACCTGGGGTGCAAATGCAAATCCTAAGCGGGGTTTCAAACTGGAACAAACAGGTTTGAAGCCCTGATTCAAAGGCAGTGATGTGGTAGATACTTGACCGTATTCCCCACAATACCTATATGGCAGACTCTGAGCAGGTACCCAAACCTAAGATAACTTATTAATTGGTATTGAGAGTTAGTACTAGTTTTAGGTAAAATTATGAAGTAGGCAGTTTGCCCCTAGGAACCTCCCACTTTCCTCACCTCTGGTCCTCGATCAATTTCTGAGCCACTCAGTCGACTCTTCCTCCTCCAGGCTGACCCAGGCACCCAATAAACATGTATTAAAAAAAAAAAGTTGCTGTTGAGTTAACTCCAACTCCTGGCAACCCATGTGTGTCAGAGTTGAACTGTGCTCCATAGGGTTTTCAATGACTGATTTTTTGGAAGTAGATCGCTTTCTTCCAAGGCACTTATGGGTGGACTCAAACATTCATCCTTTTGGTTAGCAGCCTAGCATATTAACCCTTTGCACCATCCAGGGACTCCTGAGAGAGACTAAAACCAAACCAAACCCCTTGCCATCAAGTGGATTCTGACTCACAGTGACCTTGTAGAACGGAGTAGAACTGCCCCGTAGGGTTTCCAAGGAGCAGCTGGTGGATTTGAACTGCCGACCTTTTGGTTAGTAGCCAAGCTCTTAACAACTGCACCACCAGGGCTCCCCTGAGAGAGACTAGAGCTATTTAAATGCTGATGGAGAGAAGGCAGTGGAGGAAGAGGGGCAATGATATGACAGAGAGGAAAAAATGGTGAGAAGGAGGTCTTTGAGGGGGAGGGTGGGTAGGATCTAGAGCATAGGGAGAAGGATTAGCTTAGACAGGAGCAGGACACCTCTCCCGCTGTAGGTGGAAAAAGGTAAGGATGGGCTTAGAAGCAGGAACAATTGAGGCTTTAGACTCTAGGTGACTTCTTGCTCTAACATCTTGTGATTCCATGAAATTAAATTGCCACAGCATCAGTGGCTTAAAGTTTTACCTCTTCTTGGCAAAGCTTTAACCCAAAGAAATGAATCTTTCATGAGAGACTCTCAGGCTATGGGAGGCCTGCCAGTGGTGCAGTGAGATCTCCCTAGGGCCTCAAATACCTACTACCCTGCTACACAAGGCGGGTTGGGAAAACGGGACAAACATGTCCAACTGTGACAACGTTAGGACAAGAGCAAGCTCACAAAGCTATTACGTAAGTTAATACATAAGCTAATACATTAGCCAGATTTAGAACCCTGCTCTGCCTGACCCTAGCACTCACATCTCCTATCCACACTCATTCTCCAACAAGCAAGGGGAAAGTATGAAGAACAGCTTCTTCCTAACCCCTGGGACAGATACTTGGGCTGCCATGTTCCATCCTAGAACCACAAAGCCCCAGCCCATCTTTGGGGCTCTGAGAAACACCTGATGGTCACGGGAATAATAACAACAATTAATCAAATGCCACCTCAGTCAGCTTAGCATGTGAAGTGCGTGGGAGATTGTAAGATACGTAGTCCTTCTACATAACCTGGATCATAGGAAAAGTAAGTCATCATCATTATCTTCCTCCCCCTCCTTCTCATCATCATCATCACTACTATGTGCCAGGCACCATGCTGGGTGCTTTATATATTTCATATTATTTTTAAAAAGTATATGGTTTTCCTGATTAGAAGTAATAGATGGCCAGTGTTTAAAAATTCTAACAAGAAATGCATAACCTCAGAAGTGCAAGTGTGTTGTGCTGAAAAGAGGGGAAGCCCTTGATTCAGACTTCCTGTGCTTACATTCTGGCTATCTTGATGCTGTGTGATCTTGGACATATTATGTAACTCCTCTGTGCCTCAGTTGCCTCATTTGTTAAATGAGGGAAATAATAGTTTTATATCATAGGGTTATTGGGAAATTTAAGAGAGATCGTATATACATAAAGCACTTAGCACAGTGCTTGACACATAGTAAGCAGTCAATACCAAAAAAACCAAACCCACTGCCTTCAAGTCGATTCTGACTCACAGCAACCCTGTAGGACAGAGTAGAACTGCCCTATAGGGTTTCCAAGGCTGTAATCTTTGCAGAAACAGACTGCCACATCTTTCTCCCATGGAGCAGCTGGTGGGTTTGAACATCCAACCTTCGGTTAGCAGTCAAGCACTTTAACCACTGGGCCACCAGGGTTCCTTAAGCAGTCAATATAACGTGGTTATTATTGATATTATTATTGTTGCTTTTTAATAAATAAAGTTCCCGGTAATCCACGCTTCAGAAGTAACAAATACTGATAGCTCATTGCATGTTTTCTCAGATTTTTTCTATGCATATATTAACATATATATGCATGCAGGTATACATCTGTGTGTTTGTGTGTGTGTGTGTGTGTGTGTATGTATGTTGTATAAAACCAGTTGCCATGGAATTGATTCCAACTTATGGTGACCCCATGTGTGTCAGTAGAACTGTGCTCTTCAGAGTTTTCAACATCTGATTTTTTGGAAGTAGGTTGCCAGGCTTTTCTGCCAAGCCATCTCTGGGTGGACTCGAACTTCCAACCTTTTGGTTAGCAACTGAGTGTGTTAACTGTATGTACCACCCAGGGATATATATGTGTGTGTGTGTGTGTGTGTGTGTGTGTGTGTGTGGTTTTTATCAAAAATGAGAGCCAAAATATTTTTTGCATTGACAAATATGAGTGATTCTCAAAACAACTTTATATATATTGATACACTGTTTTGTCTTTATTATAACCTCTTTAAAGTCTGCATCTTCATATCCCAACTGTTCAAAGGAAACCTCTGGAGGCTGAAATATAGGGCATGGGTCAGCAATTTAGGCTTTGCAAACCATACGACTGTTCATCTCTGCTGTTGTAGCAGAAAGCAGCCATAGACAATAGATAAATGAATGAGCATGGCTGTGTTTCAATAAAACTTTATGGACACTGAAATTTGAATTTTATATAATTTTCAGATGTCATGAAATATACTCTCCTTTTGATTTTTTTTTAACCATTATTTAAAAATGTAAAAGATGGCTCCATTTTTAGCTTGCAGGCTACACAAAAACAGGTGGCAGGCCAGATTTGTCCTCTGGATCATAGGGTGCAGCTAGTTTGCCATTCTAAAGACTTGTTGAAGATTAAAGCATCAATGAAGTGTAGAAGTAACATCTTAATATAACCCTCCTATCTTCTCAGTAGGAAGTACCCTTTCCTCTGCTTGAGATGCCAGTATCTCACCAAACCTGTTAAAACCCTACTCATCTTTCAAAGTTTAGATGAAATGCCACATCCTTTCTGAAGCGTTCCCAAAGTTCCCCTGAGGAAATAAATGTTGTTCTCTCCTCAGTGCTATCTTAGTACTTGTTTTATAGTACTATATACTCTACTTTTTCTCCTACCAGAATCCCTACAAGGCCAAAAACTCCTGATGACTTCGATTTATTCCATGTGCATCCAGAAGTAGTACAGTGCTTAGCAACCAAGGAGGGATGGACTGAACCCTGAGCTTCACTCCTATTCTTTTGGATGCAAGTAAAAGGAACCTATTAGAACTGGTCTGAGCAAAATTTACCAAAAAAGGGGGAGTGGGTGACATTTAGAATGTGGAACATTTTAAGATCTCGTAGAGACCCTATGGGACAGAGTAGAACTGCCCCACAGAGTTTCCAACGAGCAGCTGGCGGATTTGAACTGCTGACCTTTTGGTTAGCAGCCGAGCTCTTAACCCCTTCACCACCAGGGCTCCTTTAAGATCTTAAGGAACCTAAATTCAAGAAGCCTTTACCTCGAGCTAGAGTCATGGTTTGGAAAACTGACAGCCAAGCAGTTCCTTTCTTCTTTCCCTCTTTCCTTCCTTTCTTCCTTCCCCTCTTCCTCCCTCCCTGCCCTTCCCTTCATTTCATCCCTCCTTCCTTCTCTCTCTCCCTCTCTCTCTCTCTCTTGCTGTATCCGAGGTCACGTCGACTCTCATCTCTACCTCTTTGAGTAGGTCTATTATGTTCCTTTTTTTTTCTTCAGCAGTCCTCCCAATTAATAGAGATCAACTAGCTTCTGTGAGTCCAAATTTCAAATTTCTGGGAGATAGAATCTGGCCAAGCGCATAGT
Organism: Dugong dugon; assembly: GCA_030035585.1. NCBI lineage: Eukaryota > Metazoa > Chordata > Mammalia > Sirenia > Dugongidae > Dugong > Dugong dugon. The sequence continues at coordinate 163,582,710 of CM057462.1, forward strand.
ATATACATAAGTGCAGAAGCTTATCTGAGTGGACAGTTCAGGGATTATTCTCCAAGAATGGAGAAGATGTGTTGGGCAGACACCTCAAAATACCTGTAATACTTGCTGGCTTCATTTATATCATCATGGCTCGTGTCATAGTTACTTGTGTACCTCTCCCTCTTTTGCACTATCTACTAGACGGGCATGCTCCTTTAGAACACTGGCAGAGTCTTACTTATTTTGTTTTCCCTTCTCCTAGCACAATGTTTTGCCCACAACAGATAATAGCAAATGCTTATTGAATTGAGTTGAAAGCATCAACTTTTATTCAGTCTTTAATGCATCTTTCATCCTTATGAAAGGTAAACATTCCATTGCTAGGCAAGACATGTGGCATAAAAGATAAATTTCATTTTTCTGGTTTCAGTATTTTTTTTTTCTTCTTATTAAATTGTCTTTAGCTCAGATAATTGCATTATTTCCATTTCAGGTTTTCAGAGGTCAAACAACCTCAGGTCCAGATGTACTATGAATGCAACTATAATAGTTTCAGAGCAACTATCTCCTTCCAGCTCTGCAGGGCGGAACAACTGGAACACTGGAGCCAAGCTGGTAAGAAATCCTTTTTTTTATATGCCCCTCAGAATCAGCTCAAACTGTACTCAGGACCAGTTTTAGCAGACTTACTTAGCTTTGGCTAGTGCCTCTGTAGCAGCTGCCTATGCTGGCTTCTAAGCAGACCTGAGAGCCCTGAGTGCCCCCATTCACATCTGATTCCCTGTGCTAGTGGATTTGAACTGCCCACCTTTTAGTCAGTTGCCAAGCTCTTAGGAGATCATGCATGTAAAGAGCATGCCTGGCACATAGTTAGTGCTGTTATTCTTAATACATATTAAGAATTCTTATTACCAGCTAAAATTTGTATAGAACTTTACTGTTTATACAGCTCATTTACCTAGTTAACCAAGGTTGGTTTAAGCTCATGCTCAACGCCATTATAGCAGCCAAGGTCAGTCAGAAGAGGGAGTCCCTTTCCTGGCTGCCTTGTGAACTGCTGGAGTGTCTTTCCATAGTATATTACATCTCCTCTGATCTGCTCCATTGGGGGAGAAGTTGGCTTATTGTTTACCAAAACCAGTTGCTCCCACCGGTGGATCTGCTGCCCCTTTCAGCTCTGATGAGCTGCAAGCTTCAAGCAGATCTCAAGGAAGGGGCATTATAAATACAGCCACGGCAAATGCCTTCCTTGCCTTGGCTAACACTAAGGCCCTCCTCAGGGTCTTCTAAGCTCCCTTCCATATCCTGATTAGAAGGCAGGTCGGGGAGAGGGTGGGGAAGGACAGGACAAAGTGACTTTTCTGTCTCACTAAAATGTCAATTGTATTATTACACATACACTTGATCCATAATAGACACAGGCTAAGATTTTCATAATTGGAGTACTTAATGTACTATCAAGGCTGATTTTCCTCCCAAGAGGATTGAGTGTAAATACACACATACATATGAGCCACATTTTTTAAATTAAATTCATAGAACTCCAATTTATCATTAGTTAACCTACTTAAATAACAACTATAAATATGAATCAAATACATATGATCTCAAGCAAATCTCTTTGACTACTCTTTATCATTTCATCAGGATCCTTTAAAAGCATTTCATAGGTCATTAGCAACAATTAGTTTTTTTCAAAAAGTTACCTAGAAAAAGGAAAAAAGAAACTTGTGCTAAAAAACAAACAAACAGGCAAACCCCATGGTATGTTAAGACTTTGGGGCATTTAGTCTTTTGGCAACTTCCAGGATGGTTCGTCCCTCAGCTGACCCACATGTGAGTCCAATCTCCTGACTGATTGTAGTTTACAAATAATGAAAAAGCTGTGTTTATTCTGAAGGAGATGGGAAATTTCTATTCCTCACTACAATGACAGTCTATTTTTACCTCCTACCTCTCACTGGAAGTCAAAAATGTGAATCTCTTGTTAAGTTAGTTACGGTCTCTTAAATGATTTTTGCTTGTAAAAATTATAGTTCTCAATTTTCTACCCATTTGTTAAAGTTTTGGGGGAAGCATATTACAGTTTGTGGATTACCCAGATACTGTGTTCTTCTTTCGTTCATCCGCTTAGCTGAGAGCCATTTAATGTCTTTATTGAACTGAAGCTTAGCTGAGAAGGAAAAGTAGATGCAATTTAAACTCATAATTTTTAAGCTCCAAAACATGACTTTGTCACCACGCTTTTCTGAGATACTTGAACTCTACTCTGGATTACTTTGAGGAGTCTTTCCAAATAGAATTTTAAAATAATAACATGGCTTTTCTAAGATGTCCAGTATAGGAAGTATTTTCCTTGAGTATTTATGTTTACAGACTAGCAGTTCAAGTGGGAACCTAATGACAGATGATGATGTAATTAGTACGTCCTTTCAATAATGTGTGGTTCAGAAGAGTTGATGGAAAGATGGACAATACAAAACAGCAGTAAAGAGCAGAGGCTTTGGATCAAAAAGAACGAGGTTTGAGCCCCTTGTATTTATGAGCTGTGTGGACTAAGGCAAATCACTTAATCTCACCAAGTCTATGGAATGAGAACAAATATAACATCCAACATTTGTTGATTCCTTTTTATGTGCTGGGCACTGTGCTAATTATGTCACATGCATTCATTATCTCATTTCATCCTCAAAATAAACCAATGAGGAAGATACTATTAATATCCTTATTTTACAATTCAGGAAACTGAGGCTCAGAAAGATTGAGTAACTTGTCCAGCAGAGCTGTAACTCAATGCCATGTCTGTTTGGCCCTAGAAACCAAGTACATACACACCACATTATATTGTGTCCCTATAGTAGACTCTTCCTTATAGTGTGAGTTACACAAACCCATCACAGTCAAGTCAGTTCCGACGCATAGTGACCCTATAGGACAGAATAGAACTGCCTGCCCCATAGGGTTTCCAAGGAGTGGCTAGTGGATTTGAACTGCCCACCTTTTAGTCAGTAGCCAAGCTCTTAGGAGATCATGTGTGTAAAGAGCATGCCTGGCACATAGTTAGTGCTGTTATTCTTAATACATATTAAGAATTCTTATTACCAGCTAAAATTTGTATAGCACTTTACTGTTTATACAGCTCATTTACCTAGTTAACTCATTGGATCTTCACATTATCATGTGACTTAAGTATCATAAAACTGTGGCTCAAAGAGTCAGCTTACTTGGACCTGAATAGGGTTTGAGCCAGAAGAAAAAAGAATTTAAAAAAAAAACAACAAACAGTGGCTCAGAAGGTTAAAAGATTTGGCCAAGGTCATTAAGCTTGTAAGCATACTAATATTAGAAATCAATCTTTTATTTCCAGAACCCAGCAACTTCCCCTTGCCTTTTAATTATTGTGGGGTGGCTATGTTTTTATATAGTTAATTTCATTTATTATTAGGAGAGGTGGCTATTTTCAGATTAGTTGAGTTCTAATCTTACCTGTCTCTAAACTGATGCTTTATCTTGGTAAGTCTTGAAATCTGTTTCTTGATTTTCTGCTTGATTCTCTCCTGTATGTCAGACAATGCACCTTCCAGAAATGTGGAGGAGAGAGAAGCTGCATTTGCCCAACTCCCACATTCTTTTCCACAGTTAAATATATATAGGTAGATAGATATCAAATCATGAATGAGTTGTATTTTTTAAGGTTAATTTGTAACTTTGATGTTTGGAAATCTAAGCCTTTTTCCCTCATAAAATCCATGTTTTAAAAGGGACTTAAATCCCATAATGAGCCCATAGGGACTTATCATGAGCATGTGCCAGATACAAGGAAAGGAGAAAAGGGAGCATACAGGAAAACGAAGCATGGGTCCCTCTCCTTCTTTTCATTCCAGGCTTGGCCAAATAAAATTTTGAAACAGACTATTTGTCTTTAAGGAGCCCTGGTGGCACAAAGGTTAAGTGCTTGGCTGCTATCCGAAAGGTTGGCTGTTCAAATCCACCCAGCAGCTCTGTGGGAGAAAGACCTGGTGATCTGCTTCTGTAAAGGTTACAGCCTAGAAAACCCTATGGGGCAGTTCTTCTCTGTCACCTGGGGTTGCTATGAGTCAAAATCAACAGCACCTAACAACAGCAACAACTAATTGCCTTTAGTATCTCCTCACCTCGTCGTAGTTTGTCTCCTATCCTAAACCCATTGCCATGGAGTCAATTCCAACCTATTGCAACCCTATAGGACAGAGTAGAATTGCCCCATAGAATTTCCAAGGAGTGGCTGGTAGATTGAAACTGCTGACCTTTTGGTTAGCAGCTGAGCTCTTAACCACTACACCACCAGGGCGCATCTCCTCTCCTAGTGCCCCCTTATCACTGTTGCCCCGAGCAACCCCCAAATCAGGCCTACCTTACGTCAGAGTCTTTTAAGCTCCAAAATTATCTACCTGTTTCCCCTGTTTTTTCCACTTCACCTTCTAATCTAAATGGTTTAGGTGTTTGGAGGAAAGTAGGCAAATGAAATAACTCACCCTAAAGTATGTTGTTAGCTTCTGTTGAGTTGGCCCCCTACTCATGGAGACCCTATGCACAACGGAACGAAACACTTCCTAAGTCCTGCTGGTTGTTGTGTGCTGAAGAATCAAGTCAATTCAGACTCATAGCAGCCCTATAGAACAGAGTAGAACTGCCCCATAGGGTTTTCAAGGCTATAATCTTTATGGAAGCTGCTTCCCGACTGGTGGGTTCGAACCTCTGACCTCTCAGCAGCAGAGTGCTTTAACCACTGCTCCACCAGGGCTCCTTCCATGACTGCTAGCAGCCCAAATAGGGTTTTTCTTGCTTATCCCTTCAAGCTACCACCGCTCTCGAACACACCTACTCATGTTTGTGCACAAATGCACATCTCATCAGCTATCTTGGTTTCTAGTCTTTTCCTCATAAACTGGACAATTATTAGAATGGTAGCATTTCAGTGCTGGAAAGAGTTTCAGAGATAATATCATTCGTTCATTCTGTACTTGAGGAAACAAAGATCAGAGATCAAGGCCTGGGTTCACATAACCAATGAATGGTGGAGCCAGCACTAAAATCCAGATCTTCTGCCTTTGAATTCAGAGCATTTTCTGCTACACTCCATACTTAGCATTCAGAAGTCTTGTAAAATAATCTTAGAAACACTTGTGCATTGATCTTGTTCACTTAGCCACCTGGATTTGCTTTTTTCTCTTTGGAGTTGGCAGGTGGAAGCCATCAGTGCTGGAGGCGAGATAGTATGACCTGGTGTTCCTACCAGTGTGTTCTAACCCACAGGCTTGTGATTCTTCTGTCCTCTGCCAAGTGGGACTGCAGAGGAAGTGGAAAACCAGGGCGGTCCAGGAGCCCTGGAACATGCTTTCTTCTTCATTAGCTACTCATGGGTGATGTCAGGAGATTAAGCAATGCATGTGAAAATGTTAGGATTATTATTGCCTCTCCCTTCTCCCTTCTTTTCCCTCACTGAGCATCTAGATTTTCACTCTAATAATTGAACGACTCTTTTTGCTCCCTTAGCAATATAGCATAGTGGTGGCGAGCATGGTCTCTGGAGGGAAAGACTGCCTGGGACCAGATCTCAGCCACCACTTCCTAGCTCAGTAACCTTAGCATGTTACTTCCCTTCTGTGCCTCAGCTTTTTCATCTAGAAAATAGAAGCAATGATAGTTTATATCATATGGAGTTGTTTAATATGTGTGCTTAATAAATGTTAGCTGTCATCGCCAGCATCAACACCCTGTGGGTGTTTTTAGTTTCCTTTTTTTTTTTTTAAAGGAAGAGAAACCTTCCTGACCTTAGCGGGCTTTCTCCATTGCCTGGCAATCTGTAATTCTTGCCTATGAGGCCTCATAGAGTAGAGCGAGTCACCACCTCTTAGGAGTGGACAGTTAGTCAGTAGCCTACTAAGGAGAGGTCAGAATGTCCCCTGGCTTAAAGTGAGAGAATCCAAACCCAGCCCTGGGGTGCAGAAAAAACAGTGTGCTTGTATGGCTGACTCAACTTGGAGTGCCATAGAGAAGCTGGGTTCCTTAAGTGAGAGGGCATAATGCAGTGGTTAAATGCTAGGACAGACCTGGATTTGATTTCAGCTCCACCTCTAACTTGCTGTGTTACCTCAGACAAGTTACTTAACCTCTCTGTGCCTTATTTTTATCATCTGTAAATGGAGATGGCATTAACAGAAATGACTTCATGATATAAATGCTTGGAAAAATGTCTAGAATCAAGTACATACTCGATAAAAAATAATTATTATTATCATTATCACCATTATTATCATTATTAGTGGGAGTCTTCAGGACAGACAGTTCTAGGGATCAGCGATAATGGAGAAACCAACTAAGGGAAAAATGTAGTGGAAACAAGGATGTGTCTTTGATGTGGTGAGTTCTAGGTAGTCATTTAGCTAGGGTTATTTCTGTTGTTAGGTGCTGTCCAGTCAGTTTCTAATTATAGCCACCTTATGTACAACAGAACAAAACACTGCCCAGTCCTGCACCATCCTCACAATCTTTGCTATGCTTGAGCCAGTTGGTGCAACCACTGTGTCAATCCATCTTGTTGCGGGTCTTCCTCTTTTTCACTAACTCTTTACTTTACCAAACATGATGTACTTCTCCAGGACTGGTCCCTCCTGATAACATGTCCAAAGTACATGAAACAAAGTTTTGCCTTCCTCACTTCTAAAGAGCATTCTGGCTGGACTTCTTCCAAGATAGATTTGTTCCTTCTTCTGGCAGTCCATGGTATATTCAATACTCTTCGCCAACACCATAATTCAAAGGCATCAGTTCTTCCTCGATCTTCCTTATTCATTGTTCAGCTTTCATATGCGTATTAGGCAACTGAAAATACCATGGCCTGGATTAGGCACACCTTAGTCCTCAAAGTGACATCTTTGCTTTTTAACACTTTAAAGAGGTCTTTTGCAGCAGATTTGCCCAATGCAGTACATCCTTTATCTCTTGACTGCTGCTTCCATGGGTGTTGATTGTGGATCCAAGTAAAATGAAATCCTTGACAACTTCAACATTTTCTCCGTTTATCATGATGTTGCTTATTGGTCCAGTTGTGAGGAATTTGTTTTCCTTATGTTGAGGTGTAATCCACTGAAGGCTGTAGTCTTTGATCTTCATCAGTAAGTGCTTAAAGTCCTCTTCACTTTCAGCAAGCAAGGTTGTGTCATCTGCATGTTGAAACATCTCGACTGGTATTCCATCAATTCCCGAGATTTAGCCAGTGCTAAGTGTACAAGGTCATAATTTATTTCTTACTGCACTCTTATGAAAGAGTGGGTGATGTGTGTTCACGTAATTTACATTTTGTAGAGGAAGATTCTGAGATATAGAGTATTTGTGACCTTCCTGGAAAAATAGAGAACCTCGTTTAGTACATGAACTTCATTCAGATGCTGGTTGTACAGGGGTAACTATCCTGGCCTAGGCAGAGGAGACCTTCTGAGGTCTGTGACTCTGCAACATGCTAAAAATATGAATGTCATATAATCATCCTGTCCTTCTTCTTCCTGATTTCACTTGGCATACCTGATTACATGCCATCTGCAAATTTCCACATTCTTTGTGTTCCTTTCTGCTCACATTTTATGCCTTCATTTGCCATCACATTTACTCCGCATGTTTCAATCTCTGGGCTTCCATTTTTCTTCTTCTTTTTTAATGCAGTGTTTTTCCCCCCTCTCTCTTCCCTTCTTCACACCCCACCTTCCTCCTCCTTCCACACACCAATCAAATTCCAGCTTGCTTCTTGCCATATTCATTATCCTACCTCATTCCTCCCTCATTCCTAGAAAACTGCTCACAGAGACTTACCCTTCCCCCTCCAAGGTGCAATGCCCACCCTCCATAAATTCCAGCAGCCTGGCAATCAGTAACTTTAGCATTACACTTCACAGCTCTCATAGTTTACACTACTTGTTACTACTCTCCTTGCTACTGCTCTCTAGGGTTTCTGCTTAAGAAAAAAAGGCTCCACTTTAAAAATATCCTTGGTACAAGTTGAACCCACAGTTAAGTTTGCTCACACATTTACACATTTCATGGTTTTATTTTAACTAGTAGCTCAGTTCTGTGCTCAGTTATGCACTGAAGAAAGACTAGATCCTTAGGCAACAAAAAAAAAAAAATTTTTTTTTTTTTCTAGTAAAAAGAAAAAAGCCACCTAAACATTCAACAGAAGCCCCAGTACTGGGTGCACCCATCCTCTTATCTGCCGGCTCCCTCAACTCCAAACTGATTGGACTTTGCTTTTTCCTTTGTCGGGTCATTTATTTCACTCTTCCTGGAGCTCAGATTGCTTGCGTGTCTGTGTATGTGTGCACACGTGTGTGGCCACTGCTGTTTTTCCAAAGGGTTCACCTCTTCTCTTCTGCCATTTTACCAGGACACCGGAGGTGGCTCTCCTGCTCAGCTCTTTCTCCCTGCCCCCAACTCAGCCTGGGCTTTTTCCTGTCTCTCAACTCCACCAGTGCAGCAGCAACTAGCTGAGCTGCTTGCGTGAGAGAGAGAGAAAGTGTGAGTGTGTGTGTGTGTGTGTGTGTGTGTGTGTGTGTGTGTGTGTGTGTGTGTGTGTGTGTGTGTGTGTGTCTGCGTGCGCAGCTAGGCCAAGCCTGCGAGCCCGCCTGTCACAGGAGAGTTTTAGTTTTTGCATTCAGAAGAAAAGGAGAGGAGACTAGGAGGGAGGAGGAAAAGGGGGAAGAAGGGAGGAGTAGGGGGGAGCGCGAAGAAGGGAGGGAGAATGTCTTGTTTGTGGCTTGTCAGCAATTGCTTGAGACAAGCTTCCATGTGTGAAAGCTACTTGGCATGAAAGCCTGGGCCGTACCAAGTGTCGCCGCAGCAAGAGGGGGAGTCAGAAGAAAAACAGATCAGACCAGAGCAGACAATAGGCCCCTAAAGTGTTCCCCCTAAGTTGCTTTGATGTTGTCCTAGTGTCTTGATACCAGGAGGCCAGGGATTGCAGGAAAAGGGTCTTTTTTGTCTTCATTCACTTTCCCCCCTCAGCTTCTGAAATGATTCTCCAGAATTTCTCCTCATAAAAAAGGTAAGCGCCCGAACAATTCCTTCTTCTGTAGCAGGCTTGTTCGCCCGTCCCTGGAAGTGGGGGTCTCATTCCTGCGCTGCTCAGGAGGAGCGCTGGGGTTCTGCGATTGGCGCTCCTGCGTTGCCCCTGGAAATCTTTCAAGGCGCTCAGGGCTGGGGATGGCCCCTCTTTCGAGGGAACCCCAGTAACGCGATCTGTGCCTCTGCGTTGCTCGGGGAGAAGGGGTGGATGGAGAGGGGTGGGAGGAGGGTGGGAGGGGAAAACAGAGAGAGAGAGAGAGAAGCCTGAAAGAGAGGGAGAGAAAGGTAGAGCCCTCCCTCCGAGGAGCCCCGGAGCCCCAGCCCGGAGCCCAAGGCGGCCTTGCAAGCTCCGGGCTGTGCATTCTCAGGCGGAGCCGGGCTGGCTGGGGCTCTGCCGAGTTACTGCAGAGACTGCCTCGAGCTTCGTGTGTTCGTTCGTGTGTGCCCGTGGGTCTGTGTGTGGACTTCCCACGCACAGCCCTGGTGTGCCTAGTTGTGAAGGGAGGGTACCCCAAACCTTATCACCCGAGCCCAGACTCTCAGAGGCAGAGCGGCATGGCAGGCAAGAAGGGAGAGCGAGAGAACTCTGCTCGCAAGACAATCCAGAAACTTTTCCAGTCTCTGGGATTCCTTTGGTCGTAGATCCTGTAAAGGAGTTTTGGGGTGCCCCGTGCCTCAGTTTCCCCATCAGCATCACCGAGAGAGAGCTGATTGGGGATGCTGCGTGCCATCCTGGAATTCAGCAAAATAGAGATCACTATGTCTAAAACGCTCCGAGAAATCTTGGAGCTAAAAAGCCTGTGGAATCACAAAGTAGAAGTGTTATCATTATTCTTGATCATCATCATCATGATAATAAAACCATCATTAAAGACACCCTGAGACAAATAGACCGGGGAGCACAGATCAAGTGTCTGAGCATTTCTAAGGAAACAAAAAGCCTTTTTCCACCTGTTGGCTTCTGTCCTTTTCTCTTGTGTCTTTTCATTAGATTTATTGGCCGATTTGTACAGAGAATGGGGTGGGAGGGTTTGGGTTTTCCCCTTTCCTCCTCCCTTCTACATATTTTTTTTAAAAAGAAGGTCAATGTAAGATGCTCGAGAGAGAAAACGTGCCTCCTGTTTTAGCAGTTTATTCAAGACCTTGTATTTTCTGGTGCTGGCGGGGTATGCAGACACATCTGTAAACTCTACCTTGGAGGTTAAAGATTTTTATTGTGGCTTTTAGAGATTAAATGAGATTTATTTACAATTGCTGTTTATCAGAGAGGAAATAGCTTACTCTCTGTATGAGGGTTAAGAATGTGAGGGCTGTTTACTCATTGGTGGTTTTGTGGATAAAACCTTTTGCTTTTTTAAGTGACATCTTGACAGAGGGAGTAGAGGGCTCCAATAGGCTCCTAACATTCATCTTTTAAAAAAATTTTTAAGAAAAAAATATAGACTTATTTTCTTGAATTTGTGGATTTCCTTTCTTCTGTTTTTTACACAGTGATTGTTTTCAAGGCTCTCTATTGTAGCTCTTTTTGAATTCTCTGGGGGAATTTAGCTTTCTTACCTAATTCTAGGTTTTCTGTGACTCTGCTACTTGTCCAAAAAAAAAAAAAAAAAGGAAAAGAAATCTGTATAAGTCTGGGAGGCTGTGCCTCCTTCCCTTCTAACTGCAAATGTTTACCAGACTGACTCCCTTTGATAGCTAGAGATTGAAGCAAAGGGCCAGCCCGGGTTGAGAATACTTACGTTCTTTGCATAGAGGCCTAGGGAACCTGACTTCTGGGTGTGGGGAATGATAAAGGAAAGACATTAAGAGGGTGGCAAGAAGGTCCTCCATCCCCTACACTTTGCGTTTTACTGGAATGGAGCTGTACTTCACATCATGAAGCATAATTGTTTTCTACTTTGTAGGTGGAAGATTTTACCATGGTTTGTGTCTAGCAAGATTTCAGGGACCAGGTATCTTCCTAATATGTTAGAATTTCAGAATTGTAAGCAAAGTGAAAAATTATGTATCATGCTTTAGATGAGGACACTAAGATACAGGAAAGATAAGTGGTGATCTGAGGGAGCTCGATGAAGCTGTGGTAGCATCTAGACCATACCCAGGGGCTCAGAGTGCCCTGAGGGTCAGCATGCCAGCTACCCTACCTCACCTCCACACTTGATTTTACACACCCAGCCCTTGGGCCTGTCAAAGAAAGGCACCTTTTGTGTTCTGCCTGCAGTCATGGATTATGACAGCACATTCCTTCTGCCTTGCTAATGTCACCACATATCACAAACATGGCAAACACGTCACAACATCAATTTGCATGATTTCATTTATGTGTTCATTTGTCCACTCAATTCATATTTGGGGGGCATTTACTATGCACCGGGCATTTTGCTAGGCACTCATGATGTTGGAAAAAACAAGCCAGATATGTCCTCTGCCCTCAGGGAGCTTATAGTCTCTGTGGTCTGATTGACATTAACCCCATAGTTATACAAATCAGTGATTATAATGTTGATAAATGTATATTGAACAACACGCAGAGGTAGTGCACAAAGTTGTATAAGGTATTGACCTGAAGTCCAGAACCGGACGTAAGCTAACTTCTGATTTTCTTTGTGACTGAGTCCCCCTTGCCTCAAGCCCAGCCCCATTCCACCAGTGGCATTCTTACTTAAACAGAGCTCAGCATTTCCAAAGACTATCTAAAATTCTCTCTCTCTCTCTCACTGTCTGTCTCTCAGCACACAGTACAGCAGAGACACAAGTAATATCGGTTAACCCTTTCCACTTGTACTATTAAATAACTTCACATTTGTTGTGAGCTGGCCTATATAACTGTCATTATCTGGGTAATTCAAGGTAGCTGTAGCCTCTGTGATCTGTTAAATCCTAAAGGCATTGGAGGAGATGTGTGGTTAGTGAGATTCTTGTCTCACTTTACTTATTCCATAGGTAGTCCAGTTAATATTAAACACTTAGTTTCTGGAAACTCCACCGTTAACACTGTCATCTTGGAATTCCAAAGACAGTAAGATAGTGAAATGGTCTCTCCCACCCCTCCCAACAAGAAGATATATTTACTTATAAAGGAGGGGAAAGAATAAAACCAAAAGTCTTCAACTGTCCCCATTTTGGTTGGGTTATTAAAATTTTACTGGTTTGATGCTGTCAAAGGTAGGATCATCTTTCTCTCTCTCCTATTTGTGTTCTTCCACGGAGAGAATGGTTGAAATGCCAGTCATTTTCATGGAGGTAGAATGATTGTACCACCATTTCCTACATTGTGTCTTACTCTGTTACTCAGAGGAGTTCTGTCTTCAGGGTTGTCAATCCATCTTTTTCTTTTTTTGAATTAATTTAGTTTAAAAAAGAAGACAGACATCCCCACCCAAACATAAATCATAGGTTTGTTGCCTATACTTTAGGAACCTACACATGTTGTGTGGTTAAACTGTGTGATGAGCAAAATCAAAGTCATTTCTATGTACCTAAATGTTGTTACGCAGGGATGTACCCTGCTCATGTTGTAGTGACAAACCAAATCCTAGCTGGCCATGGTCTGCATTTGGCATATGTGTTCAGTGCCTTCTCCTATGAGGGGTATGCACTTTATTTGCAAGTCTTTGATCACTTCTGACACACTCTCCACCCCCAACCCCCGAACCCCACCCCAAATGTGTTACTCACTGGGAACCCCCGCCCCAAATGTGTTACTCACTGGGAAGCTGCCTCTGGAGGAGGCAAGCTAAATTGGCATTGGAAGAACAGTCCAAAGAGAGGAGTGGAGTGGAGTCTGAGTGGGAGTAGAGGAAGTGAATAAAAGAAGGATGTAGTGGGGGCAGAGATTTAAAAGAACTGGGGAGCCAGACAGCAGTGACCCAGGTTGTCCTTAACTCTGGGGGAATAAAAAGGAAGAATGGTATGACATTTAAAGGTGTAACATGTAGTTACCATGTACAACTAAAAATGCTAGAGCCTGTAGTCCTACTGAAGAGAAAACCAACACAACGTGCAGGGCATTCCAAAAGCTCATTAGTTACAAATACTGCTTTTGCATGGGATTTTATAGAAGGAGATTCTATGTTTTCCCTTGTCCACAAATATGTAAGATGTAAACTAGAAATTTTCTCTATTCCTTTTAAACTTTGACATTTTAATACACTCTAAAATAATGTCTACTTAAGTCCTCTCATAATAGCTCTGTGAATTAAGTAATATTGTCATCCTTGTTATATTTGAGTAAGGTTATGTGATTTACCCAAGGACTCTGAAGAAAATAACAGAAGAGATGGTTAGCTGATGAAATTCTCTGTTAGGCCAAATCTCTGTGAGAGACGGGAAGCAGTGAACTGAGGCAATCACCAAGATAATTCAGGTCAAAGGTAAGGTGTTGACCTGGCGTTTAAATAATTGCCTCAGTTTTGCCCGCCCCCCACCTTTTTAAGACTAGAATTTAAAGAGTCAATAAAAAAAAAAAGGATACCTAATTCTAACTTAATAATTGCATGTTTTTTTTTACAAAGTACATTGGACCAGGTTCTGGTTTTGGTTTTGCCAGTCTGTGGCCTGGGACTCCCCACTCTACTTTTCTGAATCTCATTTAAAATGATGGAATTAAACTAAATCATCTACCATTCCTTCTAGCTCTGCTATTCAGCATTTCTTTGATTCCATGAATAGGATCTTCCATGAATCTGTTCTTTTGGTCACATTATTTGAGGCCCAATTCAAGAACTATGGTTACCAAAGAGGAAATGTTGTGGATTTTGTAGCTCTATAGGATTCGTTCCTATACATTCACCATGCAAACTATGTTGACACTTTGAAGTGAAAGGCACAACAGGAAAAAGTGGTATTTCAATTTATGGACTTCAAGGGAATATGCCAGTCAGCATGCAGGACACATGTACAAGGAGACTAAGAAACCATTTTCAAAAGAGTAGGCTGTTTTGAATGCATGCCTTTCTGTAAAATAAGTATTAGTTAAAAATGGATGGGCACTGGGTACATCTTTTAGCTTCACCATTCTCACATGTTTTTTCATAGAAATCGCACTGTTCCTTTTTGTGTTGTGCTCATATATTGTTTTTCAGGACACAAAGGACCAGTTTAAGCAACTGTAGTGTTGATGACACATGTTATGTGTTTAACACTATGTTTTTGGGGGTCACAGGAATATTGACAATCTTTAAGATGTGCAACTCCTGGAGGATATTGTTGAAGACTTGCTGGTATGTTATACGTGTGTGTTATATTTAGACACACAAAACACACACATATACACATATACATACATGTGTGAATGCATGTGTGTGTGTATTATACCCCTCAGATTGTGAGTAATAAATTGCATCGGGAATGTGGCTGAAGGTGGGACAGAGGGAAGAAAGAGTGAATGATGTTTTCATTAATCATATTTTCTATGAGTAATTCCAAGCACTATTCATTTGAAATTGTCTAAGCATTTGAAAAGATATAATTTTTAAATTTTACATAGTTGATCTTAATGCAATTTTCAGAACACCAGAGTAAATTCTTCTACCATATTTTAGGAATATCTTCTTGTTTGTAGCAAGGAGACTAGTTCCAAAGCTGCTTTGACTGTTAGTAAACCACTTACTCTCTTTGCATTGGTCTTAAGTTTCTCCATCTGAAATAATAATAATAATGCATGATATATAATTTCCTTCAAACTGGGGAATGGGATTTGTCTTACATTTCCTTTTTACTTAAAATTCCTAACATTTGTTACTTTGCTTAACTTCATAATAATCATGTAAAGTAGATACCTAAATCTATTATTAACTTTAAAGATGGGAAAGCAGGAATAAGTTAGTTAAATATATATACAATCATCCCTTGGTATCTGCAAGGGGTTGGTTCCAGGACCCCCCCGCCCCATACCAAAATCCGCAGATGCTCAAGTCCCTTATATAAAATGGCATAATATTTGCCTATAACCTACACATATCCTCTCTTATTATGTTAAATCGTCTCTAGATTACCTAATACAATGTAAATGCTATGTAAATAGTTGTTATACAGTACTGTATTGTTTAGGGAATAATGACAAGACTCGAGGTGAACAATGCTCGAACGAGTGCTGGAGAGAGACTGAGAATCTGCAAAATGGCGGGAGGCTACAGCAGGGTATGCCTACACATCACTGCATTCTCCTGGATTCAGTGTAGTGCTTGGCACATGGAAATTCAAGTTTTGCTTTTTGGAACTTTCTTTTTTTTTTTTTTTTTTGACTATTTCCCATCCGCAGTTGGTTGACTCCGTGGATGTGGAACCCACAGATACGGAGGGCCAGCTGTACCAGTAAGCTTTTTAGAATATAAGCATGTACTCTGTAGAAATACGTAAAATGTTTGGCTATTATTGAATGCAAGATACAATAAAGGAAAAGAAAAGCATTCTATATATTATTGCTAATCTAATTTTTGATGATCTAAATAATTGCCAAATGTATTTTTATGTTAATTACTTAAAGACCACCAATCATACTCTAAAGAAATAAAAGCCATGACACGAATAGACATATGCACATCCATGTTCATTGTGGCATTATTCACAATAGCAAAAAGATGGAAACAACCTAAGTGCCCACCAACAGATGAATGGATTAGCAAAGTGTGGTATTTACGCACAGTGGAATACTATGCAACAATAAAGAATAACGACGAATTTGCAAAACATCTCACAACATGTATGAATTTGTAGGACATTATGCTGAGAGAAGTAAGTCAATTACAAAAGGACTAATACTGTATGAGACCACTATTATAAAACAAAGAAAAAGTTTACCCACTGGAAAAAAAAATTCTTTGATCATTACCAGGGAAGGGAGGGAAAATTACCAACTAGATAGAAGACGTGTTAATATTGGTGAAGGGAAAGGTAATACACAATATGGGGGAAGTTAGCACTACATGACCAAGGCAAAGGAAGATACTGAGAGGAACGCAAAAAGGGAAAGTACAGTAATTACTGTAACATAAATAATCCTGCAACAATAGTATTAAACAATAATTTATGAATGGATACATAGGTAGACAGGTATGCTAAAGATGTATGGGAGGGTGTAAGAGAGCACACTCACCTGCAGGTATTGGTTTGGTTGTGGATATTTCTACATATATAATTGTAGGTGTTGCATGTATATTAATATAGACAATAGAGCCCACAAGGGGCACAGTCATGGAAACTTCTTAGACATAACCAAACACCTCATGGGACAAAGTTGCTAGGCTCAAAGGCAAAGGACTGTAGACTCGGGGGACATCTACATTAATTGGCACAACAGTTCATAAAGACAATGTTCTGCATCCTACTTTGGTGAGTAGCATCTGGGGCCTTAAAAGCTAGTAAGCAGCTGTCTAAGATACAACTATTGGTCTCTTCCCATCCAGAGTAAAGGAGAGTGAAGAAAACCAAAGACTTAAGGGAGCAGTTAGTCTAAAGGACTAGTTTACCACATGAACCACAATCTATACAACCCAGAGACTAGAAGAGCTAGATGGTGCCTGGCTACCAATACCCATTGTTCTGACTGGGATCACAATGGATGGTCCTGGACAGAGCAGGAGAAAATGTAGAACAAAAATCAAATTCACAAAAAAGACCAGACTTACTGGTCTGACAGAGACTGGAGGAAACCCTGAGACTATGGACCCTAAGACACCCTTCTGACCTGGAACTGAAGCCATTCCCAGAGACCATGTTTCAGCCAAACAATAGACAAGCCCATAAAATGAACAGTAATACCCGAGAGGAACATGCTCCTTAGAACAATCAATTATATGAGATCAAAAGGTCAACGTTTGCCCAAAAGCAAAGATGAGAAGGCAGGAAGGGGTTGAAAATCCAGACAAAAGGAAACAGGGAATCCAGGGAGGAAATGCGAAGAGTGTTGACACATTGTAGAGAATGCAACCAGTGTCATGGAACACTTTATGCACAAACTATTGAATGCAAAACTAATTTGTTCTGTAAACTTTCACCTAAAGCACAATAAAAATTTTAAAAATAAATATGCCACTAGTGTAAAGCTTTGGAGAGCTTTAGTAATTTCCATGAAATCCATAATCACTTTTTCCTGAAAAATAAACTCAAAATTACCATTAAAGGCAGTTGAAAGAAACTGAGCCATCATTTGCTCAGAAGAGAAATTTGTAAATCCTGAGATAGCTTTATCTTGTCCAAAACCAAAATCAAACCCATTGCCATCGAGTCGATTCCAACTCATAGCATCTAGTGACTCTATAGGACAGTAGAAGAGCCCCATAGGGTTTCCAAGGCTGTAAATCTTTACGGAAGCAGAGCGGCCACGTCTTTCTCCTGTGGTGTGGCTGGTGGGTTTGAACCACCAACCTTTGGTTAGCAGCTGAGTGCTTAACTACTGTACCACCAGGGCTTTTATCTTGTCTAGTACTATATATATTGGACTTTCTATTATCCTTGGGGCTTGTATATGTTTGAGGAGGGAAATTTTACTTAGAGTCTATGGACAAGGGACATCTTGAATGAGAATCAAGGGCACACTTGCTCTAAGGATGCCTGGATTAGTGGTTTACTGTATAGAAGAAGTCTATGACACACTGGGGTGTTTGAGGCAACTGTAATCTGAAGAGTACAGGATTTTTAGGTTCTCCGCCAGTACTCAGGCTGCTGCCTCTGCCTGGAAGGTACTTCTGCCTCATCTTTGCCAAGCCAACTCCTGCTGTTCCTTCAAGGCTCATCCTGGGCATTTCTTCTGGGAAGCATCCAAGACCTAAGCCACCCCATTCCTGCTCCGCCACCCACTGGGTTGGGTGCATACTCATGTGGCCCTTATTACATTGCACTGGAATTGTCTGCCTCCTCCTCTGGGCTATGATCCCCTCAAGGCTTGGGACTGTCTTATTGTTTATATCCCCTGCACCTAGTGCAGGATAGGACAGATCAGGAGGTCAATAAATGCTGTTGAAATTTATTGAACATATTGAACATACTGAAATATAGCTCATTAATAAATTTAGCTAAATATAAAAAGAATGTCAGGCTAGAATCTTAAATTTTACAACCTTACATCCCACATAAAAGAAATGGAAATTTCTTGGATTAGGGTATTTGCTCTTCACCTCTGATGCAAAACACAAATAATATATTCATAACAAGATAATTTACATACGCTGAATCCTCCCATTTCTTTATGCCTATCTTTTCTCCCCTAAAGCTCCTCTTTGTCATGCTTCCTATTCTTGGGCCTTGTAGTTCCCTTATTAAGAGTTTATTCTTATATCAAGGAATCACAGATGATAAATGAGTTGGTGAAGTTTGCCCTCTTACCAACTAGCAGAACTACTTGGTGATATTTAGATTACAGCCTACTCTGTCACGTGGGGTCATTCCAAGTCAAAAATCAACTCGACAGCACCTAACAACGAGAAGTAGTACTAAAGAGGAGAGTCCCTGGGTGGTGCAAACATTTAAGCACTTGGCTGCTAACCAAAACATTGGAGGTTTGAGTCCATCCAGAGGCACCTTAGAAGAAAGGCCTGGAGATCTACTTCCAAAAAAAATCACCCATGGAAAACCATGGAACACAGTTCTACTCTGACACACATGGGGTTGCCATGAGTCAGGCAGGATTGACTCCACAGCAACTGGTTTTTTAAAGAGGAGAAGTTTCTTTTATCTTAGAAAGAGTGAAAATAAAGAGTTCTTTGAGGAATAATCTGCACAATCTGAGGGTAGATGTTTGACTTACAGGAATATGTAACTGTGACCCATCTGAGACAGAGATGGGAACAATAGAACTTAACTTCCATCTTCTAAAAAATGGGTTTAGGTGCTGAACCCCCAAGAAAAATCTTCTGGTTGCAAAGAACTGCCTCATTCAAGTTTACTCAAGAAAAGGAGCAGGCACTGTAAGGATGCTCTAGGTGCAACCTGAAAATCCATCAAGTACTAAGGCAGCTAGCTCTTGGGACAACCTCGCCTCTTATAGCCATCTTCCTCTCACTGTGTCTTCACTTTACTCAGACTTCTTTTGCTACCCACTACTTTAGACTTCTAAGGAGCCCTGGTGACACAACAGTTAAGCACTTGGCTGCTAGCCAAAAGGTCTGCATTTGGAACCCACCAGCCGCTCCGTGGAGAGAAAAGACCTGGCAAACTGTTCCTGTAAAGATTACAGCCTAGGAAACCCTATGGGGCAGTTCTACTTTGTCATATAGGGTGACTATGAGTCGGAATTGACTCAACGCCACACAACACCAACAGTTTAGTCTTCTAGCTTCACTATGAGCAGCCCCTCAATCTCATAGCTTTTGCTTACACCTAATTGTTACTTCCTCACAACTTTGATTTGCCAAGCCCTCCATGTCCAGAGCACTACCCTCTCCACCCAGCCTCTTCAGGCCCTGGCTTTTCCTCATGGCTTCTCTCCTTATATTCTTTCAGATGTAGTTTCCCTCTGATAATTGCTTCATTCCCTCAGAATTCGCTAATGCAGATTCCCAAGAAGGAACCCAGTAACTCAACTCATCTTTTCATTGCTATGTCTTATACATTCCTACCTAGCCTATTGTTGCATTGCCCAAGGGTCACCTCTAGTCCATGTGGCTGTGGCAAAGGAGGATGGGTAGAGGTAGGAGGTTTGTCACTTGGTATAAAACAGGGTTGCCTTTTAGTAGGGTCTGGCAGGGCCGTCTTTCCTTCCATATAGCTGCCAATAAATGTAGCTGACATGTCTAATATAAGGACATTATAGAAGTATAGGAAATTAAGGATAACCAGGTTATTAAAAATTAAAATCTTTCATGGATGACAATTGGTATAACTGAGATAAGAAGACCATGGGAACAAATAGCAAATTTATAACCAGGAAAGAAATTGGGAGAGGGAGGTATATTATTAGAGTTAGGTCTTAGATGATTGACATCATTTCATGCATTTTTTTGAAAAGCAAGAGTGGGTGAATGGTGAGAGTGAGAAAATATTGATGTGGATCCCAGAAGCTAGTTCAAAAAGCAAGTATAACCCTGGAACTGGGGACCAGGGTGAGGATAAATAGGAATATTCAGCTCCTTAGGGGGCAGAAACCCTCTATACTTTCTTTCCATACTTCCCTGTTCTATACTTGGTCTCTCTTATCTGTAGCTTCTGGAACAATCTGCCACTAACTAGTTATGTGACCTTGGGTGAGTTATTTATTCTCTCTGAAACTCAATTTACTCATCTGTAAAATAGGGATAATTATTATTATTTCAATAGCTTATTATAAGAATTAAATTAGATGGGATAATATATTTAATATATTTAAAGTTAGAGTACACATTGCCTGGTATGTAATAGGTACTCAGTCAATTGTAGTAATTATTCGAGCACATAGGAAGGAAGGAAACATTGACTAAACAATGTGCTAGGTAAAAATCACTTGTTATATCATTTGTTTCTTAGACAATCCTCAGGGACTTGTATTCTTATTTCCACTTTTTTTTTTTTTTTTTTTACCTTTTTTTTAATTGTACTTTAAATGAAGGTTTACAGAACAAATAGTTTCTCACTAAACAGTCAGTATACACATTGTTTTATGACATTGGCTAACAACCCAACAACATGTCAACACTCTCCCTTCTCCACCTTGGAGGACCTTTTTTGGTGAAAATATACATAGCCAAAGTTATACCATTTCAAAAGTTTCTACATGTACAATTCAGTGACATCAATTACATTCTTCCAGTTATGCTGCTATTCTCACTATCCTTTTCCAAATTATTCCATCACCATTATCTTCAACTCACTGCTCCCAGGCTTCCCATAAAACCTTTTGAGTTGATGTTGTCAATTTGATCTCAATAATAGATTATTTTTTTTTTGTGTACCTTAGATGAAGGTTTGCAGAACAAATAGTTTCTCATCGAACAGTTAGTACACATATTACCCTATGACAATGGTTAAATACCCCATGACATGTCAACACTGTCCCTTCTCAGCCTTGGGTTCCCTTTCACCGGCTTTCCTGTCCCGTCCTGCCTTCTAGTCCTTATCTCTGGCTGCTGTGTCTCATTATGAGGCTGTCCAATCCCAGGCTGAACGGTGAACTTCGGGAGTGACTTCACCACTGAGCTAAAAGGGTGTCCGGGGGCCATACTCTCGAGGTTTCTCCAGTCTGTCAGGCCAGTAAATCTGGTCTTTCTTTTGTGAGTTAGAATTTTGTTCTATATCCTTTTCCAGGCCTGTCCAGAACCCTCTATTGTGATCCCGGTCAGAGCAGTCAGTGGTGGTAGCCGGGTACCATCTAGCTGTACTGGATTCATTCTGGTAGAGGCCATGGTAGTTGTGGTCCATTAGTCCTTTGGACTAATCTTTTCCTTGTATCTTGTTCTCTTCATTCTCCCTTGCTCCAAAAGGGTTGAGACCAGTGGAGTATCTTAGATGGCTGCTCACAGGCTTTTAAGACCCCAGACGCTACTCACCAAGGCAGAATGTAGAACATTGCCTTTATAAACTGTTATGTCAGTTGAGCTAGACATTCCCCGAGACCATGGTCCCCACAGCCCTCTGCCCAGCAATTCAGTCCCTCAGGGAGTTTGGAAGTGTCTATAGAGCTTCCATGACCTTTCCTTGTACAAGCTGTGCTGGCTTCCCCAGTATTGTGTACTGTCTTACCCTTCATCAAAGTTACCACTTATCTGTTGTCTATTTAGTTCCCCCCTCACCCCTCCCATCCCTTGTAACCAACAAAGATTGTGTTCTTTTTGTGTGTAAACTTTTACATGAGTTTTTACAGTACAGGTCTCATACAATATTTGTCCTTTTGTGATTGACTTATTTCACTCAGCATAATGTCCTCCAGTTTCATCCATGTTATGAGATGCTTCACAGATTCATCATTGTTCTTTATCTTTGCATAATACTCCATTGTGTGTATGTACCATAGTTTGTTTATCCATTCATCTGTTGATGGGGATCTAAGTTGTTTCCATATTTTTGCTGTAGTGAACAGTACTTCAATGAATATGGGTGTGCATATGTCTATTCGTGTGACGGCTCTTATTTCTCTAGGATATATTCCTAGGAGATTGCATTTTGTAGTGCTTTTTTTGTGGTGCTGATGTTTTCCTTGTTCCTCTTACTCTACTGTGCTGAGTTCCTTTTGTTTGTGGATTTTTTTTTATTTCTTTTGTTTTTGTGGGTTTTGTTTTTACTGAGACTTTATGTTTTTCTTCATTTTGATGAGTAGGTGTGTTAACTTTCTTTGTGGTTACCTTGAAATTTACCCTTATCTTCCTAGGTTTGAACCAGTCTATTATTACTTGGTATCCCTTGACTTTCTCTCCATTAGAAGGTTCTACACCTACACTGTTTATTCCCTCTTTCATTGTTCTGATGCTGTTGTCATTTACAGATTAACCTCTCTGGTTCCCTGTTGTAATTCTTTTGGTTTTGCATACTCCTTAAGAGTTCATTTCCTAGGTTGGTATCTGGCTAGTACAATCCTGTGTCCTAAATTCAGCCTGTGGTCTGACATTGTTTGTTCTCAGATCGAAGGACTTCCTTTAATAAGTCTCGTAAGTTTGGTTTGGTTTTTACAAAGTCCCTTATTTCCGTTTATCTGGAAATGACCTAATTTCACCATCATATTTGAACTAGAGTTTTGCAGGATATATTATTCTTGGCTGGCAATTTTTTTCTTTCAAGGTTTTATATATGTCATCCCATTGCCTTCTTGCCTGCATGGCTTCTGCTGAATAATCCGAGCTTAGTCTTATTGCTTCTCCTCCATATGTGACTTTCTGTTTTTCTTGAGCTGCTCTCAGTATTCTTTGTCTGTCTTTGGTTTTAGTGAGTGTGATTATGATATGCCTTGGTGATTTTCTTTTGGGGTCTATCCTATATGGGGTTCGTTAAGCTTCTTGGATGGTCAGCTTTTCATCCTTTATGATACTGGGGAAGTTTTCTGTCAGCAATTCTTCAATGATCCTCTCTGTGTTTTCTGTTTTCTCCCCGTTCTGAAACTGATCACTCGCAGATTTTTGCTTTTGATTGTATCCCACACAATTCTCAGGGTTTCCTCATTTTTCTTCATTCTTTTTGTCTGATTTTCCCTCAGAGTTGTATCCAAGTGTTTGTCTTCAATTTCGCTGATCCTATCTTCCATCGTTTCAAACCTGTTCCTCAGCCCTTCTATGACACTGTCCATTTCTGAAATCTTTATCTTTTGGCTTTCTAATTGTTGTTTTTGTATGATTTCTGGTTGTGAATTTATTTTAGCATTTTGTTCCCATATTATTTTCTTGAATTCTTCCATTTTTTGTCTGTATTTTCCATGAATTTGTCTATTTTTTCTTCACTTTTTGTCTGCTTTTTGCTTCGACTCTTGTATAATTCTGAATATTAGAGATTTGAATTCCCTCTCAGTTAGGTCTAGTGCCTTTTCTTCTACTGGAAGGTTATCTGGTGTTTTATTTTGGGCATGTACTGGAACCATCCTGTCCTGTTTTTCTAAATGTTTTGATATTGTCTGCTGTCTTCGGGGCATTCAGTCGTTATTTTCCTCATTTATTGTTTGTTTCGCCCTGCTTTTTTGTTTTATCTGGTTATGTCTGAGCAGGCGGGCTGTGCGTTCTTTGTTGTTTGCATGATACTTTTCACCTCCTCCTCCAATGGGCAGGGTCAGTCATTCAGGTATGGTACAGCAGGGCAGGTCCAGCTGAAGGGGAGTTGCTGCGATGGGTTGTTTGTGGCATGTGCCAGAGCTGACAATGCAGACCAGGAATCAGTGCAGGGCAGATTCTGGTAGGTGGTGCCTGTGCTGCTTGGGAGTGTGATATTCAGTGCACGGTGCAGGTAGGCAGGAAGGAGGGGGTAGATTGTGATGTGTGGAGCTAAGATGGGTATGGGAAAGATGAGAGAGAGGAGAGAGGAACTGTAGCCAAAAACATAAAAGAGTCCTAAGGGAACTTACTATTGGAGTGGAGAGATGAGAGAAATGAGGAAAAACAAAACAAAACAAAAAAAAAGTAAAAGAAAAAAATGAATAAATCAAGAAACTGAAAATAAAGAAAGACAAAAAGGGAATAAGAGAGAGAAGAAAACAAAACAAAGAAAAAAGAAATGCCCCCAGGGATGTTCCTGTGTGTCTGTGCAGAGTAAGGGAGTAGCTTCCAAGTTGTGCAGTACTGCCTAGCTAAAAGGGGCTCCCAAGCTGAGAAAAGAAAAACAAACAAATCAAACCAGAACAAATCAGAGCAAACAAAAAAGCCCCAGAGGTCCCACCAGTGTGGCGGCACAGCCAGGAAGAAGTTTCACAGTCAAGAGTTGTTTCGCAGCCTTTCAGAAAGAAGCAAAGATGGCACATGGAGCCAGGTATTTGAGAGAAAGGAGGGGGAGGTGGTGAGAGGTAAGGAAGAAATCTAATGAAGCAGAAAAATGCAACACCAGCACCAACAAAAGGCACTCAGGGAGCTGGCCAGTGTGGGCAGGTGCAATCCAAGCAACACCGGGGTGAAGCTGTTGCTTCCCGGCCAAGAGACTGTGGCTGCAGGAAGCAGAGGAGGTTAAGTGGCGGTGAAGAAGGTTGGGAGGTGGGAAAGCCTATATCACTGGTTACTGGTTGTTCTGTCTCCTGCTGGAAGCTCCGTGAAGCTGCTTTCTTATATCCCCTGGTTGCTGATCTCCGATAGGAGTCCAAGATGGCAGATCCATGCTGCGGTAGCTGATAGGGGACCTCTGCATGTATTTCTCCTCGCTCTCTGTTCTCGGTCAGTTTCTTATTCCATTCAGTACTTGGCTGAGTTATCTCTTCATTTGAGCTTAGGGTTTCAGGATTGACGTGTGACTCTGTTTGATTCGTTTTTCTGATCTTTGCTGCGGAGGGACGGCGTGGTGCTTCTGACGATAGCGCCATGTTGCCCAGAAGTCCTTATTTTCACTTTTTGAAGGAGGATGCAATTATAGTTCGTTGAGCATTTGCTATGTGCCAAGTACTGAGCTAAACCCTTTCATGCATTACCTCATTTCAACTCAAGAAAACTGAGAAAACTGAGGTCTAGGGTTTAACTTGCCCAAAGTCATTAAAATGAATACTTTCTTTTATAAGGATTAACACAAAGCTGTTTCCTATGAAGCAGAAGTTAAAGATATCCCAAATGTCCAGTTTTTCCAAACTGCTGTACCACTCCATCATCTCTAACATCAGCTATTCCCCCTCTCTTCTTTGGGTTCAGTAATTCACTGCAATGTCTCACAGAACTCACAAACCATATTTACAGTTAAGTGGTTTATTAAGGAAGAAACAGCATACAACTCAGTTGGGATCAACTTGGAAGTAACAGGAACAACTCAGGACACAGTCTGTTGACCAGAAAAGTTTCTTCTAACCCTCTGCTGCCGGGCCCTGCTGGGACCTTCTGCTGCCAGGTCTTGCTGATCTCCTGGTTCTGCTGCCTCTGCCGGTATCACTCTTGCTACTGCTGTGCCACCATCTCTCGCTGTCTTCCATGTTACAGTCCTCTCTCTCTCTATATATATATGTCTTCCTTTAAGTCTAGCAGGATGGCATAACTGACTGATCCCCTTGTTAGGGTTCCATACACCTTATTTGCATGGTCCCCCCGACAAGGATGCTATGCACCTAGTTTACATTATTAACAAACTACCCAATCCCCTTGGTGGGCCACGAGCACCTCATTTGCGTAGTCCCATCCAGTCATTTGGCAGGAGTTACAAAGACTATGGTTAGAAGTGTCATATTAAGTAATTCACTGCACTGCAGTCATACAACTCCAAACCAAAAACCAAAACCATTGCTGTTGAGTTGATTCTTACTCATAGCGACTCTATAGGACAAAGTAGAACTGCCCCATAGGGTTTCCAAGGAACGGCTGGTGGATTCAAGCTGCCAACCTTTTGGTTGGCAGCCAAGCTCTTAACGACTGTGCCACCAGGGCTCTACAACTAGTGGCACACAGAGCTTGAGTCTATCTGAAACTAGGTTGGTTTGGCTTCAAAGGTTTTCCAAAGCCACATAGTTGCTAAGTGACAGAGTCAAGATCCAGGTGTTTTTAAGGGCAGTACTTCTTCAGTTCACTACCAGAGATAAGTGTTGGTTGAATGAAGGATAGTAGTAGGCACACAGTTCTAAGGATGCTGCATCTGAATCTGGGCACCATGACTAACAGACAAGGGTAGATTTTGAAACAAGTACAGAGGAAAAATTTTTTTAGTAATTAAAATATGTCAAAATAAGGTTTCTGAGACCTGATGAAACCATTTAACAAACATATTAAATATCTCTTTTCTATAGATAAGTGGTAAGTTTGGTGAAGGGTAAGACAGTACACAATACTGGGGAAGCCAGCACAACTTGTACAAGGAAAGGTCATGGAAATTCCATAAACACATCCAAGCTCCCTGAGGGACCAAATTGCTGGGCTGAGGGCTGTGGGGACCATGATCCTAGGGAACATCTAGCTCAACTGGCATAACACAGTTTATAAAGAAAATGTTTTACATTCTACCTTGGTAAGTAGTGCCTTGGGTCTTAAAAGCCTGTGAGCAGCCATCTAAGATACTCCACTGGTCTCACCCCTTCAGGAGCAAGGAAGAATGAAGAAAACAAGATACAAGGGAAAGATTAGTCCAAAGGACTAATAGGCCACAGCTAGCACAGCTTCCACCAGACTGAGTCCAGTACAACTAGATACTGCCTGGCTACCACCGACTGCTCTGACAGGGATCACAACAGAGGGTCCTGGACAGAGCTGGAGAAAAATGTAGAACAAAATTCTAACTCACAAAAAAAGACCAGACTTAATGGCCTGACAGAGACTGGAGAAACCCCGAGAGTATGGCCCCTGGACACCCTTTCAGTTCAGTAGTGAAGTCACTCCCGAGCTTCACCATTCAGCCAAATATTAGACAGCCCCATAAAATGAGACTAATGGGGCACAACAGCCCAGGAACAAGGACTAGAAGGCAGGAGGGAACAGGAAAGCTCGTGATAGGGAACCCAAGATCAAGAAGGGAGAGTGTTGACATGTCATGGGGTTGTGAACCAATGTCATAAAACAATGTGTGTACTGTTTAATGAGAAACTATCTGTTCTGTAAATCTTCATCTAAAGTACAATAAAAAAAAATTAAATATCTCGTCTGCCAGGCAATGAAAAATGAGCTTGGCTTTGTGGGGAATGCAAGATGAATAAGGCTGAATCCCTGCCCTTAAGATTGCTTTCATTCTGGTGGAGGGGGACAGACGCTCACACAACTAATTATAACCATATAACAATGGATCAAAGAACTGTGGTAGTTCAGGAAAGAACAATTTATTTGCTGGTGAAATGAATGGTGGAATGAAGGAGGGAAGACTTCATGTAGGAGATGACATTTGCAATGGTCCTTGAGGGGCAAATAAGCAAGTGCTAAAAGTTTGTTGTTTCCTTTTTCTTCATACCAGTGGGTTTTTAAAGGGTAGTATAAAGTAGCTAGCTACTGAGGTAATATATTGACAGATAATGGTGTTTTCGAAGATTAGGTTTTTTTAGGGGGGGGGGGGAAATACCTACTCATACTAATCATAAGAATATTTTGGCATTTTCCTAGTCTGCACTAAACAGATTTCTAAGGAAGGAGTCAGAAAATGGAATGCTGTGTTCTAGGCATCCTAGGTTGGGGATCTACAATTGTCAGGCAATCCAGTCAGGGTCTACAAATCCCCAGTGACCAAATGGTATGCCAGTATCAGTACTCTGCTGTTTTATGTGGTACTAAGTAGGTAGTGGCAGAAGAGTCATTTATCTGTCTATTCTTTGATTGGAGATTTTAGTCTGTAGTTTCGAATTTCCAGTATTTCTTACATACAATACCAGACTTCCTGGATTTTTTTTTTTTTTTTTTTTTTACGTAGTCCCAATGTAAAACACATTCTGTCTTGCTGTCTTGTCCCCCGTAAGTATACTTATGATTGATAGTCTGTCTGTTGTAATTGTTGGTTCAGGTTGTTTTTCCTTGTTGGGTATAGAATAAATTAAGTTTCCACATCCTAATCCTGTTTAAAGAGGCCAAGTATGCATCTGCTGCATATGGACTTTATCCACGTGCTACGAGAATGTGTATTTAACATACTGGTCTTCACCCTGTAAGGTAGAAACTCAGCTAAAGTCTCTTGTTTTGGTTTGGTTTGTCTTCTTTGCTCAATTTCTCTTTTCCCAAGCTCTGTCAATTGACATTATGCTTATCCTTCCTTCAAGATTGGGTTCAAATGCCACTTTCCTCACAAAGTCTTTCTCAATTCCTAGAGCCTGAGAAATCTGTCTAGCCTCATGGTTTCCATATTGTACTTTTCCTAGAGTAATCATAACAGTTATATGTGCTCACTGTCACACATCCCCTAGCATGTGATAAACAAGAGGGCAGAGACCCCAGTTCTATTCACCGATGCTTCCCTAAGCACCCAACAGGGTCCCTGACTTACAAGTGTTTAGTGCTCATAGA
Source organism: Dugong dugon (assembly GCA_030035585.1). Classification (NCBI taxonomy): domain Eukaryota; kingdom Metazoa; phylum Chordata; class Mammalia; order Sirenia; family Dugongidae; genus Dugong; species Dugong dugon. The sequence continues at coordinate 163,611,263 of CM057462.1, forward strand.
TGTTTATTGAACTGAACTGAATACTTGGCTTCATTGGATTGGTGTTGGGTATGGTAATATTAATATCTGAACTCCAGTTCCTTTTTGGAAAAAGTACATTGCTTTTAAAAAAAAAAAGTTTAACTGATTTTAGGGTGAAAGAGGCCACATAATATAAACAATGATTATAATTATTATTAATAAGTATCATTAAAATAATATGAACTGATAGAATTACTTCCTTTGCTTGCTTTTGCTGGCAGAGTGGGCAGGCTTGATAAACTAACTGGTCTTTTCCATCTCTAATATCTATGATTCTTTGAAATTTTATGTAGACAAGTGCAAGCTAATGTACACTGGAAGAAACAATTGAAACAGCTCAGCCTCACTGATGGGCTCTGAATTACTCTGCTTGTAAGTTCTCAGGAAAAATATCTCAGATTCATTGTGGATTGCTCAATGGAGACATCTGCTCACTGTGCAGTGGCAGTCAGAAGAATGAATGAGATATAATAGGCTGTATTAACTTTGAGAATGGGATAAAGAATGATGCAAAAAATAATACAGTGCACATAATTTGGCATTGACTATTTCTGTAACTATAACAAAACATTTTAATGATATACATTGATGTTATGACTTCACCTTAAAAATCAGAATTCAGCATTGGAGCCTTTCATTTCAAAGAAAACAAAGCAGAAATACAAAGGATCCAGAGAAAAACAACAGACAGTCTCCAAGACATACAAGGGATTTGCCTGTAATAGGAAACTGAAAAGACAAGGACATTTTAATTTGGGTAAAGGAAAAAAACAATGACATAGTATAAAATTTATTTAAAATTAATGAAAGTTTCAGAAAAATGGCTACAGCTAGCTTCTGATTATCCTTGGTAATGGAGGTCAGAGATAGGCAGGATAATTGAAATCCCTGATAATCTCTGACTCTCATTTTAGCTATTAGTTGCAGCATTCTGCCCCACCCAAAGTTTTAACAGATGAACAAATACAAGACACAGAAGCCCAGGGTTTGTGAAGTAAACGGCACATGAGAAAGACAGCCTGGGGTACTGGAAAGTGCATAGAATTTGGTATCAGGTGATCTGGGTTCTAGTCCCAGTTGTCTTAAGTTAGCTAATGCTTCTATAACAGAAATACCACTAGTGGGTGGCTTTAAAAAACAGAAACTTATTTTCTCACAGTTCAGGGGTTGTCAATTTTCCTGAGAGAGGTCATCCTGTCTGCCTTAGCACCCTATGTTTCCTGTATGGTAGGTCTTCTTACCACATTAACAGCAACAGCAGTAGAAACCCCTAAACCCTATTCAATTAATAGTTAGTCATTTAATTGAACAAGTTCGTTAAAGCAAGAATCATAAAATGATGGAATCGTTCCTTCAGCTTTTATTTTAATTTAAAACATCCCTCAGGTTTTGATGTAGGGCCAAGGCCTTGTCTTGGAGTGTAGGGCCTCCCATTAGAGTTCTGCATCCTGTTTCTTGTATAAACCACACCTCTGAGGTTTTCTCAATTACTTTGGATCTTGGTTTCTTTAAAGTGGAGCCAGATCTTAAAGACATTTGTGAAGCAATCAGATTTTTCCAGATTTAATGGTGTTTTATAGTTGATGCTTTCACACCTAGGTTGACAGCAAAACTTTTAGCAACTCACCTTTCATGTGCCTCTCCTAAACATTCAACTTAGGTCTTGTAGAACCAGTTTATCTCCTTGGCACTCATATTTCATTAGTTTAAGTAAATTTACTTAAATCATGCAATTACAATAAGAAGAAGAACCACCATAAATAGGAAGGAGCCCTGGTGGTGCAACAGTTAAGTGTTTGGCTGCTAACCAAAAGGTCAGGGATCAAACTCACCCAGCAGCTCCACGGGGAAAGATCTGGTGATCTGCTTCCATAAAGATTACAGCCTAGAAAACCCATGGGGCAGTTCTACTCCATCACATGGGACCGACTGTGAGTCGGAATCAACTCAAAGGCACCTAACAACAATAGCATAAATAGGTTTGGGAACAAACACAGTGACTCTTGGTAAGCATACAACTCTACCGGTGGAAGCAGGAGAGTGTGGGCATCCCAGCAAGTAGCCTGCTACTAGGAGTGATTGTGTAGTATGTTGGGAGCCCTAAGTCTTTACACTTCCAGAGGGAACAGAGCCCACAGATTAGTCAGTTACATGTAGATCACTTAATAGAGCCCCTATCCAATATGGCTTCTGTTGCATATCTCTTCCCTAGAAAATGCGTACCTTAAAAATCTAGCTTTTATCTTTGTAGTCTGTCTTAGAGCTTAACACAGTGATGGGTATATAGTTGCTGGTGTTAGCTGCCATCGAGTCATCTCCAACTCATGGCAACTTCACATACAACAGAAAGAAATATTGCCTGGTCCTGTGCCATCTTCACCATTGTTGGTAAGCTCAAGTCCATTGTTCCAGCCACTGTGTATTTTGAGTGCCTTCCAATCTAGGGGCTCATCTTCTAGCACTATATTGGACAATATTCTGTTGTGATCCATACGGTTTTCATTGGCTGATTTTCAGAGGTAGATTGCTAGGCTTTTCTTCCTAGTCTGACTTAGTCTGGAAGCTCCACTGCAATCTGTCCACCATGAGTGACCCTGCTGATATCTGAATTACAGGTAGCATAGCTTCCAGCATCATGGCAACATGCAAGCCACCACAGTACAACAAACTGACAGACGGGTTGTGGGGTTATATAGTAGTCCCTCAATAAATGCTGACTAGCTAACTGACCATACCAATAAAAATGCAACTCATCTAGTCACTGCACAGCCTCTGGTGGGGGTCCTAAGCAAAATACACTGTTCAGAATTTGAATCAGGATGGAGAGAAAGAGCTAGCAAATGAATTTCTAATATTGCTGTGAAATAAGATGATATGTACAATTACATAGTTTAAAAAAAAGTAAGGCAGCTGTGAAGAAGAGCATTTTGTGTAATATATAATTAACCTGGGCAACTTGCTAACACAAAATAACAGCAATGCAACAAGGTTGATAACATTTTATAAAGGATTAGATACGTTCTTACATGAGGAAAAATCCGCACTTACAACCACAGAATCTGACTACAAAAAGCCTCTCTGATGATTATGTTCAGGGCCAGCCAGGTCAAGAAAAAATTTCCCTTCCTGATATATCCTTGCAGTGTTGAGTTTATTATATACTTCTTGTGGCAAAGTAAAGCATCTTGAATTGAATACTGGAAGAGGAAAGAAGTCAGAGCTAAAGGATATTAAACTTGACAAAGACATTCTGTGGTAGGCAATTAGTTTGGAAGATGGGCGCAGAATGATGGCAATGGCCAGGATATTCTCTTTCCTAAGATAAAGCAGGCAAAAACATTTAGCCTGGTACTCAATAAATGAATTCCAATTTGGACCAAAATATACTGAGCAAGTGGAGCTGGAAAGTTACAGAAACCTCAAGTTTTATATGACAACAGGAAATGGGATGAGAAAGAAGCTCTATAGAATGGAAATAATCCTCCATAGGATCTGGTCTGAACTTAATCATTAATTTCCCATAGAGAGAATCTGTCAGCCAGTTCCAATTATTAATTCCTGAGGAACTCCCTGTTCCTCAAGACGCTGTGAGGCAGTTGTCTGGAAGAACTAGAACTAGGAAGAACGGAATTAGCATTGTGTTGAACGCTCGTTGTATGCCAGTCGTCATGCTAAGTGTTCCATATATGTTACCATATTCCTTTGGATATAAGTTGCCATTATTTGTAAGACCCACTTTATGTGCCACTGTAAAAGAGAAAAACACTTCCAATTAAACTATTTCACACCATCAATATTAAAATGCATCTTTCAGAGCTATTAAGATGTGAAAAATTATGCATCTTAGAATCAATAAGGTATCTTATTTAACCCTCCCAGCAACCTTTAAAACTGAGTATTGCCAGCTGAGGAAAGTGAGAATCTGGCCTCCCTCTGGCTTCTGTGCTGAATGCACTTCAGTTTGTCTATATTCCTTTTAAAGAGAGGAATTCAGAATGGATCACTGTGTTCCATATGGAGTGGAGGAGAACGATCATCCCTCTTGTGTTAGGCACACTTGTCTTGGTGCAGCTCTTTCTGGAGCATCTCATCACAAAAGTGTAGTTACCTCTCTTCTCTCCCTCTTCCTCCTCCTCCCCCTGCTCATCCTTCTCCTCTTCTTGTCCTTCTTTTTCAACACATGCCATTATGTAGGCAACCTGGACTTTTGTAATTTATATGTTGGACTTCAGTTGCTTCTGCTTTTATCACGTTAAAAATTCATTTTGTTAGGGTTGACATTTTCAGATATTTGTCTTTATTTTTTGTATCTTGATGGTCATCTCTCCCAGTTTTGTGACATCCACAAATAAAATTACAGAAAAATGTTTCCTATAGCTTTAGCTAAATCATTACTATAAAAATTGAGCACGACAGGACCAAAGACAGAGAGCCCTTTGGGAAGTCATAAGAAATCTCTGAGTTATTCAGTTACCAATCCAGCTGATTCTCCTGTCATCCCCCATGTTTCTCTATCTTGTCCATATGAATATCAGGTGCTGTACATGTACTATCCCACTTAACTTATGCAAAACTTCCATGTACCAAGGATTATTGTTCCTGTTTTTATAGTTAGGCAAACTGAGCCTCAGAGTGGTTAAGTAGCTTGCGCAGGATTAACCTGTTTGTTGGAAGCAGAACCAGGATTTGCACCCAAGTTTCCACATCTGTTTCACTCTATTGTGGCCGTACCCATTCAGCAATACCTTGCTGAGACCCAGAGGTGGTATTTTTGCCTCATTTTCCTGAACTACAGGAGAGTGCATCTGACCTCAGGGAGCCCAATGTTGTAATAGAAATGAATAGAAATGCACTCCTTCCTTAGAGAGTAAGAGAGTGGATAACTCACTCCTCTTTAAGGATGGGATATTCACACGCTTACTTCCCAATGACCTCTCTTAGAAGCAGATACAAAAATGGCATTTGAAAAAGAAGATTCTTTCCTGGCCCTCTGGGCAATGGAAGAGTACTTGGGTCCTGAAGGCCAGGAACTAGAGCCCAGAGAAAACAGATATTAAGAAGCTGGTAAAAAGAGGGTCATATCTGAGCGTCATATTCTTAAACTCTTGGTAATAAAGTCACACACACACACACACACACACACACACACACACACTTATGCACACACTCTAGAAACCAAATTAGAAAGCCCTGCTTCACTCTCTTCCTCAAGGATGTGCTAAGATGACTTTATAATTTAGAATAAATGACTGTTGTAAAGTTAAGCTAAACATAAATGATGCAGGGAACCACCCTTGCTACTCAAACCACAACTATATCTAGCTTGTCAGTAGGCAAGTAGGTGTGTTGACATGGACAGGATTGGTGAAGGATGGCAGTCCATGGTGAGGTGATCCATTCACTGATGAAATGTCAACTGGGCATGTTTCTCTCTTGCTGAGGGACTGATCTTTGGCAGAGCCCTTAATCTTCCAGGAGGAGGCTCTTCGACTATTAAAAAGGAATAAAAACAAGGCATAATTAATAACAGGTGGTTTGCAACTAAACAATGTACTGAGTATCTGTTATTTAAATGACGACAGGGGCATTGAGTTATCCTCTTCTTTATAAAGATAGTCAAGGTCAGTGCATGAAACAAAAGATGTGTGAGTGAGGAAAGGTTGTCTTGTTGCTTCCCAGGCCAATGTTGTACACATTTTCTACATAAAATAGAAGTCTCTGCTCTGTGAGGAAGTTCACTCAGCACCTTTCTTCCAAAGCAAAGTCACTGAAGATAAATGAACTCACCAACACAACTGATTGAGGTAAACCCCAACACACTGATTCAGTCTTTCTGGAATGCTAATATAGTACAGTGAAGAATTAGGGAATTAGCTGAAACGTTTATCTTTTTTTTTTTTTTTTCTGAAAAAGAACTGCTCAATTCAAAATTAATTGCTAAGGGAAATGGTTTTACATTATTTCCTATAAACCTACCTTGGGGATTGAAGGACTGTGGGTAGTGGAGAGTCACAGACGTGAAATCTATGTCCTAGGGCACTGTTAACACAGTGCATAATTTTCAGCAACTCCCAAGTGACTTTTTCTGACGTCCATTCCATGTTAAACAATGGAAACCCATTTCCATGCTTATTCGTGTTTCCCAGGAGCATTTAAATGCCATTGTAAGATTAAAGGCCTAGACCCTTCTTATTCCCTCTTATGATTATCTATAATTTTCTAAAATCATCTTATTGAGCAATCTATCCCACAGGTGAATCTTAGGGCTTATTTGTCTATTTATTCATTTGTTCATTCCTTCATTCATTCAACTAATATTTATCAAGCCCCTCCTATATGCCATATTCTGTGCTAGATACTACCAGGCATAAAAAATGAGTAAGATTCAGTCTCCACCCTCAAGGAGCTAATAATTTAGTAGGGGAGTAAGACATGTATATAGATAACTGTAATACAAAAAAGAATATATAATAAATGCTTTAAGAAGGTTCAGACCTCCTGTGGGTGGTTCATGTCTAGTCTGGAAGAGCAGAGAAAGCTTTGTGGAGATGGTATCATTCGACTCCAGATTGAACAGTATAGGATCTCCAAAGACGTAAATGGGTGAAGCATCAATTCAGACGCAGGAAATGGCATAAATAACAGCAAGGCATGTTCGGAGAGGAGCAATAGACCTGTTTGACCAAAGCATAGAATGAATGTAGGCAAGTGTGAAAAGAGGAGAGAAAAGCAGTTCAAGATACGTGGTGGAGGGTCTTAAAACACTGGGTTAGAGAATTACAATTTAGTTTCTTAAGTAGCAGGGAGCCATTGAAAGTTCTTGAGCAGGAGCATGACTTAAGAAAATGTATGTGGCAGTGTTATGTGGGGTGGATTGCAGAAGGGTCAGACAAGAGTCTGGAAGAACAGTTAGAACTACTGAAGTAATTCAGGTGAGAAGCAGTGAGGACTTGAACTAGGGCAATGGCAGTGGAAATGCAAAGGAGGGACTGAGCTGAGAAACACTGTGGAGACAGAACTGATGGGATTCTAAACGGGGATCAGGCGAGAGACTCACACCTGAGTAGGTAACTGGCAAAATGATGATGCTTTTAAGAGAAACTGGGTGCATGCGCTTGTGCACCTGCACTTACGTGGCTGGGCAGGGAGATGGCAGGATTAGGAGTAATCTTTTTAAAATTGATCTTTTTTAAAGGCAGACCAAATCTCATTGCTTAACAACATCCAAATGGCCTCCCACTACATTTAGAATAAAATCCAAATTCCTTACCTTGGCCTCACATAAGCCCTACATGATTTGCTCCCTGCTTTTCTCTAACCTCACCTCTTAACCTTCTCCTCTGTTTCAGCTTTAGCCACACTAGCCTCCGTTCAGTCCTGCAAGTGCACCAAGTTCATTTCTGCCTCAGGGCCTTTGCAATTGCTGAACCCTCTGCCCAGAACCCTCTGCCCTCAGATCTCCGCATGGTTGGCCCTTTCTTGTCAGTCAGGTCTCAGCTTAAATGTCATCTCTACGGAGAGGCCTTCCTGAACCAATCAATTTCCGTACCCTTCACCCACAGCCACTCTGTATCACATCATCATGCTTTTTTTTTTTTCCTTTGCAGCACTTACCATAATCTGAAATGATCTTATTTATTGGTTTATTCTGTTTGTGCCTGTTCTCTTCCACCAAAAGTAAGTGCTAAGAGTCTGCTTCATTTATTGCTGTAGCCCAGTTATTAGAACCAAGCCTAGCACATACAAGGTGTTTCATAAATAGTTGTTGAATGAATAAACGAATGAATGAATGAGTTCATGAGTTCTCTTTGGGGAATAATGGCTTTTCAGGTAGACATAACATTTAGGTAGAAATGGACAACAAGGACTTGGATATGTGAGACTAGAGCTCAAGAAGGCCAGGTTTGATATCTATGTTGCAAAAGATGAAAAGTGAGAAGAAAGCATCACAGCTCCTCAGCCTCTTTGAGCAAAGGCATCACTTCATTGCTTCTGCCTCAGTAACCAATCCTGGCAGTGATTGTTTTAAAACATGGAGTCTCCACTCTTAATCTGCAGGGTCCAGGTGAGTGTCCACCAGAACCATCTACTTGGTAGACTTTAGCTATCTTGTCTGAAATAGTTTTTAGAATTCATATTTTAGCATTGCCTACAGAGTCTGCAGTACCTTAATAATAATGATAAAATATTAATAACTACCACTTATGAAGCACTTGTGCCAGGCACTGTGCTAAGTGTTTTCACACATTATCTCATTTAATCCACCCAATAACCCTATAAAGTAGGTAAAGTGATTCCCCAACTTTGCAGCTGAGGAAACTGAGGCTCTGAAACATTAAATCCCTTCAACAGTGTCAGATCTGAGGTTCAAACTTGGTCTGTGTGGCTCCAAAGCCTCCTTGCTTAACCACTTTGCAGTACCCTTGGTGGGGGGAAATCTTCCTCTTCCTTTGAATGTGAATGTGACTTTTGGAAACAGCCAGAAGCTGTAGAACAGAATCCCAGTTATGCTACTCAATAGATGTGTGATCTCAGACTGGAAATGTCCTCAAGAATGAAATGATGGTGATAATGCTATCACATAGGATTGTTCTATCAAGTACAATTTGTAAAACACCTAGCGCATAGTGGGGGCTTAATTTTTTGCTCCTTTCCTTTCCTTGTAAGAGATACAGCGAACTCTTGATTCCTTCAGAGTTTGATTATCTAGTTGGTAGATTATTGAGTGCCTTGCTTTTCCTCGTCTTTCCTTATTCATATCACATTTAGGAGCATTTTGTAATTTGTTAGCACTTCCGTGATGAAGTTAGGAAGGGGAAGGATTACAGGTTGTACTGTCTGTGAAAGGAACTAGAAAAAAGAAGTCTGAAGTGATTACTATTTGAAGTCTATGACCTTGGGCAAGCACGTGGGCCTCAATTTCCTCATCTGTAAAATTAGATAATAATACTTGTCTTCTACATCACAGGGTTGTTGTGAGGAACAAATTATAGCCATGGAAGAACTTTGGAGAGCATAAGTATCTGTATAACTGTAAGGTACTATTATCATTGCTATTATTAAAAATGAGTCTATCATCCCTTTAGAGGGCCTGAAACAATAATAGTACTCTATTTGTAAATGGCCTAAATTAAACCCAATTGAAGCAATTCACAAGCCACTCCCTTGTTCGTTCATCTTGAAATTCTAACTTAAAGGAAGTTGATAATCTGTTCTGTTGAATACAGTAGCCAATAGCCACACGAGGCTATTTAAATTTAAATTAATTAAAATAAAATCACATTAAAAATTCAGTTCTTTAGTCACACTAGCCTCATTTCAAGTGCTCAAAGCCTTATGTAGCTAGGGGCACCCATACTGGATGATGCAGATAGAGAACTTTTCCATCATTGCAGAAAGTTCTTTTGGACAGCACTGTTGTTGATTTTCTTGAATTCCATGCTTTCTCACAACCTTATAGCCACAACAAACCCAAGCTAGTTGTTCTTCAAGGAGCCCTGGTGGCACAACAGTTAAGCTCTCTAGCTGCTAACCTGAAGTATGAAGGTTCGAACTCACCCAGTGGCTCTAGAGAGAAAGACCTGGAGATTTGCTCCCATAAAGATTACAGCCTAGAAAACCCTATAGCGCAGTTCCACTCTGTCACATGGGGTCGCTATGAGTAGAAAATTGATTCAGCGGCACCCTACAACAACAACAAAGTTGTTCTTCAGTGAATAACTCAATGTACTTGTCAATGATTAAATCATAGAATATCAAGAGTTAAGAGTGCTAGCCATCATTTATTCCAACCCCCTAACATTATACATGAGAAAATATAAGCCCTTAGCAAATGATGAAGCCCACACAGCCCTTCAATGGGTTTCCATTGCTCTTTTCACAGAGTAACTATGAATACCTCTTGCAGGGTGGCTAATAAATATCATCCATCTCAGAACAAAATATGCCTAGGACAGAACTTACAAGTTGGTTCCCATTGTCACTGGGCGTTCTTCCTCCTGCCTGGCCAAGTGCTGCTGGTGAGCCCTCAACATGTCACAGTGACAATATGCTAAAAGTTGGCTAGCACACCCTCCCACAGCTGCTTCTTTAAGACTACAAGTGCCCTAGAAGGGTGGCTGCCTTGGGAACCAGAGTATTCCATGATTCAGAATTTGAATAAATTCCCCAGTCCAGCTCAACTTCCCTGGGTTTGGCCTCACTTCCTCTTTACACATTCATTTTAACTGTAAAATATTGGATCTTTAAGCAAACTACTGTGGAGTTTGGAGTGGGGACTGTGGTTCCCCAGGACGACAAGCAATGTGAATGTAAAATGCTAAATGTAGCTATTAGTGCATAGTAGGTTCCCGGTAGATGTTTAATTCCCTTTTCTCCAGATCCACCCACTTCCACCCTCATCCTCTCACCAGATGCCAGCCCTTTCCTGGATAACCAACACGGTATTTGCAGTTTCCATCTTCTAGCTGGGAGCCCTGGTGGCACAGTGGTTAAGAGTTATGCCTGCTAACCAAAAGGTTGGCAGTTCGAATCCACCAGCCTCTCCTTGGAAACCCTACAGGGCAGTTCTACTCTGTCCTGTAGGGTTACTAGGAGTCGGAATCAACTCAACGGCAAAGGGTAGTTGCTAGAAGAACCCAGAACTACTGTTTCTTAACGTTCTTTTAATCGTATTTTAGATGAAGGTTTACAGAACAAATAGTTTCTCATTAAACAGTTAGTACACATATTCTTTCATGACAATGGTTAACAACCCTACAACATGTCAACACTCTCCCTTCTCCATCTTGAGTTCCCTATTACAAGCTTTCCTGACCTCTTCTCTTAACATTCTTGTCCCTTTGATTTAACTTTCACTGAGAGCCCACAGTCAAGGGCCTAGCATGCTGACAGATGTGAAAATAGGGGAGCATATTTTCTAAATGTATTATTAAAGACAAAGGGTCTGGTCTATATAAAAGCATTTCTAGAGACACCAGGGCACACTGAAGTGAACTATGCCAGAAAATCTGCAATGTGTGGTTGCTTTGTTCCTCCATAAATGTCTGTGGATGGAGCGACGGTGGTGATCCATTCTTCAGGTGAAATGGACGTCGGGGCCTCACTGGGAAACGGATGAGCTTCGTACTTGAGAACAAAATATATGTATAGGCAGGGGCAGGTCCAAGGTTTTTTTTCTGGAACTTGAAGCTTATACAATTTGGGGAGCCCTCTTGAAGAAAGGAGCCCTGGTGGCGTAATGGTTAAGTGCTATGGCTGCTAATCTAAAGGTCAGCAGTTTGAATCTACCAGCTGCTCCTTGGAAACCCTGTGGGGCAGTTCCACTCTGTCCTGCAGTGTCACTATGGTTGGAATCAACTCGACAGCAATGGGTTTGGGTTTTGGTTTTCTTGAAGAAAAGAACATTCAAAATTAAAACACTTTGTTGAGTGAAACAAATCAAAAACAGACAAATGCTGTATGGCCCTACTTACATGAAATGCTTAAAACAGGCAAATGCACAGACACAAAAGTTTATTAGTGGTTACCAGGGACTGTAAAGGGGATCCCAGGTGGCACGATGGTTAAGTGCTCAATTGCTAACTGAAAAGTCGGCAGCTACATGGGAGAAAGGACTTGGTGGTCTCCTTCCTCAAAGATTACAGCCTAGATAACCCTATGGGGCAGTCCTACTCTGTCACATGGGGTTGCTATGAGTTGGAATCAACTTGACCCCACACAACAGCAGGGTCTAGGAGGAGGGTGAGATAGGGAGTTATTTCTGTTTACCCAAAACCCACTGCCATCGAGTTGATTCCAACTCATAGCGACCCCATAGGGTTTCCAAGGCTGTAAATCTCTATGGAAGCAGAGTGCCACATCTTTCTCCCACAGAGCCACCGGTGGTTTCAAACTGCTGATCTTTCAGTTAGCAGTCCAATGCTTTAACCATTGTGCCTCCAGGGCTCCTGTATTTCTGCATAGGGGGATGAAAAATATTTGTAAATGGATAGTGGTGATAGTTGTACATGTTGTTGTTGTTGTTAGGTGCCGTCAAGTTGGTTCTGACTCATAGCGACCCTATGTATGACAGAACGAAACACTGCCCAGTCCCAGCACCATCCTCATAATCGTGGCTATGTTTGAGCCCATTGTCGCAGCCACTGTGTCAATCCATCTAATTCAGGGTATTCCACTTTTTCGCTGACCCTCTACCTTACCAAGCATGATGTCCTTCTCCAGGGACTTGTCCCTCCTAATAATGTGTCCAAAGTACATGAGTACATGGCTGTACTTCTTCCAAGACAGATTTGTTCATTCTTCTGGCAGTCCATAAAACAAACAAACAAAAAAAAAAAAAACCCCCACTTCTGTCAAGGCGAGTCCAACTCATACCCACCCTATAGTATATTCAATATTCTTCGCCAACACCATAATTTAAATGCATCAATTCTTCTTTGGTCTTCCTTATTCATTGTCCAGCTTTTGGGCAATGTACAACATGGTGAACAGAATTAATGTCAGTGAATTAACATTAATGTCATAGGTTAAAATTGCAAATGTTTTGTTATACATATTTTACTATAATAAAAATATATATACAAAATTAGGTGTAGGGCTTGAAAGCGGCCTGTGAAAGTGATGGGTCCTAAAGCTACAGCTTCATTATCTTTCATCTTTTGTCTATAGGTTTAGGCCTAACTGTGAGGGCTTCTTTATGTTTAAGATACCCGACATGGGGAGTGGGGTGGGAGTGCTAGGTGGAAGCTCATCATAGAAGGATTCTGGATATGTAAGGTCATGGCACAGGTATCTAATCATGTATGAAAGTTAGAAAAAAGGTTATTTTGAGAAATAGAGTTTGGGTGGTTTTCTACACATTTGATGGAGGTTGGTCAGCCTAAGAGGGAAAGCAAGAAGCTCTTCCAACATGGGCAAGGTGGTTAAGCATAGCACTCTGATACTATCATCTGTTTGCAGTTTTACTTTGCTTAATGAAGGAATATAGTATTTCTTATTTTCTTCTCTTGTTTTCTAAAAAGAGCAACCTCTTCCCAGCCCTCTCTCTCCCAACACACACACACACACACACAGACACACACAAACACACACACACACACACACACACACACACACACACACACACACACACACACACACACACACACACACACCCAATCTCCAGCAAGCGGATTTTATGACCCTAACGGCTTGGCTAATAATTTCTTGTAAAGGTAAATTCATGGACTGTACAGGACTGTACTAGAAAATCAAGTTAAGTTTTTCAGAAGGAAGTTGTTTTATTTTGCTTTATTTCAAATTTTCTTAACATGATACTATTGTAATAGTAATATCATCAGCAAGTTTAGGAAGTAAATTCTACTCTAGCCTACTTTTCACAATCATAGATATCTGATTTCCAAAATAACTCTGAGTTGACATTTCACACATACTTGATATACGCCTAAGGGAAATTTAGGATGGAAAGACAAAATGGAATCCATTTTGTAAAGAGTAAAGTGAGAGCAAAAAGAAAACATTTCATTAAAAAAATCAGATATATTTAACAATTAATGGTACAAAAATCATTCTTTTTAAAGCATCAAACTTGGCATGTGGCTGACCCTCAATGGGAAATAAAGCCTGACTGTTGGAAAAAAATGTGAGGAAATAATGAGACCATGAGAAGTGAAAGCAAGTAGTGTTCATAAACAATGAAGCCTAAATATGTTCTTGTCCTAGGACCCTCTCCACAGGACCCTCCCTATAGGACCCTCCTCACGCTGAGCAATCTCTCCCTCCTTCTAATGCAGAGATTCCCTTATCTACTTTGAGGGTGGCATTGCTAGTGACCCAGCAGGTCTGACTGCCTTTCTACTCAGCTACTTGCTATCTATTTCAAATTTTATGTTCCATTTCAGCTCTAATAATCACATTTTCAAACTGCATGTATACTTGTCTGCCATTCATATGCACATACACACTAAAAAAGCCCATATACCTGCACTCTCTCCCTAACAAAGCATGATCTCCTTTCCTATGGAACCCCTTATATATCAAGTTTTAGGTATGCTAATGATCTCACCTAACTCTGTGGCCATTGCCTAATCCTTTTAGGAATGTAGAAGCTACCCACCACGTGTCTGTGAGTTTGTCCTATTGTGGTGGCTTGCATGTTGCTGTGCTACTGGAGGCTTTGCCATCAGTATTTCAAATACCAGCAGGGTCACCCTTAGTGGACAAGTTTCAGCTGAGCTTCAAGACTAAGACAGACTAGGAAGAAGGACTTGGCAGTCCATTTCTGAAAAAATTGGCTAGTGAAAACCTCATGAATAGCAGCAGAACATTATATGATACAGTGCCAGAAGATGAGCCCCCGGCTTAGAAGGCACTCAAATGACGACTGGGCAAGAGCTGCCTCCTCAAAGTAGAGTCCACCTTAATGATGTGGATGTAGTCAAGCTTTCGGGACCTTCATATGCTGATGTGACACAACTCAAAATGAGAAGAAACAGCTGTAAACATCTATTAATAATCGGAATATGGGAATGCACAAAGAATGAATCTAGGAAAAGTGGAAGTCATCAAAATGAAATGGAACACAGAAACACTGATATCTTAGGCATTAGTGAGCCGAAATGGACTGGTATCGGCCATTCTGAATCAGACAATCATGTGGTCTACTGTGCCGGGAATGACAAATTGAAGAGGAATGGCGTCTCATTCACTGTCAAAAAGAACATTTCAAGCTCTATCCTGAAGTACGATGCTGTCAGTGACAGGATAATATCCATCTGCCTACAAGGAAGATCAGTTAATATGACTATTACCCAAATTTATGCACCAACCACTAAGGTTAAAGATGAAAAAATTGAAGACTTTTACCAACTTCTGCAGTCTGAAATTGATCGAATATGCAATCAGGATGCACTGATAATTACTGGTGATTGGAATGGGAAAGATGGAAACAAAGAAGAAGGATCGGTAGTTGGAAAATATGGCCTTGGTGATGGAAACGATGCCAGAGATCGCATGATTGAATTTTGCAAGACCAACAACCTGTTCATTGCAAATACCTTTTTTCACCAACATAAACAGCAACTATATACATGGACCTCACCAGATGGAATACACAGGAATCAAATCGACTATATCTGTGGAAAGAAACAATAGAAAAGTTCAATATCATCAGTCAGAACAAGGGCAGGGGCCGACTGCAGATCAGACTGTCAATTACTCATACGCAAGTTCAAGTTGAAACTGAAGAAAATTAGAACAAATCCATGAGAGCCAAAGCATGACCTTAAGTATATTCCATCTGAATTTAGAGACCACCTCAAGAATAGATTTGACAGTTGAACACTAATGACCAAAGCCCAGACGAGTTATGGAATGACATCAAGTACATCATACATAAAGAAAGCAAGAGGTTATTAAAAAGACAGGAAAGAAAGAAAAAACCAAAATGGATGTCAGAAGAGACTCTGAAAGTTACTCTTGAAAGTAGAGTAGCCAAAGTTAAAGGGAGAAATGACAAAGTAAAAAACTGAACAGAAAATTTCAAAGGGCGACTCAACAATACAAAGTAAAGTATTGTAACGAAATGTGCAAAAAGACCTGGAGATAGAAAACCAAAAGGGAAGAACACGCTTAGCATTTCTTAAGCTGAAAGAACTGAAGAAAAAACTCAAGTCTCCAGTTGCAATATTAGAGAATTCAACAGGGAAAATATTAAACAATTCAGGAAGCATCAAAAGAAGATGGAAGGAATACACAGAGTCACTGTACCAAAAAGAACTGGTCAATGTTCAACCATTTCAGGAGGTAGCATATGATTAAGAACCGACGGTACTGAAGGAAGAAGTCCAAGCTGCACGGAGGCTTTGGTGACAAACAAGGCTCTAGGAACTGACAGAATGCCAACTGAGATGTTTCAACAAACAATGCAGCACTGCAAGTGCTCACTTGTCTATGCCAAGAAATTTGGAAGACAGCTACCTGGCCAACTGACTGGAAAAGATCCAATTTGTACTCATTCTAAAGAAAGGATATCCAACATCATGTGGAAATTATCAAACAATATCATCAGTATCACACACAAGTAAAATTTTGCTGAAGATCATTCAAAAGCAGTTACAGCAGTACATCAACAGGGAACTGCCAGAAATTCAAGCTGATTCAGAAGAGGATGTGGAACTGATATTATTGCTGATGTCAGATGGATCCTGGCTGAAAGCAGAGAATACCAGAAAGATACTTACCTGTGTTATATTGACTATGCAAAGGCATTTGACTGTGTAGATCATAACAGATTATGGATAACATTGTGAGGAGTGGGAATTCCAGAACACTTAATTGTGTTCATGAGGAACTTGTATGTAGACCAAGAAGCAGCTGTTTGAACAGAACAAGGGGATACTGCGTGGTTTAAAGTCAGGGTGTGCATCAGGGTTGTATCCTTTCACCATGCTTATTTAATCTGTATGCTATGCAAATAATCCGAGAAGCTGGACTATGTGAAGAACGTGGCATCAGGATTGGAGGAAGACTCATTAACAACCTGTGATATGCAGATGACACAACCTTGCTGGCTGAAAGTGAAGAGGACTTGAAGCACTTACTGATGAAGATCAAAGACCACAGCCTTCAATATGGATTCCATCTCAACATAAAGAAAACAAAAATCCTCACAACTGGACCTATAAGCAACATCATGATAAATGGACAAAAGACTGAAGTTGTCAAAGATTTCATTTTACTTGGATCCACAATCAACATCCATGGAAGCAGCCGTCAAGAAATCAAAAGACACATTACATTGGTAAAATCTGCTGCAAAAGACCTCTTTAAAATGTGGCAAAACAAAGAAGTCACTCTGAGGACTAAGGTGTGCCTGACCCAAGCCATGGTGTTTTCAATCACCTCATATGCATGTGAAAGCTGGACAATGAATAAGGAAGACAGAAGAAGAATTGATGCCTTCGAATTACGGTATTGGTGAAGAATATTGAATATACCATGGCCAGAAGAACTAACAAATCTGTCTTAGAAGAAGTATAGCCAGAATGCTCCTTAGAAGGGAGGATGACAAGACTTTATCTCACATACTTTGGACATGTTATCAGAAGGGACCAGTCCCTGGAGAAGGACATCATGCTTGGTAAAATAGAGGGGTCAGGGAAAAAGAGGAAGACCATCAATGCGATGGATTGACACAGTGGCTGCAACAATGAGCTCAAACATAGAAAAGATTGTGAGGATGGTGCAAAACAGGGCAGTGTTTCGTTCTGTTGTACACAGGGTCACTATGAGTCGGAATCAACTCAACAGCACCTATCAACAACCCTTTCATACCCAAGTAAGTTCTAGTCATGTTCCAGTTGCCATCTAGCGGATTCCAACTCATGGCGACCCCATGTGTGTCAGGGTAGACCTACGCTCCCCAGGGTTTTCAATGGCTGACTTTTCAGAAGTAGATTGGCAGGCCTTTCATCCGAGGCACCTCTGAATGGACTCGAACCTTCAACCTTTTAGTTAGCAGCCAAGTCCATTAACTGTCTGCACCACCCAAGGTCTCCCTAATCATGTAGGATTCTGTTATAGGACTTAAGTGCTTTTGGGCAAAACTGTGGTCAAATCATCTAAGAGATGTGGTTCCACAGCCTTGAGAGGCTTTAAAACCTAACAGAGCAGCTTCTTCCTAACTAATACCCTACTGACTGATACAACCTAGAATGTTCCACTTCATAGAATCAAAAAGTTTCACAGTTGTGAGGAATCAGAAGATACCATTGGGTCCAACTTCTAACTGATTGCTTAAATCCTTTCTGTCATTAAATTCCATGCCTGGGAAATGCTAAGCAAATAAGGTTGTTGGAAGAAATTTTTTAAAACCAGTTTCTCAGTCATTTCACTTGGATCTTAAACAGAACAAGAATATGAGTTTATGATTTCTGTACACCTACCTGAAGAATAATTTTTGCTGTTTTTCTAATATAGAAAAGGATCAGATGAAATAGGAGGGCTGACTCAAGAAGACTATTAGTAATCTCCTTCTCTTACCCTCTTCCTTCTGTGCCTAAAAATCTTTTTAAAAGAAATATGTTAGATAATTAGACTTGAGGTCATCTTTGAAGAAAGCCAGCTTCTGTCTAGGCCCAGAGCAGAGAGCATTCCAAGAGAATGTGCATCGTCATTTTATAAGTTCTCACATTTTTCCATGACTTTTTAAATATATCTGTCCTGTTTCTCCCCCCATTCTTGTTCGTTCATTTTTTATGCAGTCTTTCTTTGAGTACCTACCACTGTGCCAGATGCTAGGGATCCCCAGCAATCATAAGATAAATTCCTTGCCTTCAGGGAGCACACTGTGTAGTGCAGTGATAAATAAACAGTAGAATATAAAGTGACAAAAATTATTAATAGAAGCCTAGAGGAGGGAGTGGAGTCCCTAAGTGGTGCAAATAGTTAATGCGTCTGACTGTTAACTGAAAGGCTGGAGGTTCCAGTCCACCCAGAGGCACCTTGGAAGAAAGACCTGGCAGTCTACCTCTGAAAAATCAGCCATTAGAAACCCTATGGAGCACATTCTTCTCTGACACACATGGGGTTGCTATGAGTTGGAATCGACTCGGCAACAACTGGTTAGAGGGAGGAAGCTGGGGGAAGAGGGGAAGGAGAAAACTCTTAGACTGAGCTTTCAGAGGTGTCTTCCTGGTGAGCAAATGGAGAAGAAGGGAGGCAAGTGGAGGACAGGTACTCAGTGAGAGGAAGCAAAATGTGTAAAGCTGTGGAGCCATTAGAGAACCAAGTCTTCTCAGGGAACAGTTATTTTCTTCAAAAAGATTTGGAGAGAGTAGAAGGAAATGAGCAAGGGGCCAGAAGAGGATGAGTCTTGTCCCATGACAAGCAATTTGAACTTTGTCTTAGAAGATTATTCTGACAGTACTTGGGAATGGGGCAAGACTGGACTCAGAGATAATAACTAGCAGGCTTTCCGATCAAACAGGAGAGAGGTGTTGAGGGCCTATGGTGAGAAGGAAAGGACATATTTAAAACATTTTGGAGATATAATCTACAAGACAATGTGGGAGTGAGGAAGAGTCTAGGATAACTCAGGCTTCAGGTGTATGCACCATTTTCTGAAAAAACAAACGGGTTAAAAAACGAGAATCAGGCTCACAGAAGAAGATTAGTTCCATTTTGGTTTATGTTGAATCTGAGGACTCTGGGATATCCTGATGGAGATGCCTAATGGAACTTGTGGTTGGAAAAATCCAGCCTAGAGCTCAGTTAGTTTCAACAGACATTTATAGTACTTTTTCTATATGCCGGATATTGTGTTCAAGAGGCGATCTGGGCTAGAGATATGAGTTAGAGAGCCATCTGTTTGTAGATAGCAATTCAAACAATGGGAAATCACCCAAGAAGAGCACACTGAATGAAAAGAGAAGACTTGGGATGGAACCCTAGGAATCTCCAATATTTAATGAGATGGTAGAAGAAATAACTGAAAGTGAGACATGAGAGAAGTAGAAAGGCTGTGTCAGAGAAGCCATGTCAGGGAGAGAACTTCAAGAGGCCTGGAGGAGTCAAGAGTGCAAATCCACAGAGGTCAGGTAAGATGGAGACTCTGGAAAGTGCCTTCCTGATTTGACCCTTAGTGAAAGCAGTTTCTGTGAAGTGGAGTGGGTGGAAACTTTGCATGATCATCTTCTTAGGGGCAGGGATCATGTTTTCAACTTCTTATATATTCTCCTTTTTGCTTCTGTTCCTTATTTTATCCCTTGCCTCCCCTCCCCATTCCCCCTGTTGTTGTTGTTGGACGCCATCAAGTCAATTTCAACTCATTGTGACCCTGTGTGACACAGTAGGATTGCCCCATAGGGTTTTCGTTATGGGAGCAGGTCACCAGGTCTTTCTCCCATGGAGCCACTGGGTGGGTTCAAACCCCCAACCTTTCATTTAGCAGCTGAACACTTAACCATTGTGCCACCAGGGCTCCTTCCACTCTCCCTAGCACAACTTTCTTTTTTTTTAATTGTGCTTTACATGGAAGTTTACAGAGCAAATTAGTTTTCCATTTGATAAGTTGTACATAAAATGTTTGATGACCTTGGTTTCATTCCTCACAATGTGTCATCACTCTCCGTTTCCACTCTGGTTTCCCCATTTTCTTTCGTCCTGATTTTCTACCCCTTCCTGCCTTCTCATCTTTGCTTTTGGGCAGATAATACCCTTTTGATCTCATATAATTGATTGTTCTAAGGAGTATGTTCCTCTCAGGTGTTACTGTTTTATCTTGTGTGCTTGTCTATTATTTGGCTGGGAGGTGGTCTCCGGGAATGGCTTCAGGTCAGAGGGTGTCTTAGGACCATAGTCTCAGGGGTTCCTAGCACAACATTATTGACTGATCACCTAATTAATTAATACTCCCTTTACTTCTCCTGGGGTTTTCCATGGCTTCAACGTCCATCTGTCTGTATGATTCTCTAACACTTTTACGTCTCTCCTGAGTTCCAGGCACATTTTCAAGTACTCAAGCACACCTCAACCTTGATATTCCATGGGTACCTTGAGCAAAACAGAACACATTCTCTTTCATCCTAAAAGCATGACTCTCCTCCTGTATTCCCTTTCACCTAGTTCCTTAAGGGAACCCTTGTAGTCTTTTAATTCTCTCTCCCTTAACTTCTGTATCCAAAGTCTTGAGAATCTATTGATTCCACCTTAAAAGTATCTTTCAGCGTTTTCTTTCTCCAAATAGCGCCGTGTACATACTTCTTTTAGGACTTTTTCCATTTCAACGTCATTTTGTGTACATGCATTTCTCCTCCTCTAAATCCTGAGATTCTTGATAATGAGACTCTTACTGAGAATAAGGCTCTCCCAAGAATAAGTTTATTCCTTATCGAATCTCATAACCCTGCACCTGGTACAATGCTGGCACCTGGCCGGTGCTCAACACAGTTTTTTGAATGAATGACCTTTTCATATTTGACATTTGCTTTACTGTTCAGAGGAGCCCTGGTGGCTCAGTGGTTAAGAGCTCGGCTGCTAACCAGCTGCTCCTTGGAAACCCTATGGGGCAGTTCTACTCTGTTGTATGAGGTTGCAATGAGCTGGAATCGACTCGATGGCAATGGGTTTGGTTTTTGCTTTTTTACTGGTTAGAAGAATATGGAATCATTTCTCTGCATGTGGTTCTCCTCTTTCTGCCCTCCAGTCTGCCTGCCAACCCAGCACCTCCACTTTAGCTCTAGTTGGGTGACACAGAAGGAGTCCTGGTGGCACAGTAGTTAAGTGCTCAGCTGTTAACCGAAAGGTCGGCAGGTGTTCAAACCCACCAGCTTCTCCATGGGATAAAGACATGGCAGTCTGCTCCAGTAAAGATAAGAGCCTTGGAAACCCTATGGGGCAGTTCTTCTCTGTCCTGTAGTGTCACTGTGAGTTAGAATCAACACGACTGTGACTTTTTTTTGGGGGGGGGGGGGTGACGTGAACTTTGCCTCAAGAAAAATGGATATATGAAACAAAAAAACTCAAACCAAACCCGTTGCTATCCGGTGGATTCCAACTCCAAGCAACCCTATAGGACAGAGGAGAACTGCCCCATATGGTTTCCAAGGAGCAATCAGTGGATTTGAACTACCCATCTTTTGGTTAGCAGCCAAGTTCTTAACTATGGCTCCATATCTAACAAAGCAGTTATGAATTTGCGCCTCCTCACTCCTCCAACAGAGGAAAACATTTTTCAGATAAGAAGAGTGATAGATAATCTAGGGTGAAGATAGAGGGTAATTCCTAGAGAGTAATTCTCTTTCATTGCAAGGATATTATCTTCCCAAGGACTAACCTAATGTGTGGCTCAAAGCAGAATCCCAGTATGTGTCAGTTGAATAAATGAATGAATGAGTGGAAGTCTGAATGTACATGAGAAATGTGAATCCAACCCTCACCTTTAAAGAAGAACAATTTTCATATCCCCAGGGAAAAACAGCTTCAAAGACTTCTTAGAAAGACACATTTTAAAGTTGGGACTGTAGGTGAGGTGCTTAAGAGGAAGATTCCAGCCCTTCAGCCCCCAAAATGTCATTTAACACCCTGAGGCATCTCAGAAGAAAGACCTGATGATCTACTTCCAAAAAATCTGCCATTGAAAACTCTATGGAGCACAGTTCTACTCTGACACACACGGAGTCACCATGAGTCAGAGTTGACTCCACAGCAACTGGTAACTGGTAATTCTTTTTAACAGATACTTGAAATGACAAACCCAAAAACCAAATGGTTATTGTTGTGTTGATTCTGACCCATGGCGACCCCATGTGTTACAGAATAGAACTGCTTCATAGGGTTTTCTTGGCTGTAATCTTTACAGAATCATATCGCCAGACATTTCTTCTGCAGTGCCCCTGGGTGGGTTCAAACCTTTAGGTTAGTAGTCAGAAGCAAACTGTTTGCATCACCCAGGGACTGCTTGAAATGATAGTGGGTGACATTTTCAGGTACAGACATATTTCTTAAAGGGGACAGGATGATGCATACAGTCCTGAAGAAATCAGCCCCACTGGGGCTTACTGTGGCCACGTAAAAGAAAGTACAGAAAAGGATAGAAAGTACAGGCACTCCCTAACACCTCTGCCTCAGGCGACTTCCAAGCACCTCTATAGTTTGCAGGAGTCAGTCTGAATTGCTCAGATTGCCACATTCACCAGGGAATTTCTCTGATGCCTTTGAATGGGAAGCCTTGTTTTTCTGTAGCATCCTTGACTTATTTTTCCCTTAAAGCAACAAATATAAAACATTTTTGTTTTTCTTTTGCCTCAGATGAGGAAAGCTGGTCTGTTTTCTCAAGCAAATATCCCAACATCCTGTCTTCAGAGGGGCACAGATGGGTGAACCTGGGCACGTCAGTAACTTTTCTGGGCCACAATTTTCTCATCTGTCAAGTGAAGGGGTTGGTTAGCTTAACCAAATTCTCCCTTAGAACTTCTGTGCTGTGATTTGAAGGTTCGGAATATTTTCATCAGCACCCTAGCCACAGAGGCCCTCATATCTCTGTCTAGCATGTCCTCGCAGCCCAGGAAGCTAAGGGTCTCAGCCATATTAAGGAAACAAAAATGATACAGTAAAACTCTGTTTGCATACAAAAGACAAAATGAGAACCAGGACAACAGCATGATGATTTCTTGTACAAAAAGTTTCTTTACTTTCCAAAATCATTTGTATGTTAGGTGACGTCAAGTCGATTCTGACTCATAGCAACCCTATGTGCAACAGAAAGAAACACTGCCCGGTCCTGCTCCGTCCTCACAATCGTTATTATGCTTGAGCCTATTGTTGCAGCCACTGTGTCAATCCATCTCATTGAGGGTCTTCCTCTTTTACACTGACCCTCTATTTTACCAAGCATAATGTCCTTCTCCAGGGACTGATCCCTCCTGATAATATGTTTAAAGTATGTGAGATGTAGTCTCGCCACCCTTGCTTCTAAGGAGTATTCTGGTTGTACTTCTTCCAAGACAGATTTGTTCGTTCTTTTGGTAGTCCATGCTATATTCAATATTATTTGCCAACGCCACAATTCAAAGGCATCAATTCTTCTTCAGTCTTCTTTATTCATCATCTAGCTTTCGCATGCATATGAGGCTACTTAAAACACCATGGCTTGGGTCAAGTGCACCTTAGTCTTCAAGGTGACTTCTTTGCTTCTCAACACTTTAAAGAGGTCTTTTACAGCACATTTGCCCAATGCAATGCGTCTTTTGATTTCTTGACTGCTGCTTCCATGGATGTTGATTGTGGATCCAAGTAAAATGAAATCCTTGACAACTTCAATCTTTTCTCCGTTTATCATGATGTTGCTTATTGGCCCAGTTGTAAGGATTTTTGTTTTATGTTGAGATGTAATCCATACTGAAGGCTGTGGTCTTTGATCTTCATCAGTAAGTGCTTCAAGTCTTCTTCACTTTCAGCCAGCAAGGTTGTGTCATCTGCATATCACAGGTTGTTAATGAGTCTTTCTCCAGTCCTGATGCTACGTTCTTCTTCATATAGCCCAGCTTCTTGGATTATTTGCACAGCATACAGATGGAATAAGCATGGTGAAAGAATACAACCCTGACACACACCCTTCTTGACTTTAAACCACGCAGTATCCCCTTGTTCTGTTCAAACGACTGCCTCTTGATCTATGCACAATTAAGTGTTCTGGAATTCCCATTCTTTGAACTGTAGTCCATAATTTGTTACGATCCACACAGTTGAATGCCTTTGCATAGTCAATAAAACACAGGTAAACATCTTTCTGGTATTCTCTGCTTTCAGACAGGATCCATCTGATATCAGCAATGATATCCCTGGTTCCACATCCTCTTCTGAATCCAGCTTGAATTTCTGGCAGTTCCCTGTATATATTTGTTGTTGTAGTTGTGTGCCGTCAAGTCGATTTTGATTCATAGCAACTCTGTAAGACAGAGCAGAACTGCCCCCATACAGTTTCCAAGCCTGAAATCTTTACGGTTGCAGATTGTCAGATCTTTTCTCCTGTGAAGCTGCTGGCTGGGTTCAAACCACTGACCTTTCCACAACAGCCGAGCATTGCACCACCAGTCTCTATATATGTATATATTTTTCATCCTCCTAAATTAGTCATCTGTTATGTTTTAAGGCCTGTGCTAAAAGGCAGATTCCTATCCTTTTTCTGGATTCATTAAAAGTGCTCTTCTAATATGTCACACTGTGGTTCCCTGTGACTGAGGGCCTGTCCCTAAGGCCCTTGTTTGCCAGGGCTGCCCGTGCTGTTAGGAATGGTAAGAAGCCAATCCTGGTGATCAATAGAAAATGAGGAAAGCATCCTTAGCTCCCATAGGTATTCACTCATGTAAATCTATCCTCAGAAAAGTAACAGGTTGGGGAGGCCAGGAAAAACATAAGTGTGCTATCTGCTGTTTAGGACTAAAGCTCTTGAGCTATCCTGCTGTAAAAGCAGCCAGACACAATCTCTGGCGAAGATAGACTCATACTTGGTCTCAGGATACCTGCTTGAGCACCTTCCATCTGCCAGGATGTATACCATGGGGCTCACCCAAGTGCCCCTGAGGACATTCAAACCCATTGCCACTGAGTTGATTTTGACACCTAGCGACCCTATAGGACAGGGCAGAACTGCCCCATAGGGTTTCCAAGGAGCAGCTGGTGGATTCGAACTGTGACCTTTTGGTTAGCAGTTGAGCTCTTAACCACTGCACCACCCAAGGACACAGTGGGTCACAAACATCCCTAGCAATGTCCCTTCACAATTAGATGATTTGTGGTCAAGAGGCAATAACTCACTGTTGTATGAGATTTGCAGTGTACAATTGGTTGTGGCATTCGTTATCTCCTTTGGGTCTCACAGCTCTGAGACAGGTAGGATTACTCTTATTCTCCTCACTTTGCATTGGAAGAAAGTAAGGCTGCATGGTCTGAGACATGAGTCTTCTGATTCCAATCCACTGTTCCTTCCTTCTTGTGCTTTCTGACCAACCAACACGGATGCTCCCACCCTGCAGGGTAGAGATCAACCTGATGCCACCCATGGCAGTGTGTTTCAGACAGAGGCAAGGTAGTTCTGTGCTTCTCAATCTCCAAGGAGATGGATGCAGACAGAGACCCTCCTCTCCATCAAAGCAAAGCTCCTGGGCTGAAAAGAGTTCAGTGATCTGGGCATGTGAGCCAGGATTTACCACCAGCCCCTCTCCAAGGTGATGTTGAGGTCCCTGTGTCCCACCTAAACAGCTGAAAAGCACTCCTGTTTCCTGCATCCCA
Organism: Dugong dugon; assembly: GCA_030035585.1. Taxonomy (NCBI): domain Eukaryota; kingdom Metazoa; phylum Chordata; class Mammalia; order Sirenia; family Dugongidae; genus Dugong; species Dugong dugon. The sequence continues at coordinate 163,637,075 of CM057462.1, forward strand.
CTCCCACTTTCCTCCACATAGAGTCCCCAGAGTAATGGGAATCAGGGCCAGGGACTGGCTTCATCATGGGGTGTGGCTGTGGGCAGGCAGTCCACCAGGCGGAGGCATCGAGGAACAGCCCATACTGCTGAGGGTAACCTCCTCAGGAGATGGCATAGGAAGCACACTCTGAAGGGAGGAAGATGCACCTTCCCAGACCTCTGCATGTCTGAAGAGGTGTGTAAGCTTCCTTGGTTTTGCCCCAAACTTGTACTGCAACCCAGTACTCTATTAATTCACTCCACATACATTTATTGAGCATCTACTATATGCCAGACCCTGTTCTGGGTACTAAGGATAAAACACCATACAAAACAATTCTGTCTTCCTGGAGTTTACATTCTAACAGGGCATAGACTAGAGGCCAGGCTTATAGCTGGACTTCTCTGCAAAGGCCAGATGACCAATATGCTTCCATTCCAGCCTCATCCAGCATCGACAGAATCACTTCCAGGACAGACTGTAGCTCAGGCGACTGAGGAAACTTTTCACCTCAGCTGACCATAGCATTGCATCCTGACCCCCTTAACACCTCTCTAGAAGGAAAAGTTCACAGGTTGAAGTTTTCAATCCTCTGTAATATTTAAGAATAGAAGCTAGGGCTTTGTTTCTTTCTCCCCCCCCCCCCCCATGGAACTATCCAGCAAAGTGTGTGTGTGTGTGTGTGTTTCTGTGTATGCACATATTTGTGGAGTCTCTTATTAGAATTGAGGGTAAGACAGAACCAGAGAGACCCTGGAAATTTTTTCTCATAGGAAAAAAAAAAAAAAAAAAAAAACCCCGAAGTGCTGGAGCCCAGAGGAGATACCATAAATGAGGATTTTCAAGATAGATGGAAGTTGATTCCAAGTAATGTGTTTGTTGTGAAAGAGTTAAAACATGTAATTCTGATATGGGCAGATATTTGTCAAAGCATAGGAATTCTAAAACAGGTAGTCTGATGAATATAAGTCAGTCAAAGTGTATGATGCTGGGGAGGGAAGCATCTTCTTCCTCACAGAATGGATCCTGTATTAGACACCCAATAAAGACGTCATAATTGATGAGTACTGCTAGCTAAGCATAGGGCTGAGAAGCTCACCCTTGCTGTTCCAGACAGAGGACAGAACCATAGACTCTCAGAATCAGAACTGACCTTGGAGATGCCTTCTCCAGTTTCTTCATTTACAAATAGGAAAAAAAAAAAAAAAAGATTCAGTGCAACAGTGGTTAAGAGGGTAGGCTCTGGAGTGAGACCTGGTTCAATTCCTGATCCTGCCATTTAATAGCGTGAGATTTTTGGTAAATTATGTATTTGTCTAGGTCTCAGTTTCTTCATCTCTAAAATGGGGAGTATTGCAGTGAAGAATAAACTAGAAAATTCATATAAAATGTTTAACACAGTGCCTGGCTCAATATATGCACTGTAAGTATTGCTTTTCCAGAAAGGATAAGAGACTTGCTCAAATCACACAGCTAGTTAGAGCGAAACCTTAAAATAACTAGGTTTCCTTATTCCCTATCATGTGCTTTTTCCAGCACCACTACACTATACCAGAAAATAGTAGCAAGGCAGGTGAGATGTAGTACTTAGTTCAGAAGTGGGTATTATGGTGCCTTGAAGGAAAAAAAATAATTCCTGTTGGTGGTTCAGTGGTAGAATTCTCACCTTTCACGTGAGAGACCTGGGTTCAAATCCTGGCCAATGCACCTCAAGCATAGCTACCATACATGTCATTGGAGGCTTGTGTGTTGCTCTGATGCTGAACATGTTTCAGCAAAGCTTCCAGACTAAGATGGACTAGGAAGAAAGACCTGGCCATCAACTTCCCAAAATCAGCCATCATGGGGTTGGTGCAGGACTGGGCAGCTTTTCACTGTACTGTGCATGGGATTGTCACAAGTCAGGAGCCAACTCAATGGCAGATAACAACAACGATGTGTCGATTACTGTCCTGCATTCCGTATGTTATCTCATTAGTCCTCACAGAAATGTTACATGGTATTACTACTATCTCTGTGGTACAGATGAAAAACTGAGGATTAAGTAGATGAAGTAACTTACCCAAGCCCAGGTTTGACTGACCCCTAAGCCGATGCCTCACTCTATGCTCTGACGACTGTGATGAGAATATTGAGGTGTGTTAAATGTAACTGTGAGGCAAAAGGGACTCTAAAGAAGACTGTGGCTGGAGTCACCCTTGCTGCTGTCACTGCTCTTCATGGTTGCTCCTTCATGAGACTGCAATTGTCATTTGTGAGAGAACACAGTATGGTGTGGGTGGACAGGCTTTTGATATTATTTGTTCTCTGCGTACAGCAGAATCTGTGTAGACAAATGAAGAACCTACTGCCATATGGGACCAGAATTCGAGAAGAACAAGCTATCTGCGCACTTTGATGGCAGGGGAAGGTGTTTTATTTCCAGTGTGAAATGCCAAATAGTTCAGGAATGATAAAATCACCCTAGTTTTTCTTATGAACTCCTAGAAGTCATCTTTGTTGGTATAAATGAGATCATTTAGCCTAATGAGTTCCAAGCTTAATTAACAGTAATTATTCCAACATGGGAGTAATATCCGACCAGGAAGTGCCGAGTCCTCGATTAGATAGATCTCTAATTGGTGTTACAATATTGTAATTAAAGCGTGCTTGTACGCCTCTGCCGCAGCACGCAATTTGTTTCATGTCTGATTAAACAGGGAGACCCAGCAGCCTTTGAGGGGGCCAGGACTTCAGATCTGACTCACATAACATGTTCACCCTGTGACAAAAAGACTCGGGCACCTGCCTGCATGGTCAGAGTGAGTGTAAAGCCTGTGTCAAGGGCACTGCTGAGAGATGCACACTTAGTCTACTCAGCCCTTCTACTGCCTTGCAGTATGTGCAGAAGATCAGCATTTGGCTGAAGGGTTACTTTGTAAATTTTATACTTTTAAAGGCTGTCTCATACATAGCCCAGTGCAAAAAGAATAAATAATAACAGCTACCTTCCTGTGGAGTGCAAGTGGTTAACATGCTCAGCTGCTAACCGAAAGGTTGGAGGTACTAGTCCACCCTGGGGCACCTTGGAAGAAAGGCCTGGCGATCTACTTCTAAAAAATCAGCCACTGAAGACCCTATGGAGCACAATTCTACCCGAACATGCATGCAGTCACCATGAGTCAGAGTGAACTTGATGACAACTGGTTTTTTACTGAGCATTTACTATGTACCAGATCCTGTGCTTCAAAACTCATTAAATCTTCAGAGAAACCCTCTGAGTTAGCTATGATAATACCCATTGTACAGATGAGGACCTGAAGACGAGGGAGTTGCTTTACCAGACAATCTTCAGGTCATTCTTCAGGTGTAACCTTGAACATCACTCCTTCAGGATGCCATTTCTGACCCCTAGACCAGGTTAGCTCCCCCCACATAACTGCTTGTTATTTTCTTTCACACACTTTATTAGAATTACTTGTTTAATAATCTGTCTTCCCTACCAGACAATAAGCTCATTTCTGCCTCATTCATTGCTCTATGCCTACTGTCTAGCACCTAGCACAGTGCAACAGTATACCAGGTGCTCAACAAGTGAGAGCCAAATGAACTGGTAAGTTGGGTGATCCAAACCCACATCTGTGTGGTTCTATATTCTGTTTTCCATTGTATCATGCTTCCATTTTTAGTGTTAAAAATCCAAAGTTAAGTTTCTAGGTAGTACAAATACAATAAATAACGTGTTTGGGGTAGGGATGGAGGAATACGGGGTTTCTTTCCTCTTGTTTCCAAATGCTGTCTTACAGTTTTACTACAGATTCTTTAACCATTCACTATATTATCTACTTAATGCTCCATCCTGATGCTACAATTTAGAGGTTTTTGCCTATAAAGAAATAATTGGTAATTGCATCTAATAAGCCCAAGAGAATTGGAGCAAACCAGATGGAATTTATGTGCATTTATACATCATTGGATTCTGTAAATTTGTAAAAATTAGCTAAACTTTCAGGATGTCTATTTCAGTGATTCCCAGCTATGGTTTTTTTCACACCCCAAGAATATCCAGTTATTTTGAAGGGTGACACAAAATTCTCAGGATTTTTCTTTTTCTTTCCAATTCACTTTGCTGAGTGTTTAAAAGAAAATGTGCCACATGATGTTTTGTGGAGGAATAAGAGGCAGGCTAGATCAGAAGGAAGATTTTAAAAAAAACAACAAAAACCCGTTGCTATCGAGTCAATTCCAACTCATAGCAACCCTACAGGACAGAGCAGAACTGCCCCCATAGGATTTCCAAGGAGCGGCTGGTGGATTCGAACTGCCAACTTTTTGGTTAGCAGCCGAACACTTAACCACTGCACCACCAGGGCTGCTAGAATGGAGACAGGCCTTTAAAACTTCGGAAATCACTACAATTTAATCTTGGTCACTGCTGAAACATACTCAGGGATTAAAACAATCAACTAGAATTTTTATATTCATTTAAAAATTTTTAAATGCCATTATTCTTAAGAACCGAGTAGATGATACTTGCACAAAGTGTAACATTCACAGAAGGGTATAAGTGAAAAAGTCCCCTTCCACCTTGTCTCCATCTCCCAGCTGCTCCAGAGAGAACCAGGGTTGCACATAACTTTTTGAGGTATTTTATGCATGTACATATATATACATTTTAGAAGGTATCACTTCTTGATAAAACGCCATAGTACTCACTGAATCATAAAGGTAAATTAGCTTTCTCCCTAGACTAAGCAAAAACAGGAAGTGAGAATAAGAAATTCACTACATAGAAACCAAAAGTACAAATCTCTATAAATCTATTTTCTTACAAAACTGTTAACTAAACAGCATAACATACTGGAATTTGAAATACAGTACTAATGAATGAGAGATATTACTTGAGTTGGGACAGTAATGATATCAATGTGAGTCAGAATCTTCCTGGGGTTTTCTGTTACTTTTAGGAGTTTGTATGCACTGTTAGATGTTTGTATGTAGCTATTTATCTTAATACCAGCATAATGAGGCCAGGGTGATGGGTTCCAGTCACTGTCGGCAATTTAACTTAGTGCTGAGTTACTTGAGAAAGGGAGGATCAGTTCATGCAAATCTATTACCATCAAAAGACAAATGTCTGTTTACACAAAGGACATAATCATTACATTATTTTGTGTGGACAGGGCTTGATGCATCTCTTGGATGACTATTTGGTACAAGAATAATCCACAAAGCTTCCTGTAGTTATCACACTAAAATCTGGGAATTTTTTTTTTTTTTTGCTAGTGTGGATGACTTTTGAATAATCAGAAATGATCTAACCATGATATTAAAATAATTTGATCTTCATTTGGACAAGTAACTGATAAACTGAGTTAAATTTTTTGAGGTAGTATGAGTATAATATGGGTTATCTCAAACTCAGGGAGCACCTCAGCCAAATTCATCATCAGCTCACTTTTTATATTTAGAATTTACTGAGCCCTGCACATGCTAGTCTCTGTAGAAAACCTGGTGGCCTGTGAACTGATAGTCTTATTTATCATCTCATTTTGCTTATCAAAGATTTGTCTATAGCCTCTGTGGCTTTTCTTTTCGCCAAGGGCTCATCATGGATGGAGACAGACTCTGATGCTTCCTTTATGACTGTAAAGGCTTTCAGGTCTCTGAGCAGGGTGTGGTGTTTTTCTGAAATGTGCCTTTGGCAAACAAAAGGACGAATTCAGTGGAATGTTCTGGAAGCATCACCTGGGACCACAGTAACATTTTGTCTTTAAATATTCTGTTCCATTGTGTCCATAAATGCACTTTGTTTAACCATGTGTCCCGATTTTTAGCTCAGAAAATATAACCCCCAGAGCTGGAACACAGTGACTCTAGTTTTTGTTTTCCTTAGTTAACAGGTTAAGTGTTCACTTTGTTTCTCTGGACTTTGGTCTTTCCATTTATAATGAATGTTGGATCAATTGATCTCTAAGTCTTTTTTCATCTTTGGTTCTCTATAAGTCTGCCAGTATGAGCTTTGGAGCAATGCTTCCAAAGTTTTTCTAATAATACTGTTCTTTCCCCTTTGGTTATGTCTTCATACCAATCTCTGAATGAATATGGCTAAGATCCATGAAACAAATCAAGACACCATGTTTATAAGGAAAAATTATAAATATTTTGAAAATATGAGGTAATTGACTGTTTCCCCTTTAATCCAGCTTAAATTTAGAAGACCCTCTGTGAAACCTTAATATGATCTAAGTTCTTCCTCTCAGGATATATCCATCTCCTCACAGTTCCTAGCCAGCTTTTCTCTGCCATCATAATATTTCCAAGAGTCTGCCCTTCTCCTCCAGCTAGCTAATAAGTGTCTGTGATTTACTGGAGTTATTCCCCTTTTGCCATTAATAAATTTAGTCAGTACTTCTTCCTCCTCTCCATACCAAGTGCTTTATACACACTAAAACTAGTTGCCATTGAGCCAATTCCAACTCATGGTGACCTCATGTGTGTCACAATAGAACTGTGCTCCATAAGGCTTTCAATGGCTGATTTTTTTGGAAGTAGATCACCAGGCCTTTCTTCCAGGATGCCTGTGGGTAGACTCAAACCTCCAACCTTTCAGTTAGCAGCCAACTGCGTTAACCATTTGCATCACCCAGCGACTCCTCGTACATATTAGACATTCAGAAAATGGTTACTGAACAAAATTTCTGACAATTCTTACCCACTACATCCTACAGATCCCCCTCCAAATAAACCTTTCTGGACTAATTCAACTCAGACTTTGCATTCCCTTATTTTGCAGTCCATAATACTCTGTATACATGGTCAGTAACATTAACTTGTGTATTTATTCTAGTTATTTCTTTTGAACGTAAGTATACTGAAGTATAAGGGAAAAGGTTCCCAAACTTGGAATTGGGAAACTTGGGTTCTATCTCTGTTAACTTACTAATTGAGCAACTAAGCACAGTCATCCAACCTCCCTAGGTTTCAATTTATATATATAAATATACATACATATATATATATACACACAAGATGAGGGAGGGGAGGGGATGGATCAAATGATTCCTAGCGTCGGATCCTTCTAGCCTTAGAATTCTGATTTTTGGCATACTCATTCCCTAACAAGGTTATAAACTTTTCAAAGGCAGAGAACTTCCTTTTTCTATTATATGGAATAGATACACTGCTTGACATAGATGGTGTTTAGTAAATTCTTCCTTAGAAAATGACTGCTACTCTACCCCTTCTGGCAATATAGTTAAACTCGAGAGTGCACCTCTTATAGCCAGGGACCCCAAGGAGGCTCTTGGATCCACTCTGGGAAATGCTATTCTGGACTGGGACATCAGCGGCTGAGACCAGCACACTGCATTAGTCATGAAGTTAAGGGGCACACCTGACAGCTTTGCCTTTTTAAGTAAATGTGTTTATGGTTTGTGCTGCTTTCCTCCGTAAGGTCATTTCCTTGCAAGTAATGAGAGCTGTGTGTGATATGGTTGAAATCCTGTCCCTCCGCTGAGATGGAGAACTCACGTGATGCTGAGTGGGGCCCATTATCCCAACGGCAGTCACAGGAATGCTAAGTCTGGCAAATATTAACTCAGGAACCACAGCAGCAGTTAGGAGACAGCAGTCTGCCCACCTTCCTGAACCTACCACTTTTGGGGTATTTTCTGCTTTTCCCTTTCCTTGACTTGAGCACAGCATTTATTTCCTCTTTCATTCATTTTTCTTTCCTCTAAAAAAGTAAGAGCAAAAACAAAACAAGACATTACATTTCCTCCATTCATCCACAACTAGAGACTCTGATGTTCTCATTTCATAGCAGAAGGCTTTTCCTCTTTGCCTAAATAATGTACAGTCCATTTATTCATCCTCCCTGCCTCCAAGTCACAGGTCTGGGCATTGGAAGAACTCTGGAGATCCCCGGGAGCAGGTTTACTTGTAGGCAACTATGGATAGAAGAGACGGATTGTAAGAGCAGCTCAGAACCACTCCTGTATGTGAAGAAGCTTTCTTCAAGGGCTGCAGTGAAGGAGGAAGAAAATCATAGGGTATTTTTCCAGATAGCAGGGAAGGGAGCAACATATTAGATGGAAGAAAGCTAACACACATTTTAGTGTATGTAAAGAAAAGACATAACTGAAAGGAGTTGTGGTTTAGGTTAAAGCCACAAAGGACGTGAAGGACATTACCACTTTCCTCTTTGTGGGTAGACAATTCTTCTTTGGCTCATCTCATGGGCTCTGTGAGTGAGTCTTCTATAGGAATATGTTTATTGCTTCTGCTCTTCTAGAAAAGCACCTTGTGCAGTTGTTTGTGGTCTTAAAGAGTTAAACTTGATTTTTAAAGCATAAAACATACCCTTAAAGCACCCCCTTTCCCAAACCTGTGGTCCCAAACAGGCTTCCCTTATATTAATAGAAAAGCAAAGAATTAAAGCTCTCTGGGACGTGAGGGAAGGAAAAGGTTCTCCCCAAGTTACCTAAGCAATTACCCTACTTCACCTTAATTCTCCTTTGTTTTCCTGGTAGAGACTTTGTGACTAACTTAAGACTTAGCAAAGGAAATTTTTAGTAATTGTGCTGTCCTAATAGCTTACCATTTTTTGAGGGCCTATTACGTGCCAGGTATTATCCTTGTATTGTCTCTGACCTTCCAAATATTCTGATAGAAAGGTTTTATTGTTCCTATTTTTATAGGTGAGAAAACTGAGGCTAAGAATAATTAAGTGAATTGCCCAAAGTCATACTATGACCTTGAACCTTGTACTCAAGTGTGTTTGATGGTAACACTTGTGCTCTCTACCCTGCCTCTCCTTTAAATCTGTTTTAGAAGTATTTCAGTCATCAATGTCACAAACTTGTCACTCACTTTCTAGCAAAAGTCACATCAAAGTGTAAATGGCTAATAAAGGGCTATGTTAACACCTGGGGAATGTTTTTATTTTGGAAGAGAGAAGCAATACATCTGCAGCCATCAAACAGAAGAAGTGTTAGTTGTAGAATTCCATCCTTCTAAAGCTTGAGACCAAAAACCCACTGCCTTCAAGTTGATTCCGACTCATAGCAACTGTATAGCACAGAGTAGAACTGCCTCATAGGGTTTGCAAGGCTGTAATCTTTACGGAAGCAAACTGACACATCTTTCTCCTGTGGAGCTGCTGGTGGGTTCAAACCGCTGACCTTCCAGTTAGTAGCCAAGTGCTTAACCACCGTGACACCAGGGCTCCTAAGCTTGAGACAGGGGTTGTCTTTAGGTTTATTGTTTGGGGAAGTATTGGGAGAGTAGGAAAAGGAACCCTTCGAGTCCCTCCAGTCACAATGTCGCAAGGACCTAAGGCAGCTCTTTAATCTCACATTCCTTTTTCTGGATATGCTCCATGTAAAGTCAGTGTAGATTCCAGATCTCAGCTGCTTTTGATCAGAACCTTTTTTTCCTCCCTCTTGTGGTGACTTTGCATGAATTTTAGACCCCAGCAACTTTCAGTTGCCTGGGTCTGTTTTTCATTGCAGATTTTGTCAGGATTTTACATCTAGGTTGCATATGAAAGGCTTTTCTTTTTTTCTTCTCTGACTATTCTGTATGACACTTCAGATTCTGATTTTTCCAGTTTATTTTATTTTAAATATAATATTAATGTCTTTTTTGATTACAAATGTAATAACTGTTCATTGCAGAGAATTAGAACAAAGGTATGAAAAAAAAATTTTAAGTACCCATGAACCCAGCATCCAATCCAGGGCATGATTCACCTTTTGTTGTATTTCCTTCAGTCTTTTCTCTATGCAATATATATGCCTCTAGCTATATAATTAATGTACATATATGTTTTGCAAAATTGGGATAGGACAATATATATATAATTTGTATCCTGCTTTTTTCACATAACATGATAGCATGAGTATTTCTTGCATGTCATAAAATATTTTTTGAGAAAGGCTGTATAATATTTCATTGTATGAATCTACTAACATTTATTTAACCGTTCCCATTCTGCTGGATGTTTAGATGTCTCTTTGTATAAATCTCTATCTGAATTTCCTCGTTTACTTTTTCCTTATAATGAATTCCTAAAAAGAATATTATGAGTATAAACTCTTAATTTGTTATTTTAAAAAGCATTTGTATCTGATTATTTTAATACTGACAAGACTATATGGATTTTTAAAAGCCTCCTGACATATACTGCCAAACTGATTTCCAGAAATGTTGCTTCAATACAGGGGTTAGCAAACTACAGCCCATGGGCCAAATCTGTTCCGTGGCTTGTTTTGGATGGTGCCTGAGCTAAGAATGGTTTTTGTATGTTTAAATGGTTGGAATAAATCAAAAGAATAATAATATTTTGTGACATCTTAAAATTATATGAAATTCACATTTTAGTGTCCATAAATAAGACATTTTTTGGAACACAGCCATGCTCATTCATTTATGTATTGTCCATGGCTGCTTTTTGTTCTACAAGGAAGAGTTGAGTAGTTGCAACGGCCTGAAATATTTACTATCTGGCCCTTTATAGGAAAAGTTTGCCAACCCCTGCTGTAGTATATGATCCTACAAGTTGCATATGAGAGTGTTCATTTGGCCACATGCACATTAACACTGAATACTGCCAGTTACGATCGAGTTGACTCTGACTCATGGTGACCCCGTGTATGTCATAGCAGAATTGTGCTCCCTAGGGTTTTCAATGGCTGATTTTTGGAAGTAGATCACCAGGCCTTTCTTCCAAGATGACTCTGGGTGAACTTGAACCTCAAACCTTGCAGTTAGCAGCCACGCATGTTAACCATTTGCACTACTCCAACACTGAACATTAGAACACTCTTATTCTTTGTCAATTTGAGTCACAAAAGTTTACTGAGTGTTTACCTTGTGCCAGGTGCTCGCGGAAAATAAAAATTACTTAATATTTCTTTGATTACTAGTTAGGTTGAATTTTCTTCATGAGCTCAAGTATATAGATATATTGTACTTCAGGTGAAGGTTTACAGAACAAATAGTTTCTCATTAAACAGTAGTACACATATTATTTTATGACATTGGTTAACAACCCCACGACATGTCAACTCTCTCCCTTCAGGACCTTTTTTTTTTTTGGTGAAAATATACATAGCCAAAGACACACCATTTCAAAAATTTCTACATTCACAGTTCAGTGACATCGACTATGCTCTGCCAATTGTGCTGCTATTCTCACTTTAGATGAAGGTTTACAGAACAAAATAGTTTCTCATTAAACAGTACACATGTTGCCCTATGACAATGGTTAACAACCTGACTACACATCAACACTGTCCTTACTCAACCCTGGGTTCCCTATCACCAGCTTTACTGTCCCCTTCTGCCTTCTAGCCCTTGTCCCTGGACTGCTGTGCCTCATTTGTCCGGTCTTGTTTCATGGGGCTTCAAGTATATTTTTTCTATGAATTTTCTGTGCATTTTAAATGCTAAATTTCTATTAAGGCATTACATTTTTCATATTGCTTTGTATGAACCCTTTGTAGCCTAAGAACATTAACTTCTTTTAAGTGATTTGTTGGAAATAGTTTGCCTTTTAATTTTATGAATTTTTTTATATACAAATTTTTAAATTTTATGTAATGAATCTATTAGATTTTTTATTTGTTTTTTTCCCTTCATTTTATTCTCAGAATAGCTTTTCCTGTCCCCAACATCAGGTAATTATTTACCTGTATTTTCTTCTAGATTTTTTAACTGATTCATTTTATGTTTATCTCTTTCATTCCTCTGGAATTTTTTATTGTATGGTGTAAAATGATTATCTTAAATTTTTTCCAAATAGAACAACTGTTCTAACATTACTTGTTTACCTACTTGCCTGGGAGGTCACCTTTACTAAATTCTTATATATCCTGGAACCTGTTTCTGGCCCACTCCAGTTATTTTTCCTGGTGTGTTTTGAGTTCTTTTCATTGTGGTTTCCTTGTGGATGTCTACCCTGTCTACTTGTCTTGCTGTTCCTGATTATGCCTACACAGGATGTAGATCCTGGCTGGATTGGGGGGTTTATATTTTTTCTGTCTCTCCCATGTCTTACTCCTTTGTGATTGTAAATTTCAGTAGCATTGCCTCTTCTCTTGGTCAATTTGTCAGCAATGCAGTGTAAACTTATCTCCTAAAAGTACACAAATGGTAAGGAACCTTCCAAACAAGCAAGAGATAAAAGGCAGGCCCAGGCCTCACACATATGTGAACCCTGAACCACAGTACGTATTCATAACCACTCCAGGTGACAAAGGCTTTATCCTTTGTAACCTGGGAGGTTGGAGGTTTTCTGCCCAGATAGCATCAACTAACATAAAAAGAGCAAATCTCTGGAAGGGGCTCCCAGAAGAGCTGTTACATGATGCACAGCCCCTAACCTTCTGTTAACGGCTCACCCTAACCCGACCTTGGTTCACAGTGGAGTTACTACATTTACCAGGTGTGAAAATTGGATTTTACCACAGAGGAGGGGAGTTATTACCTATCAGGCCTGCTCTTCAGGGGAGCGGAGGTTGTGGCGGGATTTATTAAAAGAGATTTGCTATGCATGGAACATATAATTAGAGATGTGCCCCTTTAAAACTGGATTTGCAATCTTTGTCATTTTAGGAGTGCTATTTCTTTTTTCTTTCAGTTTCTCTGACAGCCTTCTTTCCTGTGTAGGTTGCATGCATCCTACATAGGATCTGAATATTTTACACGGCACCATTCTGCCAGGAGATGGACCTCAGGGGCATGACAAAGAGTACATCTTAGGGGGATGGTGGGGATTGCCTGTAGTTTGGATGCTGATATTATATTCTTATACCAAGAATGGGGAGGGAGGGGGCGGAATGATCAAATAATTTTCACATTAATTAATTGCTATATAGTCCAGGCTTTGGTTTGATGGAGGTATTAGGGTCACTCTGAGACCCTCTAATGAGGGAACTCTTGAAAACCAAGAGTTTAGATTTAATTACCTGTTCTTAGAGGTAACACCAGTTGTCATGTTGAGTTGACTCTGACTCATGGAGACCCCATGTGTGTCAGACTGTAACTGTGCTCTGTAGGGTTTTCAGTGGCTGAATTTTTCGGAAGTAGAACGCCAGGCCTTTTTTCCAAGGCACTTCTATAAAGACAGCCTTAAAGTAAGTACCTGATTAACTACATCTATCCTAAAAAAAAAAAAAAAAATAAGACTCCTTGTTTACTATCAAGGCGAAGAGGGTGGCTGAATTTATTGTTTAGCATTTCTAGCACACTTTGTTCTTGCTGAGTGCCTTAAGCTTATTTATGTATGTATATTGGTTGCTCTTCACAGCACTCCCATGAGATGAATGGGTGATAAGCTTTATTATCACCTGCTTTTCCAAGGAGACAAAGCTTCTGAGAAGAGAAGGGATGTGCCTGGGTTTACAGCTCAGAGTTCCTGCCACCTTGTTGGGAAATCCTCAACAAAATGATGATAAATGTAGCTAGCCCTTGCAGCCTTCCTCTGCCCCCACCCAGTCCCGGTGTCCCAGCTCTGTCCCATCCTGTATCCCACTAAGTACCGTAGGATGCTCACTCTAAGTCATCATCATCACTGTTATTGGCCTCTGACTCTGTGCCAGGCACTTTACATCTAAATCACCCTCCCCACACAGCTGTCCTTCCTCCCTGCTTCCTTCCCCCTTGCACAGCCCCCATCTGTGGAGTCATCTATGACTCAGCATTTCCGCCCACCTCAGTTGCCCAGTCAGCCATGGGGACTTTGTCATCCGAATGCCTTTCACATTTGTCCCTTCCTTCCTCTTCCCCCTGCCACTACCATCATTCAAACCCACATTACTCCCTACCTGGACTACTATAGTACCCCTTACCTGGGTCCCCACATGTTTCTCTTCCCTTGTCAGTCCATCCTCAACTCTTCTGTTAATAAGTCTTCCTCAAGCACAACACTGATAAATATCCTTCTTCCACTGGACCCATTCTCAGGAGCTCCTCATTGCAATTTAAGTGCAGATTCTTCCCTTCTACTCAAAGCTCACCTTTCTTTTTAGCCTTCGCACCTCCTAATTGGAGAGCCTGGGTGGTGCAAATAGTTGAGCTCAGCTACTAACCCAAGGGTTGGTGGTTCAGATCCTCCCAGAGGTGCCTCGGAAGAAAGGCCTTGCGATCTACTTCCTAAAAAGCAGCCACTGTAAACCCTACAAAGTACAGTTCTACTCTGAAACACCCGGGGTTGGGGGGAGGGCGGGCCATCATGATTAGGATCTACCTCTTGGCAACTTGGCTTGGCTGACTGGTCTCCTACTAATCCACTAAACAACTTTACTGAGCGTCAAAATCACCGGGAGAGCTTGACAAACAGGCCCCTGCCTCACAGGTTCTGATAGGCCTTCTGTGAGGCCCGGGAACTGGCATGTTTAACAAGCCCCCGGGTGATTCCCACGCCCAGCTCAGCCTGGACTACACCCTGCTGTAGCGAGGCTCCTGCCATTCCAGACGTTTTCCCCTGAGCCTTGCTTTGCTGCTCAGTTGGCATGAAATACTCCCCCGCCCCCCACCTCAACCTGCTGGGGTTTTTCTCATGCTTTAAGGCCCCGCTCAAATATCTCCTTCCAGACGCCTTTTCTGATTGTTCCAAAGGGAGGATGCAAGCTCCTTAGCATTACGTTTAAGGTCCTTTCACAACAAGGCCGCAGTTTACACTTCCAGTCTTATCCCTTGCCTGTTGCCTCTACTCTCCCTAAGCGCCTTCCACACGGAAACGCATTCTCAGCACAGGCCTCTGCCAGGACTGCGGCGCCCCTCCCTCTCCATCTCTCCCCCATCCCCCCCCCCCTTTTAATTAAACTTATCCTACTAGGCCCAGCTTAAATGTCACTTCCTCCGTGCCACATTCATCACAACCAACAGTCTTTCTGGACTCCCCGCAGCACTAAGTCACTCCCTCCTCTGTGCTTCCCCGGCCTTTATACACCTTATTACAGCCCAGTAACATCCTACTTAACCGCTTACCTGTTTAACTTCCACCCTAGGCAGTGAACTTGGCTAAGGTCGTATTCTTAGGATCCACCCCTGGCACTGAGTTGATGCTCGGCCAATACTTCCCGAAAGCATGTGTGAGTGACGCCCCTTCCGCCCTGATCCCGCCTTCTCTCCGCACGATCTTTGCCTTTCTCCCATAGCATTTATTTCTGCCTACCTTGTCTGTGGACCCGTGGTGGCGCAGTGGTTAAGAGCTAAAGGTCGGCAGTATGAATCCACTGGTTGCTCCTTGGAAACCCTATGGAGCAGTTCTACTCTGTCCTGTAGGGTTGCTATGAGTCCGAATCGACCCAATGGCACCTAACAACAACAGCTAGATTGCAAGCACCTTGAAGGGAGAAACCTT
The DNA here is from genome assembly GCA_030035585.1 of Dugong dugon. Lineage (NCBI taxonomy): Eukaryota > Metazoa > Chordata > Mammalia > Sirenia > Dugongidae > Dugong > Dugong dugon. The sequence continues at coordinate 163,652,448 of CM057462.1, forward strand.
GGAGGATTTTGCTCATTGTCCCCAAGCACTGTTCCTTACCCATGGCACACACACACGAAAAAAAAAAAAACCCATTGCCGTGGAGTGGACTCCAACCAACTCATACTGGCCCTACAGGACAGGGTAGAACTGTACCATAGGGTTTCCAAGGAGCAGCTGGTGGATTTGAACGGCAGATCTTTTGGTTAGCAGCCAAGGCTCTTAACCATTGTGCCACCAGGGCTCCTTACTCATGGCAGGAGCTCAATAAATGTTTGTTTAATTAAATTGTAGGATGTTGTGCTCAGCTAGCTGCTAAACAATCCCATCTAAGGGGTTAACTAACAACATTCTGAGAAGTTCTGCTCCTTTGGGGGCATTTGCATTTTAATGGGAATCTTAAAAACCTTAAGGAAATGTTCCTTAATGGTGAGATTTCAGGCCTCTTTGGGAGGCTCTTTTTTTGGTGGTGCTAGCTGAGGACTGAGAAAGGTTTCTCCAGCCCAGAGGACTTTAAGCTTTTTTGTGCCGTGGGCCCCTTTTACAGTCTGATGGTGCCTATGGACCCCTTTTCAAAATAATGACTTTAAACACATAAAATAAAATATATAACCAAAAAATCAAACCCGTTATCATGGAGTTGATTCCGACTCATAGCGACTCTACAGGACAGAGTAAAACTGCCCCATAGGGTTTCCAAGGAGGTGGCTGGTGGATTCAAACTGCTGGCCTTTTGGTTAGCAGCTGAGCTCTTAACTGCTGCGCCACGAGGGGACTACAAAAAATAGTTATAATGAAATATAGTGATCAAAATATTAAAAACATCAAATGTGTGATATATATGTGCTTCTTTATTAAAGCATTAATAAAAGGTCTAGTGGCAGGTCTAGCAACTACTGCAATTTTGACATAGTGAGGAGTACAAGTGGGATAACTGTGACAACTGTAAGGTGATATGAAAATACCTGTGATTCTATTGATGAAAAGTCACAGACTGCTAATACCACCTTGATCCACTGAGGACATTCATCATTGAAGGAAATGATAAACTTTAGTTAGATGTTAGTGAAAGTAAACATAGGATTTTTTCCCCCATCCCAGTTCTGTACACAGACTCCACCATGGAACTAGGCTTAAGAGGCCCTGCTTACCTGAACCCCAGATATGATGTGGGTGGTCCTGCACCTGGGCTTTCTTTTCTACAAGCAGCTGCCAGAGCTCCTAGAGTCTTTTTTTTTATGCTCTATTGCCAAACTAAGGCCAGTAGTCTAAATTTTCTTCACTTACACCAGAAATATGGAAGAAGGAGAAACATAAAGGATTGTTTGGGTTCTTCCACCAGTCAAGGCACCAAATTGCGGGACCTTGGGAGAGGGAGGGATTTCCTAGCCTGAGAGGGTCCCCTCCTGGACATTTTACATGCAGGCGGGGGTGGGGGGGTGGGAAGGGGTGGGCAGGAGAAGGGTGACGGGGAAGCAGGTTGCAGAGTTTGCGTGAGAATCTCCTCTGGCTCCTTGTAAGCTCAGAAGTCAGTATTGGGACCAAAGAGCCCAACTGCAGGGTGGTCCAGCCTAACATCCATCCTTCTTGGTGGTTAATGACTAAATAAAATACCATTGCTCTTGAAGCACTGCACTCCCTAATTCTGATGTTATTTCTAATTTGGGTAAAAGTGTTTGTGCAGTTCTCTTTTTAGCATCAGAATACAGGGAACATATTCAGTCCGTTCCCAGCTACCCTTATGTATTTTAGTCACTTAGAGGCAATTTTCCCTGAGACAGATTTACCCTGATGACTGCCATGCCTTGGGGCACATATCTCTGCTCTCAATGGGTGCTTGCTTAGAGAAAACAAGTGAATTTTACTATTAGCCAGGCAGGTTGCTCCCAGGTTGAGTACCATATGCCCAGACAAACCATCAACCCTGTCCCTAATGGTAGTGACACCCAAGGTTTTTTCCCTTGACACCTTTCCTCTTGTGTACCTTTTCCTTTGGTGAATATGTCCATTTTTATTACTTCAGCTCTCTCTTCTGCACCTCCAGCCTGCCCTCTCACCTGGCATCAAATCTTAAGTTTCTGACACAATATTTCGCATTTCCAGTTCAATGTCCAGTGGTCACCCATCATTCTAAAACTTAACTCTCCTTCTTCCTTCACAAACCAGTTTCAGTTTTATTTAAACAGCTTTATTGAGGTGTAATTACATCCCAGGAGTCCCTAGGTGTCACATATGGTTAAAGGCTCTACCACTAGCTGTAAGGTTGCCGGTTTGAACCCACCCAGAAGCACCTCAGAAGAAAGTCCTGGCCATCTGCTTCCTAAAGGTCACAGCCTCGCAAACTCTATAGAGCAGTTCTACTCTGCACACATGGAGTCTCCATGAGTGGGAACCAACTTGATGGAAACTGGTTTTTGTTTTTAATTTCATCTCATAAAATTTACCCATTTTAAGTGTATGATTCAATGATTTTTGTAGATTTACAGTATTGTGCAACTATCACCAAAAATCCACTTTTAGAACATTTGCTTCACCCCAAAATGATCCCGCATGCCCATTTTCAGTCCATTCCCATTTCCACCCCCAGCACCAGGCAACCACTAATCTGCTTTCTGTCTCTATAGATTTGTCTTTTCTGGACATTTCATGTAAATGAAACCATGCAATATGTAGTCTTTTGCATCTGGCATCTTTCACTTAATATAATATTTTTGAAGTGCATCCATGTTGTAGTGCATATCAAGAGTTCATTCCTCTCTATTGCTGGATATCATTGCATTGTACCACATTTTACTTCTCCATCATCAGTTGATGGACATTTGGATTGTTTCCACTTTTCAACTGTTACGAATAATGCTGCTATGAACATTCATGTCCAAGTCTTTTGTGTGGACATATGTTTTTATTTCTCTTAGGCAGACATTTAAGAGTGGAATTTCTGGGTCATATGGTAAATTTATGTTTAACTTTTTAAGAAACTGCCAAAATGTTTTCCAGCGTGGCTGCATCATTTTACACTCCCACCAGCAATGTGTGAGAGGTACGGTTTCTCCCTATCTTCACCAACACTTGGTATCGTCCCTTTTGAATACAGCCATCTTAGTGGGTGTGTAGTGGGATCTCATTGTGGACTAGTATCATTTTTTTTTTTCCTATACAAAAATTTATACATACATTGTTATGTGACCCTAATTGCTCTCCCCATACTGTGACAGCACACTCCTCCTTTCCACCCCTGATTCTCCAAGTCCATTCAACCAGCTAACACTCTGCCTTCCCATCTCATCTCCAGACAGAAGCTGCCTGTTTAGTCTCTTGTATCTACTTGAGCTAAGAGGCACACTCACGAGTATCACTTTATATCCACAGTTCAGTCCAATCCCTGTCTGAAGAGTTGGCCTCGGAAATTGTTTTAGTTCTGGGCTGATAGAGAATCCAGGGGCCATGCTTTCTGGGGTTCCTCCAGTCTCAGTCAGACCATTAAGTCTGGTCTTCTTACTAGAACCTAAGTTCTGCACCCCACCTTTCTCCTGCTCCATCCGGGACACTCTGTTGTGTTCCCTGACAGGGCAGTCATTGGTGATAGCCAGGCACCATCTAGTTCTTCTGGTCTCAGGCTGATGAAGTCTCTGGTTTATGTGGCCCTTTCTGTCTCTTGGGCCAATACTTTCCCTGTATCTTTGGTGTTCTTTATTCGCCTTTACTGCGGGTGGTTGGGACCAACTGATGCATCTTAGATGGCTGCTTGCAAGCTTTTAAGACCCCAGACGCCACTCACCAAAATAGGATGCAGAACATTTTCTTAATAAAGCTTTTTTATGCCAATTGACCTAGATGAAGCATCATTTTTAAACCCTTCCCGTTTCTGACCACAATACCCGCTTCCACCAATTTTATGACTGGAAACCTACTTTAAGCTACTCTGCTTTTCTCTTCTATTTATGTGATGTGGAAGTGAGCTACTACAGTCTTCTTCAGATAGCTCTTGGGTTTGCCACCCCTTCATTCCCCTTTATGCCACACTTGTTGTTAGATGCCTCAGGTTGATTTAGACTCATAACCACCCCAGGTGACAGAGTTGAACTGCCCCATGGGGATTTGTAGGCTGTAAACTTTATGGGAGCAGATTGCCAGGTCTTTCTCCCTGGGAGCCGCTAGGTGGGTTCGAACCTCCAACTTTTTGGTTAGCAGTTGAGCCCTTAACCATTACATCCCCAGGGCTCTATGCCACACTACCTGGGTCTATATTACTTCATATCTCAATTTTTGCAGTCTTGTAGCTGCTGTCCTGCCCTTTGTAGCTTTTTCTTCAAATCCTCTTCCCTGAAGCTACAGATCGATTGTTAGAATCTCAACATGAAAAAGGCATGAATGTGTGATCAGGGGATGTGCTCTAGTCTAGGAATAGCCACTTATTGTCACATGACCTTGAACTAATCCTGTGACTTTTCTGATCCCAGCTCCTTCATCAAGTTATTTAACTTCTCTGAGCCCCAGATTCCTCATCTGCAAGATAAGGATAATAATAAACCAGAAAACCAGTTGCCATCGAGTCCATTCCAAGTTATGGCAACCCTGTGTGTGTCAGAGTAGAATGGTGCTCCATAGGGTTTTCACTGGCTGCTTTTTGGGAGATAGATTGCCAGGTCTTTCTTCTGAAATACCTCTGGATTGACTGGAAGCTCCAACCTTTTGATTAGTAACTGAGCACCGTTGCACCACTCAGGGACTCCAAGGATAATAACAGAACCTATCTTATAGAGTTGTTATAAGCCAATTCTACAATCTACATAAAGCCCTTAGCACAGTGCTAGGTATATGGTAAACATCTTTCAGTGCCAGCTAATATTATTATTTTAATGGTTGTTAAGACTAGTATTGTTATTCATTACAGTGGAACCACTCGCCAAGACTATCACATGGTTATATAAGGATCAGATGTGGCTGTGGATATGAAAATGCTTTAAAAAATATTATGCAAATTGCCGTGGCATTGTATTTACAAGGTTTTCCCTTGCTCAAGGAGAGAGGCAGTGCCAGATAGCAGCAAGAACACAAGCTTTGCAGGCAGACCAGCATTCAAATCTGGACTATGCTGTTTAACAGTCCTGAGGCTTGGGCAGGTCATTTAACTTTTCCGTTTTGGTTTTCTCATCCATAAAATGGATATACTCATAATCACATTCTGGGTGATATTGTAAGGATGGCGCCTGTTTCATAGGAGGTGTTCAGAAAACTGTGTTGTTAGTTGTTGTTGGGTGCCGTCAAGTCGGTTCTGACTCATAGCGATCCCATGTGCAACAGAAAGAAACACTGCCCGGTCCTGCGCCGTCCTCACATCATTGTTATGCTTGAGCCCATTGTTGCAGCCACTGTGTCAATCTATCTCGTTGAGGGTCTTACTCTTTTTTCACTGACCCTCTGCTTTACCAAGCATGGTGTCCTTCTCCAGGGACTGGTCCCTCCTGATAACATGTCCAAAGTACGTGAGACCAAGTCTCGCCATCCTTGCTTCTAAGGAGCATTCTGGCCATACTTCTAAGACAGATTGGTTTGTTCTTCTGGCAGTCCATGGTACATTCAATATTCTTCACCAACACCATAATTCAAAGGCATCAATTCTTCTTCGGTCTTCCTTATTCATTGTAAATTGTAGCTTTGTTTTATTAAGAACTCATCATGTATCCTTCTTGTACACTTTCTCTAAGTTACATTCTGTGTAATGAATTTTCACCTTATTTATCCAACTTCATTTCCTATTAGAGTTATTAAGAGCTTTCACAGGAGTCAGACCTGGGTTTTAATCTTAACTCCATCATTGTCTAGCTGTGTGACTTCAGGGCAGTTACTCACCTCTCTAAGCATCCAGCCCACGTCTGTAAAATGGGAATAACAGTTCACGGGGTTGTTGTGTGTGTTAAATGAGATAATATAAATAAAGCGCTTAGAATAGTGCTTGGCACATGCACATGCTAAATACTTAATAAACAACAATCACCTTTACTATATTCTCATTCTCTGACTCACTGTCCACACATATGCTGTGCTCCTTTCAGTCTCTGACTTTGCTCCTTGTCTCTCCCTCCTGGGTCATCCTCCCCTCCTGGAGCTGCCTAATTCCTATTCTTCAAGACTCCAGTTCAACTGGTGATCCTTCATGCAATTACTACTTATTGCTCAAATTGATTGGATGGCACCCTACAACAATTACTCCAGACTGTACTTGTTTCTTTTTTTTCCCTAGAAGTCTATAGTTTGCACCATGTTTGTAATACAGTTTAGGAATTAATTGTTATTAAACAATTTTTTTTTTTTTGTTTCCTCAACCAGACTAGAAGGTTTCTTAAGAGACATTATTTCTTCAGTGTCTAATGAGACTCTCACTCTACTTAATTTGGCACTAGCCACATAAGTAGTTGCCATCGAGTTGATTCCAACTCATGGCAACCCCATGTGCTGCAGACTAGAACTGTGCTCCATAGGGTTTTCAAGGCTATGGCCTTTTGAAAACAGATTGCTAGGCCTGTCTTCTGAGCCATCTCTGGGTGAGTTTGAACTGGCAACCTTTTTTTTTTTTAAATTGTACTTTAGATGAAGACTTACAAACTAGTTTCTTATTAAGCAGTTGGTACATATATTGGTTTGTGACATTGATTAACAACCCATGACATGTGAACACTCTCCCTTCTTGACTTTGGGTTCCCTATTACCAGCTTTCCTGTTCCCTCTTGCCTTCTAGTCCTTGCCCCTGGGCTGGCGTGCCCCCTTAGTCTCATTTTGTTTTATGGGCCTGTCTAATATTTGGCTAAAGGGTAAACCACAGGAGTGACACCATTACTGAGCTAAAAAGGTGTCCAGGGGCCATACTCTCGGGGTTTCTCCAGTCTCTGTCAGGTCAGTAAGTCTGGCCTTTTTTGTGAGTTAGAATTTTGTTCTACATTTTTCTCCAGCTCTGTCTGGGACCCTCTATTGTGATCCCTGTCAGAGCAGTTGGTGGTGGTGGCCAGGTACCATCTAGTTGTACTGGACTCAGTCTGGTGGAGGCTGTGGTAGTTGTGGTCCGTTAGTCCTTTGGACTAATCTTTCCCTCGTGTCTGTAGTTTCCTTCATTCTCCCTTGCTCCTGATGGGGTGAGACCAGTGGAGTATCTTAGATGGCCACTCACAAGCTTTTAAGACCCCAGACGCTACTCACCAAAGTAGAATGTAGAACAATTTATTTATAAACTGTGGTATGCCAACTGAGCTAGATGTTCCCTGAGACCATTGAACCACCAACCTTTTGGTTAGTAGTCAAGCACTTAACCATTTGCACCACCCAGAGACTCCAGAAACATAATAAGCACTTACTAATTCTTGATTGATAAACAGTAACTATGAAAGCAAACATATAAAAGTCATTATGAAATTCTAAAATCAGGGGCTTATTGATCACCTATATAGTCTCCTCCATTAATATGAATCAAGACTGATCCTGAGCAAAATTATTTAACCAAAAACACAGACTTCAATGAAGAAAAGGGCCCTGAATGAAGAGTCCCAAAATCAAGGTCAGTACTGTTTGCTAAGTTAGTGAAGCTTCTCTTTAGTGGCACAAATGACCTTGTTTTTATTTTCCTCATTACTTCTTGGCATCTGTCTTGAATCTCAACCCGCCCTCCCCAATCCCAGAGGAACTCCTGCCCCCAGAAAGTCCTCTGAGTATCTCCATCTAGCTTGAGTTTCTAGAGAATGTTCTCCAAGCTTCTGAATTAGCTTTTCCTCCTTCCCCACAATATTCCTATTCTCTCAGGGCAGTTAGCAGTGAGGGAAGATAGAGGTCTGATCAGATAACTTATTAAAATAAGATGAGAACTAACTATTGTGTTAGCCTTCCTAAGGGCTTAGTAACATCTTAAATCTAAAGGTACAAATTTCTAATGGCAGAATTTAAGGGAATGTGTCAGGATAGTTGAGGAGACGCCAGTAAGTGAGATTAGGTGTGAGAATGATTAAAGTATTAAGGAGATGGACTTTTCATCGCCCCTAAAGCCTTCCCCTAAAGCCAACTCCATTGTGGATAATTCAGAAATGATCAAATGCAATAAGAATAACTAATATTTATTGGGTACTTACTGTGTGCTGGAAGGAGACTTGGTGGTGCAGTGGTTAAGCACTTGGCTGCTAAACGAAAGGTCAGCAGTTCGAACCCACCAGCACTCCACAGGAGAAAGATGTGGCAGTCTGCTGCCATAAAGATTTGCAGCCTTGGAAACCCTATGGGGCAGTTCTACTCTGTCCTATAGGGTTGCTATGAGTTGGAATCAACTTGATGCAACGGGTTTACTATGGGCCGGAGTTCCCTTGGTGGTACAGTCAAGTGCTTGGCTACTGACCAAAAGGCTGGAGGTTCACGGCCACCCAGAGGCACCTCTGAAGAAACGCCTGGTGATCTGCTTCCAAAAGACCAACCATTGAAAACCCTGTAGAACACAGTTCTACTCTGACACGCATGGGGTCAATGGCAACTTTTTTTTCTCTTTTTTTACTATGTGCCAGACACTTTCTAATAGCCTACGTGACGTCACTCATTTATTCCTCACGGTACCCTGTGAGGAAAATATTATCACGACTCCACTTTCTGGAAGAGAAAACTGAATGCTAGAGAGGTTAAGTAATTTTTCTAAGGTCACACAGCCAGCTAGTGGCTGAGCTGGGATTCAAAGCCAGGCAGTCTGACTCCAGAGCCCCTCTACCCAGAAATAGTTCTGCTGAATCACGAGTCTCCCCTTGCAAGCATTTGGGGAAAACAGAGAAACCAAGTTCACAAGAAAAACCTAGACATCATCAGCATCAGCATCGTGGGATTGTGCCTGTTGCATGCAGGGCACTGTGTGGAGTGCTGAGAAAACAGAGAGATGTCCCACCTCATTGCATGGCCTTCAAGGCTACATCAGATACCTCCAACCTCCACAAAGCAGTTTCTGCTCCTTCTTCCTCCTCCCAGGAATAATGTATCTCCTCTGGTTGCCATTGTACTTTTTGCCTCTGCTTTGCCATTTGTTTATTACTGTCTATCTGTATTGTGGTTATTTATATACATTGTCACACAGCTGAAACTTTGTACATTGCTGAGTCCTTTGCCTGGCTGACTCCTACGCATTCTTTAAGATTCTGCTCAGGTCTTACTGCATTCCCTGACTCCTATTTGGAGTAGATACCTCTCCTCTGTGTGCCCCAAACACCTGGTGCTCATCCACATCATAGCACTTACTAGAATTGATTATAAATGTTTATCTGTCAGTATAACTAGACAGATCCCAGATCCCAACATCAGAGAACATGTCTTATACATATTTGAATTTTTGGTACTTTGGACAATACCTGGCAAATGTTGCTGTTAGGTGCCATCAAGTTGGTTCCGATTCGTGGCGACCCCAGGTACAACAGAATGAAACACTGCCCGGTCCTGCACCATCCTCACAATCGTTGCTATGTTTGAGCCTATTGTTGCAGCCACTATGTCAATCCATCTTGTTGAGGGTCTTCTTCTTTTTTGCTGACCCTTCAGTTTACCAAGCATGATGTCCTTCTCCAGGGACTGGTGGTCCCTCCTGATAACATGTCCAAAGTATGTGAGACCAAGTCTCACCATCCTTGCTTTTAAGGAGCATTTTGCTGTACTTCTTCCAAGACAGATTTGTTCATTGTTCTGGCAGTCCATGGTATGTTCAATATTCTTCCCCAACACCATAATTCAAAGCCATCAGTTCTTTGGTCTCCTTACTCATTGTCCAGCCCTCACATGTATATGAGGTGATTGAAAATACCATGGCGCACCTTAGTCCTCAAAGTGACATCTTTGCTTTTTAACACTTTAAAGGGGTCTTTTGCAGCAGATTTGCCCAGTACAATATGTCGTTTAATTTCTTGACCACCGCTTCCATGGGCTTCGATTGTGTGGATCCAAGTAAAATGAAATCCTTGAGAACTTCAATACCTTGCACATAGTAGATACTTACTAAAGTTTGTTTGTTTGTTTATGAAATAATCCTCCACGGCAGACTTGAGTGTTTGATTCATTTTGTATCCCCCACAATGACCTGCGCTCAGTAGATGCTCAATAAATATTTGTTGTTGTTAGTTGCCATGTGAGTCAATTCTGACTCATAGTGAACCTGAATAAATAACTGAAAACACAAAGAGATGTAAGACTCTGCTTTTGGGATATGGAGGAAGACTGGGACATACAATAAAAGAGAGGTGATATTAAAAGTTTGCATGTCTAAGCTGTGTTCTAGGTTGGTGATCTGCTACTGAAATAAAAGAATGCCTGAAGTTACTTGGCTAGTAAAATACAGCCCAACATTCAAACCCAGTTCCACCTGACTCTAAAGCCAATGTTGTTTCTGTTATACCATATTGTTGAGATCTTAGGGCCTGAGGGGCCCTAGCTGGATCCAGAAGAACAAGTAAGGCTTAAATAATTAGGGAGGAATAGGCACTGCATGTGGGTGTTTTAGAAGTTCTCTCTAAGAATTGACTGATGCAAAGAGACTTCAAACAGGAGTGTCTATTTGGAAGCTATTGCAACAGTTCCAGCTTGGGAACAGAAATAAGGAACTAATTTAAAGAAGATTTGTAGACACTGGCAACTGAGAAGAAAATACAGGCAGTGGAAGATTTTGAGTCAGGATTACTCCAGAGTTTCGAGCCTAAGTGAGAGATAGGGAATTTAGAGGTTGACTTAATTATGAAAGATGGTGAGTTTGTTTTTCAACAATAGAAATGCAGGATTTAAGCTCAAGAGAGAGGCCAGAACTAGGCCCGTAAACATGTTGGTCATCAACAAAGAGGTGGTCCTCTGCAAAGAGACTGAAGTTAGAAAAGTAAGAGAGATCTTCTAGGGAGAATTTGAAGAACCAAGGAAGCAGAAGAAGAATTTAAATCAATAAAGAGGACAAAATCAGAATATGGTAATATCTTGCAACTCAAAACTAAAAAGACATTCAAGGAGGAAAGGATACACACTAGATGGATTTGGTAATTATGTTTAGCCATGTTGGAGAGAGCAGTTTGGTAAAGTGGTGTGGTTAATTACAGAGGGGGTGAAGGAACTGTGATAGCAGAGAATGTAGGTTACTTTTTGGATACATTTGGAATAAAAAGAAAGGGAAAAAAGAAGTATTGGTGTAAGAAAGATTTTACTGAAGATACTCAAGTAAAGTGTAAGAAGCCGAAGGAAGGGAGATAACTGAGCAAAGTCTTGGGAGATGGGAAGAGATGACAAGGTTGCTCTTCCATGTAGGATAAGTGTGGATAAAATTTGGAATAATTGCTATGAGAAATTATATAGGAGGGCAATGGGGATAAATAAAAGGATTGCCAAGTAATAGGTAATGAAGGCCAGCTGAGGTTTCATCACCTGAATTTTGGTTGAGATCCATTTTCTTGGTTTCATGATTTCCCTAGCAATGTCTGGCAGCCCAGGTGTGGAAACAAATGTGGATATATCCTAGCATTAGAGACTTCCATTGCTGGAATGGTGGGTGGTCAAGGATTCCAAAAAGGCAAGGTGGCATTGGTCAACAGCACTACAAAAGTCAAGAGATGCTATTCCATTCTAACCTTTCATTTTGAGTCATTAATGACTCTCTTGGTAGTTATTCCTTTGGAGTTTTGGTTTGGACAATGAGGTAGATGATTGGTAAGAAACAGTACAAGCAGCAGGAACTCATGGACAAACTGAGGGCTTTGACCAAGGCAAGAATTTGTTAGGGCCTCTTATAACCCTAGCACCAGCTGGCTGAGTGGGCTCAAACTTTCTGAGTCTGAATTTCATCATTCCTAAGGTAGAACTTCATGTTCCTTCCTACAATAATAAATATTATAAGGAATGAACAATTCCTGAACATTAGAACAGTGCTGTGGAGTGTCAGACACGAAAACACTAGTCCCTAAAAATCAGCATGGTATATTCATGAATATACCAGGGACTGCCAGAGGAACAAATGAATCTGTTTTGGAAGCAGTATAGATAGAATGTTACTTAAAAGTGAGGAAAGCAAGACTTCATGTCATGTACTTTGAATATGATATCAGGAAGGACCAGTGCCCGAAGGACACCATGCTTGGTAAAGTAGAGGGTCAGAGAAAAAGAGGAAGAACCTCAATGAGATGGATCGACACAGAGGCTGCAACAATGGGCTCAAACATAGCAACAATTGTGAGGATGGTGCAGGACCGGGCAGTGTTTTGTTCTGTTGTAGATAGGGTCACTATGAGTTGAAATCAAGTCGATGGCACCTAACCTAAGAAAAATCAGCATAATCTTCGCAAGTCTTTAACAATCTAAGCCTTAGAATTCTCATCAGTAAAAAAGGAGGAGGTGCTTTCCAGCACTAAAATTTAGGTATATGTTTGTCAAGAGCTGAGGGAACAAAACCATTTTGAAAGTGGAGCTTACAGGTAGAAAAGATTGGAGGCAAATTTAAATAACACAGATGCTGCAGTCAGTTGAAGAATTAAGAAGCCAAACTTACTTCATCCTTGCTTGTATCACAGCGAGTGTCTGTCATTATGATTCATTATCTTCTCTTAAGCGAAATTTCCTAAAGTATAAAAATCAAACTCAGGTCTCTTTAGTGTCAAAAGCCTTTATTTTTAACAATTTTATCATTTGACTAAAAAAAAATTTCTAGAGTAGCAGAAATAGTTTGAAGCTTTTATTTGTAGGAAACTTTTAAAAATGATTTCATCATTATCCATTAGTGTTTATGTATATTCAGTGTGCTAGATCCCCAAACAGCAAAATAGAATTCTTTCTCAAATGACATGAAAATGCATGGAAGCTGGAAAATTCAGAGGCCAAATTCTACTAAAATTGCTTAATAGAATAAATAATATTTTAAAAAGCATTTCTACTCTATGTGCAATGTAGCTAAATTAACATCACTATGGAAACTCTAATGAGCCCTGGTGGCACAGTGGTTTAAAGCGCTTGGCTGCTAACTGAAAGGTCAGCAGTTTGAACCCACCAGCCGCTCTGTGGCAAAAAGATGTGACTGTATGCTTCCATAAGATTACAGCCTTGGAAACCCTATGGGGTGGTTCTACTCTGTCCTACAGGGTACCCAGTCGCTATGAGTCAGAATCAGTGGGTATGAAAACTCTAACCTTCAGATTTTATGACTTCTAGTATGCTTAAACTCTTAATATTATTGCTACTTTAACCTAGTGTTACACATTTAATATTCATTTGCATTTTTCTTCAGGTTCAGTATTTTGAACTTTGACACATATAGTTGAGTGATGGTTTAATGCCTAGTAAAATGGTTAAGACCTTTGCATGTGCATTGTTGTTATAATGAGTTTGTTTTTGAGCTCACTGAGCTGAGGTGATAGGGTCTGGAACACCCAGGTCCCCAGCCTGTTGGCATTGGTCTTCTCTTATAAATACAATCTGTGATTCCCTTCCTCCCACCTGTATTAGCAATCCCAAATGCCTCTTGCATATTCCTGGGTTTGATTGTCTTTCCTTATGTCCATACTTGACTTCCCTCCTGCTTTCTTTTACAGAGGTTCTTAGCTATGTTACATCAAGTAGTGTATGGCTAAAACTTGTCAAAAAGACTTTATTCTGATTATTTTCTATTTGGGACCCTTCAATTGGTATTATATTTATATTGTTTATACTTAAACCTGTTGCTGTACAGTCAATTCCAACTCATGCAGACCCCATGTGTTACAGAGTAGAACTGCTCCTTGGGCAGTGCAAATGGTTTGTGCTCCTCTTCTAACAGAGAGGTTGACAGTTCAAACCCACCCAGCTGCATCATGGAAGAAAGGCCTGGTGATCTGCATCTGTAAAGATTACAGTTAAGAGACTCCTATGGAGCAATTCTACTCTGTAACCCATAGGGTCGCCATGAATCAGAATAGATTCCGTGGCAATGAACTCATCTATACGGAAGCAGATCTCCAGGCCTTTCTTCCACAGTGCTGCTGGGTGGGTTCGAACCACCAACCATTAGTTTAGTAGTTGAGTGCAAACCGTTTGTGTCATACACTACTGCCTTTATTCTTAATTTAATTTATATCCTCAGTCTTAACAGAAGACAAAAAGAAAAGCATCTTGCTATAGTTTTTCATAGGATCTAAGCAGGGGAGACATGGTACAGAAATTTATATGACCAGTTAACAGTTTTCAATGGGTTCGAAAGCAGTCAATCAGCTTTATCATTTAGTGCCTTCTTGTACCATACTTTCCAACCAGCACCGTTTGTTAAAAGGTTACCAAAAGGAAGATTTCCTATTTTATATACAGAGAAACTGACACGGAAGTAAATATCTTGGTCAAAACTATGGGTGACAGGAGCAAAAGCAGAAGAAAATTTATCTGGTTCTCTTGGCCATGTTGCCTTCATCTATCTTCAGGGAGAATAAGCAGTACACTGTAACATAGGAAGTCTTCACTTAACTCCTTTAGAAAAGCTGTGGGGCCAGTGCACATAGCTGCAGAAGTATCTTAGATCAAGACTCCACAAAGCACATACATGGCAGAGATGTACCAGTGTATTCTGCGGAGGGCTGCGGAGAGGTAGGTCTGTAATAAGGGCTGGACACGGCAACAAGGACCACACAGACAAAACTGGAGTAGCCAGGATCTGGACTTAATTCAGCAGCATGCGCTCACCGTGATGCCGTCATTTTTCCTTCTGAGAAAAATTGCAATCTAATGGGCCACCCTCTCACTTCACAGGGGGCAATGCCTGGATGCCTGGGCTTTGAGCTCTCCAGAGCAGAGGCCTTCCGAAAAATCAGGGGCGCTATACTGCGATTAAAACGCGGTTGTGAAGCGATTCGAGGATCGGGGCAGAAGGTCCTCCACGGGCACTAGGTAGCAGATGCGTGAGGTGGACTGGGCTGGGCCCAATGTGGAAGGAGAGACCCTGCACCAGCCACCAGGTCTGCAGGACCCTGGCGAGAATCTGCTTTGGAGGGCCGGAGGAGGGTGCAACCCCGAGAAGAGCCTGCTCCCTTGGGAGGGGACAGGGAATGGCAACGGAAAGGGGATGGAGGTAGGGTGGAATTTTATCCTGGAGGTGTTAAGGGGTGGCCTTGAAGCTGAGGACTAAGCAGGGAAGCGTGAGGAATGACCCGTTCCTTCAACAGCTCCCAATTCATTTATGTCAAAGATGGCCAAATTTCACACCGCCCTTCCCCCTCCGCGCCTTTTCTAGTCCCCTTCGATTGCTCCCCAGTGCTCCGTGAGGTGGCGGAGAGGTCCGGGTGCGTGAGTGGAGGACAGTGCGGAGAAGAAGAGACCTTCCCCGGCCTCATCTCCCACTCCGCCGGCCCTTGGGAGGCTCTTTTAGTTGAGAAAGAGGGTTCTGTCTCTTTAAGGTGGAGAGTGGGCGTCACCTCTAGACGGTTGACGACCGGGCTGGGTAAGGGAGGGGGAAACCTGGTGGGCGTGGTCATGCAAAACAGGAGGTGGTGCCGGCGGTGGGCGGCCCCATAGTAAAATTTTGGAGGAAGGGGCGGGGGTCGAGGAGGCTAGGCACTTAGTGGGCGGGCCGCGAGGGGGCGGTGCCTCTCCGGAAGGCGGGGGAGAGGGGGAGGAGGAAGCGGCCGGGTTGGTACCATTGCGCGCGTTCCAGGAGGGGGAAAAGTGACATTCCCTGGAGGGGGCGGGCCCTCTCGGCGGCGGGGCTGGGCGCTGAGGCGGGAGGGGCGGTCTCCATTCCCGGGCCAGGAGGGACAGCGGGGCGGCGGGGAAGGGGCATTTCTCGGCTTGAGTCCGAGGCGGGGCCAGCTGTACCTTTCTTGGCGCGGTGCGGCTGGGGGAGGGCTAAGGGGAGGGGGAAGAGGCGGCACCGGGAGAGGGGAGCCGGAAAGGGGGTGGCGCCGGCGGACAATGGAGCCTATGTGTGCCTGGGGGAGTGGGACGGCGCCGCTGCCGCCGCTGCCGCCGCCGCGGGGAGACGCTGCGCCGCCGCCGCCGCCGCTGGCCCTGGCCCCGGCCCCTCGGGGCTGAGAGCCGCTCTGGACCGGAGCCCACTCCTCCTCTCCCCTCCCCCACACCTGCCTTCGGGGTAAGTGGCCCCTTGGGGGGAGGGGGAGGGGAAGGAGCGGACCGGGGGAGGGGGTGGCCGGTCCGCGTGTTTCGAACCGGTTTGGGGCCAGGGGCAGCCACAGCCGCGGAGAGCGGTAGGGGGGGAGGGGAGAAAAGGGGCGGGGGTCGGGGTTGCGGATTTAGTGAGTCGAGTCTGGAGGAACCAGTAGGGGGAGGAGAGGGGAGAGGAGCGTCCTCTGCTCACCCCTCACGAAGCAGTGGGGAGAGATGGGGGCCTTTCTCGATTTTCCAGAGGCTGTGTCCCAAGCAGTGCTTGGAGAGGCTGAATGAGGACATGGGACGGTCTCAGGGTCCTTGGATGAAGGGTGTTAGAGGGGCGTGATGGAGAGCAAAAGAATGAAATTCGGGTTGAGTTTGGTGGGGTCTGTAAGACCTTGGAGATGGTTAGAGAGATAAAAGGGACTTTGCATGCCAGTGACTTGTTGAAGGGTGGGGGGAGGTGAAAGCTGAGAAGAATGTATGAGTAGTAAACGGCTCCAGCAGGTGAGTTGTCGTTGTCTAGGTCACTGAGTCATTGAGGGGGTCGTGGGACACGCCAGCGATTTCCAAAGTGGCCTTTGAAAGTTGCAAACACTATTAAGATGTCACTGTTTAGTATTGGGTGAGCCTGGTGAAAAGGAGCTCTCCTAAGGAAAACAGCAGGCTTGGTTATCGTGTTCAGAGGGAAGGGCCCGAGGCCTGTAATAGTGTTGCTGGGGGCTGATGTGAAGGCTACCCAAGCATGGAAAGAGGAGGCCTGAAATCTGCCCTCCTAAGAGCTGTAGTCGGCAGGAGGGGAAGGAAAACCGGTTTTAAGTCATAGAGAAGAGTGGTTTAGAGCCTGAACTTAGGCCCAGATGGGAACCATAAAGTTTGTTAGACGACGTAAAGAAATGGACATAATGGCTCTCTATAAGGTGGAATAGCATTGGTGCAGAGTTGACTGTGGTTAAGGCGTTAGATCCCTGGCAGTGACATCACATGGGAAAATGAGTAATCAGAGGAGTTGCATTTTGTTCAATGGTGTGTGATGGGTATTTGTTAGCAATTGATACATCCAGGAGCTAGGTGTTTGTTCTTGGGGCAGAGATTTGGGCTTTTGTGCACTGAGTACAAAATGATCAGTCAGAATTAGTAGGTAGGTGGAATTAGTAGTAAACTAGTTGAGGGAGTGGGATGGGGTCAGGGTAGAAAGATGGTGGTGGGTAAGACTCGTGTGGGTAACAGTCTGACTCTTGGAAATCATGCAACATGATTGTTCTGTTGGTTTTGTTTTGTTTTTGACTTGCTGCTAGTGATTTGGGGAGTTTTAGCAAGGAAGAAGAATTAGTGTGAATAAAGGTATGGGTCCTAAGTCAAACTTTAAGAAAAGACTACTTACTATGGAAAAAGATCCAAGCTATCAAGATCAGAGAGGGGTTAATAAAAGGAGCCATTAGTTAGGTGGAATAAGGACGTTTTGAGCAAGAAGGAGTGTTCCATTAATTGTTTCATGGTTTGGGTAAGAAGAGAAAGTTTATTGTGATGTTGAGACTAGGGTGACATTTCGTAGTTTATGATATTGGACCATTAGAATATTATTTTGTAAAAACAATGTTGAATGTGAGATGATAAGAGTTCCCAAAGTTATGATAGATAGGGAGGTCACTGGCTAAAAGGTGAAGGAGCAATTCCCATACTGTCTTGTTTGTATAAGGCTAGTAATTACGTGTTAGTAGTTGGGCTGAGGATTCAGGTCAGGAACCCTTAGGTGGCTAACACAGTTGGAAAAAGTATCTATGTGTATTGTAATGTATGGAATATTTCTCCGGTAGCCTTGCAAGTGTCTGCTCCTGTGAATTAAAGGAAAATGCTCTCTGGCTTGTAGGGAGGAAAACAAAAAATTACAGCGGTTTCACAAGCATTATAATCAGCTAAATATTTTATCATGGTGGCATGGTACAGTGGTTAGAGCCTTGAATTTGGAATCGGGAAGTTGGTGTTCTCGTTAACTTATTGTGTGACTTTGAAAAACCTCTCATGTTGATTCTCCAATTCCCCCATTTATAAAGTGGTGATACCACCTGCCCTGACTACTCATAACTCATTGCAGCACTTAATGCATTAATGCCTATCCCTAAAGTGCTTTGAACACCTCTGAGAATGAGAAATTATGTAGCCTAACTTTTTGTTGCTTCTGAAAAACTGCCTCAGGAGCAGACCAAATCCAGCTTTTGTAGCAGTTATGACCATATGCTCTATCAAGGAACCAAAAGGAGTACCTTGTATATCTATCTTGTTCTGTTGTTTGGGTCTTGGTTTTATATTAGTTTTGAAAGGTGATACCTCCCCCTCTTTAGTGGCAAGACAGTGATAGTGATGACAGTTGCAGAAATGTAAGCAAAGGTCCCCATGAGAGGGTGGTATAAAGATGCTGTGAGTGCTAACTAAGGCTGATGCCAGCCCTAAATTTGGGTGGCCTTGGACATGTTATTTGGCTTCCTAGCAGCTTAATTTTCTTCAACTGTAAAATAATGGTGGAATGGTTTGTCTGCCTTGGTGACTATGATGATGGTCTATAGAAACTTAACTTGCTCCAGATCAAGGTTTACTTCTCTTAACCTTTTACGTACCATGTAGTTCTTTGGCAGTCTGATGAATCATAGATAATCTTCTGAGATAATGTTTTCTAAATGTATAAGGTAGAATACATAGAATTACAAATGAAATTGAAACAGTTATCAAAATATTAAAGTTATGATCTAGTGATATATGTGCTTCTTTATAGCATTAAGTAACAAAATGTAGCCAAAACCAAAACCAAACCCACGCTGTCGAATTGACTCCAACTCATAGTGACCCAATAAGACAGAGTAGAACCACCCTATAGGGGTTTCCAGGGCTGTAAATCTTTTCAGAAGCAGACTGCCACATCTTTCTCCCACAGAACGGTTGGTAGGTTCAAACCATCGACCTTTTGGTTAACAGCCGAGCGCTTAACCACTGAGCAACCAGGTCTAATAATACTGTAATTTTGAAGTAATGATGAGTATAAGCATTATTTCCAGAGATCTGCAACAACTGTAATGTGACATGAAAATATCTTGTGATTTTTGTTGGTGACACAGTCCTAGGACTGCTAATATTACCATGGATTGTCACCTGCATTCCACTGAAGACAATGCTAACTCTTAGTTAGAGGTTAGTGAAAATAAAGATCAGATTTTTCCCCAGCAAGTTCACAGACTGCCTTCCCCCCTCCCACTTCTATCCATAGATTCACTGGGAGTCGTTGCACCCCAAGTTAAAATCTCCTGCTCTAGACCAACTGATTTCTGAAAGTTGAATTGTCTTATGGTCACTTGAATTTTAGGCTTGCTGGTATCTTTTCAGTATATCCATTATGAGTAGAAAAGAAACAAAAATCCATTTTGCAACCTGTGGTGACTGGGTCTTGGTTGTGGAGAAAGTTAAAAACAATGACTAAAATGAGGCTCTTGTGTCTGGTGGATTTTGCTTTTCTAAACTCCCCAGTCACCCGTCAGTATGGCTAGTTCTCAGCAAAGGAGCCCTGGTAGCCCTGGTGGCACAATGGTTATGACTGCCAATGGAAAGGGGTGGTTCGAACCCTCCAGCGCCTCTGCAGGAGAAAGATCTGGCAATCTGCTTCCATAAAGATTAAACAAAAACAAAAACCAAACCCACTGCCGTTGAGTCAATTTCGACTCTTAGTGACCCTATAGGACAGAGTAGAACTGAGGTTTCCAAGGCTATACTCCTTACAGAAGCAGGCTGCCACATCTTTGTCCTGCGAAGCTGCTGGTGGTTTCAAACAGCCGACCTTTCAGTTAGCAGCCGAGCACTTAACTACTACACTACCAGGACTACTTCCTGAAGATTACAGCCTAGAAAACCCTATGGGGCAGTTCTACTCTGTCACATGGGGTTGCTATGAGTTGAGATCAACTCGACAGCATCTCACAACAACAACATTCCTTAATGGAATGGATTTGGGTTACAGTGTCCCTACCTCCAACTTCTTGTATTTTGAATTTTAGTGGTTTTGCCTGCCTTCCTTATTTTTGGCCTATTTCCTTACTATTCTTTCTTCCAAATATTGCTTTGGCTACAGAATATTGGGGAATGGTTGGTTTTCTTTGAAATCAGTGTAAATTTGGGTATGAACTTTTCTCTCTTTATCCCTGTAGGACTGAATGTGGGACTAGCTGGTGTCGCTCCACTTTGACCAAAAAATTCACTTCTGTTTGGGAGGCAGCAATCATCCTTGGAAAGTTCTTTTGTGTCCCGATGTAGAAGAGAGAGCAGATTGGGCATTGGAAGATAAAGAACCTGACGATGAGCACACAACCTCTGTGATTCAATCTGAGTATGTTGGATTATTATTATTATTTTAATCTAGATTCTTTGTAAGTTAAAACAACATTTGTTCATTATTCTAGCAGTTTCCAAGGCAAAGGCCATCATGTTAAATGCAAGTCAAAACTCTACAAGTACCCTTGACCTTATACTTTTCTCTGAGCAGGAGCTTCTGCAATAACACACCTCCTAAAGCTGAGGGGAAAGGCAGGTAGTGAGAAGTGAAACAGGTATTTATCTTGTCATCATTGGTTTGTGTGAATGCAAGGTGAGTGTAGCAATACACAAGCCCTAAGCTCATTATAAGGTGCCCTGGTGGCACAGTGGTTAAGCCTTGGCTGCTAACCTAAAGGTTGGCGGGCAGTTCGAACCCACCAGCCTCTCCACAGTAGGAAGATATGGCAGTCTGCTTCTATAAAGATTACATCCTTGGAAACTCTGTGGGGTAGTTCTACTCTGTCCTTTAGGGTTTCTGTGAGTTGGAATCGACTCTACGGCAAGGGGTTAATATCACTACAATGCATGATCAACCAGCATATATTGAGTTTTTTCTGGGTGTCAGATACTGAGATGATGAATGGCACAGGCCCTACCCTCATGGAGTTCCTTGTCTACACATAACGGATACAGTTTTATAAGTGTTACAAGAACGTTGTGAATATAATGTGGAACCACAGATAGGTGTTCCTGTGGAGAGTTGAGAATCAAGGAGAGTTTCACAGAGAAGGGATATTTATGCTGAAATTTTACTTTGAGTAGCAATTATTCCAAATGTGATAGTTGAAATTCATTTTTGAATGCTTAAATTCTGTCAGAACTCTTTAGCTTGATGTAAGTTTTTGTTTGCTTGCCTAAAGTTTTTTAGCTGTTGAAAGATGATAGATACGTTTTTACTCTCTGAGTACAAAAATATACATTAATATTTCATCTAGACTTAAGGTTTTCTCTACATGCCCATTGTATAGTTTTCTTTTCTCCCGTGTTGGGAAAAGATTGGTTCTTCCTATTGAGTACTTTTTCTGAGAGGAAGCCTTTTAGTAGTTGGCATGCCAAAAGTTAAGAATGATCTAGGAATGGAATCCTGAGGCCTTTTAGTTCCACATTCTAAGTTTGATACTATGCCTTTTATGGAGTAGTGGTCATAACATAGAAATGAGATTTGTTAAACATGACATAGTTGTAATAAACTTGACTTCTTTGAGCAGGAAAGTAGGGAAGGATTATTGGAAAAGTTAAAATTGGAATTGTAGTGGTGTTTCTGAGCTTGATCATATTGATCCTGTGAATTTTAGTACAACTTTGTGGCATCGCTAACATCTTCTTTTAAAGATTCGTAAATAATTTGGCCCAAAGACAATCTGGAACCTGGTTCTATTTTACATTTTCAAACTAAGTTCTAGGCAAAGGGAGAGGCTAATTGTCATATCTAGCTTATAAGGATTAACATTACTGAAAATTCTTCTCCTTGACCGGTAACTAAGTATTTTACTGACTTACCTGGCTCACTTCAGTACAGCATTTTGCACACAGTAGGCACTCAATAAAGGGAGATCATCTGGCCAGGTTACTTAGCCCTAAGTTCTTCCCAAAATATATGAAAATAAATGTTCATGCTGAATGCTTACCATCTGATATAGAGTTATAGTTGAGGGTAGAAAGGAACTGAATGGTCTTTACTTCATGAATTCAAAAGCTTATCTGCAATTTTGCCTCTTTTCACCTTTACAGTCAGCTCTCAATTCTGTATACTAATAAGGAATGGGGAGAAGCAAAAATGTGAGCTTTTTCCCCTACAAAATGCCCAGAAATGTAAAAAGTAGAAAAATTGATTGTATTTGCACTTACCATTTCTCCAGCCTCTGAAAATAAAATGTGCAGCTGGGACGGAAGGAAGGAGAGAAAGCCACAAGGGCCTTGAAATATCTACAGATTGGATAATACACTGTTTAATAATTGGGAGTTGAGTCTTTTTACATTGGGAGATGACAGCTTCCTCTAAAACTGATATGCTAGAATAAATAGGAAACTTGTTTATCTTTTAAGATCTTCAATAGCAAAATGATATTGCTGATTTTTTTTTTTTTTTAAATTCACTGAGGAATTTTCTTTTTCTTTATCCTCATCCAGGTGAGGGTCACCTTTGAGAACGGCGTTCCTGGACTCCTTGGACTCCTCATCCCCAGGATGAGCACTGCAGTGTCGTGACCCTTAGGGTTTTGGTGAGTAGCTTGATGGACAATAACACTCGAGAGCATGTCCAGCTTAGAAAGATGATCTTGGGGAAGAGCTTCAACTTTAATTCAACAAATATTTATCAAGCAAATACCATGTGTCAGCACAATAGTAAATGCTAGGAACACAAGTATGAACCAGACAGTCTTGGTCTCTGCCTTCATGGAGCTCACTGTCTAGGGGGGTGGTGAATGTTACTGCACAAATGATTGCATAATTACACATGTAATTACAAAATATGGAGAATATTATGAAGGAAAAACACAGGATGCTATGAAAATAGTGTGATGGAGAATTTCATGCAGACGGTGTGGTTAAGGGATCCTGCTTCTCTGAAGAAGAAACATTTAAGCTGAGGCATCATTCCTTCCTTCCTTTATTCATTCAACAAAAATATTTGAATTTGCCATGGGAGGGTTGGGGATAGGGGAGACAGGTATCAAGTATGACTCCCAAATTTCTGACATGAGCAATTGGGTGGATGAAGGTGCCATTTACTAAGACGTGGAAGACTGCAAGAGGAATAGTTTTTGGAGGCAGGCTATATAGAGATAAAGAATTCTTCTTTGATTCTGTTAAGTTGGAGACATCAAGAGCAATGTCAAATAGGCAGTTGTATATGTAGGTCTGGAGAACAGAAGCAACATCTGAGCTGGAGATGTAAATTTGGGAGTCATCGGCCTGAACAGTCATTGGAGAGAACATATAGAATGAGAAGAGGACCCCGGGTAAACTCCTGAGGAACTCCAAATTTTAGAGTTTGGGTAGAGGAGGAGCCTGCAAAGGAAGCAGATAGAGAGTGGCTGGAGAGGTTGGAGAAACACTGGAAAGTGTGGTGTGTGGAAACCAAGAGAAGAGTGTCAAGGAGGAAAATCTAAGAGATTGAATAAGATGAGGCTAGAAAAGTGGTCAGTGGTAATCTTGACAAAAACAGTGGTTTATGTGATCTAGGGGTAGAAGTTGGTTTAAAATGATTAGATAGTGAGCGACAGGTGAAGGAGCGTGAAGACCGTGTGTCTTGTCAACTCTGGAGAAACTTGGCTCTGAGGGGGAATAGAATGCTAGAGCTGGGTTTTTTTTTTTTTTTTTACTTTGCTTTATTTGTTTTGTTTTGTTTTGTTTTTTAAAGCTGGAAAATACTGGAGCATGTTTGAATGCTGATTAGAAAGATCAGGGGATACAGGAGATAGAGAGGGTATGGCCAGGGCAGAGAATGAGGGCTCTCAGAAGGCTGGAGGGAGTAGGGCCTTGACCATCTGTGGAAGAACATAGGCTATTTTCTCTGTTTCAATAATAGAGAAGAATGGATAGGTACTGATGAAAATAGGTTTGCAGATTTGGTGGTGAGGACTTCCTGCCTGGTGACTGTTCTCCCTTTGAAGTATTAGGTAAGGCTACCCACTGGGAGGAGGATGGGAGAGAGGGAGGGAAGGTGATGGATAAGAGATGTAAAAACAAGTTGCCACCAAGTCAGTTCCAACTCAGGGTGGCCCCATGGGTGTCAGAGTAGAACTGGGCTCCATAGTGTTTTCAGTGGCTGATTTTTCAGAAGTAGATTTCCAGGTCTTTCATCTGAGAAGTGTCTGGGTGCACTCAAACCGCCAGCCTTTCAGTTAGCAGCCAAGCGTGTTAAACATTTTTGAGGCCCAGGGACTCCAGATAGGAGGTGTAGAAGGTATGAAGTAGACGTTAGGCGGAGTTGGCGAGTGAGCTTGCTAGAGGGTGGCAGTAGTCACAGTAATTGTTAACAATGGGGTGCTGTGTTGTGCTGCTGAGCATTTATATGAACCAGCTCATCTTGTCATCCAAGTCCCTACTTTGCCAGGCACCACAGTAATGAAGAGCACAAACTCTGGAGCCAGAGTGCCTGGTTGAACACCTGCTCTTGCACTTACTGAGGGTCTGACCTTGGACCAGTTATTTATGGTTTCAGAGCCTCAGTTTTTTCATCTCTGAAATATGGATAGTAGTAGCACTAGCCTCGGGGAGTTGTTGTTAATGAGTTAATGTTATGTACGGTGCTTAGAATTGTACCTGGTATATAAATTATTATGTATTTTTAATTATTATTAAAAGTAATTTTTAAAAATGTAGTATTATTTATAAAGACAAATATTATATAAGTAGACCTAAGGAATTAGGAAATTTAGTCATCATATTAGGGAGAATATCTCTCTAGCTATACTTAACCATTCTGTGGAAGATCTTTTCTAATCCTTAAAAGTAAGCAGTTGAGCACTAACTTGTCAATGTAGACTCTTAAGAGCCTAAAAAATTTATTCTTTGGAACTATATGGTAAGCTGCTTAGGGAGATTTTTGCTCTTTTTTTTTTTTTTTTAAACATTTTATTGTGGTTTGGGTGAAAGTTTACAGAGCAAATTAGCTTCCCATTCAACAGTTTATACTCACTTTGTTTTGTGACATCAGTTGCAATCCCCTCAATGTGACAGCACTTTACCCTCTTCCTTCCTGAGTTCCCGTTGCCATTCACGCATCTTTCCTGCCCCTTCCTGCTTTGTGAACTTTGTTTTACTGGTTTGTTTTGTCAAAAAGGTTAAAGGTAGGATAACTTATTTCAGCAATTTCCTTGGGTTAGGGATCAAATCACCTGGATTTTACTCTTGGCCACCGTCTGGGCCCACATGCTTATTTCAGGTTTCTGTGCTCTCTCTCCATCCATAAAGTAATGGTAAGTAAGATGGCTTCGAGGGAAGAGCTGGGGTCTGAGAGCACTGACTGGAAACCTGGGAGAAGCCTTTCACACATGTACACTCCATTCATCCATCCACAAAATGCCTGTCAGTCAACGTCAGGAGAAGTGTGAGAATAAGAAACTGTGTATAGAAGTACTTTGAAAATTATTGTTCTGTGTTCACAGTTATTATTATTAGGACTAATGTTTGCTGCCAGCTAATCAAAAATGCCTAACAAATTAATGAAGGAATTTGATATTTGTAGTATGTTTTGAGTCTCTTTGGAAGAAGATAGTAGCACAAATGCCAGGTGTTTCTGTCCCGTGAGAAGCTGAATATGTCACATGGGTTCTAACCACATTCTTAGTACATCATGCTAGGTATTAAAGAAAATCCAAAGAACTTTAGTACAAGGTTCTTGTCTTCACAGAACTTAGTTTTCATAGGAGAAAGATAAAATATACACATAGGACTATTTAATACAACTTATGATTGACTGCTAGAATGTGTGATGCAGACAGAAAGTACCAGAAGTTACAAAAGGGGACTATATGGGTGGTAACTATTTTTCTTTCCCTGAGGTAAATGTTTTCCGATGGCTTTGTCCATATAAGATTCATTTGCTACTTCTGTTTCACCAGTGATTCCTGAGGTTTACTAAGAGGTTACAAAATGGCTTATGGTCATATATGTTGAATTTGACAACCACAATCAATTTTATAGTCTAAACTGAAAAAAAAAGCTGACGGTGGTGTGGGATAAAAATACAACCTTAAATATAATCAAAACCAAAATATTTTGTAGGCTGCTTTCTCCTGAGGTCAGCATAGAAACATTCCATAATGTTTTATTCTAGTTCCTTTTCCTGACTTCTTTATGTAAGTAGAAAGAAATGCAATTCTGTACACTCAGAACTTTCATACATTTGTTTCAGTGTCCCAGGTAAAATAGCTGAGACTATTGCAAATTTCCAAATGAAGAAATAGACATCTAACACTTGATAATGATTATATGCAGTGCCAAAACCTAGAATATAACTATCCTCCCAATTTCAGTCCAGTTCTTGAGTCTCTCAAAGTATATGTAAGCTATAAGACTTGAGCTACTTCTAACTCCCTTTGATTTTTTAGCTACTAATCCTCATCTGATATCCTCCTCCTGCAGTCCTATAACCCATCAGTAAGATATGAGAGGAGTCCCTGGGTGGTGCAAATGGTTAATGTGCTTGGCTGCTAACCGGAAGATTGGAGGTTTGAGTCCACCCAGAAGGCACCTCGGAAGAAAGACCTGGTGATCTACTTCTGAAAATTCAGTCATTGAAAACCCCATGGAACACAGTTCTACTCTGACACCCATGGGGTCGCCAAGAGTTGGAGTTGATGTGAAGGCAACTTATTTTATTATTTTTTTTAAGATACAGAAAGGAGGGGGTGAGGGGACAGTAGTTACCAGAAAACCATATTGGGAGGGAGCAGTGACTTAAAGAGTATTTGGCGTTCCCTGAACTAGTCTGAGCTACTCAAAATAAAGCGCTTTCTCATTTGTCCTCTAGCTAGGTTTGGGAATATTTTCTTGACCTTTCTGCTTCAAATTAGCCTTGCAAATTTGCTCAAAAAATATCTTAGCCTTCAAAGATGTTTTTACGTTCAAAATTATGGATCATTCCCATGCTTACTCATGCCTGCAGTCCCTGTCATTAAGCAGTGAGAACACAAGACACATACTTGGCATAATTTAATAGATAGATCATAGAGATCAGGGTAGAACTGATCGTGTTTGGTATTAGCTCAACATCCTCCACCCCCACCCCAAGGCCCTGAGAATATAAACATTAATTTGTCTTGTGGTTTGAAACTGGGGTGAGCTTGTTACATTTCGGTGACATTGTTTGCCATCAGGGGTGAAACACCAACTGGTTGCTATGGATTTGTAGCACCCAGTGGTTTCAAAGCATTGTTTTGAAAAAAGAAAAACCCAAGTTTTTGAGGGTTTTGTGTTCAGAAGTAGAGAAATGTAAAAAGACATTAAAGATAAAAATATTTTTCTCATCTGCTTGTAAACGCCTGGTACATGATGCTTGGGTGGGAGGCTGGTATGCTTGGCAGAATGTCTTAGTCATTCTTTAGCTGCCTTAGCACCGGAGCCTTTTGGCCAGAAGGTGAACGTCGCCCTTTCCTTTAACCCTAATAGAAGCTGAGCAGTGATCTAGCTTCCACATGGTTGAGTTGGCTAGTGCTTTAACCATGATCCTGTTTTCAGGGTGTTTTATGTCTCTTTGTTTTTGGGTGGCCTTTTCCCACAGTGTGCCCTGGAGATGCGAGATTTTCCTTTGGCAGTAGGAGGCACACACCCAGAGAATGCTGGAGCTGCAAGGGGAAAGGACCCACTTCCACAGCAGAGAAAAGCAAGGAGGAAAAAGGCATACAGGCGGCCAGCACTAAGGGACGTGCCCAGCAAGCAGTGGACCACTGCCACTGCCCTCAGCGGCTTTCCCTGCTGCAGTCCGAGAGGAACTCGGTGAGCCTGTCTCTGTCTGTGACTGCAAGCTCAGGATTTCAATCAATGCATTCCAGCAACCCTAAAGTGAGGAACTCTCCGTCAGGAAACACACAGAGGTAAGGGCCAGGGCCTCTGCCAGCCACCCCCTCGGGGGTATCAGAGGTGGACCATGAATATTCATTGGTAGAGCAGTATTCGCTAGTGTGGGGAGAGGATGAGAAAATAGACTAGTAAATAGTAATAGGCTAGTAAGCAGGCTAATAGTGTAATCAAAGCATTTGCTAATTTTTCTTCTTCCATCATCTCGTGACCTCACCTCTCAACCACCTCCCTTCTTGCCAGAGCACAAGCTAAAGGGCCTTAAAGACCAACAGTAGAGCCAGCTACACTTGACAATGAGGAAACTGAGGCCTAGAATAGTGAGGAGGCCTAAGGTCCTAGAACTAAAACACCAGGCCTGGGACTCCTACTATGATGCTTTTTTCCCTGTCCCACTGTACTGAAAGAATTTTTGCCCTCCTCCCCTGGGGGCAGCAGTTGGCCGCTCTTGGTCGGTAGTCATACTGCTTATTAGGAGGATCGGTGTGCTGGAGCATTTCCACAACCTGCTCGTTACCGGCAGTTTTCCTCATGCTCTCCTGGACCTGCTTATATTTTCCAGCAGGGACTTTGGGCTCTCATTACAGCTGTTCCTTGTCATCAGCCTGGGGGTGGGTAGTATTTTGATCTTAGCGATGCCTGTTTGTTTACTCTGAGTTAGTCTTAGTGTGAGAGTCACTGCTCTCTGTACATAGAAACCGTTGTCCTTTATTGACAGAAGCCCTAGAGATGGGTCCCCATGTGACTGTAGGGTTCCCAAGACCTGGTGGGCCACTCTGCTTGATCTTCCTCACTGTTGAGAGCACTGAAATGGGACCAGGGGTAGGGGGAGCAAGCAAGTGGTCAGGTGAAACGTGGGGAAGTGACTTCAGGGTCTCCTTGACCCCACAGCAGAAATTGCTGCTCCTTGATTTGTGCTAAGCAGCTGCACCTGGCATCTGATCTCCCTTTGTTATCTGTTTCTTTTAGTAGCCCTAAGTCAAAGCAGGAGGTGATGGTCCGTCCCCCTACAGTGATGTCCCCATCTGGAAACCCCCAGCTGGATTCCAAATTCTCCAACCAGGGTAAACAGGGGGGCTCAGCCAGCCAATCCCAGCCATCCCCCTGTGACTTCAAGAGTGGGGGCCATACCCCTAAAGCACTCCCTGGCCCAGGTGGGAGCATGGGGCTGAAGAATGGGGCTGGAAATGGTGCCAAGGGCAAGGGGAAAAGGGAGCGAAGTATTTCCGCCGACTCCTTTGATCAGAGAGATCCTGGGACTCCAAACGATGACTCTGACATTAAAGGT
The DNA here is from genome assembly GCA_030035585.1 of Dugong dugon. Classification (NCBI taxonomy): domain Eukaryota; kingdom Metazoa; phylum Chordata; class Mammalia; order Sirenia; family Dugongidae; genus Dugong; species Dugong dugon. The sequence goes on from CM057462.1 coordinate 163,681,690, forward strand.
ATGTCTATAAGATATTCGAGACTCAGAGGGAAGTAGGTATCCAGAGGGAACGCCTCTGACTTTTGGTGGATGCTGGAGAGCCTAGTATCAGCCAATTGGGGAGATAGGTATTAGACTCAGGTGTTCTCACAGTTGATAATGGAACTATTTCTTGTCAGTTTTCAGTGAGGACTAGTTAGAAGCACCCTGCTGAGGAGTTCTCACTCTTGAGGATGCAAGTGGGTTAGGGGTTATGGTGGGATGTTCCGTGGCCTAACCACGTTCTCATGGATGTTTCTGGCCTCCACGCTGTTTGTGCTTCATATCAAGCCAGTATCTCCAGACTGTATGCAAATGGCCCATGTTGGAGCAGTTTTTTTCTCCATCAGGTTAATCCTTAAAGATTTGGGTTTTGTGCTCTCTGGTTGCCACTTTGCCAGGACTTGTAGACACAAGAGGAAGCCTTAATGGCTCCGGCACTAGTCTGGTTTCATCACAGCTGATTTCACGGTGGCAGGAATGAGTGGCTACACATGGTAGAGATCTGGCAGGCACCAAGATGGAGTGAACCAGGAAGTGTGGCACCCACAGCTGTGTTTCAGGCTTTTTTCCTCCTAGTATAAGATCAAAAATCTTAACTGTAGGCCAGAACATGAAGTTTGTATTTCAGGAATGGAAGTGTGGCTCCCCAAGTCAAATTGGAAATGAAAACCTGGGTTATTGCTCCCCTCTTCTTTTCCTCCTTCGCTCCTTACTTGTGTGTTTGTGGGGGACCTTTTATGAGCACCAGCGCTATGCTAGACATTCCTCAAGATTTGAGTGCACCATTAAGAAAACAACTACAATAAAATTTGACAAATGCTCACATAAGGGAAGTTGAAGGGCTATGGGATCAATCAGCAGGGGCATCCAGTCAAATCCAGGGTGTTCCAGAAGATTTCCAGGAGGAAGGGACCTTCACACTAATATCCAAAGGAGGCATAATGGAGAAGTAAGGAGGCAGAGGAAGAGTGCTTTGTAATCAGTCATTTAGGGAGAAGAGTATTTGAATTTTTGTGAGTAGAAGAGAGGATTTTCTCTTAGAAAGGCACTTCCTCCTTGAAATTCTCAGAGTATGTGTTGTGATGCCATAAATGCTGGCAGAAGAAAGGGGGTTTTCTTATTTCTTCTATGACATGAGTCTTTTCATTCTTTTAGAATGTAATTCTGCTGACCACATAAAGTCCCAGGATTCCCAGCACACACCACACTCAATGACCCCGTCAAATGCTACAGTCCCCAGGTCTTCCACCCCCTCCCATGGCCAGACTACTGCCCCAGATCTCACACCTGCTCAGAAGACTCCAGCCAAAGTGGTGTATGTGTTTTCTACTGAAATGGCCAATAAGTAAGTTGATGGCTGTGTCTTGCTGTTGAGTATGGCTTGGGTGTTTGGAGTCCCAAGTTCTTATTTCCTTTGCAGATTGATCCCTTTTTCACACACTTGTATCATTATCAATTAAAGTTAACGCTACAGAAAGAAGTAAAATAAAATTTAAAAACCTCCCCAGCCCCTCTCCCTAGAGGCAACATCTGATAAGACTTCCTTGGCTTGCCTTCCAGAAATTTTTTGTGCTTACACAAGTATACACGTATACCTTTTTTTAAGCATAGTACACACTTTCCTCCAACCTACTTATTGTTCTTTTTTAAATGGCACGAATAAGACCTGTCCATTTTAGAATAATTAGAAGATACAAATAGCTAAAAAGAAAAAAATCCCTGGGATTCTGACAACAGAGATAACTACTTTGAACATTTTGATATATGTGTTTCTAGTGGGTCAATGGATCAACGTTTTTTAATGAAAAATTTGATTATATCCTACATATGTTTTCTGACTTTTTTTTTTTTTTTTAATATTTTGTGTAAAATTCAAAGTGACTCTTGACAGCCTTAGACTGTTACTAGGTGTTGTGAGATTTCCTGTCCACCGTTCTCCAGTTAGAATTTTGAACTAGGGTTCTCTATAAAACACCCACAGTGGCTTGTTCTGAGGGAGAAGATTGTGGGGGGATTTTTGTTTGTTTTCTGATGCCTGTTTTGAGATTAGCTAATGACCGTCTTTTAATTTTTAATTTCAGAATTTTGAGAGTAAATGATAAAGTCAGACATCAATAAAGAAAACTTGTTTCTCTTAATTTCTCCCCATTCAACGTTTCTGACGGTTCTCTAATATTTCACCTTCCTCCCCTTACAAGTTCGATCTGGGGTTAAATTGCTTTGGAATTATAGTTCATGATATAAAAATAAGTCCTAGTATCTGCTGTCTCTTCTATCTATGCAGAGCTGCAGAAGCTGTATTGAAGGGCCAGGTGGAAACTATTGTTTCTTTCCACATCCAGAACATCTCCAGCAGCAAACCAGAGAGAAGCACAGCCCCTCTGGTATGTATTTTTGGAAATGAAATAATGGTTTAATGGTTCTGTGATAACTGTAAAGGTAGGAGGTGGTAAATTTCATTGATAGGGAGGTAGTCTTGATGGTATGAGCTACATTCTGGGCATTTAACCTAATTATGGTATTGTGTGGTCTTAGGCATCATACTCGAATGCTGATAGATTGATGAATTTCTAGGGGGGAAGAAGATGCAAAGTAAAAGAGTTATACAGATATCATAGGGTTTCTTTCTTGTAACTGTCTCTGAGAAAATCTGATTCAGACCCTGTGTACAGAACAGGCTTTAAAAAACAAACACACACACTTATTGAGTTGGTTGAAGAACAGAAAAAAAGGCAACAACTAAACTACGGTCCTGGAATACATGATAATAATACCATAATTAGAGTTGTGGTAACTTTCAAAATGATTCTTATCTATTTCTGAGTGAGAGGACCATTGAATGCTTTTAATGGCTTGATTATTTCCAAAATTATTAAATACATTAGTCTGTTTACTATCTGGGACTTAGACACCAACTATAAATTACATTAGAAAAAGTATGCAGCGGTGGTTTTAATATACGTAGTTTACCAGATTAAACCAGAAGATGTTTCTTGAGTGTCTAGTATTGTCTAGGCACCCACTGAATGCTCTGGGGGTGCTAAGAGACTCAAGACATGGCCCCTGCTTTCATGGAGCTTAAAATCTAGTACTTGGAATGCGTCTTAAACACAGGAAAAGTTAAGTGACTATAAATGACCAAAGTAACAATTCCAGATAAAAATAGATGATGTCTGTTTTGTGTATGAAAAAAGTGTCCATTTCTGTTGACAAAGCAGAGCTTGGGCTTTCCTAGACTTAAGAATTGCACATTCCTCATGCCTTTCCGTTACTCAGGGGCTGTTGTTGTTGGTCGTTGCCATTGAGTCAGCTCCGACTCATGGTGACCCCATGAACAGAGCATTGCTGGGTCCTGTGCCGTCTTCATGATTGTTGGTATGCTCTAGGCCATTGTTTCAGCAACTGTGTATCTGAGTGCCTTCCAACCTAGGGGGCTCATTTTCTAGCACTGTAAACCTCGTTGCTGTCAAGTTGATTCCGATTCTTAATGACCTTCTAGGACAGAGTAGAACTGCCCCATAGGGTTTCCAAGGAGCAGCTGGTGGATTCAAACTGCTGACCTTTTGGTTAGTGGCCGTAGCTCTAAACCACTGCACCACGAGGATTGCTCCAGCACTATATCAGACAGAATTCTGTTGTGATCCATAGGGTTTTCATTGGCTAATTTTTGGAAGTAGATCTCCAGGGCTTTCTTCCTAGTCTTTTTTAGTCTGGAAGCTCCAGTAAAACCTGTCCACCATGGATGACCCTGCTGGTATTTGAAATACTGGTGGTCTAACTTCAGCATCATATCAACATGCAAGCAACCACAGTACAACAAACTGACATGCAGGTGGTGGACTCTAGAGGATGAATATAAATATTATATTTAAATGTGTATTGAGCTGGACTGCACAGTATGCGTGAAACTTGAACCAACATTTTATTGACTTAGTGACAGTCCTTATACAGTTGTTACTTCTACCTTCTCATGTACTAAACTGAAATCAGAAAAGGAGTTAAGGAGGAAATTGTAACTAATCAAATATCCATGGATCCAAATTCAAAATAAAGGTGGTACTAAACTGTTTCTTTTGTCCTGGTTACCTTATGTTAAATCAATGCCTACCCCCTAAACAAACAAAACCCAGCCATCAAAACCAAAATTAAAATGGCAATAAAAGGAAAATTAAGGTGACCTCCACATTCCAGTTAAGGAGTCACAGACATGGAGTCCACTTTTGACCATCCAGGGTCATAATGAATCCAGCCAGTCTTTCCTACACAAATCTATATCTACAGACATATGTGTATAGATACCTTCAAGTGAAACATTTGCACATGTAGTCACAGGATGTAAACACTCAAAGATGTAGCTTTGTGTATATAAGACACAAACTTCATGTACAGAGATATGCATAATGATTTGTGTGCAGATCTGTACACAGCTAAATATTCCAGAGAGTATGTAACGGGAAGTAAGTAAGATGCTTCAAACCCAAAAACCAAACCCGTTGCCATCGAGTCGATTCTGACTCATGGCAGCCCCATGTGTGTTGGAGTAGAACTGCACTCCATAGGCTATTCAAGGCTGTGACCTTTCAGAAGTACATCACCAGGCCTTTCTTCCGAGGTGCCTTTGGGTGGGTTCAAACTACCTGTCTTTTGGTTAGGGTAAATAGTCAAGCACTTAACTGTTTGCACCACCAAGGGACTCTTTATAGGTGACTTAGGGGTTTGGAAATACAGGCTGGATTAAGTGAACAAGTAAGAGCAAATGAACATCTAAAAGCGTTCACAGGGGTCTCTGGAGGCTGGTGAAAGATCTCTTTGGCAATTTGTAGATCTGACTCTTCTTTCTTTTTTTAATCATTTTTTATCGTGTTTTCGCTGAAAGTTTACATAGCAAATTAGGTTCCCATTTGACAATTTCTACACAAGTTGTTCAGTGACATTAGTTACATTAGTTACATTGCGTTCTGGTTGTTCTGTTTCCAGTACTCTAGTTTCCCACACACCCCCCACCTTGTCTTCTTCTCTTTGCTTTAGAGTAATTGTTGACCTTTTGGTCTCATATGGATGGTTTTTTAATAGAGCCCTGTACTCATGGGTAATATCCTTTATTTTGCATGCCAGTCTGTTATTTTGCGACTTGACTTTTCTTCTTCATCACCCCCTTAAGTCCCAGCAGTGTTAAAGTTTAGACCCAGATCATATACATTGCCCCTCTAAACACTAACAGTGTCCATGTCACCTGTTGTGGGTGAGTGTGCTTTTACCCAGGATCTACTTTAGCATTGGTACTTAATAAGTAATAATAAGGCAATCATCCAGCCTGTAAGAAGGGCAGTCTGTTGTCTATTGGAAAGAATAGATCAAGAGACACCACGAGCTAGATAGCCTCAGATTTCTCCACAGATGTTTCCTGCCTACAGATTGTCTTACTACAGTTAATATACAAATTCTTACCAAATATGGAATCACTGATCACAAACTGAAAACAGAAACTAGAGATATCAGGCCCCCTGGAAACTCAAGGAGAGAAGTACTTGGTAGTCACCTTGCCAGAGGAGAAGTTGAAATGGAGCAGCCTTGCCCACTGCCTCTAGCATGTAGAGTACGACACTGTAAGCGACGTGTGCTTTTTCTTTCAGCTGGAAATATCAGACCATTTGACTGACAATGTGAAATCAACATACCTGGTTGTAGCTTTCAGGGAAAAGAAAAAGGTATTAGGAACAGCCTCCCACGTACCAAGAAAGTAATCTCTCCCTGAATCAGAAACACATAGTAGACATGTGGTATCAAACCTATTCCTCAAAATAGATACTCAAATGTATTCACTTTGGCAGAGTGGGTCTCCCCTGGCATGCTTATAAAGTTATTGAAACCTAATCTTCAGCAAGGGAAAGAGGATGCCATTTGACAGAAAAGTTAAGGAAAAAAACAAAACAAAAGGTCTCCATGTCCACAGTGAGGTTGTACGCAAGCAGTGTCTACAGCAAGTGTCCGTGTAGATTTATGTGCTTTATGTGCCTGGGACAGATCCTTTATAACGTTATCTTGCTCATTTAATTGCCTTTCTTTTCAATTTACCAATGGTTTTTAAAATCTTGTTTATCTCCAGAACACACAGATATCTGCCCTTCGGAATGATCCGAAACCTCTCCCACAGCAGCCCCCGGCTCCAGTCAGCCAGGACCAGAATTCTTCCCAGAATTCCAGACTGCAGCCAACTCCACCCATTCCAGCACCAGCACCCAAGCCTGCCGTACCCCCACGCCCCCTGGACCAAGACAGTCCTGGGGTAGAAAACAAACTAATTCCTTCTGTAGGCAGCCCTGCCAGCTCCACTCCACTGCCCCCAGATGGTACTGGGCCAAACTCAACGCCCAACAACCGAGCGGTGACCCCTGTCTCCCAGGGGAGCAATAGCTCTTCAGCAGATCCCAAAGCCCCCCCACCTCCACCAGTGTCCAGTGCTGAGCCCCCAGCGCTGGGAGAGAACCCTGATGGACTATCTCAGGAGCAGCTGGAGCACCGGGAGCGCTCCTTACAAACTCTCAGAGATATCCAGCGTATGCTTTTCCCTGATGAGAAAGAGTTCGCAGGAGGACAAAGTGGGGGGCCCCAGCAGAACACTGGGGTATTAGATGGACCTCAGAAGAAGCCAGAAGGGCCGATACAGGCCATGATGGCTCAATCCCAAAGCCTAGGTAAGGGACCTGGGCCCCGGACAGATATGGGAGCTCCATTTGGCCCTCAGGGGCATAGAGATGTGCCCTTTTCTCCAGATGAAATGGTTCCACCTTCCATGGACTCCCAGTCTGGGCCCATAGGACCTGACCACCTGGACCATATGACTCCTGAGCAGATAGCTTGGCTGAAACTGCAGCAGGAGTTTTATGAAGAGAAGCGGAGGAAGCAGGAACAAGTGGTGGTACAGCAGTGCTCCCTACAGGATATGATGGTCCATCAGCATGGACCTCGGGGAGTGGTCCGAGGGCCTCCCCCTCCGTACCAGATGACCCCTAGTGAAGGCTGGGGCCCTGGGGGTGCAGAGCCATTTTCTGATGGTATCAACATGTCACATTCTCTGCCCCCAAGGGGCATGGCCCCCCACCCCAACATGCCAGGGAGCCAGATGCGCCTCCCTGGATTTGCAGGAATGATAAGCTCTGAAATGGAGGGGCCAAACGTCCCCAACCCGGCTTCTAGACCAGGTCTTTCTGGAGTTAGTTGGCCAGACGATGTGCCAAAAATCCCAGATGGTCGAAACTTTCCTCCTGGCCAGGGCATCTTCAGTGGTCCTGGCCGAGGGGAACGCTTCCCAAACCCCCAAGGATTGTCTGAAGAGATATTTCAACAGCAGCTGGCAGAGAAACAGCTGGGTCTCCCCACTGGGATGAGTATGGAAGGCATTAGGCCCAGCATGGAGATAAATAGGATGATCCCAGGTTCTCAGCGACATATGGAGCCTGGGAATAATCCCATTTTTCCTCGAATACCAGTTGAGGGCCCTCTGAGTCCTTCCCGGGGTGACTTTCCAAAAGGAATGCCCCCACAGATGGGCTCTGGTCGGGAACTTGAGTTTGGGATGGTTCCTAGTGGCATGAAGGGGGATGTCAGTCTAAACGTCAGCATGGGATCCAACTCTCAGATGATACCTCAGAAGATGAGAGAGGCTGGGGCAGGTCCTGAGGAGATGATGAAATTACGCCCAGGTGGTTCAGAGATGCTGCCTGCTCAACAGAAGATGGTGCCCCTGCCATTTGGGGAGCACCCTCAGCAAGAGTACGGCATGGGCCCTAGGCCGTTTCTTCCAGTGTCTCAGGGTCCAGGCAGCAACAGTGGCTTGCGAAATCTCAGAGAACCAATTGGGCCCGACCAAAGGACTAACAGCCGGCTCAGTCATATGCCACCACTACCTCTCAACCCTTCTAATAACCCCACAAGCCTCAACACAGTTCCTCCAGTTCAGCGCGGCCTGGGCCGGAAGCCCTTGGATATAGCTGTGGCAGGCAGCCAGGTGCATTCCCCAGGCATTAATCCTTTGAAGTCTCCCACGATGCGCCAAGTCCAGTCACCAATGCTGGGCTCGCCCTCTGGGAACCTCAAGTCCCCCCAGACTCCATCGCAGCTGGCAGGCATGCTGGCGGGCCCAGCTGCTGCTGCTTCCATTAAGTCCCCCCCTGTCTTGGGGTCTGCTGCTGCTTCGCCTGTTCACCTCAAGTCACCATCACTTCCTGCCCCATCGCCTGGATGGACCTCCTCTCCAAAACCTCCTCTGCAGAGTCCCGGGATCCCTCCAAACCACAAAGCACCCCTCACCATGGCCTCCCCAGCCGTGCTGGGAAGTGTAGAGTCAGGTCAGTATGCTCTTTCACCCTCACACTTGCACCTTGTAGCTGAAGATGGCTACAGCCTGATTTACTCACTTTAAGAAGACTGGTGTCCTAACTTGATTGGGCAGCGAGAAAAGGCAGCCTTTGCCAAGACGGACATATTTGTGGCAAGGTGCATAGTCAGTACTTCTGTCGCGTTGTGAACAAGTGTCCAGTCCTTCGCAAAGATGCACGGGCTCTTCTTCCAGGATATGTATGTCAGATGGGGCCGTTGAAAGGAGGAGGGAAAATGGGAAATGCATGTCAGCTCACAGAGTAATTTACATTTTCAGAAAGAACACATGTTGGTGAAATAATAAAATGTCTTACAGTGGAGAAACGTGGCTTCTTTTAAATACTAGGCCCACTCACTTCAAGGAGCTGCCCTTGTGTCAAGAGATTGAGTATAATCTTAAGCAGAGACGGGGAAGGCTGCAGAGAGACTTGATTATTTCTCATAAATGCATGTGGACCATTAGAAACAAGTTACCAAAACCTTCTCCTTGGTAGACTGCTATTCTCATAGATCAGCTACAGATGATTAGCATGTTCTTCCTAGGAGAGGCCCTTGCTGATGATGGTAGTTTTGTGAATGGGACCGGAGGTGGTCAGTGGAAGATGATCACTGAGGTGTAAATACTAGGTCTGTGCCGTCTCCAACCTGCTGAAGGCTAGAATCAGAATAAGATAGTCAATTTATCCTGCCAAGCTAAAGTGTCTCTCGCTGTTGGGTAGCAGTTCATTGAAGCAGTACAGTGGAGCAACCCCCTCAGACCTTTTTAGTTCAAACATCTTGGTTGTGGGAATTAACCAAGAGCACCTACAGGGTGATGTGGTTAGTACCTGGGGTCGGACCGCTAGCCTGGCTGCATGGCATACTAATACCTAAGTCAGATTCTAAATGATGATTGGCAAGGGAGAAAGAGCTGCTTCATTCACATTCTTTTCAGTGAAATAGCTGCCCGTAAGCCATTTCTTTCCCCAGCTTGGACTAATATTTCTAATGCATTCTTTGTGTGTTTGTCTTCACATCTGCTGATGCTTCACCTCCGTGTCACACTGCCATCTCCCTCTGCACACACACAGAGCTTGACTAGAAGATTGATGATTCCTCTTCTGGGTCTAATAATACTGTCCTGTTCATCTGTCTCATTCCTGGCTTTGCTATTTCATAATGATAGGGCCCAATAGCCTTCAAGAGGAATCTAATTCCCTGCCCATTTTTGTTTTATTTTGCTTTCTTCTCCTAGGTGGCCCCCCACCTCCTGCAGCCAGCCAGTCTGCCTCTGTGAATATTCCTGGAAGTCTTCCCTCTAGCACACCCTACACCATGCCTCCAGAGCCGACCCTTTCCCAGAACCCCCTCTCTATTATGATGTCTCGAATGTCCAAGTTTGCAATGCCCAGCTCTACCCCCTTATACCATGATGCCATCAAGACTGTGGCCAGCTCAGATGATGACTCCCCTCCAGCTCGTTCTCCCAACTTGCCATCAATGAATAATATGCCAGGTAAGAAATCAGGAAGATGGGCTATTGAGCCAGCACTAGACAAGAGAGTAACCCCTTAAAGTATGCTCTTGATTGCTGTAGACCTAAATCTCATTCCGCTCCAGCCAGGGAAGTTCAACAAGTTGAAGTATCATCCAAATGTACCATCTCTGTTAGTTTCAGTAGAATTAGTGTCTTGACTAGAGCAAGATAACAAGATAACAGTTTTTTTATTAGCTTGATTTGGTATTTCTTTAGAAGAAAGCAGGTTTCCTTATAGTTCTCATGCTTCTGTGTACCTGCATGGATTTTTTTTTTTTTTTTTTTTTTTTGGTCTACCGGGAGCAATACTGGAAGCACTTTCTTCGAACATGCTGATGGGAGTGTTTTGAGTACTGAAGTATTTTCCTGGAAGGACAGCCTCAAGCCACATGCAGCTGTAGGCCTTCAGACAGTGGAAAGTCCTTATATCCTAGAGAGGCACTTTCTTTACTACTAGGGGGTTGATAAAAGTTCTCCTTTCCCTACTCGTTCTGTACCCTTTTACTTCAAATCTGCCCCAAATCTCACAAACAGGAGATGATCTGGGATGGTAAAGGTAATTGATCAGCAAAGAGACCATGCATGACTTTTCAGCCATGGGTTTCTGGTTCCAACTTTATTCTGATTATTAAGAATGCTATTTATTTATCAGTAATCCTAATTAATCAGGTTAGGACATGCTTCTTGGAGCACAAGCACCATCCATCCCTACCATAAAAACCAAAATCGTTGCTGTCGATTCGATTCCGACTCATAGCGACCTTACAGGACAGAGTAGAACTGCCCCATAGGGTTTCCAAGGAGCGGCTGGTGGATTCGAACTGCTGACCTTTTGGTTAGCAGCTATAGCTCTTAACCACTACGCCACCAGGGTTCCATGATAATCAGTAAGACAACCACCAAATATTAAAATGTGCCAAAGATAGTAGTATAATCCGTGTGCTTTCCTTTTCCATTAAAAGTTATTTCTTTAACATTTCATGCAACCTAGAGTTTCAAATGCTCTTGCTATAGGGCGTACAAAATGATCATACCACGTGTCAATTGATAAAAAGCCCATGGTTTTCCTGTTATTTTTTCTAATTCTTGCAATTGTGGAACTGATGGATTTTCTTTCTTTACAAAGGACCATACTTAAGTCATTCAGACAAATTGTTGTCTTCTATATTAAGTGTCTCCAGTGAAGACCACTGTACTTGTTTGTATATTAACTTGTGAATTTTCACACAGGAGAGTTTCTCTCTAGCTATCTTCTACATACTCCTGTATTATACAACTTATAATAATATATGGTCATGTAGAGCTGTTGATTGTTTCCCCAAATGTACTGTAATCTTTCTGAGGGCAGGGACTGTTATGTTTTCTCAGCATAGTAGCATACACATTAGATGCACAGTGATATTTTGTTAAATTTTTTTAATAGTTCTTTTCACGTTGCTTTTGCTTGATTCCTTTGATATCTTTATTTTTCTAGGAATGGGCATTAATACACAGAATCCTCGAATTTCAGGTCCAAACCCCGTGGTTCCGATGCCAACCCTTAGCCCAATGGGAATGACCCAGCCACTCTCTCACTCCAATCAGATGCCCTCTCCGAATGCCATGGGACCCAACATACCTCCTCATGGGGTCCCAATGGGGCCTGGCTTGATGTCACACAATCCTATGATGGGACATGGGTCCCAGGAGCCTCCAATGGTACCTCAAGGACGAATAGGTTTTCCCCAGGGCTTCCCTCCAGTACAGTCTCCTCCACAGCAGGTTCCATTCCCTCACAATGGCCCCAGTGCGGGGCAGGGCAACTTCCCAGGAGGCATGGGTTTCCCAGGCGAAGGTCCGCTTGGCCGCCCCAGCAACCTGCCCCAAAATTCAGCAGATGCAGCACTTTGCAAGCCTGGAGGCCCAGGGGGTCCTGACTCCTTCACTGTCCTGGGGAACAGTATGCCTTCGGTGTTTACAGACCCAGATCTTCAGGAGGTCATCCGACCTGGAGCCACCGGAATCCCTGAGTTTGATCTGTCCCGCATTATTCCATCAGAGAAACCCAGCCAGACACTGCAATATTTCCCTCGCGGGGAAGTCCCAGGCCGTAAACAACCCCAGGGTCCTGGACCTGGGTTTTCACACATGCAGGGGATGATGGGCGAGCAAGGCCCCAGAATAGGACTAGCATTACCTGGCATGGGAGGTCCAGGGCCAGTGGGAACTCCGGACATACCTCTGGGTACGGCTCCATCCATGCCAGGTCACAGCCCACTGAGACCACCGGCCTTTCTCCAGCAAGGCATGATGGGACCCCACCACCGGATGATGTCACCAGCACAATCAGCAATGCCTGGCCAGCCCACCCTGATGAGCAATCCAGCTGCTGCCGTGGGCATGATTCCTGGCAAGGATCGGGGCCCTGCCGGGCTCTACACCCACCCAGGGCCAGTGGGCTCTCCAGGCATGATGATGTCCATGCAAGGCATGATGGGACCCCAACAGAACATCATGATCCCCCCACAGATGAGGCCCCGGGGCATGGCTGCTGATGTGGGCATGGGTGGATTTAGCCAAGGACCCGGCAACCCAGGAAACATGATGTTTTAAGCTGCTAAGATTGGATGTGCCGATGCTTGTCAAGATGAGATTCCAGGTCCTGAGAGCTGCTTTGAGGGAGTTCCAGGAGTACTATTGGTCATGCAATAGGAGAACAGAGACCTGAGGGCTGCTTTGGGGGAGGGGGGAACGCGAGAATGTATGGATTTACCTGAAAACAAATTATTCATTTAATCAACAGGTGTGGTTTTTTTTAAGATTTATTTTTTAAAAATTATTTTTGTGGACTTGGGTATCCCATGATGGCACCTACTTTTGGAAATTTGTAGCCGTGCGTTGAGAATTGCCATCGGTCATGTGTTGCACCGTTCTCTGTATGTTTACGTGGTTCGGACTGGCTTCTCCCAGGGTTCTTTTTCTGTTTTCGTTTTTTGATTTGGGCTTTGTTTTTTTGTGTACTGTACTATATTATGAAAGGGATTTTAGCAGAGACTTTAGTCTTTGGGGCAAGAGGAGAAAGGAATGCTGGGCTGTTTACTTTAGGTGGAGAATCCATCTTCAGACCTTCGGACTATTTTCTTTCCACTTCAGTGTATAGAAAAACCAAACCACAACCTCAGAGCAGAGTATTAATGAAAAGCACAAAAAAAGGAATTAAGTTCAGCGAGGGGTGGGGGGAGGGGGATTTTTTTTTTTTTTTTTTAATAATGATGCTTAGGAGATTTGTTTTTCAGTTCAAGTGCTCTTTAGCACTGTCTGTCTCTCCAATATACAAACCAACCTCTACATTTTTCTCTCGTTTTCCCTCTCTCATCCTTCCCCATCTCCTCAGTTAAGTGTGTTTCCTTCCCTGTGCCCCCCACCGCTGACCCCTGCTTCCCTTCTCTCTCTTTCCCTTTGGCAGCTGCAATACATGGTGTTATTTTGGGGAAATAAAATCTAGTAAAGCCTCACCTTCCCTGCCGAGCATCCACCTGGTTTTCGGAGGGAAAGGCCTGTTCTTGGGGTGCTCTATGGTCTTTTTTTCGTCTTAGTCATTTTCTTCACCAACATACCTTCCCTGCCTCCTTGTTTTCTGTTCTCCTTTTATTAGGAGTTCCCAAGTGAATTTTATTAATGTGGGAGTGGAACAGACGCTAAAAGCTATCCAGGATTTTGTTTTTTAATTTTGTGGTTCCTTCCCTTTCCTCACCCTCCCATGCGTAAAACGTTCTGTGTAACCTCCATTAAATTTGGTACAAAACCACTCACCAGAGCTGTGGTGTCAGAAAAATAAAATATATTGTTTCTTACAAAATCGAACTGCCTTTTTTGTTCATTTGGATTCTTTAAGTATTGGGCATATTGGCTGTCTTGTGACCCAAAGGCATAGATCTGTGTATGGACATTTATCATTAGGGTGACGATTGTTCTTGTTGGATGCTGTTGAGTCGGTTCTGACTCATAGCGACCCTTTGTACAAGCACTGCCTGGTGCTGCGCCATCCTCACAATTGTTGTTAGGCTTGAGGCCATTGTTGCAGCCACTGTGTCAGTCCATCTCCTTGAGGGTCTTCCTCTTTGCTGACCGTCTGCCAACCATGATGTTCTTCTCCAGGGACTGGTCCCTCCTGATAACATCTCTGAAGTATGTGAGACGAAGTCTCACCATCCTCCCTTCTAAGGAGCATTTGAAGGATGGAGATTAAACCCGTTGCCATGGAGTCAATTTTGAGTCATAGCAACCTTATAGGACAGAGCAGAACTGCCCCATAGGGTTTCCAAGGAGCGGCGGGTGGATTTGAATTGCCGACCTTTCGGTTAGCAACCCACCTCTTAACAAATGCACCACCAAGGTTCCATATGAAAGTACCTTCTTAGGTGAAGTATATTCCTTGCTGTTGAGAGATAACTACTTGCGTAGGTTTATCCTGTACTATGCTCCTTAGAAGCGAGGATGGCGAGACTTCATATCCCATACTTTGGGCATGTTATCAGGAGGGACCAGTCCCTGGGGAAGGACATTGTGCTTGGTAAAGTTGAGGGTCAGCAAAAAAGAGGAAGACCCTCAATGAGATGGGGACACAGTGGCTACAACAATGGGCACAAACACAGCAACAATTGTGAGGATGGCGCAGGACTGGGCAGTATTTCATTCTGTTGTATGTAGGGTCCCTATGAGTTGGAATTGACCCAATGGCACCTAACAACAATTCTGAACTCAGGAAATCCAAGAGCAAGCCTGGTCCCCATTGCTGAATTTTACCTTTGGGACAATTGTCTTTATTAAGAATTTTTGCAAAGGCCAATTTAATGGTATATAGAATTAAGGAGGTCAAAGTATATTTTTAGTCATTTGAGTAAGCTATGAAGTAGCTTTTTTTTTTTTTTTTAAGGTAAAATAACCACTACTTGCAAATGGTGGGTTTCATGGTCCCTTCTGCCTTCCCTCCTCACTGCCTGCCTGCTCTTCCCTCAGCCAACCCTGCTCCGTCCGTGTGCACAGCTGATTTCATGCTTTCATTGTATACCCTCCAAGGTATGTGTCTAAGGAACTAACAGTTTTGTTTCTGTGCAGTTAAATTTGTTGTGATGTGTGTGTTTCTTTGAGCCGCTTAGGTGTTTTTAGCTTAGCGAGTGGGCGTCTGGGTTGTGTTTGTTCTTAGGTGAGAGAATCTGAGCGAGGAGCAGCAGCTGCAGAGTTGTCTGCAGACAAACTTTGACAAATTGGGCTCTGCTGATGTTTCACAGTCTGAGTTTTACCTGCGAATGTTTCTCTGAATTGTTTTTGAGAGGCGTTTGGTTTTCTCTTCCACCTTCAGCAGCAGCTGTCTTATCAGTAACATAAGAGCCCCAGACAACAAAAAATGTGGAGATGAATATTTGGGTACCGACTCTGCTTGTTACGTCCACATGTTGGTATCTTGCTAATTTTTGAACCACTCTATGAAGGAGGTGGTAAGCGTCTCATTTATAGAGAAGACTGAGCTCACTAGTTTAAGAATTCACATACATCTATTCAGATGTTCCTGGGTGATGACCATTTTATGTTGTGGAGAAATTAGTAAAACGAGGATTCTGTGTCAAGAGTTTAGCCACTTTCCCAGCTTCTCTGAATTTGAAGTACACAGAGGTGAATAGAGAAACAGCCAAGCCTGGAGAGGGGAGATGAGAGCCCTGAGGAAAGTTGGGGCCTGGCATTTGTCCACTGCTCTGGCTTCTGGGGCAGCCCCACACCCTGCTGCCGCTAATAGTGTTGTGATCATTGCTGGGTGTGTGTGGTCCCTTTTGCTACTTTCCCAGATAGGGAGCCCAGGCAAAGAAAGGAACACAAAGCAGTACCTGTTTAGAGGGCTAGCCCCAGCTGAGGGGACCTGTGAGGAGGCAGCAACAGCCCGCTTGGCGAGGAGGCTGGGGATGTGGCTCACTTCTCCCATGGCCCCCTGCTGGAAACTTACAGCATAGTGAATTCAGCTTTCCCATTTCTCTCAAACTAGTTGAGTTTTGAGGCCCTGATGGTACAGTGGTTAAGCATTTTGCTGCTAACCAAAAGGTCGGCACTTCAAATCCACCAGCCACTCCTTGGAAACTCTATGGAGCAGTTCTACTCTGTCATATAGGGTCACTATGAATAGGAATTGACTCAAGGGCAACGGGTTTGGTTTTGGTTGAGTTTTGGAGCCCTGGTGGTGCAGTGGTCAAAGCAAGCAGCTGCCAACTGAAAGGTTGGTGGTTTGACCACCAGCAGCTCTGTGGGAGAAAGATGTGGCAGTCTGCTTCATTAGAGATTTGTAGCCTTGGAAACCCTATGGGGTCACTATGAGTCAGAATCAATCGACTCAATGACAGTGGTTTGGGATGGCAAAGTGGTTAAGCAGCTTCACTGTTAACCAAAAGGTCAGTGGTTCAAACTTGATGCTCCACAGGAGGAAGGACTAGTGATCTGCTCTCATGAAGATTAGAGACTAGGAAACCCTATGGGGCAGTTCTACTCTTTTGTCTAGGGTTAGTAAGTCGGAACTGACTCAACATAGCAAGTTGAGCTTTGAAAAGACCCTTCATAAATCTGCATTTCCTTACCTTATCAGCATATGCCAATGACATTTTATCACAATGATCTCTGAAAAACTAAGTTTATTTGAGTTTAAATGTAATGATTCCTAATTTACTAAGGTTTTCATGCAATAAAATCACATATTGAGGGACTGGATGCTATTGCATGGAGAACTGATGATGCAAGATTTAAAAAAAACAAAGAGTGATCAAGATGTTTCATATTAACATAATCCTGTGAACCAGCCAGTTTCTCCCCACATTTTGGGATTGAATGAAGGAAGTACAATAATGACTTATTACTTCATTCAAGGGTAAGTGGAGAGGTGTGTGTGATAGCATCATTTCTTAAAGACTAACAAGGAGTATAGGATTAAGTTTGGTGGTTCAAACCCACCCGGCAGCTCCCCGGAAGAAAAGCCTGGTGATCTGCTTCCGTAAAGATTACAGCCAAGAAAACCCTATGGAGCAGTTCTAGTATGTAACACGAGAAGTTGCTTTGAGTTGGGAGATGACTTGACTTAACAACAACAACAAGGAGTATGTTGTGTTTTCCCCAAAACAATGTAAAATAAAATACTTTTTAAAAGAACTTACAAATGGAAAAAAAAAAACAATTGTAGGGATCCTATGAAGGGATACAGACACATGTACAGGAAAGGTGTGCATCACAGTTGTATCTTTTCACCATACCTATTCAATCTGTATGCTGAGCAAATAATCCGAGAAGCTGGATTATATGAAGAAGAACGGGACATCAAGATTGGAGGAAGATGTGTTAACAACCTGCAATATGCAGATGACACAACCCTGCTTGCTAAAAGTGAAGAGGACTTGAGGCACTTACTGACAGAGAGATTAAAGACCCCAGCCTTCAGTATGGATTACACCGTCAGCATAAAGAAAACAAGAATCCTCACAACTGGACCAATAAGCAACATCATGATAAATGGAGAAGAGATTGAAGTTATCAAGGATTTCATTTTACTTGGATCCACAATCAACACCCATGGAAGCAGCAGTCAAGAAATCAAACGCATTGCCTTGGGTAAATCTGCTGCAGGAGACCTCTCAAGTGTTAAAAAGCAAAGATGTCACCTTGAAGACTAAAGTGTGCCTGGCCCAAGCCATGATATTTTCCGTCGCTTCATGTGCATGCAAAAGCTGGACGATGAATAAGGAAGACCAAAGAAGAATTGACGCCTTTGAATTACGGTGTTGGCGAAGAATATTGAATATACCATGGACTGCCAGAAGAAGGAACAAATCTGTCTTGGAAGAAGTACAGGCAGGGTGCTTCTTAGAAGCAAGGATGGCAAGACTACATCTTACGTACGTTGGACATGTTATCAGGAGGGATCAGTCCCTGGAGAAGGACATCATGCTTTACCGGTAGAGTGGAGGGTGAGAGAAAAAGAAGAAGACCCTTAACGAGATGGACTGACTTAGTGGCTGTAACAGTGGGCTCAAGCATAACGATTGTGAGGATGGTGCAGAACCGGGCAGTGTTTCATTCTGTTGTACGTAGGGTTACTATGAGTGAGAACTGACTTGAGGGTACCTAACAACAACAACATAACTATGAAGGGCTTAGCATGAGAAAATAACAGAATTTTTTAAACAATTTTACGTATTTTAAAGCTACTCTTTAAAAAACTGATCAAGAATTTCTCCCAGCCTCTCCACTCTCCTAGACCTCTTAATGTGGTAATCATGATGCAACTGCTATCATCACGGCCAGCTTCACAGGCATATGACCTAATGCACAGGTCCCGGGCTTGGCTTAATGCTCTGCTGCTGCTGTTTGAAATTCTTAATAGTTTTTGAACAGAGGCCTTGCATTTTCATTTTGCACTGAGCCCCACAAATTACATAGGCTGGTCCTGGCTACTGTGAACAGCAGACATCACAGCAGCTCCACGGTGGTGCTGGGATCCTGGTCTCCATTCTTTTCTCCTTACCAGCAGCGGAGGGTGCCCCCAGGCAGTGTGGCTGCTGTGTTTCCTTTAAACTGTCTACACTTTAGTCATTTCCTTTTACTTCTCTGAGTGCTTTTAAAGTGCTGAGAGGAGAAGGAAGCTGTATTTAACCAAAAACCAAACCAGTTGCTGACTCTGACTCCAACTCATGGCGACCTCATGTGTCAGAGTAGAACTGTGCTCCATAGGGTTTTCAGTGGCTGATTCCTCCAAAGTAGATCGCCATTCCTTTCTTCTGAGGTGCATCTAATGCAGCTGAGCATGTTCTGTTAGGACCACTGAGGGACTCATTTATTCAGCAAACATTTATAGAGCACCTACTGTCTGCCAAGAACTGTACTAAGACTGGGAGGAGGAAATATATGGGCAGATTGATCATTATGGTAGTGTGGTAGCTGCTATAGTGGAGGTGCAGACAGGGTGCATGCAATAGGCCAGAGAAGAAGGTTCAGTGAGGCCTCAGAGGAAAGCTGAGTTTCAAACTGACTCTAGAAGGAAAGAGCATTTCCTGAGTGGAGGGTGGTGGGTGGGCATTTAAGAAGAGGAAGTGGGACCAGCACAGGCCTGCCGTTGAACCGGAATACCCTCTCTGAGGGACAATTAGTTGGATGTGGCTGGAGTATAGAGTTTAAGAAAGGTGGGTGGTGGTAAGAAATGAGCATAGAGGGAGGGCTTGCTCATGGGAAACCTCCCACTAAAGGATTTTTAACTTCAGAGTTTTAAGCAAGGGAATCAGGTGATCCGATTGGCCTCAGAAAGATTACTATGCTGGGGTGTGGAAGATAGGCTAGGGGTGGTACGAGAGCTACAGGAAGATCACTTGCAAAAACTTACCACTTATTCTACAAAAGCCTTAGACTCATCTCTTTTGCTTTAAAAAACATCAAATTATGTCATCTTTGCCATGCTGTTTAAACAACTTGAGCTGTACTGTCACTTTATTTTCTGTAACCCAGACCTGTAATTTTAAAAAAATCACAACCGTTATGTTTAAGAAAAGTCATAGCACCTTAATTTGATGGTAAAATTTTAATGACAAATTTAAAGCAAATCATTTACAAAGCACAAAAACCAGTTTGTGGCCGAACATTTAACTCTGGCCCGGGGCGGGGGTGGGGTGGGGTGGTAAATAATAAAGAGGTTAAAAGGAACGTATGTGATGAGGATTGTAATAAAAATTGTCACTTTCTTTTTAATATGGCTCCTCATCTGGGTTACTGGTAAACAGATGTCATCTGTTTTCTGCCTATAAGTGACCACCCTTCAGCTGTTAACTTTCTGACTCAGTGCTTAACTGTGCTTGGCAACCAGTACTGCTAGAGGTAGAAGGTGAGCATGTGATCATAGAAAGAGAAGATTCAGAAATGATTTCCTCACACATATTTAAAGCAATTACTTCACCAAACACACACACACGTATATATATACACACAAACAAGCTTTCCTTGCAAAATACCCCCGCAGACCTTCAAGCAATTATGAGGGACCCAGAGGTTCCAAAGGGTCCCTTGGTGGCGCAAACAGTTAAGTGCTGGGCTACTACTAACTGAAAGGTTGGCGATTCAAATCCACCCAGAGGCACCTTGGAACAAAGACCTGGAGATCAACTTTCAGAAGATCACAACTGTTGCAAATCCTGCGGAGTTCAGTTCTACTCTGAAACACATGGGTTCACCATGAGTCAGAATGAACTCCATGGCAGCTGGTAAATGGCAAATGGGGTTCCAAAGACAAGGTTAAAGAAATCCACTCTAGGAAAGTGCTGGTCTTGGCTGTGGCTGGGGACTGGGTTGATGTGTGACTCTGGGAGGTTTGGTTCCTCATACCTTACACCTTTCCCCTAGGGTGGCATCCCCTTCCACTGAGCTCCTGAGACCAAGCAGTCCTCCCATCATCTCAAAGAAAGCACTTAGGAAGTAGCCCTCTGCCCATAGCTCAGTGCTAGCCACCTATCCTCTTCCTTTTTCCAGAGGCTAGATTGAGCCTCAAGGGCAGAATCAGCTTACCAATTTTAATGGTAGTTGGTGTCCAATTAATTAGTGTTGAGGGTGAGTTTAAGGGTGTCAAGATTTTTTTTTTCCCCCACAGCCAAGGTTCTTTCTGTTAAACAGTCCTAGAGTCTGTGTTTATTTTTCATCTTCATTCAGATTCCCGGAGCTTTCGCTTTCCGCACTTCCCACACAGCAAGCCCGTAGCTACCCCTGAGCTTCTTTCCCTGGAGACTCCTATCCATCCTCATGAACCAATCTGTGATCTAAGCACTCACTTTCAGCTGTGCTGTGAGTGCTCTGGAGTGCTGGCTCTTGGCTGCTTGGCTCTCAGCGCCCAATGCAGTCAGGGGCTGGGCCCAGCACAGCTAGAGGCTGAGTCATCACCGTTATGTTCAGTCAAAGTGCATTTGGTTCCAGGGGATCATGGATTACTGTGATTTATTTTGCTCTCCAAACTGCAAAAGGTCTCCTAGGCTTTGGTGAAGTTCTCTAGTACAGTCATCAGCAGTTGAAATATTAAAATATTATATATATGTAT
The DNA here is from genome assembly GCA_030035585.1 of Dugong dugon. NCBI lineage: Eukaryota > Metazoa > Chordata > Mammalia > Sirenia > Dugongidae > Dugong > Dugong dugon. Next base: position 163,702,686 of record CM057462.1, read on the forward strand.
ACACACAAATACATATTTATGCAGGTGTATAAGTACCTTAAAAATACTAAGGTATGAATAATAATTAAATGCCGGTTTTGAAATGTCAGCACACTGTAATGAACATTCATTTGTTTTTTCCTTGCCAGTGAAGCTGAAGAATCTCTAGAATTCTCTTCATTCCTACTGTACTTGGTGCCTGCAAGGTCTTTAAAAAATAATTGTCATTATTTAAAAGTGTAATGAGACTGATGAGAAAGTACAGAAATCATATCCATATAAAGAATGATTATCTGACCCTCGGCATTGTGTAACAGAATCCATGGTTTTAGCAAGGACCTTGTACCCTTCACTGTGCTGGCATAAGGAGTGTGAGGAACAAGGAACCTCACTTATTCTCAGCATTAACATATTCTATGTACATGCTCCATACTGAAATAATTACTAAATTGGACAATAAAGACAGACTTCTTGTTAGGTGCTGTCAAGTGAATTTCAACTCATATTGACCCCATGTGACAGACTAGAACTGCCTGATAGGGTTTTCAAGGCTGTAATCTTTACAGGAGCAGATCTCCAGGTCATCTTCTCGTGGAGCCATGGGGTGGGTTCCAAATGCTGACCTTTCGCTTAGCAGCCAACCACTTAACTGTTGCGCCACCAGAGCTCCTGGGCCATACATAATGAAGTTATTTCTCTTGTGATCGTATCTCCAACCCTCTTCCTTCATTAATCCCTTCCTTTACTTTAGATCATTCCCATTAGCATACAAACATGCCCTAGGCTTGGTCCTAAGCCTTCTAGTCATTCTTCTAATTCACCCAGTCACAAATGATTGTGTACCATCTATATGCTTGTAACTCTCAAGTTTATGTCTCCCTCTCAGCCTATTCATATAGTTGTAGACTTGCATAGTCAACTGCCACCTTGACATTGTCTTTTGGATGTTTTATAGGCATCTCAAACTTTACATGTTCTAAACTTAACTTCTGAATTTCCCCCAAATCTAATCTCCATACCTCACTTCCCCATCACAGTAAATGATGTATGTCCATCCATCTAGGTCTCAGGTCAGACAGCTAGGAGTCATTCTTATTTCTTTGTTGTTGTTGGTTAGTTGCCATTGAGCTGGCTCTGACTCATGGCAATCCACATACATCAATACAAAATGTTGCCCAGCCATCCTCACAATTATTGGTGTGCTCGAGTCCATTGTTGTGGCCACTGTGTTATTTTGAGTGCTTTGCAACCTACAGTGCTCATCTTCTAGCGCTATATTGGACAATATTATGTTGTGATCCATAGGGTTTTCACTGAGTTTTTTGCAAATTGCCAGGCCTTTCTTCCTAGTCTGTTTTAGTCTGGAAGCTCTGCTAAAACCCATCTACTATGGGTGACCCTGTTGGTATTTGAAATACTAGTGGCATAGATTCCAGCATCATAGCAACACACAAGCCACCACAGTATGACAAACTGACAGGTGGCATCTTATTTCTTTACTCCTCACATAAAACCACCAGCAAGTCCTTTCACATCTATTTCCAAAACATATTTTAAATCCATTTGCTCTTCTCCATCACTCTAGTTCAAGTTACCATATCAAGTCATTTGAACAGAACAAGGGGATGCTGCATGGTTTAAAATCAGAAAAGATGTGCAGCAGAGTTGTATCCTTTTGCCATATTTATTCAATCTGTATGCTGAACAAATAATCCGAGAAGCTAGGATTGGAGGAAGGCCCATTAACCACTTGTGATATGCAAATGACACAACTTGCTTGCCAAAAGTGAAACGACTTGAAGCACTTACTTGGTGAAGGTCAAAGACTACAGCCTTCAGTAGTACACCTCAACATAAAGAAAACAAAAATCCTCACAACTGGGCCAATAAGCAACATAATGATAAATTGAAGTTGTCAAGGATTTCATTATACTGGGATCAACAATCAATGCCCATGGAAGGAGCAGTCAAGAAATCAAATGACATATTACATTGGGAAAATCTACTGCAAAAGACCTCTTTAAAGTGTTAAAAAGTGAAGATGTCACTTTGATGACTAAGGTGTACCAGATCCATGCCATGGTCTTTTCAATCACCTCATATGTGTGTGAAAGCTGGACAATGAAAAAGGAAGATTGAAGAAGAACTGATGCATTTAAATTGTGGTGTTTGCAAAGAATATTGAATATACGATGGACTGCCAGAAGAATGAAAAAATCAGTTTTGGAGGAAGTACAGCCAGAATGCTCCATAGAAGTGAGGATGGCAAGACTTCATCTTGCTTACTTTGGACACGTCATCAGGAAAGACCAGTCACTAAAAAAGGACATGATGCTGCAACAATGGGCTCAAACATACCAACAATTGTGAGGATGGTGTGGGACCGGGCAGTGTTTAGTCCTGTTATACATAAGGTTGCCATGAGTCAGACCTGACTCAATAGCAACTAACATGGCAACAACAACAAGCAGATGCTGCATGGTTTTGATCAAAAGACTCCTTGGTCTTGAACAAGGTAATTACGTGATAAAATCAATATTTTATAAAATGAGTCTGGTAGGGTTGTGCAGAATGGATTGAACAAGAGACAGCCCAAAGGCTGGAAGAGCTGACTGGCGGCACACACAGTCATCTGGGGTTGAGAAGGTGAGGCTGTTAGAGGTGAAGCCAAGAGAGACGTGAAGGAAGAATCCCCAAGACTTCATTTGATGTAGAGGGAAAGAAGAGGGAAGAGTCGAGCAGGATGCCAAAATTCTGAGTTTGAGAAACTGAAAGAAAGAATCATGGAATTGGAAAGGATCTCAAAAATCAGATAGTCCAACCTACTGCTCTGTAGCATCCCTGACGCATGACTGGCACCTCTGCTTGAGCCACTGGAAAGCCATTCTATTAAATGTCACAAGTCCAATTATTTAGAAAGTTCTGTCACATATTAAATTAGGCTTCCTTTAGTTTTTGTCTAATTGGTCTCAGTTTTGCCCTTGGAGTAAATACAGAAGTCCAGTCCTTATTCCACATGCCAGCCTTTGGATGGTTGAAAACAGTTATTATGTTCCTCCTAATTTTCTCTTTCCCAAGTTAAGTCCCCTGGTCCATCAACCAACACCCATGATATCTGGCTTTGTGTTCCCTAACCACTTCATAATTTTATCCTGTTTTATCACAGTTTATACATACCTTGAAAGTGTGGTATCCAGAAGTAAAGAGAGTGTTTAGTGCCCCAATCTTGTCTGATCAGCACAGAGCACAATAAGAGTATCCCTTCCTTTTATCTGAACACAGTTCTACTAATAGGCAAGTTTTCTCTTTTTTTTTCTGCCATAGGCTCACAGTGACATTGTAGGAAGTGAAAACCCGGATGTTTCCATATAAAATAAGTCACTGCCCCAATCCTATGCCTTTTTGGCTTATTTTTTTATCCTGAATTCAGAATTTTACATTTATTCCTATTTAATTTCAACATTCAGTTTGACCTATTGTTCCAGAATCTTAAAATTCTTAGAAACTTGTTCTAAAATCCTTTGTATTGGTTCTCTCTAATTTTTGTATCAAAAGCAAAGCTGTTAAGATTTTTATCCAAGTATTGATAAGTATATCGGACAGGGACCAAAATAAAGTCCTGAGGTCCACAATTGTTTTTCTTGTTAGTTGTTATCAAGTTAGTTCTGACTCGGCAACATTTTGTATAACAGAACGAAACATTGCCTGATCTTGTGCCATCTTCATGATCGTTGATATGTTTGAGTCCATTGTTGTGACTATTGTTTCAGTTCATCTCATGGCCCACAATTAGAGCTACTCTTTAGATTACATCAATTCAGTAATTCATTAATTTTTCTATGTACTTGTGCACCCACTTATAGATCCACCTGCTATCATCTAGCTCACATTTCCCATTTAGCCATTAAGTTGTGTTGCTGTTGTTGTGTGCCATCAAGTCTATTCCAATTCATAGCAACCCTATATGACAGAGCAAACTGCCCCATAGGGCTTCCTAGGCTGTAATGTTTATGGGAGCAGATTGCCAGGTCTTTTTTCTTGTGGAGCAGCTGGTAGGTTCAAACTGCCGATGTTTTGGTTAGCAGCTGAGCACTTAAACACCACACCACCAGGGCTCCTTACCCATTAAGTATTAATTATTCAATTTATTCTTTTAATTGGTATTTTAAGGCTAGGAACTGTGGCAACAGCAGTGAATTGATCAGGGATGGTCCTACCCTGCCTTCACCAAGCTCAAAGTCTACTAAAGAAATCAGATACTGAACAAGTGCACTCATGACATGAGAGAAGAAAAGGGAACTGCTGACATGGAAGATAGGCAAACACAACCTAGTCTGAAAGACTTTGTCAACTTTCTGGCAATCCTCAATCTGTTGTCTATTAAACCAAATAAGAAAGGAAATATTTTAGTAATTAATGATTCCTAATGATGTTTATTTATTTCTTGCCTAAGTGCTCATGCACTTTTATCTGTTCAAGAGGCTACTCTAGACTTTTACTGAGGATCGAGGAGCTCCCCAGTCTTCGGAGTCTAGAGTCTCTCATTTCATGGGTTTTAGAAACTAAGGCCTCATTTGCCTTTGCATTTTGGCTCTCCAAGACTAGAAATCTGAGAGTATCTTACTTTCTCGTAGATTATTGTTTGAAGCAACATCTATAACTTCTTTATCTACCCCAAGTATGCAGGTCCAAAGTCATTAAAAGCAACCAGGTGCTATGTCCTTACCTCTCTAAGATTTCAATCCCTCCCAACAATGCTTGTTCTGCCCCTTTTGGTTTCAAGGTTGTTCTCCTTGTTAGGAAAGATTTATTAGAAAAGAGAGGAGGAATTTGTAGTTAACTGGTTTCATTTTGTCTCTCTACTAAACCCTCTTCCCCAAATAATGGGCCCGTTGTTTTTTGTTTTTGTTTTTTACTTCATTTTTTTCCTCTCTCTCTAAATATGGCTTAAACGCTTAAAAGCCCTTAGCTTCCACTCTCCATCCTCTCCTTCACCCCAGCCTCTGGTATTGTGGGTAAAAATTGGTGAAGTTGGGAAGAAGTGTGTCTTAGTCATCTAGTGCTGCTGTAACAGAAATACCACAAGTGGATGGTTTTAATGAAGAGAAGTTTATTTCCTCACAGTCAAAGTAGGCTAAAAGTCCAAATTCAGGGCATCTGCTCCAGGGGAAGGCTTTTTCTCTCTGTTGGCCTTCTTCTCTTCAGTGTTGCCCTGGAATAGGAGTGTCTCTGCGCAGGGACCCCGGTCCAAAGGATGCGCTCTCCTCCTGGCACTGCTTTCTTGATGGTATGAGGTCCCCCTGTCTCACTGCTCACTTCTGTCTTTTATATCTCAAGAGATTGCCTCAGGACACAATCCAGTCTTGTAGATCAGGTCCTGCCTTGCTAACACAACTGCCACCCATCCTCCCTCATCATAGAGGCAGGATTTCCAGCACATAGGGAAATCACACAATACCAGGAATCATGGTCCAGCCAAACTGATATACACAGTTTTAGGGGGACATAATTTAAACCATGACAAAGTGCTTGTTGGGGGTTGAGGGAATGGTAAGTATGAAGTTATGATGTGGCATCTATGTGAGGATAATTGGAAATAAAGGGCAAAGGGCTGAGTGAGAGGTCTGGGCTAGTTATAAAAACCCAAACCAAGCCTATTGCCATGGAGTCGACTCTGACTCATAGAGACCCTATAGGACAGAGTAGAACTGCCCCATAGGGTTTCCAAGTAGTGGCTGGTGGATTTGAACTGCCGATTTTTGGTTAGCAGCTGAGCTCTTCACCACTGTGCAACCATGGCTCTGCGCTATTTATAGAGTCAATTCCTCCACATAAAGATGAGTATGGATTATCTCTTCATGGGGAGTGAGAGAAGAGAGACCCTAGTGGAGGGCCAAGAACTAAGTCATGAGGGGTTGGCACAATCAGAGGAATCCCAAAATTGTAGTAAAAGAAACTGAAATTCGTGGAATAGGAAGAAAACTTAGAAATGGTCTAGCCTACCTCTCCCATGTAACTGATAAGGAAATTTTGTCCATAAAAAAGAATCAGCCACCAAGTGTGGCAGACAACTATGAAGTATAGAGTTGTACAAATCCTGAGAGAGAGGGCTTTCAAAAAATAGAAGGTGGTCTACAGGGCCAAATGCTGCTGAGGGATCAAGGAAGGGGAGGGCACTAAGAATTGTTCTTGAAATCAGTTGATGCATTGGTATCTGAGAATGCAGTTTTGATAAAGTAGAAGAAATGAAAGACAGTCTACAAGGGTAAGTATAGGGGGATAAGGTTTACTTATGAAAGAGGAAAGGAGATACTGAGTTATATACACTTAGTAGGGTTGGAGCCCTGGTGGCACAGTGGTTAAGAGCTACAGCTGCTAACCAAAAGTTCGAATCCACCAGCCAGTCCTTGGAAACCCTGTGGGTCAGTTCTACCCTGCCCTGTAGGGTCGCTATGAGTCAGAATCGACTTGACTGCAACGGGTTCACTGCCAAAGGGTTGGCAGTGCCAGATAAAAGAATAGGATGGGAGCTAGAAGGAAAGCAGAAACAAGGGAAGTTTAAGATAATGGAAATACTAGTATGCTTAAGAAAGAAGAGAACCAAATGAAAGGGAAGGATGGAGGATACAAGAGAACAGGACAGCAGGAAGATCCAAAAGAAGCAGGAAAGGGGTAAGAGCACAGGTGGAGGTAAGCTTGGGAGAAGGGAAGATACCAACAAGTGAAAGAAAGAAAGAAGGTGCCACCAAGTGGTGAAGGAGACAAAGCAAAGAGGAAGCCCCACCTCAGAGGACAGATGTGGGCACGTGGAGAGAAAATCAAGCTGATACCAAGGTCAGAGGTGTGAGTCTGAGTCCTGGCTCAGCCTCTCCCTGGATCTTTGCCTTCCGTGTCTTTGAGACAGCTGCTTTAGGCTTGCATGTCATAGTACCTGTCTCACAGGATTTCCTGAGACTTAAATCAGATAACATATGTGCATATGCCCAGTACAAAGCCTTCCCTATATCTTGGAGTTATCAGAGTTTTTTTTTTTTTTTTTTTTTTTTAATTCACCTCAGGGCTTGCAATGCAAAGAGAAGAGCCAAATGACTGCCCTACTGAGTAAATTCGAAAGCTCCTGAGATATGCTGGCGGGGCTGTAGCAAGATTCTAGCTGAAGCTGGAAATTGTGTTTCTTTGAGAAGGGAGACATGAGGAGCCTTCTTGCTGCTCTTCTAGGCAATGAAAGGCAGTCCAGAAAAGCCTTCCAGAAAGATGTACCAAGTGGAAATTGCCAGATGGGATGATGGCAGCAACAGGAGAAGGTGTTTTTAGAAACTACTATTCTTTGGAGTCCCAGAGTCCAACCAGCCCAAGGTGGTGGTAGCAATGCTTTTAATAGGGTTACACTGGGGTCACCAGCTTCTCAAATACTTTCCTCCTCCTTCTTTAAAGCTGAGAATATCAAATTAGAGGACCACACCCCATCCCTGACCACATGAAAAGTAAAATGAGGCCTGCCTCTGACTCAAACTGTTCACAGGGAATGAAGGATCATGTGAAATCATAGAGTCACAGACTCTCAGGCAGGCAGAAACTTTAAAGGCCATTTATTCCAGCTACCTGGCTGCTGTGTGGCTCTCTCCACAGTACTCTGGCTAAGTGCCCAGCATCAACTCAAAATCCTCCAGTGAAAGGAACCCTCCGAGGTAGCCCAATTCATGCGTGGTCAGCTCTGATTCTTTGAAAGATTTTTTATATTGATCCAGAATCTGTATCTCCTTGTAGCTTATATGTACTGGTCTGAGTGTTGTCCTTAAGGTCCACATAAATCAAATAGCTGATATGTCCTCAGTCCCCTTGATCCCTCCTCCTTGCTGGCCCTCCTCCAGCGGACATGTGCGTCTGTCTCTGTGATGAAGTGTGGCCTCAGCCCTGAGCACTGTTCTTTGGCTGTGCTCTGAGCTGGGCAGGGTGGAACAGGACCATTACCTCCTTCAGTCCATAATGATAAACAGCCAGAGCACTTTTAGCATTTTATGGGACACATCATACTATTGATTCACACTGAACAAATTGCTCACTGCGAACCCTATCCTGTTGTGGGTGATTGATTTTAAGGACCCAAGATCAGAACTCTGCATTTATCCCCATTAACTTTCATCTTGTAATATTTGGCCCAGGATCCAAAAGAGATGTCAGCATGGACATATCTAACACAGCTATATCATTTATTCACTCAGTCATTCAGTCATTCAATAAGCCATTTCTCTCAGTTTTATGACTTCAGCAAATGTGACCAGCCTGCACTCTATGTCTTTATTCAGGTATACTTTTATTCCAGTCTTTAAGAAACATGTCCAATGGGGCAGAGGCTCCCATACAACACTAAGCACCTCCCTGCAGAACAGCTAACCACTGAATTAGTTACTTTATTAATTCATCAAATTCATTCAATAAATATCTGTTGAGTACTATGTGCCAGGTAGTGACTCATGTGGTAGAGAAACAGCATATAGCAGTGAACAAACCAGACAAGGTTCCTGCTGGTTACAGAGGATAATAATACAATAATATCAATAATAAAGTTAACATTTATTGAGCACTTCCTATGTGTCAGGCATTATTCTAAACAATTTGTGTTTATTCTTCACAAAATACTATTATTCTCATTTTATAGGTTAAGTGTCCTGAGGCACAGAGAAGTTAAGTCATTTGCCCAAGGTCATACATATCCTAAAGGATGGAGTATCCATCAGAGCAGCTTGGCTCCAGAACCTGTGTTTAATCATTGGGCTTCTACTGCATCTCTGTAAAAATAAACACTAAATTAAACACACACATAAACACATAAAGTATTCTCATGTGAGAAAGGGTGATATTTAAGCTGAGATCTGAATGACAAGAAGGAACCAGCGTCTCATGATCTGGGGCGAGTGAGAAGAACATGCTAGGATATGAAGTTGGAGAGATGGGCAGGTGGCTTATCATGTGGGGTCTTGTATACTAGGGATTTGGACTATAGTAGTTCAACCAGTTATGAGGCACTGGTGGGTGGTTCAGTGGAGGAATTATTGCCTTCCATATGGTAGACGGGGGTTCCATTCCAGGCCAGTGCCCCTTATGTGCAGCTACCACCTGTCTATCAGTAGAGGCTTGCCAGTTGCTATGATGCTGAACTTGGATCCTGACTGCACCCCTTCCCACCTGGAGTGTATACTCTTTGCTGTGGTACCCAGAACCCTGTCCAAATGGCCCTGAGCCTACCTTCAGGACTTACATGGTCTCTTCTCTGGGTCTGTCTTACCCAAGGGCAGACTGTGCTTACCCAAAGGATACCCAAAATGCTGCTGTTTGAGGGGAGTGTTGGTGTGTGGATGATGTTTGAATGGGGTTTAGGGAATCCCAATAGACATAAGTGAGGACTCTCCCAGTGAGGGATAGGGGTGAGTTGCTATGATGCGAAGCTTCCGTCTACTTCCGAAAATCAGCCAATGAAAACGTATGGATCACAATGGTCCAATCTGCAACCAATCATGGGAATGGCACAAGACCGGGCCGTGTTTCATTCCATTGTACATGGGGTCACCGTGAGTCAGGGGCCGACTCGACGGCTGCTAACAGCAATTCAGTCGGCTGTGAATTGCCTAATTGCTTCAGTATCCAGCCTACACATACTCATCTTGTCCACACAAGACACATGATTTCCTTTCTTGACCATACTCATGATCAAAGGATGCCCCTTTTAAACTCAGAGAAGTTATTCCTTCCAGTTGTCACCACCAGTGTGACACAGCAAGACACCCCCTGGATGCAGAATCATGATTCAGAATCCCCTGAATATCCATCTTGTTATGTGACATTGGCCAAGTCACAGCCTCTCTGATCTTCAGTTTGCATGGACGTTTCCCATTGCTCCATAATGTGGCCTCATCCTAGAACTGAACCGCTAAGATAGTAAACATTTTGGGACACTTTGACTTAGGGAGTAATCACTCCTTCAACCTGTCCTCTCTCTGATGTCTTCCATCCCTCTCTCCACAAGGCCCAGGTAAGCTGTGTCTGCCTTTATGCATCTGGTTTCAGTTATACTACCAGCTCCAGGGATGCTCTTTCATCTCACAGCAGCCCTGCTGGTTTGACCCCATCAAGTTCTACTTACCCAAGTGTTATACAACCCTCCCCTTAATTACACACTCAGTCAGCTTCTTCAGAGCTCAGCAATTTGTGGTCTTTGGGCATCACCTGGCTGCTTTTCCAGAGGTTGCTCCCAGGCCGGACCTGGGCGAGCCTCTGAAGCACTGACTGGGTTTCTAAGTCCCCAGTGCCCAGAGTTGAAAGCCTTGTTGCTATTTCACACTCTATTTCCTTCCAAATTAATTCTCTGGTGAATACTGTGCTTTGCAGTGATTCAGTGTGGGCCATGTCTTCACATCTTTCCCTTACCTCTGAGACTTTTAACCTCTTTCGAATTCAGATTTTCCTTTGTGGAAAGCCTGCCTCAGAGAAGAGCACCTTGCTTTCCTACCAACATGAACAGCTCTACCAACACCAGCACCCACCTCACAGAACACTTCTTTTACTGGTTTACCTTGTGCATGCCTCTGATTTCAAAGCACACACTTTCCTTCTCTAAAAATCTCTGCACCATAAGGAGCGACTCAAACTGGGCATACAGTGAACCACTAAATTCCAGTTTCCTTATGCACCAAATAAATGAAGACGTAGATTCAAAATTTGTATTTGAGCAGCTACCATGTCCCACAACCTTTCATATAGTATACTTACTTAACATTCTCTCTCATTCCCCTGCCAGGCAGATAGTATCATCATCCTCAGTATACAGACAAAGAGAGACTGAACTGTTAGGTGAATTCCCAAGGCCCTGGGCCCAGTAAAGTGGAAAAGCTGGAATTCAAATCCCCAGCTCTTAACTCCAAGATAGGTGTTTTTTCACCTTCTCACAAGTGGCTTGTTGTTGTTAGCTGCCGTGTTAGCTGCACGGTAACCCCATGCACAATAGCATGAAAGCTGCCAGGTCCTGCACCATCCCGTGATTGGTTGTGGATCGGACTGTTGTGATCTATAGGGTTTTCATTGGCTGAATTTTGGAAGTAGATCACCAGGTCTTTCTTCCCAGTCTGTCTTAGTCTAGAAGCTCTGCTGAAACCAGTTTAGCATCATAGGAACATACACGCCTCCACTGACAGGTGCATTGGCTGGGAATGTTGTTGTGTGCCATCGAGTTGATTCTGACTCATAGCTACCCTATATGATAGAGTAGAACGGCCCCGTAGAGTTTCCTAGGCTGTAATTTTTACGGGAGCAGATCACCAGGTCTTTTCTCCCTTGGAACCGCTGGTGGGTTTGAACCACCAACCTTTCAGTTAGCAGCTGAGCACTTAACCATTGCACCACCAGGGCTGGGAATAGAATCCAGGTTTCCCACATGGAAGGCAAGAATTCTGCCACTGAACCATCAATATCCCAAACCAAAAACCAGTCAAATCTGTTGCCATGGAGTCAGTTCTGATTGGAGTGTCTTGAGCACTGAAGTATTTTCCTGGAAGTACAGCCTCAAGCCACATGCAGCTGTAGGCCTTCAGACAGTGGAAAGTCCCTATATCCTAGAGAGGCACTTTCTTTATAACTAGGGGGTTGATAAAAGTCCTCCCTTCCCTACTTGTTCTGTACCCTTTTACTTCAGCTCTGCCCCAAATCTCACAAACAGGAGATGATCTGGGATGGTAAAGGTAATTGATCAGCAAAGAGACCATGACTTTTCAGCCATGGGTTTCTGGTTCCAACTTTATTCTGATTATTAGGAATGCTATTTATTTATCAGTAATCCTAATTAATCAGGTTAGGACATGCTCCTTGGAGCACAAGCACCATCCATCCCTACCATAAAAACCAAAATCATTGCCATCGATTCGATTCCGACTCATAGCGACCTTACAGGACAGAGTAGAACTGCCCCATAGGGTTTCCAAGGAGCAGCCGGTGGATTTGAACTGCTGACCTTTTGGTTAGCAGCTGAGCTCTTAACAACTGCACCACCAGAGCTCCATCAATATCCCAAGCACCCTAAAACAACTCAACTTTTAGCCGCCAAGGTCTTACCACCCAGTTGGTAAGCCATTGAGGACTGGGCACCCACTGCCCACAGCTGCCTGGGGAACACTCAGGAGGAGCCACAAAGAGGCTTCATTGGCAATACTATGAGCAATGCCTTACATTTGTATAACACTCTTCGCATTACAAAGTGCTTTACAATTCTTATCTATGTGGTTCCCTAGGATAAATCTGCAAGGGAGGCAGTATGTTAAGTTCCCATTTTAGAATGAAATCAGCTCAGGAAAGTTAACTGACTTGCCCAAAGTCACACAGATATCAGAACTTGAACTCAGAGGTTGTGACTCCAAGACCAGTGCTCTTTCAAGTTCTCAGACAATAGTTTGGACCCTCGCTTCAAAATGGTGATCGTGCAGACTCCACCCCCCACCCCCCCAGATTCACAGACACACACACACACACACTCTTCCTTCGGGGTGGGGTACATTTCAATAGACAGGTGGAGTGAAAGGAATCCTGTGAACACCTGAAGACCAACATATTATTGGGAAAAGTGTGTTTCAGGTCTTTCCAGCAGCCACCCTAAGACAGGGACCAAGTGCCTCGAGGCTGGCAGGGTGGACTGAAGAGTTGGGACTGCAAGGTCCCCCTTGGCCACTAGATGGCAGGGTCTGAACAAAGCACACAGCTGCCTCTCCAGAGAATTCCGCAGCCAGCCCAAGGGAACCATACTTTCCGTAGCAGTCCCCAGAATACAGGCTGATACTTACCTGCCATATAGTAAACAGAGTAGTTAGTTGCCTTTAACCACTCCCAACCTCCTTTGCAGGCAGATAGGCAGTGCCCTAGAGGATTCCAGCTGAGGAGAAGGGGTGCCAGGTGCCATTTACAAAGACCTGAGTTTCTCATAATGAATAGAAATAAGTCTGCATGCCAGGTCCCAGGGCTCCAAGGATTGGGTGGGGGGATGAGGGGGGAGTGGGGAACAGGGAGCTGAAAACTCTCTCCTCCTTCTCCCCAGGTGTGCGCTGCAGTGTTTCTTTCCTCTTGGCTGTCCTATTAAAGGGGAATCAGCACAGAGCAGTGACTGGCATCTGTTTGTTGTTATTGTTAGGTGCCATCGAGTCGGTTCTGACTCATAGCAACCTTATGGACAACAGAACGAAACATTGCCCAGTCCTGCACCATCCTCACAATCCTTGCTATGCTTGAGCCCATTGTTGCAGCCACTGTGTCAGTCCATCTCATTAAGGGTCTTCCTCTTTTCGCTGACCCTCTACTTTACCAAGCATGTTGTCCTTCTCCAGGGAATGGTCCCTCTTGATTACATTTCCAAAGTACGTGAGACAAAGTCTCACCATCCTCCTTCTAAGGAGCATTCTGGCCGTACTTCTTCCAGAATAGATTTGTTTGTTCTTCTGGTAGTCCATAGTACATTCAGTATTCTTCCACAATACCATAATTCACACGCATCAATTCTTCTTCCGTCTTCCTTATACCTTGCCCAGCTTTCTCATGTATATGAGGTGATTGAAAATATCATGGCTTGGGTCAGGCACAGTTTAGTCCTCAAGGTGACATCTTTGCTTTTTAACAATTGACAGAGGTCTTTTGCAGCAGATTTGCCCAATCCAGTGTGTCTTTTGATTTCTTTCTTTTTTTTTTTTCCCCCTAGGCAAAGAACTTTATTAACCTTTGTTTCAAATTTTATTCCCAGGCTTGTTCAGCTTATTTAGCTGCAAAGAATGAATTATGTATAAGCAATAACTGAAAAGAGCTGCAATGTCCAAAAGGCTTGGGCTTAAAAATATTAGATATCTATATTTCATCAGATCCATAAACAAAACAATTTTAAAAAACAGTCATAATATAAAAATAGAAAATTTCATCTTCTTCAGAAATTGACTCAAATCAGTTTGCCTCATCCTTGGAAGCCTCATCAAAATTCTGCACAAGATCTGGAACTTCATCATCATCACCCTCTCCAGTAGCAAGTGGTGCTTTTCCATCCACGGATTGTTTTGGCAGAGCTTCAGCCAATCTTCTTAAACTAGTCCGACTGCCTGCGCTGAGCTGGTTTAAGATGCTGGGTAGCATTTCTGTCAGCTATTTTGTCTCAGCATGGCCTGTAACGGTGGAAGTGTTCGCTGCCAGAGATGCCTGAACTTTAGGCAGTGGATCACTGTTCCTTGGTTTGTAAACATATCTACCTCTTCAATACCAGAGATATTGTTTACCCCTAATTTCTTTAAGAAAAACTGAATTTTTTTATCATCTGCTGTAGCTGTTCTATGAACCACCTTCTTTCTGTGAGCAGTTCCTTTTCCACCAATGTGCACTTGTGCCTGCAATTTGGCAAGTTCTCCTGATTCATGATAGTTTCTTTCATCTTGTTGGAGCTGAAATGGGGCCACGCGGGGGACTAGGGTTGGCGCTCGGGGTCTCTGGCAGACCAGCTGAGATTAGGTGCACACACGCAGGGACGCAAGAGAGCAGCTAGAGGGAGGCCAGATGTTGTTTGATTTCTTGACGGCTGCTTCCATGGGTGTTGATTGTGGATCCAAGTGAAATGAAATCCTTGACAACTTCAATATTTTCTCCATTTATCATGCTGTTGCTTATTGGTCCAGTTGTGAGGATTTTTGTTTTCTTTATGTTGACATGTAATTCATACTGTTGTCTTTGATCTTCATCAATACGTGCTTCAAGTCCTCTTCACTTTCAGCAAGGAAGATTGTGTTATCTGCATGTCTCGGGCTGTTAAGGAGTGTTCCTCCAATCCTGATGCTCCATGCTTCTTCATATAGTTCAGCTTCTCAGATTACTTGGTCAACATACAGATTGAGTAAGTATGGTGAAAGGATACAACCCTGACACACAACTTTCCTCACTTTAAACCACAAAGTATCCCTTTATTTTGTTCAAACAACTGCCTCTTGGTCTATGTATAGATTTCTCATGAGCACAAGTAAGTGTTTTGGAATTTCCATTCTTTGCAATGTTATCCATAATTTGTTATGATCCACACAGCTGAATGCCTTTACATAGTCAATAAAACACAGGTAAACATCTTTCTGGTATTCTCTGCTTTCAGCCAAGATCCATCTGACATCAGTGATGATATCCCTCGTTCCATATTCTCTTCTGAATCTGGCTTGAATTTCTAGCAGTTCCCTGTTGATGTACTGCTGCAACCATTTTTGAATTACCTTCAGCAAAATTTTACTTGCATGTGATATTAATAATATTGTTTGATAATTTCCACATTCTGTTGGATCACCTTTCGTTCGAAAAGAAAGGCCTTGTCTAATGAGAGTTATTTCATCCCAGTGCCTGCCAGAGCCAAAAGCTCTGTGAGTAAGATAAGCCATGGGTCCCTCAGATGGTTCTATCAGGTAAATTCTGGACACAGTCAACCTGCCCAAGCCAGCCCAGCTGTGTGAGACAGGAGTGACTGCTCTTTTCTCTCCTGGAAGACCCTTTACTTTGCCATCCAAGGGTGAGAACCCCCTCTGGAAATTCTTTTAATCTCGACAGCACCCATTTTAAAAGCATTTAGAGAAAGGAGTCAAAGCTAGGGGCAGGTTAGACATTTGTGAAGTGCTTTTTGCATCTTTTCCCCTTTCATCTTCAGGACAAATTGTCAGGAAGGCAAGCATTAACATCCCCATTTTATAATTAGGAAAACATAAGCTCAGAGAAGTGAAGTGACTTGCCCGTGATCACACAACTGGTGACTGATGGAGCCATATTCTGACACTAAATCCCCTGTACACACAGGCACACTCCCTAGTGAGGGCAGGCAGAGAGGACACACTGCCTGCAGAGAGGGCGACTGGGAAGAGCATTCCCCAAGGTTCCCTAAGGGGTTGGTGGGTGGGGGGAACAATGCTGTGGAGTCAGTTATGACTCATGGTGACCCCATGTATTACAGAGTAGCGCTGCTCTGTAATGCTCTGTAGGGTTTTCTTGGCTATAATCTTTATGAAAGCAGATCATCAGGCCTTTCTTCCATGGCACCACTGGGTGGGTTCAAACCATGAACCTTTAGGTTAGCAGCTAATTACAAACTGTTTCCTATGTCAGTTAAGCTACAGAAAAAAACCACAAACTCAAACCCATTGCTGTCGGGTCAGTTCTGACTCATAGCGACCCTGTAGGACAGAGTAGAACTGCCCCATAGCGTTTCCAAGGAGTGGCTGGTGGATTCCACTGACAACCTTTTGGTAAGCAGCTGAGATCTTAACCCCTGTGCCACCAGGGCTCTAAACTACAGAAATAAGTGGGTAGAAATAAGGGGAAAGAAATGACATTTGAAAGCGCTTACATTTCCTCATTTAATTCTCACAACACCTCTAATTAGTAGGCATAATTATCCCCATTTTACATGACAGGAAAAACACCTGTTCAAGGGTCACAAAGAAACAAAAATCCTAAGTTGGAATTTGAACCAAGTGAAAGCCTCATTTTTTCCCCTTTACTCCATGCCGCCCCCAGTGGTGAGTGGAGATGAGTGCACAGAAGCCACCTTTGTACCTGGCAGGAAGGTGAGAGGGAAGTCTTAAGAGTTCAGAATTTATTCATTCATTCAATAAATCTTTGCTGAGGTTCACTCTGTGCCAAGCCCTGTACGTGGCTCTAGGAATACATTAAAGGACAAGACATACAGCCCCATAGTGAGGGACAAACAGATTCATGGGAGGCCTAAAGGGTGAGCAGGGAGGGATGAGACAAACAAATGGAGCGTATGTGTCAGGGGGTGGGAGTGGAACGTGTGCCAAGGTCCAGAGGCCAGAGAAGCAGGGCTGATTTTCTGAAAATATAGTCCAGTCTTGTCAGGGGAGGGTGGGTAAGAGGGTGTGAGGTAATGAGGCTAGAGAGGTAACAAGGGCCAGGTCTTGAGGGATGACAGAGGGCAAGAATGAGTGTGACCCACTAGAAAGTCACTACAGTAAACCTAGGATGGTCATGGGCCGGGAGAGTAGTGGCAGAGGGATGTGTCCATTAATTCAACAAATATTTGAGCATCAGTATGTGTTAGGCATTTTTCTAGTGCTGGGGTCACATCAGTGAACAAGATGAAGTCTCTGCCTTCATGGAGCTCACATTCTAGTCGAGGAGACAGATAAATACACAGATTTGGAATATCAAGCACTGATAAACGCCATGGGGGAAAAAAAGACAAGACAAGGTGACAGAGTGTAACTAAGCCTGGGGGTAGAGAGAGAAGAAGGATCTGAACTATTTTACCTAAGATACTCCGGGAGGGATTGTCTGGATGACATTTGAGCTGAGATCTGAATGAAGAGAGGGACCTAACCATGCAAATATCCAGGAGAATATTCCAGGGAGAGGGAACAGCATGTGCAAAGACCCTGAGGTGAGAACACAGCTTGGACCACTTGGCATGCTCCATCTTCAAGAACAGTAAGAAGGCTTGAGTGTAGCAAGAAGAGAGGTAGGAGGGGAGGCCATAGGGCCTTGAGGGTCATTCTGATGACTGGCTCTTACTTTGAGATGGAAGCTGATGGAGAAGTTTAAGCAGAAAAGTGAATGATCTGACTTCTGTTTCATTTATTTATTTATTTTTAAATAAATATTGAGTTTTTGGTAAAAGTTTACACAGCAAATTGGGTTCCCATTTAACAACTTCAATACATATTGCTCAGTGACATTGGTTACATTTTCCACTCTGTGTCAACATTCTCCACATTTCCATTCTGGTTGTGCCACTTCCATTAATCCAACTTCCCTGCCGTCAGCCCTCCCCAAGCTTCTCATCTAGGCTTTGGGGTAAATTTTGACCGTTTGATCTCATATAGATGATTTTATAATTTTAAAGGAGCACAGGACTCATGGGTGATATTGTTTATTTAATGAGCCAATCTGTTATTCAGCTGAAGTGTGCCCTCTGGGAGTAGTTTCAGTTAAAAGTTTACAGGGTATCTCAGGGCGATAGTCTCAGGGGTTCTTCTAGTCTACCGGTCCAGTGAGTCTGGCCTTTTTTTTAATATAATAAGAATTAGAGTTTTGTTCTACAATTTTCTCCCATTCTGCCTTGGAACATCTATTGTGCCCTTGGTTAGAGTGTTTGGTAGTGGTAGATGGGCACTATCTAGTTTTCTGGCCTCTGGATAGATGAGGCTGTGGTTCGAGTAGGCAGTTAATCCTGTAGACTATGTTCTTATTTGAGTCTTTGGTTTTCTTCTTTCCTTTTTGCTCCAGACGAGTAGATACCAATAGTTGTATCTTAGATGGCCATTTGCAAGTTTTTAAGACCTCAGAAGCTACTTACCGTACTAGGATGTAGAACGTAAACTTTATAGACTATGTTGTGCCAATTGACCCAATTGTCCCACGAGACTATGGTGCCAAGCCTTCAAACTCAGTAAACCAATCCTGCAAAGTGTTTGGTTATATCTAGGAGTTAACTGTGACTGTGTCCCCTTTGTGTTTTATTATGTATATGAATATATGCACAGCACATACAAACATGTGTATGTCTATGCCTACAGATACACTTATATATGCTCACATATATACACACATATACCTTGCTATGCACATATATGCATGTATATCTACCTATGTAAACGCAAGTATTTTTGCTGTTGTTGCCAAATTGTATATGTTATAGCATTTACCAAGGAGGTTCTTTAATCCTGTGTATTTCTTTTTTTGTTTTGTTTTGTTTTGTTTTTTATTGTACTTTAGATGAAGGTTTACAGAACAAACTAGCTTCTCATTAAACAGTTAGTACACATATTGTTTTATGACATTGGTTAACAACACCAAGACATGTCAACACTCTCCCTTCTCAACATTTGGGTTCCCTATTACTAGCTTTCCTGTCCCCTCCTGCCTTCTAGTCCTTGTCCCTGGGCTGGTGTGCCCCTTTAGTCTCGTTTCGTTTTATGGGCCTGTCTAGTCTTTGGATGAAGGGTGAACCTCAGAGTGACTTCATTACTGAGCTAAAGGGTATCTGGGGGCCATACTCTCAGGGTTTCTCCAGTTTCTGTCAGGCCAGTAAGTCTGGTCTTTTTTTGTGAGTTAGAATTTTGTTCTACATTTTTCTCCAGCTCTGTCTGAGACTCTCTATGTTGATCCCTGTCAGAGCAGTCAGTGGTGGTAGCCAGGCACCATCTAGTTGTACTGGACTCAGTCTGGTGGAGGCCATGGTAGTTGTGGTCCATTAGTCCTTTGGACTAATCTTTCTTTTGTAGCTTTAGTTTTCTTCATTCTCCATTGCTCCCGAAGGGGTGAGACCAGTGGAGTATCTTAGATGGCTGCTGACAGGCTTTTAATACCACAGACACTACTCACCAAGGTAGAATGTAGAACACAATCTTTATAAACTGTGTTATGCCAATTGAGCTAGATGTTCCCGGAGACCATGGTCCCCACAGCCCTCAGCGTGGCAATTCGGTTTCTCAGGGAGTTTGCATGTGTCTGTGGAGCTTCCTAGACCTTGCCTTGTACAAGTTGTGCTGGCTTCCCTAGCATTGTGTACTGTCTTACCCTTCACCAAAGTAACCACTTATCTATTGTCTATTTAGTGTTTTTCCCTCCCTACTCCTCCCCTCCCTTGTAACAATCAAAGATGGTTTCTTTTTGTGTGTAAACCTTTTCATGAATTTTTATAGTAATGGTCTCATACAATATTTGTCCTTCTGTTATAGACTTATTTCACTCAGCATGATGCCTTCCAGATTCATCCATGTTGTGAGATGCTTTGCAGAGTCATCATTGTTCTTTATCATTGCTTAGTACTCCATTGTGTGTATGTACCATAGTTTGTTTATCCTTTCATCTGTTAACGGGCATCTAGGTTGTTTCTGTCTTTTTGCAATTGTGAACAATGCTGCAGTGAACATGGGTATGCATATGTCTATTCATGTGACGATTCTTATTTCTCTAGGATATATTCCTAGGAGTTGTATTGATGGATCATATGGTATTTCTATTTCTAGCTTTCTAAGGAAGCGCCATATCATTTTCCAAAATAGTTGTATCATTTTGCATTCCCGCCAGAAGTGTGTAAGAGTCCCGATCTCCCTGCAGCTTCTCCAACATTTGTTGTTTTTTTGTTTTTTTGATTCATGCCAGTAATGCCGGCGTGAGATGGTATCTCATTGACATTTTGATTTGCATTTCTCTAATGGCTAGTGATCGCAAGCGTTTCCTCATGTGTCTGTTGGCCGCTTGAATGTCTTCTTTGGTGAAATGTCTGTTCATTTCCTTTGCACTTTTTTTTTTCCCCCACAATTATGGGGTTTATTGGGGAAGTAACAGTTACAATTCAGGCTCAGGAACGCTCAAGATATAGTTCTTCCATCAGGATAGCTTCTTCCCAGCTGTGCTCACACGCATGCCTCTCCCTGGCCCTCAGTCTCTGCCCAAAGGTACTCAGCTTTCTCATCTCCTGCTGCCAGGTCTCTCCTGCTGATCTCTCCTTCCTTGGCGGTGGTGGGCTCCTCCTCTCTGTTCTGGAATTGGCTCTCTTTTAAGGCAAAATTGACCAATCCTCTTGGTAGGCCACAATTACCCTATCACACAGACACCTGGGTGGGAGTTACAAGACCATGGCTAGAAAGGCCACACACAAAAGTAATACCGGAAATCTCCTGGAAGGAAAGCTCTGAAAAAATACCAGTGTGGCGCACCAAACAGAATTTGTGGGGATGAGTCTCAGACAGCAATATTTCTAAAAAATCATTCTAGGTGATTCCAAGGTGTAGCCAAAGTTAAGAACCTCTGGCTTAAAATAATTACTTCTGAACCCTAAGCCTTTTCCCCACTATTATCACAATTTTTGCAATATACATCTATTAACCATTGTTGTAGGGGAAAAACATCACAAAGTTTAGTAAAGTAAAAAGAAAGTTTTATTTGGCATATATTCGAAAGGACAAAAGTGGGAAGCAGAAAACCATGCTGCCACAGCCATGTCTGCCTGAGTCCAAAGAATATTACAGAATAGGCAAGAATGGCAAAACGGACAAGCATGCTGCCACAGCCATGTCTGCCCGAATCTAAAGAACAGTTACAGAGCCATCAGTATATATCAACATCACAAAATGGGTAGAATCATTGAAAAGTATCACTTGTTTACTGATTGGCTAGAAATTGTAATCTTACGTTTTGAATCATCTTTCTTAACAATCATTGGTACGGGTTTCAGTTACGAAAGTCAGGAGGGTCTTCACTGGTCTAACAAATTCCTATTCACTAAATGTTAATAGAAAAAGACAAATGGTGAGAAGTCCTTTGGGTTAGGTTTTATTGCCCTTTTGTGAAAACTTCCTTAAGATAATTTCTGAGATTGTCCCATCTGTTGTCTTATCTCAGGACCCAGTTGATGTGTCTTTGTGAGTCTGTGAGGGCCCAGCTCCTGCTGGGTCACATCTTGTATGCTCAAGGAGAGAAAATAATAACTCCAATATTATTTCCTAAATCAGTCCCTCCTTTTGATCAGAGATTGGAGATAACACATCGATGATCAATACCTGGACTTAGTCGAGCTCCTAGATGGTGGCCATTGCAGGCTCTTTAAACTCACAGTGCTGGTTTTCCACCAGATACCATCTGGTTCTTCACCAGGTTATTAAGTAAGAGCGATGTTCCCATCAATGGCATTGCCGGAGTGAGCAGACTCAATGTACATCAACATTTTACCCTGAGGCCTTCTTTTGCCTTTTAGGTGTGTAAGACAATAGAGGATAAATTTTATTATGCCTAATACTATCAGGATGTAAACTATTACTATTCCTTGCAATAGTGATCTAGCCCATGTACTTAGTCCTGATGGTAACCAACTAAACAAATCTGATGTTTGTAAGGGTGTGACAATAAGTAATCAAGTAGCTTGCTGTCTAATTCTATGTATATCTTGTCTACAGCACAGACTACAGTTTCTTGGACTAATAAAAACAATCTAAGGTTATTTCGTTAACTCATGTCACCTTGGCTTATGAGATCAGAGATCACTGTTGTGCTTCTGTCTCATCTGTTATTTGTCCCATAGTGACTGACAAATTCTCTTAAAGATTTTTCTAACTCAGATATACCATAAGTAGGAGTTAAAGCTACCAACCACACCCTGAATGTTGGACCAATGGGTTTTCTTCTGACTTTCATTTTACAATGTGTAACAATTTAACATTACCTTTCCAGTATTTACTAGCATTGTTATTATGAATACTTAAAGATAATCCTAAAGTTCCCGAAGTGCATTGTCTATGCATTCGTCAGTAATGTAAACAAGATTCCCCATGTAAATTCACTATCAGTTGGAAAGAAATCATCTAAATTAGAAACATATCTACACAGAAACATATATCCATAAGAAGTACACAAAGTTTGTCTAGAAGAAACAGAAGGTATAGAAAAATTTACATGTGACAACTTTTCATTAGAGAACTAATGATTAGCAAGATAATACAGGATGGACCTTTCCTGGAGGAGGTCTTCAGTTTGTCTGTTTAAAACATACTAAGTGTTCTTCCCAAGGGCAAGCTGCCCCTCCTTGGTTTACCTATTAACAGTCATGGGTCACTTTCTCAGAAGCAGAAATGGAACCAAAGATAAAACCGAGTCTGAGCCAGGAGGTCAATCTCCTCTGAGAATCTGGTTTCTTTAAGATACATAATTTTCTGCATCGTAAGAGGGTGACAGTTTGATTACAAACATTGCACAGGTATTTCATATGACATTGTCTTAAATACTGCTTAAACCAATTACTAATTTACCCTAAACATAACTCTCAGTCTGATATTTGAAGTTAATTTCCTAAAACAGACTGAATTTTTCAAAAAAAAGCTCAATACCCAGAGCAAAATGGTCTTACTAGTTTATCTGGACCATTGTTTGACTCAAAATATCTTCAGGAACCAGTGTTTTTCTCAAAGCTCAAGGTTTAAGAGGACACCCAAAGGCAAATATCCTGTGTGGGTTGCACCTCAACCTCCCTGAAAGCCAGAAATCTGGATTCCAGGAGAATTATATACAACTCTCTCATCATTCTTTCCTTTGGATCATGATCTCGTTATAGAATCTTTTATCAAAAATGTTCAATAAATGGAAATTGGACATCATCTGGTTTTTAAGATCCCAGGCACCATACAGCAAACTAGGAAATAAAACGGAAACAGTAACAATTATATTAGGCCAATTGTCTGAAATAACCAATGAAACCATGACCCTAAGGTCTTTGAACCAAGAAAACAAATCTCATGAGGTGTTTGTCTCTACAGAAGCAGCATCAGTAACTGCTTTTCATGTGTCTCAGCAGCAACTACATTCTGCAAAATCTCAGATTGAGTATTAATATAAATACAGCAACATTTATCTATTGAGGCACAAACTGTTTCGTAAGAAACTAACTGGAAATCTAATGCTGTTCTATTTTGTAAAATTATAGCTCAAATTTCAAATACTTCTCTTGTTATGATACTTACAACTTTGCTAAGTTTACCAACAGGAACTTCTAATTCAAGAGTTACATTATCTAAACCCATTAGTTAGATAATTTAGGAGAAAGGAGAATGATTTCTCGTATCCAGAAATTAGGACCTTAAAATATCAGTAATATTAAAAAAAAACAAAAAAAACCCCATAGTTTCCTTTAGTTTACTCAGTCTTATGTAGTTAGCTTCTGTTCCATGTGATCCTGGATCAGCCGCAGTCTGTGAACCCATCAGCTTCTGCATAGGAGTTCTGGAAATTTTATTCAGTCTAGTCACAGTCCTTTTAGCAAGTCCAATATAGTCCATCTTTTTGCTGAGCTACTTTGGCCAAACTTTTTCAGCAAATCAGCAAAGTAAAAACTTATCTGCAGATGATAAAACTTAATATGGCCATGATTAATTGATAAACATAGTATTCTTAATAGTGAAAGACCTGATAGAAATTAATTGTTAGCATAACATAAAGGCCAAATAAAATCAGTTTAAAAAAACTTTAGATAAAAATACTTCTAAATATAGCCATTAACCATATTCAAAGAGCTTCAGATATAATGCAAAATAATTCTGAGAGAAAATACCATATAGTCAGGATATACCAAGAATACACCAAGATTATCAAATCTCTAAATACCTGAATAGTAATAAAAAAAACTTCATAGGTAAATGATGTGAATTCCCCAATCAAACCATTGGCTTTGATGATGCTAGATTAAAAAAGATAAAGTTGCGACCAAGTTAGCAATAAAGAGATAATAATATAGGTCACTGTGAAACAAACCAAAGATCTTAAAGTAAAATCCTTAGCTTTCTTTTCTAAAAGCCATGAGGCTTGGTATTCAGACTCTGGAATCTTAATTCTAATGAGAGGCCAAACCTTTGTCTTCCAGGTAGATTACACAAAGAATAAATTAACCCTTTAACTCAGAAATTAAAGAAAATTTTGTTATTTTAATGGCGAGAAACCCAATTCTTTGTTTTAGATGCTACTTAACATTAAAACTCCTAAAAATCTCAGAAATTAAACCATTAAACTTTAGTCAGACAGATGAAGCTTGACCATATCAAATAAATTTCTTTTTCAATAAACCTCTTAAAGGTTGTCTTTGTTGTATATCCCTTGCAGTGCATCCCTTTAAATGGCAAAAATGAACACTCATTAGCAGACTTAAATATATATATATATATATCCTCTTGTGGCATAAAAAGACAAAGTATATGAACTTAAATTATGACAAATATCTATTAACTTAATAACATCAATAAGTTACCCAAAATGTCAAAATTATTTTAAGCCAATATATCATAAAACATAACTGTTGTTGAAAGAAAAGACTATTTAAACATTCTAAGATTTCATTCAACTTTTACTACTTCTGGTATTTTTCCCTATCTAATTTTAGCCCTTAAAGATTTTATCAACTGGCTTTGAAAATCACAAAGTCTGTGCTCACTTGACCAATTCATTGATATGGATATAACCTTAAGTGTTTGGCTACTGCTGGAAACATTGTTTTCCAGGCCACTTCAGGTGTATCTTATTGTGATTTCTTTTTTTTTTTTTTTTACTTCTTAAAGTTCCCCTATCATAGAGAGAACTTGTTTACAGTTTTATGATTAGGATCTACCCAATTTCTGATAACTATAGCAAAGCAGCAATTTTTCTTATCTTTTGTCTTAAAAGAGTCTCCACCTAGCTGGAAAGGAGTCTTTCAAAAGCGTCCCTGGAGCTACAGGACCTTGGAGACTGGGAGGTGGGGAGGCCTGATTGTGCCCCTCCCTCACTCTCTTGACTCATGGAAGACATTTACATATGTTTAAATTGATGGAGGCATTTTGAAAGACAAAAGATAGCTAATTTCTTTCTTTTTTACTGTTCTGGAACTGCTACTTTTACTTTAAGACAAAACTATCCTTTTTCCTTAAATAAAACACATTTCATATAATATCTAGCTTAAGTTACTTAAAAAGGTTTCACTTTTAAGATTGACATAGTATAAAACATAAGTTTCTCCAAGTAGCTATTAAAAATCTAAATAAGACAGACACAAGATGCAGTTTTTTCTGGATGAAGAAAGAACTGAGGTTCTATGACTAGCCTTACAAAATACAGCAATTCTTAGCCATAGCCACCAATCTAATACAACAAGACAAACTTAGACACAACGCTCTAGACCAGAAGCAAGCTCTTAGAGCAAAAGGAGACAGAGAGACCACATAAACTCACCAGATAATACCACATAAAACAAGGATATGGGGACCCTAGTTCCTAAAAGTGTATATAGCAATTTTTGGTAAGATTGACTCAATTCAGTGGAAAAAACAGGTACAGAACTACCACTTCTCCCTTAAATATCAAAACAGGTCAGGAGCTGCCACCTCTCTCTGCAAATTTGGCAAAACAGAGCACTGTTTTCCAGGTTTTCTCTGAGCCACAAAAAAGGTCCGAATTTTGCAGTTATAGTGACTCACAGCTCTTTGAAAATAGAATTACCTCTTCGAACGCCTGAATCCAGGCCTAAACTGTACTTCACTCAAAGAGTTACAAAATGTCACTCTTAACCAAACGATCAAGCAAAAATCTAAGAAAGATTCTCCTTAATCAATCAACCAGTTTTTCAAACAAATATGCCAAACAAAACTTAAGAAAACATGAGAAAGAGAACAACAAAAAATAAGCAAAGGTTCGTTTTCTGAGATGACTCACCCCGCCAATGTCAAAGGGACATGGAGCAGGAACATGTGGGTCCAGAAGATAGGACCTTTCTTTGCCGGCTTCTGCTCCGCAGTCCAAGTCTCTTCGAAGCTGACTGGATTTGTAGCTTCAGATCCTGCTCACAGCGCCATTAACTGTTGTAGGGGAAAAACATCACAAAGTTTAGTAAAGTAAAAAGAAAGTTTTATTTGGCATATATTCAAAAGGACAAAAGTGGGAAGCAGACAACCATGCTGCCAGAGCCATGTCTGCCTGAGTCCAAGGAAATATCACAGAACAGACAAGAGTGGGAAAACGGACAAGCATGCTGCCACAGCCATGTCTGCCTGAGTCCAAAGAATATTACAGAATAGGCAAGAATGGGAAAACAGACAAGCATGCTGTCACAGCCATGTCTGCCCGAATCTAAAGCCCTTTGCCCATTTTTTAATTGGATTATTTGTCTTTTCATTGTAGAGGTGTTGGATTTTCCAGTAGAGTTTAGATAACTAGAGCTTTATTGGATTTGTAATAGCCGAAATTTTTTTCCCCAGTCTGTAGGTTCTCTTTTTACTCTTTGGTGAATGAAGTCTTTGGATGAGCATAAGTATTTAATTTTTAGAAGATCCCAGTTATCTAGATTATCTTTTGGAGTTTGTGTGCTGTTAGTTAAAGTTGGTTATCATGTTAATGATGTGTATTAGGGCCTCTAGCATTGACCTTATTTTTTCTTCTGTGATCTTTATAGTTTCGGTTTTATATTTAGGTCTTTGATCCATTTTGAATTAGTTTTTGTGTATGGTGTGAGGTATGGGTCCTGTTTTATTTTTTTGCAGATGACATCCAGTTTTGCCAGCACTATTTGTTAAAAAGACTGTCTTTTCCCCATTTGATGGACTTTGGGCCCTTGTTGAAGATCAGGTGACCTTAGGTGGATGGATTTACATCTGGGTTCTCAATTCTGTTCCATTGGTCAACGTATCTGTCATTGTACCAGTACCAGGCTATTTTGATTAACGTAGCTGTATAATAGGTTCTGAGGTCAGGTAGTGCGAATCTTCCTACTTCATTCTTCTTCTTCTTCAGTAGTGCTTTACTTATCTGTGGCTTCTTCCCTTTCCATGTAAAGTTAATGATTAGTTTTTCCACCTCTTTAAAGAATGTTGTTGGTATTTGGATAGGGATTGCATTGTATTTGTAAATTGCTTTGGGTAGAATTGTTGTTTTCACAATGTTGAGTCTACCTATCCATGAGCATGGTATGTTTTTCCATTTATGTAGATCTCTTTCGGTTTCTTGCAGTAACGTTTTGTGGTTTTCTTTGTATAGGTCTTTTACATCCCTGGTTAGATTTATTCTTGAAAGTTTTTTTTTTTTTTTTAGGGGCTATTATAAATAGTATTGTTTTCCAGATTTCCTTTTCATCATTCTCTTCAATAGGAATCCAACTGATTTCTTGTATGTTTATCTTGTATCCTGCTTCTCTGCTGACTCCTTCTATTAGTTCCAGTAGTTTTCTCATGGAGTCTTTAGGGTTTTCTATGTATAGTATCATGTCATCTGCAAACAGGGACAGTTTAACTTCTTCATTACCAATTTGGATGCCCTTTATTTCTTTGTCTTGCTTTATTGCTCTAGCTAGGACTTCCAGCAAGTGTTAAATAGGAGCAGTGATAAAGGGCATCCTTGTCTTGTTCCTGTTCTCAAGGGAAATGTTTTCAGCCTCTGTCCATTCAGAATGATGTTGGCCATTGGTTTTGTGTAGATGCCCTTTATTATGTTGAGGAATTTCCCTTGTATACCTATTTTATTGAGAGTTTTTATCAGGAATGGATGTTGGACTTTGTCGAATGCCTTTTCTGGGTCGATTGAGATGATCATGTGATTCTTTCCTTTTGTGTGGTGGATTACATTGATTGATTTTTTAATGTTGAACCATCCTTGCATACGTGGTATGAATCCTATTTGGTCATGGTGTATTATTTTTTTGATATGATGTTGAATTCTGTTGGCTAGAATTTGTTGAGAATTTTTGCATCTATATTCATGAGAGATATTGGTCTGTAATTTTCTTTTTTGTGTGTGGCATCTTTGTCTGGTTTTGGTATCAGGGTTATGCTGGCTTCATAGAATGAATTTGGTAGTATTGCTTCCTTTTCTATGTTCTGAAGTAGTTTGAGTAATACTGGTGTAAAGCTCTTATAGAATGTTTGGTAGCATTCTCCAGTAAAGCCATCTGGGCCAGGCCTTTTTTTTTGTTGTTGGGAGTTTTTTTTTTTTTTTTTTTTTTTACTACTTTTTAAATCTTTTCTCTTGTTATGGTTCTGTTTAGATTTTCAACATCATTTTGTGTTAGTTTGGGTAGGTAGTGTGTTTCTAGAAATTTGTCCATTTCCTCTAGGTTTTCAAATTTGTTGGAGTATAGGTTTTCATAATCTATGTTATGATCCTTTTTATTTCAGTTGGGTCTGTTGTAATGTCTCCCATTTCATTTCTTATTTGGGTTATTTGTGTCCTCTCCTGTATTTCTTTTGTCACTTTGGCCAGTGGTTTGTCGATGTTGTTGATCCTTTCAAAGAACCAACTTTTGGTTTTGTTGATTCTTTCTATTGTTTTTCTATTCTATATTTATTCTCTGATCTTTATTATTTCCTTTCTTCTGTTGGCTGTGGGCTTCTTTTGCTGTTCTTTTTCTATTTGTTTGAGTTGTGTGGCTAATATTTTGATTTTGCCCCTTCTTTTTTGATGTGTGCTTCTATTGCTATAAATTGACCTCTGAGCACTGCCTTTGCTGTGTCCCTAAGGTTTTGGTATGATGTGTTTTCATTCTCATTTAATTCTAGGAATTTTATGATTCCATCTCAGATTTCTTCCATTACCCAGTGATGTGTAAGCAGGGTATTATTCAGTTTCCATGTACTTGATTTTTTTTCATTGCTCTTCCTGTTGTTAATTTCTACTTTGATGGTGTTGTGGTTAGAGAAGATACTTTGCATTGTCTCAGTGTTTTGGATTTTGTTGAGGGTTGTTCTGTGGCCTAAGATCTGGTCTATTCTGGAGAATGTTCCATGTGCATTGGAAAAGGATGAGTAGTTGGCTGCTGTTGGGTGGAGTGTTCTATATATGTTTATGAGGTCAAGTTGGCTGATTGTGTCCTTTAGATCTTCTGTATCTTTGTTGAGTTTCTTTCTGGATGTTCTGTCCTTTATTGAGAGTGGTGTGTTGAAGTCTCCTACTATTATTGTGGAACTGTCAATTTCTCTTTTCAGTGCTGTTAGAGTTTATGTATTTTGGAGCCCTGTCATTTGGTGCATAGATATTTATTGTGGTTATGTCCTCATGATGGATCATCCCCTTAATTATTATATAGTGCCCTTCTTTGTCTTTTATGGTGGATTTTGTTTTAAAGTCTATTTTATCTGAGATTAGTATTGCCACTCCTGCTCTTTTTTGGTAGCTGTTTGATTGATATATTTTTCTCCATCCTTTGATTTTTAAGAAATTTACATCGTTCTTTCTAAGGTGTGTCTCTCGTAGACAGCATATTGATGGATCCTGTTTTTTTAATCCATTCTGTCAATCTCTGTCTCTGTATGGGTGCATTTAGGCCATTTATGTTCAGTGTGAGTTTATTGCTGTCATTTTGTAGTTTTTTTTTTTTCAATGCAGAAGTTTTCTTTGTTCCTCTTACTCTCCTGTGCTGAATTCCTTTTGTTTGTGGATTTTTTTTTCATTTCTTTTCTTTTTATAGATTTTTTTGTCTTCTTTATTTTGATGAGTAGGTTTGTTAAGTTTGTGGTTATCTTGAAATTTACCCTTGTCTTCCTAGGTTTGAGCCAGTCTATTATTAGTTGGTATTGCCTTGCCTTCCTCTCCATTAGAAAGTTCTATACCTACACCATTTATTCCCTCTTTTATTGTTCTGAATTGTTGTCATTTACAGATTAGCCTCTCTGGTTCCCTGTTGTAAATCTTTTGGTTTTGAATAGTCCTTGAGAGTTCATTTTTGAGGCTTAGTGTTCTAGGATTGATGTTTGTCTCTGTTTTACTTAGTTTTTCGGGTCTTTGCTGTAGAGGGACAGCATGGTGTTTCTGTCTATAGCGTCATGTTGGCTCTGCCTCCAATCTTGTGTATTTCTTATTGTCATCATTTACCTTGGTTAAGTTGTGCACACTACACCCACATTCATTATTGCCTTTCTCATCACTTTCTAGAGAATGATTCCCCCTCCCTCCCTCTCCCATCCCAGGTAACCACCAAAGAACATTGATTTCTGTATGTATACCTATTTTTGTCTTTTTATAGAAGTGGTATCATAAATTTATCCTTTTGTGCCTGACTTATTTCACTCAGCATAATGTCCTTCAGATTCATCTATGTTTTTTGGATTCATCATTATTCTTTATAGCTGCATTGTATGTGTATACCACATTTTGTTTATTCATTGATCTGATGATGGGCACTTAGGTTGTTTCCATCTTTTTCCTACTGTAAATAATGCTTGAGTGAACATAGGTGTGTGTACATCTATTCATGTCACTGATACTAGATCTCTAGGGTATATACCAAGAGTAGGATTCCTGGATTATGAAGTATTTCTATTTCTAGCTTTTTAAGGAAGTGTCATACCATTTTCCACAGTGGTTGTACCATTTTACAATCCCACCAGCAGTGGATAAGGGTTCCAATTTCCCTACATCCTCACTAACATTTGTTGTTTTTGTTTTTTTGATCAGTGCCATTTTTGCAGGGGTGAGATTGTATCTCATTGTAGTTTTGATTTACATCTCTCTAATGGCTAATGATCACAAGCATTTTTCATGTGTTTGTTGGCCACTTGCGTGTCCTCTTTGGTGAAGTGTCTATTCATGTCCTTTGCCCATTTTTTAATTGGGTTGTCTTTTTGTTGTTGAAGTTTTCTATCTATTTAGAAAAACTCTTGGCAGAGATATCCTTCCCAAAGATCTTTTTGACTTGTGTTTTAAACGCAACATCTGTGTTGAGATTTGATTAGGGGGAGAGGGGAATAGCAGAAATACAGAGACTAGTTAGGAGACCTTCACAATAATCCAAGTGAGAGATGATGCTGGGACTAAGTAGCAAAGAAGGTCTTGAGAAGTGGTCAATTCTGGATATGGTTTGAAGAGAGATACAAAAGGATTTACTGATGGATTAGATGCAAGACAGGAGAGAAAGATGAGACAAAGGTGATTTGAACAGGTATGAAAACTGAGTTTATTGTGGACAATGGAAAGTTTGATACACATTAAATATCTTTAATATCCACATAAAGATGTCAGGTAGACAGCTGGAAATGAGACTGGAGTTCAGGAGAGAGGTTCAGATTGAAGCTATAAATATAGGAGACATTGTAGAAATAATATTTAAAACTACAGAACTGCCTGAGATCACCTACGGGGTGAGTGTAGACAGAGAAAAGGCCCAAGGACTAAGCCCTTGGGCACTTCAATTAAAGATTAGGAAAAGGTAGATTCAGCAAAAACTGAGAAGTTGAGAAGTTGGAGGAAAATACCAAGGGAGTATTTGTCATGGAAGCCAAATTAAGAAAATATTACAAGAATGCTGATGAGAAGCTGAGCAAGAAGACTGAAAATTGGCTATTGGATTTAGCACATAGAGATCATTGATGATTTTGACAAGAGCTGTTTCCATGGAGTAAAAAAAAAAAGAAACCAATTGCCATTTAGTTGATTCCAACTCATAGCGACTTTATAGGACAGAGTAGAACTGTTCCAAGGGGCAGCTGGAGGATTCGAACCGCTGATCTTTTGGTTAGCAGCCAAGCTCTTAACTACTGTGCGGCCAAGGCCCCTTCCATGGAGTGCTGGGGGTAAATACCTAATCACAGTTGGTTCCAAAGAATGGGAAGGGAGAAATTAGAGATGGCAACTATAAACAACTCTCTTGAGTTTATGCTGTAAAGGGGAGAAGGGAGGGTATAGTAGCTGAAAGGTGTAGGAAAAAATTTTTTTAAGATGAGAGATTTTACAATGTATTTGTATGCTAATGGGAATAACCAGAAGAGAAAATAGACAATGCAGAAAAAAGATAATTGTAGGAATCAATGTAAAGCTAGAGGGCTGGATAGGAGTAGGGGTGGTTTATCCTTAGTAACAGGATGAAAGGTAGGCCACGAGTATCAAAGCAATTGGGTCCACAGATTTGGTGGTGGTGGTGGCCGCAGTGGCGGCAGGGTGGAGAGGGTGTGAAAGCTCTCTTCTGCTTTTACTTTCTTAGCAAAATAAGAAATACAGCAATCAGCAGAGTGAGGGTGGGAGGGGATACTGGAGATCTGAGGATGGAGAGATGTGAATACAGCCACAAAATAAACAGGTGATATTGATAGAACTTAACTGATTAGACGTAGGGATAAGTGAGAGGGAGGAGACAAAGAACAGATTTCTGGTTTAGCAACTGGGTGAATGGAGGGTGTCTTTCATTCAGGTAGGGAAGCCTGGGGGAGGAGCAGGCTTGGGAAGGGAGAAGGATTTGGTTTTGATGTGGGGCATCCAAGGGGGCCTAAGTGTCTGAAGCTCAGAAGGGAAACATGAGATAGAGAAATAGATCTGGGAGTTGTCAACATAGGATGGTGGCTGAAGCCTTGGGAGCTGATGAGAATGCCCAGGGAAAACACACAGACGGACAGTAAAAGAGGGCAAAATCTGAGTGGTCAGAGAGGTAAGAGGAAACTATAGAGTGTGAGGTTACAGAAGATAAAGGAAGAACATGTCAAGGAAGAAAGTGGTCAGGAGTGTCCAATGTTATAGAAAGTCAAGTGAGATAAGGACTGAAAAGTCCCCACTGGATTTAGCAATGAGATGGCTGGTGACAACCTTGGCTGGTTCAGTGTGGGCATATGAGGGCAGGGGAACCAGAACTCAGAAATGAAGTGAATGGGAAGTAAGAGAATGTAGACCACTCTGAAGAAGCATGGCTACAAAGGGTAGAAGGTGGTAGCTGGAAGGGAACATGGTGGTTAAGGTTTTTGGTATGTTTGATGTTTTTGAAGGATCCTGAATAGGTTTAAAGTGATAGGAAGGAGTCAGCAGAGGAGTAAGAAACAAAGGTGAGCAAAGGGGCGGTAGGCAAAGGGCTAGGATCCAGATTCACACAGGATGGACACCTCTTCCTCTGAGGTGGACAAGCTTGAGGCAGCAGCAAGTGAAGAGGCTTTCATGATTGCTATCTTCTCTGAGAGGTGAAGGGATTGGCGCTTTGAGATTAGAGAATGCTTGGAATAGATTCTGGGAAAGAATAAGAAGGCTGAAAAGCAAATAAGGGGATCATCAGGTAGCCTTGGGGGCCTAGTTAAAAGGTAAAGCCCTTATGTTGACAGTTCACTCCACCTCTGCAGAGCCCTCATAGTTGCTGCTGAAGCCACAGCACCACCTCCCCACCCGGGCCCAGCAGCCTTCCTGCTTCCTCCGCTGGACCTCCACAGCAGGGCCCCATCTTGCTGCCCAGCAATGTTCCCTGCCCTTCAAGCCTATCTTTTACCCACATGCGATACCCTTCCCTCCATGCTTACCTTGCCAATTCCTACTCACCTTTCCCTACCGGGGTCAGGCCAGAATCTCCCCAGAAGCCTCCCTCAACTGCTCTCCTCAGCCCCCTGTGCCCCCTCATCCCAGAGCTAAGAGTTTCTTCTTTGCACCCAAATAGCCCCTCCCATACCTTGCTCACAGCATGACACATACTGCATGTGAATCACTGATTTACTTATCTGCCTCTCCCACTGGACTTAAACAACTTGAGGGCAGAAACTTTTCACCTTTATAATGATAACTACTTAGTAGATTGGAGTCCCCAGGCAGTGCAAACTGTTACAAACTCAGCAGCTGTGGAAAAGTTGGAGGTTTGAGGCACCTTGGAAGGGCTGGTGATCTTAACTTCCCCAAAATCAGCCATTAAAAACCCTATGGAGCACAGTTATACTCTGATGACACAATGGGGTCGCCATGAGTCAGAACTGACTCCATGGCAACTAAAATGAAGTCAGTAGGTGCTCCATAAATGTCTGTGAAATGAAGTAGGAGAAAAGAACTGAAGTCCAAAAACAACACAATTCTACAAGGCCATGATGTCCCCAGCCCTGTGTCACATGCAGATGCTTCTGATGATGAAAATCAAGCCACAAAACATAGAAATATCCCTTTGGTCTCAACATTTCACCCCCTTTCTTTTCAGGAAGAGACCTCCTACAGGGAGGAAATACCTTATCCTATGCAGTAACCGTTCCCTCTCCCACCAAACACACACAGCCTGAAGCATTGTGAAGAGATATTTTATTGTAAAAACTGACAAATCTTATTTATATAAATCAGTCACTCTCCACTCACAAGTTCTATCACCTGTGCCTGGGAGCAGAGTCTGTGGTATTTTTCTGGACTTAAGGTGTAAGCTGACATGGTGTTCAAGAACTTGTCCAGTGGGCAGAGCCCTTCAGGGCATCCTTTCGGCACCTGCTCCTGCGGAAGAGACATGACTCAGCAGGTCCACTGAGGACCCCTTCCTTCTGTTTTCAGCTGAACCCAGAGGTCTGAGAGGCTTTCTCCCAAGCAGTATGTGTCTGCACACATATAACAGCCAGAAAGGCCTCACTACCCAATCAGCTTCCAGATTAAAAATACTCGCTCCTGCTTGTAAAAGGAGCTCAAGAAATGTTTGTTGAATTGATGGGGAGGACATTGTCAAGTTATATCCTTGAGCTGGGCGAGCTTAAGGTCTCATGATTCTCTGAACACACCCTGATGAAGCTGCCAAGACACCAAGAGTGCTGGCACCACCTCCCAAAGACACCATTATTAACTTTCAAATAGGCCTCATAGTCAGGATGCCGCCATCCTGGCAGACACTCAGGAGAAGAGAAGGAGAGTGGCCCTGTAACTAGGAGGCCCTGTAACAGAACTGAGCTAAGGCCCACGTCCCAGCCCACCACCATGTACCAAGTCCTGCCTTGTCCCTGGGTCACCTAATAGGATTCAGACAGATGATTATATCAGTGAGACTCCACTTGGCCTGAGGAGGGACACTTGGTGCGTAAAGGGAGAACAAGGTGTGTAAAGCTGAGGGGAGGGTGCCTAATCACCACCCAATCCCACCTCAGAGGTCTTACCTCCCCATGGTAACAGAGCCGCACAAACCACTCCTTGGATTCCTGGTGCTGGTAGAGTTCCATGGTCAGGTCAACAGCAAACGGGGGCCATCTGTGGTCAAAGATCCCCAGGGCCATTAAGAGAGGCATGAGGGTCACATCATGAGCTGCAAAGAGGTACAGCTTTCTGCAAAGAAGAAACAGTTCTCCACATTTCTTCACCTTAGGACTCTGGAGGCCAGCACTCTGCCTGCCTTTAAGTAAGGCATAACATTAGCCTCAGAAACCAGGTGACATCTAGAAATCAGTTGAGCCCGGCTTAAAACACCTTTTAAGCAGATAGTGGAGCAAACCCTATTCCCCACTCCTCATGTTTTCATGAGAAGCGACCCCCCCCCCCCCCCAACTGCCACAGGAGTAACTCTCTATGCCTCCCACCTGCCTGGTTACTTACTCACTTGCTCACTCATTCACTTACTCACTCCTCCACTGCTGAGTTTAGAAGAAGGAACTGAGCATGTGTAGTTTAGGCCCTATCTTCTCTCTTTGGGACCTGTCTGCTTATGGCAAATGTTCTTCTACTCTCAGCCATATGTGTGTTTAATAGGGCAAGCTCCACCCCTTGTTGGGAAAGCTTACAGTTTTATAATGAATTAAGTTCATTTTAAATGAGTATTAATAAACTCATTTAGCCCTGATCACATTCTCCAAATGGCTTTAATCAGTAATAAAGGTACCATTTTAATCTATATCTGTTTGACTCCTGCATCTATCTTTTGGGCACGATCAATGATATTATTTATTGGCCCCACCCCCCACCCTAGAAGACCAGCATCAGACCCTGTGGCATTCCACAGATAACAAGGCCAAGGGTGGCAAGGTGGCAAAAGCATCAAGAAATGTACTGTCATTGCAGGTACTGTGAAGGGCACAGAAGGGCATTCATATGGTTTCCTATTAGAAATCCTGGCCCTAAGTCCCTGCATGTTCCTGTTTTAGCTCTCTGTCTGCTACCCCTCCCGCATCCATCACGAGTCTCTGGGTATAATTTGTCTCACTCAAGAAGGCAGCCTACAACAGTGTTTCTCCAACATTAAGGTACATACAAATCACCTGGGGGTCTTCAGCCTGGGGCCTCAGACTCTAACAAGCTCCCAGGTGATGCTGAAGCCCTGCATTTGTAGACTATGCTTTGAGTAGCAAGTGGTCCCCAATCTGGGGTTTCAGGCTCTATGAAGGTAGCAATGGAGGTTCATGAACACTTCCAACAGCTTCCAATGCCTAACAGATATCATCCCCTTCTACACACTCAATGAAGGCATTCAAGCTAAACAACATATCAAGCAATTATCTTTGTTTTAGGCTGTTATGATATCTAATCAGTGTGATATCATAATTAGCTACTCTGTTTGACATATGTTCAATTAGTAAAAAATGGAAAAATAAATTTAATAAATTCAGGGTTCTTTTTTGCAAAATAAACATTTCAAAACATAGCAGGAGAGGTGTGGCAGGAAGAAAAGTAAAATGGTGGTGAACCTCTGAGGGACCCAGGGCCTCTTAAACATCTACCTTCAGTCACTGACAGCCTGATTTTTGTCCCCTAAGACTCGGGTTCCCTCCCCTTAGCTAAAGGCCACCCCACCTCCCCCACAACCCAGCAGCACAAAGCAGAGCTGTGCCAGGTACCTGATCTTGCTGGGTGGAGTAGCAGGATCCACGGCTTTCAGGAGATTGTTCTCCAGGATGTGGAGGAAAGGGCCTACCGCCAGCTGAATACTTTCCCTGTGTCAAGTGAACAACACTGAAACACCCAGGGGCACTCAGCACAGGGGATATAGGCTGGTTCTGCCCCCGAGGACCTCAAGGGCCCAACCAGACAGAGCTGAGAAAAAGACAAGGAACGCACAAGGGAAAGTGACAGGAGAGAAATGGTGCTGCCTCTCCTGTGAGGCTTCTCTGTGAACAAAGACTTCAGCAACAAGAGCAGCCAAGATGTGGGGAGGGTGGGTGGAGTACAGGGGTGGCAACTGGGATAAGGCATGAAGAATGAGGCCTTTAGGAACAAAAGAACAAAGCTGGGAAGGACAGAGTGTCAAGATTGCCAGGAATTCCAGGAGACCCTTAGAAAAGAGATCAGAAGGAAATATTGTAACAACATCACGAGCTATGCTTTCTATGTGCCATCCCTCCTTTCGAGATTAGACCACAGGGGCTTTCTTATTATTATCTGATTTAACAAGAAGTTCAGAAATAGTTCTCCCAGGGCTGGCTCTGTGACTCTACCATTTTCATTCTCAGGCTTGCCCCCTCATGATCACAAGGTGCCTACTGCAACTCAAAGCATGTCCTCTCACGGCAGTAAACAAAGTAGGAAGACTGGGGTGGGGGCAGGGAGGGTGGCTAAAAGGCTTTGTTTTTGTGCCTCTCAACTCTATCTAAGAGGAAAAAACCTCTCCCAGAATCCCCAGAACTATCCCTAACCCAATCACCCACAAAAGGGAACAATCTTTATTCATGGTGACTGAGTAAACTGCTCCCTTTATAAATCAAGAAATGTTGGAGCAATGCATGAAGAGTAGGTAACCAACACCATATGCGATGTTCTTTCCAGAAGAGTGTGTGCAGGCCAAGCTGAGCTGAACTGCATTTGAGGCTGTAACCACTTGCCCTTGAAGAAATAACAGTTTTATGAGACCAGGGCTAACTGGAATGGAAAGGAAGATGGATCAGGTCCTGTTTTAAATGCTTATACCAGAAGAAAGCAAACTATAGCCATAGGCCAAATCTGGCCTGCCTGTTTTTATAAATAAAGTTTTATTGGAACACAGCCATGCCTATCTGTTTACATATTGTCTATGGCTGCCTTCATGCTACAAGGCAGATATAAGTAGTTGTGACAGAGACTGCATGGCCTAAAATATTTACTAAGTGTATTTGTGTTGGAGGGGAGACAGTGGGTGACAATTTAGGTCTGGAGGGAACAGAAGAGGGAAGCTGGTTAAGTTGTAGGCAGCGGCAGTAGGCTGAGTGGCTTGGCCAGAACCTCTTGAATGCCCAAGGCTAGTGCGCCAGTGGGCACGCTGACTCTGAGTGGGAGTAAAGCAAACAGAGGCTCTTATTCTTAGGCAGCAAACCATGTAAATTCTCCAACTGTTAAGATACTTTTTCCTCCCACTCACCTTTCCCAGAACAATTCATCTACCTCCCATCTCCCCGTTCTGCCAAGGTACCTATTCTGAGTTGAATGCTCTCAATCCATCTCAGAAAAAAGTGTCTTTCAAAACTGCATAAGAGATAAAAACATTCATTCTAGTGGTCAGGAAACAAGCTTTCTACAAACAGAGCCCTAACTAGCAGTAATATAGAGAAAACATAGGATTTGTAGTCAGAGGGTCTGGGTCCAAGTCCTGCCTCGGCCACTTGCAGTGAAGCCTAGGCAAGGTAACCACCACCTCTTGGGCCCAGCTTATTCATCTATAAAGTCAGGGATAATGACAGCTACCTCACGGTAAGAACGAGAAAATGATTTGTAAATTGTAACATGATGAACAAAGTTAGCCATAATTATTTTTCCTCCAGCTTCCCCCCGCCAGATCCTTTGACACTTAAAGGAAAAAGTCAGTGATGGAGAAAACACAGTAGGGTGGTGCATCCTTGATCTATATCACAGTGAATAGAAGCACTAGGTCACCAGTCCCAGCTCCAGAGGTACAAGGACCAAGCCCATTCAGCAACAGCAGAACAGGGTCGTTCCAGCCTCTTCACACAAAAAGATGCCAGTTGGCAGGTGTGAGAGGACCTGATGAGACCTTGTTCCCCACACGCTGGGAAGCCTGATCAAGTGTAACTTCATGCCAGCAGCTAAAGGAGTCCCTTACCTATCTTCTCTTTGCAGGATGTACAAGGCTGTGTCCACAGCTCTCTGCTCAATCATCCATGCAAATCTCTTCAGTGCAGGGCAGCTTGGGAGGCTGTGTACCTGAAAGGGCCACAGGTCCAGTTTGAGAAAGAAATGCTGAGCCTGGTAGCTGACCACCTGCTAAGCCTGGCAGCTGACCACTTCCATGGAGTCTACAGGATCTTCTCCTGGGGAGAGGTTTATAGCTCAAGAAGCAATGCCTCAAGCTAGTCCTAGAGATCTGAAGGCCCAGGAAGAAAAAAAAAAACTTTCCCCTCCATTTCTGATGGTTTCCCATCCACTCCAAAAAAAAAAAAAAATTTTTTTAAATACATATTTTTAAGCTTAAAAAAAAAAGAAAAGAAATGAAATACAGGCAAGTTATTCATAAATTTCTGCTTGGCCTTCATTTTTCCCAAAATGATTTCTAAAAAGCATGCCATAAAAACACTTTAACTCTTGCCGGCTTATCTTACACCTTCTTGCCTTACCATCTTAAACTTTCTGTCCTTAACCATCTTAACAAGAGACTCATGGTTTACACATAAGCACTGGTGCATTTCTGCCTTCAGGTGCACTGTCACTTTCACAAGAGAAGGAAGGAGGATCCGGGCTATTCTTCGAGTGTCTGACTTTTGAATCTAGAAAAGCATTTCCCATTGTGTGTTCTTCAGCATTTATTACATAAGAAAAAGATTCCATGGCTAAATAAGTTTGGAGAAAACAGACTTAAACCAGATTAACCAGCTTTTTTTTGCTATAGTCTTCTCCCAAAAGTAATACAATAAGCAAGAGTTCCAAAATTTTTAGATGACAATCCTTCCCTACCCACTGCCCACCCCACCCTACCCACTCATAACACACCCACATCATGAGGACAGGGATTCTGGTGAACATGATTCAAGGAACTCTGTGCTAGAGTTCACTGTCTGTACTCCTGAGCGATGGTCTTCCTTGACTGCTCTCTACCCCTCAGTCCCCATGTCCATTCCATCTGCAAGCCCTATCACAGCTACCTCCAAAACAGGAGGTTTCTAGCACTTCTCTCCACAATAGTTCTAACTCAGGAGCCAGTCCATCCAGGTGCCCAGCCCAGGCTTCCCCGGCCTCCAGGCCTAGGGCAGACAGGCATCCCACCTGCTCAGCAGCCACGTTGTCCAGGAGGATGAGGAAGTCCACCCCGTCACTACTGCCAATGCCCATCACTTCCATCACCTTTTTCAGATCCTCTGAGATTCCTGGCTGCAAAGAGGCAGTCTGCCTCCGGCCTCTGCGAAATGAAGAAATTCCTTACATTGTATAGCGCTTAAAAGTTCACAAAGTGTACTTCATTCAACATTTGGGATCTCATTTAATCCTCACAACAACCTGCTGGTGTTGGCTAGTATTACTCCCATTTTATAGATGAGTAAGTTGAAGCTCCATGGGGTTAGAAGACTTGTAAAAGGGCTAGACTCAAAGCCTGAATTTTCCAAATCTCAATCTAGTATGTTTTCTTTGTCTGAAAACAGCATGCTCTTTCTTCTGTAAAACACATGCCATATAGTCTCAGTGTAGCTGAGAAATACCTGAAACTAAAAAGTGCCATCAGTTCAAACTGATCCTTCCTACGAGGCAGTACATCGGTAAGAGAAGAGGAACCGGTATCTTCTGCTTGAACACCTGGATTTGCACTGTGATGACTGACACAACCATCTTTCATTTAACCTCTCTGTTTTCCTCACCTGCCTGCCTGATGGAACATGGCTGTTAGGAGGATAATGCTTTGTAAACAACAAAGCCCTACCCACAGCTGTATAAATCATCTCTCCATCCCAGCACGGGCTTTTCCCAGGCTTTCTGGACCTTCACTATGAGCCTGCCACTGTGAGTCAGAGCTTCCTCACTTCCTGGACAGTGGACATCAGACCTGGAGAGTAATTCGATTCCTCCCTGGGCACTGTTAGCCTGGATGGACCCTCAGTACACGCAGAGTCTTGCCAGCAAAGCTGTCGTCCCCTGCTCCCAGAGGCCGTTACCTGGTTCTTTGCCTCATGCTCCAGCAGTTTTGGGAGTTGGGGTACAAGACTTCAGAGCTTGCTTCATCAGTGTGGATGATGATGGGGCCTACAAGGAAGGAAGCACAGGCAGGAAGAGGCTTCAGCTTGGGTCTTCCCAGCATCCACACCCCTTCTAATTCGGTCTAGAAAGAGGGCTGTTCCAGGAGGCAGGTGATCAAGGCTACTCCCTAAGAACAGCAAACGTCTTCAACATGTCCTGGCCCTGCCTGAGCAATGGAGAAAAAGCAATAACAGTCTTGTTCTGTCTAGCACAACCCCTCCTTTTGGGCCACAATGTACATATGACCCGGATCAGACTGGCACTTCCTTGCCACATTCCAACAGGTAGCCTGGAAAATTCCAGCCTCAGAGCACTACCAGCAGCTGGACATTCTACTGAAGAATAAGTTTTTCCTGACTTTATCAGAACTAGCTTCTTTTCTTGCTTCCCAAAGTTCAACCCTATGGACAAATATGGTGACTTATCTATCACATGACAAACAGCACTATGACCACGAGGTTGGGGAGTGTCCAAATCCTCTCAGACCCCATGGCCTTGCACAAATGGAAAGCAAGGTTCCTAGATGAACTCAAAGATTCAATTACAAACAATGCTTACATACCTCACAGCAACTCCCTGCTGCTCAGGGCTCATAAGTACACTTGGGCCTGCCTATCAATGCTTAAAGAAGGCATTCTAACACCTTCCCACGCTTTTCTCTGTGCCGGAGATGGCCAGGGCCTATGGTAGTTTCCCTGTAACTCACCCATTCCCCACAACCTTTCCACATAGTTCAAGCCTGACCTTGTCTGTTGGCAAAATAGCTCCCATCAGCAGCTTGCTGGAGCTCACTGAGGTCAGTCCACAGAGTGCTTAGAATAAGAGCTATTATTCCCAAAGATATTATTGCTAGTCAAAACCCCAGGACTTTAAAAGTAGCCTACGGTAACTTCATTAACCAACTGCCATCGAGTCAATTTCAACTCATAGCGACTCTATAGGACAGAGTAGAACTGCCCCATTGGGTTTCCAAGGAGCGCCTGGTGGATTCAAACTGCTGACCTTTTGGTTAATATAACTTCACTAGAACGTTAGAAACTGAGCACACTTCGCTGGTCTGGACAGGAGAAGAAAATCACAGCAGAAGTCATAAGATCTGCAGTTTAGTCTTGAATCCACAGCTAGGTGGCCTTGGGAAGTCACTTCCCTTCTCTGGGGCTCAAGTTAAAAAACTAAAACCAAACCCATTGCCGCTGAGTTGATTCTGACTCATAGTGACCCTACAGGACAGAGGAGAACTGCCCCACCGGGTTTCCAAGGAACAGCTGGTGGATTTGAACTGCTGACCTTTTGGTTAGCAGCCAACCTCTTAGCCACACAGTTTGCTCATCTATAAATTGAAGGAGTTGGACTGTAGCAGTGATTTTCAGTTGTTTTTAAAGCAGTGGGACTTTTTCCCTCTCCCCCCCATTGTTATATAAAGTAATGAAAGAAAAGGTGTCGATGGTTGCAAGATGGGGGGGAGGGGCAAAACATAGTCCGTTTGCATGCCCCACCCCCTCTTTTCCTATAGCTCCTGAGACCCCTTTGAAGGATCTTGAGACCCCTCAAAAGAAACCAAAAATCAGACGTCCTCTCCAGATATGTACGTCCTCTGAGGTGGAGCACAGAGGTGAAGAGTATGGATGCTGAAACCAGACTGCCAGAGTTTGAAATCCAGCTCCACCATTTACCAGTTTTTATGACCCTGGGCAAATCATTTAGCCTCTCTGTGCCTTGGTTCTCTTTATCTGTAACATGGGGATAATGATACCTATCTCATAGTCACAGCAAGAATTAAACACGTTAATATATGCAAAGCTCTTAGAAAAATGCCTGGTGCATTGTTAGCCCTGGATAACAAAATAACAAAAATAAATGTGATTTAAAAATCTAATATAACACATGGTAATTGGCCTCTGCTTGGAGTCTGATATTAGATCCACAGTTTACAGTAAACATGGCACACTGCAGGCACTCAAATATCTGTTGAATGAATGATTGACCAAGTGGGGCAGACCAGCAGTCCCCAGCTTCCCCCACAGTTTTGTTCTCTGCAGCTTACACATAACCCTTTGATTTCTCCAGGATCTTCACTCCTGAAGCAACAGCCCAAGTTTGCATCACTTTCATTAATAGTGGCACCTTCTGGGGTTCCTTGATCTATTCAAGTCCCTTGATACTGGGCAAAGCTTGAAAGTAATTATGACATAAGTCAAAATGGGGTGCAGGGAGCTGCTACCCAGGCAGGCACACGACAGGCTGGTTATAATACCAGTTCCTTCCCTGCTGGAAACCTGGGGCAATCTCAGTCTGATATCTGCCTGTAGATGAGGTCACCCCCAAGAAACATCCTTCCTAGTCCAGTCACACTTTTGGTATCTCTGAGGACATTTGAAGCACTTTCAGGTCAGGCACTGTGGGTTACTCCTTAGCTCAGGGGCTCCCAAGAAGTAAGCGGCAGCCATCCAGTTTGCCTTATGTAACCGAGACAGATGGTGCTTGTGTTCAGCAGCCAACTACAGCCAGAATTAGCAGCAGCACCCAGCCCTGACAGGGGTAGGGCCTGCCTCCTCTGGCCTGAAGGTCCTATTATTTTACATATTTTTTTAAAAGCCTGATGGAAATCTTATATCTATTCAAGATACTGCTGAAAAAGCTAAACAAAATAACAAGAACCTTTGCCTCATGGTACCATTTTAGTATTTTAATATTGGTGAGGTCATACTGATCTGAAATTCAGACCAGCAGTTAAATGTAAATTTGAAACGTTACAAATGACAAAATACAGCTTCATTTGGTAGTTAAAAAGCCTTCAAAATGTGGGATCCATGAGGGAAAATAATAACCGTGGTTCTTGGTGGTGAAAGACTGGGAACCACTGATTGCAATCATTAACTGGCTGAATATATCAAATCCAAACTCAACAGACATTCTCAACTAGGAAAGGCTGAACAGAATACTGTCCATACCATCTGGATCATGCTGTGGATTAGCACCAAGACCAGAACAGCAGCAGCAGGCATGGTTCCCAGCTAAGTGTCCCTCCTGGCCTCCCTCCTTCTCAGCAGTGTTCACCTAAGCAAAAAGCCCCCTACGTCGCTCACAAGACCTGGTGAGGGCTGCCTTATGCAGCGCATGTAGAAGCTTGAGAGAAAAAGTCAGGAGCCAGAGGCACATAAGAGCAGCTGATGCACTGCTGCTGATGTGGAGGTCAGGCTGGTGAAGGCAGCCTAAAGTCAGACAGGAAAGGGTCCGCTAAGTAGGTATACCAAGGTAGCCACGTGTACAGGGAAGAGACCAAGGGAACAGGTACCAAGAGAGAGAAGATCTTTGGAAGTAAGAAGAATAAGCTCCTCAGGGGCAAGGGACAAATTTCGACCCCAAACTCAAACCTTCTTTCTGACGTTGGAAAAGCCCAGCCAGCAAACACCGGGTAGACTCCAGATTCCGATTTATGTTAGTGGAACGGACGCTGGTAAAAAAACAAAAAGGTAGAGACACTTATAAAAGGAACATTTAATTATATACACTCTATCCCTCAGAGCAGGTGGGAGGCTTTCAAGACTA
The DNA here is from genome assembly GCA_030035585.1 of Dugong dugon. NCBI lineage: Eukaryota > Metazoa > Chordata > Mammalia > Sirenia > Dugongidae > Dugong > Dugong dugon. Next base: position 163,747,542 of record CM057462.1, read on the forward strand.
TATGGGGTTTCTCTCTGTGGGATGGATGCCCCAAGGGAATTCCTGAAGCCCAATGACTGCGATGGCGCAGTGGTTAAGAGCTATGGCTGCTAACCAAAAGGTGGGCACTTTAAATCCACCAGCCGCTCCTTGGAAACCCTACAGGTAGTTCTACTCTGTCCTATAGGGTCACTATGAGTCGGAATCGACTCAACGGCAACGGGTTTGGTTTTTTTTTTTTAATGAGTGTTAACTCCAGTGACCATCTTTTACACAAGGGTAACTGCATTGTGACAACCCCAAGTTGTCCCCCAAACTACTATGGGTGAGAGTGAGAACCATCTAGGGGGTTAGAACAGGTTCTGTCATGCTCAAGACCTTCAACTGGGTGCAGCATCCCTTTCTCAAGTAACTCACGAGACCTCCAGTGGGTTGAAGGTTGGTGAAAGAAAGGGGATGTCCTCCACATAGCTCTTCCTCAGCCTCTCTCCCAAGGCAAACATTTGCTGCATGCCCACCTTAGTTAACTGCCCAGCAAACATGCCCCCCTGAGGTGGGGGAGAAAAGGAGGTCAGAATAAAACAACTGATGGCCTGATGAACCCAGCCCAGAGGAAACCACTGAAGCTTTTCAGTGGGCTTCCGAAAGCAGAAAAGCATTACTCACCTTCAGTGTGGTCTCATGGTATTCAGAGTCAAAAGGAGAATGTGGTTTCGGGCCACCAGCCAGATCAGTGACTGTGTAATCAAACTGAGTTTGAGATGGGACCTCTAATAGCTGGGGGTTCCACTCTACCTGTTGTGACTACAAAAACCAACACATTGTTAAAAATGATCACTGAAACTGACAGCACTAATATCCAGCAGCACTCGGAACACAAAGCTGGAATCACCCCATGTGAGGCGAAGAATCACTGCAGAAAACAATTTGGCCTTTGTTCTTGGGTCGTTCAAGGACCACACCTGAAGCCAATGAGTGGGAGCCTAACAAGCCAAGAGGGACCACCTGGTGGCCCAACATTGACTGGCCTCAGGAGGCATGATGTAATCTACCATGACCACATGGTGAGGCCAATAAAGACCCTGAACATGAAGGCTCAGAGGCCTTCCTGGTTGGCGAGAACATCCGCTCTAGGGAAGGTAGCATGTCCCTTGGGATATGGAAGCTTTGCACTGGGAACTCTCCCAGACTTCGCCCTACGCTTCTCTTCATTTGTATCCTTTTTGGTTGTAATAAATCTGTATCGTAAGTATGGTATACTCTCCATGAGATTCTGTGAGTCGTTCCAGCGAATTATTGAACCCAAAGGGGTAGTGAGAGACAGCAGGGTAGAAGGCTGGGGTGCCATGTGGACTCCTGAGCTTGCAGCTGGCATCCTGAAGGGGTAGTGGGAAACCAGTCCTAAATCTGTGACCAGCAGGGCAGAAGGTTGGGGTGTTGTGTGGACTCCTCAAACTTATAGCTGGTGTCTGCCTAGTTGGCAGTCTGAAGGATGATATCCTTTTAACGTGTGAGCTCTGACCCAGCTCCAGGTTGCTAGAGTCAGAGAAGTGTTGCATGGGTAGTGGTCTAAAGATGGTGTCCTTCTAAGTGTGAGCTCTGACCCAGTTTCAGGTGGCTAGGGTTGGAGAGAGAGCTATATGGGCGGCTGGTGACAAGGATGGAGAAGCAGGAGGGTGACGACTAGATCAATCCCCACATTTTGGGGATTGGATTCATGGTGATCCTTACCACCCAGCTGGCAACTCTGGTGTGATTTGCCCCTTGCTTAGCACACCCCATCACTAGATCTGCAACCTTCCCATAGGAAAGAAGGAAAGAAACTTAAACTCTAGTTCCAACTAAAAGAAGAAAAGACCATGATTTATTATTCCAGCTGTCCTTAGCCTAAATCCTGTTATTGCTACACTAGTACTCACTGTTAAAGGGCTGCTCTAGCACTAAATCCCACACTGAAGTAAAGGGAAAAAGTGGCCAGGATGCCTGGCACTCAAATATTTGATAGATGGATGAATGAATGTAATATGACCGTGGCGATCTCTAAGGAATCAACACGCAGGCTTCTATGCCCTACCTTGAGAAGTCTATTTAATGTCCCTTATAATTACCACATATTTCCCTTCCTTTCATCCAACTTTTCAAACAAATAGCTGCCATTAAGAATCCTTTCCTTCTTTACTATCTTCCTTTACTCCTTGCAATCTGGTGACTGCTCCAACTGCACTGTAATGGTTTTCAAAACATCAGAAGTGGCTGCAGGTCTCATACCTCCAAGTGCTCATAACACTCTCACACTCATTGAGTCAAATGTGACCACTTCAATTTTAAAAACAAAAGCCTTTTGTTCTAAACCCATGCAGCAGCTCTTCTTTACAGCCTACTATACCTATCTCGTTACTATTACAATTTCCTAGGCTCCAAAATTCAAAACCTCTGACTCTTCCTGCTGGTACACCATCTTGGCACCAAGCCTTGTTGATCACTGCTTAGAAAAAAAGTCACTCCCAATGTTCCTTTCTTTATCTTACTGTCAGAGTATAAAACCTCATTACCTCAAACAAAAGCCTCTGACAGACTCCCTCTCTTTTACTCTCACAATCCATACGTACATAACCCCCTGACTAATCTTGCTAAGCAACGTTCATCGTATCAGTAGCTATTTCCTAATCTTTCACAGGTAAGCATCAGGCCTTCAAGGACTTCCACACTTTGGTCCAGCCTCTGTACCCAGATGAACTGCCACTACACCTCTCTTCTCACCTCCCCAGTAAAGACCTTGTTCACTGCTTCCTTGCATCTTCTTTCAACTTGCTTTCCTTTCTTGGAAGACCTCTTTTTCCCATTTGTCCATCCAACTTCTCTTCAATGTTCAATGGTAGCTCAAGTCTTACTTCCCCATCACTGACTACTTCAATGATGTCTTCTTATCTGAATTCCTACAGTACTTACAGTCAAAAAAACAATATTTAACTCAACGTCCTACTACCATTTTTGTTTTGTATTACAACATTTGAAAACTTAGTATGTCACATATCACTGCATTTATCTTCTTCCATGCCAGGAAAGTGCCACTGGGAGTCATAGGTTCTTTTCCCACAGAGGAAGCCCTCCATTCTTCCAAAAGGCACTGTCTCAGCCCCACCTGCACCCAGTCTCCAGCGCCTGAGGCTCCTCCTAAGTGGCACCACACCAACTGGTATCAGAAGACTGGATGTTCAGAGCAGACTCTTCCTACTACCTTTTAATCATCGTTCCTTCTTTCACAGTTCAGATCCTTTAACTCCCCTGTATAAAACCCTTCAAGGGCTCACAGCTGCTCACCTCTTACCTGCCCTGTACACTTAATTTTTAGCCACACAACTTTGTTTCCTATTGCACCATCCTCATACCTCCTGGATTTTGAACATGTTTCTTCTGTCTGGAATTTTCTTTCCCTTTCATCTGGAAAGACTTCTGCCCATTCCACAAGACTCAGCTTAAAGGCTCTGGGATGCCCTGACCAAGGCCCCTGCTCCATGCTGTCACAGCAGCCTTAGTGGCTCTCTTCTGTAGCTTTTACCAAGCTGGATTAGAAGAGCTCCTTTACTGGTCCATCCTGCCTGGTACTGAGCTTCCTGAGAACAGAGACGGGTCATCTACTGACCTCAGTATTCTGGGTGCTCATGAAAGGGCCTGGCACACAGTAGGTACGATTAATAGCTCCAACAATTTTCCAGATCCTGTAGAAGATACCAAGATTGAGATAACATGATCTTGCTTTTCCTGGGTGTTCAGGTTAGTTAAAAAAAAAGCAAGCTGTGAATGTAAATGATAGTAATATTATGGCAGAAACTGTTTATGTGCTGAAGGCCATAGGAGTTCAAAGGCAAGAGAGACTTTCTCTTCTGGCTGGGGATTCAGGAAAAGTTTCATGAAAGGTATGGCATTTGAAATGAATAGAATTTAGACCAGCAAAGACCTAGACCAGAGAGTAGGAGGTAGGTAAGAAGGGTGGTGTTCAGAGTTCCAAGAACAGCTTGAGAGTTTGAGCAAAACAGAGATGGAGAAGACTGTATATAGGAAAGAAGTTGTCTGGCTTGCCTCAACCTGAGAGTGGTTTTCAAACTTTCTGGCTAGCAAATACTAAGTACAGTTTAATTTTAGATTTGTATATATAAGGCAAAAACTGAAGCCTCCCTAGCTGAAGCAGAAATAGGAATCCAGAGCCCCAGCCATTCAGCTTCCCCCTATCCCATGGGCTCCATAAAAAAGTCTGAAAGCCACCAGTACAGATCCTAATTGGGATGGGAAGACTAGATGCAGGAAGGCCAGGGTAAAGATGCCTACACTAGTCTAGATGAGAGCCTAGACCCTAAGGCCTCATCTAAGACAGAAGAAATAGAAGGGGTAGATGCTAGACATTTCAGTCAGACTTAGCAAGTAAGTAGATAAAAGCTTTATTTGGGCATTGTGTTGACAGATAAACAAGGAAGAATTAAAAAAAAAAAAAAATTCCAAATTTAATTGTGGGTACCTAAGGTGACAAGGGTAATGGAAGTACTTCTTGATTAAAACTAAGACCAAGACAGAAGAACAGTTGGAAAGTTGAGTTCAAGGTATCTTCATGTAGGTTTAAGGTACCTCCTTTGTGTTGCCAGTGCTCCCAGCACATTTCCATAATTGAAACCTGCTTGGCTTTCTCCTTCACCACACTGTAAACTGCTTTAGGGCCAAGACTGAATGATCCATCCTCACAAGTTCCATGTCTAGCACATGGCCAAGGGGCCTGGGCATCCTCACTAAGAAATCTCCTGCTATGCACATTCACCAATACAGGATCTTTGGTGTTGCCCAGGAGATGACCCCTGCAAGTTCAGGCCAGTCTAGAGTACATGTTCTCAGACTTTCAAGAATGGATGATACTACTGGTTTCATACATGGTATCCACCCCACATAGACACTCTCATTCTTATTCCTGCTCTTCAGCTTCCAAATCAGTGGCAAAGACTAACTTTATAATTTTAATTATTTATTTATATACCACCTTCAAGAAATAGCTTAAGGTAGATCACAGCAATACCTAAAATATAGTAAGGTTAAAAAATTCAAAGTAGGCAAAAAAGATAAAAGGAAACAAGCGTAGGGACAAAAAATGGATGCAGAATGAAGTTACCCATAAAAGGCACATCATAAAGACCCACATGTTTATTATAAGTAGGCCACAGATTCAGCACTACGATTTCTGGCTTTTATGTAAAAGGAAAAACTTAATCAACTACACAATATCCTAAAGACAAAAGCAAGCCAGCTGTTCAAGAGAAGCACACCATTTCTAATGCTAACAGACAAATTTCTCCCAAGGGCCCTTATAAAGGGGATAGTGTGATAGAATGAACACCTTTTCAGTAGTCACAGCAATGAGTTCCATGGGACTGTTTCTCATACTTCCTTCAACACAGAATGATAGCATCTCACCAAAGCAGGTTTCAGTGAAGGCAATTCTAGATGAGATCAATATGCTACATTCCAAGTAAAAGAAAAACAAAATCTACATAAAAATAAACAAAAACTTATCAGGTACAGGTTTTAGAATAAAGTAATGGCTTGAAGCCTAGGCTACATATAAGAATCACTGATAAAACTGTTAAAAGTTACCAATGCCTAAACCCCATCCTGGACTAATCATATCAGAATCTCCTGGGGTGGGAACTCAACTTTTTTAAAGCTATCCAGTCCAGGTAATTCTAAAGCTTCACCAGAGATGCTTTTACAAAGTCTCAATGCTCAGGCCACACCCCAGGCCAATTAAATTAGAATCTCTGGGAATGTGGCCCAGGCATCAGTACTTTTCAAAGCTCCCCAGTCGAGCTCAATGTCCTGCCAAAGTTAACAACCACTGATCCAGAGAATGGAGAGACTGACTTGCTATTCTTCAAGCAATGCTCCCTGAATACTGCTTCTCTCAGCTGAGCTTTGGATAGGTATTAAGCAGCAATGACACTGACATTATGCTTCCCAGTTCATCTATATCGTCAAATAAATATGGACCCAAATCAACGGTGGAGCTGGGGTAGGTTGGACTTTTATGAAAACTGAGGAAACTGCCTGAGTTGGGGGACATCTTGCCACCATCTGGCGGGGAACTGAGGGAAATCCTGAAAGCAGGATCAAATCTATCTTTTGAAAGTGTACTTGGATTCACTCTAACAATCTAAAAAAATAGTCAATCAAGTTCCAGAGTTTTATTTCCAACGTACAGATACAATACTTTCAGCAAGAAAACATTTTCAGAGAAGTTAAGCCAATAGTCATCCAAGCCTTAAGAAAACAATTCAAACATCTAGTTTTAAAACAATGCTTCTTTCTGAAGATTTGTGAGCTAACTGAATGAAGTGACTTGTCACATTTGTTTATCTATAAACCACTCAGAAGTCAGGAAATATCTACCAAAGGCAGTTTTAGAATCGTTGCCAAGTAGTTCTTCCAGACTATGATTAATAGCTGAGCCAGGAAGATCAGCAAATCCCAATAACAACCTGTATCAAGTTGAATCTTGAAAGAAAACCTAAAAGAGAATATCCAGCAACAAGTTACAGGAGACTGATAACACTCACTCATAGCCTAAATTGAGTGTTGGTTCCACCCCTGGCTTTTATGCAAAAGCTTATGAGATAACCAAAGATGCTTAGAGTGTCTGCCTAAAGTCTGAGAATGTGAGCTGGCAGGAGAGGCAATGTGCTTCTCTAATTACAAAGCAAGGCTGAACTGAAAACTAAGATGCTCAGCTTTAGTGGCTACAGAGGCAGCAGATGAATGAAGCTGTATTCTACCCAAGTTACAGCTGCTGCTTCCAACATAATGGCAGAGGATACCACCACACAGCCACTGGCTCAGGAGGAAGCCCTAGAAGAATATAAATCTTTTTCCAGGCCCTTCATGGAGTACATGTCCTGTGATACTAGGTCCAGGCCCAGACATTCAGACTTTTATTCTCTGCTACCACTGATAACTGTCTTTAATGTGAGTCTCCTTTTCCTAGATATTATTTTCCAGTTCTTCTATAACAACAATAAATCGAGAAGAGTGGAGGTAGAGGGTGGGTACACAAAAGATGGGCTATGTGTATACAAAAGCATAAGAAAAATTTAGTGACCTAATATAAAAGACAAAGTAAGGGATTGAAAAACGATCAAAGCAAGGCAAAAGAAGAAATTCAGATACCAAAAAAAAAAAAGTGGTATAGCCATAGAAAGACAAGCAAGAAACCTGACAATAGAATTAAGTGCCTGCCACAATTTATTTATGTGGGAAGTGCTTTAAGATTTGATTTCAAGTGTGGCCAACTTCATAAACTAGCTTTTCAGTTGTACAATGTGAAGACACAACACTGAAGGTTTCTGGAAAGCAACTATGATCATGAAGAAAACCAAAAAAACCTAAACCCGTTGCCATTGATCTCGATTCCAACTCATAGCGACCCTACAGGACAGAGCACAACCGCCCCGTAGGGTTTCCAAGGAGTGGCTGGTGGATTTGAACTGCTGACCTTTTGGTTAGCAGCCTAACACCTAACCACAGCACCACCAGGGCTTCATGATCATGAAGACCATGCCTAATAGGAGGTTTGAACACTGTCCTAACCGTGCTCCAACACCAACCTAGAGCACCAAAAGTACTCCACAGGTGTGATGTCTGGGGGACCTGGGGATTTCAGAGTACCTGTTCCTGTCTGAATTGATTCGATGGCAACGGGTTTAGTTTGGTTTGGTTCCTCTTTACTAGGAAGCCAGTTCTTCAATCACAGGGCAACCTGCTATGAAAGGTCGCAGGCCTTCTCTGGCTTTCCCCAAGAATTACATCCAGAAAGGTGAGTCATTAAGAAAACGAATTATTTGTGCTTTCATCATACTTATCCTGAGCAAACCAGGTAGATTTGAAGACACAGCCATAAGGCGAGCCACTTTTTTTTTTTTTTTTGCCTATCTCAAATCGTTTCCACTATAGACTTGAAATCTCCAATCGAAAAGGACAGCACTACGATGCTGCACTTGTTGCCAAAAAGCCTTAAAGAGGTCTCAAATGGTCTCCAGCAAGCCCAACCTCTGAAAAATCTGCTGTGAAATGTGTTCCCAAAGGCGATGACCTCTTAGCAGAAGACCTTAGATCCACTGTGATCCCAGTTACGGTGGTTCCTGTCACAAAGGTCCCTCTGACAATCTTCAAAACCATACTGGTTTAAGGTTACACACAAGAAGTGCACTACACTCCTGTACTCAAGTTCACTTAGAAACTTGTTAGAGATGCAGAATCTCAGGCCCTACTGCACACCTACTGAACCATAACTTGCATTTTAACAAGATCTCCAAGTGATTCATGTGAAGAAGCGCAGCACTACCACACTACAGCCAACAAGCGGCGCAACTGGAAGCTCCCGGGCTGCCCTACTCCCGGAAGGGTAGGAGATGGGGGACGCCAAGCCAGCACCTCTGCTCAAGAGCTGAGATAGGGACCGGGTACTGCTGGCTTCCTTGCGTCTGGACCCCGTCCGAGCCCCGTGCGGTGGCGATAAAACTCCGAGGGTGCGTGTTCGGTCAAGGCGTCAGGTCCACCACGGACTGGTCACACGGTCCTCGCCCAACCTGCCCCGACCTCTTACCTGCTCCAGAGGGAGTGGCTGGAGAGGACTCCGAGCCCCGTGTCGAAACACGACCTGCACCATTTTCAGCTCTAGTAGGTTGCGGTCGACGGGATTCCGGCGGTCTGCCTCCTGCGGCTCGGCCAAAGCCGCCTTCCGCTGGTGGACGCAGTATGCCAGCGAGGTCAGGACTCCCACCGGGGCCCACACGCGCATGCGGAAGACACCGGTGATCATGGTGGTAACCCCTCGGCAGCTCTCCGCGGCGAGGATGCAAGGAGCGAGCACAAGCCCTCCGCGGGTGTCGGAGCTCAGCGGCCTCCTTCAAGTTCGCAGAGACAGGCGGGCGCGCACATCCGACCCCCGAACAAGTGGAGACTGCTCCAAGTCCTAGCCCTGAGGGGATCCCTGCGTGGAAGCGTGAGAAAAGAGGTGGGAGGAGCGAAGATCTTCCCGCAGAAACCCTGGGGATTTTAACTGGCATCGGGATCGGTCGCTTCTGCTGCAGACTGGGCCCGGGGGAAGTCAGCTCCTCATCTTTCGCCCTGCAGGGAACCTTAAATTCAAATTCCAAGTTTGGCCTCCAGCTCTTGAAGGACAGATAGCCATCCCTCAGCTCCTCGGTGGTCAGTGCTCCACTAACACAGACGACGCAGAGACTACTTTTCTGTGAGCAAGTTTTCTTCCACTTACTCACCCGTCCAGTAACCTGTCCCAAGAGGACTCGCGCAGAGGAGCGCGGGAAAACGAGTCCTGCTGTGGCGCCTCGTACGGCGCTCCGAGTTGTGAGAACTACAATTTCCACAAGGCTGCGCGCGACGGGGCCCCTCAAGGAGCGGAACTTCCCCGCCCCGGGCAGAGAGCCTAGTCCCTCAGGCCCAGCCACCAAAGTCTCCAGGCCTAGGTGGCCAGCGCACGTGCCTGAGCCGGGCCTGGAGTAGAGTGACTCTCCGGAACTATTGATTTTGTTATACCGGGATGGGGAGGAGCCAGGATAGAGGTTGAATGAGTGGTGGAGGGGAGTATTTTGAGTCTAGCGAGTGTAGAAGACTTTCTTGAAGTCCTGAAAGCGGTATTGCTAAGAGCCGAGATGCTACTGAGTGATTACCATTTTCGAAGCGCTTTTTATTTAAAATTCATTTACTATCTCCTTTCTATGTCTGACGAGCCCTGGTGGCGCAGTGGTTAAGAGCTCAGCTGCTGACCAAAAGGTTGGCAGTTCAAATCCACAGCCGCTCTTTGGAAATCCTGTGGGGCAGTTCTACTCTGTCCTATAGGGTCGCTAAGAGTCAGAATCCATTTGATGGCAACACGTTTGGTTTTTGGGTTCTATGTGTAAATAATTTCCAAGACTTAAATCGTCTCAGTCATGTAGAACTATTAAGACCTCTGATGTGTTTACTTCCACTCAGAATACTTTTGTGGAAAAATCCAGGTCTTGCCTTCGCGTGTCCCAGTGACCCTATAAGCACCTTTATTACCCGGAAGAATGCCAATCTTGCTAACTGCCAATCTAGTTTCTCTAGAGTATACAGCTACCCCAAGCCTCTGTTCCAGATCACTGCAACAGGACACAATCTGAACTGTATCTATCCAAAGGCAAAGACTAAGTTGGGGGTGGGGTGGGGCAGATATTTGTGGAAAAGTCTGAATATGTACCATCTAACCATTTTTTTAAATCATTTTAAATTCGATTCTTGGAAAACAAAACTGGACCAGATGTGAAGGTAACATACTTACAGAGCATAGCTCCTGACCTGAATCTACACTCTGTTCCCCAAGCTAGAAGCTTCTGAATGCCCCAGGATGGGAGGAGGGTAGTTTTGAGGCACTGCATGTTGTCATAATTTTCCCTCTGGCCCAGCACATGGATTTACCTTTTGGAGTCTTATTATGTGTCCTGATGTAATTAAAAATTGAACACTGTTGTATTATAGCCTCAGTAAGGCATCAAGAACACCAGGCAACACTGCTTCAAAAAACCCAAAAACCAAATCTGTTGCCTTCGAGTAGATTCCAACTCATAGTGACCCTATAGGACAGAGTAGAACTGCCCATAGGGTTTCCAAGGAGCAGCTGGTGGATTCCAACTGCCGACCTTCTGGTTAGCAGCCAAGATCTTAACCATTGTACCACCAAGGCTCCAACACTGCTTTAGAACTCGTATATTCAAATGTAACCCCAAAGGTTAACCCAACTAAACCCACTGCCATGGAGTTGATTCCAATTCATAGCGACCCTCTAGGACAGAGTAGAACTGCTTCATAGGGTTTCCAAGGTTGTAAATCTTATGGAAGCCAACTGCCACATCTTTCTCCCTCAGAGAGGCTGGCAGGTTCAAACCTCTGAACTTTTGGTTAGCAGCCAAGCCCTTTAACCACTGTGCCACCAGGGCTCCCCCTAAAGGTTGGGAAGAGCTATTCTCAACAGTTCAGCAAGAACATGGGGCAGCTTCAGTGTAGAAAACCAAAAACACCAAAACCAAACCTGTAACAGTTGAGTCAATTCTGACTCATACCGACCTCATGTGTTGGAGAATAGAACTGAGCTCCATAGGGTTTCCTTGGCTGTAATCTTCCCGGAAGCAGAGTGTCAGGCCTTTCTTCTGCAGCAGTGCTGGCTGGGTTCCAACTGCCAACCTTTAGGTTAGTAGTTGAACGCAAACCATTTGCACCACCCAGGGACCTTTTCAGTGTGGAAGGGCCCTTGTAGTTCAGCAGGCTCAGCAGCTTCAGCAGCCCTGGTTGTTTAGCACATCTGAGCAGCAATGTAATGTTGGCATCTAGGTGCCAAACCTTCTGCAATAATGGACAGGGCAACTCTAGTCCACACCCTGCACTCTGGCAGCCTTGGTATCTATCACCTTTGGACTGTACCAGCAGTAACTGCAGCTTGTTCTGCCTGGGTGCATGTGTGTGTGTGTGTGTGTGTGTGTGTGTGTGTGTGTGTGTGTGTGTAGGGGGGTTGGGTAAAAGGGGAAGAAGGGTGGAATATCTTAGCAGCAGCTCTCTGCAGGAAGCCAGAGCAAGTGAGGTTGGAAAATGACAAATTCCATATGTAGATGAAAGCACTGATTGTCAGCACATGCGAGTCAACCCTTGGGGAGTCCTATAAATATTTTGTGTATGCTGTATAGTGGTGATGGTGAGCTGGAGTTTAAGAGAGGCTAGAAGTCCTTGAAATCGTTCTCTGGGGACAGACCCAGGAAAAAACAAAACAGAACAAACAAAAAGTGCCTATTATCGTGACCCTGGTTGATAAAACTTCAGGCAGCGATGGCTTGGGAAACAAGTCCTTCTCCCACCAATTTGTCTTCAGTGGGTTACACTTAATATTATGCAAAAATTTGATTTTAATCACAAGATTAGATAAGAAACAACGACATTCACTGTTTTATCTCCTGGAATAAGCACAGTGCTCCATAAATATTTGTTTACTGTGAGTCAATAATTATTGAATGAAACTCTAAGATATATTGTAGAAATGTTGAAGACTTTGCCCATTACATCACTAATTGCTCTCTCTATAAATCTCCTGAGGAATTTGTTTGAGAGCAAAGTGTTAGCATTAGAATAAGCATCATTAAGAAATATGAACACCACCTTTCTTTCTTTTTTGCCTTAGCTGCCAGGAAACAAATATTTAGCAATAGCAACTATTTTGACCCTAACAGTTAAGCGCTCAGCTGCTAAACTTTTGGCAGTTGAAACCCACCTAGTGGCTCCCAGGGAGAAAGACCTGGTGATTTGATCCCATAAAGATTACCAAAACAAAAAAACCAAACCCATTGCTGTCGAGTCAATTCTGACTCATAGTAACCCTATAGATTAGAGCCTAGAAAACCCTATGAGGCAGTTCTACTTTGTTACACGGGGTTGCTATGAGTCGAAATAGACTCAACGGCACCCAACAACAACAGTGGCTGGTAAAAAGGTCCCTGGGTGGAGCAAATAGTCTTGCTTGACTAGACTGAAAGGTTGGCAGTTCAAATCCACCCAGCAGTGCTGCAGAAAAAAGGCCTAGTGATCTGCTTCTGTAGGACTACAGCCACTGAAAGTCCTATGGAGTGCAGTTGCACTCAGACACGCATAGGGTAGCCATGAGTTGGAACTGATTCAACAGCAACGGGTTTAGCCAGTATAACTGATCTTTTCCTCCTGAGTATCACTGTGGATGGGAAGGAGCAAAACTGGAGAAGGGACAGTTAGGAGGATGTTGCAGCAACCCAGGTGTAACACATTTAGGAGGCAGCGTCAACAATAGAGAGTGAGGGGTAGGACGGAATCAAGGATGACTCCTAAATTTCTGGCTTAGGCAACTTGCAGATAATGCCATTCACTTGGTGAAGAGGTTAAGCAGAAGTGAGCAAGTAATTGTAGTTATGCAGATTAAGAGGTACCTATGAGACATCTAAGAACATGTTCCGCATTTGTCAAGTTGAAAGAGCTGAAGAAAAAATTCAAGCCTCTAGTTGCAACAGTGAAAGATTCTATGGGCAAAAAATTGAATGACACAGAAAGCATCAAAAGAAGGTGGAAGGAATACACAGAGTCACTGTACCAAAATGAATTGGTTAACATTCAACCATTTCAGAAGGTAGCATATGATCAGGAACTGATGGTACTGAAGGATGGGGTCCAAACCGCACTGAAAGCATTATCAAAAAACAAGGCTGCAGGAATTGACGCAACACCAATTGAGATGTTTCAACAAACGGATGCAGTGCTGAAACTGCTCACTTGTCTATGCTAAGAAATTCGGAAGACAGCTACCTGGCCAACCAAGTGGAAGAGATCCATATTTGTACCCATTCCAAAGAAAGGAGATTCTACAGAATGTGGAAATTATCAAACAATATCATTAATATCACATGGAAGTAAAATTATGCTGAAGATAACTAAAAAATATTGCAGCAGTACCTGGAAGGGAACTGCCAGAAATTCAAGCCGGATTCAGAAGAGGATGTGGAACAAGAGATATCATTGTTGATGTCGGACAGATCTTGGCTGAAAGCAAAGAATACCAGAAAGATGTTTACTTGTGCTTTATTGATTATGCAAAGGCATTCGACTGGGTGAATCGTAACAAATTATGGATAACATTTCTAAGAATGGGAATTCCATAGCACTTAACTGTGCTCATGAGGAACCTGTACTTAGACCAAGAGGCAGTCATTCGAAAAGAACAAGGGGATACTGCGTAGTTTAAAATCAGGAAAAGTCGGCATCACAGTTGTATCTTTCACCATATTTATTCAATCTGTATGCTGAGCAAATAATCTGAGAAACTGGACTATATGAAGAAGAACACAGCGTCTGGTTTGGAGGAAGACTTGTTAACAACTTTTGATACGTAGATGACACAATTTTGCTTGCTGAAAGTGAAGAGGACTTGAGGCACTTACTGATGAAGATTAAAGACCACAGCCTTCAGTATGGATTACACCTCAGCGTAAAGAAAACAAAAATCCTCACAACTGGACCAATAAGCAACATCATAATAAATGGAGAAAATATCAAAGTTGTCAAGGATTTCATTTTACTTGGATCCACAAATCAACACCCATGGAAGCAGCAGTCAAGAAATCAAACGACGTATTGCATTGGGCAAATCTGCTGCGAAAGACCTCTTTAAAGTGTTGAAAAGCAAAGATGCCACTTTCAGGACTAAGGTACGCCTCACCCAAGCTATGGTATTTTCAATCACCTCATATACATGCAAAAGCTGGACAGTGAATAAGGAAGACTGAAGAAGAATTGATGCATTTGAATTATGGTATTGGTGAAGAATATTGAATATACCATTGACTGCCAGAAGAACAAACAAATCTGTTTCAAGAGAAGTGCAGCCAGAATACTCCCTTAGAAGCGAGAATGGCGAGACTTCGTCTGACGTACTTTGGACATGTTATCAGGTGGGACCAGTTCCTGGAGAAACACATCATGCTTGGTAAAGTAGAGGGTCAGGGAAAAAGAGAAAGACCCTCAGTGAGATGGACTGATGCAGTGGTTGCGACAATGGGCTCAAACACAGCAATGATTGTGAGGATGGCGCAGGACCAGGCAGTGTTTCATTCTGTCGTACATAGGACTGCTGACTCGGAAGCGACTCAACAGCACCTAACAACAACGACATGCCATTAATCCTCATCCTAACTCAAGTGGTAGGTCCTGTTACCATTTCGTAGGGAAAGAAACCGAAGTTAGAGAAATTAAGTAACTTCCCTAAGGATAAAGGAATCCCAAATAGTGCAGCCTGAGTAGCCTGAATTTGAACCCATGTCTGTCTGACTTCTGAGTCTGCACTACATTGCTAAACTTATATTAGTGGTGGCGGTGGAGGTGGAGGTAATTTACGTACCGGTAATTTGAGTGGTATTTAGCATGGGTGATACTCCTTTAACATCTGAGATTGAAACTATGTTTTTCCTTCATAACTTTTCTCCAGTAAATCTCATTTTTCCTAACATCACCCCAATCCAGACTGATGGTTTACTAACTGGTTTTCTTGAATATCATTTAGTATTCTTTCTGTTGCAAGTGGCGGAAAACCTAACTCAAGCTCATTTAACACTGTCCCCTGGGCTTCCCATCAAACCACATGACTGAAAATTTCAGGGGACCTGCCTTCAGGCTCAGCTGGGTAAAAGCTCAACTAATACTCACTTCTGATTTCTTCTGTAGCCTCCAGCTCTGTTGATTATATCCTCAAACTTTACCTGGTGACGACTAGCTCTCCCTTGGGTTACATGGTAGCTGTCGCAGTTTTTCCCTCTTCACCTCTCAGTCTGAAGAGCTCTTTTAAAAAAATATTTTATTGTGCCTTAGGTGAAAGTTTAGACAGCAAATTAGCTTCCCATTTAACAATTTTTAAAATTATTTATTTAATTGTACTTTAGATGAAAGTTTACAGAACAAATAGTTTCTCATTAAACAGTCAGTACACATACTGTTTTATGACATTGGTTAACAACCCCACAACATGTCAACACTCTCTTGACCTTGGAGGGCCTTTTTTTTTTTTGGTGAAAATATACATAGCCAAAGATGCACCATTTCAAAAATTTCTGCATGTATAATTCAGTGACATCGATTACATTCTTCCAGTTGTGCTGCTGTTCTCACTATCCTTTTCCAAATTATTCCATCACCATTATCTTCAACTCACTGTCCCCTAGGCTTCCCCTCAAACCTTTTGAGTTGCTGTTCTCAATCTGATCTCATATAGATAATTCTTTTTTTTTTATTAGATGAAGGTGTACAGAACAAATAGTTTCTCATTAAACAGTTAGTACACATATTGCCCTATGACAAGGGTTAACAACCCCACGAAATGTCAACACTGTCCCTTCTCAACCTTGGGTTCCCTATCACCTGCTTTCCTGTCCCCTCCTGCCTTCTAGTCCTTGTCTGCTGTGCCTTATTAGTCCCATTTTGTTTTATGGGGCTGTCTACTCCCCAGCTGAATGGAGAACCTCTGGAGTGACTTCACAACTGGACTAAAAGGGTGTCCGGGGACCATACTCTCGGAGTTTCTCCAGTCTCTGTCAGGCCAGTAAATGTGTTCTTTATTTTTGTGAGTTAGAATTTTGTTCTACATCCTTCTCCAGCTCTGTCCAGGATCCTCTGTTGTGATCCTGGTTAGAGCAGTCAGTGGTGGTAGCCGGGCACCATCTAGCTGTAATAGACTCAGTCTGCTGGAGGCCTTGGTAGCAGTGGTCCATTACTCCTTTGGACTAATCTTTTCCTTGTATCTTGTTTTCTTCATTTTCCCTTGCTCCCGAAGGGGTGAGACCAGTGGAGTATCTTAGATGGCTGCTCACAGCTTTTAAGACCCCAGACGCTACTCACCAAGGTAAAATGTAGAACATTGTCTTTATAAACTGTGTTATGTTAATTGAACTAGATGTTCCTGGAGACCATGGTCCCCACAGCCCTCTGCCCAGCAATTCAGTCCCTCAGGGAGTTTGGATGTGTTTATGGAGCTTCCATGACCTTTCCTTGTACAAGTTGTGCTAGCTTCCCCAGTATTGTGTACTGTCTTACCCTTCACCAAAGTTGCCACTTATCTATTGTCTACTTAGTTCCCCCCACCCTTCCCATCCCTCATAACCAACAAAGATTGTTTCTTTTTGTGTGTAAAATTTTTCATGAGTTTTTATAGTAGAGGTCTCAAACAGTATTTGTCCTTTTGTGACTGACTTATTTCACTCAGCATAATGTCCTCCAGTTTCTTCCATGTTATGAGATGCTTCACAAATTCATCATTGTTCTTAATGGTTGCATAATACTCCATTGTGTGTATGTACCATAATTGGTTTATCCGTTCATCTGTTAATGGGCATCTAGGTTGTTTCCATCTTTTTGCTTTTGTGAACAATGCTGCAATGAACATGGGTGTGCATATGTCTATTTGTTCTTATTTCTCTAGGATGTATTCCTAGGAGTGGGATTGCTGGATCCTATGGTATTTCTATTTCTAGCTTTCTAAGGAAGCGCCATATCATTTTCCAAAATGCTTATGTCATTTTGCATTCCCACCAGCAGTGCATAAGAGTTCCAATCTCCTAGTAGCCTCTCCGATATTTGTTATTTCCAGTTATTTGATTCATGCCAGTAATGCTGGGGTGAGATGGTATCTCACTGTGGTTTTAATTTGCATTTATCTGATGGCTAGTGATCGAGAGCATTTCCTCATGTGTCTGTTGGGAGCTTGAATGTCTTCTTTGGTGAAGTGCCTGTTCATTTCCTTTGCCCATTTTTAAATTGGATTGTCTTTTTGTCATAGAGGTGTTGGATTTTCTTGTAGATTTTAGAGATTAGACCTTTGTCTGACTTGTAACATCCAAAAATTTTTTCCCAGTCTGTAGGTTCTCTTTTTACTCTTTTGGTGAAATCTTTTGATGAGCATAAGTGTTTAAATTTTAGACAATCCCAGTAGTCTAGCTTGTCTTCTGGGATTTGTATGTTGTCGGTTATGGTTTGTATCCTGTTATTGCCATGTATTAGGGACTCTAGCGTTAATCCTGTTTTTTCTTCTATGAACTTTATAGTTTTTGGCTTTATGTTTAGGTCTTTGATGCAGTTTGAATTAATTTTTGTATATGGTGTGAGGTATGGGTGGGTCCTATTTCATTTTTTTGCAGATGGACATCCAGTTTTGCGAGCACCATTTGTTAAAAAGACTGGGTTTTCCCCATTTGATGGACTTAGGGCCCTTGTCGAAGATCAGGTGACTATAGGTGGATGAATTTACATCTGGGTTCTCAATTCGGTTCCACTGGTCAATGTGTCTGTCGTTATACCACTACCAGGCTGTTCTGACTATCGTAGCTGTTTAGCAGGTTCGGAGGTCAGGTAGTGGGAGTCCTACTTTAATTCTTCTTCTTCAATAGAGCTTTTCTTATCCGGGGCTTCTTCCCTTTCCATGTTAAGTTAATGATTATTTTTTCCATCTCTTTAAAGAATGTTGTTGGTATTTGGATCGGGATTGCATTGTATGTATAAATTGCTTTGGGTAGAATGTCATTTTCACAATGTTGAGCCTACCTATCCATGAGCATGGTATGTTTTTCCGTTTATGTAGATCCTTTTGGGTTTCTTGCAGTAGTGTTTTGTAGTTTTTTTTGTATACGTCTTTTACAACCCTGCTTAGATTTATTCCTAAATATTTTATTTTTTAAAGGGCTATTATAAATGGTATTGTTTTCCTGATTTCCTTTTCATCATTCTCTTTATTGGTGTATAGGAATCCAACTGATTTTTGTATGTTTATCTTGTATCCTGCACTCTGCTGAATCTTTCTATTAGTTCCAGTAGTTTTCTCATGGAATCTTTAGGGTTTTCTAAGTATAGTATCATGTCATCTGCAAACAGGGACAGTTTAACTTCTTCAATACCAAGTTGGATGCCCTTTATTTCTTTTTCTTGCCTTATTGCTCTAGGTAAGACTTCCAGCGCAATGTTAAATAGGAGTTGAGATAAAGGGCTTCTTTGTCTTGTTCCTGTTCTCAAGGGGAATGTTTTCAGCCTCTCTCCATTAAGAATGTTGTCGGCCATTGGTTTTGCATAGAAGCCCTTTATTATGTTGAGGAATTTCCCTTCTATACCTATTTTATTGAGAATTTGTATCAGGAATGTGTGTTGGACTTTGTCGAATGCCTTTTCTGTGTCAATGGAGATGTTTATGTGATTCTTTTCTTTCCTTTTATTTATGTGGTGGATTACGTTGATTGATTTTCTAATGTTGAACAGTCTTTGCATACCTGGTATGAATCCTACTTGGTTGTCTGTATTATTTTTTTGATCTGATGCTGAATTCTATTGGCTAGAATTTTGTTGAGAATTTTCCATCTATATTCATGAGAGATGTTGGTCTGTAATTTTCTTTTTGTGGCATCTTTGCCTGGTTTTGGTATCATGGTTATGCTTATGCTGGCTTTGTAAAATGAATTCAGAAGTATCCCTTGCTTTTCTTTTTCTTTTTTTTAAAATTATTTTAATTGTACTTTAGATGAAGGTTTACAGAACAAATAGTTTCTCATTAAACAGTCAGTACACATATCATTTTATGTTGGTTGACAACCCTACAACATGCCAACACTCTCCCTTCTTGACCTTGGAGGACTTTTTTTTTGGTGAAAATATATATAGCCAAAGTTACACCATTTCAAAAGTTTCTACATGTATAATTTAGTGACATTGATTACATTCTTCCAGTTGTGCTGCTATTCTCACTATCCTTTTCCAAATTATTCCATCACTATTATCTTCAACTCACTGTCCCCTAGGCTTCCCATCAAACCTTTTGAGTTGATGTTGTCAATTTGATCTCACACGGATAATTCTTCTTTTTTTTTGTACCTTACATGAAAGTTTGCAGAACAAATAGTTTCTCATTAAACAGTTAGTACACATATTGCCCTACGACAATGGTTAACAACCCCACAACATGTCAACACTTTCCCTTCTCAACCTTCAGTTCCCTATCACCTGCTTTCTTGTCCCCTCCTGCCTTCTAGTCCTTATCCCTGGACCGCTGTGCCTCATTAATCCCGTTTTGTTTTATGAGGCTGTCCAATCCCTGGCTGAACAGTGAACTTCGGGAGAGACTTCACCACTGAGCTAAAAGGGTGTCCGGGGGCCATACTCTCAGGGTTTCTCCAGTCTGTCAGGCCAGTAAATCTGTTCTGTTTTTTGGTGAGTTAGAATTTTGTGCTACCTCCTTTTCCAGCTCTGCCCAGGACCCTCTATTGTGATCCCGGTCAGAGCAGTCAGTGGTGGTAGCTGGGCATCATCTAGCTGTACTGGACTCGGTCTGGTGGAGGCTGTGGTAGCTGTGGTCCATTACTTCTTTGGACTAATCTTTTCCTTGTATCTTGTTCTCTTCATTCTCCCTTGCTCCCGAAGTGATGAGACCAGTGGAGTATCTTAGACGGCTGCTCACAGGCTTTTAAGACCCCGGCTGCTACTCATCAAGGTAGAATGTAGAACATTGTCTTTATAAACTGTGTTGTGTCAGTTGAGCTAGATGTTCCCCAAGACCATGGTCCTCACAGCCCTCTGCCCAGCAATTCAGTCCCTCAGGACTATGGAGCTTCCATGACCTTTCCTTGTACAAGTTGTGCTGGCTTCCCCGGTACTGTGTACTGTCTTACCCTTCACCAAAGTTGCCACTTATCTGTTGTCTGTTTTGTCCCCATCCACCTTTCCCATCCCTTGTAACCAACAAAGATTGTTTCTTTTTGTGTGTAAACTTTTACATGAGTTTTTACAGTAGAGGTCTCATACAATATTTGTCCTTTTGTGACTGACTTATTTCACTCAGCATAATGTCCTCTAGTTTCATCCATGTTATGAGATGCTTCACAGATTCATCATTGTTCTTTAAGTTTGCATACTACTCCATTGTGTGTATGTACCATAGTTTGTTTATCCATTCATCTGTTGATGGGCATCTAGGTTGTTTCCATCTATTTGCTATTGTGAACTGTGCTGCAATGAATATGAGTGTGCATATGTCTATTCGTGTGATGCTCTTATTTCTCTAGAATGTATTCCTAGGAGTGGGATTGCATTTTGTAGACTTTTTTTTTTTTTTTTTTTTTGGTAGTGCTGATGTTTTCTTTGTTCCTCTTACTCTCCTATGCTGAATTCCTTTTGTTTGTGGATTGTTTTTAATTTCTTCTGCTTTTGTAGGTTTTGTTTTTACTGAGACTTTATGTTTTTCCTCTTTATTTTGATAAGTATGTTTGTTAACTTTCTTTTTGGTTACCTTCGAATTTACCCTTATCTTCCTAGATTTGAACCAGTCTATTATTACTATCGCCTTGCCTTCCTCTCCATTAGAAGGTCTTTACTATTCCCTCTATCATTGTTCTGATGCTGTTGTCAATTACAGATTAACCTCTCTGGTTCCCTGTTGTAATTCTTTTGGTTTTGGATATTCCTTAAGGGTTCATTTCCTAGGTTGGTATCTGGCTAGTACAATCCTGTGTCCTATATTCAGCCTGTGGTCTGATGTTGTTTGTTCTCAGATCGAAGGACTCCCTTTAATAAGTCTTGTAAGTTTGGTTTGGTTTTTACATAGTCCCTTAATTTCTCTTTATCTGGAAATGACCTAATTTCACCATCATATTTGAATGAGAGTTTTGCAGGATATATTATTCTTGGCTGGCAATCTTTTTCTTTCAAGGTTTTATATATGTCACGCCATTGCCTTCTTGCCTTCATGGTTTCTGCCAAATAATCTGAGCTTAGTCTTATTGTTTCTCCTCTGTATGTGACTTTTTGTTTTTCTTGAGCTGCTGTCAGGATTCTTTGTTTGTCTTTGGTTTTAGCTTGTGTGATTATGATATGCCTTGGTGATTTTCTTTTGGGGTCTATCCTATATGGGGTTCGTTGAGCTTCTTGGATGTCCAGCTTTTCATCTTTGATAATATTGGGAAAGTTTTCTGTTAGCAGTTCTTCAGTGATCCTCTCTGTGTTTTCTGTTTTCTCCCCCTGTTCTGGAACTCCGATCACTCACAGATTTTTGGTTCTGTTTGTATCACACGTAATTCTCAGGGTTTCTTCATTTTTCTTCATTCTTTTTTCTGACTTTTCCGCAGAGTTGTATCCTAGTGTTTGTCTTCTATTTCACTGATCCTGTCTTCCATTGTTTCAAAGCTGCTCCTCAGCCCTCTATGACACTGTCCATTTCTGAAATCTTGTTGTTTATCTTTTGGATTTCTAATTGTTGTTTTTGTATGATTTCTAGTTGTGAATTTATTTTAGCATTTTGTTTGTGTATTATTTTCTTGAATTCTTCCATTTTTTGTTTGTATTTTCCATGAACTTGTCTGCCGTTTCCATGAATTTATCTATTTTTTCCTAATTTTTGTCTACTTTTTGCTTCAACTCTTGGATAATTCTGAATATTAGAGATTTGAATTCCCTCCCAGTTAGGTCTAGTGCCTTTTCTTCTACTGGAAGGTCATCTGGTGTTTTGTTTCGGATGCCTACCCGAGCCATCCTGTCCCCTTTTTGTCAATGTTTTGATATTGTCTGCTGTCAATATGCCCCAAGGCATTCAGTGGTTATTTTCCCCATTTATTGATTGTAGATTTGTTTGTTTTGTCCTGGTTTTTTGTTTTATTTGGTTATGTCTGAGCAGGTGGGCTGTGCATTCTTTGTTGTTTGCTCGTCTGTGGGCACGATAGTTTTCACCTCCTTCTTCAATGAGCAGCGTCAGTCACTCAGGTGACTCAGGGCATGTACAGCTGAAGGTGAGTTGCTGGAAAGGATTGTTTGTGGCAGGTACCAGGGCTGACAGTGCGGACTGGGAATCAGTGCTGGGCTGGTTCTAGTAGGCCGTGCCTGTGCTGCTTGGGAGTGTGATGTTCAGCGCACAGTGCAGGTAGGCAGGAAGGAGGGGGTAGATTGTGGTGTGTGGAGCTAAGCTGGGTATGAGAAAGATGAAAGAGGGGAGAGAGGAACAGGAGCCAAAAACATACACACAAATAAAAAAGAGTGCTAAGGGAGCTTGCTCTCAGAGTGGAGAGATGAGAGACTGAGAAATGAGGAATAACAAAAATGAAAAAAAAAAAGAAACAGTGTAAAAGAAAAAATGATTAAATCGAGAAACTGGAAATGAAGAAAGACAAAAAGGCAATAAGAGAGAGAAGAAAAGAAAACAAAGAAACAACAACAACAAAAAAAAAAACAACAACAAGAAAAAAGGAATGCTCCCACGGATGACCCTGTGCGTCTGCGCAGAGTAAGGGAGTAGCTTCCAAGCTGCGTGGTACTGCCCGGCTACAAGGGGCTCCCAAGTTGAGAAGAGAAAAAGAAGACAAACAAATAAACAAATCAAAAGAGAACAAATCAGAAAAAGCAAACATAAAAAGCCCTGGGGTCCCACCAACATGGCAGCACGGGCCGGGAAGCAGTTTCAGAGTCAAGTGGTATTTCGCAGCCTTTCAGGAAGAAGCAATGATGGCACACAGAGCCAGGTATTTGGAGAAAGGGGGATGGGTAGTGAAAGTTAAGGAAGAAATCTAAAGAAGTGGAAAAAGGCAACACCAGCAGCCAACAAATGGCACTCAGGGAGCCAGCCAGTGTGGGTGGGTGGAATCTAAGTGACACTGGGGTGAAGCCAGTGCTTGCCGGCCAAGAGACTGTTGCTGCAGGAAGCAGAAGAGGCCGAGTTGGGGTGGAGAAGGGTGGGGGATGGGAAAGCATATATCGTTAGTTACCGGTTGTTCTGTCTTCTGCTGGAAACTGTGAAGCTGCTTTCTCATACTCCCTGTTTGCTGATCTCTCACAGGAGTCCAAGATGGTGGATCCATGCTTCAGTAGATGATAGGGGACCTCTGCATGTATCTCTCCTCGCTCTCTGTTCTCAGTCCATTTCTAATTCTATTTGGTGCTTGACTGAGTTCTTTATCTCTTCATTTGATGCTTAGGGTTTCAGGATTGATGTGTGTCTCTGTTTGACTTAGTTTTTCGGATCTTTGCTGTGGAGGGACGGCCTGATGCTTCTATCTATAGCGCCATGTTGCCTGGAAGTCAAATAACATCTGTCCATTTAACAATTTTTATATAAACTTATAATAACAATTTTTGTAAGAATTGTTCTGTGACACTGGTTACAATTTTCCCAATGTGTCAGCATTCTCATTATTTCCATTCTGTTTGTTCAGTTTCCATTGATCTAGCTTCCCTTTCCCTCCTTGCCTTCTCATCTTTGCTTTTGGGTAAATGTTGACCGTTTAGTGTCATATAGTTGATTGTTTAAGGGAGCACATTAATCCCAGGTGATATTGTTTATTTCATAAACCAATCTATTATTTGGCTGAAAGGTGACCTCCAGGAGTGGCTTCGATGACAGCTTTAAAGGGTAGTTTAGGGCGATAGTCTTGGGGATTTCTCTAGTCTCCATTGGTCCAGTAGGTCTGGCTTTTCTTTCTTTTTTAACATTGTATTGTGTTTTTGGTGAAAGTTTACAAAGAAAATTAAGTTCTCATTTAACAATTTCTATACATATTGTTCAGTGTCATTGGTCACACTTTTCACAATATATCAGCCTTCTCATTTCCATTCTGGTTGTTCTGTTGCCCTTAATCTAGCTTCCCTGTCCTCCCTTAGCTTCTCATCTTTGATCTGAGGGAAATGTTTACCATTTGGTTTCATTTAGATGATTATTTAGAGGGACACAGTTGTCATGAATGATATTATTTATTTTATGGGCCAACCCGTCATTTGGCGGAAAGGTGACCTCTGGGAGTGGTTTGAGTTCCAAGTTTAGGGGGTATCCCAGGGTGATTATCTCAGGGGTTCATCTAGATTTTACCAGTCCAGTAAGTCTGACCTTTTTCTTTAGGAATTTGAATTTTGTTCTACATTTTTCTCCCATTCTATCTGGGATCATTTGTTGAGTCCCTGGTCAGAACAGTCAGTAGTGGTAGCCAGGTACCATCTAGTTCTTCTGGTCTCAAGGGAGGTGAGGCCATTGTTTGTGTAGACTATTAGTTCTATAGAGCGGTTTCTTCTTTGCTTCTTTGGTTTCCTTCTTTCTCTTTTGCTCCAGACTAGTAGAGACCAGTAGTTGTATCTTAAATGGATACTAGCAAGCTTTTAAGACCCCAGACACTACTCATCAAACTAAGATGTAGAACATTGTCTTTATGGACTGTATTGTGCCAATTGACTAAGTTGTCTCATGAGACTATGGTCCTAAGCCCTCAAACCCAGTAAACCAAGCCTGTAAGGTGTTTGGCTATGTCTGGTAAATATCCATAACCGTGCTCCCTATGTGCTTTATTTTATATTTGAAAATATATGGACACATAAGCATGTATATACATATGCCTACAGTTACACCTACACATGCACATCCATATATTCTTACCTACCTTCCTGTACATATATATGCATCCATACCTATGTAACTATTCACCTATTTTTTAGTTGTTATTACTGTTGTTGCAAAATTATGTATCACCCAATGAATTTTTTTGACATTTTCCACACAAATTGTTCACTGACATTATTTACATTTATCACAATTTGTCAGCATTCTCTTTAATTGTGTCTATACCCCTCTATTTGTGCTCAAACATTCATCTTTACTATGGTTGTGCTATGCTCATGGCTTCACATTCGGTGCCACTTTTTCCATCACCAAAAGTAACTAGTCTCTATGTTCTAAAGCATACTTTCCCCTCCCTCCTTTTCTCCCTGGTAACCACCAATGAACATTGGTTTCTTTATATTTATCTGTTCTTGTCTTCTTGTGAAAGAGAGATTGTCTTAGGCTGGTTTTTCTAGAGAAGCAAAACCAGTAAAGTGTATAAATATATATATATAGAGAGAGATCTATATCAAGGAAACAGCTCATGTGATTACAGAGGCTAGAACATCCCAAGTTTGTGGATCAGGGTAGAGGCCTCTCCCAAGTCACGCAGCTACAGAAGCTGGCAAGCCCAAGATCGGCAGGTTGGAGAGCAGGGCTCCCGCTCACAGGCTGTGCAGATCGACGAATCCCAAGTTCGGCAGACAAGCTGACAGCTCAAGTCTAAGAACCAGAGATGAGAGGACAGGAGGCAGCTGTAGGATCCAGAGAAAGCAAAAAGCCAGAACGTCTGCTTATATTCAGATGTGGGTCACATCCCCAAGGAGACTCCCTTTCATCTGATTGGCTACTCACAGTATATTCAATCATGAGAGTGATCACATTAAAACACTGAGAATCATGGCCCAGCCAAGTTGATATACAATCTTAACCATTACAGGGATCATACAATATTTGTTCTTATATCCTTGACTTATTTCACTTAGCATTATGCTCTCCAGGTAAGTCTGACCTTTTTTAGGAATTTGAGATTTGTTCTACATTTTTCTCCCATTCCATCCAGGACCTTCTATTGTGTCCCTGGTCAGAACTGTTGGTAATGGTAGCCAGTCTCTGTCTGAAGAGCTTTTTTTCCCTATACAGACAGAAATCCTGGACCTCAGAATCATTGGCCAGAATTGGTTTGTTGTTGATTTTGTTTTTGTTGTTGGTTTGTGACTTTGGAGAGACTTCATCTCTTATAGAGTAGGTTTTTCTTGGCTGTAATCTTTACAGAAGCAGATCACGAGGCCTGCTTCTTCAGTGGTGCTGCTGGGTGGGTTCAAACCGCCAGCCTTTTGGTTACCAGTCAAGTGCAAACCGTTTACGCTACCCAGGAAATTTCACTGGCCAGTACTGGGACACACTCTTAATTACTGAATGAATCATTTCAGGCCATCCCTGGAGTTCAAGGGGAAGTCAAATCCACCCAAACTACATGAGCTACGAAAGGTGCAGGCAGTTCTTCAAACGATATTCAGAGAGCTGTTTTTTTACTAAAAAAGGGTGAATGGATGATGAGGGGGAAACAATAGATGTCTTCATGCCTTTCTCTTGTCTTTTCTGCTCTGATTAATCAACTTTTCTATGTATATTGTTGCTGACTCATGTTGAAGGTGCTGAACTTTTGCCAGAGGGAGATGGGCTTCATACTGTCTACAGCTCTTGCAACTCTAACAGGATATGTCTGTGACTGTACATCTTTGTCATTTCATTTTTTAAACATTTTTATTGGCTCCCCATTGCCCACAGAAGAGAGATTTACTGTATCAGTTTTCAATATTCCTCTACTCTGGTATTCCATGCTATTTTGAAGTACTGAAATACTGGTATTTCTGTTGATGTGATACTGTTGGAGTTTAAAAAAAATCTGAGATCTGAATCATTTCTGTTTTGCGACGGACCAGAGACATGCTTCATTAAAATTTTGAATCCAAATTAGGTGGGCTTATTTAGGAAATGGTGTTCTATACTTCCATAATCCTCAAGAAGAAGGAAATAACAACCAGCAAAGTCTCTAATACAAGAATAATTCTTATCTGTTACAAAGACTTTCTAACAAATGGAAAATGAGCAGAACATATTGATTTTAATATGGTGTCTCATTAGAATCTCCATTTATATAAGATGAGACAGGAAGATGAAGACAGATCAGAAATGCTTTCTTTGAAACAAAAAACACAGCTCATTATCAATTAAAAAAAAAAAAATGCTGTCCCAGCAAAGAAACAAAACATTACCTCCCCAAATCTCCTCAAGTTATCAACCTAGAGATGGGATGGATTGAAGATAATGGATCAGAGAAAAATATTAAAGAGCAGCTTATAGCTATCTCCTCATCATTCCCTTGGCCATCATAGATTCAGAAAGAAGTTTTATGCAACTGGAAAATTTTTCACAACTCAATGATGACATCACTGATGCACTGCTGGTGGTGTTAGCTGCCGGCCCCTGAACCGTGGTGGCCCCGTGCACAATGGAACAAAATGCTGCCTGGTCCTGTGCTATCCCCATGATCGATTGTAGATTGGACCCTTGTGCTCCACAAAGTTTTTATTGGCTGATTTTTGGAAGTAGATTGTCAGGCCTTTATTCCTAGTCCATCTTAGTTTGGAAGCTCCTCTGAAACCTGTTCAGTATCATGGTAACATCAAAGCCTCCACTGACAGACAGTTGGCAGCTGCACATGAAGTTCATTGGCCAGGACACACTAAAAACCTTTAAAAAAAAAAAGTTCATAATTTTACTTCATTTTTAGCCTCAGATAAATGTTGCTTATTTTGAGTGGTATTACTAGAATGGTAAGTTATGTTTAATGTATATGTTTCAGTATATTTACATTTTACTTACACTTAGGAATTTTTATATTTAAAATGTATTAAAAACTTTAATGATTTCAGGTACTTAAAATTTGATATTATGTGAAATAAATACTGAAATATATTGAATTTTTACTCTAGCATTTAAATGACTCTTTACTTTCACATTGGAGGGCCTTCCCAGTCAGCCTCCTGTCTACATTTCCAGCCTCCCTTCCAGTATTCCCATTCCAGGGATAGATATGTTTATCTATGTGTCCTTTCCCGAATAGACTTTGGGTCTGACTGCCTCTATTCCTTTGTTTGAGGCCACTTTTCCTATCTCTACTTACAATGCTTCCACCAAAGAAGCACAACGGACTGGTAGAACGGACTCTTAGAACAAATTCATTTTTGCCTCCCCCTGTCTGTTTAAATCTGCGCCAAGGGGATATTACTCCCTTGTCCCTAGAAAAAAACTCATAAAATCCAATGGCAATCAAGAATTAAAATCAAACCCAGATGTCCTTCAATGGGTGAATAGTTAAAGAAACTGGCACATTCAAACCATAGAAGACTTCTCAGGAATAAAAAGGAACTATTGTGGTATAGTGGTTAAGAGCTTGGCTGCTAACCAAAAAAGGTAAGCAGTTCGAATCCACCAGCCACTCCTTGGAAACCATAAGGGGCAGTTCTATTCCTCCCTGTAGGGTGGCTATGAGTTGGAATCAACTCCATGGTAACAGGTTTGGTTTTTCTGGTTTGATTGATACATTCAACAACCTGGAGAGTCTTCAGAGAATTATGCCGAGTGAAAAATAGCTAATCCCAAAAGATAACGTACTGTATCACTCAATTTATATAACTTTCTTGAAACAACAAAATTATAGAAATGGAAAACATACTAGTGGGTTGCCAGGGGTTAAGAAATGGGTAGGCTTCAGAGAGGAAATGGGTGTGGCTATAAAACGGCAGCAGGAGGGATCCTTGTGGTAATGCAACTGTTCTGTATCTTGACTGCATCAATGTCTATACGCTGGTTGCAATATTGTTTTATAGGTTTGTAAGATGTTACTATGGGGGTAAACTGGGTAAAGAGTACATTGGATCTCTCTATTATTTCTGACAACTGCATGTGATGCTACAAAAATTATATCAAAACAAAAAGTTTAATTCTAAAACAAACAAAAGAATTAAAATCAATTCAAAGTTGAAGTCTCTCCTTCAGCTTGGGCTGGCCACAGGCTGTTACTACGTGCCATCATGTCAATCTCAACTCATAGCAACCCAATGTGACAGAGTAGAACTGCCTCATAGGGTTTCCTAGGCTGTAATCTTGACAGGAGCAGATCACTGGGTCTTTTCTCCTGCAGAGGCACTAGTGGGTTCAAACTGCTGATCTTTGGTTAGCAGCCGAGCACTTAACCATTGCACTACCAGGGTTCCTTGGCCGAAGGCTAGAAGCCTGAAATTGGAAGGCAGGAGAGGGGAAAGTTCCTTGGCACCTTCTCTTTCTTCCTCCCTTGATCCTTTTCTTCTTCCATCTTGCTAAAGCTGTTTCTAACCCCTCCAAGGTCTGGAGCTTGGGGAGAGAGAAGAGGAAGGGGGATTAGAAAAGTTCATAGCTGACTAGTTCTGGGAGGGTGATCAAGCCAGTGCTCTCTGGGCCTTGCAGATGTTTACTGCCAAATGCTGTCTTGAGGGACTTTCATGGTTCTTCCGTGAACTTCCCTTTCCCCACCTTTCTGCATCCTTGGTATCCAGCAGCAGTTCCTCTCCAGCTTTTTTCTACAGAGGCCTCTCACTCCCCCAGGAGGTCATTTTGGACAGGGGCTAAGCAACACCACACCGTCTTTCTTTCCTTCATGGACTATATGCAGTCCATAGGAAACAACCTTTGCCCAAAGAAACTCTAGGGATGCAGTTACTTCCCCACACCTCAGCCCTCAGTTACTTCCCCACACCTCAGACAGTGATTTCTCAAGTATGACTGAGCCAGAAGTCCCCTGTGTCCCTCAAACTGTAAGAGACAGACATTAAGCTCTGCAGACAGCTTCATCAAAGTCTTGTCCTTTGGTTTAAGGTACGAAGCACACATCCCTCCTCCTTCCGCCTTCCTCCTGGGTGGGAAGGATAGAATTCTTCATACCCAATAGTTCTCTCCAAAGAAATTCTTTTCAAAAAGCTTCCTGATCTCCAAATCAGCATTCCTTTATGCCACCAATGTAGGTGACAATTTCAGAGTTATCTACTCCCCGCAGCCCCTTTATCACTGACTTTGAAAGTGTTTGCATTTTGGTCCAACACTGGCACTCTGACATGTGCCTCAGCTGAAGCTTTCATTTTAACTTTACATCCCTAGAGCTCACTTTCATGCCACTACCTCCATAAAATCTTCCTCTACGACCCCCAAGATAATAATTTCTTCCTTCTTTGAACTGTTAGGTGTGGATCATTATACTATTCACATGGCACTTATTTTCTGCCTTGTCTTGTAGTTATTTCAGTACAGTTATTTCCACCAAACTTTGTAAGTTCCTCGAAGGTAGAGACCCTGCCTCTTACATCACCAAAGTCCTGCAACAGTATGTACATAATACTTATTAAATCAATAAATAGACCCGTTCAGTATTATTGTGGATCATAAAGCCTTGGAGAGTAGATTATCTCTTCAGTTATATGCCTATATTTATTAAGTATGTACTGAATGTCAAGCACTGAGATACAGACATAGAAAGACACGGTCCTGCCTGTGAAGAGCTCATGATCATCAGAGAAGGCTGGTATATTACAAACAATTACCTAAGTCCACAATAAAGGTGTGGTGCAAAGGTTGTGCACAAGAGGTAGTGGTTAACTCCAACCAGGAGGCTCAGGGAAGTTTTCACAAAATTGGAAATAACTGAATTTTTAAAAATCGAAATATAACTCAAAGACCATAAAATTCACCCTTTTAAAATGTACACTTCAGGGGTTTCTAGAATATAAATATTCATAAAATTTCACAACGATTGCCACTATCTAATTCCAGAACATTTTCATAATCCCCGAAAGAAATCCCATATCCATTAGCAGTCATTCCTCATTCCTTCCATCCCCCAGCACCTGGCAACAACTAATATAATTTCTATCTCTATGGGTTTACGATTTTGGACATTTCATATAAATGAAATAATATAATATGTGGTCTTCTGTTTCAGACTTCTCTCACGTAGCATAATGCTTTCAAGGCTCATTCATGTTGTAGCATATTCAGTACTTCACTCCTTTTCATGACAGACTAATATTCCATTGCATGGATATACCACATTTTGTCCATCCATTTATCAGTTGATGGACGTTTGAGTTATTTCTACATTCTGGATATTGTAAATAATACTGCTATGAATAACTGTGTACAAATTTTTACGTGGACATGTTTTCAGTTCTTTTGGGTATATACGTAGGAGGGAATTGCTGGGTCATATGGTACTGAACTGGTTTATGAGTGATCCATAGGAGTATACTAATAACTAGATTGATAAGAGAAAAGGACATTCTAGGTCATTATTGTATCAAGACTCTCAGTCCAAGTGTCACTAAGTTCAGGAGCCCTTCCTACCTTTCTGACAAATAACCTTCAATGTTATTTAGAAATCACCCAACCTCTTTGGAAGGAACTATGGCTGCTTCCTCAATGCAATAAATACACTTTCTGCAGCTATGGGCCATTTGAGGTGAGATGTGGTGATTTTAAGGGTCAAATCCATTGTTACTCACCCAGCCCCACAGTCACTGCTTTTCAGACAAGTCTAGAGCTTTGGGCAGACCAAACCAATCCAAAGGGACATCGGCCTTGGAAAGGCTGACGGCTGGTCCACCCTGAATCCTAGTGACAGCTGTGTTAGTGTGTTTTCTACATCCCTTAAATCACCTGGAAAAGCAATTCATCTTTCTTCTCCAGATGTTGAGCTTAATTGATTAAATTGATTTTCAAATAATTAAAAATGCCATACTTTTATGTGATAGTTTTGGAACTAAGACAGTCTTTTTTGCTCTAGGGAATGATTTTCTTTCTAAAAGAGGAAGGATGGGAATGGGTAGAACTGGTAAAAAGAAAATGATTAATGCCTAATTGAAAAAAAAAAAAAATCATACCTCCCGACACCATTACCTCCAAAGGTTAATTTATGTAGAAGGTGTTGAAAGGGCCTGCTCTCTTGAAACAGGGCTGACTAGATCAATTCAGAGGTATTCTTTTCCTGGGCAATGTTAGTGTGTGTGCATACTCATTTCAAATGACTCCCCTACCCAGATATGCTTTCCCTGGTTCCCATGGGCAAAGTTACAGGCTTCCATTTCTGCGCTGTAATGCTCTTCACATTCATTTCTAACAGCTTTTATTGTGTGTTTTCATGCATTTGTCTACCTGTTTGTGTTCTTCACTCCTTTTTCCAACAGTGCTTTGTACATAGTAGGCACTCAGTAAAGTTTTCAATTTCTTTAGTCTGAAGTGATGACCCTATGCTAGTAGAATTGTATTCCACCAGTGCATCATGCTAATCTCAGCTTCATGAGGGATGGCACTCACCATGCAGGGCAGCACAGAGCTTTGCTGGGTTTATACACTGAGCTTACACATTGTGAATCAGACACAGAATTCCCAATTTTTGAGTCCACTTGACTCTATCTATCCACACAACAAAATTTGTTGGACCTTTACCATGTTCTGAGTGGGATACTGAGATGAATAGAGCAGAGTATGTATGTACAATATACCAGTCTGTTGCACCATCATCACATTTACTTCCTCAAATAATAAAGCAAGATAGATGCATTAGTCATGCCTTTTCTGGCTGCAAGGGATGGAAAAGACAACTCAATGATGTAAACAAAAAATGTATTTATTGGCTCATGTAACCAAATTACAAATGCAAACTTCAGGTACTGCTGGCTCCAGTGACTAGATGATCCTATCTTGATGCAATCTCATCCTGTCCATCTCTTGGTTGTATTTTTCCTGTGTCTTTTCTATTCTCTGATAGGTTTTCCCCTCATAGTGACAAAATGGCTGCCAGCAACTTTGGAGTTAGCTTCTATCCTGTTGGCAGCCGTTGCCAAGAGAGAATGATTCTCTCCTAGTTGCTCCAGCAAAAGTCTTGGGATTTGTTCTGTTGAACTTCCTTGGATCTCAAGCCCATTTTTGAAATAATCACTGTGTCCAAGTAGAGGGAATATGCTGATTGACCAGACCTGGGTCATACGTCCACTCCATGATCTAGAAAGTGGACTCAGCCGACGCAAACCTTATAGACTGAGTACAGAAATTGACATCCCTTTATGAGAAAGGGAAGTGAATACTGGGTCAGCAAAGTTCATTACAGTAGATACAATTAACTCCGTTTTACAGATTAGGAAACCAAAGCTTGCAAAGTTTGCATATATTGCTCAAGGTCTCATTGCTAGTATTTAACAATGTCTGTCTGATTTCAAATTCTGTGTTCTGTGCCACGTTGTCTTTGCCAGCCAGTGGGGATATCTTCTGAAATACAAGTGTTTGGAAGAATAATGCATTGTTGTCAGTCATTAGAACATGTGTGCATAAATGTATTGGTTATTTTCCACCTTCAGCCAGTTGAGGTTTTAGTGGTAGAAAAGAGGAGAGGAGCTACCTGAAGGAGTTGGGGAAGGATGTTACAACAATTGAAGGGACTTTTTTTTTTTTTTTACCAATATCAGAACAACAGCTGTCTGATAGGGAAAAGGGGAAAAGTTGCTAGCGGGGGAGAGAGATGTGTTGAATAGAAGAAGTACAAACGTTACCTGTTTTGTGATGTTAACCACTCTTAGATAAGATTGCCTAAAACGAAATGAAGTGCAGTGAAAGCAAATGCTATGAAAAAGCTATACAGTGCTTTTAAAAAATACCCCTCAGAATCTTCTTGGTTCAGTACTATACATTAGGGAGGCACACCACATGTTAAAGCATTATGAAAGCACTATACAGCTATAAATTATTATTACTATTAATGTGTTTGTTCACATTAAATGGAACAAACATGAAATAGGAGCATAAGAATGTAGACCCTGGAGAGAAGTGGTATACGTGGAATTGCACCGTCCACATCTCTTTTAAAGGAAAGACTTGCTGTTCAGTGTCAGGCCTTCAGCTGTCAGGTCCTTTAGGGTCTCTGACGTGCCGATCTTGTGTTCGCCAGCTCCTGCAGCTACGTGAATCAGGAGAAGCTTCTATCCTGACCCGCTGACTTAGAACATTCCAGCCTCTACAACCTCGTGAGCCATTTCCTGGATATAAATCTCTCTCTATATATATTTATATGCTTTACTGGTTTTGCTTCTCTAGAGAACCCAGCCTAAGACAGTGGGTGAACTCCAAAGGTGTAAAGCAGCTCTTCTCATTAGCTCACCAGTATTCCTTACTTTCAGGTTTGCCAAGTCTCAGAGGATGCTTTTGTGCGGAAAGAGGTGAGCAAGTGGCGATGGTAAAGGCACAGAGATTTCTCCCTGGGGAGCAGCTAGAGAGCTATCATGATGGAGAGGCCTGGAAGAGAACCAGCCAAACAGAGACTGCACCAATGGATGCATGTTTCCAACATGGGGTCATGTGTTTGTGGTAGCAATGGACCCAAACATAGCAGAAAACTTGGTAACCCACACAATGGTTTTATTTCATTTTACAAAATTGGCATTCTGTAGCACTTTTCCATATCCTTCTCTTTTTTTTAACTTACATATCATAAATTTTCCATGCCATTAAATATGTGTTTATGCCCTGGGTAGTGTAAATAGTTAAGCACTCAGCTAGTAACCAAAAGATTAGGGATTCAAATCCACCCAGAGGTGCCTGGTGATCTACTTCCAAAAGGTTACAGCTATTGAGAACCCTATGGAGTATACTTCTACTCTGAAACACATAGGGTCACTATGGGTCAGAAATGACTTGAAAGTAACTGGTTTCGTTTTGGTTATGCATGATTTAAACAGTTTCCATCATACTAAATAAAATAATACAGATTCTGAGATAGGTACTAATATTTTCATTTTAAAGATGAAGAAACTAATGTGCAGAAAGTTTAAAATAAAAACATCTACAGATCCTACAACTAGTAAGGGGATGAGCTGGTGTTTAAATCCAGTTACGCCTAACTCCAAAACCCAGGATTTTCCCACTACACCATGTTGACTCTCAGGGTATTAAAAGATAAGCCCAGCACCAACTTTCACCTTTTGATATCTGGCAGAAGCTCTGGGTAGCAGGGTGTCTGCATGAGAAAGCAGAGTGCTAGAAATACGGCCCCACCACCGTCCCCCTGAATTTTTTTTCTGTTATTTTGCAATGAACAAGCTTATGGAAATTTAAATTCAGTTCAGGCACTTAAATGTTAGTCACTAGGAACACAAAGATAAACAAGGATGCCCCTTTAAACAGATGTATCTGCTTTGACATATTTCAAAAGCAGGGGCAAAGGACAGCAAGGGGCCAACTGTCCTGTAGGGAAGCTTCCCAGAGCCAGCCAATGGAGGTCACCACACATTCACACCCCCCCAGAGATCTCTATGGTCCCTCCTATACATACTGCTTCTGCCAGAGAAATGTGGTCTAATCAGAGTGGTGCACATTTGCTCAATACCAAAGGAAGCCTTTCTCTCTGGTTTTTAATGATGAAGACACTAATCGCAATTTTTCTTCTTTCTTCCCTCCTTCTTCTCTCCTTCCTTTCTCCCTCCCTACCTCTCTTTCCACCTTCCTTCCCTCCCTCCCTCCTTTCCTTTTCTCCTTCCCTCCCTCCCTTTTCTTCTTCCTTCCCGCCTTTCCTTCCTTCCCTCCCTCCCTCCCTTTCTTCCTTTCCTTCCTTCCTTCTCTCCCTCCCTTCCTTCCTTCCTCCCTCCCTTTCCTCCTACTTTCTCTCCCTCGCTCCCTCCTTTCCTTCCTTTCTTTCCTCCCTCCCTCCTTTCATTCCTGCCTTCCTTCCTTTCCTCCTTCCCTCTCCTCCTTTCCTTCCTTCCTTCTCTCCCTCCTTTCCTTTCCTTTCCCTCCTTCCTTCCTTTCCTCATTCCCTCCCTTCCTCCCTCCCTTCCTTCCTTCCCTCTTTCTCTTTTTTGCATCATTTTGCTAAGCCTTTCTGAGGACCAGATGCAGGCAGGATGTGAGAATTTGCCTCTCTGAGAGGGTGCCTCTGCTTCCCACTAGAGGGCGCTTGCTGCCTATTCTGGACTAAACGCTCCATTCCCAGGGGGTATTGAAAGTCCTGCTTCTGTGATCAGCTGGCTGTCAGATTCACAACAGGCGGGCAGTATACTCCGTTGGTGTGTTTTAGAGAAATGGTTGGAGAATGTTTCCTTGGCCAGCTGGGAGGGGAGGAGGGAGGTGCGGGAGGATTCCCTGCCAGCCTCACTCTTCTCAACGCCCCCTCACCTACCTTCCCTCCATGACTGGTCCTTCTTCATGGCAGCAGACCCTTCAGAGGGTGGAGTGGAGGCAGAAGGGCATCACTTGCCTTCGTGAGCAATTGTTGTGCACATGCTGCTCGGAGCCTGCAATGTTCAGAGGAGTAGATTAACCAAGGGGTTGTGAGAACTCCTAGTTCAGAACACAAAGGGGGAATAGAACAAAGATTTATGAGAGAGAGAGACTCACATAAGAAAAGGAAATTAGAAACCAAGCAGGCAGAATATTCAAAAGACAAACACCACTCATAGTAATGAAGTTTCCGTGACTCCTTTTGGCTCAGGTCTGTCTCCTTAATAATTTATCTGGCACCTTTCCCTCCTTCTGCAAACAGGTGGGTGTGTGGTTTGCCAATGTCTTGTCACTGGTCCTTTCGCTGTCTTGGAGAAAGTTCAGGTGATTCAAAGGGTTTGCCTTGGGTACCCAGATGGAGAAACAGGCTCCTTATGCCTGCCAGTTGCATACGGTAACCGAGGGAGACAATGGCAATTCAGGGGAACTAGCGGGTGGATTTCCTCATCAGTGCCGTATGGATAGCACTGAGTTCCCTCAGGCACCTTGTGAGGATGGGGTGAGGGCTGAGGAGTCTAGGCAGATGTCAGTGGGTGAGTGGACTTTGGGATGGAGCCAGGCACTCAGACTATACTGTGTCCTTTTGTAAAATGATGATACAGAGACCCCAGCTCTGGTTGGGTCTGGTCCAGCTGATGTATGATGTGGGAGGATGTATATCTAGGCCCATTCCTCTCCCTTCCAGTCTGAACTGTGCACACTGCTGCCAGATATATCTTCCTGAAACACCACTTCTGCCATATCAGCCCCCAGATAGAAAACTTTCTATGGTGGAAGTCACAGACAAGCCATGTCAGTCCTGCACATATGCTTTGATGAGCTATGTGATACTTACAAAATTTTTTTGTGTGTGTTTGTTTCTAACATTGAAAAAAGAATATTTTAGATAAAAATCTGAATTTTTGTCTCGAAAAATTAAAAGATTTGGCAACTCGAGGCCTGCATTTCCACATTGCAACAATTGACTACAGTAGAGAGGCAACTGCTGCCTTCAGACAGGGCACATGTTCCCAGTTCATCTCAGTCCTGACCTCTCCCCTGTCTACCACATCTCCCCAGCTTTACTGGCTAGGGTGATCTGCCTGGGTCCTTTAGACTGAGTTTGCGATTCCTGTTCTATGGCCACCCCTGGCCCAGAGGAACCCCTGGTTCCCAAACCAGGCTGCCCATTAGCATGAATGAAGGAGTTTCATCTCCAGGGTCCTTGTGTCCAGTGATAATAAATCTACCCAGAAAACTGTGTTATAAAAACAAGAACACACTAGAAGTGTTTTTGTTCCTTAGCCAGGCAGTGGCACTGAAGATAGAAAGGAGGGTCAGTTATAAAGACTTCTTTTTTTTTTTTTTTTAAGTAAAAGCAATACAATTTAGTAATTTGACTCTGGGGAGTAAGGGAGACAAAGAAGACTAGGGTGGCTTCAATGTTTTTGGCTAAGAAACTGAGTATGTGGTGGAGACATTCACTGGAATAGGGAACCCTGGGGGAAGAGTTGATCTGGGGAGACCACCCAAGTGGAGATATGCAGAAAGCAGTTGGATCTCTGCCTCCAAGACTCAGAGGATATAGAGTTTGTGGAGTCACCAGCCCTCAGTTGGTTGATAAAGTCATGAGAGTGAAGAGATGACCCAGAAATTGGGGTGTGGTCTGAGAAGACCAAAGACAGAATCCTAGGGAGCACCAGGCGGAAGGAGAAGAGTCAACAAAGGAGACTGAGAAGAAATGGTTGCAGCGGCATGGGAAGCATCAGGAGAAACTGCGTTCTCAGAAGTCCACAGAGAAGAGATGTTCTAGAAGGGAGTGGTTAGAGAAGTCAAATAAGATGAAGGCTGTGGTTGGGAAATTGGGAGGGGTAATTGTTTTGTTTTCAGAGTGCATCAGTTGTAGGGATGAGGACAGAAGCCTTCTCTTCGTGCATTGACACATGCACAGGAGAAGAGGCAAAAAGTGCAGTTGTAAAGTATTCTTTTGAGAAGTTTCATTAGGAAGAAGGAAAGAAGATAAGGAAGTAGAGGGAGTTGCAGGATCGGGGAGGGTGTTTTTTTTTCTTCAGGTGGAAGTGGCTTGAGAATTTTAATATGTTGAAGTGGGCAGTGGAGAAGGAAAGGCTGAACTTTCAAGAAGAGGCGGAAGAAGTGTAGAGCAGAGTCCAGAAGGAGAGTGGAGGGGGTGGGATGAAGAGCACATGAGCAGCTCTTAGACGGAAAAGGACCCTTTGCCTCTGGGTCTGGAGAAAGGAGAGGAAAGCTGAAGATATAGTGGTAAAAAGCTGATGAAATTCATGTCTGATTGCTTCCATTTTCTTTGAAGTAGGAGGCAAGACAGGTGGCTTGAGGACAGTAGTGGGGGTGTGTACTAGCTGTTGTGGAGAAGAGCAGACCAAACTGACCGGGTGGTCAAAATAATTGTTTTAAGCTCTCTGAGGGCCTAGGCTGGAAACATGGACTTGTAGGGGCACAAAGCTGCACAGCGGTATACTTACCTCTTATGGGCTCAGCAGCCTGGGTATAGAAGCCAGTACTTGACTTGACTCAGGGATAGGGTTAGCAGGGCAGATGTGGTGGCAGGGGAAAGAGGCAAGGGCATTGAGGGTGTTACCAAAGTGGAGGAAGTGATACAAGAGCCTGTTTAGGCTGGTGAAACAACAACAACAACAAAAAAAAACACCTTGCTGTCAAGTCAATTCTGACTCACAGCAACCCTATAGGACAGAGTAGAACTGCCCCACAGGGTTTCCAAGGAGTGGCTGGTGGATTCAAACTGCCGACCTTTTGGTTAACAGCTGAACATTTCACCACTGCACCACCAGGCTCCTTAGGCTGGTTAGCCAAGGCTATAACAAGGAAGACGGTGGGGACTAGCTCTTCCTCTCTCTGGAATCCCATGGCACTTGTTAGTCCTCACGTTTATTTTGTCACCTCATGATATGTTGTTTATAGTTATTTTGCTAGTTACATCTGGCTGCTGGCATTAACTAACCAGAGCTGAGAACTTTAAGTCACTTAAACTCTTTATTATTTTGTACCTAAGGATGTGAGTGACTTGATAAACAGATGCAGTGTGGGAACCAAGTGGGAAAGCTGGCTCTCAGGCATGAGCTAAGAGATGCTCAGAATAGAGCAGATTGAAGTTGTGGAGAAGGAATGAGGCCACATCTGTCCATGTGCATGGTTGGATCAGGCCCCTTAATGTTGATCACCAAGCAACTGACTTGCCAGAGAATAATTATGAGGAAATGCACTCATTTTGTTGACTAACTTTTCTTTTTGTGTGTGTGTTTTTTAAATTATTATTATTATTTTTATTGTACTTTAGATGAAGGTTTACAGAACAAATCTTTTCTCATTAAACAGTACACATATTGTTTTATGACAATGGTTAACAACCCCACGACATGTCAACACTGTCCGTTCTCAACCTTGGGTTCCCTATTACCAGCTTTCCTGTCCCCTCCTGCCTTCTAGTCCTTGTCCCTGGACTATTGTGCCCCATTAGTCTCATTTTGTTTTATGGGACTGTCTATTCTTTGCTGAAGGGTGAACCTTGGGAGTGACTTCATTACTGAGTTAAAAGGGTGTCTGGGGGCCATACTGTCAGGGTTTCTCCAGTCTCTGTCAGACCAGTAAGTCTCGTCTCTTTTTTTTTGTGAGTTAGAATTTTGTTCTACATTTTTCTCCAGCTCTTTCCGGGACCCTCTGTTGTGATCCCGATCAGAGCCCTGTTGACTAACTTTTCTATTGAATTCAGGTTGTTTCAGAAGAAGAAGAAGAAGGAAAAAAAACAAACAAAAAAAAACCTTGTAACCCTTTAAAGAAAATATTAGGCTGGAATGGGTTGGGTGGTTAAAATAAAGATGGTAATGCTTGATTAGAGAAAGAGTATGATGAGAAAGCCATTCTATAACTGCAAAGATGTCACCTACCTCCACCTTAAGCAGGACTTACTATGGTCCTATCTAGGAGAATTTAGAGGAGGAAGTATTCCAAGGTAAGATAAGAGTGTTGAGGTGATATACCAGGTATCAATTTATTGACTCTTAGCTCCAAAATCACTCTTCATTGCCTACTCTGAAAAATGAAGCTGGGCCCTCTAAATATTTTTCCTTTGCCAGCTGGCAAGATATTAAGCTTTGCCAGTAGAAGGCACTGGAGAGACATTGCAAGAGAAAGGGGTTTTTCTTCCTGGTTTCAGTGCACTCTCTCAGCAAGCTCCTACTCTGCTCATGGCTTTTCCAGCACAAGGCTCCTACAGTGTAGGTTACTTCTCCTATGCCTGGCTTCTGCAGTGCATGATGATCAGTAGCACTCAGCAGCCAGCAGCTTCCCCTGGCACCCCCTTTAAGCAGTTTCAAAGCTGAGTACACTTCCCTGTGAACAGCTTTCCCTGGAACTCTAGAGGGTGGATTTCTGACAAGTCCTGCAGGTACAGCATGAAAGCATCTTCTTTGTCATTCAATAAGTCAGAGCTACGCCCTCTCCAACAAAGTCTGTATCTCAGTTCTGGGAATGGGAAAGTGGGCGCTCTTCTTTGGGTGCTCTGTCTAAGCCCTGGAAGTAATGGATGCTCCTTATACAGTAAAACCTGTGAAAGCTGGAAACTATGTGTCTTAGTGATCTAGTGATGCTATTACAGAAATATCACAAGTAGACGACTTTAACAAACAGAAGTTTATTCTCTCACAGTTTAGGAGGCTAGAAGTCCAAATTCAGGGTGCCAGCTCCTGGGGAAGGCTTTTTCTCTGTTCTGAGGAAGGTCCTTGTCATCAATCTTCCCCTGGTCTAGGAGTTTTTCAGCACAGGGACCCTGGGTCCAAAGAACACGCTCTACTCCCAGTGCTTCTAACTTGGTGACATGAGGTCCCTCTCCTCTCTGCTCCATTCTCTCCTTTATGTCTCAAAAGAGATTGACTCAAGATACAACTTAATCCTGTAGATTGAGTCCTGCCTCATTAATATCAGAGAGGTTAGGATTTATAACACATAGGATAATCATATCAGATCACAAAATGGTGGACAACCACACAATACTGGGAATCATGGCTTAGCCAGTTGAAGTACATTTTGGGGGGACAAAATTCAATCCATAACATTCCACCCTTTGGCCTCCCAGAATTCATGTCCTTGCCACATGTAAAACACATTCACCCCATCATATCATCCCAAAAGTCTTAAATCAACTCCAAGTCCAAAAGTGCATCTTCTGCAAAATTCCTCTTCATCTGTGAAATCTAGAATACAAGTCATTTGCTTCCAAATTACAGTGGTGGAACAAGCAAAAGGTTGACACTTCCATTCCAAATGGGAGAAATTGGAGGGAAAGAAGGGATTGCAGGCACCAAGCAAGTCAGCAGAATACATACATTGGCTCTCAAGGCTTGAAAATAATCCTCTGTTCTCTGAGACCATTAGGCAATGGCCCTGCCCTCCAGACTCTGGGTGTTGGCCACACTCCCCAGATTCTGGGTAGAGGCCCCTTGGCCCTGGGCTTCAGCTCAGTCTTTCAAGACCACTGGGATGGCAACTCTGCTCCTTCAGATTTGGGCGGCCCCATTCTCCTATCTATCTTAGTGGCAACCTTACCCTCTCAACCCCAGCAATCCCCATTCTTCTGCCCCTTGGGCATAGCAGCCCCACCCCCTCAGCTTTGGGCAGTGAATCCTGCCCCATCCCCCTGGCACTCATGAACAGCAGCCCCACACTCCTGAACTGAGTTGGTGAAGATATGACTCTTTGAAACCTAGGAGGCAATGTTCCCACCCTTTGATACCCAGCAGCCTGTGGTTCCACCCTTTAAGACCCTGGAAGTCATGGCTATGCTTCCTGTACACCATGTCTCTTCAGCTTCTGCTTCCTGGTTCCATAGCCTCTCAGCCTTGTGGGCCTCTTGGGCCTCCCTGGCATCTGCTGTGCTTGGGCAGGAGTTTCAAAGCTGTTTAGCTCTACTGATAAGTGCCTGGAGGCATGCCACTCTACCAGTAACCTTGGCCAGAAAGCACTCAGCTCTCTTGCTCTGTGGGTATGAAAGCCTAACTCCAAAAGTAAGTGATGGGAGGCACCCCATTCCTCCAGGAAGCCTCCTTCCCTAAGGCAATAAGCTCTCTTGCTTTGTGAGTTGGCTCCCACACCATCTTGCGCCTGTCTCCTGGTTCTGCTGCTGCCATTTCTCTGCTACTGCTTCTCACTGTCTGTGCCATCTCTGGTGTTATAGCTCTCCTCACTTCCTTCTGAGCCCTAACCAGAATTGTCTTTGATGTCCATAATTCCACCAAGGCAATCTAGGCTTTTACTATTTACTATTAGGTACTTTAAAACTCTTCCAGCCTCTACCCATTCACAGTTTCAAAACTGCTTCCATGTTTTAGTTATGACATAGTGGTTAAGAGCTACAGCTGCTAATCCAAAGGTTGGCGGTTCGAATCCACCAGGTGCTCCTTGGAAACCATATGCAGTAGTTCTACTCTGTCCTATAGGGTCACTATGAGTTGGAATTGACTCAACAGCAATGGGTTTGGTTTTTTTTTTTTCATTAGAGCAGTACCCCACTCCTGGTACTAAATTCTGTCTTAGTTATCTAGTGATGCTATAAGAGAAATATCACAAGTGGATGGCTTTAACAAGCAGAAATTTATTCTCTCACTGTCTAGGAGGCTAGAAGTCTGAATTTAAGGTGCCAGCTCCCAGGAAAGGCTTCCTCTCTCTGTTCTGGGGAAGGTCCGTGTCATCAATCTTCCCCTGGTCTAGGAGCTTCTCAGGTCCAAAGGACACACTCTGCTCCCGGTGCTTCTTTCTTGGTGGCTTGAGGTCCCTCTTCTCTCTGCTCAGTTTTCCCTTTTATGTCTCAAAAGAGATTGGCTCAAGATACAACCTAATCCTGTAGATTTAGTCCTGTTTCATTAACATCATAGAGGTTAGGATTTATAATACATAGGATAATTTACATCAGATCACAAAATGGTGGACAACCACCCAATACTGGAAATTATGGCCTAGCCAAGTTGACACACACTTTGAGGGGACACAATTCAATCCATAACACGGTGTAAATGTATGTGTATTCATTCCATAAACCTGTCAGAAAAGGAAAACTCGAATATTTTCCACTAAAACAAGTGATAGAAAAGTAGTAAGACTGCACTCTGTCAAAGGCGGAAAACTTGTGAGACCTGGAAAAACAAGGCAGTCCCACCGAGTTCCACCTCTCACAGATTTCCTGGTATCTGCTATTCCTATATTCTTTGGAGTCCTCTTTACTTCTTTTTTAAATTAAATTACCCATTTTAAGGATACAATTCGATAATTTTTAGTACATTTACACAGCTGTGCAACCATCACCACGATCCAATTTTATAAACATTTTAATTACCCTAAAAATCCCTCTCATGCCTATTTTCAGTGAATCCCTATTCCCACCCCCAGCCCTAATCTGCTTTCTGTCTCTATGAATTTGTATACTCTGGACTTTTCAAGTAAATGGAATCATACAATATGTGATTGTGTGTGTGTGTCTTGCTTCTGTCACTTAGCATACTGTTTTCAAAGTTCATCCATGTTACAGCATGTTTTAGTATTTCATGCCTTTTTATGGCTGAATACTGTTCCTTTGTGTGAATATACCACTTTTGTTTATCCATTCAGCAGTAGATGGGTATTTGGATTATTTCCAGTTTTTAGCTACTTCAGGAAATGCTTCTTGAGTAGTCACATACTTTGGACATTTTTGTGTGGACATATGTTTTCAGTTCCCTTGTGTAGTTATCTAGGAG
Organism: Dugong dugon; assembly: GCA_030035585.1. NCBI lineage: Eukaryota > Metazoa > Chordata > Mammalia > Sirenia > Dugongidae > Dugong > Dugong dugon. The sequence continues at coordinate 163,791,585 of CM057462.1, forward strand.
TGGAATTTCTGGGTTGTATGGTAAATTTTGCTTCACTTTTTAAAAGACTAACTGTTTTCCCAAGGGGGCTGAACCATTTTACATTCCCACCAGCAATATATGAGGGCTCTGATTTCTCCCCATCCTTGCCAATACTTGGTATTGTCTGTCTTTTTTTTTTTTTTTTTTTTACTTTAGGTGAAACTTTACAGAGGAAATTAGTTTCTCATTCAAAATTTATACGAAAAATATTCTGTGACATTGGTTGCAATCCCAGCAATGTGTCAACACTCTCCCCTTCTCAACCTCAGGTTCCCCGTTTCCATTCATTCCATTTTCCTGTCCCTTCCTGCCTCCTTGTCTTTGCTTTTGGGAAGGTATTGCCCATTTAGTCTCATTTACATGACTGAGCTAAGAAGCGTGTTCCTCAAGTGTGTTATGGTTTGTTTTATAGACCTGTGTAATCTTTGGCTGAAGGGTGAAATTTGGGAGTGACTTCAGTTCTGAGTTAAGAGAGTGTCTGGATGCCATAGTCTCAGGGATCCCCCATTGTCTGTCAGGCCAATAAGTCTGGTCTTTTTTTGAGAATTTGAATTTTGTTTTACATTTTTCTCCTGCTCTGTCTGGGATCCCTATCAGAGTGGTGTCTTTTTTATCATAGATATTGTAGTGGATGTGAAGTGGTACCTCACTGTGGTTTTAATTTACATTTCCCCAACAACTAATGATGGAGCCCTGGTGGCACAGTGGTTAAGTGCTACCACTTCTAACCAAAAGTTTGGTAGTTTGAATCCACTGGTTACTCCTTGGAAACCCTATGGGGTAGTTTTACCCTGTACCATAGGGTTGCTATGAGTTTCAATTGACTCGATAGCAATGCGTTTGTTTTTTGTTTTTTGTTTTTGTCGTTATTGAGTTATAAGAGTTCTTCATTATTCCTTACTAAACAATTTCCTCCTTGCTCCAATCCACTGTTATAGTTAATAATTATTTATATAAACTTTCCCTGTTCAAGTTACTGTGTGGTATCTATCTCTTGACTGGACTCTGGCTTATACAGGTGACTATTAATATTTATTTTCTAATAAGGCGGCAGGAAATACCCAGAACAGAAATAAAAAAGTTAGACAGCTTTGGAGCTGGACAGATTTACATTTGGATCCCAGCTTTGCCACTTATTTCTGTGTGTCCTTAGACAATGCATTTAACCTTCCTGAACTTGCATGTTACCATTTATAAAATGGGGGAAATAGTATTCACCTCTCAGGATTTTCTTAAAGATTAGAGATAATATGCATAAATAGTTTGTCATAAAGACTGGAACTCAGAAGTGACTCAATTGTAAATGGTAGCTAACAACAACAACAAATGGTCAAGAGCAGAAAATAAGTCTTAGGATGTCCTATAGGTAAGAGTACTGCTCAGTCAAGATACATTTGGTGAAAATGTCCTTATTATTATTTAGTGAAAAGGATCTTTAACTGGGTGTAAAATAAAAAACCAAACCTGTTGCCATCGAGTTGATTCCGACTCATAGCAACCCTATAGGACAGAACAGAACTACCCCAGAGGATCTCCAAGGCTGTATTCTTTACAAAAGCAGACTGTCACATCTTTCTCCCACGAATCAGCTGGTGGGTTGGAACCACTGACCTTTCGGTTAGCAGTCAAACACTTAACCACTGAACCACCAGGGCTTCTTGTAACTGGATGTAGCTATTACTAAAAAAAAGAAAAAAACTAAAAACCTGTTGACATCTTTCGATTCTGACTCAAGGCAACCCCATGTGCTACAGAGTAGATCTGCTCCATAGGGTTTTCTTGGCTGTAATCTTTACGGAAGCAGATTGCCAAGACTTTCTCCCATGGTGCTGCTGGGTGGGTTCAAACTACCAACCTCTAAGATGGCAGCTGATGACAAACTGCTTGCGCCACCCCGGGACCTAGCTATAACTAAAGAGAGGTCAAAAAGAGAGGTCAGCTGATGGCTCATGACAGTCCTCACTTATCTGGTGGCTGCACTTTAGGGGCTTATCATGAATATGGGATCTTGCCTTCAGCTTTGTAGGGTTCATTTTATCACATCCTAAGAGTGTCTCTGAGCTTTAGAAGGGTAACTCATGTCAACAAAACTCACATTGTTATTTTAGTCTCTAATTACTGGAATGACTCATTCTTTCAGACATTGATCCAATATTCAGTCACTGACTGTTATGGAAGTTAAAAAATGATTATTTATTCTCATATTCAACCTGACTATATATGGAGACACAGCTTTAGACTAAAATGATCAAGTTTATATTGAAACACCATAAATGACAAAGTATCACAAGCACTGCTGCATTGCTTATGGCAATAATTATTTAGCCTACAGGCTGGTTTGGACATTGTCATATATTCAAGTTTTGTGTGTAAGATGTTTTGTCACTTTGAAGAATGACAAAATCTGCATCCAAAATACAGGTAGTCCTCGACTTATGATATATTCAAGTTACAATGAACTGCAATTACATCCATCCATTTTTTTTGCTTTTTTGTACATATTATCATTGGTAATATGAACTACATATAACGTTGCAGTGTGTAATTTGCTGATGTTATCATTTTCAGATGTTCACTTACATGATTAGCTGAAATTTTTTTTAAACTAAATCATGGGCTTCAGATGCCTGAAAACATGGACTCAAATGGTGATCACATTGCTAAAGCAGATTTGGGAAGCAGTGAGATGTTACTGCAAAATACATGAAGAAAAAAAGAAAAGGAGCATACTGACAACTCTCACTAATTTTCTGACTAGAAACACCATCCCCATTCCCAAGGATAATCCAGATAATCCAGAAACTTCCACAAGTGGAGTTATAAACCGTGACTGACAAAATGCCAATGTCATCTAACTCTTCTTCAACAGAGTAAATTTTTGTGATTTGTGTATTTTTTATGTATGTATGTATTAAAATATATCTGTAAATTTCATATATAATGTTTCCAACCCCCAGAGACAAGTAAAGAACAGATTTATAAACATACTGATAATAATAGGCAATAATAATGAAAACTTAAAAAAAAAATCAACTATTCAGCTTACATTAGAACTGTCTTATGACGGAGTATCTTAGTCATCTAGTACTGCTCTAACAGAAATAACAGAAGTGGATGGTTTTAACAAAGAGAAGTTTATTTCCTTACAGTAAAGTAGGCTAAAGTCCAAATTGCAGGGTGTCAGCTCCAGGGGTAGGCTTTCTGTCTCTGTCAGCCTTCTTCTCATCAGTGTTACCCTAGACTAGGAGCTTCTCTGCACAGGAACCTCGGGTTCAAAGGACGCACTCTTTCTTGGTGGTATGAGGTCCCCCTGTCTCACTGCTCACTTCCATCTTTTATATCTCAAGAGATTGCCTCAGGACACAGTCCGGTCTTGTAAACTGAGTCCTGCCTCACTAACACAACTGCTGCCCATCCTCGCTCATTAACATCCTAGAGGCAGGATTTACCACACATGGGAAAATCACACAATACCGGGAATCATGGCCCAGCCAAATTGATACACACATTTTTGGGGGGACATAATTCAATCCATGACATTCCACAGGGCTAGTGCATTTTCAACTGTATGCGTGTTAGTTGTATCATGTTAGGCACAAGTATGACTTTGTAATCATCTTTATTCAGAGATTATGTATGGTTTCAGGAGATGTGTACAGGTGCCAGGTTGACAAGGGGTGGACTGTGATGGTTAAGATTGTATGTCAACTTGGCTAGACCATTATTCTCAGTGTTTTAGCAGTTGTATAATGTTTATGATCACCCCAAGATGGAATCTGCTGAGTGGTACTGGCAGAGGCAGGGCCTGTGGCAGCTCACCGCCCTCTCAATTTCATCTCTCTGCCTTCCGCCGGTTACTTTCTGCCTGCTCACCTTGCCAACATTTTTGGCTTGTTCCAGACTCAGCAGCTGCCTCTTGTTGTCTCACCTCCAGTTCATGAGACTCGAACTAGCAGCTTACCTGTTGATCTTGGAATTTGTCAAACTTCTCAGCCTGCGAGCAAGAGTCTGGTTCCCTACCTGCTGACTTTGGGTTTGCCAGCCCCTGCAGCTATTTGAATCAGGAGAAACCTTGCAGTCTTGTCGGCTGATCTTGGAATTCATTGACCTTCACAGCCCGTGAGCGGGAGCCCCTCTCTGACCTGCCGACCTTGAGTTCACCAGCTCCTGTGGCTACGTGAACTGGGAGAGGCCTCTACCCTGATCTGTGGACTTGGGATGTTTTAGCCTCTACAATTGCGTGATCTATTTCCTTGATATAAATCTCTCTCTATATATATTTATATGCTTTACTGGTTTTGTTCTCTAGAGAACCTAGCCTAAGACACGGAGTCATCAGAATGGAACCCTGTCATAAGTCAGGGACTACCTATAAATGCAATGAAGGAATTGTAAAGGTGTAACTGGGGACTTACAAGTAGTTTCTGTACTCTTGGGTGGGAAAGGTGGAGTATGTGTTTGAGCAGACCCTCCTCTTATTCTGTAAGGGTCCTCTTTGGTCAGGCAGACATCAGGTAAGTATCCACTCATTGTTCTTGGAGAAGCCTGTTCCAGGTATGTTAAGTATTCTATTTTGATCTATTACCTGCAAACTTAGGGGAACATTTTTTTCTACCCCTGGATTTGAGCTATGCTGTTCTGAAAATTGGTGTGTACATGAAAGGCATGTGGATTTTTGCATGAGGATTTGCACTCTGAGAGCAGAAGACCAGGTCATGGCAGGGGTGACACATAGGTGTGATTGTCTCTTTACTTCACACCAGGGAAAAGACTAAAGAGGACATAGATTGGGTGACTGGTGTGCCTCATTATTTTATTTAGTACTGAATAGGCCATGTTTGTCACAAAAGAAGGGCCACAACATACCCTATAAGAGAAGGGAAGACAGTGGGTACTTGACAGACTCAGAGAAATGAAGTGGACTCTGGACTGAAGAAGGGAAGACCTTTGGGTCTGGTGGGAGTGAGGCCTGGACTCTGGGTGTAGAGATGCCATAACTTCAGAGAGACTTGAGTTTGAGTTGGGCCTGTGAACCTTAAAAGTCTTCACTTACAATGCCATTTATAACCTATTCTCTCTGTTGTAAGTCCTTTGTCCCAAGGGTATTTATTACACAATCAAGCTAGTGTTAGCCATGTTTGAAGAATTAAGGAATAGGGTTCTGTCCACACTTAGGACTCAGAATGTGGGATGCTGCTAATTCTGAAGAATCAAGTTGCGAGATAGTAAGAGGTAAAAGCAAGAGCATTGCAACTCAATGTTCTGGGGCAAAGGCTCTGGCTGAGGTGACATGTGACAAACAGAGTGGATTTATGGAACAAGTAAGAAGGCAAACCTGATAAAAGTCTGGCCTTCCTGCAGCCATAGAGGATGGAGGCTCAAGCTATCGTTATTTAGGTGTTGAAAGACTATTGTTATTAGGGGCTGTCAAGTCAGTTCTGACTCATAGTGACTCCATGCACAATAGAATGAAACACTGCCCGGTCCTGCACCATCCTCACAATCGTTGCTATGTTTGAGCCCATTGTTGCAACCACTGTGTCAATCCATCTCATCAAGGGTCTTCCTCTTTTTTTACTGACCCTTTACTTTACCAAGCATGATATCATTTTCCAGGGACTGGTCCTTCCTGATTACATGTCCAAAGTACGTGAGACGAAGTCTTTCCATCCTCGCTTCCAAGGAGCACTCTGGCTGTATTTCTTCCAAGACAGATTTGTTTGTTCTTTTGGAAGTCAATATTATGTTCGTATTCTTCATCAACACCATAATTCAGAGGCATCGGTTCTTCTTCAGTCTTCCTTATTCATCGTCCAGCTTTCACATGCATATGAGGCTATTGAAAATACCATGGTTTGGGTCAGGCGCAAGTTAGTCCTCAAGGTGACGTCTTTGCTTTTTTCACCCAATGCAATACGTCATTTGATTTCCCGACTGCTGCTTCCATGGGCGTTGACTGTAGATCCAAATAAAATTAAATCCTTGACAACTTCAATCTTTTCTCCGTTTATCATGATGTTGCTTGTTTGGTATAGTTGTGAAGATTTTTGTTTTTTTTATGTTCAGGTGTACTCTGTACTGAAAACTGTAGTCTTTTATCTTTATCAGCAAGTGCTTCAAGTCCTGTTCACTTTCAGCAAGCAAGGTTGTGTCATCTGCATATCGCAAGTTGTTAATGAGTCTTCCACCAATCCTGATGCCACTTTCTTCTTTATGTAGTCCAGCTTCTCAGATTATTAGCTCAGCATACAGATTGAATAAGTATGGTGAAAGGATACAACCCTGAAGCATACTTTTCTTGGTTTTAAACCAGGTAGTATCCCCTTGCTCTGTTTGAATGACTACCTCTTGGTCTATGTAGAGTTGAAATAGACTGTACATAGAAACAGAGAATTTGAACACTTCTGGGTTATGTATGTATAAATATTTCAGTACCATAAGTCTAACAAAATTAGAAAAACTATCAGAAGCAGAAGTTCAATCCTAGAAAGATATTAATGACCTCACATTTCCAAATCATTTATGGATATTAGCTTTTCTACCTAAGAATTAGCAGTACAGATATGACATTTGATCTCTCTGTTTCCCCCTTGTACCCTAGATGCTGCCCTTGGAAATCTGGGTGCAGTCAAATAGTCCTTGCTCACAGTTGATACAGGATTCTGTGTTCTCTGTGCCCTCTGTCCTCCTAACAGCAGATGGTGTTTCATGGCTCCTGCAGTTGACTAGCTCTGATGGTCTGCCCTGATTCGGTCTCTATTCTTTACTTTCACTTTACTCAGCACTATTATTACCTGGTGATTATTAAGAATCTACTGATGAGACATTTTAACATGATATATCATTTTATATTTATAGATTTGTTAAATCTGGTGTTCTACATATTTCATGTATGATTATCTTTCTAAAGAGATAAAATATTTCAATTTTTTTGAGTGTCTCCTCCCCACAAATTGCAGATTATACTGCTGCTTTGGGCAGAGTGGGAACTCAATGCCAATGGATTGAATTTTCCAATTGGAAACACATGAAGGGAGTAGATCAGGGTGGAGGATAAGCCTCATACCCCATCTGAGGCCCCATACGGCAGTCAATTAAAGCTATAGCAGGACTGTGTTCTCAAGGTCCCCTCATACTATTCCTCAAAGCCGTTATTCCCCTTGTCGAAGAGAGATGTGTGCGTGGAAAGAGAGAGAGAGAGAGTAGGGGGTGAGGGAAGTTGAAACAGTCTTTTCTTCTCCTCACTCAACTTCAGTAAATAACTCAAATATGTTAATAGCCATATTTTCTCAGTTCTCTTGCAGTTTAATTTGCAGGCTTTGGTAATGCACAATTGTTAGTACAATAAAAAAATTTTTTTTTCTTGAACAAAGAGAAACTTTATGTTTGAATGAAAGTCACTACAGAGAGAACCTAATTATTAACAAAGAAACATGAGTCAAACATCCCTCCTTTCTTCACCAACCTCCCCCAGTGCCACCTAAGGAGACTTGAAAATAACTCATTGTCTTTAGGGAAAATCAGCAAGCATTTTAACTTTTCCTGGATGTGTGTTTTTTTTTAATTGTTGTAATTAAATGGAGTTTACATTTCAAGTTAGTCTCCCATACAAAATTTTTGTACATACATTGTTATGAGACCCTAATTGCTCACTCCATTCTGGACAGCACACTCCTCCTTTCCGCCCCTGATTCCTCATGACCATTCAACCAGCTCCTAACCCTCTCTGCCTTCGCGTCTCACCTCTGGACAGAAGCTGCCCCTTTGGTCTCTTGTATCTACTCGACGAAGAGGCACACTCTTCACGCATATCACTTTATGTCCCACAGTCCAGTCCAATCCCTATCTGAAGAGTTGGCATCGGAAATTGTTTTAGTTCTGGACTGATAGAGAGTCCAGGGGCCATGCTTTCTGGGGTTCTTCCAGTGTCAGTCAGAACATCAAGTCTAGTCTTCTTACTAGAATTTGAGTTCTGCACCACACCTTTCTCCTTCTCCATCCAGAACTCTCTGTTGTGTTCCCTTTCAGGACATTCATTGGTGGTAGCTGGGCACCATCTAGTTCTTCTGGTCTCAGGCTGATGAAGTCTCTGGTTTATGTGGCCCATTCTGTCTCTTGGGCTAATACTTTCCTTGTGTCTTTGGTGTTCTTCATTCTCCTTTACTCCAAGTGGTTGGGACCAATTGATGCATCTTAGATGGCCGCTTGCAAGCTTTTAAGACCCCAAATGCCACTCACCAAAGTAGGATTCAGAACATTTTCTTAATAAGCTTTGTTATGCCAATTGACCTAGATGTCCTCTGAAAGCATGGTTCCCAAACCCTTACCCCTACTACTCTGTCTCTGAAAGTATTTGATTGTATTCAGGAAACTTCTTGGTTTTCGTTTAGTCAAGTTGTGCTGACTTCCCCTGTAGTGTGTGCTGTCCTTCTCTTTGCCTAAGATGATTCTTGTCTACTATCTAGTTGGTGAATAACTCTCACCCTCCCTCCCCAACCCCCTAACCATCAAAGAATATTTTCTTCTGTGTTTAAACCTTTTCTTGAGTTCTTATAATAGTGATCTTATACAGTATTTATCCTTCTGTGACTGACTAAATTCACTCAGCGTAAAAAGTTCCAGCTTCCACCATGTTTCACAGCTTCATCGTTGTTCTTTATCATTGCGTAGTATTCCATTGTGTGGATATACCATAATCTGCTTAACCATTTGCCCGTTAATGGGCACCTAGGTTACTTCAATCTTTTTGCTATTGTGAATAGTGCTACAGTGAACATGGGTGTGCATATATCTATTTGTGTGACAGCTCTTATTTCTCTAGGATATATTCCAAGGAGTGGAATAGCTGGATCGTATGGTACTTCTAATTCTAGCTTTTTAAGGAAGCACCAAATCGATTTCCAAAGTGGTTGTACCATTTTACATTCCCACCAACAGTGTATAAGTGTTCCAGTCTCTCCACAACCTCTCCAGCATTTATTATTTTGTGTTTTTTGGATTAATGCTAGCCTTGTTGGGGTGAGATGATATCTCATTGTAGTTTTGATCTGCATTTCTCTAATGGCTAATGATCGTGAGCATTCTTCATGTGTCTGTTAGCCGCCTGAATATCTTCTTTGGTGAAGTGCCTGTTCATATCCTTTGCCCATTTTTTAATTGGGTTATTTGTCTTTTTGTTGTTGAGGTTTTGCAGTATCTTGTAGATTTTAGAGATTAGATGCTGATCGGATTTGTCGTAGCCAAAAGTTTTTTCCCAGTCTGTGGGTTGTCTTTTGACTCTTTTGGTGAATTCTTTTGAGGAGCATAGTGTTTGATTTTTAGGAGCTCCCATTTATTTGGTCTCTCTTCTGGTGCTTGTGCATTGTTACTTTTGGTTCATATTGTATTTATGCCATTTATTAGGGCTCCTAGAGTTGTCCCTATTTTTTCTTCCATGATCTTTATTGTTTTAGATTTTATATTTAAGTCTCTGATCCATTTTGAGTTATTTTTGTGCATGGTGTGAGATATGGGCCTTGTTTCAGTTTTTTTTGCAGATGGATATCCAGTTATGCCAGTACCATTTGTTAAACAGACTGTCTTTTCCCCAGTTAACAGATTTTGGGCCTTTGTCAAATGTTGCTGTGGTGATGGTTGTTGGGGAGGCAGAGACAATAATCAATGCCACAACTCTTACAGAGAGGTGGGGCCAGGAGGGTCACTCTGAGGAGTCGAACCCAGCTTCAGTCCCAGGACTTTATTTTATAGTCAATACAGCAAATAGTGAAGCAAATAACAGAACAATGGGCTTTGGGTGAATAACAATAAGTTTCAGGCAAGGGAGGAGGAATTCAGGTAAACAAGCCAATCAGCAACGGGTTTGGAAAAACAAGTCATGACAAGTCTCAACATGCTGTGCAGCATAGAGGCCTTTATACATCCATATTTTAATGGCACATATCCCCACATTTCCCCCTTTTGTTTAGTTAATGGAATAAGAATCAAGAGGATTTTCACTGGTCCAACAAGTGTCCATTAGGAGAAAGTAAAATTTTCTCTATGAGATAAAATCCAAGATTATCTCAGCTACTGTCTCCACACCTCGGGGCCTGGCGTCTTAGTGAGTCCTTGTGAGCCCAGCTACGGCTGGGGCACACTCCATATGTTTAAGGAGGAGAAGTAGCATAGCTATGAGTAACACCTGGACTTAGTCACCTAGGTGGTGGCCATAGCAGGCTCTTTAAACTCACGGTGCTGGTTTTCCACCGGATACCATCTGGTTCTTCACCAGGTTACTAAATAAGAGCAATGCTCTTGTCAATTGCATAGCTGGAGTGAGAGGACTCAATGTGCCTTTCAGGTGTGTAAGACAATAGAGGATGATCTTATGAGGATAATATAATCCTCTGCACTAGTAATGTCCTGATTGTTGGACCCATGGGTTTCCTCTGACTCTCATTTTGTAAGCTAAGCACTAACTTTTAACATTCACTAAGATTATTATTCTTAAAGGCTCAAAGATTTATAAAGGCTCAAAGATTCATTAACAATCAAACAAGCAATGATTTACACAGCTTCACTATTAATTGGAAGGGAATCACTAGGAAGGGCAATTTATACATCATAACAGATTTAACAATCAAACAAACACTGATTTACACAAATTTACTATCAATTGGAAAGGAATAATCTAACTTAGATATCTATCTATACAGAAACATCTAACTAGGAGAAACAGAAAATATAAAGGAATTTACACATAACAAATTTTCATTGGGAACTTACTGATTAACAAATTACAGGTAATTACTGATTATCAAAATAATAGCATAGGAAGGGCCTTCTTAAGAGGAGGTCTTTATTTTTCCCATCTCCTGTTTAGGTAACTGGTAGTGAATGGTCCAGGCGTAGAAGGCCGACTTCTGTTGGTGATGGGAGATCTTCAGGGAGTAGAAACAACGGATGACTATAAGGAGGCACAAGACTATTAAACATCCTATAGCAAAAAGGATCCAGACACTGAGATTGAGTCCAGAGAACCAATGTGTGGGATTCAGCCAGTAGGCAAAATCATTATGTGTATTAAGTGTAGCCTTATTAGACTCTGATTGTAATCTCAAGAGCTGTTCTTGTAATTGAAGTTGTAATTTTTGAATATCACTTTTCAATGGAGAAGCGAAGCTAGCTAAAAGATTACTTTTAACATCCTTCCAGGATTCATTATATGGAAGAGCTGTAACACAGAAGCGAGTGTATTCAGCATCACAGGTTAGTTGGCAATATTTCCATAGGGCTTCCTGTCACTCTCCAAGCCGAAGGACTGAGGCTTCTAAAGCACCCAGACGCTTGAGGATCTCTTGATCAATATGTGCCATAGTTTGCATTTCAGAAGTAACATTTTACATATGAGTGTTAAACTGCTGGGCAGTCTGAATAGATTGGGAGAGAGCTACGGCCGGCAGCGGTAGCTGCCGTAGCGGCAATAGCAGTGGCTGTGATAATAGAGGCTATGAGAATTCCAAGAAACCTTTTCGTTCATATTTTCTGCAATGCATTAACAACCTGAGCAAGGGGGGAACTATCTTGCCAAGGGCGTGTAAGGTTAACGGGCAGCCAAAGGTGGCCTTTTTGCCAAAGAACAAATACGGAATTGATGTTAAGAGTGGAGACATTTTGTCTGGACAGACATGGAGTAATCCAAGTAGAGCCATTGGATAATGTTAATTGAAAAGAGACATTTATTTTAATGACATCTGGAGGACTAGAATTTATGGCAAAAATGTATGGTCGAGATGTGCATATAAGCACAGAGTCATTATGGTCATGGAGGGTCCACTTATTAGGGCCAGTGGAAGTCTCTTTTTGAAAGGTTCCTGTATGAAGAGTCCTTTCGTAAAAGGGGAGGCTTAATCGCCAAGAAAGGATTTTTAATGGACAGAAATGTTCGGTGGAATAATGTAAGCAGAGAATGGGTCCGGCTAGGCCAGGGTTCCAGGATTGAGAGTGTCCTTGATAATGGTATGGGGCTTCCCACTGCCAAGTAGAGCGATTTGGTAATAAAACTAGACCTTGAGGGCCCCAATTTTCTAGTGAAATGTTGAAAGGGAGAGAGTATGAAGAAAAGTTAGTAGTTCAACAAGTAACCCAAGTATTATTGATAGGGTCTGTAAGAGATAGCTGTGGGTGTTGACATACAGGGATGGAAGGGGGTGAGTGAGAAATATAGGCACTGTTATTACTGAATGTGCCATTAATGCCTATAGTTTTGATAAAAATTTTATTAGAATAGGCTGGCTGTTTATAGGTATCATTGTAATAAGTGTAATTCGTATACCATTGTTCTAATATAGGTATGCACGCAGAAGCAGTGAGTGGTTGGGTAGTAAAACAGAAAGGAAGAGCATCAGCATAGAGTGTCCAATTTGTAGGCAGTACAAACCATCCCTCCTCAGGGGAGTTAGTAAGTTGTTTCGCATAAGCCAAATATTGTCCACCAGTGACGGTAGTGTAATTGGAGGAAAGAGGGGGTTCTGGTTCTTCCCAAGTAACCGGGTGGAAGACAGGGGGGCTAAGAACGTGAGCCCAATAGGTATAGGTTGAAGCAGAAGTCATTAGTACTTGAGGAAAGAGGAGAAGAAGAATAAAAACCTGTTGAGAGTTAAAAGTCATGAGGGAGACCATGGCTAGAAACAGGTTTTCAGGTGTAAGTGGGGCACCGGTAGCTGAGAGAACATTCTCAGCTTTAGAGGAGAGGGCTTGCAAACCTCCCCATGTTACCAGCATAGTAGAGTTTTGTTGTTCATTCTCCTTCCCCGGAGGAGGGGATGGCTGTATCAGGAGTCACTCTGGAATCCAATCGGCTGGCCAGTGGAAGGGTGGTGGCTGTCACTGGGTCGTGATACGGTTTTACTAGTTGAGAGGGAATCCAAAGTGGGCCTGTAGGAGACAAAACAGCTGCATACCCTCACCCCCAGGTTAATAAATCTACAGGTCCTTGCCAGATGGAGGAATTTTGAAGATCTTTATAGAGGACCTGTGGGCGAGGTCGGGTGTCAGAGGGGATAAAATGTCGTTCTGCTGCAGTATGACCATCTTGGGCAACCGATAAAAAGTTAAAGGTAAAGAGAGCTTTGGCAAGTCTTTCATTCTGGTCACATACTCTAGACCCATCATCTCCCCCCTTTTGTTTATTTAAGAGCTGTTTGAGAGTATGATGGGCACGTTCAATTACGGCTTGCCCTTGAGGGTTATAAGGAATGCCAGTGGTATGAAGAATATTCCAAGTGGCACAAAATTGTTGAAATTTAGCAGAAGTATATGCAGGACCATTATCAGTTTTAAGAGCTTGGGGACATCCCATGGTTGCAATGGCTTGGGTGAAATGATGACAGGCATGAGAAAAACATTCTCCAGAAAGGGCTGTAGCATAAAGAAACCCAGAACATGTATCTATGGACACATGGAGATATTTAAGTTTCCCAAAGGGAGGATAGAGTGTTACATCCATTTGCCACAATTGATTGGCTACTAGACCACGTGGGTTGACGCCAGCAGCAAAGGACGTGAGAGAAAAGCGTTGGCAGTCAGGACAGGTGTGAACAATTTGTTGTGCTTCAGTAAGAGAGATAGAAAATTGTTTTTGAAGTCCCCATGCATTTTGATGGAAGAAATTATGAGAAGTTCGTGCATTAGAAAAGGCAGAGCCAGCAAGTAAATTGGCATGAGAATTGCCATCAGAAAGAGGTCCTGGTAAAGGTGTATGAGAGCGCATATGTACTACAAAGAAGGGAGAGTTACGGTTATTAAGTAAGGTTTGAAGCCTTTTGAACAGAGTAAATAACTCATAATCGGAACTAAAGCAGAGAGTTGCATCACTAATATGTTGAATGGTGTGGACAACATAAGCAGAATCAGCAATTAAATTGAACGGCATTGATTTAAAAATTTCAAAGGCAGCAACAGCTGCCGACATCTAAGCATGCTGTGTAGTGGAAGCCTTTTGTGTAATGAAATGTTGCCAGGCACCGTCTGTTTGCCAAGTGACCGCTCCTTTTCCAGTTTTTCCTGATCCGTCTATAAAGGTGGTAGGAGCGTTAGCAAGAGGTGAAGGAGAGAGCATAGTAGAAAGTTGTAAAGGAAGAAGCTGTAGGGTAGAGAGTGGCTTTGAAGTGGGATAAGAATAAATTATTTGTCCAGTAAAATCAGCCAAAGCGATCTGGAGCTCTTCAGAATTGAGAAGAGCATGGTCAAAAGTTGTTTTCATTACCCCAAAGTATATAAAATGACGGTCAGAACCCAAAAGTTGTTTAGAGAGAGTACACCCCTGCATTAATAGATTAATGCGCTGAGAGAAGCATGTAAACAATTGTTGGGGAGGGCGATAAGGAAGAAAAAGCCACTCAAGTGCTCCGAAATCAGGAGTAAACTGACAGAGAACGCCTGTAAGACTATGAGGAGTATTTAATAGGAGAAGGTAAATAGGATGATTTATCTATAAACGAGTCAAAAATTTCTCTTTAATGGCTTGGTTAACAAGTGTTAATTCATGGCGTGCCTGGGGAGAGAGTGTTCTCATAGAAGTTAGAGCAGGGTCACCCTTAAGGGTCTCAAATAAGTTGGTCAGCTGAGAAGTTGTTATACCGAGTGAAGGTGGCAGCCAATTAATATGACCAAGGATTTTCTGGAGGTCATTTAGAGTTAATGTCTTGGATACTATAATTTCTGGTGTTTTAGGGTGAATGATATGGGTGTCAAGATAGTATCCCAAATACTGCCACGGGGTGAAAGACTGAACCTTTTCAGAGGCTATTTGTAAGCCAAAACTTTGTAATGCTTGTTGAACAGAGACAAGAAGTGAATCAAGTTGTTCTGGTTTGGGATGGGCTAGGAGAATGTCGTCCATGTAGAGATATATAAGACAGGAGGGAAAGGCTCTTCGGACTGGTTTGAGAGCCTTATCAACATAATATTGACAGATAGTTAGGCTATTGACCATGCCTTGTGGGAGAACAGTCCACTCATACCGTTGCATAGGATGACAATTATTCACAGAAGGAACTGAGAAGGCAAATTTAGCACAATCATCGGAATGGAGTGGGATGGTAAAAAACAGTCTTTAAGATCAATAATGATAATGTGATATGTTTGAGGAATACAGGCCGGATTGGGAACTCCTGGCTGAAGAGGTCCCATAGGGACAAGGCATTGATTAACAGCCCGTAAGTCATGAAGGAGCCTCCATTTATTGGATTTTTTGGGGACACAGAAAATAGGTGTATTCCAAGGGCTGCAGGAAGGCCGGATGCTGGACAAGTTTTTTAAGGTGTTGTAGTTTTTCCTCTTTAATGGGCCACTGCTCAACCCAAACAGGAGGGCCAGGTATCCAGTTTAATTTTAGCAGAGGGTCTGTTTGAGCAGTGGCCCCTTTGAAAAATCCTGAGGGGTGCCAATTTGAACATTCCACTGGGAGAGTAAATCTCGTCCCCATAATATAGCAGGTAAAGGAAGGATAAAGGGACAGATAGAAGCAGGCTGTCCATCAGGGCTATAGCAAACAGTGGGAAGTGTACTTTGAAAGGGACACTGTGCTCCTCCAACTCCTGTGAGGGTTTCAGCGGTTTGCTTCTTGGGCCAAGAAGAGGGCCAGGAATCAGAGGAGAAGATAGTTACATCTGCCCCAGGATCCACGAGCCCTTTAAACATGCGATCACTGACCTGAACAGTAAAATACGGTCGGGAAGATTGTAACTTAGTAACCCAAAAAGCGTCAGTACTGCCGAAACCCCCAGCCCGTCTTGGGGTAGTGCGAGCGGAGGGGACTACAAAGGGAAGTAAAATTAGAAGTGCTATCTTATCAGAGGGAGTAATGTTCCAATAAGAGAGACTGGAAACCATAATTTTAATTTGACCTTCATAATCGGAGTCTATTACACCAGGATGAACAGTTAGACCTTGAGATGTAATACTAGAACGACCCATTAGGAGTCCTAAATATCCTCAAGGCAGGGGTCCCCAAACCTGTGTTGCTGTAAGAAAAACTTTTCCTGCCTCATCTATTATAGCCCCTTCTGCTAAGGGTAAATCTAGACCTGCACTCCCTTCCGTGGCTGCCTTTAAATCATTGACTTGCAAACGTTGCTGTTTGGAGTCTATGCTGTGGTCTCCACACTCCACACTCGGGGGCTCCCTGGATTTTTCAGGGCATGAGAGCTCTCGCCCCTCTTCCCATTTCCCAACATAGGGCTGCCTTGATTGTTAAGTTGAGAAGTGCACTGACTAGCCCAATGAAAGCCTTTACCACAGCGGGGACCCTTTTGGGTTGGAAGTTTAGTGTTGGTATTTTTGTTTTTTAACCTATGACAGTCCTTTTTAAAATGTCCAGGTTTACCACACCCAAAACAGGTAGCAGTGGATGGACAGAGAGCTGCCACTAATACGTGTGCCTTATGAGTTTCTGTGCCAACATTTTGACATGCTCTAATCATTTCAGCTAGGTTAAGATTCTGTACCTTTAAGGGAGCTAAAACAGCCCGACAGTCAGCATTAGCATTTTCATAAGCAAGCTGGAGACAAAGAACTTCAGCTGCTTGTTGATTGTCTACCTGTTGGGAAATGGCTGTTTGGAGACGGTTGATAAATTCAATGTAAGGCTCATTTGCTGCTTGGCGAATAGTGGCAGATGAGCCAGTGGGCTTTCTGGAATCAGGGATTTTACTCCAGGCTTTGGCCGCAGCGTCGGAGGCTTGACTGAATGCTTGCCTATTCATCTGGCTCTGGGCCTGAGGAGGGGAATAATTCCCAATACCCAGGAGCATGTCAAGACTAACAGCGATATTATGATTAAGATTGTCTATGGCATAAAGGTTTCACTGCTCCTTGTACTCTTGACTCCATACACTAAATTGAGCAGGAGTTAAAACTGTTTGCATTAGGAGATTCCAATCCCAGGGGGTCATTTCAAAGCATTGTCCTAAACCTTCCACAATCCCTTTTGAAAAGGAACATTGTAAACCATTTTCTATCATGCTTTTACTAAGTTTCTTAAAATCTTGAAAGCCAAGGCCGTCATGACGGGGTGGTCCTGATCCCTGAATGACAGGATAAGCAGAAAACCCCTCTTTCTCACGGCCCTCCCGCAAACATCTTTCCATAAAAGACTCATGTTGAGAGAAATCAGCCTTGGGAGGCGTGGAAAGAGGAGGGTCATAAACATTTTCTTTACTAGGGGAGGGAGCAGAAGGAGCTGCCTGTAGGGGCTGTAAAGCGAGGCGGCAGTGATGCCAAGCAATAAGAACTGAAGCTGGGATGTTCATGTCACTAATGATGTTACCGATACGTTCCCATGCTTCTACATCAAGGTTCCCCCACAAGGGGTACCAAGGACAGGCAGATTCAATTAAAATCAGAAGTTGGGTAAGGGCTTCTTCTGACACCTTAAGCTTAGAGGCCTTTAACAATCCCAACAACTGGGTTTTGTGTTGACGGGGCTCAGGAGAAAGAGAATTCCCCATAGCGAGGAGGAATAGGAAGATGAAGGAAAGAATGATAGGAAAGCTCCTGGCCTGAAGCCTGAAATCCCTTGGGAGCGGTCAGGAAAGATCTGCCCCTCTAGGGCTAAAGCAGCCTGATCTGAGAGCCTTCGGGAAAATTCCACCTGCGGAAAAACCCCGACGCTCTCGGGCTGTAAAGGCAGCCTGAAACAGACGCGTCCTATACTCACCACCTGAAGGGATTGAGTGCGAGGGTATCTACAGCTCTCCCCTCACACGGGGCACCATCTGTCACAGAGGCAATGGTTGTCGGGGCAGCGGAGACAATAACAATGCCACGGCTCTTACAGAGAAGTGGGGCCAGGAGGGTCAGTCTGAGGAGTCAAACCCAGCTTCAGTCCCAGGAGTTTATTTTATAGTAAATACAGCAAACAGTGAAGCAAATAACAGAACAATGGGCTTTGGGTGAAGAACAATAAGTTTCGGGCAAGGGAAGAGGAATTCAGGTAAACAAGCCAATCAGTAACGGGTTTGGAAAAACAAGTCGTGACAAGTCTCAACATGTTGGGGACAAGTCTCAACATGCTGTGCAGCATAGAGGCCTTTATACAACCATATTTTAATGGCACATATCCCCACAGTCAAATATCAGCTTCTCATAGGTGGATGAACTTACATCTGGATTCTCAATTCTGTTCCATTGGTCTATGTATCTGTTGTTGTACCAGTACCAGGCTGTTTTGACTACTGTGGCGATATACTAGGTTCTAAAATCAGGTAGTGTGAGTCCTCCCACTTTGTTCTTCTTGAGTAATGCTTTACTTATTCTGGGCCTCTTCCCTTTCCATATGAATTTGGTGATTTTTTTCTACATCGTGTTCAAAAATGCCGGTGGAATTTGTATCCGGATTGCATTGTATCTGTAGATAGCTTTGGGTAGAACTGACATTTTCACAATGTTGAGTCTTCCTATACACAAGCAACGTACGTTTTTCCACTTATGCAGGTCTTTTTTGGTTTCTTGCAGTAGTGTCTTGTAGTTTTCATTGTATAAATCTTTTACATCTCTGGTTAGATTTATTCCTAAATATTTTATCTTTTTCAGGGCTATTGTAAATGGTGTTGATTTGGTGATTTCCTCTTCAAAGTTCTCTTTGTTGGTGTAAAGGAATGCAACTGATTTTTGTATGTTTATCTTGTATCCTGAAACTTTGCTGAAATCTTCTATTAATTCCAGTAGTTTTCTTGTGGATTCTTTGGGGTTTTCTGTGTATAAGATCCTATCATCTGCAAACAGACACTTTGACTTCCTCCCTACCAATTTGGATGCCCTTTATTTCTTTTTCTAGCCTAATTGCTCTGGCTAGAACCTCCAGCACAATGTTGAATAAGAGTGGTGATAAAGGGCATTCTTGTCTGGTTCCCATTCTCAGGAGGAATGCTTTCAGACTCTCTCCATTTAGGATGATGTTGGCTATTGGCTTTGAGGAATTTCCCTTCTATTCCTATTTTGTTGAGAGTTTTTATCATGAATGGATGCTGGACTTTGTCAAATGCCTTTTCTACATCAATTGATAAGATCATGTGGTTCTTTTATTTTATTTATGTGATGGATTACATTGATTGTTTTTCTAATGTTGAACCATATCTACATACCCGGTTTGAGTCCCACTTGGTCATGGTGAATTATTTTTTTTGATATGATATGTTGTTGACTTCTATTGGCTAGAATTTTGTGGAAGATTTTTGCGTCTATGTTCATGAGGGATATTGGTCTGTAATTTTTTTTTTGTGGTGTCTTTACCTGTTTTTTGTATCAGGGTTATGCTGGCTTCACAGAATGAGTTTGGGAGTATTCCATCCTTTTCTGTGCTCTGAAATACTTTTAGTAGTAGTGGTGTTAATTCTTCTCTGAAAGTTCGGTAGAATTCTCCAGTAAAGCTGTCAGGGCCTGGGCTTTTTTTGTTGTTGTTGTTGGGAGTTTTTTAGTTACTTCTTCAATCTCTTCTATTGTTATAGGTTTATTTTTGTTGTTCTACCTCTGTTTGTGTTAGTTTAGGTAGGTAGTATGTTTCTAGAAATTTGTCCCTTTCCTCTAGGTTTTCAAGTTTGATGTAGTACAATTTTTCATAGAATTCTTTTATGATTCTTTTAATTTCAGTTGAGTCTGTTGTGATATTGCCCATCTAATTTCTTTTTGGGTTATTTGCCTCCTCTCCTATTTTTGTCAGTTTGACCAATGGTTTATCAATTTTGTTGATCTTTTCAAAGAGCCAGCTTTTCATCCTGTTAACTCTTTCAATTATTTTTCTATTCTCTATTTCATTGAATTCTGTTCTAATTTTTATTACTTGTTTTTTTTCTGGTGCCCGTAGGCTTCTTTTTTCTGCTGTCTTTCTATTTGTTCGAGTTGTAGGGTTAATGTTTTGATTTTGGCCCTTTCTTCTTTTTGGATGTGTTCATTTATTGCTATAAATTAACCTCTGAGTACCTCTTTTGCTGTGTCCCAAAGATTGTGGTAGGATCTGTTTTCTTTCTCATTTGATTCTGTGAATTTCTTCATTTTGTCTTTGTTTTCTTCTATAAACCAGTAGTTTCTGAGCAAGGTGTTGTTCAGTTTCCATGTGTTTGATTTTTTCCTTGTGTTTTCTGTTATTGATTTCTACTTTTATGGCTTTGTGGTTAGAAAAGATCCTTTGTAACATTTTGATGTTTTGGATTCTGTTAAGGCTTGCTTTGTGGCCTAATACGTGGTCTGTTCTGAAGAATGTTCCATGTGCATTGGAAAAGAAACTATACTTGGCTGCTATTGGGTGGAGTGTTCTGTATATGTCTATGAGATCAAGTTGGTTGATTGTGGCATTTAGATCTTCATGTCTTTACTGAGCTTCTTTCTAGATGTTCTGTTCTTCATTGAAAGTGGTGTGTTGAAGCCTCCTAGCAGTATTGTGGAGCTGTCTATTTCCGTTTTCAATGGTGTTAGTTTGTTTTATGTATTTTGGAGCCCTGTCATTTGGTGGGTAAATATTTATTATGGTTATAGGTGTATTGACTCTTTAATCATTATATAGTGTCCTTCCTTATCCTTTGTGGTGGACTTGCTTTAAAGTCTATTTTGTCAGAGATTAGTATTGCCACTCCTGCTCTTTTTTGATTGTTGCTTGCTCAATATACTTTTTTCCATCCTTTGAGTTTTAGTTTGTTTGTGTCTCTCAGTCTAAGTTGTGTCTCTTACAGGCAGCATATAGATGGATTGTGTTTTTTAATCCATTCTTCCACTCTCTGTCTCTTTATTGGTGTATTTAGTCCATTTACACTCAGCGTAATTATTGACAGGTATGAGTTTAGTGATGTCATTTTGATGTATTTTTTTGTGTATTGTTGACAGTTTCTTTGTTCCACTTAATTCTCAGTGCTAAGTCATTTTTATTTATGTATTTTCTTTTCTTCTGTTTCATTATTGTTGATTTTGTATTTCCTGAGTCTTTATGTTTTTCTTCCTTTTTATTTTGATGTGTAGGATTGTTAGTTTCCTTTGTGGTTACCTTAAAATTTACCTCTATTTTTCTAAGTTTAAATGAGTCTTTTATTTCTTCATATCATCTTGACTTACTCTCCATATGAAAGATCTATGACTACTTTATTTAGTCCCTCTTTTCTGTTTTGATGTTGTCATATTTTACATATTGATGTCCCTGTTTCCTATTTTCAGTGTTTTAGCTTTGATTTATTTTTGTGACTTCCCTATCTGGGTTGATATCTGATTGTTCTGTCTTGTGTTCTAGTCTTGGGTTGTTATCTGATGTTATTGATTTTCTAACTGGAGGACTCCTTTCAGTATTTCTTGTAATTGTGGTTTCGTTTTCACAAATTCCCTTAACTTCTGTTTATCTGGAAATGGCCTAATTTCACCATCATATTTGAGAGACATTTTTACTGGGTATATAATTCTTGGCTGGCAATTGTTTTTTCAAGGCTTTATGTATGTCATCCTATTGACTTCTTGCCTGCATGGTTTCTGCTGAGTAGTACAAGCTTAGTCTTATTGACTCTCCTTTATAGATGACTTTTTGTTTATCCCTAGCTGCTCTTAAAATTCTTTCTTTATGCTTAGTTTTGGCAAGTTCGATTATAATATGTCTTTGTGACTTTCTTTTGGGATCTACCCTGTGTGATGTTTCATGAGCTTTTTGGATAGATATCTTCTTGTCTTTCACGATATCAGGGAAGTTTTCTCCAACAAATCTTCAACAATTCTCTCTGTATTTTCTGTTATTCCCTCCTCTTCTGGTATTCCAGTGACTCATAGGTTATTCCTCTTGTTAGAGTCCCACATAATTCTTAGTTTTTCTTCATTTTTAAAAATTATTTTATCTGATTTTTCCTCAAGTAAATAGGTGTCAAGTGCTTTGTCTTCAATCTCGCCAGTTCTGACCTCCATTTCCTCAATTCTGCTCCTATAACTCTCTATTAACTTTTCTTATTCTGAAATTTTATTTGTTAATCTTCTGGATTTCTGTTTGCTGTCTCTCTATGGATTCTTGCAGCCTGTTAAGTTTGTCATTTTGCTCTTGTATAACCTTCTTAAGTTCCTCTATTGCTTTGTCTGTGTGTTCCTTGGCTTGTTCTGCATTTTACATGATCTCCTTCCTGTTATCTTGAAGAGCTCTGTATATTAATCTTTTGAATTCTACCGCTGTTAATTCCAAGACCTTCTGTTTCTGCGGGAGGTTTTCTGGTTCTTTGTTTTGGTCACTTTCTGAAGTCGTCATGGTTTGCCTCTTTATATGATGTGATATTGACTGTTGTCTCCAAGCCATCAATAAGTTATTATATTTATTTATTTTATGCTTGCTTACTGTGTCTTCGCTTCTTGTTCTGTTTTAATATGCTGAAATAGGCTGATCATGTGAGCTAGTTTAATTATTGGCATCTTTGAAGCTCTCACATCCTGTCACCAGGTGGTTAGATCTGCTACTATGTATGTGAGGCCAAGAGTTCATTTACTTTTCTTGTGTGGATTCAGCTCAGGTGTCCAGGTTGTCAGACACTGAGTGTGAGTGCAGGCTTTCACCTACAGTCCTAGATGGGCAGGGTTACATAGGGGTGATTGGAGCAGGCACCAGGTATCTGGCTGATGTAGAGGGTTATTTGCTGAACAAGTTAGGGGGCTGATGGCTGCCCCTGAGTGCCTGTGTGGAAGACATGTCCCTGTTCCACAGAGCGCATAGGTAGGTAGGTTTTGCAGCCAGACTTTTGTCACCCAATTCTGTTGGCTGTAAGTACTGGGGGACACCCACTTATTCTAAGACCCCTGGCATGGGTGGCTAGGTGAAATGGGTGGAGCCACCAGTACCCAGGCCCTTGATTTGGGTAGGTGAGGACCCTGCTTTATGGGCAGGGTGGTGTCAAATGTCACGAATCTGCCACTCTCTTTAGCTGTTGCAGTTGAAAATAGGCTTCAGGGTATATACCCAGTTGTACTATGCTAATGAGGGCCTATGCTGTTGAAATGGGCCCACACAAGTCTAGGGAGGGGTGAAAGGCATTCAAAGTCCATGGACCCCTTATGCCTGTGCCTAGGCAAAGAGGATGTGCCTGCCCTGAGGTCCCAGCTTAGAAGAGATGGCAGTTTGTTTTTTCCTGTTTGTTATTTATTTGTTATTTTTTTCCCTCTCCAAAGCTAAGAGAATGGCTCAGTGCACGCAACAGGTCCCAATTCTGGCCCGGGGGTACGGCAACTGCTGAAGCTGGATCAGGACCGGAGCAGAGTGGGGAGGGTGTGGGTGAAGAGGAGAGAGGTACTTCCCAGAGAGGGAAGGGTTATTTTGATCCTGTGTGGTAGGTTAGATGCTTGGACTTTCACAGATTCAGCACAGCTTCCCTTTGGTTCCAGAGGCTTGTGCAGACTCTCCGCCACTTGGTATCTCCCAATGTGGAAAACGTGTCCTGAGCACTACTGCTTGCCTCAGCCCATGTGCATTGGCTGATCCAGCCTGCAGGGTGCTGGCCAGATCAGGTCTGGCAAATCTTCCCTGCTTCTGAACTCTCTCTCCCTACCCCTGCCACTAGTCCAACTCCTCAACTTTGTCTTTGATATTCAGGCTCCTAGATTGTCCTATATAATCGATTAACTTGTTTTTTCGAGTCTTTGTTGTAAGAGGGACCACAGGAAGTGTCTGACTACTCCGCCATCTTGGCCCCGCCTCCCCAATCTAGTCTTAACACTGTAGCCTCAGGAGTTCTTTTGAAATGTGAGTCATACCGTGTCATTCTTTTCCTACAAATTCTGTAATGGCTTCCCTTTCATTTAGTGTGAAAGCCAAAATCTTCATGCTTGGGCCTTCATGATGGCCTTTTGGGACCCACATGATCAGCCACCTCCCCTTGCCTCATTACCTCTCCAACCTTCTCTCCAGTTTTTCTTCCTCTCTCTCTCCACTCCAGCCACACTCTCCTTACTGTTCTTCAAATCCTCCAAACACACTCTCTCCTTAGTGCCTTTGCACTGGCTGTTTCCTCTGCCTGGGATGCTGTTCCCCCAGATATCTGCATGCACAGCTCCCAGACCTCTTTCAAATCTCTGCTCAAGTGTTATCTTCTAAGTGAGGCCTAACCTGACTACTCTATTTAAAATGAAAACCCCCCACCTCACCTCGCTGTCACTCCTGATTGCCTGTTATATTAGTTATGTATTGCTATGTACCAAATTACCCCAAAACTTGATAGCTTAAAACAGCAATAGACGTTTATTATCTCTCATAATTTCTGAAGGTCAGGAATTTGGGAGTACTTTAGCTGGGTATGGCGCCCTGGTAGCAAAGTGGCTAAGAGCTTGGCTGCTAACCAAAAGGTTAGCAGTTCGAATTCACCAGCCACTCCTTGGAAACCCTATGGAGCAGTTCTACTCTGTCCTATAGGGTCACTATGAGTCAAAATTGACTCAATGACAACAGGTTTGGGCTTTTTTGGTTTTAGCTGGGTGGTTCCTATGAGGTTGCAGTCATGTGTCATCTGCAGACTTGACCAGGGCTGAAAGATCCACTTCCAAGATGGCTCACTCACATGGCTGTTGGCAGAAGGCCTCAGTTACTCTCCTCATGGACCTCTCCCAGGGCTGCTTGAGTATTCCTCATGATATAGCAGAATAAGAAATCCAAGAGAGACCCAGGCAGACATTGCAATGTCTTTTATAGCCTAGCTTTGAAAGTCACACACCATCACTTTTACCATATCCTATTGGTCTCACAGGCCAGCCCTATTCAATATGGGAGGAAACACAAAGTGTGTTTCTAGGAGGGGCCATCTTGGATGCTGACAATCACACCCTTACTCCATTTTTTTTCCATAGAACTTATCACCTTCTAACATAGCGTATACTCTACTTATTTAATATGTTTATTTTTAGTCTCCCCACACTAGAACATAAGCTCCTTGAGGACAATGATTTTGATCTGTTTTGTTAACCATTGCAGCTTTATTGTCTGGAGCAGTATCTGGCACATAGTAATCACTCAAATATTTGTCAAATGAATAACTGAATATAAAGCTCTGCAAAATGTTGACTGCCTATCCTGATTATTGGAGCCCTGGTGGCATAGTGGTTAAAAGCTTGCTTGCTTACCAAAAGGTTGGCATTTCGAATCCACCAGACACTGCTTGGAAACCTTATGGGGCAGTTCTACTCTGTCCTATAGGGTCGCTATGAGTTGGAATCGACTCAGTGGCAACGGATTTTGGTTGGTTTGGTATCCTGATTGTTGGAGCCTTGACTATTATTCTGGAGTGTCTTCTCTCTCTTAAATTGCAAGGATCTGCATCTCCACTAGGTTTTTTACACTTCTCAGAGCATTCAGTGGCTTATCTTTGTTTTCTGACCCATTTTATTTAGTGCCTTTGCTGGAGTGAATAACTTCTTGACTGAGATCTGAGCTAAAAACAAGTTCTCCCCTATAGCAACCCCATCCCACACAATAAGTAGTAGTCTCTATTCGACCATTTCATGCCCAGTATACATAAAAGCAATTCCATCTGGCAAGGTTCCCATGTATAGTTGCTGTTTATGTTGTTGAAAAAAGATATTTCTAATGAATAGGTCATTAATCTTGCAAAATTCTATCATGCAGTCTCTGGCATGGTTTCTATCACCAAGACCTTGTTCTCCAAATACTGATGCTTCTTCTTTGTTTCCAACTTTTTTGTTGCCATCACTAGTAATTATCAGTGCATCTTGGTTGGATGTTTGATCAATTTCATACTGCAGAAGTTGAAATTTCAGGAGGTAGCATATGATCAAGAACCAATGGTACTGAAGGAAGAAGTCCAAGGTGCAATGAAGACACTGGCAAAGAACAAGTTTCCAGGAATTGACGGAATACCGATTGAGATGATTCAACGAACGGATGTAGCACTGGAGGAGCTCACTTGTTTATGCCAAGAAATTTGGAAGGTGGCTACCTGGCCAATCAACTGGAAGAGATCCATATTTGTGCCCATTCCAAATAAAAGTGATCCAACAGAATGCTGAAATTATTGAACAATATCATTAATATCACACGCAAGCAAAATTTTGCTGAAGATAATTCAAAAACAGTTGCAGCAGTACATCGACAGGGAATTGCCAGAAATTCAAGCTGGGTTCAGAAGAGGACATGGAATGAGGGATATCATTGCTTATGTCAGATGGATCTTGGCTGAAAGCGGAGGATACCAAAACGATGTTTATCTTTGTTTTATTGACAATGCAAAGGCATTCGACTGGGTGGATCATAACAAATTATCGATAACACTGCAAAGAATGGGAATTCCAGAGCACTTAACTGTGCTCATGAGAAACTTGTACATTGATCAAGAGGCAGTTGTTTGAATAGAACAAGGGGATCCTTCATGGTTTAAAATCAGGAAAGGTGTGTGTCAGGGTTGTATCCTTTCACCATACTTGTTCAATCTATGTGCTGAGCAAATAATCTGAGAAGCTGGACTATACGAAGAAGAACACAGCATCGGGATTGGAGGAAGGCTCATTAACAACCTGCAATATTGCAGATGACACAACCTTGCTTGCTGAAAGTGAAGAGGACTTGAAGCACTTACTGACGAAGATCAAAGACTGTAGTCTTCAGTATGGATTACACCTCAACATAAAAAAAAAAAAAAAATCCTCACAACTGGACCAATAAGCAACATCATGACAAACAGGGAAAAGATTGAAGTTGTCAAAGATTTCATTTTACTTGGCTCCAGAATCAACACCCATGGAAGCAGCAGTCATAAATCAAACGACATATTGCATTGGGCAAATCTGCTACAAAAGACCTCTTTAAATTGTTAAAAAGTAAAGATGTCACTTTGAGGACTAAGGTGCATCTGACCCAAGTCATAGTATTTTCAATCACCTCATATACATGCAAAAGCTGGACAGCAAATAAGGAAGACTGAAGAAGAATTGATGCATTTCAATTACGGTGTTGGTGAAATATATTGACTATACCATGGGCTGCCAGAAGAACAAACAAATCTATCTTGAAAGAAGTACAGTGAGAATGCTCCTTAGAAGGGAGGATGGTGAGACTTTGTCTCACATACTTTGGACAAGTTAATAGGAGGAACCAGTCCCTGGAGAAGGACATCATGTTTGGCAAAGCAGAGGGTCAGTGAAAAAGAGGAAGATCCTCAACGAGGTGGATCGACACTGTTGCTGCAACAATGGGTCAAACAGCAGTGATTGTGAGGATGGCACAGGACTGGGCAGTCTTCCGTTGTGTTGTACATAGGGTTGCTATGAGCTGGAACTGACGCTAAGTCACCTAACAAAAACAGCCTATGTTAAAGCAGAGGGCAGTGGTGGTTCAGTGAGTAGAATTCCCACCTTCTATTCAGGAGACTAGGTTCGATTCCCAGCCAATGCACCACATGCTCAGCTACCATTTGTCTGTCAGTGGAGGCTTTCGTATTGCTGTGAGGCTGAACAGGTTTCAGTAGAGCTTCCAGACTAAGACAGACTGGGAAGACAGGCCTGAAAATCTACTTCCAAAAATCGCCAATGAGAATTCTATGGATCCACAACCAATCATGGGGATGGTACAGGACTGAGCAGAGTTTTGTTCTGTTGTGCATGGGATCTCCATGAATTTGGGGCAACTAGCTAATATGTAAAAGTAATAAGGTCTTGCCCACAATGTCTGCTGACCCAGTTAGGCCCTTATGCTAAGGAGAGAACTTTAAGTGGAAGGAACAAGTCAAAGGAAGGAGCTCTGGAGTTAAGGTGGCTATAAGAGAATCAAGAGTATATAATGGTCCTGTCCTGTGGCCTAAGAGGAATTTTTAACATGTGGGTGGTGATCCTGCTGCCACCAGAGTCCAGGAACTACTGAGAGAGAAGAGGCACCTGTTCCTTCACTGCTGTGTCTCTGGCAGTGACAGCAGCTGAGGTGGTAGTGGACATGCTGGTGCCTGAGGATGAGGAACCCTAGCTGAGGGAAGTGGTGAAAAAGCAGGCAGCAGCTCTGAATGGTAGGGGCAGAGCTGGTGAAGAGAGGCCTTTGGCTTCTCCTTCACAGCTAATCCCTCCACCAGTGCTCTTGGGCCCATCCTGACTTTCCCCACAGGCTCTTGTTTCATCCATTTCTTCACATCAGTTCCTCATTTCTTCCTTTCCCACAAGATTTTCCACTCAGTCTGCAAATATGCTTCTTATTATCGTTAGTTGTCATTAAGTCAATTCTGGCTCATGGTAAGCTCATGTGTGCAGAATAGAACTGCTCCATAGAGTTGTCAGGTCTGTGACCTTTCTGAAGCAGATTGCCAGGCTTGTCTTTCAAGGTGATTCTAGATGGGTTCAACCCACCACTCTTTCGGCTAGTAGTCAAGTGCTTACTCTTTTGTGCCATTCAGGGACTCCTTGCAAACATGCTTATTTCTCCCCTATCCTAAAAACATCTTCTCTCTCCTGGGACCACTTTCTTTCAGTTCTTAGCCATCCCAACAAACAAAACAAACACACACAAAACTATACTCTTCTATCCACTGGTTCTGTACCCAGCCACCAGGTATAGTTCCATTTGTCATTCCTTCGCAAACTTACTAAATAAGCTAGTCTTGTGCCTGGCCTTCATCATCAATTAATTAATTTATTCAATAAGCGGTTTATTGAGGACCTACTATATATAATACACTGGCAATAGAGAAATGGATATAGTTTCTACCCTCAAGGAGCTCTCCATTTAGTAGGGAACATGGATCCACCCACTGGCATGGAGTCATTTTAAACTCATAGTGACCGTGTAGGACAGAGTAGAGCTGCACTATAGTGTTTCTAGGGCTGTAAATCTTTACCGAAGTAGACTGCCACATCTTTCTCCCATGGAGCAGCTGGTGGGTTCAAACTGCCAACCTTTTGTTTTGTAGTGGAGTGCTTTAACCACTGTGCCAGCAGGGCTCCAGGGACATAGATAGGTAAGCAAATTATAATATAGCATGATAAGTACAACAAAGAGCACACATTCAATGGTCAGAGGTAACACAGAAGAGAGAGTAATTGACTAGAGAGAAGAGAGTTAGGAATCAGAGATGGGTTCCTAGAGGCTGTGGAGCCTGAACTAGGTTTTGAAAGACAAATAACAGATGAACACAGGTGTGGGAGTGGGGGAAATCGAGAGTATCTTGGAAAAAGAGTAAAAGAGACTGGTCAATTAAATTAAATGCTACTGAGAGATGATGTAAAATAAATAAAATGCACATATATGTTGGCAACATGAAAACCATTGAAGGAATTTGCCAATGGAATTTTATTAGAGTAGTGAGGATGGCAGTAGGATGAGAAACAAATAAGGGGTGAGAAAGTAGATTTGCAGAATCTTAGCTGAGATGGAAGAGCATTGTAGGGTAGCAGCTACAGAGACATGCAGTTGAGAGGAGAGCTACAAATGTGGAGAGAGGTAGTGACATAATATTCGTGAATCTCTTAGGGTTGGTGTGCGGATTAAGTGAGTTAAACATGTCAAGTGGTTACACAATGCCTGGCACACACCCAATTAGTAGTTGACTGAGCCAGATTGC
The DNA here is from genome assembly GCA_030035585.1 of Dugong dugon. Lineage (NCBI taxonomy): Eukaryota > Metazoa > Chordata > Mammalia > Sirenia > Dugongidae > Dugong > Dugong dugon. The sequence continues at coordinate 163,821,131 of CM057462.1, forward strand.
AAATTCTTTCTCTTTAGGTATTAATCTCATGATCATTCTATTGCATCAGGAAGGCCTGGGGGAAAGGTTCCCACATTTGAAGAGTTCTTGAATCATGGAAAGAGGTTAAGACAGATTGGGGCAGGGAGATATGAGGCCACTTGGAGGTCACGTTGCTCATTCAGGAGAAACAGAGCTCTGAACTTCCTGTGTTCTAGTGTTTTATACTCCACCCCTTTTCCTTTCTGTTTAGGCCAGAACACCATTAACTTATGTCTAATTTCAAGATTCTCTAACTTAATGTATTTGCTTCTTAGTTTATGTCCCCACCTTTGTTCTCTCTCTCTCTCTTTTACCCCTCTAATTCATTCTGAAGAATGCTGCCAGACTTCAAATACTGCTCAAAAACCTTCAATGGACTTCAAATTACCTTAAAAAATATCTTGCATTTGTATAATGCAACTAATATCATTTCTAAGTCTGATAATAAAATATGCCTGACAACATATAATCAGTTACTGTTGAGTCAATTCCAGTTCATGGTGACCCCATGTGTTTCAGAGTAGAACTGTGCACAGGGTTTTCAATGGATATGGCCTTCCAGAAGTAAATCACTAGCCTTTTTTTCTGAGGTGCCTCTGAGTGGATTCAAACTGCCAACATTTTGGTTAGTAGTTGAGTGCCTAACCATTTGCACCACCCAGAAACTCCTATGGGAACATACACTTCTCATGAAAAGAGGTCTACCTGTATCCATAATTTAGATGTATCTATAAACCTCAATGCCTAGCCTAGTACTTAACATATGATAGCTGTTCAATTAATATAAATGGGTGGATGGATAGAGGGATGGATGGATGGATGAATGGATGGATGGATGGAGGGAGGGATGGATGGGTGAATGCAGTACATTCTATTTTCCTAAAGATTTCTACCTAAAAGTGGAGTTGTGTTTTTCTTGGTTAAAATTTAAATGTTCATTAACGGGCAGACTTAAAAATCTTGGCAAGGAAGAAATTAACATGGTTGGTAGGCACGAGGTGTTGAGCTGAGAGTGTCAGTTTTAGGATGTTTTCGTCACTTTCTTAGAGTTTTGCAGTAACATCTTTGGAGCATATACAAAATATGGGGTCTCTACTGCTTCCCTCTTTACCTGACTTTTTTTCCTCAGACCATTGGAATAGCTCCCATAAGAAATTTGGGGGAGAAGGTAAAATATTCCTTCTTGCTTATAATGAATGTCAGTGATGCAGAAAGAGAAGAGGAAATTTCCAGTCTAGAATAGCAAATGATGGGTAGCACATGGGTAAGCAGAAAACCAGGGAGTCCTATCAGTACAGCATAGTGTTGGACTTTGGAATGAGAATACTTTGGGTACAGCACTTGTGTTAGGCTGGGTTCTCTAGAGAAGCAAAACCAGTGAAGTATATAAATATATATATAGAGAGATTTATTTCAAAGAAATGGCTCACACAGTTGTAGAGGCTGGAAAGACCCAAGTTAACGGGTCTGGCTGGAGGCTTCTCCTGACTCTTGCAACTGCAAGTGCTGGTGAACCCAAGATCGGCAGGTCAGATAGCAGGCCTCTGGCTCACAGGCCGTGGAGGCTGATGAATATCAAGACTGGAGAGTAAGATGGCAGGCTGCTGGCTCACAGGCTGCAGAAGCTGACAAATTCCAAGACTGACAGGTAAGCTGCTAGCTCAAGTCCCAAGAACCGGAAGTCAGAGAAACAGGAGCCAGCTGCAGGATCCAGAGCAAAAAAAGCCAGTGAGCTTTGCCAGAAAGTGCACCTATATTGGATGCAGGCCACATCACCAAGGAAAATCCCTTTCGACTGACTTGCTACTCATAACATCTCATCATGGAAGTGATTACATTATATTAGGTGTCATTGTGGAGGTGATTACATCATGCATAGCTGCCAAACTATATCATAACTACCAAACCACTGAGATCATGGCTCAGTCAAGTTGACACACAACCTTAACCATCACAGTCCACCCCTTGTCAACTTGGCACTCATACACACCTCTAAATAAACACAATTATAAAGTCATACTTGCACCTAACATGGTACAACTAACATGCATAAACCAAAAATGCACTAGCCCTGTTTACATCTTACATTTTATAAGTTAAGGAAACAAAAATATTAGATGCACACATGCAAGGAAGAAATACTCATAACAATTACAGTCCTCATTTCTGCAACTGGTGACGTGGTCATAGCTGGTATTTACAATTACCTTCTTCCACCACCCATTCCGTATTCCCTTTGCCCTCAGCAATCACTTCAGCTGGTCATGGTTCTTTGCCTGGTGGAATGACCCAAACCTTCATTCCTGAAGGGTCTGGGCAATTGTAGTCATGCTGGAATTGGGTTGCTGTAGTTTTTCATTGGCTTTATCACAGGGCGTGGTAGTACTAAGAGACGTCCTAAGGGATTGCCTGTATTCCAGGCATACTCTTCTTTACCTCCATTATGTAATATCAATCCAATTTCCTCTTGGTAACCAGGATCAGTCATACCAGCCAATATGGTAACTCCCTTTTTGCCTGTTGATCCAGAGGCCTGAAGAGCCCAAAGTGACTGAGGGGCATTCTTAACTTCCAGTTAAATGGAATCAGTGATATGTCTCAAGGTGGGAGCATTCCTCCCCTTGGAACTAAGACCTCTAAACCTGCAGAGCATAGGGTAATGGGGACAGGAAGCTAAAATTTTGTGGGTCACTAGGGGTAATAGTGAGTGTTGCTATTCCCACTTCCACCCATTAATTCCTGGACCCATGAATCCTGGCTATGGGAGAAACAGCACCATATATTGGACACTGGTTTAGAGCATATATAGATCCTGGAGAACATTGCCCCAACCCTCTAAGATATTGCCACCTAGATGACACCATAATTGTGTCTTTAGAAGGCCATTCCATCATTCAATCAAGCCAGCTCCTTTAGGATGATGGGGAACATGGTTGGACCAGTGAATTCCATGAGCATGGGCCTATTTCCACATTTCATTTGCTGTGAAGTGAGTCCCTTGATCCGAGGCAATGCTGTGTGGGATACACGACACTGGATAAGACATTCTGTAAGCTCACAGATAATAGTTTAGACAGAAGCAGTGCATGCAGGGAAGGCAAATCTGTATCCAGAGTAAGTGTCTATTCCAGTAAGAACAAAACGTGGCCCTTTCCATCATGGAAGCATTCCAATATAATCAACCTGCCACCTGATTATGTTATTGCCAGACTGAGCACTTAGCAGTGGCCAAGCCAAGTCAGCCTTGGTAAATGGAAGTCCATGTTGCTGACCCCATGCATAATCTCCATCCCTGCCACCATGGCCACTTTGTTTCATGAGCCCATTGGGCAATGATGGGAGTGGCTGAAGAAGGAGGATGACTGACTTCCACAGAAAGCATCCTTCTATCCACTTGATTGTTAAAATCCTCCTCTGCTGAGGTCACCCTTTGCTGCGCATTCACATGAGACACAAATATATTCACTTCTTTGGCCCATTCAGAGAGGTCTACCCAAATGCCTCTTCCCCATACCTCCTTGTCTCCAATTTTCCAATCATGTTCCTTCCAAGTCCCTGACCATCCAGCCAAACCATTGGCCACAGCCCATGAATCAGTATACAATTGCACATCTGGCCATTTCTCCTTCCAAGCAAAGTGAACAACCAGGTGCACTGCTTGAAGTTCTGCCCAATGGTAAGATTTCCCTTCACCACCTTCAGGAAGGTCCTATAAAGGGGCTGTAGTGCTGTCCCTGTCCACTCTGGAGTGGTGCTTGCATATCACGCAGAACCATTTGTAAACCAGTCACAGGTTTTTTCTTCCTCAGTCAACTGATCATAAAGAACTCCCCATGAGGCCATAGGTGCAGACTGGGAGAGGGAAGATAATGTGAGAGGAGTAGAGACCATGGACATTTGGGCCACTTCCTCCTGCAACTTACTTGTACCACTTCCATTTAATGATGGAGTGCTGCTGTGCATATCCAACTTTATGACTGTGGGTCAGACAATACTCAGTTCATGATGGGCAGCTCAAGCCACATGGTGACTTGGTGGTCCATGGTTAAGCATTCAGTCCCTACTAAGAACAGTAACAAGCCATAAACTGTTTCTCAAAAGGAGAGTAGTTATCTGCAGAGGATGATGGGGCTTTGCTCCAAAATGCTAAGAGTCTGCGCTGTGATTCACCAATATGGGCATGTTGAAGACTCCAGAACAGCATCTCTATCTGCCGCTGACACTTCAAACACCATTGGATCAGCTGGATCATATAGCCCAAGTGGCAGAGCAGCTTGCATGGCAGCCTGAACCTATTGCAGAGCCTTTGCTTGGTCTGGGCTCCACTCAAAACTAGCAGCTCTTCAGGTAACTTGATAAATAGGCTGGAGTAGCACATCTGAATCCACTCAATGGCAATGGTTTTGGTTTTTGGTTTAGTACACTCAAATGAAGGATATGTTGCCTCCAAAATCCAAAGAGGCTCTCCAGGCATTGTGCCTCCTTTTTCGTTGTGGGAGGAGCCAGATGCAAAACTTATCCTTCACTTCAGAAGGACAATCTCAACATGCCCCACACCACTGGACCCCTAGAAATTTCACTGCGGTGGACGGTGCCTGAATTATTGTAGGATTAATTTCCAACCCTCTAGCATGCAAATGTATTAGCAATAAGTCCAGAGTCATTGACACTTCTTCCTTACTAGGTTCAATCAGCATAATGTCATCCATGTAATGACCAGTGTGACATCTTATGGAAGGGAAAGACAATCAAGTTCCCTGCGGACTAAATTATGACATAGAGCTGGAGCTCTGATATACCTCTGAGGTAACACACTGAATGTGTATTTCTGGCCTTGCCAGCTGAAGGCAAACTGCTTCTGGTGGTCCTTTTAAACAGGCATGGAGAAAAAGGCATTAGCCAGATTAATAGCTGCATACCAGCTACAAGGAGATGTATTAGTTTGCTCAAGCAATGAAACCACATCTGGAATAGCAGCTGCAATTGCAGTCACCACCTGGTTAAGTTTTTGATAACTTACTGACATTCTCCAAGATCCATCTGTTTTTTGCACAGGCAAAATAGGTGAGTTGAATGAGGATATAGTGGGAATCACTACCCCTGCATCCTTCAATCCTTGATGGTGGCACTTATCTCTACAATCCCTCCAGGAATGTGATATTACTTTGGTTTACTATTTTCCTAGGTAGGGGCAGTTCTAATGGCTTCTACTTGCCTTTTCCTACCATAACAGCCCTTATTCCACTTGACAGGGATTCAATGTGGGGGTTCTGCCAGTTGTTGAGTATATCTATTCCAATTATGCATTCTGGAACTGGAGAAATCACTACAGAGTGAGTACAGAGCACCGGACTCACTGTGAGCTGAACCTGAGCTAAGACTCCATTAATAACCTGACCACCATATGGTCCCATTCTGACTGGTGGGCCACAGTGATATTTTGGATCTCCTGGAATTAGTGTCATTTCAGAGCCAGTAACCAGTAATCCCTGAAAAGTCTGATTACTTCCTTTTCCCCAATGAACAGTCACTCTTGTAAAAGGCCATATATTCCTTTGGGAAAAGCTCAGAGAAAGACTTGGATTAATGGTACAAATTTTTGGCAGTGTAGTGCAGTCCTTCCTCAAGGGGACCCAGCCTCCCTTTCATTCAAGTTGTTGTGGGTCAGTAAACTGACTCAAGTCTGGGATTTGATTCAGGGGCCGTGACTGTCTATATTGGTAATTTGAATTAGACTGCTGTTCACTTGACATAGAATTCTTCTGCTTGTACAAATCAAGTAAATATTTAGTAGATTTCCCAACTATTTCACTCCTAGGGACACCATAACTAAGTAGCCAGTGCCATATGTCCCTTTGAGTCAGATTATTCTGATTATTGCTTTGACTCCTCTGTCCATTACAGTAACCATGCCCACCTTGTCTTTGTTGATTGAGTGCTGCCACTTGCCCCCTACCATCATGGGGTCCAATCAGCCCCATTGTAGTGAGGTGTCATAATTCAGTTAGGGCAGTTCCCACTGTCAAATCTGACTTACATAAGCTAGCAATCAGCAGTCTTCAAGGATGCTAGGGCTCCCTTCACTAATTTGTTCCTCACCATTGTGGTAAAAGGTGTGTCTTCTGGAAACTCCATGTGCAGGTCTGTGGGTCTAACCTTATGCATCCACTCTTACATGCATATTTCCCTAAGCATTTGGATACCTTCTTCTAAAGTATACCAAGGCAGGTCTGGTACTTCAACTTGACTTAGTGTAGGCCACTGTGTAATCTATGCTTCAGAGGCCCAACCAAATAAACTATTAGATTCTTTCTTAACCTCTCAAGCTGAATTAAGAATCTGTACTTAGTGGGTCTACATAAACTCAGACTAATCCAACTTTATGTTCCTTGCACCATTATCCCACACGCTTAATAGTCATTCCTACACATATTCCCCAGGTTTCTGTTTGTACACATTAGAAAAGTCAAGCAGTTCGTTTGGAGTGTAACATACCTCCTCCTGGGTCATGCTTTGTACTTCACCTGTTGGGGCTGTCTGGGATACTCTCTGGGGCTTAAGTTTAGTTATAGGTCTAGGAGCAAAAATAGGTGGTGGGGATGTGTTCTGAGAACACTCAGCAATGTCTCGTAAGGCATCTTCCTCAGGTGATGCCCCAGGTAATGACTCAGACGCCTCCCCAGGGGATGACTTAGACAAAGGATCTTAAGACACAGCTGGGTTAATCTCATCAGATGGGGGTGTAGGGGCTAATGGTTTTACTGGGGAGGGTGGCTTAGCAGACAAAGATGGAGTAATCTTTTCAGATGGGAGTGAGAGGGCTGATTCAGTTAGCAGGAGTGATTCAACAGATTTAGGGGCTCAGTGTCCCCAACTTCCTGATTATCTGCCCTATATCCCCATCCCAAGTTTCAGGATCCCATTTCTTCCCAATCAATACCCTCACTTTAACTTCAGACACCATTCAAGGTTGGGAATTCAACTGACGTTGTAATTTAGCCTCTCTTACAGTAAGACTCTGGGTTTTGTTTTCAGCAATATCAGCTCTGTTACTACAAGAAATAAGGCTTTCTTTCAAGGCACAAATGGAAACTTTGAGGTCATTAATGGGGCACTTGAGCTGTGACTCTGAAGCCCTGAATATCTTTCTTTAACCACTTTGTCTAGTGAAAGTAGGACCAACCAACAAGCTTCCTTATACTTCTCATTCTGACAAAATTGTATAAAGGTGTCAAACATGTATTCACCCAAAACCTCACCTCTCACCAATACCTGATCTATTGGTGGTGATATTTTGTGTATTTCTATTGTCACCTCACTCCATGGATTAGCAGTGACCTCTTTACTACTGGAAGCAGAGTCATCAGCATCTTTAAGACTAACCAGACTTGGGAATCAGTTTAGAAACCTCATCCTTACAATTTTGTTTCTCTAGAAATACTCTCAGTACCAAATGTCTTAGGCTGGGTTCTCTAGAGAAGCAAAACCAATGAAGCATATAAATATGTATATATAGAGATTTATTTCAAGGAAATGGCCCACGCAGTTGTAGAGGCTGGAAAGCCTCAAATTGTTGGGTCAGGCTGGAGGCTTCTTCTGACTCATGTAGCTGCAGGAGCTGGTGAACCCCAGATTGGCAGGTCAGACAACAGGCATCTCTCTCACAGGCTGTGGAGGCTGACAAATCCCAAGATCAGCAGGAAAGCTGCTAACTCAAGTCCCAAGAACTGCAGGTCAGAGGAATAGGAGCCAGCTGTAGGATCCAGAGCAAACAAAAGCCATGGAGCTTTGCCAGAAAGTCCACCTATATTCGATGCAGGCCACACCTCCAAGGAAACTCCCTTTCAACTGATTGGCTGCTCATAAGAGATCTCATCATGGAGATGATTACATTATATCAGATCTCATTATGGAGGTGATTACATCATTACATAGCTGCCAATCTACATCATAACTGCCAAACCACTAAGAATCCTGGCCCAGCCAAGTTGACACACAACCTGAACCATCAAATCAGTGTTCTCTAGGCCCAATTGCTCATCCATGAAATGTGTGGTTGTAGAGAGGGCTAAGTTCAGTAAGTGTGTGTTTATGCTTGCTTAGCACCGTGTCTGGCACATAGTTCAGGGAAGGGAACTTACAATTAATAACAGCTATTACTATTATCCATAATAATAAATTGTAGACACAGAGTACTATGAAAGTATATCAAGGGATATTAATTAATAAGTTCAGGTGGGCCAAGGAGGAAAGGATTGATGAAGGTTTCCTAAAAGTGATAGAGTCTAATAGTCTGTGGGACATGGAGATGTAGATGTACAGAAGGTATTCAATGTATAGATCTGGGGCTCAGGCAAGAAAGCTGCCAGTAGATAAGGGCTTGGGACTCAAGTTGGAAGCTGACACCATGAGAATAAATGAGATCTGTCAGGAAAAGTATATAAGAGAGAGGAATGGAGCCAGGAAGAATACTAGGATTTTACAGGCAGCCAACAGGGAGGACTATCTAAAAGAAACATGCACTGAACTGGAATGTTCCCCAAAATCCAAGACTTGAAACAAATCAATGCCTTTTCGATCTGTTCTGTCAATTCAGAAATCTTAAGAAGAGTTTTCAGAAAATTGGTGCTACTTATGAGAGACCTTGTGGCATGTGGCTTCTGGCTGTTACCACAGCTTCCCTATCTTTGTCAGGGTTCCCACTCCTAACCCAGATGGCTAGGAACCACCACTATTTTCCCAGGGCAGGGGACAACCAAGAAGGTGATCACCTACATGGAATGGTTTGGGAAGGTATTTCTACCTCCATACTACCTCAGCTACTTCCTGCAGGAATTTTTCCATCACAGTATTCTTGAAGGGAAGGACCATTTCTAATGCACCAGTAAAGGCTTAGGAGACCTGGCTCTGCTTCTAACTGGCTGTATGGCCCAGGACTTGTCCCTTCCCTCAGATTCCTCATTTGTAGAATAAAACGATTGAACTTGATGGCCTTAAAAGTCCTTTCTGGCCCTAAACTTCCATGAATCAGACTCTAAAGAATTTATTGTATTTGACTTAAATAAGTGAATTTGACTTTTTCCATTTGGGCTAGGAAATCCCACCAAGAAAGGCAGCGTGTTATAAGCCATTAACATGAGCATAAATTAATGTTTCTGATTGCTGAGTGTGGGTTCTTGTCAAATGAGAGGCCCTGTGGGATTTCTGGGGGTAGCAGCAGGGGGAAGGAGAAAGAGTAATACTCTGAGTAGGGGACACTGCTCATGAGAACAAGCCTGGGTGGATAGGTAGGGACTGGGGTGGGGATGGTGGGATGAAATTCATGACAGCTAGGGGTGCTCCTAGAATCCTAGCAATCTGGAGGATTTAAGGGTAAGGAGATTTTGGTTCATTTTAACAAATATTTGTTGAGAATATACTGGGTGCCAAACACTCATTTAAGGAGAGTGGATACGCAGATGAGTAAACTAAAGTTTCCGACCTCGAGGAATTCACAGTCAGAGACTGAGAGGGAAAAGGAAAATTTCAACAGAGGGTATGAATTGTAGAGCATGGTGGCTAAGAGCATAGACTCTGAGCCAGACTGCTTAGATCTGAATCGCAGCTCTGCCACTTAATAGTTGTGTGACCTTGGGCAAGTTTCTTAACTTCTCTGTGTTTCTGTTTCTCCATCTATAAAATGGGGAAATAATAGTACCTACTTAAGGTTGTTGTGAAAATGATAACCAGTTGCCATCTAGTCAATTTCAACTTGGCAACTCCCTGAGTGTTAGAGCAGAACTGTGCTCCATAAGGTTTCCAATGGCTGATTTTTCAGAAGTAGATCACCAGACCTTTCTTCCAAGGCACCTCTGGGTGGACTCAAACCTCAAATTTTTCAGTTAGCTGCTGAGCACATTAACCATTTGCACTACTGAGGGACTCAATATATATCAAGTGCCTAAGACAGTGACCAGGACAGAGTAAACACTATATCCAAGTGTTTACAATTACTAAGTGCAGTAATGGAGGCAGGCATTGGGTGCTATGGGAGAGGAGACCAGGGAAATCTCAAGAGGCATGTGTGTCCCCTAGTAGTCATTCCACATCTTTGCCTTCACTTCCCTTTGTCCTTCCTGGGTCTCTGCCAAATCACATGCTTCCTCACCACAGCCCACAGGGCTGAGGCTTCGCCATTGCGATCCAGTGGAGTAAGTGCCTCACATTCTCAGTGCCCCTTTGATATCTTTCATTCAGCTACCTCTGCCAGTCATCCGCCCTGCCTAAGCTCCCATTCTGACATCTTTGCCTGGGACACCTTCATTCTGGTTGCAGTCTGAGCAGTGGGGGTAGCTGGTCTCCAGCTGTTCCTGCTCTTGGAGGTCTCCTTCCATCTAGGTGCTGTGTGTTCCTACCTCTCAGCACTATCCACTGACGTTAGGAAGACCAGGAACTAAAGACAGGTTCAGGGAAGGGAACTTTCAATTACAGTGTGGGAGCCCTAGGAATACTGATCTGAGAGATAGAGGTCTGGTTCACCCTAACTGCCAATATCTTCCAGGGTGGCCCCAGGCAAGGTACTCCACCTCAGCTTCCTTAATTGTAAAGAGAAAGGATTTGATGACATGGATCTCTTTTATTGTTTCTGTCTGCATGGACTTCAAGTTTTGAAAGATTTGACAAAAACAAAACAAAACAAACAAACAAAAAAAAACCCCTGCACTTTAGACTTAGTTTATTTTTCTATCCTTTATTAATCAAAGACTTTACTCAGCAAGAGAAGGTGAGTTTTATGACACAGAATTGACAAAGCCTTAACTAAAACCAAACGTAAGTGAATGTGGCTTTTTAAAAATGTTTGTTGTACTGTTCCTGGTAAGTGCATGATTTCCACTGGACTTTTTGAAATATTGGAAACAGTTCTGGCTCTCCTATCACCACTTTAGTGTGCTCCTGAGTGTCTAATGTCTCTGGGCTGGAATGACTTGGCTAGATGATCTCTGAAGTCTCTTCTACACCAAAAAATGCTCTAATTATATGACCTCTTATGTTGTTGATCAGTTGGAGTGGGCTGGGGGCTGGAGGTCCAACCAAAAGAGGTGTGTGGGGGCTGGCTGTGGTTCTGTGTACAGTACAGTCAACCTTCATCCATTCTGATGCCGTTATTTAAAACTGGGCCTACTTTCACCTAGGTTGGCTTGAAGTCTATCTTCATCGACTTTGTGAAACAAGTTTACTAACCACAATAACATATGCCAAGACTCTCATAGCTGGTGGGGGCTGTTGTAATGAAAGGCCAGACACAGAGTTTTCAGACACCTAATCTCCTCAACCTCATTTATGTACCCTACAAAAACAATGTTGTAATAATTAATCATATTAGCTATCTTAATCCCCCTGAAATTTTTATAGCATTGATAAAATCATATATTAATTGATCAAATGTTTTTTGAGCCAGGATCTGTGCCAGGCACTGCTGAGAGGGCTAGAGAAGTATATAAGATGTAGCTTAATTGCATTTCTACCAAAAAATGTTTAGCAGGTGAACTTTTCAAAATACTGTGCAGTATTTATTCCCATTCTTACTTCTAGGGAAACAGAGGTGGATTGGAGCAGAAAAGAAAGAATGAAAGAAAAGATCTGGGGGAAGCTAGAGGCTCTCCTTTGCTGTTACCAAGAAAGCAAACCCAGAAAAGGAATTAGGACACTGGGGTTCTGCTTTGGCTGTACCTGCTGGGCATCATTAGTTAACAGAAGTCTAAAAGGAGATCTGAATGCAAACCAGAAATGATCCAGTAAGTCTATTCAACAAACAAGGAGCCCTGGCGATGCGATGGTTAAGCAACTAGGCTGCTAACCAAAGGGTCAGCTGTTCAAACCCACCCAGCCAGTCTTCAGGAGAAAGACCTGGCGATCTGCTTCCATAAAGATGACACCCAAGAAACCCTATGGGGCAGATCTACTCTGTCACATGGGGTCACTGGGAGTTGGAATCACTTTGACGGCACCCAACAACAGTCAACAAATATTTATTGCCTACCTACCATATAGAAAGCCCAGGTGGCACAGTGGTTAAGCACTCAGCTGCTGACCAAAAGGTTGGCAGTTTGAACCCACCAGCTGCTCTGAGGAAGAAAGATGTAGCAGTCTGCTTCTATAAAGATTACAGCTTTGGACACCCTCTAGGGCAGTTCTACTCTGTCCTACATGGTCGCTATGAGTCAGAATTGATTCCTTGGCAATGGGTTTGGATTTTTTTTTTAACCTACCGTATACCAAGCACTGTGTGGGAATATAAGTCATGGTCCTTATCTTCAAAGAGTTCTGAGTCCAAAAGGAGAGGTCAGATAAGGAAACACACATCCCTGGGTGAAAAGTACTGCAGTAGTATCAAACAACGCAGAGAAGAGAAGAGAATGGTTACTTCTGCTGTAAGTTATTGGGACCATCTCACAGAAGAAGTGACAGTGGAGCTGGGTCTGAAAATAAGTATGAGCCTAATTACTAAGGGCTGTGAATGCTCATAGTCAGAGGTGGATGACTTGAAGAGGGGTGGGTGAAGGTAAAGAACTGATGAGGCTGGCTAGTATTGGGTCCAGACTGAAAAGAATCTAGTACTGCTCTAAGACATAGTACTTAAAATGTGTAATTATTTTTCCCCCAGGGTTCAGTGGAATGAGGCTTTCAGGTGACCATCCAGCCAATGAATGTACTAGTACTAGTTGCCATGGAGTCAATTCATACTCAAAGAGACCCTATTTGTTTCAGAGTAGAACTGTGCTCCATAGTGTTTTCTATGACTGATTTTTCAGAAATAGATCACCAGGCCTTTCTTCTGAGGTGTCTACAGGTGGACTTAAGCTTCCAGCCTTTCAGTTAGCAGCCAAGTGAGTTAACCATTGGTATCACCCAGGGACTTCAATGAAAGTACATTCACTGATCATGAAAACCAGGCTTGTTATTTCAGATACTGACAGGCAACAGGTAGGAAGATTCTATTTATAACTAATTTTTACTTTGTCTTTTTCAAAACAACCTTAGAATTTTTATAAATCTCCTATTTTTACTTAATACAGGGCATAAAATTATGTATAAAAAATTAAACTTGCCTCAAATCTGTCACAGGAATTATCACTTTAGAGAAACAATTTATATCTGAAAAAACACATTTATTCATGAACTTTATGTTGCTCTCTAAGATTTTTATCATTGAGCTTATTAAGTATATGGGAAGAACAAGGTTAATTATGCTTACAATAATATATATGAATAAATAAAACATGCTATTATTCAAATTTACGCATTAACTACTAACGTCAAAGATAAAGAAATAGAAGATTTTTACCAAAAGATTTTCTGGATCTTTTTCTTCTGTGGTCTGAAATTGATCAAACATGCAATCAAGATGCATTGATAATTACTGGTGATTGGAATGCGAAAGTTGGAAACAAAGAAGAAGGATCAATAGTTGGAAAACATGGTCTTGGCGATAGAAATGATGCCAGAGATCGCATGATAGAATTTTACAAGACCAACGATCTATTCATTGGAAATACTTTTTTCAGCAACATAGAGACTGTACACATGAACCTCGCCAGATGGCATACACAGGAATCAAACTGACTACGTCTGTGGAAGGAGAGAATGGAGTAGCTCAATATCATCAGTCAGAACAAGGCCAGGGGCCGACTGTGGAACAAACCATCAATCGCTTGTATGCAAGTTAAAGGTGAAGATGAAGAAAATTAAAACAAGTCCACGAGAGCCAATGTACAAACTTGAGTATATTCCACTTGAATTTAGAGACCATCTCAAGAATACATTTGGATCACTGAACACTGATGATCAAAGACCAGACAAATTGTGGGATGACATCAAGGACACCATAAATGAAGAAAGCAAAAGGTCATTAAAAAGACAAGAAACAAACAAACAAAAAAAGACTAAAATGGATGTCAGAAGACACTCTGAAACCTGCTCTTGAATGTAAAGTAGCTAAAGCAAACAGAAAAAATGCTGAAGTAAAAGAGCTGAATAGAAGATTTCAAAGGGTGGCTCAAGAAGACAAAGTAAAGTATTATAACCAAATGTGCAAAGACCTGGAGTTAGAAAAACAAAAGGGAAGAACACACTCACATTTCTCAAGTTGAAAGAACTGAAGAAAAAATTCAAGCCTTGAGTTGCAATTTTGAAGATTCTGTGGGCAAAAAATTCAACAATGCAGGAAGCATCAAAAGAAGATGGAAGGAATGCACAGACTCACTGTACCGAAAAGAACTGGTCGCCATTCAACCATTTCAGGTGGTAGCATACAATCAAGAACTGATGGAACTGAAGGAAGAAATACGAGCTGCACTGAAGGCATTGGTAAAAAAGAAGGCTCCAGGAATTGGCAGAGTATCAATTGAGATGTTTCAACAAATGATGCAGCGCTTGAGGTGCTCACTTGTCTATGCCAAGACATTTGGAAGACAGCTACCTGCCTACCAACTGGAAGTGATCCATATTTATGCCCATTCCAAAGAAAGGTGTTACCATAGAATGCAGAAATTTTCAAACAATATCATTAATATCACAAGGAAGTAAAACTTTACTGAAGATCATTCAGAAGTGGTTACAGCAGTACATTAACAGAGAACTGCCAGAAAGTCAAACCAGATTCAGAAGAAGACATGGAAAGAGGGATAGCATTGCTGATGTCAGATGGATCTTGGCTGAAAGCAGAATGTCATGGATTGAATTGTGTCCCCCCAAAATATGTCTCAACTTGGCTAGGCCACGATTCCCAGTATTGTGTGGTTGTCCTCCATTTTGTGATTTTCCTATGTGTTATAAATCATAATCTCTGCCTTTGGTTAAAGAGGTTTAGGGTGGGATGTAACACCCTTGCTTAGGTCACATCCCTGATCCAGTGTAAAGGGAGTTTCCCTGGGGTGTGTCCTGTACCACCTTTTATCTAACAAGAGATAAAAGGAAAGGGAAGCAAGCAGAGAGTTGGGGACCTCATACCACCAAGAAAGCAGCACCAGAAACATAGCACGTCCTTTGGACCTGGGGTTCCTGAGTGGAGAAGCTCCCAGTCCAGGGAAAGATTGATAAGAAGGACCTTCCTCCAGAGCTGGCAGAGAGACAAGCCTTCCCCTGGAGCTGACACCCTGAATTTGGACTTGTAGCCTACTAGACTGTGAGAAAATAAATTTCTCTTTGTTAAAGCCATCCACTTGTGATATTTCTGTTACAGCAGCAGTAGACGACTAAGACACAGAGAATACCAGAAAGGTGTTTACCTATGTTTTATTGACTATGAAAAGGCGTATGACTGAGTGGATCATAACAAATTTTGTATAACATTTCGAAGAATGGGAATTCCAGAACACTTCGTTTTGCTCATGCAGAACTTGTAGATAGACCAAGAGATAGTCTTTCAAACAAAACAAGGGGATACTGTGTGGTTTAAAATCAGCAAAGCTGCATGTCAGGATTGTATCCCTTCACCATACTTATTCAATCTGTATGCTGAGCAAATAATCTGAGAAGCTGGACTATATGAAGAAGGATAGGGCATCTGGATTGGAAGACTCACTAACAACCTGCAATATGAAGATGACACAACCTTCCTTTCTGAAAGTGAAGTGGACTTGAAGCACTTACTGATGAAGATCAGAGACTACAGCCTTCAGTATGGACTACACCTCAACATGAAGAAAATGAAAATCCTCACAACTGGACCAATAAGCAACATCATGATAAACGGAGAAAATATTGAAGTGGTCAAGGATTTCATTTTACTTGGATCCACAATCAATGTCCATGTAAACAGCAGTTATTGGGCAAATCTGCTGCAAAAGACCTCTTTAAAGTGTTGAAAAGTAACGATGCTACTTTGAGGACTAAGGTCCACCTGACCCAAGCCATGGTATTTTCAATCACCTCATATGCATGGAAAGCTGGACAATAAATAAGGAAGACCAAAGAAGAATTGATTCATTTGAATTATGGTGTTAGCAAAGAATGTTGAATATACCACGGGCTGCAGAAGAATGAACAAATCTGTCTTGGAAGAAGTACAGCCAGAATGCTCCTTAGAAACGAAGATGGTGAGACTTTGTCTTACGTACTTTGGACATGTTAGTAGGAGGGACCAGTCCCTGGAGGACATCATACTTGGTAAAGTAGAGGGTCAGCCAAAAAGAGGAAGACCCTCAATGAGATAGATTGACACAGTGGTTGCAACAATGGGCTCAAACATAGCAACAATCGTGAGGA
This sequence comes from Dugong dugon, assembly GCA_030035585.1. Lineage (NCBI taxonomy): Eukaryota > Metazoa > Chordata > Mammalia > Sirenia > Dugongidae > Dugong > Dugong dugon. The sequence continues at coordinate 163,837,397 of CM057462.1, forward strand.
TGACACTGAACCAGGCAGTGTTTCCTTCTGTTGTACATGAGGTCGCTTTGGGTTGGAACCAACTTGACAACACCTGCCAACAACAACATTTTATGGATAATAATTAAGTTCTGATAAGAAGGTGTATGTTAAGCTGTCTATAGGAAGCTAAATAAAAGGGACTGAATTGGGGCATGTGTGTGTGTAAGTGTAAGGAAGAAAAGGAGGAAATGGGACAGGGATGCATTGGGAAGAGAAGCCCAGGAAATAAGACAGTTTCTTGAAAGTTATATTATGAAAACAAATGGCAACAAAATATCTAAAGCAAGAAAAGTACCAAAGAGGAAAGATTTCATGATTATATAAATGAATAAAGGGAAGGAAATATTAGCAGTTTAACTAAAACAATGCAAGTTAAATATTGATATATAAAGCATGCACAGGAGTGTGTGAATACAGTACATGAAGTATTCAAAATAAGCACTTTTTAATGTGTGTATTTATGCAATAAATATTTATTACACACTTGCTATGTGCCAAGTATACAGTTATTCATTTTTTTTTGACATTTTTACTATATCCTCATGCATTTGTCAGAAGAAAAGTTTAGAATTTTCTACAATGATTTGAACTTTCTTCCATAGTATTATAATTGTATGGGAGTCTGTTTTTAAATAGATAATGCCAGAGCAGGTGTATAAATATGGATCAATTTTCCCAAAATAGTCAGTGGCTACCTATTTTGAGTAAGTCTCTTTGTCTCAGTCCAGAACTTGTTCTCAGAATTTAATTCTAAAACACATCACTTAATTTAGTTGTCTGTTTAGTTACCTATTTTCTAATGGACCTTGGGTGTACCAAGTTGGTCACACTCTTCAATTAGTTCATGGCTTCTGATAACCACTGGTTTATTCAGGGACTGTTTTAGTTATCTAGTGCTGCTATAACAGAAATACCACAAGTGGATGGCTTTAACAAAGAGAAATTTATTTTCTCATGGTCCAGAAAGCTAGAAGTCCAAATTCAGGGCACCACCTCCAGGGGAAAGCTTTCTGCCTCTGCCAGCTCTAGGGGAAGGTCCTTGTCATCAATCGTCCTCAGTTGAGGAAATTCTCAGCACAGGGACCCCAAATCCAAAGGACGCACTATGCTCCTGGTGCTTCTTTCTTGGTGGTACGAGGTCTCCATGTCTCTGCTTGCTTCTCTCTTTTATATCTCAAAAGAGAGTGGCATAAAACACAACGTAATCTCGTAGATTGAGTCCTGCCTCATTAACATAACTGCTGCTAATTCCATCTCATTAACATCACAGAGGATTTACAACACATAGGAAAATCACATCAGATGACAAAATGGTGGCCAATCACACAGTACTAGTAATCATGGCCTAGCCAAGTTGACAGATATTTTTTGGGGACACAGTTCAATCCATAACAGGTACCTTTTAAATTTTTATTCTATTTTCCCTATTATTCTCTCCCCTCCCCTATAGGCCTCTACTCTTGTATTTTTAATGTATGTTCTTTCAATTCACTTTCCATACGTTTATTACATTGAGTGGGTCTAGGATGAATGAACAACCTAGACCCACTCAATGTAACAAATGTATGGAAAGTGAATTGAAAGAACATACAGGCTGGCTAGAATGGTGACCTACACTAGCTGAAGTTACTTTGACCTTGTTTTACTGGCAAACCAAGAAATGAGCAAAGGAGTAAAGCAGAGGATTTACACCAAATGAAGAATTGCTTGGGAAGGGGCGGTGGGTGGGGGTGGGGGATGGTGTGAGTGGCTCCTTGGAGCATGCTTTGTTCTTCATCATGAAGAACTTGTCTTCAAAATTTAGCAGTTTCAACAGCCCCTGAAGAGTGAGGAGGTCCTTGGATGGCGCAAATAGTTGGCTCAACTGCTAATCAAAATGTTGGGAGTTCGAATTTACACCGAGATGCCTCGGAATAAAGTCCTGGTGGTCTGCTTCCATAAAGATTACAGACAAGAAAACCCTATGGAGCTCTGTTCTACCCTGTAACCCATGGGGTCACCATGAGTTGAAATTAACTCAATGGCAATGGGTTTGGTTCTGAACAGTGAGGAATCCTCCAGAGCATAGCCAGTCAGAACTGTGGGCTCACTGCCCTTTGTCCTTTTTCAGGCAAATGTTAGAGGTAAGGTTGCTTTAGATACCTGTAAACAGTTGGTTTAGAACATACAGGAGGCGGGGCCAAGATGGCGGAGTAGTCAGGCACTTCCCGTGGTCCCTCTTACAAAAAAGACCTGAAAAAACAAGTGAATCAATTATACATGACAATCTAAGAGCCCTGAACATCAAAGGCAAAGTTGAGGAACCGGACTGAGCGGCAGGGAGAGGGAGAGACGGTTCAGAAACAGCGAGGAGTTGCCACACCTAACCCATTGGGAACCAGTACCCTGCAGCCGGCACACATTGGTGAGGCAAGCAGTGGCACTCAGGACGCGTTTTTCATATCAGGAGAGACCAAGCAGGGGAGAGTCTACTCAAGCCTCCAGAACCAGTGAAAAGAAGTGCTCAATTGGCAAAAGATAAATATATGTGTCTAACCTACCATGTGGATCAAAAAACACCCCCTTTGGGAATCACAATAGACCCACCTGAAATTAAAAGTAGCATAACAGAATATTATGGAAAATTGTACTCTAACAAATTTGAAAACCTAGAGGAAATGGACAAATTTCTAGAAACTGACTACCTACCTAAACTAACACAAACAGAGGTAGAACAACTAAATAAACCTATAATAAATGAAGAGATTGAAAAAGTAATAATAAAAAAAAAAATTCCCAACAAAAAAAAGCCCTGGCCAGGATGGCTTCACTGTAGAATTCTACCGAACTTTCAGAGAAGAGTTAACGCCACTACTGCTAAAGGTATTTCAGAGCATGGAAAAAGACGCAATACTCCCAAACTCATTCTTTGAAGCCAGCATAACCCTGATACCAAAACCAGGTAAAGACACCACAAAAAAAGAAAATCACAGACCAATATCTCTCATGAAAATAGACACAAAAATCCTCAACAAAATTCTAGCCAATAGAATTCAACAACACACTGTATCAAAAAAATAATTCACCATGACCAAGTGGGATTCATGCAGAGATGGTTCAACATTAGAAAAACAATCAAGGTAATCCATCACATAAATAAAACAAAAGATAAGAACCACATGATCTTATCAATTGATGCAGAAAAGGCATTTGACAAAGTCAAACACCCATTCATGATAAAAACTCTCAGCAAAATAGGAACAGAAGGGAAATTCCTTAACATAATAAAGGGCATTTATACAAAGCCAACAGCCAACATCATCCTAAATGGAGAGAGTCTGAAAGCATTCCCCTTGAGAACAGGAACCAGACAAGGATGTCCTTTATCACCACTCGTATTCAACATTGTGCTGGAGGTCTTAGACAGAGCAATTAGGCTAGAAAAAGAAATAAAGGGCATCCAAATTGGTAAGGAAGAAGTAGAAGAATCCCTATTTGCAGATGATATGATCTTATACACAGAAAATTCCAAAGAATCCACAAGAAAAATACTGCAACTAATAGAAGATTTCAGCAATGTATCAGGATACAAGATAAACATACAAAAAACAGTTAGATTCCTCTACATCAACAAAGAGAACTTTGAAGAAGAAATCACCAGATCAATACCATTTACAATAGCCTCCAAGAAGATAAATTACATTAGGAATAAATCTAACCAGAGACATAAAATATCTATACAATGAAAACTACAAGACACTATTGCAAGAAATCAAAAGAGACCTACATAAACGGAAAAACATACTTTGCTCCTGGATAGGAAGACTCAACATTGTGAAAGTGTCAGTTCTACCCAAGGTGATCTACAGATACAATGCAATCCTGATCCAAATTCCAATGGCATTTTTTAAGGAGATAGAGAAACAAATCACCAACTTCATATGGAAAGGGAAGAGGCCTTGAATAAATAAAGCATTACTCAAGAAGAACAAAGTGGGAGGCCTCACACTACCTGATTTTAGAACCTATTATACCACCAAGATAGTAAACACAGCCTGGTACTTGTACAGCAACAGATACATAGACCAATGGAACAGAGTTGAGAATCCAGATGTAAATTCATCCACCTATGAGCAGCTGATGTTTGACAAAGGCCCCAAGTTCTTTAAATGGATAAAAGACAGTCTCTTTAACAAATGGTGCTGGCATAACTGGATATCCATCTGCAAAAAACTGAAAAAATGCCCATACCTCACACCATGCACAAAAACTAACTCAAGAATGGTTCAAAGACCAAAATATAAAATCTAAAACAATAAAGATCATGGAAGAAAAAATAGGGACAATGATAGGAGCCCTAATACATGGTACAAACAGAATACAAACCATAAGTAACAACGCACAAACACCAGAAGAGAAACTAGATAACTGGGAGCTCCTAACATTCCAACACTTAAGCTCATCAAAAGACTTCACCAAAAGAGTCAAAAGACAATCTACAGACTGGGAAAAAAAATTTTGGCTACGACAAATCCAATCAGGGTCTAATCTCTAAAATCTATAAGATACTGTAAAACCTCAACAACAAAAAGACAAGTAACCCAATTAAAACATGAGCGAAGGATATGAACAGGCACTTCACCAAAGAAGATATACATGAGGAAATGCTCACGATCATTAGCCATTAGAGAAATGCAGATCAAAACTACAATGAGATACCATCTCACCCCAACAAGGCTAGCATTAATCTAAAATCAAATTAATAAATGCTGGAGAGGTTGTGGAGAGACTGGAACACTTATACACTGTTGGTGGGAATATAAAATGGTACAACCACTTTGGAAATCAATTTGGTGCTTCCTTAAAAAGCTAGAAATAGAAGTACCATACGATCCAGCTATTCCACTCCTTGGAATATATCCTAGAGAAATAAGAGCCATCACACGAATAGATATATGCACATCCATGTTCATTGCAGCACTGTTCACAATAGCAAAAAGATGGAAACAACCTAGGTACCCATCAATGGATGAATGGATAAACAAATTACGGCATATGCACACAATGGAATATTACACAATGGTAAAGAATAACAATGAATCGGTGCGTGAAACAACATGGATGAATCTGGAAGCCATTATTCTGAGTGAAATTAGTCAGTCGCAAAAGGACAAATATTGTATGAGACCACTATTATAAGAACTCAAGAAAAGGTTTAAACACAGAAGAAAACATTCTTTGATGGTTATGAGGGTGGGGAGGGTGGGAGAGAGGAATTCACTAACTAGATAGTAGACAAGAATTACCTTAGGTGAAGGGAAGGACAACACACACCACAGGGGAAGTTAGAACAACTGGACTAAAGCAAAAGCTAAGAAGTTTCCTGAATACAACCAAGCACTTCAAGGACAGAGTAGCAGGGGCAGAGGTCTAGGGACCACGGTTTCAGGGGACATCTAGGTCAATTGGCATAACAAAGTTTATTAAGAAAATGTTCTCCATCCCACTTTGGTGAGTGGCATCTGGAGTCTTAAAAGCTAGCAAACAGTCGTCTAAGATGCATCAATTTGTCCCAACCCACCTGGAGCAAAGGAGAATGAAGAACAACAAAGACCCAAGGAAAATATTAGCCCAGGAGACAAAAGGCCCACATAAGCCTGAGAGCAGAACTAGATGGTGCCTGGCTACTACCAATGACCGCCCTGACAGGGAACACAACAGAGAGTCCCTGAGAAAAGTAGGGTACAGAACTCAAATTCACGTAAAAAGACCAGACTTAGTGGTCTGACCGAGACTGGAGAGACCCCGGAACACATGGCCCCCGGACTCTCTGTTAGCCCAAAACTAAGACCATTCCTGAATTCAACTCTTCAGACAAAGATTAGACTGGACAATAAGACATAAATTGATAATCGTGAAGACTGTGCTTCTTATCTCAAGTAGATTCCTGAGTCTAAATGGGTAGCTCTCGTCTGGTAGCGAGATGAGAAGGCAGAAAAGGACCGGAGCTGGTTGAACGGACACAGGAAATCCAGGGGGGAAAGAAGTGTGCTGTCACAGTATGGCGAATGCAGCTAGGGTCACATAGCAGTGTGTATATAAAGTTTTGTATGAGAAACTAACTTGAACTATAAACTTTCATTTAAAGCACAATAAACATTTTTTTAAAAGAGGCCAGGAAAAAAAAAAAAAGAAGTAACATGCAGGCCTAATTATGATATCACCAATTACAGGAGGTAAAAGAAAGAGATCCTCCAAATAACATAAGGGCCTATTGTTTGGCTTTGGATCTTGTGTTCCCATAAGTAATCCCTATGCAGTCATCCTTCCTTACCGGCATCATTTATTTAAAAAAAAAAAAAAAGTGTTGGTTTAGGACAGCCCTATCTATGGATTCCACCATTACCACCTAGTAAGAGAACTGGGATGTGTTTGGTGAGGTGGTGGGGATGGTGAGGTTTGGGAATGCAGTTTCACCTTGAGTAAAATGTTCTCATTCAATAATTGGCAATATTCTTCTTCCCAGGTATCTTCCCAGATAAGATGGCTTTGGCAGGATGGTCCTTCTTGGAATCCTCCTATAATTTCTGTTGCTCAGAGTAATGTGATTTTGGGTAAGGGTGCAGCAATGCCCTCTTGGGGTACCTGAGACTGGCTTGCAGAGATGACTCTGCTATAACCAGAACTTGGTGACCCCCTATGGCCTACTATGTTCAAGGTCCTCTTGACCACAGGACTCATGTCAGGCCACAGCAAACTCTGAATCAAGCGCTCAGGACAGTTAAGCATAACATTTTTCCATTTTATTCACACAAGAGCACTTTTTATAAACTATGCCATTTAAATGTGCATTTATTTTTTATTTTTAATCATTTTTGGGAATTTTTTATACCAAATTCATTAGTATAGATAAACATTACTAGATCCCCCCTTCCTCTGCTTACTAGCTGTGGGACCTTGGGCAAGTCCCTTAACTTGTCTCAGCTTCAGTAGCTTCAGTTTCCTCATTGATAAAATGGGAATAATAATAGTCATACCCACCTCAGAGGGTTGTTGTGAGAATTAATTGAGATCATTCAAGTGACACTCTCAGCCCAGGGCCTGACACATTAATTGCTCAATCAATGTTATCTCCCATTATGATTTTCTCATAGTTATTACATGCATTGTAACAAATAACACACTTGACATGTGACTTCACTGTCAGAGAGGTTGCCATTAAATGCAATCTTGTGATTAGCTGCGTGGATGTGTTGCGATCAACTGGATCACAAAGAAAATCTACCAGTCAGAACTCAGCAAGGCCTTACTGACAAGCCATTCACACCTAGAAGTGTGGGTTCACGCCAACTATCAGAATCCCATAGCTCAATGGTGGTAGTTGTCAGGGCACTTCTAAAAGTGACGTTGAGTAACTGAAAAAAAAAACCAAATAATCCAATAATGGCCAGCAATTGCAAAATATTGTTTAACTTACAGCAAGAATATCTGCAAGTGGGAGAGGATGCAACCTGGGCAGACAACCCCGAGCAAAAAAATTAAAAAAAACAAAAAACAAATCTGTTTCGGTTGAGTTGATTCCGACTTACAGCGACCCTATAGGACAGAGTAGAACTGCCCCATAGGGCTTCCAAGGAGCAGCTGGTGGATTCAAACTGATGACCTTTTGGTTAGCAGCTGAGCTCTTAACCACTGCACCATAGGGCTCTGCTTGTTTCACAAGAGGCTTCTGCTAAGGACTCCTTGCTCTCTAGAGCCCCCTACTGGAAGAGACCAAGTGGCTCCTAGGGCCACTTTGACAGGCACCTGGGTGTGTTTTTGGTGCTCCCCCCAGCCCCGCCATGTTTTCTTTGAAACTTGGAAATCTCCAGGAGATCAGGCACCTCTTTCTTGTGTAAAAAGTGGAAGCACATTTTCTGTTGCCTCTCCAAAGTGGAATGTCAACTTTGGAAAGAAAAGGAAGGAAAAACAGGGGACAAGTGCTAACAGGCCACACAACTTCTTGGGCTGGTAGGCCAGCAGGATTTGGGGACTGTGTCTGGGGTATCCTGCAACCACATATCCTGGCGTCTCTATCACTTTCTTGTGCCACTGAGTTTGAAAAGATAGGAAGAGGCAGTCAGGAGTAAAAGTAGCTTCCGTTTGCATGGCGTTTTGAAGTTTATAAAGATTTCATAAGCATGTTCTCATTTGAACTTCCCAATAATCCTGAGACTGTGGAGACGTCATCATTCCCACATAACAGATGAGAAAACTGAACTCAGGTGAACTTGCTCCATGGAAAGTCTGGGTTCAAAGTCTGGTTGTGTCACAAATTTTTGTAGCCGTAGGCAAGTTATTTATCTTCTTTAGTGTCCATTTCCTCCTCCATAAAATGAGAAGGTTGGATTAGCAGACCTTAAATGTTTTTTTCAACTCTGTTATTCTCCAACTAATCTAAGTCTATAGGCTCTTCTTGGTTTATACAGCAGGCTCAAGGAATGTCCATTCCATGTAAATAACCATTCCAGCCAAGGGCTCACAATCCTTGAAGGAAGTATTCAAACTCCCCTCTCCTCTTTGCTGCTAGAGACACTTAGGCACCCACTACAAACATGAGAAATTTCAGGAACTCTCCCTCCATGCTATTTGTACTGGCTGAAGGCACTTGGAACTCAGAACTTCTGCCACTGTAGTGGTCCTGTGGCAGGGGAGAGGACCTCCAAGCCTGTGGCTGGGCTGCACTAGGAGGAGATAACATTCCATATTGGAATGCAGAATGGCTTTTTCTGTTGGAATCAGAATTCGGAAGCCTTGAGCTCTATAGTGTTAGGGTACTATAGTTGGTTACATTATGGACTGCATCCGTTCCTGTGCGATAGCCTGGAAGCCTCACTGTCCTGCATGTAGGTTTCTATGAAGCAAACATTTTAAGTTTCAACAAATGTGAACACAATCTATTTCTAGGCTACAGACTGGCCTGAAGTGTACTTAAACATCATTCTTAACCTCTCAGGGCTGATCTCCCTTAAGTCTCTGGTCCAGTGCTGGCATATAGACATTGCTCAATAAATTGTCTCAGATGACTGCTGCTTCTCTTAAATAACCATTTGCCTTCATTTTTAAGTGCCTGTTTTCCCCAAAGTCTGCATAGACTAAGCAGTGTGTCAACCTCAAATGATAGATCTAGTATGGAAAGTAAAGGAACTAAAGCTGGGTGGCGGATAGTGTCCTAGTGTTTTGATACTGATGCCATGCCTTTGCACAAATTGCCAGCCCGGCTCCACAGTTAGGCACAACACTGGGCTGGGAGAGGAGCGGGAGATTCTTGGCCTGACTCAGTGTGCCGTTTCTTATCTAGCGCTGACCTCACCTACCATAGAACAAGGGGTAGGAAGTGTGTGGGTCTTGGAAAGTTCAGAGTGTCCTGGGCTCAGGATGGCTGCTCCTAGGTTTTGGATATCCACAGAACTAGTCTAAAAAGTTGTATATTCTCTACTAGTCAATACAAGAAATTCATCGAGTATTTATTTTGTTATCTCTATTTTTGCTTTCTAAGAGCACACAACGTAATAGGAGAAACAGACATTTATAAATAACTCTGAAGCGAGGCAGACAGATAAGTGCTAGGCTAGATATACTGGATGTACAAATGTTTATCCTTGAGAGACTATTTCAGACTAGAGGGTCTTAGAAGGGTTTTCCAGGAACGTGAGGTTAGAAGTCAGCTTCAAAGAATAACATGTCTTCAATAGGAGGCTATAAGTGAAGGGAAGGGAGGCTGAAGGGATGAAGGACAGTAGGTGGAGGGAGTAGCATGAGTCAGCTTGAGAAGTGGGGAGAGTGTGGGGAACCATGGAAGGGTGTGGGTAGTTGTTGGGAAAGAGAAAGCTGGAAAAGGAGGTTGGAGTCTAATTATGGAAGAATTTGAAGGCCAGGCTTAGGAGTTCGGACTTTATTCAGTGAGGATCCATTGAAAGAGGGAATGCTGTGATGTGGCAGGTTTGTGTTTCAGGAAGATCACTAGGCCATCAGGGTGGAGGATGGATTCATACTGGGTGATGGATGGTGATGGTTCCAGAAGGATGTCTGAGCAAAAGCCTAGGTGGAATGTTTGGGGCATCTGAACTTAGATAGGATAGAAATGACAGAAGGGAAGGGAAGGATTTGAGAGATACCATGATGTGCTTGTTTAAAGGTTTTTATAGTCCAGACGTGGGTCCCTTTAGAGTTGATTATATACAAGCATGGCCACTATTCTTTTGGGGATTCTTTCAAGAGATATTTCCCTGCTCAGAAAATTATAGTGGCTCTCTATTGCCTATTAGATCAAATTCAGGCTTTCAAGACTGACATTCAAAGTCATCTATTAACTGGATTCTTCCCCACTCCTATCAATTGCAAATTTAACACTGTTAACACTATAGTTCTGTTTTGGCCAAAATAATCTGCTCATGGTCTCTGGTCCTAACTAGGTTCCTGAACCCTGAAGCTCTTCCCTCCTCTCAGCTGAGGCAATCTGACAACTCTGCCCCCCCAACACACACACACACACACACACACACACACACACACACACACACAGACTTAAAGGTTCAGTTCCACTCAGCTCCCGTGGCTTATGACCTACCCCATACATGATTTAGTTCCAGGTCCTCTATGTTTCATCCTGCTGGGTCTCTCTGGGCCTCACACCGCTCTACCCTAAACTATGATATAACTATTTTTATAGCTCATCCAGGCCCACAGGTGGGGGAGGCAGAGAGGAAAGAAAGTAGATGAGGCTTGGCCACACACCTCTCTCCCTACCGCACTGTTTGACCAGATCCATATATGAACTTAGGGTTCCTGGGTGGCACAAACACTTCATGTTTGACAACTAATCAAAAGGTTAGCAGTAAGAAAACCAAAGACACAGGAAAATATTAGCCCAAAGGACTAAATGACCACAGGAACCACAGTCTCCACCAGCTGGAGCCCAGAAGTAGATGGTGCCACCACTGACTGCCCTGACTGGGATCACAATACAAAGTCCCAGACAGAGTGAGAGAAAAATGTAGAACAAAATTCAAATTCACAAAAAAAGGCCAGGCTTACTGTTCTGACGGAGACTGGAGGAACCCACAAGACTATGGCCCCTGGACACCCTGCTAACTCAGAACTGAAGTCACTCCCGAAGCCCACTTTTCAGACAAAGATTAGACAGGCCTATAAAACAGACAATAACACATGAGAGGAACACACTTCTTAGTTCAATCGAAAGGGCAACTCGTGCCCAAAGTAAGATGAGAAGACAGGAAGGGACAGGAAAACTGGGCAAATTAACACGAGGAACCCAGGGTAGAAAGGGGGAGAGTGCTGTCACATTGCGGGGGTTACAACCAATGTCATGAAACAATATTGTACAAATTTTTGAATGAGAAATTAATTTGCACTGTAAACTTTCACCTAAAACACAATAAAATTTTTAAAAAGTTGGCAGTTCAAACCCACCCAGTGGCACTCTGGTAGAAAGGCCTGGCGATCTGCTTCCATAATGTTAGCCAAGATAATGATAGCCAAGAAAATCCTATGGAGTAGTACTGCTCTGTAACACGTGGGGTCACCACAAGTCAGAGCTGACTTGACAGCAAGGGACATATGCCATTACTGGAGATTTAATTTGAGATTGTATGCACTACTACAAATGGGCTTTAAATGCATTGACCTAAACCAACCTCTTTTTGATGCAAAAATGGAGTACAGGCTCGGAAAGATTTGTTCTTTCTATTTGCTTCCTAGTCAGGTGCCTACAAGGGCACAGGGGCAGGGGCTTAAGCCATGAGGGTGTAGGAACCTTGTTCCAGGGCCTTGGAATTTCCACTCAGTCTGTTTCTGGGTACAGCAGTTGTTCAGTGCCACTTATTTTGAGAAACTCATAATCCTTGAGTCAGAAGGTGGTGGCTTTGTGAATCTATATTGGGCAGGAGGTGGTGAAGTAACCGGGGAGGGCCATGATAGGGGTGTGGTATGTGGTGGAATTAGGGATGGGGGCTTGGACAGCCTTCCTTCAGGTCTGGGACAGGAAAGCAACCTTCACTGCTGCAACCAGGTACCCAGTTTCTTCTGCATAGACCCCGTGAGGTATTCTTTGTTTTCGGAAGTCATATTCTACTTTCCCAAAGCACCTCCTCCTCACAAGATTTATTTTTAGCCAATTTTAGCTGCCACCAAACCCTGCTCCACCCTCTATAAAGCTTTAAAGAAACTATGGATTAAAGTGCAACCAGGCATCAGGCCCAGAAGCTGTCAGCGTTTACCTTATCAGAGGGAAACACCTAGAACTCCCATATTCTCTTCTCTCCCGATATCCCTACAGGGAAAGGATGCTTTCCCAGGCTTGGCTAAAAGGAAGTGTGGTTACATGTAGAGAGGAGTATTGACGTCTTACAGAATTCCCTCTTGTCACTGATTACCAGTGGTGGAGCTGCCCCAACCCAATTGCGCCTAGTAGACAAGCTCTGCTTTACTTCATTTCTCCCCTATTCTGTGTCCTCTGTTCCTTCTAGTCCTAGGCACACACCATGTTCATTCATTCAGTGAGAGCTGGGCACAGGCCAACTAGACAGGTTTCCAAGTGCCAACCTAAAAGGTTGCTAAAACATTACTGGACTCTAAAACATAAATGAACGTAATGAAATGAAGAAGAGTATGTTTACATCTCTCAAGAAAAGCACTCAATTCAGTTCATTCATTTATTCACTAAATAAATGTTTATTTGCACCTACTCCATTCATTCATTCAACATATTGATTTTTTTTTGTCAGTATTTATTTAGCACCTTAATTATGTGCCAGGCACTGGTCTAAGCACTGGGATACAGTAACAAGAAAAACAGAAAAGTGTTTGCCATGGTGGAATTCACATCCTAATGGGGAGACAGACAATATACAAGGATCGTAGGTCAAGTTCCTCACAAGCAGACACTGAGATGATTTTTGTGTGGTGATCTATTAACGAAGTGGAAACTACAGGGGATAAGGTCAGTAAAGAGATATGGAACCTTGTGGAATTGAAAAAGTCAAATCCTTGGCTTCTAACAATGGGAGTTAAGATACAAAATATATTTGTGCAACAAAGATTCATTAAGACTTCACAGATAAATAGAGAGACTCAGCCTATGGGAAAAAAATCAACTTGAGGTTATTATCTCCCCACTCAAGGCTGTTGTTTCAGATGACCTCAGAGTTGTTGTTGTTGTTAGGTGCTGTAGAGTTGGTTCTGACTCATAGCGACCCTATGTACAACAGAGTGAAACACTGCCCGGTCTTGAGAGAATTGTGTTGGCAGAGAAATCATGATCCTGGCCTAAAAAAAAACCCTGTAATATAAAATATCTCTCAAGCCTCCAAACTTGCACTACCTGAAGGCAGGTTGTGAATGCTTTATAGTCCGAAAGATGGCCTGTTCATCAGTCCTCAATTCAGATAAGCCCATGGAGGAAAATGGACAAGGAAGAATCTTCCAAAGGTGGAGCCAGGTGCCAGGGAGAACAATGGGCAAGGAAATTACTCCCAGAGACAAGAATTAAGGTCTACTCAGGGAACTTCCTTTCACAATAGGGCAGGTGGTCCTTACGGTATCTGTCCAGCAAAATTTCATCTCTGCTATGGGCATGTGAGGAATCCTGGGGTGGCACAAATGGTTAAGCACTCTACTATTGAAAGATTCGCAGTTCAAACCCACCAGAGGCACCTCAGAAGACAGACCTGGTGACCTGCATCCAAAAGGTCACAGCCTTGAAAACTCTATGGAGCAGTTCTACTCTGCACCCATGGAGTGGCCATGGATAGGAATTGGCTCAATGGCAGCAAACAACAATAATATGGACGAGTGACTGTTATGTAGCTCCCATTCTTCCTTTTTTGAAAGGGAATTTTATTGTGGTCATCTGGTTCCTGCCTACCATTGAGTGGTGGTTGGTGGAGGGCAGAGACTTGTCTTTGAGTTCATAGATTTCTGGACCGCAAGGAGATACATCCAGAGCTCCTGGAAAGAACAGCACATCACCCGAGATCCTGGACTTTGAGCTGGATATAGTGACTGGGTGGGATTTTGTATTTTCTTTGGGGGGAATGGGGCTGAGATGAGTGTGTTCGAAGTGTGGGAAGAAGAATGTGCGCTGATATTTGGTGACTAGAAGAGTGTGGTTGAGATGGCTAGCTCTTCACCAAACATTCATATTATTTGGAATTGATGTTGGGAGAGACTAGATATCCCAACAATTCTTGTGTCCAGGTAACTAGCTATCAGCAACGGAATATGAATGGAAGTAATGTGTGTCACTGCCAGGCTGGGACTTTTAAGAAGCTGGTAAGGATTACACATACTTTTCTCCTGTTTGTGTCTGTATGCTGAGAACACTGACTTTCTAGGGAATAGTGCAGTCACAAGATGGCCCCTAAACATAACACAAAGGAATGCTGCAACCTGCCAATCAGGAACATGTACAATTGGATAATTACATGATCAAGAAATAAACTATTGGGAGCAGAGCTAACATGGCACTATAGACAGAAGCACCACGTGGTCCCTTCACAGTAAAGATCTGAAAAACTAAGAAAAACAGAGACAAACGTCAGTCCTGGAACCCTAAGCATCAAATGAAGAGATAAAGAAACCAGCCAAGCACCAAATGGGATAAGAAACTGAAAAAAAACAGAGAGAGACAAGAGATACGTGTGGAGGTCCCCTGTCAGCTAACGCAGCATGGATTCACCATCTTGGATTCCTGTTGGAGGTTGGCAGAAAGGGAGTATGGAAAAGCAGCTTCACAGAGCTCCCAGCAGGAGAAAGAGCACCCAGTAACCAGCAATATATGCTTTCCCATCTCCTATCCTTCTCCCCCGTGCTCTACCTCCTCTGATTCATAGCTGGCTGTGGTGGCTTGGCTAGACCGGAAGTGCAGGGTCCGTGCCACTTGGATTCTTCCTGCCCACACTGGAGTTCAGTGGACAGGGAGTATGGGAAAGGAGCGTCACAGAGCTCCCAGCAGGAGACAGAACAACCAGTAACCAGCATTATACGCTTTCCCACCCCCAACCCTCTTCCCCCTGCTCAGCATCCTCTGCTTTCTGTCGGCTGCAGTCTCTTGGCCGGGAGACACCGGCTTCAGCCCAGTGCTGCTTGGATTCACCCCACCCACAATGGCCAGCTCCCTGAGTGATGTTTGTTGCTGGTGTTGATTTTTCCACTTCATTTGGTTTCTTCCTTGTCTCTTACCACCTCTCACTCCCTTCTCTTGAACCCCTGGCTCCACATGCTGTCTTTGCTTCTTGAAAGGCTGTGAAGCACTGCTTGACTGGGGAACTGCTTCCTTGGCCCACGCTGCCACGTTGGTGGGATCCCTGGGCCTTTTGTTTTTGTTTTGTTCTAGTTTGTTTTGTTTGTTTGTTCTCTTTTTCATTTCACAACTTGGGACCCCTTCTAGCTAGGCTGTGCTGTGAGGCTTAGGAGCCTCTTTCCTGATCTGCACTGCCAACCAGTGGGATCCCTGGGGGCATTTCCCTTTTATCTTTCTTCATTTCTCAGTTTCTTGATCTTTATACGTACCTTCTTTTCCTGTAACCTGAATACCAGGCGTGTGTGACATCTCTATCCCTTCTAGCCAGGCTGTACTTCTCAGCCTGGGAGCCACTTCCCCAGCCTTCACAGTCACACCGGTGGGATCCCTGGGGGCTTTTCTTTTCTTTTTTCTTTTTCTAATTTTTGTTTATTTTTTCATTTTCCCTTTTTACTTTTTGTTTTTCTCCATTTCTGGGTTTCTCACCTCTCCACTCCAACGACAAGCTCCCTTAGCCCGTTTTTTTTATTTGTTTGTTTTTTGCTCCAGTTTCTCTCTCCTCTCTCTCTTCTTTCCAATACTCATCTTAGCTCCACACTTCACAATCTCCCCCCTCTTTCCTGCCTACCTACACAGTGCACTGAACATCACACGCCTGAGCAGCACAGACATGGCCTACCAGAGCCTTCCCTGCACTGATTCCTGCCCTGCCCTGTTGGCCCTAGTACATGCCACAAACAACCCATCCCAGCAACTTCCCTTCAGTTGGATCTGCCCTGCTGCACAATAACTGAGCAAATGGCCCTGCCCACTGAACAAAGAGGTGAAAAGTATCATGCCCACAGATGAGCAAGCAACAAAGAATGCACAGCCTGCCTGCTCAGACGTACAAAAATAAAACAAAAAAGCAGGATGAAACAAAAAATCTACACTCAATAAATGAAGAAAATAACTACTGAATGTCCCAAAGACAGCATACAATATCAAAACATATTTAAAAAAAAAAAAAAAGGACAGGATGCTTCCAGTATGTATCCAAAATAAAACACAAGATGATTTCCTAGTAGAAGAAAAGGCACTAGAACTGCTTGATAGGGAATTCAAATCTCTAATACTCAGGGCTATCCAGAGTTAAAGCAAAAAGCAGACAAAAATGAGGAAAAAATAGACAAATTCAGGGAAAAGGTAGATGAATTCATGGAAAATAGAGACAAAAAATGGAAGAATTCAGGAAAATAGTACAGGAAAAAATACCAAAATAAATTCATAACTATAAATCATACAAAAACAACAAATATAAATCCAAAAGATAAACAAAAAGATTTTCAGAAATGGACAGTGTCACAGAAGGCTGAGGAGCAGGTTTGAAAAGATGGAAGACAGGGTCAGTGAAATTGAAGACAAATATTTGGATACAACGTTGTGGAAAAATCAGGGGGAAAAAAAAGAAGAAAAATGAAGAAACCCTGAGAATTACATGGGATACAATCAAAAGCAAAAATTTGTGAGTGATCAGAGTTCCAGAAGAGGGAGAAAACACAGAGAGGATCAATGACAAATTGCTGAGCGAAAACTTCCCTAATATCATGAGAGATGACAAGGTGACCATCCAAGAAGCTCAATGAACCTCATATAGTATAGATCTCAAAAAAAAAAATCACCAAGGCATGTTATAATCACACTCACTAAAACCAAAGACAAACAAAGAATCCTGAGAGCAGCTCAAGAAAAACGAAAAGTTACATACAGAGGAGAAACAATAAGACTAGATTCCGATTATTAGACAGACACCATGCAGGCAGGAAGGCAAGGGTATGTCATATATAAAACCTTGAAAGAAAAAAATTTCCAGCCAAGAATAATATATCCTGCAAAACTCTTATTCAAATATGATAGCAAAATTAGGATGTTTCCAGCTAAACAGAAATTAAGGGAATATGTAAAAACAAAACCAAATTTACAAGAATTATTAAAGAAAAAACAACATCAGACAACAGGCTAAATCTAGGACAGAAGATCATACCAGCAAGATACAAGGTAGGAAATGAACTCTCAAGGACTATCCAAAACCAAAAGAATTACAACAGGGAACCAGAGAGGTTAATCTATAAATGACAACAGCATCAGAACACTAAAAGAAGGAATAAACAGTGTAGGTATAGAACTTTCTAATGGAGAGGAAGGAAAGGTGATACCAAGTAATAATAGACTGGTTCAAACCTAGGAAGATAAGGTAAATTTCAAGGTAACCACAAAGAAAGTTAACTAACCTACTCATCAAAATAAAGAAGAAAAGAATAAAGTCTCAGTAAAAACAAAATCTACAAAAACAAAAGAAGTGAAAACAAAATCCACAAACAAAAGGAATTCAGCCCAAGAGAGTAAGAGGAACAAAGAAAACGTCAGCACAAAAAAAAATAGCACTACTAAATGACAGCAATAAACTCACACCTATCAATAATTACACTGAATGTAAATGGCCTAAATGCACCCATAAAGAGATAGAGAGTGACAGAATGGATTAAAAAAATAGGATCCATCAATATGCTTTCTACAAGAGACACATCTTAGAAACAAAGATGTAAATTTATTAAAAATCAAAGAATGGAAAAAAATATATCAAGCAAACAGCTACCAAAAAAGAGCAGGAGTGGCAATACTAATCTCAGCTAAAATAGACTTTAAAACAAAATCCACCATAAAAGACAAAGGACACTATATAATGATTAAGGGGAGAATTCTTCATGAAGCCATAACCATAATAAACATCTACACACCCAATGACAGGGCTCCAAAATACATAAAACAAACTCTAATGGCACTGAAAAGAGAAATTGACAGTTCCACAATAATAGTAGGAGACTTCAACACACCACTCTTGGCAAACGACAGAACATCTAGAAAGAAGCTCAACAAAGACACAGAAGAGCTAAAGGGCACAGTAAGCCAACTTAACCTCATAAACGTATATAGAACACTCCACCCAACAGCTACAAATTTTCTAGCGCACATGGAATCTTCTCCAGAATAGACCACATCTTAGGTCACAGAGCAACCCTCAACAAAATCCAAAACATTGATATAATACAAAGTATCTTCTCTGATGGCAACACCATCAAGGTAGAAATTAATAACAGGAAGACCAAGGAAAAAAAATCACTTACATGGAAACTGAATAACACCCAGCTTACAATCACTGGGTAATAGAAGAAATCAGAGATGGAATCAAGAAATTCCTAGAATCAAACAAGAATGAAAATACATCATACCAAAACCTTTGGGATGCAGCAAAGGCAGCACTCAGAGGTCAATTTATAGCAATAGATGCACACATCAAAAAAGAAGAAAGGGACAAAATCAAAACATTAGCTCCACAACTTGAGCAAATAGAAAGAGAACAGCAAAAGAAGCCCACAGCCACCAGAAGAAAGGAAATAATAAAGATCAGAGCAGAAATAAATGAAATAGATAATAGAAAAACAATAGAAAGAACCAACAAAACCAAAAGTTGGTTCTCTGAAAGGATCAACAAAATTGACAAATCACTGGCCACCTTGACAAACGAAAAACAGGAGAAGACGCAAATAACCCAAATAAAAAATGAAATTGGGGACATTACAAGAGACCCAACTAAAATAAAAAGGATTATAACAGAGTATTATGAAAAGCTATTTGAAATTTGAAAACCTAGAGGAAATGGACAGATTTCTAGAAAAACACTACCTACTCAAACTAACAGAAAATGATGCTGAAAATCTGAACAGAGCCATAACAAGAGAAGGGATTGAAAAGATAATATAGAAAAAAAAACTAACAACAACAACAAAAAAAGGCCCGGCCAAGATGGCTTCACTGGAGAATTCTACAAACCATTCAGAGAACAGCTTACACCAGTACTACTCAAACTATTACAGAACATAGAAAAGGAAGTGGCACTTCCAAATTCATTCTATGAAGCCAGCATAACCCTGATACCAAAAACCAGGCAAAGATACCACAAAAAAAGAAAATTATAGACCAATATCTCTCATGAATATAGATGCAAAAATTCTGAACAAAATTCTAGCCAATAGAATTCACCATCATATCAAAAAAAATAATACACCACGACCAAATAGGATTCATACCAGATACGCAAGGATGGTTCAACATTAGAAAATCAATCAACGTAATCCACCACATAAATAAAAGGAAAGAAAAGAATCACATGATCATCTCAATTGACACAGAAAAGGCATTTGACAAAGTCCAACACCCATTTCTGATAAAAACTCTCAATAAAATAGGTATAGAAGGGAAATTCCTCAACATAATAAAGGACATCTATGCAAAGCCAACGGCCAACATCATTCTTAATGGAGAGAGGCTGAAAACATTCCCCTTGAGAACAGAAACAAGACAAGGATGCCCTTTATCACCACTCCTATTTAACATTGTGCTGGAAGTCCTAGCTAGAGCAATAAGGCAAGAAAAAGAAATAAAGGACATCCAAACTGGTAATGAAGAAGTTAAACTGGCCCTGTTTGCAGATGATATGATACTGTACATAGAAAACCCTAAAGACTTCATGAGAAAACTACTGGAACTAATAGAAAGATTCAGCAAAGGAGCAGGATACAAGATAAATATACAAAAATCAGTTGGATTCAAATTGAAGAGAACAATGAAAAGGAAATCAGGAAAACAATACCGTTTATAATATCCCCTAAAAAAATAAAATACTTAAGAATAAATCTAACCAGGGATGTAAAAGACCTATACAAAGAAAACTACAAAACACTATTGCAAGAAACCAAAAGAGATCTACATAAATGGAAAAGCATACCATGCTCACAGATAGGTAGGCTTAACATTGTGAAAATGACAATTCTACCCAAAGCAATTTACAAATACAATGCAATCCCAACCCAGTTACCAACAACATTCTTCAAGGAAATGGAAATAATCACTAACTTTATATGGAAAGGGAAGAAGCCCTGGATAAATAAAGCACTGTTGATGAAGAAGAATAAAGTAGCAGGACTCACACTACCTGACCTCAGAACCTACTATATAGCTACAATAGTCAAAACAGCCTGGTACTTGTACAATGACAGATACATTGACAAATGGAACAGAATTGAGAACCCAGATGTAAATCCATCCACCTAAGGTCACCTGATCTTCAACAAGGGCCCAAAGTCCATCAAATGGGCAAAAGACAGTCTTTTTAACACATGGTGCTGGCAAAACTGGATGTCCATCTGCAAAGAAATGAAACAGGACCCATACCTCATATCATATACAAAAACTAATTCAAAATGGATCAAAGACCTAAATATAAAGCCAAAAACTATAAAGTTCATAGAAGAAAAAATAAGATCAATGCTAGAGGCCCTAATATATGGCATTAACAGAATACAAACCATAACCAACATCACACAAACTCCAGAAGATAAGCTAGATAACTGGGATCTTCTAAAAACTAAACACTTATGCTCATCAGAAGACTTCACCAAAAGAGTGAAAAGAGAACCTACAGACTGGGAAAAAATTTTGGCTATGACAAATCCAACAAAGTTCTAATCTCTAAAATCTACAAGAAAATCTGACACCTCTACAATAAAAAGACATATAATCCAATTAAAAAATGGACAAAAGAACAGATACTTCACCAAAGAAGACATTCAAACGGCCAATAGACACATGAGGAAATGCTCACGATCTCTCGCTACTAGAGAAATGCAAATCAAAACCACAATGAGATACCATCTCACCCCAGCATTACTGGCATGAATCCAAAAAAAACAAAAACAAAAAAAAAAAACCAGGCAATAACAAATGCTGGAGAGGCTGGAGGGAGATCGGAACTCTTATACACTGGTGGGAATGCAAAATGATATAACCATTTTGGAAAATGATATGGTGCTTCCTTAGAAAGCTGGAAATAGAAATACCATATGATCCATCAATCCCATTCCTAAAAATATATCCTAGAGAAATAAGAGCCATCAAACAAATAGACATGTGCACATTCATGTTCATTGCAGCACTGTTCACAAGAGAAAAAGATGGAAACGACCTAGATGCCAATCAATGGGTGAATGGATAAACAAACTATGTTACATACACACAATGGAGTATTACACAAAGATAAAGAACAATGATGAATCTGGAAAGCATTTCATACTATGGATGAATCTGGAGGCATTATGCTGAGTGAAATAAATAAATCACAAAAGGACAAATATTGTATGAGACCATTACTATAAAAATTCTTGAAAAGGTTTACACACAAAAGGAAACAATCTTTGATGGTTATGAGGGAGGAGAGGGGTGGGGATGGAAAAACACCAAACAGACAATAGTGGTAACTTTGGTGAAGGGTAAAACAGTACACAGTACTGGGGAAGCCAGCACAACTTGTCCAAGGCAAGGTCATGGAAGCTCCATAGACACATTCAAACTCCCCAAGGGACCATATTGCTGGGTTGAGGGCTGTGGGGACCATGGCCTCAGGGAACATCTAGTTCAATTGGCATAATAGTTTATCAAGAAAATGTTCTGCTTTCTACTTTAGTGAGCAGCATCTGGGATCTTAAAAACCTGTGAGTGGCCATCTAAGATACTCCACTGGTCTCACCCCTGTGGGATCAAGGGAGACTGAAGAAAACCTAAAAGGGAAAGATTAGCCAAAGTACTAATGGACCACATCTACCAAGTCCTGCACCAGACTGCGTCCACTACAACTAGATGGTGCCTGGCTACCACCACTGACTGCTCTGACAGGGATCACAATAGAGGGTCTCAGACAGAGCTGTAGAAAAATGTAGAACAAAATTTTAACTCACAAAAAAAGACCAGACTTACTGGTCTGACAGAGACTGGAGAAACCCTAACAGTATGGCCCCCAGACACCCTTTCAGCTCAGTAATGAAGTCACTCTGGAGATTCACCCTTCAGCCAAAGATTAGACAGGCCTATAAAACAAAACAAGACTAAGGGGTACCACAGCCCAGGGAGAAGGACTAGAAGACAGGAGGGAACAAGAAAGCTTGTAATAGGGTACCCAAGTTCGAGAAGGGAGAGTGTTGACATGTCGCGAGGTTGTTAACCAATGTCATAAAACAATATGTGTACTAACTGTTTAATGAGAACTACTTTGTTCTGTAAAACTTCATAAGTAGTACAATAAAAAAAAAGAAAGAAAGCTTTATAGTGTTTAATCACTGATTTGTTGTGGTTGTTGTTATAGAAACTAGCTTTACCATAATGCCAGAAAAAATGTCATGGCTTTTATTTAACACGCACTAAACCCAGAGGACCCAGAACAGAACCAGGCATATATTAAGCTCATAAGTGATGTTACTGACAGAAACACGGTGGACAGAGAAGGCAAATTCATATCCAGATAAATATCTATTCTGATGAGAACCAAATTGCTGCTGTGTCAATGATAAAGGGATCTAATGTAATTAGCCTGTCAAGCAGGTGGTAGACTGGCACCATATTGAGGTTCAGAGTTAGTCACTGGTGCAGGTAATTTGGATACTCAGCAATGGTGGTGGCCAGATCAGCCTCAGTGAAGGAAATTCTGTGTTGTTGAGCCCATCTATAATCTTAACCCTGTCACCATGATCATATTCATAAATTCATTAAGCAAATACTGGAGTGAATGGGAAACAGGTTAACTAACATTCATAGGGCAACATCTCTTGCACACTGTTTGAGTCTACTTCACTGTGGCCATCTTTGGGAGAACATTCTCATGGAACAAATATATTTTCACATCCTGGATCCATTATGACTGGTCCATTTACGTGCTTCTTTCCCAAAATTCCTTGTCACAAATTTCCCAATCTTACTCCTTTCAAGTCTCTGTTTGTCCAAATCATTAGCCATTGTCCATGAATTGGCAGAGATACAGATACCAGGTCATTTCTCCTTCCAGACAAAGTGAACCATGACAAGTACCACTCAAAGCTCTGCACAATGGAAGGATTTCCTTTCTCTACATTCCTTCATTGCTACCCCTTAACAAAGCTGTAACATTGCAGCAGTCCACTTACTGCTAGTGCCAACATATTGTGCAGTTCCATCTGTAAACCAGGATCTATTAGTTCTGAAAGATCATAGCCTTGAAAACTCTATGGAGAAGTTCTACTGTGCACACATGGGGCCACCATGAGTTGGGAGATGTGAGATGCTGGAATTGATATGGGCTCCCTGGCTTCATAGGAGATGATGGTGTCCTTGAGTGGAAGAAGCAAAGTAGTGGCACTTAGCCACCAGAGGCAGGGTGGCCATGGTTACCATAAAGGGCATCAGGACCAGAGTGGTGATCAGCAAAATCTGACCCACAGGAACTATTAGAAGTGTTGAGCTGATTATGGGTCCCTAGGAGCAACATAGAGGGGCAGCTCAATAAGTTCCTTCTTGATCTGTATGACCAAGGAGACTGTAGGTCTGGCAAATATAAGCCTGACTTGAATCACCACAATAGAGAATCCAGACTGGGGTCAACTCATAGACCTCAGAGCCCCTTGAATGGAAGGTTGAAAACCTTCGAGAAAGAACCCTGAGATATTGCCACAAGTGTGTACTATAACTCTTCTTTCTAACCTTCCCCAAGAGGATTTTCCTACAGCCCTTTCACAGGCAATTGCACTGAGAAAAGGGAAATACTCAGATCTTTTAGAGATTATTTAACACTTACCAGTTGCTGTCGAGTCAATTTCGACTCATGATGACTCAATAGTGTCAGGGTAGAACTGTATTCCATAGGGTTTTCAATGGTTAACTTTTTGGCAGTAGACTGCCAGGCCTTTCTTCCAAGGCACCTCTGGGTGGACTCAAACTGCCAACCTTTCGGTTAGCAGCCCAGCATGTTAATCATTTGCACCACCCAGGGACTCCTATTTAACACCAGCTGTGAACTAAATCTTGAGGATCCAAAACACCATTCTAGCCCACCAGTCAGAGTGGGAGCCTTTATGTGTGTGTTTGTGGGAGGGGGTAGTGTTCAAGTCATAGAGACCTTTCTTTTTAGCTCAAGGGTGTCATTGTAGGTAGCTTTCTCTCAGGCTTTCTGCCTGACCAAGATACAAGGATTAAATGGCAAACTACAAGGTGGGGAAATAGATGGAATTTAGGGCTAAGTCCATATCCCAGTAGGTCCACAAACACATCCTGTAGTTATTTCCCAAGTTCCTGAGTATACACCGGGAATAAAGATACTCAGAAATTGTAACAAAATCCTCACATTTCCCCAGACCTGTAGAATGAGAACCATCACAACAGGAACACAGTGGAATCCTTGGGTTTCTCTATCCTTACCAAAATGGTGAACCAAAGCAAATGCCCCATTTATGTTGGAATTACAGAGATTAGTACCACTATCAAAGCCTTGAAAGAGGCAAAAAGGATAATTCTCACTATAGCCTCTTTTACTTTATTTGTTTGGCTTATGCAGAAGGCAGGTCTTGGAGTATGGTAGTAAATTATCATAAACTGAATCAGGTGGAGGCCACATTTGAAACTGCTATTCCAAATACTATCTTTGTAACAGAGTAAATCAACACTACTCTGGCACCTACCATGCAACTGTTTATCTGACATACGATTTTATTTTTATCCCAAAAGAAAAAGTTCTCCATAAACAAGTTGCTTTCACCTGGAAAAGAGAGCTTTCTCCAACCTCCCATAGAATTCCATCTGTTCTCGAGTCATGTCATATTTTTGTCCAAAAAGCATGTATTTCTCAATATTGTGGTAAAGGGAGTGTCTTTGGGCCCTCTCAGGGGACAAAGTTAGAGGCTAGATGAGTGAAGTTATGCATAATAAATTCACTCCAACATTCTTATCTCTCTAAATCTTCGCACTTCTCCCTTTACACTGTACCAGAGAATGTCTGTTGTTGCTGATAAATCAGCTGTAGTTCCTTTATAGCTAATCTGTCTCCTCCATAACTTTTAGGGTTTAACATCATTCAAAAATGGTGGCAGGGGTTCAATAACATTTTTTTTTAATTTATTGTACTTTATATGAAGGTTTACAGAGCAAACTAGTTTCTCATTAAACAATTAATACACATATTGTTTTGTGACACTGGCTGCCAACCCCACAACATGTCAACACTCTCCCCTGCCCAACCTTGGGTTCCCCATTAGCACTTTCCTGTCCCCTCCTGCCTTCTCATCCTTGCCCCTGGGCTGGTGTGCTCATTCAGTCTCATTTTGTTTTATGGGTCTGTCTAATCTTTGGCTGAAGGGTGAACCTCAGGAGTGACTTCATTACTGAGCTAAAAGGGTGTCCAGGGGCCATGCTCTTAGGATTTCTCCAGTCTCTGTCAGACCAGTAAGTCTGGTCTCTTTTTTGGTGAGTTAGAACTTTGTTCTACATTTTTCTCCAGCTCTGTCTGAGACGCTCTATTGTGATCCCTGTCAGAGAAGTCAGTGATGGTAGCTAGATACCATCTAGTTGTGCTGGATTTAGTCTGGTGGAGGCTGTGGTCCTTGTGGTACATTAGTCTTTTGGACTAGTCTTTCTCTTCTTCATTATCCCTTGCTCCAGGTGGGCTGGGACCAGTAGAGTATCTTAGATGGCCGCTCACAATA
Organism: Dugong dugon; assembly: GCA_030035585.1. NCBI lineage: Eukaryota > Metazoa > Chordata > Mammalia > Sirenia > Dugongidae > Dugong > Dugong dugon. The sequence continues at coordinate 163,863,293 of CM057462.1, forward strand.
TTTTAATACCCCAGATGCTACTCACCAAAGTAGAATGTAGAACATTTTCTTTATAAAGTATGTAATGCCAATTGAGCTAGATGTTCCTCGAGACCATGGTCCCCACAGCCCTCAGTCCCTCAGGGAATTTGGATGTGTCTATGGCGCTTCTATGACCTTGCCTTGGACAAGTTGTGCTGGCTTCCACAGTATTGTGTACTATCTTACCCTTCACCAGCGTCACCACTTATCTATTGTCTATTTAGTGTTTTTCCATCACACCCCTCTCCTCCCTCATAACCATCAAAGACTGTTTCTTTTTGTGTGTAAACCTTTTCATGAGTTTTTATAGTAGTGGTCTCATACAATATTTGTCCTTTTGTGATTGACTTATTTCACTCAGCATAATGCCCTCCAGATTCATTCATGTTGTGAGATTCTTTGCAGATTCATCATTGTTCATTATTGTTGGGTAGTATTCCATTGTGTGCATATACCATAGTTTGTTTATCCGTTCATCTGTTGGTGGGCATCTAGGTTGTTTCCATCTTTTTGCTATTGTGAACAACGCTGCAACGAACATGAGTGTGCTTATGTCTATTCGTGTAATCGCTCTTATTTCTCTAGGATATATTCCTAGGAGTGGGATTGCTGGATCATATGATATTTCTATTTCCAGCTTTCTAAGGAAGCACCATATCATTTTCCAAAATGGTTGTACCATTTTGCATTCCCAACAGCAGTGCAAAAGAGTTCCAATCTCCTTGCAGGCTCTCCAACATTTGTTATTTCCAGTGTTTTTGATTTGTGCAAATAATGCCGAGGTGAAGTGGTATCTCACCGTGGTTTTGATTTGCATTTCTCTAATGGCTAGTGATCTAATGGCATTTCCTCCTGTGTCTATTGGCCGCTTGAATGTCTTCTTTGGGTAAATATCTTTTCATATCCTTTGCGAATTTTTACATTGGATTATATGTCTTTTTGTTGTAGAGGTGTTGGATTTTATTGCAGATTTTAGAGATTAGAAATTTGTTGGATTTGTCATAGCCAAAATTTTTTTCCCAGTCTGCAGGTTCTCTTTTCACTCTTTTGGTGAAGTCTTTTGCTGAGCATAAGCATTTAATCTTTAGAAGATCCCAGTTATCTAGCTTATCTTCTGGTGTTTCTGTGTTGTTAGTTGTGTTTCGTATCCTACTTATGCGATATATTAGGGCCTCTAGCATTGACCCTATTTTTTCTTTTATGATCATTATAGTTTTTGGTTTTATATTTAGGCATTCTTAATCTTTTGCAGTTTATAATCTGGCATTTGGAAATTTATCAGATTTAACACTTGATCAGTTCTTTTAAGTTGAATACTCATGTCTTCACTTCTAGAAATATCTCTATCAATCTATCTTCAATTATTGCCCCTTTATTTGCTCCTGAAATTCTTATTAGACTTTATTGGAGTGCCTCCATGTCTTTTCATTTCCCTTTCAGAATTTCTATCTTTTTATTCACGCTGCTGAAATTCCAAGAAATTTCATCTGTTCTATTTCCCAATACAATAATTCTCTCTTCAGCTCTGTTTAATCTATCATTTAGGGCATTTTAATTTAATCTTAATGCTATTTTTTCATTTTTAAGGTGTATGCTTGTGTTTTCTTCATATCTATCTGTGCTTGCTGTGTAACATCCTGCTTTTCCTTTGTAGATGCTACTCCCTCCTTTATTCCTTTGAGAATTTTAAACATACATTTAAAAAATTTTTTCTATTGTGGTAAATACATACAGGTAGTCCCTGACTTATGACATATTCGAGTTATGATGAACCACACTTTTAATCATCCATTTTTTTGTACATATTGTTGTTAGTAGTATGTACTACATACAATGTTGCAGTGCGTAATTTGCTGATGTTATCATTCTCAGATGTTCTTTCACAGATGTTCAATTTTATGATTTACTATTCAAAACACTGCTATATATTTTGTAAACATTGTAGACTGCTGGTCTACAATGAAGTTGATATCAGTGTCAGGAGCCACAACAGATAGAAAGCTGGGCAATGTTCAACTCTAACAACATGTGACACTTGAACTGCACATGCACCTGACAGCTGTTACGACTCCGAATTCATTCTTATGACACTGACACTGACTTCATTTTAGTCCATAAGAAGCATCAGTTGTTAATCTGAAGCTGAATTGTTCAACTTTCTCTAACTGTAACATCTGTGTTTCTTATATCCCCAACAATATGTCTAGAAAAGAAGTCATGCCACTGAAAGTTCTAATCCAAATAAGATGATGAGGAAGACTGTAGACATGAATGTAGATATGAAGATCATTAAGGTCTATGATAATGGGAAGAAAGTCAGTGAAACAGCATGTGAGGAAAGACTGTCTCATTCACCACTTGAACAATCATTAAGGATAAGAATAGGATTTTGGAGGCAGTTAAAGGAGCAATTATCACAAAACTGACAATTTTAAGAAGAGGCAAGGGCCAATCCATGAGACAGAGAAGCCGTTGGTGATGTGGATAGACAACAAAATCCAGAAGAGGATCCTTGAGTTTACTGATGATTCTAATGAAAGTACGCATCCTTTTTGAAGGAGCGGTAAGTAGAAGACTATTGCAAGTACCATATTTTTATGAAAATAATTTGCACCTTCTACATTTGTTTGCCAACCATGCCCTCCCCCTGAGAGGTATTTTTGCAAGTGCACTATGTAAAAAAAAAAAAAAAAAAAAAAAAAAGGCATAGCAGCATTTATGAAAATACCTCATGGGGGGAGGGCATGGTTGGCAAACAAACATAGAAGGTGTGCATTATTTGTGTAAAAGTATGGTACTTTAATGCCAGCAAGGGCTGGTTTCTTTAAGTTTATATGTAATGTTTCCAATCCCCAAAGACAAATGTAGACCAGATTTATAAAGATACTGATAATAAAAGGCAATAATAATGGGGAAAAAAAGAAGTATTCAGTTTATGTCAGAACCAACTTACGAAGGAATCATTGGGGCAGAACCCGGCCATAAATCAGGGTCTACCTGTAAAACAAAAAGTTTGTCTTTTTAACTATTCTTAAATGTACAGTTCAGTGAAAATAATTATATTCTCCATGCTGTGCTACTGTCTTAGGCTGAGTTCTCTAGAGAAGCAAAACCAGTAAAGCACAGAGAGAGAGAGAGAGAGGCAGATTTATATCAAGGAAATGGCTCGTGTGGTTTTTAGAGGCTGTAACATCCGAGTCTGTGGGACAAGAAAGTGGCTTCTCTTGATTCACGTAGCTGCAGAGGCTGGTGAACCCAAGATTGCCAGGCCAAAGAGCAGAGTTGCTGCAGGCCGTGAAGACGGACAAATCTCAATATCTGCAAGCAAGACCACAGGTAAGCTGCTAGCTCAAGTTCCAAGAACCGGACGGAGGTCAGAACAGGAGCCAGCTGCAGGATCTAGAACAAACAAAAGCCCCAGCAAGGAGAGTAGGAAGGACTAGGAGTAGGAGGGAGGAGACATGAAGGCTGAGGGGAAGTGAGCCACCACAGGCCCCACCTGCTAGTACCACTCACAGCAGATCCCATCACGGGGATGATCACATATCAAATCTCAACAGGGAAGTGATTACAACATTGTATGACTGCCAAAACACTGAGAATGATGGCCCAGCCAAGTTGACACACAATCTTAACCATCAGAGCTACCATCACCACTATCTATTTTCAAAACTTTTTTTAATCATTCTACACAGGAACTCAGTATTCTTTCAGCTATAATTTCCATTTTCCCCTCCTCCCAGCCCCTGGTAACTACTAATAAACTTCGGTTTCTATGCATTTGCCTGTTCTAAATACTTTGTATAAGTGGGATCATACAATATTTGCCCTTTTGTGTCTGAATTTATTTCATTCAGCATAATATTTCCAACGTTCATCCATGTCATAGCATGTGTCAGAACTTCATTTCTCTTTATGGCTAAATAGTATTCTATTTTACATATATTAAACGACCCAAGAAGCATCAAAAGAAGGTAGAAGGAATACACAGAGTCATCGTACCAAAAAGAGATGGTCGACGTTCAACCATTTCAGAAGATAGCATATGATCAAGAACCAATGGGCTTGAAGGAAGAAGTCCAAACTGCACTGAAGGCACTGGCAAAAAAAAAAGGCTCCAAATATTGACGAATACCAACTGAGAAGTTTCAACAAACAGATGCAATGCTGGGAGGGCTCACTTGTCTATGCCAAGACATTTGGAAGACAGCTACCTGGCCAACTGACTGGAAGAGATCCATATTTACACCCATTCCAAAGACAAGTGATCCAGCAAAATGTGGAAATTATTGAACAATATCATTAATATCACACACAAGCAAAACTTTGCTGAAGACAATTAAAAAATGGTTGCAGCAGTACATTGACAGGGAACTGCCAGAAATTCAAGCCAGATTTAGAAGAAGACATGGAACAAGGGATATCATTGCTGATGTCAGATGGATCTTGGCTGAAAGCAGAGAATACCAGAAAAATGATTACCTGTGTTTTATTGACTATGCAAAGGCATTTGACTGTGTGGATCATAATAAATTATGGATAACATTTTGAAGAATGGGAATTCCAGAATGCTTAATTATGCTCATGAGGAACCTGTACATAGGCCAAGAGGCAGTCATTTGAACAGAAAAAGGTGATACTTCATGGTTTAAAATCAGGAAAGGTGTGTATCAGGGTTATATCTTTTCACCATACTTATTCAATATGAAAGCTAAGCAAATAATCCAAGAAGTTGGACTACATGAAAAAGAACATGGCATCAGGTTTGGAGGAAGACTCATTAACAACCTGCAATATGCAGATGACACAACCTTGCTTGCTGAAAGTCAAGAGGACTTGTAGTACTTACTGATGAAGATCAAAGACTACAGCCTTCAGTATGGGTTGTGCCTCAGCATAAAGAAAACAAAAATCTCACAACTGGACCAATACACAACATCATGATAAATGGAAAAAATATTGAAGTTGCCAAGGATTTCATTTTATTTGGATCCACAGTCAACACCCAGGAAGCAGCAGTCAAGAAATCAAACGACATGTTACAATGGGCAAATCTGCTGCAAAAGACCTCTTTAAAGTATTAAAAAACAAAGATGTCACTTTGAGGGCTAAGGTGTGCCTGACCCAAGCCATAGTATTTTCAATCACCTGATATGCATGGGAAATCTGGACAATGAATAAGGAAGACCAAAGAATTGATGCAATTGAATTATGGTGTTGGTGAAGAATATTGAATATACCATGGTCTGCAGAAGAATGAACAAATCTGTCTTGGAAGAAGTACACACAGAATGTTCCTTAGAAGCCAGATGGTGAGACTTCTTCTCACATAATTTGGACATGTTATCAGGAGGACCAGTCCCTGGAGAAGGACATCATGCTTGGTAACGTAGAGGGTCAGCGAAAAAGAGTCAGACCCTCAATGAGATGGACTGACACAGCGACCACAATGATGGGCTCAAGCATAGTAACAATTGTGAGGATGGTGCAGGACTAGGCAATGTTTTGTTCTATTGTACATAAGGTCACTATGAGTCAGAACTGACTAGACGGCACCTAACAGCAATAAAAGCAATTACACAGGCGATTTTTTTTTTCCCTTGGCCAATCGTGGACATCTTGGAGTGAGGGCAGAGCTATTCCAGCTTCCATCTTTTAGTTATCAGTTTACTCAGGAAGTCTGAATAAATGGGACTTTCCCAATAATGGGACTTATAACTAGAACACTGGCCTCTGCCTTGCTTGGGCATTGAAACTGTGACCCTGATGATGTTTATGTGTTTCCCTCTCCCAAGGATCATGAGGTTCCAGCTCTTGCCTGTGACTGTGGGCTCCCTTCTGTACATTTTCTTTTCTCCCTTATTTAGAGTAACAACTTTATTTCTGGTCCATGAAGACCTCTCTTTCTACTCTTTCACATATGGATGTGTTTTTTATGTTTTATTTATCATAACTGGTGTGGAATAAAAGTGTGATGTTTGGCCTATGCTTAATCCACCCCTTTTCCCTAGAAATGGGCAATGGCCTTGACTTCCCTGTGTGCTCCTAGTGGGGTATCCCATGCTTTGCGTCATCATCCCTACAGGACAGGTTCTCTGGAAGCAAAGTGTGCTTGCAGTTTTAATGTAAGACCCTCTACAGAAGTGCAGAAGCAATCTCGCCTCTCCAACTACTTGCAACCATTTCTGTCCTTTAATCCTACTCCTGAGGTATGATTAAAGAAGATATGGGTTTGTTCTCAAAACAAGATGCTGTCTGTCTGCATCCACAGGTACCTCCCTCTTTGGCCTGCTAAGATGGAAGGGGCAGAGAGAATCTCATTTAAACCACCAGGAGTGGAACAGAGCACCAGAACAGGGAGGAGACGTATGATTGTAACTGGTTCAGTTACTAACTAGCTCTTCAGCCTTGGGAAAATCACTTTGTTGTCTAAGTTTCTAAAAAGGGAATAATCATAACAGTGGTTTATTGCTGCAGATAGTTTTCCTTTGCACTCATGCAACAAGTATTTCAGAGGGAGTCTGGCTTGTGGAGAGATCTGGGGTCTGGCCCCAGCCCTGCTACTAACTCTAACTTACTGGGTGACTTTGGGCAATTCAAACAAGATGGATACTCCAGGAATAAAGATTTCAACTAAAAGAAAACTAAGACGTTTCTAACAGAGCTATTTGAAGACGGGCTAAACTATCTTGAGAAATGGCATAATAATATTATTGTAGTTGCTAGTTGTCACTGAGTCAGCTCCAACTTATGGCGACCTTATGTATAACAAAACAAAACACTGCCTGGTCCTGCATCATCTTCATGATCATTGGTATGCTTCAGTCTATTGTTGCAACTATGGTGTAGTGCCTTCCAATCTAGGGGCCTCATCTTCCAGCACTATTATTCTATTGTGACAATATTCTATTGTGATCCATATGGTTTTCACTGGCTAATTTTCTGAAGTAGATCACCAGGCCTTTCTTCTTAGTCTGTTTTAGTCTGGAAGCTCTGCTGAAACCTGTCCACCATGGGTGGCCCTACTCATATTTGAAACATCAATGGCACAGCCTCTAGCATCATAGTAACATACAAGCCACTACAGTATGACAAACTGACAGATGAGTGGCGGGGCATAATAATATCTAACATCTATTAAGCAATAATTTGATATTAGGTATTATGTTAAGCACTTTACACGTATTGCTTCATTTAATCTTCACAGCAATTCAGTGGCTCAGATACTATTATACCTATTTTACAGACAAGAAAAGAAAAGCTCAAAGAGATTAAGTAAATAGTAAAACTGGGCTCTGACCTCAGGTTTTTGAAACCAGGTCAACTAATCTTAACCACTCTGCTGCTTTGTCAATGGAAATGCTCAGAAGCTGGAAGACCATTGGCAGGCAGTGGAGAGAAAATCAAAACAACAATTAGGAGATTGGCCTGGATTGTCTGGTTAGTCCTGAGGTTTTGCTTCTCCAAGGCACCATGTTTCCTGTAAAAGAAGAGTTAAATTGGATTGTTAGAGGCCCCTTCCAGTTCAAGGACTCTATGATTCAAAGAAAGGTCAGATGTACTCTATGACTTCCCAGGGTTTAGCTGGGAAGACAACTCATATGCCTGTAAACTAAGCTGTCTGTGACATAGTACTCTGCTGGGTGGGAAAGGAAAGCCAGCGGGGCCGGTGGAAAGTGTTGGAAGGAATGAGCAGGGGGCTTGGAATGGCAGGGTCTAAGTAGGTGCCAGGGAGAGGCAGCAGAAGAGTGTGTGTTTGAACAGCCAGAATTGTTTCCCTTTGAAAGCTTAGCTGCCACAGCAAGCAGCTCTGGCCATGCCCTGACAGCTCCCAGACCAGCTGTCAGAGGGCACCTGTCACTCTCTCCAACTAGCCTAAGTACCTGGCTGTCCCAAACTCAACATCTCCACACACCCAGTTCTCCTGCCTGAGCCTGGCGCTAGAGGCGGAGAGAAGAGCTGTGCCTGCTTTGGCTGCCTCCCACCCCTAGAAGACCCTTTGGGTTAAGGGCCACTACAGAAGCTAAGATAGGGGCCCCAACATTTTTGTGTGTGTGAGTGGAGTCACTTTTTATTTTCCCCAAATCTTGAAACTATTTTAGGGATGGGGAGGAAGTGAGACAGGTTAGTTGAAGGTGAAGTCCTTGATTAACTGGGGGAGGGAGGATCATTTCTATCTATACTTCAACTTCCTTTCCCACTGATATCTGAATAAAACGGTGGCAGGGGGGCTGTCATGTTTTGTCAGGGGTAGTGGTATAGGCAGGGACATGGGATATCCTGCATACGGGCATTAGCAGCAAAAGCTTGGATATTCCCAAGCAGGACCTCCAGGCACACTGCCTTGGGGCAGGGGCACTCTGGATAAGCCATATGGTATTTGTTGGAGAGTAGTCACACTTTCACACTCGGTGGAAGTTTCCATCAGTGCTATTTCACCAGGTACAAGGAGTACAAGTAGAGGAAGGAAATGCCCCTCTGGAAACTAGTTTGTAGATAACGTGAGGCAGGCAAAGGCAGTGTTTACTCTGGGGAAATAGGAGAGAACAACTGCAGTTCAACTTGGCAGATATTTTTCAGCATTCTTCTGCCTGCCCAGCACTGTCCCAAATGATGTGAGGCGTAGGGTCTTGGAGGTAAAGATCTATCCGAGCAGATAAGGCAGACGCACGAGAAACAATGGGAATCCCTGTAAGTGCCTATAAATGCTAACCAGAATACTATCAAATGTCAGAATTTTTCACCCAGCCATGTACATTTATTCTGTAAGTGAAGTATTACTACCAGCCTTGATGTTTCTGATGCTCTGGGCTTGATCTGAATGCTATACACCTCTAAGCAGGGTGAAGAGAGCTAGATTTCAAGCAGGAATCATAGTCTCAGCCCAGATTCTCCAGGAAGCATAGTCTGAGGCAGAGGCTGATGTGCCAACATTTTATGAGGGTTTACCGCTTCAGGGACAGGAGTAGGTGACAAAGGGAGAGAGGCAGGGAAAAAGCCAGTAGGAGGATGTGTTATCAAGCTGGACACCGCTAAGTAGGACTAGTTGTTCAATCAAAAGGACTGTACCCTTGGGGGGTCTTACAAGCCACGTTTCTGAACCACCAGGGTAGTTTGGGTGGGTGGAGAAAGGACTCCTATTGATCAGAGGTTTGCCCTACATTGTGTTGATTACCTCACACTTCTAGGTTGCTAATCTGCTCGCATAGGTGCTGAATTGTGTTCTACCACTATGTCAATAGGAAACCCCAGGTGGAGGTCAGATGCAGTCAGGTTATACCTGTGTGAACTTGGTCTTCACCCACAAAGAGCTGGAATAAGAGGCAAGTAAGGCTGAGAGGATGTGGAGTGATGCATAAAATGGTCTAATATACCTATTCCATCTGTCAGTTTGTTGTACTGTGGTGGCCTGCGTGTTGCTGTAATACTGGAAGCTATGCCACTGGTATTTCATATACCAGCAGGGTCACCCATGGTGGAGAAGTTTCAGCAGAGCTTCCAGGCTAAGACAGACAAGGAAGAAAGGCCTGGTGACCTACTTCAGAAAATTAGCCAATGAAAACCTTATGGATCACAACAGAACATTGTTCTACTCACTTGTTTTGGACACATCATCAGGAGAGAACAATCGGTAGAGCAGGACATCATGTTTGGTGAAGCAGAGGGCCAACAAGTGTATGGGAGACCCTCGGTGCAGTGGATTGGCACAATAGCCACAACAATAGATTCAGACGTGCTGGAGATCGTAAGGATAACTCGGGACCAGGCAGTGTTTCAGTCTGGTGTACACAAGGTTGCCATGAGTCAGAGTCAGCTTGATGGCAGCTATCTATCTATCTATCTGTCTACCTGTCTATTTATCTATCTTTCTATCTGTCTGTCTATCTATCTAATATACCCATTATCCATCTATTGCCTAATAATTATTTTCTTACCACAGCATTTATCTCTGAATCCCCAGGTCCTGGTGCTGAGCAAGGCACAGAGCAGATCTATACCACGTTTTTGTTGAATAAATGAATGGAATGAATTCTGTTGAATAGCTGAGTAATGGTCACTGAGACCTGAAACCTCTTGGTCATCCCTGACTTCCTTCAACCACCACCCCCATCATGTACCTAACCAGTCACCACATCCCAATGGTTCAGACTCTGCCTGTGTCCTCCTATTTTGTCCCTAGTTCAACAGGGAGCGTCATTTATGACCATTGCTCCCAGCCCCAAGGGTCTTCCCTCTCTGACGTGCTGCTGCCTTTAGTCACCCTGAAGTACAGCACTGATCACCCAAACTCCCTGATACCAAAAGAAAATTAATTGTTCCTTACTGCCTGCAGAATGAAAGTCATAGTTTCCAAAATCCTCTGAACATGAAATTCCCACCCCCATCTCCTGCTATTCCTCTTAGGGTTACCCCCAGCTTCTGGAACATACCACAGGTTTCTATCTCGCTCATAGGTACCAGGGATTAGAACTTCAACATATATTTTGGGGGAGTAGGGTTAGAACTTTAACATATCTTTTGGAGGGATGCAATTTCACCCATAACATGTGGCATTGTTCTCCTCTCTCTACTAGGGCCTGAGCTTCTGAGGGCAGGCTTTGCAGCTTTCTCTTGCTAGTATCCTCCCAATCAGCCCATACAGAGCCTGGCCCATGACTGACTGGATGGGGGTGAGCACTCTCCATTCACCACATGGAGGGTGTGTAAGAACTTATGGGTGGGGGCTGTGCACTCACTCCAGAGCTCAGTCCATTCCCAGAGGCAGCAGCTGGCAGACCATTCGCTGTCACACAGTCCGGACCCTGGGGTGGGTGCCTCATGCTAATCTTATTCCATTTAAGGGTGGCAGTCGGAGCCCAAAAAAAGAAAAACTTTCCCAGGCATGAGTACTGCGGAAATGGAGACAGGCAGCTCCCGGCAGCCACCCCAGGGGAACACCACATTTAGCCCAAAAATTAAATACGAATATATTTAAATTTTTTAACTACAAAAATAACATAATAACATTAAAATAGTTTAGAAAATATGGAGAATTAAAGCACAGCCATACTGGCACAACTGCTTTAGTTTTTGTTTGTTCCTTTTAGGTGTTTGTTCTTATTACAAAAATGGCATGGGGGCAGGGTCTGACCTCCTCTAACTTCACAAAGGGGAAGGAGAATCAAGATCAGCAGCCCAAGGCTGATTCCTATGAGGCAGAGGCCAGACATGCTTCCTTTCTCTGCCATCTTTACCAATTCTGACACCAACCTTCCCTCCCAAGGCACTCTCTACTTCTCTCCTGCATTCGATAAATCATTGCAATGGCCACACAGAACTCATAGATAATACTCACAATTATGGGGTTTATTAGGGAAGTAACAGGTTACAATTCAGGCTCAGGAACACTCAAGATACAGTTCTTCCATCAGGATAGCCTCTTTTCAGCTGTGCCCACAGGCACACCTCTCTCTGGCCCTAGGCCTCTGCCCTGCTCAGGCAAGTGTTACAAAGCTCTTTTAGCCCCTGCCAATAAGTCCCCAGAGGCACCCAGGGCACTCAGCTTTCTCACTCTGTGGGCTGAGAAGCCCACTGTGTGGTCTCCTGCTGGTCTTTTCTGCTGCCGTTTCCCTGCCACCCCCTCTCGCTGTCTTCAGTGTTACAGCTCTCTGTCTCCTGGGTCCAGGAGCTTCTCAGCGCAGGAATCCTGGGTCCAAAGGACGTGCTGGCTCTTCTTCCTTGGTGGTGGTAGGATCCTCCCTCTCCTGCCTCTGGAATGGCTCACCTCAAGCCCAGTGGGATGGCAAAACTGACCAATCCCTTTGGTGGGCCACAATTACCCTATCTGTACAGTCCCACTCAGTCACTTGGGTGGGAGTTAGAAGACTACGGACAGAAAGGCCACACAGAAGCAATCCATTGCCCTGCACTTATAAATACCTATTTTTATACAATTGTAATCATGGTGTACATGAAATTTTGTACCTTACTCTTTTACTTTTCAGTATATGAAAAGCACTTAAGAAATGCATAAATTAAGCATAAGACAGATGAAAGTTTAAATTCCAGTTCTACCACCTACTAGCTGTGCAAGTTACTGAATCTTTCTAAGTCTCTGTTTCTTTATCTGTAAAATGAGGTCAACTAACCTCAAAGGATTGTTGTAGGGATCAAATGTGGTAATTCATAAAATCACTTACCAGAGTGACTAGAAAACAATAAGCACTTAACAATTGAAAGGTAGTTTCAATATGTATTTTTTTGATGACTTTTTCCCAGCCAACTACACTCTACATGGGTTGTTTTTTAATTGTGGTGAAAATATATATAACAAAACATTTACCTGTTCAACATTGTTTACATGTAGAAGTTAGTGACATTACGCTCATCATGTTGCCTATACAGGTTTTTACATTGATTTCCAAATGTGTAATTACACCTCAAACATTTGTAAACTTAAACCCCTTCAAGTTTATTCTTCAATCTATTTAAAGACAAGTCCCAGGAAGGCATAAAATCACTTCCCACTCTGCCAGGAATCCTAGCTGTTGGTGGAACAACAGCTGCTTCCTAAGGCGCCTTAGCCTTGGCCAGGCTTTAGAGCCTAAGAGAAACGTTGTTGTTGGTTGTTGTCCAGCCGATTTCGACTCATGGTGACCCCATATGTCAAAGTAGAACTGTTCTCCACAGGGTTTTCAAGGCTGTGATCCTTCAGAAGCCAGTCACCAGGCCTGTCTTGGGAGGTGACTCTGGCTGAATTTGAACCACCAACCCTTCGACTAGTAGTAAAGTGCTTAACCATTTGCACCACCTAGGAACTCTGAGCACTCCTGAGAGGGATTACACCTGGTTATCAGTTTTCTTCTGAGGAGTCCCTTGTTATCAAGGATATGTGTCCAGTCCCTTAAGGGCTTTGAATCAGGGTAATGGAAAACTCAGGAGTCCCTGGGTGGGACAAATGGTTACTGTACTGTGCTGTTAACCAAAAGGTTGGAAGCTGGAGTCTACCCAGAGGCACCTTGAAAGAAAGGCCTGGTGATCTACTTCTGAAAAAATCAGCCATTGAAAACCCTATGGAGCACAGATCTTCTCTGACACACGTAGGGTCACCATGAGTTGGAACTGACTCGATGGCAACAGGTTTAATGGAAAAGTCAGCAGATTGAAGGGGCAGAGGGAACTTAAGCTTTGTTTCAAGCCATGACCTCTCCAGCCATCCTCACCTGTAGATAAAGGAGGTAGGTGCCAACTTGGGGTGATTTCAGAGCATCAGACTCCATGCCTGAAATTCTCACTATTGGTCATTCCTTGGTTTAAAAGCCTTGAAGCTGTAGAGTAGATTCCAATTACCTGCTAAAGTCATAAATAGCTGCAGTAGCTCTATTCATCAGCACTTTATCGTCATTCTGATAATGGGCTCCCACCTCATGTTCTGTCCAAGATTCTGTCATGGGGCCCTGCCTTGTAACCTAGCCCCTAGGATGAAGCTCTGCTTTGCTCATGTCAGCCTTCCTTCTCTCTGTCTGAAGGTCTAGCTCCAAATCCGTATCAGGGGCTGGGGCCTGCTGCCAGCTGAGAGATGTCGCATTGACCTGCCTGCCCAGTATCTTGCACAATCCGTGTACTCGCTTCGCCACTGACGTGTTCCCCCTCCTCTCAGTGCACTTGTTGTTGCTGTTTTGACGTCACTGATGCTAGGCTACTCTGGACCATGCCCTGTTGGCTGTTTCCTGGCCCCTTGGGATATAGTCTTCTGCCTACCAGCCTGGACTCCTGGGGCAACAGCCAGCTCAGTCCCAAGGCACCACTGCTTCCACCTCTATCCCAGGGACCAGCCTAGTTTAGAAGGCCCCAAACTGTTATAAGAATCAGTACAGTACTGTGGAGATAATGGTTGCAACATCAAACAGAACTTTTTAGAACTTAACATATGATACATATACAGTGAAACCTGTGACAGGGGGAACTCCACAGGACTCCCTTGTTTTTCTGGGTCTTACAAGTTTTCCGCCTTTGGTAGGGTGCAGTCTTACCACTTTTCATTTTAGTGGAAAACACTTGCGTTTTCCTTCTTTGACAGGTTTCCTCCTTACAGATTCCTGCTTTCGCAGGTTTTACTGTAACACATAACACATAAGACCTTTTAGATGCTCCTTCCGCTTCTTGAGTGAAAAGTTTCTGCCCCTCAAGGCTTTTGCAGAATGGGACGTATGTTTTGCAACGGTTGTTGCCAAACAGTGTTGTTTTAGGTGCCATTGGGCTGCTGCCTGAATTCTATCTTTCCAAAATGTTGGACCAGAAGGAGGCAAGGGATGGTGTATTCTGGAGCTTCCTGGAAAATATTTGGGTTTCCCCACCTGGGTTCTTCTATGCCTCAGTGGCTGGCTTCTTCTCAGATCTCAGCTTACATGTTACCTCCTCAGAAAGGACTTTGTGCTCACACTACCTGAAGAAAGCCCCTACCTCTACCTTTGTTAGCCTCCTATTTGTTTCCTTGATGGCACCTATCACAATCTGTAATTATTTTGTTTGTTTACTTGTATTGGGTTATCATCCCCACTAGACTGTAAGCTCCAAGAGACAGGGCCCTCTGTTTTATTAAATTGTGCTGCCAAAGTCTAACATAGTGCCTAACTCAAAGGAGGTGCTTAATAAATGTTTGTTGAATGAAAGTTTTTCTCTTTTCCAGTTGAAGCAACAACTGATGATCAGGTGACCAAGAGGAAAAAGCACTAATCTTACTTTGTTTACATACCTAGCATTTGAAAATCCTGTTTTTATCAAGGACCAGTACAAGGACCCCTGCAGGGGATTCCAGGATCTACCAGTGATTGGCAAGTGGGCAGCTTATCTTTGGCATCTCCCTCCAACCTCCCTGTTTTCCTCATTTCCACATTATGAAAGTAATCATTCAAGACAGCTAACCAACCAGTTGCCATCAAGTCAATTCTGTCTCATGGCAATCCCACATGTGTCATAGTAGAACTGTGCTCTGTAGGGTTTTCAATAGCCAATTTCTTGGAAGTAAATCGCCAGGCCCTTCTTCTGAGGCACCTCTGGGTAGACTCGAACTGCCAACCTTTCAGTTAGCAGTCAAGTTAACCTTTCAGTTAACTGTTTGCCCCACTCAAGGGCTCCTCAGGACACCTGCAAGGTGCTTAGTACCCTTGTTCTTTTGTTTTTCTCTCTGATATCAAAATTTACCATTAGGAAAAAAAATCCCAAACTCATTCCTACTGTGATCCTTCTTAAGAGTATTATTAGCATTTAACCATTTAAACACTAGCCATAGGAATGAAACACCAGTGGTAGATATTCTGATCTCACCTATCATCAGAAGAAGGAAATTACGGAAGGGGATTTGAAGGGCTTACAACCTGGAATGTGTTGACCCTTTTTAGTGATGACCCTTTCTGGGGGTGGGGGGCAGGAGAAGGAAGAGAAAATAAGAATAGATACCTCAGGTTGAAATCTTACTCGTTATAAAATAAGTCCCTTGACTTTTTCAGTCTGAGTATAACATAAACTGTTAAATGCTAATAGCTGTGTTTTCAAAACTATGAATTGCACTGCTTTTTTTCTTGAAGGAAAAAAAATGGGTCCCAGATGCTTTTTCCTGTTGGACTACTCAGGCACCTCTGGGCTGAGCACCTTACCTTTGAACAGAAGCCAGGTGCACCCTGAGTCTCAACATCTGAGTCACGTGTTCTAGATCAATTTACAAGGCCTCTTTAAGAGAGCTTTTCTGTCCTGATAAACAAGACCAATTGATAGTTAAGACAATACTTGTATTGGTTTTTCCCAGCCTTTACTTCTTTCTCTAGGAAATGGCATTCCGTTTATTGATGAAGAGGTGGGTGGTCCCCTGACTTTATTGGAGCAAGAATCATGTCTCCTTTTCCAAAGAGAAGTGGCCCCTCTCAGAGGCCAGTGAACATCTGTCCCTGTCAGGGGAACTTCCAGGGCCTCAGTTTCCATGTCTGTAAAATGAGGACACCAAGACTTATTTCACAGTGATCCTTGGGGTCTCCATCCCTCTAAAGCCTTAGTCACTCTTTAAGGCCCAGGTCAGATCTGTCCTCTTTTATGTGTTTCTTCTTTCCGTATATGTTACTTCCTAGAGCCTTATGGTTCTTAGCCTCAGTAGGAAATGAATTCCCACTTAATTCTATTTTAATTCTTTCCTCTATGTGGGTTAATTTGATTGCCTGAGCTGGATTGTGAGCTCTATAACGGAAAATTCTAGAACCTTTCTCAACATTCTAGGTATTTGAATACTGTGTATGTAACATAATAACAAACATAATAATAATAGTGATAAAAACAAGCACTGTTTAATGACAGACTATTATATCCCAGGATCTCTGCTGAACAATCTCTCATTTAACAACACTACAAGGTAGATGGAAACCCTGGTGGTGTAGTGATTAAGTGCTATGGCTGTTAACCAAAAGGTCAGCAGTTCAAATCCACCAGGCACTCCTTGGAAACTCTATGGGATAGTTCTACCCTGTCCTATATAGTCACTATGGAATCGACTCGATGGTGATGGGTTTCTTTTTATAAGGTAGGTATTACTAGGCCCAATTTACAGATGAGGAAACCAAAGCTCAGAGATTAAGTTGCTTGCCGAAGTCAAGCAGTGACTCAGCAGCTTGGATTTTAACCCTTGCACATATGACTCCGAAGTTCTTTCCATTACTGACTGATGGGTGGGGTTCGAGTGCTCCCCTCCCCCACTGACCTCCTTCTCTTGTAGTCACAGCATGAAAGGGACACAAAAGAGAGACAGACATAGGGCCGGACTTTATTAAGACAAATTACACATACTTCCTTTTTCTTTCCTGAAAGTCTCTTGACAGTGAGTCAAGGAGTGATCTCATAGACTTTCTAATTCAAGAGCACACATTTCACAGAACATACACATTTCAGAGGTAGAAGAGTCTTACTGCTAGTAGTGCTAGGCAATAGATAAAAAAAGGTGTCTCCCTCCAGGAACCTAAAATGACCAGTCATTCTTTCCTCCCTCCACCTCTCAACCCTCCGTCTCCTCCCCACCCACCACTAGCATCCAAATATCAGCAAAGAGGGGCCGGGAGATGGGCAGGTGGAGCAGAGGCTGAGCCCCTTCTGAGCCTTCACCTTCCTCTGTCCTGACCTCTCAGGTCTATCAGTTTAGGTTGATGACACAGAGGCAGTGAGGCTCAGCCCCTCCACCAGGCAGCTGAAGGGGAGGACAGGAAGACACTAGCTTCTCTAAGGTTTCCTTTCCTAATTTTAGGACCCCCCTCCCCTTCACCTACCCTCTCAGCGTGTGCACATGCATGCACACACGTACACACACACACACACACACGCAATTTTAAAAAAGTAATCCCTCTGTAAGACTCAGTATCCAATTCTGAGCATCCTTTACCTCCGTCCAAAATGGGAGACACCCATTTTGAATGGACTGAATAGTAAAAGCTGGCCCATCCCTGGAGAAGGGAGAGTTTTTCTATAGCTCCCACTTGGCAGTCTCACTAGGGCACCAGTGAGATGTCAGAATCTCCATGCCTTTAAGTAAGGCCCCTGCCAAGAGAACTGAAGATTCCCCTACTGCTTCCAAATCCCTGCTAAACCCTCCAGGGAGAGAGAGCTATCTGGAGGCCTCCATAGCTGTCATTACACCTCCTCCTCACTCTAAGTTGGCAGCCAGCAAGGGAAATAAATAGGAGGGAAAAATAGTTTTCCAGTGTTTTCTCTCCTTTTAAATTTTCATCCTCACAACAGAGTTATTTTCTTCCAAGGGGAATCTACCTCTGAGAAGCATAATGCCCTCTTTGTTTTAATAAGACCTGCAGAAATTCTACTGGCCTCAGTGGCTGGGAATCTGGTCAGGATCCCAGGAAGGATGACCACTTCTTGGGCATTCCTGTCCATAAAGTCTTTTGGGGAGCATTGGGTGAACAGCCAAAGGTGGAGGAATGGAAGTGGTGGTTTCTATCATCGGGTTGGAGCCACAGTATGTCAGGTGGTGGTAGGAATTCCACTGGTGTCAGTGAGCAATGACTCCCTGGAGGAGCTGGCACCCCTATGGACTGGGCGTACACCTGGGCAGAAGGAAAGACTGCAACATCACCAAGGTGGGACATTTGCCAGAGGTACATACTGAAGACACTTGTAAAGTTGAGGCTGCTGGGCAAGTTCTAAAGACCCTTTTTTAAGACTGGGCAGAAGGACATAGCAAGGGCAGCCAAAGGCCACCACAGTTACGGCCCATGGAGACAATAGATTCGAGAGCACATCTAATCCAAGTTCCTTGATTCACACTCTCTATTGGCTGGGAACTTTGGGCTCTTTCTTGGTGGGGTTAGGGGGTGGTGATTAGGGCAGTCCTACGGACTTGGGAGGACACATCTGGTAAGTTGCTGATATGTAGAGATTTATTCTATCACTCCAGCTATCCCTTGCCAAACTTCCCATCCTGTCTTCTGTCCTATTCATTGAGTAATCTGAAAAGGCCTCGCTGAGTATCCTAGGTAGAGGATGAGAAGGGCATAGCAACCTGGGTGGGTACCCATGTCTCTGACTTCACCTATGGAGCCCTGGTCATACCTCCTGGAATAAATGAGCAATGTCATTGTGTCTTAGTTATCTAGTGCTGATAGAACAGAAATACCACAAGTGGATGGCTCTTCTTGGAGGATAACAGATGTAATGCCTTTGGTCTGTTTCCTGTCTGTAGAATTCCAAGGGGCAGACAGCGTTCTTTCCTTTCGTTCTTTCTCTGCCCCCTTCAGTGTAAGCTTATGGGTTTTCTGCTGTGATAGTTAGTTAGATCCACCTTATGGGTTGCAAGCTTAATCTCTTTAACAAAAGATTGTGTAGCCACGTCCTTGGTGAACAGTTTAGGAGGCTAGAAGCCCAAATTCAGGATGCCGGCTGTAGAGGAAGGCTCTCTCTCTCTGTGGGCTTTGGAGGAAGGTCTTTGTCTCTTTGAGATTCTGCTCCTGGGAGATCATGTAGCTTGGCATCTCTTTCCTCCCATCTCTGCCCTGTTCCCTTGTTTAATCTCTTTTATACCTCAAAAGAGATTGACTCAAGATACACCCTACACTAATCCTGACTCATTAACATAACAAACACAACCCATCCCCAAATGAGGTTAATAAAACCACAGGCATAGAGGTTAGGATTTAAAACATATTTTGGGGGGACACAATTCAACCCACAACACATTGAGACCAGGGGACTGAGAGAAGCAGAGCAGTGAAGAGAATGAGAGAGCATGGGATCAGAAGGGACATATCTCCCCTCTCTGACCCTTCTTTGTTCCCATCTGGTCCTTGTCCCCCCGCACTGGAGGGTCACACTGATAGATCATCTGACCTGGCCTTGCTGCTGGCCTTGCTGAGGCGGCGCTTGTCGTTATGGTAGCCATGGGGGAGGCGGTGACCTGGGGAAACTCCATTGGGTACCTCTGGCCTCTGGGCATAGCGGATGTGGATGAAACCCTCCCCCGGAATCTCCTCCTGGCCTTGCACTTGCTCAGTGGCCAAGTTATCTGTGTTCTGCTGGGAGGCCATCTTGTTACTGAAGGGATTGAAGAACTTCCCTCCAGGGCCATTCTCCAGGCACTGATTGAAATCAGGGGGTGGTGTGCAGCTATGGACCATGCCTGCAGAGGGGCCAGGAAGCTGAGACTCTGTCATACCATGCTGTGACTTGACAAATCGATGTCTGATCTTCTTCCAGCCCAAGTGATAGAGTTCAGCCAAGCTGAGGAAGAGGGACAGTCCAGCCACAGCCAGCATAAAGACAATGAAGACATTCTTTTCTGTGGGCCGGGATACGTAACAGTTGACCGGGTGGGGGCAGGGACTCCTGCGGCAGACATGTAGGGTGTCCAGGAAGATCCCGTAGAGGAGGTACTGGCCCACAATGAAGGCCACCTCCATAGTGGTGCGGATCAGGATGCTGCAGACATAGGTGTTGAGCAGAGTGCCCTGGAGGACAATCTTTCCGTTCACTTCTCTCCAGCAGGATAGCTCTGTCTTCTCAGCCACTGGGTACTCATAAGAGCCAGAACCCTGGACCTCTTTGGCCCTCTCAGCCTCCCTTAACTTCCGCTTCTCCTGCATGCGCACCATGTGCATGGCATGGCCCATGTACACCAGAGATGGCGTGGAGACGAAGATGATCT
This sequence comes from Dugong dugon, assembly GCA_030035585.1. Taxonomy (NCBI): domain Eukaryota; kingdom Metazoa; phylum Chordata; class Mammalia; order Sirenia; family Dugongidae; genus Dugong; species Dugong dugon. The sequence goes on from CM057462.1 coordinate 163,883,478, forward strand.
GCAGCACCCAGTAGCGAATGTGGGAGATGGGGAAGGCTTGGTCATAGCAGACATTCTCACAGCCTGGCTGCATGGTATCACACTGGAAATCAGCCTGCTCATCCCCCCAGGAAGACTCGGCAGCTGTGCCCAGCACAAGCATGCGGAAGATGAAGAGGACAGTGAGCCAGACCTTGCCAATCACTGTGGAGTGCTTGTGTACTTCCTCCAGGAACTCTCCCAGGAAGCTCCAGTCGCCCATCTCGGCTCAGCCAGGGTACAGATGTTAAGACTTCTGCAAACAGGGGAGAGAGAAAGTGCAAGAGGGAGGTTTCTGCAAAGGTCTCCAAGGTCCCATCAGGCTTTGGGATTCCACTGATCCGAACCACTGTGTTCTTTAAGAAAGAGCAATTTACAACATAGATGTACCCAAAAAGCTCTTTCTTTCTTTTTTTCAGAAAAAAATAAAAAGCAAGAGAAGATTCAAGGTGGACATGTTAGTAAGATTAGATCACAGTTCTCACACTGTAATGGACCTAGAAATCAGCTGAGGTGTGTGTTACAACATGAATTCTGTGCTCTTACCCCAAAAGACGGTGCAGGCCTGGGCAATGCTTTGTTCTGTTTTACACAGGTTTGCCATGAGTTAGAGCCAAGTGGATGGCAACTAACAACAACAACAACAACAACAATCCCCCCAGAGATTCTACTTCAGGAGGCCTGGGTTGGCCCCCAGGAATCTGGATTTGCAACAAGCAGTCCAGGTGCTTCTGATACAGGCAGTCCAAGGGCCACATGTAGAGAAATCCTGGAGTAGTGGAAAGAACACAAGATTGGAGTCTGCAAACATGACTTGGCATTTGCCTCACTGAGTCTGTTTCCTCATCTGTAAAGTGATGAGGGGAATAGCTACACCAGAGAATTTGAGGATTAAATGAGATAACGTATGTGATAAGCTGAAAATCATATACCACAAATGTTTCCGTATGTTTGAATGGCTCAGATAGAAAAGGAATTTTATCACCCCCTCAAGGGGCAGAACCAGGTGGAAGGAGGAAGGGTTGAGGATAGAGGGTGACAACTTTGACCTCACTCCCTTCCCCAGGAAGCACTCTAACAATCAGAACCATCCAGCCTAGACCAGCTGTGTTGGAAGATGGTTGAACAAACGCATGGCTGGGTCACACCAGCCAAAGGTATCACGATTAGTGCTCAAGTTCCCCCAGTTGGTAAGGGTCAGGCAATGCCAATCCCCCATGCCTCAGTGCAGTGCAGCAACTCCAACCATATGACTGATGTGGGTCTGTACAGCCTCTTCTCTCCAGCTAAGCTGTCCTGATGCTAAGTGTTCTGTCTACAGAAGGTACACACACAGACCCGCTCACCCTCATGTCCAGAATAAATGCCCCAAAACTTTATGCCCCATACAAAACTATCTCTAGCTGGCCTTTGCCTATTTCTTCATCCTCGTTTACTGCCCATCCCCATTAATACTCTTGGTCCAGCCATGCTAAGACCTGGCAGATTCCCCAATGCCCTTCTCCCAACTACTTCCTACATGCCCCTTCACCCCTAGCTGAGTACCATAACCCAGTCAAACGTAACCTTCAAAACATAACCCAGTCCTCACTTCCTTCAGCCCTCCCCGCTTCCTATGGCTGAGCCTCTACAGCTCCTGTGGGGGCTCTGGGTACACTCACTCCTCTCCCAGAACTTGCTACCTTATGTTGTAATCATCTGCCTATCTGTGTTCTTCCAGTAAGGGCTCCTAGAGAACAGGGACCATCTCTTTCCTTTTTATCAGCATCCACCTGGCCCAGAGCCTGGCCCAGAGAAGGTGCTCAGTAAATCTTAGTTGAATGAATGAAGGAAGGGTGGAAGACACTGGTTATTACCAATTTCTCTGAGTGGTGCAAACGGTTTGCCCTCGACTACTAACCTAAGGGTTGGCAGTTTGAACCCAGCCAGTGGCGCAGCAGAAGAAAGGCCTGGCTATTTGCTTCTGTAAAGATTACAGCCAAGACAACCTTATAGAACAGTTCTACTCTGAAACACATGGGGTCACCATGAGTCAGAATCAACTCGATGGTAGTGGTTTGGTTTGGTATTCCTTGCCGCTTCCCAATAGCATGGTGAAAAAGCCAGATAGCACTTTCTCAGTCTCCACCGCAGCTAGTTCTAGTCAATGAGGTAAGGGGAGAGTTTAGTATAGAGGGAATGCTCTGGACAGACTTTTCTATCCCTCAGTAATAGGAGAGGAGCCTCACTTGCAGTCTTCCCCACTCTCGACTACTTCCTGCCTGTGAACAAGGCTGTATGAGCCAAGATGTCTGAAGCTGTCTTGAGAATCTCAGAAATGCCAACCAGTGCCCTGAGACCTCTGAATCAACTCTTGAATCTCTTCCCTCCAGAATTCTTACTTGGCGAACAATAAATATCCTTAAGGCTTAAACCTCTAGCTAGTCCTAATAACAGGATGACAAAAAGATAGGAGAGAACGGAACATAAATATTCCCTTCCTAGAATCATAAAACTTCAGATTCAGAAGGGCTGTTAGAGGTTGTCGGGTTCAAACTTTGACCTTCACATCTTTGCTGTCAACATGCCCCTGGTTCCTATTGGGATGTTATGGGGAAAGACAGGGCAGAAGTATCACATTTCATATTCCAGGCTTCCTTGGCTCATGAGTTGATGCCTTGGCAGAGACCAACCTCCTGGCCCTGTCTTCTCTCAGCTTCCAGCTCCCCAACCCTGAAAGTCACTGAGTCCCTGGGAATGAGGGAGTCCATGAGTTATCAGGAAGGGCTTTATCTCTGCCCCCCTCCATATCAAAGACCCATGCAGGCTTGAGCCCTTCCTCTAATCTGTGATCAGACATCTGCCCCTTTTCCTCAGATGGTGAAGGGTCTCCTCCTTCCCTGCCCAGCCTCCAAGTGTAGAAAATTGTGGCACATTTGTTCAAAAGGAAAATGACTGATTAGATACGTGTTTGAATGGTCTGTCATCCCTTCTGTGTTCATGCACAATATTCAGCACCTTCAGGGTCAGCCACACACATGCAGGGCCTGGACTGTGGTGAGTGTTTGAAAGAAAGTGGGAGAGTGAAGGGAGGAGGAGTACAATGACAGAGGAAGGAGGGGAGAGGAGGAGCAGAAAGAGGGAAAAGACAGGGAGGAGTTGGAAACGGAGAAAAAGACACTATGTAATGGTCAGTCTGTCAGCTCTTTGTACTGTGGTGGCTTGCATGTTGCTATGATGTTGGCAGCTATGCCACCAGTATTTCAAATACCAGCAGGGTCACCCACGGCAGACAGGTTTCAGCTGAGCTTCCAGACTAGGACAGACTAGGAAGAAAGGCCTAGAGATCTACTTCTGAAAATTAGGCAGTGAAAACTCCAGTGGACTGCAATAGAATTTTGTCTGATATGGTGCTGGAAGATGAGCCCCCTAGGTTAGAAGGTACTCAAAATACAGTGGCTGCAGCAATGGACTTAAGCATCGTGTACATGTTGCAGGACCGGGCAGCATTTCGTTCTGCTGTACATTGAGCTTCCATGAGTGGGAGCCAAGGACAAGTAACAACAACAATGGTTAAGAGAAGATGGACTTGGGAGTTCAACCAGAGTTCAAATCTGTTTTTATTTGCCTGAGGTCAGCTAAATTACTTCATCTGTGTCTCAATTTCCTCATCTGCAAAATGGGGATACTATTATTTAGCTCACAGAGCTTTATGAGCTGATATATAAAAGGCACATAGCACAATACTCAGCACATAAGAACTGACTAAAAGATAGCCAGTATAAGCAAGGAGACCGGTGGGGAGGAAAGAGAGGGAAAGAGAAAGCATAAAGTACAGAGCGGTGCACCACAAAGGAGAAAAGACAAACTGGTGGAGGAGCAGAAGGAGAGGAAATGAGAGGGAAACCAAATGGAAATAAAAACGAAGCAAAAAGAAAAAGAGAAATAAGTGTCATGTTCTTCCAGGATGCTGGGCAAATTTTCCAAACTCTCTTCAGCCCCCACAGATTTTTCCCTCAATCTTCTGACTCTGTCACTCATTTCTTAGAAGTATAAAAGTATGAATTTATAAAAAAATTGAAAGTATGAAAATGGTTCCAACCAAAGAATGTGGCTTTGGTCGGGTCTACTAAGAAGCGTGCTATGGACTCCCTCGTTTATGGTCCAAGGTCTCCCACCTGGAAGAAGTACCTTGCACAGGGACACGAAAGGAACATCTTGGAAAATCAGGGTAGTATTAGGGAGGGTGCCTCACTGGGAGGGAACAACAGAAACCAGCTGCGGAGGAGGGGCAGTTGGGCAGAACCCCCTGGGCCTGAGCAGCCAGAAACAGGGTAAAGGTCCTTTCATCTATGACTCCCTGGCTGACACTCAGGCAAGGTCACAGAAACTTTAAATTGTTCCCATGTACCTACCAGCTGCTCTGCTTATAATGTGAAAGGTCCCTGGCTGAAGTCAGTTTCCCAGCCACGTTGGCTCCCCTTGGGCCCTCTCAACCTCAGCCCAAGAAACTTGTACATTAGATACTGGGTGTATAGCATATAAAACACTTTGTAGATTAGTATCCATTTGTTGGCAGGAAGTGTGCTAGGAGGGGCAGAGGAAGCTGCCCCTGCCATGAATAAATTCTATCAAATACAATGGCAATATAAATATACTTCCCTGTTTTAGTTGTAATCTTTGCCATCTCTCTACCACTTACAAAGTTCAAATTCTTTACTTGTCATTTGAGAACCTCCACAGCACAGCCTCATCCTATCTTTTTTCCCACTGTTCCCCTTCTCATACTCAATAACTAAGTGAAACAATTCCCCATACATGTACACACATCTCACAACTTCTCACCTCTTTGCTTGGCTCCTCGTGTTCCCTCTGCCTAGAATGTCCTCCCCTTTCATTCATTCATTTAATAATCTCTCGAGTGGTTACCAGGAGTCAGGCACTAAGGAAAAAAAAAAAAGCCTGTTGCTGTAGAGTCAGGTCTGACTCATGGGAACCCCATGTGTTACAGGGTAGAACTGCTGTCTGTAATCTTTACAGAAGAAGATTGCCAGGCCTTTGTTCTGTGGCACCGCTGGGTGAGTTCAAACCACCAACCTTTGGGTTGGTAGTCGGGGGCAAAGTATTTGCGCCCCCTAGGGACCTGTGGCACTGAGAATACAGCAGTTAAACAGACAAACAAGGAATCTTTGTCTTTACAGAGCTTAATTGCCTTTATTTCCCTTTAGCAAGAGGAGATACTAAACATGTAATTGCAATAAATCATGATGTGTGTTAACATTAAAGAAGTACAGGGTGCGATGGAAGTGTATGGCAGAAGCCTGAATCTGGCTTAGGGGATCAGGATGGGTCTCATTAGATCAGAGATCTCCAAAGGGCCAGGCCACAGGATAATTGTGTTTTACAGCCCTTTGCAACTGATAAAGTAAACCAAAACAAAACCAGTTGTTTCTGAGTTGATTCCAACTGATGGCAACTCATGTGTTTCAGAGTTGAGCTGTACTCTATACAGTTTTCAGTGGCTGATTTTTTGGAAGTAGATTGCCAGGACTTTCTTCCAAGGCACCTCTGGGTAGAGTCGACCCTTCAACCTTTAGGTTGGTAACCTAGCGCTTAACTGTTTGTGCCACTGAGGGACTCCCTTCCAACTGACACAAGTTTTGAAATCCCCAAAGCAAAGAGAGGTTGTTGCTAGAATCCAGAAGAGAACATTCCAACTGTGAGGGTTCTTCACGCCAAGATTTTCAACGTTGTCTTTCGGTGTTTCATATCCTGGGACAAGACAAAAATTTGAGGGGTCACCAGGGAACTTGTTTGGTACCATGGAGCTTGAGTAAGAGGGAAAGGGCCAGAGGAAGGATTTTGTGTATAAAGAGCATGAATCATTTCATGTCTTTACAGCATGCATTATGTGGCTAGAAATAAAATTCAGGAATCTACGTTCCTAATCTAGTATTCTTTATGTTGGCATTGTTGTCTCACTAAACAACCAATGTTTTCAAAGAAAACCATTTCAGAGCATAAACTCACAGGCAGGACCTCTTCCTCTGACCCCACAGATCTAAGCAGAAATAGAGAAGTCTTCTCAAATTGACCTCAGCCTTCTTTGATGACTTCTAGACTCTGAAGACTCCCTAATATGTGCCTATCACTATTCTGGGTAGTGAAAATAATACGTAAGAGGTACCACGCCTGGCACATATTACGCACTCAATGATATCTATTGAATCAACAAAATCAGGCATGATTCCTAACGTCAAGGATTTAACAGCTTTTTCCCTTAAATGGATAGTAAACTTTTCAAAGACAAAAGCCGAGCTTCTCCTTTATTTTCTTATTGTATTAGGTACTTAATAAATGCTTTCTTAATGACTGAAGCAAATGTTTGCTCTGGCAGTAGAATTGCAAAGTGGTCCTAAGGATCAACAAATCTTCCTTTTTAAGTCAAGCAATAAAAATAAAACCTTACATTGTTCAAATGTGCTTCTCCTACATTCTCTCGTTGGCTTCACGAGGGTGGAATCATATTTGGTTTGTTCAAGACTGAATACCTCTAGGACATACAGACATTCGATTTTTATTGTTGAATGAATGAATTCTCATAACCACTTTGTGAGGTGGTTGTTATTGCCTCTGTTTGCAGAGGAGGAAACAGAGAAGGTCAGAGACTCATCAAAGGAAACAAAAACAAATGGGAGCAGAGCCAGGGCTTCAACCACATCTTCTGATCAAGTCTGGTGCACACCAGAAACTTTCCCTCCATCTCCCCTGCTAGGGTGGAGCACATCGGTTCCTAGTCTCCCCGTTTGGAACTTCAAAAGCACCTGCTAACTCTGGGGCAATGAGTGATTTCAGACAGGACTCTGCCATTTGGCGATAAGGCCTGGGGGAGTAGAGGCTGTCAGCTTTTAGGTAATTCAGTGAATATTTATGGCACTCCCTTGATGTGGCCAGCACTGTGTGGGCCACTGAGGGGATTATGGAAAAGTATAATTCAGTTCAGTTTCACAAACATTCAGTGAGTGTTTTCCTATGCTAGCACCATGCTAGAAGTTAGGGACCCAACTTGAGGGAACTCACAGTAGGGATAAAAACCCAACCCAATGTGGTGTGTACCTACTAGGATAGAAGTGTAGCATGCTATGTAAATACACAAGAGAATACTGCCACCCCCAGCCCGGGGCGGGGCCGGGTAGAGAGGGCTTCTCAGAGAAAATGGCTGTTGAATAGGAGATAGGCATATGCGATGTTTGCAGGGGTGAAGGGTGGTTGGGGGCGGTGGGGAAGAGATGAGGGAATTCCAGACAAAGGCAAGAGCGTGAACAAATTCATGGAGATGAGAACCAGCATGGATTTAGAGGACAATGAGCAGGGCAGGGAGGAAGCGTCTGCAGAGTAGGCAGGGGCAGATTAGGGAGGGCCTTGGAGACCATGCCAAGGAGGTTGGAAAAATGTTCAACCTGCATGATAGACTATCCTCACATGCATGTAGTGACCTGACACAAACCCTGATTCTCTTGTTGTCTCCATGAGGGCAGAACCATATTTGTTTTGTTCAAGACTGAATACCTCCAGGACATGTAGGCATTGGATTTTTATTACTGAATGAATGAATCCTCATAACCACTTTGTGAGGGTGGTTGTCATTGCCTCTGTTTTGCTGACCCTGATCTGACACAAACCCTCAAATGGGGCAGGGGATATAAAGCCCTGCAAAATTAGTAATCGCCCTACTTGTAGCAATCCATTAGCAATGGCTACAGCATAAACTAAGCTGCCTGCATGTCACAGGTCCCTCCCAGTACACTTACTATAACTGCACACTCAGCTCTCCTGCTCAAGAAGGCATACTGCAAAGGAGCAAGGAGCTACCGTAAGATGCCTGGAAAATTCTCTTCCTTCAATTGACGTGAGTTCTGTCCTCTGTAGACACACATAGCTGTTGTTGTTAGTTGCTATGGAGTCAACGCCAACTTATGGTGACCCCATGTGTGCAGTGTAGAACTGTGCTCCATAGGGTTTTCAAGACTGTGATCTTTTAGAAGCAGATCACCAGGCCTGTCTTCCAAGGCATCTCTGGGTGAGTTTGAACCCCAACCTTTTGGTTAGTAGTCAAGTGCTTAACCTTTTGTGCCACCCAGGGACTCCTTGAAGCCACACACAGCAGTCCTTTCAATAAAGTGTCTGACAACAAGCTCTGTGTCCGCCTACATCAGCAGCCGGGCCTTGAGCTGAACTGTAAAGCCTTTGGGGTGTCACATGCATACTGAGAATTATTTGTTCTACTGGCCACGTATTATCTCTGCAACTCGACCCTGAGTTCCTTGAAGACAAGCCCTGTATCTATTCATCATTGCCTTCTTCCCTGTGCTCAATACTGTGCCTTGCAGGTGGTAGGCTACTAGTGCACTTTTTAGAAACAACAACGTTTGAATGATAACATTTGAGTCACTCAAAACACAGCTCCTTTCCAGCTGCTGAGAGAATGGTCCAGATTGCACAGGGATGGTAAGCAACACTCGGGGCCATGCAGCATGTCAGTAGAGGAGCACTCTGGGAAGCTGGCCTGGGACACCTGTCCAATGAGTATGGTGACCAGAACACTAGGGAGACAGAAGCCACCAAGACTTCCTTCTACCCAAGAGGGCCCTCTGCTTGGCTGAGCAGGACTAGATGTGTCTAGAGCAGAGACTCCATCACCACGGACTGTTCCCTCATGGTCTCCTCCCCATAGTCACTGGGGTGTTCATCCAAGTTTGTCAAAATTAGATTATAGACCACTCCACAGAGTCTGAGTCTAATTCTGGACGATGACACATGTTTTGAATAGTATCTAACAGATCTCTCATTCTCAATAAAGGTTGTTACTCATAGTAATAATAACAATCCCCTGGGACCATGCTATAATTCTGCTCCCCATACAGTGGAATGTGGCACAGGGCAGGGTTGACTTGATTCCCGATTAAGAGAATTCTCTTTTAAAAAAATCCAAAGAGCCTCACTTAAAGAAGCCCAAAGACTTAGAATCATGCCAGTTCAATTCAGAAAACTGTTTAGTGAGATCCTATGCTATGCCAGACATCAAACGTGGCTTTAAAAATAAAGTGCCAAGCATAACCATCATCTCAGAACTCTGGTACATTTTTCATTTGTGCATATTTTTCTGATTTCTCTTTGCCCCCAATACTTTATAAAATAGTGGGGAGAATTACATGAGAAAGTGACCTTGACCCTCAGCCACCCTCAGCAATTTTATCATCCTTTGAGATTCTCAGCCCCAGTTTTTAATATACCTAGAGTTATACAAAACCAGAATTTGAATCTAAGTGATCATCATCATCATCATCATAAAACAAAGTAACACTTACTGAAATCATTCTGTGTGCTAGAGACTCTGCAAGTTGTTTCACATATATTTTCTCATTTGAGTCTCACAACGACCTAACCTGAGGAAGCAGGGAATACTGTTGTTGTTAGCTGCCACTGAGTCAACTCCAACTCATGGCAACCCCATGACAAAACATTGCATGATCCTGCACCATCTTCACCATTGTCGGTATGCTCAAGTCCATTGGTGCAACCACTGTGTATTTTGAGTGTCTTCCAACCTAGGGGGCTCATCTTCCAGCACTATATCAGACAAAATTCTGTTGTGATCCATAAGGTTTTCATCGGCTAATTTTCAGAAGCAGGTCACCAGATCTTTCTTCCTAGTCTGTCTTAGTATGGAAGCTCAGTTGAAACCTGTCCACCACGGATGACCTTGCTGGTATTTGAAATACCCGTGGCATAGCTTCGAGCATCGTTAGCAACATGCAAGCTACCAGAGTACAACAAACTGACAGATAAGTGGTGGAGGAACAATTGTTATTGTTGTTAGGTGCTGTCAACATGTGCTGACTCCCTGTGACAGAGTAGAACTGTCCCATTGGGTTTTCTAGGCTATAATCATTATGGAAGTAGATTGCCAGGTCTTTTTCCTGGGACGCCGCTAGGTGGATTTAAACCACCAACCTTTTGGTTAGCAGCTGAGTGCTTAACTGTTTCGCTACCTGGGCTCCTTGGAGGGACTATTACTGTCCCTTTTTTACAGGGCTCAGAAAAAGTACCTTGAGCAAGATCACACAGCTAGTAAGTGGTAGAGTTGGATTCAAACACAGTTCTTATCTTGTATGACTGCAATGTTCTGCCTTAACCAAACCAAAAGAAAACCAAACCCATTGCTGTCAAGTCGATTCCAACTCATAGCAACCCTACAGGACAGAGTAGAACTGCCCCGTAGTGTTTCCAAGGAGTGGCTGTTAGCAGACGAATGCTTAACCACTGTGCCACCAGGGCTCCTCTGCCTCAACAGCTCTAACTAAATCACCTAACATTTCCTTTCTTTGGCAAATCCTTACCATGTGTTATCAAAGGCTGGCTACTTTTATTTATAAGACAATCACTGCAAGGATGTCTGTGCAATAACTGCTGGGACAGAGAGTTGATTTGTAAGTAGCTGGGGGTGATTCTTACATTTAGGATTTCTATTGTTTTCCTGATTTGTTCAGCTGTAGGGGAAAGGACCAGAAACATAACACAGCTAGAGCTACTGAGTTGGGCCGTATGGGCAACTCCTTCAAAATTAGAAGTCTAGTGGGCAGGGAGGAGTCCCTGGGTAGTGTAAATGGTTAAGTGCTAGACTACTAACTGAAAGGTTGGCAGTTCAAACCCACCCAGAAGGGCCTCAAAAGTAAAGCCTGACAATCTGCTTCTGAAAGGTCACAGCCTTGAAAATCCTCCGGGGGCAGTTCTACTCTGCACACGTGGGGTTGCCAAGAGTTGCCACAACTCGATGGCAACTAACAACAACAAGGAGGGAGGGCCTGCAAAAAGGAGCCCTCATCACTATAAAGGGGAGATAAAAGGGAAAGGGAGTTAGCGATGAGAAGGAAGGGAGAAAGAAACAGATGGGTGAGATAAAGTACTCATTATAGTTTTCCTCCTACTCCAGCCAATGGCAGATAATTAACTCCTCTTTAAATTTAATTATCTTATTCTGGCGAGCACAGAGAGGTTCACTCAGAGACACCCTGCTGGCAGACAGTTGTTTCAGAGCCAAGGAGGTGGAGGGGAGCAGGCAAAGGGAACAGAGGGAATTTTGCTAGGATAAATACTTTTCTTAAGACATTGGAGAAAGAAATATTTATAAGGTGTGGATGGGAAGAGGAGGGAAATGGAGATATTCAACCACAGTGAAATGTTGTAAGGTCCTTATTAATGACTTCAAGGAGGTTGATTAGTACTAATACAGTTATTAATGTAAGTTATATTCATGATAATGGTCCACATTTATTTATTGTTTCCACCATCTTGTCATAGGCAAAGAGTACAGTAGAGCTGAAAGGAACCTAGAAATCACTCAAACTCAACCCCTTATTTTTACGTAAGATTAAAACTAGAATCCAGGGGAGTTAAGTAATAGTAATAACAGATACTGCTAATTTGAGCATTTTGCACATGTAAAAACTGTACAACTGTGTTTTTTAACCGTTACATTAACCCTGCTAGGAAAGTAGGATTATCTTATTTGACAGAAAAAGAACTGAGGCTTAGCGGTTAACTTGTATAAAGTCACACGACAGGTAAACAATGAAGAAGGGACTTGAACTTAGTCTGCCTGACTCCAAAGCCCACATTCTCTCTGTGTCTCTGAAAAGGGAAAGAAAATCAAAGAGGTCCTGGTCTCACAGCTGGTAACAAAACTGTGACAAGTGCTCCAGTCTCTTAACTCCCTGAGCAGGGTTTTTCCCAATTTACCTAATCCCATAAGAGGGCCAGGGCTTTTCCTTTTAGCCTCTAACATATTGACTGGCATCTCTTGCATATGCTGTTCTTAGAATCAATGATTATTACATCAGGGCCATCTGCCCAGAGTGATCAGGATTCCCAGACGCTTCAGTATCTGCCACCATTTGGCCAGAATGCATATATAGAAAGTTATTTCCTTTTTTAGCCAGTAAGCACTCTTGGCTGCAGCAGAGTCTATTGCCAGGTTCTCAGCTGGCCAAACAGCATGCTCTGGTGCTCCACTGATGTCAAGTCATAACAAGAGCAATGAAAACTGAGATAATTAGGTGGCGGGACTCATGGTTTCTAAGGAATAGCAGAATTAGAATCCTGCTTCCATCATTCTCCAGTTGTGTGACCTTAGGTAAGTCAATTAACCTCTCAGCTTTTTCCTCATCTAAAAAATGGGAAGCTGAATCATGGGGATTAAAGAATATATAGATTCGGGGCTGAGAGGGAGGGAGAAAGGGGGAATTATTGCTTATAGAGCACCGAGTATCTGTTTATGGTGATGGAAAATTGGCATTAATTATGGGTAATGGTTGCACAGCAGATTGGTGCGCCATTAGTTTTAACAAATAACATACCCATGTAAATAACATGCCCACGCATATGACACACAAGACACGCCTAGGAAAATAATATGCGAGGGTGTTACACATATTATGTATTAAAAACGTATAATGTGAGTGTTATTTGTGTAAAGTATGGTCGTTAATGTCACTAAGTTGTACACCTGTAAAAAGCTGAATTGGCAAATGTGTGTGATATATATTTTTACCAAAAAAAAAAAAAAATTGCTGCTGAGGCTGCTAATGTACAACTAAACACCTCACTGAGTTTCATTTCTTGGTTTGGACGTTTAGGGTGATGGTTTCATGGGACACCCCAGTTAATTGGCTTAATATCATTTTTAGTACTTCTCTTCTACCTCCTAGTTCATTGCATAGTGCCTGGGGTCTTCAAAAGCTTGCAAGCGGCCCTCCAAGGTACAGCAATTGGTCTCTATTTGCCTGGAGCAACAGAGAAAGAAGAGTCAGGAATAGGAGGAAATGAACATGTGGCTAATTGCCAACGTGAACAACTACCTCCACTGCATGAGACCAGAAGAACTGGATGGTGCCTGGCTACCATTACTGAACATTTGGATCAAATGGACAGGGTCCCTCTCATCCCCATGGCTTGTCCTATCTGCCTCCTAATCTATCTTTAATTCAAGATTTTGGGCCTGGAGATCGACTCCATATGAATCCCTATTATAAAACGAGTGCTCCATGTGATGCCTTCCTTTTGAGGAGCTGCAGCACTTTTGAACTCTGATCACCACTCCAAAGGCACATCCACAAGGTGGGTTTGAAGCAGGTTTGGCTCTACTTGGAAGTGAAATAGGGGGTTGTCTATTCAGTGATCCAAGGGGTAGGAACATCCTGACTCCCAAACCACATCTGCCATCACCTGAATTCTGTATCATGAAGTTGCCAAGTTAGAGTAAGATTCTAGAAGTTCCTTGTGAAAATGCAATGCTGTCATTTCATAAGATATGCTCTTTCTCGTTCCAGCTGTTTCTTTGTGATCCTAGACAAGATATTATTCCTCCCTTAGCCTCAGAGCCTTCATGTGTAAAACACAAGGGTTGAGATGGATGGTTGGTAAGGTCCTTCCAGCAATAAAAGAGCTAGGGAGTTTGTAACTTGCCCAATTGTGATTATAACAAAGCTTAGTGACAAAGCTAAGAAACAAATCCACATTTTCTGAATCTCAGTTTAGAGGTCAGCAAACGGTACTGTAGTCCCAGAAAAAATTCTGTGATCATAAAAATCAAGCAGTTACCTTCTCAGAATTATATGTCATGGCGAGTTTCACTGTAGAAAGGATTTTGTGTGAAATGAGATGCAATGCAGAGCCCTGGGCTGAGGACCAGGTGACCTGGTTTCTACCCTATTATTCTATTGTTCATTGAGCGCCTACTATGTGATAGCCATTTAAATACATCATTTTGTTTGATCCTCATAAAACCTTACAAGGAAGGTATTTATTAACCCCTTTTGGCAGATGAAGAAACTAAAGATCAGAGATGTTAGGTAATCGGCCCAAGGTCACACAGCTGAAATTCCAACTCAGATTTGGCTCCAAATATCCAAACTCTTTCTGTCCTACCCTTGAATTGGAGCCCTGGTGGCACAGTGGTTAAGAGCTCAGCTGCTAACCAAAAGGTTGGCAGTTCGAATCCACCAGCCACTCCTTGGAAACCCTATGGGGCAGTCCTACCCTGTCCTATAGGGTTGCTATGAATCGGCATTGACTCGAAGGCAGCGGGTTTTGTGTTTTGGACCCTTGAATTAGATAAACTCTAAAGTCCTGTCTGTGCTATTTCAATATTATGATTCTCTATGATTCCGTAATTCTGAGACCTTCCTGCTTCCTTTCTTACAAAGATGAGTGGATTGCTGAATGCTAGATTTTTCTTGCCCATTATTTGCTGTTGTGTCAGAAAAACTGATTCACAAAGTGACATCAAGCTGTCATTCAGCAGGCATCAGCAGCTTCTGACAATAGAAAGGAAGTCAGCTTCTTTTCTTTGAGCCCTGAGGCTTGCTGGAAAAATGAGCATCTCTCCTTTTGGCCAGCTCAACACTTAAGCCCAGGTTAGGGCCTATGGGAGCCAGTCCACACAGGGAGCTGCTAGGATTCTAGGATAGTGGGCAGAGCCTGGGCCTTGGGTCTCGCTGGCTCTGAGAACTGCAGGGCTTCTAGTTTCCATCCTGACTGATTCACCCAGAGAGGTTCCCAGACCTGTTTCAATTGACTGGGCCTGGAGGTGGGGGTCAGCCAGTATCCAAGAGACTGGGCTATAGGGTGGCAGTCCGGCTGGCTGCTAGAGCCCAGGATCCTCCCTTGTTTGTGCCTCCCACCAGCTGTTGGGATGAGGATCCGTGTATCATCCACCTCTGCTGGGGCTTCCCTGCAGCCTGCAGATCCCAGGCATTCTAGTACTGCCTCTGGAGAGCAGCATTTAAGGAGACCAAAGAAGCCACTGGGAGCTTGGGTGGCGTAAGCGGTTTGTGATTGGCTGCTAACCTAAAGGTTGGTAGTTGGAACCCACCCAGTGGCTCTGTGGAAGAAGGCCTTAGTGAACTGCTTCTGTAAAAGAGTGACAGTCAAGAAAACCCTATGGAGCAGTTCTACTCTGCAACACATGGGGTCACCATGAGTCAAATCGACTTGATAGTAACGGGTTTTCTTCCAGACACAGACACACCTTTCCTGTAGGGAGAAGGCTTCCACTGTCTGTCTTCAGTCTCCCGTAGAAGGATTAACCAACCTAAGATACCCTTCTCCTTCAGGGCTAAGGGGCCTCTGCTGTGACCGACTTCTAGGAGAGTGTTCAACGGATGAAAAGAAGTCAACTTTCTCCCTCAGGCTTTTCAGACTCTCTGTTTCAAACCCAGCTCACCTCTGGCTGGCGGTGCTGGCATAGGCATGGGGTGCAGACAGAGTCCCACTCCAGCAAAGAGAGGAACAGGACAGCAGGTGGGACCAGGTGGCACCCTAGGGGAAACGAGAGAGTTCTACTATTTTCCATCCCATCTAAACTCACAAAGGGCTTTTCTCTACGTGTTTATGGGAATCTGACGCAAAGAAAGATCAGAGAACTGGGCACATTGTAGTTTTATGTCTGAGAAAGCACACTGGCTGAGAGGCCGCATCCTGGAGGGAAGATTCTAGCTCTGTCCCTAACGAGCGGTGAAATTGCACAAATCACCTCTCCTCTCTGAGACTGTTTCTGCCCCTTATAAATAAAGGGCAGGCCAACTAGTCTCCAAGTCTTTCCCCGCCCTGAGAGTCCATGTTTTTAAGTGTTTTTGGCTCCAGGAAGGCCAAGAGTTTGAAATGCCAGTTTCATTTGAATACTACACCCATATTTAGCATTCAGCTCTGGGCTCTTGAGTCGCAGACATTCTGGAGTCAAGAGAGGTCGAGGTAAAAAAACAACAGTGATGATCACTAGGTCATGGAGTTCAGAGCACTCAACCCCCACCCCTACCACTATGTGGGGCCAAGATGACGAGAAGCAGGTGGACAGGTAGGGGTCACTCTCTGAAAATAAGCTTGTAGAGATGCTCAAATGGAAGGAGCAGGGAGTCTTGGTGAAAGACGGAGGCCAGGAACATGCAGCCATGGACAGAGTTAGAAGAGCCCTATGTGCAAGCAAGCAGAGCGGGATGTTCTCCCACCTGAGTCTGCCCTGACTCCGCGTGTCATCAAGTCATTTTCCTTTTCTAGACCTCATTCTCCTTATTTGTCACAGGATGAGGCTGACTGACAATCTAAGAGACCTCTTCCAGTTCCAATGCCCCAGCTGTGAGCCCACATCCTCAGGCAGACAGGGGTGCCCTACCACCTCATGCAGGCCTTGCGTCATCTCTGTTCAGTTTCTCTGGATTTCTCCCAGGTCTCCTGACTCACAGTCCAGTGCTCTCCACACGGCCCTTTCTTCTGTCAGTCCAGTCAGACCCCTGGTGAGCCAGAGACTGATTCAGGAAACAGCTACCCCAGTGATGTGCAGAAGAGTGAAAGCTAGGAATTCATTCATTGTGAAGGATACTGGGAGAGGGAATAAAGGAAAAACTGAACAACTGAACAAAGGCATAGTAAGTATATCAGACCCTGGGGTCAAGCTTCCCTTTTTCTCGGTTTCTGCTTTGAGTGGCAAAAGCGGTTTGTACTCAACTGTTAGTCTAAAAGTTGTCGGTTTGAATCCACCCAGCGGCACTGTGGAAGAAAGACGTGGTGATCTGCTTCCATAAAGATTACAGCCAAGAAAACCCTATGGAATAGTTCTACTCTGTCACATAGGGTCACCATGAGTTGGAATCAACTCGATGGCAATAGGTTTGATTTGGGGTTTTTTTTTGCATTGCTGAATGGAACCAGAAGGATCACTCTACTTCAACCCCTTCATTTCATAGATGAGGAAACTGAGGCCCAGAAGGGTGAAGTGTCCAGTCCAGGGTCATACAGCCACTCAGTAGACCAGAGCCCAGGTTTCCTGGCCCCTGAGTCTGGGTACTTTTGCCACAGGCTCAGTAAAGAGGTCAAGGAGCAGCAGAAACCTCTCTGCTCTACGGATACTGAGAGAGGGAATAAAGGAAAAACTGAACAAAGGCTTAGTAAGTATGTCAGACCCTGGGGTCAAGCTTCCCTTTTTCTCAGTTTCTGCATCGTCTGCCTCCCTGTGCTCTCAGGTGGGAAGGACACTTTAGTGGGCGTCTCTCCTGGCTTCCCCTCTCGGGTCTCACCAGCCTCTTTTCCTCCGACAGCGAGTGGCAGGCTGGATTTCTCACAAGCGGCTGTGGAACAGAGGGACATGATACTCTGCAGGAGAAACTAAGCAGGGAATATTTTTAAACCATCCAACATGCCTTAGGGGGAAAAAAATCAAAATACTCCCCTAGATTCTTCGGAAAGCATTTCAAAAAAGATTCCACAGTGGCTAGAGGAAACATCGTAAAAACAATATTGGTTTTTGTTTTTAAAGGGCCAATTCCATCTTAACAGAAATGCTTGGAAATGGACCAAGGACCTGCTTCTAAGATGCCTTTGGAGCATTGCAACTCTGTGAGAAGTAGATGGTTACTCCAAGGCCTTCCACCCACATTTTCAGCAGTTCCTTGTAAATCAGTAATTTATCTGCCACTTCACTAAATCTTCCTCCTTAGTATATCCAAACCTCAGTCTCATGGGGGAGTAGTGAGAAGGGAAAGGAATCAATTCACAGGTACAGAAAAAAATCTTTGCTTAATCCAGACTAGAATTTGAATTTCTCTCTTTTCTGGCCACTTCCCAATGACTTGTCATTTTATCTCTTAAAATTCAAGCCTGCCCTTACCTGGTTCTTTTCCTCCTCCCTGAGATTTTTGACTTCCTTCAATCTCCGCCTCTTCTCCGACTGCCCACTGTTCTTGTGCCTGTCAGTTGTTCCTCTTACACCCTCTTTTTAAATGGTGTCTGTCACCCTCCCTCCTCCCACTTCTTCCTACTCTTTCTCTCTCCACCCCTTTCCCTGTCTGGATCTCTTCCTCCCCTCTCTCTTTTGCCCGCTCGGAATCTTTTTTCCTCGTTAAAAGTTTTCTTCCCTTTACCTCCGAGCAGCCTCTCCTCACCATGCTGTCCCACAGGGAGGCAGAGCCACCTTCCTCACTTCTCTTCCTCCCTCTGCTGCCCTCCCCTAGTCCTTGTCACCGCAGTCCTGACTCTCATGCTCGCCCTCAGCCGGCCTGGTGCACTGCCTCCCTAAGTCACTGCCTGTCCAGCCCTCCGCTGAGCCTCCTCGGACTTCTCAGGCCATGGCGTTCCCCAGAACATCAGCGGCAAAGTTGGCAATTCCTGAGAGAACCTTCTTCCCCACCCTTTTCCTGTCATCAGAGAAGAGGGGTGCTCATTTGTGCATCAAGCCTTTTGGGGGGCATCTACTATGCCCATGGAGTCCCTGGGTATTGCAAACAGCTGCTAACCAAAAGGCTGGAGGTTCAAGTCCACACAGACATGCCTAAGAGAAAGACCTGGAGATCTACTTCCAAAAAAAATCAGCCATTGAAAATCTTATAGAGAGAAGTTCTACTGAGACACACATGAGGTTGCCACGGGTCGGAGTCTCTCTAAAGCAATTGGTAGTGTTTTGTTTGTTTGTTGCTATGCCCACATCAGTGAGTTGAGCACCAGACAACATAGGAAAACATGGTCTCACAAATCACACCCAACCAGCACCCAGAATAGGTACCAGGTCTTAAACTGAAAGGAGAAAGATGTCTGCTTCTGCTCTCTAATGGACAGGGAGAGGGCATTCCCCACCACCCATGTGCTTCCTCTGTCGGTCCACATGCCAGGCACTACACTAGAGACTTCATAAGTATTATCTATCTTTATTTTACTTAATCATACTAATTTCCAATTCTGCAAGGTAGAAGACATTTCCTAGAAATGTCTTCTTCACGTTTGAGGAAACTGAGGTTCAGAGAAATCAAGTTACACAATCACAGTGATTCTAATCAGGATTAGAAGTTTTAATAAATGCCAAAACTCATCTCTTCAGGTCTCCCAGCTGGAACTGAGCCAATGGAAGTAAGGTTGTCTCTTGTTAGATCATATGTCAAAAGTACACAAATTTAGAAACTGTGAAGCACCTCTTCTTCAAAGCCCCCTCAGCCTCCATCTCCTTCCTCCAACTCTTTTCAACTTCAGCACTTAACCATGGACCCAGTTGGAGTGTAATAAATGTCAACGACAGAGGCTACTATGGGTGGACTGAAACCAAACAATGAGCATGCCCACAGGTTGTGAGAACTGATGAAAACCTGAAATCATCTAAAACAGTGAGGGGAATGGAGGCCCAGAGAGCCAAGGCCACTACTCAATGTCATACCCAGTAGCTGACAAAGGCAGGGCCAGAACTCAGATCCACTCCTTTGCCCTACACCATCTTCCTGAAACATGCCTGCCCCCAACACAACATTCACTAACATTTCAAGATTTTGCAAAACTGTTTGTTTCTTTAGTGGGTAACATTTTTCATGGGTGAATAAGCTTAAGATCAGCAAGAGAGTAAAGAATATGGGACCAAATTTCCTGTGAACAGGGAAGCAGCAGCTGGTGAAAACAAACCCAGGAGTCTTAATTCCTTTGTCAGAGTTGCCCACCCGTTTCCTTATGTACCATCAGAGCAGACTCGGGGGCCAGCCTGTCTGGGGTTGAATCCTGATTCTGCCAGTTACTAACTGTGACACTATGCAAGTTAACTTAACCTCTCTGTGTCTCAGTTTTCTTTACTGTAAAATGGGGATAATAATGATGATTACCTCATCAGGTTGTCATGAGGACTAATGAGTTATTATTTGTAAAGCACTTAGAACAGTGTCTGGCACACAGTAAGTGCTATGGATATTATTGCAAAATACAATACAATATAACACAATACAAGACAATACTTAGCTCTCCCTGCGTGTACTTACCATGGCTGGACCAAAGTTCTGGGATAGAATTCAGTATGTACCTAGTCTGTTCTCCAAAACAGAGATTGCCTCACATTGTGGCTTTGTCCCTAAAGCCTAGAGACTCTACAAAAGCCAAGGTCTCCTGGGAATACCATGTTGTCTCCAGCCAGGAGATGGTCAGGTAAAGAACCTGTAAAGTCTCAGCTGGGGAATGGGCTGAGAGTGGGGAAGACTTGTTGTTTTTGTGTGCCACTGTTTGGATTCCGATTCATAGCGACCCTATAGGACAGAGTACTAGAGCTGCCACACAAGGTTTCCTAGACTGTAATTTTTATGGGAGCAGATCGCCAGGCCTTTTCTCCTACAGAGCGGCTGGTGGGTTCAAACTGCCACACTTTTGGTTTACAGCTGAACGCTTAACCACTGTGCCACCAGGGCTCCTTGAAGAAGTCTTAGTGGGATATTAATTCCTAGATCATGGGCTGCCAAAAGGAGAAACCACCTGGGGCAAGGCTGCAGATGAGAGGAGTATGCCATTTTCCTCTGGATGCACAGGAGGGAAGAACTGCCTACACGTAGCAGACTCATGATCCTGGAGAGAGGGCAGGGCACAGACTGTAAGTGTTCCCATCCTGCTTGGCAGGTAGAGAAATGAAGCAGTAAAGAAGCTGTATGGCTTGCTCCATGTGATCCAGGAAGTCCAACTCAGGGATGGGCAAAGGCTGAAGTCTCTGACTCTGGGTCCACTTTGTGGTCACCAGATCATCCCAACTTAACAAAATCAAGCAGCTCTCCAAACTAGCACTCCACTCAGGATGGCATCTAGGGCAGAGTGTATTTTGGTGGACCCAAAGCTAAGCTGCTTATGCAAGACCCTCAAAGATCTCATTTATTCCTCACTTAGTTCCCTCTCAGACTCAGATGAGAACCCTGACAAAAGTAAGAGAAATGTCATTTGAGCTGTGGCTCCAGGGTGATTCTCTGAAGGGGCTGAATCTGGCTGCCTTCCCCCACCCCATATCTGAGAAGAAAGCCATGGTCAGATGCCCAATGCCCCAGAAGAGGGGGATATAGAGCAGCAAAGGCAGGGGTGGGAGCTGAGGTTCTGCCATGGCCTCCACTTCAGCCTGGCAATGAACACAGGAAAAGGTCTTAGAAAGAGGAGTCAAGGTCTGTGTTCCACACCTGAAAATAAGGAGAACTCAGAGAGGAATTGGACAGGAAGCCAAAAAAGAATTGGTAAATAAAACTTGTAAGAAAAGGCTATAGAAGTGGGCTTGCAGAATAAACTTTATTCAATATTTACTACGTGTTGGGCATTGTGCTAGGCACATTTCACATTCTTCTACTTTAAGAAGAAAAGAACTTAGACAGATCGTCGGAACAATCAGTCAGGGTAATTGACAAGGATTCACTGCCCTGGTAGCACAACGGTTTGTTAAGAGTTTGGCTGCTAACCAAAAGGTTAGTGGTTCAAACCCACCCAATGGCTCCACAGGAGAAAGACCTGGCGATCTGCTCCCGTAAAGGTTAAAACAATAACAGACCAATCCATTATTGTTGAGTCCAACTCATAGCAACCCTACAGGACAGAGTAGAACTGCTCCATAGTGTTTCCAAGGAGCATCTGGTAGATTCAAACTGCCGACCTTTTGGTCAGCTGTAGTTCTTAACAGCTGTACCACCAGGGCTCTCGACAGATTGGGTACTATGTTATTATTTCCAGTTTACAGAAAACTGAGACTCAGAGAAGTTTAGTAACTCGCTCAAGATTACTCAGTAAGTGGAGAAAAGATCAGGTGCTTTTTCCTCATAACTGTAGAGGAAATTTTCATGAAACCATTGGCCTAGTTGGAGAGGAGGGCCCAGGCTCCTCCAAGTGGAAGAAAACAGAACTCCCCCGTGCAGACAGTACAAGAGGAGTGGGCTCTGACCTTGGCAGGAGAGGTTGTGTTTGGCCCTGAACTTGATGGTGGTTCTGCACAGTGAGAATTTTAAGGAAGAGGCACAATCACCTTCTTTACAATCTTTTTAAAGGCGGCATCTTGGAAATTGCTTCCTTTTTGCTCCTCTCTAGAGGCAAGGGCGGGCGGGGGGTACAAAAAAACCTTGCAATATCTCCTCTACTCAATGTATCTCTGACTCTACAAGGTTCTTTCCCAAGACACTGTGGTCCAGATGCTTAAAGAGCCACCTCCCTTAAAGCCACCATGCTAGCACATGCAAATAAGTTTTGTCAGCATCTAATTACAAGAGTGAAGGGTCCCTTGTGCCTTGTTGGAGGGCATAAACGGGTAATTGGATCCATGATTAGTTGGCTGAGGTCACAATTTTCTGCCAGTGGAGACGCAGACACCACAGGCATAAGCCGTCCCCTTTAAGTCTTTTGCTTTCCAGATAGTAGCTAAAAAGGGCAAGAACACCCTGTTCCAAGAAGCAGAAAGCAAAAGAAACACAGGCTTCCTTGGCCCTAGTGCTTTGGCCTGTGAGCCTCCTCTTGTCCAGTCTTGTTTTAATCCCAAAGACAAGGTCAACATCACATCTGTACCTCTTCTTGGGTTTAAAGCAAATGGAATTCCCTAGGATCCCAGCTTAAGAACTCTTTTGTGGTGGATTTGGACCAGTGGTCTGAAAGCACACCTCCGTGGATGTGAGAAGAGGAGAAGGAATCTGGTACCATACAAACCTGATTCTCTCCAACTGAAGTCAGAGCATGAAGGCAACAGCTGAGTGTAGTCTCGCTTGAGTGCCGAGAGTCCCAGGTCATCTTACGACACAAATCGGGGCTGTTCCCTGGGAGCTCTTGGGATGGCATTTGCCCGCTAGACTTGGAGGGAAGTCTTTGAAAGTAGGAAGGCTGAGAGTTTTATAATAGTTTGGCCAGATTATAAGGAAGGTCTAGAGATTGCCATGCGTACCTGGAGCACATACCTTTCTCTTCTAACAAATTATGCATTCATGGTCTACCGTCTCCCATCCACCTCATAAGAACTAAAAAAGGTGCTCTTTTATTTTGAAAGCTGTTTTCAGTCAGGTTCAAAGTATGGGGGAGTTATTTCTGAACTGAGTTCCTCCTCCCAGAAGTGTCTAATGGAGGTTCTTAGCAGAGTGGACCAGTCCCTTCTTTCCATAAATAAGATCCCCACTGGCTTTCTCTGCAGTAGACTGGACCCCATTACAGGTCCACTGGCAAAATCCTATGATAAAGGCCAAGAAGCTTTCTCCCAAATATGCCGTTAATATGGGTGCCCTCAGACAAGTCACTCCAAAACAGAGGTGTTTCCTTGCAAGTAAAATAGAGGTACAATACCCTGTGCCTGTCTTGACAATTTGGCCAATGATGTTCAAAACCTAATTCAAGGGCAGAAGTTTTACATATCCTCCTAAGTTAGTGTCTAGATTCAACTTTAGCTCCTGGGGTCAAATTCTTACAGGGGATTAGAGGCATTTAGGAGATTAAGCCTTTTTCCTGGCTTTTCAATCTTAGTTTCAAGCTCAATCAGCTAAATACTCAAAGTAGAATGAACAGGACTTGGGGCAAATAGCCTGTGGTTAAGAGTGTTTGTATTCAACACCTGACTTGGCAGCTGTGGGAACTTCTTTTCTTCATCCTTCTCACTTTTAAATTGTGAATAATGATAGTAACTATCAACCTTACAGGCTGGTTATGAATATTGAATGAGACATGTGTGGTGTGTATTGACTCCTAAATACTTATATACACACATACACACATACATATCCATATAAACAGATAGATATAGATATATAGATACATAGATACTGTAAACATGCAATGAATCATACAGCTATTCTGAAGACCAAAATTAAATTATACATTGGACAGCACTTTGGAAAGAGATATAAGATTTACAATTGAAACATGATGCTGTCATTATTATAGCTGTATTTATTATGCCCACCTTCATTGACTCCTTTGACCAAGGCCAGCAGATACAACCATGTAGGTTGTACACTACACACATCCAAAGGCACCATTCAAGTATGACCTTCCCTTTATAGCTGAGAGCACATGGCAACTGCTTTTCCAGGACCTAAGGTGAACCTTTGAGGAGGCAGCTCTTCTCCAGTCATATTTTGAGTGCCTTCCAACTTGAGGGGCTCATCTTCCAGCACTATATCATACAATGTTCCACTGTTATTCATAAAGTTTTCACTAGCTAATTCTTTTCAGAAGTAAACCACCAGATCCTTCTTCCTAGTCTGTCTTAGTCTGGAAGCTCAGCTGAAACCTGTCCACCATGGGTGATCTTGCTGGTATTTGAATACCGGTGGCATAGCTTCCAGCATCACAGCAACATGCAAGCCCCCACAGTATGACAAACTGACGGACACATTTATTGACTATACCATGGACTGCCAAAAGAACGAACAAGTCTGTCTTGGAAGAAGTACAGCCAGAATGCTCCTTAGAAGCAAGGATGGCAAGACTTCGTCTCACATACCTTGGACATGTTATCAGGAGAGATAAGTCCCTGTAGAAGGACATCATGCCTGGTAAAGTAGAGGTCCAGTGAAAAATAGGAAGACCCTCAACAAGGTGGATTGACACAGTGGCTGCAACAATGGGCTCAAGCATAACAACAATTGTAAGGATGGTGCAGGACTGGGTAGTGTTTTGTTCTGTTGTACATACAGTTGCTATGAATGGGAACTAACTCAACAGCACCTAACAACAACAACGAGGTGAACCTGAGCTTCCCTCACAGCTTTCCTCCTTCCAGGGTCTGAGGAACAGCAACTGTTTCATTGGGTCATTCATTCATTAATCATTATTTCAGTGAATGGATACTGAGGGCCTGCCATGTGCAAGGACCACAGCAGAAAACCACAAAGATAATGAGACACAAGTCCTGCCCTGACGCTCCCATGGCTGGGGAAAGAGCCTTGTGCACCAATAATTAGAATGTAGTGTAATGAGTACTAAAGCAGTACAAGAGATGGAGGGTTACTAGCTTTCCTTTTGGGGAGGAGGGGATCAGGGGAGTAGTAGCAGCAGTAAAAAATCAGGAACTCTAACTCCCTTCAAAAGTAAAAGTCCCTATAAGCACCAAAATAAGAAAAAAATCAAGATTTCCCTGTAATGGGGTCCAGTCTACTGCAGAGAAACCCAGTGGGAATCTTTTTTATAGAAAGAAGGGACTGGCCCACTATGCTGAGAACCTCCATTAGACACATCTGGGAGGAGGAACTCAGTTCAGAAATAACTCCCCCAACACCAGACACACTCCAACTCCAGGAATCTATCACTTAAACCCCACACCCAGGGAATTTCAAAAGTAAATTCTTTTCCAACATGAAGACACACTTCTTAGGGGATAGATGAAAGTCAGCCAGCTCTGGACAGATGGTCTCTTCTTGCATCTGTACGGTGTCTTTCAGGGAGGACATGACACGCAGTCAGACCTGAGATGAAAGCTGAGTGCAGTCCCTTACTAGTTAGGTGATCTTGAGCAAGTCACTGAGCTTCAACCTCCTTGTCTGCTTGTCTGTAAAATGGTCATAATAACACCACCTTCACAAGTTTGGTCTTCAGACACTATACCAAAAATCCAAATCAGTTGCCATCAAGTCCCAAATCATGTTGACCCCATGTGTGTCAGAGTAGAACTGTGCTCCACAGGATTTTCAATGGCTGATTTGTCGCAAGTAGATCGCCAGTCCTTTCTTCTGAGGCACCTTTGGGTGGACTTGAACATTCAGCCTTTCAGTTAGCAGACAAGTACTTAACCATTTGCACCATGCAGGGACTCCCAGGGACCCTATACATGTTAGTTATTAGTACGTGCTAAGGGACAAAGGTGAGATCTCAGAGTTTAGGGGGAGAGCGGAGAGGCAGAGGCACAGTGGTCCCTTCCAGTCCCAAAAGGGGTCTCGCATAGCCCCAGAACTATCTGCCCATTGTCCTTTAAGGGGCCTCTGCAACTGATTTTATGTACATGATCTTGCCCTGAGAGCATTGTGCTCCTGAGCTGGCAGGCTTAACACTTCCTTGGCTCCAATGTCTTAATTTGTAAAGAAGGAGTTCTGAGGCTATTAAAAAGGAAGTCAAATTGTTTTCGGAAAACAATAGCAAAGTAACTACAAGTCATTAGCTTCCTCCCTGGGGCCTGAAATCAGGCCTGTCTGGGTAGCTGAAAGGACCGATAGCACTGTTTACTTAAAGGCCTCTGGACAGGACCCATAAATTAATTCCTGTGCTTGACTTTCTGGAATGAGAGGAGGTGAGTCATGGAAGTAGAAGGTCTGAGAGTGGAGAAGAGATTCCTGTTTTTTTAAGGCACAGCTAAGTGCTTGATGCCGGCCTGCGTTTTCTGGTCCTCTGGTGCAGGGTTTCATTTGGGGACATAACAAACATCTTCCCTCTTAGATGGTTCTTAATGAATTTTTTTCCCAGACCCAAAAAACACAAACCCCTGTGTACTGCCTTCCCCTTGAAGGCCTCTGGGAAGCCAAATGCTCTAGAAATTCTTCTCTGGGCAGAAACGTCATCAGTGACAGTGACAAAGTTGTAGTTGTGTGTCCTCAGGTTGATTCTGACTCATAGTGACCAAATGTGACAGGGTAGAACTACCCCATAGGGTTTACTAGGCTGTAATTGTTACTGGAACAGATGGAGGTCTTTTCTCCCACAGAGTGGCTGGTGGGTTCCAACCTTTCAGTTGGAAGCCGAGCGCTTTAACCATTGCACCATCAGGGCTCCTTAGACCAAAGTTAAGTTCACACAATCATGACTCCTTAGAGGTCGTCTCAGTGCCATACTGATCTCAAGGAATCACAGATAACAGAAAACTGCAGCTTAAAGAGAATTTAAAGATCAACTGGACCAGTTAAAGAAACAAGGCCCAGAGTGGGGAAGTGACTTGTCCAAGGTCAGAAGCAGAAGCCAGTCATCGCAGAGAATCAAAGAACAAGGGGACTTCCCCTGGGGCCAAACAGCCCAATTAATTGATGATTCATCCTCCAATCTCTGCTAGGACACTCAGCTGAAAGACCCTGGAGTTTAATATTAAAAACTAGAGAAAAGGCATTATTTCCTGACCTCTCTAGCAAAAGGTCAGCAGTTCAATTCCACCAGCTGTTCCTTGGAAACCCTATGGGGCAGTTCTACTCTGTCCTATAGGGTCGCTATGTGTCAGAATCAACTCACCGGCAATGCGTTTGTTTGTTTTATTTTTTTTGGTTCTTGGTCCTAGAATAATTTGTTTCCAAGAGCTAAGAGATAAATCTATATCTGGAAAGCTTTTGAAAGAAGATGCAAAATTTCTTTTCTTGAGATGTTTTTAAACATCTTTGGCCAGTCCTGAGACTCTGTTGAGCTTGATTGTTTGGAGTTTAGACCAGAGGATCTTAATGTTACATGAATGGACTTCTAGAAGGTCCATGCAGACTTAATGGGACTCAAAAACCCATGGAATTATATGCAAAACATTAGGGGAAGAGAGACCATAATGTTGATCTGATTCAAAAAGCATTATGACGCAGAAAAGATCAAAGATTACTGCTGTAGGTCTGGGAGGTCAAGAAAGGTTATTTTCCACCCAGCTCCAGAGCAACTGAAACCACCACCACTGCTACAGAGGCCAACATATTCTAACCCTTCTCTGACCAAGAAGCTTCTTTTTTTTCTTTTTTTCAATTTTATTTTTATTAAAAAAAAAATTTTTTTTATTGTACTTTAGATGAAAGTTTACAGAACAAATAGTTTCTCATTGAACATTTAGTACACATATTGTTTTATGACATTGGTTAACAACCCCACGACATGTCAACACTCTCCCTCCTCGACCCTGGGTTCCCTATTACCAGCTTTCCTGTTCCCTCCTGCCTTCTACTCCTTGTCCTGGGCTGGTGTGCCCCATTAGTCTCGTTTTGTTTTATGGCCCTGTCTAATCTTTGGCTGAAGGGTGAACCTCGGGATTGACTTCATTACTGAGCTCAAAGTATGTCTGGGGGCCATACTCTCAGGGTTTCACCAGTCTCTGTCAGGCCAGTAAGTCTGGTCTTTTTTTGTGAGTTAGAATTTTGTTCTACATTTTTCTCCAGCTCTGTCTGGGACCCTCTGTTGTGATCCCTGTCAGAGCAGTCAGTGGTGGTAGCTGGACACTATCTAGTTGTACTGGACTCAGTCTGGTGGAGGCTGTGGTAGTTGTGGTGCATCAGTCCTTTGGACTAATCTTTCCCTTAAGTCTTGTTTTCTTCATTCTCCCTTGCTCCTGAAGGGGTGAGACCAGTAGAGTATGTTAGATGGCCGCTCACAGGCTTTTAAAACCCCAGACGCTACTCACCAAGGTAGAATGTAGAACATTTTCTTTATAAACTATGTTATGCCAATTGAGCTAGATGTTCCCTGAGACCATGGTCCCCACAGCCCTCAGCCCAACAATTCGGTCCCTCAGGGAGTTTGGGTGTGTCTATGGAGCTTCCTTGACCTTGCCTTGTACAAGTTGTGCTGGCTTCCCCAGTATTGTGTACTGTCTTACCCTTCACCAAAATTACCACTTATATACTGTCTACTAAGTATTCCCCCCCACACCTCCCCTCCCTTGTAACCATAAAGATTGTTTCTTTTTTGTGTATAAGGCTTTCCATGAGTTTTTATAGTAGTGATATTACACAATATTTGTCCCTTTGTGATTGACTTATTTCACTCAGCATAATGTCCTCCAGTTTCATCCATGTTATAAGATGCTTCGCAGATTCATCATTGTTCTTTATCTTTGTGTAATACTCCATTGTGTGTATGTACCATAGTTTGTTTATCCATTCATCTGTTGATGGGCATCTAGGTTGTTTCCATCTTTTTGCTATTGTGAACAATGCTGCAATGAACATGGGTATGCATATGTCTATTTGTGTGATGGCTCTTATTTCTCTAGGAGATATTCCTAGGAGTGGGATTACTAGCTCATATGGTATTTCTATTTCTAGCTTTCTAAGGAAGCACCATATCGTTTTCCAAAATGGTTATATCATTTTGCATTCCCACCAGCAGCGCATAAGAGTTCCAATCTCCCCGCAACCTCTCCAACATTTGTTATTTCCAGTTTTTTTGATTCACGCCAGTATTGCCGGGGTGAGATGGTATCTCATTGTAGTTTTGACTTGCATTTCTCTAATGGCTAGTGGTCATGAGCATTTCTTCATGTGTCTGTTGGCTGTTTGAATGTCTGCTTTGGTGAAGTGTCTGTTCATTTCCTTTGCCCATTTTTTAATCAAATTATTTGTCTTTTTGTTGTAGAGGTGTTGGAGTTTCCTGTGTGGATTTTAGAGATTAGGCCTTTGTCTGACTTGTAATGTCCAAAATTTTTTTCCCAGTCTGTAGGTTCTCTTTTTACTCTTTTCATGAAGTCTTTCGATGAGCGTAAATGTTTAATTTTTAGAAGATCCCAGTTATCTAGCTTATCTTCTGGAGTTTGTGTGTTGTTGGTTATGGTTTGTATCCTGCTAAAGCCATATATTAGGGTGTCTAGAGTTGACCCTATTTTTCTTCTATGAACTTTATAGTTTTTGGCTTTATATTTAGGTCTTTGATCCATTTTGAATTAGTTTTTGTATATAATGTGAGGTATGAGTCCTGTTTCATTTTTTTGCAGAAGGACATTACAGTTTTGCCAGGACCATTTGTTAAAAAGACTTCCCCATTTGATGGACTTAGGGCCTTTGTCAAAGATCAGGTGACCTTAGGTGGATGGATTTACATCTGTGTTCTCAATTCTGTTCCACTGGTCAATGTATCTGTTGTTGTACCAGTACCAGGCTATTTTGACTACCATAGCTGTATAGTAGGTTCTGAGGTCAGGTAGTCCGAGTCCTCCTACTTTATTCTTCTTCTTCAATAGTGCTTTACTTATCTGGGACTTCTTCCCTTTCCATATAAAGTTAATGATTATTTTTTCCATCTCTTTAAAGAATGTTGTTAGTATTTGGATCGGTATTGCATTATATTTGTAAATTGCTTTGGGTAGAATTGTCACTTCCACAATGTTGAGTCTACCTATCCATGAGCATGGGATGTTTTCCCATTTATGTAGATCTCTTTTGGTTTCTTGTAGTTTTCTTTGTATAGGTCTTTTACATCCCTGGTTAGATTTATTCCTAAGTATTTTATCTTTTTAGGGGCTATTATAAATAGTATTGTTTTCCTGATTTCCTTTTCATCATTCTTTTTATTGGTGTATAGGAATCCAACTGATTTTTGTATGTTTATCTCGTATCCTGCTTCTCTGCCGAATCCTTCTATTAGTTCCAGTAGTTTTGTCATGGAGTCTTTAGGGTTTTCTATGTATAGTATCATATCATCCGCGAACAGGGGCAGTTTAACTTCTTCATTACCAATTTGGATGCACTTTATTTCTTTTTCTTGCCTTATTGTTCTAGCTAGGACTTCCAGCACAATATTAAATAGGAGTAGTGATAAAGGGCATCCTTGTTTTGTTCCTGTTCACAAGGGGAATATTTTCAGCCTCTCTCCATTCAGAATGATCTTGGCCATTGGTTTTTCATAGATCCTCTTTATTATATTGAGAAATTTCCCTTCTATACCTATTTTATTGAGAGTTTTTATCAGGAATGGGTGTTGGACTTTGTCAAATGCCTTTTTACATTAATTGAGATGATCATGTGACTCTTTTTGACCAAGAAGTTTCTTATCAAACAGGTTGAAATCTGTCCCACACATGAGATAAACTCCTTAGTTCAGAGTCTTCACCTGTCAGGTATGGAAAGGCCGCTGAGATAAGCTTATCCACTCCTTGTTTTTATAACTTTCCTAAACTCATACAGCTAGCCAAGAACAGCACCCAAATCTCATCATACCTAGTGTACTAACATTCTTTCTACCACCTCACAATGCTTCTACATATTTATTAAGCAACAGCAGCTCCTTAGCAGAAAGATGTGGCAGTCTACTTGTGTAGAGATTTACAGCCTTGGAAAACCTATGAGGTTGCTATGAGTTGGACTTGTGGGTTTTTTTTGTTTGTTTGTTCATTTGTTTTAGATGGTTCCAGAGTCCCTGGGTGGTGCAAACAGCACTCTCGGCTGCTGACTGAAAGTTTGGAGGTTCTAGTCCACCCAGAGGTGCCTTGGAAGAAAGCCCTGGTGGCCTAATTCCAAAAAAATCAGCCATTGAAAAACCCTATGGAGCACAGTTCTACTCTGACATACACGGGGTCACTATGAGTCAGAATCTACTTGACGGCAAGTG
Source organism: Dugong dugon (assembly GCA_030035585.1). NCBI lineage: Eukaryota > Metazoa > Chordata > Mammalia > Sirenia > Dugongidae > Dugong > Dugong dugon. Next base: position 163,914,525 of record CM057462.1, read on the forward strand.
GTAAATAGTCCTAAACTTGTCCCAAGTGCTAGGGGAGTTGCAGGATAATGGGGCCTAGCCCTGACTTCAGTGAATTTATAAATAAGTTGGGTAAATTAGGTGTACATCCCTAAAACAAAGAATTCTTCCCTTAAAGCATCTCCCAACAATTGGGGGAAAGGTTAGAGAGACTCAGGAGGAGTATTGGGAAAGACATAAATCACTACCATACTTGCTTGATCCCTGGACAACTCTCACCAGCTGTATCAATAAGAAGTAATACTCATTAGGCACCAGTCTCTAAGATACCTCCAGTCTTGCAAACTTTGACAAAGGACGCATAAGCCAAAGGATTTGTCCACAAGTTTACAATCTATTACAAACTAATGGGATTTTTAAAATAATTAGTGAATAAAGGGGCACAGCACACTAAAAGTGGTCTCCAAACTAAAAAGAGTTGCACGCTAAAAGCTCCAGTGTAAAATGATGGTGTGAAATTTTGTTTTCCCATAGAAATCGTGTTGTAGAGGATAGTTAGTTTCCCAGGCTAGTCCGTATGAGCTTGTTTAAGGCATAATGTTGCTTAACTACAGTGCCGTTAGTACTGAAGGCTCTAACAATGCAGTTAGCGTGATCTCTAAAACCAAAAACTAAACCCATTGCCCTGGAGTCGATTCCAACTCATAGCGGCCCTATAGGTCAGAGTAGAACTTCCCCACAGGGTTTCCAAGGAGCAGCTTCAAACTGCAGACCTTTTGGTTAGCAGCCAAGTTCTTAACCACTGCACCACCAGGGCTCCAGAGTCTCTAGGTGGGAAATAAGCTATATTCTGACTGGGGACTCCAGGAATACATCTCCTTTTCCAGAGTTTCAGATTCAAGAGTCTCCAGCCCACACCTGCACTGAGTATGCCCTCATCCTGACTCCTCTTCATGGGGAGGGAAATAACATTTAACGATCACACCACACAACTTTCTTAATGAGGAGACTGGCCCCTTCCACAATGCCCCTTTCAGAAACCAATCTCTGACACCAGCCACAAACAGAAAGCTTTATTTCTTGAAATCATTATAAAGTGTTTTCCAAAAGCATCATGTATTGTAAAAATTTTAGGTAATACAGAAAAGTATAAATCACCCATAACCACTGTTAATATGATATACCTCCTTCCACTATGTTTTTATCCTTATAAATATTTTTTTTACAAAACTGGAATTGTGTGATGAACACCGCTTTGCAATCTGCTTTTTTTTTTTTTTTTTTTTCACTTAACAATATGTCAGGGACATTTTCTGTGTTAACAGATATACATCTTCTTCATGTTTTTAACAATTATCAGGAGTGTAGTGAGAAGAAATGACACCCAAAGGGAATGTAATGTGTTTGTGCCTTTTCCCTCTATAAGGATGTGACTACTACACTAGCATTCACCAAGACTAGCATCTCTGTGGTGTCCCTTAGATTGATGCCAGGGTATGTGTCACCCTCACCCTTTGTTAAGTCCTTAGGTTATATGATTTTCCATTTTGTGGATTTACCAAAATTTAATTTAATGCCCCATTATTGGATATCTCAATTTTTTTTGTTACTATAAATAGCACCATGTTGAATGAAGGTAAGTGACACTCTTTTAATTTCTAAAACAAAGCAATCTGGGGCTGGTACATTCTTCTCTCTGCCCCCCAAATAAGTTACTCTACGTGATTCTGAGCACTCATTTCAAAGCCTTACAAACAGCTTGTGGAAAAGAAGCAGAATTTCTGAACAAAACAAAACAGCTAGCCTCCACATTCAAACAACCCCTTCCCAATATACCCTTCACACACAAAAGGAAGTGTGCTGGGTGAGTGGTGAAATACTGGAAGAGATATAATGACCTTGACAAGCCTGAGAAAATCCTTCCACAAATCTTGGGAGAAGATTTCTTTGGGTAAGCAGTGGTGGAAGTTTATATTCTGAGTATCTAAACCAAACTTGGAAAAAGCCCCATAGAGCCTATTTCCCTAGAGCCTCCATTACCATGCATCCTACCTCCACTCCTGCCCAGGTTTCTATGAGCTTCCCCATGGGCCTGGATTGAGGTATCAGCTCTGCCTGTGCTGGTGAGACCATGTGTGAGATACAAAGGCTGATGGAGCAGCGAGAGACCAGCAGAAAATGCACTAATCAGGGACTCAGGAGACCTGAGCTCAGGTCCTAACTCTGACATTTAAGAGTCAAATAGCCTTGGAAAGTCACTCAGGGTATCTGACCTCAGTTTCCAGCTTGGTAAAAGAAAGGGTTGGATTAAGTTATGTTGACTGTCCCTTCCAGTTCAAAAATTTAATGTCTCTATGATTGATTATCTCCATACCAAGCCAAAACTTGCAAGAATTTGGACTCTCTTAGGTGTCCAACTCTATCTCCTCTAGTAGCCCCTTGCATCCCTAACCCATCCAGCACTCTGGGAAGCACAAAAGATGTTCTTAGGCCATTTTTATTCCAGGTGGCAGCACTATAATGAAAACTCAGGGGTATTCCAGACAAGAAGAAAAATGAGCAAATGCTTGGAAGTGTGTTCGACCAGGATGCTTTCAGCTCTCAGTAACAGAAAATTTAGGTGGAGTTAACCATATCATGGGAAAGTATATGTGTATTAATGTTTATAGATGGCTCACATGTAGCTGAGCCATTTATTTACTCATTCATTCATTCATCCACCCAGACACTTTAAAAACCCACTGAGTTTGGTACTGTGCTGGGAACTAGATAGACAAGTGACTCAGGCATGATATCTGCATTAAAAGAGACCAAAATCTAGGGGACATCATAAAGTGTCAGATGCTCCTACATCCCTGTGGGAGCCAACTGAGTGCTGTCACCAATCAAGAGTCACATGGGCATGGAGAAGTAGTTGGAATAAAAGTGCTGCCTTGGCTTAAATCGCCAAGTCTATAAGGACATTATGATATCCAGTGGGGTCTGTGTAGACTGAGGGGCTTGGGCAATGCCTGCCGGAAGGAGCTAGAAGGGACTGTAAAAGGGATCAGGGTAGAACTCTGACCTCAGGAGAACATGGAATGGAAACCAGAAACCACATACCTCAGCATCTATTCACCTGCACACAAGGGTGTGGAGAGAGCTTCCCTTCACTTCCAGGTCTGGCTTATTGACTACGGATCTGCAAGTGGCCTCATCATGATTGTTGACTCCCAGGTGGGCCTGAACAGGTGGGGACCATGACATGAGACTGCAAGCAGAAAAGGGTAATAATAATAAAAACAATTTCCCTCAAATTGACTCAGACTCATGGCAACCCCCCATTTGTCAGAGTAGAACTGTGCTCCAAAGGGTTTGCAATGGCTGATTTTTTGGAAGTAGATCTCCAGGTCTTTCTTCCAAGATACCTCTGGGTTGACTCAAATCTCCCACCCTTGGGTTAGCAGCTGAGTCTTTTTACCATTTGCACTACCCAGGGCCTCTACTAATAATAACTGCTAACACTTAAGGAGTGCTAGGCACTGGCCCAAGTGTTTAACATATTTAGCCCATTTAATCCTCATAATAACTTTGTGACATAGGTATTATTATCCCTATTTTACATAGAAGGAAACTAAGAACAGAGACCACATCCAAAGACACATAGCTAGTGAGTGATAGAGCTGGGACTAGAGTTCAGGCAGTCTGGCTTTAATGTCTGTCCACTTAGTCACAAAATAAATCACATGACAATGTGAAAAGTGCTAGAGTAGAGCCAAGATCAGAACGTACCAGGGAAGGCAGCACAGAGGAGGTGGTATTTGTGGTAGGTCTTCAAGAGTAGAAGTTCTCCGGACAGAGAAATAGAGGAAAGCTGAAGTGCAGTGAATTACTTAATACAGCCCTTCTTGCCATAGTGTTTGTAACTCCCAGCAAATGACTGGGTGTGACTATGCAAATAAGGTGCTTGTGGCCCACCAAGAGAAATGGATAGTTTGCTATTAGTGTAGATAAGGTGCATGACACCCTTGCGGGGGTGAGACCATGCAAATAAAGTGTATGGAACCCTAAAGAGGGGATTGGTCAGTTTTGCCATGCCACTAGGCTTAAAATAGAGCCAATTCCAAAGCAGAGAGGGGACCTCATGACAATCAAGAAAGAACAGCCAAGAGTGTAGTGTATCTTTTGAACCCAGGGTCCCTGTGCTGGGTGCCTCCTAGATACAGGAGATAGAGAGGAATTGTAACACAGAAGACAGTAAGAGATAGCAGGGCAGCGATAGCAGTGCAAGAGGCAGCAGAACCAGGAGATGGCATGGTAGGCTTCCCAGCCCAAGGAGCAAGAAAGCTGAGCACCTTTGGGCCGAGGCTTCCTGGCAGAGTGGGATGCCTCCAGGCACTTATCAAGAGAGCTAAAAGAGCTTTGTGACACTTGCCAGAGCAGGGCAGAGGCTGAGGGGCCAGAAAGAAATGTGCCTGCTGCACAGCTGAGAAGAAGCTGTACTGATCAAAGAACTGTATCCTGAGTGTTCCTGAATCTGAATTGTAACCTGTTACTTACCAAACAAACTTCATAATCGTGAGTGTTGTCTGTGAGTTCTGTGTGACCATTGCAATAAATTATAAAACCCAGCAGAGAAGTAGAGAGTGCTGTGGGAGGGACAGCCAGTGTCAGAATTGGTAAAAAGGTTGGAGGGTGGAGGCATGTCTGACCTCCGCATCATAGGAATCACCTTGGGCTGTTGATATTGATTCTCCTTCCCCTTTGTGAAGTTAGAGGAGGCCAGACACTGCCACCACACCATTTTTACAGAAGTGCATGCCAGGCAGCATGGACAGCATGAGCAAAGGCAGGAGGTGTAAAAGGGAAATGGCATTTTGGAGACCCAGAAAATAATTCTATAGTATAAATGGACCACAAGCTATGTGGGAACTTGGCTTGCAAAGAAACCAGACTCTTGGGCCAGCTTGTTAAGGACTTTATAAAACCACATTACCACCACCTGCCTGTCAGGCTGTCATACTTGGGTGGCTTGCTAGGATGCTGGAACCTATGCCATTGGTATTTCAAATACCAGCAGGATAAACAAAAAGTCATCTACAAAGGAGAGTCAATAAGAATAAGCTCAGACTACTCAAATACCAGCAGGGTCACTCTAGTGGACAGGTTTCAGCAGAGCTTCCAGACTAAGACAGACTAGGAAGAAAGGCCTGGCAATCTGCTTCTGAAAATTAGCCAATGAAAACCCTATGAATCGTAACAGAATTTTGCCTGATATAGTGCTGGAAGATGAACCCTCTAGTTGGAAGTCACTCAAAACACACAGTAGCCACCACAATGGACTCAGGCATATCAAAAATAATGAAGATGGCACAGGACTGGGCACGTTTTCTTCTATCGTACAAGATGTCACCATGAGCCGAAACAAACTAGTCAGCAACTAGCAACAACAACAACAAAACTGCATTAATGCATATTCAGGCAGCAGAGAGCCAATGAAAGTGATGAGTCAAGACTCGCCAATTTTCAGGGATTCTCGGGAGGATTTCTCAGTTTGCCTTTTATCCGGGATCACACCCACTATAAAATCACTTCTGCTTTGGTTACCTGTTCCTTGCTTTCAGTCCTTCCAACTCAGTGCTGGGTCCCTGGAGCTCAGGGCTGGGTAACTTCAGTCCTAGAGACTTGGAAAGTAAAGGATGCATAGTTGCTCCAAGGCAGAACTTGGCAGGACACACCAGCAGCATTCCACTGCAGAATCCTAGGCTCCTCTTTCATTCTGGGACCCTGATTCCAACAAAATTCTAATGAAGACAAGCAAGGAGCTTATTTTCCTGAAAAATCTCAGGAGAGATCTCCAGGAATAAACCCCTCAATCAGAAGACTCCCTTGGATGTCATGAGCAGGAGGATGAGTGGGCAGTGGAACTTGACTCCCACTGCAACATGACTCTTCCTATTCACCAATCTGTTCTCATTCTCCCCAGATCACACCTATGGCTTTACTAAACATGTTGTATTGTTGTTAGGGACTGCTGAATTAATTTCAACTCATAACAACCCCATGTAACAGAGTAGAACTGCCCCCATAGGATTTTCATGGCCCTGGTGGTGCAGTGGGTAAGCACCACGGTGAGCTACAGCAGTTCGAATCCACCAGCTACTCCTTGGAAACCCTATGGAGCAGTTCTACTCTGTTCTATGGGGTCTCTATGAGTCAAAATCAACTCAACAGCAATGGGTTTTCAATCATACTGAAGCAGATAACCAGGTCTTTCTCCCACAGAGTTTCTGCGTGTGTTTGAACAGCCAACCTTTCAGTTAGCAGCTGAGCACTTATCCATTTGTGCCACCAGGACTTCTTTTACTAAACATAATGAGTCTTAGTGATGGTTAAGGTTATGTGTCAGCTTGGCTGGGCCATAATTCTCAGTGGTTTAGCTGTTATGTAATGATGTAGTCATCCACCATGATGTGATGTGATATCATCAGCCAATCAGTTGTAAGAGGAGTTTCCTCAGGGGTGAAGCCTGCATCTAATATATATATGGATGTTCTGGCAAGCTTGTTTGCTTGATCTGGATCCTGTATACGGCTTATCATCATTTGACCTCTGGTCCTTCGGACTTGAGCCAGCAGCCTGCCTTACTGCCTGCAGATCTTGAGATTCGTCCGTCTCTGCAGCCTGTGAGCCAGCAGCCTTCCATCTGACCTGACCACCTTGGATTCCTCAGATTCATCAGCCCCTGCAGCTACGCAAGTCAGAAGAAGCCTCCAGCCTGACACCTGACCCATGGACTTGGAACTTGCCAGCCTCTACAACTGCATGAGCCATTTCCTTGAGATAAATCTGTGTGTGTGTGTGTGTGTGTGTGTGTGTGTGCGCGCGCGCTTCACCAGTTTTGCTTCTCTAGGGAAGTCAGTCTAAGACAGTTTTAAAGTCACAAGCTGTGGCTCCACATCCCCAAATTCCCCTAGTTATAAACAGAAATTCTAAGGCTCTCAAGCCACAGGCCTCTTGGTGTCTGTGGTAATCTTTGGGAAGGGAGCGACTGGAAGTCCTATAGCCCTGAAGGCAAAGAGAAGCAGTCACAGGAATAATGCAATAGCAGCCCCAAAGCCTTCAGGATAAGGCCTGTCAAAGAACTCTGAGTTCAACTCAAATGCAAACTCTGTCACTTGGTGTCTGTTCAACTCTGGGCAAGTCAGTCACTTAACTTCCCCAAGCCTTAATGTCTTCATTTGTAAAAAGGATGTCCCTTTTTGTAAAATGACTGTTCTGCCTGTGACAAATCCATCGTAATATTGAAATGAACTAATGTGTTTCAAGCTGCAAAGTGCCACGCAAACTGTGTTATTACCATCAAGCCCTTGAGCTCCATGCTGTGAGGAAAGCTCTTTCTGTGAGTGAAAACTATTCAGGCTTGTCAGTGGCATGTCAACAACAAAAAACAGCTCAGTGCAGAGCTTTGCCCACGGTTCTGGGGCAGGCAAGCAAAGGACAGAGAGGATCTCTGGGCAGCTTCTGCACAAGGCTGGGTGGGGCCAGGCATGGGTTGTTGGAAAGGATTTTTCCCTGACTGTTATGCTGGAGGCAGGGCCTGGAGGCCATGCACCTTATGGGCCATCCTCCTCCAGACCCCAGTCACCTCGGGCCAAGTGAAGGAGTAGTGCTCAAAGTGGAGTCTGGAAGCTATTGGCATGGTCCCTCCCCTCTCCCTGGGGGTTGGGGTGGGAGACCAGATAAATTTTAACAAAACACCTGTTATGGATTGAATTGTGTCGCCACAAAATGTGTGTCAACTTGGCTAGGCCATAATTCCCAGTATTGTGCGATTGTCTTCCATTTTGTGATCTGATGTCATTGCCTATATGTTGTAAATCTTAACCTATATGATGTTAATGAGGCAGGACATAATCCACAGGGTTAGGTTGTATCTTGAGTTGATCTCTTTTGAGATATGAAAGAAAGAAGTGAGCAGAGAGGAGAGGGATCTCATTACCACCAAGCAAGAAGAGCTGGGAGTGGAGTGTGTCCTTTGGACTGGGGGGTCCCTTCACTGAGAAGCTCCTAGACTAGAGGAAGATTGATGACAAGGACCTTTCCTCAGAGCCAACAGAGAGAGAAAGACTTCCCCTGAGCTAGCACCCTGAATTTCGACTTCTAGTCTCCTAAACTGTGAGAATAAATTTCTCTTTGTTAAAGCCATCCACTTGCTGTATTTCTGTTACAGCAACACTACATAACTAAGACAACACCTTATAAAATGTTTGTTCATATTTTACTTTTGGTGATAAGTGATAAGGCAGAAAAGTTGAAGACTGAAGTATGGATCTTTCCAGTTTGATCAGTAGAAACCACAAGCGGAGCTTGATCTGACTCTGAAGAGGTCCACAGATGGGTCAGGGAGAAGCAGGCATATTGAGCCTGGAGGAACATATTGAACCTGGGACATGAACATAGCAACTTGGTATTTGAAAGATTTGACATGAAGAGAAAGATTTGGCTATTCTGGGCAGCTTGAAAGAATGGAGCTAAGAACTCTGGGAGGAATGAGGAGGAGGAAGAGGGCTAACATTAACTTGCTGTTGTCAGGCTCTGTTAAAAGTGCTTCACAAGTATTATGACATTTAATCTTCACAACAATACCACGAGGTGTTTACTATTATTATCATCTATTTTACAGATGAGGAAACTGAGGCACAGAGGTTAAACAACTTGTCCATGTCACACAGCTAGAAAATTATTGAGCCAGTTCCAAATCCAAACATTCTGGCTCCAGAATAAATGCTTTTTGCCAAATATGAGGAAGTACTTTCTAAGAATTAGAGCTTACTAACTTAAAAAAATAGATTGTTTTATAGAAGTATTTAAGCTGAGGCTGAGGGACATTTTTGAGGGATGCTGGCTCAGTAAAAGGAGCCTTGGTGGCACAGTGGTTAAAGTGCTTGGCTGTTAATCGAAAAGCCAGTGGTTCGAACCCACCAGCAAGTCCACCATCTGTTTCCATAAAGATTACAGCCTTGGAAATCCTATAGGTCAATTCTACTCTGTCCTATAGGGAAGCTATGAGTTGGAGTTGACTGATGGAACAAGTTTGGGTTTTGGCTCAGTAAGTTTTCCTTGGCAGCAAGTATCAGAAACCAACTCTCATTACTTTAAGCCAAAGAATGAGAAGGATGAGGAGGAGAGGGAAATGGCAAGGAAGAGAAAAGAGGAGAAGAAAGAGGAGAAGGAAAAAGATGTGGAGGAAGACAAGAAGAAGGAGAAAGATGAGGAGGGGACATTTGTTGGAAGAATGTTGAGAATGGGATACAGAATCAAAGAAATGCTAAAGATACAGATTTGAGAAGGACTAGGCACAAAGATTGCCCTGGGGATCCAGAGAGCAGGAACTGATCGATGATTTCTTCAAGGTGTTGTTGCTGTTAGCTGCCATCAAGATGGCTTCTACTCATGGTGACCTTATGTATAACAGAACCAAACGTTGCCTGATCCTGTGCCATCCTCAGGATTGTTGGTATGTTTGAGTCCATTATTGCAGCCATATTGTCAATCCATCTTATTGAGGGTTTCTCTCATTTTTGTTGGCCCTCTACTTTACCAAACATGGTAAAATTCTTCTTCAGCGTCCAATTACCCAAATGAATCAGCTCTAATGGATTTTGGTCTTTTTTTCATTCAGCTCAAGATTCAAATTCCAGAGAAAGAAGATCCTGTGGGCCTAGCCTGGGGAAAGGTTGACAATAAAAGTAACTAGTATATATGGTGTGTTTATTCTCTATCAGACACTATTGTAGCTCTAAATATGAATGTATTTTCTTCTCACAATAACCTTATGGGAAAGGTACTATTATAATTAATAAACTGAGACACAGAGAGTTTGAGTTACGGGTCCAAGGTTGCACAGAGGGTCCAGTGGCAGGGCTGGGATTCAAACTGAGGCAATGTGGCATCACCATGCTATACTTCCTCTAATATCAACAGGAAAAAGCTGGGTCTCCCAAAGCAAAATTTTGGTGTTGATGAAGAAAGGGAATGGATGCTAGGCGACAAAAACCACAGATGCTCCCTCAAGGTTTGTTCTGCAAGGGGGAAAGAGAAGACTCCTGAAGTGCCTTCCTGCCTAAGAATTCCACATTGAAGTTTCCATCTTTACCCTTTGGCCATTGCAAGGGGAAGATGAAAGAAAGCAAGAAACAAGAAGACAACTGAACAACAGAAAAGATATAACAAAAAGGACTGGATTAACTATGAGAATGAATAATATCCCAAGAAACAACCAAATGACAAAATTTTCAGAGAAGAAACCATGCCTATAAAGGATAAATTGAAAGACAACAAAGAAAACATTCCAGATGTTGAACTTGGAGAAACTGAAATTAATGGAAGGAAAACAGAGGCCAATTTCTCACACCATATTAGTTGCTACATGCCCAGTCTGGTCTTGGGACAGGCACACAAGAGCACCCTTGCTTGGGTGCTTGGAGAAACTTCCTCTTGAGAAATCCAAATCTTTGATGTGGTTGAAACGTATGTGAAATTGTGCACTATAGATTAGTAAGTAAACACAATTAAGCCCTTGCGTATCTTGCTTACTATAGGCCTGTGTGTACCTTGCTCAACTGGTTAATCCACCCCTGCCTTGATCTATTCCCAGTCCAGCAAAAATATCTTCTATCCTTCAAGGCCAATCTCAGATACTAGTATCTCAAGGAATTGTTCCTGGGAATTCCCACAACATGTGACTTGTTCTTCAGTTTTGCACTTATTTCCCTCTGCCTTGTCTTATAATAAGTTCTTGATGGCTGAGAGAGTGTCTTATTCACCTTGGTATTATCTACCATCTAGGCTACATCACACATTTTTTTTAGCACTTCACTTTTTTTTTTTTTTTTTTAATATATATTTTATTGTACTTCAGGTGAAAGCTTACAGAGCAAATAGTTTCTCATGAAATAGTAGTACACATGTTGTTTTTTGACATTGGTTAACAACCCCACAATGTATTAAGCCTCTAAATTCTCAACCTTTTTTTTTGATGAAAATTACAGATGGCCAAAGATACACCGTTTCAAAAATTTCTACATTCACAGTTCAGTGACATTGACTACGCTCTTCCAACTGTGCTGTTATTCTCACTTAAGATGAAGGCTTACAGAAAAAATAGTTATTCATTTAACAGTTACTACACATGTTGCCCTATGACAATGGTTAACAATCTCACAGCACATCAAGAATATCCTTACTCCACCTTGTGTTCCCTATCACCAGGGGGCTTCCTTGTCCCCTTCTGTCTTCTGGACCTTGTCAGTGGACTATTGTACCTCTTTAGTCTCATTTGTTTATTTATTTATTTATTTATTTATTTATTTATTTATTCTTATTTTATTTAAACACCATTTCAAAACTTTTTACTTACACATTTAAGTGATATTGACTATGCTCTTCCAATTGTGCTGCCATTCTCGCCCAAGATGAAGGCTTACAGGACAAAACAGCCTCCCATTTAATAGTTACTACAAATGTTGCCCTATAGCAGTGGTCAACAATCTCACAATACATCGACAGTGTCCTTATTCAATTTGTGTTCCTTATCATCAGTTTCCTACTCTCCCTCTGCCTTCTGGCCCTCGTCACCGGACTCCTGTACATCGTTAGTCCCATTTAGTTTTACTGGGGTGTCCATTCCCAGGCTTAACATCGAACCTTGAAGGTAACTTCCCCTCTGAGCTGAAAGGGTGTCTGGGGGCCACACTCTCGAGGTTTCTCTAGTATTCTTTAGGCCAGTATATCTGGTCTTCTTTTTTTTTTTTTTTGGGAGTTAAAATTATGCTCTACATCCTACTCCAGCTCTGCCCAGAACCCTCTGTTGTGATCCTGGTCAAAGGAGTCATTGGTGGTAGCCGGGCACCATCCAGCTGTACTGGGCTCAGTCCCGTGGAGGCCTTGGTAGCTGTGGACCATTAGTCCTTCGGACTAATCTTTTCCTTGTATCCTGTTCTCTTCATTCTCCCTTGTTCCCGAAGGGATGAGATCAGTGGAGTATCTTAGATGGCCGCTCATAGGCTTTTAAGACCCCAGACACTACTCACCAAGGTAGAATGTAGAGCATTATCTTTATAAGTAGTGTCATGCCAATTGAGCTAGATGTTCCCCGAGATCATGGTCCCCAGAGCCCTCCGTCCAACAACTCAGTCCCTCGGGGGGTTTGGATGTGTCTATAGGGCCTTCATGACCTTTCCTTGTGCAGGTTGTGTTAGTTTCCGCTGTACTATGTACTATCTCATCTCTCACCCAAGTTACCACTTACCTATTACCTATTTAGTAACCCCCCCCCCCATCCCTGGTAACCAACAAGGATTGTTACATTTTGCATGTGAATTTTTTCATGGGTTTTTACAATAGAGGTCTCATACAATATTTGTCCTTTTGTGATTGACTTATTTCACTCAGCATGATGTCCTCCAGTTTCATCCATGTTATGAGATGGTTCACCGATTCATTGTTCTTTCTCGTTGCATAGTACTCCATTGTGTGTATGTACCATAGTTTGTGTATCCATTCGTCTGTTGATGGACATCGAGGTTGTTTCCATCGTTTTGCTATTGTGAATAATGCTGCCATGAACATAGGTGTGCATATGTCTATTTGAGTGATGACTCTTATTTCTCTAGGATATATTCCTAGGAGTGGGATTGCTGGATCGAATGGTACGTCTATTTCTAGCTTTCTGAGGAAACACCATATCATTTTCCAAAATGGCTGTATCATTTTGCATTCCCACCAGCAGTGTATAAGAGTTCCCGTCTCCCCGCAGCCCCTCCAACATTTGTTATTTCCAGTGTTTTTGATTCGTGCCAGTAATGCCGGGGTGAGATGGTATCTCATTGTGGTTTTAATTTGCATTTCTCTAATGGCTAGTGATCGCGAGCATTTCCTCATGTGTCTGTTGGCCATTTGAATGTCTTCCTTGGTGAAGTGTCTGTTCATTTCCTTTGCCCATTTTTTGATAGGATTGGTTGTCTTTTTGTTGTAGAGGTGTTGGATTTTCTTGTAGATTATGGAGATTAGACCTTTGTCTGACTTGTACTGTCCAAAAATTTTTTCCCAGTCTGTAGGTTCTCTTTTAACTCTTTTGGTGAAATCTTTTGAAGAGCATAGATGTTTGATTTTTAGAAGATCCCAATTATCTAGTTTATCTGTTGGGTTTTTTGTGTTGATGTTTATGGTTTGTATCCTGTTAATGCCATGTATTAAGGTCTGAAGTGTTGGTCCTATTTTTTCTTCTATGAATTTTATAGTTTGAGGCTTTATATTCAGGTCTTTGATCCATTTTGAAGTAGTTTTTGTATATGGTGTGAGGTATGGGTCCTGTTTCATTTTTCTACAAATGGATATCCAGTTTTGCCAGCACCATTTGTTAAAAAGACTGTCTTTTCCCCATTTGATGTATTTTGGGCCCTTGTCAAAAATCAGGTGACCGTAGGTGGATGGATTTACATCTGAGTTCTCAATTCTGTTCCATTGGTCAATGTCTCTGTTGTTGTACCAGTACCAGGCTGTTTTGAGTACTGTAGCTGTATAGTAGGTTCTCAAGTCAGGTAGTGTGAGTCCTCCAACTTTATTCTTCTTCTTCAGTAGTGCTTTAATTATTCGGGGTTTCTTCCCTTTCCATATAAAGTTAATAATTAGTTTTTCCATCTCTTTGAAGAATGCTGTTGGTATTTGTATCGGAATTGCATTGTATTTGTAAATTGCTTTAGGTAGAATTGCCATTTTCACAATGTTGAGTCTGCCTATCCATGAGCATGGTATGTTTTTCCATTTATGTAGATCCCTTTGGGTTTCATGCAGCAGTGTTTTGTAGTTTTCTTTGTATAGGTCTTTTATATTCCTGGTCAGATTTATTCCCAAGTATTTTATCTTTTTAGGGGCTATTGAAAATGGTATTGATTTCCTGATCTCCTTTTCATCGTTCTCTTTACCGGTGTATAGGAATCCAACTGATTTTTGAATGTTTATCTTGTATCCTGCTACTCTGCTGAATCTTTCTATTAGTTCCAGTAAATTTCTCGTGGAGTCTTTAGGGTTTTCTATGTATAGTATCATATCATCTGCAAACAGGGAGAGTTTAACTTCTTCATTACCAATTTGGATGCCCTTTATTTCTTTCTCTTGCCTTACTGCTCTAGCGAGAACTTCCAGCACAATGTTAAATAGGAGTGGTGATAAAGGGCATCCTTGTCTTGTTCCTGTTTTCAGGGGGAATGTTTTCAGCCTTTCTCCATTAAGAATGATGTTGGCTGTTGGTTTTGCATAGATGCCCTTTATGATGTTGAGAAATTTCCCTTCTATACCTATTTTATTGAGAGCTTTTATCAGGAATGGGTGTTGGACTTTGTCAAATGCCTTTTCTGCATCAATTGAGATAATCATGTGATTTTTTTCTTTCCTTTTATTTATGTGGTGGATTACGTTGATGGATTTTCTAATGTTAAACCATCCTTGCATACCTGGTATGAATCCTACTTGGTCGTGGTGTATTATTTTTTTGATATGATACTGAATTCTATTGGCTAAAATTTTGTTCAGAATTTTTGCATCTATATTCATGAGAGATATTGGTCTGTAATTTTCTTTTTTTGTGATGTCTTTGCCTGGTTTTGGTATCAGCGTTATGCTGGCTTCATAGAATGAATTTGGAAGTGTTGCTTCCTCTTCTATGCTCTGAAATAACTTGAGTAGAACTGGTACGAGCTCTTCTGTAAATGTTTTGTAGAATTCTCCAGTGAAGCCATCTGGGCCAGGGCTTTTTTTGGTTGGGAGTTTTTTTATTACCTTTTCAATCTCTTCTCTTGTTATGGGTCTGTTCAGATTTTCAATATCACTTTGTTGTAGTTTGGGTAGGCCGTATGTTTCTAGAAATTTATCCATTTCCTCTAGGTTTTCAAATTTGTTGGAATATAGTTTTTCATAATATTCTGTTATAATCCTTTTTATTTCAGTTGGGTCTGTTGTAATGTCCCCCATTTCATTTCTTATTTGGGTTATTTGTGCCCTCTGCTGTTTTTCTTTTGTCAGTCTGGCCAGTGGTTTGTCGATTTTGTTGATTCTTTCAAAGAACCAACTTTTGGTTTTGTTGATTCTTTCTATTGTTTTTCTGTTCTCTATTTCATTGATTTCTGCTCTGATCTTTACTATTTCCTTTCTTCCGGTGGTTGTAGGCCTTTTTTGTTGTTCTCTTTCTATTTGTTTGAGTTCTGTAGTTAATGTTTTGATTTTGTCCCTTTCTTCTTTTTTGATATGTGCATCTATTGCTATAAATTGTCCTCTGAGGACTGCCTTTGCTGTGTCCCAAAGGTTTTGGTATGATGTGTTTTCATTTTCATTTGATTCTAGGAATTTTTTAATTCCATCTCTGATTTCTTCTATTACCCATTGATGTGTAAGCAGATTATTATTCAGTTTCCATGTGTTTGATTTTTTTTCCTTGCTCTTTCTAGTGTTAATTTCTACCTTGATGGCATTGTGGTCAGAGAAGATACTGTGAATTATCTCAGCATTTTGGATCTTGTTGAGGATTGCTCTGTGGCCTAAGATGTGGTCTATTCTGGAGAACGTTCCATGTGCATTGGAAAAGAATGTGTACTTTGCAGCGGTTGGATGGAGTGTTCTATATATGTCTATGAGGTCCAGTTGGCTGATTGTGTCCTTTAGGTCTTCTGTATCTTTGCTAAGTTTCTTTTTAGTTGTTCTGTCCTTTACTGAGAGTGGTGTGTTGAAGTCTCCTACTATTATTGTGGAACTGTCAATTTCTCTTTTCAGTGCTGTTAGAGTTTTTTTTATGTATTTTGGAGCCCTGTCATTGGGTGCATAGATATTTATTATGGTTATGTCTTCATGATGGATCATCCCCTTAATCATTATATAGTGTCCTTCTTTGTCTTTTATGGTAGATTTTGTTTTAAAGTCTATTTTATCTGAGATTAGAATTGCCACTCCTGCTCTTTTTTGATAGTTGTTAGCTTGATATATTTTTTTCCAACCTTTGATTTTTAATAAATTCACATCTTTGTTTCTAAGATGTGTCTCTTGTAGACAGCAAATAGATGGATCCTGTTTTCTTATCCATTCTGCCACTCTCCGTCGCTTTATGGGTGCATTGAGTCCATTTACGTTCAGTGTAATTATTGATAGATGTGAGTTTGTTGCTGTCATTTTGTAGTGCTTTTTTTTGTGATGCTGAAGTTTTCTTTGTTCTTCTTACTCTCTTGTGCTGAGTTCCTTTTGTTTGTGGATTTTGTGTTCATTTCTTTTGTTTTTGTAGGTTTTGTTTTTGTTGAGACTTTATGTTTTTCGTCTTTATTTTTATGAGTTGGTTTGTTAACTTTTTTTGTGGTTACCATGAATTTTACCCTTATCTTTATAATTTTGAAGCAGTCTACCGTTACTTGGTATCGCCTTGCCTTCTTCTCCTTTAGAAGGTTCTATACCTATGCCGTTTGTTCCCTCTTTCATTGTTTTGATGTTGTTGTCATCCTTTGATTGATTTCTCTGATTCCCTGTTGTATATCTTTTGTTTTTGGAAAGTCGTCTGTAGTTCAGTTCCTAGAATGGTATCTGGTTCATGTTAACCTGCATCCTAGGTCCTAGGTCCTGCCTGAGGGCTTAAGCTGTTTGTCCTCAGATCGAAGAACTCCCTTTAATAATTCTTGTAAGTTTGGTTTGACTTTTGCATATTCCTTTAGTTTCTGTTTATCTGGAAATGACCTAATTTCACCATCAAATCTGAATGAGAGTTTTGCAGGATATATTATTCTTGGCTGACAATTTTTTTCTTTCAAGATTTTATATATGTCATCCCATTGCCTTCTTGCCTGCATGGTTTCTGCTGAATAATCTGAGCTTAGTCTTATTGTTTCTCCTCTGTATGTGACTTCTTGTTTTTCCCAAGCTGCTCTCAGGATTCTTTGTTTGTCTTTAGTTTTAGCGAGTGTGAATATGATATGTCTTGGTGATTTTCTTTTGGGGTCTATTCTATATGGGGTTCGTTGAGCTTCTTGGATGACCAGCTTTTCATCTTTCATGATATTGGGAAAGTTTTCTGTCAGCAGTTCCTCAATGATCCTCTCTGTGTTTTCTGTTTTCTTCCCCTGTTCTAGTATGCCAATCACTCGTAAGTTTTTGCTTTTAATTGTGTCCCACATAACTCTCAGGGTCTCTTCATTTTTCTTTGTTCTTTTTTCTGAGTTTTCCTGAAACAGAGTTGTATCCAAGTGTTTGTCTTCAGTTCCACTGATCCTGTCTTCCATGGTTTCAAATCTACTTCTCAGCCCTTCTATGACACCGTCCATTTCTGAAATCTTGTTGTTTATCTTTTGGATTTCTAATTGTTGTTTTTGTATAATTTCGAGTTGTGAATTTATTTTGGCATTTTGTTCTTGCATCATCTTCCTGAATTCTTCCAATTTTTTGTCTGTATTTTCCATAAATTTGTCTATTTTTTCCTCATGTTTGTCAGCTTTTTGCCTCAGTTCTTGGAAAATTCCGAGTATTAGTGATTTGAGTTCCGTATCAGGTACTTCTAGTGCATTTTCTTCCACAGGAGAGTTATCTGGTGTTTTAATTTGGACGCCTATTGGAGCCATCTTGTCTTGTTTTTGTAAATGTTTTGATATTGTTTGCTGTTTTCGGGGCATTCAGTAAATATTTCTCTCGTTTATTGATTGTAGATTTTTTTTTTTTTTTCGTTCTTGTGGTACAGCTGGGCAGATCTAGTTGAGGAGGAGCCGCTGGGATGGGTTGCTTGTGGCACTCACCGCAGCCACCAGGACGGTCGGTAGTCAGTGCTGGGCAGGTTCCAATAGGGCGTGCCTGCACCGCTTGGTGATGTGATGTCTAGTGCACGGTGCAGGTAGGTAGGGTGCAGCGGGAAGATGGTTATGTGTGAAGCTAAGCTGGATATGGGAGAGAGGAGAGAGGAGGAGGAGCAAAAAGCGTACAAACATAAAAGAATGCTAGAGGAGTTTGTCGTTGGATTGTACAGATGAGAGACTATGGGATGGAGGAAACCAGAAGAGGGAAGAGAAAGAAAAGGAAAGAATGACCAAATGAAAATCAGAAAAGTTAAAAAACTGCAAAGTTCCCAGGGATCGCACCGATGCAGCTATGAGGTCTGGGGGGGTCGGTCTCAATTTTCACAGCTCAGCCTGGCCAGAAGGTACAGAGGCATACATCGCCTGGTATTCAGGGATCAGAAAGAGAAGGAAGAGATAGAGGGACAAGAAATTAAGCAATGAAGAAAGACAAAAGAGAAAAAGAGGTAAAATATGACAAAACTAATCAAAAAAGGAAGAAAAATAAAATTGAGAAAAAAAAAAAAAAAAAAAAAGGGCAACACCAGCAGTCAGTGCCTACAAATGGGACCCAGAGAGCCCCCACTCAGGGGCGCGAATTCCAGGAAGCCGATAGTCTCGGGGTTAAGTGACCGTGGCCACGGGAAGCAGAGGGGCCAACGAACAAAGGCCCCAGGATCCCACCCGCGCGGGAGCCCAGACCTGGAAACAGCCACACGCCCGAACGCAGCCCTACAGCCCCGCAGGAGAGAGCAGAGACGGCCCTCGGAACCAGGCACCCAGGCAAAAGGAGGGGGAGGCGGCAGGAAAAGGTCCGCTAGGTGCCAGCAAACGGCTCCCAGAAAGCCCCCAGCCCGGGCGCGCGGAACCCAAGCACCGGCGCCCCCCCGCCCAGGGACCCCGGCCACGGAAAGCAGAGGGTTGAACGAACAAAGGCCCCGGGATCCCACCCACGCGGGAGCCCAGACCCAGAAACAGCCACACGCCCGCACGCAGCTCCACAGCCCCGCAGGAGAGAGCAGAGACAGCACCCGGACCCAGGCACCCAGGCAAAAGGAGGGGGAGGCGGCAGAAAAAGGTCCGCTAGGTGCCAGCAAACGGCTCCCAGAAAGCCCCCAGCCCGGGCGCGCGGAACCCAAGCACCGGCGCCCCCCCGCCCAGGGACCCCGGCCACGGAAAGCAGAGGGGCGAACGAACAAAGGCCCCGGGATCCCACCCACGCGGGAGCCCAGACCCAGAAACAGCCACACGCCCGCACGCAGCCCTACAGCCCCGCAGGAGAGAGCAGAGACGGCACTCGGAACCAGGCACCCAGGCAAAAGGAGGCGGAGGCGGCAGAGAAAGGTTCGCTAGCTGCCAGCAAACGGCTCCCAGAAAGCAGCCAGCCCAGGCGCGCGGAATCCAAGCACCAGCACCCCCCAGCCCAGAGACCCTGGCCACGGAAAGCAGGGGATCCCCAGCTGAGGCGGAGAGGGGTGGGTGGTGGGAGAGCGCGCACCGCAGTTTACCGGTCGTTCTGTCTCCGACCAGATGCTCTGCAAGGCTGTTCTCCCGTTTGCTGGTCTCCGATAGGAATCCAAGATGGTGGATCCGCGCTGCGTTAGCTGGTAAGGAATCTCTGCCTGAGTCTCTCCTCGCTCTCCGTTCTCTTTTAGTATTCTCACTCCGTTTGGTGTTTGGCTGAGTTCTTTATCTCTTCATTTGGTGTTCTAGGGTTTCAGGATTGTTGATTCTCTGTTAGGCTTAGTTTTTCGGATCTTTGCTGTGGAGGGACGGCGTGGTGTTTCTGCCTAGAGCGCCATCTTGCCCCTGTATCTAGCACTTCACTTTTGTGGAGGCATAGGTAGCATCAAGTCTTCTGAATTTGTATCTCCATCTGGAGCAACACCTGGTCCCTCCACCTGTACCTCACTAAATACTCCGCAAGAAAGGAGGAGGCAATTATCTATCTGGGAAACCTAGCAACAGGTATTGGGCATGCAGGGCCAGCTTATCTATTAGGCACAGTAGCACAGTGACTAGGGTCCATAATACTTTTGGGGACCCACAAAATGTTTTAATTTCTTTTAAAATCAGAATTAAAAAAAAAGTTAAAGAAATGTTTTAATTTATAATATTGTAAGATTCATCTTTATACCAGTGCATACATAAATTTTCATATTTTTTATGGAGAAGGGTCCAATGATGGCAAAATGCCTATGACCCACAAAGGTCATAATGCAGCTTTACGGGCATGGGCAGCTCAGCTGCTTCTCCTCTCCCTTCTCCTGGGGAGATGCCTGCCTGCAGGAAGCAGTCATTTTGCCTAGCTCCTCCAAGCTCAGCTTTTGACAGGGACAGAAAGTTTGACAGGTAAGAGAAGCCCATTGTTGCCGGACACCCTAAGCCAAGACTTCTAATTTAGTCTCATTAGTAATAAAAGTGATATGTTGTCCTCCTTCTGCCTGGTTCCTATGTCTATCTCTCTCATTTTTTTCCTAACTTGAGCAAGGAATATGGATGTCATTTATTGGGCCCCCCCTAAGATCATTGTGTTGATCGTTTAAATAACATTCTGAGGAAGGTATGATCTTCAACAGATGAAGATATGAAGACCAGCAAGATTAGGGAATTTACTCTAGGTGAAGCAGCTAACAAATGGTTTTAGAATCCAGGTTTTTGGTCTCTAAGTTAAAGCTTCTTTCACTCACTACACTATATAGTAACCAAACCCAAAACCCGTTGCCATCAAGTCAGATCTGACCCATGGCAATCCCATGGGTGTCAGAGTAGAACTGCACTTCGTAGAGTTTTCTTTTTTTTTTCTTTCTAATTTTATTGTTGTTGAGAGTATACACAGCAAGACATATATCAATTCAACTGCTTCTACATGTACAGTTCAGTGACACTGATTACATTCTTGAGTTGTGCAGCCATTCTCACCCTCCTTTTCTGAATCGTTCCTCCTCCATTGACATAAACTCATTGCCCCCTAAGATTCCTATCTAATCTTTCCAGTTGCTGTTGTTACTTTGATTCTTTATAGATAGTTTTTAATAGAGCATAATGCTCAAGGCAGATATTTTTACTAGTTAAGCTAAACTATTGTTTTGATTTTAAGAAGATTTCAGGGGATATTTTTGGTTTAAGATTTAAAGATTTTCTCAGGGCAATAGTTTCAGGGGTTCATCCAGTCTCCATGGCTCCGGAAAGTCTGGAGTCCATGAGAATTTGAAATTCTATTCTGCATTTTTCCCCTTTTGATCAGAATTCTTCTACAGAATCTTTGATCAAAATATTTGGTAATGGTAGCTGGGCACCATACAGTTCTTCTGGTAAAGAAGGCAGTTCATGGCAAAGGAGGCAGTTGCTCATGGAGGCAATTAGCCACACATTCCATGTTCTCCTCCTATTCCAGATTCTTTTTCCTCTGTTGCTCCAGGCAAATAGAGACCAATTGTTGTGCCTTGGATGGCCACTTGCAAGCTTTTAAGACTCCAGGTCCTACACAATGAACTAAGAGGTAGAACAGAGGCACCAGATACGTTATTAGGCCAAATAACTAGGATGTCCCATGAAACCATGACCCTAAAACTCCAAACCAAGGAACCAAATCTCATGAGGCGTTTGGATGAACATAAGCAGCCTCAGAAGCTACATTTTTTTTTTGTTGTTATTGTAAATATATGTATTACACAACTTTAGCCAATTCAACTTTTTACAGGTGTACAACTTCCTGATAGCAATTACAATAATTAGCTGTGCAACCCTACCCTTAATGCGATTTTTCCATACTGTTAACTCCCTCTGTTCCCCCTTCCTTCCCATCCCTGGTAAACAGTAATAAACTTTGATTGCTATAGATTTGCCTGTTCTTATCTTTTTATATATGTAAGGTCATACAATATTTATCCTTTTGTGATTGACTTATTTCACTTAGGATAGTGTCTTCAAGCTCCATCCATGTTGTAGCATGTATCAAGACTTCATTTCTCCTACTGGCTAAGTAGTATTCCATTGTATGTATGTACCACATTTTGTTCATCCATTCATCTGTTGATAGGCGTTTAGGTTGTTTCTGCCTTTTGGCTATTGTGATTAGTGCTGCAATGAACATTAGTGTACAAGTCTCTGAGTCTCTGCTTTCAAGTCTTTTGGGTACATACCTAGGAGTGGAACCCACTGCTGTCGAGTTGATTCCGACCCATAACAACCCTATAGGACAGAGTGGAACTGCCCCATAGTGTTTCCAAGTAGCCGCTGGTGGATTTGAACTGATGAGTTTTTGGTTAGCAGCTGAGTTCTTAACCACTGTGCCACCCTGGGTTATATAGCAGTTCTATTTTTAGTTTTTTGAGGAACTGTCACACTGTTTTCCACAATGGCTGCACCATTTTGCATTCCCACCAGCAGTGGATAAGGGTTCCAATCTCCTCACATCCTCTCCAGCATTTGTTATTTTCTTTTTTTTATCTTAGTCATCCTAGTGGGAGTGAAATGGTATCTCATTGTGGTTTTGATTTGCGTCTCTCTGATGGCTAGTGACATTGAGCGTATTTTCATGTGTTTGCTTGCCATTTGAATGTCCTCTTTGGTGAAATGTCTATTCAAGTCCTTTGCCCATTTTATGATTGAGTTATTTGTTTCATTGTTAAGTTGTTGAAATTCTATATATATTTTGGTTATTAGATTCTTACTGGATATACAGTTTTCAAAGATATTCTCCCAGTCGGTAGCTTGTCTTTTCACTTTTTTGGTAAAGTCTTTTGATGAACAGAAGTTTTTAATTTTTATGATGTCCCATTTACTTATTTTGTCTTTTGCTATTTGTGCTTTTGTTATTATATTAGATAATCCACTGTTAGCAAGCTAGACCTGACAGCATTGCCCCTGCTTTTTCTTCTTAGAATTTTATGACTTTAGTTTGCACATTTAGGTCCTTAATACATTTTTAATTTGTTTTTGTGTATGGTGTGAGGCATGGATCCTGTTTCATTTTTCTGCATGTAGAAATCCAATTTTCCCAACACCATTTATTGAAGAAACTATTCTTTCTCTATCAAATGGACTTAGCACCCTTATCAAAAATCAGTTGACCATCAATATCAAAAACCAAACCCATTGCTGTCAAGTCGATTCTGACTCAGAGCGACCCTATAGGACAGAGTAGAACTTCCCCAGATGTGTAGGTTTATTTCTGGACATTCAATTCTATTCTATTGGTCTATGTGTCTATTGTTATACCAGTACTCGGCTGTTTTGATTACTGTGCTATATAGTATGTTTTAAAATCAGGAAGTGTGAGCCTCCTACTTTGTTCTTCTCTTTCAACATTGCCTTAGCTGTTCAGAGCCTTTTGCCATTCCATATAAAGTCGAAGATATTGTTTTTATTTTTCATTTCTGTAAAGAAGGCCGTTGGAATTTTGATCAGGATTACATTGAATCTGTAGATCACTTTAGGTAGTATTGACATCTTAACAATATTAAGTTTTCCTATCCATGAACATGGAACATCATTCCGTCTATTTAAGTCTTCTTTAATCTCTTCCATCAGTGTTTTATAATTTTCACTGTACAAGTCCTTCACATTCCTGGTTAAATTTATTCCTAGCTATTTTATTTTCTTAGATGCTATTGTAAATGGAATTATTTCCCTAATTTCCCTTTTGGATTTCTCATTGCTGGTGTATAGAGACTCAGCTGATTTTTGTTTGTTGACCTTGTGCCCTGCAACTTTGTTAAATTCCCCTATAGCTCTAGAAGTTTTCTTGCAGACTCTTTGGTATTTTCTATATATAGGATCATATCATCTGCAAATAGAGATAATTTTCTTTCTTCTTTTCCAATCTGGATAACCTTTATTTCTTTTTCTTGTCTTATTGCTCTGTCTAGGACTTTTAATAAAATACTGAATAGAAATGGTGAGAGCTGGCACCTTTGTCTTGTTCCTGATTTCAAGGGGAAGGCTCTCAGTCTTTCTCCATTAAACATAGTGTTGGTTGTTCGCTTTTCATACATGCACTGAATCATATGGAGGGATCTTCATTCTATTCCAATATTTTTTAGAGTTTTCATCAAGAAAGGGTGTTGTATTTTATCAAATGCTTTTTCTGCAGCCATAGAGATGATCATGTGTTGTTGTTGTTTTTCCCCTTCTGTTCTATTGATGTGGTGTATTACATTGATTTATTTTCTAATGTTGAGCCATCCTTGCATTCCTGGAATAAATTCCATTTGGTCATGGTGTATGACTCTCTTAATATGCTGTTGGATTCTGTTCCCTAGTATTTTGTTGAGGATTTTTTGCATCTATATTCATAAGAGATATTGGTCTGTAGTTTTCTTTTTTGTGATGTCTTTAACTGGTTTTGGTATCAGGGTTATGTTTGCTTCATAACATGAATTAGGGAGTATTCCTTCCTTCTCTATCTTTTGGAAGAGTTTAAACAGTATTGGTGTCAATTCTCCTCTAAATGTTTGGTTGATTTCCCCAGTGAAGCCATCTGGTCCAGAATTTTTTTTGTTGTTGGGAAGTATTTTTAATTTTTTTATTGTTATAGTTTAAATGAAGTTTACTTTTCAAGTTAGTCTCCCATACAAAATTTTATACATACATTGATATGAGACCCTAATTGTTCACCCCATTCTGCAACAGCACACTCCTCCTTTCTGCCCCTGATACCAAATGTCCATTTAGCCAGCTCCTAACCCTCTCTGCCTTCTTATCTCACCTCTGGACAGAAGCTGCCACTTTGGTCTCTTGTATCTACTTGACTAAGAGGCATACTCTCAACGAGTATCACTTTATGTCCTACAGTCCAGTCCAACCCCTGCCTGAAGAGTTGGCCTCGGAAATTGTTTTAGCTCCGGGCTGATAGAGAAACCAGGGGCCATGGTTTCCAGGGTACCTCCAGTCTCAGTCAGACCATTAAGTCTGGTCTTCTTACTAGAATTTGAGTTCTGCACACCATTTTTCTGCTGCTCTGTCGGGGATTCTCTGTTGTGTTCCCTGGCAGGGCAGTCATTGGAGGTAGCCAGGCACCATATAGTTCTGGTGTCAGGCTGATGAAGTCTCTGGTTTACGTGGCCCTTTCTGTCTCTTGGGCTAATACTTTCCTCGCGTCTTTGGTGGTCTTAATTCTCCTTTACTCCAGGTGGCTGGGACCAATTGATTCATCTTAGATGACTGCTTGCAAGCTTTTAAGACCCCAGATGTCACTCACCAAAGTAAGATGCAGAACATTTTCTTAATAAGCTTTGTTATGCCAATTGACCTAGATGTCCCCTGAAAGTATGGTTCCCAGATCCCTACCCCTGCTACTCTGTCTGTCAAAGTATTTGATTGTATTAGGAAACTTCTTAGCTTTGGTTTAGTCCAGTTGTGCTAACATCCCCTGTAGTGTGTGCTGTCCTTCTCTTCACCTAAGATGATTCCTATCTACTATCTAGTTAGTGAATAACCCTCACCCTCCCTCCCCACCCCTGTAACCGTCAAAGAATGTTTTCTTCTGTGTTTAACCCTTTTCTTGAGTTCATGTAATAGTGGTCTTATACAGTATTTGTCCTTCTGTGACTGACTAAATTCACTCAGCATAATAAGTTCCAGCTTCCACCATGTGATACGGTGTTTCACGGCTTCATCGTTGTTCTTTATCATTGCATAGCATTCCGTTGTGTGGATATACCATAATTTGTTTATCCATTCATCCATTGATGGGCACCTAGGTTGTTTCCATCTTTTTGCTATTGTGCACAGAGCTGCAATGAACATGGGTGTGCATATGTCTATTGGTGTGATGGCTCTTATTTCTCTAGGATATATTCCAAGAAGCGGGATAGCTGGATTGTATGGTACTTTTATTTCTAGCTTTTTAAGGAAGCACCAAATCAATTTCCAAAAGGTTGTAACATCTTATATTCCCACCAACAGTGTATAAGTGTTCCAGTCTCTCCGCAACCTCTCCAGCATTTATTATTTTGTGTTTTTTGGATTAATGCTAGCCTTGTTGGGGTGAGATGGTATCTCATTGTAGTTTTGATCTGCATTTCTCTAATGGCTAATGATCATGAGCATTCCTTCAGGTGTCTGTTAGCTGCCTGAATATTTTCTTTGGTGAAATGCCTGTTCATATCCTTTGCCCATTTGTTAATTGGGTTATTTGTCTTTTTGTTTTGAGGTTTTGCAGTGTCTCGTAGATTTTAGAGATTACGTGCTGATCGGATTTGTTGTAGCCAATTTTTTTTCCCCAGTCTGTAGGTTGTCTTTTTACTCTTTTGGTGAAGCCTTTGGATGAGCATAAGTATTTGATTTTTAGGAGCTCCCGGTTATCTAGCCTCTCTTCTAGTTCTTGTGCATTGTTATGTATGGTTTGTATTACATTTATGCCATGTATTAGGGTTCCTAGCATTGTCCCTATTTTTTCTTCCATGATCCTTATCGTTTTTGACTTTATATTTAAGTCTTTGATCCATTTTGAGTTAGTTTTTGTGCATGGTGTGAGGTATGGGTCTTGTTTCGGTTTTTTGCAGATAGATATCCAGTTAAGCCAGCACCATTTGTTAAAGAGACTGTCTTTTACTTTGGGCCTTTGTCAAATATCAATTGCTTGTAGGTGGATGAGGTTGTATCTGGATTCTCAACTCTGTTCCATTGGTCTATGTATCTGTTGTTGTACCAATACCAGGCTGTTTTGACTAGCGTGGCAGTATAATAGTTTCTAAAATCAGGTAGTGTAAGGCCCTTCACTTTCTTCTTCTTCTTGAGTAATGCTTTATTTATTTGGGACCTCTTGTTATTGGGATGTTTTTGATCTCTGATTTTATCTCTTCACTTGTTATGGGTCTGTTGAGACTTTCTGTTTCTTCCTCAGTCCGTTTAGGTAAGTTGTGTGCTTCTAAGAATTTGTCCATTTCATCTAAGTTATCCAGTTTGTTGCTGTTCAGTTGTTCATAATATTCTGCCATAATTCTCTTTATTTCTATTGGATCAGTTAAAATGTCCCCTCTTTCATTTTTTATTTTGATTATTTGCATCTTTTCTCTTTTTTCATTGTCAGTCTAGCTAAAGTTTTTCTGATTTTATTGATCTTTTCAAATCCTATAGGGTTTTCAGTGGCTATTATCTTAAGGAATGTCCCCGGGGGGTACAAAAGGTTTACACTCGGCTACTAACCAAAAGGTTGAAGATTCAAATCCACCCAGCAGCATCACAGGAGAAAGCTCTGGTAATCTGGTAAGATTATTGTTGTTGTTAGCTGCTGTTGAGTCAATTTTGACTCATGGCATTGAAAATTCTATGAGTGCAGTTCTCTGAACACGTGAGGTCACCACAAAGATGATGGATTTTTTGTTTAATCTTAGAGAAGCCTTCCTTCTGTGATGCCAGAACCTTTGAATTGCCAACCTTTCAGTCAGTAGCCAAGTGCAAATAGTTTGTACCACCCAGGGACTTCACACTATATAGCAGGAGCTCAATAAATGTGAGTTGAAATGAAACAAAATGTTAAGTTAGATCATATTTGCCAGGCAGCACAGAGCTTGGTTGAAATTTTCACAAAATATTTCACTTTACAAACTATAAGCTTCAAGTGAAACCTTTGACATTTACCATTCCCTTAATAAACACTTCATAAAGTTCCAAATCCATTTTCCTGCCTTAAATAATCACCATCAGTTAGAATTATTTTGACACAATCTTCTGCCAACTTTGCAGGAACAGATTAGGGGAAAAATCCTTATTTACTTACAATAAAAATATAATGTTTGACGTTCATGGAGACAGATGGAAATATGAATAATCATGTACTTTCTTAAAATTAAATTTCTATTCTAGGAGGCCATTGCTCTAAGTTAGTCCTTTCTACCGTCTGGCTTGCAAATTTCCACGCTAAGACTTGGAAAGTAAAGAGACTTTGGGGATGACACTGATGAATGGTTGTGTTTGGGCCATAATCTGGGGGGACACTTTTTCCTCTCAGACAAAGCCTGGTAGGTTACTGGTCACGTTTAGAATCTTCAAATATTTGCCAGAAGAAATGTTTTGGAAATAAAAGAATCTCCCACTGTTCTTGCCAGATGGAATTCCAAGATTCTTGGACAAGATGAAGTAGACTATTCTCAGGAGGAGAGTAATTATTTTCCACAGTGAATTTACATTCATTTCAGCCTCATCTTGTTCCTATGCACCAACACCAACTAATGTAGCCTTGAATCACCCAAGTGCCTACACCCTCTTAACAGCAAAGATTCAGACAAGGTATTGGGTAAGCAAGTTTATGTTTTCTAATCTTTACTTATATTCACAAAATATTCTAGAATGTAATCTCGCAAATAAAGGTGAGCCGACTGGTCAGACTAGGTTAGCTCCCTTTGCTGTGAGTGCTATAAACTTTGCATTCTCCTCTCTCACTCATGTTTCACACATGTAATTAACTCTTCTTTGTCCTTCTTTCATCTTAGACTGTAAGTCCCATGAATGCAAGGACCATGCCTGTCTTGTTCACAGCTTTGAGCATAGTGCTGGCCCTACAGAACACAGGTTAAGAGCAAGGGTTCAAGGGTAAGATAGACTTGGGTTTGAATTCTACTTAACTACTTTCTAATTGCATGACTTAGTAAATATTCACTATTACTATTATGATAGGCATTAAATAAGTATTTTCAGTTGAATTTTTTTTAATGGATTTTATGATGGGGTCGTGGGAGTAGGCTCAGGCAAGAGGAAAAATACAGGAGGCTGGCCTCAATAAGAAGAATTCTTCACCAGTTAACTGGGATGGATATTGCCTGATTGGCTTCTGAGTGAGAGGAGACATCTTCATCTGAGGCCACAAGGGGCAAATGAGCAGACCATAAGCAGTCCTGGAGGCACCCCCACCCCAGCTCCTCAGTGCAGTGGGAACTGAGTTAAGTTTCCAAGAAGAACCTGACTCAGTGCAACAGAGACAAGCTGCACTGCAGAGGAAGTGTGCCCAGGTCCTTCACCTGCCCCGGACATGCTGTCTGGGAGGCTATCAGCTCAGAGCCTGCTCCAGCTTCCTCTGCTATTGTTTAGCACTCACCACTCTCCTGATAACCCGACTGTGGGAACCACTGTGCAGAGGGCCTGGGCTTGCTTGGCTAACACAGGGGCAGGACCACTGCTGGGAATGGGCTCTCTTTCAAATGAGGACTGAGGGTGTGTGTGTGTGTGTGTGTGTGTGTGTGTGTATGTGTGTGTGTGTTGGAGACAGGGGCCAGGCTGAGAAGGAAAGACCAGTCTAAGGGTGGCCCAGTATTTAGCACATTGAAGATACTTAATAAAAACACGGTAAGTTGAATAGCATTGTAAAACTATAGAAAATTAATCATCCTCATGAAGAAATGTGTCACCAAGTGTTAAAGTACTTAATTATCCTCAAAAAAAACAAATTGTCCTTCTGCTCTGAACATTTTCTAGTCTTCTGTAGCTGCAGCCAGTCCTGTGAAGCAACCAAGGAGCCCTAGAGCTCAATCATGAAACAAAAATCTATAAAACACTACACATAAAAAACAAATGTGGAGGGGGGAGTGTATTCTTCATCTGTTAAGTTTAGTTTTTACATCAGACATTTTGATCATTTTTCCTTTTATGTATATATTTATTAACATATTTATTAATTATATCTATACCAATATTAGAATAAATATCTTTTACTCTTCTTTTCACCATGAAAATAACTTGTTGTGGATTGAATTGTATCCCCAAAAAATGTGTGTTATAAATCCTAACTTCAGTGACTGTGGTTATAATCTCATTTAGGAATGGGTTGTCTTTGTTATGTTAATGAAGTAGGATTAGTGTAGGGTATATCTTGAACCAATCTCTTTTGAGATATAAAAGAGATTAAACCCGAGACAGCAAGGAGGGGTAGAGGAAGACAGATGTCAAGCACATGAAGATTACTCAGGAGCAGAAGCTCAAGACAGACAAGGACCTTCCTCCAGAGCCGACAGAGAGAGACATCCTTCCCCTAGAGCAGATGCCCTGAATTCAGAAATCTAGCCTCCTAAACTGTGAGAAAACAAATTTCTGTTTGTTAAAGCCATCCACTTGTGGTATTTTTGTTATAGCAGCACTAGATAACTAAGACAGAATTTGGTACCAGAAGAGTGGGGTGCTGCTCTGACAGATACCTAATATGTGGAAGCAGTTTTGAAATTGGGTAATGGGTAGAGGCTGAAATAGTTTTAAGGTGCCTAGTAGTAAAGGCCTAGATTGCACTGAAGAGACTCTTGGTAGTATTATGGACAGCAACGGCAATTCTGGTGAGGGCTCTGAAGGAAGTGAAGAGAGCTACAGAGAAAGTCTCTATCATCTTGGAGAATACATATGGTGCCAGTAACAGAATGTTACTTGAAATGTGGATGTTAAATGTGCTTCTGGTGAAGCTTTAAAAGAAAATGATGAGCATGTGATTGGACAATGGAGGAAAGGCAATGCCTTTTATGCAGCAACACTGAACTTGTCTGAATTATGTTCAAGTGTATGGTGGAAGGTAGAACTTGTAAGTGATGAACTTGGCTATCTGGCTGATGAGATTTCTAAGCAAGATCTTAAAGGGGTCACATGGCCTCTCCTTGTCGCTTATGGTAAAATGTTAGAGAAAACAGCTATACTTAGAAATGAACTGTGCAGAAGGACAAATTTTATATAAAACCACTATAATAAGAACCCATAAAAATGTTTAAGCACAGAAGAAAACATTCTTTGATGGTTACGAGAGTGGGGAGGGAGGGCAAGTGTTATTCACTAACTAGACAGTAGACAAGAGTTATCTCAGGTGAAGGGAAGGACAGCACACACTACAGGGGAAGTCAGCACAACTGGACTAAACCAAAGCTAAGAAGTTCCCTGAATACAATCAAACACTTTGAGGGACAGAGTAGCAGGGATGAGGGTCTGGGGACCATGCTTTCAGTGGACATCGAGGTCAATTGGCATAACAAAGTTTATTAAGAAAATGTTCTGCACCCTACTTTGGTGAGTGGCATCTGGGGTCTTAAAAGCTTGCAAGCGGCCATCTAAGATGCATCAATTTGTCCCAATCACCTGCAGTAAAGGAGAATTAAGAACACGAAAGACACAAGGAAAGTATGAGCCCAAAAGATAGAAAGGGCCACATAAACCAGAGACTTCATCAGCCTGAGACCAGAAGAACCAGATGGTGCCTGGCCACATCCAATGACCACTCTGACAGGGAACACAACAGAGAGTCCTTGACGGAGCAGGAGAAATGTGGGGTACAGAACTCAAATTCTCTTAAAAAGACCAGACTTAATGGTTTTACTGAGACTGGAGGAGCCCCAGAAAACATGGTCCCCAGACTCTCTGTCAGCCCAGAACTAAAACAATTTCTGAGGCCAACTCTTCAGACAGGGATTGGACTGGACTGTGGGACATAAAATGATACTCATGAAGAGTGTACTTCTTGGCTCAAGTAGATGCATGAGACTAAACGGGCAGCTTCTGTCCAGAGGTGAAATGAGAAGGCAGAGAGTGTTAGGAGCTGGTTGAATGGACATGGGAGATTAGGGGTGGAAAGAAGAAGTGTGCTGTCACAGTACAGAGAGAGCAATTAGGGTCACATAACAATGTATGTATAAATTTTTGCATAAGAGACTAACTTGAAATGTAAACTTTCGTTTAAACTACAACAATAAACAAAAAAAAAAAAGAAATGAACTGTGCAAAATGAAAACAAAACTTAAAGATTTGGAAAATTTTGTCATACAAACTAAGGACATGTGTCCTAGAATGTTCACCAAGGACATAGCTACACAATCTTTTGTTAAAGAGATTAAGCCTATGACTGATGGATCTAACCAACTGCCACAGCAGAAAACTCATCAGCTTACACTGAAGGGGACAGAAAAAGAATGAAAGGAAAGAATGCTGTCTGCGTCTTGGAATTCTACAGGCAGGAAACAGACCAAAGGAGCTACGTCTGTTATCCTCCAAGAAAAGAGAAGGACCATCCCTGGAGCAGCTGGGAGATCAGCAGAACTGTTGGAAGGAGCATGGGAAGCAGGGCCTTCTTGGTTTCAATGGGTGGGGCCACAGTCTCCTGGATCTCAAAGGTGGCACCACAAGCCTCCTAGGTTTTAGTCGGATCTTTGCTACCTCAGTTCCTGGAGTGTGGGGCTGCCTTTAAGGTGTGCCAGGGGTATGGGGCTGCCGCCCAAAGCTGAGGGGGCGGGGCTTCCATGCCCAAGGGGCAGAAGAATAGGTCCTGCCAGGGCTGAGGGGGTAGGGTCGCCACTCAAATGGACTAGGAGAATGGGGCCACCCAAAACTTAAGTCCTGGGCTGAGGGGTCTCCACCCAGAATCCAGAGAGTGTGGCCAACACCCAGAGTCTGAAGGGCAGGGCCATTGCCTAGATGGTCTCAGAGAACAGAGGATTATTTTCAAGCCTTGAGAACTAATGTAATGTGTTCTACTGGATTTGTGGCTTGCTTGGTTCACATTACCCCTTTTTTCTGTCCAATCTCTCCCATTTCTAATACCTTGTGCCTGTCCCATCATTGTACTTTGGAAACAGATAACTTGCCCCAGGATGGAATACATCTAAGTCTCACCTGTATTTGATTTAGATGATTCGGAAGATGAGATTTTGGACTTGGAGTTGATTTAAGACTTTTGGGATGATATGATGTGGTGAATGTGTTTTGTCTGTGACAAAGACATAAATCTTGGGGGCTAAAAGGACACAGTGGATTTAACTGTGTCCCCCCAAAGTATGTGTTTTAAATCCTAACCTCTATGCCTGTGGTTATAATCTCATTTGGGGATGAGTTGTCTTTGTTATGTTAATCAGGCAGGATTAGTGTAGGGTGTATCTTGAGTCAATCTCTTTTGAGATATGAAAGATACTGAACCCAGGCTAACAAGGAGAGACAGAGAAAGAGAGATGCCAAGCCACATGAAGATTGCCCAGGAACAGAAGCTCAGAAGAGACAAGGACCTTTCACCAGAGCCGACACAGAGAGAAAAACTTCCCCTAGAGCAGATGCCCTTAATTTGGACTTCTAGACTCCTAAACTATGAGAAAATAAATTTCTGTTTGTTAAAGCTATCCACTTGTGATATTTGTGTTATAGCAGCACTAGATAACTAAGACCTAGCTTTTTCTGATTATGTAGATAATAAATGCTGATTGTAAAAAATAAAATAAAAATGCATAAAGCATAAGGCAGAAAGTAGAAAATTACCTGAAAATGCCACTATCCTGAAATAATCTCCATTAACCTTCGGAGATTATATTTGTATGATCTATATATTGATGACCATATCTATATAGAAATATAAACGCATGTAAATTTTCATAAATGCTGTGGATTTTCAAAATTATGAACATCTTTAAAAAAGAAAAAAGTGCAGTATAGTAAATATTTCTGACCCAAGGATTCAAGAAATAGGTTGGTATCTGTGATGGTTAAGATTGTGTGTCAGCTTGGCCGGGCCATGATTCTCAGTGTTTATATGTGATCACTCCCATGATTGAATATGCTGTGGGTAGCCAATCAGATGAAAGGGATTTTCCTTGGGGGTGTGGCCTGCATCTGAATATAAGCAGACGTTCTGGCTTTTAGCTCACTCTGGATCCTGCAGCTGTCTCCTGTCATCTCACCTCTGGTTCTTGGGACTTGAGCTGTCAGCTTATCTGCGGAACTTGGGATTCGTTGATCTTCACAGCCTGTGAGCAGAGCCCTGCTCTCTGCCTGGCCGATCTTGGGTTTGCCAGCCCCTGCAGCTACATGAATCAGGAGAAACCTTGTGGTCTTGCCTGCTGATGTTGGAATTCATCGACCTTCATAGCCTGTGAGCAGGAGCCCTGCTCTCTGACCTGCCAATCTTGGGCTCACCAGCTTCTATGGCTGGGTGAAATAGCAGAGGCCTCTACCCTGATCCACAGACTTAGGGCTTTCTAGCCTCTACAGTCATGTGAGCTGTATCCTTGATATAAATCTCTCTCTCTATATATATATTTATACACTTTACTTGTTTTGCTTCTCTAGAGAACCCAGCCTAAGACAGTATCTGATAAGTATCTCATATTTATTTACCTCTATAAAACTAGATATATAGTATAATAAAATACCAGTAAGTCGATAGACATATATACGACTGGCCGTATACAGCTGCCTAAATAGAGATAAGTTTATATGATGTGCATACTTTTATTTGACATTCTGATATGAATTTCTGCATTACCAACTAATCATTATGAACACACAATAAAGAATGTGATGTGTGTGTTCTCTAAAAGCTTAATACACTATTTATGACTTGTTATTTTGAAGAGTAACCTTAAAAAGGTCACATGGCATATGTCAGAACCTAAGATCAGGAGATCTGAAAATCAGGTTCCACAAGGTGTGTGAAATTCAAAATCCTAAGATTGATCACAGCTAAGATTACATCAGAACCAAGGCACAGTAAGGAAATGTCAATACTGAAAGAGCCTCAGAGACCACTTACTCCAAATCACTCACTTTACAGATGATGAAGCTGGAGCCCAGTGACAGGGATGAGTTGTCCAGAGTCACAGGGCAATTGGTGGCTGAATTTATACTAATGCCAGCTTTCCAGAATCATCATCCCTCCTCTTCCCATCAGATTTTATTTCCTATTATGTACAGTGTAAGCCCGAGTTATCTTCCTTTTTTCCAGATCACTCTTGCCCAGAGAGAACTGGCATCTTTTTAATTCACACATCTTCAGAAATTGAGTCAGAA
The DNA here is from genome assembly GCA_030035585.1 of Dugong dugon. Lineage (NCBI taxonomy): Eukaryota > Metazoa > Chordata > Mammalia > Sirenia > Dugongidae > Dugong > Dugong dugon. The sequence goes on from CM057462.1 coordinate 163,949,057, forward strand.
GCAGAAACAGGAAGCAGGGCCCCTGAAAATTCAGATTCTATTATATCTAGGAAGATAAGGGCAGAGGGAATAATAATTATTATTATAACAATAACAAATACACGCAGCACTTACTATGCTCCAAACACTGTCCTACTACTTATATATTAATTTATGTAAATGACATGCATATGTGATTTGATCTTCACAATAGCCCAAAGAAGCAGCTACTATTATTATTATTCTATCTTCACAGAGGAGGAAGCTGAGGCACAGAGAAGTTGAGTAACTTGCCCAGAATTATTTAACTAGTGAGTGTCAGAGCCAGGATTATGAATCTGGCAGTCCAGCTCTGGAGTCCAGCCTCTTGCCCACTACATGATGTAGCCTCTCACACAGGGAGGAAGCTCAGACAAGCAACAGTGATGTTGCTGAAGTTACAGAAGCAGAATTAACTAAATCCTCGTCTGTCTCATCCCATACACCAAGTCAAGGCTGCCACCTAGAAACTAGGCATTTCCAAGAGCAATTCCAGGAACCTCCTGGGACAAACAGTTAAGTGCTCAGCTACTAGCTGAAATGTTAGCAGTTGAAACTCATCCAGAAACACCTCGGAAGAAAGGCCTGGTGATCTGCTTCCAAAGGGTCACAGCTTTGAAAACACTATGGAACAGTCTACTCTGCAACACATGGGGTCGTCATGAGTAGGAACTGACTCCATGGCAACTAACAACAACAACTCTTTGTTTACCCTGCCTGGTTCTGAGACAAAGCTCCCTTAACTGTTTATGGCCCTTTTTTGTTTCTTTGTTCTTCGTTTGCTTGTGTTTTCATTACTTTGTTATGGAAAATTTCAAACATATGCAAAAATAGAATAATAAAATAAACCCCTATGTACCCAACTCCTACCTTCAACAATTACCAGCAGAAGTTAGCCCTTTAGATTTTTAAAAAAAATTTTTAAAATAGCATTTATTTCATTTTCTTACCCTTTTAAAACATGTTTTTAATGTTATATATTTATTAACATTGTCACACATCTTATAATTTATACATCAGTAACCATACATATGTTTGGAGGTCATGCTCAAACATTTTCACAAGGATATGAGGTCAAAAAAGCTTAGCTATGCCTGGTTTACAGATATAACCAGCATGTCATAACACAAAGAGAGTCAGAATGTCTGGATTCAGATCAGGCTCCTCTGCTTACTAGCTGGGTGACCTTGCACAAATCACCTCACTTCTCTGAACGTCACTTTTCTCATCCATGAAATGGGGATAGTAATACTACTTTGGATTGATACAGTGGCTGCAACAATGGGCTCAACATAGCAAGGATTGTGAGAATGACACAGGAGTAGGCAACATTTGCTATGAGATGGAACTGACTTGATGGCACCTAACAACTACAACAATAATGGTACCTACTGCTTAGGGTTGTTGTGTTGATCAAATCAGATTATGGATTTGAAAGGCTTTAAAAACTGTAGCATCACATAAAAGTAAACAGGAAATCAGAGTAACAGAAAGTAAGGTGTCTATGTTAAACCAGTTTCTGTTGCCTTTGAGTTGATTCCAACTCATGGAGACCCCATGTGTTTCAGAGTACAGCTGTGCTCCATAGGGTTTTCTGTGGCTGATTTTTTCAGAAGTAAATCACTAGACCTTTATTCTGAGGCATCTCTGGGTGGACTCAACCCTTTCAAATAGCAACCAAGTGCATTAGCTGTTACAAACACTGAAAGCTGAAATTCAGGGTCGGGGAGGTCAATTAAAAGGTCACAAGAAGAGTAAGAGAAAAGGCATGATGAAATGGTTGCTCACTTAAGTAACTTAGGCAGGCTTTAAAATATGCTCCTTTGCCATAAAGCTGTAAAGGTAGAAATCAGCAACAGGAAAAGGAAGGAAAAAAAATCAAACACATGGAAATTGAACAACACCTTGCTCAAAAACTACTGTGTTACAGAATAAATTAAGGATGCAATAAAGAAATTCACAGAATCAAATGAGAACGAAAACACATCGTACCAGAACCTCTGGGACACAGCAAAAGCAGTGCTCAGAAGTCAGTTTATAGCAATAAATGCACACATCCAAAAAGAAAAAGGGCCATAACCAAAACATTAACCCTACAACTGGAACAAGTAGAAAGAGAGCAGAAAAAGGAGCCCTCAGGTGCCAGAAGAAAGGAAATAATAAGAATTAGAGCAGAATTAAATGAAATAGAAAACAGAAAAACAATTGAAAGAGTTAACTAGACCAAAAGCTGGTTCTTTGAAAAGATCAGCAAAATTGATAAACCATTGGCCGAACTGACAAAAGAAAAAAAAGGAGAGGAAGCAGACAACCAGTGTAAGAAATGAGATAGGTGATATCACAACAGACCCAACTGAAATTAAAAGAATCATAACAGAATACTATGAAAAATTGTACTCTAACAAATTTGAAAACCTAGAGGAAATGGACAAATTTCTAGAAACTCACTACCTACCTAAACTAACACAAACACAGAGGTAGAACAACTAAATAAACCCATAACAAAAGAAGAGATTGAAAAGGTTATTAAAAAACTCCACAAAAAAAAGCCGTGGCCCAGATGCTTCACTTGAGAATTCTACCGAACTTTCAGACAAGAGTGAACACCACTACTACTAAAGGTATTTCAGAGCATAGTAAAGGATGGAATACTTCGAAACTCATTCTATGAAGCCAGCATAACCCTGATACCAAAACCAGGTAAAGACACCACGAAAGAAGAAAATTACATACCGGTATCCCTCATGAACATTGACGTAAAAATCCTCAACAAAACTCTAGCCAGTAGAATTCAGCAACATATCAAAAAAAATAATTCATCATGATCAAGTGGGATTTATACCAGCTATGCAGGGATGGTTCAACATTAGAAAAACAATCCATGTAATCCATCACATAAATAAAACAAAACCCAAGAACCACGTGATCTTACCAATCAATGCAGAAAAGGCATTTGACAAAGTCCAACACCCATTCATGATAAAACTCTCAACAAAATAGGAATAGAACGGAAATTCCTCAATATAATCAAGGGCATTTATACAAAGCCAACAGTCAACATCATCCTAAATGGACAGACTGTGAAAGCATTCCCCTTCAGAACGGGAACCAGACAAGGATGTGCTTTATCACCACTCTTATTCAACATTGTGCTGGAGGTCCTAGCCAGAGCAATTAGGCTAGAAAAAGAAATAAAGGGCATCCAAGTTGGTAGGGAAGAAGTCAAAGTATCTCTATTTTCAGATGATATGATCTTATACACAAAAAACCCCAAAGAATCCACAAGAAAACTACTGGAACTAATAGAAGATTTCAGCAAAGTTTTAGGATATAAGCTAAACTTACAAAAATCAGTTAGATTCCTTTACACCAGCAAAGAGAACCTCGAAGAGGAAATCACCAAATCAATACCATTTACAATAGCCCCCAAGAAAGATAAAATACTCAGGAATAAATCTAACCAGACTCGTAAAATATCTATACAACGAAAACTACAAGACACTACTGCAAGAAACCAGAAAAGACGTGCATAAGTGGAAAAACATACCTTGCTCATGGATAGGTAGACTTAACATAGTGAAAATGTCAGTTCTACCCAAAGCAATCTACAGATACAAGGCAATCAAGATCCAAATTCCACTGGCATTTTTTAATGAGATGGAGAAACAAATCACCAACTTCATATGGAAAGAAAAGAGGCCCTGAATAAGTGAAGTATTACTCAAGAAGAACAAAGTGGGAGACCTCACACTACCTGATTTTAGAACCTATTATACTGCCATGGTAGTCAAAACAGCCTGGTACTGGTACAATAACAGATATATAGACCAATGGAACAGAATTGAGAATCCAGACATAAATTCATCCACCTATGAGCAGCTGATATTTGACAAAGGTCCAAAGTCCATTAGTTGGGGAAAAGACAGTCTCTTTAACAAATGGTTCTGGCATAACTGGTTATCCATCTGCAAAAAACTGAAACAAAACCCATACCTCACACCATGCACACAAACTCACTCAAAACGGATCAAAGACTTAAATACAAAATCGAAAATAATAAAGATCATGGAAGAAAAAATAGGGACGGCCTTAGGCACCATAATACATGGCATAAACATAATACGAACCATAAGTAACAATGCACAAGCACCAGAAGGGAGACTAGATAAATGGGAGCTCCTAAAAATCAAACACTTATGTTCAGCAAAAGACTTCACCAAAAGAATCAAAAGACAACCTACAGACTGGGGAAAAAAAATTTGGCTGCAATTAGGGTTTAATCTCTAAAATCTACAATATACTGCAAAACTTCAACCACAAAAAGACAAATAACCTAATTTAAAAATGGGCAAAGGATATGAACAGGCACTTCACCAAAGAAGATATTCAGGCGGCTAACAGACACATGAAGAAATGCTCACGATCATTAGCCATTAGAAAAATGCAGATCAAAACTACAATTAGATATCATCTCACCCCAACAAGGCTAGCCTTAATCCAAAAAACACAAATTAATAAATGTTGGAGAGGTTGTGGAGAGACTGGAACACTTAAACACTGTTGGTGGGAATGTAAAATGGCACAACCACTTTGGAAATCAATTTGGTGCTTCCTTAAAAAGCTAGAAATAGAAGTACCGTATGATCCAGCTATCCTACTCCTTGGAATACATCCTAGAGAAATAAGAGCCATCACACAAATAGATATATGCACACCCATGTTCGTTGCAGCACTGTTCACAATAGCAAAAAAATGGAAACAACCTAGGTACCCATCAATGGATGAATGGATAAACAAATCATGGTATATCCACACAATGGAATACTATGCAACGATAAAGAACAACGATGAAGCCGTGAAACATAACATGGAGGAAGCTGGAGGTCATTATGCAGAGTGAATTTAGTCAGTCACAGAAGGACAAATATTGTATAAGACCACTGTTATAAGAACTCAAGAAAAGGTTTAAACACAGAAGAAAACATTCTTTGATGGTTACAAGGGTGGGGAGGGAGGGTGAGTGTTATATACTAACTAGATAGTAGACAAGAATTATCTCAGGTGAAGGGAAGGACAGCACACACTACAGGGGAAGTCAGCACAACTGGACTAAACCAAAGCTAAGAATTTCCCTGAATACAATCAAACACTTTGAGGGACAGAGTAGCAGGGGTAGGGGTCTGGGGACCATGCTTTCAGGGGACATCTAGGTCAACTGGCATAACAAAGTTTATTAAGAAAATGTTCTGCATCCTACTTTGCTAAGTGGCGTCTGGGGTCTTAAAAGCTTGCAAGTGGCCATCTGAGATGCATCGATTGATCCCACCCACCTGGAGTAAAAAAGAGTGAAGAACACCAAAGACACAAGGAAAGTAGTAGCCCAAGAGACAGAAAGGGCCACATAAACCAGAGACTTCATCAGCCTGAGACAAGAAGAACTAGATGGTGCCTGGCTACCACTAATGACCTCCTTGACAGAGAATACAACAGAAAGTCCCAGATGGAGCAGGAGAAAAGTGGGCCGCAGAAGTAAAATTCTAGTAAGAAGACCAGACTTAATGGTCTGAGACTGGAGGAACCACGGAAAGCATGGCCCTGGATTCTCTATCCGCCCAGAACTAAAACAATTTCTGAGGCCAACTCTTCAGACAGGGATTGGACTGGACTATGGGACATAAAGTGATACTCGTGAGGAGTGTGCCTCTTAGCACAAGTAGATATATGAGATTAAAAGGGCAGCATCTGTCTGGAGGTGAGATGGGAAGGCAGAGAGGGTTAGGAGCTGGTTGAATGGACATGGGGAATCAGGAGTGGAAAGGAGGAGTGTGCTATTACAGTATGGAGAGAGCAATAAGAGTCACATGTATGTATAAATTATTGTCTAGGAAAAAATAAAAAATATGGTCCTTTGTCCCTCCCTGGGCACCTGAGGTGGTTGCAGTCACAGCTGGGCCCAGAACCCCTCCAGATAAGTCAGGGCCTTATGGACTGTGAGATCATGGGGTGACAGAGGACTGGAGGCTGGGCCTCATTTCATCTTCTTAGCTCCCTTTTGTAAAGCCTATTTGGGTGTCCTTTCTAGCTAATATCTTCCCAATACCTTAGGCGAGGACTTCCTTCCTCTGGCCCTGGCCACTAGCTGGACTATCTCTGGTCACCTTGCCAACCAAGGGGAATTCGGAGACAATCCTTCTGTTCTAGATACTGAGGTTTTTATTGTTCAAATCATATTTATAATGTGTTCCAGCTATCCTCTGAGCACAATGTCTTATCAGACTAGGGTCCCCACCCTACTACCACCACCACTGAGGACACAGCAAAGGCAGGACTGGCCACCTACAAAAAGTGGAATCAAGATTGCACCAGGGCTGATTTCCACAGTCAGTGGAAAGAACATTCTCCGCCTCCACACTGTCCTCCCTTGGCAGCCACATTGCCACCCAAATGACACAGCCCTGCCCACTACTGCCCACCCATCCCATCCTCCTCAGGAGGATCAATACTTCCTTGATCCCCACACCTGGAGTACAGGAGTCCCCAGCCAGGCACCCACTCATTTGGTATTGCTGACCTCTGTTCTATGAGATTTCCCAAGGCAGGAGAAGAGCTAGGGCCTGCCTCTCAGGGAGGAGACGGGGTGAGACAAATGCTGTCCCTCTGAATAATCACAGGCCAGAGGAGCAGACAAACACAGACAGGCCAGCTGCCACAGCACATGGAGGCTGAGTGTGATTGAACTTGTACATATTTTATAAGCCACTTGGAGAATATTTTTAAATTGGGATATTTCTGCCCCAGAGTCACCCTGGGGATTTTGCTTATCAACATGACTGATGCCTGAGAATGGGAACTTTCCAAGAAGACTTACGTGTTGGGGTTACAAAAGTCACATAATCTCTATGTTTCCCCAGTGATCAAGGACTACAGAAACTGGAACTGCTGCAACAAGACCCCAGAGGGCTGCCCAGTTATACAGGCTCTGGGCTACGAGTGGCCTGCTCTTGCTATACTGGGGTATGGGATTTCTCTCTAACGCCAAAGGGTGTGAGCATACACTCTTAAGTATGAAGACTGTAGCCTGGGCTATTTGATCCATGTCCCCATAATTGCAGGTGTTATTCTTATCTACATGTGTACTTGTTTGATGCTTATTTATATCTCAGTTACTTAGAAATTATCAGGCACAGCGTAGACATGACAGATGGGAAAAGCAGTCTTTTAGGACTTAAAGGATTAGAAACTGCTTATGGCATGTGCCACAGTTTTAAAATGTGTAATTTAAAAATACCATTTTCTTTATTATCACCAGATGATGCTTAGTAATTATGCTTTAGAAGCAATGCTCAGCAACTCACTGGCACATTTATACATTTACTTAGTAGCTAAGGTGTTAGGGAGGGTTTAAGGGCAAGCGCTAGGCTACTAACCAAAAAGTTGGCTTCATACACATCCAGAGGCACCTTGGAAGAAAGGCCTGGTGATCTGCTTCTGAAAGGTCACAGCCTTGAAAGCTCTATGGAGCAGTTCTACTCGGCACACATGGGGTCACCATGAGTCAGAATTGACTCAATGGCAACTGGTTTGGTTTGGCTTTTTGGTTTACCAAGGCTAATGAGTTACAGTCAAGCTTTCAAAGAGTCTGTGGGTTTAGTGGGTAAATAGATCAATGAACCTGGCATTGTGATGCAGAAAGAAAATGTACTTCAAGAGAACTAGTAAAAAGTGTTTCTGAGCACCAGGATAAAATGGCCGGCCAACTATGAGTGGAGCAAGGTTCAAGCAGTCAGGGAGGGCTTCACAGAGGAAGTAATGATTGGGGCAGACAAGGTGGCACAGAAACAGGGTGAGGCATAAAGGCAGGAACATCTTGTGCATATACACGTGAGTGGCCAGGCACCTCAAGTAGCCAGTGTCACTGGGGCATGGGCTTGGTGTAGGGGTGATGAGAAATAAGGCAAGAGAAGGTAGCAGAGACCAAGTTGAGATGGAATCGATATGCAGTGATGGGATCAGGGTATATCATATGGGGTTCTACTGCTTCCCATCTCTAGCAGCCATTCCCCAAAGTCAAATAACATTGAGTGCTTGCTCTGCAAACGCAGTGTCACAGCACATCTCCTTGCCTTCCTCATCCCTCCAAGAAGATTGCTACCCTTAAGCATCTCCAAAATTGAAATTCTGGGATTGCCACTATTTAGAGTCATTACAAGTCCTGGGGTGCTGCAAATGGTTAACGCACTTGGCTGCTAACCAAAAAGTTGGAGGTTCGAGTCCACCCTGGTGCTGTGGAAGAAAAGCCTGGTGCTCTACTTCCAGAAAATCAGCCATTGAAAATCCCACGGAGCACAGTTCTACTCTGACACACCTGGGATCACCATGAGTTGGAATCAACTTGATGGTGACTGGTTGTATTCCTCACTGAGGAGTGTTCTCCAGTATGAGACAGGGAGTCACAGTAGAACTATCAGCTGAGGAACACTATCTTTGTTCCAAAAAGCACTACCTGGGGTCATTTCCTTGGGTCATGGCCTTATTACTACTTGCAGAAAAATCTCAGCATCTCCACCTATAGTTTGATCTGAGAACATCCTGAGTATAGAGGTATCCTCACTATAACGAGGAGGTTCTGATCCCCTCCAATACATATGGTAAATGATTCACCAGCATCCATTAGTTGTCTTGATGTCTCTCACTCAGCAGCCTGCATTCTGCTCCCATGTTCTCCTTCCTACCTGTAACATAGCAGTAGGAAGAAGGATTATAAGCCCACTCTTTTTGGCAAAAGGAGTAAATCGGCTGCTAACCAAAAGCTTGGAGGTTTGAGTCCACCCAGAGGTGCACTGGAAGAACGGTCTGGTGATCTACTTCTAAAAAACCAGCCACTGGGAACCCTATAGAGCACAGTTCTACTCTGACACACGTGAGGTCTCCATGAGTCAGAATCAACTCCACAGCAACTGGTTACAGTTTGGTTGGAGCTGTCCTTATGGGCTAGAACATAAACCCTATGCGATCCCCATCCCCCTTTGACTGAGGTGTGGGGTTTCATTTCTTTTACCATTTCATGCTTGATAGTATGCGTCCCAAACAGGCTGTGCTCTGAGCTCTGTGGATATAAAAATGAGTAAGAGCCACCTCTGCCCAACAGTTTAGTTGGGGAGACACAGACTAAAGAGATGATGACAATTTAAGATGATGAGGGCTCCAATAGAGCCCAGAGGAGAGGACTCGTTGCCTGAAAGAAACTTCTGAGCTGGGGATAAGGAATAAGAAACTTTGAAATGAGAGGGCTTATAAAACTAATTTCCCTTAACAGTACAACTCTGCTCAAGACCTAGCAACTTGGTTTCTGTTTTAGCAAGGAGAGGTTTTAGCCTCCTCTCTCTCTCTCCTCCTTTCTCTCTCTTTGCTCCCTGTGTTCCCATCATTCAGAAACGACCCAAACTCTTCCTAATATCCCTGACATCTGCCTTCAGCAAATCTTAGGTGATCAGATGGTGAAATCAGGAATGCAGACGCGTAAATAAATTAAATGAGTTTCTCAGTGTGGGAATGTTTCCATGAGATGGAGAGCCGGCTGGGCGAGCATCAGGAAAACTTGGCTACTGTGTCGAGAGGGTAGACTACAGAGGGCAAGATGAAAGCAGAAAGACCAGTTGGAAGCTGCTGCAAAAGTGGTAGCAGTGAGATGGTGAGAAATGATCAGATTTCCTGATATGTTTTGAAGGTAGAGGAGCCCTGGTGGCACAGTGGTTAAAGTGCTTGTCTGTTAACCGAAAGGTCAGCAATTCAAACCCATCAGCTGCTCCATGAGAGAAAGATGTGACAGTCTGCTTCCATAAAGACTTACAACCTTGGAAACCCTCTGGGGCAGTTCTACTTTGTCATATAGGGTCGCTATGAGTTAAAATCAACTCGAAGACAAGAGTTTGGTTTTTTTGGTTTTTGAAGGTAGAATCAACAGAATTTGCTGAGGGATTGGATGTGGGGTGAGAAGGAAAGCAGAAACAAGATGACTCCACAGAAAGGTTATAATTGCTACCAGTTGAGACGGGGAAGGCTGAGGGTGGAGCAGGTCTGATCAGGAGATTCTTAGAAGTGAACAAGTCGAGTAGGCAATTGGATATACAATTTCAGGAGAGAGGCTTTAAAGCTATGAGAATGGGTGAGGTCACCAAGGAAGTGAGTGTAAATAGAAAAGAGGACCAAGGGCTGAGCCTTAGGTCACACTAATATGAAGAAGTCAAAGAGAAAAAGAGGAACTATCAAAGGAGGCTGAAAAGGAGTAAAACCTAAACAGTAGAATACTGGAAGGCAAGTGTAGAAAGCCAAAATGCAGCCTATGGGTAATTTTAAACAAAATAAACACTGAGAACTAAAAGAAGACTGAGCAACATGGATGGAGATTTTGTGTACTCCCAACCAAACCAGGTAAGTAAATTTTTTCCCAAAGTAGGTTGGAGTACAAAGTAAGCAAAGGGGAGAAGGGTATGAGGAGACTGAGATTGTCTTAGTTATCTAGTGCTGGGCTGCTATAACAGAAATACCACAAGTGGTGGATTTAATGAAAACAAATTTATTTTTTCACAGTTAGGAGGCTAGAAGTCCAAATTCAGGGCACCAGCTCTAGGGGAAGGCTCTCTCTGTGTCGCTTCTAGGAGAAGATCTTTATTTCTTTCAGCTTCCTTTGTGATCTTCATGAGGTCTCTATCTTCTCCGTTTGTCCTTGTTTCTGTGCCTAATCCACTCTTTTTATATCTCAAAAGTAATTGGTTTAAGGCATACTCTCATTAACATAACAAAGAAAACCCTATTTCTAAATGGGATTACATCTACAAATACAGGGGTTACAATTCCAACACATATTTTTGGGGGAGACAACTCAATCCATAACAGGGAGCTTCGAAAACAAATTATCAATGCTGCTGGCACCAGCAACACTGGGCTGACGAAGACTGTATTATACACTGGTACCAGAGTGATGTCTTACTATCTTACCTTCATTGAGCATTTTTACCTATTAAGTTATATGCCAGGCCCTCAGGTATCATATATGATCTGTCTCTCCCGACCATCTCCAGCCACTACCTCTACCTTCCCCACCTCCCACTACAAACCCTGTTTGCAATTTATACTTCAACAAAACCCAACTACTTGTGGTTGTCCAAGAATACCTTGCAGTTCTTGCCTCTGTGTCTTTGTTCATGCTGTTACCTCTGCCTGGGACACATTTCCCTTCCATGCCTCTTCATCTGGTTGGCTGCCACTTGTCCTTTAAGACTCAGCTCATGTGTCACCTACCACAGAAAACCTTCAGGATTGTTCCCCTAAGCTCGGCATTGAGTCTTCTGTGTGACCACAACCCCGTTCTTACTTATTTTACGGCACTTAACACTTAATAATATGATCTATTTACGTGCTATCTCCCACTAGGTTTCAAGCTCTTCCTCGAATGCCTCTTACTCAGTTCACACTTTGAAGCCCCAGTACAGTGGCTAGCAGATAGTAGATGCTCACTAAATGTGGCAGTATATACATTTACGGTATGGAAGGCAAGAATTTGTGCCCTTTAGGAAGAAGAATGGAGAGGAAACAGCCAAGTGATTTTCATGTATGTTTGGAAATAACAGGCCCAAAAGAGACCAAACTTTCTCTTCCAGTGATTCTAAAAAATTTCACAGAAGAGGTAGTTTTCAGTAGCCATTTGGAAAATAATGAGAGAAAAAGAGCACTGTCAGCAGTAGGGTGGAAGATAAGGGCACAAAGGGGGAAGGAGGAAAAAGAGGAAAAGCTTGCTGGAAGGAAAAGTCCAAGCTCATACATACTGTTCTTGGGTTGTCATAAGGGACTTCTTCCTCTGTTACTCCTCCACTGGATCACTCATGAAAGAAAGAAAGTGGCACATGGCATAATGGTTTAGAAGTCAGATAGATCTACGTTTGAGCTTTGTCTCTTGTCAGTTGTGTAATTCCAGACAAGATTTCTTGATTTTACTAGACCTTAGCTTCCTCATCTACAAAACTAGAATGAGAATACCCACCATACTGAGAAGTACTGATGTGAGGAATAAATGAAATAACAACCGAAAATTCTTAGCATAGAATCTGATTTTATTATTCAGATTTTGCTGGAATAACAAATAACTCCTAAATCTCAGCGTTTTACAACCACAAACACTTATTTCTTATTCATGTTACTTGAGGGCCGTGGTTCAGCTGTGGCTCTCCTGGGCTCCACCGGTCCCAACTTGTCTTCTCATTCAGGGACCCAGGATGAAGAAGTAATTGCTCTCTGAAGCAAGCTGTTCTTATTGAGAACAGGCTCCAAAAGGGACAAAGCCAAGCCACACCAGCACATTTAAATCTCCAGCTCTGACAAGGCATACAGCACCTCTCTTCACGCTCCACTTGCCAAGGTGAATCCTGTGGCCCAGCCCAAAGTCAAAGGGTGGGATGTCTACTCCTGGCCACTGCTCTTGAGTCAGTAAGTAGATTCCCAGGTACCTGAGAGACACAGTGTAGTCTTAGAGAAGGATGTCATATAATGTCCAAGGAGAGAAAAGGAAAAGCATGCCTACGTCAAAACCTATTCCCACCCTCCACAAATCTGTTCCATTGTTCCAAATTTCTAGCTCAAGAAAAGAAGGATGGAAAAAGAATAAATGAGGTTTTTTTACAGTTCATAATAATAGTTCCCTCATCTCCTGCTTCTCTTCCCCTCGTTCACTTCTCACTAGTCAATCTGACCTTCTTGATATCCTTTGAACCCAGGAAGCATGTTCCCACCTCAGGGCCTTTGTGTTCACTGTTTCTTCTGCCTGTAATATTTTGCCCCAACATCTGCATAACCTACTCTCTTACTTCTTCAGATCTTGAAGAAGAAATGTCACATTATCAGAGAGACCTTCCCTGATCTATCTAAATAAAATAACAAACCCCTGACTTGACCACTCTCTATTGTCCTTACCCTGACTTACATTTTTCCATAGCACTTATCACAATCTGATATATTATGTAGTTACTTATTTTTTCTTTATTATCTATCTCCCCCATTTAGAATATAAGCTTAATGAGGGCAGGAGCTTTGTTCACTGAGAATAGTGAGTGATATATAACAGGTAGTCATTAAATGTTTGTTGAATTAATTAATTGAGCAAATATGTACCATGGATTTTATATAAATCAATCTAATTTTAATCTTCACAAGACCTATATATATATATATAAATATAAAGTGTTGTCGACCTGCATTTAATGAATGAGAATACTTAAAATGAGAGAATAAAATAACTTGCCCAAGGTGGCACAGCTCAGAAGTAGCTGGGCTCAGGGCTGCCCACACTGCCACACACCACAAGGAGAGACAGGCAGAACAAACCCTTTCCCTCCAGGTTGTAGCTGAGACACAGCAGGTGCTTCCTCTGCTTCCCAGGTTCGGGGCAGGAGCATGGAGAGGACCCTTCATACCCAGCGGTCAGCACAGCCTCGTGCCTTCGTTGCTCTGCTCCTCAGGGAAGGTGCCGGGTAGAGAACCAAATGTCCCCCACCTGGTAGGTGGGGCAGTTGCGGTGAGGGAGGGGGCAGAAGGGGGCCGCTGGTCTGTTCTGTGTGGCCAGCAGGAAGACAGCAAGCCCGGCACACATCAGCAGCACCTTGTTGACTTTTAACGCCTCCTCATCACCTCTTCCCCCGTGTACAGCATCTCTGATAAAATGCCACAGCCAGAGTAATCTCCTTAGCCCTCCTGCCCCTACACAGCCTCTCCACCACTCGGCAACAAGAATGCCATCCAAGGGGGAAGGCCTTGGAAAGGCTTCATTTGTCCTTGACCATCACTGAAAACGTCCACTCCTGGACACAGAGGGAGCCCCAGGAATACCCTACCCAGTGCCTGCCTATTTCAAGACTGACACCTGGATGCTTCACCTTCTATTGTTACTGGCAGCAAGAATGTGTGTTCATCCCTCCCACCTCCCCATCACCCCTACCCCCAGTGCCTTTCCCTTGTCAGTAACCATCAACAGAGAGCTAGTAAAACAGGGTGTAGTCCCTTATTCGATTATTCTTTCAATAAGCATTTACTGAATGCCACCGTGATGCTGTCCTAGGCAAGCACAGAGCTTCCAGTGTGGCAGGTCACGCAGCATCCTCTCCCCACCCAAGACCCTCATGCGCTTCCTCAGATATCACTCCACAGGAGGCTGTCCACCAGGCCCATGCACAGGGACTAGTGAGGTGACCCAGAGGTAACATCAATCACTTTGGCCCTCATGCTGGTTCTTTAAAGTCAAGTGAATTTTCAGGGCAAGCGGAGCCTAAAGGAGGAGTGATCACCCAGAACCACCACCTGTCTCAGTGGCTACCATTTGAGGGTCTCAGAACAGCTGTGTCCCTCTCTTCCCCTGCCTACAGTCCTCTGACCCTCTAGAACAGTGTTTTTCAAACTGCAAATCACTACTCATTAGTGAGTCATGAGATCAGTTTAGTGGCCAGAGACAGACAGTGTAAGGGCTGGAGGGGCCAAGTGTTCAGAGGGGACTTGAGCAAGGCCCTGAGGGATGAGGAGTTTGAATAATGGGACAGGGAAGGTATTCAAGACCCAAGGAAAATGGAGTCAAGACTGGAAGCCCCAAATGAGCATGACATGTTCTTGAGATTACACCTACTAGCTGGAGAAGAGAGATTCTGTGTAGAGATTGGCTTCATAGAGTGAAACAAGATCTATGGAAGGCCAAGAAAATGGACTGGATATTATAAATAAAATAAACATCTAACATAACCCAAATGTCAGTTCCATGCCACTTGAGATCCTGATAAGATTGGCTGGAGTCTCCACTGCACATACTGTGGAAAGTTCAGTGCCCTCCCCAAGATTGTACAAGATGGATTCACTTGCTCAAGCCATCATATTTTTGCAGTCTCCTCTGGTTCTGAAATTAGTTCTGTTTATTAATGCTCTCACCTTTCATTGCATGTGGCCTCTCTTCTCACGCAGAATTTACCTCCACGCACATGCACGCATGCACACACACACACACACACACACTAAAATGGAGTTACAGTTTTTCCTCCTTGCAAAATGGAGCGAGGATTTTCCTTGCAGCAATGCAGACGAATTAGCATTTATTATTAAAAAGTCCAAGTTCTTAAAGTATCCCTCTGCCATTTTCTAGCAGCTCCAGTTTTTTTCCCTCTAAGCTGCTAACCAGAGCCCTAGTGTCACGGTAGTTAAGAGTTCGGGTGCTAACCAAAAGGTTGGCAGTTCAAATCCACCAGCCGCTCCCTGGAAGCCCAATAGGGCAGTTCTACTCTGTCCTATAGGGCCGCTCTGAGTCAGAATTGACTCGGCGGCAACCAGTTTGGGTGTTTTGTTTTTTGGTTTTTTTTGTTTAAACTGCTAACCAAACCAGTTGCCGTCAAGTAGATTCCAACTTATGGCAACCCCATGTGTTGATGCCCTCCTTTTACCTCCTTGGCTCTTCTCTTACCCTGCCCACATGCCCAATTCCTGTTCATTTCTTAGGCAGAGCAGTTTAGCAATCTCTTTGGTTTCCTTGTTTCCTGCCAAGCTCTGGGTCTCACTGTCTACCCCAAGTGTCTATCAAGGGACTTTCTTAAATAAAGACAGTTTCCTCCCTAACAGGAATTCTGATGCCAGCTATTAAGGCATTAAACTTATTTTCATTTTGCTTTACTAAGAAATGTTACAGAAGAAGAGTAACAGGTGTGAATGACAGACTAGAAGGTGGGGAAACTGAAGGCAGAGGAGGAGGGGGAGAAACAAGACAAAAAAGAGAAGTGAATATGATTCTGAGGTTTAAAACATTGTAAAAGGAAAGGAAAAAAATCAGAGGTTAAGGGAATCCAACCTAGACACATCGTACTTGCTGGTGTTTACTGAGTTGGTGCTATGAGATTCAACACTGAGACTGGTAAGAAGAAAGAGTTTGGAACAGGGGCAAGAAAGGACAGACAGGCATATTGTAGGCATCTCCTCTGTTCATGCACATACTCCATTGTCTCATTAGATTTCACTTACAAAACACAAGTTCAAAGGTAAAATTAAGAATTTCAAGACCGTGATCCTCCACCACAACCCAGTTGCTGTCTAGTCGATTCCAGCTCATGACGATCCCATGTGTGTCAGAATAGAACTCTGCTCTATAGGGTTTTTGATGGATGACTTTTCAGAAGTAGATCACCAGGTCTTTCTTTTGAGGTGCCTCTGGGTGGACTCAAACTACCAACCTTTTGGTTAGCGGCCAAGTGCATTAACTGTTTGTACCACTCAACAACCCCAAGACAGTGATAGCAGAACATTAAACCAAGTATAGGGTCCTTCTGAGAGCAGGCCCTGTGGGACTGTACTAGGTTGCGAGCCTATGATGCCAGCCCTAGTAAGGAGGCTCCTAGAAATGGATTCATCGCTTATCTAGAGTCTTTCCTTCTGCTGGGCATCTTCCACATGCAGCAGCCATCTTCCAACGATGAGGGGAACTAACCTGAGGACAAAGTTAACATAAGAAAGACAGAAAGGGTGGGTCTTTGAAGAGGTTATTGAGTTGCTGCCCAGTTCCAGCAGCCACTTTGAATTGAGTTTTCTCATAACTGCAGCTGAAAGCATCCTAATTAGGCCCCAACCTAGGATTCTACATTTTTTAGTCTTTTCCCCAGGTGATTCTGATGCAGGTGGTCTAGGAACCATATTTTGAGAAACTCAGCTCTAGAATGATGGCAAACCTCCCAGTTGTATAGGGAAAACCATGTTCTCCTGAGCTGGATCACTTCTATTGGTTCAGGCGGGATGCCTGAACTTACTTATTTTTGCTGTCAACACTGCCTTTCTACAAAGCTTAATACATACTCCTTGCTAAAAATTTCCTTTTTTAAAAAAGTTATTTATGATTGCTTACCATTCTGAGAACTAAATAGCTAGAAATCCTGGTTTTATATTGTTTTCCCTTCATTCTATCCCTCTTGGGTGATGTGGGAGGATTTCCTGACTTCCATACTACCTCATGGAAAAACTGCATGGTATGAATTTTTTTTTAATCTTGGGACTCTCCAGGGGCCCAGCCAATCACTCAGTTCCCATCCATTGATCTAAATAACCTTGAAGAATGGTGGCTGCTGCTGCTGTTCTTGCTAAGTGCGTCAGAGTGCCTAAGTTTCCCTCCTGCACAAGCAAGAGGCTCAGAGTTCTGATTTGTGCTGTCCTCCTAGAGCTTGTATTGGGCAAGGGAACAAAGGCTGTTACTGTTAGGAGTGTGGAGTAAATGAGGAAAAGAAATCAGTATTCAAGAGTGAGACAGGGCCTGAGATCTAGACACAGTCCAATTAAAGTGTCCAATCTAAAGTGGTCTGGAAGGAAAGTCCAGGCCAAGGGGCTGTAACCCAGGTCAGTATGACAGAGCAAGAATAAATAGAAGGTAGAGATGGGTATGCCAGGATTCCCCTAGAAGAAATGAGTCTTCAGCAGGCCAGAGACTTCTGCAGGCTTCTGTCCCAAGAATCGGAGGTCAGGTGACAAGAAGCTTGCAGGGTCAAGAAAGAGAGCAGAGCTTTGCCAAAACATCCATTTATATACTGGAGGCAGGCCATACCCCCAAGGAAACTCCCCTTTTCCCCTTTCAACTATTTGGCTGTTCATATCAGATCAAAAATGAAAGGTGATTACATAGTGTCTGCCAAACCACTGAGAATCATAGCCTAGCCAAGGTGACACATAAACATCAACCATTACAGTCCTCAGTAAAGCACTGTTTTAGATTATCTCACTGCAGCATGAAAGAGAATCTTCTCCATCTCTCAGAGGAAGTATAATCTCCCTGAAGGCAAGGACCAGGTTTTACTCCACTGCATCACTATTCTATAGTGAATATACATCGCCACAAGTTGAGCTGACTTAAGGTGAACTATGTCACTTCTCAAATGAGTTATTTTGATTCAGAAAGTAATAAATGAAAACAAGGCCATCTCTACTTAGAGACAAGGCCAACAGGCACCCCCATAAACATGGTATGGAGAAATGGGGGAACTAATTTCATCCTGCCCAAATTGCCCTATTTTAGGCTGTTATCCTTTTGCAATGAAATAGGTTAGAAGATACTATTGTCCCTCCTTTTACCTTTGTGGCATACCCACCTCAAAAAGTCTCTCTTGAAATTCTCATATAACTTTCACAAAGCCTGCAGTTTCACCACTAGAGACTTGTTCCTTTGAAGTAAGTGTTGCCCTCTTTGGGCCAAAGTTTTAAAATGTAAATACCTCTGGCAGAAGTAACACATTACATCCCTATTACTTTTGTATAAATGCATTTAACCCAGGCTTTCCTCTTAATAGAAAAGACTGGGCTCCTCTAGGGGCTGGAAATTATGAAACAGGAGGACAGAAACGACATCCAAAGAAGAATGGAATGTGGAGGGCAGAGAAGAATGGTGTTCAAGTACAAGTTGGCCTCTGTCCCACTCTTACGGAAGTCTGGCCCAGAATAAAACCAATAATAACAATCACAATCACTTTATTGTTCATTATATGAGACTCATTTCTTCTTGGTGAAACTCCTTTACTTTAGGTTATTATCCCTTTGTAATTAAAACAATACATTGCATCCTCCACTTGGGATTCCTTTGAAATGGTGTGAGTAATACACAATGACACTCTGAAAGCTTTTATTTAGTTTCTCTCGAGTCAAAGCAGAAGCTTCCAGGAAAGATTTATCATGCTATGTCCAGGGAGTTATCACAAATAATTCACGTGCGAGATATGAGAACCCTGGGGAGATTCAAAGCTCTCTTTCTGGTATGAAGAAGGTGCAAATATAAGATCATCTCTGAAGCTGTCATCCAGCCAAATGATGTGTCACCTGTGGATTTACTAGGGGAAGGGTGGAGGCTGTGACTGCAGCAAGGCACAGAGGAAGGTTGTATCCCTTATCAGCAAACAAATATTGCCCTTACTTTTTTTCTTCTGCTATGAAGATGTACGTTCTTTAGAGGTACACCTTGTATAAAAGAAATTCTTAAAGAATCCACCATTTTGGTCTTTTCAGGGGGCACTAGCAGTGCACCTCAGTGTCCTTACCTGTAAATTGGGTTAATAATGCCCACCTCAGAGGGCAGTTGCAAGGATCAGATGAGATTGTGTGTGAAGTACTTGTCCAGAACCAGGCACAGTGAGATGCTCTGTGGATGTGAGTTCCCTTTTCAACTTCCCTCAACCTGACTGTACCCCCAGAACTTACTTTGGGGAGCTACCTTGCCAAAACTCCTAGGTCACATTCCTGACTCCTCCTAATCAGTTGCCGGTGAGCTAATTCTGACTCATGGTGATCTATGTGTTTCAGAGTAGAACTGTGCTTCATAGGATTTTCTTGGCTGTAACCTTTCCAAAGTAGACCACCAGGCATTCTTCCAAGGACCCCTGAATGGGTTCAGACTGCAACCTATCAGTTAGTAGCCCAGCACTTAACCATTTATGCCTCCCAGGGACTCCTCCTAGCCTGCCTTAAACTCCAACTCTGGTAAGGAGCTGCCCTCTTACAGGCTCAGTAAAAAACATTCTGATTTCCTCACAGTCCTTCAACCATATTTTCCAAAACCAAAGATTGGAATGTGTGGTGTCACCATGTAGATTGTTGGTTTATTCTCTTTTTTTCCTTCAGATTTGTTAACGTTTTTATGTGAAAAATCTTTCAAAGGCAAAATTAATTAAACCACGTTCATTATGTATGTAAAGAATTCTTTCTCAAGAATGAAATTACATCAAATTAAGGCAAATTCAGCAAAAAATCCTTGATTGTTTGACATTGAGTCTGTTGGAAACAGCATAGCCATTTGCTGATCACTGAGGGCTGTTAGCGTTGATTGCTGACAATGCTATGTCCCAGTCAGAGTAGGGGCTGACCTTTCTTTGCCAAGCAGGCTGGGATGTTTCTGTCCTTGGCTGTGTGTACTGCCATTTCCTTAGATCCACAGATCTTGTGACATACACTCTGGGCGTTACTGAACTGAGATGCCTGGAAAGTGGTCAGCATGTTCAAGTGGTGGGACTAGAGGGGAAAATGCTTCAAAAATAGAAACAGAAATTAGATGTACGGTTGAGGAATAAGTCAAATTGCTGTATGATAATTTTCCTTTTGGTGGTTTAAGCTTATGGCTCATTTTGCCCCAATTCTTACATCATTTAGCTAATGCAAAACAACTGGTTATTCCCATTTCCCTCTCCCCCAGCTTCCTACCATCTCAGAGATAAGCTACTTGAGGGCAAAGTATTGTGTCTTGCAACATGCAAGTCAACTGGAAGATACTTATCGAATGAAAGCCATGATTAATTACTTAATAAATTTGACATTGAAATCCAGCCTAGGAGACCTGTGTAGTCATTTCCCTTCACAGAGCTAATCACCATAATCCACAAAGAATTCTCCACAGTTGCCTTCTCTTCCTCAGATGGAATGGCACCAGCTTGACTAGGCCCAGAAGCACGTCTCAGCTGGCCCAATTCTCAAATTCTTTCCATTTGCTGGATAAGTCTCTTCTAGAGCAAGAGCCAGCCCTTGACAAAATTAACTTTAGCAAAATGTGTCTCAGGCTCTTTTTTCTCCTATATCTTCTCACCATCACTGGCTTCCCTCCTCCTTTACTTCCACCATGATTATAGTGCCCAAGCTCTTTCTCCTTCTTATCAGAATAAACTCTTAGTGGGATAAAAATTATATTGGCCATTTATAACTTTAGTGTGACTTTCTGCCCATGCTACTTCTCTCTGAAGACTTTGAGGTTAACCTCTCTTCCTTGAGGAATGAAGGCCTCTCTCTTTGTGTGTGTGTGTATGTATGTTTTCTATCAATTAGCATCAGTTAGTCTGAACAGGTAGGTCAGCTCCTGCCTCTGCATACTCTACTCCAGCTTCACAGTTAACTATTATCCCTCTAGTCTTAGCCCTTCCCCATTTCTCAGACCCATCCTGGGTGGTTATTAGTGTAGTAGTTACAAGCACAGCCAGGCCTTGGAGTATAGCTGTATGATTTTGAACAAGTCACACAGTCTTTCAGTAAAATGGGTTTGATAAATACCTACCTCTTGGGATTATTGTGAGGAGTGAGACAATATGTATAAATGTTTAGTACTGGGCCTGAAACATAGTAAATGCCCGGTAAATGATGGCTGCTATTATTACTCTCTTTTTTTTTTTTCTTTTTGAGGATTTTTTTATTGTACTTTAGATGAAGGTTTACAGGGCAAATTAGCTTCTCATTAAACAATTAATACACATATTGTTTTGTGACATTGGTTGCCAATCCCATGACATGTCAACACTCTCCCCTTCTCGACTTTGAGTTCCCTATTACCAGCTTTCTTATCCCCTCCTGCCTTCTCGTCCTTGCCCCTGGGCTGGTGGGCCCATTTAGTCTTGTTTTGTTTTATGGGCCCATCTAATCTTTGGCTGAAGGTTGAACCTGAGGTGTGACTTCAGTACCCAGTTAAAAGGATGTCTGGAGGCTATATGTTCAGGGTTTCTCCAGTCTCTGTCAGGCCAGTAAGTCTGGTCTTTTTTTGTAAGTAAGAATTTTGTTCTACATTTTTCTCCAGCTTTGCCTGGGACCCTCTATCATGATCCCTGTCACATCACTCGGTGGTGGTATCTGGATACCATCTAGTTGTGCTGGACTCAGTCTGGTGGAGGCAGTAGTACTTGTGGCCCATTTGTCCTTTGGACTAATCTTTCCTTGTGTCTTAGGTTTGTTATTATAGCAATCTTTACCCTCTTGCACTGATCCCTAGTCCTTGAACTACCCCCACACTAATGGTAATTGGTTTTGATCATTCTCTCCATGAATCTGCAGCTCTTTGCAGTCAAGGTCACTGTCTTTTTTATTTTTTATTGTTGTACTTTAAGTGAAAGTTTACGATTCAAGTTAGTCTCTCATACAAAAATTTATACATACATTGTTATGTGACCCTAATTGCTCTCCCTATACTGTGACAGCACTCTCCTCCTTTCCACCCCTGATTTTCCATGTCCATTCAATCAGCTCCTAACCTGCTCTGCTGTCTCATCTCACCTCCAGACAGGAGCTGCCCATTTAGCCTCATGTATCTACTTGAGCTAAGCAGCACATGCTTCATGAGTATCATTTTATGTCCCATAGTCCAGTCTAATCTTTGTCTGAAGAGTTGGCCTCAGGAATGGTTTTAGTTCTGGGTTGACAGAGGGAGCCATGCCTTTTGAGGATCCTCCAGTCTCAGTCAGACCATTAAGTCTGGTCTTTGTACTAGAATTCGAGTTCCATGCCCCACCTTTCTCCTGCTCGGTCTGGGACTCTCTGTTGTGTTCCCTGTCAGGGAGGTCACTGGTGGTAGCTGGGCACCATCTAGTTCTGGTCTCAGGCTGATGCAGTCTCTGGTTTATGTGGCTCTTTCTATCTCTTGGGCTAATACTTTCCTTGTGTCTTTGGTGTTCTTCATTCTCCTTTACTCAGGTGAGTCGAGACCAATTGATGCATCTTAGATGGCCACCCACTAGCTTTTAAGAACCCAGACGCCACTCACCAAAGTAGGATACAGAACATTTTCTTAATAAACTTTGTTATGCCAATTGACCTAGACATCCTCTGAAAGCCTGGTCCCCAGACACCCGCCCCTGCTAGTCTGTCCCTCGAAGTGTTTGGTTGTATTCAGGAAACTTCTTAGCTTTGGTTTAGTCCAGTTGTGCTGACTTCCCCCGTAGTGTGTGCTGTCCTTCCCTTCACCTAAGATAATTCTTGTCTACTATCTAGTTAGTGAATAACCCTCTCCCTCCCTCCTCACCCTCGTAACCGTCAAAGAATGTTTTCTTCTGCGTTTAAACCTTTTCTTGAGTTCTTATAATAGTGGTCTTGTACAATATTTGTCCTTCTGTGACTGACTAAATTCACTCAGTATAATGCTTTCCAGATTCCTCCACGTTATGTTTCATGGCTTCATCGTTGTTCTTTATCGTTGCATAGTATTCCATTGTGTGGATATACAATAATTTGTTTACCCATTCATCCCCTGATGCGTACCTAGGTTGTTTCCATTTTTTTGCTATTGTGAACAGTGCTGCAACGAACATGGGTGTGCATATATCTATTTGTGTGATGGCTCTTATTTCTCTGGGATATATTCCAAGGAGCAGGATAGCTGGATCGTACGGTACTTCTATTTCTAGCTTTTTAAGGAAGGGTCAAATCGATTTCCAAAGTGGTTGTACTATTTTACATTCCCACCAACAGTGTTTAAGTGTTCCAGTCTCTCCACAACCTCTCCAACACTTATTATTTTGTGTTTTTTGGATTAATGCTAGCCTCGTCGGGGTGAGATGGTACCTCATTGTAGTTTTGATTTGCATTTCTCTAATGGCTAACGATCGTGAGCATTTCTTCATGTGTCTGTTAGCCGCCTGTATATCTTCTTTGGCAAAGTGCCTGTTCATATCCTTTGCCCATTTGTTAATTGGGTTATTTGTTTTTTTGTTGTTGAGGTTTTGCAGTATCTTGTAGATTTTAGAGATAAGACACTGATTGGATTTGTCATAGCCAAAATTTTTTTCCCAGTCTGTAGGTTGTCTTTCTACTCTTTTCGTGCAGTCTTTTGCTGAACATAAGTGTTTGATTTTTAGGAGCTCCCAGTTTTCTAGTTTCTCTTCTGGTGTTTGTGCATTGTTACTTATGGTTCATATTCTGTGTATGCCATGTATTAGGGCTCTTAGCATTGTCCCTATTTTTTCTTCCATGATCTATCATTTTAGATTTTATATTCAGCTCTTTGATCCATTTTGAGTTAGTTTGTGTGCATGGGGTGAGGTATGGGTCTTGTTTCTGTTTTTGGCAGATAGATATCCAACTATGCCAGCACCATTTGTTAAAGAGACTGTCTTTTCCCGAATTAATGGACTTTGGGCCTTTGTCAAATATCAACTGCTCATAGGGGGATGAATTTATGCTTGGATTCTCAATTCTGTTCCATTGGTCTGTGTATCTGTTGTTGTACCAGTACCAGACTGTTTTGACTACAGTGGTGGTATAATACTTTCTAAAATCAGGTAGTGTGATGCCTCCCACTTTGTTCTACTTCTTGAGTAATGCTTTACTTATTCAGGGTCTCTTCCCTTTCCATATGAAGTTGGTGATTTGTTTCTCCATCTCATTAAAAAATGCCGTTGGAATTTGGATCAAGCTTGCAGTGTATCTGTAGATCACTTTGGGTAGAATTGACATTTTCACTATGTTGAGTCTACCCATCCATGAGTAAGGTATGTTTTTCCACTTATGCACATCTCTTTTGGTTTTTTGCAGTAGTGTCTTATAGTTTCTGTTGTACAGATCTTTTACGTCTCTCGTTAGATTTATTCCTAAGTATTTTATCTTCTTGGGGGCTATTTTAAATGGTATTGATTTGGTGATTTCCTCTTCGAGGTTCTCTTTGTTGGTGTAAAGGAATCCAACTGATTTTTTATGTTTATCTTGTATCCTAAAGCTTTGCTGAAATCTTCTATTAGTTCCAGTAGTTTTCTTGTGGATTCTTTGGGGTTTTTTGTGTATAAGATCATATCATCTGCAAATAGAGATACTTTGACTTCTTCCCTACCAATTTGGATGCCCTTTATTTCTTTTTCTAGCCTAATTGCTCCGGCCAGGACCACCAGCACAATGTTGAATCAGAGTGGTGATAAAGCACGTACTTGTCTGGTTCCCGTTCTGAAGGGGAATGCTTTCAAAGTCTGTCCATTTAGGATGATGTTGACTGTTGGCTTTGTATAAATGCCCTTGATTATATTGAGGAATTTCCGTTCTATTCCTATTTTTGTTGAGAGTTTTTATCATGAATGGGTGTTGGACTTTGTCAAATGCCTTTTCTGCATCCATTGATAAGATCATGTGGTTCTTGTCTTTTGTTTTATTTATGTGATGGATTACATGGATTGTTTTTCTAATGTTGAACCATCCTTGCATACCTGGTATGAATCCCACTTGGTCATGGTGAATTATTTTTTTGATATGTTGTTGAATTATATTGGCTAGAATTTTGTTGAGGATTTTTACTTCAATGTTCATGAGGGATACTGGTATGTAATTTTCTCTTTTTGTGGTGTCTTTACCTGGTTTTGGTATCAGGGTTATGGTGGCCTCATAGAAAGAGTTTGGCAGTATTGCATCCTTTTCTATGCTCTGAAATTCCTTTAGTAGAAGTGGTGTTAACTTTTCTCTGAAAGTGTTGTAAAATTCTCCAGTGAAGTCATCCGGGCCAGGGCTTTTTTTGTTGGGAGTTTTTAAAATAACCTTTTCAATCTCTTCTTTATTATGGGTTTATTTAATTGTTCTACTTCTGTTTGTGTTAGTGTAAGTAGGTAGTGAGTTTCTAGAAATTTGTCCATTTCCTCTAGGTTTTCAAATTTGTTAGAGTACAGTTTTTCATAGTGTTCTGTTATGATTCTTTTAATTCCAGTTGGGTCTGTTGTGATATCACCCATCTCATTTCTTATATGGGTTATCTGCATCCTCTCCTGTTTTTCTTTTGTCAGTTTGGCCATTGGTTTATCAGTTTTGTTGGTCTTTTCAAAGAACCAGCTTTTGGTCTTGTTCACTCTTTCAATTTTTTTCTATTCTCTATTTCATTTAATTCTGCTCTAATGCTTATTATTTCCTTTCTTCTGGTGTCTGAGGGCTTCTTTTGCAGCTCTCTTTCTACTTGTTCCAGTTGTAGGGTTAATGTTTTGATTATGGCCCTTCCTTCTTTTTGGATGTGTGCATTTATTGCTATAAGCTGACCTCTGAGCACTAATTTTGCTGGTCCCAATGGTTCTGGTAGGATGTGTTTTCATTCTCATTTGATTCTATGGATTTCTTTATTCTATCCTTAATTTCTTCTATAACCCAGTAGTTTTTGAGCAAGGTGTTGTTCAGTTTCCATGTGTTTGATTTTTCTCCTTGCTTTTTGGTCAGAAAAGATACATTGTACTATTTTGATGCTTTGGATTTTGTTAAGGCTTGCTTTATGGCCCAATATGTGGTCTATTCAGGAGAATGTTCCATGTGCATTGAAAAAGAAAGTACACTTGGCTGCTGTTGGGTACAGTGTTCCATATATGTCTATGAGACCAAGTTGGTGGATTGTAGCATTTAGCTCTTCCGTGTCTTTGTTGAGCTTCTTTCTGGATGTTCTGTCCTTCACCGAAAGTGATGTGTTGAAGTCTCCTCCTACTATTGTGGAGCTGTCTATCTCTCTGTTCAGTGCTGTTCCAGTTTGTTTTTGTATTTTGGAGCCCTGTCGTTGCATGTGTAAATATTTATTATAGTTATGTCCTCCTGGTGTATCGACCCTTTAATCATTATATGGTGTCCTTCCTTATCTTTTGTGGTGAATTGTACTTTAAAGTCTATTTTGTCGGAGATTAATATTGCCACTCCTGCTCTTTTTTGAGTGTTGTTTGCTTGATATATTTTTTTCCATCCTTTGAGTTTTAGCTCGTTTGTGTCTTTAAGGCTAAGGTGTGTCTCTTGTAAGCAGCATATAGACGGATTGTGTTTTTTATACAATCTGCCACTCCCTGTCTCTTTATTGGTGCATTTAATCCATTTATATTCAGTGTAATTATTGGTAGGTGTGAGTTTAGTGCTGTCATTTTGATGTCTTTTTTTTTTTGTGTTATTCACAGTTTCTTTGTTCCCCTTAATTTTCTGTGCTGAGTTTTTTTTTTTTCTTTATGTATTTTCTTTTCATCTTTTTCATTGTTGTTGATTTTGTGTTTGCTGAGTCTTTATATTTTTCTAGTTTTTTATTTTGATTTGTAGTATTTTTAGTTTCCTTTGTGGTTACTTTAATATTTACCCCTATTTTTCTAAGTTTATACGAGTCTGTTATTTCTTTATATAGCCTTGACTTCCCCTCCATATGAAAAAATCTATGTCTACATTTTTTAAGTCCCTCTGTTTTGTTTTAATGTTGTTGTTTTTTACATATTGATGTTTCTGTTTCCCTGTTTTCAATGTTTTCGCTTCGCTGTATTTTTGTGACTTCCCTATCTGAGTTGATACCTGGTTGCTCTGTCCTGTGTTCTAGTCTTGCATTATCTGATGTTATTGATTTTCTAACCCGAGGACTCCTTTTAGTATTTCTTGTAATTTTGGTTTGGTTTTTTCAAATTCCCTAAACTTCTGTTTATCTGGAAATGCCCTAATTTCACCATCATATTTGAGAGACAATTTTGCTGGATATGTAATTCTTGGCTGGCAGTTTTTTTCCTTCAAGGCTTTATATATGTCATCCCATTACCTTCTTGCCTGCATGGTTTCTGCTGAGTAGTCCGAACTTATTCTTATTGACTCTCCTTTGTAAATGACTTTTCGTTTATCCCTAGTCACTCTTAAAATTCTCTTTAAATTTGGTTTTGGCAAGTTTGTTTATAACATGTCTTGATAACTTTCTTTTGGGATCTACCTTATGTGGGCTTCGATGAGCATCTTGGATAGATATCTTCTCATCTTTCATGATATCAGGAAGTTTTCTGTCAACAATTCTTCAACAATTCTCTCTGTATTTTCTGTTATCCCTCCCTCTTCCGTTACTCCAATCACTCATAGGTTATTCCTCTTGATAGAGTCCCACATAACTCTTACAGTTTCTTCTTGTTTTTAATCCTTGTATTTGATTTTTCCTCATATAAGTTGGTGTCAAGTAATTTATCTTCAATGTCACTAATTCTGATTTCCATTGCCTGACTTCTGCTCCTATGACTTTCTACTCAGTTGTCTAATTCTGAAATTTTATTGTTAATCTTCTAGATTTCTGATTGCTCTCTCTCTATGGATTCTTGCAGCCTATTAAATTTGTCATTATGCTCTTGAGTAACTTTTTTAAGTTCCACTACTTCTTTGTCTGTATCTTCTTTGGTGTTCTTTCTGTTTTGACGAATTTCCTTTCTAACTTTTTGAAGAGTTCTGTATATTAATCTTTTGTATTCTGCCTCTGGTAATTCCAAGAAATTCTCTTCCTCCAGAAAATTGGTTGATTATTTTGGGAGCTTGCTGAAGACATCATGGACTGCCTCTTTACATGATTTGATATTGACTGTTGTCTCCAAGCCTTCAGTAAGTTATTATAATTTTTTTTTATATTTGTTTAGTGTGTCCTAACGTCTTGTTTTGTTTTGTTTTGATATGCCCAAATAGGCTGCTTCTGTGTGTTAGTTTGATTATTGGTGCCTTTGAAGCTCTAACGTCCTGTCACCAGGTAGTTAAGTCTGTAACTAAGTATGTGTGTCCAGGAGTCTGTTAAGTTTTCCTGTATGGATTCAGGTCAGATGTCCAGGCAGTCGGTCACCAAGTGTGTAGTGCAGGCTCTCACCTACAGTCTTAGAGAGGCATGGGTGATTGGTTAGGCACAGGTATCTGACTGCGGTAGGGGGTCACGCACTGAGCAAGGCAGGAGCTGACAGCTGCCCTTGAGTGTCTGAAAGGCAAGTCTGTCCCTGTTCCTTAGAGCGAGTAGGTAGGTGAGTTTTGCAGCCAGACTATGAGCACCCTACCCTGTTGGCTGTAAGGACGGGGGAGCACCACTTATTCTTGGACCCCTGTAGCAGGTGGCTAGGTGGCATGGGTAGAGCTACCAGTCCTCAAGTCCCTGATGCGGACAGGTAAGGTGCCTGCTTAAAAGGAAGAGCAGTGTCAAGCATCACAAATCTGCCACTTCACAGCTGAAACAGTTGCAGTTAGACTTCAGGTGTTTACCCTTTTGTACTGTAGTAGTGAGGGCTTACACTGTTGATATGGGTCCACACAAGTCTATACAGGGGTGGAAGGCACTCAAAGACTGCGGACATCTTATGCCTGTGCTTAGGCAAAAGAGCTGTGCCATCCCAGAGTTCCGGGCTTAGGGGAGTCAGTAGGTTATTTTTTCCCTGTTTGTTAATTTGTTCCCCCTCCAAGGCCAGGAGAATGGGCCAGGGCACCTTATGGGATATACTTCCAGCCCCGGGGATTCATAAATCACTGAAGCTGGCGGACCCGGTACAGAGCAGGGAGGGAGGAGGTAAATGGGAGAGAGATATTTCCCAAATGAGTTTTTTTTTTTTTTAAATCTCCATGAAAGACCACATGCATGTACTTATCTTTAGCCACTTGGGTGCTGCTTTTCACTGGTTTGGAGTGTCCAAGCAAAATCTCTGCTGCCGGATCTCTCTCGATGTGGAAACTGCCTCCCAAGCAAGTGTGCGGGGCTGTACGCCCGCCTTACTATGCACCCCGAGCCAATTCGGGCCGAAGGGCTGCAGCCCCTGCCGGGTCAGGTCAGGCAACTCCTTGCTGCTTCCGAATAGTCTCTCTCTCCCCCTCAGCCACTCAGTCCAATTCCTCGACTTTGCCTTGTTCAGGGCTCCTAGATATTCATGTACAATCAAATCACTTGTTTTTTCAGGTCTTTGTTGTAAGAGGGACATAGGAAGCCATCTGACTACTCTGCCATCTTGGCCCTGCCTCTCAAACTTACAACACTAAAAAGTATCCTCTTACTTCCTGAAAATGCTGACACCAGAAACAGAATTCGACTTCACAAGTAGCTAAAGGACTTGATTTATTTGTTTTATTTGGAGTCTGGAGGATGCTGGGCATATGACAGAGAAGGGTTGGCTGTGCACCTAGACATATCCAAGCAAGCCATCTCTACACCCAGTGCAGTAGTCTCTAAATACATGGGTGGTTTGGGGTGAGCTGGGGCTTAAGGAATCATGGTTACAAGGGAAGATGTACTTGTGCAGCTAGAGATAACAACACAGGTTTACTAAAAGACTGCTGTTAGAGAAAAGGAGATGCATTAACAGAGGGGTGGGTTGTGGGCAAGACAAGGAATGCTGATGATCAAACACAAAACATTTATGCTCTCCCAAAAATGTGCTCCAGAAAAGCCATCTCCTTAGAGAAACAGGTTGAAGCTTAAATGACACCTCCCTGGGGCACCCACAGTCATATGATAGTGCACTTGTGGGGTAGAGGGATTTGGAGGTGAGAAGCAAAAGGGAGGGAAGGGATAGCTAGCAGGGCTTTATGGGGAGGCAGAACTCCTGACTCTTAGCTGTTTGTTCTGTAAATGGAAGAAGAAAGTACTCTGCATTCCATAGGTCACTGTGGACAAAGCCATCGCTTTGAAAGCCTCTCTATTCTTGACTGAGTAACCCATACCAGTAAGACAAAGAGAGGTTGTTGCCTCTTTACGAGTTGGGAGTTAGTGAAGAAGGCAGTGAGGTGATGCCAGAGAGAAGTCAGAAGCCTGACACTGCTGGAGAGGGAGAAGCAGTGAGCGGACCAAGACTTGACCCAGTGGGCCAACCTTGACCAAGCCACAAGTGTCTGACTCTCTCTGCTTCTCATCCCCTGCCCAGCTCCCAGACTCAAAATCTTTAATACCACTGAATGGGGGTAAGAGGGGTTAAAGAAAAGAGGAAAAAGCAGAAGAAAAAGAAACAGAGAGAACAAAGAGTCTAGGCAAGAAATAAAAGGTGAAAGACTGCCAGGATTACGGACAGAGAGGGGGAAGGAGGGATGTCTTAGAGTCTTATGTTCATACTTCCCCAGAAGCCCATGAATTCCCCCCAGTGTGGGTGACAGGCAAGAGGACTGACATTGGTGGAGGGATAAACAGAGGTAGGCTCTAGTGGGCTGGGAAATAAGGCCCTATCTTCACACTTCCTTGCAGCTTTCATTCATATTTTCCTTGTCACTCTGAACCTCTGGATGTCCTTTTGAAAAAGGAACTTGATGCCCAATGTTGAGTACTCTTCAAGTCAGGTCAAGAGTTTCAACAATTATGCTGAGTGAAATAAGTCAATCACAAAAGGACAAATATTGTATGAGACCTCTATTGTAAAAACCCATGAAAAAGTTCACACACAAAATGTAACAATCTTTGTTGGTTACCAGGGGTGGGAGGGGTTGGGGAAAAACACTATATAGATAATAGATAAGTGGTATCTTGGTGAAGGGTGAGACAGTACACAGTACAGGGGAAACTAGCACAACTTGTACAAGGAAAGATCATGGAAACCCCATAGACACATCCAAACTCCCTGAGGGACTGAATTGCTGGGCGGAGGGCTGTAGGGACCATGGTCTCAGGGAACATCTAGCTCAACTGGCATAACACAGTTTATAAAGACAATGTTCTACATTCTACCTTGGTGAGTAGTGTCTGGGGTCTTAAAAGCCTGTGAGCGGCCATCTAAGATTCTCCACTGGTCTCATCCCTTCGGGAACAAGGGAGAATGAAGAGAAGAGGATACAAGGAAAAGATTAGTCCGAAGGACTAATGGACCACAGCTCCCAAGGTCTCCACCAGACTGAGTCCAGTACAGCTAGATGGTGCCCGGCTACCACCACTGACTGCTCTGACCAGGATCACAACAGAGGGTTCTGGACAGAGCTGGAGAAGGATGTAGAGCATAATTCTAACTCACCAAAAAAAAAAAAAACCAGATTTACTGGCCTAAAGGAGACTGGAGAAACCCCGAGAGTATGGCCCCCAGACACCCTTTTAGCTCAGTGGTGAAGCTACCGCCAAGGTTCACTGTTCAGCCTGGGAATGGACAGCCCCGTAAAACCAAATGAGACTAACAAGGTACAGGAGTCCAGTGACAAGGGCCAGAAGGCAGAAGGGGACAAGGAAGATGGTGATAGGGAACCCAAGGTTGAGTAAGGATATTGTTGATGTGTTGTGAGATTGTTATCCATTGTCATAAGGCAACATGTGTAGTAACTGTTAAATGAGAAACTATTTTGTTCTGTAAGCCTTCATCTTAAGTGAGAATAACAGCACAATTGGAAGACCATAGTCAGTGTCACTGAACTGTGCATGTAGAAATTTTTGAAATGGTGTATCTTTGGCTATGCGTATTTTCACCAAAAAAAAAAATAAAGGTTGAGAAGTTAGAGGGTTGACATGTTGTGGGGTTGTTAACCAATGTCATAAAACAATATGTGTACTACTGTTTCATGAGAAACTATTTGTTTTGTAAGCCTTCACCTGAAGTACAATAAAAAAAAAAAAAAAGAGTCTCAACAATTACGTGCATCTATATGTATGAGGCACTGTTCTGAAAGTTGCAGGAGATATAAAAATCAGACAAAAGAATGTCTCAGTCTTCTCTACCAGAGGGAGTGAGAGAGATTGTGTTAAGGGCCACAAGAGGGTAGGTATTAAATAAGATATTGGGGGCTAATGAAGGGAGAGAAGTCATCCTGTTAAAGGGGTCAGGGAAGCCTACCAAAAGGAAAATACATTTAAGAAGAGCACTGAAAAATAAAGGATGGAATAAGGCATTCCAATTACAAGGAAACACCTTAAATCAAGACCTACCAGTGGAAATGCATGGGTATGTTTGAAACACAATCAAAGGTTCTACATAGTCAAAGATTAGGCAACTGCAAAGAGATAAGGCTGTAAGGATGAGAAGCCGTATTATAAAGGCATTTGAATGCAAGTTTGGACTTTATTTGGTAGGCAGTGTTGTTGTTAGGTGCTGTCCAGTTGAATTTTGACTCCCAGCAACCCCATGTGACAAAGTAGAACTGCCCCATAGGGTTTTCTATGCTGTAATCTTTATGGGAGCAGATTGCCAGGTCTTTCTCCTGGGGAGCTGCTGGGTGGGTTCTAACCACCAACATTTCAGTTAACAGCAGAGTGCTAAATTGTGCCACCAGGGGCTCCTTTTTGTATGCAATAAGGAGCCATTAAAGGCTTTTCTGCGTGAGAAAATTAATAGGGCAGCAGTGTGTGTGAGTGATTAGGAATAGCAAGGGACTGGAGACAAGGAGTCCAGTTAGAAGACTTGTTGGATTAGTTTAGACAGAAGTAATAAGAGCCTGAACTAGACTTGGGGGCAATGAAAATGAAAGGAAAGGATAGGTATATATATGTGTGTGTCTGTGTCTGTATGTGTATGTATATATGAGTGTGTACACATATATATATTTATAAAAGTTTCATTGATAAAATCTACAGAACTTAGCCATTGATTGCATGTAGTTGTTATGGGAAAAGAAGTAGTGGTTCCAAGGTTTGTGCCCAGAGTTGACAGAAGTATAATGGTGCTATTACTAGAAATAGAAAAATCAGGACTTCCGGCAAAATGGCACTCTAGGCAGAAGCACCATGCCGTCCCTCCAGAGCAAAGATCTGAAAAACTAAGCTGAACAGAGAAAACAACAATCCTGAAGCCCTAAAACATCAAATGAAGAGATAAAGAACTCAGCCAAGCACCAACTGGAGTGAGAAAACTGAAAAAGAACGGAGAGCAAGGAGAGATTCATGCAGAGGTCCCCTACCAGCTAATGCAGTGCGGATCCACCATCTTGGACTCCTATCAGAGACCAGCAAACAGGGGGTACAAGAAAGCAGCTTCACGGGGCTTCCAGTGGGAGATAAAACAACTGGTAATTTGTGATATGTGCTTTCCCACCCCCCACCCTTCTTCATCCCCCACTCGGCCTCCTCTGCTTCCTGCGGCCACAATCTCTTGTCCAGGAACCACCGGCTGCTTGGATTCCACACACCTGAACGGGCCGGCTCTCTGAGTGCAATTTGTTGGCTGCTGGTGTTGCTTTTTTTTCTGCTTCTTTTGATTTCTTCCTTACCTCTCACCACCTCCCCCTCCTTTCGCTCAAATACCTGGCTCTGTGCACCATCTTCGCTTCTTCCTGGGGGGCTGTGGAGCTCCGTTCGGGTGTGGAGCTGCTTCCCCGTCTGGGCTGCCATGCTGGTGGGATCCCGGGGCTTTTGTTCATTTGTTTGCTTTGTATTGTTTGTTTGTTTTCTTTTCCTTTTCCTGAGTTGGGAGCCCTTTCTGGCCAGGCGGTGCTGTGTGGCAAGGAGACTGCTCCCTTGGCTTGCACAGACGTGCAGAGGGATCCCTGAGAGCATTTCTTTTTTCGTTTGGTTTTTTTTTTCTTTTTTTCTGTTATCTTGAGGGCTTTTCTTGTTCTTTTTTTTTTTAATCTTTTGTTTTCTTTTCCCTCTTTTTCCCTTTTTGTCTTTCTTCAT
Organism: Dugong dugon; assembly: GCA_030035585.1. Classification (NCBI taxonomy): domain Eukaryota; kingdom Metazoa; phylum Chordata; class Mammalia; order Sirenia; family Dugongidae; genus Dugong; species Dugong dugon. Next base: position 163,983,123 of record CM057462.1, read on the forward strand.
TACTCAGTTTCTCGTCTCTCTATATCTTCCTTCTCTTTCTGTTCCCTGAATACCCGGTGTTGCATATCTTTACGCCTTCTACCCAGGCTGTGCTGCAACACCTGAGAGCAACTTCCCCAGACCTCATAGCTGCACTGGTGGAATCCCTGAGAACTTTGCTGTTCTTTAAGCTTTCCGATTTTTATTTATGTATTCTTTTCTTCCTCTTCCCCTTTCTGTTTCTCTCCATTTCATAGTCTTTCATCTCTCCACTCCAACAGCAAGCTCCCTTTGCATTCTTTTTTGTTTGTATGTTTTTGGCTCCTGTTCCTCTCTCCTGTCTCCCATATCCATCTTAGCTCCACACATAACAATCCCCCCACTACATCCTGCCTACCTGCACCGTGTGCTTAACATCACACCACCAAGCAGCACAGGCATGGCCTACTGGAACCTGCCCTGCACTGATTACCAGCCCACCCTGGTGGCTGTAATAAGCGCCACAAACAACCTGTCCCAGTAATTCCTCTTCAGCTAGACCTGCTCTGCAGTAACATATCCGAGTGACTGACTCTTCCAATTGGAGAAGGAAGTAAAAAGTATTGTGCCCACAGACGAGCAAAAAACAAAGAACACACAGTCTGCTTGCTCAGACATAGTCAATTTTTTTTTAAAAAAAGGGATGAAACAAACAAATCTACAATCAGTAAACGAGAAAAATAACTACCGAATGCCCTGAAGACAGCAGACAATAACAAAACATTTACAAACACAGGACAGGATGGTTCCAGTAGGCGTTCAAAATAAAACACCAGATGACTCTCCTCTGGAAGAAAATGCACTAGAACTACCTGATAGGGAATTCAAATCTCTAATACTCAGAATTTTCCAAGAGCTGAGGCAAAAAGCTGACAAACATGAGGAAAAAATAGACAAATTCATGGAAAATACAGACAAAAAATTGGAAGAATTCCAGAAAATCATGCAGGAACAAAATGCCTAAGTAAATTCACAACTAGAAATTATACAAAGACAACAATTAGAAATCCAAAAGATAAACAACAAGATTTCAGAAATGGACGGTGTCATAGAAGTGCTGAGAAGCAGATCTGAAAAAGTGGAAGACAGGATTAGTGGAATTGAAGACAAACACTTGGATACAACTCTGTTTCAGGAAAACTCAGAAAAAAGAACAAAGAAAAATGAAGAGACCCTGAGAGATATGTGGGACACAATCAAAAGCAAAAATTTTTGAGTGATTGGAATTCCAGAACGGGAGAGAAAACAGAAAACACAGAGAGGATCATTGAGGAACCGCTGACAGAAAACTTCCCCAATATCATGAAAGATGAAAAGCTGCCCATCCAAGAAGCTCAACAAAACCCATATAGGATAGACCCCAAAAGAAAATCACCAAGGCATATCATAATCACACTCGCCAAAACCAAAGACAAACAAAGAATCCTGAGAGCAGCACGTGAAAAACAAGAAGTCACATACAGAGGAGAAACAATAAGACTAAGCTCAGATTATTTGGCACAAACCATGCAGGCAAGAAGGCAATGGGATGACATATATAGAATCTTGAAAGAAAAAAATTTGCCAGCCAAGAATACTATATCCTGCAAAACTCTCGTTCAGATTTGATGGTGAAATTAGGTCATTTCCAGATAAACAAAAATTAAAGGAATATGTAAAAGTCAAACCAAGTTTACAAGAATTATTAAAGCAAGTTCTTCGATATGAGGACAAACAGCTTAATCTCACAGGCAGAACATAGGACACAGGATCGTACCAGCCAGATACCAATCTAGGAAATGAACTCTAGAGGACTATCCAAAACCAAAATATATACAACAGGGAATCACAGCAGTTAATCAGTAAATGACAACACCATCAAAACAATAAAAGAGGGAATAAACTGCATAGGTATAGAACCTTCTAATAGAGAGGAAGGCAAGGCGATACCAAGTAATGGTAGACTGCTTCAAACTTAGAAAGATAACGGTAAAATTTATGGTAACCACAAAGGAAGTTAACAAACATACTGATAAAAAAAGAGGAAAAACATAAAGTCTCAGCAAAAACAAAACCTACAAAAACAAAAGAAATGAAAAAAAAACCACAAACAAAAGTAACTCAGCACAAGAGAGTAAGAAGAACAAAGAAAACTTCAACACCACAAAAAATGCATTACAAAATGACAGCAACAAACTCACATCTATCAATAATTACACTGAACGTAAATGGACTCAATGCACCCATAAAGCGACGGAGAGTGGTAGAATGGATAAGAAAACAGGATCCATCTATTTGCTGTCTACAAGAGACACATCTTAGAAACAAAGATGTGAATTTATTAAAAATCAAAGGTTGGAAAAAAATATATCAAGCTAACAACTATCAAAAAAGAACAGGAGTGGAAATTCTAATCTCAGATAAAATAGATTTTAAAATGAAATCTACCATAAAAGACAAAGAAGGACACTATATAATGATTAAGGGGATGATCCATCATGAAGACATAACCATAATAAACATCTACACACCCAATGACAGGGCTCCAAAAGACATAAAACAAACTCTAACAACACTGAAAAGAGAAACTGACAGTTCCACAATAATAGTAAGAGACTTCAACACACCACTCTCAGTAAAGGACAGAACAGCTAAGAAGAAACTCAGCAAAGATACAGAAGACCTAAAGGGCACAATCAGCCAACTTGACCTCATAGACATATATAGAACACTCTATCCAGCCACTGCAAAGTACACATTCTTTTCCAATGCACATGGAACGTTCTCCAGAATAGACCACATCTTAGGCCACGGAGCAATCCACAACAAGATCTGAAATGTTGAGATAATTCAAAGTATCTTCTCTGACCACAATGCCATCAAGGTAGAAATTAACAATAGAAATAGCAAGGAAAAAAAATCAACTACATGGAAACTGAATAATAGCCTGCTTACACATCAGTGGGTAATAGAAGAAATCAGAGATGGAATCAAAAAATTCCTAGAATCAAATAAGAATTAAAACACATCATACCAAAAGCTTTGGGACACAGCAAAGGCAGTCCTCAGAGGACAATTTATAGCAATAGATGCACACATCAAAAAAGAAGAAAGGGACAAAATCAAAACATTAACTACACAACTCAAACAAATAGAAAGAGAACAGCAAAAAAAGCTCACAACCACCGGAAGAAAGGAAATAGTAAAGATCAGACCAGAAATAAATGAAAGAGAGCACAGGAGAACAATAGAAAGAATCTACAAAACCAAAAGTTGGTTCTTTGAAAGAATCAACAAAATCGACAAACCACTGGCCAGACTGACGAAAGAAAAACAGGAGAGGACACAAATAACCCAAATAAGAAATGAAATGGGGGACATTACAACAGACCCAATTGAAATAAAAAGGATTATAACAGAATATTATGAAAAACTATACTCCAACAAATTTCAAAACCTAGAGGAAATGGATAAATTTCTAGAAACACACAGCCTACCCAAACTACAACAAAGTGATGTTGAAAATCTAAACAGACCCATAACAAGAGAAGAGATTGAAAAGGTAATAAAAAAAACTCCCGACCAAAAAAAGCCCTGGCCCAGATGGCTTCACTGGAGAATTCTACAAAAAATTTACAGAAGAGCTTGTACCAGTACTACTCAAGCTATTTCAGAGCATAAAAGAGGAAGCAACACTTCCAAATTCATTCTATGAAGCCAGCATAACCCTGATACCAAAAACAGGCAAAGATGCCACAAAAAAAGAAAATTACAGACCAATGTCTCTCATGAATATAGATGCAAAACTTTTCAACAAAATTCTAGCCAATAGAATTTGACATCATATCAAAAAAATAATATACCATGAACAAGTAGGATTCATACCAGGTTTGCAAGGATGGTTCAACATTAGAAAATCAATCAACATAATCCACCACATAAATAAAAGGAAAGAAAAGAATCACATGATCTTCTCAATTGACGCAGAAAAGGCATTTGACAAAGTCCAACACCCATTCCTGATAAAAGCTCTCAATAAAATAGGTATAGAAGGGAAATTTCTCAACATAATAAAGGGCATCTATGCAAAACCAATGGCCAACATCATTCTTAATGGAGAGACGCTGAAAACATTTCCCTTGAAAACAGGAACAAGACAAGGATGCCCTTTATCACCACTCCTATTTAACATTGTGCTGGAAGTCCTAGCTAGAGCAATAAGGCAAGAAAAAGAAATAAAGGGCATCCAAATTAGTAATGAAGAAGTTAAACTGTCCCTGTTTGTGGATGATATGATACTATACACAGAAAACCCTAAAGACTTCATGAGAAATCTACTGGAACTAATAGAAAGATTCAGCAGAGTAGCAGGATACAAGCTAAACATTGAAAAATCAGTTGGATTCCTATACACCAATAAGGAGAATGATGAAAAGGAAATCAGGAAAACAATACCATTTATAATAGTCCCTAAAAAGATAAAATACTTAGGAATAAATCTGACCAGGGATGTAAAAGACCTATACAAAGAAAACTACAAAACACTACCGCAAGAAACCCAAAGGGATCTACATAAGTGGAAAAAAATACCATGCTCATGGATAGGCACACTCAACATTGTAAAAATGACAATTCTACCCAAAGCAATTTACAAATACAGTGCAATCCGCATCCAAATACCAACAACATTCTTGAAAGAGATGGAAAAACTAATCATTAACTTTATATAAAAGGGAAGAAGCTCCGAATAAGTAAAGCACCACTGAAGAAGAAGAATAAAGTTGGAGGACTCACACTACCTGACTTCAGAGCCTACTATACAGCTACAGTAGTCAAAACAGCCTGGTACTGGTACAACAACAGATACATTGACCAATGGAAAAGAGTTGAGAGCCCAGATGTAAAACCATCCACCTACTGTCACCTGATCTTCGACAAGGGCCCAAAGTCCATCAAATGGGGAAAAGACAGTCTTTTTAACAAATGGTGCTGGCACAACTGGATCTCCATCTGCAAAAAAATGAAACAGGACCCATACCTCACACCATATACAAAAACTACTTCAAAATGGATCAAAGACCTGAATATAAAGCCTAAAACTATAAAGTTCATAGAAGAAAAAATAGGACCAACACTACAGGCCTTAATACATGGCATTAACAGGATACATACCATAACCATCAATGCACAAAACCCAACAGATAAGCTAGATAACTGGGATCTTCTAAAAATCAAACACCTATGCTCTTCAAAAGACTTCACCAAAAGAGTAAAAAGAGAACTTACAGACAAGGAAAAAATTTTTGGACAGTACAAGTCAGACAAAGGTCTAATCTCCATAATCTATAAGAAAATCCAACACTTCTACAGCAAAAAGACAAATAATCCTATTAAAAAATGGGCAAAGGAAATGAACAAACACTTCACCAATTACGACATTCAAGCAGCCAACAGACATGAGGAAATCCTTGCAATCACTAGCCATTAGAGAAATGCAAATTAAAACCACAAGGAAATACCATCTCACCCCAGCATTACTGGCACGAATCAAAAACACTGGAAATAACAAATGTTGGAGAGGCTGCGGGGAGATTGGAATACTTATGCTGGAAGATCAGAACACTTATGCGCTGCTGGTGGGAATGCGAAATGATACAACCGTTTTGGAAAACGGTATAGCGCTTCCTTAGAAAGCTAGAAATAGAAATACCATATGATCCAGCAATCCCACTCCTAGGAATATATCTTAGAGAAATAAGAGTCATCACTCGAATAAACATATTCACACCCATGTTCATGGCAGCATTGTTCACGATAGTAAAAAGATGGAAACAACCTAGATGCCCATCAACAGATGAATGGATAAACAAACTATGGTACATACACACAATGGAGTACTACGCAACGATAAAGAACAATGATGAATCTGTGAAGCATCTCATAACACGGATGAAACTGGAGGACATTAAGCTGAATGAAATAAGTCAATCATAAAAGGGCAAATATTGTATGAGACGTCTATTGTAAAAACCCATGAAAAAGTTTACACACAAAAAGTAACAATCTTTGTTGGTTACGAGGGATGGGAAGGGTGAGGGGGGGGAATACTAAATAAGCAATAGATAAGTGGTATCTTGGGTGAAGGGTGAGACAGTACACGATACTGGGGAAGCAAGCACAACTTGTACAAGGAAAGGTCATGGAAGCTCCATACACACATCCAAACTCCCTGAGGGACTGAATTGCTGGGCAGAGGGCTGCGGGGACCATGGTCTCAGGAAACATCTGGCTCAATTGACATAACACAGTTTACATAGACAATGTTCTATATTCTACCTTGGTGAGTAGCATCTGGGGTCTTAAAAGCCTGTGAGCAGACATCTAAGACACTCCACTGGTCTCATCCCTTCGGGAGCAAGGGAGAATGAGGAGAACAAGATACAGAGAACAGGACAAGATTAGTCCAAAGGACTAATGGACCACAGCTACCAAGGCCTCCACCAGACTGAGTCCAGTAGAGCTAGATGGTGCCCGGCTACCACCACTGACTGCTCTGACCAGAATCACAACAGAGGGTTCTGGACAGAGCTGGAGAAGGATGTAGAGCAAAATTCTAACACACAAAAAAAGACCAGACTTACTGGCCTGAAAAAGACTGGAGAAACCCTAGAGTATGGCCCCCGGACACCCTTTTAGCTCAGTAGTGAAATCAATCCCGAAGTTCACCGTTCAGCCAGGGTTTCGACAGCACCATAAAATAAAATGGGACTAATGAGGCACAGCAGTCCAGGGACAAAGACTAGAAGGCAGAAGGGGACAGGAAAGCTGGTGATAGGGAACCCAAGTCTGAGTAAGGATGGTGTTGACATGTAGTAGGGTTGTTAACCATTGTCATAGGGCAACATGTGTACTAACTGTTTAAGGAGAAACTATTTTTTTCTGTAAACCTTCATCTAAAGTGAGAATAGCAGCACAACTGGAAGAATGTAATCGATGTCACTGAATTGTGCATGTAGAAATTTTTGAAATGGTGTATATTTGGCTATGTGTATTTTCACCAAAAAAAAAAAAAAAGGTTCAAGAAGGGAGAGGGTTGTCATGTTGTGGGGTTGTTACCAATGTCATGAAACAATATGTGTACTGACTGTTTAATGAGAAACTGTTCTGTAAACCTTCACCTAAAGTACAATAAAAACAAATAAAAAATTTTAAAGAAGAATTTTTCTGAAAGGAATGCTGCAAATGGGTGGGGAAAACTTCTACAAAGACTAGCACTGCCTGAGACTATCCTAGGGACCTTTACTCCCAAATTTCAATCCCACCGTGCTACTGCTTCTTTCTCTGGAGCCCCAAAGGCAGCTTCTCTCTCCACAGAAGTCCCCTACTAAAATGCAGATATGTTTGTGGGTGTCAAGTTTATCAGCTAACACTTTCCTTATCAGCCACAGCACCTTTGTTATCAGAAAACACCTTAGCTTACATTACTTGACAACTTTCTGAGTGTGGTGTGGGAAAGAGACCCCGCTTTGTCCCTGGGCAGGAAAGGTGAGGGGTGGAGATAGGGGGCTTGGGGAATGCAAAGTGGGAGAAGAGAATTGTTAGAGGAGACCAAAAATAAGTCTCCACTAATTTGGCCACTTGCTTTGCTTGCTCTGCACTCTTGGGAGGGGGACATTGGGAAGTGTGAGTGTGTGTGTGTGCTGTGTAATCTGTGTAAGGACTCCAGGGAAGCGAAAGCAAAGTCTAAGCAGAGGATTGCAGAGAAGTTTGCCTGGTGTGAGTGGAGAGTGTAGGCTCTCAAATGATGGATGATCTGGTTTTTAATGGGCCCATTAAACAAAAAAGTCTTAACAGTCACCTGCTATCCTAATACCCCAACTTGTTCTTGCTTCCCTTCAAAAAGGCCATTAAAGATTTTACCCTTATCCACTCCAAATCAGATCACTTTAAACACCCAGTAAGAAGTTACACCATAACAACCTTGTTGACTGGTATGAGATGCTATAGGTAGGTGAAGACAGTGAGCTATAGTGGGTGCAAGAGGTAGGATGATCTGTTGTCAGAGGGCTGACCTCTGATATCAAGTCCTGCTCCCCAAACCATACCTCTCAGCTCTAAGCTCAGCTAAGGTGGCATCTATTCCTACCCACTCCCGCAGTAAGAGAATCCATGGCATCTACAAGTGCATACTCCCCCTAGCTCTCAGCATCATTCATTCAATTTTTTATTCTAAATCCTTCTAGGTGTTTTCTCCATTAACATAATGTGTTAGTGTAGCTCCAGGGACCATGGAAAAGGCAGTGGCTTATTAAAGGTCATATTTAAAAATAACAGTTAATGCTTCAGAAAATAGGTCACAACGATATGCAAAATTATATACATGATGTCATCCCAACACTATAAAAAATATTATTTCATATATATGCATATATAAAAGGAAAACAAAAAGAAAAATACACCAAAATATTAACAATGGTTTTCTCCGGGCACTGAGGTTGAAGGTTACTTCTATCGCCCTTCCTTAAATCCATCTACTTCTCCCCAGATTCCTTGCCATCACCTAATCAAGTCACTATCATCTCTAACCTGGACATCTCCAGCAGCCTACTAACTGATGTCCCTGTAGCTGGTCTTGCCAATTCACTTACCACATAGCATCAACTGTGATCTTCCTCATTGAGAACAGTTGTACAATTTGAAGAATGTAATCAATGCCGCTGAAATTCTACATGTAGCAATTGTTGAATTCGTTTATGTTCTGCAGTGTATATTCTCAACAACAACAAAAAATAAAATAAATTATTTTTTAGAAAAGAGTAGAATGATAAACAAATTGTGGTAATTCATACAAAGGAATGCTCTCTGTTAATAAAATGAACTAGAGCTACATGGATAACTCTCGCAAATATAATGTTGAGTGAAAGAAACCAGGAACAGAAGAAGAAACGCTGCATTATTCCTTTTATATAAAGTTCAAACACAGACAAAACCAATGTAGAGTTAAAAGTCAGCATGGTGGTTACTTTTAGAGTGAAGGGAGGGGGGAGTGATTGGGAGGGACCTGAGTGGAGCTTCTGGGGTGCTGCTAATATCTTATTTCCTGACTTAGGTGAGTGTTACATGAGTGTGTTCACTTTGTGATGAGTCGTTGAGTTGTTCACTTATGAATTGTGCACTTTACTCTGTGTGTATTATACCTCAATTAAAATTTGGGGAAAAAAAGAGTGATCTTGTTCAAATATAAATCTGGGGATCATGGAGACGGAATAACAAACTGGCACCAGTTGCTGACTCCTTCTATAAAACCAAACTTGGAGATGCTAAAGACACAAAAGTGAGGTTAACGGATCCCAAGCCTTATTGCAAAAACTGTTTGTTTGTTTGCTTGTTCGTTAGTTCATTCTTTGGTAAAAAGCGAAAACTTGGTTAGAACTTTGGGGGTGCAGCAAGGGCAGAGAATGGCAGCCTACAGCACAGAAGGGCTAGACAGTTTGTATGGTATATTAGTGTTCTGTTGCTGCGTAACAAATTACCACAAACTTAGCAACTTAAAACAACATACATTTATTATCTCACAGTTTCTGTGAGTCAAGAGTTCATGCACAGCTTAGCTCAGTCCTCTACTCAGGGTATGACAAGTCTGCAATCAAGGTATCAAGCTGCACTTCTTTCCGAAGCTCTGGGTTCTCTTCCAAGCTCATGTGGTTGTTAGAAGAGTTCAGTTCCTTGTGATTGTAGTACTGAGGTCCCCGCTTTCTTGCTGGTTGTCAGTGGGGGCTTCTCTCAGCCCCTAGAGACCGCCATAGTTCCCTGTCATCTGATCTTCTCACAACACGGCTGCTTACTTTTTCAAAGTCAGCAGCAAAATTTCTCACCAGTCTTCTAAAATAGAGTCTATATAATGTAATGTAATCATAGGAGTGACTATCCCATCACATTCAAAATCCCACCTACACTCAAGGGGAGGGGATTATACAAGGTGTGTATACTAGAGGGTGGGACTCTTGGGACCCTTTTTAGAATTCTGCCTACCACTGACAGGTCCTGGGAGCAGCAACACTCCAATAGGAATAAGCACAACTATTGTCCAGATCTTGGCTTCTAAATATCATTCTCCTGTAAAAGAAACTAGGGCTCCTTGGAGAAATGTCTGATTTCAAAGTTGGGGTGGAGCTTCACTGACAGATGAACCTATAACTTTTTTTTTTCCTTTTGCCATAAATCAAGGAAGTACTCAAAGAATGACAGGGCTATATCAAAAGCACACAAAAGCTAGCTAGAAGAGGCTCCAGTGGCCAAACTGGAGAAAATTTGAATATCAAAATAAATAATGATAGTAACAGATTATAATTCGTTGAATAAAATAGGAAACAATGAAGCCATATAGATATAAAACAGTAACTGAATAAATTGAAAGTTTGTTGAGTAATAGGATAGTTACCTAGTTTCAAAGTTTTCCACACAAAATATTTATTAATTGCAAAGAGAAAAAGAGGTAACTTGACACTGGAGCAGACTGGCAGACATTATCTTAATCAAGTAATCAAAGGAAACATCATCAGTAATGGGGAAAACTGAAAATTGGTGCCACCTCAAGAAGACAGCATCACTTCTGTGTTATCCATACCAAAGATACATAACATGAATATGATCTGAGGAAACATGAGACAAGCTTAAATTGAGGGACACTCTACAAAATAACTGATCTGTAACCTTCAAAAGTATCAAGGTCATGACAACCAAGGAAAGACTAAGGAACCATTCCAGACTGAAGACTCCAAAGAGACTAGACACATGCAGCACATGTTTTTAAAGTGCATCCTTTTGCTATAAAGAATATTATTGCAACAACTGGCAAATCTTCCAATGGTGTCTATCAGCAGTAATATATCAAGGTTAATTTTCTGATTTGGGGTGATAGGGAATCAAGTTGGTAAACTACCCTCAAATGGCTAAAGAAAAAGAGTTACTCCTACCAGACTTGTAACTTTTCTGCAATTTTGTGATTCCTTAAAAAATATTTGATAAAAAAGCACACTATTAAAAAAAATAGGCTATGGCTATCCTGGGCACTCTCTCTTGGAGGTCATTTCAGGCCTAAGGGAATGGAGAACAATAGTTTGTTGCTGATCTCAGGCTGGGGAAAGGAGTTAACATTGTCAGCACGGCAGCAGCTGCCTGAGTGTGACTCAAGGTTTTCTGTCTCCATGTTTCTGCTTCAGCTTCACTGACAAACCATTCTAACTGTTCTCAAAATATTTGCCAAGCTCCAAGCCCCATCTGTAACAGAGTCACCAAATCAAAGACCTGAATCTAGCTTAAAATTGCTCACATTCTTTAGACTACAGATCTGTTTGCCCCCTGAATCTTGCTAAACCAACCAGGCACCTGGGCCTCTTCAGGAATAGATTTAGTTGCTATTATATTATGGAGAATGTTGCTGACTTTTGCATGAGATTTCCTGTCTTCTTTCAGCAAGTGACTAAAATGGTATAGCTAATTCTGTTGGGCAACCAGCTGTTTTTCCACAGTCCTGCAGCCATTTCCATGAATTAAATTGGGAGCATCATAGACCCCTGAAAAGCATCGTAAGGCTCTGGTCCCTGAAAGCCTTAGTAGGATTTAGTAGCCTTAGCAATGGACTGAATGTATAGAAATATAAAATCTGTTAGCAGCTGTTCCTGAAGATGTCTGTGCAGTCTTGGGTGAGATGAAGAATCTCTCTCTATTGTTATGGATGAGACGATGATAACACCACTTACTCCTACCTATTGTCAAGGTGTGTGTGAGGGTAAACAGAATGTACTTAGAGACTGTCCTCAGAAGCGGGGCAAAGATGGCAGAGTAGTCAGACGCTGTTACAACAAAGACCCAAAAAAAACAAGTGATTCGATTATATATGGCAATCTTGGAGACCTGAACATCAAAGGCAGAGTTGAGGAGCCAGACTGAGTGGCAGGGGGAGGGAGAGACGGTTCCAGAAGCAGTGAGGAGTTGGCAGACCTGGCCCAGCCAGAGCCTGAGCCCTTCAGGTCTGAGCTGCTTGGGGGTGAGGGGTGAGGCAGGCAAGGAGCCCTGTTAGGGAGGCGCATTTCCTCACCGGGAGAGACCCAGCACCAGAGACTCTGCACGGCACCCAGAACCAGTGAGAAGCAGCCCTCCACAAAAGATAAGTACTTGTGTACAGCTTACCGCGAGGATCAAAAACACCCCCCTTAGGGAAAAACCTCTCTCCCATTTACTTCCCCACTCCCTACTATGCACTGGGTCCCAGACCACCTTCAGCAAATGCCAAGTCCCCTGGGCTGGAAGTAGGACCCGTCACACGCCCAGAGCCATTCTCCTTGACTTGGAGAGTGAACAAATTAACAAACGGGAAAAAATAAACTGCTGGCTCTCCTAAGCCAGGAACCCAAGGTAGGCACAGCTCCTTTACCTAGGTGCAGGCATAAGGATCCACGGATTTTGAGTGTCTTTCCCCCTGCATAGACTTGTGTGGGCCCATCTCAACAGCGTAGGCCCTCATTACCACAGTACAACAGGGTATATACTGGAATTCTAACTTCAACTGTTTTAGCTGTGAAGTGGCAGGTTCTTACACTGCTCTGCCCATTAAGCAGGGTCTTCACCTACCCACATCAGGGGCCTGAGGACTGGTGGCTCCACCCATGCCACCTAGCCACCTGTGAGAGGGCCCCATAAATAAGAGGTGCCCCCAAGTCCTTACAGCCAACAGCATTAGGTGCTTATAGTCCAGCTGCAAAACCCACCCACCTATGCACTCTAAGGAACAGGGACATTCCTTCCTCCTGGACCCTTGGGGGCAGCCATCAGCCCCCCACCTTGCTCAGACTGTGTCCCCCTGCTGCAGCCAGATGCCTGTGCCTACACCAATCACCCATGCCTGTCTAGGACAATAAGTGAGTGCCTACACTACAGACTTGTTGGCTAGCTACCTGGGCACCTGAGCTGAATCCATACAGGAGGAGTGGGTGGACTCCTGAGCTCACATACCTAGTAACAGATCTAACCACCAGGTGATAGGATATTAGTTTCAAAGGTGCCAATAATCAAACTAGCTCATGTGAGCACCCTATTTGGACATATCAAAACCAAACAAGAAGCTAGGACACAGTAATCAAACATAAAATAAATAAATATAATAACTTATTGATGGCTCAGAGACAATAGTCAATATCAAATCACATAAAGAGGCAATCCATGATGGCTTCAGCAAGCTCCCAAAATAAAGAACCTAGAAATTTTCCAGAGGAGGAAAATTACTTGGAATTACCAGAGGTAGAAGACAAAAGATTAATATACAGAACTCTTCAAGAAATTAGGAAGGAAATTAAGCAAAACGCAGAACACGCAATAGAGGAAATTAAAAAGATTAGAGAAGAGCATAATGACAAATTTAACAGGCTGCAAGAATCCATAGACAGACAACAATCAGAAATCCAGAAGATTAAAAAAAAAGAAATCCAGAAGATTACCAATAAAATTTCAGGTTTAGACAACTCAATAGAAAGTCATAGGAGCAGAATTCAGGCAATGGAAGTCAGAATTTGTGAGACTGAAGATAAAGCACTTGACACCAACTTATCTGAGGAAAAATCAGACAAAAGGAATTAAAAAAATGAAGAAACCCTAAGAATTATGTGGACTCCATCAAGAGGAATAACCTACAAGTGATTGGAGTACCAGAACAGGGGGGATAACAGAAAATAAAGAGAATTGAAGATTTGTTGACAGAAAATGTCCCTGATATCTTGAAAGATGACAAGATATCTATCCAAGATGCTCATCAAAGCACACATAAGGTAGATCCCAAAAGAAAGTCACCAAGATTTATTATAATCAAACTTGCCAAAACCAAAGATACAGAGAGAATTTTAAGAGCGGCTAGGGATAAACGAAGTCATCTAGAGAGGAGAGTCAATAAGAATATGCTCAGACTACTCAGCAGAAACCATGCAGGCAAGAAGGCAATGGGATGACATATATAAAGCCTTGAAGGAAAAAACTGCCAGCAACGAATTATATATCCAGCAAAACTGTCTCTCAAATATGATGGCAAAATTAGGGCATTTCCAGATAAACAGAAGTTTAGGGAATTTGCAAAAACCAAACCAAAATTACAAGAAATACTAAAGGGAGTCCTCCGGTTGGAAAATCAGTAACGTCAGATAACAACCCAAGACTAGAACACAGGACAGAGCAACCAGATATCAACCCAGATAGGGAAGTCACAAAAGTAAATCAAAGCTAAAACACTGAAAATAGGGACATGTCAATATGTAAAAAATGATAAAATTAAAATTAAAAAAAGGAACTTAATAAATGTAGACATACATTTTTCATATGGAGAGGAAATAAGGCGATAAAAAAGAATACAAACTTAGAAAAAATAGGGTTAAATATTAAGGTAACCAAAAAGGAAACTAACAATCCAACAAGTCAAAATAAAAAACTAGAAAAATATAAAGACTCAGCAAAAATAAAATCAACAACAATGAAAAAGATGAAAAGAAAATACATAAAGAAAAATCTCAGCACAGAAAATTAAGGGGAACAAAGAAACGGTGAACAACACACAAAAAAAAGACATCAAAATGACAGTACTAAACTCTTATCTATCAATAATTATGCTGAATGTAAATGGACTAAATGCACTAATAAAGAGACAGAAAGTAGCAGATTGGATAAAAAAACATAATCCTTCTATATGCTGCCTACAAGAGACACACCTTAGACTTAAAGACACAAACAGGCTAAAACTCAAAGGATGGAAAAATACATATCAGGCAAACAATACTCAAAAAAGAGCAGGAGTGGCAATATTAATCTCTGACAAAATAGACTTTAAAGTACAATCCACCACAAAGGATAAGGAAGGACACTACATAATGATTAAAGGGTCAAGACACCAGGAGCACATAACCATAATAAATATTTACACATGCAACGAGAGGGCTCCAAAATACAAAAACAAATTCTAACAGCACTGAAAAGAGAGATAGACAGCTCCACAATAGTAGTAGGAGACTTCAACACACAACTTTCGGTGAAGGACAGAACATCCAGAAAGAAGCTCAACAAAAACATGGAAGAGCTAAATGCTACAATCAATCAACTTGATCTCATGGACATATACTGAACACTCCACCCAACAGCAGCGAAGTATACTTTCTTTTCCAATGCACATGGAACATTCTCCAGAATAGGCCACATATTAGGCCATAAAGCAAGCCTTAACAAAATCCAAAGCATCAAAATATTACAAAGCATCTTTTCTGACCATAAAGCCATGAAAGTAGAAATCAACAACAGAAAAAGCAAGGAAAAAAAATCAAACACATGGAAACTGAACAACACCTTCCTCAAAAACTACTGGGTTGTAGAAGAAATTAAGGATGGAATAAAGAAATTCATAGAATCAAATGAGAATGAAAACACATCCTACCAGAACCTTTGGGACACAGCAAAAGCAGTGCTCAGAGGTCAGTTTATAGCAATGAATGCACACATCCAAAAAGAAGGGCCAAAATCAAAACATTAACCCTACAACTGGATCAAGTAGAAAGAGAGCAGCAAAAGAAGCCCTCAGGCACCAGAAGGAAGGAAATAATAAGAATTATAGCAGAATTAAATGAAATAGAGAATAGAAAAACAATTTGAAAGAGTTAACAAGACCAAAATCTGGTTCTTTGAAAAGATCAGCAAAATCGATAAACCATTAGCCATACTGACAAAAGAAAAACAGGAGAGGAAGCAAATAACCCGTATAAGAAATAAGATGGGTGATATCACAACAGACTCAAATGAAATTAAAAGAATCATAACAGAATACTATGAAAACTTGTACTCTAACAAATTTGAAAATCTAGAGGAACTGGCCAAATTTCTACAAACTCACTACCTACAAAACTAACACAAACAGAGGTACAATAACTAAACAAACCCATAACAAAAGAAGAGATTGAAAAGGTTATTTAAAAAACTCCCAAAAAAAAAAAAAAAGCAACAATTGATCCCAACCACCTGGAATAAAAGAGAATAAAGAACACCAAAGACACAAGGAAAGTAGTAGCCCAACAGACAGAAAGCGCCACATAAACCAGAGACTTCATCAGCCTGAGACCAGAAGAACTAGATGGTGCCTGGCTACCACCAATGATCGGCCTCACAGGGAACACAACAGAGAGTCCTGGATGGAGCAGGAGAAAGGTGGGATGCAGAACTCAAATTTTAGTAAGAAGACCAGACTTAATGGTCTGACTGAGACGGGAGGTACTCCGGAAAGCATGGCCCCTGGATTCTCAGCCCAGAAATAAAACAATTTCTGAGTCCAACTCTTCAGACAGGGATTGGACTGGACTTTGGGACATAAAGTGATCCTCGTGAAGAGTGTGCCTCTTAGCTCAAGTAGATACAAGAGACCAAAGGGGCAGCTTCTGTCCAGAGGTGAGATGGGAAGGCAGAGAGGGTTAGTTGCTGGTTGAAAAGACATGGGGAATCAGGGGTGGAAAGGAGGAATGTGCTGTTCATTATGTGGAGAGCAATTAGAGTCACATAACAATGTATGTATAAATTTTTGTATGGGAAAAATTTTTTTAAAAAGAGTGTCTTCAGTTATTTATTAAGAGAGCATTGTACAGCCACACTGCTGTATTTATTCAGTGCTTGGTGGGAGGGAGCCATTTAAAATCCTAGCCATGCTAGATAAAACAACCCGTTGCCATCGAGGCAATTCCAGCTCATGGTAACCTCATGTGTTACACAGTAGAACAGCTCCATAAAATTTTCTTGGCTGTAATGTTTTATGGAAGCGGATCACCAGGCCTTTCTTCCACAGCACCACTCAGTGGGTTCAAACAGCCAACCTTTCAATTAATAGTCAAAAACAAACAATAATTGTTATAATTGTTATGAGGAGCCCTGGCAACGAAGTGGTTAAGCTCTTGGCTATTAACCAAAAAGGTAGGCAGTTCAAACCCACCAGCTGCTTCATGGGAGAAAGATGTGGCAGTCAGCTTCCGTAACAATTACAGCCTTGGAAATCCTGTGGGACAGTTCTACTCTGTCCTACAGGGTCGCTGTAAGTTGGAATTGACTCAACGGCAACAGGTTGTTGTTTTTTTTTATAATTGTTATATATAATTGTGCAATTATACAGTTATATACAGTTGTTATATAGAATTATTACAACTGTAATAATTGTTATTATTAATAATTATATTACACATAACAGTTTGTGTTAAGTCATTAATTCGTTTATTCAACACACATTCATTGAGCACGTACTCTGTGCTGGTCACTATGTGAATAGGACAGCTCAGTCCCAGCCCTCATGGAGCACAGAGTCTGGTGGGGAGATAGGCAACTAGTTAGTCCTTAAAAGTGTGAAAAACAGAAACCAAATCCATTGCCATCTAGTCGATTCTGACTCATAGTAACCCTATACAACAGAGTAGAACTACCTCACAGGGTTTCCAAGGAGCAGCTGGTGGATTCAAACTGCCGGCCTTTTGGTTAGCAGCCATAGCTCTTAACCACTGCACCGCTAGGGCTCCTATGTATTCTAATCCTTGTTACACCTAAGGGTGTCAAGACTGTGTACCTTACCCCAGATTAGAGAGGCATGGGTGGGGCTAGGAAATGGCATAAGATTTCTTTGTTAACTCAGATTCTCACCTTTTCTTTATTCTCCACCTTCTCTAAGAAACTTCCCCCAGTCTTCTCAGTTGAAAGTAATCTTTTTCTTTACTACATTCTCATAGCACCTTGTGTGTCTGTATAACACTGTTCACCTTCATAAATTAAAGTCAATTATCCTGCACAAACCAACTCACACACCCCAAACTCAACTCTAGATTATGGCCTCTTGAAAAATAAGGTCCAGGTCTTAAATCTTTTTAAATCTTAACACTCTAACACAGAGATTTTTACGTAGTAAGTACTCAATAAATATTGGCCAAATGGAGTGGCTAAAATGGCACATAGACTTTACAGTTACACTTGGATTTGAATCACTGTTTAGCTGATTACTAACCTCCATCCAGCTACTTTTGCCCTCTGAATTTTTTTTAATCTTTAAAATAGGCATAATAATACCTATCTCGTAGGGGGTTTTCTGAGTACTAAGTACTAGGAAAAGTTTGTAGGTTAAATTAATATTAGTTCCCTTCCCCTTCGACTTCTAGCTTATTGATTTACTGTGGGCATAAGAGAGTGTCTTTAAATGGAATAATAAGGACAAGACACTCTCATTTTAGTCTTTCCAAGTTCCTGTACTGAGATCAGATATCAGTGGCTTCTGGTCCCCATCAACCCACGGCCCCTGGAGGCTCTTGCAGTCCCTGACTAATCCCTGGAGTCACAGCATGGCAGCTGTTTTTCTAGTTTAAGTCAACCACACAGGGCTATTTGAGAAGTCTAGGGTTTCTTTCCCCCACCACTGCCCTTAATGGCATCCCATTGCACAGAGCTTGGGCTCTCAGGACTGACAATTGTTTGCAATTCAACAAATGTTTGACTGTTACTGTGTTCCAGGAACTATGTGAAGACCAAAGGGATTTAAAAGTTGAGTAAGGCAAAATTCTACCCTCAAGGAACTCAGTCTGCTGAGAGTTGGGGCGTACACTTATACAAACTAGTCTCCCATAGAGCAGGATGTGATAACAGCCAGTAAAGAGATACACCCCTGTGGGCTCCTCAGAACTCCAAAGTGGGAGATCACCTCTAGAGATGGGATCAGAAAACGTTCTGCAGGAGTAGTAGCATTTGAATTGTGCTTATAAAGGTTAATAGATAGCTATGGGAGTAGATGGAGTCCCTGGGTGGTACAAATGGTTAACGTGCTCGGCTGCTAACCAAAAGGTTTGAGGTTTGAGTCCACCCAGAGACACCTTGGAAAAAAGTCCTGGCAATCAACTTCAGAAAAAATCATCCATTGAAAACCCTATGGAGCACAGTTTTACTCTGACACACATGGGATTACCATGAGTCAGAGTCAGCTCCATGGAAACTGGTAAAGTAAGGTATAGAAGAGAGCATTTCAGGTGGAAGGAACAGCCGGAGTAAATCATAGAGGTAGAAAAGAATGGGAAGTATTTAAGTCACAGCCAGGACACAATTTGGGCCATAACACAGGATACACACATTGGAGTAACAGTCAAGATGCCTGATATAGTAGGCTGGTTTTGAAGAATCTCTGACTCCTGATATTCTTACCCTTGTATAATCCCCTCCCACGTGATTAGGTTATAAAAGACCTACTTCTGTCTTATTCACACCCTCCTTCTCCCTCTGTTGCTCACTTTGATGAAGTCACTTGCCATGTTGAGAGCTGCCCTATGGAGTGGCCATTTGGCAAGGAACTGAGGGTGGCCTCTAGCCAATAACCAGCAAGGAACTGAGGGCTCTCAGTCCTACAGCCCACAACACACTAAATCCTGCCATCAACCACTGGGTGAGCTAGCAAGCAGAGTCTGCCCCAGTCAAACCTTGAGATGAGCCAAACCTAGCTGACACTTTGATTACAGTCTTGTAAGACATCTATAGCTGGAGGACCCTGTTAAGCCACATCTGGATTCCTGACCCACAGAAACCGTTAGAAAATAAGTGTAAATTGTTTTAAGATGCCGAATTTTGGGGTACTTTGTTACACAGCAGTAGATAACTAACAGACCTGGAAAAGACCAGAGCCAAATTTTGTAGGACATTCAGTACCAAACTGATATATCTGACCTTAAATCCACAGGCAATTGTGATATATACATATATAAGTTGTGAGCAGTGACATGATCAGAGATGGGGTTTTCAAAGACTAATCTGGCAGTGGTGCATGAGAAACTAGAACATGAAGAGAGAGACCCCCAAGTTAAGGAATTATACAAAACTCATGATGAGTACATGACTCCCATATGAGAAGCAAAGAGAACTTGAGCAATACTGGCAATGGAGAAGGGACAGAAGACATGAAAGATAGAAATTAGACTTCTCTGGTGTTGGCTATAGATGGAATGTTGGGGTAAAGAAAATGGGGGGAATCAGAAGAAAACGCCAAAGAATAAGGATTACCAGTTGTCATCGAGTAGACCCCAACTCATAGCAACCCCATGTGTGCAGAGTAGAACAGTTTTCAAAGTTGTGACTTTTGGAAGTAGACCACCAGCCCTTGCTTCCAAGGTACCTCTGGGTGGGTTTGAATCACCAACCTTTCGATTAGGAGTCAAGCACTTAACCAACTGCACCGCCCAGAGACTTCTGAATAAGAATCTGGAAATACAAAAACACCATTTGTAAAGATGAGGAGCACAGATTTTTGAGGTTTGAGGGGAAGATATTGAGTTCAGCTTAGGACCTAATGAGTTTAAAGAGCCAGTGAAACATCTAGATGAATTTAATGCTCAAGACTGAGGTTGAAACCAGTGGTTTGGGTATTACCTACATAAAGGTCAGAATCAGTTCCTAATGGGGACCAGAGTTACAAGTCAGAGCTCAAGTGACCCAGCAACTACCTTACCACATAGCATGGGAGGATGAGGCTGAGGTTCAGGGACCATGGTTGCACCATTTTCATCTTGAAAGCATGGATAGCACAGCTCAGGGGAGTCACTAGCTCCTTGCCAATGATGCCAGGAGGCCTGGTATCTTGCTAGGAGAAGCAAAGTCTCTGCCAATGATTTGATTGGGCTGTGACAAAGGTGTATATCTTTTCTTGCATGAATACACCAAAGACTGATCCAAGGAGTAATATAAAGTCTTCAGGTCTCATTCCAGAGGCCCATTATAGATGAATACTTACAATTGCAAAAAGGAGGTTATATGTCTAAGAATTCCTGGTATCTTGCCAACAGTCTTCTAGTACCATCAAAGAACATAATTAAAATAGTTACCATTTACTGACTACCTTCTACATGTCATGTGGTTGTAAATTAACCCCCCAAAAAATATAATGAGATAGGCTATGTCATCCTCATTTTCCAGATATAGTTCAGAAGGGTTAAGGAATGTGCACAAGATCACACAGCTGATAAGTAGCAGAGCCAGCACTTGGGCTGAGATCTCGCCTATTCCAATAATGCTCTATTTCCTCTGTGCTACACTATTGCTAGTGTAAATGTAGAGAAAAATCAAACTTAAGGTGTGGAAGACAATTTTAGGTGTGGAGAATGGGATTAGGAGGATGTCATGCCATTTTAGAGCAGGAACTATGTCTTATTGTTCTTTACAACTCTCATACAGCCCACCACAGTAGAATGCACATTGACACCTTCAAGAAATGTATATTGAATAAATGAATAAATGGTGAGTTGTTGCTGTTAGGTGCCATTGAGTTGGTTCTGACCCATAGCGACCCTATGTACAGCAGAACAAAACAGTGTCCAGTCCTGAGCCATGCTCAAAATCATTGTTATACTTGACCCCACTATTGCAGCCGCTTTGTCAATCCATCTCATTGAGGATCTTCCTCTTTTTCGCTGACCCTCTACCTTAACAAGCATGATGTCCTTCTCCAGGGACTGGTCCCTCCTGATAACATGTCCAAAGTATGTGAGACAAACTCTTGCCTTCCTTGCTTCTAAGGAGCATTTTGGCTGGACCTCTTCCAAGACAGGTTTGTTCGTTCTTGTAGCAGTCCATGGTTATCTTAGTTATCTAGTGCCGCTGTAACAGAAATACCACAAGTGGATGGCTTTAACAAGGAGAAATTTATTCTCTCACAGTCTAGGAGGCTTGAAGTCCGAATTCAGGGTGCCAGCTCCAGGGGAAGGCCTTGTCTCTCTGTTGGCTCTAGGGGAAGGTCCTTGTCATCAATCTTCCCCGGTAGAGGAGTTTCTCTGTGCAGGGATCCCAGGTCCAAAGGACGTGATATTCTCCTGGCTCTTGTTTCTTGGTGGTATGAGGTCCCCTTGTCTCTCTGTTTGCTTCTCTCTTTTAAATCTCCGAAGAGATTAATTTAAAACACAACCTAATCTTGTAGATTGAGTCCTGCCTCTTTAACATAACTGCCACTAATCCCACCTTATTAACATCATAGAGGTAAGATTTACAACACAAGGGACAATCACATCAGACGACAAAATGGTGGACAAAGCACACAATACTGGGAATCATGGACTAGCCAAGTTGACACATACTTTTGGGAGAACACAATTCAATTCATAACAATGGTATATTCAATATTCTTCGCCAACACCATAATTCAAAGGCTTCAACTCTTTTAGTTCTTCCTTATTCAATGTCCAGCTTTCACATGCATATGAGGAGATTGAAAACACCATGGCTTGGGTCAGGCGCACCTTAGTCCTTAAAGTGACATCTTTGCTTTTTAACACTTTAAAGAGGTCTTTTGCAGCAGATTTGTCCAATGCAATGCATCCTTTGATTTCCTAACTGCTGCTTCCGTGGGTGTTGATTGTGGATCCAAATGGTGAGTAATCACTATTGAAAAAACAAAACAACCCATCCCCTTCATGCTAAAACCAAATGTAACGGTTCTTCTCAGGTATAAGACCAGCCAATCAAAAGCAAGTTCATTCCAGAAATGAACTTGAAAAAGCCCCTGGAGGATCCTAGTGACTCCTTCTCTCTGAGAGGAGGTCTTTTTTCTCCTCCTGACTCCATGAGCCTGGAAAACCAGTCCTGCTGACTCTTCCACCTCAAAACCTGTCACATCCGCACCTTCCTTTTCATTCTGCTGCTGTCCCCTGAATCTAGGTCCTCATGACTCTTGGATTATTGTGTGATCTCCTAACTGCTCTCCCTCTAATCTATCCTATACAAACCCAAACCCATTGCTGTCAAGTGGATTACAACTCACAGTGACCCTATAGGACAGAGTAGAACTCCCCCATAGGGTTTCTAAGGAGTGGCTGGTGGATTTGAACTGCCGACCTTTTGGTTAGCAGCCAAGCTCTTAACCACTGCACCACCAGGGCTCCTACCCTACACAGTGACCCAAATTAATTATCCCAAAGTACCACTTAGCACATGACAGACCTACCTGTAAGATTCCACTGCTACAGAATCAAGTCCAAGCTTCTGAGCCTGACTCCCCGAAGGAGTCCTCCATGCTAGTCCACTCCCTCTACTGCTTCTGGGCTTTCTCCTTATCCTGTTCCAGAGGTGTGCCACTGCTATGCCCTTTGCACTGCGCTCCCCCCACCCCCAAACTTCCAGGCACAACTCAGTCTTCCCTATCTCTGTGAGAGCCTCAGCCCTCTGTGGCCACTCCTTCCTCCACACTTCTGTGATGGTTTTATTCTCTACCATTCATCTAACCTTTGCTATTCATTACTGATATCAAGGAGTTCCTGGTGGTATAAACAGTTAACACGCTTTGCTTCTAACTGAAAAATTGGAGGTTCAAGTTCAGCCACAGGCACCTCAGAAGAAAGACCTGGTGATCTACTTCTGAAAAATCAGCCATTGAAAGTCCTATGGAGCATAGCTCCATTCTGACAGTCATGGGATTGCCAGGAGTTGGAATTGACTCAATGGCAACTGATTAGTTGGTTTAGATGATATCAAAGAATTATGTAAGCTATTTATTGATCACTTATATACCAGGTATTTTGCATACAATAGTTCATTAATCCTTACAAAATCTCCATACAATAGGTATTATTATCCTAATTTTTCAAATGAGGAAGCTGAGGCAGAGAGATTATGCAATTTACCCAAAGTCACAGCAGCCAGGAAGTGATAAAACAGAAAATCAAATTTAGGTCTGTGGAACTCCAGAGCCGTTATTCTTTTTATATTATGTGGCTTCTCATTCACTTCGTCATTTTCATTCATTCAGTAAACATTCATACATCTATTATGTACCATGCACTGTATGTGTTATCAGACAGTTAAAGATGTATTAGACACAGATCCAGGTCTCAAAGAACTTAGAGATACACCGCTTTTCGCTGCCATTTCTGTTTTTATGTACTGTCTGTCTTTCCATGCCTGGTGTAAGATCTTTTCCATCAGATGTAAGTGCAGAAGGTCAAGGATAGGAGTCTCTCTTAATCATTGCTGTATTGTCAGTATTTACCACAGTACCTGGCACACAGTAGGCATTCAAAAAATATTTTCTAAGCAAGTGAATGAATGAATGAATATTAAAGGGAAAGAGGATGTGGAAATATGGGAGGGAGGGGAGGCAGATGATAAAGTCCTCCATTTTCATGTTCCAAGAATCCCAAGAGGAACAGTGCATAAATGGAGCAGTTTGAGAGCAAGAATTTAGTACTATCGTCACTGCTTAGCTGATGGATGGGAGTCAAATCATTCCCATGCTGGGTATCTGGCCCACAGGATTGATTGATGGGCCCTGTACAATGTCCCTACTCTCACACCAGGAAGAGAGGACTTCAGGTCCAGCGTTCCCAAGTTCGATAGCCTTTTCTTTTCTGCCTTAAAAAATTGCCGAGGCATGAGAAACTTCCGTTCTCTGCTGGCATCTTTGCACTGTGCCCAGAGAAACAATCATATCAGGTTCAGGAAGGCAAGGGCTTGCAAAGGCAGGGAAACAGGAACCATCCCCACGGATGTCCTCCCCAGGGGAGACAGCCAGGGCTGGGAACAAATGCTGTGTGAAATGGAAAGCCAGCCTTCACCACAGGCTCCAGGTTGAGGAGCTGTCCCATCCCAGCCTCCAGCAGGGCCCTCAGCTGCAACGTCCAAGAGCCACACATTATCCTTAAACACACACACACACACTTTTCTTCCCTACTCCCAGCTTCCTACACACACACACACAACACCCCAAATACTCTGGGAAACCTGACCAGGGATCTTTGTTCTGCAGAGCACATTCCAATTCCTTAGCCCAAATGCCAGACCTTCACCAGAGAAGCATCCACTTTCCTCTCAATAACGTCACCATGCACCCAGCTCTAGCCTAGTGCTCGGCTCACTGTCCCCAAACATCCATCCAGTCCATCCTTCTCTTCCCCTTTTGCATAATCCCTTCCCTTCCTCTCTTATTAGCAAGGTTCTTTTGTATCAAAAGCATGTCAGCCAGAATTACCCTTTCTCACTCTGGGACTCCAACAGCGCTTCCTGTCTTAGTCAGTGCTTCCTAACCTGCTTCATGAAATAGAAAATGATTTTATGGCTCCCTGGGGTAAACATATGAGGCTGCTCTCAGCCAGGACAATTAGCCCAGAGACTCCAGATGCCTGGAGGACTGAAGGAATTAATACCTCAGGCACTCCTATAATCCATCCAAAGTCATGGCTCCCCAGACGATGGGCAAGCATAGGCTACATAATGCCTAATCGTTACAGAGCATTCCACGCCCCAACTGGGCGACCAGAAAAGAAGTATAGATGTAAGTCCTTGCCTTTGAAGAGTTTTCAAGCTAGTTGAAGAAACAAAAAATACCTACATGTATAATACACATACATATACACATGCCCACACAATCATTTTTAAGTTCTTTGTATAACAGAAAGATACTCGCCTTTGGCATGAAAAGACACATATATATACAGAAATTCAATTTCTGGCTTTGCCAATTACTAGCTGTATGAACTTGTTGTTGTTAGATGCCTTCAAGTCGCTTTTGACTCATGACAACACTATGTACAACAGAACAAAACACTGCCCTGTCCGTGCCATCCTCATGATAGTTATTATGCAGTCATGCAATCAGCCACTGTGTCAATCCATCTCATTGAGGCTCTTCCTCTTTTTCGCTGACCCTCTACTTTGCGAAGCATGATGTCCTTCTCCAGGGACTGGTCCTCCTGATAACATGTCCAAAGTATATGAGATGAAGTCTCACCATCCTTGCTTCTAAGGAGCATTCTGACTGTACTTCTTCCAACATAGATTTGTTTGTTCTTTCGGCAGTCCATGGAATATGCAATATTCTTCACCAACACCATAATTCAAAGGCATCAATTCTTCTTTGGTGTTCTCTATTCACTGTCCAGCTTTCACATACATACGAGGTGATTAAAAATACCATGGCTTGGGTCAAGCACACTACTTTGCTTTTTAACACTTTAAAGTGGTCTTTTGCAGCAGATTTGCCCAGTGCAATGTATCTTTTGATTTCTTGACTGCTGCTTCCATGGGTGTTGATTGTGTATCCAAACAAAACAAAATCTTTCACTTCAATCTCTTCTCTGTTCATCATGTATGAAATTAGGCAAGTTAATATTACCTCTCTGATCTCACTTTTCCCACCTTTAAAATAGGGATAATAACGCCTACACTCATAAGATCTTTTTTTTAAAATAGCTGTTCATCATGTATGAAATTAGGCAAGTTAATATTACCTCTCTGATCTCACTTTTCCCACCTTTAAAATAGGGATAATAACGCCTACACTCATAAGATCTTTTTTTTAAAATAGCCTTTAATTGAGGTATAATTTACACACAATAAAGTTCACTTATTAAAAATGTACAATTCGAGGAGTTTCCACAAGGGTATATAGTCATGAAATCACCACTTCAGTCAAGATATAGGGCATTCCTATTACCCTAAAAGTTCCCTCCAGTCTGTTTACAGTAAATCTTCTCCCCTTCATTCCCTATCCCCTAGCAACCACAAATCTGATTTCCATCATTGTAGTTTTGCATATAAATGATATCATACAATTATTCTTTTGTGCCCGGCTTCTTTCACTTAGGATAATTCTTTTGAGATTTGTCGAATGTTGTGTGTTTCAATAGTTTGTTCCTTTTTATTGATGAATACTATCCCATTGTAAAGGAGCCCTGGTGGCACAATGCTTAAGCACTCGGCTTCTAACCAAATGGTCAGCTATTTGAACCCACCCATTGACTCTGAGAGAGAAAGACCTGGCGATCCACTTCCATAAATGTCTTCCTGGAAAACCCTATTGGGCAGTTCTACTCTGTCACATGGGGTCACTATGAGTCCAAAAAACTGACTGCACAACACCTAACAACAACAACAATCTCATTGTATAGACATACCACAATTTGTTTATTCATTCTTCTGGTGATGAACATGAGTTATTTACAATTTTTGGCTATTAAAACAAAAAACTATGAACATTCTTGCACAAGACTTTTTGCAAATATGTTTTCATTTCTCTTGGGTAAATACCTAAGAATGAAATTGCTGAGTTACAGGCGAGGTATATGTTTAACTTTTTAAACAACGGTCAAAAGTTTGTACCATTTGACATTCCCACCACCAATATATGTGAATTCTGGTTGCTCCACATCCTTGCCAACATTTGGTGTTGTCAGTCTTTTTAATTTTAGCCATTTGGTGAGTATGTAGTTGTACTTCATTGTGGTTTTAATTTGCATTTTCCTAATGACTAATGATGTTGAGTGCATTTTCAAGTACATATTAGCCATTCATATATCTTCTTTTGTGAAATGTCTATGCAAGGCTTTTGCCCATTCTTTTTATTGGATTATCTTTTTATGATTGACTTATAAAAGTTCTTTATATATTCCAGAAAGAAATTATGTGTCAGGTATACATTTTGCAAATACTTTTTCCTAGCTTGTGCGGCCTTTTCATTTTAATGATGTCTTTTGATGAGCAGAAATTTTGAATTTTGATATAATTTATCAATTTTTTTCTTTATTATTAGTGCTTTCTGTGACCTCTCTAAGAAATACTTTCTACCTCAAGATCACAAAAATATTCTTCTATATTTTCTTCTAGGAGCTTTATAGTTTTAAATTTACACTTAGGTCTGCAATTCATCTCACATTAACTTTTTTTGTATCATGTGGGACAAGGGTAATGTTCATTTTCTTCATATGCTTATCCAGTTGTTCCAGCACCATTTCAGGAAATATTTTCCTTTCTTCTATTAAATTGACTTGATGATTTGTCAAAAATCAACTGACCATATATGTATGGGTCTCTTTCTGTACTCTATGTTCTGTTCCATTGTTCTATTTTCTATACTTACATCAATACTACATTATCTTGATTACTATAGTTTTAAACTATTTCTTGAAATCAGATAATGAAAATCCTCCAAATTTGTTGTTCTTTTTCAAGATCATTTTGGCCATTCCAGTCCTTTGCATCTCCAAATAAATTTTAGAATCAACATGTCAATTTATATATTTTTTTAAAAATCTGCTTGGATTTTGATTGGGATTGCACTGAGTTTATATATCAATTTGGAGAGAATGGACACCTTACCATATTGATTCTTATAATCCATGAACATGGTATACCTTTCTACTTGCTTATGTCTTCTTTAATTTCTCTCAGCAGTGTTTGGTACTTTTCAATGTAGAAATTTTATACAACTTCTATTAAATTTACTCCTAAGTATATGATTTTTTTATGCTACTGTAACTTTACTGTACAGTTGTTTGCTACTAGTATGTAGAAATACAATTGATTTTTGAATATTGACTTTATGTCCTGTGGTTTTCCAGATTCACTTATTAGTTCTAGTTGGTGTGGAATTTTGGGTTGTCTAGTTTGTTAGTAGATTCCTTTCAATTTTCTACTTACACAATCATACCATCTAAGAATAAAGAGAGTTTTATTTACTCTTCTTCGATCTTTATGCCTCTTATTTCTTTTGCTTGGCATATTGTACTGGCTAGTACAATGCTGAGTAGAAATAGTGAGGGCACATTTGTAGATCTTAGGAAAAAAGTGATTCAATATTTTACTACTAAGTATGGTCTTAGCTATAAAATTTTTTATAGATGCCCTTTATCAGATTGAGGAGATTCGATTTATTCTCTGGTAAGCATTTTTATCGTGAATGCATGTTGAATTTTTTCAAATTTTTTTCTACATTTATTGAATTAATCACGTGGCTTTACTTCTTTATTCTGTAAATGTAGTGAGTTATACTGACTGATTTTTCAAATACTAAACCATTCTTGCATTCTTCAGGATAAACTCCACTTGGTCTTAATATATTATTCTTTTTATTTTTAATTATCCTTTTTATATTTTGCTAGTTTCAATGTGTCAAAATTTTGTTGAGAATTTTTTACCTATGTTCTTGAAAGATAATGGTCTTCAGTTTTCTTTTCTTTTAATTTTTTTTTTTTTCTGGTTTTGGGATCAGCATAATGCTGGCTTTATAAAATGATCTGTGAAGTGTTCTCTCCACCTCTGTTTTCAGAAAGCATTTATGTAGGAATGGTATTATTTCCTCCTTAAATGAGTGATAACATTCACCAATGAAATCATCTGGGCCTGAAGTTTTCTTTGTGAAAGCCTTTTGATTATGAATCCAATATTTTTAATTGATATATGGGTATCAATATTTTATTTTTTTAATTTTTTGTTGTTGAACATATACACAGCAAAACATACACCAATTCAACAATTTCTACATGTACAATTCAGTAACATTGATTACATGTTTCTTTTCTGAATTGTTCCTCACTTATGAACATAAACTTACCAACCCCTATGCTTTCTGTCTAATCTTTCCAGTTGCTGTTGTCAGTTTATCCCATATGGATAGCTCTTTAGAAGAGCATAGTGCTCAGGGCAGATATTCTTTACTAATTAAGCTGCCTACTGTTTGGTTTAAAGAAGATTTCAGGAGATATTTTTGATTTAAGGTTTAAAGACTATCACAGGGCAACAGTTTCAGGGGTCACCCAGCCTCCATGGCTCCAGAAACTCTAGAGTCCATGAGAATTTTAAATTCTGTTCTGTTCTGTATTTTCTCCTTTTGATCAGAATTCTTCTATAGACTCTTTGATCAAAACCTTCAGTAATAGGAGCCATCCACATCCAGTTCTGGTCTCATGGCAAAGGAGACAGTTGTTCAAGGAGGCAGTAAGCCATGCATTCCATTTTCTTCTCCTATTGCTGACTCTCCTTCTTCCTCTGTTGCTTCAGGCAAATAGAGACCAATTGTACTTTGGATGGCTGCTTGCAAGCTTTTTAAGACTCCTGAGTAAATTTTGTTAAATTGTGTTTTTCAAGGAATTTTTGTTTTAATCTAAATTGTCACATTTATTGGTTAAAAAAAAAAAAGTTGTTCATACTTTGTCCTTATTGTCCTTCTTAATAATTGTAGCATCTATAATGATGTTATCTCCTTCATTTCTGATACTGGTATTTTTTTCCTGTTTTCTTGATTAGCATTGCTAAGGGGCTATACATTTTATAAGTCTTTTCAAAGAACCAAATTTGACTTTATTTATTTATCTGGTTTGTTATCGTTTGTCTTATTATTATGAATTTCTAATTTAAGAAATTAATTTTCAAGATCTATCCTGAAGTACAACGCTGTCAGTGACAGGATAATATCCATAAGCCTACAAAGATAACCAGTTAATACGACTATTATTCAAATTTATGAACCAAACACGAAGGCCAAAGATGAAGAAATTGAAGACTTTTACCAATTTCTGCAGTCTAAAATAGATCAAACATGCAATCAGGATGCATTGACAATTACTGGTGATTGGAATGCAAAAGTTGGAAACAAAGAAGAAGGATCAGTAGCTGGAAAACATGGCCTTGGTGATAGAAACGATGCCAGAAATCCATGATAGAATTTTGCAAGACCAACGACTTCTTCATTGTAAATACATTTTTTCACCAACATAAATGATGACTATACACATGGACCTCACCAGATGGAATACACAGGAATCAAATCGACTACATCTGTGGAAAGAGACAATGGAAAAGCTCAATATCATCAGTCAGAACAAGGCTAAGGGCAGACTGCAGAACAGACCATCAATTGCTCCTACGCAAGTTCAAGCTGAAACTGAATAAAATTACAACAAATCCACAACAGCCAAAGTACGACCTTGCGTATACCCCACCTGAATTTAGAGACCACCTCAAGAATAGATTTGACACGTTGAACACTAATGACCAAAGACCAGACAAGTGGTGGAATGACATCAAGGACATCATACATGAAGAAAGCAAGAGTTCATTAAAAAGACAAGAAAGACAAAAAAGACCAAAATGTACGTCAGAAGAGACCCTGAAACTTTCTCTTGAATGTCCAGTAGCTAAAGCAAAAGGAAGAAATGCTGAAGTAAAAAAGCTGAACAGCAGATTCCAAAGGGCAGCTCTAGAAGACAAAGTAAAGTATTATAATGAAATGTGCAAAGACCTGGAGATAGAAAACCAAAAGGGAAGAATAACCTCGGAATTTTTCAAGCTGAAAGAACTGAACAAAAAATTCAAACCTTGAGTTGCAATATTGAAGGATTCTACAGGGGAAATATTAAATGACCCAGAAAGCATCAAAAGAAGATGGAAGTCATTATATACAGAGTCACTATACCAAAAAGAATTGGACAACATTCAACCATTTCAGGAGGTAGCATATGATTAGGAATCGATGGTATTGAAGGAAGAAGTCCAAGCTGCACTGAAGGAACTGGCAAAAAACAAGGCTCCAGGAATTGATGGAATACCAACTGAGATGTTTCAACAAACAAATGCAGCACTAGAAACGCTCATTTGTCTATGCCAAGAAATTTGGAAGACAGCTACCTGGCCAACTGACTGGAGGAGATCCATATTTAAGCCTATCACCAAGAAAGGTGATTTCAATGAATGTGGAAATTATCAAACAATATCATTAATACCACACATAAGTAAAATTTTCCTGAAGATCATTCAAAAGTGGCTGCAGCAGTATATCAACAGGGAACTGACGGAAATTCAAACCAGATTCAGGACAGGACGTGAAACCAGGGATATCATTGCTGATGTCAGATGGATCCTGGCTGAAAGCAGAAAATACCAGAAAGATGTTCACCTGTGTTTTATTGACTACACAAAGGCATTCGACTGTGTGGATCATAACAAATTATGGATAACATTGCAAAGAAAGGGAATTCCAGAACCCTTAAGTGTGCTCATGAGGAACCTGCACATAGATCAAGAGGCAGTCATTTGAACAGAACAAGGGGATGGGATACTGCATGGTTTAAATGTATGTGTCAGGGTTGTATCTTTTCACCATACCTATTCATTCTGTATGCTGAGCAAATAACCCTAGAAGCTGGACTATATGAAGATCAGTGCAGGATCAGGATAGGAGGAAGACTCATTAACAACTTGCATTGTGCAGATGACACAACCTTGCTCTCTGAAAGTGAAGAGGACTTGAAGCACTTACTGATGAAGATCAAAAACTACAACCTTCAGTATGGATTACACCTCAACATAAAGAAAACAAAAATCCTCACAACTGGATCAATCAGCAACATCATGATAAATGAAGAAAAGACTGAAGTTGTCAAGGACTTCATTTTACTTGGATCCACAATCAACACCCATGGAAGCAGCAGTCAAGAAATCAAAAGATGCATTACATTGGGTAAATCTGCTGCAAAAGACCTCTTTAAAGTGTTGAAAAACAAAGATGTCACCTTGAAGACTAAGGTGAGCCTGATTCAAGCCATGTGTTTTCAATTGCTTCATATGCATGCGAAAGCTGGATGATTAATAAGGAAGACTAAAGAATCGATGTCTTTGAATTGTGGTGTTGGCGAAGAATATTGAATATACCGTGGACTGCCAAAAGAACAAACAAATCTGTCTTGGAAGAAGTACAACCAGAATGCTCCTTAGAAGCAAAGATAGTGAGACTATGTCTCACATACTTTGGACATGTAATCAGGAGGGATCAGTCCCTGGAGAAGGACATCATGTTTGGTACAGGTAGTGAAAAAGAAGAAGACCCTCAACAAGATGGATTGACACAGGGGCTGCAACAATGGGCTCAAGCATAACAAGGATTGTGAGGATGGCACAGGACTAGGTAGTTGTACATAGGGTTGCTATGAGTTGGAACGACTCAACGGCACCTAACACAACAACAGTTTAATTTTATAATGGTCAGATTATATATTCTGTAATATATTAATCTTATAAAAGTACTGAGGGTTATTTTATGGCCCAGCATATGTTCCATATTAGTGAATGTTCCATAGGCACTTGAAAAGAATGTATATTCTGCTCTTATAGGGTGTAGTGTTCTATAAATGTCAGTTTAGTCAGGTTATTATTGTGTTATTCAAAGCTTTTTTATCATTACTGACTTTTTTGTCTGTTCTATAAATTACTTAAAGCGGGTTATTAAAATCTCCCACTATATTTGGTTATGTGTCTATTTTTCATTTTAGTTCTGTCATGTTTTGCTTCTGTTATTAGATGCATTTATATTTAGAATTGTCATGTCTTCCTAATGAATTCACCCTTTTATCATTACGAAATGACCTTTTTATCACTAGCAATACTCCTTGACTTAACGTCTACTGATAATATAGCCATACCAGGTTGCTTATGTCTGCTGTTTAATTGTATATCTTTTTCTATCATTTAATTATAAACTTATGTCTGTTCTTTGTATTTAAACTGTGTTTCTTGTAAATATCATAGAGTCTTGATTTTTTATCCCATTTGACAAATACTTTTAAATAAAGTGTTTAGTCCTCCTCATTTAACATAATTATCAAGATGTTGGGTTTAAATCTACCATCTTGCTATTTCTTGTTGTTTTTTTTTTCCCCCCCTCATCTGGATTTTTCCCCTCTATTTTTCTTTTCCTGAATTTTATTAATTGAATTTTCTTAGTATCTCATCTTATTTTCTCTCTTGGCTTTTAAGCTGTTGTTATTATGTTTTGTTTTAGTAGTTACTCTAGAAAGTACCACATGCTCCCCTTGAGAACAGGAACAAGACAAGGATGCCTTTTATCACCACTCCTACTTAATATTGTGCTGTAAGTCCTAGATAGAGAAATAAGGCAAGAAAAAGAAATAAAGGGCATCCAAATTGGTAATGGAGAAGTATATATTTTTATACATAGAAAATCCTAAAGACTCCACGAGAAAACTACTGGAACTACTAGAAAGATTCAGCAGAGTAGCAGGATACAAAACAAACATACAAAAATCAGTTGGATTCCTATATGTCAATAAAGAGAACGATGAAAAGGAAATCAGGAAAACAATACCATTTATAATAGCCCCTAAAAAAATAAGATACTTAGGAATAAATCTAACCAGGGATGTAAAAGACATATACAAAGAAAACTACAAAACACGACTGTAAGAAACCCAAAGGGATCTACATAAATGGAAAAACATACCATGCTCATGGATAGGTAGACTCAACATTGTGAAAATGACAATTCTACCCAAAGCAATCTAAAAATACAATGCAATCCCAATCCAAATACCAACAACATTCTTCAAAGAGATGCAAAAACTAATCATTAACTTTATATGGAAAGGGAGGAAGCCCCGAATAAGTAAAGCACTATTGAAGAAGAAGAATAAAGTAGGAGGGCTCACACTACCTCACCTCAGAACCTACTATACAGCTACGGTAGTCAAAACAGCCTGGTACTGGTACAACAACAGATACATTGACCAATGGAACAGAATTGAGAACCCAGATGTAAATCCATCCACCTAAGGTCACCTGATCTTCAACAAGGGCCCAAAGTCCATCAAATGGGCAAAAGACAGTCTTTTTAACACATGGTGCTGGCAAAACTGGATGTCCATCTGCAAAAAAATGAAACAGAACCCATACCTCACACCATATACAAAAACTACTTCAAAATGGATCAAAGACCTAAATATAAAGCCAAAAACTATAAAGTTCATAGAAGAAAAAATAGGACCAATGCTACAGGCCCTAGTATATGGCATTAACAGGATACAAACCATAACCAACAACACACAAACTCCAGAAGATAAGCCAGATAACTGGGATCTTCTAAAAATTAAACACTTATGCTCATCAAAAGAGTGAAAAGAGAACCTACAGACTGGGGAAAAAATTCTGACTATGAAAAATCCGACAAGGGTCTAATCTCTAAAATCTACAAGAAAATCCAACACCTCTACAACAAAAAGACAAATAATCCAATTAAAAAATGGGCAAAGGAGATGAACAGACACTTCACCAAAGAAGACATTCAAGCTGCCAACAGACACATGAAGAAATGTTCACAATCACTAGCCATTAGAGAACTGCAAATCAAAACAACAATGAGATATGAATTCACCCTGGCATAACTGGTACGAATCAAAAAATAACAAACGTTGGTAGAACATAATTCTAACTCACAAAAAAAAGACCAGATTTACTGGCCTAAAGGAGACTGGAGGGACCCCGAGTATGGCCCCCAGACACCCTTTTAGCTCAGTGGTGAAGTTATCTCAAGGTTCACTGTTCAGCCTGGGAGTGGACAGCCCCGTAAAACCAAATGAGACTAACCAGGTACAGTAGTCCAGTGACAAGGGCCAAAAGGCAGAAGGGGACAAGGAAGCTGCTGATAGAGAACCCAAGGTTGAGTAAGGATATTGTTGATGTGTTGTGAGATTGTTAACCATTGTCATAGGGAAACATTTGTAGTAAGTGTTAAATGAGAAACTATTTTGTTCTGTAAGCCTTCATCTTAGGTGAGAATAGCAGCACAACTGGAAGAGCGTAGTTGATGTCACTGAACTGTGCATGTGGAGATTTTTGAAATGCTGTATCTTTGGCTATGTGTATTTTCATCAAAAAAAAAAAAGGTTGAGAAGTTAGAGGGTTGACATGTTGTGGGGTTGTTGACCAATGTCATAGAACAATATGTGTACTACCGTTTCATGAGAAGCTACTTGTTCTGTAGGCCTTCACCTGAAGTGCAATAAAAAAAAAAAAAGAAAAAAAAAAACAAATGTTGGAGAGGTTGTGGGGAGATTGGAACTCTTATGCACTGCTGGTGGGAATGCAAAATGGTCCAACAATTTTGGAAAACAATACAGCACTTCCTTAGAAAGCTAGAAATAGAAATACCATATGATCCAGCAATCCCACTCCTAGGAATATCTCCTAGGGAAATAAGAGCCGTCACATGAATAGACATATGCACACCCATGCTCACTGCAGCATTGTTCTCAATAGCAAAAAGATGGAAACAACCTAGATGCCCACCAACAGATGAATGGGAAAACAAAGTATGGTACATACACACAATGGAGTACTGCACAACAACAAAGGACAATGGTGAATCTGCGAAGCATCTCACAACATGGATGAATCTGGAGGGCATTATGATGAGTGAAATAAGTCAATCACAAAAGGACAAATATTGTGTGAGACCTCTACTATAAAAACTCATGGAAAGGTTTACACACAAAAAGAAACAATCTTTGATAGTTACGAGGGAATGGAGGGATGGGGATGGAAAAACACTAAATAGACAATAGATAAGTGGCAACTTTGGTGAAGGGTAAGACAGTACACAATACTGGAGAAGCCAGCACAACTCATACAAGGCAAGGTCATGGAAGCTCCACAGACACATCCAAACTCCCTGAGGGACCGAATTGCTGGGCTGAGGGCTGTGGGGACCATGGTCTTGGGTAACATCTGGCGTAACACAGTTTATAAAGAAAGTGTTCTAAATTCTACTTTGGTGAGTAGCATCTGGGGTCTTAAAAACTTGTGAGTGTCCATCTAAGATACTCCATTGGTCTCACCCGTTCGAAAGCAAGGGAGAGTGAGGAAAACTAAAGACACAAGGGAAAGATTAGTCCAAAGGACT
Source organism: Dugong dugon (assembly GCA_030035585.1). Lineage (NCBI taxonomy): Eukaryota > Metazoa > Chordata > Mammalia > Sirenia > Dugongidae > Dugong > Dugong dugon. The sequence continues at coordinate 164,019,646 of CM057462.1, forward strand.
AATGGACCACAACTACCACAGCCTACACCAGACTGAGTCCAGTACAACTAGATGGTGCCCAGCTACCACCACTGACTGCTCTGACACAGATCACAATAGAGGGTCCCAGACAGAGCTAGAGAAAAATGTAGAACAAAATTCTAACTCACAAAAAAAGACCAGATTTTCTGGTCTGACAGAGACTGGAGAAACCCCAAGAGTATGGCCCCCAGACACCCTTTTAGCTCAGTAATGAAGTCACTCCTGAGATTCACCCTTCAGCCAAAGATTAGATGGTCCCATAAAATAAAACAAGACTAAAGGGGCACACCAGCCCAGGGACAAGGACTAGAAGGCAAGAGGGGACAGGAAAGCTGGTAATAGGGGACCCAAGTTCAAGAAGGGAGAGTGTCGACATGGCATGGGGTTGTTAACCAATGTCACAAAACAATGTGTATACTAACTGTTTAATGAGAAGCTAGTTCTGTAAACCTTCATCTAAAGTACAATAATAATTTAAAAAATTATCACATGCAGCCTTAACTTACTGTCCTAGTTATCTAGTGCTTCTATAACAGAAATAACATAAGTGGATGGCTTTAACAAAGAGAAACTTATTCTTTCACAGTCTAGGAGGCTAAAAGTCTGAATTCAGGGTGCCAGCTCCAGGGGAAGGCTTTAGCTGTCTGTCAGCTCTGCAGGAAAGTCCTTTTCACCAATCTTCCCCTGGTCTAGGAGCTTCTCAGTGCAGGGACCCTGGGGCCAAAGGACACATTCCCTTCCTAGTTCTTCATTCTTGGTGGCATGAGGTCCCCCTGTCTCTCTACTTGTTTCTCTTTTTATATCTCGAAAGAGATTGACTCAAGATACAACCTAATCTTGTAGATTGAGTCCTGCTTCATTAACATATCTGCCTCTAATCCTGCCTCATTAACATCATAGAGGTTAGGATTTAAAACACATAGGATAGGAGAGGCAGGGCCAAGATGGCAGAATAGTCAGATGCTTCCTGTGGTCTCTCTTACAACAAAGACCAGAAAAGACAAGTGAATCAATTATATATGACAAGCTAGGGGCCCTAAACATCAAAGACAAAGTTGAGGAATTGGACTGAGTGGCAGGGGGAGAGATAGGCAGTTCAGAAGCAGCAAAGAAGTGCCAGACCTGACCTAGCCAGCATCTTGCATGCTGGACCTTTTGGCACATGCAGGCTGAGTCAAGCAGTAGCGCTCAGGATGCGTTTTTACCATGCTGGAAGAAACCAAGTGGTGGAGAGTGTGCACAAGCCTCCAGAGCCAGAGGGAAGCAGCGCTGTATTTGTGAAAGTTAAGTGCAAGCATCTAACCTACCACACAGGATCAAAATAACACCTCCCCCTCTTGGAAGTGCCTCTGTTCCCCCACCCACCCCCACCTTGCTCTGCTCTGGTGCCAGTCAAGCAGCTTTCAGTGGTTGCTGCACCCCCTGGGCTGGAAGTGGGACCCCTCATCCCCAAGCCAATCTCCTGATTTAGGGGAGGAACAAATAAACACACGAACAAACAGAAAGGAAACTGCCAGCTCCCCCAATCTGGGACCTCAGGGTAACCATGCCAAAACCAGTCTCGTAGCTTTAAAAAATCGCCACATCCCCTAAGCCAGGAACTCAGGGCAGGCACTGCCCATTTGCCTAGGCACAGGCATGAGCAGTCCAGCGACTTCAAATGCCATTCACCTCCGCTTAGACCTCTGTGGGCCCATTCAACAGCATAGGCCCTCATTAGCATAGTACAGCAGGGTATATACCTGAAGCCTATTTTCAACTGCAACAGCCCTGCCCATTAAGCAGAGTCCTCACCAACCCACCTTAGGGGATTGAGGATTGGCGGCTTCACCCACTACAACTAGCCATGCACAACAGAGGTCCAAGAATAAGTGGTGCCTCCCAGTCCTTACAGTAAACAGCATTGGGTGCCCAAAGTCCAGCTGCAAAACCCACCCACCTATGCACTCTAGGGGACAGAGACATGCCTTCCACCTAGGCATTCAGGGGCAGCCGTCAGCCCCCTACCTTGCTCAGCACATAACCACTTACTGTAGCCAGATACTTGTGCCTGCTCCAATCACGCCTACATAGCCCTGCCCATCTAGGATGGCAGGTAAGACCCTGCACCACATACTCAGTGACCAACAACCTGGACACCTGAGCTGAATCCACCCAAGAAAAGTAAACAGACTCCACACCTAGTAGCAGCTCTAACCACTTGGTGACAGGACATGAGAGCTTCAAAGATGCCAATAATCAAAGTAGTTCACACGTCCAGCCTATTTGGGCATATTAAAACAAAACAAAACAAAAAGCTAGGACACAGTAAGCAAACATACAATAAATAAATATAATAACTTATTGATGGCTCAGCGACAACAGTCAATATCAAATCACATAAAGAGGCAGACCATGATAGCTTCATCAAGCAACCAAAAGAAAGAACCAGTAAACCTCCCAGAGGAAGAGAAGATCTTGGAATTACTGGAGGTAGAATTCAAAAAATTAATATACAGAGTTCTTCACGATATCAGGAAGGAGATCAGGGAAAACTCAGAACAAGCCAAGGAACACACAGACAAAGCAATAGACGACTTTAGGAAAGCTATTCAAGAGCAAATGACAAATTTAACAGGCTGCTAGAATTCATAGAGAGACAGCAAATAGAAATCCAAAAGATTAAGAATAAAATTTCAGAATTAGACAACTCAATAGAAAACCATAGGAGCAGAATTGAGGCAATGAAGTCAGAAATAGTGATAAAGCACCCGACACCAATTTATCTGAGAAAAAATCAGATAAAAGAATTTTTAAAAATGAACAAACCATAAGAATTATGTGGGACTCTATCAAGAGGAATAACCCATGAGTGATTGGAGTACCAGAATGGGAGGGATAACAGAAAATACAGACAGAATTGTTGAAGATTTGCTGGGAGAAAAATTCCCTGATATCACGAAAGACAAGAAGATACCTATCCAAGAAGCTCATCGAACCTCTTACAGGATAGATTCCAAAAGAAAGTCACCAAGACATATTATAATCAAACTTGCCAAAACCAAAGATAAAGATAAAATTTTAAGAGCGGCTAGAGATAAATGAAAATTCATCTACAAAGAAGAGTCAATAAGCATAAGCTCTGACCGCTTAGCAGAAACCATGCAAGCAAGAAGGCAATAGGATGACATACATGAAGCCTTGAAGGAAAAAAATTGCCAGCCAAGAATTATATACCCAGCAAAACTGTCTCTTAAATATGAAGGCGCAATTAGGGCATTTCCAGATAAACAGAAGTTAAGGGAATTTGTAAAAAACAAAACCAAAATCACAAGAAATACTACAGGGCATCCTCCAACTAGAGAATCAATAATACCAGATAACAACCCAAGACTAGAACACAGGACAGAACAATCAGATATCAACCCAGGTAGGGAAGTCACAAAATTAAGTCAAAGCTAAAACACTGAAAATAGGGAAACATATGTCAATACATAAAAGATAACAACATTAAAACAAAAAAGAGGGACTAAATAGTATAGTCACAGAACTTTCATATGGATAGAAAGTTAAGGCAATACCAAGAAATAAAAGATTGGTTTAAACTTAGAAAAATGGAGGTAAATTTTAAGGTAACCACAAAGGAAACTAACAAATATACACATCAAAGTAAAAACATAAATATTCAGCAAATACAAAATCAATAACAATGAAAAAAATGAAAGGACAATACACAAAGAAAAATGACTCAGCACAGAAAATTAAGTGGGACAAAGAAACTGTCAACATCACAAAAAAAGACATCAAAATGACAGCACTAAACTCATATCTATCAATAATTACACTGAATTTAAATGTACTAAATGCACCAATAAAGAGACAGAGAGTGGCAGAATGGATAAAAAAACATGATCTGTCTATAGGCTGCCTACAAGAGACACACCTTAGACTTAAAGACACAAACAAACTAAAACTCAAAGGATGAAAAAAATGTATCAAGCAAACAACAATCAAAAAAGAACAAGAGTGGCAACATTAATCTCTGACAAAATAGACTTTAAAGTAAAATCCACAACAAAGGATAAGGAAGGACACTATATAATGATTAAAGGGTCAATACACCAGGAGAACATAACAATAATAAATATTTACACATGCAACAACAGGGCTCCAGAATACAAAAACAAACTCTAACAGCACTGAAAAGAGAGATAGACAGCTCCACAATAGTAGTGGGAGACTTCAACACACCACTTTCAGTGAAGGACAGAACATCTAGAAAGCAGCTTAATAAGCACACAGAAGATATAAGTACCACAATCAACCAACTTGATCTCATACACATATATAGAATACTCCACCCTACAGCAGCCAAGTATATTTTTTTTCCAATGCACATGGAACATTCTCCAGAATAGACCACATATGAGGCCCCAAAGCAAGCCTTAACAGAATCCAAAACATCTAAATACTACAAAGCATCTTTTCTGACCATAAAGCCATAAAAGTAGAAATCAATAATGGGAAAAGCAAGGGAAAAAAATAAAATACAAGGAAACTGAACAACACTTTGCTCAAAAACTATTGGGTTATAGAAGAAATCAAGGATGGAATAAAGAACTTCACAGAATCAAAAAAGAATGAAAATACATCCTACCAGAACCTTTGGAACACAGCAAAAGCAGTGCTCAGAGGTCAACTTATAGCAATAAATGCACACATCCAAAAAGAAGAAAGGGCTGAAATCAAAACATTAGCCATACATCTTGAACAAATAGAAAGAGAGCAGCAAAAGAAGCCCTTGGATATTGTCATACAATATATAAGTCTGGGTTGATAGGTTTTGTTTTTCTTCAGTACATTAAATATTTCATTCCATTTTCTTCTAGCCTCCATTGTTTCTTATAAGAAGTCAGCTATAATTTGTTTCTTTGTACTCTTATAGGAAATGTGCCCCCCTACACACACACACATATAGCTGTTTTTAAGATTTTCTCTTTTATTTTTTTTGTTTTCAGCAGCTTGACTATAATTTCAACAGTAACTGAACTGATGAACATTGAAATTGGACCAGCGTGCTCAGGTTGCAGATTAAATCTCTTAAAATATTTCATATTATACATTGGTCTACTTCACAATTTCCCAACTAAAGAAGGCAATGAAGACCTTAGAAAGTATTGAGATTTGATATCCAGAATAGAGAGGTGGAAAAATAAAGCCGTAAGAAAAGGTTAAAGAATTATTACATTATAAGACAAGAAATCTGGAGGGACTCATGAAAAGAAAATGTACAGGCATCTAACAACAATTAAATCATTACTAATTGTTCTTAAATAAAATTAATTTTAATAACCAGAGTTGTTCAATAATGAAACAGACTGTGTCAAAGAAGTGAGCTCCCCTGTCACTGAAGTATTCAAAGAGGAGCAGTAAGACTTGTTATCAGAAAGCTGGAGAAGACTGGCCTGCCTTAGGCATGAGGACAACTAGCCAACGTCTATGTTTTCATCAAATTCTAATGTTCTATAACTCAATTTCAGAGTTTTGGTGCTCTCTTTCATTCATTCATTTATTCAACAAATAATGTCTACCATGTGGAAAGTACTAGGGATACCATGGCAAGAAAAATAGCCATGGTTCCTGACTCTGAGGAATTTATCCATAAAGGAAACAGATTTAGAAGGAATAAATCTGGACTATTGCACAAATTGGTCGTACTTTGGCTCTCATGGACTTGTTCTAATTTTCTTCAGTTCCAACCTGAACTTGCATAGGAGCAATTGATGGTCTGTTCCACAGTCAGCCCCTCCCCTTGTTCTGACTGATGATACTGAGCTTTTCCATCATCTCTTTCACAGATGCAGTTGATTTGATTCCTGTGTATTCCATCTGGAAAGGTCCATGTGTACAGCCACCATTTATGTTGGTGAAAAAAGGTGTTTGCTGTGAAGAAGTTGTTGGTCTTGCAAAATTCTATCATGCGATCTCCAGCATCGTTTCTATCACCAAGGCCATATTTTCCAACTACTGATACTTCTTCTTTGTTTCCAACTTTCGCATTCCAATCACCAGTAATTATCAATGCAACCTGGTTGCATGTTCAATCAATTTCAGACAGCAGAAGTTGTTAAAAAATCTTCAGTTTATTCATCTTTGGCCTTAGTGGTTGGTGCATAACTTTGAATAATAGTCCTGTTAACTGGTCTTCCTTGTAGGCATATGAATATTATCCTATCACTGACAGCATTGTACTTCAGGATAGATTTTGAAATGTTCTTTTTGACTATGAATGCAACGCCATTCCTTTTCAAGTTGTCATTCTCAGCATAGTAGACCATATGATAGTCTGATTCAAAATGGCCAGTACCAGTCCATTACCAGTAATACCAGGAATACACAGAGTCACTATGCCAAAAAGAATTGGTGGACATTCAGCTATTTCATAAGGTAGCATATCATCAGGAACCAATGATACTGAAGGAAGAAGTCCAAGCTGCAATGAAGGAATTGGCGATAAACAAGGCTCCAGAAACTGACGGAATGCCAATTGAGATGTTTTAACAAACAGCTGCAGTGCTGGAAGTGCTCGCTCGTCTATGCCAAGAAATTTAGAAGACAGATACCTGGCCAACTGCCTGGAAGAAATCCATATTTATGCCTATTCCCAAGAAAGGTGATCCAACCAAATGTAGAAATGATCAAATAACATCATTAATATCACAAGCAAATAAAATTTTCCTGAAGATCATTCAAAAGTGGCTGCAGCAGTATATCAACAGGGAACTGAAAGAAATTCAAGCCAGATTCAGGAGAGGACGTGAAACCAGGGATCATTGCTGATGTCAGATGGATCCTGGCTGAAAGCAGAGAATACCAGAAAGATGTTTACCTGTGTTTTATTAACTATGCAAAGCATTTGACTGTGTGGATCATAACAAACTACGGATAACATTATGAAGAATGGGAATTCCAAAACACTTAATTGTGCTCCTGAGGAACCTGTACACAGATCAAGAGGCAGTCGTTTGAACAGAACAAGGGGATACTGTGTGGTTTAAAGTCAGGAAAAGTGTGTGTCAGGATTGTATCCTTTCACCATACCTATTCAAGCTGTATGCTGAACAAATAATCTGAGAAACTGGACTGTATGAAGAATGTCTCATCTGGTTTGGAGGAAAACTCATTAACAACCTGCGTTATGCAGATGACATAGCCTTGTTTGCTGAAAGTGAAGAGGACTTGAAGCACTTACTGATGAAGATCAAAAACCACAGCCTTCAGTATGGATTACACCTCAACATAAAGAAAACAAAAATCTTCACAACTGGACCAATAAGCAACATTATGATAAAGGAGAAAAGATTGAAGTTGTCAAAGATTTTATTTTACTTGGATCCACAATCAACACTCATGGAAGCAGCAGCCAAGAAATCGAAAGACACATTGCATTGGGCAAATCTACTGCAAAAGACCTCTTTAAAGTGTTGAAAAACAAAAATGTCACCTTGAAGACTAAGGTGAGCCTGACCCAAGCTATGGTGTTTTCAATTGCCTCATATGCATGTGGAAGCTGGACATTGAATAAGGAAGGCTGGATAAGAATTGATGCCTTTGAATTGCGGAGTTGGTGAAGAATATTGAATATACCATGGACTGTCAAAAGAAGGAACAAATCTGTCTTGGAAGAACTATGACCAGAATACTCCTTAGAAGCAATGGTGAGACTATGTCTCACATACTTTGGACATGCTATCAGGAGGGATCAGTCCCTGGAAAAGGACATCATGCTTGGAAAAGTAGAGGGTCATCCAAAAAGAGGAAGACTCTCAACAAGATGGATTGACACAGTGGCTGCAACAATGGGCTTAAGCATAACAATTGTGAGGATGGCACAGGACCGGGCAGTGTTTTGTTTTGTTGTACATAGGGTTGATATGAGTTGGAACCGACTTGACAGCACCTAACAACAACAACAACATTGCACAAAGGATTTAGATTAGCTCTAAGGAAGGGTTTGTTAAGTTGTTAAACACAGAGGTTTTTAATTTGTATTCCTTTCCTGTAAATTATTTAAAATAAGGCTGATTCTCATCTATCTGTGTTGACTTAAAATATAGTACAGATAATGCTTGTAGATGGAGGAATAAACTCTGTAGTCACTTGAAATTTTTTCTATTCTGGCAAACTAATTATCATCTGAATACATCTGGAAATATTGTATGTCAATACTTAGAACATTTAATTCAAAATCCTCATGCTACTTCCTAATATCAATTAATTAAACTGTTGCTTAATTAAGGGGATGGATAAATCTCTTTTCTCCCTCTGTTTAGAAGGGAAACTGAGGCAAAGCATGATAAAATGATTTCCCAGAACCAAAATATAAGCTTTGCAAAGAGTATACTCTCTTACCATTGATATTTATTGAATATTTCTTATGTGTCATGTATGCACTGACACAGGTACTTCAAGTATATTATTTTATTTATTCTTCCAACAACTCTAGGCACAGATATTATTACCCGCATTTTAGAAATGAGTAGACTGAAGCCCACAGAGTAACTATAGCTTGCTATAAGGACCAGGATCAGGATTCAAACCCAGATTTGTCTGATTCCAAAACCTCTGCTCTTAACCACTGTATGAGCATGCACAAAATGTATGTAATAATTAACTTTTTAAATATTTCCCTAGGCTCTGTTGGCCAGTAAACACTCACAGCATGCTTTCTTACTCAGTAGAGACTCATCTTGCCCTGGAGCATAGAAGATCCTAGCTATATGGTTTGGAAAATGGCAGGATCCTGAGTCTCCAGGGCCAAGCAGCATATCTCCAAATGACTTGAGCTTGATGGGGAGATGGATACTACTGCCAATTAAATCTTCATTCCAGCTGTGTCCAGACTCCTCCGAGGGCTGTAAAGCAGTAGAGTAAGCCACTGACCAGGGTGAGGCAGACTTGCTTTCTAATGTCAGGATCACCTTGTGATTTGCTGAGGAGGACCTTGTTTTTCCATCTGCTAACTGGATATTAAAGGGTTAACCCTTTTACCAATTTTATTGGAAACCATTGTATTTATAATGCTCTTTGAAATTTCCAAAAAGACACACTCTACAGTAGGTGGCAGGGTTGTAAATCCCTCAGAAGTTTGATACAAATGTGTCATTACACCCCTCAAGAAGCTTTCTAATTCTGGTTGTGCTCTGTTACGGCATTTAATTGTACACTGGTTTATAATATAGTTATTAGGGTATGTTTCCCACCTACTTTACTAAAGTGCAAGTCCTGAGGAAGCAGCCTTTGGAGACAGATGGACATGGATTCAAATTCAGACTCTACCACCTACTGGTTGAATGATTCTGGGCAAGTTGCTAAAGTTCTCTAAATATCAGTTTCCATATATTAAAACTGAGTTAACAATATCCCCCCTCAAAGAGATAATGTGTATACAAGTACTCGACACTTAAAAGACAATTGGCCCAGGTTATTTTCCACCTAAAGAGTAGGGAACATATCCTTGTCATCTTTGTATACATCCAAGTGCCTAACTTAGCATCTTGAACTTTCAAGGTGTTCCATTACTACTGGCTAAACAATGAAAGAGCCCTGGACTTGGAGTTGAAATACCTGAGTATAAAATCAGACTCAGCCACTTACTGGCTCTGTAACTATGAACCAGACACTTCTGTATAAAAGATACCAGTTATATCAGGAGACAAGACCAAATGTCTGAAAAACAAGAGGAAAAAAAAAAAACCCAGAAAATAGAAACAAACCTACAAGAATTCAAGTCTTGGCATTATCAAACTAAAATAACTGTGAGTAATATGTTCAAAAAAATAGATGGAAACGTTTTACAGAAAAGACTTCTCCTTGATTGCCATTAGTTGCCTTACCTGTAAAATTGAGTTGACAATGCTTATTATACCTGGTTGTTGTGAAGATGCAAGTAAGCAATACTATGCCAAGCACAGTGGTTGTCAGCTCTAATCGTACATTAGAATCATCTGAGGGCTTTTGAAAAATACTAATCCCTAGTCCCACCCCAGATCATAAAAAAGCAAAAAAAACCTTGGGATATGGGGCCTGGACATTTGTATTTTTTAATTTCCATAAGTGTTTCTAATGGACAGTGAAGATTGAGAATCACTAGCCTGGAACAGCGCCTATCACACAGCAAGATCCCAATAAGTGTTCTTCTTTCCTAGTGTAAGTGGTAAAAGTGATAATTATGGGAGCAACTTCCTAGGAGAAGGACTCTTTATTCCAAGAAGATCCCACATACATTCAATTACTTAGAAATTCACTTCTAAACTTTAATAGAAATACTGCTAGAGTGGTTATATTTACAGATATTTACAATTTAAGGTTAAAGAACTCTAAAAGAGCATGTACTCCGACCATTGCATATGTAGATAAGGAAACTGAGACCCAGAGAGAGAATTTTCCTTGGGTCACACGGTGGCAAGAAATCAAGTTTGCAAACTTCCAGACTGTTGTTCTTGCACTCGATAATGACATTTCCTCTGATTGGCAAGTCAGACAGCAGGGTTCTGGCTCACAGGCTGTGAAGACTGATGAATCCAAAGATCAGTAGTCAAAACAGCAGGTAAACTGCTAGCTCAATTCCCAAGAACCGGAGGTCAGACAAACAGGAGCCAGCTGTAGAATCCAGTGCGAGCAAAAGTCCCTGGGCCTAGCCAAAAAGTCCACTTATATTGGATGCAGGCTACACCCCCAAGGAAACTCCCTTTCAACTGATTGGCTACTCATAGCAGATCCCATCATGGAGGTGATCATATCATTACACGACTGCCAAACTACGTCATAACTGCCAGACCACTGAGAATCACGGCCTTGCCAAGTTGACATACAACCTTAACAAATGCAAGATGCAAGAAGGAAAAGAAGCAACAGAAACGATAAGTGTGTGCTTGATCTAAATGAATATTGTATAATTTAACAGTATCAGGTAAAGAATCCCCAGTTCCCAAAGCTGCTTGCCTAGTAGAGACAAAGTCACTATAGTCACCTAGGCGATAACTGAAAGCACTCCACACTTCTCAACCATCACATTTGCGCTGGCTTCTCTTCTCAAGCCACAGTCTGATTTATCCTCTAACCATTAATACTAACTTTCTATATTATTTTTAGAGTAGCTCATCTTTGACCAGGGTTTGTTGATATGTTATGATGACTCTGTTCCAATACATATGAATGTAATTGCTCCAACACACTGCTTGCAAATGGTGGTACAATCTTTTCCAACATAATTTGATAAATTCCTTGGCTCCTAATCTAATGGTATATATTTTAAAATTAAAGGTTTTCTGTCTCCTTAGTCACCACTTATTTTCTGCTCCTGCCATTAATCATGTTGGATGTTCTGGTACACTTTGCTCTACCTCAACACCAATTATCCAATTCTGAGTCACCCACCATCACAGCCACCTTCAGTTTCACCCAAATGCAAGCCTTTCTTTAGACAGAATTAGGCACAGTTTTGACTATGTAATTTAGGCTAGTCTGGTGTGCATTTATACCATGCAGTTCTTTCAGTTTTTTAAATTTAGACTTGCTAGTATGTCACTAGTATATTATTTGCTAGTCTAGACATCCAAGATTTAGGGACGCAAAATGTTGATTCCTTTTACTGGTTTATTTATACATTTTGTTGTCTGACCTTCTAAGTTCAAGTCACTGCTTAGTAATGTTGAGTGAGGCAAATTATATTTATTCATTTATTCAACAAACACTTTTGAGCACCTAATACAGTACAGCTCCTGCAATGACAAAGAATTCAAACATGAGACAATTGAATATTGGCTCCCAGTCTCCACTCCGCCTCCATTCTCAAATATGGCAGGCTAAATTTCTTATTATTTGGGGAGAAGAGATGGAATGTGGAGGGGAGAAGAAGGCAGGATGAAGGAAAACTGGGAAAATAGTAGGCAAATTTGCCTTAGTAAGCATTGAAGTAGAGGGTGGGTCCCAGCATCTGTAGTATTCTTCTGGACCTACCTACTTGAACTGGGCCAACAAATGGATATCACTAACAAGGAAGTTTCTGGAGTCATTGCTGCTGCCCTGGAAATTTCAACAACAGGACCGAGAAACATCCCCATCAATATTTAAAGCAGATTAGACAAATGCCACCAGGAGCTGCCAAAACACAGGTGATGATTTGAATGGGAACTCCCTGCTGGCTAACTGTGCTGGCTGGCCCCAGTTATTTCATTAGCCTAATAATGTGATCCCCTCATTTTTTTATTATTGAATTTCTTTGGAGACTACTTAATCAATGATTGGCAAACTTTATTAATATTAATTTCAATTAATATGCCCTCAAGGAGTTTACCGTTTATTGGAGGAGCCAGGCAAATTAACCAAAGACTACAGTGCACTTCAATAAACATTTTAATAGAGATATGGACAGAGTAGAATCATCCTAACCAGATAAGGGGGTCTTTGACTCTTTCATCCCCCCAAGTTTTTTCAAGAGACTAGAATTATCATCTTCATTATACAGTTTTCAGGTTTTGAATAGATTGTTAAGAAGGATGGTTTTTAAATCTTTGTTGGAGTAACAATGAAACTGTTGAGACAAATACTATAAATGCGTCAACCACCATTTCCTACTGCAGTAGAATTTTCTTTCATCGATTGTATTTAGTGTTATCATTATTGTGATTATTTTAATTGTTCTAATACTAAAGTTAGAGCCACATTAACACCATTATTAAACTAAGTTAATTAACTCTTAAGCAGGTATAAACACAAACTCCATTTGACTTGCCAGTGGAAAAAAGACTAGTTTAAGGAGGTTATGAAAAACATTAAGCTTAAAACTAACATGTCATGAGCCACGCCAAATTCTGACAGTGATGACTTTTGGAGGAGAGGAAGAGAAATGGAATACAGGGAGGGTGCCTAAACGGCTCCAATGGTTATTTTCATGTTTGATTTCTCAAGCTGGCTGGTGGATACATTATTACTTATTTTATTATTTTCTGTGCTTTTATGTACACCTGAAATATTTTATAATAAAAAATGTTTTCTGCTGGGGAGGGAGCGATCCCTTTGAGACCAAAGCTTTTTTATTTCCAAGAATAGAAGAAATGGCAATAGGCAAAATCAAACAGCTGTGGAAGTTCAACAATTCACAAGGCAGCTGAAGAGCACTCAGAGAAGAAGGCTTTCCAAGGTTGAACTCTTATGGACAGTATGAGATGAAGGAAGATTGGAGATCAAAAATCACCAGATACTAATCTTGTCAATGTCTTCACCTTATCCTTGCTCTCACTGCACAGTTCTTCCACTGCTTCTTCTGCCAGCCTTCTTTAGCTGTCAACCAAACAGCATGCCTGCTTATAAGGAAACTTTCCAACCCCAGGAATGGCTACAATAGGGTCTCAAAATGCAATTTATAAGCAGAAATTTACAGCAGGAAACATGAAAGGAACTGGGTTATGCACAAACCATGAGACATATCTGCCAGGACTCTTTTCCTTAAAAGGTTGGATCTAATTATACAGGGAGTCATGAAGGGGATAGAGTTAGCATGAATGACCCCCAGAGTTTCACATTACCAAGACTAAGCTAGGGAGGACATGGGTGTCCCTCTAAACAGAAATAACTTCAGCTTTGCAATGAGCTATGTATCCTTTTTCTCTGTGATCCTCTGGATCTTGGTTCTTTTAATCCTCTCTCATATTTGCCATTTATGTGTCTCAGTTTCTTTTATCCAAGCCCTCCCCTTACTGATTATATTTTATCTCTAACTTTGATGTGCATGTGAAAGTGCAGAATCTTCCAGCCTCACCTAAGAGCAGACATCTCATTTCCTAGCCTTCCATTCCAGGACCCACTCAATAAAACACATTGAATTGAAATAATATAAGATCTACTGTGACACCAAAAAAAAAAAAAAAAACCAAAGCCACTGACTCATAGTGATCTCATTGGACAGAGTAAAACTGTTCCATAGAGTTTCCAAGATGGTGGATTTGAACTGCTGACCTTTTGGTTAGCAGCCATAGCACAACATAGCTCTTAACCATTGTGCCTCCAGGGCCCCCTACTCCCACTAGTCCCAGTTTAAAGCCCAGTTATGGACTCTTTCCTTTATTAAGAGACAGTAAATACTGTTACTGGAGTTGAACTCTAGCTGCTATTTCTCTCTCTCCACTCTCCAAAGGATGGGTACCACATAATGGAAAAAAAACACAGGTTTTAAAGTTCAGATGGTTCTGGGTATAAATCCTGACTCTGCCACTTCTTAGCTTTGTGACCTTGGACTGAACTAGTACATCTAATATAATTAATATATAATAATAATATTAATATAATTACATAATATAATTAATATATCTAACTGAATTCATATATCTAACATACAACCCTCATCTGTAAAATGGGAATAACAAGAGCTACTTTATAAGGTTGACATGATGATTAAACAAGATGACGTATGCAAAAGTGCCTGCCACATATATGTATTTAATAAGTGCTAACTATTAGGAGCCCTGGTGGAGCAGTGGTTAAGTGCTTGGCTGATAACCAAAATGACGGCAGTTCAAATCCACCAGCCACTCCTTGGAAACCCTATGGGGCAGTTCTACTCTGTCCTATAGGGTCACTATGAGTCAGAATCAACTCAACGGCAGCGGGTAACTATTAGAAAAGAGGGATTCCTTAAGTAGGGCAAATGGTTAACATGCTCAGCTCTAACCAAAAGGCTGGAGGTTCGAGTCCACCCAAAGGTGCCTTGGAAGAAAGGCCTGGCAATCTACTTCCAAAAATCAGCATTGAAAACCCTTATGGAGCACAGTTCTACTTGGAGACACATGGGATCCCATGATTCAGAATCGACTCAGCAGCAACTGGTGCTGTTAGAAAAGAAGCTCTTCAATTTTAGGTTTATGATAATTTCATTCCTAATAGCACTGATTTTCACATCCTCATATGTCAAAACCTTAGGATATAGTTGGTTAATGAGGAATAAATTGTGTCAATCCCAGATAGTATGAGTGGTGGACAGTAGCACCCCTTCCTGCTTATAGTTTTGATCAAAAATTTGTTGTGCTTTCTTACTTTTTGTCAGATTTCCAACCAAAATGGATGATGAGCAAATAAAGCTCAGTTAATATGACTCTATTTCTCAACCTATTCCTGCCCACCCCTGAGGCCTTTCCCACTCACCAGGTAGAGTCTGAAGAAGGAAGTTGGCTACCTTAAAGAGGGAAAGGTCAGGCAGAAACAGAAGCCTAGTCTTCAGGCAGAAGCAACCCTGACAACATTTTGCTCTGTTATGCATAAGGTCGCCATGAGTAGGAGCCCACTCCACGGCAACTAACAACAGCCTTGTGCCCATTCAGAGACTAACCACAGGCATCCAGACAAAGCATAGATTGCTTCATCTTTTACTTGGCATTTTACAGTTTTCAAAAAGTTTTCATGTTCCTAACCTACTGTCAAAACCAACTCTTCATTATACACATACTTAGTGCTCTGTCTTTTCTTCATTGTAGCAATTTTAATTAAATGATTAGTTACATAAATTATTTGTTTGATGTCTGTCTCTAAGAGGATAGGGACCATATCTAACTAGTTCAGCACTGGATTTTCAGCTCCTATGCCCTAGCACAGACTAACAAACAAAAAAAAAGCCAAACCTGTTGCTGTCAAGTCGATTCTGACTCATGGAGACCCCATATGTTACAGAGTAGAACTGAATTCCAGGAGGTTTTCTTGGCTGTAATCTTTATGGAAGCAGATCATCAGGGCTTTCTTCCACAGCATCACTGGGTGACTTTGAACTGCCAACCTTTCAGTTGGTAGCTGAGTGCAAACTGTTTGCACCACCCAGTGGCCTCTATCTAGTACAGACTAGGTACTCAATAAATATTTGTTGAATGAAAAGCATTCAAATGCTCATCATCTTTAATAAAATCTTTTTAACTTCGCTAACAGGTTTAGTTGGAAAATTAATCTACTGCCAAAACAAACATCATGACACTTTCCAGAACCAAAGTAAATATCTTTTTTTGGATAATCTAGACTAATCCACAGATAATCAGAAAAGGACTGCAGATACCCCTAACCCTCGCTCTGATGAATCATCATTCCATTCAAGAAGTCAGAAGAGTATTTTCTTCCCAATTTCATTTCATCGGTTTTACTTAAACAGTTGTCAAATGTAATAGATGGTTTCTCCAGATTAATTCTTTTCACTTTTTTAGAAAGATTGATAGCTCATCACCACTAATCTGAGCTTTCTATTCTTCAAGATTCTCCCCTGAAAAGAGAGCAACACAATTTAGAGACTGGCTTATCAAAGTATCTCAGGACCTGGAAAGCATCCTAAAATTCATAATATGTACGTATTTTGAAACATTTAGGAAATTTTCAGATTTTTCTAGGTTATCCTTTCTTGATTCCTACACATAGCTTTTCTTTTTTCTTGTTACCCATAAAACTTGATGCCTTCGAGTCGACTCTGACTCATGATGACCCCATGTGTTACAGAGTAGAACTGCTTCATAAGGCTTTCTTGGCTGTAATCTTTATGGAAGCAGATTGCCAGGCCTTTCTTCCAAAGCACCACCATATGGCTCAAACTGACAACCTTTAGGTTAGTAGTCGAGCACAAACTGTTTGCTCCACCCAGGGACCTTAATCTTCTTGTTAGAGACTCTAAAAAGAAATAAATAACCAGGGATGTGTGATGGAAGCCACGAGGTGTTCTCTATTCCCAGCATTACCCCACTTCATTGCAGCTGTCCTAAGGCTGCCAACACAGCTGAGTGACATGTCAATCACACCCTCCATGGCCTAGCCTGTCCAGGCAGTGCCAAAAGATGCTTTGGTTAATTTTTAAGTGCAGTTGGTATGTGGGTGGAGTGCAGATCCTGTCTCTGTGACCTCTGGGCAGAGCACGCAATCTGTCTCCTTCACCTATTTCTCCACCTGCAAAATTGGTGAGACAATAAATCTTTCTCTCCACGTTAATATGTAGTGAGAGATAACTACACTGGACCACTGATGAAAAGGTGTCACCACGCAAGCACCTCAAATTGGTCTGCTTTCTGGACTCTCTGCAGCCCTTCTGGCATCTCTAACAAACTTCCTTCAGCCATATTCTGAGTCCCTGGCCCTAGCATCTACCAGTTGGATAAGGAACAAATGCAGATTCATCTTACTGCAAACCAAGATAAATGAGAAAATAATTTTCCTGTTAAATAATATTTCTGGAAAATAAACTTTCTAGCATTCCACAGCCAAATGCAGATCAATTTTGGATAATTAAGCCACAGCTCCACAGGAAATGATAGATAGTCTTCTTTGGGTTCTTGAGATGTTCCAGGAACTGTTTTCAGTACTTTACCTACATTAGCTCATTCACTCCTAACAAGTACCCTTATGACGTAGGTGCTATTATTAAGCCACATTTTAAAGATGAGGAAACTGAGGCACAGAGTGGTTTGCCTGATATCACATAGCCCATAAATGGGATAGTCAAGATTTGAACCAGCCAACTTAGCCACTAAACTCTACTACATTTCAAGATGACAGTAACCATTGATGTGGCAGCCATCAGACCAAATATTTTACATGGGTTATATCATTAAATCCCCGTAACTATTATCCTCATCTAAAAGATGATAAAACTGAAACTTAAAAGAGAGAGTTATTTTGCCAAATATCACACAGCTAGTAAGTGGTAGGTTCAAAGTCAGACTGATTATAGAGCTTGAGAGCAGAAAAATATGAAATTATGTTGAGAAAGCCAACAACTGCCAGTTGTCATTGAGCTGACTCCCACTCATGGTGGCCCCATGTGTGTCAGAGTAACACTGTTCTCCATAGAGTTTTCAATGGCTGAGTTTTCTAAAGTAGATCACCAGGCCTCTATTCTGAGGCACTTCTGGGTGGACTTGAACCACCAACCTTTTGGTTGGCAGCCAAGAGTGTTAACTGTTTACACCACTCAGGGACTCCTGTCCTTTAGAAGGACATTAAAATGTGCTTGCGATTAGCCCAGGGCGTGGCCAATATGGTGGAGTAGTTAGACGCTTCCTATATCCCTCTTACAACAAAGACCTGGAGAAACAAGTGATTTGATTCTATATGAATATCTAGGAGCCCTGAAGAAGGCAAAGTTGAGGAATCTATCTGAGGATAGGGGAGAGGCAGATGCTCTGGAAGAAACAAAGAGCGTCAGAGCCTCAGCGGCAAAACTGCAGCACCGTAGCCACACCGGTCCGCAGTGAAGCAGGCAAACAGCTGTGCTGTGTGCTCACTCGGGAAGCAGTTTCCACACTGAGAGAGACCCAGAAGCAGAGATTCTGCTTGGACACTCTGAACATGTGAAAAGCAGCTCCCAAGAGGCTAAGTACCCGCTTGCACCCTTTTGCAGGGATTTAAAAAAAAAAAAGCCCATTTGGGGAAAAACCTCTCTCTCTTTGACTTCTTCCCTCCACACTCTGCACTGGGAGTCCACTGGGCCAGAAGTAGATCCCAAAATGTGCCCTCACACATTCTCCTGGCCTTGGAGAGGGAACAAATAAGCTACTGGCTCCCCTAAGCCAGGAACACAGGGTCAGCACAGCTCCTTTGCTAGGCACAGGTATCAGGGGTCTGCAGACTCTGAGTGCCTAACAGCCCAGTATAGACTTAATGGGGAACCATCTCAACAGCATTAGTCCTCACTACCACAGTACAACAGGGCAAATATCTGAAGTTTAACTTCAACTGCTTCAGCTGTGAACTGGCAGATCTGTGACCCTCAAAAACAGCCCTGCCCCTTAAGTAGGCACTTTTATCAATCTCAGCAGGGGCTTGAGGACTGGTGATATCACCTAAAGTGCCTAGTCACCTGCTACAGGGGTCCAAGAAAAAGTGGTGCCCTCGAGTCTTTACAGCCAACCGAGTGGGGTGCTCATAGCCTGGCTGTAAAACTCACCTACCTACTCACCCTAGAGAATAGGGACATGCTTTCCTTTCAGACTCTCAGGAGTAGCCCTCAGCCCCCTGCCTGGCTCAACGCATGATCCCCTACCACAGCCAAAGTCCAGTGCCTGCACCAATCACCCATGCCTCTCCAGGACTGGGGGTGAAATCCTGCATCATACACTTGGTGACTGACTGCCTGAACATCTGAGCTGAACCAATATAGGAAAATTTAATGGACTCCTGTGTGCACATACTTAGTTACAGAACTAACTACCTGATGACAGGACGTTAGAGATCCAAAGGTGTCAAAAATCAAACTAGCACACACGAGCAGCATATTTGAGCATATCAAAACAAAACAAAGTAAGAAGCTAGGTCTCACTAAACAAAATAAAATTATAATAAATTATTGATGGCTCGGAGACAACAGTCACTATCAAGTCCCATAAAGAGGCAGTCCATGATGGCTTCAGCAAGCTCCCAAAACAGAGAATCAATACATTCTCTGGAGGAAGAGAACTTCTTGGAATTACCAGAGGCAGAATACAAAAGATTAATATACAGAACTCTTCTAGAAATTAGAAAGGAAATTCGACGTAATGCAGAAACAGACACACAGACAAAGTAGTAGCAGAAATTAAAAAAGTTATTCAAGAACATAATGCCAAATTTAGTAGGCTGCAAGAATCCATCAAGACATAGCAATCAGAAATCCAGAAGATTAACAATAAAATTTCAGAATTAGACAACACAGTAGAAAGTCATAGGAAAAGAATTGAGGCAGGAGAAGTTAGAATTAGTGACATTGAAGATAAAGCTCTTGAGGCCAACTTATTTGAGGAAAAATCAGATAAAAGAATTAAAGAGAATGAAGAAACTCTAAGAGTCATGTGGGACTCTATCAAGAGAAATAACCTATGAGTGATTGGGGTACAAGAACACTGGGGATAACAGAAAATACAGAGAACATTGTTGAAGATTTGTTGACAGAAAACTCCCCTGATATCATGAAAGATGAGAAGATATCCATTGAAGATGCTCATTGAACCCCACATAAGGTAGATCCCAAAAGAAAGTCACCAAGACATATTATAATCAAACTTACCAAAACCAAAGATAAAGAGAGAATTTTAACAGCAGCTAGGGATAAAAGAAAAGTCTTCTACACAGGAGAGTCAATAAGAATAAGCTTGGACTACTTAGCAGAAACCACACAGGCAAGAAGGCAATGGGATGACATATATAAAGCCTTGAAGGAAAATAACTGTCAGCCAAGAATTATATATCCAGCAAAACTGTCTCTCAAATATGATGGCAAAATTAGGGCATTTCCAGATAAACAGAAGTTCAGGGAATTTGCAAAAACCAAACCAAAATTACAAGAAATACTAAAGGGAGTCCTACGATTAGATAATCAATAACATCAGCTAACAACCCAAGACTAGAACACAGGACAGAGCAACCAGATATTGACTCAGATACAAATATCAAAAATACAGCAAAGCTAAAACACTGAAAATAGGGAAACAGATATCAATATGTAAAAAAGGATAATATTAAAACAAGAAAGAGGGACTTAAAAAATGGAGACATTGATTTTTTATATGGCGGGAAAGTTACGGTGATATAAAGTAATAAAAGACTGTATAAACTTAGAAAAACAGGGGTAAATACTAAGGTAACCACAAAGGACTCTAACAATCCTACAAATCAAAATAAAAAAGTAGGAAAACATAAAGACCCAGCAAACACAAAATCTCCAACAAAGAAAATGATGGGAAAAAAAAAATGAAAAGAAAAATGACTCAGCACAGAAAACTGAAGAGAACAAAGAAACTGAACAACACACAAAAACAGATATCAGGATGACAGCACTAAACTCATAGCTATCAATAATTATGCTGAATGTAAACAGACTTAATGCATCAATAAAGAGACAGAGAGTGGCAGATTGGATAAAAAAGCATGATCCATCTATATGCTGCCTACAAGAGATGCACCTTAGACTTAAAGACACAAACAGGCTAAAACTCAAAGGATGGAAAAAAATATATAAAGCAAACAACACTCAAAACAGAGCAGGAGTGGCAATATTAATCTCTGACAAAATAGACTTTAAAGTAAAATCCACCACAAAGGATAAGGAAGGACACTATATAATGATTAAAGTGTCGATACACCAGGAGGACACAACTATAATAAATATTTACACACCCAACAACAGGTCTCCAAAATACATAAACTCTAACAGCTCTGAAGAGAGAGATAGACAGCTCCACAATAGTAGTAGGAGACTTCAACACACCACTTTCGGTGAAGGACAGAACATCCAGAAAGAAGCTCAACAAAGATACGGAAGAGCTAAATGCTACAATCAACCAACTTGATCTCATAGACGTATACCAAACACTCCACCCAACAGCAGCCAAGTATACTTTATTTTCCAATGCACATGGAACATTCTCCAGAATAGACCACATATTAGACCATAAAGTAAGCCATCACAAAATCCAAAGCACTGAAATGTTACAAACCATCTTTTCTGATCCTAAAACCATGAAAGTAGAAATCAACAACAGAAAAAGCAAGGAAAAAAAATCAAACACATGGAAACTGAACAACACCTTGCTCAAAATCTACTGGGGTATAGAGGAAGTGAAGGATGGAATAAAGAAATCCATAGAATCAAACAAGAATGAAAACACATCCTACCAGAACCTTTGGGACACAGCAATAGCAGTGCTCAGAGGTCAGTTTATAGCAATAAATGCACACATCCAAAAAGAAGAAAGGACGAAAATCAAAACGTTAACCCTACAACTGGAACAAACAGAGAACAGCAAAAGGAGCCCTCAAGTGCCAGAAGAAATGAAATAATAAGAATTAGAGCAGAATTAAATGAAACAGAGAATAGAAAAACAATTGAAAGAGTTAACAAGACCAAAAGCTGGTTCTTTGAAAAGATCAACAAAATTGATAAATCACTGGCCAAGCTGACAAAAGAAAAATAGAAGAGGAAGCAGATAACCCTAATAAGAAATGAGATGGCTGATATCACAATACACCCAACTGAAATTAAAAGAATCATAAAAGAATACTACGAAAAACTGTAACAAAATTGAAAACCTAGAGGAAATGGACAAATTTCTAGAAACTCACTACCTGCCTCAACTAACACAAATAAAGGTGGAACAACTAAATAAACCCATAACAAAAGAAGACATTGAAAAGGTAATTTAAAAACTCCCAACAAAAAAAAGCCCTGGCCCAGATGCTTCACTGGAGAATTCTACCAAACTTTCAGAGAAGAGTTAACACCACTTCTACTAAAGGTATTTCAGAGCATAGAAAAAGATGGAATACTCCCAAACTCATTCTGTGAAGCCAGCCTAACCCTGATACCAAAACCAAGTAAAGACACCACAAAAGAAGAAAATTACAGACCAATATCCCTCATGAACATTGATGCAAAAATCCTCAACAAAATTTTAGCCAAAGAATTTAGCAACATATCAAAAAAAATAATTCACCATGACCAAGTAGGATTTATACCAGGTATGCAGGGATGGTTCAACATCAAAAAAACAATCAATGTAATCCATCACATTAATAAAACAAAAGACAAAAACCACATGATCTTATCAATCGATGCAGAAAAGGCGTTTGACAAGGTCCAACACCCATTCATGATTAAAAAACTTTCAAAAAACTAGGAATAGAAGGGAAATTCCTCAATATAATTAAGGGCATTTATACAAAGCCAACAGCCAACATCATCCTGAATGGAGAGACTTTGAAAGCATTCCCCTTCAGAATAGGAACCAGACAAGGATGCCCTTTATCACTACTCTTATTCAACATTGTGCTGGAGGTCCTGGCCAGTGCAATTAGGCTAGAAAAAGAAATAAAGGGCATCCAAATTGGTAGGGAAGAAGTCAAAGTATCTCTAGTTGCAGATGATATGATCTTATACACAGAAAACCCCAAAGAATCCACAAGAAAACTAGTGGAACTAGCAAAAGGTTTCAGCAAAGTTTCTGGATACAAGATAAACATACAAAAATCAGCTGGATTCCTTTACACCAACAAAGAGAACATTGAAGAGGAAATTACCAAATCAATACCATTTAGAATAGTCCCCAAGAAGATAAAATACTTAGGAATAAATCTAACCAGAGACGTAAAAGATCTATATAGAGAAAACTACAAGACACTACTTCAAGAAACTAAAAGAGACCTGCATAAGCAGAAAAATATACCTTGCTCATGTATAGGTAGACTCAACATAGTGAAAATGTCAATTCTACCCAAAGCAATCTACAGATACAATTCAATCCTGATCCAAATTCCACCAGCATTTTTGAATGAGATGGAGAAACAAATCACCAACTTCATATGGAAAGGGAAGAGGCCCTGAATAAATAAAACATTACTCAAGTAGAAGAACAAAGTGGGAGGCCTTACACTACCTGATTTTAGAACCTATTATACTGCCACGGTAGTCAAGACAGCCTGGTACTGGTACAACAACAGATACATAGACCAATTGAACAGAATTGAGAAACAAGATACAAGCTTATCCACCTATGAGCAGCTAATATTTGGCAAAGGCCCAAAGTCCATTAATTGGGGAAAAGACAGTCTCTTTAACAAATGGTGCTGTCATAATTGGATATCTATATGCAAAAAAGTGAAACAAGACCCATATCTCACACCATGTACAGAAACTAACTCAAAATGGATCAAAGAGTTAAATATAAAATCGAAAATGATAAAGATCATGGAAGAAAAAATATGGACAATGCTAGGAGCCCTAATACATGGCATAAACACAATACGAACCATAAGTAACAATGCACAAGCAACAGAAGAGAGACTAGATAAGTGGGAACTCCTAAAAATCAAACACTTATGCTCTTCAAAAGACTTCACCAGAGTAAGGGCAAGATGGCGCTCTAGGCAGAAACACCACGCCGTCCCTCCACAGCAAAGATCCGAAAAACTAAGCCTAACAGAGAATCAACAATCCTGAAACCCTAGAACACCAAATGAAGAGATAAAGAACTCAGCCAAACACCAAACGGAGTGAGAATACTAAAAGAGAACGGAGAGCGAGGAGAGACTCAGGCAGAGATTCCTTACCAGCTAACGCAGCGCGGATCCACCATCTTGGATTCCTATCGGAGACCAGCAAACGGGAGAGCAGCCTTGCAGAGCATCTGGTCGGAGACAGAACGACCGGTAAACTGCGGTGCGCGCTCTCCCACCACCCACCCCTCTCCGCCTCAGCTGGGGATCCCCTGCTTTCCGAGGCCAGGGTCTCTGGGCTGGGGGGTGCTGGTGCTTGGATTCCGCGCGCCTGGGCTGGCGGCTTTCTGAGAGCCGTTTGCTGGCAGCTAGCGAACCTTTCTCTGCCGCCTCCCCCTCCTTTTGCCTGGGTGCCTGGTTCCGAGTGCCGTCTCTGCTCTCTCCTGCGGGGCTGTAGGGCTGCGTGTGGGCGTGTGGCTGTTTCTAGGTCTGGGCCCCCGCGTGGGTGGGATCCCGGGGCCTTTGTTCGTTCGCCCCTCTGCTTTCCGTGGCCGGAGTCCCTGAGCAGGGGGGCGCCGGTGCTTGGATTCCGCACGCCCGGGCTGGAGGCTTTCTGGGAGCCGTTTGCTGGGACCTAGCGAAACTTTTTCTTCCGCCTCCCCCTCCTTTTGCCTGGGTGCCTGGTTCCGAGTGCTGTCTCTGCTCTCTCCTGCGGGGCTGTAGGGCTGCGTGCGGGCGTGTGGCTGTTTCTAGGTCTGGGCCCCCGCGTGGGTGGGATCCCGGGGCCTTTGTTTGTTCGCCCCTCTGCTTTCCGTGGCCGGAGTCCCTGAGCAGGGGGGCACCGGTGCTTGGATTCTGCGCGCCCGGGCTGGAGGCTTTCTGGGAGCCATTTGCTGGCACCTAGCGAACCTTTTTCTGCCGCCTCCCCCTCCTTTTGCCTGGGTGCCTGGTTCCGAGGGCCGTCTCTGCTCTCTCCTGCGGGGCTGTAGGGCTGCGTTCGGGCGTGTGGCTGTTTCTAGGTCTGGGCTCCCGCGCGGGTGGGATCCTGGGGCCTTTGTTCGTTGGCCCCTCTGCTTCCCGTGGCCACGGTCACTTAACCCCGAGACTACCGGCTTCTTGGAATTCGCGCCCCTGAGTGGGGGCTCTCTGGGTCCCATTTGTAGGCACTGACTGCTGGTGTTGCCCTTTTTTTTTTTTTCTCTCAATTTTATTTTTCTTCCTTTTTTGATTAGTTTTGTCATCTTTTACCTCTTTTTTTCTTTTGTCTTTCTTCATTGCTTAATTTCTTGTCTCTCTATCTCTTCCTTCTCTTTCTGATCCCTGAATTCCAGGCGATGTATGCCTCTGTACCTTCTGGCCAGGCTGAGCTGTGAAAATTGTGACCGACTCCCCCAGACCTCATAGCTGCATCGGTGGGATCCCTGGGAACTTTGCAGTTCTTTAACTTTTCTGATTTTTATTTGGTCATTCTTTCCTTTTCTTTCTCTTCCCCCTTCTGGTTTCCTCCATCCCATAGTCTCTCATCTGTACATTCCAACGACAAGCTCCCCTAGCATTCTTTTATGTTTGTACACTTTTTGCTCCTCCTCCTCTCTCCTCTCTCCCATATCCAGCTTAGCTTCACACATAACCATCTTCCCGCTGCACCCTACCTACCTGCACCGTGCACTAGACATCACATCACCAAGCGGTGCAGGCACGCCCTATTGGAACCTGCCCAGCACTGACTACCGACCGTCCTGGTGGCTGCGGTGAGTGCCACAAGCAACCCATCCCAGTGGCTCCTCCTCAACTAGATCTGCCCAGCTGTACCACAAGAACGAAAAAAAAAAAAAAATCTACAATCAATAAACGAGAGAAATATCTACTGAATGCCCCGAAAACAGCAAACAATATCAAAACATTTACAAAAACAAGACAAGATGGCTCCAATAGGCGTCCAAATTAAAACACCAGATAACTCTCCTGTGGAAGAAAATGCACTAGAAGTACCTGATACGGAACTCAAATCACTAATACTCGGAATTTTCCAAGAACTGAGGCAAAAAGCTGACAAACATGAGGAAAAAATAGACAAATTTATGGAAAATACAGACAAAAAATTGGAAGAATTCAGGAAGATGATGCAAGAACAAAATGCCAAAATAAATTCACAACTCGAAATTATACAAAAACAACAATTAGAAATCCAAAAGATAAACAACAAGATTTCAGAAATGGACGGTGTCATAGAAGGGCTGAGAAGTAGATTTGAAACCATGGAAGACAGGATCAGTGGAACTGAAGACAAACACTTGGATACAACTCTGTTTCAGGAAAACTCAGAAAAAAGAACAAAGAAAAATGAAGAGACCCTGAGAGTTATGTGGGACACAATTAAAAGCAAAAACTTACGAGTGATTGGCATACCAGAACAGGGGGAGAAAACAGAAAACACAGAGAGGATCATTGAGGAACTGCTGACAGAAAACTTTCCCAATATCATGAAAGATGAAAAGCTGGTCATCCAAGAAGCTCAACGAACCCCATATAGAAGAGACCCCAAAAGAAAATCACCAAGACATATCATATTCACACTCGTTAAAACTAAAGACAAACAAAGAATCCTGAGAGCAGCTCGGGAAAAACAAGAAGTCACATACAGAGGAGAAACAATAAGACTAAGCTCAGATTATTCAGCAGAAACCATGCAGGCAAGAAGGCAATGGGATGACATATATAAAATCTTGAAAGAAAAAAATTGTCAGCCAAGAATAATATATCCTGCAAAACTCTCATTCAGATTTGATGGTGAAATTAGGTCATTTCCAGATAAACAGAAACTAAAGGAATATGCAAAAGTCAAACCAAACTTACAAGAATTATTAAAGGGAGTTCTTCGATCTGAGGACAAACAGCTTAAGCCCTCAGGCAGGACCTAGGACCTAGGACGCAGGTTAACATGAACCAGATACCATTCTAGGAACTGAACTACAGACGACTTTCCAAAAACAAAAGATATACAACAGGGAATCAGAGAAATCAATCAAAGGATGACAACAACATCAAAACAATGAAAGAGGGAACAAACGGCATAGGTATAGAACCTTCTAAAGGAGAAGAAGGCAAGGCGATACCAAGTAACGGTAGACTGCTTCAAAATTATAAAGATAAGGGTAAAATTCATGGTAACCACAAAAAAAGTTAACAAACCAACTCATAAAAATAAAGACGAAAAACATAAAGTCTCAACAAAACCAAAACCTACAAAAACAAAAGAAATGAACACAAAATCCACAAACAAAAGGAACTCAGCACAAGAGAGTAAGAAGAACAAAGAAAACTTCAGCATCACAAAAAAAAGCACTACAAAATGACAGCAACAAACTCACATCTATCAATAATTACACTGAACGTAAATGGACTCAATGCACCCATAAAGCGACGGAGAGTGGCAGAATGGATAAGAAAACAGGATCCATCTATTTGCTGTCTACAAGAGACACATCTTAGAAACAAAGATGTGAATTTATTAAAAATCAAAGGTTGGAAAAAAATATATCAAGCTAACAACTATCAAAAAAGAGCAGGAGTGGCAATTCTAATCTCAGATAAAATAGACTTTAAAACAAAATCTACCATAAAAGACAAAGAAGGACACTATATAATGATTAAGGGGATGATCCATCATGAAGACATAACCATAATAAATATCTATGCACCCAATGACAGGGCTCCAAAATACATAAAAAAAACTCTAACAGCACTGAAAAGAGAAATTGACAGTTCCACAATAATAGTAGGAGACTTCAACACACCACTCTCAGTAAAGGACAGAACAACTAAAAAGAAACTCAGCAAAGATACAGAAGACCTAAAGGACACAATCAGCCAACTGGACCTCATAGACATATATAGAACACTCCATCCAACCGCTGCAAAGTACACATTCTTTTCCAATGCACATGGAACGTTCTCCAGAATAGACCACATCTTAGGCCACAGAGCAATCCTCAACAAGATCCAAAATGCTGAGATAATTCACAGTATCTTCTCTGACCACAATGCCATCAAGGTAGAAATTAACACTAGAAAGAGCAAGGAAAAAAAATCAAACACATGGAAACTGAATAATAATCTGCTTACACATCAATGGGTAATAGAAGAAATCAGAGATGGAATTAAAAAATTCCTAGAATCAAATAAAAATGAAAACACATCATACCAAAACCTTTGGGACACAGCAAAGGCAGTCCTCAGAGGACAATTTATAGCAATAGATGCACATATCAAAAAAGAAGAAAGGGACAAAATCAAAACATTAACTACAGAACTCAAACAAATAGAAAGAGAACAACAAAAAAAGCCTACAACCACCGGAAGAAAGGAAATAGTAAAGATCAGAGCAGAAATCAATGAAATAGAGAACAGAAAAACAATAGAAAGAATCAACAAAACCAAAAGTTGGTTCTTTGAAAGAATCAACAAAATCGACAAACCACTGGCCAGACTGACAAAAGAAAAACAGCAGAGGGCACAAATAACCCAAATAAGAAATGAAATGGGGGACATTACAACAGACCCAACTGAAATAAAAAGGATTATAACAGAATATTATGAAAAACTATATTCCAACAAATTTGAAAACCTAGAGGAAATGGATAAATTTCTAGAAACATACGGCCTACCCAAACTACAACAAAGTGATATTGAAAATCTGAACAGACCCATAACAAGAGAAGAGATTGAAAAGGTAATAAAAAAACTCCCAACCAAAAAAAGCCCTGGCCCAGATGGCTTCACTGGAGAATTCTACAAAACATTTACAGAAGAGCTCGTACCAGTTCTACTCAAGTTATTTCAGAGCATAGAAGAGGAAGCAACACTTCCAAATTCATTCTATGAAGCCAGCATAACGCTGATACCAAAACCAGGCAAAGACATCACAAAAAAAGAAAATTACAGACCAATATCTCTCATGAATATAGATGCAAAAATTCTGAACAAAATTCTAGCCAATAGAATTCAGTATCATATCAAAAAAATAATACACCACGACCAAGTAGGATTCATACCAGGTATGCAAGGATGGTTTAACATTAGAAAATCCATCAACGTAATCCACCACATAAATAAAAGGAAAGAAAAAAATCACATGATTATCTCAATTGATGCAGAAAAGGCATTTGACAAAGTCCAACACCCATTCCTGATAAAAGCTCTCAATAAAATAGGTATACAAGGGAAATTTCTCAACATAATAAAGGGCATCTATGCAAAACCAACAGCCAACATCATTCTTAATGGAGAAAGGCTGAAAACATTCCCCCTGAAAACAGGAACAAGACAAGGATGCCCTTTATCACCACTCCTATTTAACATTGTGCTGGAAGTTCTAGCTAGAGCAGTAAGGCAAGAGAAAGAAATAAAGGGCATCCAAATTGGTAATGAAGAAGTTAAACTCTCCCTGTTTGCAGATGATATGATACTATACATAGAAAACCCTAAAGACTCCACGAGAAATTTACTGGAAGTAATAGAAAGATTCAGCAGAGTAGCAGGATACAAGATAAACATTCAAAAATCAGTTGGATTCCTATACACCGGTAAAGAGAATGATGAAAAGGAGATCAGGAAATCAATACCATTTTCAATAGCCCCTAAAAAGATAAAATACTTAGGAATAAATCTGACCAGGAATATAAAAGACCTATACAAAGAAAACTACAAAACACTGCTGCATGAAACCCAAAGGGATCTACATAAATGGAAAAACATACCATGCTCATGGATAGGCAGACTCAACATTGTGAAAATGGCAATTCTACCTAAAGCAATCTACAAATACAATGCAATTCCGATACAAATACCAACAACATTCTTCAAAGAGATGGAAAAACTAATTATTAACTTTATATGGAAAGGGAAGAAACCTCGAATAAGTAAAGCACTACTGAAGAAGAAGAATAAAGTTGGAGGACTCACACTACCTGACTTGAGAACCTACTATACAGCTACAGTACTCAAAACAGCCTGGTACTGGTACAACAACAGAGACATTGACCAATGGAACAGAATTGAGAACTCAGATGTAAATCCATCCACCTACGGTCACCTGATTTTTGACAAGGGCCCAAAATACATCAAATGGGGAAAAGACAGTCTTTTTAACAAATGGTGCTGGCAAAACTGGATATCCATTTGTAGAAAAATGAAACAGGACCCATACCTCACACCATATACAAAAACTACTTCAAAATGGATCAAAGACCTGAATATAAAGCCTCAAACTATAAAATTCATAGAAGAAAAAATAGGACCAACACTTCAGGCCTTAATACATGGCATTAACAGGATACAAACCATAAACATCAACACAAAAAACCCAACAGATAAACTAGATAATTGGGATCTTCTAAAAATCAAACATCTATGCTCTTCAAAAGATTTCACCAAAAGAGTTAAAAGAGAACCTACAGACTGGGAAAAAATTTTTGGACAGTACAAGTCAGACAAAGGTCTAATCTCCATAATCTACAAGAAAATCCAACACCTCTACAACAAAAAGACAACCAATCCTATCAAAAAATGGGCAAAGGAAATGAACAGACACTTCACCAAGGAAGACATTCAAATGGCCAACAGACACATGAGGAAATGCTCGCGATCACTAGCCATTAGAGAAATGCAAATTAAAACCACAATGAGATACCATCTCACCCCGGCATTACTGGCACGAATCAAAAACACTGGAAATAACAAATGTTGGAGGGGCTGCGGGGAGACGGGAACTCTTATACACTGCTGGTGGGAATGCAAAATGATACAGCCATTTTGGAAAATGATATGGCGTTTCCTCAGAAAGCTAGAAATAGACGTACCATTCGATCCAGCAATCCCACTCCTAGGAATATATCCTAGAGAAATAAGAGTCATCACTCGAATAGACATATGCACACCTATGTTCATGGCAGCATTATTCACAATAGCAAAACGATGGAAACAACCTCGATGTCCATCAACAGACGAATGGATACACAAACTATGGTACATACACACAATGGAGTACTATGCAACGAGAAAGAACAATGAATCGGTGAACCATCTCATAACATGGATGAAACTGGAGGACATCATGCTGAGTGAAATAAGTCAATCACAAAAGGACAAATATTGTATGAGACCTCTATTGTAAAAACCCATGAAAAAATTCACATGCAAAATGTAACAATCCTTGTTGGTTACCAGGGATGGGAGGGGGGGGGGGATACTAAATAGGTAATAGGTAAGTGGTAACTTGGGTGAGAGATGAGATAGTACATAGTACAGCGGAAACTAACACAACCTGCACAAGGAAAGGTCATGAAGGCCCTATAGACACATCCAAACCCCCCGAGGGACTGAGTTGTTGGACGGAGGGCTCTGGGGACCATGATCTCGGGGAACATCTAGCTCAATTGGCATGACACTACTTATAAAGATAATGCTCTACATTCTACCTTGGTGAGTAGTGTCTGGGGTCTTAAAAGCCTATGAGCGGCCATCTAAGATACTCCACTGATCTCATCCCTTCGGGAACAAGGGAGAATGAAGAGAACAGGATACAAGGAAAAGATTAGTCCGAAGGACTAATGGTCCACAGCTACCAAGGCCTCCACGGGACTGAGCCCAGTACAGCTGGATGGTGCCCGGCTACCACCAATGACTCCTTTGACCAGGATCACAACAGAGGGTTCTGGGCAGAGCTGGAGTAGGATGTAGAGCATAATTTTAACTCCCAAAAAAAAAAAAAAAAGAAGACCAGATATACTGGCCTAAAGAATACTAGAGAAACCTCGAGAGTGTGGCCCCCAGACACCCTTTCAGCTCAGAGGGGAAGTTACCTTCAAGGTTCGATGTTAAGCCTGGGAATGGACACCCCAGTAAAACTAAATGGGACTAACGATGTACAGGAGTCCGGTGACAAGGGCCAGAAGGCAGAGGGAGAGTAGGAAACTGATGATAAGGAACACAAATTGAATAAGGACACTGTCGATGTATTGTGAGATTGTTGACCACTGCTATAGGGCAACATTTGTAGTAACTATTAAATGGGAGGCTGTTTTGTCCTGTAAGCCTTCATCTTGGGCGAGAATGGCAGCACAATTGGAAGAGCATAGTCAATATCACTTAAATGTGTAAGTAAAAAGTTTTGAAATGGTGTTTAAATAAAATAAAAATAAATAAATAAACAAACAAAGGAGACTAAAGAGGTACAATAATCCACTGACAAGGTCCAGAAGACAGAAGGGGACAAGGAAGCCCCCTGGTGATAGGGAACACAAGGTGGAGTAAGGATATTCTTGATGTGCTGTGAGATTGTTAACCATTGTCATAGGGCAACATGTGTAGTAACTGTTAAATGAAAAACTATTTTGTTCTGTAAGCCTTCATCTTAAGTGAGAATAACAGCACAGTTGGAAGAGCGTAGTCAATGTCACTGAACTGTGAATGTAGAAAATTTTGAAACGGTGTATCTTTGGCCATCTGTAATTTTCATCAAAAAAAAAGGTTGAGAATTTAGAGGCTTAATACATTGTGGGGTTGTTAACCAATGTCAAAAAAAACAACATGTGTACTACTATTTCATGAGAAACTATTTGCTCTGTAAGCTTTCACCTGAAGTACAATAAAATATATATTAAAAAAAAAAAAAAAAAAAAAAAAGACTTCACCAAAAGAGTAAAAAGATAACCTACAGACTGGGAAAAAAAAATTGGCTACGAAAAATCCGATCAGCTTTTAATCTCGAAAATCTATAAGATACTGCAAAACCTCAACAGCAAAAAGACAAATAACCCAATTAAAAAATGGGCAAAGGATATGAACAGGGACTTCACCAAAGAAGATACTCAGGCAGCTAACAGACACATAAAGAAATGCTCACGATCATTAGCCATTAGAGAAATGCAGATCAAAACTACAATGAGATATCATCTCACCCCAACAAGGCTAGCCTTAATCCAAAAAACACAAAATAACAAATGCTGGAGAGGTTGTGGAGAGACCGGAACACTTATACACTGCTGGTGGAAATGGAAAATTGTACAACCACTATCTAAATCAATTTGGCACTTCCTTAAAAAGCTAGAAATAGAAGTACCACAGGATCCAGCTCTCCCGCTCCTTGGAATGTATCCTAGAGAAACAAGAGCCATCACACGAATAGATACATGCACACCCATGTTCATCGAAGCACTGTTCACAATAGCAAAAAGATGGAAGCAACCTAGGTGCCCATCAATGGATGAATGGATAAACAAACCATGGTATATCCACACAATGGAATATTATGCAATAATAAAGAACAATGATGAAGCTGTGAAACATGGTATAGCATGGTGGAAGCTGGAACTTATTATGCCGACTGAATTTAGTCAGTCACAGAAGGACAAATACTGTATAAGACCACTATTATAAGAACTCAAGAAAATGTTTAAACACAGAAGAAAACATTCTTTGGTGGTTACGGGGGTGGGGAGGGAGGGTGAGGGTTATTCACTGACTAGATAGTAGATAAGAATCATCCTGGGTGAAGGGAAGGACAGCACACTCTGCAGGGGAAGCCAGCACAACTGTACTAAACCAAAGCTAAGAAGTTTTCTCAGTACAACCTAATACTTTGAGAAACAGAGTAGCAGGGATGGGGGGGTCTGGGAACCATGCTTTCAGGGGACATCTAGGTCAATTGGCATAACAAACCTTATTAAGAAAATGTTCTGCATCCTACTTTGGTGAGTGGCGTCTAGGCTCTTAAAATCTTGCAAGCGGCCATCTAAGATGCATCAATTGGTCCCAACCACTTGGCGTAAAGGAGAACGAAGAACACCAAAGACTCAAGGAAAGTAGTAGCCCAAGAGACAGAATGGGCCACGTAAACCAGAGATTTCATCAGCCTGAGGCCAGAAGAACTAGATGGCGCCTGGCTACCACCAGTGAACGTCCTGACAGGAAACACAACAGAGGGTCCCTAATGGAGCAGTAGAATGATGGGATGCAGAACTCATATTCTAGTAAGAAGCCCAGACTTAATGGTCTGACTGAGACTGGAGGCACCCTGGAAAGTATGGCCCCTGGACTCTCTATCAGCCCAGAACTAAAACAATTTCCAAGGCGAACTCTTCAGACAGGGATTGGACTGGACTGTGGGACATAAAGTGATACTTGTGAAGAATGTGCCTCTTAGTCAAGTAGATACAAGAGATCAAGGGGGCAGCTTCTGTGCAGAGGTGAGATGGGAAGGCAGAGAGAGTTAGGAGCTGGTTGAATGTTCATGAGGAATTAGGGGCAGAGGGAAGGAGTGTGCTGTCACAGAGCGGCATGAGTGGTTGGATTCTCATAACAATGTATGAAAAAAAAGTTCTGTATGTGAGACTAAAGAAAAGAAAGTATTAGCCCAAGAGACAGAAAGGGCCACATAAACCAGAGACTGCATCAGCCTAAGAGCAGAAAAACTAGAGGGTGCCCAACTACCACCAATGACCACCCTGACAGAGAACACAACAGAGAGTCCCTGATGGAGCAGGAGAAAGTGGGGTGCAGAACTCAAATTCTAGTAAAAAGACCAGACTTAATGGTCTGACTGAGACTGGAAGAACCCTAAAAAGCATGGCCCCTGGACTCTCTGTCAACCCAGAACTGAAACCATTCCAGAGACCAACTCTTCAGACAAAGATTAGACTGGACTGTGGGACATGAAATGATACTTGTGAAGAGTGTGCTTCTTAGCTCAAGTAGATACATGAGACTAAATGGGCAGCTCCCGTCTGGAGGTGAGATAAGAAGGCATTGAGGATCAGGAACTGGTTGAATGGAAATCAGGGGTGGGAAGGAGGAGTGTGCTGTCACAGTATAGGGAGAGCAATTAGGGTCACATAACAATGTATGCATAAATTTTTGTATGACAGACTAACTTGAATAGTAAACTTTCACTTAAAGTACAACAATAAAATAAAATAAAAAATAAAGAATTATACCTAAAAAAAAGAAAAGAAAAGAAAATATGCTTGCTGGATCTAGTGAGGAGAGAAATTCCTCTGAAGTCTCCATTTTAATGGGTTTACGTATACGCCAAGGGGTAAATGAACCCCTGAATAAGAGGAACCTGAGGTATCTGTGGATAGTGGCTAGAATACTGGTTTTGATTGGCCAGGAGGTATTTAGAGGGCAAGCACAGGGATAGGTGGCTCACAGCAGAGGAGGCCCTCTCCCAGCCACCTTCTGTGGCCCCAGGAATTCCACCAACCCTGCCCCCAACAACAGAGGCTTCCTGCAGCCACATCTGTCTCTGACCCACAGGGTAGTGAGTTAAATTCACGGAATCTCGGCCATGACTTTAGAATGTATTCTCCATCACCCTAACTAGAATGGCCCCAGTATATTTCTGTCTCCTGAGCCTCTAATCCAGCAATCAGAGTCTGTCGTATGCTTTGTCATCACATGGGTTTACTCTCTACAACTTACTTCAGCCTTTTCATGATCAAATATTGCCCTTGGTACAATCAAGGATTTGATGTGAAAGCTGGACAATGAAAAAGGAAGACCAAAAAAGAACTGATGCGTATGAATTGTGGTGTTGGTGAAGAATATTAACTATATCATGGACTGCCCAAAGAACAAACAAATCTGTCTTGGAGGAAGTACAGCCAGTATGATCCTCAAAAGCAAGGATGGTAAAACTTTGTCTTACTTACTTCGGACAAGTTATCAGGAGAAACCAATCGCTGGAGAAAGACATGTTTGGTAAAGTAGAGGGGGTCAACGAAAAAGAAGGAGACCCTCAACGAATTGGATTGACACAGTGGCTGCAACAATCGGTTTAAACATAGCAACAATCGTGAAGATGGCGCAGGACTGGGCAACGTTTAGTTCTATGAGTCGGAGCGGACTCAGCGGCACCTAACAATAACAACAATCAAAGATAGAGTAGAATTGTGTCAGACCGGAGGAAATGGGGACAGGCCTGGGAAAGAAGGGGGTTGTAGCAGAAAATCTGGAGATTCTCAGGTTTGGTGGTTTGGGACTTGGGTGCTGTAAGGGACAGGGTAAATATTTCAGTGATGAAAGAGCCAGTGAATAGGAAAGAAAGGCAGAGAATGGGGGATATTCTCTGAGGCGTCCAGCTCCAACAGTAAAACGATCATTTAGCAGGGTTAGAGGGAGGGCACCCGAGATCAGCCCAGGAAATGTGGTCATGCAATAAACAGTCCCCCTAATTAAACCCCTGCTCTTTCTCCTTTGCAGTTCCTGTCCTCCCAACCCCTCCCATTTAGTACCTACCTACACTGGTGTGATGAAAAGAGTTCACTCGAGTCCATCGTAGACCTGGAATGAAGCTGCCTCTTTATTTGCCTGTAGTCTCTGAAGGTGTCCTTAAACCACCCGTGGAGCAAAAGAGAGATAGCATCGCCCCCTAGTGGCGCAAGCTGACCACCGCGGTATTCTGGAAGTTTTCCCGGTCTGCCACGGCAGGGGCTTGCAGTTGGAGCAAAATGATTTCCTCAGAACCTCTAACTGTTAAATGGCTTGTGTTTTGTCAGAGTGGTGAGATCTCTAAACAGCATCACCCCGTTCCCTCTAACCTCCCAGCCAATTCCCTGTACAGATGATCTAGGCCTGTCTGTAATGTCTGTTTGGGAGACAGGCTGCTCCAAAAAAAAAATTAATGGTTTAGCAGGTCGGCAGATCAGGACTGGGGAGGAAAAGAGAGTTCTGATGTCTTCGTTTCCATTTTGGTCCATTCTGCGAACTTAAAATAGACTGATTTTCATTCATCTTAAATCAAAACAAACAAAAACCCTCCTAAATCAGCTAAACACCATCACATATTCATCCCTAAGGAACGATAAATCACCTTTTAGGCAAAAGAATGAAAAGTCCAGAGAATCATAGCCAAGCCTAGGGCATATGGAAGACGCAGCAGATGCATTTTGTTGACTGGGTGGAGCAAACTGTAAAGCACTGGCTGCTAACCAAAATGGCCATTGCAACCCACCCAGACGTGCCTCAAAAGAAAGGCCTGGTGATCTTCTTCCAAAAGGTCACAGATATGAAAACCCTATAGAGCACAATTCTACTCTGAAATACTTGGGGTCAGCATGAGTAACAGTAAACTTGATGGCAACTTGATGGTTGTTGTTGTTGTTGGGTGTCATCACATCAATTCCGACTCATAGCAATCCCTTGGGACAGAATAGAACTGCCTCATAGGGTTTTCTTGGCTGTAATATTTATGGAAGCTGATCTCCAGGTCTTTCTCCCTTGGAGCCACTAGGTGGGTTCAAATCACCAGTTAGCAGGCCAATGCTTACCTATTGTGCCACCAGGGCTCCATTTGTGGGTAAATGTCTGGGCCTGGAGCCCAAATACCAGGATAAGAGAGCATCAAGCCTCTGGTGCCCAGGTCAGTGCTCTCATCACTGGGCTGCACTACCTCTTTTCCCTGGAGCCCTAGACAAACACATGGTTGTCCTTCTGGCTGCTTCTCTGGGACTGTCCAAGGCTTTGTCGCCACATAGAGGTCACCCCCCCCCCCCCACTCTCATCTCCTCTGTCCCTGGAGGGAAGAGGAAGGAGGGCAACAGAGGGTGGTCAGAGCATGGCTGAAGCAGCCCCTGCATCAGAGCGCAGAGCCTAGAGTCACAACCCATCCTGGCCAACACAGAAGCAGGAAGAGCGATGCAAAAGGAAACAAGGAGCCAGCCTGTTTCCATAGACACGAATTTCGGTTGCATTTTATGATAGTTGTGCCAAGCTGCCTGGAAAGGCATTGTTTGGATGCCTGGGGACCCGCTCAGAAAGAAAATGAAGTAAGAAGAGATTTAAAAAAAAAAAATCCAAGTGGTTTCCCTCCCAGTTTCAGGCCAAGCACCCCTACCCTCTGGCCCTCTGGGGACACTCGTATTTGTCTCCCTGGAGCCCCTGGGTTGTAGTGAGCCAAGCTGCTTTTGGTCAGATCTGCAACTGATCATGAGGATGGTGCAGGACCAGGCAGCATTTCATTCTGTGGTACCTGGGGTCGTCATGAGACATGGGCCGACTTGACAGCAGCTAACAACAAGAAGAATATTCCTCCTTTTGGAGGATTTAGAAATCCCATCTCTGCTTTCTCAACACTCCTCTATCCTTGGAAGCTCTCACAGTTAAAGTAAAATGGGATTTGTTCCCAGGATGCCACTCTATAATTTGCGGATGTGACTAACATGGCTCACTGGGTCTCCAGGGGGCACATCTGAAGCCCTGTGACTGTGGAAATGGCAAAAGGTTTAGAAGTCCTGCCTCTGGGCTCCCTCACCCATCCTGCTATGTGTCCAGAGTTCCCTCATGCCTGG
This sequence comes from Dugong dugon, assembly GCA_030035585.1. Classification (NCBI taxonomy): domain Eukaryota; kingdom Metazoa; phylum Chordata; class Mammalia; order Sirenia; family Dugongidae; genus Dugong; species Dugong dugon. The sequence goes on from CM057462.1 coordinate 164,057,976, forward strand.
GAGAGTCTAATCTGTCTCTGACCTATGTTGATGGTGGTCTGTAGAAAAGGGGCTGGTGCCTGGAAAAAAAAAGCTCACCTTGGCAAGTTACATCAGAAGCACAAAAGTCGGGAATCCTCAGCTTCTGGAGAGTCTGCAGGACCTGAGGAAGTGCAGAGCCCTGAGGTACCAAGACTTGGGAGTATTACCCTTGAGGTAATACTTCAAACTGAGCTTTTTCAGTTCTTTGTAACCTCACAGGTGTCAGCAAGCCAAGGCTCAAGTTTCAGGGGCCAGATGGCTGGACCATTCTCATGGACGAGGCTCAGGATGAGGCCAACAGGAAGGCAACATACTACCTCAAAAGTCTGGCCTGTAACACCTTGGCAGGGTACGTCTGCTTAGGAAGCCTCCAGGTCAAGGAGGCAGCAATTCCATCGCCGCATTTAGGGGAAAAGCAAATGTCTACAGGGCCAGAGACTGAAAGTCGACAGCTTTGTGGTCAGCTGTCTTGGTTCCCACATGTAGCGCCGACTCAGAACTGATTCCCATGTCTGAAATCCCAAGGAGCCAGAACCACCATCTCCACTTCTTTGTCCCTTCTTCCCTGCAGCTTTTCCCTCCGGGAACAACGTGGGCTCCTCACCCTGTATCTGCCTGTATCTGAGAAAGGTCACCTTCATTAACCCGGAGGTACCCTGTCTTACCCTTTTCAGGGACCCTCAGTGGACATTCCCAGGTGTCTTTCTGTCCCATAACAGGAAGAAGAAGAAATAGAAAGAGAGAAATATAGCTAGCTAGATAGATAGATAGACAGATAGACAGACAGATAGATAGACCAGTTACCAGTTGCTGTGGAGTAAATTCAAACTTACAGCAACCCCATGTGCTACAGAATAGAACTGTGTAGGGTTTTCAATGACTGATTTTTTTGGAAGTAGATTGCCAGGTCTTTCTTCCAAGTTGCCTCTGGGTGGACTCAAACCTCCAACCTTTCAGTTAGCAGCCAAATGCATTAACTGTTTGCACCACTCAAGGGCTCCAGAGATACAGATATATCATCTCTGGCATGGGCCATCCCTGGTAGACCCTGCCTTTAGGTGCAGCCTGAGCAACACTAGGCCTTCAATCCCAGGCCCCTAAAGGTCACAGTCAAAATTATTCTTAGAACCCAGTCACTGCTGGGACTTCTCTTATAGCTACTGTATGGCCGAAAGAGGCTCCAATCCCCATACCTCTAGGCGGCCCCTCATGAGGACTGCCACCGGGGCTCTGCGAGGAGAAAGCTCACCCTAGTCTTCTGTGGGAAGCTCAGGCTGGGGCTGGGGAGGCCTTCCCTTACTCCCAGATTCAAACCATCCATTCCCCAAACACTCATTTCCCTTTCTCACTTCTACATCTTCATCTCCTGCCATCTCATCTAACTGGAGTGCCCTTCCTCTTCCTATTCATCATTCATTCATTCATTCAACAAAAACCCATTGCATTCTTTCATTTTCCCAAGATAGACATGAGTAAGATATCTCCACACTCAGAAATCTCAGAGACTAGTGAAGAAGACAGACATGTAATGAATGATTAAAAAACAGCCTAAATAGGGTCAGGGAAGGATTCCTGGAGAAGGTAAATCCCACACTGAGACTTGAGAGTTGAGAGTAGGAGGATTCAAAGTAGAGGGGACTACATGGGCAAAGGCATGGAGCAAGAAGCAGAATGGTGTGGGTAGGGAATGCAAGTAGATCATAGATGCTGGAAGGTCAAGTGCAAGGCCATGAGTGGCAAGAGATGAGCTGGAGTAATAGCCAGGCATCAGACAACAGAGGGTCTCACATGGCATGTTAAAGACCCCAGGCTTCATCCAGAAGTGGCCCCTGAGCCTCATTTCATGGAGCTCCAGGGCTACACCATGGTGCCTCAGGCACAGGATTAGAGGCCCGCTACCCTCAACCTGAGTGGCTTATTTTATACACTCAACTCAGGAGTAAGGTTTAATTTAAAATGAACCATATTTCTGTAGGTGATGGTGAGCCACAAAAAGAAAAAAAACAAACCCATTGCCATCAAGTCGATTCCGACACATGGCAACCCCGTGTGTCAGAGTAAAACTGTTCCATAGGGTTTTCTTGGCTGTAATCTTTATTGAAGCAGACTGAGAAGGCCTTTCTTTCATGGAGCCACTGGGTGGGTTCAAACTACCAACCTTTAGGTTAGCAGCCAATCACAAGCTGCTTTTGCCACCCAGGGGCTCCTAAGGGCTTTAAGTGTCGGAAAGACATGGTCAAGTTAGTGTTTCAGAAAGACCGCTCTGGCTTCCTGGCCTCATTCCCAACCATTCTTTGGGGCAGTTTATTGCTTAAGAAAAGCTCTGACTATAATCAATGAAATTACAGCAAAAATAAAAGCTGTGTCAGTACATCTGTGATAATTGTTGCTTGCTATACTTATTCTAGCCAAACCAGTTGCCATCGAGTCAATTCTAAACCATGGCAACCCCATGTGTGTCAGTGGAAAACTGTGCTCCACAGGATTTTCAATGGTTGATTTTTAGGAAGTAGATCACCAGGCCTTTCTTCTGAGGCACCTCTGAGTGATCTCAAACCTCCAACTTTTTCAGTGAGCAACCAAGCATAGTTAATCATTTGCACCACCCAGGGGCTCCTTATTCCATCCAGAGGGAAAAAAATGAAGTGAGGATCCTCTATTCCCACTTGGACTTCAGGCACAGTCATCTCAGCCAGTTTACTGTGTTGAGGATGCCATCTAGTGGTGTAAATTCATAATGACTGCAAAAAGAACCAAGCTTGCTTCTGAATAACCGTTAATATCACATTCTGTTATCTTATTTAACCCTCAAAACAACTCAGAAATATGTGTCTCATTGTGTTACATGTCACAGGCCAGGAATCTGAGGGATGGACAGGAAGCAATATATGTCTTATGTCCTCTATGGACCAGGAACCCTATTAGATGGTTTACTTGAGATGGGCATTATCCCCACTTCAAAGATGAAGAATCTGAAGCCCTTGGTAATTCAGAAACAAACTAGATTAAACCATAGTAACTGAGGTTTTCCTGCTGCCAGAGCCACGTTCTTCCCAATAAATCTGGTCAGATTCAAACTCTTTACATGAGTCAAAAAGAAAATAAGTGGTAAAGGATGAGGAAAAGGGCAAGCTTTTAGGAATACAGAGTAACTGACCTAACGACAGCTATTTTCTTTGTTATGAATGGCAACCAAAGCACAGTTGTAGATTAGACATAAGGATAATTATTGGAAAGATAATTACAGTCAGAATATACAAGTCATAGGGATTTGGGAGCCTGAAGATAATCTGATGCCTAATGAGGCACATTCTAAAGAGTGGCTGCTTTTTGTACAACAGAGAGTGTCTCTTAGAGTAGAAAATATCTGGGAATTGTAGTTTGAGAGTCAAGATTTAGGCTTTGGTAGTGGCCATTCACTCTACACCACCAGTGATCAAGTTTCTCGTACAACTGGAGGTGTAAATTACCACGAACTTAGTGGCTTAAAACAACACACGTTTATTATCTTACAATTCTGGAGGTCAGAGGTCTGAAACGGGTCTCACTGAGCTAAAATCAAAGTGTTCGCAGGGCTACATTCCTTTCTAGAGGCCGTGGGGGAGAAACCATTTTCTTGCCTTTTCCAGTTTCCTTGGCTCATAGCTCCTTTCCATGTGCACAGCCAGCGATGGCTGATTGAGTCCTTCTCATGCTGCCATCTCTCTGGTTCTCCTTCTTCCCCATTTAAAAACCCTTGTGATTACATTGAACCCACCCAGATAATCCAGGATAATCTCTCCATCTCAAGGTCAGGCGATTAGCAGCCTAAATTCCAACTGCAGCCTTAATTCCTCTTTGCCAGGTAGTGAAGCATATTCAAAGGTTCCAGGGATTAGGACATGGACGTCATTGTGGGACCATTATTCTGCCTACCACATACACTGAGATAAGAAGAGATCAAGTACCTATAACAGGGTCATCCCAGACAGTAGAAATCACAGCGCTGCTTCTGAGGTAGAAGTTCCAGGCCCAAGAGAGAGTAATGACTTAGCCTTAGAGATATACAAAACAAACAAACAATTTCAAAAAGGAAAGAAGAAAGCTCCCTCCCCATAAAAGGGTAGAAAATATGCCTGAAAAGAGGAAAGAATCATAGCATTCTTGTTCTCTTTCTCCGTTCACACATGATATCTGAATATAAGTACAAATCGAACATCCAGAACCATAAACAGGCAAAACAGAGACACCTGCAAGAAGCAAAAGGACACTGATGATCCCCAGGTTTGGTTTTCTGATTTGCAAATCAGAAGGGGCCCTTGAAAATGGTGATGAAATCAAAGCACCAAGATGATGCAAAAAAAATTTTACAGAACTCCTTTACTATTTAAGGAAAAAAACCAAACCCGTTGCCATCAAGTCAATTCCAACTCATAGCGACCCAATAGGACAGAGTAGAACTGCCCCATAGGGTTTTCAAGAAGCAGCTGGTGGATTCAAATGCCGATCTTTTGGTTAGCAGACAAGCTCTTACCCACTGTGCCACCAGAGCTCTGTCAGTAGGGGGGGAAAAGCAATAAAAACTAGGAGGAGAAGAGGTAGTACTCATATTGCTCTGACAATTCATAGTTTTTCAAGGACCCAGGCTTAAATGCTGAACTGAAACAGAATTGGCACTTACAAAATGTTTTTCATAACTGGTTTCATGATTTTAAAGAAATGTAGAGGTCTTCTTAAGCAAGGCGTAACACCAAGAAACCGTAAATTTAAAAATGATAGATTTGATTAAGTAAAAATATAAATCATCAGTACAGCAAAACATACTAAAAGCAAAGTTACAAGACAAGTGATATTTTGGGAAAAAAATACAACATATATAACAGAAGACTAATAGCCATAGGTAATAAAAAGACTTTATAAATCAACAAGAAAAAGGCAAATAATGTTCCCCCCTCCCCAGTGGACAATGGATATGAATAGTCAGTTCAGAGAGTTGTTGTTGTTGTGTGCTACTGAGTTGATTCCAACTGATAAATGGCCCTATAGGACAGAGTAGAAGTGCCCCGTATGGCTTGCTGTAATCTTTACAGAAGCAGATCGCCAGGTCTTTTCTTTGACAGAGCCAGTGGTGGGTTTGAACTGCTGACCTTCTGGTTAGCAGCAGAGCACTTAACCACTGTACCACCAGGGCTCCTTATTGCACCACCAAAAAACAAAACAAAACCGGTTATCGAGGCAATTCTGACACATAAGCACATGATGAGTCGCTCCACCTCTATGATAATCAGAAAAATGCAAACGAAAATAACAAGGTATTTTCTTCCCATGTCATTGTCAAAAAAATGTAAAGACACTGACCACTATGACAGGGATCACAACAGAGAGTCCCTGACAGAGCAGGAGGAAAATGTAGAACAAAATTCAAATTCACCAAAAAAGACCATACTTACTGGTCTGACAGAGACTGGAGGAACCCCATAACTATGGCCCCTGGACACTCTGCTAAGAACTGAAACCACTCCTGAAGGCCACTTTTCAGGCATAGATTAGACAGGCCTATAAAACAAACAATAACACATGTGAGGAACGTGCTTCTCAGTTCAATCAAATATATGAGACCAAATGGGGAACTCCTGCCCAAAAGCAAGACTAGAAGGCAGGAAGAGACAGGAACTGGACAAATGGACACAGGGAAACTGGGTTGGAAAGGGGGAGAGTGTTGTCACATTGTGGGGATTGCAACCAATGTCACAAAACAACATGTGTGTAAATTTTTGAATGAGAAACTCACTTGAGCTGTAAACTTTCACCTAAAGCACAATAAATTTTTCTAAAATGTAAATATAGTGTGATGGTGAATGTTATGTATCAATTTGGCTAGACTATGATTCTTAGTGGTTTGGCAGACACTATGTAATTTATCTTCCATTTTGTGATCTTATGTGAGCAGCAAATCAGTGAAAGGGGAGTTTCCTTAGGGGTGCAGTCTGCCTTCAGTATATAAATGGGTATTTGGGCAAAGTTCTCCTTCTTTCTTGACCCTGCACTCTTCTCCCCACCTGACCTCCAGTTCTTGGGACATAAGTCTGCAGAAGTCTCTGACCTGCTGCCTGACCTGCCGGTTTTGGGTTCATCAGACCCTGCAACCACGTGAGCCAACAGAGGTCTTCAGCCTGTCTCCTAACCCACAGATTTGGGACTTGCCAGCCCCCACAATTCCATGAGCCATTTCTTTGATGTAAATTTATCTGTATAAATATATGTATGTATACACATACATATACACACACACACACACACTTCACTGGCTTTGCTCCTCTACAGAACCCAGACGAAGACAGATGGGAATAGCCAGTGATGGCAGGAATATACAGTGAAATGCCCTCTCAAAAGCTATGTTGAGGGTGTAGACAGGTGCAGCCTCTTTGGAGAAAAGTTGGGAATATCTACCAATTTTTTAATTTTTACCTATCTTTTAAGCAATCAATTCTACATCTAAGAATATATCCTCCAGAAATATTCCTATATATGCTCAAAAATATCTACATAAGATGTTTTTTATAAAAATTTTTGCAACAGCAAAAAAATTGGAAGCAACATAAATGTGCTTCACTAGAGAACTGACTAAACAAATCACAGGATGTCCTTAGTATGGAACACTCTCAGCCCTAAAGGATGAGGTCCATGTACATGTACTGCAAAGAGAACCAAGATATATTAAGTAAAAAATGCAAGCCACACATTGATATGCAATGCATTGCATATATACATAGGAACAGGGTCTGGAAGAATACCCACCAAACTGTTAAACATGGTGTGATGGTTAACATTGTGTGTCAGCTTGGCTGGGCCATGATTCTCAATGTTGATATGTGATCATTCCCATGATTGCATCTGCTGTGAGTAGCCAGTTGAAAGGGAGTTTCCTTGGGGGTGTGGCCTGCATCCAAATATAAGCAGACGTTCTGGTGTTTTGCTTGCTCTGGATCCTGTGGCTGCCTCCTGTTCATCTGAACTCCAGTTCTTGGGACTTGAGCTATCAGCTTATCTGTTGATCCTGGGATTTGTCGATCATCACAGCCTGTGAGTGGAGCCCTGCTCTCCAACCTGTCAATCTTGGGTTCACCAGCCCCTGAAGCTACGTGAATCAGGAGAAGCCTTGTGGTCTTCCCTGCCAATCTTGAGATTCATCGATATTCGCAGTCTGTGAGCAAGAGTCCTACTTTCTGACCTGCCAGTCTTGGGTTCACCAGCCCCTGCGGCTGGGAGAATCCGGAGAAGCCTCTATCCTAATCCACGGACTTGGGATGTTCCAGCCTCTACAATCATGTGAGCTGTTTCTTTGATATAAATCTCTCTATATATATATATATATTTATACGCTTTAGTGGTTTTGCTTCTCTAGAGAACCCAGCCTAAGACACATGGTTACATGATGTATGGGATGGAAAGAAGGGCTTTAAGGAGAGATTATTACTTTTTACCCTACATGCTCCTTCATTGTTTGACTTTTTTTCCAATGTGCAAGTATTCATGCCACACATTTATAATTTAAAATACATATATGGTTGCATGCAAAGTGAACTGATCTATTTAGAAAATGTTTGCCACTATCTTGGTTCTTTGAGAAAAAAAAAAAGGTTTTCTTTTAAACCACTACAAATGTTGACTGATTAGCACAAAGTACAGAGATCTCAGATGTTCTGAAGGGTGAGCCCTGAAGAACTGAAACTCATAATTAAAGGAGACCTCATGGGCAGTCCAGAGCAAACATGGGCTTTGGAGTCGGCAGATTCGGTTCCAGTCCTGGCCCTGCCCCTTTCTTTCTGTGACTGTGAGAAAATTATTTAACTTCACTGAGTCTTGATAGAATGGAGATAAAGATGCCTACCCCTTAGACTTGATGCACAGTCATGTGTGTACAAAAATTGTTCCTATGCTTCTGATTTATGATATTAGATATGTGTAAAAAAAAAAAAACAGTTGCCATCAAGTTGATTCTGATTCACGGCGACCCCATGTGTGTCAGAGTAGAACTGTGCTCCATAGGGTTTTCAATGGCTGATTTTTCAGAAGTAGATCACCAGGACTTTCTTCCAAGATGCATCTGGGTAGACCCAAGCCCCCAACCTTTTGGTCAGCAGTGGATCGCATTAACTGTTTGCACCACCTAGACTAATATGGTAGCTGGGAGACTGCACGGAACTCTTCACAAGTGATTTGGATTTTGCATCTTTTTCTAGGTAGACCCAAAGAAATGTTTCTTGGACCCTCTATGGGTGGCAGAGTGTCAGGAAGTGCAGTGAGGCATGGGGGAGGGCTGTGTAATACAAATGTTCTGGGCATCAGGGTCAGGATGGACAATTCCTGTGGCTAGGGGTATCTCAAGCAGCAGTTCTAAAATTTTAATGTGCATGAAAAGCACCTGGAAGGCTTGTTAAAACAGCTTTCTGAGTTGCATCTTCAGTTTCTGATTCAGTAGGTCTGGGGTGGAACTTGAGAGTTTGCATGTGATGCTGATGCTGCTGGGCTTGAGGACAACACCTTGAGACCCACTGCCTGAGAGCATCACTAACTGCTCCCACCCTCGCAAAGCAGACTGTAGCAGCCTGTCTCTCCCTGCCTCTCCTCTGGGATGCTCTCTGATGCTCCTCTGCACCTCCCAGTTACCCACAACACTAGGATGCTTTCTGGTCTCTCCCCTGGCCAGTGGCCAGTTTCTGCAGCCTGTGTTCCTCTCTGCAAGGTGACAGAGCAACTGAGGACAAGCCACGGCCTCTAGCCTGGGTCCTGCTTGCTCTGTGTGCTTAGCACAAGGACAGGAAGTGTGTTGCCCTTCTGCCTAACCAGATTGGGAAAGATTAGTTTGTTAGCAGGAGAAGCCCGGGCCAAGGGGTCGTGCTCTATAGAACTGGCACAATCTGCTCTCATGCATGAGCTGCTCTGTTCAATAGAGAGCCTTGCCTTGCCCTGACAACCCGTCTGTGCTGGAAATCCTCTTGTGAGTCAAAGTTCACCCCACCCCCCTCCAGCCCACCTCTTGCCCCTCAGGGCATGGGAGCCCTTGAACCTAAGCCAAATGGCTGTGATGAAGAAGAATCTCTGGCTCACAAACAGATTGGCCAGAGACGAAGGACAGGGAGGGACAGGTGGCACAAACAAGAAAAGGCAAGTATTGATCTGTATGCTGATGAAGCAAAGAACCCTTCATCTCTCTCCAATGGTATCCAAACCTTCTCCCTAATAATGGTAATATTAAAAAAAAAAAAACAAAAAACAGTTTCCATTAAGTTGATTCCAACGCATGGTGACCCCATATGTGTCAGAGTAGATACACTAGGGTTTTTAATGGCTGTGATCTTTCAGAAATAGGTAACTAGGCCTTTCTTCTGAGGCATGACTGTATGGATTCGAGCTGCCAACCTTTTCATTAGTAGTTTGCACCACCCAGGGACAGGCCAATAACAGTAATAAATAAAAATAGTAATAAAAATAAAAATTAAAAAAAATCTCATTGCCAAGAAGGAGTCAATCCCACAAAACGTCAGCAGTTCAAATCCACCAGGCACTCCTTGGAAACCCTACGGGGCAGTTCTCCTCTGTCCTATAGGGTCACTATGAGTCGGGATGAATAATAGTAATAGCAGCTACTATTTATCAAGCACTTACTATGTGCCAAGGACTGAACTCAGTATGACACACATTGTTTTATTTAATCACCACAACTCTTTGAGGTAGCCATTGTTTCCCATTTTTCACAAAGAAAACTGAGGCTGACACAAGGAAAGTCGCTTACCCAAGGTCAGGCTGCTGCCTAATGGTGAAGCTGGGATAATCTTGCCCCAAAGCCTGGCACTGACCACTGCCCTTATTTGCTACAAGGAGGAAACTCCCAGCACTAAGGCCAGAATTCGGTGAGATAGGGTGGACGAGATTCCCCACAGTCCCTCCTCTCTTTGAGCAAAGGGTCTCTTTTGGGGTCTCTTTGCATATTCCATGTGCTGGGCATCACATCCAGAGCAAAGACCATGCCTTGTCCTTTTTTATGACCCCAGGCACACAGTAGCCCCTTAGCAAAAGTCTGTGGTAGAAAAGAAGGGCAAAGTTGCAGGTTGGATGCTGAAGTACTTTGTTTCTTGCTGTTGTCAGGGTTTCAAAGGCTTGCAGGTGAATAAACCATACAAGAATAAACAGTCAAGAGACAAAAATTACAATTTCCCAACATGTTGCATCCTTGCCCACACTGCTTCAGCCCCTCTGGCCTCCTTCCTGTCTAGAGCCTTCACCTTGTCTGGTGTCTCCCTGGGTTTCTCTTCCCTCCATGCCCTCATAGCTCCATCCCTTACCTTCTTTAAAGTCCTTGCTCAGATCTCACCTTCTCACTGACGCCTACCTGAGCACCACCTCCCCTTCATTAGCTCTCCCAATCTCCCTTATCCTGTCATACTATTTTTTTTTTCAGTAGCACTTATTTATCACATTCTAAGGAGCCCTTGGAAACCCTGGTGGCGTGGTGGTTAAGCGTTCAGCAGCTAACCAAAAGTTTGGCCATTCAAATCCACCAGCCACTCCTTGGAAACCCTGTGGGGCAGTTCTACTCTGTTCTATAGGGTTGCTATGAGTCAGAATCAACTCAACAGCAATGGGTTTTTTTAACGTACTATGGAGAGGAGTCCTGGTGGTGAAGTAGTTAAGTGCTTGGCTGCTAACTGAAAGGTTGGTGATTCAAACCCACCAGCCATTCTGTGGGAGGAAGAAGTGGCAATCTGCTTCTGTAAAGATTAACAGCCTTGGAAATCCTATGGGGCAGTTCCACCCTGTCCTATAGGGTCACTATGAGTTGGAATCCACTCAATGGCAATAGGTTTTTTGTCTTGTTTTTGTTTTGGGGGAGGGGGTAAAATACTATATGGAGTCCCTGGGCAGTACAAATGGTTAAAACACTGAACTGTTAACCAAAATGTTGAAGGTTCAGATCCACCCAGAGGCACCTTGGAAGAAAGGCCCAGCAATCTACTTCTGAAAAATCAGCCATTGAAAATCCTATAGAACACATTTCTACTCTGACACACATGGAGTCTCTATGAGTAAGAATCAACTTGATGACAACTGGTTTTTTTATCATACTCTGCATAATTCACTGATTCTTTGGGTTTAATGCTTTTCTCTGCCTCCCCCACTAGGATGTACACTCTGCTAGGGCAGAGATCTTTGTTTTTCTCATTGATGTTGTCCCAAAAACCTCAGAGTGGGGACTCAACAAAATATGTTGAATGAATCTCCAAACCCTGCCATTAAGCCAGAGCTGGGCCTGAGATAATCAAGGAGGTGACCCCATTCACCCACAGCCCCCATCCCATGTTTCTCAGAGACTCATTCCCTGTCACATGTCCCAACAGCTGAAAGAGAGATTCTTAGTCTCTCAATCCCAATCACCTAAGGGACTCCCCAAGGACAATCTCCTAGGCCCTGTAAATCTGATGCTGTTCTTAAGCGAGGGTTCACCTGGTTCTCTCTAAAGAGCCTTGCTGTTTAAATAAGCTTATGCCCATACCTGGAGGTGCAAGAGCCATGGAAAGCACATGGGCCTCAGAGCTGTGCTACCAACTCAGGGTGTTATTTCACCTCTCTGAGCCTTGGTTCCTCATCTGTAAAGTGAGGAAGCTGAAGTCAATGATCTGCAGTGTTTTCCAGTTCTGACATTTTCCCTGTGGGAAGCGGGGAGTGTGTGACCTTGGTCAAGGCACAATCAGAAACAAACCAACCTGTGACCCTGAGGCACAGGACATAGCCCTACTCACAGAGGAGGAGGTCATAGCAAATATAACCAACAAGTGAACAGGGATTCACAGTGTCACATAGGTTAGACCAGTAGCCACCATTGGTATAAAAAGTTCTTTACACAAAGCAGGAAAAGCGTTTATTATTTTCCCTATTTCACAGATGAGAAAACTGAGGCTCAGAGAGGTAAGGAAGCTGCCCATAAACAGGAAGCAGAATAGCCACACCTAAAGCCAGGTTTTTCAACTGCAAATTCCATAATCCTTCCACACATAAATAGCTTATTAACTCCAATTTGCACCCCGGTAGACAAGCATCACTATTAGATTTAGGGTCTGAAATGTCAATCCTCTGATAATCTATTCTGTTTGATTTTAAAAACCTGTTGCCATAAAGTCAATTCCAATTTACGGTGACTCCATGTGTTACAGAGTAGTACTGCTCCATAGCATTTTCTTGGCTGTAATCTTTACGGAAGCAGACCGCCAGACCATTCTTTTGCAGCACCGCTGGGTAGGTTCAAACCACCAACCTTTAGATTAGCAGCCGATGATAAACCAAATATAAAATTGCAATTAGTATTCAAATGGGTGTATCTCTCATATTCTAGAGATTTGTTTATATCGAATAAAACAATACAGAGAAGACAGCCCTCTGAAAGACCTGAGACACTGACTCTGTGGTTGGCTCCTGGTAGGTACAGACAACTCACCTCTCAGTGACAGGGAAGATGAGCCTTTCTCCCCTATCTCTTCCAAAACTTCCCCCAAGAGGTATGTGATTGAGTGTTTATACTTCCAAGGGCTTTCCAGCTGCAAACAGACAAGAAGTGACAACAAAACAAATAATTCAAGAGGTGAGGCCAAGATGGCAGAGTAGTCAGATGCTTGCAGTGGATCCTCTTACAACAAAGACCTGAAAAAACAAGTGATTCGACTATACATGGCAATCTGGGAGGCCTGAACATCAAAGGCAGAGTTGAGGAACCAGACTGAGTGGCAGGGGGAGGGAGAGACAGTTCGGAGCAGCAAGGAGTTGCCACTCTTCAGGCCTGATCAGCTCACCGGGAGAGGTAAGGCAGGCAAGCAGCAATGCCTGGGAGGCACATTTTCTGCACCAGGACAGACCCAGCACCAGAGACTCTACAAGGTCACCCAGAACCAATGACAAGCAGCCCTCAAGGAAAGATAAGTACTTGCGTAGGGCTTACTGCATGGATCAAAAACACTCCCCTTAGGGAAAAAGCTCTCTCCCATTTACCTCCCCACTCCCTGCTCTGCACTGGGTCTTGGACTGGCTTCAGCAACTGCCAAGTCCCCTGGGCCGGAAGTAGGATCCATCACACATCCGGAGCCACTCCCCCTGCCTTGGAAAGTGAACAAATTAACAAACAGGGGAAAAAATAAACTGCTGGCTCCCCTAAGCCAGGAACCCAGGGTAGGCACAGCTCCTTTGCCTAGGCACAGGCATAAGGGATGCATGGATTTGAGTGCCTTTCTCCCTACATAGACTTGTGTGGGCCAGTCTCAACAGTGTAGGCCCTCATTACTGCAGTACAACAGGACATATACCGGAACTCTAACTTCGACTGTTTCAGATGTGAAGTGGCAGGTTCTTGACATTTGACACTGCTTTGCCCATTAAGCAGGGTCTTCACCTACTCACATCAGGAGCCTGAGGACTGGTGGCTCCACCCACGCCACTTAGCCACCTGCGAGAGGGGCCCATGAATAAGAGTACCCCCCAGTCTTTACAACCAACAGCATTAGGTGCTCATAGTCCAGCTACAAAACCCACCCACCTACGTGCGCTAGGGAACAGGGACACAACTTCCTCCTGGACACTCGGGAGTGGCCATTGTTCCCCTGCCTTGCTTAGACTGTGTCCCCCTGCTGCAGCCACATGCCTGTGCCTACACCAATCACCCATACCTGTCTAGGACTGTAGGTGAGAGCCTACACCACACACTTGGTGACTATTTACCTGGGCACCTGACCTGAATCCATACAGAAGGAGTGGGTGGACTCCTGAGCTCACATACCTAGTAACAGATCTAACAACCTGGTAACAGGAGATTAGAGCTTCAAAGATGCCAATATCAAACTAGCTCATATGAGCAGCCTATTTGGGCATATAAAAACAAAGCAAGAAGCTAGGACATAGTAAGCAAACATAATATAAATAAATATAATATCTTAGTGATGGCTCGGAGACAACAGTCAATATAAAATCACATAAAGAGGTAGGCAATCCATGATGGCTTCAGAAACCTCCCAAAATAAAGAACCTAGAAATTTTCCAGAGGAGAAAAATTTCTTGGAATTACCAGAGGCAGAATACCAAAGATTAATATACAGAACTCTTCAAGAAATTAGGAAGGAAATTAAGCAAAACACAGAACACGCAATAGAGGAAATTAAAAAGATTAAAGAAGAGCATAATGACAAATTTAATAGGCTGCAAGAATCCACAGAGAGACAGCAATCAGAAATCAAGAAGATTAACAAAAAAATTTCAGAATTAGACAATTCAATAGAAAATCATAGGAGCAGAATTGAGGCAATGGAAGTCAGAATTAGTGAGATTGAAGATAAAGCACTTGACACCAACTTATTTGAGGAAAAATCAGACAAAAGGATTTAAAAAAATGAAGAAACCCTAAGAATTATGTGGGACTCTATCAAGAGAAATAACCTATCAGTGATTAGAGTACCAGAACAAGAGGGGATAACAGAAAATACAGAGAGAATTGTTGAAGATTTGTTGGCAGAAAACTTCCCTGATTTCATGAAAGATGACAAGATATCTATCCAAGATGCTCATCAAACCCCACATAAGGTAGATCCCAGAATAAAGTCACCGAGACATATTATAATCAAACTTGCCAAAACCAAACCTAAAGAGAGAATTTTAAGAGCAGCTAGGGATAAACAAAAAGTCATCTACAAAAGACAGTCAATAAGAATAAGCTGGGACTACTCAGCAGAAACCATGCAGGCAAGAAGGGAATGGGATGACATATATAAAGCCATGAAGGAAAAAAAGTGCCAGGCAAGAATTATATATCCAGCAAAACTGTCTCTCAAATATGATGGCGAAATTGGGGCATTTCCAGATAAACAGAAGTTTAGGGAATTTGCAAAAACCAAACCATAATTACAAGAAATACTAAAGGGAGTCCTCCGGTTGGAAAATCAGTAACGTCAGATAACAACCCAAGACTAGAACACAGGACAGAGCAACCAGTTATCAACCCAGATAGAAGTCACAAAAATAAATCAAACCTAAAACACTGAAAATACGAAACAGATGTCAATGTGTAAAAGATGACAACATTAAAACAAAAAAGAGGGACTTAAAAAATGTCGACATAGATTTTTCATATAGAGAGGAACTCATGGTGATATAAAGAAATAAAAGACTGGTATAAACTTAGAAAAATAGGGGTAAATATTAAAGTAACCACAAAGAAAACTAACAATCCTACAAGTCAAAATAAAAAACAAGAAAAATATTAAGACTCAGCAAACACAAAATCAACAATAATGAAAAAGCTGAAAAGAAAATACATAAAGGAAAATGACTCAGTACAGAAAATTAAAGGGAACAAAGAAACTGTGAACAATGCACAAAAAAAGACATCAAAATGACAGCACTAAAAATACCTATCAATAATTACACTGAATATAAATGGACAAAATGCACCAATAAAGAGACGGAGAGTGGCAGATTGGATAAAAAAAACACGATCCATCTATACGCTGCCTACAAGAGCCACACCTTAGGCTTAAAGACACAAACTAACTAAAACTCAAAGGATGGGAAAAAATATATCAAGCAAACAATACTCAAAAAAGAGCAGGAGTGGCAATATTAATCTCTGACAAAATAGACTTTAAAGTAAAATCCACCACAAAGGATAAGGAAGGACACTATCTAATGATTAAAGGGTCAATTCACCAGTAGGACATAACTATAATAAATATTTGCACACCCAACAACAGGTCTCCAAAATACATAAAACAAACTCTAACAGCTCTGAAGAGAGAGATAGACAGCTCCACAATAGTAGTAGGAGACTTCAACACACCACTTTCGGTGAAGGACAGAACATCCAGAAAGAAGCTCAACAAAGACATAGAAGAGCTAAATGCTACAATCAACCAACTTGATCTCATAGACGTATACCAAACACTCCACCCAACCACAGCCAAGTATACTTTCTTTTCCAATGCACATGGAACATTCTCCAAAAGAGACCACATATTAGACCATAAAGCAAGCCATCACAAAATCCAAAGCATTGAAATGTTACAAACCATCTTTTATGATCCTAAAGCCATGAAAGTAGAAATCAACAACAGAAAAAGCAAGGAAAAAAAAATCAAACACATGGAAACTGAACAACACCTTGCTCAAAAACTACTGGGTTATAGAAGAAATTAAGGATGGAATAAAGAAAATCATAGAATCAAATGAGAATGAAAACATATTACCAGAACCTTTGGGACACAGCAAAAACAGTACTCAGAGTTCAGTTTATAGCAATAAATGCACACATCCAAAAAGAAGAAAGGACGAAAATCAAAACATTAACCCTACAACTGGAACAAATAGAAAGACAACAGCAAAAGGAGCCCTCAGGTGCCAGAAGAAATGAAATAATAAGAATTAGAGCAGAATTAAATGAAACAGAGAATAGAAAAACAATTGAAAGAGTTAACAAGACCAAAAGCTGGTTCTTTGAAAAGATCAACAAAATTGATAAATCACTGGCCAAACTGACAAAAGAAAAATAGAAGAGGAAGCAGATAACCCTAATAAGAAATGAGATGACTGATATCACAATACACCCAACTGAAATTAAAAGAATCATAAAAGAATACTACAAAAAACTATAACAACTTTGAAAAGCTAGAGGAAATGGACAAATTTCTAGAAACTCACTACCTACCTCAGCTAACACAAATAAAGGTAGAACAACTAAATAAATGCATAACAAAAGAAGAGATTGAAAAGGTAATTTAAAAACTCCCAACAAAACAAAGCCCTGGCCTGGATGGCTTCACTGGAGAATTCTACCAAACTTTCAGAGAAGAGTTAATACCACTACTACTAAAGGTATTTCAAAGCATAGAAAAGGATGGAATACTCCCAAACTCACTCTATGAAGCCAGCATAACCCTGATACAAAAACCAGGTAAAGACACCACAAAAAAAGAGAATTACAGACCAATATCCCTCATGAACATTGACATAAAAATCCTCAACAAAATTCTAGCCAATAGAATTGAGCAACATATCAAAAACATAATTCATCATGATCAAGTGGGATTTATACCAGGTATACAAGGATGGTTCAACATGAGGAAAACAATCAATGTAATCCATCACATTAATAAAACAAAAGACAAGAACCACGTGATCTTATCAATTGATGCAAAAAGGCATTTGACAAAGTCCTGCACCCATTCATGATAAAAACTCTGAACAAAATAGGAATATAAGGAAATTCCTCAATATAATTAAGACCATTTATACAAAGCCAACAGCCAACATCATCTTGAATGGAGAGACTTTGAAAGCATTCCCCTTCAGAACAGGAACCAGACAAGGATGCCCTTTATCACCACTCTTATTCAACATTGTGCTGGAGGTCCCAGCCAGAGCAATTAAGCTAGAAAAAAAAATAAAGGGCATCCAAATTGGTAGGGAAGAAGTCAAAGTATCTCTATTTGCAGGTGATATGATCTTATACACAGAAAACCCCAAAGAATCCACAAGAAAACTAGTGGAACTAGCAAAAGATTTCAGCAAAGTTTCAGGATACAAGATAAACATACAGAAATCAGTTGGATTCCTTTACACCAACAAAGAGAACCTCCAAGAGGAAATCACCAAATCAGTACCATTTACAATAGCCCACAAGAAGATAAAATACTTAGGAATAAATCTAACCAGAGATATAAAAGATCTTTACAGAGAAAACTACAAGACACTACTGCAAGAAACCAAAAGAGACCTGCATAAGTGGAAAAACATACCTTGCTCATGGATAGGTAGACTCAACATAGTGAAAATGTCAATTCTACCCAAAGCAATCTACAGATACAATTCAATCCTGATCCAAATTCCACCAGCATTTTTGAATGAGATGGAGAAACAAATCACCAACTTCATATGGAAAGGGAAGAAGCCCCGAATAAGTAAAGCATTACTCAAGAAGAAGAGCAAAGTGGGAGGCCTCACACTACCTGATTTTAGAACCTTTTATACTGCCACAGAGGTCAAAACAGCCTGGTACTGGTACAACAACAGATACATAGACCAATGGAACAGAATTGAGAATCCAGATGTAAATTCATCCACCTATGAGCAGTTGATATTTGACAAATGCCCGAAGTCTGTTAATTGGGGAAAAGACAGTCTCCTTAACAAATGGTGCTGGCATAACTGGATATCCATCTGCAAAAAACTGAAACAAGACCCATACCTCATACCATGCACAAAAACTCACTCAAAATGGATCAAAGACTTAAATATAAAATCGAAAACAATAAAGATCATGGGAGAAAAAATAGGGACAATACTAGGAGTCGTAAAACATGGCATAAACACAATACGAACCGTAAGTAACAATGCACAAGCACCAGAAGAGAGACTAGATAAATGGGAGCTCCTAAAAATCAAACACTTATGCTCATCAAGAGACTTTACCAAAAGACAATCTACAGGCTGGAAAAAAGATTTTGATGATGATAAATCCGATCAGCATCTCATCTCTAAAATCTACAAGATACTGTAAAACCTCAACAACAAAAAGATAAATAACCCAATTAAAAAATGGGCAAAGGATATGAACAGGCACTTCACCAAAGGAGATTTTCAGGCGACTAACAGACACATGAAGAAATGCTCACAATCGTTAGCCATTAGAAAAATGCAGATCAAAACTACAATGAGATATCATCTTGTCCCGACAAGGCTAGCATTAATCCAAAAAACACAAAACAATAAATACTGGAGAGGTTGTGGAGAGACCGGAACACTTAGACAATGTTGGTGGGAACGTAAAATGATACAACCATTTTGGAAATCAATTTGGGGCTTCCTTAAAAAGCTAGAAATAGAAGTACCTTACGATCCAGCTATCCCACTCCTTGGAATATATCCTAGAGAATAAGAGCCATCACATGCATAGATACATGCACACCCATGTTCATTGCAGCACTGTTCACAGTAGCAAAAAGATGGAAACAACCTCGGTGCCCATCAACGGACGGATGGATAAACAAATCATGGTATATCCATGGAATACTACACAACAATAAAGAACAATGTTGAAGCCGTGAAACATCGTATAACATGGAGGAAGCTGGAGGTCATTATGCTGAGTGAATTTAGTCAGTCACAGAAGGACAAATATTGTATAAGACCACTAATATAAGAACTCAAGGAAAGGTTTAAACACAGAAGACAACATTCTTTGATGGTTAGGAGGGTGGGGAGGGAGAGTGAAGGTTATTTACTAACTAGATAGTAGATAAGAATTATCTTAGGTGAAGGGAAGGACAGCACACACTACAGGGGAAGTCAGCACAACTGGACTAAACCAAAGCTAAGAAGTCTCCTGAATGCAATCAAACACTTTGACGGACAGAGTAGCAGGGGTAGGGGTCTGGGGACCATGCTTTCAGGGGACATCTAGGTCAATTGACATAACAAAGTTTATTAAGAAAATGTTCTGCATCCTACTTTGGTGAGTAGCATCTGGGCTCTTAAAAGCTTGCAAGCTGCCATCTAAGATGCATCAATTGTTCCCAACCATCTGGAGTAAAGGAGAAGGAAGAGCACCAAAGACACAAGGAAAGTAGTAGCCCAAGAGGCAGAAAGGGCCACATAAACCAGAGACTTCATCAGTCTGAGACCAGAAGAACTAAATGGTGCCTGGCTACCACCAATGAACACAACAGAGGGTCCCTGATGGAGCAGCAGAAAGATGGGGTGCAGAACTCAAATTCTAGTAAGAAGACCAGACTTAATGGTCCGAATGAGACTGGAGGTACCCTGGAAAGCCTGGCCCCTGGGTTCTCTATCAGCCCAGAACTAAAATAATTTCTGAGGCCAACTCTTCAGACAGGGATTGGACTGGACTGTGGGACATAAAGGATACTCGTGAGGAGTGTGCCTTTTAGCTAAAGTAGATACAAGAGACTAAACAGGCAGCTTCTGTCCAGAGGTGAGATGGGAAGGCAGAGAGGGTTAGAAGCTGGTTGAATGGATGTCTTAGGCATCTAGTGCTGCTATATCAGAAATACCACAGGTGGATGGCTTTAACAAAGAGAAATTTATTTCTTCACAGTCAAGTAAGCTAAAAGTCCAAATTCAGGATGTAAGCTCCAGGGGAAGGCTTTCTCTCTAATGAATGTTTCCCAGGACTAGGAGCTTCTCTGCGCAGGGACCCCAGGTCAAAAGGACGCGCTCAGCTCCTGGTACTGCTTTCTTGATGTTATGAGGTCCCCCTGTCTCTCTACTCACTTCTGTCTTTTATATCTCAAGAGATCGCCTCAGGACGCAGTCCAATCTTGTAGATTGAGTCCTGCTTTACTAACACAACTGCCACCCATCCTCCCTCATTAACATCATAGAGGCAGGATTAAAACATTTAGGAAAATCACACAATGCCAAGAATCATGGCCCAGCCGAATTGATACACACATTTTTGGGGGGACATAATTCAATCCATGACAATAGACATGGGGAATCAGGGGTGGAAAGGAGGAGTGTGCTGTCACAGTATGGGGAGAGCAATTAGAGTCATATAACAATGTATGAATTTTTGTATGGGAAAAAATAAAAAAAAAGAAAACAAATAATTCAATCAGTTTGGGCACTATTAATAGAGCATCCTCAATGTCAACAGAGAAAGCAAGCAAAGACAGTCTAAATTAGAAAATAAGATTTGTCCAAACCTGAGAGACTGTAATTGGTTCAGAGTTATACTGACATTCCCTGTTTTTCCAGACTCGAACATCTCCCACAAGATAATGATGGGAGACGAGGCTAGCACACCATGCTGGCCAAGCTGAACTGGGAGGCCTTGGATGGGGAGGAGTTCCTTTTAAAGAGAATCTTTGTACGTTCTGGACTATCCCAGGGAAAGTGTAAGCTTCAGGAATCAACATTTGGTTTTCTTCTTCTCTTTCCTCTGGCTTCTTGGGGGAACAGGCTTGACAGAGATTCCCTATGGGGCATTGTCCCAGTTAGGCTGTCAAATTTGGGAGTTTAAAAGGAATCAGAAGTCTAAAATAGATAAGGCTGTGGGCTAGTGAACATTTTAATAAAAATGAAATCTGAGACTCACACACCGTTAATACCATCCTCCTTCAAACTGCTGCCATCAAAATGCAATAATGCCCACAGCAACAGAAAGGACAGGAAATGGAGAGAGGGACAAGTGCTTAGGTTTTTTTTTTTCAGACTTACCCTCAAAGTTACCTTCATTTTAGTATAGCTGCCCCTAGGTATCTGTGGAGGGATTGGTTCAGGGACACCCGCTGATAACAAAATCCAAGGATGCTTAAGTCCCTTATATAGAATATAACCTATGCACATCCTCCCATAAACTTTAAATCATCTCTAGATTGCTTATAATACCTAATCTACAATGTAAATGATGTGTAAATGGTTGTTATACAGTACTGTATTGTTTAGGGAATAATGACAAGACTAGGGTGAACAATGCTCAAGCACAGAGTGCTGGAGAGAGACTGAGGGCCTGTGAAATGGCGGGAGGCTACACCAGGGGATGCCTACATATCACTTCTTTCCCGTGGATTCAGTGTAGAACTCATCACAAGGAAAATTCAAGTTTTGCTTTTTGGAACTTTACTTTTTTTTTGCCCCCCCTCGAATATTTTTGATCTGAGGTTGATTGAATCCATGGGTACGGAGGGCCAACTGTATTCACACATTGCAGGTTTCCGAAAACAATCCTAGCTTCAACTACTTTGGCTTCATTACTTCCACAAGTAAATTTGCACTTGTATGCTGTTTTTGTGGTTAACTGCCATCCAGTCAGCCCCCAACTCATGGCAAGTCCATGCACAACAGAACAAAACGCTGCCTGGTCCTATGCCATCTTCATGATCAGTGGTGGATCAGACTGTTGTGATCCATAGGGTTTTCTTTGGCTGATTTTCAGAAGTAGATCGCCAGGCCTTTCTTCCAAGTCTATTTTAGTCTGGAAGTTCTGCTGAAACCTGTTCAGCATCACAGCAGCACGATGGGTGGTGGCTCTGCATGAGGTGCATTTGCTGAGGAATTGAACCCATGTCTCTTGCATGGAAGGTGAGAATTCTACCACTGAACCACCAGTGTGATATAAAATGTCCCCAATTTTTGGTTTGGAAAATGTGGCCTAAACAGCCATTTATTATACCAGTGTAATGGTTGGTCCCAGCCAATGGAGACGGAGTTGGCCTTAGAAAGTCCCAGAGAGCATGTGTTCATGCCCTCCAAGCTGGCTTCCCAAGCATCATTCTTCGTTAAGCCACACTGGTATTTCATGCAAGGCTTTCAAGCAGAAATATCATACTTCCATTTCAGAGATGGTAGCACTGAAATCTAAAAATGTTAGCTGACGTTGCACAATCCCCTTAATTGGACTGCAGCTTCTCAAAAGTATTTATAATTATTAGTGAAACATAGCCGGGAAATGTTATTACTTTGACAAATGACATTAGAAATCTTTCGGATTTTAAGACCCCTTTTCAGAGCGGGTGATTGCTCTACTGAAGGTGATGAGACACAAAAACAAATCACCAATGGGAGCTGAAATATCATCTTTGAAAAAAGGAGCAATCATTCGATTTCAGTGGTGGCTTTGGCACAGTCCGACTGGGGGCCAAGGGATGCACATGGGTGACCTCTCACTGTCCCTACATCCCTAAGATTCTCAAAGCTGATGATAAGGCCCTAGGAAAATGGCCCTAGGCTCATGGTGTCTGGAGAAAAGCCAAAAGGTCTCCTATTGTAGAAGGCCAATCTGCTGAAGGAAATTTTTGGAGTTTGCGGAAGCCCCATTCAAGTTTTCTGAGATCAACTTTCCCCCACTCACCTCCCCTCAGTACCCAACACAGCTCTCCATTCTCTCTCTCCTATTGTTTTCCCAACATCCCTCCCTTCATAAAAGCTGTCTGGCTGCTAGCTTAAAATATTGCTGGACAGTCAAACCTACCCATCAGGGCCAATCCAGTCATATCTGCTCAGTCGTGCAGCACAGTAGGGGCGGGGTAGAGAGCTGGCTGGCGGGGGTGGGCTTTTAGGCGGCAAAGGAAAGAGTCCAAAGTTGCCATTTTGCTGCTGAGCACCAACAGGGAAAGAGAGCACATATTTCTCCAGGGGACCATACTCATATTGGCAAGTTTTCCTTGGGTGATACTTGTTTATAGCCTTCCAGCCTTATGCTTTCCCAGCTTAATCTAAGGGGCAGGTACCGGCTTCTTGAAAAAAAAAAAAAAAGGTTGCCACTAAGGTTGGGTCTTGGGTTGGGATGGCTGGACTTCAAGTGCAACTCTGATACACCTCTTGGAGTTGACCTAAGAGTTAGAGGTTTAGAAGGGAGAGGAATGCACCGAGGGGCAGGGTGGGGGCAGGGGTTGGCCAGAGATGTCTTAACTCTAACTTCAACATGATTCCTAAGGTCTTTTCATTTCTCAGAATAAATTAACATGCCCTCCAGGAATCCAGAGAGACCTAATCTGAGTATTTGATGTTTATGAAAGAGTTTTGCACCCTTTTTCACTCAAAGTCTGTTTATAGTCATAATACTAATAACTGTCGAGTGTGTGGGTGTAGGGGAGGCTTCATGCAAAGCATTGTAAGTTTTGGAGCATTTCATGGAGCACAGGAATCGGTCTGGCTAAGGACCATCAAATTCTGCCTGGGAGTGAGGTTTCTGTTGTCAGTGAGAGCTGCTAATTAAAGTAGCTGCTCTAGAAACATGAATGGAGGCACATTTACGCTCCATTACCAACAAAGTGGTAAGTGGCCATCTAATCCTTTGGGGAGCTTGTTAACATGAATGTATATGTATTGTTCTGCCTCTTCAAAACCAGAAGGCTCCCCTGGGCTTGAAGCCGAAAGACCAGGGCTCATACCCTAGCTCTGCTCTCACTAGCTGTGTGATCTTGGGAGACTCATTTAACTTCCCAGCCTGTTTCCCTACCTGGTAATGGGTGTAGATAACATTTCAGTGGTTCTCAAAACATCAGTCTGTGGGCCGGTCAGTTCTAGTTCAAGATGAAGTTTTCAGCAGCCTGTGGCAAAGATGTGAAAATGATGTAGTATACAACACAGTGAATTTTTCACTAAGTTAAATGTGTCCAGTTCAAAAGATTGTCTTTTATTCTAAAGTTGTGGTCTTTCTAGTTTTGTGGTATTAAAATTCCACTTTTGTGAAATGATGGTGAAAACAGACTGTAATCATAGTTGGTACTTTTATGTTTCTTTTTTTATGTCCTTGTTTGGCAAAATAAGGAGTTGGCAGCTATTGGTCACCTTATTTATTTGTTGTTGTTGTAATAGTCTATTAAATCCAAGCCTGAGAACCACTGACCTAGGTCACAGGTTGTTATGAGGACTGCAGTAAGACATGTTAAAGTGTATTATTTACAATTGCATAAGGAAACCCAAGCATGTCGTTGTGTGCCATCAAGCTGATTCTGACTCATAGTGACCCTACAGGACAGAGCAGAACGGCCCCATAGGGTTTCCTAGGCTGTAACCTTTATGGGAGCAGACAGACAGGTCTTTTCTCTTGCAGTGCCACTAGTAGGTTCAAATTGCCGACCTTTCAGTTAGCAGCCAAATGCTTAACCATTGCACCACCAGGGCTTCTTACGCAAGCACAAGTTGTTATTTTAATTATTACCTACCATCAAGCTTCTAGTGGAATATTCCTGGGAGTAGATGGACACCTTGAAGGTGGAGGCTTGAACTCCATCTGTTTAATTTCCTTCTGCAGTAGATCTGTTCACTAAATTTTCACAAGCAAAATAAAACAGAGAATTGCCTCTTAGAAGAAGAGAAAAGAAGTATCCTTCCTTTGGTTTCGATTTCTCCTTCGTCCAGTGAAATACTTTGCTTGGATATACTCTGATCTGACTTTCTTTTAATATAGTATTCATTGTTAGAAGTCAGAAGCCAAAGGTACATTCCCTTAGCACCTCTAAAACTTCTCTCCTTAACAGCATAGTTGATCCCTTTCAATAGCATGAACTTAGAGTTTGTCCTAAGTTACTGTTTCTCTCCTTCCATTATTACAATAAACTGTGCAACTATAGGGTCACTATGAGTTGGAATCAATTCAATGGCAACCGTTTGCTACTAGACATTAAAAAAATAATAACACTCAAACAACCCCAGCATTGCAGGGTGAGATGTGGAAGGGTACAGCTCTGTTTGATGTTAGTCTGGAAATTACTAATGAAATGATCAGGGGAGTCTTCCCAAGGCTTGTACTCATGTGTCAAAAATCATTTAGCCTTCCAGCTTATACCTTTGATCTGAGAAAAAATAGTGTCTCAAAACTGCTGGTTTAGGATTAATTTACTATTCTTTTTGTATTTGCCATTTCTTTGTGAGTTCAAATTTCCCCACTGCTAGCTGCAGCAAAGGGAACTCTACTATTGGTATTACATGCACTTAGAGATTGAAAATTTCAGGTTTCAAAATGATCACTACTAGCCCCATCTACTGGTGTCTAGGAGCATCCACTCTTTGAAGGGCTTTGTTCTGTGTCATGCAGTTCACCAAGGATACAGACTAAATGATTCCTGCCCACCAAGAGCTTTTGATCCTAAAGTGGGGAAACAAGACTAATAGACATACAATCCTGAGAGCCTGTGCTCAGCACACACATTCACGTGGGTACATGAGTTAAACTACACACAGAAACCCAGAAGACTATTACAGTAAAATACAATTAAAGCTGTCAAAACTGAGTTCATATATCAATAGGGATAAGATATTAGCAACACTAGATTTTGAAAAAACCCAGATTTGATCATAGAGAGTAAGTACACAAATTGTTATTTTAACATGGCTTTTAGACTAAACTGTTAGATAAGAAGCTTGGCCTTTTTCCTGGCTCTGCCACCAATGGGCTTATGCTTGGGCTGCTTTCCTGATTATCATGTTTCCCACCTATTTTCCAGAAGATGGTGGGAATGGCTGCTACTATTTACAGGGCAAGTACAAGATTTAACTGTAGTTTGAAGAGTGTTAAAAACTCAAGCATAATTAGATACATGAGGCTGGGTTCTGAGCTGCTGGTTCTGAGTACAGGATGCCCCTACCCTGAATTCCCCATTCCTACAAGGAACTCTTCCCAGTGCAGGACTCCTGACTGGGAATGCCACAGCTGTGCTTACCTTCCCAGGAGGAAGGAATCTGCTATTGGATACTCAACCTAAGGAGTCCTGGTGGGGCATGGGTTAAGCACCAGGCTGCTAACCAAAAGGTTGGCAATTTGAACCCACCAGCCACTCTGCAGGAGAAAGATGTGGCCGTCTGCTTTGGTAAATATTTACAGCCTTGGAAACCCTATAGGGGCAGTACTACTCTGTCCTATAGGGTCACTATGAGTTGGAATCAACTCGACAGCACACAACAACAACAACAGAAGCAGATGGGAGAACAGTATTGTGGTACGTTAGATCACTTTTATACGGCCTTTCTCGCCATAGTCTTGTAACTCCTACCAAATGACTAGGTGGGACTGTGCAAATGAGGTACTTGAGGCCCACCAAGGGGATTGGATAGCTTGCTAATAATGCAAATAAGGTGCATGACACCCTTGTGGGGATGGGACCATGCAAATAAGATGTATGGAATCCTAATGAGGGGATTGGTCAGTTTGCCATCCCACTAGGCTTAAAATGAACCATCCCGTAGGTGGAAGGGGTGGACTTCACTACCACCAAGAAGGAAGAGCTAGGAGTGGAGGATATCCTTTGGACCCAGCATCCCTGCGATGAGAACCTCCTAAACCCAGAAGACAGAAAGAGAGAGCTGTAACAACGGAAATAGCACAAGACGGTGAGAAGCAGGAGCAGAGAAATGACAGCAGCAGAACCAGCAGACCTGTATGAGACAACGCAGGCAAGGTGGTTACATTGAGCGTGCCAACCTCAGTGAGAGAGCTGAGCGCCTTCAGGCCAAGCCTCACTAGCAGAGTGTGGTGCCCCCAGGCACTTACTGACGAAGCTAAAGAGCTTTGTAATATTTGACTGAGCAGGGCAGAGGGGAGGCCTGGCCCAGAGGTCGAGAGGCTGAGGGCCAGAAAGAGACCTGCCTTCGGGCAAGGCTGAGAAGAAGCTGTCCTGATCAAAGAACTGTATCCTGAATTGTTCCTGATCCTGAATTGTAACCTGTTATTTCCCTAATAAACCCCACAACTGTGAGTACGGTCTGCAAGTTCTGTGTGGCCATTGCGACAAATTATCAAACCCAGCAGAGAAGTAGAAAGTGCCAGGGGAGGGACAGCTGGTGTCAGACTTGGTAAAAAGTTTGGAGAGAGGAGGTATGTCTGACCACTGCCTCATAGGAATCAGCTTTAGGCTGATGTTGATCTTGATTTTCTCTTCCCCTCGTGAAGCTAGACGAGGAGGTCCAACACCCCACACCATTTTTACAAGTATGCAGGGGCTTCTGGTGCTTCAAGAGGAACAACACCCTCTGCTCTTCAACAAGCAAACTGCTGTTGTAGATACTTGAGAGCATAGGCTGAGTGTGGCCTATACCTGCAATCAGTATCCCGCCACCAGCCACTGGCCAGACTCCAAATCACAGATTGGAAGGAGGATTTAAGATATCATTTTGTTTGTTGTTGTTAGCTGCAATTCCATGCACAAAGGTATCAGACCATTGTGATCCATAGGGTTTTCACTGGCTAATTTTGAGAAGTAGATCTCTAGGCTTTAAAAGGAGTCCTGGTGGCATAGTGGTTAAGAGCTCGGCTGCTAACCAAAAGGTCAGCAGTTCGAATCCACCAGCTGCTCCTTGGAAACCCTATGGGGCAGTTCTTCTCTGTCCTATAGGGTCGCTATGAGTCAGAATCGACTCGACGGCAATGGGTTTGGGGTTTTTGTTTGTTTGTTTGTTTTAAAGATAAAAATGTTGTTGTGTGCAGTCAAGTCTATTGGGACACAGCAACCCTACAGGACAGAGTAGAACTGCCCCATAGGGTTTCCTAGGCTGTAATCTTTAAGGAGCAGATTGCTAGGTCTTTTTCCCATGGAGCTGCTGGGTAGGTTCGAACTGCCAACATTTTGGTTAGCAGCTGAGCACTTGACCATTGCACCACCAGGCCTCCTTAAAGATGAAAATAACAGCTAATTTAAGTTACCTCTTTTCCTCAAATATTTATTGAGTACCTGCTACATGCCAGGCACTGTACTAAATGTCAGGGATTAGAAATGAAGGATATAGTCCTTGCCCTCACAGAACTCACAGCCTGTGATGGGACATAGATGGGAAAACCTAGCCTTGTGATACAGAGTGATAAGTGCTAAGACGAATTCTACCTAAGGTGCTATGGAAGACAGAGGAGGGGCACCCAGCTTAGTCACAGAGCTGGTCAGATGGGCAAGGCTGAGAAGGAAAGGAGTGTGAGGCAGAGGAAGCAATGTGTGCAAGCTTCCAATACTCTATTGCTGAGCATAAGGCCCTAGGGAAACACATCATTTCCTCTTCCCCAAACTTCTTCCTGCAGGCCTCGCACCACAGGAAATGGCACTACCAGTTGTCCAGTTGCTCAGGCCAAAAAACCTCAGCTCTCTTTTTCATACACACACCACATCAAATTCAGCAGCAAATCCTGTCAGCCCTACCTTCCAGATATATCCAGAATTTCACCTCATTTCCTCACGTTCACCACCACCCTGCCTAAACCACCATCATCTCTCATCTGGACAAGAGCTCCCTATCTGGTGTCCCTGGGATCATAGTTGCCCTCCATGGCCTGTTCTCCAAGCAGCAGCCAAGATCCTTCTAAAACATAAGCCAGATCATGTCACTCCTTTGCTCAAAACTCTCCAATAGTTTCCCTCTTAGTGTAAAATTCTATGTCCTTTCCAGAGTCTGCAAGATCCTCTGTGATCTGGACCTCTGCTATTTCTCACCTTATGTTCTATCAGTCTCCCCTCCCCCACCCCCAGACACTCTGGTCTCACTGCAGCTTGCTCACACCATGCATGTTACCACCTCAGGGCCTTCGCACTTGCCATTCCTTCTGCTGAAAGCTTGTCTTGCAGATATCAGCACGCTTGCTCCTCTGCTTCCTTCAGGTCTTCACTTAAATAGCATTAACAAGAGAGGCCTTCTCTGACCACCTATATAAAATAGGACCCCCTTCCTGCCGACCATCTAGCTCTCTCCCTCTGCTTTATTTTTCTTCTTTTTTTAATCACCTAGCATAATACCTCTTTATTTATTTGCTTAGTGTTTGTCTCTTACACTCTAATATAAGCTTCATGGGGGCAGGAAGTTTGTTTCAGTTATCATTGTATCACAAGTTCCTAGAACAGGGTTTGAAACCCAACGTGTGCTCTATAAATAATTGTTGAATACATGGAGAAAAATTAAGCTGGAGAAGTAAATAGCAAAGGGCAGAGGAGAAAGAGCCTTGGTCAGATTTTATCCCATGAACAATGGGGAGTGGCTGAAAAGTTTTAAACAGGGGAGTGATGTAATCAGACGTGTGTTTTATAGAATCCAAGAATGATATTTAAAATGTTTTTAAAAAATGAAGTACTGGCACCAACCAATCAGAATAGAAAGGCCATGAACCTGGAACAGGGTCTCGGGGGCTATGCCAGCTATTACCCTTTAGTTCCTGGATAGAGGGGTCCAAGGGGCACCATATGAAGAGTCAGAGAAGGGCATTGAAGGGTCACTGGGGAGGTTCAGGGCAGCAGCCATGTGTCAACTAGTCTGAAGGTGTTTTGATATTTGAACAGCCCCTAAACTGTCCCATAAAGCAATAGATTACTCTAGCGGCAACATGAAGGACAAATTGGTACAGCTGAGACTGGGGGGGTGGGGGAGTGGGAGGTACAGCAACAGAGCAGGTGATGACCAGGGTCCATCTCCAGCAGTGGGGTGGTGGGGGAGGCTGAAGAGGGGAGGGTATTAACAGGACTTGGGGTCAGAGAGACATTGGATATGAAGGAAGTGAGGTGTACCAAGGTCAGGGCAGTGAGAAACATGCAATATTAAAATAAGATGAAAACAACAATAGAACCAACCAAAAGTCAGTCTGCTACTCCTCCACTCTCTGCAACAAATTTTTTTTTTAATTTTTTTGATTGTTGTAGTTTAAATGAAGTTTACATTTCAAGTTAGTCTCCCATACAAAATTTTATACATACATTGTTATGTGACTCTAATTGCTCACCATATTCTGCAACAGCACACTCCTCCTTTCGGCCCCTGATTCCCCATGTCCATTCAACCAGCTCCTAACCCTCTCTTCCTTCCCATCTCACCTCTGGACAGAAACTTCCCCCTTGGTCTCTTGTATCTACTTGAGCTAAGAGGCACACTCCTCACGAGTATCCTTTATGTCCCACAGTCCAGTCCAATCCCTGTCTGAAGAGTTGGCCTCAGAAATTGTTTTAGTTCTGAGCTGATAGAGAATCCAGGGGCCATGCTTTCCAGGGTACCTCCAGTCTCAGTCGGACCATTAAGTCTGGTCTTCTTACTAGAATTTGAGTTCTGCACCCCATCTTTCTGCTGCTCCATCAGAGACTCACTGTTGTGTTCATTGGTGGTAGCCAGGCACCATCTAGCTCTTCTGGTCTCAGACTGATGAAGTCTCTGGTTTATGTGGCCCTTTCTGCCTCTTGGGCTACTACTTTCCTTGTGTCTTTGGTGTTCTTCCTTCTCCTTTACTCCAGATGGTTGGGAACAATTGATGCATCTTAGATTGCAGCTTGCAAGCTTTTAAGATCCCAGATGCCACTCACCATTAAGAACATTTTCTTAATAAAGAACATTAAGAACATTAAGAACATTAAGAACATTAAGAACATTTTCTTAATAAACTTTGTTATGCCAATTGACCTAGGTGTCCCCTGAAAGCATGGTCCCCAGACCCCTACCCCTACTACTCTGTCTCTCAAAGTATTTGATTGCATTGAGGAAACTTCTTAGCTTTGGTTTAGTCTAGTTGTGCTGACTTCCCCTGTAGTGTGTGCTGTCCTTCCCTTCACCTAATATGGTTCTTATCTACTATCTAGTTAGTAAATAACCCTCACCCTCCCTCCCCGCCCTCATATCCATCAAAGAATTTTGTCTTATGTGTTTAAACCTTTTCTTGTGTTCTTATAAAAGTGGTCTTATACAGTATTTGTCTTGTGACTGACTAAATTCACTTAGCATAAGTTCCAGCTTCCACCATGTTATACGATGTTTCAAGGCTTCATGGTTGTTCTTTATCATCTCTGCAACAAAAATTTAAAGACTTTTGTTGATCTGGGTTCTAACAATAGCTTCAGTTACTGTTTAATAATGTATACATAAGCTTCAGATTGTCACATTATTATTGCTTGCCCTTGATAAACTTTGTATTCTACACTGAGGTTAATTCAGAGAACTCCCAGTAATCAGTGGGCCCCCCTCACTCTCACTAACTCAGCTACATATGTTCTTTTGGAGAGTAAGTTTGTAATTGTTCCACCTCACTTCAGGCACAATTTGTGTCTCTAGCTTCTGTGGAGCTACATATTCTGCCTTTAAACAGGAAATTCAAAATAAACAATGGTGATGCTATGATTGTAGAGACTAACAAAATGAACTTGGGTTACTTCAAATCTGCCATTTTATTTGACCATTCAGAGTTTTTATTTATGCTTAAAATTTAATACAGACTGCACTTTGGTAAGTACAAAGTTTAACTCATACATGAAACACATTTGTTTAATTTCATGATTATTAGTGAGAATCATTTTATAGAGATGATAAAACTAATCCACTCCAATGTCAAATTAAGCTAGGTGCTCTGATGTAAAGGAGAGAATGGAGTATAGAGAAAGTGCTAGATTTCTGAGTAGGCAGCGGTACCATCAATCAAGAAAGGGAAACAGGAAGAGAAGCAGATTTGTGGGGAAACATGAGTTTTGGGAGGATAAATTGCTTATCAATGAGAATAAAATGTCTGCGAGGCCTGCAAGCAGACAAGGATGGCATGAACTAAACAGTATAAATTTCAGGAAACATAATTCCTACATAGAAGAGACCCAGAGAGACAGACTATCTAGTGAACAGACGAGAGGACCAAGGTCATAGCACAGAAAGCAGCAATGGCTACTGGGTGAGTGGAGGAAAAGTCATTTCCTGGGGAAGGACTTAACAAAGAAGACTGAGAAAGAGCAGCCACAGAGATTGGCAGGAAACCAGGAGAGAGGTGCTGAGAGACAAGGAAGGGAAAATACTAAGGAGGGAGTCATCAACAGTGCCACATGCTACCAAGGTCAACTAAGATATGAACTGAAAAAGGCTCATTGGCTTTGGTAACTAAAGGCCTTTGGTGACAGTGATGAGATTAGTTTAAGTGGCAGTGGGGTTTAATTTTGGTAGATTGAGGAATTAATGGGTGGGGAAAGGTAGAACCAGTGAATATTGAGTATTCTTTAAAGAAGCTTCAAATGTGAAGGGAAGAATGGAACTGATTAGCTAGAAGGTGGCCTGGAGTCATTGGGAGAGTTTATGCTTTTGTCTTTTTAAGACATGAGAGACTTGAGCATGTTTACATAGAGAGAAAGAGTGAAGTTGAAGCCAAGAGATCATTAATGGATCAAGATCCTGGAGGAGGGGGGAAGAAACAAGATCCCAGTAGAGGGACTGGCCTGGGCAGAAGAGTCTCCTTCACCAAGGTAGAGAAAAGAAGATGAAAAAGAATGTGGACGTGTTAGAGGGGTGGAGAAAAATGAGAGACAAAAACTTTTTTTAAGTTCATATCTAACAAAAGTCCTGCATCCTTCAGTGAAAGCCATTGTCTCTTCTGTCCTCAGGGAGAGTAGAACCCAGCTCTGGGCACTGGAGAACAGCAGGAGAGGGGCCAAGACACTGGGGGATCTGGATACCACATCCTAGGGGGCACAGCTGAAGAACGAGGGGTGCTTAACATGGAGATGAAAAGCCTAGGCAGAGGGCAAAGAGAGCTCTTTTCAAATAGAATATTGTGAGGAAGAGGGAGTAGAATTATACTGTTGCTAGGACTAGCAGGTGGGAGATACTAGGAATTAGATTTCCACTGAATAGAAAACCTCGATAATAATTAGCGATACCATGCATGGAAACAGCTAATTTGGGCAAACCCTCTCCTAACATTTGCAGGACTCAGAGCAAGAGTACAATGGAAGCCCATAACATATGTCTATATATTTTAAAGGTCTAAATCTAGATAACAAACTTAAATAAAGCACGGACTTCCGGGCAACATGGCACTATAGTCAGAACCACCACGCCGTCCCTCCATAGCAAAGATCAGAAAAACTAAGTCAAACAGAGTCACACATCAATCCCAAAACCCTAAGCATCAAATGAAGAGATAAAGAACACAGCCAAGCACCGAATGTAATCAGAAACTGACCAAGAACAGAGAGCGAGGAGAGATACATGCAGAGGTCCTCTATCAGCTACCGCAGCACGGATCTGCCATCTTGGACTCCTATCAGAGATCAGCGAACAGGGGGTATGAAAAAGCAGCTTCACAGAGCTTCCAGCAGGAGACAGAACAATCGGTAACCAGCAATATAGGCTTTCCCGCCCCCCACCCTTCTTCACCCCCACTTAGCCTCCTCTGCTTCCTGCAACCACAGTCTCTTGGATGGGAAGCACCCCGGTGTCACTTGGATTCCACCTGCCTGCACTGGCCAGCTCCCTGAGTGCCTTTTGTTGGCTGCTGGTGTTGCTTTTTTTCCCGCTTGTTTAGATTTCTTCCTTACCTCTCACCACCTCCCTCTCCTTTCTCTCAAATACCTGGCTCCGTGTGCCATCTTTGCTTCTTCCTGAAAGGCTGCAAAACACCAATTGACTGTGAAACTGCTTCTGGGCCTGGGCTGCCACACTGGTAGGATCACCAGCCTTTTTTGTTTGTTTGCCCAGATTTGTTTGTTTGTTTTCTTTTTCTTTACTTGGTTTGGGAGCCCCTTCTAGCTGGGCAGTACCACACGGCTTGGAAGCTACTCCCTTACTCTGTGCAGATGCATGGGGACACCCTTTGGGGCATTTCTTTTTTCTTGTTTTCTTTTTTTTCTTTTTGGTTTTTTTGTTTCTTTGTTTTGTTTTCTTCTCTCTCTCATTTCCTTTTCGTCTTTCTTCATTTCCAGTTTCTCAATTTATTCACTTTTTTCTTTTACCCTTTTTCTTTTTTTTTCATTTTTGTTTTTCCTCATTTCTCAGTCTCTCATCTCTCCACTCCAATAGCAAGCTCCCTTACACTCTTTTTTGTTTGTGTGTATGTTTTTGGCTCCTGATCCTCTCTCCTCTCTCTCCTCTTTCGCATACCCATCTTAGCTCCACACACCACAATCTACCCCCTCCTTCCTGCCTGCAACATGTGCTGAACATCACACTCCCAAGCAGCACAAGCATGGCCTACTGGAACCTGCCCTGCACTGATTCCTGGTCCGCACTGTCAGCCCTGGTATGTGCCACAAACAACCCATCCCAGCAACTCCCCTTCAGCTGGACCTGCCCTGCTGTACCATTCCTGAGTAACTGACTCTGTCCATTGGAGAAGGAGGTGAAAATTATCATACCCACAGATGATCAAACAACAAAGAACACATAGCCTGCATGCTAAGACATACCAAATAAAACAAAAAAGCAGGATGAAACCAACAAATGTACAATCGATAAATGAGGAAAATAATGACTGAATGTCCCGAAGACAGCAGACAATATCAAAACATTTACAAAAACAGGACAGGATGGTTCGAGTAGGTGTCCAAAATAAAACACCAGATGACCTTCCAGTAGAAGAAAAGGCACTAGACCTAACTGATAGGGAATTCAGAATTATCCAAGAGTTTAAGCAGAAAGAAGACAAAAATAAGGAAAAAACAGGCAAATTCATGGAAGATACAGACAAAACAATGGAAGAATTCAAGAAAATAATACAGGAACAAAATGCTAAAACAAATTCACAACTAGAAGCCATACAAAAACAACAACTAGAAATCCAAAAGATAAACAAAAAGATTTCAGAAATGGACAGTGTCATAGAAGGGCTGAGAAGCAGGCTTGAAACGATGGAAAATAGGATCAGCAAAATTGAAGACAAATACTTAGATACAACTCCATTTGAGGAAAAATCAGAAAAAAGAACAAAGAAAAATGAAGAAACCCTGAGAATTATATGGAATACAAACAGAAGCAAAAATCTGCAAGTGATCAGAGTTCCAGAACAGAGGGAGAAAACAGAAAACACAGAGAGGATCATTGAAGAACTACTGACAGAAAACTTCCCCAATATCATGAAAGATGAAAAGCTGACCATCCAAGAAGCTCCACGAACCCCATATAGGATAGACCTCAAAAGCAAATCACCAAGGCATATCATAATCACACAAGCTAAAACAAAAGACAAAAGAATCCTGAGAGCAGCTCAAGAAAAACAAAAACTCACATACAGAGGAGAAACAATAAGACTAAACTCGGATTATTCAGCAGAAACCATGCAGGCAAGAAGGCAATGTAATGACATATATAAAACCTTGAAAGAAAAAAATCGCCAGCCAAGAAAAATATATCCTGCAAAACTCTCATTCAAATATGATGGTGAAATTAGGTCATTCCCAGATAAACAGAAATTAAGAGACTATGTAAAAACCAAACCAAACTTACAAGACTTATTAAAGGGAGTCCTTCAATCTGAGAACAAACAACACCAGACCACAGGCTGAATCTAGGACACAGGATTGTACTAGCCAGATACCAACCTAGGAAATGAACTCTTACTGAGTGTGCAAAAGCAAAAGAATTACAACAGGGAACCAGAGAGGTTAATCTGAAAATGACAACAGCATCAGAACAATAAAAGAGGGAATAAACGGTGTAGGTATAGAACCTTCTAATGGAGAGGAAGGCAAGGCATTACCAAGTAATAATAGACTGGTTCAAATCTAGGAAGATAAGGGTAAATTCCAAGGTAACCACAAAGAAAATTAACAAACGTACTCATCAAAATAAAGAAGAAAAACATAAAGTCTCAGGAAAAACAAAACCTACAAAAACAGAAGAAATGGAAAAAAAAATCCACAAAACAAAAGGAACTCAGCACAGGAGAGTAAGAGAAACAAAGAAAACGTCAGCACCACAAAAAAAAGGCACTACAAAATGCAATCCCACTCCTAGGAATATATCCTAGAGAAATAGGAGCCATCACATGAATAGACATATGAACACCCATATTCGTTGAAGCACTGTTCACAATAGCAGAAAGATGGAAACAGCCTAGATGCCCATCAGCAGATGAATGGATAAACAAACTATGGTACATACACACAATGGAATATTATGCAAAGATAAAGAACAATGATGAATCTGTGAAGCATCTCATAACATGGATGAAACTGGTGGAGGACATTATGCTGAGTGAAGTAAGTCAATCACAAAAGAACAAATATTGTATGAGACCTCTACTGTAAAAACTCATGTAAAAGTTTACACACAAAAAGAAACAATCTTTGTTGGTTACGAGGGATGGGGGGGTACTAAATAGACAATAGATAAGTGGTAACTTTGGTGAAAGTTACGACAGTACACAATACTGGGGAAGCCAGCACAATTTGTACAAGGAAAGGTCATGGAAGCTCCACAGACACTTCCAAACTCCCTGAGGGACAAAATTGCTGGGCAGAGGGCTGTGGGGACCATGGTCTCAGGGAACATCTAGCTCAACTGGCAAAACCCTGGTGAGTAGCATCTGAGGTCTTAAAAGCCTGTGAGCAGCCATATAAGATACTCCACTGGTCTCACCCCTTCGGGAGCAAGGGAGAATGAAGAGAACAAGACACAAGCGAAAGATTAGTCCAAAGGACTAACGGACCACAACTACCACTGCCTCCACCAGGCTGAGTCCAGTACAGCTAGATGGTACCCGGCCAGCACCACTGACTGCTTCTGACAACAGAAGGTTCTGGACAGAGCTGGCAAAAGATGTAGAACAAAATCTAACTCACACACACACAAAAAAAGACCAGATTTACTGGCCTGACTGGAGAAACCCCGAGAGTATGGCCCCCGGACAACCTTTTAGCTCAGTGGTGAAGTCACTCCCAAAGTTCACCCT
This sequence comes from Dugong dugon, assembly GCA_030035585.1. Lineage (NCBI taxonomy): Eukaryota > Metazoa > Chordata > Mammalia > Sirenia > Dugongidae > Dugong > Dugong dugon. The sequence continues at coordinate 164,095,120 of CM057462.1, forward strand.
TCAGCCAGGGATTGGACAGCCTCATAAAACAAAACAGGACTAATGAGGCACAGCAGTCCAGGGACAAAGACTAGAAGGCAGGAGGGGACAGGAAAGCTGGTGATAGGGAACCCAAGTTTGAGAAGGGACAGTGTTGACATGTCGTGGGGTTGTTAACCATTGTCATAGGGCAATATGTGTACTAACTGTTTAATGAGAAACTATATGTTCTGCAGACCTTCATCTAAGGTACAAAAAAAAAAAAAGAATTATCTATGTGAGATCAAATTGACAACAGCAACTCAAAAGGTTTGATGAGAAGCCTAGGGGGCAGTGAGTTGAAGATAATAGTGATGGAATAATTTGGAAAAGGATAGTGAGAATAGCAGCACAATGGGAAGAATGTAATCGACGTCACTAAATTGTACAAGGTAGAAATTTTTGAAATGGTGTAACTTTGGCTATGTACATTTTCAACAATAGAGGTCCTCCAAGGTCTAGAAGGGAGAGTGTTGACATGTCATGGGGTTGTTAATCAATATCATAAAACAATACGTGTACTAACTGTTTAATGAGAAACTATTTGTTCTGTAAACCTTCATCTAAAGTACAATAAAAAAAATTAAAGAAAAACCCTATGGAGCACAGTTCTACTCTGACATACATGGGGAGCCTTGAGTTATAATCGAAAGAAGAAAAAAAAAACCTTAAATGAAACATATTCTATCTTGATGTTGTTGTGTTATGCCATTGAGTTGATTCCCTCTCATGGCAACCCCATGTGTATCAGAGTAGAGCTGTGCTCCCTAGGGTTTTCTTGGCTGTGCTCTTTGTGGAAGCAGATCACCGGGACTTTTCTTCCATGGTGCCACTGGGTGGGTTTGAACCTCCAACCTTTAGGTTACCAGCCAAGCACAAACCCTTTGTGCCACCCATTCTATCTCACTAACTTGAAAAATACACCTCCATGCTGACCTGAAAGGTTGGGTTCTAATTTAATTTCTCAGACTCCCTAGAGTTCCGTGTGGAGTATGACAGCACAGGAAAAGTCGGCCACCAGACTCCCAGCTGCCTCCTACTCACCTACTTTTCCACCCCGGCTCAGTCCCACACCACAAGGGTCTCATGTAGACACCCTGGCCTGTGCATCCAAGCTCCATCCACCCCTTCACTCACACACAAGTAGCACCCCGTGGCCACCTTTCGGGCCTAAGTGTGGGCACACTGGTGATGTGGTTCACCCTTGGTAGGATGCACCCAGGGAAGAGGCCCATGCAAGCCCTGGAAGTAGATTTGGGCAAGGAAGATCAGGCTTCTGGGTACCCAAGGGGGAAGGGGTGAGTTTCACAGGATCTATAGGATGAGGTATGGCTGGAGGAAGCCCAGAGCAGGATCATCAAGCATGGGATCTTGCCCGGGTCTAAAGATAGTGCTGAATAAACCCCACAACTCTAGAGATGTCCAGGCTGAAGGAATATCTGCCCTAGGTGGAGGTGAAAGTTCCGACCGTATCCTTCATAGGTAACCAGCTTGCACTGGATGAATGACCCAGTTTGCACACATCACCCCTGTCAATTCAATCCCATTTCCATTAGCCATTGCTGTGCTAGGGGCATTATATACTATCATGTTTAATGGTATTTTTTTTCTACAGATCAATTTTTGGCCCTATTGAAGCAGCCACATGTTACATACCCTGAAATCTTTTCATTTTGTGGAACACTAGAAGTGTCCTAGTGACCTTCCTTACTCTGTAAAATGATTCCTCCCCAAAACACTTGCTCGATTATTTTGAGGGTTAAAAGAGTAATTATAAAAATATACTGCCCTCCTTCTGTAAAGCTGTCGAGAAGGATTTCCAGATTTCAACCTGGTAAACAGAAACATAAATTAAGAGCACAGGAGTTGGAAAATTGTGAAGCTCTGATCACAAGCAGTTTATCTAAATGGTGTAGTGGAAAGAAACCAGCCTTTAGGATCAGGCAGACAGCACTGCTATAATTTAGCTGTCTGATTTTAGACAATTTATTTGGCCTCTCTGAGTCTCAGTTTTCTCAAGTGTTAGGATCTAGTTAATTAACAAACACTTATTCAGCTCTTACTGTATGTGGGCACCGTGTCCGGCATTGAGTATATAGCAGTAAAAAAGATAGGCGCAACTTGACAGTAGCGGGTTTGAGTTTTTTGAGTCCCTACCTTAGAGTCCTACCCTAGATTACAGACTAGCAAGGTAAAGTGAAATGAAATAATATAATGCCAAAGGTCTGTCAAAAAGCAGGTATTCAATAAATGTTATTCTCTTCTACTTCCCTTTAAACACATGATCATTATATATCTAGACACAGTCAAAAGTAAGATGGCTACAGCCAATTTCATATACACAAGAATTTTGTTGAAGACTCAAACACCCCTGGTATAAGGTATTTTTTCAGCATTATGTGTCAGTTTGTGGTCCTAATTTAAATCCATACAATCATGGGTTTCTATTTACAGTCAATGATGGATCCTTATTTTTATGTAGTTGAAGGAATTATACATATAGTGCCTCATTTATCCTTTCAGACCACTTCTGAAGTGAATTAGAACAGACATTACTATCAAATCCATTTTACAGATGAGGAAGCTAACAGACGCAGATTCTTTTGCACCTCTTTTGTCCCCTAGTCCTAGTCTGCACAGAGACTGTAGATGCTGTTTGCACCTTGACTGTTCTGGTAACTCAGAAAGGAGAGGTAACCCAAGAGTTAGGGAAAGGAGACTGAATCAAGACTGCACTGTGGCCGCTCAACTTTTGTCTTCTCCCTCTTCTAGGTGGGTGAGAAATGGGAGACTGGAGTTTCCTAGGGAACATCTTGGAGGAGGTGAATGAGCACTCCACAGTCATCGGCAGAGTCTGGCTCACCGTGCTGTTCATCTTCAGGATCCTCATCCTCGGCACGGCCGCAGAGTATGTGTGGGGGGATGAGCAGTCTGACTTCGTATGCAACACCCAGCAGCCGGGCTGTGAGAACGTCTGCTACGATGAGGCCTTCCCCATCTCCCACATCCGCCTCTGGGTGCTGCAGATCATCTTCGTCTCCACTCCTTCCCTGGTGTACGTGGGCCACGCTGTGCACCACGTCCGCATGGAGGAGAAGCGGAAGGAACGAGAGGCAGAGGAGCTGTGTCAGCAGCCCGGGGGCAACGGCGCTGAGAGGGGGGCCCTCGCCCCAGACCAGGGCAGCATCAAGAAGAGCAGCAGCAGCCGAAGCACCAAGAAGTTTCGACTGGAGGGGACCCTGCTGAGGACCTACATCTGCCACATCGTCTTCAAGACCCTCTTTGAGGTGGGCTTCATCGTGGGCCACTACTTCCTGTACGGTTACCGGATCCTGCCCCTCTATCGCTGCAGCCGGTGGCCCTGCCCTAACGTGGTGGACTGCTTTGTGTCACGGCCCACCGAGAAAACCATCTTCATTCTATTCATGTTGTCTGTGGCCTCCGTGTCCCTCTTCCTCAATATTACGGAGATGAGCCACCTGGGCCTGAAGAGGATCCGGTCGGCCTTCAAGAGGCATGTAGAACAGCCACTGGGGGAGATTCCTGAGAAACCTCTCCACTCTATTGCTGTCTCGTCCATCCAGAAAGCCAAAGGCTACCAGCTCCTGGAAGAAGAGAAAATCGTGTCCCACTATTTCCCTTTGACTGAGGTTGGGATGGTGGAGACCAGCCCACTATCTGCCAAGACTTTCAGTCCGTTTGAGGAGAAGATCGGCACAGGACCCCTGGGAGACTTGTCCCAGGTTTACCAAGAGAAGCTGCCCTCCTACGGTCAGGTGGGAGCACCGGAAGCGGAGGAGGAGGAGCAGCCTGTGGAGGAAGGAGCAGAGCCGGAGGTGGAAGAGAAGAGGCAGGAAGCAGAGAGGTTGACCACAGATGAGCAGGAGGCAGTACTGGAGGAGGAGAAAGTAGAGACCCTTAAAGTGGGGAAGGAGGGCGAGAAGGAAGACCTGCAGGCAGAAAAGGTATCAAAGCAAGGGCTCCCGGCTGAGAAGGCGCCTTCCCTGTGTGCAGAGGTGACCACAGATGAAACCAGACCGCTGAGCAGGCTGAGCAAAGCCAGCAGCCGGGCCAGGTCAGATGATCTAACAGTATGAAGTAGTGCCAAAGAAAGAAAGAAAAGAAAACACCCAAGCTAATTTAGGGGAAGGTGAAGTGAAAAGATGCCAGCATGATTTGAAAGTTCTGTCCCCTGCCCTAACTCCTACCCCTGGTTGAAAAGGCACTGCAGTAGAACAGTGCATGTAGTACAAGTAGGAAACTGCTTTTCCCTTAGAGAAGGGCTGCCGAGATAAACCCATTGTCCCATCAAAGTTTCCAATCTCATATGACTTCCCTGCTCCTCTACCCCAACAGCTATGAGTGATTCCCTTCTTTCATCCTCATTTCTCCATAAAAATCCTGATCCGAGTTATGGGAGCCTCAGAGCCTTTCACCAGTCTTGCCTCAAGATCACTAAGTCAGCCAGAAGCTATCATTTCCCTAGCAGATAACGTGACCATACGTCAGGGGTCACAAACTCAGATGCCTACAGGATCCAGGCAGGTGTCTTAAATTGGTGAAGTAGCCCTGGTGGCACAATAGTTAAGCGCTCACTTGCTAACCAAAAGGTTGGCAGTTTGAACCCACCCGACAGCTCTGCAGGAGAAAGATCTGGCAATCTGCTTCTGTAAAGATTACAGTGAAGAAAACCCTCTGGGGCAGTTCTACTCTGTCACATGCGGTTGCTATGATTTGAAAATCGACTCTGTAGCACCTAATAACAAACAACAATAGGCTTGTTGCAATGCAGTGGGGAGAGACTGACTGCGAAAAATGGGGAACGGGGTAGTTGCTGCTCAGTTCCAGGCAATTATTACCACACAGTGTTACCTGGCCATTTGATTTTTTTAGGAGAAGCCAAATTCCAAACATTTCTGTGAAATTTCCAAAATCTGCAATGTGTACAACTAAATTTTAAATATGCCATGTGGACAAAACAAAACCTGTGCAAACCAAATTTAACCTGTGGGGCACTGATTTGCAATATCACTTTACACTAATGAGCCCAGCTTTCCTGTGAAATTGGTCTCATTCTCTGTAGTCTCATTTCACCACTTGGGGATGCTCAGTTTAAACCACAGGAGAAAAGATACCCAGAGTTCTTACTGACCATTTTGGGGGATTCACTGTAGTCCCTGGGTTCTAAAGCAATTATAACCATTGTATTGGTAAAAATTCTGCCCTGGACACCATCAGAGAAAGAGAAGGCAAGACCCCAAGCCCTCCCCCTGTGAAATGTAAAGGCTTTGGGGCCTTGTCATGGTTTTCTTTCCTACAGCCAAGAAAATCCTTTTATTTCCTCTCTTCTTTCAACATCAGTGCTCAGCCTAAAATCTGCACCTCCTTTCATCAGGGCCTGGGAGCAAGCCCAGTTCCTAGCCACAGGACACCTACCCACAGGCCTATCCCAAGGAGGGTCTGTTCTCAGGCCTTTGCTCTGGTACCAGACATATGTGAGAAAGGCCATCAGAGTAACTCTATGGAGAGCTTCTTATAAAGTGGATGTCCAAACAGTCTGACTCCCAAAGTCCAGTTCCAGGCCAGGTTTCACCCTGGAAGGGACATAGAGCCTGAGGGAGCAAAAGAGATTTCGAAGCTCTCCTGTCCTGTATCCCCACCACCAACCCACTTCAAACATAGAGTTCAGTCAGGGGAAATCCTCAAGTACAAGTACATATTTCACACAGGGAGCAATTTTGCCCAAAGTCAACCAATTCCCAGAGCAGAGGGAGAAAATTATAACCAAGATGGTTCATCTAAACCAAAGCTATGCTTCATAGGCTGCAGTAGCAAGGGTAGGATAGGAGGGGTAAAAACCAAGTTGACATGGCAGGGACCTGGACAGGAGATCACCAGGGAACCCAAAGCAATATCCAGAAAAACAGCTTTCATTTAATCATTCCCCCAACCAGTACCAGCCCAAAGTATGTAAGTCCCTTCTGTTGCCCTCTCACTGGGTAAGAGGGAAGAAAAACCTTTATAAAGGACAATTCACTCTCCACTATGCCTTAGATATTGCAGTTCCCAAAGCCTGAAAGAAAGTGGTAGTTAGCTGTCAGTAGGATTCCTGGGTGATGCAAATGATTAATGCACTCAGCTGCTAACGCAGAAGCTGGAGGTTTGAGTCCCACCCAGAGGTTCTTCGGAAGAAAAGCCAGGCAATCTACTTGCCAAAAAATCAGCTATTGAAAACTCTATGAGCACAGTTCTACTCTGTTACACATGGGGTCACCATCAGTTGGAATCAACTGGATAGCAACTGCGCTTTTTGGGCACCAAGGTGGCAGTAGAGGACATACTATAGTCTTTACCTTTACTGCCTTGTAAGTTGTCCAGAGCAGACAGAGAATTCTGGAAGAATTCCCCAGTAGGAAAAAGTGGATGGATGTGTTGTCTTCTTCTTCGAATTTTCTGTGAAACAGGATTAGTGAAAATGCAGCTAAGAAACACATTTATAACAAAATTTCTGGGGAAATCTCAGGCAAAGGAGAGAGGCATTTTTAGGATTGTGATCCTGGATTCTCCACATCCCTGTGTCAGAGCTAATAGTCACATGTTAAACTATTACAAAACAAATAAAACTAGCTAAACTTCTCACCATCTTTCTTTTTTTATTTTGACCTGTCAGCCAAAGTAGGCTGCAAAGAGACTACTCTAGTTTCTGATTATTCTTCCTTTGGCGCTAAGGGACTGTGAGACAGGTGATTGGGACTGGGGAGGAGGACAGTGGTATGCTGGTAAATGTTTAACAATTAGCTCTCTCCAGGGTAAAGAAGCCCTAACTAGTAGTGTTTGCCAATTTCCTGGTGTAAATTCTCCCACCATTGCCAATTTCAAGCTACCAACATAATATCATTGAACACAGAGTTGGGAAGACATGCATAGTAGCATAGCATCATAAAATATTTCCACTATACAATAGATGTTTACCATAAAAAAAAAAAAAAAAACACTTGTTGCTGTTGAGTCAATTCTGACTCATACGGACCCTATAGGACAGAGTAGAACTGCTCCACAGAGTTTCCTAGGCTGTAATCTTGACGGCGGCAGACTGCCACATCTTTTTTCCTCGGATCAGCTGGTGGGTTCGAATCGCCGGCCTTTCGGTTAGCAACCAAGTGCTTTAACCACTGCATCACCAGAGTAAATAACATCAAGAGCATAGATAATAACAAAATAATTAGCAATCGATGAGCTTTGAGTATTTAGTACCTTTATGTTTCTTTTTTTTTAATTATAATTCATGTAATTTAATTTTTAATAATATCTGGACTTAACAATCAGCTCACATAATTGCTGAAAATTTAGCAAATGACTTTTGTGAGCTAGTACAAGCTGGTTCCAGACATGTGGGGGGTGGGTGAGGAAGATCTTACTCAAAAAGAACATGAAAACTCCCTTGATCCATCAAGATTTGGTCAGTTTGTTTCCTCTCTTGCCCTACACAAACTTCAGGGAAACTCAAAAAGTATACTGATTTGGCTTATGGGAAGAGGCAAGAAAACAAGGATTTGTCCTCTTCCATATCAGTGAGAACTGTAGAAAAACTTAAAGTTGTTCACTACAGGTAAAAATAAATAAAGTAAATCAATAGCTTAAAATTTGCCAAAAGCTTCTGCCTGGGATTTATCGTGTCATTTCCCTGCCTAAAATCCTTCAGTGACTTGCCATTGCCTGCCCAATAAATTCTAAATTCCTAAATGTGGCTTGCAAAGCTCCTTATAACTGACTTCAACCCACCTAGCTAGGATGTCTGTTTTTGCCTGCCCAGAATCTATTCTTCCTTTTCTATAATAGCATCTCAGTTTTACCTAGGGGAACTATGCTCCCCTCATTAGATATAGTCTTGGTGACACTCTTAGTAATGCTTACGTGGTCAGGGGGCAGGTTTTTTCACCCAAATGAGCCAATCAGACAGTCTCTCCCTAGAATGTGAGTCTTGAGTGGAGTCACAGAGAGACTGAAAAATGACTGGAGTTCATCTTGGCAGAAGCCCCTGAAGAGACTCACTTTCTGCTACTTAGATTTTTGGGAGTGTAAAAATGACATGGGGGCCGTGTCTGACCTCCTTTAACTTCACAACGGGGGAGGAGAATCAAAATCAACAGCCAAAGGCTGGTTCCTATTAGGCGGAGGTCACACATGCTTCCTCTCTCTGCCATCTTTACCAATTCTGACACCAACCATCCCTCCCATGACACTCTCTACCTCTCTGCTGGGTTCAATAATTCATTGCAATGGCTACACAGAACTCACAGACAATTTCTCACAATTATAGGGTTTATTAGGAAAGTAACGGTTACCATTCAGGCTCAGGAACAGTCAGGATACGGTTCTTTGATCAGGACAGCCTCTTCCCAGCCGTGCTCACAGGCACACCTCTCCCTGGCCCTAGGCCTCTGCCCAAAGGCACTCAGCTTTCTCTTCCATGGGCTGGGAAGCCCAACACACCCTCTCCTGCTGCCAGGTCTCTGCTAACACACTTCTCACCATCTTCAGGGTTACATCTCACTCTCTCTCGGTCTCCTGCTTCTGGGAGATTCTGAGCACAGGGATTCCAGGTCCAAAGGACATGCTGGCTGCTAGCTGTTCTTCTTTTGTTGTGGTGGGTTTCTCTCTTTCCCACCCCTGGGGTGGCTCATTTCAAGCCCAGCAGCATGGCAAAACTGGCCAATCCCTTTGGTGGGCCACAATTACCCTATCTCACAGTCATGCCAAATTACTTGGGTGGGAGTTACAAGATCCTGGTGAGAAAGGCCACACAAAAGCAATACATCGAACTGCAGGGAGATACTTTGTTCCTCCTTTTTCAGATTCCAGTTCTTCAGACTTCCTTCAATTTGATAAGCTACTTCAGAGTTCCTTTTTTTTTTTTTTAAGTTAGCCAACATCAGCTCTATTGCTTGCAGCCACGGCAGTAACACCAAGGTAGCAGTAGGACATATTGGTATATCAGGCCCCTGACTGATATACCACCTTTTCTAACCTTATCTCCCACATCCACCCACACATGCATGTGCCCTAGCCTCATGGAACCATTGGCTGGTCTCCAATATGGACAGGCCTGGAACATCGTGATGAATGAATGCCATGATGTTTCAGGACCCTGTACTCCTTCCTGCCTTTTATTCTATAGTCAGCTCCTTCTCATCCTTCAAGATTCAGCTCTGTGTCCCTTCTCTATGAAATTTCATAGGCAAGAATTAGTTGCTCTCTCCTTTGTGGTCCCTCAGCACTGCTGTCATAGCACTTGTCAACTTGCTTTATTTGCTTGCTTTTCTTCCATTTGACCGCAAACAACTGGGGCAGAGATTTTGTCTTACCTATCTCTGAATCTTCAGTACCTAATACAGGGTCTGGAATGTAATGACTTAGCAAACATTTAACAAATAAATGAATAAGTGCTGAGATCTCTCCCAGGGAAGGAAGGAGATATTGATTAAGCACTTCCCAGCACGAGGGCAGGCTGATGCTACATAGGAAGATATCTGAGGAAGAGGTTCCCTGAAGATCCCAGGAGTTCCAGGACTTGAAAGCAAGCAGACTTGATTTTTCATGAAAAAGGAAAGAAGAAAGTTTCCATATGAATTTCTCTGAACCCTACTGCAACCATGCCCCACATCCACCCTGATCTCACATCCTTTCTTCATCCTCCACTCTGACGTTCAACACATATCCTCCCATAAGCAGCCTGATTTCATCATCATTACCCAAACTGCCTGAAACACTGTTTTTGTCCCACCTGTTAAATAGGAGTCCAGACACAAGTGGTTAGTTTCTGTTGCCCATATCTACGTAGCCAGAAAATGAAGCAAAGAGGAAGGGGAGGAGAAGTATTTATTGGGTACCCAGACACTGTGCAAGTGACTTGAATGTGGTATGTTATCCTCGGTGTTGCTTCACTTTCCCACACCTTAGGCATGCTGAACTTTATCCTTCTGCAAACAAGACCTGTATTTCACACACACAGGCCTTTGCTCATAAGACTCTACTTCCCTGTGCCTGCAGGAAGTTGGACTAGATGACTTCTGTTGTTGTTAGGTGCCGTAGGCTTGTTTTCGACTCATAGTGTCCCCGTATGACAAAGCAGAACTGCCCCATAGGGCTTTCTAGGCTGTATTTTTTATGGGAGCAGATCACCATGTCTTCCTATTGTGGAGCCTCTGGGTGGGTTCAAACAGCCAAACTTTCAGTTAGCAGCCAAGCACTTAACTGTTGCACCCCCAGGGCAACTTAGATGACCCCTTAAGGACCCTTATATTTCAACTTCATATAGTTCTTTTTTTTTCATAAAGAAATCCAAGGACAGTTGATGTCAAAATTTCTGACTTATTTTATGTAGATTAATTCGGCGTCCTCAGAAATTATAGGGGTTTTCTGCTAATTTTATGGCGTACATACACCATGGTGAGCTATATACAGGAGTCCAAGTAAACTGTGGCAGTATAAAAAAATTTTCAGAACCCAGGAAAAATTTTCTACTCTAGTAGTATTACATCTTAAAAATGTGAATAACCCTGAAAGAGATTATACAGTACTTAAAGATTTCAAAAAGTGGCTAGAGAAGACAAAGTAAAGTATTATAATGACATATGCAAAGACCTGGAGGTAGAAAACCAAAAGGGAAAAACACGCTCAGCACTTCTCAAGCAGAAAGAACTAAAGAAAAAAATTCAATCCTCAAGTTGCAATACTGAAGGATTCTACAGGGAAAATATTAAACGATGCAGGAAGCATCAAAAGAAGATGGAAGGATTACACGGAGTCACTATACCAAAAAGACTTGGTCGACGATCAACCATTTCAGGAGGTAGCATATGACCAGGAACCGATGGTACTGAAGGAAGAAGTCCAAGCTGCACTGAAGGCATTGGCAAAAAACAAGGCTCCAGGAACTGATGAAATATCAGTTGAGATGTTTCAACAAACAGATGCAGCACTGGATGTACTCACTAGTCTATGCTAAGAAATTTGGAAAAGAGCTACCTGGCCAACTGACTGGAAGAGATCCATATTTATGCCTATTTCCAAGAAAGGTGATCCAACCAAATATGGACGTTATCAAACAATACCATTAATATCACACGCAAGTAAAATTTTCCTGAAGATCATTCTAAAGCGACCGCAACAGTATATCAGCAGGGCACTGCCAGAAACGCAAGCTGCATTCAGAAGAGGACGTGGAACCAGGGATATCATTGCTAATGTCAAATGGATCCTGGCTGAAAGCAGAGAATACCAGAAAGAAGTTTACCTGTGTTTTATTGACTATGCAAAGGCATTCGACTATATGGTTCATAATAAATCATAGATAACATTACGAAGAATGGGAATTCCAGAACATTTAATTGTGCTCATGAGGAACCTGTGTTACCAGGTGGAAATCCCAGGTTCTTCCTCGGCATGACTCATATTGGCCAATAAATGAGAGACCGAGGTGGGAGCACAAAAAGGCACCTTTATTTCAATGTACAAGGAAATGGAGTCAGTCGGTGCTTACTGCTGCCAAGACTGCTCGCCAAGGGCAGGCAGGCAGGTTACTTTTAAAAGGGTTTACAAGTAGAGAGTTCATACAAGTCATGTCAGCCACATTCTTAATCATAGTAGGCAGGCGCAATGGGGTTTACATATAACCTCCAAGCAAAAGCAGGATTCAGATGCAAACCTGAAGGGGGGCAGGGGGGAGCCTAGCAAAGGAAATGATTTTGCAATACAACACTGGAGGGGAGGAAGCCAGGTAAGGAATACAGCACTGTGAGGGTTCTGTCTCACTGGTACATAGATCAAGAGGCAGGCGTTCTGACAGAACAAGGCAATGCTGCTTGGTTTAAAGTCTGGAAAGGTGTGCATCAGGGTTATATCCTTTCACCATACCTATTCAAGCTGTATGCTGAGCAAATAATCTGAGAAATATTGGACTATATGAAGAAGAACGGGGCATCAGGATTGGAGGAAGATCATTAACAACCTGCGTTATGCAAGTGATGCAATCTTGCTTGCTGAAAGTGAAGAGGACTTGAAGCACTTACTGATAAAGATCAAAGACCACAGCCTTCAGTATGGATTATACCTCAACATAAAGAAAACAAAAATCCTCATGACTAGACCAATAAACATCATGATAAATGGAGAAAAGGTTGAAGTTGGATCATTTTACTTGGATCCACAATCAACACCCATAGAAGCAGCAGTCAAAAAATCAAAAGACACATTGCATTGGGCAAATCTGCTGCGAAAGACCTCTTTAAAGTGTTGAAAAGCAAAGATGTCACCTTGAAGACTAAGGTGCACCTGACCCAAGCCATGGCGTTTTTAATTGCCTCATATGCGTGTGAAAGCTGGACCATGAATAAGTAAGATCTAAGAAGAATTGACGCCTTTGAATTGTGGTGTTGGTGAAGAATATTGAATATACCATGGACTACCAAAGGAAGAAACAAATCTGTCTTGGAAGAAGTACAGCCAGAATGCTCCTTAGAATCAAGGATGGCAAGACTACATCTTACATACTTTGGACATGTTAGCAGGTGGGACCAGTCGCTGGAGAAGGTCATCATGTTTGGTAGAGGGCCAGTGAAAAATAGGAAGACCCTCAACAAAATGAATTGACAGAATGGCTGCAACAAATGGCTTAAGCATAACAACAATTGTGAGGATGGCGCAGGACTGGACAGTGTTTTGTTCTGTTGTACAGAGGGTCGCTGTGAGTCAGAACTGACTCAACGGCACCTAAAAACCACAGCAGTACTTAAAACTTGCTTCTCCAACTGGGATATGTATAGTGTGCTCAGGTCACAAGATAAAATTGCCTGCAGGAGAAACTGTACTCAAAGACTCATGAGGGACAGAAGAATTAAATAATTTAAAATGTCATTTTTATAATGAAACAAGATAATGATATGAAATACAACACAAAGTTCAGGTATAATTGTAAGAAAAAATGAGAATTATCAAAGACAGTTTATTTTGCTTCAAGGCCATGTTGGACTATATCCCTAGATTTCCTTGGGTACATGATCAAATTCATTGGAAAAATTTGAAAAGGACTGCTTTATTTTTTTCAGTCATTTACAGTTTAGTATAAATTAGGCAGTATATTTTGCTAGGAGGATAGAAAGAGATAACATGAAAACTAATGCACTTGAGGAGAAAAAGAATTAGAATAAAAAGATCTTAGGAGAGGGAAATGGGCACCCTGGAGGCTGATCATTAGCCTACTGGGCTGCAGATGCTCACAGGCCATCACAGGAGCCAAGCTTGGAGGATCTTAATGTGTCTTCCCAGAAATTAATGGGACACAGACACAGTTACTGCCCTTGCCCAGAAAAGCCAGAAAGTTTGCAAGAGTGTTTCTTGTGGCCCAAATTCTTCACCACAATACTATTTTATTATAACAAACAACAAAATTCCAAAAAAGCAGATTGGTTAAGTAAATCATAGTATGAGGGAATATTATTGAGTCAGTAAAATTTTTGTAAAATCTTTGGCATAAGAAAATGTTCATGATATATTTCTAAGTGACAAAGCGTACAACAAAATATTAAGCTCATTATGATCTTTTAGGGGGGAAATGAAAAAGTAGGCATACGTGGGTGAGAGCGTATAATAGGATAACCAAGAATGAGAATGAATAGCCCAGACTTTGGGAATATGTCAGTATTGGGCTCTTTTGTAGTTGTCCAATCACAGCCCAGTGATAAAGGTGGGGGCTTCTCTAAAAGGAGTGAATGTCCCTGATGTTAGTCATCCTGAGAAGAGGTTAATCCTGGAACAAGAAGGAGTGGGGAAGTAGGGAGAACTTTCTGCCCTGCCTGCGCCCCGAGGTGGAGGTGGGAGAATAAGGCATGTGGTGACAGAGTTCTTCACTGCCAAGAAGGAGATCTGCCTTGGAATAAGAGTCTATTGGACAATTAAATCCAGTGTGAAGGTTCCTAGAGACATACAGTAATCAAAAGCAGGGGTTAGCAGTCTCTTGGGTCACCCACGCCTGTCCTTGACCAGAACACAGGTGTTACAGTGGGGAGAATCCTAAATGATGTCATTCAAAACTTTCTTTTTCTCTGCTATGCCAGTTTCACTGAGACCCTGATCCCCACTGTGCACCCTAGTAAGCCACCAGGTAAACCATTTGCCTCGACAGGCCCTCCCAGCATTCTGCACTACCACCCAGCTTTAAGTTAGAGTTAGGTGCTATTGTGTTTGATATCTACCTGCTTGCCTGATAGATGTTCCCTGATTTAAGACTCTCCCATAGTAAGGCTGTCTCCACAGCTCCCTGGTATTCTGGATTCAGGGACTGGGCATCTGATAGGTAGTTTTGGCTGCTTGGTATAGCAGAGTTCCAAGAAACTGAGACACTTTCTCTTGTGTGTAATGAATTTGTGAGACTCAGTTACTCAGACTGCAGTAGCCTGAGCACTTAGGTGCTGGATTCCAGGCCCCCTCAGGGCTGTGCTTCTAGGTCTTGGCTGCAGCCATGAAAGCCAGTGATATCCCTTCCTACCCAAGGTGATTGCCCTTGATTGGAGCCAGCTTCCTGGACTACAGGGACTACAAGGACTAGCTAGGGCCCTGGTGGGAAAAGATAATTCCCACAGCAGTGCATTAAGCCTGCATAAAATGAATACTGAATGGATGCAGTCATCTGATCTATATTTGAGTAACCCCAATATGAGGTAGTGGGAACCCCTACTTCCTAAAATAACTTCTGACTCTAAAAGAATTACACCTGTTTTGAACTAAAATCTATCTTCAGAAGAACAAAGTAGGAGGCCTCTCCCTTCCCAATCTCAAAACTTACTATACAGCCACAGTAATCAAAAGAGCTCAGTACTGGTTCAATGACAGACATGCAGTAGACCAGTGGAATAGAATTGAGAACCCAGAAGTAGATCCATCCATCTATGGGTAACTGATCTTCGACAAAGGGTCGAAGTCCATTCAGTGGGGGAAGAAACAGTCTCCTTAACAAATGGTGCTGGCAAAACTGGATATCCATATTCAGAAAAATGAATCGTGATCCATACCACACACCATGCACAAAAAAAAAAAAAAAAAACCTAACTCAAAATGGATCAAAGACGTAAATGCTAAAGCTAAAACTATAAAGTTCCTGGAAGATAGCATAGGGTCAAAACTAGGTGACCTAATTTTTGGCATAAATGGTCTATCAAACAAAACTAAAAATGCATGAATGACAGGAGCTAAATTAGATAACTGGGATCTCCTAAAAATTAAATACTTATCTCATCAAAAGACTTTTTCTAAAGAGAAAAAAAGAATCTAAAGGCTGGGAAAAAATCTTTGGCAATGACATATCTGATAAGGGTCTAATGTCTAAAATACATAGAAAACTGACAACTCAACAAAAAGACACAGACCAATCAAAAATTAGGCAAAGGACATGAATAAATGCTTCACCAAAGAGAACATTCAGGCAGCCAACAAATACATGAAAAGATGCTCACAATCATTAGCCATTAGAGAGATGCAAATCAAAACCACAATGAGATACCACCTCGCCCCTGCAAACATGGCAATAATTTAAAAAACAGAAAACAACAAATGCTGGCTAGGTTGTGGGGAGGTTGGAACTCTTATACATTGCTAGTGGGATTGTAAAATGGTACAACCACTATGGAAAACAATATAGAAATAAAAATAGAAATACCATATGATCCAGCAGTCCTACTCCTAGGTATATATACTAGAGATATAAGAGCAGAGACACGAATAGATATATGCACACCTATGTTCATCAGAGCATTATTCACAATAGCAAAAAGATGGAAACAACCTAAGTGCCTATCAACAGATGAATGGATAAACAAATTTTGGTACATACATACAACAGAATAGTATGCAACTATAAAGAATAATGAGAAGTCCACGAAACATCTTATAATGTGGATGAACCTGGAGGGCATAATGCTGAGTGAATAAGTCAATCACAAGAGGACAAATACTGTATGGTCTCACTTTTATAAAAAGTCAAGAATAAGTATACACACAGAAAACATTGTTATTTGATGGTTACCAGGGATGGGAGGGGAAGGGAGGGGGAATCATTTTCTAGATAGTAAACACTTGTTTTTGGTGATGGGAAAGGCAATACCCAATATGAGTGAAGTCTGCACAACTTGTCTAAGGTAAATGAAGACACTAAGAAGTATGTAAGAATAATTTTGGCATATTTGGCAAATATACAATTTTGCAGCAATAATAACAACCCAAAAAATATGTGTGTGGATACATAGGTAGACATGTATGCATATATGTCTATAGTAAGGCACATGAGTATATGGGAGTGCATGTACAGTTGTATCTGTAGGCATATGTTATGTTTATGTGTGCTGTATATATATTATATATATACAATAAACTATATAGAGGTCACAGTTACAGGTACTTCCTAGACATAAACAAACACCTCATAGGATTGGATTACTGGGTTTGAAGGCTTGGGAACATAGTCTTGTGGGACAACTCAGTCAGCTGGCATAATATAGTTCATAAAGATAATGTTCTATATACTAGTTTGGTGGGCAGTGTCTGGGGTCTTAAAAACTTGCAAGCAGCCATCTAAGATATAGCTGTTGGTCTCTACTCATCTGGAACAAAAGAGAATAAAGGAAACCAAAGACTCAGATAAAAACTAGTCCCAGGACTAACAGCCCATATGAACCATGGCCTTATCTAGCCTGAGACCAGAAGAATCAGATGGTGCCTAGCTACCACTACCGACTGTTCTGACCAGGGACACGATAGAAGGTCTCAGACAGAAAGGGAGAAAAATATAGAACAAAACTCAAATGCCTGAAAAAGGCCAGACTTACTGGACCAAAAAAGATTAGAGGAACCCCGGAGACTATTACCCTAAGATACTCTTTGAACTTGGAACTGAATCTACTCCTGATAGTCACCTTTCATCCAAACAATAGACTGACTTTAATAATAAACAATATCACCTGTGAATTCTATGTTCCTTTAAATAATCAGCTATATGAGACCATACAGTCAACATTTACCCTAAAACAAAGATAAGAAGTTAAGAGGGGCAGGGAAGCTAGGTTAATGCAACCAGAACAAAAAGAATGGAAATAATGAGAATGTTGACACATGGTGAAAAATGTAACTAATGTCATGGAACAAGTTGTATAAAAACTGTTAAAGGGGAATCTAATTTGCTATGTAAACTTTCACCTAAAACACATTAAAATGTTTTTAAAAAATCTATCTTCATTTAACTTTTTCTCTTGGGACCATATCAGTTCTACCAATTCTTTCACATTCCTCATCTGAGCCCTGATGGCACAGTGGTTAAGCGTTCAGCTGCTAACCAAAAGGCTGGTGGTTCGAACCCACCAGCTGCTCTGTGTGAGAAAGATGTGGCAGTCTGTTTTTGTAAAGATTTACAGCCTTGGAAACCCTATGAGGCAGTTCTGCTCTGTCCTAAAGGCCATTATGAGTCAGAATCAACTCAATGGCAGTGGGTTTGGTTTTGGGTTCATTCCTCTTCTGGTGGCTCAACTCTGAGCATGCTCCAATATGTCTATGTGCATCTTAGAAGTGTGGTACACAGAGTGCAGCACTCCAGGTATGGTCTGGTGCATAACTTGCTCTGTAAACTTTCATTTAAAGCACAGCAAAAAATAAAAATAAAACACTAAAACTAAAATACCTTTCATGAGGAATAGGGGGATTCTCCTCTGTTCACTATATTTGGCCTCCTTTCTGCTGATGCCTAGTGGACACAGAAAATATTTTGAAGATAAAAATGCTCAGTCACAACTATTTATGAGAAATGAGACCAAGCACCTATCTCCGGAAGCTACAAACTTAATGGTGTGGTATCACACCAAACTTACAGACAAACCTTCATGTTCCGTGCAATAAACTAGACTAGCACTCTGAGAACAGATTCCAATTCAGCACCAATATCCTATAAATGTTGGAGGCTTCCTTTGTGCTGTGATTGGAGTCACTCAAAACCTGTCTGTCCCCCAAAATCTATCTCATTGGCTTATGAAGTTTCCTAAAATTCTTTGGATTTGCTTCTTTAGTTTCATATATATCTGCCAGGAGATTTTGTTAAATTGCAAAATGTTATCTTGTGGTGTTCAAACCTTAATCTAGACCCACCCTGTGAGAACATTAGAGCCCATTTGTTTATGTATATGAGAGAACTTGACTTTAAAAATGTAATACATAAGAAACGAAAATTTTATGTGAAAAATATTTGGTAGGGATTCTCAGAAAGGGTCTGGAATATGGTGGGCACTGAGCAGATTAGAACAGACTAGGTTGGTATAACAAATAGACCCCAAAGTTTAGTGCTTCAGAATCAAGGTCATTTGTGCTTACAAAACAGCCCACACTGCTCCACACAGTCTTCCAAGGACCCAGACTGACAGTGGCAATGCCTTCTTCAACACATGGCTTATAAGTCACCTTAAGGGTTACATCTGAGTAAGGCAGAAGAGGAAAAGAGATGATGGAGCACACCTGGGAGGTTTTATGAGCCAGGCCTGGAAGTGTCACATATTGAAGAAAAAAAAAAAAATTGGAGTTGGTCCCCACTCATGGTGACCTCATGCACAGTTGAAGTAAAAGCTGCCTGGGCCTGTGCCATCACCATAATCAGTTGCGGACCAGACTGTTGTAATCCATAGGGTATCCACTGGCTGATTTTTCAGAAGTAGATAGCCAGGGCTTTCTTCCTAGTCTGTCTTAGTCTGGGATCTCTGCTGAAACCTGTTCAGCATCATAGCAACACGAAAGCCTCTAATAATAGATGGGTGGTAGCTCCGCATGAGGTGCACTGGCTGGTAATAGAACTCGAGTCTCCTGCATGGAAGAGGAGCATTCTACTAGTGACCCACCAATGACCCTCTTCCCTTGCTGTAGATGTGCTTACTATGTTGTTACAGCAGAAATTCACTTGGTTAGCTATATTTGCCATACGGGTAGTCCCCACCTTATGACGAAGTCGAGTTAGGACAAACCACGCTTATGATCATCTTTTTTTTTTTTTTTTGGTACCTCTTTTCGTTAGTAACATGTACTACGTACAATGTTGCAGCGTGATTTACTCATGTTATCATTCCCTGATGTAATGTTTCCAATCCCCAAAGACAAAGATCAGATTTATAAATGTACTGATAATAAACGGCAATAATAGTGAAAACTAAATCTATCTACCTATACCTATCTATCTACCTATCTATCTATCTTTCTATCTATCTATCTATATGAGGTATTCAACTTACGTCAGAACTGACTTAGGACCGGAGGGGAACTTCATTGTAAGTCGGGGACTACCTGTATTCACCCGCCTTTCTTCACTTCAGGGAGCCCTGGTGGTGCAGTGGTTAAGCGCTAAGCTGACCAAAAGGTTGGTGGTTGGAACCTACCATCCCCCCCAAAGGAGAAAGATGTAGTAGTGTGCTTCTGTAGAAATTACAGCATTGGAAACCATATGAACAGTTCTACTCTGTCCTATAGGGCTCTATGAGTTGGAATCAACTCTACTGGTTTCCGCTTTTCTCTCACCATGTAGCTCTGCAGTTGTTTTGGTTGTAACAAAATATTGTAACATTTCCAAGCCTGACTTATGGTCTAACTCATTATAATAAACCCTTTGCCATCCAGTTGACTCCTTTATTATTAACAACTTCATCTTATTAGCCATCACCATTATAAAATAGAATTATCACTTAAAATATGATGTCAAATGGGGAGAGTGCTGACACATTGTGGGGAATGAAACCAATGTCATGGAACACTTTATGTACAAACTATTGAATGGGAAACTAATTTGGTCTGTAAACTTTCATCTAATACACAATAAATTTTTCTTAAGTTGATCCCTAGATATAATATTTTAAGCACATGTAAGAAGCCAAAGAACATCCTTCTAAAATTATGCGTACTTGTCCTTCATATTAAGAAATTTTATATAAATTAATCGAATATAATAAAATATTATTATCTACAAAAAAAAAATACGACATCAGCTCTCAGGTCCCAGCTTCCTCAGCTTCAGAAATGAAAATGCTACCTTACGTTACCTCTGCCCTTGGATTTTCAGGGCACGTTATCATATCCCGCCCCTTTTAGCCAGGCCATCCCTAATTAAGCCCCGCCCCAGAACTGCCTCCCCCCCCCCCGGCCCCGCCCCCGAGGCCACAGCTCGGTGACGCCATTTGTCCGCCCCGCCCACTCCTAGCCCGAGGCGGGAAACGAAGGAGCCAGCCGCTGATTGGCTAGCTGGGGGCGCAGTTTGATGGCGTCAGGCTGGTAGGCAGCTGTCCCAGAGGTGGCCCCCGGGCAAGGGCTACCTGTGCTAGGGTGTCAGTGGCCCGAGCGTGCCGTGGCCTCGGGAGTCGGGAGTGGAAGCACGAGCCCTCCTTACACTTCACTATGAGTTTCCTGATCGACTCCAGCATCATGATTACCTCCCAGGTGAGTCACCGCCTCCCGGGACCCTGCAGCCTCCCTTTCCCAGATCGCCCACTCGGGGCCCCAGCGCTGCAGGCTGGCCCGGGTCTTGCTCTTCCTCCTTACTCGCGGCCTGAGCCCGCCACACAGGTGCGCAAAGAGCGAGGAGGGTGTGAGATTTGCTGCGTCCAGTTCCCTCTGCCCTCATCGTCGGGAGACTGGCCTGTCGTCATCCGCGCCGGATACCGGCGTAGATCCCGGGACTCTCAGGTCCACTTTCAGAAGAGGTCGGCTAGCCTCAGCGCTGAGAGCTGGTACCGCGAGAAAGGAACAGTCCACAAAACGCCCGGAAGGTTCCGAGCGCCGTTACTGACCCACGGGCTGGGGACGACTGTGGTTCCGGGCGCCGACTGTGCGACGCGCCAATCGGGGCTGGCTCTTGGGGACACGTGTAGGCTTTTCTGGTTTGTTGTCAAATACTGAATCCAGGTGCGGATGTTTTTGCCTCTGTCACTTTAGAGATCTTCAAGTTATAAGGCTCCGTTTGTACACGAACATCTCATCGTTTATCCTCTGGTTACTGTTCACCCTTTTCGGACCTTTTCCTGAAACTTCTTTCTTCCCGATTGGCCACTTTCATTCATTCGTAGTCAACAAACATTTATCGACCATCGTGTAAGGCTCTGAGCTTCATCTCTTACGTTTACCATGTTATTCACTGAGTTACTATATTATATTCATTTTCTTTGTAGCATTTACCATAGCACTGGTATCATTTATGTATTTATTTTATGTATTTATATTCTGAGATCCTGCCTTGTTCATAGCTGTACCTCCACCTCGAGATGCAAGCAACTCAGTAAATAACTGTTGGCCCAAATATTAATATTTCTAGAACTCAGTCTAATTACCTAATTATTGACCTTCTCACCGTTCCAATAACATAGTTTTTTCTTATTCTTTTTTTAAATGGCAAATGACAGAAAGAGTCCCCTTCTGAGGTTGAAACTAAACTAAATCTTTGATCCAGTTTCGTATTTGTTTATACTAATGAGCATTAATGTTTATGTGGTTACCTCCTCATCGTTTAGATACCAGTAAAAATGTCACTTCAGAGAGAGTTTACCCAACCTTCTACCCCTAGTCAAAGTAGCTTCCCACCCCAGCCACCTTCCATCTCATTTCCCTGTTTTATTTTCTTCTTAGAATTTATGATTACTATTGATTTGTGCTTTTATGTATTAATTATTTGTAAACTCCATGAGGTTCAGGATATTATCTTTCTTGTTCTCTGTTGTATTCCCCTAGCATATAGATTAGTTGCTGGCACATAGTACAGGCCTAGTAAATATTTATTTAGTAAAAAGAGAGGTGTGTCCCTGGGTGGTACAGTTTGCACTTGACTAGTAACCTAAAGGTTGGTAGTTCAAACTCACCCAGCAGCACTGCAGAAGAAAGGCCTGGTGGTCTGCTTCCATAAAGATTACAGCTAACTAAGAAAACCCAATGGAGCAGTTCTACTCTGTAATGCATGGGCTTGACATGAGTCAGAATCAACTCAAGAGCAATGGGTTGGTTTGGTAGAAAGGTATGGTTACCTTGGAACCAACACCCCACCACCACCATTTTCCTATTTTGTATGAACTGAAAGGTTTATTTGAAATGATAGCAATGGTCATATATTGAGGCTGGTCAGCCTCAGGCAACATCTTGGTGTAGAGATTGCTCACTATGCCATAGGATAAAGCCCAAACTCTTTAATATGGCTTATAGGGTCTCTTATGATGGGGTCCTGGCTCTTACTTCTTCAGCCATGGCTCTCACCATTTTCTAGGTTGCACTTGATACTCTAGCCTTACTAAACTTCTTTTAGTTCCCTAACCTGGCCATGCTATCATGCCTCCAGATTTCTACACAGTGTGTTCTCTTTCTAGACCATTTTTCCCATACTACCTCTCCCCTTCCTTCTCCTGGATAACTCTTATTCAGCTTTCAGATCTCACCTTGGACATTCAAGAAACCTCTCCCAGACTGGACCAGATGTCCCTATAATGCTTCCATAATACTCCTTGACTTCTTTCCCTTATAAGAACACTTGTTTTATAGCTGCTTGTTTTTCTTCTCCATAGATGATAAACTCCATGAGAGCAGGGTCCCTGTCTTCTTCACTGTTCTATCCCTAGGACCTGGTACATGTTAGGCACTTAATAAATATTTGTTAAATGAATAAAAGGATTAAAAATAATTCATGAAAGTGGTCTTTTCCAGTCTGTACTTTGATAACTGTCCTGCCAATGGCCATCTTTTTTCTCTCTGTAGCTAATTTTCAACCTAGAGGTCATTTTTATAAAAGTAACTGTTAGGAGCGTTCTATATAGTCATAAGATATATCAGTTCCACGGTATAGTCTGAGTCCTAAGGTCAAAGCTCTACGCTGTACAATTCTAAAAATATTAATTCTCTTTTTTTGAGTAAGAGGCTGTGTGCCTTCCATTTTATTTATAAGCTGTTTGAAATTGCTTTTTCCTTCTGCATACTTTTTAGATCTGCTATAATCATGCCAGAATTCATATTTATCTTGGACTAAATAAATTCCCCAGTTACTTTTTTTCCCCATATTAGTTGTTTAAACATCTTCTTAAGCTTTCTTTGTTAATGTGAAATATTAATAATTTTAATAATTAACAATAATAAGTTTAATATTGATGAAATATTATTTCTTTTTATTTCATTCTTGTTCCCTCATATAGACATATAACCTTCACTTGTTTTTTCTTCCTTGTCTAAAGTCCCCATTTCAGGGTGATCTTGGTGATCTTTCATATCATCCATGTGCACCAAGCACACCACTCCTAGTTCTAATTGCCCAACATTGCCAACTTCAGCCATAGCTTCATAAGTCATATAAATGTGGCCTCTGACCTCTTGAATTTATATCTTTCTGCACTGGTAATGATTTATAATAGCCATAAGGGTCTCCTAGATAGTTTAGAAGTATTTTCTCCTAATCTGTTTGCCCCTTTCCTTATCTACTTGGTCTGGGCTCATGGATCCAAGCTACTTTCTTATACCCTCTGTTCCCTTACCTTCAGAGAAAAGTCCTCTTGGATCGCTGCTGTAGTTTGTACACTACTAATCAGGAGCATGAAAGCTGCTGGAGAAAATCACACAGCTGGACAGATCGCCAACACATGAGTTTATGAACACCTTAGCTTACTGAGTCATTCTTTTGCTTGACTTCAGTCAGCTACTTGTTCCATTCCCCTCATAATTACTCTGAATCTTTATCAGTCTCCTCAAAGCCCCTTTTCCATCCTCACCTCCCTTACCCTTAACAAATGACCCTGCCTCCTATTTTGTCAAGAGAAGGGAGGCCAAAGTTGTGATCTCCTACATTTTAGTCTAAGCAGTTACTTGTAATCCATAACCATTCTCACTTCCTTTCCTCCCATCTCAAAAAATAGGGTGCCCCCTATTCCTCTTTAAGCCCACACTCTTCACCTGTGCCTTTCATCTTGGAGCAGTTTTACTGTGAAATAGTTAAAGACATAGGCTTTGGAGTAATATACGCAGGCTTCAGATTGAAACCTGATTCTGATACTTTATGACATGGCAAGTTGCTTAACTTTGCTAAGTCTCAGTTTTCTCTGTGAAATGAAGTCAATAAAACCTACCTTATATGGTTTTTGTTACTTAATGAGATTACAACGGTAAGTATGCAGAGTGCCTAAAATATAGTGAATAGTCAATAATGGGTAGCTGCTAACAATAATAATAATGAATTAATAACATCATCAGCTCATCCTCCAGGGTGAGTTCCCTCAGATGC
The DNA here is from genome assembly GCA_030035585.1 of Dugong dugon. NCBI lineage: Eukaryota > Metazoa > Chordata > Mammalia > Sirenia > Dugongidae > Dugong > Dugong dugon. The sequence goes on from CM057462.1 coordinate 164,119,448, forward strand.
TTGTTTATCCCTTCCCTGCACTGCTTTCTTCCCCTTGGCCTATAAGCACAGCAAAGTTTCCCTATGTCAGGAAAAAAAAAAAACTTTCCCTTTACCCCACATTCTTCTCTAGCCTAGTCTCTAATGTTTTCTTTCTTGCTCATCCTAGAGTAATGTGTGCTTGTTGTCTCCACTGCCTTACCTCCAATTCGCCCCAACCCACTACAGCCTGGTTACTGTTCTCCTTAAGGTTATCATCTTAGTTTCCTATAACAGAAATATCAAAAGTGGGTGGCTTTAAGGAACATAAATTTATTTTCCCACAGTTCTGGAGGTTAAAGTCCAAATCAAGGTCTCAGTCATGTTAATTCCTTCTTTGCAGGTAACCTTAGGCATTCCTTGGCTTGTAGGCAGTTCTCACATGATCATCTCAACTGATGTAGAAAAAGCATTTGATAAAGTCAAACACCCTTTCATGATAAATTAAAAAAATAAAAAACAGTAAAATAGTGAAAAAAGGGAAATTCCTCGACATGATAAAGGACATTTATGAAAAATCCAAAGCTAACATCATACTGAATAGTGAGACTGAAAGCTTTCCCCTTAAGATTAGAAACAAGACAATGATGCCTGCTTTTGCCTACTATTCAACATTGAACTGGAAGTTCTAGTCAGAGCAGTTAGGCAAGAAAAAGAAATAAGATGGGCGGGGCCAAGAGGGCAGAGTAGTCAGATGCTTCTGGTGGACCCTCTTACAACAAAGACCCGAAAAAACAAGTGAATCGATTATATATGACAATCTAGGAGCCGTGAACATCAAATGCAAAGTTGCGGAACCGGACTGAGTGGCAGGGGGAGGGAGAGATGGTTTGGAAGCAGCGAGGAGTTACCAGACCTGACCCGGCGGGAGCCAGAGCCCTTCAGGCCTGATCAGCTTGTGGTGCGTGGTGAGGCAGGCAAGCAATGACACTCGGGAGGCATTTTCCACACTGGGGGAGACCCAGCAGCACAGAGTCTACTCGGCCATCCAGAACCAGAGAGAAACAGCCCTCAATCAGCGAAAGATAAGTACTTGCATCTGGCCAACTGCACAGATCAAAAACACCCCCCTTAGGGAAAAACCCCTCTCCCATTTACCTCCCCACTCCCTGCTCTGCACTGGGTCCCAGAACAGCTTCAGCAATAGCCAAGTCCCCTGGGCCGGAAGTAGGTCCCATCATGTGCCATGAGCCATTCTCCCGGCCTTGGAGAGTGAATAAATTAACAAACAGGAAAAAATGATCTGCCGTCTCCCCTAAGCCAGGAATTCAGGGTAGGCACAGCTCCTTTGCCTAGGCACAGGCACAAGGGATCCATAGATTTTGAGTGCCTTTCCCCTTGCATAGACTTGTGCGGGCCCATCTCAACAGCATAAGCCCTAATTACCACAGTACAACAGGGTATATACTTGAAGTCTAATGTCAACTGTATCAGCTGTGAAGTGGCAAGGTCGTGACATTTGACACTGCGCTGCCCATTAAGCAGGGTCTTCACCTACCCACATCAGGGGCCTGAGAACTGGTGGCTCCACCCATGCCACCTGCGACAAGGGCCCAAGAATAAGTGGTGCCCCCTAGTCCTTACAGCCAACAGCATTGGGCGCTCATAGTCCAGCTGCAAAACCCACCTCCCTACTCGCTCTAGGGAACAGGGACATGCTTTCCTCTCAGACACTCAGGGGCAGCCATCAGCCCCCTGCCTTACTCAGCATGTGACCCCCTACTACAGCCAGATACCTGTGCCTACACCAATCACCCATGCCTGTCTAGGACTGTAGGTGAGAGCCTGCACCACACACTTGGTGACCAACTACCTAGACACCAGAGCTGAATCCATACAAGAAAAGTTAACTGAATCCTGGGCTCACATACTTGGTAACAGATTTAACTACCTGGTGACAGGATGTTAGAGCTTTAAAGGTGCCGATAATCAAAGTAGCTCACATGAGCAGCCTATTTGGGCATATCAAAACAAAACAAAACAAGAAGCTAGGACACAGTAAGCAAACAAAATATAATAACTTATTGATGGCTCAGAGACAACAGTCATTATCAAGTCACATAAAGAGGCAGAACATGATGGCTTCAGCAAGCTCCCAAAATAAAGAATCTAGAAATTTTCCAGAGGAAGAAACTTCTTGGAATTACCAGAGGCAGAATACAAAAGATTAATATACAGAATTCTTCAAGAGATTAGGAAGGAGATTAACCAAAATGCAGAGCATGCAATAGAGGAAATTAAGAAGATTAGAGAAGAGCATAATGACAAATTCAACAGGCTGCAAGAATTCAGAAAGAGACAGCAATCAGAAATCAGGAAGAGTAACAAAAAAATTTCAGAATTAGACAACTCAATAGAAAGTCATTGGAGCAGAATTGAGGCAATGGAAGTTAGAATTAGTGAGATTGAATATAAAGCACTTGACACCAACTTATTTGAGGAAAAATCAGACAAAAGGATTTAAAAAAATGAAGAAACCCTAAGAATTATGTGGGATTCTATCACGAAGAATAACCTACGACTGATTGGAGTACCAGAATGGGGGAGGGGAGTTAACAGAAAATACAAAGAGAATTGTTGAAGATTTGTTGGCAGAAAACTTCCCTGATTTCATGAAAGATGACAAGATATCTATCCAAGATGCTCATCAACCCCACATAAGGTAGATCCCAAAAGAAAGTCACCAAGACATATTATAATCAAGCTTACCAAAGCCAAAGATAAAGAGAGAATTTTAAGAGTGGCTAGGGGTAAACAAACAGTCTTCTACAAAGGAGAGTCAATAAGAATAAATTCGGACTACTCAGTAGAAACCATGCAGGCAAAAAGGCAATGGGATGACATATATAAAACCTTGAAGGAAAACAATTACCAGCCAAGAATTATATATCCAGCAAAACTGTCTCTCAAATATGATGGCGAAGTTCGGACATTTCAAGATAAACAGAAGTTTAGGGAATTTGCAAAAACCAAACCAAAATTACAAGAAATACTAAAGGGAATCTTCCAGTTAGAAAATCAGTAACATCAGATAAGAACCCAAGACTAGAACACAGGACAGAGCAACCAGATATCAACCCAGATAGGGAAGTCACAAAAACAAATCAAAGCTAAAACACTGAAAATAGGGAAACAGATGTCAACATATAAAAGATGACAATGTTAAAACAAAAAAGAGGGACTTAAAAAATGTAGATGTAGATTTTTCATATGGAAAGGGAAGCCAAGGTGATATAAAGAAATAAAAGACTGGTATAAACTTAGAAAAATAGGGGTAAATATTAAGTAATCACAAAGGGAACTAACAATCCTACAAGTCAAAATAAAAAACAAGAAAAATATAAATACTCAGCAAATACAAAATCAACAACAGTGAAAAAGCTGAAAAGAAAATACATACAGAAAAAATGACTCAGCACAGAAAACAAACGGAACAAAGAAACTGTGAACAACACACAAAAAAAGACATCAAAATGAAAGCACTAAACTCATACCTATCAATAATTACGCTGAATGTAAACGGACTAAATGCACCAATAAAGAGACAGAGAGTAGCAGATTGGATAAAAAAACACAATCCATCTATATGCTGCCCACAAGAGACACACCTTAGACTTAAAGACACAAACAAGCTAAAACTCAAAGGATGGAAAAAAATATATCAAGCAAACAATACTCAAAAAAGAGCAGGAGTGGCAATATTTATCTCTGACAAAATAGACTTTAAAGTACAATCCACCACAAAGGATAAGGAAGGACACTAGGTAATGATTAAAGGGTCAATACACCAGGAGGACATAACTACAATAAACATCTACGTACCCAAAGACAGGGCTCCAAAATAAATAAAACAAACTCTTAACAGCATTGAAAAGAGAGATAGACAGCTCCACTAGTAGTAGGAGACTTAAACACACCACTTTCAGTGAAGGACAGAACATCCAGAAAGAAGCTCAACAAAGACATGGAAGAGCTACAGCTACAATCGACCAACTTGAGCTCATGGGCATATACCTAACACTCCACCCAACAGCTGCTAAGTATACTTTCTTTTCCAACACACATGGAACGTTCTCCAAAATAGACCACATATTAGGCCATGAAGCAAGTCTTAACAAAATCCAAAGCATTGAAATATTACAAAGCATCTTTTCTGACCATAAAGCTATAAAAGTACATAAAAGTACAAATCAACAACAGAAAAAGCAAGTAAAAAAATAAAACACATGGAAACTGAACAACACCTTGCTCAAAATCTACTGGGGTATAGAGGAAGTGAAGGATGGAATAAAGAAATCCATAGAATCAAACAAGAATGAAAACACATCCTACCAGGACCTTTGAGACACAGCAAAAGCAGTGCTCAGAGGTCAGTTGATAGCAATAAATGCACACATCCAAAAAGAGGAAAGGGGCAAAATCAAAACATTAACCCTACAACTGGAACAAGTAGAAAGAGAGCAGCAGAAGAAGCCCTCAGGCACCAGATGAAAGGAAATAATAAGAATTAGAGCAGAATTAAATGAAATAGAGAATAGAAAAACAATTGAAAGAGTTAACAAGACCAGAAGCTTGTTCTTTGAAAAGATCAACAAAATCAATAAATGACTGGCCAAACTGACAAAAGAAAAACAGGAGAGGAAGCAGATAACCTGTGTAAGAAATGAGATGGGTGATATCACAACAGACCCAACTGAAATTAAAAGAATCATAACAGGATAGTATGAAAAATTATACTCTAACAAATTTGAAAACCTAGAGGAAATGGATAAATTTCTAGAAACTCACTACCTACCTAAACTAACACAACAGAGGTAGAACAACTACATAAACCCATAACAAAAGAAGAGATTGGAAAGGTAATTAAAAAACTCCCAACAACAAAAAAAGTCCTGGCCCGGATGGCTTCACTAGACAATTCTACCAAACTTTCAGAGAAGAGTTAACACCACTACTACTAAAGGTATTATCAGAGCACAGAAAAGTATAGAATACTCCCAAACTCATTCTATGAAGCCAGCATAACCCTGATACCAAAAACAGACAGACACCACAAAAAAATAAAATTACAGACCATATCCCTCATGAACACTGACACAAAAATCCTCAACAAAATTCTAGCCAATAGAATTCAGCAACATATCAAAAAAATAATTCACCATGATCAAGTGGGATTTATACCAGGTATTCAGGGATGGTTCAACATTAGAAAAACAATCAATGTAATCCATCACATTAATAAAACAAAAGACAACAACCACATGATCTTATCAGTCAATGCAGAAAAGGCATTTGACAAAGTCCAACACCCATTCATGACAAAAACTCGCAGCAAAATAGTAATAGAAGGGAAGTTCCTCAACATAATTAAGGGCATTTATGCAAAGCCAACAACCAACATCATGCTAAATGGAGAGACTTTGAGAGCAGGAACCAGACAAGGATGCCCTTTATCACCACTCTTATTCAACATTGTGCTGGAGGTCCCTAGCCAGAGCAGCTAGGCTAGAAAAAGAAATAAAGGGCATCCAAATTGCTAGGAAAGAAGTCAAAGTATCTCTATTTGCAGATGATATAATCTTATACACAGAAAACCCCAAAGAATCCACAAGAAAACTACTGGAACTAATAGAAGATTTCAGCAAAGTTTCAGGATGCAAGATAAACATACAAATCAGTTGGATTCCTTTACACCAACAAAGAGAACCTGGAAGAGGAAATCACCAAATCAATACCATTTATAATAGCCCCCAAGAAGATAAAATACTTAGGAATAAATCTAACCAGAGATGTAAAAGTCCTATACAATGAAAACTACAAGACACTACTGCAAGAAACCAAAAGAGACCTGCATAAGTAGAAAAACATACCTTGCTCATGGATAGGAAGACTCAACATTGTGAAAATGTCAGTTTTACTCAAAGAGATCTACAGATACAATGCAATCCCGATCCAAATTCCACCAGCATTTTTTAATGATATGGAGAAACAAATCACCAACTTCATATGGAAAGGGAGGAGGCCCCAGATAAGTAAAGCATTACTCAAGAAAAAAGAACAAAGTTGGAGGTCTCACACTACCTGGTTTTAGAACCTATTATACCACCATGGTAGTCAGAACAGCCTGGTACTGTACAACAACAGATACATAGACCAATGGAACAGAATTGAGAATCCAGACATAAATTCATCCACCTATGAGCAGCTGATATTTGACAAAGGCCCAAAGTTCATTAATTGGGGAAGACAGTCTCTTTAACAAATGGTGCTGGCATAACTGGATATACATCTGCCAAAAAAAAATGAAACAAGACCCATACCTCACACCATGCACAAAAACTAACTCAAAAAGGATAAAGATCTAATATAAAATCGAAAAAGATAAAGATCATGGAAGAAAAAATAGGGACAACGCTAGGGGCCCTAATACATGGCATAAATAGAATACGAACCATAAGTAACAATGCACAAGCACCAGAAGAGAGACTAGATTTCTTGGAGCTGCCAAAAATCAGACACTTACACTCATCAGAAGACATCCTACAGACTGGGAAAAAATTTTTGGCTATGACAAATCTGATCAGTGTCTAATCTCTAAAATCTACAAAACCTCAACAATAGAAAGACAAATAACCCAATTAAAAAATGGGCAAAGGATATGAACAGACTCTTCTCCAAAGAAGACATTCAGGTGGCTAACAGACACATGAAGAAATGCTCACGATCATTAACCATTAGGGAAATGCAGATCAAAACTACAGTGAAATACCATCTTACCCCAACAAGGCTAGCATTAATCCGAAAAACACAAAATAATAAATGCTGGAGAGGTTGTGGAGAGACTGGAACACTTATACACTGCTGATGGAAATGTAAAATGGTACAACCACTTTGGAAATCGATTTGGTGCTTTTTTAAAAAGCTAGAAATAGAAATACCATATGATCCAGCAATCCCACTTCTTGGAATATATCCTAGGGAAATAACAGCCATCACACGAATAGATACAAGCACACTCATGTTCATTGCAGCACTGTTCATGATAGCAAAAAGATGGAAAGAACCTAGGTGCCCATCAACAGACGAATGGATAAACAAATTATGGTATAGTCACAGAATAGAATACTACACAACAATAAAGAACAACAATGAATCTGTGAAACATAACATGGAGGAATCTGGAAGGCATTATGCTGAGTGAATTTAGTCAGTCATGAACAAATATTGTATAAGACCACTATTATAAGAACTCAAGAAAAACTTTAAACCCAGAAGAAAACATTCTTGGATGGTTACAAGGGTTGGAAGGGAGGGAGAGGATTACTCATTAACTAGATAGTAGACAAGAATTATCTTAGGTGAAGGGAAGGACAGCACACACTGCAGAGGATGTCAGCACAACTGGACTAAATCAAAGCTAAGAAGTTTCCTGAATATAGTCAAACACTTCGAGGGACAGAGTAGTAGGGATGAGGGTCTGAGGACCATGCTTGCAGGCGACATCTAGGTCAATTGACATAACAAAGTTTCTTAAGAAAACGTTCTGCATCCTACTTTGGTGAGTGGCGTCTAGGCTCTTAAAATCTTGCAAGCGGCCATCTAAGATGCATCAATTGGTCCCAACCACCCAGGGTAAAGGAGCTTGAAGAACACCAAAGACACAAGGAAAGTATTAGCCCAAGAGACAGAAAGGGCCACGTAAACCAGAGACTTCATCAGCCTGAGACCAGAAGAACTAGCTGGTGCCCGGCTACCACCAACGACCACCCTGAAAGTGAACACAACAGAGAGTCCCGGATGGAGCAGGCGAAAGGTGGGGTGCATAACTCAAATTCTAGCGAGAAGACCAGACTTAATGGTCTGACTGAGACTGAAGGAACCCCAGAAAGCATGGTCCCCAGACTGTCTGTCAGCCCAGAACTAAAACAGTTTCCGAGGCCAACTCTTCAGACAAAGATTGGACTGGACTGTGGGACATAAAATGATACTCGTGAAGAGTGTGCTTCCTAGCTCAAGTAGATACATGAGACTAAATGGGCAGCTTCTGTCAGAAGATGAGATGAGAAGACAGAGAGGGTTAGGAGCTGGTTGAATGGGTATGGGAAATCGGGTGCAAAGGACAAATGTGCTGTCACAGTATAGGGAGAGCAATTAGCAATTAGGGTCACATAACTATAAATTTTTGTATGGAGACTAACTTGAAATGTAAACTTTCACTTAAAGTACAATAAACAAAAAAATTAAAAGAAAAAGAATAAAAGTCATCCAAATCAGAAAGGAAGAAGTAAAATGATCTCTATTCACAGATGACATGATCCTATATACATAGAAATTCCCAGAGAATCAACAAAGAAAGCTGCTTGAGTTAGTAGAAAAATTCAGCAAAATTGCAAGGTTCAAAATCAATACACAGAAATACTAGTGTTTCTATACACCAGCAATGAGCAGTTTGAAAAAGGAAATTAAGAAAACTGTTCCTTTTACAATAGCATCTAAAAGAATAAAATACCTAGGAATAAATTTAACCAAGGAGGTGAAAAACTTGTACTGAAAATTATAAAACATTGCAGAAAGAAATTAAAGAAGACCTGAGTAAATGGAAAATACATCCAGTTTCATGAATTGAAGACTTGCTATTGTCAATACTACCCAAAGTGATCTGAAGATCACTATTGTGATCTCTATCAAAATTCTAACAGCCTTTTTTTGCAGAAATGGAAAAGCCCACCCTCAAGTTCATATGGAATCGCAAGGGGCCCTGAATAGCCAAAACTAACTTGAAAAAGAAGAAGAAAGTAGGAGGACTCACACTTCCTGATTTCAAAACATACAATAAAGTTGTAGTAATCAAAACAGCGTGGTACTGGTATAAGGCTAGACGTATCGACCAATGGAATAGAATTGAGTGTCCAGAAATAAACCCATACATCTATGGCCAATTGATTTTTGTCAAGTCCATCCAGTGGGAAAAGAATACCTAGTCTCTTCAATGAATGGTGCTCGGACAACTGGATCTCCACATATAAAAGAATGACATTGGACCCATATTTCACACCATATATGAGAATTTACTCAAAATGGTACAATGACCAATGTAAGAACTAAAACCATATAACTCTTAAAAGAAAACATAAGAGTAAAACTTCAGGACCTGGTTTTTGACAATGGATTCTTAGGTATGACACTGAAAGCACGGGCAACAACAAAAAATAAATTAGACTGCATTAAAATTAAAAACCTCTGTGCATCAAAGGATATTAACAAAGTGAAGAGACAACCTACAGGATGGGAGAAAATATTTGGTAGCCATATATCTGATAAGTGTTTAGAATATATATTTTTTAATTCTTACAATTCAGCAACAAAAAGGCAAACAATTAAAAAATGAGCAAAGGACTTGAACGGACATTTCTCCAAAGAAGACATACAAATGGCTAATAAGCACATGAAAAGATGCTCAATGTCATTAGTCATTAAAACCCATTACTATCGAGTCAATTCCAACTCATAGCTACCCTAGAGGACAGAGTAGAATTGCCTTATAGGGTTTCCACAGCTGTAAATCTTTTAGGGAACAGACTGCCACATCTTTCTCCCACAGAGCAAGCAACTGGTGGGTTCAAATTGCCAAACTTTCAGTTAGAAGCAGAGTGCTTAACCACTGTGCCACCAGGGCTATTTCTAGGGTGGCTATTATCAGAAAATTAACAAGTGTTGGTGAGGATATGGAGAAATGAGAACCCTCTTCCATTGCTGAGAAGAATGTTAAATGGTGCAGCCACTGTGGAAAGCAGCTTGGTTCCTCAAAAAATTAAATAGAATTACCATATGATCCAGCAGTTCCACTCCTCCCTAAAAGAATTGAAAGCAGAGACTCAAACAGATACTTGTATACCAATGTTCATTGCAGCATTAGTGACAATAGCCAAAAGGTAGAAACAACCCAAATGTCCATCAGCAGATGAATGGATAAACAAAATGTAGTATATCCGTACAATGGCATATTGTTAAGCCATAAAGAGAATTGAAGTACTACTACTTGCTACAACATGGATGAACATGCTAAGTGAAACAAGCCAGACACAAAAGGACAAATGTTGTATGACCCCACTTATATGAAATATCTAGAATAGGCAAATGCATAGAGACCAAAGTTTATTCGTGGTTACCAGGGACTGGGGTGGGGTGGGGGGAGCAGGAATGGGGAGTTATTGTTTAAGGGGTACTGAGTTTCTGTTTGGGCTGATGAAAAACTTTTGGAAATAGAAAGTGGTAATGGCTGTACAACATGGTGTTTGTAATTAATATCACTGAATTGTAGACTTACAAATGTTTAGAATAGCCAATTTTTTATTATATATATTTTTCTGCAATAAAATTAAAAGAAAGAAAAAAAAGAAGAACCAAAGGAAGCTCCTTGTGACTGAAAATATGAGTTTGGTGGGTAGGAGGGGCACAAGAGACTCGAGTAGTCTATGCTAAATCATGCCCAAGAGTTTACACTTGCTCCTAAAGGCAATGGGAAGGCATAAAAGAATTTTATTCTTAGGTAAAAAACCAGCTGCCATGAAGTCAGCTCCAACTCATGGCGACCCCATGCGTCACAGAGTAGAACTGTGCTCCACAGGGTTTTCAACGACTGATTTTTCAGAAGTAGATTACTGGCCTTTCTTCCACGGTGCTTCTGGGTGGACTGGAACTTCCAACCTTTCAGTTAGCAGCCAAGTGCTTTAACTGTTTGCATCACCCAGGGACTCCATTCTTAGGTAAAGTTCCTATTAAGTTTAAAGGAAAAGAGGAATTGTGTCCCAATGTGTATGTAATGTGTATATACAGAAGGTTCTGTTTACTAGTGAAAAACAAACCAGCTTTAGAACACTGAACAGAGAACCAAAATTGACAAAGTTGGATCCTGCAATCTCTTGGCTTTACACTGAGATGAGAACCACTTCATATGGATTAGGCAGGATAGTGGAGAAGCTAAAAAGGCTTCCTGAAGGACAACATAAAAAGTATCAGTCTACTGCTCCTCTATTTTTTGTCTCAACTTCTTTCCCCTGAATTTTTTTTTTTTTTTTTTAATAGTTGGAAGCAGGGATCATCTATAAGAAGCAAATGTCACTGGCTCTTTTTCTATTTGCTAACTTCTTTGGCTTATAAAATAATTATAAAATTACAGGAAAATATAGGATTCCATTTTTGTCTAAATTAAAACACATCTATAGCATGGATAATTTTAAAAATCTAAGAGCATTTCAACATCTACTCCCAGTGTTATGGACTTTTATGAGTATGAGTAACTGTCATCGTTAATCTCTAAAATAAATTATCTCTTAAGTTAGCAGACCCTTTAGCATAAAATAGGCTCTATAAGGCAATTCTCACAAGAATATCTATACTGACATTCTATCTTCTTTTTCCTCCAGATACTTTTCTTTGGATGTGGGTGGCTTTTCTTCATGCGCCAATTGTTTAAGGACTATGAGGTAAGACTAGATCGTTTTGGTTTTCCTAAAATTTTATGAATTTATATTTTTTAAAAACGGGGAAAATGCCTCTTCTAAAGAGAGGTCATATCCGCTAAAGATAAGGAGTTTTTGTCAAATGAGTACTGTATAACTCTTAAATAGGATAATATAATTAGGCTTAGTTGGTTTTTAAAAAAAGGCAAGTCAGGAGATCCAAGTCATGAGTCCCAGAAGCCAGGAGCAAGGAATATCTTAGTCATGTCAGTATAGACACCAAAGTATAACCCCAGAAAGTTATTCTTTGGCAAAGAATTTAATTTATAATGTCTCATGAATGTTCCCTTTCATTTGTCTACCTGGCCTTGAATGTTAATTACCAACCTTACACTGCAAATTAATACCAAAATTTCAAGACTAGTCTAGTTCTTAAGCCTTAGATTCAGAAAAACACCACCCTAGACTAGACATTTCCTAATTAATCCTCCTTTTTTAGTAATAAGACTCTCTTTGGATCATTTCTAGGATATTCACCATTAAGCCTCACTAGAGAGTTTGGAGTATGGTCTGAAGAAGCCCGGGATTTTGGAGACTGTATTCTACCCAATACTTTAAGGCCTCCCAGGAGAGGTTCAGAATTGATCCCAAGTCTTCAGAATGCTGAAGAACCCCTTTTAACATTATCCATTATATATACTATACGTTTGTCACTTTTTATTAGTGTGTATTAGAAATTCTAAGTGCTACTTCTGCTTCACCTTCTTGTGCTTTAAATTCTTCATTCACAAGAGGATGTTGATAATAGTGACCCCTGATTCACTGATGCAATGTGAATTATGTAGTGATGTAGTATTTACAGGAAAAAAAAAGTGTATATGTGTATATATATGTCAACTTTTTTAAAAGTTGAGAAGAACTACCTACTTAGATTTTTTCTTTAGCTCCAGGCAGGTTATGGCCACAGCCCTATTCCTGATGACTTGAGAATTTCTTCCAAATAAGTTTTCTGACTCGTAACCAGAAGATTATCAGTTTAATATTTAAAATAAGGAAATGACTTTTAGTCTCTATTTGGCTTTTAACAGGTGCGTCAGTATGTTGTACAGGTGATCTTCTCTGTGACTTTTGCATTTTCTTGCACCATGTTTGAGCTCATCATCTTTGAAATCTTAGGAGTGTTGAATAGCAGGTGAGTAAGGGTACTTTATAACTCTTCTCTTGAAGAGACCTGTGTTACTTTCTTTAGTGGAAAAGTTACCTGGTCTCCATGCTGAAAAAATCTACCATGTGGTTAGTTTAGTCTCAGTTACTGTAATGATCGCAGCAAATACGGGTCCCAGCCACCTAGTAACTGGTTTGACAAAGATTGTGAGATAGCCGGAGGTGGGGAATTGGCTAAGTAGATGGAATATATTCATACCTAGAAGCCTTAATTTTCATCTCTACTCTCACTGACTCTCAGTAACGGTCCTTCACATTGCTCTGCTAATTGAACATCTCTACCTGAAAAGATCAGAATTCCTGTCCCCAGAGCTGTTTAAGGGCCTCTCTGAAAACTGAACTCTAATTCTCACTAACTTAATTATCACTGATGATTTTACAATTATAGTAAGTCTAATTGAACATTGAGTGTTTTTTAAAGTATTTTTTTAAAGCAACTCCTTACTCCCACCAAATAAAAGACCTATTAGTTTATTAGACGGTGTATCCAAAATACTTCTTGCTTATTAAACTGCAAGGGTGATGAAAATGTTCTAAAATTTATTGTGGTGGTGGTTGCACAGCTCTGTGAATGTATTACAAACCATTGTACATTTTAAATGGATGAATTATATGATATTTGAGTTATATCTCAATGAAGCTGTTATGAAAAGAAATGAAAAAAGGATTAAAAGGCGTAAAATTTTTTAAATCAATTAACAAAATACATTTTATAACCAATAATAAAAGTAATCATGGAAATCACATGTTTAATTATATTGCTGATGCAAAAGAGTATTTTTTGAGTATTAATAATATCATATATTGCTTTTAACATTCGTTTTCTCTTAATTCTTATATTGGAATAAGAATTCCAGTACAGAAAGGAAACAATAGTCATTCTACCAGTAATTGTATACGTTGAGGCATGTTATGGTGTATCTTGCCCATGAATATAGCTAAAGCATTAACATTCTCATTTCAGTAAGTGAAGTTCTTGGGAGGCTAAGATGGTCACATTTACATTTCAGAACTTTATATCTATTTTTTAATTGTCTGTAAATGAGTAGATAGTAACAGCCTCATTGGCTAATTAGATGGAAGATAAGGAGTTGGTTCAGAGAACAAGGGGTCCTTTGGAAGACAAGATATTTAAAGTTGTTGCCCTCTCTCCATCCCAGCGATATTCTTTAACATATATTTTAGCTCTCGTTATTTTCACTGGAAAATGAACCTCTGTGTAATTCTGCTGATCTTGGTTTTCATGGTGCCTTTTTACATCGGTTATTTTATCGTCAGCAACATCCGACTATGTGAGTATTTTACCTTCTCATGTCAGTACATAGATTGAGATGAGTATTTTGGGGGATTGAGTGGAGAGCTTCATGCCTACATTACTTTCAGTAGCTGCCGCTATGTGGGGGCATCTTACCCACAGCGTCTTAAAAATGTTGGCACACAAATATTTATTGATGAGTGATTGGGTTAGTTGTCCTGCCACAGCTTTGTTTCTGTTACCTTAATGTCTCCCTTAACTCAACCCACATCTCAATTTCAGTCATATTTCACTTATGGTGGTAAGTATACTTTCACTAAAGATTGTGTTGTCCCATTATTCATTTGCCAAGTGAACAAGCCAGTCAAATACTAATTAGCATGGTTCTATATTTTTAAGTAGAACAAGCTCTTTAACATACTTATATCTATTTTCCCTAACAGTCTTGTCTCCTGTATCTTAGTGCATAAACAGCGACTGCTTTTTTCCTGTCTCCTATGGTTGACCTTCATGTATTTCTTCTGGAAACTAGGAGATCCATTTCCCATTCTCAGCCCAAAACATGGTGAGTATGTGGCAGGGGAAGGGAGGGTTGTTTATTTTCTAATTTTGAAAAAAATTCTTTTAAAACTTCTGATTGTGGATCCTAGAACAGCAAGTTATTTCTCTAAAATTTTCTGTTTTAGAATCAGATTTTCTCCTTCATCGTAGGAGGTATCAAATGCTGGTTTTGGAATAGCTTCTATTGTTCTAGAGCAAGAGTTTTTGACCTTGTGTTAGTGAATAAACTTCAAGAGAGTAAGGTCGGGGAGGGAATGGTGGTGTCCTTAAACCTCTTAATATTGTATACAGAATTATGTGAATATATTTGTATGTACATTTGGGATGAGATATATATAATCTTTTATCAGAGTCCCAAAGGGGTCCATAATCCAAAAGGTACGTGACCACTACTCAAGTGATGATAAAGATCATCTTTATGGGAGTGTGTGTATTTTGGGAAAGAGAGGTGACACTCACAATTAATATACAAAAATTTTCCAGGAATCATTGTCTCTCTTCTCACAGAAAGTTCATGGGCACAGCCCTAAATTCTGTGCTAAAAACAATGAATGAGAATCACTCAGCTAATAAGTCTTTCCAGAATTACTTCAGAAATATAAATGAATCTATCTAAAATAGAGACCCCAATTATAATAAATATATTGGAGCTTCCACACTGGAGCTTTTTTAAAAAAACACACATCTATGCATTTTCCTATCCTGCTGTATCTATAGAAAATAACCCACTCTGCCTAGTTTAAAGCAGAAAGTGATTTATTGCAGGGTATCTGGCAATTTAAAGGATTTCTAAGAAGGCAGAGATGCCAAGCTAAAAATGCTACGTAGCGAAGAGAAACACCAAACCATGCTACCATACTAAACTAGAAAAAAACCCCACTGAAGTTGTCACGTGCCACTCAGGACCTGTGACAGCAGGGACCAGAGAGTAGAACCTCTGCTGCAGCTACTGCAGCTCCCAGGTGCTGTCACCACCCCACATTGTTCACTTCTGCCTTTGAGGTCTCACGTGGACATATCAGTTTGGTGAAACCTAGGTAACATTCAGAACCTTAGCTGCAAGGAAGTCTGGAAAAGATAGCTTTTAGCTTTCTAAGCTCTAGTACAAGAAGATATGCCAGAGGGTGATTAGAATGAATTTTAAATGATTTGGTCTTTTATTGTTAGTTGCTGTTAATTCCAACTCATGGCTACCCCATGTGTTACAGAGTAGAACTGTTCTATAGGGTTTTCTTGGCTGTAATCTTTATTTATGTATTTAATTGTGCTTTAGGTGAAAGTTTACAGCTCAAGTTAGTTTCTCATACAAACATTTATACACACATTGTTATGTGATCCTAGTTGTTATCCCTATAACGTGACAGCACATTCCTCCTTTCCACTCTGGATTTCCCGTGTCGCTTGAACCAGCTCCTATCTCTTTCTGCCTTCTCATCTCGCCTCCAGACAGGAGCTGCCCATTTAGTCTTGTGTATCTACTTGAACTAAGAAGCACACTCTTCACAATTATCATTTTATGTCTTATAGTCCAGTCTATTTGTCTGAAGAGTTGGCTTCGGGAATGGTTTTAGTTCTGGATTAACAGAGAGTCCAGGGGCCGTGTCTTCTGGGGTTCCTCCAGTCTCAGTCAGACCATTAAGTCTGGTCTTTTTACTAGAATTTGAGTTCTGCACCCCACTTTTCTCCTGCACAGTCAGGGACTCTCTGTTGTGTTCCCTGTCAGGGCAGTCATTGGTGGTAGCCGAGCACCATCTAGTTCTTCTGGTCTCAGGCTGATGGAGTCTCTGGTTTATGTGGCCCTTTCTGTCTCTTGGGCTAATATTTTCCTTGTGTCTTTGGTGTTCTTCATTCGTCTTTGCTCCAGGTGGGTTGGGACCAATTGATGCATCTTAGATGGCCACTCACTAGCTTTTAAGATCCCAGACTTGGCTGTAGTCTTTTTTTTTTTTTTTTTTTTTTTTTTAAATTGTACTTTAGATGAAGGTTTACAGAACAAATAGTTTTTCATTAAACAGTTAGTACACATATTGTTTTATGATATGTCAACACTCGCCCTTCTTAACCTTGGGTTCCCTATTACCAGCTTTCCTGTTCCCTCCTGTATTCTAGTCCTTGTCCCTGGGCTGTTGTGCCCCATTAGTCTCGTTTTGTTTTATGGGCCTGTCTAATCTTTGGCTAAAAGGTAAACCTCAGGAGTGACTTCATTACTGAGCTAAAAGGGTGTCTGGGGGTCGTACTCTCGGGGTTTCACTGGTCTCTGTCAGGCCAGTAAGTCTGGTCTTTTTTGGTGAGTTAGAATTTTGTTTTACATTTTTCTCCAGCTCTGTCTGGGACCCTCTGTTGTGATCCTGGTCAGAGCAGTCAGTGGTGGTAGCTGGACACCATCTAGTTGTGCTGGTCTCAGTCTGGTGGAAGCCATGGCAGTTGTCATCCGTTAGTCCTTTGGACTAATCTTTCCCTTGTGTCTTGTTTTCTTCATTCTCCCTTGGTCTTGAAGGGGTAAGACCAGTGGAATATCTCAGATGGCCGTTCACAGGCTTTTAAGACCCCAGACACTACTCACTAAGGTAGAATGTAGAACATTTTCTTTATAAACTATGTTATGCCAGTTGAGCTAGATGTTCCCTGAGACCATGGTCCCCACAGCCCTCTTGGCTGTAATCTTTATAGAAGCAGTTCACCGGGTCTTTCTTCCACAGACCTTCTGGGTGAGATTGAACTATCAACCTTTTAGCTTAGCAGCCAATCACACACGAACCGCTCGCACCACTAATAGATGAGCACAAACTGTTTGCGCCACTCAGGGGCCTTTGGCCATCATTTAAAAAAACCCATTGTGGTCAAGTCATTTCTGACTCATAATGACCCTATAGGACAGAGTAGAACTGCCCCATAGGGTTTCCAAGGCTGTAATCTTTGCAGAAGCTGAGTGCCGCTTCTTTCTCCCATGGAGCAGTGGGTGAATTCGAACCGCCGACCTTTCGGTTAGCAGCCAAGTGCTTTAACTGCTACACCACCAGGGCTCCATTAGCCATCATTAGGAGATATTAATTGCTCCCACCTGGATGCACTTGTATCACCTATAAAGCAACTACTTGTTTCCCTTTCTGACTTTGTCACTAACCTATAAGCTATTTAAGGTCAGAAACTACATCTTAATTGTCTTTATATCCCTAGTCTCTAGCATGGAACCTGGCACATAACAAGTGCTTAATACATGTTTGTTAAATCAGTAAATGAAAAAAAAAAATTTTGAGTCTCTCTAAAATGTTAGATACATTCAAGAATTTAAGGCAAACATTACCTAATCATACTCTGAAACATTCTGTTTGTCTAATAATTTCTATTATTTTCTAATATGTCAGCATGCCCATGTCAATGTAGGGAAAGATTTGGAGGAGAGAGACCCCTGATATTGTAGCTCTCATATAAACCTATTCCACATAAGCCCACAGAGACAAATTTGTCTGATGTTAGAAGTGAGGGAGAAGAGGATAAAGAACCCAGGCCAGAGGACCCACCTGAATGACCCCAGGGCTTCTGCCAATGATAGTGCAAGATCACATGCTGTCCTAAAACCTGACTTTGACACCTTTCTCCAGCTTTCTTCTGTGAGTAGTCAGCTCACATGATTAGCACAGCTAGGCCTTGCCAGAGGGGAGCTGAAGGCTATCACATCTATTGCACCTCACATCCATCTCCTTTTCTAAATTCTATGGGAATATTCTGAAGAGGATGCTGAGGGGAAGAGATAGGGAGATAGTCTGAATTTTAGGCTTTCCTTTGCACTCTAATAAGTAGGTGTTTGGATTTATATAGAAATGTTGTCATCTTAATTTATTTGATGCTCTAAAAGAAGTAAGTAGAAAGATATTTAGACAGTGGCTGAGGAGCAGGCCGGCTTACACTGCCTTCTTAGAGCTTTCCCAGGACTGTCCAGACAATCAGTGTGGTTTATTGTTGTGAAGACCACAAAGAACTATAAGACCCAATTCTTATCTATAATTTTTAAAAAGTCTGTAAATGTACTCCATGTGCAGTGCTTGACTGCACAAGGTTGAAGACATTCCATAG
Organism: Dugong dugon; assembly: GCA_030035585.1. Taxonomy (NCBI): domain Eukaryota; kingdom Metazoa; phylum Chordata; class Mammalia; order Sirenia; family Dugongidae; genus Dugong; species Dugong dugon. The sequence goes on from CM057462.1 coordinate 164,138,042, forward strand.
TGGGAAAGAGTAAGAGAGGCCAAGCATATAAGACTAGAAGGACTCTGTTTGAACAGATGCACAAGGTAAGATAGTATTCTGCAAGTCATCTTATCCATCTGACCTTCCACGTATTAACTGGTAAACAGGAATAATGGAGTCCCTGAGTGGTGCAAATGGTTAAACATCTAATACTAGCCAAAAGGTTGGCAATTCAAACCCACCCAGCAGTGCCTCGGAGACAAGTCTGGCAATTTGCTTCTAAAGTGTCACAGCCTTGAAAACCTTATGGAGCAGTTCTACTCTGCACACATGGATAGCTATGAGTCGAAGTCAACTCAACAGCAACCAACAACAGTAACAAACAAAAATAATGATGACTGACCTTTACATCATAGAAATGCTGAAATTAAGTCAACAGTATCTACAAAGTAGTTTAAACCAGAAAAAAAGATATTTAATAAGAGCAACACCTTAAAGCAATAAAAGTAGGGGAGCATTTTCCCAGTTTTTTTAAATATTTAATAACCTTTATTAATCCCTTGGATTTTTTGATATTGGGTAATAATTATGAACTCACAGTTAACAAACATTTGTTGAACACCTTCTATGTGCCAGGCAGTAAGGAAAACAAAGATCAATAAGACATTATTCCTTCCTGTAAAGAGAATGCAAATTCAAGAGATATTTGGAAAATAAAATCAACAGAATTTAGATGGGGATTGATTACTCATTTAGCATTCCACAGATATTTATTGCATACCTACTTTATATTAAGTGCTAAGGATCCAAAAACCAAACCCACTTCTGTCAAGTCAATTCTGGCACATAGTGACCCTGTAGGACAGAGTAGAACTGCCCCATAGGATTTCCAAGGCTGTAATCTTTACGGAAGCAGACTGCACAACAGTTGGTAGGTTTGAACCACTGAACTTTCGGTTAACAGCTTTAACTGTTGCACCACCAGCCTCCTCAAGGACAAGGGTGGGAAAAAGGACTTTAAGGAGTAGCTGCTGAGGAGGACGAGGAGAGATGTCTGACCACGGGCAAGAGAAGAATTACTCAGTAGGATTGTTAGCTCTGCTAAGACTGGAAACCATAAATCTATAATGGCGCCAATATCATAATGCATTTTAACAGTTTTAGGCAGCTCAGGCATGGGCACAGGGAAAGTAGGGTATTAGACTGTTCCAGGGTTGGGGCTTTGCAGGATGAGTGCTTCAGAAGGAAGAGAGTAAGGAACTGAGAGTACTGATGAGCGAAGTTGAAATAAGCAAACCTAGAGTCCAAGCTAGGTAAAAAAGGAAATGGAAGCTAGGAGATACAAAAAATTGGGACTGGAGGTGCAGTGAGTTCTAAAACAGGCGTAATGGAAATAAAAGAGCAAGAGAACTCCAAGACTGGGAGGGGTGGGGGGGAAAGTATCAGAAATAGAATATTGGAATTTTCCATTTCAAAGCTGACAGAATGCCTAAATGGTAGCTCTGCTGTTTAGCCATAGGAGTGGATGGCTGAAGTTGATTATATCCTGGAAAATAGGAAGTAGAAACAAACCTCGTTTTTCCTGTGAGTCTGTCTTAGTTAACTAGTGCTCCTACAACACTAATACCACCGGAGAATGGCTTTAACAAACTGAAGTTTATTCTCTCACAGTCTAGGAGACTAGAAGTCCAAATTCAGGGCACCAGCTCCTGGGAAATACTTTCTGTCTCTGTCGGCTCTGGGAGAAGGTCCTTGTCATCAATCTCCTGATCTAGGAGCTTCTCAGAGCAAAGACCCCGGGTCCAAAGGATGTGCTGTCTTCCTGGTTCATTCTTGGTGGTAGGAGGTCCCCATCCCAAGTTTCAGAATCCCATTTCTTCCCAATCAATGCCCTCACTTTTACTTCAGACACCACTCAGTGTTGGGGATTGAGTTGGCATTGTAATTCAGCCACTCTAACAATAAGACTCCGGGTTTGGTTTTCAGCAATATCAGTTCTGTAACTACAAGCAATAACGCTTTCTTTTAAGGCACTAGTGGAAACTTTGAGGTTGTTTATGCAGCACGTCAGCTTGGACTCTGAAGCCCTGAGCTCATCTCTTTCACCACTTTGTTTAGCAAAAGTAGGACCAACCAGCCAGCTTCCTTATACTCATTATAACAAAACTATAGAAAGGTATCAAACATTCAGTCACCCAGAGCCTTGCCTTTCACCAATACCTGATCTGTTGGTGGTGATACTTTGCGTATTTCAATTGCCACCTCACACCATGGATTAGCAGTGCCCTCTTTACTACTAGAAGCAGAGTCATCAACATCTTTAAGACTAACCAGACTTGAGAACCAATTTAGAAAACTCATCCTTACAATTTTGTTTCTCTAGAACCACTCTTGGTACCAAATGTCTTAGGCTGGATTCTATAGAGAAGCAAAACCAGTAACTCGTATAAATATATACAGAGAGAGATATATATCAAGGAAATGGCTCACGCAGTTGTAGAGGCTGGAACATCCCAAGTCCGTGGGTCAGTATAGAGGCGTCTCCTGATTCATGATAGCCACAGGGGTTGGCGAACCCAAGATCTGCAGGTCAGACAGCAGGGTTTTTGCTCTCGCCTGATCCTGCAGCTGGCTCCTGTTCGTCTGACCTCCAGTTCTTGGGACTTAAGCTAGCAGTTTACCTGCTGTCTTGCCTGCCAGTCTTGGGATTCGTCAGTCTTCGCAGCCTGTGAGCAGGAGCCCTGCTCTCTGACTTGCCAGTCTTGAGTTTGCCAGCCCCTGCGGCTACATGAATCGGGAGCAAGCCTCTATACTGACCCACAGACTGAGGATATTCCAGCCTCTACAATCGTGTGAGCCATTTCCTTGATATAAATCTCTCTCTGTATATATATTTATAGGCTTTACTGGTTTTTCTTCTCTAGAGAACCCAGCCTAAGACAGACTCCAAACTCCCTGAGTTATTAATTATTGCTTTCTCTCATTTATCCCAAGTACATCAATGGCAGCATTTATTTCAACTACTGAGTTGATTTTCAGCATTCTCAAATGATAGGGAATATATGGATAATTAGAATACAACTGATCATCTAAAACTCATATTTTTGCCTTTAGATTAATCATTCACCTATAAATTCTGCCCACTTATTAGTTGCATTATATGTTTATTGATACAAAAATATTACAGCATAAACTAAGGTGCTTATGACCTAAGGGGGGAGATGTATATATCAAAGATAACTAAAACGCATAGTATAAAAGTATAAAATATACTTATTTTATACTATGTGTATTTTAAACATGCTGTTTATACTTTTCCAGCAGATTTACATTCCTAAATTTTTTTTGCCAAAGCTTTTATTAACAGTGCTTTGCTTTGTTACAGTTCACACTACCTAGATCAATCAATAAATGTTGATTATGATTATTGTTATTATTATTATTTTACTATTAATAATAGAGATGACTCTGAAACGTCTGATAACAGAAAAATCAATAGACTTTTATATATTTATTATATAAAATCTACTCATTAATAATTAAAAGTTGGCTTGTACGCGTTAGTTAAATGTAATTGTCAATGGTTTCAGTCACGTTTCCTTTTGCAGTACAGATGAAAACCAGTTTGTCTGTATTACCTAACATTAATGCGCTTTGATGTTTTCAGGGATCTTGTCCATAGAACAGCTCATCAGCCGAGTAGGTGTGATAGGCGTGACTCTCATGGCTCTTCTTTCTGGATTTGGTGCTGTCAACTGCCCTTATACTTACATGTCCTACTTCCTCAGGTAATGAGAACTTTGTGTCTTTGCTTCCTATTCCTTCTTAAATACATATGTCATATCATCATTATCGATACTTAAATATTAGATCTATGATACTATATTTTTATTCTTCTCTTCCTCTGACCCTATGGCCATTGACCTGAGAATCTTTCTAAGTAAGTCTTATCACTTATATTGCTTGCCCTTGTTATTTGTCCTACATTTGTTTATTTTTTAAATAGAAAATTTCAATCCAAATCCCCCCTCCCAACACACACACACCCTTCTAGTAGACAACAATGTGAACTAATTCCAACTTCAGCAAATCACTTCCTCCCAAAAGTAGTACAATAGGAGATAATACCAAGTTAAAAGTGTGCTTAAACAACATGAAAAATGTAATCAGTGTCACTGACTGATACATGTAAAAATTGTTGAATTGGCAAATGTTTTGTTATGTATATTTTTACCACAATAAAAAACAAATAGTAAAAAAAAAAAAAAAGAGTATGCTTAAGCATACATCCTAAATGTCACTGGATCAAAGCTAAGAAAGACCATAAGAGAGTGAAGTACCTTCTATTGCCCTGAGACCCCAGAAATATTAAGTATAAGAAACAAGAACAAAGGCATTTTAGCTTATTATAACATTTTAACACTCTTTAAAAAAGACAGACTACATCTGTGGAAAGAGACAATGGAAAAGCTCAATATCATCAGTCAAAATAAGGCCAGGGGCCAAACTGCAGAACAGACCATCAATTGCTCATATGCCAGTTCAAATTGAAGCTGAAGAAAATTAAAACAAGTCCACAAGAACCAAAATACTACCTTGAGTATATCCCACCTGAATTTGGAGACTATCTCAAGAATAAATTTGATGCATTGAACACTGATAACTAAAGACCAGACGAGTTGTGGGATGACATCAAGGACATCATACATGAAGAAATGAAAAGGTCATTGAAAAGACAGGAAAGACCTGACAGAGACTGGAGAAACCCCGAGATTATGGCCCCTGGACACCTTTTTAGCTCAGTAATGAAGTAACTCCTGAGGCTCACCCTTTAGCCAAAAATTAGACAGGACCATAGAACAAAATGAGACTAAAGGAGCAGACAAGCCCAGGGACAAGGACTAGAAGGCAGGAGGGGACAGGAAAGTTGGTAATAAGGAACCCAAGGTCAAGAAGGGAGAGTGTTGACATGTCATAGGGTTGTTAACCAATGTCATAAAACAATATGTGTACTAACTGTTTAATGAGAAGCTAGTTCTGTAAACCTTCATCTAAAGTACAATTAAAAAAATAAAAGACCAGAAAGAAGGAAAAGACCAAAATGGATGTCAGAAGAGACTCTGAAACTTGGACATAGAGTAGCTAAAGTGAATGGAAGAAATGATAAAGTAAAAGAGCTGAACAGAAGACTTAAAAGGGCGACTCAAGAAAACAAAGTAAAGTATTATAAAGAAATGTACAAAGACCTGGAGTTAGAAAACCGAACAGTCAGAACATGCTTGGCATTTCTCAAGCTGAAAGAACTGAAGAAAAAATTCAAGCCTCGAGTTGCAGTTTTGAAGGATTCTATGGGGAAAATATTGAATAATGCAGGAAACATCAGAAGAAGATAGAAGGAATACACAGAGTCAGTTTTACCAAAAAGAACTGGTCAACATTCAACCATTTCAGGAGGTAGCATATGATCAAGAACTGATGGTGTTGAAGGAAGAAGTCCAAGCTACTCTGAAGGCATTGGTGAAAAACAAGGCTCCAGGAATTGACAGAATACCAATTGAGATGTTTCAACAAATAGATGCAGTGCTGGAGGTGCTCATTTGTCTATGCCAAGAAATTTGGAAGACAGCTACCTGGCCCTCCATATTTGTGCCCATTCCAAAGAAAGGTAATCTAACAGAATGTAGATATTATCGAACAATATCGTTAATATTACACGCAAGTAAAATTTCGCTGAAAATCACTCAAAAGTAGTTGCAGCAATACATCAACAGAGAACTCCCAGATATTTAAGCCATATTCAAGAGAGGATGTGAAATGAGGGATGTCATTGCTGATGTCAGATGAATCTTGTCTGAAAGCAAAGAATACCAGAAAGATGTTTATCTGTGTTTTATTGACTATGCAAAGGCATTCACCTGTGTGGATCATAACAAGTTATGGAAAACATTAGGAAGAATGAAAATTTCAAAACACTTAGTTGTGCTCATACGGAACCTGTACATAGAATAAGAGTCAGTCGTTCAAACAGAGCAAGGAGATACTGCGTGGTTTAAAATCAGGAAAGGTGTGTGTCAGGGTTGTATCCTCACACCATATTTATTCAATCTGTACGCTAAGCACCTAATCCTAGAAGAAGAAGAACATGGCATCAGGATTGGTGGAGACTCATTAACAACCTGCATTATGCAGATAACACAACCTTGCTTTGCTGAAAGTGAAGAGGACTTGAATCACTTACTGATGAAGATCAAAGACTACAGCCTTCAGTGTGGATTACACCTCAACATAAAGAAAACAAAAATCCTCACAACTGGACCAATGAGCAACATCATGATAAACAGAAAATATTGACGTTGTCAAGAATTTTATTTTATTTTATTTTATTTTATTTTACTTGAATCCACAATCAATGCCCATGGAAGCAGCATTGGGCAAATCTGCTGCAAGAGACCTCTTTAAAGTGTTAAAAAAAACAAAGATGTCACCTTGAGGACTGAAGTGTGCTTGACCCAACCCATGGTATTTTCAGTCCCCTCATATGCATGTGAAAGCTGAACAATGAATAAGGAAGACCGAAGAAGAATTGATGCCTTTGAATTATGGTGTTGGCGAATAATATTGAATATGCCATGGTCTACCAAAAGAACATACAAGTCTATCTTGGAAGAAGTACAGCCAGAGTGCTCCTTGGAAGTGAAGATGAGACTTCATCTCACCTACTTTGGACATGTTATCAGGAGTGACTGGTCCCTGGAGAAGGACATCATGCATGATAAAGTAGAGAGTCAGCGAAAAAGAGGAGGACTCTCGATGAGATGGATTGACACAGTGGCTGCAACAATGAGCTCAAACATAGAAATGATTATGACGATGGCGCAGGATCAGGCAGTGTTTTGTTCTGTGTTGCACAGGCTCGATGGCATCTAAAACAACAAAAAAGACAGACCCTTGAATGACTGGGTAACAATTGAGGTTTATGCATCACTCCATATGCCTTGCATTATGCATAAGGGTGGGACCCTAACACATTGCTAACAGTTTATGCTTTTTATAGGAACGTGACTGATACGGATATTCTAGCCCTGGAACGGCGACTGCTCCAAACTATGGATATGATCATAAGCAAAAAGAAAAGGTAAGATAACAGCACATTAAAAAACTTGTACTCTGTTACAAGTTCAGCATGACAATTTGACTATGAATTGGTGCTGGCAGGGAATTTCATCTTGCTCATTTTTAGTGTACAGTACTATCAGAGATTTAGTGTATGAAAGAAAGTTTTCAAATTCAACCTGATTTCCCGAATTCAGATATTTTTCTTTAGATAAACTGTTAGAATAACTTTTATATTTGAAGATATTCTATACTATTTTTAAAGTTTACCGTCCTGCATTTTTACAAACCTTTTTCATGTCTGACTTAGATCTTTTAAACTTCCTTTTCTTCAACTTCTAAAGAAATCCTTCAAGGCTTCTGAAGAAATCCTTCAAGTCTTCTAATTATTGGTGGTGTTTTATTATTTAAAAAGTACTTTTTTGATGTATGCTGTTAAAGTGCAATTTCATAGCAATTTGTCGATCTATAGATCATACCGTCTGGGATCAGACTATCTAAATTTAAGTCCCTGGTCTACTACTTACACTATTACCTTGTGCTAGTTACTTAATCTCTTTGTGCCTTGGTTTCCTTATCTCTAATGTGGAGATAATAATAATGAGTTAAGACGTGTAGAGTCTTAGAACAGTAAATAATACGTTGCTAAGGACAAATACTGAATTTAATAATCTCTGCAAGACGATCATCGTTGGCTTTAATGCTTTGCTTTCATTTATTTATTCACTTAATAGTTATAGAAAGCCTAGTTTATGCCAGGCAATGTACTAGATTCTAGAGATAGAATGATAAGCAAGATAGTTAAGTCCTGCCTTCAAAAAGCTTAGTCTATTGTCTTTTGTCTATTGTCTCTTAATGGTAACATAGAGGCTTTGAATGTCATAAGTGTTTTTGAATTTTATATATTTTTCTTCAACACTTTTCTATAGTATGACCCGTAGTCAAGTCAAAGATGCCTTAATGTGAGAGATAATATTATACATTTCAATAATAAAGGGGACCCAGATTCACCAACTAATTATTTTTCACTATTTCTATGAGACTTTACTTAGGGGTTGGAAGTAGACACATATTTGTGTACATTTATTTACTTACATACATTTTGTTTACAGACATTCTATGCAGTCCATTTACATAAATGTATATGAATGCAAATTTATTAAACAAATAATAAGAGCAAGATTATTCAGTATTGCAAGATACTTCTATAGGAACACTACTATATCGATTCCCAAGATCATTCTACCTTGGGGTTAGGGGTAGGAGGGAAGCAGACTATACAGTGGCAACACAAGGGATCCATGTAGTGATACATTTCTTTTATCCATATAAAGAGATGAATATATTCTGGTGAATATGTAAAGGTGGAGTCATGACCCTTGTCAAGTGTGGATGTGCAGTTTTAAGCCATTTAATCACTAGTCATGATTAGGACTTAGCTCTGATCTACACCCACTAGAGTCCATTACCAGTGTAGACCTTGTCTAGTCAGGATCAGGGATGGTTTGTGGTCCTGCAATAGGTGTTATGAATTTGAGTAGCCCTCAGAAGAGTCAGCCTCCCAACTTGACCTCATTATTATTAGCACAGTCCTTTACCCAGTGGAACTAACAGGGCAGATCAGACAGCTAACATGACAGCACTTGGGCCCTGGGGCTCATATAGTGCCTTGCTATTTACCACAATATAGAAAAACTGTTTCTGCAAACATTGATCGCTGCGGAGGTGTAGTGACCAGAAAACCATCTTGTAAGTTAACAGTAGAGGGCCACAGTAGGATGGCATGGAAGAAAAATAACATCTATTATGTACAAAAAAGTTAATGGTTGAAAATGGAGGGAGACAAAGAGGTACAATATCTTCTCATTTGGAACACTGAATAGAAAATGAGGTTTATAGTAGCTGGAAAACATTTATCAGAAACCGAGTTCAGTTAGTGTGAACATGCTGCATTAGTGATCAAAGCCTTTCAGTTTTTTTCAAGTTGAAAGGATTAAGTGACCTATTGTTTTGTTTTGTTTTTCTGTTGACTTAGATATTAAAGCCTTGGTTTTAGTAACCTATGACATAGGCTAAAATATAATCTCTAGTCACAAACAATATTAGTACCATTTTAAGATTGTGGTTTTGTGCAACTATGCCGTGGTATAATGCAAAGAACTTGAAGTAAAAAAATCACTTTACAAACACATCATTATTAGCCATTAGGGAAATGGCAAATTAAAACCACAGTAAAACACCACTACACGTGTATCAGAATGGCTAAAATAAAAATTACTGACAACTCACCAAATGCTGGTAAGGATGCAGAGAAGCTGAACACTCATACATTGCTAGTGGGAATGTAAAATGGTACAGCCACTCTAGGACACAGTTGAGCAATTTTTTTTAAAAAAACTGAACATGCAGCTACCACACAACACAGCAATTGTACTCCTGGGCATTTATCCCAGAGAAAGGAAGACTTACCTTTACACAAAAACTTGTAGTATCCAAAAACTAGAAACAACCCAGATGTCCTTCAGTGGGTGATTGGTTAAACAAACTGTGGCACATCCATACCATGGAACACTACTCAGCAATAAAAAGGAATGTACTATATTAATACAACAACCTACATGAATCTCCAGAATATTATGCTGAATGAAAAAAAAGAATAAATCTACAAATGTTACATACTATATGATTCTATTTACATACATTTTTGAAATGACAACATTATAGAAATGGAGAACAGATTAGTGGTTGCCAGGGATTAAGGAGGGATTGGGGGTAGGAGGGAAGCAGGCTATACAAAGGCAACACAAGGGATCCAGGTAGTGATGGAAATGTTCTGTATCTTGACTGTATCAATGTCATTATCCTGGTTGTGATACTGTACCATAGTTTTGCTGGGTAAAGGTACATGATAGCACTCTTTTTTTCTTACAATTGCATTTGAAGCTACAACTATCTAAAAGCAAAAAGTTTGATTAAAAATAAAAGTAATAACTGATTTCCCATCAGCAACAACAGAAAACAGTAGAATGACACATTAAACCACAGACGTTTTTTCAGCCTCTTCAATTTCAAAACTACCACCAAACTTCAGCCAAGTGCAAATGTTTTACCATATTATGAATTTTTAAATGTCATTTAGGTATTAACAAATAGGTAATTTCTTGTAGCAGACCATTCTTATTATAAAGAGGCAGTAGTGATGATCATGATTGTGGCAGAAGTGGTGATAGTAAAGATAAAGATGAAAGTGATCTACGTCTGTAGTACCTCCTATTGTTTTATTCCTTTTCACTACATCTCAGAAAGTTTGATCTTGTTACTTTCTTCTGAAATATATGAATATTTCTTTTTCATCTGTAGCTTACTCATTAAGAGCAAAATTGGTTTAGAATTAATTTATAAAATTAAAAGTGAAAGTGAATTGTTTAAAACAAAGCCACACTTGTCTGTATGCAGCCAGCTTTCATTTCTACTAGCTAGTGTACCTTTCTGCCTGTTTGGGGCCATGGATGGTGCAGTGTCAGTCACCTTTCCATAGTCAACCAGTTCCACTCCACAGCCAGTCACATTGTAGACATTGAAACTAAAGACAATAAAAAATGAGCGTCTCTGCTCCCTCTCTCCCAACTGCCTCTTCTATCATCCAGCATAGTAAACTGAAATTAACTGTTAAATGAGTGGTACAAATCCTCTTCCTTCTTCATATACCTGTTCCAGCTTTCTCAACTGTGAAAATAGGAAACTAAGGGTGACTGAGTCTTGCCACGTCAAAATCTCCATAGGTCTGAGCCTCTTGGCTGTTTATTACATCTTCCCAAAATGCTGAGTTACAGTGAATGCATAGATAGAGGAAGAGGCAGAGAAGGGCTAAAACTTGGAGCTATGTTCCATTCACTCAGTGTCCGGGCAAAGGTCATTTTAAGAAGGAAGCAGTTACTGACACTCCTTAACAGTCTTTCTTGTTAATATCATTTTAGTCAGTGGTTTAAAGAATTTAGCCTGCAGAAATACCATTTAGTATTTAGTACCATGGGTAGTATTTATATTGTCTCAGCCATAAATGCCAAAGCTGCTGCTTCCTCCTCATCACTTCTATCTCTTGTCACCCAAAAATATCCACCTTGAGTTACCAGATCTCAAAAGGGATTAGAGATGGTAGGCACACATTAATTTTTTTCTTTAGTCCTGCTACCCTATTTTATTAGACCCATCCTGGTTTATTTTAGACCTGTAGGTCTTTTAATACCCATTAAACTCTTCAAGTAATCATTAATATACCAGTAATCTTACTTTCCTCGCAAGTACCCTGTTCTTAATACCTGTGTGGTGGGCTAGAACATGCTATAGCTACCACTGTGGCAGTGGGTCCTCTACGGACTGAGAGGACAAGAGGGAGGAGTGCTAGGTTTCCTGTTGATTTATGTAGTAGTGGGACAGATCACAGTGGGTGAGGGGGTTTGAAGACTGCTGCTTTAGAAGAGGCCAAGTTTATGTGGTTTTGCTTTTGAAAGGGAATGAAGGAAACATTTCTTGTGTTCCTGCTATGTACCTAGTCTTACTTTGTACCTGGTCGTTTAGCTGGTTGTGTTAGCTATTTTATTTTACCCTCAAATTATAATAAATATTAATATATGTATAGCACTTTGTAGTTGACATCATGAATTCTTATACATTATCTCATGGATCTTCACAACCATCCAGAGATGAAGAAATGAAAACTCTGAAGTAAATAATAATAATAATAAAACTGAAGTCTCACAGCTTCTAAGTGGCAGAGCCAGTCCTCAGATTTATTACTCCAAATCCTGTACCCCTTCACCTGGGCCAGATTGCTTCTGAGAGTGTGTAGTTTCCCCTCAGTTGTGAAAAACTGGAACTCCAGAATCAACATTCTTCCCTGAACAGCTCAGCAAATGGGAGGGGCAGTTGTGACACTGGGAAATGGGTAGACTGGACTGTGAGGGTCATGTTTCCTTGCTGAGGTTTTATATTTTCTTTCAGGATGGCAATGGCACGGAGAACTATGTTCCAGAAAGGGGAGGTGCATAACAGACCATCAGGATTCTGGGAAATGATAAAGAGTGTTGCCACTTCAGCTCCAGGAAGTGAAAGTATCCTTTATCCTTCTGCTTGCTTGTTCTTTTTCTCGACTCTGGACCAAGAGAAGAAGTAGTATTGAGATGGTCCCTTTTAAGGTGCCTGACTACATCAGAGCCCAAGCTGGCCAGGGCTAGGCTTAGAAAATGCAATGTGTACAGAGTCATCATCTTTCCAACACCCATGTAAGATCATAAAAGCATTGTCTTTGAGCTGGAGGGGTCCTTAAAAATCAGTCTTTCCATTTTACAGATGAGAAAATAGACCCAGAGAGGTTAGGTCACACAGTGGTTTGAGGCAAAGCTAGGACCAGAACTGTGGTCTCCTCTTCATAGTTCTTTCCACTACACTGTTAAATTTCCCAACTCTGAAAAAAATCACACAAAACATGATGGCTCCCTAAAATGGACCATTTGTATATGGGATGGTAAGGGCCCTTTTCTAAACAATCAGCTCTGCTTCTCCAGTGACTTTTTGGTTTGAAGAATCAAGGAGATTGGGTTAATGGATTATTCTTGGCCCAGCTAGTTACAGTGTTAAACTAATTCCCAAATTGGGTGACCAAATCTCTATGTGGCTACCAGGCTATTAGTTCAAAACCTTGGGAGACTAGGCATGAGATAGCATGCTCCTGCTTCCTTCCCAGCCTGGGGAAATACAAGTTCCTTTTTGCTTCATTGGAAGAAGAGAAGGATGTATTCTTGCTATAAATTATGATCTGTACCTTCTGGTTTCAAATGCAGATACAAATAAGACCAAGGAAAGGCAGGATGGACATTGCCAAGGAAGAAGGACTAATTTAGATTCATTTAATCAAGAAACATTTATTTCACGTCTCCTATTTCCAGGCAGGGTGCTAAGTGATAAAATGATCAATAGAGTATAGCCTGTGTCCCCAAAGCCCCAAGGAGCTCACCATCTAATCATGGGAGAGACAGCAATGTTATGTTTGGTGGCCTAGAACATGCCAAATAGCAGCCACAGCTGAGGAGGAACTGAAGGCACTCGCTAATTCGGGTAATAGTGGCAAAAGTCAGAGAGAAGAAGAGGGAGGAGTTGGATTAAAGTCAATACTTCCATTTTAGAAGGTACCATCTATACTATTTTTATTAAATTGGGATATGAGGATTTTTATTAAATCCATAAAAGCCAAAAGTTTAGGCCATTTTAGTGAAGATAAGTAGTGTCAGAATTATTTAACCTTTCTGAGCTGCTGTTTCCTAAATGGGGGTAATAATAATACTCACTGAGTTTTTGGAAAGTAGTGTAGTGTAATGGAAAGAGCAGACCTTGGAATAAGGCAGATCTGACTTTGCATCCACACCTATTAGCTGTGTGACTTTCAGCAAGTGGTTTAACTCTCTGAGCTTCACTTTCCTTATCTGCAAAATGGATAATAACACCTATCTCATGGGTTGTTTTGAGAATTAAAGAAGATAACACCTATAAAGAATTAAATAAGGTAATGTCTGTAAAGCCCAGCCCATGTTAGGACTCAGTAAATATTAATTTCCTTTCTTAACATTGTATTTATTCAGATAATATAGGAGAAAACTATGCTAAATTATAGGTATTATTATTACTATGTATGTAGGTAAATGTTTTGAGATTTCTAAGATTATATCTGACTTAATCTGAGCCACTTGAACTGGTAAGAAATTGAGTGATAGGTGTTTGATGGTGATTCTTTTAGTTGAGACACTTTTACACATCTGTACTGGGAGGATGGGAAGATTGCTGTGAAGTACCACTGCTGGCTGTAGAACAGGAAATTGAAAATATAGGCAGTTCCTGGGATACCCACTATAGGAGAAACCAAAAGCATTTGCTTTCTTCATTGCTATTTCTTGAAACTTCTATGTGATTTAAACCTTGATGTCCATTCTGTGCCAGATCTTACTCTTATTCAACAGGAAGTGGATGCTTTGGAAGAACTAAGCAGGCAGCTCTTTCTGGAAACAGCTGATCTATATGCTACCAAGGTACAGAGCAAGGAAACTGAAGTGTAGTTTTTACCAACATGGTTGAGAGAGAACAAGACTAAATGACTTTTTAATGTCCTCCTAACATCCAAGCATCTCAAGAGACACCGCATAGCTTCAGTATCTTCCAGGAAGCATTAGGGATGAAGGGTCTGCACACTTCATGACATTGCTTCAACCACTAGCAAAATCCATAATGAAGCACCTCTAATGATAGAAATTGAGAGTTGAGGCTTTTCAACATCTAGAAGGTGACACACAGAACTTCCTACTCACATGAGGTAAAGATGTTAGCTCCTCTGAATCCTTTTTATTCCCGAACAAGTTAGTAATATTATAAGAGCAATAGACACCTGTCTGCCATGGTCCAGCCCTATTTTAAAGGATCCAGATCAAGAAATAACTTACTGAGGGAAGTAACTCTTGTATTTACACCTAAAATGCAGTATAATTTAAAATGCAATATAAACTTAAGCTAAGGTTGCAAACTCTTTAAATCTTTTTTGAGGATAACTTCATACAGGTGGCAGCATAGGATGGAATAACAGCATAGGCTTTGGAGTCAGATAGATACGCGCCTAAATCCCCCCACTCACCAGCTGTGTGACGTTGGGCAGATTATTTAAATTCTCTAAGCCTCATTTTTCTTATCTGTAAAATTAAGATAATAAAACATATATGGGTTGTTGTGAGGGTTAAAGTAGATAATGCACATAAGGTGTTTATCCCAGTCTGGCTTAAAGTAAACCTTGAATAAATGTTGGCCACTACTACTACTGGTTTATTTTTTTTTTTTTACTAGTATTTTAATATTATTATCATGTGTTGTTTTTTGACTAGTGATATTAGACTGAAAAGTGATTCATAGAGGCAGAAATACTTCTGTTGAATATAAATTTACATTTTGCTGAGACCAACTATGTTTTTGTGTTTGTTTTCCCTCAGGAGAGAATAGAATACTCCAAAACTTTCAAGGGGAAATACTTTAATTTTCTGGGTTACTTTTTCTCTATTTACTGTGTTTGGAAAATTTTCATGGTAAGTGTGTTTTTTTTTGACTGTCAGGGTTTAAATGATTTTTCCTGTTAGAGCCAGAGAGAGTTTACTGTTAGAGTTTATTGATACATTGAACTAAATTCCAAATACTATTGAGTCAACAGGCAGTGTGATCTTTCATGTCTCAGAGCCTCACTCTTCTTCCCTCTCCTTTTTAGATAACCTAGAAAAGGGAAGTTGCATTTTTCTTCTGTCAGAAGTCATTAGTAAGGTCTTAGTTTATGAAATCTATAAAATGAATGTAAAAGTTTATTTTATACTCTGCTTTCTATATTATCCTTGAGTACATGACTATATGTAGCCTCAACTCTACCTGCAGCTCAGAACAGAAACTACTTTTTAATAACATATATACCTAAAAATTGAATTGACTCAACAGCAACAGGTTTGGGTTTTGTATACCTAAAATACAGTACAAAATAAATTCTAAAATGTATTTCCATAGATAAATTCTTTTTCTGTGCTTATAGCTGTTATTCTTTTGTGACTCTCCCTTAATGTTTTATTCTTTATGTGCATTTTATCTACATTATTTGTCTTCTGACTCATCTACAGGTATCAATGGATTTCAACGTGATTATAGAAAAGGCTGGTTGTCTTTCTGGTTTGGTCGACTTTTCTACTAGGGCTATGTTTGCACAGGAAAGGAGCTTTGTCAGCTTGTTGATTTTTTTTTTTTTTTTTTAATTGTACTTTAGATGAAAACTTATATAACAAACAACCTTCTCAAACAATTAGTACACATATTGTTTAGTGACACTGATTACCAACCCCAGGACATGTCAACACTCTCCCTTTTTAACCTTGGGTTCCCTATTACCAGCTTTCCTGTCCCCTCCTGCCTTCTAGTCCTTGCCCCTGGGCTAGTGTGCCCCTTCAGCCTCGTTTTGTTTAATGGGCCTTTGTAATCTTTGGCTGAACAGTGGACCTCAGGAGTGACTTCATTACTGTGCTGAAAGGGTGTCAGAGGCCATACTCTAGGGATGTCTCCAGTCTCTGTCAGACCAGTAAGTCTGATCTTTTTTTGTGAGTTAGAATTTTGTTCTACAGTTTTCTCCAGCTCTGTCCAGGACCCTCTATTGTGATCCGTGTCAGAGCAGTCAGTGATGGTAGCTGGGCACCATCTAGTTGTGCTGGACTCAGTCTGGTGTAGGCTGTGGTAGTTGTTAGTTGATTTTGATCAGTGTATATAAATGAGACATTTTATGTTTAATGAATCTGATGTTATAATAAATTGATGTCAATACCCACTCAGATGACATTTTTAAATCTTGGATCATTCAGTGGGAGAGGATGAATGAAAACAGTGAGTTCAGTCAGCCAAGCTACTAAAGGTGTTTCCTGAGATTCAGTCTTTAGGGGAACATACCATTTTTTTTTAACAGCTTTACTGAGGTATAATTGACATACGATAAACTGCACATGTTTAAAGTGTGCAATTTAGTAAGTTTTGACACATGTATATACCTGTGCAACAACCATCACCACAATCAAGATAGTGAACTTATCCATCACTTCCAAATGTTTTCTCTTGCCCTTTTGTAATGACTTTCTTGCACTGTCAGTTCCCAGGCAACCACTGATACACTTTCTATCATTATACATTAGTTGATATTTTCTAGATTTTATATAAATGGAATCAGTCATACAGTATGTACTCTTTTCCTATCTGGCTTCTTTTACTCAGCATAATTGAGTTTATCCATGTTATTGTGTGTATCTGTAGTTTATTCCTTTTTATTGCTGAGTAGTATTTCATTGTATGGATATACCACAATTTGTTTATCCATTTACCAGTTGATGGGCATTTGAGTTGTTTCCAGTTTGGGTATATTACAAATAAAGCTGTTACGAACATTTGTGTACAAGTCTCTGTATGGACATATGCTGTATTTTTTCTTGGGTAAGCACTTAGGAGTGGAATAGCTGGATCATATGGCAGATGTATATTTAACTTTTAAAGAAACAGCCAAACTCTTTTACAAAGAGGTTGTACTGTTTCCACCCGCAGTGTATGAGAGGTGCCATTGCCTCACATCCTCACCAACACTTGTATGGTCACTCTTTTTAATTTTAGCCACCCTAATAGGTATTAGAATAGGTATATTCTAATAGGTGGTATTGGATTGTGATTTTAATTTACATTTCCCTAACGTCTAATGATATTGAGCATCTTTTCATGTGCTTATTTGCCACCTGAAGTATCCAAATCTTATACCAATTTTTTAATCAGGTTATTTTCTTTTTATTGAGTTTTGAGTTTTTTATATATTCTGGAAATCCCTTATCAAATATGTGATTTACAAATATTTTCTCCTGGTCAGTGGCTTGGCTTTTCTTTTCATTCTCTTAGCAGTATCTTTCAAAGAACAGAAGTTCTTGATTTTTATAAAGTCCAATTTATCTTTCCTTTTTCTTTTATGAATTATGCTTTTGTTGTTGTAGCTAAGAAATCTTTGCCTAACCCAAGGTCACAAAGATTTTTTCGTATTTTTTTCCTACAAATTTTATAGTTTTAGGTTTCACAATTTAGTCTGCGATCCATCTTTAATTTTTTATTACGGTGTCAGTGTTCTCTAAGTTCATTTTTCTGCACATAGATATCCAGTTTTTCTAGCACCATTTGTTGAACAGATTATCCTTTCTGCAGTGAATTGCCTTTGCAATTTTGTCAAAAATTAATTGACCATATATGTGTGGGTTTGTTTCTGGGCTATTCTTTTCTATTGATGTATTTGCCTTTATTTATGCCAGTACCACACTGTCTTGATCACTGCAGCATTATAATAAAGTCTTGAAATCAGGGAGTGTAAGTTCTCCAACTTTGTTCTTTTTTCAAACTTGTTTTTGCTATTCTATGTCCTTTTGCATTTTCATATGAATTTTAGAATCAGTTTATCAATTCCTATAAAAAGCCTGCTGGAATTTATATTGAGATATAATATAAATCAATTTGAAGAGAAGTGATATCTTAACAATATTGAGTCTTCCAATCCATGAACAAGGTGTAATTCTCCATTTACTTAGACCTTCTTTCATTTCTCTTAGCAATGTGTCATAATTTTTAGTGTACAAGGCTTTCACATCTTAATTACTTCATATTTTTTGATACTATTGTAAGTGGATTGTTTTTATAATTTCAATTTCTGATTGTTCATGCTAATATTAAAAAAAAAAAAAAAACATTGCAATCGAGTCGATTCCGATTCATAGCGACTGTATAGGATAGAGTAGAACTGCCCCATAGGGTTTCCAAGGAGCAGCTAGTGGATTCGAACTGCTGACCTTTTGGTTGGCAGCCAACCTCTTAACCACAGCACCACCAGGGCCCCCATGCTAGTATATAGATACTCACCATAATTTTTTTAGGAGTCAGAAAGGCAACATTCTGGTAAATGAAGCCAGAGTAAGAGAAACAAGAAAATTCTAGTGTCCTGTGAAATTTATATAAAAGCTTCTAGAACTAATGAGGAGTTTAGCAAGTTTGCAGGATATAAGATAAATATACAAAAATCAGTTGTATATCTATAGGGTATATATAGATTAGATATAGAGCTATATATTATATATTTTTAGTGTATATATATTTTATTTACAGTTCATATATTAGCATGATATATATACAACTGATTTTTGTACATTGATCTATATATTAGGTATATATAGATTAGATATATATATTAGGTATATTTAGACTAGATATATATTTAATGTACATATATTTCATTCATAATTCATATATTAGGATGATATATAGATATACAATTGATTTTTGTTTATTGATCTTATATCCTGCAACCTTGCTAAACTCCTTTATTAGTTCTAGAAGCTTTTTTATAAATTTCATAGGACACTAGAATTTTCTTGTTTCTTTTACTCTGGCTTCATTTACCAGAATGCTACCTTTCTGACCCCTGAAAAGTTATGGTGTATATATCATAGCCTTATTTCCCTTAACTCTTTACAGAAAAGAAAGATAGGGACTTTGTCTCTGTATGAATAGCCAAAATAGATTTTCCATATATGATTTGGATTGAGAGTAGAATTGCATTTTTAGGAACATCCACCTGTAAAATATATTGTGATGATTAATTCATTATTTTGAATCACTTTTCAAAATAGTGATGATTAAGTTGCTCTAATGTGTGTCTCTGCAGGCAACTATCAATATCGTTTTTGATCGGGTTGGAAAAACTGATCCTGTCACAAGAGGCATTGAGATCACTGTGAATTATCTGGGAATCCAATTTGATGTAAGAGCTATATCAAGATCCTGGTTTGTTATGTTTCATTCTGTTTTATCTGCTATAAATTACAATTGTTTATATTCTCATTCCTTTTCTTTAGGTACTTGCTTCTGCTTTTGTCCCTCTGTATATTTTGACATATTGACATGGCAGACTTAAAAGGGCCAGGATTCTCTCTCTTACCATAAAACCCTAAGTAATGACTGGTACTTATTATTGTCATGGATACTGATTATTTCTACAGTTCTCCTCTGCTTCTCTGTAGCCAGCTACCACTTTACCACCTCCTTCCCACCAAGTACTTGGATACTATCTCTGTGATACTTGATGAGATCTTCAAACACACAGCTAGCCTTTGATTCCTCTGGTAGAAAATTAACTACTAATTAATGCTGCATGTTAGAACTGAAAAGTTTATGCTGTAAAAAATAATCTTCATGAATTAAGTAGTAATGAAATGTGAACTTTGAGTTAAAGGTGGTAACTGTCATCTATGCACAAAGTTTTGTTTTGTTTTATTCATATTTTTATCACAAAATGTGATCTTCTTTCTGCCTATTTTATAGATACCACTGTCATTAAATATACCCTTGTCTCAATAAGTTCAATAACTTTATTCACAGAATATTTTCTGGATATATGTGTGGCCAATGATTCTGGTTGATTAAAACTTTGCTAATAAGACCAACATCTTGTTCTTAGTTTCATGGGCCATTTAGCTGTGCTGTGATCCCAGCCACAGACTCCATGCTACTCCCAGCCATTTATCTCAGCAGGACATGCTCCTGGTCCCAACAGTGACTAGATAAAACAAAATGAACTAGAGCAAATTTAGCTGCAGTCCTTGAGACACAACTCAAAGTACCCATTTTTAGATGATAGATCAACAGTGTATCCTTTTTGTATATAAAGGAGCATAGTATCTTTCCCTTAAGTGGTATACCTTGCTATTGTTACATATGTGCTATCTGAGACTATTTAGTTGCTATGTATGTAAATATTAGGAACTCTGGTGGTGCAGTGGTTAAGTTTTCAGCTGCTAACTGGAAGGTGGGCAGTTTAAACCCACAGCCACTCCGCGGGAGAAGGATGCAGCAATCTGCTCCCATAAAGATTTACAGCCTTGGAAGCCCTATGGGGCAGTTCTACTCTGTCCTATAGAGTTGCTATGAGTCGGAATTCAACTGAACAGTCTGGGGAGGGTGGGGAGAGGAGGGCATGTATATATTCCATATTCTTTAATTCTGCATGACAAACTTTCTGGATGTTAGTAAAAGCAGCTCCCCTCAGACACTTTTCAGACCTGAATTGAGCACAGGGTCTCAAAGCTGTTTCTCACTATGAAGCAATGCAGGAGCAAAAGGTATCATCATGTGGTTCAAATGATGTTTAGCTATTTCCTAGAACTTAACTGACAACATTTATATACTCTTTTATTATAAAAAGAAAAATTTGTTTAAGTTTTGAGTAATAAGAGGGCTATCATTCACAGATATTAAAAAATTCAAGCTACTATTTAGTTAGTTTTCTTTTAATTCCTGCTTTTCCCTTATCACATTGAGGCTATGTTAGCTTTGTGTTTCTTCTGATTTATTAATGTTGTTTTCATCATTTCACTGCACTTGTCTTCTGTCCTCAAGATTTCATTAAGTCTGCTAATTAAGACAGCCACTACAGTCCTCCTATAGATGTTTTGGTCAGCACTTACTGACTTTCCTTCCTCCCTTAAAAAAAAAAAAAAAAAAAATTCAGGGCCTTATGAGTTGAGGGCTTAACAACAGCAGTGAAGTTCCTGATCCCAGTCACATAAGTGATCAGTATGTGTCTTAGCCTTCACATCTCTCTGAACAGAGTTTTAACAAATACTTTTTTCTTCATATTATGGTGGCAGGTGAAGTTTTGGTCCCAACACATTTCCTTCATTCTGGTTGGAATAATCATTGTCACATCTATCAGAGGATTGCTGATCACTCTCACCAAGGTATAATGTATCACAATGTCAAGAAGTATTTGTCATTTGTTTAATTACATATGGTACCATGAGATAATTTTACCTAATTAAGATTCCTGCCTTCTGATGTCTTAGAAAACATAGTAAAATATCTAAGACATACAACAGAAGAAAAAAAAAATTGACATAAATTGATATATCTACATCATACATCAATTATAGATAAGTTCATTTACCAAAGGCAATAGAATGAGAGCAGTATCTGTTTTGTTCACTGATGTCACCAGCATTTGGAACATAATCTGGCACTGCAGGTCCTCAGCAGATCTCTGGAATGAGTGAGATAGAAGATAGTGAGATTAGAAGAATAACTGAGAGTCATTTGTAGAAAGGATATGGAAGTAGGGGAAACAATGTTCAGCTGCTTTCCAGTCAACATAGGACTGCTTCATGGAGGTAGAAGGTGAAGGCTTTTCTGGTAGAAAAAGTAGGGATTTCAAGATCCAAGAGCTGTTTGAATGAAAGGAAAGAAGACGTTGGGAGGGAATGGTATCTCCAGGCATCTACCACAATTTTGGAAAGTGCTCAGGAGCTGGTAACAATTACAAGGACTTAGAGTGGTCTGGAATCTTCTATTTTAATGTTTATAGTGATGTTAAAGTCATATACATCACATAGTTCCTGAAGGTTTGATAGAAATCCTTTCATATGTTACAGTAATGCTTAAAACCACCAGCTACCTCTATGGGGAAACTATAACTGGATTTCTTTTAGGTAGTCCATTTAGGTCTCTTCTTTATAGCCTTAATCATATGAGTTGTTCTATACAGATTCTGGCATGAAAAGACATTTTCAGTTAGCCATGTTACTTACTGTTCATGACACAGGAGTCTAGCAGTATTGCATAGATTTGTCTCTCCTTCCTTTCTTGACAGTTCTTCTATGCCATCTCCAGCAGTAAGTCCTCCAATGTCATTGTCCTGCTATTAGCACAGATAATGGTAAGTTTGATGAACTAGCTTTATGTTTACAGCTATAACATACGAGAAATGTTTTATACTTTTAAAAATTTTAATGATTTCCTTTGACCTGTGCCTCACTACAAAATGACTTCTGGATTAATTTGTTTGACTTACAGGGCATGTACTTTGTGTCCTCTGTACTGCTGATCCGAATGAGTATGCCTCTAGAATACCGCACCATAATCACTGAAGTTCTTGGAGAACTGCAGTTCAACTTCTATCACCGTTGGTTTGATGTGATCTTCCTGGTCAGCGCTCTCTCCAGCATACTATTCCTCTATTTGGCTCACAAGCAGGCACCAGAGAAGCACATGGCACCTTGAACTCATGCTTATCACAGACTGCTAAAAGCCAGTGGTGTCAGAATTTGAATATAAGAGGAGAAAAATGGAAAGGACCAGATCCTAATTTTTTTTTTAAACAAATCTCTGTGGCAGCATATTGTACCTCTAGCCTAAGCCTTCCTTCTCATGGTACTGTGATCATGAGTTGTGTCACCTCAAACATGAGAGAAAGTAACTCAAGCCAGCACTCATTCGGTAGGTTTAAGACTGGTGCCGGGGGGGAGGCAGTGAAAAGAGCCGAAAACTAAGAAAAAAATGCACTGGAACTCTGGGATAGGAGACATCTAGGTGGTGAAGTGTTTAAGTGTTTGGCTGCTAACCAAAAGGTCAGCAGTTTGAATCTACCAGCCAATCCTTGGAAACCCTATGGGGCAGTTCTACTCTGTCCTGTTGGGTCACTATGAGTCGGAATCAACTTGATGGCAACAGGTTTGGTTTTCTGGGTTTAAGATACCTGTGCCAAGCACTAAGTATTTCTGTTTTAAGTCAAGGTTCAAATGGAGACGGTCATGACTTTCCCTTGAGATTGACTGTCATTAAAATCAGAGATTGTTTAACACTTTGGCCTTTTCTTTTAAGATCCTTAGGTTCATTTTATCAAGCATCAGTATATGCTGTGCTCATATGATCTAACATGAACTGGCATGCTACTCCTGCTCTTCCCACTCCCTACACCATTAAAATCACCAAGAGGTTATCTATTCTTTTCTTGGGGAGGGATGCTATGCAGCTGAAGGAGAGCCTGCCACAAAGAGACTTACAAGCATGTCATTTTTATTGATTTCCTTTTAACTTAGAGTTACTGAAGAGTGAATACTCTACATTCAGCTGAGTGATGACACCTTTTCATATTTTTTATTTCCATCTTCCCCTCATGTTGTGGGGTAAAACAGTGAATAACTGTTAACTAGGACAAGTTACATTACTATCCTGGGACTCATTTTCTTCATCTGTGTAAAAATGGTGGTGTGGGGGTGTCAGACCTCCTCATCTAACTTCACAAGGGGGGAGGAGAATCATTATCAGTATCAACAGCCCAAGGCTGATTGCTGTGAGGTGGAGGTCAGTCATACCTCCACCCTCCAACCTTTTTACCAGTTCTGACAACCATCCCTCCTATGGCATTCTCTACTTCTCTGGTGGGTTTGATAATTCATTGCAGTGGCCACACAGAACTCACAGACTGTACTCACAGTTATGGGGTTTATTAGGGAAGTAACAGGTTACAATTCAGGATCAGGAACAATTCGGGATACAGGCAGGCCTCTCTCTGGCCCTTGGCCCCTCAGCTCAGCCTCTGCCCTGCGTGGGGGCAAGTGCTACAAAGCTCTTTAGCTCTGCCAGTAAGTGCCCAGGGTCACCCCACTCTGCCAGTAAGCTTCAGCCCAAAGGCACTCAGCTCTCTCATGGGTCAGCAAGCCTAGCGTCACCAAGGACCCAGAGGCACCCTACTCTGCCAGGAAGCCTCCTGCCCGAAGGCGCACAACTCTCTCACTCCGTGGGCCAGCTCCCCCAGTGTAGCTGTCTAACTCCATGGGCCAGGATGCCCACCACATCATCTTGTGCCAGTCTCCTTAATTCTGCCATTTTTCTGCCACTGCTTCTTGCTATCTTATGCCGTCTCCAGTGTTACAGCTCTGTCTCCCTGGGTCTAAGGTTCTCAGTACAGGGTCCCCAGGTCTAGGTCCACTCTTGTCTCTTCTTCTTGGTGATAGGGTGAGCTTCCCCCCTTTCTGCCTCTGGGATGGCTCATTTTAAACCTAGCGGGCTGGCAAAACTGACCAATCCCCTCGTTGGGGTCCTATACACCTTATTTCCATGGTCCCATTCCAACAAGGGTGCCATGCACCGTATTTGTATTACTAGCAAGCTGTCCAATCCCTTGGTGGGCCACAGGCACCTTATTTGCATAGTCCCACCCAATCTTTTGGTGGGAGTTAAAAGATCATGGCTAGATAAGGCCATATAAAAGCAATTCATAGTGCCGCAATCCGGAAAATGAAGATGTTGGAAAATTTGTATCCTCAGAAATGCCATTTTAAAAACTCCTGAAACTGCATTACTGGAAGTCTTTTTATTACTGAGGTTTCATTGTTTCATGCCTTTGAGTTTCTAAAGGCATGAGAACAAATGAAGGTAAAAGCACTAAAAGTTTACCAAAATCAAAAGCACTATTAAGGTCATATCAGCTAACAGAAAGGTCACACATAGGCAAAAGGCATTTTTAATAATATTTATTCTAGCAACCAAAACATTCTTATAAAACCATAATTTTAATAGGCTTATCTGCTCAGACTTTAATTAGCTCTCTCACGTAAACAGATTTATGAATCATCTTTGGTGCTCAAGGAGCCTATAGCAGTGAGAGGTATCATCATACCAGGGAATGTAATTACATTGAAGCTTGAAAGATCACAAAAGTTGACCATAAATAAACCATCTGCAATAGTCACCCATAAAACAAATGACACAGAAGACAATCATGCAAGAACCGGTTTCCAGAGTTCTTCTCTAACAGAGACAGAAAACGGATTCCTATTAAATATACCAGACAATGTCATCATTTGTTCTCATCACATTATTGTATCTTCAGAACTGGAAGAAGAATGAGAGGCTGTACTGTGGGCCTGTGCAAAAGATAACAAAGGAGTTGTAAGTGGTAGAGAGTACACACAGGAGATGAACAGTCTAGAGCTGCATGATGTAAGTTAGGGAATAGAGGCACTCACTGGAAGCCAGATGACCAGAATTCTAAACTTGGGTTGTTTTCCAACTTGCTGTTTGACACATTAACAAACTTGCCTACGTATGTTTTTCTCTAAAACTAGCATAATACTATAACTGACTTCCTATAGGGGTATTACAGAATTTTTAAAAGACAACTAGAATATTTTCTTCACTGAGCAATCCAAAGTATAAGGTCAATAGCTAGTGTATGTCTTCATAAAAATCAATATTTATTATTTATATCACCAATCAGTATAGTTAAATAGATATACTGAAAAAATACTGAATTAAACTTTTAGAGATCTGGCTTTGCTGTAAATTCCTTTATGAACTTGGATAAGTCAGTTCACTTTTGAACTTAAAGTTCATCTATGAAAAGAAATGGAATAAAACTATAAAACTGAGGCTTACCAAAGAATTTATTTAATCCAAATATATAGAGAATAATGTTTAGTTTTTCCTAGTATTAAAATTTTTAATACCTGCCAATTAATACTGTCTCCAGCTACCATCATTCATGTTCATGTTTACTATGAACCAGGTACCATTCCAAACACTTTAATAGTATTAGTTAATATAATCCTCAGAACAGTCCTTCAAATTGTGCCTGTTTTATAGATGGGGAAACTGAGGCACAAAGACACTAAATTAATTTGCGCAAGTCTAGTAAGTGACAGAACCAGAATTTGTACCTAGATAGTCAGATTCAGGTTCTTCTGATGGTACCCACTATAATTTTGATGAATTTCTTACTTTCAATTTTTGACTTATCAACTCTTGACAGTAACTGTCAACTCCATGCTATGAAAAGAAATGTGTTGTCCTTATACTAGTATACCTCTCCCCCACAACACCTCAATTTGATAGTTATCTTTCCATTGTCATTTTCTATTACTTTAGGAAATCTGTGGTAAGCACAGACATGAGGTACACTTATTCAAGACTTTACCGTACTCTGGTAAGTTAGATCACTAAAACAAATGTATCACTGCTTACTCGTTCCTTTGCTGTGTGAGAGTTGTCCTCTGACTCTGCCAGTGTTTTTTCTTTGGAGTCAGGGGGAGCATCCAGTGGATCAGCCATGGAAGAAACAATAGGGATTTTCTTAGCCTGGAAATAATCATAGGCCTTCTTTCCACAGACTAAGAGTATGACATTCTTCCCACTGCTCTGGATTCTGTCCACCACGTTCTCATAGGGTTCATCCTGCACATTCACCCCATTCACTTCGATGATGATATCCTCATCTTCCAGCCCGGCCAGGTCAGCAGGGCTGTCCTTCTGTACCTGTGAACAGATGTTCTGAGTTAATTCCAAACACAGATGAGGGCTTAGACTAGCTTCCCTTCAGGAGATAGATGAGAGTTCGTTTGAGAATTTATTCTTAACCATGTTATTTTCCCTTGAGGTACAGAAGAAAGGTACTCTAATGCTCAGATGAGGAGTGTGACAAACAGTGGTTGAATATCATATTGTGTGTCTTCTGGGCTGCAGGCATTAGGTTTTATAGCCGCCGCCCCCCCCCCCCCCCCCCCCGGCTTCATTCCCAGCTTGAGCCTCTCTCTAGCTCTCTACTGGGAAGGGGCATTATGCCAAATGCAGAGTAAACAAGTGTCACTCCCATCAGGGTTGATAGTCAGCTAGAGTCATGTTAACTTACTCTGTTTATTTGATTTGAAAATATCTAGAGAGATAATTAGGTAGAACAAATGTTTGGGAAATAAAGAGATGAGCTTGCCATGTACAAGTAGCTAACTAAAGGATACAGGTCCATGACGGATTAATCTGAGTCCAAGTCGAATAATAACCTCAAAATAACCTTTTCACTGAGCTATCAGTGGTGGGAGAAGAGACTGTAGTTGTGGCCTCCCTGCTACTGGCTGTGTTCGTTGGGCTGCTGGAACAAGATTACCATACCTCTTTGGCGAATGAGCCTGGCAGATCCTGAATTGCATTTAAGTGAAAGCCATAGCCATTTTCACCTTTAACCAGCCTGCAGAGTTTAGGCTTCTGATCTACTTCCTCTGCAGTATCTGAGCTTGTGACCTCCAGAGGAGCAGGAGTCATTGCTGGAACATCCTTGACAGAATCATTGGGTAATTCTTGACTTTGATAGTAGAGAAATGGAGAAAAATGAGCCTTTTGAAAATAAAGACAAAACATTTGCCTTAATTGTAAGTATGAGTAGTTCTACTTTATTAGATGTACTGGTTTAATTTACAAGGTGACATACACGTTCCACTCTTCTGGATATACCTGACTGTGGACTTTAACATTACTATCCTAACCAGAAAAGGTCTGAAAGAAGATTGAGCTCGGTTATACACAAAACCCAAACAAATCCATTGCCTTTGAGTCGATTCCAACTCACAGCTACCCTGTAAGACAGAGTAGAACTGCCCCATGGGGTTTCCAAGGAGCAGATGGTGGATTCAAGCTGCCAACCTTACAGTTTGCAGCCAATCTCAACCACTGTGCCATCAGGGCTCCCCCTATCCTAACCAGAAAAGGTCTAAAAAAGAAGATTTAGTTATACAGTAATATGTATAAACACATACACAAATGCATACATACGCATACAACAGTATAGAATGTTGTACCAGGATCCAAAAAAGATGTAACAGAATTGCTAGTTTCTTCTGATTCTGTAATAGTAAGCAAGTCACAGAACAACCCACAGGCAATCTCCCTTTTGGGAGACCACACACATCTGAGTGACTAGCCCAGAATCTAATGCAAAGTAGTTTCTTCTGGTTCTTCCCTTTTAGAGTTCAGACACATTAGAGAAAGTGAAATACAAGACACTATTCTTTTTTTAATCACTATCTGAAGACTCAGAGCTATCAGAAGAGACCTACTGGGTACACATAGTTATTAACTGGGGATAAGGGAGTGGCAGCTATCGTATCGTCATACATGGTAACAAAAGTTAATTCCAATCTTTTGCCACTTGACTCCCCATTCCCCCCTAGTCCCTGGCATCTGTTGTACTCAGTTTATTTTACTATTTATTATAAATAATAAATTAGTTGGCTCTTCTGTTATGCCAAACTTCCCACCATCTTTAAATATTTTTAATTCATCTCAGTTCCAAGACCAGCCATGTGAGAAAGACAGATATGGCACTGATGGTCTGGAATATAGAAACAAAACAGGAAATATGACTTTTTTAAAAGGCTTAAGAGCTCAGCTGCCTGTGAGTTTTAGTTGAGAGGGTTAGAAGGGTAGATGTGGGTATGGCAAGATCCTGGATCAGCAGTTAAATTGCTGTCCACAAGTGTCCAGAACATTCATTAGGTGGTGAATAGAAAATCAAGCAATTGAAGGTAAGCCCAGTGTGTGCTCTGCCCGCAGTCACACTGTTCAGGAAGCCTGGCTAAAATTAGATTTGGGGCCTCGTAGTTAACATCTTCTTGCTAACCACAAGACCACATCTCCTTCCGTTCTAAATGAGAATAGCACCAGCTCACAACCTCCTAGCTACCCAATTCAACTAACTTCAGACCCTTTCAGTAATATACTTGCAAAGTTCTACATTGATACCTTCTTACATTTTAAAGAGAGAAAGACATCAAAGTAACTCATTACAGTGCAAAAACAGCTCTGATAACCCTACCTCAATGAGAAGATCAACTGTATCTAACTGCAGCAGCTAATCTTGAGGCAAAGTACAATAACAGTAAGGTTTAAACACTTTATGTAAAGTAAAAGTTAAACACTGTCACTTAAGTGGCATTAAGTTTAAACACTTAATGAGTTTTCATTCATTCTTCATTCAAATATTTGAGTGTCTAATATGTGCCAGGACCTGTTCTGGGTATTTGTCTATTTTATTAACTGATATAGCTCAAAGATCCAAACCATGGAGCTTACTTTAAAGGATAGGGGAGAGAGGTAGAGGGCAGGTATCTTTTTAGATCAAAGTTCTCACTTATATTAACCAAAACTGAAAAAATAGAAGCGGCCATCTAAGATACTCCACTGGTCTCACCCCATCTGGAGCAAGGGAGAATGAGGAAAACCAAAGACACAATGGAAAGATTAGTCCAAAGGACTAATGGACCACAACTACCACAACCCCCACCAGATTGAGTCCAGCACAACTAGATGGTGCCCGGCTACTATCACTGACTGCTCTGACAGGGATCACAACAGAGGGTCCCGGACAGAGCTGAGAAAAATGTAGGACAAAAGTCTAACTCACAAAAAAAGACCAGACTTACTGGTCTGACAGAGACTGGAGAAATCCCTAGAGTATGGTCCCCAACACCACTTTAGCACAGTAATGAAGTCACTCGCGAGGTTCACCCTTCAACCAAAGATTAGACGGGCCCCTAAAACAAAACGACACTAAAGGGGCACACCAGCCCAGGGACAAGGACTAGAAGGCAGCAGGCGACAGGACAAGGTCGAGAAGGGAGAGTGTTGACATGTCATGGGGTTGGCAACCAATGTCACAAAACAATATGTGTATTAATTGTTTAATGAGAAACTAATTTGCTCTGCAAACTATCTAAAACACAATTTAAAAAAAAAACTGAAACATAGATCACTATGAACATCCTGTCATAAGTCATAAGATCAGGAGGAGTTAGAAAGGACTTGATGCCAGAATCCCCTTTCAACAGCCTAAGCAGTAACCTTCCAACTTCTGCTTAATCTTATTCACCAAAGGGAAGCTAGCCACTTTGCAGATATGACTCATCCCATTGCTAGCAGCTTCAGTTGTTCTTAAAATAAAAGCTAGCTCCCTGTACCTTGTCTGTTTGGTCAAGCTCTGCCCATAGAACAGATCAAGAAAAAGTCTAGTCCGCACACATGTGATAGTCTTTCAAATTCTTGAAAATGCTTTCCTTTCTTCCCCAAGCCTAGGCTTTGTCAAGCGAAACATTCACATGGTGGCTTCCAAAACCTCTGCCCTGGTTACCTTTCTGATCACTGGCCTTCTTAAAGTGAGGTTCTCAGAACTGGTTTTAGTTTTAAATCATAAAACTAATATTCAATAAACATAGCATTACGTGTGCCAGGCATTATTCTGAACACTCTAACTCATTTAAACCTCATCACCACCTTTCAGTTAGCTACCACCATTTTACAACACAGAAAACTGAGGCACAGAGAGGATAACTCACCCAAGGTCACATTACTAGTAATTCCAAGTACAGTCTTACCAACTCAGTACAGTAAGGCAATCATTTTCAGAAACCAAATGTCAATTAATGCAAGTTTAAATTGCCTTTTTGGGTGAAGGCAACTACTTCAGGTATCATCAAGTTTCTAATCTTTTGTTAGAATTATCAAATTAGGTCTCACCATTTGGTATTAATTTACTTTTAAGTTAGTATAGTACTTAAAGTTCTATTCCTGTTTAAATTTAATCATGTTAGTTTAGACTATCATGACTAGATATTTTGAATGTTATGTTGTTGTTGTTGTTAGGTGCCATCAAGTTGGTTCCAACTCCTAGCGACCCTATGTACAACAGAACAAAACACTGCCCAGTCCTGTGCCATCCTCACAATCGTTATGTTTGAGCACACTGTTGCATCCACTGTGTCAGTGGGTCTTCTTCTCTAGGGTCTTCCTCTTTTTCACTGACTCTCTACTTTACAAAGCATGATATCCTTTTCCAGGGACTGGTTCCTCCTATAACATGTCCAGAGTAGGTGAAACCAAGTCTTGCCATCCTTGCTTCAAAGGAGCACTAGGAATATTATACTCTGCAGTAAATTAATTTTCCATCAGTGCTTTAGGTCACCTGAAAGTATGTTAACTTGCTTTCTGTGTCTCCATCCAAATTTGATTAATAAACTAGCTTAGGATAAGAACAAGTAACATGCCATTAGAGTTCTCTGTTCAGGCTGACATAGTTCTAACATCAAGTATTCTTTAGGTTTGGTTGTTCAACTAGCTAAAAATCTATTAATTTTCTATCATCTAGGTCACATTTTAATCTTATTTACATAAGTATCTTGAAATTATCTAATCAAAACATCCCACTAGAAGGTAGTACGGTACAATGAATTAAGAGTCCAAGAACTTGAGTTCAAATTCTGGCTTCACTCTTTACTAAGCTGTGTGACTTTAGCAAATCACTTAGTCTAAGCTTTAGTTTCCTAATCTATAAAAAGGGGTTAATACTCTTCCCTATAATATTTCTCCCTCTGTCATTCATGTACCTTTGAATTCTTCTATTGTATATCACATAGAACAAGAACCATCGACCTTGTTCTTCTTTGTGACCAACACCTAGCAAGGCAGATGGTTAACTTAAAGGCATAATGAAAGTTACTCTCATCTTTCTCTTTCTTCCTTCTGTGTCTTGCTGTACTAGGTTTATGTTTTAATCAAAATACAAACAAATAGTAATGATATTTTAATAGATAATATAGTAGACTGAGAACTGGACACAAAATCTTTGTTTTCCATCTACAAAGGAAAAACTCCCATCTGAGTTGGTACTACTTGGTAGATGAAAAGGACAAATAAAACAACAGGGATAATGAACTTGCTTGTAAATTGTGAACAGATGTTGCTGATAGAGTCCATGTAGTCTTGAGATTCCAAGGGCATGGATGGACAAGGAGGGAGGGTTCCAATGAGGGTTGGTTTGGCATGAAATCTAGGTTTCTTGTCCTACCTAAAGTTGTTGCCATATGGGCCATCAATGCCAGCTAGCTTCCCTACTTGAAAAGGTAAAATCTCATTAATACAGGATGAGGGGGTCCATGTGATAATAATTCCAGATAGAAAACAAGAAAGTTCAAGAAGGGAGAGAAAAATGAAAAATGCAGTATTAGAGGTTGGCAAGTGGAAGATTTGTTCCACTGCTGGTATAGAAAAGACATGAACAGGTTCTTCCTTTGAGGGTGAAAATAAAACTTCTAAAGAAGTATAAGCTTGAACTAGTTTGTAGTTAGAAACCATGCTCTGGGAAAATGCGTATAACCTCTTGAAAGTTTTAACAGCCACAAGAGAAAGGAAAAGTAGGTATTTTAAAATGTAAGTTCCTTTGAATCATTTGGAAGTTTCCAAAATTCTTACCCTGGGAGATTATCAACCCAAATCATTAATAAAAAACTATGAATATTAATCAAATTCTTAAGAGTGGATTATTCAAGTGTCTTAATCTAATTAGCGGTTATCATAGCTTATATTAACGAAATCGATGTGATACCATTTTCTCCCAATTAGTTGAGGTCTAAAAACACCCAAGACTGGTATACAACCAAAGAGAAGCTGGCTCCAAGGCATTAAGTAAATTAAATATTGACTATATATACAATACTGAAGAAGAAATGAGGCAGCTGCTCTTAGAAACCAGTGTAACTGCTTGGCCAATGTAAACACTTCCCTGTCCTGCGCCATCCTCACAATCATTGGTATGTTTGAGCCCACTGTTGCAGCCACTGTCAATCCATCTCATTGAAGGTCATCCTCGTTTTCACTGACCCTCTGCTTTACCAAGCATAATGTCCTTCTCCAGGGACTGGTGCCTCCTGGTAACTTGTCCCAAGTATGGGAGACAAAGTCTCGCCATCATCACTTCTAAGGAGCGTTCTGGCTGTATTTCTTCCAAGACATATTTGTTCGTTCTTCTGGCAGTCCGTGATATATTCAAAATTCTTTGCCAACACCATAATTCAAACGCGTCAATTCTTTTTCAGTCTTCCTATATACCATATTTTTACACAAATAACGCATGCCTTCTAAATTTGTTTGCCAACTGCTCTCTCCTCCAAGTATTTTCTTAAGCACCCTATGCTAATTTTTTTACGAGTTGCTGTGAAAAAAAAAAATTAGCATAGAGAGCTTACAAAGATACCGAAGGGGGAGGGAGCCATTGGCTTAAAAAAACAGTACTCTAAATATAGTGGTGGTTATTGATAAGCTGTAAAAGATGAAGAGATTGGAGGAAAGGAACTTATCTTTGAATGTTTATTGGGTACTAGATATTTGGCATTCATAACTTCCTTCAATCTGTATCCTGCCAGACAGTTATTAACATCACAATTTTGTAAGTGAGAAAAGAGAAGGCTGGGCAAATTGCCTATGGCCACAGAACCACTAAGTGGTTAAACTCAAATTTAGTTCTGTCTGACTCCAAATCCCATGTACTTTCCATTATACCATCTTATTATTTATTTTTTGGTTTGTTTGTTTCCATTCTCTATTAGAGGTGATGGATGTTCTTCAAACTGGAAGGGGCATAACAATCATCATTAAAGCTAAATAGAAACTCAAATTGGTAGTGATAAGAGAATGCCAAGTGATTGATAAATGAGTTTAGGCCCTTAGACTGATTTTTGAAAGATTTTGCAAATACAACTGCAGAATTACTTTTGGTGCTCTGAGAAAACTTATGGAGAACAGAAGCCTGGAAATAGGCCCTAACTTTCAAAAATAGGAACAATTGGAGTTTAAACTTTAGACGAGTAAATTTATCAATTCCATGTAAAAGTCTAGAAATGATTAATAAACAGCTTATAAACCCTTAGCATAAGGAGTAGAAATGCAGATTCACCATGACCAAGTTGTATGAAACTAACCTTACTTCCTCTTACTAACTCTTAATCCTATTAGCTACTATCTGCATGTTTTAAGGTTTTATTAACACTTTTGTTTTATTGTACATTCCTCACAAGAACTGAGGTTTAGTTTAACAGATATCTGAGGGCCTTATAAGAGGCACACATTTACATTGTAACTCCACGGAAGTTATTTTTGTTAAGATGAAAGCCACTGTTTGGGGAAACATGAGATTCCAATAGTGGACACAGCTACCTGGATCTCTTAGGAACCAACATTTCACCCTCTGGCCTCTGTCTAGGCTCATCACTCTTACCCTCAATCCTCCTGCCCCCTTTCATCCTGATACCCAGCTCCTCCACCCTTTTATCATCTTCCAATATCAGTTACCTCCCCATCCCTAGTCAGCCTGGATCCTGTGATCAGTCACTTCAACCACTCTTGCCAACATTTAACTCCACCTGGCTGTTTTATACACCTGAAAATAATTCCCAGTCCTGAATCAGTCCAGCTGTCTGCCTTCACGCCTATGCTGGGGCTAAACAACCTAAACATATCAACTGGTACCAGTAGAAACTTGGTCTCCAACCTCAACAGGACTGTCAGCCCTACTGAGCAATCCTGTGTTCTATTCATCTTTGTCTCCTATTTTTCACAACAGTTATTTCAAAATTGTATCGATCTTTAAATTCCTTGACTACCAACTGCCTCCCAACCCCCAACCCCATTCTCAGCAAATAAGCCCGTGTTTTATTTCAGGGAAAAAGAAACTGAGTGGAAACTCTTATTTCCTGTTCCTCTCTTTTATCTTCTTTTTCTTCTACCTGTGATCTCAATTCTATCATTTTGTATATCCTCAGGAGCCTCACTCTCTTCCCAGAATCTTGAACCTCTTTTTACTGGTTCATTCTCTTCTATGGAAATACTCATGTACCTACCATCTTAAGAAAAAGGTCTTCCCAACTTAAATTCTCTTCTAGCCACTGCTCTACAACTCTCCTTCACAATTAAGCATCTTGAAAACAAACAAAAAGTAGTCTACACTCAGTCTTTACTTACCATCCATTCACTCTGTATTCTCTTTTGCCCCCACCTTTCTATTGAAACTATTCTTTCCCGTGCCTTCATCATAGCTAATTCCAACAGGAAAGTTGTTCTCCTTATTCAGTCTCTATCCAGTGTTTAATTCTGTTGCATACTCCCTCTCCTTCTTGATGTCTACCCCCCTGACTTCCAAGTACCTTACTTGGTTCTTGCCTCCTCCAAAACTCTTCTTTCCCAGGCTCTTTCATTTACCACTTACCTTCTCTGCCCACCCCTTTCAGCATGTCTGTGCTCCAGAGTTCTGTCTTCAGTGCACATACCCTCCTAGTGAGCTCATCAAATCCTATGCCTTTAATTACAACCTATATGCTGAGGACCCCGAATCTGCATCCGTAGCCCAAATCTTTCTCCTAAATGCCAGACCTGTACATTCTTCGCTAACAACTGGACAGCTTCATTTCAACCTCCCACTAACACTTCTCAAAACAGTATCTCCAACCTTCAGCTAAAGTCTGAACTCCCTATACCTTTCTAGTCTCATAACATTTTCCTCTCCAGCCACACTGAAGTTCCTGTTCTTCTCCAAATTAACTACATTCCATCACAGTTTACATGCTGCTCCCTTTATTTGGGGCACTTCATAGCCCCACCCCAGTAATCCCCCCTATACCTAACACCTGTTTTTTTCCAGATCACTTCACATATTACCTTGTTCAGAAGACTTCTAGTCTGGATTAGGTGAACTGTGTGCTCTTGAGATACCTTATGCATCTATCACAGCATGTATCAATTTTCTTCTTAAATTGTCAAAATTTAGGTCTGTCTACACCCACTAAACTGAATTTAGGCCATAACCTAGTCTGAATACCCTTGGTGATGGGCACAAAGTAATAACCGGAGTTTGAGAGAATGAGTAAATGGGTCAAACCTTAACACATGAATATGAGGCCTTGTATTACTTACCAGTCTATACATGTTGTCTGTCTCCTTGTCTATCACCAACAGTGAAGTCTTATCTCCACCCTTCCTAATCGTTTCCACCACACTGTCATGATCAAGGGCTTCCACAGACTCGCCATTGACAGCAACTAGCAGATCATTGTTCTTCAGGCCAGCCTCCTCTGCTGGGCTTCCAGAATCTATGTCTTTGATGATTTGACCTACCCACCCCCACCAAAAAATATATATATATATATCAGAAAGTCTTCTAAAGCTCCTTCAAACAAACAGAGTTTCTGCTGGAACCCAAAGCCATAGTGAAATAAATATAAAAGGCATGCTGAATGCAACTACTCTCCCTCCTACTGGCATGCCAGGAAGCCTATAAGCACCTTATCCTGCCTCACTCCCTGCTCAGAACTCACTCCAGGGACAAATCCTATCATTAACAATGAAATGATTTTTTTTTTTTTATCTTTTTTTTTTTTCCAAAATTTGTACTTTAGATGAAGCTTTACAGAACAAACTAGCTTCTCATTAAACAGTTAGTCCATATATTGTTTTATGACATAGGTTGACAACCCCATGACATGTCAGTACTCTCCCTTCTCGACCTTGGGTTCCCTATTACCAGCTTTCCTATTGCCTCCTGCCTTCTAGTCCTTGCCCCTGGGCTGGTGTGCCCCTTTAATCTTGTTTTGTCCTATGGGTCTGTCTAATCTTTGGCTAAAAGGTGAACCTCCGGAGTGACTTCATTACTGAGCTAAAAGGGTGTCAGGGGCCATACTCTCCAGTCTCTGTCAGGCCAGTAAGTCTGGTCTTTTTTTGAGTTAGAATTTTGTTCTACATTTTCTCCAGCTCTGTCTGGGACCCGCTGTTTTGATCCCTGTCAGAGCAGTCAGTGGTGGTAGCTGGGCACCATCTAGTTGTACTGGACTCAGTCTGGTGGAGGCTGTGGTAGTCATGGTCTGGTAGTCCTTTGGACTAATCTTTCCCTTGTGTCTTTAATTTTCTTTATTCTCCCTTGCTCCTGAAGGGGTGAGACCAGGGGAATCTCTCAGAAGGCCACTCACAGGCTTTTAAGATGCCAGATGCTACTTACCAAAGTAGAATGTAGAAAATTTTCTTTATAAACTATGATACGTGAATTGAGCTAGATGTTCCCTGAGACCATGGTCCTCACAGTCCTCAGCCCAGTAATTTAGTCCCTAAGGTAGTTTGGATTTCTCCATGGAGTATCCATGACCTTACCCTGAACAAATTGAGCTGGCTTCCCAGTATTGTGTACTGTCTTATGCTTCACCAAAGTTACCGCTCAATCTATTGTCTATTTAGTGTTTTTCCATCCCAACTCCTCCCCTCCAATGTAACCATCACAGATTGTTTTCTTTTGTGTGTAAACCTTTTCATGAGTTTTTACAGTAGTGGTCACATACAATATTTGCCCTTTTGTGATTGACTTATTTCACTCAGCATAATGCCCCCCAGATTCATTCATGTTGTGAGATGCTTCACAGATTCATCATTGTTCTTCATCATTGCATACTACTCCATTATGTGTATGTACCATAGTTTGTTTATCCATTCATCTCCTGATGGGCACCTAGGTTGTTTCCATCTTTTTGCTATTGTGAACAATGCTGCAATGAACACGGGTGTGCATGTGTCTGTTCATATGATGGCTCTTATTTCTCTAACATATATTCTTAGGAGTGAGATTGCTGGATCATATGGTATTCCTATTTCTAGCTTTCTAAGGAATCGCCATATCATTTTCCAAAATGGTTGGACCATTTTGCATTTCCACCAGCAGCGGGTAAGAGTTTTAATCTCCCCATGGTCTCCTCAACATTTGTTATTTTCTGTTTTTTTGATTCGTGCCAATAATGGTGGGGTGAGATGGTATCTCGTTGTGGTTTTGATTTGCATTTCTCTAATGGCTAGTGATCAAGAGCATTTCCTCACGTGTCTGTTAGCCACTTGAATGTCTTCTTTGGTAAAGTGTCTGTTCATTTCCTTTGCTCATTTTTTAACTGAATTATTTGTCTTTTTGTTGTAGAGGTGTTGGATTTTCCTGTAGATTTTAGAGATTAGATCTTTGTTGGATTTGTAATAGCCAAAAATTTTTTCCCAGTCTGTAGGTTCTCTTTTTACTCTTTTGGTGAAGTCTTTTGATGAGCATAAGTGTTTAATTTTTAGATGATCCCAGTTATCTAGGTTATGTTATGGAGTTTCTATGTTATTAGTTATGGTTTATATCCTGTTAATGCTGTGTATTAGGCTCTCTAGCATTGATCCTAGTTTTTCTTCTATAATCTTTAAAGTTTTTGGTTTTATATTTAGGTCTTTGATCCATTTTGAATTAGTTTTTGTATATGATGTGAGGTATGGGTCCTGTTTCATTTTTTTGCAGATAGACATTCAATTTTGCCAGCACCACTTGTTAAAAAGACTGTCTTTTCCCCATCTAATGGACTTTGGGCCCTTGTCAAAGATCAGGTGACCGAAGGTGGATGAATTTACATCTAGGTTCTTGATTCTGTT
Organism: Dugong dugon; assembly: GCA_030035585.1. Classification (NCBI taxonomy): domain Eukaryota; kingdom Metazoa; phylum Chordata; class Mammalia; order Sirenia; family Dugongidae; genus Dugong; species Dugong dugon. The sequence goes on from CM057462.1 coordinate 164,176,598, forward strand.
CCATTGGCCAATGTATCTGTTGTTGTACCAGTACCAGGCTGTTTTGATTACTGTAGCAGTATTGTAGGTTCTGAGGTAAGGTAGCGTGAGTCCTCCTACTTTATTCTTCTTCTTCAGTAATGCTTCACATATCCCAGGCCTCTTCCGTTTCCATATAAATTTAACAATTGTTTTTTCCATCTCTTTAAAGAATGTCGCTGGTATTGGATCGGGATTGCACTGTATTTGTAGATTGCTTTGGGTAGAATTGACATTTTCACACAAAATGCTATGTTTTTCCATTTATGTAGATCTCTTTTGGTGTCTTGCAATAGCGTTTTGTAATTTTCTTTGTACAGGTCTTTTACATCCCTGGTTAGAGTTATTCCTAAGTGTTTCCTTTTTTAGGGGCTATTATAAATGGTGTTGTTTTCCTGATTTCCTTTTCGTCATTCTCTTTATTGGTGTATAGGAATCCAAAACTGATTTTTGTATGTTTACCTTGTATCCTGCTGCTCTGCTGAATCTATTAGTTCCAGTAGTTTTCTCGTGGAGTATTTCAGGTTTTCTATATATTGTATCATATCATCTGTAAATACTGACAGTTTTACTTCTTTACCAGTTTGGATGCCCTTTATTTCTTTTTCTTGCCTTATTGCTCTAGCTAGGACTTCCAGCACAATGTTCAATAGGAATGGTGATAAAGGACATCCTTATCTTTTTTCTGTTCTCAAGGAGAATATTTTCAGCTTCTTTCCATTTAGAATGATGTTGACTGTTGGTTTTGTATAGATGTCCTTCATTACGTTGAGAAATTTCCCTTCTATGCCTATTTTATTGTGAGTTTTTATCAGGAATAGGTGTTGGACTTTGTCGAATGCCTTTTCTGCATCAAGTGAGATGATCATGTGATTCTTTTCTTTCCTTTTATTTATGTGGTGGATTACATTGATTGATTTTTCTAATGTTGAACCATCCTTTCATACCTGGTATGAATCCTACTTGGTCAGGGTGTATTATTTTTTTGATATGATGTTGAATTCTATTGGCTAGAATTTTGTTGAGAATTTTTGCATCTATATTCATGAGAGATATTGGTCTATAATTTTCTTTTTTTGTGGCGTCTTTGCATGGTTTTGGTATCAGGGTTATGCTGGCTTCATAAGATGAATTTGGAAGTATACTTTCCTTTTCTATGTTCTCAAATAATTTGAGTAGTAGTGGTGTAAGCTGTTTTCTGAATGTTTGGTAGAATTCTCCAGTGAAGCCATCTGGGCCAGGGCTTCTTTTTGTTGGGAGTTTTTTTTTATTACCTTTTCAATCCCTTCTCTTGTTATGGGTCTGTTCAGATTTTCAACATTAATTTGTGATAGTTTGAGTAGGGAGTGTTTCTAGACATTTGTCAATTTCCTCTAGATTTTGAAAAATGTTGGGGTATAGTTTTTCATAATACGGTTATGATCCTTTTTATTTCAGTTGGGTCTGTTGTAATATCCCCAATTTCATTTCTTATTTGGGTTATTTGTGTCCTCTTTTGTTTTTCTTTTGTCCGTTTGGCCAGTGGTTTGTCAATTTTGTTGATTCTTTCTATTGTTTTTCTAGTCTCTATTTCATTTATTTCTGCTATGATCCTTATTATTTCCTTTCTTCTAGTGGCCATAGACTTCCTTTGTTGTTCTCTATTTGTTCAAGTTGTGTAGCTAATGTTTTGATTTTGTCCCTTTCTTCTTTTTTGATGTGTGCATCTATTGCTATAAATTGACCTTTGAGCACTGCCTTTGCTGTGTCCCAAAGGTTTTGGTATGATGTGTTTTCATTCTCATTTGATTTTAGGAATTTTTTTATTCCATCTTTGATTTCCTCTATTACCCAGTGGTTTTTAAGCATGGTGTTATTCAGTTTCCATGTAATTGATTTTTTTCCCTTGCTCTTCCTGTTGTTAATTTCTACCTTGATAGTGTTGTGATCAGAGAAGATACTTTGTGTTATCTCAGTGTTTTGGATTTTGTTGAGGGTTGCTTTGGGGCCTAAGATGTGGTCTATTCCGGAGAATGTTCCATGTGTGTTGGAAAAGAATGCATACTTTGCAGCTGTTGGGTGGAGTTTTTTATATGCCTATGAGTTCTAGTTGGCTGGTTGTGGCCTTTAGATCTTCTGTATCTTTGCTGAGTTTCTTTCTAGATGTTCTGTCCTTTACCGAGAGTAATGTGAAGTTTCTTACTATTATAGTGGAACTGTCAATTTATCTTTTCAGTGCTGTTAAAGTTTATCTATTTTGGAGCCCTGTCATTGGGTGTATAGATATTTATTATGGTTATGTATTCATGCTGGATCATCCTTTTAATCATGATATAGTGCCCTTCTTTGTCTTTTATGGTAGAATTTGTTTTGAAGTCTATTTTATCTGAGATTAGTATTGCCACTCCTGCTCTTTTTTTGGTGGCTGTTTGCTTGATGTATTTTTTTTCCACCCTTTGATTTTTAATAAATTTATGTCTTTGTTTCTAAGGTGTGTCTCTTGTAGACAATATATTGATGGACGCTGTTTTTTTATCCATTCTGTCACTCTCTCTTTATGAGTGCATTTAGGCCATTTATGTTCAGTGTAATTATTGATAGGTGTGAGTTTATTGTCATTTTGTAGTTTTTTTTGTGATGCTGATGAGTTCTTTGTTCCTTTTACTCTCCTGTGCTGAATTCCTTTTGTGATTTTTTTTATTTCTTTTGTTTTTGTAGATTTTGTATTACTGAGACTTTGTTTTTCTTCTTTATTTTGATGAGTAGGTTTGTTCACTTTCTCACGGTTACCTTGAAATTGACCCTCATCTTCCTAAGTTTGAACAAGTCTATTATTAGTCGGTATTGCCTTGCCTTCCTCTCCATTAGAAAGTTCTATACCTACACCATTTATTCCCTCTTTTATTGTTCTGACATTGTTGTCATTTACAGATTAGCCTCTCTGGTTCCCTGTTGTAAATCTTTTGGTTTTGAACAGTCCTTGAGAGTTCATTTCCCAGGTTGGTGTCTGGCTGATGCAATCTTGTGTCCTAGATTCAGGTCTGATGTTGTTTGTCCTCAGACCGAAGGATTCCCTTTACTAATTCTTGTAAGTTTGGTTTGGTTTGGTTTTTACACATTCCCTTAATTTCTGTTTATTTGGAAATGTCCTAATTTCACATCATATTTGAATGAGAGTTTTGCAGGATATATTACTCTTGGTTGGCTTTTTTCTTTCAAGGTTTTATGTACGTCATCCAATTGCCTTCTTACCTGCATGGTTTATGCTGAGTAATCAGAGCTTAATCTGATTTTTTCCCCTCTGTATGTGACTTCTTGTTTTTCTTGAGCTGCTCTCAGGATTCTTTGGTTTTAGTGAGTGTGATTATGATATGCCTTGGTGATTTTCTTTTGGGGGTCTATCCTATATGGGGTTCATTGAGCTTCTTGGATGTTCAGCTTTTCATCTTTCATGATATTAGGGAAGTTTTCTGTCAGCCATTCTTCAATGATCCTGTGTTTTCTGTTTTCTCCCCATTCTGGAACACCAATCACTCGAAAATTTTTGGTTTTGACTGCATCCCATGTAATTCTCAGGGTTTCTTAATTTTTCTTTGTTCTTTTTTCTGATTTTTTCCTCAAAGTTGTCTCCAAGTGTTTATCTTCAGTTTCACTGATCTTGTCTTCCATTGTTTCAAACCTGTTCCTCAGCCCTTCTATGACACTGTCCATTTCTGAAATCTTGTTGTTTATCTTTTAGATTTCTAATTGTTGTTTTTGTATGATTTCTAGTTGTGAATTTATTTTGACATTTTGTTCCTGTATTATTTTCCTGAATTTTTTCTTTTTTTGTCGTATTTTCCATGAATTTGTCTGCCTTTTCCATGAATTTTTCTATTTTTTCCTCATTTTTTTCTGCTTTTTATTTCAACTATTGGATAGCTCTGAATATTAGAGACTTGAATTCTTTATCAGGTAGTTCTAGTGCCTTGTCTTCTACTGGAAAGTCAATCAGTGTTTTATTTTGGATGCCTACTGGAATCCTCCTGTCCTGTTTTTTAAATATGTTTTGATATTGTCTGCAGTCTTCAGGACATTCAGTAGTTATTTTCTTCATTTATTGATTGTAGATTTGTTTATTTCGTCCTGCTTTTTTATTTGGTTATGTCTGAGCAGGTGGGTTGTGCGTTCTTTATTGTTTGCTCATCTGTGGATATATTTTTCACATCCTTGTCCAATGTGCAAGGCCAGTCGCTCAGCTATAGTGCAGCAGGTCAGGTCCAGCTGAAGGGGAGGGGCTGGGATGGCTTGTTTGTGCATGTACTGGGGCTGACAAGATCAGCTGGTTGTCAGTGCAGGGCAGCTTCTAGTAGGTCATGCCTGTGATGCTTGGGAGTGCAACATTCAGCACATGGTGCAGATAAGCAGGAGGGAGGGGCAGGGGGAGGTTGTGATGTGTGGAGCTAGGGTGGGTATGGAAAAGAAGAAAAAGAGGAGAAACAGGAGCAAAAAGATTGCTAAGGGAGCTTGCCATTGGAGTCGAGAGACAAGAAACTGAGAAACAAAAGAGAAATATATATAAATAAAAAATAAAATTTTTTTTTAAAAAATGCTCCCAGGGATCCCACTGGCACAGCTGCACAGACCAGGAAAGCAGCTCCCAACCCATGCAGCACAGCCCAGCTAAAAGAGGTGGAGATGATACATAGCACCAGGTATTCAGAAGACAGGAAAAGAAGGTAAGTAGAAAGAGACGAGAAACTGAGAAATGAAGACAAATAAAAAGGAAAAAAGTGAAAACAAACAAAAAAGCCCCCAGGGATACCACCACTGTGGCCACACAGACCAGATCAGTTCCCCAGCTGAGCGGTGCTTCACAGCCTGTCAAGAAGCAAGGATGGCACACGGAGTCAGAAAGGGGGGGAAGAGGTGAGAGGCAGGGAAGAAACCAAGAGGCTGAAGAAAGTAACACCAGCAACAAAGAAATGGCAGTGAAGAAGCCAGCCAGTATGGGTGGGGTGAATACATGAGGCATGGAACTGGTGCCTCCAATACCAAGGTCATGGCCCTCTGGAAAACTGGGAAGCAGCAAAGGTTGAGCAGGGGGAGGTGGGGTGGGAAACTGCATCTCACTGGTTACCGGGTGCTCTGTCTCCTGCTGCGAGCTCTGTGAATCTGCTTTCCCATACTCCCTGTCTGCTGATCTCCAGCAGGAGTCCAAGATGGTGGGTCTGTGCTGTGTTAACTGACAGGGGATCTCCGCTCGTAACGCTCCTTACTCTCTGTTCTTTGACAGTTGCTTACTCCATTCAGTACTTGGTTGAGTTCTTTATCTCTTCATTTGACACTTAGGGTTCCAGGATTGATGTTTGTCTCTGTTTTACTTAGTTTTTCAGGTCTTTGCTGTGGAGGCATGTCATGGTGCTTCTGTCTATAGCACCATGTTGGCTCCACTAGGATTTTTTCCCCCTTTAAATTTTATTTCGTTGTTGTAGTTAAAATACACAGCAAAACATACACCAATTCAACAGTCTCTACATGTACAATTTAGTGACACTGATTACATTCGAGTTGTGCAACCATTCTCATCCACCTTTTCTGAGTTGTTCCTCCCTCATTAACGTAAACTCACTGTCCCCTAAGGTTCCCATCCAATCTTTCGTGTTGCTGTTGTCAATTTGGTCCTACACATAGTTCTTAAAGAGCATAATGCTCAAGGCAGATCTTTACTAGTTAAACTAAACTATTGTTCTTTTTTAAGAAGACTTCAAGGGACATTTTTGGTTCAAAGTTCAAAAATTATCTCAGGGCAATAGTATCAGGGGTTCATCAAACTTCCACGGCTCCAGAAAGTCTAGAGTCCATGAGAATTTGAAATTCTGTTCAAATTTTAATCAGGATTATTCTATGGAGTTTTTGATTGAAATGTTCAGTAATAGTACCATCCAGTTATTCTGGTCTCATGGCAAAGGAAGCAGTTGTTCATGGAGACAATTAGCCACACATTCCATATCCTCACTCTATTCATGACTCTCCTTCTTCCTCTGTTGTTCCAGGCAAATAGAGACCAATTGTTGTGACTCAGATGGCTATTTGCAAGCTCATAAGATCTCAGGAACTATGCAATGAACTGGCAGATAGTAAAGAAGCACTAAATACATTACTAGGCCAATTAGTCGGGATATCCCATGAAACCATGACTTTACAGGTGTACAACTTATTGACAGCAATTACAATAATCAGCTGTGCAACCCTACCCTTAATGTGATTTTTCCATCACTGTTAACCCCCTTTTCCCCTTCCCTCCCACCCCTGGTAAGCATTAATAAACTTTGGTCTATGCCTTTGCCTTTTCTCGTCTTTTTATATAAGTGAGGTTGTACAATATTTGTCCTTTTGTGATTGGCTTATTTCACTCAGTATACTGTCTTCAAGCTCCACCCATACTGTAGCATGTATCAAGATTTCATTTCTCCTACTGGCTGAGTAGTATTCCATTGTATGTATGTTACATTCTGTTTATCCATACATCTGTTGATGGACATTTAGGTTGTTTCCCCCTTTTGGCTATTATGAATAGTTCTGCAATGAACATTGGTGTATAAGTCTCTATTTAAGTCTCTGCTTTCAAGTCTTTTGGGTATACACCTAGGAGAGGAATTGCTGGGTCATATGGTAGTTCTATTTTTAGTTTTTTGAGGAACCACCACATTGTTTTCCACAGTGGCTATACCATTTTGCATGCCTACCAGCAATGGATAAATGTTCCAATTTCCCCACGTCTTTGCCAACATTTGTTACTTTTTAGTCTTAGACATCCTAGTGGTGGTGAAATGGTATCTCATTGTGTTTTTTATTTGTATCTCTCTGATGGCTAATGACACTGAGCATCTTTTCACGTGTTTGGTTGCCATTTGAATGTCCTCTTTTGTGAAATGTCTATTCAAGTCCTTTGCCCATTTTATGATTGGGTTGTCTTTTTGTTGTTGTCAAAGTTTTATATATTTTTTGCTTATTAGATTCTTCTCATATATGGTTTCCGAAGATATTCTCCCAGTAGGTAGCTTGTCTTTTCACTTTTTTTTTAAATTTTAATTGTGCTGAGGTGAAAGTTTACAGAGCAAATTAGTTTTTCATTAAACAATTAATATACAAATTGTTTTGTGACATTGGTTGTCAACCCTGCAATGTGTCAGTGCTCTCCCCTTCTTGACTTCTGGTTCCCCATTTCCATTTGTCCAGTTTTCCTGTCCCTTCCTGCCTTTTCATCTCTACTTTTGGGCTGGGGTGCCCATTTAGTCTCATACACATGGTTGAACTATGTATATTATTGTTTTATAGACCTGTCTAATCTTTGGCTGAAGGATGAATTTCAGGACAGACTTCAGTACTGAGTTAAAAGGGTGCCTGGGTCTTTTCATTCTTTTGGTAAATTTTTTTTTTTTATACATCTTCAACAACGTTTATTATTCCTTTTTTTTTTTTTTAATCTGAGCCATCCTAGTGGGAGTGAAATACTATCTTATTGTGGTTTTTTTATTTTTGTTTTTTTATTGTACTTCAGGTGAAGGTTTACAGAACAAATAGTTTCTCATGAAACAGTAGTACACATATTGTTTTATGACATTGGTTAACAACCCCACGACATGTCAACCCTCTCCCTTCTTGACCTTTTTTTTTTTTTTGGTGAAAATATACATAGCCAAAGATGCACCATTTCAAAAATTTCTACATGCACAGTTCAGTGACATCGACTACACTCTTCCAATTGTGCTGCTATTCTCACTTTAGATGAAGATTTACAGAACAAAATAGTTTCTCATTAAACAGTTAGTACACATGTTGCCCTATGACAATGGTTGACAACCTCACAACACATCAACACTATCCTTACTCAACCTTGGGTTCCCTATCACCAGCTTTCCTGTCCCCTTCTGCCTTCTAGTCGTTGTCCCTGGACTGCTGTGCCTCATTAGTCCCATTTGGTTTTATGGGACTGTCTACTCCCTGGTAAAATTTTTGATGAACAAAAAAGATTTTGAATTTTTCTGAGGTCCCATTTATTTGTCTTTTTCTGTCTGTGCTTTCGTTATCTTAGATAATCCACTGTTGAAAGCTAGGCCTGACCAGCACTGCCCCTGCTTGTTCTTCTAAGAATTTTATGGTTTTAGTTTGCACGTTTAGGTTCTTAGTCCATTTTGAATTTGTTTTTGTGTATGATGTGAGACAAGGATCCTATTTCATTTTTCTGCATGTGGAAATCCAATTTTCCCAGCACCATTTACTGAAAAGACTCTTTATTCCCCCATCAAATGGATTTAGCACCCTCGTCAAAAATCTGTTGACCATAGATGTGTGGGTTTGATTCTGGACTCTTAATTCTATTCCATTGGTCTATGTGTCTATTTTTATACCAGTACCAGACTGTTTTGATTACTGTAGCTGTATATTATGTTTTAAAATTAGAAGTGTGAGTCGTCCTACTTTGTTCTTCCCTTCCAGCATTGTGTTAGCTATCTGGGGCCTCTTGCTTCTCCATATAAAGTTGAGGATTGGTTTTTTCCATTTCTGTAAAGAAGGCTATTGGAATTTTGATCAGGATTGCGTTGCATCTATAGATTGCTTTAGGTAGGGTTGATATCTTAATATTAAGTCTTCCAATCCATGAACATGAAACATCTTTCATTTATTTTTCTTTAATCTCTTTTGGCAGTTTTATAGTTTTCATTGTGTAAGTCCTTCACATCTCTGGTTAGATTTATTCCTAGGTATTTTATTCTCTTAGATGCTATTGTAAATGGAATTGTTTCCCTAATTTCCCTTTCAGATTTCTCATTGTTGGTGTATAGAAACCCAACTGATTTTTGTTTGTTGACCTTGTACCCCGCAACTTTGCTAAATTACTATATTAGCTCTAGAAGTTTTCTTACAGACTCTTTAGGATTTTCTATATATAGGATCATGTCATCTGCAAACAGAGATAATTTTACATCTTTTCCCATCTGGATACTTTGTATTATTCTTGTCTTATTGGTCTGGCTAGCACTTCTAATATTGAATAGAAGAGGTGAGAGTGGGCACCTTTGTCTTGTTCCTGATTTCAAGGGGAAAGGTATTTCTCCATTAAGTATAATGTTGGCTTTTCATATATGCCCTGAATCATATTGAAGAATTTCCCTTCTATTCCAATCTTCTTTAGGGTTTTCATCAAAAAAGGATGTTGGATTTTATCAAATGTTTTTCTGCATCTACAGAGATGATTATACAGTTCTTTTCCTTTGTTCTATTGATGAGGTATATTTGCTTTTCTAATGTTGAACCATCTCTGTGTTCCTGGAATACTTGATCATGGGGTATGAGTCTTTTAATATGCTGTTAGATTCTGTTTGCCAGTATTTTGTTGAGGATTTTTGCATCTATATTCCTAAGAGATATTGGCCTATTGTTTTCTTTTCTTGTGTGCCTTTGTCTGATTTGAGTATCATGTTATGTTTGCTTCTTAGAATGAATTAGGAAGTATCCCTTCCTTCTCTATCTTTTGAAGAGTTTAAACAACATGGGTGGCAATTCTTCTCTAAATGTTTGGTAGAATTTCCCAGTGAAGCCATCTGGTCTGGGACTTTTTTTGTTGTTGTTGCTAGGAGGTTTTTCATCACTGATTATGGGGCTTGTTATGGGGCTGTTGAGACTTTCTACTTCCTCTTGTGTCAGTTTGGGTAGGTTGTGTGCTTCTAAGAATTTGTCCATTTCATCTAGGTTATCCAGTTTGTTCCCATACAGTTGTTCATAGTATTCTGTCATTATTCTCTGTTTCTATCAGATCAGTTGTAATGTCTCCTTCATTTTTTATTTTGGTTATTTGCATATTTTCTCTTCCGTCAGTCTGGAAACCTGGTGGCATAGAGGTTAAGCACCACAGCTGCTAACAAAAAGGTCAGCAGTTCAAATCCATGAGGCACCCCTTGGAAACTCTATGGGGCAGTTCTACTCTGTCCTATAGGGTCGATATGAGTCAGAATCGACTCGACGGCAATGGGTTTTTTGGTCAGTCTAGCTAAGAGTTTGTCAGTTTTATTGATCTTTTCAAAGAACCAGCTTCTTGTTTTATTGATTTTATTTTTCTGTTTTCAATTTTATTTATTTCTGCTCTCATCTTTGTTATTTCCTTTTTTCTGGTAGGTTTAGGCTTAGTCTGCTCTTCTCTTTCTAGTTCCTGGAGTTGTCAAGTTAGGCTGTTAGTTTGATATCTTTTTTTATGTATGAATTTATTGCTATAAGTTTCCTTCTGAGTACTGCCTTTGCTGCATCCCATAAGTTTTGGTATGCTGTGCTTTCATTTTCATTTGACTCTAAGAAATTCGTGATTTCTCTTTTGATTTCTTCCTTGACCCACTGGTGGTTTAATAATGTGTTGTTTAATTTCCATATGTTTGTGTATTTTCCAGGTTCTTTTTTCTTTCTGTTATTGACATCTAGCTTCACTCCACTGTGGTCAGAGAAAATACTTTGTGACCTAAAATATGATCTTATTCTGGAGAATGATCCATGTGCACCGGAGTAGAATGTATATTGTGCTGTTTTGGGATGGAGTGTTCTATATGTCTTTTAAGTCTAGTTGGTTTATAGTGTCATTCAGATCCTCTGTTTCCTTGTTGATCTTCTTTCTTGATGTTCTGTCCAATATTGAAAGTGGTATATTGAATCTCCAACTATTATTGTAGTACTGTCTATTTCTCCCTTCAAGTCTGTCAGTATTTGCTTTATATATTTAAGTGCCCTGTTGGGTACATTATATATTTATAATTGTTAGATCTTGATTAATTTACCCTTTTATATGTCCACCTTTATCTTTTCCAACAAATTTTGTCTTAAAATCTACTTTGATATTAAGATTTCCACCCTAGCTCTTTTGTTTATTATTTGCATGGAATTTTTTTTCCACCTTAACAATGAAAGGATCTTAAGGAAAAGCAGCATGTTGTTACTAAAAGTGTCTGACATTCAACCTTGACAAAATAGCATGCTATGCATTGAGTGTCAGCAAGTTGCTCAGGAAGTCAGTGAGCATATCTGTATCCATACATAATACATAGAAGCTAAGCCATGAAAAAGGGGGTGGGGAAGAATGAAGAAAACCAAAGGGTTCAAACCCTAAGAAACTCATGCTGGCATTTTAGTAGCAATTGGGTTTATTCAATTGTGAACACAGGTGTTTGTGCACACCTCAAGGATGGGTCTTTAGCCTTCTCATGACTTCAACTGTCTTCATCAGATGCCTCCAAATTGCTCACACTTTTTTGCCCCCAACACTGCTTTAACAAGCTCCAGCTTCATTTTTCCAGCTAGCTGCTGGGTATCCCTAACCAGATAGCCTATAAAAAACAAAAAAACCAAACCCGCTGCCATCGAGTCGATTCCGACTCTTAGAGATCCTGTAGGACAGTAGAACTGCCCCATAGGGTTTCCAAGGCTGTAATCTTTATGGAATCAGACTGCCACATCTTTCTCCCCAGAGCAACTGGTGGGTTCAAACTACCAACCTTTCCAGGCACTTTAGCCACTATAAAAAAAAAGAAGAAAAAAAAGAAAACCCTGTTGCCATTGAGTGAATTCTGACTCACAGTGACCCTATAGGACAGAGAATAACACCCTACAGGGTTTCCAAGGAGCACTTGGTGGATTCGAACTGCCAAACTTTTGGTTAGCAGCTATCGTGCTTAACCACTATGCCACCAGAGTTTCCTTAGCTGCTACAGATCCCTCAAACATAATGTATTCAAACCAAAAATCATCTCTGCCCATCTCTCCATCCCAAAGTCATTCCTCTTGCCTACCTGTTAGTGGTACCATCTTGCCTATCTGTGGTACCATCTCCCTTATCACTGACACTTAGCAACTGATTCTTCAGTTCTCATTCCCCATCTATCCCCCATATCTAATCAATTGTTAAGTCTTTCCATGCTACCTTATATTTTACACATCCCCTCTTCTCCACCCCACTTCTTCTACCCTAAATTCAATTTGTATTAGTTCCTGCCTAGAATTCTACCTATACTACTACAACATCTGATCATTTATCTCCTCTAGTAAACGGTAGACTCCTTGACTGAAGAATTCCTACCTGAGTCACTTGATATTCTCAAAGGCCCTAGGGATGTTTCACCAACTGCTCCCCTGATCCCTAACCCTTCCCTTCTCCAACACATACAGATCAACCTTCAGATTCATCATCTTCATGCATTATGTCTGACAAAGTCACTCCCCAGTGCAACAGAATGAGCATGGGCTTTGGAACCAGACAGATCTGAGTTTGATCCCAGCTATACGACAATTAACTATTTGACCTTGTGTAATTACTATTATCCTCTCCAAGCCCTCACTTTCAGCAATTCTTTCTTTGCAAATTTATTGTTAGGATTAAGTGAGCTGTGTAAATCCCCCAAGACACTGTAGGCTTAATTTTTTCTTCTTTACACTGCTCAAAAAACTTCACTCCCCATCAACTATAGAACTAAGTCCAAACTCCTCAACCTGGCCTTGAAGGTCCTCACTATCTCTCAATCTACCTTTCTCATCTAGTTTCCTACTCTACACATTAGGTGCCAAACTGTGTCTGTTTATCTGCTTTGTTCACATGGCTCCTATCTTCCTAGAATGATCTTCCTTTCCCTCTGCTCCACCTACTTGCTCAAATTCTGTCCGTATTTCAAAGCCAGAGCTAAAGTGCCACTTCCACTATTAGGCCTTCCAATATTGGTGAGAAATGCATACTCTAACATTGGGTTCCCATAGCCCCTTTATTAAGGTGTTTATCACTATCTACACCTTGAGATATGTGCCTTATCTCCTATATTAAATGTTTGATTCCTTGGCTGAAGAATTCCTGTCTGATTCACTTGATATTCTCAAAGGCCCTGAGGATGTTTTGTACATAATATGAACCTAATCAATATTTGATGAATTCAGGTAAACATATACAATGAAAATAAAACAGCAACTGCTGAGTAAATAACATAGCAACTGCTGAGTAAATAACAGTTTGCATGGCCTGAACCCACATTCTTGTATGAATTTTCCTTCCCTGAAAGGGCCTTAGCTATTTCTCTCCTGAGTTAAAAGGCAGTAGAAGACTCTCAACTCTGATTCCCATATCCTAACCCACACCCTACCCCAGATCCAGTGGTGTGCTGGAGCTCGCTCATGCTAGCTCACAAGAGCCAATTCTGCTCCTCTCTTCTCAGCTTTGCATTCAGTGACATCATGTTGGAAGCTTGAAATCAGCCACGGTAGGATTACACCATAGAAATTTTCGGAGAGCCAGTTTATTAGTGCACCACTGCCTGGATCTCAAATTCTGCCTTATCATTTTTCTACAGAAACTTTGGGTTGCCCTACACATCAGGTCCCCAGGTAATATAGAAATTGGCCCAGCTATGCTTTCTAGTTTCTTACCATCCCCCTCATGCATCTGGTGGGAATTCAGGGGGATTAATGGAACTCTGAAGTCAGACTGAGATGAAAAATTGGATGGCTATGTTGCTGAGTTTTCTTCTCTAGTGCCTTACCTTTCTGCATTGGGCCATCCTTCAGGTAGAAGCCATAGCCATCACTGCCTTTCTTCATCTCCACAACTCGGGGCTGGTGGGGTAGTAGTTTCAAACTAGTTGTTTCTCTCTTGAACTGTATCTTCTGCTCACTATAGCGCTTGTCAGTTTCCTTGTCTACTAGTAGGAACACAACACGGCTTCCTGACTTCTTTACCTATAACAACACACAAGTGAGGAACAACATCAACCCCAAGAATGATGCTATGGAATAAGGAAGATTCTCCATAAACGCACGTAGGCTCTGGATTTAGTGGGTAACACGGGATGCAAGGCCCGAGTTTAAGTTGTGTTGTACTATGTCCTAACACCTAACTGAGATTTATCTACCTCCACATCTACAGTTGTTCTTCCCTTTGTTAAGGATGACCTCACCCATGCAAATGCCACTGAACCCAAGTGAGAGCTGGAATTCAGAAAACTAAGATGTGCTTAGGTAAAGGCTGGAACAGGAATTTGGAAGATAAAGTTAAGGGCCTACTTTAAAAAAGCACTACTAAGAAGAATAGTCAATTTTCAAGGTTCAATATGACCTCAGAAGAAAATCTCAGTGTTTTCCATATGTCATAGAACCACACTGGGACGTAACATATGGGGATAATAGGCCTTCCAATACTCCTCACGTGTAGCTTCCTATCTACCACCACATTGGTTATCTTCCAGTTTATGTTAAAATATTCATCTAACATTGGCTCAGCACTGAATTTATTATAAATTCAGAAGGGACTCCCAATCAGGTACAAATAAAATCTAAAGAACAAAGCTAATGGTACTTTAGACCATTTTTCTTCAAGATTTCATGAGACTATCAAAGGCCTTTTTCCAAACCCTATATTAACACTGCTTATACATTAAGTAAATTTATGCTAAAGATAATTCAAAAACAGCTGCAGCAGCACATGCAACAGGAACTGCCAGAAATTCAAGCTAGATTCAGAAAAGGATGTGGAATGAATGATATCGTTGCTGACGTCAGATGGATCTTGGCTGAAAGCAGAAAATACCAGAAAGCTCCTTACCTTGTTTTATTGACTATGCAAAGGCGTTCGACTGTGTGGATCATAACAAATTACAGATAACTTTGCAAAGAATGGAAATTCCAGAACACTTAATCGTGCTCATGAGGAACCTGTACATAGACTAAGAGGCAGTTGTTTGAACAGAACAAAGGCATACTGCATGGTTTAAAATCAGAAAAGGTGTGTATCAGGGTTGTATCCTTTCACCATACTTATTCAGTCTGTATGCTGAGCAAATAATCCAAGAAGTTGGACTATATGAAGAATAACATGGCATCAGAATCAGAGGAAGATTCATTAACAACCTATGATACATAGATGACGAAACCTTGCTTGCTGAAAGAGGACTTGAAGCACTAACTGTTGAAGATCAAAAACTATAGCATTCAGTATGGATTATACCTCAACCTTAAAAAAAAAAAAAAAAAAGTCCTTACAACGTCATGATAAACAGAGAAAAGATTGAAGTTGTCAAGGATTTCATTTTACTTGGATCCACAATCAACGCCCATGGAAACAGCAGTTAAGAAATCAAACTTCTTTGCATTGGGCAAATCTGCTGCAGAAGACCCCCTTAATGATGTTACTTATGAGGACCAAGGTGCATCTGACCCAAGTCATGGTATTTTCAATCGCTTTATATGCATGCAAAAGCTGGACAGTGAAAGAAGACCGATGAAGAATTGATGCCTTTGAATTATGGTGTTGGCAAAGAATATTGAGTATATCATGAACTGCCAGAAGAACAAAGAAATCTGTCTTGGAAGAAGGACAGCCAGAAAGCTCCTTAGAAGTGAGGATGGCACGACTTTATCTCACATACTTTGGGCATGTTATCAGGAGGGACCAGTCCCTGGAGAAGAACATCATGCTTAGTAAAGTAGAGAGTCAGCGAAAAAGAGGAAGACCCTCAATGAGATGGATTGACACAATGGCTGCAGCAATGGGCTCAAACATAGCAACAATTGTGAGGATGGTGCAGGACCAGGCAGTGTTTCATTCTGTTGTACACAGGGTCACTATGAGTCGGAACCAACTTGATGGCACCTAACTACAACATACCACTAGTGAGTATGTCCACCCTTAATACATTATAAACTCATTCTGGCACCTAACATCCCTGTTTTCCTGGCATTTCCAATAAGGGTAGAGTGAAAAGATAGGGTAAAAAATAAATAAAAAACAAGCACTCCTTGGGGTGTACCTTTTCAACTACTTCCTCATGGCTGGCATTTTCTACATTCTCTCCGTTCACTTCAATCAAATGATCATCAGCTAGGACACCAGCTTTCATAGCCACACCTTGAGGTGTTATATCAGTCATGTATACTCCCTTTTTACCTGGAAGAGGGTAGGAAGTGGACAAGGGTTACAATTCCATTGCACAGACAAACTAGAAGTTCAATAAAGTGTTTTCTCCCAATAATTTGAAATTAGAACTTCCAATTTTAGGGCTAACTCAAATAGACCTTGGCTTCTGACCTAGAAATGCAATTACAGCTCTTAGCATAAAGGCTGACAGGTATTATTTAACTTGTATTTGTTTATTTTAGAAGAATTTCTCATCCCAAGTAAATGCAAGAAAGGCATCTGAGGTGGCACTGGCTTCTAGAACCAGAAAGCACCAAACAACGCCTATGTTGCATTATTGTGTCATACTCCTTTTCTTTGCATTTGTAGAATTAGAAAGCCATCTACTCCATTCCCTCTTTAATTAGTACTGTGACCAGCTGTCACTTATCAATGGAGTTGACAAATTTCACTGATACAAGCTAATGAGGATGGAAGCACAGGAGGGAGGGAAGAGCATACAAACGTATGGTCAGTCTGGATTCCTAGCTGGTGTGATTTAGATGCTTCTTAAAGAAATGCTGTCAATTCTTTCAAGATTTTAACATTTCAGTCTAAGGAAAGGATAGATTCATAATGACTAGATCAATCATTTTTAAGGAATATAGTAACTTAAACTCTATTTCCTTAAACAGTTAACATTCCTCCTGTTACCTTGTTATGTATTTTCCATGGAGAAAACATTTTCTTCATAAGACTAACCTAACCCATTCATCAAGTCATCACAAGAGCCAAATGAGTAGAATTTGAATTATGATTTTTTAATCATTTTAATGATAATGGACTTCTAGGAAATGCCAAGCTTTCCTTGACCACCCACCCCAATGTGTTTAATAACTAAAAAACTTGAGAAATATTTTTTACGGCTAGTTTACGTCTCTTGCAACAAGTCAAACGAGCCTTGGAAATGATTTTATGTTTCCCATTGCTCTGCTCCTTTATCACTTAAATTATGACTACCCCCAATGCCTCTCTAGTACCAGAAAGAACGTGGGCAGGGGCAACATTAGAGGTGGAATCAGCAGGCCAACATAGCTCCTCTAGTTCCAGTCTAGATCCCAGAGAAACCATTACAGAACTATGGTCAACTGAGCACAGGTCGGTTGTACCTCTGAAATTCTAGAAATAAAACTTCTAGTACTTTCTGACGGTCGGAGTTTCTCAAGTCACTACGCACCTCTCAGCTGGAGGTCAGCGAAGCACCTCAGAACAGGTGAGACTGGGCCACAGCTGAGGATCCTACATAAATATCACAGCAGGGTAGGGATTTTTGCAGTATCCCCAGCACTTATAGTGTCTGACACATCCGTAGGTGTTCAAGAACTTACTGAATAAATGAATAACCACCTGGGCACTCGGGGATGAGAAGTGATACCAATCTTACTCAAAAGTAGCTATTACAAAGAACTCCCTTTTTCTTGTCTTATTCCCCACTGTCCCCTCCATCCTCACCCTAAAGAAACTAGAAAACAACAAAGAAGCACCAACCCTCTAACCCTCTGGCCTCAAAGGCTCAGCATGACAAACTGGGAGGCAGGAGTACCCAGTACCCCTCCACTGCTGACCAATATCCAGATCCTGACAGGCAAGGGAAAGGGCAGGGAGAGAGGTAGCAAACTGCTGTAGGATATCCATAGCAACTGAGAAGTTGGTCAAAGAAAAGTCATAACCAATAACTTCTTCTGGGAAGTTGGTTGTCCATTTCCAGACTCAAAGCTCACCTTGGACAGTTTTCAGAGAGAAGCCGTAGCTGTTCCCCTCCTTCACCAGGTAGCACAGACGAGGCTGGGTCCAAGTCTCTGTTCCACCATTCCTCACAGCAGGCGGCTCCTTATTACTCAAACCTGGCTCCTGACTTTGACCCAACTCCTTCAAGTCTACCTGTTTTTTAATGGCACTCTCATAGGAATCCCCATCCAGAACTAATAAAGTCACTGAATTCCCACTCTTTCTGACCAGATCCACAACCTAGGAGGAAGGAAGAAAAGCATAACATTAGCCAATAAGCCTCTATCAACTGCCAAAGGGAAATGCTCACCACTGGCCCTGGCGATTCTGACAGCTGACCCCTGACACCCAAATAGTAAGCAGATAGTGCCCCCAAACCACCTCCCTGACCCTCCTGAAATCTAGGTGCAGATTCAGCTGGGCCTCTGGCACTGCTGGAATCTAGAGTGTGACCCAGTTCCAGCCCAGAGGGCCCTTAAAAGGACTAGTCCATTCTGGAGATAAATGCTGCCCTAGAGCATAATAGGTCCTCCTGGGTCCACAGTGAGAGTGACAGCATGGTGTAATGAGAAGAACACCCACT
Organism: Dugong dugon; assembly: GCA_030035585.1. NCBI lineage: Eukaryota > Metazoa > Chordata > Mammalia > Sirenia > Dugongidae > Dugong > Dugong dugon. Next base: position 164,194,858 of record CM057462.1, read on the forward strand.
TGGGGTCAGACAGAATTGGGCTCAAGGCCAGGCCCTCCCATATATTCACTCTATGAGCACATTACCAAGTTGAGCCTCTATTTTATGTGTGAAATGGTAATATCTACCTCATAGGATTAGGGTAAGGATTTAACAAAACAATGAATATGAAATTGCCTAACACAGTTCCTGGCATATAGTGAGCATGCAATGCATGTTAGACCTAAATCTATTCAAAGCTAGGAGTATTTTCTACTGTTCTTGGTTAATTGTAGTGGAGTTGGTTGACAGCAGAAGGTACAAAAATAAAAGTGTCCTGCCTTGCCAGCAGAGGCCAGGAAATAACCAAGCTCTATTGGCCCTAGAAACTATACCCAGCAAAGAAGACATGGGGCTGGAGAAATTCTGGGAGGAGAACCCCAAATGTCTCATTCACCTGCATATGCTCTTCCTTGTCCACGAAGACACCATTGATCCTAAGAACTCTATCTCCATCCTGGAGGCCGGCCTCCTCTGCTGGGCTACCCTTCTCAACCACTCGGACCAGGTGACCATCAGTGTCCTTCTCAATTCTCAGGAAAAAGCCATAGCTTTGCCCTTCTTGTTTGGAGAGCTTACATTCTCGGGGGTTGAAGGTGGAGGCCATTTCTGTGATGAAAAACAAGTGGGTAAATCCATGGGAATTGGAATGAGAACTCTGTCCTCTACTGCCTATAATTCTATTTTCTAATCACACTAAATGTAGAATACTTGGGTAGCAACATTGGGGGTATAAAGGCCATTTTACATGCCTTGCTAATGACTTCCAAAATCTATTCCCCCAAGTATAATCCTTTTACTTGAGTTTCAGACCCATGTATTCATAATATTAGACACAGAAGCTTCAATTTCAACAGCCCCAAAATCAAACTCCTCTTTCCTCCCTGACAGAAAAGAAGTTAGGTTCTTTCCTCCCTGACAGAAAAGAAGTTAGGTTCAAAATACATGATCCAAAAATATTTGAGAAGACAAAACCAAAAACCAGACCCATTGCTGGCAAGTCGATTCCAACTCATGGTGACCCATGTGTGTCAGAATAGAACTGTGTTCCGTAAGGTTTTCAATGGCTGTAATCTTAAAGATCACCAGGCCTTTCCTTCTGCGGTGCCCCTGGGTGGATTCAAACCCCAACCTTTCAGTTAATAGCCAAGCACAAACCATTTGTGCCACTCAAGCCCACTTTTATTCAAGTAATTTTAAGAGCCTATCAAGTTCTAGACACAGGATAAATCTGTTAAGATAGACCCATACCTTGCTTCATATTATCAGGGAGAATAAAATTATACTTTTACAACAACATGTGGTAAATGCTATGCAGGGAAAAACAGAGTGATAAGGAAGAATATAACCAAGGTTCTTGGGCGTAGGGAATGGGGGTGGGGAAGAAGTGGGAATGACTTCTTGGAGGAATGGTTTTTCTAAAACCCAAAGGATTAGTGGATGTGAGAAAGGGCAGGACCGGAAGACCTCAGACAATTAAAAACAGAAGCTAGGCTTCAGAGCTGGCCTGCTGCATTGGAGATACAGTAAAAAAGTAGTTTCACAGGACCCTGCAGTTTCTCATCAGAGCAGAGTAGGGATGCCCAGTAGAGAAAGAATTCCTGTGGTCAGGTCAGGTTCCCCCTTCTGAAACAGCTTCCATGTCCATCTGTCCCATGCCATCCCTCCAGTAGCCCCATTGCAGGAACAAGGTTCTGTGTCACAGGAGGATGACGGGACAACTGCGAAAACCAACAGCTGGGGCTTTGGCACCCAGTTATCAGTAAGGGGAAGACTCCTGCCAGTGCCCCCTGAGCCCTTCTGGCTCAAACATTTTTCTTTCATAGGATAATCAGAATGGGGGCCTGAACAGTCAGAGGCTGATATGAAGCAGAGAGCCTCAGAGCAGAAGGCTGGACTCTGTCCACTAAGCTGTCTACAAGGCACGTGCCCGTGTTCCCCTCATCACAGTTCCCCATCAGTAAATCAGAAGAACAAACAATCTGATCCTTCCCTTCTGGAGAGGAACAGATGACTATTCAGGGTGTGGGGGTTGGGTGAAGAAAGAATTGGCAACCAAGCGTGCCAGACTCCCTAGAAGCCACACCATGGTGACTCAAGATAGCCATCTCTGACTTTGGTATCCATAGAGACATACAGTACTAACCTAGTAGAAAGCCTCTCACTGCCCACCGACTGCCATTCCTGCAGTCTCAGCAAAGTCTAGCAGCCATTCCACCAGTTGCATGAATGACTAAATGGCCAAGAAAACAAGAAACACAGACAATTTTCGAAGTGATCTCTTACCAAGGGTTCAGGGTCTAAGCCCTTCATGAGTATCAAGGGAGAAGGAAAGTAAAGCCACGTCTGCCAGTGGTCATCACCCACACCCGCGGAAGAGTTTAGTTGCTCTGCCATTACCCAGAGGCATGAGCAGCCACCAGGCAAATGCTGCTCTATGAAACAAAAGGGGACAGTAGGTAGTTAGGGGAAGAGTCCCTATGGGTCACAACAGAATATTGTTCAATATAGTGCTGGAGGATGAGCCCCCTATGTTGGAAGGCACTAAAAATACACTGTGGCCACAGCAATGGGCTTGAGCTACCAACAATCATGAAGATGGTGCAGGACCAAGCATCATTTTGTTGTTATACATGGGGTCGCCATGAGTCAGAGTGGACTTAACAGCAACTAACAACAGGGCATCACCGGAGCCAGGTTTCCTCACATGCAGCACCTGTTTATGGTCCACTCTGACTCCCTGATCTTTCTCTTTCTGTTGCTCATGCGGGCTTCAGTTCTGTTTTCCAGCTCAAATTTACATCTATGCCCAAGCTTACCTCTAAGCTCCCCATCAACTCTTAATTTTACAGCACGAAAAAGCATGGAGAATAAAACAACGCCTTCTTAAAGTTGGGGGTAATTATAAGGAAATTTCATCCAAATCCTACAAAATTTAAATTATGTCCTTTCTTGTAATCAAAATTAGTCTTAGTCTGGATGCTCTGCTGAAACCTGTCCACCATAAGTGACCCTACTGCTATTTGAAATACTGGTGGCATAGCTTCCAGCATCATAGCAATATGCAAGTCACCACAGTAATAAGACAAACTAGGAAGACAGGTCTGGTGATCCACTTCTGAAAATTAGCCACTGAAAATCCTATGGATCACAACAGAATATAGTCCAATGTAGTGCTGGAAGATGAGCCCCATAGACTGAAGGCACTCAAAATACATAGTGCCCACAACAATGAACTAGAGCATACCAGCAATCATGAAGATGGTACAGGACCAAGCAATATTTTGTTCTGTTGTACATGGGGTTGCCGTGAGTCAGAGCCAACTTGATGGCAGCTAACAATTATTAAATTTAAGTCCATTAGATGCTATTATTTTCATAAAGAAATGAGGCTGTTTGTGACCAACATACAGATGTTCATTTCTTAGGAACCCACTCCAAAATTCAGCTTTATCACACCCTTCAGTGTCAGTCACATGCTGTTACTCTCTTTCTCTGTAGACTGAGGATCAAGTGATACCTCCTCACTAATATGATGATAGTCCTATACTTGGGGATGGGGAGAGGCAAAGATATCCTGGACCAGAAGGCTTCATTGAACACCTTGCTCAAAAACTACTGGGTTATACAAGAAATTAAGGATGGAATAAAAAAATTCATAGAATCAAATGAGAATGAAAACACATCCTACCAGAACCTATGGGACACAGCAAAAGCAGTGCTCATATGTCAGTTTAGCAATAAATGCACACATCCAAAAAGAAGAAAGGGCCATAATCAAAAGACTAACCCTACAACTGGAACAAGTAGAAAAAGAGCAGCAAAAGAAGCCCTCAGGCACCAGAAGACAGGCAATAATAAGAATTAGAGCAGAATTAAATGAAATAGAGAATAGAAAACAACTGAAAGAGTTAACAAGACCAAAAGTGGATCTTTGAAAAGATCAACAAAATTGATAAACCACTGGCCAAACTAATAAAAGAAAAACAGGAGAGGAAGCAGATAACCCGTACAAGAAATGAGATGGGTGATATCACAACAGACCCAACCGAAATTAAAAGAATCATAACAGAATACTATGAAAAACTGTTCTCTAACAAATTTGAAAACCTAGAGGAAATGGACAAATTTCTAGAAACTCACCACCTACCAAAACTAACACAAATAAAGGTAGAACAACTAAATAAACCCATAACAAAAGAAGACATTGAAAAAGTAATTTAAAAACTCCCAACAAAAAAAACGCCCTGGCCCGGATGGCTTCAATGGAGAATTCTACCAAACTTTCAGAGAAGAGTTAACACCACTACTACTAAAGGTATTTCAGAGCATAGAAAAGGATGGAATAGTCCCTAACTCATTCTATGAAGCCAGCATAACCCTGATACAAAAACCAGGTAAAGACACCACAAAAAAAACAAAATTACAGACCAATATCCCTCATGAACATTGTCACAAATATTCTCAACAAAATTCTAGCCAATAGAATTCAGCAACATATCAAAAAAATAATTCACAATGATCAAGTGGCATTTATACCAGGTATGCAGGGATGGTTCAACATTAGAAAAACAATATTGTAATCTATCACATAAATCAAACAAAAGAACCACATGATCTTATCAATTGATGCAGAAACAGGCATTTGAAAATGTCCAACACTCATTCATGATAAAAACTCTCAACAAAATAGGAATAGAAGGGAATTCCTCGATATAATTAAGGGCATTTATACAAAGCCAACAGTCAACATCATCCTAAATGGACAGACTTTGAAAGCATTCTCCTTGAGAATGAGAACCAGACAAGGATGCCCTTTATCACCACTCTGATTCAACATTGTGCTGGAGATCCTGGCCAGAGCAATTAGGCTAGAAAAAGAAATAAAGGGCAACCAAATTGGTATGGAAGAAGTCAAAGTATCTCTAGTTGCAGATGATATGATCTTATACACAGAAAACCCCAAAGAATCCACAAGAAAACTACTGGAACTAACAGAAGATTTCAGCAAAGTTTTAGGATACAAGATAAACATACAAAAATCAGTTGGATTCCTTTACACCAACGAAAAGAACCTCGAAGAGGAAATCACCAAATCAATACCATTTACAATAGCTGTCAAGAAGATAAAATACTTAGGAATAAATCTAACTAGAGACTTAAAAGAGCCATACAATGAAAACTACAAGACACTACTGCGAGAAACCAAAAGACCTGCATAAGTGGAAGCACATACTTTGCTCATGGATAGGTAGACTCAACATAGTGAAAATGTCAATTCTACCCGAAGTGATCTACAGATACAATACAATCCCTATCCAAATTCCACCAGAATTTTAAAATGAGATGGAAAAACAAATCACCAACTTCAAACAGAAAGGGAAGAGGCCCCAAATAAGTAAAGCATTACTCAAGAAGAAGAACAAAGTGGGAGGCCTCACACTACCTGACTTTAGAAGCTATTATACCGCCATGGTAGTCAAAACAGCCTGGTACTGGTACAACAACAGATACATAGACCAATGGAACAGAATTGAGAATCCAGACATAAATTCATTCACCTATGAGCAGCTGATATTTGACAAAGGCCCAAAGTCTGTTAATTGTGGAAGAGATAGCCTCTTTAACAAATGGTGCTGGCATAACTGGATATCCATCTGCAAAAAAACTGAAACAAGACCCATACCTAACACAATGCACAAAAGCTCAAAACGGATCAAAGACCTAAATATAAAATCGAAAACAGTAAAGATCATGGAAGAAAAAATTGGGACAACACTAGGAGCCCTAATACATGGCATAAACACAATACGAACCATAAGTAACAATGCACAAGCACCAGAAGAGAGACTAGATAAATGGGAGCTCCTAAAAATCAAACACTTATGCTCATCAAAAGACTTCACCAAAAGAGTCAAAAGACAATCTACAGACTGGAAAAAACTTCTGGCTATGACAAATCCAATCAACATCTGATCTCTAAAATCTACAAGATACTGCAAAACCTCAACAACAAAAAGACAAATAACCCAATTAAAAAATGAGCAAAGGATATGAATAGACACTTCGCTAAAGAAGATATTCACGCTGCTAACAGACACGTGAAGAAATGCTCATTATCATTAGCCATTAGAGAAATGCAGATCAAAACCACAATGAGATATCATCTCACTCCAACAAGGCTAGTGTTAATCTAAAAAACAGAAAATAATAAATGTTGGAGAGGTTGTGGAGAGACTGGAACACTTATGCACTGTTGGTGGGAATGTAAAATGGTACAACCACTTTGGAAATCAATTTTGTACTTCCTTAAAAAGCTAGAAATAGAAGTACCATATGATCCAGCTATCCTGCTCCTTGGAATATATCCTAGAGAAATAAGAGCCATCACACAAATAGATATATGCACACCCATGTTCATTGCAGCACTGTTCATGATAGCAAAAAGATCGAAACAACCTAGGTGCCCATCAACGGACAAATGGATAAACAAATCTTGGTATATCCACATAGTGGAATACAATGCAACGATTAAGAACAACGATGAAGCTGTGAAACATCTTATAACATGGAGGAAGCTGGAGGGCATTATGCCAAGTGAATTTAGTCAGTCACAGAAGGACAAACATTGTATAAGACCACTATCATAGGAACTCAAGAAAAGGTTTAAACACAGAAGAAAACATTCTTTGATGGTTACGAGGGTGGGGAAGGAGGGTGCGGTTTATTCACTAACTAGATAGTAGATAAGAATTATTTTAGGTGAAGGGAAGGACAGCACACACTACAGGGAAAGTCAGCTCAACTGGACTAAACCAAAGCTAAGAAGTTTCCTGAATACAATCAAACACTTTGAAGGACAGAGTAGCAGGTGTAGGGGTCTGGGGACCATGCTTTCAGGGGACATCTAGGTCAATTGGCATAACAAAGCTTATTAAGAAAATGTTCTGCATCCTACTTTGGTGAGTGGTGTCTGGGGTCTTAAAAGCTTGCAAGTGGCCATCTAAGATGCATCTATTGGTCCCAACCACCTAGAGTAAAGGAGAATGAAGAACACCAAAGACACAAGGAAAGTAGTAGCCCAAGAAACAGAAAGGGCCACATAAACCAGAGACTTCATCAACCTGAGACCAGAAGAACTAGATGGTGCCCAGCTACCACCAATGACCACCCTGACAGGGAATATAACAAGACTCCCAGATGGAGCAGGAGAAAGGTGAGGTACAGAACTCAAATTCTAGTAAGAAGACCAGACTTAATCGTCTCACCGAGATTTGAGGAACCCCAGAAACTATGGCCCCTGGATTCTCTAACAGCCCAGAAGTAAAACAATTTCCAAGGCCAACTCTTCAGACAGGGATTGGACTGGACTGTGGGATATAAAGTGATACTCGTGAGGAGTGTGCCTCTTAGCTCAAGTAGATACAAGAGACTAAATGGGCAGCTTCTGTCCGGAGGTAAGATGGGTAGGCAGAGAGGGTTAGGAGCTGGTTGAATGGACATAGGAAATCATGGGTGGAAAGAAGGAGTGTGCTGTCACAGTATGGGGAGAGCAATTAGAGTCACATAACAATGTATGTGTCATGGATTGAATTGTGTCCCCCCAAAAAATGTGTGTTATCACTTTGGCTAGGCCATGATTCCCAGTCTTGTGTGGTTGTCCTCTATTTTGTGATTGTAATTTTACTTTAAAGAGGATTAGGGTGGGATTTTAACACCAGGTCACATCCCTGATCCAATGTAAAGGGAGTTTCCCTAGGGTGTGGCCTGCACCACCTTTTCTCTCTCAAGAGATAAAAGGAAAGGGAAGCAAGCAGAGGGTGGGAAACTCATACCACCAATAAAGCAGGGCTGGGAGCAGAGCGTGTCATTTGGACTTGAGGTTCCTGCACAGAGAAGCTGCAAAACCAAAGGACGATTGACGACACCCTACCTTCCTTCAGAGCCGAGGAAGAAAGCGTTTCCCTGGAGGTGACGCCCTGAATTTGGGCTTGTAGCCTACTGGACTGTGAGAAAATAAATTTCCCTTTGTTAAAGCCATCCACTTGTGGTATTTCTGCCAGAGCAGCACTAAATGACTAAGACAGTATGTATAAATTTTTGTATGGGAAAAATTAAAAAAAGAAAAACAGAAGGCTTTACTGGGGAATTCTACTAAATATTTGGGGAAGAATTGACGCAAATACGCTTTCAAAAGATAGAGAAGGAAGGAATACTCCCTAACTCGTTCTGTGAAGCAACCATAACCCTGATACGTAAACCAGACTAAAACACCACAAGAAAAGAAAACTACAGGCCAATTATCTCCTTATGAATATAAATGCAAAAATCCTCAAAATGCTAGTGAATAGAATCCAACAGCATATAAAAGAGTCATTACACCATGACCAAGTGGGATTTATTACATAACACAGGGATGGTTCAACATTAGAAAATTAATCAACGTAATACACTATGTCAGTGGAACAAAGGAAAAGAACCACATGATCATCTCTATGGATGCAGAAAAAGCATTTGATAAAATCCAACACCCTTTCTTGATGAAAACCCTTAAGAAGATTGGAAAAGAAGGGAATTCTTCAATATGATTCAGGGCATATATGAAAAGCCAACAGTCAACATCATACTTAATGGGGAAAGACTGAGAGCTTTCCCCTTGAAATCAGGAAAAAAACAAGGGTGGCCACTGTTACTACTTCTATTCAATATTGTATTAGAAGTTCTAGCCAGAGCAATAAGACAAGAAAAAGAAAAGATATCCAGATTGGAAAAGGAAGTAAAATTGATCAGTACCCACACCAAACTGATTTTAATACCCTCAACTGTTCTCAATAATGAAATCTGACTAAAAACCCAAAACTTGATGTTACAATGAACCCTGGGGGCCCCAAAACTGTTTCCTTTGCCATCTGGCAGAAAGACAATTCAACTGGGAGTCAAGATAGCTGGGCTCTGGTCCAGCCCAAGTGCTCGTTCAATCTAGTCCAAATCCTATTGTTAAAATGAGTCCTAAATCAGGGCTGGTATCATTCACTTTAGCAAGACTCCATCACTACTCCGCAATGGTGAAGCCTGGACTCTGGAACATTGGACCTAATTAGGAAGAATCTTTGTATTTTGAATATCTAAACCAAAAAACCAAACCCATTGCTGTCAAGTCAATTTCAGCTCATAGCAACCCCAAATGTGTCAGAGTAGAACCATGCTCCATAGGTTTCAAAGCTGTGACTTTTGAAAGCTGATGGCCAGACATTTCTTCCTAGGCACCTCTGGGTGGGTTTCAACTGTCAACTTTCTGGTTAGTAGTTCAGTGCTTAACCATTTGTGCCACTTGGGGATGCCATGTATTTATGGATACTATTTCTCATTTCTTTATCTCCACCCCATCTTCTGCTTCCTGAGAAAAATTCCTGGATCAGACCCCTACAGTGAATAGATATGTAACTAGCGAAAGCTTTTGAATTTCTATAGTATCAGATCAGCAAGATCAGTAACCAACTGAAGCTGGAATCCATTAAGTCTCCAGCAGGCTTTATTTCCCAGTTCCAACAGCCAAAATAAAATACTGGAAATGAAAGAAAGCTATAACAAATTCTCAGTTCTGGGAAAAAGAAAATTTGGCAACAAAATTGCTTGTATGTGGGAAAGAGAAGAAAGAGCTGGCTAGTGAACAGGAAAGGCTCAGAGGGGACAGCCAGAGAGTTTTTTTTTAAATCGGTGTTAATTATTAATTATGTTGATCATATCTTTAGACTCCTCCTCCTTTCTTCCAAAAGGATTATTGCTACCAGGAAAGAGAATAAAATGCTCATGGTCAAGAAGAAAAAAAGGCACATTTCAGAAGTTAGGAAGGCTAGATAATTAACACAAAGGAGGTTAGGTAGGACTTCTGCATGTGGCCAAAGAAGAAAGGACTGAAGCCACTGGGATATTTTCTTCCAGTAAAGAAACAGCTGGTGGGACCCAGGGGACTTCTCCAAACCCAGGGCAAGGCCAGCTGTCTCAGCTTCCAGCCAGCCCATCTATGACCTTGAGTCAACATCCCTTTCCCCCACACCAGCTCCTCTGTACAGAGTTGGAGACCTGAGCTGGAAGCTGGTCCTGAAGGGATTAGGGCTCCATAAATAAGACCCAAACAGCAGGACGGGCTCAGCTTAGTTGACCAAAGCTAAGAGGAAATGTCTCATTTTTCCCTCAGTTTGCAAGTCTGGGACTAGAAGCTGCAGGAATTTCCTCAGCAGGGCTGTCCCAGCCTACATTGGGCTTCTTGGGGAAGGAGTGAGACTCCATGTCACATGTCAACTGGTCCCGATGTCAGTGGGGCTGATGGTGAAGCCTGCCTGCTCCATTAGGCTGAGCATCATGTAGGCTTCTGTTCTAATTGATATATGTGAAAGTGTCCAGTTAAAGAATATCACAGGTATGAATGCTCATAAGCCTACCCAGGAAAGGGGGAGGGGGTACAACGGGTGACAGGGACGACTGGATGTGGGGGTGTACGTATTTACCAATTAGCTTAGGTAAAGATGTACATGCAAATTAGAGAAGACAGAAATACATTAAAGTAACCAACCAGCTACATCAAGTGGATTCGGACTCATGGCGACCCCATGTGTGTGTCAGTAGAACTGTGCTCCACAGGGTTTTCAATGGCTGATTTTTTGGAAGATCACCAGGTCTTTCAAGGTGCTTCTGGGTGGACTCAAACCCCCAATCTTTAGGTTAGCAGCCGAGCACATTAACCCTTTGCATCACCCAAGGACTCCATACATTAAAGTACGGATCTTAAAACCACTTAACTCATCAAAAACCCATGATCTCCTGAGAAACATTCCAATATTTGAGAGTCTCAAGGTCAGTGGGAACCTAACAAGAACACAAAGCATTTTTTAAACACAAAAGTGAACACAGGGTTCTGAAACATTCCCTGCTCTGAAGCAGAGAGTTATTTGTCTAACTCCTGTGAGCCTCCAGGTATTAATTCGTGAAGGAATTCTGGAGCTGCTATAAACCAGATAAAACACAGACCAGGAAAAGGCAAATTCCTCTGAGGTAGAAGAAATGGCAACTCCTTGAGAAGTGAAGTTAGCAAGAATTAGAGAATCTCCATTCCCTCAATCCTGGGAGTTGTCCAGCCATGCCCCCTGGTACCATCTGGTTTCATCTAAGTGAACGGATAGACAGTTGAAATAGTGTTAAGTCTATAGACTGTCAGATGATGCTAGCAACAATATCATGTTATTGCTTGAAAACTCACTACGAGTCAGGCATGGTACTTATTAAGCCTCACAATCACCTTACAAGTTGTGGTTCTCAATCCTGAGTGTCCCTCAGAATTACCTGTAAAGCTTTATAAAAATAGGTGCTTGGGCCACACCTCAGATCTGCTGACTCAGAATCTCCAAGTTTGAAATCTGAGCATGAGCATTTAGACTCTCCACTAGTGTCTTACATAACTAGTGCTTAAAACTGCCCTGTGCTGCCCCTAACTCTTCTCTCCCCTTCAATCTTGGGAGAACTCCCTCATGAGTCACAGAAGAATGTCAAGGTTGGGTGAACTATTAACAGCCACAGCCACCCAAAGCTCATCTTTACTCAACTTGAGAAGCCAAGGTGTTGGCCTAGTTAGGAGAGGCCTTTGGCCGCTCTACGTAGTCCTGAGGACCCAGCCCTGTCTCCAGTCAAAGTCCCAGGCAACAGTGTAGGAGTGTGTGGCAATCTAAAGCTGGTGACTGGACCTTCTCTGAGATCAAATCCTGAGCAAGGCAAACTTAGAATCAAGCAGATGAAAACAACCTTTAACAACTTCCACGGGTTCTTTACCTTATGAAAGAAGTCTAGAAGGAACCCTAACCCCTAAACCTAACCATGTTAAGAGCAGAGATCATTCCTCCTCCCCCACCACCTATGGATGGAGTCCTGAGATACAGTCAAGTGTAAGGCCTTGCCAGTCATCCTTCAATCTTACTAGTTTGCCTTCAAGTCTATCAGTCATCCCGTGGGGGTGGGGGTGGGGGGGAGACGCTTGCCAGCTCTACTTTGCAGTTTCTTGCTCCCTACCAACATCTTCCTTCTACCTCCCCAATTAGTTTCTTCACATGCCATGCTGGAGCTACAAGTCTGTGCTAGAATCCTAAAAATAAGTCCTTCAACTTCCCACTAAACTTCAAGAACATAGTATTACCCTAGACCTGATTTCATTTGTTTATGCCACAAATGTTAACCCCACACATATACAAACACTGTTAAATGGTTGATGGGATAAAGTAAATTGTCACTCCTATTCTCAAGGGAATTTATAGTTGAATAGTGGTGAAGGAAAAATTTTAGAACAAAAATATCTACCACTATGAGCAGAGTATAAATATCATTAAGAGCTATAGTATGGGGCAAATTAAGGAAGGCTTCGTGAATTAGGTGGGACTGGATTTGGACCTCAGCAGCAGATGGGTAGGATTGTAACAGGTACAAAAGTGGGAAGGGAAATTTTAGACACAGAATAACGTGAACAGTGAACACCAAGGCATGGAGGTGGTAAAGTTCTTGGGCATGGTCACAGGAGAGTGAAAAACCCATCAAAGCTGGAAGACAGACAACAAGAGGAATCACAGGTGACAAAGGCCTTGAATACCAGTCCAAGGGATCAGGCCTTAACTGAGTGGTCAGCAGGCACCACTCAAGGAATGACAGGATCAGAGTTGTGCTGCAAGAATGGTGGGTAGGATGGACTGGAACGAAGACACACTAGAGGGATCAAAGTTAAGAAGCTGTTGTAATCATCTTACACACACACAATAAAGGGCCTGACCCAAGGTGGTAGCCAGGAGAATTAAACTGCTGGTGGAGGAAGAAGGAACTAGAGACTAAGTGGCAGATTGTATTGACTCTTCAACAGGGCTTCAAACCAGTTCAAACTGGTTCAGTCATGTCTGAATTTGGGTGATCCAGAACCACTAATTTGAATGGGAAAAATTATGGGTTGAAGCCCTGAAATGGGAGCCTCAGAGAAAGCGTGGTGAGCCCTTTCAGGAGCCTGATGCATGAGACTAGATTTATTGCCAGGACTGAGGAGAGCCAATACACATTCAAAGCGGCACAGTTGGCCACCATCTTTGAGCCAGGCACCTCTGTTTCTGACTACGCAGAATCCAACAGGCAAGAAATTTAGTTGCTATGCAATGAGTATGTTGCCCTTGTTTTGTAAGAAGGAGATTAAGTTTCTAGCCAGGGCTTTGACGTGTAATTTTTCCCATTCTGGTTTTGGCTCCCATTCACCCAAATTTTTAAATTGGGCCTGCTCCTGTGTCATCCTTGGCTGTGATCAGACCAGAAGAACTGGTTTGAAGCCCTGCTCTTTAAACCTGTTCCCTCAGACAGGACAGGTGTAAGAACACAGATGTTCAGAACATTTATTTACACTGACCAAGATAGGTATTCATAAGACGCAACAGGTCTGTAACACCCAATAGGTGTCAGAGCCCATATAGGTTCTTGTTACTCTCCCTAATTACTGTTTTCTTTCCTCACATGTAGCTTTTTCCACTATGGTTTTACTGTTGCAAAGAAGGAGCCTCTGTTGCACAGAGTGCCTCATGCCCAGTTACAAGCCTTCTGAGGCCACAGCTCAATTTGATCACGAGTGTGCTTTTGGCAACTCTTAGTCCTGGGGTTGCCAAGAATACTGTGTCATTCTGTAGTCACCTGAATATGTCTGCTTTTCCATAAGGGCAGGCCATATTATTTTCCCCGAATTACTTTAGCTCAGTTTTTTCTGCTAAGCAACCTGATAGCTTTCCCACCTCAAGCCCTAGACTCCTCTTTTGAGTAATGCTGCCCACCCCAACGGCATGTTGGAAAGGGAAGGAGTCAAAGGAAAACAAGTTCAAGCCTTGGCAACTAACAGAAAAGAGATCCCATTAAAAGATGGTGTCATTCCGAGCAATGACATGGCAAAGTTGGTTTGGGATAGGTCTATATCAGATGACTTGGCATAACACCCTGCAGGCAGTGAGAAGTGTGAGCCTAGAGCTCAGGAGATGTTGAACTAGAGGCCAGGTGTGGAGCTATCTGCACAGCAGGGCTAGTTGAAGCCCATGAGAGAGAATATGAAAGGAAGAGAGTCAAGGATAAAACTTGGGTGACAGGAAGATTAAGTTGAGAAGGAATAATAAATTAGAAAGCTAAGATTTTGCAGGGTAAGCAAACCTAAAAGAATGTCAGGATAGAGAGAATAGTTAACAATGCCAAATGATGCCAGAGGTAAAGAGAATGAAAACAGAAAATGCCACTAAATTTAGAAAATGGAGACAGGCCAGATAAGGGAGTAAACAGCAGGTGGATAGTATATAACAGAGGCAATGAATATAGATACATCTTAGAACAGATAAATGAGAGAACCGGATAGCAACTTGAGCTCCAGGGTTAATGGATGGTTTTATTCTTAAACATTAAAACTATCAGCATGTGTCTATAGATCAAGGGATGATATGCAAAGCACAGGAAATGGGGTTAGCCTCAATGAAGTAGAATACTTCTACTGGGGCAGTAGAGATATAGAAAAGAAGGTCACTTACCTCAGCTTCAAACTTTCCTACAAAGTAGGCAAGACAAATTAGCAACTTAGAGAATATGGAGCACAAGTGTCATGCCAAAATACTCACTGGGGCCAGACAGGTAAATAGGTGACGCTGGCCCAGTGAGGACTGTGTACTAGCTGCTACTCTGAGCCAGACAACAACTGCCATGAGGAAATAAGATACCAGTGTGCGTGCCAGATCTTCTGACTTCTCAAGAGAACCTGGAAATCTAGATTTATGTGAACTGTTCCCATTTTCAAACATTTAGACAGCTAGTCCAAACTTTTAAGGAACTCTACATAGACCAAACAGAATTGAATCCCTAGGCAGGCAGTTTGCAACCACTGACAAAAAGCATCGCCATGGCTGCAGGGTTGTTTCACCACAAAGATCCAACAAATTGAATAAAAATTCCAAGAAGCAACTTACATTTAAAAAGAAAATTAAGGATTTATAATAATAGACCAATCAGCATGGTTTCATGGCTTTTTCTCACCATACTACATTGCTATATATCAAGAATGGAAGGAGAAAGTGGTAACTTTTATCCCAAGTTGGAGTTTGGTAAGGTTAAAATACAGAAAGAAGGCTGGGAGGTGAGAATTTCTACATTCACAATGAGCACAGAGCTGAAAGGTGCTACTGTGGAGTCAACATGAATTGGCAGATAAGAGAAGCCAGAAGGGTACAGTATGTTTCAGAGATTGGCTTAGCAGGATGAGAGGGAAGGAGGAAGGAGAAGGGACTAGGGAGAGGTTTCAATAGTTAAGGGGGTTACAGTCTCCTTGAAACAGACGCAATTGGTGATTCTGAAATAGTCTGTGTGGTAGTGAGAAAACAGATTTCAAAGAAACTATAGTATCTGATCCCACCAGTGGGAAAGCAGGCAAGTCCTTCTCTGTGCTGGGTCAGTGGCTCTCAAAGTTATTGAAGGGACACCCCGGGCTGAAGATAGTTTAAGTATAATGATGCACGTGTGTTTGCCTTCTTCCTTGGGTATACTATCATGAAAGAAAGTGGTAGACTGTAAAAAAAAAAAAAAAATGAGAATGATACAGGATGAAGTCATCTTGAAAGATCTTTAGAACAGGGAAGTTTCCAGTAATAAAAAGTCTAAAGAAGCCATATAGGTATGTGGCTGATGTGAAGGGAGTTTGCATTTTCATTCCTATCTTCCCCCAGCATTCTACTCTGGCTAGAGTACGTTAGAAAGAACAAGGGTCTTAGAGACAAACCCAGTTTTTAATCCTGGTCTCACTACTTGCTAGCTGTGATAACATGGATAAATTCTTTAATTCTGAGCTGAAGATAGATTAGACCTAGATGAAGAAGCTTATATGAACTTAGTGAAGATTACTTAAGATAGAACATGTAAAGCATCTAAGTACAGTTTAGAACAGAGACACCTAATGCATGTAAGTTGTCTTCCCTATCCTCTGGTGGGAGTCTTGATGCAATGAGAATCCCATTTTCTGCTAAAACATTTGAGCAGTGCTCCAGATTTTCTTTTTGAAGCAGAGACGAGATTATGGACTAAGGATGGGCAGGCCCCCTTGATTATCAGGCCAGGGAATCTATCTATTCACTCCAGACCACCTCTGCAGTTAGTTTTAGCATCTGAAAGGTCACGGCTAAAGATTGCTCCCCATAAATTAAAGCTCAAATAATGAACTGGGGTTTCCTTAAACCCAGAAGTATTATATAAATCTGAAAGTTAAGCAATTATAAAAACAGACCATTGCCATGTATTGAGGAGGTATAGGATTCCAGTGAGCTTTTGCAGAACTCCAAGAGTCGGAGCCCCCACCAAAAGAAAGAAACAACCTAAATGTCTATCAACAGATGAATGGATAAACAAAATGTGATATATCCATAGAATGGAATATTACTCAGCCATAAAAAGGAATTCAGTATTGACATATGCTACAACATAGATGAATCTTGAAAACATGCTGAGTAAAATAAGTCAGTCATAAAAGGGAAAATACTGTATGATTCCATTTTTATGAACTTTTATCTAGGATAAAAATAACCCAGTTGTAATCGAGTCACAACTCATGGAGGCCCCATGTGTGTCAGGGTTGAACTGTACTCTAGAGATTTCAATGGTTAGTTTTTCAGAAGTAGATCACCAGGGCTTTCTTTCAAGGTGCCTCTGGGTAGATTCAAACCTCCAACCTTTTGGTTAGGAGCCAAGCATGTCAATGGTTTACACCACCCAGGGTCTCCAATATCTAGAATAGGCAAATATATAACAGACCAAAGTTGATTAGTGGGTACTAGGAACAGCTGACTGGGGAAAAGGAAGACTCATTGCTTAGGAGACATTGAGCTTCTGTGAAGGGTGATGGAAAAAATTGAAAATGGGTAATGGTGATAGATGTACAATGTAATGAGCACAATTAATAGTCACTAAATTTTACATGTGAAAGGTGTTGACATGACAAATGTTATATTACATACATATTTACCACAATAAAAAATAATAATAATAAGACTTAGCCATCCAGAGAGTCCCATCCTCTGGAGAAGATGAGTGCTAACAAAAGTGAGCACAGGATGAATAGCAGGGCTATGCAAAGGGACCCAAGGAACAGACTAGGGAGGAGGAGACAAGTGAGTGAAGCATTACCTTGTAAATACATACTTCCTGGCTACCATTCTTTGTGTGATCAAATACCTAGTTAACGGGCTCTCTCAGCAGACAGTATCACTGAATCTCCAAAAGATTAGAGGAAAGGCATGAGATAAACAGCACTCAGCTTGGAGGTAGAACTACCATCAGGAAAGAAAGTTTAGTTACTGTCTGCCTTGTCTATCTCACAAAGTCCAGAATGTAGTAGATTACTCCATAAATACGGTAATCTACAACCATGAGTCACAAGCAGGGCTCCAACTGGTTTGTTCTCGGCTTGAATCTCTGCCAAGAATTGGCATTTCTGACAAGTTCCCAGGTGATACTAATACTGCTGGTTAGGGACCAATTCTGAGAACCACTATTAGAGCGGTAGTTCTCAAAGTTTATTATATATGCCATGCTCATGGATATGTAAACTCAACATTGTGAAAATGTCAATTCTACCCAAAGCAATCTAAAATGCAATGCAATCCCAATTCAAATACCAACAGCATTCATTAACAAAATGGGAAAACTAATCATTAACTTTCTATGGAAAGGAAAGAGGCCTTCAGTAGTGCTTTACCTAATCAGAAGAAGTATAAAATAGGAGGACTTGCACTACCTGACGTCAGAACCTACTCTACAGCTACAGGGGTCAAAACTACCTGGTACTGGTACAACGACAGACACATTGACCAATGGAACAGAATGGAGAACCCAGATGTAAATTCATCCACCCACGGTCACCTGGTCTTCAACAAAGGCCCAAAGCCCATTAAATGGGGGAGAAGGCAGTCTTTTTAACAAATGGTGCTGGCAAAACTGGATGTCCATCTGCAAAGAAATGAAACAGGACCCATACTTCAACACCATACTTAAAAACTATGGATCAGAGACCTAAATATAAAACCCAGCACTATAAAGATCATAGAAGAAAAAATAGGGTCAATGCTGGAGGCCCTAATGCATGGCATAAGTAGGATACAAACCATAACTAACAATACACAAACATCAGAAGATAAGCTAGATAACTGAGATCTTCTAAAATTAAAACACATATGCTCATCAGAAGACTTCACCAAGAGAGTGAAAAGAGAGTCTACAGACTGGGGAAAAAATTTTTGGCTATGACAAATCTGACAAAGGTTTAATCTCTAAGATCTATAGGAAAATCCAACACCTCTACAACAAAAAGACAAATAATCCCGTTGAAAAATGGGCAAAGGATATGAACAGATACTTAACCAAAGATGACATTCAGGTGGCTAACACACATGAGGAAATGCTCAAGATCACTAGCCATTAGAGAAATGCAAATCAAAACTACAATGAGATACCATCTCACCCCAACATAACTGACATGAATCAAAAAAAATCAGAAAATAACAAATGTTGGAGAGGCTGTGGGGAGCTTGGAACACTTATGCACTTCTGGTGGAGTACAAAATGATACAACCATTTTGGAAAACAATATGGCACTTCCTTAAAAGAACTAGAAGTAGAAATACCATGTGATCCAGCAATCCCACTCCTTGGAATATATCCTAGCAAAATAAGAGCCATGACATGAATAGACATACACACACTCATGTTCACTGCAGCACTGTTCACAATAGCAAAAAGATGGAAACAACCTAAGTGCCCATCAATAGATGAATGGATAAACAAACTATGGTACATACACACAATGAAATACTATACAATGATAAACCACAATGATGAATCTGCAAAATATCTCACAACATGGATGAATCTGGAAGGCATTATGTGAGTGAAATAAGTCAATCACAAAAGGACAAATATTGTATGAGACCACTATTATAAAAACTCATGAAAAGATTTACAAACAGAAAGAAACAATCTTTTATGGTTGCTAGGGAAGGGAGGTGGGGGGGGAGGGAAAAACACTAACTACACAACAGATAAGTGGTAACTTTGGTGAAGGGTAAGACAGTACACAATACTGGGGAAGTGAGCACAACTTGACCAAGGCAAGGTCATGGAAGTTTCATAGAGACATCCAAACTCCCTGAGGGACTGAATTACTGGGCTGAGGACCATGGTCTCAGGAAACATCTAGCTCGATTGGCATAACATAGTTTATAAAGAAAATGTTCTACATTCTACATTGGTGAGTAGTGTCTGGGGTCTTAAAAGCCTGTGAGCTGCCATCTAAGATACTCCACTGGTCTCATTCCTTTGTGAGCATGGGAGAATAAAGAAAACCAAAGCCACAAGGGAAAGATTAGTCCAAGGACTAATGGACCACAAGTACCACAGCCTCCACCAGACTGAGTCCGTTACAACTAGATGGTGCCCGGCTACCACCGACTGCTCTGACAGGAATCACAATACAGCGTCCCAGACAGAGCTGGAGAAAAATGTAGAACAAAATTCTAACTCAAAAAAGGACCAGATCTACTGGCCTGACAAAGACTGTAGAAATCCTGACAGCATGGCCCCAGACACTCTTTTAGCTCAGTAGTGAAGTCACTCCTGAGGTTCACCCTTCAGCCAAAGATTAGACAGGCCCATAAAACAAAACAAGACTAAAGGGGCTCACTAGCTCAGGGGCCAAGGACCGGAAGGCAGGAGGGGACAGGCAATCTGGTTATAGGGAACCCAAGGTTGAAAAGGGAGAGTGTTGACACGTCGTGGGGTTGGTAACCAATGTCATAAAACAATATATGTGTACTAACTCTTTAATGAGAAGCTAGTTCTGTAAACCCTCATCAAAAATACAATCATACAAAAAAAGAAAATGTTCTACATCCCACTTTGGTGGGTAGCATCTAGGGTATTAAAAGCTTGTGAGCAGCCATCTAAGATACTCTACTGGTCCCACCCATCTGGAGAAAGGGAGAATAAAAGAAACCAAAGACACATGGAAAGATTAGTCCAAGGACTAATGGACCACAACTACCACAGCCTCCACCAGACTGAGTCCAGCATAACTAGATGATGCCCCGCTACCACCACCAACTACTCTGACAGGGATCACAACAGAGGGTCCCAGACAGAGTTTGAGAAAACTGTAGAACAAAATTCTAACTCACAAAAAAAGATCAGACTTACTGGTCTGCAAGAGAATGGAGAAACTTCAGTACTGAAGTCACTCCTGAAGTTAACCCTTCAGCCAAAGATTACACAGGCCTATAAAACAAAACGATACTAAATGGGCACACTAGCCCAGGGGCAAGGACAAGAAGGCAGGAGAGGGCAGGAAAGCTGGTAATGGGGAACCCAAGGTCAAGAAAGGAGAGTGTTGACATGTCATGGGGTTGGCAACCAATGTCACAAAACAATATGTGTACTAATTGTTTAATAAGAAACTGATTTGCTCTGTAAACCTTCATCTGAAGTACAATAGTTTGCCTAAAGTAGATCCTATAATCTTTATTACCCATAATATTAACACACTTAAGGCCACCTGGATTCCCTCTTTGAAAAGCAAGTCCCATGGAAATTCAAACACTCAAGTATATTTAAATAATATCAAAAATAGAATAAACAGGGCCCTAAAATATATATTTGCTAATTATACTTTCCCACTGTGCTAGTTACTGTTTGGTCTTAGCCAGGAAATTAATGAAATACAGTCTATGGAGAATTATCTGGAGAAGAATGATCATAGTCCCAGGGAGTAGTTTGTATTTCTCATTTATGATAAGGAGTGGAATCCACTTATCTCAAAGACCATTTGACCCACTGGTATTGAGTACACATCCTACCCTCAAGCAACCATAAATGGTAACTTTGTCCTATATGCAACACTCTGGGCTAGAGGTCAAGGTCCTCCATACTTCTTTGCTTATCTCAGAGTTCTTCAAGTTGGGAGAGACAGTCAATGTTGTATGGAAACAGAGGTACCCACAGAGAGAAGACACCCTTGGGCTACTGACAGCTGTATCTGAAAACAACCAAGCCAGTTCCCAGGGCCAGCCGAACAAGGGATTTCCCCAAATCATTACCCTGCTTGACAAGATATTTTGAACTTGCATTTCCACCCCCTCACTTTCTTCATATGATGTCTGAGCTACTGTGGGAAGTTCTTATGCCTTTAAACCTGTTGCCGTGGAGTCGATTCTGACACATAGCGACCCTATAGGACAGAGTAGACCTGCCCCATAGGGTTTCCAAGGTTGTATGTAATCTTTAAGGAGCCCTGGTGGTACCGTAAAGCACTCACCTACTAACCAAAAGGTCAGTGGTTCGAACTCACCAGCTGCTCCACAGGAGAAAGACATGGCAGTCTGCTTCTGTAAAGATTTACAACCTTGGAAACTCTGTCCTATAGCATCACTATGAGTTGGAATCAACTCAACAGCAGTGGATTTGGTTTGGTTTTTCGGTTTATATAATCTTCATGGAAGCAGGCTGCCACAGATTTCTCCCTCAGAGCAGCCAGTGAGTTGGAACTAGACTTTTTGTTAGCAGGTGAGTGTCTAACCACCGCACCACCAGGGCTCAGTATTATATACAGCCTTGGAAATCCTATGGGGCAGTTCCACTCTGTCCTAAAGGGTCGCTATCAGTCGGTTAGCAGCCGAGGGCTTAACCACCAAGCCACTAGGATTCCTTCTAGTCCCTCCCAATCACTGCCTCCAGACAACTTCCCAGCCTGACCCATCATGTCAGTTCCTAAAAATTCATTCAACAAACAAAAGCCCAGACTCCTTACTCTGACATTAAGGCTTAGCACCATCCAGTCCCACACATCCCCTCAACAGGCATCAAACTGGTCTGTCCATGGTTAGCCCTACCCAGCCTGCCCTTTGCTCAAGCACATGCTCTGCCTGGAACACCTTCCCCACTCTCCTTATTCATAGGTGCTAAGGAAACATTTATCCTCCCGAGGAATCAATTCAAGACCTACCCACTTGCAAGGCTCAGTTCAAATTTTAGATTACATACAAATTCTTTCCTGGCCACCACAGTCTGAAGCAGAGCTTCAAACCGGTTCGTTCCAGTTCAAACCCCTGCTGAGAATTTACATTTCCACCCAGGATATACTGACTCAGAATCTACATTTTAACAAGATCCCCAGGTTCATCCTTATGTATAACAAATTTCTGAGAACTACTGCCTTACTAGAGGTTCTCAGAGTTGGTCCCCAACCAGCAGTATTAGCATCACCAGGAAGCTTGTTAGAAATGCAAATTCTCAGCAGTGATTCAAACCAGAGTGAACGCATTCAAAGCCCTGGTCTGAAGATTATCACTCTATCCTCTGAGTTTCAGGTATTCCTTACACATTCAACAAGTTATATTTTGCACATACCGTGGGGCAGGTGGAACCCTGGTGGCACAGTGGTTAAGAGCTTGGCTGCTGTGATGGATTGAATTGTCTCCCCAAAAAATATCTGTCAACTTGGCTGGGTCATGATTCCCAGTATTGTATGACTGTGTACCATTTTATAATCTGATGTGATTTCCTTATGTGTTATAAACTTTATCACTATGATGTAATAAGATAGCTTAGCGGCCGTTATCTATCTACAAGGTCTACAAGATTAGATAGTGTCTTAAGCCAATCTCTTTTGAGATATAAGAGAAACGAACAGAGACACATGGGCACCTCATACCACCAAGAAAGCAGGCCAGGAGCACAGCACTTCCTTTGGACCTGAGGTTCCTGCGCTGAGATGCTCCCAGACCAAGGGAAGACTGATGCATCACAAGGTCCTTCCTCCAGAGCCGACAGAGAGACAAAGCCTTCTGCAGCTGATGCCCTGAATTTGGACTTGTAGCCTACTGGACTGTGAGAGAATAAATTTCTCTTTGTTAAAGCTATCCACTTGTGGTATTTCTGTTACAGCAGCACTAGATGACTAAGAAAGCCGCTAACCAAAATGTCAGCAGTTTGAATCCACTAGTTGCTCCTTGGAAATCCTATGGGGCAATTCTACTCTGTCCTATAGGGTTGCTATGAGTCAGAATCGACTCGATGGCAATGGGTTTGGTTTTAGTTCGGTAGGGCAGGTATCAAAGCTCAACCCAGATTAGACACAGCGTGGGGAGATTACAAAACATAAGTACAGAACAACAAGACAACGGCATGGGTACTGGAATATTTAAATGAAAATGTTTTATTATTGCTATCCAGCATTTATCAAGCTCCTACTAGGCTCTAGGCACCAGCCTAGGTACCTTCCGTTCGTATAAGTTCTCGTTTAGTCCTAATGGTCCATTTTATAAGAAAAAACAAAAAAATACTCTGAAAAGTTAAATTGGTTTTTCACGGCTATTTACATAACAACAGCACCTGGATTCAAACCCAGTTCAGTCTGGGCTCCTTCCACCACCTACGCAGCCTCCCAACTGTGAGAGGTATGCTGTGTTGTGAGAACACAACCAGCTAGGCTTAGAAAGATGGGAAAGCTTTAATGCTAGGCGTATTCAAGCCTTACCCAGAGGGGAAGGCATCCCAGGCAGAAGGAACAGCACAGGTAAAGGTGTGTTCAGAGAAAGGTGAATGGTTCAGAAAGACCAGAGCAGAGGTCTATGTTGAAAGGAGGTCAGGTTAGACAGAAGGGCCTTGGACTCAGTGCTGTAGGCACCTATTATGGAGGAGCTTCAGTGTTGATGCTGTGTGTCCCCATCAAGATAAGCTCCCTAAAAACAGGCAGAAGCCCCTGTCTATTCTCACACCAAGGATGCACTCAAAACAATTGGTGGAAAGGTAGTGGGTTTTTTGGGTCCTTTAGTTTAGTGTTCCTAGTAGGAGCCCCGCCTCCAATGGCTTCACCCAGTTTCCTGAATCCAGATCATCTGTGCCTCTGACCAGGCTCGGAGCCTCAACAGCTGGTGGGCATAGAAGCTCAGGCCAGGAACAAACCCTCCACAGCAGCCACAGAGCAGGTGAGGGGCCATCTTTCCTGTTTATCAAAACTCCTTGCCACTGCCAGGGTTCCTTTCTTCCCTGGGGCAATGCACACTGCAAGCTGTCTGAAGGGCATCATAATAGCAGCACTAAGACGTTCCGGGCACTATGTGTATTCTCCCACCTAATCCTCATAACTTAAGGAGCTAGGTTCTACTATACCCATTTGACTGAAGAGTAAATTGAGATTTAGAACATAAGAGGTAGAGTCTGGAATGCAGGTTTCAAATTCCAAAGCCATGGTACCCACCAGGCAAAGAGACTAAGGGGACCTGTGCATTCCCTCATGAAGGACCAAGGAAAGGGCTTGCTGAGATCTTGAGAAAAACATGTCTAGATCTAGCTTGCTACTCTCAAATTCCTCAGCAACCAATATGAAAATCATTTACCCAAGATGTGGCCAGAGAAGCCCATTCCCTCATGCTCAGAATCTGGGCTGAAGATGATCTGAGAGTATCTGAATTCTTCAGCCTCCTTTACTGAGGAACTTACCAAAACATCCTGCTTCTATTCTTCCAGCTCCTTCCCTACCACACTAACTTCCACTTTTCCAAATCTAAGCAACTACTCTGTGCCAGATACTGCTTTAAGGGCTTGGAATATGTAGATAGGTACCACAAAGGACAAGATCCCTGCACTCTTGAAGCTTAAGATCTGGCACAGGTGGCAAGTAAGAACAAGATTTCTGATAAAGGCTATGAATGAAAAAGAGTGGTGGGATGGAGGAGGGAGGTGGATTTAGAAAGCCCTTCCTGGGGAAGTTGCATTTGAATTCATACCCAAATAATAAGAAAGTAGTCATGCAAAGATCTGAGGAAGGGAAGACCATTTCAGAGTCTATGGTCCCAGGAAGGGCACTCTGAAACCAGAGGCAGAGCCCTAAAAGCTAGTGTGGGGAAGCTTTGAATATTCCTTGGCACTACATATACCTGCTCTGGGAACGCAGACAGTGAGACCACCGGGGCTAACACTTCCAGCCCTGCAAGGAAGATATTCCCTAGAAATGGGCCAGCTTCAGGAGGCCAATGACAACCCTAGTTTCAAAGCCCCAGCATCTATCTTATCCTTGGTGGGCTGCAAAGCACATTAGTGATAATCTAGTTTCAATTCCTCATTTACAGGTGAGTAAATAATGGTTCATGGAGCCCTGGTGACACAGTGGTTTAAAAGCTACAGCTGCTAACCAAAAGGCTGGCAGTTTGAATCCACCAGCTGCTCCTTGGAAACCCTATGGGGGAGTTCTACTCTGTCCCATAGGTCACTATGAGTCGAATCAACTCGATGGCAATGGGTTTAGTTTTTGGTTTTAGACAGAGGTTCAGTGAGATTAAAAGACTGAGATAAGTCTCCTGACCTTTGGATACACACATTATAACATAAGTACCTTACACTTTTCTGCTTTTAGTCCCCTAAATGCATTCATAATTTTCGGTACAGCCCTGGGGCTACAATGAGGTCTTCATTTAACAGATGGTGCCATCAGGGCTCAGATTGGCTAAGTGACTTCTCTAATGACTTGCCACTAACAACTGAATCAAAACCCAGTTCTTCCCCCAGCCCTATGTTCCTTCCCCTCAAGGATATGTAGCTGCCTAGCAAGTGGGCTATGAATGTAAGACATCCTTACTAACTACTTCATATTTTATGATACAAAGAACATACGAAAGAGTCAAAGATAAGAACGATTTACACAAACTCAAAGTCCCTCAGTTAGTTGCTGCGGGAAGAACATGTGACTCCAGGTGACCGGACGACCATGGCCTGAGACACTCAGCCCTGTGACTTCTGGATATGGAACTGAATGTGTTGGTGCTACATTGCAGGGGCTGTAAACTAGGAGGAATGTGTTCCTCTTGTGGGGCCAACCCAGACTGCCTCCATGGTGAACCCTTAGGTGAAAGCCACTTAAGTCTCTCAAGTCTCCTGCTTAGAAATAAGCTCCTATTGGTTCCCAAACCTGCCTACACATTAGAATCATCTGGGGTATCTTTAAAAAAAGATTTTCAAACTTACACAAGACCTGAAGAATTAGAAATCTCCAAAGGGAAGAAACTGGGGTTCTACATTCTTAAATTTAGTCAGCCTGGAAATCCCCTGGTTTTTCCTCATTGTTTAGTGCTATAATGTGATTTTTAAAAAAGATAGAAATGCCTGTTTCTATTACCTAATGGGAAAGTTAACTTACATTGTGTTCTTTACAGCCAGCTTCCAGAAGAAAATCTCAAATACCCAAAGCCCTTTGATAGTGAGGAAGGTCTTGGAGTTAATTTCCTGGTGACCTGGAGGTCTCCCTTTGGCTGAACATCAAACCCCATATGACCCTGGGAAAGCTTTCTCTGAGGCTCAGTCCCACAAACTGCTTTGTGGGGCAGCCCCTAACCTGCAAGGGTCAGGGGCATCTCAAGCGGAGAGAATTTCAGATGTGGACACTCCCCACTGCTTCCCCACCCAGGGGCCTGGCCAATGACAAGTTGCCTGTGGGCCTCTCTTCTGTCCTGAAAAGCCAGCTACTTGCTTGGAAAAGTAAAAAGAAGAGAAAGGTGGTGGTCCAGGGCCAGGTGACAGGCACCCTCGGTCGGGGTACAAAGAGTCAGAAGTTCTTACCTGGATCTGGAAGGGAGAGGAGCTGCTCCATTCGCACAGAAACTCTATCTGCTGATGAGCACTAGTCTTGGAACTCACTGGACTTTGAACAAAGATTGATTTAAAAGCTGATGTATTTAACAGGAACTTGTGGTCTGAGTTCAAGTGACCTCTGTCCTCCTTCCTGCCAGCTGGCTAGGCAAGCCTGTAAAACCTTCAGCAAACTCAGATGCTCAGGCCCACCTGCCTGACTGCCCGGGGATGCTGCTCCTGGCCTGCCCTTCCCAGAGACTAGGACAGAGACAAGAAGGGAGGATGGCCAGGGAGAAAGCACCTCTGCCTTCCTTGGCTCCCTCCCTTAGGCAAATGCCTAGATCACAGCCAACCAACACCTAAAAAATACCCAATCCCATTAGGAGTTTCCACTGTCCCCATGCAAAGGTCAGGGCTGAGCCAGGCTGCCATCGCCTGAGCATCCTCACACACGGAGGCCTTCCTGGGGAGCAGCAGCCTGTGCAGCTCCCACCCATGGCCCCAGTAGAAGGCCAGCAGGCCATTAAGCCCAAGTCAACGGGGCAAGATACCCACCCTGGAAGTTCTTACTTGGATACTCCCTGGGAGTTCAGCCATCAAAGCCCCTGTTCTTCTTTCCCAAGCTCCCTTCCTCTTATACCCTCTCTCCTAGGCCTTTTCTTTTTTTTTTTAAATCTCTCTCACCAGTCTCCAAGCTAATGACAATTGTATTCCTCTTCCTGTGTCTCAGGCAAGCTCAGCTGGGTAGATGGAAGGCATTTTCAAAAGCTTCTCAGCCCTGCTCATGCTCATGCTTCTCATGTCCTTATGCACAGCCTCAGGCCCCAGCCAGGATCAGCAGCTGATCCCTATCAGCAGCACCCACACAGGCAAATCTACCACCGGGTTTCTCACTGACCTGCATCCTCAGCTAACACTGGAAATCAGGGCAAGAGATTGCTCTGGGCAGTGACGCAAAGCAAATCATAGCTGAGGACGGGGTGGCCTCACCCTTCCTCCACCCACGCTGGAAAGGCCTCTTGCCTTCCCTGTGCCTTGGCTTTGCCCCCAACAAAGCCATGGCCTGAGCCAGTTGGTAAATGGCTGAAAATGACAAACACCTGAGTAGCTTCCTCATACCAGTTATTTTCCACCTGAAGCTGGGCCCTGTGGGCCTTCTGCATATCTTCCAAAGCAGCAGGGTACAATGGGAAAATCAGGATTTAGCACCAGAACACCTGGGTTCAAATTCTGGCTCTGCCAGTTCCCAGGTGTTTAATCTAGGGTAGTTTAATTTTAACTCGCTGAGTGTCACTTACTTTCACCATCTGTGAATAGTTGTTATTATATTGTTTTTAGAAATATATTCTTTATTTTGAGTCAAAATTTCTCTCACCTCTACCCATAACTCCTAAAGGTTCCTTCTTGAGCTCTATACCCTAAATCTATTCTTTATTCTACATAGCAGCCCTTCAGGTATTTGAAGGCAGCTATATCCCCCAGAGAAGCCTTGGTGGCACAGTGGTTAAGAGCTCAGCTGCTAACCAAAAGCTCAGCTGCAGTTTGAATTCACCAGCTGCTCCTTAAAACCCTATGTGGCAGTTCTACTCTGTCCCATAGGGTCACTATGAGTTGGAATCTACTCAACGGCAATGGGTTTGGTTTTTTTAATTTATATCCCCCATAAGTCTTCTCTTCTCTGGGATTCATTGAATGCCCCTTATTCCATAGGCCTATGGAATATTTCATATAGCATAAGCCTATACCATAACTTCAAGACTTCTTATCACCCTGAACTCCCAGCTGATTTGTCAGTGTCCCTCTTAAAATCTAGGGCCTAAAGAGGAAACTTTTTCAAGTGAGGGAATTGACCTTTATTGAGTGTTGGGAGTGGCTACATGTTGTCTAAAATTACCAGAATTCATCAAATTATACACCTAAAATAGATGAATTATATTGCATGTAAAAATATCTTTTTTTTTTTTTTTTTTTTTTTTAAGGAGCCTAAGTCAGTAAAATTGATTCTGGAAACATTTATCTAAAACAAACAAACAAAAAAATTTTTAAGGCAGTTCTCCCGTGAAGCAGTCACTCATCTCCCAATCTCCCTTCTATCCTAACAAATATCTAATAGTCAAAATCTTTCAGACTTATATATACGTGTATATATATATATACCCACAGGGGCAGGGGTAGGTATTTGTTTGGTTCACTATATCCCAAGTGCCTAGAATATAAGCCTTTTCAAAAATGTTGTCAAATGAATTAACTGAATAAGTAAATTAATAAAACTCCTTTTGCCAGCAGGGCTGGTTTTTCTCCTACCCTTTCACTGGGAATGTAACTTTTGAGGGTATCAGCTCTATGCACGGTCTCAGTTCCTAGCTTTTATCTCCTGTCCCAAAGTGACCAGGTGAAACACAAACTGTTTGGCTACTGGTTTTCCATTTTCTTTTCATTCTGGACCTTAGAGATTTATTTTTCCTTTCTTCCAAGTTCAACTACCTATTTGAAAAAATGCTTGATGTATGTTACCCAGTATTTCTGTGAACTTTATTATGAGGGTTTTCAGATTATTTAGTCTGTCATAGTTCCAGAAATAGTAGTTCTACCACTTAGTAGTTACTTTGCATCTCAAAGCTCCAGCTTTCTTATCTGTATAATAATCATAACACTAACAATGTCATAGGATTGGCTGGAGAACTAAGTAAGAAGACTTTTGTAAAGTACTCAGAACCTGGTAAATGCTTGGTACATGATGCTTCTCATTTTTGAAGGAATAAATCCTCTTAATTTACGGGCACACATTGTACAAACAGGCTGATGAAAATAAATGAGCTAGAAGTGCCCTATGAGCAACTTGGGAGGGAGTTTGGGGTGTTTGGAACAGTAATGGATGACACTCCTGCCTGCTCACAACACAGCGTTTTGTGCAACTAGTCAGAAACAGAAAATTAGAAATACTTCACAAGGCTTCTCAATCTTTTTCCCATCATGCCATACATAGAAAATGATAATATTTGTATAGCACACTAGAGTAAACAGATGAGGTTGTTCAAGACTGGAAAGACTTGCCGAGACCAGCTGCCCTGAGTTCTGCCCAGACTCTCCAAAGGTTGAAGGGATCAATATTTTGGCATACTTGTAGAAAACTATTTAAAAAATCACTGAAAGCAATTAAAGAAAATTCCAGTAAACAAAGATTACACCATATTCATGGATTGGAAGACTCAGTACTGTAAAGATGTCAATTCTCTCCAGATTGATTTACAGATTAATGTAATTCCAGTCAAACTTCCCACAAGCTTTGTTTGTTTGTTGATGGAGCTGGATAAGCTAGTTCTGAAAAAAAATAAATAAATAAGGAAGGAGTTCCTCTAGTAGATATCAAGATGGTAGAGTGACAATAACCACTTTAATATAGTACTAGCACAAGATAGACAAATGGACCAGTGGCATAGCTTAGAAAGCCCAGAAATAGACCCATACTTATATGATTTATGTCGATTTACGACAAAGAACAGAGGGAAGGAGCAGCCTTTTTCAGGCATTTGACAAAGTCCAACACCCATTCATGATAAAAAGTCTCAGCAAAATAGGAAAAAAAGGGAAATTCCTTAACATAATAAAGGGCATTTATACAAAGCCAACAGTCAACATCATCCTAAATGGAGAGAGTCTGAAAGCATTCTCCTTGAGTACAAGAACCAGACAAGAATGCCCTTTATCACCACTCTTATTCAACATTGTGCTGAAGGTCCTAGCCACAGTAATTAGGTTACAAAGGAAATAAAGGGCATCCAAACTGGTAAGGAAGAAGTCAAAGTATCCCTATTTGCAGATGATATGACCTTATACACAGAAAACACCAAAGAATCCACAAGAAAACTACTGGAACTAATAGAAGATTTCAGCAAAGTTTTAGGATATAAGATAAACTTACAAAAATCAGTTGGATTCCGCCACACCAACAAAGAGAACTTCAAAGAGGAAATCACCAAATCAATACCATCTACAATAGCTCCCAAGAAGACAAAATACTTAGGAATAAATCTAACTAGAGATGTAAAAGAACTATACAAAGAAAACTACAAGACACTACTGCAAGAAGCCAAAAGAGACCTACATAAGTGGAAAAACATACCTTGACCACAGATAGACTCAAACAATGTGAAAATGTTAATTCTACCCAAAGCAATCTACAGATACAATGCCATCCTGATCCAAATTCCAAAGGCATTTTTTAATGAGATGGAGAAACAAATCACCAACTTCATGTGGAAAGGGAAGAGGCCCCGGATAAGTAAAGCATTACTCAAGAAGAAGAACAAAGTGGGAGGCCTCACACTACCTGACTTTAGAAGCTATTATACCGCCATGGTAGTCAAAACAGCCTGGTACTGGTACAACAACAGATACAAAGACCAATGGAACAGAATTGAGAATCCAGACGTAAATGCATCCACCTATGAGCAGCTGGTATTTGACAAAGGCCCAAAGTCCATTAAATGGGGAAAAGACAGTCTCTTTAACAAATGGTGCTGGCATAATTGGATATCCATCTGCAAAAAACTGAAACAAGACCCATACTTCACACCATGCACAAAAACTGGAAGAAAAAATAGGGATAACGCTAGGAGTCCCAATACATGGCATAAACAGACTACAAACCATAACTAACAATGCACAAACACCAGAAGAGAAATTAGATAACTGGGAGTTCCTAAAAATCAAACACTTATGCTTATCAAAAGACTTCACCAAAAGAATCAAAAGACAACCTACAGACTGGGAGAAAAATTTTGGCTACCATCAGGGTCTAATCTCTAAAATCTACAAGATACTGCAAAACTTCAACCACGTAAGACAAATAACCTAATTTACAAATGGGCAAAGGATATGAACAGGTACTTCACCAAAGAAGACATTCAGGTGGCTAACAGACATACGAAGAAATGCTCACGATCATTAGCCATTAGAGAAATGCAAAGCAAAACTACAGTGAGATACCATCTCACCCCCACAAGGCTAGCCTTAATCCAAAAAACACAAAAAAATAAATGTTGGAGAGGTTGTGGAGAGACTGGAACACTTATACACTACTGGTAGGAATGTAAAATGGTACAACCACTTTGGAAATCGATTTGGCGCTTCCTTAAAAAGCTAGAAATAGAAGTACAATAGGATCCAGCAATCCCCCTCCTTGAAATATATTCTAGAGAAATAACAGCTGTCACACAAATAGATATATGCACATCCATGTTCTTTGCAGCACTGTTCACAATAGTAAAAAGATGGAAACAACCTAGGTGCCTATCAACAGATGAATAGTTAAACAAATTATGGTATATTCACACAATGAAATACTAAGCAAAGATAAAGAACCATGATGAACCCGTGAAATATCTCATAACATGAATGAATCTGGAAGTCATTATGCTGAGTGAAATTAGTTGCAAAAGGACATATATTGTATGAGACCACTATTATAGGAACTCAAGAAAAGGTTTAAACACAGAAGAAAACATTCTTTGATGGTTATGAGGGTGGGGAGGGAGGGAGCCAGTTATTCACTAACTAGATAGTAGAAAAGAATTATCTTAGGTGAAGGGAAGGACAGCACACACTACAAGGGAAGTCAGCACAGCTGAACTAAACAAAAGCTAAGAAGTCTCCTGAATACAACCAAACACTTCGAGGGACAGAGTAGCAGGGGTAGGGGTCTGGGGACCACGGTTTCAGGGGACATCTAGGCCAATTGGCATAACAAAGTTTATTAAGAAAATGTTCTGCATCCCACTTTGGTGAGTGGCATCTGGGGTTTTAAAAGCTAGCGAGCAGCCATCTAAGATGCATCAACTGGTCCCAACCCACCTGGAGCAAAGAAGAATGAAGAACACAAAAGACAAAAGGAAAATATTAGCCCAAGAGACAAAAGGGGCCACATAAACCAGAGACTCCATCAGCTTGAGACCAGAAGAACTAGATGGTGCTTGGCTGTCACCAATGACCACCCTGACAGGGAACACAACAGAGAGTCTCTGACTGTGCAGGAGAAAAGTAGGGTGCAGAACTCAAATTCTGGTTAAAAAAAGACCAGACTTAATGGTCTGACTGAGACTGGAGGAACCCCAGAAGACACGGCCCCTGGACTCTCTGTTAATCCAGAACTAAAACTATTCCCGAAGCCAACTCTTCAGACAAAGAATAGACTGGACTATAAGACATAAAATGATACTCATGAAGAGTGTGCTTCTTAGTTCAAGTAGATACACAAGACTAAACGGGCAGCTGGACATGGGAAATCCAGAGTGGAAAGGAGGAATGTGTGGTCACGTTATAGGAATAGCAACCAGGGTCATATAACAATGTATGTATAAATGTTTGTATGAGAAACTAACCTGAGCTGTAAGCTTTCACCTAACGTACAATTGAAAAAAATAAAATATTTCTACAACTTGTAGGAGATAAGTAAAAAAAAAAGAATGGCCGTTTTCAATAAATGGTTCAGGGGTTGTGTCTGGCTTATTTTATTCAACATGATGTTTATGAGATTCATCCATGTTGCTGTATGTAGTTGGAGTTCATTTGTTTTCATTCTATGATTCCATTTACATAATGTCCAAATATCAGAACTTTTGGTGTGCTGTTTAGGCAGTCACTCACTACAGTGACTTTTGGGATGGTGGCAAGATTCTAGTTCTTGAGCTGAGTGGTGGCTGCACAGGTGGTTATGATAAATTATTGAGCTATGCATTTTCATTCATGTACTTTTCTGTATATAATATCTGACAATTAATTAGGTTAAGAAATTTAAAAACTTAGAAATTATGATATGTGTCAAGCATACTGAAGTAAACAGAAGTTCTTCAAGGCTGGAAGTGACCTACCTGAGGGTTTCAGCTGCCCTCTGCCCTGCCCAGTCTATTCAAAAGCCAAAGGGATCATTATCTTAGTATTCCCATAACCCATCTGGCACACCTGGGCACCACTGGGCACCCTGGTCAGGAAGCTTTGATCTTACCACCTCAATTTTTGGACTCTAAAAAAGGACCCAGAGAGGTGAATTGACTTAGGTAAGGTCATCCAAAGTTCATAGCAGGGACAGGGTTAAGACCCTGCCTGAGCTTTTGCTTCCAAGGTCAATACCCTTTCTACTATACCACTCTGCCTGGCTCTGTGGAGACCATCTGGATGTTTTTATGTATAAGATTCTAGGCTTCACCCTTTGTATTTAGGATCCATCTCTGATACTCCTGAATCTGTATCCCAGTTTCAGATCTGATTGCCCCAGTATTCCCCTGTCTTTTTGGTAGCTCATTAACTTACTTACAGCCTGGCATTTTTAGCTCCAGTGGTTTCCTGTCCTGTCCTGAGTCAGTGTTTATGGAGTCCCCCCTTTCTAGCCCACCCATGCTACTCTGGCCTCATCCACCATCTGAAGAAGCAGCCTGTGTAGTCTGCATACCTTTGGAGGAATTCTTAGGCCAGAGTCCAGATGCAGGACTGAGATAAATGTTTACAGCAGTGCATGATAATGGGTGGGAAGAAAGGCAGCCAGTCTGCTTTGCAGCATCACGCATTGTGGCCCCACAAGATTGCTGATCTGAACTTTCTAGTGTTTTAAGCAACCTGGTGTCAGGTCAGGGAAGGCCGAAGACCCTGGAGAGTTGTGAATTATTAACACTCACAGCTGGCTGCAAAGGGTATTTTAGCAGTCATTCCTTTTCCCAGCTGAGGGATCAGAATGCACAATCCTTTTCCACCAAAAGAAAAATTGAGGCCCAGAGCAAGAACATGCCCTGTTCTGGGTTCCTGCATGTACGCAGGTCTGGGAACTCTTATAGTGTGGATTAATAGGGTCTCTGTTTGCCCTTCTCTGAGGGACACAGAAACTGCGGATCAGAGGTCCTTGGGAAGTTTGGATCTTGTCTTAAAAGAGTCAGCCTCTCAAGGGCTCCCAACAGACAAGCTTGGGAGCAGGAGAACAGCAAGAAGAGTGGCAAGGATCTTGGGGCCACAGCCTCAGCCTGACTGTATCCTCCACGCCCCAGAGAAACTGGGACTGACCACCCTACCCAGAAGTAAAGGGCCTATGAGAAAGAATCAGGAACCAGGAGCAGACAAGTTGGCTCAAGTCAGTGGCACAATTTGAGGGATGAAGAGATACCCCTGCCTCAAGCATTTCCTCCATCAGAATGGTTCCCATGCCCCCTGACATGCTGGCCTGGAGAGCAGACTAATCTGTGTCCACCCCATTTTCCCTCATTGCTTTAGAATTCTAACGTGCCCAAAAGAAAAGTAATGCTTGCTTTCCTTATCCACTGAAGGTGTGTTCTCTTCTCAGAAGCCCAGGTCAGGATGGGGATAGTCCAACCTGATTTGCCTGCGGGTAGAGTACAGCCTCTGGGCCCCCACCAGTTATGGCACATGCATGCCTGCAACTCATTTCAGCACCTTGGTATCAGGTCAGGGGAGGCCCGAGGACCCTGTAGAGCTGTGTTCCACCGTATTTCCAGAACACTAGATTTTCCTTACCCCTGGATCAGATTGGAAAGACCGTAAAGGACAAAATGTTAAATCCCTGGTTTAAATATAATGCACCACAAAGGCAATGGGATTCCTTGTGCCAGTGGAAAGGCTAAGGAAGCAGGGGACATCACAAAGTAGAGGAGACCGGATTCCTCAACTCCTTTGGCCAAAGAGAGCTTGGCAGGAGCCTTACGGAGATTCATGTGGTATAGCTTGACGGGGTGGCTCTCAGGAGTCGATGTGCAGAGGAGGATGGGGGTCTGGAGCTGCTCTTGTTACTTTGGTGTCCTGGAAGCAGTGCAGCCCTGAGCTGGGGAGAGGCGCATTCTCTGAATTTGCTCACATAGCGCAGTGTGGCTTTGTGGTAGTGGGGGGGAGTGCACTCGCCCACAGGACAGACAGAGCTGTGGCTATTCAGCCATTTCCGCCACCAGGCTGTTGTGTCCGGGGAAACTCAGGTCATCTCAGTAGAAATCAGTGCACAGAGCAGGTGGCAGCGTGTAGCCGTCAGTGGGAGGTCTGGCTGCAAAGGAACCTGGTGTCCTCTATAGTCAGGGAGGGACAAAACAAACTCTGCAGGACACCACAGTGGCTTGGGCAGGCAGAGTTTCTCTGCTTTCTGTTTAAAAAGTCATGACAGAATGTGAGGCCAATATTTCCAGGGAGCCGTTCACTTCAGACTGGAAATTACAAAGGAGGCATTCTGAATGCCTGCCCTGTCGGTCTTGCTACCCTGCAGCTGCCACCTGTCTCCACAACAAAACAGCCCTGACTCCCTCCTCATATTGTATTACCAAGGACTCTTGGGGAAAAGGCCAGTAGGGGCTGAGTGTGTGTTTGGGGGGGGGGGGTGTGGAGGGGGTTGCCGAAATGCCCTCACCCCACATGGCTTTGGTATAGGTGCCATCTGGCCCTGAGGCTTGGTTTCCTTCCAGAGAACTGTTAGCCCCACCAGGGTGTCAGTTCACCCTTCTCAGGGGAGATACCGGGCCCTGGAACCAGGAGCGGCTGAGGCCAAGGCAGTGAAGGGTAGTTGACCCCTCTTCTGCACCAGCCTCTGATATGCTTCCTCAGAGCCACCCGGGCTACCAACCGTCACACTGGTCATAAGCAAGTATAAGCACAGAATCAGACCTAGGATCAGAGGTCCTCTCTCCCACCAACACCCCACATGCTCTCACACACACTGAGAGCCATGTGTGGGTACAGCCAGGGAAGCTATGAGGGGAAATGTGACTGAATAACAATATTTACTCTCTACATGCAGATGTGGCTCCTGGCATCTTCATTGCCTGAAAGTTTAATGCGGTCAAATGAAATGTGGAAACGAGCCACAAAAGCTAAAGTGATCTTTGGCTGCAGCAAACACACAATGCTCTGACTAGCCTGAGGCAGGTCTGAGCCCCACACTTTTTAAGGGAGCTTGACAAACTGGACTCTATTCAGAGTAGAGTGACAAGGAGAAGAAAATATTGAAACCATTATAAAAGGAATAGTTGAAGGAACTGGGATTATTTAGCCAAGAAAGAAGAAACATTAAGGAGACTGATACCTTTCCTCAGAGATCTGATAGACTCTCATATAGAAAAAGAAAACTAGCTAATGATCATAGCCAACGTTTATTGAGTACTTGCTATATGCTAAGCACCATAATAAATGTTTTTCATATACTTTCCCATTTAGTTTAAACATCAATCCTACAATGTAGGTGTTTTTATTATGCTCATTTACAGGCAAGGAAAATTCAGAAAAGTTGAGTGACTTGCCCAAGGTCACACAGTAAGTGGTAGAGCCAGGATATGAACCCAGGTGGCCTAACTCCGGTACTCATGATTTAACCACCATCTGTATACCTGTTCTGAGTGGAACCTCAGCAAAATTAGGAGCAATGGTTAGAAGCAGAGGCAGATCAGAAAGCAATATGAGGGAAAAACTTTGAACTGGAGCTGTTCAACAAAGAATATTGGGTGGGTACTTTGGGTGGTAGTGGTCTACCACCACTAGAGGTGTTCAAGCAGAGGATGCAAGAAGTATTACACAAAACAGTTTGCAAGGGGTAAAACAGTATCAGCAGCACCAGGGAACTTGTTACGAATGCAAGTTCTCAGACCCCACCCCAGATCTACTGAATCAGAAACTCTGGGGGTGGGCCCAGCAATCTGTGCTTTAACAAGACCTCCAGGTGATTCCGATGCATGCTCAGGTTTGAGAATTACTGGCATAGACGTTTCTGCACACTGCCAGGGATGGACTAGATGACTGCTGCAGTCTCTTCCATTTCTGAACCTCCCCAATTCTACAGAATTAAGATAAAAATATTTAATATCCAACTTTTTTTTTATGTTGAGCACTTGAAAATAGCATATCAGTTGCCAAATTGTATGGTTGGAGTCAAGTACCTTAGACATTCAAAGGCAGAGAAAATAAATATTTGGGAGGCTGTGGGCAAGGGGCTCCCACTCCGACTCTCACCAGGAAGCGTTTTATCCAAACTCAGTTGCTTCACTGGTTTCCAAACACATCCTGTAGTCCCTACCCCTCGTTCATTCGTATTGTTCTCTACCTGAAAAACATTTACCCTGCCTTTGGAAATCCTACCCGCCTTTAAAAGCTCAGTTCAAATGTCACTTTGTCCTGGCAAAGTGACTAACAGTGTCTGGCCCACAGAACAATCTCCCTTTCTTCCTCCCTCCTTCTTGCCTTCCTGAGGTACTTACAGCACCTGGCACATTGGGCCTTGCATCACGAGGATGTGGGCCTCTCTCAACAGAACGCGCTCTCCTTGAGAGTAGGACTGTGCTCAGTCATCATGATACCCAGCACCCAACAGTCAAGTGATGAGTGATTACAGGCAGCATTTTATCTACGAAGTTGTTTGCAGGAAGGACCAACACTGCATGACTGGTGAGAAGGAAGCCCTCTGTGATCCAATGTCAAGCCCTGAGGTCTTTGCACAGCACTGAGGTTTTTGCAATAAACAGTACGAACATGTGTGTCTGCTAGTGCTCAAATGGCCACACCCTCATGCATCCACAGCCCTTGTTATCTCTAACTCTTCTTCATGTTAATCCTTTTCATAATAATCATTGTTTTACAGCCCCTGGATGATGACTAACACTGAATGCCCTTGTAGCCAACCTTCCAGTTATCCCACAGGCACATGTATGAAAAGTCTCTATTTTAGGGAACGGAGAAGTCAGAAACTTGACCACTATTGTAGGGAAAGCAAGTAGGGATACTAGGATATGAGACACCAGGCCCAGTTTAGCAGTTTACGTCTGTGGGATCAGGTGTCATATGGGCTGTTGTGGACTGGTCTTGTGACCAGGATGGTGGTAGAGACATGCAGATGAGGTGAGATAACTCCTTCCCCAACATGGGTGACTCTAGTCTTGAAAATTTCCCCCCCAACTCCACTTCTTATGACACCCCTATTGGGCTCCTGGGTAGCCTGGCTCTGGATGGCAAGGATAACGGGTGTTTGCTCCAAAACCATGGGGCTTCATGTTGTGCTGGGTCCCTTCGGCACAGGGCCCAGCCCAGTCTTGCAGAGCTTAGAACCCAAAGCTTCTAATTCTCTTTCCACCAAAGTGGAAAACCCTGAAATTTAGGAATAACCATTGCAATCTTCCCAGCCATCAATGGCCAAGAAGGTACAGGAGAACATAATGGAGATGAGTGAGGGGGTCCTGGGTGGGGAAATAAGGTCAGTCATCCACCCTCTCACTGCATGCCAAGGCCCACTTTGGCGGCCTCCACTCCTCCCTTGCTCTCCCAGCCTCCCTTGACAGGCCCCTGCCCCTCTTCCCTTTTCAACCTTGAACAGCTCTGCTCTCTGCCCTGCTCCTCAACAAAACCTGCTCTCACAGAAGGACCTGGCACGTTTTCTTTAGAGTTGAGGGCACAGTATCTTCCAGGATCATTTCTGTTATCAGTGTTAGCTTTATTATCAATTATCAAGGGAAAACTTTTGTCCCCTCAGAGTGAACAATTTCAAGGGGTGGTTGTCCTCGGCCCTCTCAGCAGCTTAGTCTATTTCTTGCACAAAAAGGGAAGAGGAAAAAGAGAAAGCAATGGAGGAGGATGTGGAGGAGAGGAGAAAAAAATCCACAGTGGGGGTGGAGGAGAGAGTGGGAGTGGTGGAACCAGGAAGACCCCTGACTGCTAAAAACCCATTCTGTGGTTTTGAAAGACCATCTATATTAGTAGTGAAGGTATGAGCAATGACGGAAATGGGGAGATGAGGTTTTACAAGACCAAATAACAATCTGAGGGCTGAGAACTCATTCAAAGAGCTTGTATCAGAGCCCCCAGCCTGAGAGCAGAAAAGAAGAACTTCTGTGCTGAGGTAAAGAGGCCTGCTAAGGGCTGGGGACCTGGGGTCCAGGAGGAGGAATGAGACCATTGACAGGACTGCCAGGCAAGAACAGGCTTCCAGTGAGGTTCCTGAGAAACCTGTTTCTTGAAGAGAAATGTCCATTGCCCTCAGGAGCCTGGGGTGGGAGGGGGCAGGAGTACTACTTGTGCCCGCTGGGCTGGCATGCTCACTCTTCTCCAGCAGCATTCAGGGACACTGGGCCTATCCTCACTTTCCTCAAATGGGAGAGAGCCACACTGTGTCCATGGGTTGCTACAAGCTGGAATCCACTTGATGGCAATGGGTTTTGGTTTTCATGGTGTCCCTGGGAGGGAGATCCAGGTGAACTCCCTGAAGTGTCTTCTCCTGACCGAACTGCAATCCCTTAAATCAAAAAACACCCATTGCTGTCGAGTTGATTCTGACTCATAGCAACCTTGCAGGACAGACTAGAACTGCCCTGTAGGGTTTCCAAGGAGCAGCTGATGGATTCAAACTGCCAACCTTTTGGTTAGCAGCCAAACACTTAAGCACTGTGCCATCAGGGCTCCTGCAATCTCTTATGCTACTCGAAATCCTCCAGGATATCTTCTTTTGTTCGGTCTCATGGGGCATGAATGACAATGGGTAAGGGTTTTTTATAAATAAAAAGGAGACAGAGAGTTCTTGGGGAAAAGTTAGCAAGGTTTGGATCACATCCACAGCTGCAGCCTTCTTGGCCTGGCCTGGCTAGGAGCTGTGAGGCATCTCTGAGGGAACTTCAGGTCTCTGAGGATGTGCTCCAATGGTGACGCAAAAAACAGAGACTTCTGGCCACTGGCACGTTTATGGTAGAGTAAACCTGGGAATTCCAGGGTAAAATTAATGGTTTAGAGATAATTTTTCCCAAGTTCCAAAGTTGTTGTGCACTTTTACTTGGAGACTTTTGGCTTAGGAATCAGGAGACTTTTGGACGCCTCAGTCTCCCCAGTTGCAAAAGGAGCCTGATCTTCAGGGGTTCTTAACCGGGGATGCATGGACCTCCACGAGATTCATTCATTGGATTCATTAATCTGGGGGAAAAATTACATCTTTAATTTTCATCAATCTGTAATTGAAATTTAGCATTTGTTTCAATTGTGAATATAGACCACAAACCACAATAGAATTTGCCATTAACTGAAATCACAAATATTTTCAAATCACATTACAGTTATTACAGATTTCTCAAAATGTCGTTTATGCTCATCACTACTACAAAATTACAACAGCCCTTAGGCTGGATGCTAAAGAAGCATATGTATTACTCTATCACACATTCTTCTAATACCTTGACAACTGTTTTAATGTAATTTTTCTTTGTTATCCTATGTATTTTATTTTATTAATTTTTAAATATTATTCTGAGAAGGGGATCCACATGCTTCACCACATGACAAAAGGGGTCCATGACCCATGAAAGGTTAAGAAGCCCTGCTACAGTGGGTTGAGAGGGGTCCCACTGGGGAGCCTGGGAACAGCAGACAAGTATTCCAAGGGGCTCCTGGCCTAACTTCTGTTTACCTACAAGTCTGGTTCTATTTTAGGGAAGTTCAGGTTATGGAAAATGAAAGGAAATAGCCACCTTCACAGTTACAAATGGGATCCTACCTCAGGGCCTGGGGCATCTTTTTCAGTTTTGTGGGAGATAGGCGTACAGAGAGGTATGGGAAGAGCTGAGAGCTAATCTTTCAGCTCCTCTGAGAGGTTAGATATGGGCTTTGGTGGCAGAGAGAATGGAGCCTTCTTCTTACAATTTTGTCCTCACCAGTAATAGTCCCATACTCCTCACAAAACCTTGGGCAAAGCTTTAACCCCCACAACAGTCCATGAGGGAATTTTAAACAGAAGAAAGGTGAGGATGAGCAAGGTAAAGTAATGGGCCCGCATCACGCACAGTAGTAATTGTCGAAGCTTGGATTTTAATTTAAACCAGGAGTCCACAAGACTCCAGGACCACCTCACCACACCACCTCCTCCTTAGAGGGGGAGCGCTAACTGGTCTGCTGAGATCTCCTGCCAAACTGCCTCCCAGCCCTGAGAGTCCCTAGGCCTAGGCAGCCAGCGCACTTCAAGGAAGACTCAAAGATGACGATGCCAGCCAATCTGCACCCTTATCCCACCTAATGCCCGCTTCGGGGCTCGCCACGTTTACTGGAAGGGGAGACCTGCCCCAGGCACATGATGCGCCCAGAAAGTTAACAAAATACCCTCCCCCAGCTATTGAGGGCCAGTTGCTGCTGTGGTACAGG
Source organism: Dugong dugon (assembly GCA_030035585.1). Taxonomy (NCBI): domain Eukaryota; kingdom Metazoa; phylum Chordata; class Mammalia; order Sirenia; family Dugongidae; genus Dugong; species Dugong dugon. The sequence continues at coordinate 164,236,708 of CM057462.1, forward strand.
CTGCGTTCCCGGGACCCACCAGACCCAATCTCGCTCCCCCTTCACCTCCACTGAATTTAGATTTTCCCCGACTCCCCCCTATCCCCGCTCCCTACCCCCCACTCCTAGGCGGCTCAACGGCCCAAGGCTGGGTTGAGGAACTGCGGGGAGGGGGTGGAGGGCTTCAGCTGGAAGGCAACACCCTCTAGCGGTCAGAGTACAGAAGCAGCGGGGGCTACTCCGCCCAGCCCCGCCTGCGCTCACACCAGGGTGCTCTCTCCGCAGGGACACCAAGGTCAGCCTTCCAAGAGCATCTCACCCAATAGCCCCCGATCCCCCTCTCCCCTCTACCCCTGCTGAACGGCCCACAACAGACTTACACGCTCTGCTCCAACTCAGCCCTAGGCACCGCGAAGCCAGGCCACTTCTCGGAGTGACGGGCTGCAAGAGCGCCTCTGAGCCTATCTGCCGCTGTCTTCTTGGAAACTGTCCCTACCCCGCCCCCTTCCATCCTGCTGCACTAGTCCCTCAGGAAACACGGCTAGAGAAGGGATCTGACCTTTCTCAACATCTCAAAGCTAGCTAATGGCAAAGCCAGGACTGGAAGCCAAATCTCCCCTGCCCACTCCCCGCCTTACTTCACCCACTAAATCTGTCAGGCACCAGCTCTCCAAAGTTGGCCTAACTCCACTGCTAGCTTGCAGCCTGCTCCAAATCCCTCATTCAGAATTTCTCTTTACCTATTCCTTGATATACCTGATGACCTTATTATTGTTCTTATCACAGTCCTTGTGCTGCAGCTGCTTGTGCATGGATAGAAGGCATGACAAACTCACAGCTGAGAGGGACAAAGAACTCCAAATGTTAGACCAATATAACTTGGGTTAGAATCCTAGATCCCCCACTTACAAGCTGTGGTCTTAAGCAAGTCACAATGCCCCTCCAAGCCTTCATATGCTTAGTATGAATGATACATTTAAAAAATAGTAATAGGTCTGTGTTTCATGGGAACTAGAGACTGCATTTAAAAGGAGCAGGGGTGGTGCAGCAGACAGCAGTTGTTAAGGGTTGGCTGCTGAGAAGTCAGCAGTTTGAACCCACCAGCCTCTCAGAGGGAGAAAGAACTGATGATCTGCTTCAGTAAAGATTATTACAGCCTTGGAAACCCTATGGGGCAGTTCTGTAGGGTCACTATGGATGGGAATCAACTTGACGGCAACATGTTTAGAGACTGCATTTAACCACTAAGATGGTTAGCGTCTGCTGTTTTAGTCATCCTCTGTGTCCTATCGTGCCTAACACATCACAGTCGCTCAGAGTTTGTCGAATGCGCCCATTTATTAAGGGCTGAGCAGAGTGCCTGGCCCAGAAGCCTATGAAATTTGCCTGTCACACAATTAGCAAGTTTTAGAACCAAGATTTGAACACACACAGTCTGGGTCCAGAATCTATGCTTTTAACCACAATTCTGGACTGAATAGGAAGCCTGGGTGGCACAAGTGGTTTGCAATCGGCTGCTAACCTAAAGGTTGGTGATTCAGCCAAGAAAACCCTATGGAGCAGTTCTACTCTGTAACACATGAGGTTGCCACTGAGTCACTAACATCAACAACTGGACTGAATGAATGATTGCATCCTTTAGTTTACTCTTCAAATCAAATGATGCTTTTTAGCTAGATGCAAAGCATGTCTCTAAACCTTCAATGTTTGTTTCAAGAGTCAGCAGGACCGTCTGGTGGAGACATGATGCAGCATGAAGGTGTGCCACACAGGAGAGGTAGCTTGAGGTGGAGGCTAGGGAAGCCGTATCACTGGGGGCCATATCTCCGGCTGCTGCTGGGATTTCTTATCAGGATTGTGACAAATTTATAGATAAATTTAGGGAAAATAAACAATTGTCTCTATTTAGATTTTCTTTCATGTTCCTTAAGAGTACTTTATTGTTTTTATCCTAAGATTCTAATAGAAACCTGGTTACATTTTTCTGGGCATTTTGTTGCTCTTATGAATGGGATTTTTTCATCTATCATATTTTTTGACTATTAATTTTATCTAGGAAAGTCAATAATTATATGTTTATAAGTGAACACTTTGCTGAATTTTATTTTGTTACACGTTAATTTATTATTTTATGCCACTTTTAATTATAATAATATTCCATACTATGGATATGCCATAACTTATTCAATCATTCTCTTGCCAGAGTCTTCACCTGTCTCTAATTTTTTGGTATTATATACTATAGTGAAGTGAAAAACGTACATATATCCTAGCATATTCATGTATATATAATGATAATTTTTTCTAAATATTTCCAATATTTATACCCCTTACTTCATTTTCTTGCCTAATTGTAAGGACTAACACTTCCAGAACAATGTAAAATAATAGAGATAATAGTAAACATCTTTGTCTTGCTTTCCATTTAAGAGAAATCTCCTCTATTTCACCATTAAATATGATGCTGGAATTTTATTTGAGATATTTTTCTATTTTATTGAAGAGTATTTATCCATTACAATTTTATGTAGGACCTTATTGGGAATGAATGTTGATTTTGATCAGAAGATACCTGAACTAGTGCTATCTGGTAAGACAGTACAATTTTCTTAATTTAGTCCATGCTTATTAGACCATTTTTGGTTCTCTCTCTGAGTCAATTTTGGTTATTTGTACTTCCACAGAAAATCGTTTATTTCAACCAGATTTTCTAATGTTTTAGCGTAGAGTAATAAAAATATATACTTTATATAAAAAATTTTTTTTTAAAAACCCCACTGCCATCGAGTTGATTCTTCATAATTTTTAGTCCCATTATTTTGCTTTGTTTTTCCTAATTTTCATGTTCTTCCTTTTGCCTTTTGTCAACTAGATATTTTATTATGGGTTTTTTCCTCCTAAAGGGCCATGAACTGAATGAAATTAAAAGGATGCTTAAGAGTTTGTGAGAAAGAGAACAACAGGAAGACATCTCAACTGTTCTCCATTCTCCAGATCATATTCAATGGCTGGGGTTTACTGATAGCTGTTCTTATCTTTATTAGCTCCTTTCTTTGGGTTTATGTTATTATTCTTTTATTATCATCTTAAGATGGACACTTAGCTTATTAATTTTCTGACTTTTTTCATTTCTAATATAAACATTTAAGGCAATACATTTCCTTCTAACTCTACTTTTTCTGAATCTCACAAGTGTTAATATATTTTCATTATTATTTATTTCTAACTATTTTTTTAATTCCAATTACGGTTTTTTCTATGACAAAAAAGGTTATTTCCAAATGAATAGGGATTTTTTAAAAAATGAAACTTTTAATGTTTTTAACATCCATGTTAATTGCATTATGATACTGATTCTTTGAAATTTTTTGAGGCTGGCGTTATTGACTAGTACATGATCAATTTTGTAGTGTTCCATGTGCATTTGAAATGAATATGTGTTCTCTAAAAGTTAGGTAGAGAGATCTCCATATGTCTATTAGATTGACTTATTGTTATTTAAATTTTCCATATCGTTTATTTTTTTGTCTGCTTGACTTACCAATAATTAAGAAAAAGATGTTGAAATCTGGCTATTATTGTGGATGTTCCTGTAGTTCTTCCAAATTATGGTTTATATAGTTTGAGGCTATTAAGTGCATACAAGATTATAATTATTGTATTTAGTCCTAGTGAATTAAATCTTTTATTACCATTAAGTGATCCTTTCTATTTCTGAAGTTTTTTTTTTTTTTTTGCCTAATGTTAATATAGGTATGATCGCTTTCTTTTGCTTAGTGTTTAACTCACAATATTTTCCAGCCTTTTATTTTCCACCTTTCCATGGCTTTATGGTTTAGGTGTTTCTCTAGTATACAGTATGTTGCTGGGTTTTCATTAAATTAGACAATCTGTCTTTTAACTGGTTAGCCTATTTATATTTATATGATTGTTGATATATTTAAGTAAGAATTATTGTTTCCTTTTCCTTCTGAATGAGTACTTCCATTCCACCTCTCACATGGAATTCTATCTTAATGTATATATTTAATGCTTGAAGGTGTATTTGACAATCCCATCATACATTTCTGCAATAAAAATGTGTAAGTAAATTCAAATTAGATGTTTTAAATTTCCTGTGATTATAAATGTAATTTTTTTTAAGCTTCCTCTTATTAATGTATGACTGAACAAACCAATAAATTTTGGTAAACATAATACTTCAACATTTTATACAATCTTAATGTGATGAATTGGCTTTTTGAGAAGACTTAGTTGATTTATCTATGGATGAATATTACTTTTGGCTGAAATGAGAAAAGGTTCTATATCAATTATATTTTTACTTTTCTTATAGATGTTAGTGTTGAGAGACAATGCTCACATAAATAAGTAGATGAGAGTGAAATTTTTACTTTTTAATAACAATATTATTCTATTCTTTGAACTCTAAGTCATACAGCAAAAATAACATGGTGATCTATCATTCCAGGTGTGTGTGTGTGTTTTTATACACATATATATTCATATATATTCACACACATATATTCATACACATATATTCTATATTAAATTTTTTAAATTATAAAAGTATTAAAGGCTCATCATAGTAAATCAAACGATTTAAAATATATAAAGAAAAATTAATACTTACCTACCTCCCCCCCATAATACACCCCTCTGGTAAACAATATAAACAATTTGCTATGCATCTTGTACTCCTTTCTCTGTGTGGTCTGTAAATAGATATAATAAAATTCTCTGACCACAATGCAATGAAACTAGAAATTTATAACAAAATCAAAATAAAAAGAGACTACAACCTTAAAATTATAAAACACTCTCGTGGTTCAAAGGGGGAAACAAGGAAATTACAGAAAATTTAGCAAATAACAGTAAATGAAAAACACTACATTTAGAATTTACAAGGATCAGTTAAAGCAATAAATACTAAGAGGAAAATCCATTGCATTTTATATTAGCTAGCAAGAAAGAATGGAAATAAATAAATTGAGTCTCTAACTCAGGAAGTTAGAAAAGGAGAAAAACAAATAAATCTAAGGAAAGTAGAAGGAGGTAATTAATAAAGTTAAATGTGGAAATCAATCAGAAAACAGAAAATGGTACAACTGATAAGTAAACCAAGAGCTGCTTATTTAAGAAAAACAAACAATAAAATAGACAAATAATTTACTAACCTAATCAAGAAAAAAAGGGGGAGAAAGCACAAATACACAAAATAAAAAGAAAGAACCACAGATGCAGAGGAAACTTAAAGAACCAAAAGATTACTTTGTTCAACTCTATGCATATAAATTATGGATAAAGCAGATAATTTTCTAAGAAAATACAATTACCAAAACTGGTTCCAGTAAAGAGAGAATACTTAGTTGATTAGTTACCAAGCAAAAAATGCAGAAAAATTATTAAAGGCCAACCTACCCTCCCCAATCCCTAGAAAAGGACATCATGTCTGTAAAGTGGAAGGTCAGTGAAAACAAGAGAAACCCTCCATGAGATGGACTGACACAGTGGCTGCAACAATGCGTTCAAACATACCAATGATTTTGAGGATGGTGTAGGACCAGGCAATGTTTCACTCTGTATACCTAAGATCACTATGAGTCAGAGCTGACTCGATGGCAACCAACAAATTACCTTCCACAAGCATTAGACACAGACAGTATCACTAGAGAATTCTACTAACCTTAAAAAAAACAGATTACTCCAATTATGTTGAAATTGTTCCAGAGCTTTAAAAAGAAGAAAAATTTCCAAATTCTTTTTGTGAAGCATAGCATTCATTCAAAAACCCAAAAAAAACTGCACTAAAAATAAGAAAGAAATGTCTTATTTGAGAATATTGAAGCAAATGTACTAATATCGTGAAACAGAATCCAGCAACACATTAAAATAATATACTATGACCAAACGGGTTTGTTTTATTTTTAGGATTGCAAGGATTCATCATTTTTTAAAAATCTATTATCATAAATCATCATAGTGATTTATCTATAAGGAAAAAAATAAAATTTTAGTTCATGTTAAAGAGAATATAAAACATTGAACATTTATTCTTGATATGTTTAAAACTCTAAATAAAAATAGAAATAAATGTATATTCCCTAACATAATAAAATACATCTCATCTCCAAAGCTAACATTATAATGGAAACAGTGGAAGCATTCCCCATTAAACTCAGGAAAAAAGACAAGGATTCATTATTACCACTATTATTTAACATTTTTTGGAGGTATTAGCTAACACTATTAGACAAGAGAAAGAAATCAGAGTCCTAAAATTAAAAAAGGAAGTAATTATTATTATTTACAAATATGATTACATGACTAGGAAATCCAAGAGAATCAACCAAAAAATTATTATAAACAATGACAGAATTGAGGAAGGGAAGGTAGCTGGGTATGAAATGAATGTATAGTTATCAATAGCCTTTCATATATGAACAATAATGAAGTGTTAAAAGATACAATGAGTGACATAAAAGACAGATGAATGGTATAAAGATACAACAGTTAAGAGATACAATGGTGAAAAGATGACATTTTCAAATAATGACAAAAAATATTGCCATTGTTAGGCGCAGTAGAGTTGTTTCCAATTCATATGAACCTTATGTACAACAGAACCAAACTGCCCAGTCCTGTGCAATCCTCACAATCATTGCTATGTTTTTCACTGACCCTCTACTTTACCAAGTATGATGTCCTTCTTCAGGGACTGGTCCCTCCTGATAACATGTCCAAAGTATGTAGGACGAAGTCTCGCCATCCTCGCTTCCAAGGAGCACTCTGGCTGTACTTCTTCCAAGACAGATTTGTTCTTCTGGCAGTCCATGGTATATTCAAGATTCGTTGCCAACACCATAACTCAAAGGCATCAATTCTTCTGTCTTCTCTATTCATTGTCCAGCTTTCACATGAATAGGAGGTGATTAAAAATATCATGGCTTGGGTCAGGTGCACCTTAGTCCTCAAAGTAACATCTTTGCTTTTCAACACTTTAAAGAGATCTTTTGCAGCAGATCTGTCCAATGCAATATGTTGTTTGATTTCCCTGGATGCTGACCACGGATCCAAGGAAAACTGAAATCCTTGATAAGTTCAATATTTTTTCCATTTATCATGATGGCACTTATTGGTCCAGTTGTGAGGATTTTTGTTTGAGGTGTAATCCATACTGAAGGCTGTAGTCTTTGATCTTTATCAGTAAGTGTTTTAAGTCCTCTTCCCTTTCAGCAAGCAAGGTTGTGTCATCTGCATAATGCAGGCTGTTAATGAGCCTTCCTTCAATCCTGATGCTGAGTTCTTCATATAGTCCATCTTCTTGGATTATTATCTGCTCAGCATACAGATTGAATAAATATGTTCAAAGGATATAGCCCTGATGTACACCTTTCTTGATTTTAAACCACAGTATCCCTTTATTTGAACGATGTTTCTTGGTCTATGTACAAGTTCTGCATGAGAACAATTAAGTGTTCTGAATACCCATTCTTCACAATGTTATCCGTATCTGTTATGATTCACACAATCAAATGCCTTTGCGTAGTCAATAAAACACAAGTAAACATCTTTCTGATATTCTCTGCTTTCAGCCAAGATTCATCTAACATCAGCAATGATATCCTTGTTCTGCATCCTCTTCTGAATCTGGCTTGAATTTCTGGCAGTTCCCTGTCAATGTACTGCTGCCATTATTTTTGAATGATCTTCAGCAAAATTTTACTTGCATGTGATATTAATGATATTGTTCAATAATTTCCACATTCTGTTGGACCACCTTTCTTTGGAATGGGCACAAATATGGATCTCTTCCAGTCGATTGGCCAGGTAGCTGTCTTCCAAATTTCTTGGGATAGATGGGTGAGCACTTCCAGTACTGCAGCCATTTTGTTGAAATATCTCAATTGGTATTCTGCCAATTCCTGGAGCCTTGTTTTTCGACAATGCCTTCAATGCAGCTTGGAATTCTTCCTTCAATACTATCAGTTCTTGATCATATGCTATCTCCTGAAATAGTTGAACGTCGACCAATTCTTTTCGGTACAGTGACTGTATGCATTCCTCTCATCTTCTTTTGATGCTTCCTGAATTGTTCAATATTTTGCCCATAGAATCCTTCAATATTGCAACTCAAGGCTTGAATTTTTTTCTTCAGTTCTTTCAGCTTGAGAAATGCTGAGCATGCTCTTCCCCTTTGGTTTTCTAACTCCAGGTCTTTGCACATTTCATTATAATACTTTACTTTGTTTTCTTGAGCTGTCCTTTGAAATCTTCTGTTCAGCTCTTTTACTTCATTACTGTTTCTATTCCCTTCAGCTACTCTATGTTCAAAAGCAACTTTCAGAGTCTCTTCTGACATCCATTTTGGTCTTTTGTTTCCTGTCTTTTAATGAACTTTTGCTTTCTTCATGTATGATGTCCTGATGTCATCCCACAACTCATCTGGTCTTCAGCCATTAGTGTTCAATGTGTCAAATCCATTCTTGAGATGGTATTCAAATTCAGGTGGGATATACTCAAAGTCGCATTTTGGCTCTCGCAGACTTGTTTTAATTTCCTTTAGCTTCAACTTAAGTTGCATATAAACAATTGATGGTCTGTTCTGTAGTCAGCCTCTGGCTTTGTTCTGACTGATGATATTGAGCTTTTCCATCATCTCTTTCCACAGACGTAGTTGATTTGATTCCTGTGTTTTCCATCTGGTGACATCCACGTGTATAGTCATCATTTATGTTGTTGAGAAAAGGTATTTGCAATGAATATCATTGGTCTTGCAAAATTCTATCGTGATCTCTGGAGTCATTTCTATCACCAAGGTCATACACAAAACATATTAAATACTCAGAAATAATCTTAAGAAATGGATAAGATCTTTATGAAGTATACTTCTAAACATGGCTGAGAAACACATACACCAATACACAAGACTTAAAAAATGCAAAGGAATATCATGTTCTTGGATCAAAAGACTCAGTGTCATAAAAATTTTAATTCTCAATTCAATTTATCCCAAATAAAAAAATACCAATAGGACTTTTCTTGGTAGTGGTGACAAGCATGGGAGGGGAAAGATTAGACAAGCTGATTATAAGAACCAGATAAAAAAATAAACAGAAAAATTCTGAATAAATAAAGAGGGAGACTAGATGTGAAAATATTCTAAATCTTTGAAAAATAATTAAACACATTTTAAATATTAATAAATACAAAACTGTAATTTTCTAAGAATTAAAAATGTAAACCTACTATATTTGTCAGGCACATGTATAAATAGAATGGATGTCCAGAAATAGATATGCACACACACTGTGTATAAGATAAAGGTAGCATTTCAAATCAGTGGTGAAAAGCTTTACTCTACTAAAAGTGTTAGAATGACTGGTAGATAACTTGAAAAAAATTAAGTTAGATCTGTACTTCTTCACATCTGCCACCAAAATAAATTCCATACAGACCAAAAATTTAAATGAAAAATTAAAAGTATTGGAAAAAACTACGGGAGAATTTTTTTCAGTCTTGGTGTGGGGAAGGCCTTTATAGCATGTCACAAAACCTGACAGCCATCAAAATAAAGAACACATTGATAAATTTAATGACATGAAAATAAAAAGATTTCTGCAAAACAAAAATCACCATATGGAAAGTTGGAAGACAAACTAGAATACTTCTACTTCCTATCACAAAGGCCTGATCTTTGAACATATAAAAGCCTCTTTCAAATCAATCTAAAAACACCACCACTACCAACAGTCCAATAGCAAAATGGGCAAAGGATATGAACAGACATTTAATAGAAAGGGAAAAACAAATGTCTCTTAAACATATGAAAATATGCTCAACCTCAGTCATGATAGAGAACTGTGAATTAAAACAACACTGAGACCATTTTCATCTCTCAAATTACCATCACATTGTTGGCACGGGTACAAGGTAACAGATAATTCTCATACATTGCTGATGAGAAAGCAAGTTGGTGCAACTTCTGTGGAGGACAATATGGCAACATTTCTCAAAATAGCAAATGCATATACCCTTTGACCTAGCAATGCCACTTCTAGAGATTTATCATGTGCAAATTGATGTATGTACAAGTTATTCATTGCAGTATGGTTTGAAAAACAAAAGACTGGAGATAACCTAAATGTTCACATTATTTCTTATTAAGGAATCTATGTAAATAAATTCATATAAGTATGAACATGTGCAGCTATTTTTAAAAAGAGAAAAGTTCTTTATATACTAATATGGAATGATCTCCAGAACATATTGGTAAGTGAAAAAAAGTGTATTGTATTCTATCATTTTTTTTTTTTTTTTAAGGAAAAATGTGGAATTGTTTATACATACATAGAATATCTCTGACATACATAGAACATCTCTAGAAGGATCCACAAGAACCTGGCAATATGGGTTGACTCTTGGGAAGGGTATTATGTCACTGGAGGGTAGGAGTAGGAAAGAAACTTTGCTCTGTATATCCCTTTGTACTTCTTGAATTTTGAACCCTGTAACTACCTACCCAAAATATTATAAACTATAAGTGTTTAAAAATATCAAAACGTATAAACACATTTAGAGAGACTTTTAAAAAATAAAAATGTATTTATTTCATATACCCAAACCCATTGCCGTCGAGTCGATTCCAACTCATAACGACCCTTACAGGACAGAGTAGAACTGCCTCATAGGATTTCCAAGGAGTGGCTGGCGGATTCGACCTGCCAACCATTTGGTTAGCAGCCGAGCTTTTAACCACTCCGACACCAGGGTCCCATTATATAAGTAAATTTTCCTTATGGGAAAAAGCATCATAAACAAAGTCAAGAGACAAAACAACAAATTGAGAGAAAATATTTATTAAAAAAAAAAAAAAAGGCAGATAGGTTAAAATCTCTAATATAGAAAAAGTTCCTAAAAGATGATTAAAAAAAAAAGCGAAGAACATAAACAGGCAATTCATAGAAGAGGAAATACTGTGTCCAATAAATATATGAAAACATCCTCAAACTCACTAGTCATGGAAATGCAAAATAAAACAACAGTGAGATCTAACTTTTTATTCATCAGGCTGGCAAAAATATAAGACAGATAATATACAGTGCTGACAAGGGCATGAGGAAATGTACATTATCAAGAATTCTTTTTTGGAGAACAATCTGATATACATAGTGGGAAAAAAAGTAATGCTCTTATTTTTTGACTTAGCAATCCAACATAAGAAAAAATGTAGCTTTTAGTCTCTCCGGGTCTCTTTTTCCCTCTTCTCATACACTTCACTTGATTTACTTTCCTGTCTCACTTCCCAGCCAGGTGAATTCTCATGCCCAAGCCCTCCTCCACCTCCATCAGACTCTAGCCAATGGAACAGAGAGATGGTCTAAAAGCCCTGGAATGACTTGTCTATTAGGGCCCTGTCTTAGTTTGCTGGGGCTGCCATAACAAAACACCACTAAATAGGTGGCTTTAAAGAACAGAAATTTATTTTCTCACAGTTCTGGAAGCCAGAAGTCCAAATCAGGGTCTCAGCCTTGTTGAGTCCTTCTGGGGGCTTTGAAAGAACTTTTCCACGCCTCTCTCCTAGTTCCTGGTGGCTGCCAGCAATACGAGGCGTTCTTTGCTGCTTTTGGGGTGGATCTGTCTGTTGTCACATGGTGTCTGTTTTCTGTTTGACTCCCTCTTTATAAAACACCACTGGGAAGGGATTGGAATGAGGACCCACCCTACTTTGGTATGACCTCACCTAACTGATAACAAAAGAAAAACCCTATTTCCAAACAAGGTCGCATACACAAGTACAGTTATTAGGACTTCAATATATCTTTTGAGGGGACACAATTTAATCCATAACTGTTCCTCTGCGCTTTCAGGAGTGAGGTGAAGGACATCAGCAGAGTTAACATTTGCTTCAAGTTCCTGGGGCTGCAAACAATGTGCAAGACATTGATGGTACTTGGCAGAGGCTGTTTTGTCCTGGCCATCCTGCTGGCAACTGTGGACATCCAACCTGTTGGTGAGGACAGAACCCCAGAGAATTCTGGGCCCATCAGAAGTGATGGACTCCATCATTTTTTTTCTGGTGGGGAAGAAAAAACCTATTTTTCTCAACACTTGTTGTGAAAGGGTGAAAAATATAGTTTTTCTTTTTTGTTCTAACAACTATTTCCCTCCCCATCAGACATTCTGCCCCTGCTATGTGTTACAAGTCTTGAAATCTGAGTATCAATCTAAGATTCCTTCAGGTTCTTATAGATTATATGCTTGGCAGAATGGATGCCTAATAAACATTTGTTAAAGGTACAAATGAACAAATCTATGAATGAATAGAAGCTGTGAGTTTATTTAATCCCTTACTTCTCATTTTCCAGATGAATAAACTACTGCTTAAAGGAGTTGTTAACTTGCCTATTTGTGTAACACAGGCAGGGACAGAGCTAGAACTTGGGTTTCCTGTCTGCTGGGGTCGCTACCAGGTCATGCTTCAGTCCTTCCTTGAAGACCTCTAGTGATAGGGAGCAGCTATGGCGGGATTCAAGGGACTCTACCTGCCTCCCATGTGTAATTTTTCCCTTCTTATTCTAGGATCCATACGTATCTCCAGCTCGATTTCCCAGAAAGGAAAGGAACTGAATTTAATCTGTACTGTGTGGCATAAGAAAGAGGCTGAGGGGTTTGTAGTGTTCTTGTGCAAGGACAGGATTAAGGACTGTTCCCCTGAGACCAGCTTGGAGCATCTGAGACTTAAACTAGATCCTGGGACAGATGATGCCAGTGAGAGATCATCTCAGTTGGTGTTCACCATAAATCAAGTCACACCATTGGACAATGGGACCTACCAGTGTTGTGCCAGAAGCCAGAAGCCAGATATCCACCTTCAGGGCCATTTTTTCTCCATTTTAGTCACAGGTGAGCTCCTGATAACCCTGATGCCACCACGTGGGAGTGTGAACAGGGTTGACAGCTGGAGACAGAGGTAGATATTTCAGGTCCTGGATAGGCAATCTCCTTGGGGAGAGTCCTATGCCATCACTCCCACTGGCAGATGTTGTCTTTCCTCAAAGCACACACACAAAGGTAATCTCATTCTGTCTTTAATTTAAAAAATCTGACTGGGGTAGCCATCCCATTTTTATTGAGGTAGGCTGAGTCACAGGGAGATGAAGCAACTTTTCTAATGCTGCTCACTAACCAGTGCCAGTAAAAGCAAATAACCAAAAAACCAAACCCATCGCTGTTGAGTCGATTCTGACTCACAGCGGCCCTACAGAACAAAGCAGAACTGCCCCATAAGGTTTCCAAGGAGCGGCTGGTGGATTTGAACTGCTGACCTTTTAGTTAGCAGCAGAGCTCCTCATCACTGGACCACCAGGGTTCCAAAAAAGCAGAGGGGTCCAAAACTTAGGCCTCCTGACTTCCAATTCAGAGCTCTCCCCAGAGATGCCCCTTAAATACAGACACTGGCCTTCAGGTTGGGAGACAGATGGATTTGAGATAAAATAGTTGTTTTAAGGAGAAACTAGTTGCAAGAAACAGAAACCTACTCAAGCTACCAGAGATTCAAGGTTGGGGGGGGGGGGGGCGGGGAATAAAGCAAGAAGTACAGCTGTCCCTCATGGTTCCAGTTTCTGGAATCAGAAACCAGAAAGCCAACAGGTTGCTAGTTATTCTGTCTCAATCTCTCGAGGACAGCAAGGGCTCTCATCTTTGCATCTCTCCTTCATTCTGTGCATGTTGCCTCTGCTCCATTACTACTCTGGCATGGCCAAAATATGGCCACTCCAGCTCCAGCTCTAAGACTCCCTCATTTACGTACCCAGCAAGGAGACTCTCTGTGTTTCTATATTCCAAGACAATAGTCTGAGTCTTCAAACTTCTGAGAGAAAATTATGTTCTACCTAGAATGCTATACCCAGTCAAACTACCAATCAAATGTGAGGAAAGGCCCTGTCAGAGATGCAAAGGAGGCCCTGGGTGGCGCAAACAGCTAAGCGCTCAACTGTTAGCCAAAAGGTTGGCAGTTCAAACCCACCCAGAGGTGCCTTGGAAGATAGGCCTAGCAATCTGCTGCCTTGAAAACCCTATAAAGCAGTTCTATTCTGCACACACAGGGTCGCTGAGTCAGAATCGACTCGATGGCAACAAATATGTGATGACTCAAAAAATTTGACTACCAAGGGATGTGTTTTAGTAAAATAAGAAAGTGATCCAGGAAACAAGGAATCTAACAAGGGTAAGGGGAGAAGGAAGTACTAGAATGAAAAAAGGCAAAAAAAAAAAAAAAAAAAAAAAAAAAATTTAGTCCAGAAGAGAGCAAGAGAAAGAAGGGTCTGGAAGGAAGATCTCAAGGAGAAAATGGAACTGATAGATTATCTTTCTGAAAGCTCATGACAAATGTGATGAAAGCAATTAAAGATATGGATATGGAAAACTCTGGAAGTAAAAAAAAGTAAAATAAAATCAGGTGATCATTATCTCCAGGAAAAGTACAAAGTTTTACAAAAGGAAGCATAATCATAGTATACACAACTTGACTCTGCAATAAAATTTACAGAATCCAAATAATGTAAATATTACCAATTTAACTAAAATTTGTGATAGAATTATTTTGGCAGGACACAGAGAAAGGAAGTGGGTGGAGGTATAAGAGAGCCATATCCTCATCTACTATAACAGGAAGTTGAAAGATAATGTCTAAACTTCATCATCAAGAAGTAACAACATGAGAATATTATTTAGGAATATGGCAAAACACCTCAGAGTTGAGAGTGACTGAACTTCTAGGGAATGAGCCTAGGAGGACGAAAAGACACTGCTATTATTCTTTATATGTAGACCTGGTGGCATAGTGGTTAAAGTGATCCACCACTAACTGAAAGGTTGGTGGTGCGAAACCACCAGCGGCTCTGAGGGAGAAAGATGCAGCAGCCTGCTTTCGTAAAGATTTAGAGTCTTGGAAATCCTAGGGGGTCACTATGAGTCCGATCGACCCAGGTTTTTTAAAAATGACTCATTATGAACTTTTAAGCACCATCTTACTTTTTAATGTTAAGAAAAATAAATATAAAATCCTGACCCAGAGCCTTTTAACAAATGTTCTCATCATATTACTTAATTTGAATTTTCTACTTCAGTCTAGTTTGATTTATATTTTCTTCCTTGCTTCCTGGTATGTTCCCACTTGACCTATCTATAGCATTCAGCACTTTTATTCATCTCTCCTTCATCGAACTCTCGTTTCTATTGGCTTCTGTGACTCTGTACTCCTCCCAGTTCTACCTTTCTGGCTGTTCTTTTCTCTCCTTCTCTAACCCTATTTCCTCCTCCCACCTCCCAAATATGAGCATTCCTTAAGACTCATTCCTCACGACTCCTCACCCTTTCACTTTCACTCTCTACAATCTTTCCCAAGTTCTCATCCACCTTCATGATTTAAACCAGCACCTCCTTGCAACTGACCTGCAAATCAATTTCTCCAGCTCTACCCTCTTTCCTAAGTTTTAATTTCACACTCCCACTGACAACTTGGCCCCTATCACCTGGATACCCTACCATCTCCTCAAACTCAAACCTATTCTCCTGAGACCCTTATTTCTGTCCATGAATTCTTAAGTCACCAGGCTCAAAATTTTGGTTCCTCCTTTTTTCTCTTCCTCCATCCAGTCAGTTATTAAGTACTACTAGTTCTTTCCCACATTTGTTCCTTTCTTTCTAACTGTGCTTTCCAGGTCTTCATCACTTCACACTTAAAATATCCCAATAGCGTCCTAATGGGTGAGCCTCTTGAGATCACCGACTGTGTCTCATTTATCTTTGTTTCTCCCAAACCTACCTCATGGCCTGGCACTTAGCTGTTTTCTAATAAATGGTTTGTCAACTCTTAACTACTGTCTCTGCCTCCAATCCATTATTACATACTGCCACTAGACTGACCTTTCTAAAATGCTAATTTATACAGGCCAAACCACCATTCAAAGAGCTTTAATGGCTCCTCACTGTCCGTGGGATAAAGTCAAAACTACTTTAGCCTGACTTGAAGGCTCTATAAAATTTCATTCTGCTATTTGTGTGAATATTCTGTTCTAGTCAGCCTGCTCTAGTTGACATTCCTCTATCATCCATCCAACAAATATTTATTATGCATCCCAGGTACAAGTGCTAAGCCTTGGGGACCAGAATGAGGTACGACACAGTCCTTGCTCCTTATTATCTAGTGTTCACGTTCTCCTAATACGCCCTAAGTTTCTACTTGAGATGGTTCTCCCAAAAGAATGCCTTTCTTCATCTTCTCAACATATTTAAGTATTAGAATCAGCACATATGAGTGCTCCCCAAATGTGGGAATAAGGTTCCTTTTGAAGGCAAAATAAATAAGGCCAGATAGGTAACAGATTATATTAATAATGTCAGACATTGTGCTAAGTAATACATTGATTATCTCATCTTCATGGCCTTTTGAGGTAGGTAGTATTATCTTGTAACAAGTGAGGCTCAAAGATAATTTGTATAAGTTTACCCAGATAGTAAATGGTGGATAAAAATCCCGATCTATTTCAAAGCCCAAGATTTTAACTTATGCTAAACTGCTTGGCTCACTCCAGAAGACGGTTTGTAAAAAAGATTTGGGGACACCCAAGTCCAAGTGACTAAGTCATTTTTGTTGTCTCTCTGGCAAGACTTAGAGTCCCTGGGTGGCTCGACTACTAGCCAAAAGTTGGGGGTCTAAACCCACCCAGCACTGCCTCAGGAGACAGGCCTGGTAATGTGCTTCCAAAAGGTCACAGCTTTGAAAACCCTATGGAGCAGTTCTACTCTGCACACTTGGGGTCACTAAGGGTCAGAACCAACTCACAGCAACTAACAATTGGCAAGACTTTACAGTTCCTTCAGGAGCCTATTTGCATCCCCAGTGCCTGACACACAGTAGATTCTGTGTTTATTTACTGCTGCTTATGCACATCATCATCATCACCTACAAAGGTCAAAGATACTTATTTGGGCATTGACTTAGGCTGGGAGGTGTCCTTGGAGATCATAAAACAGATCTTGTAAGAAGATGCAAAAGAAGGTTCTGATGATTTCTGAAACCCTTCCCTGACCCACTGATTATCTTTTGAACTAGAGACAGGAAACTACACAGTGATGGGACCGAAACACAGACAACACCCTGAGTTCAGCCATAGAGAAGGTGTTCCCAGTTCAGGCTTCCTGCAAGAAAAGGCCTGGGTGATGCTTGTCACCAGCCTGGTGGCCCTTCAAGGTAAGTCCAAGAGCCTTAAGCACCCAAAGCAATCAAAGTGCTATACCTCTCACACCCTGGTTATTCTTCAGGAGGAGGAGAATGGAAAGGAAGCCCAGAGTGCAGAGGAAAATGCTCCACAAGCCCTGGCTGTGCATTCAGGAAAACATCCAACCAATCCAAGTGCAAAACTGGTCCAAAGGGACGAAAGATGTCACAGTGTCTAGAGGAAGATACATGAATCAGACTTTCCATTGGGTAGGAGGTCAGAGCTGTTAGGAAAGAAGTCCTGTAGGAGAAGCAAGTAAATAAAGCTGCCTCTATTGGTTAAGGTGCTCGTCTGCTAACTAAAATGTTAGCAGTTCGAAACCACCAGCAGCTCCACATGTGGCACTCTGCTGCCAGTTTTACAGCCTTGGAAATCCTATGGGGTCGCTATGAGTCAGAATAGACTCGATGGCAGTGATTATGTGAAGATGACCAAGGCAAGGGACAGACTTGGTCTCGAGGTGGATTTTCAACAATGCAGCTAGCTCCTCAGCAAAGTCTGATAGCCAGATTGAGGATATTAAACACTTGTAGCCGAGTCCTCTGAGCACCATCTATCAATATGGATCAGGCTTTTTTCCTATTGGATAACAAAGAAATTGGAACTTGAAATGATTTGTCATTATGTTTTTGTATAGCTAGTAACTGAAGCAAGATTTTGCCTGTCCCTGGCATTCCTAGTTCCATTTTACTTAAGCTTTCCTCAAAATAATCACTACTACCAGTTTGAGTGCCAACAGAATGTAAGCTCCATAAATGCAGTTAACTTTGTCTTGTTCATCCCAACAAAAATAAATTATCAGGTACACGTTGCTGTTAAGTGCTGTTGAATCAATTTCAACTTACAGCGACTGCGTGTTACGAGTAGAACTGCCCCATAGGGTTTTCTAGGGTGTAATCTTTACGGGTAGAAGACTGCCAGGTCTTTTCTCTGATGGAGCCCCTGGGTGCACAGAGTGAGTCCAAACCTCCAACCTTTCTGTTAGCAGCCGAACACTTAACCACTGTGCCACCAGGGCTCCTACTAGATACATAGTTGGCCCTTAATAAATTTGTCTGAAGAATTTGACGGGTTAGATGCTTTACATACAGTGATTCTAAACCTCATACAACCCTTCCAGGCAAGCATCCCTTCATTACTCATCAGGCAACTGGCACAAAGAGGTTTAAATGTTGCCAAAGTTCCCAGCAATCAATACAGGTCCTTCTCCCTCTAAACCCTTGTGCTCTCAGTAATTACCCACTATATGCAAAGCACCTCTCTCTCTTACCTCCTTCACTGCACTCCCCATTCTGAGACTGCCTCTTTCCATTTACAGAAAAACGGCCACTTAAACACTTGCTTATTCCAGCCCTTCAACTGCAAACCATCAAATGGTAACACATCTTACCTGTGATCCTTGGTAACGACCTGTCAATGTAAGCCTTATGCCAGTTTTCAGGAGACAACTGGTGAATATCAAACAAGCAGTCTGACCCTTCAGACTTAATTTTTTACTGAAACTAATTTCCCTCAGATAGTTAGGCTACTTTGTCATCAGTAAAATAAATTGTATTTCTTCATGAAGAATAAAAACTCTAAAGAGAAGAAACTGAGTCTAGCCACACAACTTACTACCACTTAAATTTTTGACTCCCAAGTTACCCTAGGGGAAAAAAATCTTTAAACTCTTTTACTTTTTTCAGACAGGTGAAGAGGAGAATGGACTTTTAAATCCAATGATTTGTTTTCTTCTGTATTCAATTTAAGTAGCTTCAAAAGATTACAAAAAAAAATAAAAATTAAAGCTAAATATTTGAATAAACAAGAAAATATGCACTACATATGAGCTTCCTTTTCTTTATCCTCCTCCCCCAACTCAAGGCTTACCAAAATTAAGACAGAGGTAATGTTTAGTAGAATAAAAAGTATACAAGTTTTCTCAGGCCCAGAAAGATAATGTAGATCAAGTTTTGCTTACACGTGAGGAAAAGGATGAGAGAGTTTCCTGGTTCTCTGTGCCTCCCTCAGCTCAGGAAACTAATTTCAGTGAGTATCCCTGTCCTATCATTGCGCCAACCATGCAGCACTCACTATACCCGGGACCTACCTTAATCATTCTGAGTGGCATCTACTTCTTCGACTGTCTGACCTTCCAGAAAAGAGAGATCAAAAGTTAGCTTCCTCCCCTACATCCATGAGGGTCAGTTAAATTTGCTGAAGGTTACAACCCCAACTTCAACAATAAGACACAACACACGTTAATATATTTATTCTTTCCTTTGCCACTCCCTCTCTAGTCCTGAGGGTTTACCAAACACATATCCCAGGTCAAGTCAAACTCTTTATTACATCAGAAAGTTTGTTGCTATTCTAAATTGTGAGACAGTAATACAAATCTTCCTTTCTCTTTCTACAGCTTTGTAAACCTTGTGCCAGAAGAAACCAGAAAAAAAGTTACAGCAAGATAAATCCTGACTCTCTTTAGCTTTGTATCTTTCACATTACAACATAAAGGGAAGAAAAAAACAAGGCACAGGGGAAAAGATACTAAATATGCAAGAATCTGGGGAATATAAGGTGGGGCAAATGAGCATACTTGACCTTCCCTCCTCACTGCCACAGCAAACCTTTCTTTCGACCTCAGTCACCCGTAAATAAAAAGATAAGCTTTAATAAAAGTGGCTGGGATACAGTTCTCACTCAAATATTGGATAAGTATATGTGTTTTTGTACCCCAGTACAACTTTTCCTCCCCCCTACACACACACACCATAGTAAAATAAATAAGCAAGCCAAACAAAATCAGAACACCATCTTTTTTTTTTTTTTTTTTGAAGAAATGTTTATTTAACAGCGTAAAAGGAAGAGAGAGGGAACAAGCAAAGATAGGTACAAGAGGAGAGGAAGATAGCCAGACCCCACTGACTGGCTTGCATGAAAATGAGGAAAGGAAGAGAGATCTTAGGGTTTGAGATCTCTTGAACATCCACACAGCACTGCTGGAGGAAGATGACATGTACACATCAGGTACACCACAGATTAGAACTATCTAGCTGCAACTAAGTTCCTGATCCTAACCTGTCAACCTCTTTAATCATTTCTTTCCCTTTTTAAATAAATGCCCATAATAGTCTTTGCAGCCTTTTCTTTTCTCCTAAATTCACAATACCTTTCGTCCTTTTCTTTGGACAGATGACCTCTTGTCATAGTTAGCAGAGAGGAGTGGGTATGATATTCCTGGCAAGAGGAACTACATGAATAATTTACCTGGAGCTAACCTGCAAACAATAAAAAAGAAAGACCTTTACCTGTGATCCTTGGCAAGGACTTGCCAAATGCAGGAGCTAAGGTTTATGGGAAGAGAGAGCGATAAGGTTGAAAGAGGTAGGTAAGACCTCATCAAGGATGGTCTTGAACCTCAAACTAAGGAATCTGGTTGTTGCGGGGGGAGGGGCAACTAGGCACAGAGTGTAAGAGAGGGATTCAAATCTTGACTCTGCAATGTACCAGTTCTGCGTCCTTAGGCAAATGAAATTTTGAGATGCTATCTCTGTTTACTTACTGTAAAACATGACATTGCCTACTCTAGCTTCTGTTTCAAAGGATCATTCTGAGGACTACATAAGAGTCTGGATTTTGAACCCAGGGCCATTTGAATTCTGAGTTCAAAGCTGGCTTTCTCCACTATACCACATTTCCTTTAATCTTTTGCTAGGTGTTTTATGTACATTAGTTTTTTGTTTATAACTAAACTTAAAGCTCACATAGGTAGAGATGTCTTTTGCTTCCCTTTACTATTCAAAGAATCTTCTGAAATCACGCAGCATTATACAACCACTGAAAGTCTCACAAAGAAGACACGCCCCAATTATAGCGGTGGTTTCACCCACTGTGCTATCCTAATTATAGTCCACATATAAATATTTGCATAAAGGACACATGATTACTGCCTAAACTTACCAAGAAGTTCAAGAGCATTAGACTATTAGCTCTGACTTGAACTAAGCAGAATAAACAAAGCAACCATAAGTCAAAAGTCCTGCTTCTAAAGAACTTTATTTATTCTGCTTATTTCAAGACTTAGTTCAACAGACATTTGAAATACTTATATTTTGGCTTTCAAAATGTACGACATAATTGATTTAAAATAAGCCTATAGACTTCCATGCATGAGTAGACAGTTTTCTGGACACATATCTTAAACCCAATTTACATGAGTGATTCACAACCCACGGGTTTTGAACCCCTGCAAGGCTCTGGGGTTATTACAAAGAAATCTGTATAAGCATTATCTTCAGTCTGAATAAACAGTATCTCTTACAAGTATGTATATACTATATTTCAACTGAATTTGGATACTTGTGTAACTAATAAGACAAACTGATTTAAAAGCATTGCTGAAATCATAGCAGCTTTTTGTAATGTATACTAAAAACGCAGTTATCATTTTGTTGAGGGGGAGTCTAATGATTTTTGGACCTTAAAAAGGGTACCTCTTATTAGAAAAAGCATAGAACCACACCTACATTACATGACTCAGACATCTAAACGTCTTAGCTGAAAGAGGAAAGACAACATACAGACTCCATTTCTATGGATATCATCTAAGTGCAACTTGGCAACAAAACATAAAGCTTACGTGTAGACGAGCTTAGAGTTGATTGCCTCTAATTCCACTTGTCTGTGGCAGGTATGAAACCAAAGCTTCATAACGTCCTTTGGATCAGAGAAAGGCTCTATTTTGACCCTGGAAAATATCTCAGCTGTACACATTATATTCTATGCATTCTGTTTTAAAACCTTGAGTAGCCCTGTAATTCCCAGCCTGAGTACTAAGATGCTGTCATCGCAAGCTAAGATTCCCCTGACAAGATAGCCACTTGTGATATGTTTACCACATCAAATCTTTCCCAGAACTCCCTGCATGAGAACTTATATTGGAATTCATTTTAGAAACTCTCAATAAGAGTACTCTACTCCCTGGTCCAACCAGGCCCCAAAATCCTGTGGTTTACTCTAGTAACAGCACTCTTAACTTTCCACTTCTCTACAAAGAGAGTTTTCCCCTAATGTCCAACTATCTAATCACCAGTCCTGCTCCTTCTCTCTTAAAGTCTGTCTTCCTTCACAGATGTCAGTGGCCTGCCTAGCTCAGCTCTAACAACCAATTGTGAAGTGCTTCCATCCTGATTAATTTTTGTTAAGACTGATCTAATTAATTTGTATTCCTTGAGGAAACAGTACCTGGTAATCAGAGAAAGAGAAAATGAAGCACGCAGAAGATCATGAGAGAAGTCAATCTGGTATCCCTATTTATCAAGAAATTTTAAGAAGTTCAATAGTAATTGTATTTGAGTTCAACTCTTTTAACACAGAAGCACTACACGGATGAACACCCTTTCCTCATTTATTCTCAATGCTTAGAAATGACTGGGCTTTCACCTCCAGTGAATTCCTTCATCACAGGCCACATAAGAGGGTTCCTGTCCAAGCCAATGTAACAAAAAACTCATGAAAACACAGGCCTACAGGCATGTAAAATGAGAGAATCAGACTGTGAGGCTCTAGCCCTCCACTGTACCCATGCTCACTCTACCTCAGTGCCCAAGATATCCTTTTTTCTTCCAATGTGAAATGTGCACATGTTTGTGTATGTATGAGTTCCTGATATTCAAAAATATATACCAGAAAGATGTTTACCTGTGTTTTATTGACTATGCAAAGGCATTCAACTGTGTGGATATTAACAAATTATGGACAACATTGCAAAGAATGGGAATTCCAGAACACTTAATTGTGCTAATGAGGAACCTATACATAGATCATGAGGCAGTCATTCGAACAGAACAAGGGGATACTGCATGGTTTAAAGTCAGGAAAGATGCGCATCAGGGTTGTATCCTTTTACCATATTTATTCAATCTGTATGCTGAGCAAATAATCCGAGAAGCTGCACTATTTGAAGAACGGGGCATTAGGACTGGAGGAAAAATTCATTAACAACCTGCGATATGCAGATGACACAATCTTGCTTGCTGAAAGTGAAGGAGACTTGAAGCACTTACTGATGAAGATCAAAGACTACAGCCTTCAGTATGGATTACACCTCAACATAAAGAAAACAAAAATCCTCACAGTTGGACCAATAAGCAATATCATGATAAATGGAGAAAATATTGAAGTTGTCAAGGATTTCATTTTACTTGGATCCACAATCAACACTCATGGAAGCAGTAGTCAAGAAATCAGACGACATATTGCACTGGGTAAACCTGCTGCAAAAGACCTCTTTAAAGCGTTAAAAAGGAAAGATGTCACTTAGAGGACTAAGGTGCGCCTGACCCAAGCCATGGTATTTTCAATCACTTCAAATGCATGCGAAAGCTGGACAATGAGTAAGGAAGATCGAAGAAAAATTGATGCCTTTGAATTGTGGTGTTAGCAAAGAATACTGAATATACCATGGACTACCAGAAGAACGAACAACTCTGTCCTGGAAGAAGTACAGCCAGAATGCTCCTTAGAAATGAAGGTGCCGAGACTTGGTCTCACATACTTTGGAATGTTATCCAGAGGACCAGTCCCTGGAGAAGGACATCATGCTTGGTAAGTAAAGTGGAGATTTATCAAAAAAGAGGAAGACCCTCAATGGGATGGACTGACTAAGTGGCTACAACAATGGGCTCAAACATAAAAAACATTGTGAGGATGGCGCAGGACCAGGTACTGTTTCATTCTGTCGTACATTGGGTTGCTATGAGTCAGAATCAACTTGATGGCACCTAAGAAAAACAACAGCATGTGTGTGTGTGTATACATGTATTATGTGTGTGATGTGATATATATACATGTAACATGTGTGTGTGTGTGCAATACCAGGACATAAATAGGATTTTTCCCCCCATTAACTATTCAATCAAAGTGAGACTTGTTTGGGAGAAAAACAAGTTCTTTTCCAAAAATCTCCCTTCTACCTTGGAGAACCAATTATTGAAAACCAAAGTACTGCTAAAGAAAAACATGTAGCAAACACTTGCCCAATTCTCCAGCAACAAATGTTGACAATTAAAATTTACAAAAAGCAAAGGAAGCTATTTAATTAATAGCCATTTCCACATCATTGGCCTAGAATTATTCCTTTTTCTTATAAAAATCAACCATTAATGTAAGGAAAGTATCAAGGAGATACATGGCAACAGGGATAAAATGTCATTCTGCATTTGCTAAATTTTTCAGGTTTTCCAGAGAATTGGCAATAGAAACTTTGAGGGAAAATTAACATTTAATGCCAGGATTATTCCCCCTGCCGTCAACTTAATAGTTCAGAAACTTTAAAGATGTTGGGGACATCAACCAAATGTTCACTACTATGCCCTTCCTACCCTACTCCCCAATTCCGTCCAGTCAGAATCAACCCACATTAAGATGGGTTAGATTAGCCCACCTGGAAACTACCTGAGAAGCTACCATCACTGGCAGGCCAGCAAGGCACTCCATATATAACCTCTCAACCCCCAAGTCTACCGATTTCTAGGGAGTCTCTCCTAATTATGTGCTAACCAAGTTGTTTTCTCCACTCGAGGGAAAAGAGGAAGATAAAGAAGAAAAGACATTCAAGAATAAGAAACCAATCAGCTCAGCTCTGCACAGAATCCAAAGAGCAGGCCATTTAATATGAATGTAAGGACCTCAAGTCCACACTAAGGACTCAAGACATGAAATCACAACAGTTTTCTCTTCTCTTTGACAATGAGGGAGAGCTGAATCATCTCACCCTTGACTCCTATAAAGTCTCCAGATTCTGGAGTCTGAAAGCCTTCTAGTTGTAAAGGAAAGAACACCTGAAAAGTCCAGGTTCTAACCCCAGCCCTGGGCACTAAACCCAAGCTGTGTTTGAAATATTTAAGAGCAAGGCATTCTTAGAAAGAACATCTTAATCCCACCTGGTGTTAGACTAATGAATCTGCAATATTTCTTTCTAGAATGAGAGGTATCTTAGTCTTCCATGTTAATTTAAGATAAGGAGGAGAAATCGAAATGATGTACACAGCAGTGTTCCTAGTCCCACAGATACTTCCTCCACGGTTTTATTCTAGTACCGAGGTCTCTAAGCCAAGACAGACATTTCTCATACAGACTCAATGTTCACTTGGCAAAATTTAAGTGGAAGTGCTCTGGGAAACAGCAAAATGAGCCTCATGTCCCTCATTATCAAAATAGAAAAAGTGAAGACAATTTCAGGAAAATTTCAGGTCCGATGCTGTTTGCTATACCGTGCATTGAAAAGACAAAACCCTGTTCAGCCCTTTGTTTCCATCTCTTTCTGAAGCTACTCAGATCCCTTCTAGTTCTCTAAGTAAAAACACAACTGCCTATCCTGGCATCTCCAGACAATGGTAGGCAGATAAAAATTCCTAGTCCAACATGATTTTTCTGAATCAGCTGATTATCGTTCCACTTGAAAACTGTAATGTGCTCATACTAGAGCATAGCCTTCCTCCATCTAAGTATTGGCTAAATATTCATAATACACCTCTCCCCTCCCTCCCCCAACTCCCTACCCCAATTTAAAACCAATGTGTATTTTCAGCTACATTTTAATAGCAAGAGTAAATAGGTCACATTCCCCAAAGGAACAATCTATACAGAGTTGTGATAGGAGTGGCATATGAGAAAACATCTTTTATTCCCTCTGGACCTGACCTGAATCATACCTTCTGGGCACGGCTTTTATAGGTGGAGTATTAGTTCAGCAGGCTTCTCCCACTTTCTCTCTTCCCTCCCCTATTCCTTCATCCTCTACCCCCTTCTTTCACCTCCCAAATCAGTGTCTGATAGTCAACAAAAACTGAGAAAAGACTCTTAGCCAAGAAATAGACTCACCAAAGAATGGCCTTCTGTGTTCTGATCATTCCAGACCATGAGGGGCTTATGGGAACATTAATACCATGTGTGCCATCAGTGCCCTTTTAGGTACACCAACAGCTGTTACGTGCCCCCTCAGTTCCTTTTGACACTCTGAGTTCCAGAAATATTCTTGATCTTCTTCATTTACTCAACTTTAAACACTGAAATGCTCCAAAAAGCCATGCACATGTACATGACACTGTTAGGCTGAAAAAATAAGGCCCCTGTCTCCTAGACCAAGTTGTTTGGGGCATGATCACAATAATCAGTTTGACTCCAAGTGCTGCCAAACACAAGCAGAAACAGGAAAGTTTCAGAGACGAAAAATGAGCTTAAAAAATTAAGACGGGACAATGCAAACCCTCAATTCCTGAAGACTAACAAATTATCAAAAATGGTTAACTAGCTGTGAAAGTGGTAATGAAGTAACCCTATTTCTGTGAAGGAAATTATTTTAAGGTCCACAGGACAAAACACAATACGGGGTCATTAAAAAACCTCAGAATATTTCAAACATCTGTCTCACTGTGCCTGCGTCTTGCCCAACTTGTTCCCAAAAAAGGACCAGATTATCAGGTTCCCAACAAAGAAGACTCCTAAGACTTGTTATATTGGTCTTTGGAGAAACTGCATCTCCCAAAATAGTTTTTAAAAATTAAAATGAGCAAACCAAAGAGTACAGTGATAAGCCACTTTCTCCTTCCCACTTCAATTTTTCTTTGATTTGCTCTTTGAGGATCAAGACAAAACAAAATCTTAAGTCTCTATATGTAATAATTACTGAATTAATCTCACCTCATCTCATGGCTAATGTGGCCAAGAGGTGCTGCTTTTGTACAATTAAGACAAAAGGATTTTATGTCAGCAGGACTTTAGGGTTCTGATTCCATTGTATTTACCATGAAATACACTAACAGTAGGTTGGAGATTGGAACCTCCATTATAAGGCAGCATGACAGACAGCAGGACCCTAACTAGACTTTAAGGAACTGATTCTATTCTGGTGGGGACCCATATAATTAAGTTTCACACTTATAGAATTATCACCCTGAATTTAGGAATAAGAGGCATTTGGTTGTAGATACAATTCCATCTGTAGATACTAACTTAAGAGAGGAAAAACACTCACTGCATTAATATTATGGGTTGGAGTTTCTTAAGAGATTCCTAAATCCACCTATTGTTTTTTGTTTGGATACAATTTACAGCTATGGTATTAACACTACCACAGCCCTGGTAGGTGCAGTCTGTAGCTTCAGAAAGTCCATTGGTCATGGAGCTGGCTGTCACTGCTAAATCTGTTGCTTGCAGAGGCCTCAGAGCTCTGGGTTTGCCGAGTAGAGTCCTCACCATTTAAGCTCTTTCTACATACAGGACACGTGTCATGCTGAAACAGAAAGATATCAGTCCCTATAAAGAGCCTGACTTGAAAAACTGGGAGTATTAAATGCTTAATGAGTCCTGAGACTTGGAACATCAAAAACTACGACTTGGCAACTAGAAAAGCAAAAAGGGCATGCATCCTGATACACTGCATACTCAGCTCCAACATGAGATATCAGGACATCTAGCTAGAACTGTAAGTTCTAGGTCAGCAACCTAACTACAGCTAACACATACTACCAAACAGAACTAACCAGAAACAGTGACCCGGGATATGACAAGAGGATAACTGCCCACCACCTGCCATATGGTCTAGAGCAGAAGGTCAGCAAACTTTTTCTGTAAAGGGACAGATAATAAATATTTTAGGCTTTGTGAGCCACACCATCCCTGTCGCAACTACTCAATTCTGTCAATGTAGCACAAAAATAGCCACAGACAATCTGTAAACAAATGAGCAGAGCAGTGTTCCAATAAGGACCCTGGGTGGTGTAAATGGTTTGCACTTGGCTACTAACTGAAATGTTGCTGGTATGAACCCAACCAGCTGGCCTGGTGATCTGCTTCTGTAAAGCTTCTGCTTCTGTAAAGATTATAGCCAAGAAAAATCTATGGAGCTCAGTTCTACTCTTGTAACACATGGAGTAGCTATGAGTTGGAATCAACTCAACTGGCATCAGGTTTTGGTTTAGTGTGTGTTCCAATAAAACAAACGAAGGTGACAGATTTGGGTTATGTGTTATAGTTTGCCAACCCCTAGTCTAGAGACAGAGAAGATTAAAACAGTAGTCTAAAAAAACAATAATGGTGGTACTAGGAGTTAGATGGGAGTTTATGGGACTAAAATCTGATCTGCTTGGCTCTCCATGATCTGTTATCTGCACCCTTACTTTGATCCATTCCCTTGGAAGTTGTGACTGGTATAAACGCCCCCATCACATATGACAGCTGGCTACTCACCAGTTCTAACCATGGCACAATACAACTGCTATGAAAGAAGTGGTTGCAGGGTAACTGCCGGACTTCCTCTTCCACTGTGTAATCTTCTTTGCATACTGGACACTCTAAACCCATATCTGTTGGAAGACAAAATGACTTTTTAACGTAACCAAGTAAAAAAAAAAACCAAAAACCCCAGTGTCTTTAATAGCCCAATGAATACATAAAGAAAAGACATAGAAGATGAAAGAAAAGGTGCATCCAAGTAAAAGACAGATAAAATACATGAATTCTATTTCAAAAGGGGATGTGGGTGGGAGTGGTCACAGACAGGAATATGAACAGGAAGAATGATGAATGGGGCTTAGATAGGAAATATACAAGGACTATTTTTCAATTTAAAGAGTTGGAAGAAATAAGTTGGGGCTTAGATTATTTTTTAAGTAAACCAGGAAAAACATTTTCCCAAATGTTGTTGTAGCCTTCTGATAGTCAGTTTCAACTTGGGAAAACACTGGCAGCCTGTCAACCACAACCAAGGGACTCATCTCAGCAATCTCAGTAGTTTCCAATCAGTGTCTCAAGCCACGTTTACCCTATTCTCTTCCACATTATTCGTCCTCTTCCAGCCTGGTTGCCCTAAAACCCTCTGTACAAGTTGTTGATTAAAAGCTGTACCAGAAGGTGGTGCTGTAGAACTGCAAAGCCCAGGTTCCAAGTCTAAAATCAGGAAGCCTTCTCCTTTGATAGAAAATGGCCACATACTACATTAGGAGTATCAAGCAGCAAGTTCTATCAAGCAGCAAGTTTTATCAAGCAGCAAGTTCTGAGTTTCTCAAGTCTGGTTAATAATACCTGCTAGTCTGTCTTCCTACTGGCTGGAGTAGCTTCATCCTCCTCAGAGTTCAAGGCATTTGGAGTAGGACTATCACTTAATTTGATTCACTCATTCCTCTCCGTTCCCCCTACCTTCATCCTAATTCTAGCTTTACTTCTCATGCCTAGTCTACTGCAACAGCCTCTCAGGTAGTCTCCCTGACTCCAGGCCTCCAACCCTCCAGATACAGCCTATGCTTTGCTGCCAACTAATTTTCCCTTCTATCAGTCTTATAGCCATCTCAAGCTCATAACTCTCAGCTATCACCTCAAAACCAACAAATTCAGAATTAAAAACATTACATCACCTCCCTACCCAAAACAGGGCCTACTCACAACTCACCCATGGAATGGGAACTACTAACCTGATGATGGGAGCACTCCCTTTGTTATTAAATAGTTGTAAAATCTTAGAATCATTTTTGACCCTCTCCCCTTCTTCATTCCGTTAAACAGAGATGAAAAGCCTTTCTTCAGAAGAACAACCCTTTCCTTTCTGCTAGCATTGCAACCATCACCTGACCTCCACCTGGACTGCTGCAAGAGCCTCCTAAATCCAACTTCTACCCTCTCCCTCTTCCAATCTATTTTATACACTGCCTCCAGACTAATCGTTCCTAAACACCAGTTAAATTCCCTCATTCTTCCATTTGAGCACCTACAAAACCCCTACTACCTAAAATTTCCAGTCCTAACTTCTCTGCCACTTTTGAGATCCTCTGTAATAAGGCCCCACCCTTCCTATCTAGTCATATCCCGCCCCCCCCCAAAAAAAACCCAAACCTGTTGCCATAGAGTTGATTCCGACTCATAGTGACAATACAGGGCAGAGCAGAATCGCCCCACAGGGTATCCAAGGCTGTAATCTTTAAGGAAGCAGACTGCTAACATCTTTCTCCCAAGGAGCAGGTGGTGGGTTTAAACTGCTGACTTTTTGGTTAGCAGTCGAACGCTTGTAACAATTGCACCACCAGAGCGCCTTTGTTATACCTCTCACTACCTCCCCAAACCAGATTCTCTTTTAGGTCTGGTAAGTTCTCCAATTTTAGGTCTCCTTATAACTCAGACACCATGTCTATGCTGATATTCTAATATTGGTTCACACTTTTCCTTAAATAACCTCTCCTCTCTAAGATAGCCCATCTTGTCTTTAAAATCTCTGACTCTAAACCTGAATTTGTAGGGAAAGAAATCTCCAGTCTAAAATAATGTCCCTTATCACTAAATTCTTCAGTGCTTATAAATAAAATGAGATAATATCTATGTCTAATGTACCCTAGTATGCCTGACACGTGGTCGATGTGCGACAAACTCCCAACCTCCCATTTTCTGCCTTACCCTTACCCTAAAGTCAAAATCACCTGCTCAATACCATTTCTTACATTGTTTTCTAATTGTTTGGTCAGTTTTGCTTCCCCCAATTAGTTCCTTGAAGCCTCTGTGGTGCAGTGGTTAAGAGGTATGGCTGCTAACCAAAAGGCCAGCAGTTCGAATCCACCAGTCACTCCTTAGAAACCCTATGAGGCAGTTCTATTCTGTCCTACAGGGTCACTATGAGTCAGAACCAATGCGATGGCAATGGGTTTTGTTTTGTTTTTTTAATATCAGTTCCTTATATATCTTTGTCCTCTTATTTCCCATGGCACTAGAAAACGAACACGTTAACTACTTAGGAAATGGACTAACCCAATGAATGGGTAGGTACCTTCCATATTTGGCACCCAGGTGGGAATTTTAGGGTAGTATAGCTTCACCTGAAGATCTTTAGTATAGGAAGGTGCTGAGGCTTTGAACAGAGATCAGAAGACGAGAGAGTAAGTATGAAAATGAACCTACCAACTTGTTCCTGAGTTACTGTCACTGTTGGAAGAGATGTGATCTTTTCCTTATCAGCTGGGGGAGGCCCTGTATTTTCCAGCTGTCCTAAAAGCTACCAAAAAAAGAAGAAACTGATGATGATGAAGATGATGACAAACTAGCAGACATCTCAATATCCCAGGGGAGGGAGCTGCTCCAGCTCAGAACAAACAGTACTTATGCAAGGCTCTGAGAGTCTTGGGCTTCCCTTTCTTACTGCCAGAACACTCACATTGCTTTACAATTTCAGAGCGACATCAGTATAAGCCTGCAGACAGACCCATCATTGCAAGGCCCACCTTTGGACTGAAAGCAACTTCAGCAGCAGCATAGGGTTTGAGATGTCATGAATAAAACCACAGCTTAATAAAAAGTAACACTTAACCAGTCCAAAAACTTCACTCTGCTGGAAGGAAGAAAAGGATGGGAGTATGGAAAATAGCATAAGGTAAGCCAAAAAAATAGGTAAATTACTGCCTATTAGAAGACAGATATAAGTGACATGCTTTCTGTTCTCAGTAACCACAGGGAAATGAAAAACCAATCAAATTAAAATAAACATCATAAACAAGTGGAAGCAATTATACATGGCACAGGAGCACCTTTTTCTCAGCTTCCTTCCTTTTTCTCTGCTTCCTTCCCCTACTTTGCTCTATCTAGCAGAAATGCCTGCTTCAATACGTGAGGTGACTCTCTTTTTTTATGGTGTACTTGTTAATAGGATCCTCACAGGCCAAAAATACAATATACAGTTTGTCACAGAAGAAGTCTTCTTTTCCCGTGGGGGTGAAATCACCTTCAAGAAAGCCACCAGCAGCTAGGAGGCACATGGATTCCCAGGTAAACCCCCAAACCACTTCTCCCTTTAGTAAAATAGAAACCCATAAGCTCAAAATACTAGGAAAAGCAGAGTGACTGCCATTTCAGAAAGCAGCAGAAGGAAAGCAGGAAGCCTGTGAACTATGAGACACACTGAACAGACACCCTCAAAAGGCAGTTCCTCACCTGAGTTACAATGGCATCAAGCTCTGTCTGGCCCCAGGCATAGTCCTCAGGGTTGGAGTGCAGCATCCCATACCTACACATGAGATGAGACAGAGAGCATGAAATAGAGTGACCAGGCTCTGCCTTACACCACAGAAAAAAACTGGCAGAGGGATCCTGATCTCTCTTACAGCTGCGAAGTCACTAGTCCTCTAAAATAAAGTGGGAAAAAATTTCTCTGTATTTATAAGCTCAAACAGATTATCCAGAGATAATCTCTCATTCTCTCAGCCCCTTTACTTTACTGAATGGAACATAAAATACCAAGTTACAGAAAGTACCACATGACACACCAGAGAGCAAAAAGAGTGATCCACTGTCTGTTGGTTAAGAAAAGTTTGTTTTTTCTGTGCCCACTTAAAATTAAACATAGATGCAACTACTTTTTAGGGAGAGTTTTCCCTTCATGACTAGCCAAAATCTACAGCAGACTTGCCTCATTCTAAGAGGCTGTCTGTGGTCCTGGACCATCAAGAGCTTTCAGGTAGAGAAGCAGCCATTGCAGTCTGTCTGAATCACGATTTAGAACAACTACAAAAGAGTCTTGGCAGCACATCTCTATGGAGCTGCTGGTGCATTACCCCAGATGACAGAGGTCCAGATTCTTTGGCTGGAACATGTTTTCCAAACCTAGAGGCTGGAAAATAGGGTAACTGTGTGGAAGGACCGAGGTCCCTGTCAGCAAAAAAGCCTTCTGGGGCAGAGTCAGCAGTGGTTAATAATTGTCCCTACAAGACAAAATTCTATCGTGAACTCCTACCATACTTAAAGTGTCACTCTGATACTGAATTATAGCCTTTTGTTTCTTCTAACAAACCTCCTTACTTTGGGAAAGGGAAATTAAGTAATTGGTTTTCAAGCTCAGAAATTTTAAGAAGTAAAATCTCCCCATATAGTCTAGCAGGGAAACCCACAAATCAGATACCAAGCCCAGCAGGGAACACCTCATTCCTCACTTCTACACAACCCTCAGACCAGAATATAAACAGAACCAGACACATCGAGTGCCCACACATCCTATCCTGGGGGGCCAGGAGGACCTTCCCGAGCCTGAACAATAAAAAATAAGTTCTGGTTAAGTTCAGGTCTCAGCAGATAAGGGCAGTCTAACAGACTGCCAGTCAAATCTACATACTTACCTCTACAGCCCTTCCTATCTGTGCATAGAGCAAAGAAACTATAGCACCCAAAATAATGCTACCCCGGCAGAGTGAGATAGAAAGCAATTAGCTACTTACCAGGACAAAGGGTGTGGGGATCTAGGAATTGCAGAATTTGCAAAGAATCCTGCAAAGAGCTGCTGTATTATTCTGTAGGGGGAGAAAAAATTAGATAAAACAACAGTACTCTGAAAGTACTCTAAGGAAATCCATGGCTGACCAATCACCAATTCCTTTCCCAAACCACAATGGCTTTTCACTGACTATTACACAAGAGATAGCACCAGAAATCAGTCTGCTACCTGCTGGCATGCTATTTTGCTTTTGTGGTTATCTTCCTGAGCTCTGCTATCTTATGGATTAAAAGATTTTTATGAATTAGGTTGGCAAAAGTCTGATGGTATTAGTGTAATTTTCAAGCTATGTTCCTTGGACCTTGGCACCAATGTGAGGAGACAATAAGCCAGTGCGATTCTGGGCCCACCTCTCTTTAACAACAGTAGTTCCATTTTTATGTGTTTTATACAATGGGTTTCTGTACATCACCTAAAGAGATGGCACGGGAGGCTTCCCAGCCCACAGAGTGAGAAAGCTGAGCACTTTTAGGCACAGGGCTTACTCGTGGAGTACGGTGCCTCTGGACACTTTTCAGCAGAGCTAAAAGAGCTTTGTAACACTTGT
This sequence comes from Dugong dugon, assembly GCA_030035585.1. Lineage (NCBI taxonomy): Eukaryota > Metazoa > Chordata > Mammalia > Sirenia > Dugongidae > Dugong > Dugong dugon. The sequence continues at coordinate 164,270,801 of CM057462.1, forward strand.
CCCAAGCAGGGTACTGGCCAGGCTGAGGGACCGAGGGCCAGGGAGAGACCTGTCTGCAGGCATGGCTAAGAGGGTGCCCTGATCGAAAGAACTGTATCCTGAGCGTTCCTGAACCTGAATTGTAATCTGTTACTTCCCTAATAAACCCCATCATCGTGAGTATTGTTTATGAGTTCTGTGAGGCCATTGCAAAAAATTACACAACTCACCAGAATAGTAAACTCAGCACAGAAGTAGAGAGTACCATGGCAAAAAGAGACTCTGTCAGAGTTGGTAAAAAGGGGTGGTGAGAGGAGGTGCGTCTGGCAGAGGTCTCATAGGAATCAGCCTTGAGCTGCTGATCTTTATTCTCCTTCCCCCTTATGAAGTTACAGGAGGTCACACACCTCCACCACATCATTTTTAAAGATAGGCATTTTTTTTTTAATTTTTATTTTTTGTAGTTTAAGTGAAAGTTTACAACTCAAGTTAGTCTCCGATACAAAAATTTATACGTATATAGTTATGTGACCCCAATTTCTCTCCCTATACTGTGACAGCACACTCCTCCTTTCCACCTCTGATTTCTCACGTCCATTCAACTACCTCCTAACCCTCTCTGCCTTCTCATGTCACCCTCGGACAGAAGCTGCCCATTTAGTCTCATGTATCTACTTGAGCTAAGAAGCACACTATTCACGAGTATCACTTTATATCCCACAGTCCAGTCCAATCTTTGTCTGAAGAGCTGGCCTCAGGAATTGTTTTAGTTCTGGGTTAACAGAGGCTCTGGGGGCCATGCTTTATGGGGTTCCTCAAGTCTCAGTCAGACCATTAAGTCTGGTCTTTACTAGAATTTGAGTTCTACACTCTATCCTTCCCCTGCTTCACCAGGAACTCTCTGCTGTTCCCTGTCAGGACAGTCATTGGTGGTACCTGGGCACTATTCAGTTCTTCTGGTCTCAGGCTGATGGAGTCTCTGGTTTATGTGGCCCTTTTGTCTCTTGGGCTAATATTTTCCTTATGACTTTGGTGTTCTTCATTCTCCTTTACTCCAGGTGAGCTGGAGCCAGCTGATGCATCTTAGATAGCTGCTTGCAAGCTTTTATGACCCCAGACGACACTCAGCAAAGTAGGATGCAGAACATATTCTTAATAAACTTTGTTATGCCAATTGACCTAGATGTCCCCTGGAAGTATGGTCCCCAGACCCCCAGCCCTGCTACTCTGTCCCTTGAAGTGTTTGGCTGTATTCAGGAAACTTCTTAACTTTGGTTTAGTCCAGTTGTGCTGACTTCCCCTGTAGTGTGTGCTGTCCTTCCCTTCACCTAAGATAATTCTTGTCTACAATCTAGTTAATGAATAACCCTCACCCTCCCTCCCCACCCTTGTAACCACCAAAAAATGTTTTCTTCTATGTTTAAAACTTTTCTTGAGTTCTTACAATAGTGGTCTTATACAATGTTTGCCCTTCTGTGACTGACTAAATTCACTCAGCATAATGTCTTCCAGATTTTTCCATGTTACAAGATGTTTCACGGATTCATCGTTGTTCTTTATCGTTGCATAGTATTCCATTGTGTAAATATACCATAATTTGGTTATCCATTCGTCCATTGATGGGCGCCTAGGTTGTTTCCATCTTTTTTCTATCGTGAACAGTGTTGCAGTGAACATAGGTGTGCATGTATCTATTCGTGCGATGGCTCTTATTTCTCTAGGATATATTCCAAGGAGCAGGATTGCTGGATCACATGGTACTTCTATTTCTAGCCTTTTAAGGAAGCGCCAAATCCATTTCCAAAGTGGTTGCACCATTTTACATTCCCACCAACAGTGTATAAGTGTTCCAGTCTCTCCACAACCTCTCCAGCATTTATTATTTTGTGTTTTTTCGATTAATGCTAGCTTTGTTGGGGTGAGATGGTATCTCATTGTAGTTTTGATTTGCATTTCTCTAATGTCTAATGATTGTGAGTACTGCTTCATGTGTCTGTTAGCCACCTGAATGTTTTCTTTGGCGAAGTGCCTGTTCATATCCTTTGCCCATTTTTTAATTGGGTTATTTGCAGATAGACACTTTTAACTCCAGGTTCCCACTTTGCTTATAGTATCAATCAATAAAACAATGATGGTGGCCAAAACTAGCCAATATTAGACATTCTCTGCTACTAAAGTTCAACAATAGCTAACAACACTATTCCTTCTGTGGTGGTTTTAAAATATGTTCACAAATTATTTGATACTGAAAGTGGGGCCAAGATGGCAGACCAGTCAGACGCTTCTGGTTGTCCCTCTTACAACAAAGACCCGAAAAAAACAAGTGAATTGATTATATATGACAATCTAGGAGCCCTGAACATCAAAGGCAAAGTTGAGAAATTGAACTGAGTGGCAGAGGGAGGGAGAGAAAGTTTGGAAGCAGGGAGGAGTTTCCAGACCTGACCCAGCAAAAGCCTGAGCCTTTCAGGCATGATCAACTCATGATGCACAGTGAGGCAGGAAAGCAGTGGTACTCGGCAGGTGTTTTCCACATCAGGAGAGACACAGCAGCAGAGAGTCTACTCAGTTATTCAGAACCAGTGAGAAGCACCCCTCGATAAGCAAAAGAAAGTACTTGTGTCTGGCCTACTGCACAGATGAAAAACACCCCTCTTAGGGAAAAACACCTCTCCCATTTACCTCCCTGCTCCCTGCTCTGCACTGGGAACAGGACCAGCTTCAGCAATTGCCGAGTCCCCTGGGCAGGAAGTAGGACCTGTCATGCACATTAAGCCATTCTTCTGGCCTCGGAGAATGAAAAATTAACAAACAAGGGAAAAGTATAATCTGCTGGTCCCCTAAGCCAGGAATTCAGGGTAGGCACAACTCCTTTGCCTAGGCACAGACATAAGGGATCCACGGATTTTAAGTGCCTCTCCCCCTGCATAGACTTGTGTGGGCCCATTTCAACAGTGCAGGCCCACATTACCGCAGTACAACAGGGTATAAACCTAAAGTTGAATTTCAACTGTTTCAGCTGTGAAGTGACAGGTTCGTGACATTTGACACTGCTCTGCCTATTAAGCAGGGTCTTCATCTACCCATATCAGGGGCCTGAGGACTTGTGACTCCACCCACGCCACCTAGCCACCTGCGACAGGGGCCCAAGAATACGTGGTGCTCCCTAGTCCTTACACCCAACACCACAAAAAAAGAACATTACAAACCAATATCCCTCACGAACACTGACGCAAAAATTCTCAGCAAAATTCTAGCCAATACAATTCAGCAATATATCAAAAAAATAATTCACCATGATCAAGTGGGATTTATACCAGGTATGCAGGGATGGTTCAACATTAGAAAAACAATCAATGTAATTCATCACATAAATAAAACAAAAGACAAGAACCATGTGATCTTATCAATCGATGCAGAAAAGGCATTTGACAAAGTCCAACACTCATTCATGATAAAAACTCTCAACAAAATAGGAATAGAAGGGAAATTCCTCAATATAATTAAGGGTATTTATACAAAGCCAACAGCCAGCATCATCCTAAATGGAGAGACTTTGAAAACATTCCCCTCGAGTGCAGGAACCAGACAAGGATGCCCTTTATCAACACTCTTATTCAACATTGTGCTGGAGGTCCTAGCCAGAGCAATTAGGCTACAAAAAAAAATAAAGGGCATCCAAATTGGTAAGGAAGAAGTCAAAGTATCTCTGTTTGCAGATGATAGGATCTTATACACAGAAAACTCCAAAGAATCCACAAGAAAACTACTGGAACTAATAGAAGATTTCAACAAAGTTTCAGGATACAAGATAAACATACAAAAATCACTTGGATTCCTTTACACCAACAAAGAGAACCTTGAACAGGAAATCATCAAATCAATACCACTTACAATAGCCCCCAAGAAGATAAAATACTTAGGAATAAATCTAACCAGAGCCGTAAAAGACCTATACAAAGAAAACTACAAGACACTACTTCAAGAAACCAAAAGAGACCTACATAAGTGGAAAAACATACCTTGCTCATGGATTGGAAGACTCAATATTGTGAAAATGTCAATTCTACCCAAAGTGATCTACAAATAGAATGCAATCCTGATCCAAATTCCACCAGAATTTTTTAAATGAGATGCAGAAACAAATCACCAGCTTCATATGGAAAGGGAAGAAGCCCCGGATAAGTAAAGCATTACTCAAGAAGCACAAAGCGGGAAGCCTCACACTACCTGATTTTAGAACCTGTCATACCACCACAGTAGTCAAAACAGCCTGGTACTGGTACAACAACAGATACATAGACCGATGGAACAGAATTGAGAATCCAGACATAAATTCATCCACCTATGAGAGGCTGATATTTGACAAAGGCCCCAAATCCATTAATTGGGGAAAAGACAGTCTCTTTAACAAATGGTGCTGGCGTAACTGGATATCCATTTGCAAAAATATGAAATAAGACCCATACTTCACACCATGCACAAAAACTAACTCAAACTGGATCAAAGACCTAAATATAAAATCAAAAATGATAAAGATCATGGAAGAAAAAATAGGGTCAACGCTAGGGGCCCTAACACATGGTATAAACAGAATACGAACCATAAGTAACAATACACAAGCACCAGAAGAGAGACTAGGTAACTGGGAGCTCCTAAAAATCAAACACTTCACTCATCAGAAGACTTCAACAAAAGAGTCAAAAGACAACCTACAGACTGGGAAAAAAATTTTGGCCACAACAAATTCGATCAGCGTCTATTCTCTAAAATCTACAAGATACTACAAAACCTCAACAACAGAAAGACAAATAACCCAATTAAAAAAACGGGCAAAGGATGTGGACAGGTACTTCACCAAAGAAGACATTCATGCAGCTAAAAGACACATGAAGAAATGCTCACGATCATTAGCCATTAGAGAAATGCAGATCAAAACTACAATGAAAAACCATCTCACCCCAACAAAGCTAGCATTAATCGAAAAAAACAAAATAATAAATGCTGGAGAGGTTGTAGAGAGACTGGAACACTTATACACTGTTGGTGAGAATGTAAAATGGTATAACCACTTTCGAAATCCATTTGGTGCTTCCTTAAAAAGCTAGAAATAGAAGTACCATATGATCTAGCAATCCTGCTCCTTAGAATACATCCTAGAGAAATAAGAGTCATCCCACAAATAGATATATGCACACCCATGTTCACTGCAGCACTGTGCACAACAGCAACAAGAAGGAAACAACCTAGGTGCCCATCAACGGACGAATGGATAAACAAATTACGGTATATTCACACAATGGAATAGTATGCAACGATAAAGAACAATGATGAATCCGTGAAACATAACATGGAGGAATGTGGAGGTCATTATGCTGAGTGAATTTAGTCAGTCACAGAAGGACAAACATTGTATAAGACCACTATGACAAGAGCTCAAGAAAAGGTTTAAACATAGAAGAAAACATTTTTTGATGGTTACGAGGGTGGGGAGGGAGGGTGAGGGTTATTCATTAACTAGATTGTAGACAAGAATTATCTTAGGTGAAGGGAAGGACAGCACACACTACAGGGGAAGTCAGCACAACTGGACTAAACCAAAGCTAAGAAGTTTCCTGAATATAATGAAACAATTCAAGGGACAGAGTAGCAGGGGCGGGTGTCTGCGGACCATGCTTTCAGGGGACATCTAGGTCAACTGGCACAACAAAGTTTATTAAGAAAATCTTCTGCATCCTACTTTGGTGAGAGGCTTTTGAGGTCTTAAAAGCTAGCAAGCAGCCATCTAAGATGCATCAATTGGTCCCAACCACCTGGAGTAAAGGAGAATGAATGACATCAAAGACACAAGGAAAGTATTAGCTCAAGAGACAGAAAGGGCCACATAAACCAGAGACTTCATCAGCCTGAGACCTGAAGAACTAGACGGTGCCCAGCTACCACCAACGAACACCCTGACAGGGAACACAACAGAGTCCCTGATGGAGCAACAGAAAGGTGGGGTGCAGAACTCAAATTCTAGTAAAAAGACCAAACTTAATGGTCTGACTGAGACTAGAAGAACCCCAGAAAGCACGGCCCCCAGATTCTATGTCAACCCAGAACTAATAGAATTGCCAAGGCCAATTCTTCACACAAAGACTGGACTGGACTGTGGGACATAAAATGATACTCGTGAAGAGTGTGCTTCTTAGCTCAAGTGGATACATGAGACTAAATGGGCAGCTCCTGTCTGAAGGTGAGATGAGAAGGCAGAGAGGGTTAGGAGCTGGTTGAATGGACATGGGAAATCAGGGGTAGAAAGGAGGAGTGTGCTGTCACAGTACAGGGAGAGCAATTAGGGTCACATAACAACATGTGTATAAATTTTTGTATGAGAGACTAACTTGAAATGTAAACTTTCACTTAAACTACAACAATAAACAAACAAAAAAATTATTTGATACTACTCCTTTGAGTGTGGACTGGACTACATGACTCACTTCTTAAGAATAAAATATAACAGAAGTGATCGTTTATGACTTCCAAGAGAAAGTCACAAAAAGCATTGTGGCTTCCTCCTTGCTCTCTCTCTTGGTTCACTTACCCTGGGAGAATGCCATGTCAAGTAGTCCTACAGAAAGACCCACATGATAAGGAACTGAGACCTCCTGCCAACAACCAGCACAAACTTGCTAGCATATAAGTAAGCCCAAGGCAATCCTTCAGACGACTGCAGCAACAGCCAATATCTTGACTGTAAACTCATGAGACTCTGAGCCAGAACCACCCAGCTAAGCTGCTCCTGAATTCCTGACCCACTGAACCTGTGACATAATAAATGTTTGTTATTTTAAGTCACTAAGCTGTGGGGTAATTTGTTCTGCAGGAAAATCTTATTGGAAACTGGAAGAAAAAGGTTCCTTGTTTCTGTAGTGGCATAAAGTGTAGCAACATTGCTGCCTGCCATAACATGCAAAGTAGAAACTGTGGGTGATCTAGCTAATGAGATTTCCAGTCAGAGTGTTGAAGATGCCTCCTGGCTTCTTCTTACTGATTATATGAGAGGAGAGGGATAAACTTAAGGAAGGATAGTTAACAAAAAGGAATTAGGACTGAGTAATTTCTGAAAATTCCCAGTCTCTTCAGATAGTAAATGACACTAAAATTAAGAAATGGCTTCTGAGCAAAGATCAAATAAAGGGCACTGCCAAAAGAACATGGTTTAAGATGAAGCCAAGAGAGTAGCTATAAAATTCTTTGTTAGAACCTCAGAAAGATCTAAGATGGTACCTAAAAGAACCATTCAGTTAAACAACTAGATTTCTAAGAAGCTGAAGGGTCTCATCCTTCAGCAATCTCCACAGAAGCCCAAGGTAGAGAAGAGCTTATTTAGAAGAGATTTGTGGGTGTGGCTTCTGGCTAATGGCATGAACCCCAGTAAGGTTCACAGGAGACTCAAAGTTTTTTAAAAAGAAACACTGCCAGCCTAGGCTGAAAGGGACAGAGAGTGCAAAATGAAAAGAGGTCTTTGGGCCCGCAAAATTCTACTGGCAAGAAGGAGGCTGAGAAAACTGTGTAGCTACAAATATAGATGACTTCATGGAAAAGAAAGGATAACCCAGAGGGTAGAATCAAGAGCCTAGAGGGAGGAAACAAGAACCAAAGAGAATCATTTCTGGGCAGGAGTAGGACTAAGTCCCAATCAAGGAACTTGGGACATCAGAATTGTTATCAACTAATGACTCCTATGGAGCCCTGGTGGTGCAGCAGTTAAGCACTCAGCTGCTAACCAAAAGGTCAGTGGTTTGAACCCACCAGCCACTCCACAAGAGAAAGATGTGCTTCCATATAGATTTACAGCCTTGGAAACCGTATGGGGCATTTCTACTCTTTGCTCTATAGGGCCGCTATGAGTGGGAATCGACTCTATGGCAACAGTTTCTTTTTTTCCAATGATTCCTTTGTGCCTCCCACTTCCCCCTTTTTTGAACAGGAATCTTTCTACCTCTTAACCTATGCCTGTCCCACGACTGTATGTTGAGTGTGTGAGGCCCACATGGTGAGAAACTGAGGCCTCCTGCCAACAGCCATATGAGTGAGCCATCTTAGAAACCGATCCTCCAGTCCCAGTCAAATCTTCAGATGACTGCAGCCATGGCTGACATCTTGACTTACTTACTTTATGAGGGCAGAACCATCTAGCTAAGCTGCTCCCTAATTCCTGATACTCAAAAACTGTGAGATAATAAATGTTTGTTGTTTTAAGCTGCTAAATTCTGGAGTGATTTGTTACACAGCAATAGATTACTAATATACTCCCCTTGCTTGTTAGTGACTAACCAAAACCTGTTGTCGTCGAGTTGATTCCGACTCATAGTGATCCTATAGGACAGATTAGAACTGCCCCATAGGGTTTCCAAGAAGTGGCTGGGGGATTCGAACTGATGACCTCTTGGTTGGCAGTTGAGCTCTTAACCACTGTGACTGGAAGAGTAAATTATTGCATGCTTGGACTGACCCATACGTAAACAGTAATAATCAAGTCTGAAAGATAGCCTAGTTCCTTGAAGCTCTAAAGTCGAACCTATACAAATACTTAGCATCGCTAGGGACACCTCACCAGCTGCTGATTCCTCTTTCTTGGCTGATTACCCTCTGGAAGTCAGATGGTGGCTCCATGTCTTTGCAGCAGTGACAGAAGAGAGACTGCTCAAGGTGACTCCAGAAAGTGTATGAACTGTTGCTAGGACCTTATGATCAGTTGATACATACAATATTCCCGTTGAATTTTTTTTTTTTGTTGTTGTTAAAAAGATTAATTTTTTTCTTGTAATAGGTAATATGTAACTGAAATATAGATGTGTATGTGGGTGGGATGTAAATATTTCATTTTAGCAACCCACAGAAGGAAAAAAAAATCAGTTTACAGGTTCTGAAGGGAAAGTCAAATATTAAGACCAAATACCAGACCTGCACCCTCTCTAAGTTTTCCACCTACCGCTCCAGCTGCTCCTTCTCAGTCTCCTTTGCTTATCCTCCTTATCTTCCAAACTTCTAACCATAGAGGACCTCTTCTACTTTCTATCTTTACTCCTTTGGCAATTTCATCCAGTTTTATAATTTTAAATAACACATATAGGCTATAGGGAGCCCTGGTGGCAAACAGTTAAGCGCTCGGCTGCTAACTGAAAGGTTGGCAGTTAGAACTAGCCCAGCTGTTCCCTGGGAGAAAGACCTGGTGATCTGCTTCTGTAAAGATTATATAGCCAAGAAAACCCTATGGGGAAGTTTTACCGTCATATGAGGTCACTATGAGTCAAAAATCGACTCGATGGTACCCAACAACAACATATAGGCTACAATTTCCAAATTTCATCTCTAAACAAGACCTCTGCCTACACATCTCTACTTGAATGTGTAATAAGCACCTCAAATTTAGTACGTCTAAAACTGAGCTCTTAAATCTTTTCCCTCAAATTTGTTTCTCCTAGTGTTCCCCATCTTAGCTGATGGTGGCTCCATTATTCCAGTTGCTCAGACCAAAAAAGCTGGTGTTATTCTTAACTTATTTTTCTGTTACACCCCCTACATCCAATCTGTCAGCAAATCCTATCATCTAAAATCCAACCATTTTTCACTACCCTCATCTAAGCCACCAGCATTTTTAGCTTGAAATAATATAACAGCCTCTTAAATGCTATCTCTGCTTCTGCCTTTGCCCCTGCTCCACACAGCAGTCAGAGTAACTTTTAAGACATAAGTTAGATCATGTCATTCCCCTGCCCTAAACCCTCCATTGGATTTCCATCACACTCAAAATAAAGGTCATTAAAACATTCTATGTGATTTGATACCCATATCCCTACCCTAATCTTCATCAACTTCTCTGATTTTATTTCCAATTTTTCTTCTCCTCGCTTACTCCTCTCTACATTGGTGTCTCCTTGCTACTATATTCCTGGCTCATTCCCTCACTTCCATTATGTCTTTACTCAAATACCTTCTCAATAAAGTCTCTGCTGACTATCCTTTTTGAAATTACATGCCCACACATAGACTCCGTATCTCCCTTCCCTGCCTTTTCCCCTCATAGCACTTACTACTGCCTAACATTCCATTTATTTAACTTATTTTGCCTGTCTTTCTCCATTAGTACTTAAGCTCAATGAGGGCAAACACTTTTTACTGTTTTGTATTATATGCCATATCTAGAATAGCACCTGGCACATAGTGATACACAATATTTGTTGAATGAGTTACAGAAACCCTCTATATGGGCCCCATCAGATGCACACTGAAAAATATAAACGATCTATTGAAATAAAAAATCAGACCACAAACTATGTACAGTATGATCCCATTTCAACTATCTAAATATAGGTATCATATGAAGGAGCTCTGGTGGTGCAAACTGTTAAGTGCTCAGCTGCTAGCCACCCAGTGGCTATGCGAGAAAAAGACCTGGCTATCTGCTTCCATAAAGATTACAGCCAAGAAAACCCTATGGGACAGTTGTAATCTATCATATGGGGTCCCTATGAGTTGAAATAGACTTGACAGCACCTAACATGTATGTACAGAAAAAGGTCTATAAGATTATGTATCAAGGTGTAACTGTGGCTATTTCTGGGTAGTGTTATCTTTTTAATCCATGCAAAAAAATAATACTTTTAAATAAGGAAAAAAAGTTAACAACCAAAATAAAAGTCAATTCTCAAAATTTGAGTTGTGATCAGTCGTCAGAAAAATACAGTCCCAGAACCTACCATTCAGTGCAGGGGTAGGAAGCCTTCTTAGAAGTAATGTACCCTACAATGCTGTTCAAAGATAGCTTACTGCTAAAATTAAAGGACCATCCTTTGTATCACCAGGGAGAAGGCTTAAATCACAGGATTGAAAGGTAAAAAATAAAAAAAATAAAAAAACAAGGTTAAAAAGAGTATAGCCCTTAATTTTACAACAAAAATAGGGAGGGGGAAAAAAAAAAGGCTGCAGCTGTTTATACTGCTTAGGTACAAATAAAATACCACAGGATTAGTTTTCATGGTTCAAGGGTTTGGTGTTTTATGGGCCTGTCCAGTCAATAAGCCTAATATTTTAAGAGTTTCTGCTCTTCCTCCTAGTTCAGTGGGTAATGCCTGGGGGTCTTAAAAGCTTGCTGGCAGGCTTCCCAAGATACAACAATTGGTTTCTATTTGCCTGGAGCAACAGAGAAAGAAGGGGATCCAGGAATCGGAGAAAGAAGTGGTTTGCAGCTCTAACTGCCTTCATGAACTACTCTACCTCCCCTGCCATGATACCAGAAGAAATGGATGGTGCCCAGCTAAGATTACTGAACGTTCCGATCAGGGACTCATTAGATGGATCTTGATCAAAAGGAGGAAAACTGTGGTATGAAACTTCAAACTCTTATTGGAAACCAGACTTACTGAACACACCGAGGCTGGAGGAACCCCCAAATCTACTGCCTAGAAACAACTGTTGAACTCTAAGCCAAAACTATTCCATGAAGTCATCTTTAAACTAAACAATTTAGTTCAATAATGTCTGCCTTGAGCACTGCGCCTGAAAAATTACCTATATGAGACTAAAATGACAACAGTAACTCTAAATTACATATTAGAACTATAAAGGGCAGAAAGTATAAGTTAACAGTGGAGAAACAATAGGGGCAGAGGCAGTGAGAATGGTGACACAATCTGAATTACACAACTACTGTCAATAAACTGTACATGTAAACACTGTTGAATGGATCTATGTTTTGTTGCATATGTTTTGTTGTGTATATTTTCACCAAAAAACAACATCATCAAGGACCAAAAAAAAAAAAAAAAAAAAAAAAAAGCACACTACAATAAAGATGGGTCTTAATGTAATAAGTGGAAATTAATGGGTGGTAATCTCTATGGCATCTACAAAACTATGAATGCATTAGTGCTGATCTATGCATTAGTGTTGATTTAGTATAGACTAAGAAAAAAAAAACTGACAAATACAAATATCTTACCATCCTAAAAAACACTCTATAAGGTGAAATATAAGCAACTCTTTAGGCTTCAGTACAACCAAAATGAAGTTTCTACTAAAGGCCATGCAATTTCCTTTGCTGATTCTATATACACTAAGCAACCATCTGATTTCTTGATATTTGGAAAATTCAGAGATTGCATACACTAACAAGCAAAAATGAGTTTTCCAGTCACTGAAACAGAATACCTCAATTGTAAATTAATAAATTGGTCTTTTGGCACAGATCAGATTCACTTAAGGTCAGATAAAATGAGCTAGTCTATTCAGAACCTGATTACACCTGGATAAGGTAACCATCATCTGAAAACTGCAGATTAGAGCACACTGTAGGCATGCTCAACGAATATTTGCAGAATGAATGAACAATGTGAGGCTTACGCTTCATGCCACCAAAAAGGTTTCACTTGTGCCAGTGAAAACGTCAAAGGAAATTCATCTCATTTCAGAGGACTGCTTAGGTTGGTGTGAGGAACACACTAATAATCCCACAAAGACTAATCTCTGAGATTTGATTTCTTAATAAAGTAACTACTCTGTCCACAGTGGGATCAGTGGGATGAATAGGAGCCTGAGATGTAGTCAATGGAAACCATTAGCGGAAAGCCTGACAAGCAGAATAAAAACAGTTACACTGCTTCTCAAATGAATCTAGCAAACTGTTATTAGGAAGAAGCCAAAATTTTTTTTTAATTTTTAAATCTATAAAACATGAAATTATAATGTGCTATGAAAACACAGGATGACATTACAATGACAACTACTATAAAGTGGTAACAATCATGTGGAACAATCTGGGCAGACCTGATAAACTGGTAAAATAGTATATTACAAAAATATGCTTTGTTCGGTTTATACCTCCATGAAAGAAATGGAAAAAAAAAAATGGACTAAAATCTTAAGTTCTGCTCACTAACAGATTCGTATATGTGCCTTGGAAAGAAAGTTTCTGAGAAAATTAGGAAACTGCTTTTTTTTTTTTTAATGGGAAGATTTTATGATACTGTTCTTTTTTTTTTTTTTATTTTAAACATTTATAATCCTACCAAATAAATAAGACAAAGTTTCATTTCTACATTACCATAACTTCAAAATTTCATTAGCTTTATACCCTTATGCAATTTACCTAACCTCTCTCTGAATCTCAGTTTCTTCTTCTGTAAAATGGAGATATTAACAGTGCCTTCCAAGAGGATTATAGCAAGAATTAAAGAAATTAATACTTGCAAAGCACTTAGACTAATGTCTGGCACATACTCTTAACTATTATTACTACTAATTCATATGTTCCATATACTTCTTAGAAACATAACTATAATTATCCATTCACTCAACATAAATATGTTTAGTATCAACTATAAAACAGATACTGTGTTAAAAAGTGGTAATACAGAGATAGATAAAACACCACTCATTACTCCCAGAAGTAACTGAAAAGTTTGTAACAGATCTGGTCCCCAAAAAGATATGAAGCCCAGACAGAATTACAGGTAACTTTTATCAAATCTTTAAGGAATAGGTAATTCCTATACTATTTAAACTATTCGCAAGCATAAGAAGGAAACAAGCTTTTGTAGTTCATTTTATGAAACGAGTATAATCCTGATACCAAAAGCCTGATAAAAACACAAGAAAATTACAGACTAGCCCCTTTAAGACTAGACGCAAAAATCCTAAAAACAAAACAAAACAAAAAAATAGCAAATCAACTATAACAGTGTTTCTTCCAAGCTTACAGTGTTGGTTCAACATTAGAAAATCAATTAAAATACATTAATTATTTAAGGGAGAAAACTTCTACGGTCATTTTGATAGAACTGCAAAAGGTGTTTGATAAAATCTTCAGTCATTTTTAATTAAAAGCCCTTAATAAACTAGGAATAAAATAAACCTGTCTCAACATGATACTGTACATGTTAGGAACCAAAAGCAAGTATACTTAACAAAGAAATACTAATTCACTCCCTAGGTGAATACCCTAGGTTTCTAAGCTAGGCAAAGAATAGTACCACCAATCAAAATTTAAAAAAAAGGATCAGATCTGAAAAGGATTCAGTTTCCATCTTGGTGAATTTGGAGTATCTATGGAACATCCAGATGGAAAAGTCTACCAAGGGGTTATATATTCAAGTCTTAAATTAGGGTGAAAGTTCAGAATAGAAATATGGACCTGACAGTCTTTAGTATATAGGTAATTATTAGTACCGTGAGAGGACTTGAGAATGACCAGAGAGAACTTATAGAACAGTGGTTCTCAACAAGGGATGATTTTGCTCCCATGGGACATTTGAAAATGTGTGGACACATTTTTGGTTGTCACAACTGGGGGTAGGGGTGCTGCTGGCATTTACAGGGTAAAGGCCAAGGATGCTGCTAAACATCCTATAATACACAGGACAAGCTCCCACAACCAAGAATTATCCAGCCCAAAATGTCAATAGTGTCAAGATTGAGAAATCCTTTTGTAGAGTAAGAAGAAAAGGAGAATCAGGGAAAAACCTTAGGAAAACCAGTATTTAGGAAGTACCCACAAGGAGTCCCTGGGTCGTGTAAATGGTTAATGTGCTCAGCTGCTAACTGAAAGGTTGGAGGTTTGAGTCCACTCAGAGGTACCTTGGAAGAAAGGTCTGGTGATCTACTTCTGAAAAATCAGCCATTGAAAATATTACAGAGCACAATTCTACTCTGACACACACAAGGGGTTGCCATAAGTCAGAATTGAAGGAAAAGAAGGAAAAACAAGACAAGACGTAAATCAAGAAAATGTACTCGTATAGAAGCCTAAAGAGTAAAGATTTTCAAGGGAAGAAAAAAAAGACCAAAATGTTGAATTCAATGAATTGGACCGGTACGATAAAGATTTGAAAGCATCCACTGGGACTGTAATTAGAAGGGCACCAGTGATTTTACTGAATGGAGGGCCAGACTATAGTAGGTAGCAGAATAGTAGAAGATGGAAAGGAGTACAAAGTAAAATGCAGGCTCCTTTAAGAAATTTTACTGAAAAGGGAAGAAAACAAATCGAGCAGTAACTACAGCACTGGTTCTCAATCCTAGCTACAATCAGAATCACCTCAGGAGCTTTTAAAACTTACCAATGCTGGGGACCCCTCCAGACTAATTAAATCAAAATCCTTGGGAGTGGAGCCCATCTACTACTATTTTTAAAAACATCCTCAGTGACACAGCCAGGATTGAAAACCATGGAGCTAAAGGGTAAACGGGTGGCCAAGATGAAAAGGGAAAAGAAAGTGTGGAGAGGAAAATGGATGAAACAGAATCTCAGAAAAAATAGATAGGAAAAGGTCAGGAACATACACTGAAGGGCTGGCCTTGAGGAAAACAAAGAACTTGTCCTCTCAGGAGAACAGAGGGTGAAATGAATGTTGATGTAAACAAGCTGGGCACAGGAACCATTCCCCAACGGAGGAACAAGGAAAAGTGGACCACAGCAATGATCCAAAATTGGCGCTGTAGTTGGTGGGAGGAAGAAAAAGGTACATAGGAGGTAAGGGTTTAGATGGGGTCCAAACCAGGTACAGAAGGGAAAGTAATCTACATGCAGTGAAACTGGCACAGAATACAGTCAATTTACCTCTGACCACCATAAACTTTTAAAACAGGCTATAAAACAGTTGTGACAGTTGTTTTTTGTCAGAGGTAGTCCCACTAAATTGGGTCTCCCGTACTCTGTATTTGTCCTAAGAAGGAATGTCTGCAACTTAATCTGAAATGCACAAAACCTAAGATGAACTAATGGACAGAGAGATAGATATGTGATAAAGCCAGTACAGTAAAATGTTAATGGTTAAGTCTAGGTGTGGGAGGAAAAAAGTACAAGCTCTAGAAGCACACCATCCAACAGAACTTTCTGAAATGATGGAAATATTGTGTAATCTGTGCTGTCAAATATGGTAGCTACTAACATCTGGCCACTGAGCACTTGAAATGTGGCTAGTGTTAATGAGGAATTTTAAATTTTATTTAATTTTAATTAATTTAAATTTAAAATGATACAGCCACATGTGGCTAGAGGCTGCCATACTGGAAAGCACAGCTCTAGATTCATACAGCCCTGGTTCAAGTCCTGGCTCCAGTAATGGTTGTTACTTTTTTTCTCTGAGTCTCAGTTTATCCTTATATAAAATGAGATTAACATAGAACCTACTACCTCAAACGGATTAAATGAGATAAAGCAAATAAAGTATGAAGCACAGTCCTATATCATTTTTAGAAAAGTTAATAATTCCTACTAAATGGGATCCACAAAATCAGGGTCTACCGCCTCTTTTGCTTATCACTGTATCCCCCGTGCTCAGTACAGTGTCCCATACATAAAAGACAGAATAAACATTTGTTGTATGATTTGGAATCATAATATTTTACCTTTATTCCTATTAAATTTTATACTGTCCTTTGCTCTGATCTGTTGAGATCTTTTTGAATCCTAATGTCATCTAATATATTCAGTATCTTCTAAAATTTTGATAAACATATCATCTATATATTCATCTGAGACATTGATAAAAACGTTAACCAGAGACTTATATCATTAGTTTTATCACCCTTAAGTTTATCACTATTCATTAACTCGTACTAGGTGAGTAAAGGCTTTCAATTTAGCTTCATTTGCATCCCATCTGTGTATCTGCATCTTATCCACAAGGTATTAAGTAAGAGATTAGACTCTCAATATGTCCTTCGATAAAACTATCCTTTAAGAGAACTTACAACAACAACTCTGCACTTACCCTTCAATAGCTGGGGATCTTTCAGGACGAGTACTTCCTCGGGGTCTGTATCTCCGAGTCATTGGCAGCCGTGGAGGACGACTAGGTCCCCAGAAGTCAGTGTGAGTGTGATGACCCCTCTCATTGGCTCGATTATCTTGGTCCAGTGGATTGCTACTTAGGAATGGTCTAAAATCTTGGAAAAACATTGTGTGGTCCAAATGGTCCCAGAACTAGTAAAAACCAGAAACAAACCATGTTATTGGTCTCAAGAATAGGAAAAAGAGATCGGAAACAGGGGAAGAAGAAATATTAAAACAGAAAGGAATAACTTTCAACCCTCTGAAATTCAGCAGCTCCAAAATAAAGAGGTATGTTTACCCCCAATTTCATACAGGAGAAAAGAGAAGTCTTTAAAATGCATGCATAGAGAATAAGAAGGAAAAAAAAAAAAAAAACCTTATAAATTGAGAACCTTAATTTCCTTCATATAGAAACAAGCAAGCCAATGGCTGGATCCTTTCCTTAACACATGCCTCTGATCAGTTTCCCTTCTGAACTATAAATATGAGCCAAAGTTGATCACAGACTTCTGACCCAAGCATAATCAAACATCCAGATCAACATCATAACCCTGTGTTTTGTCACAAATGACATCCACATTCCCACTGCAGAATAATCTAAGATTTAAATAAATGGATGTATTTACACGTTTAAAAAATGCATCATCCTCACAAACTGAGCGCCAATGAAATGCTTCTCTTGACCTAGAACCTGCATCAAAAAGGGGCTATGTCAATGTCTCATAAGAGCATTCTGTTGTACATACTTTTATCATTAAAAGTATGTGTGTGCAAGGGAAAGATTAGTCCAAAGGACTAATAGACCACAACTATCACAGCCTCTACCAGACAGAGTCCAGCACAACTAGATGGTCCCCAGCTACCGCCACCAACTGCTCTGACAGGGATCACAATAGAGGGTCCCAGACAGAGCTGGAGAAAAATATAGAACAAAACTCTAACTCACAGAAAAAGACCAGGCTTACTGGCCTGACAGAGACTGGAGGAACCCCAAGAGTATGACCTCAGGACACCTTTTTAGTTCAGTAATGAAGTCACTCCTGAGATTCACCCTTCAGCCGAAGATTAGACAGGCCCATAAAACAAAACGAGACTAAAGGGGCACACCAGGCCAGGAGTAAGGACTAGAAGGCAAGAGGGGACAGCAAAGCTGGTAATAGGGAACCAAAGGTCGAGAAGGGGAGAGTGCTGACATGTCGTGAGGTTGGTAATGAATGTCACAAAACAATACTAATTGTTTAATGAGAAGGTAGTTTTTTCTGTAAAACTTCATCTAAAGTACAATAATAAGAAAAAAGTAATAAAAGTATGTATGTGCATGTGTGTCACATGTGGGAAAGGAATCACTGAAGAAAAGATTAAATGAAAAAAATCACCTCAAAAGTAATTTAGACTATACACCACATATTTTTAGAGTTTGTTAGAACTCTGTTTATTTCATTCCATTCAATCAAGTACACAACTGTGGTCATATTAATTTGGTTTTCTTTGAGCATGTTTTAAATCAAACAAAAAGTTCATTACTCAATGTATATATAATACAGTCCCTGGGTGGCACAAATAACTAAGCATGAAAGGTTGGCAGTCTACTCCAGACTGATCCTTTCTTCCAGACACCCATACTAACAATACCCTTCTCTAGTAACACTCAGCTAAAGGGCGAGCAGATTCCAGACTCCACTCTAGTCTCAATCTACCATCTAATATTGTCAAATCAACCTGCGAATTTATGGAGTTTGTTTAGGTTTGTGAATAATGTTATTGTTGGCTACTTTTTCTCCGGTTTACAATTAACTTCTTGATCTTTAAAGATGTTTCCTCCCTTTTTAATTAAAAAACAATAAATATATTAATATGAAAATGCAAATACAGTAGAATATAAAATTAAAAGTACAATAAAGTCTCCATTCACTAAGCCATGACCAACCCCTACCTCTAACTCTATTCCCCTACCCAGAGGAAAATTTGGTTCGTAGAATTCTATATCTTTTTTCCTTTCACCCATACAAAAATTTATACATGCATTGTTAAGTGAACCTAACTGCTCTCCCCATACTGTGACAGCACACTCCTCCTTTCCACCTGATTCCCCACGTCCATTTAACCAGCTACTAACCCTCTCTGCCTTCCCATCTCACCTCCTGACAGAAGCTGCCCATTTAGTCTCTTGTATCTACTTGAGCTAAGAGGCATACTCCTCACGAGTATCACTTTATGTCCCACAGTCCAGTCCAATCCCTGTCTGAAAAGTCGGCCTCAGAAATTGTTTTAGTTCTGGGCTGATAAAAAACCCAGGGGCCATGCTTTCTGGGGTTCCTCCAGTCTAGCCTTCTTGCTAGAATTTGAGTTCTGCACCCCACCTTTCTGCTGCTCCAACTGGGACTCTCTGTTGTGTTCCCTGTCAGGGTGGTCACTGGTGGTAGCTGGGCACCATCTAGTTCTTCTGGTCTCACGCTGATGAAGTCTCTGATTTATGTGGCCCTTTCTGTCTCTTGGGCTACTACTTTCCTTGTGTCTTTGGTGTTCTTCAGTCTCCTTTACTCCAGGCAGTTGGGACAAATTGATGCATCTTAGATGGCTGCTTGCAAGCTTTTAAGACCCCAGATGCAACTCACCAAAGTAGGATGCAGAACATTTCCTTAATAAGCTTTGTTATGCCAGTTGACCTAGATGTCCCCTGAAAGCATGGTCCCAGACCCCTACCCCTGCTACTCTGTCCCTCAAAGTGTTTGACTGTATTCAAGAAACTTCTTAGCTTTGGTTTAGTCCAGTTGTGCTGACTTCCCCTGTAGCGGGTGCCATCCTTCCCCCTCACCTAAGATAATTCTTATCTACTATCTAGTTAGTAAATAACCCTCACCCTCCCTCCCCACCCTCGTAACCATCAAAGGATGTTGTCTTCTGTGTTTAAACTTTTTCTTGAATTCATATAATAGTGATCTTATACAGTATTTGTCCTTCTGTGACTGACTAAATTCACTTAGCATAATGACCTCCAAATTTCTCCATGTTATAAGATGTTTCACGGCTTCATCATTGTTCTTTATCGTTGCATAGTATTCCATTGTGTGGATATACCATAATTTATTTATCCATTCATCCACTGATGGGCACCTAGGTTGCTTCCATCTTTTTGCTATTGTGAACAGTGCTGCAATGAACATGGGTGTGCATATATCTATTCATGTGATGGCAGGATAGCCGGATTGTATGGTACTTCTATTTCTAGCTTTTCAAGGCAGCACCAAATTGATTTCCAAAGTGGTTGTTCCGGTCTCCCCACAACCCCTCCAGCATTTATTATTTTGTGTTTTTTGGATTAACGCTAGCCTTGTTATGTGGGTGAGATGGTATCTCATTGCAGTTTTGATTTACATTTCTCTAATGGCTAATGATCGTGAGCATTTCTTCATGTGTCTTTTAGCCACATGAATGTTTTCTTTGGCGAAGTGCCTGTTCATATGCTTTGCCCATTTTTTAATTGGGTTGTCTTTTTGTTGTTGAGGTTTTGCAGTATCTTGTAGATTTTAGAGATTACATGCTGATTGGATTTGTCGTAGCCAAAAATTTTTTCCCAGTCTGTAGGTTGTCTTTTGACTCTTTTGGTGAAGTCTTTTGATGAGCCTAAGTGTTTGATTTTTAGGAGCTCCCACTTATCTAGTCTCTCTTTTGGTGCTTGTGCATTATTACTGATCATTCGTATTGTGTTTATGCCATGTGTTAGGGGGCTCCTAGCATTGTCCCTATTTTTTCTTCCATGATCCTTATTGTATTCAATTTTATATTTAAGTCTTTAATCCATTTTGAGTTAGTTTTTGTGCATGGTGTGAGGTATGAGTCTTGTTTCAGTTTTTTGCAGATGGATATCCAGTTATGCCAGCACCATTTGTTAAAGAGACTGTCTTTTCCCCAGTTAATGGATTTGGGGCCTTTGTCAAATATCAGATGCTCATAGGTAGATGAATTTATGTCTGGATTCTCAATTCTGTTCCATTGGTCTATGTATCTGTTATTGTACCAGTCCCAGGCTGTTTTGACTACTGTGGCAGTGTGACAGGTTCTAAAATTAGGTAGTGTGAGGCCTCCCACTCTGTTCTTCTTCTTGAGTAATCTTTACTTATTCAGGGCTTCTTCCCTTTCCATAGGAAGTTGGGGATTTGTTTCACTATCTCATTAAAAAATGCCAGTGGGATTTGGATCAGGATTGCATTGTATCTGTAGATTGCTTTAGGTAGAATTTTATATCTTTAAATATCAAGGTTTTGTTTTAAAAAAAAAAAAAAAAAGGGAATCGTACTATATACACTCATTCATTCAGTATATATTTACTGAGTATGTACTATGTCCCAGTCTCACTTTCTGGGAGCTGTTAGGATACAGCAGTAAACAAAACAGACAACAACAACAAATGGGTTTTATTTGTAAGTGGGAAGAGACAGACCACCCTACTGCAACCAAAAAAATAAACTGAAAAATATGTAATATAGGGATAAACACATGGAAATAAAGGCTTATACTGATAATATGCCTTGGAGATTTCCATATCAATATACACAGAGTCATATCATTCTTTTCAATAGCAGCCTCGCATGGATGCTTTATATTTTAGACTTTTTAAAACTGTTTTTATTATAACATATAGTACTTGACACATAATGAATAAGCAAATAAAACACACACCCATGTAATCATCTCTCAGTTCATGTCATCAGTGCCATCGAAATCCTTTGTATCCTCCCTCCCCTTCACCCCAGAAGTAACCACTATTCTAAATTTTTCATTTATCATTCCTTTGCTTTTCTTTATACTTTTACTAAAAATGTATACCTTTCCAAATAAAATGTGCCTTATGAATTTTTTGGCACTTGCATTTTTGGTTCCACAAGCTGATGTTATCCATTCATTTTCACATACACTTTATGCCACAATTTTTTAAATTTCTCCTACCAATAAACATCTGGGTTGTTTCCAGTTTTTTACTATTACAAACAGAGCTGCTGTGAATATTCTTATATATGTCTTCTGCAAGAGTTTCTCTATTAGTAGTCTGTATATCTTCAGCTTTACTTGTTGTTAGATAGTGACCCTGTGTACAACACAATGAAACACTGCCCAGTCCTGCGACATCCTCATAATCATTGTTATGCTTAAGCCCATTGTTGCAGCCACTGTGTCAATTCACTTCATTGAGGGTCTTCCTCTTTTTCGCTGACCCTCTACCAAGCATCGTGTCTTTCTCCAGGGACTGGTCCCTTCTGATAACATGTCTAAAGTATGTGAGACCAAGTCTCACCATCCTTGCTTCTAAGAAGCATTTTGGCTGTACTTCTTCCAAGACAGATTTGTTCATTCTTCTGGCAGCCCGTGGTATATTCAATATTCTTTGCCAAAACCATAATTCAAAGGCATCAATTCAACTTTACTGGTAATGTCAAATTGTTTCACAAAGTGGTTGTACCAATTTAAACATCCACCAAAAGTGTTTAAGAGCTCCCATTGTGCCATATCCTGGCAAGCAGTTGATGCCATCGGACATATTTTGTTGTAGTTGTTAATTTTTTAACTATCTGGTGTGTAGAAACATGGTATCTCATTGTGGATTTCTGGCTTCGGTTTTATGTTTTGTTTTGTTTTACAGTGCATAAAACAAAGAATTACCATATGACCCAGCATTTCCACTCCTAGGTATATACTCAAGAGAAATGAAAACATATGTCCACATTGAAACTTATACAAAAATATTTACAACAGCACTATTCATAACAGTTAAAAAAATGGAAACAGCCCAAATGTCCATCAATGAACAAATGGATAAATAAACTCTGGTATACGATGGAATATCATTCAGCCATAAAAAGGAATGAAGTACTGATACATGCTACAACTTGGAAGAACTTTGAAAACATTATGCTAAATGAAAGAAGCCAGACACAAAAGGTCACATGTTGCATGATTCCTTTTACAGTGAAACCTGTGAGAGCCGGAACTCGCCGATTAAGGCTGCCTTGTTTTCCTGTGTCTCGCAAGTTTTCTACCTTTGACAGGGTGCAGTCTTACCACTTTTCTATCACTCTCTATTAGTGGAAAATAGTTGAACTCTGACAGGTTTCCGCCTTACACAAGTTCTAGCTTTTGCAGATTTTACTGTATTTTCCACTAAAACAAGCAATAGAAAAGTGGTAAGACTGCAGCTTGTCAAAGGCAGAAAACTTGCGAGACCCGGAAAAAGAAGGCAGTCCTGTCGCATTCCAGCTCTCACAGGTTTCACTGTAGTACCAAACTACCCTCTCAAAGGGCTATACCAATTTATACTCCTACCACAGAGTACGGCAGCTCAGATTCTCCCACGCTACTGCCAACATAGTTAAAAATTAGGGCTTTTAATATTCAATCTGAAGAGCAAAAAATATGTATACTAAACATTAATAAGATTTCACTAAACACTAGTGAGGCACCTTTTCATTTTAACTGCCATTTGTACTTATTAGACTTTTTATCTTCCCTTTGCTCTCTAGTGACAGTCTCTAGCTATTAGAGATTGCTGGTTTCTAGTCTGAAAAGTGGTCTAGAATGCAAGGTTTGTCTCAACCCAGAGAAATCCAAAACTATGAGCAGCCCTCTCTATCTTCTGAATCATCTCACTTAGGTAAACCATAGGAAGAAAACTATCATTTCTTTACTATACAATAAAGTTCTATAACATTTGCTAAAAAACAGGAAAACCAGAAACTCTCAAAGTAACCATTATTCTCACTATAATTAATGTAAAAACTAAGTATTTTTAAAATTTTAACTGGAAGATCAAGCACCAAGCTCATAAAATCAATAATCTGCATTTATAATCACATAATTTAGATGACTGTAAATTGTTATCACACCTAACATATGTAAAAATTCTGAAGGTCGAGCTAGAAGCAGCTTCCACATCAGCATGAAGAATTTTGCTACTTGTTTTGGGAACTGCAAATTAGTACAAACTAGTAGTAACAGTCAATGTATTTGTGACCTAGTTTTACCCCAAAATAACAGTACCTCCTCATCACAGAACACAGGATAAAAGAGCACACCAAATAAATTTATACCAAGTCAACACTAAGGATAAGCTTAGCTTCAGGTCATGTGCTTCTGAGCAGACTTAGATAAGAAAACAAATAGCTCATACAACAAAACTGGGTATTCAGGACATGGCTTATATAAGTAAAAACTAATAGGGAACACTATTATACAGCTTTTGTGAAACATCCAGAAGAATCACAGAGGCGATTTGACAAATTTTGTTTTGAAAAAATATTACCATATCTTGTTTAAAAAAAAAAAAAAAGTTACTCTTAATGGAGACAGTACTTATGAAAATATCTGGCCTGAAATATCTATATATTTCAATATAAAAATAGGATGAACAATATCTTTCACTTAGCAGAATTTGCTCTGAGCTAACCATATACACATCAGCACCTCTCAGTTTAGAATATTATGGCCTGTTCCTCAAAAAGTTAAACATAACAGTTACCATTTGACCAAGCAATTCCAATCCTAGTTGCATATCCAAGAGAACAGAAAACATATGTCCACACAAAAACTTGTACTCAAACGTCCACAGCAGTATTATTCATTACAGCCAAAAAGTAAAAGCAATCCCAATGTCCATCAATTGATGAAAGGATAAACAAAATGTGGTATATTCATATAAAACCAAAACCATACCTGTTGCCATAGAGTCAATTCCAACTCATAGCAACCCTATAGGACAGAGCAGAACTGCTCCATAGGGCTTCAAAGGAGCGGCTGGTGGATTCGAACTGCTAACCTTTTGGTTAGTAGCCGAGCTCTTAACCACTGCACCACCAGGGCTCCATATCCATATAACTGAATATTATTCAGCCATAAAAAGGAATAAGGTGTTGATACATGCTACAACATAGTTGAACCTGGAAGACATTATCGTAAGTGAAAGAAGCCAGTCACAAAGGATCACTTATTACATGATACCATTTCTATGAAAAGTCTAGAATAAGCAACATAGACTGGTGGTTGCCTAGGGCGGCAGGCGGTGGGGTGGCTGGAGAGAAATAAGGCATGTCTGTTAATGTGTACATGGTTTCTTTCTGGGGTGATGAAAAAGTGCTAGAAGTGGTAGTGATGGTTGAACATACTAAAGCCACTGAATTGAACACTTTAAAAGGGCGAATTTTATGGTATGTGAATTATATCTCAAAAATATCTATGGAAGGAAGTGGGGTCACGATGGCAGAATAGTCAGACGCTTCCTGTGGTCCCTCTTACAACAAAGGCCCTAAAAAACAAGTGAATCGATTTTATATGACAATGTAGAAGCCCTGAATATCAAAGGCAAAATCGAGGAATCGGACTGAGTGGCAGGGGGAGGGAGAGACGGATCAGAAGCAACGAGGAGTTGCCAGACCTGACCCAGCAGGAGCCACACCCTTCAAACCAGATAAGCTCGTGCGTGCAGTGAGGCAAGCAGTGGCGCTCGGGAGGCGTTTTCCACATCGGGAGAGACCCAGCAGCACAGAGTCTACTCAGGCATCCACAACCAGTGAAAAGCACCATTTCAATCCGCAAAAGGTAAGTACTTGCGTGTGGCCTACCACGCAGATCAAAAAACACCCGCTTTGGGAAAAACCTCTCTCCCATTTACCTCCCCGCTCTGCATGGGGTCCCAGGCCAGCTTCAGCAATTGCTGAGTCCCCTCGGCCAGAAGTAGGACCCATCGCATGCCCTGAGCCATTCTCCCAGCCTTGGAGAGGGAAAAAATTAACAAACAGAAAAAATACCCTGCTAGCTCCCCTAAGCCAGGAACTCAGGGTAGCCACAGCTCCTTTGCCTATGCGCAGGCATTAGGGGTCCATGGGCTCTGAATGCCTTTCACCCCTGCAAAGACCTGTGTGGGCCCATTTCAACAGCATAGGCCCTCAGGGTATATACCTGAAATCAGCTATATGGTGAAGTGGCAGGTTCATGACATTTGATACTGCTCTGCCCATTAAGCAGGGTCCTCACCTACCCACATCAGGGGCCTGAGGACTGGTGGCTCCACCCATACCACCTAGCCACCCACAACAGAGGTCCAAGAATAAGCGGTGACCCCAAGTCCTTACAGCCAACAGCACTGGATTCTCATAGTCAGGCAGCAAAACCCACCCACCTATATGCTCTAGGGAACAGGGACACGTTTTCCTCCCAGACACTCAGGGACATCCATCAGCCCCCTGCCTTGCTCAGCGCATGACCGCATACTGCAGCCAGATACCTGTGCCTACACCAATCACTCATGCCTGTCTAGGACTGTAGGTGAGAGCCTGCACCACACACTTGGTGACCAAATACCTGGACATCTGAGCTGAATTCATACAAGAAAAGTAAACAGAATCCCGGGCTTAGACACCTAGTAACAGCTCTAACTACCTGGTGACAGGACGTTAGAGCTTCAAAGTCGCCAATAATCAAACTAGCTCACACAAGCAGCCGATCTGGGCATATCAAAACAAAACAAAAAGCTAGGACACAGTAAGCAAACATAAAATAAATATAATAACTTATTGATGGCTCAAAGACAACAGTCAATATCAAATCACATAAAGAGGCAGACCATGATGGCTTCAGCAAGCTCCCAAAATGAAGAATCAATAAATTTTCCGGAGGAAAAAAATTTCTTGGAATTACCAGAGGCCAAATACAAAAGATTAATATACAGAACTCTTCAAGATATCAGGAAGAGATAAGGCAAAATGCAGAACAAGCTAAGGAACACAGAGACAAAGCAATAGAGGATCTTAAGGAGGTTATTTAAGAGCATAATGACAAATTTAACAGGCTGTAAGAATCCACAGAGAGACAGCAATCAGAAATCCAAAACATTAACAATAAAATTTTAGAATTAGATAACTCAATAGAAAGTCATAGATAGGAGCAGAACTAAGGAAACAGAAGTCAGAATTAGTAAGATGGAATAGAAAGCACTTGACACCAACTTATTTGAGGAAAAATCAGATAAAATAATATTAAAAAATGAAGAAACTCTAAGAATTACGTGGGACTCTTTCAAGAGAAATAACCTACAAGCGATTGGAGTACCAGAATTGGGGGGGCGGGGGGGATAACAGAAAATACAGACAGAATTGTTAAGATTTGTTGGCAGAAAACTTCCCTGATCTCATGAAAGATGAGAAGATATCTATCCAAGATGCTCATCAAACCTCACATGAGGTAGATCCCAAAAGGAAGTCACCAGGACATACTATAATCAAACTTGCCAAAACCAAAGATAAAGAGAAAATTTTAAGAGCGGCTAGGGATAAATGAAAAGTCATCTACAAAGGAGAGTCAGTAAGACTGAGCTTGGACTACTCAGCAGAAACCATACACGCAAGAAGGCAATGGGATGACGTATATAAAGTCTTGAAGGAAAAATATCTATGGAGATGAGTCAACTGAAGTTGTTGACAATTTCAAAAATATTAACCACAAAAAAGCAATTCTAAAAAAGTTCACAGGCAATTTTATGGAAACATTAAAAATAAGACCACACTGAACAAAAAATATTCTTCGGAAAAATTCCTGTGACAAAGTGTTAGAGACAAGGACCTATGTTTGTATAAGTGTGTAACCTTTTTAAAATACCTTTATTGATGTGTAAATGACATACAATAAACTACATATATTTAAAATGTACAATTTGATACATTTTGACATAAACACAAACCTTTGAAACATCACCACAATCAAGATAATGAACATATCTGTCACTCCCAAGTTTCCTAGTGCCCTCTGTAATCCCTTCCTCCTGCTCCTTCCTACCTTCCTCAAGCAACCAATGATCTCTCTGTGGTTTGCATTTTCTAGAATTTTAGATTTTCTAGAATCTTATATAAAGGGCAGCATATAGTACGTACTCTTATTTTTCTGGCTTTTTAACTCAAAGTTAACTATTTTGAGATTCATCCATATTTTTACATGTATCAATGGTTCGTGTCTTTTTATTGCTGAATAGAATTCATAGCATATATTTTCCACAATTCGTTTATCCATTCACCTACCAATACATACTTGAGTTGTTCTAGTTTTTGGCTATTAGAAATAAAGCTGTTATGAACATTCATGTATATCTATGCATATATATGGATATATGCTTTCTTTTCTCTTGGGTAAATACCCAAGCATCATCCATCCATCCATCTTGCCTTACACTGGCTAGAACCTCCAGTACAATGTTGAATGAAAATAGTAAAGATGGACATCCCAATGCCTGGATTTTAAGTGCAGGAAAGCACTTAATCTTCTGCAATTAAGTATGCTGTTAGTTGTGGGTTTTTCATACATGCCCTTTATCAAATTAAGGCAATCCCCCGCTATTCCTAGTTTGCCAAGACTTTTTACCAAGAATTGATGCTGGATTTTGTCAAATGCCTTTTTTTTTTTTCCATCTATTGAGATGATCATATGGTTTTTACTTTTTAGTGTGCTAATATAGAGAATTACATTGATTTTCAAATGTTGAACCAACCTTACAATCCTGGGATAAACAGCCACTTGATCGTGAAGTATGACTTTTTTACGTATTGTCTATTTGCTAAAATTTTGTTTAGAATGTTTGTATCTATGTTCATGAAGGATATTAGTCTGTAGTTATCTTTTCTTGTAACATCTTTGTCAGGTGTTGAGAACTTGTTATTTTTATTTTATAGAATTTTATTTTTAAAAAGTGAAAATAATTTTTTAACAAGTCCACCAACAAAATGAAACCAACTTTTCTGGTCAATAAATAAATTTCCAAAAAATTATGTAATTTTTATTACTTTTAGTGCACTCTTTCATACTGAAAGTGTCCCGATATGGAAGATAAATTATAGTGTTGTCACAGCTGTAGAAGCACTATACTTTTTAAACTGCTATTGGCAGCTAATTAAATGGCATTAGATAAGCTGCTCCAAATTCCTCTTTATCTTATTTTGAACTGGATGTGGACCCAGAAGAAATTTTTGGAGAGGCTAATTCTGTGGCGGTGGTGCAGTGGTTAAAGCGCTTGACTGCTAACCAAAAGGTCAGCAGTTCCAATCCACCAGCCGCTCCACGGGAAAAAGATGTGGCAGTCTGCTTCCCTAAAGATTACACAGCCTTGCAAACACTATGAGGCAGTTCTACTCTGGCCTATAGGGTCGCTATGAGTCGGGATCAACTCGACAGCAACACATTGATTCTGTGGTTAACAGTTTTATATACTACAAACCTAGACTGTATCTTCAGCCAAAAAAAATGTAGTAGCTTTCATTAACAAACAGGTAAAGAAGCACAAGGATCCCATTTACCATAAAAATAAACCTGCTACTTAGAAAGAAACGGAAAGTTGAATATAATTGTCGCAAACTTAAAAGCTAAGAGGACAATTTAAACAATCTGTGCTTTTAAAAGATCTGTCTCTACAAGGAAGCCCCCTGGTGATAGGGAACACAAGGTGGAGTAAGGATATTCTTGATGTGCTGTGAGATTGTTAACCATTGTCATAGGGCAACATGTGTAGTAACTGTTAAATGAAAAACTATTTTGTTCTGTAAGCCTTCATCTTAAGTGAGAATAACAGCACAGTTGGAAGAGCGTAGTCAATGTCACTGACCTGTGAATGTAGAAATTTTTGAAACGGTGTATCTTTGGCCATCTGTAATTTTCATCAAAAAAAAAGGTTGAGAATTTAGAGGCTTAATACGTTGTGGGGTTGTTAACCAATGTCATAGAACAACATGTGTACTACTATTTCATGAGAAACTATTTGCTCTGTAAGCTTTCACCTGAAGTACAATAAAATATATAAAAATTAAAAAAATAAAATAAATAAAAAAAAATTAAAAAAAAAAAAAAAAGATCTGTCTCTAGGAAATAGATTTGTTCAATAATTAATGAAAAACTAGAATGCTAAAAACATACTGAATGGAAACCAAAAACGAGAGCTCATCCTCAAATCAGCACTGAATGCCTGGAACTTAGAGCTCAAAAGAGAAGTGGAAATTAAGAGGTTTATAACATGCTGGATGGGGAAGACGGGATCCTCAAAAAACACCTCAAGACTATGGCTGCCACCATAACAAATTTTTAAATTTTCCAAGAATATAGAGCATTCAAACACCACTCACAAAGAGAAAAAAAAAATGTGACGTACAAAAATCCCTCCCTTCAATAGTATAAACACTGTGCCATAAACAACCCCTCGAAAGGCATCTTTTCCCAAATGAATTTAAATTTACAGGCCATGGACTCTGGGCACTCACCGACCAGAAAACTGGCAAGGCTGACACCAACAATATCTTGTTTATCCTTCTCCCTTCAGTTACCACTGAGTTTCTGTTATGCTCTTTAACTGGCAATAGTATTATGGGTATGAACGTAATATGTACTGAATTATGGAAACATCATTATTCTTTTAATAACTGCTGAAGAGCTCAGGAATTTTACTTGATATTTCCAGATTTATTGGGTGTGAAACAGATACTATGATATGTGCCTTATTAACTCTTCGGCTTCTCTAAAAAGTGGAACACATGAAAAGATTTGATTGAATTAATTTAACGTTAGCGATCTAAACCAGGCTGCCACTACTCAAAGAACACCAACTCTACCTGACAATTAAGTGCAAGCCCTCTGGCTGTGTAAAATGGTAGGAGTAATAGCAGCATCAGAACCTAACTTCAGGGAGGATAATGACCAGGATCAGCCCAAAGCTGATTCCCATGAGGTGGCAGTCAGACATACCTCCATCCTCCAACCTTTTCACCAATTTTGAGACCAGCTGTCCCTTCCACAGCACTCTCCACTTCTCTGCTGGGTTTGATAATCCATTGCAATGGCCACATGGAACTCACAGGCCATACTTACAGCTCAGTGGCTTATTAAAGAAGTAACACGGTACAACTTGGGATCATGATCAACTGACTACAACTCACGATCAGGATCAGGAAGCTTGTAGGCAAAGTTTCCCTTCCCTTCTTCAGTACAGAACAGCTCTCTCAGCTCCTCTCAGCTGTGCAAGCCTCTTTTAGCCCCCTCAGTACAGGTCTCCTCTAGGCCCCCAAAGGACAGGCTTCCTCTCGGCCCCCTCAGACAGGCTCCCCTTGGCCCTGCCGTCTGTCACCACTGACTCTGCTGCAGGGCCCCTTCCAGGCCTGTCACCATCAACTCTGCCAGTGGACCCCTTCCAGACCTGACACTGTCTTCAGTGTTATAGCCCTTGACCTGTTACAGCTCTTTTAGGAGGTTCCTTTCCTCCTCTCTCTCTGCTTCTTCTCCCTTCTTTCTTCCTTCTGCTTCTGTCTGAAACACCTCTGTAGAGTTGGCTGCATATATACATAAACTCCTCATCAATTTCAAGGTATGATCCTCCCACCAGGGCCATGAACTAATCAATCAATCACCTCTCAGTAGGCCACAGACACTCCATTTACATAGCAGGCTACAGTAACCTTATTTGCATAGTATACTGACCAATCCCTGTAAGGCACATACCAATTACAGGGCAGGCTGCAGCCCAGCATCGGATAAAAAGTATCAAACCACAAGTTGTTTACAGCTTACCCAGGAAATGTCAATCAACCTGGACAGAAGTCACAAACCCTCTGGGGTAGAAAACTAGGCAAAGGTTAACTCCTCAGGACTTAGGGGAAAAATCTTTCAAGCTGTTTTTCTAAAGAACCAAGGCATCAGAAGAAAGACCTGGCGATCTGCTCCCATAAAGACTGCAGCCTAGAAAACTCTATGGGGCAGTTCTATGCTGTCACATGGGGTCACTATGAGTCAGAATCGACTCCAAGGCACACAACAACAACATTTAAATACTGTACCCTGAGGTGAGATTAGTAGCTTAGTGAATTTCAGTCATTGAACAAACACTAAAATAAAATCTCTTTACTTGCAAAAAAAAAAAAAACAAGGCAAAAGCCCACACAGAGGAACTCATTTCACCACAGGCTGAGACAGAGAAGAACAGCAAACAGATAAAAAGATCGTTTACCTAGGGAAGGATGGTCTGAAAACATTCACTTCTTTTTATTAGGTCAAACCATTTAAAACCATCATTTATGATCAAAAATAGAATACTGACAATTTTATTTAACTCACTTGACACTTTAAGTTTATATTGTTCTGGATCATTTCTGAGGTTAAAGGTAGGCAAAAGTTAAGGTGTCTACCACAGGCCCCAAAAGCATACACAAAAGAGCATGAATTGGTATTGGAGAGGATATTGATGAAGGATCTTCATGAGCAAAACTACCCTCACAGATTAACCATCTCTTGCTCTCCTCCCCTAATACCAGCCACAGTCACTATTCCCAGACACCAGATGACCACAGGCTTAAATTACTAAACACAAAAGGTTAACAGGGAAGAAACAGATCTTCCATTTTCACTTTTGACCTTCTCCTTCATTCCTCATTACTCTTCCCTACCAGAGGAGTGATATATCTGATTGGTAAGTGACAAGAGCCTAACATCTACTGGCTTGCATTTCTCCAATGATGGAGTACATGTATTAGGAAGCTGCACAAATGCAAAAGAAGTGATTATGAGCATGTGGGCCTGCTCTGCAGCCTCTACTTCTCAGGTGGGTCATCCTGCACAGACTTAGGGTGTCCACCTGGCCACAGATAACTGTGTTCTCCAATTCAGTTGAATCAAAAAATAAATTTTTATTTCTATCTGGTTTGTTTTATTTCTTCAGTTTGTTCTAGACTCAGAGATAGAAGGAAGAGGTATGATCAATGACCACGTATAATTAGACATGTCTAACCCAGGATAACAGCAAATAAATACAGTACGGACATGAAAGAATACGAAGTCATAAAATATATCATTCTTATAACTAAGGAAAAACAAGAAAAAGGTTTATGAAATAATGCTAAGTAGATT
Organism: Dugong dugon; assembly: GCA_030035585.1. NCBI lineage: Eukaryota > Metazoa > Chordata > Mammalia > Sirenia > Dugongidae > Dugong > Dugong dugon. The sequence continues at coordinate 164,303,514 of CM057462.1, forward strand.
TTTAAAAGCAGAAATACAATATGATTGCAACTGAAAACAGTTATGAAGCATGAAGTTGAGAAAGAGGGAAGAATTATGCCAAAAAAAAAAAAAAAAAGAAGGCTACAATAGGGTAATGAGAATTTGGGAGATTTTTCATTTTTAAAAAATTTTAATGTTGCTATAACATCTTTCGGTATCTACGCCTCAGGCCAAAACCTGAAAGGGAATGTATAGAGAAAGAGTACTATTAGAATATTGGGACTAAGGATATTAAAATAACTTTTATTGCCAGTATAATGCTGCTTACATAACAAAAACAAAATTTTTTAAATGAATAAATATAAATCAGACTGTTTAGAGCACCCTATCCTCTTGTGTATACCTGGAAGTTCTTTTTCCAGGAAGCCATCTATTTTATTTTCTGCTAATCAGCCACAGTCACTCTTGCATTGAAGAGATCTATTGAGGTAAGTTGAGCCTCTAAGAGCAGATGTCTCACAGACACTAGGTCATGGTCAAAGGTTTCCAAGTGTGAAAAAATAATAAAAATAGACATCTTACTTTGATTTCAAGGGGTTTCTCTTAACCATGAGTCCAAAATCTGAAAAATAAAAGCCTGACCAAAAAAGACTGCAAAACTATTCTTGCCTGCAGCTTTGCTAATTTGTTTTTCACTCAAAACTGCTAAACTATCCCCCACCTTAAAGAAAGCAGTCTGTAACAAACCCATTACCTTGTGGTTTAATGAAAAAGACTGTGTGCTTCTTTAAATTTAACTTCAAGGAGTCTCATAGTTACAAATACATAAATAGCCAGATTTTCCAGAATCATTTTCCTTAATGTTAAATCAGTAACTTTGTCACCATGGAAATTTGTATTTGTTAAACAACAACAACAAAAAACTTGTATTTAATCCTCTGTAAAATCTTCAGTCCTCTTACAGGAGAAGACGCTGCCTCAATTTGCAAACTGTTAATAAATCACAGAGCAATCAAATACCTGTGTTATTCTTTTGAACTAATTCAAAGGGTGTATTTTTTAACACAAGTAATCAACGAAATCCTCAGGTGGCCCTGGGCTTAATTCTCCAGGTTATCACCAGAGACCTCAGTATAGCAACGTTCTCTCTACAAACTGCTAGCAACATTTTCTAGATTCACTTTCCACTCACCCACACGTACTACTCAAATAGCTCCCCTACTGGCATCTCTCTCCTCAACCCCACTCTATCCCAACTACTCTATCTTCCCATCCCATCCCCAACAACAAAAAAATCAATGCTGATTTGGTTAGAAATTCTGCTTAGACTAAACCTTTCTAATACATCCAGTATTTTAAGAACTCAGCTATTCGTAAATGCTAATGATAGAAAGAAGCCCTGGTGGCACAGTGCTTAAGTGCTGTGGCTGTTAACTAAAAGGTCAGTAGTTTGAATCTACCAGCTGCTCCTTGGAAACCCTATGGGGCAGTTCTACTCTGTTCTATAGGGTTGCTAATAACCTCTTCATTACATAAGCAGCTCTGGCTGAAGGAAAATAAAGCAAAACTGAGCGTAAGTCCTTGTTGAAATTACCAGCTAAAATATGGAAAAGTTTCCACAGTTGCCCCTCTGTATCTGCAGGTTCCACATCTGTGGATTCACCCAACCAGGGATCAAAAACATTCAGGGGAAAAAAAAGGAAGTTCCAAAAAGCAAAACTTGAATTTGCCGCGCCGAGCACTACACTGAATCCAGACAAATGAAGCGATGTGTAGGCATCCCCTGCTGTAGCCTCCCCCATTTCACAGATCTTCAGTCTCTCTCCAGCACTCGGTGTTTAAGCATCGTTCACCTCAAGTCTTATCATTATTCCCTAAACAGTGCAGCACTGTGTAACAACTATTTATGTAGCATTTACACTGGATTAGCTATTATAAGTAATCTAGAGATGATTTAAAGTATTTGGGAGGATATACGTAGGTTATATGCAAATACTATGCCATATTATATAAGAGACTTGACCATCCTCAGATTTTGGTATCCGCAGGGGGTCCTGGACCCAATCCCCTGCAGATACCGAAGGATGACTGTATCCACAATTTCTACATAAAATTTTCTAAGTGTTTCCTCCAGGAACACAGGCATAAAACCTTATGGCCTACGAATACTATTTTGGGATGGTCATCTTCCCTTTCTGCTTATCTAAATTCCACCTACCCTAGAAGTAAAACTGGGCAAAATGATGCCCTGCTACAAACCCTGTCACTGCAAAAGAACACGAAGTCACAGGCTATATGACTCAGCAAAGTTACTTCAACACCTGAAGGATAGCTCATGCCACCCATGCCAGATTTAGCATTACTAACATTAGAAAATTGACTACGTATATTTATTTATTTTTCTTCTTACTCAATACATCACCTCCTGGTGAGTCATACCTGTAAAACTGACAGGCCAATCTATTTCCACTTCCTAAAAAGAGAACTAACACTTAAGGAAAATCAGACGAAGTTTTCTTCTTCATATGCATAATCAGGAAGTGACAATCTGTGTTGTCAGGAATAGCACACACAGGAAAGAGAAAATACTAAAATCAGAAAGAGTTCCAGGCCTGGCAAGCAGAATAAATTTTAAATAATGTTCTTTTAATCCATCAGAATGAGAAGATAAAAATGGGAGGTCAAAGACATGATATGTCTTGAATCACTTTTTAGTCAACCAATGCATCTACCAAAGCAGTTCATAGTTAACCAAGAAAACTTAAGAGTATTTAAGTACCATAGGCCATAAGCAAAAGAAAATATCTTTAATAAAACAGGACTATTACCAAAACATTTCATTTCAAGTTTCTTGACTATAAATCAGGAATACAAAATTCAATACAAAACAAAAACCTGAAGGGCTACAGGTCTTAAATTTTATTCAGAGAATATATGAGAGAAGATTGAAGACTTAAGGTGTTACTGAATACCATTTTTCAAATACATGCTAATACAGGTTTAACTTTATACACACAAATGAATACCAAAAAATTTTACTTGCTCTCTAGGCACTTCAGCTATCTCTGAAGGAGGCTAATATGATCCAGAAACTCAAAGAAATTCTGAGTATGAGATTTAACTTTTTTCTTTCTTTTAGTGCCTGTCAGCTTTTTAGAGCCAAGTAAGTTGTGTGACAATTGAGGGTACACACAGAGAAGTAAAAGCAAACTGGTGTTTTTTTGTAGGCTGAGCTGGTTTGTCCCTTCTGGCCTATATAGTCTCTAATTAAAAACAAAGAGGAAGTCGTAGGTCAATAGACAAAGTGAAAAAAGAAAGATACTTTGCATTTAATATAAAATGGTATGCAAGGATGCAGACGAACACTTTATTTTCAAGTCACAGTAAAGATTTTTGTTTTTCCCCCAAAATATGAATGCCACATTATATAAACAACCAGAAATTAATTACAGGCTCCATCTTGGGATCTGGGAGGCAAATAAATATCTTATCCTTAATCTGGTCCCCTAATTCCAACTATACCAAACTAAGATGTTCATCAAGGTAATCTCTAGATACCAGCACCTCTGTACAAAGTTGAAGCCTGTGCCTCATTGAGACATTGATAACAACTCATCCTGGCCTGCTCTTTACCTGTTGGCTGTCATGCCACTAGAGCAGAGTCTGCAACACTGTTATTTCAAAAATGGTACAAGCTCATTATTCTCACACCATATACACATTAAAGAAGCGAAAAACACCACCAGGTTTAAGACAGCACAGCTTGAAGCTATTACCTTCTCCTAATCAAGGATTTCCCAAAAATAACGTATTAAATCTCTAGCTACTGGAAACAATTCTTTTTAAAGACTGCTCTTGCCCACATTTTTCTTATACATTTGATTAAACTCTGATGTTTTCTGCACTGGGAAGTGACTATCATGATTTTAACATCCACCAACTTCCTAAAGAATCCCTACAGCCAATTGAAAACTTACCTCTGCAAAATGTGTTGATGTGCTATTATCTATCCGGCTGTCACCACTACCTAAAAAACTAAAGAGAAAAAAGGAATGAGTGGTGATTCTATTCCCAGGAACAAGCTCCCCTCCCAGAAGCTAAATATAGAATTGTATAATGAGAGCAAAGCCCAATCGAGAAAAATAAATCATCCCAACATGACAACTACAAAGGAAATTATGGGGAACTAGCATGTGGATAAGAGCCCTGATGGCACAGTAGTTAAAGTGCTCTGCTGCTAATCAAAAGTTCAGTGGTTTGAACCCACTAGCTGCTCCGTGGGATAACGATGTGGCAGTCTGCTTCCCTAAAGCTTTACAGCCTTGGGAATCCTTTGGGGCAGTCCTACTCTGTCCTATAGCATCACTATGAGTCAGAATTGACTCAACAGCAGTTGGTTTTATTTGGTTTTGGGGTATGTGGATTAAGCTATCAAAAATACCACACCAAACCACAAAATCAAGGCCAAATCAAGTGAAAAACTGGGGAGAAGGGCCACCACGGAGAAGGGAGAAGGACCCACAGCCAAGTAATGCAATTCAAATTTGACCTAGCAAGAGAAGAAAAACAAACATTTATTCTCAAAGAGGCTAGCAAATAAAACAAGATTTTCAGTGTTTCACTAAAAATACATTCTACCACCAGGTGAATGCAACATTTGAGGCTACAATAGTTAAAGATTTCTAGGGAATGACTAAATGTAAGGGGGCTGATACAACACTTAACACATTATACAAGGGCTCAATAAATACTTCTTCTCTGACAGTTCATCCTGTTCTTTGATTATTCTATTCCTCTATCAGGGCCCATCTCAAATGCTTCCTCCTCTATAAAGTCTTTTCTGATCTTATCAACTGAATAAGATTCCTCCACATACCCCTCCACAATTTGACTTTGATTCTAAATCCTACTTTGTATTATAAATATCTAAGATTTGTCTCAACCACTTCCACCCGCTTCCTTCCTTTCATAAATATAAATTCAGAGGGCAAAGTCTGTATTTTATTAATGCCACAAATATATGTAATGTTTATTATGTGTCAGACATTATACAGAGTACTCATCACCTCTGAAAATGCAGCAATGCCATACCATATACTGTGTAAGGAAAAATACAAATGGAAAATAAGAGGTTTCAATTCTCCCTGTTGAAAACAAGGAAAGAGGCTCCCCTCCTCCCTGTTCTTTCAGAATTCACTGTAGTTAACATGTAATGGCAGGCCCTGGTGGCCCAACGGTTAAGGGCCGCCTGGTTGCAAACCAAAAGGCTGGCAGTTCGAACCTCTCCAGAGGCTCCAAGAGAGAAAAACCTGGCGATCTGCCTCTGTAAAGATTAAAACCTGCTGCTGCTGAGTCGATTCTGACTCATAGCAATCCTACAGGACAGAGCAGAACTGCCCCATAGGGTTTCCAAGGCTGTAATCTTTATGAAAGCAGAGACTGCCACATCTTTCTCCTGCAGAGCAGCTGGTGAGTTTGAACCGCAAGCCTTTCAGTTAGCAGCTGAGTGCTTTAACCACTTTGCCACCAGGGCTTCTTACTCAGCTATATAAAGGGTAAGATTTCTTTCTCTCTCTGCAATCTCTTTAGCAGACTGCCTGTGATGCGCCACATTCTGGTTTAATGTTTATTCAATAAAAAAACTTCTTTCTCTTCTATTTTTGTGGAGAGGTTTTCTGGGTTGAGAGTAGATTTCGTTTTTAGTAATTTTTCCCCAACAACTGATAAACTGATAACTCAAAAATAAAAGTTATTGAATTAATATCACATGTACAAACAATAAAATAACTAGCTATTCCCAAAGACCCTGAAGAACGAGGAGAAATATTAGATACCACTGTTCCTCAGAAATTTGCAAAGAAGCGAGGAAACTGGCTAACATTTTGAGGGTGGGAGGCAGATGGAAAGAATCACAAGAACTGCTGGATACCACTTTTACTTTAAGAGACACACATAAGCACACAACATACACACAAACACTCACCCCAATGATATAAAGTCCACAAATGACTACAAATAGCTTTCATTTTCAGGATTACAATACCAACCCAGGCCATGTGCTCAGCTCACTGAAGAAACAAACATACCCTGGTTAGTCTGAAAGTGAAAAAGCAAAGCTAATGCCATTCTTTATGTAATCATTCTCATGCCTTATTCTCTGATCAGATACCAAAGAATGTTTATAGCCGACTTGGCCAGACATGGAATTTGCCTGAGCTGGGGAATATGCAATATGTTTCCTCATGTTGCACCCCACTCTCCAATAGTTTCCTCTTCTCATCACTCTGGCTTTACCGTTTCCTATGACTTATTATTACTATTAATTTATACCTCTCAACTTTCTTTTCTTTCACAATTCCCTGAAGGTCACAATCAAACAAAGAAAAATTTTAAAAAAGGTATCTCAACTGTGGGTTAAATATTTATTGAGTGCCTACTATTGGATGGAGCCCTGGTGGTGCAGTGGTTAAGAGCTCAGCTGACCAAAAGGTCAGCAGTTCAAATCTATCAGCCTCTCCTTGGAAACCCTATGGGGCGGTTCTACTCTGTCCTACAGGGTCGCTATGAGTTGGAATCAACTCGATCGCAATGTTTGGGTTTACGGGTACTATGTGATAGCCACTGCCAAAATATAAATGAACAAGCTATAATCCTTGCCCTCAAAGAGCAACACTCAGTCTAGGAAATTCTCAGCACAACTGTGAATCTTCCTTGCAAGTATTTGCAGAAAGAATTGCCATAAACACAACAGCTTGTGGGTACGTTTTGTATCTTGAGAAGTAAAATAAGGTAGAAACCAAAAACCATGTTTGTTTCCATAAAGGAAAATGCTGATTTGCTACCACTGAGCCTGCACTTAGAATTTTACCCATACAATTTCCCCCTTAAAATTAAACCTGGGCTTCTATCAAAAGACCTTGTTCACCAATGTCGCAAAACAATAGGTATATAAATTTCTGAATGAGAAATTAACTTGAGCTGTAAACTTGCACCTAAAGCACAATTAAAAAAAAAAAAAGATCTTGTTCAAGATGCCAACCTTTCCTAAATATATTTAAGAATAATTTAGTGGCCTAGACAAGGAGTCTGGGTGGCACAGTGGTTAACAGCTTGGCTGGTAATCAAAATGTTGGCAGTCTGAATCCACAGTCACTCCTTAGAAACTCTATGGGGCAGTTCTACTCTGTCGTAGAGGGTGGCTGTGAGTCGGAATCAGCTCTACAACAACGGGTTTGGTTTTTGGCTCAGACAAGAAACAGGAAACCTAAGTGTTTAGATGAGTCATTTCTTTTTACGGATCTTTTCTACAAATGAAAAAGAATAAAATCTACATAAAGAAATGCTGAAAAAAAAAAATTTTAAAGCCAAACTGAAAACCACAAATAAAAAACGCCATTTAATACCTATACGTTTGATAAATTAAAAACACTTTTGTAAAAATTGTTTCAAATGCAGACTGAGCAAAAAAGTATCTATACATTTATGTTAAATAACTAACTGACAAATAACTTAAGAAACAAAGTTGAGTAGCTGTTTTTATTGCTCAAGCCTAGGCAGGCTTACAGGGCTCTTCTCCCTTCACTACATGGTCTTGAACATTCAAATATCCTTGGTAATTGAAACCACCGATTCTATTCTTTGGGGTTCTGCTTCCCCCAGAAACTCCTCAGCATTCCCTTTCCTTAATATTACTTTATATTTTAAGAGCGGCAAGGACTAGGTAACATTTCGTTCTAATATACACAAGGTTGCCCTGAGTAGGAGCCAACTAGATGGCAACTAACAGAGCTAATCATAGAGAAGAGATAATAGAAACAACCACAGTGTTTTCAGAACTGTTACAAAGCTTAAGAAAATTTACAAGGTTTCCCTCTAGAGCTATGTCTAGTAGAAGATAGGACACATAACCCAATATTTACATGTAAGAACTTATGATTCCTACCACTCATTACTTAACATTGTAACTGTCAAGTAGTCAAATTGGCTTTGTTCATGAACATTATAATAGGGAATCCCATACTGCCTCTGACAAACACTCAGTCTCCAAAAAAGGTTTTCTTCACCCATTTAAAACCCTGATCTCTTTCAAGAGGCACAATCTTTGCATTTGAGTAGTTGCTACCAATAGTACCTACACAATACAACCTTTGACATACAAAGGTACACATAGAAGAACCATGACATCAAGTGAGAACAGAAACCACAGGATTCATAGTTCCCGTCTGACAAAGGTTCATCCTGCAGTTAAACATTATTCTCATTTATAGCTGTACTTTGTACACAGGCCTAAGAAACCAGGATTACTATTAAGAAACCTAGAAAAAAATAAGCTCATTAATTACCCCCTCCAGCTGATACTCCTTTAACACATGCAGAGCGTAAGTGCCTGAAATAAGTATTTGATGCAATATTTAAAATAGCACAAATAAAAAGCTATCCCAGATTAGCATGCCATCCACACAAAATTGCTAATTTTGCTGCCATGCTAATCTTAGTGTGGTATTGTGTTATTTAAAACCAAGATTATTAGATCAAAATAAGGGCCTGTACCAAACTAGATTCCATGCCACATACTGCCCCAGAAGCTCCAGCTCATTTACACATGTAATCAGCAATCATTACTAAAGCCAAACTAATAGTACATACTGTAAAGTGTGTGTAGTTTTTCCTGGTTGTGGAAGGGACCTTCAGCTTTAGATTCTGCCAACGGCAACAGTATAGGAATTATCTACTGCCATTAAAACCTTCAAAAACACTCCAAGATGAAAAGTTTCAGATTACAGACCCTTTTTATTCAGTCGGTACTTCTTTAATTGTCCAATCAACATTTAATCAGATAACCCCAAAAGAAGAATAATGTCTTTATGTTCAGTCGAAAAAGGCCACCCTATCAATGTTATACAGCCTTTGTTAAGTTTTTATAGTTTTATTCATACTAACCAAGAATGAATATATAGTATTATCACTTTCAGAAATATTTCTTTTTATCAGTCTTATATCTTTATTAAAACCAATTAGAGCCAATTTCAAGCATTACAAACACAAATATTAATAATACAGTCCCAAGATGGCATAAATTTGACCATAAAAATCCTAAAGCAATTACCCTAATAAGAACAAGAGACCCAAGGCTTCCTCAAAGCCAAGTGATAACTCAGTTTTCCTGACTAGAACAATCTATAACTTTATCTTGTTAAATATCTTTGTCAGAAGTCACTCCCCCACCCACCAAAAGGTATAAGAGCAATTTACCTTCTCGTCACACTAGAAATCAATCAACAATCTCAGAGAACCTTGAAATCTCAGAAAATAAATGAAAATTTACCAGATTTATTCTGATATCAATATAGAAGTTCCCCAAGAATGTCACACACAATCAGACGCAGTAGATCTCACCACACCCACTATCAGATAACTGTCCAAACCTATTTTTCTTTCTCTTCCGTGTCCCACTTTTCCACACCCCAAGCCACCCCCAAGCACACACACCCTCTACTGGCAGAGAGAATAAGTTATAAAATAAATTTCCTTCTGTTCATTCAGTTGCTGCTGAGAGAAAATAATTCTGATAGAATGCCTGATTTATTCATGAGCTTGTACAATACCTGGAATCATCTGTCACTTCTTCAATAAAGCCTGATTCACATCTGGGACAAATATATTCCTATAAAAGAAAGGAAAAAATAAATAAAAATCTTTCATTAGAAAGCTAAGTATGTAGTCTCACACTAGCATGTAGTATATAAGCTGATGCTGTGAAATGCTGTATGTACTCACTGACTCCCAGGATAGTTTTTTCCTAGTAAAAACTGAATTCCATATGATGTTTGAAGGATGCCTTCACAGCTACCCAAGTGGCTCCCACTGAGAGCTGAAAGGGAGACTGTCAAAGATTTGTGGATATATATTTTTTTTAATTTGAGTTATTGATTTTTTTAATTGGAATGGATTCATTATTTATGTTTCTCTTCAAATCTAATGAAAAAGCTCCACTAGATATCTTGGAGCAGTAAACGATTATAATGTTGATGGGTAAAGAAACTGTTATTTTTTACTATACACACAGAGGGGACATAAACTGAACACAGCATAAACCAATTTATACACTAGGGATTTAGAATGAGGTTTTACAGTATTTCTAATCTATTTTCTGATTATCAATGGTTCCAAATAAAACTTAATATCCTCAGGTATTCTACAGAAATGTTAATTCAAATAACTAAAATAATTCCATTAAATCAGTTTCTATTTCCTTTAGTACCATAACTCTTTCTTTTAAATAATCTCGAGTCTGGGGGCTGGTAAGACAAAATACACTTTAGAGCCAGTTTTATCAAATTTTTGAAAAATATATTTTAACTACCTATTACCTAGGAAAGACATTTTCAAGTATTTTCTTTTTCTCTATACTTTCTGAACTCTAAACTTTGTCCTAACAGAAGATGATATAACATTTGGCTGCTCAAGCAAAGACAGTCAGAATGGTAACTCAAACTTATTCAAATGCTTACTTAAAAGGGATAAAGAAAATAAAAAAACCAATCCCTTATGTCAAGATTAGTTTGGTCAAGACAGTCAATCCAAGAACCAAAAATAAGCAAATAAAATTGCTATAATCAATGCATAACGGGACCATAACCCAAATACAAAATTTGCCTTGGGGAATCAGGGAAGGCTTTGTCTGAAATACCTGTTGCTGTCAAGTCGATTCTGACTCATAGCAACCCTGTAAGACAGAACTACCCCATAGGGTTTCCAAAGAGTGGCTGATGGATACAAACTGCCAATCTTTTGGTTAGCAGCCGAGCTCCTTGTTTGAAATAGAGATCTTTAAAAATTAAGTCTGTTTATTCAATAAAAAAGGAAATTATGGGTTAACGATCATGACTCATGATGACAGAATACAGTGTGCACAGACATTGGAGGGGAGTGGTATGATGAGCATGGATAGATAGGCAGAGATCAGACTGTGGAAAACTTCAGATACCATGCTAAATAGTTTGGACTTTCCCCTGCAGATGTGAAATTCTCAACCTTTTTTCTCCACTACACACATGAACGCACGTTAGAAGGAGGGAGCAGTCCCTGGAGAAGGACATCATGCTTGGTAGAGTAGAGGGTTGGCAAAGAAGAGGAAGACCTTCAACGAGATGGACTGACACAGTGGCTGCAACAATGGGCTCATGCATAACAACGATTATGGGGATGGCGCAGGACCAGGCAGTGTTTCGTTCTGTTGTACACGGGTTGTTACGAGTCAGAACTGACTCGACGTCACCTAACACCACCACACGCGAAAAGATGACACACACTCCTAATGGGCTTACTGTGACCTACTCCAGAAATAAAATAATCTGGAGGCCATATAAACCCTGAGTCCCTCCCACCACTCATTCATCTCCTATCCTCCCAGGCAACAGTAACTCTACTCCTTTCTCACAAGCTTATCTAAATGCAAGTGAGATTGACTTTGTTGTTGTTGGCTGCCATCAAGCTTATTCTGACTCATGCTTAAATCTATTCTAATGTCTAAAGTTAAAAAAAAAAAAAAAGGAATCAATAACAAACTGTTGTAACTCACCAAGGTCACAGTGCTGGCCCCTGTTCTGTCTCCCTCCCTCTCTCATTCCCATTGCTTTAAATATCTACTATAGGTCAACAACTTCCCAATGTGTTATCTCCATCCCAGGCCACTATTCTGAACTCTAAATTCATTTATCCTCATATGTATTCTCACTCACTCTTTCTCTTTCTTACACAGAAACACACATACACACCTTCAAAAAATGGCGTATCTGTTTGCTTATATTGGAAACCTGGGAGTCATTCTTGACACCTCCCTCTCTGGATTTCCTATACCCAACCATCAAGTCCTGGTCATCCCATCTCCAACACATTTCTCAAATCTACCTACTTCTTGCTCTACTGCCACTACCCTAGCCCAAGTCAGCACTAGCTCTAGGCACTGAATACCCTCCTCCTAAGTGATGTCTTGCTTTTCTTCTAGTTTTTTCAATCTGTTCTGCATAATGAAGTCAGAACAATCTTTTTAAAACATAAAATAGATCCTGTCGTTCCTATGGTTTAAATTCTTCAATTACTTCCCAAAACATGTAGAATAAATCAAACTCTTTAGCATGACCTATCAGGTCCTTGATTCAGCTGGTTTCCGCTCAACTTGCCAACCTCATTTCAGGCTACCCTCTCCCTCCTTCAGTGCACTGGCCTTCTTTCAATTCTTCTCACCAAGCTCATCCCTGCCTTCAAGCTTTCACATATACTGCTTCCTGTAACTAGAATGGAAACCCTGGTGGCGTAGTGGTTAAGGGGTACGGCTGCTAAACAAAAGGTCAGCAGTTCGAATCCAACAGGCGCTCCTTGGAAACCCCATGGGGCAGTTCTACTCTGTCTCATAGGGTCACTGTGAGTCGGAATCAACTCAATTGCAACGAGTTTGGTTGTTTTTTTTTTTTTAAATATAACTAGAACAAGGAGGCATGGTGGTGTAGTGGTTAAGCACTTGGCTGCTAACTGAAAGGTCAGCAGTTTGAACCCACCAGACTCCAAGGGAAAAAGATATGGCAGTCTGCTTCTGTACAGATTACAGCCTTGGAAACCCTATAGGGCAGTTCTACCCTGTCCTACAGGGTCGCTATGAGTTGGTATTGACTCAATGGCAGTGGGTTTTTATAAGTAGAACACTATTCCCCTAACTTTTTCCACAGCAAGTAACTTCTGATCTTTTAGGTTTCCACTTCAGTGTTACTTCAGAAAGGTCTTCATTTATCACATAAAGAGATTTCCTCTTATTATTTTCTTCTACAGCACCGTATTCATTCCTTTATATAGCACTTATCACAATCTGTAGTTACATATTTGCTTCATGGTTATACTATTCTACTTTTGATGTATCTGAAATTTTCTATGATAGTTTTTTTATATGTTTGTTTAAGTTATATTAGCCTGAGAAAAATAGGCTAAGAAACTGTTAAACAAACCATGTACTGAACAAACTGTGACTACCGCAAAGTAAAAGTAGAAGATTAGAAATAACCTATGATGGTATGGAATTAAGAGGCGGAGGGCTTACTAATATTTATCAAACACCTATCATGTGCTCAACATTGTGCTATTCCTCTCAACCACTCTGTGGGGTAAATACTGTTACTTCTATTTTACAGACAAGAAAGTGAAATAAACTGTCTGTTGTAGATTTTATTTTCCAAATGACCCCAACAAGATCTCCCAACCCACATGTTTTCTGCAATGTGACCTTCCCACTCTCTTTTAAGAGATGGAGTCTATTTCTACATTCCTTTGAATCTGGGGGGCTCTGTGACTTCTTTAACCAACAGAATATGACAGAAGTAAAGCAGGGCCAGTTTCAGACAGAGCCTTTTACTGGCCTGGCAGCTTCTGTTTCCTGGCTCTTAGAGCCCTGAGCAACCATATAATAAGTCCAAGCTACTTTACTAAAGAGCACTGAGGTATCAGACAAGTAAGGAAAAAAAAAAAACATCTTGGAGGTCTAGCCCAGCAGAGCCTTCAGATGGCTCTATCTCCAGGCTCTATCTAACCACAATTGCATAAGAGACCCCAAATGAGAACTGATCAGCTGAGCCCTGTCAATCCACAGAAACATGAAAGATAACAATATTGTTTTAAGCCATTAAATTTTGGATGATTTGTTAGGCAGTAACAGAAAACCAAGTAGCCCTGGTGGCACAGTGGTTAAGCACTCCACTGCTAGCTAAAAGGTCAGTGGTTCAAACCCACCAGCAGCTCCACAGAAGAAAAGACCTGGCCATCTGCCACTGTAAAGATTATAGCCTAGGAAAGCCCATGGGGGCAGTTCTACTTTGTCTTATAAGGTTGCTATGAGTGGGAATCAACTCGAGGGCACTCCAACAACAGAAAACCAGAACACTTGTCCTAGGGATGGAAAAGAGCTTTGAACTTCGGTCTTTCTTGAATCCAAAACTCCATCTTCTTTTCATTACATCATGCTGATTGAAAGTAACTATGCTTTTGACGGAAGGAACAGAAACTATAATTTGCTAAGGACTGAATGGAAAGGCTTATGGCAGGGCCAGCTGAGGCATTGGGAAATTCAGCAGCCATCCAGACTACTCTTCCCTCCCCTTTTACAGGGGAGTATTACTTGGTGAACACAACACAATACAGGGCCTGACCCTCAATCCTAAAAGCTCAGAAACCTAATTTGGCAGAGCAAGAAAGGCCTTGTCTCTTAGATATTCATATAAAACCAAATTTAGAGGCCATATATATATAAACCCAGAATGCCAATTTACTTAATTATAACGAAAAGGGGTTATCAAATAGTCCATTTACTTTTACTATTCAGCATAGTCTTTCTCAATAAGCAAATCTACCTGGAAAGTATCATGACACAAAGGAAAAAGTTTTGGAAACAGCTGAATTTCAATCTCAGGTCTCCACTAATTTTGGGCATGAAGTCTTGAGGAAGTCACATTACCTTTTTGACTCAATTTCCTCATCTGTAAAATGGATACATTCACTTCACTGCTGTATTGTTGTAAAGATTAAGATTTTACAGAATACCTAACTCAGTGCCTGGCAAATAATAGACACTTAATAAAAATAGCTACTATACTTATTCCAGATTAAAATCACTTGCTTTTAAAAAGCAGAACATCAGAGCAAGAAGATAAGTGGATATAAAGCTGTGTCATCATGCTAGGATAGTCTGATATATCCATCCCCACTATGAGCATAAACCAAATCTTAAAAATCAGGGACCTGGGATCCCTCTACCATGTGCAGTACCAGGAAGAGCACTGCTTAATGTTTGCCTCTGACTCTTCCTTTTCTGTTTTCACTACTACTGACCAGCAATTCCCACACCCACTTCTGATGCATACAATGTTCCTCCAGATTGAATATAATTCTTTGGTTATATTTTTTGAGTTACACTCAGAAATCAGTTATGCCCTGAGATTACACCCAGATTGGATTTTAAGTGGTTATCTGCTGGATCACTTATAAGGATGGCTAACTTCAGATTTTAATTTTTCCTAACTTTTTTTCAGAGGTAAACTTAACTTCAGTGAGTCAGAACCGTCTCTACGGCACCTAATAACAACAACAAGGTTAACTTTAGTTTGGGGAGAAATTTCCATGAATTAAAGACAATCTGTAAAGGGGTCAAACAGGAAACAAATATAGGCTCTCCCTGCCTCCGCACCCCTCACCACCCCATCTTTCCCCCAGCCTTGGCCTTAGTATTATCCTAACATATTCAGATACAGAGTTCTGAATTTTAAGCATAACGGGCATTTATTGGGGGTAGAAGGGAAACCAAGAATAATAATGAATTAGGTACCCATTATATGCCTGGTGCTATAAAAATATCTCCTCTGCTTAGTTATTAATACATCAAGACTTCACATGGAACTTCCCCCCCAGTATTTCCAATGTATATACAGTCCCCTTACCCACCCCCCCAAAAATGCAATAAGTTATTTTTATCATCCATCTGTAAAAGAGAAAACCAATGCCTTCAAGGCAATTCCTGCTCATAGTGATCCTATAGGACAGAGCAGAACGGCCCCCATAGGGTTTCCAAGGCTATAGTCTTTACTGTGTGGCAGAGGCTGGTGGTGGGTTCAAACCACCAATCTTCCAGTTAGCAGCCGAGAACTTAACCACTGTACCGCTAGGGCTCCTTGTAAAAGAGAAGCAAATCTAAGTTACCTACCTAGAATCACTAGAAACAGAAACCCAGCTGTTTCCATCAAACTGAACTGCTTTTCCCCTAGGGTCTGAAAGTTTATTGTATGCAACTCTAGTGAAGATACTGAGTAGCAAACATATTTGAACTAACTGTTTCACATGTTCCACTGCCTGTTTCATCTAAAAATCCCACAAGCAGAAATATGTTTTTATCATTAATAGTCTGAATCAAGACCAACTCCCTAAGCATAGCTTAGCCCTGATGCTTACCCACTGAAAAGAAGAACAGTACAAGAGGACACAAAGCACTTGGAATACATGAGGGAAAGGAAAGGATGGTTTTAAATAAATTAATGCATTATTTCTCTTTCCTTCTTATACCGCAAGGGATCAATTATCACAAAATGTGAAATGGTGGCAGGACAATGAGCTACAAGCCAGGATCTACTTATAGCAAGTCCTATGATGTGAAGCCTACTTACCCTGGAACCTTATGCAAATATAATCCAATAGCTATTCAGTATATAAAATGTCATACAAAGACTTACTATTTATTTCCTAATTTCACAGCATTGCTCTTCTGCATTGTCACTATCCATTTCTAAGTGGTTTTTTTAAATCTAGAACAGAAGCCCATTCTGTCTCATCTGAGAGTCAAAATCAAAGATTACAATATTTAGTCACACTACCTACCATTCATGTTCACTTTAGCATAACATGACAAAACTGTTCACAAACAGTTCCTTTTCAAACTCCTAATTAGAAGGATTAGGAACAAAAAATATTTGAAACATATCACAGCATATAAGCCAGGTACCCACTACAGCTTGAATTTCACGCCAACTTACATCAACTCCACCCCTCTAGGTCAAAGTTCCTGCTTTTTATTAGAGACCATTTGCATAATTCCCTATGATCATTTTCCAAGCCAAGCCACACTTCCTCCCCTTTCAAAAGCATCCAGTGAACCCTAAAATAAAGACAAGAGAACTTCTAAATTCTGTTTCTAATTCCACCATTACCTTCATGATCTTTGAGACAGACCTTTTTCTCCATTTGTAAAATTAGAGCACAAACGCTGTCCTCACTTTTCTCCCCCAGCTATCCTTCAGAAAAACAAGAAGTTTGTCTGTCCTGTTCACGTGTCCAAGGAGCCCCGGTGGCACAGTGGTTAAGCGCTCAGCTGCTAACCAAAAAGTCTGTGCTTTGAACCCACCAGCCGCTCTGCAGGTGAAAGACGCAGCAGTCTGTTTCCATAAACATTACAGCCTTGGAAACCCTATGGGGCTGTTCTACTCTGTCCCAATAGGGTCACTATGAGTCGGAACTGACTTGATGGCAATGGTTTTTTCTTTTCTTTTTTTTCGGGGGGGTGCTTGGGGGGATGTTTATTCATGTGTCCAACTACTCATTTAAAAGGAAAAGTTCCTGGCCCCTGGACACCCTTACAGCTCAGTAACGAAGTCACTCCTGAGGTTCGCCCTTCAGCCAAAGATTAGACAGGCCCATAAGGCAAAAAGAGACTAAATGGGCACATCAGCCCAGGCACAAGGACAAAAATGCAGGCAGGGACAGGAAAGCTGCATTTGGGAACCCGAGGTCTAGAAGGGGAAAGTGTTAACATGTCGTGGGGTTGGCAACTGATGTCACAAAACAATATGAGTATTAATGTTCGATGAGAAACTAGTTTGCTCTGTAAACCTTCATCTAAAGCACAATAAAAATTTTTTTTTTTTTTAATAAACAAACAGAGGGAAAAGTTTCCAACTTAAGCGTTCTGAAATTAGTTCTCTGAGCTCAAGAAATCTTAAGAGGTTGTTCCCTTGGATATTAGAAGGAAAAAAAAAGCAAATTACAAAAAAAAGTTAGGCCACAGTTTTAGTGTTATACAAGGATACATATGCAATTTAAATACTGTTTAGAGAGCTGTGATTCAGCTCCAAGACAAAAAAAAAAAACCACTTTGATTTATAGTCTCACTCACTAAGAATAGTAATATTCACAATCTTCATCATTTTGTTCTTTCATTCCAGGCCATGACTGAACACTGACATTATCAACAACTCCAAACAGAAGTATATAATCAACCAACCTTCTTTAGCTCATTGTGTAACAAGGCAGAAAATCACGTCACGGAACAAAGCCTCACTTGATATAAGCTTGATTAGATGGACAAGAAGCCAGATTTTCTATGGAAAAAACAGACTAAACTACAAGAAGTGTCAGAGTACAACCACTGTGGAAAGTGGTATGGTGCTTCCTTAAAAAGTTAGAAATAGAGATACCTTATGATCCAGCAATCCCACTACTAGGTATCTAACCAAAAAAAAGAAAAACAGACAAAAACCATTGTCATCGAGTCTATTCCGATTCATAGCGACCCTATAGGACAGAGCAGAACTGCCCCACAGGGTTTCCAAGGAGCTATCTTTTGGTTAGCAGCCCCACCAGGGCTCCAGTAGAGAAATAAGAGCTGTGACATGAATAGATATGTGCACACCCATGTTCATCACATTATTCACAATACCAAAAAGATGGAAACAACCCAAGTGCCCATCAATGGATGAACGGATAAACAAACTATGGTACATACACACAATGGAATACTACACAACATTAAAGAATAACAATGAATCCATGAAACACCTCATAACATGAATGAATCTGGAGGACATTACACTGAGTGAAGTAAGTCAATCACAAAAGGATGCATATTGTATAAGACTAGTATTATAAAAAGCCAAGAAAAGGTTTATACACAAAAAGAAACATTCTTTGATGGGGGGGGGGGGGGGGGGCAGAAATAACTAACTAAATAAAAACCAAAAAAAAACAAACCTTTTGCCATCAAGTCGATTCCGATTCATAGCGACCCTATAACTAGATAGTAGACTCGTACTAACTTGGGTGAAGGGAAAGACAATACACAACAAGGGGGACATCAGCACAATATGACCAAGGCAAAGGAAAAAGCTGGAAAGAATGCAAGTGTAAAAAGAAACAACAGTAAATACTATTACATACACAATCCTGCAATAACAATAACAACAAACAGTAACTTACGAATAGATACATAGTTAGATATGTAAGTTCAACAGGTGTGTGATGGCATATGGGAGTACACCCACGAGCATATATAGGTTTGGAAGAGGGTATTTCTACATACATATTTATATGTGCTGCAAATATATCCACGTATATAGTAGTACACACAGAGGGCAAAGTTATGAAAATTTCTTAGCCATAACCAAACACCTTGAGGAACAGGGTCATTGGGCTTGAGGGCTTAGGACCATAGTCTCGGGGGACATCTAGGTCAGCTGACGTAACATAGACCATAAAGACAGTGTTCTACATCTTACTTTGGTGAGTAACGTCTGGTGTCTTAAAAACTTGTCAGCAGCCATCTAAGATACAACTACTGGTCTCTTCCCGTCCAGAACAAAGACGAGTGAAGAAAATCAAAGACTCACGGGAACGATTAGTCCAAAGGACTAATGGACCACGTGAACCACAGCCTCCACTAGCCTGAGACCAGAAGAACTAGATGGTGCCCGGCTACCACTACCGACAGCTCTGATCAGCTGTGGACAGAGTGGGAGAAAAATGTAGAACAAAATTCAAATTCATAAAAGAGACATGACTTACTATTCTGATAGAGACTAGTGGAACCTCCAAGACTATGGCCCTTAGACACCCTTCAAACCTGCAACAGAACACACTCCTGGAGATCACTTTTCAGCCAAAAAATAGACAAGCCTAAAAGCAAACAATAATACCAGTGAGGAACAATTAACCATATGAGACCAAAAGCATTTGCCCAAAACAAAGTTCAGAGGCAGGAAAGATGGGTGAATGGAAATGGGGAACCCAGGGAGGAAGAGGGTAGAGTGCTGTCACATCTAGGGGATTGCAACTAATGTCATGAAACAAAATGTGTATAAATTGCTGAATGGAAAACAATTTGCTCTGTAAACTTTCACCCAAACCACAATAAGATGTTAAAAAAAAAAAAAAATTTCATCATGTTAATTAAATAAATTTCTTGCTTATCTAGGGAAAAAAAAATATCAGAGAAAAAATTAACTTCATGTAATACAATATGGCCAGAAAAGATTTACTTATAGTGTTCTTTGTTTCAAAGGTAGCAAAAGGGAGAATAACCCAGCAGCACAGATATAAAACAGTAAATGATCCAAAAACTATAAGTCTTTAGCTCTGATATGTACTACAATAGTTTGGAGGTAAAATTTATCTTCTTACATTTAGCTTAGGTTGAATCCACTTACATAAAGTGACAACATTCATTCACTCAGCAAATATTTTCTAAGCTCTACATTCCAAGCACAACGAAGAGAAGAAAAGTATGCCTGGTAGAGAAAGAAAAATAATCTGGGATTGAGAGTCACTGAAATCATGTATAAAGTGCATGTGCTGATAAAGTCATATTTCCACCAACTATACTCCAGTAGTTAGGAAAGTAAAGGCACACAAAACAAACTTCTTTGAATCTCCTTATTTTAGGTACTTAATCTGAAAATAAGAACTGAGCAATGCTTCAGAATAGCGAAAATGGTTAACAGCAATGGATTTCAAACTAAACAAAGCTGGACTGGAAACAAAGAATAACAAACTAGCTGTGTAATGTTGGGCAAGTCACTTCACCTAAATCAGAAAGTGCCTGGAACATAATAAGCTCTCAACAAATTGTAGGTTCTAATAAATTTCTCTGAACAATTTGGATGTGGAGCATTTCTCAAGCCATGTTCTACAAGATATTAGTCAGTGGACTACTAAGACCAAAAAAAAAAAATCTAGAAAAGGCTGGGTTAAAACATATTAAGCATGGTTTCTATACTGAAAGATTTTTCAGAACCATTAATATGCTATTCGGCCATAAAAGAGAAGTGGAGGGATAGAGATGGGGAGAAGATTCAGTAGGTAGTATTTTATGATTCTGAATTGCTATTAAATCTCCTGGCAGTGTGAAAAATAGTGATTTAGACTACTGATTTCCACTACTGACATCTAGATTCAACAAAGCAGTTCAATTTTAAAATTAAAAAATTGGGAGCCCACGTGAGATTGCCAACTTTTTAATTTCCCAAGTAAAAACAATTTAAAAAAAAAATCTCTGAGGGGCAGGGCCTCTCTTACAACAAAGACCCAAAAAACAGTGAATCGATTATATACGGCAATCTGGGAGCCCTGAACATCAAAGGCAGAGTTGAGGAACCGGAATGAGGGGCAGGGGGTGGGAGAGACAGTTCACACACAGTAAGGAGTTGCCAGACCTGACCCAGCAAGAGCCTGAGCCCTTCAGGCCTGATCAGCTCATGGGTGAGCAGTGAGACAGGCAAGCAGCGGTGCTCGGGAGGCAGTTTTCTGCACTGGGAGAGCCTCAGCACCAGAGAGTTTCCACAGCCACCCAGAACCAGTGAGAAACAGCCCTTGATAGACGTGGGATGACTCCAGAACTCACATACCTAGTAACAGAGCTAACCACCTGGTGACAGGACATTAGAGCTTCAAAATTACCAATAATCAAACTAGCTCATACAAGCAGCCTATTTGGGCATATCAAAACAAAACGACGAAAGGACTTCTGGCAACAGGGCACTCTACACAGAAGCACCATGTCGTCCCTCCACAGCAAAGAGCCGAAAAACTAAGCCAAACAGAGAAAACAGCAATCCTGAAACCCTAAACATCAAATGAAGAGATAAAGAACTCAGCCAAGCACCAAACGGAATAAGAAACTGACAGAGAACAGAGAGAGAGAGGAGACATACATGGACAGGTCCCTATCAGCTAACACAGCACAGGCACAACATCTTGGACTCCTATGAGAGACCAGTAAATAGGGGGTACGAGAAAACAGCTTCAGGGAGCTTCCAGCAGGAGACAGAACAACCAGTAACCGGCGATATATGCTTTCCCAACCCCCACCCTTCTTCACCCCCACTCAGCCTCCTCTGCTTCCCGTGGCCACAGTCTCTTGGCTGGGAAGCACCAGCTGCTTGAGTTGCACCCGCCCGCACTGGCCGACTCCCTGAGTGCCATTTGTTGGCTGCTGGTGTTGCATTTTTCCACTTCTTTTGATTTCTTCCTTACCTCTCACCACCTCCCCCTCCTTTCGCTCAAATACCTGGCTCCATGCACCATCTTTGCTTCTTCCTGAGGGGCTGCGGAGCTCTGTTCAAGTGTCGAACTGCTTCCTGGTCCGTGCCGACACACTGGTGGGATCCCAGGGCTTTTGTTAGTTTGTTTGTTTTGAATTGTTTGTTCGTTTTCTTTTTCTTTTCTCGAGTTGGGAGCCCGTTCTGGCCAGGCAGTGCTACACGGCTTGGGACCTACCCCCTCAGCTTGCACAGACCCTCAAAGGAATCCATGAGGGCATTTCTTTTTTCATGGGTTTTTTTTTGGAGGTTTTTCTTGTCCTTTTTTTTTTTTTTAATTTTAATTTGTTTTGTTCTGTTTATCGTCTTTTTCCCTTTTGGTCTTTCTTCATTAGTTTCTCATCTCTCTATACCTTCCTTCTCTTCCTGTACCCTGAAGACCTGGCACTGAATACCTCTATGCCTCCTAGCCAGGCTGTACTTCAACACCTGGGAACAACTTCCCCAGACCTCATAGCCACACCGGTGGGATCCCTGGGAGCACTGCTGTTTTTTATCTTTCTGCTTTTTATTTATTGATTATTTTCTTTTTTTTCTTCTTCTTCCCCTTTAGTTTTTCTCCATTTCATAGTCTCTCATCTCTCCACTCCAATGGCAAGCTCCCCATCACTCTTTTTTGTTTGTTTGTATGTTTTTGGCTCCTGTTCCTCTCTCCTCTCTCCCATACCCATTTTAGCTCCACACATCACAATCTCCCCCTTCCACACTGCCCACCTTCACCTTACTTAACATCACACCACCAAGCAGCACAGGCATGGCCTACCGGAACCTGCCCTGCACTGATAACTGACTGGACCTGGTGGCTGTAGTAAGAGCCACAAACAACCCATCCCAGCAACTCCTCTTCTGCTAGACCTGCCCTGCTATACCATATCTGAGAGACTCACCCGGCCAATTGGAGGAGGTGGCGAAAAGTATCATGCCCACAGACAACCAAACAACAAAGAACACACAGCCTGCCGGCTCAGACATAGCCAAATTAAAAAAAAAAGATGAAATAAACAAATCTACAATCAATAAAAGAGAAAAATAACTACTGAATGCCCCGAACACAGCAGACAGTACCAAACATTTACAAAAACAGGACAGGATGGTTCCAGACAGAGTTCAAAATAAAACATCAGATGACTTTCCAGTAGAAGAAAAGGTGCTAGAACTACCTGATAGGGAATTCAAATCTCTAATACTCAGAATTCGAAGAGTTGAAGCAAAAAGCAGATAAAAATGAGGAAAACAGACAAATTCATGGAAAAGACAGACAAATTCATGGAAAATACAGACAAAAAAATGGAAGAATTCAGAAAAATAATGCAGGAACTGCCAAAATAAATTCACAACTAGAAATTATACAAAAACAAACCCTTAGAAATCCAAAAGATAAACAACAAGATTTCAGAAATGGACAGCGTCACAGAAGGGCTGAGGAGCAGATTTGAAACCATGGAAGACAGGATCAGCAGAACTGAAGACAAACACTTGGATACGCCTCTGTTCGAGGAAAACTCAGAAAAATGAACAAAGAAAAATGAAGAGACCCTGAGAATTACGTGGGACGCAATCAAAAGCAAAAATTTGCAAGTGATCGGAGTTCCAGAAGAGGGGGAGAAAACAAAAAACACAGAGAGGATCACTGAAGAACTGCTGACAGAAAACTCCCCCAATATCATGAAAGATGAAAAGCTAACTATCCAAGAAGCTCAATGAACCCCATATGGGATAGCCGCCAAAAGTAAATCAACAAGGCATAACATCATCACACTCGAGAAAACCAAAGACAAACAAAGAATCCTAACAGCAGCTCAAGAAAAACAAAAAGTCACATACAGAGGAGAAACAATAAGCCTAAGCTCGGATTATCTGGCAGACACCATGCAGGCAAGAAGGCAATGGGATGACATATATAAAACCTTGGAAGAAAAAAATCGCCAGCCAAGAATAATATATCCTGCAAAACTCTCGTTCAAATATGATGGTGAAATTAGGACATTTCCAGATAAACAGAAATTAAGGGAATATGTAAAAACCAAACCAAATTTACAAGAATTATTAAAGGGAGTCCTTCAATCTAAGAACCAACAACATCAGCTCATAGGCAGACTTTAGGACACAGGATCGTACCAGCCAGATACCAATCTAAAAAATGAACTCTCAAGGTCTATCCAAAACCAGAAGAAATACAATAGGGAATAAGAGCAGTTAATTAGTAAATGAGAACAACATCAGAACAATAAAAGATGGAATAAACGGTATAGCTATAGAACCTTCTAATGGAGAGGAAAGCAAGGCGATACCAAGTAATAATAGACTGCTTCAAACTTAGAAACATAAGGGTAAATTTCATGGTAACCACAAAAAAAGTTAACAAACATACTCATAAAAATAAAGAGGAAAAACAGAAAGTCTCAGAATAAACAAAACCTACAAAAACAAAAGAAATGAAAAAAAAATCCACAAACAAAAGGTATTCAGCACAGGAGAGTAAGAAGAACAAAGAAAACGTCAGCACCACAAAAAAAAAAAAAACACTACAAAATGACAGCAATAAACTCACATCTATCAATAATTACACTGAATGTAAATGGACTCAATGCACCCATAAAGAGATGGACAGTGACAAAATGGATAAAAAAACAGGATCCATCAATATGCTGTCTACAAGAGACACACCTTAGAAACAAAGACATGGATTTATTCAAAATCAAAGGTTGGAAAAAAATATATCAAGCTAACAACTACCAAAAAAGAGCAGGAGTAGAAATACTAATCTGATAAATAAGACTTTAAAACAAAATCCACCATAAAAGACAAAGCAGGACACTACACAATGATTAAGGGGACGATCCATCACGAAGACATACCCATAATAAACATCTAGGCACCCAATGACAAGGCTCCAAAATACATAAAACAAACTCTAACAACACTGAAAAGAGAAATTGACAGTTCCACAGTAACAGTAGGAGACTTCAACATACCACTCCCAGTAAAGAACAGAACATCTAAGGAGAAACTCAGCAAAGATACAGAAGACCTAAAGTGCACAATCAGCCAACCTGACCTCACAGACATATACAGAAACTCCATCCAACAGCTGCAAAGTAAACATTCTTTTCCAATACACATGAAATGTTCTCCAATAGATCACATCTTAGGCCACAGGGCAAACCTCAACAATTCCAAAACGCTGAGATAATTCAAAGTATCTTCTCTGAGCACAATGCCATCAAGGTAGAAATTAACAACAGAAAGAGCAAGAAAAAAAAATCAATTACATGGAAACTGAATAACAAACACCCTGCTTACAAAACAACTGGGTAATAGAAGAAATCAAAGATGGAATCTGAAAATTCCTAGAATCAAAGAAGAATGAAAACACATCATACCAAAACCTTTGGGACACAGCAAAGGCAGTCCTCAGAGTACGAATTATAGTAATAGATGCACACATCAAAAGAGAAGAAAGGGGCAAAATCAAAACATTAACTACACAATTCAAACAAATAGAGAACAGCAAAAAAAAAATCCCACAGCCACCAGAAGAAAGGAAATAATAAAGATCAGAGCAGAAATAAATGAAATAGAGAACAGAAAAACAATAGAAAGAATCAACAAAACCAAAAGTTGGTTCTTTGAAAGAATCAACAAAATGGACAAACCGCTGGCCAGACTGACAAAAGAAAAACGGGGGAGGATGCAAATAACCCAAATAAGAAATGAAATGGGGGACATTACAACAGACCCAACTGAAATAAAAAGGATCATAACAGAATATTATGAAAAACTATACTCCAACAAATTTGAAAACCTAGAGGAAATAGATAAATTTCTAGAAACACACTACCTACCCAAACAACAACAAAGTGATGTTGAAAATCTGAACGGACCCATAACAAGAGAAGAGATTGAAAAGGTAATTAAAAAAAAAACAAGAAGCTAGGACATGGTAAGCAAACGTAAAATAAATAAATATAATATCTTACTGACGGCTCAGAGACAACAGTCAATATCAAATCACTTAAAGAGGCAATCCATGATGACTTCAGCAATCTCCCAAAATAAAGAATCTAGAAATTTTCCAGAGCAGGAAACATTCTTGGAATTACCAGAGACAGAATACAAAAGATTAATATACAGAACTCTTCAAGAAATTAGGAAGAAATAAACCAAAACACAGAACACACAACAGAGGAAATTAAAAAGATTAGAGAAGAGCATAATGACAAATTTAACAGGCTACAAAAATCCACCGAGAGACAGCATTCAGAAACACAGAAGATTAACAATAAAATTTCAGAATTAGACAACTTAACAGAAAGTCATAGGAGCAGAATTAAGGCAACGGAAGACAGAATTAGTGCAATTGACGATAAAGCACTTGACACCAACTTATTTGAGGAAAAATCAGATAAAAGGATTAAAAAAATGAAAAAACCCTAAGTATTACGTGGGACTCCATCAAGAGGAATAACCCACGAGTGACTGGAGTACCAAAACGGGGGGGATAACAGAAAATACAGACAGAATTGTTGAAGATTTTTTGGCAGAAAACTTCCCTGATATCGTGAAAGATGAGAAGATATCTATCCAAGATGCTCATCGACCCCATGTGAGGTAGATCCCAGAAGAAAATCACCAAGACATATTATAATCAAACTTTCCAAAAACAAAGATAGAGAATTTTAAGAGCAGCTATGGATAAACGAAAAGTCATCTACAAAGGAGAGTCAGTAAGAAAAAGTTCGGGCTACTCAGCAGAAACCATGCAGGCAAGAAGGCAATGGGATGACATATATAAAGCCTTGAAGGAAAAAAAACTGCCAGCCAAGAATTATATATCCAGCAAAACTGTCTCTCAAATATGATGGCAAAATTAGGGATAAACAGAAGTTTAGGGAATTTGCAAAATCAAAATCAAAATTACAAGAAATACTAAAGGGAGACCACCAGTTAGAAACTCAGTAACATCAGAGAACAACCCAAGACTAGAATACAGAACAGAGCAACCAGATATCAACCCAGATAGAGAAGTCACAAAAACAAATCAAAGCTAAACCACTGAAAATACGGAACCAGATGTCAATATGTAAAAGATGATAACATTAAAACAAAAAAAAGGAACTAAAAAATGTAGATATAGATTTTGCATATGGACAGAAAGTCAAGGCAATATAAAGAAAGAAAAGACTGGTTTAAACTTAGAAAAATAGGGATAAATATTAAGGTAACCACAATGGAAACTAACAGTCCTACAAGTCAAAATAAAAAATGAGAAATATATAAAGACTCAGCAAACACAAAATCAGCAACAATGAAAAAGTTGAAAAGAAAATACATAAAGAAAAATGACTCAGCACAGAAAATTAAGTGGAACAAAGAAACTGTGAACCACACATAAAAAAAGACATCAAAATGACACCACTAAACTCATACCTATCAATAATTATGCTGAATGTAAACGGACTAAATGCACCAATAAAGAGACAGAGTGGCAGATTGGATTAAAAAACACAATCCGTCTATATGCCGCCTACAAGAGACACACCTTAGACTTAAAGACAGAAAGAAACTAAAACTCAAAGGATGGAAAAAAATATATCAAGCAAACAACACTCAAAAAAGAGCAGGAGTGGCAATATTAATCTCTGACAAAATAGACTTTAAAGTACAATCCACCACAAAGGATAAGGAAGGACACTATATAATGATTAAAGGGTCAATACACCATCAGGACAGAACTATACTAAATATTTACGCACTCCACAACAGGGCTCCAAAATAAAACAAACTCTAACAGCACTGAAAAGAGAGATAGAAAGCTCCACAATAGTAGTAGGAGACTTTAACATGCAACTTTTGGTGAAGGACAGAACATCCAGGAAGAAGCTTAACAAAGACACTGTCTTAGTCATCTAGCGCTACTCCAACAGAAATACCACAAGTGGATGACTTCAACAAAGAGAAGTTTATTCTCTCACAGTCCTGTAGATTACAAGTCCACATTCAGGGCCTCAGCTCCAGGAGAAGTCTCTCTCTGTCGGCTCTGGAAGAAGGTCCTTGTGATGCATCAGTCTTCCCTTGGTCTGGGAGCATCTCAGCACAGGAACTTCTGGTCCAAAGAACGCGCTCTGCTCCCGGCACTGCTTTCTTGGTGGTGTGAGGTTACCATGTGTCTCTGCTGGCTTCTCTATCTCAAAAGAGACTGGATTAAGACACTATCTAATTTTGTAAACCTCACCAGTATAACCTCATCACAGTGATAGAATTTGCAACACATAAAGAGATCACATATAACCTTATCATACTGATAGAGTTTACAACACGTAAGGAAATCACATCAGATTACACAATCATACAATACTGGGAATCATGACTCAGCCAAGTTGACAGATATATTTGGGGGACATAATTCAATCCATGACAGACAGGGAAGAGCTATATGCTACAATCAACCATGATCTCACAGACATATACCACACACTCCACCCAACAGCAGCCAAGTATACTTTATTTTCCAACGCACATGGAACATTCTCCAGAATAGATCACATATTAGACCATAAAGCAAGCCTTAACAAAATCCAAAGCATCAAAATATTACAAAGCATCTTTTCTGACCATAAAGCCATAAAAGTAGAAATCAACAACAGAAAAAGCAAGAGAAAAAATATCAAACACATGTAAACTGAACAACACCTTGCTCAAAAATTGCACACATCCAAAAAGAAGAAAGGGCCATAATCAAAACATTAACCATACAACCCGAACAAGTAGAAAGAGAGCAGCAAAAGAAGCCCTCAGGTGCCAGAAGAAAAGAAATAATAACAATTAGAGCAGAATTAAATGAAATAGAGAATAGAAAAACAATTGAAAGAGTTAATAAGACCAAAAGCTGGTTCTTTGAAAGGATCAACAAAATCAATAAACCAATGGCCAAACTGACAAAAGAAATAGGAGAGGAAGCACATAACCTGTATAAGAAACAAGACGGGTGATATCACAACAGACCAACTGAAATTAAAAGAATCATAACATAATACTATGAAAAACCGTACTCTGACAAATTTGAAAACCTAGAGGAAACGGACAAATTTCTAGAAACTCACTACCTACCTAAACTAACACAGAGGTGGAACAACTAAATAAACCCATAACAAAAGAAGAGACTGAAAAGGTAATTAAAAGACTCCCAAAAAAACAAAAACAAAAAACAAAAAAGCCCTGGACAGGATGGCTTCACTTGAGAATTCTACTAAACTTTCAGAGAAGAGTTAACACCACCACTACTAAAGGTATTTCAGAGCACGGAAAAGGATGAAATACTCCCAAACTCATTCTATGAAGCAAGCATAACCCTAATACCAAAATCAGGTAAAGACACCACAAAAAAAGAACATTACAGACCAATATCTCTATGAACACTGACGCAAAAATCCTCAACAAAATTCTAGCCAATACAATTCAGCAACATATCAAAAAAATAATTCACCATGATCAAGTGGGATTTATACCAGGTATGCAGGGATGGTTCAATATGAGAAAAACAATCAAAGTAATCAATCACATTAATAAAACAAAAGACAAGAACCACATGATCTTATCAATTGATGCAGAAAAGGCATTCAACAAAGTCCAACACCCATTTGTGACAAAAACTCTCAACAAAATAGGAATAGAAGGGAAATTCCTTGATATAATGAAGGGCATTTATACAAAGCCAACAGCAAACATCATCCTAAATGGAAAGACTTTGAAAGCATTCCCCTTGAGTACAGGAACCAGACAAGGACGCCCTTCATCACCACTCTTATTCAACATTGTGCTGGAGGTTCTAGCCAGAGCAATAAGGCTAGAAAAGAAAATAAAGAACATCCAGATTGGTAAGGAAGAAGTCAAGGTCTCTATTTGCAGATGATATGATCCTATACACATAAAACCCTAAAGAATCCACAAGAAAACTACTGGAACTAACAGAAGATTTCAGCAAAGTTTCAGGATACAACATAAACAAACATACAGGAATCAGCTGGATTCCTTTACACCAACAAAGAGAACCTGGAAGAGGAAATCACCAAATGAATACCATTTACAATAGCCACCAAGAAGATAAAATACTTAGGAATAAATCTAACCAGAGACGTAAAAGACTTATACAATGAAATCTACAAGACACTACTGTAAGAAACCAAAAGAGACCTGCATAAGTGGAAAAGCACACCTAGCTCATGGATAGGAAGACTCAATGTTGTGAAAATGTCAATTCTACCCAAAGTGATCTACAGATACAATGCAATCCCAATCCGAATTCCAATGGCATTTTTTAATGATATGGAGAAGCAAATCACAAACTTCATATGGAAAAGGAAGAGGCCTCTTAAGAAGAAGAACAAAGTGGAAGGCCCCACACTACCTGCTTTTAGAACTCATTATACTGCCATGGTAGTCAAAACAGCCTAGTAGTGGTACAACAACAACTACATAGACCAATGGAACAGAATTGAGAATCCAGATATAAATTCATCCACCTATGAGAGGCTGATATTTGACAAAGGCCCCAAATCCATTAATTGGGGAAAAGACAGTCTCTTTAACAAATGGTGCTGGCATAACTGGATATCCATCTGCAAAAAACTGAAATAAGACCCATACCTCACCCCATGCACAAAAACTAACTCGAAATGGATAAAAGTCTTAAATATAAACTCAAAAACGATAAAGATCATGGAAGAAAAAATAGGGACAATGCTAGGAGCCCTAATACATGGCATAAACACAATATGAACCGTAAGTAACAAGGTACAAGCACCAGAAGAGAGACTAGATAAGTGGGAGCTCCTAAAATCAAACACTTACGCTCAGCAAAAGACTTCACCAAAAGAGTCAAAAGACAACCTACAGACTGGGAAAAAAATTTTGGCTACGACAAATCCGATCAGCATGTAATCTCTAAAATCTACAAGATACTGCAAAACCTCAACAACAAAAAAACAAATAACCCAATTAACAAATGGGCAAAGGATATGAACAGGCACTTCATCAAAGAAGATATTCAGGCAGCTAACAGACACACGAAGAAATGCTCACAAGCATTAGCCATCAGAGAAATGCAGATCAAAACTGCAATGAGATATTCATCTCACCCCAACATGGCTAGCATTAATCCAAAAAACACAAAATAATAAATGTTGGAGAGGTTGTGGAGAGACTGGAACACTTACACACTGTTGCTGGAAATTAAAATAGTATAACCACTTTGGAAATCCATTTGGCACTTCCTTAAAAAGCTAGAAATAGAAGTACCATACGATCCAGCTATCCCACTTCTTGGAATATATCCTAGAGAAATAAGAGCCGTCATACGAATAGATATACGCACACCCATGTTCACTGCAACACTGTTCACAATAGCAAAAAAATGGAGACAACCTAGGTGCCCATCAACGGACAAATGGATAAACAAATTATGGTATATCCACACAATGGAATACTACGCAACGATAAAGAACAACGATGAATCCGTGAAACATCTTATAACATGGAGGAAGCTGGAGGTCATTATGCTGAGTGAATTTAGTCAGTCACAGAGGGACAAATATTGTAGAAGATCACTATTATAAGAACTCAAGAAAAGGTTTAAATATAGAAGACAACATTCTTTGATGGTTAAGAGGGTGGGGAGGGAGGGTGAGGGTTATTCATTAACTAGATTGTAGACAAGAATTATCTTAGATGAAGGGAAGGACGGCACCCACTACAGGGGAAGTCAGCACAACTGGACTAAACCAAAGCTAGGAAGTTTCTTGAATACAATCAAACATGTTGAGGGACAGAATAGCAGGGGTAGGGGTCTGGGGACCATGCTTTCAGGGGACATCTAGGTCAACTGGCATAACAAAGCTTATCAAGAAAATGTTTTACATCCTACTTTGGTGAGTGGTGTCTGGGGTCTTCAAAGCTTGCAAGATGCCATCTAAGATTCATCAATTGGTCCCAACCACCTGGAGTAAAGGAGAATGAAGAACACCAAAGACACAAGGAAAGTATTAGCTCAAGAGGCAGAAAGGCCACATAAACCAGAGACTTCATCAGCGTGAGACCAGAAGAACTAGATGGTGCCTGGCTACCACCAATGACCACCCTGACAGAGAGCACAACAGAGTGTCCCGGATGGAGCAGGAGAAAGGTGGGGTGCAGAACTCAAATTCTAGTAAGAAGACCAGACTTAATAGTCTGACCAAGACTGGAGGAACCCCGGAAAGCATGGCCCCTGGATTCTCTATCAGCCCAGAACTAAAACAATTTCCAAACCAACTCTTCTGACAGGGATTGGACTGGACTGTGCGACCTAAAGTGATACTTGTGAGGAGTGTGCCTCTTAGCTCAAGTAGATACAAGAGACTAAACAGGCAACTTCTGTCTGGAGATGAGATGGGAAGGCAGAGAGGGTTAGGAGCTGGTTGAATGGACATAGGGAATCAGAGATGGAAAGGAGGAGTGTGCTGTCACAGTATGCGGAGGGCAATTAGAGTCACATAATGATGTATGTATAAATTTTTGTATGGGAAACTGATTTGAAATGTAAACTTCATCTAAACTACAATAATAAATAAATAAATCTCCACCTACTATCACCATTATTTCATTTTAAAAGGATCGTTTTAAAACCAAAAAGGAAGGTTATGATCTTATAATAAAGAACAGATCTTTATAACAACAAAAAGACAAATAACCCAAGCATAAAATGGACAAAGGACTTGAATAGACATTTCACCAAAGAAAACCGAAAGCCAAAAACCAAACCCACTGCCATCAAGTTGATTCTGACACATAGCGACTGTACAGAACAAATAAAATGCCCCATAGGGTTTTCAGGAGTGGCTGGTGGATCTGAACTGCCGACCTTTTGGTTTGCCATGGTAGCTCTCCATTACCGCGCCACCAGGGTTTATTTCACCAAAGAGGATATTCAAATGGCCACCAAACAGACGAAAAGATGCTCAGCATCACTGTCATCCAAACTAAAAACCTGCTGCTGTTGAGTCGATTCCGACTCATAGCGACCCTATATGACTGAGCAGAACTGCCCCATAGAGTTTCCAAACGGCGCCTGGTGGATTCAAACTGCTGACCTTTTAGTTAGCAGCCGTAGCTTTTAACCACTACGCCACCAGGGTTTTCTCATTGTCATCAGAAAGATGAAACGCAAAACCACAATGAGATACCATTTCACTACCAGTAGGATGGCTAAAATTAAACAGAAAATAACAAATGTTGGTGAGGATATGAGGAAATTGGAACCTTTATCCATTGCTGGTGGGAATGCAAAATGGTACAACCATTGTGGTAAACAGTGTGGTGGTTCCTCAAAAAACTAAAAATAGAACTACCATATGACCCGGAAATTCCACTCCTAGGTATATACCCAAAAGACTTGAAAGCAGAGACTCAAAAAGAAACCTGTATACCAATGTTCATTGGAGTACTATTCACAATAGCCAAAAGGTGAAAATAACCTAAATGCCCATCAACAGATGATGGATAAACAAAATGTGGTACATACATACAATGGAATACTACTCAGCCAGTAGGAGAAATCCATGCTGCAGTATGGATGGAAGACATTACACTGAGCAAAATAAGGCAATCACATAAGGACAAATATTGTATGACCTCACTTATAAAAAAAGACAAGAAAAGGCAAATGTACAGAGACCAAAGTTTATTAGTGGTTACCAGGGGTGGGACGGAGGGGGAAAAGGGAGGTTAATGGTGATGGAAAAATCACATTGATTAAGGGTAGGGCTGCATAGCTGATTATTGTAATTGCTGTCAATAAGCTGTATACCTGTAAAAAGCTAAATTGGCAAAAGTTGTGATACATTTACAACGACGACCAAAAGAAAAAAGAGTAGCTGCTAAGGCTGCTTATGTACAACCAAACACCTCATGGGACTGGTTTCTTGGCTTGAAAGTTTAGGGTCATGGTTTCATGTGATATCCCTGTTAACTGGCCTAGTAATGTGTTTAGTGCTTCTGTTCTACCTCCTAGTTCACTGCGTAGTATCTGGAGTCTTAAAAGCATACAAGAAGCCATCCAAGGCTCAGCAATTGGTCTCCATTCACCTGGAGCAACAGAATAAGAAGGAGAGTCAGGAACAGAAGAAAGATACGGAATATATGGCTACTTGCCTCCATGAACAACTGCCTCCTTTGCCGTAAGCCCAGAAGAACTGGATGGTGCCCAGCTACCATTACTGAACATTTTAATCAAAGATGCCACAGAAGAATCCTGCTCAAAAGGGGGAAAATGCAGAACAGAATTTCAAATTCTCATGGACTCTAGAATTTCTGGAGACATGGAGGCTGTATAAAGCCTTGAAACTATTGCCCTCCCAAAAAAATAAGCAGAACAGACCTTTAAATTAAATATATTTAACATTATGAAAAACTTACTATGCTGTCCTCCTTTATACCATGTGCCCACAGGGCAATCCAGAGCTTCTGATTTAGACCTCTTCATCAAAATACAAATAATATTTGGAATTCTAGTACTGGGCTTCTATTACTGAGACAATAGAACTTCGTAAGTACAATCAAATTCACTTCACAGCAGGGACATTCAGGTCAGGAAAGATCACATATAAACTGGTTGTTAAAAGTTACCACTGACCATTACAGGGTAAGAAAACAATGAGTTAATGGGAATACAACTTTAAGAACAAAAGCGAGAACAAAGAGATATTTATAAAACAGTTCTGATAAGGAAATTATCTCAGGACAAATTCACCTGTCACTGAATCCTAAGTCTTCAAAGATTTGAGGTTTTAATTTATTCAGTCAACATTAGCAACATTAGGAATATCTGTTTGGCCCGAGACACCCCCCTAACTCTGAACTGAAGCTACTCCCAAAGTTCACCTTTCAGTCAAAGATTAGACAGGCCTATTAAACAAACAATAACACTCCTGAGGAACGTGCTTCTTAATTCAATCAAGTATAAAAGACAAAATGGGCAACACCTGCCCAAAAGCAAGGATGAGAACACAGGAAGAGACAGGAAAATTGGACAAACAGACACGAACAACCCAGGGTGGAAACGGGGAGAGTACCGACACATTGCGGGGATTGCAACCAGCGTCACAAAACAATTGTATAAATTTTTGAATAAGAAACTAATTTGCACTGTAAACTTTCACCTAAAGTACAAAAAAAAAAAGTTTGTTTGATTTAATAAAGGAAAATCTCAACATTGCTTTGCACTGTCTTCGATTCTAACATTTTCAGGATTGTTCATTAATCATAAGACAAGAGAATGTATGTGATAATAGTTTTTAACTTCATAAAGAAGAATCTTTGTTTCAGAGGTAAAATTTAAACCCCAGTATGACTAAATCAGTGGATAGGACATGATCTTCTATGTAGAAAAACTATAGAACTAAATTCCCTCTTACACAGAATCCAAAAATATCCAAAAGCTCAAATCACTAAACCACAGACAGCAAAAATAAACACAATTGCCTCATTTTACAGATGAGGAAAACTAAGGTCTCAAAGGTTCAATAATTTAACATTAAAATGAAACTTTTCTCCCCACAGTGCTATAGTATAATTTATATATAATTAATAAAATAAATTAAACCAGCTACAGAAAGGGCTAAGAAGCCCTGGTGGTGCAGTAGTTAAGAGCTCAGCTGCTAACCAAAAGGTCAGCAGTTCAAATCCACCAGGCGCTCCTTGGAAACACTATGGGGCAGTTCTGCTCTGTCCTATAGGGTCGCTGAGAGTCAGAATTGACTCTATGGTTTGGTCTTCTGGTTTGGTGAGCGCTTTCTATACCCGTTGCCGATTCCGACTCATAGCAACCCTATAGGACAGAGAAGAACTGCCCCATAGCGTTTCCAAGGAGCGGCTTGTGAATTAGAACTGCCAACCTTTTGGTTAGCAGCCTTAGCATTTGACCACTATGCCACCAGGGTTTCCAGAAAGGGCTGACAGCAGTTACAAAATGAGGGCTAGTGGTTAGTTCTATAGCTTGCGGTCAGTTTTATTCTGAAAGCCCCTTTCTACTGTTTTAAAACATATTTGAAACATTTGCTTTAATCTTCAGATAGCTGCATTACTTCAACGTTTAAACAGAAAGAGGAGAAAATATTTAAATACTAATTCCACTACCAATTTTTCCCAACATTTTATGACTCTCTTTACTTCTTTAGCCAAAGTACCTAAAACAGCTCCTGAGATATGCAGCGAAACCTGTGAGAGCTGGACCTCGACGGGACTGCCTTCTTTCTCTGGGTCTCCCAAGTTTTCTTTCTGCCTTTGACAGGGTGCATGCAGACTTACCACTTTTCTATCACTTATTTTAGTGAAAAATAATTTGAGTTTTCCTTCTCTGATAGGTTTCCACCTTACACAGATTCCAGCTTTCACAAATTTTACTACAGCAAACCAGTTGCCTTGGAGTTGGTGACCACATATGCCACAGTAGAACTGTGCTCCATAGAGTTTTCAATCGCTGATTTTTCAGAATTAGATCACTAGGCCTTTCTTCTGAGGCAGCTCTGGGTGGACTCCAACCCCCAACCTTTCAGTTAGCAGCTAAACACGTTAACGGTTTGCACCAAACAAGGACTCCCTTGGAATATAGTAAGCACCAATAAATAGTTAGGGGGCAATGTGGTTCAGTGGTAGAATTCTCTTCTTCCATGCAGGAGATCAGGGCTTGATTTCAAGCCAATGTACCTCATAAGCAGCCATCATCCATCCGTCAGTAGTGGTTTACATGTTGTTATGATGCTGAACAGGTTTCAGTGGAGCTTCTAGACTAAGACAGACTGAAAGAAAGGCTTGGCAATCGATTTCCAAAAACTGGCCAATGAAAACCGTATAAATCACAACAGTCTGATCCACAACGGATCATGGAGATGGTACAGGACCAGGCAGCATTTAGTTCCGTTGGGTATGGGATCCCCATGAGTCGGGATACTTGACGGCAGTTAACAACAATAGTTACTGAATGAATGCAAATAGACTACTATTATTACTGCATGATCTTATGATATTATCAAATACAAGTCAATTCCAAAATGTTATATTTCATAAATACAGCGTATTGTGTATCCTCAAAGAAAATATCCAGACTTTCTAAATCACATTCAAGATTAGAAAAAGACATATTCTGCCACCAATTACAAAAAGCTAGAGAAGCACCATATATAAATATGTAGAGAGAATTTAGTGGAAACCTTTTATAGCACTTCTGTTGCAGAATGAGACAGACCCATGTTATACTGGCTAACCTTGTTTAAAACTTTTGGGAACTCTGACTCTGCTCTAATACTGCATCTAATACTGGTTGTACACTAAGACACGATGCTAATATAATGCTAGAAGAATCCCCTCACTGAATCAGCACCTACACCTGAAACAGAATAACAAATGAATGATTTTAGTGATTAGGTAAGTAAGGTTGAAATTTTTAGAGAATTAAACACTCATCATTCTCACTTGCTAGTATTACTATCACCTACTTTTTAACCTAAAACATGCAAATCAAGACTAAAAGTGAATTAGCCTCTTACATGTTACTAAACAGAAAGTAAAAGTACATTATAAATAGGTTTCATATTACATCAGCAATCCAAATAGCAATAATTTTTTCAACCCAACAAACTATGGTTCAAAACTTCCATTTAGGGGTCTTAAGTCCTCAACCTAACTTGTCTTGAGTAGGAACACTAATGTCTTTGTAAATACTAAACACTCAGCAGTGACTATATTACAAGATAAGGACCTAATAACTAAAATCATAAACTCAAAATCAGGGAAACAACGGCTTAATAAAATTGTCTTAACTATAAAAGCACCTCACACTATCGCTTAAATTACAGAAGATCCACCATAAGCAACTAATTTCCATTCAACAAATTCAGTTAGGAATGATTAATGAAATAACTTTGCTTAAAAACCCAATCTGCTGCTCATCTGGAGGGCATGTAGCTGTGGGAAGCACACACTCTCACATATAAAAACAAAGCTATATTCAAAAACAAGAGGTTTAACTTTGCACGCCAGTTGTTAATGGTACTGCTGGACTTCATCTATCAGATCAATGCTTTGAGCCAACCCTTTATTCACTAGTCTGCACATCTGTGCTTCATTTTAAGGTGTTTTATGAACACTATTACCCCCATCATTTTCAGCAAGAACAAAAGCAGAAAGTAGCAAAAAGAAATCACAATGATGACAATCACAATTCATTCATTCAACAAATACTTACTGAATGTCTACTATGTACTAATGTTCTAAACATTGATGAAAAAAGAAGTAGCAATAATAAATGAGTGGTGAGAATATGAGAAATTTAAAGGCACATGGGAAGAATTGTCTAAAGGACAAAGACTGAATCTTGCAATATGTGAAAAGTACTGCACTAAATTAGTGAATAATAAGAGAAAAGGAAGAGTCAATGGAAAAATGTTTTCCTGTATGACTAGAGATCATTCTCAGTGATGACAATATAGTCCTCTAGGGGACATTTTGGACATTTATGAAAGTGTCTTGGTTGTCACAATAATTAAAAATGCTACTGACAAATAATAAGCAGAGGGCAGGGAAGCACAGGAAAGTCCAGCACAAACAAGAAATATCTCTATTCTCAAAACTTACCATATGCCACCAGGCTGACTCCAGTATAGCTAGATGGTGCCCGGCTACCACCACTGCCTGTTCTGACCAGGATCACAACACAGGTTTCTGGACAGAGCTGGAGAAGGATGTAGAACAAAATTCTAACTCACAAAAAAAAAAGACCAGATTTACTGGCCTAAAGGGGACTGGAGAAACCTCGAGAGTATGGCCCCCAGACACCCTTTTAGCTCAGTGGTGAAGTCATTTCCGAGGTTCACCGTTCAGCCAGGGAGTGGACAGCCCCATAAAACCAAATGGGACTAATGAGGTACAGTAGTCCAGGGACAAGGGCTTGAAGGCAGAAGGGGACAGGAAAGCTGGTGATAGGGAACCCAAGGTTAAGGATAGTGTTGATGTGTTGTGAGGTTGTTAACCATTGTCATAGGGCAACATGTGTAGTAACTGTTAAATGAGAAAAACTACTTTCTTCTGTAAGCCTTCATCTAAAGTGAGAATAGCAGCACAATTGGAAGAGCACAGTCAATGTCACTGAACTGTGCATGTAGAAATTTTTGAAACGGTGTATTTTTGGCTACGTATATTTTCACCAAAAAAAAAAAAAGTTCGAAAAGGGAGAGGGTTGACATGTTGTGGGGTTGTTAACCAATGTCATAAAACAATACGCGTACTACTGTTTCATGAGAAACTATTTGTTCTGTAAGCCTTCACCTGAAGTAGAATTAAAAAAAAAGGGGGAGGGACTTATCATATGGATAGGTGAATGAAAACTATCTTTATAATTATCAAGCCTAAGACCTAAGTTTTTTCTGCATAATTTTAATATACACTAAATTTTCAGGAAAGCAATCATCAAATACAGCAAAAGAAAATGGCACTTCGTTTGTGACTTTACCAGGAGTTGCTCACCATTTTTGTGGTTTGCCTCTCACAGTATTTAAGTTGCAAATACCCTTATAGCAGTCTACTCTGGTAGCTGTTAAATTGATCCTATGTTTGATGTCAATATCTACTACATTATGTTTTCCTGTTATGGATAACCTGAGTATTTACAGGTTGAAATATGTATTATTTTGTCATGAATTTTTTTTTATTTATCTTTATATTACAGCTAGAGAATTGTTTTATTTTTAAAAAATATTGTGTAGGAAAATTATATTACCTACGAATTTCATTTCATTAAAGGCAGTATTTCAAAATATTATAAAAAGAGGGTACTGGGTCTGATATGTTTGAGAATCAGTCACCAGGCTAAAAGACCAGCATCATTGTTGGATGCCTGCAGGTCACAGTTAATTCAGGAAAAGGCAGAAAATGACATGTAACTATGGGAATTTTTCTTGAGAAGGTAAATTCTAAGCACAGTAAAAGTGAGCATAATGAAATCTTTATTACAAGCTGAAGATGTTTCTATAGGTTTAAAGTCATTCAAATCCGAGCAACATCAGATTGAGGGACAAGGAGGTTAATACAGGATATCTAGTCTAAGAAGTTCCTTGTGACAACTGTGGAAATCAAGGAGAGAGGCTACCTGTCTTAACAGATTTTCATGGAAGACAAAACTGGTCTATTTTGGGAAAAGAAGCCCAACAGTCTATTTAACATACAAGAAAAGTATGCCAGGTTTTAAATCACCAAAGAGCTGATTCACTTCTATTTAACATACATGCACCTGGGGACTCTGAGTTTGCTAACAACTGAACTTAAAATAATAATAATAACCTAAGATGTTTCTTCTATGATAAAGGCCCTATTTCTCTACAAATAAGGATTGCTCATTTCTGTTCTATCTTTCAGTCACGGATTACAAAGCTCCATCCCTCTGAATGTTCATCCAAACTTCCAAAAGGTGCATCTAAGCATCATGTTACAGTGGGATGTACTAGGTAAACTGAGAGGGTCAGATTACTCAGCTCCAGTCACATGAATTAGTATTAGAACAAGGAATGCTAACTTCAGTCCACTCTCTCGGGTCAAGAGTTTAAAGAAACTAAGAATATAAATACACAATCTCCTGAGCTCATAAAGCCTCTAAAAGAAACACAGAAAGTAAAACTTGATTAATGCTAAGGTGAGCTATAGAAAAATTAAAAGGTAAGGTGTCTGATTTTTGCTTTGTTTTCAAACTGGCATTTCCAGCTGTCTTACTAAATTACATGTGGTGTTACTATCACAACTAATTCCCAACCGACAAAAAATTTGGATACTTTTCTTTTAAAATTTGCCCTACAGTGTGTAACTTGAGAGGAGCTATCTAATTCCTCTGGTCTCAGTAACCACTAAGAGGGAAAGTGACCCCAAAAGATAATGCTATGATGGAATAGCAGCCACTAACTACTTAGCCCTAGTCTCTGTTCTAGACAGTCCCTCCCATCAGGGCCTTGGCTAAAATCATATGGTCCCAACTATCTTACCGAAAATTCTCATCAGGACCCCAAAATTTGAAATCAAAGCTATGCAAGAACAAACCCTTAAGAATTAGTGACACAAGAAGACAATGACTATCCCTTTATCCCTCTACACCAGGTTTTCTCAACCTCAGAACTCTTGACAGTTTGGGCCAGATAATTCTTTGTTAGAGAGAGCTGACCTGTGTATTGTAGCATGTGTAGCAGTACGTCTGGCCTCTACCCACTGATGATAATACCAGCCCCTTCTAAGTTGTGACAACCAAAAACATCTACAGACATTGTCAAATGTACTCTGGGGAGCAAAATGGGCCCAGGTTTAGAACCACTGCTGTACACAATCTCCTTTATTTCTCATTATTAAGCTGTGGGAAGATGAAAAAAAAGCTAGCATCCACAGGCATCTGATTCTTAGATCTCTTCTAATTTGACTATAGAGAACAAGATGCAACCCATACCTTTTTTTCTCAACTTATGAACTGGCTGTCTGAAAGAATTTAGCATCCTCTTCCTAAACATAAGGTCATAAAAAGCCAACTAAACATAAAGAAACACGAAGTGCTAGCATCTGGTTGGTACTTCCCAAAAACACACAAGGAATTTCACCTGTGGTGAGTTTACGATTTTTTTTTTTTTTGTTGTTGTTGTTGTTGTTGTTCCTCACACTGAAAAGTCCCACAGATTTCCCCAATATATACATGTCTATTTATCAGCAGAATTTCAAGGCTAGAACTAGCCCCCTGTCCATAAGAATATGTGTTTCTTATTTCTAGACCCTTGCAGGAAATATATTAACTGATACTGCATGTTCAAAATTCACTTGGTAGCACCTGCAATTTGTACCACTCGAGTTTTTCCGATGAATGTTTTAAAACATTAAAATCACTACTTTTTAAACATAACTCAGTGTTCAAATGATGGTATCACTCATCCATTCAAGAAATACTTAGTAAGAAATTGCCACATAGCACCAAGTACACGCTAAATAATTAAGCAGAAATTTTAGCTGGTAAGTCACCAATAGCAGAATTTAAGATAATCTAATAATCATAAGCTCCCAAATCCAGCTCAAATCACTAAATTGCTTCCCCAAGTTCAGCTACTTTACTAGCATTATTTAGACACCTATCTGGGATCTTCCTAAATTATGCAATTTAAAAAGCAAGGTCAGTGAGCTTAGAGTTTTAAGGGTCACAAAGTCTTTTAAGAAATCTATTTTTTAGCTAGTCATGGATTGGTTAGAAGTCTTCCTGTATTAGCACCATTATAACTAAAGCACAATGATTAACGCCTTGGGCAGTACCTGGTGAAGGAAGAACCAAACTGAAGAATATTACTTAGTGATAATGATAACACTTTATTAGATCAAAGAGGGTGATACAATGAGGAGATATAAAAGGCAAAGCCTCAGAGATGAGTAATACACTGGCAGTCCTTAATTAAACTGGTGTCTTGTCTGGATTTGGTAGATAGCTTAATCCCCATGAAGTCTCTGAGTGGTGCAAATGGTTAACAGAATCATTTGCTAACCAAAAGCCCAGAAATATGAGTCCACTACGAGCCATCTAGGAAGAAAGGCCTGGCAATCCATTCTGAAAAAATTACTCATTGAAAACCACATGGAGATAACAAAAGTACAAACGCAAAAGACAAAATAAATAAACAGAACCTGATAAAAAGTAAAAACTTTTGTTCATGAACAGACTTTACCAGGACTTCTGGCAAAATTGCACTCTAGGCAGAAGCACCACCCACGCCATCCCTCCACAGCAAAGATCCGAAAAACTAAGCCAAACAGAGAAAACAGCAATCCTGAAACCCTAAAACATCAAAAGAAGAGATAACGAACTCAGACTATCCAACACCAAAAGAAATACAACAGGGAATCAGAGCAGTTAATCAGTAAATGAAAACATCAAAACAATAAAAGAGGAAATAAACGGTGTAGGTATAGAACCTTCTAATGGAGAGGAAGGCAAGACGATACCAAGTAATAACAGACTGCTTCAAACTTAGAAACATAAGGGTAAATTTCATAGTAACCACAAACAAAGTTAACAAACATACTCATAAAAATAAAGAGGAAAAACAAAGTCTCAGCAAAAACAAAACCTACAAAAACAAAAAAAATGGGAGAAAAAAATCTACAAATGAAAGTAACTAAGCACAGGAGGGTAAGAAGAACAAAGAAAACATCAGCACCACAAAAAAAAGCACTACCAAATGACAGCAATGATAGAAAAGGAGCAACACTTACAAATTCATTCTATGAAGCCAGCATAACGCTGATACCAGAACCAGGCAAAGACGCCACAAAAAAAGAAAATTACAGACCAATATCTCTCATGAATATAGATGCAAAAATTCTCAACCAAATTCTAGCCAATAAAATTCAGCAACGTATCAAAAAAATAATACACCATGACCAAGAAGGATTCATACCAGGTATGCAAGGATGGTTCAACATTAGAAAATAGATCAACGTAATCCACCACATAAATAAAAGGAAAGAAAAGAATCAAACGACTACCTCAATTGATGCAGAAAAGGCATTCGACAAACTCCAACACCCATTCCTGATAAAAACTCTCAATCAAATAGGTATAGAAGGGAAATTTCTCAACATCTATGCAAAACCAACAGCCAACATCATTCTTAATGGAGAGAGGTGGAAAACGTTCCCCTTGAAAACAGGAACAAGACAAGGATGCCCTTTATCACCACTCCTATTTAACGTTGTGCTGGAAGTTCTAGCTAGAGCAATAAGACAAGAAAAAGAAATAAAGGGCATCCAAATTGGTAATGAAGAAGTTAAACTGTCCCTGTTGGCGGTTAATATGGTACTATACATAGAAAACCCTAAAGACTCTACAAGAAATCTACTGGAACTAACAGAAAGATTCAGCAGAGCAGCAGGATACAAGATAAACATACGAAAATCAGTTGAATTCCTATACACCAATGACAATGATGAAAAGGATATCAGGAAAACAATACCATTAATAATAGGCCCTAAAAAAATAAAATACTTAGGAATAAATCTAACCAGGGATGTAAAAGACCTATACAAAGAAAACAACAAAACACTACTGCCAGAAACCCAAAGGGGCCTACATAAATGGAAAAACATACCATGCTCATGGATAGGTCAACTCAACATTATGAAAACAACAATTCTACCCAAAGCAATTTACAAATACAACACAATCCTGATCCAAATACCAACAACATCCTTCAAAGAGATGGAAAAACTAATCATTAACTTTATATGGGAAGGGAAGAAACCCTGAATAAGTAAAGCACTACTGAAGAAGAAGAAAGTTGGAGGATTCACACTACCTGACCTCAGAACCTACTATCAAGCTACGGTAGTCAAAACAGCCTGGTACTGGTACAGTAAACATTCACTGACCAATGGAACAGAACTGAGAACCCAGATGTAAATCCATCCACCTACGGTCACCAGATCTTTGACAAGGGCCCAAAGTCCATCAAATGGGGAAAAGACAGTCTTTTTAACAAATGGTGCTGGCAAAACTGGATATCCATCTGCAAAAAAACAGGACCCATACCTCACACCATATACAAAAACTAATTCAAAATGGATCAAAGACCTAAATATAAAGCCAAAAACTATAAAGTTCACAGAAGAAAAAATAGGAACAACGCTACAGGCCCTAATACATGGCATTAACAGGATGCAAACCATAACCATCAACATACAAACCCCAGAAGATAAGCTAGATAACTGGGATCTTCTAAAATTCAAACACCTATGCTCTTCAAAAGACTTCACCAAAAGAGTAAAAAGAGAACCTACAGACTGGGAAAAAATTTTTTGGATAGTACAAGTCAGACAAAGGTCTAATCTCCATAA
Organism: Dugong dugon; assembly: GCA_030035585.1. Classification (NCBI taxonomy): domain Eukaryota; kingdom Metazoa; phylum Chordata; class Mammalia; order Sirenia; family Dugongidae; genus Dugong; species Dugong dugon. Next base: position 164,348,297 of record CM057462.1, read on the forward strand.
TCTACAAGAAAATCCAACACCTTTACTACAAAAAGACAAATAATCTTATTCAAAAATGGGCAAAGGAAATGAACAGACACTTCACCAAAGAAGACATTCAAATGGCCAACAGACACATGAGGAAATGCTCACGATCACTAGCCATTAGAGAAATGCAAATTAAAACCACAATGAGATACCATCTCACCCCGGCATTACTGGCACCAATCAAAAACACTGGAAATAACAAATGTTGGAGGGGCTGCGGGGAGATTGGAACTCTTATGCACTGCTGGTGGGAATGCAAAATGATACAACCATTTTGGAAAATGATATGGAACTTCCTCAGAAAGCTAGAAATAGACATACCATTCCATCCAGCAATCCCACTCCTAGGAATATATCCTAGAGAAATAAGAGTCGTCACTCGAACAGACATATGCACACCTATGTTCATGGCAGCTTTGTTCACAATAGCAAAACGATGGAAACAACCTAGATGCCCATCAACAGATGAATGGATAAACAAACTATGGTACATACACACAATGGAGTACCACGCAATAAGAAAGAACAATGATGAATCTGTGAAGCATCTCATAACATGGATGAAACTGGAGGACATTATGCTGAGTGAAATAAGTCAATCACAAAAGGACAAATATTGTATGAGACCTCTACTGCAAAAACCCATGAAAAAGTTCACACACAAAATGTAACAATCTTTGTTGGTTACCAGGGGTAGGAGGGGTGGAGGGGAAATACTAAATAGGCAATAGATAAGTGGTATCTTGGGTGAAGGGTGAGACAGTACACAATACTGGGGAAACCAGCACAACTTGTACAACGAAAGGTCATGGAAGCTCCACAGACACATCCAAACTCCCTGAGGGACTGAATCGCTGGGCTGAGGGCTGTGGGGACGATGGTCTCGGGGAACATCTAGCTCAACTGGCATAACACAGCTTATAAAGACAATGTTCTACATTCTACCCTGGTGAATAGTGTCTGGGTTCTTAAAAGCCTGTGAGCAGCCATCTAAGATACTCCACTGGTCTCATCCCTTCGGGAGCAAGGGAGAATGAAGAGAACAGGATATAAGGAAAAGATCAGTCCAAAGGATTAATGGACCACAGCTCCCAAGGCCTCCACCAGACTGAGTCCAGTACAGCTAGATGGTGCCCGGCTACCACCACTGACTGCTCTGACCGGGATCACAACAGAGGGTTCTGGACAGAGCTGGAGAAGGATATAGAACAAAATTCTAACTCACAAAAAAAGGACCAGATTTACTGGCCTAAAGGAGACTGGAGAAACCCCGAGAGTATGGCCCCCAGACACCCTTTTAGCTCAGTGGTGAAGTCATTTCCGAGGTTCACCGTTCAGCTGGGGAGTGGACAGCCCCATAAAACCAAATGGGACTAATGAGGCACAGCAATCCAGGGACAAGGGCTAGAAGGCAGAACGGGACAGGAAAGCTGGTAATATAGAATCCAAGGTTGAGTAAGGATAGCGTTGATGTGTTGTGAGATTGTTAACCATTGTCATAGGACAACATGTATGTTGTTTAATGAGAAACTATTTTGTTCTGTAAACCTTCATCTAAAGTGAGAATAGCAGCACAACTGGAAAAGCGTCACTGAACTGTACATGTAGAAATTTTTGAAATAGTGTATCTTTTGCTATGTATATTTTCATAAAAAAAAAGAAGAAGCTCGAGAAGGGAGAGGGTTGACATGTCATGGGGTTGTTAACCAATGTCATAAAACAGTATGTGTACTACTGTTTCATGAGAAGCTATTTGTTCTATAATCCTTCACCTGAAGTACAATAAAAAAAGAAAAAAGAAATGTAAAAAAAAAAGACTTTACCAAAAAAGTGAAAAGGCAAGCAACCGACTGGGAGAATATCTTCAGAAACCATACATCCAACAAGAATCTAATAACCAAAATATATACAAAACTTCAACAACTGAACACCAAAACAGACAACCCAACCTAAAGTGGGCAAAGGACTTGAACAGGCATTTCACCAAAGAGAACATTCATTGGTCACCGAACACATGAAAACATGCTCAGCATCATTAGCCATCAGAGATGCAAATCAAAACCATAACGCGATACCATTTCACTCTCACTATAGGGTCACTATGAGTCTGAATCAACTCAACGGCAATGGGTTTTGGTTTAGGATGGCTAAGATTAAAAAAAAAAAAAAAAAAAAACAGAAAATAACAAATGTTGGCAAGGATGTAAGGAAATTGGAACCCTTATCCTTTGCTGGTGGGAACACAAAATGGTACAGCCGTTGTGGAATGCTACAACCAGGTGGCTGTTCCTCAAAAACCTAAAATAGAACTTCTAGGTATATATGGTAGATACCTAAGAGTGGAACTGCTGAGTCATATGGTAGTTCTATTTTTAGTATTCTGTATATTTTATAATATACCCAAAAGACTTCAAAGCAGAGACTCAAAAAGAGGCTTGTACACCAATGTTCACTGCAGCTCTATTCATAATAGCCAAAAGATGCAAACAACCTAAATGCCCATCCACAGATGAATGGATAAACAAAATGTGGTACATACATACAATGGAATACTACTCAGCCAGTAGAAGAAATGAAGTTTTGACACATGCTACAGTATGGATAAGAGCTTGAAGACATTACGCTGAGCAAAATAAGCCAATCACAAAAAGACAAATACTGTATGACCTTACTCATATAAAAAGACAAGAAAAGGCAAATGTACAGAGACCAAAGTTTATTAGTGGTTTCCAGGGACAGGAGAGAGAGGGAAAAGGGGCATTAATAGTGATGGAAAAATCATATTGATTAAGGGTAGGGTTGCACAGCCAGTTATTGAATTGCTGTAAGCTGTACACCTGTAAAAAGTTGAAGTGGCAAAAGTTGTGTGATAGATGTATCACACACACATAGATGACACAAGCACACAAAAAAAGAATAGCTGCTAAGGCTGCTTATGTACAACCAAACACCTCATGGGATTTGGTTCCCTAGTTTAGAGGTTGAAGGTCATGGTTTCATGGGATATCCTAGTTAATTGGCCTAATAACGTGTTTAGTGCTTCTGTTCTACCTCCTAGATCACTGCGTAGTTCCTGGGGTCTTAAAAGCTTGCAAACAGACTTCCAAGGCACAACAACTGGTCTCTAGTCACCTGGAGCAGTAGAGGAAGGAGAGTCAGAAATAGAAGGAAGATATGGAATGTGCTAACTGCCTCCATGAACAAACTGCCTCCTTTGCCATGAGACCAGAAGAACTGGGTGGTGCCTGGCTACCATTACTGAACATTTTGATCATAGATTCCATAGAAGAATTCTGCTCAAAAGCAGGAAAACGTAGAACAGAATTTCAAATTCTCATGGACTCTAGACTTTCTGGAGTCATGGAGGATAAATGAGACCCTGAAACTATTGCCATGAGATAATCTTTAAAACTTAAACCAAAAACATCCCCTGAAGTCATCTTAAAACCGAACAATAGTTTAGCCTAACTAGTAAAAAGGTCTGCCTTGAGCACAGGAACCTTAGGAGGCAGTGAGTTTATGCTAATGAGGGAGGAACAACTCAGAAATGGAGGGTGAGAATGGTTGCACAACTCAAAGAATGTAATCAATTTCACATGTAGAAACTGCTGAATTGCTCTATGTTTTGCTGTTTATATTCTCAGCAGCAACAAAATAAATAAAGTTGAGAAAAGAAAACCGTATGGAGCACAGTTCTACTCTGGCACACATGAGGTCATCATGAGTCAGAATCCACTCAACCGCAACTGGTTTCTTTTTTTTTTTTTTGCAACCCCCATTAAACACTTAAGGTCACCCTAGTTTCATGAAAACCAAAAGCAGATCACTCTGCATAAGATTTACCTCACCTTTATAATGATGGAGCTACCGGATTCAATTTCATCAGGTAATGTTACCTGACCCTTATTTAAAATGAGGGGGCGACGGGAGGGTGGGGATGGAATAACACCTTACCAGCCATCCCTAAATCTAGCATGGTAACTCCATTAGTCTTGTCTTTCTTAGTAATTTATATTATCATCTGATGACCAAAAAATACATGCCATTTTACCCATTACACATAAACTTAAAACCCTGAGGCTTCAGACTATCTTACTTTAAAATCCAAGTTTAGTACTCACTAAGCTTTACTAAAATTATTTTTACTTTAAGCAGGACAACAGTTTTTTTAAATAAGAGAAGTTCCTAAATCAATACTGACTTCTAGATTGGAGACTCTTTTTTGAAGCCTAACTTTAGATAACAGTATCACTAAATATATTTTCATTTTAAATCCCCTTCATTTAAAACTTAAACCAAAAATATCCCCTGAAGTCTTCTTAAAACCAAACAATAGTTTAGCTCAACTAGTAAAAAATATTTGCCTGGAGCATTATGCTCTTTTAAGAACTATCTACATAAGATAAAACTGACAACTCAAAAGATTAGACAGCACATCTTAGGGTGCAGTGAGTTTATGTTAACGGGGGAGTAACAACTCAGAAAAGGAGGGTGAGAATAATTATTCAATGGAAGAAAACAATCAATGTCACTAAATGCTACATGTAGAACTGCTGAATTGGTGTGTATTTTGCCGTGTATGTTCTCAACAACAAAATAAATACAATTTTTTTTTTAATCCCCTTCATGAATTCCCTTATTTCTTAATATCTTCTTTCTAAATGAATCTGTGTCCTTTTATCTGGGAGGATCCAAACCAGACATACAAAGCTAAAATGTCTAGATCAGGATTAGCAGTACCCATAACCCACCACCGATTCAACCCATTGAGTCATTCATAGTGACCCTATTGGACAGAGTAGAACTGCCCCATAGGGTTTCCAAGGCTGTAATCTTTATGGAAGCAGACTGTCACATTTTTCTCCCATGGAGCGGCTGCTGGGTTTGAACCACGAACCTTTCAGTTAGCAGCTGTGCACTTAACTACTGCATCACCAGGGCTCCTTAGGATTATCAGTAAGGAGTATTATTTCACCAAATTAAATAAATTCAACCTACATGTGGCTTAACCTACACAGCATTAGGCATACTCCAAGCTCTCAGGAGTTACAACCAAAACTATTTCTCTTAACATGAACATTAAGGTTAGCTGTATCCATGAATCCTTCATAGTAGTAGGACTGACAAGAAAAACAATAAAACAAAAACCTAAACGTAGTTTCTGGGTTGAACCTTGGGTAAGCTACTGCTGTTGCATGTGCACACATCCAAACATATCAAGTAGTGCTATATCCTAAAGATTGGGGAAGGGTATAAAACATTTCAACCCAGCCCCACTGAACACAATTATGGCTCTGCTATGTTGGTAGATAAATGGTAAGATAAAATAGCTGTGAGGCAGTCCTCACTGACTGGGTGAAGAAACCCACCTAGCACTAGCTCACTGAAAGCTGATATAAATAAAATACCCAGCCTCTGGTGTTCTGAGAAAAGAAGCCCTGGTGGTGCTGTGGTTAAAGCACTCGGCTGCTAACGGAAAGGTCAGAGATTCAAACCCACCAGCCGCTCCAAGGGAGAAAGATGTGGCAGTTTGCTTCCATAAAGATTTACAGCCTTGGAAACCCTATGGGGCAGTTCCAGTCCGACCTATAAGGTCGCTGTGAGTCAGAATCGACTTGAAGACAGTGGGTTTGATTTTGGTTGGTGTTCTGGGAGGCCAGCACTCATGCGTGACCTTGTCATCCAACCATCACATCAAAAGTCAGGGCCCTCAAATGGGGAAAAGACAGTCTTTTTAACAAACGGTGCTGGCAAAACTGGATATCCATTTGCAAAAAAATGAAACAGGACCCATACCTTACACCATATACAAAAACTACTTCAAAATGGATCAAAGAACTGAATATAAAGCCTAAAACTATAAAGTTCATAGAAGAAAAAACAGGACCAACACTACAGGGCTTAATACATGGCATTAACAGGATACAAACCATAACCATCAATGCACAAAACCCAACAGATAAGATAGGTAACTGGGATCTTCTAAAAATCAAGCACCTATGCTCTTCAAAAGACTTAAAGAGTAAAAAGAGTACCTACAGACTGGGAAAAATTTTTGGACAGTACAAGTCAGACAAAGGTCTAATCTCCATAATCTACAAGAAAATCCAACACCTTTACTACAAAAAGACAAATAATCCTATTCAAAAATGGGCAAAGGAAATGAACAGACACTTCAAAGAAGACATTCAAATGGCCAACAGACACATGAGGAAATGCTCACGATCACTAGCCATTAGAGAAATGCAAATTAAAACCACAATGAGATACCATCTCACCCCGGCATTACTGGCACCAATCAAAAACACTGGAAATAACAAATGTTGGAGGGGCTGCGGGGAGATTGGAACTCTTATGCACTGCTGGTGGGAATGCAAAATGATACAACCATTTTGGAAAATGATATGGCGCTTCCTCATAAAGCTAGAAATAGACATACCATTCAATCCAGCAATCCCACTCCTAGGAATATATCCTAGAGAAATAAGAGTCGTCACTCGAATAGACATATGCACACCTATGTTCATGGCAGCATTGTTCACAACAGCAAAACGATGGAAACAACCTAGATGCCCATCAACAGATGAATGGATAAACAAACTATGGTACATACACACAATGGAGTACCACGCAATGAGAAAGAACAAGAATGAATCTGTGAAGCATATCATAACATGGATGAAACTGGAGGACATTATGCTGAGTGAAATAAGTCAATCACAAAAGGACAAATATTGTATGAGACCTCTACTGTAAAAACCCATGAAAAAGTTCACACACAAAATGTAACAATCTTTGTTGGTTACCAGGGGTGGGGGGTTGGGGTGGGGGGAAATACTAAATAGGCAATAGATAAGTGGTCTCTTGGGTGAAGGGTGAGACAGTACACAATACAGGGGAAACTAGCACAACCTGTACAAGGAAAGGTCGTAGAAGCCCCATAGACACATCCAAACTCCCTGAGGGACTGAATTGCTGGGCGGAGGGCTCTGGGGACCATGGTCTCGGGGAACATCTAGCTCAATTGGCATGACACAGCTTATAAATACAATGCTCTACATTCTACCTTGGTGAGTAGTGTCTGGGGTCTTAAAAGCCTGTGAGCGGCCATCTAAGATACTCCACTGGTCTCATCCCTTCGGGAGCAAGGGAGAATGAAGAGAACAGGATACAAGGAAAAGATTAGTCCAAAGGACTAACTGTCCACAGCTACCAAGGCCTCCACCAGACTGAGTCCAGTACAGCTGGATGATGCCCGGCTACCACCACTGACTGCTCTGACCAGGATCACAACAGAGGGTTCTGGACAGAGCTGGAGAAGGATGTAGAGCATAATTCTAACTCACAAAAAAAAAGACCAGATTTACTGGCCTAAAGGAGACTGGAGAAACCCTGAGAGTATGGCCCCCAGACACCCTTTTAGCTCAGTGGTGAAGTTACCTCTGAGGTTCACTGTTCAGCCTGGGACTGGACAGCCCCATAAAAGCAAATGAGACTAACGAGGTACAGGAGTACAGTGACAAGGGCCAGAAGGCAGAGGGGGTCAAGGAAGCTGGTGATAGGGAACCCAAGGTTGAGTAAGGATATTGTTGATGTGTTGTGAGATTGTTAACCACTGTCATAGGGCAACATGTGTAGTAACTGTTAAATGAGAAACTATTTTGTTCTGTAAGCCTTCATCTTAAGTGAGAATAACAGCACAATTGGAAGAGCGTAGTCAATGTCACTGGACTGTGTATGTAGAAATTTTTGAAACGGTATATCTTTGGCTACGTGTAGTTTCACCAAAAAAAAAAAAAAAAGGTTGAGAATTTAGAGAGTTAATATGTTGTGGGGTTGTTAACCAATGTCATAAAACAACATGTGTACTACTGTTTCATGAGAAACTATTTGTTCTGTAAGCCTTCACCTGAAGTACGATAAAATATAAAAAAAGAAAGGTCAGGGCCCTCTTGAGATGCAAATTCAGTTATGACAAAGAAAAATTTTATTCATGACAAGCTGGGTCTGGCTATCCTCGGACAGACACTCAGGTTTCTCATGACACTCCTCCAGTTCAGCAAGCACTGCATGTTTAATGTATGCTCAAGGAGTCCTGGTGGCGCAGTAGTTAAAGCATGCTCGGCTGCTAACCAAAAGGTCGGCAGTTCAAACCCACAAAATTTGTGGAGACTATTACCTATAATTATGGTGTTCATGAAGACTATTGAATATAGCATGGACTGTCAGAAGAACAAACAAATCTGTCTTGGAAGAAGTACAGCCAGAATGATCCTTAGAAGCAAGGATGGCAAGACTTAGTCTCACGTACTTTACACATGTTATCAGGAGGGACCAGTCCCTGGAGAAGGTCATCATGGTTGGTAGAGGGTCAGTGAAAAAGAGAAAGACCCTCATTGAGATGGACTGACACAGTAGCTGCAACAACAGGCTCAAACATAGCAACAATTGTGAGGATGGCACAGGACTTCACAGTGTTTTGCTTTATTGTACGTAGGGGTTACTATGAGTCGGAACCTACTGGACAGCACCTAAAAACAACATTACCTGTACTTACAATTACCCACTTATTATAACCAGAAAGGATACAAGCAAAGAGACGCATCAGACGAGTTCCACTGTCCCCAGGGATAAGCCTCACCCTCTCCCCTGCGTGGTGGTTCTCACCAATCCTGGAAGCCTCCAAAGAGGGATCTCCAAGATTCAGAGTCCCCTAGTCATTGGGACCTCAATGCATATGCATGACTGCATCATTTCCCCTCCAGTCTTGAAGTTAGTTTGGTTTGCCAGGTATGGGGCCTGTGTAGCCACTACTTGCCTGGCTATTTTAGAAAGACAAAGAGCACCTTAACTGCTCACGCTATTTTCATAAACCAGATAGGAATGGCCAAACTTAGTTCTTTGTCCCACAAATCCATTGTCATTCACCTTATGTTATGTTTTCCATGTTTGTCTTGTCTTCCCAACAAGATTGTGAGGTCCTTAAGGGCAGGGACCATATATTCTTCCATACCATCTTCAAGATATCCAGCAGAGAACCTGATATGCACATAAAAGTATTCAGTTATATTCAATTATGTTAGGTTTCAATTTATAAATAGGGCAAGACAAATAATAAACTAGACTTTGAAAAAGATCCAAAACTCTCCTTCAGGCTTCTAAGGCTTAGAAAAACACCTAAAAAGTCTTTTAAATTATCCTTTTCCAAGAGCATTTTGAAGTGAGGACTTCAGGTGGTAAGAAGAAAAGATATAATAAATTGTGGGGGATATAGAAAAACACCTAACAAGTCTTTCAAATTATCCTTTTCCAAGAGTATTCTGAAGGGAGGACTTCAGGTGGTAAGAAGAAAAGATATAATAAATTGTGGGGATTTGGACTAAATTTTCTCATTCTTAAAAGCAAGGACCAATAGTGACTTAAAGATCAGAAGAGCTTAAGGCTGCAATGTTCAATAAGGCATCACACTCAACAACATGTCACTGGTCATACACATACAGCTGCATTCAGACTCCCTCAGTGAGAGAGAGTTCTGGAGACTGTGATGGCTGCTGGGAAAAAACAAGGCACCTGCTGTTACCAGCACTGAAATATAGCAAAAAAACACACATACAGTACAGCTGAATCAGAAACCAAAACTAAGTAGCATTTAGATGAAATCAATGACTATGAAGTTGGGGGTAGGCAGAGAGAAAAGAAAATGCTGGAAAAGCCTGAAAAAGCACAACTTTTAGATGAAAAGACAATAAATATCCCTTACGCACTAGTTCACTGGACTCCATTTATGTTTCTACGAAATAAGACATGCAGACACTTTAGTAGGCTTCTCACAGATTGCAACTCAGATACTACAAATATAGAGGTACCTTGTTGTGTAGCCACCCTGTCTTAAGCCTAAAACTGAAGCCTTTTTTTTTTTTTAAACTGTACTTCAGGTGAAGGCTTACAGAACAAATAGTTTCTCATGAAACAGTAGTACATATATTGTTTTATAACATTGGTTAACAACCCCACAACATGTCAACCCTCTCCCTTCTCGACCTTTTTTTTTTTTTGGTGAAAATATACAGCCAAAGATACACCATTTCAAAAATTTCTACATGCACAGTTTAGTGACATCGACTACGCTCTTCCAATTGTGCTGCTAATCTCACTTTAGATGAAGGCTTACAGAACAAAATAGTTTCTCATTTAACAGTTACTATACGTTGGCCCTATGACAATGGTTAACAATCTCACAACAACACATCAACACTACTCTTACTCAACCTTGGGTTCCGTAACACCAGCTTTCCCATCCCCTTCTGCCTTCTGGCCCTTGTCCCTGGACTGCTGTGCCTCATTAGTCCCATTTGGTTTTATGGGGCCGTCCACTCCCCGGCTGAACGGTGAACCTCGGAAATGACTTCACCACTGAGCTAAAAGGGTGTCTGGGGGCCATACTCTCGGGGTTCCTCCAGTCTCCATTAGGCCAGTAAATCTAGTCCTTTTTTCTGTGAGTTAGAATTTTGTTCTATATCCTTCTCCAGCTCTGTCCAGAACCCTCTGTTGTGATCCTGGTCAGAGCAGTCAGTGGTGGTAGCCGGGCACCATCTAGCTGTACTGGGCTCAGTCTGGTAGAGGCCTTGGGAGCTGTGGTCCATTAATCCTTCGGACTGATCTTTTCCTTATATCCTGTTCTCTTCATTCTCCCTTGCTCCCGTGGAGTATCTTAGATGGCTGCTCACAGGCTTTTAAGACCCCAGACGCTATTCACCAGGGTAGAATGTAGAACATTGTCTTTATAAACTGTGTTATGCCAATTGAGCTAGATGTTCCCCGAGACCATGGTCCCCAGAGCCCTCCGCCCAACAACTCAGTCCCTCAGGGAGTTTGGATGTGTCTGTGGGGCTTCCATGACCTTTCCTTGTACAGGTTGTGCTAGTTTCCCCTGTATTGTGTACTGTCTCACCCTTCACCCAAGATACCACTTATCTGTTGCCTATTTAGTATTTCCCCCCCACCCCTCCCATCCCTGGTAACCAACAAAGATTGTTACATTTTGTGTGTGAACTTTTTCATGGGTTTTTACAATAGAGGTCTCATACAATATTTGTCCTTTTGTGATTGACTTATTTCACTCAGCATAACGTCCTCCAGCTTCATCCATGTTATGAGATGCTTCACAGATTCATCATTGTTCTTTCTCGTTGCATAGTACTCCATTGTGTGTATGTACCAGAGTTCGTTTATACATTCATATGCTGATTGGCATCTAGGTTGTTTCCATCGTTTTGCTATTGTGAACAATGCTGCCATGAACACAGGTGTGCATATGTCTATTCGAGTGACGACTCTTATTTCTCTAGGATATATTCCTAGGAGTGGGATTGCTGGATCGAATGGTATGTCTATTACTAGCTTTCTAAGGAAGCGCCATATCATTTTCCAAAATGGTTGTATCATTTTGCATTCCCACCAGCAGTGCGTAAGAGTTCCGATCTCCCCGCAGGCCCTCCAACATTTGTTATTTCCAGTGTTTTTGATTCATACTAGTAATGCTGGGATGAGATGGTATCTCATTGTGGTTTTAATTTGCATTTCTCTAAAGGCTAGTGATTGCGAGCACTTCCTCATGTGTCTGTTGGCTTTGAATGAACCCAAAGACTTTTAACTAATTCTAAAGACAGCTGGTCAAGCATAGGATTAACACTCACCCTGGTGGGTCTCCCTGCAGTAGCTATACCCAACCTAAAACAGCTTCAGCTGATTAGCATGCTGCAAAAGCGTTTTCCTCACAACCAGTGAATTACCTCTCTAGGGGGCCAACAGACAGTCTGGCAGAAACTGGTGAAACCAATTTTATGTCAGAGGATGCAGTTCCCAGCACTCCGTCCTAATTCTTTTTTCTTTTTAAGTAAGGGAAGTGGGTAAGGAAGGTGACACTGGCAACATCACAACCAAAATAAACCAAGTTGAAACAATGTGTTCCGCCTCCTTCCTTAAACCATTCTCCTCCAGAATTTGATAGACAGCTCAGGAAGTCTGCAAATCATTAGCCCACTGCTGTTTTCATTTTCACAAAAACCCTGGAAACCAATGAATAGCAAAATCGCCCTCTTTTCCCTACGTTTAGTTTCCAATCCTCCCTTTCCGTACTTCCTTCCTTCCTTCCCTAGAGACAATCGAATAGGGACAATCCTCAGCAATTCGCTATTCAACTTCACTGTGGAAAAGAAGGGGCAAGGCGGGGGAGGGAGCTGCTGAAAAGTGGAAAAGGAAATAGAGGAAGGTGAGAAGCAAAAGCGGAAAGGGAACGGGGTGGGAGAGGAAGCAGGTCATCGTGGGAAGGAGACAAGGTGAAGAGTGCAAGAAAATTAGGGGAAGAGTCGTCAGAAGAGAACTTGCTAAGGAAGACAAAAAGACGAAGAGTCAGGCAGATAAAGACGGGAGACGGAATGAGGGACAAGTGGGGCATCCCAGGGGAAAAATACGGGCCGGGGCGCCCGGGGCTGGGGACCTGCGACCAGAGACCCTGAGCAGCAGGTATTCCGGAACCGAGGTCGGGGGAATCAGGGCTGTGCAGGAAGCTTAAGACTAGTTCCGAGCTTCGAGGGGAGGAATCCATGCAGGTGCCCAAGCGCAGAGGACACCGGGTTCTTACCGGTAGTTTGGGGCTAACCTCGCCCTTGCAAAAGTGGCAGAAAAACCGGTGCGCGGCTACAGCGGCGCCCGAGCCCGCCCCGGCCGCAGAGGCCTCCGCCATTTTTCTTCTCCACCGTGGCTGTCGGACAGGGCAGCCGGCCGGTCCCTCGCCAGGCCGCTACCTCGCCAGCTACGGCCGCCGCCTCCCCCGCCGGTGCCTCCTCTGTGCGGCCGCTGGCTCCAAAGCCCTCCTCGGTCACGTGAGTCCGCTCGGTGAGACAGCGGCGGCGCGACCCGCGTCCCGCCTTCCAGTACCAAAACAGCGCAGGAAGGAGAGTCCTCCCGCCGCGGCCCGCCCGCCGGGTCCTCTTACAGCCCCTGGTAGGTCTTCCAACCTTCCAGCGAGAAGAAAGAAAGAGCGTCCCGGAAACTACCGAAACTCTGGGGGTAGAGCGGCCCACAATTTTACCCCTTCCTGGTCTTCCGGGGTGTTGGTCGTTTTGCGAGAAAGGGCCGTGGGCTCCTCCTCTGCCCCGGCGGCTAGTGGGAACCGCAAGAAGTTGTTGGAATGAACTAAAGGTGCTAGGTTCGGAGCCCCCGGATTACATTGATCCTGAGGTGAGTGGAAAATGCCGTCTGAACGAAGCGGCCTTGACTCTGGACCAAGAGACCAAGTTCGGAACGCGAGCGTGCGTGAAGGGAGTGGAGAGACAGGAGGCAGGCTCCTTGGAAATCCTCTTCGAGGATGGCGAAGGGTCTGGGGATGTTTTTCCAACAACACGTGGATGAGTGAAATAGGTCTCTCTGGTGACACTGAGGCTGGGAGACAAACACTTGGATTCTGAGGAATTGGGAGGACTACACGAACCAACTAGTATTTGGTAGCAGGTTGTGATCATAAGGAGACCCAGGTGGCGTAGTGGTTAAGAGCTACGGCTGCTAACCAAAAGGTCCCGCATTCGAATCCAGCAGGCGCTCCTTGGAAATCTACAGGGCACTTGTACCCTGTCCTGTAGGGTCGCTATGAGTTGGAGTCAACTGGACGGCAACGGGTTTTTGTTTTTGTTTTTATGTGATCATAAGGAAATAATCCTATAGAGTCCCTGGGTGGTGCAAACAGTTGAGCATTAAATTTGGAGATTTGAATCCACCCAGAGGCTCTTCCTTAGAAAGGCCTGGTGATCTACCTCTGAAAAAAATCAGCCACTGAAAACCCTGTGGAGCACACCCTGACACACATGGGGTCGCCATGAGTCGGAATCAACTCCAGGGCAACTGCTTTAATAGTATAATGAACTATGTCCATTTCTGTTTGTGTCTATTTTGTCAAGGAGTAGAAATTTCGGAGTTAAATACTGCCCTGTAAACAACATACTTCATCTTCTATTTGAAAGACCCTGCCCTGTTGAGAAGCTGTCCTCTACCTCCTAATTTCTATTTCCTTCACGAATTGGGACTTACACTGCCTGTTCACTCCTAGTGAATCTAACGTCTGTGACAGATCACGAAACCATCTACACCTAAACTTAAAAAAAGAAATACAATCATACATAATCCCATAAAGATAAATTTGATGCTATACACCTTCCAGTCTTGTTTTCAATGCATACATGTTTTTCTTTTCTTTTTTGTCTTAATAGTCATTGAATTTTACTCCACATTTTGCTTTGTAACTTCCTTTTTTCACTTAATACATTATGAACAATGTTTCTGTTAATGCATATTATGATACATCATTTTAAATGTAGGTATAGTATTCCATTGTATGGGGATACCATAATTTATTGAACTAATCCCTGTTTTTAGGACACTGGGTTGTTTCTAGTATTTCAGTATTATAAAGACAACTACAGTGACAACTTTTGATTATTTCCTTGGGACAGAGTACTCAAAGTGAAATTGTTGAATCAAAAGTATGCAAGATTTTAAGGCTTTTGAAATATATTGCCAAATTGCCCGCCAGAAAGAGTACATGAGTTTATACTGAGCAGCTCTACACCCAACATAAAAGAAAAATTTTCCATCATATAATTTTTTTTTTCCTAGTGCTGAGCCTCCCCCCACCTCCGCGAGTACAATGACTCAAGCAGAAATTAAACTGTGTTCTTTGTTGCTGCAAGAGCATTTTGGAGAGATTGTAGGAAAAACCGGAGTCCACCTAATCAGAACTGGCAGCCAGCCACTAAGAGTAATTGCCCATGACACAGGAACATCACTGGATCAGGTATGTTTAAGTAGCATTAATTGACACTTCTGTCACCTACCTTTGAATATTATTACTCCCCACCCAAGAAAATGGAAAAGGGAGGAAGCCTGCCCTAGAATCAGAACCATGTTATTTGAGGGGGAAAGAGGATAGGACTTAGGCCCCAAGGTTCCACTCCTCAGAATGTTTTTAGCTCATTGTGGCTTCTTAGGCAAATCATTCCTCTTCCCATTCCGTACTTCATTTGTTTACTTTGATTCTGTTAATGAGAATGATAGAGTAAAAGCAAATTGTGCTTTGAAAGATAAGCATCAGAGGAAATAGAAGCATCACAGTGAGAAATTATCTAGATTTCTTCCATTGACGTGTGGTTCTTATTAACTACTCCAAGGGAGAGAGGGGGGAAGAAGCACAGAGATTCCTATCTAGCCATCTCCTGATGCTTAGAAAACCAGTGGACAAAAATTGTCAGCAATATTGAGTTATGTCTTCAAGTCTGTCTTTCTTTTGGGTTCTACCTAGGTAAAAAAAGCCCTTTGTGTCCTTATTCAACATAACCTGGTGACATACCAGGTGCACAAACGTGGTGTGGTGGAATATGAAGCCCAGTGCAGCCGGGTATTGCGAATGCTTAGGTATCCTCGGTACATCTATACTTCCAAAACGCTGTACAGTGACACTGGAGAGCTAATTGTTGAGGAGCTGCTTTTGAATGGCAAAATGACAATGTCAGCTGTTGTGAAGAAAGTGGCAGACCGGCTCACAGAGACTATGGAGGGTCAGTACTGTATCCACAGCTGCTAGCCAAAGTTTAGATTATGGGGCTATAAGAGCGGACCTTCAGCTATCTTATCACCTGCCTCTTTCCTCCTGTTGTACAGATGGCAAGACTATGGATTATGCTGAGGTATCAAACACTTTTGTGCGACTGGCAGATACACACTTTGTACAGCGCTGCCCCTTGGTACCTGCCACTGAGAATTCAAACCCTGGGCCACTGCCACCTGCTCCCACCCTTGTCATTAATGAAAAGGACATGTACCTAGTTCCTAAACTGAGCTTGATAGGTAAGGAATTTTGACTTTTGAAATTGTAATTTGTCTTAACCGTGGTCCCTTCTTCATTTTTAAGTGAATGAATGAATCAATCAAGTATTTATCAAGTGATTCCTTTGTGCAGATACTGTGGTATATAATAATGAAAAAACCAACAAGACCCCTGCCTTTGTGGGGCTTAAGTCTAGTATAGGAGATGTGCATTAATCACATAATCACATAGATATAGATAACCAACTATAATAAATACTACAAAGGAGAAATATAGGATGTTATATTTTATAATATATAACAGGGACTGGATTTATCTGGGGGCTTAGGGCACATCCTTCTTTGAAAAAATGGCATTTGAGCTAAGATTCGAAGCAGAAGTAGGAGCCAACCAATGAGGGGGGCATGGAGGGGTACAGAGGTAAGAATTTTTGGCAAAGGGAATGGCATGTAGGGAGGAAAACAAAAAAAAGAATGAGGAACTGAGAAAATCAGTGTGGCTAAAGCATGATGTGCAAAGGAAAGAGAGGCATGAGATAAGGTTAGAGAGATAGGCAGGGGTTAGATCACGCAGCACCTTACAGAGCGTCTGTTCTTTATACTAAGAGCAAGGAATAACCACTATTGGATTTTAAGCAGGGAAGTGACATGATCTAATTTACATTTTTAAAAAATGTTTCTGTGTGCAGAAAGGATAGGAGGATAGGACAATGGTAAATTTGGACAGACCAGTGAAAATTAAGTATAGAAGGGGTAATGGAGGCAGCAATATTAAGAATAACATCTAGGTATCTGACTTGCACTCGTGAAAGGATGTGCACCATCCACTGGGAAAGGAAGCATTGGAGGAAGACCAGTTTGAGGGAGAAAGATTATGAATTTCTTTTTGAACATGTTGAGTTTCAGATGCCTTTTATCGTTTACTTGAGTTGTAGTTCCTCAGCCTCCTAAGCCACTCTAACCTAGAGGCAGCTTAGGATGAAGAGACACCAGCTCTCATGTTTGGTCATTTCTTGTCATCATATGAGATACAGCCTAACTGCTCTGTTTTATTTGGAAGGGAAAGGTAAAAGGAGGAGATCATCTGAGGAAGATGCTGCTGGGGAGCCCAAGGCCAAGAGACTAAAACATACCACAGATAACAAAGAGGTAATGGGGCTGCTTGATTGGGAGTCCTCACCCTGAGGCAGTCTAGGAAGAGCACCCAGATAACAAGCCCCAAGAGAGCTTAAAGGTTCCTGAGCTAAGAAGTAGTAGGATTGTGAACTTCATTAAATATTGGCCAGGAATAGACCAATGAAGAGTGAACTCTCTTGCTTACTCCCTTCTAAGGCATAACTTACTTCATTCGTTGAACAGAGGCAACAACTTATGCAAAAAGAGGACCTAGATAAAACTTCATTTGTTCAGTATGACTGGAACATAGAGACCCATGGAGGCCAGTAGTGAGAAATGACTCTAAAAATATATACATAGCCCTAGGATTTATATCCAAAATCTTCTCAGCATCCCTATAAGGATGCCTAGTATCACAAAACTAACATGACCAAAACAGAATAATTGATTTCTCTGCAGATATTTGCTCCCTCTCAGGCTTGCCACATCTTAGTAAAGGATACCACTATTAGCTTAGGCCAGAATGGTAGGAGCCATCCAGTCTAGTAGTAAAACCTGTCAGCTCTATTTCCAAAATTACCTTAAATCCAACCACCTCTCACCTTTTCCACTGCTATTGACCAATCCAAACCACTATCATCTCTTGTCAACTCTTCACCCATACTCTCCTAAATAATCTCCTTACCTGGATTCTCTTACTGCTTAACAGCCAAAATGAATTTCTAAGTTGTTTTTTAAAAAAATCAAAACACATCAATACTTAGACTCCTCTGATAGTTTCCCATTAATCTTAGAAGAAGTCCAAGCTCTTTACTATGGACTATTAAGACTTACATGATCTGCTGAAGACAAGGCTCTTCAAAATCTCTACTCTTTCCACTCTCCCTCTTGTTCACTATGTTCCAGCTACTCTGTCTTTCTGTCCCTCAAACATGTCAAACTCATTCTAGTCTTAAGGCTTTTACACTTACTATTCCTTCTACTTCAAATGCTTTCACCCAGATCTTCATGTAGTTGCCTCTTTTTCATAATTTAGATCTCAGTTCAAATGCTCCTTTCTTAGAGTTCAAGCACCATTGCCCATCCCTATTCCAGTCTGTACCACATTTTATCTTCTTCACAGCATTTATAAGTAGCTTAAATTATTTATTTTTTGTGTATATATTTCTCTTTGTTCCCCAGTAGAATATAAACTCCCTGAGGGCAGTATCTTGTCCTTGGCACTTGGAATACTAATAGGATCTCAACAAATATTTCTTGATTGGCTAACTAAGTGTTTGGACTTTCTCCTGAAGGCAAGGGGGAGCCATTGATGGATTTTAAACAGGGGAGTGAACTGACAAGATTTATATTTTAGAAAGATTACTGTGGTGCAGCACTTCATAATCTGTAGGACTCCACTGATGGATTTCAGTGACTCTGCCTCTACTTGTATATATGTGCATTCTTTTGTAGAGCACTCCATAGCTTTCTTCAGATTCTCGAAGAGAACTATGACCCAAAAAGGTAAAAATATGCTGCCCTGTGAGAAATACGGAGAAGGATATAAAAGGGAACACAAGGTGGAGTAAGGATATTCTTGATGTGCTGTGAGATTGTTAACCATTGTCATAGGGCAACATGTGTAGTAACTGTTAAATGAAAAACTATTTTGTTCTGTAAGCCTTCATCTTAAGTGAGAATAACAGCACAGTTGGAAGAGCGTAGTCAATGTCACTGAACTGTGAATGTAGAAAATTTTGAAACGGTGTATCTTTGGCCATCTGTAATTTTCATCAAAAAAAAAGGTTGAGAATTTAGAGGCTTAATACGTTGTGGGGTTGTTAACCAATGTCAAAAAAAACAACATGTGTACTACTATTTCATGAGAAACTATTTGCTCTGTAAGCTTTCACCTGAAGTACAATAAAATATATATTTAAAAAAAAAAAAAAAAAGGAACAAGATTTAAAGCAAATCTAGTTACCCTTTATAACGTCTGCTATATTAGAAATAAAAAAGAAAACTGGTTAGGGAAACTACTATGTTAATCCAGGTGAGTCATGATTAGAGCCTAAAATAAGATGATGGCAGTTGGGATTTTTAAAAAAAAAAAGTAGACATCTGATAAAGAGAATATATAGAACATGGTAACTAGACGGTAAATGAGGAGGAACAAGGGGTTAAGGATGATACCCAAGTTTCTAGGTTA
Source organism: Dugong dugon (assembly GCA_030035585.1). Taxonomy (NCBI): domain Eukaryota; kingdom Metazoa; phylum Chordata; class Mammalia; order Sirenia; family Dugongidae; genus Dugong; species Dugong dugon. Next base: position 164,367,507 of record CM057462.1, read on the forward strand.
AGAAATTGGGTTGACTTGAGGGACAACTTAGTCATCTGGCATAACGTAGTTTATAAAGATAATGTTCTATACTCTAGTTTGGTGAGTAGCATCTGGCGTCTTAAAAGCTTGTGAGAAGCCATCTAAGGTATAACTGTTGATCTTTACTCGTATGGAGCAACAGAGATTGAAGAAAATCAAAGGCTCAAAAAAGAAACTAGTTCACAGGACTAATAGCCCACACGAACCACGGCCTCTCTAACCTGAAACCAGAAGAACTAGATGGTGCCCAGCTACCACTACCAACCATTCTGGCCAGGGACACAATAGAAGGTCCTGGAAAGAATGGGAGAAAAATGTAGAACAAAATTCAAATTCCTAAAAAATATCAGACCTCCTGGAGCAATAGAGACTAGAGGAAGCCTCGAGACAATCGTCCTAAGATAACCTTTGAACTTGGAACTGAAGCTATTTCTGGAGGTCACTTTTCAGCCAAATAATAGATTGGCTTGTAAAATAAACGATATCACTTGTGAATAATGTGCTCCCTTAAACAATCAACTACGAGACCAAACAGTCAACATTTACCCACAAGCAAAGGTAAGGCAAGGAGGGGAAGGGAACCTAGATCAACAGAAACAGAACAAACAGAATGGAAATAATGAGAATGCTGATACATTGTGAAAATTGTAACCAAGGTCATGGAACAATTTGTATAAAAATTTTTAAATGGGAACCTAATTTGCTGTGTAAACTTACCTAAATCACAATAAAAAATTATTTAAAAAAAAAAATTGGGTCAGTTATAGTATAGTTCACTGAAAACTCAGAAGACAGAGCCATTTTGGGGAATAGGTAGAAGTGTCCAGTAGGCAGTTGCATCTACGCATCTGGAGCTTAGTAAGAACTCTAGAATTAGGAAATAGATTTGGAAGCTTATTAATAGTTGAAGCCTTGAGAGCAGATGCAATTACTCAAGTAGAGTATAGACTAAAAAGAGAAGGCGGCTATGGGCAGAACCGTGAGGAGCACTGGTAGTTATAGGTGGGATCAGGAAGAGGAAGAGTAGCCAGGAAGGAGAAGCACCAAGAAAGAATGGTGCTCAGAAATCCAAGGGACCACATGGAGTTTCAAGGAGAAAATCTGTGGATGGGAATACAACTGGGATGGCCAACTCTTGAAGAAGCTTGACTATGAATGAAAGGAAAAGGAGGGGAGACATAGGGTTGAATGAGAATTTTTTTAGAGTACAAGAGATTTGGACAAGGTAAAGGCTAATGGGAAAAAGGCAGTAAAGTGGGAAAGATTAAGAGAGGAAGGAAAATTGAGCTGGGTCCCTGAGAAGGCAGGAGAGGACAGAATACTTACAGGCATTAACCTTAGATAAGAGGAGGAACATTTTTCCACTGTGATAAACAGGTACAAATGCAAATTAAAAAACATATATATGTATCATGAAATTCAGCCTTTATGGAGCCATGGAGGCTGGATGAACCCCAAAACTGTTGCCCTGAGATAATCTTTAAACCTAAAACCAAAAATATCCCCTGGAGTCTTTTTTTTAAACCAAACAGTAGTTTAGCTTTATTAGTTAAGACTGTCTGCCTTAATCATTGTGCTTTTTTAAAGAACTATGTATATGAGAGCAAACTGACAACAGCAACACGAAAGGTTAGATAGGAAGTTTAGGGGGCAGTGAGTTTATGTTAATGAGGGAGGAATAATTCAGAAAAGGATGATGAGGATGGTTGCACAACTTGAAGTATGTAATCAGTGTCACTGAATTGTACATGTAGAAATTGTTGAATTGGTATATGGTTCTGCTGTGTATATTTTCAACAACAACAAAAATAATACATAAAAAAAAACTCGGTGGGAATGTGTGCACAAAGTTGAGTGAGTTCTAGCCTAATGGCTTGAATTTTCTCTGAAGTAAGAAAAGCAAGGTCATCTGCTGAAAGTGAGAATGGAGGAGTCAAGTGGGAGATTTGAGGATGGTGGAGAAGAGTTAAAATAAGGAGAGAGACTGGAAGTGAGTCTAGAGAACCTGTTTGAAGTTAGGGACCATGAATTTGTCAAGGCATTAACTCACATGATTGAATGATTCTTCTCCAAAGAAATGGTGAACAGTTAAATCCAAGTTCCTCACCAGAAAACCCTTCCCTGTATCCTTCACTTCTCCTCAGCCCATTCCAGATGATGGGATTTATTGGCAAGCCAACCTTGACAGATTCCACCAGCACTTCCGTGACCAAACAATCGTGAGTGCAGTTGCCAACAGGATGGACCAGGTAACATCTAAGTGGGTGGGTCAGTAGTCATCAGGGACATTCACTTATTTGCTAGATGTGGCCATTGCAATATAGCCAGAGCTGGGGCAGCAGAGTGAATTCTGAATTCCAGTTTACTTTTCCAACCCAGACCAGCAGTGAGATTGTGCGGACCATGCTCCGGATAAGTGAGATTACCACACCCTCTAGTGCCCCCTTCACCCAACCATTGTCTTCCAATGAGGTGAGTTTCTTGTTCTTATGCTAGCTTTCTGAAAGATCCTCAGGTACTATAATTATCACCCACAGAGTCTGGAGTGAGGTTGAGGTTTAAGCCTGAACCGGAACAAGAAGCGATTTTTGTTGTTTGAAGTGGGACAGGGGTTATCTTCAAGTGGTGAGCACTGAAATCTTCAGTCTCTTGAAATTCAGCTTTTAAAAACTTGAACCATTGCTTTAGTAAAAGCATCTATCCTTTAATTACAAACTGTTCCTAATTGTTCGAAGAATCTTCTATTTGAAATCTAAGAGCCTTGCTATTCCCTATAGCCCCATGGAATTCAGGATATTTATTTGGCTGTTTGTATTTATTTTTTTCAATATATTACATTTGTATATTTTATTTGCTTTTAACATATCTGCTTAAAATATTAATAACATTTAATATTTCAAGCGTTTTATGTGTATTACTTTCAGAATTATGTTTATTTAAATTATATTTACTGTATTTTTGTTTTATATAGTTTATTTTTAAACTTCTCAACTGTGTAACAAAAATTGTAAATATATTTTTTCCAATGACAAAAGTACTTACATAACCTATATTCAAACAGTGTAGAAATGTATGTTGAATTTTTTAAAAGTTTTAAAAGTTAATTTTTTTTAAGTTTTAGCTCCCCAAACTTTTGGAAATGGTGAAAATGTTCTACATCTTGTTTTGAGTGGTAATTACAAAGTTATATGCAAACTGTCAACACTCATCAAACTGAACCCTTAAGATATGTACTTCTTATTGTATATAATTTGTACTTCGACATAAAAAATATATATGGGTTTGCATAATCCCAGCCCCAAAGATCCTTGTTAAGAGTTTAGTATATATCTTTTTAGGCCTTTTTCTATATATGATCTAACATATGTGGATATGTGTGTATGTATTTTTTTAACCAGAAAAAACAGGGATTATACTCTATGTACTGTTCTATATTTGCTTTTTTTATACTCTGTGTTCTGTTCTATAACTTGCCTTGATATTATATGTAAAACATCTTTTCAGTATAGATCTTGTATTCTTTATAATGACTGCATTGTATTCCATTTAATGGCCATGCTGTACTTTTAATTTCTTATTACATTTGGATTGTTTCTAGTTTTTTTACTCTTACAAACAATACTTCTGTGAATATTTTTGGACATTTTTTACTTACGATATTTAAAATTAAAATATGTTTATTGCAGTAACACCAACAATTCTAAGATCCTAAACCCATTTTCAGTGTCTCTTTTTCACTCCGTAGATCTTCAGATCCCTACCTGTTGGCTATAACATCTCTAAACAAGTTCTTGATCAGTATCTCACTCTGCTGGCAGATGATCCAGTAAGTCTGTTTTTTGTTTTCTTTTTCTTTTTTCTGCTTTGTTTATGATTTATTTCTGCCAGTGATGTTTGATACCATTTTTTATAGCCTCATTCTCTGCCTAGTCAGCTCAGACCATTTCTCCACCATCACATGATAGTAGAGTTGCCTGCTAAAGACTCTTGGCCAGATTTGCTCGTTTGGAAACAGAATCACTGAGCTTTCCATTCAGTTAACACACACTCTCTCTCTCTCTTTTTTTAACAGTTAGAGTTTGTTGGAAAGTCTGGCGACAGTGGTGGAGGAATGTATGTTATCAGTATCCTTACCAGTTATTTCCTTACAGTCTGGCAGCCTGAACTAGGAAGAAGAGTCATAACTTACCAAAAAAAGATTTGGTAATGTTTAGTATACTAAACAAGTCAGAGAACTGAACTTTACATTGATGATAAAGAAGTAAAAAATTTTCTAATTCACTAAAATTTTGGTTAACCAAAATCCTTACTTAAACATGGTAGTTAATTAAGGTTTTAAAATATTTAGATATGGTAAATAAGACCAGTATCAAAAACAAAATAGCATTTGACATTTAATTATAAATTAGAGACTTAGGAATAACGCTAAGATCACAGTGACCAGGCTAAAGCATTACTGAGTGACCTTGATCCTCTACATGAAGACCTCCATAAGGCTCTAGCATCCCTAGCCACAGCTACTCTGGAGTCCGTCGTACAGGAGAGGTAAGGGGGTTACCTTCATTGGGATTAGGGTCACACACTTTCTTTCCAGGCCCCATTTGAACAAGTAATTTGATCATTGTATAAGCAGTCAGTATAGGCACACCTTGGCACACCTTGCCCCATTTGTCCACTGGACTCCTATGGATCCCGTTTACTACTACTTTTGACCCTAAATACCCAACTGCTTAATTAATTCCCAATTATGCCAGCTGACCAGCCTCCCTAAAACCTTTGCTTATAAATGCAGGAATTGAGACATTCAAGTGAGTCAGCAATTGGTGAATACTTAATGACTAGCAGTACCATCACCAACCAGCTGGAGCTGTAAAAAGAATTCTCTGATTGCTGTTCCCACTGGTCCCCACTCCACATAAGGAATAGGGGCAACCACTATCTGTGACTATGTGCTAAAACTCATCTTACATGTTGCCATGCCATTTGCTTTCTTCACTCCTTTCCAGATTTGGGTCTCGCTGTGCTAGAATATTCCGGCTAGTTTTGCAAAAGAAACACCTGGAACAGAAGCAGGTAGAAGACTTTGCAATGATTCCAGCAAAGGAGGCAAAAGATATGCTATATAAGATGCTCTCAGAAAATTTCATATCACTCCAGGTAACCAATGGTATAACAACTACCAACCTGCAGAGGCCTAGGGTGAGAGAAACTCTTGAGACAAACATCCTGAACTCCCAAGCAAATTCTAGATCCAGCTCTCAAATAGAAGAATGATTACCAAGGACATAACAAGCACTTGAAGGATAAATGGTGTAGCTCTAACCAACCTAGAAACAAAGTGGCACAGCCAAGAAATCACCCCTAAATCACCCTGCCCATTTTTCCATAGTCATTTCTGTCCTTTCATTGAGCTTTAAATCTATTATAGATTAAATCTATCTACAGCATCTACTGAGTCCTCACTGTGTACAGAACTATGTAATAGACACTATGAGGAAACAGAATGGGTTTTGGAGTCAGAATGACAGCTCTGCCTTACCCAGGTACCTTGAGCAAGTTGCCAACCTTCATTTTTCCCGTCTAAAATAGCAATGGTTGGTGGTAATAAGAATAATAAGATTGGTTGTAAAAATCAAATACAATCTATTTGGTACATACAGTTGCTCAGTAAATGTTAGTTGCCTTCCCTTTCTTTGCCACTCAGGATGCTGACAGTTAAGTGGAGAAGACAGAGCACCCCAACTCTCCATGTGATTGACTGTCATAGGCACAGGTGCTAAGTGACTGGGGAAGAGGAAAGTATAAGTGAAAGAGAGGGCTGAGTAGCTCCAGATGGGACAGATGTTTGCTTTGCCAGTTGTGAAGAACAATGTAGTTTCTATTATTTTTCTTTCTGTGGATAAACAGGAAATTCCCAAAACGCCAGACCATGCCCCATCTAGGACCTTCTATTTGTATACTGTGAACATCCTATCAGCTGCCCGAATGTTGCTGCACAGGTGCTACAAGGTAACCCCATCTTGACCTTCTCCCCATCCCCTCCACACAGACAGGTCTCCCAACCTTCATGCCCCTTTTACTTATTTTACCTGAGCTACTTAAATAGTTGTTGTTGGATGCCATTGAGTCAGTTCTGACTCATAGTGACCCTGTGAACAACAGAACGAAACACTGCCCAGTCCTGCGCCATCCTTACAATCGTTGCTGTGCTTGAGCCCATTGTTGCAGCCACTGTGTCAGTCCATCTTGTTGAAGGTCTTCCTCTTTTTTGCTGACCTTGTACTTTACCAAGTATGATGTCCTTCTCCAGGGACTGATCTCTCCTGACAACTACTTAAACAGAACTATGTGTCTTTCTTGTTTTTCTTCTCTTCCTTCAGAGCATAGCCAACTTGATAGAAAGGAGGCAATTTGAAACCAAAGAGAACAAGTGAGTAGCATTTCAATGAGTCATTTACATTTTTCAAGGTCAAAGGCTTGAGGGAAAATTTCCAATAAAAATGGAATCCAATAGAGGCGGTAATCAGTCTGGCTGCATTGAATCATTAGACTGAGTTGGCATAAATCATTAGTCTATACTTTTCTAATATACCCCCAATGAAATAATTTTGTAGATTAAATTCGAGAAATGTACAAGCCGATACCACACTTTAAGTACAAGTGAGAAGCAGTAAGAGTTTCAGGAGTGAAGTCATATTTACAATAAATGTGTAGAAAAAGTCCTTAGAGGGTGACATTATCCACTTTGACCAAAAACATGGTAATAGTGGGAGTTATGGTCCAGGACTAAAGGGTTAGAGAATCCCCAAGGGTTGGTAACACGCCTCAGAATTGTGTTTGTCCGACAGACGTCTACTAGAGAAGTCTCAGAGAGTAGAAGCCATTATTGCATCCATGCAGGCTACCGGTGCAGAAGAGGAACAGCTACAAGAAATAGAGGAGATGATCACGGCCCCTGAACGCCAACAGCTAGAGACCCTGAAACGTAATGTCAACAAGTAAGCATCATAAACTTCTGACCTGTGTTTCAAAATACCTTCCAGACCGATCTATCTCCATATTCTACAACCCCTCCCAATTAGCATGAGCAAACCTAAACTCACTGTCTTCTCCAGTTCAGTTAACAGAAACAAACTCTGAAGCTACAAACTCTGAAGATCTCCTCAGCTTCTCCTCCCTCACCACACATTTTCTTTTATTCACCAGGTCCTATTGATTTTACTTCAGTAACATGTCTCAAATCTGGTCCTTCATCTTGGTCCTCATGAAGGCCTTCATCACCTCTTTCCTCAACCTTCACAATTCCTAGACCTTGGTCCCCCGTCTAAATGTCTCTTACAATGCTCCCAGTTATTATCTTAAAAATTCTGTTACTTTAAATGCCTTACTCACTCCTTGTATTTATCCAATAAAGACCAGACTACTTGACATGACATACAGGGCCTTTCACAATTTCACAGCAGCCTATCTCTCTATCCTCATTCCGTTTCACTCCTTACCCCTCTCACTTTAATAGGGACTGCACTGAATCTGTAGAACAAGTTGGGGATTATTGCTGTCTTAACAATGTTAAATCTTCCAATCCATCAATATGGGATGTCTTTCCATTTATTTAAGTATTCTTTGTTTCAGTAATGTTTTGTAGTTTTCAGTATACAAGTCTTTGTACTTTTGTTAAATTTATTCCTTCTTTTTGACTGTGTTGTAGTGTTTTCTTAATTTCATTTTGGGATTTCTATTGTATAGAAATGCACTTGATTTTTGTATATTGATCTTGTATCCTGCAACCTTGCTAAACTCATTTATTAGCTCTAATTGTGTGTGTGTATTCCTTAAGATTTTTTATATACAAGATTATATCATCTGCAAATAGAGATAGTTTTACTTCTTTCTTTCCAGTCTGGATACCTTTTATTTCTTCTTCTTGCTTAATAGCCCTGGCTAGAACCTGCAGCATAATGTTGAAAAAGTGTGAGAGTAGACATCCTTCTCTAGTTCCTGATCTTAGGGGGAAAGCTTTCAGTCTTTCATTATTAAGTACAATGTTAGCTATGGGCTTTTCATAGATGGCCTTTATCTGGTTGAGGAAGTTCTCTCTGTTGCTAATCACCACTCATTTGAAGCCTCAGCCTCTCCTGGCTCCTCACTACTTTAAAACATCCTAGGTCCTTTTATACCTATGCCTTTGCATATGCTGTTCTTTCTCCTGGCTGCAAGTTAGACTGTAAATTCCCCCAGGACAGAGGCTATATCTTTGCGTGTGTGTGTTTGTGTGTGTGTGTGCGCAACGCGCACTTTAGGTGGAAATTTACAGCTCAAGTCAATTTCTCATACAAAAATGTATATGTATATTGTTACGTGACATTAGTTGCAATCCCCACTATGTGATAGCACCCTCCCCCTGTCCACCCCAGGTTTCTTACGTCCATTCAATCAGTTCCTGTTCCATCCTGCCTCCATCCTGCCACCCATTTGGTCTCGTGTACCTGCTTGAACTCAGCAGCGCACTCTTCATGAGTATTATTTTATGTTTTATAGTCCAGTCTAATCTTTGTCTGAAGAGTGGGCTTCGGGAATGGTTTTAGTTCTGGGTTAACAGAGTGTCTGGGGGCCATGGCTTGGGGGTTCCTCCAGTCTCAGTCAGACCATTAAGTCTGGTCTTTTTACTAGAATTTGAGTTCTGCTCCATGCTTTTCTCCTGCTCCATCAGGGACTCTGTTGTGTTCCCTGTCAGGGTGGTGATTGATGGTAGCCGGGCACCATCTAGTTTTTCTGGTCTCAGGCTGATGGAGTCTCTGGTTTATGTGGCCCTTTTGTCTCTTGGGCTCATATTTTCCTTGTGTCTTTGGTGTTCTTCATTCTCCTTTGCTCCAAGTGGGTTGGGACCACTGAAGCATCTTAGATGGCTGCTCGCAAGCTTTTAAGACCTCAGACACCACTCACCAAAGTGGGATGAAGAACATTTTCTTAATAAATTTTGTTATGCCAGTTGACCTAGATGTCCCCCGAAACATGGCCCCCAGATCCCAGCCCCAGCTACTCTGTCCCTCAAAGTGTTTGGTTGTGCTCAGGAAACTTCTTAGCTTTTCATTTAGTCCAGTTGTGCTGACTTCCCCTGTATTGTGTGTTGTCCTTCCTGATTCTTGTCTACTATCTAGTTAGTGAATTCCCCTCTCTCCCTCCCTCCCTCCCTACCCTCATAACCATCAAAAAATATTTTCTTCTGTGTTTAAACCTTTTCTTGAGTTCTTGTAATAGTGCTCTTTTATAATATTTGTCCATTTGCAACTGACTAGTTTCACTCAGGAGGCTGTATCTTTTTAATCCTCAGCAATTCCCATCATGTCTGGCACATAAGAGATGCTCAGTAAATGGGAGAATGACCTACTGATTCTCCTACTCCTACTTTCCACCTCTCTTAAGGGTAACCAACTAATTCCCCATGTCTGCACCCACCCCAACCTCTAATCTTACATATGCTAATTAAAGTTCAGTCCCTGGCAAACACTTCCACTTTTTTACTCAGGTTGGATGCCAGCGAGATCCAGGTAGATGAAACCATCTTCCTGCTGGAGTCATACATTGAGAGCACCATGAAAAGACCATGACCCAGGAGAAGAGTCTTCCTGAAAAGATCTGGGGAGGGTTGGGAGCAAGAGTAAAGAAGGTACCTGGCTGCATTCATTATAGTAGATAAATTGTAGATTCTTATACTGAAACTCCCTCTCTATTCTTACCACCCGGAATACACCAGATAGAGTTTGACATATTTTTTAAAGTTTGCAGATCCTCTGCAATCATCACTATGTTCTCCCCTCATCAAGTCTCCATAGTGGAAACAACCTTAAATCAACTAGATTAATCATGTGTCACATGCATCAGTTTCCACCAAGAAGTCAGTCAATACTGTGTTTGAACATCGCTGGCAATTAGAAACCTCTTCCTAGGCATTTCATTCCATTTTTAAAACTCAATGCCTGTTCTTTATTTTGTTGAGCTATAATCTTAAAACACATATACGGTATGTGGGCAATGTGGAAGACAACCACAGAGAGAAAAAAAAAAAAGCCATTTTCAGAGCTGTCAGATGGATTGGCCCAAGCAATCACACTAAAATCTATGGCTAGAAGGCACATTTGCCAGCTCCAGGCTTCTAGCACATCTGAAGTTATGCATGTAAAACGCTTAGCACAATGTCTGGTATCTTAGTCATCTAGTGCTGCTATAACAGAAATAGCATGTGTGGATGGGTCTAACAAAGAGAAATTTATTTCTTCACAGTAAAGTAAGCTAATAGTCCAAATTCAGGGTATCAGCTCCAGGGGAAGGCTTTCTCTGTTGGCCTTCTCTTCAGTCTTCCCCCCCGGACTAGGAGATTCTTCAAGCAGGGACCCCGGGTCCAAAGGACACGCTCTGTTCCCAGCACTGCTTTCTTGGTGGTATGAGGTCCCCTCTCTCTGCTTGCTTCCCTTACCTTTTATCTCTTGTAAGATAAAAGGTGGTGCAGGCCACACCCCAGGGAAACTCCCTTTAGATTGGATCAGGGATGTGACTTTAGTAAGGGTGTTACAATCCCTCTTTAACATAAAATTACAATCACAAAATGGAGGACAACCACACGATATTGGGAATCATGGCCCAGCCAAATTGATAACACACATTTTTGGAGGGACATAATTCAATCCATGACACCTGCCATACGATAAACACTAAATTATTGCTCCTCCCCACTGTTCCTTAGAAGTGGCAACTGTTAAATTCTTTCAGTACCATGCATGTAATTTGTCCCAGCAGGGATCTTCAGTTCATTTAAAGCAATTAGGTGCTGTTTTATAATCTCTTTGGTTTTGTTTGTTCTAATTAATTAAACATTTGAATGCTAATTAATTGCCAGGCATTATACTAGACACAGTATACAAAGATAACACATTATCTCTGCCGTTGAGATACTGTGTACATCATTATTGAACACCTACTGTGTGCCAGGCACTGGGCCAAACCTTAGGGATACAAAGATGAATAAGCCTTGCCTACAGCCTAGTGGGAGGAGACAAGTACATGTAATTTGGGGGGAGGGGGGAGCACCTAAAGTAGAGAAGTATTAAGCACAGAAAGGCAACAAAGGAAAAAGGGTCAGCAGGCAGGAAAGGAAGCATAAAGAAGGGGACACTTAATCTGTAGTTTGAAAGAGATTTTGCCAGGTGGGAGTATGGGATGCAGGGGCAGCCTGCTTCTTGGGGAAACTCCAAATAGGATATGACTAGAAAACAGCACGAGTCTTGCCAGGATTGAAACTGGAGAGGTAGGCAGAGGCAAGGACTGGTGGGTCCTTGCCACACTGTGCTAAGGGTTTACCATATCCTGAGAGCAGTGGGAAGCAACGGAAGATTTGTGTTTTAGAACACAGGCAGCACCATAGCAAATGAAAAGGTTGGGGCAGGACTACTTGGAAACTCAGAGTAATATTTCAGACAATATGATGAAGGCTTGAAACAGGGCAGTGGAGGTAAAGACATGGATTTGAGAACGATGGATGGGCAGAATATGCAGCACTCGGTTGTCCTTTGTGTAAGATGAAGGAAAGGAGCAGCAGTGTCCAGAATGTTTCCTGGGTATATGGCTTGGAGACAGATGTAATTAATTCAAGGTGATACCTGTTGTAACATACATGTGTGAATGTTAGGGAGGGGTGATTATGATTCAGCCCAGGCTGGTGGAAGATGACCTGTGAGTCCAGAAATCATTCGATGATCATTGTCCTGGACCGAAAAGATAGAAAACAGGAGCTGAGGATCAAGAGATGCTCCTCTTTGCCATGTAGTAACGTTACACCCATGGATCATCCCCAACGGTTACGTTTACATTTCCTGCCTGAAGTTCGGGAAGCCTGACTTCTTTCCACCCAGCAGAGCGCTCCAAGAGTAGGAGCTGCTGGGCCACCAGGGGGCGCCACGCGGGCCCGGGCACGCAGGAGCCGCGTCACGGCCGCCGCATGCGTCCTGCTGCTTCTGTCCGGGCACCCGGAATCGGCGAGCTTCGCACGGAACGTGTGTGGCTTTCTGGGCGCTGGGCCAGGGCTCGGGCCATGGCCCACGCACTGCAGCTTGAAGTGAGGACAGCTCGTCCTCTCGGACAGGACATTCCCAGGCGCCTCAGCCAGGCTTCCGCTTCCGGTCCGGAGAGGCGGGGACCAGCAGTGGGTTGTGAGGGCAAAAGGCAGGGACTGGGGATCGGGTAGGCGCTGACGGCGAGAGTCCTAGGGGCCCGGCTAGCGCGCTCCTCTCGGCCTCCTCCCCATTCCACGCAATATCGCCCAATTTTTGAAGTCCATGCCACCCCATCCAATGCACCCACCGCTTCCAGAAACCTCAACCTGCTGGCTCCCTCCTGCCAGCGACCCCCTTTCTGCCCTTTCGCGGCCCTGGATCAGCAGCCCAGGACCTCCGCGCCCGAGCTGCCCACAAACCGAGGTGTGGATTTGGGTGTGGCCGTCATTCTGCAGTCCAGCGACCAGACTGTCCTGCTAACACGAAGGACCCGTACCCTCAGCATTTCCCCCGATCTCTGGGTACCCCCAAGTGAGCTCCCTGAGGACAGGGTTCAAAGTCTAGGAAAGAAAGTTGCCCTTTCCCACCAGTTATTCCCAGTCCCAGAAGGATATAAAAGTGGATCCAAAATGTTAGCCTGTCCACAATCACAAGAGGTTGCAGCTGCATCTGTATCCACTGGAGAGCAGTGTAAACGCTAAGTGGGTGTCACTGGCCAAGCCCACCACCACTCACTATTGGCCTCACTGTTTTTGTAGGTGGACATGTGGAACTTGAGGAGGAGGTAACCAATCAGCTGATCCAACCTGCGCCCTTACCCTGAGGCCTAAGTCTGGGACCACCTTGGTGTGTGTTGAGGGAGGACCAAACAAAAGGACTCGGAATTCCGAGTCAAGCCCTGGCTACTCTGACCTGCCCTCTCTACCAGCTGCTAGACGGAGGACTTCGCGAGCTTTGGGAGGAGAGTGGACTGCAGTTGTCCCAGGGCCAGTTCTCCCGGGTCCTTCTGGGGCTATGGGAGGTAAGACAGGGACCCTGGAGACCCTATTCAACCAACTTCTATTTAACTCTCAATAACTTCTACCATCAACGTCTATAAACAGCCACTACCTGCCTTGGCCACTGGGTGGCAGTGTGTAGAGTGAGTGAGATGGTATTCCTTCAGACCTACGGCCTTCACCCAGGTCCCTCAAGCACCATCTCTGCCTGCCAGTTCCTTAGCTCTGGCGCGTTTTGTTTCACCCTAAAGCTGTATTTTATAGTTTCAGAAAGAGTAAATTCTCCTTCCGCTGTTTTCTTCTTAGTCTGCCTCCCCTCCAAGGCTGAGCTGGGGTTTCCCCAAATACCATCACATTGTTCTCTATCTACTTGTGATCTCCCAGGAGTCACAGCAGCAGCTGCAGGTAGGGCTGGCAGTGGAAGAAGGAAGTGGGGCTCAGGGGAGACCAGGCATTCTGGTTCTGCCTGTGATTAAGGTTGGGGAGAGGACCTAGAGGAGGGTAAAGAGAACTAACACACAACAGCCTCTCCCCAGCCCTGCCCCATGGCTTTCTCCATTCCATCTGTGGGTCTGCTGTGGAACAGGCCTCCCAGGGAGAGGTTTGACTAAGAGATCAACATGTCTGGCCCTAGGCACAGATCCAACCAAACCCAAGTGATGTGAGCGCCTTGCCTTTATGTGGCTGGGACCGGATGACGCAGCTGCAGTGGCTGCCACAGAGGATGGGGCAAAGACAGCCAGAACTCTCCCCCAGGACCTACCACCCTCTGTCCTGTAAGAGCTTCTCCCCAGTGCCCCAACACACCCACACACCACAAAATTCCATTTCTATCCCTTCCTCAGGATGGAACTGTGTGTTGTGGGAGAGATTTAGGGAGTGAGTTGGTCAGCTGATAATGAAGAGAGCACATGATATCAAAGAGACCATACAACTCGGGCTCTTGCTCCGACTAGCTAGCACTGAAGACTGAGGTTAGAGTCCCAGCTCTCACACAGGGGCAAGTCATTTATCTTTCTGGAACCTGTTCCATTTCTGTGAAATGAGGTTAACCCCCACCTACCCCTCCTGCGGCAGTTAGGAGGATTAGGTGACCTAATGGAGATGGAAGTGCTTTGTAAACCACAAGGCACAGCCTGCCCAGATGGGAGTTGTCATTACACAGTGCAGTGGAAGTGCAGGAAGATGGAGAAGCCCAACCTCTGGCCCTACCCTTGTCCACACTGCTGCAGACAACCGCAACCACAGCAGAGGCCAAAGAGAGAGTCAGCACGGGGACCAAGTTTGCCCTTAGGCTCTGGCTACAACACCTGGGCTGGTAAGCGTGAAGAAGTACTTAAGGGCTTCACATCACTGGGCAGGATGGTCTAGATATGTTTTTATTGGCATGGGGGAGAGAAGAAAAAAGAACTACTCTTGGAAATCCTTAGTGTGATACCCCCACCATGAGAAAGTGGAGCTCACCTGGACCCAGGGCCAGCAAAGGAAGCACTGAAAATGGACCCCTTCCCTCAAGCCAGAAGTCTGGAAAACAAAGTCCATAGCCCCTCCCTAACTCATCTCCGTGACACAGAACATTCACAACTTTTATTATGGGTGAGAACTTCGCCACAACTTTGGGAATAAAAAGTAATAATGTAAGTCCTAGGCCCTGAAGGAGCCTGAAAAAGAGACTGAGAAGGATGGCACAAGGGTCCTCCTACCTCCCAGGAAAGGTGCAGAATGAACCAGTCACACGCCTCTGGAAGCTTAGGCCCAGGGTTGGTCAGCGTAAGAAACATGTGAATTAAATATATAGAAAAAGACCTGGGCAATAGGCCAGGCCCTGCTCCCAAACCTTGGGGATCAGGGCTAAGACCTTATCTTCTCCTCAGTCATACTGGGAAGTGGGAGGCAAGAAAAGTCATCTTTGGAGTATTTTGGTTTTTCTTATTTATGTACCAAAAAAAAAAAAATTGCAACCCAAAATAGAGTTCTCTGTCCATGTGTCTGTCTCAGTTTCTCCACTTGTTTGGCCAAAGGGAACAGAATGGACATGAAGAGACAATGGATGCGGGGAAAAAACAGAGCTATGGGTTTGGGGATGGGAGGACAGGGCATCTGGACAAGAGAGGGGCCCACTCCTCTCAAGACTTTAGACATAGATAAGGCTGATTCAGCCCTTACCCTAACTCAAATCCCATCCCTTGCCTGCCACTGCCTAGGTTAGCATACCCAAAGGAATGTGCAGCTGTCCAAAGAACAGTTCCAAAAATAGACCCCATATGTCCTTAAAATGAGGTTAAATATTAACCCTTTGAGTGCTGGCCTTATCAGGCAGAGATGGCCAAAAGTCAGGTGTCCATGAACGTCTGTCGGGCCTTTGGCCAAAGCCCCTGAGTCCGAGTGGCCAGGGGTCTCGACTCCACTTCATACTTGTTCGGGGTTGGGGGGCAGTGAAGGTTCCACAATCCAGGGGACTCAGTCCAGGGAGATGATGTCTGAGCGACAGCCAGTCAAGGAGGGCCCTGAGGGTTGGGGTCCTCCATGCCCCTCCCTCAGTGTCCCCCCAGGAGCCACAATACTGCTGACACGGCCTGGAGGGGGTGCCGGAGGGGAGCTGCGATGGGAGCTCCCCAACGGGGCCAGTGGGCCCAGGAAGTGGGAAGGGGTCCCCCGGTACTGGAAGAAGTGGCCAAGGGCATCCTGTTCGTCTAGCGAGGTGATGACGGAGGGGCCATAGTGCTGGGAGGAATCAAGGGCATAGTTTAAGATTTTATCCTGACTTCAGCCACCTCCAAATCACCCATCTCAGAAATATATGGGGTAAATCAACCCCTGTGGATCACAAAGTATTCTCTCAGAAGTCGGAGACTCTCCAGCTCTTTCCCCTACCTCCCCACAGCCAATCCCTTGTTTTCCCTGCTCCAAGACAGCTCCTCCAGCTTTGAAAGGTGTGAACGTGAGTGTGTGTGCGAGTGAGCAGGCCAGGACAGAACAGTAATGGGATCTAGGAAGACATGGGTAGGAATCCAAGAAAGTGCAGCCTAGGAGGAAAATAAGCTGCCTGCCTCTTCCCATCCACTCACAGAAAAGCTGATTCAGGTCCTTGGGAAGGGGTGGAAATGAGAGGGGAAGGGAGCCCATCAGTTCCTAGAAAGGAAGCTTCAGAGATCTGAGATCTTAGCAGGAGGAGAAGGGACTACTTACCTGACTCTCAGTCTGAAGGAAAGAAAATAAATCTAAACCTGGCAGGAAAAGAAAAGCAAAATTAGTCTCCTGTCTGATCCCTCCGCTGCCAAAAAGACAAAGAAGTTCCTTAAATTGTGGGCCCTCTGCAGAGAACCAGGAGGCTCTGAAAAGCAGCAGGGGTTCTGATCGGTTCTGGGGAGGGTGTGGCAGTGCAGGGCCCCACCTTGTGACTGGTGTCATACCTTGGATATCAGCCCCCAGTGGGAAGGCAGGTGGGTAGTCATGTAGTGGGAGACTGGACAGGAAGTCCCCGCCCAACGTGCCCATAGCAGGGCTCCGTAGCACTGAGGGTGGCTGATGACTAGACGTCAGGACTCTGTGAGTGGAAAGAAGGAGCTGCGGCAGCTGGCGAGCCAGATGCCCTCACCCTGTTCAGCCTCCCAAGTCCTCTCCCTGTCCCTGCCACCCCTCCCCTTGCCCCAGGGTTTGCCCAGTGATCCGAAAGCACCCTTGACTTCTTCCCTGTCCCTTCTGCTGCAGATGCAGCCTAATTCCTTATACCCTTTGCTTCCAGGCAGGGCTGGGCTGGCAGCTGAGGTGACAGGACAGTGCTTCTTGGTCGGGGGCAGGTCCTCCTCATCTGAAGAGCTTTCTATTGTCAGGTCAATAACTTCAACCTTCTTCTTATTCTCTGATGGATTTCCCTCTTGGACTGGACTGTACTGGAGGCCTGCGGGTGGTAAGAAGACTGGGTCTCAGAGAAGAGGCCATCTACGATTTAGCTCAGCTGGAGGACAGGGGGTCACTCACCATCCAGCCCATACCCTGGTGGGGGGCAAACCTCAGATGCCTCCTTCTTAGGTTTCATTGGGCACCAGGATCCATCTTCCATGAACTGGATCTCATCACAGTCCGAGCAGGAATTAAGAATCTCCATGAATAAACTAGGGGAGAGGAGGGATAGAAATTCATGGAGCTGGGAGGTGGCTGTAACAGTAGCCAGAGAGTTCTGCCACTCACTTTCCTGTACCTCAGTTTCCTCATCTGTAAAATAGGGATATTATCCACCTTACCAACCTCTCCGAGTTGTCAGAATCAAATAAAGACATATAAAAGAGCTTTGCAAACCCTAAATGCCAGGTTTAAAAATAAGTGCATTCTGAGCACCTGTTACATGTGGTGCTAGGAACAAGACGGAAGGGGCAGACACACAGAACTCCATAAACCATCTCAAAAAGGGCAGTGAGAACAAGAACCATAATGTGGACTCTGGAAGGGGGTTAGGGCTAGCTAGATCTGCACATGCAGGCCCTCAAAAGTACCTTATTGCTATGCTCAGTGAGAGACCAGGTAGTTGTTACAGGCAATATAGTATAACGGTTCAATACGTTGGCTCTGCCACTTATATACAATATAGCTTTGAGCAAGACAATCTCTCTAGATCTCAGTTTCCTCATCTGTATAATAAAACCTATCTCATAGAGTTATTGTAAGGATTCAGTGAAATAAGGCATGTGAGATGCTTAACACTATGCCTAGTATATAGTAAGTCCTCAATGTTGGTATAGATATAGATAGATACAGACTAGTAAAGGGGATGGAAAGGGTGAGGTGATAGGATATAAACAGATGAGGTTCATGTGAGAGGAAGTCCTAGTAGCTGTTCTAGATAAAAGGAAGCAGAATGGCCCTACCCATCAATGATCAGAGATTCATAGGGAGCCTTCTTGTCACACACAGGACATGTCCACGTTGGTTTCTTCTCATTCATCTGTAGATAAAGGGCAGCATCGAAGCTCTGCAGGTGGGCGCAGGTAAGAGCACGGCAGGGGACTGTCAGCCGCATCTTCCCTAGCTGAGGAAAGGTGAGTTTTATGGTCAGAGTCTCCACATCCCAGAAAACCTCACTCCAGTATCCCTGGGAACCCTCATCAGAGTCCAGAGGTTTAACCCAATCCTTCTCCCCTTGGACTCACCGGGCACATGAGTGACACTCGCAGACTCGTAGTAGCAATCTCACTGTCTGGGTCAGCAGTCAATTTCTCCTTGACTGAAACAAAGTGAGGCCAGAGTGAGGGGGTCAGCAAGACTAAAGAAGGAAGCCCAGCAACTGGTGAGGCCAGAATCAGATGGCTCTGGCTGAGAGGCCTTTGGGACCAATGGGATGTCACAGGGAGGGGAGGGGGAGTCTGGAATCTGGATTATGAAGATTGAGTGAAGGGAGAAAATCTCCCCTTCCCTGAAGATGTTTAAACATAGCCGAGGGACACTTTGGCAGAGATGATCTAAAGGGAATTGAAGCATCACATGACAGTTAAATTAGATGATCCTTAAGGCCCTTTCCAATTCTGAGAGCCCATATTCCAGCTGGGGTCTGTAAGGTACAAAGTAGTTGTATGATTAGGAGTGCAAAGGTGTTACTCAGTACCTGGAAGTAGTCTGACTTCTCGACCATGAAGACTGATAAGAGGGATGGGATCAGCATTGGGGCTCATGTGAGAGGGAAAATAAGTTGTCTTAAGAGGGCTATAGATTTGCTTGTGAAAGCTGGAGGGCCAGAAAGACTGGGATCCACATCAGAGGGCAGAAGAGAGGGAGGATGTTACTTACTCAGCGCCCGGGAGTGGTCTGGGTTCCGGATGCCCTTTGCTCTGAGCTTTTGTAGAAGGGTCCCTGCAGTCAACTGCCTCACCAGGTATACAGACAAGGAGTAATTCTACTTGGAGGTGGGGGGTAAGAGGTTGATGACAATCAGCCTGAGCTTTTTACACCACCACCCCCTTGCCCCATGAAGGCCAGAGACAGTGGGTTAAGACAGAGAGTCCCAGAAAGAGGAAAATGTTTCCCCAAACCAGGACACTGGATGATTCCCCCCATACCCTATTCCCTGTTCCACAACACCCCCAGGCTTCTCCAGGCTCCCTGCCTTAGCCATGCTCACCCGTCCAAACTCAGATGACCAGTTGACCACGATGGTATTGGGAACAGTGGCTGAGAGTCGAGCCAGCGGTGTGATGTTGATGGGGCGGCTGGGCCTCTTGGGCTCAGCCCCATTCTTGGTGGGGGGAAGGTAACCCTGGGAAAGAGAGGGGCTGGTCAGAGAAAAGTTTCTCTGGGAAGGGGCTCTGCTCTAACAAGACATCTTGTCTTGGGTTACTCACTCCCTGAAGGGAAGCCCGGCTCACTCATGACCAAGGCTGTAGGGGCCCATTCGGTGACTCACAAAACTGGGGCACTGTCTAAGGTTGTATGTTGGGTTCCCTCCTGGGGTGAAAGGAGGGCTTATTCATCGACCAACGAAATGGGAACCTACTCACTGTGTCCCTAAGGTGGAGCTAAGGTGCACGAGTAGGAACACCTTACTTTCTCCAACTCTCAGTTCTGGGGTCATCACTTCTAAGAAGTCTTCTAAGAATTTCCTTCCTCTCGGTTCTGACAGAATCCTTATTGAGCCCTACCTTAACGTTCTGCCAATTACACTGATTCATTCAGTAAACTGTGCACCTATTATGTGCCAGGCACTATGCTACACATGTCTCTTTATGGGTCTGTCTTTCACACAGACTTCATGAGAGCAGAAACCATGATCCATTCATTTCGTAATCCCAGCACCTAGGCTCTGGCACATAGTAAGTGTAATTAATTAACATTTGTTGAACTGAAGAGAGGAAGGGGCTACTGCCAGAAGAAGGGATGAGCATTTACCGGCAGGGGACACAGTTTCCCATTGACCTTGACAAAGAGGTTGGGGGGGAAATAATCCTCCTGGGGGCAGCTGGTCTCACAGAGACAGAACCTGGTGAGAGATGGAAGAGGATGAAAGGGTGGTAGGCAGGTTCTGGAGCTGAATCTGGCAGAGAAGCAGGAAACCCCAGAAAATCAGTCATGGATGTCTGTAGCCCTTCACATCCAACAAGAGTCCCAAGGCTGGAGTGGGCAGTGACAGAGCAGGGATATCTCCTAGGAGTACCTGTCATACCCCTACTTCACTCCCACCCCTAATGGGGGCCCAGCAGGGCAGAAAGGGAGAACCAACTCACCTTAGCTGCACCTGTATGGTATAATCACATTTGGCTCCTGGCAGAAGCTCCCTGTAACAGAGAGGGAAGAGATATCAGCATGCGGCCCCCAGAGGGCAGGGAAGAGTGGATGGCGAGACAAAGTTAGATGTTCAAAAACTAGAGAAGAGATACTACAAGAGAATGAGAGACAAAGCAGGTGCAGGAGAATAGATAGGGAGGAGAACAGGGGAGAAAAGAAGACAGCAGAGGAGAGGGGTAACTGCCCAGAAATGAGGCAGGAAAACTGAAGAAGTACCTGGATGTGAGGATCTGCTGCACTTGCTGGGGTGTAAGGGCAAAGGTGAAGTGTGCTTCCTCAAATCGCTGGCTAGAAGTAGATGCTGAGGACACAAAGGAGCAGTTATTCCCAAGCCCATGCACAAGTAGCCACAGAAGTTCTCCCCATCCCAGGTTGCTGATCCCATAGGGCTAAAGCCTAAGAAAGGCTTGGGAAAGAGGCATGGAGTCCAGGAAGGCTGAAGGACCACAGAGAGCCATACCAAGGGTGGTGGGCCGGATGAGCTCCCCGTAGACTTCATAGAAAGGCAATGGTTTCATGGTGACATCAGGGTGCACAGGCTGGGGCAGAGAAGGGTGCATGTCTACTTCACGTTTGGGCACCAGCATGGTGCCAGGTGCCAAGAGGGCCGGGGGAATGGGAGCTAGCGGACCAGGGGAGCCTACAGGAGGGGTACCAGGGGGCAGAGAGATCAAGGAGAGATCAGAGGGCCCCAGAGTCTTCCGGGGAAAGCGTCGGCGGTAAAGCTCTTTGATCTTCATCTGGACACTGGGAGCACAGCTGGATTTAAGAAGGTGCAGGGCCTTGGCCAGGAGCTCGTGCTTCCTTCCACTCTTGTTCCGGCCAGCAAAGCCAAGGAGCACCTGGAGCTCAGATACTCGGAAACTCATCACCATGTGCTGTGGAGAAGAACAGAAGCTTGAGAATCCTGCCAAGGACACTGGGGCTGAGCTGTCCAGTGGGCAGTGCCTCTTTCCCTCCAGCACTGATCAGAAAGATGCTTTGCAGCTATCAGATTACTGTCAGGCAGCCAACTTGGCCAGAGGGACATCTCAGTCCCATTTTAACAACCCTCAGGTCAACCTAACCACTACCCCCCAGCCTGAGTAGCCCTATCTCCCCATGCCTAGAAGTTGACCACGGTGGGGCAGGGGAAGGCAGACAGCAAGCCATCCCCAGAGATACCCTCTGAGTCCACTACAGCCTCCTACCTCCATCCCTGCCTTTAGCCTGGACTGTCCTTTAAGCTGCTTATCTCCTCTCCTGCTCTTTCTCAGACCCATCCCAGCCTCCTGGGAAGAGGATAAGAGACAGGGAGAAGGAGGGAGAGAAGAAAGGATTCAGGCTAGATAGCCTATGGGGAATGAAGGAGACAAGTGAGTACAGGATTGTCCACCACAGTCCACCCCTCCCAACTACTTCATTCCACCTCAGCTACTTGCCCCAAGCCTCTGCAGTCTTCGTGGGCAGGGTTTCCAGTCAGGGTTCAATACTCCTAACACTCCAAATCCTTTCTCTGTGTCGTCTGTGTAACCATCCCCCAACCCCTTTGTCCTAGTTTTCTAGGCAGAAAAGAAGACCAAAACTGGAGGAAAAGGGAAAACAGTAAACCACTAACTCCAGGTATCCTGCCTGTTTACTCCATCTGCTTTTCTCCTACATAGAGAAAGTAAGGAATTCCCGCTTAATCCCTCCCACAGGGGTGAAAGAGGACACAGCAAAGCTCTAAACAGAAGTCCTGGGAGAATGAAGAGAAGGTGTACAAATCCTGATCCAGGGTACAGAATTGCAAGCTCCTGGGGTGGTGCAAACGGTAAACACGCTTGGCTGCTAAAAGGTTGGAGGTTCAAGTCCACACAGCAGCACCTCAGAAGAAAGGCCTGATAGTCTACTTCTGAAAAATCAGCCATTGAAAACCCTGTGGAGCACAGTCCTACTCTGACACACATGGGACTGCCATGAGTCGGAATCAACTCAGTAACTGGTTTTACAATGGCAGCTGGGCCCACTGGCCCAATGGCTAGACCCCGGCCTGCCCAGGGCTGTGGCTCGATTACAAAGGGGCAGAATAAAGCCTGGAGGCAGACGGATGAACCCATTAGTTTTAAAGTTCTGTGAACTACCCTTTGATGCGGTTACCCTCAGACTCTGTGGTTCTGGGAGGCCACAAAAAGCTCCCTCCTTCAAGGACTCCTTTCCATGAATCTCTAGAAGACAGCCACAGACCAGCCTTGCTAGCCCTCCAAAATTCTTCCCTTCACAGGAGGGGTGGCCTTATATTGCTTGGTCCATTTTGAGGAATGTGGTGAACAACTTGCTACTCTTCTTTCCTCCTCCTCATCCTCATCTCTTCTGTCCTGTCTTTATCTTTCCAATAGCTGTGCCTATTAGCTGCTCCTCCTTTCTATCCCATAGTTTCACACTCCTCTGCCACGGCCCAAAGACGTCCACTCACTAGGGCAGGACCGTCTTCTCAGCCTCCAGGAGGCTTTTGCCCCACCCCTTAATGTACCTGCACGCACAGCCCCGCCCCCTATATCTCAGCCGCCTGCGGGGTATTTCCCAAGGCTGAAATCCCAATAGCAGCCCCAAAGCCTCTATAGTCTCTACTGCATTTACCCGAGGACCCTTTCCTACTTCTGCCCCCAATCCCATCCCTACCTCCACTCCCTGCTGTCGCATCTCCTGGCTTTGATCGACTAGCCTGTGACTCTACAACAGCTTTTCCCTCTGGCCCTACCCCTCCATCTGCCCCTACTACCAAATCCGACTTCTACCCGCGTCCCCGCCCCCTGCGCCTCGGCCCGCAACAGCTGCAATTCCCCTCAGCCCCGCCCCCGAACCCCGTCGCAGCCCCCTCTCCCATCCCTAACAGCCCTACAGCCATACCCCGCCAAGTCGCCAGCCGCTACCCGAGCCCTCAGCACCCAGTCTCGGTCGCTTCCCCGACTCGGCGTACCGCCGCAATAGGTCCAGACGGGGATGGGGGAGGGGGCTGGTACCTTTAATTCTCCCAGCTCCGCCATCTTGAGACATCGCAGGCGCCGGAGCCCGAGCCCGAGCCCGAGCCCGAGCCCGAGCCCGAGCTCAGGCCCAGGGACCAGCGCACAACTCCCCACCGCGGCGCCGGCCGCAAATGCCGCCTGCTCCGCCCCGTCTGGCCCCCTACACCTCCCCTTTCCGGCCCCGCCCGCCTGGCTCCGGACAGGGCCCAGGCTCAGCCCCTCCCTCCGCTGCCGGACCCAGCCTCTGCTCGTCCTTGGCGGATCTGCAATACTGCTAGACCCGGAGGGAGTGTACGGCCCAAAATCGCGGGATCCTGGAGGGTAACGGAGTGAAGGCAGAACCGAAGTGCCTAGGGAAGGGGAGCTTTGCCACGCCAGAGTTGGGAGGGGATGAGCTTTTAGGGAGTCAAAGATCCTTGAAATATGGAGGGAAAGTTTCGGAAACTGCTCATTCTCAGGGGAAGGGGGGGAGTAGCAAAGTTGGAGCGAATCCCTCATCTCCATCTCTGCAAGTTTCACGAGGTAAAATCAAAGAGTTTTACCAACTTGGGAAATGGGTGAGCTCTGATCCATTTCAGGGAAGCTATGGAATCGTGAAGAAGCTATGGTGGCGCGGTGGTTAAAGCACTCGGCTGCTAACCCCAAAGTCGATGGTTCAAACCACGAGCCGCTCCTCGGGAAGAACGATGTGGCAGTCGTCTTCCGTAAAGATTATAGCCTTGGAAACCCTATGGGGCAGCTCTACTCTGTCGTACAGGGTCGCTATGAGTAGGAATCAACTCGATGGCTGTGGGTTTGGGTTTATGGAGTCGTAAACAGTTCAGTTCCTGACGGCTGTTCTCAATCCTCTCCCCCCGCCTCCTCCCCACACACACCAACTACAATGTAGCTCGTGGTCCGGCCGAAGGACTTAAACTCTGCAGCAAAAAAGTTTGGTGCTGAGAGCATGACTTACCAGCAGTCTCAGGGAACCGGGAGGGGGCTTGGAAGGCTCCGAGGTGGGCTAGGGAGTTGGGGGAAGGGGACTCGACGTCTCTCCCGCACTCCGCACTGCTGGAGCTCGGACAGGCAGCTAGGCGCTGCAGCCGCAGCTCCGCCCGGGCCGGAGCTCCGCCCACCCCAGAGCTTGGGCTGGGGCCGCCGCCTCCGGGGTAAGCCCGCCAGGACAGCAGTGCAAGGGGGAGGGGGCGGGGCTCGGCGCCCGGCGTTTCTGAGATTAACTCTTCGTGTGAATTGGTCAGGAGAGACAGGTTCTTGCATCCCATCTTTCACACCTCTCTCATCCCTCGCGCTGGTGTATTGGCTTGAGGAGGAGGCACCCTGCAAATAAGAGTATGGACCAGGGATCTGGCCGCATAAAGAGGCTCCGACCTTCTTCCCCCCTGGGGGAAAGCCTGGGTCTCTAGAATCCAAAGTGTGCCTGGCCATAACTCTACGTGTGACTCCCCACCCTCTACCCCAAATACACGTACAGTCACAAGAGACCCTACACCGTGGTGTGGCTGAAGGTGAGCAAAGAGGAGGTTTTCTTGCCCACAACGGGGGTCTTTCTGCCCCTCTCTGAACTACCTAGTCTCCTTCTTCCAAGGCGTTGGACCCTCCAGAGGCCCCATTCTCAACGAAGCTAATTACTTATATGTAGGCCCCAGAGTAAATCTGTTTTATATCCATGAAAACAGCTTTAGGGCAGCGTACCCATACTAGGGAGCCCTGGTGGTGCAGTGGTTAAGAGCTTTGCTGCTAACCAAAAAGGTCAGCAGTTCAAATCCACCAGCCAGTCCTTGGAAACCCTACCGGGAATTCTACTCTATCCTATAGGGTCGCTATGAGTCGGAATCAGCTCCACTGCAATGGGTTTTAAGGACCCTAAGTAAGATCCCTGGGTGGTACAAACTCTATGGAGCAGTTCTGCTCTGTAACACATGGGGTCACTATAAATCAAATCCACTCCAGGGCAATTTTTTTTTTTTTAACAAAAAGACATAAATATCCATTGTTCAATAAATATTTGAGTGATACTTAGGGATTGTTAGGTGCTGAGGACACAAAAATTTTGCAGGAGCCCACATTCTAACAGCAGCGACATGTTAAACCAATAATCAGAATACCCAAAAAAAGTGTTTTAATAAATAATATGAACAATTCCTTCATTTAGCTTAAGCCTTTAATATAATCATAACCATGAGACCCCACCCAAGCCATAAGACTGAAGATGCCAGCCTACTAATATTCCCAAATACCTGTTGAACTGGACCATGTAGATTGTATCCCTAGGGAAGATGTCCACCCTCTCCTGACACATCAGGTTCTTTCCTTGACGCTTTGCGGTCTGCACTGTTGGACCCCTCAAATCAAACCCAGACTCAAGTATTTGGCTCTAAATCCCAATAGCCCCTTCCTACAGCTCCATCTTCATCGGGCTCTCTGCCCCCCTTTTTTGTTGTTGTTGTTCTGTTCAATCCTCTAGATCAAAAGTTACTATAGATTAGTTTTTATTATCCAAAAATTTCAGTATTTGTAGGGGGGAAGGGTTAGAAGGTGATTACAAAGAGACAGGGGAAATAGGAGTGATGGATATGGTATCTTCATTATCTTGATTATGGTAATGGTTTCATGAGTTTAAATGTATGTCAAAATTTATCAAACTGTATACTTTAGATATGTGCAATTTATTGTATGTCAATTATCCCTCAGTAAAGCTGTACAAAATTACAAAAAAGAAAGTCAACCTCACCTTGGTTCCTAGTGATCTTGTTAAGGAGGGATCTTCTTTAAAAGTTAATTTGAGGTTATAAATTCAGGCATTCCTGCAGGATAACAGAAAACTGGGAACCAAGGCAGCTGAATCTGGTCCTGTATACAAGCTCCAAGAGGGCAGGCACTTTTTCTGCACTGTTCACATTGTATCCCCAGTGCCTGGCACATAGTAGACTTTTACAATATCTGATGACTGTTTTAACAGAGAAAGGAGGGAAACTGAAAATCAGGGCCAAGTTCCCGACTGAAGGCAAAGATAGTATGAACCCCATCATGGCCCACCAAGCTTTACCTACTGCCCTGCTACTCTCACGCATACACTCTTACATCTGAAGCCTGGGGCTCAAGGGGGAGGTTTAGCAGGAGTAGTTAAATCCCTCCCTACTAAAGTCCATTAAACAGACAGCCCAGGAGGAATAGGGAGAAACATTAGAGTTAGAATTACTCTGTGAAAGAAAGATTTATTTATAAAGTCAAGGAAAACTCCAGGGCTTGGGGTTGTTGGGGTCACAGTTTATGAGGTTGTAGAGAGGGAGATTGATGGGAAGAGCAGAGGCTGAAAAAGATTCCACTCCTATGCTAACATTAGTATCACCACTCCCACAAACCAGCCATCCTAGATCAACTTCCAGGAGCTGACTTTCATTACCAAAGCTGTTTCCTGACTCATACTTAGCCAAATGATCTCCCCCTCTGGACCCTTCTCTCTGCAGTTTCTTCATTTTTCCCACCGGACACCCCATATGTAATGAGAAATGGAACAGTCCTTCTATATTTGGTAACTGAGAGGAGGCAGAAAAGAAGTTCTGTTCTCCTCAATACAAGTCACTTGGACCTTTTTGATGCTTTTCATCTGGCAGCTGCTCTCCTTTTCCCCTTCTCCATTCAATCCCTCCTCTCTCCATTCTTAGCCTTCAAGCAGTGCTGCGCCCACCCATGCAGTCCCCAAACTGACCTGCACCTTGTCTAGGATTTGATCTACATATCTCATTTGCTCTTTTCCTACCCAAACCCTGAAGCCAGCCGAGCCCCTGCAGCCCACGTGTGGCCCCTGTTTTCATGGCAGCCCCTCCCCCACGTTCTTCTCTCAACTTAGCCAGTCGGGCATCTCCCATATAGAATTTTTCAAAGCTGAAGCCTGAGTGTAAAATGATTCGCAAATAAATTGTTTCCCCGCTGCCTCACATAGTACCTGTCCCCTTTTTCCCCTGCTTTCCTGCCTGTGCCCATTCCCACCTAAGGCTGGTGCTTCTGGAAGGTTTCTAAAGGGTTGATCCGTAAAGAGAAGCAATTTAGTATCTTTTTTGCCAAACCGCTGCTGTCTGACCCAACATAACCCAGCAGAAGGCGGGCTGAGAGAAGGAATGGGGAGGGATCAGTGTGCCCGCGGCAAACTGCAATTACAGGTTTTGGAAGAACTCACTGCCTCACTTTCACCTAGCAGTGTGGCTGGTGGAGGAGCGACACATGACCCAATATTTTAGATTGTACATCTTGAAGAAAATCCAGGTCTCTCAATTTCTCCTTATCCTTAAAAAAGCTCATGGACCCAGGAGGCCCAGGATAGAAAAAAAAGATTGGAGTTGTGTCTGTAAGAGAAAGATATGCGAAAGAGTGTCAATTCACATTTTCACTGAGGGCTGTGTTTTTCAAACTGAGTCTTCTCTAGTGGATGGATTTTGAGCAACAATTTTTTTTTTTTTTTTTTTTTGTAGAATAGAAATAGGGTAATTATTCAGATATGTGTATATAGGATGTAAAATGTATTTTTTACTATGGATCATAATCAGCGTTGGAAAACTGCTGACTTACGGGACCATTTGTGGTTAAAAAAAAAGAAGAAAAAGGTTCCTTCTCGCCCCTCCTCTCAAGACAAAACAAAACAAAACAATGACACCCAGAACCACCCTGCCTCCTGCTTTATTTTCCAAATATCTTCCATCCCCATCTCCTCTGGTCCCATCCATGCTGATTCCAGAGTCCAGGTTCTCAGGTCCGGGCTCCTTAATGTCAGGTGAAGCCTTGCCCACACCATAGCTAGTGGCAGTGTACCACCCACCGCAGCCTGATAGAGCCTCTGGCAACCAGGGATGCTCTTGTTGCCTGAAAGAAGAAATTCAAGGATGAAATGGACATACCTTCATATCCTCTGTCTTCTCCCACCCATGCCAAGATGCTAAAGGGGACCTCATCTGTTTGGGCTGGAGAAGACAGCCATCTGCATAGCGGTGGAAAGAAGAATGGAGGATGACTGATCTTTGAATGAACGGTGCAGAAGTGGTATTCTGGAATTTGTAGAGTCCCACCCTAGAAACAAAACCAAACCCATTGCTGTCAAGTTGATTCTGACTCATAATGATCCTATAGGTCAGAGTAGAACTGCCCTATAGGGATTCCAAGGAGCAGTTGGTGGATTCCAACTATTGACCTTTTGGTTAGCAGCTGAGCTCTTAATCACTGAACCACCAGGGCTCCGGGAGTCCCACCCTGTTATCTCACTGTCATTTATCTTTCACTGGCATCTCCCTACTCCAGGCCTTAGGAGAGTTACCCAACCCCTCTTTTTAGGTAAATGAGCCCTCTTCAGTCTACCTGCTCACTGATTCCTGACTCCACTCAGTCATTCCCCATATTGTGTCTTCTCCATTGACTTCACCTCAAATGCTCTATGCCTCACAGTACTCCCCAGTATGTCAGCCACCCACAGGGGTAAAAGGAGACTCCAATTCCCTTCCTAAGCCTTCTTTCCCAAGTCTTTTCTCCCAAGCTCCTTCCCTCATCACCCTCAACTCACAACAGAGAACTCCCGTATCCCGCAGGGCCCAGGCTGCCTTACTCGTCCTGCATGCTGAGAATTCGAAGTAGGATATTATACACATCCTGTTCCATGTAGCCCTGTGGGTGGCAGGAAAGAAATAAAAGAAGATGAAGAACAGAAAAAGGGGGTTCAGGCAAGGGAGAGGTTCTGTGGTATAAACTTGCTGTCGTCA
Organism: Dugong dugon; assembly: GCA_030035585.1. Taxonomy (NCBI): domain Eukaryota; kingdom Metazoa; phylum Chordata; class Mammalia; order Sirenia; family Dugongidae; genus Dugong; species Dugong dugon. The sequence goes on from CM057462.1 coordinate 164,396,576, forward strand.
AGTCAATTCTGACTCATACTGACCCTATAGGACAGGGTAGAACTGTCCCATAGGGTTTCCAAGGCTGTGATCTTTACGGAAGCAGACTGTCACATCTTTCTCCCACAGAGCGGCTGGTGGGTTTGAACTGCCAACCTTTTGATTAGCAGCCAAGCACCTTAACCACTGCACCATCAAGACTCCTTTGTGGTATAAGGAAATGCTATTTACTATGTGCCGTCAGTTACAGTATTTAACTTTTCCATGGCTGTTTCCTTATCTTTACAAGGAACAGAATGATGTCTTTTTTTTTCAGATTTCCTCTGAGGGTTACAACTATAATATAAAGCCTGGTACACAACAGGTGTTTGAGTCTTTGTAATTATTATTATTCCTAATAAAGGATCAGGTCATCACCTCTCCTTCCTTGGTGAGGGATAAGTTAGCTCAGGAAAAAAATGAGGAAGGGTTAAGGAGAAAGTAGAAGGCCTCACAATGGATCAGGAAATTGAAAATGAGGGGCAAACACCTCTCCCCCAACACATTCACGCACAACCTCTCTTGAGATCCAGATACCTGGCACTGGGCATCTGAAGTCCAACTCTCTAAGAAATGACAAGTATGTCCAGATCAGAGAGGGGATCCCAAATGTAATAGCCCCAGGCCAGCGCTCTGTCTTTGCCTCCCCAAAGCTCCACCATGCTCACCCGAGCAGCATTCAGCAGATAATTCCTGTAGGTGGAAACGATCTCTTCATGGTTCTTCTGGGAATCCTAGAAGTAAGCATAAATGGGAGGTCATGTGCTTACCTTCCCCACACTCACCCAAATCCCACAAGCATGAGGAACACTAAGGTAAGGAACAATAAGATGAGCCCAGGTGGGCTCCCTTGGTCCATCACTGGAGCAGCCTGGCCCACTGCCTGGCTAGCCCTCTGTAATTTGCAGAATCTCTCCCACATACGCATCATCACCACTGTCCACCTTTTTCTCTAGCAGCATCCATTTCCCTGAGGGCCAAAACATACCTGCAGCTGTAGGGCAAGGCGAGCATTTTCTCCCCTAACTGCGAGGACCTCCTCTGAAAGTTGCTCCAGCTTCTTCAACAATTCCTTGATCTGAGGCCAAAAGGAAAGAAGAGCAACAACAAGACCCAAGTAATTTCCCATTCCCAAGTGCCATCTATACCCAGGGTCACAGTCAGCTTCCTTTGATACTTGTATATGCATTATTATTTTATTACTCAAAACAACTCTCTGAGGCAAGTATCATTATGCACATTTTGTAGATAAGGAGCCTGAGTTAAGTAATATGTCAAAATCATACATCTAATAAGTGATGAAATCATGATTTGAACCAAGATCTCTTTGACTCCAGGGTCTACGTTCTTAACTTTGGACTGGATCCTGACCTCCTGAGGGAAATGGAGATGAGCCTGTGTGGTTTGTGAGACTGAGGCACAAATGCAGTTAATGGTAACGAGCAGCAATAGCAATAGTGGTAGCAGAAATGATAGCAATAGCCAACTGTTTATTAAGTACCTACCATGTGCCAAACACATTTCTGAGTATTTTAAATGTAATATCTTAATTTAATCCTCACACCAAAAACCAAATCTGTTGCCATCGAGTTGATTCCGACACATAGCGACCCTACTGGACAGAGCAGAACTGCCCTATAGGGTTTCCCAGGCTGTAATGTTTATGGAAGCAGACTGCCACATCTTTCTCTCAAGGAGCAGCTGATGAGTTCCAACCCTCCAACTTTTCAGTTAGCCGCCAAGTGATTAACCACTGTGCGACCAGGTCTCCTAATCCTCACAACAACCCTGTGGTTATCCTCATTTTAAAGATGAGAAAACTGAGACTTAGAGGTGTTAAGTAACCTGCACAAGAATAAACAATCAGTAACTCATTTTGAAACTGGAAATCAACTTCAGACAATCTCAGTCCAGAGACCACATCCTTTTTTTTTTTTAATTTTTTTTTTAATTGTAGTTTAGGTAAAGGTTGACAGAACAAATATTTTCTCATTAAACAGTCAGTACACATATTGCTTTATGACATTGGTTAACAACCCCACGACATGTCAGCACGCTCCCTTCTCGGCCTTGGAGGACCTTTTTTTTTTTTTTTTTTTTTTTTGGTGAAAATATACATAGCCAAAGATACACCATTTCAAAAATTTCTACATGTACAATTCAGTGACGTCGATTATGTTCTTCCAGTTGTGCTGCTGTTCTCACTTTAGATGAAAGTTTACAGAACAAAATAGTTTCTCATTAAACAGTACACATATTGCCCTATGACAATGGCTAAGAACCCCATGACATGTCAACACTGTCCTTCCTCAACCTAGGGTTCACCAGCTTTCTTGTCCCCTTCTGCCTTCTAGTCCTTGTCCCTGACTGCTGTGCCTCATTAGTCCCGTTTTGTTTTATGGGGCTGTCCAATCCCCAGCTGAACGGTAAACCTTGGGAGGGACCACCACTGAGCTGAAATGGTGTCTGGGGGCCATACTCTCGGGGTTTTTCCAGTCTCCTCTAGGCCAGTATATCTGGTCTTTTTTTTGTGAGTTAGAATTTTGTTCTACATCCTTCTCCAGCTCTGTCCAGAACCCTCTGTTGTGATCCCGGTCAGAGCAGTCAGTGGTGGTAGCCGGGCATCATCTAGCTGTACTGGACTAATTCTGGTGGAGGCCTTGGTACCTGTGGTCCATTGGTCCTTTCCACTGATCTTTTCCTTGTATCCTGTTCTCTTCATTCTCCCTTGCTCCCGAAGGGATGAGACCAGTGGAGTATCTTAGATGGCTTCTCACAGGCTTTAAGACCCCAGACACTACTCACCAAGGTAGAATGTAGAACATTGTCTTTATAAACTGTATTATGCCAGTTGAGCTAGATGTTCCCCAAGACCATGATCCCCACAGCCCTCTACCCAGCAATTCAGTCCCTTGGGGAATTTGGATGTGTCTGGAGCTGCCATGACTTTTCCTTGTAAAAGTTGTGCTGGTTTCCCCAGTATTGTGTACTGTCTTAACCTTCACCAAAGTTACCACTTATCTATTGTCTGTTTAGTATTTTCCCCTACCCCCTCCATCCCTCGTAACCAACAAAGGTTGTTACTTTTTGTGTGTAAACTTTTTCATCAGTTTTTACGACAGAGGTCTCATACAATATTTGTCCTTTTGTGATTGACTTATTTCACTCAGCATAATGTCCTCCAGTTTCATCCATGTTATGAAATGCTTCACAGATTCATCATTGTTCTTTATTGTTGCATAATACTCCATTGTGTGTATGTACCATAGTTTGTTTATCCGTTCATCTGTTGATGGGCATCTAGGTTGTTTCCATCTTTTTGCTATTGTGAACAATGATGCCATGAACATGGGTGTGGATATGTCTATTCGTGTGACGGCTCTTACTTCTCTAGGATATATTCCTAGGAGTGGGATTGCTGGATCATATGGTATTTCTATTTCTAGTTTTCTAAGGAAGCACCATATCATTTTCCAAAATGGTTGTATCATGATGCATTCCCACCAGCACTGCATAACAGTTCCGATCTCCCCGCAGCCTCTCCAATATTTGTTATTTCCAGTGTTTTTGATTCGTGCCAGTAATGCTGGGGTGAGATGGCATCTCACTGTGGTTTTAATTTGCATTTCTCTAATGGCTAGTGATTGCAAGAATTTCCTCATGTGTCTGTTGGCTGCTTAAATGCCTTCTTTGGTAAAGTGTTTGTTCATTTCCTTTGCCCATTTTTTAATAGGATTATTTGTCTTTTTGTTGTATTGGTATTGGATTTTCTTGTAGACTATGGAGATTAGACCTTTGTCTGACTTATAATGTCCAAAAGTTTTTCCCCAGTCTGTAGATTCTCTTTTTACTCTTTTGGTGAAGTCTTTTGAAGAGCATAGGTGTTTGATTTTTAGAAGATCCCAGTTATCTAGCTTATCTTCTGGACTTTGTGTGTTGTTGGTTATGGTTTGTATCCTGTTAATGCCGTGTATTAGGGCCTATAGCATTGGTCCTATTTTTTCTTCTACAAACTTTATAGTTTTTGGCTGTATATTTAGGTCTTTGATCAGTTTTGAATTAGTTTTTTTGTATGGTGTGAGATATGGGTCCTGTTTCATTTTTTTGCAGATGGACATCCAGTTTTGCCAGCACCATTTGTTAAAAAGACTGTCTTTTCCCCATTTGATGGACTTTGGGCCCTTGTCAAAGATCAGGTGACCGTAGGTGGATGGATTTACATCTGGGTTCTCAATTCTGCTCCATTGGTCAGTGTATCTGGTGTTGTACCAGTACCAGGCTGTTCTGACTACTGTAGCTATATAGTAGGTTCTGAGGTCAGGTAGTGTGAGTCCTCCTACTTTACTCTTCTTCAATATGCTTTACTTATTCGGGGCTTCTTCCTTTTCCATATAAAGTTAATGATTAGTTTTTCCATCTTCTTGAAGAATGTTGTTGGTATGTGGATTGGGATTGCATTGTATTTGTAAATTGCTTTGGGTAGAATTGTCATTTTCACAACGTTGAGTCTACCTATCCATGAGCACAGTATGTTTTTCCATTTATGTAGATCCCTTTGGGTTCCTTGCAGTAGTGTTTTGTAGTTTTCTTTGTACAGGTCTTTTACATCCCTGGTTAGATTTATCCCTAAGTATTTTATTTTTTTTTTAGGGGCAATTATAAATGGTATTGTTTTCCTGATTTCCTTTTCATCGTTCTCTTTATTGGTGTATAGGAATCTAATTGATTTTTGTATGTTTACCTTGTATCCTGCTACTCTGCTGAACCCTTCTATTAGTTGCAATGGATTTCTTGTGGAGTCTTTAGGGTTATCTATGTATAGTATCATATCATCCACAAACAGGGACAGTTTAACTTATTCATTACCAATTTTGATGCCCTTGATTTCTTTTTCTTGCCTTATTGCTCTAGCTAGAACTTCCAGCACAGTGTTAAATAGGAGTGGTGATAAAGGGCATCCTTGCAGAGGCCACATTCTTAACCACTACACTATATTTTCTTTGATCTCCTCCTTCAATACCTTTTAGCACAAAATTCCTCCTTTCTGTAATTAACCCATCCCCACACTGATTCCTATTCTATATAACATTCCTTTGTTTTTATTCACTCTATACCATGTAAAACTTATACTTCTTATATTTTTTTTATTTTTTCCCATACAAAACTGTATTCATACATTGTTATGTGGCTCTAATTTCATGCCCATAATGGAATAACACACTCCTCCTTTCCACCCCTGGTTCCCCAAGTCCGTTTAACCAGCTCCTAAACCTCTCTGCCTTCCCATCTCATCTCCAGACAGAAGTTGCCCATTTAGTCTCTTGTATCTACTTGAGCTAAGAGGCACACTCCTCACGAGTATCACTTTATCTCCAACAGTCCAGTCCAATCCCTGTCTTAAGAGTTACCCTCAGAAACTGTTTTAGTTCTGGACTGATAGAGAATCCAGGGGCCATGCTTTCTGGGGTTCCACCAGTCTCAGTCAGACCATTAAGTCTGGTGTTCTTACTAGAATTTGAGTTCTGCACCCCACCTTTCTCCTTCTCCATCAGGGACTCTGTTGTGTTCCCTGTCAAGGCAGTCATTGGTGGTAGCTGGGCACCATCTAGCTCTTCTGGTCTCAGGCTGATGAAGTCTCTGGTTTATGTGGCCTTTTCTGTCTTTTGGGCTAATGATTCCTTTGTATCTTTGGGCTTCTTCATTTTCCTTTATTCCAGGTGGTTGGGACCAATTGATGCATCTTAGATGGCCTCTTGCAAGCTTTGAAGACCCCAGACGCCACTCACCAAAGTAGGATGCAGAATATTTTCTTAATAAGCTTTGTTATGCCAATTGACCTAGATGTCCCCTGAAAGCATGTCCCCAGACCCCTACCCCTGCTATTCTGTCCCTCAAAGTGTTTGACTGTATTCAGGAAACTTCTTCGCTTTGGTTTAGTCCAGTTGTGCTGTCTTCCCCTGTAGTGTGTGCTGTCCTTCCCTTCACCTAAGATAATTCTTATCTACTATCTATTTAGTAAATAACGTTCACCCTCCCTGCCCACCCTGGTAATCATCAAAGAATGTTTTCTTCTGTGTTTAAACCTTTTCTTGAGTTCTTATAATAGTGGTCTTATACAATATTTGTCCTTCTGTGACTGACTAAATTCACTCAGCATAATGACTTCCAGCTTCCTCCATGTTATGTTTCACAGATTCATCGTGGTTCTTTATCGTTGCGTAGTATTCCATTGTGTGGATATACCATAATTTGTTTATCCATTCATCCGTTGATAGGCACCTAGGTTGTTTCCATCTTTTTGCTATTGTGAACAGTGCTGCAGTGAACATGGGTGTGCATATATCTATTCGTGTGACGGCTCTTATTTCTCTAGGATATATTCCAAGGAGTGAGATAGCTGGATCATACGGTACTTCTATTTCTAGCTTTTTAAGGAAGTGCCAATGGATTTCCAAAGTGATTGTAGCATTTTACATTCCCACCAACAGTGCATAAGTATTCCAGTCTCTCCACAACCTCTCCAGCATTTATTGTTTTGTGTTTTTTGGATTAATGCTAGCCTTGTTCGGGTGAGATGATATCTCATTGTAGTTTTGATCTGCATTTCTCTAATGGCTAATGATCGTGAGCATTTCTTCATGTGTCTTTCAGCTACCTGAATATCTTCTTTGGCAAACTGCCTGTTCATATCCTTTACCCATTTTTTAATTGGGTTATTTGTCTTTTTGTTGTTGAGGTTTTGCAATATCTTGTAGATTTTAGAGATTACATGCTGACTGGATTTGTCGTACCCAAAATTTTTTTCCCAGTCTGTAGGTTGTCTGTTGACTCTTTTGGTGAAGTCTTTTGATGAGCATAAGTGTTTGATTTTTAGGAGCTCCCAGTTATCTAGTCTTTTTTCTGGTGCTTGTGCATTGTTACTTATGGTTCGTATTGTGTTTATGCCATGTATTAGGGGTTCTAGCGTTGTCCCTAATTTTTATTCCATGATCTTTATCGTTTTTGATTTTATATTTAAGTCTTTGATCCATTTTGAGTTAGTTTTTGTGCATGGGGTGACGTATGGGTCTTGTTTCAGTTTTTTTGCAGATGGATATCCAGTTATGCCAGCACTATTTCTTAAAGAGACTATCTTTTTCCCAGTTAACGGACTTTGGTCCTTTGTCAAATATCACCTGCTCTTAGGTGGATGAATTTATGTCTGGATTCTCAATTCTGTTCCATTGGTCCATGTTTCTGTTATTGTACCAGTACCAGGCTGTTTTGACTACCATGGCCATATAAAAAGTTCTAAAATCAGGTAATGTGAGGCCTCCCACTTTGTTCTTCTTGAGTAATGCTTTACTTATTCGAGGCATCTTCCCTTTCCATATGAAGTTGGTATTAGTTTCTCCATCTCTTTAAAAAATGACAGTGGAATTTGGATCGGGATTGCATTGTATCTGTAGATCGCTTTGAGTAGAATTGACATTTTCACTATGTTGAGTCTACCTATCCAAGAGCAAGGTATGTTTTTCCACTTATGTAGGTCTCTTTTGGTTTCTTGCAGTAGTGTCTTGTAGTTTTCATCGTATGGATCTTTTACATCTCTGGTTAGATTTATTCCTAAGTATTTTATCTTCTTGGGGGCTATTGTAAATGGTATTGATTTGGTGATCTCCTCTCTGATGTTCTCTTTTGTTGTAAAGGAATCCAACTGATTTTTGTATGTTTATCTTGTATCCTCATACTTTCCTGAAATCTTCTGTTAGTTCCAGTAGTTTTCTTGTGGATTCTTTGGGGTTTTCTGTGTATAAGATCATATCATCTTCAAATAGAGATACTCTGACTTCTTCCCTACCACTTTGGATGCTCTTTATTTCTTTTTCTAGCCTAATTGCTCTGGCTAGTACCTCCAGCACAATGTTGAATAAGAGTGTTGATAAAGGGCATCCTTGTCCGGTTCCCATTCTCAAGGGGGAATGCTTTCAAAGTCTCTCCATTTAGGATGATGCTGGCTGTTGGCTTTGTATAGATGCCCTTAATTATACTGAGGAATTTCCCTTCTATTCCTATTTTGTTGAGAGTTTTTATCATGAATGAGTGTTGGACTTTTTCAAATGCCTGTTTCTGCATCAACTGATAAAATCATGTGGTTCTTGTCTTTTGTTTTATTTATGTGATGGATTACAATATTGTTTTTCTAATGTTGAACCATCCCTGCATACCTGGTATAAATCCCACTTGATCATGGTGAATTATTTTTTTGATATGTTGCTGAATTCTATTGGTTAGAATTTTGTTGAGAATATTTGCGTCAATGTTCATGAGGGATATTGGTCTGTAATTTTGTTTTTTGTTTTTTTTGTGGTGTCTTTACCTGGTTTTTGTATCAGGGTTATGCTGGCTTCATAGAATGAGTTAGGGACTATTCCATCCTTTTCTATGCTCTGAAATAACTTTAATAGTAGTGCTGTTAACTCTTCTCTGAAAGTTTGGTAGAATTCTCCAGTGAAGCCATCCGGGCCACCACGGCTTTTTTTTGTTGGGAGTTTTTTAATGACCTTTTCAATCTCTTCTTTTGTTATGGGTTTATTTAGTTGTTCTACCTCTGTGTTAGTTTAGGTAGGTAGTGAGTTTCTAGAAATTTGTCCATTTCCTCTAGGTTTTCAAATTTGTTAGAGTACAATTTTTCATGCTATTCTGTTATGATTCTTTTAATTCCAGTTGGGTCTGTTGTGATATCACCTATCTCATTTCTCATACAAGTTATCTGCTTCCTCTCCTGTTTTTCTTTTGTCAGTTTGGCCAGTGGTTTATCAATTTGGTTGATCTTTTCAAAGAGCCAGATTTTTGTCTTGTTAACTCTTTCAATTGTTTTTCTATTCTCTATTTCATTTAATTCTGCTCTAATTCTTATTATTTCCTTTCTTCTGGTGCCTGAGGGCTTCTTTGGCTGCACTCTTTCTGCTTGTTCCAGTTGTAGGATTAATGTTTTGATTATGGCCCTTTCTTCTTTTTGGATGTATGCATTTATTGCTATAAACTGACCTCTGAGCACTGCTTTTGCTGTGTCCCAAAGGTTCTGGTAGGATGTATTCTCATACTTGTTTGATTCTATGAATTTCTTTATTCCATCCTTCATTTCTTCTATAACCCAGTAGTTTTTGAGCAAGGTGTTGTTCAGTTTCCATGTGTTTGATTTTTTTCCCTTGCTTTTTCTGTTGTTGATTTCTACTTTTATGGCTTTATGGTCAGAAAAGATGCTTTGTAATATTTTGATGCTTTGGATTTTGTTAAAGCTTCCTTTATGGTCTAATATGTGATCTGTTCTGGAGAATGTTCCATGTGCGTTGGAAAATAACGTATACTTGGCTGCTGTTGGGTGGAGTGTTCGGTATATGTCTATGAGATCAAGTTGGTTGATTGTAGCATTTAGCTCTTCTGTGTCTTTGTTGAGCTTCTTTGTGGATGTTCTGTCCTTCACGGAAAGTGGTGTGTTGAAGTCTCCTACTACTGTTGTGGAGCTGTCTATCTCTCTTTTCAGTGCTGTTAGTGTTTGTTTTATGTATTTTGGAGCCCTGTCGGGTGAGTAAATATTTATTACAGTTATGTCCTCCTGATGTATTGACCCTTTAATCATTATATAGTGTCCTTCCTTATCCTTTGTGGTGGGTATTACTTTAAAGTCTATTTTGTCAGAGATTAATATTGCCACTCCTGCTCTTTTTTGAGTGTTGTTTGCTTGATATATTTTTTTCCATCCTTTGAGTTTTAGTTTGTTTGTGTCTTTAAGTCTGAGGTGTGTCTCTTGTAGACAGCATATAGATGGATTGTGTTTTTTTATCCAATCTGCCACTCTCTGTCTCTTTATTGGTGCATTTAGTCCATTTACATTGAGCATAATATTGATAGGTATGAGTTTAGTGCTATCATTTGGATGTCTTTTTCTTGTGTGTCGGTCACAGTTTCTTTTTCCAGTTAATAATCTGTGCTGAGTCATTTTTCTTTATGTATTTTCATCTTTTTCATTGTTGTTGGTTTTGTTTGCTGAGTCTTTATATTTTTCTAGTTTTTTATTTTGACCTGTAGGATTGTTAATTTCCTTTGTGGTTACATTAATATTTACCCCTATTTTTCTAAGTTTATACCAGTCTTTTATTTCTTTATATCGCCTTGACTTCCTCTCCTTATGAAAAATCTATGTCTACATTTTTTAAGTCCCTCTTTTTTGTTTTAATGTTGTCATCTTTTACATATTGACATCTGTTTCTGTATTTTCAGTGTCTTAGCTTTGATTTATTTTTGTGACTTCCCTATCTGGGTTGATATCTGGTTGCTCTGTCCTACGTTCTAATCTTGGGTTGTTATCTATATTACTGATTTTCCAACCGGAGGACTCCCTTTAGTATTTCTTGTAATTTTGGTTTGGTTTTTGCAAATTCCCTAAACTTCTGTTCATCTGGAAATGCCCTAATTTTGCCATCATATTTGAGAGACAGTTTCGCTGGATATATAATTCTTGGCTGGCAGTTTTTTTCCTTCAAGGCTTTATATATGTCATCCCATTGCCTTTTTGCCTGCATGGTTTCTGCTGAGTAGTCTGAGCTTACTCCTATTGACTCTCCTTTGTAGATGACTTTTCATTTATCCCTAGTCGCTCGTAGAATTCTCTCTTTGTCTTTGGTTTTGGCAAATTTGATTACAGTATGTCTTGGTGACTTTCTTTTGGAAGCTACCTTATGCGGGGTTCGACGAGCCTCTTGGATAGATATCTTGTCATCTTTCATGATATCAGGGATGTTTTCTGCCAAGAAATCTTCAATAATTCTCTCTGTATTTTCTGTCATCCCCACCCTGTTCTGGTACTCCAATCACTCATAGATTATTCCTCTTGATAGTGTCCCACATAATTCTTAGGGTTTCTTCATTTTTTTAAATCCTTTTATCTGATTTTTCCTCAAATAAGTTGGTGTCAAGTGCTTTATCTTCAATCTCATTAATTCTGTCTTCTGTTGCCTCAGTTCTGCTCCTATGACTTTCTATTGAGTTGTCTAATTCTGAAATTTTATTGTTAATCTTCTGGATTTCTGATTGCTGTCTCTCTATGGATTTTTGTAGCCTGTTAAATTTGTCATTATGATCTTCTCTAATCTTTTTCATTTCCTCTATTGCATGTCCTGCATTTTGATTAATTTCCTTCCTAATTTCTTGAAGAGTTCTGTGTAGTAATCTTTTGTATACTGCGTCCAGTAACTCCAAGAAATTTTCCTGCTCTGGAAAATTTCTAGATTCTTTATTTTGCAAGCTTGCTGAAGCCATCATAGATTGCCTCTTTATGTGATTTGATATTGACTGTTGTCTCTGAGACATCAATAAGTTATTATGTTTATTTATTTTATGTTCACTTACTGTGTCCTAGCTTCTTGTTTTGTTTTGATATGCCCAAATAGGCTGCTTGTATGAGCTAGTTTGATTATTGGCACCTTTGAAGCTCTAATGTCCTGTCGCCAGCTGGTTAAATCTGTTATTAGGTATGTGAGCTCAGGAGTCAGCCCACTCCTTTTGTATGGATTTAGCTTAGGTGCCCAAGTAGATAGCCACCAAGTGTGTGGTGTAGGCTCTCACTTGCAGTCCTAGACAGGTGTGGGGGATTGGTGTAGGCACAGGCATGTGGCTGCAGCAGGGGGACACAGTCTGAGCAAGGCAGGCAGCTGACAGCCACCCCTGAGTGTCCAGGAGGAAGGCGTGTCCCTGTTCCCTAGAGCACTTAGGTGGGTGGGTTTTGCAGCCAGACTATGAGCACCTAATGCTGTTGACTGTAAGGACTAGGGGGCACCTCTTATTCATGGGCCCCTATCACAGGTGGCTAGGTGCCATGGGTGGAGCCACCAGTCCTCAGGCCCCTGATGTGGGTAGGTGAAGACCCTGCTTAATGGGCACAGCAGTGTCAAATGTCAAGAACCTGCCACTTCACAGCTGAAATAGTTGAAGTTAGACTTCAGGTATATACCCAGTTGTACTGCAGTAATGAGGGCCTATGCTGTTAAGATGGGCCCACACAAGTCTATGCAGGGGTAAAGGCACTCAAAATCTGTGGATCCCTTATGCCTGTGCCTAGGCAAAGGAGCTGTGCCTACCCTGGGTTCCTGGCTTAGGGGAGCCAGCAATTTATTTTTTCCCCTGTTTGTTAATTTGTTCACTCTCCAAGGCAGGGAGGATGGCTCCTGGCGTGTGACCCATCCTACCTCTGGCCCAGGGGACTCGGCAATTGCTGAAGCCAGTCTGGTACCTAGTGCAGAGCTGGGAGCGGGGAGGTAAATAGGAGAGAGGTTATTCTCTAAGGGGGGTGTTTTTGATCCACATGGTAAGCCATACACAAGTACGTATTTTTCACTGATGAGGGCTGCTTCTCACTGGTTCTGCGCTGCCGAATAGACTCTAAGCAGCTGGGTCTCTCCTGGTGTGGAAAACATGCCTCTGGAGCACTGATGCTTGCCTCCTTTACTGCTCACCCCAGAGCTGATCAGGCCTGAAGGGTGAGACTCTTGCGGGGTCAGGTCTGGGAACTCCTCACTGCTTCCGAACTGTCTCCCTCTCCCTGCCACTCAGTCCAGTTCCTCAACTCCGCCTTTGATGTTCAGGGCTTCCAGATTGCCATATTTAATCAAATCACTTGTTTTTTCGGGTCTTTGTTGTAAAAGGGTCCACCAAAGCGTCTGACTACTCTGCCATCTTGGCCCCACCTCCTCTACTTATATTTTTTAATCATTCTAAATTTGATCATGCACAAACATTTTAATAAGCACTCTAATTCATTCATTTCACAGGTAGTTCTCGAACTACTAAATTCATTTTTAAGTGGATTATTTGGAATTCATAAACCATGTCTCATAGAAACACTGCTATAAATAGATTCACATTTACTTTTTAATGCAATCACTAAGGAACTCAGGTATCTATCACAGTAAATACTACTAACAGAAATATTTGCTAATGGAAATTTTTTGTTGATAGAACCCACTCTGATTGAAATGAGAGGGGAGGAGAGGACCATAGTAGCCCAGTCTACTCTTTGGACCCATCAGTCCCTGAGTCACCTGCTCAGAAACTCAGCAAAACCACAGCAACCCACCATATTATTAGATCTCCTCCCAGGACAATACATTACTGAAGTAAAAATGCTTATAAACCTGATGTTCCACTGGTGGTACCTCTGACCACACTGCTTCTGAGCCCCGAGTCCCAAAATGTAGTACCTAAGTCCCGTCTCTCTTCCTTACCTCACCTCCAATCTCAACACCAAACCCCTCAAACCCAGAAGAACATACTGTTGTCTCTGCAAATGATTGGCACTCAGTTTGGAGTATTAATCTAACCAACAGGTGGGTTCAGAGAGCAGACCCCCAAACACACAGAAACCTTCCCGCAGTACTTCCCCGGCTGCCTCGCCTGCTCACCTTGGCCTCTTTGTCCCGGCAAGCCCCGATGAGATGCTCCATCTTCTCCTTCAGCAGCTCGGCTGTCTTCTCAAACTTCTGAGAGCGCACGCGCATCTGGCTGACCTGACGCGCCTGGTCCGCGGCCCACGCAGCCAGATCCCCTCTCTTGCGGCGCTCCTCCACCACTGCCTCCCGGAGCTGAGTCATTTCCCAGCAGGCCATGTTATACTTTTCCAGCAGGGCCTTTAGCTCCTGGCCCAATGCCTGGGCCTGGGCCACTAGTGAGTCCCGAGTCTTCTCATGCTGCCGCAGGCTGGCAGCCTCCCGCGCCCTCAGCTCAGCCACTTCCTCGGTGGCCTGGTAGAGCAGCTGCTTCAGCTTCCTGATCTCCTGGCTCTTCCCGCTAATTGTGGCATGAACGGCCTGCAGTTCCTCCTCCAGCTTCTCCAGGTCTTGCTCCAGAGCGGCCACTTGGGGGGATGCTGGGACCTTTGAGGTCTCTGTTTCCCCACGTAGGACCGTGGTCTCTCGCAGCTGCTGGTTTTCCTCCTCCAGCTGAACCAGCACCTGCTGGGCCTGTTGGTGCCTATCCACCAGGGTGCTGATGCAGGCCTGCAGCTCCTCCAGGGGCTCCGCTGCTGTGCTCTGGGCACTCCCCTTGCCCACTAGCTCTGAGGGCAGGCAGTCCCACAGCCCTCGAAGGCCACTGCTCTGGGAGACCAGCCACTTCCACAGCTTCTCTGTGGCCTCCTTCTCCATGGCCAGTTCATCCATCAGCAGCCCCACACTCTGCTGCAACTGTAGTAGCTGGACTTGTGCCTCTGGCTTGGGCACAAACTCCCACTGTACCCGCTGGCTCAGGGACTGCAGCTCGCCCTGCAACTGCTGCCGCTCTTGCCCCAGCTTCCCTAGTTCCTTCAGCAAGTTACTGTTGCTTAGTTGCACTGCTGACACCTCCTTCTCCAGCTGTCCCTTTGGCAGGCCTCCTTCTGGGGCCTGCTCCCCTCCAGGGACTCCTAGAGGCTCTCTCCAGCCCCCAGGGGCTTTTTTCTCCTTCCCTTTATCCTCTTTGGTGATGGTCCCTGGGGTTGCCTTTGGGACCCCATCTCTGGGCTCCTTGGCAGGAGCCTCAGGCTTCACCTGTAGTCCTGCCTTTGCTCTATCCAGCCTCACCAGCACCTGCTCCAACCTGGCCTCCATCTTCTCCCAGGCAGCTGCTGCAGCTGCAGCCTGGGAAGTCCCCAGGGCTCCCTCCAGGACTGATCTGGACAAAGCCCCCTGGGCAGCATCCTTTTCTTGCCACACCGCAGCTAGCTCCTCCCTTAGTTGTAGCAGGAGCTGGTTCATGGCTGCTGGGCCCACTAGTTCGGACACTGCGCCTACCGGTTCAGCCCCTGGGGTCTGGGGCCTCTCCTTGTGGCCAGCACGCAGTTGGTCAGTCTGATTGGGATCAAGGGCCTGTCCCCCACTGTTGGTTACTTGCTGTCCTGTGGCCTTCCCAATGGTCTCAGACCTTGGGCTCTGTGGTGGCCTCTGTTCTTCTGGTTGAGACCTTCCATGGGCTTCATACTGGATATCTCCTGGGTCTGAATCCTGGGTCTTCTTGGGAGTTAATTTTGGGTTTGCTGTGGCTACCTGCTGTTGCTTCTTTAGCTCTTGTATGCAGTCAGCCAGCAGGTCTAGGGGACATCCCTGCTCCATGCCATCCCCCCTAGCCCAGAGACTAGAGCTTTGCCCTCCTGGGGTTCCAGGTTCTTGAGATAGGAAGAGCCCTAGCTCCTGCACCTGCTCTCGAATCTGGTTCTCCAGGCCCTGGTAGGCTGCAGCTTGAGCCTTACACTCTTCTGTCTTTTGTACCAGCTCCTGCTCCAACTGAGAAACTTTCCTCTGCTCTTCTTCATACTTCCACCTCCACTCGTCTGAACACGGATCTTCATCCTTCTCTTCTTGCTGCTCCTCCTCGGGCTCTGCTCTCCATGGGCTGTTAGGTGGAGAGCCCACCTGGGGCTCAGATGGAGAGGCCTGTATAGAGAACAGAACAGTGAGATGAAGCCATGCAGCTAACCTAGCCCAGGAGGGCCTTTCTTCTCTTCAACTGTTTTGCTGCCCAAGGTCTACTGCCTGGGAGATGTCCGAGTGGGATAGCCTGTGGTGGGTCAGAAGCAAAAGGGGGAAGCACTTAGGTTCTTACCCGGGATGCAAGATCTGGTTGTTGAACTAGCCCCTGACCTATAAGAAAAGATATGGGAAAATGAGATAGGTCCTGTGTTATGTGCTTCTCATCTACACTCTGTCTTCAGAATTTCTCAGTATAATACTCTCACCACACATGACTTCCTGGTGCCAGGAGCTACCCATGTTCAATGGTCCCCTAACTGTCTGGAAACCTTGGTTTCCTATCCCAGAGATAGGCCTGCTCATTCTTTTTTTTTTTTAATTCATTTATTTATTGGGCACCTATTATGTGCCACTGGGACCTCAATGTGAGAAAAACAGAAATGGCCTATGATCTAAGGGGTTTCCAGCCTATTTAAGGAGAGAGATTGACCAGTAGATTGCACAAATAGATATAAAATTACAACTAATAAATGCCAACAATAGTACCATCCAGAGTTACCCTCAGTGAGAGATAAGGTTGCATTAAGGATTTCTGTGACCATGCCTTTGGGAACTTGGGGTCATCTCATAACAGCAGCAATACATAAGTAAACTCTCAACTAAGGTGACAATTATTTGTCATCTGGAATATTTCCATGGGAATGAATGGGATTCTAAGAAACTTCCTTGAGTCTAAGGAGGAGAAACTTGAAGTTACAAAAGGGAATCAACTTTACCTCCCCACTGCCGCCGGTTCATGGCCTGCTGTAGCAGCCTCCACAGTGCCTTGTCTTGCGTGCGCAGAGCATAATGCAAGGCATCATGTCCTGTACTGTCCACTGCCCCCACATCTGCTCCGTGGCTCAGGAGCAGCTCAGCCGCTTCGGCACTGCCTTTCTCACAGGCCAGGATCAGAGCCGATCTGTAAATTAGGACAAATCTGAGCTTTCCCTGTGGAATCCAGGAGTTCTTGATCCAAAAATCCCATTCAAAGGGTCAGCTCTTACTTAGTGGGATCAGGAGGACAACAGACAATCACCAGCCAATGACAAGGCATTAGATGAGAACAGAACTTTCAAAAAATGTTCCTTGGAGCCACAGCAGTCAGGAAACATGGGGCTAACTGGAAGGGTTCCACTTTTATCTGCTTTATGTATTGAAGCTCTGCATACATTTTTTATTGGAAAAAAATGGATTCCATTGCTTAGAAGATAGTTTGAAAACCAGTAAATTAAGCCAATGGGTCCAGAGATACCAATTTTATCTTGGGTTATCTATGCTAGGAGGATGGTGATGGCAATAACAGCTAAAAAGTTTCCTCAACTCCCAAGAGGAAAACAACAAAGCAGCAAGCAGATCTCTTCTTTTTTTTTTTTTTTTTTTTTATTGTACGTTAGATGAAGGTTCATAGAACAAATAGTTTCTCATTAAACAGTTAGTACACATACTGTTTTATGACATTGGTTAACAACCCCATGACACTCTCCCTTCTCGACCTTGGGTTCCCTATTACCAGCGCAGGCAGAGCTCTTCTGAATAACCACTAGGAAGGAAAGAGGCTCCCAAGAACACAGAGATTAACCCACCTTCTTCCCTAGTACACATATATACTTTGCCCAATGCTCTGTCTAAATTGATCAAGGTTTTGAAATTGGAGTGGGAAGATGGGGAGGGCTCACTTGTCATCCTTGTCTGTGACATTAACTCGGGCACCTCTCTGCAACAGTTGGGAGCAGATAGCTGCATGACCACCCAGCGATGCGATCATCAGGGGTGTCCGACCATCCTGCACAGATTGTGGGAAGGGGGTTTATGAGAAACCAGGGAGAGCCAGGGCTTGACACAGTCCTACCAACTCCCCGGTCCCCACACCTCTCCAGAAAAATGAGCAGGTTGTAGGGCTAAATAGTCCTTTTTGGAGGGTTAGAAGCTTTCCAGAAGACAAGACCTAGCAGCCCCTCTGTGAAGAAGAGGAGGAAAGGTCGGGAGAAGGAAGAAGAAGGTGGTGCTGTCTAGAACTTGGTTATAGAATTTGGCCAGTCAAGTCCAGATAGAGCAGCAGTGTCCCTGTGCAGAGCACTACCCAGCTGCCTAGCTGACACTCACATTATCCAGAATGTCCAGGAAGGCTTCATGGTCACACAGCAGGAAAACACTTGAGGCACAGCCAGAGGAGGCTGGGAAGGGTTGAGAGATGATTGGGTTTAGGTGGAAGCAGGAAGGACACCTGCTCAGACCATGAACCAACATCCTGTCCAACCATTTTAGCAGTCACCTCTGGCCTGCCCTTCCCACCAAATGTCATCATCTCTTTCCCACCCTACAGCCTCTGCAGCCCTGTTCCAGCCAGACCCCTGGTACACACCTGCCCAGTGCAATGGACTACGGTTTTCTGCATCCACAGCATCTTCATTGGCACCATGCTGCACAGTCACAAAGGGAAGCAGCATGGAGCTTGGCATTAACATCCCCATCCCACAGCCCCCTGTTGAGTCATCAACTTCCATGTAATATGGGGAGGGGTAGGAGGACCATGACACTTGGGAAGGCCAACTATGAGACAAGCCTAGTCCATTCCTTGCAGATTATGGGCAGCGTTAAATTTTAGCCCCAGTTCCTAAACCTGGGGCTTAAGAAAAATCAGATTATAGGTAAATATGCTAGGGAAAATGACACCTGAGTCCATAGCTAGTACTTTAGTATCAAAACTGGAAAACTTGGAAAGGGCTGGGAAGAACAAAAGCAGGATAATCATTGGAGTAATCTGTGCCTTCTTACTTTTGAGGATTTAGTTATAAATTGTTCACGTCATTTCACGTATATATTTCTCCACTGTGCTACTAGATTATAAACTCTTCAAAAGCAGACTGTAGGGCTTTGGTTTAATTTGGACACCACTGCCCTCCTTCTAGAGTCCCTGGGTGGTGCAAACAGTTAAGGGCTTGATTACTAGCTGAAAGACTGGCAGTGCAAACCCACCCAGAGGCACCTTGGAAGACATGTCACAGCCTTGAAAACCGTATGGAGAAGTTCTCCTCTGCACACATGGGTTAATATGAGTCGGAATTGACTCATGGCAACTAACAATAACAACAGCCCTCCTTCCACCTGCCCATTATCACAGCAGTTGATCTTTGCAGTAGCTCTGCAACTGGTGGAGCTCATTATATGCATATTGACTGGCTAGCAGACAGTCCTGGCAACTCCGCTTTGTAGCCTGCCCTCAAGAGCAGTATTGAGAATGGTACCTGGCACACAGTAGGTATTAAATAAATGTTCATGAATAAATGACTACCGGCCCACTTACTGGGGATGAGAGAGGCACATTTGGCCAAATATTGCTTGTGACTACAAGACAAGGTTAGGAGACTCTGTGCCCACCTCTTCCCTTCAGAGGAGTAGTATCAAGGGGTTGCTCTTACCTGCAGCAGGACCTTGACACACTGTGGCTGGCAGGAGATGGTGGCCAAGTGCAGGGCGGTGCTTCCTGAAAAGAGAGGGAGGGTGGGTGGCCCCATACATGCTGATGACTCACAGGGAGGGAACGCAAGAGATGCACAGATAATCAGAGGGAGATTAGAGAAGCTCTCCACCACATGGGGCCAGAAATTCCTGTTCCCCAAGTGTCTGGTATCTATGTTAGAGGTGGGGGTGGGGTGTGCCCCACTTGCAGGGAGGGAAACCCCTAGAGGAATGGTGGCCAGGACTGAGGGGAGAAGCAGGGGACCATAGCTGGAACCTCCAGCAGGGCCCAACACTGCCCCCCACTGCTGCTGTAAAGGGAGAAGCAAGCAGGGTGGCCTAGTGCTCTGCCTCACTCACCGTCCTCGTTCTTGCTGTTGATGTCCACCCCATTTGCAAGCAGTATAGTCAGACACTCTGTCAGGCCTTTGGTGGCTGCCAGATGAAACCTGCCAGAATCAGGGCCGAGAGGCAGAAGGATGAAGGGTGCAGGGGATGAGGAGTGGGAGAATCTTAATCAGCTTTTCCTGCTCTGCTCTCCCATCCCAAGGCCAGTTCCAAAAACTGACTTCTGATAAAGTAAGAGGAAGCTGGAAGTGAAGACAGAAATAAGAGCTGCAGGTCTTAAGAAATCTTAGACTATAGCAGGAGTGCCCAGGGAACACATAATAATTATCTGCTGCTCTGATCACAGGACCCTCAAAGAGCTAGAAAGAGCCAGCTGGAGCAAAGCAGAAGGCTGGACATTTGAAGGCTGACTTGGGCAGAGACAAGGTGTCTTAGTTATCTAGTGCTGCCATAACAGAAATACCACAAGTGGATGGTTTTAATGAAGAAAAGTTTATTTCCTCACAGTCAAAGTAGGCTAAAAGTCCAAATTCGGGGTGTCAGCTCCAGGGGAAGTCTTTTTCCCTCTGTCGGCCTTCTTCTCTTTGGTGTTCTTCCAGACTAGGAGCTTCTCGGCGCAGGGACCCCGGTCCAAAGGACGTGCGCGCTCTGCTCCTGGCACTGCTTTCTTGATGGTATGAAGTCCCCCTGTCTCACTGCTCACTTCTGTCTTTTATATCTCAAGAGCTTGCCTCAGGACACAATCCAGACTTGTAGATCCGGTCTTGCCTTACTAACACAACTGCCACCCATCCTCCCTCATTAACTTCATAGAGGCAGGATTTACAACACATAGGGAAATCACACAATACTAGGAATCATGGCCCAGCCAAACTGATACACACATTTTTTGGGGGACATAATTCAAACCATGACACAAGGGATAGCATCACTCCTCTAGCCATGTGACTCTCATCACTACCACTTCATTCCTAATTGCCCAAGCATACACACCCTCCTACTTGTGCAATGAAGAAATACTAGACTTATTTAATGTATGTATTAGATTACTGTTTGTTTAGTGGGCTTTATGTCCATGCTGTGTCAGTGTTGTCCATCTGGGTTGTGAGGTAGATGAGGTCAGGGACAATATCTTCATCCTTCACTTTGTACAGCACTTGATACATAGCAAAGACTTATCTAAATGCTTGCTATTTAAGACAACAAAAGGGGCTCTGAAATAACAGGCATTCCCTGGTCCTACATCATACTGGAGTTTGGGGGTTCAAAGGGAACCACATACCAGGAGTAGTCTCAGGAGGACTGACTTACGGGGACAGGCCGTTCGAGTCTAGCTTGGTGGGTCGGGCTGACTTCCTGGAGGCCAGGGCAGCCACGCACCCCACGTCCCCCCGCTGCACTGCCTCCAGCAGCTTCTGATCACGGCGGTTCCATCTCTCCACCTGGTCCAGAACCACAAATTGTGTGAATATGGGGGATGAGGGTAGTGCAGAGAAAGAAAAGAGGGAGATGGTCAGGATGCCAAGCAAAGGAAAAGAGACATCCTGATGTCCTTTCAGTGTTCCACAAGTCACTCAGCATAGATCATTTAGTTTTTCTTAGGTGGATCAGTTAAATAGTTACCAATTCATAGGCCACCAAGAACTATTGCTAGTTATTTCCAGCCCTGGGCCAAAAAAGGTACCTGGATGACTGAATTAAAAGTCATTTATGAGTGCTGAATGCATAGTATTTCAAGTTTCTTTTTATCATCATTATGATTATCGGTGTTAGGTGCCCATCTTCAGAGTAATCCTAATCATGACTTCTTTCCCTTTTGCTTCCTAGGTCTCCTAGAGCAAATGGAACAAACCTGACTACTCTGGTTGGGCTCTCATTGCCTCTCACCCTCCCTATGCTGCTCTGCTTTTTGCCCTCAGTTATTGCAGCCTAGAAAACCCTATGGGGCAGTTCTACTCTACCACATGGGGTCACTGTGAGTCAAAATTGATTCAATGGCACCTAACAATAACAACAATTTGAGAAGTAAATCAAAGCTTCTAGTTTCAGGTCACAGCCAAGAGGCCATGTCTAGCTATACCATCTCCACCTGTTGGCTTTGGGCCCTGGAACTGGGAGGCGAAGCACAGAGTTTCTGTTTTTATATCTCCTATCTGTGCTCTTTAGCGAGTCTCCTTTCCCCTTTCATGGCAACAACAATCAGAAAGAAAAGATTGGACTCTAGCTACTCTTGAGGAGACAGCAGAGGCAACTCCTTTCTCTCCTCTCCCTTTCCCTCCCTCCTAGTTTCCCTGGCAGGGAACAGCTGTCCCAGAGGACAGCCACACCTGGGCTGTATTGTTCTGTCATTCCAGCTTAAGTTTTGTGGGTGATGGGGTAATTAGAATAATTGAAGTATCACAGGGCTTGAAAGAACTGTGTAAAAACAACCAGGGCTGAAAGCATAGGAAAGTCTGGTTTGGCCTAGAGAAGAGAAAAGAGAGGAAGAAGGGATGCAAAGCTCTGTGGTAGGGTGAAAGGGTCCTAGGTAAATATTGTGTCAGCTGGCCTGGGTTCAGAGCCTGGTTGAGCTACTTTCTCAGCTGTATGACCTAGAGTAAGCCACTAAACACCTCTGCCTATTTCCTCATCTATAAAATGTGAGTAATAATAACTACCTTATCATGTTGTATTAAATGAACTAATGTAATATAAAATCTCTGTAAACCGTAAAGAGCCATACAAATGTATGGCATCCATACAACAAAACAGGAAGTGGTGGGGGATTGGTGGCACACATTGCATCTTATGAGGTATCAATCATCTCAACAAGAAAGAGGCCATGGGAGGAGGTGGAGAAAAGTAGGGTCTATGGAAGCCCAATAACTCATTTTCAAATACTGTTTATATAACCAGGGCAAATTAGTCATCAACAACAGGAAAGATTTTAAATGCCCAAACCATAAAATTAC
Source organism: Dugong dugon (assembly GCA_030035585.1). Classification (NCBI taxonomy): domain Eukaryota; kingdom Metazoa; phylum Chordata; class Mammalia; order Sirenia; family Dugongidae; genus Dugong; species Dugong dugon. The sequence continues at coordinate 164,418,873 of CM057462.1, forward strand.
CCAGGCTAGATGGATTCTGAGGTCATACTCCTGTACAGCACTTGTAATTCCTCATAACCCTTTCAAGTGCTGTTTCAATTAGCCTCTCAACATCCTTAGAAAGTAGTTAGGGCTGATATTATTATACCTATTTGAAAGAAGTTGAAACACATTGAGGTTAGATAACTGTCCAGGGTCATACAAAATAGTGGTAAAATTGGGATTAGAACCCAGGCCATCTGATACCCAATCCTAGTTCTCACCTTTGGACTACACTACTACAGAGCTATGGAAGAAAGCTTGTTAATTTCTAGATAAACAGTCTGAGACTGCTTTCAGGGCAAATCCACCTACCCTCGGACGCTACTCCCCGCCTGGAGAATAGTCTGAAAACAGATTAATTCTCAAAGGACAAAATAAGCAAAACGACTCCTTCACAATCCAACAGACTCTGAGATGTAAGAACACATTATTCAATACCCTTAGGGACAAGTTCACTCCCAGAAAAGGCAGACAGCTAGAAGTACACTTCTGCCTCATGGCATAGCTGTCAACTGACCTCAACCTGAAGTTCTTTGTTTAAAATCCTGACTCTAACACTTTCTATCTCTGTGAATTTAGGCAAGCAACATCTTCTCTAAGGAGCCCTGGTGGTACAGTGGTTAAGCACCTGGATGCTAACAGAAAGGTTGGTGGTTCAAACTTAACAGCTACTCCACAGAAGAAAGAGGTGGCAGTCTGCTTCTGTAAAGATTACAGCCTTGGAAACCCTATGGGGCTGTTCTAGTCTGTCCTATAGGGTTGCTACGAGTCTGAATCGACTCGATGGCAGTGGATAACAACTTCTCTGAATCTGTTTCCAAATGATATAATACCACATAAAGCCCTTAGCAGTGTCTTCACATAGTAGGTGACAATAACTGTTACCTCCAATCTTCATCCTTCCTGGCATTACTGGACACATTTTGGATGTTCCCGAGCTCAGAATTCCCCAGACAGAGTGGAAGGAAGGGATCTTATTCATACCAGCCAATGAATAATCCACTCAATTTACTTTCTATAATCTCATTATACTAAAAAGAGTTTAGAATGGGTGGAAATGGCCAAACCTCTGCAGAGATGGGGAGAAGGACAGAGAGATGGTCCCAGATTGCAAAATTCAGCCCATGGTTTACCCAGCTCCTTGGAAAGGAGGCACTGGATTATCATCACAACCTCAAGGGAGCAATCAGCAAATTAATCAACCGACTCAAAAACAAGGGCAAGATTTGCATTTCTGTAGCCAAGATTAGGGGGCCATTGTAGAAGTAATTGCACCCTCTCCTTATTAGCATCCTATCAAGATGGACGAGTAGAGAAAGTGTAGTTACCAAACTGAACCCGTTGCGTAGATTCGATTCCTACTCATAGCGACACTAAGGGGCAGAGTAGAATTGCCCTATAGGGTTTCCAAGGCTGTAGTCTGTCTGGCAGTAGCCTGCCACCTCTTTCTCCTGCAGAGCAGCTGGTGGGTTCGAAATGCCTAGCTTTCAGTTAGCAGCCGAGCACTTTAACCAGTGCACCACCAGGGTCCTTCCATTATCTCTAGCTGTGTACCTATTAGCATCCTATCAAGATGCATGAGTAGAGAAAGAGTAGCTACCAGGTGAATGGAAACAGAAAGGCTGCCCTGAAGGAACCAGGACATCTCAGTTGTTTTTAAATGCAATAAATATTCCTCTAAACTGGTCCAGTGTCAACCATCTAAAGTGATTTTCTGGTCTATTTCCTACATAGCCAAAGTAAGGTAATATGTGCAACGCCCTCAAAGGCATCCTTTAACTGACTAAAACAAAATGAGATTATAGGAGCTGGTTTTTGTTTATTTTGTTGGTTGAACTTCCTGTATTCCAGATAACAGATGAATTTTAAATGATCACTGCTTTTTCAGTCGTTATCTCAGATTGAGGGTGCAGGGCTCTGGACGCAGGGGTGGGAGTAGGGATGGGGAGAGGTAATCTTCCGGCATCAGACTTTGGGAGTGGCCAGGAAGGTTGTCACTATATTTCTTTGACAAATGGGTCCAGGGTGGTTGGCCACCCAAGGGATGGAAGAATTTATAATCTAAAGTGTGGCAAAGTTTCACGAGGTAACAATTTGCAACTAAAAACGGCCTAGTTTCAAGTTTTCTGTGGCCCTAGCCTAAGTGAGGAAACCCTACAACCCAGGAATTGGAAAATCAGGAAGAATGGAATAGTTTCCCCATTCCAAAGGAACAGGTAGTCTACAAAGCTCCTGAAAGGGAAAGGCAATGTTGAGGACTTTCAGAAACTAGGGAAGAGTCCACATGAGTAAGAAAATTGTTAAGAAGTAAGACAGAGTATTCTGGGTACTCTCAACTTCTGGTACCTATCATAGTCATTCAGTGAATTCCTCTTAACTGGTTCAACAATGTGTGGAAACTAAGTGGAGAAGCAAATGTAAATGGGCCACAGACAGGCCTCAACAGAGTACGGACTCTTGCCTCATAGCTCACTTCAGGCTTCTGTGGCCTGCCCATGCAGAGTGAGCTAAGTGAGCATTTCTCATGTTTGCTTATGAATGACACCACTAAGTCAGGTTACACTAAGCAACATTGCTAGAGGTAGCTGGCTAATTCACTTCTAAATGAACCATAATCCACAACTTCCACAGAAAATTACATCTCCAGATTGGGGGAGGTGGGGTGTCTCTCTGTAAGAGATCTTCAGAGAAGTAGAAGCTGCACCCTCCCTTAGCCACCCCCTTCCATAATCTTCTTGGTATTTTGTTCTAGGAGAGTGTGGGGAGTTGAGTGACTTCTGCTAGGAACCCTCAGAGTGAGTCTACCCTATCCTCTTCACCTCTCACCATAATCTTTCCCCACCTCAGTCAAAGGAAGCAGAGAGCACAAGCCCTAAACAACTCGGTGAGGGTTTAGGGTGAAGAAGGTTCTGAGGAGAAACAGACAGAAAGCCTTGACTGGCCCAAAAACCAGTCTGATGACCAGACACCGCAGTGAACTGGCTGGGGTGGATTCTGCAGGCAACTCACCCAGTTGCTTGGGGAGGGGCCAGGCAACTGTGTGTCCTCTGGCAGTGCCTGTCAGGCTAGCCAGACTGCAAGATTAACCCACAGAGAGCAAGCAGAAGGAGGTCCCAGCAAAAGGGGGAAAGTGAGATTGGGTGACCACTGGGCAGAGAGGGGCAGAGGTCAGAGGGGAAAACAGCAGAAGGCTGCTATTATGGGATCGCCAATTGAAAGAGGTTTGGAGCGATATTTAATGGCCAGCAGTGCTAGTGAGAGAATGGGAGTGGAAATTCCATGGGTGGGAAGGGGGCAAGGACAGAGAAGACTCTGTGAAGAAGAACTAGGGAAAGGCATAGGGCTGAGAATACTTGCTGAACTGACAGGGAGCAAGGATAGGGTCATATGGAAGTGGAGGATTGTGGCAACAGGGCAGGGCTGGAAGATGGGGCTGTAGAGGAGGGCCGTACTGGAGAGGGGACAGAATGGAGCTTAACGCTGGGGATGAGACAGATGCTGGAGATGGTTCAGTACTGGGAGACAAAACAGAAGTAGGGGACAAGTCCTCGAGAGCAGTCAGGGGATGCAGGAAACATACCGGAAGTTGGAGGTGTGAGGGTTAGGAGGACAAGAAGGGGCTGAGGGAAAGGACTTTGAAGAGGGCAGGGGTTAACTGACTGGGGAGCAGGATCTTGAAGAAGGCAGCGCTGGCCGGCTGCATTGCGGGAGCGGAAAAGCTGGAAAGACCAATAAAGAGAAAAGTCGATGGTGTATGGAGATGGGACTCAGGACTTCGGTCACCAAAGGGCTCTGATCCCAGCCCTAATCCCATCCCTCCATACATTTTGGCACTTACCGCCACCTGTGAGCTGGAGCAGGAGAAGATGCGCTTCATCGCCGGAGCCAGGGCCGCAAGGGGACGGGGACGCGCGGAGAGCGGGGTCACAGGTTCCCAAATCTACCGGACTCAGCTAAGGCTGTGCAAAAAACAGTTGTCAAAAGCAGAGCGGGACCCGCCCAAGCCCCGCCCCAGGACCCGCCTCGCCCAGTTAGAGGCGAGAACCCGAAGGCTGGGCTTAATACTCCGCCTCAGGCCCTGTCCTACCCCGCCCCTGCAGAGGCAAAAATCCGCAGTCCCCGGCTGCGGCAGGGGCCTGGACTTAAACCTCGCCCTCCCAATCCGAACCCGCCCCGTCTCTGATTGACCTGCTCAATCAGAGAAGGGACCCGCGGGTTCCGGCTAAAACTCCTCCCCCGGTCCCGCCCCGCAGGTCCAGGCTGCGGCTCCGCCTCGAACCCGGTCTAAGCCCGCCCCTCTGAGCCAGAAGGCTGGAGGCGAATCGGTCCCCGCTCCTTCCGGTGTGCTCTGATCTAACCAACTGTCGCATTTAACCACCGGCGGAGACACTTTTATTATATCCAGAGACCTTTGTCCAGTTTCCCTGGCCAAAAACCCAGGCACAAAAGAGGATTTGAAGGGAGCAGTTTGGAAACACCAAGAGGTGGTAGTGCTGAGCAGAGGACTGCGCACGGATGAGACACCGACCGCGCGCAGCTTGGAGGACAGACCCTACAGGACAGAGCAGAACCGCCCCATAGGGTTTTCAAGGCTGTAAATCTTTATGGAAGCAGACTGCCACATCTTTCTCCTGCCCATAAAGACGACAGCCTTGCAAACCCTATGGGAGAGTTCTACTCTGTCCTACAGGGTCACTGTGAGTCGGAATCCACCAGATGGCAACAGGTTTTGTTCGGTTGCACCTGATTTAAACTCCCTGGAATGCCTCTTCTCACGCTCGATGGGCCACAGGCCAAATGTTTCTTCTGTAAATCTTCCCCTGACAACCCTGCCACCCCTCGCCCAACAAAGTGTGCCTCGTGTGTGACATACTCCTCTCCGTATTTGTCATTATTTGTTTACAGGTTTGTTTCCCCTACTAGACTGGGCTCTTTGAGGGTTGTTGTTGTTGTTATCGGCCTTTGAGTCAGCCTCCAACACTGCCCAGTCCTACACCATCCCCATGATTGGTTCCTGATCACTGTTGTGATCCATAACGTTTTCATTGACTGAATTTCGGAAGTAGATCACCAGGCCTTTCTTCATAGTCTTAGTCTGAAATCTCCACTGAAGATACGAGTTGTGTTTTATATTGTTCCCATTGCTTGGCACATACTATGTGCTTAATGTCTGATGAGTGAATGAATGAGAGAATGAAGGGAGAGAGAGAGGAGCAACAATAAGAAGAAAGAAACTCTCTGGGGCCTGGGGGGAGCCTGTTGTTGCTACAGTTGCTTCTCAAACTGTCTCTGTTCCAAAGGAAGGGGTAATAGGCTTATTGAAATATAGGTTGGGGTTAGAGAAAGCTCCATCCTGGAGCTGAGGGATGGAGAGAAAAAGGATCTATAGGCAGAGAAAAATATTAAAAGTGTCTTTTTTATCATATGGATAAAGAATTAGATTTTAATCATACGGAAAAATAATAAGAAATAATGATGATAATAACAATTTCCTCAAGGAAATCCACCTCCCTTTGGGTGCTTTGTTGTTAGTTGCATTAATTCCAACTTATGGCGACCCATGTACGTCACAGTAGAACTGTGCTTCATAGGGTTTTGAAGGCTGTGACCTTTTGGAAACAAATCAGCAGGCTTGTCTTCCAAGGCTCCTCTGGGTGGATTCAAACCGCCAGTCTTTCAGCTAGTAGTCAAGCATTTAACCATTTGTGCCACCCAGGGATTCCCTTTGGGGGTTACTGAGATAAAAGGGGAGGTCTGTCAACATACTACTAACTTCAGACCTAGCCCCAGAAACAGGATACTCCAAGAAGGTTGATCACGCTATAGCCTACATGAAGTGCTCTGAGAGCTACCATAAACCACCACCACCCCTGCCCGCTCACCAGCTTGCCACAGAATGGTTGTCCCTGCTTTGTCAGGCCAGACAGGCCACCATTCTCAGGGTTAGGCAACAGAGGCAGAGACATGGCCTCTAGAAGGCCATTGCTTAGTGCACATTTCCTGGGGTCCCAGAAGGACCCTGGGTATGTAAAGAGGTGGGTCTGTGGTACATTTTATTTCTACCATTAGAACCTTAATTTAATTAGCTAATTATCACCTTAGAGGAAACTGAGAGTTTATTCTAAAGGGAATGAGGCACAGAACAAGATTTAGTGGGAGGAAACAACAGCACAAAGAAGAAACAAATCTTCAGGGTCTGTGAAGGGGATCAGGAGCACCACCTGGTGCTTCGATATACCTTTTTACTTAATCCTCACAACACTCGGCAGGTAGATTATTTTATAACAATTAAAATAATAAAAAAACCAGTAGTCACTGAGTTGACTCTGCCTCATGGCAAAACCATGTGTGTCAGAGTAGAACTGTGTTCCATAGGGTTTTCAAGGCTATGACCCTTAGACAGAAGACCACCAGGCCTTTCTTTCAAGGTAACTGTGGGTGGATTCAAACTGCCAACCTTCCAGTTAGTAGTTGGGAACTTAACAATTTGCACCACCCAGGGACTCCTTTTACAGCAGTATTACCATTTATTGAGCACTTACTACATATATGCTAACTTTACTTGAATTATCTCATTTAGTCCTCACAACCCATTAGTTTTAAAGAAGAGGAAGCCAAGACTTAGAGAAATTGAATTTGTTTAAAGTCCAACAGGTTTCAAGTGGTATAGATTTAAACTCAAGTCTGTCTTCATTCTTAACCACTGTACCACACAGCCTCTTATTGTTATCTGAGGCTCAGGAAAGTTATGATTTGCCCAAGGCCATGTAACTAATAAATGGCAGACCTGGAATTTCAGTCTAGGCCTTTCCACTTCCCAAACCCACTGCAAAGCAGTGCATTACTTAATATGGCCCTTATAGCCATAGTTTTTTGTAACTCCCACCAAATGACTGGGTGGGACTATGCAAATGATGTGCTTGTGGCCTACCAAGGGGATTGGATAACCTGCTAATAATGTAAATAAGGTACATGACACCCTTGTGGGGATGGGACCATGTAAATAAGGTGTATGGAACCCTAATGAGGGGATTGGTCAGTTTTGCTAATCCACTAGGCTTAAAAATGAGCCTTCCAAGAGGCAAGAAGGGAGGATCTCAACACCACCGAGAGAGAAGAGCCAGGAGTGGAGTGCATCCTTTGGACCCAGGATCCCTGCACTCACTCCCTAGATCCAGGAGACTGAGAGATGAGCTGTAACGTGGAATACAGTGAGAGATGGCCACGTGAGACAGCAAGAATTAGGAGACCAGCATGAAAGGGGCTTCCCGGCCCATGAAGTGAGAAAGCTGAGCGCCTTTGGGCACGAGGCTTACTGGCAGAGTAGGGTGTCTCTGGGCACTTACCGGCAGAGCTAAAAGAGCTTGCCTGAGCAAGGCAGAGGCCGGGCCAAGAGGCTGAGGGGCCAGAGAGAGGCCTGCCTGTGGATATGGCTGAGAAGAGCCTGCCCTGATTGAAGAACCATATCCTGAACATTCTTGAACCTGAATGGTAACCTGTTACTTCCCTAATAAACCCCATAACACTGAGTATTGTCTGTGAGTTCTGTGTGGCCATTGCAACGACTTATTGAACCCAGTAAAGCGGTAGAGAGTGCCATGGGAGGGACGGTTGGTGTCAGAATTGGTAGACGGAGGAGAGAGGAGGTATGTCTGACCTCTGCCTCATAGGAATCAGCCTTGGGCTGTTAATCTTGATTCTCCTTCCCCCTTGTGAACTTAGAGGAGGTCAGAAGCCTCCGCCACGCCATTTTTACACCCACACACTATATACTTTGTGGTCACTTAAGTAGGTGGGGATTGCAAGAGGCTGGAGCATATCTGCAGTGGGAGTCACAGAAAAAATTTCAAATATTTCATAACTTTGCCTTCCAGGACTCCACTGTGTAAGGTCTCAGGCAAATTAAGAATCTACCGCTCACTATTCCTGAGCAATCCATGTCCTGCCTAGGTAACTCAAATGGAACAAGAAGTCATCTGACACTGAACTTTATTTGTTTTGACCATCTGATACTGTCGCCTTACTGGGAAACAGAGACAATGCCCATGAGGGTGGCTCTCTGCAGAAGGCCAGGGACAAGCAAAAAAAAAAAAAACATTGTGGCCAGGCCTCAGGAACAGCCGCTGAAGACAGGTTCTGTAGCTGCTAGTCAACTGTCCAGTCAGGTCTCCTCTCTTCTCATCTCTAAATGGGTGCTGATTCTTCAAATGACTGCCAGAGCTGCACTCTGGAGACTAATAAATGACTTTGTATCCAAAGTCTTGATTTCAAAAGAAATATAAGTTACTCAGTTGTTGATGAGAATCTAATTCCCTTTACTGGCCATGACCAAACAATGGGAGTGAGAGATGGGGGGAGTCCAGAGACAAAAATTAACTCGAGATTTTCCAGTAAACATCAGGCAAGGGCTGGCAAACAGATTCTACCAGAGAAGCACTACAAGGTGTGGTGTAACTGTGGCTGCCTCTGAAATATTTTGCAAGGAGCTATTTGTGCTACACAACCAGTGCTGAGCAAGTAAGGGCTTGCTCCCCACAGACCTCACACTGCTCACTTTAGCTTCTTCTTAATGCTAACCCCACTTGTTCAGATTGCACGGGGCTGCTGCTCCCCAAAGCTGGTAAGGCTATAGGATTTCCCACTATCAATCAACAATCCTCTACACTATCTCTTGTTTCTTTAAGGAGGCCCTCGAGGTAGGCTTACGGGTGGGAAAGGTCTGTGAAAGGTGGAGAAAACATTGCCAGGGAGTAGCGAGTCTTCTCTGCTATTTCAGCTCTAGCCACCTGGGGGCCCCTGGCTCCAGCAAATCAGTCACCAGGCCCTGGCTTTTCTCCCAGGCAAGGCTGCTGGTTGGGAAGCCCAGCAAGCCTGAGGGCAGCTCTGTTTCATCAGCACCTGAGGGCGGGCGAGTGCACGAAGTCTCAGGTTTCAGGGGGAGGCCAGTTGCCTGTCTAAACGCTTCTCTGTTCCTTAAAATTGTACAGAATGTCTCTTGTGGCTTTTCTGCCTCCCTCCTTTTTTCCTGTTGACTCTCCCCATTTGGCTCTCTGAATCACCAAACTCCACAGGAAAGCAGCAGATGTTGACTTTACTTCTTTCAAGCCAACATGAGCTCCCTCCTGTGGAGTGAGGGCAGGCAGGAAGGTGAGAGGGCGGGGACTAGAGGAGGATAACCCTCATCCTTTCCAAATTGGGAGGGAGGACACAGAATCTCAAAGGAGTCAGGGACCTCGGCAAAAACTTCTTGATTCTCAGGGGATGTGGGAAAACAAGGCCCCAAACGAAGGTCTCAGTGTTGGCTCCAGAACCCAGGATCATGAGGAGAAGGGAAGCACAGGGTGAGAGTGCTGGTAGTTTGGGTGCCAGCCCTTACTGGCTGAGGTAAAGTCTCATCTCTTGCCAACAGCATCCCCATGACTGAAAAGTCAGGCCAGGCTGCAGGTTCGGAGAGAGGGACCAAAGGCTCCTTCTTGTCCATGTGGGCCCCCAAACCTCCACTCTTATGCAAGTCTTTTAGAGAAGCTACCAGGGAGGGCTTTCTAGAGCCTTCTTCTACATTCATTTCTCCAACTTCTCTTCTCTTTTCTCTTTCTCAGGGATTTTCTTGTGGGCAAAGAAGCCAAACTGTAGAGAAAGAGATAAAAGTCATTACCAAATGTCCTGACTGGGGACCTTGCCAATAGCCCTCAGACTTATCTGAAGTCTGCACTTTGTTCTGCTTCCAAAAATGGGATAAAAATTTATTTTATTCAGCTTAGTTTAATTCAACCAACATTTGTGGAATACAGTGCAGGAGATTTAGGCATGACACCCACAACCTACTCAGCTGCCCAGCACTAACTCTGTTCTCCCTGCTATAATCAAGGATCCTTCAACTCGTGAGCACCATGCTGCATACTTCCCACTAAAGCAATGCTTACCTTCCAAAGGCAGAAGACAAGGACAGCAAGCAGGAGCAGACCTCCCAGGATACTTCCAATGAGAATCCACAGGGAGATGAAGACAAGGTGGGTCTGAATCACCTCCAAGAGGCTCTGTATAGGGAGATGAGCTGTTTTTTACATACAGTCTTTAGTCCAGTTAGCCTCACCCCACATTATAGCAAAGCCAGACCCCAAATAGAAGAAAAAACAGCCTTTTTCTGTTTAAAGGAAAGACACTGAAGCAAGAATGGAGGCAGTGGAACCCCAGCATCTTGGTTTATCACTTTTGACTCACCAACTGCTGCCTAATGTGATGCCTCTGCTCTCAAAAGGTCCAGGGGTGCCCTTTACCCCACCCCCACCCTCACTATTTTTACAGCTCTCCAACTCAGCCCCAGCTCCACCTTGCTCCAACGGGAGGCTTCAGTCAGCTGCAGGACACTGCCCTCCTCAGTTCCCATCTCAAAGGTGCTGACCACTGTCAGAGACTTGAACTTGGCCTGTGGAATGAGTGGATGGGAAGGCATCTGAAGTGAACCATCATCAGGTGGTGTGGTTCTTTGGAACCCTCAAGATCAGAAGGAAAAGTTGGTGACCAATGGGTAAAGAGAGGAAGGGTAAAAGATGGAAAAACCTCTGGCACTTCCTATATGCTGTTTGATCTGCCTGAGATGTATTCCACTCCCCTTTCCTTTGGCTAACTCTTACCCCTCCTTTAGGTTCAGGTTTATATGTCATCCCTTCTAGAAACTAGGCAAGTATTTCCTCCCAACCCCACTTCCCTGGATCAGGTTATAATATTCTGTTTAATTATCTGTCTTTCACCACTGAACTCTAAGATCCTTGAGGGCAAGGCCTGTGTCTTAATTTCCATGACCCCAGTACCTAGTGCCTGGCACAGTCTCAAGTACATAGTGGTTCCTCAACAAGTCTTTGTTGAAAGAATGAATAGATGGATAAAAAAACAACACCAAAGATGGATACAGAGAAAACTAGCCTTGGACAGGGGTGGTCTGCCAGATTTAACTTTTCTAAAACATACACCTACATCCTAGGGCTCTTGTGTTGTTCAAAGAAGGTGGTATATGGAAAAGCATAATATAAACGCATAGCACTAAATACATGTAGGTTGTTATAATTGAGATGTCATTTCTCTACTCAGGAACTCACTCTTGACTAAGATCAATCACTTCTCCCTAACTTTAGAGACCTTTGCAGTCTAGAGACCTTTGAACTATATAATCATTACTCCCCAATACAAACCCTGCATGTAATATCAATCATTTATCTATTCACTTAACAAAAACGTATTAGGCACATACAATGAGTTAGGCATGGTGTTAAATGTTGGAGACATCTTCTTCAGTGTCTTTTACATAGGAGGCACTTACACGATGGATTATTAATTGACTGAATTTAGGTATTCTGTAAATGTTGATGATTATTGACATAGCACTACGGGATGGTAAATGGAGAAAAATACAAGGATATTAACTAGCTTTTATTGAGTGTTCACCATATACCCAGATCATTATTTCATTTATTCTTCACAACAGCTGCATGAAATAGGTATTATCATCCCCATTTTAGAGATGAGGAAATAGGAGCTTAGAGAAATCAAATAACTTTCTCAAGGTCAAACAGCTTACAACAGGCCAAGCTAGAACTTCAACATGGGTCTGTCTACCTCCAAATCCTATACTAAAGTTCTAGAGAGGAGCAGAAGGAGAATGGTAGAAAGGGAAAGGCTTACTCTCTGGAAAAATTCATTGTGAACCAGCCTCAGCAGTCCAACAGAGACCTCGGTTCCCTTTGCCAGCTGTCCAAAGTGACACCTCACGACCTGACACTGGGTATTGCTCTCATTCTACCAGGAAAGAGAGAGAAATCAGGACTCTGGGCTAGAGAGATCCTCTCCTCCCCTCTCCGGGCCCCACTCCCCTGTCTCGGGGCTACCCTGACTCCACTGCCCCCTACCCCACATGCCCACTCTGGATTCTCTCTGTCTTGTGACTCATACCAGTCTGCTTGTGTGCTGAAGCTCCTCTGGGTGCACAGGGGCCCCTGGGGGCTCAGTCAAGTTCTGCACTGTGCAGCTTGCCTAGAGGAAAATCCAACTTAAGTGACCCTCCTGATAGTGAGAGGTCAGCTATCCCACGCTGAGCAGGAATATACCACCCACATTCTTGTAGTTCTTCCTTGGATAATCCCTTTCTTTCTTCTCAAAGAGCCACATATGTAAAAAGAGAGTCCCCCAGGGAACCCAGCAGACAGGGAGCTATCATGTGTGGGAGTCCAGCTCCAATAAGTCCACCAGCTCAAGGTGGCAGGGTCCCACACACCTCTAGCCCAGACTCACATTGTTGGTGATGACTTGAGACAATGACAGGAAGTAATTGCCCCCATGGGCCACAGCTGGAAGGAGGGCTGAGATGATGAGGCCAGTGACCACATAGCAGCCAAGGTTCTGCACCTAAGAGAGGGATTGGAAATGGGAGGAGTTGGGAGACAAAAGAATACTCTTCCTCATCTGTCCCCTTCCACCCCAGATATCATTGAGATCCAAAAGATACTCTCACCATCCTTTTTCCACACAGCTCTTGCTCCTCCTCCTTCCCCTCCCCCGTTCATGCCAAGCCCTCCTCCAGCTTCTCACCCTAAGAGTGGTTTTGAATTCAGGGCCAGGGTCCATTGGGAGGGCCCCATATGGGTGAACCTCATAGCGGTGCAGGGTGGACTCACTGCGTGGACACCAAGTCAGGAAGTACATGGTCACAGTCATGACACAGACACAAGGGCACATGATCAGCACACAGACATGGATTCAGGGAAGGCAGGGCCAGCACATGGATAAAGAGGTGGGGGCACATGGAGAAGACAGAAATGGGACATGAACATGGACTTGGTGTAAACTTTATGGCCACATCCTATACCCCCACTCCCAGCTCCAATCCCCCGATACTGTACAGCACCCTATTCCTAAGGAAAGTAAGATGTTTAAAAGAAAAAGTTCAGCATGAGTGGGATTGGGGGCAAAGAAATGAAGCAGCCCCAAGCGTTTGGGGTTCTGGGAATACTGCAGCACATGGAGGGAGAAGGAGGAAACAAAGGTATGCATCTGGGGTCCAAACTGGGTCCTAGCTGGGAGCTGGGCCATACCTAGAGAACAGGAGGTGAGGCTCATACTGGATGTAGACTGAGGCCTGGGCTGTATTATCTTGAAGGGTCTCATTTGTCTCCAGGCTATTGCTGTAGGGTCAGGGGAAGAGGCTCACATCCCCGCCCCTCCTCAAACACCCCTCTCTAGTAGTAGAGGAGTCAAGACTTTATAGGAGAGGGCTGGGAAGAAGTTTCCTTTGTTCTCACCTGGTGGCAATCAGCCTCAGGAGGACTTGGCTCAGGAGGGCAGAACAGCTGAACTCAAACTCTAGCAGGAAGGTCACCTGGAGGCAGGGGACATGGAGTCATGGTAGATTCCTCCTCATGGGGCAACTACAGAGGAACAGGAGCTCTGTGCACTTCCTTCCCTGAACTCCCAGGCCCCAGCCTCTGTTCTCCCAGAGCCCCTTTCTCATCCTGGGTCCTAACTCACCTTGGCCCCACTCTGGAAGACAGGGTGTCCCACACTGCAAAGCTGGGCATGAGAGGAAGGAGCTGCACATTCCACTTTCACTGGGATGTCCCTCTGAGAACAGAGGAATGAGGGTGGAGGCTGAAGCTGGGGCCATGTTGTCAGCCACCTCCCCTACCCCTAGTCTTCAAACACTGAGCCTTTCTCCAGAGGACCTCAGGGCTGAGGCCAATACATCAATTTTCTTCCTCCTCCTTTCTCCCCTCCACCCAGTCCCCCTCCCACAAGGGCACCTGAGGAGTGAGGCTGGCCAGGTGGAGGTTTCTGGAGAAACTGAGACTCAGGCTAGTGTTGTAGGCATTTTCCTTCCTGTTCTCCAGGGTTGCTGACACTATCACTTTCTGTCGGCCACCTCGAACCACAAAAGGTGCCTTCCTAGGAGTGGTGGAGAAGGGAGAGCCCGGGAGTTGAAGGGGTGCCAAAAGCCTCACTTCTATTATTATGGGTGAGAGACAATCCCCCAGCTCCCTTCAAGTCCTTCTGATGTGTCTCAGGTCACCCTGGTTTGGCCACTCATGTCCTTCCCACCTGGAGCCTCTGATGTCCATATTAGCTCGAAGAACCAGGTCTGTGACACATTCATTGTCAGGGCCACAATCCTTCGAGAAGGGGACCTGGAGGAGAGAGAAGGGCCTGAAGGCTAAGAGGAAAGCAAAGGAGGAACGAATGGAATTGGAGGAAAAAGTAAAGAGAGAGAGTGGGTATACTTTGATTTGTGGGGTCCCAGGTCAGGTTTCACTGTGATCTCATGTCTCTTCCCTCCCCTTTCTCTTGAATTCACTGGGAAGGGCAGAGCTGGGACCCAGGGGCAGGGTAAGGCTTGGTACTGCTGACCAGCTTTCGTATGGAGGTGAGTGAGCCCTCATCCAGCACAGGCCCTGGCTTTGTGGTGTTGTCCAAGGCAAAGGTCACAGTCAAGGCTACTGGTCGGAGATAATCTGATGCATCCTGAGGGAAACCAGAGTCAAGGGTCATGGGGAACCAGGGCTACACCCCAGGGTCGTAGTAGGGTATGATAATTACGTTGTTATTGTTATTAGGTGCCGTCAAATTGTTCCGACTCATAGCGACTCCATAGGACAGAGTAGAACTGCCCCATAGAGTTTCCAAGGAGCAGCTGGTGGATTTGAACTGCCAACCTTTTGGTAAGTAGCCAAGCTCTTAACAACTATGCCACCAGGGCTCCAACGATAACTATAAAAAAAACAAATCCGTCGCCATCGAGTTGAGTCCAACCCACAGTGACCCTATAGGACAGAGGAGAACTGCCCCACGGGGTTTCCAAGGAGTGGCTGGTGGGTTTAAACTGCTGATCTTTTAGTTAGTAGTCAAACCCTTAAACTACTGTGCCATCAGGGCTCCAATGATAACTATAGTGATCACTTATTGAGCACTTTCTGAGTGCTGGGCACTGTCCTAAGGTTTTATCAGTACTATTAAATGTAATTCTAATACAACTCCTATGAGGTAGTTATTGTTATTACCCACCTTTGCAGACAAGGAAACTGAGGTCTGAAGGTTCAAGTGGCTTGCCAGCACTCATCAGCCTGACGCCAAAGTCGGAGCTCTCTCCCTCATTTTTCTAGCTTAAGCTTTCAAGCTGATCCAGCCACATTCCTTCTCTGTCTCAGCCTTCCCCTCACTCCCAGGCCCTGCGGCAAAGCAGTTCCTAGGCCATTCTCACCAGTACATGGAAGTGCAGCTGCTCACAACTGACATTCCCCACACTGAGCTGGAGCCGCCGAGGGGACAGCCTCTGGCCAGAGCCATCAAATGCTGCGCGTGCCCCAGCTGTCCACTCATCCAGTGCTGCTGTGAACAGCATATCTAAATGGGGGAGGCAAGGTGATGGTGGAGAGAGGTCCAGAGACCAATGCAAGCAAGGGCTTGAGGGTTGGCCAGGATGCACTGTAGTCACTCACGGAATTGGTGGTCCCAGCGGCCAGGAGTGCGCGAGGTTACTTGGAAGCAAAGAGCTGCAGTCAGGCAAGCTGCCTCCTGGCCTCGCCGCCTGCAGTCTCGCTGAACCACGCTGATGGCTGGTGGGGTCACATTCAGTGAAGAGGCCAGGTGGACAATAGGCTGGGAGCTGGGGATGGGGTGGAAAGAAATTTCTAGAGGTAGGAGATAAGCCCTTTGAGAAGGGCAACCCCAGTGTTTGACTTCCCATGGTCAAAGAAAAGAATGATGGTATCCCCACTTTAACCTCCACCACAGGGGGTAGATGCACACGTGTCATTCGATAGAATATAAAGGCTAACATTTAATAAGCACTTAACCAATGCACCTCATGTGCAACCACCACCTATCTGTCAGTGCAGGCTTGGGTGTTTCTATAGTGCTGAACAGATCTCAGCAGAGCTTACAGACTATGACAGACTAGGAAGAAAAGCCTGGTGATCTACTTCTGAAAATCAGCCAGTAAAAACCCTACAAATCACAACAGTCCAGTACCCAACTGATCACATTTAGTTCCGTTGTGCACGGGGTCGCCACAAGTGGGGCCAGCTCAACAGCAGCTAACAACAACATGTGCTTGTTACTGTGTTAAGATCTTTACATGGGCTGTTTCACTTAATCCTCACAACAAGCCTCTAAGGTAGGTACTATTATTATTCCCATTATAAACTAGGAAATGGAGGCACAGAGGGCTTAAATTGACAAAATAATCCAAATCTAAGTATGTGATGCCAAAGCCATTGCTTTTAACAGCTCTTCTGTGGTGTCTGTTGCTACCTGAGCTAGGACCCCTCACCTGAGCAGGATGGCTGCCCCCTGGGCACCCACAGCAACATCTACCAAATCATCTCCATCCAGATCTAGCCGGCCATCCACACTTCGGCCAAAGTAGCTGAGGGCCTGTGGCATGGAGACAGCAGCAATCCGCTGACAGGAAGAGAGGGGAGACTGAGGCAGGGACTCATACACCTGATTTCCCAGGCCTCCCACCTGGCTCTCTCTAATCCTCTCATCAGTCATGGAAATAAGAGAAACTTGCCTGTGTTTAGGGGTTTCTAGCTCAGCAACCTGTATCCTATCCCACCTCCTTACCTTTTTGCCTGTTGATTAAAACATTGCCCAGTTTGGGTCTCAAGCCAAGGGGACTTTGATAGATAAACAGCACCCTTCCCCTCCCCTTCCTACTACCATGCCCCTCCCTCATTTGGGTGCTCCTGACCTGTGCAGGATGGGACCTGACTCCACTCTGGGTCCCATGATATAGGTACAGTGCACCCCGGTGCCCATCCTCCAGGGGTGCCCCCACAGCCACATCAGCAAAGCCATCTTGGTTCAGGTCAGGAAGGGCACCCATAGCAAAGCCAAACCGAGAATCCTGAGGTGGTTCTGGCTGAAGTCTTCCCTGGAGCATCAGTAAGGGCTGCTGGTAGAGGTAAGAGGAAGACAGAATATGCTGATCTGACAGCCCTCTCAGCCAGCCCTCAAACGTCTGTGCCTTTTCTCCCTCTCCCCTCCCACAAGTCCTAGGGCGCCCTAGAAAGTCTCACCTGGCCCACCAGATACACATAAACACATCCTGTCTCCTTGTTCAGGGGTCCCAGGAACATGGGGGCAGCAACAAGCAAGACATCAGTTGTTCCATCCCCATCTGTATCCAATGGACAGAGCTCACTGCCAAAGTATGAGCCAATCTGGGGAGTGGTGGGCCATGGTGAGCCCAGAGAAAAGGGAAACTGGTTGTGGGCCTGGTGGGAAGCACTCACCAGCCTCTCAGTCTGGTCCTCACACTGTTGACAGGCTCTGCCAACCAGGATTCAGCACAGACTTCTCAGGCCCCTCTCTTGCCCCTTCACTCTCTTCTGCCACCTCCTGGAGTTCCCTCAGGGATCCAAGGGTCCCACCCTCCCTAGATGCCCTACCTGCTCCCCCTGGATGCTCTGGGCGACCTTCACAGCCCCATCTTTCTTAAGCTGGAAAGTGATGACCTTTCCTCGATGTTTAAATCGAGGAGCCCCTGAGATAAATAGGCGGCGTCCACCTTGCAAAAGCATGGAGGAAACAGAGTAGCCTAGAAGTAGGCAAGGAATTAGGGATGAAAAGGAAAGAAGATGGAGTCAGAGTGGGAGGGCTCCCTAAAGTCCCTTTCACTGGAGGAGGTCCAGTGAAAGCCACAAATCAGTGAGAAGCAGAAATTGCAGGAGTAAAGAGGGAGTACCTCATACCCTGCACTGAGGAAGCACTGCCTCCTCCCCACCACCAATTCTCTGCAACTCTTTGCTACTCACCGAGGTAGGCTGCATGGTTCTGCAATGTAGGAGGGAATTCATCTTCCAGAGCCGTTCGTGGCGGGGAAAGGTGGTGACCTTTTTCAAGCCATAGCACTGAGCCCCCCCAGTCATAGGCCCCCACCATCCCAAAGAGAATCCCATCCTGTGGGGCAGAACCAGACAGGGTCACTGAGAAGACAGTGGAGAATGAAGAGAAAAAACTCTCCAGGAGTGAAACGGTCACTGAGGGTATGCTGGGGTCAGTTGGAAAGGCAAGGGAAGTGGTTAAAGGAGGAAACTGGAAGGGCCCTAGGGCTGAGGTTGTCTGGTTCAGAGGTTGGAAGGAGTCACAAAGGGGTCAGAGGTTGGGAAGGGTCATGGAGGGGTCACAGCCTGCCCAACCTTCAGTCGATGAGTGGAGAAACCAATCTGAGACATTTCCAGCCCAAAGGAACTTTCATTCTCTCCATGGGACCCTTGGGCATGAGAAAATATCAAGGCAATATCAAGGAAAATAGTTCTCCCTTTGACCTACTGAATTCACTCCAGAACTCCCCCTGCCCTGTCTCTTCCATTTCTCCAGGATAGTAATTACCCTCAAGGCCAAAAATCCGGTCTCCTAGTGCATCCACAATGTCAGTTAATGCAGCCTCATCTGTGACATTGAAGAAGAACCGCTCAACTGGATCACTGGCGATAGTTCGGATTTCCCGCAGGAAAGAGCTGGGATCTCGATGCCGCCGGAGGTAGTGACCTAGGACCTGGGGTCAGGAGACCAAGGTGAGGTCTGTTAGTGGTAGCATGAAGTATCAGAGCTGGTACAGCACATAGCCAGCTATAGTGAAGAGAGGGCAACATACGTGGCTGAAGTCTGGGAAGTTGTCAATGCCCCTGTTCTCCTCAAGTTCCCACTCCTCAATGTCTTCCCTGTACCCCACCAAATCCTCCTGGATCCAAGACAATTCTCACCGCAATCCCATAGCGTGTCACCCTTCCAGCCTCACAGGCTTTCAGAGCTACAGGAAGTTCCTCCCCATCATGTGATTCTCCATCAGTGACAACCACCAGTAGCCTGGCTGCTTCTGGTCGGCCCCCACGGGACTGACTGAATCCTTCTGTGCTAAGAAGACAGAGAGAGGAGGGAGGTGTGGTGAGACATATGCAGAAGCACAGGACTTAAGAACACTATCAGCAGTTCACTGAGGTCAGGCACCTTGCCTTTTTGTCCATCCTCCTGACATCGTCTAGCATGGAGACTGACACACAGTAAGAGCTTAAATGCTCCAATGCCATAAAATACACAGAACAGCATATTATCAATGCAAATAAGTATAAAATTCATTTGTTCAATGATTCACTAAACAAATACTGCGTTTGGGAGAACAAATATTAAGAGAACATAGATAAGGAGAATGGTCAGGTCAGACAAGACTTCTCTGACCTGACCATTCTCCTTTATTCCCAGAGATGAGTTTTGACTCATGTTTGGAAAGTGGGCTAGGACATGAGTCAGTGGAAAGCTTGAGGGTCAGCATCAAGGTTGGAGTGGACACAGAGAAAGAGAAAGTTCTGTCTAGGGAGATAAACAAGGCAGAGACATGGAGAGACACATAGGTAGTGCAATGGCAGTTCAACTTAGCCTTCTGCCACCCACCACTATTATGCACACAAAAATAAGCATGCAAAACATCTTGGGATGTACACACTGCACTGTCAATCTTCCCCCAGTACTTCTAGGCCTCATCACTCAGGCCTCCCACACTCCCCTTCACGATGCCTTACCAGGCCACCATTATTGCTTGGGCAGTCTTTGTTTCTCGGCCCTCCCTCCGACTCAGGTTCCTTGCTGCTCTCACCACTTCTTCCTTGGTTTGGAAATCTCCCAGGGACCACTCATGTACAGTGCTCTCCCCATACTGTACCAGTCCCACCTGAGAATAAAGTAGTTGCTCAAAGGAATATGTGTATGTATGGTGGAAGGGGGGAGAAAGTATGTGAAAGAGGGCAGCTGAACAACTGGATACTACTGAAGACACTACCTACATTTATCTCCTCTCTCCTGTCTCCCTTCCACCTCCTAAGCCCCTCCATACTGCCTTCTCTTACCTGTATCTGCTCCGGGTCAATAAACAGTCTCCCGACTAGTCTTCGTAGGAAAGTCTGAACCTCAGACCAAGGGTAGATGCTGTTGGAGCCATCCAAGACGATGACAACATCCATGTATGTGGGGCAGCCTAGGAGGAGGGGTACAGGGATGGGGAAAAGAAGAGTAGAAGGGTACTGGGCATGAGGATAGCAAAGGGAAAATATCACATTCAATTCAAACATTAATCGAGCAGTTCTTACATGCAAAAAGGTACGGTGCCAAGCTCTGGGTATGTGCAGAAATAAATGAAAGAGGAGGCCAGTGTATATACAATTTACTAAAAAACAAAGCAGAGAAATTAAGTGCTAGATAGAAACACAGCACTGCTCTGTGCTGTGAAAGAACAAAAGAGGGTCAGTTCTGGTGGTGGGGAATCAAAGGAAGCAGCAACTGAGTAGCCATTGAAGGGTGAGATGTCTGAGGAGAGGAGAATACAAGGAAAGGCATTTGCATAGAGAACATTTCAAAAACAAAGGGAGACAGAGGTATGAAAACAGATGACACAATGGGAGAATGGTTAGGTGAATGCGGTGGCCAAAGCACAGAGTATGTGGAGGGATGCAGTGAGAGTTGTTTTTGAAGTTGGTTGGATAGGTCATGGAGGCTTGATGGCCTAGTAAGGAGTCTGAATTGTTAGGAAACATGGAGCTTTTGCAAGGCACATTAGGTAGCAATGAGGATAGCCATGCAGGCCTTCTGCCAGGCTCATCTGTTTCCCACCCTGCATCCCTTCCTCTGACTCACGTTGGGCCGTGGGTGCCAGGCTCCCCTGGGGCCGGAACAAAGCATCTACACGGGCACATATCCCAGAACTGAAGACTGAGGAGCCGCAAGCACGAGACCAAAGAGGAGCACAGGCCTAGGGGTGGGTGGGGAAAGAGTTACTCTGAGGCTTGGGGGGCATCCTCAGAGCATGCTCCCAACTAAAGGAGGCACGGAGACCACTCCCTGAGATTCCTTCCCTTGTTTTTAACTCCTTGGCCCCCTCCGCCCCCATAGAACAGTTTCCCTTACCATAGCTGCTCTTTGGTCTGCCATGAACCTTTAGATCCCACAACCACCCTTTCCTTAGCTCACCATGAATCCCCCATCACCATCAGTCTCTAGTAGAGACATCCCCAGGTGCATGTTCACAGCAGGATGAGATGAATTTCCCAGTGGATAGTCACCTGGTTGGGGGTGGGGACAGAATGAGATCAGATGGTCACAGATGGGGATGCTTAAGTTCAGGATGATTATGGAAGAGGATGAGAAGGGGTTAGAGATAAGGAGGGGTGGGGTGTAGACTATAGGGATGCAGAAGCTGAGGCATAAGGGGTCAAAGCTACCAGGGTTTTGAGGTCAGGGGTTGGGAATAGAAGAGTCAGGCATCTTCTTACCCAAGTGGCCCTTGGCACATGGGGCATTGGGGGGTCCCCCTACAGGGCAGCGGTAAACATCCCCTCTCCGGTCACCTGAAGGCCCATCCCAGGGGGCGCCCACCAGCATCCTGGGAGGAGGAAGTGAATATAAGCATAGTGTGAGCATGACCCTTGAGGCAGGCCAGAGGGAAAGTGCACGGGTCTGGCACGTTGAGAGCCCCAGCCAACTCCAAAAGATCAGATGAGCTTAGATTCTCATCTACCTCACCTCCCCTTTACCAGCACCATCACAGTCCCAATCCCATGGCTCTCCAGTTTCCCCCTCACCATCGACGTCCACCCCCAACATGTTGTAAGACACTGTATCCAAATTCAGCCTCGGGTGGCCCTGGAAATAGGCGTGGGTGATGTACATCCAGGTTAAAGGGGGAGCAGAGACCTGTGGAGGCCAGGATTATAAGGTTAGCATGAAGCAGTATGAGAGGCCAATGAGAGCCCAGAGAGAAGCAGTGAGGAGCCTTGATTTCAGTCTATCTGCCTGCTTCTGACTCGTAAGGTCTCCTGGATTCTGTCAATGTTATGTACTCAGAGCCCCAAGCACAGATGATCCACTTCCTGTGTTTGAACCCAGATGTCTAACCTGTGGCCTTCTGCCATGCTGATGCACAGCTGTGTTTCCACTCCAGCCCTGAAATCTCATTCACAGACACATCTGGAGGGTCAACTTACTCTTTTTCCCATCATTCCTCCTACACATCCTCCTTCCGAAACTGTGACGGTCCAAAGAGGGAAGAGCCTTTCTGTAGCCCCAGCACAATCATTTCTTTCAATTTCTCCCAAAACAGGGCCACAGGGAGAACAAGAGTGGGCTAGGGACCACTGTGTGTCTGAGTCTCTCCTCTTCCCATCTCTTCTTGACTCCCAGTGTCATTGTCACACTCTCTCTTTCTCCAATGTTTAGATCTCTGGTTGATCCCAGCCCTGGAAACTTCAGTGGTAATTAAGTGGGTGTGGCCACTCGCCTGCCCACACACATGGTTTGGCATCCATCCTTGCCAAGGGTCCCACCACCCCAAAGTTCCCCACAACCCTCTTCCTTTCTAACTCACCCACCCTCCCAACTGCCCCTCTGCCTACCTCCATGGCTTCCCCAGTCTGTGGTCCCTCTAAAGGGCCCCATCATGTCCTGGCTGATTCTTCCCTCCCTGCCCTAACCCTTTTAAACTCAGAGCTGGTATTTTAGGAAAAAGATTACAGGGTACTGGTGAGGGAAAAATGCAGGCCTCTTGTCCCTCCCAGGGTTCTTTCCCCCACTGTCTTACTCCTTCCATTTGTGCAATCCCCCTTTCAGGCCACCTCACCACCAATAGCTATAGCTCTATCCCAAGCCATGCCCATTTTCAGAAGGATGTTTTGTATATGACCCTTTCTGCATGATACTGGGCTGTATGCCCAGGACTATAGCTCATTGGTTAGATAAACCCAGAGTTCTGACTGCACCAGTTAGTTATGCCTCAGGCCCCAGGGACCACCAAGGGTAAGGGAAGTAGGGAGAGGGATAACAGGAGTGACTGGCCATGTGGAAGGTCATGGGAAATGTTTCTTTTCTGACTCTTCACTCCTCCAGGGCTTAGGACAAAGGTTTTAGGTAACTGGATATAAATCTTATGAAGGACTCTGGGCAGTTTCAGCCCCCTGCAAGTCTCAATATCAAAGTAGTAATATGTGTGGACGTAAGAGGGCAAACACTCACATGCACATATGCATGAGAGAACACAAGCATGCACATGTATACGCACGCAGTCTACAGAAATGCAGAATCAGTGTTAACCTCCCACCTTAACTCCCAAAGAATTTCAACCCTAAACATCCTAATGCCAAACAATTCCATGTATTTTCCACTCCCATCAGAAACCAAGAAGTTAAGCTCCCTCACCGGTCAGGAACATCAGGGGCAAGGACAGGTGTGGGATGAGGGGGAGCTCCATGCCTGGATGTTCTTCTGTCCGTATGAGAAGTCTTCTGTGCCTCTGTCCCTCTCCTTTTCTGTTTTCTTTACTTTCCCTCCCATCCTGCCCCCTCCTACTGGCAGCTAAAAATAAAGTTGGAAGGAATGGGAGGAGTGATGGTGGGGAACTGCAGGGAGCCCCAGACCAAGGGAAGGAGGAGTGAGTGGTTTCAGTCTATTTCTCTGCCTTGGTGCTGCCCTCTGGAGGCCTCATCTCAAAATACAGAGAGAACACATTTCTTGACCACTTCTGTTGTTTCTTTCTCTTCACTTTTTTTTTTGAATTCTTTGTTGTTCCCAGTTCAATATTGATTTCCTCAGGTTTGGAACAGAAGGTAGGAGATAAGAGTCTTTTTATTTCATAACCTTCTTTATTCCAAGCTGGATATAAAGAAGGAAGAGCTGATAACAGTGATATCACATCCCTGCCCACCCAGAGTAGTACCAACATGTGAAACTACAGCCACAAACCAAGCTTTGCCAGCCCCATTCCACTTAGTTCCACTTGTGGCACTTAGTCGATGCTGCCTGGTAGCGCTATAGCTTTTGGAGGGACTATAAACTGGTGTGGGATGGGTTTTGTGGAACCAGATCATTACTTTACCATTAGACTCCATCTCCTCAACTAGGCTGTAAAGTTCTTTGTCTTAGTCATCTAGTGCTGCTATAACAGAAATACCACAACTGGACAGCTTGAACAAAGAGAAATTTATTTCCTCACAGTAAAGTAGGCTAAAAGTCCAAATTCAGGGCGTCAGCTCCAGGGGAAGGCTTTCTCTCTCTCTCAGCCTTCTCATCAATCTCTCCTCAGACTAGGAGCTTCTCCGCACAGGAACCCAGGGTCCAAAGGATGTGCTCTGCTCCTGGCACTGCTTTCTTGGTGGTATGAGGTCCCCCTGTCTCTCTGCTCACTTCTCTCTTTTATATCTCAAGAGGTTGCCTGAAGACACAATCCAATCTTGTAGATTGTGTCCTGCCTCACTAACATAACTGCCGCCCATCCTCCCTTGTTAACATCACAGAGGAAGGATTTACAACATATAGGAAAATTACACAACACCGGGAATCATGGCCCAGCCAAACTGATACACACATTTTTGGGGGGACATAATTCAACCCATGACATTCTTGAAATGGGGCTTCTTAGCTTTTGTATCTCCACCATCTAGTATTTTGTCCTGCACATGGTAGGTTCTCAATAAAAATCTGTGGCTGATGATCTTAGTGGCCAATCCCATGGAAAACCCAAACCACAGTGACAGGAATAGGGGCCTCAGATAACCAGAACACAAAAGACCAGACCAAACATTGATGGGCAAACTGATCTTTAATTTGCTGGCCTGGAAGGCTTGCTCTCCCATCTTGGGCATGGGCCACAGCTATTTACAGATTCACTGTACAGTATTTACAGCAAGATGCTAGATACAACATCATTCTGAGTAGGCAAAGAAAGGGTAAGAATAAGCTGGGGAACAAATCTTTGAAATAAAAGTGGAAGCAGAAATTTGTAGGTGTGATTCAAGGGAAGGATAAGGGGCAAGTCATGAGGGAGTTTGGTGAGGTAGACAAGAGGGAGGAAGAGGAAGTATCAAACAACCCTTGGAGCAGAGGTTGGGGGAGAGTCCGCTAGGACATAAAGTCTTAAAATTATGATTTGGAGTTTGAAGGGGGGAAAATCTACCATAAGCCACCTCTGTGAGAGAAAGAAGGCAGTTAGAATCTTACAGACCAACCCTTCTATCACCCCTTCTTTTCCCCAAAAGATAATGCTGCTGCTGATTGAACTCTTAGGACAGGGGAATGAGAAGGTGAAAGACAGAATCTTAAAAACGTAAGAGGGACAAAGTAAAGAGAATCAAGGGAGACACACACAATGCAATAAAGGAGGAAAAGAACAAAAGCTCAGGTAGATTTGGACATTAGACTCATCCTACTGACTTCAAGAATTACCTTTCCTCTCCTCACCTCATTGTCTCTAAAGCTTCTCCCTCCACCCCTTCATCTCTGGATCTGAACTTCAACCAAGGAGTAGAGTTAGAACAAAGGTTGGTACATTGGGGTGATCTAAGATGCCATCTCACCAATTCAGGTCCCCTCCTTATCCTGCACCAGAATGTCACGGCTTGAGTCGTAGCCAGGGACAGATTAGGGTGAGAATAGATAAGATGGAGGACACGAGGCCACAAAGACCTACAATACCAGGGCCACAGTGCCAAAGGCCTAGTTTGTCCAGTGGAATAAAGAGATCACAAGCGTTTCTGACCACATCCAGCAGAAGTGGTGGATGACCTCGAAGGACCTGAGCTAGGAGCAGGATTTGCAGCCGAAGCTTCAGAGCCAGTTGGGGCAGACCTCCTCCTGGAGTCCCTGGTTCCCCAGGACCCCCAGTTTCCATTCCTTCTGGGATTCCTCCCCTGGAACCCTTCAGCCGCCGGCTACAAGCTGAAGGCTCTTGTTCCATCAGCAGGCAAATCTCATAGGCATCCCGGCTCAAATTCATAATGAGGGAAAAAAGATAGTACCTGGGATACACAGGGCACAAGGGTCAGTGAGAGCATGTATACTTACCTTAAACATCCCCAATTTAATGTTCTCTTTCCCCTTAGTGATGAAAGGGATTACACATGAGAACACCAGAAGTGAATGCTGTTACCCATCAATAGTAATGTCCTTCCACCTTCCTGCAATTAACGAATGCCTATGTGTACCTTAAGATTCTGGCTTAAAATTAGTAAGCATCATTAAATCTTCCAAGATCAACCTCAACTTTTACTTTCCACTTGGCAACCTCTTAGCATACACACATTCAAAACGTGCTACATAACAATGCAAACTTCTTTTTAAAGAACAAGCTTTAGTTGTTTCAGTGACTTAAGAGACATTATAGACCTCAATCTTAAGAACAAAGTCTATTTTTTTTTTTAAATCCACTCAGAGTATTGACAACAGTATTTGCACTCAACAAATTGTCCTACCTCCAAAACATATCTTGAACCCAACCACATCTATCTCACCCTACCACCAGTCTAAGCCACCATCATTTCTCACCTGGACTATTACTGCTTTAGCCTTTTAACTGGTCTCTCTGTGGCCACTCTTGCCCCTGCTAACAATCTAATCTCATACAGTAGTTGGCATAAATGTAAATTACATAATCATTTTTCTTCTTAAAAATTTTCATATATTCCTATCACATTTAGAATAAAATCTAGACACCATAGGCAGGCTTACAGAGCTCAACAACATTTGGCCCTTGCCTACCTCTCTAACTTCATTTTGTACCATTGTTTCCCTCAATCATTATATACCAAACACATTCATTTCTTTCCTTGTTTTGGTCCCATCAAGCTGGCTTCTGCCTTAGGACCTTTGCACTCCCTCTACCTGGAATGCTCTCCCCCCAAAATCTTCATATGGTTTGCTCTTTCTTGTTCTTCAGGTCTGAGTGTAAATGCCACCTCTTTGAAGAGGCTTTCGCTAACCTCCCAGTCTGGAGTAGCTAGCCATTTACTCTCTACCACAAGATCCTATTTTACCTTACTGCACAGCACTTACTATTACCTAATATTTTTCTTATTTATGTCTGTCTATATCCACCCATTAGAATGTAAGTTCCATGGAAGCAGGGAGTATGTTTGTCTTTATCACTGTATCCCTGAGTCTAGACCAGTGCCTGCCACATAGCAAGAGCTCAATAAATATTTGCAGAATGAAATTAATAAACCTGGCATATGGACTCTTCTTGGAAGTTGTTTGTCCATCTCACTCCAGCCAGCCCTAACTCCACCTCTCATACATGGTAAGTCATGTTATAGCTGTACAGCACTAAAAATATGAAGACAATCAAGGTAGACAGGGAGATGGGAAAGGAGTAAGATGCTAATGGAAATGCAAAGAGAATAAAAAATAAGGAGACAAAGAAACAAATACAGATGATGTGTAAACAGAAAATTTTACTCCCAAAATATATTTTTCTCCACTTTCATTGACAGCCACATCCCTAGTCCAAGCGAACATCATCTTTTGCCCATATTAGGCATTTCTTTCTCTACCGTAATCCATTTTCCATATTACAGCAAGAGAGATCTTCTTCAAACAAAATTTGAATCATGTCATGTTTCTGCTCAGAACGTTTCAGTAACTTCCCATTGTACTCAGGATAAAATTTAAGCAAAATAAAAAAATCGTATCGTTGCCTAAAAGGCCCTGCACGATCTGGCCTCTATCAACCTCTCCAGTTTCAGCGTATGCCCTTTACTCAGTACTGCCCACCACACTAGCTTTCTTTCTATTTTTCTAATTCCTGGAAGTTTTTTCTAGATTTATGGCCTTAGAGTGTGTTATGTTCTGTTTAGAAAGGTCTTCTCTGCTACTTTGCTTTGTCTAATTCCTACTTAGACTACTGAGAAGAACTCAAAGAGTTCTTCCCACCTTTCAATCTAAATTAGCTACCCTTGCTATACTCTCTCGCAATACCCTGTAGTCTTTCCACAAACATATCTGAGTGGTTGTTTTAATATCTGACTACTCCACTAGACTGTAAGCTTCATGAGAATAAGAACAATATCTGTTTGCTCTTCCCTTTATCTTATGGCCTGTAGTAAGCACCTAATAAATACTTCTTGGAATGAATGAATGAGTAGGAAGTGAGATGAATCTGTGGTATAGATAGTAAAATTAAAGCAATGTAATATCTTCTGTTAGTCATTCATCATGGAAGAGCATCTGTCTTCCATCTGCCCCCATTCATTACTCTCTAATAGTTTAAGATCTGAATGAATATAGGAAGCCAAGTGATTGAATAGACTTGTACACTCTGGAAAGACCCAGTGGAAGGGTCTTTCTTTCATAAAAAGCAAGCTATGCAGTATGGAGAATACAAAAATTTCTGTTGTTGGAAAGGATATCAAACCTGAATGAACGCTGGGCCCACTTCTCCTGATCCACATGGGGAGCCAATCCAGACTTTCCAGCCCACAGGACATTGTCACAGGCGAAGTACAAGGCTCTATTGAGGTGACTAACAGTGATGCAGAATCTCAGTACGACATCTGAGAGGTGAACAGCTCGTTTGGCTGACTCAAGGGCATTTGCTGAGTTACCCAGGCGTAGAACTTGTGAGAATTAGCAAGGAAAAGCAAGGATTTGGAAGTAGAGGCAGACAGACAGTAAGACGCAGATGAAGAAAGAAAACAAGAGGGAAAGTGGAGCAAATGACAGAAACAACAAAAACAAAACAAAAAGAGCAGAAACAATTTATCAAATTTTAATTCGTTTTTGTCCCAGTTTAGTTTTCTCAAATTTGCCCTATTCCCTCTGATCCTCCATTACTCCCTTACCACCACCACCTCCCTCTGTCGCTGTCTTATCTTGATTGGGAGGCAGGTAGAGGATAATGAGGAAGAGCCAAGTGAGGGAGAAAAACTGGCATAAAAGGTGAATAACAGAAGGAGGGACTAAGAATAGCTGGGGATGGAGGAAGTGTTGAGGCGACAAAAGGAAAGGCACAGTTACTTACGCTTTCTTCCAAGGCTCAAATGACCCTCCAATTGTTGAATCTGTTTCTGTAACTCAGGACTGGCCCCATGTCTCTGCAGTGCATGGCCAAGAAGAGAGCAAGCATACTGGGCAGCCCTGGAGGAGAGGACAAGCAAGAGAAGCTGGAAATGCCCCTAACATACTTCTCAAAAGATATTCTCCAACAGGCAGATATGGACTTCCCCTTTTCCCAGTTTAAGACCATTCCCCTGTCTCCTCCTCATGCCCGTTATCTCACCCTTTCTCCTGAGGGCCTGCGAAAGGAAAGACATAAAGATAAAAGAGAGTCTAAAGGTCACAGCCTTGAAAACCCTATGGAGCAGTTCTACTCTGTACAAATGGGGTCCCCATGAGCCAGAATTCACTCCACCAAAGTTAACAACAACAACATCAAAGGAGGTGGGGAGCACTGTTTAGAGTTGACAAAATAAGACACTGGACAACGATAAGACCAGAAAGGGAAAGTGAAGGCAGCAGAAGGCTCATCACAGGTACATCACTGTGAGCCTGTATGTGATATGCTGAGGGTGGTGGTGGGAGGGGCGGTTGTTAGAGGCAGTTTATTCATACTAGATAAGAGATTTCAGGGCCCTCGAGCTGAATGGACACCAGAAGACAGAGCAAAGGCAGAGGAGTTCCCAGGTGACATGAGGGGACGGGGACAGGGAAATTGGGAACGCCTCCACAGCTCTGGGGACAGAGTCTGGGCTGCTGTCCACCGCGGGGTAAACGCCCCTCATTTCACCACAGCCCGGTGAGGAAAGTGTTGGTCCCGTGTGTACACGGCAACCCTCAGCGGTCTCCCCACTGGCCCACTCGTGCCTCAGTTTCCCCATCTTTTCTGTGAGCACAAACGAATTATCTCGTCACGGCGGCGAGCTCAAATCTGAACCTCAAGGTCCGTTCGAGCCCCCGTAGCCAAAGTTGACCCCAGCTGCCCCCCGTAGTCTGAACTGACCTCGCCTCGAAAGTGTCTTCCTCTGTCCGCCCTCCCCCCACTCCTATTTGGGCCGCACCTACACAGCCGCTCCCGGGCCTGGCTCTGAGCACTGAAGCGGACCCAGGCATCCATGACAGCGACAGCCCCGGCTCCCCCGCCCCGCTCCCGCCCTACTACCCACTCCTAGTCACGCCTCCAGGACGACCCAGACGGCGCCTCGCGAGGGACAAACAGTGTCAGAAAAGAAAGGGCGTGGAGGCGGTCCCTAAAGTGGTACATCAGCACGAGAGGCTTTTGTCTCTAGGCCTACACCTGCGTGTTTTTATGCGTGTGTCTCCGTCGGAGCGTCCCTTTATCAGAGGGTCTTATTTCCATAGCACGCCTCTGGCGGCGCATCCTTTTTCAAACATTCTGGACCAAGGGCGGGGCCTGCAGCGGTGGTGGCGGAGCGAGACAGCGCTGCAGAGATCTCGCCGCGGCCGCCGGAAGTTGCCCTCTCCTCCGCGCGGAAGATGCTTCTACCGACCACCGCCAACGCAGACACAAACGCGGTGACTCAGAACTCTGGGACCAGGGTCTATGGTAGTAGAAGCTCTGAGCCCACTGACTAGTCTGTCCAAGGGGAAAGGAACAAGATCAGGACCAGATCCCGGTTCCCTGCAGGACCCTGACGATTGGACAGGTGACGTCCTCCAGAACACAGACGGAGAATCTCCAGGGACAGAGCCTTTAGTGGGCGAAATCCGCTATAACCAGCTCCAGATCCTGAAAGGGAGGTTAAAAAAATCAGTGACGGAAGCTAACTGCTTCACATCCACATTTCATCCCTACACTTTCTTTTTCAGGCTACCATGTCTGCAGGCAGTGGCATCCCTTGGGAGTCAGCAGCAGGGGAGGTGGCCTGGGCAGGATCCAGAGTGGAGGTGGAGGGATCAGAGCTGCCCACCTTCTCAGCCGCAACCAAGGTCCAAGTGGGAGTGACCATTGTGCTGTTTGTTTCTTCAGCCTGAGGGAACCTGGCCGTGCAGTGGTCAGTGACATGACCGCAACCCAGCCAGATCTGCCCCTCTCCAGTCCGGCGACTTCTTGCCCATTTAGCAGCTGCAGACTTACTGGTCACTTTTGTGATTATGCGCCTAGATGCCACCTGGAATGTCTCTGTTCAGTGGCTGGCTGGGGACATGGCATGTCGGACACCCCTGTTCCTGAAACTAATGGCCATGTATGCCACAGCTTTCCTGCCTGTGGTTATTGGGCTTGACTGCCAGGCAGCAGTACTCCACCCCTTTGGACCCTGCTCAGGTGGAAGGAAGCTTCTAGGGGCAGCTTGGGGACTTGGTTTCCTGCTTGCCTTGCCCCAGGTGAATGAGTTGTCTGGACTCATGGCTGGGCTGGATAGGAATTTGGGAGCACAGCATGAGCTTTGGGAGTCAAGGGATGTGCATGACAGCCTTAGCCATAAATCCTCAGAATTGGCCCAGAGGAGGAGGATTTGCTGTCATTTCAGCAAGTTAATGTCATTTGCATGTTAATTTACATCTCTGTCTAGAGCCTACCTTTTTAAGTCTTATGCTTCTTGGGACAGAATGCAGTCACAAATATTTTCGGGTTCCCGGGTTTCTTGGGAGGCTCCTTGTCCCACTAGAAGCCTCCAGCGGGGGCTTGTGTAGTGGTGAAAAACGAAAGAAATGTTCTTTGGTGAACATTCACTAAGGTAGAGGTCTTAAGTATGAGGCAGTGCATCCAGGCAGTGTGATTGGGTCAAACTTTTGTCTCTTTTGGCTTCTGTACAAAACTAGATACTCTTTGTAAGCGTATATATGGTTTCCTGTGTGATAGTTAGGGAGTCCGGGTAGGTTTGTTTTTTGTGTATGTGTGTGTCATATTTAGAAAACTAGTGTAACAAAATGGAAGGTGCCACCTCCAAAGATCCTTAGGACAGACAGAGCCCACTAAACACTGTGCCAGACTACCACTAACATTTTGTAGGAAGATGTATGCCCATATGAAATTTTCAAAATCCGTATTACCAACCAAAAATCTGAACACAATTAATAAGAATGCATTCCATTATTGAAAACACATGCCATCATGAAAACATTTAAAACTCTAAAAAATTGGAGCTTAAAAGAGTCAAAGTAGTGCCCTCTGTCTGTGCCTCTGCCTTCAGTTTTCCGTTACTTACACTTGGCTTCCACCTCTTTCATATCCATCCCCTTCAGGAGATCCAGTGGAAAAAAACCCTGTGCCGGGGAGGAAACTTATATGGGGGGTTAATAAAAAGAGAGTGAAGTCAGGAGCTTTGGGTAAGACTTTGTGGTACATTCGTTGATCTATTTAAAAAATGCATCACATTCAGGTACACTCAAGTGCTAAAGGCAGAGCATGATAAGGTTGGATTTTCTTCAAGCCCTTTGTTAAAGAAATCCCTTACTCTTTTGTGTGTAAATGGAAACAACTGACCAGTTCGGTTTAAATGATTTTAGAATGGGTATTCCCCTTCCTTATCTCCTCAACCTTCCTTTTTCCCACATCTTAAGCTTTATATCCAAACCACCCACCACCCTCTCCCAGGATCCACCTGGTCTTATCAAAAGAAAACATTCTGAACAAAATAGCCCAAATCATTCACTCATTCCAATTGTTAGTCCCCCTAACTTTCCTTTAAAAAGCTCAGTTCTTTGTCTCAGTGGAGTTGGAGCTCAGACTGAATTTTGGTGTCTCACTCTCCCCGCTGTAGGGATCCTACTCCCCCATTACAGTGCTCCATCTTCCCCCCATTTTAGTCCTTTCTCTTCCCTTACAATAGTGTTTTTTGAATAAAAGTCACCCTTGCCTGTTTTTACATGGTCCAGTGAAATTATCTCTTTGATAAGAAACAAAGTCCTGTCTTCAAGAAATTTACAGAACAGCGCAGGAGACAAATCAGTAGGCAATTACAATATAGTGTGCAGACAAAAGTGTAAAGCTAAAGGTAAGCATAAGGAGCCTAAGAACAATGGAGGGATATCTGACCCAGTCTTGGACAGTCGGGAAAAACTTACCAAAGATGTTAAAATTTGCTTCTTGAAAGATGGATAGGTGTTAGCCAAGTTAAAGCAGGAGGAATGCTGGGAAGAGTGGAGGATAGAGTATTTCAGAGTGATTGCTGATGAGGTTGGGAGGTGGGGGCAGTATAAAAAATAGTGAGTAATGAGCCTGGTGGGGAAGGGCCAGCTCACATATGTTAAGTTTGTATTCTATCCTGAGGGCAATGGAGAGATGAAAGCAATTAAAAGGCAGAGAGTGATGTAATCAGATGTGTACTTTTTCCTTTGGCTCCATTGTGGAATGGAAATAAAGGGAGCACCTCACCTTGACCAGTTAATTGAATCTCAGTCTTGAAAAGGAGCTAGAAAAGTAGGGAAAAGCTAAGTCTAAAGCAATTCCTTATAAACAAAACAAAAAACGACTATCACCGTCATGGAGGTATTGTGGGTAGGGATAGAGCAAATGGCATCTCTGAGACTAGGATTAGGATTCTTATGTCTGGAAGGGGGCTAAGAAGGGTATTAATTTCAGTCTATACAATGAGAATGCATTATAAATTCACATTTAAGATTTGATCCTTAAATTCTCAATATTAGAAATATAACTGTTAAAAGTTAGTCTGGCTATAGTTCTAAGACAAGTAATATTGCTCCCAATAGTATGTTGTAAACATGAAACTTTGTTAGCCCAAGCTTCAAAAAGAAGCCTGTTATGACAGTGCAATAGAATTACACAGTTGGTCTTATCTACATGAAGCAAATTTTTAATATGGATTGGGAATTAGAAGCCTGTTTTTGTTGCATTGTTTGCTTGTGTTTACATTGCTTTTGTTTTGTTTTGTTTTTCTCCTGAGTCTAGGCTCTGCCACTAACTAGGTATATGACTTTGGCCAAGTTACTTGAAATTTGTGGGCCACAAGGTGATCGCACAGAGATGAAGTTCATTCTTCCTTGCAGCCTGACAATCTGACAGTAATTGCAATCTCCATTTGCTTCATTGGAAAACTGGTGAAACATGTGCAAAGGTGATATTTTTGGTTCCACATTAGTGTCCCCGTGGGTAAATCCAGCAATTGTCCATATGCTGTAACTGTATCTAAAATATGAGCCTCAATAATTTTTTTTTTCAGTGTGGTGTAATATTGGTGAAAGCATATTGTGGGTAGTTAGAAATTACTTATTTTTGTAAGGCTAAAGTTTCCAAGTATCAGAAGTATTTGAAAGGAAGCTTTTATATAGTAAGTAGTAAATTTCAAATAAAATAGGGAAAAGGAGAAGTAAGAGGAGGGCTGTGGACCAAACTAAAGTACAGAAGCCTTGACAACTTTTATACCTCTCCTCATAGTGTCTCTAGTACTTCTAGGCATAGCACAAAAAACAAAACAAAACCAAAAAACCCCAGAATATATGAACTTATGATAGAGAAAGAGGAAAGGCCCTTATCAGAGACCATTACCCAACTCGCTCAGAGTAGACTGGTCATAACTCCAAACATTTCATAAAGCTTGTATGTCTATGGCTGATACTATTCATCTTTCCTAAAAGCCCCTCATGCCTGCTGAAATCACTTCCCCAAATGCCTTTGACCTAGGAACCTGATACCTACTGAACTTGCCTTTTGTCAAAGGAATGGTGACTCAGTCTACATTACCAGAACCAAGGTACTAACCCTGAAGCTTGCAACTGAAAAATACTCTTAACTGATTCAAATAAACAAACAAAAAATCCAGCACCTTACGAAAAACGGGGAGGGGAAGCCAACAGCATGTGGAAAATGTTATGTTGTTGTTAGGTGCCATCCAGTCGGTTCAAACTCATAGTGACCCGACATACAACAGAATGAAACACTGCCCAGTCCTGTGCCATCCTCACAATTGTTGCTATGTTTGGCCCATTTTTGTAGCCACTGTGTCAGTCCATCTCATTGGGGGTCTTTCTCTTTTTTACTGACCGTCTACTTTACCAAGCATGATGTCCTTCTTCAAGGACTGGTTCCCTCATGATAACATATCCAAAGTACATGTGACGAAGTCTTACCATCCTCACTTCTAAGGAGCATTCTGGCTGTACTTCTTCCAAGACAGATTTGTTTATTCTTCTGGCAATCCATAGTATATTCAATATTCTTTGCCAACACCATAATTCAAATGCATCAGTTCTTCTTCGGCCTTCCTTAGTCATTGTCCAGCTTTTATTATCCAGCTTTCACGTACACACGAGGCAATTAAAAATACCCTGGTCTATAGGGTCGCTAAGAGTCAGAATCAACTCAACGGCAACGGGTTTTGGTTTGGGTCAGGCACACTGTGATGGTTAAGATTGTGTGTCAGCTTGGATGGGCCATGATTCTCAGTGTTTATATGTGATCGCTCCCATGATTGAATCTGCTGTGAGTAGCCAGTCGGTTGAAATGGATTTTCCTTGGGGGTGTGGCCTGCATCCTAATATAAGCAGACATTCTGGCTTTTGGCTTGTTCTGGATCCTGTGGCTGCCTTCTGTTCATCTGATCTCCGGTTCTTGGGACTTGAGCTATTAGCTTATCTGCTGATCTTTGGATTCATTAATCTTCACAGCCTGTGAGTGGAGCCCTGCTCTCTGGCCTGCTGATCTTGGGTTCCAAGCTCCTGCAGCTACATGAATCAGGAGAAGCCTTGCCGTGTTGCCTGCCAGTCTTGGGATTTGTTGATAGTCACAGCCTGTGATCAAGAGCCCTGCTTTCCGACCTGCTGAACTTGGGTTCACCAGCCCCTGTGGCTACGTGAATCGGGAGAAGCCTCTATCCTAATCCATGGACTTGGGACATTCCAGCCTCTACAATTGCGTGAGCTGTTTCTTTGATACAAATCTCTCTCTATATATGTTTATATGCCTTACTGGTTTTGCTTCTTTAGAGTACCCAGCCTAAGACATTTGGTACCGAGAATGGTTCTAGAGAAACAAAATTGTTTGGATGAGTTTTCTAAATTGGTTCTCAAGTCTGGTTAGTCTTAAAGATGTTGACAACTCTGCTTCCAGCAGTAAAGAGGGCACTGCTAATCCATGGCATGAAGTGGCAATACAAATAAGCAAAATATCACCACCAGCAGATCAGGTATTGGTGAAGGGTGAGGCTCGGGGTGAACACGTGTGATATCTTTCTACACTTCAGTCAGAATGAGAAGTGGAAGGAAGCTGGTTGGTCCTACTTTAGCTAGACAAACTGGTGAAAGAAAGAGATGTGCTCAGGGCTTCAGAGTCAAAGCTCAAGTGCCACATAGATGACCTCAAGGCTTCCACTTGTGCTTTGAAAGAAAGTCTGATTTCTTGTAGTGACAGAGCTAAAACTGCTGAAAACCAAACCTGAAGTCTTGTTGTAAGAGTAGCTATTGTGAGAGTAGCTGAACTACAATGCCAGCTCAACTGCCAACCTCGAGAGGTGTGTGAAGTTAAAGTAAGGGCATTGATTGGGAAGAAATGGGATCCTGAAACTTGGGATGGGGACATTTGGGCAGATAATCAGGAAGCTGGGAACACTGAGCCCCTAAATTCTGTTGAATCACTCCTGCCAGCAGAACCACTCCCATCTGAAGAGACTACTTCATGTTGGTCTGCTAAATCACCCTGCCCAGAAAAATCATTAGCCCCTCCACTCCCATCTAATGAGATTTGCTCCAGCCCAGCTGCCTCTAAAGAGCCCTTGCCTTAGTCATTGCCTGGGGCATCACCTGCGGTAGATGCTTTATAAGACAATGCTGAACGTTCTCAAAACAATTCCTCACTACTGATTCTGGCTTCTAGACCTATAACTAGACTGAAGTCCCAGCGAGCCCTAAAAGGTGAAGTATAAAGTGTGACCCAGGGGAAGGCAGGCTACACTCCAAAAGAACTGCTTGACTTTTCTAATATGTACAAACAGAAAGCTGGGGAATAAGTGTGGGAATGGTTATTAAGGGTGTGGGATAATGGTGCAAGGAATATAAAGATAGATCAGTCTGAGTTTATTGATATGGGTCCGCTAAGCAGAGATTCTTCATTCAGCGTTTCAGCTTGAGAAGTTAGGAAAGGATCTAATAGTGTATTTGGTTGGGTTGCTGAAGCATGGATTACAAGGTGGCCTGCACTAAATCAAGGTGAAGTACCAGACCTGCCTTGGTATACTGTAGAAGAAGGTATCCAAAGGGTTAGCGAAATTGGCATGCTAGAGTGGATTTATCAGGTTAGACCCACAGACCCACACATGGAGTGCCTAGAGGACACACCTTTTACCACAACTGTGAGGAACAAATTTGTGAAGGGAGCTCCAGCATCCTTGAAGACCGCTGTGATTGCTATTTTATGTAAGTCAGATTTGTCAGTGGGAACTGCCCTAACTGAATTAAGATACCTAACTACAATGGGGCTGATTGGACCCCGTGGCAGTAGGGGCCAAGTGGCTGCACTCAATCACCAAAGACAAGGTGGGTGTGGTTACAGTAACGGACAGTGGAGTCAAAGCAGTAATCAGAATAGTCTGACTTGTATGGATTTATGGCATTGGGTACTTACGGTGTCCTTAGGAGTGAAATAGATAGGAAATCTACTAAATATTTACTTGATGTGTACAAACGGATGAATTCTACCTCAGGTGAACAGCAGTCTAACTCGAATTCCCAGATTTGAGTGAGTTTAAAGACCCCAAACCCCTTGAATGAAGGGGAGGCTGGGTCCCCTTGAGGAAGGACTGCAATACAGTGCCAAAAATTTTTACTGTTAATCTTTCTCCCAGCCTTTCCGAAAGTGATCTACAGCCTTTTATGAGAGTGACTGTTCACTGGGGAAAAGGAAATAATCAGACTTTTGGGGGATTACTGGATACTCGCTCTGAAGTGACACTAATTCCAGGAGACCCAAAACGTCACTCTGGCCCACCAGTCAGAGTGGGGGATATATGGAGGTCAGGTTATTAGTGGAGTCTTGGCTCATGTCTGTCTCACGGTAGGTCCAGTGGGTCCCCAAACCCATCCTGTAGTGATTTCCCCAGTTCCAGAATGCATAATTGGAATAAATATACTCAGCAACTGGAAGAACCCCCCAAATTGAATCCCTGACCAGTGGAGTAAGGGCTGCTGTGGTAGGAAAAGCCAAGTGGAAGCCATTCGAACTGCCGCTACCTAGGAAAATGGTAAACTAAAAACAATACCGCATTCCTGGAGGGATTGCAGAGATTACTGCCACCACCAAGGACTTGAAGGGGTGGTGATTTCCACCACATCCCCATTCAACTCACGTATTTGGCCTGTGCAAAAAACAGATGGATCTTGCAGAATGACAGTAGACTATCGAAAACTTCACCAGGTGGTGACTCCAATTGCAGCTGCTGTTCCAGATGTAGTTTGATTGCTTGAGCAAATTCATACATCTCCTGGTAACTGGTATGCAGCTGTTGATCTGGCTAATGCCTTTTTCTCCATACCTGTTTCAAAGGACCATCAGAAGCAGTTTGCCTTCAGCTGGCAAGGCCAGCAATATACCTTCATTTGCCTAACTCAGGCTACATCAACTCTCCAGCCCTATGTCATAATTTAGTATGCAGGGACCTTGATCACCTTTCCCTTCCACAAGATGTCACACTGGTCTATTACACTGATGACATTATGTTGACTGGACCTAGTCAGGAAGAAGTGTCAATGACTCTGGACTTAATTGGTAAAACATTTGTGTGCTAGAGGGTGGGAAAGTAATCCCACAAAAATTCAGGCATCTTCCACCTCAGTGAAATTTCTAAGGGTCCAGTGGTGTGAGGCATGTCGAGACATTCCTTCTAAAGTGAAGGATAAGTTATTGCATCTTGCTGCTCCCACAACTAAAAAGGAGGCACAACACCTAGTGGGCCTCTTTGGGTTTTAGAGGCAACATATTCCTTATTTGGGTGTGCTACTCCGGCCTATTTATCAAGTGACTTGAAAAGCTGCTAGTTTTGAGTGGAGCCTGGAACAAGAGAAGGCTCTGCAACAGGTTCAGGCTGCTGTGCAAGCTGCTCTGCCACTTGGGCCATATGATCCAGCTGATCCAATGGTGCTTGAAGTGTCAGTGGCAGATGGAGATGCTGTTTGGAGTCTTTAGCAGGCCCTTATGGGTGAATCACAGCGCACACTCTTAGGATTTTGGAGCACAGTTCTGTCATCCTCTGCAGATAACTACTCTCCTTTTGAGAAACAACTTTTGGCTTGTTACTGGGCCTTAGTAGAGACTGAACGCTTAACCATGGGACACCAAGTCACTATGCGGCCTAAGCTGCCCATCATGAACCGGGCGTTGTCTGACCCACAGAGTCGTAAAGTTGGATGTGCACAGCAGCACTCCATCATTAGATGGAAGTGGTATACACGAGATCGGGCCCAAGCAAGACCAGAAGGCACAAGTAAGTTCCATGAGGAAGTGGCCCAAATGCCCATGGTCTCCACTCCTTTCACATTACCTTCCATCTCCCAGTCTGCACCTGTGGCCTCATGGGGAGTTCCTTATGCTCAGTTGACTGAAGAAGAGAAAACTCATGCCTGGTTTACAGATGGTTCTGTGTGATATACAGGCACCACTTGAAAGTGGACAGCAGCAGCACTACAGCCCCTTTCTGGGAACTCCCTGAAGGACAGTGGTGAAGGGAAATCCTCTCAATGTACCAAACTTTGAGCACTGCACCTGGTTGTTCACTTTGCTTGGAAGAAGAAATGGCCAGATGTGTGATTATATACTGATTCATGGGCTGTGGCCAGTGGTTCGGCTGGATAGTCAGGGACTTGGAAGGAACATGATTGGAAAACTGGAGACAAGGATTTATGGGGAAGAGGTATGTGGATAGACCTTTCTGAATGGGCCAGAGAAGTAAAGATATTTGTGTCTCATGTGAATGCTCACCAAAGGGTGACCTCAGCAGAGGATGATTTTAACAATCAAGTGGATAGGATGATGCGTTTTGTGGAAACCAGTCATCCTTTTTCCGCAGCTACTCCATCACTGCTCAATGGGCTCATGAACAAAGTGGCTATATTGGCAGGGAAGGAGGTTATGCGTGGGCCCAGCAACAGGGACTTCCACTCACCAAGGCTGACTTGGCTGCAGCCACTTCTGAGTGCCCAGTCTGCCAGCAGCAGAGACCAACACTGAGTCCCCAGTATGGCACCATCCCTTGAGGTGATCAGCCAGCAACCTGGTGGCAAGTTGATTACATTGGACCACTTCCATCATGGAAGGGGCAGCATTTTGTCGTTACTGAAATAGACTCTTACTCTGGATATGGATTTGCCTTCCCTGCACGCAATGCTTCTGCCAAAACTACCATCTATGGACTTACAGAATGCCTTATCCACCATCATGGTATCCCACACAGCATTGCCTCAGATCAAGGGACTCACTTCACAGCAAATGAAGTACAGCAGTGGGCCCATGCTCATGGAATTCACTGGTCTTACCGTGTTCCCCATCATCCTGAAGCAGCTGGCTTGATAGAATGATGGAATGGCCTTTTAAAGACACAATTACAGCACCAACTATGTGGCAGTACCTTGCAAATGCAAGTTTGGGGAAGTGTTCTCCAGGAGGCTGTATATGCTCTAAATCAGCTGTTTTTCCTATAGCCAGGTGCATAGGTCCAGGAGTCAAGGGGTGGAAATGGGAGCGGCTCCACTAACTATTACCCCTAGAGACCCACTTGCAAGATTTTTGCTTCCTGTCCCTGTGACCTTATGCTCTGCAGGTGTAGAGGTCTTAGTCCCAAAGGGAGGAATGCTCCCACCTGGAGACACATCACTGATTACATTGAACTGGAAGCTAAGGATGCCACCTGGCCACTTTGTTTTGGGCTCCTTATGCCTCAGGATCAACAAAGAAGGGAGTTTCCATACTGGCTGGTATGATTGATCCTGATTATCAAGAGGAAAGCAGATTGATATTACATAATGGAGGAAAAGAAGAGTATGTCTGGAATGCAGGAGATCCCTTAGGGCATCTCAGTACTACCATGCCCTGTGATTAAAGTCAATGGAAAACTACAGCAACCCAATTCTGACATGACAACTAATGACCCAGACCCTTCAGGAATGAAGGTTTGGGTCACCCCACCAAGCAAAGAACCATGACCAGCTGAGGTGCTTGCTAAGGGCAAAGGGAATACAGAATGGGTGGTGGAAGAAGGTAGTTCTAAATACCAGTTATGGCCACGTGACCAGTTGCAGAAACGGGGACTGTAATTGTTATGAGTATTTCTGCTTTGTATGTGTGCATCAAATATTTTTGTTTCTTTCACTTAAAAAATATAAGATGTAAACGAGGCTAGTGCGTTTTCAATTGTATGTGTGTTAGTTGTATCATGTTAGGCACAAGTATAACTTTGTAATTGTCTTTATTCAAAGATTATGTGTGGTTTAAGATGTGTACATGTGCCAAGTTGACAAGGAGTGGACTGTGATGGTTAAGATTGTGTGTCAACTTGGCTCAGCCATGATTCTCAGTGTTTATATGTGATCACTCCCATGATTGAATCTGCTGTGAGTAGCCAGTCATTTGAAAGGGAGTTTACTTGAGGGTGTGGCCTGCATCCCAATGTAAGCAGACATTCTGGATTTTTGCTCACTCTGGATCGTACAGCTGCCTCTTGTTCGTCTGACCTCTGGTTCTTGGGACTTGAGCTATCAGCTTATCTGCCGATCTTGGAATTGGTCAATCTTCACAGCCTATGAGTGGATCCCTGCTCTCCGACCTGCCAATCTTGGGTTCGCCAGCCCCTGCAGCTATGTGAATCAGGAGAAGCCTTGCAGTCTTGCCTGCCAATCTTGTGATTTTTTGATATTCACACCTGTGAGCAAGAGCCCTGCTTTCCAACCTGCCAGTCTTGGGTTCACCAGCCCCTGTACTACGTGAATCGGGAGAAGCCTCTATCCTAATCCACAGACTTGGGACGTTCCAGCCTCTACAATTGCATGAGCTGTTTCTTTGATATAAATCTCTCTATATGTTTATACGCCTTACGGGTTTTGCTTCTCTAGAGAACCCAGCCTAAGACATGCACGTGAGTCCTCAAGGTGACATCTTTGCTTTTTAACACTTTAAAGAGGTCTTTTGCAGCAGATTTGCCGGGTGCAATCCGTTGTTTGATTTCTTGACTGCTGCTTCCATGAGCGTTGATTATGGATCCAAGTAAAATGAAATCCTTGACAACTTCAATCTTTTCTCTGTTTATCATGATGTTACTTATTGGTTCAGCTGTGAGGATTTTTGTTTTCTTTATTTGACGTGTAATCCATACTGAAGGCTGTAGTCTTTGATCTTCATCAGTAAATGTTTCAAGTCCTCTTTGCTTTCAGCAAGCAAGGTTGTGCCATTTGCATATCACAGAATGATATGAATGAGTCTTTCTCCAGTCCTGATGCTGTGTTCTTAAAATGTTAAGTTTTATTATTTAACATTACTTCAGTGTTATAGTTATTGTGCGTAAGACTATTACTAAGGGTCACTTCACAAAGTGGCTGAAAATTTGCCTGAAATTTTAGCAGCATCCATTTTATATAAGATTTCTTTTTTTCCACACAATTCATCACAGACACACCAGGAAAATCATTTCAGCTAAAAGTGTTAGTGAGGTGGTAGAGATTTTCTTTTTTTCTTTTTTATTAAATGCAGTGTTAGAATAGTAGTTGAGAAGGCAGGATTCTTCTAAGTTCCCGGATTTAACAAACTTAGTGAACAGCTCCGTATTTAAGCCTAAAGGGAAGTTAGGGGTTTTCAAGATGCATTACTAACTTTTTAAAAATGACACATGCATGAACCATTACTCAGTACTGCACTTCTCACCTGGGGTTAGTGTAAGATTAAGGAGGAACTGGGAGGAGATAACAGGAGAATGGGGGGTGGGGGGGGCGTGTCCATTTCTAATAGTCCTCAACTCCACTTCAGCTGTTCCTGTTCCATACTATCCACTGAGCAGTCCCAGTCTCTTTCACACAGTATGTCACCAAAGGCAGCTTCAGGCTCACTGGCAAGAGACCACTTATAACCTCTTCACTTTCTGCTGCCTTTTCTGCTGCCATTAACTGCCATGGCCATCTGTTACAGCTGCATTGTCCTCAGTGTGTTCAGTCCCTGGACAAGGAAAGGGAACCATGGTGAGATTCCAATCCCAGGCCCTAATCCTCACCCCCACAGCTGTTGCCT
This sequence comes from Dugong dugon, assembly GCA_030035585.1. Taxonomy (NCBI): domain Eukaryota; kingdom Metazoa; phylum Chordata; class Mammalia; order Sirenia; family Dugongidae; genus Dugong; species Dugong dugon. The sequence continues at coordinate 164,461,864 of CM057462.1, forward strand.
CTAGCCTAATTACCTAGCTCTCTACCTGACAGCTGTCTATCAGTCACTAATCCAAAGTGAGATCCTCACCATATCTCCAGCACCTGATGCTACAGATCATTTTACTCAACACATTTGATTCTGAGGAGTCTCTAGGCCTCTGAAGTCAAGTTAGCTGGGCAAGGATTAGGGAGGAAGGTGATGTGTATTTTCCTTTACTGTGTGACACTGTCAAGTCTTGAGGTAGACGTGGTGACTTCATATAACACAGCAGCTTGATCAACACCCTTTCTCCAGCATGTTGGCCACAATCCCTGGGGAAAGGGAATCATGGAGTCCCAGGTTGGGAAGGGGAAGGGGGTTTTGCAGCATTTATTTCCAGTGGTGGGGGGAGAGCTCCATCTTATTATCTCTGCCCCTCCACTAATTCATCCTTTACTCCGTTCAGAAGCTGAATGTCTCTGAACGAGTATATTTTCTACATTCTCAGCCTCTGCTGATGAATTTGCACTCTGCCACTCCTTAGAAAATTGCCTTTCTGTCTACCTGTGGGCCCTGCAACTGGCCCTCCTTGTCTTTCTGACCTTCATCCTCTGGCTAGGTCTATGGTACCAGTTCTCCCCCACCATGCTAACTGAAGTCCCACCCTGGCCTCAGCCACATCCTTTTCCTCTTTGGCCTCCTCAGTGCTCTTCTGGATCCCCTATTCTATGGGGCCTTCATGCTTGGCTGCTGAAGAGGGCACCAAGAACCAGGCACAAGAGTCCTCCAGGAGGGAGGGTCTGGCAGAATGCCCCTGAGACAGCACACACAAATGTGGCAGCAAGGAGGGCAGGAGAAATTAAAGAGACATTCCTATAACATCCATTTTCTCAGGACAGAGTATGTAGGAACAGAATAATTCTCCTCTGATACCATAAGCACATCTCACTGATACTCTTGGTCTTTTAGCTTCTAAGAAAAAAATACCTAGCAGTGTCTATAGTGTGCAGCTGATTTTTTTTTTTTTTTACTTTTTTAACACTTTTCTAAAATTTTATTTTTGTTTATTGTTGTAGTTTAAATGAAGTTTACATTTCAAGTTAGTCTCCCATACAAAAATTTATACATACATTGTTATGTGACCCTAATTGCTCTCCCCATATTGTGACAGCACACTCCTCCTTTCCACCCTTGATTCCCCATGTCTATTCAACCAGCTACTAACCCTCTCTGCCTTCCCATCTCACGTCCGGACAGAAGCTGCTGGTTTAGTCTTTTGTATCTACTTGAGTTAAGAGGCACACTCCTCACGAGTATCACTTCATGTCCCGCAGTCCAGTCCAATCCCTGTCTGAAGAGTTGGCCTTGGAAATTGTTTTAGTTCTGGGCTAACAGAGAATCCAGGAGCCATGCTGGAGTCTCAGTCAGACCATTAAGTCTGGTCTTCTTACTAGAATTTGAGTTCTGCACCCCTCCTTTCTCCTGCTCCATGAGGGACTCTCTGTTGTGTTCCCTGTCAGGGTGGTCATTGGTGGTAGCCAGGCACCATCTAGTTCTTCTGGTCTCAGGCTGATGAAGTCTCTGGTTTATGTGGCCCTTTCTGTCCCTTGGGCTAATACTTTCCTTGTGTCTTTGGTGATCTTCATTCTCCTTTACTCCAGGTGGCTGGGACCAACTGATGCATCTTAGACGGCTGCTTGCAAGCTTTTAAGACCCCAGACGCCACTCACCAAAGCAGGATGGAGAACATTTTCTTAATAAGCTTTGTTATGCCAGTTGACCTAGATGTCCCCTGAAAGCATGATCCCCAGATCCTACCCCTCCTACTCTGTCCCTCAAAGTGTTTGACTGTATTCAGGAAACTTCTTCACTTTGGTTTAGTCCAGTTGTGCTGACTTCCCCTGTAGTGTGTGCTGTCCTTCCCTTCACCTAAAATAATTCTTATCTACTATCTAGTTAGTAAATAACCCTCACCCTCCCTCCCCACCCTCGTAACCATCAAAGAATGTTTTCTTCTGTGTTTAAACCTTTTCTTAAGCTCTTATAATAGTGTTCTTATACAATATTTGCCCTTCTGTGACTGACTAAATTCACTCAGCATAATGACCTCCAGATTCCTCCATGTTATGTTTCACGGCTTCATCATTGTTCTTTATCGTAGCGTAGTATTCCATTGTGTGGATATACCATAATTTGTTTATCCATTCGTCTGTTGATAGGCACCTAGGTTGTTTTCATCTTTTTCCTATTGTGAACAGTGCTGCAGTGAACAAGGGTGTGCATATATCTATTCGTGTAATGGCTCTCATTTCTCTAGGATATATTCCAAGGAGTGGGATAGCTGGATCGTATGGTACTTCTATTTCTAGCTTTTTAAGGAAGCTCCAAATTGATTTTCAAAGTGGTTATACCATTTTACATTCCCACCAACAGTGTATAAGTGTATAATCTCTCCATAACCTCTCCAGCATTTATTATTTTGTGTTTTTTGGATTAATGCTAGCCTTGTTCGGGTGAGATGATATCTCATTGTAGTTTTGATCTGCATTTCTCTAATGGCTAATGATCGTGAGCATTTCTTCATGTGCCTGTTAGCTGCATGAATATCTTCTTTGGCGAAGTGCCCGTTCATATCCTTTGCCCACTTTTAATTGGGTTATTTGTCCTTTTGTTGTTGAGGTCTTCCAGTATCTTATAGATTTTAGAGATTAGACGCTTATTCGACTTGTTGTAGCCAAAATTTTTTCCCCAGTCTGTAGGCTGTCTTACTCTTTTAGTGAACTCTTTTGATGAGCCTAAGTGTTTGATTTTTAGAAACTCCCAGTTATCTATTCTCTCTTCTGGTGCTTGTGCATTGTTACTTATTGTTTGTATTGTGTTTATGCCATGTATTAGGCTCCTAGCGTTGTCCCTGTTTTTTCTTCCATGATCTTTATCGTTTTTAATTTCATGTTTAAGTCTTTGATCCATTTTGAGTTAGTTTTTGTGCATGGGGTGAGGTATGGGTCTTGTTTAATTTTTTTGCAGATGGATGTCTAGTTATGCCAGCACCATTTGTTAAAGAGACTGTCTTTTCCCCCAATTAATGGACTTTGGGCCTTTGTAAAATACCAGCTGCTCATAGGTGGATGGATTTATGTCTGGATTCTCAATTCTGTTCCACTGGTCTATGTATCTGTTGTTGTACCAGTACCAGGCTGTTTTGACTACTGTGGCCGTATAATACGTTCTAAAATCAGGTAGTGTGAGGCTTCCCACTTTGTTCTTTTTTTTCAGTAATGCTTTACTTATTTGGGGATTCTTCCCTTTCCATGTGAATTTGGTGATTTGTTTCTCCATCTCATTAAAAAATGCCGTTGGAATTTAGATCAGGATTGCATTGTATCTGTAGATAGCTCTGGGTAGAACTGACATTTTCACAATGTTGAGTCTTCCTATCCCTGAGCAAGGTATGTTTTCCACTTACGCAGGTCGCTTTTAGTTTCTTGCAGTAGTGTCTTCTGGTTTTCACTGTATAGGTCTTTTACGTCTCTGGTTAGATTTATTCCTAAGTATTTTATCTTCTTTGGGGCTATTGTAAATGGTATTGATTTCCTCTTCAAGGTTCTCTTTGTTGGTGTAAGGGAATCCAACTGATTTTTGTATGTTTATCTTGTATCCTGAAACTTTGCTGAAATCTTCAATTAATTCCAGTAGTTTTCTTGTGGATTCTTTGGGGTTTTCCATGTATAAGATCATATCATCTGCAAATAGAGATACTTTGACTCCTTCCCTACCGATGTGGATGTGCTTTATTTCTGTTTCTAGCCTAATTGCTATGGCTAGGACCTCCAGCACAGTGTTGAATATGAGTGGTGATAAAGGGCATCCTTGTCTGGTTTCCGTCCTCAAGGGGAATGGTTTCAAAGTCTCTCCATTTAGTATGATGTTGGCTGTTGGCTTTATATAAATGCCCTTAATTATATCGAGGAATTTCCCTTCTATTCCTATTTTGTTGAGTGTTTTTATCATGAATGGGTGTTGGACTTTGTCCAATGCCTTTTTGCATCCATTGATAAGATCATGTGGTTCTCGTCTTTTGTTTTATTTATGTGATGGATTATATTGACTGCTTTTCTAATGTGAACCATCCCTGCGTACCTGGTATAAATCCCACTTGATCGTGGTGAATTATTTTTTTGATATGTTGCTGAATTCTATCAGCTAGAATTTTGTTGAGAATATTTGCGTCAGTGTTCATGAGGGATATTGGTCTGTAATTTTTTTTTGTGGTGTCTTTACCTGGTATCAGGGTTATGCTGGCTTCATGGAATGAGTTTGGGGTATTCCATCCTTTTCTATGTTCTGAAATACCTTTAGTGGTAGTGGTATTAACTCTTTTGGTAGAATTCTCCAGTGAAGCCATCGGGCCAGGGGTTTTTTTTGTTGGGAGTTTTTTAATTACCTTTTCAGTCTCTTCTTTTGCTATGGGTTTATTTAGTTGTTCTACCTCTGTTTGTGTTAGTTTAGGTAGGTAATGAGTTTCTAGAAATTTGTCCATTTCCTCTAGGTTTTCAAATTTGTTAGAATACATTTTTTCATAGTATTCTGTTATGATTCTTTTAATTTCAGTTGGGTTTGTTGTGATATCAGTCATCTCATTTCTTATAAGGGTTATGTGCTTCCTCTCCTGTATTTCTTTTGTCTGTTTGGCCAATGGTTTATCAATTTTGTTGATCTTTTCAAAGAACCAGCTTTTGGTCTTGTTAACTCTTTCAACTGTTTTTCTATTCTCTATTTCATTTAATTCTGCTCTTATTATTTCCTTTCTTCTGGCACCTGAGGGCTTCTTTTGCTGCTCTCTTTCTACTTGTTCCAGTTGTAGGGTTAATGTTTTGATTATGGCCCTTTCTTGTTTTTGGATGTGTGCATTTATTGCTATAAACTGACCTATGAGCACTGCTGTTGCTGTGTCACAAAGGTTCTGGTAGGATGTGTGTTCATTCTCATTTGATTCTATGAATTTCTTTATTCCATCCGTCATTTCTTCTATAACCCAGTAGTTTTTGAGCAAGATGTTGTTCAGTTTCCATGTGTTTGTTTGTTTGTTTGTTTGTTTTCCTTGCTTTTTTCTGTTATTGATTTCTACTTTTATGGCTTTATGGTCAGAAAAGATGCTTTGTAATATTTCGATACTTTGGATTTTGTTAAGGCTTGCTTTATGGCCTAATATGTGGTCTATTCTGGAGAACGTTCCATTTGCATTGGAGAAGAAAGTATACTTGGCTGCTGTTGGGTGGAGTGTTTGGTATCTGTCTTTGAGATCAAGTATGTTGATTGTAGCATTTAGATTTGCCATGTCTTTGCTGAACTTCTTTCTGGATGTTCTGTCCTTCACGGAAAGTGGTGTGTTGAAGTCTACTACTGTTGTGAAGCTGTCTATCTCTCTTTTCAGTGCTGTTAGAGTTTGTTTTACGTATTTTGGAGCCCTGTCATTGGGTGTGTAAATATTTAGTATAGTTATGTCCTTCTGGTGTCTTGACCCTTTAATCACTATATAGTGTCCTGCCTTATCCTTTGTGGTGGATTTTACTTTATTGTCAGAGGTTAATATTACCACTCCTGCTCTTTTTTGAGTGTTGTTTGCCTGATATATTTTTTTCCATTCTTTGAGTTTTAGTTTGTGTCTTTAAGTCTAAGATGTGTCTCTTGTAGGCAGCATATAGATGGATCGTGTATTTTTTATCCCATCTGCCACTCTCTGTCTCTTTCTTGGTGCATTTAGTCCATTTACATTGAGCATAATTATTGAAGGTATGAGTTTAGTGCTGTCATTTTGATGTCTTTTTTTGTGTGTTGTTCGCAGTTTCTTTGTTCCACTTAATTTTCTGTGCTGAGTCGTTTTTCTTTATGTATTTTTTTTTCATCTTTTTCATTGCTGTTGGTTTTGTGTTTGCTGAGCCTTTATATTTTTCTAGTTTTTTATTTTGACTTACAGGATTGTTAGTTTAGTTGGTAGTTACCTCAATATTTACCCCTATTTTTCTAAGTTTATACCAGTCTGTTATTTCTTTGTTTTGTCTTGACTTCCTCTCCATATGAAAAATCTATGTCTACATTTTTTAAGTCCCTCTTTTTTGTTTTAATCTTGTCATCTTTTACATATTGACATCTGTTTCTGTATTTTTAGTGTTTTAGGTTTGGTTTATTTTTGTGACTTCCCTATCTGGGTTGATATCTGGTTGCTCTGTCCTGTGTTCTAGTCTTGGGTTGTTATCTGATGTTACTGATTTTCCAACAGGAGGACTCCCTTTAGTATTTCTTGTAATTTTGGTTTGGTTTTTGCAAATTCCCTAAACTTCTGTTTATCTGGAAATGCCCCAATTTCGCCATCATATTTGAGAGACAGTTTTGCTGGATATATAATTCTTGGCTGGCAGTTTTTTTCCTTCATGGCTTTATATATGCCATCCCATTGCCTTGTTGCCTGCATGGTTTCTGCTGAGTAGTCCCAGCTTATTCTTATTGACTGTCTTTTGTAGATGACTTTTCGTTTATCCCTAACTGCTCTTAAAATTCTCTCTTTAGTTTTGGTTTTGGTAAGTTTGATTATAATATGTCTTGGTGACTTTCTTTTGGGATCTACCTTATGCGGGGTTCGATGAGCATCTTGGATAGATATCTTGTCATTTTTCACGATATCAGGGAAGTTTTCTGCCAACAAATCTTCAGCAATTCTTTCTGTATTTTCTGTTATCCCCTCTGTTTTGGTACTCCAGTCAGTCATAAGTTATTCCTCTTGACAGAGTCCCACATAATTCTTAGGGTTTCTTCATTTTTTAAAATCCTTTTATCTTATTTTTCCTCAAATAAGTTGGTGTCAAGTGCTTTGTCTTCAGTCTCACCAATTCTGATTTCCATTGCCTTAATTCCGCTCCTATGACTTTGTATTGAGTTTTCTAATTCTGAAATTTTATTGTTAATCTTCTGAATTTCTGATTGCTGTCTGTCTATGGATTGTTGCAGCTGGTTAAATTTCTCATTATGATCTTCTCTAATCTTTTTCATTTTCTCTATTGCATGTTCTGTTTTGCTTAATTTCTTTCCTAATTTCTTGAAGAGTTCTGTATATTAATCTTTTGTATTCTCCCTCCAGTAATTCCAAGAAATTTTCTCTCTCTGGAAAATTTCTAGATTCTTTATTGTGGGAGGTTGCTGAAGCCATCATGGATTGCCTCTTTATGTGATTTGATATTGACTGTTGTCTCCGAGTCATAAATAAGTTATTATATTTATTTATTTTATGTTTGTTTACTGTGTCCTAGCTTCTTGTTTTATTTTGATATGCCCAAATAGGCTACTTGTATAGCTGGTTTGATTATTGGCACCTTTGAAGCTCTAATGTCCTATCACCAGGTGGTTAGATCTGTTACTAGGTATTTGAGCTCAGGAGTGCACCCACTCCTCCTGTATGGATTCAGCTCAGGTGCCCAGGTAGATAGCCACCAAGTTTGTGGTGTAGGCTCTCACCTACAGTCCTAGACAGGCATGGGTGACTGGTGTAGGCACAGGCATCTGGCTGCAGCAGGGGGACACAGTCTGAACAAGGCAGGGGGCTCACGGCCACCCCCGAGTGTCCAGGAGGAAGGCATATCCCTGTTCCCTAGAGCTCGTAGATAGGTGGGTTTTGCAGCTAGACTATGAAGACCCAATGCTGTTGGCTGTAAGGACTGGGGGCCCCTCTTATTCATGGGTCCCTATTGCAGGTGGCTAGGTGGCGTGGGTGGAGCCTCCAGTCCTCAGGCCCCTGATGTGGGTAGGTGAAGACCCTGCTCATTGGGCAGAGCAGTGTCAAATGTCAAGAACTTGCCACTTCACAGCTGAAACAGTTGTTAGGCTTCAGGTATATACCCTGTTGTACTGCGGTAATGAGGGCCTGTGCTGTTGAAATGGGCCCACACAAGTCTCTGCAGGGGGAAAAGCACTCAAAGTCCATGGATCCCTTATGCCTGTGCCTAGGCAAAGGAGCTGTGCCTACCCTAGGTTCCTAGCTTAGGGGAGCCAGAAGTTTATTTTTTCCTCTGTTTGTTAATTCGTTTACTCTCCAAGGTCAGGAGAATGGCTCAGGGTGTGTGATAGATCCTACTTCCGGCCCAGGGGACTCGGCAATTGCTGAAGCCAGTCCTGGACCCAGTGCAGAACAGGGAGCGGGCAAGTAAATGGGAGAGAGGTTTTTCCCTAAGGGCAGTGTTTTTGATCCGCATGGTAGGCCACACGCAAGTACTTATCTTTCGCCGATCAAGGGCTGCTTCTCGCTGGTTCTGGGTGGCTGAGTAGACTCTCTGGCACTGGGTCTCTCCTGTGCAGAAAATGCACCTCCCAAGCACTGCTGCTTGCCTGCCTCACTGCTCACCCATGAGCTGCTCAGGCCTGAAGGGCTTAGGTTCTCACCAGGTCAAGTCTGGCAACTCCTCGCTGCTTCTGAACCATCTCTCCCTCTCTCTGCCACTCAGTCCGGTTCTTCAACTTTGCCTTATATGTTCAGGGCTCCTAGATTGTCATATATAATTGATTCACTTGTTTTTTCGTGTCTTTGTTGTAAGAGGGTCCACTGGAAGCACCTGACTACTCTGCCATCTTGGCCCCGCCTCGGAAGTCTGGGGTCTTAAAGCTAGTGATCGGCCATCTAAGATGTATCAATTGGTCCCAGCCCACCTGGAGTAAAGGAGAATGAAGAACCCCAAAGTCACAAGGGAAGTATTAGCTCAAGAGACAGAAAAGGCCACATAAACCAGAGACTGCATCAGCCTGAGACCAGATGAACTAGATGGTGCCCAGCTGCCACCAGTGACCGTCCTGACAGGGAACACAACAAAGATTCCCTGATGGAGCAGGAGAAAAGTGGGGTGCAGAACTCAAATTCTAGTAAAAAGACCATACTTAAATGGTCTGACTAAGACTGGAGGAACCCCAGAAAGCATGGCCCCCCGGACTCTGTCAACCGAGAACTAAAACCATTCCTGAGGCCAACTCTTCAGACAAAGATTAGACTGGACTATGGAACATAAAATGATACTCATGAAGAGTGTGCTTCTTAGCTCAGTTAGACACATTAGACTAAATGGGCAGCTTCTGTCCGGAGGTGACATGAGAAGGCAGAGAGGGTCAGGAGCTGGTTGAGTGGACATGGGAAATCAGGGGTGGAAAGGAGTGTGCTGTCACAGTATAGGGAGAGCAATTAGGGTCATATAACAACTTATGTATAAATGTATGCGAGACTAACTTGTAAACTTTCACTTAAGTACAACAATAAAAGTATATTAAAAAAAAGAAAATAAAAATCTGCTTTTTCTGGAAAACGACTCAGCCTTAAAGGTCCAGTTCAAATGCAAAGCCCATCCTTACATGGATCCTCCTTAACCCCAGTCCCATTAGAAACATTCTTTGTACTGCCATAACACTTTGTTATAGCAGTTGTCATTTTCCTAGTGTAATTATAAAGTGATTGTTGATAATGCAATTATTTGTCCGTGTATTGCCAGCAGCTCATCTAATATTAGGTATTTGCACAAGAATTCATAATTGTTTCATTAAAAAATTAGTGTTAAGAAGTCAATACTACGATAGCAATCTATGGATTCAACTCAATCCTGATCAAAATTCCAACAGCCTTCTTAGCAGAAATAGATAAACCAGTTCTCAACTTTATATGGAATAATAAGCCCAGGATAGCTAAAGCAATGTTGAAAGAGAAGAACAAAATAGAAGAACTCACACTTTTTAATTTTAAAACATATTATACAGCTACATTAATCAAAACAGTCTGGTACTGGTATAACAGTAGACACATAGATCAATGGAATAGAGTTGAGAATCCAAAAATAAACCCACACTTCTATGGTCAGTTGATTTTTGACAAGGGCGCTAAGTTCATTCAATGGGGAGTCTCTTCAATAAATCGTGTTCAGAAAATTAGATTTTCACGTACAGAAAAATGAAACAGGACCCATACCTTGCACCATACATAAAAACAAATTCAGAATGGGTTAAGAACCTAAATATGCAAACTAAAACGATAAAAGTCTTAGAAGAAAATGCAGGGGCAACAATGGAGTATCTAATATAACAAAAGCACAAAGAGAAAAAGACAAAATAAATGGGAACTCATAAAAACTTAAAACTTTTGTTCATCAAAAGACTTTACCAAAAAAGTGAAGAGACAAGCTACTAACTGCAAGAATATCTTCATAAACCATATTTCAAGTAAGTATCTAACAACCAAAATACATATAAAACTTGGACAGCTTAACAACAAAAAGACAAGCCAATTATAAAATGGGCAAAGGACTTGAATAGACACTTCACCAAAGAAGACATTCAAATGGCCACCAAACACATGAAAAAGATGCTCAGCATCATTAGCCATCAGAGTGATGCAAATCAAAACCACAATGAGGTACGATTTCACTCTCATTAGAATGGCTAAGATAGGGGGAAAAAGGAAAATAACACATGTTGCCAAGGATGTGGGGAAACTGGAACGCTTATCCATTGCTGGTGGGAATGCAAAATGGTACAGCCATTGTGGAAAACAGTGTGCCGGGTCCTCAAAAAACTCAAAATAGGACTACCATATGACCCAGTAATTCCACTCCTAGGTGTGTACCCAAAAGACTTGAAAGAAGAGGTTGAAAAAGAGACTTGTACACCAATGTGCATTACAGCACTATTAACAATAGCCAAAAGGCAGAAACACTGTAAATGCCCATCAGCAGATGAATGGATAAACAGAATGTGGTACATACATACAATGGCATACTATTCAGCCAGTAAGAGAAATGAGGTCTGGATACATGCTACAATGTAGATGGAGCTTGAAGATATTAAAAAAAAAAAAAAAAAACAAAAAAAAAAAACGTTGCTGAGTCAATTCCAACTCATAGCGATCCTACAGGACAGAGTAAACCTGCCCCATAGGATTTCCAAGGAGCGGCTGGTGGATTTGAACTGTTGATCTTTTGGTTAACAGCAAGCTCTTTAACCACTGTGCCAGCAGGTCTACTTGAAGACATTATGCTAAATGAAATAAGTCAATAACAAAAGAACAAATACTGTATTAACTCACATATATAATAATGGGCAAATGTATACAGAGCAAAATTTATTAGTGGCTACAGGATGGAGGGAGAAAGGGGAGGTTATTGGTTATGGAGTACTGAGTTTTAGTCTACGGTGATGGAAAAATCAAACTGATTAACAGAGTAGGGTTGTGCCCTTTATCACCACTCTTCTTCAACATCATGCTGGAAGCCCTAGCTAGAGCAATAAGGCAAGAAAAAGAAATAAACGGCATCCAAATTGGTAAGGAAGAGGTAAAAGTACCCCTATTCAGAGGTGATATGATCCTATACATAGAAAACCCCAAAAAATCCACAAGAAAGCTACTGGAACTTATAGAAGATTTCAGCAAACTAGCAGGATACAAGATTAACATACAACAATCAGTTGGATTCCTCTTCACCAACAAAGAGAACTTCGAAAAGGAAATCAGGAACTCAATACCATTTACAATAGCCCCGAAGAAGATAAAATACTTAGGAATAAATCTAACCAGGGACATAAAAGAACTATGCAAAGAAAACTACAAAACACTACTGCAAGAAACGTACATAAATGGAAAAACATACCATGTTCATGGACAAGAAGACTTAACATTGTGAAAATGTCAATACTACCCAAAGCAATCTACAGATATACTGCAATCCCAATACAAATCTCAATAGCATTCTTTAACAAGATGGAGAAACTAATCACCAACTTTATAGGGAAAGGGAAGAGACCCTGGATAAGTAAAGCATTACTGAAGAACAAAGTGGGAAGCCTCACACTCTCTGATCTTAGAACCGACTATAAAGCCACGTTAGTCCAAACAGCCTGGTACTGGTACAGCAACAGATGCATAGACTAATGGAACAGAATTGAGAACCCAGACGTAAATCTAGCCATCTATGGGTAGCTGATATTTGACAAAGGGCCAAAGTCTGTTAAATGGGGAAAAGACAGTCTCTTTAACAAATGGTGTTGGCATAATTGGATGTCCATCTGTAACAAAAATGAAACAGGATCATAGAGAAAAACTAACTCAAGATGGATCAAAGACCTAAATATAAAGCCTAAATCAATAAAGATAATGGAAATAAAAATAGAAACAATGTGAGGTGCCCTAATACATGGCATAAGTAGAATACAGACCATAACTAACAATTCACAAACACTAGAAGAGAAATTAGATAACTGGGAGCTTCTAAAAATTAAACACTTACGCTCATCAAAAGACTTCACCAAAAGAGTAAAAAGAGAACCTACAGACTGGGAAAAAATTCGTGGCTAAGACATATCCGACAAGGGTCTAATCTCTAAAATCTACAAGATACTGCAACACCTCAACAACAAAAACACAAATAATCCAATTAAAAAATGGGCAAAGGATATGAACAGACACTTCACCGAAGAAGACATTCACGTGGCTAGCAGATACATGAAGAAATGCAGTTGACCATTAGCCATTAGAGAAATGCAAATAAAAACTACAATGATATACCACCTCACCTGGACAATGCTGGCACTAATAAACAGAAAATAACAACTGTTGGAGCGCTTGCAGGGAGACTGAAACTCTTATGCACCACTGGTGGGAATGTAAAATGGTATAACCACTGTGGAAAACCATATGGCACCTCCTTAAAAAGCTAGAAATAGAAATATCATATGATCCTGCAGTCCCACTCCTAGGAATACATCCTAGAAAAATAAGAGCCATTGCACGAATAGACGTATGCACACCCTGTTCATTGCAGCACTATTCACAATAGCAAAAGATGGAAATAACCTAAGCACCCATTAACAGATGAATGGATAAACAAATTATGGTACAATGGAACAGTACGAAACAATAAAGAACAATGATGAATCCGTGGAACATCTCACAACATGAGTGAATCTGGAGGACATTATGCTGAGTGAAACGACTAAGTCACAAAAGGACAAATATTGTATGAGACCACTTTTATAAAACGTTTACACACAGAAAAAAACAATCTTTGATGGTTACGAGGGAGGAGAGGGGTGTGGAAGGAAAATCACTAACTAGATAGTAGACAAGTGTTAACTTTGTTGAAGGGAAAGACAACACACACTATAGGGGAAGTCATCACAACTTGACCAAGGCAAAGTCATAGACATTTCCTAGACACATCCAAACATCTTGAGGGACTGAGTTGCTGAGGCTGAGAGCTGGGAACCATAGTCCTGGGGGACATCTTGGTCAATTGGCATAACATAATTCATAAAGTGTTCTACATCCTACTTTGGTGAGTAGCATCTGGGGTCTTAAAAGCTTTTGAGCATCAGTCTAAGATACATCTATTGGTCCCATCCCACCAGGAGCAAAGAAGAATGAAAAAAACCAAAGACTCAAGGAAAACATTAGCCCAAAGGGCTAAAGGACCACAAGGACCACAGCCTTCACCAGTCTGATCCCAAAAGAACTAGATGGTGCCTGGCTACCACCACCAACTGCTCTGACAGGGATCATGATAGAGAGTCCCCAAGGGAGCAGGACAAAAATGTAGAACAAAATTCAAATTCACAAAAAAAAGTCCAGACTTACTGGTCTGAAAGAGACTAGAGGAACTTCCAAGACTCTGGCCCCCAGACACCCTGCTAACTCAGAACTAAAGCCGTTCCCGAAGCCCACTTTTCAGACAAGGATTAGACAGGCCTAGAAAACAAGCAATAATGCACAGGAGGAATATGCTTCTTAGTTTTAATATAGGAGAATGAATGGGTGACTCCTACCCAAAAGCAAGACGAGAAGACAGGAAGGGAGAGGAAAACTAGACGAATGGACACAGGGATCCCTGGATGGAAATTGGGAGAGTGCTGTCACACTGCAGGGGTTGCAACCAATGTCAAAAACAATGTTGTTGTTGTTAGGTGCCGTCAAGTTGGTTCCAACTCATAGCAACCCTATGTACTACAGAACGAAACACTGCCGGGTCCTGCACCATGCTCACAATCGTTATGCTTGAGCCCATTGTTGTAGCCACTGTGTCAGTCCATCTCATTAAGGGTCTTCCTCTTTTTCACTGACCTTCTACTTTACCAAGCATGATGTCCTTCTCCAGGGACTGATCCCTCCTGACAACATGTCCAAAGTATGTAAGATGTAGTCTCGCCATCCTTGCTGCTAAGGAGCATTCTGGTTGTACTTCTTCCAAAACAGATTTGTTCATTCTTTATATTCAATATCTGTTGTCCAGCTTTTGCATGCGTATGAGGCAGCTGAAAACACCATGGCTTGGGTCAGGCTCACCGTAGTCTTCAAGGTGACATCTTTGCTTTTCAACACTTTTAAAGGGGTCTTTTACAGCAGATTTGCTGAATGCAATGCGTCATTTGATTTCTTGACTGCTGCTTCCATGGGTATTGACTATGGATCCAAGTAAAATGAAATGCTTGACAACTTCAATCTTTTCTCCATTTATCATGATGTTGCTTATTGGTCCAGTTGTGAGGATTTTTGTTTTCTTTATGTTGAGGTGTAATCCATACTGAAGGCTGTGCTTCAAGTCCTCTTCACTTTAAGCAAGCAAAGTTGTGTCATCTGCATAATGCAGGTTATTAATGAGTCTTCCTCCAATCCTGATGCCCCGTTCTTCTTCATGTAGTCCAGCTTCTTGGATTATTTTCTCTGCATACAAATTGAATAGGTATGGTGAAGGATACAACCCTCATGCACACCTTTCCTGACTTTAAATCACGAAGTATCCACTTGTTCTGTCCGAACAACTGTCTCTTGATCTATGTACAGGTTTCTCATGAGCACAATTAAGTGTTCTGGAATTCCCATTCTTTGCAATGTTATCCACAATTTGTTATGATCCACACAGTCGAATGCCTTTGCATAGTCAATAAAACACAGGTAAACATCTTTCTGGTATTCTCTGATTTTAGCCAGGATCCATCTGACATCAGCAATGATATCCCTGGTTCCATGTCCTCTTCTGAATCTGGCCTGAATTTCTGGAAGTTCCCTGTCGATATACTGCTGCAGCTGCTTTTGAATGATCTTCAGCAAAATTTTACTAGCGTGTGATAGTAATGATACTGTTCAATAATTTCCGCATTCGGTTGAATCACCTTTCTTGGGAATAGGCATAAATTTGGATGTCTTCCAGTCGGTTGGCTTAGGTAGCTGTCTTCCAAATTTCTTAGCATAGACGAGTGAGCACTTTCAGCCCTGCATCCGTTTGTTTAAACATCTCAATTGATATTCTGTCAATTCCTGGAGCCTTGTTTTTTGCCAGTGCCTTCAGTGCAGCTTGGACTTCTACCTCCAGTACCATCAGTTTCTGATCATATGCTACCTCTTGAAATGGTTGAATGTTGACCATTTCTTTTTGGTGTAATGATTCTGTGTATTCCCTCCATCTTCTTTTGATGCTTCCTGCATCTTTTAATATTTTCCCCCATAGAATGCTTCACTATTGCAACTCGAGGCTTGAATTTTTTCTTCAGTTCTTTAAGCTTGAGAAATGCCAAGCGTGTTCTTCTCTTTTGGTTTTCTGTGAGTTGATCAGTAGTTGGTAAATATAGCCTTGGTGATAGAAACGATGCTGGAGATCTCATGATAGAATTTTGCAAGACCAACGACTTCTTCATTGCAATTTTTTTTCTTCACCAACACAAACGGTGACTGTACACATGGACCTCGCCAGATGAAATACACAGGATTCAAATTGACAACATCTGTGGAAAGAGACGATGGAAAAGCTTAATATCATCAGTCAGAACAAGGGCTGGGCCGACTGTGCAACAGACCATCAATTGCTCATATTCAAGTTTAAGCTGAAACTGAAGAAAATTAGAACAAGTCCACAAGAGGCAAAGTACGACCTTGAGTATCTCCCATCTGAATTTAGAGACCATCTCAAGAACAGATTTGACGTGTTGAACACTAATGGGCAAAGACCAGATGAGTTGTGGAATGACATCAAGGACATCATACATCAGGAAAGCAAGAGGTCATTTAAAAGACAGGAAGGAAAGAAAAGACCAAAATGAATGTCAGAAGAGACTCTGAAACTTGCTCTTCAACATCAAGTAGCTAAAGCAAAAGGAAGAAATGATGAAGTAAAAGAACTGAACAGAAGATTTCAAAGGGCAGCTCGAGAAGACAAAGTAAAATATTATAATGACATGTGCAAAGAGCTGGAGATAGAAAACCAAAAGGGAAGAACACAAAACAATATGTGTATAAATTTTTGTTTGAGAAACTAACTTGAGCTTTAAACTTTCACCTAAAGCACAATTTAAAAAAAAAAAAAAATGTAGGGTTGCATAGCCAATTAATGTAATTTCTGTCAATAAGTCAAACACCTATAAAAAGTTGAATTAGCAAAAGTTGTGTGATACATATATTTACAAAAAAAAAAAAAAGTTTAGCGCTGGAGGCTGCTTATGTACAACTAAGCACCTCATGGGATTTGGTTCCTTGGTTTGGAGGTTTAGGGTCATGGTTTCATGGGACATCTCCATTAGTTGGCCTAATATATTGTGTTTAGTGCTTCTGTTCTATCTCCCAGTTCGTTGTGTAATGCCTTGGGTCTTAAAAGCTTGCAAGAGGCCGTCCAAGGTGCAGCAATTGGTCTCTATTTGCCTGGAACAACATAGGAAGAAGGAGAGTCAGAAATAGAAGGAGAAAATAGAATGTGTGGCTAATTGCCTCCATGAACAACTGCCTTCTTTGCCATAAGACCAGAAGAACTGGATTGTGCCTGGCTACCATTACTGAACATTTTGATCAAAGATTCTAGGGAAGAATTTTGATCAAAAGGGGGAAATTCTGAACAGAATTTCAAATCCTCAAGGACTCCAGACTTTCTGGAGCCATGGAGGCTGGATGAACCTCTGAAACTACTTCCCTGAGATACTCTTTAAACCGTAAACCAAAAATATCCCTGAAGCCTTCTTAAAACAAACAATAGTTTAGCTTAACTAGTAAGGAATGTTTGCCTTGAGGATTATGCTCTTTTAAGATTTACCTATATGATAATGGTCTGACTGAGACTGGAGGATCCCCAGAAAGCATGGCCCCCGGACTCTGTCAGCCGAGAACTAAAACCATTCCCGAGGCCAACTCTTCAAAGATTAGACTGGACTATGGAACATAAAATGATACTCATGAAGAGTGTGCTTCTTAGCTCAATTAGACACATTAGACTAAATGGGCAGCTTCTGTCCGGAGGTGACATGAGAAGGCAGAGAGGGTCAGGAGCTGGTTGAATGGACATGGGGAATCGGGTGGAAAGGAGAAGTGTGCTGTCGCAGTATGGGGAGAGCAATTAGGGTCACGTAACAGTGTATGTATAAATTTTTGTATGGAGACTAACTTGAAATGTAAGTTTCATTTAGACGACAATAAAAAAAATTTAAAAAAAAGATTTACCTATATGGCATCAAATTGACAACAGCAACTGGAAAGATTAGGAAACTTTGGGGACAATGAGTTTATGTTAATAGGGGAGTGTGATGGTTAAGATTGTGTGTTAACTTGGCTGAGCCATGATTCTCAGTATTTATATGCGATCACTCCCATGATTGAATCTACTGTGAGTAGCCAATCAGTTGAAAGGGAGTTTCCTTGGAGGGGTGGCCTGCATCGAAATATAAGCCCATGTTCTGTCTTTTTGCTGACTCTGCATCCTGTGGCTGCCTCCTGTTCATTAATCATGGGATTTGTCAATCTTCACAGCCTGTGAGTGGAGCCCTGCTCTCCGACCTGCTGATCTTGGGTTCACCAGCCTGTGTAGCTACGTGAATCAGAAGCCTTGTGGTCTTGCCTGCCAGTCTTGGGATTTGTCGATAGTCACAGCCTGTGATCAAGAGCCCTGCTTTCCAACCTGACGATCTTGGGTTCGCTAGCCCCTGTGGCTATATGAATAGGAAGAAGCCGCTCTCCTAATCCACGGACTTGGGACGTTCCAGCCTCTACAATTGCGTGAGCTGTTTCTTTGATATAACTCTCTTTCTATACGTATTTATACACCTTAGTGGTTTTGTTTCTCTAGAGAACCCAGCCACGACCGGGAGGAACAACTCAAAAAAGATGAGAAATGTTACACAACTCTAAGAATGTAATGAGTGTCATTGAATTGTACTTGTAAAAACTGTTGAACTGGTGTATGTTACACTGTATATATTCTCAAAAACAATTAAAAAAATTAATTTTAAAAAATTAGTAAGTGAACCCACAGTCCACTAGTGTTGAAGGCCTACACTGCATTCCACAGTTTGAGGGCAGTATGGGTTTTGCCTCGACTCCTAGGTTTTCATAGGTGAAATGACTGCACCATGCATAAAGAAAGCAAAACCCATATATATATATATATATACACCAAAAAATTTGTCATTTTTAATCATTTTTAAATGTAGAATTCGGTGACATTAATTACCCTAACCATGTTGTGTTAACATCACCACTATCCATATCCATAAGTTTTTCATCATTGTAAATACAAACTGAGTGCCCCTTCAGCGATAATATCCATTCCTCCCCCCTCCCCGCCCCCCAGTCCCTGGTAACCACAAATAACATTCTGTGTATGCATTTGCCTATTCTACATATTTCATGTAAGTGTGATCATACAGTATGCCCATTTGTGTCTAACTTATTTAACTCGTCATGTTTTCAAAGTTTCGTCCATTTGGAGAATGTATCAGAACTTAATTTCTCTTTATGGCTGAATACTATCCCATTGTATGCATATGCCACATTTTGTTTATCTATTCATCCATTGATGGACACTTGGGTTGTGTCCAGCTTTTGGCTGTTGCAAATAAACTGCAGTGAACATTGGTGTTCTGTTTGAGTCCAGCCATGACTATTCTCTTAATTCTCAACAGGTGGTAGGGACTGGTTTATCTTAAAAATGTTAATACTTTTCTGACCATTGTATTTCAACAGCAACTGGAGCTTTTAGTTTCCCTAAAAGAGGTGGATTCTGTGCTGCAGTACGTTCCAGAGCAACTTTTTGAGCCAACATTGCTGACTGAACTTTTTTATATTTTGATGGTTCTATCAGGTATCGCGCTGCACCTCATAACAAGGTACAGACCTAGAAGTTTTCTTCCACCTCCATTTCCTAGATAGGATGGAAAGCAGTCCTCTAATAAAGAAATTAGGCAAGACTACACTGTCTGCAATCGCCTCCGTGCCCTTAGTGACGAGCCACTGACTCCGCCTACTCCACAGTTTGACACTCACAACGCGGCTGCCGTTGCCACACGACCTGCCCAAGATGGCTACCTGCTCACTTTCTTCATCTTCCCGACTTAGGACCGCCTCCATTCGCGTATTTTCACTGCGCCGGGAAATGGACTTAGAGTTGGCTTTTGATTGGTCAATTTGACTGACGACCTTTCCCCTCCGCGATAGTTTCCCGAGGTGCCTAGAGCCTTGGCAGCACAGACGAGAGCTAGAACGAAGGCAGAATGGCGGACGTGCTAGATCTTCATGAAGCTGGGGGCGAAGATTTCGCCATGGATGAGGATGGGGACGGTGAGGGCAGCAGAGCCGGCGGCGGGAAGCGGCGGAGGAGCGAGAGAAGGGTGTACTAGGAAAGCATTGTCTCCCTTCTCCCCAGCAGGGAGAGTGGGAGCTGAGATTAGAGGCTCTGCCCCCTTTGGGAGGACTGGGAATGGAGACGGTGGGATCTGCACTTTAGATACTGTCTTGGGAAATAGGCAGTTGTTAGAAATGCTTTTGTTTTTGTTACTCATTCTCTTTTCTTTTGTGGCTCCAGAGAGCATCCACAAATTGAAAGAAAAAGCAAAGAAACGGAAAGGCCGCGGCTTTGGCTCCGGTGAGTGTTTGTGGGGAAAATGGGGTGAAGTGGTCTAGGGCGGCGGGAGCTACGAGTTCTGGAGACCCCTCCCAGAGTCATGGAGAACGTGGGAGAAGAGGGGAATTCCCGGTAATCTGGTATGTGTTCGTTATAGAAGAGGGATCCCGAGCGCGGATGCGTGAAGATTACGACAGCGTGGAGCAGGATGGCGATGAACCCGGACCACAACGCTGTGAGTGAAATGGGGCTTATGGGGATCTGTCTTTAAGCAGTTAGGACCAATAAAATCTAGTAGGAATGGGGCTTGAAGTTCTTGTTCTTGTCATGTGCTCAAAACTATCTACATCTACCTTCCTCCCTTATCAACAGCTGTTGAAGGCTGGATTCTCTTCGTCACTGGAGTTCACGAGGAAGCCACTGAAGAAGACATCCATGACAAATTCGCAGAATATGGAGAAATAAAAAATATCCACCTTAACCTAGATAGGCGTACAGGATACCTCAAGGTATCTGAATCACATTTCATTGCCTCCCTTCTCTCAGACCATTTTGTAAAGCTTTTAGATTTGAGGAAGTGGAGGGTTTCGATATCTTGTCTTTTCACATCCCCTAGGGGTATACTTTAGTGGAGTATGAGACATACAAGGAGGCCCAGGCTGCCATGGAGGGACTCAACGGCCAGGATTTGATGGGACAGCCCATCAGCGTCGACTGGTGTTTTGTTCGGGGTCCGCCCAAGAGCAAGAGGAGGTAAGGTGGAGAGGGGAGTGACTGTCTTGGTAAGGGAATGTGAGCATAACTGAACAAGGGCTTTGTAGGATGTCACTCTGATGGACCCGCTCCTCTCCTCTCCTCTCTAGAGGTGGCCGAAGACGCAGCAGGAGTCCAGACCGGAGGCGGCGCTGACGGGTCCTCTGTTGTCCAAGTGGTCTGTCAAGATTTCATTTGACCATGCAGCCTGGCAAAATTGGGCTAGGGTAGAACTTGCTGTGTTTCTCTCTCTCACCCTTTATCTGCCTTATGTTTGTGAATAAATGTCCCAGTTTTGGTTTCTATATTTAAAAGTGCTTTTTTGCACCAACACTGGAAGCCCTGAATTACTTTTTACAGGAAGGTAGTAAGGGTCATTGTGTAGATGTTTCTCCCAGGGACTAAATTCCATGTGAGTTTCTACACTAAAAGATTAGGGATAGAAGCGAGATGTGCTTATAGTAATAAGAACATTCTGTTCACGTATATTCTGTTTAGAGTAAATGGATGTTATAGGAATGTCTCTCGTTTCTCCTTGTGCTTGTGTGTGCTTCTAGCTGTCTTTGGCATCCTGCCAGGCCTGCCCTCCTGGAGGACTCTCTGCCCAGTCTTGGTGCCCTCTTTAGCAGCCAAATGTGAAGGTCCCATAGAATGAGAAGATCCAGAGGAGCACTGAGGAAGCCAAAGAGGAAAAGGATGTGGCTGAGCCTGGAGGGGAGCTTCAGTTTGCACTGTGGGGGAGAACCAGTGCCAAAGACCCCGCAGTGTCTCTTAGCCATCTAGTGCTGCTATATAATACCACAGGTGCATGGCTTTAACAAAGAGAAATTTATTTCCTCACAGTAAAGCAGGCTGGAAGTCCAAATTCAGGGTGTCAGCTCCAGAGGAAGTCTTTTTCTTATCAATCTTCCCCTAATTAGGTGCTTCTCCATGCAAAGACTCTGGGTCCAAAGGGTGCACTCTGCTCCTGGCACTGCTTTCTTGGCAGTATGAGGTTCCACCTCTCTCCCTGCTTCCCTTTCCTTTTTTATTTTGAGAGATAAAAGGTGGTGCAGGCCACACCACAGGGAAACTCCCTTTACACTGGATCAGGGATGTGACCTGGCTGAGTGTTACAATCCCACCCTAATCCTCTTTAACATAAAATTACAATCACAAAATGAAGGGCAACCACACAATACTGGGAATCATGGCCCAGCCAAATTGATACATTTGTTAACTGAGTCTTCCTCCAATCCTGATACCCCCGTTCTTCATATGATCCATCATGTGGTCCAGCTTCTTGGATTATTTGCTCAGCGTACAGATTAAGTATGGTGAATGGATACGACCCTGACGCACTTTTCTGACTTTAAACCACAGAGTATCCCCTTGTTCTATTCAAATGATTGCCTCTTGGTCTATGTACAGGTTTCTTGTGAGCATAATTGTTTTGGAATTCCTATTCTGGCAATGTTATCCTTAATTTGTTAAGATCCACACAGTTAAATACCTTTGCATAGTCAATGAGACAGAAATGACACATCACAGAACAATTCTGTTAACTGGCAAAATACATACACATCCAAGTTCTAGACATTAAGCCTTCCTCCAGCATCATTTAAAGTTATGGGCCCTGAGATGACTGAAGAAGGAATCAAAAGATGTAGAAGTAGTCACGCTGAAATGGATATTCCACTGTAGGGCTGAGAAACCCATCATATGACGCTGTTCCACAGAGCCCAGTGAACAATCTTTTCCAAAGCAATAAGGAATGCACTAGTGAGAACGGAACCAGCATCACCGAAAAACTGGCTGTCCCCTAGGCCAGACTGGAAAATAGGAGATGGCATTATAAATCTGGACTTCCCAAAAACAATGGCAATGATATAATCCAGAAATAAGAAGTCAGGTGGTAGTACTTAAACATCACAAGTTTAAGGTGAGGATAATTACAATAAGAGGCAAGATCATAGTGGCAGCCAGCAGGGCTGACCCATAGAGTTAAAAAAAAAAAAGGTTACTAGAACAAGGCATCCTTAGGAGGCAAGATAAATGATAGGCCAAAATGGCAAAGTTTAATCTATGCAGTCAAAAGAAATGAAGCATGGGTATCAGAAGGCTGAAGGTAGCTATTATTAAAAGAGAGGAAAAAAAACCATGATCTCTTGCAAAGTTTCCAAATTTAGCTACTTTTCAGACCTGGAACGTAAGGACTCAAACACAGGCAGGGTCCCCAGGAAGGACCCTGTAACTCTATGGCAACTGTGTATGGTAGAGATTTCCCCACTTCTTTCACAAAGTGACCCTAACCCACTTATTTGGCTACTACACACTGGGTATTTCCCTTTCCCTAAACGTTTCTACACTACTGGACACTGCTGTATCTGTACTCAGCATTGACTGGCCCACGGAACAGGAGTGGGCGATGCACATCCAGGTTAAAGGCGGAGCAGACATGGCGGGAGGGGGGTGCGGGGGCAGGGGCTAGGATCATAAGGTTAGCATGAAGCAGTCAAAGGCCAATGACAGCCCAGAGACACAGCCAGAGAGAAGCAGTGAGGAGCACTGATCTCAGTCTATCTGCCTGCTTCTGACTCCAGCTCTCCTGGATTCTGTCAATGTCATGTAGTCAGAACTCAAACACAGATGATCTCCTTCCTGTGCTTGGGTCCAGATGTCTAACCTGTGGCCCTCAACCATGCTGATGCACAGCTGTGTTTCCACTCCAGCCCTGAAATCTCATTCACAGACACATCTGGAGGATCCACTCACTCTTCCACATCATTCCTCCTACACATCCTCCTTCCGAAACTGTGACAGTCCAAAGAGGGAAGAGCCTTTCTGTAGCCCCAGCAT
Source organism: Dugong dugon (assembly GCA_030035585.1). Classification (NCBI taxonomy): domain Eukaryota; kingdom Metazoa; phylum Chordata; class Mammalia; order Sirenia; family Dugongidae; genus Dugong; species Dugong dugon. The sequence goes on from CM057462.1 coordinate 164,485,299, forward strand.
AATCATTCCTTTCAATTTCTCCCAAAACAGGACCACAGGGAGAACAAGAGGGGGCTAGGGACCACGGTGTGTCTGAGTCTCTCCTCTTCCCATCTCTTCTTGACTCCCAGTGTCACTGTCACACTCTTTCTCCAATGTTTAGATCTCTGGTTGATCCCAGCCCTGGACACTTCAGTGGTAATTAAGTGGGTGGGGCCACTCGCCTGCCCACACACATGGTTTGCCATCCATCCTTGCCAAGGGTCCCACCACCCCAAAGTTCCCCACAACCCTCTTCCTTTCTAACTCACCCACCCTCCCAACTGCCCCTGTGTCTACCTCCATGGCTTCCCCAGTCTGTGGTCCCTCTAAAAGGCCCCATCATGTCCTGGCTGATTCTTCCCTCCCTGCCCTAACCCTTTTAAACTCAGAGCTGGTATTTTAGGAAAAAGATTACAAAGCACTGGTGAGAGAAAAATGCAGGCCTCTTGTCCCTCCTAGGGTTCTTCCCCCTACTGTCTTACTCTTTCCTTTCAAGCAACTTTTTCTCAGACCACCACCATCACCAAGACTGGCTATAGCTTTATCCCAAGCCATATCCATTTTCAAAAGAATGTTCTGTATGAGACATTTTTGCATCCAGGATACTGGCAAGGGCTATATGACCAGAACTATAGCTCACTGGTTAAACAAGCTCAGAGTTCTGTCCACACTGGTTAGTAAATCATGCCTCAGGCCCCCTGGACCACCAAAAAACAAACCATCGCCATAGAGGTGACTCCAACTTACAGTGACCCTGTGGGACAGAGTAGAACTGCCCCACAGCGTTCCTAAGGCTGTAGATCTTAACGGAAGTAGACTGCCACATCCTCCCGTGGAGAGGCTGGTGGGTTCAAACCACCAAACTTTTGGTTAGTGGCTGAGCACTTAACCACTGTGCCACCAGAGCTCCTTGGAAGGGGGAAAAAATAGGGGAAAGGCAGGAGACAACAGAAATCAGACTAGCTGCATGTAAGGTCTTTTCCATTTCTTTATTCCTCCAGGGCTTAGAAGCAAAGTTTTAAGTAACTGGACTTATCCAAGAACCTAGACAGCCTCAGACCCCTGCCAAAGCAATCAAACATGTGGGCATAAGAGCCCAAGGCTGTATGTGTGCAAACACACACACACAGTCTATAAAAATAATCCGTGTTAACCTCCCACCCTAACTCCCAAAGAATTTCAACCCTAAAGGTCCCAATGCCAAACAATTTCATACATCTTCCACTCCCATCAGAAACCAAGAAGTTAAGCTCCCTCATTGGTCAGGAACACTAGGGGCAAGAACAGATGAGGGATGAGGGGGAGCTCCATGCCTGGATGTTCTTCTGTCCGCAGGAGAAGTCTCTTGTGCCTCTGTCCTTCTCCTTTTCTATTTTCTTTACTTTCCCTCCCATCCTACCCCCTCCTACTGGTGGCTAAAAATAAAGTTGGAAGGAATGGGAGGAGTGATGGTAGGGAACTGTGGGGAGCCCCAGACCAAGGGAAGGAGGACTCAGTGGTTTCAGTGTACTATAGTCCCCCCTTATCTGTGAGGGATACGTTCCAAGACCCCCAGTGGATGCCTGAAACTGTAGATCGCACCAAAACCTTTACATACTATGTTTTTTCCTATACATATGTACCTATGATAAACTTTAATTTATAAATTAAGGACAGTAAGAAATTAACAATAATAAATAAAATAGAAACACTTTATGGTTTCTCCTTGGCATATTCAAATTGCCAGCATCATTACTCTTGAGCTCTGGGGCCATTATTAAGTAAAACAAGGGTTACTTGAACACAAGCACTGTGAAGGAGAAAGTGAACTGAAAATAAGGGGGGACTACCGTATTTCTTTGCCTTGGTGCTGCCCCCTGGAGGCCTCATCTCAAAATACAGAGACAACACATTTCTTGACCACTTCTGCTGTTTCTCCTCACTTTTTTAAGTTTTTTGTTGTTCCCAGTTCAATACTGATTTACTCAGGTTTGGAACAGAAAATATGAGTAGGAGATGAGAGTCTTTTTATGTCATAACCTTATTTATCCCAACCTGGGATATGGAAAATGAAAGCGCTGATAACAGTGATATCACATCCCCACCCACCCAGGGGAGTCCCAACATGTGAAGCCACGGCCACAAACCAAGCCTTGCCAGCCCCATTCCACTTACTTCTGCTTGTGGCACTTAGTCTATGCTGCCTGGAGGGACTATATACTGGTGTGGGAACCAGATTACTTTACCATTAGACTCCATCTCCTCACCTGAGCTGTGAAGTCCTTGAAGTTGCATCCGTGGAGCTTCTTAGTATTTTGTATCTCTACCATCTTACACTATGTCCTGTACATGGTAGGTAATAAAATTCTGTGGATGAAAAAAATGTTGAAATGACAAATGTTTTAATACATACACACATATACAAACACACATGTAGCACACCCAAAAAAAAAATCTGTGGATAATGATGCTAGTGGCCAATGGAAAACCCAAACCATGGTGACAAAAACAGGAGTCTCAGATAACCAGAACACAACGGATCAGACCCAACGTGGATGAACAAACTGATCTTTAATTTGCTGGCCTGGAAGGCTTGCTCTCCATCTTGGGCACGGGCCACAGCTATTTAGATTCACTGCACAGTATTTACAGCAAGATGCCAGAGACATCATTCTGAGTAGACAAAGACGAGGTAAGAATAAACTGGGAACAAATCTCTGAAATGAAACTGCAAGCACAAATATGTAGCTGTGATTCAAGGGAAGAAAAAGGGGCAAGTCATGAGGGAGTTTGGTGAGGCAGACATGAGGGAGGAAGCGGAAGTATCAAACAACCCTTGGAGCAGAGATCAGGGGAGAGTGCTCTGGGACATAAAAGTCTCAAAATTATGATGGGGGGATGGGTGGGAATCTACCACAAGCCACCTCTGCGAGGAAAAGAATGCAGTTCAGAGCAAAACTTCTATCACCCCTTCTTCTCCCCAAAAGGTAATGCTGCTGCTGCTTAAATTCCTAGGACAGGGGACTGAGAAGATAAAGAGATACATACACACAGAATCTTAAAAAATGTAAGAACAAAGTAAAAAGAATCAAGGGAGACAAAGACAACGTAATAAAGGAGGAAAAGAACAAAAGCTCAGGCAGATTTGGACATCAGATTCATCCTATTGACTTTAAGAGCCACCTTTCCTCTCACCTCATCATTCCCAAAGCTTCTCCCTCCACCACAAATCTCTGGAACTGAACTTCAACCAAGGATAGAGTTAGAACAAGGCTGGTACATCAGGGGCGAGCTAAGATGCCATCTCATCAATTCAGGTCCCCTCCTTATCCTGCACCAGAATGTCACAGCTTGAGTCATAGCCAAGGATAGATTAGGGTGAAAATAGGCACAAGGCCCCAAAGCCCCACAATACTGGGGCCACAGAACCAGAGGCCTAGTTTGTCCAGTGGAATAAAGGAATCACAAGCATTTCTGACCACATCCAGCAGAAGAAGGGGATGACCTTGAAGGACCCAAGTAGGATTTGCAGCCAAAGCTTCAGAGTCAGCTGGGGCAGGCCTCCTCCTGGAATCCCTGGTTCCCCAGGACCACCAGTTTCAATTCCTTCTGGGGCTCCTCCCCTGGAACCGTTCAGCTGCCGGCTACAAGCTGAAGGCTCTTGTTCCATCAGTAGGTGAATCGCACAGGCATCCCAGCTCAAATTCATGATGAGGGAAAACAGATAGTACCTGGGATACACAGGGCACAAGGGTTACTGAGAGCATGTATATTTAAACACCGCCACTTTAGTGTTCTCTTCCCCCTTAGTGATGGAAGGGATTAAACCTGGAAACACCAGAAATGAATCCTATTGCCCATCATCAGAAATGTTCTCCCACCTTCCTGCAATTAGTGAGGCTCTATGTGTACCTTAGGGTCCTATGAGTAAGAATCGACTTGATGGCAACAGGTTTGGTTTTTTGGTTTATGTGTACCTTAAGATTCTGGCTTAAAATTACTGAGTATTAGCATACTAATACTTCTCTTTTTAGTTTTAAGCATTCTTCTTTTAAGATGCCAGATAGGAAAACCACCTCTGCTAGCACCAACTAGTTTTACTGGAACAATGCCATTAGCAGTCCTCAAAAGACTATTTCTTAACCCTGTTTCGCCCCCATCAAGAGATCTACAATCCCTCTAGGCTGTTCAACAAATGAATATCATTTGTCTTGAACAAGTGGGGAAATTGACGACAATGAATTTTATCTGAGCCCTCTGTTAAAGAATTCCCTCACTCTTCTGTCTTCCTTAGAACACGCCTTTCCTTATCTCAACTTTCCTCTCTCATTCATCCTAACACTTGTCTTAGTGCGATAAACGATTGGGGATAGTTAAAAAGTACTTATTTTTGTAACATGAAGTTTCCAAGCATGAGAAGTATTTCAGAGAAAGCTTTTTACAGTATATGCTAAGTCACAAATAAAATGAGGAAAAGGAAATACTGTGACACAGCAGAGCAGATGGAGACGGAAACCACTTATAATAGTCCTCAACTCCACTCTAGCCATTAGTGTTGTGTACCATCCACCTAGCTAACCCAATCCACTTCAGTGTGCCACCAACGGCAGCTTCAAGGCTCAAAGGTAAGAGATCACCTATAATCTCTTCACCTTACCTTCTGCTGCCTCTTTATGCTGCCATGGCCATCTGCTATAGCCGTATTGTTCAGTGTGTATATGCCGCAGACAAGGAAAAGCAACCATGGTGAGATTCCAATCCCAGGCCCTAATCCTCACCCTTAAAGCTGTTGCCTCTAGCCTAATTATCTAGCTCTCTACCTGACAGCTGTCTACCAGTCACTAATCCAAACTGAGATCTCACCATTATGTCCAGCACCTGATGCTACAGATCATTTTACTGAATGCATTTGATTCTAAGTGTTCTCTAGTCCTCTGAAGTTAGCTGGGCAAGGATTCAGGATGAAGGTGATCTGTATTTTCCTTTACTCTGTGACACTAAAGCCTGGAGGCAGACGTGTGGACTTCATATGTAACACAGCACCATGATCAAAACTCATTCCTTAGCATGCTGGCCACAATCCCTGGGGGGAGGGATCATGGAGTACCAGATTGGGAAAGGGAAGGGGGTTTGCAGCATTTATTTCCAATGGTGGGGGCAGAGCTCCATCTCATTGTCACTGCCCCTCCACTAATTCATTTTATATTCCTTTCAGAAGCTAAGTGGCTCTGAACCGAGTATATTTTCTAAATTCCCAGCCCCTGCCGATAGATTTGCACTCCACTGCTCCTTACACAATTGGCCTTGGGTCCGCCTGAGGGCCCTGCAACTGGCCCTCCTTGTCTTGCTGACCTTTGTCCTCTGCTGGACACCTTATTACCTGCTGGGTCTGTGGTAGTGGTTCTCCCCCACCATGCTAACTGAAGTCACCCCCAGCCTCAGCCACATCCTTTTCCTCTTTGGCCTCCTCAGCGCTCCTCTGGATCCTCTATTCTGTGGGGCCTTCATGCTTGGCTGCCAAAGGCGGCACCAAGAATCAGGCAGAGTCCTTCAGGGGGGACAGTCTGGCAGGATGCCCAAGACAGCTAGAAGCACACACAAATGTGGCAACAAGAAGGACAGGAGAAACCAAAAAGACACTACTGTAACATCCATTTCCTCAGGACACAGTACATAGGAACAGAATATTCTCTAATACCATCAGTACATCTCACTGCTACTGTCGGTCTTTTAACTTCTAAGAAAAAAACACCCAGCAGTGCCTATATTCTGACTCCAGCTGATATTTAAGACTATGTCCAATGTAAAAAGCCACAGGGAATTCATTCTCTGGGTGAAGTATGTTCACAATGACCCATACTGCCTTACTGTGAATAGTGCTCCAGAACTTTCAACTCTAGTTAGAGCAGAAAACGAAACTGGGACATTTATTCACAACTCAAACACAAGGCAGGTACGGTGACAGACTAAACATAAACACAGCAAGTTCTACCCTAGCCCAACTTCTCCAGGGCTGCATGGTCAAATGGAATCTCAGCAGAGAACATCTGGACAACAGAGGACCCATCAGTGCCATCTCCGGTCTGGACACGTGCTGCGTCTTCGGCCACCTCTAGAGAAAAGGAGGAGAGGAGAGGGTCCATCAGAGTGACATCCTACAAAGCCGTTGTTCTGTTCTGCTCACATTCCCTTACCAAGATAGTCACTCCTCCCTCCACCTTACCTCATCTTGCTCTTGGGCAGACCTGGAACAAAACACCAGTCAATGCTGATGGGCTGTCCCATCAAATCCTGGCCATTGAGTCCCTCCATGGCAGCCTGGGCCTCCCTGCATGTTTCATACTCAACCAGAGTATACCCCTAGGGGATGTAAAAAGACATATCAAAATGCTCCTATGTCACCAAGAGTCACTGGGTATCATCTTCCTCATACCTAAACTCAATTTAAATAGGAAAATCTACACACTTAAAAAATTACCATACGTCATACAACCCTGTTGTCTACATAGTGTATATGTTTCTCTGTATTTGTCTATTTGCCATTTCTGAAAAAATCAATTTCCAATGTCATTTTACTTCAACTTTTCTACTGGTCAAGCATATCAAATATCAAGTATGCCCCCCTAATTCTATCTAAAGGTTATGCGGAAAGGGAAGCAATGAAATGTCACATACTTTCACCTGGCTAGATTGAGGTGGATGTTTTTTATTTCTCCATATTCTGCATATTTGTCATGGATGTCTTTGGTAACTTCCTCATGAACTCCAATGACAAAGAGAATCCAGCCTTCAACAGATGTTGGTGGGGCAGTGGGGAAGATGGACGTGGTTTGAACACAAGGAAAAAAAAAAAAACAACTCTAAATAGGACTATGAGAGTAGAGAAACTGCAGACTCTACCGCTTTCTCAGACTATCTCTGACCCCATTCCGACTCGGTTTTACTTTATGGGTCCGAACTGCTTAAGGACACAGATCCCCATAGGTTCACTTCACTAACAGTGTTGTGGTCCGGGTTCATTGCCATCCAGCTCCACGCTGTCGTAATCTTCACGCATCCGCGCTCGGGATCCCTCTTCTGTAAGGAACGCACACCAGATCACCAAGAATTCCTCTTTTCTCCCACGGTTCCCCATGACTCTGGGAGGGGTCTCCAAAACTCGTAGCTCCCGCCGTCCTAGACCACTCCACCCCATCCCACAAACACTCACCGAAACCAAAGCCGCGGCCTTTCCGTTTCTTTGCTTTTTCTTTTCAATTTGTGGATGCTCTCTGGAACCACAAAAGTAAAGAAAATGAGTAACAAAAACAAATGCCATTTCTAACAACTGCCTATTTCTTAAGACAGTATCTAAAGTGCGAATCCAACCGTCTGCTGTCCAAGTCCCTTCCGGGTCCCACCACAAGGCCCCCCAAAGGGGGCGGAGCCTCTAATCCCGGTTTACACTCTCCCTGCCGGGGAGAAGGGAGACTATGCTTTCCTAGTACACCCCTCTCTCGCCCCTCCCCCGCTTCCCGCAGCCGCCTCCACTGTCCTCACCGTCCCTATCTTCATCCATGGCGAAGTCCTCGCTTCCAGCCTCAAGAAAATCGGACACGTCCGCCATTCCGCCTTCGCTGTAACTCTCATCGCTACCGCTCACGCTCTAGGCACCTCGGAAACTGTCGCGGAGGGGAAAGGTCACCAGACAAGTTGACCAATCAAAAGCCAATTCTGAGTCCCTTACCCGGCGCAGTGAAAATACGCAATTGGAGGCGGTTCTAGATAGGGAAGATGACGGAAGTGAGGCGGTAGTCATCTTGGGCAGGTCGTGAGGCGCCTGCAGCCGCGTTGTGAGGGTCAAACGCTGGGGAAGTAGGCGGAGTCAGTAACTCCCGCGTGAAGTCGGGCCTAATTTCTTTATTAGAGGATTGCTTTCAGTCGCTTTTCACCCTATCTAGCATTTGAAGAAGGTTTTTTCTGTCAAAACTTTCAGGTTTATACCCTTTCCGAGGGGCAGTTTGATTTGTGAATTTTTTTTCTTTTCTTAAATAGTTCAGTCAGCAACGCTGCCTCAAAAAGCTGCTTCTGTAACGCACTGCAGCATGGAATATCTTTCTTGAAGAATCTGACAGATCTTGTTGCTGTTGAAATACGATTGGTAAAACAGGTACCAATATTTTTTTTGAAGTTAAACTGCTCCCAAACTCTCCTTACCATCTCTGAGGAGGAGTCATGGCCTTAAACAAAATCAGGTATTTCACGTGTGGAAACCTAGGGTTGAGGCAAAACCCGTATTTCCCTGGAATTCTGTAACCAATGTGGGCCTTCAACATGACTGGACTACAGGCTCATTTATTTACTAATCAAACCATTGAATGCTTGTGCTGATGCCTAATATTAGGGAGGTGCTGGCAATACAAGGACAAATAATTGCCTTATCTACAATCATTTCCATTATGAAAGTGGTCACGGCTATCAGAGACAAAGTGCTATGACAGTACAAGGAATTTCTAATAGGACTCAGGTAAAGGAAGATGAATGTAAGGAAGGGCTTTGCATTTGAACTAGGCCTTTAAGGCTGAGTAGTTTTTCAGGCAAAGCAGTTGTATTGAAACTAGGAGACATAATCCACTCTCCTTGGTAGGTAGAGTGATCCTTTTCAAAATCAGTTTTTCACATGCCTACTAAAAACCCTTCCCTTGGCTTTCTATTGCACTTAGGATAAAATTCAAATTTGCACAGCCTGCTCTGCCATATCTCCAGCCTCTTCCCCTTACCTGTTAAGCTCTTGCTACGCTTTCCCTTTACTATGGGCTTGCATGCTTTTTCACATCTCAGGGCGTTTGCACTTTCTGTTCCTGTGCTCTTTCTCTGGCTTTTCACATGCCTGCTCATCTTCATCCTTTAGGTCCCAATACTACTGTCACCGAAGGCGTCTTCTCCACCTTCCTATTCTTCGACCTGTTTATTTCCATCACAGAACTTAAATCAGAATCTTAATTACCTAGTTTACTTTCTTAACAAGTCGATTAAAGATTTTGATTTAAGTTCTGTGATGGAAATAAACAGGTTGAAGAATAGGAAGGTGGAGAAGATGCCTTTGGGTGAGAGTAGTGTTTAATGTGTTTTTCCCACTAGAATGTAAGCCTCATAGCAGAGACTCATATTTACAACTGTATCTCCAAAGTTTAGCTCAATGCCTGGCTCATAGTAGACATTTAATAAGTATTTGTTGAATGGATGAGTATCAGAATGGCAAGAAATTCTCTATGTGTGATGTTGTATGACTGGGAAATAAAGCTGGAAATAAACAGTTTAGGGTCAAAATGTATGCCATCCTAAGAATTTTGGAATTTATCCTGTAGGCAAGAAATTTCTCTACTTCAAATATTTAAGTATTCACAATCTTTAATATGTGCAAATAGTCTTTTTACTAAGTATTTTTTACTTAGTATTATACCTTAAGTAGACTGAATTTTTAAACATAAATTTACATTAAAAGAAAATTTTAATATCACTACCATAAATGGAAAACCACTATTTTTATACTAGAAATTAAAAGCATAACTACTAAAACTAAAAAATGTTTGTCTATCTACCATCTAAAATCATCTCAGGTAACACAAAGGGTTCACATCTAAGACTTTAGGAAATAGTGCTGAATGTGATGGTAGGTAAGTGATAATTTAAGCAAGGGAGTGACACAGTCACAAGTGTTTTAGAAAGAAATCTGAGGGTAATGTGGAGGGAGTTAAGAATGGAGACAGAGACCAGTTAGGAAACTATTACAGTGGTCCAGCCAAGAGATCCTAAGGACAGTGATTGGATGACAGTAGGGAAGGTGAGATGAACATGAGGTTTCTAGCTTAGATAACTAGGTAGTTAATGACTCTAATAACAGATCTGGGGAGTCAAAGAGGATCAAGTGTGGAGATCAGTTTTATTTTGGATGTGAGTTTAAAGTTCTTGTGGCACATTCAGGTGGTAATGTCCAATAGGTGGAAATATAAAGCTCAAAACAGGTTAGCACAGAAGAAACAGATTTGAGAATATTGTGCATAGTGGAGTTGAAGCCATCATGCAGGTGAGATTGCCAGTGGGAGTGGGCAGAGCTTTTGGAGAAAGGGCCAAGGACAGAACCCAAGCTCCCCATATGTTTAGAAAAGCGGGGAGGGGCTAGGCAGGCTCCCTCTCTCAGCAGTACAATATTATTTCTACCACCGAAAAAAACTACTAATACATTATTTTTTAGTATATATGTGAGAGAAAGGGTCATTTATTTTGGAACTCTTCTGATACATACCCGTTGCCATTGAGTCGATTCTGACTCATAGCGACCCTATAGGACAGGGTAGAACTGCTCCATAGGGTTTCCAAGAAGCAGCTGGTGGATTCAAATGGCCAACCTTTGGTTAGCAGCCGTAGCTCTTAACCACTGTGCCACCAGGGCTCCAACAGGTTTCAAGAAAGAGTCAATCTGGCTCACTAGACAAAATTCTATTTTTAATTGTATAAAGTTATACATATAAAGTACATAGAAAATATGGAAACAATAAGAAAAACCTTTAATACCAAATGGACAGATCAGGGAACAATTTTTCTCAAGTTCTTTGGGCCTTACTGGTTGGTATTTCAGAAAAATAGTAAGTCCAGGAAGTCCAAAGAAAAGTTCTTCCCATAATTCATACCCTTTAACACTTCTTCCCAGATAAAGGAGAGTAGGAGAAACTGGAGGGTTTATCACTTCTGGTTATGAACAGCAATAAAAATAGAATAGACACGCCTATTATTTAATGCAGATTAGGAGCCTCTGCTCCAACCCCACATGTGCTTCATAGAGAGGGGCTTGAAGAATTCAAGGAAGCCCCTTTCAAGCACTAACATAACTGTACCTGGATTCCTTTATATCTGATCACCAAGATGATTTCAAAAGCAAGAAAGCTGCCTTTCTTTCATCTTGCCCATATCTGATCCAAAAGAGCAAATTGAGACCTATCTCCTAATCTATTTCTAAAAGTCTGTGTAATTGCTAAATGGAAAGCCCAGTTGCAGGGATCTTAAACTTCCCAAGCTCAATTTAGAAAATGCACTGAGCAATATAATATAAAGGAGATCACAGAAGTAAAGGGAAAATATATCTTAGCTAAAAAAATTCTCTAAAAGGAGAATGTCCCAAGAGAGAGGTGGGGGAACATCACAGTAGTAAAACACAACTAGCTGATCGTCGATTCTCTTTCCCCTCCTGCAGTCTCCCAAGGTTCCAATTAGGAAATGTAATACCAAAGTCTCATCTGACTTTCCCGATCAACTCATGCTCTAATAATCAATGTGGAGGAAGAGTAAAACATTGAAAACAAATGAGAATCTAAGGTACATACATCTAAGGTAGTAAATAGCAGCAACTTGGAGGGAGTGAGAGGAACATGACCCTTACCAAATAGGACAGATAATGTTTCTAAAGAGTAAAATGATGAGAGGAGAGGGAGAAGGAAGAACTAAATACAGGGCTTAATTAAGGTGGGTGAGCAGTGGAGGAGTGAAAAGGGAATATTTCAAGATTAAGCAACTTTAACCCTGTGTCCCTTCTGTAGTGTGGCGTGTACCTGGGAATCTGGAGTACTGACATGGTATAGATACACCTTGGGGGCAACCTAGATGGTAAAGCCCCATGAATTATAATTCCTCTTTTTTTCTGTGAAATTTCTCAGAGTAATTTTAAAATAAACCAGATAAGAAGGCAAGCCTCAATAATAATGAAGCCTAAAAATAAAGTAGCATTTGGAGGCAGGGAAGGAGTAGGGTAGTAGTGGTGGTAGTGGTGGGGTCTAGGCTGGGAAAGATCTAATTACTGGAGGAATAATTTGGTACCAAGCCAAGCAGGTCTAGCTCGAGATAAAGCCAAAGGCTTCATACTCATACCCTGTTTGAATCCAAAAGAAAGCAAGAATAAGCATGAGGGCAGGGCACATGCTCCTTATTCAAGTGACCTGTCCTTTTAAAAGATGGAGATGTAAACACTTAGTCAGTCATTTTGTGCTACTGAAATGACTATACAGAGTTTATCTGGGAGCCAGCAAAGCCCCCAAAACAGCCTTCTTGTAAATTGGAGTGGGGATGTTTCAAATGGAAATAAGACATGAGATTTTTTAGCAAATAGGAATCCAGGTGTAGAATTTATACATACGTTTTATATATATACATATATATGTATATATATATATGTATTTGAAAGTATAAAATTGAGGAAGTATGTATAGAAATCATCTTAAGTCTTAGAAAGGAGACATATAAAAAAGGATCAGGAGAGGATGGGATGTATGGGGGTGGAGGCCTAGCAGTTGGAAGAATGCATATTGCCCAGCTGCCCAGCAGCCAGCATGAGAATATCTTTCTTCTCCTTGTGGAAGCGCAGCTCCTTGCCTGCCAGCCGGGCTTCATCCAGCTCTCGCTCAGTGGAGGCCAGCTCTCTAGACAGTGCCCCTGGCACACTCTGCTCCCGGCTCACCCAGTCCAATGCCATTTGGTGGCGAATATCATCATCCAGGGCTCGGTGTGAATAATGCGCCAACACCTCCTGGTAGGGGAGGGGAACGTGAAGGTCACTGACAAGGTAAAGGTTCATATCACATTGATCAGCTGGGACTAGGAACTCTTTGCCTTGGAGTCTTAACTGACGTCAGCACCTAAAGCCTTGTTAAGTTGATTCTTAAGGGGGATTTCTCAGTGGGGGAAGCAAGGCAGGCAAAAAGAATCACAGAAAAGATTTGAGTAGGAAAGATCATAGGAGTGAAAACAGTGCTTAAATAAGGCTTCCAAAATTTACAACGTGGTAACCATACGCCTGCATATTTCTAACACAGCAGCCACCTCAAAATAGTCCTCTACGAGACTGCCCCACCCATAAAATCTCCTTACCTGTCGAGAGCACTGTCTTTCTCTCATGGCCTTAAGGCTGCCATTCCAGTGCAGCAGTTGGAAAACTGTCATTAGCTCCTGAGGAAGAAGATATGAAGTGCCAGGGCAGTGATTTTAAAGCGGGAAGATGCATAAGAATTATATGGGGAGCCTTTTACAAAATGTATTTGTGAAAGCATTTCTCATCACCAATTCTGATATGCCCTTCGGAGAAGGAACATATTTATAACCTTCTCTCCTTCCTTCCCAATTGAGTTTCAGTGAATTAGGGATTAGTAGGAGGCATTAACCATTTCTCTGATTGGGAATACCAGACCTTAACTTTAAAATAGAGGAACTATGGAGACTACATGTTTTTAAAAATCCTCATTAAAATCAGAAGGCACCTATTGTTGAGCAAAGACAGATTGCTTAGATGGAATGCTGTTTACCTTTGAAAAGTATCAGGCAGTGAAAATGAGACTGAATGAAAGGTTTTCTAGACGGAGAAATTTAAGGAGGAGTCGGAATGGTTTACTGTTCCAATGAGACCCAGTCCCAGGGAGAACCAATGCAGAAAGTAAATGAATTTTTTAAAATGCATTTATCTAGTGCTTTATTGATTATAAAGTATTTTTATGCAAGCAGTTCTGAATAGTGTTATGGCCTGTGAGGTTACCCATCTAAGGAAAACAGGGAACTAAAGGGAATGGGAAGAATGGCTTAATTAGGGGAAGAGAGTGCAGGCCACGGAAGCAGGCTGACCCAGGTTATTAGAGCCAGAGAAGTAGGTGGAACAGTACCTGGAACTCCAACATTGACTTGCCCTTGTTGGATTCCAACATGAATCGGAAAGCACCAATCCCTGTGTTTGGGTTGTCAGCCTCCTCCTTGTTGCCCTGGTAACAGAGGAAAGGAAAAGACAAATAGGTTTTCAATCAGGACTTTTATTACCTAAAGCAGTGATGTCCAATCAAAATATGATGCAAGTTGCATATTTTTTTCTTTCTTTTTTTTTATTGTACTTTAGATGAAGGTTTACAAAACAAACTAGTTTTTCATTTAACAATTAATATACATATTGTTTTGTGACATTGGTTGTCAACCCCACAACATGTTGACACTCTCCCCTTCTCGACCCTGGGTTCCCCATTACCAGCTTTCCTGTCCCCTCCTGCCTTCTCATCCTTGCCCCTGTGTTGGTGTGCCCACTTAGTCCTGTTTTGTTTTATGGGCCTGTTTAATCTTTGGCTAAAGGGTGAACCTTAGGAGTGACTTCATTACTGAGCTACAAAGGTATCCAGGGGCCATACTCTCGGGGTTTCTCAAGTCTGTCAGACCAGTAAGTCTGGTCTTTTTTTTTTCTTTCTGTGAGTTAGAATTTTGTTCTACATTTTTCTCCAGCTCTGTCTGGGACCCTCTATTGTGATCCCCATCAGAACAGTTGTTGGTGGTAGGTGGGCACCATCTAGTTGTGCTGGACTCAATCTGGTGGAGGCTGTAGTACTTGTGGTACAAGCTGCATATTTAAGTTTTCTAGTAGCCACATTCAAGTAAAAATAAATAGGTAAAATTAACAGTATATTTTTTCCTTTTTAAAATTTTTTTTTTATTGTTGTAGTTTAAATGAAGTTTACATTTCAAGTTAGTCTCCATACAAAAATTTATACATACATTGTTATGTGACCTTAGTTGCTCTCTGCATACTGTGACAGCACACTCCTCCTTTCCACCTGATTCCCCATGTCCATTCAACCAGCTCCCAACGCTTTCTGCCTTCCCATCTCACCTCTGGACAGAAGCTGCTCATTTAGTCTCTTGTATCTACTTCAGCTAAGAGGCACACTCCTCATGAGTATCACTTTATGTCCCACAGTCCAGTCCAATCCCTGTCTGAAGAGTTGGCCTCAGAAATTGTTTTAGTTCTGGGCTAATAGAGAATCCAGGAGCCATGCTGGAGTCTCAGTCAGACCATTAAGTCTGGTCTTCTTACTAGAATTTGAGTTCTGCACCCCACCTTTATCCTGCTCCATCAGGGACTCTCTGTTGTTTTCCCTGTCAGGGCGGTCATTGGTGGTAGCCAGGCACCATCTAGTTCTTCTGGTCTCAGGCTGATGAAATCTCTGGTTTATGTGGCCCTTTCTGTCTCTTGGGCTACTACTTTCCTTGTGTCTTTGGTGTTCTTCATTCTCCTTTACTCCAGGTGGCTGGGACCAATTGACGCATCTTAGATGGCCACTTGCAAGCTTTTAAGACCCCAGACGCCACTCACCAAAGTAGGATGTAGAACATTTTCTTAATAAGCTTTGTTATGCCAGTTGACCTAGATGTCCCCTGAAAGCATGGTCCCCAGACCCCTACCCCTGCTACTCTGTCCCTCAAAGTGTTTGATTGTATTCAGGAAACTTCTTAGCTTTGGTTTAGTCCAGTTGTGCTGACTTCCCCTGTAGTGTGTGCTGTCCTTCCCTTCACCTAAAATAATTCTTATCTACCATCTAGTTAGTAAATAATCCTCACCCTCCCTCCCCACCCTCGTAACCATCAAAGAATGTTTTCTTCTGTGTTTAAACATTTTCTTGAGTTCTTATAATAGTGGTCTTATACAATATTTGTCCTTCTGTGACTGACTAAATTCACTCAGCATAATGACCTCCAGCTTCCTCCATGTTATAAGATGTTTCACGGCTTCATCGTTGTTCTTTATCGTTGTGTAGTATTCCATTGTGTGGATATACCATAGTTTGTTTATCCATTCATCCGTTGATGGGCACTGAGGTTGTTTCCATCTTTTTGCTATTGTGAACAGTGCTGCAATGAACATGGGTATGCATATGTCTATTCGTGTGACGGCTCTTATTTCTCCAGGATATATTCCAAGGAGCAGGATAGCTGGATCATATGGTACTTCTATTTCTAGCTTTTTAAGGAAGCATCAAATGGATTTCCAAAGTGGTTGTACCATTTTACATTCCCACCAACAGTGTATAAGTGTTCCAGTCTCTCCACAACCTCTCCACATTTATTATTTTGTGTTGTTTTGGATTAATGCTAGCCTTGTTGGGGTGAGATGATAACTCATTGTAGTTTTGATTTGCATTTCTCTAATGGCTAATGATCGTGAGCATTTCTTCATGTGTCTGTTAGCCACCTGAATATCTTTTAACAGAAATTTTATTTAATCCAATGAAGTCAAAATATTATTTAAACTGTATATAAAAAATAATGAGATATTTTACTTTTTGTTTCTTATAGTCTTTTAAATCTGGTGTCTATTTTACCCTTATAGCACATCTCAGTTAGTACTAGCCACGTATCAAGCGCTCAATAGCCATGTGTGGCTAGTGGCACCCCTAGTGGTCAGCACTGACTTAGAGGGCTCCAAGGTATCACACATTTTAACTGGGGTGATAGATAAAGATTAATGTGATTTTCCCAGTCTTACAAAGGGGAAACACTGAGGCATAGAGAAGAGCCCTGATTTAGCCAGAACAATGGAGTGAATAAATTCAGCACAGAGGATTGGACTAGCTTAGAGGACAATTGGGTAAATGCATTTTAAAGGGAAACAGTAGGAGGCAGAAGCATGGGAAATTCTGGGTAGCAGTTTGGCCTTCTGGACATTTGCCTAGTGTGTCTTCTATTGGTTACCTGACCCTGCAGGGGTAGAACTAAGACAAGTTGTCCCACTTTCAAGCTAATGTGTATGAAAAGTAGTACACTTTAGACGTTAAGAGGATGGACTAGTCATTTGGCCTTGGTGAAGTAATTTAAAATCTGTTTCTCAGTTTCATCATCTGTAAAATGGGAATAATCACAGACATACCTCATACAGTTGTTTTGAGGACTAAATAAATACAGTAAAACCTTGCCAAAAGGGATAATTGTGATCTAAAAACTTCAATTGTATAAAATGCGGGTACATTATTGTACTGGACCTGATGTCTAGTTACAGAGATCAAATCCATCTGGTACCATCTGTGATTTGGTGCCATTTGGTGGTGGTTTTTCTCTCCAGCTTAAATATTATTGAGGATAATTCCAGATCCTGGGGCTGGCTGGGACTTCTAAAACAGAGGCATCTCCTAGTTTGTTGGTGACCCTTCGGTCAACCTGAACTAGTCAGATAGGGCCAGGAGACTAGTGGGAACACAGGTACCCAGCTACCTCCTCCAGCTTTCTAAGAAGTTGCCTCCTCTTTCCAGCCAGTTCGACTCATCCCTCACCCCCAAAGTAATAACACCAAGGAATGCCAAGGAATGCCAAAGAACTCCAGAGGCCACTGACAAGGAAGGACCTCCCTCTAGAGCTATGTTCTAAGTTTGGACTTCTAGCCTGCTGAACTATGAGAAAATAAATTCCTGTTCTTTAAAGCCACCCAATTGTGTTATTTTTTGTTACAGCAGCACCAGGTAACTAAGACATCCTTGATTTATGGAATCAACCAGCCTTGAAATCTGCCCTACATCTAGACTTCTGTCATATTAGATAATAAATTCTTTTATTTATTTCCCTAAGTCAGTTTGAAGTGAGAGTTTCTGTTATTTGTATCCAAAGACATTTAAACAGATAACATGTGCTAAGCACTTAAATATATTATCTTTTATCCTCATAATAACCCTATGTGATAAATACCATTTTTATCATACTTTCTAAGTGAGGAAACTGAAACTTAGATTAAATAACTTGCTTAAAGTCACAAGAGTAGTAGAACCATAATTTCAAAACAATGAATTCAGAGACCATGCTCATAATCATTGCATATCCTGCTTTCCATAATCCAAAATAACGTTTCATTTTTATATTAGGTGACTTAAGAATAGTAAATGTACTTTCCTAATTTTAATTGCCTTTAATTAATACAAAAAAAAAGAAAAACAGATGCATCTTAGGTAACAGAGGAAAGTCAATCTATGATTTTAAATGTTTAACAAATAATCCACAAAACAGATAACTGAGGTAATTTAATATATACAGTTACAACTTCCACAACAGTTAAGTGCTCAGCTGCTAACCGAAAGGTTGGTGGTTCAAACCCACCCAGGAGCTCCATAAGAGAAAGACCTGGCAGTCTGCTTCCGTAAAGATTATAGCCTAGAAAACCTTATGAGGCAGTTCTACTTTGTCACGTGGAGTCACTGTCAGTCAAAATCTACTTGATGGCACCTAACAACAGCAACAGTTACAAACCAAAAAACCAAACCTCTTGCTGTCAAGTCGATTCAGACTCATAGCAACCCTATAGTACAGAGTAGAACTGCTCCATGGGGTTTCCAAAGAGCAGCTGGTGGATTCAAACTGCTGACCTTTTGGTAGCAGCCAAACTCTTAACCACTATACCACCATGGCTCCAACTGAAAGCAAAGGGAAGAGAGATACAAAATTGGTCTAACTTTATCCCGTTACCAATGAATATGTGGGGAGGGAGGAAGGCACTTTTAATTTCTAAGATGCCTAAGCTAGAAAAGGTATAAAAGTCTGCTCGTGTTCCAGTCTTGGTTCTACCATTTACTAGCTGTGTCACTTTAAGCAAATTACTTCTGTGTTTTTAGTTTTCTCATCTGTAAAACACGGGTAATAATAGTACTTATACCTCATAGGATTGTAGTTATGATAAAATGAGATAAAATACATATAAGTTACCTAAAACGGTACCTGACACAAGGTAAAATATCCAATTAGTATTACAAAAACCAAACCCATTGTCACTGAGTTGATTCTGACTCTTAGAGTAGAACTTCCTCATAGGGTTTCCAAGGAGCAGCTAGTGGATTTGAACTGCCGACCTTTCAGTTAGCAGCCAAATTCTTAACCACTATGCCACCAGTGCTCCCAATTAG
Organism: Dugong dugon; assembly: GCA_030035585.1. Taxonomy (NCBI): domain Eukaryota; kingdom Metazoa; phylum Chordata; class Mammalia; order Sirenia; family Dugongidae; genus Dugong; species Dugong dugon. The sequence continues at coordinate 164,504,012 of CM057462.1, forward strand.
GATTAGATATGGTATTATCGTCATCATCATTTGAAGGAAGAGATACTATTTTTAAAAAGAGTACATAAATTATCCTTCCCATTCTAGAAAGGAAAAAAGTCAAGACACTGTTATCACAAAGGGACTCTTTATTAATAAGATAAAGTAATGGAGGCAGGAGACAAGTGAGAAGAAAAAAGAGGCATATAAAAAAAGAACACTGAGGGAAGAAGGGACTAAATCTTAAACCAAAATTAAAGCTCAAATTTTATTTTAGAATATCGCTAAAATTCCATAAATCTTGTATTAAACATTTCTAGATACCAAAGGCACAAAGTGAAAGCAACAAAACAACAACAAATACATAAGCACACGGAAAAAATTAGAGACTGGGACATATGGTGCATGTAATGCAAAAGATTGACAGAGAGTAAACAGGAAGAACAGAGACATAGGCGGGAAGGAAAAGAAGAATTCATGTGCTGTTCCCCAGTAATTTACAAGACTTTTCAATAAGCCAGTTCTCCCATCCCCCCTCTCCTTCCTTCCAACTCCAAAAAACTTACATTGAAAGATGCCAGGGCCTCAGAGACACTCTTCTCAATGAACTCATCAGTGATTCTCCGGGAAGGATGTTCATTAAACACAGAGTTCATTAGTGCAATCTTTGCAGCACTCCGCCGGGCCTCAGCTTTTGTGGGGCAAAACTAGGCAGGGGAGATAGAAAGAATATGTGTCTATGTATGTCTGAGAGAGAGGAAGGAGCAGTGGGAAGGGAACATTTGGAATAGAAGACACTCGGACTCTCTTTGGATAAATCATTTGTGTTCAACACACTCTCCAAAATTTTTTTCTAAAACGGCTGGGGTGTGTGGAAATACAATTCTGATTCAACATCCTGAAGTCATTAAGGAGCTGGAGACTGCTGTACCCTATAGCAAATTGAATGCAGAATAAGGAAGGCTGCTGAAGTCAGCAAATAATCAACAGACATGAAAAACACTCCTGTTTAAATTGTCAACAGAATTAATTACTCAAAAGCCAGATTCTAGCCATCCTGTAAGAAATCTGTATCTTGTTCTCTTGTTGTATGGACAGGCAAGGTTTTCTTGGATCCCTCTAGACAACCCAAATTAGAACAAAGCCATGCCGAGACTGCTTCTGCAGAAGAGGCCTCTAGTCTCTGTGGGAGGCACTCAGTCTGGGATTCTTGGACTTCACGTTTAGCTGTGAGCTGGCATTTCCTCAATAATGTAGTAAGTCAAAGGAGCTATCCCTGAACAGGTTCTAAGGTCTAAAGAAGGAATTTATAGTCTTTTATATTTTTGAGTGGAAGCAAGGAGGAAAGGGTGGCTGGGGAAGAAAAGCTGACCCAGGGAAAGCAAGAAAAAAATGAAAAATTAGTTCATGTTTTTACATTGTATCCAACACAGGGATCATAGAACAGTCTGATTTTGAGAAGTTTTAAATCACTAGGCACCATAAACCCATTGCCATCAAGTCAATTCTGACTCATAGCAACCTTGTAAGACAGAGTAGAACTGCCCCATAGGGTTTCCAAGGCTGTAAATCTTATGGAAGCAGACTGCCACATCTTTCTCCTGCAGAGCAGCTGATGGGTTTGAACCACCGACCTTTTGGTTGCTTTAACCACTGCACCACCAGGGCTCCTTTAGGCACCACAGTATTCCTTTATAATTCATCTTCACTGGCTGCCTCAAAGGCCTCTGTGTCCTTTTGTCATTTATGATTAGGATTAGAGGAAAGGAAGAAAGTGATGTTACAGTTTAAAGAAGTAGACTGGGATATGTTCACTAGTTAACTATTCTTAATATCAATAATTCCCCGTTTCCTTTAGTTGATAACTCTCTCTGAGACAGGAGCATATACAGCTTGGTACATTGTCCCTAAGTCTTCTTGCTTCTGCAATTTCTGTTTGTACTTCTCTCTCTATTCATTAGCCTGCTACCTAGTCTACTATAATAGTACTATTTTTGAAAAGATCATTTGTGAAGAATACCACCAGAAGGAATTTCATCTGCCAAAGTGGATATAAAAGGTATAAGCTAAAAGAAGCCAAGATAAGATAATTCCACTCTTTCAGAAAACAACAGAAAATCAATTACTACACTTGTCTAATTATGGGCATCACCGTAAAATTTTCAAATCCTTATTCAACATGAAGAGGTGAGAGGAGGAAGGAAAGAACTTATTCTCTGAGAAGGGAAAGCATAAACATAGTCATTCTGGGCATATATTTATTTCTCTGAAATGGCTGGGATTCTCAGGGAAAAATTTAGTCACCTGATTTGAAATGAAGATTTCTTAGGATTGTTTCTGTTTGAGGCAGGAACTGAGCTGCAATGGGGTTCATTTATACCATAGATATATTAAGTGCCTATTATGTGCTGAGCATAAATTGGGCAGTAGGGATTTAACACTGAGCAAGAAAGAAGACAGGCATAATCTGTCCCTATGGAGCATACTCTACTAAGAGAGAGAATCAATTACAATATGTTATGATAAGTGATAGGACAGGGGAAGCTCAAGGTACTATGGAAACACATAGTAGGGGGCCTAATGTTGTCTAAGGGTTGGTTATACAAACCATATGGAAAATAGAACAAAGGTATCTGTTTTCTTCTCTAAATTCCTGTTCAGACCCTAGATTGACAATTCAGAAGGCTACCTTCCTGTCAGCAATGTATAAAATCCATCTTTGATGATAATAGCCACACTAGTCAAATTTCTCACTACTCCATAATAGCAATGACTTTTTTCATCGTCATATATTACAGGTCTCTCATATAATTGTAGAATTAAGTACTAGAAAAGGCTTTAGAAATAATCTAGCCTATCTCCTTCATGCTATAGATAGGGAAACTGAGGCCCAGAGAAGTTACCTGAATTGCCCGGCTGGCAGTCAGGAAAATGAGGATTTGGATCTCCTAACTTTTAGATGAGTACTATTTCTCCCCTTTGATCTCTTAGAGAACTCAAACACTGCTTGCTTTATTAATTGCCTATGGAAAAGGAGTAGGGGTAAGGGATATTATTCTAAATCCTCAAAAAGAGATGACAGGAGGTTGGAATGCAGTAATAGAAGCTAGCTCAGAACAAGGGTTGGGGCTAGTGGTCTGATACATATTGAGTAAAGGCATAGTCATAACTGCTCAGAGTCAAAATGGGTTTGAGTTTTTGCAGCCTCTAAGAAAACCATGCTACTGAGGTTCTTTTGTGGTCAAATGAGCCTCAGATGCTTGCCAGAATGATTTGCCCAGAACTGGTCAGGTCCTCATACATCTGATTTCAGAAAAAGATTTAATGGCCAAAGTGATGGAGAAGGCCATTACTAGCATCTAAGCATTTATCTTTGCTACTGTCGCTGGTCAACTCTTACCTGGAAACTCCCAAAGCAACTTCCCCCAGGCAGGGTGACATAGCAGACATATGGAGGGCTGTTGGAGGGTACCATCTCATAAACCACTAGAGCCCCATTCTTCAAGTCAGCCCCACGGGACTGCTTCATCTGCCAGAATTCCTGAAGTGCCTCAACCACATTCACTACAAAAAGAGAAGTAGTTAAGTAGACCAATGAAAACACCTCAAAGTGGTGCTGTACTTTAATAAGTACCCATGCCTACATTAATAGTCTATCCCTTAGCTCCCCATCTATCACTGTTTAAAAGCATTTAAGTTAATAAACCTAGACTGTGAGTAAACCCATTTGTATAGGAAGAGAATACCAGAGTCCTCCCACACCTCCCTAATTCTCATTTTGATTAGTCCTAGACACCAAAGGAGAGTAACTTAAATATTAGAGGCAGAGTTTCCAAGGTCAGCAGACCATTGTCACTGCCTGATGAAATACAAGTAGATTATCCTACAATCAGTCAGCAGACCTAGAATAATAACAGCCAATACAATAATTAGTGCTAACATTTAGTAAGCACTTACTAGATGTCAGGCATTTCTCTAAGTGCTTTACCCACTTAATTTATATTATTCCCATTTTACAGTTGAGGGAACTGAAGCATAGAGAGGTTAAATAACTTGGCCATGGTTATAACAGCTAGAATGCAACAAAACTAGAATTCAAATGCAGGAGTCTTGGTTCCAGAGTCAATGTTCTTAGGCATTATGCAATATTCCCTCGCAAGGAAATATGGCTCTATTAGCCATTTTCCAGCCTATGCTTCCTGGGAGCAAACCCATGCTCAGATCCCTTTTTCATCCTGGTCACCACCCTCATATACTATAAGAAAAAGCTTCTCTTCTGAAATGTCTATACTGATGTCTATAAATGATGTTTAAAGGAATTGTCTGTTGGGAGACACTCCTCCATTGTTCTCTTGTGCTCCTTCACATCTTGCTGGGTATGTCAGAATACAAGACCCTGACTTCTCTTTACCTGGGCCACTTCTTGAAGTTGTGTTTGCAGCAAGAAACTTTAAGGGATGAAGTAATGTTTCCCTCTGCTTGCTATAAAATGGCAGATTCCTCAAGCTCAGTGTTCCTCTCCTGTAACGCAATGCATGGCACGTGAAGGAATTCATCGAGCCTTCCATGTTGGACTTGAGGCCAGGAGAACCAATGCAAACAATCATGATGCTCATGCTACTTGCATTGCTATGAGTAATAAAGTCCTTTGTCTGTGACCCAGAAGTCTTGTGACTTCTGCCAGCATCCATGAAACAGTAACCAGCTAACTTATTAGTTGTAAGTAGGGTAAAATCAAACTCTAGACCTGACACTGTATTCTAGAACACTTCCTCCCATCCCTAATAGTTGGGCTCAATCATTCCACAAATATGTATTGAGCACCTCCTCTGTGGTAGACTCTGTGTTGGACACTAGACTACAGTAGTGATCAAAACCACTTGCCTTACGTAGTTTACAATCTAAAGAGGAAGAGAGATGTTACTCAAATAATCTCAAACAAATTAAAATTGTAACTGTGGCAAGTGCTATAAAGGAGTGGTAGATGGTAAGAAATGTTCTGGGAGGAAAGGCCAAAGAAAGCTATCCTGAGGAAGTGATGTTTAAGCTCAGATATGAAGGATAAGTAGGAATTCACAACGCAAAAAGGTGGGAGAATAGTGCTCTGAGCAGAAGGAAGACCACGTGCAAAGGCTCTGTGGTAGCAAGGAACATGGTGAGTAAAGGAACTAAAAGAAAGCCAGTGTGGCTAGAATAGAGAGTGAAGGGAAGTGTTATATAAGATGAGGTTGCAAAAGGAGGCAGGAACCAGCCCATGCAGGGCCTTGTAGACCATATTAGGGAATGTTGGCTTTATCCTAAGAGCAGTGGGAAGCCAATGGAGGGTTTTAAATGGAAGGAGAGATGAGATTGGTTTGCCTTTGGAAATGATCACCTTGGTTTCCAAACATTTCAAATGGTTTTAACTAAAGCCTCATAATAATAAATTATCACACAGGCTCCCTAATATCTTGCAACATGGCTATTCTCCTACTCTTAATCACAACAAACTCAAACCAAACCCCTTGCCATCGACTGCGACTCACAGCGACCATATAGGACAGAGTATAACTGCCCCATAGAGTTTCCAAGGCTGTAATCGTTACAGAAGCACACTGCCACATCTTTCTCCTGAGGAACGGCAGGTGGGTTTGAACTGGTTAGCTGCTGAGCACTTAACCACTGCACCACCAAACCAAAAACCAAACCTGTTGCTGTCAAGTCGATTCTGAACTCACACCAACCCTACAGGACTGGGTAGAACTGCCCCACAGGGTTTCCAAGGAGCAGCTGGTGGATTTGAACTGCCAACCTTTTAGTTAGCAGCCAAGCTCTTATTAACCACTGCACCACTAGGGCTCCTTTAATCACAACAAGGACTCATTTATTCATTCTTTCATATTGCATTAGTTCAGGTCTGCCAAGAAGAAACCAAGATGGGATAGACATGCAAGAGATGTATTGGGGAGGGAGTACGAGAAGTCAGGGAGAACCTTCAAACTAGATGAAGGTGTGACACCTTTGGAAAAAGAGAGGGGAAGGAAGAGGATTGGGTAGGAGAGTCTCAGACTGCAGTATAGCTCCAAGAAAGTTTTGGCCAGGCTGGTAGGAAGTCCTCAAGCCAAAGTAGTTCCACATCTCACCAGAATGTGCCTGCCATAGTACTCGTACTGTCATGGTTTGAATTATGTCCCCCCAGAAATGTGTATATCAATTTGGCTGGGCCATGATTCCCAGAATTGTGTCGTTGGCTTCCATTTTGTGATTGTAATTTTATGTTAAAGAGGATTGCGGTGGGACTGTAACACCACCCTTACCCAGGTCATATCCTTGATCCAATGTAAAGGGAGTTTCCCTAGGGTGTGGGCTGCACCACCTTTTACCTTACAAGAGATAAAAAGAAAGGGAAGCAAGCAGAGAATTGGGGACCTCATACCACCAAGAAAGCAGTGCCTGGAGCACAGCATGTCCTTTGGACCCGGGGTCCACGCGCCGAGAAGCTCCTAGTCCGGGGGAACACTGATGAGAAGAAGGCCGACAAAGAAAGCCTTCCCCTGGAGCTGATGCCCTGAATTTGGACTTTTAGCCTACTTTACTGTGAGGAAATAAACGTCTCTTTGTTAAAGCCATCCACTTGTGGTATTTCTGTTGGAGCCGCAATAGGTGACTAAGACACCCACTATGTTCATTTATTGGTTGGGAGCAGACTTCAGGGAGCACAGCCTCAGTGCAAATGTGGTGCTGGATCCTGAGGGGGCAGCAGCTGGGGCTGTCAGTCAGTTATGCTGCCCGCAGGAGGAGATCAAAGCAGCACATTTTCATGGTTGCCACATACATCAAGCAAGAATTTGAGCACTTAATAGGTGCATGGGTCTCTGCTAGGCATTCAAAAAACAAAAAACCCAGTGCCCTTGAGTTGATTCTGACTCATAGTGACCCTGTAAGACAGAGTAGAACTGCCCTATAGGGTTTCCAAGACTGTAATCTTTACGGAAACAGACTGCCACATCTTTCTCCCACTGAGTGGCTAGTGGATTGAAACTGCCAACATTTTGGTTAGCAGCCCAGCGCTTGTAACCACTGCACCACCAGAGCTCCTTCTGCTAGGCATTAGGGATACAAACATGAGTAATACACATTCCTTGCCAAAAAGGTGTTCAAAACCGAGTGGACAACAATAAAAGTTATCTCACTTGGTCTGCAACTAAAGTAAGCTCCCTACATACTAGCCAGAGTTTGAAAAGCAGCAGAAGCTGTTTTCTAATACCCTAACTGACTTTTTAGAATGATCATTCTTCCATTAAAAGCCGCCATGAAAAGGAAACTCTCTCTTTCCCACCCCTAGTTTTGGCAGGGGCTCTTCAAAGGTCACTGCTGCCCAGAAACCTTAGCCATCTTTGTTCTTTCCCTTGAGATCTTTTCAGCCCCAGCTCTGTCTTTGAGACAATTTTGTACAATGCACTGAGTGACAGCTCTCCTGACATGGAAACAACAGGGAGAATATTGGAATAAAAAGGAAGGGGAGGAGATCATTATAATAGAGAAGGTTCTATTAAAAAGCATGTGTCCATTCTATGTCCAGTTAAATCCCTCCTGGCACAGAGTATAGGGATCAAAGCCAAAGGAAATGGGAAGTCTTATTTCAGAAATGTGAGTATGAAATGGAAAATTGGGCACAGTGATCAGGAAAAAAACAATTCGTTGTGATCTCCATTTGAAAATGCTCATAGACTCATTCATTTTTAGAGCTGGAAAGGACTTTGGAGATCAACTAGTCCAACTCAGGCTAAGGAAGGGTAAATGACTTCCTCAAGGTCACACAGCTGAGGCAGAGCTGGGGCATGAATCTAGATATCCTGATGCCAATGTTCTTTCCTATTTAGGAATCTTGAAACCTAGGGTCCAGGGTCCAGTCCACGGCTGAACTTCATGGGGGTCTAAAACTACAAGTAAAATCATGTGTGCCTTTTGAGTATTTCTGTGTGTGGGGAAGGATGCCATAGTTTTTATCAGATTATACCAGTGTGAAATCATTGGTATAATGGTTTACATAGGATGGTTAAAGAACAGTGAGATGGAAGGGTGGAAATGACTGAGCATACACATCTGACAGCTATACTTGGTATCTGGAAGTCACTGACAGGTGCTGGGCTGAAAGGGACAAGCAAATAGTCAGAAATATGTAACTGCTTGTACCATGGTGTTGAACAACAACAAAAATAGAATAATTTGGTTTTCGTCCTTAAGAGAGGAAATACTAGAAAGTTGTCTAAGTGGAAGAGGGACAGATCATATATCCATTAGAGTAAAAGTATTAAAATAACACATGAACCTACAGTAAACATTTTACAACATAAGAATAAATATAATTTTGTGGTGGGGAAGTATGGATAATTATGTAATAAGTAGATAATGAAATTGAGCAGTAAGTGAGAAGGTTCTCCCTGATCACATCTGGATCACAAGAATAGGTTGGCTTGGCTTAATTCACATTATTATGGAGGATAGGGAAGTTGGTTAACAATATTTCATCTGACACTTCAATTTTTAGAAGGTACCACTGAATTGCCCAAATATTCTACATGCCTTCTATCATCTGTGTATTTATATCATATTTGTTTCAACAAATATTTATTAAGTACTCATTATGTGCGCACAACTGTGCTAGTCATTGAGAAAAGGTTCTTCCTGCTGTCTAGGAATGTGTTATCCAGTGAGAAGGCAGGCACATTAACATACAATTACAATATAATTTTCAGTGCATTTCAAAGCAGAGAAATATCAGTCTTCCATAGCACTTTTACCCACAATTACTTGGTATTACTTAAAATAAATACTGTTTTTCCCAAAAAATTCTCTTCTGGACCCATCCCAGGAAGACTGCTTGCCACACACCAGGGACTATGTGTATTCTATGTAAATAATAGAAAAGCCACAGCACTTGATGATATTTTATTTTGGTTGCTTATGGACACCACTGAGCAAATTTTAAAAAGAGATCTATAGAATATATGCAACTCCTGGATAGGGCAAATACCACTAGGAAGAATTTAAATATAATCATTCAGACCCTTTCTTCAATGACTATACAAATCCAGGCTATCCTCAAGGAGGTAGTTACTCTCTATTGCTTGTTACTTAATAATGTGAAGTAAGCCAGGCCAGCCTATTCTCGTCATCCACATGTGATCAGGGAGAACCTTCTCGCTTACATCTCAATTTGAGACAGTAACTCATTCAACAAAGCAGGAAGGGTGGAGACCCATAGTGAGCAGATTCTTTGGAAGGGAGCACTGCAAAGTTAACAGTGACTTTAGGAAGGGACTGTGTGTGGTATGCTGAAAATGTCCCCCCTTGTCTGATGTCCATGACCTTATTCTTAAAACCTGTGAATGTAACCTTATATGGCAAAGACTTTGCAGATGTGATTAGGTTAGGGATCTTGAGATGGGGAAGATTATCCTGGATTATACAGATGGGCCCTAAATGCAATTACGAGTGTCCTTATAAAAGGCAGGTAGAAGGAGATTTGATGACACACAGAAAAGGAGATGGAGACGTGGCCACGGAGGTAGATACAGTATTGGAGTGATGCAGTCATAAACCAAGGAATGCCGGCAGCCACGGAGGCAGATACAGTATTGGAGTGATGCAGTCATAAACCAAGGAATGCCGGCAGCCACGGAGGCAGATACAGTATTGGAGTGATGCAGTCATAAACCAAGGAATGCTGGCAGCAACCAGAGGCTGGAAGAGGTATGGATGGATTCTCCCCTAGAGCCTCTGGAGGGAGTGCACCCTTGTAGACACCTTGATTTCAAATCAGTGATACTAATTTTGGACTTGTGTCCTCAACAACTATGAGAGTAAAATTTCTGTTGTTTTAAGCCACCAAGTTTGTGGCAATTTGTTACAGCAGCCACAGGAAACTAATATAAGGAACAACCCAACATTTCCAAAAACTGGAACTAGTCAGACCAATCCATTTGACTCCACAGTCATTTATAGGCAAAGAAGCTGTGATTCTGAGGAAAAAGAACAACTAACTACAAAATACTATACAAGATTCATTTGTTCAACCTAGGGAAGTAGCTGGGCAAAATCTCTAATCACGTAGTCATACTTTGGTATAAAGAGAGAGCAATAATTCAAAAATGCTGGTTTGAAGAGGGCAATGCAGCAGTTATAGAGCAAGGAAAGTGACTTTGCCATTCAGTCAATCATGCCAGTTTAGGGATTGCCAGCTGTCAAATATTAGAAGAAGGAGACTATATGTCACCTGGGAAAAAAAGGGCAGAGGAAATATTAATACTTATCATATCATAGTGTTTAAAGCACTTCGAAATGCATATTAATAGCAATTATTCATTGAGTACCAAGTGCTGTACGCTTTACATTCATGATGTCATTGAATCCACACAAAATAATCAACACTGGTATTATAATGCCCGTTTTACAGAAAAGAAATCAAGGAGCCAACCACAATCAGCAGATCTAGGATATAGGATCAGTGTTTGTTTGGCTCCAGAGCCAACACTTTTTCTATTTTACTACATTGCTTCACTTTTACTATCCTCACACTTGCTCTGTGTCTTAGTCATCTAGTGCTGCTACAATAGAAATACCACAAGTAGATGGTTTTAATGAAGAGAAGTTTATTTCCTCATAATCAAAGGTGGCTAAAAGTCCAAATTCAGGGCATCAGCTCCAAGGGAGGGCTTTCTCTCTCGTGGCCTTCTCATCAGTGTTCCCCCGGACTAGGAGCTTTTTGGCACAGGGACCTCGGTCCAAAGGACACGCTCTGCTACCGGCACTGCTTTCCTGATGGTATGAGGCCCACCTGTCTCACTGCTCACTTCTGTCTTTCATATCTCAAGAGATTGCCTCAGGACACAATCCAGTCTTGTAGATCAGGTCCTGCCTCACTAACACAACTGCCACCCACCCTCCCTCATTAACATCATAGAGGCAGGTTTACAACATACAGGAAAATCACAGAGTACCAGGAATCATGGCCTAGCCAAATTGATACACACATTTTTTGGGGGGACATAATTCAAACCACGACATTCCACCCTTTGGCCCCCAAAAAATCACATCCTTGCAACATGGAAAACATATTCACCCCATCATATCATAGCAAAAGTCTTAACTCCAAGTCCAAAATCCAAAAATTCCTCTTCATCTGTGAAATCTAGAAGACAAGTTATCTGCTTCCAAAGGTACAATGGCAGAACAGGCACAAGCTAGACATTTCCATTACAAATGGGAGAAACTAGAGGAAAAGAAGTGAAAATAGGCACCAAGCAAGCCAGCAGAACACTTTACATTAGCCCTCAAGGCTTTGAAAATATTCTTTTGTTCCCTGAGACAATTTACACAATAGCCCTGTCCTCCAGACTCTAGGTATTGGCCGCAGCCTCTGGATTTTGAGTGGAGGAGGCCCCTCGGCCCTGGGCTTCAGCTCCGCCTTCCAGGCCCACTGGGACAGCAACTCTGCTCCCTAGGCTTTAGGCGCACCATTCTCCTAGTCCATTGGAGTGACAACTCCACCCTTAGAAACACCAGAGGCCATGGCTCCACCCTTTGAAACCCTGAGGTCAAGGCCATACCTTCTGAGGCTGAAGCAGCTAGGCTTCTTGTGTCCCTTGTCTCTTCAGCTTCTGCTTCCTATGGCCTCTCGGCCCTTGGCCTCACGCCCGCATCTGCCCTGCTGGGGCAAGTGTTCCAAAGCTTAGTAGCTCCACTGGTAAGTGCCCAGAGGCACCCCACTCCTCCAGGAAGCCTTCTGCACACAGGCACAAACCTTTTAGCTCCACCTATAAGTGCCCAGAGGTACCCCACTCCACCAGGAAGCCTCCTGCTCACAGGCATTCAGCTCTCTCTCTCGCTCCATGGGTCAGCTCCAGCGCTGACTTTCACCGGTCTCCTGGTTTTCTGTTGGTTCTCTGCTACTGCTGGTCCTCTGTCACTGCCGCACGTCTATCCATTCACAGTTTTAAAACCGCTTCCACATTTTAGGTATCTATTAGAGCAGCACCCCACGCTCTTGGTACCAAATTCTGTCTCAGTCATCTAGTGCTGTTACAACAGAAATACCACAAGTAGATGGTTTTAATGAAGAGAAGTTTATTTCCTCATAGTCAAAGTAGGCTAAAAGTCCAAATTCAGGGCATCAGCTCCAGCGGAAGGCTTTCTCTCTCTTGGCCTTCTCATCAGTGTTCCCCCAGACTAGGAGCTTCTCGGCGCAGAGACCTTGGTCCAAAGGACGCACTCTGCTACCGGCACTGCTTTCTTGATGGTATGAGGCCGGCACCCGCCCCGTCTCACTGCTCACTTCTGTCTTTTATATCTCAAGAGATTGCCTCAGGACACAATCCAGTCTTGTAGATCAGGTCCTGCCTTACTAACACAACTGCCACCCATCCTCCCTCATTAACATCATAGAGGCAGGTTTACAACATACAGGATAATCACAGAGCACCAGAAATCATGGCCTAGCCAAATTGATACACACATTTTTTGGAGGACATAATTCAAACCATGACACTCTGTAAAGTGGACTGTGAGCTCCGTGAGGATAGGGGCTGAGTATCTGTCCTGCTCATCACTGCATCTGATGATCAATAAATATTTGTTAAATGAATAAATGGAACAGCTGAGGCCTTGGGATATGAAGGAATTTATCCAAGATTACACAGCTACTATTTGGCAAGGCCAAGTTTTCTGATTCCACTATAAACTGACTAAACCTATAGTATGCTGAGCTGTGTGTGTCTTGCGGGAGGAGGTATGGTAATAAGAAGACAAACAGGTGAAATACTGTAAGAATTTTTGTATAAATGCTGAAATCCTACATGAGTGAAGGTAAGTCTAAAGACAGTGGCTGGAAAGGGTGAATTTAGGCCGTTGGGAAGAAGATAAAAGATAGGAATTGAAGACGATGCAGTAAGCGTGGCTGGGTCAGGGAACAGTCTGGGCAAAGGCCAAAGTAAATTGTATTCAGGGGAATAGAGCCAGCCCGCAAGTACCATGCCATCAGTCACACGGCGATGTGCATACATGCCAATCACAGCTTTGCCTATTAATCGAAGCAGAATACACGATTCCATTTGGTGAAGGACTTCTGGGCCAAATCAACAGAGATTCTACTTGCCTGAAACCTAACTATCTGCCAAACTCTCCCAACGTACTGGCTGGACATCCAGACTGGAAATGAAAAACTCAAGAATAATGAGAAGGCCTCGTGGTGGGAGGTGGGGAGATTGGAAGAGAGACTCACCACGGAGTCTACAGCCAGACTGGTTGCCCTTTGCCAGCACAATCCCCTTCTAGGGAAATGAAAATGTTTTCAGAGGATGCTTGGATTAGAAGCCAAACCAGAGGCTCTCCAGGTAACACAGACAAGAAAAGGTATACTCCTCTGCAATTTTAATACACTCCTGTAAGTTTCCAAGAGAAAGGCTTCAGATTCAGGGTTACCCCTCCTGGCAACTCCTATGTCTAAAGGCAAAGACCTTCTCATAGTATCCGACTTAGAGGGACCTGAAGCAGCAGGACAATTGTTGATGGCAGTTCCATCACATAGCCCTGTTAAATCTAGGAATTAAACTGAAAGAAAAAGTAAGTATATTCCGTCTTGATAAATTTCAGAATCACACCCATTTGTATCCCCAGCACCTATCAGAATGCCTGCAAAACAAAGGGAAACTGATGGTAAGTGAATCCTTGGACATATAGCAAAATAGATCTAAAAAATCTGTTTTCATAGGACTCTTTGGGCTTACATCATCAGTATTTGACAATGCAAGAAAATGAGACATCTTCCCAAGGAAATATGAACCAACAAATTGGAGATTTACTGAAATAATAGTGACCATTTAGTAAGTACCTATTATGTGTCAGATGCCATATCTCAATTTAATCCACATCATAACCCTTGAGGAAACTGAAGCTCAGTGAGGTGAAGTCACTTCCTCCAGGGACAATAGCTGGTAAATGACAGAGAATTGATCTGGGATTTAATCCAGACCTGTCTGACTCCAAAACCTGTGTGTGCTCTTTTCACTACCAAAAAAACCCCAAAACAAAACAGACAACCAAAAAAAACCCATTGCTGTCTAGTCAATTCCGACTCACAGTGACCCTGCAAGACGGAGTAGAACTGCCCCACAGGGTTGACCTTTTGATTAGCAAGCCAAGCTCTTAACCACTGCGCCATCAGGGCTCCCTTTTCACTACACTTCCTTTAAAAAAACATCCATTACTGTCTACGGAGAGCCCTGCAATCTCTCTCTGTATTATTGTTAAACTAGAAAGTTAAAGACATAGTCACTTACAGACCAAACAGTACTGGCCAAGCACACAGAATTCCAGATCTAAATTCTGTATTACACTCTCCTCACTATTACTTGTTACTTACACTCTTACTTACAATGTAAATTCGGAACTTGAACTCCAACAGGAAATTCTACACTAGTTAAACAAAAACAACAAGGAAGATCCTCACATACCCTTCTCAGAAACTCTAGAAATTGGGTATCTTCAAGATAAAGATTTCTGATGGAAATAGGGTCTCTGCCTAGCTCATTTACACGGAATTTAACATCCAGGGAAGCCAAGGTCTGGGATTTTTTCTTCAGTTCCTGGCCAAGGGCCAGGAAAACAGAGCAAGCCAGCCAGAGAGATCCATACTACCAAAGACACCAAAGTGAGGTACTAAGTCACAGGAAGCTGGTGTGGGCTTGATGGTATGCGTCCTAGATTTAAAGGCACATTATTATGACTGACTTGTGAAGGTGGAAGGTTTACCTAATTCCCCAGAAAATATGACGCTGTATTTGAAATTTCAGAGTGAAGTAAGAAAGGAATGAAGAAGTCAAGGTTAAGGAGATGGAGTAACTGAACAGGCGAGTTCAGGAATTGCTGAGATCACAGAAGACAGATTGAGAGGGAATGGACAAGAAATGCCTCTGTATTTGAGATATACGGTAAGATCCACAACAAAGGGGAACAGAATCCTTCCCAAAGGTAGAGAGGTGTTAAGGCATTAAGCGACAGAAGGAATTCCATTTCTGAAAAGAAAAGGTTAGGAAGAAAAGAGGGCTGCATCTGAAAAAAGGGGTCCCTGAAGAATACAGTAGTAACTCAATAAAGGGGGAGGGGAGGCTTAAACGTGTCTATGTGTGTGTGCGCGCGCGCGTGCGTGTGTGTGTGTGTGTGTGTGTGTGTGTGTGTGTGTGTGTGTGTGTGTGTGTGTGTGTGTGTGTGTGTGTGTGTGTGTGTGTGTGTGTGTGTGTGTGTGTGTGTGTGTGTGTGTGTGTGTGTGTGTGTGTGTGTGTATGAGTGAGTGTAGCCAAAGGAAACTCCCCAAAAGGAAATGCATGTAAGGGCTCCGGGCCAGGAAAAGCGATCCAGAGGACTGTAGGATGGAGGCTCCCATACGGAGGGGTCCTGCAGGAGACCAGAACCGCAGACTCACCTCGGCCGTAGCCCTGCGTGTGCTTGGCGAAGCTCCTCACCACAGCCTCCACCGCTTCCCGCAGCACCGCGGGGCTGCCAGCGGCGCCTGGGGGCAGGGGCAGGGGCAGCCCAGGGCCCCCAGACAGGAGCAGCGGGGGCGGGGCGGGGGGCGGAGGGGCCGGCGGAGGGCCCGCTGGGGGTGTGGTGGCGACAGCCGCGGCCCCGGTCACTCCAGGCCTCAGCGCTCGCAGAGTGCCCCTCCCGCCGGTGCCCACCCCAGGCTGCAGCCTCTGTGCTCGCATCGTCTCCATCTCGGCCTCCGATGGAGTAGACGCCGGGAGCCTGCCAGCCTGGCGAGTTAACGGTCTCACCACCCCAGCCAGCAAAGGGACGGAGGGCGGTGTCGCGGCCCAGCCGTCAGTCATATCCTGTGCCAATCACTGGAAGAGGGGGCGGGAGCTGGCGGGCTCCAGCTCCGCCATGGGCAAATTATTGAGGAGGGCGGAGGTTCTGAGCAACCAATTGCAAACAGAAAAAGCGGTATTCTCCAAAAGGGAGAAGCATTGCTAGCGTGCGTCTCAAGAAGTCCTGTGGTGAGTACAAGAAAAGGGGCCAGACTCCTCGGGCGGGGCTTGAAGGAAAAATAGGACTGGATCCAACACGACTGGGAGAAGTGTAGACAGTGAGAGGATTTTTATAAATCACTGGTCTGAAAACTTCATTTTAAAATGTAAATGAGGAAACTGTAGCTCTGATAAGTAATGTGACTTGTCCAAGATCGCATACAATTGGTGGTAGAGCCAAAATAAGGAAAGATACTGACATTTAATGAGCATATGTTAAATGTCAGACTATGCAGTTTACTTTGCTGCGATGTCTTACTTAATAATCACAACCACTAACTAGATTTTATTATTTGATGGATAAGGAAATAGACATTCAGAGGGGCTAAATTGCCCACATTAAATAGCTAGGAAATGACAAAGGAGGGTTCAGACAAAGATCTTTTGACTCCCAGTATTTTGATCTTTTCGCATGCCACATTGTTGGGTAATTTTCTTTTTTCACCTATTCTAAGGAGCCCTGGTGGTGCAGTGATTAAGCGCTCAGCTGCTAACCAAAAAGTCAGCGGTTCAAACCCACCATTTTCTCTGTGGGGGAAAGATGGGGCAGTTTGCTTCCATAAAGATTACAGCCTGGGAAACCCTATGGGGCAGTTCTGCTCTGTCCTATAGGGTTGTTTTGAGTTGGAATCGACTTGATGGCAATGGGTTTTAAGTAATCAACAGTAGAATGGACAATTCCCTTTACCTCCCATTAGAATGAGGAAGAATTAGAATATATGCAAAAAAAAAAAAAAAACAAAAAACAAAAAACCAAAGAGGTCCAAGGGGTAGATTAAGACAGGCACCCTTGTTTATAGAAACTGTCAGGCTGGGTTCCCTCTGATTACTATTACACACACACACACACACACACACACACATTACACATGCTTTGTCAGCTGACCAACATGTCATTTTTACTTAGGTGAGGTTATACTAATTTGTCTCTTCTCTCTGCCTCCTACAGTGGCTCAGAAATCAAGGAATGGAAAATAGAGGCCAAAAGTAGAATAGGTGAGACACACCTGGTGAAATGGAAGTTAGCTGCAAGGGAAAACCTCAAGTGGTCAAAAAGGAACAGTTAATCTACTGGGATATATCTGCTAAGGGACTCTTTGTAGGAATCTAAGCTTAAAAGTTTGAGGATGGACATAAGGGAGACTGCGGGAAAGAAAAGCCTGCCAAATGCCTTAAAACCCTCAGGAGACGAGACACTTACCTTTTCTTCTACAACCACAGTTAGTTGGTCTCCTGGAAGGAAGGTGGCTGAAGCCCCTAAGTATCCCCTACATAGTTGATAGCTATAGTCAGCACCATCTTCCCTTCCCATTCCTCATTCCCCTCCACCCCACACACACACCCTGGATGCAGAAGAGTGACAAAACAGAGACTTCTGAATACATTTATTCGATATGTCAAGTAGAGAGAGGAGTGATTTTGTGTTACTCCCCACTTCTACCTGGGGGAGTGTTCATAAGCTCAGAGAGAACAGAAGAGCAGCTTAGAGCCCATGACCCATCCCCTGGAAAATGAGACAATCTGCTGTAATGGATTGGCTGGTGGAATGGGGTGTGAATAAAAAGTGGGAAGTTGAGAAGGGAAGCTGAGAGCAGGAGGGCAGCAGCAGAACTGAGACTGGGGGTTGCTCAGGAAACCCCCAAGAAGAGTGAAGAGGAAGATATCCTGAAAAGTGGGACTGGAAGCAGAGTGTGAACAAGGGGCCCGGCCTGGAGAGAGAGGCAAGACCTGTAGAACAGTGTGGGACATTCGTGAAGAGGGTAGTGTGTGCAAAATCATGATGGGGCCTGTGTTGTGGGGCACACATGGAAAGCAAGGGATTGCTATTTAGGTGAAGTTTTCAGCAGGAGGGCAAAGAGATCAGGGACTACCCCAAAGAAGGGGTTCCCTACTACTTCTGAACAAATGCAGTTAAGTTTGGGGCCCATTTGGAGCCCTAGCACAAGAGACCCTGTGTTTTTACTGGTGTACCACATCTGTGGGTACACAAGTAATCCCACATGCATGTAAAGTGATCAGGGCATGAATGCATGTGTTTGTATGCCCAGCGAATAGAGAATTTACCCTTCCCTGCAAGTAAGAGGACTGTGCTTGTGGACACGTTTACCCATGTGTGCATGTACTGTGCCCATGAGCACATCCAAGAGATCCCTATGTGCATGGTGTGTGTGAGTTGGTTCCCCCGCCTGTCCCATCAAGACCCTGATACCCACCCTCCCTGGCTCCTCTCCCTCCTCTCAGCGCCCTGGCTCCCCCGGCCCACCTAGACTCTGGAAACCTCCTAGCAAGCGGATTTGCTCAGTCTGCATGGAATGGCGCCTCACCAACTTGCGCTTGGTCCTGGGAGAACCTGGTACCCCTGCTTGGGGAGGGGCGGGCAGCGAAGGCGCCCGACCTCCGGGTTGCGGGCGAATGTCGGGGATGGGAGGGTGGGGGCTGACGTTGAGTGGGGGCAGGAAGCCGGGCCGCGTTTGAGCGATGTGGTCCAGAAGCAACGTCCCCGAGCCCCTCCGCTCCAGCAGCCCAGGACTCCGTCTTCGCCCGCTCAGCGGAGATACAGCCCCTGGCAAACTCTCCTGGGACTGGCGCGGAGAGGGAGCCGAGCTGGCTGGAGGGAGGGTCAGCGGGGAGGCGCTGTATCGGCGTCGCTCCAGGGACAGGCGGCTAGACTCTGGAGAGTCGGGGCAAAGATGTCCGGGGGTGTCGAGCTCCACCGGCTCTATGCGGCTCAGTTTCTGCCTCAGTCCTGAAGGGGGACCAGACTCCTGAGCCTCTGGCGCTGTGTTTCTGCGAGAGAGAGCTCCGCCGCCCGTCACTTTCTCAGCCCACGGGGGCGGATCCTCCGGGCCTTCGGTGCTGTGACGTCGAGAAAGACGTGGTCGACCCGTCAGCGTCAGGCCGTTGAACTCAGCGGTCAGGCGTTCAACCCCTGGCCTCCCCTCGGCCGGCGGGACTGGTTGGGGAGGGGCCGCTAGGCCCCAGGGCTCGGAGTTGAGCCTTTTGAGTGGTTTTGGGGGGTGACGGGGTGGCTTGGGGAGAGGTTCAGAAGGGGAGGGGTCATCGGGAGGCTTAGGAAGAGGGAATTCAAATACGTCCCGCTTCTCTTCTTCCTCTTGGGCGCAGGGGGATAACAACCCCCGCCCCCCTCCTCCAGCAGTCTGCAGTTGGATTTCCGAAGGCGACGTGCAAGACCCCGGGCTAGGAGGGACGGGTGCAGGTTCCTCCACCCCCGGGGACGGTGGAGAATTGAGATACTGCCGGGTCTTCTTGGTGCCCGAGGGCGAGGTGTCGGTGGTGATGATGATAACCTCCGTGCCCTTGGCCTTGCAGGCATCCAGCAGCGTGGCAAGCGTCTCGCGGTCCCCGCGGTCCAGTGCGTGGACAAGCGCCGAGGCGCCTGCGTGATCTCGGACGGAGGGGTCTGCGCCGTGGGCCAGGAGCAGCGAGGCCACGGCGGCGCCCCCACCCCCCGCGCAAGCGTGCATAAGCGCTGTGCGCCCGAGGCGGTCTGCGATGTTGGGGTCTGCGCCTTGCTCCAGGAGGTAGCGTACCATGCGCGCCTTGTTCTGGGGGTCATCGTAGCGGGCCCGACATGCCGCCATTAGCGCAGTCTCCCCCTGGGCATCACCCTCATTCACGTAGGCGCCACCCTCCAGAAGCAAACGGGCCAAACGTAGCTTACCCTGACCCACGGCCCGAAGAAGAGCGTGGCCCTCGGTGTGCAGCATAGCTGCGGCTGGGCCGAGGGCGCTGATGGAGCCGGGATTGGGACCTGCCGAGGATGGCTAGGGGCGTGGGGTGGTGCTTGGAAGAGGCCTGAGGGCTCAGTGGCAAAGCCGATCCCTGCGAGAAAGAGAGAGATCTTACAGATGGATTCAGACAGGGAAACCGCGGCACAGATAGAAGGACCGGGCATAGGGCAGGGGAGATCTCTACTGCACACAGTCCTTCCTAACTCATGCCTCTGAGCCGCCCCTTCGCGCCCAACGCATGCCTGAGGAGGTGGGAAGGGTGCACCCGCACTGACGGACGAGCGCGCGTGCAAACGCATACGTGCTCGCGCGGGGATATCCGCACCCCCACCCTCACCCTACGGCTTATCAGACCTTTCCAGCACCCCCCTTTTATTATCCGCAGTTGGAATACCCCTTCCTAGGGTGCTGAACGCCACCCACCCACACACATGCACCCATACATTCACACACACATTCCCATTCCTAACCTCATTTAGGTTGCCAGAGCCCCAGATACTGAGTAGGGGGAGGGAAGCAGCTTGCTTTTGGGACCTAAAGCGGGTAGGGAGAATTGGGGGTTTCTTTTGCCCCTGCTGATATGTTCCCCATCACTCTTTGCTCTTTCCCCTCCCAGGCTATGTGCCCAAATAGATACCTGAATGTCCGCAGAACCTCCGCTGGGCCAGGACTGAGGCCGGGGCCACGGGGCAGCCGGGGTGGGGGAGCCGGGTTCCCGGGGGCCCACATGGCGTGGGGGGGGGGCACCCGAATCCCCTTGGTGTCAGTATCTGCGTCCGGACGCCGGGTCCTTGTCCCTCCTCCCGTTGCGCCCCGGGCACAGCGCCGATTCGGGAGGAGAAAGGCTGCGCGGTGGGGGGGGGGGGGGAGGGGGGGGCGGGCGGAGCTCTTCCGTGCTATTTATAGCTGCGTCTCTGCGGGTGGGGGCGTCCGGCACCTAGCCGCTCCCCCACCCCTGTACACATAAATCCTCAAAACCTAGAGGCTCCAATCCCCACTTCCCTTTCCCAGTCGACCTCCCCTCAGCCCCAACAAACCTGAGTGTTCCTTAGTGAACTCCTCCGCGAACCCAGACCCGGACCATCCCGATTCCTCGCCGAGCTTCAGCAGATCCCCATTTTCGGCGCTTCGTGTGTTTATGTGCGCCTGTGCGCCAGACCTGACCTGCCACACACAGCACATGGCGTACTGTGCAGAGGGGTGGAGAGAACCGGTGTCCATAATGTGCAGAGAGAGGCAAGAGATCTGGCTGCTTTCTTGTAGTTTAAATGTCAGAGAACACGGTCCAGTTAGGAGTCAGACACAGCGGTACATCTCCACCCCATCTCCCCCCAAATGGAACACACATCACAGACAAGCTTCGACCTCAGCTCCCTTGCGTAGATCTCTTAGTATGGGGAGGGTGAATATCTGGCGTCATTTTTTAGATATAGCAAGCAAGGGGCGTTCCCAGATGCCTTCTCCCCAAATCCTTGGTGGTGGGGGAGTGGGGAGGACAGAAAAGGGTATGAAAAAGAGCTAACCTTGTAACACACTGCCTCTCATTGCATATCTTTAATCTTAGCCTTGCTTAGATTCATTATTTTTTCATCTTGCTTGAAGGTCTCTGTCCCAATCACTGTCTTCTCTCTCCCTGTTTGTCTCTATGGGTCTCTCCCGCTGTCTGTCTGTGCCTCTCCTTGCCACCTGCCCTGTTTCCATGGTTACCATAGCTTCCATCTGCACATTTTAGGAATGAGTTTGTGTCCAGCGGGGAGACACCAGGGGAAGCGAGGGATGAGAAAACTATCCTAAGGATTTGGAAAGCTCACCTGGGGTCTGGTGATATCTCTCAGAAGCTAGAGGCCACCAGACACAAGATATTAAAATAATGTGTCTGGGGAAAGAGGAGAGAAAGAAATATTTGCAGGGAAGCTACAGATTTTATAAGCTACCATTCATTGAACACCAACTACGTCCCAAGTGCTTTACACACATTATCTGCAATCCTCACAGCAACTGTATAAAGTAAGAATTATTATCTTCTTGTTACAGATGAGGAAACTGAGGCTTAGTAAGGTTAAGGAAGCTATGTTTCCATCCTATTCCAAAGATGGGGCACTTGCCACTACACCTACAGCCCCCCAGTCTAGAGGCTTCACTCCCAGCACCATTTTCTCTGACATCTGGGGAATTCTTCTTGATTAACTCCTAAATTTTATCTTCACTTTGACCTCTTGTCCTCTGTTTCTGTTTTCTGTGAGAATAGAAATCCCCATTCCACCCTGTTTCCCTTTACAGGGCGCTAGGAAAGCAGTGGAAAATGCGGGAAATCCGGGGTCCTGCCCTGCCTCCCCAATACTTGTTCTCTGATCATCAGTCCTTCCTTCCCCAAACCTGCATCCCATTTTCTCGCAGACATGGCAGCAACCCACAGAAAAATATTTTTAGAAAAGAAGTATCCATTGGTGGTGCTGGAGGGGGCAGTGTAGCACTGAAGGGTAGGTGGGAGTAATGGAGGAGAGGCCAAGCTGTGAAGCCAGGGTCACAGAAAGGCTGATCCATAAGAGCACTTGCATAGAGGTTCATTTCTCTGTAGGGGCTCTCATCGTTTGGCCTCTCAGTGGGGCCTCCCTCGCAACAGAGTCCCTCGGTGAGATCTGAGTGTCAGGTTCCTTTGTGAACTCTCGCTAGCCAGGTGCTCCTCCATCCGGGGTGAGGACGCAACTAATTGACCCCTGATTTATTCCGCAACTCCATCTCTCGCCGCAACCTGTTTCCCAAGCCTAGGTTGAGGCTGGCTTGCTTTCTCCCTCCACTTCCTCGGCTCCAGTGGGCGGACGTCCCTCCCCGGCTTCTCCTACATTGGCCAGGAGAACCCACCAATGGGGAGCTCAGAGAGGCGGGCCTAGAACGCCAAGGTCCGGAGAACAACCAACAAATTTCAAGCTGGCTGCAGTGTGGGTTCCGCTTGGGGGAGGGGCGGCAGGTAAGACTCGGACCGGGGGACTTCGATCTGGTTCGGCCACACACTTACTTGACAAGTTCAACGGGGCTGGGCTGCGGGATAGGCAACGCTTTCCAGTGGCCTGTTGGGTCAGCCCCCTTTAGCTTCCTACCCTTTCTGCCTTGGCTTCCATTGCAATGTCGATTATATGCCAGCAGACCATACTGTGTTTCGCGCAATAGGGAGGAGGTTTAAAGCAGAAAGTGAGAAAGGCTCACTCTTGTACCTCTGACTCTTTGCAGTGGCATCGGCCTCCCTACCCCCAATCTATTAATATTATTCCCGTGTCTAAGATCCTGATAAACTCCTGTTTTATGTATCAAGGCTCGCCTGAAATACTGAAATGTAGCTTTTATGGACCCCTTTCTTGCAGAATTAATTGTTCCTCTGTCTGACTTTAGAAGGCATTTTATGCATACTTCTTGCATACGCTCACTTTCTTTTGATGTTTCTATTCTTAGGGAAAGCCTGGTGGCCTAGTAGTTAAGAGTTCGGCTGCTAACCAAAAGGTCGGTAGTTCGAATCCATCAGACCTACTTGGAAGCCCTATGGGGCAGTTCTACTCTGTCCTGTAGGGTCGCTATGAGTCGGAATCGACTCAGCCGCAACGGGTTATTCCTACACTCTAAGGTTTTGAAGGGCAAGAACTAGTACTTAATACGTAGTGCTCAGTAAGAGTTAATTGAATAGACTTGATTTCCAGGAACCAGCACTCTTTATAAGGAGGCAAGATTTAAACTCCTATATACTGTACTGTCTTTTATTGTAATTAGAGAACAATAAAAGACAATATAGTATATAATCAAGGGCACTTAAATTCTTGGTTCATAATATGATTGTTCCCACAGTCCAGAGAAGGGAGAGAGCAAGCAGGACTGGGAGGGTGAGGGGAAGCTTTATTAATCACAAGGTCTCAAGTTTGTAAGGGCACTTAGAAATCATGTATTCATTCATCCTACAAATATTTATGGAACACTCACTATATGCCACACACAGTGCTAGACAATGGAGATCATAGTGAATCCTCTCCAATAAGTATGAATCCTTCCTCTGATAAATTATATTTGGTAAATTGTTATCTAGCCTCTGTTTAAACACCTTTAGTAAGAGAACTCACTATCTCACTTTGCAGGTCATGTCATTTTTGGATATTTGTTTTTCAGTCAATATCAAACAAATATCCTAAACAAGAAATATATAGCTCAATGAAATGGATTTCACACCTCCATTGAAAAAGCGGGAGATGTGCCCTACTGGTAGCCTTCATAGAAACAAAGAAAATCATTATTTTTGTTTTCTGATTACAGAAGTATCTTAGCTATCTAGTGCTGCTGTAACAAATTCCTTAAATGGGTGGCTTTAGCAAACAGAAATTTATTTTCGCGCAGTTTAGGAGGCTAGAAGTCCGAATTCAGAGCACTGGCTCTAGGTGAAGGCTTTCTCTCTCTGTCAGCTCTGGAGGAAAGCCTTTGTCTCTTCTGAGCTTCTGCTCCTGAGCAATATTCATGTGGCTTGGTATCTCCTCCGTCTCTGCTTGCTAGCTTTCTTTTAATTTCTTTTATATCTCGAAAGAGATTGATTCAAGATACACCCTACACTAATCCTGTCTCATTAATATAACAAAGACAACCCATTTCCAAATGGGATTATAACCACGGGCATAGAGGTTAGGAATTACAACACATATTTTTTGGGGACACACTTCAATCCATAACATTAAGTAATATACATTTATGTAAAGAATTTGGAAACATAAAGGTATAAAGAAAAATATTTATCATTATTCCACAACCATGATGTAGTGATAACCATTATTAATATTTCAGTGTCTCCTTTCAGTTTCTTTTCTGTATGGCCACAGCATAAATACAATTTTATATCATGTTTTCCCCCCACGTTATATTGTAAGCATTTTTCTGCCTTTAAAAATTATTTAAAGTCATGATTTAATGGCTACATAATAGTTTAAAATGGATTTTTTTTAACCATTCCTTTGTTGTTGGATCATTTAGATTGTTTTAGAATTTTTGCTACCGTACATAACTCTTTGATGAATATCCTTGAACCTATATTTCTGACTATATATCTGATGGTTACTTTAGGATGGATTACTTGATTAAGTATAAAAAAACCCATTGCCATCAAGTAGTCAAGTGTTGTCACAGTAGAATTTGCTCCACAGGGTTTTCAATGGCTAATTTTTTTGGAAGTAGATTGCCAGGCGAGTCACTTCTGAATGACCTTGAACTGCCAACCTTTGGATTAGGAGCCAAGCACTTTAACTTTTGCACCACCCAGGGACTCCTGGGTTAAGGATATAAGCATTTAAAAGACTGTTGATGCATATTGTTTCCCTGAAAAATTGTATTTGTTTATAGTCCTTCCAGTGAGGTATGAGTGCCCGTCTCACGAAACTCATGACAGCATGATTTTTATTTAAATCTTTTTCAGTTTGATAGATGAAGGGTGGTTTTATTGACCATTCTCTTGTCATTGCCTATTCATGTCCTTTGCCCATTTTTTTCTATTGGGGTGATTTTTAAGTTTGGATTTCCAAGAGTTCTAGTATAATAAGAATGTTAACTCCTCACCTTATCTATTACAAATATGACAAACTCTACACATTAGAGTGCCCCAACTTTCAGTCCCTGGATTTCTTTTCTCTGTTCACATTGAGTCTCATGTCTTGAAATATCAAAATACCATTTATATACAAATGATTCCACTAGATTATAAGCTCCATTTAAACCCTGTGGATGCAGCAGATTTTTGTCCATTTTGCTCACCTCTGTATCCCTAGCACCTAAAACACTGCCTGGCACATAGTAAGCCCTCAATAAATATTTGTTGAATGAATTAAAGTGGTATTTTATTAGTCCAGTTTTATAGATGAGGAAACAAGTTTAGAGAAATTAAATAAATTGCCAAAGATTACATTGCTAGAAAATAATGGGATTGGAATTCAAATCCACATTCTTAACCACTACGCTGTGCTGTCTGCCTTAAATTTGACATAATTGCTAGAGTGTTTTTCTGTTGAAACCTGCTTCTTAGTAACTTCCACCACAATACACAGGTATGCATAATTGGGAATGAGTGTAATGTGCATAAGATGTTGTTTTGGGGGAAGGGACAGTACAGCATTGAACACTAAAAAGGGTTAGTGTTAAGGAGGGGCATATTGCTTTCAAATCTTTTTTTCACCAACTAATCTTTTGTGAACTTTGCATTGCTACTCAAGTTTTATTATTTTTTATTAATATATATATATTTAGAACAGTTTTAGATTTACAGGAAAATTGGACAGATAATATAGAGAATTCCTACATATCTCCAGCATATAGTTTCTCCTATTAGTAGTGACTTGCATTAGTATTGTGCATTTGTTGCAATTAATGAACCCATTATTAATACTTTCATTATTAACAAAGGTCCATATTTGATTCAGATTTTCTTAGTTTTTACCTAATGTCCTTTTTTGGCTCCAGAATCCCATCTAGGATAACACATTACACTGAGTTATCATGTCTCCTTAGTTTGCTCTTGGCTGTGACAGTTTCTCAGATTTTCTTGCTTTTGATGACCTTGACAGTTTTGGGAGGTACTGGTCAGGTATATTGTAGGATGTCCCTCTATTGGAATTTGTCTGATATTTTTCTCATGATTAGATGGGCTTATGTATATATTTTTGGAAGGAGGATCACAGAGGTAAAGTGACATTTTCATCACATCACATCAAGGGTACATACTATCAGCATGACTGGCTATTGACCTTGATCACTTGGCTGAAGTAGTGTTTGTCAGATTTCTTCACTGTAAAGTTACTTCCTTGCCCCCACCCCTTCCATACTGTACTCTTTGGAAGTCTTTATATGCTTAAGTGTGGGTTGCTTATAGGAAGTTATGTTTCCCCTCTTAGTTATCTAGTGCTACTGTAACAGAAATACCGTAAGTGGAGGACTCCAACAAACAGAAGTTTATTCTGTCACAGTCCAGGAGGCTAGAAGTCCAAATTCAGGGTGTCACCTCCAGGGGAAGGCTTTCTCTCTCTGTTGGCTCTGGAGGAAGGTCCTTGGCATCAATCTTCCCCTGGACTAGGAGCTTCTCAGTGCAGGGACCCCGGGTCCCAAGGACATGCTCTGCTCCTGGCACTACTTTCTTGCTGGTATGAGGTCCCCCTCTCTCTCTGCTCCATTCTCTCTTTTATATCTAAAAAGAGATTGATTTAAGACACAACCTAATCTTGTAGATTGAGTCCTGCCTCATTAACATAACTGCCTCTAATCCTGCCTCATTAACATCATAGAGTTAGGATTTACAACACATAGGAAGATCACATCAGATGACAAAATAGTGGACAGTCATACAATACTGGGAATCATGGCCTAACCAAGTTGACAGATATTTTGGGGGGACACAATTCAATCCATGACTCTGTCATTTAGGATTGAATATCTGCATAATTTATTTGGAATTCTAGGTGGGATATTTGTCTCTTCTCCCCCATTTATTAATTTGTTCAATCATTTATATCAGTATAGACTCATGGATATTTATTTATATTTTAGGTTATAATCCAGGACTACTTTATTTATTTTGTTCTTCAGATTGTTCCAGCTTTAGCCACTGGGAACTCTTTCAGTTAGCTCTCTTCTTACAAGTCTCATTTTCATTTGATAACTCTAGCCCCCATCGTAGCTGCCTCTTACTGGTCCCTCATGATTGATGACAAGAGGCAGAGTTCAATTCAGTAGAAAGAGGAACTTTCCAATCATCAGAGTTGACCACAATGGAATGGGCTTCCTTAGGGGAGAATGGGCACCTTGTCTTTAGGAAAATGCCATTAGAAGCTGAATGACTAGCAATCTATAGAGTGGAGTTCTGCACTGGAAGAGGTTTTGAACTAGATGACCGTAAATATTCCTTCCAACTCTAGGATTCTATTCTTCTAAGTGGTGTTTAAAAAGATCAATTTAGTTGTAATCTCTCTTTTCCCCTCTGTTGACAGGGAGACTGGTGACTCATCTCGGTGCCCCCACTGTGCCTGACACCCTGCCTTTCTCATGGTGGGTGCTTAATAAATGTTTTTCTGAAAATCAATATATTGATCAAATTGGGGTCTAGTTGGGTTTGGAAGGCCAGGCAGAGAAAGAAGTCAAAGGTCATATGTGGAAATGTAGATGATGATAAACATTAAATTATTTTAGAGATATAAGCCAAACCAAACCCGTTGCCATCAAGTCAGTTGTGACTCATAGCAACCCTATAGGACAGAGTCAACTGCCCCATAGGCTTTCCAAGGAGCAGCTGGTGGATTCGAACTGCCAACCTTTTGTTTAGCAGCCGAACTCTTAACCATTGTGCCACCAGGGCTCCATTTTAGGAATATAGGGAAGTTTTATCCAAGGGGCTAATCACCTTCTCCATTGTGCCATCATTACACTATATTGCAGTTATCCATCCTGTTGCGATGTACTCATCCATGTTTATATTGCCAGCAACTAATCCCTGTCTGACACTGTGCTGTCTCAGTCAAAATTTATTGAATGACACTGGCTTCCTAGGTCCCCAGGAGAGAGGAGTAGGTGTCTTCTATTTCCTTGGCTTTCTATCTATTCTACAGTACTTGTTTTTCTTTTTGTTTTTGTCTTTATCAGGTTTATCTCGCTAGATCTCTGAATACCCAGGCCCCCCCGACCATGGCCAGCCGGGGTGGGGGCCGGGGTCGTGGCCGGGGCCAGTTGACGTTCAACGTAGAGGCAGTGGGCATTGGGAAGGGGGATGCTTTGCCTCCACCCACCCTGCAGCCTTCTCCACTCTTCCCTGTGAGTGTCTCCCCTCCCTTCCCAAGACTCCCATGTGCCCCCTGGCTGACTGTATATGATCTTGGATTCCTCCTGGGCCATCATTAAACTATCTTCATCTTGCCCCTCCCTGTCTCTATCCTCCCAACTCACTTGGGATGTTTTCCAGGCAAGGAAGTGTCCACCCTTACTTCTCACATTCCCAGCTCCCCAGCTTTCAGATTACTCTGTCCTTCCTGTTCATTCTCTTTTGGCCCTGTGCTCAGTGATGAGCTGACCACTGCCCCCTGCCTCCTTAGCTCTTGGAGTTCCACCCAGTGCCTCTGCCCTCTGGAGAGGAAGGGGAATACGTCCTGGCACTGAAGCAGGAGCTACGAGGGGCCATGAGGCAGCTCCCCTACTTCATCCGGCCAGCTGTCCCCAAGAGAGGTCAGTTGGAATGCTAGCATCATGTTCTGAGTGCCTCCCATGGGCAGTGTGCTGTGCTTAGCACCACTGGGAGCCAGAGGAGCCAAAAGAGGCACAGGAAGATCACTCTGTAACAGGGGAAATCATAATAATTATCCTTGCATTTGAAATGCAGTACAGTATTGATAGTTTGTTTTGAGTCTCACAGTAGTCTTGGAAGAGTGAGAAGTATTATGATGCTCATTTCACAGGTATAAATGAGAGAATGAGTGAAAAATATTAACAACTTGTATATCATGGGCACCAGTCAATCAGAAGGAGGGGGCTGGTTCTGGGTCTTTAAGAACCTCAGCTAAGTAAACTATTAACCATTTAGTTAGTAGATTGTCAGGAGGGACTGGAGAAGGGGGAGCCCTTGGGAGACTCAGGACAGTGGATATTTACTAACTGGTACTGAAGTTCAGTATTCTGAGCACCGTGCTTTCCCACTGAAGCCCTGGAAGGTAAGGCTCAGAGAAATGAAAGACTTGCCTAAAGTTACCCTGTTATCAAGGAGTAAAGGGAAGACTGAAACACTGGTTTCTTGCTCTCTAGTATACTTTCCACTGCATCATACTACCTTTCAAGGTAGCCATACTTTTGGGCTAAGGGAGGGAAAAATCCCCAAAACTATTGTAATTTTGGGTAGGGGTGGTGGTGGTTTAGTGGTAGATTTCTCACCCTCCATGCGGGAAACCTAGGTTCAATTCCCTGACAATGCACCTCGAGCTCAGCCACCACCCAACTTGTCAGTGGAGGCTTGTGTGTTGCTATTATGCTGAACAGGTTTCAGCAAAGCTTATAGACTAAGATGGAGAAAAATTGGCAATGAAAACCCTATGGATTACAATGGCATGAGTTGGGAGCAATTTGACTAAACAGCAGCTAAGAACAACAGTATACTTTCCACTGTAAAATGCTGCCTCTCAAGATAGCCATACCTTGGGCTAGGAAGGAAAAAAAAAAAATCTATTGTAATTTTAGGTGGTAAAGGGGCTGGTTACAATTGTGTTGAAGGTTCATACTGAAGCTGACCCCCTGGGCTCTGGTTTGGGGTGAAGGGACAGACAGTTCCTGAGTATTGAGAGGGCTGGGCCCTTAAGAACAACACTGTTATAGAACTCTGAAGGGATAAAGCTTTGACTCTTGACCTCTGACCCCTCAGATGTGGAGCGTTACTCGGACAAATATCAGATGTCAGGGCCAATTGACAACGCCATCGATTGGAACCCTGGTAGGTGATGGACCCTTTCAATGAAGGCTCTTCTTTCAAATGTTTGAGATGTCTCAAACCACAAGCCACTCCCTTCTCACTACCCCCTCTGTCACCTTGTCCACAGTGTCTGTGAACTGGAGCCATTAGATGTGCCCCCAAACATCCCAGACTCTACCTGAAAAACTTATTAAATAGCCTCCGCTCCCCTGGAGATACCCAAGCCACAGTTTTGCTCAGAACAACTTTGACCTAACCCTTTTGTTCCCCACCCTTACCCTCACCTTTCCTTCCTATAAAACCAGTCATCACTCATAGGATACCCCAGGTAGGGTTCCACTGACATATGCACTCCCCCTATTCCCAGACTGGCGACGTCTACCCCGGGAGCTAAAGATCCGGGTGCGGAAGCTGCAGAAGGAGCGTGAGTGTATCTGGAAAAATGGAAAAAGTGAAGTTTCCTTCATCAGCTTGAGAGTTGAAGCTGCTGGTGGTCTTGCCTGCTTTCCCATTTCCTACCCAACTGTCTACATGTTGTTGTTGGATGTCTTGGTGTCCACATGAAGGCAGCAGAGTGCAATGGTCCTGGAAGGAGGGTGTGGTAAAAGGCTAGCAAGGAGATTTGCCCTCTGATGGTTCACGTTTTGATTCCCCCACCAGGGACCACTATCCTACTTCCCAAGAGGCCCCCTAAGACCCCAGAAGATAAGGAGGAAACAATACAGAAACTAGAGGTGAGGAGGAAGTGTTCATAAAGACCACCTGGGCCCTAGATCTATTCCCTCTCCCTTGGCCTGTGTGTGTTGCAGTTTTTCTCTTCTGGGAGCTGAATCTGTGTATCCCTTCCTATTCATCTTCACATAAGACCCTGGAGAAAAAGGAGGAAGAAGTGACTTCAGAGGAAGATGAGGAGAAAGGAGAAGAAGAGGAGAAGGAAGAGGAAGAAGAGGAGTATGATGAAGAAGAACATGAAGAGGTGAAGGGGACCTCCTCCCACTTTTGGCTCCTCTCCCTTCCCCTCATAATCTTAGGGGATCTCAACTCCTTTTCCACCAAGGATATTCTCTTCAGAGGGTTGGAGGGCCAAAGGAGATAGTGCCCCCCAAGGGTAGAGGTTTTTCCCCTCACTTCCTCTGTCCCTAGGCTCTTCTCAACAGTGAGCTTCAGCAGGAAAGAAAGGCTCAGGCCTGGAATGATGTGATGGGAAGGAAGAAAGGGGCCTGGTACACAGGGAGGAAAGAGAATGCCAGAAGCATGCCTGACTTTTACCTCTTTTTACCCATTTTAGGAAACTGATTACATCATGTCATATTTTGACCCTGGAGAAGACTTTGGGGGTGACAGTGATGACAACATGGATGAGGCTATATACTGAAGAAGGACCCTAAACAATATGCCAGATCCTCTTATCTTTCTGGATTTGAAATGCAGAGAATAACCGTCCCTAATATTTGGTTTTGTGGATAAGCAAGTCATTCCTCTGACTGTTTGAGTCCAGATAACCTTTTTGGTCCCTGGACGTGGGAGTGTAGATGACAACAGGTAGCTCTCCTTTCTACATTTCCCCTCCCTCCACCCTTGTATCACCTCTGATATCCTGTGGAGAGGGCAAAGGACCAATGTCCTAACTGTATAAAAGGGAGAAAGGAGAATCGAAAGAAGAAAAACCTGGGTTGTTAGAGTTGAGACAGTCGACCCCTACCCATTTTTACAGCTCTTTGTGGAGCTAATTGAAGGGTGGGAACACTTCGGAGGAGTAAGGCCAGTTTTATATTTTTAAATAAAATAAATAACTAAATAAATAAAATAAAAATAAAAGGACAGGCTTCCTGTCCTTTGCTCCTTCCCCCATGGTAGGACACGCACTCCCAATCTAGCCCTGCCAGGGCACATGCAAGAGCTCATCTGCAGGGCTGCACAGAGTGAGTAGTAGAGAAAGAGAACAGCCTGTGCCCTGTATAAAGGCAGTAGACCAGCTGGCTTCTGAGCCCCTGGTTCTCCGACCTGCTGACTGTCTCTGTTCACACATGTTCACAGGGACACAGGCCTTCTCTTTCCCACACTTGACCTTGATCTTGTCCTTGTTTACAAGGAGTAATTACAGCTATTTTTATGGTGAGAGTCAAGAAAGCCAGATGCAGGGAGGGAGTAGGGAGGAGGTGCTGACTCTTCTTCAGCACACTCCTATTTCCAGGCCCTGGAAGACCCTAGTTTGAAAGGTATATTGGTACAGGGGGTAACCCCGAAATGCCCTATTTTCCACTTGGCAGAAGAGGGTGTGTGACTGAGCTGCAGTTTCTCTTTTGATTCTTCCCTTTGTGGATTTTATTTAGATTTTCTACTCCCTTCTAAGCGCTCTCTGGTTGGGATGGGGTGGGGGAGGGGTAGGCGATGTTGCTTTACAGGAAGTAAGGAAGGTGGGGAGGAGGGGAGTGACTTAGGGACACTCACAGCTCTGGGTGATGCTTTCTCTCCCACACAGCTCTCCCTTGGGTGAGGTCACTTCCCTAGGTTCTGATTGGCTTCTAAGGAAGCCCCTGGTGAGCTGATTCGTTCCAGCCACTTGACATGCAACAGTCACGGGTGATCTGCGTGTCCAGAATAGAGACCGAATGAGGAAGCAGGCAGCGATATCTGGGGTGCTGTCATAGCGGCCCTACTGAGCATTTGAAAGCCATAAGATGGGATACAGCGAGAGAACCTTCAAGAAATTTCCCAACAGCAGACTGAATATCCTACAACATCAAGTGATAGAGACTGGCAGTCTAAGCTTACGTATTTCTGAGCCCATTGTAAGAAATGAAGAGAAGCTGTGACTCTGTTGAGAGAAAGCACCTTGGAAGCCTGGTTAGGGTGTGGTAGACACAGCCAAGAGAACACAGGAGGAAACAGGAATAGAAATAGAACATTCCAGAGTTATTGAGCAATTTGTGATGATTGATTTGTTTCCTTTTCTAGCTCTCTGAGGTGTTGTGTGAGTGAAGTAGGGGGAAGGGCCAGGGGACATGTCACTGGGGTTTCCCCAAATCATACTTCGGCCTGTGATTGTAGTCACGAAGAAATCAAGAAACAAAAAAAGTAAAAGACATTGAAAATTCTCCTTTTGCCCTTCTCCCCTATCCCTACCAACACACACACCAGTCCTAACCCTGTCAGCTATATATCTGTGCGTATATTGGGAGCACAAAACCAAACCATCAAACCTGTTGCCATTGAGATTCTGACACCCTGACAGAGTAGAACTCCAAGGAGCGCCTGGTGGACTTGAACTGCTGACGTTTTGGTTAGAAGCCATAGCTCTTAACCACTATGCCACCAGGGTTTCCGTTGGGAGCACAGCTATCCCCTAAATCCCACCTAAAGCAGGCCTAGGAACTTAAAAGACTAGGAACAAAGAAGATCCTAGAGGAGAGAGAGTAGAGGGGATTGGAACCACATCCCTGTCCCCTACGTCTATACACACACATCCATTTCCCATGAAGCTGGAGAAAGGAGGACAAAGGTTGGAATGACCACTTAGGATCAGCTGTGCTGCCTCAAAGACAGAGTCAGAAAGATTAGACTATTCTTGGACTCTGCCTTGTCTGGCTTCCTGCCCCTCCTGGCAGGTGATCTTGCTGAACAAAGCCAGAGACAAGGGACCCAGCAGCCTCCCCAAATTCCAGAGTAGTTCCAGGCATGAGCTGGACTGTTTTCACTGACCTCTCCCCTACTTTCCATAGGTACTATTGGGCAGGCTGAGTCCTAAGGCCCAGTAAAGAGGACCAGGCTCCTATTCCCTCTGGAGAACCACCTGAAAGGTTAGGAGTTGAGGCCCTGCTTTCAAACATTTACAGAGGACCCACATGGTGCTCGCTCAACTGCATACTTCCTGCCTGCTGGGGCCTGCTTACATTGAACAGATTACTCCCACACACACAGCCTACTGACCCCAGACAGGGTAGTTTCTCTGGCAAGAATCCTATCCTTCCCTACCCTATGTTTCATCTCTAGCTTCCTGATCCCCTTCCACCTTGGGGAGAGTGGGGTCTGAACTTAGGCACAGGGACTGGAGTGGTTTAAGGGAAGGCTGAGTGGAAGACTGGGATGCAACACGCAGTTTAAAAGATTGGGAGTGGATAACAAAGAAATTGGAGGGTCAGAGGTCAAGTGGCTAGGGTGATTGGTCACC
Organism: Dugong dugon; assembly: GCA_030035585.1. NCBI lineage: Eukaryota > Metazoa > Chordata > Mammalia > Sirenia > Dugongidae > Dugong > Dugong dugon. Next base: position 164,538,428 of record CM057462.1, read on the forward strand.
ATGGTTTGGTGAGGAAGAGTTCTAACTTATGCCTCAATTCATTTTTATTGCCATTTGAACTTTGAAAGGAAGGAAGGGTGGGTTGTAGGTGTTGGCTGGTTAAGAACTAAGCCTAGGGGAAGGGCTGCTACCTCAACTGGGCAGCCCAGGGCAGAGGGCAAAGTACTGTTTATGGTCCTGGTTTCACCACTCCATAGCTTTGTGCCATTGGGAAAGCCATGTCAAGTCTTTAAGCCTCATTTTTCTCATGTGTGAACATAAATTTGGATTAGATGTCCAGTAGGAACCCTTCTAGCTCTCACGCAATGGGGGCTGATGTTGATTCACTTAACAGTCCAGATAGTTCTGAGAACAAAGTTCAGGACATGTCTACTTTTGCTGAAGTCATTTCATCTGCTGGATTTTCCCACCTTATGTTCAGCCTGGGAAGGCTAAAGATACCTCAGGCATCTGGCCAGTCGTTTCCAAGAAACCGCTTAAACCCAAGTGGTAGGAGAATCAGCAATTACATCAGCTAGCAAATAGGGAGATAATCCCTGCAGCAGAGATCAAAGTCACAAGCCAGGACTCAAATCAAGCGGGCCACCAAGAGATTTCTGACTGAGGAAGGGGAAGTGGGGCAGGTCCTCTCCATCTCCCCTCATATATCATATCTGCTAGATGACAGAAGAAAGAAATGAGCTAGATAGGAAAAGCACAATTAGCTAATCTGGCCAGACCAGCGGTGATCCCTTTTCTACTGCCTTTTCCCCTGCTGAGGCCTACCTTTTCCCCCAAGGTCATTCTGGGACTAGAAACCTAAAAATAAGGAGTTCTGGTTTCCTAGTATCAACCTGAAAGGCTTTTGCCTTGTTCCCAACAAGTCTTTATATTTGTTTTAGTGTCCTGGAGGGCAGGGAGGTTCCTCAACCTACCCTTATAAGAGTCAGTAGGAAGAGACTGATTTAACCCTAACTGCAGGACCTGAGAGTGCTGTCTATCACCCTAGGAACACGACTCTGGGGAGGGAATCCAGGGGTTCCTCAGACCCAATACTGACCAATGCAAGGAGAAGCTATGTCTCTATGAATGCTGAGCCTGGGACTATTCCCTGTTCTCATGCTTCCTTTCCTGCCAGGATCCTCAGACAGGCTGCCCAAAGCTTGGACTCCTGTCCATTCTTGAATCTTCCCCATCCTGTGTTTCTGCTTCTCTTAGCATAACGTAGAGGAAGGAGAAGAATATCTGAATCTTATCTCTAACATTCTTTCTTACACTCAGGCAGCATTGGTAGCCCTAGAATATGAGGGAGGTTGATTAGACCTGCCTTTGTCTTACCAAAGTGGGGGAGAGAAACCCAAGTAAGTTGGGGACATAGATTTAGGGTCTCTTCTATCTTAGAAATGAAGGAAAAGCTCAATATTATCAGTCAGAACTAGGCCAGGGGCCGACTGTGAAACACACCATCAATTGCTCATATGCAAGTTCAAGTTGAAGCTGAAGAAAATTAGAACAAGTCAACGAGAGCCAAAGTATGACTTTAAGTATATCCCACCTGAATTTAGAGACCATCTCAAGAATAATGGATTTTTTAAATTTTATTTTATTGTTGTACTTTAAGTGAAAGTTTACAATTCAAGTTAGTCTCTAAACAAAAATTTATACGTACGTTGTTATGTGACACTAATTGTTCTCCCTATACTGTGACAGTACATTCCTCCTTTCCACCCCTAATTTCCCGTTTCCATTCAACCAGCTGCTGACCGTCTGTGCCTTCTCATCTCACCTCTGGACAGGAGCTGCCCATTTAGTCTCATGTATCTACTTGAGCTAAGAAGCCATCTCAAGAATAGATTTGACGCGTTGACTACTAACGACTGAAGACCAGATGAGTTGTGGAATGACATCAAGGACATCATACATGAAGAAAGCAAGAGGTCATTAAAGAGACAGGAAAGAAAGAAAAGACCAAAATGGATGTCAGAAGAAACTCTGAAACTTGCTCTTGAATTTCGAGTAGCTAAAGCAAATGGAAGAAATTATAAAGAGCTGTACAGATTTCAAAAGGTGGCTCAAGAAGACAAAGTAAAGTATTATAATGACAAGTGCAAAGAACTAGAGTTAGAATACCAAAAAGCTCAGGATTTCTCAAGTTGAAAGAACTGAAGAAAAAATTGAAGCCTCAAGTTGCTATATCGAGAGATTCTACAGGGAAAATATTAAACGACGCAGGAAGCATAAAAAGAAGATGGAAGGAATGCATAGTCATTATACAAAAAAGAATTGGTCAATGTTCAACCATTTTAGGAGGTAGCATATGATCAGGAACCAATGATACTGAAGGAAGAGGTCCAGGATGCACTGAAGGCACTGGCGAAAAACAAGGCTCCAGGAATTGACGGAATATCAATTGAGATGTTTAAACAAACGGATACAGCACTGGAAGTACTCACTCATCTGTGCCAAGAAATTTGAAAGACAGCTACCTGGCCAACTGACTGAAAGAGATCCATATTTATGCCTATTCCAAAGAAAGGTGATCCAACTGAATGCGAAAATTATCGAAAAGTATCATTAATATCACATGCTAGTAAAATTTTGCTGAAGATCATTCAAAAGCAGCTGCAGCAGTACATTAACAGTGAACTGCCATAAATTCAAGCCGGATTCAGAAGAGGATGTGGAACAAGGGATGTCATTGCTGATGTCAGATGGATCCTGGCTGAAAGCAGAGAATACCAGAAGGATGTTTACCTGTGTTTTATTGACTATGCAAAGGCATTCAACTGTGTGGATCATAACAAATTATGGATAACATTGCAAAGAATGGGAATTCCAGAACAGTTAATTGTACTCATGAGAACCTGTACATAGGGGATACTGTGTGGTTTAAAGTCAGGAAAGGAGTGCATCAGGGTTGTATCCTTTCACCATACCTATTCAATCTGTATGCTGAGCAACTAATCCAAGAAGCTGGACTATATGAAGAAGAATGGGGCAGCAGGGTTGAAGGAAGACTCATTAACAACCTGCGTTATGCAGATGACACAACCTTGCTTGCTGAAAGTGAAGAAGACTTGAAGCGCTTACTGATGAAGATCAAAGACCACAGCCTTCAGTATGGATTACACCTCAACCTAAAAAAACAAAAATCCTCACAATGGACCACTAAGCAACATCATGATAAATGGAGAAAAGATTGAAGTTGTCAAAGATTTCATTTTACTTGGATACACAGCCAACACCCATGGAAGCAGCAGTCAAGAAATCAAAAGACGCATCACACTGAGCAAATCTGCTGCAAAAGACCTCTTTAAAGTGTTAAAAAGCAAAGATGTTACCTTGAAGACTAAGGTACACCTGATCCAAGCCATGGTGTTTTCAATCACCTCATATGCTTGCAAAAGCTGGACAATGAATAAGGAAGACCAAAGAAGAATTGATACCTTTGAGTTGTAGTGTTGGCGCAGAATATTGGATATACCATGGACTGCCAAAAGAACGAACAAATCTGTCTTAGAAAAAGTACAACCAGAATGCTCCTTAGAAACAAGAATGGCAAGATTACGTCTCACATACTTTGGACATGTTATCAGAAGGGACCAGTCCCTGGAAAAGGACATCGTGCTTGGTAAAGGAGAGGGTCAGTGAAAAAGAGGAAGACCTTCAAGGAGGTGGATTAACACAGTGGCTGCAACAATGGGCTCAAGCATAACAATGATTGTGAGGATGGCGCAGGACTGGGCAGTGTTTTGTTCTGTTGTACGTAGGGTCGCTATGAGTCAGAACTGACTCAGCAGCACCTAACAACAACAACAACTATCTTAGAATAGGTGAAGTCCTATTTGGACAGAGATGGAAGCCTCAGTACCTCAATCTCATTATGCTCTGTTATAGCCAGAGATATAGCCATTCTGGAGAGGAACTTCCCTCCCCCATCTAAAGATGTCCAGTTAATGCTTTTACTCCATTTTCGTCAGGCAGGAATGGCAAGAGGAAGTGAAACAAAGATAGGATTAGTATGATAAAGGGCAAATGCTGACCAGCCCTTTTCTAAGCCTTTCCTTTCTGTTCCCCAAGCCTTTCTCCTGGCCCTTAGATAAATCTTTCCTGTCTGACCATACTTGGCTGCTCTTGGGCCCCTCACCTCTCCCTTACTTGGCCTGGCTCTTATTTTGGTTCTTGCTTTCCACCCTGAGCCACACCACTCTAACACCTGTCCAGAGATATCAGGATGTCTGCAAACTTCTTAGGACCTGAACTGGGTCAGGGCAGGGCAAGTGGCCTAGGGTCAGAAAGAGAGTTTCTCACTCAAACTTATTCTTGGAGTCTTTTAGATTCCTTTCCTCTTCTTGACGCTCTTGCTTTCTCTCCAGGTTTCTCTTTGCCTCGTCTTTAGCGCTGTGCTCCTTAAATTGGGTTATTCATGGGGTGGGATGGTGAGGACTATTTGAAGCCACAGGATACATATGGCCCATCTTTCAGAGTGTCAATTTTACTTTTAAGATTTGGTAGGGGTAGATAAATCATTTTTATATTGTAACTAACACAAATATGTTATGCAATATAAATCAAAATTTGTATTTTTTAGAGATAAATAGATACTTCAAAGACATTTCTGGCTTGTGATGGGCTACTTTGGACTGTTCCAGAAGCCCTGGAGAAAATAGTTCACTCTCCCTAGTCATAGAGGTCCTGCAGAAGAAATATTTGAGAGGCTCTACTTAGAACAGAGGTGACAAACCGAAGACAAACCTGAACACCAGACAGAGTCAGGCCGATATAACAGAGTGAGGCTGGTGCGGGTAGTGTAATAGGGAGTGGTGAGAACTGGCAAACCAGAGCTTGCCCAGCCCCTTTGGCTCCAGCTGATTGACACCATGAAGAATGTGGGCCTGGAGTTACCAAATATAATTGTTTTTAAAAGAAGCCAGAACTGTAGATTTTATAAGATCTAGTTTTTAAATGTTTGCAACCAATTCAAAATTTTAGGGAAAAACTGTACAGGTTGATCCACATGTCTGAAGCTGATGTGGCCTATGGGTCCCCAGTTCACTGCCTCTGGCTTAGGGTTTCCTCCAGCCATGTTTCAGTTCACCAACCTCAGCTAAAATCGAGACACAGGAAGATAAACATAAATCACAGTGTGATCTCCCCTACCCTAACCCCATCTCTCCTCTAACTTCCCATCAACCTTGGAGCACCTATGTCAGGGGACACAAAACAGGCAAGGCAGCATCAGAAGGGGTGGAGAGATGTAGGAAAGAACAAGGGGAGAGAAATAATCAGTCTTTAGATATAGAAGGGTACCCAGTTTAAAGGCCAAGAGAGGGTAAAGTCCCAAACTGGGAATTTTGGTAATTTTTGTTTTTCCTTACTGCTTTCCTAACCTCCAGACCCCTCTCATAGTCAAAAGGATCTTCTGGGCTTGCCAATGATCTCCCTCCCTCCTACCACCTCCAACTCCCGGGTGACCTAGTTTTCCAAAACCATACTCAGCAGATCTTTCCTTGTCAAACTTTTTCACTATTTCCAACCTTTCTGACCTCCACGGACCTTTTTTCTACTTTCCAAAGGTTTGTGAAACCCAAACCTGGCCTTCTAAGGTCTCAAAGTCTGTTCCCAAGAGTTGGGGGCAGTGAGGAACATGATGTTGCAGGAGAGTCTGGAGCTCTCCTGCAGGACAGCTTGGGGAGTCAGAACTGCAGAGAAGGCTCTGGGTACCTTCATCAGATCATTCTCCGGGGGGGAAAAGGAGCCATGGGCCCTGCCCAACAACCCTTTTTCATATCTACAAGGATATGGAGCTAAAAACATCTTGGGTCTGGAACAGAAACCTAAGTTTACTCAGGGTTGGAACGTGAGGCAAGTATGAAAGGCAGGGAATGAAGAGAACTGGGAGAACATAATATAAAGGATTAACCATGAGTCTGGATAGATGATGGAAGAAGTCAGAATTTAGACAGGTGGAGTGGGGTGGGAGGGCACTTTGAACTACAGGACCATATAAGGGAAGCACAGTTCTCATGCCTCTGAATGCACCCACCCCTCAGCAACTGAAATCCTTCCATCTTTCCAGGAGGTTAAAAATATCAAGGCTGGGTACCCAGCCAGACATTACCAAGAACTTGTTTACTGACCATCTGATTGATTTGAAGAGGTAGTCAACAACTCCATCACCGAACAAGGAATGAAGATAGACCTTGCTTGACATCCAGGACTCAGGGCATGTGGGATTCACAGTTGTGTCCCCACGATCTCTCTGCTCTTCTTCTGCCATCATTCTGTTGCTTGGAGATGACCAATCAATTGGTAGTCAGAACAATCCCAGCCTTCAGAGTCTGTTCATTCTTTTCTCTTTACATAACAGACTCTGCAGAGAGTTGGGCAGGGTCAAGTCAAGGAAGAGATCACAATAGGACAGGAATAGCCTAATTAAGCTAAATAGGGAGGATTTCAGTTTAGGAAATGGGGATAGAAGTGAAGTCAGAACAGAGAAGGAAACAAAAGTTTCCAGTCTCCCAGTCCAGAACTATTGAGGTCGGACTGCTTAGGGGCAGGGACTGTGGCCATTGAAACCCATTGTCATCGAGTGGATTTTGACTCATAGCAACCTTATAGGACAAAGCAGAACTGCCCAATAGGGTTTCCAAGGAGCAGCTGATGGATTTGAACTGCTGACCTTTTGGTTAGCAGCCAAGCTCTTAACCACTGTGCCACCAGGGCTCCATGGCCATTGAAGATCAGTGAAATAGTTTCCTTATCCACCTAAGATATTCCATCATCTTCTCACCTACAGATGGTCGAAGGAAAGAACTCTAGGAGGGGTCAGTAGGCTGCTGAAAAAACTGGGTGAATGTCCCTCTTTCACCCTACTTCATGCCCTTCAGCTTCTGTGTGATCTTTTCTTGCTGGGCATGTGCTTGATCAGTTCCACTCTCCACACTTCCCTCTCAGTGCCTCCACCCAAGTTAGAGCCTTGTGTTTCCATCTCTTCAGAGGTATCAAGGTAGCCAAGGACCCTGGTTATGGAAGTACCTACTTTTTTCTTGTTAATTTTACTTTTTCTAGCTCTTTTCTCTCTTTAGATAGTTTTCTGTCTTTCCTCAGATCTTTCTAAACCAGATTGGGCCTAATGAATAAGTGATACTCAGAACTAGATCTCCTCCGATGGCTGTACATATAACAGCTCTTTAAAAATTAAAGGCATGGTGATAGTTGCAAACATGGTGAATGTAATTAATGTCACTGAATTGTACACGTAAAAATAGTTGAAATGGCAAATGTTTTGTTACACATATTTTACCACAATAATAACAAAAACGCCATGTGAGAAGAACTTGGGAAAGGAACACCCAAAATATCCACTCACTTAAATGGAGAAACAACTGGGAATTATACTTAAGAGAGGCTGTATGCAGGAAATGTCCTGGGGTAGAGTAGAAGTTATGTATGGGAAGGAAAAGGAAGTAGAGTGGAGCCTTTTGTGTCCTAAGGGAGAAACAGATTTCCTCTGGGGGAACATCTAGAGCTGCCTACTTCCTTCCTCAGACTTTGCTGTGCTGTTCAAGAGGGTAGTCACAAGAGGCTATTAAAATTAAGACTAATTAAACAAAAGTTTTAATTCAAGTATGTCAGTCACAGTAGCCACAGCTTAATAACCACATGTAACTAGTGGCTACTCTATTGGACAGCACTGATACAGAACATTGCTATCATCATAGAAAGTTCTGTTGAATAGTACTGGATTAGGGGTGGTAGAGTATGAGGATGGGATGCATATGTCCTGGCCTTTCCAGGATCAAATCTCTAACAGGCCTTGGGTGTGAGTTATCTATCCTCTCTCCACCCTCTCCTGTTCATATCTTGTACTAGTAGCCGAGCTGAGTACACAACCAGGCTCAGGCGCTCCCACTCCACAGTCTTTCCATCCCTTTGTCCTGCCCTCTAGCCTTCCAGCCTGCTCTTGTCCTTGCTCCAACCCTCCAGTCCCTGGAAAACAAGCTGCAGAAAAAATTTTTCCATCAACTTTGACCTAGTTTCCTGATAAAATTGGAAGGGGAGGAGCCACTAGACTCTTGAACAGGTGAGCAAGGGAGGGGGGAGAAGTAAGTTATCAGGTGAGAGTCACCATGGCAACAGGAGAGCTAGACACTGACAGACACATTACTAAAGAAAAACTGGGAGAGAACAGAGCAAAAGAGCTACTGAGAATGAAAGACAAACAAACGGAATTTGAAATGGAAAAGGATCTTTTTAATTGTATTTTGTTTAATTCACACTGATTTTATGTAGAACTTCCAGCAGTCTGATGTTTGGAATTAGTATGTGGAGGTCCATGGAAGAGCTAACCCCCCATATAAGGGCTGGGACTAGATGTCTGCAAGGGTTTAAATAAGCCAGAAATCAGAAAGTCCACTGACCTCTACCATCTCAGGGTTTTTCACCCTAGTCATTTCTTTAGGAATAGTAAAAATCACTTCAGTTAGAGGTGGAAGTGTGGTATCTATTATTACCCTACGAGGAAGAAATAGGAATTGCAGAAGCATATCCTGAGGGATGAGGTTGGCACTGAACATTCAGCAAACATTTACTAAGTTATGATTACATACTTGGATAGAACTATGCTAGGAACTACATAGATAAAGATGGTAGCTGTCTTCAAAGAATTCAATGCTCATAACTCTAAACTCTTTTTAGTCCTGAATTATTCCTATAGGAACCCTGGTGGCAGGGTGGTGGTTAAGAGCTATGGCTGCTAACCAAAAGATCGGCAGTTTGAATCCACCAGCTGCTCCTTGGAAACCCCGTGCGGCAGTTCTACTCTGTCCTATAGGGTCACTATGAGTCAGAATTGACTCGGTGGCAAGGGATTTATAGCCAGCAATATAACCAGGTTTGGTTAGCTCACTCGGTCGCTAATCCAGAGGCTCCTCAGAAGAAAGTCCTGGCAATCTACTTCTGAAAAACCAGCCATTGAAAACCCTATGGGGCAGTTTTACTGACACACATGGGGTCACCATGTGTTAGAACTGACTTGACTCCATGACAACTGGTATTGTGGGAATAAACCCTATGATTAAACTAAATTATAAAAAAGGGAATCTCAACCCTTTCCTTCTAAATTCCTTCACAAACCTTATTTTCCTCTATTTCAAGAGCTCATACACTCCAAAATTGAAGAAATTCAGTAAGGATTAGCTATGAATGTAGCAAACAAGCTTAGACCACCAAGAGACTCTGTACAGTGAGATAGGAAGGAAAACTAAATGTAGCTCAAATTCCTTCCCTTTTCACTGCTCTAACACCCACTCTGACTGTATTCTTTAGGATCATCAAAACTACCCTGTCCACAGGATTTTCAGTAAGGTGAATTACAATGTAGGGGAAAAGCACCTTCAGGTATACCTTCTTTCTAGTAACTTTTTCAAGGTCATCTTATAGACAAAAAACTCAACACTTTGTCATTTAAAATTTATTTATTTTTTTTACAAAGAATATCCCCACTTACGGTGAAAATATATCTGGTTAAGTACAAAATATAATTTTTACCATACAAAAAGATACACAATTTAAAAAAACAATAAAAAAACAAAACCACCTTCACCCCACAAACTTTCTAGCTGTAGAATTCTCCAAAAAACTTGGAGTTCAGTGCTATGACACAGGACAGTGAACAAAGTGCTATGGCTGAGGGTGACTGACCAACTGCTAGGGGTACAGTGAGAGGGGCTGTGAACATCTGGGTCTCCTGATGCTCAGAAAAGGGGCCCAGTGGCCTTTGTGAAGACCTGCCCTCTGGCTTCTCATGGCAGCATCCAAAGGCTATGATCACAGTGTTGGGGCATCTTGATCTAGAGTCCCTCCTTTGGTTTGGAAAAGTCACAGTGGGCAAGGCTGGCAGCAGCAACCATTCTCATATGATCAGAGGATCAGAATTATATAATTCTGTACACTGGAACAAAGTATCAAAAGTAGTAACTTTTTTTTTGGTCATTGTTTTTATGCCTAGAGACATGGTAGACTATTCAGATTACATTAGAGATGGGGGAGAGAAAAAAACTTGACAGAAACTAAAGTGCTAACAACATCACCTTAGAATCAACTCTAAGGAGTTACATGAAAAAGAGAAACACACTCTCCCATATGAAAATGTTTCCAACAGGACAACACAGTGCAACAGATTTAAAAAAAGGCCTTTAAGACCTTTGGTGGGACATAATTACTACAGCTTTAAGCCAGGTTATATAGTATGTCTTGAGCAATGACAACTTACAGCTTCTTCCCTTTAATTCACAGGGAAAGCTCTCTCCAAAGTCTGAACCAAATCACCTCTGGATGGTTTTTCTTTTTTTCTATGTAAGTATACAAAGGGTAACACTGATTTTAAGAACCGCCTTTTCCCAAAGTTTTGGCCATATATGTATTTTTCATTTTCCTAGTTTGCAAAATCAGCTCTGTTGTACATGGCACAGAAGTTCAAGGTCTGATGTTGTTACCACAGTCTATAATATCTCCTCCACAAAAACCTTGGGAAGACCATGCCAGCAGGCCATTTCTACCCTTGACTCAAAACTAATGAAAATGCCTCAATTTCAAGATCTGAGAAAATCAGACAGGCTTGAGTTTTTCTGGTGTGTTTTAAAACCCATCCAGCAGACATCCATATATCACAACACTGGCGCTGCCCAACGATGAGTCCACACTGCGTAAGGCCCAGGAGATGGCCTGCTGATGACCTCCTACATTGGGAAGTCAGAGGCTGAGGTGGACCCATACCCCACTGTAGAGACTGTTGAGTCTCTGAAAATATAAGAGTCCAGGAAGAGGGGCAGAAAGAAACCAGTAGGTACAGCTGCTTCTTTTCTTTCACATGATCACTGCACATTGTTGTTGAGAATGCAGGGATCCACCTGGAGAAACAAAGAACAGACCACTTTAGTTTGGGTAAGAACTAAAAGAACAGCCTACCTTAGCAATCCCTCCAAGTCAACATCCTATAGAAGGCTTAGGACAAATGACAATTCTCACTTCAGTGTAAGTAGGTGGTGGCATGAACTTGAACTCAGGAGCATACATAAAAATAGGGCTGTCTTGAGAACTATCCACATCATCTAACAGAGGGGTGGTGGGGCTCTCCAATCGGTGATCTTCAGGAATGATATCCATATAGCAAGGAGGAGCTGAAGAGAGAAAATATGGAGATAAGAAGCCTTTTCAAGAAAGGCCTGACCACTACAATTCACAAACCCAAGCAACAGGCCGAAAGGGGAAGAAAAGGCATTAGGTCTGGCTCACCTTCTGGGGTATCGGGGATGTTTAGATCTACCCAACTCATCTCAGAACTGGTTTGGCTGGCCATGCTGGATGTCCGGCTGCTCAGACCTGACCTGCTACCAATTACCAGGGGCAGGTCAAGAATCACTTTCTTGGAGCCAGGGACACTAACATAGATCTATAAAGGAAGATGACAATTTGTCCATCTAGAGGTCTGGAGAAAAGACCACTGTTGAAGAGACAAACAGTTCTTTCCTATAGCCACCCCCACCCACTCACCAGTAAGGAGTATTCAACTCGAAGGATGTTGCAGCCCAGAATGGAAGGCCTGATCTTCTGGACCCGAAGGCTTTTGCCACGCCACGACGCACATGTGCCTGAGATAATATGATTGCCTCTAACCGATGACAACTTTTGCGTCAGCACCTTGGTTTGGCCATTGGCAAGGTAAGTGTGGCGGGCTACAATGGCAGCTTTGGGGACCACGATGCGGGAACATGTATTCTCAAAGTCAGCATGTATGGAAATCTCATCACCTAGTAATAAGAAAGATGAAGATTTATTACTTGATAGTAAAGTTAATGACATTTTCTCTGCCCCCTCCAACCCCCAAAGCTAAAGTTCCTGTTAATATCAGTCTACTCATTTTAGACACTAGGTTTTTTACCTTCACAGAATCCTTTTCTGTCAATTTGAGCAGAGACAGACACCCGCCCATCAGGAATGAACATGCAGGAAACTTTCTTCTCCTTTTTAGCAGATACAGGTGCCTATGTAGGAGAAAAAAAAAAAATTGTTTTAAGAATCTCGAGATATTTCCTCTCTCTCTCCTTTCTGCTCCTTAAGAGGAGACAGCTTTCCCTCCCACCTTTGTGACTAGGACTTGAGACACTTCAATCAAATGTCCAAGACTTACCACCACCATGACTCAGGAGAATAGAATCTTAAAATTAATCTCACCATTAAATCAGGGGTATTGACATCCACTAGATCCATCACTTCAAAGTTTTTCTTTGTCTCTTGAGTTGGCTGGCTGGGGCGATCAAGAAAAGCCTTCACCCAGTAATCTACACACCCATACTTTCCTTTGAAGGATGTTCCCAGAGGCCTGTGTCAAGAAAAAGTAAACAATTTTAAAATGTTCACCAAGAACAGTAAGAAATCAAAGGATGGGAAGATTTTTAGAGATAAAAAGAGTCCAACTAAAACCTACCCCTGAGGAAGCTCAAAACCGAACTTGTACTCATACTTGTTTCCAGGTCTCATGATCACCATCTCAGTCTCACCTGAAGGGAGAGAAAAGTGAGCAACCGTTAGGTTTCTTGTTATGCTTACAATGCATCTGTGTGATAAGAAATGCTTGAGTAGCACATAAGGGTGTTGTAGGACCCCCATTTTCATCCTTTATGTTCTTAACTGAGACATCTGATGCATTTTTGTTGGGCACAAAGTTGCAAAGCCTTGCACTGTTCAAAGACTCAGCCAAGACAGTTAAACCACTATCATCTCAGAAAAAGCAAGCAAACAGTAAGCAACTTTATCACACAGATCTCTCTCAATAGCTGAGGCAATACCTCTCAGTATCACCTTTAGGACACAGCACCATAATAAATTGTATTTAATCACCCTTTTTTGGGGGGAGGGATGTTTGCAGATTAAAACTAAAAAAAAAAAAAAGGAATCAACACAAAATTCAACCACTCAACCTCAGCAGCTTAGAATATTTAGTATAGGTTACGTTTATTAATTTCAGCTTTCTTCTCTAATCAGCGTTCACCCTCCAGGCCTTGTTTAACAAATAACCAACCTTGGGACACTCCCTCAGAGGGGCAGAAGTGGGGAGTCGTTCTTACCTGTTGGCTGGTCTTCCAGGAGAAGCGTGTCTTCGTAGCGCAGGTAATCCAAGGTCTGTTTGCATTGCTGCGAGCCCTGCATCCAGAGGACTTTGGCCACTCCGCAAGCCAGGACCCTGACGGCTTTGACTCGAGTCACTTCACACACCTCCACTATCACCCGGCCAGCCACCTTCTCCCCACTGCCGTACACCTTCTCTGGGTCGTTAAAGACCACCTCGAAAGACTTGATTTTCTTGAACACCACCATGATTGGGCTGGCTTTGTTCAAGTCTTAGAAACGAGGGAAAAACAAAAAACCCAAGATCCAAGAAGGACCTCTTGAGATTATTTCACTCTTTCTAAGTAATGAGGATGCCCTTGAGCTGGCTGAGTTTAAAGACCAATCAAAGATTTAAAGAAGCCCACAAACGACTCTCAACCTCTGAACTTCCTAAACGGCGTCAAAATTTTTTTTAGCTGCTTGTAATACCAAGCTATTTCAAGAAAAAAATAAGGTCTTTCTTTCTTTCCCCCAATAACTGGAAAAAAGCTCGGGATCTCGGCGGAATACCCCCAAACAAACCGTCGGAGCAGTCGAGAGTAGATTTCAACAACGAGCCGGAAACTGTTTTATATAGTAGCCGGGGTTGGCAGGGCCAAGAGAGCGCTGGCCGCGAGGCTCGTGCTGCCCTCGTGCACAGCCCTCCCATTGGCTGCTCGTCTCTTGTTTACCAGGAGTCCGACCAATCAGCGAGGTCGCAGAAGCTCGTGGACACGGTGTGCTCCTGGCCGGGAAAACTGTTGCTTTGCGCCGCTGCCTCGCCGGGAGGCGGAGAGGCTGCCGAGCGGCTTTCACGGGGCGCAAGGGACGGAGGGACTCGGTGACCCGTAAACCAGTCTAAGGGCGAGTAGTCGTTGGAGGGCGGGTGTAGATGCTTCTTGTTTGCGAGCGGGGTTTTGAGGTAAAGGGAAAATGTGCTTATAAGGGAATTTTGTGCCTAGCCTTAGCTACTGCGATCAGTATAGAGACAACAGTTTATTCCCGCTCTCAAATCACAAGTCCTGTGAAACACAATCTCACAGCCCCAAGAAAACTTTATGACTGGGGCGGAGGGCGGGGAGTGGTGGTGGGTACCGTTCAGGAAGATCCTTTTTGTCATTCTCTTTCCCCGCATCTCTATTAATAAAAACAAACCAACAAAAAACCTGCTGTCTTCGAAGACCAGGAGAACTTAGTCACAAACTCTAAACCTTTCTGCAGTCCTACTGGGAAAGCTGGTGGGTAGGATTCCCCTTGGGCTCTGGGGCTGTGTGCCTGCGCCAGTCCCCACCCCCTGTCCCCTCTATTCTTTCAGTTCTTTGCAGCGGAAATAGGAAAGGCGTGTTTATATTCTGTTGCTTATACCCTAATCTCTTCAGTGTCTACCAGCAAAGTCGGGGAACACATTGTTTATGTTGTCCGTTTACCTTACTACTTCTTCAGTAAGGTGTGCCCTTAAGGCTCTGGTTATCTCTTCCTCTGGAAAGGGGGAAAAAAAAAAGGATGCTTCACTCTTTTCATTTTCTTCCTGAACTACTTTCATTCTTTTTTTGTCTCCATCCCCTCTCCAACTCAAAGTCCACCACATCTGTTACCCAACACTACTCACAGCCTTTAAGTTACTGAAGCAAGAAAGTTTTCTTGTTTATAACTAGTGCCAGTGGGGAGATGGGCTTACCCGTTTGAAGGAAGAATTTACCAGTCTTTTAAACGCGGGGTTTTCCCCCCTTTCCTTTCTTTTTAAGCACTTTAGAAATCATTGACAAGGGAAAGAGAAAAAAGAAGGTTCACCAGAGCACTATAAATTTAAGCTAAAGAGTTTATTCTTCTGTGTTGGTTTAATTTGGCGCTCTGTCTGAGGGGTTTTCCTTTAGTTGGCCATGAGATGCATTAGCAGCTGAATCCTGAGAGATTACTCATAAATGTTATAAAAATCTGTTTACACTGGTGCAGGATTTCTCCTCCCTTTTCTTTGGTTCCTGGTCCCCTCTCATGTATGTCTTGGAGAATCAGGAGATTATAACCTCATGCCTTATGCTGGAAAGAGGAAGATAATGTCCCCAGCACTGAGATGGAGAAGTAAATAGAAGCATTAGAGTATATGGAATTCTTGCCCTCTCAGCAATAAGAAGGCTATTCGTTGTTAAAGATCCTTCTTTCTTCCTCATACACCTTAACTGGGTTGACACCCTAAGGCTGACAAGTTGTAACTCGACCCCAATATTAAGTAAGCACAAGAATTAGGAATCATGATTCTTTTGGGAAACAAACAAAAAGCACAAACACAGCACCAACCCTCAGGAACAAAAAGCGGAACATGCTGATCCTTAGGATGTGTGGGTTTGAGGTAGCACCCTGTTCTAGAAAGTTAACCAACCAACTAGGCATGAGGTGTTTTCAGGCAGTCAACAATACTGATTTGAGTTATTGTGAGCAGGTAATTTGAAAAATTCAAAAGTGTGGCTTCTGGAAGGATTTTTAATTTGATGGGTATGAAAGTGTACATAAATATGAAAAGAACATAAAATGTTTACAAAGAAATACATGAATCAATACTGTTTAACAGTGTGATATATAACCACATAAATTTTGAGGGCTGAGAGGAAGTGGGTAGTAATGGATCAGGGTGGTGTTAATTTGAGACATGTTGGAGAAAAGGAAACACTGGTATGTATTTATTTGGGTACATCTCTGAAGTGCTAAAGGAGCCCTGGTGGCACTCAGTTGCTAACCAAAAGGTTGCTTCGTAGGAGAAAGATGTGGCAGTCAGCTTCCATAAAGATTTACAGCCTTGGAAACCCTATAGGGCAGTCCTACTCTGTCCTGTAGGGTCACTATGAGTTGGAATTGACTCAACGGCAATAGGTATGGTATGGAGAGCTGAATTTTTTCGTTTTTAAAACTCCTATAACAGTTCTCTCTTGCTCTGCTTCTGTCTGCTTCCAGTTTCTTCTTTCCTTCCTACTTTGCAGAGCTCTGTACAGACCACTTGTTTGCTCAGTGTTATGCCTGGATTCCCTTGAATGCCAAAAAACTATTCAGCTTTGGCAGCAACAGCTGCCTACCAGAACTGTAGCCAAGGCATGTTCTGAAATGGATCCCTCCTGGACGGAGTTGTTTATGACCTTTTACCTTATAACCTGGTATTCTGGTAAAAATCTGTTCCCTGATTCTTATTTCTCCATTCCTGGGTTGAAGAAAAAATCTTGTAAACTCCTTTCCTGAAAAGAGGGTTCAAACACTTGTAGACGGTGGAAAAAAGGCCCAGAAGGAACAACAAAAATAGGGCTAAATCCAAGAGCTTTGCAAATGAGATCATATTTACCTGCAATTCCCCCCACCCTATTCAATCCCACTGCCAATAGGAAACAAGAGATGATTGTCCTTTGTTTGCTTTACTGGAGGTGGTTGAATGAAAGCCAAAGCTTTTAGGGTGGGAAGTGCCCTCAGCGCTTTGTTGCCAGTTGGAAACAAGTCACTAGTTGCATTTCTCTCTCTTTTTTTTTTAACCTCTGGCCTGACAAACATTTAGAACTCTAAAGATTCATAGTTCCCAATGCAAAACAAATGCCTTTCTTTGTCGCTTTAATCACTTCTGTCACCTCCACTCTGTAAACTTCCCTTTCTCGCTTGTTCTCCCTTCTCCCATTTTCCCCTAGGGAATGTTATTTTAGAGGCAAATAAAAGCTTGAATATGAGTGTGGAATTCGAGACTGTCCAACTCTGTATAAGGCGTTAAGACATAGATAAATAAGAATATAATAATTGCATAGCATCTAAGAGTTCAAAGTGAATTTTTAATAGTTGCCATTTATTGAACACCTATAATGGACCAAGTCCTGTTACATAATAATCTCAAAAAAAAAAAAAACAGACC
The DNA here is from genome assembly GCA_030035585.1 of Dugong dugon. NCBI lineage: Eukaryota > Metazoa > Chordata > Mammalia > Sirenia > Dugongidae > Dugong > Dugong dugon. The sequence goes on from CM057462.1 coordinate 164,555,436, forward strand.
CATTGCTGTTGAGTCAATTCTGACTCATAGAGACCCTATAGGACAGAGTAGAACTGCCCCATAGGGTTTCCAAGGCTGTAAATTTTTGCAGAAGCAGACTGCCACATTTTTCTCCCATGAAACGGCTGATGAGTTCAAACCGCCAACCTTTTTTTTTGTCCCCACACGAAGATTTATACATACATTGTTATGTGACCCTAACTGCTTTCTCCATACTGTGACAGCACACTCCTCCTTTCCACCCCTGACTCCCCATGTCCATTCAACCAGCTCCTAACCCTCTCTGCCTTCCGATCTCACCTCTGGACAGAAGCTGCCCCCTTGGTCTCTTGTATCTACTCGAGCTAAGAGGCACACTCCTCACGAGTATCACTTCATGTCCCACAGTCCAGTCCAATCCGTCTGAAGAGTTGGCCTCGGAAATTGTTTTGGTCCTGGGCTGATAAGAGTATCCAGGGGCCATGCTTTTGGGGTTTCTCCAGTCTCAGTCAGACCATTAAGTCTGGTCTTCTTACTAGAATTTGAGTTCTGCACCCCACCTTTCTCCTGCTCCATCCGGGACTCTCTGTTGTGTTCCCTGTCAGGGCGGTCATTGATGGTATCTGGGCACCATCTAGTTCTTCTGGTCTCAGGCTGATGAAGTCTCTGGTTTATGTGGCCCTTTCTGTCTCTTGGGCTACTACTTTCCTTGTGTCTTTGGTGATCTTCATTCTCCTTTACTCCAGGTGGTTGGGACCAGTTGACGCATCTTAGATGGCTGCCTGCAAGCTTTTAAGACCCCAGGCGCCACTCACCAAAGTAGGATGCAGAACATTCTCTTAATAAGCTTTGTTATGCCAGTTGACCTAGATGTCCCCTGAAAGCATGGTCCCCAGACCTCTACCCCTGCTACTCTGTCCCTCAAAGTGTTTGATTGTATTCAGGAAACTTCTTAGCTTTTGGTTTAGTCCAGTTATGCTGACTTCCCCTGTAGTGTGTGCTGTCCTTCCCTTCACCTAAAATAATTCTTATCTACTATCTAGTTAGTAAATAACACTCACCCTCCCTCCCCACCCTCGTAACCATCAAAGAATGTTGTCTTCTGTGTTTAAACCTTTTCTTGAGTTCTTATAATAGTGGTCTTATACAGTATTTGTCCTTCTGTGACTAAATTCACTCAGCATAATGACCTCCAGCTTCCTCCATGTTATAAGATGTTTCACGGCTTCATCGTTGTTCTTTATCGTTGCGTAGTATTCCATTGTGTGGATGTACCATAATTTGTTTATCCATTCGTCTGTTGATGGGCACCTAGGTTGTTTCCATCTTTTTGCTATTGTGAACAGTGCTACAGTGAACATGGATGTGCATATAATCTATTCGTGTAATGGCTCTTATTTCTCTTGGATATATTCCAAGGAACAGGATAGCTGGATCATATGGTATTTCTATTTCTAGCTTTTTAAGGAAGCGCCAGATGGATTTCCAAAGTGGTTGTACCATTTTACATTCCCACCAACAGTGTTTAAGTGTTCCAGTCTCTCCACAACCTCTCCAGCATTTATTATTTTGTGTTTTTTGGATTAATGCTTGCCTTGTTGGGGTGAGATGATATCTCATTGTAGTTTTGATCTGCATTTCTCTGATGGCTAACGATTGTGAACATTTCTTCACGTGTCTGTCAGCTGCGTGAATATCTTCTTTGGCGAAGTGCCTGTTCATATCCTTTGCCCATTTTTTAGTTGGGTTATTTGTCTTTTTGTTGTTGAGGTTTTGCAGTATCTTGTAGATTTTAGAGATTAGACGCTGATTGGATTTGCCAAAAGTTTTTTCCCAGTTTGTAGATTGTCTTTTGACTCTTTTGGTGAAGTCTTTTGCTGAGCATAAGTGTTTGATTTTTAGGAGCTCCCATTTATCTAGTCTCTCTTCTGGTGCTTACGCATTGTTACTTATGGTTTGTATTGTGTTTATGCCATATATCAGGGCTCCTAGTGTTGTCCCTATTGTTTCTTCCAAGATCTTTATTGTTTTTGATTTTATATTTAAGTCTTTGATCCATTTTGAGGTAGTTTTAGTGCATGCAAACCGCCAACCTTTTGGTTAGCAGCTGAGCATTTTAACCACAATGCCACCAGGGCTCCTGTATGATAATCCCAATGATGCTGTGTTTATAAAGTCGTCTTATTCCAGAAAGGACTTAAGGTTAGATTATTTCACTTAATTCTCACAATAACTCTGAGACTCAGGGTTGATTAGGTCAGGCTTAGAAGGCTTAAATGCAAGTTGCATATAGTCGTAGATCTTATAAGTAGAGCAAGATTTTGAGTGCAGGCCTGTTTAATTTACAGTCTGTACTCTTTCTACTGTTTTGTTGTTTCCCAGTGTTTTAACACATAACGTTTTGTTTGATCTTCACAACAATCCTGTATAGCATTCAGAGCAATTATTAGACTCATAGAATTTTAGAGATGAAGGGGGCTCTAGCAGTTTTTTTCCCCCCACCTTAAACCATTTCTTTTATTTTGGTAAAGTGACTTGCCCTCAGACACACAGCTAGTAACTGGTGGAGCGACAACCCAGATCCTGGGCTCTTAATACTTAACCTCGAGTTTTTGTCTCTGAGATGCTTTTTGGGGGCTCTTTGTTTATTTAGTTTAGTTTTAATTATTTTAAAGATCTCATCTGGAAGCATACATTTCATGTTTATTGGGCTCTATTTTTCTATCATGCTGAGGAAAAAATGGATATCTAAATATTGCCCAGCTTCTTCAGGGGAAGATCGGGAAACAGGCTGAATGAACTTGTGTTTGGTCAGAACTATGGGAGGCTCACTGTAAGATATTTCTTAAAGTTCTCTTTATAAATAGTAAAAAAATCTTATTTTCCTTTTCTTGTTTTCACCTCATCTGTTTTTTCTCCTTTACTTTCAAAGGGACTAAACTCGTCGTCCTGTGGTCTGGCTTCTGCTATCTCTGAAATGGTTTTCTTCAAGGTTCCAAAGGAAACTAGAGTGGTTTTTTAGGCCTTATTCCCCTTTACTTCTATATAATTTGAAAACCGCCATCTTTAAAAATTTTAAACATTTATCTTGACTTCTGGAGTTCATTTTTTTTCTCCTTTGCTAGTAACTCTTTTTCTCTCGGTACCCTGAAAACTCTCTCAAGGGTTTATTCCATACCAAATCAAACCAAACTCATTGCTGTCAAGTTGAATCTGACACATAGTGACCCTATAGGGCAGAGTAAAACTGCCTCATAGGCTTTCCAAGGCTGTAATCTTTATGGAAGCAGACTGCCACATCTTTCTCTTGCAGAGCAGCAGGTGGGTTTGAACAACTGATCTTTTGGTTAGCAGCCGAGTGCTTTAACCACTGTGCCACCAGCTCCTAAGGGTTTATTATTTACCCTCTGTTTCTGTTTCTTTACACTTTACTCTTCAATTTACCCATCTGTACATCACTTTGTGTAAATGACTTTAAAGTTATACTATACCTCTAGCTTGTGTGCAGAATTCCAAGCTGGTATCTCAAATTCAACTTGTCCAATAATGAACTTGTTATCTTCCCCATGTGCTCAAACCCATTTCTTCTCCTGCCTTCCTTGTTTCTTTTAATGGAACCATAATTCATTACCCCAGTTGTCAAGGCTTAAAATCCAGGAATTGCCTTTGATTCCTTCCTCTCTTAACAATCTCCATGTCCACTCAACTGTCAAATTCTGTAGAGGCCATCTTTCCAGTGTTTCTGGAATCTCTTTCTTTTTTCTTACCCCACCGCCATCACTCTAGTTCATGCCCTAATACTTATGCTTAGATTATTAATAGTTTAACTGACATTCATGCTATGATCTGTAGATCACAACTGGATTAGTCTAACAAAAATTTGAGTTCCTGTCTATTTCTGTAAGGAGCCCTGGTGGCACAGTGGTTAAGCGCTCAACTACTAACCAAAAGGTTGGCAATTGGAACCCACTAGCTGCTCCGCGGGGGAAAGATGTGGCAGTCTGCTTCTGTAAAGATTACAGCCTTGGAAACCCTGTGGGACAGTTCTGCCCTGTCCTGTAGGGTCTCTGTGAGTTGGAATCGACTTGTCTGCAATGAGTGGATCGGTTTCTGTGATGCTCATTCATTGCTTACTAGATTAAATATAAATTCTTCAATCTGGCTTTTAAAGTCTTCATAAACTGACCTCAAGTCAAACTTTCCAGTCTCATTTCTCACTGTTTCCTCATGTATGTACCCTATACCTCAGACAAACCCGTGTACTCCTTGTTCCCCTAATACATCTTTCTCTGACTTTATGCATTTGCTTATGCTTTCCTCTGTACCTGGAATGCATCACCTTCCTTCCCCATCTCTGCTTTTTGAAATCCTACCCACTCTTCAGGAGACAGCCAAATGATGTTTCCTCAATGAAGCCTTTCTTGATTTCCAGTCCCCTCACCTTTCATCTGCAACCAAATATGATTTCATTCTTTGAATACTCTGTAGCATGTTGTTTATATTTCTCAGCACTTATATTCTGCCTTGTGTAAATTGCTTTTTCTCTCCTAAATAATGAATTTCTAGATAGCAGCAACTGTGTCCTTTTTTTTGTATTCTTCATATTACCTAGCAGAGTACATTTCACAGCATGATACAATAAAATACCCGTTGCTGTCGAGTCGATTCCGACTCATAGTAGAACAGAGTAGAACTGCCCCATAGGGTTTCCAAGGAGCACCTGGTGGATTCAAACTGCATACCTTTTGCTTAGCAGTCGTAGCTTTTAACCACGATGCCACCAGGGTTTCACAGTGTAAATATAAATATAAATTGGGTTGATAGATTGGGATATGTCTCTAGAGTAGGATATCCACTAATTCGAAACCTAGTACTGGACTTTAACCCCCAGCCTCAGTTCCCTCTGCTATACTGTAACATACAATACCAGTCCCTCCTCAAAGCCTGTGGCCCAATTATGTATCAGAGCAAAGGGGTGAGGCGGTGAGAGGTGATGGCTTGTTTTTCTGAGGGAAAATTGGACTGTTTATGTGTTTATAAGCAAGAGGGAGATGGGACATTGTGTGCTTAGCCTAACTTCCGCTTTTCTAAGAAATTCTTTCTTACACAATTCAGGAATCCAGTTAGCTCAGCCCTGCCACCATGTGGGAAGATGAATATACTGTCAATATCCTTGTTATTAGGTGCCCTGGAGTCGGTTCCAACTCATAGTGACCCTATGTGCAAGAGAATGAAACACTAACACTGCCTGGTCCTGCACCATCCTTAAAATTGTTATGTTTGAGCCCATTGTTGCAGCCACTTTGCCAGTCCATCTCGTGATACCAAGTCTCATCATCCTTGTTTCTAAGGAGCATTCTGGCTGTACTTCTTCCGAGAGAGAGTTGTTCATTCTGACCATCCATGGTATGTTCAGTATTCTTCACCAACACCATAGTTCAAATGCATCAATTCTTCTTTGGTCTTCCTTATTCATTGTCTTCTTTTTGCATGTATATGAGGCAGTTGAAAATACCATTGCTTGGGTCAGGCACACTTTAGTCCTGAAAGTGACATCTTTGCTTTTTAACACTGTAAAGAGGTTTTTTGCAGCACATCTGCCCAGTGCAGTGTGTCTTGATTTCTTGACTGCTGCTTCCATGAGTGTTGATTGTGGACCCGAGTAAAATGAAATCTGTGACAACTTCAATCTTTTCTCCATTTTTCATGATGTTGCTTATTGGTCCAGTTGTGAGTTTGTTTGTTTTTTTTTCTTATGTTGAGGTGTAATCCATACTGAAGGCTGTGGTCCTTGATCTTCATCAGTAAGTGCTTCAAGTCCTCTTCACTTTGAGCAAGCATCTTTGTGTCATCTGCATAACACAGGTTGTTAATGAGCCTTCTTCAATCCTGATGCCCCGTTCTTATTCATATAGTCCAATTTCTCAGATTATTTGTTCAGCATAAGGATTGAATAAGTATGGTAAAAGGATACAACCCTGAGGCACACCTTTTCTGATTTTAAATCATGCTGTGTCACCTTGATCTATTTCAACAGCTGCTTCTTGGTCTGTGTACAGGTTCTGCATGAGCACAGTTATGTGTTCTGAAATTCACATTCTTTACAGTGTTATTCATAATTTGTTATGATTCACACAGTCGAATGTCTTTTCATAGGCAGTACTGAAATAAACCAAACTTGTTGTCGTAGAGTTCATTCTGACTCAGTGACCCTGTAGGACAGAGTAGAAGGCCCCATAGGGTTTCCAGGGAGCAGCTAGTAGATTCGAACCGCCGACCCTTTGATTAGCAGCCATAGCTCTTAAGTACTATGCCACCAAAGTTCCTGCATAGTCAATAAAACACAGATAAACATCGTTCTGGTATTCTCTGCTTTCAGCCAAGATCCATCTGACATCAGCAGTAATACCCTTTGTTCCATGTCCCCGTCTGCATCTGGCTTGAATTTCTGACAGTTCCCTGTCGACATATTGCTGCAACTGTTTTTGAATTAATCTTCAGCAAAATTTTACTTGTGTGCGATGTTAATGATATTGTTTGAAAGTTTCCACATTCCTTTGGATCATCTGGCTTTGGAATGGGCACCTACATGGATCTTTTCCAGTCGGTTGTCCAGGTAGCTCTCTTCTATTTGTTGAAACATCTCAGTTGGTATTCCATCAGTTTCTGGAGCCTTGTTTTTCACCAGTGCCTTAATACAGCTTGGACTTCTTCCTTCAGTACTGTTGGTTCTTGATCATATGTTTCCTCTTGAAATGGCTGAATACCAACCAGTTCTTTTTGGTACAATGACTCTGTGTATTCCTTCCATCTTCTTTTGATGCTTCCTGTGTCGTTCAGGTTTTTGCCCATAGAATCCTTCAGTATTGCAACTTGAGGCTTGAATTTTTTTTTTCAGTTCTTTCAGCTTGAGAAATGCCAAGTGAGGTCTTCCATTTTGGTTTTATAACTCCAGGTTCTTTGCACATTTCATTATAATACTTTGTCTTCTCAAGCCACCCTTTGAAATCTTCTGTTCAGCTCTTTTACTTCATCATTTCTTCTATTCACTGTATGTTCAAGAACAAGTTTTAGAGTCTCTTCTGACATCCATTTTGTCTTTTCTTCCTTTCCTATCTTTTTAATGACCTTTTGCTTTCTTTATGTATGATGTCCTTGATGTCATCCCACAAATCATCTGGTCTTTGGTCATTAGCATTCAGTGAGTCAAATCTGTTCCTGAGACAGTCTCTAAATTCAGGTGAGATATACTCAAGGTCATACTTTGCGTCTCGTGAACTTGTGTTAATTTTCTTCAGCTTCGACTTGAACTTGTACACGAGCAATTGGTGATCTGTTCTACAGTCGGCCCCTGGCCTTGTTCTGACTGATGATATTGAGCTTTCCATCATCTCTTTCCACAGATGCAGTTGATTTGATTCTTGTCTATTCCATCTGGTGAGGTGCACGTCTATAGTCACCATTTATGTTGTTGAAAAAGATATTTCCAATGAATAAGTCATTGATCTTGGAAAATTCTGTCATGCGATCTCCTGCGTCATTTCTGTCACCAAGGCCATATTTTCCAACTACTAATAATACTTCTTTGTTTCTAGCTTTCACATTCCAATCACAAATAATTATCCAGCTTTCACATTCCAATAACAAATAATTATCAGTGCATCTTGATTTCATGTTGGATCAATTTCAGACTGCAGAAGTTGGTAAAAATCTTCAATTTCTCCACCGTTCATATTAGTGATAGGTGCATAAATTTGAATAATAGTCATACTAGCTGGTCCTCCTTGTAGGTGTGCAGATATTATGCTATCACTGAAAACATTGTACTTCAGGATAGATCTTGAAATGCTCTTCTTGACAATAAATGTGACACCATTCCTCTTCAGTTTCATTCCTGGCATAGCAGACCATATGATTGTCTGATTCAAAATGGCCAATACCAGTCCATTTCAGCTCAGTAATACCTAGGATATTGATCTTTAAGCGTTCCCTTTCATTTTGGTCAACTTCAGTTTTCCTCGATTCATACTTGTGTACATTCCGTGTTTGGATTACTAATGAATGTTTGCAGCTGTTTCTTTTCATTTTGAGTCATGCCACATCAGCAAATGAAGGTCTCAAAAGCTTGACTCCATCCATGTCATTATGGTTGACTCTACTTTGAGGAGGCAGCTCTTCCCCAGTCTTATTTTGAGTGCCTTCCAACCTGAACGGCTCATCTTCTGGCACGACATCAGGCAGTGTTCCTCTGCTATCCATAAGATTTTCACTGGCTAATTTTTTTTCAGAAGTTGATCGATATGTCCTTCTTCCTAATCTTAGTCTGGAATCTCTGTTGAAACCTACCCACCATAGGTGACCCTGCTATCATTTTAAATATTGGTGGCATAATTTTCACCATTGCAGCAACATGCAAGCCACCATAGTATAACAAACTGACAGACTCGAGATCCTTAGTCTAAGAATTGTCTCAGACACACATCAGCTTTTTTGAGGCCTGAAACGACCCAGACCCCTCCCGTGAGTGGAGAAGATGATTCTTCTGTCATGAGAAGAAGGAGCAGAGGAAGGAAATACAGAATTCATGACTAAGAAGAAGAAACAATACATTAAACCAATTTTATGTTTTTTTTATCCAGACTGACAATACTTTCTTTGTGAATAGCATTTTGCAGTGTACACTTTCTTTTACTTTCAGTTGCTGCCGAGTCGATTCCAACTCATGACAACCTGATGTGTGTCAGAGTAGAACTGTACTCCATAGGGTTTTCAATGGCTGATTTTTCAGAAGAAGATGGTTAGGCGTTTCTTGCAAGGTGCCTCTGGGTGGACTCCAACCTCCCACCTTGCAGTTAGCAGCTGAGCATGTTAACCATTTGTACCACCCAGGGACTCCACAGTGTACAGAGCTATATATATGTGCGTTATGAAGCAATTGCTCAGATATTTGATTGCCAGCAGATGGGATATCATCATCTTTCATTTTACAAACTAGATTCATGGAGCTGAAGTGACTTGCCTAAGGTCACATGGCTGGAATAAAATTCAAGGTCTTCTGACTTACGATTCAAAGATCTTTTTACTACTGCTTCTTTGATTCTTAAAAAAAATGTCATCTCCTTTGTAAAGCTTTCTCTTATTTCTTCTTGTAGACTTAATTGCCACCTCTTTTTGTATTCCTACAGCCTGTTGGGCATACCTTTATATTATGAATATTGATCACTTCTCTTGTAATTATCTACTTACCTGTTCTTTTCCCACTAAACCGAAGGTAGGAACTATGTTGTCTTATAGCCAGGCATAGTTTAGATACTTCAAAAGTTCTAAAGAAGGGTCAAAATCAATCCACAGGATTATTTTAGTTTACCCATTAGATCAACTAATGTGTAACATACATAGCCCATCCCTTTGCTTATCGTTCTGATTTTGGTTTCTTCTCCAACCCTGGTAGTATTCTCCCAGGGCTGTAGGCTTGGTTGTGGTGGATGTGGAACATAAAAATAAAACCACAGCAGAACATTTTCTGTTTCATATAGTGTAGTTTTAGCAAAGGACCTTTTAATTCTTGGCTGGGATGAGGTGGGTTGGGAGAGTGTGATGAAGAGGCTGATTAATTTTTTTTTCAATCTGTTTTAAAAAGTTATCAAAGGGAGAAGAGGAAAAGTGCTGTATCAAAGATAGACTACATGAAACCTTTGCTATTAAAAACATTTCAGTTTTTTGAACCAATAGTAGAGAATGATTCCAAAATAACCCTGAAGTAGAGGTAGAATCTAGTTATCCTTTTTGATTTTCCTTTTACTTTCTCAAAGTTCACCCTCCTTTCACACATAAATTTTATCTTAGGAAACATACGTAACTTATTTCTTCCTATTGTTGGGAGGATGATGAATAATTTGGTTTGGGAGTATGCAGAAAAATTGAGGAAGACCTTTTATTTTCTAGTGTTCTGCCTTCTTCCCCTTCCTTAGTGCTGGTACAGTTTCCTGGCGCTGATTTTGAAAATCATAATCAGAATTGTCTCTGTTTCCTTGAGAAGAAATGTGGGGAGGAACTTAACATGAAGTATACTGGGTGGGTCGGGAGGTATTGGGTTGATCTGAGAAGTGGTGAGGTGGCCTCAAATTTAAGAAGTTAAGGGGAGAAGCTTAGGACTGGCCAATGTGAAAATGCTCCAGTTTTAAATAAAAATGATCTAACATAATGAAGTTAAACATCAGACAATTAAATGTTTACACAAAAACAGCAGTCCTCGGGCCCCTGTACTGAGGCAGTCTCTTCCAGTTCTTTCAGCTGTTTTTATCTGGTATTGACTTCATATTTTTAAATGATCTTATTTTTCTTTTATTTATTAATTTAGAAATATTAGGCATATCTACTGTCTTTCGGTTATAGTAATTGAAATTTTAGTTCTCCACATCACACTCTATCTCCACCTTCCCTTTCCCCTTACCTCATCCTTTCCATAGAGTTAGTTATATCACAATTTTGGCTGGATCAGTAGTCAACTGTTTACATTATTATCACTGTGTAAATAATATCCATCGTTGAGCCAAGTAGTTATTTCGATTATTTCATGTCTTGGACAACCTTTTATTGTCGTGAAGTTGTTAATACAGTAATTGTCTCATTAAAACAATTTATTTAGTTCATTATGCATCTGTCTTCAATTTTATTCCCAAAATGCACCATTAACTATGTCAAATGCTTATTAATGTTTTTCCCCAAGTAGTCAACATCTAACAAATTAATTTTCTTTTTCCTGGAAACCTCCCCATCAGCAGTGAGTCATTCTTTTAGTCACCAGTGCCATCTGCTGCCTATCGGTGAAAATGTCGTTCTGGAGGAAGGAATTTGGCCCATGTGTTACTAGTAGAGAATATAGACTCATTAAATATTCTCTTTCTTTTGCCTCATCATACTATTCTTTTCTGTATTTTTCTAGAAGAAGGAAAGTTTCTGTGCTAATCTTCCTTTTTGTGCTAATGGCCATTCTAAACCCTCTGTCTTTTGTCTGATCTACCAGAGAAAGAAGGAAATGTGAATATTGTGGATTGAACTGTGTCCCTCAGAAAGATAGGTTGAAGTCCTAACCCCTGGTCCTGTGAATGTGACTGTCTCAGTCATTTAGTGCTGCTCCAACAGAAATACCACAAGTGGATGGTTTTAGCAAAGAGAAGTTTATTCTCTCACAGTCCAGTAGGCTACAAGTCCAAATTCAGGGTGTCAGCTCCAGGAGAACGCTTTTTCTCTCTGTTGGCTCTGGAGAAAGGTTCTTATAATGCGTCAGTCTTTCCTTGGTCTGGGAGCTTCTCTGCACAGGAACCTCAGGTCCAAAGGACATGCTCTGCTCCCAGCACTGCTTTCTTGGTGGTGTGAGGTTCCCGTGTGTCTCTGCTCACTTCTCTCTTTTATATCTCAAAAGAGATTACATTAAGACACTAATCTTGTCAACTTCATCAGTATAACCTCATCACAGTGGTAGAATTTACAACACATAAAGAGATCACATCAGATAACATGATCATACAATACTGGGAATCATGACCCAGCCAAGCTGACAGATATTTTTGGGGGACACAACTCAGTCCGTGACAGTGACCTTGTTCAGAAATAGAATTTTTCTTTTGTTATCAGTTAAACTAAATGAGGTCATACCTGGGTAGTTTGAGAACAACCTGGAGATAGAGTCACACATGAGGGGAGGCACCATGTGAAGCTATATTTACGAGCAACAAAGGACATCAGTAATTGTCAGCAGCTACAAGGGAATCAAGAATCATGGAACAGTTCCTCTCTCAGAATCCTCAGAAGGAACTGACATGGCTGATACCCTGATTTGGACATTGAGCCTCCAGAGCTGTCAATACATTTTTGTTCTTCAAAGCCATCCACTTTGTTCCTGTTATGGCAGCCCTAAAAAACTAAGACAGTGGGATACCCATTTTTTTAAATTACAGCTTTATTGAGGTGTAATTGATGTATGATAAACTGCAGATATTTAAAATTTATAATTCCATAGTTTTTGACATATGTATACCCATGAAAGCACCGCCACTATCAAGATAATGAACACGTCCGTCGCTTCTAAGCTTCTTCCTGACCCTTTGTAAACCATCCTTCCCTCCCTCCGCCCATCCCCAGGCAGCCATTGGTTTGCTTTCTGTTGCTTTAGTTGCATTTTTTATTGTGCTTTAAATGAAAGTTTACAATTCAAGTCAGTTTCTCATACAAAAATTTATACACCCATTGCTATGTGACCCTAGCTGCTCTCCCCGTAATGTGACAGCACACTCCTCCTTTCCACCCAGGATTTCCCATGTCCATTCAACCAGCTCCTGTCCCTTTTTGCCTTCTCATCTCGCCTCCGGACAGGACCTGCCCATTTAGTCTCATGTATGTACTTGAGCTAAGAAGTACTTTCTTTCATAAGTATCATTTTATGTCCCATAGTCCAGTCTAATCTTTGTCTGAAGAGTTGGCTTCAGGAATGGTTTTAGTTCTGGGCTAATGGAGAGTGCGGGGGCCATGTCTACTGAGACGCCTCCAGTCTCTGGCAGACCATTAAGTCTGGTCTTTTTACTAGAATTTGAGTTCTGCACCCCACTTTTCTCCTGCTCCGTCAGGGACTCTGTGTTGTGTTCCCTGTCAGGGCAGTCATTGGTGGTAGCCAGGCACCATCTAGTTCTTCTGGTCTCGGGCTGATGGAGTCTCAGGTTTATGTGGCCATTTCTGTCTCTTGAGCTACTTTTTCCTTATGTCTTTGGTGTTCTTCATTCTCCTTTGCTCCAGGTGGGTTGGGACCAATTGATACATCTTAGATGGCCACTCGCTAGCTTTTAAGACCCCAGATGCCACTCACCAAAGTGGGATGCAGAACATTTTCTTAATAAACTTTGTTATGCCAGTTGACCTAGATGTCCCCTGAAACCATGGTACCCAGAACCCCACCCCTGATACTCTGTCCCTCCAAGTGTTTGGTTGCATTCAGGAAACTTCTTAGCTTTTGGTTTAGTCCAGTTGTGCTGACTTCCCCCTGTAGTGTGTATTGTCCTTCCCTTCACCTAAGAATTCTTGTCTGCTATCTAGTTAGTGAATAACCCTCTCCCTCCCTCCCCACCCTCGTAAACATCAAAGAATGTTTTCTTTTGTGTTTAAACCTTTTCTTGTGGTCTTATACAATATTTGTCCTTTTATGACTGACTAAATTCACTTAGCATAATGCTTTCCAGATTCCTCCATGTTATAAGATGTTTGATGGATTCATTGTTGTTCTTTATCTTTGCGTAGTATTCCATTGTGTGAATATACCATAATTTGTTTTCCATTTGTCCGTTGATGGGTACCTAGGTTGTTGCCATCTTTTGCTGTCGTGAACAGTGCTGCAATAAATGTGGGTGTCCATATAACTATTTGTGTGATGGCTCTTATTTCTCTAGGATATATTCCAAGGAGTGGGATTGCTGGATTGTATGGCACTTCTATTTCTAGCTTTTTAAGGAAGTACCAAATTGATTTCCAAAGTGGTTGTACCATTTTACATTCCCGCCAGCAGTGTGTAAGTGTTCCAGTCTCTCCACAACCTCTCCAGCATTTATTATTTTGTGTTTTTTGGACCAGTGCTAGCCTTGTTGGAGTGAGATGGTATCTCGTTGTAGTTTTGATTTGCATTTCTCTAATGGCTAATGATTGTGAGCATTTCTTCATGTGTCTGGTAGCCGCCTGAATATCTTCTTTGGTGAAGTGCCTGTTCATATCCTTTGCCCATTTTTTAGTTGGGTTATTTGTCTTTTTGTTGTTGAGGTTTTGCAGTATCTTGTAGATTTTAGAGATTAGACGCTGATTGGATTTGTCGTAGCCAAAAGTTTTTTCCCAGTCTGTAGGTTGTCTTTTGACTCTTTTGGCGAAGTCTTTTGCTGAGCATAAGTGTTTGATTTTTAGGAACTCCCAGTTATCTAGTTTCTCCTCTGGTGTTTGTGCATTGTTACTTATGGTTTGTATTCTGTTTATGCCGTGTGTTAGGGCTCCTAGCGTTGTCCCTATTTTTTCTTCCATGATCTTTATTGTTTTAGATTTTGTATTTAGCCCTTTGATCCATTTTGAGTTAGTTTTTGTGCAAGGTGTGAGGTATGGTCTTGTTCCGTTTTTTTGCAGATGGATATCAGTTATGCCAACACCATTTGTTAAAGAAACTGTCTTTTCCCTAATCAGTGGACTTTGTGCCTTTGTCAAATATCAGCTGCTCATAGGTGTTGAATTTACATCTGGATTCTCAATTCTGTTCCATTGGTTTATGTATCTGTTGTTGTACCAGTACCAGGCTGTTCTGATTATCATGGTAGTATAATAGGTTCTAAAATCAGGTAGTGTGAGGCCTCCCACTTTGTTGTTGTTCTTCAGTGATGCTTTACTTATCCAGGACCTCTTCCCTTTCCATATGAAGTTGGTGATTTGTTTCTGTATCTCATTAAAACTGTCGTTGGAATTTGGATCGGGTTTGCGTTGTACCTGTAGATCGCTTTGGGTAGAATTGACATTTTCACAATGTTGAGTCTTCCTATCCATGCACAAGGTATGTTTTCCCACTTATGCAGGTCTCTTTTGGTTTCTTGAAGTAGTGTCTTCTGGTTTTCATTGTATAGGTCTTCTACGTCTCTGGTTAGTTTTATTCCTAAGTGTTTCATCTTTTGGGGGGCTATTGTAAATGATACTGATTTGGTGATTTCCTCTTCGAAGTTTTCTTTGTTTGTCTAGAGGAATCCAACTGATTTTCTTATGTTTATCTCGTATTCTGAAACTTTGCTGAAGTCTTCTGTTAATTCCAGTAGTTTTCTTGTGGATTCTTTGGGGTTTTCTGTGTATAAGATCATATCATCTGCAAATAGGGATACTTTTACTTCTTCCTTACCAATTTGAATACCCTTTATATCCTTTTCTAGCCTGATTGCTCTGGCTAGGACCTCCAGCACAATGTTGAATAAGAATAGTGATAAAGGGCATCCTTGTCTGGTTCCTGTTAAGGGGAATGCTTTCAGACTCTGTCCATTTAGGATGATGTTGGCTGTTGGGTTTGTATAAATGCCCTTAATTATGTTGACCAATCTCCCTTCTATTCCTGTTTTACTGAGTTTTTATCATGAATGGGTGTTGGTGTTTGTCAAATGCCTTTTCTGCATGGATTGATAAGATCATGTGGTTCTTGCCTTTTGTCTTATTTATGTGATGAGTTACATTGATTGTTTTTCTAATGTTGAACCATCTCTGCATACCTGGTAGAAATCCCACTTGATCATGGTGAATTATTTTTTTGATACGTTGTTGAATTCTATTGGCTAGAATTTTGTTGAGGATTTTTACGTCTATGTTCATGAGGGATATTTTTCTGTAATTTTGTTTTTCTGTGGTGTCTTTACCTGGTTTTGGTAACAGGGTTATTCTGGCTTCATAGAATGAGTTTGGGAGTATTCCATCCTTTTCTATGCTCTGAAATACCTTTAGTAGAAGTGGTGTTAACTCTTCTCTGAAAGTTTTGTAGAATTCTGCAGTGAAGCTGTCTGGGCCCGGGTTTTTTTGTTTTTTTTTGTTTATTGTTGTAGTTTAAGTGAAAGTTTACATTTCAAGTTAGTCTCTTATACAAAAATTTATACATACATTATTATGTGACCCTAATTGCTCTCCCTGTACTGTGACAGCACACTCCTCCTTTCCAGCCCTGATTTCCCGTGTCCATTCAACCAGCTCCTAACCCTCTCTGCCTTCTCATCTCACCTCCAGACAGAAGCTGCCCATTTGGTCTCATGTATGTACTTGAGCTAAGAAACAACTCTTCACGAGTATCATTTTATGTCCCACAGTCCAGTCCAATCTTTGTTTGAAGAGTTGGCCTCAGAAATTGCTTAGTTCTTGGCTGATAGAGAATCTGGAGGCCATACTTTCCGGGGTTCCTCCAGTCTCAGTCAGCCATTAAAGTCTGGTCTCTTTAGTAGAATTTGAGTTCTGCACCCCACCTTTCTCCTGCTCCATCAGGGACACTCTCTTGTGTTCCCTGTCAGGGCGGTCATTGGTGGTATTTGGGC
The DNA here is from genome assembly GCA_030035585.1 of Dugong dugon. Classification (NCBI taxonomy): domain Eukaryota; kingdom Metazoa; phylum Chordata; class Mammalia; order Sirenia; family Dugongidae; genus Dugong; species Dugong dugon. The sequence continues at coordinate 164,571,491 of CM057462.1, forward strand.
ACCATCTAGTTCTTCTGGTCTCAGGCTGATGAAGTCTCTGGTTTATGTGGCCCTTTCTGTCTCTTGGGCTACTACTTTCCTTGTGTCTTTGGTGTTCTTCATTCTCCTTTACTCTAGGTGGTTGGGACCAACTGATGCATCTTAGATGTGGGCCAGGGCTTTTTTTTGTTGGGAGTTTTTAAGGTACCTTTTTAATCTCTTCTTTGATATAGTTTTGTTTAGTTCTACCTCTGTTTGTGTTAGTTTAGGTAGGTAGTGAGTTTCTAGAAATTTGTCCATTTCCTCTAGGTTTTCAAATTTGTTAGAGTACAATTTTTCATGGTATTCTGTTATGATTCTTTTAATTTCAGTTGGGTCTGTTGTGATATCACCCATCTCATTTCTTATTTGGGTTGTTTACTTCCTCTCCAGTTTTTCTTCTGTCAGTTTGGCCAGTGGTTTATCAATTTTGTTGATCTCTTCAAATAACCAGGTTTTAGTCTTGTTAACGCTTAATAATTGTTTTTCTATTCTCTGTTTCATTTAATTCTGCTTTAATTCTTATTATTTCCTTTATTCTGGTGCCTGAGGGCTTCTTTGCTACTCTCCACTTGTTCATTGTAGGGTTAATGTTTTGGTTTTAGACCTTTCTTCTTTTTAGATATGTGCATTTATTGCTATAAACTGACCTCTGAGTACTGCTTTTGCTGTGTCCCAAAGGTTCTGGTAGGATGTGTTTTCATTTTCATTTGATTCTGTGAATTTCTTTCTTCCATCCTTAGTTTCTTCCTTAACCCAGTATTTTTTGAGCAAGGTGTTGTTCAGTTTCCTTGTGTTTGATTTTTTTTTTTCCCTTGCTCTTTCTGTTATTGATTTCTACTTTTTTGGCTTTGTGGTCAGAAAAGATGCTTTGTAATATTTCGATGCTTTGGAATCTGTTAAGGCTTGCTTTATGGCCTAATATGTGGCGTATTCTGGAGAATGTTCCATGTGTGTTGGAAAAAAAAGTATACTTGGCTGCTATTGGGTAGAGTGTTCTGTATATGTCTGTGACATCAGGTTGGTTAATTGTGGCATTTAGATCAACCGTGTCTTTGTTGAGCTTCTTTCTGGATGTTCTGTCCTTCACCGAAAGTGGTGTGTTGAAGTCTTCTGTTATTATTGTGGAGCTGTCTCTCTCTTTTCAGTGCTGTTAGAGTTTGTTGTATGTATTTTGGAGCCCTGTCGTTGGGTGCGTAAATATTTATTATGGTTATGTCCTCCTGGTGTATTGACCCTTTAATCAGTATATAGTGTCCTTCTTTATCCTTTGTTATGGATTTTACTTTAAAGTCTGTTTTGTCAGAGGTTAATATTGCCACTTGCCATGGATTGAGCTGTGTCCCCCAAAAATATCTGTCAGCTTGGCTGGGTCATGATTTCCAGTATTGTATGATTGTGTTATCTGATGTGATTTCCTTATGTTTTGTAAACTCTTATCACTATGATGAAATTATATGTGATCTCCTTATGTGTTGTAAATTCTATCACTGTGATGAGGTTGACAAGATTAGTGTCTTAATGCAGTCTCTTTTGAGATATAAAAGAGAGAATCGAGCAGATTCACAAGGGAACCTCATACCACCAAGAAAGCAGTGCTGGGAGCAGAGCGTGTCCTTCAGAGCTGAGGTTCCTGTGCAGAGAAGCTCCCAGACCTAAGGAAGACTGATGACATGAACTTGCCTTCAGAGCTGATGGAAGACGTGTTCCCCTGGAGCTGATGCCCTGAATTTGGACTAGTAGCCTACTGGACTGTGAGAGAATAAACTTCTCTTTGCTAAATCCATCCACTTGTGGTATTTCTGTTAGAGCAGCACTAGATGACTAAGACTAAGCTCTTTTTTTTAATTGTTGTTTGCTTGATATATTTTTTTATCCTTTGAGCTTTAGTTTGTTTGTGTCTTTAAGGTGTGTTTCTTGTGGGCAGCATATAGATGGATTGTGTTTTTTTTTAATCCATTCTGCCACTCGCTGTCTCTTTATTGACTTTAGTCCATTTACCTTCACCGTAATTATTGACAGCTATGAGTTTAGTGCTGTCATTTTGATGTCTTTTTTTTTTTGTGTTGTTGACAGTGGCTTTGTTCCACTTAATTTTCTGTGCTGAGTCATTTTTCTTCATGTATTTTTTTTTTCATCTTTTTCATTGTTGATTTTTTATTTGTTGAGTCTTTATGTTTTTATTGTTTTTTTATTTTGATGTGTAGGATTGTTAGTTTCCTTTGTGGTTACCTTAATATTTACCCCTATTTTTCTAGTTTTAAATGACTCTTTTATTTCTTTATGTTGCTTTGACTTCCTCTCCATATGAAAGATCTATGACTACATTTTTAGTCCCTCTTTTTTGTTTTAATGTTGTTATCTTTTACATATTGACGTCTCTGTTTTCCTATTTTCAGTGTTTTAACTTTGATTTATTTTTGCAACTTCCCTGTCTGGGTTGATATCTGGTTGCTCTGTCCTGTGTTCTAGTCTTGGGGTGTGATCTGATGGTATTGATTTTCTAACCGGAGGCCTCCCTTTAGTATTTCTTGTAACTGTGGTTTGGTTTTTGCAAATTCCCTAAACTTCTGTTTATCTGGAAGTGCCCAAATTTCGCCATCAAGTTTGAGAGACAGTTTTCCTGGATATATGATTCTTGGCTGGCAATGTTTGTCTTTCAAGGCTTTATGTATGTCATCCCATTGCCTGATTGCCTGCATGGTTTCTGCTGAGTAGTCCCAGCTTATTCTTATTGACTGTCTTTTGTAGATGACTTTTCATTTATACCTAGCCGCTCTTAAAATTCTGTCTTTATCTTTGGTTTTGGCATGTTTGATTATAATATGTCTTGGTGACTTTCTTTTGGGATCTACCTTATGTGGTGTTCGATGAACATCTTGGATAGATATCTTCTCATCTTTCATGATATCAGGGAAGTTTTCTGCAAGCAAATCTTCAACAATTCTCTCTGTATTTTCTGTTGCCCCCCCCCGCCCCCGCTCCATTCTAGTACTACAGTCACTTGTAGGTTATTCTTCTTGATAGAGTCCTACATAATTCTTAGGGTTTCTTCATTTTTTAAAAATCCTTTTATCTGATTTTTCATCAAATAAGTTGGTGTCAAGTGCTTTATCTTCATTCTCACTAATTCTGACTTCCATTGCCTCAATTCTGCTCCTGTGACGTTCTATTGAGTTGTCTAATTCTGAAATTTTATTGTTTATCTTCTGGATTTCTGATTGCTGTCTCTCTCTGGATTCTTGCAGCCTGTTAAATTTGTCATTATGCTCTTCTTTAATCTTCTTAAATTCTTCTGTTAGTTTTGTCAGTGTGTTCCTTGGCTTGTTATGTGTTTTGCACGATCTCCTTCCTGATCTCTCGAAGACTTCTGTATATTAATCTTTTGTATTCTACCTCTGGTAATTCCAAGAAATTTTCTTCCTCCGGAAAATTTCTTCTTTGTTTGGGGAGCTTGCTGAAGTCATGATCGTCTGCCTCTTTATGAGATTTGATACTGACTTGTTGTCTCCGAGCTGTCAGTAAGTTATTATATTTATTTATTTTATATTTGCTTACTGGGTCCTACCTTTTTGTTTTATTTTGTTTGATATGCCCAAAGAGGCTGCTCGTGTTTGTTAGTTTGATTATTGGTGCCTTTGAAGCTCTTAACTTCCTGTCACCAGGTAGTCCGATCTGTTACTAGGTATGTGAGCCCAGGAGTCTGTTTACTTTTCTTGTATGGATTTAGCTCAGGTGTCCAGGTCAGTTGGTCACCAGGTGTGTGGTACAGGCTCTCACGTATAGTCCTAGATAGGTATGGGTGATTGGTGTAGGCATAGGTATCTGGCTGCAGTAGGGGGTCACGTGCTGAGCAAGGCAGGGGGCTGATGGCTGCCCCTGAGTGTCTGGGAGGAAGGCATGTCCCTGTTCCCTAGAGCATGTAGGTGGGTGAGTTTCACAGCCGGACTATAAGCACCCAGTGCTGTTGGCTGTTAAGTACTAGGAGGCACCAGTTATTTTTTGGCCCCTGTCGTGGGTGGCTCGGCGGCGTAGGTTGAGCCATCAGTCCTCAGGCCCCTGATGTGGGTAGGTGAGGACCCTGCTTAATGGGCAGAGCAGTGTCAAATGTCACAAACATGCCACTTCACCATATAGCAGATACAGTTGAAGTTAGACTTCAGGTATATACCCTGTTGTACTGTGGTAATGAGGATCAACGCTGTTGAAATGGGCCCACACAGGTCTATGCAGGGCTGAAAGGCATTCAGAGTCTGTGGACCCCTTATGCCTGTGCCTAGTCAAAGGAGCTGTGCCTACCCTGAGTTTCTGGCTTAGGGGAGCTGGCAGATTACTTTTCCCTGTTGTTAATTTGTTCCCTCTCCAAGGCTGGGAGAATGGCTCTGGGCACATGAGGAGTCCTACTTCCGGCCCAGGGGATTCGGCAGCTGGGGGACTCAGTGCAGAGTGAGGAGGAGGGGCAGGTAAATTGGAGAGAGGTTTTTCCTGAAGTGGGTGTTCTTTGATCCACACAGTAGGTCAGATGCGAGTACTTATGTTTTGCCAGTTGAGTGCTGCATTTCACTGGTTCTGGATGCCCCAGTAGACTCTTTGCTGCTGGGTCTCTCCTGATGTAGAAAACGCCCCCCAAGCGCTACTGCTTGCCTCACTGCGCACAGCAGCTGAACTGGCCTGAAGGGTGCCCACTTTTGCCAGGTCGGGTCTGGCAACTCCTTGCTGCTTCCAAACTGTCTCTCCCTCCCTGTGCCACTCAGTCTGATTCCTCAACTTTGCCTTTGATGTTCGGGGCTCCTAGATTGTTACATATAATCGATTCACTTGTTTTTTCGAGTCTTTGTTGTAAGAGGGACCACAAGAAGCATCTGACCGCTATCTTGGCCTCAGTTGCATTTTCTATAATTTTATATAAATGGATACAAATGGTATGTACTCTTTTTTTTTTTGGTGGGCTTCTTTCACTAGAATTGTTATTTTGGGATTCATCCATGTGGTTGTGTATTTCAGTAGTTTGTTTATTGCTGAGTAGTATTCCATTGTATAGATTTACCACAATTTGTGTATCAGTTCACCTGTTGGTGGACATTTGGATTGTTTCTAGTTTTTGGTTATTAAAAATAAAGCTGCTGTGAATATGAGTGTATGTTTTTGTGTGGACCAATGTTATAATTTCTCTTGGGTCAGAACCTATGAGTGGAATGTGGGTTATATGGTAAGTGTACTCTTAATTTTTTAAGGAACTGCCAAGCTGTTTTACAATGTGTGCCATTTTACATTCCCAACAACAGTGTATAAGAGCTCCACGCTTTGCCAACACTGGGTATGGTCATTCTTTTTAATTTTAGCTATTCTAATGGGTGTATATCCCCACGTGGCACAAATGGTTAACAGCTACTAACGGAAGAAAGTCCTGGTGATCTATTTCCAAAAAATCACAGCCTTTAAAAACTCTATGGAGCACAGTTCTACTCTGAAACAAATGGGGTCACAATGAGTCAAAATTGACTAGATGGCACCTGGTTTTTTTTGTTTTGTTTTAGTGGCTGTGTGTAGTGTTTTCTCATTGTGGTTTTAATTTGCATTTTCTTAATTGTGAATTGTGCATCTTTTCATGTGCTTATTTTGGGCTACCTATTTTTAAATACTCCATTGGTAATAGGGCTGACCCTAAGTTTGGGCAGAGGAGCAGTATTATATAACAGGTGCCATCAAAGAATCTTACTTATCAGCTGGCTATGAAATTCTTCTTAACTGACTTGTAATTCCCACAACCGAGGAATAAAATTACTCTTTTGAGTTAAGAAAATCAGTGTAAGAGGCAGCTTTTTTTTTTTATCATTTTTTTTATCGTTGTACTTTAAGTGAAAGTTTACCATCCAAGTTAGTCTCTCATACAAAAATTTATATGTACATTGTTATGTGATCCTAATTGCTTTCCCTATATTGTGACAGCACACTCCTCCTTTCCACCCCTGATTTCCCATGTCCATTCAGTCAGCTCCTGACCCTCTTAGAGGCAGTTTCTTAAAAAGGTATTTTGAGCTAAAATACATAGGTTATCTGTAAGTGAAGGGACATCTCTAGATATTTTTTCCTTATTTCCTTCCATTTAGAACAGATCGTTTTAATAGATTAGCTAAAGGTCTTTTCAGAAAGCACAGAGAATTTGCTTTGAGGGAATGACAGGGTGGCTGTGGCCCTTGGAGGGAATGGAGAGAGGGACTAGGAGATGAAAAATTGTAGAAAAAATATTGAAATGGCATCAGACAGGGCACCCTGTCTGGTAAGCACTGGCCAGTGTGTATCTATATTTGGGGAAGTATTGTGGAGTGCGTGGGGCTGAGAGGAGAGGGGGAAGATAAAGGTGAATACATCATTAGATCAGGGAAGGCCAGCCCCAGATTATGGGAGTACATGGGGGGGAGAGCAAGAAGGCTGAGACCAGAAAGAGGGGGGAGATACTGAAAATAAAAGTTACCTCCTTCATAGTTTTGTTCTAAATTTGTTCATAGATTTATTCTAAAGCACTATTACTTTAGAACAACCATACTTGAACAGCTGCTTTTCTCAGTCTTCTCTTTGACAAACGGGATTCTTTCAACTTGGGCTTTTCTCCCTCTCCCCAACTCTCTCCTTTCAGCTTCTTATGGAAAAAGAAGAAAGTAGCTTTTATGGCGGCATCTGCTGACAGAATGCTTTTTTCCTTCCCAGCTTCACAACCGAAATCTTCAATGACTCTGTTTCTTTGTCTTGACAGTATAGCATAGTGGTTGATAGTTCAGGCTCTGGATCCAGACGGCCTGGGTTTGGATTCTGGCATTGCCATTTATTAGCAGTGTGACTTTAGCAAGTTGCTTAATCTTTTTGTACTTTAGTTTCCTCCTATTAAAATAAATAAAAATACATTTTTTTCCCTTTCCCATCAAAGGAAAGTGATATACAGGAGCAAGATGATTCAAGATGGGGAGTGGTTAAGGAGGAAAAGGAGTAAGGAAAGTTGTGAGGATTAAATTAATTAATATTTTTAAAGTGTTTAGAACATTGCCAGCCAGATGTTAAGTGCTCCGTAAACGTTAGCTATTAATCAAATTTTAACTCCTTGGCACCACTTTCAAGGCACTCCATAATCTGGCCTTTGCTCATTTAACTATCTTTTCTATTACTCCCTGTCCACTTCACTGGAGTCTTGCTGATTTCATCACTGAATCACTAGTCTGTGCATAACGTTAGATGCTTTCCATTGCCTGGAAGGTCCTTAACAATTTGAATCCTACTCAGCCTTCAAAGCTTACTTCAAATCCCATCTCCTCTATTACATTTTATTACTTCTTAGTACTTTAGTTCTTATCAACCATATTCCCATCTAAATTCACAATACCGTGAATCAGCTTTGTCCCTTCAAAAACCTGTAAACTCCCCAAGGGCAGGGACGATATCTGATACTTCTGGGCCCTCTTCCAGTGGACTGATTATATCACTTTTACCATTTTAAGTGTCTGTAAAAAGATCAAACATAGGTAGCAGGGGAGGGTGTGGAGAATTCATAGCTTTAATGACAGATTACTTCTGTCCTATCTGTGCCATCCTCCAAAGGCAGAGACTCCTCCACCTAAGATCCAGACAGCCCCCACTTTTTCTAAACTAAGAATGCAGAGGACACGTTACCCATGTATATTCGTCAGACTCCTTTCCCTAATCATTTCCTCCCTGTTCACCTCACAAGAAAAAATAATGTTAGATCTTTAGTTTCTTGTAAGTAGTTAGCATATCTTCCTCTTTCAGTTCTTCCCTCTCAGAAGTCTCATCCCTTAAGTTTTCTGCTGTTCATCAGGACCAGGGGCAGGTTACCCAAGATGTGGTGAAATCCATGTGTAATTGTTCACTACAGATTAGCAAGTAAACCCGTGTTTACATTGCTTACTGGGTCATCCGTCCCTGTCAGGTATTGTAAATTTGAAAAGAGGCTTTGATTCTCTGGGAAGGTGCTGTGGGACTGGGAGAGAGACAAGATGCCAGCCACACCAAGAAGGAGAATCTTTGATGTGGTGGAAAAATGTGAAATTATTCACTACAGATGATTTGGTAAACAAGGTAAGCAGCACCGGGCTTACCTTGCCTATTGGATAATCTGCCCCTGATTAGGACCTGTTAACCTCTAAGCCTGTATGGGTGATCTCAGGAGTATACGGACTGGAACACTCTGCTCACTATGAAGGGGACTGAGAAATTTGGTGAAGAGCCCCTGGAGGTGTGGATGCAGAATCTTTGCCCAGAATCCTTATCCTGTGATCACTTCAACCCTGGTCTGCAGCCTCATCTGACTCCGGATAGATGTCATTATTTCAGGTATCTCCAAGTTCCCTGTTACCTTCAGCATTTCTTTACGTTCTTCCCTGACAGTCCCTATCCCCAAATCATTTCCAGACTAATCATGGGATTGCTGGCCTAGTTATTGAATGCAAAGCCACAGAACAAAGAGCCTAGAAAGAAGTGGGGCTAGGAAGGTTGCTGAGGAGAGAGGAACCCCAGCATCTGAGGGGAAGAGATGCAGCTTCTGTAAGTCTGGCAGAAAGGCTCGGGCATCCTCCAGAGCTGTCTGAGCTGCCGCAGTAAAGTTGGGGTCACCAGAGATTAAAACATCGAAGACACAGGAATGGAAGTAAGCATCTTCAACTGGCAGCCCTTCCTTGCACAGCTGTCTGGCTGTATCAATGGCTATAGCTCCCCGACGATTGCGCTCTGATCGAGACAGTTGCTGACTTGGGGGGCACCCTCCCACACAGAGCTGCAGATCCTGTTCTGCTGAGAAGGCCCTGGCCACCTCCTCAGCTACCTTGATGGAGAAGGAGAGCTGCCCAGCTGTCTGCCGAATGATTATGGTTGTGCCAATATAGGCAGCTTGGATTTGCACGTGGCTCCCAGGGTCAGTAGTTTGAATTGATAAACTTGAGCCCCCAGGTCTGTCACCTCCATTGATAGAACCATCTTCGAAGGCTGCAGGAAGATTGTCCACTTCAGCCTGGTAGACCTTCTGATCAATGCATTCCTGCATGTTCTTAAATATGATGGTGAGCTGTGAGGGCAAAAGGAATAATAGTTCATTTTGGGCACAGCGCACTCCTCCCCAACCCAATGAGGCCTCATAGTCAGGGATCTGATCCAAGCTTACGTGCAAGGCTTATCATGGCCCTCATTCCTTGATACCTTCTCCTATATATGTTCCAATAGTGCCTCATCCCAACTTAACCCGTCCCTCTCCTTTTTGGTGCCAGTCTCATCAAGTTACACAGGAGAAGGATTTCCCCTCTGAAACTCTTCAACCCGGGGCTGCTCAGCTCTCCTCTTCCTTTTTCTTTAGTGTTTTGTGGGTTTGAGTGAAATTTCCATCAAAGGAAAGTGATTTACAGGAGCAAGTTGATTCAAGATGGGGAAGTGGTTAAGAAGGAAAAGGTAAAAGGGAGCCTCGCGGTGGAATAGTGGGGATGGAGAGGGCGTGGTACCGTGAGGTGACCATGAAAGACTTGCTTGAGTTGGGTCGGGAGGAGCTACTGAGTTCCTGACCTTCCGGGTGGTGGTGGCGTTGGACCCCGAAGCCACGGGGGAGCTGGTGGCCTGGACAAAGAGGAAGTCGTTATCCAGCAGGGGCCAAGCTCCTTGTACACGGCACGTGTGAAAATGGTGGTGGAAGCTGCGTACGTGAGGGTCCCCGAAGGAGGCGCAATGCAAGAAGCCCGGGGAACGGCCATGAAGCCGGGAAAACCGGCCTTCATAATCACAGGGGTCTGGGGTTGGGGGGCCCGAGGAGTGGGCGGGGCCAACGCCGGGAAGGGCGGGGTCCCGGGGCGGGGGTGGGGGCGGGGCCGTGGGGCCCTGGCGGGAGCAATTGTGCTGAATCATCAGGTCTTCTATGCCGTGCACCGCCGAGTGGAACGCGAGGTCCCCTCGGCAGGTGCGGGCCGTGCGCCGAGTGCAGAGCGCGTAGGAGCGGAGGGCACGACAAAGGCCACTGGAATCTACCCCTCCACCCCGGCCTCCTCCTCCTCGAAGCACTCCTGGTGAAACGCCGCTTCTAAGGATCAGGGTGGAGAATACATACTCAGCATTGCAGCGGAGGATCTTGCATTGCGAATGAGCTGAGGGCGGAAGGGAGAGGATTGTGAGACAGTTCCCAGACCTTCGCTTCATCCGAGTATCCCCTTAACTCTCCCACATGTCATTAGGGGATTCCAGCCATTCCTAAAACCCAACTGAGGGCCTTCTCCAGCCCACAGCCCACGGCCCACGGCCCACAGCCCACGGCCCACAGCTACCTAGTCCTGTTCTCACTCAGTCTTAGCAAAACTGTGTAGGCCCGCTAGATCTTTGTAGACCAACGACTTCCCTAGTGCCCTTCCCCAATTTGAACGGGGATTAAAATATACCACTTTGAGAATTGGGCGACCCCTCAGCACTCATGTCTTCTTACTCATGCTCACATACCACCCCTACATACAGGCCTACCGTCTAGATTTCCCCAAAACCTTCCCTGGCCCGCCCTTACCATGTCCACAGAGGAGCAGCAGGAGAATGAGAGTGCTTAGAGTTGGGGGACTGCCATAGGGGGACCGGGGACTAGGGGGCTGGCCTGGATCCCCCATACCTATCCATCCAGGTCCCCCCAGGCTCCGGTTGTTTCCAGCTGATGACCCTCCTACCTAGTGAATTTTGACCGGACGTCCTGTAAGGGACTGAAAAAAGAAATTTGGGCATAGGGGAGAAAGAATAGTTGAAGATTGTTCAGGGTTACGTGAGGATGAGAGGACTGGAGTTTGGAGAGAATGGGGCTCTCCAAACGGTAAGTGTGGCTGCTAAGCCTCCAAGCCCTGTTGTGGCCACTTTCAGGTCCCTTGTGCAATACCCCTGGCTGGGGGTGGAGGGAAAATTGAATGGACTCCAGGGGGCAGAGTCCACTGTATTGACCCATTCTGAGCTGCCAAACAACAAGAACGTCAAAAATTGAAGAATCATAGGAATAGATCAGATCCTGGTCACCCCAGTGGATGCTCCAGTAGAATTTGTTGTTGTTATTGTGTGCTGTCGAGTTGATTCCGACTCATAGTGAGACCCTATAGGACAGAGTAGAACTACCTACCCATAGGGTTTCCAAGGCTGTAATCTTTACAGAAGCAATTTGTCATGTTTTTCTACTGTGGAACTACTGGTGGGGACCACTGACCTTTCGGTTAGCAGCCAAGGGTGTAACCACTGCTCCACCAGGGCTCCTTCCAATAGAATTAGGATCTGAAAATACTTCACAAATGTACTTATTCGCCCCTCCCTATCAGGAGGGGATACCCTCCAGGAGCTGTTCTCTTGTTACTTTGTGTGAGAATTTCCAGTGAGAAGGGGTAAGGGTAAAATACCTGTCTCCTCTCTAGAACATCAGTATTCAGATGAAAAGAGAACCAACCTTTCTCATTTGCTCTAAGAGCCCTAGTGGTGCAGTGGTTAAGTGTTCGGTTGCTAACCAAAAGGTCGGCAGTTCGAATCCACTAGCTGCTCCTTGGAAACCCTATGGGGCAGTTCTACTCTGTCCTGTAGGGTCGCTATGACTATGAGTCGGACTAGACTCAATGGCAATTTTTTGTTTTTTAGAGAGCCACAATTATTATCCCTCCCTTTCATGGAATAATGGGATACAAACCAAGCATGCAAGTTATATTTGTTGTTTTCTGAGTCAACACTTTTTGCTGACTGAAAACTGACTGAAAAACCACTTTCCCATTGTTCTTCCCTTTACAAATTCAGAAGTCCTCAATCCCTCTTTTGATGAGTATGGGCTTTGGGCAAGGGCCAACTCCCTCCTGCAGAACTCTCCTCTCTTGGGCTACAGATACAATGTGGGAGAAGAGTCATGCAGGAGGGAGAATAGGATGGAGGGACTAGAGTTGTTGGGAGAAATCACAAGAGGTAGCCACGCTCTTGGAAACACAATATGAAGGGCACCAATAAAAAGTAGGGACAGGGTGGAAGGGTGTCAGTGACTAATCATAAGAGGCTAAATTTGGCCCTGGTGAGAAAACCACAGAATGGAGGGTGTGGGGAACTCCTCCCAAAACTTCTTCAGAAGTCTAGAGACAGAAAGTAAGGAATGAGTGAAGACTGCCAGAGGAGAGAAGGAGGATTAAGCTTCAAATGGCCAGAGGCCAGAAAGAATGGAGACACAAGGGGAAATGGAGATTGGAGCACCTTAGTATGTGAGAGCCTAGCTTTTGGACCAGAGACCCTCAAATAGGCATCTGTGATTTTATGAAAGTCTAACTTCAATCCAAAAGCTTATTAAAGGAATTGCAATTTCATTTTGACTTACTGTTTCCAGAGGTCAAACATTACTCTGCTATCCAATTCTCCAGCCATGATTGCCTACTCTGTTGGTCAGCTCCAGCCAGGGGGTCCCCCGTCTGTTTCTCCATGTCTCCCACAGGTCCCCAGCCCAGCTGCAATCTCACTGAGGTCAGGGAGACAGAGAAAGTTTGGTGTTGGGGGAAGGGGGAGTATATGGCTGGCCGGAGTACTGGACAGCTGGGCGGGGGAGGGAGGTGGCTACTGAGTTGACAGTTTTAAAAATAGCTAAGTCCAAAATTCCAGGAACGTTGGTGGGGGTAGGGTGTGTGTGTGGGGGGAGTGGGGAGGGTAGGATTAGAAAGAACATGGAATATAGGTGCCAAGGCAGAGATGGGGGAAGGTAGAGGGGAGGAGGAGAAGTATGACAGGCAAGTCAAATGTCCAATTCCAGCTTGTATGACTATAGTCACTGCCTACTCCAGGCAGCCCTCCAGCATTCTCAATAATGAGCTTCTGGCCTTGAAAAATTGTAATGGGAAAATGGATGCATTTCCTTCATCACTCTCATCCCTGCAATGTTGAATATTGCCTTCAATTTCTACAGATAATACTTGGAAGGTATCTCACTTTAAATAAAATCTATAGCAGATGGAGCCACAGCCCCTCCCCCATCTTTGCTGAGTATTTCAGTAGGACTAAAAAAGCCAGCTGTCCAGAGAAGAAATCTGAGCTCCGAGTTGTTTAGGATGAGGGTTTGTTCAGTCCATCCAGCTCAGATCCCTGCAGCTGTCTATCACACCCACCTCCTCCATTTCCATTCTCTTAGCTTGGGCAGCAATCCCCCCTCACTCTACTACACCAATACACAAAGAATATAACCTCCACAGTTTCTAGGGGAAGAAGGCTAGGAAAAGTATAAAGAGGTGAAGAAAGAATGGGTATAGAATTTTTTTGAAGGCTACTAACCCACAGGGGAGGGAAAGAGAGGGAGTGGAAAGCAATCTAGAGCCTCCACAATCAGAAGCAATATAATCTATTATTCTAGAGAAAGAAAACATTTAAAAAAATTCACTCATCCATTAAAAATTAAGAATAATGAACACAAAACTTGTCAATAAATATGACAAATAATGAAAAGGTACTTTGATTCTGTATCGTGGCCAGTTAAGGGAGAAAGATAATGAACTAAGTTACTGAGAAAAAGGAGAGAGAGAGGCAGAATGTCATTAACACAGAATGACTGACATGGAGAAATAAGCTGAGAGAAAAAGAGATTCAGAAAGATACTTCTGTGAAGTAACAATCTTTTGACCTTTTAAAAGTATTACAACCAAAGAGTTTAGCCATGTTAGTTTTTGAAGCCCTGTGATCATCATCCCTTAGTACTTGCCAAGTGAAATTAACACACAGGTCGATTCCAAATAGTGTCACTAAGGCACCTGTACCAATTGGCTCTACATTTAATTCAGAATCTAGAGGCCTGAACAACACTCTTTATATGTAAAAGCAGCTAACAAATTTACTTTTTTTCTCTATCATATCATGAGGAGTTCAAGTGACTTTAAAACACAATAATTTGATAGTGACATCCCAAGTGGGTTAAACTCTGATGATAAATGTAAAAATATCTTGAAGTAGTCATATTGTTGGTGGTAGTGTTGGTATTGTTATTCTAAAACTATTGTGGGTATCTTGTGGGATAAAACAATAATGTTATTGTCTTTGAGAACCAGAATTTTTGGTATGAAATAAAGATATACAGATTTATGATTAATGAATTTAAATAAAAAGCCTGTAATTTTGAATTTAAATTGGAAATCTAACTATGAATCATGGTGTATTTTATCCTAAAATTTTTTCCCTAGCTTTGTCCTGAAAAAGGCCTAGAAATAATTACCCAATAGCAGTGATCTTAGTGTCCAAATTGTGCTATCTAATACCATTTTCCACTAAAAGAAACCAGGACTCTTTGGAGTCATGGCTGATTCTAGGTTTGGGGCAGTAGTTATCCAGGATAAGCAAGGACATTTTCAAAGACTATTATGATTGTATCAAAAGCACTCAGAAGCCAACTAGAATAGTTCGCACTGGCCAAGGTGGGGCAATTTGAGCATCAAAATGAATAATATTTGCAATGGATTGAAATGTATCGAATATGTTTAAATCTCTTGAGTTCACAATGGTACTTTAAAAATAAAAACTCATTGATTATCATTGTAGAATGCTAGGGATCAACTCATTATTTTTTATATTGTGCTTTAGGTGAAAGTTTACAGCTCAAGTTAGTTTATCATACAAACATTTATACACACATTGTTACGTGATCCTAGTTGCTATCCCTGTAATGTGACAGCTCACTCCTCCTTTCCACCCTGGATTTCCCGTGTCCATTCAACCAGCTCCTATCCCTTTCTGCCTTCTCATTTCGCCTCTGGACAGGAGCTGCCCGTTTAGTCTTGTGTATCTACTTGAAGTAAGAAGCTCACTCTTCATGAGTATCATTTTATGTCTTATAGTCCAGTCTATTCTTTGTCTGAAGAGTTGGCTTCGGAAATGGTCTTAGTTCTGGGTTAACAGAGAGTCTGGGGCCATGTCTTGTGGTGTTCCTCCAGTCTCAGTCAGACTATTAAGTCTGGTCTTTTTACTAGAATTTGAGTTCTGTACCCCACTTTTCTCCTGTGCTGTCAGGGGTTTTCTGTTGTATTCCCTGTCAGGGTGGTCATTGGTGGTAGCCAGGCACCATCTATTTCTTCTGTTCTCAAACTGATGGAGTCTCTGGTTTATGTGGCCCCTTTTGTCTCTCGAGCTGATATTTTCCTTGTTCTACATTCTTCTTTGCTCCAGGTGGGTTGGGACCAATTGACGCATCTTAGATGGCTGCTTGCTAGCTTTTAAGACCCTAGATGCCACTCACCAAAGTGGGATGCAGAACATTTTCTTAATAAACTTTATTATGCCAGTTGACCTAGATGCACCCTTGAAACCATGGTCCCCACACCACTGCCCTTGCTACACTGTCCGTTGGAGTGTTTGGTTGCATTCAGGAAATTTCCTAGCTTTTGGTTTAGTCCAGTGTTGCTGACTTCCCTTGTATTGTGTGTTGTCCTTCCCTTCACCTAAGATAATTCTTATCTAGTATCTCGTTAGTGAATTCTCCATTCCCTCCCTCCCCACCCTTGTAACCATCAAAGAATGTTTACTTCTGTGTTTAAACCTTTTCTTGAGTCCTTATAATAATGGTCTTATACAATATTTGTTCTTTTGTGATTGACTAAATTCACTCAGCATAATGCCTTCCAGATTCATCCATGTTATGAGATGTTTCGTGGATTCATCATTGTTCTTTATCGTTGCATAGTATTCCATTGCGTGAACCATAATTTGTTTACCTATTCATCTGTTGATGGGCACCTAGGTTGTTTCCATCTTTTTGCTGTTGTGAACAGTGCTACAGTGAACATGGGTGTGCATATATCTATTCGTGCGACGGCTCTTATTTCTCCAGGATATAGTCCAAGGAGTGGGATTGCTGGATTGCATGGTGCTTCTATTTCTAGCTTTTTAAGGAAGCACCAAGTCGATTTCCAAAGTGGTTGTACCATTTTACATTCCCGCCAGTAGTGTGTAAGTGTTCCAGTCTATCCACAATCTCTCCAACATTTATTATTTTGTATTTTTTGGATTAATGCTAGCCTTGTTGGGGTGAGATGGTATCTCATTGTAGTTTTGATTTGCATTTCTCTAATGGTTAATGATAGTGAGCATTTCCTCATGTATCTGTTAGCCACCTGAATATCTTCTTTGGTGAAGTGCCTGTTCATATCTTTTGCCTTTTTAAATTGGATTATTTGTCTTTTTGTTGTTGAGGTTTTGCAGCATCTTGTAGATTCTAGAGATTTAGATGCTGATCGGATTTATCGTAGCTCCAAATTTTTCCCAGTCTGTAGGTTGTCTTTTGACTCTTTTGGTGAAGTCTTTTGATGAGCATAAATATTTGATTCTTAGGAGCTCTGAGTTATCTAGTTTCTCTTCTGGTATTTGTGCCTTGTTACTTATGGTTCGTATTGTGTTTATGCCATGTATTAGGGGTCCTAGCGTTGTCCCTATTTTTTCTTCCATGATCTTTATCGTTTTAGATTTTGTATTTAGGTCTTTGATCCATTTTGAGTTAGTTTTTGTGCAAGGTGTGAGGTATGGGCCTTGTTTCATTTTTTTGCAGATGGATATCCAGTTATGCCAGCACCATTTGTTAAAGAAACTGTCTTTTCCCTAATTAACGGACTTTGTGCCTTTGTCAAATATCAGCTACTCATAGGTGGTTGAATTTACCTCTGGATTCTCAATTCTGTTCCATTGGTTTATGTATCTGTTGTTGTACCAGTACCAGGCTGTTTTGATTATCATGGTGGTATAATAGTTCTAAAATCAGGTAGTGTGAGGCCTCCCACTTTTGTTGTTCTTCAGTAATGCTGTACTTATCCAGGGCCTCTTCCCTTTCCATATGAAGTTGGTGATTTGTTTCTCCATCTCTTTAAAAAATGCTGTTGAAATTTGGATCAGGATTGCATTATATCTGTAGATTGCTTTGGGTAGAATTGACATTTTCACAATGTTGAGTCTTCCTATCCATGAGCAAGGTATGTTTTTCCACATATGTAGGTCTCCTTTGGTTTCTTGCAGTAGTGTTTTGTAGTTTTCTTTGTATAGATGTTTTACCTCTCTGGTTAGATATAGTCCTAAATACTTTATCTTCTTGGGGGCTATTGTAAATCGTATTGATTTGGTGATTTCCTCTTTGAAGTTCTCTTTGTTGGTCTAGAGGAATCCAACTGATTTTTGTATGTTTATCTTGTATCCTGATACAGTAGTTTTCTTGTGGATTCTTTGGGGTTTTCTGTGTATAAGATCATATCATCTGCAAATAGTGATACTTTTACTTCTTCTTTACCAATTTGGGTATACTTTATATCCTTTTCTAGCCTAATTGCTCTGGCTAGGACCTCCAGTACAATGCTGAATAATAGTAGCGATAAAGGGCATCCTTGTCTGGTTCCCATTCTCAGGGGGAATGCTTTCAGACTCTCTCCATTTAGAATGATGTTGGCTGTTGGTTTTGTATAAATGACCTTAATTATGTTGACGCATTTCCCTTCTATTCCTATTTTGCTGAGAGTTTTTATCATGAACGGGTGTTGGAGTTTGTCGAGTGCCTTTTCTGCATCGATTGATAGGATCATGTGGTTCTTGTCTTTTGTTTTATTTATGTGGTGGATTACATTGATTGTTTTTCTAATGTTGAACCATCCCTGCATACCTGATATGAATCTTACTTGGTTATGGTGAATTATTTTTTGATGTGTTGCTGAATTCTATTGGCTAGAATTTTGTTGAGGATTTTTATGTCTATGTTCATGAGGGATTTTGGTCTGTAATTTTCTTTTTTTGTGGTGTCTTTACCTGGTTTTGGTATCAGGGTTATGCTGGCTTCATAGAATGAGTTTGGGAGTATTCCATTCTTTTCTATGCTCTGAAATACCTTTAGTAGTAGTGGTGTTAACTTTTCTCTGAAAGTTTGGTAGAATTCTCTGGTGAAGCTGTCTGGGCCAGGAGGTTTTTGTTGGAAGTCTTTTAATTACCTTTTCAATGTCTTCTTTTGTTATGGGTTTATTTAGTTGTTCTATCTCTGTTTGTGTTAGTTTAAGTAGGTAGTGAGTTTCTAGAAATTTGTCCATTTCCTCTAGGTTTTCAAATTTGTTAGAGTACAATTTTTCGTAGTATTCTGTTATGATTCTTTTAATTTCAGTTGTGTCTGTTGTACAACTCATTATTTTGAAACTGCTGATAATGTGAAAGATTCAAACCTTTGTCCTGCTTTCATGTAGGAATTGGATCTTAAGATGAAGGGATAATTTTTTCTTTATACTTGATAAATTTCCCATATTGTATAAGAAAAGTTTTCTCTTTTGACAGCTTGACGTGTTTTTTTTTTTTAAGAGTCAATGAGAATTACATAACTCATTATCTTTCTCTTTTGATTTTAACTGCTTAGAAATGTAGAGGAAAAATAATCCTCAATTATAGTATTTATGTCAGCCTGGGTTTTTGCTATATGTTTTATCTTTTCTACAGCTTTTGAATTTTCTATTTCTATGCTAGTTGTCATTTTTTATATTTGTTTTTGGTTACATGTGAATTTGTCTTTTGCTTCAAATCCTTTTTGAAAAAAATGAAAATTAAAGTAAATAAAAACATTTTTTGGAAGGGTGAGTTTAAATTTAAATGAAATAAAAGAGAGCTTCCATTTTTCATAGCTTGGACTTTACCACTTTATTCATTTGGAGCTATTACATAAAGACATAAAAACTTTACCTTGTGTCACCTTTACCCACACATATGATGTTTTCATCAATCCCTGAAAAGATTAAGAGAGCAGTGTTTGCATTTTCCTGTTTTACGATGAGAGGTTCAAAAACAAAATGTTCCTAATGTCAAAGGCTGCCTATGCAGTAAAGGATGGGTTTCCTTTTGTTGAACAGATCAAGATGTTGGCAGTGTGAGATTGCTTGGGATTGAGAGTTTATAAATCAGTGGTTCTTAATTTTTGCAGATTACAGACTCCTTTTGAAAATCTGATGAGAGACATGATCTCTGTCCTCTGAAAAATGTTCAAGTATGTGCACTTGACATCTTAACTACAATTTCTTTGGGTCATATAAAGTCTCTAAAGAGGGCTAGAGTAGACACAGACGTGACTTCTCTTTACCATGGATGGTGGTTAAGAGTAAGGTAGACACTTGTTAAATCATCCTTGAGTAAATCAGTCAAAACCTAGCTCAAAGCAGTGATAGTATGGTAAGCAAATGGATTCTACTCCTCTGGCTCCAAGAATATTTCACATTGCCTTAGAAACAATTCCGTTCTGGCTTTCAGGCAGCTCTGAAAAACAGTCAAGTTGCTGGAGGCTACCTGTTAAACAGTATATGTAAATTTATTTTTGTTTATTTGGTTTATATTAATTTCTTTATTGAAAGAAGATTGAGGTTTTATAGAGGGGAAAACTCTATTACTATTTGAGTAGAACACAATTCTTTCAAGCCATCATAAAGTTGCAGGTGGTTTTCCTTTGTGAAGTGTTTGACATGCTGGACATTTACCTTTGTGTGAAAAATTAGGCACAATACTACTAAAGAGGCATTATTATTCTTTTTACAGTGGCTTTGGTTATGTTTGTGGATCAGCTACCAGTGGCTCCTGGCCCTGCAGAGGAGTATGTAATGTATGACAGGTATGGCATGTGCCCTGGGAGCCACTTGAATGGGGGGAGGGGCCCACTGTGCACTCTCTATTAACCCAGTACGGACCAACATCTTTCCTCAAGCATAGTAGACACAGAGGCAAAGCGAGATGGGGCACAGAGGGACACTTGACCCTGGGTGCAAGTCCAAGGGCACACCAGACGAGGCATGGAACAAGATTCTGAGGCACCACAAATATGAAAGGCATCTGACTGAGGTAGCCAGATAAGAAGAGGGAGAACAAGAGAGGGGAAGGCTTTTCTGCTGACATGTTGCCACTATCAAGGCCTATTCATCTTGAAATTGAGGGAAGGAGGGTGCAACTTAGAGACTGCCTCTGGGTCCTCGAATTGAGGGTGGGGGCACAATTTAGAGATTGCCTCTGGGTGTTTGTTACCCTCTCCTCAGGCCAGGTGCAATTTCAGTGCTTGGCATAGGCGCTGTTTTCTCTGGCCTGGTGTGTGTGGGAGCTACAGATTTTATAACATGAAAAAAGGATTATTCATTATCGATGAGACTTTATAAAGGTGATTGTGAGTAATTGTTAAGAGTAGAGGGGAAACAGTGAAAAGTAATGAGAGAGAAAGTTTAGGATTACTTCCTAGAGTTCCATTGTTGCAGAACATATTGAGGTTTATCATGGGTACCTTGAGTGTAAAGTAACCCAAATCTTCTCCATTGCTTTGTGTCTTTCAGTGGGGCCCTGTTCATATTCTGGAAGAGATAATTGTTCACATTCTTGTCCTTCTTTTCATTCCTGCCAAGTGTCAGTTGCATCCTGTTGTTGTTAGGTGCCATTAAGTTGGCTCCAACTCATAGCAACCCCATGTATGTTGTTTGTTGTTGTTGTTAGGTGCCGTTGAGCCAGTTCTGACTTGTAGTGACCCTGTGTATCACAGAATGAAACACTGCCCGGTCCTGTGCCATGCTCACAATTGTTGTTATGCTTGAGCCACCGTGTCATTCCATCTCTCTAAGGGTCTTCCTCTTTCTCCCTGACCCTGTACTTTACCAAGCATGATGTCCTTCTCCAGGGACTGATTCCTCTTGACAACATGTCCAAAGTATGTAAGACATAGTCTCGCCATCCTTGCTTCTAAGGAGCAGTCTGGTTATACTTCTTCCAAGACAGATTTTTTCATTCTTTTGGCAGTCCATGGTACACTCAATATTCTTCACCAACACCACAATTCAAAGGTGTCCATTCTTCTTTGGTCTTCCTTATTCATTGTCCAGCTTTCGCATGTGTATGAGATGATTGAAAATACCATGGCTTGGGTCAGGCACACCTTAGTCCTCAAGGTGACATCTTTGCTTTTCAATACTTTAAAGAGGTCTTTTGCAGCAGATTTGCCCAGTGCAATGCATCATTTGATTTCTTGACTGCTGCTTCCATGGGTGTTGATTGTGGATCCAAGTAAAATGAAATCCTTGACAGCTTCAGTCTTTTCTCCGTTTATCTTGATGTTGCTTATTGGTCCAGTTGTGAGGATTTTTGTTTTCTTTATGTTAAGGTGTAATCCACATAATAAAATGTTGCCCAGAGATACAATGCATCCTCACAATAGTGTTGTATCCCTGTTGTTGTGTGCCATTGAGTCAGTTCTGACTCATAGTGATCCTATAGGACAGAGTAGAACTGTCCCATAGGATTTCCTATGCTGTAATCTTTAGGGAAGCAGATCACCAGGTCTTTTCTCCCACAGAACAGCTGGTGGGTTGGAACTCATGACCTTTTGCTTAGCAGTCGAGCTCTTAACCATTGCACCATCAGGGGTCCTTATTGCATCCCTGGTCATTGTAAATTTTAAAAGTGTGCCTAAATATTTCTCCAAAGGCCCCTCGGAAGGTGGTACCATCTGGTTGAGGAATACTAGAGTCATGCGCTACATAATGTCCGTTCAGGTAATGTCTGACAGCATACACATCCATGGCCTTTTTTTTCTCTTAAATTTTCATCCTTTATTAGAACTCTTTAAATTCATGTTTGCAAACATTTAACACAGGAAAAGGAAAAAAAAAAAACAAAAAAACAAAAAACCTACCCCATCATTCTTAAGCTGGGAGGTATAAACAGGACCTATAAAAACAGGGTTCAGGTTAGGGCTTCCACTTTAACCTCTGCATGACTCCCACCCCAGGGCACAAACTACCTTCAAAGCTTGGTAATCCAGACCTGTGCAGCATCTGGAGCCTGCTGGGTGCCAGCCTCCCTGGCTGCCTCTGGAGCCTACTGGGTGCTGGCCTCCAGGGTAGGGCCCTTCTCTGAATCTTGCACCTGGCATGGGTGGTGATAGGCAGCCAAGTTCATGATCATCTTGGCTATGTCTTTCTGGTAATAAACCAAAAAAACAAAATGCATTGCCAAAGAGTCAATTCCAACTCATAGTGACCCTATAGGTCAGAGTAGAACTGCCCCATGGGGTTTCCAAGGAGTGGCTGGTGGATTTGAACTGCCAGCCTTTTGGTTAGCAGCCGTAACGCTTAACTACTGTGCCACCAGGGCTCCCCAAATATCAAGATCTAGGCCTCGCCTTTGGAATCCAACTGATTCATGAGGAGAATGGCCCATGACACACACTTGATGTGTGGGATGTACTCTCCACTTGGGCAGAAGATCACTTCCACCAGCCACAACTCAAGGTGAACTCTGTACAGTATATAATATGTTGCTCGCACAATGTCCAAATCACATAACATCCTATTTCACAGAATGTATCGTGGCTATTAAGTGACACATAACTATACACCCACTCTTCACTTATTGACATGATTAGGTTCTAAAGACCAGGTAGTTATGCAGAAATTGGCGTTATGCAAAAATAGAGGATGACCACATCAGATCACAAAATGGAGGATGACTACATCATTACATAACTGCCAAATTATATCATTACATAACAGCTAAACCACTGAGCATCATGGCCCAGCCAAGCTGACACATAACTGTTAGCCATCACAGCCAGTGTTACTCTTGCCTCACATCTCAGTGTTCGTTACTGCCAGACGTACATTGTTAATGTGCAAAATATTCAGATAGTAGGTTTTTTACTATTATCGTAAATGCAAAATGTCAGTTAATGAGATAGTTGATAAGTGAGAAGTAGATGCATTAGATATTTTCTTTTTTTTTAAATTTTTTTATTGTACTTTAGATGAAGGTTTACAGAACAAATAGTTTCTCATTAAACAGTCAGTACACATATTGTTTTATGACATTGGTTAACAACCCCACAACATGTCAACACTCTCCCTTCTCGACCTTGAAGACCTTTTTTTGGTGAAAATATACATAGCCAAAGTTATACCATTTTGTAAGTTTCTACATGTACGGTTTAGTGACATTGATTACATTCTTCCAGTTGTGCTGCTATTCTCACTATCCTTTTCCAAATTATTCCATCACCATTATCTTCAACTCACTATCCCCTAGGCTTCCCATCAAATCTTTTGAGTTGCTGTTGTCAATTTGATCTCATATAGATAATTTTTTTTTTTTGTACCTTAGATGAAGGTTTGCAGAACAAATAGCTTCTCATTAAGCAGTACACATATTGCCCTATGACAATGGTTAACAATCCCATGACATGTCAACACTGTCCCTTCTCAATCTTGGCTTCCCTATCACCAGCTTCCCTGTCCCCTCCTGCCTTCTAGTCCTTGTCCCTGAACTGCTGTGCCTCATTAGTCCTGTTTTGTTTTATGAGGCTGTCCAGTCCCCGGCTGAACAGTGAACTTCGGGAGGGGCTTCACCACTGAGCTGAAGGGGTGTCCAGGGGCCATACTCTCGGGGTTTCTGCAGTCTGTCAGGCCAGTAAATCTGGTCTTTTTTGTGAGTTAGAATTCTGTTCTACATCCTTTTCCAGCTGTGTCCAGGATCCTCTATTGTGATCCTGGTCAGAGAGGTCAGTGGTGGTAGCCAGGCACCATCTAGCTATACTGGACTCAGTCTGGTGGAGGCTCTGGTAGCTGTGGTCCATTAGACCACAGCTTTGGACTAATCATTCCCTTGTGTCTTGTTCTCTTCACTTTCCCTTTATCCCGAAGGGGTGAGACCAGTGGAGTATCTTAGATGGCTGCTCACAGACTTTTAAGACCCCAGATGCTACTCACCAAGGTAGAATGTAGAACCTTGTCTTTATAAACTGTGTTATGCCAATTGAGCTAGATGTTCCCTGAGACCATGGTCCCCACAGCCCTCTGCCCAGCAATTCAGTCCCTCAGGGAGTTTAGAAGTGTCTATGGAGCTTCCATGACCTTTTGTTGTACAAGTTGTGCTGGCTTCCCCAGTATTGTGTACTGTCTTACCCTTCACCAAAGTTACCACTTACCTGTTTAGTTCCCCCCCACCCACTCCTCCCATCCCTCATAACCAACAAAGAGTGTTTCTTTTTGTGTGTAAAGTTTTACATGAGTTATACAGTAGAGGTCTCATACAATATTTCTCCTTTTGTGATTGACTTATTTCAGTCAGCATAATGTCCTCCAGTTTTGTTCCTCTTACTCTGCTGTGCTAAGTTCCTTTTGTTTGTGGATTTTTTTTCCATTTCTTTTGTTTTTGTAGTTTTTTTACTGAGGCTTTTTGCTTTTCTTCTTTATTTTGATGAGTAGGTTTGTTAACTTTCTTTGTGGTTACCTTGAAAGTTACCCTTATCTTCCTAGATTTGAACCAGTCTATTATTACTTGGTATCACTTGACTTCCTTTCCATTAGAAGGTTCTATATCTACACCGTTTATTCCTTCTTTTATTGTTCTGATGCTGCTGTCATTTACAGATTAACCTCTCTGGTTCCCTTTTGTAATTCTTTTGGTTTTGCATAGTCCTTAAGAGTTCATTTCCTAGGTTGGTATCTGGCTAGTATAATCCTGTGTCTTATATTCAGCCTGTGGTCTGATAACTGTTTATTCTCAAATTGAAGGACTTCCTTTAATAAGTCTCATAAGTTTGGTTTGGTTTTTACATAGTCCCTTAATTTCTGTTTATCTGGAAATGACCTAATTTCACCATCATATTTGAACAAGAGTTTTTCAGGATATATTATTCTTGGCTGGCAATTTTTTTCTTTCAAGGTTTTATATATGTCATCCCATTGCCTTCTTGCCTGCATGGTTTCTGCCGAATAATCCGAGGTTAGTCTTATTGTTTCTCCTCTGTATGTGACTTTTTGTTTTTCTTGAGCTGCTGTCAGGATTCTTTGTTTGTCTTTGGTTTTAGTGAGTGTGATTATGATATGCCTTGGTGATTTTCTTTTGGGGTCTATCCTATATGGGGTTCGTTGAGCTTCTTGGATGGTCAGCTTTTCATCTTTCATGATATTGGGGAAGTTTTCTGTCAGCAATTCTTCAGTGCTCCTCTTTGTGTCTTCTGTTTTCTCTCCCTGTTCTGGAACTCTGATCCCTCGCAGATTTTTGCTTTTCACTGTATCCCACATAATTCTCAGGGTCTCTTCATTTTTTTTGTTCTTTTTTCTGACTTTTCCCTCAAACAGCGTTGTATTCAAATGTTTGTCTTCAATTCCGCTGATCCTGTCTTCCACCGTTTCAAATCTTCTCTTCAGCCCTTCTATGACACTGTCCATTTCTGAAATCTTGTTGTTTATCTTTTGGATTTCTAAGTGTTGTTTTTGTATAATTTCTAGTTGTGAATTTATTTTGGCATTTTGTTCCTGTATTATTTTCCTGAATTATTCCATTTTTTGGTCTGTATTTTCCATGAATTTGTCTATTTTTTCCTCATTTTTGTCTGTTTTTTGCTTCAACTCTTGGATAATTCTGAGTATTAGAGATTTGAATTCCCTATCAGGTAGTTCTAGTGCCTTTTCTTCTACTGGAAAGTCAGCTGGTGTTTTATTTGGACGCCTACTGGAACCATCCTGTCTTGTTTTTGTAAATGTTTTGATATTGTCTGCTGTCTTTGTGGCATTCAGTAGTTATTTTTCTTGTTTATTGATTGTAGATTTGTTTGTTTTGTTATTTTATTTATTTATTTTTTAATTTGGCTATGTCTGAGCAAGCGGGCTGTGTGTTCTTTGTTGTTTGCCTGTCTGTGGGCATGATACTTTTCACCTCCTTCTCCAATTGGCAGGGTCAGTCACTCAGATATGGTACAGCAGGGCAGGTCTAGCTGAAGAGGAGTTGCTGGGATGGGTTGTTTTTGGCACTTACTACAGACATCAGGGCAGGTCAGAAATCAGTGCAGGGCAGGTTCTGGTAGGCTGTGCCTGTGCTGCTTGGTGGTGTGATGTTAAGCACACAGTGCAGGTAGGGAGGATGGAGGAGGGAGATTGTGATGTGTGGAGCTAAGATGGGTATGGGAGAGAGGAACAGGAGAGAAAAATGTACAAACAAAAGAGAGTGGTAGGGGAGCTTGCCACTGGAGTGGAGACATGAGAGACTATGAAATGGAGGGAAAAAAAGGGAAAGAAGAAGGAAAAAAAGAAAAGAATGAATAAATAAAAATTAGAAAGAAAAAAAGAACATCAAAGCTCCCGGGGATCCCACCGAAGTGTCTGTGAGGTCTGGGGAAGTTGTTCCCAGGTGTTGAAGTACAGCCTGGCCAGGAGGCCTAGAGGTATTCAATGCCAGGTATTCAGGGGACGGGAAGAGAAGAAAGGTATAGAGAGACAAGAAACTGAGTAATGAAGAGAGGCAAAAAGGGAAAAAGAGGGAAAAGAAAACAAAACATATTTTAAAAAAAGAACAAGAAAAATCCCCCAAAAAACAGGAAAAAAAAAAAAAAACCCACGAGAAAAGAAATGCTCTCAGGGATCCCTTTGTGTGTCTGTGCAAGCTGAGGGGGTAGGTCCCAAGCTGCGCAGTGCTGCCTGGCCAGAACGGGCCCCCAACTGGAGAAAAGAAAAAGAAAACAAACAAACAGTTGAAAGCAAACAAACAAAAGCCCCGGGATCCCACCCTCGTGGCAGCATGGACCAAGAAGCAGTTCCACACTCGAATGGAGCTCCACAGCCCCTCAGGAAGAGGCAGAGATGGCACACGGAGCCAGGTATTTGAGCCAAAGGAGGGGGAGGTGGTGAGAGGTAAGGAAGGAATCAAAAGAAGTGGAAAAAAGCAACACCAGCAGCCAACAAATGGCACTCAGGGAGTTGGCCAGTGTGGGCAGATGGAATCCAAGCAGCTGGTGCTTCCCAGCCAAGAGACTGTGGCCGTGGGAAGCAGAGGAGGCTGAGTGGGGGTGAAGAAGGGTGGGGGGTGGGAAAGCATATATTGCCAGTTACTGATTGTTCTTCCTCCTGCTGGAAGCTCCGTGAAGCTTCTTTCTCATACCCACTATTTGCTGGTCTCTGATAGGAGTCCAAGATGGTAGATCTGTGCTGCATTAGCTGATAGGGGACCTCTCCATGTATGTCTCCTTGCTCTCTGTTCTCTGTTAGTTTCTTATTCCATTTGGTGCTTGGCTGAGTTCTTTATCTCTTCATTTGATGTTTAGGATTTCAGGATTGCTGTTTTCTCTGTTTGCTTAGTTTTTTGGATCTTTGCTGTGGAGGGACGGCGTGGTGCTTCTGCATTAGATATTTTCAATCTCTATTATTATCTAAGCTGGTTCAGCAGAAATCCTTTCACTGTACAGACCATCCTTGCTTTTGAAACAGGTTACTCATGTGGAGGTCAAGGACATAAGCTTCCCAACACCTTCATGTAAGAGAGGAGGTTGACTGCTTTTAATTCATATACTTGGCTTCTCTCTGGGGCCTCCAAAGATCACACAGAGTAAACTTCAACCCCTTCACCTGTAGAGTCTGGAATTCAAAGCCTAGGAATTCTCTATACCCCAGTCCAACCAGAACAACTCTACTTTGGCTTTTTTATGGTTTGGAATTCTGGGTATGATTTAATTAGAAAAAAATGGTTCTACTGCTAAAATGGATTAAAAAAAAAAAAAAAACCCCAAAAGATTATGTGTATGATCTGTGGTAGGGAAAAAAAAACCCAGACTCAAATCCAGTCAAAAGCGATTTTTATTAAGCCAAGACAAAGAAAATCACTTGAGTGAGGGAATCGTCAGTGTGCTCTAGGCACAAAGATCTATGGATTCACTGAATCACAGTCATAGGATCTCTAATATACTCTTGCAGAAGGAAGTAAAGTTAAAAAAAATTCTGATTGGTTATTCATCAATCCCTCATTGTCAAAGGTGGGACGTTCAAAGCAGGATCTTTACAATCATTGGTGAACGTAACATATGTGGGTTACATGGTTGGTTTAAAGAGTTTTTGTTGACTGATTACTATTTAGTGATATTTGCTTCGTTGATTAGTTACTACCTAGTGACTATGGGGGTGGGATTTCCTTGGGAACAACCTGGCAACATTTGTTCTTGGCTCGGTGACTGCAGCGGGTTCACAGGACAGTCACAAGGTAATTGCAATATGTTCCTTTCTAAGAACATAGCTTCCTTGTTGATCAAGATAAAGTACCCTTCATGGAACATCCCTCCCCTAGGTACAGGAAACAGTGAGTTTCAGCTCCTACTCTCACTCCTTTCTGGAACTTTTCATAATGATTAACTATAACTTTTAACAAACTCTCACACAAAATGCATTCTAGCCCCAGATCCTGCTTCAGCCTTATTACTTTTGGCCAAGTACCTTGTATGACTTTTAAGGTCTCCTATGTCATTCCCTCCTTTTGATAAAAAATTTCTATGGAACACCTTTTGATCACACTTGCACATATACTTTCTTCTGCATGGACTATGTTTTTTTTTCTGAATGCTTTCTTCTGCATGGGCTAGACCTTTTATGACGTGCTGCTTCCAGGTGGCTATTTTACTACTGGTGCCTTAGTAGCCAGGCAGCTCTGATTTTCTTCATTATATTCCGTTTTTTTTTCACCATGCCGTGTCATAAGTAGCCATCTTCAATGATCTTACCTGGGGTTTCTAGGAGACAGGCTGAATTTCAGGAATAACTTGACCATTTTGTAAGGCTAATTAAGGGTGCAAGAACCATACATGTTATTACATAAATGAGCTGAATCTTTGCACCTAATTTTCTTTGGAGGAGGCTTAGAGCTACCCATGTTATAAATGTATTTTGTAACACATTTAGCAATTCCAGTAACAGTTACAATTAGTATCAAAAGTATAATTCCAATTTGTGACAAATTTCATAACTAGGAGCCTATTCCTTGAGGGAACCAACTAAAAAGGTTATAAAAAGATGGCAGTGCTATTGGGGGTATAGAATGTAATCAAACAACCTTTGATGGATTTTTGCTATGTCTTATTTAACCTCTCTAGTGGTGTTAATCCAGGAATGCCAAGAGGTGTTTGCTATAGCACATATGCCTCCTAGTTGAGCTAACAAGAAATCTAGAGTTATTCTGTTACCCAAAACTACCTTGTCTAGAGAGGGTAGAGACTCCTGTTGGGCCTTCATTCCATCAGCGATATCATCAGCAATCTGTGCCACAGTGGCAGATAAATTTCTAAGAGACTTTTCTAGCTCTACTATACCATAGGTTGGAATAAGAGCCCTCAGGAAGGACCATCCCCATCCAGGTCTATCAGCAATGGGGTTGTCTTTCATGTAAGTGTCTCTTTTAGACATACTTAAATTTTCAACATTGCTAATCCAATATTTGGAGCCCGGGTGGTGAAGAGGTTAAGAGCTCAGCTGCTAACCAAATGGTTGGTGGTTTGAATCCACCAGCTGTTCCTTGGAAACTATATGGGGCAGTTCTACTCTGTCCTATAGGGTCACTATGAGTTGGAATTGACTCAACGGCAATGGGTTTGATTTGTTTTTTTTTTTAAATCCAATGTTTGGAGCCCTAGTGTCACAGTGGTTAAGAACTCGGCCGCTAACCAAAAGGTCAGCAGTTTGAATCCACCGGTCACTCCTTGGAAACCCTGTGCAGCAGTTCTACTCTGTCCTATAGGGTCGCTATGAGTTGGAATCGACTTGATGGCAACGGGTTTGGTCTGGTTTCGATAATCCAATGTTTGCTGCCATTATGGGTATAAATATCTAGGGGAACTCCTAAAGATCCTAAGGTACATCACCCTCTCATTCTCCAACCATCCACACATGGAATAGCCCAGGCATGAGGACTATCAAGTGGAAATGGATCCGAGAGATGACTGTAATTTGATCCTCTGCAGAGAAACACATACCCATAGGGTGCACAGATTACTTTTTTGGTCTGTGGCTCAAGAATGGAGAAATTTACATGTGTTAGCCAGGTCTTGACAATACCTTTGTTCCAAATAGGTAGTCTCCCAAAACTTAACTCCAATTTAGTATAATTCTGTAGACAAGGATTATCATACATGGGAACACCAAGATCATCATATCTAGGGTAAGAAATTTCCAGTCCCCTTAAACATGCCTTATATCATGAAATATAACCTCAGGGAGCCTTCATATATTGTCCCAAAATGTCTTCTCCCTTACATGGGACTTCTAGATTGATCTCTTTTGCTCCCTTACGATCATATTATATGGTTCTAAGTTCAGTCAGATTAAAGCGTGGTATACGAGGATGCACAGATAGTTCGGGGGGGTGCCAAAGTTTAACTCTAATGGTTCTTGTAAGTAGTGAACTAGAGTTAATGACTGGCAGGGAGATGGCATGATAGTTTAATACAGGAGAAGCCAGTGGATCAGAATTTTCCTGCACTGATTGAGGGTTCTGATGACAAATCCATCATTCAGTCAGATTGCTGGCACTCACCACTGATTGAGCCAATTTAACAAAAGTGTTATCATGCCAGGATATAGCTAAAGAAAAAAACAGAGGAATTAAACCGGTGATGATAATCATAATTAAAACACAAATACAAGGAAAGCATGATACCAAAAATACACAAAGAGAATAATTGCTCCTATAGTTACTAAAGTTAGACCAATTACAGATGCATAATGTCAAAATTTCTTTAGATGACAAAAGTAATACAGTAGACAGATGACAAGTAAGAATGTTAGCACAAGAAAACAAATACCAATGATTAAGTAATAATGCCTGAGTTTAAAATTGTCCAAGCTTAAGAAAAAGGCAATTCTCCTTGAATACAGGCCTGCTCCAGTTTCTTTGGTAAAATAAGCAGTGTACTTCGATGTTGTCTGCTTTGGCCCCTGACACCAGCTGAACTTCAATTTTAGTCCTTCTCAAGCCTCAGTAGTCCACTCAGGAGTCAGGATCTTTTTTAGTTGAAATAAATGAATCCAAAATTTTACTCCCTGTAGTTTAGCAGCACAAGGGGTAGTGAGCAACACAAGATAAGGTCCTTTCCACTTGGGTTCAAGGGAGTCCTTTAATTAGTGTCTTTTCCAGTAGACATAATCTTCAGGCTCAAGAGGAGGTGTGTT
Source organism: Dugong dugon (assembly GCA_030035585.1). Lineage (NCBI taxonomy): Eukaryota > Metazoa > Chordata > Mammalia > Sirenia > Dugongidae > Dugong > Dugong dugon. Next base: position 164,602,456 of record CM057462.1, read on the forward strand.
TGAGTAGTAATTGCTATTATGTCTTGTATGATCTGATACCTCCTTCAGGAATTTTGCATGCTTTTTGGCTTAACGTATTAATTAGTACCTTGCAATATTTTAACAAGTTCGTTTGAGTCAGTTTTGGCTGAGCAATAGGGTAGATTCATTGTTTGACTTGTTATTTCATAAAGAGTCAATTTGTGAGGCCCAAAAGGGGTTGCCCTTAAATTCATTAAAACCAAAGGGAGAGCTTGGGGCCATGTCAATGCCAGAGAGGATGTAAGTTTAGCCAGTTGGTTTTTAATTATGTCATTCGTGCATTCCACTAGTCCAAAAGATTGGACATGATAAGGGCAATGTAATCTTTTGAAATCTTACAAATAGCAGTGATCACTTGTCCTGTAAAATGAGTGCCCCAATCACTGCAAAGAACGGCTAGAGCTCCCCAGGTAGGTACAATATTTTCTAATAGTTTCTTAGCTACAAAAGTATCTGTAGCCTGATGACAAGGGAAAGCTTCTACCCAATGGGAGTATTTGCAAATCATGACTAATACAAATTTATAGCCATAGGAAGGTGTTGGTTGTTTAAAATCCATCTGCTATTTAAGTACAGGCCGAGTGGGAAAAGGGTATTTTTCTGGTGAGGGCTTGTAAGTTCTACTCAGGTTGTACTCTGAGCAAGTGGGGCATTGCTGCACCATTTGATCTGCTGCTTTCCAAAAATGATGCCAGTAATATTTTCCCAAAACATCTACTGTTTTATCTCTTCCTAAGTGGTCTTTTCTATGAAAGGTAGTTACTAGAGGAATTTGTTAAGTCCTTAGACATCACTGGCTTACTGTTTGGTCCTTTCCAAAGGAGAGTTTCATCATTATATTTACAGCTTTCCTGTATCAATTTATCCTTTTGAGATGATGGAGCTGCATCTTGATGGATCTGAATTGTGCCAATTGGCAGTGTTAACAGTGGAATTCTCAATTAATAATTTAGATGGGAGATTTGTAGTGTTTCCTCCACAAAGATGACATTTTCTTGGGCTTAGTAAATCATCAGGTTTTTGCGAGTAGGAAGGGTGATAAAGATTTAAACCTGAGATGCTCAACATCATCCAAAATCTATTTTTATCTGGAGGATGGGGACTATGGGTAAAAACATGATTAGCAGCTGCTGAAAATTTTCCTAAAAAATATTGCTGTAAAAAACAGATTAAACATTCACCTGATTCCTGAGGCATTTCAATTAAACAAAATCGAGTGAAGTAATATGCAATCCCAAGGGCAAAATAGGCCTGTTCCCTGGTCCCATGAAAAGGTGAGTGATAGGGTCTTGATAACATTTAGTATGCACTCAATCAGTTATTTAGAAAAGGTCAGATAAACAGGAAAAATTCAATGTGTTAGGACTTGTCTTTGCTACCCCAGTCTAATGTGGTCCAGGCTTCTAGTTACTATTATAACAGGCTTAACTCTAACCTAATCTGTTTTCTGTCCCTCTTTTTAAAAATTTTCTGCAGGGCAGTGTACTTTTTCTGGAAGGCGCTATTGTGTAGCAGCCTATTTTGCTGCAGCATCAGCTAATGTATTTCCTTTGATCTCTTCTGTTAAAGGACCCCCTTTTTGGCTGGTGATCCTGAATTTTAACTACAGCAATCTCTGAGAGCAGCAAGGGGGTTTCCAGGAGGTCGGCAACCAAAGGTCCATTCTTCATTTAGATCCAGATAAAGTGAGGAAGCCCCTTTGTTTCCGAGCATGTGACCCCAAAACCACATTTCAAATCTTTATATATGGTTACTGTGATGTTAAGGTTGTGTCGCAGCTTGGCTGGGCCATGATTCTCGGTGGTTTGGCAATTATGATGTAGTTTGGCAGTTACGTAATGATGTGATCACCTCCATGATGAGATCTGCTATAATGTAATCACCTCTGTGATAAGATCTGCTCTGAGCAGCCAATCAGTGAAAGGGAGTTTTCTTGGGGGTGTAGTCTGCATCCAATATATATGAACTTTCTGGCAAAGCTCGCTGGTTTTTGCTCTGCTTTGGATCCTGCATAAGGGAGTTTTCTTGGGGGTGTAGTCTGCATCCAATATCTATGAACTTTCTGGCAAAGCTCGCTGGTTTTTGCTCTGCTTTGGATCCTGCATTCAGCTTGTCATCATCTGACCTTGGTTCTTGGGACTTGAGCCAGCAGCCTGCTGTCTGACCTGCCGATCTTGGGTTTGTCAGTCCCTGCAGCTATGTGAGTCAGGAGAAACCTCCAGCCTGATGTCTGACCCATTGTCTTAGTTATCTAGTGCTGCTATAACAGAAATACCACAAGTGGATGGCTTCAACAAACATAAGTTTATTCTCTCATAGTCCAGTAGGCTAGAAGTCCAAATTCAGGGTGCCAGCTCTAGTGGAAGGCTTTCTCTCTCTGTTGGCTCTGGGGGAAGGTCCTTGTCATCAATCTTCCCTGATCAAGGAGCTTCTCAGTGCAGAGACCCTGCGTCCAAAGGATGCGCTATGTTCCCAGTGCTTCTTTCTTGGTGGTACGAGGTCCCCGTGTCTCTCTGCTCGCTTCTCTCTTTTATATTTCAAAAGAGATTGGCTTAAGATGCAACCTAATCTTGAAGACTGAGTCCTGCCCCAATAACATAACTGCTGCTAATCCCACCTCATTAACATTGTAGAGATAGGATTTATAACACATAGGAAAATCACATCAGATGACAGAATGGTGGACAATCACACAACACTGGGAATCATGGCCTATCCAAGTTGACAGATATTTTTGGGGGACACAATTCAATCCATGACACCTATGAACTTGAGACTTTCCAGCCTCTCTCTCCCCACCCCATATATCTATATACATATGCCTCACTGGTTTTGTTTCTCTAGAGAACGTAGCCTAAGACATTTGATACCAAGAGTGGTTCTAGAGAAACAAAATTGTAAGAATAAATTTTCTAAATTCGTTATCAAGTATGGTTAGTCTTAAAGATGTTGATGACTCTGCTTCCAGAAGTAAAGAGGACACTGCTAATCCACAGCGTGAGGTGACAATAGAAATACGCAAAATATCACCACCAATAGATCAAGAATTGGTGAGAGGCGAGGCTCTGGGTGATCCCATGTTTGATACTTCTACACAATTTTGTTAGCATGAGAAGTATAAGGAAGCTGGTTGGTTGGTCCTACTTTCGCTAGACAAAGTGGTGAAAGAAAGAGATAAGCTCAGGGCTTCAGAGTCAAAGCTCAAGCACTACACAAATTACCTCAAAGTTGCCACTTGTGCCCTGAAAGAAATCCTTATTTTTTGTAGTAACAGAGCTGATATTGCCAAAAACCAAACCCAGAGTTTTATTGTTTAAGAGTGGTTGAATTACAATGCCAGTTGAATTCCGAATTTCAAATGGTGTCGGAAGTTAAGGTGAGGGCACTGATTGGGAAGAAATGGGATTCTAAAACTTGAGATGGGAAATATGGGCAGACAATCAGGAAACTGGGGACACTGAGCCCCTAAATTCCATTGAATCACTTCTGCCAACAAAATCATTAACCCCTCCACCCTCATCTGATAAGATTAACCCAGCTGTGTATAAAGGGCCTTTGTCTGAGATATTGCCTGGGGTGGCTTCTGAGTCATCACTTGGGGAGGCATCTGAGTCATTGTTTGGGGCATCACCTGAAGCAGATGCCCTAAAAGACATTACTGAATGTTCTCAGAACACATTTTCACACCATTTTCCTTCTAGACCTATAGCTAGACCTAAGTCCAAGCAAACCCCAAAAGGTGAAGTAAAAAGTGTAACCCAGGTGGATATATGATATATGCTACACTTCAAAAGTACTGCTTGACTTTTCTAATACATACAAACAGAAATCTGAGGAATATGTATGGAAATGGCTGTTAAGGGTGTGGGATAATGGTGCAAGGAACATAAAGGTGGATCAGTCTGAGTTTACTGATACAGACCCACTGACCACAGATACTTAATTCAATGTTTCAGCTCAAGAGGTTAGGAAAGGATCTAATAGTTTATTTGATTAGTTCACTGAAGCATGGATTACATGATGGCCTACACTAAATCAAGTTGAAGTACCAGACCTACCTTGGTATACTTTAGAAGAAGGTATCCAAAGGCTTAGGGAAACTGGCATATTAGAGTGGGTTTATTAGGTTAGACCCACAGACCCACACATGGAGTCTAACCTCTAATCTTTTACCACAACAGTGAGGAACAAATTTGTGAAGGAAACCCCAGCATCCTTGAAGACCGCTGTGATTGCTCTTTGTGTAAGCCAGATTTGACAGTGGGAGCTGCCCTTACTGAATTAAGACACCTAACTACAATGGCTGATTGGACCCCATGGTGTTAGGGACCAAGTGGCGGCACTCAGTTGACAAAGACAAGGTGGGCATGGCTACCGTAATGGAGAGCAGAATCAAAGTAGTAATCAGAATAGTCTGTTACGGTGTTGGCTACTTAGTCATGGTGTCCCTAGGAGTGAAATAGATGGGAAATTTAGTAAATATTTACTTGATCTGTTCAAGCAGAAGAATTCTAGGTAGAGTGAATGGACAGTCTAACTTGAATTGCCAGAATAGAGTCATGGCCCCTCAATCAATTCCCAGACTTGAGCAAGTTTAAAGACCTACAACTCCTTGAATGAAGGGGAGGCCAGTTCCTCTTGAGGAAGGACCCCATTACACTGCCAAAAATTTATACTGTTAATCTTACTACTAGCCTTCCCCAAAGGGATTTACAGAGTGACTGTTCATTAGGGAAAAGGAAATAATCAGACTTTTTGGGGATTACTAGATACTGGCTCTGAACTCACACTAATTCCAGGAGACCCAAAATGTCACTCTGGCCCACCAGTTAGAGTTGACGCATATGGAGGTCAGGTTATTAATGGAATCTTAGCTCAGGTTCATCTCACAGTGGGTCCAGTGGGTCCCTGAACCCATCCTGTAGTGATTTACCCAGTTCCAGAATTCATAAATGGAATAGATATACTCAGCAACTGGCAGAACCCCCACATTGGAACCCCGACAAGTGGAGTAAGGATTTTTGTGGTAGGAAAAGCCAACTGGAAGCCATTAGAACTGCCACTACCTAGGATAATAGTAAATCAAAAGTAGTGCCACATTCCTGGAAGGATTGAAGATTACTGTCACCATCAAGGACTTGAAGGATTCAGGGGTGGCAATTCCCACCACATCCCCATTCAACTCACCTATTTAGTCTATGCAAAAGACAGATGGATCTTGGTGAATGACAGTGGATTAGCAAAAACTTCACCAGATGGTGAGTCCAATTGCAGCTGCTGTTCCAGATGTGATTGCATTGCTTGAGCAAGTTATCTTGAGCAATCTCCTGGTACCTGGTATGGAGCTATAGATATGGCTAATGCCTTTTTCTCCATACCTGTTTCAAAGGACCACCAGAAGCATTTTGTCTTCAGCTGGCAAGGCCACCAATACAACTTCTTGTCCTACTCAGGGGTATAACAACTCTCCAGCCCTATGTTATAATTTAGTTCACAGGGAACTTGATTACCTTTCCCTTCCACAAGATGTCACATTGGTCCATTACATTGATGACATGTTGATTGGACCTAGTAAGGAAGAAGTGTCAATGACTGTCATGGACTGAATGATATGTGTATCAATTTGGCTAGGCCATGATTCCCAGTATTGTGTGATTGTCCACCATTTTGTCATCTGATGTGATTTTCCTGTGTGTTGTAAATCCTGTATGATGTTAATGAGATGGAAGTAACGACTGTTATGTTGATGAGGCAGGACTCAATCTATACGATTAGGTTGTGTCTTAAACCAGTCTCTTTTGAGATATTAAAGAGAGAAGTGAGCAGAGAGACATAGGGACCTCATATCACCAAGAAACAAGAGACAGGAGAATAGCACATCCTTTGGACCCAGGGTCCCTGTGCTGAGAATCTCCTCAACCAGGAAAGATTGATGACAAGGACCTTCCCCCAGAGCCGATAGAGAGAGAAAGCCTTCTCCTGGAGCTGGCACCCTGAATTTGAACTCCTAGCCTACTAGACTGTGATAGAATGAATTGCTGTTTGTTAAAGCCATCCACGTGTGGTATTTCTGTTATAGCAGCATTAGATAACTAAGACCATGACTCTAGACTTATTGGTAAAACATTTGCGTGCTAGGGGGTGGGAAATTAATCCTGCAAAAATTCAGGTGCCTTCCACCTCAGTGAAATTTCTAGAGGTCCAGTGATGTGGAACATGTCAAGATATTCTTTCTGAAGTGAAGGATAAGTTATTGCATCTGGCACCTCCTACAAGTAAAAAGGAGGCAGAACACCTGGTGGGCCTCTTTGGATTTTGGAGGCAACATATCTCTCATTTGGGTGTGCTACTCTGGCCTATTTATCAAGTGACTTGAAAAGGGGCTAGTTTTGAGTGGGGACCAGAACAAGAGAAGGCTCTGCAACAGGTTCAGGCTGCTGTGCAAGCCACTATCCCACTTGGGCCATATCATCTGGTAGATCTGATGGTGCTTGAAGTGTCAGTGGGAAATAGAAATGCTGTTTGGAGTCTTTGGCAGGCCCCTGTTGATGAATCACAGTGCAGACCCTTGTGATTTTGGAGAGAAGCCCTGTCATCTTCTACAGATAACTGCTCTCTTTTAGAGAAACAACTTTTGGTTTGTTACTGGGCCTTAATAGAGACTGAATGCCTAACCATGGGCCACCAAGTTACCAGAAGACCTGAGCTGCCCATTGTGAACTCGGTGTTGTCTAATACACAGAGCCATGATGTCAGACATACACAGCAGCATTCCATCATTAAATAGAAGTGGTATATACAACATTTGGCCCAAGCAGGACCTGAAGGCACAAGTAAGTTGCATGAGGAAGTGGCCCAAATGCCCATGGTCTCCACTTCTGTCACATTGCCTGCCCTCTCACAGTCTGCACCTATGGCCTCATGAGGAGTTCCCTATGATCAGTTGACTGAGGAAGAGAAAACTCATGCCTCAAAAGTGGACAGCAGCAGCACTACAGTCCCTTTCTGGGAGCTCCTTGAAGGACAGTGGTTGAGGAAAATCCTCCCAGTGGGCAGAATTTCAAGCAGTACACCTGGTTGTTCACTTTGCTTGTGAGGAGAAATGGCCAGGTGTGCGATTGTATACTGATTGATGGTTTGGCTGGATAGTCAGGGACTTGGAAGGAACATGACTGGAAAATTGGTGACAAGGAGGTATGTGGAAGACATATGTGGATAAACCTCTCTGGATGAGCCAAAGAAGTGAAGGTATTTGTGTTTCATGTGAATGCTCACCAAAGGGTGACCTTGGCGGAGGAAGATTTTAGCAATCAAGTGGATAGGATGACATGTTTTTTGGAACCCAATTATCCTCTTTCCCTTGTCACTCCTGTCATTGCCCAATGGACTCATGGACAAAGTGGTCATAGCGGCAGGGATGGAAGTTACGCATGGGCTCAGCAACATGGACTTCTACGCCCCAAGACCAACTTGGCTACAGCCACTGCTGAGTGCCCAATCTGTCAGCAGCAGAGACCAACACTGTGTTCCCAGTGTGGCACCATTCCTCAAGGTGATCAGTCAGCAACCTGGTGGCAGGTTGATTACATTGGACTGCTTCCATCATGGAAAGGACAGCATTTTGCTCTTAGTGGAATAGACATTTACTCTGGATACAGATTTGCCTTTCTTGCACACAATGCTTCTGTCAAAACTACCATACGTGGACTTACGGAATGCCTATCCACTGTCATGGTATCCCACACAGCATCACCTCAGATCAAGGGACTCACTTCACAGCGAATGAAGTGCAGCAATGGACCCACGCTCATGGAATTCACTGGTCTTATGTTCTCCATCATCCTGAAGCAGCTGGCTTGATAGAACGATGAAATGGCCTTCTAAAGACACAATTATGGTACCAGGTAGGTGGCAGTACCTTACAGGGTTGGGGCAGTGTTTTCCAGAAGGCTGTATATGCTCTAAGCCAGCATCCAAGTGTTGTTTCTCCCATAGCCATGAGTCCAGGAATCAAGGGGTGGAAATGGGAGTGACACTACTCACTGTTACCCTGTGACTCGCTCGAAAGATTTTTGCTTCCTGTCCCTGAGCGCCTATGCTCTGCAGGTTTAGAGGTCTTAGTTCCAAAAGGAGAAATGTTCCCACCTGGAAACACATCACTGATTCCACTGAACTGGAAGTTAAGAATGCTACCTGGCCACTTTGGGATCCTTATGCCTCTGGATCAAAGAAGGAAGTTACCATATTGGCAGGTGTGATTGATCCTGATTCCCAAGAGGAAATCAGATTGGTATTACATAATGGAGGTAAAGAAGAGGATGTCTGGAATGCAGGAGATCCCTTAGGGCATCTCTTAGTACTATCACGCCCTGTGATTAAAGTCAATGGAAAACTATTAGCAACCCAATTCTGACATGACTACTAATGGCCCAGACCCTTCAGGAATGAAGGTTTGGGTCACCCAACCAGGCAAAGAACCACCACCATCTGAGGTGCTTGCTGATGGTAAGGTGAACATGGAATGGGTGGTGGAAGAAGATAATTTTAAATACCAGCTATGACCACGCGACCAGTTGCAGAAATGAGGACTGTAATTGTTATGAATATTTCTTCCTTGTATGTGTGCATCAAATATTTTTGTTTTCTTCACTTACAAAATAAAAGATGTAAACAGGGCTAGTGCGTTTTTAGTTGTGCTTGTGTTTGTTGTATCATGTTAGGCAGAAGTATGACTTTATAATTGTCTTTATTTGGAGACTGTGTATGGTTTAAGGAGATGTGTACATGTGCCAGGTTGACAAGGGGTGGACTGTGATGGTTAAGGTTGTGTGTCATCTTGACTGGGCCTTGATTCTCAGTGGTTTGGCAGTTATGATGTAGTTTGTCAATTATGTAATGATATGATCACCTCCATGATGAGATCTGATATAATGTAATCATCTCCATGTTGAGATCTGCTGTGAGCAACCAATCAGTTGAAAGGGAGTTTCCTTGGGGCTGTGACCTGTATCCAATATACATGAACTTTCTGGCAAAGCTCACTCGTTTTTGCTCTGCTCTGGATTCTGCATTCAGCTTGTCATCATCTGACCTCTGGTTCTTGGGACTCAAGACAACAGCCTGCTGGCTGACCTGCTGATCTTGGGTTCATCAGCCCCTGCAGCTATGTGAGTCAGGAGAAACCTCCAACCAGATGCCTGACCCAGGACTTGGGACTTTCCAGCCTCTACAATCGAGTGAGCTATTTCCTTGAAATAAATCTCAATCTGTCTCTCTCTCCCTCTGTTTTATATATATATACATATATATATATATATATACCCTTCACTGGTTTTGTTTTTCTAGAGAACTCAGCCTAAGACAGTTATCAATCGTCCAGAAGCCCGCTTGCAAGCCCTGGTTAGTGCAATCAGCTCTTCCTGCTGGGCAGAGGTAACTTCGGGATGGGTATCACTTTCCAGTACTTCAGTGGATGTAGTTACAGCATATCCACCCTGAAAATGAGAACCGGACAGATTTGGTTTTAAATAAGAACCATCAACAAAAAGAATCATTGACAGATTGGAGAGAGGGGTTTCCTGTGGGTCTTGTCTAGGAGTCAAAAATCTTCCTCAGGAAGTGGCAATAGGGTAGCAAAGTTAAAAAAATTCATTGTGTGTAATCTAATATTCGTGACTGCCAGTAAAAGCATTGCATAGATTAATTGACTGGCAGTCAAATATTGAGTGGAAGTAGAATTCAGTATTGCAGAAACTGAATGAGGGACAAAAAATCAAGAACATTTCCTAAGATGATATCTGAAGTGGCTTCTACGAGTCTAGTGGTGGCTGCCATGGCCTGAAGGCAGGGTGGATATCCACAGACCACAGGATCTAGCTGGAGGCTATAGTACTCAACAGGGCACTGTTGCCCCCAGTGGGGGCGAGGATTCCCAATGCATTACCAGCTGTCTTAAGAAAGCACAGAGAGAAGTCCAGCTTATAATTAGGAAAACCCAAGGCAGGAGTAGTCAATAGAAGCTTCTTTTAGTTTGTTTATAGCTTGTAACCTATCTTCAGACAGCTGGAAAGGATCAGAGGCTGAGCCCATTAAGGAAAAAATTGAGAAGGGCATTTCAGGAATGGTGCGAGGTGAATCTGAAGAATCCTTGAGGTGATAGGGAAGTTCTGACGATGGATTGTCAGGTTCCCCAGAAGACACGGGGGATAAAGAAGGATAAAGAGAGGTAGCCCCCAGAGGATCAGAAGAAGGAGAAGAAGAAAGAGTGTCAGCAGGCTGGATCTGACATTGCAATTTTCCTATCGGATTAGATTGTTAAACCACAGTGTCTTTCAGGGAAGCAAACTTATCATTCTGCTGTGTAAAAGAGGCCTCCAAATATCTGAAAAATGCTTCTCACTGATTTTGATTTGTTCCTTATTTTTTAGCTTCTAATTTGCTGCATAAGAAAATCAACTTACTGAGCACAAAACTCCCCAGACCCGCCACAGTTCCGAAACCCTATCTTTGGTAAGCACATACTATTTCTCAAGAAACTGAACTGAATTTGGCCTATAATTACTAACAATGTAGGTGGCCAAAGTATCAGAGTGGGGTCTGTTCTGGTCTTTAAAATTAGCATTCCCCATCTTACCAAAGCCTAGCAGGAGCAACTGAAAATTCAGAAATCTGCAGATACAACCAAATGTCACTAGATGGTGCTCAAACTTCACCTTTGAACAATCTCAGAGCCAAACCGCCTGTATGGGGAACTACTTTCAGTTTTTCCCGAACCACAGAGAAATATTATCGGGGAAGGTGCGGGATTTGGGCAGCGGCTTATGGTGCTTTAGGACTCCTTGAAAGTAAATTTGCCTCCGTGCTAACTGGGAAACTCAAATTTAGATCCCCAAAACAAACGAAAGCATACTAAAGACGTTCGAGAGAATTTGAACAGAAAAACACAGCAAAAGGCTTAATAAAAGATTTTGGAGAAACGCACTGTAAATAAAATTCAACAGTGCTTATATTAGCGGGGTCCCTGGGGTCCATGGAAATGGTAGGGCACAAGAAACCCTGTCATTGGTGCCTGTACTTGTCCTCAACACCACGAGGATCCTGCTGAAGGAAGACAGCTTTGGATCCTGGCCAACTACACCAAAATGTGGTAGGGGAAAAAGCCCCCAAACTCAAATCCAATCAAAAGAGATTTTTGTTAAGCCAAGACAAAGAAAATCATTTGAATGAGGAAACCATCAGTGTGCACTAGACACAAAAACTAATGGATCTACTGAATCACAGTCATGGAGTCTCTAACATACTGTTACCAAAAAACTTAAAAAACCAAACCTGTTGCGGTCAAATCGATTCCGACTCATAGTGACCCTATAGAACAGAGTAGAACTGCCCCACAGAGTTTCCAAGGAGCGCCTGGTGGGTTCAAACTGCCAAACTTTCGGTTAGCAGCTGTAGCTCTTAACCACTATACCACCAGGGTTTCCAATATACTGTTACAGAAGGAAGTAAAATTAAAAAAATTCTAATTGGTTATTCATCATTACATCATTTTCAAAGGCAGGACGTTCAAAGCAGGATCTTTACAAACATTGGTGAACATAACATATGTGGGTTTAAATAATTGGTTTAAAGAGTTTTTGTTGACTGGTTACTACTTAGTGATATGTGCTTTGTTGATTAGTTACTGCCTGGTGGCTATGGGAGATTTCCTTGGGAACAACTTGGCAGCATTTGTTCTTGGCTCGGTGACTGCAACGAGTTCACAGGACGATCACGAGGTAATTGCAATATGTTCCTTTCTTTTTTCTTCTTCTCTCTCTTTTTTTTAATTGTTGTAATTAAATGAAGTTTACATTTCAAGTCAGTCTCCCATACAGAATTTTTTTTTTTAACAGACATTGTTATGAGACCCCAACTGCTCACCCCATTCTGCGACAGCACACTCCTCCCCTCTGCCCCTGATTCCCCATGAACACTCAACCAGCTCCTAACTCTGTCTGCCTTCCCATCTCACCTCTGGACAGAAGCCGCCCCTTTGGTCTCCTGTATCTACTTGTCTAAGAGGTACATTCCTCACAAGTACCACTCCACATCCCACAGTCCAGTCCAATCCCTGTCTGAAGAGTTGGCCTTGGAAATTGTTCCAGTTGTGGGGTGATGGAGAGACCAGGGGCCATGCTTTCTGGGGCACCTCCAGTCTTAGACCATTAAGTCTGGTCTTCTTACTAGAATTTGAGTTCTGCATCCCATCGTTCTACTGCTCCATCAGGGACCCTCTGTTGTGTTCCCTGTCAGGATGTTCATTGGTGGTAGCTGGGCACCATCTAGTTCTTCTGGTCTCAGGCTGATGAAGTCTCTGCTTTATGTGGTCCATTCTGTTTCTTGGGCCAATACTTTCCTTGTGTCTTTGGTGTTCTTCGTTCTCCTTTACTCCAAGTAGTTGGGACCAAATTGATGCATCTTAGATGGCCTCTTGCAAGCTCTTAAGACCCCAGATGCCACTCATCAAAGTAGGATGTAGAACATTTTCTTAACAAGGTCTGTTATGCCAATTGACATAGATGTCCCCTGAGAGCATGGTCCCCAGTCCCTGCATCCCTGCTACTCTGTCTCTCAAAGTATCTGATTGAATTGAGGAAACTTCTTAGTTTTGGTTCAGTCCAGCTGTGCTGGCTTCCCTTGTAGTGTGTGCTGTCATTCCCTTCACCTAAGATGATTCTTATCTACTATCCAGTTAGTGAATAACCCTCACCCTCCCTCCCCACCCCCGTAACCATCAAAGAATGTTTTCTTCGGTGTTTAAACCTTTTCTTGAGTTCTTATAATAGTGGTCTTATACAGTATTTATCCTTCTGTGACTGACTAAATTCACTCAGCATAATAAGTTCCAGCTTCCACCAAGTTATATGATGTTTCACAGCTTCATCATTGTTCTTTATCATTGCATAATATTCCATTGTGTGGATATACCATAGTTTGTTTATCCATTCGTCCATCGATGGGCACTTAGGTTGCTTCCAGTTTTTGGCTATTGTGAACAGTGCTGTGATGAACGTGGGTGTGCATATATCCATTCGTGTGACGGCTCTTGTTTCTCCAGGATATATTCCAAGGAGCAGGATAGTTGGATCGTATGGTACTTCCATTTCTAGCTTTTTAAGGAAGCGCCAAATCGATTTCCAAAGTGGTTGTACCATTTTACATTCCCACCAACAGTGCACCAGTGTTCCAGTCTCTCCACAACCTCTCCAGCATTTGTTATTTTGTGTTTTTTGGATTAATGCTAGACTTGTTGGGGTGAGATGATATCTCCTTGTAGTTTTGATCTGCATTTCTCTAATGGCTAATGATCGTGAGCGTTTCTTCATGTGTCTATTAGCTGCCTGAATATCTTCTTTGGTGAAGTGCCTGTTCATATCCTTTGCCCATTTTTTAATTGGGTTATTTGTCTTTTTGCTGTTGAGGTTTTGCAGTATCTTGTAGATTTTAGAGATTAAATGCTGATCGGATTTGTCGTAGCCAAAAATTTTTTCCCAGTCTGTAGGTTGTCTTTTTACTTTTTTGGTGAAGTCTTTGGATGAGCATAAGTGTTTGATTTTTAAGAGCTCCCATTTATCTAGTTTCTCTTCTGGTGCTTGTGCATTGTTACTTATGGTTTGTATTGTGTTTATGCCACGTATTAAGGCTCCTAGCGTTGTCCCTATTTTTTCTTCCATGATCTTTATTGTTTTTGATTTTATATTTAAGTCTTTGATCCATTTTGAGTTAGTTTTTGTACATGGTGTGAGATACGGGTCTTGTTTCAGTTTTTTGCATATAGATATCCAATTATGCCAGCACCATTTGTTAAAGAGACTGTCTTTTCCCCATTTAATGGACTTTGGGCCTTTGTCAAATATTAGCTTCTCATAGGTGGATGAGCTTATATCTGGATTCTCAACTCTGTTCCATTGGTCTATGTATCTGTTGTTGTACCAGTACCAGGCTGTCTTGACTACTGTGGCAGTATAATAGGTCCTAAAATCAGGTAGTATAAGGCCTCGCACTTTGTTGTTCTTCTTGAGAAGTGCTTTATTTATTCGGGGCCTCTTCCCTTTCCATATGAAGTTGGTGATTGGTTTCTCCATCTCATTAAAAAATGCTGCTGGAATTTGGATCGGGATTGCATTGTATCTGTAGATGGCTTTGGGTAGAATTGACATTTTCACTATGTTGAGTCTTCCTATCCCTGAGCAAGGTATATTTTTCCACTTATGCAGGTCTCTTATAGTTTCTTGCAGTGGTGTCTTGTAGTTTTCTCTGTAAAGATCTTTTACATCTCTGGTTAGATTTATTCTTAAGTGTTTTATCTTCTTGGGGGCTATTGTAAATGGTATTGATTTGGTGATTTCCTCTTCAAGGTTCTCTTTGTTGGTGTAAAGGAATCCAAATGATTTTTGTATGTTTATCTTGTATCCTGAAACTTTGCTGAAATCTTCTATTAGTTCCAGTATTTTCTTGTGGATTCCTTGGGGTTTTCCATGTATAAGATCATATCATCTGTGAATAGAGATACTTTGACTTCTTCCCTACCTATTTGGATGCCCTTTATTTCTTTTTCTAGCCTAACTGCTCTGGCTACGACCTCCAGCACAATGTTGAATAATAGTGGTGATAAAGAGTATCCTTGTCTGGTTCCTGTTCTCAAGGGGAATGCTTTCAAAATCTCTCCATTCAGGATGATGTTGGCTATTGGTTTTGTATAAATGCCCTTAATTATACTGAGGAATTTCCCTTCTATTCCTATTTTGTTGAGAGTTTTTATCGTGAATGGTTGTTGGACTTTGTCGAATGCCTTTTCTGCATTGATTGATAAGATCATGTGGTTCTTGTCTTTTGTTTTATTTGTGATGGATTATGTTGATTGTTTTTCTAATGTTGAACCATCCCTGCATACCTGGTATAAATCCCACTTGCTCATGGTGAATTTTTTTTTGATTTCTTTTTTATTGTACTTCAGGTGAAGGCTTACAGAATAGTTTCTCATGAAACAGTAGTACACATATTGTTTTACGACATTGGTTAACAACCCCACAACATGTCAACCCTCTAACTTCTCAACCTTTTTTTTTGGTGAAAATACACATAGCCAAAGATACATATTGGCTAAAATTTTGTTGAGGATTTTTGCGTCAATGTTCATGAGGGATATTGGTTTGTGATTTTCTATTTTTGTGGTGTCTTTACCTGGTTTTGGTATCAGGGTTATGCTGGGTTCATAGAATGAGTTTGGGAGTATTCCATCCTTTTCTATGCTCTGAAATACCTTTAGCAGAAGTGGTGTTACCTCTTCTCTGAAAGTTCGGTAGAATTCTCCAGTGAAGCCATCCTCACCAGGGCTTTTTTTTTGTTGGCAGTTTTTTAATAACCTTTTCAATCTCTTCTTTTGTTATGGGTTTATTTAGTTGTTCTACCTCTGTTTGTGTTAATTTAGGTAGGTAGTGAGTTTCTAGAAATTTGTCCGTTTCCTCTAGGTTTTCAAATTTGTCAGAGTACAGTTTTTCATATAGTATCCTGTTATGATTCTTTTAATTTTGGTTGGGTCTGTTGTGATATCACCCATCTCATTTCTTATACGGGTTATCTGCTTCCTCTCCAGTTTTTCTTTTGTCATTTTGGCCAATGGTTTATCTATTTTGTTGATCTTTTCCAAGAACCAGCTTTTGGACTTGTTAACTCTTTGAATTGTTTTTCTATTCTCTATTTTATTTAATTCTGCTCTAATTCTTATTATTTCCTTCCTTTTGGCACCTGTAGGCTTCTTTTGCTGCTCTCTTTCTACTTGTTCCAGTTGTAGGGTTAATGCTTTGATTATGAGCCTTTCTTGTTTTTGGATGTGTGCATTTATTGCTATAAACTGACCTCTGAGCACTGCTTTTGCTGTGTCCCAAAGGTTCTGGTAGGATGTGTTTTCATTCTCGTTTGATTCTATGAATTTCTTTATTCCATCCTTAATTTATTCTATAACCCAGTATTTTTTGAGCAAGGTGTCGTCCGGTTTCCATGTGTTTGATTTTTTTTCCTTGCTTTTTGTGTTGTTGATTTCCACTTTTATGGCTTTATAGTATTTCGATGTTTAGCATTTTGTTAAGGCTTGCTTTATGGCCTAATATGTGGTCTATTCTGGATACTGTTCCATGTGTGTTGGAAAATAAAGTATACTTGGCTGCTGTTGGGTGCGGAGTTTGGTATATGTCTATGAGATCAAGTTGGTTGATTGTAGCATTTAGCTCTTCCATGTCTTTGTTGAGCTTCTTTCTGGATGTTTTGTCCTTCACTGAAAGTGGCATGTTGAAGTCTACTACTACTATTGTGGAGCTGTCTAACTCTCTCTTCAGAGCTTTTAGAGTCTGTTTTATGTATTTTGTTGCCCTGTTGTTGGGTGCGTAAATATTTATTATAGTTATGTCCCCCTGGTGTATTCACCCTTTAATCATTATATAGTGCCTTTCCTTATCTTTTTGGTGGATTTTACTTTAAAGTCTATTTTGTCAGAGATTAATATTGCCACTCCTGCTCTTTTTTGAGTGTTGTTTGCTTGATATATTTTTTTCCCATCCTTTGAGTTTTAGCCTGTTTGTGTCTTTAAGTCTAAGGCGTGTCTCTTGTAGGCAGCATATAGATGGATCATGCCTTTTTATCCAATCTGCCACTCTCCATCTCTTTACTGGTGCATTAAGTCCGTTTACATTCAGTGTAATTATTGATAGGTATGAGTTTAGTGCTGTCATCCTGATATCTCTTTTTGTGTGTTGTTCAGAGTTTCCTAGTTCTTCTCAATTTTCTTTGCTGAGTCATTTTTCTTTATGTATTTTTTTTTCATCTTTTTCTTTGTTGTAGATTTTGTGTTTGCTGGGTCTTAATGTTTTTCTACTTTTTTATTTTGATTTGTAGGAGTGTTAGATTCCTTTGTGGTTACCTTAATATTTACCTCTAATTTTCTAAGTTTATACCAGTATTTTATTACTTTATATCACCTTAACTTCCCCTCCATATAGAAAATCAATGTCTCTATTTTTTAAGTCCCTCTTTTTTTGTTGTAATATTATCCTTTTTTTTTACATATTGATATCTGTTTCCCTATTTTCAATGTTTTAGCTCTGATGTAATTTCGATTTCCGTATCTGAGTCAATATCTGATTAATCTTTCCTGTGTTCTAGTCTTGCATTGTTAGCTGGTGTTATTGATTATCTAACTGTAGGACTCCCTTTAGTATTTGTTGTAATTTTGGTTTGGTTTTTGCAAATTCTCTGAACTTCTGTTTATCTGGAAATGCCCTAATTTCGCCATCATATTTGAGAGACAGTTTTTCTGGATATATAACTCTTGGCTAACAGTTATTTTCCTTCAAGTCTTTAAATATGTCATCCCATTGCCTTCTAGACTGCATGGTTTCTGCTGAGTAGTCTGAGCTTATTCTAATTGACTCTCCTTTGTAGATGACTTTTCTTTTATCCCTAGCCACTCTTAAAATTCTCTCTTTATCTTTGGTTTTGGTAAGTTTGATTATAATATGTCTTGGTGACTTTCTTTTGGAATCTACCTTATGTGGGGTTCAATGAGCATCTTGGATAGATATCTTTCATGATATCAGGGAATTTTTCTGTCAACAAATCTTCAACAATTTTCTCTGTATTTTCTGTTATCCCCCCCCCGTTCTCTAATCACTCATAGGTTACTTCTCTTGATAGAGTCCCACATGACTCTTGGAGTTTCTTCATTCTTTTTAATTCTTTTATCTGATTTTTCCTCAAATAAGTTGGCATCAAGAGCTTTATCTTCAATGTCACTAATTCTAACTTCTACTGCCTCCATTCTGCTCCTATGACTTTCTGTTGAGTTGTCTAATTCTGAAATTTTATTGTTAATCTTCTGGATTGCTGATTGCTGTTTCTCTATGGATTCTTGCAGCCTATTAAATTTGGCATTATGTTCTTGAATAACTTTTTTAAGTTCCGCTACTACCGTGTCTGTATGTTGCCTGGCTGTTTCTGCATTCTGTAGAATTTTGTTTCTTATTTCTAGAAGAGTTCTGTATATTAATCTTTTGTATTCTGCCTCTGGTAATTCCAAGAAGTTCTCTTCCTCCAGAGAATTTATTGATTCTTTATTTTGGGAAGTTGTGAAGCCATCATGGACTGCCTCTTTATGTGACTTGATATTGACTGTTGTCTCCGAGCCATCAATAATTTATTATAATTTTATTTTGTCTTTGCTTAGTGAGACCTAGCTTCTTATTTTGTTTTGTTTTGATATGCCCAGATAGGCTGCTCATGTGCAGTAGTTTGATTTTTGACACCTTTTGATCTCTAATGTCTTGTCGCCAGGTATTTAGTTCTGTAACTAAGTATGTGCACACAGGAGACCGTTAAATTTTCCTATATGGGATCAGCTCAGGTGTTCAGGCAGTTGATCATGAAGTGTGTTTTGCAGGCTCTCACCCCCAGTCCTAGAGAGGCATGGGAGATTGGTGCAGGCACTGGACTCTGGCTGTGGTAGGGGATCATGCGCTGAGCCAGGCAGGGGGCTAATGGCTGCCCCTGAGAATCTGAAAGGAAAGCATATCCCTATTCTCTAGGGTGAGTAGATAGGTGAGTTTTTCAGCCAGGCTAAGAGCACCCCACTCTGTTGGCTGTAAAGACTCGAGGGCACCACTTTTTCTTGAACTCCTGCAGCAGGTGACTAGGCATTTTAGGAGCTACCACCAGTCCTCAAGACCCTGCTGCAGATCGATAAAAGTGCCTACTTAAGGGGCAGGACTGTTGCGAGGGTCACAAATTTGCCTGTTCACAACTGAAGCAGTTGAAGTTAAACTTCAGACGTTTGCCCTGTTATACTGTGGCAGTGAGGGCTAACGCTGTTGAGGTGGGTCCCCACAAGTCTATACAGGGGTGTAAGGCACTCAGAGTCTGCGGACCCCTGATTTCTGTGGCTAGCAAAGGAGCTGTGCCAACCCTGTGATCCTGGCCTAGGGGAGCCAGCAGCTTATATGTTCCCTCTCCGAGGCCAGGAGAATGGGTCAGGGCTCCTTTTGGGATCTACTTCTGGCCCAGCGGACTCCTGGTGAAGAGCGTGGATGGAAGAGGTAAAAGGGAGAGAGGTTTCACCCAAATGGGCTTTTTTTTTTTTTTTTTTTTAAATCACCACGAAAGGGTGCACGCATGTACTTATCCTAGCCTCTTGGGAGCTGCTCTTCACTGGTTCAGAGTGTCCAAGCAGAATCTCTGCTGCCGGGTCTCTCTCGATGTGGAAACTGCTCCCCGAGTGCGTGCACAGCACAGCTGTTTGCCTGCTTCCCCACGGATCAGCATGGCTGTGGCTCTGCATTTTCGCTGCCATGGCTCTAGCCCTCCTCACCTCTTCCAAATGGTATTCCTCTCCTGTATGACTCAGATAGATTTCTTAACCTTGCCTTGTTCAGGGCTGCCAGATGTTCACATAGAATCAAATCACTTGTTTTTCCAGGTCTTTGTTGTAAGAGGGATATAGGGAAGCGTCTAACTACTCCACCATGTTGACCACGCCTCTCAATATGTTCCTTTCTAAGAACATAGCTTCCTTGTTGATCAAGATAAAGTACCCTTCAAGGAACATTCCTCCCCTAGGTATGGGAGGCAATGAGTTTCAGCTTATATTCTCACACCTTCCTGAAGTTTTTCATAATGATTAACTGTAACTTTTAACAAACTCTCACTCAAAATGGATTCTGGCCCCGAACCCTGCTTCAGCCTTATTACTTTTGGTCAAGAACCTTATATGATTTTTAAGGTCTCCTATGTGAGATCTCAGATGTCTCTTCTGGTGGCAAGAAAACCAAAACCAAACCTGTTGCTGTCCAGTTGATTCCAATTCATAGTGACCCTATAAGACAGAGTAGAACTGCCCCATAGGATTTCCAAGGAGTGGCTGGTGGATTCAAACTGCCAACCTTTTGGTGAGCAGCTGAGCTCTTAACCACTGCGCCACCAGGGCTCCAGAGTCTTTATAATTCTATCACTTACCCCGTCCCCTCATCTGAACAGAATATTAACTTGGAAATTGGGTGGACATAGAAGACATCTAGGCTGTTAAATTGTACAGCAGGATGTCTCCTCGATATGTCAGGCTTTTTAGGCCCTTTGGGTATGTTGTTTTTAGGTGCTGTTGGTTGGTTCTGACTCATAGTGACCCTATATACGACAGAATGAAACACTACCCAGTTCTGCACCATCCTCATAATGGTTGCTATATTTGAGCCCATTGTTGCAGCCACTGTGTGAGTCCATCTCATCGAGGGCTTCCTCTTTTTCACTGATCTGCTACTTTACCAAGCATGATGTCCTTCTCCAGGGATTGGTCCCTCCTGATAACATGTCCAGAATACCTGAGACAAAGTCTCACCATCCTTCTAAGGAGCATTCTGGTAGTACTTTTTCAAAGACAGATTTGTTCATTCTTCAGGAAATTCATAGTATATTCAGTATTCTTCACCAGCACCTTACTTCAAATGCATCAGTTTTTCGGTCTTCGTTATTCATTGTCCAGCTTTCGCATGCATATGAGGCAATAAAAAATTCCATGGTTTATGTCAGGTGCACCCTGGCCCTCAACGTGATCTTTGCTTTGTAACACTTTAAAGTTTTTTTTTTTTTTGCAGCAGATTTACCCAGTGCAATACGTTGTTTGATTTTTTTGACTGCTGCTTCCATGGGCATTGATTTTGGGTCCAAGTGAAATGAAATTCTTCACAACTTCAATCTTTTCTCCATTTATCATGATGTTGCTTATTGATCCAGTTGTGAGGATTTTGTTTTCTTTATGTTGAGGTGTAATCCGTACTGAAGTCTTCAATTTTATTCAGTAAATGCTTCAAGTCCTCTTCACTTTCAGCAAGCAAGGTTGTGTCATCTGTATATTGCAGGTTGATTCCGAGTTCTTCTTCATATAGTCCAGATTCTTGGATTATTTGCTTAGCATACAAATTGAATAAGTATGGTGAAAGGATACAACCCTGACGCACACTCTTCCTGATTTTAAGCCACACAGTATCTCCTTGTTCTGTTCGAATAACTGCCTCTTGGTTTATGTACAGATTCTGCATGAGCACAATTAAGTGTTCTGGAATTCCATTCTTTGCAATGTTATCCATAATTTGTTATGATCCACACAGTCGAATGCCTTTGCGTAGCCAATAAAACACAAGTAAACATCTTTGGATATAGACTATTCCAAATTATCAGGTCCATGAGATACTATAAAGTGAACTGTTATACATGGTGTTGCTATGAGTCGGAGCTGACTGGACAGCATGTAACAACAGCAACAAAGATGCAACTGGCACTTGGTAGGAGAGAGAATTACTACACCTTTGGATCTATTTGCTGGGTCTCTTAGTTATAAGGTAGAGATTATGTCCACCTTGACTGTTACCAGAACTTTTGGTGTTTCTGATTGATTTCTGGGCTCTAGCACACATGTGGTCCTCCATCTCCTAGAGAGATCTTGGCATACTTATTTGTAACATTGTGGATAAAACCATCTAATCAGATTTGGGCTGATGATTAATGCTTTGTGTTCCCCCCGCCTGCCGATATTTTTTGCTAATCAAACAAAGATTTGTGTTATTTAGGCCTGCTACTTTAGCCGCTGCTATATCAGGAACAGTGTCTGCCATTTCCATCAAATATTAGAATTTATCTCCTTTCCCTGTTCTATCTTAGTTTTTGGATTATGCTGATTAACCAAAATTACTTGGATCATGGTGCCAAGCCAGGAAATATTTTCAGCTAGTTGGCTTAGTTCAATTCTTCAAGTGTTGACTGAGCACTTACAATTTGCTAGAAATACATGATAGAATTAATGCCGTCTAGGAGATTACAGTCTTGCCGTGGAGACAAAATACACACAAAGGAAGAATTATCGTCTAACGCAGAACAAATGTAATAAAGCAGTATATTGAAAATGCACTATCCAGCGCCTAAAGCAGGGGCTCTTAACCTTGGGTATATGTTAGAATCATCTGGGGAGCTTTAAAAATTCACTTGCTCAGGCTGCATCCCAGACCAATTAAATCAAAATCTCTGGGGAAGTAACTAGCACTAGTATACATATATTTTTATTCCTCATGTAATTTTATATGCAGCTAAGGTTGAGACCACTGGCCTAAAGGGACGGTGCACACAGGAATGTCCAAACAAATACGAAATACTATGAACAATTAGGAAGGGTCCAAATTGGCATCACCTTGGAAAATCTGACGTAAAGGGGTTAAGAGGTTCATACAGATCTCAAAAGTCCAACTAAAAGAGAATCTCAAATAATTTAGAGAGGTGATATCATCAGACCTAATCCTGGTTTTGCCACTGGTATGCTGCATTAATCATTCTAATATTTCTTCACTCCTCCTGGTGGAATTAATCGCACTTTTTCCCATTCCCAGAAGAGGGATCTTTTTTAGCCCTAATCAATTCTTTTTTTTTTTTTTATAAAATCTTTTTACTTTTTTTTTTATTGCGCTTTAGATGAAGGTTTACAGAGCAAATTGATTTATCATTAAGCAGTTAATACACACACTGTTTTATGACATTGGTTGCCAACTCCAAGACATATCAACACTCTCCCTTTCTCAACCTTGGGTTCCCCATTTCCATTCGTCCGGCTTTCCTGTCCCCTCCTGTCTTCTTGTCCTTTGCCCCTGGGCTGGTGTGCCCGTTTATTCTCATATACATGGTTGAACTACGTGTATTATTGTTTGTTTTATGGCCCTGTCTAATCTTTGCCTAAAGAGTGAACCTCAGGAGTGACCTCAGTACTAAGTTGAAAAGTGTCTAGGGGCCATTTTTACTTTATTTTTAATTAAACTTTTTATTCAAGGATAATTTTAGATTTACATGTGGTAGTAGGAAATAACACAGAGGGATCTCCTGTACCCTTTACCCAGTTTTCCCCAATGATAACATCTTACAAAACTATAGTACGTATCACAACCAAGATATTGACATTGATACAGTCAAGATACAGAATGTCTCTATCACCACAAGGATCCCTCAAGTTATCCTTTTATAGCTACATCCACTTTCCTCCCATTCACATCCCTCCCTTAACCCCTGGAAACCACTAATCTATTCTCCATTTCTATAATTTTGTCATTTAAAAAATGTTATATATATAGCATCATGCAGTATGCAACCTTTTGAGACTGGCTTTTTTTACTCAGCATAATTCTTTGGAGATTTATTCAGGTTGTTAGGTGTATCAGTAGTTCACTCCTTTTTATTGGTGAGTAGTATTACGTGCTATGGATGGACCTGTTGAAGGACATCTACCTTTTTTTCCAGTTTTTGGCAATTATGAATAGAGCTGCTGTTGATATTTGTGTAGAGATTATTATGTGAACATAAATTTTCATTTCCCTGGGATAAGTGTCCAGGAGTGCATATGAGTCATATAGTAGTTGCATATTTAGTTTTTTAAAATAAACTGTCAAACTGTTTTCCAGAGTGGCTGTCCCATTTTCATTCCTACCAGCAATGTATGAGTGATCCAATTTCCCTGCATCTTGTCGGCATTTGATATTGTCACTGTTATTTTAGCCATTCTGATAGGTGTATAGTGATATATCATTGTGGTTTTAATTGCATTTCCCTAATAACTAATAATACTAAACATCTTTTCGTATGCTTATTTACCATCTGTATATCCTCTTTGAGGAGCCCTGGTTGCACAGTGGTTAAAGCGCTCAGGTACTAATTGAGCCTGCCCGGCGCACCATGGGAGAAAGATGTGACAGTCTGTTTCTGTAAAGTCTACAGCCTTGGAAACCCTATGGGGCAGTTCTACTCTGTCCTTTAGGGTCGCTATGAATCAGAATCGACAGCAATGGGTTTTTGGTTTTGGTTTATATCCCCTTTAGTGAACTATCTGTTCATGTCTTTTGCCTGTTTTCTAATTGGATTATTTGTTTTTTTTTTACTGTTGAGTTTTGAGAG
Organism: Dugong dugon; assembly: GCA_030035585.1. Lineage (NCBI taxonomy): Eukaryota > Metazoa > Chordata > Mammalia > Sirenia > Dugongidae > Dugong > Dugong dugon. The sequence goes on from CM057462.1 coordinate 164,626,480, forward strand.
TTCTTTATATATTCTAGATAACTAGTCCTTTGTTGGAGCTCTGGTGGTGCAGTGGTTAAGAGCTCAACTGCTAACCAAAAGGTTGGCAATTTGAATCCATCAGCCATTCCTATGGGACAGTTCCATTCTGTCCTATAGGGTCTCTGTGAGGGTATGTGGTTTGCAAATATTTTCTCTGTAGCTTGTTTTTTCATCCTCTTAACAGCATCTTTTACAAAGCAAAATTTTTAATTTGATGAAATCTAATTAGTTTTTCCTTTTATGGACCATGCTTTTGGTATCAAGTCTTTTCCTAGCCCTAGCTCCCAAATATTTTCTCCTGTGTTTTTTTCTAAAAGTTTTATAGGTTTACATTTGAGCTCATGATCCATTTTGAGTTAATTTTTTGTATAAGGTATGAGACTTAGGTCAAGATTAATTTTTTTTTGTTTGCCTATGAGTGTTCAATTTCTGCAGCACCACATGTTGAAAAGGCTTTTCTCATTGAATTGCTTTTGCATCTTTTCTAAAAATCAGTTGGGTCTGGGTCTATTTTCTGGTGTCTCTGTTCTATGTTCTCTGTTCTTTTCCATTGATCTATGTATCCTCTGCCAATACCAAACATTCTTGACTACTGTAGCTACATATTAAGTCTTCAACGTAGGTACGCTGATATCTCCCATTTAATTCTTCTTTTTAGAAGTTGTTTTAGCTATTCTAGTCCCTTTGCCCTTCCATATAACTTTTAGAATAATCTTGTCTGTATCTACAAAATATCTTGCTACGATTTTTCCTTCATATTTAAAGAATATTTTCACTGGATATAGGAGTGTGGGTTAACAGTTCTTTTGTTTTAGCACTTGAAAAATGTGCTACTTTTCTTCTGGCCTCCATAGTTTCTGATGAGAAATGTGATGCCATTCAAATTGTTTTCCCCTACAGGTATCATTTCTTTCAATGCTTTTAAGATTTTTCCTTTGTTTTTAACTTTCAGTAGTTTGACTACGATGTGTCTTGGCATGGATTTGTTTGAGTTTATCCTGTTTGGGGTTCACCTAGCTTCTTGAATCTCTAGGCTTATCTCTGACAAATTTGAAGAGTTTTCAGTCATTATTTCTTCCAGTACTTTTTCAGCCTTGTCCTTTCTCCTCCCCTTCTGGGAGGAGACATCAATGTTAGATCTTCTGTTATAGTCCCACAGATTCCTGCAGCCCAGCTTTTTTTTTTTTTTCCTCCCCAGTCTGTTTTCTGTCTTTTATTCTGGTTGAGTAATTTCTATTGTTCTGTATTTCAGTTCACTGATTCTTTCCTCTGCCCCCTCCATTCTGCTGTTGAGCCCATCTGTTGAGTTTTTTTAAATTTCAGTTACTGCATTTTTTTAGTTCTAAATTTTCCATTTGGTTTTTCTTTACATCATGTATTTATTTGCTGAAATTTTTCATTTGTTTGCTGGAACTTTCTATTTTTTCATTTGTTTCAGGCATGTTTGCAACTGCATATTGAAGCATTTTTATGATGACTGCTTTAAAATCTTTGTCAGATAATTCTTATATCTCTGTCATCTACATGTTGACATGTATTGATTATCTTTTTTCATTCACTTTAAGATCTTCCTCTTCTTGGTACAACGCATGATTTTTTTATTGAAACCTGGACATTTTACGTATTGTCATGGATTGAATTGTGTCCCCTCAAAATATATGTCAACTTGGCTGGGTCATGATTCCCAGTATTGCATGATTGTGTACCATTTTGTAATCTGATGTGATTTCCTTATGTGTTGTAAACTCTATCACTATGATGTAATAAAATGGATTAGCAGCAGTTATACTGATGAGGTCTGCAAGACTGGATAGTGTCTTAAGCCAGTCTCTTTTGTGATATAAAAGAGAGAAGTGAGCAGAGAAACATGAGAACCTCACACCACCAAGAAAGCAGTACCGGGAGCAGAGTGTGTCCTTTGGTGTTCCTGCACAGAGAAACTCCCAGACCAAGGGAAGACTGATGACAAGGACCTTCTTCCAGATCCAACAGAGAAAAGATAGCCTTCCCGTGGAGCTCACACCCTGAATTTGGACTTGCAGCCTACTGGACTGTGAGACAATAAATTTCTCTGTTAAAACCATCCATTTGTGGTATTTCTGTTATAGCAGCACTAGATGACCAAGACAGGTATTATAATACTCTGGATCTTATTTAAACCTGTCTTAGCTGACTTTCTCTAACACTGCTCAGGCAGGTGAAGGGAGAAAGATGCTGCCTTGTTACAGACAGGTGGTTGAAGAAGTCCAGGTTCCCCACTGTTACAGATTGAATTGTGTCCCCCTCAAAATGTGTGTCAACTTGGCTAGTCCATGATTCTCACTATTGTGTGGTTGCCCACCATTTTGTGATCTGATGTGATTATCCTATGTGTTGTAAATCCTAACCTCTGTGATGTTAATGAGGCAGGATTAGAGGCAGTTACGTTAATAAGGCAGGAGTCAATCTACAGGATTAGGTTGTGTTTTGAGTCAATCTCTTTTGAGATATAAAAGAGATAATCAAGCAGAGAGAAGAGGGACCTCATGCCACCAAGAAAGAAGTGCCAGGAGCGGAGTATATCCTTTGGACCCGGGGTCTCTGTGCTGAGAAGTTTCTAGATCAGAGGAAGATTGATGACAAGGACCTCTCCCCAGAACAGACAGAGGAAGAAAGCATTCACTGAGAGCTGGCACCCTGAATTCAGACTTCTATTCTCCTAGACTGTGAGAGGATAAATTTGTCTGTTAAAGCCACCCACTTGTGGTATTTCTGTTATGGCAACACTAGATAACTAAGATACCCACTAAACCTCCACTGGTATCTACTTATCTGGGAGAAGTAGGAGTGCCTCTTTACTGCTCCCCACGTGGCCTCAACTAACACCAGGAGAGGAAGATGGTCTCATTACTGCTAGGGGGTGGTGAAAGTCCGGACTCTCTTACAAGGTCTCCTCAGACACCACCCCAGTTGGGAAAGTGGGGAGAGGCACCTCATTACAGCCTGATGAAGGTGGAAGTCTAGAATCCCCACAATGCCTTTGCTGGTGTGGGTATAAGTGGGCCACATTTTAAAATTTTATTTTGGTATTTGGCTGGAGTAGAGAGATTATTGTATAAAAGTTTTCTGTTTTGCTAGGCTTCCTCTTTCCTGGTCCTTTGGCTAGGGAGAGTAGACTTTTGGGGGGACATTTTTGGCTGTGCCTGTTGGTGTTTCCAGGTTGCTGGATTCTTCAGCTCCAAGTCTGGAATATATGAGGCAAAAAGAAAACCCAGGAAGCTCACCATTGTGTTGTTCCTTGGATATCGAGGTTACTAGCTGGTCTGCTTTCTTCTCTCAGTATTTTTATGTTTCTTTTATATGTAATGTTCAGGGTTATTAGGGAAAAGTACATCTACTCCATCTTTTCCAATTATCTTTTAATCATTTGTTTATTTGGTTTTCCACTAGATTGTGAGCTTTTTAAGTGTATGTTTGTATCTTCAATATCTAGCTTCAGTTGTGATCTTTACATGTTTGAAAAAAGAAAATATATCGTGGAGAGAAGTGAATGAATCGTGTTCCTTTCCCATCCACTGTTGTGTGTGATGGTAGGAAGAGGAGGAGGTGCAACCTTGTCTTTTTAATTTTTATTGTTGTAATTTAAGTGAAAGTTTACAGTTTAAGTTAATCTCTAATACAAAAATTTATACATACGTTGTCATGTGACCCTAACAGATCTCCCTATACTGTGACAGCACACTCCTCCTTTCCACCCCTGATTTCCCCTGTCCGTTCAACCAGCTCCTAACCATCTCAGCCTTCTCATCTCACCTCTGGACAGAAACTGCCGCAACCCTATCTTGAACAATGAGATTCCTCGTGGCTATTTGATGTTGTTAAAGGTAGCTTGTCAGCCAAAACTAGCTTCTCAAGCTTATACTCTCCTTCCTAGGTTTTCATGTGTTACCAAAAGTTACCAGCAGGTGGCAGAGTAATCGATTAAAATGGTCTTGTCCAAAACGTAAGGAGGATGATTTTCTTCCATGAACTAGAGAAATAATTCTATTCCCTTGTACCCACCCTGGTGGTGTAGTGATAAAGTGCTATGGCTGCTAACCAAAGGCTTGACAATTCAAATCCACCACGCGCTCCTTGGAAACTCTACAGGGCAGTTCTTCTCTGTCCGATAGGGTCGCTATGAGTTGGAATCCACTGGACAGCAGCAGGTTTGGTTCTCTTGGTTTGTGCCCACCCCGGGTCCATTCCTAAAATATTGCTTTGAAAATTAAATACTCTTTTTCAGGTTTGTGGTACAGGTAGTTGTACAGAGTGAAAGCAAGTGGGCTCTGTCATGCTCCTTGGTGAAATGTGACACCAGGATCACTTGAGTTTTTGTGAAAATAAATGTCTAGCATTTAGTTACTCTTCCCTTTGATTTTGGCATTTAAATCCATAGGAATGTGGAGGTTGGATGAGTGGAAGATTAATACTTTTCTTTAACAACGTTGTAACACTGAAGCCTTCAAAAGCAAACCAAAACAACAAAAAAACCCAGACACCTCAAATCCTACCACTCATTTTTTTTTTGTCAGGCCCTGCTGATAGGCACATAACATTGGTGATTCAGTTTTTGAATTCTATTTTTTTCGTTCATTATCAAAAATATTTCCTGATATAAGTATGGGGGGTTGCTTTAAAATTTTCTCCTTGAACTATATGTTTAGAGATTAATCACATTATGGTCACCTGACCAAAAAGAGTCCAGAGGAGAGCCTTTTTGTTTTTCTCAACTTTTTATTTTTTAAAATATGAAACCTACAGAAAAGGTGAAAGAATAATATGATAAACACTCGATTGTCCTTCACCTAGATTCATTGGTAACATTTTGCCACATTTGCTTTATTTCTTTCACTCTCTTACATTGATGGAAATCGTTTTAAAAGCTCGTTTACTCCAAGCATGCACCCAACAATTTTCTTTCTCCTCCCTCCCTCTCTTGCTTCCTCATAATTAAAAACGTAGAGCTCCAAAATCCTGCCCTTCTTTTAGTCTCCCACTAGCAAGTTAAGCTCAGATTCTGGTGAGCAATGAGCACCCGTGGGCTGAGTGATATTTGCTCGTCAGTAGTATTCCTTTTAACCTACACAGTTTGGTTAAATTCACACAAGATGAAAAAAGCTGCAGTAGGCCCAGTATTTCCTAACGTTACCGACATGACCTCGTTCTCAAGGAAAAGCTCTTGTTCGTTTTTGGCAAAGGTCCAGCTAGGGACCTTTACTTTTCTGTGTTGGCAATTCAGGAAATCACTGTGACTACTTGGAGAAGAGAGGGCTCCTTTCGCAGTCTCTTGCTCCTCTCCGGCCGTTTGTCTCCTGTCTTGGGGACTGTGATCTTCTGTACAAGATCTTCCCATCAGCTCTGAGAGCTAGTCTTGGGAATTCTCTTAAACAGTATTTTCTATGACAAAAAAAGGAATCACGAGGGAAAAGTAGTTCCGTTATGGGGAAGACCCAATGTTTGGAAAATCTGAAAATGTGGGTCGTTTAAAAAATGTACAGATGGTAAAAAAAACTCATCTACTTAGAATCATAGGTCTTACACTGTAAGTCTTCATTGTGGTCTCTGGTGGTCTAGTGGTTAGTATTTGGCGCTCTCAGCGCCCTGGCCCGGGTCCGATTCCCGGTCAGGTAAGGGGTTTTGATTTTTTTTTTTTTTAAATTGTACTTTAGGTGAAGGCTTACAGAACAAATAGTTTCTCATGAAACAGTAGTGCACATATTGTTTTATGACATTGGTTAACAACCCCACAACATGTCAACCCTCTGACTTCTCAACCTTTTTTTTTTTGGTGAAAATACACATAGCCAAAGATACACCATTTCAAAAATTTCTACATGCACAGTTCAGTGACACTGACTGCGGTCTTCCAATTGTGCTGCTATTCTCACTTAAGATGAAGGCTTACAGAACAAAATAGTTTCTCATTTAACAGTTACTGCACATGTTGCTCTATGACAATGGTTAACAATCTCACAACACATCAACAATACCCTTACTCAGCCTTGGCTTCCCTATCACCAGCTTCCTTGTCCCCTTCTGCCTTCTGGTCCTTGTCACTGGATACTGTACTTCATTAGTCCCATTTGGTTTTACGGGGCTGTCCACTCCTAGGCTGAATGGTGAACCTCGGAGATAACTTCACCACTGAGCTAAAAGGGTGTCTGGGGGCCATACTCTTGGGGTTTCTCCAGTCTCCTTTAGGCCAGTAAATCTGGTCTTTTTTTGTGAGTTAGAATTATGTTCTATATCCTTCTCCAGCTCTGTCCAAAACCCTCTGTTGTGATCCTGGTCAGAGCAGTCAGTGGTGGTAGCCGGGCACCATCTAGCTGTACTGGACTCAGTCCGGTGGAGGCCTTGGTTGCTGTGGTCCATTAGTCCTTCAGACTAATCTTTTCCTTGTATCCTGTTCTCTTCATTCTCCCTTGTTCCCGAAGGGATGAGACCAGTGGAGTCTCTTAGATGGCCGCTCACAGGCTTTTAAGACCCCAGACACTACTCACCAAGGTAGAATGTAGAACATTGTCTTTATAAACTGTGTTATGCCAATTGAGCTAGATGTTCCCCGAGACCATGATCCCCACAGGGAAGGTTTTTTTTCCCAACTCTGCCCCCAGCCCGGTCTCCTCTCTGTAGAGCTCTCATTTTGATGATTAGCTTTGTTTCAATGAATCAGCCCCTCCATTTACCACCTAATCAAATACAGAAAACATAGGAAAACACAAAAAGATCGCTCGTAAGACAACTGCCGACATACAATTTTTTTTTAACAGAAAATGGAATCATTCTATAAATAGTTTTATCACCAGCTATTCTTTTTTACTTAACGATATATTTCTAACACCTTCCAGTGGAAATAAATATTCTTAAGAAACATGATATTTTATTTCAATTTAATTATTTAATTTTTTAAAAATGTAATATATTTACATGGTTTAGAATTCAAACATTTAAATGAGCATAACTGATAAACCTGACTTCTACCTCTGCCATCTGTTGTTGTTAGGTGCTATTGAATCGGTTCCAACTCATAGCGACTCTGTGTACAACAGAGAGAAACACTGCCTGGTCCATCCTGTGTCATTCTCACATTTGTTGTTATGCTTGAGAGCCAATTGTTGCAGCCAATGTGTCACTTCATCTTGTTGGGGGTCTTCCTCTTTTTCACTTACAGTCTAGTTTCCCCTCCATGGGGTAACCAATGTTTTTAAGTTTCATAAGTATAATGTGAGATATTTTATGCAAATGCATACATACAAACATACATACGTATATATTTAACTATGTTCCCCCCGCCTTGCACAAATGATGGCAATCTACACATAGTTCCCCTTTTTCACTTATTTTGGAAACACTTCCAGATTAGTACATGAAGGACTTCCTTATTCTTTCTTATGGCGCATAGCATTCCATTGTATGGATATTCCAGAACTAATTTAACCAGCTTCCTATGGATGGACATTTATTTCTAACCTTCTGCTATTACAAACAATGCTGCCATAAATAATCTTGTACATGTCACTCATTTTCTGCATGTGTGAAATAAGTGCACAAGAATTTAAGTGCTAGTTCAAAAGGTTATGTGCATTTGTGGATGGATATTGCCAATTTGCCCTCCATAGAGGTTGTACCAATTTACATTCATACAAGCAGTGTACAATTTAAATATTTTTAAGATAAAAGCCAATGTACTTTTTCGCCAAAATGGATTTATTCCTACTCATGGACATTTAGTCTTTTCTCTCTCCCTTCCAAACAAAAATGTTGGCTTTACAAGTAACATTTTTTTTTTTTTTTTTTTTTTTTTTAATATATATATTTTATTGTACTTCAGGTGAAAGCTTACAGAGCAAATAGTTTCTCATGAAATAGTAGTACACATGTTGTTTTTTGACATTGGTTAACAACCCCACAACGTATTAAGCCTCTAAATTCTCAACCTTTTTTTTTGATGACAATTACAGATGGCCAAAGATACACCGTTTCAAAAATTTCTACATTCACAGTTCAGTGACATTGACTACGCTCTTCCAACTGTGCTGTTATTCTCACTTAAGATGAAGGCTTACAGAACAAAATAGTTTTTCATTTAACAGTTACTACACATGTTGCCCTATGACAATGGTTAACAATCTCACAGCACATCAAGAATATCCTTACTCCACCTTGTGTTCCCTATCACCAGGGGGCTTCCTTGTCCCCTTCTGTCTTCTGGACCTTGTCAGTGGACTATTGTACCTCTTTAGTCTCATTTGTTTATTTATTTATTTATTTATTTTTATTTTATTTAAACACCATTTCAAAACTTTTTACTTACACATTTAAGTGATATTGACTATGCTCTTCCAATTGTGCTGCCATTCTCGCCCAAGATGAAGGCTTACAGGACAAAACAGCCTCCCATTTAATAGTTACTACAAATGTTGCCCTATAGCAGTGGTCAACAATCTCACAATACATCGACAGTGTCCTTATTCAATTTGTGTTCCTTATCATCAGTTTCCTACTCTCCCTCTGCCTTCTGGCCCTTGTCACCGGACTCCTGTACATCGTTAGTCCCATTTAGTTTTACTGGGGTGTCCATTCTCAGGCTTAACATCGAACCTTGAAGGTAACTTCCCCTCTGAGCTGAAAGGGTGTCTGGGGGCCACACTCTCGAGGTTTCTCTAGTATTCTTTAGGCCAGTATATCTGGTCTTCTTTTTTTTTTTTTTTTTGGGAGTTAAAATTATACTCTACATCCTACTCCAGCTCTGCCCAGAACCCTCTGTTGTGATCCTGGTCAGAGGAGTCATTGGTGGTAGCCGGGCACCATCCAGCTGTACTGGGCTCAGTCCCGTGGAGGCCTTGGTAGCTGTGGACCATTAGTCCTTCGGACTAATCTTTTCCTTGTATCCTGTTCTCTTCGTTCTCCCTTGTTCCCGAAGGGATGAGATCAGTGGAGTATCTTAGATGGCCGCTCATAGGCTTTTAAGACCCCCGACACTACTCACCAAGGTAGAATGTAGAGCATTATCTTTATAAGTAGTGTCATGCCAATTGAGCTAGATGTTCCCCGAGATCATGGTCCCCAGAGCCCTCCGTCCAACAACTCAGTCCCTCTACAAGTAACATTTTGATGCCTTTCTTTGTCGATAAATCTTTGTGTATGTTCTTGGCTATTTCCTTAGAATAAATTCCTAGAAGTGGAATTACTAACTGTTTTGTTGTTGTTAGTTGCCCTGGAGTTGGCTCATGGCGACCATATGTATAATAGAACGAAAAGTTGCCCAGTCCTGTGCCATCTTCATGACCGTTGGTATGTTTGAGTCCATTATTGCAGCTATTGTGCAATCATATATCGAAGGATTAAAGAATTAAATTCAAGAACTGAGAATATTTAAAAGCTACAAAAAAAATTAGTGAATAATTATCTAATCTTGGGCTGGAGAAGGACTTTTTCAAGATTAAAGCAAACACAGATGAATCATAAAGAATAAAACTGATAACTTAGACTACATAAAAACTGAAAACTTCTGCCCATCTAAAAATGCCAGAAATAAAATTAAAAGATGATAAACTGGTATAAATCAGTAGGGAAAACATAAATCTCCAATAAAAAAAATAGGCAAAGCACATGACTTAGTAAGTCTCAAAACTAACACAAATAATTGGTAAGCTTTAGAAAACTGATCAGCCTCAATAATAATAATATAAATGCAAATTAAAATGAGGCCTCATATTTTTATCTTGCATTTTGCCAAAGGTTGAAAGAATGATGAAATCCAGTTGACTAATGTAATAATACTTGGTGACTAGTAAAAATTGGTAAAACTTTTCCACACAGAAGTTTGGCAATATGTAGTCAAAGCTTAAAAATGTGTATTTTTTTTTTATTGCAATTTTACTTTTATGTATTTAATATCCTAAGGAAACACTCCAGTGGGTAACGTTGTGTGGACTCTCACAGCAGAGCCTTAACTCGTCCACTGGATTTCAGAGATCTCCTTTCAAGCGACGATAGACAAAAACTGGAATTGATTTTCTTTAAATCTATGAAACGAAACTACCACGACATTTTCAACACCATTAATTCTAGGCGAAATCCTCGAGAGAGCTTCTTTTCATCTTCCTTCTTTAGCTTTATGGTTTAAATTTCTTTTAACGCCAATATCAAAACTTGTGGAGCCAAACCTGACGCAGTAGTCCTCATATAGCAACCAGCTAGAGACGTTGTAGGTGGTGTAGTGGTGAGCATAGCTGCCTTCCAAGCAGTTGACTAGGGTTCGATTCCCCGCCAACGCATCTTGACTCTCTTATTTTAGACCGAAACTTTGCGGAAGGCCATTAAACTTCGGCAAAGCAGGCCCGAAAAGGGCGTTTGGCCACGTTTGTACGCTGAGACTGGATCCTTCGAGGAGACCCTCCCAAGAGCGAGCCTCTATGTTTCTGTAGCTGCAACCTCCGATTCGAGCCCATCTGTTGGATTCGACCGCTGGCGTCGCACGATTTTTAAGATAACTATCGTTTTGGAGGTCTTTAGGAAAGTGTCTGGATGACTGGTCTGTTTTGTTTTTCTGAATCCGCGGAGACGGCTGTAATTTACTGAAGAATCCGCATAAGAAAGTCAGCGCAAGCGCCCACAGTTCCTGTGAGGGGAGCAAGGCAAAATAATCAGGAGGAGGACCCTCACCCCTTCCGCAGCTCCCCAAAGCCCGCTTCTCTTCCGGAGCCACCATTCCGGGAACAGAAAACTCAATTCTAGGCCACAGGTTGGCGATGTAAACGTGAATGTCCTTCGGAGCTCCCTCTCGCAATCCTGGGAGAGACGGTTTGATTTTTTGGAGGAGGAAGAAGGATGAGAAATCAGTGCAGAGGGGCAGCCGGGGACGCGGTCGAGGGCTGCAGTTCCAGCCTCTCCTCTCAAGTCAGGACCTGGGCTCCCTGCTGAGTTTAAGAGTTTCAGATCCGGATTCGGGTGTCGGGTCTTTGAGGTTGCGGAGTGGAAATAATCTGTTTGGGATTTTGACTGTAAGTATCACATAAACTGGGTAAACACAACATAATGTAGGAAACTAGTTGGTATTTGTTTCAAAAGACATTAAATTAAACCATCTTCCGCACCCCGGCGGTTGGCGTGCGGTGATCGTATAGTGGTTAGTACTCCGCGTTATGGCTGCAGCAACCTCGGTTCAAATCCGAGTCAGGGGGTGTTGTTGTAACTTGCTTTGGCTACCGTAAGTTTTAAATGTAATTCCGCTTTTGCTGAGGGCAGCCTCTCAAGAGCGCAGTCAAAGAACTAGTGAATAATAGTTTCCACCATCCACACCGGGAGAGGCGCTTCAGGCCAGGATGAAAATCCGCGAGTACGGTAACCAAGGCGGCAAGGGCAGTCGCCTTCGACCTTCACGTGAGCAGCGGATTGGACCCTTCTAGAGAGTTATCTCGGAGCTCGCCGTCTCTTTCAGAGGCTGGGGATCTGAACGCTTTGGCCAGAGGAGGCAAGGGTCCCGCGACCAAGTACGCATAAGGCTCTGAATCCGATCTGAGTTTAAATCTCGGTGGGACCTTCACACGCAACGAATAGTTTTATTCAGGCCACACAAAATTTTAGTATTTTAAAACAAACTTGTGCTCCCAAGTGAATAGGACCTATTTTCCAATAACGCGTCGCCCTTTCCCTGTTGCCCCACCTGCCCCGTCACGGTTTACGGCAGAAAAAGGTTTTCGACTGGGAGGAAAAGAGTTTGGGCCGCAGCTGCAGGGTCCCGGAAGCAAGAGTTTGTTTACGCTCTCCTGCTCTCCGTGGTTGTTTGCTGCACTCATCCCCCTCCCCTCCCACTCTTCCGGAGCCGGAGTCCTCGAAACCGGGTTCTCAGAGTGACCAGATCAAGAAGTAATTTGCGGAAATATCGGGGTTTCAGGACTCTTTGATTCTCACGGCCAGTGAGTTCGTCTGACTCCGTGCAGGCTCTTCTTCGAGCCTCGGATTTCTCAGTGGTAAAAGGTGGAGACTGCGTCCATGAAATCCTAGACCCAGAAGTTACTTTCACAGTAAGTGTATAATTAGATCATTAACACTAGCTCTCAAAAGAAAATAATAATGTAGGAAACAGGTATCCTCTCGTGCCCAGCTAGCTCGTTCGGTAGAGCAGGTGACTCTCAATCTCAGCATCGTGGGTTCGAGACCCCCCTTCGGCGAACAGTTTTATCCTTCCTTTCATTTTTATGTAATCGTCTCTAGTCAGCCACCAACAGAATTGGGAGCTTCTAAATTGCCACTGTTGTTTTAAACTTTGGAAAATTATTTCAGGAGTCGCTTCCAGTTAAAAAAAGAAAATTCCGGCTGGAGTTTGCAGCGACTCTCATCCCTGAGACCTGAGGTTCCTGATCTGCGGTCTTCCCGGCCGGGCAACTCCGGGGGGGAGAAGGTGGAGGAGCTTGGGCGGTTCCGAGTGGCGAGTCCCGGAGCTCCAGGCTACCCCTTCGTCCTCCCTGGACTCAGTCTAAGAAGAAGATGGCTTGGGACGTGACCAGATGGAAACACATTCGTTCTCTTTGTGCTGGTGGGAAATTAAAAAAAAAAAAAATGTATATTTTCAACATATAGCTATACATATTTTTTAAGATATATGTGTGCATTTCAAGATGTCACTTTGATGACTAAGGTGTGCCTGATCCCAGCCATAGTGTTTTTAATCACTTCATATGCATGCGAAAGCTGGACTTCGAATAAGGAAGATCTAAGAAGAATGACGCATTTGAATTATGATGTTGGGGAATAATACTGAATATACCATGGACTGCCAGAAGAATGAACAAATCAGTCTTGGAAGAAGTACCGCAAAATGTTCAAGGATGGTGAAACTTTGTTTCAGGTACTTTGGACATGTCATCTGGTGGGATCAGTCCCTGGTGAAGGACATCATGCTTAATAAAGTAGAGGGTCAGCGAAAAAGAGGAAGATCCTCAAGGGGATTGATTGACACAGTGGCTGCAACAATGGGCTCAAACATAGCAACGATTGTGAAGATGGCACAGGACCTGGGAGACTATGACTCAGAACCGACTCGACGGTGCCTAACAACAACATAGTCTCAACACACCAGGGGAAAAATATATACAATACACATATATATGTATGTATTGTGTGTGGTGAAAATATACTTAACAAAACGTATGCCAACTCAACAATTTCTACATGTACAATTCAGTGACATTGATTACATTCTTCAGGTTGTGCAACCATTCAATTTCACTATCCTTCTCCAGATCATTTCAGTGGGAAACGATTTATTCTTAGACATGAAAAGTGATCCACCAGAACAAGAGAAGTTGGAGGCATGTAAAGAACCGCCATAAGGTTTGTGAAGATCTGCCATGAGACCATCTCTCACTTGCCTCCATATATTCCCTGGGAGGCAGTCACTGGACAGTTACTCATCACCTTCCAGGTTCTGATGAGATATGAGGTTTTATGGTCTGTTCACCCTCAGGCTATAGCTGCAGACTATAAAGCTACTTAGTGAGGTCTAGAATTCGTTCCTCAGCTACAGGTATCCCACAACTCTTCTTGCAGTCAGCAGGCCCCTTTTGTTTCTGTGTCTTTCTTTTTGGTGTATGGGATGAGAACCCAGGCACCTTTGGCTACGCATCCTTTTGTTGTCTATGTAAATAATAAACTGAATCTGAAAGTGACTGGTTATATCTTTACCAGCCGTGTGTGCTTGACAAATTTGTTTATGATGTTTTTCAAAGCCATAAAATTCTTAAAGTTTTTCTGTTGTTAAACGTATCAATCTTTCCCCTTAAGGGTTCTGAGTTTTCTGTCAGGCTTAGAAAGGCTTTTTCAAGTATTTTACCATTTTGTTGTCTTTTGACTATTGTAGGGAAATGGTCTGCCTACAAGATAATGAAATTTTCACTGGAGGTAGTTTTGAAGGAGGAAGGGTGTATTTATTCTTCTGCTGATGAGCTGACTAGAGATGCAGTTAGCGCCCAGATAATTCTGTGGCACATTCTCTGAGGTTCAGTGAAGGCCCTACCTGCTGAGAATTGAAGGAGTTTCCTGGGACCTCCAGCTCAAAATTACTGGACTCTGTCTAAGAGGGGAATGCAGTTACCAAAAGAGGGTGCAACATCTCAGCTTGAGCAACAGTGAAGAGTCATTACCACCCATATACCTTGTGGGGCAAGGGGAGAGAACTATTTCTGGAAGCTGGGAGAAGTTATAGTTGTAGCTAAGTCTGCAGCTGTAGTTGAGTGCACCAGGACAATCACTGTGGATTTCATGGAGAGAACACAAGCTTGCCAGCCTACAGGGAATAATTACCCCCACCTTATACTTTTGCCACTCTCCCATCTCCAATTAATACATCCAATTGGCTGTGTCTTTCAGGAAGCGAGTGGGCAGGAGTCAGCCTCCTGGGGCATAGAATAGGGTGGATAATGGTGAGAATGGATCTAGAGGGACAAATGCCGAATATCCAGCACACACAGCTTTTTCATTCTTCAGATTTTTGTGAAAAACCCTGAGAATACAGCTCCTGGACATGCTTTTAACTCAGTACTGAAGTCATCCCTGAGGTTCACCCTTCAGCCAAAGATTAGACAGGCCCATGAAACAAACAATAATACACGTAACTGAACCATGTACACCAGACTAAATGGGCAGACCAGCCCAGGGGCAAGGACAAGAAGGCAGAAGGGGGCAGGAAAGCTGGATGAATGGAAATGGGGAGCCCCAGGTCAAGAAAGGGAGAGTGTTGGCATGTTACAGGTGGGCAACCAACATCACAAAGCAATATGCATATTAATTGTTTAATGAGAAACTAATTTGCTCTGTAAACCTTCATCTAAAGCACAATAAAAGAAAAAAAAGATTTTTGTTGTGATTAATTTTGTCCTTGGCTGCATTTTGGTGTCAAATAGTTTTTTTTTTTTTTTTTTTTAAGTTTGTATTTCCTGATTTCTTTCATTTACGTGAGAATGAGTTTGCTGTGTTTAGGCCTGTATCATATATTGACTGGAAAACTATCTGTGTATATTCACTTGATTCATTCAGATCATTATAAACACTGAAATAAATTTTCCACCAATCATTGTCAGAACATTTATATTCTTCTCATAGCCTTCCTATTTCATTAAAATAAAGTTCTGCAGCTGATGTATGTTTTGAATACCATAACTAGATTCCCTTTTTCACAAAAAAGTAATGGTAATGTTTCTGGAATTTCAAAATGCAGGATAGTTTTTAAAAGTTTTTTTGGATTAGCATCTCTGAGCTTCTCGGTCAGAGAAGACTGGAAAAACCAAGGGAAGAAGAAAGACGAGAAAATCCTGTGGAAATTCTGCATTATGATGCATTAAGAAGTCTATAAAGACTACGACTTCCCCGAGCTCTCAGGGGGCAGGCTGTGATTGTGGGCTAATGGCCTTTTTTTTTTAATTGTACTTTAAGTGAAAGTTTACAATTCAGGTTAGTCTGTCATACAAAAATTTATACATGCATTGTTACATGACCCTAATTGCTCTCCCCATACTGTGACAGCACACTCCTTCTTTCCACCCCTGATTTCCCGTGTCTGTTCAACCAGCTCCTGACCCTCTCTGCCTTCTCATCTCACCTCCAGACAGGAGCTGCCCATTTATTCTCATGTATCTACCTGAGCTAAGAAGCACACTCTTCACGAGTATCATTTTATGTCCCATAGTCCAGTCTAATCTTTCTCTGAAGAGTTGGCCTTAGGAATTTTTAGTTCTGGGTTGACAGAGATTCCGGGGGCCATGCTTTCTGGGGTTTCTCCAGTCTCAGTCAGACTATTAAGTCTGGTCTTTCTACTAGAATTTGAGTTCCACACCCCACTTTTCTCCTGCTCCATCAGGGACTCTCTGTTGTGTTCCCTGTCAGGGCAGTCACTGGTGGTAGCTGGGCACCATCTAGTTCTTCTCAAGATGATGCAGTTTCTGGTTTATATGTCCCTTTCTGTCTCTTGGGCTAATACTTTCCTTGTGTCTTTGGTATTCTTCTTTCTCCTTTACTCCAGATGAGTTGGGACAATTGATGCATCTTAGATGGCCACTTGCTAGCTTTTAAGACCCCAGATGGCACTCACTAAACTGTGATGCAGAACATTTTCTTAATAAAACTTCGTTATGCCAGTTGACCTAGATGTCCCTTGAAAGCATGATCCCCGGAACCCCACCCCTGCTGCTCTGTCCCTCGAAGTGTTTGGTTGTATTCAGGAAACTTCTTAGCTTTGGTTTAGTCCAGTTGTGCTTACTTCCCCTGTAGTATGTGCTGCCCTTCCCTTCACCTAAGATAATTCTTGTCTGCTATCTAGTTAGTGAATAACTCTCTCCATCCCTCCCCACCCTTGTAACCATCAAAGAACGTTTTTATTCTGTGTTTATACCTTTTCTTGCGTTCTTATAACAGTGGTCTTATACAATATTTGTCCTTCTGTGATTGACTAAATTCACTAAGCATAAGGCCCTCCAGATTCTTCCATCTTATAAAATGTTTCACAGATTCAAAGAAACGTGGGCAGGAGAGAGGTGAAGAACCCGCTCAGTTGGGGAGGGGCAAGGTAGACGTCACTTCTTCCTCGGGCTGCCGGCCCGGTCATTGGGTGGCTGGGAAGAATGGGAGGAGAAAAAACGCGAGCAGGGGAGTGGGGCGTGGGCAAGAGGGAAGATGGCGTTCCGTGATGTCACTGTCGGACCTTGTCGTTTGTAGACTTGGCAGCGCAGTGACTGCTGGATCGGCATTGGCTGCTTAAACAAGTTTTGATTGTCCGTGCTGTGGGAAGGAGTCCAGGTCTATGGTTTGAAATTTTGTGCAATAGGAGCGCAGAGGTGATATGAGGCCTCAGGAGTGAGGATAGCGCGATGACCATATGTGTGAAGGGTAAGGAGTGTGAAGCTGTGGCGGGGCGGCTGGCGAGCAATTCATACTTAGCTAGTAGGAGAGTTACCGTGATCACGCTGGTGATTTTCCCAGGGCGAGACTTGTCTCTTGCACGCCGGCTGTGCTGACCCTTGCTATTTCCCGAAATGTGGGAAGCTCGACTACATAATTTGTGTTAGTGAGGGACTGCATTCGCGCTTTCCCCTCCTATTTGCTGTTAAAAAAAATAGGTTTGCTGTAAATTAAGCTAGCTCGCTTCTTGTATGGGGCTTTAGATAGTGGGTGATTCGTTGAGTTGGGTTCCTCTTTTTTTTTTTCATTTTCTAGTCTTTGGTTGTTTCTGTTGAGTACTTGGTTCCTGCTTTTCTCTGCACGCCAGGAGAATCTCCTGAGATGATGATCTGTTTGCGCCTTAATTAATAAGGGATTTCGCACTGGGCCATTCTCTAGTGAACGCTCAACTTTTTTCCAAAATGGCCAGACAGCGACAAATTACACAGCTGATGCACTTTTTAGCGTCATTAAGAAACTATTTTCACAGCCTGGAAAGCCACCTTTCAGGCCACTTTTTTTTTTTGCCACAGATTTCAGAGAAACATTTGCAGAGGAGCCCTGCTGGCGCGGTAGTTAAGAGCTGGCTGCTAATCAAAGGGTCGACAGTTTTGAGACTACCAGCCACTCCTTGGAAACGCTATGGGGGAGTTCTTCTCTGCCCTATGGGGTCGCTATGAGTCAGAATCAACTACAGTGGGTTTTAGCTTTAAAAAAAAAAAAAAGAATGCCAAAATCATGCTTTTCTGGTACCATGAAAACACGTTAGCCTTTTCCCCAAAAGAGGATACGAAGTTTGTTACTCACTTTTGAGTGATGTTTTTTCTTTTTCTAGTTGAGTCACATCCCCCCTTTGCCACCCTGTAACTTAAAACTGAGATAAAAAGTTAACTACTACAACAAATATTATGTTAGCTGGTAGGGGGTACAAGAGGAAAAAAGAGAAATATTGGTTAATATATACACAAATGTATTCATATCAAAATAAGGAAGAAATACTTATAACTATTACGGACTTAATTTCTGCAACTCTCACATGGTCATAGCTGGTATATATAACTACTTTCTTCAATACCCATTTCATATTCCCTTTGCCATCAGCAAGCACAACAGCTTGTCGCTTGTCTTGCCTGGTGAGGCAACCCAAAACCTTCATTCCTAGAGGGTCTGGGCCATTTTCAGTCCTGGCTGTATTGGGTTGTTGCAGTTTTCCACTGATTTGAATTGCAGGGGACAGTGAGTACTAAGGGACGTGTTATGGGTTGAACTGTGTCGCCCAGAAATACATGTTGTAAATCCTGACCTCTATGCCTGTCGTTATAATCCCGTTTGGGAATGGGTTTTCTTTGTTATGTTAATGAGGCAGAATTAGTGTAGCGTATGTTTTAAGTCAATCTGTTTTGAGATATGAAAAAGATTAAATAAGCAAGCGAGAGAAGCAGAGATGGGGGAAGAGAGACACCAAGCCACATGAAGATCACCCAGGAGCAGAAGCTCAGAAGAGACAAGGACCTTTTTCCAGAGCCAACACAGAGAGAAAAACTTCCCCTAGAGCTGGCACCCTGAATTTGGACGTCTAGCCTCCTAAACTGTGAGAAAATAAATTTCTGTTTGTTAAAGCCACCCACTTGTGGTGTTTCTGTTATAGCAGCACTAGATAACTAAGACAGGGCATCTCAGCATATCACCTGCATTCTGTGCATGCTCCCCTTTACCTCCATTGTGCAGTGGCAACTCAGTTCCCTCTTAATGGTGAGGATCAATCATCTCAGTCAGTAAAGTAAGCCTCTTTTTCTCTGGTGAGTCCCTGTCATGAGGTGCTCAAAGTGGCCAGGTGGCAGTCTTAATGTCTACTTCAACACAGCCATTATTATATCTCCTGGTGGAAGCATTCTTCTCTTGGGAACTAAGACTTCTAAATCAGTACAGGCCCAAGTTTTAGGGGAGGGAAGCAAAATTTTTACTAATGCAGAGACCCTAACATATGGCATAAATAGAATACCAAACATGACTAAAAATGCACAAACAGCAGAAGATGAACTAGATAAATGGGACCTCCTAAAAATTAAACAGTTATGCTTATCAAAAGACTTCTTCAAAAGAGTAAAAAGAGAACCTACAGACTGGGGAAAATTTTTTGGCTATGACATGTCCGACAAGTGTCTAATCTCTAAAATTTATAGAAAACTTCAACATCTCAACAACAAAGAGACAAACAATCCAATTTAAAAATGGGCAAAGGATATGAACAGACACTTCACCAATGAAGACATTCAGGCGACCAACAAACACATGAAGAGATGCTCGTGATCATCAGCCATGAGGGAGATGCAAATCAAAACTACAATGAGATACCATCTCACCCTGTCAAGAATGGCACTGATCATAAAAACATAAACAACAAATGCTGGTGAGGTTGTGGGGAGACTGGAACTCCTATACACTGCTGGTGGGAATGTAAAATGGCACAATCACTGTGGAAAATGGTATGGTGCTTCCTTAAAAAGCTAGAAATAGAAATACCATATGACCCAGCAATCTCACTCCTAGGTCTATACCCTAAAGAAATAAGAGCCGTGACACAAATAGACATATGCACACCCATGTTCATTGCAGCGTTATTCACAATCGCAAAAAGATGGAAGCAACCTAAGTGCCCATCAATAGATGAATGGCTTAGCAAACTGTGGTATATACACACAGTGGAATACTAAGCAATGAAATGGAATAATGACGAATCCGTGAAACATCTCACAATGTGGATGGATTTGGAAGACGTTATGCTGAGTGAAATAAGTCAATTGCAAAAGGACAAATATTGCACAAGACCATTATTATAAAGAAACAAGAAAAGGTTTACATACAGGAAAAAAAAAGCTCTTTGATGGTTACCAGGAATGGGAGGGCGAGGGAGGGAAAATTACCAAATAGAAGACATGTGCTAATATTGATGAAGGGAAAGGCAATACACAATATGGGGGAAGTCAGTAAAACATGACCAAGGCATGCGAGGACCTGAGTGGGACGCAAGAACAAAGGGCAACAATGGTAATTAACATAGACAATCCTGCAACAATAGTATTAAGAAACACTAATTTATGAATGGATACATAGATAGATAGGAATGCCAAGAGGTGTGGGAAGGTGTAAGGGAACACACCCACCTGCAGATATAGGTTTGGTGGTGGATATTTCCATATACATAACTGTAGGTGCTGCTTATATATTAATATAAATAATAGAGCACACAGGGGCCACAGTAAGGACAACTTCCTAAACATAACCAAACACCTAGTGGGATGAAGTTCCTAGGCTCAGAGATGAAGGACCATAGACTCGTGAGACATCTACATCAATTGGCACAGCATGGTTCATAAAGACAATGTTCTGCCATCCTACTTTGGTGAGTAGTATCTCGGGTCTTAAAAGCTTGCAAGTAGCAGTCTAAGATACAACTATTGGTCTCTTACCGTCTGGACCAAAGAAGAGTGAAGAAAACCAAAGACTTAACGGAGTGATTAATCCAAAGGACTAATGGACCACATGAACCACAGTCTACATAGCACTGAGACCAGAAAAACTAGATGGTTCCAGGCTACCACTACTGACTGCTCTAACTGGCATCACAACAGAGGGTCCCAGACAGAGTTGTAGAAAAGTTGGACAACAAAAAGTCAAATTCACAAAAAAGACCAGACTTACTGGTCTAACAGAGACTGGAGGAACCCCTGAGACTATGGCCCTAAGACACCCTTCTGAACTGGAAATGAAACCATTCCTGGAGTCCACATTTCAGCCAAACTATAGACCAAAACCAAAAAACCAAACCCGTTGCCGTCCAGTCAATTCAGACTTATAGTGACCCTATAGGACAGAGTAGAACTGCCTCATTGGGTTTCCAGGGAACGCTAGTAGATTCAAACTGTGGACCGTTTGGCTCGCAGCCGTAGCTCTTAACCAAAATAAACAATAACACCCGAGAGGAGCATGCTCCTTAGAACAATCAATTATACGAACTAAAAATGGCAACATTTGACCAAAAACAAAGATGAGAAGGCAGGAAGGGGTGGAAAATCAGGACGAAAGGAAATGGGGAACCTAGGACAGAAAAAGGGAGAGTGCTGATACATTGTGGGGAATGAAACCAATGTCATGGAGCACTTTATGTACAAACTGTCAAATGGGCAACTAATTATCTCTGTAAAATTTCACCTAATGCACAATAACAAAAACATTTTTAAAAAAAATTTTACTGATGTGTCACTAGGGATAATAGAGGAGCCACTCTCATTTCCACCCCTTGATTTGTGAACCCAGGAGAAACATCACCATATACTGGCCATTGATTTAGAGCATGTACTACATCCTGTAGGACGTTACCCAGATCCTCAAGGTGTTGTCATCCACTAGCATTGAAACTGAGACTTGAAAAGGATCATGCCATCATGCTAGCCAGTTCAGGGTAAGAGCATGAGCCCAATGCAATGTTCAAATTAATTCTTGGTCAGAAGCAATGCTGTGTGGAATACCATAATGAGGGATAAAGCATTCTGTAAGTCCACACAGATGGTTGTTTTTGCAGAATCATTGCAGGTAGGGAAGACAAATCCATATCAAGAGTGAGTGTCTATTCCAGTGAGAACAAAGCACTGACCCTCCCATGTTGCAAGGGTCCTGTCTTAGGCTGGGATCTCTAGAGGAACAAAACCAGTGAAGTGTATATATATAAATATATATATATAGAGAGAGATTTATATCAGGGAAATGGCTCACACAATTGCAGAGTCTAGCAAGTCCCAAAGCCATGGTGGGTCAGGTGTCAGGCTGGAGGCTTCTCCTAACTCATATGGTTGCATGGGCTGAGGAACCCAAAACTGGCAGGTCAGGCAGAAAGCCTCTTGTTCACAGGGTTTAAGGAGCTGGCGAATCCCAAGATCTACATGTCAGGTGGCAGGCACCTGGCTCATGTCCCAACAACTGGAGGTCAGAGGATGACCAGTTGGATGCAAGATCCAGAGCAAGCAAGAGAGTTTTGCCAGAATGTCCATATATATTGGATGCAGGCCACACCCCTGAAGAAACTCCTCTTACAACTGATTGGCTGATCACATCAGATCACATCATGGAGGTGATTATATTACATTACATTATGGAAACGCAGTCAGTTCAATGTTTGCCAAACCACTGAGAATCATAACCTAATCAAGTTGACACATAACACTAACCATGGCAGGCCCTATTTGCTCAATCTACCATCATGTAACTGGCTGAAACTCCCCACCTCCACTGGGGACTGGTGTTATATCAGGGGCTGAGAGTTGTTCTCTGCTGTTGGCTGTTTGGGCATTCAGTAGTGGTGGCTATAGTCAGATTAGCCTTGGTGAGTGGAACACCATGTCACTGAGCCCATGTATAATTTGCATCCCAGCTGCTAGGCCACTTTGTTTATGAGCCCTTTGGGCAGTCTAGAATTTCCGTTTGGTTATTTTTGATGCTTTTCACAGCTCTGTTGAGATTGTCTATCAGATCACTCATTGACATCTTGTTTTCTCTCTTTGTGTTTGTAATAGTTGCTTTGAAGACTGCTAAATCTAACATCTGGGACAAATGTAAGATATCTGGGCAGACATTGAAGTCAACCTCGGTGCATTGCTGATGATGAAAGTGAGATTTGCAGAGGGTTTAATGGATTTATTTGGTTCCAGAGCTGACCCACACTAAGTCACGGTCCAGGCCTCTGAGTGTCCTGCTTCAGAGCACAAGCAGGGAACAGGGCCGTGGATAGAAACTGATGCACAGAGAGGGCATCTGACTCCTGGAGCGACTCCACCCTACCTTGGGCCTCTGAGAATGTTCTCTACCTGTGCTCTCTTCCTCCACATGGAACGCCACTGTCCATGGAAAGAAAGGACAACCAGTATCTAAGGATCTCTTTCAACCTACCCCAAGAGGTTCCACCAAGACTTACCACGAATCCACCCTCCTAGTCCTGCTACTGGAATTTGGAAGCTTTCCACGACCATCGTAGGTGCTTTTTTCCCAGTTCTTTAGGCACAAGAGAAAGTTCCCACAGCCCCAAGATAACCTGCTGTTTCCCTGCCTTCCCTTCCTCACTGCGGGGTCTGGAGCCTCAGTCCTGCACGCTCTTCATTTCCTCTCTGGAGGCTGTGGCGGAAATAAGAAGTCGAAAGCCAAAGGAATATGCCTGTTAATAAGCATAGCATGATTTAAGTTTATTATCGAGCCAAAAAAAAAAAACATGGAATGCAAGCTTGCAAGTAGCCTACAAAGGGATACAAAGCTATAGTGTAGTTGCAGCTCCATATGGAATTAAAGCTACAGTTGTGCATTGTCCTGCTACTAATGAACAGTCAACTTCACTCAATTTAAGCTGGTATGAAGCTTACACTGACGCTCTGTTCTTCATAATTCCTTATCAGTACCTCCTATGGTTGCCCCTGACAATAATGCACTTCACAGTGCACGCGGTTAATGACTTTCTCAAAATTCCTTGGAAAGGCTGCGGATGCTACGCCGAGCGGGGGGCACTGTGAACTCCTGACGGGGGAGGCTGGGGCAGATCTCGGTACCCTCAGAACGCGGAGTCCTGCTGGGTGGTGGCTTGTGAGCTTTCTTCCCTGTGGGTGGTGAGGAGTGAATGTGAGCCTTCTACGGCATGGTTCTTGTCCTAAGTGTCTCTTGTGCTCCCAATCTCTGGAGTGCGCGGGGTTGGGCAGGCCAGAAGGATGCGAAAGTGTCCCCAACCTGAGGTTAAAGGGCAATTCCTGACATCAGAACCTGTTTGAAATGCAAACTCCCTGTGTCCCTGTGGTGCAATCGGTTAGCGAGCTTGGCTGTAAAACGAAAGGTTGGTGGTTGGAGCCCATCCAGGGATGGTATATTTTACTTTTGACTCTTGGTAGCTGCTTAAAAGCAGCTTTAGGCTGTTAGTGACTTTTACCCTCAGAGCCCTCTGGACCTCCATCCGCTTTGAATCAGACCCCAAATTATGCTTCTCGAAGATTCAAGTCCCATAAAAGTGACCAAAAGAAGGAATTTTGGGGCTTCGTAGTTTCTCTCACTTCCCGAGGCTGGGGTTTTACAACTGCACTCCCCAGAAACCTGAAAAATCCTGAGAATGGAGAATAAGAAAACCCCACTCTCATCTGTGGTGCAGCCGTAAACTGCGAGGAAATCTTGGCAGGTGAGGAACTCATACTTACCTGGCAGAGGAGATAACATGGTCACGAAGGTGGTTTTCCCAGGACAAGGGTTATCCATTGCACTCCTGATGTGCTGACCCCTGCGATTTCCCCAAATGTGGGAAACTCAACTGCTAATTTGTGGTAGTGGGGGACTGCATTTGTGCTTTCCCCTGATCTTTGTTGTTTTAAAAGATAGACTTGCTGTGGTGTTAATCTAGTCCATTTCCTGCACTTGTGTCTTCAAGAGAGCAAGTTTCTTTGAGTTATGTGCCTTTGTTACTTTTCTAGCTTTTGGTTGCTTTTCTGGAGGTGGTCAGATTGCTGTTCCTTCTTTTCTTGGTGGAAACACAAATCAGCACATATGGAGAATCTCTTGGGACAACAGAACCAATTTGCCTCTTAATCAATGAGACTTGTTCAAGTGGCAGCTGAGGTTCTGTTCTGGGTCATTTGTGGAGATCGCTCAAAATTTCTTAGGAAGACCTGTTTTAATAAAAACATAGCTAAGTTTCTGGCTTTGAAGAGCACATGTTTATTTTCCTTAGTGTTCTGGGTAGTAGCAGTCCCAATTTGGGCATTGGCAGGGCTATGCTTCCTGTGGGCTCCTGGGGGAAGAGCCTTCCTTGTCGATAGCCTCCCAGAAGTTTGGTTTCTTGGCTTTCATTGGTCTGTGAAGGACCTTCCTCACATGGTGTCTTCCTCCTGTGTCTGACCCTCTCTTTTATGAAGCAGCACTCAGAAAGGATTAAGACTAGGACTCACCCTTCTCTGGTATTACTTAACTGACACTGTCTTCAAAAAAGCAGGAGAGGAGGACTTCTGGGTAACGTGGCGTTATAGACAGAAGCACCATGCAGTCCCTCCACAGCAGAGATCAGAAAAACTAAGTCAAACAGAGACAAACATCAGTCCTGAAACCCTAAGCATCAAATGAAGAGATAAAGAACTCAGCCAAGCACTGAATGGAAAAGAAACTGACAGAGAACAGAGAGCAAGGAGAGATACATGCAGAGGTTCCCTATCAGCTAATGCAGCATGGATCCACCATCTTTGATTCCTGTTGGAGAGTGGTTAACAGGGAGTACAGGAAAGCAGCTTCACGGAGCTCCCAAAAGGAGACAGAACAACTGGTAATCAGCGATGTATGCTTTCCCACCCTCCACCCTTCTTCACCCCCACTCGGCCTCCTCTGCTTCCTGCAGCCACTGTCTCTTGGCCAGGAAGCACTGGCTTCACCCCTGTGCTACTTGGATTCTACACGCCCCCCACTGGCCGGCTCCCTGGGTGCCATTTGTTGGTTGCTGATGTTGCTTTATTGTGATTCTTTTGGTTTCTTCCATACCTCTCACCACGTCCACGTCCTTTCTCTCAAAGATCCGGATCTGTGTGCCTGCCATCTTTGCTTCTTCCTGAAAGGCTGTGAAACGCCACTCAGATGTGGAACTGATTCCTGGCCCATGCGGCCATGCTGCTGGGATCCCCAGGGCTTTTTTTTTTGTTTTTTGTTTTCTTTTTCTTTTCTCGGCTTGGGAGCCCCTTCTAGCCAGGCTACACTGCATGGCTTGGGAGCTACTCCCTCAGTGTGTGTAGATGTGCAGTGGGATCCCTGGGGGCATTTCTTTTTTCTTTTCTTTTTTGATTTTGTTTTTGTTTCTTTGTTTTCTTTTCTCTCATTTTCCCTTTTTGTCTTTCTTCATTTCTCAGTTTCTCATCTCTCTATACTTGCTTTCTTTTCCCGTCTCCTGAATACCTGGCGCTGTGTGACGCATCTACTCCTTCTAGCCACGTTGTACTTCACAGCCTGGAACTTCCCCAGTCCTCGCAGTCACACTGGTGGGATACCTGGGAGCTTTTCTTTTCTTTTTTTCCCCTAATTTTTATTTATTCATTTTTTATTCTACCCTTTTTCTTTTTTTCTTTTTGTTTTTCTCCATTTCTCAGACTCTCATCTCTCCACTCCAATGGCAAGCTCCCTCAGCACTCATTTTTGTTTGTTTGTATGTTTTTGACTTCTGTTCCTCTCTCCTCTCTCTCCTCTTCCTCATATCCATCTTAGCTCCACACATCACAGTTTCCTCTGTTCTTCCTGCCTACCTGCACCGTGTGCTGAACATCACACCCCTAAGCAGCACAGGCATGGCCTACCAGAACCTGCCCTGCACTGATTCCTGGCTTACCCTATCAGCCTTAGTACGTGCCACAAACAACCCATCCCAGCAACTGTCCTTCATCTGGACCTGCCCTTCTGTACCATACCTGAGTGACTGACCCTGCCCATTGGAGAAGGAGGCAAAAAGTATTGTGCCCACAGACGAGCAAACAACAAAGAACGCACAGCCGCCTGCTCAGACATAACCAAATAAAACAAAAAAGCAGAAAACAAACAAATCTACAATCAGTAAACAAGGAAAATAACTACTGAATGTCCTGAAGACAGCAGACAATACCAAACCATATATATATATATATATATATATATATATATAAAAACAGGACAGATGGTTCTAGTAGGCTTCTAAAATAAAACACCAGATGACTTTCTGGTAGAAGAAAAGACACTGGAACTACCTGATAGGGAATTCAAATTGCTAATATTCAGAGCTATCCAAGAGTTGAAGCAAGAAAGCAGACAAAAATGAGGAAAAAATAGACAAATTCAAGGAAAAGGCAGACAAATTCATGGAAAATGCAGACAAAAAAAATGGAAGAATTCAGGAAAATATTACAGGAACAAGATGCCAAAAGAAATTCACAACTAGAAATCATACAAAAACAACAATTAGAAATCCAAAGATAAAACAGCAAGATTTCAGAAATAGGCAGTGTCATAGAAAGGCTGAGGAGAGGTTTGAAATGATGGAAGACAGGATCAGTGAAGTTGAAGACAAACACTTGGATACACCTCTGAGAAAAAATCAGGAAAAAGAACTAAGAAAAATGAAGAACCTCTGAGAATTATGTGGGATACAATCAAAAGCAAACATTTGGGAGTGATAAGAGTTCCAGAACAGGGAGAAAACAGAAAACACAGACAGGGTCATTGAAGAACTACTGACAGAAAACTTCCCCAATATCATGAAAGATGAAAAGCTGGCCATCCAAGAAACTCAATGAACCCCATATAGGATAGACCCCTGTCATGGATTGAAATGTGTCCCCCCCAAAATGTGTGTATCAATTTGGCTAGGCCATGTTTCCCAGTGTTGTGTGGTTGTCCTCTATTTTGTGATTGTAATTTTACATTAAAGAGGATTAGGGTGGGATTGTAACACCACCCTTACCCAGGTCACATCCCTGATCCAATGTAAAGGAAGTTTCCCTGGGGTGTGGCCTGCACCACCTTTTATCTCTTAAGAGATAAAAGGAAAGGGAAGCAAGCAGAAAGTTGGGAACCTCATACCACCCAGAAGCAGTTCTGGGAGCAGAATGCATCCTTTGGACCTGAGGTTCCTGGCTGAGATGCTCCCAGACCAAGGGAAGACTGATGCATCTCAAAGACCTTCCTCCAGAGCTGAAAGAGAAAGAAAGACTTCTCCTGGAGCTGATGCCCTGAATTTGGACTTACAGCCTACTGTACTGTGAGAGAATAAACTTCTCTTTGTTAAAGCCACCCACTTGTGGTATTTCTGTTATAGCAGCACTAGATGACTGAGACAACCCCAAAAGAAAATCATCAAGGCATATCATAATCACATTCGCTAAAACCAAAGACAAAGAATCCTGAGAGCTGCCTGAGAAAAATGAAAAGTCACATACAGGGGAGAAAGAATAAGACTAAGCTCAGATTATTTGGCAGATAGTATGCAGGCAAGAAGGCAATGGGATGATGCATATAAAACCTTGAAAGAAAAAAATGCCAGCCAAGAATAATATATCCTGCAAAAATCTCATTCAAATATGTTGGTGAAATTAGGACATTTCCAGATAAATGGAAATTAAGGGACTATGTAAAAACCAAACCAAACTTAGAAGAATTATTAAAGGGAGTCCTTCAATCTGAGAACAAACACAGACCACAGTCTGAATCTAGGACACAGGACCGTACCAGCCAGATAACAGCCTAGGAAATGAACTCTCAAGGACTATCCAAAACCAAAAGAATTACAAGAAACCAGAGAGGTTAATCTGTAAATGACAACAACATCAGAACAATAAAGGAATAAATGGTGTAGGTATAGAACCTTCTAATGGAGAGGAAGGCAAGGTGATACCAAGTAATAATAGACTGGTTCAAACCTAGGAAGATACTGATAAATTTCAAGGTAACCATAAAGAAAGCTAACAAACCTACTAATCAAAATAAAGAAGAAAAACATAAAGTCTCGGTAAAAACAAAACCTACAAAAACAAGAGAAATGAAAAAAAAAATCCACAAACAACAGGAATTCAGCATGGGAGAGTAAGAGGAAAAAGAAAACGTCAGCACCACAAAAAAAAAAAAAAAGCAGTACAAAATAACAGCAATAAACTCACACCCATCAATAATCACACTGAATGTAAATGGCCTAAATGCACCCATAAAGAGATGGAGAGTGACAGAATGGATAAAAAAACAGGATCCATCAATATGCTGTCTACAAGAGACACACCTTAGAAACAAAGATGTAAATTTATTAAAATCAAAGGACTGAAAAAAATATATCAAGGAAACAACTACCAAAAAAGAGCAGGGGTGGCAATATTAATCTCAGATAAAATAGACTTTAAAACAAAATCCACCATAAAAGACAAAGGACACTACATAGTGATTAAGGGGGCCATCCATCATGAAGACATAACCATAATAAACATCTACACCCCAAATGACAGGGCTCCAAAATACATAAAAGAAACAGCACTGACAAGAGAAATTGACAGTTCACAATAATAATAGGAGACTTCAACATGCCACTCTTGGTAAAGGACAGGACATCTAAAAAGATACTCAACAAAGATACAGAAGACCTAAAGGGTACAATCAGCCAACTTGTCCTCATAGACATATATAGAACACTCCACCCAACAGCTGAAAAGTATGCATTCTTTTCCAGTGTACATGGAATGTTCTCCAGAATAGACCACATCTTAGGCCACAGAGCAACCCTTAACAAAATCCAAAATACTGAGATAATACAAAGTATCTTCTCCAACCACAATGGAATCAAGGTAGAAATTAACAACAGGAAGAGCAAGGAAAAAAAATCAGTTACATGGAAACTGAATAATACCCTGCTTACACATCACTGGGTAATAGAGGAAACCAGAGATGGAATCAAAAAATTCCTAGAATCAAATGAGAATGAAAACACATCATACCAAAAGCCTTGGGACAGAGCAAAGGCAGTCCTCAGAGGATAATTTATAGCAATAGATGCACACATCAAAAAAGAAGAAAGGGACGAAATCAAAACATTAACTACACAACTCAAACAACTAGAAAGAGAAGAGCAATAGAAGGCCACAGCCATCAGAAGAAAGGTAATAATAAAGATCAGAGCAGAAATAAATAGAGAATAGAAAAACAATAGAAAGAATCAACAAAACCAAAAGTTGGTTCTTTGAAAGGATCAACAAAATTGACAAACCACTGGGCAGACTGAAAAAAGAAAAACAGGAGAGGAGGCAAATAACCCAAATAAGAAATGAAACGGGGGACATTACAACAGACCGAACTGAAATAAAAAGGATCATATAAGAGTATTATGAAAAACTATACTCCAACAAATTTGAAAACCTAGATGGATAAATTTCTAGAAACACAATACCTACCCAAATTAACACAAAGTGATGATGAAAATCTGAACAGATCCATAACAAGAGAAGAGATTAAAAAGGAAAAAAAACAAACAAACAAAAAAAAAACTCCCAACAACAAAAAAAAAGCCCCGGCTCAGATGGCTTCACTGGAGAATTCTACCAAAGATTCAGAGAAGAGCTTTTACCAGTACTACTCAAACTATTTCAGAACATAGAAAAGGAAGTGACACTTCCAAATTCATTCTATGAAGCCAGCGTAACCCTGATACCAAAACCTGGCAAAGATTCACAAAAAAAGAAAATTATAGACCAATATCTCTCATGAATATTGATGCAAAATTCTCAACAAAATTCTAGCCAATAGAATTCAGCATCATATCAAAAAAATAATACACCACGACCAAGTAAGATTCATACCAGGTATGCAAGGATGGTCCAACATTAGAAAATCAATCAACGTAACCCACCACATAAATAAAAGGAAAGAAAAGAATCACATGATCATCTCAGTTGATGCAGAAAAGGCATTTGACAAAGTCCAACACCCATTCCTGATAAAAACTCTCAATCAAATAGGTATAGAAGGGAAATTTCTTAACATAATAAAGGACATGTATGCAAAACCAACGGCCAACATCATTCTTAATGGAGTGAGGCTGAAAGCATTCCCCTTGAGAACAGGAACAAGATAAGGATGCCCTTTATCACCTCTCCTATTTAACATTGTGCTGGAAGTCCTAGCTAGAGCAATAAGGCAAGAAAGAGAAATAAAGGGCATCCAAATTGGTAATGAAGAAGTTAAAGTGTCCCTGTTTGTGGACGATATGATACTATACATAGAAAACCCAAAAGGCTCAATGAGAAATTTACTGGAACTAATAGAAAGATTCAGAGTAGCAGGATACAAGATAAACATACAAAAATCAGTTGGATTCCTATACACCAATAAAGAGAACGATGAAAAGGAAATCAGGAAAATGATACCGTTTATAATAGCCCCTAAAAAAATAAAATACTTGGGAATAAATCTAACCAGGGATGTAAAAGACTTATACAAAGAAAACTACAAAACCCTACTGTAAGAAACCCAAAGGGATCTACATAAATGGGAAAAATACCATGCTCATGGATAGGTAGGTTCAACATTCATTGTGAAAATGACAATTCTACCCAAAGCAACTTACAAATACAATGCAATCCCGATCTAAATACCAACAACATTCTTTAAAGAGATGGAAAAACTAATCATTAACTTTATATGGAAAGGGAAGAAGCCCCAGATAAGTAAAGCACTATTGAAGAAGAAGAATAAAGTAGGAGGACTCGCACTACCTGACCTCAGAACCTACTATATAGCTATGGTAGTCAAAACAGCCTGGTACTGGTACAACCACAGATACATTGACAAATGGAACAGAATTGAGAACACAGATGTAAATCCATCCACCTATGGTTACCTGATCTTCAACAAGGGCCATCAAATGGGGAACAGACGGTCTTTTTAACAAATGGTGCTGGCAAAACTGTATGTCCATCTGCCAAAAAATGGAACAGGAGCCATACCTCACACTATATACAAAAACTAATTCAAGATGGATCAAAGACCTAAATATAAAACCAAAAACTATAAAGATCATAGAAGAAAAAATAGGATCAATGCTAGAGGCCTGTCATGGTTTGAATTATGTCCCCCCAAAAATGTGTGTATCAATTTGACTGGGCCATGATTCCCAGAATTGTGTGGTTGGCCTCCATTTTGTGATTGTAATTTCATGTTAAAGAGGATTACGGTGGGATTGTAACACCACCTTTACCCAGGTCACATCCCTGATCCAATGTAAAGGGAGTTTCCCTGGGGTGTGGCCTGCACCACCTTTTATCTCTCAAGAGATAAAAGGAAAGGGAAGCAAGCAGAAAGTTGGGTACCTCATACCATCAAGAAAACAGTGCTGGGAGCAGAGTGCTTCCTTTGAACCAGGGTCCCTGCACAGAGAAGCTCCTGTTCCAGGGGAACACCGAAGAGAAGAAGGCGAATAGAATGAAAGCCTTCCCCTGGAGCTGATGCCCTGAATTTGGACTTTTAGCCTACTTTGACTGTGAGGATAAACTTCTCTTCATTAAAACCATCCACTTGTGGTATTTCTGTTATAGCAGCATAGATGACTAAGACAAGGCCCTAATACACGGCATTAACAGGATACAAACCATAACCAATAACACACCAAGTCCAGAAGATCAGCTAGATAACTGGGATCTTCTAAAAATTAAACACTTATGCTCATGAAAAGACTTCACCAAAAGAGTAAAAAGAGAACCTACAGACTGGGAAAAACTTTTTGGACATTACAAGTCAGACAAAGGTCTAATCTCTAAAATCTACAAGAAAATCCAACACCTCTACAACAAAAAGACAAATAATTCATTAAAAAATGGGCAAAGAAAATGAACAGACACTTCACCAAAGAAGACTTTTAAGTGACCAACAGACACATGAGGAAATGCTCGCGATCTCTAGCCATTAGGGAAATGCAAATCAAAACCACAGTGAGATACCATCTCATCCGGCATTACTGGCACGAATCAAAAAAACTGGAAATAACAAATGTTGGAGAGGCTGCAGGGAGATCAGAACTCTATACACTGCTGGTGGGAATGCAAAATGATACGACCATTTTGGAAAATGATATGGCACTTCCTTAGAAAGCTAGAAATAGAAATACCATATGATCCAGCAATCCCACTCCTAGGAATCTATCCTAGAGAAATAAGCGCCATCACACGAATAGACATACGCACACCCATGTTCATTGCAGCATTGTTCACAATAGCAAAAAGATGGAAACAACCTAGATGCCCATCAACAGATGAATGGATAAACTATGGTACATACACACAATGGAGTATTATGGAATGATAAAGAACAATGATGAATCTGCAAAGCATCTCATAACATGGATGAATCTGGAGAGCATTATGCTGAGTGAAATAAGTCAATCACAATAGGACAAATATTGTATGAGACCACTACTGTAAAAACTCATGGAAAGGTTTACACACAAAAAGAAACAGTCTTTGCTGGTTATGACGGATGGGAGGTGTGGGGGAGGGGCAGAAATTCTAAATAGTAAGTAGTAACTTTGGTGACGGGTAAGACAGTACACAGTACTGGGGGTACCAGCACAACTTGTACAAGAAAAGGTCATGGAAGCTCCATAGACACATCCAAGCTCCCTGAGGGACCAAATTGCTGTGCAGAGGGCTGTGGGGACCATGGTCTCAGGGAACATCTAGCTTAATTGGCATAACATAGTTTATAAAGAAAATGTTCTACATTCTACCGTGGTAAGTAGTGTCTGAGGTCTTAAAAGCCTGTGAACAGCCATCTAAGATACTCCACTGGTCTCACTGCTTTGGGAGCAAGGAGAATGAAGAGAACAAGATACAAGGAGAAGATTAGTCCAAAGGAGTAATGGACCACAACTACCATGGCCTCCAGCAGACTGAGTCCAGTACAACTAGATGCTGCCCAGCTACCACCACTGACTGCTCTGAGAGGGATCACAACAGAGGGTCCCGGATAGAGCTGGAGAAAAATGTAGAACAAAATTCTAACTGACAAAGAAACCAGACTTACTGGCCTGACAGAGACTAGAGAAACCCTGAAAGTATGGCCCCTGGACACCCTTTTAGCTCAGTAATGAAGTCACTCCCGAGGTTCACCCTTCAGCCAAAGATTAGACAGGCCCATAAAACAAAATGAGACTAATGGGGCACAACAAGGACTAGATGGCAGGCGGGGACAGGAAAGCTGGTAATAGGGAGCCCAAGGTTGAGAAGGGACGGTGTTGACATGTTGTGGGGTTGTTAACCACTGTAATAAAACAATATGTGTACTGTTTAATGAGAAACTATTCTGTAAACCTTCATCTAAAGTACAAAAAAGAAAAAAAAAAAAAAAAGAGCAGGAGAAAGATGTGGCAGTCGACTTCCGTAAAGATCTACAGCCTTGGAAACTCTGTGGGGCAGTTTTCTACTTGGTCCTATAAAGTTGCTATTAGTCAGAATTGACTTGACCAGTGTGGGTTTATCTTTAAAGAAAGATGCTATTACCCTAAGAAGATCACGTTCACAGGTACAGGGGTTAGGAGTTCAATATATCTCTTCAGGGGACACAGTTCAATCCCTAACACTGGAGGGAGAGAGAATTCCATGGCTGATGCTTTTCTTCATGTCAGTAAAAAATCTTGTCCGTTGTCACAGCCTGAAGATCCTGAAACAAGTTCTGGTTGACAAGAAAGCATTTCTTTTGGAGCTATTACTGGC
This sequence comes from Dugong dugon, assembly GCA_030035585.1. NCBI lineage: Eukaryota > Metazoa > Chordata > Mammalia > Sirenia > Dugongidae > Dugong > Dugong dugon. The sequence goes on from CM057462.1 coordinate 164,660,721, forward strand.
TTCATCAGTTTTAGACACACTTTGTGCAGGGGAATGGCTCTGCCATGGTGTTCTGGCCAGCTTGTACATGTCCACAGAGGCCAGGCGGGTCAGAACCCAAGTGTGATGGTTAAGATTGTGTGTCAACTTGGTTGGCCATGATTCTCAGTGTTTGTATATTATCACTTTTGTGATTGAATCTGCTGTGAGTAGCCCATAGGTTGAAAGGGAATTTCCTTGGGGGTGTGGCCTGCATCTGAATATAAGCAGACATTCTGGATTTTTGCTGACTCTGGATCCTGTGGCTGCCTCCTGTGGTCTGACCTCCGTTTCTTGGGACTTGAGCTATCAGCTTATCTGCCCATCTTGGGATTCGTCAATCATCACAGCCTATGAGTGGAGCCCTGCTCTCCGACCTGCCAATCTTGGGTTCGCCAGTCCCTGTGGCTACGTGAATTGTGAATCGGGAGAAGCCTCTATCCTAATCCACAGACTTGGGACGTTCCAGCCTCTACAATAGCATGAGCTGTTTCTTTGATGTAAATATAAATCTCTCTCTATTTGTATTTATATGCTTTACTGGTTTTGCTTCTCTAGAGAACCCAGCCTAAGACCCTGTCCTCCACCCAGGAATATAAGACAGTCTTGTGAGGAACTTGATCATTTTCTCATCTGCCTCTCTTTCTTGGAGGCTGCCACTAGATAGTTTTCCCATCCACCTCCCTGCTTCCAGTGAAGCATGGGATTTTTCACCTAGCGCTCCTTAGGGCACAGCTATTGGAGATAAACTGCTTAGCTGCAGCAAGGCATTGACTCCTCAGCAACAGAGTGTCCAATTACTTATGTCACAGACATCTGGTCCCCTTTTCTGAGTGTCATGAGAGGGCCATGAGGAGCTGGCACCTTCGACAACTTTTCCTTTCACTGCTCATGTCAGTAATAAACTATCTGAATCTAAAAAAGGATAAAGCATCTTTTTTTTTTTCTGTCTGAATCTGTCATGCTTCGTCTTGTGCTTGACACCTTGTACTCACTTTGACCCTTGCTGACCTCCCATGCATTGTTGGTTCACCTTAATTGTGTGCTTATGGGGTTATCAAGAATGCTGTATGTAAACGAGCCAGTGGAGAACTGTGGCGGACAAGCCTATTGTGCACATTTCCTCTGCTCAAGTGCACACTTCCTTGTCCCATTGAATTCCACTTACAAAACACCAGTTCAAAGATAAAATTATAAATAATTCCCAGCTGATGACAGCAGAACATTAAAACAAGCATGAGGATCCTTCTGAGCATGAGGCCCTCTGTGACTACACAGGTCACATGCCCATAAAGCTGGCCCTGTGTGGAGGTCCAGGGCCAGGTGTCACTAAGAGTTCCAACACCCTTAGGGAATAGAGAAGCTGCCACAGAGCACAACTATCCAGAGAAGAACCAGAACCTACAGGAGATGACAGGTGGAGAGTACCTTTGCATACAGCTCTCCCTTTCTTTCAAAGTTCTATATTAACTACTGATTGAAATGTGTCATCTCTGGCTTTATCTGTTATTTCGATCCAGACTTCTTCGATGACTATGGGGCATTTTTTTAATTTACCCAGAACCCACAGTCCTCAGTAGCAGAAACAGATTCCTCCTCATGATTTCTAGTCTCAAGAAGCTCCAGCTCCTGTTGACTTAAATTCCGGACGCTCAATCCACATGAAGATACCCTGAGATTGGTGGTCAGTTGCTGGTCAGTCAAAGCATTTTGTTTGCTTGTCAGACTTCTATTCCATTATAATAAATTATTGCAATTTATGTCCAGTTCTTGACTGCTTAGCTAGATTGTTTTCCACAGAGAAATTGATATTTATATTACTGTGAAGTTGCAGCCTAGAGTCAGGCAAAAAAAAAAAAAAAGAAGAAAAGAAAAGAACATGGATTCCAACTAGACTGTGAAGATACCAGTTGAATTCAGTCGATGTTGAAAGAAATTAGCTGCAATTGCCTTTTGCTTGAGAATTTCATGTACCAAAATCAGCTTAAAAACCTAATAAAAAAGGTATAAGGTAGAAAAAATGTCCAGGATTTGGAGATTGAAACACCAGTATTAGTAAAAGGACAAAGACTTCTAATTGCTCATTGACCTAAGAGTATAAGAATGGGCTTTCTGATAGAATCACTCTGGAAATATATAGTCCTTAAATCCTGGGTCTCAGTCTCAAATGTCCCACCAGTAGGTTATTGTGCTGTGGCCTTGTCCTGAGTGATTCATATGCCTCCTAGCTACATTTTCCCAGACTCTAGGGGACTGAGAACCTCTCCATCTGCATCAGCCTTGCCACATATCTTGGGGGAAGTCATGGACCTCAACTCAGAACCAGTTTCTCTGTTCGTAAATGAGAGAGTGCCTGGAATAGTTTCCAAAGATCCCTCGGGCTCTCTAATTCTTCTAGAATTATGATTGGCTGTGTTTCCTTGGTACTTAGTGTTTTTTTGTGCCCTTGGCCTGAGAGATTGCATTAGGAGATTCCATCATAGCAAATAACTTTGTACCCCCAGGTGGGGCTCATTTTACTTTTCAATAGCCAGTTTCCCTGTATGTGGTATGTGTACCATTGGTAGTACTTGAAATAATTTTAGGTGGTACAAGGATATTTTAATATGAATAAGTATGTATTTAATTCCATACTCATACCCAACATATATAACAAGCACATCAAGCCCACTTTGATGCCTTCTTTGTAGAGATGAGAAAGTGTTGGTATCACAAACCAGGTGGCAACACTTAATCAAATGCCTTTTAATATCTAAACTTTCCACAGACTTCTTTCCTTGGGTGACAGCTACTCCTCTTGATGTTTTGCTCCCAAGCCCTACATTTATTGCCAGTCAACTCTCTCCAGATACCACACCAACAAACCTGTGGTGACAGATACTTTAAATGACCTTTTGTCTTCGTTCTTTGGCAAAACAGCTTGAGAGACTTCGTCTCCTAAGCCTTGGTTTTGTACCCCAGAGTTTTTGGTTACTTTTGTCCAGGTTGATTGACATTTCCTGCATAAGTTGTAAACAAATTGAGGTTTCATACTTTTTATCTGGCTCTGAGCTGCAGCCTGCCCTGTAATTTGTATGCACCTTGCAGGAATTGGTCAATATACTATGCAAATGCAGTGACTATAACCTATGCAAATGAGGTGCCTATAGCCTACTATGCAAATGAAGTGTCTGTGGCCTACTGAGAGGGGATTGGTCAGTTCATGGCCCTGGTGGAAAGGCCATACATTGAAACTGATGAGCAATTTGTGTATATATACAGTTAACCCCACAGAGGTTTTTCAGACAGGAAGAAGCAGAAGGAAGAAAGAAGAGAGAAGAGAGGAGAAGCAGAGAAAGAGAGAAAAGGTAAAAAACATCTAAAAGAGCTGTAACACAGGTCAAGGGCTGTAATGCTGAAGACAGGGACAGGCACAGAAGGGGTCCAGTGGAAGAATCAGTGGTGACAGACATCAGAGCCAAGGGGAGCCTATCCTGAGCGGCCCAAGAGGAGCCCGTCCTCAAAAGGCTAAGAGGAGCTGAGAGAGATGTCCTGCACTGAAGAAGGGAGAGTTTGCCTATGTGCTTCCTGATCCTCATCTGGAGTTGTACCCTGTTACTTCCTTAATAAACCACTTAACTGTAAGTATGGTCTGTGATTTCTGTGTGGCCATTGGAACGGATCATCGAACCCAAAAGAGAAGTAGAGAGTGCCATGGGAGGGATGGCTGGTGTCAGAATTGGTAAAAAGGGTGGAGGTGTGTCTGACTGCCACCTCATGGGAATCAGCTTTGGGCTGATCCTGGTCGTTATCCCTCTGAATTTTGACAGGTTCTGACACTGATGCTACTATTCCCACCATTTTTCAGCACCCCTTCCCCCAAAATCAACCTCTTCATTTTCCTGGCTCTGGTTTCCTCGTCCCCCACCCCTTTCCTCAGGCCCTCTCTTACCTCCATTATAGGCAGAGAGCATTACCTCCTTCTCTGCCTAGGATTTTCACCTGACATGCATCAGGAGCTTGGAGAATTAGGAAGCTACCTTAAGATGCCCTCTCTTTCAATGATGGTAGGAATTGTAAATGTTGTTGTTTTTAGTTGCTGTCGATTCCTAGTCATCATGACTCCATGTGTACAGAGTAGAACTGCTCCATAGGGTTTTCAAAGCTGTGATCTTTTGCCAGGTCTGTCTTTTGAGGCACCTCTGGGTGGATTCAGAACACCAACTTCTGGGCTAGTAGTCGAGTGTTTAACCGTTTTCACCATGCAGGGACTCCAGGAATTGTAAATAAATAGACTATTATTTTTTACTGTCAGAAATAACTTCAGTTTTTTCCCTATCTGAAAATGCCAAATATTAAACTATATTTTAGAAGAAACTCTAGGTCTTGTGTTGGCAGGTCAGGGCTTTTTGCCAACCCCTCCCAGGGTGTGTTCTCCCTTCACTCTTATTTCTGAGCCACCCTGTCCTCGTGTATTTAAATTACCTGGAATCGTTATTCACTAGCCAAACTGAGAAAAGGCGTGAAGGACGATGGCGCTCCCTTGTGGCTACTGCGGGGACAGCACACAGAGATCTGCAAGGCCTCAGAAGATACTAGGGAGGGCAAGGGGAGGGGAAGACAAGGGCAGGTTCAAAGAAAACAATTAAAATGTACCAGATGCCTAGTGAATATTCAGGACATTGAAACTAGAAACCATACATCTTACGGACTGATAAAAAAAATTAAAAAGGGGAAAAAAAAGAGCACATAGATAATGCTTAAAAAAAAAATATGGAAACTTTCCTTGAAAAGTAGTGAGCTCCTTATGATAGAAGTTCAAGTGCTCCAGAAGAGAGCAGTGACTATGCACTAGGAAAACTTTAGAACAGGATTCTAATATTGGAGAGCAGATTCGACTAAAGGGCCTCTAAAGTTCCAAAAGTCTGTAATATACTTGACATTCCCCATGACTTTCTACTCCATGACATTTTTGGTTCTATTAAATATTCTCCATATGCTATAGCTTTCAGATGTTTTTAAAATATCTTAGTTGACCTGCTATGAGAGCATGATGATGTAATGAATTTCCTTAAAATTTTCTGTCCAAAATTAAAACTTATAATTGGTAAACATGATGCTACTATGGGATCTTCAGGAAATGGTCTCCATTTGGTGAAGTTGATCTTTCTATTAAAAACTAATATGAAATGAATTGTTGATGAAGAGCCTTGCAAAACATCAATTTCAACTAAAGTGACCAGAGTTCATCCTTAGGACCAGACTATAACGAACAACAACAACAACAAAAGAATCAAACTGTTTACAAATAATTTAACTGCATCCCAGATCAAAGAAAAAAAAATATTTAAAGGGCAATATATATTTAAAAAATCTAGTACTTAACATAAAATTCATAATGTCTAGCATCCAAAAAAATTTTTACTATGCAAAGAAGCAGGAAAATATGACCCATAACCGTGAGAAAAATCAATCAATGGAAATGACTAGATGATAAAATCAGTAGACAAGATATTAAAACAGCTTATAAACATACTTTATATGTTCAGGAAGATGGAGGAAAGCATGAGCTTGAGGAAAGAAATGAAAGATATAAATAAAAGACTCAAATAGAACTTCTAGAGATGAAAAATACACTGGATGATTTTAACAGCAGATTGGACACTGGAATAGACATAGCAATATAAATTATCCAACATGAAACCCAGAGAAAAAAGAACTAAAAATGAAAAGAACAGAGCATCACCTGTGAGAAAACATCAAGTGGCCTAATATCCATGTAATTGGAGTCCCAGAAACTGAGCAGCTAGAGTGGCAGGAGAAAACATTGAGGGGAAGTGTCCAGGCACCTCCTTGTGGCCTTGGTGGAGACAGCGTATACGGATTTATCTGTACAACCCAAGAAGCCACTGGATACCAAAAGGATACAAAAGAGGTCAATCAACAGTAGATTCAAAGAAAACTAGGCAATATTTAGGACCTTAAAATGAGAAGTTGTATGGCTTATGGGCTGAGCTAGCCTGATGAGTAAGAACTGAGAGCTTCTCTTCTTCCTAGCAGTGGAAGATTGCCCAAATGTATATGAGCCAACACTGAAGGCAACCTTTGGGGTGTTGCTGATGAGGATGCTGAGGCTTTCAGAGAGTTTAACGGATTTCCTTGGATTCAGGACTGTTTAACACTAAATCATGTCTAGTCCTCTCAGTTGTTGATGCTTCAGAGGATGAGCTGTGGAATTAGTCATATGTGGGAGGATCTGGGAGTTTATTAGCCCATCTGTTAAGTTCATTAAAAGGGGAATAATGATATGATGTTTGCTTTAAAATTGCCCCAATAAAATTTTTATAATCTTACGGTGGGAAGGCATTTCTACACACACAAAACCAAGAATCTTTAAAGAGTGATACATACGACGACACAAAAATTTCAGCTCAAATACAAACGACGAACTTTAAAAACATTAAATAAAGAAATTATTTTTATTTAGTATATATTTTTATCAAAGTAATACACGCCCAAAAGTTTGTTATGAAAAACAGTAGTCCCCTGATCCCTTTCTACATTGCCTGTTCTCCAGAGATAACCACTTTCAATTCATATAACCAATTATCTGGCTATTTTTCTCTTTATCACTAAAGAAACATTGTTACACCTTAATTTTCCAATTTTCCACTCCAGGCCCTGCAGACCTGCCTGCAAGGGGAACAATGGTGTGCGTTTGGGTGTGTGGGTGGACCACCTGCTAGTCAACACCAAGGGAGCCAACAAGGCGCTTAACTTGGCTTTCACTCACTTGCCAACCAACTTAATCCACCTCACCCCTCCATACAGTGAAAGGAAACTTTGCAAGAACAAATACCAGGCAAGCAGCTCTGACATTTTTCGGTGGAACCGGGTTCTGGGGTGGGTCAGGAACGGATGGGAGCGCTCCTGAGTGAGGAGCTGCGGTGGTCCAAACCCAGCAGCTGAAACTGCTGCTGTGAATGCCCAGTTCCTCTGCCTTGCATTCCTTGCTTTCTCCCTTTTTTTTTTTTTCTTCCCCTATTGTCTTCTCTTTTCTTTCCTCTCTCCTCCTTCCTCAGCTATTTTCTGCGGGTTTCTGGAGCCTCCGTTTCTGAGGAGGAGACGAGAGGACGAAGGGACGGGCCGGCGAGCAGGAATTAAAGGTGGCGGGGAGCAGGAGGGGCGCCGGGATGTGGCACAGCTCGCGCTCTGCGGAGCCGGGTGCTCCTCTCCTGCTTATTCCCTCCCCGAAACCTTTCTAGCTCCTAAATGACCATCAGCAGCGGGACCCAGAAGGGGTGATAACAAGATTCATTCACTCTTTAAGGAGTTTTTTTTTTAAACATCCTTCACCCGAATTAAATACTAAGGTCCCACCGAGATCGCTGGATTCAGAGTCCAGAGTGCTCACCATTACATCATGGAACCTTCGCAAAACTTAACAACTGTGTCTCAGTACCAAACCCCAAAGTCACTGCTGTCTAGTGGATTGTGACTTATAGCGACTCTATATGAGCATCTCAATAAAAAACTCGTTGCCGCTGAGTTGATTCTGACTCATAGTGACCCTATAGGACAGAGTAAAACTGCCCCACAGGGTTTACCAAGGAGTGCCTGGTGGATTCAAACATGCCGACCTTTTGGTTAGCAGCTGTAGTGCTTAACCACTAGGCCACCAGGGTTTCCAAACAACATAATTAAAAACAAAAAACAAACAAAAAAATCCCGTTGCCATCCAGTCGATTCCGACTCATAGTGACCTTGTAGGACAGAGTAGAACTGCCCCACAGGATTTCCGAGGAGTGCCTGGTGGATTCAAACTGCCAACCTTTTGGTTAGCAGCCGAGCTCTTAACCACTTTGCCAGCATCTTAACAGAGGTATATAAACACTCATCTAACATCCATAGTTTCCACGACTAATCTCCAGGCAGTCCTCTATCAGACAGGACTTGAGTACAGTTGACCTGTGTGAGTGGACTCATCCATATGGCTTTCTCTATGCCTCTCTCATTTTATTGACTTCCATCATATCATTCACATCTCAGGAAATGAGATAAAATCCACTTTGGGTTTAGAGCAATGTACAGCTCTTTGAACCTCCATTCTTAAACCACATACTCCACCTCATTTAGCAGAGTTTGCTTCCTGCAAACAATGATGTTATTTTCCATTTCTTTGCCTTCACCCATTTCAGATTGCCCAGGGAGAGCAAATGATTGTCAGGGCAGGACATGGGACTTCCTGGGTCCCTTGGCCAAACAGCAACTATTACATTCCAAAGCCACCACAGCTTTATATGTGTAACATATAAAGGTGTGTCAACAGTGGTTTATCTGGGAGTGAGATTGGGAGGCAGGAGAGCTTTCATTTTCCTCTTTATACACTTCTTTTTTTGGTATGTTTTTCTTAGGACAAACATGTATTTATTCTATTTACAATAAAAAGCGATTAACCATGCTTAACATTTATACCCTCAGACAAACCAGAGTAACCTCATCTGCTGTGACTCAAAATTGATCACGTGCTGCTGAGGCTACAAGACGTGTCTCTGACACTTACACGGCCATAGTCTGTTTTCCAATTTCTCAATATATCTTGACCCAGAAACTTCACAGTTTATTTGTTTCTTGAAATGTACTGTGCAGTAAAGAATTTAACTGCATCCAAAGAACTTAGTCTTTGTCCTTGGTTTCTGAGAGATAACTTTAATAAAAAAAAACAGAAAAAATAAACTCTTTGCCACCCAGTTGATTCCGACTCACAATAACCCTATAGGGTAAAACTGCCCAGGAGGGTTTCCAAGGATGTAAATCTTTATGGAAGCTGATCGCAGCAACTTTCTCCATTGGAGTGGCTGGTGGGTTCAAACTGCTGAGCTTCTGGTTAGAGGCCCAGCACTTTACCACTGCATCACCAGGACTCCTTGAGATAACTCTAGATGCTTGGAATTTGCTGAGTAATTGAGGTGCCTTTGATAATGGGCTTGATTTTGTTTTGGTTTGTTTTCTATAGACTTCCAGATCACACTTGAGGGTTTATGCTAATAAGGTGACTCAAGTGGGGACCGAGGATAGAAAGACAACCTTCTGATATCAGTCAACTTGGGGCAGTGATGGGGAAAAATTCATTCAATCATGCCTAAGTAATGAGGCTCCGATAAACGCTCTGGACACTCAAGCTCCATGGGCTTCCTGGTTGGTAAGAGACATCTATGCACACGGAAGTGTAGCGCATTCCCTTTCAGACAAGGACCCTCCACATTCGGAACCCTCCCAGTGCTTGCTCTATGTGCCTCTTCATTTGTATCCTTTTTGCTATAAAACTGTAATTGTAAGTATAGGACTGTCTGTGAGTTCTGTGAGTCATTCCAGCGAATTATCAAACCCAAGTGAGAAGTGAGAGCCAGCAGATCAGAAGTGAGGGGCTGAGGACCTCTGAGCTTATGGCTGCTATCCTGAAGGGGTAGAAGGAACTTCTGAATCAGTAGCCAGCAAGTCAGAAGTGAGTGTGTCATGGGAACTCACAAGATTGCGGCAGGCGTCTGAGATGTTGGGCAGACTTGGCAGTCTGGGGGACTGTGCCCTTTACTTGTGAGGTCTGCTCTAGCTCCAGGTGGTTAGGGTCAGAGAAAGATGCTGCATATGCACCTGGTGTCAGAACAGAATTGGAACAGAATTGAATTGATAGTAGGTAGATCTGTGTTGAACGATAAATATTTGGTGTCAGAGAAGTGGGAATTGATTTGGACTTTTCCTGCATGTAAATATATCAAGGTATCCAGAAGCACTCATTGTTGTGTCACAAAGTGTGTGTATCCAAGTTGCCTTATAGTATTATTTCATTATTTCATTTATGTGCACAAAACACCACAATACTAAATATCTATGTGTACAATAGATGTAAAATTTGCATTTAAATTATACACATAGGTTAAATAACTTCCAAAGAGATTATAATCATGCATTACTTTGGCACTCAAAATTCCCTCTCTTATTCCTAAGCCTAGTTTGTGCTTTTGAAAAATGAGTTTGATCACTTGGGTTAATGATTTCAAAATGGCTAGACTGCATATAACACATTGAAGAATGACCTGGTCATGCATACACATAATGGAGTTCTACGTGGACAAAATGTGAGGATCTCTATGGACAGCTGTTGAATTATTTTTAGAATAAATTGTTTATGTGAAAAAAAGCAAAGCAAGAAGTGAAAAAAAGTATACAATATTTTACCTTTAAGAAAGGAGAGGAAATATGTGTTTGTACTTATTATTAATACATGCTTATTTTTCAGGAAGGATAAGCCAACAGGTAATAAAAATGTTTTCATCTACGGAATGTGGATTAAGCTACAAAAATGACGGTGATTCTTTGCTAAGTATTGTCTTTCTTATATAGTTTTGATTTTTGAACCATGTGATATTTTACATTTTCAGAAAAGGATGACGAAGAAAACACTACAATTGAGAAACAAAACCAGAAAAAGTTAAATCTAACTGTATATCAAAATGATAATACAATCACACAGAAAATAATCAAATAAATTTTGAAAGTAATTCATTCTCTGACTGTGATCCACAATGGTGTATATTGTAAAGTCAGAAGGATCTGCAAAGAAATTCTAAACTTTAATTTGTAGGTTTATTGTTGACAGTCATATTGATGGAATAATTTGAAAACAAATTTGCGTGTATTTTGGGACAGTGCATATGAGTATATGTATAAAAGTTCTTTGGAATCAGGATTATCAACATGGGAGAGAGGAGGTAAAAATATGGACTAGGGGAAGTTGAGGAAGTACCTCTTGGTGTCGAACTGGGATTGAAGGCGTCTTTATAAATATTTGCTCATTATGTCCACTTACTGAGCCAGAAGCAATATTACCTAGTTCCTGCATCTTTGTTGTGAATGCCATTCTCCAGCAAAAGAACCAGATTCCTTGGAGAAATGGCTGATTTTGGAAATGGAAATCACAAGTTGAGCTTGGAACTTCTTGTGACAGAAAGCAAGAATGTGCTTCCTGACTGATAGAAACATGTCAAAAGATCACAGGAACCAGTTTGAAGAGGTCCAAACTGGTCCAATATGAGATAATTTGAGCATCAAAAACAACAATAGTAATGGATAATAACCTGCTGAATTAAAAAAAGAAGAATCCATGAGTTCATAGAATCTAAGGTTGGGGAGGGAAACTCTATAATAAAAAAAGAATTGAGAGGGAAGCTCTAAATAGAAAGTCTTGACCAGAGAAAAACTCACTCCCACTGGTGAAAAATAGTCCCTCATTCTCTCTGATTATGGCAGTCTATTCCGATATTCTGGCGGCCTGCACTAGTGTGCGGGGAAGAAGAGCCAGAGAAGGAAGTAGTAGTAGGAAGTAGTAGTAGGAAGTAGTAGTAGGAAGGAAAGAATAAAACAGGGAGAGAAACCAGGAAAAGTTTAAGAATGGAGCAGTCTGGAGAGAGGCAGCTGGACCCCCTCTCGCTTAGCAGTTTATGCCAATATTTTCATCTACATATGACAACTGAAGTCTCATTCGTGTTAGTGTTTGAATAGCTGAGGGTAATAGAGTTAAAGGCGAGTCCATCTACAACTACAGTGTGAGTCGGTTGATAGGCTTATTTCTGTATATTTGAAGGGTTTTGTTTTTATTCTTTGAATTTTTTGGTTTTTCTATGACTATATCATGGAAAGAATTAGGGAGTGGTAGCTTTATTTTGGAGCCCTGGTGGTGCAGTGATTAAGAGCTCAGCTGCTAACTAAGACATTGGCAGTTCAAATCCACCAGCCCGCTCGTTGTAAACCCAATGGGGCTGTTGTACTCTGTCCCACGGGGTTGCTATGAGTCAGAATTGAATCAATGTCAATGGGTTTGATTCCTCTGGTTTTAGCTTTATTTTATTTCTAGAAGGCAAAAATAATGGTTAACTAATTTTCCTCAAACAATATTTATTGTCTATCATGCAATTTTCAATAAAAACTTCTCAATTTAATTTTAAAAAACGACTATATTTAGTCACATGATTCAGTGCCCTAAAGCACTGTTTTTTAAAACTGTCATATGCTGTTTACATACATCAGAATTGCCTAGAAAGCTTGGTAAAAAATGCAGATTCCAGGCACAACAATTGGTCTTTATTTGTTTGCAGCAACAGAGGAAGCAGAGTCAGGAATAGGATGAGGAAATAGAATGTGTGGCTAGTTACCTCCATGAACAACTGCCTCCTTTGCATCAAGACCAGGATAAATGGATTGTGCCTGGCTACCATTACTGTACATTTTGATCAAAGATTCTGTAGAAGAATCCTGATCAAAAGGGGGAAAATGCAGAACAAAATTTAAAATTTTCATGGAATTCAGATTTTCTGGAGCTATGCAGGCTGGCTGAGCCTCTGAAACTATTGCCCTGAGATAATCTTTAAACCTTGAAATGAAAATATCCCCTGAAATCTTAAAATAAAACAATAGTTTAGCTTCCCTAGTAAAGAATATCTGCCTTGAGCATTATGCGGTTTTAAGATTTATTTATATGGGAACAAATTAACAATGGCAACTTGAAAGATTAGGTAGGAATCTTAAGGGGCAGTGAGTTTATGTTAATGGAGGAGGAACAACTCAGAAAAGAGAGTTGTACATCTCCAAGAATGTAATCAATGTCACTAAATTATACATGTAGAAACTTTTGAATTGGTATATGTTTTACTGTGTATATTCTCAGCAACAACAAAAAATAAAATAAATAATAAAAATGCAGATTCCAAGGCCCCATGGCTATAAAGTCACTGGAATTGAAGCCCAGGAATCTTCTCCAAAAAAACTTTGTGGTGATTCCAGAGCATATGAATTAGAAAGCCAGTGTCCCATATATTTAGACTAAGGACTTCGATATACTATATAGTTTGGGGAGTGAAGACCACAGTCTTCAACTTAAACTTCAATCATTCAACTGTGACCTTTTTGAAGGCAGAAAATGGGTTGTCATCTTTGTACCCTCAGACCAGGTTCTGACCCAGAACTAGAAAATAAGCTGGGCTTGAAATGAACCATCCCAGAGGTGGGAAAGAGAAGATCCCACCACCATCAAGCAAGAACAGCCAGGAGCAGAGAGCATGTCCTTTGGACCTGGGATCCCTGCATTGAGAAGTTCCTGGACCCAGGAGACAGAGAGTGAGCTGTAACCCTGAAGATGGTGAGAAGCGGTAGCAAGAGAGACCTCAGTGGGCTTCCTGGTCCATGGATCGAGAAAGCTGAGTGTCTTTGGGCAGAGGCAGAGGATCAGAGAGGCATGCCTGCGAGCAGGGCTGGGAAGAGGTTGTCCTGATGGAATAACTGTATCCTGAGCATTCCTGAACCTGAGTTGTAACCTGTTACTTCCCTAATAAACCCCATAATCATGAGTATTGTCTGTGAGTTCTGTGTGGCCATTGCAATGAATTCATTAAACTGAGCAGAGAAGTAGAGCGTGCCATGGGAAGGACAGTTGGTGTCAGAATTGGTAAAGATGGTGGAGAGAGGAGGCAGGTCTGAATTCCGCCTCATAGGAATCAGCCTTGGGCTGTTGATCTTGATTCTCCTTTCCCCTTGTGAAGTTAGAGGAGGTCAGACACCACCCTCATGCCATTTTTATAGGGAAGTATTTTGTCTTCCGATAATCCTATTAATATGCAGAAGCTCCAGGAGCTGAAGAATCCCCAATTGTTTCCCTGCCCATAGACTGATGTCAATTTTAAAGGCTAATTTGTCCATTTATTTTAAAAGGGCTAATTTTTAGGCAGAAAATGTAGTGATGCCATTGATTCCATAAGTACAATGTGCACTGACAGATGGTGCCTCCAAAACTCAAAACATAATCCTCTTCAACATCTTTTCTTTATTGTTATAAAAATATATAAAACACAACATTTGCCAAGTCAACACTTTTCAAGAGCACAATTTACTGATCTTGTTTATATTAATCATGTTGTGATGGAGATACTGTGTGGAAAGTGTCCAGGAAAAATTAAAAATAAAACTTAGCATTATGTGATATTTATTGACAGTTTGTGAAATTCAAATAATTCAGGATGTTGAACTAGTCGGGGTTACTGATTGGCTCTCCCAAAATCAACCCTGGAAGAATTATAAGATCAAGAGGGAAACATGACTTCCAGGAAGTATGAAGAGCTGTAAACCTTTTGAGAGACTGCAAAGGAGCCCTGGTGGTACAACCGTTAAGTGCTCCGCTGCTTAACTGCTCGGCTGGCAATTCGAACCCACCCAGTCACTCCACAGGAGAAGGACCTGGTGATCTGCTTCTGTCAAGACTGAACCAAAACTAAACCCACTGCTGTCGACTCGACTCCAACTCATTTCGGCCCTATCGGACAGGGTAGAGCTGCCCCATAGGGTTTCCAAGGACATTTCTTTCCTCAGCAGAGAGGTTGGTGGGTTCTAACCGCTGACCTTTTGCTTAGCAGCCAAGCACTTAACTAATGCACCACCAGGACTCCTTCCATGAAGATTACAACCTAGGAAACCCTATGGAAAGTTCTGCTCTGTCACATGAGGCTGCCATGAGTTGAAATTCACTCTGCAGCACCTAACAACAGAGAGACTAGGGGCTATTTTGAACCGGTGTGTGTGGAAGGTGATGTGCAAAGGTAGCAGACAAAGGACAAGATGGAGAAAAGCGTTTGAAGTTCTGTGCTTGCATCTCCCTCCAATGGCCTGGGTCAATCATTTCTTGCCCCTTCAAGAAAGAATCAGGTGGACTGAAACCACCAATGTGGTAGCTGTGATATGATATCTGGGAATCACAAGCTTTCCTGAAGGAAAGAGTTGATGAAAATGTTGTGGACAAACCATATGCCCCCAGGCATTCCTTTTCCTGAGTCTCCCCTCCAAACCTCCAGAGCTAAGGATTGCCACGGCCTCCTCCCAAAGCTGCTTAACCATAAGCATTAAAGAGGATAGTCTGATGGAAGATTTACCTGGTGGAGTGTAAAACAAACAGGAGCGAGAAAAGTGATTTTCTTGTACATGTTGCTCTCCGCTTATGGCTCATCTTTGTCCTTAATTTTACCAAGAACAGCACAGCATCAGGAAGAAAGGAAGGAAGGTCTAAAGCCCCTCTGCACGTCTCACCTCCTCTTGAGAGTTCCCCCTCTTCACTGTGCCCCAAAAGCCTCCCCCACAGGGGTATCTGGCCAGCCCACAGTTTCTCTCCCTTCAGGAATTTCATTTCTTGTTCTTCATTCCATAATGAGACGTGACCATAGAGACAGAGGAAACAGAAATCCAGAAGATTAACAATAAAATTTCAGAAATCAACAACTCAATAAAAAGTCATAGGAGCAGAATTGAGGCAATGGAAATCAGAATTAGTGAGAATGAAGATAAAGCACTTGACACCAACTTACTTGAGGAAAAAACAGATAAAAGGATTTTAAAAAATGAAGAAATCCTAAGAATTATGTGCGACTCTATCAAGAGGAATAACCTACGAGTGATTGGAGTACCAGATGGGGGTGGGGTTGGGGGTGGGGGTGGGTGGGGTATAACAGAAAATACAGAGAGAATTGTTGAATATTTGCTGGCAGAAAACTTCCCTGATATCATGAAAGATGATAAGATATCTATCCAAGATGCTCATGGAACACCACATACGGTAGATCCCAAAAGAAAGTCACCGAGACATATTATAATCAAACTTGCCAAAACCAAAGATAAAGGGAAAATTTTAAGAGTGGCTAGGGATAAATGAAAAGTCATCTACAAAGGAGAGTCAATAAAACTAAGCTCGGATTACTCAGCAGAAACCATGCAGGCAAGAAGGCATATATATGACATATATAAAGCCTTGAAGGAAAAAAATTGCCAGCCAAGAATTATATATCCAGGAAAACTGTTCTCTCAAATGTGATGGCAAAATTAGGGCATTTCCAGATAAACAGAAGTTAAGGAATTTTCAAAAAAAACAAAACAAAACAAAAAAAAAACAAAATTAGAAGAAATACTAAAGGGAATTCTCTGGTTAGAAAATCAGTAACATCAGATAACAACCCAAGACTAGAACACAGGACACAGCAACCAGATATCAACCCAGACAGGGAAGTCACAAAAATAAATCAAAGCTAAAACACTGAAAACAGGGAAATAGAGATGTCAATATGCAAAAGACGACAACACTAAAACAAAAATAGGGACTAAAAAATGTAGTCATAGATCTTTCATATGGAGAGGAAGTCAAGGCAATATAAAGAAATAAAAGACTGGTTTAAACGTAGAAAAATAGGGGTAAATATTAAGGTAACCACAAAGGAAACTAATAATCCTACACATCAAAAGAAAAACAAGAAAAAAGTAAAGACTCAGCAAATACAAAATCAACAACAATGAAAAGGATGAAAAGAAAATACATAAAGAAAAATGACTCAGCACAGAAAATTAAGTGGAACAAAGAAACTGTAAACAGCACAAAAATAAAAAAACATCAAAACGACAGCACTAAACTCATACCTATCACTAATTATGCTGAATGTAAATGGACTAAATGCACCAGTAAAGAGACAGAGAATGGCAGAATGGATTAAAAAAACCATCCATCTATATGCTGCCTGCAAGATACACACCTTGGACTTAAAGACACAAAAAAACCAAAACTAAAAGGATGGAAAAAAATATATCAAGCAAACAACACTCAAAAAAGAACAGGAATGGCAATATTCATCTCTGAGAAAACAGACTAAACTAAAATCCACCACAAAGGATAAGAAGGACATGATATAATAATTAAAAGGTTAATACACCAGGAGGGCATAACCATAATAAATATTTGTGCACCCAATGACAGGGCTCCAAAATACATAAAACAAACTCTAATAGCATTGAAAAGAGAGATAGACAGCTCCGCAATAACAGTAGGAGACTTCAACACACCACTTTTGGTGAAGGACAGAACATCCAGAAAGAAGCTCAATAAAGACATGGAAGATCTAAATGCCACAATCAACCAACCAATCTCATGGACATATACTGAACACTTCACCCAACAGCAGCCAAGTATACTTTCTTTTCTGATGCACATGGAACATTCTCCAGATCAGACCACACATTAGGCCATAAACCAAGCCTTAACAGAATCCAAAGCATTAAAATATTACAAAGCATCTTTTCTGACCATAAAGCCATAAAAGTAGAAATCAATAACAGAAAAAGCAAGGCAAAAAAATCAAACACGTGGAAACCGAACAACACCTTGCTCAAAAACTACTGGGTTATAGAAGAAATTAAGGATGAAATAAAGAAATTCATAGAATCAAACAAGAATGAAAATACATCCTACCAGAACCTTTGTGACATAGCAAAAGCAGAGGTCAATTTATAGCAGTAAGTGCACACATCCAAAAAGAAGAAAGGGCCAAAATCAAAACATTAACTCTACAGCTGGAACAAGTAGAAAGAGAGCAGCAAAAGAAGCTCTTGGGGATGACAAGAAAGGAAATAATAAGAATTAGAGCAGAAATAAATGAAATAGAGAATAGAAAAACAATTGAAAGACTTAACAAGACCAAAAGCTGGTTCTTTGAAAAGATCAACAAAATTGGTAAATCACTAGCCAAATGGACAATAGAAAAACAGGAGAGGGAGGAAATAACTCAAATAGGAAATGAGATGGGCAATATCACAACAGACCCAACTGAAATTAAAAGAATCATAACAGAATACTATGAAAAATTGCACTGTAACAAATTTGAAAACTGAGAGGAAATGGGCAAATTTCTAGAAAATCACTACCTACCTAAACTAACACAGAGGTGAACAACTACATAAACCTATAAAAAAAGAAAAGACTGAAAAGGTAATTTAAAAACTCCTAACCAAAAAAAAAAAAAAAAAAAAAGCCCTGGCCGGGACAGTTTCACTGGAGAATTCTGCCAAAATTTCAGAGAAGAGTTAACACCACCACTACTAAAGGTATTTCAGAGCATAGAAAACGATAGAATACTCTCAAACTCATAACCCTTATACTGAAACCAGGTAAAGACACCACAAAAAAACAAAATTACAGACCAATATCCCTCATGAACATCGACGCAAAAATCCTCAACAAAATTCTAGCCAATAGAATTCAACAACATATCAAAAAAATAATTCACCATGATCAAGTGGGACTTATACCAGGTATGCAGGGATGATTCAACATTAGGAAAACAATCAAGGTGATCCATCACATTAATAAAACAACAGACAAGAACCACACCATCTTATCAATCGATGCAGAAAAGGCATTTGGCAAAGTCCAACACCCATGATAAGAACTCTCAGCAAAATAGGAATAGAAGGGAAGTTCGTCAACATAATTAAGGGCATTTATACAAAGCCAACAGCCAACATCATCCTAAATGGAGAGAGTCTGAAAGCATTCTCCTTGAGAACGGGAACCAGACAAGGATGCCCTTTATCACTACTATTATTCAACACTGTGTTGGAGTTCCTAGCCAGAATAATTAGGCTAGAAAAAGAAATAAAGTGTATCCAAACTGGTATTTGGAGATGATATGATCTTATACACAGAAAACCCCAAAGAATCCACAAGAAAACTACTGGAACTAATAGAAGATTTCAGCAAAGTATCAGGATACAAGATAAACATATAAAAATCAGTTGGATTCCCCTACATCAAGAAGAAAACTTCGAAGAGGAAATCACCAAATCAATACCATTTACAATAGCCCCCAAGAAGATAAAATACTTATGAGTAAATCTACCGAGAGATGTAAAAGACCTGTATAATGAAAACTACAAGACACTACTGCAAGAAACCAAAGGAGATCTACATAAGTGGAAAAAGATACCTTGCTCATGGATAGAAGACTCAAACATTGTGAAAATGTCAATTCTACCCAAAGTTTACTATGCCGGGAATGACAGCTTGAAGAAGAATGGCGTTGCATTCATCGTCAAAAAGAACATTTCAAGATCTATCCTGAAGTACAACACTGTCAGTGATAGGATGATATCCATAAATCTACAAGTAGGACCAGTTAATACGACTATTATTCAAATTTACCCACCAACCACTAAGGCCAAAGATGAAGAAATTGAAGATTTTTACCAACTTCTTCAGTCTGAAATTGATCGAATGTGCAATCAGGATGCATTGATAATTACTCGTGATTGGAAAGGGAAAGTTGGAAACAAAGAAGAAGGATCACTAGTTGGAAAATATGGCCTTGGTGATAAAAATGATGCTGGAGATCGCATGATAGAATTTTGCAAGACTAATGACTTCTTCATTGCAAATACCTTTTTTAACCAACATAAATGGGGACTATACACATGGACCTCGCCAGATGGAATACGCAGGAATCAAATCGACTACAATCTGTGGAAAGAGATGATGGAAAAGCTCAATATCGTCAGACTGAACAAGGCCAGTGTCTGACTGAGGAACAGACCATCAAGCAAGTTCAAGTTGAAACTGAAGAAAATTAGAACAAGTCCATGAGAGCCAAAGTATGACCTTGAGTATATCCCACCTGAATTTAGATACCATCTGAAGAATAGATTTAACACATTGTCTACTAATGACCAAAGACCAGATGAGTTGTGGAATGACATCAAGGAACATGAAGAAAGCAAGAGGTCATTAAAAAGACAGGAAAGAAAGAAAAGACCAAAATGGATGTCAGAAGAGACTCTGAAACTTGCTCTTGAACGTTGAGTAGCTAAAGCAAAAGGAAGAAATGATGAAGTAAAAGTACTGAACAGAAGATTTCAAAGGGTGGCTCGAGAAGACAAAGTAAAGTATTATAATGACATGTGCTAAGAGCTGGAGATAGAAAACCAAAAGGGAAGAACAGGGTTGGCATTCCTTAAGCTGAAAGAACTGAAGAAAAAATTCAAGCCTCAAGTTGCAATAGTGAAGGATCCTATGGGGGAAAGTATTAAACGATGCAAGAAGCATCAAAAGAAGATGGAAGGAATACACAGAGTACACAGAGTCATTATACCAAAAAGAAATTCAACCATTTCAAGAGGTAGCATGTGATCAGGAATGATGGTACTGAAGGAAGAAGTCCAAGCATCACTGAGGCATTGGTGAAAAACAAGGGTCTAGGAATTCACGGAATATCAATTGTAATGTTTAAACAAATAGATGCAGTGCTGGAAGTGCTCACTTGTCTATGCCAAGAAATTTGGAAGACAGCTACCTGGCCAACCGACTGGAAAAGATCCAAATGTATGCCTATTCCCAAGAAAGGTGATCCAACCGAATGTGGAAATTATCTAACAATATCATTAATATCATATGCAAGTAAAATTTTGCTAAAGATCATTCAAAAGCAGCTGCAGAAGTATGTCCACAGAGAACTGCCAGAAATTCAGGCCAGATTCAGAAGAGGACGTGGAACCAGGGATAGATATCATTGCTGATGTCAGATGGATCCTGGCTGAAAGCAGAGAATACCAGAAAGATGTTTACCTGTCTTTTATTGACTATGCAAAGCCATTCTATTGTGTGGATCGTAACAAATTATGGATAGCATTGTGAAGAATGGGAATTCCAGAACACTTAACTGTGCTTATGAGGAACCTGTATACAGATCAAGAGGCAGTTGTTCGGACAGAACAAGGGGATACAGCGTGGTTTAAAGTCAGGAAAGGTGTGTGTCAGGGTTGCATCCTTTCACCATACCTATTCAATCTGTATGCAAAGCAAATAATCCAAGAAGCTGGACTATATGAGGAAGAAAGGGGCATCAGGATTGGAGGAAGACTCATTAACAACCTGTGATATGCAGATGACACAACCTTGCTTGCTGAAAGTGAAGAGGACTTGAAGCACTTACTGGTGAAGATCAAATACCGCAGCCTTCAGTATGGATTATACCTCAACATAAAGAAAGCAGAAATCGTCACAATTGGACCAAAAAGCAACATCATGATAAATGGAGAAAAGATTGAAGTTGTCAAGGTTTTCATTTTACTTGGATCCACAATCAACACCTATAGAAGCTGAAGTCAAGAAATCAAAAGACGCATTGCATTGGGCAAATCTGCTGCAAAAGACCTCTTTCAAGTGTTGAAAAGCAAAGATGTCACCTTTGAAGACTAAGGTGCGCCTGACCCAAGGCAGGGTATTTCAATTGCATCATATGCATGCGAAAGCTGGACAATGTATAAGGAAGACCAAGGAAGAATTGATGCCTTTGAATTGTGGTGCTGGTGAAGAATATTGAATATACCATGGACTGTTCAAGTTCTGTAGCTAATGCTTTGATTTTGTCAATTGCTTCTTTTTTGATGGGTGCATCTATTGCTATAAATTGTCCTCTGAGGACTGCCTTTGCTGTGTCCCAAAGGTTTTGGTATGATGTGTTTTCATTCTCATTTGATTCTAGTATTTTTTTGATTCTGTCTCTGATTTCTTCCTTTACTCAGTGGTTTGTAAGCAGGGTGTTATTCAGTTTCCATGTAATTGATTTTTTTCCCTTGCTCTTCCTGTTGTTAATTTCTACCTTGATGGCATTGTGGTCAGAGAAGATACTTTGTATTATCTCAACTTTTTGCATCTTATTGAGATTTGCTCTGTGGCCTAAGATGTGGTCTATTCTGGGGAACATTCCATGTGCATTGGAAAAGAATGTGTACTTTTCAGCTGTTGGGTGTAGTGTTCTATATATGTCAGTCAGGTCAAGTTGGCTGACTGTGCACGTTAAGTCTTCTGTATCTTTGTTGAGTTTCCTTCTAGATGTTGTGTCGTTTACTGAGAGAGGTGTGTTGAAGTCTCCTACTATTATTGTGGAACTGCCAAGTTCTCTTTTCATTGCTGTTATAATTTGTTTTATGTATTTTGGATCCCTGTCATTGGGTGCGTAGATGTTTATTAAGGTTATGGCTTCATGATGGATTGTCCCTTTAATCATGATATAGTGCCCTTCTTTGTCTTTTATGGTGGATTTTGTTTTAAAGTCTATTTTATCTGAGATAAGTATTGCCACTCCTGCTCTTTTTTGGTAGCGGTTTGCTTGATATATTTTTTCCCATCCTTTGATTATTAATATATTTATGTCTTTGTTTCTAAGGTGTGTCTCTTGTAGACAGCATTTTGATGGATCCTGTTTTCTTTTTATCCATTCTGTCACTCTCTGTCTCTTTATGGGTGCATTTAGGACATTTACATTCAGTGTAATTACTGATAGGTATGAGTTTATTGCTGTCATTTTTTAGTGCTTTTTTCTGTGGTGCTGATGTTTTCTGTGTTCTTCTTACTCTCCTGTGCTGAAATCCTGTTGTTTGTGGATTCTTTTTCATTTCTTTTGTTTTTGTAGATTTTGTTTTTACTGAGACTTTATGTTTTTCTTCTTTACTTTGATGAATGGTTTGTTAACTTTCTTTGTGGTTACCTTGAAACTTACCCTTATCTTTCTAGGTTTGAAGCAGTCTCGAGCATGATTATGATATGCCTTGGTGATTTTCTTTTGGGGTCTATCCTATATGGGGTTCGTGGAGCTTCTTGGATGGTCAGCTTTTCATCTTTCATGATATTGGGGAAGTTTTCTGTCAGCAGTTCTTCAATGATCCTCTCTGTGTTTTCTGTTTTCTCCCCCTGTTCTGAAACTCAGATCATGCCCAGATTTTTGGTTTTGATGGTATCCCATATAATTCTCAGTGTTTCTTCATTTTTCTTCTTTTTCCTCAAACACAGTTGTTTCCAAGTGTTTGTCTTCAACTTTGCTGATCCTGTCTTCCATCATTTCAAACCTGCTCCTCAGCCTTTCTATGACACTGTCCATTTCTGAAATCTTGTAGTTTATGTTTTGGATTTCTAATTGTTGTTCTTGTATGATTTCCAGTTGTGAATTTATTTTTGCATTTTGTTCCTGTAATATTTTCCTGAATTCTTCCATTTTTGTCTGTATTTTCCATGAATTTGTCTATTTTTTCCTCATTTTTGTCTGCTTTTTGCTTCAACTCTTTGACAGCTCTGAATATTAGAGATTTGAATTCCTATTAGGTAGTTCTAGTGCCTTTTTTTCTACTGGAAAATCATCTGGTGTTTATTTTGAATGCTTGCTGGAACCATCCTGTCTTGTTTTTTAAATATGTTTTGATATTGCCTGCTGTCTTCAGGACATTTAATAGTTATTTTCCTTGTTTATTGATTGTAGATTTGTTTGTTTCATCCTGCTTTTTACTTTTTTTATGTCTGAGCAGGCAGGCTGTGAGTTCTTTGTTGTTTGCTTGTTTGTGGGCATGATACTTTTCACTTCCTTGTCCAATGGGCAGGGTCAGTCGCTCAGGTATGGTGTGCAGGGCAGTCCAGCTGAAGAGGAGTTGCTGGGATGAGTTGTTTGTGGCACGTACTAGGACTGACAGGGCAGGCTGGGAGTCAGTGTAGAGCAGTTTCTGGCAGACTGTGCCTGTGCTGTTTGTGGGACTGATGTTCAGCACACTGTGCAGGTAGGCAGGACAGAGGGAGGTGTGTGTAGAGATAAGATGGGTATGGTAAAGAAGACAGAGAGGAGAGCGAAACAGGGCAAAAACAAAACAAAACAAAAAAAGATTGCAGCTGTTCTGTCTCCTGCTGGGAGCTCCATGAAGCTGTTTTCCCATACTCCCTGTATGCCAATCTCTGACAGGAGCCAGGATGATGGTGAATCTGTGCTGCATTAGCTGATAGGGGACTTACACATGTATCTCTCCTCCTCCAATGACACTTTTTAATGAGATGGAGAAACAAATCACCAACTTCATATTGAAAGGATAGAGTCTCCTGATAAGTAAAACATTACTGAAGAAGAACATAGTGGGAGGCCTTCTCACACTACCTGATTTTAGAACCTATTCTACTGCCATGGTCATCAAAATAGCCTGGTACTGGTACAACAAATACATAGACCAATGGAACAGAATTGAGAATCCAGACGTAAATTCATCCACCTATGGGCAGCTGATGTTTGACAAAGGCCCCAAATCTGTTAATTGGGGAAAAGACAGTCTCTTTAACAAATGGTGCTGGCTAGATATCCATCTGCAAAAAAGTGAAACAAGACCCATACCTCACACCATGCACAAAAACTAACTCAAAATAGATCGAAGACTTAAACAGAAAATCTAAAACCATAAAGATCATGGAAGAAGATATAGGGACAATGCTAGGAGCCCTGATACATGGCATAAACAGAATACAAACCATAAGTAACAATGCACAAACACCAGAAGAGAAACTAGATAAGTGGGAGCTCCTAAAAAATCAAACACTTATGCTCATCAAAAGACTTCACAAAAAGAGTAAAAAGACAACCTACAGACTGGGAAAAAAATGTTTGGCTACAACAAATCCGATCAGCGTCTAATCTCTAAAATCTATAAGATACTGCAAAACCTCCACAACAAAAAGACAAAGAACTCAGTTTAAAAATGGGCAAAGGATATGAGCAGGCACTTCTTCGAAGAAGACATTCAGGCTGCTAACAGACACATGAGGAAATGTTCGCAATTAGCCTTTAGAGAAATCAAATCAAAACTACCATGAGATACTGTCTTCTCCAGCAAGGCTAGCATTAACCCCCAAACCACAAAATAATAAATGTTGGGGAGGTTCTGGAGAGACTGGAACACTTATACACTGTTAGTGGGAATGTGAAATGGTCCAACCACTTTGGCAATTGATTTGGTGCTTCCTTAAAAAGCTAGAAATAGAAGTACTGTACGATCCAGCAATCCCACTCCTTGGAATATATCCTAGAGAAATAAGAGCCGTCACATATGCACACCCACGTTTATTGCAGCACTGTTCACAACAGCAAAAAGATGGAAACAACCTAGGTGCCCATCAAGGGACGAATGGATAAACAAACTGTGGTATAGTCACTCTATGGAATACTACGCAACGATAAAGAACAATGATGAATCTATGAAACATCTTATAACCTGGAGAAATCTGGAAGACATCATACTGAGTGAATTTAGTCAATCGCAAAAGGACAAATATTGTATGAGACCACTATTATAAGAACTCAAGAAAAGGTTTAAACTGAGTAGAAAACATTCTTTGATGGTTACAAGGGTGGGGAGGGAAGGAGAGGGCTATTTACTAACTACATAGTAGTCAAGAATTATCTTAGGTGACGGGAAGGACAACACACACCATAGGGGAAGTCAGCACAACTGGACTAAACCCAAAGCTAGGAAGTTTCACGAATGCAACCAAACACTTTCAGGGACACAGTAGCAGGGGCTGAGGTCTGGGGACCATGGTTTCAGGGGACATCTAGGTCAATTGGCATAACAAAGTTTATTAAGAAAATGTTCTGCGTTCCACTCTGGTGAGTGGCATCTGGGGTCTTAACAGCTAGTGAGGGGCCATCTAAGATGCATCAATTGGTCCCAACCACCTGGAGCAAAGGATAATGAAGAATACCAAAGACACAAGGAAAGTACCAGCCCAAGAAATAGAAAGGGCCGCATAAACCAGAGACTCCATCAGTGTGAGACCAAAAGAACAAGATGGTGCCCAGCTACCACCAATGACCACCCTGACAGGGAACACAACAGAGAGTCCATGATGGAGCAGGTGAGAAGTGGGGTGCAGAACTCAAATTCTAGTAGAAAGACCAGACTTAATGGTTTGAGACTGGAGGAACCACGGAAGACATGGCCCCTGGACTCTCTGCTAGCCCACAACTAAAACCCTTCCCGAGGATAACTCTTCAGACAAAGATTAGACTGGACTCTGGGACATAAAATGATACTCGTGAAGAGTGCGCTTCTTAGCTCAAGTAGATACACGAGACTAAATGGGCAGCTGCTGTCTGAAGGCGAGATGAGAAAGCAGAGAGGGTCTGGAGCTGCTTGAATGAACATGGGAAATCCGAAGTGGAAAGCAGGACTGTGCTGTCACAGTATAGGGAGAGTAACTAGGGGCACATAACAATGTGTGTATAAATTTTTGTATGAAAAACTAACTTGAATTGTAAACTTTCACTTAAAGCACCATAAAAAATAAAATTATAATCCATAAAAGAAAAAAAAAAAAAAACGATTTTCACAGAGCCTTATTCACAATAACCAAAACTAAAAATGACCCAATTGTTCATCAACTAACTAGTATTCACACATTGAAATTACACTCACCAATAACACCAAAATAATACACACACGTGCATGTAGTCACATGAATATATCTCAAAAACTTTAGTTTGCATTGAAAAAAAAAGACAAAAATCTATCGTCATTTTTGTAAATTTCAAGAATAGTTAAAACTAATCTATGGAGATAGAAATCAGGATGGTGATTGCCTAAGTGGGGTGTGGTATATTGACTGGAAAAGTGTTCAAAGTATGTTTGTGGGTTGATGGATACTTTCTGTAACTTGATCTTGGTGATGATTACATTTGACAAAATTCATCAAACTGTGTACGTAAGGTTTGTGCATATTGCTCTATGTGAATTATACTTCAATAATTTACCGTTTGCATAAAAATTGGGGACCGAGGGACAGCATCAAGATTAGATTTTCTTACATTTATTAGATTTTATTGTAAAATTTCCTGTTTGAGTGGGAATTCCTATTTTGTCTCATTTCTCTTTTTGTCTAAAAGGTCCCCACTTATATTTGACATACCTCTACCCCTCCCCCCAAAAAAGGTTATGATTACACATTTCATTAATGGAAGCTATGGATAAAGCTGGTTGAGAGATAGCCTTCACCTTTTGGGGTAGTTCGTGCACATGCTCAGACATTGGGCACGTACAGGGTTTCTGGGTGTGCACTGTAGGGTTTCCTTCCCTTCTCCTGACAGCCGAGTGCTCAGGAGCCGCCAGTAAGCGAAACTCTCTGACCTCAGGTAAAGGGCGCAGCCAGTACGGAGAAGAAAAGCGAAAGGAAAAGATACACCAGGTTCAGCCATGGTACACACCATGACACTGCCGTTACTCGGGTTGGAACCAAGGTTGCTGTGCCCACAACGCAGAGTACTAACCACTATATGATGACAGCACGCCACAAGCCCCGAGCAACCGCTAGGCTTCCTTAAATATTTTTGCGGTAAAAACATTCACAATATGCAGATTTCTTCTTGAACAGGTACGGGTCCTCGTGCTTTTCTTTCTCTCATGTATTCTCTCCGTTTCTCCTGCCCCATCATGCTACATAACGAAAACAATTTTCTTCGTGGTGTTTGGCTGGAGGAGAGTGGTAATTTTCTACGTTTTCTGTCTTGCTAAACCGCCCTTTTCCTACTCTTTAGCTAGACAAGGATTTTGTTGGAACTTTTTTTGTCTTCACCTCTTGGCATTTCCAGTTGGCCAGCTTCTTCAGCTCCAAGTTGGGTATATATGCTATCCCGTTTCATTCCTGATACTAGTGATTTGTAACTTCTCTCTTTTTTTTGGTCTAGTTTATTGGCCTTTTTAGAAAACCAGTGTTCCATTGGTTTTCCCTGTTGTTTTTTGGTTTTTAATGTCATTGGTTTCTGCTCTTATCTTTACTGTTTTCTGTTGTGTTTGCTTTGGTTTTATTTTATCCTTTTCTCATTTTTTGAGTTGATTGCTTAAGGCTATTGATTTGAGACTCTTTTCTAATATAAGCATTTAGTGCCTTAAATTTCCCTCTTAGCGCTGTTTTAGCTGCTCCCCACAAATTTTAATATTTTCAAATTTTCAATACACATATACCAAGTGCTGGAATTGCTGGATTACTGGGTAGGTGCAAGTTTCACTTCATCACTAGCTGCCAGACAGTTTCCTGGAACGGAATTCTAACCAGCAATAACTTAGTCCATATCTTGTCAGCACTTTGTGTTCTTTGTCTTTTAAATTTTGCCTCTTCTGGTGGGTGTGTAATGATAACTTACTGAGGTTTTTTTTTTTTTTCAATCCTAGGTGATTTTATTTTATTTATTTTGTTGTTGTTGAGAGTATACACAG
The DNA here is from genome assembly GCA_030035585.1 of Dugong dugon. NCBI lineage: Eukaryota > Metazoa > Chordata > Mammalia > Sirenia > Dugongidae > Dugong > Dugong dugon. Next base: position 164,688,639 of record CM057462.1, read on the forward strand.
CAAAACATACACCAACTTAACAGTTTTTACATGTACAATTCAGTGACATTACTTACATTCTTTGAGTTGTGCAACCATTCTCATCCTCCTTTTCTGAGTTGATCCTACTTCCATTAACATAAACTCACTGCCCCCTAAGGTTCCTGTCCAACCTTCTGAGTTGCTGCGGTCAATTTGATCACATAGATAGTTCTTAAGAGAGCATAATGCTCAACATAAAGGCAGTACATACATACAATGGAATACTATGCAGCCATAAAGAATAATGATGAGTTCTCAAAACATAACATGAATGAAGCTGGAGGACATTATACTGAGTGACATAAGTCAGTCACGAAAGGACAAATAATGTATGATCTCACTACAATAAAAAGACAGGAATAAGTATACATACTGAAACCAACATTCCCGGGTGGTTACCAGGGATGTATGTGAGTATCTAGGTGGGCATATATAGATGTATCTATATGCAGGTGTATATATATGTAAGTGTATGCATCCATATATATTCATATATACAATCAAGCACACAGGTGACACAAACACAGATACTTATTAAACACCTTGTGGAATTGGTTTATGTGGTCTAAAGGCTTAGGACCATACTTTAGTGGGACAACATAGTCAATTGACATAGTACAGTACATTAAGTTTATGTTCTACATCCTAGTTTGGTGGGTAGCATCTGGGGTCTTAAAAGCTTGTCAGTGGCCATCTAAGATGCACCTACTGGTCTCTATGCATCTGCAGTAAAAGAGAATGAAGGAAACCAAAGACTCAGAGAAGAAACTAGTCCACGGGACTAATAGTCTTCATGAACGAGACCTTACCTACCTTGTGACCAGAAACACTAGATGGTACCTGGCTGCCACTACTGACCGTTCTGATCAGGAGCACAATAGATGGATTCTGGTAGAATGGGAGCAAAATGTGGAACAGAACTCAAATTCTCAAAAAGTCCAGACTTACTGGACCAGTTGAGACTGGAGGACTCCCCATGATTATCTCCATGAAATTCTCTTAAACCTTGAATAAAAATTATTCCATAAGGTCATCATCTAGCTAAATAATAGATTTGCTGATAAAATAAACAATATCACTCTTGAGTACTGTACTCCTTAAAAAAATAAAAATCATCTATGTAAGACAAAAAGGTCAACAATTACTCTAAAGCAAAGAAGAGAAGGCGAGGAGGCAGGGAAACTAGATAACTGGAAAAGGAACAACCAGATGGAAATAATGAGAAAGTTGACACACTGTGGAAAATGTAGCCATTGTCACTGAAAAAATTGTGTAGCAATTTTTAAATGGGAACCTAATTTGCTGTATAAACTTTCACTGAAAACACAGTAAGATATTATTTTTTTTTAAAAAAACAATGCCCAAGGCAGACATTTTTTACTAGTTAAGCTGAAGTATTTTTTTGTTTTAAGAGGACTTCATGGGATATTTTTGGTTTAAGGTTTAAAGATTGTCTCAGGGCAATAGTTTCAGGGGTTCATCCACCCTTCATAGCTCTAGAAAATTTGCAGTCCATGAGAATTGAAATTCTATTCTGCATTTCCCCCATTTTGATCAGGAATGCTCCATAGAATCCTACATCAAAATGTCAGTAATGGTAGCCTGGCACCATCCAGTTCTTCTGGTCGCATGGCAAAATTAGCAGCTGTTCATCATTGAGCTTTTAATTTGTGTTTTCCTAATGGGTAATGTTGTTGAACATACTTTCTTATGTCTTTTGGCGATTAAGAAATCCTCTTTCATTAAAAAAGACTTCTCAAGTATTTTACCCACTTTTAATTGACTTGGCTTTTTATTATCGATTTCTAAAAATTCTCTGTATATTCAAGATTTGAATCACTTTTCAGATAAGATGTTTTTCTTATTATTTCTTACCATGAAATTTGCAAAGCCTTTTGTTATTTATTATTTTTCTTTTTTTCTAGGAGGAAAGGGTCCTATGAGGGTCCCTAATTTGCTAAACTAGTTGTTGGGTACGATGATGCAAATTAAAAGTTGAGGGAGGGTTGACTTTTTCTGCACATGTAAGAAGATAGGAGAAGAGGCTGAAATACAGAATGGAAAAAAAGGCTAGAGCAAGAAAATTGATTTTAGGGTTTTGGTAGTGAATGTCAGCTGTTGTTTGTTTGTCAATCATTTATATTTAATTTTGCTTTGCCATGTGTGTAATATGACACAGGTTATGCTTGATGAACTTGTTATGTATTTTTAAATAAAATGCATATACATATCTAAATAAAATGACTACTATACTTCAAATATTCATTAGTGAACCTCCTAGACTCACCTAACCTAGACTCACCTAAGGTTCCACAGACTGTACATTGGGCCCCATCTAGGAGGTCTAGTGGAAAAGTGGAATTAAAATTAAAGGGACGGGAGGAATGTGACAGTCTCAACAGTAGTTGCTTTCCCCACTGTGGTGGTTTTCATATTTCCTTCACACCTAATTCTTTCTTCAAATAAGGATCATTGAAAACAAAATTCAGTTTCATCCTTGGAATCCACATAAATTTGGGGTAGGGAAGTTCAAGTGCTACTCAACTGGGAAAACTGGGAATTGCTTACTTATAGGCAGCGGGCCAAGTGTGTCTCTTTTTGTCTTCTTTGGCAACTGGAGACAGGACTCAAGGCACCTTCACCAGTCACTGGAGGACTCTATTCCAGAGGAGGCTGACCTTTGGTAACTTCAGAAATGGAAATTTCGTAGGATTTCTTCCCTTTCCTTTGTTCTATTTCCTGCCTCCCCCTCCCCTAACAGGAGAGGATTCACCTCCTTCCTTTTGCTTCAGGATCGTTTTGGGGTCCCTTTTAGACTGGGATGGGCTGGTTTCTCCTACGTGTCCTACCTCCCCCGCCTGGACATCTCTAGAGCTCATGCTGATGCAGGTCATAACTCCGGGTCAATGCGACCAAGAGGAGTCCAGAGGGCAGCAAATGCCAGGAGGCCTACAGTCTAACCATGTTGGCCCATGTGTACCAGCTCCTGCTCCTTTGGATTCCAGGGAAGCGGAAAATGCGGCCCCTCAAAATTTTTTTTCAGGCTGAAGAAGTGTGAGGTTCCAAAAATGTCGAGAAGAACCTTGCTGAATGGATCCAGCCCCTCGCCTGTGTCACGGTGACAGGCACAAAAAAGGTTGATTTCAAAGACAGAGCCAAGGAAAAGGCGCAACGGTGTTGCCAACCCCAGGATACTGAGATTAAAGTCTCAGATCCTGGCCTCTGAGTGAGCCCAGGGGCACTAACTGAATCGATCCTGCGCCTTTATCACAAGAGTCCTTAGTCAAAAGAGTCCTTAGTCCAAGCTCAGAGATCAGGAACAAGAGAGATTGTGCATATCAGTAGTTGTCAACAGAGGGTGATTTTGTCCCCTGTCCTACCCACTAGAAGGAACATTTAGCAATGTCTGAAGACATTTTTGATTGTCATGACTTGTGGGTGTGTGGATTCTACCGGCGTCTACAGGGCAAAAGGTAGGGATGTTGCTGAACATCCTACATTGCAAGGGATAGCCCACCACAATAAAGAATTATCTGATTCAAAACATCTGTACTGCCAAGGATGAGAAACCCTGGTGTAGATGAATGTCCACACTTGACCAACGTGACATTACTGATTGGACTTATTGGTTATGGAGTCTGAGGAAAATACTGGCCTGAGCATATGGAAGGACAGAGTTGCCATCACATAAAATGGGAAAAGTGCAGGTGCAGCAGGTTTTAGGGGCACAACCAGTTCAGGGCCCCGTGGCCCTGCTTGAAAGAATTTTCCATCCAGGCTATCTCCGTTCCTGCAACCATCTGAGTCCTTTATGATATTGGAGATCTCGGTGGTTCCGTGCTGAGGCCCTTCTCACCTTGGGCACCTCCCTCTCCACCTCCTCCTGGCACACGTGTCCACAGTTGTGTGTCTGAGGATCATCTCTTCAGGCACTGTTGCCTCACAAAGGCGTATCTCTAGGTGGGTTCTGAGGCGAGGCTGGGACGAGTCAACTCACTCTGTGACTTGTGGAGATTGTGAGCTTCATGAGTGTCACTGGACCGTCAGAGTGCTTGGGGCCTTGCATGCAGGCTTGTTTTTTGGAGAAAGCAGGAGGAATACTACCTCTAGGAGACATACCCTAGAGAAGCAGCTCGCATCTGGAAGGGTAGGCGGGCTGGGGCTTCCCAGAGCTCAGTGCAAGGAGCATTATTTACTCCCCGATACTTTGGATTGAAATCTCTCTCAACCAAGGCCTCAGGACTTGAACTGCGAATGTCCTCCCAAAATCTTTCAGGAACAGTTTTTCCATGTTAGTTGATGGCAACTCCATCCTTCCAATGCTCAGAGCACAAACTTAAGAGTTCGTCTTGACTCAATCTCTTTCTTAGACTTCACATCTAGTTATTCATGAACTCATGTTTTCTTGTCTCTGTAGTGTGGATGTTGGTCTACACAATTCTTGGCATTCATATCCCTGAACTGAGCAAACGACTCTCATGATAAAGCAGGAAATCAGCTTAACTCCAGACCCTCAGCTGGCTCAGACATTAGGGTTCCAGACCTTAATATGAGGATATCATAGGGTTGGCCTGCCCTAGCGCCTGTTCTTTGTCTCTGTCACTCACAGGCAGCCTCTTCCTGGCCTATCCTCGAGGCCCAGGGACAGATGTGAGAGCTCTCGGTGAGGCTTGTCTTGCAGATATGGAACCCCACACCCTGCGGATTCAACCCGCAGAGAAGCTTGAGACCACGCTGTATTGAGTTGTCTGAACCCTCCGATAGACCCTGGCTTACTGCGTTTGCCTTGACTGGTCATTTCTCTCAAGACTTAGCTTTAATGCTTCTTTGTTATCTTTCTCTCTTGTTCCTTCCACTTTCCTTTGCATTTGATGTGAGACCTCAAAGCCAGGCTGTGGGGCCCCACAGTCCTTGTTTCCAGGGTAGGTGCGGAACCCTAAGCCAGGAACTATTGGGAACAGCAGTCTCCTTTGCCTAAAGGGTTCACTTGGTGCTTCCTGAAGCCTTTTGCTAGCACTTTGCTGCTGGCAGTTGAGTTTCAAAATGGAACTGAATTTCATACATTCAAAGCCACAAAAGTCAAAGAAGGCAGGCTTAAAATTTTCCTGGATCCATCCTTAAGTTCCAAGAACTGCTTGGTTTCCGTAGTGCGGTAGTTATCACCTTTGACTCACACGCAAAAGGTCCTGGGTTTGAAACCCAGCAGAAACAGTTGCCTTTTACTCCACTGCTTTACAAAAAATAGGGCGGGAGGGAGGAAGAACTCTTGTTGCATCTTGATTTACACAAAACATGGGGTGAAGACTTTAATTATCTGAACTCTACTAAGCACTAGGACCAGATCTCATACCTTTGCTCCAAGTCAGATTGGATAGCTGGCCACAACCAGTAAGTAGAAGACAAGGCCGACTTCATGTTAACTTTAGATCTAAAGTCCCTTTAAGTTCTCTTATAGCCTGAATCTTCTCCACAGGCTGCCATTGAAGATGATATTATACCTCTGAAAGCCAAGAAGTTTTCTCCTGTGAAGTCCAGTTGGCTTCCCCTCACCTAGAGGACAACTGCAGAAGAGGTTGATTTGCTTAACAGAACCAAAGAAAACAAATCTGTGTCCTCATTTGGGGCTCCAGCCAAAGACACGTGATTAAGAGGTTTGTGCTCTACTAATTGAGCTGGTTGGGGAACAAAAAGGAGCCCACTCATGTGCCATTTTCAGGAGAGCCCTTTGTGCCAGTTCAGAGATCAGAAACTAAAATGACTCAGTTCATCACCCTTTGAGAGTCAAGTCCCCACTTTACCGACAAGGAAACCGAGGCTCGGAGAGTGTGAAAGGGGCTGCACGGGAATTTCACATTTATTGTCAGCTGTGTAGGCCTAGGGTCTCGGGTATCGTGGCATTGTTAATGCGTAGCTTGCATAGTTCACTTCTGCATCCTCCTATGATTCTGATTTATTTTCCTTCTCTCTTCCTTCCTGTTTTCCCATGATTTTACAAAAGTTTAAAATCAACCTAGGTTCCTCTTTGGGAGGTAGAACAACAAGTGATAAAATCTGAAGGTGAGGCGACTGAACAAAGGAATCATCTTGTGACTGAAACCAGGATGGCATCAGAGGATCTTTAAGAATACCCACAGAAGGTCAACATGTCTGGAACGAGGTCATTGTGCCCCCCTCAAAGGGAAAGTCACATTCCACAAATTTTTCAGACCTTGACTGTGTCCCTATAAAATCCTCTGATTGGCCTCCAGGTAGGGAGGCAGATTTTGGAGGAGCTCATTCCGCTCTGTCTCCTGTATATCAGTATACAATAAAACACTCTTGCTGCTCACCTCAACCCTGTCTTTTGTGGCAGGTGGCTCAGACCTGCATTTTGCAGTAACAAGCGTATACTTGGCAGTGCTGCACACAGTGCTAAAAGCAGACTAGAACTGAACACAGGCTAGTTACCTCATGGCCTGGCGTCAGAGCCCGTGCTAAGAGAGGTGATAGGCGATGAGCAGTTGTTGAGAGGCTGGGAGTGCTAAGAGCTGCAACCTGCTCTGGGTGCTGGGAAACACCTCCACTCCTGCTCTCCTCATCTCAGAAACCTAACCTTTACTTTCAGAATTTTCATCTAAAGATGGCAAATTAGAACCTGGGATGTTCTAACATGCAAAAAAGTTGCAAGAATAGTAACATCATATATTCTTCACATAGACTCACAATTAACATTTTCCCACACTTGCATTGTCAATCTCTCTCCATATACATGCATTTGCTACAGCATTTGAGAGTAACTTGCAAACATCTCAAGATTATTTGGTAGGGCCACTCTTGCTCCTTTTCTTTAGCAATGTCCCTCAAAACCAGCCTCTTCAGGGCAGCTCCTGGGGGGTCAGAGGGAGGACTTTGTTCTTTCCATGAGGCTCCACTTGCACCTTCAGGAACCTAACACGCATTCCGTTCAGTCTGTAGAGAAGCTAGAGGCAGAGCTTTATTCAGTTTTCTCTGACAGCGGGGGCCAGGTGTGCTGTGAGCTGGTATTAACCTCTAGCACCAGCTGCCCTTGTGGCTATTCCTAGTTGCTTTGGTGGGCAGTGGACTTTTGAGTAAGCCTGAGCTCCAGAGCGGGACACCTAGGGAGAGGCTCTTCAGAGAATAGCTACCCCCTTCCCTCCTGCCTGGCTCTGTGTGCCCTGCAGGGGTCTTAAAAGGTCCTGACCTAACAGAAAGACTGAGAATCCTTTCCTGTGATGGTGGGCAGGGGGAGAAATAGGTGGAAAATTGATCAAAGAGAAGGGAAAAAATTTTAAGAGCTTTCCAGGATTGTCTGCACAGGTACTGTCAGGTAGGTGGCTGCCCTGTGATAATTGTGCTTAGTCTTGTCTTGTCCTGGCCTTGACCTGGTCCTAGCTCCAATCTGACTCCAAGTAGACAAAGACAACCTGATTTGTGCTACATATTAAGTTGTGCCTCTCCCAAAGCGAACTTCTATTTATAGGTTTACAGTGGAGTTCAAGGATACTATTGATTTTTTTTCTTTCTCTCTTGCACTTTCATAGAAACCCTTGAGAAAAGGGATACATGAAAAATCTTACATAAAAGACAACTGTTTCTGCCTGCTTTCTGTTTGGGAACCAACAAAACCTTTCCTGTGAGAAGAACCAAGTGATTCTGAGGGAAAAAAATGGGGATTTGACTTAAGGATACTTCTCTCTCTTTAATGTTTTCCTTAATCCTAGGCAAAATTCCTCGCTTGATGACCTCCAAGTCAGCAAAAAATAAAAGACAAGGTGCAGGTGTTGGAAGATAAGAAACTGGTAGTTGAAGAAGATCGCATTATTTCTACAGTAAAAAGAATAGTCATAAAATAATATCATGAAACAAACAAACAAAAAAAAAAACCACACACAAAGAAGAAGAGAAAGAAACAGTGAAAAACGAAGAGGAATGGAAGAAAAAGAAAAAGTAGAGCCAACACTGTGGTCTGTGTTGCCTGAACATGGGGCCTGCACTAGGTAATTGTCCTGTGATGTAGGCAATTAGTGCTCAGCTTCATGGCCTGGTCTTCTGTCCATTTCAGGGGTATAATCAAGGACTGACTTGGGGTGAATCCTCACAATTTTAGAACAACAAAATATTCTGACTTTCAGCCTTGGCTATGGGGCTGTTAAAACATGAAGGCCTGGTTAAAATATTAGATTTAAATTTGGTCAAATAGAACAAAGGAAAGTGGCAGGAATAAGAGAGATAACAAAGAGGCATTAAAGCTAAGTCTTGAGAGGAATGATCTGTCAAGGCAAATGCAATAAGGAGAAGGGAAAGTCAGGGGCAGGGAAGAGGCACCCAGCTCATGCCTCAGATCAATGCAAGCCCTTCAACTCCAGGAGCTCCAGAGTCTGAGGGATTTAAGCTTTCAGTTGGTGCTTTGTTCTAGAATTGGGAATCCTAACTGAGATGTGAGATCCTGAATCCAAGATATGAAATTGTGGGTCCTTGCTGCCACAGGAAGGCAATGACCCTTAAGTAAGGACCTATGGACTTCCAAGCTCTTATTTATCTAAAGCATTTTCTGGGTTCTTTCTGAAATAGGTGGAAATTTCATCTCTAATTTCTGGAGCTCCAGATAAGAATATTCCTGTTATTTCTAAAACTACTTTACTCATTAGGGCTCGTTGATATCTACTTTAAATAAATACAAAGAGGATGAGATCATTGCTGGGGTGACAGAAAAAACCCAAGGTAGCATATTCTCTCTTTTTATTTTATTTTATTTATTTGTTGCTGAGAATATATACAGCAGAACATACACCAATTCGGCAATTTCTACATCTACAATTCAATGACACTGAATAAATTCTTGGAGTTGTGCAGCAATTCTCACCCTCCTTTTCCAAAGTGTATTCTATTGTAAAGACTCAAAAGGAAGCCTTTGATTCCAGGTAGGTTTACAGAATCAAACACTGAGTTAGTAGCCTAACACACTAACCGATGTGTGAAAACGCTGGCAACCCTGAAGTCTTTGTGTCACACTGTGGAACGTACTCTTGCGGGAACCTAGACTTGTATCTCTTTTATCCTCTGACCTACCAAGCTCTTCTTACTCTGTAAGCCCAGGGAAGCCTCAGACACTGGGGACTGGAGTCATTTCATGTGACCCATTTTTGGGGTTGGGGTGACACCTAATAGTTAAATGATTTCAAGAATGAAGACTAAGTTTTACCATCATATTACTTGTTTCTTTCCTCCTTCAGAATGAAAACTTCTCTAAATTCCATCTGCAAAGTGAACAGAATCCAGAACCCAGTGGAAACCTAACTTCCCTTTAATTGAAGTGATGTCTTACAGATTCTGAAGCCTTCTTCCAACCAACTTTTATTGCTGTTTCTGCCAGTCTTAGGGAAAATGCACAAGCTTTGTTTTTTTATATTAACACCCAAAGCCTCCTTCACAGACATTGGCAGTAACTGTAGTTGTTGTTTCAGATGGCTCTTTGGGGGAAGATCAAATATTCAAGCGTTATCTTTTAAGCTTTATTCTACAAAGATCCCTGAGAGTGACAAGGAATGAAGTTATTTGAGTTCAGTTCTATCCAGGGAATAAGTCTATGATAACATCAACAACATTACAATTTTCCGTGTATCTTCTGTATCCCGAGAAAGAGAGCCGCAAGCTTGAAGAAGGACATGCTCCAGGAGGACAGGAATAAGTGAGAAGCTGATGAGGGGAATTAAAAAGGTGGTGAGATGAGTGGGACAGGAAACAGTCTTAGGGTTCTGCACGTACCCTTGGAACAATGACCGTGGGGTCCCACACCCTGGCTTTGGGATCTCACATCAAATGCAAAGGAAAATGGCAGGAACAAGAGAGAGAGATAACAAAGAGGCATTAAAGCTAAGTCTTGAGAGAAATGACCAGTCAAGGCAGATGCAGTAAGCCAGAGTCTATTGGGAGCCGCAGTCTCCTTTGCCTGAAATGTTTGCTTAGTACTTCCTGAGGCATTTTTCTAGCACTTTGCTGCTGCCAGTCGAAATGGGATTGAATTTTGTACATTGAAAAACACAAAAGTTAAAGAAGGTAAACTTAACATTTTCATGGATGGATCATTAAGTTTCAGCAACCGGCTGGTTTCCGTGGTGTAGTGGTTATCACATTCACCTCACATGAGAAAGGTCCCCAGTTTGAAACCAGGTGGAAACAATCCTGGCCGATTGCTACCTTTTCTCATGACTTTAGATCTATAATCAGACTCAAATCCTTGAAAGTCCCAGAAGGAAATGCACAAAGGGTGGTGACCCATAGGAAGGTGAAATACAACCAGAGGTACTGCAAGAGGTTTGTCAATATATATGAATAGAAATCCTGGGGTGCATCTATGGAAATGGATCCTAAGGGGGCAGAGGCAGGGTGGAAGAAATATAATGTTGGATACGGCTAGGTTTATTTATTGATATAGATGCACTAAGTAGAAATTTTGGAGCCATTTTGTTAGTTTGAGCGGCTGTGAGCAATTCTAAATTGTTCACTTGAAGCAGTTGACTGAATACTTGCACCCAAAGGTGGCCTACAGTAAATGAGGTTGAAATGCCAAAATGTCTTTGATATATGTATTGCAAGGGAAAATATCTAAAGGCTTAGGGAGACTACAAAGCTACAGTAAATTCATCATTTAAGATGTGTTCATTCACCCACATCTATATCCCCAGGTATGGTCAGGAAGACAATCCCTTTAGCAAGTCTGTGAGCAATACATGGAAGAAACCTGTCCTTTCATCCTCAAAGCATTCTGTGGTGGCGATTTTATGAAGGACAGTGGGAACTGCTGCCACTGACCTGGGATTTCTGAAATTTATGGTAATGTCTGAGTCAGGATTGGCTAAAGAAACAGAATGAGTGTTATAGACAGATAGCTAGATATCTTGATAGATAATGGTGATTGCAACATTATTTGTAATCATAAAACCATAGAACCAACTTAATTTCCAAAGTGTATGGAAATGGGTGAATGAATAATAGTACAAATAACTAATGGAAAAACACTCCTTTGTCAAAAACAACTTTGATGACTCCACTCAATCATTTCTGAGTTCCCAGTTTCCAAGACAAAGAGGGGGGTAACTAGGGATGTTCTCTACCTTTGCATAGTAGGATTTATGGAGTAGAAACACTTGTAACATCCTACACTTATAAAATCTGATTTCTGTCCCTGGGTGGGCTTAGAACTACAAACCTTTATGGTCAATAGCCAAACACGCTAACCAAAAGCGCCACAGAGACTACAGCTAATCTTTCTGGTTTCGACAGGGAGTAACGACTTTCTAAGCACTAGGCCGTTCCGCACGTTTTCTACGTAACAAATTGTGCAAATCCTCAGAAAAGCGGGAGGTTTGGGGCCATGAATCGTGTTCTTCATCACCTTGAAGCCTGTGCATTGGGTGATTCCAAAGCTAGGAGGGCAACCTAATAGCCTTCGCCCCTCCTTGTTCCTTATCCACGTCAGAAGCCAGCGACTCCCGTAGTCTCCCGTGTCTGCGACCCCTGCCTGAGCCGAGCAGGGACCATCACACGCTGAGCCCCGTGGGATCCAGGACGTCCCTTCGAGTCGTCTGCTCTGCCTTCGCCCGCCGGCCCGCGCCGCTGGAGTCTCCCCCCGCTAGACTCGTTTGCAGTCGGTGGGGCGGGAGCGTGGAAAATAAGGGAGGAAAGGGGAACAGTGAAGAGGAGCGAAGGAAAGCCGGGAGGCGTGGACGAGGACGAGACCTCCAGGAGGCCTGTGCAGAGACACAGGCGGGGTCCTGGGGAGGAGAGAATGGTCTTTATGATGTAGCCGAAAGGGGAGTGAGACGCGGAGGAAGGACACGAAAGGGAGAAAAGCAGACCACCTGCAGCTGTCCAAGAAAAAATCGCAAAACAGTGTGAATGTTTCTTTGTCGATAAAGTTAAAGGAAGCCTGGTGAACCCTAGCAAGTTTGTGGTAGGCGACGATGGTATAGTGGTTGGTACTCTGTGTTGTGGCTGTAGCAACCTCGATTCAAATTCGAATCACGGCAGTGTTTGGCGCCGGTTTTATTACGCGCTGGCGCGCGTCTTTCGGTTTGCATTTCATTCTCGCACCTGCATCTCTCCTTGTCTGTGGCCAGTGGGCAGCAGAGCTTACAGACAGGGGTCAGAAGGGAAGGAACCCTGACAGTGCGCATACCTTGAGCCTGGTCAAATGGAAACTTTGCGTGCGCCCCACATCTGGCCAAAAGGTGACGTGCCTCTCATTCAGCCTTATATGTACCTTCCACTTTTGAGATGATGTGGTCATAACCGTTTTCCTGGTAAAGATATTTTCAAATATCATCTGGGCTCTTTTAAATGAAACCAGACTAAACCTTTAATGCGTTTACAGTAAAATCCAAACTCCCTGCCATAGTCCGTGTACAGGCCATGTCCCTCACCCCTTGTTCCTCAGTTTTTAATCTAACAGTACATTACTGAAGTGTTATTCACACTGAGTATAATGCACAAATCTTTAGTGAACAATTACTGAATTTTGACACATGTAGTCAAGTTACAGAGAGTTTCCATCATCCCAGCAAGGTCCAAGGAGCTCCTTTCCAAGTAATCACCAACCCCTATCCCCTCTCCGATTCAATTAAGCACTATTTTGAAGTCTCTCACCAGAGATTAGTTTTGCCTATTCTTGAAATATACGTGAATGAATGAGCATTTTTTTTTGTATCTGACTTTTTTTTTCTTCATGTAACATTATGTTTTCGAGATACAGTTGTTGCGTTTATCACTTCTTAATTGTGGTATTGTTGATGAGTGTTATTCCAGTGTGTGAATACACCATGGTGATGGACATTTGGGTTATTTTCAGTTTCCGCTATTGTGAATAGGGCGCTATGAGTATTCTTGTTGAGTCTTTGTGTGGACGTGCGCATCCATTTCCCTTGAGTATGCACGAAGTACTGGAATTTCTGGGTCCAGGGACAGGTGCAAGTTTAACTTTATTAGATACTGCCAAACAGTCCTCTAGAATGGTTTCACACCAGCAAAGATGGTTGCAGTTGTTCCACACTCTTGTCAGCATGTGGTGTTCTCTTTCTTTCAAATGTTCCATTCTGGTGGGTTTGCGAGGGTATCTTTTCATGATTTAAATTTGTGTTTCTATAATGAGTAATGATGTGGAGCTTGTTTTCTTAAGCCTTTTGGCCATTTAGAAATCCTTTCTTGTGAAAAAACTTTATTCACTCTTTTGCATACTGTTCATTGGCTCAGCTTTTTATTACTGATCTCTAAAAGTTCTGTATACAAGATTTGAGTCATTTTGCAGATAATCATGTTGTAAATATTTTCTCCCAGTCCATGGTTTGCTTTTTACTTTCTTAGGTGGTTTTTCATGAGCAGAAGCTTATCATTTCAATGAAATTCAATCTATCTTTTAAAAAATTTTTATATATAAAGCTTTTTGTGTTCTCGAAGAAATATTTTTACCAAAGGATGGCAAATGTTTTCTCCTAAATTTTCTACTAGTAATTTTAGAGTTTTTATTTTTATTTTTGAATCTTTGCCATCTCAGATTCCTTTCCTGATCACAGCAAGCTTTTCCACCACCTACTCCCTGGCCTCACAGAAGTTGTCTTTATATTGCAAAAATATTCACAATAGTTACCTGCTTAGCTCTTTGACAGCTACAGAGGCCATGCTTCCTTCCATTTCCCCCTTTTCCCCCTTGCATCTCTGTCATTCTCTCTCTTCTTTTCTGTAGCTGAGAAACCAGGGGGAAAAAAAAAAAACTGAAACAGAGAATGAGAGAGACCTAGTCTAATCTGTGCTCAAGAACTCAGGCTCTGGGTTAGGAATTTGATTCAGCCCTTGTATGGCCTGAATAGTTGTCTTAAATTTTATGTGCCTCAACATTTTCATCCTTTGAAAGCTGAGTTTAAACAAACAGTCAAACAAATAAGTAAACACCTGTTGGGAAGAACATGCCATTTTCTCCAGCAGTTGCTGTTATTTGTGCAGTGCTTACAGAGTTACCTTCACAGCAGAAGTTCAAGTGCTCCCACCCTGGGGAAGGCGTGGACTTTTCTGCTCACTGGAAACCAGGACAGCGGTCCTGGGCCTTGTGCTGCTTTCATTCAAACTGGGGACTGGGATACCACTGGATTACATCACCACTCCCCCTTCCCCAGTGACTGAGGGCCCAGTTCCAGAGGAGGCTGACTTCATGTTAGCTTTTGATAAGGAAATTTCATAACATGATTTTTCCCTTTCCTTCCTTCCTTGTTCTCTTTCCAGCCCCCAACTCCCCGCCCACCTAGAGGAAAGGATTCACAGCTGTTCTGTTGCGGTGTCCATTTGGTTTACCTTCTGGATGGGACAAAGGGGCCAGTTGTCCTCCCCTCACAGGAGCAGAAAGAGCAGCTGGCACTAGGGGAACCACAGCTCACCAAGTGTGCCCTTGCACAGCATGCGCGTCTGCTTGGCAGGGTTCGGACAAACCCGATACAGTGCAGTCTCAAGCTTCTCTGCAGTTGAACCCGAAGGGTGTGGGGTTTCAGACCGGCAAGACAAGCCTTGCAGAGAGCTCTGGCATCTGTCCCTGGGTCTTGAGGACAGGAAGAAGCTGCTTTTGAGTGACACACAGAGACAAAGAACAGGCACAAAAGCAGGCCAACTCCATGATACTGATGTTAAGATTGCGAACCCTAAGGTCTGAATGAACCACTATCAGGAGAGTCGTTTGCTCAATTCAGAAACAGGAAAGGCAAGGATTGTGTAGATCAATGTCCACGCTACATGGACAAGAGAACATTAACTAGATACAGAATCTGAGGAAGAGATAGGTGTCAAGAAGAACTCTAAGGTTGTGCTCTGAGTATTGGAAGGAGTTGCCATCAACTAACATGGAAAAACTGCAGCAGCAGAAGATTTTAGTGGGACATTTGCAGTTCATTTCAGGTCCTGAGGCCTTGGCTGAAAGAGATTTCCATCCAAGTTATCTCTGTTTCTGCATATATGTCCCCCCCCGCCCCTTTTTTTTTAAGTTAGACTACTGGCCAGTGCTAGGCCCTTCTCACACTGGACACCTCTCCTCCCACCTTTTCCTCCCTCCCACCTGCAACCTTATCCACAGTCCTGGATTCCACAATCACCTCCCCATACCTTGCCCCCTTGCAAAGGCATAGCCTGGACCAGCCAACTCCCTCTATGACTTTTGGACTTGGCGGGCCTTTTGGAGAATGCAGAGAGGGAATGGCAGTTGGGGACAATCCTTGAAGGGCAGCACCTTAACCCCAGCAAAGGTGAGAGAACCTGGGCTTCTCAAACCTCAGTGCAAGGGGCGCTATTGCCAGAGGATTTGAGAAAAAGAATTGAACTTACAGATCTCTAGCAGTCTGCTTGTTAGGATTTGGCACTTTCACTCTGTGGCCTGGACTTGTTTCCCTCCTGGTCAGGGAAATTCTTATGCAACATCTCTCTTCTGACAGAAACCTTCCTCATTATCCCTATAGCGCTGGTGCACTGCAAGGGTCAGATGTAGAAGAGTCCCGCAGAAAGAATCCCAAGACTCTTGAAGAAGGAGAGGACATACTGGTGGGCCGTTGGTCACTTCCCAAACACAAGGCTGGACACCACGTCCCTCAGGCTTCCGGCAGCAGACCCTATTGGGAGTGCTTCTGCCTTTCTTCCTCAGGGCACACTGTTTTTACCTTTTCTCCTTTTCACACAAGGGAGAAGTGGCTTTAGAGAGCTACAAATCATCTTGCCCAAGGTTACACAGAAGTGCAGAAATTTAATCTGCAGGAGGCTCTCACGTGGTGTGCTTTCAAAAAACCAAACCAAACCCCTGAGACGTGGAGTGGATTCTGACTCACAGTCACCCTATAGGACAGAGTGGAATTGCCCCATAGGGAATCCAAGGGTGTAATCTTTACAGTTAACAGCAAGCACTTAACCACTGTATCACCAGGGCTACCACCAGTGTGCTAGGCTGCATAGCTCTTCCTTTGGACCTGAAGTTCCTGCGTGGAGAACCTCCTAGTCTGGGGGAAGACTGATGACAAGGACCTTCCTCCAGAGCCCACAGAGAAAGTCTTTCCCTGGAGGTGATGCCCTGATTTTGGACTTCTAGCCTATTAGACTGTGAGAGAATAAACTTCTGTTTGTTAAAGCCAGCCACTTGTGGTATTTCTGTTACGGCAGCACTAGATGACTAAGACAGCTGCTATAATTGTGAGAAGGAGTTCTGCTTCTGGTAATGGCTATTTGCTCCTGTCAGAGCCACTGTAACAGGTAACATTTATAAATTATGGACAAAATTTATGTATTTTTAAATTATCTGAATGTTCTGGGAGACTGAACAAAAGCAGGCAGGCATGTGGAAGAAAGGACTGAATGAATTTTCATTTTGCAGATTTTCATCTGAGGGCAAACCTTAGTTTGCTCTATTTGAGTCTGAGAAATTCCAAAACCAAGCTGTCTTGCTAGTTAAAGGATCAGAGAACAAAGTTTGCACAACCAGAACAGTACGAAAACCAGGGTGGCAAATCCCAGAAAGGAAACACTCATGGAAGAGAAATGCCAAGTTGTGTGTAAAAACTCTGCCCAAATTTCTGGCTGACCCCTGGATTATGCATGTATGGGCAGGCAGCCTCCAAGTAGTCCAGCTATGGCTAAAGAATGAACTGAGATTTCACCTGCCATCCCTTGCAGGGGTGACAGAGTTTGCAGTTTGATATAAACCAAAGTAACAGCCTATTAAAAAAAAAAAATCAGTACTCATTATAATACATAACAATCTAGAGTCTCTACCATTATCATTCATAATATCCACAACCCAATCCAAAATTACTCTACGTAAATTACAAAATTACTACATAAGAGAAAGAGGAAAGGCAGCACGTGGTCAAAATAAGACAATCATGAGAGAGTGACCATGAGAGGTCAGCTAAATGTTGGAAGTAGGAAACAGTAAATTTTAAGCTATAATTATGACGATACTCCAGATTGTAAAGGAAAAGAAAAACGATAATAAATTAAAAGATAGCAAATCTTATCAGGAAATAAAAACTATAAATTAAGGTGTTACCACCTCCAGGGAAGGAGTCCCACCACATGGAGGAGAGCAAAGAGTAAAATAATGCCTGTCACGAGGAGCAACAACACTAGGATGTCTACCCACTCCATGGCTTGCAAGCGTCTGGTTATAAACGTGACACACACAGGCATTCACAATGTCCAGTAAAGCCAGGGAACAATGCTTTACTCATATAGGAAAGAGACAGAGCAAGGTCAGCTTCAGCGGTGGGTGGCAGTTCCTCATCGTCAGTGGGTCTCACTCAGCAGCCAAGATAAGGAGATACAGGGAGATGGTCTGCATGCTCCCCTCCGGTGCTGCAGGAGTGGTATCAATTCCCTCTCCTCCGGGAACAGATCTAGAAGTGGGATAGTGCACATGCTCAGCTAAGCAGTTTTTAGAGATGTTGACATATACTCATCTTGTCCTTTGTCTTCTCCTTTGATGGAGTTTTGAGATTCTGCACAAGGGCTCTTCTGCACTGACCCTTGCAGGGCACCACAACTCCAAAAATAAAGAGGAAGATTCCTCTGCGTGACAGTTGTTGTGTGGTCTTGAATCATCCCGACTCATCGTGACCCTTTATGACAGAGTAAAACTGCCCCATAGGTTTTCTTAGCCTGTAATCTAAGGAGCAAATTTAAGGGAGCAGATCTCCAGGCCTTTTCTCTCCCGGAGGGGCTGGTGGGTTCAAATCGCCGACCTTTCTGTTAATTGCAGAGAGCTCAACCATTGCACCAGCGGGGCTCCCCTGCATGATAGTACACGTTGCAAAAGAATTTCCCGAACAAGAATAGAACCGGGCCGCAAGGGTGAAAGCACCAAATCCTAACCAAAAGACCATCAGCTTCCACTTGATAGTTTTTTTGATTACTCCAAAAGTAACTAACGCTCCTTGCACTGAGCTGTGAAGTCCCAGTCCGCCTACCCTTCCAGATGCTCCCTGCTCCTCTAGGGATCGTCCCCCAAAGGTCGCTTTCCTCCTGCTTTCTCCAAAAAACGGGCCTGCACGCGAGGCACCAAGCACTAGGCAGTCTAGTGACACTTGCGAGGCTCGCAAGGTCCATAAGTCACAGAGCAAATTGTCTCGTCCTGGCCTCGCCTCAGAACTGACCTAGAGATACGCCTTTGCAAGGCAACAGATAGTGAAGAGATGAGCCTCAGATGCACAACTGTGGAGGAAGTTGCCAGGAATCAGGAAGGGAGGCGCTAGGGTTAGAAGGGCCCCAGCACAGAGCCCCCAAGGTCTCCAACATCATAAAGGGCTCAGATGCAGGAACGGAGATAGCCTGGATGGAAAATTCTTTCAAGCATGACCAAGGGGCCCTGAACTGGATGTGCCCTTAAAACCTGCTGCAGCTGCACTTTTCCATTTTATTTGATGGCAACTCCATCATTCCATATGCTCAGGCCAGTATTTTCATCGGACTCCATATCCAGTAAGTCAGCAATTAGTAATGTCTCATAGGCCAAGCATGGACATTGATCTGCACCAGGGTTTCTCATCCTCAGCACTACTGACGTTTTGGACCAGATAGTTCTTTATTGTGGAGGGCTTCCCCTTGCAATGTAGGATGTTTAGCAACATTATTGGCTTTGACCCCGTAGACGCCAGTAGAATCCATATATCCCCCAGTCATGACAATCAAAAATGTCTTCAGACAATAGCAAATGTTCCAGTGGTAGGGCAGGGGACAAAATCGCCCTCTGTTGAGAACTGATGTGCACAATCCCTCTTGTTCCTGGTCTCTGAGCTTGGACTAAGGATTCTCTTGATAAAGGCATGGGATCGATTCAATTAGTGTCCCTGGGCTCACTCAGAGGTCAGGATTTGAGACTTAATCTCGGTATCCTAGGGTTGGCAACACCATTGCGCCATTTCCTTGGCTCTGTCTTTGAAATCAGCCTCTTCTGCGCCTGTCCCCGTGGGCCAGATGAAGGGCTGGGTCCACGCAGCAAGGTTCTTCTCGTCTTCTCGACCCCTTTGGAATCTCACACTTCTTTTGGTTCAGCCTGAAAAAAAATTGAGGGGGTACGTTTTCCACTTCCCCGGAACCCGGAGGAGCAGGTGCTGGTGCGTGCTGGCTGACATGCTAGATCATAGGCATCCCAGCATTCACTGTCCTCAGAGCTCCTCTTGGTCCCACAGGCCTGGATTTATGACCTTTGTCAGCCTAAGCTCTAGAGACGGCCAGGTAGGGGAGGGAGGGCACATAGGAGAAACTAGCCTACCCCAGTCTATGAGGGACCCCAAAAAGGTCCTGAAGCAAAGGAAGGTGGTGAATCCTCTCCTGTTGGGGGCGGGGGAGGCGGAAAATGAAGAAAGGGAAGAAATCCTATGAAATTTCCATTTCTGAAGTTACCAAGAAGTTGGTCTCCTCTGAAATCAAGTCCTCTAATGGCTGGTGAAGATGCCTTGAGTCCTGTCTCCAGTTGCCAAAGCAGACAAAAAGAGACACCCTTGGCTTGCTACCACTGAGTAAGCAATCCCCAGTTTTCCAGTTGAGTAGCACTTGAACTTCTGTACCCCAAATTTCTGTGGATTCCAAAGATGAAACTGAATTTTTTTTCAATTACCCTTATTTGAAGGAAGAATTAGGTGTGAAGGAAATATGAAAACCACCACAGTGGGGAAAGCAACTACTGTTGAGACTGTCACATTTCTCCCATCTCTTTAATTTTAATTCCAGTTTTCCATGTAGACCTCCTAGATGGGGCCCAATGCATAGTCTGTGGAACCTTAGATAAGTCTAGGTTAGATGATTCTAGGAGGTTCACTAATGAATATTTGAAGTATAGTAGTCATTTTATTTAGATATGCATATGCATTTTATTTAAAAAAACAAGTAATCAAGCACACCTGTGTCATATTACAAACATGGTAAAGAAAAATTATATATAAAAGTTTGACAAGCAAACAAAAGCTGACATTCACTACCAAAACCCTAAAATCAATTTTCTTGTTCTAGCCTTTTTTTCCATTCTGCATCTCAGCCTCTTCTCCTGTCTTCTTACCTGTGCAGAAAAAGTCAACCCTTCCTCAAGTTTTCATTTGCATTATTATACCCAACAACAAGTTTAGCAAATTAGGGACCCTCATAGGACCCTTTCCTCCTAGAAAAAAAGAAAAGTAATAAATAACAAAAGGTTTTGCAAATTTCATGGTAAGAAATAAATAAGAAAAACATCTGAAAAGTGATTCAAATCTTGAATATACAGAGAATTTTTAGAAATCAATAATAAAAAGCCAAGTCAATTAAAAGTGGGTAAAATACTTGAGTAGGCTTTTTTTTAATGAAAGAGGATTTCTTAATCACCAAAAGATATAAGAAAGTATGTTCAGTATCATTACTCATTTGGAAAACACAAATTAAAAACTCAATGATGAACAGCTGCCACCTTTGCCATGCGACCAGAAGAACTGGATGGTGCCAGGTTACCATTACTGAACATTTTGATGCAGGATTCTATAGAGGAATCCTGATCAAAAGTGGGGAAATGCAGAACAGAATTTCAAATTCCCATGGACTCCAGACTTTCTAGATGCATGGAGGGTGGATGAACCCCTGAAACTATTGCCCTGAGATAACCTTTAAACCTTAAACAAAAAATATCCCCTGGAGTTCTCTTAAAACCAAACAATATACACCCACCAGAAGAGGCAACATTTGAAAGATAGAGAACACAAAGTTCTGACAAGATATGGAGTAACTTATTGCTGGTTAGCATTCCGTTTCTAGAAAACTTTTGGACGGTTGTGATGAAGTGAAATTTCCATCTACTCCATGACCCAGCTCTTCCAGTACTTGGTATACGTGTATTGAATAAAAATATAACATATCAAAATTTGTGGGGAGCAGCTAAAGCAGTGCTGAGAGGGAAATTTAAGGCACTAAATGCTTATATTAGAAAAGAGTCTCAAATCGATAACCTTAAGCTACCACCTGAAGAAACGAGAAAAGCATAAACCCAAAGCCAACACAACAGGAAATAATAAAGAGCAGAAACCAGTGACGTCAAAAACCGAAAAACAATATAGAAAACTAATGGAACAAACGCTAGTTCTCTAAAAAGATCAATAAACTTGACAAAAAAAGAGAGAAGATACAAATCACTAGTATCAGGAATGAAATGGGATATCATATATCCCTACTTGGAGGTTGTCTTAGTCATCTAGTGCTGCTACAACAGAAATGCCACAAGTGGATGGTTTTAACGAAGAGAAGTTTATTTCCTCACAGTTAAAGTAGGCTAAAAGTCCAAATTCAGGGCACCAGCCCCAGAGGAAGGCTTTCTCTCTGTCTGCCTTCTTCTCTTCAGTGTTCCCCTGGACTAGGAGCTTCTCTGCACGGGGACCCTGGTCCAAGGGACGCGCTCAGCTCCTGGAACTGCTTTTTTGATGGTGTGAGGTCGCCATGTCTCACTGCTCACTTCTGTCTTTTATATCTCAAGAGATTGCCTCAGGACACAATCCAGTCTTGTAAATAGAGTTCTGCCTCACTAACACAACTGCCGCCCATCCTCCCTCATTAACATCATAGAAGCAGAATTTACCACACACGGGAAAATCACACAATACCGGGAATCATGGCCCAGCCAAATTGATACACACATTTCTGGGGGGACATAATTCAATCCATGACAGAGGTCATGTAGCTGGCCAACTGGAAATGTCAAGAGGTGAACACAAAAAAAGTTCCAACAAAATCTGTTCTAGCTAAAGAGTAGAAAAAGGACAGCTTAGCAAGACAGAAAACTTTTAGACAATAACCACTCTCCTCCAGCCAAACACCACAGAGAAAATTGTTTTTATTATGTAGCATGATGGGGCAGAAGAAATTGAGAGAAGGCATGAAAGAGAGAAAAGCACGAGGACCTGTACTTGCCCAAGAACAATTCAGCAACATATTGTGAGTGTTTTATGTCAAAAACATTAAAGTATAGTGGTTAGCACTCTGCGTTGTGGCCTCAGCAACCTTGGTTTGAATCTGAATCACAGCAGTATCATGGTGTTTACCATGGCTGAACCCGGTGTGTTTTTTCGCTTTTCATCTCTGTACTGGCTGCGCCCTTTGCCTGAGACCAGAGAGTTTGAGTTACTGGCCACTCCAGAGCTCTCCACTGTCGGGAGAGGGGAAGGAAACACTACGGTGCACATCCCAGTTTTGTGGTCATCACGCCAGTGTCTGAGAATGCGCACAGAGTATCCCAAAAGGTGACGGCTGTCGCTTGGTTGGCCTTGACCATAGCTTCCACTGATTGAAATGTGTGGTTTTAACCCTTCTTTTTTTTTGGTCGAGACATTTTCAAGTATCAGTAGACTAAAAGAGAAATGAGACAAAATAAGAATTCCCACTCCAACAGGAAATTTTATAATAATTTTGACAAATGTAACCATCACCAAGATCAAGTTACAGAAAGTTTCCATCAACTAACAAAGATCCTTTGAACACTTTTTCAGTCAATCCTTCACCCCCACTTAGGCAATCATTGTCCTGATATCTATCTCCATAGATTAGTTTTGACTATTCTTGAAATTTACATTAATGACTATACTTTTTTACATTCCTATTTTTTTTTTTTTTTTAATGCTATCTAATGTTTTTGGTCTTACTGACTAGCGTAATTTCAATGTGTGAATAGAAGACAGTTGATGAACAATTGGGTCATTTCTAGTTTTGGCTACTGTAAATAAGGCTGCTATGAAAATTCTTGTACAAGTCTTTTTGTGGATATGTGCATTCATTTCTTTTGTGTATGTACCTATTGCTGGGTTGTGGGGTTTTCCAGAATGGCTGTGCTATCCTACTGTCTCAAAAACAAAAAAAGATACAGTTGATCCACATTGTTGTCAGCAATTGTTCTCTTTTTTTAAAAAATTTCACCCATTCTGATAGGTGTACAATGGTATACCATGGTGACCTAAATTTGTGGTTTCTTTTTTTTTTTAAAATAAATTATTATTATTTTTTTTATATTTTATTGTACTTCAGGTGAAGGCTTACAGAACAAATAGTTTCTCATGGAACAGTAGTACACATGTTGTTTTATGACATTGGTTAACAACCCCACAACGTATTAACCCTCTAAATTCTCAACCTTTATTTTTTTTTTGGTGAAAATACACATAGCCAAAGATACACCGTTTCAAAAATTTCTACATACACAGTTCAGTGACACTGACTACGCTCTTCCAGTTGTGCTGCTATTCTCACTTAAGATGAAGGCTTACAGAACAAAACAGTTTCTCATTTAACAGTTACTACAAATGTTGCCCTATGACAATGGTTAACAATCTCACAACACATCAACAATATCCTTACTCAACCTGGGGTCCCTATCACCAGCTTCCTTATCCCCTTCTGCCTTCTGGCCCTTGTCACTGGACTCCTGTACCTTGTTAGTCTCATTTGGTTTTACGGGGCTGTCCACTCCCAGGCTGAACAGTGAACCTCGGAGGTAACTTCACCACTGAGCTAAAAGGGTGTCTGGGGGCCATACTCTCGAGGTTTCTCCAGTCTCCTTTAGGCCAGTAAATCTGGTCTTTTTTTTTTTTGTGAGTTAGAATTATGCTCTACATCCTTCTCCAGCTCTGTCCAGAACCCTCTGTTGTGATCCTGGTCAGAGCAGTCAGTGGTGGTAGCCAGGCACCATCTAGCTGTACTGGACTCAGTCCAGTGGAGGCCTTGGTAGCCGTGGACAATTAGTACTTCAGACTAATCTTTTCCTTGTATCCTGTTCTCTTCATTCTCCCTTGCTCCCGAAGGGATGAGACCAGTGGAATATCTTAGATGGCCGCTCACAGGCTTTTAAGACCCCAGACACTACTCACCAAGGTAGTAAGTAGAGCATTGTCTTTATAAGCTGTGTCATGCCAATTGAGCTAGATGTTCCCTGAGACCATGGTCCCCAGAGCCCTCCGCCCAACAACTCAGTCCCTCAGGGAGTTTGGATGTGTCTGTGGGGCTTCCATGACCTTTCCTTGTACAGGTTGTGCTAGTTTCCCCTGTATTGTGTACTGTCTCACCCTTCACCCAAGATACCACTTATCTGTTGCCTATTTAGTATTTCCCCCCCACCCCTCCCATCCCTGGTAACCAACAAAGATTGTTACATTTTGTGTGTGAACTTTTTCATGGGTTTTTACAATAGAGGTCTCATACAATATTTGTCCCTTTGTGATTGACTTATTTCACTCAGCATAATGTCCTCCAGTTTCATCCATGTTATGAGATGCTTCACAGATTCATCATTGTTCTCTCTCGTTGCATAGTACTCCATTGTGTGTATGTACCAGAGTTTGTTTATCCATTCATATGCTGATTGGCATCTAGGTTGTTTCCATTGTTTTGCTATTGTGAACAATGCTGCCATGAACACAGGTGTGCATATGTCTATTCGAGTAACGACTCTTATTTCTCTAGGATATATTCCTAGGAGTGGGATTGCTGGATCGAATAGTATGTCTATTTCTAGCTTTCTGAGGAAGCGCCATATCATTTTCCAAAATGGTTGTATCATTTTGCATTCCCACCAGCAGTGCATAAGAGTTCCGAGCTCCTCGCAGCCCCTCCAACATTTGTTATTTCCAGTGTATTTGATTCTTGCCAGTAATGCCGGGGTGATGGTATCTCATTGTGGTTTTAATTTGCATTTCTCTAATGGCTAGTGATCGGGAGCATTTCCTCATGTGTCTGTTGGCCATTTGAATGTCTTCTTTGGTGAAGTGACTGTTCATTTCCTTTGCCCATTTTTTAATAGGATTATTGGTCTTTTTGTTGTAGAGGTGTTGGATTTTCCTGTAGATTATGGAGATTAGACCTTTGTCTGACTTGTACTGTCCAAAAATGTTTTCCCAGTCTGTAGGTTCTCTTTTACTCTTTTGGTGAAGTCTTTTGAAGAGCACAGGTGTTTGATTTTTAGAAGATCCCAGTTATCTAGCTTATATGTTGGGGTTTGTGCATTGATGGTTATGGTTTGTATCCTGTTAATGCCATGTATTAAGGCCTGAAGTGTTGGTCCTATTTTTTATTCTATGAACTTTATAGTGTTAGGCTTTATATTCAGGTCTTTGATCCATTTTGAAGTAGTTTTTGTATACGGTGTGAGGTATGGGTCCTGTTTCGTTTATTTGCAAATGGATATCCAGTTTTGCCAGCACCATTTGTTAAAAAGACTGTCTTTTCCCCATTTGATGGACTTTGGGCCCTTGTCGAAGATCAGGTGACCGTAGGTGGATGGATTTATATTGGGTTCTCAATTCTGTTCCATTGGTCAATGTATCTGTCATTGTACCAGTACCAGGCTGTTTTGACTACTGTAGCTGTATAGTAGGTTCTGAAGTCAGGTAGTGTGAGTCCTCCAACTTTATTCTTCTTCTTCAGTAGTGCTTTACTTATTCGGGGCTTCTTCCCTTTCCATATGAAGTTAATGATTAGTTTTTCCATCTCTTTGAAGAATGTTGTTGTTATTTGGATCGGGATTGTGTTGTATTTGTAGATTGCTTTGGGTAGAATTGACATTTGCACAATGTTGAGTCTGCCTATCCATGAGCATGGTATGTTTTTCCATTTATGTAGATCCCTTTGGGTTTCATGCAGTAGTGTTTTATAGTTTTCTTTGTATAGGTCTTTTACATCCCTGGTCAGATTTATTCCTAAGTATTTTATCTTCTTAGGGGCTAATGAAAATGGTATTGTTTTCCTGATTTCCTTTTCATCATTCTCCTTACTGGTGTATAGGAATCCAACTGATGTTTGAATGTTTATCTTGTATCCTGCTACTCTGCTGAATCTTTCTATTAGTTCCAGTAGATTTCTCGTGGAGTCTTTAGGGTTTTCTATGTATAGTATCATCTCATCCGCAAACAGGGACAGTTTAACTTCTTCATTACCAATTTGGATGCACTTTATTTCTTTTTCTTGCCTTATTGCTCTAGCTAGAACTTCCAGCACAATGTTAAATAGGAGTGGTGATACGGGCATCCTTGTCTTGCTCCTGTTTTCAAGGGGAATGTTTTCAGCCTCTCTCCATTAAGAATGATGTTGGCCATTGGTTTTGCATAGATGTCCTTTATTATGTTGAGAAATTTCCCTTCTATACCTATTTGATTGAGAGTTTTTATCAGGAATGGGTGTTGGACTTTGCCAAATGCCTTTTCTGTGTCAGTTGAGATGATCATGTGATTCTTTTCTTTCCTTTTATTTATGTGGTGGATTACGTTGATTGATTTTCTAATGTTGAACCATCCTTGCATACCTGGTATGAATCCTACTTGGTCGTGGTGTATTATTTTTTTGATATGACGCTGAATTCTATTGGCTAGAATTTTGTTTAGAATTTTTGCATCTATATTCATGAGAGATATTGGTCTGTAATTTTCTTTTTTTTCTGACATCTTTGCCTGGTTTTGATATCAGCATTATGCTGGCTTCATAGAATGAACTTGGAAGTGTTGCTTCCTCTTCTATGCTCTGAAATAGCTTGAGTAGAACTGGTACAAGCTCTTCTGTAAATGTTTTGTAGAATTCTCCAGTGAAGCCATCTGGGCCAGGGCTTTTATTGGCTGGGAGTTTTTTTTATTACCATTTCAATCTCTTCTCTTGTTATGGGTCTGTTCAGATTTTCAACATCACTTTGTTGTAGTTTGGGTAGGCCGTGTGTTTCTAGAAATTTATCCATTCCCTTTAGGTTTTCAAATTTGTTGGAGTTTAGTTTTTCATAATATTCTGTTATAATCCTTTTTATTTCAGTTGGGTCTGTTGTAATGTCCCCCATTTCATTTCTTATTTGGGCTATTTGTGTCCTCTCCTGTTTTTCCTTTGTCAGTCTGGCCAGTGGTTTGTCGATTTTGTTGATTGTTTCAAAGAACCAACTTTTGGTTTTGTTGATTCTTTCTATTGTTCTCCTGTTCTCTCTTTCATTTATTTCTGCTCTAATCCTTACTATTTCCTTTCTTCTAGTGGTTGTGGGCTTTTTTTGCTGTTCTCTTTCTATTTGTTTGAGTTCTGTAATGTTTTGATTTTGTCCCTTTCTTCTTTTTTGATGTGTGCATCTATTGCTATAAATTGTCCTCTGAGGACTGCCTTTGCTGTGTCCCAAAGGTTTTGGTATGATGTGTTTTCATTGTCATTTGATTCTAGGATTTTTTTTGATTCCATCTCTGATTTCTTCTATTACCCAGTGATGTGTAAGCAGTTTCCATGTAGTTGATTTTTTCTTCCTTGCTCTTTCTATTGTTAATTTCTACCTTGATGGCATTGTGGTCAGAGAAGATACTTTGAATTATCTCAGTGTTTTGGATCTTGTTGAGGATTGCACTGTGCCCTAAGATGTGGTCTATTCTGGAGAACATTCCATCCATGTGCATTGGAAAAGAATGTGTACTTTTCAGCAGTTGGATGGAGTGTTCTATATATGTCTTTGAGGTCAAGTTGGCTGATTGTGTCCTTTAGGTCTTCTGTATCTTTGCTGAGTTTCTTCTTAGTTGTTCTGTCCTTTACTGAGCGTGGTGTGTTGAAATCTCCTACTATGATTGTGGAACTGTCAATTTCTCTTTTCAGTGTTGTTAGAGTTTGTTTTATGTCTTTTGGAGCCCTGTCATTGGGTGCGTAGATGTTTATTATGGTTATGTCTTCATGATGGATTGTCCCCTTAATCATTGTATAGTGTCCTTCTTTGTCTTTTATGGTAGATTTTTTTTTAAAGTCTATTTTATCTGAGATTAGAATTGCCACTCCTGCTGTTTTTTGGTAGTTGCTAGCTTGATATATATTTTTCCAACCTTTGACTTTTAATAAAGTCACATCTTTTTTCTAAGGTGTGTCTCTTGTAGACAGCATATTGATGGATCCTGTTTTCTTATCCATTCTGTCACTCTCCATCTGCTTATGGGCGCATTGAGTCCATTTACATTCAGTGTAATTATTGATAGATATGAGTTTGTTGCTGTCATTTTGTAGTGCTTTTTTTTGTGGTGCTGAAGTTTTCTTTGTTCTTCTTACTCTCTTGTGCTGAGTTACTTTTGTTTGTGGATTTTTTTTTTCATTTCTTTTGTTTTTGTAGGTTTTGTTTTTGCTGAGACATTATGGTTTTCCTCTTTTTTTTATGAGTATGTTTGTTAACTTTCTTTGTGGTTATCATGAATTTTATCCTTATCTTTCTAGGTTTGAAGGAGTGTATTATTACTTGGTATCACCTTGCCTTCCTCTCCATTAGAAGGTTCTATACCTATGCCATTTATTCCCTCTTTCATTGTTTTGATGTTGTTGTCATCCATCAATTGACTGCTCTGATTCCCTGTTGTATTTCTTTTGGTTTTGGATAGTCCTCGAGAGTTCATTTCTTAGATTGGTATCTGGCTTGTACGATCCTGCGTCCTAGGTTCTGTCTGTGGGCTGAAACTGTTCGTCCTCAGATAGAAGAACTCCCTTAATAATTCTTGTAAGTTTGGTTTGACTTTTACATATTCCCTTAGTTTCTGTTTATCTGGAAATGACCTAATTTCACCATCAAATTTGGACGAGAGTTTTGAAGGATATATTATTCTTGGCTGACAATCTTTTTCTTTCAAGATTTTATATATGTCATCCCATTGCCTTCTTGCCTGCATGGTTTCTAGTCTTATTGTTTCTCCTCTGTATGTGACTTCTTGTTTTTCACGAGCTGCTCTCAGGATTCTTTGCCTTTGGTTTTGGTGAGTGTGAATATGATATGCCTTGGTGATTTTCTTTTGGGGTCTCTTCTACATGGGGTTCGTTGAGCTTCTTGGATGGCCAACTTTTCATCTTTCATGATATTCAGGAAGTTTTCTGTCAGCAATTCTTCAGTGATCCTCTCTGTGTTTTCTGTTTTCTCCTCCCATTCTGGAACTCTGATCACTTGCAGATTTTTGCTTTTGATTGTATCCCACATAATTCTCAGGGTTTCTTCATTTTTCTGATTTTTCCTCAAATAGAATTGTATACAAGTGTTTGTCTCAACTTCACTAATCCTGCCTTCCATCGTTTCAAACCTGCTTCTCAGCCTTTCTATGACACTGTCTATTTCTGAAATTTTGTTGTTTATCTTTTGGATTTCTAATTGATGTTTTGTATGATTTCTAGTTGTGAATTTATTTTGGCTTTTTGTTCCTGTATTATTTTCCTGAATTTTTCCATTTTTTTTTGTATTTTCCATGAATTTGTCTGTGCTTTTGCTTGAATTTGTCTATTTTTTCCCTCATTTTTGTCTGCTTTTTGCTTCAACTCTTGGATATCTCTGAATATTAGAGATTTGAATTCCCTATCTGGTAGTTTTAGTGCCTTTTTTTCTACTGGAAAGTCATTGGGGTTTTATTTTGGACACCTATTGGAAACATCCTTTCTTGCATTTGTGTATGTTTTGATATTGTCTGCTGTCTTCAGGGCATTCAGTAGTTATTTTCCTCATTTATTGTTTACAGATTTGTTTGTTTCATCCTGATTTTTTGTTTTATTTGGCTATATCTGAGCATGTGGGCTGTGCATTCTTTGTTGCTTGTTGTTCTGTGGGCACAATATTTTTCGCCTCCTTCTCTAATGGGCAGGGTTGGTCACTCAGGTATGGTACAGCAGGGCAGGTCTATCTGAAGGGAAGTTGCTGGGATGGTTTGTTTGTGGCAAGTACAAGTGCTGACAGGCCGGGCTGGGAATTGGTGCAGGGCAAGTTCCAGTATGCCATGCCTGTGCTGCATGGGGGTGTGATGTTCAGTGCACAGTGCAGGTAGGCAGGAAGGAGGGGGGCATTGTGATGTGTGGAGCTAAGATGGATATGGGAAAGAGGAGAGGGAAGAGAGAGGAACAGGAGCCCAAAAAGATACACACAAACAAAAAAGAGTGCTAAGGGAACTTGCTGTTGGAGTGGAGAGATGAGAGATTGAGAAATGGAGAAAAACCAAAAGGAGAAAAGAAGAAAAAGGGTAAAGGAAAAAAAGGAATAAATAAACATTAGAAAAAAAATAAAAAAGGAGCCCTCAGGGATCCTACCAGTGTGGCTGCGAGGACTGGAGAAGTTGCTCTCTGGCCGTGAAGTACAGCCTGGCTAGAAGGGGTAGAGGTGTCACACAGCACCAGGTAGTCAGGAGATGGGAAGAGAAGGTAAGTATACAGAGACAAGAAACTGAGAAATGAAGAAAGACAAAAAGGGAAAAGGAGAGAAGAAACCAAAACAAAGAAACAAAAAAATCCAATAAAACAAAAACAAAAATAAGGAAAAAGAAATGCCCCCAGGGATGCCGCTGCGCATGTGGTCAGAGTAAGGGAGCCGCTCCCAAGCCACACAGTAATGTCCAGCTAGAAAGGGCTCCCAAGTGGAGAAAAGAAAAAGGAAACAAACAAGCAAATCAAATCAGAACAAACAAACAAAAAAAGCCCCAGTGGCGGCATGGGCTGGGAAGCAGTTTCACAGTCAAGCTGTGTTTCACAGCCTTTCAGGAAAAAGCAAAGATGGGACACAGAGCCACGTATTTGAGAGAGAGGAGGGGGAGGTGGCGAGAGGTAAGGAAGAAATCTAAAGAAGCAGAAAAAGGCAACACCAGCAGCCCACAAATGGCACTCAGGGAGCCGGCCAGTGCGGGCGGGTGGAATCCAAGTGACACTGGGGTGAAGCTGGTACTTCCTGGCCAAGAGACTATAGCTGCAGGAAGCAGAGGAGGCCAAGTTTTGGTGAAGAAGGTGGTGGTGGTGGTGGGAAAGTGTATATCACTGGTTACCGGTTGTTCTGTCTCCTGCTGGAAACTCTGTGAAGTTGCTTTCTTGTATCCCCTGTTTGCTGATCTCTGATAGGAGTCCAAGATGGTGGATCCATGCTGTGTTACCTGATGGGGGACCTCTGCCCGTATCTCTCCTCACTCTCTGTTCTCTGTCGATTTCTTTTTTTTTTTAATTTTTTTACTGCACTTTAGATGAAGGTTTACAGAATAGTTTCTCATTAAACACTCAGTACACACGTTGTTTTATGACTTTGGTTAACAACCCCACGACATGTCAACACTCTCCCTTCTCGACCTTGAGGATCTTTTTTTTGGTGAAAATATACATAGCCAAACTTACACCAGTTCAAAAGTTTCTACATGTACAATTCAGTGACATAGATTAAATTCTTCCAGTTGTGCTGCTATTCTCACTATCCTTTTCCAAATTATTCCATCACCATTATCTTCAACTCACTGTCCCCTAGGCTTCCCATCAAACCTTTTGAGTTCCTGTTGTCAATTTGATCTCACATAGATAATTTCTTTTTTGTTTTTTACCTTAAATGAAGATTTGCAGAACAAATAGTTTCTCATTAAACAGTACACATATTGCCCTATGACAATGGTTAACAACCCCATGACATGTCCACACTGTCCCTTCTCAATGTTGGTTCCCTATCACCAGCTTTCCTGTCCCCTCCTGCCTTCTAGTCCTTGTCCCTGGACTGCTGTGCCTGTTTTGTTTTATGAGGCTGTCCAATCCCTGGCTGAATGCTGAACTTCAGGAGTGACTTCACCACTGAGCTAAAAGGGTGTCCAGGGTCATACTCTCGGGGTTTCTCCAGTCTGTTAGGCCAGTAAATCTGGTCTTTTTTTGTGAGTTAGAATTTTGTTCTACATCCTTTTCCAGGTCTGTCCAGGACTCTCTATTGTGATCCCGGGTCAGAGCAGTCAGCAGTGATAGCCGGGCACCATCTAGCTGTACTGGACTCAGTCTGGTGGAGGCCTTGGTAGCTGTGGTCCATTAGTCCTTTGGACTAATGTTTTCCTTGTATCCTTTTCTCTTCATTCTTCCTTGCTCCTGAAGAGGTGAGACCAGTGGAGTATCTTATATGGCTGTTCACAGGCTTTTAAGGCCGTAGACACTACTCATCAAGGTAGAATGTAGAACAACGTCTTTATAAACTTTGTTATGCCAATAGAGCTAGATGTTCCCCAAGACCATGGTCCCCACAGCCCTCAGCCCAGCAATTCAGTCCCTCAGGGAGTTTGAAAGTGTCTATGGAGATTTCATGACCTTTCTTATACAGGTTGTGCTGGCTTCCCCAGTACTGTGTACTGTCTTACCTTTCATCAAAGTTGCCACTTATCTATTTAGTTCCCCTCCACTCCTACCATCCCTCGTAACCAATAAAGATTTTTCTTTTTGTATGTAAACTTTTACATGAGTTATACAGTAGAGGTCTCATACAATATTTGTCCTTTTGTGATTGACTTATTTCACTGAGCAGCATGTCCTCCAGTTTTGTTCCTTTTACTCTCCTGTGCCGAGTTCCTTTTGTCTGTTGATTTTTTTAAATTTCTTTTGGTTTTGGAGGTTTTGTTTTTACTGAGACTTTATGTTTTTCTTCTATTGTTAACTTTTTTCTGTGGTTACCTTGAAATTTACCCTTATCTTCCTAGATTTGACCCAGTCTATTATTAGTTGGTATCGCTTGACTTCCTCTCCATTAAAAGGTTCTGTATCTACACCATTTATTCCCTCTTTTGTTGTTCTGATGCTGTTGTCATTTACAGATTAACCTCTCTGGTTCCCTTTTGTAGTTCTTTTGGTTTTGCATGGTCCTTAAGAGTTCATTTCCTAGGTTGGTATCTGGCTAGTACAATCCAGTGTCCTGTATTCAGCCGGCAGTCTGATATTGTTTATTCTCAGATCGAAGGACTTCCTTTAATAAGTCTCATAAGTTTGGTTTGGTTTTTACATAGTCCCTTAATTTCTGTTTATCTGGAAATGACCTAATTTCACCATCATATTTGAATGAGAGTTTTCCAGGATATATTATTCTTGGCTAGCAATTTTTTTCTTTCAAGGTTTTATATGTCATCCCATTGCCTTCTTGCCTGCATGGTATCTGCTGAATAATCTGAGCTTAGTCTTTTTGTTTCTCCTCCGTATGTGACTTCTTGTTTTTCATAAGCTGCTGTCAGGATTCTTTGTCTTTGGTTTTTGCGAGTGTGTTTATAATATGCCTTGGTGATTTTCTTTTGGGGTTTGTCCTATTAGGGTTCGTTGAGCTTCTTGGATGGCCAACTTTTCATCTTTCATGATATTGGGGAAGTTTTCTATCAGCAGTTCTTCAGTGATCCTCTCTTTGTTTTCCGTTTTCTCCCCCCTTCTGGAACTCTGATCACTTGCAGATTTTTGCTTTTGATTGTATCCAACATAATTCTCAGGGTCTTTTCATTTTTTTTGTTTTTTTCTGATTTTTCCTCAGAGTTGTATTCAAGTGTTTGTCTTCAATTCTGCTGATTCTGTCTTCCATAATTTCAAATCTGCTCTTCAGCCCTTCTATGACAGTGTCCATTTCTGAAATTTTGTTTTGTATCTTTTGGACTTCTAATTGTTGTTTCTGTATAATATCTAGGTGTGAGTTTATTTTGGCACTTTGTTCGTGTATTATTTTCCTGAATTATTCCATTTTTTTGTCTGCATTTTCCATGAATTTGTCTGCCTTTTCTATGAATTTGTCTATTTTTTCTTTATTTTTGTCTGCTTTTTGCTTCAACTCTTTGATAATTCTGAGTATTAGAGATTTGAATTCCCTATCAGGTAGTTCTAGTGCCTTTTCTTCTTCTGGAAAGTCATCTGGTGTTTTATTTTGGAAGCCTACTGGAACCATCCTGTCTTGTTTTTGTAAATGTTTTGATATTGTCTGCTGTCTTCAGGGCATTCAGTAGTTATTTTTCTCATTTATTGATTGTAGATTTGTTTGTTTCATCCTTTTTAAAAAAATTTGGCTATATCTGAGCAGGCAAGTTGTGTGTTCTTTGTTGTTTGTTTGTGGGCATGATACTTTTCACCTCCTCCAATTGGCAGGGTCAGTAGCTCAGATATGGTACAGCAGGGCAGGTTTAGCTGAAGAGGAGTTGCTGGTATGGGTTGTTTGTGGCACTTACTACAGCCACCAGGGCAGGTCGTTAATCAGTGCAGGGCAGGTTCCAGTAGGCCGTGCCTGTGCTGCTTGGTCATGTGATGTTAAGCTCACGGTGCAAGTAGGCAGGATGGAGGGAGGAGTTTGTGATGTGTGGTGCTAAGATGGGTATGGGAGACAGGAGAGAGGAACAGGAACCAAAAAATACAAACAAACAAAAAAGAGAGCTAGGGGAGCTTGCGATTGGAGTGGAGAGATGAGAGACTATGAAATGGAGAAAAACAAAAAGGGGAAGAAGTAGGAAAAAAAGAAAAGAATGAATAAATAAAAATGAGAAAGAAAAAAGAAAAGCAAATCTCCCAGGGATCCCACTGGTGTGGCTATGAGGTCTGGGAAATCGTTCCCAGGTGTTGAAGTACAGCCTGGCTAGAAGGCATAGAAGTGTCACTCAGTGCCAGGTATTCAGGGGACAGGAAGAGAAGCAAGCTATAGAGTGACACTAAACTGAGTAATGAAGAAAGACAAAAAGGGAAAAACAGGGAAAAGAAAGCAAAACAAGTTAAAAAAGAAAAGAATGAGAAAACCCCATGAAAAACAGAAAAAAAAAACCCACAGAAAAAGAAACGCCTTCAGGGATCCCTCTGCATGTCTGCACAAGCTGAAGGTGTAGGTCTCAAGCTGCACAGCACTGCCCAGCCAGAACGGGCTCCCAAATCATGAAAAGGAAAAGAAAAGAAACAAACAATTCAAAACAAACAAACAAACAAAAGCTCCGGGATCCCACCAGAGTGGCAGCATGGACGGGGAAGCAGTTCCACACTTAAGCGGAGCTCCACAGCCCCTCAGGAAGAAGAAAAGACGGTGCACGGAGTCAGGTATTTAAGCCAAAGGAGAGGTAGGTGGTGAGAGGTAAAGAAGAAAGCAAAAGAAGTGGAAAAAAGCAACACCAGCAGCCAACAAATGGCACTCAGGGAGTCTGCCAGCGCAGGCAGGTGGAACCCAAGCAGCCGGTGCTTCCCGGCCAAGAGACTGTGGCTGCGGGAAGCAGAGGAGGCCGAGTGGGGGTGAAGAAGGGGGAGAGGGGTGGGGAAGCGTGTATCACTGGTTACAGATTATTCTGTTTCTTGCTGGAATCTCCGTGAAGCTACTTTCTTCTACCCCCTGTTTGCTGGTCTCTGATAGGAGTCCAAGACGGCAGATCCATGCTGTGTTAGCTGATAGGGTACCTCTGCATATATGTCTCCTCGCTCTCTGTTCTCTGTGAGTTTCTTATTCAATTTGGTGCTTGACTGAGTTCTTTATCTCTTCATTTGATGTTTAGGGTTTCAGGATTGCTGTATTCTCTGGCTTAGTTTTTTGGATCTTTGATGTGGAGGGATAGTGTGGTGCTTCTGCCTAGAGCTCCATGTTGCCGGAAGTCCTCATAATCTGCTTTTACAATCATCCAGTGTATTTCTCATCTCTGAAAGTTCTATTTGAGTCTTATATATATATATTTCATTTCTCTCTTCATCAAGCTCACACTTTCCTCCATCTTCCTGAACATATAGAGTATGTTTATATAGCTGTTTTAGTATCTTGCCTACTGATTCTACCATCTATGTCATTTCTATTGATTTATTTTTTCTCATGGTTATGGATCGTATTTTCCTGCTTCTTTGCATACCTGATAAATTTTTATTGGATGCTAGGCATTTTATGTTAGGTACTAGATTTTTTTTTTTAAGTTGTCCTTTAAATATTTTTGACTTTGGTCTGGGATGCAGTTAAATTATTTGGAAATTTTGATTCTTTCCTGGCTGCCTTTTAAGCTTTGTTAGGTGGGTTCAGAAAATCCCTTAGTCTAAGGCTAATTTAGACACAGTGTTGAGGTTTTACCCTTCTGAAGACTCTCTTTCATGCCACATGTGTTAGATGCTCTTTCCATTAAGGCTGTTGGGAACACACACTGTTACTGGCTCAGTCTGAGCTCTGTCCTACACTTCCTGTGGTCCAATGTCTGAAAAGAGCCATTTCACCTATATTTTGTCTTGTAATCTAGTTGTTTAAGGTGGAAAAGTAAATACCATCTCTGTTACTCCATCATGGCCTGAAGCAGAAGTCTATATACACTTTTCTTTTGTTATATTTCACAATTTAGGTAAAAAACTTATCTTGGATGTTGTTTCCTATTTCCTATACCTAATATGTACCATAGACTATGCTATGTGTATTATTATATCATCTTAATTAATCTGTACAATAACTCTATGAGACAGTTAATATTATTATTTTCATATGAGACTTGAAACATTGAAGGAGCTTGCCCAAGGTCAAACAGAAGGCAAGTAGTGGTGGTGCCAGGATAGAAAGGGAGGCCTTCCTAGAGGTAGCGCTCCTCGTCACAGACCAGATCTAAGGTCTTTGTAATAACGTTGGTATATCTAATATGCCTGGAATCCAGTATCAAAGGAGTTCCTAGCCACTGTGTCAGTTGACTCCTTTTGGTCAGAAACTCCTCCTTCAGGGATCCGGAGCATAACTTAGCTCTTAAACTCTGACTGAGGAAAGCCCCTAAACTCTCTGCAAACCCATGTTTTCTCATTGGTAAGGCACTGAAAATAGACTTTAGGTATTTTATATTTGGGCAAGGAAACCTCCTGCTGCTGGGAAGAAAAGTTCATGGCTTTTCTTCATAGAGCTTTATCAGCTAGTAGGATGTACGGCTTCTAGTTTCAATGTCTTGAATACTCACTCGACATCTTGGGCGTTTTAGTTGGTTTTCTTTGCCTGCCCTTGTCTCCCACCGCCCCCCCCACCCCACCACGCCCGCGCATCTTCTGGGGCCTTGCAAATCTCTGTCTGCTGTCCCCGCAGTAGCCACGAGGGGGCGCCATAGCCCTCCGCACATTTTCTCAGTTTGGCTAGTGACGATTCCAGGACACTGTGGCTCAGAAGTGAGAGTGAAAAGAAACCCTGGGAGGGGTTGGCAAAAGGCCCACACCTGCCAATTCAAGACCTAGGGTTTTCTTCTAAAAATACAGTTTAATATTCAGCGTTTTCAGATAAGGAAAAAACTAAAGTTGTTTCTGACAGTGAAAAATAATGTTCTATTTATTTACAATTCTTGAAGTCCCTGGGTGGCGAAAAAATTTACACGCTCAACTACTAGCCCAAAGGTTGGTGTTTCGAATCCACCCAGAGGTGCCGCGGAAGACAGACCTGGTGATCTGCTTGTGAAAGATCACAGCTTTGAAAACCCTATGGAACAGTTCTCCTTTTCACACATGGGGTTGTGGTGAGTAGGAATCCACTTGACAGCAACTAAAAACAACATTTACAATTCCCACCATCATTGAAAGAGAGGGCATCTTAAGGGAGCTTCCCAATTTTGCAAGTTCTTAATGGATATCAGGTACAAATCTCAGGCAAAGAGATAGCTAATGCTCTCTGCCTATGAAGGAGGTAAGAGAGGGCTTGAGGAAAGAGGTGGGAGAAGAGGAAACTGGGGCTAGAAAAATAAACAGGCTATTTTTAGGGGGAAGGGTGCTGTAAAATGGTGAGAATAGTAGCATCAGCATCAGAACCTGTCAAAATTTGGGAGGAATAATGATCAGGACCAGCCCAAAGCTGATTCCCATGAGGTGTCAGGCAGTACTCAGACATACCTCCACCCTCCAACCTTTTTACCAATTCTGACCCAGCCATCCCTCCCATGGCACTCTCTATATCTCTTCTGGGTTTGATGATCCATTCCAATGGCCACACAGAACTCACAGACCATACTTACATTTCAATGGTTTATTAAGGAAGTAACAGGGTACAACTCGGGATCAGGATCAGGATCAGGAAGCACACAGGCAAAGTCTCCCTTTTTCAGTGCAGGATGGCTCTCTCAGCTCCTCTCAGCCCCTTGAGGACTGGCTCCTCTTGGCTCTGATGTCTTTCACCACTGATTCTGCCGATGGACCCCTTTCGGGCCTATCACTGTGTTCAGCGTTACAGCCCTTGACATGTCTTACAGCTCTTTTAGGAGGTTGTTTACCTCTTCTTTCTTTGCTTCTTATTTCTTCTCTTTTCTTTCTTCCTTCTGCTTCTTCCTCTCTGAAAAACCCCTGTGGGGTTAACTGTATATATACACAAATTCCTAATCAATTTCAAGGCATGGCCCTCTGTGATGGTTGATTGTGGGTCAACTTGGCGGGGCCATGATTCTCGGTGTTTATATGTGATCACTCCCATGATTGAATCTGCTGTGAGTAGCCAATCAGTTGAAAGGGAATTTCCTGGGGTGTGTGGCCTACATCCTCATATAAGCAGACATTCTGGCTTTTTGCTGCTCTGGATCCTGTGGCTGCCTCCTGTTCGTCTGACCTCTGGTTCTTGGGACTTGAGCAAGCCGATCCTGGGATTCATCAATCTTCACAGCCTGTGAGCCGAGTCCTGCTTTCCAACCTGCTGATCGTGGGTTTACCAGCTCCTGCACCTATGTGAATCGTGAGAAGCCTCTATCTAAACCCACGGACTTGGGAAGTTCCAGCCTCTACAATCCTGTAAGCTGTTTCTTTGGTATAAATCTCTCTATATATTTATACTCTTTACTGGTTTTGCTTCTTTAGAGAACCCAGCCTAATACACCCTCCCACCAGGGCCATGAACTGACCAATCCCCTCTCAGTAGGCCACAGACACGTTATGTGCATAGTAGGCTATATATACTTCATTTGCACGGCTGTAGTCACTGCATTTGCATAGTATATTGACCAGTCCCT
Organism: Dugong dugon; assembly: GCA_030035585.1. Lineage (NCBI taxonomy): Eukaryota > Metazoa > Chordata > Mammalia > Sirenia > Dugongidae > Dugong > Dugong dugon. The sequence goes on from CM057462.1 coordinate 164,727,326, forward strand.
GCAAGGTGTATACTAATCAAAGGGCAGGGTACAGCCCAGGGCAAGTCAAAAAGTATCAAACCTCAAGTTGTTTACAGTTTACCCAGGAAATGTCAATCAACCTGGACAAAATAACAAACCCTCTGGGGTAGAAAACTAGGCAAAGATTAACTCCTCGGGGTTTAGGGGAAAAAAATCTCTCAAGCTGTTTTACCAAAGAACCGAGGCAAAAAGTTCACTTAAAGGATCTTATGTCACCACAGGTGTGTTGGGGTGGTATCTGGAGAGAGCTGACTGGCAATAGATGTAGGACTTGGGAGCAAGACATCAAGAAGGGCAGCTGTCAGCTCAGGAAAGAAGTTTGTGGAAAGTTTAGATATTTAAAAGGTATTTGGTGAAGTGCTCCCACCTGGTTTGTGATACCAATGCTCTTTCTCATCTCTACAAAGAAGGCATCAAAGTGGTCTTGATGTGCTTGTTATGCATGTTGGGTATGAATACACTTATTCATGTTAAAATACTCATCCTTGTACCACCTAAAATTATCTCAAGTACTACCAGTGGTACCCATGCCACATACAGGGAAAATGGCTATGGAAAAGTAAAATGAGCCCCACCTAGGGGTACAAAGCTATCTGCTGTGATGGAATCTCCTAATGCAATCTCTCAGGCCAAGGGCACAGAAAACCACTAAGTGCGAAGGAAACATAGCCAGTCATAATTCTTCTGAGAAGAATTAGAGAGCCTGAAGGATCTCTAGAAACTATTCCAGGCACCCTCTCATTTACAGACAGAGAATCCAGCTCTGAGTTGAGGTCCATGACTTCCCTAAGACATGAGGCAAGGCTGATGCAGATCGACCAGGTCCTTGGTCCCCCAGAGTCTGGGAAGATGTAGCTAGGAGGCAGACAAATTCACTCAGGACAAGGCCATAGCACAATAGCCTACTGGTGGGACTTCCGAGACTGAGACCCAGGATCTAAGGGCTATATATTTCCAGAGTGATTCTACCAGAAAGCCCATTCTTATACTCTTAGGTCAATGAGAAATTTCAAGTCTTTGTCACTTTACTAAGATTGGTGTTCCGATCTCCAAATCCTAGCCACTTTTTCTACCTTACATCTTTTTTAAGCTGATTTTGGAACATGAAATTCTGAAGCATAAAGGGATTGCAGCTAATTTCTTTTAACATCAATTGAATTCAACTGTCATCTTCACAGGCTGGTTGGAGTCTACATTTTGTTCTTTTCTTTTTCTTCTTCAAAGTTCTTTTTTTTTTCCTGATTCTAGGCTGCAACTCCACAGCAATATCAATATCAATTTCTCTGTGGAAATGAATCTAGGTAATCAAGAAATGGACATAAATTGAAGGAATTTATTGTAATGGGATAGAAGTCTGACAAGCAAACAAAAAGCTTTGACTGTCTAGCAACTTCAAGTGACTTGAGGTTTTGGAATTTAAGTCAACAGGAGCTGGAGCTTCTTGAGGCTGGAAATACTGTGAGGAGGAATCTCTTTTTGCTACTAAGGACTGTGGGTACTGAGTAATTTTAAAAAATAGAAGACCCAAAGTCATTGACTAAGTCTGGATTGAAATAATGGATTAAGCCAGAGACCACACATTTCAATTAGTAGTCAATGAAGAACTTTGAAAGAGAGGGAAAGCTGTATGCAAAGGTACTCTCCACCTGTCATCTCCTGTAGGTTCTGATTCTTCTCTGGATAGTTGTGCTGTGTGGCATCTTCTGTACTCCCTGAGGGTGTTTGAACTCTTAGTGACACCTGGCCCTGGACCCCATGTAGGGCCAACTTCGTAGGCATGTGACCTGTGCAGTCACAGAGGGCCCCACGCTCAGAAGGATCCTCACACATGATTTAATGTTCTTCTGTTATTGTCTTGAAATTATTTATAATTTAATCTTTGAACTTGTGTTTTGAAAGTGAAACTCAATGGGACAAGGAATTGTGCACTGAGTAGAGGAAATGTGCACAACAATCCATCTGCTGCAGTTCCCCGCTGGTGCATTTACATACATCATTCTTGATAACCCCATGAGCACACAATTAAGGTGAACCAACAATGCATGGGGGTTCAGGAAGACTCAAAGTGAGCACAAGGTGTCAAGCACAAGACAATGCAGAGTCAAGACATGAGGGGTTCAGACAGTAAAAAAAAAAAAAAAATCCTTTTTCAGATTCAGATAGTTTATTACTTACATGAGCAGTGAAAGGAAAAGTTGTCAAAGGTGCCAGCTCCTCATGGCCCTTTCATAAGATGACACTCAAAAAGGGGCCAGATGTCTCTGACATAAGTAATTGGACACTCTGTTGCTGAGGAGTCAAGGCTGCAGCTAAGCAGTTTTATCTCCTGTAACTGTGCCCTAAGGAGGGCTAGGTTAAAAGTCCCACGCCTCCATGGAAGCAGGAAGGTGGATGGGAAAACTGTCTATGTGGACATGTACAAGTTGGCTAGAACACCTCATAGGCCATGCAAGTCTGAACACAAGTTTTGGCAGAATACCCTGTCTTCCACACAGGAACATATGATAGACAGTCTTGGGAGGAGCTTGACCCTTTTCTCATCTGCTTCTCTTTCTTGTGGGAGGCAGCTACTAGACAGAAAGTTCCCTAGGCCCCAAGTGTGCCTGCTGTTTCCCCACCTCCCCTTCCTCACTGAGTGATCTTAACCTCAAGTCCTTGAGATTTTCTTCCAGCTGCTGCTAACTCCTGTCACCTACAGGATGGGGCTGGGGAGGGTAAAGGATCTGGTTCTCTCACGAATATCTGTGAATCTAGTCATCAGTGTCCCTCAGGCAGTTATCACATTTGGAGGTTGAAGGGTTGCGGTTTCTGCTATCAAACCAGCTGTTTGGAGTAAAGATCCTCAGTGGCTGTGACATCCGATTCTCATCTTGCTTTCAGATTTGGACTTTCTCTTGTTTTGTTGTATTAGTTTTGGCCATCAGTTTGGGAACTAAGCAGAAGTTTGTGATTATGCGTTGTTGAAATTAGACAAAATCTTTTCCTAGTTCCAGCATTAGTTGTTACCTGAAACAGAAAAAACCCAAATGAGAATCTTAAATCAGGCTCTGCTGATAGCTAAGTGAGCCTAGAGTGAGAACTAAGTGGCAATGGAGCCCAGGTACAAATTGAGTGCAATTAAGTGGATGAGCTACAATCTGGACAGTTAGTGATGATAGCAGGTTAGAGGAAACATGCTCTGAAATATACTTAGGCCTCATCCCCTGGTGCTGGTGAGAGCCCTGCTCAAAGCTGCTGCATGTAGGTTGGTCAGATCCCTCCTCAGCTGCCAGTTTACTCTCTATTCTACTCTTCTGAGGAAAATGAAGACCTCTTACACTTCCCAGGAAGAGATGTGCATAACCTCAAACATGCACATTCACAAACAGCTGGTTATAGGAGAGAGTATTTTCAGGAAAATCTCTCTCCTAAATTCATGTCCTATTCCTTGTAAATAGGAGGGTGGTGCCAACGGAAGAGCCCTAGAATGTGTAAACCAGCAGGGACCATCCAAGTACAATTCCACCTTTCACAGATGAGGAGACAGAGGTGGCAAGAAGCTAAGGACCAGATAAACCTGCATGACCTGCAAATGACAAACCGGGACCAAAATCCGGGCCTCTGACCTTTTCCACTATGTCTCTGAGTTTGGGGAAAGGGAGAGGAAAGGCTCCAATCTGGACAAAGCCAATGAACACCAGAGGCTATTGGGTCACTTTGGTAGGGAAAGGAGTAAGGTTTTACGTAAGGGTCTTGCAAATTGTTCTTCTAAAGAGATCAAGAGAAAAAGAAATCATTGGAGGGAGAAAAATGGGAATTAACAGGTAAAGAGGGAGGCTTTAACCTTGAACCAATTCATTCCTTCCACCACTGGTAACTAATAATTTTTGGTTTCTATATATTTCCTTTCCCCACTCATCTGTCACTCTATCAGTGGTACGAGGGACATCGTTCTTGATATCAGATGGATCTTGGCTGAAAGCAGAGAATACCAGAAAGATGTTTACCTGTGTTTTATTGACTATGCAAAGGCATTAGACTGTGTGGATCATAACAAATCATGCATAAGATTACAAAGAATAGGAATTCCAGAATACTTAATTGTGCTCCTGTGGAATCTGTACAAAGACCAAGAGGCAGTCATGCGAACAGAACAAGGGGACTGTGTGGTTTAAAATCAAGAAAGGTGTGAAGCAGGGCCGTATCCTTTCACTATATTTATTCAGTCTGTATACTGAGCAAATAATCCAAGAAGCTGGACTATAACAAGAAGAATGTGGCATCAAAACTGAAGGAAGACTCTTTAGCAACCTGTAATATGCAGATGACACAACCTTGCTTGCTGAAAGTAAAGAGGACTTGAAGCACTTACTGATGAAGATCAAAGACTACAGTCTTCAGGAGGGATTACACCTCAATGTAAAGAAACAAAAGTCTTCACAGCTGGATCCATAAGCAACATCATGATGAACGGAGAGAAGATTGAAGTTGTCAAGGATTTCATTTTACTTGGATCCACAATCAATGCCCACGAAAGCAGCACTTAAGAAGTCAAATGATGTATTGGACAAATCTGCTTCAAAAGACCTCTTTAAAGCATTAAAAAGCACAGATGTCACTTTGAGGACTAAAGGTGCACCTGACCCAAGCCATGGTATTGTCAGTCACATAATATGCATGTGAAAGCTGGACAACAAATAAGGAAGACCGAAGAATTAATGCCTTTGAATTATGGTGTTGACGAAGACCATTGAATATGCCATGTATTGCCAGAATGAACAAATCTGTTTTAAAATAAGCACTGCCAGCAAGCTCCTTAGAAGAGAGGTTGGTGAGCCTTGTCTCAGGTACTTTGGACATGTTATCAGATGGAATCAGTCCCTGGAGAAGAACATCATTTTTGGTTAAGTAGAGGATCAGCGAAAAAGAGGAAGACCCTTGATGAGGTGGATTGACACAGTGGGATCACACATAGCAAAGATTGTGAGGATGGCTCAGGACAGGCAGTGTTTCATTCTCTTGTACATAGGGTTGCTATGAGTAGGAACCTACTCAACAGCACTTAACAACAACAACATATATTTCGTTATTTCATTTAAGTGAGATCATACAGTATTTGTCCTTTTGTGACTGACTTGTTTCCCTCATCATAATGTTTTCAAGGTTCATCCATGTTGTGGCATGCATCATGACTTCACTTCTTTTTATGGCTGAGTAATATTCCATTTTGTCTATTCATTCATCTATTGATGGGCATTTTATTTGTTTCCACATTTTAACTATTGTGAAAGTGCTGCAATGAACATTAGTGTACAGGTTTCTGTTTTCATTACTGCTTCCAATTCTTCTGAGTATATATCTAGGATTGGGATTGCTGGGTTATATGGTAGTTCTATGATCAGCTTTTTGAGAAATCACCAAACTCATTTTTTTGTTTGTTTGTTTTAGTACTTTATGCCACCGTGTTGTTGTTGTTAGATGCCGTCGAGTGTATTCCAACTCAAGATGATCCCATGTGACAGAGCAGAACTGCTACATAGGATTTTCTTCGCTGTGATTTTTATGGGAGATGACTATCAGGTCTTTCTCCCGTGGAGCCACTGGGTAGCTTTGGAACCAACAACCTTCAGGTTAATAGCTGAGTGCTTACCATTTGTACCACCAGGACTCCTTTTATACCATTGTTAAGAATGGGAATATAAATATATAATGTGTTCTGTAAAACTTTTAGATTTTATTTACTGTTATAGTCTCTTTAGAGAATAAGTCCTAAAAGCTGTCTTTTGAGGCTTTGCTTAATGAAACTTGTTGCTAAAAAGCAAGTTTTTCAAACTGCAATTCTGAACCATTAGTAGGTTGTGAAATCAATGCTGTGACTAACCACAGATTTTATTTAAAGAATCAGAAAGGACGATACTAGGATCCGTTACACTTAGTGATTAAAAAAAAATTTTTTTAACCTACTCTGGATTACAAAAAAATTATATACTTCTTACTGCATCTTGTTGTAAAAAATGTTTGAGTAACTATATTCTACTTAAATGGTTATAGGTCCAAACCCTCATCTACCTCTTTTTCTCTTCTTTTTTTTTTTCCATGTTATGCAAAAACAAGACTCTTGAGAGAGGAATGCAAATTACATCAGTAGCTGATTTTCAGTCTTTTATACACACACACACACACACACACACACAAACACACACACACACACACACGCACACATACATATATATAGACAGAGACAGAGAGATTTATCCCAAGGAAATGCCTCATGAAGCTGTAGAGGCTGGCTTGTCCCAAGTCTGTGGGTCAGGCTGCTAGGGCAAGAGGATAACTGATTTCCACAGAACACATCTTCCTATCCACCTAATTGTTAAAATTCTCCTCTACTGAGGTCACCCTTTGGTGATCATTCACAGAAGAAACAAATATCTTGATTTCTTTGGCCCATTCAAACAGATCTGTCCACATACCATTGGATGCAGTCCACACCCCTGAGGAAACTCCCCTTACAACTGATTGGTTGATCACATCAGATCACATCATAGAGGTGATTACATTATATCACACAATGGAGCATAACTACATCATTACGTAACTGCCAAACCATTGAAAATCATGGCCCATCCAAGCAGATACACAACTTTAACCATCACAGATCCCTACTAGGATGTGTGCTCTGTGAGATTAGAGACACACCATGTATTATGCAACTCACAGCACCTGGTAGAGTGTCCACACACAACTAGGCTTTCAGTTAATAGTTGGAACCATATACTCTTAAAGATGGACTGGACATTTATACTCATTGACCCCATCCGATGCCTGAATCTTCCCCCTTCTGCACAACAAAGAAGTCATCTACAGATTGTCTTTCAACTTCTGTTCTGTAGAGTTCTCTCTCATAAAGTGTCAGAGGAAGTAAAGGCATAGACTAGGGAGAAACAAGGGCTCCACACTATGACCCCTTCAATTAAGTATCTCTGCTTTAGTGTGTCTTACACACTTGAGTCTCTAAGACTTCCTTTCAACACAGGATTGAAAAAGGTTTTCAATGCCACAATCTACCTTGTGTCTGAAACTTTCTGAGGATAGGAAATACTGGTCTTCAGCAAATTAATAATTTGTCAGGCAACAATGGCTCAATTTTCTGTCTCCCCAATGGTCCTACCAGTTAATATTCTATATAGTATAATATTTAGAAAAAAATCAAAGTTGGAGAGGAGAAACATTTTTATCAGGAAAACTTGAAAATTATCTTTTGTAGTAGAAAATGTTAGTTTATTAATGGCAATGACCATCCTGACAAAAAATAAGAGAAAGTAAAATAATTACAGTAAATTTTTTTTGATAGATTCATAGGTACCAGAAATTGTTCTGACCACTTTACTTGTAATCATGTATTTAATCTTCAGAAGCCTCTGTGGTAGTTAGTGTTGGTATCTTTATTTTACAGATGAGGTAGCCAAGCTAAATAAGACACAGAAATTTAAGTAAGTTTGCCCAACATCACAAAGCTAGAAGTTAACATTGCTAGTATTCCAACCCAGGCATTTGTCTCTATTTTATTCATATATTATTTCAGGGAGAACCCTAGAGACTTAAATTCTTCCAAGCACTGGACCACCATCCAATTCCAAGAGCACCTGGTTGTTTAGTTTTGTGCTTTCCTATACATTTCTGTCCTTCTCCTTGCACAAATTTGCTCTTCATTCTACCAGCATGGGCTGCCCCACTTCAAGCAGAAATTCACACTTTCCCATCTTGCCCTGCACAGATCCATCCTTACCCAATCCTTGCAGCTGGTCTCTCCTCGTCCAACTGCAGCTCCTCCTCCAGCACAGATTCAATGACAGCCTTGTATTCTTCACCCTCTGAAAAGAGGTAGACACATTTGCCTCAGTGGAAAGCTGGACCTGCCACTGATGATTACTCTGTTCAAGGGAGGAGCCAGGGCTCATCCCAAGGACAGAAATAACCCCAGTTCCAGGCTGTCTGTTGGGTTTTCCACATCTTTATTTTTCAATCACCCAGCTGCAAGGCCTTTGATCACTCCCATTTTAAAGACAAGAGAAGCTCAAGGAACCCTGGTGGTACAATTGTTAAGAATTCCACTGCTAATTTAAAGGTCAGCAGTTCGAACCCTCCCAACCACTCCATTTGAGAAAGATGTGGCAATCTGCTTCTGAAGATTGCTGTGAGTCAGAATCGATTCAACAGCAATGGGTTTGGGGTTTTTGTTTTTGTTTTTTTTTAAAGAGAAGTTCAGAGGCAGGTAAGGTAACTTGTTCGAGATGATTCAACTGGTATTTGGCAGAGTTAGAATTCACATCCCGTGAGTTGTGACTCTGATTTGTGGGCTCCTTTACCAAAACTTGTGACCTCTTCAGTAAAGCACTCCCCTGGGGGGAGGGGCATGAAGTAGCTATTTCCTGTAAGCTTGTGAAGGCCCCTAGGACTATAGGACTGATGGTTCTCCTGTGTCAGTAGCACCAATAATCCCCTGATATTTTAAAGATTTAAAATTTATCTGGCTATAACTATGTAAAAATGCAATGGGAAAAAAATGCCTGAAAGATTTATGTTCAAATACTAACAGGTGTTAAGTTAGAACTGGTAGCAGGGAGTGTTTCCCATGTGCCAGGCACTGTTCTAGTAGACTTTCAAGAATTAACTCATATATAATTACACCTGTTACCTGAAGAGGTAGGTACTACTTTTATTACTATTACAAATGAAAAACTGAGGCACAGAGGAAATAAACAACTTGGATTTGAGTCCAGAAAATTTATCCTCAATGTACGTGCTCTTTATCACTGCACTGTTTATTACCTCTTCCCTAAGATCTTAGGTGATATCTTTCTTCTTCTCTAGCTTTAAAAATTTTGTCCTATTTTTTAAAAGGAAATAATGAATAACGTGGAACAAACAAAACAAAACAAAAAAAACCTTAGTTCTCCCACCCTCTAAAGCTTACCTTTTCACTTCCTTAATAGGTAGGCTTCATTTTTACTTTCTGTCTATAACAGTAAGTTGGATAACAAATCTTATCCCCCATTGATTAAAAAATAATTGTATAAATTTGAAAACCAATAACTTCAATGTCAGCAAGAGTCTTCCAATATCTCTGACCCTCTTGTTCTCCTGTTCCCATGTTCCCTTTAGTCACTATATCTCCACCCCTCTCTCCCGTTATTAACTGATTTGGGATTGCCCAGTGGATTTCCAAATGTGAAAGCCAACTATGGGGAGGGAAGGGCCAGCCTCTACACCAGCATGCTGGGACTGGTTGTCTCCTCTATTTGGCCTTGTTCTCATTTTGGCCAAGTATCTCATAGCCCAGACTCTGGAGGTCCACCTGGACTTGCTAGCAGTCTGCAAAGTTCATATTCAGGGAGAGATAGAAAGAGTGTTACAAATTCTCTGAGTTTCCTAGAAACACCCTCACCAGAGTATGAGAACTGTGTTTATTCTAATAAAGTTACTCAGGTGTGCGGCTGGCCAGGATAGAAAGACCATCTCCTGATATCAGTCAACCTGGGTAGGTGGGAAGATGGGGGTGAAAACTCAACCAATCATGTCTGCCTAATGAGGCTCCAGTAAAGGCTCTGGACACGAAGCTCATGGGCTTCCTGGTTGATGAGGGACATCAACACACTTGAAAGAATAACGCATCCCTTTTTTGGGACATGGATACTCCCCATTGAGAACCCTCCAGTCCTTGCCATATGTGTCTCTGTCATTTGCATCCTTTTTGTTATAAAACTAAATGTAAATATGGCACTTTCTTTGAGTTCTGTGAGTCATTCTAGTGAATTCTCAAAGCGAAAGGAGTAGTGAAAGCCAGCAGGTCAGAAGTGAGGGGCCTGAGGAACTCTGAGCTTATGGCTGGTATCCTGAAGGGGTAGATGGAACTTCTGAATTTGTAGCCAGCAGGTCAGAAGTGAGTGCTTCATGGGGACTCCCAAGATTGCAGCTGGCATCTGAGATCTTGGGCAGACTTGGCAATCTGGAGGACTGTGACCTTTACTTGTGAGGTCTGCTCTAGCTCCAGGTGGTTAAGGTCAGAGAAAGATGCTGCATGTGCACCTGGTGTCAGAACAGAAAAGAGATGAAAGAAGTGTTTGTACTTATTACAATACATGCAATACAATAAACTACAGAATTGATGGTGAGACTTTGCTAAGTATTACCTTTTTTATATAGTTTTGATTTTTGTACCATGTTGTATTTTACATTTTCAGAAAAGGATGAAAAAGAAAACACTACAATTGATAAACAAAAGCAGAAGAAGATAAATCTAACTGTATATCAAAATGATATTACAATCACACAGAAAATAATCAAACAAATTTGAAGGCAGTTCTCTGACTGTGATCCATGGTGGTATATATTTTAAAGTCAGAAGAATTTGCAAAGAAATTTTGAACTTTTCTTTGTAGATTTATTGTTGGTAGTCATATTGATGGAATAATTTGGAGACAATTTTGTGTGTATTATAGGATAGAGCACATGAATAAATGTATTAAAAATTGTTTGGAATCAGGGTTATAAACATGGGAGACAGGAGATAAAAATATGGACTAGGGTAAATTGAGGAATAATCTCTTGGTGTTAGATTAGGATTGAAGGTGTCAGTATACACTCATGATTTAAATATGAATATTTGCTCATTATGTCCACTTACAGAGCTGAGACTCAATGCTACCTAGTGGCTACATCTTTGTTGTGAATGGCATTCTCTACCAAAAGAACCAGATTCCTGGGAAAAATAGCTGGTTTTGGACATGGAAATCACAAGTTGAGCTTAGAACTTCTTGTACCAGAAAGCAAGAATGTGCTCCCTGACTCATGGAAACATGTCAAAAGATCACAGGAACCAGCTTGAAGAGGTTCAAACTGGTCCAAATTGAGATAATTTGAGCATCAAAAACGATAATAGTAATGGATAATAACATGTTGAATTAAAAAAAGAAGAATCCATTAGTTCATAGAATCTAAGATTGGGGAGGGAAGCTCTATAATAAAATAAGAACAGGGAGGGAAGTTCTAAATAAAAAGCCTTGACCAGAGAAAAACGCATTCCCACTGGTGAAAAATAATCCCTCATCCTCTCTGATTGTGACAGTGTATTCTGATATTCTGGTGGCCTGCACTAGTGTGTGGGGAAGAAGAGCCAGAGAAGGAAAAAGGAGGAGCAGGAAGGAAAGAAGAAAAGAAGGAGAGAAACCAGGAAAATTTTAAGAACTTGCGCAGTTGGGAGAGAGGCAGCTGGACCCACTCACTTAACAGTTTATGCCAATGTTTTCATCTGCATATGACAGCTGAAGTATCATTCATGTTAATGTTTGAATAGCTGAGGGTAATAGAGTTAAAGGCAAGTCCATCTACAACTAAGTTGTGAGTCGGCTGATAGGCTTATTTCTGTATATTTGAAGGGTTTTGTTTTTATTCTTTGAATTTTTTGGTTTTTCTATGACTATATCATGGAAAGAATTAGGGAGTGGTAGCTTTATTTTGGAGCCCTGGTGGCCCAGTGTTTAAGAGCTCGGCCGCTAACTAAAAGGTTGACAGTTCAAATCCACCAGCCCACTCATTGGAAACCCTATGGGGCAGGTCTACTCTGTCCTATGGGGTCACTATGAATTAAAGTTGACTCGATGGTAATGGGTTTGGCTTTTCTGGTTTTAGCTTTATTTTATTTTTAGATCATAAAAACATGGTTAACTAATTCTCCTCAAAGACACTCTTGAGTGTCTCTCATGCAATTTTCAATAAAAGCTTCTCAATTTAATTTTAAAATTGTTTTTATTCACATATGATTCAATGCCCTAAAGCACTGTTTTCAAACTGTCATCTGCTGCCTACATGTATCAGAATTACCTGAGAGCTTGGTAAAAAATGAAGATTCTAGGCACATCAAATTGTTTTTATTTGCCTGCAGCAACAGAGGAAAAAAGAGAGTCAGGAATAGCAGGAGGAAATAGAATGCGTGGCTAATTACCTCCATGAACAACTGCCTCCTTTGCATTGAGAACAGAAGAAATGAATTGTGCCTTGCTACCATACAGTTCATTCTGCAGAAGAATCCTAATCAAAAGGGGGAAAAAGTAGAACAGAATTTCAAAATTCTCATAGAATCCAGATTTTCTGTGATAAGGTTTTCAAACTCTAATGAATCAATGAGCCTCAAAGGGTTATGTCCTCCCAACCTAAATTTTAAGAGTTAGATGCACTGAAGGACTTGATTTGTTGGAGAGTGCAATGTGAAGAATTGCTTTTGTGTGACATTTCTAGCCATGGTCTTTGTAACTCCCACTCAAGTGATTGGGCAAAACTGTGTGATAGGGTAATTGTGGCTCACCAAAAAGGATTGGTCAGTTTTACCATCCCATGGGGCTTCAAATGAGCCACCATGAGGTGGAAAGAGAGGATCCCACAACCACCAAGGAAGAACAGTCAGGAACAGACAGCCTATGCTTTGGACCTGGGGGTCTCTGCACTGAGAAGCTCCTGGACCCAGGAGACAGACAGTGAGCTGTAACCCTGAAGATGACAAGAAGCGGTGGCAGGTAGATGGCAGGGGAGACCTCGGTGGCTTTTCCGGCCCATGGAGTGAGAAAACTGAGTGCCTTTGGGCAAAGGTGGAGAGCTGGGGAGAGTATGCCTGCAAGCATGGCTAGGAAGAGGCTGTCCTGACGGAAGAACTGTATCCTGAGCATTCCTGAGCCTGAATTGTAACCTAGTACTTTCCTAACAAACCCCATAATCATGAGTATTGTCTGTGAGTTCTGTGTAGCCATTGCAATGAATTTATCGAACACAGCAGAGAAGTAGAGAGTACCATGGGAAGGACAGTTGGTGTCAGAATTGGTAAAGATGGCAGAGAGAGGAGGCATGTCTGACCTCTGCCTCATAGGAATCAGCCTTGGGCTGTTAACCTTGATTCTCCTTCCCCCTTGTGAAGTTAGAGGAGGTCAGACACCACCCCCATGCCATTTTTATAGGGGAAGTATTGTATCTTCTGATAATCCTATTAATATGCAGAATCTCCAGGAGCTGAAGAATCCCCCATTGTTTTATTGCCCATAGAGTCATGTTAATTTTAAAGGCTAATTTGTCCATTTTAAAAGGGCTAATTTTCAGGCAGAAAATGTAGTTACACCATTGATTCCATAAGTACAATGTGCACTGACAGATGATGCCTCCAAAACTCAAAACAAAATCCTCTTCAACATGTTTCTTTATTGTTGTGAAAATATATGAAACACAACATTTGCCAATTCAAACTTTTTCAGGTGTACAATTTACTGATCTCAATTACATTAATCATATGCCAGCGTCACCCATAATTCTTGCCAAATCTCTCATCATTGTGAACAGAAACTCACTGCTTCCTAAATAATGACTCCCTTTTGCCCCGCCCTCCTGCCGCTGGTCACTACTAGTAAACTTTAGTTTCTATCCATTCATCTATTCTTGTTATTTCATATAAGTGAGATTGTGCAATATTTGTCCTTTTGTAATTGACTTATTCCTCTCAGCACAGTTTTTTCAAGATTTACTCATGTTGTAGCATGCATCAGGACTTCGTTTCTCTTTTGGCTGAGTAGTATTTCATTGTATGTATATACCACATTTTGTTTATCCATTTATCTGTTAATAGACATACAGGTTGTTTCCACCTTTTGACTATTGTGAATAGTGCTGCTTAACTGCTCAGTTGGCAATTCAAACCCACCCAGCAGTTCCACAGGAGAAAGACCTGGCGATCTGCTCCCATCAAGGTTAAACCAAAACTAAACCTGTTGCCATTGAGTCGATTCCGACTCATAGCCACCCTGTAGGACAGGGTAGGACTGCCCCATAGGGTTCCCAAGGCCACAACTTTCTTCTGCAGAGAGGCTGATGGGTTTCAACTGATGATCTTTTGGTTAGCAGCCAAGCACTTAACTACTGTGCCACCAGAACTCCTTCCATAAAAATTACAAACTACGAAATCCTGTGGGTAGTTCTACTCTGTTACATGAGGTTGCCAGAGTCGACATTGACTCCATAGCACCTAACAACAACAACAGAACAACTATGCGCTATTTGCAACTGGTGTGTGTGGAAGGTGATGTGCAGCGGAAGCAGAGGACAAGATGGAGGAAAGCATTTGAAGTTCTGCGCTTGCATTTAACTCCAATAGCCTAGGTCAATCATTTCTTGCCTCTTCAAGAAAGAATCAGGTGCACTGAAACCACCAATGTGGTAGCTGTGATACAATATCTGGGAAACATACAAGCTTTGCTGAATGCCCAGAGGCATTCGTTTTCCAGAGTCTCCTCCTCCAAACCTCCAGAGCTAAGGGATTGCCATGACCTCCTCCCAAAGCTGCTTAACCATAAGCATTAAAAACGGTACCCTGATCTGAAGATTTACCTGGTGGAGTACAAAACAGGAGTGGGAAAATTGATTTTCTTGTACATGTTGCTCTTCACTTATGGCTCATCTTTTTCCTTTAATTTTACTAGGACCGGCAAAGCATCAAGAAGGAAGGAAGGTGTAAGGCCCCACAGCTCACCTCATCTTGAGAATTCCCACCCCCACAAGCATTCTTCTTCTCTGGGCCCCAAAGGCCTCCCCTGCCAGGGTATCTGCCCAGCCCACAGCCTCTCTCCTTTAGGGAATTTCATTTCTTGTTCTTCATACCACAGTGAGATGTGGCCCAGTGGTCAGTCCAAGTTCCAAGACTTAAATCAATGACCAAATAACACTTGAGATTCCAGGGATCAGCCAGGAGTAAAGATAAAAGTAACAATGGTTTGGATTTCAATTATACAAAACCCCAGAGACCCATCCACCTCACCTGTCATTTCAAAGACCTCGTGTCTCCAGGTGGTTGCTGTTCTGCATGCTAAGTACTAACCTCTGCAAGATCACCCGAATCCCAGTTCAGATCGACCCAAAGTCCCAGTTCAGATTGACTCCTTAATGTCTTCTGCTCCGGAGATAACTCCAGGTACATAGTTATCATTTTCCTTCCCTTCCTGCTCCTGCAGCAGGAGGGAAAAATGACCTGTCTTGCCTGTGCAAAGGATAATCCAGCAGAACAGGAAGTGTAACAGCATTGGGCACATAAAGGAGGGACGGGGTGAAAAAGAGCTTTGTATCGGATAGGAATCAAACCAGGTCTCCGGCAGGGGAGGTGAGAATTCTACCACTAAACCACCAATGCTTGCAGGCAGAACATTCTCTACTTGTGGTACTATGGCAATTCAGAAGAAGATTCTGGCAAAGGTTGGAAAAAGCAGTTCTAAAATGGGTTTAAACAGTGTTCTCTTTGGAAGAAACAGCTAACACATAGAAAATTGCCCAGAACAAACACTATAATAAAGTTATAGCATTCAAATAAAATGATCTGACTTGAAAGAGCCTAATTCTGATATCAGCTATTTTCATCTGGATGGATAATACCCTTGCCATCAAATCGATAATAACTCTTTAGGACACAGTAGAACTGCCCCATAGGGTTTCCAAGGAGTGGCTGGTGGATTTGAACTGCTGACCATTTGGTTAGCAGCCAAGCTCTTAACCACTGGGCCATCAGGGATACAATTGGACAACAGGCCTTGTCTTAGTTTCTTAGTGCTGTTATAACAGGACTATCACAAGTGGAAGGCTTTCATGGAGAGGAATTTATTTTCTCATACTTTCAGAGGCTAGAAGTCCAAATGTAGGGCCCTGGCTCTGGGAGAATGCTCTCTCTGTCACCTCTGGGGAAAAATTCTTACCTCTTTCACCTTCTCGTCCTTGGTTTCTTGGTAATCTCTGCGTGGCATCAGTCTTTCTCCATTTGTGCTTCCTTGCTTCTCCACCTAATCTGCTTTTTTTTAGATCTCAAATTTGATCGGTTTAAGACACACCCTATACCGATTCTGCCTCATTAACGTAACAAAGAAAATCCTATTCCCAATTTGGATTACAAACACAAGTATAGGGGTTAGGCTTTACAACACATATTTTTTGGGGACACAATTCAATCCATAACAAACCTCTATAGAAAAACATATCTGTTGAGTCTCTTGTCTCTGGTCCTAAATCTACATGAACCTAAGGAAATGTCATTTATTCACTGGCTGATGCAATCTCTTTGCCCTCTGGTTGCTTGGTGCCTCTCATCCCTTTCCTTCCAACCTTGAGATGGGTTCCAGTTCTTCCCCAGATAGGTATTCAGTCCCAGTGATGGCTCAGGAAGCTGGATGTCCGGGGGTGTGTCTGAGGTGCTCCAGGAAGTCTAAGTGATTCTTGAGCATCTCTTCTCTGATGCCGCTTTTGAGTCCCTGGAAAAGGCCAACAATTGAAAGGTCCTGTTTTTAAACTGTTACGTGTCACAGAGACCTAAAAAATGGCAAATAAGTGAAAATTAACTCTAAGATTTCTTCTCTTAACCACCCCTCTTTAGTCACTCAAGGATGTCAGTTCAGGAAAAAACAGTGCTATTGGGAGTGTTATGAGCTATGCAGGCAACCTTGAATTTGGAACACTGGTGTTCAACGCTAGTATGGGTGCTTTCATGAGGGATACCTAGTTTTGGTTCCTGGCCAATGTGTGTGGTTCCTATTCTTTCCACCACAGTTCATTTACTGTATCTGGGAGTACCTACACAAGTTTTTATTGTACATGCAAAACCAGAACAGTAATCCTTTTTCTATTTTTGCCGGACTCTTTATTCTGTAGGTAAGTCTGTCTATGCCGAGATCCAGCAGCCAGGAGCAATACTTCTGGCAATGAGGAAATTGTGGAGAACTGGGCACTGATACTGGAATAAAAGATATTCAAGTGTTTGCCTACTGTTGTGTTTGAATTGTGTCCCCCAAAAATGTGTGTCAGCTTGGCTAGGCCATGATTCCCAGTATTGTGTGATTGTCCACCATTTTGTCAACTGATATGATTTTCCTAGGTGTTATTTGAGCAACAATATAAACACAGTAGTATTAGATAATAACCTAAAGTATAAAATACATGTCCATGCATTCATAGTAACATGAACAAATGATTGAAAAAAATCAATAAATGCCCCCCATAAGAATAGACAAATGTCCCTCACAGAAGAATCCCGAAAACTTACGTACTCTGCCCTCAAAGAGATGTGGCATAAAACCCACTACTTAAATGTGGCCCCTCATACTGACTTCCTTCCAAAGAAACAGTCTGGAAAGGGGGGAAAAAAGGGTAACTTTACATCAAAGAAACCTGAGGAACACTACCTCAGCCGGATGATCAAGATTAACATCAACAGTGATAAGTCACATGGATAAGATGTGATGGAATAGCATTTTACCTCCCCAAACCCAAAGCCCCAGTCTAATCATGAGAAAAACATCAGACAAATCCAAATTGAGGGACATTCTTCAACATACCTGACCGGTACTCCTTAGAATTGTCAAGCCATCACACACAAGGGAAGTTTGAGGAATTGTCACAGTTAAGAGGCACTCAAGGAGACATGACAACTAAATATAATGATGTATCCTGGAACAGAAAAAAGGACATTAAATAAAAACTAAGGATACCTGAATAATAATGTGTTAATATTGGTTCATTAATTGTGTCAAATGTACCATATAGTAATAATAGGAGAAACTTGTTGTGGAATATATACGAATTCTCGGTAATATCATCTCGACTTTTCTATAAATATATATCTATTCTAAGAAAAAAATATTTGTTTAAAAAGTAAAAAAAATAGTTAAGTGAATTAAAAGTGGACAATTAAAAAGCAAACAGGCACTCTTCACAAAAGAAGATTTTTTAATAGCTACAAGGCATTTAAAAAAGAGCTTCAACAACCTTACTCATTACAGAAACACAAATTTAGGTCACCGTGGTATATACCATTATACATCCATCAGAATGGGTAAAATTTTAAAAACAGAGAACACCAAGCGCTGACAAGAATGTGGATCAGCTGTATCTCTTGTTGCTGCTGAGACAGTAAGATAGGATGACCATTCTGGAAAACTCCACAAGCCAGCAATTTCACTAATAGGTACATACTCCAAAGAAATGAATGCACATATCCACAAAAAGACTTGTACAAGAATTTTCATAGCAGCCTTATTCACAACAGCCACAACTAGAAATGACCCAATTGTTCATCAACTATCTTCTATTTACACATTGAAATTACACTTGTCAGTAACACCAAAATAATACACACACATGCATGCAGAAACATTAATATATCTCAAAAACATTAGATTGCATTAAAAAAAAGACAAACACAAAAAAGTATAGTCATTTATGTAAATTTGAAGACTAGTAAAAACTAATCTATAGACATAGAAATTAGAATGGCGATTGTCTCAGTGGGGGTGAGGGACAGATTAACTGAAAAAGTGTTCAAACGATCTTTGTGGGTTGATAGAAACTGTAACTTGATCTAGGTGATGGTTACGTTTGTCAAAATTCGTCGGACTGTGTACACAGGATTTGTGCATTCTACTGTGTGAATTATACTTCACTAATTTACTATTAGTGCAGAAATTGGGGGCCGAGGGACGGCATCAAGTTTTTAGATTTT
The DNA here is from genome assembly GCA_030035585.1 of Dugong dugon. Taxonomy (NCBI): domain Eukaryota; kingdom Metazoa; phylum Chordata; class Mammalia; order Sirenia; family Dugongidae; genus Dugong; species Dugong dugon. Next base: position 164,745,894 of record CM057462.1, read on the forward strand.
ATTTTATTTATTAGATTTTATTGTAACATTTTCTGTTGAAGTGGGAATTCTTACTTCATCCATTTCTCTTTTTGTCTAAAAGGTCCCCACTGATATTTGAAATACCTCGACCAAAAAAAGAGTTTATGACTACACGTTTCATTAGTGGAAGCTATGGACAAGGCTGATTGAGAGACAACCTTCACCTTTTGGGATAGTTTGTGAGAATGCTCAGACATTGGGTAAATCCAGGGTTTCCAGATGACTGCGGTGCAGGTGTGTGCACCGTAAGGTTTCCTTCCCCTCTCTTGACAGCAGAGTACTGGGGAGCGACCAGTAAGCGAAACTCTCTGGCATCAGGTAAAGGGGGAGGCCAGTACAGAGATGAAAAGCGAAAGGTGAAGATACACCAGGTTCAGCCATGGCAGACACCATGACACTGCCATGACTCGGATTCCAACCGAGGTTGCTGCGGCCACAACACAGAGTACTAACCATTATAGGATGACAGCACGCCACAAGCTCCTAGCAACGACTTTGCTTCCTTTAATATTTTTGATGTAAAAACATTCACAATATGTTGTTGAATTGTTCTTGGAAGGTATAGGTCCTCTTGCTTTTCTCTCTCTCATGTGTTCTGTTTCTCCTGCCCCATCATGCTACATAATAAAAACAATTTTCTCTGTGGTGTTTGGCTGGAGGAGAGTGGTTATTGTCTAAAAGTTTTCTGTCTTGCTAAGCTGCACTTTTCCTACTCTTTAGATAGAACAGGATTTTGTTGGAACTTCTTTTGCCTTTATATCTTTTGGTATTTCCAGTTGGCCGGCTTCTTCAGCTCTAAGTCAGGGATATATGATATGCCGTTTCATTCCTGATGCTAGAGATTTGTATCTCCTCTCTTTTTCTTGTCAAGTTTATTGATCTTTTTAGAAAACCAGCAGTTGTTTCATTGGTTTTCTCTGTTGTTTTTCGTTTTTAATGTCATTAGTTTCTGCTCTTATCTTTATTGTTTCCCGTTGTGTTTGCTTTGGGTTTATTTTATTCTCCTTTTCTCTTTCTTGAGGTGATAGCTTAAGGTTATTGATTTGAGAGTCTTTTCTAATACAAGCAGTTAGTGCCTTAAATTTCCCTCTCAGCACTGCTTTAGCTGCTCCCCACAAATTTTGACATGTTGTATTTTTATTCAATACACATGTACCAAGTACCGGAATTGCTGGCTCATGGGGTAGGTGCAAGTTTCACTTCATCATAATCTACCAAACAGTTTTCTAGAACAGACTATTAACCAGGAGTAACTTACTCCATATCTTGTCAGCACTCTGTGTTTCTGTCTCTTAAATGCTGCCTCTTCTGGTGGGTGTGTAATGATATCTTGTTGAGGTTGGGTTTTTTTCATTCTAGATGATTTTATTTTATTTTGTTTGTTGTTGAGAGCGTACATAGCAAAATAAACACCAACTCAAGAGTTCTACATGTATAATTCAGTGACACTGATTGTATTATTTGAGTTATGCAACCATTCTCACCATCCTTTTCTGAGTTGTTTCTCCCTCCATTAACGTAAACTCACTGCCCCCTAGGGTTCCTATCTGATCTTTTGAGTTGCTGGTTGTCAATTTCATCACATATAGATAATTCTTAAGCGAGCGTAATGCTCAACGTAAAGGCAGTAATACATACAATGGAATACTATGCAGCCATAAAGAATAACGATGAGTTCTCAAAATATCTTATAACATGGATGAAACTGGAGGACATTATGCTGAGTGAAATAAGTCAGTCACGAAAGGACAAATACTGTATGATCTCACTACAATAAAGAAACAAGAATAAGTATACATACTGAAACCAACGTTCACTCGTGGTTACCAAGGATATATGTGAGTTTCTAGGATGACATATATGGATGTATCTAAATGCAGGTGTATACGTATGTAAGTGTATGCATCTGTATATGTTCATATATACAATAAAGCACATAGGGGGCACAAACATGGGTATTCATTAAACACCTTGTGGAATTGGTTTATGGGGTCTGGAGGCTTAGGAGCATACTCTTGTGGGACAACTCCATTAATTGGTATAGGATAGCATGTTAAGTTTACGTTCTACATCCTAGTTTGGTGACTAACGTCTGGGGTCTTAAAAGCTTGCAAGTGGCCATCTAAGATGCAACTACTGGTCTCTATGCATTCGGAGTAAAAAGGGAGTGAAGTAAACCAAAGACTCAGAGACAAAAATAGTTCACAGGCCTGATAGTCTACATGACCTACGACCTCATCTACCCCGAGACCAGAAGAACTAGATGGTACCTGTCTACCACTACTGACCGTTCTGATCAGGAACATAATAGATGGATCCTGATAGAATGGGAACAAAATGTGAAACATAACTTAAAGTCTTGAAAATTCCAGACTTACTGGACTAGTTGAAACTGGAAGACTCCTCACTATTATCTCCCTGAGATACTCTTAAACCTTGAACCAAAGCTATTCCGTGAAGTCATCATCTAGCCAAATAATAGATTGGCTGATAAACTATATCACTCATGAGTACTGTCCTCCTTACAAAAATGAAAATCAGGGAGGGGAGGCCAAGATGGCAGAGTAGTCAGATGATTCCTGTGGTCCCTCTTACAACAAAGACCTGAAAAAGCAAGTGAATGGATTATATATGACAATCTAGTAGCCCTGAACATCAAAGGCAAAGCTGAGGAATCTGACTGAGCAACAGGGAGAGGGAGAGACGGTTCAAAAGCAGAGAGGAATTGTCAGATCTGACCCAGAGGGAACCAGCACCCTGCAGGCCGGATTGGCTGGCATGCACGGTGAGGCAAGCAGTGGCGCTTGGGGCACGTTTTCCACATTGGGAGAGACCGAGTGGCAGAGAATCTACTCAAGCCTCTAGCACCAGTGAAAAGCAGCGCTCAATCAGCAAAAGATAAAAGATAAGTACATGCATCTAACCTACAGTGCAGATCAAAATACACTCCCTTTGGGAAGAAATTATCACCCATTTACCTGCTCCCTCCCCACTCTGCACTGTGTCCCTGGCCTGCTCTAGCATTTGCCACTTCCACTGGGCCAGAAGTAGCACCCATCCTGCACCCTAAGCCATTCTCCCAGCTTTGTAGAGGGGACAAATTAACAAATAGGAAAAAATAATATACCAGCTCCCCTAAGACAGGAACCCAGGGCAGGCATAGCCTCTTTGCCTAGGCACAGGCATAAGAGGTCCACAGTCTTTGAATGCCTTTTACCTCATAGACTTGTGTGGACCCATTTCAGCAGTGTAGGCCCTAATTAGCACAGCACAACAGGGTATATACCTGAAGCCTATTTTCAACTGTATCAGCTATAAGGTTGAGTGGCAGATTCGTGACTTTTGACACCGATCTGCCCATAAAGCAAGGTCCTCACCTACCCACGTCAGGGGCCTGAGGACTGCTGGCTCCACCCACACAACCTAGCCACCATGACAGGGGTCCAAGAATAAGTGGTGCCTCCCAGTCCTTACAGATAACAACACTTGGTGTCCATAGTCTGGCTGTAAAACCCACCCAACTATGCCCTCTAGGGAACAGGGACATGCTTTCCTCCCAGACACTCAGGGTCAGCCATCAGCCCCCTGCATTGCTCAGTGCATATTTTCCTGCCTTGCTCAGCACATAGCCCCCTGCCTTGCTCAGTGCATGACCACCTACTGCAGCCAGATAACTGAGCCTAGTCCAATCACCCCTGCCCGTCTAGGACTGTAGGTGAGAGCCTGCACAACACAATTAGTGACCGACTACCTGGATACCTGAGCTGAATCCATATAAGAAAAGTAAATGGACTCCTGGGCTCACATACCCAGTAACTGATCTAACCAACTGGTGACTGGTCGTGAGAGCTTCGAAGGTGTCAATAATCAAACTAGCTCACACGACCAGCCTATTTGGGCATATTAAAACAAAACAGGAAGCTAGGACACAGTAAGCAAACATACAATAAATAAATATAATAATTTACTGATGGCTCAGAGACAATGGTCGATATCAAGTTGCATAAAGAGACAGACCATGATGGCTTCAGCAAGTGCCCAAAACAAAGAACCAAGATACCTTCCGGACGAAGAGAACTTCTTGGAATTACCAGAGATAGAATTCAAAAGATTGATATACAGAGCTCTTCAAGTGATCAGGCAGGAGATCAGGCAAAATGCAGAAAAAGCCAAGGAAAACACAGACAAAGCAATGGAGGAACTTAAGAAGGCTATACAAGAGCATAATGACAAACGTAACAGGCTGCAAGAATCCGTAGAGAGACAGCAAACTAAAATCCAAAAGATTAGCAATAAAATTTCAGAATTAGACAACTCAACAGAAAGTCACAGGAGCAGAATTGAGGCAATGGAAGTCAGAATTAGTGAGATGAAGAAAAAGCACTTGACACTAACTTATTTGAGGAAAAATCAGATGCAAGAATTTTAAAAAATGAAGAAAACTTAAGAATTATGTGGGACTCTATTAAGAGAAATAACCTATGAGTGATTGGAGTACCAGAATGGGAGGGGATAACAGAAAACACAGACAGAATTGTTGAAGATTTGTTGACAGAAAACTTCCCTGATACGAAGAAAGATGAGAAGATATCTATCCAAGATGCTCATCAAACCCCACATGAGGTAGATCCCAAAAGAAAGTCACCAAGACATACTATAATCAAACTTGCCAAAACCAAAGATAAAGAGAGAATCTTAAGAGCTGTTAGAGATAAATGAAGAGTCATCTACAAAGGAGAATCAATAAGACTCTCAGACTACTCAGCAGAAACCATGCGGCAAGAAGGCAATGGGATGACATATATAAAGCCTTGAAGGAAAAATATTGCCAGCCAAGAATTATATACCCAGCAAAACCATCTCTCAAATATGATGGTGAAATTAGGGCATTTCCAGATAAACAGAAGTTTAGGGAATTTGTAAAAAACCAAACCAAAATTACAAGAAATACTAAATGGAGTCCTCCAGTTAGAAAATCAATAACATCAGATAAGAACCCAAGAGTAGGACACAGGACAGGACAACCAGATCTCAATCCAGATATGGAAGTCACAAATAAATCAAAGCTAAAACACTGAAAATCGGGAAACAGAGATGTCAATATGTAAAAGATGACAACATTAAAACAAAAAAGGGGGACTAAATAATGTAGTCATAGATCTTTCATATGGAGAGGAAGTCAGGGCAATATAAAGAAATAAAAGACTGGCATAAACTTACAAAAATAGGGGTAAATATTAAGGTACCACAGAGGAAACTAACAATCCTACACATCAAAAGAAAAAACAAGAAAAACATAAAAGACTCAGCAAATACAAAATTAACAACAATAAAAAGGAAGAAAAGAAAATACATAAAGAAAAATGACTCAGCGCAGAAAATTAAGCGGAAAAAAGAAACAGTCAACAACACACAAAAAAAATACATCAAGGAGTTCCGGTAAAATGGCACTGTAGGCAGAAGCACCACGCCATCCCTCCACAGCAAAGATCTGAAAAACTAAGCCGAACAGAGAATACAACAATCCTGAAACCCTAAAACATCAAATGAAGGGATAAAGAACTCAGCCAAGCACCAAAGGGAGTGAGAAAACTGACAGAGAACGGAGAGCGAGGAGAAATTCATGCAGAGGTCCCCTACCAGCTAACGCAGCACGGATATGCCATCTCGGACTCCTATCAGAGACCAGCAAACAGGGGGTACGAGAAAGCAGCCTCACGGAGCGTCCAGCGGGAGACAAAACAACCGGTAATTTGCGATATACGTTTTCCCACCTCCCAGCCCCCACCCCTCCTCACCCCGACTCAGCCTCCTCTGCTTCCCGCGGCCACAATCTCTTGACCAGGAAACACCGGCTGCTGGGATTCCACACACCCGAACGGGCAGCTCTCTGAGTGCCATTTGTTGGCTTCTGGTGTTGCTTTTTTCCGCTTCTTTTGATTTCTTCCTTGCTTCTCGCCACCTCCCCCTCCTTTCACTCGAGTGCCTCGATCCAGGCGCCATCTTTTCTTCTTCCTGAGGGGCTGCAGAGCGCCGGTAATTTGTGATATACGCTTTCCCACTCTCTACCCTTCTTCACCCACACTCGGCCCCCTCTGCTTCCCGTGGACACAGTCTCTCGTCCAGAAACACCAGCCCGCACTAGCTGGCTCTCTGAGTGCCATTTCTTGGCTGCTAGCGTTGTGGTTTTTTTTCCCCCGCTTCTTTTGATTTCTTACTTGCCTCTCGCCACCTCCCCCTCATTTCGCCCAAGTACCTGGCTCCGTGTGCCATCTTTGCTTCTTCCTGAGGGGCTGCGGAGCTCCATTCGAGTGTGGAACTGCTTCCCGGTCTGGGCTACCGCGCTGGTGGGATCCCGGGGCTTTTGTTTGTTTTGAGTAGTTTGTTTGTTCTCTTTTCCTTTTCTTCAGTTGGGAGCCCTTTCTGGCCAGGCGGAGCTGCGTGGCAAGGAGACTCCCCTTCCACAGATGTGCAGAGGGATCTCTGAGGGCATTTCTTTTTTCGTTGGTTTTTTTTTTCTTTCCGTTTTTTAGGGGGACTTGCCTGTTCTTCTTTTTTTCAACTTGTTTTGTTTTCTTTTCCCTCTTTTTCCCTTTTTGTCTTTCTTCATTGCTCAGTTTCTCGTCTCTCTATATCTTCCTTCTCTTTCTGTTCCCTGAATATCTGGCATTGTATACCTCTACGCCTTCTAGCCAGGCTGTACTGCAACACCTGAGAGCGACTTCCCCAGACCTCATAGCTGCACCGGTGGGATCCCTGGGAACTTTGCAGTTCTTTAACCTTTCTGATTCTTATTTATTCATTCTTTTCTTTTCTTCCTCCTCCTTTTTCTGTTTTTCTCCATTTCATAGTCTCTCATCTCTCCACTCCAACGGCAAGCTCCCCTAGCATTCTTTTTTGTTTGTTTGTATGTTTTTGGCTCCTGTTCTGCTCTCCTCTCACCCATATCCATCTTGGCTCCACACATAACAATCTCCCCGCTGCATCCTGCCTACCTGTACTGTGTGCTTGACATCACACCACAAAGCAGCACATGCACGGCCTACTGGAACCTGCCCTGCACTGATTACCGACCCCCTCTGGTGGCTGTAGTAAGTGCCAAAAACAACCCGTCCCAGTAACTCCTCTTCAGCTAGACCTGCCCTGCCGTACCATATCTGAGTGACTGACCCTTCCAGTTGAAGAAGGAGGCGAAAAGTATTGTGCCCAGAGGCAAGCAAACAACAAAGAACACACAGACATAGTCAAATTTTTTTTTAAAAAAGGGACGAAACAAACAAATCTACAATCAATAAATCAGAAAAATAACAGCTGAATGCCCCGAAGACAGCAGACAATAACAAAACATTTACAAAAACAGGACTTACAAAAACAGGACAGGATGGTTCCAGTAGGCGTCCAAAATAAAACACCAGATGAATCTCCTCTGGAAGAAAATGCACTAGAACTACCTGATAGGGAATTCAAATCTCTAATACTCAGAATTCTCCAAGAACTGAGGCAAAAAGCTGGCAAACATGAGGAAAAAATAGACAAATTCATGGCAAATACAGACAAAAAATTGGAAGAATTCAGGAAAATAATGCAGGAACAAAATGCCAAAATAAATTCGCAACTAGAAATTATACAAAAACAACACTTAGAAATCCAAAAGATAAAAAACAAGATTCCAGAAATAGACAGTGTCATAGAAGGCAGGAGGAGCAGGTTTGAAACAATGGGAGACAGGATCAGCAAAATTGAAGACAAACACTTGAATACAACTCTGTTCAAGGAAAACTCGGAAAAAGAAAGAAGAAAAATGAAGAGACCCTGAGAATTGTGTGGGATACAATCAAAAGTAAAAATTTTCGAGTGATCAGAGTTCCAGAACAGGAGGAGAAAACAGAAAACACAGAGAGGATCATTGAAGAACTGCTGACAGAAAACTTCCCCCAATATCATGAATGGTGAAAGGCTGGCGATCCAAGGAGCTCAACGAACCCCATATAGGATAGATCCCAAAAGAAAATCACCAAGGCATATCATAATCACACTCGCCAAAACCAAAGACAAACAAAGAATCCTGAGAGCAGCTCGTGAAAACAGGAAGTCACATACAGAGGAGAAACAATAAGACTAAGCTCAGATTATTCGGCAGAAACCATGCAGGGAAGAAGGCAATGGGATGACATATATAAAACCTTGAAAGAAAAAAATTGGCAGCCAAGAATAATATATCGTGCAAAACTCTCATTCAGATATGATGGTGAAATTAGGACATTTCCAGATAAACAGAAATCAAGGGAATATGTAAAAACCAAACCAAACTTACAAGAATTATTAAAGGAAGTCCTTCAATCTGAGAACCAATAAATTCAGCTCACAGGCTGAATCTAGGATGCCGGATCGTACCACCCAGATACCAATCTAGAAAATGAACTCTCAAGGACTATTCAAAACCAAAAGAAATACAACAGGGAATCAGAGCTGTTAATCTGTAAATGACAACAACATCAGAACAATAAAAGAGGGGAAAAACGGTGTATGTATAGAACCTTCTAATGGAGAGGAAGGCAAGGCGATACCAAGTAATAATAGACTGCTTCAAACTTAGAAAGATGAGGGTAAATTTCACGGTATAAACAAAGAAAGTTAACAAACATAAAAATAAAGAGGAAAAACATAAAGTCTCAGTAAAAACAAAACCCACAAAAACAAAAGAAATGAAAAAAATCAACAAACAAAGGAATTCAGCAAAGGAGAGTGAGAGGAACAAAGAAAACGTCAGCACCACAAAAAAAAAAAAAAACCACTACAAAATGACAGCAATAAACTCATATCTATCAATATTTACACTGAATGTAAATGGCCTCAATGCACGCATAAAGAGACAGAGAGTGACAGAATGGATAAGAGAAAAAGGATTCATCAATATGCTGAAACAAAGGTTGGAAAAAAATATATCAAGCTAATAACTACCAAAAAAGAGCAGAAGTGGCAATACTAATCTCAGATAAAATAGACTTTAAAACAAAATTCACTGTAAAAGACAAAGAAGGACACTATATAATGATTAAGGGTATGACACATCATGAAGACATAACCTTAATAAACATCTACACACTCAATGACAGGGCTCCAAAATACATAAAACAAACTCTAAGTGTACTGAAAAGAGAAACTGACAGTTCCACAGTAATAGTAGGAAACTTTAACACACCACTCTCAGTAAAGGACAGAACATCTATAAAGAAACTCAACAAAGATACAGAAGACCTAATGGCACAATCAGCCAACTTGACCTCATAGACATATATAGAACTCTCCATCCAAAATCTGTAAAGTAAACATTCTTTTCCAATGCACATGGAATGTTCTCCAGAATAGATCACATCTTAGGCCACAGAGCAATCCTCAACAAGTTCCAAAACGTTGAGATAATACGAAATGTCTTCCCTGACCACAATGCCATCTAGGTAGAAATCAACAACAGAAAGAGCAAGGAACAAAAATCAATTACACGGAAACTGAATAACACCCTGCTTACAAACCACTGGGTAATAGAATAAATCAGAAATGGAATCAACAAATTCCTAGAATCAAAAGAGAATGGAAACACATCATACCAAAACCTTGGGGACACAGCAAAGAAAGTCCTTAGACAACAATTTATAGCAGTAGATGCACACATCAAAAAAGAAGAAAGGGACAAAATCAAAACATTAACTACACAACTCAAACAAATAGAAAGAGAACAGCAAAAAAAAAAAAAAAAAAAAAAAGGCCCCAGCCACCAGAAGAAAGGAAATAATAAAGATCAGAGCAGAAATTAATGAAATAGAGAAGAGAAAAAACAATAGAAAGAATCAACAAAACCAAAGTTGGCTCTTTGAAAGAGTCAACAAAATCGACAAGCCAATGGCCAGACTGACAAAAGAAAAACAAGAGAGGACGCAAATAACCCAAATAAGAAATGAAATGGGGGACATTACAACAGACCCAACTGAAATAAAAAGGATCATAACAGAATATTATGAAAAACTATACTCCAAAAAATTTGAAAACCTAGAGGAAATGGGTAAATTTCTAGAAACACACTACCTATCCAAACTACAACAAAGTGATGCTGAAAATCTGAACAGACTCATAACAAGAGAAGAGATTGAAAAGGTAATTAAAAAAAAAAAAAACTCCCAACAAAAAAAAGCCCTGGCCCAGATGGCTTCACTGAAGAAACATTCAGAAAAGAGCTTGTACCAGTACTACTCAAACTATTTCAGAACATAGAAAAGGAAGCAATACTTCCAAATTCATTCTATGAAGCCAGCATAACCCTGATACCAAAACCAGGCAAAGACGCCACAAAAAAAGAAAATTACAGACCAATATCTCTCATGAATGTAGATGCAAAAATTCTCAACAAGATTCTAGACAATAGACTTCATCATCATATCAAAAAAATAATATACCACAATCAAGTACGATTCATAGCAGGTATGCAAGGATGGTTCGACATTAGAAAAATCAATCAACGTAATCCACCACATAAATAAAGGAAAGAAAAGAATCACATGATCATCTCAACTGACGCAGAAAAGGCATTTGACAAAGTCCAACACCCATTCCTGATAAAAACTGTCAATAAAATAGGTATAGAAGGGAAATTTCTCAACATAATAAAGGGCATCTATGCAAAACCAACAGCCAACATCATTCTTAGTGGAGAGAGGTTGAAAACATTCCCCTTGAGAACAGGAACAAGACAAGAATGCCCTTTATCACCACTCTTACTTAACATTGTCCTGGAAGTCTTAGCTAGAGCAATAAGGCAAGAAAAAGAAACAGAGGGCATCCAAATTGGTAATGAAGAAGTTACACTATCCCTGATTGTGGACGATATGATACTATACATAGAAAACCCTACAGACTCTATGAGAAATCTACTGGAACTAATAGAAAGATTCAGCAGAGTAGCAGGATACAAGATAAACATTCAAAAATCAGTTGGATTCCTATACACCGATAAGGAGAACAATGAAAAGGAATTCAGGAAATACCATTTTCAATAGCCCCTAAAAAGATAAAATACTTGGGAATAAATCTGACCTGGGATGTAAAAGACCTATACAAAGAAAACTACAAAACACTTCTGTAAGAAACCCAAAGGGATCTCCATAAATGGAAAAACATACCATCTCATGGATAGGCAGACTCAACATTGTGAAAACGACAATTCTACCCAAAGCAATTTACAAATACAATGCAATCCCTATCCAAATACCAACAACACTCTTCAAAGAGTTGGAAAAACTAATCATTAACTTTATATGGAAAGGCACGAAGCCCACAATAAGTAAAGCACTGCCGAAGAAGAACAATAAAGTAGGAGGACTCACACTACCTGACCTCAGAACCTACTATACAGCTACGGTAGTCAAAACAGCCTGGCTCTGGTACAACCACAGATACATTGACCAATGGAATAGAATTGAGAGCACAGATGTAAATCCATCCACCTATGGTCACCTGATCTTCGACAAGGGCCCAAAGTCCATCAAAGAGGGAAAAAGACAGTCTTTTTACAAATGGTGCTTGCAAAATGATATCCATCTGCAAAAAAACGGAACCGGGCCCATACCTCACACCATATGCAAAAACTACTTCAAAATGGATCAAAGACCTAAATATAAAGCCAAAAACTATGAAGTTCATTGAAGAAAAAATAGGACCAATGCTACAGGTCCTCATACACCGCATTAACAGGATACAAACCATAACCATCAACACACAAACCCCAATAGATAAGCTAGATAACTGGGATCTTCTAAAAATCAAACACCTATGCTCTTCAAAAGACTTCACCAAAAGAGTAAAAAGCGAATCTACAGACTGGGAAAACATTTTTGGACAGTACATGTCAGACAAAGGTCTAATCTCCATAATCTACAAGAAAATCCAACACCTCTACAACAAAAAGACACATAATCCTATTAAAAAACGGGTAAAGGAAATGAACAGACACTTCACCAAAGAAGACATTCTAGCGGACAACAGACATATGAGGAAATGCTCGTGTTCACTAGCCATTAGAGAAATTCAAATTAAAATCACAATGAGATACGCTCTCACCCCAGCATTAGTGGCACGAATCAAAAACACTGGAAATAAATGTTGGAGAGGCTACGGGGAGATCGGAACTCTAATGCACTGCTGGTGGGAATGCAAAATGACACAACCATTTTGGAAAATGATATGGCACTTCCATACAATCAAGCAATCCCACTCCTAGGAATATCTCCTAGAGAAATAAGAGCCGTCACACAAGTAGACATATGCACTCCCATGTTCACGGAAGCATTACTCGCAATAGCAAAAAGATGGAAACAACCTAGATGCCCATCAACAGATGAATGGATAAACAAACTATGGTACATACACACAATGGAGTACTACGCAACGATAAAGAACAAGGATGAATCTGTGAAGCATCTCATAACATGGATGAAACTGGAGGACATTATGCTGAGTGAAATAAGTCAATCACAAAAGGACAAATATTGTATGAGACCTCTATTGTAAAAACTCATGAAAAAGTTTACACACAAAAAATAACAATCTTTGTTGGTTATGAGTGATGGGAGATGTGGGGAGGGAAATACTAAACAGACAATAGATAAGTGGTATCTTCAGTGAAGGGTGTGACAGTACACAATACTGGGGAAGCCAGCACAACTTGTACAAGGAAAGGTCATGGAAGCTCCATAGACACATCCAAACTCCCTGAGGGACTGAATTGCTGGATGGAGGGCTGTGGGGACCATGGTCTCGGGGAACATCTAGCTCAATTGGCATAACACAGTTTATAAAGACAATGTCCTACATTCAACCTTGGTGAGTAGCGTCTGGGGTTTTAAAAGCCTGTGAGCCGCCATCTAAGATACTCCACTGGTCTCACCCTTTGGGGAGCAAGGGAGAATGAAGACAACAGGACACAAGGAAAAGATTAGTCTGAAGGACTAATGGACCACAGCTACCAAGGCCTCCACCAGACTGAGTCCAGTACAGCTAGATGGTGCCCAGCTACCACCACTGACTGCTCTGACCAGGATCACAACAGAGGTTTCTGGACAGAGCTGGAGAAGGATGTAGAACAAAATTCTAACTCACAAAAAAAAAGACCAGATTTACTGGCCTAAAGAAGACTGGAGAAACCCCGAGAGTATGGCCCCCAGACATCCTTTTAGCCCCGTGGTGAAGTCACTTCCATGGTTCACCATTAAGCTGGGGTTTGGACAGCCCCATAAAACAAAAAAGGACTAATGAGGCACAGCAGTGCAGGGACAAGGACTAGAAGCTAGAAGGGGACAGGAAAGCTGGTGATAGGGAACCCAAGGTTGAATAAGGACAGTGTTGACATGTAGTGGGGTTGTTAACCATTGTCATAGGGTGACATGTGTACTAACTGTTTAATGAGAAACTATTTTGTTCTGTAAACATTCATTTAAAGTGAGAATAGCAGCACAACTGGAAGAACGTAATTAAGGTCACTCAATTGTGCATGTAGAAATTTTTGAAATGGTGTATCTTTGGCTATATATATTTCCACCAAAAATAAAAAAAAAAAAATGTCAAGAAGGGAGAGTGTTGGCATGTCGTGAGGTTGTTAACCAATGTCATAAAACCATATGTGTACTGACTGTTTAATGAGAAACTGGTTGTTCTGTAAACCTTCACCTAAAGTACAATAAAAAAAAGAAAAGAAAAACAGAGGAAGAAAGGGCCAAAATCAAAGCATTAATCCTACAACTCGAACAAATAGAAAGAGAGAAACAAAAGAAGCCCTCAGGCATCAGAAGAAAGCAAATCATAAAAATTAGAGCACAATTTAATGAAACAGAGAATAGAAAAACAATTGAAAGAGTTAACAGGACCAAAAGCTAGTTCTTTGAAAAAATCAACAAAATTGATAAACCGTTTGCCAAACTGATAAAAGAAAAGCAGGACAGGAAGCAAATTACCAGAGTAAGAAATGAGATGGGTGATATCACAACAGACCCAACTGAAATTAAAAGAATAATAATGGAATGCTATGAAAAATTGTACTCTAACAAATTGAAAACTTAGAGGAGATAGACAAATTTCTAGTAACACACTACCTACCTAAAATAACACAAGCAGAGGTGGAACAACTAAATAAACCTATAATAAAAGAAGAGATTGAAAAGGTGATTTAAAAACTCGTAACCAAAAAAAGGCCTGGCCCTGACGGTTTCACTGAAGATTTCTACCAAACTTACAGAGAAGAGTTAACACCACTACTACTAAAGGTATTTCAGAGCATAGAAAAAGATGGAATACCCCCAAACTCATTCTATGCAGCCAGCATAACCCTGATACCAAAACCAGGTAAAGACACCACACATACACAAAAAAATTACAGACCAATATCCCTCATGAACATTGACACAAGAATCCTCAACAAAGTTCTAGCCAATAGAATTCAACAACATATCAAAAAACTAATTCACCATGATCAAGTGAGATTAATACCAGGTATGGAGGGATGGTTCAACATTAGAAAAACAATCAATGTAATCCATCACATAAATAAAACAAAAGACAAAAACCACATGATCAATTGATGCAGAAAAGGCATTTGACAAAGTCCAAGACCCATTCATAATAAGAAATCCCAGCAGAATAGGAATAGAAGGGAAATTCCTCAATATAATTAAGGGCATTTATAGAAAGCCAACAACCAACATCATCCTAAATGGAGAGAGTCTGAAAGCATTCTCCTTGAGTCCAAGAACCAGACAAGGATGCCTTTTATCACCACTCTTATTCAACATTTTGCTGGAGGTCCTAGCCAGAGCCATTAGGCTAGAAAAAGAAATAAAGGGCATCCAAATTGGTAAGGAACAAGTAAAAGTATCTTTGTGCGCAGATGATATGATCTTATACACAAAAAACATCAAAGAATACACAAAAATGCTACTGGAACTAACAGAAGATTTCAGCAAAGTTTCAGGATACAAGATAAACATACAAAAATCAGTTGGACTCCTCTACACCAACAAAGAGAACTTCCAAGTGGAAATCACCAAATCAATACCATTTACAATAGCCCCCAAGAAGATAAAATAATTAGGAATAAATCTAACCAGAGAAGTAAAAGACCTATACAAAGAAAACTACAAGGAACTACTGCAAGAAACCAAAAGAGACCCACGAGAGTGGAAACACATACTTTGCTCATGGATAGGAAGATTCAAACATTGTGAAAATGTCAATTCTACCCAAAGCGATCTACAGAAACAATGCAATCCCGATCCAAATTCCAGTGCCATTTTTTAATGAGATGGAGAAACAAATCATCAACTTCATACGGAAAGGGAAAAGTTCCCAGACAAGTAAAGCGTTACTGAAGAAGGAGAACAAAGTCGGAGGCCTCACACTACCTGATTTTAGAACCTATTATACTGCCATGGTAGTCAAAACATCCTGGTACTGGTACAACAACAGATACATAGACTGATGGAACACATCTGAGAATCCAGACATAAATTCATCCACCTATGTGCAGCCGATATATGACAAAGGCCCAAAGTCTGTTAAGTGAAGAAAAGACAGTCTTTTAAACAAATGGTGCTGGCATAACTGGATATCCATCTGCAAAAAACTGAAACAAGACCCATACCTCACACCATGCACAAAAACTGACTCAAAATGGATCAAAGACTTAAATATAAAATTGAAAACGATAAAGATCATGCAAGAAAAAATAGGGACAACGTTAGGAGCCCTAATATATGGCATAAACACAATATGAACCATAAGTACCAATGCACAAGCACCAGAAGAGAGACTAGATAACTGGGAGCTCCTAAAAATCAAACACTTATGCTCATCAGAAGACTTCACCAAAAGAATCAAAAGACAACCTACAGACTGGGAAAAAAATTTTGGCTACGACATATCCGATCAGCGTCTAATCTCTAAAATCTACAAGATACTGCAAAACCTCCACAACAAAAAGACAAACAACCCAATTAAAAAATGGGCAAAGGATATGAACAGGCACTTTGCCAAAGAAGACATTCAGGCAGCTAACAGGTATATGAGGAAAAGCTCACGATCATTAGCCATTAGAGAAATGCAGATCAAAACTACAATGAGATATCATCTCACCCCAACAAGGCTAGCATTAATCCAAAAAACACAAAATAATAAATGCTGGAGAGGTTGTGGAGAGACTGGAACACTTATACACTGTTGGTGGGAATGTAAAGCGGTACAACCACTATGGAAATTGATTGGGCACTTCCTTAAAAAGCTAGAAATAAAAGTACCATACGATCCAGCTATCCCACTCCTTGGAATATATCCTAGACAAATAACAGCCATCACACGAATAGATACATGCACACCCATGTTCATTGCAGCACTGTTTAGGATAGCAAAAAGATGGAAGCAACCTAGGTGCCCATCAAAAGAGGAATGGATAAACAAATTATGGTATATTCACACAAGGGAATACTATGCAACGATAAAGAACAATGATGAATCCTCGAAACATCTCATAATATGGATGAATCTGGGAGGCATTATGCTGAGTGAAATTAGTCAGTTGCAAAAGGACAAATATTCTACGAGACCACTATTATAAGAACTCAAGAAAAGGTTTAAACACAGAAGTAAACATTCTTTGATGGTTACGAGGGTGAGGAGGGAAGGAGAGGGGTATTCACTAAATAGATAGTAGTGAGATGGAAACAACCTAGGTGTCCGTCAACGGAGAAATGGATAAACAAATTACGGTATATCCACACAATGGAATGCTACATAACGATAAAGAACAACGATGAAGCTGTGAAACATCTTATAACATGGAGGAAGCTGGAGGTCATTATGCTGAGTGAATTTACTCGGTCATAGAGGGATAAATATTGTATAAGACCCCTATTATAAGAACCCAAGAAAAGATTTAAACACAGAAGAAAATATTCTTTGATGGTGACAGGGGTGGAGAGGGAGGGTGAGGGTTATTTACTAACTACATAGTAGATAAGAATTAGGTGAAGGGAAGGATAGCACACACTACAGGGGAAGTCAGAGCAGCAGGACTGAGCCAAAGCTAAGAAGTTTCCTGAATACTATCAAACACTTTGAGGGACAGAGTAGCAGGGGTAGGGGTCTCAGGACCATGCTTTCAGGGGACATGGAGGTCAATTGGCATAACAAAGTTTCTTAAGAAAATGTTCTGCACCCCACTTTGGTGAGTGGCATTTGGGATCTTAAAAGCTTGCAAGCAGCCATCTAAGATGCATCAATTGGAGTAAAGGAGAACAAAGAACACCAAAGACACAAGGAAAGTATTAGCCCAAGAGACAGAATGGGCCACATAAGCCAGAGACTTCATCAGCCTGAGACTAGAAGAACTAGATGGTGCCCAGCTACCACCAATGACCACCCTGACAGGGGACAAAACCGAGAGTCCTGGATATAGCAGGAGAAAGGTGGGATGCAGAACTCAAATTCTAATAAGAAGACCAGACTTAATGGTATGACTGATACTGGAGGAACCCCGGAAAACATGGCCCCTGGATTCTCTGTCAGCCCAGAACTAAAACAATTTCCGAGACCAACTCTTCAGACAGGGATTGGACTGGACTGTGGGACATAAAGTGATATTTGTGAAGAGTGTGCCTCTTAGCTCAAGTAGATACAAGAGACTAAATGGGCAGCTTCTGTCCGGAGGTAAGATGGGAAGGCAGAGAAGGTTGGGAGGTGGTCGAATGGACTTGGGGAATCAGGGGTGTAAAGGAGGAGTGTGCTGTCACAGTATGGGGAGAGCAATTTGAGTCACATAACAATGTATGTATAAATTTTTGTACGGGAAAAAATTTAAAAAAGAATTAAATGAGAAAAGCTTCTTAACTGAAAAATGAATCATATCTTGAATATACAGAGAATTTTAGAAATCAGTAATAAAAACCAAGTCAATTAAAAGTGAGTAAAGTAGTTGAGTAGGCTTTCTTAATGAAAGACAATTTCTTAATGGCCAAAAGACATAAGAAATTATGTTCAACATCATTATTCATTAGATCAGACACAAATTACAAGCTCTATGATAAACAGCTGCAACCTTTGCCATGAAACCAGAAGAACTGGATGGTGCCAAGCTACCATTACTGAACATTTTGCTGCAAGATTCTATAGAGGAATCCTGATTAAAAGAGGGGAAATGCAGAACAGAATTTCAGATTCTCATGGCCTCCAGACTTTCTAAAGCCATGGAAGGTGGATGAACCCCTGAAAATAGTGCCCTGAGATAATCTTCAAACCTTCAACCAAAAAATCCTCTGAAGTCCTCTCAAAACGAAAAAATAATTTAGCTTAACTAGTAAAAAATGTCTGCCTTGAGCATTATGTTCTTTTAAAAATATATTTTATTGTGTTTTCAGTGAAAGTTTATACAGCAAATTAGGTTCCCGTTTCACAATTTCTACACAATTTGTTCAATGACAATGGTTAAATTTTAAACAGTGTGTCCACTTTCTCATTATTTCCTCCTAATTTTCCATTTCCAGTAATCTAGTTTCCCTGCCGTCTTGCCTTCTCCTCTTTGCTTTAGAGTATGTGTTGACCTTCAGGTCTCTAGCTTTTTTTACTTTTTACTGTGCTTTCAGTGAAAGTTTACAGCTCAAATTAGTTTCTCATACAAAAATGTATACTTACATTGTTTGTGACCCTAGTTGCACTGTCTATAATGTAACAGCACTCTCTTCCTTTCCACTCTGGATTTCCTGTGTCCATTCAACCAGCTCCTCTCCCTTTCTGTCTTCTCATCTCGCCTCCGGACAGGAGCTGCCCATTTAGTCTCCTGTATCTACTTGAACTAAGAAGCAAACTCTTCACGAGTATTATTTTATGTCTTATAGTCCAGTCTAATCTTTGTCTGGAGTTGGCTTCTGGAATGGTTTTACTTTAGGGTTAACAGAGAGTCTGGGGCCATGTCTTCTGGGGTTCCTCCAGTCTTAGACCATTAAATCGGGTCTTCTTACTAGAATTTGAGTTCTGCACCCCACTTTTCTCCTACTCCATCAGGGACTCTCTGTTGTGTTCCCTGTGAGGGCAGTCATTGGTGGTAGCCGGGCACCATCTAGTTCTTCTGGTCTCAGACTGATGGAGTTTCTGGTTTACGTGGTCCTTTATGTCTTTGTGTCTTTGGTGTTCTTCATTTTCCTTTGCTCCAGGTGGGTTGGGTCCAATTGATACATCTTAGATGGCCACTCGCTAGCTTTTAAGACCCCAGACGCCACTCACCAAAGTGGGATGCAGAACATTTTCTTAAGAAACTTTGTTATGCCAATTGACCTCCATGTCCCCTGAAACCATGGTCCCCAGAAACCCCACCCACCCACCCACCCCCCGCTACTCTGTGCCTCCAAGTGTTTAGTTGCATTCAGGAAACTTCTTAGCTTTTGCTTTAGTCCAGTTTTCCTGACTTCCCCTGTAATGTGTGTTGTCCTTCCCTTCACTTAAGATAATTCTTGTCTACTATCTATTTAGTGAATACCCCTCTCCTTCCCTCCTCACCCTCGTAACCATCAAAGAATGTTTACTTCTGTGTTTAAACCTTTTCTTGAGTTCTTATAATAGTGGTCTCGTAGAATATTTGTCCTTTTGCAACTGACTAATTTCACTCAGCATAATGCCTCCCAGATTCATCCATATTATGAGATGTTTCGAGGATTCATCATTGTTCTTTATCGTTGCATAGTATTCCCTTGTGTGAATATACCATAATTTGTTTATCCATTCCTCTTTTGATGGGCACCTAGGTTGCTTCCATCTTTTTGCTATCCTAAACAGTGCTGCAATGAACATGGGTGTGCATGTATCTATTCGTGTGATGGCTGTTATTTGTCTAGGATATATTCCAAGGAGTGGGATAGCTGGATCGTATGGTACTTTTATTTCTAGCTTTTTAAGGAAGTGCCCAATCAATTTCCATAGTGGTTGTACCGCTTTACATTCCCACCAACAGTGTATAAGTGTTCCAGTCTCTCCACAACCTCTCCAGCATTTATTATTTTGTGTTTTTTGGATTAATGCTAGCCTTGTTGGGGTGAGATGATATCTCATTGTAGTTTTGATCTGCATTTCTCTAATGGCTAATGATCGTGAGCTTTTCCTCATATACCTGTTAGCTGCCTGAATGTCTTCTTTGGCAAAGTGCCTGTTCATATCCTTTGCCCATTTTTTAATTGGGTTGTTTGTCTTTTTGTTGTGGAGGTTTTGCAGTATCTTGTAGATTTTAGAGATTAGACGCTGATCGGATATGTCGTAGCCAAAATTTTTTTCCCAGTCTGTAGGTTGTCTTTTGATTCTTTTGGTGAAGTCTTCTGATGAGCATAAGTGTTTGATTTTTAGGAGCTCCCAGTTATCTAGTCTCTCTTCTGGTGCTTGTGCATTGGTACTTATGGTTCATATTGTGTTTATGCCATATATTAGGGCTCCTAACGTTGTCCCTATTTTTTCTTGCATGATCTTTATCGTTTTCAATTTTATATTTAAGTCTTTGATCCATTTTGAGTCAGTTTTTGTGCATGGTGTGAGGTATGGGTCTTGTTTCAGTTTTTTGCAGATGGATATCCAGTTATGCCAGCACCATTTGTTTAAAAGACTGTCTTTTCTTCACTTAACAGACTTTGGGCCTTTGTCATATATCGGCTGCACATAGGTGGATGAATTTATGTCTGGATTCTCAGATGTGTTCCATCAGTCTATGTATCTGTTGTTGTACCAGTACCAGGATGTTTTGACTACCATGGCAGTATAATAGGTTCTAAAATCAGGTAGTGTGAGGCCTCCGACTTTGTTCTCCTTCTTCAGTAACGCTTTACTTGTCTGGGAACTTTTCCCTTTCCGTATGAAGTTGATGATTTGTTTCTCCATCTCATTAAAAAATGGCACTGGAATTTGGATCGGGATTGCATTGTTTCTGTAGATCGCTTTGGGTAGAATTGACATTTTCACAATGTTTGAATCTTCCTATCCATGAGCAAAGTATGTGTTTCCACTCTCGTGGGTCTCTTTTGGTTTCTTGCAGTAGTTCCTTGTAGTTTTCTTTGTATAGGTCTTTTACTTCTCTGGTTAGATTTATTCCTAATTATTTTATCTTCTTGGGGGCTATTGTAAATGGTATTGATTTGGTGATTTCCACTTGGAAGTTCTCTTTGTTGGTGTAGAGGAGTCCAACTGATTTTTGTATGTTTATCTTGTATCCTGAAACTTTGCTGAAATCTTCTGTTAGTTCCAGTAGCATTTTTGTGTATTCTTTGATGTTTTTTGTGTATAAGATCATATCATCTGCGCACAAAGATACTTTTACTTGTTCCTTACCAATTTGGATGCCCTTTATTTCTTTTTCTAGCCTAATGGCTCTGGCTAGGACCTCCAGCAAAATGTTGAATAAGAGTGGTGATAAAAGGCATCCTTGTCTGGTTCTTGGACTCAAGGAGAATGCTTTCAGACTCTCTCCATTTAGGATGATGTTGGTTGTTGGCTTTCTATAAATGCCCTTAATTATATTGAGGAATTTCCCTTCTATTCCTATTCTGCTGGGATTTCTTATTATGAATGGGTCTTGGACTTTGTCAAATGCCTTTTCTGCATCAATTGATCATGTGGTTTTTGTCTTTTGTTTTATTTATGTGATGGATTACATTGATTGTTTTTCTAATGTTGAACCATCCCTCCATACCTGGTATTAATCTCACTTGATCATGGTGAATTAGTTTTTTGATATGTTGTTGAATTCTATTGGCTAGAACTTTGTTGAGGATTCTTGTGTCAATGTTCATGAGGGATATTGGTCTGTAATTTTTTTGTGTATGTGTGGTGTCTTTACCTGGTTTTGGTATCAGGGTTATGCTGGCTGCATAGAATGAGTTTGGGGGTATTCCATCTTTTTCTATGCTCTGAAATACCTTTAGTAGTAGTGGTGTTAACTCTTCTCTGTAAGTTTGGTAGAAATCTTCAGTGAAACCGTCAGGGCCAGGCCTTTTTTTGGTTACGAGTTTTTAAATCACCTTTTCAATCTCTTCTTTTATTATAGGTTTATTTAGTTGTTCCACCTCTGCTTGTGTTATTTTAGGTAGGTAGTGTGTTACTAGAAATTTGTCTATCTCCTCTAAGTTTTCAATTTGTTAGAGTACAATTTTTCATAGCATTCCATTATTATTCTTTTAATTTCAGTTGGGTCTGTTGTGATATCACCCATCTCATTTCTTACTCTGGTAATTTGCTTCCTGTCCTGCTTTTCTTTTATCAGTTTGGCAAACGGTTTATCAATTTTGTTGATTTTTTCAAAGAACTAGCTTTTGGTCCTGTTAACTCTTTCAATTGTTTTTCTATTCTCTGTTTCATTAAATTGTGCTCTAATTTTTATGATTTGCTTTCTTCTGATGCCTGAGGGCTTCTTTTGTTTCTCTCTTTCTATTTGTTCGAGTTGTAGGATTAATGCTTTGATTTTGGCCCTTTCTTCCTCTGTTTTTCTTTTCTTTTTTTTATTGTACTTTAGGTGAAGGTTTACAGAACAACCAGTTTCTCATTAAACAGTCAGTACACATATGGTTTTATGACATTGGTTAACAACCTCACGACATGCCAACACTCTCCCTTCTTGACATTTTTTTTTTTTTTATTTTTGGTGGAAATATATATAGCCAAAGATACACCATTTCAAAAATTTCTACATGCACAATTGAGTGACCTTAATTACGTTCTTCCAGTTGTGCTGCTATTCTCACTTTAAATGAATGTTTACAGAACAAAATAGTTTCTCATTAAACAGTTAGTACACATGTCACCCTATGACAATGGTTAACAACCCCACTACATGTCAACACTGTCCTTATTCAACCTTGGGTTCCCTATCACCAGCTTTCCTGTCCCCTTCTAGCTTCTAGTCCTTGTCCCTGCACTGCTGTGCCTCATTAGTCCTTTTTTGTTTTATGGGGCTGTCCAAACCCCAGCTTAATGGTGAACCATGGAAGTGACTTCACCACGGGGCTAAAAGGATGTCTGGGGGCCATACTCTCGGGGTTTCTCCAGTCTTCTTTAGGCCAGTAAATCTGGTCTTTTTTTTTGTGAGTTAGAATTTTGTTCTACATCCTTCTCCAGCTCTGTCCAGAAACCTCTGTTGTGATCCTGGTCAGAGCAGTCAGTGGTGGTAGCTGGGCACCATCTAGCTGTACTGGACTCAGTCTGGTGGAGGCCTTGGTAGCTGTGGTCCATTAGTCCTTCAGACTAATCTTTTCCTTGTGTCCTGTTGTCTTCATTCTCCCTTGCTCCCCAAAGGGTGAGACCAGTGGAGTATCTTAGATGGCGGCTCACAGGCTTTTAAAACCCCAGACGCTACTCACCAAGGTTGAATGTAGGACATTGTCTTTATAAACTGTGTTATGCCAATTGAGCTAGATGTTCCCCGAGACCATGGTCCCCACAGCCCTCCATCCAGCAATTCAGTCCCTCAGGGAGTTTGGATGTGTCTATGGAGCTTCCATGACCTTTCCTTGTACAAGTTGTGCTGGCTTCCCCAGTATTGTGTACTGTCACACCCTTCACTGAAGATACCACTTATCTATTGTCTGTTTAGTATTTCCCTCCCCACATCTCCCATCACTCATAACCAACAAAGATTGTTATTTTTTGTGTGTAAACTTTTTCATGAGTTTTTACAATAGAGGTCTCATACAATATTTGTCCTTTTGTGATTGACTTATTTCACTCAGCATAATGTCCTCCAGTTTCATCCATGTTATGAGATGCTTCACAGATTCATCCTTGTTCTTTATCGTTGCGTAGTACTCCATTGTGTGTATGTACCATAGTTTGTTTATCCATTCATCTGTTGATGGGCATCTAGGTTGTTTCCATCTTTTTGCTATTGCGAGTAATGCTTCCGTGAACATGGGAGTGCATATGTCTACTTGTGTGACGGCTCTTATTTCTCTAGGAGATATTCCTAGGAGTGGGATTGCTTGATTGTATGGAAGTGCCATATCATTTTCCAAAATGGTTGTGTCATTTTGCATTCCCACCAGCAGTGCATTAGAGTTCCGATCTCCCCGTAGCCTCTCCAACATTTATTTCCAGTGTTTTTGATTCGTGCCACTAATGCTGGGGTGAGAGCGTATCTCATTGTGATTTTAATTTGAATTTCTCTAATGGCTAGTGAACACGAGCATTTCCTCATATGTCTGTTGTCCGCTAGAATGTCTTCTTTGGTGAAGTGTCTGTTCATTTCCTTTACCCGTTTTTTAATAGGATTATGTGTCTTTTTGTTGTAGAGGTGTTGGATTTTCTTGTAGATTATGGAGATTAGACCTTTGTCTGACATGTACTGTCCAAAAATGTTTTCCCAGTCTGTAGATTCGCTTTTTACTCTTTTGGTGAAGTCTTTTGAAGAGCATAGGTGTTTGATTTTTAGAAGATCCCAGTTATCTAGCTTATCTATTGGGGTTTGTGTGTTGATGGTTATGGTTTGTATCCTGTTAATGCGGTGTATGAGGACCTGTAGCATTGGTCCTATTTTTTCTTCAATGAACTTCATAGTTTTTGGCTTTATATTTAGGTCTTTGATCCATTTTGAAGTAGTTTTTGCATATGGTGTGAGGTATGGGCCCGGTTCCGTTTTTTTGCAGATGGATATCATTTTGCAAGCACCATTTGTAAAAAGACTGTCTTTTTCCCTCTTTGATGGACTTTGGGCCCTTGTCGAAGATCAGGTGACCATAGGTGGATGGATTTACATCTGTGCTCTCAATTCTATTCCATTGGTCAATGTATCTGTGGTTGTACCAGAGCCAGGCTGTTTTGACTACCGTAGCTGTATAGTAGGTTCTGAGGTCAGGTAGTGTGAGTCCTCCTACTTTATTGTTCTTCTTCGGCAGTGCTTTACTTATTGTGGGCTTCGTGCCTTTCCATATAAAGTTAATGATTAGTTTTTCCATCTCTTTGAAGAGTGTTGTTGGTATTTGGATAGGGATTGCATTGTATTTGTAAATTACTTTGGGTAGAATTGTCGTTTTCACAATGTTGAGTCTGCCTATCCATGAGATGGTATGTTTTTCCATTTATGGAGATCCCTTTGGGTTTCTTACAGAAGTGTTTTGTAGTTTTCTTTGTATAGGTCTTTTACATCCCAGGTCAGATTTATTCCCAAGTATTTTATCTTTTTAGGGGCTATTGAAAATGGTATTTCCTGAATTCCTTTTCATTGTTCTCCTTATCGGTGTATAGGAATCCAACTGATTTTTGAATGTTTATCTTGTATCCTGCTACTCTGCTGAATCTTTCTATTAGTTCCAGTAGATTTCTCATAGAGTCTGTAGGGTTTTCTATGTATAGTATCATATCGTCCACAATCAGGGATAGTGTAACTTCTTCATTACCAATTTGGATGCCCTCTGTTTCTTTTTCTTGCCTTATTGCTCTAGCTAAGACTTCCAGGACAATGTTAAGTAAGAGTGGTGATAAAGGGCATTCTTGTCTTGTTCCTGTTCTCAAGGGGAATGTTTTCAACCTCTCTCCACTAAGAATGATGTTGGCTGTTGGTTTTGCATAGATGCCCTTTATTATGTTGAGAAATTTCCCTTCTATACCTATTTTATTGACAGTTTTTATCAGGAATGGGTGTTGGACTTTGTCAAATGCCTTTTCTGCGTCAGTTGAGATGATCATGTGATTCTTTTCTTTCCTTTATTTATGTGGTGGATTACGTTGATTGATTTTTCTAATGTCGAACCATCCTTGCATACCTGCTATGAATCGTACTTGATTGTGGTATATTATTTTTTTGATATGATGATGAAGTCTATTGTCTAGAATCTTGTTGAGAATTTTTGCATCTACATTCATGAGAGATATTGGTCTGTAATTTTCTTTTTTTGTGGCGTCTTTGCCTGGTTTTGGTATCAGGGTTATGCTGGCTTCATAGAATGAATTTGGAAGTATTGCTTCCTTTTCTATGTTCTGAAATAGTTTGAGTAGTACTGGTACAAGCTCTTTTCTGAATGTTTCTTCAGTGAAGCCATCTGGGCCAGGGCTTTTTTTTGTTGGGAGTTTTTTTTTTTTTAATTACCTTTTCAATCTCTTCTCTTGTTATGAGTCTGTTCAGATTTTCAGCATCACTTTGTTGTAGTTTGGATAGGTAGTGTGTTTCTAGAAATTTACCCATTTCCTCTAGGTTTTCAAATTTTTTGGAGTATAGTTTTTCATAATATTCTGTTATGATCCTTTTTATTTCAGTTGGGTCTGTTGTAATGTCCCCCATTTCATTTCTTATTTGGGTTATTTGCGTCCTCTCTTGTTTTTCTTTTGTCAGTCTGGCCATTGGCTTGTCGATTTTGTTGACTCTTTCAAAGAGCCAACTTTGGTTTTGTTGATTCTTTCTATTGTTTTTTCTCTTCTCTATTTCATTAATTTCTGCTCTGATCTTTATTATTTCCTTTCTTCTGGTGGCTGGGGCCTTTTTTTTTTTTTTTTTTTTTTTGCTGTTCTCTTTCTATTTGTTTGAGTTGTGTAGTTAATGTTTTGATTTTGTCCCTTTCTTCTTTTTTGATGTGTGCATCTACTGCTATAAATTGTTGTCTAAGGACTTTCTTTGCTGTGTCCCCAAGGTTTTGGTATGATGTGTTTCCATTCTCTTTTGATTCTAGGAATTTGTTGATTCCATTTCTGATTTATTCTATTACCCAGTGGTTTGTAAGCAGGGTGTTATTCAGTTTCCGTGTAATTGATTTTTGTTCCTTGCTCTTTCTGTTGTTGATTTCTACCTAGATGGCATTGTGGTCAGGGAAGACATTTCGTATTATCTCAACGTTTTGGAACTTGTTGAGGATTGCTCTGTGGCCTAAGATGTGATCTATTCTGGAGAACATTCCATGTGCATTGGAAAAGAATGTTTACTTTACAGATTTTGGATGGAGAGTTCTATATATGTCTATGAGGTCAAGTTGGCTGATTGTGCCATTAGGTCTTCTGTATCTTTGTTGAGTTTCTTTATAGATGTTCTGTCCTTTACTGAGAGTGGTGTGTTAAAGTTTCCTACTATTACTGTGGAACTGTCAGTTTCTCTTTTCAGTACACTTAGAGTTTGTTTTATGTATTTTGGAGCCCTGTCATTGAGTGTGTAGATGTTTATTAAGGTTATGTCTTCATGATGTGTCATACCCTTAATCATTATATAGTGTCCTTCTTTGTCTTTTACAGTGAATTTTGTTTTAAAGTCTATTTTATCTGAGATTAGTATTGCCACTTCTGCTCTTTTTTGGTAGTTATTAGCTTGATATATTTTTTTCCAACCTTTGTTTCAGCATATTGATGAATCCTTTTTCTCTTATCCATTCTGTCACTCTCTGTCTCTTTATGCGTGCATTGAGGCCATTTACATTCAGTGTAAATATTGATAGATATGAGTTTATTGCTGTCATTTTGTAGTGGTTTTTTTTTTTTTTTTGTGGTGCTGACGTTTTCTTTGTTCCTCTCACTCTCCTTTGCTGAATTCCTTTGTTTGTTGATTTTTTTCATTTCTTTTGTTTTTGTGGGTTTTGTTTTTACTGAGACTTTATGTTTTTCCTCTTTATTTTTATGTTTGTTAACTTTCTTTGTTTATACCGTGAAATTTACCCTCATCTTTCTAAGTTTGAAGCAGTCTATTATTACTTGGTATCGCCTTGCCTTCCTCTCCATTAGAAGGTTCTATACATACACCGTTTTTCCCCTCTTTTATTGTTCTGATGTTGTTGTCATTTACAGATTAACAGCTCTGATTCCCTGTTGTATTTCTTTTGGTTTTGAATAGTCCTTGAGAGTTCATTTTCTAGATTGGTATCTGGGTGGTACGATCCGGCATCCTAGATTCAGCCTGTGAGCTGAATTTATTGGTTCTCAGATTGAAGGACTTCCTTTAATAATTCTTGTAAGTTTGGTTTGGTTTTTACATATTCCCTTGATTTCTGTTTATCTGGAAATGTCCTAATTTCACCATCATATCTGAATGAGAGTTTTGCACGATATATTATTCTTGGCTGCCAATTTTTTTCTTTCAAGGTTTTATATATGTCATCCCATTGCCTTCTTCCCTGCATGGTTTCTGCCGAATAATCTGAGCTTAGTCTTATTGTTTCTCCTCTGTATGTGACTTCCTGTTTTCACGAGCTGCTCTCAGGATTCTTTGTTTGTCTTTGGTTTTGGCGAGTGTGATTATGATATGCCTTGGTGATTTTCTTTTGGGATCTATCCTATATGGGGTTCGTTGAGCTCCTTGGATCGCCAGCCTTTCACCATTCATGATATTGGGGGAAGTTTTCTGTCAGCAGTTCTTCAATGATCCTCTCTGTGTTTTCTGTTTTCTCCTCCTGTTCTGGAACTCTGATCACTCGAAAATTTTTACTTTTGATTGTATCCCACACAATTCTCAGGGTCTCTTCATTTTTCTTCTTTCTTTTTCCGAGTTTTCCTTGAACAGAGTTGTATTCAAGTGTTTGTCTTCAATTTTGCTGATCCTGTCTCCCATTGTTTCAAACCTGCTCCTCCTGCCTTCTATGACACTGTCTATTTCTGGAATCTTGTTTTTTATCTTTTGGATTTCTAAGTGTTGTTTTTGTATAATTTCTAGTTGCGAATTTATTTTGGCATTTTGTTCCTGCATTATTTTCCTGAATTCTTCCAATTTTTTGTCTGTATTTGCCATGAATTTGTCTATTTTTTCCTCATGTTTGCCAGCTTTTTGCCTCAGTTCTTGGAGAATTCTGAGTATTAGAGATTTGAATTCCCTATCAGGTAGTTCTAGTGCATTTTCTTCCAGAGGAGATTCATCTGGTGTTTTATTTTGGACGCCTACTGGAACCATCCTGTCCTGTTTTTGTAAGTCCTGTTTTTGTAAATGTTTTGTTATTGTCTGCTGTCTTCGGGGCATTCAGCTGTTATTTTTCTGATTTATTGATTGTAGATTTGTTTGTTTCGTCCCTTTTTTAAAAAAAAATTTGACTATGTCTGTGTGTTCTTTGTTGTTTGCTTGCCTCTGGGCACAATACTTTTCGCCTCCTTCTTCAACTGGAAGGGTCAGTCACTCAGATATGGTACGGCAGGGCAGGTCTAGCTGAAGAGGAGTTACTGGGACGGGTTGTTTTTGGCACTTACTACAGCCACCAGAGGGGGTCGGTAATCAGTGCAGGGCAGGTTCCAGTAGGCCGTGCATGTGCTGCTTTGTGGTGTGATGTCAAGCACACAGTACAGGTAGGCAGGATGCAGCGGGGAGATTGTTATGTGTGGAGCCAAGATGGATATGGGTGAGAGGAGAGCAGAACAGGAGCCAAAAACATACAAACAAACAAAAAAGAATGCTAGGGGAGCTTGCCGTTGGAGTGGAGAGATGAGAGACTATGAAATGGAGAAAAACAGAAAAAGGAGGAGGAAGAAAAGAAAAGAATGAATAAATAAGAATCAGAAAGGTTAAAGAACTGCAAAGTTCCCAGGGATCCCACCGGTGCAGCTATGAGGTCTGGGGAAGTCGCTCTCAGGTGTTGCAGTACAGCCTGGCTAGAAGGCGTAGAGGTATACAATGCCAGATATTCAGGGAACAGAAAGAGAAGGAAGATATAGAGAGACGAGAAACTGAGCAATGAAGAAAGACAAAAAGGGAAAAAGAGGGAAAAGAAAACAAAACAAGTTGAAAAAAAGAAGAACAGGCAAGTCCCCCTAAAAAACGGAAAGAAAAAAAAAACCAACGAAAAAAGAAATGCCCTCAGAGATCCCTCTGCACATCTGTGGAAGGGGAGTCTCCTTGCCACGCAGCTCCGCCTGGCCAGAAAGGGCTCCCAACTGAAGAAAAGGAAAAGAGAACAAACAAACTACTCAAAACAAACAAAAGCCCCGGGATCCCACCAGCGCGGTAGCCCAGACCGGGAAGCAGTTCCACACTCGAATGGAGCTCCGCAGCCCCTCAGGAAGAAGCAAAGATGGCACACGGAGCCAGGTACTTGGGCGAAATGAGGGGGAGGTGGCGAGAGGCAAGTAAGAAATCAAAAGAAGCGGGGGAAAAAAAACCACAACGCTAGCAGCCAAGAAATGGCACTCAGAGAGCCAGCTAGTGCGGGCTGGTGTTTCTGGACGAGAGACTGTGTCCACGGGAAGCAGAGGGGGCCGAGTGTGGGTGAAGAAGGGTAGAGAGTGGGAAAGCGTATATCACAAATTACCGGCGCTCTGCAGCCCCTCAGGAAGAAGAAAAGATGGCGCCTGGATCGAGGCACTCGAGTGAAAGGAGGGGGAGGTGGCGAGAAGCAAGGAAGAAATCAAAAGAAGCAGAAAAAAGCAACACCAGAAGCCAACAAATGGCACTCAGAGAGCTGCCCGTTCGGGTGTGTGGAATCCCAGCAGCCGGTGTTTCCTGGTCAAGAGATTGTGGCCGCGGGAAGCAGAGGAGGCTGAGTCGGGGTGAGGAGGGGTGGGGGCTGGGAGGTGGGAAAACGTATATCGCAAATTACCGGTTGTTTTGTCTCCCGCTGGACGCTCCGTGAGGCTGCTTTCTCGTACCCCCTGTTTGCTGGTCTCTGATAGGAGTCCGAGATGGCATATCCGTGCTGCGTTAGCTGGTAGGGGACCTCTGCATGAATTTCTCCTCGCTCTCCGTTCTCTGTCAGTTTTCTCACTCCCTTTGGTGCTTGGCTGAGTTCTTTATCCCTTCATTTGATGTTTTAGGGTTTCAGGATTGTTGTATTCTCTGTTCGGCTTAGTTTTTCAGATCTTTGCTGTGGAGGGATGGCGTGGTGCTTCTGCCTACAGTGCCATTTTACCGGAACTCCTTGATGTATTTTTTTTGTGTGTTGTTGACTGTTTCTTTTTTCCGCTTAATTTTCTGCGCTGAGTCATTTTTCTTTATGTATTTTCTTTTCTTCCTTTTTATTGTTGTTAATTTTGTATTTGCTGAGTCTTTTATGTTTTTCTTGTTTTTTCTTTTGATGTGTAGGATTGTTAGTTTCCTCTGTGGTACCTTAATATTTACCCCTATTTTTGTAAGTTTATGCCAGTCTTTTATTTCTTTATATTGCCCTGACTTCCTCTCCATATGAAAGATCTATGACTACATTATTTAGTCCCCCTTTTTTGTTTTAATGTTGTCATCTTTTACATATTGACATCTCTGTTTCCCGATTTTCAGTGTTTTAGCTTTGATTTATTTGTGACTTCCATATCTGGATTGAGATCTGGTTGTCCTGTCCTGTGTCCTACTCTTGGGTTCTTATCTGATGTTATTGATTTTCTAACTGGAGGACTCCATTTAGTATTTCTTGTAATTTTGGTTTGGTTTTTTACAAATTCCCTAAACTTCTGTTTATCTGGAAATGCCCTAATTTCACCATCATATTTGAGAGATGGTTTTGCTGGGTATATAATTCTTGGCTGGCAATATTTTTCCTTCAAGGCTTTATATATGTCATCCCATTGCCTTCTTGCCGCATGGTTTCTGCTGAGTAGTCTGAGAGTCTTATTGATTCTCCTTTGTAGATGACTCTTCATTTATCTCTAACAGCTCTTAAGATTCTCTCTTTATCTTTGGTTTTGGCAAGTTTGATTATAGTATGTCTTGGTGACTTTCTTTTGGGATCTACCTCATGTGGGGTTTGATGAGCATCTTGGATAGATATCTTCTCATCTTTCTTCGTATCAGGGAAGTTTTCTGTCAACAAATCTTCAACAATTCTGTCTGTGTTTTCTGTTATCCCCTCCCATTCTGGTACTCCAATCACTCATAGGTTATTTCTCTTAATAGAGTCCCACATAATTCTTAAGTTTTCTTCATTTTTTAAAATTCTTGCATCTGATTTTTCCTCAAATAAGTTAGTGTCAAGTGCTTTTTCTTCATCTCACTAATTCTGACTTCCATTGCCTCAATTCTGCTCCTGTGACTTTCTGTTGAGTTGTCTAATTCTGAAATTTTATTGCTAATCTTTTGGATTTTAGTTTGCTGTCTCTCTACGGATTCTTGCAGCCTGTTACGTTTGTCATTATGCTCTTGTATAGCCTTCTTAAGTTCC
This sequence comes from Dugong dugon, assembly GCA_030035585.1. Classification (NCBI taxonomy): domain Eukaryota; kingdom Metazoa; phylum Chordata; class Mammalia; order Sirenia; family Dugongidae; genus Dugong; species Dugong dugon. The sequence continues at coordinate 164,778,008 of CM057462.1, forward strand.
TCCATTGCTTTGTCTGTGTTTTCCTTGGCTTTTTCTGCATTTTGCCTGATCTCCTGCCTGATCACTTGAAGAGCTCTGTATATCAATCTTTTGAATTCTATCTCTGGTAATTCCAAGAAGTTCTCTTCGTCCGGAAGGTATCTTGGTTCTTTGTTTTGGGCACTTGCTGAAGCCATCATGGTCTGTCTCTTTATGCAACTTGATATCGACCATTGTCTCTGAGCCATCAGTAAATTATTATATTTATTTATTGTATGTTTGCTTACTGTGTCCTAGCTTCCTGTTTTGTTTTAATATGCCCAAATAGGCTGGTCGTGTGAGCTAGTTTGATTATTGACACCTTCGAAGCTCTCACGACCAGTCACCAGTTGGTTAGATCAGTTACTGGGTATGTGAGCCCAGGAGTCCATTTACTTTTCTTATATGGATTCAGCTCAGGTATCCAGGTAGTCGGTCACTAATTGTGTTGTGCAGGCTCTCACCTACAGTCCTAGACGGGCAGGGGTGATTGGACTAGGCTCAGTTATCTGGCTGCAGTAGGTGGTCATGCACTGAGCAAGGCAGGGGGCTATGTGCTGAGCAAGGCAGGAAAATATGCACTGAGCAATGCAGGGGGCTGATGGCTGACCCTGAGTGTCTGGGAGGAAAGCATGTCCCTGTTCCCTAGAGGGCATAGTTGGGTGGGTTTTACAGCCAGACTATGGACACCCAGTGTTGTTATCTGTAAGGACTGGGAGGCACCACTTATTCTTGGACCCCTGTCATGGTGGCTAGGTTGTGTGGGTGGAGCCAGCAGTCCTCAGGCCCCTGACGTGGGTAGGTGAGGACCTTGCTTTATGGGCAGATCGGTGTCAAAAGTCACGAATCTGCCACTCAACCTTATAGCTGATACAGTTGAAAATAGGCTTCAGGTATATACCCTGTTGTGCTGTGCTAATTAGGGCCTACACTGCTGAAATGGGTCCACACAAGTCTATGAGGTAAAAGGCATTCAAAGACTGTGGACCTCTTATGCCTGTGCCTAGGCAAAGAGGCTATGCCTGCCCTGGGCTCCTGTCTTAGGGGAGCTGGTATATTATTTTTTCCTATTTGTTAATTTGTCCCCTCTACAAAGCTGGGAGAATGGCTTAGGGTGCAGGATGGGTGCTACTTCTGGCCCAGTGGAAGTGGCAAATGCTAGAGCAGGCCAGGGACACAGTGCAGAGTGGGGAGGGAGCAGGTAAATGGGTGATAATTTCTTCCCAAAGGGAGTGTATTTTGATCTGCACTGTAGGTTAGATGCATGTACTTATCTTTTATCTTTTGCTGATTGAGCGCTGCTTTTCACTGGTGCTAGAGGCTTGAGTAGATTCTCTGCCACTCGGTCTCTCCCAATGTGGAAAACGTGCCCCAAGCGCCACTGCTTGCCTCACCGTGCATGCCAGCCAATCCGGCCTGCAGGGTGCTGGTTCCCTCTGGGTCAGATCTGACAATTCCTCTCTGCTTTTGAACCGTCTCTCCCTCTCCCTGTTGCTCAGTCAGATTCCTCAGCTTTGCCTTTGATGTTCAGGGCTACTAGATTGTCATATATAATCCATTCACTTGCTTTTTCAGGTCTTTGTTGTAAGAGGGACCACAGGAATCATCTGACTACTCTGCCATCTTGGCCTCCCCTCCCTGATTTTCATTTTTGTAAGGAGGACAGTACTCATGAGTGATATAGTTTATCAGCCAATCTATTATTTGGCTAGATGATGACTTCACGGAATAGCTTTGGTTCAAGGTTTAAGAGTATCTCAGGGAGATAATAGTGAGGAGTCTTCCAGTTTCAACTAGTCCAGTAAGTCTGGAATTTTCAAGACTTTAAGTTATGTTTCACATTTTGTTCCCATTCTATCAGGATCCATCTATTATGTTCCTGATCAGAACGGTCAGTAGTGGTAGACAGGTACCATCTAGTTCTTCTGGTCTCGGGGTAGATGAGGTCGTAGGTCATGTAGACTATCAGGCCTGTGAACTATTTTTGTCTCTGAGTCTTTGGTTTACTTCACTCCCTTTTTACTCCGAATGCATAGGGACCAGTAGTTGCATCTTAGATGGCCACTTGCAAGCTTTTAAGACCCCAGACGTTAGTCACCAAACTAGGATGTAGAACGTAAACTTAACATGCTATCCTATACCAATTAATGGAGTTGTCCCACAAGAGTATGCTCCTAAGCCTCCAGACCCCATAAACCAATTCCACAAGGTGTTTAATGAATACCCATGTTTGTGCCCCCTATGTGCTTTATTGTATATATGAACATATACAGATGCATACACTTACATACGTATACACCTGCATTTAGATACATCCATATATGTCATCCTAGAAACTCACATATATCCTTGGTAACCACGAGTGAACGTTGGTTTCAGTATGTATACTTATTCTTGTTTCTTTATTGTAGTGAGATCATACAGTATTTGTCCTTTCGTGACTGACTTATTTCACTCAGCATAATGTCCTCCAGTTTCATCCATGTTATAAGATATTTTGAGAACTCATCGTTATTCTTTATGGCTGCATAGTATTCCATTGTATGTATTACTGCCTTTACGTTGAGCATTACGCTCGCTTAAGAATTATCTATATGTGATGAAATTGACAACCAGCAACTCAAAAGATCAGATAGGAACCCTAGGGGGCAGTGAGTTTACGTTAATGGAGGGAGAAACAACTCAGAAAAGGATGGTGAGAATGGTTGCATAACTCAAATAATACAATCAGTGTCACTGAATTATACATGTAGAACTCTTGAGTTGGTGTTTATTTTGCTATGTACGCTCTCAACAACAAACAAAATAAAATAAAATCATCTAGAATGAAAAAAACCCAACCTCAACAAGATATCATTACACACCCACCAGAAGAGGCAGCATTTAAGAGACAGAAACACAGAGTGCTGACAAGATATGGAGTAAGTTACTCCTGGTTAATAGTCTGTTCTAGAAAACTGTTTGGTAGATTATGATGAAGTGAAACTTGCACCTACCCCATGAGCCAGCAATTCCGGTACTTGGTACATGTGTATTGAATAAAAATACAACATGTCAAAATTTGTGGGGAGCAGCTAAAGCAGTGCTGAGAGGGAAATTTAAGGCACTAACTGCTTGTATTAGAAAAGACTCTCAAATCAATAACCTTAAGCTATCACCTCAAGAAAGAGAAAAGGAGAATAAAATAAACCCAAAGCAAACACAACGGGAAACAATAAAGATAAGAGCAGAAACTAATGACATTAAAAACGAAAAACAACAGAGAAAACCAATGAAACAACTGCTGGTTTTCTAAAAAGATCAATAAACTTGACAAGAAAAAGAGAGGAGATACAAATCTCTAGCATCAGGAATGAAACGGCATATCATATATCCCTGACTTAGAGCTGAAGAAGCCGGCCAACTGGAAATACCAAAAGATATAAAGGCAAAAGAAGTTCCAACAAAATCCTGTTCTATCTAAAGAGTAGGAAAAGTGCAGCTTAGCAAGACAGAAAACTTTTAGACAATAACCACTCTCCTCCAGCCAAACACCACAGAGAAAATTGTTTTTATTATGTAGCATGATGGGGCAGGAGAAACAGAACACATGAGAGAGAGAAAAGCAAGAGGACCTATACCTTCCAAGAACAATTCAACAACATATTGTGAATGTTTTTACATCAAAAATATTAAAGGAAGCAAAGTCGTTGCTAGGAGCTTGTGGCGTGCTGTCATCCTATAATGGTTAGTACTCTGTGTTGTGGCCGCAGCAACCTCGGTTGGAATCCGAGTCATGGCAGTGTCATGGTGTCTGCCATGGCTGAACCTGGTGTATCTTCACCTTTCGCTTTTCATCTCTGTACTGGCCTCCCCCTTTACCTGATGCCAGAGAGTTTCGCTTACTGGTCGCTCCCCAGTACTCTGCTGTCAAGAGAGGGGAAGGAAACCTTACGGTGCACACACCTGCACCGCAGTCATCTGGAAACCCTGGATTTACCCAATGTCTGAGCATTCTCACAAACTATCCCAAAAGGTGAAGGTTGTCTCTGAATCAGCCTTGTCCATAGCTTCCACTAATGAAACGTGTAGTCATAAACTCTTTTTTTGGTCGAGGTATTTCAAATATCAGTGGGGACCTTTTAGACAAAAAGAGAAATGGATGAAGTAAGAATTCCCACTTCAACAGAAAATGTTACAATAAAATCTAATAAATAAAATAAAATCTAAAAACTTGATGCCGTCCCTCGGCCCCCAATTTCTGCACTAATAGTAAATTAGTGAAGTATAATTCACACAGTAGAATGCACAAATCCTGTGTACACAGTCCGACGAATTTTGACAAACGTAACCATCACCTAGATCAAGTTACAGTTTCTATCAACCCACAAAGATCGTTTGAACACTTTTTCAGTTAATCTGTCCCTCACCCCCACTGAGACAATCGCCATTCTAATTTCTATGTCTATAGATTAGTTTTTACTAGTCTTCAAATTTACATAAATGACTATACTTTTTTGTGTTTGTCTTTTTTTTAATGCAATCTAATGTTTTTGAGATATATTAATGTTTCTGCATGCATGTGTGTGTATTATTTTGGTGTTACTGACAAGTGTAATTTCAATGTGTAAATAGAAGATAGTTGATGAACAATTGGGTCATTTCTAGTTGTGGCTGTTGTGAATAAGGCTGCTATGAAAATTCTTGTACAAGTCTTTTTGTGGATATGTGCATTCATTTCTTTGGAGTATGTACCTATTAGTGAAATTGCTGGCTTGTGGAGTTTTCCAGAATGGTCATCCTATCTTACTGTCTCAGCAGCAACAAGAGATACAGCTGATCCACATTCTTGTCAGCGCTTGGTGTTCTCTGTTTTTAAAATTTTACCCATTCTGATGGATGTATAATGGTATATACCACGGTGACCTAAATTTGTGTTTCTGTAATGAGTAAGGTTGTTGAAGCTCTTTTTTAAATGCCTTGTAGCTATTAAAAAATCTTCTTTTGTGAAGAGTGCCTGTTTGCTTTTTAATTGTCCACTTTTAATTCACTTAACTATTTTTTTTACTTTTTAAACAAATATTTTTTTCTTAGAATAGATATATATTTATAGAAAAGTCGAGATGATATTACCGAGAATTCGTATATATTCCACAACAAGTTTCTCCTACTATTACTATATGGTACATTTGACACAATTAATGAACCAATATTAACACATTATTATTCAGGTATCCTTAGTTTTTATTTAATGTCCTTTTTTCTGTTCCAGGATACATCATTATATTTAGTTGTCATGTCTCCTTGAGTGCCTCTTAACTGTGACAATTCCTCAAACTTCCCTTGTGTGTGATGGCTTGACAATTCTAAGGAGTACCGGTCAGGTATGTTGAAGAATGTCCCTCAATTTGGATTTGTCTGATGTTTTTCTCATGATTAGACTGGGGCTTTGGGTTTGGGGAGGTAAAATGCTATTCCATCACATCTTATCCATGTGACTTATCACTGTTGATGTTAATCTTGATCATCCGGCTGAGGTAGTGTTCCTCAGGTTTCTTTGATGTAAAGTTACCCTTTTTTCCCCCCTTTCCAGACTGTTTCTTTGGAAGGAAGTCAGTATGAGGGGCCACATTTAAGTAGTGGGTTTTATGCCACATCTCTTTGAGGGCAGAGTACGTAAGTTTTCGGGATTCTTCTGTGAGGGACATTTGTCTATTCTTATGGGGGGCATTTATTGATTTTTTTCAATCATTTGTTCATGTTACTATGAATGCATGGACATGTATTTTATACTTTAGGTTATTATCTAATACTACTGTGTTTATATTGTTGCTCAAATAACACCTAGGAAAATCATATCAGTTGACAAAATGGTGGACAATCACACAATACTGGGAATCATGGCCTAGCCAAGCTGACACACATTTTTGGGGGACACAATTCAAACACAACAGTAGGCAAACACTTGAATATCTTTTATTCCAGTATCAGTGCCCAGTTCTCCACAATTTCCTCATTGCCAGAAGTATTGCTCCTGGCTGCTGGATCTCGGCATAGACAGACTTACCTACAGAATAAAGAGTCCGGCAAAAATAGAAAAAGGATTACTGTTCTGGTTTTGCATGTACAATAAAAACTTGTGTAGGTACTCCCAGATACAGTAAATGAACTGTGGTGGAAAGAATAGGAACCACACACATTGGCCAGGAACCAAAACTAGGTATCCCTCATGAAAGCACCCATACTAGCGTTGAACACCAGTGTTCCAAATTCAAGGTTGCCTGCATAGCTCATAACACTCCCAATAGCACTGTTTTTTCCTGAACTGACATCCTTGAGTGACTAAAGAGGGGTGGTTAAGAGAAGAAATCTTAGAGTTAATTTTCACTTATTTGCCATTTTTTAGGTCTCTGTGACACGTAACAGTTTAAAAACAGGACCTTTCAATTGTTGGCCTTTTCCAGGGACTCAAAAGCGGCATCAGAGAAGAGATGCTCAAGAATCACTTAGACTTCCTGGAGCACCTCAGACACACCCCCGGACATCCAGCTTCCTGAGCCATCACTGGGACTGAATACCTATCTGGGGAAGAACTGGAACCCATCTCAAGGTTGGAAGGAAAGGGATGAGAGGCACCAAGCAACCAGAGGGCAAAGAGATTGCATCAGCCAGTGAATAAATGACATTTCCTTAGGTTCATGTAGATTTAGGACCAGAGACAAGAGACTCAACAGATATGTTTTTCTATAGAGGTTTGTTATGGATTGAATTGTGTCCCCAAAAAATATGTGTTGTAAAGCCTAACCCCTATACTTGTGTTTGTAATCCAAATTGGGAATAGGATTTTCTTTGTTACGTTAATGAGGCAGAATCGGTATAGGGTGTGTCTTAAACCGATCAAATTTGAGATCTAAAAAAAAGCAGATTAGGTGGAGAAGCAAGGAAGCACAAATGGAGAAAGACTGATGCCACGCAGAGATTACCAAGAAACCAAGGACGAGAAGGTGAAAGAGGTAAGAATTTTTCCCCAGAGGTGACAGAGAGAGCATTCTCCCAGAGCCAGGGCCCTACATTTGGACTTCTAGCCTCTGAAAGTATGAGAAAATAAATTCCTCTCCATGAAAGCCTTCCACTTGTGATAGTCCTGTTATAACAGCACTAAGAAACTAAGACAAGGCCTGTTGTCCAATTGTATCCCTGATGGCCCAGTGGTTAAGAGCTTGGCTGCTAACCAAATGGTCAGCAGTTCAAATCCACCAGCCACTCCTTGGAAACCCTATGGGGCAGTTCTACTGTGTCCTAAAGAGTTATTATCGATTTGATGGCAAGGGTATTATCCATCCAGATGAAAATAGCTGATATCAGAATTAGGCTCTTTCAAGTCAGATCATTTTATTTGAATGCTATAACTTTATTATAGTGTTTGTTCTGGGCAATTTTCTATGTGTTAGCTGTTTCTTCCAAAGAGAACACTGTTTAAACCCATTTTAGAACTGCTTTTTCCAACCTTTGCCAGAATCTTCTTCTGAATTGCCATAGTACCACAAGTAGAGAATGTTCTGCCTGCAAGCATTGGTGGTTTAGTGGTAGAATTCTCACCTCCCCTGCCGGAGACCTGGTTTGATTCCTATCCGATACAAAGCTCTTTTTCACCCCGTCCCTCCTTTATGTGCCCAATGCTGTTACACTTCCTGTTCTGCTGGATTATCCTTTGCACAGGCAAGACAGGTCATTTTTCCCTCCTGCTGCAGGAGCAGGAAGGGAAGGAAAATGATAACTATGTACCTGGAGTTATCTCCGGAGCAGAAGACATTAAGGAGTCAATCTGAACTGGGACTTTGGGTCGATCTGAACTGGGATTCGGGTGATCTTGCAGAGGTTAGTACTTAGCATGCAGAACAGCAACCACCTGGAGACACGAGGTCTTTGAAATGACAGGTGAGGTGGATGGGTCTCTGGGGTTTTGTATAATTGAAATCCAAACCATTGTTACTTTTATCTTTACTCCTGGCTGATCCCTGGAATCTCAAGTGTTATTTGGTCATTGATTTAAGTCTTGGAACTTGGACTGACCACTGGGCCACATCTCACTGTGGTATGAAGAACAAGAAATGAAATTCCCTAAAGGAGAGAGGCTGTGGGCTGGGCAGATACCCTGGCAGGGGAGGCCTTTGGGGCCCAGAGAAGAAGAATGCTTGTGGGGGTGGGAATTCTCAAGATGAGGTGAGCTGTGGGGCCTTACACCTTCCTTCCTTCTTGATGCTTTGCCGGTCCTAGTAAAATTAAAGGAAAAAGATGAGCCATAAGTGAAGAGCAACATGTACAAGAAAATCAATTTTCCCACTCCTGTTTTGTACTCCACCAGGTAAATCTTCAGATCAGGGTACCGTTTTTAATGCTTATGGTTAAGCAGCTTTGGGAGGAGGTCATGGCAATCCCTTAGCTCTGGAGGTTTGGAGGAGGAGACTCTGGAAAGGAAATGCCTTGGGGTATGTGATTTTTCCACATCATTTTCATCAACTCTTTTCTTCAGCAAAGCTTGTATTGTTCCCAGACATCATATCATAGCTACCACATTGGTGGTTTCAGTGCACCTGGTTCTTTCTTGAAGGGGCAAGAAATGATTGACCCAGGTCATCGGAGTGAGATGCGAGCACAGAACTTGAAATGCTTTCTCCATCTTGTCCTCTGTTTGCTACCTCTGCACATGACCTTCCACACATCAGTTCCAAATAGCCCATAGTCTCTCCTTTGTTGTTTTTGGGTACTGTGGAGTCAATTTGGACTCATGGCAACCCTATGTGACAGAGTAGAACTGCCTGGTAGGATTCCTTAGGTTTTAATCTTTATGGAAGGAGCCTTGGTGGTGTAGCAGTTAAGTGCTTGGCTGCTAACAAAAAAGTCAGTGGTTGGATCCCTCCAGCCACTCAGCCGAAGAAGTATGTGGTCTTGGAAATCTATGGGGCCATTTCACCTTATCCTATAGGGGCATTATGAGTTGGAATCAATCTGTCGGCAACGAGTTTAGCTTTCGTTTAATCTTTACCATATAGATTGCCAGGTCTTTCTCCTGTGGAGCCATTGGGTAGGTTTGAACTGCCTACCAACCAGTTAAGTAGCTGAGTGCTTAACTGTAGCACCACCAGGGGTCCTTTGTAGTCTCTCAAAAGGTTTACAATTCTTCATACTTCCTGGAAGTGATGTTTCACTCTTGATCCTATAATTCCTGCAGAATTGATTTGGAGGGAGCCAATCAGTATCCCAGACTAGTTGAATGTCCTAAATTATTTGAAGTTCCCAAACTGTCAATAAATACCACATAATGCTCAGTTTTATTTTAATTTTTTCCCAGACACTTCCCACGTGGCAATCACCACCCTTCTGCGCACATCTCCTCTGAGTGCTGTCTAGACCAACAGCATGCCTGTCATACTGGAGCTTTCCTGCCCTCCTCTATGGTGTTGGATCTCCTGTTTCTTAGATTCCGTGTCTTCCTCATTTTACTAGAATCAATGTTTCTGATATGCCTTCAAATGTGTCTGACAGTTTGGTTGCATATAAAATTCCAGCTTAAAAGTAGCTTTCCTTGATTTATTTTCTAGTGTTAATAATGTTATTAAAAACTTCAATGACATTCTGACACTTTATTTTTGTATGGAGTCTTTTTTTTTCCCCCCCTTTTCCTAGAAGATCTTAAGATATTTTCTTCATGCTTAGTGTTCTGATGTTCCAGAATACTGTCATCCAATTTTCCTTCTTGGGCTCAGCACTCAATTGAGCTTTTCAGTAAAGGACTGTTAGTCTGTAAGTTCCAGGGTATTTTCTTACAATGATTATTGGAAAATTACCTCTACTTTTTTTTCTCAGCAGACAAGACAAATGGTTTCCATTGTGTAGTGGTGTGTCATGCCTTCTTCACAGGAAACCATTTTGTGTGTGTGTGTGTGTGTGTGTGAATGAGTGATTCATTTATTATTCTATGGAAGGTATTACTGTATATACAATTACAAAACATGCACACAGTTACACCCAAAACTCTGAGTAGATACCAAAAGGAGATCCTATTAGAGAAGCTCATCTACACCCCCACCCTATCTCTATGATTTTCCAGTGATTCCAAGAATGCTAACCAATCCAGAACCTCTTCTAAAAGAAAGAAATGTGTAATACTACATTTTTTTCATACTATACTTTTTAGAAAAGTTTTCAAGATTTTTTTTTCCCTCTCACACTGTTGAGTCTTTAGAACTTGCTGGAATCAGTAGACTTGATTAGGCAGGAAAAGTGGAGTGTGTTCCTACCTTTCAAGAGACGTTGTTTCCTCAAAAAGTTAAATATAGACCTACCCTATGACTCAGCAATTCCACTCAGTCTTTTCTCCATTTATCAGGCTGTTGCTTATTTGATCTAGTTGTGAGGATTTTTGTTTTATGCTGAGGTGTAATCCATACTGAAGGCTGTGATCTTTGATCTTCATCAGTAAGTGCTTCAAGTCCTCCTCACTTTCAGCAAGCAAAGTTGTGTCATCTGCATAAGCAGGTTGTTAATGAGCCTTCCTCTAATCCTGATGCTGCACTGTCCTTCATATAGTCCATTTTCTTGGATTATTGGCTCAGCATATGGATTGAATAAATATGGTGAAAGGATACAACCCTGACACACACCTTTTCTGACTTTAAACCCCATAGTATACCCTTGTTCTCTTTGAATGACTGCATCTTGATCCATATACAGGTTCCTCATGAGCACAATTAAGTGTTCTGGAATTCCATTCTTCATAATGTTATCCATAATTTGTTATTATCCACACAGTTGAATGCCTTTGCATAGTCAATAAAACACAGGTAAGCATCTTTCTGGTATCCTCTGCTTTCAGCCAGGATCCATCTGACATCAGCAATGCTATCCATGGTTCCACATCCTTTTCTGAATCCAGCTTGAATTTCTGGCAGTTCCCTGTCGATGTACTGCTGCAACAACTTTTGAATGATCTTCAGCAAAATTTTACTTGAATGCAATATTAATGAGATTGTTCGATAATTTCTGCATTCAGGTGGATCACCTTTCTTTGGAATAGGCATAAATATGGATCTCTTCCAGTCAATTTGCCAGGTAACTGTCTTCCGAATTTCTTGGCATAGATGAGTGAGCACTTCCAGTGCTGTATCTGTTTGTTGAAACATCTCAATTGGTATTCTGTCATTTCCTGGAGCCTTGTTTTGCTCCAATGCCTTCAGTGCTGGTTGGTCTTCTTCCTTCAGTACCATCAGTTCATGATCATATGCTACCTCCTGAAATGGTTGAACATCGACCAACTCTTTTTGGTATTCCTTCCATCTTCTTTTGATGTCGTTTAATATTTTCCTTCAATGTTGCAACTCAGGGCTTGAATATTTCTTCTGTTCTTTTGGCTTGAGAAATGCTGAGTGCCTTCTTCCCTTGTGGTTTTCTATCTCCAGGTTTGCACATGTCATCATAATACTTTACTTTGTCTTTGGAGCCACTCTTTGAAATGTTCTACCCAGCTCTTTTACTTCATTATTTCTTCCTTCTGCTTTGGCTACTTGACATTCAGGAGCAAGTTTCAGAGTCTCTTCTGACATACATTTTGGTCTTTTCCTTCTTTCCTACCTTTTTAATGACCTCTTGCTTTTTTCTTGTATGATGTCCTTGATGTCATTCCACATCTTGTCTGGTCTTTGGTCATTAGTTTTCAACATATCAAATCTATTCTTGAGATGGTCTCCAGGATCAGGTGGGATATACTCAATGTCATACTTTGGCTCTCGTGGACTTGTTCTAATTTTCTTCAGTTTCAACTTGAACTTGCATATGAACAATTGATGGTCTGTTCTGCAGTCGGCCCCTGGGCTTGTTCTGACTGATGATACTGAGCTTTTCCATCTTCTCTTTCCACAGATGTAGTCAATTTGATTCCTGTGCATTCCATCTGGAGAGGTCCATGTGTATAGTCACTGTTTATGTAGTTGAAAAAAAGCATTTGCAATGAAGAAGTCATTGGTCTTGCAAAATTCTATCATGTGATCTCCAGCATCGTTTTTATCACCAAGGCCATGTTTTCCAACTATCGATCCTTCTTCTTTGTTTCCAACTTAAGCATTCTAATCACCAGTAATTATCAATGCATCCTGTTTGCATGTTGGATCAATTTCAGGCTGCAGAGATTGGTAAAAATCTTCAATTTCTTCATCTTTGGCTTTAGTGGTTTGTTCATAAATTTAAATAATAGTCGTATTAACTGGTCTTCCTTATAGGCATGTGGCTATTATCCTATCACTGACAACGTTGTACTTCAGGATAGATCTTAAAATGTTTGTTATGTTGATGAATGCAATGTCATTCTTCTTCAAGTTGTCATTCTCAGCATAGGACCATATGATTGTCCAATTCAAAATGGCCCATACCAGTCCATTTCAGCTCACTAATGCCTAGGCTATTGATGTTTATATGTTCATTTCATTTTTGACGATTTCCAATTTTCCTAGATTCATACTTTGTACATTCCATGTTTCTATTATGAATCGATGTTTGCAGCTGTTTCTTCTCATTTTGAGTCGTGCCACATCAGCAAATTAAGCAAATGAAGGTCCTGAAAGCTGAAACCTGTCCTCCATGGTGACCCTGCTGATACATGAATACTGGTGGCATAGCTTTCAGCATCACAGAAACAGTCAAGCCTGCACAGTTTGACAAACTGACAGATGAGTGGGGAGCCTCAAAATTAGCCGGTTTAAAATGGACACCACAATACACACCGTTGCTGTTGAGTCAATTCCAACTCATAGGGTTTCCAAGGAGTGGCTGTTGGATTCAAACTGCCAACCTTTTGGTTAGCAGCGTAATGCTTAACTATGGCACCACCAGGACACATTAGCCTTTAGAATTGACATTACTATATGAGCAGTGGAGCCCTCCCTGGTGGCACACTGCTTAAGAGTTTGGCTGCTAACCAAAAGATTGGCATTTTGAATTCACCAGCCACTCCTTGGAAACCCTCCGGGGCTGGAACAGGTTGAATAAGCTCAATTACCACCATTGCTGAATAATTGATTCCCACCATTACTAGCCCCCACTTTGTCTCATGATATTTCTTCTTCTTTCTCCCTCCTCCTATTCCAGTAAGACTGACTAAAGTTTCTCCTTAGAGTGTGGCAGAACAAATTGAAAACCCTCAAGGACTAGGATTAACCCATCTGCAATGTGACAATCGTGACTAACAGTGCCAGATAACCTTCAAGAATTGCCAGTAAGACGTTAAATCATCTCAGATGTGAGAAATGTGACCACTGGAAGAGAAACTGTAATCCTGTCCACATAAAAACTTTCAGCCAGTCTCCAGTAAGGGGGACAGGTTTTTTGGAGGAGCTCATTCCCCTCTGGCTCCTGTATATCGATACACAATAACACCCTCTTACTGCTCACCTCACCCTTGTCTCAGTATTGGCTTTTGAGGCAAGCAGCTCAAATCCACGATTTGCAGTAACAGGGCCATTCTACTCAGTCCCTTATGTGTCAGAATCCAGCAGTAAAACAATGGGGGATTCTTCTGGCTCCTGGAGCTTCTAAATATTAATAGGATTATCAGAAGACAAAATACTTCCCCCAATAAACCAAGTCCTCCAGCATCTCCAACTCTTAAAATTTAGGTTGGTAGGACATAACCCTTTGAGTTTCATTGTTTCATTAGAGTTTGAAAACCTTGTCCCAGATATTAACTTATATATATACTACAAGTAGTCTCTCCAGTTTGTCAATTTACTTGTAGCTGAGTACCCAGGTTTTTTTTGAGCACAGAGTAATTTTTAAAAATTTTCGTATAGTCCTATATTTTGCTTAAAAAGTCTCACTCATGATTTGTTTATGAGCCTGTGTCAAAGGTTTATTTCAAGCTTATTCTAAGAAAGAAATTTATATGCAAGCCAATTCAAATATTTCTGTCTTGATAGAGACGCTGATGATCATTGTTAAGCTGAATACAAAAACGGAATGTCTCTTGTGTTAGTTTCCTAGGGCTGTCATAAGAAAGTACCACAAATTGGGTGGGTGGCTTAAAACATCAGAAATTTATTCTCTCATTGTTCTGGAGGCAAGAAGTCCAAAAGCAAGATGTAGACAGGGCCATTCTCTCTCTGAAGATTATGGGGGAGGAATCCTTCCTTGACTCTTCTAGCTTCTGGTGGTCCCAGGCATTACTTGGCTGTGGTAGCATAATTACAATCTCTGCTTCCTACTTTACATTGCCCCCTTCCTGTGTGTATATGTGTCTGTCTCCTGTCCTCTTTTCATAAGAACACCTATCATATTGGATTAGGGCCCACCCTACTCCAGTATGACCTTGTGTTAACTAACCGCAAATGCAAAGACTCTATTTCTGAATAAGTCTACACTCACAGGTACTAGGGGTTACGACTTGAACAGATTTTTTTGGGGGACACAAATCAAACTATAACATCTGGGTAATGACAATTAGATTTCTTTGGAAAATGGTTCAAGATTATTTGACTCCATCCGAAATTGATCCCCCGCTAGTCTGTCAGTTTGTCATACTGTGAGGGCTGACATGTTGCTGTGACGCTGGAAGTCATGCTACCAGTATTCAAATATCAGCAGGGTCACCCATGGTGGACAGGTTTCAAGTGAGCTTCCACACGAAGATAGATTAGGAACAAGGACCTGGCGGTCTGCTTCTGAAACAAATTAGCCAGTGAAAACCTTATGAATAGCAGTGGAACATTGTCTGATATAGTGCCAGAAGATGAGCCCCTCAGGTTGGAAGGCACTCAAAAGACGACTGGGGAAGAGCTGCCTCCTCAAAGTAGAGTCAACCTTAATGATGTGGATGGAGTCAAGCTCTCGGGACCTTCACTTGCTGATGCAGCACGACGCAAGATGAGAAGAAACAGCTGCAAACATCCATTCATAATAGAAATGTGGAATGTATGAAGTGTGAACTTAGGAAAATTGGAAATCTTCAAAAATGAAATGGAATGCATAAACGTTGATAACCTAGGCATTCAAAAAAACCTGCTGTCTAGTCAATTCCAACTCATAGCAACCCTACAGGACAGAGCAGAATTGCCCCATATGGTTTCCAAGGAGTGCCTGGTAGATTCAAACTCCTGACCCTTTTGTTAGCAGCATTGGTGAGCTGAAATGGACTAGTATTGGCCATTTTGAATCAGACAATCATATGGTCTACTATGACGGGAATGACAAGTTGAAGAGGAATGGCGTCACATTCATTGTCAAATCCTAACTCTATAAGGCAGTTCTACTCTGTCCTATAGGGTCACTATGAGTCAGAATTGACTTGATGGCAGCGGGGTATTTTGGTCTTGTTTTCTAGTTCTGGGACTGACACTGGTCTGAGGGTACAAAAATGACAACACAATCTCTACCTTCAAAAAGGTCTCACTCTAGTGATTGAGGTGTAAGTTGAAGAATGTGGTCTTTGCTCCTCAAACCATATATTATACAAAAGTCCACATGGCTGTCTAATTCATGTGCTCTGGAATTACCAGAGAGTTTCTTGGGAGAAGATTCCTGGCCTCCACTTTCAGTGATTTCGTAGATGTGAGGCCTTGGAATCTGCAGTGTTTTAATAATTTATTTCATTTTTTGTTGTTGCTGAGAATATGCACAGCAAAACATATACCAATTCCACAGTTTGTACATGTGCAGCTTAGTGACATCGATTACATTCTTTGAGTTGTGCAACCCTTCTTTTTGAGTTGTTCCTTCCCATTAACATAAACCAACTGCCCCCAATATTCTTCTTATCTTTCAAGTTGCTGTTGTCAAATTGATCCCATAAGATAGATCTTAAAAGAGCATAATGCTCAAGGCAGACATTCGTTACTAATTAAGCTAAACTGTGGTTTTAAGAAGACTTTAGGGGATATTTTAATTCAAGTTTTAAAGATTATCTCAGGATAATAGTTTCAGGGGTTCATCCAGACTCCATGGCTCTAAAATTCTGGATTCCATAAAAATTTGAAATTCTGTTCTGCATTTTCCCCTTTTTGATCAGGATTCTTCTATAGAATCTTTGATCAAAATGTACAGTATGGTATCTAGTCACAATCCATTTCATCTGGTCTCAATGCAAAGGAGGCAGTTGTTCATGGAGACAATTAGTCACACATTCTGTTTCCTTTTCCTATTCCTGACACTCCTTTTTCCTCTGTTCCTACAGGCAAATGAAAACCAATTGTTGTGCCTGAAATCTGCATTTTTTTTTTTTTAGCAAGCTCTCTAGGTGAATCTGATGCATGTAGACAGTAGATAACAGTTTGAAAAACAGTGCTTTAATGCACTGAATTATATGTGACTAAATATAATAGTTTTTTAAATTAAATTGAGAAGCTTTTATTGAAAACTGCATGACAGACACTCAGTAAATATTGTTTGAGGAAAATTAGTTAACCTAATCTAACACCAAGAGGTTCTTCCTCAGCTTCCCCTAGTCCATATTTTTATCTCCTCTCTCCCATGTTCATAACCCTGATTCCGAACAGATTTTAATATATTTACTCATGTGCTCTATCCTATAATACACACAAAATTGTTTCCAAATTATTCCATTAAGTATGACTACTAACAACAAATTCTACACATAAAAGTTCAAAATTTCTTTGCCGATTCTTCTGACCTTAGAATACACACCACTGTGGATCATAGTCAGAGAACAACCTTCAAAGTTTATTTGATTATTTTATGTGGTTGTATTATCATTTTGACATACAGTTAGAGTTAACTTTTTCTGCTTCTGTTTATCAATTGTAGTGTTTTCCTTCTTTTCTTTAAAATGTAAAACACCACATTGTTCAAAAATCAAAACTATATAAAAAAGATAATACTTAGCAAAGTCTCACCATCATTTCTATAGTTTAAACCACATTCCCTAGATGAAAACATTTTTATTATCTTCTGGCTTATCCTCCTTGAAAAATAAGCATATACTAATAGTAAGTACAAACACGTCTTTCCTCTCCTTTCTTAAATAAAAGACAGAATACTGTATACATTTTTTCACTTCTTGCTTTCCTCTTTTTCACATAAACAGTTTATCCTGGAAATAACTCAACAGCTGTCCATAGAGATCCTCACATTTTGGCCACATAGAACTCCATTATATGTCTGTATGACCAGGTCATTCTTTAATGTGTTATATGCGGTCTAATCATTTTGAAATCATCAACCCAAGTAATCAAACTCACTTTTCAAAGGCACAAACTAGCCTTAGGAAGAAGAAAGGGAATTTTGTGTGCCAAAGTAATGCATGATAATAATCTCTTTATAAGGTATTTAAACCATGTGTATAATTTAAATACAAAGTTTACATCTATTATATACATAAATATTTAGTGTTACGATGTTTTGTCTACATAACTGAAACAATGAAATAATACTGTAAGGCAATTTGGATACACATATCCTGTGACACAACGAGTGCTCCTAAATATCTTGATATATTTACATGCAGGAAAAATCCAAATCAATTCCCACTTCTCTGACACCAAATATTTATTGATCAACCCAAATCTACCTATTATCAATACAATTCTGCTCCACTTCTGTTCTGACACCAGGTGCACATGCAGCATCTTCCTCTGAGCCTAACCACCTGGAGATAGAGCAGACCTCACAAGTAAAGGTCACAGTCCTCCAGACTGCCAAGCCGGCCCAACATCTCAGACACCAGCTGCAATCTTGGGAGTCCCCAGGACACATTCACTTCTTTTTTTTTACTTTAGTTTAAATGAAGTTTACATTTCAAATGAGTTTCCCATACAAAAATTTATACATACATTATTATGTGACCCTAATTGTTCTCCCCATACTCTGACAGCACACTCCTCCTTTCCACCCCTGATTCCCCTTGTCCACTCAACCAGCTTCTAACCATCTCTGCCTTCCCATCTCACCTCCAGACAGAAGCTGCCTGTTTAGTCTCTTGTATCTACTTGAGCTAAGAGGCACACTCCGCACGAGTATCACTTTATGTCCCACAGTCCAGTCCAATCTCTGTCTGAAGAGTTGACTTTGGAAATTGTTTTAGTTCTGGGCTGATAGAGAATCCGGGGTTTCTGGGGTTCCTCCAATCTCAGTCAGACCATTAAGTCTGGTCTTCTTACTAGAATTTGAGTTCTGCACCTCATCTTTCTCCTGCTCCATCAGGGACTCTCTGCTGTGCTCCCTGTCAGGGCATTGTTGGTGGTAGCTGGGCACCATCTAGTTCTTCTGGTCTCAGGCTGATGAAGTCTCTGGTTTATGTTGCTCTTTCTGTCTCTTGGGGCTAATACTTCCCTTGTGTCTTTGGTGTTCTTTATTCTCCTTTACTACAGGTGGTTGGGACCAATTGATGCATCTTAGATGGCCCTTGCAAGCTTTTAAGACCCCAGACACCACTCACCAAAGTAGGATGCAGAACATTTTCTTAATAAGCTTTGTTATGCCAATTTCCCCTGAAAGCATGGTCTCCAGACCCCTACCCCTGCTACTCTGTCCCTCAAAGTGTTTGATTGTATTCAGGAAACTTCTTAGCTTTGGTTTAGTCCAGTTGTGCTGACTTCCCCTGTAGTGTGTGCTGTCTAGGACACATTCACTTCTAACCTGCTGGCTACAAACTCAGAAGTTCCCACTACCCCTTCAGGATAGCAGCCATAAGCTCAGAGGTGCTCAGTCCCCTCTCTTCTGACCTGCTGGCCCTTGCTACTCCCTTGGGTTTGATAATTCGCTACAATGACTCACAGAACTCACAGAAAGTGCCATACTTACAATTACAGTTTTATAGCAAAAAGGATACAAATGAAGAGAGACATAGGGGAAGGGCTGGGTGGGTTCTGAATGTTGACAGTCCTTGTCCAAAAAGAATGCACTACCCTTCTGTGTGCATAGATGTCTCTCACCAACCAGGTAACCCATGGAGCTTTGGTGTCCAGAGCCTTTATTGGAGCCTCATTACTTAGGCATGACTGAATGAATTCTACCCCCCACCCCCAGACTGGCTGATATTAGAAGATGGTATTTCTAGCCTGACCAGCCTAGCTTGAGTCACCTTTTTAGCATAAACAATTAAGTATGGTCTGGAGGCCTATAGAAAACAAAGTCACCTCAATTACTCAGAAAATTCCAAGCATTTAGAGCTATCTCAAGGAGCCCTTGTGACACAGTGGTTAAGTGCTGGGCTTCTAATCGAAAGCTCTGCTGTTTGAATCTACCAGCCACCCTGAGGGAAAATGGCAATCAATTTCTGTAAAAATTTACATCCTTGGAAACCCTACTGGGCGGTTCTACCCTATCCTACAGTGTTACTATGAGTCGGAATCAACTTGTCAGCAAAGGGTTTTTTTTTTTTAGAGTTTTCTCCCAGAAACCAAGTATAAAGATTACTTCCTTTGGATGAAGTTAAATTATTTACCGCACAGTACAGTTCAAAAAACAAATGAAAAACTGTGAAGCTTCTTGGTCACGATATATTGAGAAATTGGAATGTAATGGATGTGGCCAAGCTCTCAGAAGACAGACTGTGGCTGTATAAGTGTCAGAGCCCTGTCTTGTAGCCTCAACAGCATAAGGCCTATTTTAAGCCACAGCAGATGAGGTTAGTGTGGTTTGTCTGAGTGTATAAATGTTAAACAAGGTTAATTGTTTTTTATTGCAAATATAACAAATATATGTTTGTTGTAAGAAAAACTTACCAAAAAAGAAGTGTATAAAGAAGAAAATGAAAGTTCTCCTGCCTCCCAATCCCACTCCCCAGATAAACGACTGCTGGCACACCTTTACATATTACACATAGGAAGCTGTGGTGGCTTTGAAGTGTAATTAAGCTGTGGAACATTTCACTACTTCAAGCAGCATTGCATTAGAATCCTGTTTCTTTTGCTTGGCTTCCTCCCCCACAGCTTTGCTTTAGAATCCTGCTTTCTTTGCTTGGAAGTTATAAGTAAACCCCATTGCGCCTGCATAGTATGGTTAAAAACGTTGCTGATGTAACTTGTATGAACTCCCTACTTGTAAATTCCTTAAAAGTAATTTTTGCCCTCACCCCTGGGGAGTAGTCTTGGAGGCAGGGTCTCCGACTGGCTCCTTTTCTTGCACAAGGAAATTAAGGTGCCTTTCCTGCGCACCCACCTTGGTCTCTCATTTATCAGCCAATTGGAGTCATGCCAAGCAGAACCTGGGGTTTCCACCCAGGGATCTAATAGGTGCTGTTTGGTCTAGGGACCTAGGAAGTCCCAAGTCCTGCCCTGACAATCATCTGCCCTCCCTGGGCAATGAGGAGTGAGTGACGGCAAAGAAAAGGAAAATAACACTACTGTTTGCAGAAATTTCACCTTGGGACAGAAAACTCTGGTAAATGAGGCCGAGCATGTGGTTTATGACAGAGGCTTAAAGAGCTGCGCCATTGCCCTAAACAAAACTGGATGTTACCTCACTTCCTGAGTTTCAAAGGAAATGATAGAAGTCAATAAAAGGAGAGGGGCAGAGAGAAAGCAAGATGGATGAGTCCACTCATATGAGTCAACCGTACTCAAGTCCTGTCTGATAGAGGACTCCTTGAGATTAGTCCGTGGAAACTATGGCTACTAAATGATAATTTACATACCTCTATCGAGATGGTCATATAGGTTCCCTATGAGTCTTAATCAACTCAACAGAAAGGTTTTTTTTTTGACGTGCCCATAGATACGCGTCTGAATCGACTCCATGGCACTGGGATTAGGGTTTGGTATTCAGAGGCACTCAACCATTTCTGAGTTGGTTCCGTAATGTAGTGGTGAGCACTAGACTAAATCCAGCCATCCAAGTTCAAGTCTTGGTGGGACCTTAGTGTTTAATTCAAATGAAGGATGTTTTTAAAAAGCTCCTTAAACAGTGAATGAAATTTGTTATTCCTATTTTGCGTTCCGCTGCAGATAGTCATTTAGGAGCTAGTAAGGTTTTCCGGTCCAGAGGGAAGAAGCAGTAGGGGAGACCCAGGCTTTGCAGGGCGCAAGCTGCTCCAGATCCCTGCGCCCCTCCTGCTCCCCGTGGCCTTTTGTGCCTCTCAGCTCCGTCTCCTCGTCCTCAGTAATTGAGGCTCCAGTAACCTGCAGAAAATAGCTGAGGAAGAAGGAGAGACAGGAAAGAACAGAGAGGAGAATAGGAAAGAAAAAGGGAGAAAGCTGGGAATGGAAGTCAGAGGAACTGTGCGTTCACAGCAGCGGTTTCATTTGCTGGGTTTGGACCACGGCAGCTTCTCACTCAGGAGCGCTCCCGTCCCTTCCTGACCCACCTGAGAACCAGGTTTCAGAGAGAAATCTCAAAGCTGCTTGCCTGGCATTTGCTCTTGCATAGTTTCCTTTCACTGTGTGGAGGGGTGAGGTGGATTAAGTTGATTGGCAAGTGAGTGGAAGCCAAGTTAAGTGCCTTGTTGGCTCCCTTGGTGTCGACTAGCAGGTGGTCCACCCACCCACCCACCCAAATGCACACCATTTTTCACCTTGCAGGCTGTCTGCAGATCCTGGAGTGGAAAACTGGAAAATCAAACATAACAATGTTTCTTTAGAGATAAAGAGAGAAAAAGCCAGATAATTGGTTATATGAATTGAAAGTCGTTATCTCTGGAGAACAGGAATTGTAGAAAGGGATCAGGGCACTACCATTTTTCATAACAAACTTCTGGGCACATATTATTTTAACAAAAATATATACTAAATAAAAATAATTTCTTTGTTATGTAGAATGTTTTTAAAGTTCATTGCTTGTATTTGAATTGAAATTTTGATGTCGTCCTATGTAATTTAAGGTGCCACCAGGCTATGCTTCCTATGGTCTCCTGGGGGAAGAGCCTTCCTTGTGGGTGGCTCCCAGGAGTTTGGCTTCTTGGCCTTCATTGGTCCGTGAGGGATCTTCCTCACATGATGTCTTCCTCCTGTGCCCGACCCTTTCTGCCCATCCATTCTCTTTTATGAAACAGCAATCAGAAAGGATTAAGACTAAGACCCACCCTTCTCCAGTATTACTTAACTGATACTGTCTTCAAAGAGCAAGAGAAAGATGTGGCAGTCGGCTTCTATAAAGATTTACAGCCTTGAAAATCCTATGCGGCAATTCTAGTCTGTCCTATAGGGTCACTATGAGTCAGAATTGACTCCACCCATAGTGGGTTTATCTTCAAACAAAGACCCTATTACCCCAAAGAAGGTCACATTCACATTCACAGGTACAGGGGTTAGTCAGGACTTCAACATATCTCTTTGGGGGACACAATTCAATCCCTAACACTAGAGGGAGAGAGAATTCCATGGCTGATGCACTTCTTAATGTCAGTAAAAAATCCTGTCTGTTTTCATAGTCTGAAGATCCTGAAACAAGTTCTGGTTGACAAGAAAGCATTTCTTCTGGTGCTGTTAGTGCCCCCATCAATTTTAGACACAACTTGTGCAGGGGAATGGCTCTGCCATGGTGTTCTGGCCACCTTGTACATATCCTCACAAGCCGTGCAGTTCTGAACCCAGGTCTTGATGGAATACCCTGTCCTCCACCCAGGAACATAAGAAAGATAGTCTTGTGAGGAACTTGAACCTTTTCTCACCTGCCTCTCTTTCTTGTGGGAGGCTTCCACTAGACAGTTTTCCCATTCACCTCCCTGCTTCCAGTGGGGTGTGGGAATTTTCACCCAGCCTTCCTTAAGGCACAGCTACAGGTTATAAAACTGCTTAGCTGCAGCAAGGAATTGACTCCTCAGTAACTGAATGTCCAAATACTTATGTGGAAATCATCTAGCCCTGTTTTTTGAGTGTTGTCTTCTGAGAGGGCCCTGAGGAGCTGGCACCTTTGACAACTTTTCCTTTCACTGCCCATGTAAGTAATAAACTATCTGAATCTAAAAAAAAGGATTTTTTTAGGATCTGAATGTGTCATGCCTTGATTCTGTCTTGTGCTTGACACCTTGTACTCACTTTGAGTCTTACTGAACCCACATGCATTGTTGGTTCACCTTAATTGTGTGCTCTTGGGGTTATCAAGAATGCTGTATGTAAACTAGCCAGCAGGGAACTGCTGCGGACATACCTATTGTGCACATTTCCTCTGCTCACGTGTACACTTCCTTGTCTCACTGAATTTCACTTACAAAACACAAGTTCAAAGATAAAATTATAAATAATTTCAAGACAATAACAGCAGAACATTAAACCAAGTGTGAGGATCCTTCTGAGCATGGGGCCCTCTGTGACTGCACAGGTCACATGCCCATGAAGCTGGCCCTGCATGGGGTCCAGGGCCAGGTGTCACTAAGAGTTCAAACACCCTCAGGGAGTAGAGAAGCTGCTGCACTGCACAACTATCCAGAGAAGAACCAGAACCTACAGGAGATGACAGGTGGAGAGTACCTTTGCATACAGCTCTCCATTTCTTTCAAAGTTCTTCATTAACTACTAATTGAAACTTGTGGTCTCTGGCTTCATTTATTATTTCAATCCAGACTTAGTCAATGACTTTGGGTCTTCTGTTTTTTAAAATTACTCAGAACCCACAGTCCTCAGTAGCAGAAACAGAGTCCTCCTCATAAGATTTCCAGCCTCAAGAAGCTCCAGCTCCTGCTGACTTAAATTCCAAACCCTCAAGTCACATGACGATACTCAGAGATTGACTTACTGGCCTGACAGAGACTGGAGAAACTCCGAGAATATGGCCCCTGGACACTCTTTTAGCTCAGTAACCAAGTTACTCCCGAAGTTCACACTTCAGCCAAAGATTAGACAGACCCAGAAACAAAATGAGACTAATGGGGCACAACAGCCCAGGGACAAGAACCAGAATGCAGGAGGGGACAAGAAAGCTAGTAATAGGGAACCAAAGGTTGAGAAGGGAGAGCGTTGACATGTCGTGGGGTTGTTACTCAATGTCATAAAACAAAATGTGTACTGTTTAATGACAAACTATTTGTTCTGTAAACCTTTATCTAAAGTACAATAAAAAAATTAAAAGGAAAAAAAAAAAGGTACCCAGAGATTGGTGGTCAGTTGCTGGACAGTCAAAGCATTTTGTTTGTTTGTCAGACTTCTATTTCATTACAATGAATTCCTGCAATTTATGTCCATTTCTTAATTGCTTAGCTAGATTGTTTCCACAAGGAACCTGATAATGATATTGGTGTGGAGTTGCAGCCTACAGTAAGGCAAAAAAAAAGAAGAAGAAGAAGAGAAGAATGTGTATTACAACCAGCCTGTGAAGACATTAGCTGAATTCAATTGACGTTGAAAGAAATTAGCTGTAATCCCTTTATGCTTGAGAATTTCATGTACCAAAATCACCTTAAAAACCTAACAAAAAAAGGGGTAAGGTAGAAAAAAGTGCCCAGGATTTGGAGACTGGAACACCAATCTTATTAAAATGACAAAAGACTTCTAATTCCTCATTGACCTAAAAGGTAAGAATGGGCTTTCTGATAGAATCACTCTGGAAATATATAGCCTTTAGATCCTGGGTCTCAGTCTCAGATGTCCCACCAGTAGGCTATTGTGCTGTGGCCTTGTCCTGAATGAATTCATCTGCCTCCTAGCTACAGCTTTCCAGACTCTGGGGGACCAAGGACCTACTCATCTGTATCAGCCTTGCCACATGTCTTGGGGAAGTTATGGACCTCAACTCAGAACCAGTTTCTCTGTAAATGAGAGGGTGCCTGGAATAGTTTCTAGAGAACCACCAGGCTATCTAATTCTTCTCAGAAGACTTATCATTGGCTATGTTTCCTTAGCACTTAGTGGTTTTTTTTTTTTTTTTTTTTTTTTGTGCCCCTGGCCTGAGAGATTCCATTAGGCGATTCCATCACAGCAAATAACTTTGTACCCCCAGGTGGGGCTCATTTTACTTTTCAATAGCCAGTTTCCCTGTATGTGGTATGGGTACCACTGGTAGTATTTGAGATAATTTTAGGTGGTACAAGGATGAATATTTTAATATGAATAAGTATCTAACTCCATATTCATACCCAACATGCATAACAAGCACATCAAGCCCACTTTGATGCTTTCTTTGTAGAGATGAGAAAGAGCATTTGTATCCCAAACCAGGTGGCAATACTTCATCAAATGCCCTTTAAATATCTAAACTTTCCACAGACTTCTTTCCTTGGGTGACAGCTGCCCTGCTTCATGCCTTGCTCCCAAGTCCTACATCTATTGCTAGTCAACTTTCTCAGATACCACCCCCAACACACCTGCGGTGACGTGAGCTCCTTTAAGTCACTTTTTGCCTTGGTTCTTTGGTAAAACAGCTTGAGCAATTTTTTTCCTTAACCCCTGAGGAGTTACCTTGCCCTAGTTTTCTACCCCATAGGGTTTGTTACTTTTGTCCAGGTTGATTGGCATTTCCTGGGTAAGCTGTAAACAATGTGAGGTTTAATATTTTTTGTCTGGCCCTGAGCTGCAGGCTGCCCTGTAATTAGTATGCACCTTGCAGGGACTGGTCAATATACTATGCAAATGCTGTGACAATAGGCTATGCAAATGAAGTATCTGTGGCCTACTAGGCAAATGAAGTGTCTTCGGCATACTGAGAGGCTATTTGTCAGTTCATTGCCCTGTTGTGAGGGCCATACCTTGAAATTGATGAAGATTTTGTTTATTTATACAGTTAACCACACAGAGCTTTTTCAGACAGTAAGAAGCAGAAGGAAGAAAGAAGAGAGAAGCAGCAGAGAGAGAGAGAGAAGAGGTAAATAACCTCCTAAAAAGCTGTAACACAGGTCAAGGGCTATAACACTAAAGATGGTGACAGAACCTGAAGGGGCCCAGCAGCAGAATCAGTAGTGACAGACATCAGAGCCAAGAGGAGCCTGTTCTGAGGGGGCTGAGAGGTACCTTGAATGGCTGAGAGGAGCTAAGACAGCTGTCCTGCACTGAAGAAGGGAGACTTTGCCTACATGCTTCCTAATCCTGATCCTGAGTTGTACACTGTTACTTCCATAATAAGCCACTTTGTATCCTGTTACTTCCATAATAAGCCACTTGACTGTAAGGATGGTCTGTGATATCTGTGTGGCCATTGGAACAGATCACCGAACCCAGAAGAGAAGTAGAGAGTGCCGTGGGAGGGATGGCTGGTGTCAGAATTGGTAAAAAGTTTGACGGGTGGAGGTATGTCTCACTGCCATCTCATGGAAATCAGCATTGGGCTGATCCTGGTCATTATCCCTCCTGAATTTTACAGGTTCTGATGCTGATGCTACTATTCCCACCATTTTACAGCACCCTTCTCCCCAAAAAGCAGCCTCTTCATTTTTATGGCTATAGTTTCCTCTTCCCTCACCCTTTTCCTCAAGCCCTCTCTTACCTCCTTCATAGGTGGACAGCATTAGCTCTCTCTCTGCCTAGAATTTGCTATACTACCTGTCCGAGAAAAAATCAGCAACATATTGTGAATGTTTTTATGTCAAAAACATTAAAGGAAGTATAGTGGTTGCTACGAGCTTGTGGCGCACCACTATCGTATAAAACCCGTTGTGAGGAGTTGATTTCTACACTTAGTGACCCTATAGGACGGAGTAGAACTGCCCCATAGGGTTTCCAAAGAGCGGCTGGTGTATTCACACTGCTACCTTTTGGTTAGCAGCCAGTATCTCTTAACCACGGAGCCCCCAGA
The DNA here is from genome assembly GCA_030035585.1 of Dugong dugon. Taxonomy (NCBI): domain Eukaryota; kingdom Metazoa; phylum Chordata; class Mammalia; order Sirenia; family Dugongidae; genus Dugong; species Dugong dugon. Next base: position 164,804,663 of record CM057462.1, read on the forward strand.
GCTACGCAGCTTCAACTGAGGTGTGTAAATATTCATTTAGAATCCATTGTTTCCACGGACTAATCAAGGCAGTCCTCTATCAGACAGGACTTGAGTATGGTTCAGCTGTGTGAGTGGACTTCCCGGTTTTGCTTTCTCTCTGCCCCTCTCCTTTTATTGATTTCTGTCATCTCATTCGGAGCCCTGGTGGCACAGTGGTTAAAAGTTGGGCTGCTAACCAAAAAGGCTGGCAGTTCAAATTCACCAGCCTCTCACTGGAAACCCTATGAGGCAGTTCTACTCTGTCCTATAGGGTTGCTTTGAATCCGACTCTACCAGGGGCGGGGGTGGGGGGGAGATGGGGGGGTGGGGAATCCTTCCATTCGTATCTCAGGAAACACTCTTTAAGCCTCTGTCCTAAACCACAACTCTGCCTCACTTACCAGAGTTTCCTGTCCCAAGGTGAAATTTCTGCAAACAATACTGTTATTTTCCTTTTCCTTAACATAACCCATTTCTCATTGCCCAGGGAAGGCAGATGATTGTCAGGGTAGGACTTGGGACTTCCTGGGTCCCTTGGCCAGACAAAACGTGTTACACTCCAAAGCTACCACAGCTTCCTATGTGTAATATATAAAGATGTGTCAGTAGTGGATTATCTGGAGAGTGGCTTCAGGAGGCAGGAGAACTTTCATTTTCTTCTTTATACACTTCTTTTTTTGGTAAGTTTTTCTTGCAAGCATATATCTGTTAGATTTACAATAAAAAGCAGTACATGTTTTACATTTGTACTCTCAGACAAACCAGACTAACCTCGTCTGCTGTGGCTCAAAACTGACCACTTGCTGTTGAGGCTACAAGACAGGTCTTTGACACTTATACAGCCACAGTCTGTTTTCTGAGAGCTTGGCCACGTCCATTACATTCCAATTTCTCAGGATATCCTCACTGTTTTTTAGTTGTTTCCTAAAATGTACTGTGGGGTTAAGAATTTAACTTCATCCAACGAATTTGGTCTTTGACCTTGGTTTCTGAGAGATAACTCTAAACCAAAAAAGAAAAAAAACAAAAACAAAAACAAAAAAACCAAACAAACACAAACCCATTGCTTTTAAGTCAATTCTGACTCATAGTAACCGTATAGGACAGGGTAGGACTGCCCAACAGGTTTCCAAGGATGTAAATCCTTATGGAAGCAGATTGCCACAACTTCCTCCTGCAGAGCAGCTGGTAGGTTCAAACCATGGATCTCTGGGTAAGCAACCCAGCATTTAACCACTGCTCCACCAGGGGTCCTTGAGGTAACTCTAAACCTTTGGAATTTGCTAAGTAATTAAGGTGTCTTTTCTTTTTTCTGTAGGCCTCCAGACCACACCTGGAGATTTATGCTAATAAGTTGACTCAGATGGGGGGCTGGCCAGGCTAGAAAGACTACCTCCTGATATCAGCTAATCTAGGGAGTGGATAAGCTTTGCTAGAATGTCCATATATATTAGATGCAGGCCACACCCCTGAGAAAACTCCTCTTACAACTGGCTGATTACATGAGAGCACGTTATGGAGGAGATTACACTATATTACATTATGAAAAAGCTATCAGTCCAATGTCTTCCAAACCACTGAGAATCATAACCTAATTAAGTAGACACATAATATTAACCATCACCAGTCCTATGTGTGCAACCTGCCATCATGTGGCTGGCTGATAGCCCCCAGCTCCACTGGGGACTGGTGTCATATCAGGGACTCAGAGTTGTTCTCTGCTGTTGGCTGTTTCGGCACTCAGTAGTGGCTGTAGCCAGATTAGCGTTGGTGAGTGGAAGCCCAAGTCACTGAGCCCATGCATAATTTGCATCCCTGCTGCTAGGTCACTTGTTTATGAGGTCACTGGGGAATCTTAGAATTTCCATTTGGTTCATTTTGATGGTTTTCAAGCTCTGTTGAGATTGTCTATCAGATCACTCATTGACATCATATTTTATTTGTGTGTGTGTCTTAGTTATCTAGTGGTGCTATAACAGAAATACCACAAGTGGATGGTTTTAACAAAGAGAAATGTATTCTCTCACAATCTAGTAGGCTAGAAGTCTGAATTCAAGGGGCCAGCTCCAGGGGATAGCTTTCTTTCTCTGTTGTCTCTGGAAGAAGGTCCTTGTCATCAATCTTCTCCTGATCTAGGAGCTTCTCTGCACAGAAACCCTGGGTTCAAAGGACACACTCTACTCCCAGTGCTGCTTTCTTGGTGGTATGAGGACCCTCTGTCTCTCTGTGCCCTTCTCTGTTTTATATCTCAAAAGAGATGGACTTAAGACACAATCTAATTTTGTAGATTGAGTCCCACCTCATTAATTTAACTGCCACTAATCCCATCTCATTAACATCATAGAGATAGGATTTACAACATGTAGGAAAATTACATCAGATGACAAAACGGTAGACAATCACATAATACTGGTAGTCATACCCTAAGAAAAATTGATACACATATTTTTGGGGGACACAAATCAACCCATGACAGTGTGTAATAGCTGCCTTGAAGCCTGCTAAATATAACATCTGGGACATCTTGGAGTTGGAATTTGGTTTCTATTGACTTATTTTTCCCTTGAATACAGGTCACATGTTTCTTTGCATATCTAGTATTTCTTAATTATTGGACACTTTGACTGATACATTGTAGTGTATTCTGATATTTTTCTCCAGAGTATCAATTTTTGTTCTAGGAGATCTCCTGGGGCACTTCAACTCTGTCATATAGGGTCGCTATGAGTTGGAATTGATTTGATGGCATTCACCACCACCAACAAGCATTTTGAATACTGGCTGATTACTTTGAACAGTGTAGGACTGGATTTAGGCTTTAAGGTGAATCTGTGGAAAGCTCTAGGTGTTTACCAAAACCCTCAACTTGCTGGAACTCGATCTCCAAACTCCGTCTCCCCTGCAGCTCTTATCAGGGCTTGGTTTGCAGCTTTGTTGGGGACTGTTAAGAGTTGGCCTTACATTAGGGTATGAGTTATGCTCTTAAAGTACAGCCTTTCTGGAAAGGATCTCAGAGTGGTAAAGAGGTGTTATCAAAGCTTGAATTCCAACATTGCCTAGTAGAGACCTCTAGGATCTCTGTTCTGTTCTCCTTCCTGTAGCATCTGTTTTCTGGCAACCATTGGGTAGAACCTTCCTGCACATGAACATCCCAGCACTCAACAAATGACTTGCAGGGCACCGTCATATGGACTTCTGAAAACTGGCCTCTAGAGGGTTTTCTACCCTATGGTGCTCTAATCTGTCTTAACTCTGATCCCTGCTTCTTCATGTGAACACCGTCTTAGTCATCTAGTGCTGCTACAACAGAAATACCTCAAGTGGATGGCTTTAACAAAGAGAAATTTATTTCTTCACACTAAAGTAGGCTAACAATCCAAATTCAAGGCATCAGCTCCAGGGAAAGGCTTTCTCTCTTTGTCGGCCTTCTCATCAATTTTCCCCTGGACTAGGAGCTTCTACACGCAGGGACCCCCGGTCCAAAGGACACACTTTGCTCCCGGCACTGTTTTCTTGATGGTATGAGGTCCCCTTGTCTCTCTGCTCACTTCTGTGCTTTATATCTCAAGACATTGCCTCAGGATACAATCCAATCTTGTATTCTGACTCCTGCCTTACTAACACAACTGCCGCCGTCCTCCCTCATTAACATCATAGAGGCAGGATTTACAACATATAGGAAAACCACACAATACCAGGAATAATGGCCCTGACAAATTGATACACACATTTTTGGAGGGACATAATTCAATCCATGACAAACACCATGTTCTGCTGGGGTTTCAGCTTGCTGTACCACCACAGGAATTCTTCCCAATCTTCTCTTATAGATCACAGCCTTGCACTGCTTCTCTCCAATGTCTGTAAACTAGTGCCTCACATATTTTGTCCATTTTTATGGTTGTTTAAAGTAAGAAGACTAATCTAGGAGCAGTTACTATGTTATAGCTGCAGGTGAACAGAAGGGTGAACAGGCTTAAGAAGACAACCTTTAAAATGGAGGCTTTTCCACATGTGTTACTGATTCTTGTCAGTGCCTTTGCAAATGAGGGTTTAATCACATGTATTACTGATTTCAAAATAATTTGAACATCAATTCCCACGTTTACAAATGACCTGGACCCAGGATTTTTTTTTTAATTTTATTGACAAGTACAACCAGTAATGACCTGGGACTGCTGAATTCACTTTTAGCATGATGGCCTCACAACACCTAGGCTGAATACCCTGTTCTCTGGGGATAATTCAATACTTCTGACTCTCCTAGGCCCAAAAAAGAGAAGACTGGCAAAAACGAGACCTGCAAGGGACCAATACTGTAGGCCCAGTAGAAAATGGTAGCATTCCCAGAATCAGGAGACAGGAGGAGGGATGAGAGGCTGCCATGAGGGGCAAAGTTGGGGAGGAGAGGCCCAGAGAGACAAGCTGTCTTTACCGGGACCAGTGAATAGATACGTCCTGGGATCTTCCTCACCTTTTCTCTTCGTCCTCCCAATCCTGTCCCTCTTCCCTCTGAATCTCTCTCTTGATAATTTTCTCCATCCCTGTCTAGGCAGGACGGAGCCATAGGCCTGGCCCCACTGCATCTTCTCTCCCATACAAGCTAGACTTTCTTTTATGGGTACCTCCTCTGGGGGCCTGTTGGAGCCTGTACACCTTTCTTGGAATAATGGCTTTTTATTTATTTCTTTTATTGTACTTTAGATGAAGGTTTATAGAACAAACTAGCTTCTCATTAAACAATTAGTACACATATTGTTTTGTGACATTGGTTACCAACCGTACGACATGTAACACTTTCCCTTTCTCAACCTTGGGTTCCCCATTACCAGTTATCCTGTCCCTCCTGCCTTCTCATCCTTTGCCCCTAGGTTGGTGTGCCCCATTAGTCTCGTTTTGTTTTATGGGCCTGTCTAATCTTTGGCTGAAGGGTGGACTTCAGGAGTGACTTCACCACTGAGCTAAAAGGGTTTCCAGGCCATACTCTTGGAGTTTCTCCCGTCTCTGTCAGACCAGTAAGTCTGGGTTTTTTGTTTTTTTTTTTTTTGTGAGTTAGAATTTTGTTCTACATTTCTCTCCACCTCTGTCCGGGACCCTCTGTTGTGATCCCTATCAGAGCAGTCAGTGTTGGTAGCTGGACACCATCTAGTTGTGCTGGATTCAGTCTGGTGGAGGCTGTAGTACTTGTGGTCTGTCAGTTATTTGGACTAATCTTTCCCTTGTGTCTTTGGTTTTCTTCAATCTCCCTTGCTCCAGATGGTCGGGTGAGACCAGTGGGGTATCTTAGATGGCCGCTCACAAGCTTTTAAGACCCCAGATGCTACTCAACAAAGTAGAAGAAACAGGTGAAATTTTAATCATATATTTAATTTAATCCAGCATACCTAAAATGTCATTTTAACATGTAATCAATATAAACAGTAGTTACTGAAATATTTTACTTTTTTTAAAATACTAAATCTTCAAAATCTAGACAGTAGCTTACACTTAGAAGACATCTCTAACTCAGACGAGCCACACTTTAAGGGTCCAACAGCCCTTACAATTACTGGACAGCATGACTTTAGTTGATTGACTGTAACTGATAATGAGAATTATGTAAACTGTTGTGTTTCTTTCATTGCCCTGGTTGTCAGGAAACCTGAAGGTAAATTTGGTGCCCAGTTTCAGAAACCTTCTCATCCTGAGTTCCTCTTAAATGTTATTTCTCTTCCTTCTAAATGGATATCTTCATTTTGTGTTCATTTTCTTTTCAGAGAAGTAATTTAATACTAACAACAACCATAACAATAATTGCCTTTCGTTGCTAACAATATCATGTTAATTTTTGGATCACTTGCCCTGTGCCAGGCTCCGTGCTATGTGGTTGACATACCTCACACAGCGAGACAACAGCACAACTGAGACTGGAGCCAGCATCTGTCTGATTCTGAAGCCTTTGCTCTTGGCCACTTAATGCTTAGAGTGCTCATAATGCTGAAAAAAAGTGCGCTTGATGGCAGGAACGTCACGTGCCCTCCATCCCCCAGAGCTCAGGAGAAACCTCCAGACAGTAATAGTCTTCCCATTCTGCAGGTCAGGAGAAGACTTCAAGGTGAGGCCCCTTCATCAACGTACATAAAACAAACCAAACCCTACCTTGTAGGACAGAGCAGAACGGCCCAATAGGGTTTCCTAGGCTGTAATCTGTATGGAAGCAGACTGCCACATCTTTCTTCCACAGAGCAACTGGCGCGTTCAAAGCACAGATCTTTCAGTTAGCAGCGGAGTGCTTAACCACTGCACCACCAGGACTCCTTTCATCAAGGTACAGCTACTAAATATCAGAGCCAGAATGCGAAGTCAGGTTCTAAGCCTATTCAGCTTCCTACAAGCTCTGTACCTGTTATATAAAAATCAACGTTAAAGAATCAAACACTTTTGAAGAGCAACACAATAATGGCTTTTTATGCACAGAACATTTAGAATGACAAAAAGAAGCCAACTGCTTTCAAATCCAGTTATCTTTGTGAGGCTTCCACAGTCTGATAGGAGAGAGAATGAGACAGTACCAACCCCCCAAGCATTGGAAGCATCATAGACCTAAAACAACCCCAGATTTGGGGTAGCCCAAACTAAGAAATCTTAAGTCAGTCGGTCTCATGGAAATTGAAACTACCAGACATCGTTCTTCACTGGTCAAACAGAGCAGTAGTTCCCAGGAGCAGAGTTCCAACAAGAAGGACCACACGACCCCTCGTGGCCACCCGGGGGATCCGCATGGTCCCAGAGCGGCCACACTCGGATCCAAATAAAACACACTGCCTGGAAGCTGGTCGATACTCAAGACCTTGAAATTAGAATTCGTGCGCGGTACAGACTAACTAGCAGGATGACGAAAACGCTGTGAGCTTCTTTCTCCTCTCGCTAGCAGCCTGAGATCAGTTGTCCCAATGTAAGAAATCTGGGCAAAGGTCGAAGTCAACCTGCGCGCGTTCCTGATGAGGAAAGTGAGGTTTGTAGAAGAGTTGAATAGATTTCCCAGGTCCCAGAGCTGGTAGGCACTAAGTCACCGTCCAGGCCCCTGAGGCATCCTGCTTCTGAGCAGAAGGGGGGAGACTGGCAGTGGATAGAGACTGCTGTGCAGAGGGGGCATCTGACTGCTGGAGCGACTCCACCCTCCTCTGGACCTCTGAGAATGGTCTCCACCTGTGCTCTTTTCCCCCAGACGGAACTCCAGACGTCCATGGAAAGAAAGGATGACCAGGATCTAACGGTCTCTTTCAACCTACGCCTTGAGGTCCCACTGAGATTTATCATGGATCCACCCTCTTAGTCCCGCTTCTGGAGTTTGCGAACATTCCACAACCATCATGGGTGCTTTTCTCCCAGTTTTTTAGCCACAAGAGAAAGTATCCGGGGCTCCAAGTGCACCTGATGTTTCCCCTGCCTCTCCTTCCTCACTGGGTGGTCCAGAGCCTCAGCCCCACGCGCTCTTCATTTCCTCTCTGGAGGCTGTGGAGGAAATAAATCGAAAGCATTAGCTAAGTTTATTATCGGTAAACAAAACAACAAAAAACAAAACTGGAATGCAAGTTTGCAAGCAGCCCGCAAAGGGCTACAAAGCTATAGTACATTTGCAGCTCTGTATAGAATTAAAGCTACATTATCCTACTCTTAGTAAACAATCAGCTCTCCTCAATTTAAGCTGGAATGAAGCTTACTCTGACACTGTTTTTCAGAATTCCGTATCAGTACCTCTAACGGTTGCCCTAGATGATAATGCACTTGACAGTGCACGTGGTTAGTCATTTTTGTCATCAGTCCTCTGAAAGGCCCCGGGCTCAGAGCGGGGGGGCGCCGTTGACCCGGGGCCGGGAAGCATCCGCAGATGTCTGCGGCCTCGGAAAGCAGAGTACCGCGGGGCGGTGGTTTGTCGGCTTCCTCCCCCGCAGGTGGGGAGCAGAGACTGTGCGCCTCCCACTGCGCAAGGCCGCTGATGTTGGAGTACCCCAGCTCATTCCGGCTCGGTGTCAACGTCCAAGCTTGTCCAATGGCATGACTCTCATCCTAAGTGTCTCTTGAGCTCCCAGTTTCTGGAGCGCGTGGGGTTGGACAGGCCAGAAAGATTGAACATGTCTCCAGCCTGAGGTTAAAGGGCAATTCCGGACATCAGAAGATATGACAGAAAAACAAAATCTCTGAGGCACAATCGGTTAGTGTGTTCGGCTGTTAATCGAAAGGTTGGTGGTTCGAGTCCACCCACGGACGATATGTTGTACTTTAACCTCTTCGTAGCTGCTTAAAAGCAGCTTCCTAGTGTTAGCAACTTTTATCTTCAGAGCCCTCTAGACCTCTATCCCCGGTGAATCAGATGCCAAAATATCCTGCGCCGAGATTCCAGTCCCATTAAAGGGACTAAAAGAATCAGTTTTTTTTTGTCAAAAGATGTTTTCCACCAAGCCTGCGAATGGAGCTCTGGAGTTCCCTCATTCCAGAGTCACTGCACAGATTCTCTCCCTTCCCGAGGCTGGGGTTTTACAACTGCACACCCTGGAAACCTGAAAAATCCCCAAAATGGAGAGTAAGAAAACCCCACTCTCATCTGTGATGCAGCCCCAAGCTTTGTGAGGAAATCTTGGTTCTGCTACGGTGGGACTTCAAACAAGTTATGGAATTTTTTGTGTCTCTATTTCTTTATGTATAAAAAGGGCCAAGTGGAAGTACTCCCCTCATGGTTTAACCTAAATTTTAATGAGAGAGGCACATAAAGCATTTGAGTACTTAATACATACTCAGCTGTTATCATTGTTTTCAGTAGCATTATCATCACCATTGTCATTCTCTACCCTGTCCTTTTAAATAACTGCATATCCTTTCATGGTACAGATAGACCATTGTGTATTTAAGCATTTCTCAACTGATGGACATGACATGGGTTCTAATGTTTATTGTTATAAGTAATTCTTCAGAGGACAGCTTATACAAATATTGTTAATCATGTGTGCAAGTATTTCTCTAAAATGTATTCATGGATGTGGGCCTGCCTGATCAAAGTATTTGTGCATTTCTAATTTTGCTAGTTCCTGCCTAATTGCCCTCCAGAGAAGCTGTACCTAGTCATATCCCCACATTCTGAGAGAATGCTTTTTTCTGGGCAACTGTATCCGGCATTTTAATAGCAGTGCAAACCCATCGCTTTTGCTTTGAGAATGTTATTGCTTGTTGGTCTCACACATTACTCTGAATTTTGTGGATGTTCTTCTGTGTTCTCCTGACTCTGGGGATTCTGGTAAAGTGGCTCCCAGGAGAGACTTGAACTTGCATTCACCTGACTGTAGAGGTGTTGACAGAGGTAACCCTGTTCCCATTGTTCCCATGACAGAGAGCACAGGCTGCAGCTGCTAAAGAACCCAGGACTCACCCACCCTCCAGAGTGGAACCTTCATGGTTAGTCCTGAGCCAAATAAAAATTGGAAAGGGAAGACTTTGAAGTTTAATTTTTCATTAGATTAGGATTTTAAATAATGATTTTCTTATTCTTATTTTCTATGGCAATTAGAGGAGAGATTGCATCCTTAAGACTTTATTTGGGGGAACTTCATACTACAGTGTGTTCTGTTGTGCTTGTGGAATTGTTTGGTTCATGCTGGTATGTGGTGCCTGCTATAAAATCTTGTCTGGTGAGTTGGGGTGGACAAGTAACTAACAAAAACTTGTCATAGGAAATAGAGGATGCATTCTCATATAATTTTACCTAGAGTTAAGTCCTACTTTGATCCTTTGAGAGGTTTGGTGGTAACATTAAAGAGACATCCCTCAAGTGTCTGAAATGCCTGTCACAGTGACCAGGTTGCAAGTTCTCAGAAAGAGTCACATGAGGTGGTTTAGGACTTATTTTGTAGTTCTGTGGTCTTTTCCTCCCAAGGAGATTGGCATATCCTTGTCTGATAATAGAAAATCAAGAGAGAACATAGATAGGCACATGTGGTGAGAAAATTCTCAGCTTCTCTACCCAAGCTGCCAGCTTCCGAAGGCTGAACAAATACTAACCTCATTGCTTCAAATACAGAATACGTATTGAAGTTCAATAAGTGTTTAGGAAGGTGGAGCAAAAGCACAGGAGTGAGACTGTCTCTACTCTCTCATTTACAAAAGATGCATCACTGGTGAGGCTGACTTATGCAGAGGAGAAGTCCCCCACCCCTACCTCGCTTTCTCCCTACCACCTCTTTTTATGGACTCTTACTATCCAGTTCACAACCTCAAACTTTTCTCTGTTTATCATGATGTTGCTTATTGGTCCAGTTGTGAGGATTTCATTTTACTTGGATCTACAGTCAACACCCATGAAAGCAGCAGTCAAAAAACCAAAAGACACATTGCATTGGGCAAATCTGCTGCAAGACATCTCTTTAAAGTGTTAAAAAGCAAAGATGTCACCTTGAGGACTAAGATGCTCCTGACCCAAGGCAAGGTGTTTTCAATCACCTCATATGAATGTGAAAGCTGGACAATGAATAAGAAAGACCTAAGGAGAATTGATGCCTTTGAATTGTGGTGTTGGCGAAGAATAGTCAATATATCATGGACTGCCAAAAGAACGAACAAATCTGTCTTGGAAAAAGTACAACCAGTATGCTCCTTAGAAGCACGGATGACAAGACTGCATCTCACACACTTCGGACATGTTATCAGGAGGGATCAGTCCCTGGATAAAGACATCACACTTGGTAGAGAGTCAGCAAAAAAGAGGAAGACCCTCAACGAGAAGGATTGACACAGTGGCTGCAACAATGGGCTCAAGCATAGCAACAATTATGAGGATGGTGCAGGACCAGGCAGTGAAATAATGAGATAATATCCAGTTTAAGCTTAGGAGAAGGAAAGAAAGAACACATTAGGACTTCAGCCTAAGCCACATGCTCTGCCTCAGTTTACAAGAATCCCCTGAGTGGGATGAAAGCCCTACAAACAATGTTACCATTCTTTATCTCATTAATCAGGTAGATAGATTACTGTCAGGGTAAGAGTGATGATTTCCTGGTTCTCTTGGCTAAATAGCATCTAACAGCACCTGTCATGGATTGAATTGTGTCCCCCAAAAATATCTATCAGCTTGGCTAAGTCATGATTCCCAGTATTGCATAATTGTGTAACATTATGTAATCTGATGTGATTTCCTTATGTGTTGTAAATTCAGTCACTATGATCTAATAAGATGGATTAGTGGCAGTTATACTGATGAGGTGTACAAGATTAGATAGTGTCTTAAGCCAATCTCTCTTGAGATATAAAAGATAGAAGCGAGCAGAGACACATAGGGACCTCATACCACCAAGACAGCAGTGCTGGGAGCAGACCGTGTCCTTTGGACCTGAGGTTCCTGTGCAGAGACGCTCCCAGACCAAGGGAAGACTGATGACATGGACCTTCCTCCAGAGTTGACAGAGAAAGTGTTCCTCTGGAGCTGATGCCTTGAATTTGGACTTGTAACCCCCTGGACTGTGAGAGAATAAACTTCTCTTTGTTAAAGCCATCAACTTGTGGTACTTCTGTTGGAGCAGTACTAGATGACTAAGACAGCACCTAAATCAATTATTGCTTTATCCATATGACTGATAAAATTATACATCTGTACTATTGTTTTAAAGGCCATATAGCAAAATATTGACAACAATTACCTCTTTAAGATTGGAATTGAGAATTGGGAAATTTCATTTCATCTTTACACTTACAGGTTTTACAAAAGAATGACTTCATTACTTTTAAACAAATAAATGACCTACTCAGAAGTATCTATTAAAAGCCTCCCTCAGACAAACCAGAGCATAGTCATCTGCTGTGACTCAAAGTTGACCACAGGATGCTAAAGTCACAAGGCAGGCCACTAACCCACAATGACACCTGTCCTCTGAGATCTTGGGGGAAGTCAAAGTCTTTATGGACTTCTTAATGCATCATGATCCAGAATTTCCACAGGGTTTCTTTCCTTTCTTCTTCTTTTGGTTTTTCCAGTCTTCTCTGAGCTAGAAGCTCACAGATGCTAATTCAAAAAAACTTTTAAAAAATCCTGCATTGTGAAATTGAAGAAACATTGCAATTACTTTTTTTGTGAAAAAGAGAATCCCATTACGGTATTCAAAACATACATCAGCTGCAGAAATTTATTTTAATGAAATAGGAAGGCTTTAACAAGAATATAAATGTTCTGACAATGATTGGTGGAAAATTGATCTCAGTGCTTATAATGATCTGAGTGAAAGAAAGAGTGAATAAAGTGAATATATAGAGATAGATAGTTTTCCAATCAAGATATGATACTGGCCTAAAGACAGCAAACTCATTCTGACATAAATGAAAGAAATCACGAAATACAAACTTAAAAAAACAAAAACAAAACAAAACCTATTTGACACCAAAATGCTGCTAATGACAAAATTAATCACAACAGAAATCTTAGGAATGAAAATCCATGTGTGCTGGGTATTCTGCATTATTTACATAGACAACAAAAGGATGCGTAGCCAAAGGTGCCTGAGTTCTCATCTCACACATCAAAAAGGAAAACAAGGAAAGAAAACTGGCCTGCTGACTGCAATAAGAGTTGTGGGATACCCATTGCTGAGGAACCAATTCTAGACCTCAGCTAAGCAGCTTTATCGTCTGCAGCTACAGCCTGAAGGTGAACAGACCATAAAACCTCATATCTCTTCAGAACCCGGAAAGCACTGAGAAACTGTCCCATGACAGTCTTCCAGGCAAGATAGGGAGGCAAACGAGAGATGGTCTCATGGCAGATCTTCAGAAGCCTCATGGCAGTTCTTTACATGCCTCCAAGGTCTCTTGTTCTGGGAGAATCACCTTTTATGTTTAAGGATAAATCACGGAAATGATTAGGAAAAGGATAGTGACACTGGTTGCACAACTTGAAGAATGTAATCAATGTCACTGAATAGTACATGCAGAAATTGTTGAGTACCATATGTTTTGTTATGTATACTTTCACCACAGACACAAATATATATCTTTTTTTTTTTTCTGGTTTGTTGAAAATATGCTGTTGCTGTTGTTAGGCCCGTCCAGGTGGGTTCCGACTCATGGCTACCCGATGTACATCAGAACAAAACACTGCCCGGTCCTGGGCCATCCTCACAAATGTTGCTATGTTTGAGCCCACTGTTGCAGCCACGGTGTCAGTCTATCTCGTGGAGGTTCTTCCTCTCTTTCGCTGATCCTTTTCCAAGCATGATGCCCTTCTCCAGGGACTGGTCCCTCCTTTTCCAGGGCCTGGTCCCTCCTAATAACATGTCCAAACAAAGTGAGCCGAAGTCTCGCCATCCTTGCTTCTAAGGAGCATTCTGGTTATACTTCTTCCAAAACATATTTGGAAGCGATTCCTGGAAATATTTGCCAAAGTTTACAACAACATTGGCAGCAATGGCAATTTAGAAGCTCGTAATTCATAGCATTGCTATGAGTCGTTATCAACTCTATGACAATGGGTTTGGTTTTTGGTTTAACTCTGTTGGTGGAGCCCTGGTGATGCAGTGGTTAAGAGCTTGGCTGCTATTTGAATCCACCAGAGGTTCTTTGCAAACTCTGTGGTGCAGTCTACTTTGTCCTGTAGGGTCGCTATGAGTCAGAATTGACTTGATGGTAACGGTATACATATATATATATATATATTCTGTTGGCAGCTGACCTAGAGAAGATTCCATAAAAATGGAAGGAAGGATAAAAATACATGCCCAACGTGAGGCTCAAACTCACAATCCTGAGATTAAGAGTTTCATGCTCTACCAGTTGAGATAGCCCTGCACTGGAACCTTTGTCTTTCTTACATTCTTATTTTCTTTAGGGAGCTAGAGTCAATGGTCTAATTACATACTTAGTCTGAAAGTAATCTCTGGGTCTAGAATTTAATAGATGCAGTCTCTACCTTTTACCTCTGAAAAAACCCTAGGCTCAAAGAGTCTGCGCAGGGTCAGATGGACTCACTGGACGTGGAAATCAAGAATCCTGAAGCCAGATATTTCTGCAAATTCCTTCTGGACCAGGTCACTCCCAGAACCCGGTTCAGGGGACTCTGGCTCCGGAAGAGCACGAGGGAAGGGGGATGAGTGCAGCAAACAACCGCGGGGAGCAGGAGGAGAGTGGAAATTCTTGCCCCCTGACCTTGAAGCTGCAGCCCAAGATCCCTTCTTTCCAGTCCAAAACGTTTTTTTCCCCTAAATCAAGACAGGGGCGGGGGGGGGGGGGGGGGAAGCAGCGGGGAGAGGGCGACGTGTTATTGGAAAATAGGTCCCTTTTACTATTTATTTGGGGGCACAAGTTTGTTTTTAAATACTAAAATTTTGTGTAGCCTGAATAAAAGAGCATATTCCATTGTAAAAGTGCCACGGAGATTTAAACTCGGATCGGATTTAGGGCCTCAGGCATACTTGCTGGCGGTATCCTTGACTCCTCTCCCCAAAGCGTTCAGATCGCCAAACTTTGAAAGAGATGGTGAGCTCCAGGGTCACCCTCTAGAATGGTCCTCTCCGCTACTCACGTGAAGGTCGAAAGAGACTGCCCTTGCAACCTTGGTTACGCCTCCCGCGGATTTTCGTCCTCTCCTGAAAGGGTCTCTCCCGGTGTGGATGGTGGAAACTATTATTCACCAATTCTTTAACCGCACTCTTGAGAGGACGTCTCCAGCAAAAGCAAAATTACAACCTTTAAAAGGTACGGCTGCCAAAGCAAGTTACAACTACATGCCGTGACTCGGATTCGAGTTGAGGTTGCTGCAGCCAAAACGCAGAGAAATAACCACTATAAGATCAGGGCCATTCCAACAGGACAACTGTACTGAAGTCCTTAAGGGAAATGGGTGCACACGTCCACAAAAGACTCATTCAAGACTATCCATAGCAGCCTTGGTCACCAGAAAAAACTGGAAGTAACCCAATTGCCCGTCAATACTGGTGTATTCATACTTTGGAATAACCTGTATTAATATTGTGAAAATTAACTTGTGGGTGGATATATTTCCAAAACACTACACTGCTTGACCAAAAAACAAACAAAAAGCTAGACACTACAAGATATTCATTTATTAATGTAAACTCCAAGAGCAGGCAACACTAATCTCTGCTTTTAGAGATCAGAATAGTAATTAACTAGGCGGGGGTGGGTGGGGATTGATTGCAAAAGTGTTCTATAGAACTTGCTAGGATGACAGAAGTTTCCTATAACTTGATCTGGGCGATGATTGTATTTTTCAAAATTTAACAAGCCCTCCACTTAAGATTTTTACATTTCACACTATGTGAGTTATATTTGAAGAATTTACTGTTGGCGTAACCACGAAGGATGGATGATGGAGATAAGACTGTGTAGACCATCCAACAAGCTTGGATTATATTTTAAACTCGCTAAAAATTCATTTTTTTTTAGTAAAAAAGCCACACTGATACTTGAAATATCTCAATCAGAAAAACTGATATGACTTTATGAAGAAAATATTCTACATCCTACTTTGGTGAATAGCATCTGGGGTCTTAAAATCTTGTGAGTGGCTATCTCAGATACTCCACTGGTCTCACCCCATCTGGAGCAAAGGAGAATAAAGAAAGCCAAAGACACAAGGGAAATATTATTCCAAAGGTCTAATGGACCACAACTACCACAGCCTCCACCAGACTGAGTCCAGCACAACTAAATGGTGCCCAGATACTACCACTGACAGCTTTGACAGGGATTACAATAGAGGGTCCCAGACAGAGCTGGAGAAAAATGTAGAACAAAATTTCTAACTCACAAAAAAAAAAAAAAAAAAAAAGACCAGACTTACTGGACTGACAGAGACTGGAGAAACTCCAAGAGTATAGCCCCAGGACACACTTATAGCTCAGTACTGAAGTCACTCCTGAGGGTCACCCTTCAGCCAAAGCTTAGACAGGCCCATAAAACAAAATGAAACTAAATGGGCACACCAGCCCAGGGACAAGGACAAGAAGGCAGAAAGGACAGGAAAGCTGGTAATGGGGAACTCAAGGTCGAGAAGGGGAGAGTGTTGACATGTCGTGGGATTGGCAACTAATGTCTCAAAACAATATGTGTGTTAATCATTTAATGAGAAACTAGTTTGCTCTGTAAATCTTCATCTAAAGTACAGTTTAAAAAAAGAAAGAAAAATAGTTATGACCACTGTCTTAGTCATCTAGTGCTGCTATAACAGAAATACCGCAAATCGATGGTTTTAACAAAGAGAAATTTATTCTCTCACAGTCTAGCAGGCTACAAGTCCAAATGCAGGGCATCAGCTCCAGGGGAAAGCTTTCTCTCTCTGTCGGCTCTGGAGGAAGGTCTTTGTGAACAATCTTCCCTCAGTCTGGGAGCATCTCAGCGTGGGAACCTCAGGTCCAAGGGACACGGTCTGCTCCTGTCACTGCTTTCTTGGAGATATGAGGACCCCCTGTCTCTCTGCTCCCATCTTTCTTTTGTATCTCAAAAGAGATTGGCTTAGGACACTATCTAATCTTGTAGATCTCATCAATATAACTGCTGCTAATGCATTTTATTACATCATAGTGATAGAATTTACAACACATAGGGAAATCACGTCAGATGATAAAATGGTAGTCATACAATACTAGGAATCATGATCCAGCCAAGCTGACAACTATTTTTTGGGGACACAATTCATTCCATGACAACCACATCATCTCATTAGACTCAGTGAGAGGCGGCATTTCACTTTCTCCTCACTCATCCTCTATAATTTCCGGATGACGGAACCCCAGGTTTGTGCACTATAGGGTTTCCTTCCCTCCCAGCCCCAGCTTTGAGTCCTGCTGCTCTATGGCCTCAAATAAGGGGTACAGACTGTACAAGAATTAAAGGCAAACCTAAAAAGGTTCGTGCCGAGATAGACCAAGGTTACTGTGGCCACCACCAAGAGTACCAACCCCTATACCATCACCGCATGGCATAAACTTGCTATCAGATGATGCGCTTCCTTAAATATTTTTGACGTAAAAACATTCACAATATTTCATTGCTTTGTTGTTGGACAGCTACAGATACTTTTGCTTTTCTCTCTTTCAGGTCTTCTCTCGGTTCTGTCCCTCACTTTCCTACCTATTCTGTTACAGCGTACAAACCCATTCTCTCCTCCCCAGAATCCCCCTACTGTGTCTCTGCACCGGCCTCCTGGAGGTCTCGTTCTTGTCCACACCATCCTGCTTTCCTTCACTCCTCGTCACGGTTCCCCTTTACTCCCTTATTATCCCCGCCCCCGCCCCACCTACCGCAACCCAGTCGCGGGGGCGCTCCAGCGGCGCGGGCGGGCAGCGAAGGCGGAGCAGACGATGCGAAGGGACGTCGCTAAGCCCACGGGGCCCAGCGCTTCGTCGGCTCCCATTCCGCTCAGGTTGGGGTCGCAGACATAAGGGTTTCCGGGGTTCGCTGGCTTCTGAGGCAGGGGAAGTGCAAGGAAGGCCGAAGGCCACGCGGCAGCCTGTCTAGCTTTGGAACCACCAAACGCACAGATTTCCAATGTGAAGAACAACGCGATTTTTCGCCCCAGTCCTTCCGGTTTTTCGAGGCTGTGAAGTTCGCACAGTTGTGCCGCAGAAAGGAGATGGCACCGCCTAGTGGCTAGAGAGAAATCCGTCTTTATTTAGACAGAAACGCTAGCTACTCAAGTCTCTGTGGCGCAACCGGTTAGCGCGTTTGGCTATTAACTGAAAGGTTGGTTGTTCAAGCCCACCTAGGGACTTGTGTGTCCACTCTAAAGATCCTCTCAAGTAAAGGGGAGAGGAGATCTCCCTTACCCTCCTGTCCTCTGTATCTTGTCCACAACGAGAGGAGCTAGTCCAGGGTCCTCTCAGATCCTCCCAGAAGAGTCATTGAGAACAAATTAGGGGTACGCCTGGGAACCCGGAAATGCTTGAAAGAATAAAATCATCATCATTAACGAGATTTTCTCATTGTTTATTTGTACTATTATTTACTGAACACTTTAATCATTCTTGTACACGTGTTTGGCCGCTTGTGCAAGTATTTCTATAGGATACAGTTAGGAAGAGCAATTTCAGAAAAGGCAGTATGCTGGGGCAATCTTAGTGCTCACCTTGTTTCCTGTTTTTCAAGGGTTGCTTGCCCTTGTTGCCTGATTTCCAGTGTTTCTAAAACCAGTGTTTCATAAAATTTGTCTTCTGTTTTTCCGGAGCTCATTTGCTGCAGTGGTTAAGCTGCTGGGCTGCTAACTCAAACGTCTGCAGTTTGAATCCACCAGGTGCTCCACGGGAGAAAGATGTAGAGGGAGAAAGATGTGGCTATCTGCTTCCGCAAAGATTACAGCCTTGGAAACTCTATGGGGCAGTTCTATTCTGTTCTATAGGGTTGCTATGAATCGGAATCTACTAGATGGCAAAGTGTTTGTTTGTTTGTTTTTGGTTTTGTTTGTTTAGAGAGTGTATTTCAGGCAAGAAGATAGATTCGGTCCCTGCTAGTCCATCTTTGCCAAAAGTTGAAGGCATAAGTTTAAATGTTTTTAATTTGAGTTCAATAGTTGTATAAATGTATTTGCATTTCAATTTATTTTTCCAACTCCATGAAAGACTCATTTTCTTCATACATATGACAGCACAACAAATTTTTTATACATCTGTGGTGCAATGCAATGAGTTCCTTTATGTGGCCTTTTGCCTTGCTTCTTCGGAAAAAACAGCGTGAGAGATTTTTTTCCTAAGCCCTGAGGGGTTGTCAGGCCTGAATCCACCAGCCGCTCCCTGGGAAACCCTATGGGGCAGTTCTACTCTGTTCTATAAGGTTGCTTTGAGTCGGCATCCACTTGTTGGCAATGCATTTGGTTTTTTGGGTTTTTTGAGGAGTTGTTACATTTTCCCTAGTTCTTAGAAGAAACTACTTGAGGGATCTCCAAGGTTGCCTTCTACCCTAGAGGGTTGTTATTTTTGCCCAGGGAAGAAGCTGGTCTCTGCAGGGAGAAAGACCTGATGATCTGCTCCTGTAAAGATGACAGCCTAGGAAACCATATGGGGCAGTTCTACTCTGTCACATGAGGTCACTATAAGTCAAAATCTACTTGTTGGGTTAAAAATTGTAGAGAGACATAGAAATCTCCATTTTGCAAACACTAATATAACAATTGATGCAGTCAGGTATCATCAACAAACAGCAAAACATTTAAGGATACATGCACATGCACAGACACAGTGTATTTACACACTCTCTAAGTATCATCTCACAAACTAATAATTACAAAATGAAAAAAATATATCTTTACAGTGGAGAGGATAGACACATCCTTAAGCTAAGAATCAACAATGGTGACAGAGTGACCACTGTTTCCTTCCTGACAGGATACAGTAGGAAGCACACAACATTACATACGTAGTATTCTTGCCCCAAATGTTTAGCTTGATCAGAAAGTAGGGCGAGACAATGGGTCTGTCCTCTTCAAAAATTCAATGTTATCAAAAACCACAACAACAAAGGAGTAGGAATGGAGTAGGGAGACAAGTTCAATGCAATTAGGAATAAAGAGATATAACAATCAAGTGCCATTAAGGAGCCTTGATTGCAGCATGGAGAAATAACAGCACCACAACTCTAAATCTGCTCTCGCTCTTGTTGTCTGGCTCTTGCTCTCTCATTCTCACTCTCGTGATATATATAAAACAAAGGAGGAAATTTGTATTTTTGTATCTGGACACTATGATAGCTATTAATGAATTAATGTTGCTATTCTTAAGTTTGATAACTGAATTATATTATAGTTATATAGAGTAATACCCTTAATCTCAGGATATATACCCTGAAGTATTGAGAAGGTTTTTTTTGTTTTTGGCCTGAATTTACTAAAGAAATATGTATGTTTGTGTGTGTGTGTAGACAGAAAGAGCAAATGAATGTCAATTGTTGAACTTAGTAGAGTAGTATGGGTAATCATTGTATTATTCTTTCAACTTTTTCTATAGGTTTGAAAATTTTCAAAGTAAATAATTTCTGAGGGTGGGGGCATGATGATTGTGAAATATGGCAGGCTATAAATCTCTGGCAGAATCCTGGACTAAAATTGACTCCCTATGGGTGTCCCTCTTGCAGGAGGATGTGACAGTGCCCACTACCACTCACTGCTACAATAAAACAAAGATCACTAATTTGCTGTACAAACTCACCTGAAGGGATCCATTCCTGCCACCCAGGACTTGCGAGAAGTGTCTCCTTTGTCCTTTTTCCTTGAATCAGTATACTCTAGACTGGAAGTCTGGTAAGTTTGAGGCTACTTTGCGTGTTTCAAGGTTTCTGAATAAGATAAAGATGTCCTGCTTTTATACTTGATTGCAAAAGGCAAGTCAATGGTTATGAGAAATTTATTTCCAGGGGAAAAACAAAACAAACAAACAAAAACAAAAACAAAGTAGGAGAGTAAAGTTATTTGCAACCTCCCAGTTTCATCTAGGTATATTCTCTGTATCTCTGTGGTCATCAACAGAGACCTCTAGGATGGAACTTCTACTAGAACCGTACAGGAAGATTTTTCATCATAATGTGTGAACAACAAGCTCTTAGGATCTTTCTTTGGCAGAGATTCTGTCACTGTTTCTTTGGGGAACCAGGCATAGATACGTGTGAGTCAGCTACCCTGCTTACTCAAGGACAGATGGTGTTGGCTGAGTTAGCTCTGTTCCCAGGTTTGAGACTCAATATAGTTTTTCTAATAAATACCAGGTACTTAATAAATTTAATTTTGGAAGGAAGTGATGCACCTAAACTGGGTTGCTATCACTCTCAGGTATAAATGTAGCAGATGTATGTATTAATGATGGAATTTTCTTATATTAGCTGTGAAAAGAAAGCTTTATAATTTCGATATCTGTAAAAAAAAAAAAAAGATAGGCAACAGACTATTTATAAAATAAAGTTTATTTTCAGAGATTTTAAAACCCTCATCTTTGAAGGAAAATGGACATGTGCCGAAAAGCTGATGAATAGTCTGCAGTGATATTATTCTGACTAAGTCTTGGCCTCAAGTCTTTGAGATTTCTTTCAGTTGCTGCTAACTCCTGTCATCCACGAGATGGGGCTGGGGAGGGAAAAGGGTCCAGTTCTCTCAAGATTATCTGTGAATCTAGTCATTGGTGTCCCTCAGGCAATTATCATACTCAGAGGCTGAGGGGTTGTGGTTTCTGCTATCAAACCAGCTGTTTGTAGTAAAAATCCTTAGTGCCTGTGACATCTGATTCTCATCTTCCTTTCAGATTTGGACTTTCACTTGTTTTGTTGTACTAGTTTTGGTCATCAGTTTGGAAACTTTCTTAGGCTGGGTTCTCTAGAGAAGCAAAACCAGTAAAGTGTGTGTGTATATATACGTATATATATATATACATATATATACACATATAGGGAGAGATTTATATCAACGAAATGGCTCACACGGTTTTTAGATGCTGTATGTCCCAAGTCCATGAGGCATGAAAAAGGATTCTCCTGATTCATGTAACCGAAGGCGCTAGCTAGTGAACACAAGATTGGCAGACGGGAGAGCAGGTCTGTAGCAGGCTGTGAAGATCTAAGAATGTCAAGATCGGCAGGCAAACTGCTAGCTGAAGTCCCCAGTGAACAGGAGTCAGCTGCAGGACCTAGAACAAGCAAAAGCCCAGCCAAGCAGAGCAGGAAGGAACTAGGTGGAGGAGGGCCAAGAGCTAAAGGCCGAAGGGGCCGTAAGCCATTATAGGCCCTGCCTCCGCTTGTTCCACTCAGCAAATTCCATCATGGGTGATCACTTATCAGATTTCAACAAGGAAGTGATCACAACATGATACAACTGCCAAAACACTGAGAATCATGGCCCAGCCAAGCTGACACACAATCTAAACCATCACAGGAACTAAGCAGAAGTTTGTGACTATGCACTGTTGAAATTACACAAGATCTTTTCATAGTTTCAGCAATAGTTGTTACCTGAAACAGAAAGAAAAAATCCAAATGAGAATCTTCTATCAGGCCCTGCTGTAGCTAAGTGTGGCTAGAGTGCAAACTGAATGCAGTTAAGTGGATGAGCTACAATCTGGACAGAGTTAGTGATGATAGCAGGTTAGAGGAAATGTGCTCTGAAATATACTTAGGCCCCATCCCCTGGTGCTGGTGATAGCCTTGTTCAAAGCTGCTGCATGTAGGTTGGTCAGATCCCTTCTCAGCTGCCAATTTACTCTCTATTCTACTCCTCTGGAGGAAAATGAAGACCTCTCACACTTCCCAGGAAGAGATGTGCATAACCTCAAACATGCACATTCAGAAACAGCTGGTTATAGGGCAGAATATTTTCAGGAAAGTTTCCCTCCTAAATTCATGTCCTATTCCATGTAAATAGCAGGGTGGCACCAAGGGAAGAGCCCTAGAATGTGTAAACCAGCAGGGACCATCTAAGTACAGTTCCGCCTTTTGCAGACGAGGAGACAGTGGTGGCAAGAGGCTAAGGACCAGCTTAACCTGCATGACCTGCAAATGACAAACTGGGACCAGAATCCAGGCCTCTGACCTTTTCCAGTGCATCTCAGAGTTTGGGGAAAGGGAGAGGAAAGGCTCCAATCTGGACAAAGCCAAGGAGCACCAGAGGCTATTGGGTCATCTTGGTAGGGAAAGGAATAAGGCTTTACACAAGGGTTTTGAAAGTGTTCTTCTAAAGAGATCAAGGGAAAAAGAAATCATCAGAGAGAGAAAAATGGCAATCAGTAGATGAAGAGGGAGGCTATAACCTCGATCCAATCCATTTTCACCCTGTGGAGACCAACATTCTCTAAATTTACTTCCACATCAAGTTATGTCTTAGGGGAAATTCTAGGAATATTTTCAACAAATTAACAACATTTTGAAGTGAAACATGAAAATCTACTAATTTCTTGTTCCTAGGTGGTCTCTATAATGATTTGTTCCCAATGAGTTCTTAGGGAAATTTTTTTTAACCTGTGCTGAAAATATACACATCTAAACATATACCAATTCAACAATTTCTACGTGTGTGTATCAGTGATATTGATTACATTCTTAGAATTATGCAACCATTCTCACTGTCCTTTTCAAGTTATTCCACTATCATTAACATAAACTCAATGTTTCCTAAGCAAAAAATTTCCCATTTTCCCCTCCCTCCCACGACTGATAACTAATCATTCTTGGCTTCTATATATTTCCTGCCCCCACTCTGCCATTCTGTCAGTGGAACAAGGGACATCATTCTTGATATCAGATGGATCTTGGCTGAAAGCAAAGAATACCAGAAAGATGTTTACCTGTGTTTTATTAACTATGCAAAAGCATTAGACTGTGTGGATCATAACAAATTACAGATAAGACTGCAAAGAATAGGAATTTCAGAATACTTAATTGTGCTCCTGTGGAATCTATGCATAGACCAAACAGGCAGTCATGGGAACAGAACAAGGAGATAATGGCATTATTTAAAATCAAGAAAGGTGTGAATCAGGGCTGTATCCTTTCACCATACTTATTTAACCTGTATGCTGAGTAAATAATCTGAGAAGCTGGACTATAAGAAGAAGAACGCAGCATCAGGATTGAAGGAAGGCTCATTAACAACCTGTGATATGCAGATGACAGAACATTGCTTGCTGAAAGTGAAGAGGACTTGAAGCACTTACTGATGAAGATCAAAGACCACAGCCTTCAATATGGATTACACCTTAACATAAAGAAAGCAAAAATCCTCACAACTGGACCAATAAGCAATATTATGATAAACAGAGAAAAGGTTAAAGCTGTCAAGGATTTCGTTTTACTCGGATCCACGGTCAACGTCCATGGAAGCAGCAGAAATCAAATGATGTATTTCATTGAGCAAATCTGTTGCCAAAGACCTCTTTAAAGTGTTGAAAAGTGAAGAGGTCTCTTTGAGGACTAAGGTGTACCTGACTCAAGCCATGATATTTTCTGATCATCTAATATAAATATGTAAGCAGAAAAATGAATAAGGAAGACCGAAGAAGAATTGATGCCTTTGAATCATGGTGTTGGCGAAGAATTTGAATATACCATGGACTGCCAGAAGAACGAACAAGTCTTGGAAGAAGTACAGCCAGAGTGTTCCTTGGAAGGAAGGATGGCAAGACTTTACCTCACATACTTTGTACGTGTTATTGGGAGGGATCAGTCCCTGGAGAAGGATATCATTCTTGGTAAAATAGAGGATCAGTGAAAAAGAGGAAGGCCCTTGACGAGACGAATTGACACGGTGGCTGTAACAATGGGATTGAACATAGCAAAGATTGTGAGGATGGCACAGGACCAAGCAGTGTTTCGTTCTGTTGTACTTAGGGTTGCTATGAATAGGAACCTATTCAACAGCACCTAACAACAATAGCATATATTTTTTAATTTCATTTAAGTGAGATCATACATTATTTGTCCTTTTGTGACTGACATTTCACTTATCATAATGTTTTCAAGGTTCATGCTTGTTGTAGCATGCATCATGACTTCATTTCTCTTTATGGCTGATATAATATTCCATTTTGTGCATCCATTCATCTGTTGATGGACATTTTGTTTGTTTCCACATTTTGACTATTGTGAAAGTGCTGCAATGAACATTGGTGTACTGGTTTCTGTTTGCACTCTGTTTTCAATTCTTCTGGGTATGTACCTAGGATTGGGATTGCTGGGTCATATGGTGGTTCTATGATCAACCTTTTGAGAAACCACAAAGCTGGGTTTTTTTGTTTGTGTTAGTACTTTATGCCATCATGTTGTTGTTGTTAGGTGCCATCAAGTGGATTCCGATTCATAGTGACCCCATGTGACAGAGTAGAACTGCTCCATAGGTTTTTCTCGGCTGTAATCTTTACAGAAGCAGATGGTCAGGTCTTTCTACCCTGGAGCCACTGGGTAGTTTTAGAACCAACAACCTTCAGGTTAGCTGCTGAGTGCTTAACTGTTGGCACCACCAGGACTCCTTTTCTACCGTTGTAGAGAATGGGAATATAAATATATAATGTGTTCTGTAAAACTTTTAGATTTTATTTACTGTTATAGTCTCTTTAGAGAGTAAGTCCTAAAAGCTCTCTTTTGGGGCTTTGCTTAATGAAAAATGTTGCCAAAAATCAAGTTTTTCAAATTGCAGCTCTGAACTATTAGTAGGTTGTGAAATCAATGTCATGACTAACGACAGGTTTTTTATTTAAAGAATCAGAAAGGACAATACTAGGATCCATTAAATGTAGTGATTCTAAAATTTTTCTTTTAATGTACACTGAGTGTCATGGATTGAATTGTGTCCCCCAAAATATGTGTTCACTTGATTAGGCTATGGTTCTCAGCATTGTGTGCTTCATGTAATTTTCCTATGTGTTGTAAATTCTAATCTCTGCCTGTGGTTAATGAGGCAAGATTAGATTATGTTAAAGAGGATTAAGGTGGGATGTAACACCCTTACTCAGGTCGTATCCCTGATCCAATATAAAGGGAGTTTCCCTGGGGTGTGGCCTGCATCACCTTTTATCTTATAAGAGATAACAGGAAAGGGAAGTCAGCAGAGAGTTGGGGACCTCATACCACCAAGAAAGCAACACCAGGAGCAGAGTGTGTCCTTTGGATATGGGTTTTTTTTTTCCATGTTATAAAAAAACATGACTTTTTTAAGAGAGGAATGCAAATTACATCAGTAGCTGATGTTCAGCCACATATATATATATATATATATATAGAGAGAGAGAGAGAGAGAGAGTGAGAGAGGTAGGAGAGAGAGAGGTTTATCTCAAGGAAATGGCTCACGAAGCTGTAGTGGCTGGCTTGTCTCAAGTTCTTGGGTCAGGCTGCTGGGGAAAGAGGATGACTGGGTTCCAAAGAATGTGTTATCCTGTCTGCTTGATTGTTAAAATCCTTCCCTGCCAAGATCACCCTTTGGTGATCATTCACAGAAGAAACAAATATCTTCATTTCTTTGGCCCATTCAGAGAGGTCTGTCCACATCTGTCTTAGCCATACCTCCTTGTCTCCAATTTTCCAATCATTTTCCTTCCATGTCCCTGATAATCCAGCTAAACCATTGGCCACAGCCTATGAATCAGTATACGATTACACATCTGCCCATTTCTACTTCTAAGAAAGTGAACAACCAGGTGAACTGCTTGAAGTTTTGCCCACTGGGAGGATTTTCCTTCACTACTGTCCTTCAGGGAGGTCCAGAAAGGGTCTGCAGCACTACCGCTGTCCTCTTTCGAGGGATGCCTGCAAATCATGCAGAACCATTTGTAAGTCAGGCATGAGCTTTCTCTTAGCCAGTCGACAAATCATAAGGAATTCCCCATGAGCCCATAGGTGCAGACTGTGAGAGGGCAGGTAATGTGACAGGAGTGAAGACCGTGGGCATTTGGGCCAGTTCCTCATGCAACTTACTTGTGCCTTCAGGTCCTGCTTGAGCCCAATTGCGCGGATACCACTTACATTTAATGATGGAGTGCTGCTATGCGTGCCCAGCTTTATGGTTCTGTGGATCAGACGATGCCGAGTTCATGATGGGCAGCTCAGGGTGCATGATGACTTGGTGGCCCATGGTTAAGTGTTCAGTAGGTACTAAGGCCCAGCAACATACCAAAACTGTTTCTCAAAAGGAGAGTAGCTATCTGCAGTGGATGACAGGGATTTGCTCCAAAATTCTAAGGGTCTGCACTGTGATTCATCAATAGGGTCCTGCCAAAGACTCCAAACAGCATCTGTATCTGACACGGACACTTCAAGTGCCATAGGATCAGCCAGATCATATGGCCCAAGTGGCGGAGTGGCTTGTTGCAGCCCAAATTTTTGTCAGATTAATTTCTTTTCCTACAGCACACAGATATTTTACCAATAAGTCCAGAGTCATTGACACTTCTTAATAGATCCACTCAGTCTAATGTCATCAACGTAATGGACCAGTGTGACCTCTTGTGAAAGGGAAAGGGGGTCAAGTTTCCTGCAGACTAAATTATGACATAGGGCTGGAGAGTTGATACACCCACGAAGTAGGACAGTGAAGGTGCATCGGCAGCCTTACCAGCTGAAGGCAAACTGCTTCTGGTGTTTCTTTGAAACTGGGATCCAGAAAAAAACATCGACCAGATCAATAGCTACATAGCAGGTACGAGGAGATATATTAATTTGCTCAAGCAATTAAACCACATCCGGAACAGCAGTTGAAACTAGAGTCACTACTTGGTGAAGTTTATGATAATTCACTGTTATTCTTCAAGATCCATCTGTTTTTTTTGCACAGGCCAAGTAGGTGAGTTGAATGGGGATGTGGTGGGAATTAGGACCCTTGCACCCTTTAAATCCTTGATGGTGGCAGTAGTCTCTGCACTTCCTCTAGGACTGCAGTATTGCTTTCAGTTTACTATTTTCCTAGGTAGGAGCAATTCTGATGGCTTCCACCTGGCTTTTCCTATCATAATAGCCCTTTGTCAGGGATCCAGTGTTGGGGTTCTACCAGTTGCTGAGTAAATCTATTCCAATTATGCATTCTGGAACTGGGAAAATCACTACAGGGTGGGTTAGGGAACCGACTGGACCTACTGTGAAACGAACATGAGCTAAGATTCCATTAATAACCTGGCCTCCATACACTCCCACTCTGACTGATGGGCCACGGTGATGTTTTGGATCTCCTGGTATTAGTGTCAGTTCAGAGACAGTATCCAGTTATTCCAGAAAAGTCTGATTATTTCCGTTTCCCCAACGAACAATTACTCTCGTAAAAGACTTTAGATCCCTTTGGGAACGGCTAGGAGAAAGACTAACAGTATAAATTATTGGCAATGTAGTGGGGTCTTTCCTCAAGTGGATCAGGCCTCTCTTTCCTTCAAGGGGTGGTAGTGTGTAAACTGGCTCAAGTCTGGGGACTGATTGAAAGTCAGTGACTCTCTATTTTGGCCATTTGAGTTAGACTGCCATTCACTTGACCTAGAATTTTTCCACTTGTACAGATCAAGTAAATATTTAGTATAGTTCCCATCTTTTTCACCTGTAGGAACACCATGACTAAGTAGCGAAACCATGAGTCCATACAAGTCAGACTATTCTGATTACTGCTTTGATTCCGCTGCCCATTATGGTAACAATGGCCACCTTGTATTTGTAGATTGAGTGCTGCCACTTGGCCCCTACAACCAAGGGGTCCAATCATCCCTATTGTAGTTAGGTGTCTTAATTCTGTTAGGGCAGTTCTTTCAGAGAGTAGCGTACCTCCTTCTGCATCACACTTTGGACTTCACCTTTTGTGGCTCACTGGGATATGTCTAATTATAGGGTCGCTATGAGTTGGAATTGACTCAATGGTGATGAGTTTACTTTGGTTTTTTTGGATAGGTTTAGAAGCAAAAATGGGTGATGTGGATGTGTTCTGAGAACATTCAACAATGTCTTGTAAGGCATCTGCCTCAGGCCATACCACAGGCAATGACTTGGATGCAGCCCCAGGTGATATCTCAGACAAAGAGATACAGCTGGGTTAATGTTATCAGATGGGAATGGAGGGGCTAATGGTTTACTGGGGAGGGTGGCTACCAAACAAAGAAGGAGTAGTCTCTTCAGATGAGAGTGAGAGGGCTGGTTCTGTTGAGTGATTCAACAGAATTTAGGGGCCTAGGCTGTTCAAGGGAGGAGCCAGGGCTCATCCCAAGGACACAAATAACCCCAGTTCCAGGCTCCATGCTGGGTTTCCACATCTTTATTTCTCAGTCTCCCAGCTGCAAGTCTGGTACCTTCATTTTACGGATGAGGTAGCCGAAGTAACTGAAACACAGGAAAGTTAGGTAAATTTGCCCAATATTACAAAGCTAGAAGTTAATATTGCTAGTATTGCAACCCAGGCTTGTGTCTCTATTTTATTTATACATTTTTTACAGGAGAATCCCAGAGACCTAAATTCTTCCAGGTACTGGAAAACCATCCAGTTCCCATAGCCCCTTGTTGTCTAGTTTTGTGCCTTCCTGTAAATTTCTGTCCTTCTCCTTGCACAAATTTGCTCTTCATTCTACTAGCATGGGCTGCCCCACTTCAAGCAGAAATTTACCCTTTCCCATAGCCTGCTCTGCACAGAGCCCTTCTTACCCAATTCTTTCAGCTGGTCTCTCCTCCTCCAACCGCAGCTCCTCCCCCAGCATGGATTCAATGAGAGCCTTGTATTCTTCCAACTCTGAAAAGAGACAGACACACCTGCCTCAGTGGAAAACTGGATATGCCACTGATGATCACTGTGTTCAAGGGAGGAGGCAGGGCTCATTCCAAGGACAGAAATAACCCCAGTTCCAGGCTGTCTGCTGGGTTTTCCACATCTTTATTTCTCAGTCTCCCAGCAGCAAGGCATTTGATCACCCCCATTTTACAGAGAAGTAAAGAGAAGCTCAAGGAACCCTGGTGGCACAATGGTTAAGAGTTTGACTGTTAATTGAAAGGTCAGCGGCTCAAACCCTCTCAAAGGCTCTGTGTGAGAAAGATGTGTCAATCTGCTTCCATAAAGACTATAGCTTAAGAAACCCTATTGGGCAGTTCTCCTGTGTCACATAGCGTCACTATGAATCAGAATCAATTTGATGGCAATGAGTTTGGGTTTGTTTGTTTTTTTAAAGAGAAGTTCAAAGGCAGGTAAGGTAACTTGTTCAAGATAATTCAACTTGTGTTTGAAAGAGTCAGAATTCACACCCCCTGAGGTCTGACTCAGATTCTCACCTGCGGCATGAAGTAGCTATTTCCTTTAAGCTTGGGAAGGCCCCAAGGATTATAGAGCTGATGGTTCTGTGTGGATAGTTTCAATAATCCCATAGTATTTCAAAGATTTAAAATTTATCTTGCTAAAACTATGTAAAAATGAAATGGGAAAAAAATACCTGACTTATCTCTAGAAGCTGTCAGATGTTAAGTTACGTCTGGTAGGAGGGTGTGTTTCCCATGTGCCAGGCACCGTTCTAGTAGATTTTCAAGAATTAACTAATATAATTATACCTGCTACCTGAAGAGGTAGGTACTACTCTTATTATCATTATAAATGAACAAACTGAGGCACAGAGAAAATAAACAACTTAGATTTGAGCTCTTAATCACTGAACTGTATTACATATACCCTAAGATCTTAGGTCATATCTTTCTTCTTCTCTGGCTTCAAAAATTTTGTCTTACATTTTTATCAGGATTATAATGAATAATTTTTTTTTTTTAAAAAGAAAGCTTAGTTTTCCCACCCCTCAAAGCTTATGTTTTCACTTCTTTAAAAATAGGCTTTATTTTTACCTTTTGTTTATGACAGTAAGTTATATAACAAATTTTATCTCCCATTGATTTATTGAAAAATAATTGTATGAATTGGAAAGCCAACAACTTCAATGTCAGCAAGAATCTTCCTCTAATATCCCTGTCCCTCTTGTTCCCCTGTTCCCTTTAGTCACTATACCCTTTCCCCCATTACTAACAGGTTTGGGATTGCCCAGTGAATTTCCAAATGTGAAAGCCTGCTGGGACTAGTGGTCTCTTCCACTTGGCCTTCTTCTCATTTTGGCCATGTGTCTCACAGCCCAGATGCTGGAGGTCCACCTGGACTTGCTTGCTGTCTGCAAAATTCATATTCAGGGAGAGACAGAAAGAGTGTTAGAGATTCTCTGAGTTTTCTGGAAATACCTTCACCAGAATATGAGAATTGGCTTCCTTGATCTTTATAGGAAAAGAATCTTGCTGCTGACATCTGGACTTCCCTTTGTGTTTGCTATTGATATTGTCATCTCTAGATACCCAAGGCTAGCTTGGGAATAGATAGTGTTAAGCTCCTTTGAGGCAGGTATGGTGTACTAATACCTGTTTCTCCCCAGTGCAGCTGACAAAATACTTTTGCAAATGAGTGTTCAGTAAAAGTTTGAATTGAATTCTGAGATACTTATGTCAATAATGATGTTATATGTTTGTAGAATCTGAAACAAGTTCCTAATTGAGAAAAGGGAGTTTTGTGCCTGAACTAGAATTTTAGCATCTATTCCTCCCAACACTCCCACTGCAAACTTGGGAAAGTTTCTTTACTCCTTTATGACTCAGTTTTTTCATCCTTTGCAGATTAAGGATAAAATATCCACTTCTACCTTTCTAGGAGTATGGTCAGGATAAAATTTATTTTGATGAAAGGGAAAGAAGAGCATTTAGTTTCTGGAGAGTGTTTAGTTTCTCAGAGAGCAGACAATCTTTATAACTTTGGTGACCTTGACCCTGTAGGACTTAACTGTATTTCTGCAGCTGGTTGGCCAGGGAAGAGGCAGTAGCTTTAGATATGAGGAATTTCTCTTTGAGGTCTCTAAACTGCTGTTTGCTTTGTGCTAGCTGGGAGTGCATTGTGCCCGCTGGAGCGCCGGTCGTACTTAACTGGCAGAAAAGACGCAATGATCAAGAAGGTGGCTTTGCAAGGGCGACGCTCATCCATTGTACTGGGGATGTGCTGACCCCTGCGATTTTCCCGCACGTGGGAAACTCCACAGCATAATTTGTGGTAGTGAGGCACTGCATCCGCGTTTTCTCCTAACGTTCTGCGTTTCACCACAGACCTGTCTTGAGCTTTTGCATTCCGACTTCTAAGTTCCTTCTGCACCTGTTTTTCTTTAAGCGCACCCATATTCCTGCTGGGTACCTGCTTGACATGTAAAGTTTTGACATTGTCAGACCAGAACCGTCAACATTATCTGTCTTTCACTCTCTTCTTTCTCCTTTTCCCCTTCCTCTCTCCTTCCGCACACTTTCTGCTCTTAACTGCAGCACCTTCCACCCCTGCTTTGGGGACCCGTCTCATCCGCACTCTGGACGCAGACGATAGATAGCTCTCCTCCTTGCCGTTCTCCAGCCCAGAACGTCTTTCCAGGCCCTGCGCCACGCCCAACCCTCCCCCTCCCCGCAGCGGCCCGGAAGCCGCAGCTTCGCCCGCCAGCCTCCCGCTCCCTTACGACACTCACCCTGCTCCCACCTGCAGCGAAGAGGGGGCTCTGGCGGCGGACTTGGTCTTGGCGGCGCTGGGTGGCAGTTTGGGGCCGAGTAGGGCCTCGGGGTCTGAGTCCTGGTTTTCCTTCTGGTAGGGCCGGTGGTGGGGAGCAGGGGAAGAGGAAAGGGGCCGCGCGCTCCTCGGTGGTGCCATCGCCCGTGTTCGCGTGGGAACACAAAGATTTGTTCGTGTGTACATCTCTCGGCTTCCGCTTGTAGCCCTACCTGGGAAATGGGGTATGCTCTCTGATCTTACTGGCTCGTGAGTAAAGTGTATGGATGAGCCCCCCTTCTTGCCCTAAATGTCCTGCTTCTCCTCTCGCTCTATGCCTGGGCTCCCGCCTCAGACAGCTCGGCTCTTTGCAGCCCCCCTAGGCAAGGTGGCAGACACCCACAGGAAAAAGGGCATAGGATATGCCTGGTGCAAAGCGTGGGAGATGCTGCCTACCTACCGCGCGAGAAGGCCTTTTCGGAATCTTCTAGGAAGAGGGAGCCCCAAGGCCTAGGATTGTAGGGAAGATGGGGGAACGGGAGCGCCTGTCTCTACTTGGCTTATTCAGTTGCTTCAGCCATCTCACTGCTTCCTCCTTCTCAGTCTATCCTAGTAGTTCCTTGAGTGCTGCGGGAACCTTCCTCCCTGCACCCCAGGATACACATATCTTTGGGCTGTTCTGTGCATTAAATAAGGAAATGTTTGTAAGAGGTGCCTTCAGTGCCCAATAAGGGAGATCTATTATTTTTTAGGTATTTCCAATGAATAGGTCATTGCTTGTTATCATGGATTGAATTGTGTCCCCACAAAATGTCTGTCAACTTGGCTAGGCCATGATTCCCAGTATTGTGTGCTTGACCACCATTTTGCCATCTGATATGATTTTCCTATGTGTTGTAAATCCTGTTTCTACAATGTTGATGAGGTGGGATTAGTGGCAGTTATGTTAATGACACAGGACTCAATCTACAAGATTAGGTTGTGTATTAAGCCAATCTCTTTTGAGATATAAAAGAGAGAAGTGAGCAGAGAGACATGGGTACCTCATATCACCAAGAAACAAGAGCCAGGACCTGTGGTCCCTCAGGTGAGAAGCTCCTAGACCAAGGGAAGATTGATGACAAGGACCTTCCCCCAGAGCCAAGAGAGAAAGAAAGCCTTCTCCTGGAGCTGGCACCCTGAATTCGGACTTCTAGCCTCCTAGACTGTGAAACAATAAATTTCTCTTTGTTTAGAGCATTCTACTGGTGGTATTTCTGTTATAGCAGCAGTAGATAACTAAGACACTTATTGATGCAGTTGTGAGGATTTTTGTCTTCCTTATGTTGAAGTGTAATCCATACTGAAGGCCGTTTAGTCTTTGATCTTCATCAGCAAGTGCTTTAAGTCCTCTTCACTTTCAGCAAGGTACTCACAAATAAGATGTCAAGAGAATCGATTAGCATCTAGATTCACTCACAAAAAAGAGAAGTTGACATCAAATTGAAATTATAGAGACAGTTCTGTTAATCCTTGTGTCAAAGCAGATATGAACATGGAAATTAGAAAATAGTCTGAACTAAATAAAAATGAAAATTCTGCATGTACTGCATAATGTGCAGCTAAACCTGGCCTTAGAGGACAACACACAGCGTTAAACATCAATGTTAGAATTTTAGTGCTGATTGTTAATGCGCTAAGTCTCCATATCAAAAAATCATGGAAAGAATAACATCAAAAACAACAACAAAAGCAGAAAGGAGTCCAAATTAAATATAAAACAAATTTAAGATTAGAAATAGATACAGAGAAGAAAAGATAAACAAAATAAGTGGTTGGTCTTTTATAAACACTACTAAACTGACAAAATGGGTTGAAGTTGGTTTCATACTGGGAAAACTTATGTTAAAAAAATAATAAACTAATCTATTTCATCACATCAACAACTTAAAGGAGGAAAATCATAATCACTAAAACATAGAAAATATGTTTTAAAAAGTTCACCCTCAATATATGAATTTTTAAAAGGTAGCAAAGTGAAAGAATAGTTCTGGTCTGCTAATGGACAGCCTCAAAAAAAAAAAAAAAGAAAAAACAGAAACAAAACCTACACCAAACATTACATTATACATGATGATAGAATACTTACTGTTTTCCCTTATCAATCAGAAATCATCAGGAACCTGACAACTAGGCCTATGGTGACCATTTCTCTTCACCACTGTGATGGAGCTCTTAGCCAGGGCAAAAAGTAAAAAAAAAATTTAAAAAAAAAGATATAAGAAGTGAAAATTAAAAATGAATATTATAATGATTTACAGACCTTACCTTATGCGTCTCTTCATTTGTATCCTTTTAAAACTGTAAAATAAGTACAGTGCTTTTCAGAGTTCTGTGAGTTGTTCTAGTGAATTATGGAACCCGGGGTGGTAGTAGTGGGGACACGTGAAACTGTAGTCAGCATATCAAAAGTAAGGGTAGATTCAAATATATAATAAAGCGTAAAGCACACAGGGGGCATAAACATCGGTACTTCTCAGACTTGACTGAACGCCTTTTGGGATTGGTTTATGAGATCTGAAGGTTTAGGACTATAGTCCCATGGGACAACTTGGCCAATTGGCATAATATAGTATGTAAAGTTTATGTTCTACATGCAAGTTTGGTGAGTAGCATCTGGAGTCTTAAAAGCTTGTGAACGGCCAAGTAAGATACAACTATTGGTCTCTGTGTGTCTGGAGTAAAAGAGAAGGAAATCAAAGGCTTAGGAGAAGAAACTAGTCCACAGGACAATTAGTCTACAGGATCCACAACCTCATCTACCCTGAGACTAGAAGAACTAGATGGTGCCCAGCTACCACTACCTACCACTCTGACAATAGATGGATCCTGACAGAATGGGAGAAAAATGTGCAACAGAACTCAAATTATTAAAAAGTCAAGGCTTACTAGACTGGTTGAGACAGGAGGTTTCTCTGAGACTATTGCCCTGATATACTTTTCAAACTTTGAACCAAAACTATTCCATGAGGCCATCTTTTAGCTAAATAACAGACTGGTTCATAGTTGCCATTGAGTTAATTCTGACTCATAGTGACCCCATGTGTACAGAGTAGACTGCTCTGTAGAGTTTCCAAGGTTGTGACATTTTGGAAGTAGATTGCCAGGCCTGTCTTCCCTGATGCCTCTGGGCAGGTTCCAACCACCAACCTTTCAGCTAGCAGTCCAACACTTAACCACTTAACCGTTTGCTCCATCCAGAGACTTTGAGGTTGTTGTTTTTTTGTTTATTGTTTTCTTAGTCATAAATTGATGGTGAATTTTTTTCAAACATTTTATCTCTGTTTTAGTCATTATGATTTTCCTCCTCTAAGTTGTTAATTTGATGAAATAAATTAGTTTATTTTCTAATGATAACTGTTTTCCCAGTATGAAACCAACTTCATCATGCTACATACATATATGTATATATATATATATACATTATATATATAAACCCAAAAAAACCCACTGCCTTCAAGTCTATTCTGACTCATAGTGACCCTGTATTACAGAGTAGAACTGCCCTATAGGGTTTCCAAGGCTGTAAATCTTTATGGAAGCAGACTGCCACATCTTTCTCCTCCAGAGCAACTGGTGGGTTCAAATCGCTGACCTTTTGGTTAGCAGCCAAGCGCTTAACCATTGTGCCACCAGGGCTCATATATATGACTCAGTTAGGTAAAATATTTTAAAAGATTTTTGCATCTATATTAATCAATGACACAGGCCTATAACTTGTTTTTCCTTTTGCGTTTTTCAAGTATTTCGTTTAATTGCATAAGCTGGAGAAGTATACCATATTTTAATTTTTTTAGAGTTAGTTTGCATAGAGTAATTTCTTCTAGTGAACCATTTGGTCCTTCTTTGCAAGAAGGTTTTTGAATTCTGATTTAATTTATTTAACGTGTGTAGGACTTCTATTTTTAATTTTTTTCAAAATCATTATTGGTGATAATTTTTCTAAGAATTTGTTCATTTCCTCTAATTAAAAAAAATTATTGCCACATATCTGTTCATTATGTTCATTTGTTATCTGATTGTATCTACAAATACAGTGGTAATGACTTCTGTTTTATTCCCCACATTGCTTATTTGTGTCTTCTTTCTTTTTTCTACCTCCCATTTACCCTAGTATTGTCAATTTTAGTAGTGGTTATAAAGAACCAACTACTTAATATTTTCTTCTGTATATTTATTTCTAATTTTTGTATTTCTGTTATATATTTAATTTGTGCTCCTATCTGCTTTTGTTGTTGTTCTTTTTCTAACTTTCTGAGATGGAGGCTTAGCTTACTAACGATCAGCACTAATTTTCTAATACTCGGGTTTAAAGTTGTGTGTTGTCCTCTGAGAACTGGTTTAGCTGCAGATGACACTTTGATGACTGAGGTGTGCCTGACCCAAGCCATGGTCTTTTAAATTGCCTCATGTGCACGGGAAAGCTGAACAGTGAAAAAGAAAGACAGAAGAAAAATTAATGCATTTGAATTGTGTTGTTGGAGAAGAACATTGAATATACCATGGACTGCCAAAAGAACAAACAAATCAGTCTTAGAAGAAATACAACCAAAATGCTCCTTAGAAGTGAGGATGATGACACTTTGGCTTGCTTATTTTGGACAAGTCATCAAGAATGACCAATCAACTTGAAAAGGACTTCTTGATGGGTAATGTAGAGCCCTCTGTGAAATGGACTGACACAGTAGCCACAACAATGGACTCAAATGTACCAGGAAGATGACACAGGACCAGGCAATGTTCCTTTCTATTATACATCAGGTCGCCGTGAGTTGGAGCCAACTCCACAGCAACTAACAATAACAAATGCAGTATATGCAGGATTTTCTTTTTTATTCAGTTCAGAACATTTTCTAATTTCCATTTTCATCTCTGCTTTGATACAATGTTTAATAAAAGTATATCTCCATTTCCAAATACATGCGATTTCCTTCTTATTTTTTGTAAATGAATTCTAGATGTTACTTGATTCTCTTGAAATGTTATTTGTGGGTCCTTCTGCAGCCTTAGGATGAAAATATTCTCCTTCATGGTAGGCTTCTGCTCCTGGCTGCCAGAACCACCACATGGCCTGACTTGCCTGTGCGATAGATAATCCTGCATAGTAGGCAGGAGGTGTGAAAGCCCTGTGTAAATAAAAGCACTGGTCATGAATTGCATTGGCTAGGAATGGAACAAAGGTCTCCAGTGTGGGAGGCAAAAATGCTACCATTCAACTAGCAATGCTTTCCCTTTCTCTTGTAGCATGAAGGTAACAGGGAAGAATCCCTAGAACCACTTAAAAAAGTTCCAAAATAGGCTTCACATAGTGTTGTCTTTGGAAGACAGCACTAACAAACTGACAGACACCCAAAGCTAAGGCTTAAAAGGAGACTTACATCAGGCAATGTTATAAAGTGATGACATTCAAATTAACATATCAAAATATCAAAGTGAACTATTTTATCAGCTCACACTACAACTCTAAAAAATCCTCTTTTCAACTGCATAACAGACTCCCATAGAAAACATCACAAATTCACCCAGGTCCCTTGTTTATGTCCCTAAATCTTCAACTGTCAAGCTCAAATTTTAACCTAGGTCAGTCAGAGAAGGTGGCCTAACCTGTTAGGTGAGGTTAGTAAAACTCTAACCTAGAGAAAAAATAAGAATCATAAACAGAATTAAAAGAAGAAAAGAGCTAGAATCAAAATAGAGATAATGAAGAAGCAAATCTTGATCCACTAAATTAGTCCTTTGTAACTGTTTTTCTGCAAGAATAATGATCAATCTTATAATCATTACAATAATCATATGTGTCTGCTTTATAAGGTGTTTGAGCATTTGAATGGAAACTTCACTACTGTAAAAAATTATTTAACATTAATTTAGCGATCAGTGATCAATTGTTTGGGAAAATTCAGTTTCCTAAATTAATACACATTGATGTATTAGTTTATATAAGGAGTAGACTATTTTAAATAAATACCGATGGCTGAAATATTAATGTACTGGCCCGTTGATGAAAGTGAAATATAGAGGCATTTCTTTTTCCTATTTCCCTGGGGGAAATTAAACTGAAGAAAGGAGTTTGGAGAACTCTCTCATATGTTGAGATTAGGAGTCATTACGACTTTTTGAAAAACAGGAGCTGCAGACATGCACTCAAGCATTTCTTGCTGAGAAGACAAACTAGGTCAAGGCTGAGTCATAAACTTGGGCTCAACAAGGAAATAGACAGTCACGTGACCTTGCAGATCTTTAGTTCCATCTGCCCTGTGCCCAACACACAAGACACACACCAGCTCTCGCCAACACCCCTTTAATTACCACGTACATCAACCAGGTCTCCACTCATTCCCAAGTCTCTTTTTCTAAACTACAACCTGCAGTTACAACTCATAACTCCTAATTTACAAGTCAATGCCTCATATGCATTTCAGAGTCACAGATGCTAAAACTCATGCTCCAGTGAGTTCCCTAACAGCATCACACACCACTCTCTACCTCAACCCTATAATAACACCTAAACACAAACACAGTGTCTCCCAAAGAGTAGTGCACTGTTCTGAGTGTTTCAATCCATCAATGAAATAATACCCTAGACCCATTCCTACCCCTGCCTAGTACATTGACTCTTACTACCCCAGATCATGTTACCTAAACTAGATCTTGCTATCCTCTTTGGATATACTTTTATTCTCTTTTGGATAAACACTTTCACAACACCACAACTTATTTCCAGTTGAATTAATAAATGTTTCTTAAATTTATTGGACACACCATAAGCTAAACTTCACTTTATTACTACACTCTTCCATATATCAATTCTTACTTTCATTAATAAAATCATATAAAAAGCTAGCTTTCCTACAGCCCGTCTAGTCTATTCAATTCATTTCCATACTTCATCCTGAGTGACCCTTCCACAGCCAAAATCTGGACATGAATGTAAACTAAACCCACTTAGTGTTCTCATATTTCTTTAATAAAATGTCTTAATACCTTCTGATCTGTACCCTGCTTCCCTTCATGCTCATCATACTAATATCTCCTGCCGATTCACAAATTCAGCAACACTGAAGTATTTGGAACTGTCTCACTTCCAGACACTTTCTTCCTTCTGTAGGGAATAGTTTCTCGCCACTCCCTCTCCTTGTGATTCATTCTCATCCTTTAGGTCTCAGTTCATAAGTCATTTCCTTTGGAAAGATTTTCCTGATCTTCTCAATAGAGTTAAAAGCCTAGTAATGTGTCCATTTACATTGTGGCATTAATCATGCTCTCATGTAATCATGCTTTACTTGTCTTCATCTTTCAAAAATATTGATAATACCCAGGAAGCCAAAGGTGAGTACGTACATCATATATTCTCAGGAACTGGCACAGACCCTAGCACAGGATTAGAGGCAGTTTTGTTAATGAGGCAGGACACAATCTGCAAGATTATGGTGTATGTATCTTGAGTCAATCTCTTTTAAGATATAAAAGAGAAAAGCAGGCAGGGAGCGGGGACCTCATAACACTAAGAAAGAAGAGCCAGGAGGGGAGCACGTTCTTTGGACCTGTGGTCCCTGCGCTGAGAAACTCCTAGACCTAAGGGGAGACTGATGACAAGGACTTTCCCCCAGAGCTGACAGAGAAAGGCTTCCCCTGGAACTGGCAACCTGAGTTCACACTTCTAACCCCCTAGACTGTGAGAGAATAAATTTTGTTTGCTAAAGCCATCCACTTGTGCTTTTTATTATATCAGTACTAGATAACTAAGACATAAATGAATGAAAGAATCTCTCTCTTCTGTTTCTGTCTCTGTCTCTCTCACACACACAGGCACAAGAGAAAAGGAATTTAGCAAGAATGATAGGGTACTGGTCAGTCTACAAAGTAATTACAGCAGAGCAATTAGGAACAACATGACCAAGAATAAAATTTTGCTTGTGTGAAAAGTAGTAAAAGGGTCCTAAATAGATCTTCAGATCTGAGAATAAATCAAGAGGTGGATTTATAGGATATGTATGGAAAGGAGAGGAGAAGGGTAGGAATAAAATTCTGACCTGGCTGCCTTGAAGTATCATTTTATAATTGACAAAGTCTTTTGTATCCCTCATTCACCACCTGTTTAAACCAGGGCTTCAAACAGGTTTGAACTGGTTCAGTCATGTCTGATGAAGTGAAACCGGAAGAGATCCAACTTTTTAAAATTTGGCTGATCTGTAACCATAATCACAACCGGAAAAATTACAGGTCAGAGCCATGGAATGGGAGACTCAGAAGCAGCGTAGGGAGCCCTTTCAGTAACCTGATGCATGAGACTGGATTATTGCCAGGACTGAGGAGAGCAACACAGGTTAAAAGCCTCACCGTCGGCCTCCATCTTTGAGCTGGGTACCACTGTTTTGGACTTTGCACAGAATCCCGTGGGGAAGAGATACATTTGCTATGCAAAGCTTATGCTGTCTTTGTTTTCTAAGAGGGAGATTAAGTTTCTAGGAGGGCTTTGACCAGTAATTTTTCCCATTCAGGTTATGGTTCTGGGTCATCCAGATTTTAAAAATTTGGGTCTCTTCCCATGTGGCCTCTGGGCATGACTGAACAGGAAAGTGCTAGTTCAAAGCCCTGGATGAAACTATAGGGGTTCAAATATCTAATATGAAAGTCAGTGGAGGTTTCTGGGTCAAATTTAATGAGCGGAGGGACCTAGTTGGAAGTTACACCATTTTATATTGAATTTCTTTTCTTAAGGTAGAGCTTAGTTCTTCCTGGAAGATCCAAGAATCCTGTGATTCAATCAGGCAGAAGTGACTTCAAGAGGGATGTGTTACATTGTCAGGGCTTTGAATGTTCACCATTTTAAAACAGCCAAATGCCCTGAGACCTCCAGACCTTGGCTATAGAACTTGAAAAACATGAAGACCTGGTTAAAGTATTATACTTGAAACTTTATCAAATAGGACACAAGAAAGTGGCAGGCGCCAAAGGGATTCCCTACTTCTGAGGCATTGAAGCTAAATGGCTTGAGAGGAATGACCTGTCAAGGCAAATGAAATGAAGGGGAAGGAAAAGGTGGAGGAAGAGAGGACTTCCCCAGCTCCTGACTTGCAGGGAGTACTCTGCATGCCTCAGATATGTGCAGGAGCTCCAGTGTACTTTCAATTGGTGTTTTGTTCTGGAATTGGGAAGCCTGAATGAGATGTGGGATTTTGAATCCAGGATGTGAAAATCCTGGGTCCCCACTTTCAGGAGAAAGCAATGGCCCCTAAGCAAGGGCCTGTGGGCCACCAAGCTCTCATTTGGCTGAAGCACTCTCCCATCACCCCTTCAAAATACCAGCTGCACGTCCAGAGGTTCCCAGTGTCCCTTCACTTCTGACTTTCTGACTAAAATTCTGGGGTTCCTATTACCCCCTAAGGGTACCAGCCACAAGCTTGAGGGTCCCCAGAGTGACCTTTACTTTTGTTATTATTATTAAAATGTTTTCTTGTGTTTTTGGTGAAAGTTTACACAGCAAATTAGGTTCCCATTTAACAATTTCTACACAATTTGTTCAGTGAGATTGGGTACATTTTTTGGTGTGTAAATTTTCTCTTTATTTCCAATCTGGTTGTTCTGTTCCCAGTCATCTAGTTTCCCTGCCCCTTGCCTTCTTGTCTTTGCTTTTGAGTAAATGTTGACTGTTTGATCTCATATAGATGATTTTTTAAAGGAGCACTTATGAAAGGATTCCATTCCTACGACTCCGTTGTCAGTTCTGAAGTAAGTAGAATATCTCTCTCACGCTTTTTTTTTTAATTTAGTTTTCATTATTATTGCCTTTTATTATAGCCTGCTATATGACACTTTTGAACAGTAAATCATAAAACTGAACATCTGCAAGTGAACATCTGAGAATAACATCAGCAAATTATGTGCTACAACCTTGTATGTAGTACATATTATTCATGGTAAGACATACCAAAAAAAAAAAAAAAAGCCATACTGTCATAAGTGTGGTTCATTGTAACTAGAATATATTTTAAGTTGGGCAGGTCTTCCTCCCTCAGAGATCTGCTTCTTCCCTGGGGTAGAAAGCAACCTTGGAGGTCCCTCAAGTAGTTTCTTCCAAGAACTAGGGAAAAGGTAACAACTCCTCAGAGCTTAGATAAAAAACCTCTCGAGCTGTTTTTTTCCAAAGAACCAAGGCAAAAGGCCCTATAAATGAACTCATTGCACCACAGATGTATAAAAAATTCGTTGGGCAGGAGTATCCATACAGAAAATGACTCTTGTGGTTGGAAAAATAAATTGAAATGCAGATACGTTTATGCAACTATTGAACTCAAATGTAAAACATTTAAACATATGCCTTCTACTTTTGCAAAGATGGAAACTGAAGAACAAAATTTACCCTCCTGCTTGAAATACACTCTCTAAATAAACAAAACCAAAAAAACCAAACCCTTTGTCATCAAGTTGATTCTTACTCATAGCGACCCTGTAGAACAGAATAGAACTGCTTCACAGGGTTTCCAAGGCTGTAATCTTTACGGAGGCAGATTGCCACCTCTTTCTCCCTCTGCCACGTCTTTCTCCTGAGGAGCACCTGGTGGGTTCAAACTGTGGATGTTTGGGTAAACAGCCAAGTGCCTTTAACCACACTGCAGCAAAAAGGGCTCCTGAGCAAAAAAGACGAACTTTATGAAACACCAGTTTTTAAAACACTAGAAATCAGGCAACAAGGGCGAGCAACCCTTGAGAAACAGGAAATAAGCAAGGTGAGCCCTAGAATTGCCCCAGCATACTGTCTTTTCTGAAATTGCTCTTCCAGACTGTACCGTATTGAAATATTTGCACAAGCGACCAGAGATATGTTTACAAGAATGATAAAAGTGTTCAATAAATAACAGTACAAACAAACAATGGGAAAAGCTCTTTTAATGATGATGATTTTATTCTTTCAAGCATTTCCGGGTTCCCAGGGGTATCCCTAATTTGTTCGCAATGACTCTTCTGGAAGGATCTGAGAGGACCTTGGATTAGCTCCTCTCGTCATGGACAAGACACAGAGAACAGAAGGGTAAGGGAGATCTGTAGAGTGGACACTCACCTCCCTTAGTGGACTCGAACAATCAGCCTTTCGGTTAACAGTTGAACGTGCTAACCGGTTGCGCAACAGAGCCATTAGCAGCCAGTGTTTCCTGCCTTAATAAAGAAGGATTTGTCATTAACCACTAGGCAGTGCCACCTGCTTTCTGCGGCACAACTGTGCAGGTTCCAAAGCTCCGAAAAGCTGGACGGGGTTGAGGAGGCCAACTGAGCTGTTTTTCACATTTGAAACCTGTGCGTTAGGTGAATCCGAAGCTAGAAAGGCAACCGAAGGACCTTCGCCCCTTGGTGCTCCTCGTCCGCCTCAGAAGCCAGCGACCCCCAGACACCCCCGGGTGTGAGACCCCGGCCTGAGCCTAGTGGGGCCCACGACACGCTGAGCACAGTGGTCTCCAGAACATCCCTTAGGATCTTCTGCACTGCTTTCGCCCGCACGTGACGCTGGAGCGCCCCCCACCTGACTCTGTTGCGGTCGGTGGGGTGGGAACCGGGAAAATAAGGAAGGAAAGGGGAACTGTGAAAAGGAGCTAAAGAAAGCAGGCAGCCGTGGACGAGGACGAGACCTCCAGGAGGCCTGTGCAGAGACACAGGCGAGGTCCTGGGGGGAGAGAATGGTTTTTATGAGGTAACAGAATATGGAGGAACGTGAGGGAGAGAACAGAGAGATGACTTGAAAGAGAGAAAAGCAAAAGTATCTGTAGCTGTCTAACAACAAAGCAACGAATTATTGTGACTGTTTTTATTTCAAAAATATTCAAGGATGCGCATCATCTATCAGCAAGTTTATGGCATGTGGTGATCATACAGGGGCCGGTACTCTTCGTGGTGGCCGCAGTAACCTCGGCAGTGTCTGGCGTCTATCTTGGTACAAACTGACTTCTCTTGAGTTTGCCTTTAATTCTTCCACAGCCTACACCTCTTGCACAGCCTACACCTCTTATTTGAGGCCATAGAGCAGCAGGACTCAGAGCTGAGAGTCAGGAGAAGGGATCCCGTCATCCCGAAACCCTAGACGTGCGCCACGAGTGACGAGAAAGTGAAATGCCGCCTCTCGCTGTAGAACACTTTTCTAGTCAATCACTGCTAGCCCCAGTTTAGTTAATCACTATTATAATTTCTATCACAAGTGATTAGTGTTGCCTGCTCTTGGAGTTCACATTAATGAATGTGTATCTTGTAGTATCTGGCTTTTTTTTTTTGTTTTTTTGTTTTTGGGCAAGCAGCGTAGTGTTTTTGAAATATATCCATTCACATTGTTGCCTGCCTGCTTCACTAGTTAATTTTCACAACATTAATGCAAATTATTCCAAAATGTGAATATACCAATATTGATGAGCAGTTGGGTTATTTCTAGATTTTGC
The DNA here is from genome assembly GCA_030035585.1 of Dugong dugon. NCBI lineage: Eukaryota > Metazoa > Chordata > Mammalia > Sirenia > Dugongidae > Dugong > Dugong dugon. The sequence continues at coordinate 164,849,126 of CM057462.1, forward strand.
TCGTGACCAAGGCTGCTATGAGTATTCTTGGATGAGTCTTTTGTGGACGTGTGCATCTATTTCCCTTGTCCTGTGTGAGTGGCCGTGATCGCACAGTGGTTAGTACTCGGCGTTGTGGCTGCAGCAACCTCTGTTCGAACCCGAGTCACTGCACGTAGTTGTAACTTGCTTTGGCAGCCCTACCTTTTAAAGGTTGTAATTCGTCTTTTGCTGGAGGCAGCCTCTCAGGAGTGCAGCTAAAGAATTGGTGAATAATAATTTCCACATATACAATTCACATGGAGAGACGCTTCAGGGCAGGATGAAAATCTGCGGGAGAGATAACCAAGGCGGCTAGGGCAGACTCCTTCGACCTTCACGTGAGCAGCGGAGAAGACCCTTCTAGAGGGTCACCCTGGAGCTCATCGCATCTTTCAGAGGATGGAGATCTGAAAGCTTTGGGGAGAGGAGTCAAAGATCCCGCAAGTATGTTTGAGGCTCTAAATCCGATCTGAGTTTAAATCTCGGTGGGCCCTTCACACGCAATGAATATGCTCTTTTATTCAGGCCACATGAAATTTTAGTATTTAAAAGCACACTTGTCCCCCAAATAAATAGTGTATAGGACCTAATTTCCAATAATGTGTCGCCCTCTCCCGGCTGCCCCCACCCCGTCATTGTTTAGAGAAGAACAGGATTTTGGACTGGGAAGAAGCTGGAGCTGCAGCTCCAAATCCCAGGAGCAAGAGTTTCCACTCTGTTCCTGCTCCCTGCAGTTGTTTGCTGCACTCATCCCCCTCCCTGCGCGGTCATCTGGAGCCAGAGTCCCTGAAACCGGGTTCTCAGAGTGACCTGGTCCAGAAGGAATTTGCGGAAATATCGGGGTTTCAGGACTCTTGATTCCCACGTCCAGTGAGTCCGCAGGACCCTGCGCAGGCTCTGTCTTTGAGCATCAGGTTTCTCAGTGGTAAAAGGTAGAGACTGTGTCCAGGAAATCCTAGACCCAGACATTACTTTCCACTAAGTGTAAAATTAGACCATTGACTCTAGCTCCCTAAGGAAAATGATAAAAATGTAAGAAAGGCTAGGACACTGGTGCTTGGCTAGCTCAGTCTGTAGAGCATGAAACTCATGAGCCCTACATTGGGGGTGTATTTTTATCCTTCCTTCCATTTTATGGAATCTTCTCTAGTCAGCTACCAACAGAATAAAAAATATGTAGATATATATACCATTGCCATCAAGTCAATTCTGACTGATAGAGACCCTACAGGACAAAGTAGACTGCCCCACAGGGTTTCCAAAGAACCGCTGGTGGATTCAAACCAGCAGCCCAGCTCTAAACCACTGCGCCACCAGGGCTTCACCAACAGAATTTAACCAAAAATCAACCCCCTTGTCTTTGAGTGGATTCCGACTCCTAGCGACCCTATTAATTATAAGCTTCTAAATTGCCGTTGCTGCCAATGTTGTTTTAAACTTTGGTGAATTACTCCAGGACCACTTTCAAATCTGTTTTGGAAGATGTACACCCAAAATGCCCCTTAGAAGTCAGAGTGGCTAGACTTTCGCCTGACTTAGTTTGGACATGTTATTAGGAGGAACCAGTCCCTGGAGAAGGAGGTATTGGTCCCTGGAGAAGAACATCATGCTTGGAGAACGGTCATTGAAAGAGAGGAAGACACTCAATAATACGGATTGACACAGTGGCTGCAACAAAAGACTGAAACATAGCAATGATTGTGAGAGTGTTTCGTTCTGATGTACGTAGGGTCACCACTTGACGACACCTAAAAACAGCAATAGCATATTTTCAATACAATGGAAAATAATATACATGTATATATACATTTGTGTGTGTGTGGTGAAAATATACATAACAAAACATGCTGCTCAACAATCTCTACATATACAATTCAGTGACGTTGATTACGTTCTTCAAGTTGTGCAGCCACTCTCACTGTGCTTTTCCAAATCATTTTGGTGGGAAATGATTTATCCTTAAACATAAAAAGTGATCCTCCCAGAAAAAAGATGTTGGAGGTATGTAAAGAACTGCCATGAGGCTTGTGAAGATCTGCCATGAGACCATCACTCACTTGCCTCCCTATCTTCCCTGGGAGGCAGACATGGGACAGTTTCTCATGGCCTTCCAGGCGGTAATGAGATATGAGGTTTTATGGTCTGTTCTCACTCAGGCTATCGCTGCAGTCTATAAAGCTGCTTAGCTGAGGTTTAGAAGTGGCTCCTCAGCAACAGGTATCCCACAACTCTTGTAGCAGTCCGCAGGCAACTTTTGCTTCATGTCATCATTTTGGTGTGTGGGATGAGAACCTAGGCACCTTTGGCTACTCATCCTTTTGTTGTCTGTGAAAGTAATAAACTCTCTAAATCTAAAGGTGACTTGTTACATCCTCACCAGCTGTGTGTGCTTGATAAATTTATGATTTTTTTAAAGCCATAAAATTCTTAAACCTTTTATGATGTTAAATGTATCAGTCTTTCCCCTTAAGGCTTCTAAATTTTCTGTCAGTCTGAGAAAGACTTTTCAAGTATTTTACCAGTTTGTTGTTTTTTACAGGGGAATGGCTCTGCCTACCAGACTATGAAATTTTCACTGGAGGTAGTTTTGGAGGAAGAAGGGTATATTTATTCTTCTGCTAATGAGCTGAATAAAGACACAATTAGCTCCCAGAAATTCTGTGGTACATTCCCTGAGGTTCTGTGAAGGTGCTATCTGCTGAGGATCGAGGGAGTTTCCTGGGATCTCCAGCTCAAGATTACTGGACTCTGTCTAAGAGGGGAATGTAGTCACCAAAAGAAGGTGTGACATCCCAGCACCAGCAACAGTGAAGAGTCATTATCAACCATAGACCTGATGGGGCAAAGGGCGAGAGGTATTTCTAGAACGTGGAAGACGTTATAGTTGTAGCTAAGTCTGCAGCTGTAGCAGAGTGCCCCAGGACAATTGCTTATGGACTTCGTGGAAGGAACACAACATCTGCAAGCCTGCAGGGAATAATTACCCCCACCTCATATTCTTGCAATCCTCCCATCTCCAATTAATGCATCCCATTGGCTGTATCCACCAGGAAGCAAGTGGCCAAGGGAACCCTTTTGTGCAGGGGTCAGCCTCCTGGGACACAGATTGGGGTAGATAATGGTGAGAATGGATCTAGAGGGACAAATGGATCTAGAGGGACAAATGTAGAATATCCAGCACAAATGGCTTTTTCATTCTTAAGATTTTTGTTGGGATTAATTTTGTCCTTGGCAGCATTTTGGTGTCAAATAGGTTTTTTTTTTTTAAGTTTGTATTTCTGATTTCTTTCATTTATGTGAGAATGAGTTTGCTGTCTTTACGCCTGTATCATATCTTGACTGGAAAGCTATCTATCTGTATATAATCACTTGATTCACTCTTTCTTTCACTCAGATCATTATAAACACTGAGATAAATTTTCCATCAGTCACTGTCAGAACCTTTTTATTCTTGTCAGAGCCTTCATATTTCATTAAAATAAAGTTCTGCAGCTGATATATGTTTTGAATATCATAACAGGATTCTCTTTTTCACAAAAAAATAATTGTAATGTTTCTGGAATTTCAAAATACAGTATTTTTTAAAAAGTTTTTTTGGATTAGAATCTGTGAGGTTCTAGCTCAGAGAAGATTGGAAAAACCAAGGAAAGAAAATACTGTGGAACTTCTGGGTCATGATACATTAAGAAGTCCATAAAGACTTCAACTTCCCCAAGTTCTCAGAGGGCACGCTGTGAGCGTGGCTTATTGGCTTGCCTTGTGGCTTCAGCAGCCTGTGGTCAACTTTGAGGCACAGCAGGTAAATATGGTCTGGTTTGTCTGAGGCTTTTAACATATACTTTTAAAGTTAGTCATTTATTTGCTTAAAAGTAATGAAGTCATTCTTTTGTAAAACCCATAAGATAGAAAGAAGAAATGAAATTTCCCCTGATTCTCAATTCCAATCCTAGAAGGTAATTCTTGTTAATATTTTGCTATGTGGCTTTTTAAAACAATAGTACAGATGTACAACTTTATCAATCATATAGATGAAGCAATAATTGACTGAGGTGCTATTAGATACTGTTTAGCCAAGAGAACCAGGAAATTCTCACTCTTACCCTGACAATGATCTGTCTACCCTAATAAATGGGACAAGGAATGGTAACATTGTTTGTAGGCTTTCATCCCACCTGGGGAATTCTTATACACTGAGGGAGAGCACATGTCTTAGGCTGAAGTCTATATGTGTTCTTTCTTTCCTTCTCCTAAGCCTAAACTTGATATTATCTCAGCTATAACTGGATGGTAGGAGTCAACATAAAGAGGTGGTAGGGAGAAAGCAAGGCAGGGATGGGGAACTCCTCCCCTGCATCAGTCAGCCTCTCTAGTGATGTGTGTTTTGTGAAACAGAGATTAAAGAGAGCCTTACTCCTGTGTTTTTACTTCACAATCCTAAACACTTTTTGGAATTCAACATTTCATTCTGTATTTGAAACAATGAGATTAGTATTTGTTTAGCCTCTGGGAACTGGCAGCTTGTGTAGTGAAGCTGAGAATTTTCTACCACATGTGTCTTTATATATACTCCCTGGATTTTCTATTGTCAGACAAACATATGCCAATCCCCTTGGGAGGAAAATGTCACATATCTACAAAAAAAAGTCCTACACCCACCTCATGTGACTCTTCCTAAGAACTTACAAACTGGTCACTGTGACAGGCATTTCAGATGCTTGAGGGATGTCCCTCTAATTTACCACCCAAACCTCTGAAAAGATCAAAGTAGGACTTAACTCCAGGCAAAATTATATGAGAATTTATACTCTATTTTCTGTGACAAGTTTTCATTAGCTACTTGTCCATCCCAGCTCACTAGGCAAGATTTTATAGCAAGCACCACATGCCAGTATGGACCAAACAATTCCACAAGCACAATAGAACAACCTCTAGTATTAAATTCCCCCAAATGAAGTCTCAAGGACGTAATCTCTCCTCTAATTGCCACAGAAAATAAGACTAAAAATCCATTATTTACAATCCTAATCTGATGAAAAATTAAACTTCAAAGTCTTCTGTTTCCAATTTTTATTTGTCTCAGGACCAACCATGAAGGTCCCACTCTTGAGAGTGGGTGAGTTCTGGGTTCTTCACCAGTTGCAGCCTAGGGTTTCTGTCATGGGAACGATGGGAACAGGGTTACCTCTGTCAACACCTCTATACTAGGGTGAATGGAGGCTCATGTCTCTCCTGGGAACCACTTTTCCAGAGTCCCCAGAGTCAGAAAAACACGGTAGAACATCACAGAGCCAGCCGCGAATCCACAAAATTCAGAGTAATGTATAAACCAACAAGCAGTAACATTCTCCAAGCAAAAGTGATGAGTCTGCACTGCTACTAAAATGCCAAATACATTGTTGCCTAGATAAGAGCATTCTCTCAGAATGTGGGGATATGACTAGGTACAGCTTCTGTGGAGGGCAACTAGGAAAGAACTAGCAAAATTAGAAATGCACAAATACTTTGATCAGGCAAGCCCATTTCCAGGAATCTATTTTAGAGAAATACTTGCACATATGATTAAAAATATTTGTATAAGCTGTCCTCTGAAGAATTATTTTTGACAATAAATGTTAGAACCAATGTCATGTCCATCAGTTTAGAAATGCTTAAATATACGATGGTCTATCTGTACCATGAAAGGATATGCAGTTGTTTAAAAGGACAGGGTAGATAATAACAACAGTGATGATGATGCCACTGAAAATAATGATAATAGCTGACGTTCCGTGAGCATTTATTAAGTGCTCAAATCCTTTATGTGCCTCTCTCATTAAAATTTAGGTTAACGCATGAGGGAAGTACTCTTTTTTGCCCTTTTTTATAGACGAAGAAATAGAAACACAAAAAATTCTGTAACTTGTTCGAAGTCCCCCAGTGGCAGAGCCAAGATTTCTTCATAGAGTTTGCGGCTGCACCACAGATGAGAATAGGGTTTTCTTATTCTCCATTCTCAGGATTTTTCAGATTTTGGGGTGTGCAGTTGTAAAATCCCAGCCTCCGGAAGTGAGAGAATCTGTGTAGTGGCTCTGGAATAAGTAAACTCCAAGGCTCCATTCACAGGCTTGGTTGAAAATAGATCTTTGGCTGAAAAATTTCTTCTTTTAATACCTTTAATGGGACTTGAATCTTCGTGCAGCATATTCTGGAGTCTGATTCAAAGCGGATAGAGGTCCAGAGGGCTCTGAGGATAAAAGTCACAAACAGCCTAAAGCTGCTTTTGTGCAGCCACAAACAACTCAAAGTAAAGCATACCGCCCCTGGGTGGGCTCAAACCACCAACATTTTGGTTAACAGCCAAACACGCTAACTGATTGCACCACAGAGGCACAGGGACTTTACCCTTCAAATTTACTTTCTGATGACAGGAATTGCCCTTCAACCTCAGGCTGGGGACACCTTCACATCTTTCTGGCCTGTCCAAACATGAGCTCCAGAAACTGGGAGCACAAGAGACACTTAGGCCGAGAGTCAAGACGTTCAACACATTTGAGCATTGACACCAATCCCGAGGGAGCCAGGGGATTCCGACACCCGCGGCCTCCAGCAGTGGGAGATGCACAATCGCTGCTCACCACCCACAGGAGAGGAAGCGTGACAAACCACTGCCTGGCAGGACTCCGTGTTCTGAGGCCGCCGAGATTGGCCCCAGCCTCCCTTCTGGGAGTCAACAGAGCCACCAGCTCCTTGGCCGGAGGCCTTCCCAAGGAATGCTGACAAAAGTGATTAATTATGTGCACTGTCCACTGAATTACTCTCAAGGGTAACCGTAGGAGGTACTGATAAAGAATTATGAAGGACAGAGTGTAAGAGTAAGCTTCATACCAGCTTAAATTGAGTAAATCTGACTGTTAACTAAGAGTAGGATAATATATAATAACTGTAGCTTAAATTCCATGTTGTTGTTGTTAGGTGCCATGGAGTCAGTTCCAACTCATAGCGACCTTATCTACAACAGAACGAAACACTGCCCTGTCCTGCCTCATCCTACAAATGTTGTTATGCTTGAGCCCTTTGTTGCAGCCACTGTGTCAATCCATCTCTGAGGATCTTCCTCCTTTTCACTGACCCTCTACTTTACCAAGCATGATGTCCTTCTACAGGGACTGATCCCTCCTGGTAACATGTCCAAAATATGTGAGACGTAGTCTAGCCATTCTTGCTTCTAAGGAGCATTCTGGTTGTACTTCTTCCAAGACAGATCTGTTCATTCTTTTGGCAGTCCATGGTGTATTCAACATTCTTCACCAACACAACAATTCAAAGGCATCTTTGGTCTTCTTCCTCATTGTCCAGCTTTTGAATGCATACAAGTGATTGAAAACACCATGGCTTGGGTGAGGCACACCTTAGTCTTCAAGATGACATCTTTGGTTTTTAACACTTTAAAGGGGTCTTTTGCAGCAAATTTGCCCAAGGCAATGTATCTTTTGATTTTTTGACTGCTGCTTGGGTGTTCATTGTGGATCCAAGTAAAACGAAAACTTTGACAACTTCAATCTTTTCTCCATTGATCATGATGTTGCTTATTGGTCCAGTTGTGAGGATTTTTAGTTTTCTTTATCTTGAGCTGCAATCCATACTAAAAGGTATGGTCTTTGATCTTCATCAGTAAGTGCTTCAAGTCCTCTTCACTGTCAGCAAGCAAGATTGTATCATCAGCATAATGCAGGTTGTTAATGAGTCTTCTTCCAATCCTGATGGCCCGTTCTTCATACAGTCCAGCTTCTCAGATTATTTGCTCAGCATACAAATTAAATAGGTATGATGAAAGGATACAACCCTAATACACATGCTTCCTGAATTTCAGCCATGCAGTATCCCTTGCTCTATTCCAACTACTTCCTCTTGATCTGTGTACAGGTTCCTCAAGAGCACAATTAAGTGTTCTGGAATTCCCATTCTTCATAATGTAATCCATAAAGGAGAAGAGAAACCGCGTTTCTCCAGTTCTGGTATACGACCTCCCCAGCGTTGTAGTTTTGCAGAGTAAAGGCTATGTTAGCAGCAGTCGTTAAGTTCCCAATTCACTGCATGAAAGAGAAAGCAAGAAACAGCATTCTCCTTAAAGCTGCTTAACTTCATCCACTGAAGTTTTCAGTTTTGGTAGAAGACACATTCCAGACACCACCAGCTGCTTTCTCAAAAGTTCTTTCAGCAGGATAAGACTGGAGAGTACCTGCTTTGCAAGTACTTCAATCCACTGGTATTCAAAAGGAACTTTGCATGAGAGGAAATGAATGTACCTTTGGCATTCAAAGCGAAACAGGCAGATTGTTTGCCTTCAGCTAGAGGATGGCAGAATCCGTTCCATTTTGCAGACTAAAGCCTGTGTTCTCAACGCGAGTATGTAGCCTCTTCCCTGCCAGAAAGAGGAAGCAAAGCCAGTTGCTCTCAGTGTGGGCGATGAAGTGAGAAGGATTCACTTACCGTGTTTGAAAATCCCTCTGTGTTACATGCCTAAGAAAGTTGCCTGTGCATTGTCTACCTGGGTAAAGGGTTTGACTCTTCTCCCGTTCGAGTAGGTGAAGCCCTGCGGGGTTTACAGCTTTCTGGGAGGGATTCTGTGCTGGGCTAGCGAGAATGCCGCCTTATAGACGTTATCCCTAAAGGAGAAGAGAAATCACGTTTCTCCCGTTCTGGTATACAACAGCCGCAGCGTTGTAGTTTTGCTGAGTAAAGGTTATGTTAGCAGCAATTGTTAAGTTCCCAATTCACTGCATGAAAGAGAAAGCAAAATACAGCCTTCTCCTTCTAGCTGCTTAACTTCATCCACTGAAGTTTTCAGTTTTGGTAGAAGACACATTGCGCACACCACCAGCTGCTTTCTCAAGTGTTCTCTCAGTGGGATAAGACTGCAGAGTGCCTGCCTTGCAAGTACTTTAATCCCATGGTTTTCCAAAAAGAACTTTGTATAACCGGAATGAAGGTTCCTTTGGCATTCAAAGCAAAACAGGCAGATTGTTGGCCTTCAGCTAGAGGATGGCGGAAGCTATTCCGTTTTAATGAGTAAAGCTTGTGTGTTTAACGTGAGAATGTAGCCTCTTTCCTGCCAGAAAGAGGAAGCAAACCCAGTTGCTCTCAGTGTGGGGGATGAGTGAGAAGGAGTCCCTTACTGTGTTTGAATATCCCTGTGTGTTACATGCCTACAAAAGTTGCCTGTGTATTGTCTACCTGGGTAAAAAGTTTGCCTTTCTCCCATTTGAGTCGGTGAAGCCCTGCGGGGTTTACAGCTTTCTGGAGGGCATTCTGTGCTGCTCATCCGAGAATGCCACCTTACAGACGGTATCCCTAAGGAGAAGAGAAACGGCGATTCTCCTGTTCTGGTATACGACAGCAGCAGCGTTGTAGTTTTGCTGAGTAATGGCTATGTTAGCAGCAATTGTTAAGTTCCCAATTCACTGCACGAAAGAGAAAACAAAATACAGCATTCTCCTTCAAGCTGCTTCACTTCATCCCCTGAAGTTTTCACTTTTGTTAGAGGAAACAGACCACCCACCATCAGCTGCTTTCTGAAATGTTCTCTAAGTGGGATAAGACTGCAGAGTGTCTGCCTTGCAAGTACTTGAATCCCCTGGTTTTCAATAGCAACTTTGCATAACAGAGAATGAAGGTACCTTTGGCATTCAAAGCAAAACATGTAGATTGTTTGCCTTCAGCTAGAGGATGGCAGAAGCAGTACAGGATTGGTAACTAAAGCTTGTGTGCTTTAGGCAAGCAAGTAGCCTCTTCCCTGCCAGAAAGAGGAAGCAACGCCAGTTGCTCTCAGTGTGGGGGATGAAGGGAGAAGGATTCACATACTGTGTTTGAAAATCCCTCTGTGTTACATGCCTAAGAGAGTTGCCTGTGCATTGTCTACCTAGGTAAAGGTAGAAGAGAAACTACGTTTCTCCAGTTCTGGTATATGACCGCGTCAATGCTGCAGTTTTGCTGAGTAAAGGCTATATTAGCAGCAATTGTTAAGTTCCAAATTCACTACATGAAAGACAAAGTAGAATATAGCATTCTCCTTCAAGCTGCTTAACTTCATCCACTGAAGTTTTCAGTTTTGGTAGAAGACACAGTCTGCACCCCAGTAGCTGCTCTCTCAAAATTTCTCTCAGTGGGATAAGACTGCAGAGACCTGCCTTGCAAGTACTTGAATCCCCCTGTTCTCAATAGAAACTTTGCATAACAGGGAATGAAGTCACGTTTGGCTTTCAAAGCAAAATGGGCAGATTGTTTGTGGTCAGCTAGAGGATAGCAGAACAGGTTCAGTTTTGCTGACTAAACCTTGTGTGCTTAATGCGAGCATGTAGCTTCTTACCTGCCAGAAAGAGAAAGCAAGAGCCTGTTGCTCTCAGTCTGCGGATTGAGAAGGAGTCACTTACTGTGTTTGAAAAGCCCTCTGTGTTCCATTCCTGAGAAAGTTGCCTGTGCATTGTCTACCTGGATAAACTGTATGAGTTTTCTCCCTTTCAAGTAGTTGAAGCCATTCAGGGTTTACAGCATTCCGGGAGGCATTCTGTGCTGCGCTCTTGAGAATACCGCTCTACATACGGTATCGCTCAAGGAGAAGAGAAATGGCGTTTCTCCCCTTCTGAAACACGACCGAGGCAGAGCCGCTGTTTTGCCAAGTAAAAACTATGTTAGCAACAAGCGTACATTCCCTATTCACAGCATGAAAGAGAAAGCAAAAATCCAGCGTTCTCCTTCAAGCTGCTTAACTGAATCTATTGAAGTTTTCAGTTTTGTTAGAAGAAACAGTCTGCCCACCAGAAGCTGTTTTCACAAACGTTCTCTCAGTGGGAGAAGAGTGGAGAGTTTCTGCCTTGCAAGAATTTGAATCCCCTGGTTTTCAAAGGCAACTTTGCATCACAGGGTATGAAGGTACATTTGGCTTTCAAAGCAAAACAGGCAGATTGTTTGCCTTCAGCTAGAGGATGGCAGAAGAGGTTCAGTTTTGCTGACTAAACCTTGTCTGCTTAATGCGTGTATGTAGCTCCTTCCCTACCAAAAAGAGAAAGCAAGAGACTGTTGGACTCAGTCTGGGGTTTGAGAACGATTCACTTACTGTGTTTGAAAATTCCTCTGTGTTCCATGCCTAAGAAAGTTGCTTCTGCATTGTCTACCTGGATAAAGTGTATGCGTTTTCTCCCTTTTCAGTAGTTGAAGCCATTCAGGGTTTACAGCATTCCGGGAGGCATTCTCTGCTGCGCGGTTGAAAATACTGCTCTAAAGACGGTATCCCTCAAGGAGAAGAGAAACAGCGTTTCTCGCCTTCTGAAACACGACTGAGGCAGAGACGCTGTTTTGCCGATTTAAAACTATGTTAGCAACAAGGGTAAGTTCCCTATTCACTGCTTGAAAGAGACAGCAAAATACAGTGTTATCCTTCAAGCTGCTTAACTGAATCGAGTAAATCTTTCAACTTTCTTAGAAGAACAGTCCACAACCAAAAGCTGCTTTCTGAAGCGTTCTCACAGTGGGAAAAGACTGGAGAGTGCCTGCCTTGCATCTATTTGAATCCCCTGGTTTTCAAAGGGAACTTTGCACCACAGGGAATGAAGTTACATTTGGCTTTCAAAACAAAACAGGCAGATTGTTTGCCTTCAGCTAGAGGATGGCAGAAGAGGTTCAGTTTTGCTGACTAAACCTTGTCTGCTTAATGTGAGCATGTAGCTCCTTCCCTGCAAAAAGAGAAAGCACGAGACTGTTGCTCTCAGTCTGGGGATTGAGAATGATTCACTTACTGTGTTTAAAAATCCCTCTGTGTTCCATGCCTAAGAAAGTTGCTTGTGCATTGTCTACCTGGATAAAGTGTATGACTTTTCTCCCTTTTAAGTAGTTGAAGCCATTCAGCGGTTACAACATTCCTAGAGGCATTCTGTGCTGCTCGATTGAGAATACCGCTCTACAGACGGTATCCCTAAAGGAAAAGAGAAACGGCATTTCTCCCCTTCTGAAACAAGACTGAGGCAGAGCCACTCTTTTGCCGATTAAAAACTATGTTAGCAACAAGGGTAAGTTCCCTATTCACTGCTTGAAAGAGACAGCAAAATACAGTGTTCTCCTTCAAGCTGCTTACCTGAATCTACTGAAGTTTTCAGTTTTGTTAGAAGAAAGTGTCCTCCCAGCAGGAGGTGCTTTCCAAAAAGTTCTCTCAGTAGTAGAAGGCTGGAGAGTGCCTGCCTTGCATCTATTTGAATCCCCTGGTTTTCAAAGGAAACTTTGCATAACAGGGAGTGAGGGTACTTTTGGCTTTCAAAGCAAAGCAGGCAGATTGTTTGAGTTCGGCCAGAGGATAGCAGAAGAGATTCAGTTTTGCTGACTAAAGCTTGTGTGCTTAACGCGAGCATGTAGCTTCTTCCCTGCCAGAAAGAGAAAGCAAGAGCCTGTTGCTCTCAGTCTGGGGATTAAGTGAGAAGGAGACACTTACAGTGGTGAAAATCCCCCTGTGTTCCATGCCTAAGAAAGTTGCCTGTGTATTGTCTAGGTGGATAAAGTGTATGAGTTTTCTCCCTTTCAAGTAGTTGAAGCCATTCAGGGTTACAGCATTCCAGGAGGCATTATGAGCTGTGCACCTGAGAATACCGCTTTACAGATGGTATGCCTAAAGGAGAAGAGAAACAGCGTTTCTCCGGTTCTGGAACACGAAAGAGATAAAGCGAAATTTATGCTGAGTAAAAACTATGTTAGCAGCAAGTGTAAGTTCCCAATTCACCGCATGAAAGAGACAGCAAAATACACCGTTCTCCTTCTAGCTGCTTAACTGAATCAAGTAAATCTTTCAATTTTGTTAGAAGAAACAGTCCACCACCAAAAGCTGCTTTCTGAAGCGTTCTCTCAGTGGGAGAAGACTGGAGAGTCCCTGCCTTGCATGTATTTGAATCCCCTGGTTTTCAAAGGGAACGTTTCATAACAGGGAATGAAGGTACTTTTGGCTTTCGAAGGAAAACAGGCAGATTGTTTGTCTTGAGCTAGAGGATGGCAGGAGAAGTTCAGCTTTGCTGACTAAACCTTGTGTGCTTAACGCTAGTATGTAGGTTCTTCCCTGCCTTAAAGAGAAAGCAAGAGCTTGTTGTTCTCAGTCTGGGGATGGAGAATGATTCACTTACCCTGTTTGAAAATCTCTCTGTGTTACATGCCTAAGAAAGTTGCCTGTGCATTGTCTACCTGGATAAAGGGTATGACTTTTATCCCTTTCAAGTAGTTGAAGCCGTTCAGGTTTGAGAGCATTCTGGGACGCATTCTGAGCTGTGAAGCTGAGAATACCGCTTTACAGATGGTATCACTAAAGGAGAAGAGAAACCGTGTTTCTCCCGTTCTGGAACACGAATGAGGCAGAGCCACTCTTTTGCTGATTAAAAACTATGTTAGCAACAAGGGTAAGTTCCCAATTCAACACAGGAAAGATTAAGCAAAATACAGAGTTCTCCTTCAAGCTGTTTAACTGAATCTACTGAAGTTTTCAGTTTTGTTAGAAGAAACAGTCCGCCTACCACCAGCTGCTTTCTCAAGTGTTCTGTCAGTGAGATAAGACTGGAGAGTGCTTGCCTTCCAAGTATTTGAATCCCCTGGTTTTCAAACGCAACTTTGCATAACAGGGAATGAAGGTACCTTTGGCATTCAAAGCAAAACAGGCAGATTATTTGCCTTCAGCTAGTGGATGGCAGAAGTGTTTCAGGTTTCCTTATTCTTTATTATCAGCATTACCTGAGTCTTGAGCCCCATCTTGCACTGAATCATAATCTGTGTTGTAGCAATCCCGCCTCCGTGTTGTAGCAAACCCACCAGGGAATTCTCTTTGAAGACCACTGCCCTAGTGCCCTATGATGATCCTCCAATACTGAAGAATGAAGCTTGGGAGTGTGTGTGTGTGTCTGTGTTTAGGGATTCTTAGAAGACTCCAGAAGGCTAGAGAGTAGGACTGGCAAAGAGATTTTGGGTTTGAATGCTAATGTTTCAAAAGAGATGTGAATTCATTTTGGACTTGCTGTTTGCTTCATTCTCCTTTGCATTCCATGTGCTCCATGACTTGACAGCCAGGCTGCCCTCTCTAAGACTTAATGATTTGTACTCCCACCCGTAGAATTCAAAGTGCCTGTTACAGAGAATCCACGCCTTTGCTGAATACTTTGCTGATCTGATGCTAAAGAAATGATGCATCATATTACATTTAATTAATTTTTCCCCTTTTATAAGTGAGATGGGTGACACAAACAGTTGAACACTTGACTAGTAGCTGAAAGTTTGGAAGTTTGAACCTACTTAGAGGTGTCTCTGAAGACAGACCTGGTGATCTGCTTCTGAAAAAGATCACAGCCTTTAAAACCTTATGGAACAGTTGTACTCTGCACACATGGGGCCACCATGAATCAGACTTGATTTGACCTAAACTAACAACAACAATAGTGAGACAGAGCATGTTTCTGCTTATTATGCATTAGTATAATGTCTTCCCACCAGTCCTCTGTTAGTTCGTTGTACTGTGGTGACTTGCATGTTGATTAATGTTGGAAGCTATGCCACTGGTATTTTAAATACCAGCAGGGTAACTCATGGCGGACAGGTTTCAGTGAGCTTCCAAACAAAGACAGATTAGGAAGAAGGCCTTGCCATCTTATTTTGAAGAATTAGTCAGTGCAATTCTGAACCACAAAGGGATGCCACTTCAAAAGGTTGGAGGTTCAAATCCATCCAGAAAACCCTGGAAGTAGATTATACTTCCAAAAAATCAGCCCTTGAAAACCCTATGGAATGCAGTTCTACTCTGACACACATGAAATCACCATGAGTCATAATCGAATTGGTGGCAAATTTTTTGTTTATTTGTTTGATTAACAATAAGAGGGGCAATGGAAGTCCCGGAGGTTTGGTGAAGCCTGTGTTTTGGCTCTTTGCTGTGAGAACTTCCACGTGCTTCTCACTTGGTGGTAAGTGTCTCAGAGGTGGCCTCCTCTCAGAGTCCATGAGAAGAATAAATAAGAGTGGACGTTGTCACTGCAGGTCATCTCAGGTGTGAGCACTGGCAGCAGGCTGCCTTACCTCCAGGACCTGCCCATAAATCTTGTGTAGACACACACCTGATTCTTGGTCTATCTTTCTCAGGAGATGTGGTTTCTTCAAGGAGATAATTTCAGGAAAGAAAAGTCACCAGCAAATGCCTGGGGAGCCAGTGCAAGGAGTACCTGATGATTACTTAACTTCTGATTATTACTCAACATGGATTAGAAAACAAGAAAGAAACTCGACTGACAAATGCTTCCGACAGTTTCTGCCCTCACTGTTCTGCACTTTTCACTCACTGACTGGCAAGGAAAAAAGAGTGTTTCCTTATATTTAGTCAGGAATTCACTTGGAACCTCCAGATTCAGCCGGTCTGCAGCAGAAGGCCCTAAGTGAGCTCAAAATTGTAGCTGTGGGACCAGCCCTTTTGTGAATGGATGATAGTTGTGCAGAAATATTGCGGGTGCTCAGGTTGGTGCATTTCTTTTTTCCTCTTTTTCTTTCTTGTATTTGGTGCTCTTTAGAGCAGTTAGAAAGGTAAGGTGCTGTGAAGTCTAAAGGAACCCTGGTGGTGCAGTGGTTAAGCACTTGGCTACTAACGGAAAGGTCAGTGGTCTGAAGCCACCAGCTGCTCTGAAGGAGAAAGATGTGGCAGCTTCCACCAAGATTACAGCCATGGAAATCCTGTGGAGCACTTCTTTTCTGTCCTGTAGGATCTCTTTGAGTCGTAAGCAATTCCACAGGAAAGGGTGGAAAGTCTAAAGGGAACTGGTAAATTGGATTTGTGCACCACCTACTGAACCACCTTGAGATCACTTCTTTGAACTGCGTCTAAATAGGGAAATCCAGAAAGGCAGGGAAAGAAGTTTTAGGAATTTAGAATAGCAGCAAGGCAAAACAAACACTATCGATTTGACAATCTTTAGAGCACCTGTATGAATCATGTCTGAAAATTTATGTGCATTACTTATTTTAATTTTTATTATTTTAAAAATGTGTTGTTGTAACATTCTTCAAAGAGATGCAAAAACTAATCATTAACTTTATATGAAAAGGGAAGAAGCCCCGAATAAGTAAAGCACTACTGAAGAAGAAGAATAAAGTTGGAGGACTCACACTAGCTGACTTCAGAACCTACTATACAGCTACAGTAGTCAAAACAGCCTGGTACTGGTACAACGACAGATACATTGACCAATGGAACAGAACTGAGAACCCAGATGTAAATTCATCCACCTACGATCACCTGACCTTCGACAAGGGCTCAAAGTCCATCAAATGGGGAAAAGATAGTCTTTTCCACAAATGGTGCCAGCAAAACTGGATATCCATCTGCAAAAACATGAAACAGGACCCCTAACTCACGCCGTATAAAAAAACTACTTTAGAATGGATCAAAGACCTGAATATAAAGCCTAAAAGTATAAAGTTCATAGAAGAATAAATAGGACCAACACTACAGGCCTTACTTAATACACGGCATTAACAGGATACAAACCATAACCATCAATGCACAAACCCCAACAGATAAGCTAGAAAACTGGGATCTTCTAAAACTCAAAGACCTATGCTCTTCAAAAGACTTCACCAAAGGAGTAAAAAGAGAATCTACAGACTGGGAAAAGATTTTTGGGCAGTACAAGTCAGACAGAGGTCTAATCTCCATAATCTACAAGAAAATCCAACACCTCTACAACAAAAAGACAAATAATCCTATGAAACAATGGGCAAAGGAAATGAACAGACCCTTCACCAAAGAAGACATTCAAATGGCCAACAGACACATGAGGAAATGCTCGTGATTACTAGCCATTAGAGAAATGCAAATTAAAACCACAATGAGATACCATCTCACCCCGGCATTACTGGCACGAATCAAAAACACCGGAAATAACAAACGTTGGAGGGGCTGCGGGGAGATGGGAACTCTTATGCACTGCTGGTGGGAATGCAAAATGATACCACCATTTTGGAAAATGATATGGCGCTTCCTCAGAAAGCTAGAAATAGACATACCATTCGATCCAGCAATCCCACTCCTAGGAATATATCCTAGAGAAATAAGAGTCATCACTCGAAGACATATGCACACCTATGTTCATGGCAGCATTGTTGACAATCGCAAAACGATGGAAACAACCTAGAAGCCAATGAATGGATAAACAAACTCTGGTACATACACACAATGGAGTACTATGCAACAAGAAAGAACAACAATGAATCTGTGAAACATCTCATAACATGGATGAAACTGGAGGACATTATGCTGAGTGAAAGAAGTCAATCAGAAAAGAACAAATACTGTAGGAGACCTCTATTGTAAAACCCATGAAAAAGTTCACACACAAAAATTAACTATCTTTGATGGTTACCAGGGATGGGAGGGGTTGGTGGGAAATACCAAATAGGCAATAGATAAGTGGTATCTTGGGTGAAGGGTGAGACAGTACACAATACAGGGGAAACCAGCACAACTTGTACAAGGAAAGGTCATGGAAGCCCCACAGACACATCCAAACGCCCTGAGGGACTGAATTGCTGGGCAGAGGGCTGTGGGGACCATGGTCTCGGGGAACATCTAGCACAATTGGCATAGCACAGTTTATAAAGACAATGTTCTACATTCGACCTTGGTGAGTAGTGTCTGGGGTCTTAAAAGCCTGTGAGCAGCCATCTAAGATACTCCACTGGTCTCATCCCTTCAGGAGCAAAGGAGAATGAAGAGAATAGGATCCAAGGAAAAGATTAGTTCATAGGACTAATGGTCCACAGCTACCAAGGCCTCCACTGGACGGAATCCAATAGAGCTAGATGTTGCCCGGCTACCACTACTGAGTGCTCTGACCAGGATCACACCAGAGCGTTCTGGACAGAGATGGAGAAGGATGTAGAACATAATTCTAACTCACAAAAAAAGACCAGATTTACTGGCCTAAAGGAGACTGGAGAAACCCCGAGAGTATGGCCCCCAGACAGCCTTTTAACTCACTGGTGAAGTTATCTCCGAGGTTCACCGTTTAGCCTGGGTGTGGACAGCCCCGTAAAACCAAATGGGACTAATGAGGTACAGTAGTCCCGTGACAAGGGCCAGAAGGCAGAAGGGGACAAGGAAGCCAGCGATAGGGAACCCAACGTTGAGTAAGGATATTGTCGACGTGTTGTGAGATTGTTAACCATTGTCATAGGGTAACGTGTAGTAACTGTTAAATGAGAAACTATTTTGTTCTGTACTCCTTCATCTTAAGTGAGAATAGCAGCACAATTCGAAGAGCATAGTCAATGTCACTGAACTGTGCATGTAGAAATGTTTGAAATGGTGTATCTTTGGCTATGTGTATTTTCACCAAAAAAAATGTTGAGAAGTCAGAGGATTGACATGTTGTGGGGTTGGTAACCAATGTCATAAAGCAATATGTATACCACTGTTTCATGAGAAACTATTTGTTCTGTAAGCCTTCACCTGAAGTACGATTAAAAAAATGTGTTGTTAGGTGCCTTCGAATTGGCTCTGACTCCTAGTGACCCTATGTATAATAGAATGAAACACTGCCTGGTTCTGTGCCATCCTCACAGTCGTTGCTATGATGGAGCCCATTGCTGTAGCCACTGTGTCAGTCCACCTCCTTGAGGGTCTTCCTCTTTTTAACTGACCCTCTACTTTAGCAAGCCTGATGTCCTTGTCCTGGGTTTGTTCCTTCCTGATAACATGTCCAAAGTAAGCAAGACAAGTGTCACCAACCAAGCTTCCAAGACACAGATTTGTTCATTCTTCTGGCAGTCCACGAAATGTTAAATATTCCTTGCCAACAAGCAGTTCAAATGCATCGGCTCTTCTTCTGTCTTCCTTTTTCATTGTCCAGCTTTCACATGCATATAAGGGGGTTGAAAATACCCTGGCTTGGGTCAGAACACCTTACTCATCAAAGTAACATCTTTCCTTTTTAACACTTTAAAGGGCTCTTTTGCAGCAGAGGAGTTTGTGGTTTACAAAAAACTTGAACAGAAAGCACAGAGTGTTCCTATATTGTCCCCTCTCCCACGTACATCTTCATTAGTGTGGTACATTGGTTACAATTGATGTACCAGCACTGATACATTATTATTAACTGCAGCCCAGAGTTTACATTAGAGTTCACTCTTTGTGTTGCATAATCCTATGGGCTTTCACAAATGCATCAGGTCATGTGTCTACCATGTGTCTGTATCATATAGAATAGCTTCACTGCCCTAAAAATCCCTTGTGCCCCACCTATTCATCCCTCCATCCTTTCCCTAAAATCCCCACCAAATGATCTTTTGACTTTATAGATTTGTCTTTTCCAGAATGTCCTATCATTGGAATCATGTAGTTAGCTCTCTCAGGGTCTCTCCTCATTTTCTCTGGGAAGTGTTTCCCCTAATACATTTCTTACACACTTAATCTTGTCTTGGCTTCTGTTTCTCAGAGATCCCAGATTAACACATCATCACTTTTTAGATCCCAGTACACTGGTGAAATTCTTCATTTTTTCTCTAGCTTCTTCAACATGTGATGTGTCCCCCAGGCCCCCACTTAACTGGATTTGTTGGCCCGGTTACTGGGACTGCTGTCAGCAGGTAGCCTTCCAAAGTCAGCCCCTTCAGAGACTGCCTCAGTTGCAGAAAGCCACTTTACCAAAGTCGTGCTCCCTCCTAAACTCACAAAAAAACCCAAACTCATTACTATGAAGTTGATTCTAACTCATAGCGACCCTATAGGACAGAGTAGAACTGCCCCATAGCGTTTCCAAAGATCAGCTGGTGGATTCGAACTGCCAACATTTTGGTTAACAGCCAAACGTTTAACCACTGCTCCATCAGGGCTTCATGCTCCCTCCGAGGGTGTCTCAAATCCCTGTATTGATTCAAGAGTCTAAAAGCCTGACCATCTTTGCACAAGACAATACAAGTGGGAAAGGCTATTCTTGCTCCAGAGCTCCCTGGGGAGTTGGCTGAGGCTATTGTTGGGTCTCATAGAGACTCAGAGTGACCGTATATGACAGAGTAGAACTACCCCATAGGGTTTTTAAGGAGCAACAGGTGGATTTAAACCGCCAACCTTTTGGTTAGCCGCTAAATGCTAACCACTACGCCACCATGGTCACTATGAGTCAGAATTGACTCGACAGCAGTGGGTTTGGTTTTAGGTTTATTGTTGGGTCTGCATCATGATTCAATTCCTCCATCTGTCTAATCCTGCTTCCTTATCCTCCCTTCCACAGGTGCTGATCCAAGTGCATTTCTGAATAAACTCTGTTCTTACTCAGATTCTAGGGAAATCTGGCCAGCTAGACAACATTCTATGAATTATTTGTAGACTTTCTCTATTGTGTGTTTTTTTCTTATATTTTTGGTTAGTTGGCCCTGTTTTCTAAATGCCCAGTGCCTTGCATTTTTATTAAATACCAGATATTATATATAAATAATTATAGAGGTTCTGGATGATATTGTTTTCCTCCAGATAAGATTTTCTCCTGGAGGGAAGATAGAGTCTGCATACCAAAATAAAAAAGCAAACCCATTGCCGTCGAGTCAATTCCAGCTCATAGCAACCCTATAGGAAAGAGTAGAAGTGCCCCATAGGGTTTCTAAGGCTGTAAATCTTTAAGGAAGCCGACTGCCACATCTTTCTTCTGCGGAGTGGCTGGTGTGTTCAAACCACTGATCTTTTGGTTAGAAGCCGAGCACTTCACTACTCAGCCACTAGGAAGTGAGACATGTCTTCTTGGGAGGTTGCATGCACAATGTTAAGTGTCTGATGGTTTCCTTTCTTCCTGGATTTTGTCCCACATAGCCTCAACACTTTTTTTTTTGTCTCTGCAGCACAGTGAGATTTCTATAAGCTCTAGACTGGTGCTTTTTGTTCAGTCTCTATGCCTGGCAGAGTAAATTAACAAAAGGTCGTGGTGAATATTAGGCACACTCAAAGCATTTCCTTTTTCTCTCGTATCTTGGTTGCTTGGTTGCTCTCCAATGCCTTCAAAGAGATGGGTTTTTGTCATCTGTCTTAAGCTGGGTTCTCTAGACAAGCAAAACCAGTACAACATGTAAATATATACATAGAGAGATTTATATTAAGGAAATGGCTCATGCATTTGTAGAGGCTGGAACATCCCAAGCCTATGGGTCAGGCTGGAGGCTTCTGAATCCCATAGCCACAGGAGCTGGTGAACCCAAGATCAGCAAGTCAGACAACAGGGCTCTGGCTCACAGGCTGTGAAGAACGATGAATCCCAAGATCTGCAGTCAAGATGGCAGGTCATTTGCTAGCTCAAGTTTCAAGGACCAGAGTTCAGATGAACAGGAGCTAGCTTCAGGATCCTGTGTGAGAAAAAGCCCATGAGTTTGCCAGGAAGTCCACCTATGTTGGTTGCAGGCCACATCCCCAAGGAAACTCCCTTCCAATAATTGACTACTCACAGCAGATCCTATCATAGAGGTGATCACATTATATCAAATCTCATCATGGAACTGATCACAGCATCATAGGACTGCCAAACTACATTGTAACTGCCAAACTACTTAGAATCATGGCCCAGCCAAGCTGACACACAAACTTAACGATCACATCATCTCATTCTTCTTTTATTGTCATACTGAGCTAGGCATAGCTGGGAGCAGAAATCTTATTACTTTATTTATTTATTTAGGTTCAAGATGGTAAAAGGCTTGCATTTGCTTAAATGTTAATTGGAAGAGGCCAGAGTAGTTTGTAAAGATTTTCTAAGCAATTTATAGTATCCAGATGTGTTAGTGAGCATGCTATCCTAGAAAGAGGAATCATTTTCAAATTTTCAACAGTGGTTTTATGTGTGTGCGCGTGTGCGTGTGTGTGTGTGTCTGTCTTCTATAGTTAACAAGCACATGGAATCACAAATTGTCTTTGTATTAGTTTCCTAGTGCTGCCATAATATTGCAGTTTTAGAGGCGAGAAATTCAAATTCAGGATGCAGCAAGGTCATGCTCTCTCTGAAGGCTCTAGGGGAAGGTCTCCCTTTTCTCTATCACTTTCTGGTATTCCCAGGCATTTCTTGGCTCTTGGCAGCAGCATAACACCAATCTCTGCCTCCGTCTTCATGTGGCTGTCTTCCCTTTCCATCTCTCTGCCTGTGTCTTCTCTCTTTCTCTCTCTCTTTTTTTTTAACAAAGACACCAGTCTACTTGGATTTGGGCCTGCCCTGCTCCACTATGATCTTATGTTAACTAATTACATCGGCAAAGACCCTACTTCCAAATAAGGGCACATGCAAGCTACCAGGGGTTAGGACGCGAACATATATTTTTGGGGTCACAAACTCATAACGATCTTCCATTAATAAATTTATTTTGTTAGTCAATTTGCTGTATAGAGGGCAGTTTCCAATTATACTTTTCAGACCAACTGCAACTTATTTTCTTTTGTCTTGGAAACAGTAATTTAGAGTGGCCCAGGGCTAAAACACATTGGCTCTTCTCTGCTGCTAACATCCAGAATCAAGTGATCCTTGATAAGGCATCTGTCAAACTGCCTTCCATTCCTTCCTTAGCAGATTTCAGAAAGTCTATCAAGAGTGTATCAATCCTGCTCTACAAAATTATAGTATGAAGATTTACAATATTGAAAATTATCTATTAATTTACTATTACTAAAAGTATTGAATGAACTAATAGAAACTCTAATGAGAATTTTCACATGGTCTAGATCTGAGAAGGGATTGAAGGGAGCGTTGTTGTTATTGTTGTTAGCTACAGTCAGTTGGTTCCTGACTGCAGTGCCATAGATCGCTTTTGTGTAGCCTTTCGAGCCTTGCTCTTATAACTCACAGCCAAGTAATTGAGAAGGACTGTGTAACAGGGTATTTGTGGCCCACCAAAGGGATTGGTCAGTTTTACCATCCAGCTGGATTTGAAATGAGCCACTGTAGAGGTGGGAAGGAAAAGATATTAGCACCACCTAGGAAGAAGTACCAGCATGTACTTTGGACACGGGATCCCTGTGATAAAAAGCTCCTGGAACCAGGAGACAGAGAGAGAGAGAGAGAGAACTGTAAAACTAAAGGCAGTGAGACCTGGCAGCAGAGACCTGAGAGCTGAGATCCGGCAGCAAGAGATGGGGCGGTGGGCTTCCTGGCCCATGGAGAGAGAAAACTGAGTGCCTTTGGACAGATGCTGTGGGCCAGGGAGAGGTGTGCCAGCGAGCACAGCTGGGAAGAGTCTGTCCTGATGGAAGAACCGTATGCTTGAGTGTTCCTGAGCCTGAATCGTAACCTGTTACTTCCCTAATAAACCCCATAACTGTGAGTATAGTGTAAGAGTTCTGTGTGGCCATTGCAATGTATTATTGAACCTAGTAGAAAAGTAGAGATTGCCGTGGGAGGGACAGCTGCTGTCAGAATTGGTAAAGATGGCAGTGAGAGGAGGCTTGTCTGGCCTCTGCCTCATGGGAGTCAGCCTTGGTCTGCTGATCTTGGTTCTCCTTTCCCCTTGTGGGATTGGAGGAGATCAGACACTGCCCCCAGGCCATTTTCACATCGGCTCATGGTGACCTCAGGCACAAGGACTCTAAACATGGCCAGGTCCTGAACTATCCCCATGGTCAGTTGTAGAGCAAACCATTGTGATCCATAGGGTTTTTGTTGTCTGACTATTGGAAGTAGATCACCAGGCCTTTCTCTCTAGTCCTTCTTAGTCTGGAAACTCTGCTGAAGCCTGTTAAACATCATAGCAACTCTCAAGCCTCCAATGACAGATGGATGGTGCTGGGTATGAGGTGCACTGGCCAAGAATCAAACCCAGGTCTCCCACGTGGAAGGCAAGAATTCTACCGACCAGCACTACGCCCTCAAAAAGGGACATATTGTGGCTAATGGATATTTGCTTTCCTTTTCCCCACTACATGCCTCTTTCTGCATCTTCTAATATATGCAAAATCAAACAAGGGTATGTATACAGGAACCCCCCCCAAATGTAAGCATTTATGTCTAGATGTCACAAACGAAGAATTGTTATTATATAGTTGAATTTATTCCAAAATTAAAATACATGTGACTTACCATTGTCCCTTTCAGACAAGTTAAAGATTTGGAAACACAGAATATTTAAGAACGAAAGGCCCTCTCAGAGATGGAGAAGCCACTATACTTAGCATGATTTGCAGCTATTGTGGAGGTGAGCAAGTGTAGTAAAAAAATAGGACTCCTGATTTGATGAGGTTTATTTGCCTATTGCCTGGTCCCTATTTCATTTCATCAGAGATGAGGTTCTGGGATAGTGTCAGACTCAGGAATGAGATGAAAAATGTCTCTTGTGTGCAGCATATTATTATTTTAACCGTTTATATGCATGCATATATGTGTCTTGGGGGTGCATTTGTGTACCTGCATGTGCCTGTGCAAATGTGTATGTGTACGTGCTGGTGTGTGTGCCTGTGTGTCTATGTATCTGTGTATGTACCTAGTTCTTTCTGCAGGGAAGACCTAGACACAATGACATGCCAGTATCTGTGAGCACATCTAGCATACATATTTTGTTTTCTAAATACCATTCCCACCAAAGGGAACAAGGGTCCTTGGAAAATGCCCGATTTCAGGTCGGGGCAGAAAAAATACAAGATAAGCCTGGAACATCTTCTACCACAAAGTAGCTAAGTACACAAGTAAGATAGGAGCTTGTGAAGAGGACAAGGACTCAGCTTGAAGTGTCTCCTTTCGGCCAAATAGCAGAAATTGACCATAAACATAAACAGGGACAATAATAAAATAAAATAGGAACCTATGAGTTCATACTGATATAAATAATTAATAAGTGAGTGAAATGGAAAATATGATCCTTACAGTGTAGAAGGAATGATGGATTTAAAGCCCTGTTTTATAAATGTCATAATAACATATAATTCAGTTTAGAATCACCAATGGATGAAAGTTTGATAAGAGATTAAAAAAACACCAAACCCGTTGCCATCGAGTCAATTCCGACTCATAGGCTATGTAATCAGTTTTGAAACACCTTCCCACAGAGTTGTTTATTATTTATTAACAAATGGATAAAGTAAATTTACAGTGGAGAAACCTATTGAACACTACCTTAACCAAACGATCAAAGTTAATATCCCAACAATGGGACAAACTAACTAAATCATGGGACTGGGACAGCGTGCCCTGAGAAAGACACATTAGTTTTACAGCATTTCTCTCAAGACTGCTTAATGTGAATCTAACCATATGGAAACATCAGACTAACCCAAATTAAAAATAACTGGACTGTTAAAGAGCCCTGATAGTGCAGTGGTTAAGCACCCAGCTGTTAAGCAAAAGGTCACAGTTCCAACCCACAAGCAGCTCCATGGGAGATAGATGTGGCAGTCTGCTTCCTTAGAGGTTACAGCTTTGGAAATCCTATGGGGCAGTCCTATTGTGTCCTATAGGGTTGCTATGAGTTGGAATAGACTAGGTGGCAAAGGGGTTTGGTTTTGATTTTTACTCTTCAAAAGTGTCAAAGCTACAGCAGACAAATACAGACTGAGGAATGTTTCCAGATTCTAGGATATGTCGACTAAATGCAATGAGTGATGTAGATTAGATCCCAAAACTAGGAAAAAATAGTTATGAGAGGCATTATTGGAACAATTGATAAAATTTAAATGTGAACTTTGCTTTAGCTAATAGTGTTAAATTTTAATAATGTTAAATTTCCAGGTTTTTATCACTGTATTGTGGTTATGTGGGCGATATCCTTGTTCTTAAGTATTTAAGGGGAATGGGGGGGGGGGCATAGCATCTGCAACTTACTTTCAAATTGTTTAGAAAAAGCATATAAATATATGTATATGAAAAGAAACAGAAAGAGAGAGAAAGTAAATGGGGAAAATGTTAAAATTGGTGACTGTTCTTATAGCTTTTCTGTTAAGTTGGAAATTTTAACAAAATTGTTGTTGTTGAGCTGGCTCCAAGTCTTGGCAGCCTTATGAAACTTTACCCAATTGGTATGTTTGAACCCATTGTTGCAGCCACAATCTTTGGTATGTTATAACTCATTGTTGCAGTCACCATGTCAATCCATCTCATGGAAGTTTTCCCTTATTTTGGCTAACTCTGTACTATACCAAACATGATGCCTTTTTGTAGTGACTGGTCTACCTTTGGCTTCATCCTTGCTTGTAATGAACATTCTGGCTGTACTTCTTCCAAAACTGATGGAAATACGTCAACAAAACAAAATAAACAATACAAAAATGTTATAACTGCTTATGCAAAAAATATATACAGCTTAAAGTTCACTATGAAACTCCGTAATCCAAATGCTTTGAATGATCAGGGACCAAAACGGCTGTTATAAATGTTGTTACCCAAATGTCACGTAACAATTCTTCCCATATTACAGTATAGAGTAAGGTTTCCTCCATTCCCACAAAGTCAGGTTAGTATAGATTGGTATTCATCAACTCTGCCAGTTAAATCTTTCCATTTAACTGTCACTTGAGCCAGAGTCATCCTTGGAATCCTGGAGCAGGAATCTCCAGCCTCCCCAGAGCAGCAGTTGGTCTAACACCAACAGCTCCTTCTTACCGTTGGATTACTAGGAAATATTCTTTCAGTCTTCTCTCCTCTTCCAAGCCATTTTTACGTTTCTCCAGGAGGTAAAACCCTTGCAGTGTTCACATCACCATGAGCAAAGAGAAAGCTTTCTTATTTTGTAGGTTGAATGATTATAAACCCCTGCAGAATACCTCAGGAAGGCATGTAAGTCTCACATACTCAGTTCTTTCCCTGTTCATGTACTAGTAATAGCTCCGTGGTGCTTTTTTAAAAACTAAATAAATAAATAAATAAATAGTGTCTATACTTATTACTGGGTTTCATGGCTTCTGCATTCAAATGAATGTTTATTTCTATAAATTTGTATTCTCTTTTAGAAATTATAACAGGAAATGGTGCTTTGAAATATAGGTAGTACATGTTTAAAACACATCAGTTTTCTAAATCACGAAATTAATAAGTTAGGAAATTAACTGAGTTTATAATTCCTAAACCTTCACTTTCCTGATTTATACATTCTGAAGTTTTGACTGAGACTTATAACTATGAAACTTTCTGTAGTAATCTTTTTGTTGTGTTTTCAAAAATACATAACAAAAAATCTCTTTTTATGTGCACACAAGGTATCAGGCAATAGATCTTTTTTATATGTGTATATATATTATAAGTGTATACAGACAAATACATATATACACCGATATACATATATTTTTGCTCCTTCTAGCTACTCTGCTGCAAAATATGTATTAATATCCTCATGTCATATCTTCAGGTCAGAGATGTTTTTTAACCTGTCTAGGCTCACATAACTCCTAGGACATAAGACTGAATTAGTTCCCAAGATTGTTCATGTTATTGGTAGGTGCTATTGAGTCTGTTCCAACTCATATCTACCCTATATACAACAGCACGAAACACTGCCTGATCCTGCACCATCCTCACAATCATTGCTGTGTTTGAGCCCATCGCTGCAGTCACTGTGTCATTCCATCTCACTGAGGATCTTCTTATTTTTTGCTGATCCTCTGCTTTACCAAGCATGATGTCTGTCTCCAAGGACTGGTCCCCGCTGATAACACGTCCAAAGTACTGGAGACAAAGTCCAGCCAACCTCACTTCTAAAGAGCATTCTGGCTGTACTCCTTCCAAGACAGATTTGTTCATTCTTCTGGCAGTCTGCGGTATATTCAATATTCATCACCAACACCGTAATTCAAAGGCATCAATTCTCTTTGGTCTTCCTTATTCTTTGTCCAGCTTTCACATACTTATGAGGTGACTGAAAATACTATGTCTCAGGTCAGGCACATCTCAGTCCTCAAAATGACATCTCTGCTTTTTAACACTTTAAAGAGGTCTTTTGCAGCAGATTTGCCCAATGCAATATGTCCTTTGATATCTTGACTGCGGTTTCCGTAGGCTTTGACTGTGGGTCCAAATAAAATAAATCCCTGACCACTTCAATATTCTTTCCATTTATCATGATGTTGATTAGTGGTCCAGTTGTGAAGATTTTTACTTTCTTTAGGTTGAGGTATAATCCTGAAGGTGGTAGGGTTTAATCTTCATCATTATGGGATGCAAGTCCTCTTCGCTTTCAACAAACAAGTTGTGTCATCTGCATATTGCAGGTTGTTAACGAGTCTTCCTCCAATCCTGATGCCAGGTTCTTCTTCATATAGTCCAGCTTGTTGGATTATTTTCTCAGCATATATTTTGAAAAAGTATGGTGAAAGGATACAACTTTGATGTACGCCCTTCTCGATTTTAATCCCCTTGTTCTGTTCAAATGACTTCCTCTTGGTCTAGGTATAGGTTCTGCATGAGCACAATTAACTGTTCTGCAATTCCCATTCTTCAAAATGTTATCCATAATTTGTTATGATCCACACCGTCAAATGCCTTTGCATAGTCAATAAAACACAGGTAAACATCTTTCTGGTATTCTCTGCTTTCAGCCAAGAACCATGTCACATCAGCAATGATATGCCCCCATTCCTCATCATCTTCCAAATCTGGCTTGAATTTGTGGCAGTTCCCTGTCAGTGTATTGCTGCAACTGTTTTTGAATTATCTTCAGCAAAATTTTACCTGCCTGTGATATTTATGATATTGTTCAATCAATGATAACTACGCACATGAACCTCACCAGAGGGAATACACAGGAATGAAATCAACTGCATCTGTGGAAAGAGAAGATGTAAAAGCTCAATATCATCAATCAGAACAAGGCCAGGGTCAGATTGCAGAACAGACCATCAATTTCTCTTACGCAATTTCAAGTTGAAGTTGAAGAAAATTAAAACAAGTATAGGAGAGCTAAAGTACAACCTTGAGTATATCTTCCCTGAATTTAGAGACTATCTGAAGAATAGATATGACACATTGAATACTAATGACCAAACACCAGAGAAGCTGTGGGATGTCATCGAGCATATCATACGTGAAGAAATCAAAAGGTCATTAAAAATATGAGAAAGACAGAAAAGACCAAAATGGATGTTAGAAGAGACTCTGAAACTTGCTCTTGAACGTCGAGTAGCTAAAGCAAAAGGAAGAAATGATGAAGTAAAAGAACTGAACAGAAGATTTCAAAGAGCAGCTTGAGAAGACAAAATAAAGTATCATAATGACATGTGGAAAGAGCTAGAGATAGAAAACCAAAAGGGAAGAACATGCTTGGCATTTCTCAAACTGAAAGAACTAAAGAAAAAGTTCAAGCCTCAAGTTGCAATAGTTAAGGATTCAATGGGGAAAATGTGAAATGACGCAGGAAGCATCAAAAGAAGATGGAAGGAATACACAGAATCATTATACCAAAAAGAATTGGTCAGCATTCAGCCATTTCAAGAGGCAGAATATGATCAAGAATGGATGGTACTGAAGGAAGAAGTCCAAGCTGCACTGAAGGCATTGGTGAAAAACAAGGCTCCAGGAATTGACATAATATCTATTGAGATGTTTCAACAAATGGATGCAGCACTGGAAGTGCTCACTCGTCTATGCCAAGAAATTTGGAAGACGGCTACCTGGCCAACTGACTGGAAGAGATCCATATTTATGCCTATTCCCAAGAAAGGTGATTCAACCAACTATAGAGATTATCCAACAGTATCATTAATGTCACATGCAAGCAAAATTTTGCTGAAGATCATTCAACAGTGGCTGCAGCACTCTGTTGACAGGGAACTTCCAGAAATTCAGGCCAAATATAGAAGAGGACATGGAACCAAGGGTATCATTGCTGATGTCAGATGGATCCAGGCTGAAAGCAGAGAACACCAGAAAGAGGTTTACCTGTGTTTTATTGACCATGCTAAGGCACTCGACTGTGTGGATCATAACAGATTATGGACAACATTGTGAAGAATGGGAATTCCAGAACACTGAATTGTGCTCATGAGGAACCTGTACATAGATCAAGAGGCAGTTGTTCAGACAGAACAAAGGAATTCTGTGTGCTTTAAAGTCAGGAAAGGTGTGCGTCAGGGTTGTATCCTTTCACCATACCTATTCAATCTGTATGCTGAGGAAATAATCCAAGAAGCTGGACTATATGAAGAAGAAGGGGGCATCAGGGTTGGAGGAAGACTCATTAACAACCTGGGTTATGCAGACGACACAATCTTGCTTGCTGAAAGTGAAGAGGACTTGAAGCACTTACTGATGAAAATCAAAGACTACAGCCTTCAGTATAGATTACACCTCAGCGTAAAGCAAACAGAAATCCTCACCACTGGGCCAATAAGCAACATCATGATAAATGGAGAAAATATTCAAGCTGTCAAGGATTTCATTTTTCTCGGATCCACAATCAACACCCATGGAAGCAGCAGTCAAGAAATCAAAGGACACATTGCGTTGGGCAAATCTGCTGCAAAAGATCTCTTTAAAGTGTTGGAAAGCAAAGATGTCACCTTGGGGACTAAGGTGCACCTGACCCAAGCCATGGTGTTTTCAGTTGCCTCATACGCATGCGAAAGCTGGACAATTAATAAGGAAGACTGAAGAAGAATTGATGCCTTTGAATTCTGGTATTGGTGAAGCATATTGAATATACCATGGACTGCCAAAAGAATGAACAGGTCTGTCTTGGAAGAAGTACAACCAGAATGCTCCTTAGAAGCAAGGATTGTGAGACTACGTGTTACATACTTTGGACATGTTGTCAGGCGAGATCAGCCCCTGGAGAAAGACATCATCCCTGGTAAAATACAGGGTCAGTGAAAGAGAGGAACACCCTCAACAAGATGGATTAACACAGTGGCTGCAACAATGGGCTCAAGCATAACAACGATTGTGAAGATAGCGCAGGACTGGGCAGTGTTTTGTTCTGTTGTTCATAGGGTCCCTATGAGTAGGAACCGACTTGAGGGCACCTAACAACCTAACGTATAACTCATTCATTCAAACACTATCAGGCCAGTGCTAATGTAATACCCCTTTTTTAGAGAAGACACTGAGGCACAAAGAGGTTTTACTGTAGAAGAAAAATATTTCAGGAATGATTAGATCTTGAAACATACAATGGTTTATACAACAAAAAGAAGGTAGAGTATTAAAAAGTCTTAAATTGGTCATTCACGAAACTGACTTAAAGTACTCCTTCATTTTTGGGTTATAAACATGGCTGTTTCAATTTGAAAAAACTTAATTTTTTATTCTAGTATTTTCTATCATCATCACTTTTAAGTACTCTAATTCTTAAATATCTAAACAGTTGTTTAAACAATAGTTGTAAAAATAGCAAAATGTGAAGTTTACTCACATTGCCCAATTTGTTATAGTTTTATGTACTTGTATTTAGGGATCAACAACACTAGTCAAGTGCTTTTTTATTTTGAGTATTTGAGGTAGTTTTTTAAAAAAATGTGCAGCAACTCAAAGAAGTCCTCCTTGTTTTGAATTAAGGGGTATGGAGTATGACTTCCGTATCCTGCTTACTGTGGTGTCCCAAAAATATTGCAAAATTGAAATCCATCAGCAGGAGGTAAGTGTTATTTCTAAGCTGTTTTAAACACTTTTTTTTACTTTACTTTTTATCTATTTATTTGTTGCATGTTTCTCCCTTCTCTACTTGTAGCTACTACTGATTAATTTCAGTACCACCTTTCCTGCACAACTAAATGGAGCCTATGATAATGAACCTGTAAAACTAAAGCATGGAGATGTGATAACAATTCTTGATCGATGTTTTAAGTAGGTAAAGACTAATTGGGTTTACTATAAACAGCACATTCCAATTAACCATAAACTAGTTTCAAAGTTCAACTGTGATCTGTCTTTCATGCTGTGGAGTGTCAGAGTGTTTCTTCCTGTCATTCTCAAAACTTTCTTAATCTTATGGCAAATGAATTTAGGAGGAGTGAAAAATGAGCCTTAAATGGGATCTAGATTCGAACACACAGGTCTATGGCAAGAAGGGTGACTTGGTCCTTAGGAAGTTTGCTATTTGCTTGAAAAGTCTGAATGGATGTGAAGCTATATGAGTCTTTTAGTGTCTTTATAGTAAAATACATGCATAGGAAAAGGCACAAAACAAAATGTACAGCTCAATTTATCATGAAGTGAGCACCCATGTGATCACCACTCATCATGAAATAGAAGAGTACCAGAAGCTTCCTTCATACTGTCTTCTAATCTCTACTTCTTCCCCTTGCCATGTAAGCCACTATTATGTTTTATGACATCATAACATTTTCGGTCCTTTCTACCTAAGCATGCATCTCTGAACATCGTGGTTTGTCTCTCTTTCTTCAAATCCATCTAAATGAACTCATGTATTTCATGTATTTGAAAAGAATGTGTAAACTACAGTTATTAGGTACACTGTCTTATCTATATGTCCATTAGACTCAAATCTTCTATAATACTATTTTTCCCCATGCTCATTACTTATTCTCAGAGGAATGTTGGAATCTCCTGCTAAGATTGATTCTTAGTTATTGGCTAAAATTCTTCACCTTTAATTTCCTTGGGCATAGTAAACCTAGTTATTTTAAACATTGCCCCCTATTAACACTATCTGACTCTTCAAATGAATCTGTTTCTGTAGTCTACTGTTCATACCTCCAGAGGCAAAGCAGTCCCAAAGCTGGTCCAAATTACCAAGCTTTCCATTACAGAAACAAGCCAAACACATAGGATGCAACTGTCTTAATCAACAAATCTACCTGTATCGGTGGCTATATATCTGCTTTTCCTCTTAAAACTCTTGAACACTTGAACTATCTGTGTGCCTTTCTTTAGACACCCTTCCACTTACTTAGAGATTCCCTCTCTTTGCCTACTGAGGCCCTCACTCTTGGAGGACAAAGAACACAACTCTAGCAATTTTTCCCGTACTGGATCAGTTCCAACAATATTCTAACAGATTATAGTCTTCATCAATAAAACAAAAGATCATTCCCTAGAGCCTAGCCAGAAAGTGCCCAAGCCATGATTTCCTTTTACTGCAAAATTCCATAAAAAAGTCTATTAAGATTCTCTTAACTATCGCATAGCCAAGTCCAACAGTTAATCTTACATTCTCATCCTAAGTCTGACTCAGTTGGTTACTTCCTTCTCCTTGAAACACTTCCTTTGACTCCCACACTCCCTCTGATCCCCCATTACTGGCTACTCCCTGGCTTTCTCTTTCTTTTAGTGCTTCAAAGCTCAGTTCTTATATGTCTTCTGATTTCTTTCATAGTCTTTTCTCATGTGATCTCAGTCTCTCAGAGGTAGTCTGAACCTGTATATTCAACTACCCTCTCCATTGTTCTGTCAAGATATCTAAGGGACACGTCAAACATACATTCAAAAACCAAAGTCTTGATATCTTCAGTGTCCCTCAGTCTTCCCCATATCAGCAAATGGGCAGTTCAATTTTTGTTCAAAACCCATAAAGTCATTCCCTTCTTATCTCATACGTAACATTTAGTATCAAGTACTGAAGGCTCTACTTTAAAATATATCTGGAATTCGATCACCATTCACCTCTTCTATTTCTACTCTCAACCAATTATCTCGATCTCCAAGCTCCTTATGATTTTCTCCCTGCTTCTACCCACACAACTAGAATTATCCTTCTAAATGCAATGCACATGATTCCTATGTCTCTAATTGCTTCCCCTCTCACTCAGAGTAAAATCCAATCTCCTTTCCATGACTTATGAGATTCTGGGTCAGTTGCCTCCTGCTGACCTCCTTGACCCCATCCTTTATGCTTTTCCCCTTTACACTTCTGAAGTTACACAGGTCCCCTCAATGCATTGAGCATACAAGCACGCTTTTGCCTGGAGCATTTGTCTTCACTCTTCCCTTTTCCTGCTAATGTCTTTTGCCAGATGTTCTCATAGAACATTATCACCTTCTTTCAGATCTGTAAAAATGACCCGGAGGTATTCCCTGAACCAACCCCCGCCCCATCACTGTCTATCAGTCGGCATGCTCTACTTTTCTTCCTTTTTGAACACTTCACCAACAATTGACATGTCTTTTTCTTCCTCCTAGTGTATAAGCTCCTTTACGAAAGGAATTTCTTTGCATTCATTTGTATTGCATACTGCCTCAGAACCTTGTGGCAAGTCTTAGGCCCTCAAATACCTGTTGAATGAATGCTTAATGAATGAGTGTCTTCACTAAGCACTAGGAAAGGGAGAGTCAAGAGGTAAGAAGAAATTGTTGAGACCAGAACTATTCCCCCAAAGGAAATGTTGTTCAAATTGAGCTCAGCTGAAATGGTTAAAGATCTCCAACAAAGAATTGAAAAATGGATCTTAGGAAGAAGGTCCTTAGATATTGACTACCCAGAGAAGGAAGTCCAGATATCTGACTGCCTCCAATTTTCCTTAGATGTATATCTAAATTCAAATCAGGCCCTCCCACTGAGGTGCCCAAGTTTCCCATATAGAAAAGTTTGGTTCTGTGAATTATCCGTGAGTTCTATCACAACAATTATGAATCTTGCTAAATGTGCCTTAAAAGATGTACCTGGATTTGTTCAGACACAGATTAACTAAATGGAAAATTGAAGAGATGATAATGTTATTAAATAGAAGTATAGCTCTGTGGTTACACTGCTCTATGTGACTTAGCGAGATGATAAAAGCATCAGGAGTCACCAATCTTGCTAATTTTCCTTCCAAACTAGAGGGAACACAATTTTGCTCTTATCTACACTAGATTCACATACAGGTGGCGTTCAAGATATAGTTGAATCATACTCAGTCTAGTCAGTGTTCAGAGATTAACCTGGGTCTCAATCCTCTGACAATGGTTGTCCAAAAGACACATAAGGCAATGTAGATCTAAGTGTTTACTGTAAAAATACTAACTCTAAATTGACTTCCATGGACACGGTAATATCTGGAACAAAGTCTGAAGTTTGTTTCTTGACCTTGCACATTCACCAGATATGGAGACTTTAACCAGGGAATACAACACTTTCATCTGAAACTTGGTCTGTCATTCTTTGCCCTTAAAGTTTGAATCCGAAGTGTTCCTGAAGGAAGCAACAAAACTGAAAGTCAAGAACAACAGTGTAAAGAAGTAATGGAAAAGATCATCAAGGTTTGGACTTTGATTCCTTGGCATGATGATCTAAACTCATTTGTATGTACTTGAATGGATGGTTTCTCACTTTAAGTCATTGACAGTGAGTATGGCTCATTGCTTATAGGAGAAGAATGTGACTATTGTGATAAAAACAAATTGAACTTAGACATATTAGAATACTCTAAAACTATAAGACCAAAAATAAAAAAATAAAAAACCAAACCCTTTGCTATTCTGTCGACTCTGACACATAGCGACCCTGTAGGACAAAGTAGAACTATAGAACTGCCCATAGGGTTTCTAAGACAGTGATCTATAAAGAGGTATATTCTCTGACCATAATGCATCAATGACAGGAAACAAAACAAAACCACACCAAAACAAAACAACAGCAAAATGCCACACAACAAAACAATCCTCTACAGACGTTTTGAAGTTTAAAAATTGTAAAAATTGGCACGGCAGGCATCAGACCTTGTCTAACTTCAGAAGGGGAAGAGAGAATCACCAACACAGACCAGGCTGATTCCTGTGAGGTGGAGGTCAGACATACCTGCTCCCTCCAATATTTTTTTTTTACCAATTCTGACAGCAGCCCTCTCTTCGATGGCACTCTCTACTTCTCTGCTGGATTTGATAATTCATTGCAATGGCCACACAGAACTCACAGACCATAGTCATGATTATGAGGTTTATTAGGTAAGTAACAGTTACACTTCAGGCTGGAAGACACTCAGAATACCGTTCTTCCATCAGGACAGCCTCTTCCCAGTCATGCTTGCAGGTATGACTCTCCCTGGCCCTAGGCCTTTCCCTAAAGTCGTTCAGCTTTCTCTCTCCATGGGTCAGAAAGCCCACCATGCCATCTCCTGCTGGTATCTGCTGCCGGGTCTCTCCTGCCACCGCTTTTCATCGTCTTCAGGGTTACACCTTCTTGTCTCTCTCTCACTCTTGGTCTCCTGCTTCCAGGAGCTTCTTGGCGCAGGGATTTCAGGTCCAAAGTATGCGCTCCCTGCTCCTGGCTGTTCTTCCTTGGTAGTGGTAGGATCCTCCTCTCTGCTCTGGAATTGGCTCTCTTTTAAGGCAAAACCGATCAGTCTCCTTCATGGGCCACAATTACCCTATCACAGAGTCTTGCCCAATCACCTGGGTGGGAGTTACAAGACCATGGCTAGGAAGGCCACAGAAAACAGTCAGTTACAACGCAGGCCACCCCCTGGCTTTTCTCGCCATGGTTCTCTCATATTTGGAGGATAACTTCCCCCTCCCAATCATTTTACCATTCCAAAACAGTCATTAATAATTAGTCTTTCAATAGGGCAAAGAGGTCACAGGGTGAGGTTACTCAGGTCCTAGCCATTCAGGTCTGCTGCAAGTGTTCATCTGATGTGGTCAGCTTCTCTAAAAGTCACTTTGTCTTCACACTTTCTGGCCTCCAATAAAATTAACTGAGAGAAGATTATTCCCTTGCTCTGAGCCTCACAATGTATCAGCATAGCAAAACTTTCAAGGGGCTTTAGGTCCAGCCACTGTACTCCAGTCCAGCCTTGCCTCCCCCTTAGACCACTCTTTCACACTTACAGCTTCTACAACTACACACAATTAACCCTGTTAACAATCAACACTCAACAGCTGAATCATATAATCCTATCAGCATCTTCCCCACCCTCTCTTCCCCACACCCATCAGGAAAAGAGAAATCGATTCAATGGAGATCTTCCCTTGTCCCCCTCATTTAATGGAAGCACGCTCATGAAAGCCTGCAAGCCAGTCACTTCATGCCTTTATCTGCCCCTGTTTTAGATAGCCAACGTTTAAATTGTCCATCCCTATCAAACTAGTACTCTGAAGACCATGTTCCTTGGTCTTGAAGCATCTTCTGTTCTGGTTGGGACTTTGAGTATCTGCATCCATAAGCAAAGTCCACTGCAGAGGAAGTCATCAACTTGCAGCAGTCAACACCAGCCTCACGGTGTCCAACATCTTTCTCTTCATTCGCTCGGGTTCTGATCAGCTCGTCCCTAGCCATCCAAGCTAGGTTACAATGGATGGCAGCATCAGGCTCGAGAGTGCACACACACCTCCCAGCCATTCAGTCAGCCCCTTCAAACTCTTTCATCCTTAGCCCCCTTGGGCTAGGTCAGTATGTTCCACCTGTAAACTTCAGGAGTCTAACAACTCCTTTTGCTTCTGACCAGCCAGCCTTTCTTCTCTCGCTCATCTCTAGCCCCAGTGGGCTAGATCGACAGGAGACAATGGAACATGTCCAAACTCAGCCCATCTCTTTATTGCAGTACTTCCTCCACTTCCACTCATTAGTGGATCCAGGTGGTCACCAGAAGCGAGCGGACCAAGCTGTCTACTTGCCAGCTCCCTTTAACTTCCAGGCCTGAAAGGGGACTCTTTCTGATGGACACTGGCTTTTCCTGCCTCGGTGCATCCAACAGCAAACCACTTGCTTGAAATTCAAAAAACAGATGGCCACTTTTTCTGCATATCCTTCTTTCTGTTCACATGTTCTGTTCTCTGAGCAGTTCTAGGTGGTTCTGCCTGTCTTTTCAAATGAACATATAGGTGGGGCTCAGATTTTCAACCTAAACCCTCACTCTATACACAGGGCTACTACATTCAAATCAACAGCCTGTATTTCCCTTTCCTCTTTTAGCATAACCAATCAAGTATTGGCTGAAGGCAGAGTTACACATTCTCTATATTCTATATTACCCAATATTCATTTCTAGCATGCATTTAGGTCTGCATTAGAACCAGAGGTAGTGGAAACATTCAATATCCTTAGTACATTCAGATAAATGCATAATCCTAAACACATAACCCTTTTAAAACATTCCAGTTTAGTCTTCTCTACACCTGAACTATCTTCCCATTCATATGCAAATGACCTTGGGCCTCAGGCTCCTTGGAACCAGAAGACCCTGGCCCCTTATCAATCCTCCTGCTTATCTGGCCTGGTTTTTGCCCCAGACCACTCCAGGTGCAACTTTTCAGCCATTACAGGTAGCAACAACCAAAGCAACCATCCAAGAATGAAAAGTTTCTCTTCCCAAGCCCCTTCTTTCTTTCTCGTACAAAGTTCCATGCTTTCATGAGTCTGGAGCCATTGCAAAGAATCCTGCTTCTGACGCCAACTATACAAACTACTGAGAGGCAGTGTCTGACCTCCTCCAACCCCACAAGAGGGAAGGAGAACAGAGATATAGAGTGCAAGACTGACTCCCAAGAGGTAGAGATCAGATAAGTATCCTCTCTCCTCCATCTTTACTAATTCTGACACCAGCCATCCCTCACACAGCACTCTCTAGTTCTCTGCTGAGTTGATAAGTCGTTGTCATGGCCACACAGAACTCACAGAGCATACTCGTGATTATGGGGCTTATTAGTGAAGTGATCATTACTATTCAGGCTAAAGGACACTCAGAATACAGTTCTTCCATCAGGACAGCCTCTTCCCAAACGTGCTAATAGGCACACCTCTCCCTGACCCTAGGCCTCTCCTCAAAGGCACTCAGTTTTCTCTCTCCATGGGCCTGGAAGTCCACCACACTGTTTCCTGCTGCCAGAGCTCTGCTGCCGGCTCTCTCCTGCCACCGCTTCTCACCGTCTTCAGGGTTACAGCTTGCTCTCTCTCTCTCACGGTTTTCTGCTTCCAGGAGCCTCTGAGCGGAAGGATCTCAGGTCGAAAGGATGCGTTCTCTGCTCCAGGCTGTTCTTCCTTGGTTCTTCCTCTCTGCTCTGGAATTGGCTCTCTTTCAAGGCAAAACTGACCAATCCAATCCCTTTGGTGGGCCTCAACTGCCCTATTACACACTCCCACCCAAGCATCTGGGTGGAAGTTACAAGCCCATGGCTAGAAAGGCCACCCAAAGTAAACAATCACACTGCAGCACCTTGGACTCACTTTTCAAGCACAGTCTCTAAACATCACAGAGAAGCAAATTGGTAAAGAACATAATAGCAAAAATATTTTCATAAATACGATTTCTGCATTTGAAAGAAATCTATAGCACTGACCTTATTTTTCCAATTCACAGGCATCACGGAGTTCAGTGGTGGATGTTGCAGTACCAGAAAACTCTATGTTAGCAGTCTATGAGGAGAACAGTCTTAGAAACATGGAAGTTCCACCAGAGTCAAAAGATAGAAGTTTGCACCAACCAGAGTTTATTACACTATTACTTGAGTGGTTTGAATGAAAAATGAGCAATGCTTCCCTACAGAAGCCCCAGATGTGCCTTGGATCTCCTAACGTCAATTTAGCAGACCTTACCAGCTTTTATGATTCTGCAGTGGTTATCAGTGAGTTTATTTCGCTGTAAATGTATTTTTCCTAAAAGCTTTACACCCCTACCTTATGTATAGACACGAATTAATAAAATACTTTAATTCATTCAGTAATGATTTGCTCTGTGGTAGACAGTCTTACTAGGCAAGATCATTGTCTACCGTGATAGATTACTAGCGAAGAGCTGGAGAATTACAATAAGGTCTCATAGAGGAAGTACAGACAGTTAGGGAAGCAAGTAGCAGGGAATACCAAGAGGGATGGGAAAACAAAAAACCATTGCTGTTGAACCAATTCTGACTCCTAGCGACCCCATAGGAAA
The DNA here is from genome assembly GCA_030035585.1 of Dugong dugon. Lineage (NCBI taxonomy): Eukaryota > Metazoa > Chordata > Mammalia > Sirenia > Dugongidae > Dugong > Dugong dugon. The sequence continues at coordinate 164,888,865 of CM057462.1, forward strand.
GAGTAGAGCTGCCCATAGAGCTTATATTGCCTGTTGCTGTTGTTAGGTGCCGTCGAGTCTACTCTGACTCATAGTGACCCCAGGTACATTTTTACAGAAGCAGACCTCCACATCTTTCTCCTGAGAGCAGCTAGGGTATCAAAGCGCTGCCCATTCAGTTAGCAGCCAAGTACTGTGCCACCAGGGTTCCTTACCTATACTTGCTCATTATAATTCAAAATAAGAGTAGTGAGTCAGCCTTACACTTTCGGTGTAAAAGCCTCCTAGAGCATCCCCTGATCTTATTTCTTGCAAACCTATGGTTGAGACACCCCAAAATGTAGAACTCAAACTTGTGAACTCTTTTATTTACCTTCTTGTGTGGCTCCTTTGGTCTCCCAGGCATCCATCTTTATGTGTCTGAAGTCAGTCACATTATGAAAATTCTGAGCGTCTAAGATGCTTCCCAGCTTTGATAGACAGATGTCCTGTGAAACTAGAGGAGCATAACTTTGCTCTTCTAGGTGACAGAATCTATTATTACTAGAGTATTTTAGTGTAGAAGCAACCATCCTAGAAACCCATTGCCATCAAGTAGATTCTGACTCCTAACAAACCTATAGGATGGAGTAGAACTGCCCCATAATGTTCCAAGGAGTGGCTGGTGGATTTGAACTGCCAAGCTGTTGGTTAGCAACTCTGCTCTTAACCACTGTGCCACCATGGGGCATTTTATTAAACTCCAATTTTGGGCCCATCTTTGAAAACTTCTGATTTTGTATGTTTAGTGTTAGTCCTAAGCATTTCTATTTTTCCCAGGTTTCAGGAAGCTTCAGAAGCTAGCTCAATATGACCCAGTAGGAATGGACTGCTTAGGAGACATATCACAAGTGCACCTGACATCAGCAATAGGCACTTCAATTTCAAGGTCTCCACTATGGCTAAGTATTTCTCCTTACCTATATATAGAGTAACCTTAATGTTGAACCTGCTGCTCACCAGCGTCTGTGGGAAAAGCTAGTTTTTGAGATAAAGCAAACACTGCCCGCTAGCTTAACTTGTTAGTAGCTGTAAGGAAACCAACTCTAAAGTTAGCTGAATTGTGGGTAGAGAAGCACCACCAATAGGTGGATGAACTCTTTGTTACTGGTGTGTTACAAAATAAGTATTAAAATTGAGTACAGAGATAATGTTATAGTAAATTGACAGAATATTATCACGGCAAATGAATAGAATAATAAAAATGAGCTTATGTTGCCTGTTGCTGTTGTTAGGTGCCGTCGAGTCTACTCTGACTCATGGTGAGCCCATGTACAACAGAAGGAAACGCTGCCAGGTCCTGCGCTGTCCTCACAATCATTGCTATGTTAGAGCCCATTGTTGCAGCCACTGTGTCAATCCATCTCGTGAAGGGTCTTCCTCTCTTTCACTGACCCTCTACTTTACCAAGCATGATGTCCTTCTCCAGGGATTGCTCCCTCCTTATAACGTGTCCAAAGCATGTCAGATGAAGTCTCACCATCCTTGCTTCTAATGAGCATGCTGGCTCTACTTCTTCAATATATGTACTATATTGGCTACATCTTTTTACTGTTGATGAATTATAAATTAACTTTTACTTATTATAAAATTATTAGTCTTCTTCATGTGGGGACCTGGTGGCACAGAGCTGAAGAGCTTGGCTACTAATCAAAAGGTCAGCAGTTCGAATCCATCAGCCCCTCCTTGGAAACCTTATGCGTTACGTCTACTCTGTCCTATAGGGTTGCTATTAGTCAGAATCGACTCGAGGGCAATAGGTTTGGGTTTTTTTCTTTTCTTTTCATATTGAAAATAAAATACTGCTCATTGATAGTTTGAGAAGCCAAAAAATATGACATTGGTTAAAGAAAGAAGTTAAATTATTTGCTTTGGGAGATTTTTGGATCCTCCCTCTGTAATAATTCAGATATAATTTTCCTCCTTTGAAACCCCATTAGACATTAATATCATTTATATGACATCCTTTACTTGCTCCCTCCAAAGCCCTCAAAATTTACATATGCAAAAATGTGGGGGCACTATTTATGGAGTTTGATACGTAATGGTCCTGAATCTGACTCATATGTTCCCTGGTTGCAGTGCCTGTGGATACACAGTTTTTGCTCTTGCCTTCACTTCTGGGAAGGAGCCCTGCTGCTCCAGGGGCTAAAGCATTTGACTCCTAACCTAAAGGTCCCAAGTGTTATTGACATCCAAACGCTTTGTCTTTTTATATAATGATTTCAGTTATTTCAGGAATCCTAAAAATTCACTTCAGTTGATGAAACTTGAATGTTTCTAAAAAAAAATTATAATTGTAAACACATGAAGAACACGTTTGCCAATTCAACGTTTTTCAAGTGTACGATTTCATAAAGCACATTACACCAATTATATTGTGCAATCATCACCAGTATCCACTGCCAAATTTCATAACCTCATAAAGAAAAACTCTATGTTGCATAAGCAACGATCTCCTCCTTTCCCTGTCTCTCCCACCCCTGGTTAGCACTATTAAACTCTAATCTCTATACCTTTACCTATTCTAGCTATTTCGTGGTAGTGAAACCTTGCATTATTTGTCTTTTTATGATTGCCTAATTTCACTTAACATGTTTTCAAGGTTCATCCATGCTGTGGCATATCTCAGGAGTTTATTTCCCTTTATGGCAGAGTAATATTCCATTGCATGTATGTACCCCATTTTATTTATCCTTTCATCTATGGATGGATATTAGAGATGTTTCTACAATTTGACTATTGTGAATAGTGCTGCAGTGAACATTGTTGTATATATATCTGTTTGCCTCACCGCTTGCAACTACAAAAAATTTGCTTATAGCTCTTTTATGGCAGTATGCTGGTAGTTTCTTAAAATTTATTAATAAACTTCTTTACAACTTGGGCAATACATATTTTTGTTTTCTCCTCCCACAATTTTTTATAGTTGCAAGATTTTAACTTTTGTACCAAACTGTATGACTTTAGGTATATTTCCAAACATATCACAAAAATCACAAGTCAAGATGATTAAATGTATCTTAAAATTGTAACCCATTTCTTGTTTCACAGCATTTTCCTTCCTACTCATCTTTAGGATATCATGACCCAGTATAGATATGTTGAAGATTCTTCTCCTTCATGATTATTTTTCGAAAGTCAGCCTCAGAGCTCCTTGCTGAGGTCAGGCCGGTGCCTTCTGCAGTTTTATCGATACTGTTCAAAAGTGAAGTTGCTGGTTTATCAGGTTTGGAACAGGTTCTGGATTTCAGCGAGGAAGTCAGTGGAAGCTTGTACGGTCTTTTCAGTCACTTCATATGCATGTGTAAGCTGGACAATAAAAAAGCCAGACCGAAGAAGAATGGACACATTCAAACTATGTTGGTTAATAATATTGAATATACTGTGGACTGTCAGAAAAGTGAGCAAATCAATCTTGGAAGAAGTACAGCAGAATGCTCCTTGGAAGAAAGGATGACAAGTGTGCAAAGCTCACTTACTTTGTATACATCATCAGGAAAGATTAAAGGCTAGAAAAGGACACCCTGCTTGGTAGAAGGTCAGCAAAATCAAGGGAAACCCTCAAGGAGATCAACTGATAAAATACTTGCAAAAAGGTACTCAAACATATTAAAGATCATGAACTGGCAATGTTTCCTCCCGTTATACATAAGGTCACTGTGAGTAGGAGCCTATTTGAAGGCTACTACGAAAAACAAATAGTTACATTAGCCTGGAAAGTCCAATTTTGCAGTCCCTTCTGAGCATCCGTCAGGTACATAATGCAATGGGAATCAGTGTGGCTATGTGTGGCCCTGGGTTTGGACACAGCTGACTATGGAGTAGGAGAAGGAGCCTGGGCCAGGTGGTGGTGTAGGGTCTCATGAGCTGCGTCAGGTTCTTCAGCTTTGTGTCCCAGGTGTGCCTCAGCATGAGCGTGGAGCACAGTCTCCCCCTGGATCAAGGCTCCCATGGAGTCATCAGTTCTTGGCTTCAACATCTTCTAGTGATCCACCTTATTTTATTGTCTTCATAGCCCTCCTCAATACCGAAAATGATCTTGTCCATTTGTTTGTCTCATTGGTGACTGTTAACTGCACCCTGCACCCCCAAGTCTCTGAGTTTCAGGATGGCAGAGCTGGTTCATCTATATATCACGGCATTCCAGGCCTGAAACACCATCTGCAGTGAACCTCGGCTCACTCCTCTTGGCCACATTTCATGCGACAAACAACCAGTCCTAGCCCCTCACCTTCAGCGAGACCTGTCCTGCTGCAACATAGCTGAGCTACTGGCTCTGCCCATTGCCCAAGGAGGTGAAAACCTCATGCCCACAGACAAGCAAACAACAAAGAACGCACAGCCCGCCTGCTCAGACATAACCAGATAAAACAAAAAAGGGGGACAGAACAAACAAGTCTACAATAAATCAACAAAGAAAAGAACTACTGAATGTCCTGAAGACAGCAGAAAATTGAAAACATAAAAAAACAGGACAGGGTGGTTCCAGTGGGCATCAAAATAAAACACCAGATGACTTTCCAGTAGAAGAAAAGGCACTAGAACTACCTGATAGGGAATCCAAATCTCTAATAGTCAGAGCTACCCAAGAGTTGAAGCAAAAAGTAGACAAGAATGAGGAAAAAATAGACAAAATCAAGGAAAAGGCAGTGAAAATCACGGAAAAGACAGATAAAACAATCGAAGAATTCAGGAAAATAACACATGAACAAAATGTCCAAATTAATTCACCACTAGAAATGATACAAAAACAGTAATTAGAAATCCAAAAGATAAACAACAAGATTTCAGAAATGGACAGTGTCATAGACATTCTGAGGATCAGGTTTGAAATGATGGAAGACAGGAACAGCAAAATTGAAGACAAATACTCGGTGTCATGGATCGAACTGTGTCCTCCAAAAATATATGTCAACTTGGTTAGGCCATGATACCCAGTATTGTGTGGTTGCCCTCCACTCTATGATTGGAATTTGATGTTAAAGAGGATTCTGGCGGGAATGTAACACACTTACTAAGGTCACATCCCTGATCCAATGTAAAGGGAGTTTCCCTGGAGAGTGCCCTGCACCACCTTTTATCTTAAGAGATAGAAAAGGAAAGAGAAGCAAGCAGAGAGTGAGGACCTCATACCACCAAGAAAGCAGTGCCAGGAGCAGAGCACATCCTTTGGATCTGGGTTCCTGCACAGAGAAGCTCCTAGACCAGGGGAAGATTGATGACAAGAACCTTCCCCCAGAATTGACAGGAAAACACTTCCCCTGAAGCTAATGCCCTGAATTTGGACTTTCAGCCTACTAGACTGTGAGAGAATAAACTTCTGTTTCTTAAAGCCATACACTTGTGGTATTTCTGTTCTCTATTTCATTTCTTTCTGCTCTGATCTTTACTATTTCCTTTCTTCCAGTGGCTGTGGGCATTTTTTGCTGTTCTCTTTCTATTTGTTTGAGTTCTGTAGTTAATGTTTTGATTTTGTCTGTTTCTTCTTTTTTGATGTGTGCATCTATTCCTATAAATAGCCCTCTGAGGACTGCGTTTGCTGTGTCGCAAAGGTTTTGGTATGATGTGTTTTCATTCTCATTTGATTCGAGGAATTTTTGGATTCCATCTCTGATTTCTTCTATTACCCAGTGATGTGTAAGCAGGGAATTATTCTGTTTCCAAGTAATTGATTCTTTTTCCTTGTTATTTCTGTTGTCAATTTCTACCTTGATGGCATTGGGGTCAGAGAAGACACTTTGAATTATCTCACCATTTTGGATCCTGTTGAGGATTGCTCTGTGGCCTAAGATGTGGTCGATTCTGGAGAACGTTCCATGTGCATTGGAAAAGAATGTGTACTTTGCAGCGGTTGGATGGAGTGTTCTATATATGTCTATGCAGTCAAGTTGGCTGATTTTGCCCTTTCGGTCTTCTGTATCCTTGCTGAGTTTCTTCTTAGTTGCTCTGTCCTTTACTGACAGTGGCGTGTTGAAGTCTCCTACTATGATTGTGGAACTGTCAATTTCTCTTTTCAGTGTTGTTAGAGGTTGTTTTATGTATTTTGGAGCCCCGTCACTGGGTGCGTATATGTTTATTATGGTTATGTCTTCATGATGGATCTTCCTGTTAATCATTATATAGTGTCCTTCTTTGTCTTTTATGGTGGATTTTGTTTTAAAGTCGATTTTATCTGAGATTAGTATTGCCACTCCTGCTCTTTTGGTAGCTGTTAGCTTGATATATTTTTTCCAACCTTTGACATTTAATAAATTCACGTCTTTGTTTCTAAGGTGTGTCTCTTGTAGACAGCATATTGATGGATCCTGTTCTCTTATCCATTCTGTCACGCTCCATCTCTTTATGGGTGCATTGAGTCCATTTACATCCAGTGTGATTATTGATAGATGTGAATTTATTGCTGTCACTTTGTACTTTTTTTTTTTTTTTTGGTGCTGACGTTTTCTTTATACTTCTTACTCTCCTGTGCTGAGTTACATTTGTGTGTGGATTTTTTTTCATTTCTTTGGTTTTTGTAGGTTTTGTTTTTGCTGAGATTTTATGTTTTTCCTCTTTATTTTTATGAGTATGTTTGTTAACTTTCTTTGTGTTTACCATGAATTTTAGCCTTATGTTTCTAAGTTTGAATCAGTCTGCCATTACCTGGTATCGCCTTGCCTTCCTCTCCATTAGAAGGTTCTATACTTATGCCGTTTATTCCCTCTTTGATTGTTTTGCTGTTGATGTCATTTACTGATTAACTGCTCTGATTCCCTGTTGTATTTCTTTTGTTTTGGATAGTCCTTGAGAGCTCATTTCCTAGATTGGTATCTGGCTGGTACGATCCTGCATCTTAGATTCTGCCTGTAAGCTGAAGTCGTTTGTTGTCAGATCGAAGAACTCCCTTTAATAATTCTTGTAAGTTTGGTTTGGCTTTTACCTATTCCCTTTATCTCTGTTTATCTGGAAATTACCTAATTTCACCATCACATTTGAATGAAAGTTTTTCAGGATATATTATTATTGGCTGGCGATTTTTTTCTTTCAAGATTTTATATATGTCATCCCATTGCCTTTTTGCCTTCATGGTTTCTGCCAAATAATCTGAGCTTACTCTTATTGTTTCTCCTCTGTATGTGACTTCTTGTGTTTCACGAGCTTCTCTGAGGATTCTTTCATGATATTGGGGAAGTTTTCTGTCAGCAGTTCATCCGTGACCCTCTCTGCGTTTTCTGTTTTCTCCCCCTGTTCTAGAACTCCAATCACTCACAAATTTTTCCTTTTGGTTGTGTCCCACATAACTCTCAGGATCTCTTCATTTTTCTTTGTAATTTTTTCTGAGTTTTCCTCAAACAAAGTTGTATCCAAGTGTTTGTCTTCAATTCCACTGATCCTGTCTTCCACCATTTCAGATCTGCTTCTTAGCCCGTCTATGGCAACGTCCATTTCTGAAATCTTGTGGTTTATCTTTTGCATTTCTAGTTGCTGTTACTGTATAATTTCTAGTTGTGAATTTATTTTGGCATTTTGTTTCTGCATTATTTTCATGAATTCTTCCAATTTTTTGTCTGTATTTTCCATGTATTTGTGTATTTCTTCCTCCTATTTGTCTGCTTTTGGCTTCAGCTCTTGGAGAATTCTGAGTATTAGAGATTTGAATTCCCTAACAGGTAGTTCTAGTGCCTTTTCTGCCACTGGAAAGTCATCTGGTGTTTTATTTTGGATGCCTACTGGAAACATCCTGTCCTGTTTTTGTAAATGTTTTGATACTCTCTGCAGTCTTTTAGGCATCTAGTAGTTATTTTTCTCCTTTATTGATTGTAGATTTGTTTGTTTCTTCCCTTTTTTTTAAAATTTGGCTATGTCTGAGCAGGCGGGCTGTGTGTTCCTTGTTGTTTGCTCATTTGGGGCAGAATCCTTTTCTCCTCCTTCTCCAATTGGCAGTGCAGGTGTAGCTGAACACGAGTTACTAGGACGGGTTGTTAGTGTCTCTTTCTAAAGTCACCAGAATGGGTTGGTAATCAATGTACGGCAGGTTCCAGTAGGACCAGCCTGTGCTGCTTGGTGCATTGTCTACCCGGATAAAGTGTATGACTTTCCCCCATTCAAGTAGTTTAAGAGGTTCAGAGTTCCCAACACTCTGAGAGGAATTCTGTGCTGCGCAGCTGAGAATACCACTTTACAGACGGTATCCCTAAAGGAGAAGAGAAACGGCGTTTCTTCCGTTCTGGAACACGAATGCGGTAAAAAAGATGTTGTGTTGATTAAAACTTTGTTGGCAGCAAGCGTACGTTCCCCATTCACCACATGAAAGAGACAACAAAATACAGCGTTCCGCTTCAAGCTGCTTAACTGAATCTACTTAAGTTTTCAGTTTGGTTAGAAGAAACAGTCTGCCCAACAGAAGCTGCTTAATCAAATATTCTCTCAGTGGGAGAGGACTGCAGAGTGCCTGCCTTGCAAATATTTGTATCTCCTGGTTTTCAAAGGGAACATTGCATAACAGGGAATGAAGGCTTTCAAAGTAAAGCATGCTGATTCCCTGCCTGCAACTATACGATGGCAGAAGAGCTTCAGATTTGCTGACTAAACCTTGTGTACTTAAATCAAGCATGTAGCTTCTTTCCTGGCTGAAAGATAAAGGGCTTGTTGCTCTCAGTCTGCGGATGAAGGGAGAACGATTCACTTACTGTGTTTGAAAATCCCTCTGTGTTACATGCCTAACAATGTTGCCTTTGCATTGACTACCGGGATAAAGTGTATAACTTTTCTCCCTTTCAAGTAGTTGAAGTCGTTCACGGTTTCCAGCAATCAGGCAGGCACTCTGTGCTGCGCGACTGAGAATAGCGCTTTAGAAATGGTATCGCTAAAGGAGAAGAGAAACCGCGTTTCTCCCATTCCGGAACGCGAAGGAGGGAAAGCCGTCGTTGTGCTCAGTAAAAACTTCGTTAGCAGCAAGTGTAAGTTCCCCATTCACCACATGAAAGAGAAAGCAAAATACAGCGTTCTCCTTCAAGCTGCTTAATAGAATCTACAGAAGTTTTCAGTTTTGTTAGAAGAATCAGTCCACACAAAAGAAGCTGCTTTCTCAAATGTTCTCTCTGTGGCAGAAGACCACAGAGTGAGGGCCTAGCAGGTATTTGAATCTCCTGGTTTTCATAGGAAACTTTGCATAACAGTGAATGAAGGCTTTAAAAGGAATCCAGCAGGTTGTCTGTCTTCAGCAAGAGAAGAGCAGAAGAGGTTCCGTTTTGCTGACTAAACCTTGTGTGCTTACCGCGAGCTTGTAGCTTCTTCCCTGGCTGAAAGAGAAAGCAAGAGCTTGTTGCTCTCAGTCTGGGGATGAAGGGAGAACGATTCACTTTCTGTGTTTGAAAATGCCTCTGTGTTCCATGCCTAAGAAAGTAGCCTGTGCATTCTATACCTGGATACAGCATATGACGTTTCTCCCTTTCAAGTAGTTGAAGCCGTTCAGGGTTTCCAGCAATCAGGGCGACACTCTGTGCTGCGCGGCTGAGAATGGCGCTTTACAGACGGTATCGCTAAAGGAGAGGGAGAAACCGCGTTTCTCCCATTCTGGAAGGCGAAGGAGGCAAAACCATAGTTATGCTGAGTTAAAACCTTGTTAGCAGCAAGTGTTAGTTCCCCCATTCACCACATGAAAGAGAAAGCAACATACAGCGTTCTCCTTCAAGCTGCTTAACAGAATCGACTGAAGTTTTCAGTTTTGTTAGAAGAAAGTGTCCGCCCAGCACCAGCTGCTTTCTGCAATGTTCTCTGTGTGGGTGAAGCCTGGAGAGTGAGGGCCTAGCAAGTATTTGAATCCCCTGGTCTTCAAAGGGAACTTTGCATACTAGGAAATGAAGGTACTATTGGCTTTCAAAGCTACCCAGGCAGATTGTCTACCTGCAACTATAGGATGGCAGAAGGGCTTCAGTTTTACTGACTAAACCTTGTGTGCTTCACAGGAGCTTGCAGCTTCTTCCCTGCCTGAAGGAGAAAGCAAGAGCTTGTTGCTCTCAGACTGAGGATGAAGGGAGAACGATTCACTTTCTGTGTTTGAAAATGCCTCTGGGTTCTACGCCTAAGAAAGTAGCCTGTGCATTCTATACCTGGATACAGCGTATGACGTTTCTCCCTTTCAAGTACTTGAAGCCGTTCAGGGTTTCCAGCAATCAGGGAGGCACTCTGTGCTGCGCGACTGAGAATAGAGCTTTACAGATGGTATCGCTAAAGGAGAAGAGAAACCGCGTTTCTCCCCTTATGGAACGCGAAGGAGGGAAAGCCGTCGTTGTGCTGAGTAAAAACGTCGTTAGCAGCAAGGGTAAGTTCCCCATTCACCACATGAAAGAGAAGGCAAAATACAGCGTTCTTCCTTCAAGCTCCTTAACAGAATCTACTGAAATTTTCAGTTTTGTTAGAAGAAACAGTCCACACAAAAGAAGCTGCTTTCTCAAATGTTCTCTCTGTGGCAGAAGACCACGGAGTGAGGGCCTAGCAGGTATTTGAATCTCCTGGTTTTCATAGGAAACTTTGCATAACAGTGAATGAAGGTACTAGTGGCTTTAAAAGCAATCCAGTAGATTGTCTGTCTTCAGCAAGAGAAGAGCAGAAGAGGTTCACTTTTGCTGACTAAAACTTGTGTGGTTAACGCGAGCTTGTAGCTTCTTCCCTGGCTGAAAGAGAAAGCAAGAGCTTGTTGCTCTCAGTCTGAGGATGAAGGGAGAACGATTCACTTACTGTGTTTGAAAATCCCTCTGTGTCACATGCCTAACAATGTTGCCTTTGCGTTGACTACCGGGATAAAGTGTATGAGTTTTCTCCCTTTCAAATAGTTGAAGCCGTTCAGGGTTTCCAGCAATCAGGGAGGCACTCTGTGCTGCGCCGCTGAGAATAGCGCTTTAGAGACGGTATCTCTAAAGGAGAAGAGAAAACTCTTTTCTCCTATTCTGGAACGTGAAGGAGGCAAAACCGTAGGTGTGCCGAATGAAAAACTTTGTTAGCAGCAAGTGCAAGTTCCCCATTCACCACATGAAAGGGAAAGCAAAATACAGCGTTCTCCTTCATGCTGCTTAACTGAATCTAGTGAAGTTTTCCGTTTTGTTAGAAGGATGTGTCCGCCCAGCACGAGCTGCTTTCGGAAATGTTCTCTGAGTGGGAGAAGGCTGGAGAGTGTGGGCCTAGCAGTATTCGAATCCCCTGGTTTTCAAAGGGATCTTTGCATACCAGGGAATGAAGGTTCTACTGGCTTTCAAAGCCAAACAGGCAGATTGTTAGTCTTCAGCAAGAGAAGAGCAGAAGAGGTTCAGTTTTGCTGAATAAACCGTGTGTGCTTACCGCGAGCTTGTAGCTTCTTCCCTGGCTGAAGGAGAAAGCAAGAGCTTGTTGCTCTCATTCTGGGGATGAAGGGAGAACGATTCACTTTCTGTGTTTGAAAATGCCTCTGTGTTCCATGCCTAAGAAAGTAGCCTGTGCATTCTATACCTGGATACAGCGTATGACGTTTCTCCCTTTCAAGTAGTTGGAGCCCTTCAGGGTTTCCAGCAATCAGGGAGGCACTCTGTGCTGCGCGACTGAGAATACCGCTTTACAGAAGGCATCGCTAAAGGAGAAGAGAAACCGCGTTTCTCCCATTCTGGAAGGCGAAGGAGGGAAAACCATAGTGGTGCTGAGTGAAAACTTCGTTAGCAGCAAGTGTAAGTTCCCCATTCACCACATGAAAGAGAAGGCAAAATACAGCGTTCTCCTTCAAGCTGCTTAACAGAATCTACTGAAGTTTTCAGTTTTGTTAGAAGAAACAGTCCACACAAAAGAAGCTGCTTTCTCAAATGTTCTCTCTGTGGCAGAAGACCACAGAGTGAGGGCCTAGCAGGTATTTGAATCTCCTGGTTTTCATAGGAAACTTTGCATAACAGTGAATGAAGGTACTAATGGCTTTCAAAGGAAACCGGCAGATTGTTTGTCTTCAGCAAGAGAAGAGCAGAAGAGGTTCAGTTTTGCTGACTAAACCGTGTGTGCTTACCGCGAGCTTGTAGCTTCTTCCCTGGCTGAAAGAGAAAGCAAGAGCTTGTTGCTCTCAGTCTGGGGATGAAGGGAGAACGACTCACTTTCTGTGTTTGAAAATGCCTCTGTGTTCCATGCCTAAGAAAGTAGCCTGTGCATTCTATACCTGGATACAGCGTATGACGTTTCTCCCTTTCAAGGAGTTGAAGCCGTTCAGGGTTTCCAGCAATCAGGGCGACACTCTGTGCTGTGCGGCTGAGAATGGCGCTTTACAGACGGTATCGCTAAAGGAGAGGGAGAAACCGCGTTTCTCCCATTCTGGAAGGCGAAGGAGGCAAAACCATAGTTGTGCTGAGTTCAAACTTTGTTAGCAGTACGTGTTAGTTCCCCCATTCACCACATGAAAGAGAAAGCAACATACAGCGTTCTCCTTCAAGCTGCTTAACAGAATTGACTGATGTTTTCAGTTTTGTTAGAAGAAAGTGTCCGCCCAGCACCAGCTGCTTTCTGCAATGTTCTCTGTGTGGGTGAAGCCTGGAGAGTGAGGGCTTAGCAAGTATTTGAATCCCCTGGTCTTCAAAGGGAACTTTGCATACTAGGAAATGAAGGTACTACTGACTTTCAAAGCTACCCAGGTAGATTGTCTGCCTACAACTAGAGGATGGCAGAAGGGCTTCAGTTTTGCTGACTAAACCTTGTGTGCTTCACACGAGCTTGTAGCTTCTTCCCTGCCTGAAGGAGAAAGCAAGAGCTTGTTGCTCTCAGTCTGGGGATGGAGAACGATTCACTTTCTGTGTTTGAAAATGCCTCTGTGTTCCATGCCTAAGAAAGTAGCCTGTGCAATCTATACCTGGATACAGCGTATGACGTTTCTCCCTTTCAAGGAGTTGGAGCCCTTCAGGGTTTCCAGCAATCAGGGAGGCACTCTGTGCTGCGCGGCTGAGAATAGCGCTTTACAGACGGTATCGCTAAAGGAGAAGAGAAACCGCGTTTCTCCAATTCTGGAACGCGAAGGAGGGAAAGCCGTCGTTGTGCTGAGTGAAAACTTCGTGAGCAGCAAGTGTAAGTTCCCCATTCACCACATGAAAGAGAAGGCAAAATACAGCGTTCTCCTTCAAGCTGCTTAACAGAATCTACTGAAGTTTTCAGTTTTGTTAGAAGAAACAGTCCACACAAAAGAAGCTGCTTTCTCAAATGTTCTCTCTGTGGCAGAAGACCACAGAGTGAGGGCCTAGCAGGTATTTGAATCTCCTGGTTTTCATAGGAAACTTTGTATAACAGTGAATGAAGGTACTAGTGGCTTTCAAAGGAAACCGGCAGATTGTTTGTCTTCAGCAAGAGAAGAGCAGAAGAGGTTCAGTTTTGCTGACTAAACCGTGTGTGCTTACCGCGAGCTTGTAGCTTCTTCCCTGGCTGAAAGAGAAAGCAAGAGCTTGTTGCTCTCAGTCTGAGGATGAAGGGAGAACGATTCACTTACTGTGTTTGAAAATCCCTCTGTGTCACATGCCTAACAATGTTGCCTTTGCATTGACTACCGGGATAAAGCGTATGACTTTTCTCCCTTTCAAGTAGTTGAAGCCGTTCAGGGTTTCCAGCGATCAGGGAGGCACTCTGTGCTGCACGGCTGAGAATAGCGCTTTAGAGACGGTATCTCTAAAGGAGAAGAGAAAACTCTTTTCTCCTATTCTGGAACGTGAAGGAGGCAAAACCGTAGTTGTGCCGAATGAAAAACTTTGTTAGCAGCAAGTGCAACTTCCCCATTCACCACATGAAAGGGAAAGCAAAATACAGCGTTCTCCTTCATGCTGCTTAACTGAATCTAGTGAAGTTTTCCGTTTTGTTAGAAGGATGTCTCCGCCCAGCACGAGCTGCTTTCGGAAATGTTCTCTGAGTGGGAGAAGGCTGGAGAGTGTGGGCCTAGCAGTATTCGAATCCCCTGGTTTTCAAAGGGATCTTTGCATACCGGGGAATGAAGGTTCTACTGGCTTTCAAAGCCAAACAGGCAGATTGTTTGCCTTCAGCTAGAGGATGGCAGAAGTGCGTCAGTATTGCCGACGAAACCTTGTGTGCTTAACGCGAGCATGTAGCTACTTTCCTACCTGAAAGAGAAAGCAAGAGCTTGTTGCTCTCAGTCCGGATATATATGGAGAAACTTTGATTTTCTGGGGTTGAAGATCCCTGTGTGTTACGTGATTAAGAATGTTGCCTATGCATTGTCGACCTGGATAAAGATTTTTCTCCCTTTCGAGTAGTTGAAGCCTTTCAGCGTTTCCAGCATTGGGTAGGCATTGTTTGCTGCACGGCCAAGAATGGCGCTTTACAGATGGTATCGCTAAAGGAGAAGAGAAACCGCGTTTCTCCCGTTCTGGAACACGAAGGAGGCACATCCGTAGTTGTGCTGAGTAAAAACTTTGTTAGCAGTAAGTGTAAGTTCCCAATTCACCACATGCAAGAGAAAGCCAAATACAGCGTTTCCCTTGAAGCTGCTTAACTGAATCGACTGAAGTTTTCAGTTAAGTTAGAAGAAAGTGTCCGCCCAGCACCAGCTGCTTTCTGCAATGTTCTCTCTGTGGGAGGAGCCTGGAGAGTGAGGGCCTAGAAAGTATTTGAATCCCTTGGTCTTCAAAGGGAACTTTGCATACTAGGAAATGACGGTACTACTGGCTTTCAAAGCTACCCAGGCAGATTGTCTGCCTACAACTAGAGGATGGCAGAAGGGCTTCGGTTTTGCTGACTAAACCTTGTGTGCTTCACACGAGCTTGTAGCTTCTTCCCTGCCTGAAGGAGAAAGCAAGAGCTTGTTGCTCTCATTCTGGGGATGAAGGGAGAACGATTCACTTTCTGTGTTTGAAAATGCCTCTGTGTTCCATGCCTAAGAAAGTAGCCTGTGCATTCTATACCTGGATACAGCGTATGACGTTTCTCCCTTTCAAGTAGTTGGAGCCCTTCAGGGTTTCCAGCAATCAGGGAGGCACTCTGTGCTGCGCGACTGAGAATACCGCTTTACAGAAGGCATCGCTAAAGGAGAAGAGAAACCGCGTTTCTCCCATTCTGGAAGGCGAAGGAGGGAAAACCATAGTGGTGCTGAGTGAAAACTTCGTTAGCAGCAAGTGTAAGTTCCCCATTCACCACATGAAAGAGAAGGCAAAATACAGCGTTCTCCTTCAAGCTGCTTAACAGAATCTACTGAAGTTTTCAGTCTTGTTAGAAGAAACAGTCCACACAAAAGAAGCTGCTTAATCAAATGTTCTCTCTGTGGCAGAAGACCACAGAGTGAGGGCCTAGCAGGTATTTGAATCTCCTGGTTTTCATAGGAAACTTTGCATAACAGTGAATGAAGGTACTAATGGCTTTCAAAGGAAACCGGCAGATTGTTTGTCTTCAGCAAGAGAAGAGCAGAAGAGGTTCAGTTTTGCTGACTAAACCGTGTGTGCTTACCGCGAGCTTGTAGCTTCTTCCCTGGCTGAAAGAGAAAGCAAGAGCTTGTTGCTCTCAGTCTGGGGATGAAGGGAGAACGACTCACTTTCTGTGTTTGAAAATGCCTCTGTGTTCCATGCCTAAGAAAGTAGCCTGTGCATTCTATACCTGGATACAGCGTATGACGTTTCTCCCTTTCAAGGAGTTGAAGCCGTTCAGGGTTTCCAGCAATCAGGGAGGCACTCTGTGCTGCACGGCTGAGAATAGCGCTTTAGAGACGGTATCTCTAAAGGAGAAGAGAAAACTCTTTTCTCCTATTCTGGAACGTGAAGGAGGCAAAACCGTAGTTGTGCCGAATGAAAAACTTTGTTAGCAGCAAGTGCAACTTCCCCATTCACCACATGAAAGGGAAAGCAAAATACAGCGTTCTCCTTCATGCTGCTTAACTGAATCTAGTGAAGTTTTCCGTTTTGTTAGAAGGATGTGTCCGCCCAGCACGAGCTGCTTTCGGAAATGTTCTCTGAGTGGGAGAAGGCTGGAGAGTGTGGGCCTAGCAGTATTCGAATCCCCTGGTTTTCAAAGGGATCTTTGCATACCAGGGAATGAAGGTTCTACTGGCTTTCAAAGCCAAACAGGCAGATTGTTAGTCTTCAGCAAGAGAAGAGCAGAAGAGGTTCAGTTTTGCTGAATAAACCGTGTGTGCTTACCGCGAGCTTGTAGCTTCTTCCCTGCCTGAAGGAGAAAGCAAGAGCTTGTTGCTCTCATTCTGGGGATGAAGGGAGAACGATTCACTTTCTGTGTTTGAAAATGCCTCTGTGTTCCATGCCTAAGAAAGTAGCCTGTGCATTCTATACCTGGATACAGCGTATGACGTTTCTCCCTTTCAAGGTGTTGGAGCCCTTCAGGGTTTCCAGCAGTCAGGGAGGCACTCTGTGCTGCGCGACTGAGAATACCGCTTTACAGAAGGCATCGCTAAAGGAGAAGAGAAACCGCGTTTCTCCCATTCTGGAAGGCGAAGGAGGGAAAACCATAGTGGTGCTGAGTGAAAACTTCGTTAGCAGCAAGTGTAAGTTCCCCATTCACCACATGAAAGAGAAGGCAAAATACAGCGTTCTCCTTCAAGCTGCTTAACAGAATCTACTGAAGTTTTCAGTCTTGTTAGAAGAAACAGTCCACACAAAAGAAGCTGCTTAATCAAATGTTCTCTCTGTGGCAGAAGACCACAGAGTGAGGGCCTAGCAGGTATTTGAATCTCCTGGTTTTCATAGGAAACTTTGCATAACAGTGAATGAAGGTACTAATGGCTTTCAAAGGAAACCGGCAGATTGTTTGTCTTCAGCAAGAGAAGAGCAGAAGAGGTTCAGTTTTGCTGACTAAGCCGTGTATGCTTACCGCGAGCTTGTAGCTTCTTCCCTGGCTGAAAGAGAAAGCAAGAGCTTGTTGCTCTCAGTCTGGGGATGAAGGGAGAACGACTCACTTTCTGTGTTTGAAAATGCCTCTGTGTTCCATGCCTAAGAAAGTAGCCTGTGCATTCTATACCTGGATACAGCGTATGACGTTTCTCCCTTTCAAGGAGTTGAAGCCGTTCAGGGTTTCCAGCAATCAGGGCGACACTCTGTGCTGTGCGGCTGAGAATGGCGCTTTACAGACGGTATCGCTAAAGGAGAGGGAGAAACCGCGTTTCTCCCATTCTGGAAGGCGAAGGAGGCAAAACCATAGTTATGCTGAGTTAAAACCTTGTTAGCAGCAAGTGTTAGTTCCCCCATTCACCACATGAAAGAGAAAGCAACATACAGCGTTCTCCTTCAAGCTGCTTAACAGAATCGACTGAAGTTTTCAGTTTTGTTAGAAGAAAGTGTCCGCCCAGCACCAGCTGCTTTCTGCAATGTTCTCTGTGTGGGTGAAGCCTGGAGAGTGAGGGCCTAGCAAGTATTTGAATCCCCTGGTCTTCAAAGGGAACTTTGCATACTAGGAAATGAAGGTACTATTGGCTTTCAAAGCTACCCAGGCAGATTGTCTACCTGCAACTATAGGATGGCAGAAGGGCTTCAGTTTTACTGACTAAACCTTGTGTGCTTCACAGGAGCTTGCAGCTTCTTCCCTGCCTGAAGGAGAAAGCAAGAGCTTGTTGCTCTCAGACTGAGGATGAAGGGAGAACGATTCACTTTCTGTGTTTGAAAATGCCTCTGGGTTCTACGCCTAAGAAAGTAGCCTGTGCATTCTATACCTGGATACAGCGTATGACGTTTCTCCCTTTCAAGTACTTGAAGCCGTTCAGGGTTTCCAGCAATCAGGGAGGCACTCTGTGCTGCGCGACTGAGAATAGAGCTTTACAGATGGTATCGCTAAAGGAGAAGAGAAACCGCGTTTCTCCCCTTATGGAACGCGAAGGAGGGAAAGCCGTCGTTGTGCTGAGTAAAAACGTCGTTAGCAGCAAGGGTAAGTTCCCCATTCACCACATGAAAGAGAAGGCAAAATACAGCGTTCTTCCTTCAAGCTCCTTAACAGAATCTACTGAAATTTTCAGTTTTGTTAGAAGAAACAGTCCACACAAAAGAAGCTGCTTTCTCAAATGTTCTCTCTGTGGCAGAAGACCACGGAGTGAGGGCCTAGCAGGTATTTGAATCTCCTGGTTTTCATAGGAAACTTTGCATAACAGTGAATGAAGGTACTAGTGGCTTTAAAAGCAATCCAGTAGATTGTCTGTCTTCAGCAAGAGAAGAGCAGAAGAGGTTCACTTTTGCTGACTAAAACTTGTGTGGTTAACGCGAGCTTGTAGCTTCTTCCCTGGCTGAAAGAGAAAGCAAGAGCTTGTTGCTCTCAGTCTGAGGATGAAGGGAGAACGATTCACTTACTGTGTTTGAAAATCCCTCTGTGTCACATGCCTAACAATGTTGCCTTTGCGTTGACTACCGGGATAAAGTGTATGAGTTTTCTCCCTTTCAAATAGTTGAAGCCGTTCAGGGTTTCCAGCAATCAGGGAGGCACTCTGTGCTGCGCCGCTGAGAATAGCGCTTTAGAGACGGTATCTCTAAAGGAGAAGAGAAAACTCTTTTCTCCTATTCTGGAACGTGAAGGAGGCAAAACCGTAGGTGTGCCGAATGAAAAACTTTGTTAGCAGCAAGTGCAAGTTCCCCATTCACCACATGAAAGGGAAAGCAAAATACAGCGTTCTCCTTCATGCTGATTAACTGAATCTAGTGAAGTTTTCCGTTTTGTTAGAAGGATGTGTCCGCCCAGCACGAGCTGCTTTCGGAAATGTTCTCTGAGTGGGAGAAGGCTGGAGAGTGTGGGCCTAGCAGTATTCGAATCCCCTGGTTTTCAAAGGGATCTTTGCATACCAGGGAATGAAGGTTCTACTGGCTTTCAAAGCCAAACAGGCAGATTGTTAGTCTTCAGCAAGAGAAGAGCAGAAGAGGTTCAGTTTTGCTGAATAAACCGTGTGTGCTTACCGCGAGCTTGTAGCTTCTTCCCTGGCTGAAGGAGAAAGCAAGAGCTTGTTGCTCTCATTCTGGGGATGAAGGGAGAACGATTCACTTTCTGTGTTTGAAAATGCCTCTGTGTTCCATGCCTAAGAAAGTAGCCTGTGCATTCTATACCTGGATACAGCGTATGACGTTTCTCCCTTTCAAGTAGTTGGAGCCCTTCAGGGTTTCCAGCAATCAGGGAGGCACTCTGTGCTGCGCGACTGAGAATACCGCTTTACAGAAGGCATCGCTAAAGGAGAAGAGAAACCGCGTTTCTCCCATTCTGGAAGGCGAAGGAGGGAAAACCATAGTGGTGCTGAGTGAAAACTTCGTTAGCAGCAAGTGTAAGTTCCCCATTCACCACATGAAAGAGAAGGCAAAATACAGCGTTCTCCTTCAAGCTGCTTAACAGAATCTACTGAAGTTTTCAGTTTTGTTAGAAGAAACAGTCCACACAAAAGAAGCTGCTTTCTCAAATGTTCTCTCTGTGGCAGAAGACCACAGAGTGAGGGCCTAGCAGGTATTTGAATCTCCTGGTTTTCATAGGAAACTTTGCATAACAGTGAATGAAGGTACTAATGGCTTTCAAAGGAAACCGGCAGATTGTTTGTCTTCAGCAAGAGAAGAGCAGAAGAGGTTCAGTTTTGCTGACTAAACCGTGTGTGCTTACCGCGAGCTTGTAGCTTCTTCCCTGGCTGAAAGAGAAAGCAAGAGCTTGTTGCTCTCAGTCTGGGGATGAAGGGAGAACGACTCACTTTCTGTGTTTGAAAATGCCTCTGTGTTCCATGCCTAAGAAAGTAGCCTGTGCATTCTATACCTGGATACAGCGTATGACGTTTCTCCCTTTCAAGGAGTTGAAGCCGTTCAGGGTTTCCAGCAATCAGGGCGACACTCTGTGCTGTGCGGCTGAGAATGGCGCTTTACAGACGGTATCGCTAAAGGAGAGGGAGAAACCGCGTTTCTCCCATTCTGGAAGGCGAAGGAGGCAAAACCATAGTTGTGCTGAGTTCAAACTTTGTTAGCAGTAAGTGTTAGTTCCCCCATTCACCACATGAAAGAGAAAGCAACATACAGCGTTCTCCTTCAAGCTGCTTAACAGAATTGACTGATGTTTTCAATTTTGGTAGAAGAAAGTGTCCGCCCAGCACCAGCTGCTTTCTGCAATGTTCTCTGTGTGGGTGAAGCCTGGAGAGTGAGGGCTTAGCAAGTATTTGAATCCCCTGGTCTTCAAAGGGAACTTTGCATACTAGGAAATGAAGGTACTACTGACTTTCAAAGCTACCCAGGTAGATTGTCTGCCTACAACTAGAGGATGGCAGAAGGGCTTCAGTTTTGCTGACTAAACCTTGTGTGCTTCACACGAGCTTGTAGCTTCTTCCCTGCCTGAAGGAGAAAGCAAGAGCTTGTTGCTCTCAGTCTGGGGATGAAGGGAGAACGATTCACTTTCTGTGTTTGAAAATGCCTCTGTGTTCCATGCCTAAGAAAGTAGCCTGTGCATTCTATACCTGGATACAGCGTATGACGTTTCTCCCTTTCAAGGAGTTGGAGCCCTTCAGGGTTTCCAGCAATCAGGGCGACAGTCTGTGCTGCGCGGCTGAGAATAGCGCTTTACAGAAGGTATCGCTAAAGGAGAAGAGAAACCGCGTTTCTCCAATTCTGGAACGCGAAGGAGGGAAAGCCGTCGTTGTGCTGAGTGAAAACTTCGTGAGCAGCAAGTGTAAGTTCCCCATTCACCACATGAAAGAGAAGGCAAAATACAGCGTTCTCCTTCAAGCTGCTTAACAGAATCTACTGAAGTTTTCAGTTTTGTTAGAAGAAACAGTCCACACAAAAGAAGCTGCTTTCTCAAATGTTCTCTCTGTGGCAGAAGACCACAGAGTGAGGGCCTAGCAGGTATTTGAATCTCCTGGTTTTCATAGGAAACTTTGCATAACAGTGAATGAAGGTACTAATGGCTTTCAAAGGAAACCGGCAGATTGTTTGTCTTCAGCAAGAGAAGAGCAGAAGAGGTTCAGTTTTGCTGACTAAACCGTGTGTGCTTACCGCGAGCTTGTAGCTTCTTCCCTGGCTGAAAGAGAAAGCAAGAGCTTGTTGCTCTCAGTCTGGGGATGAAGGGAGAACGACTCACTTTCTGTGTTTGAAAATGCCTCTGTGTTCCATGCCTAAGAAAGTAGCCTGTGCATTCTATACCTGGATACAGCGTATGACGTTTCTCCCTTTCAAGGAGTTGAAGCCGTTCAGGGTTTCCAGCAATCAGGGCGACACTCTGTGCTGTGCGGCTGAGAATGGCGCTTTACAGACGGTATCGCTAAAGGAGAGGGAGAAACCGCGTTTCTCCCATTCTGGAAGGCGAAGGAGGCAAAACCATAGTTGTGCTGAGTTCAAACTTTGTTAGCAGTAAGTGTTAGTTCCCCCATTCACCACATGAAAGAGAAAGCAACATACAGCGTTCTCCTTCAAGCTGCTTAACAGAATTGACTGAAGTTTTCAGTTTTGTTAGAAGAAAGTGTCCGCCCAGCACCAGCTGCTTTCTGCAATGTTCTCTGTGTGGGTGAAGCCTGGAGAGTGAGGGCTTAGCAAGTATTTGAATCCCCTGGTCTTCAAAGGGAACTTTGCATACTAGGAAATGAAGGTACTACTGACTTTCAAAGCTACCCAGGTAGATTGTCTGCCTACAACTAGAGGATGGCAGAAGGGCTTCAGTTTTGCTGACTAAACCTTGTGTGCTTCACACGAGCTTGTAGCTTCTTCCCTGCCTGAAGGAGAAAGCAAGAGCTTGTTGCTCTCAGTCTGGGGATGAAGGGAGAACGATTCACTTTCTGTGTTTGAAAATGCCTCTGTGTTCCATGCCTAAGAAAGTAGCCTGTGCATTCTATACCTGGATACAGCGTATGACGTTTCTCCCTTTCAAGGAGTTGGAGCCCTTCAGGGTTTCCAGCAATCAGGGCGACAGTCTGTGCTGCGCGGCTGAGAATAGCGCTTTACAGACGGTATCGCTAAAGGAGAAGAGAAACCGCGTTTCTCCAATTCTGGAACGCGAAGGAGGGAAAGCCGTCGTTGTGCTGAGTGAAAACTTCGTGAGCAGCAAGTGTAAGTTCCCCATTCACCACATGAAAGAGAAGGCAAAATACAGCGTTCTCCTTCAAGCTGCTTAACAGAATCTACTGAAGTTTTCAGTTTTGTTAGAAGAAACAGTCCACACAAAAGAAGCTGCTTTCTCAAATGTTCTCTCTGTGGCAGAAGACCACAGAGTGAGGGCCTAGCAGGTATTTGAATCTCCTGGTTTTCATAGGAACTTTGCATAACAGTGAATGAAGGTACTAATGGCTTTCAAAGGAAACCGGCAGATTGTTTGTCTTCAGCAAGAGAAGAGCAGAAGAGGTTCAGTTTTGCTGACTAAACCGTGTGTGCTTACCGCGAGCTTGTAGCTTCTTCCCTGGCTGAAAGAGAAAGCAAGAGCTTGTTGCTCTCAGTCTGGGGATGAAGGGAGAACGACTCACTTTCTGTGTTTGAAAATGCCTCTGTGTTCCATGCCTAAGAAAGTAGCCTGTGCATTCTATACCTGGATACAGCGTATGACGTTTCTCCCTTTCAAGGAGTTGAAGCCGTTCAGGGTTTCCAGCAATCAGGGCGACACTCTGTGCTGTGCGGCTGAGAATGGCGCTTTACAGACGGTATCGCTAAAGGAGAGGGAGAAACCGCGTTTCTCCCATTCTGGAAGGCGAAGGAGGCAAAACCATAGTTGTGCTGAGTTCAAACTTTGTTAGCAGTAAGTGTTAGTTCCCCCATTCACCACATGAAAGAGAAAGCAACATACAGCGTTCTCCTTCAAGCTGCTTAACAGAATTGACTGATGTTTTCAGTTTTGTTAGAAGAAAGTGTCCGCCCAGCACCAGCTGCTTTCTGCAATGTTCTCTGTGTGGGTGAAGCCTGGAGAGTGAGGGCTTAGCAAGTATTTGAATCCCCTGGTCTTCAAAGGGAACTTTGCATACTAGGAAATGAAGGTACTACTGACTTTCAAAGCTACCCAGGTAGATTGTCTGCCTACAACTAGAGGATGGCAGAAGGGCTTCAGTTTTGCTGACTAAACCTTGTGTGCTTCACACGAGCTTGTAGCTTCTTCCCTGCCTGAAGGAGAAAGCAAGAGCTTGTTGCTCTCAGTCTGGGGATGAAGGGAGAACGATTCACTTTCTGTGTTTGAAAATGCCTCTGTGTTCCATGCCTAAGAAAGTAGCCTGTGCAATCTATACCTGGATACAGCGTATGACGTTTCTCCCTTTCAAGGAGTTGGAGCCCTTCAGGGTTTCCAGCAATCAGGGAGGCACTCTGTGCTGCGCGACTGAGAATACCGCTTTACAGAAGGCATCGCTAAAGGAGAAGAGAAACCGCGTTTCTCCCATTCTGGAAGGCGAAGGAGGGAAAACCATAGTGGTGCTGAGTGAAAACTTCGTTAGCAGCAAGTGTAAGTTCCCCATTCACCACATGAAAGAGAAGGCAAAATACAGCGTTCTCCTTCAAGCTGCTTAACAGAATCTACTGAAGTTTTCAGTCTTGTTAGAAGAAACAGTCCACACAAAAGAAGCTGCTTAATCAAATGTTCTCTCTGTGGCAGAAGACCACAGAGTGAGGGCCTAGCAGGTATTTGAATCTCCTGGTTTTCATAGGAAACTTTGCATAACAGTGAATGAAGGTACTAATGGCTTTCAAAGGAAACCGGCAGATTGTTTGTCTTCAGCAAGAGAAGAGCAGAAGAGGTTCAGTTTTGCTGACTAAACCGTGTGTGCTTACCGCGAGCTTGTAGCTTCTTCCCTGGCTGAAAGAGAAAGCAAGAGCTTGTTGCTCTCAGTCTGGGGATGAAGGGAGAACGACTCACTTTCTGTGTTTGAAAATGCCTCTGTGTTCCATGCCTAAGAAAGTAGCCTGTGCATTCTATACCTGGATACAGCGTATGACGTTTCTCCCTTTCAAGGAGTTGAAGCCGTTCAGGGTTTCCAGCAATCAGGGAGGCACTCTGTGCTGCACGGCTGAGAATAGCGCTTTAGAGACGGTATCTCTAAAGGAGAAGAGAAAACTCTTTTCTCCTATTCTGGAACGTGAAGGAGGCAAAACCGTAGTTGTGCCGAATGAAAAACTTTGTTAGCAGCAAGTGCAACTTCCCCATTCACCACATGAAAGGGAAAGCAAAATACAGCGTTCTCCTTCATGCTGCTTAACTGAATCTAGTGAAGTTTTCCGTTTTGTTAGAAGGATGTGTCCGCCCAGCACGAGCTGCTTTCGGAAATGTTCTCTGAGTGGGAGAAGGCTGGAGAGTGTGGGCCTAGCAGTATTCGAATCCCCTGGTTTTCAAAGGGATCTTTGCATACCAGGGAATGAAGGTTCTACTGGCTTTCAAAGCCAAACAGGCAGATTGTTAGTCTTCAGCAAGAGAAGAGCAGAAGAGGTTCAGTTTTGCTGAATAAACCGTGTGTGCTTACCGCGAGCTTGTAGCTTCTTCCCTGGCTGAAGGAGAAAGCAAGAGCTTGTTGCTCTCATTCTGGGGATGAAGGGAGAACGATTCACTTTCTGTGTTTGAAAATGCCTCTGTGTTCCATGCCTAAGAAAGTAGCCTGTGCATTCTATACCTGGATACAGCGTATGACGTTTCTCCCTTTCAAGTAGTTGGAGCCCTTCAGGGTTTCCAGCAATCAGGGAGGCACTCTGTGCTGCGCGACTGAGAATACCGCTTTACAGAAGGCATCGCTAAAGGAGAAGAGAAACCGCGTTTCTCCCATTCTGGAAGGCGAAGGAGGGAAAACCATAGTGGTGCTGAGTGAAAACTTCGTTAGCAGCAAGTGTAAGTTCCCCATTCACCACATGAAAGAGAAGGCAAAATACAGCGTTCTCCTTCAAGCTGCTTAACAGAATCTACTGAAGTTTTCAGTTTTGTTAG
Source organism: Dugong dugon (assembly GCA_030035585.1). Classification (NCBI taxonomy): domain Eukaryota; kingdom Metazoa; phylum Chordata; class Mammalia; order Sirenia; family Dugongidae; genus Dugong; species Dugong dugon. Next base: position 164,913,681 of record CM057462.1, read on the forward strand.
AAGAAACAGTCCACACAAAAGAAGCTGCTTAATCAAATGTTCTCTCTGTGGCAGAAGACCACAGAGTGAGGGCCTAGCAGGTATTTGAATCTCCTGGTTTTCATAGGAAACTTTGCATAACAGTGAATGAAGGTACTAATGGCTTTCAAAGGAAACCGGCAGATTGTTTGTCTTCAGCAAGAGAAGAGCAGAAGAGGTTCAGTTTTGCTGACTAAACCGTGTGTGCTTACCGCGAGCTTGTAGCTTCTTCCCTGGCTGAAAGAGAAAGCAAGAGCTTGTTGCTCTCAGTCTGGGGATGAAGGGAGAACGACTCACTTTCTGTGTTTGAAAATGCCTCTGTGTTCCATGCCTAAGAAAGTAGCCTGTGCATTCTATACCTGGATACAGCGTATGACGTTTCTCCCTTTCAAGGAGTTGAAGCCGTTCAGGGTTTCCAGCAATCAGGGCGACACTCTGTGCTGTGCGGCTGAGAATGGCGCTTTACAGACGGTATCGCTAAAGGAGAGGGAGAAACCGCGTTTCTCCCATTCTGGAAGGCGAAGGAGGCAAAACCATAGTTGTGCTGAGTTCAAACTTTGTTAGCAGTAAGTGTTAGTTCCCCCATTCACCACATGAAAGAGAAAGCAACATACAGCGTTCTCCTTCAAGCTGCTTAACAGAATTGACTGAAGTTTTCAGTTTTGTTAGAAGAAAGTGTCCGCCCAGCACCAGCTGCTTTCTGCAATGTTCTCTGTGTGGGTGAAGCCTGGAGAGTGAGGGCTTAGCAAGTATTTGAATCCCCTGGTCTTCAAAGGGAACTTTGCATACTAGGAAATGAAGGTACTACTGACTTTCAAAGCTACCCAGGTAGATTGTCTGCCTACAACTAGAGGATGGCAGAAGGGCTTCAGTTTTGCTGACTAAACCTTGTGTGCTTCACACGAGCTTGTAGCTTCTTCCCTGCCTGAAGGAGAAAGCAAGAGCTTGTTGCTCTCAGTCTGGGGATGAAGGGAGAACGATTCACTTTCTGTGTTTGAAAATGCCTCTGTGTTCCATGCCTAAGAAAGTAGCCTGTGCATTCTATACCTGGATACAGCGTATGACGTTTCTCCCTTTCAAGGAGTTGGAGCCCTTCAGGGTTTCCAGCAATCAGGGCGACAGTCTGTGCTGCGCGGCTGAGAATAGCGCTTTACAGACGGTATCGCTAAAGGAGAAGAGAAACCGCGTTTCTCCAATTCTGGAACGCGAAGGAGGGAAAGCCGTCGTTGTGCTGAGTGAAAACTTCGTGAGCAGCAAGTGTAAGTTCCCCATTCACCACATGAAAGAGAAGGCAAAATACAGCGTTCTCCTTCAAGCTGCTTAACAGAATCTACTGAAGTTTTCAGTTTTGTTAGAAGAAACAGTCCACACAAAAGAAGCTGCTTTCTCAAATGTTCTCTCTGTGGCAGAAGACCACAGAGTGAGGGCCTAGCAGGTATTTGAATCTCCTGGTTTTCATAGGAACTTTGCATAACAGTGAATGAAGGTACTAATGGCTTTCAAAGGAAACCGGCAGATTGTTTGTCTTCAGCAAGAGAAGAGCAGAAGAGGTTCAGTTTTGCTGACTAAACCGTGTGTGCTTACCGCGAGCTTGTAGCTTCTTCCCTGGCTGAAAGAGAAAGCAAGAGCTTGTTGCTCTCAGTCTGGGGATGAAGGGAGAACGACTCACTTTCTGTGTTTGAAAATGCCTCTGTGTTCCATGCCTAAGAAAGTAGCCTGTGCATTCTATACCTGGATACAGCGTATGACGTTTCTCCCTTTCAAGGAGTTGAAGCCGTTCAGGGTTTCCAGCAATCAGGGCGACACTCTGTGCTGTGCGGCTGAGAATGGCGCTTTACAGACGGTATCGCTAAAGGAGAGGGAGAAACCGCGTTTCTCCCATTCTGGAAGGCGAAGGAGGCAAAACCATAGTTGTGCTGAGTTCAAACTTTGTTAGCAGTAAGTGTTAGTTCCCCCATTCACCACATGAAAGAGAAAGCAACATACAGCGTTCTCCTTCAAGCTGCTTAACAGAATTGACTGATGTTTTCAGTTTTGTTAGAAGAAAGTGTCCGCCCAGCACCAGCTGCTTTCTGCAATGTTCTCTGTGTGGGTGAAGCCTGGAGAGTGAGGGCTTAGCAAGTATTTGAATCCCCTGGTCTTCAAAGGGAACTTTGCATACTAGGAAATGAAGGTACTACTGACTTTCAAAGCTACCCAGGTAGATTGTCTGCCTACAACTAGAGGATGGCAGAAGGGCTTCAGTTTTGCTGACTAAACCTTGTGTGCTTCACACGAGCTTGTAGCTTCTTCCCTGCCTGAAGGAGAAAGCAAGAGCTTGTTGCTCTCAGTCTGGGGATGAAGGGAGAACGATTCACTTTCTGTGTTTGAAAATGCCTCTGTGTTCCATGCCTAAGAAAGTAGCCTGTGCAATCTATACCTGGATACAGCGTATGACGTTTCTCCCTTTCAAGGAGTTGGAGCCCTTCAGGGTTTCCAGCAATCAGGGAGGCACTCTGTGCTGCGCGGCTGAGAATAGCGCTTTACAGACGGTATCGCTAAAGGAGAAGAGAAACCGCGTTTCTCCAATTCTGGAACGCGAAGGAGGGAAAGCCGTCGTTGTGCTGAGTGAAAACTTCGTGAGCAGCAAGTGTAAGTTCCCCATTCACCACATGAAAGAGAAGGCAAAATACAGCGTTCTCCTTCAAGCTGCTTAACAGAATCTACTGAAGTTTTCAGTTTTGTTAGAAGAAACAGTCCACACAAAAGAAGCTGCTTTCTCAAATGTTCTCTCTGTGGCAGAAGACCACAGAGTGAGGGCCTAGCAGGTATTTGAATCTCCTGGTTTTCATAGGAAACTTTGTATAACAGTGAATGAAGGTACTAGTGGCTTTCAAAGGAAACCGGCAGATTGTTTGTCTTCAGCAAGAGAAGAGCAGAAGAGGTTCAGTTTTGCTGACTAAACCGTGTGTGCTTACCGCGAGCTTGTAGCTTCTTCCCTGGCTGAAAGAGAAAGCAAGAGCTTGTTGCTCTCAGTCTGAGGATGAAGGGAGAACGATTCACTTACTGTGTTTGAAAATCCCTCTGTGTCACATGCCTAACAATGTTGCCTTTGCATTGACTACCGGGATAAAGCGTATGACTTTTCTCCCTTTCAAGTAGTTGAAGCCGTTCAGGGTTTCCAGCGATCAGGGAGGCACTCTGTGCTGCACGGCTGAGAATAGCGCTTTAGAGACGGTATCTCTAAAGGAGAAGAGAAAACTCTTTTCTCCTATTCTGGAACGTGAAGGAGGCAAAACCGTAGTTGTGCCGAATGAAAAACTTTGTTAGCAGCAAGTGCAACTTCCCCATTCACCACATGAAAGGGAAAGCAAAATACAGCGTTCTCCTTCATGCTGCTTAACTGAATCTAGTGAAGTTTTCCGTTTTGTTAGAAGGATGTCTCCGCCCAGCACGAGCTGCTTTCGGAAATGTTCTCTGAGTGGGAGAAGGCTGGAGAGTGTGGGCCTAGCAGTATTCGAATCCCCTGGTTTTCAAAGGGATCTTTGCATACCGGGGAATGAAGGTTCTACTGGCTTTCAAAGCCAAACAGGCAGATTGTTTGCCTTCAGCTAGAGGATGGCAGAAGTGCGTCAGTATTGCCGACGAAACCTTGTGTGCTTAACGCGAGCATGTAGCTACTTTCCTACCTGAAAGAGAAAGCAAGAGCTTGTTGCTCTCAGTCCGGATATATATGGAGAAACTTTGATTTTCTGGGGTTGAAGATCCCTGTGTGTTACGTGATTAAGAATGTTGCCTATGCATTGTCGACCTGGATAAAGATTTTTCTCCCTTTCGAGTAGTTGAAGCCTTTCAGCGTTTCCAGCATTGGGTAGGCATTGTTTGCTGCACGGCCAAGAATGGCGCTTTACAGATGGTATCGCTAAAGGAGAAGAGAAACCGCGTTTCTCCCGTTCTGGAGCACGAAGGAGGCACATCCGTAGTTGTGCTGAGTAAAAACTTTGTTAGCAGTAAGTGTAAGTTCCCAATTCACCACATGCAAGAGAAAGCCCAATACAGCGTTTCCCTTGAAGCTGCTTAACTGAATCGACTGAAGTTTTCAGTTAAGTTAGAAGAAAGTGTCCGCCCAGCACCAGCTGCTTTCTGCAATGTTCTCTCTGTGGGAGGAGCCTGGAGAGTGAGGGCCTAGAAAGTATTTGAATCCCTTGGTCTTCAAAGGGAACTTTGCATACTAGGAAATGAAGGTACTACTGGCTTTCAAAGCTACCCAGGCAGATTGTCTGCCTACAACTAGAGGATGGCAGAAGGGCTTCGGTTTTGCTGACTAAACCTTGTGTGCTTCACACGAGCTTGTAGCTTCTTCCCTGCCTGAAGGAGAAAGCAAGAGCTTGTTGCTCTCATTCTGGGGATGAAGGGAGAACGATTCACTTTCTGTGTTTGAAAATGCCTCTGTGTTCCATGCCTAAGAAAGTAGCCTGTGCATTCTATACCTGGATACAGCGTATGACGTTTCTCCCTTTCAAGTAGTTGGAGCCCTTCAGGGTTTCCAGCAATCAGGGAGGCACTCTGTGCTGCGCGACTGAGAATACCGCTTTACAGAAGGCATCGCTAAAGGAGAAGAGAAACCGCGTTTCTCCCATTCTGGAAGGCGAAGGAGGGAAAACCATAGTGGTGCTGAGTGAAAACTTCGTTAGCAGCAAGTGTAAGTTCCCCATTCACCACATGAAAGAGAAGGCAAAATACAGCGTTCTCCTTCAAGCTGCTTAACAGAATCTACTGAAGTTTTCAGTCTTGTTAGAAGAAACAGTCCACACAAAAGAAGCTGCTTAATCAAATGTTCTCTCTGTGGCAGAAGACCACAGAGTGAGGGCCTAGCAGGTATTTGAATCTCCTGGTTTTCATAGGAAACTTTGCATAACAGTGAATGAAGGTACTAATGGCTTTCAAAGGAAACCGGCAGATTGTTTGTCTTCAGCAAGAGAAGAGCAGAAGAGGTTAAGTTTTGCTGACTAAACCGTGTGTGCTTACCGCGAGCTTGTAGCTTCTTCCCTGGCTGAAAGAGAAAGCAAGAGCTTGTTGCTCTCAGTCTGGGGATGAAGGGAGAACGACTCACTTTCTGTGTTTGAAAATGCCTCTGTGTTCCATGCCTAAGAAAGTAGCCTGTGCATTCTATACCTGGATACAGCGTATGACGTTTCTCCCTTTCAAGGAGTTGAAGCCGTTCAGGGTTTCCAGCAATCAGGGAGGCACTCTGTGCTGCACGGCTGAGAATAGCGCTTTAGAGACGGTATCTCTAAAGGAGAAGAGAAAACTCTTTTCTCCTATTCTGGAACGTGAAGGAGGCAAAACCGTAGTTGTGCCGAATGAAAAACTTTGTTAGCAGCAAGTGCAACTTCCCCATTCACCACATGAAAGGGAAAGCAAAATACAGCGTTCTCCTTCATGCTGCTTAACTGAATCTAGTGAAGTTTTCCGTTTTGTTAGAAGGATGTGTCCGCCCAGCACGAGCTGCTTTCGGAAATGTTCTCTGAGTGGGAGAAGGCTGGAGAGTGTGGGCCTAGCAGTATTCGAATCCCCTGGTTTTCAAAGGGATCTTTGCATACCAGGGAATGAAGGTTCTACTGGCTTTCAAAGCCAAACAGGCAGATTGTTAGTCTTCAGCAAGAGAAGAGCAGAAGAGGTTCAGTTTTGCTGAATAAACCGTGTGTGCTTACCGCGAGCTTGTAGCTTCTTCCCTGGCTGAAAGAGAAAGCAAGAGCTTGTTGCTCTCAGTCTGGGGATGAAGGGAGAACGACTCACTTTCTGTGTTTGAAAATGCCTCTGTGTTCCATGCCTAAGAAAGTAGCCTGTGCATTCTATACCTGGATACAGCGTATGACGTTTCTCCCTTTCAAGGAGTTGAAGCCGTTCAGGGTTTCCAGCAATCAGGGCGACACTCTGTGCTGTGCGGCTGAGAATGGCGCTTTACAGACGGTATCGCTAAAGGAGAGGGAGAAACCGCGTTTCTCCCATTCTGGAAGGCGAAGGAGGCAAAACCATAGTTATGTTGAGTTAAAACCTTGTTAGCAGCAAGTGTTAGTTCCCCCATTCACCACATGAAAGAGAAAGCAACATACAGCGTTCTCCTTCAAGCTGCTTAACAGAATCGACTGAAGTTTTCAGTTTTGTTAGAAGAAAGTGTCCGCCCAGCACCAGCTGCTTTCTGCAATGTTCTCTGTGTGGGTGAAGCCTGGAGAGTGAGGGCCTAGCAAGTATTTGAATCCCCTGGTCTTCAAAGGGAACTTTGCATACTAGGTAATGAAGGTACTATTGGCTTTCAAAGCTACCCAGGCAGATTGTCTACCTGCAACTATAGGATGGCAGAAGGGCTTCAGTTTTACTGACTAAACCTTGTGTGCTTCACAGGAGCTTGCAGCTTCTTCCCTGCCTGAAGGAGAAAGCAAGAGCTTGTTGCTCTCAGACTGAGGATGAAGGGAGAACGATTCACTTTCTGTGTTTGAAAATGCCTCTGGGTTCTACGCCTAAGAAAGTAGCCTGTGCATTCTATACCTGGATACAGCGTATGACGTTTCTCCCTTTCAAGTACTTGAAGCCGTTCAGGGTTTCCAGCAATCAGGGAGGCACTCTGTGCTGCGCGGCTGAGAATAGCGCTTTACAGACGGTATCGCTAAAGGAGAAGAGAAACCGCGTTTCTCCAATTCTGGAACGCGAAGGAGGGAAAGCCGTCGTTGTGCTGAGTGAAAACTTCGTGAGCAGCAAGTGTAAGTTCCCCATTCACCACATGAAAGAGAAGGCAAAATACAGCGTTCTCCTTCAAGCTGCTTAACAGAATCTACTGAAGTTTTCAGTTTTGTTAGAAGAAACAGTCCACACAAAAGAAGCTGCTTTCTCAAATGTTCTCTCTGTGGCAGAAGACCACAGAGTGAGGGCCTAGCAGGTATTTGAATCTCCTGGTTTTCATAGGAAACTTTGCATAACAGTGAATGAAGGTACTAGTGGCTTTAAAAGGCATCCAGCAGATTGTCTGTCTTCAGCAAGAGAAGAGCAGAAGACGTTCACTTTTGCTGACTAAACTTTGTGTGCTTACCGCGAGCTTGTAGCTTCTTCCCTGGCTGAAAGAGAAAGCAAGAGCTTGTTGCTCTCAGTCTGAGGATGAAGGGAGAACGATTCACTTACTGTGTTTGAAAATCCCTGTGTGTCACATGCCTAACAATGTTGCCTTTGCATTGACTACCGGGATAAAGCGTATGACTTTTCTCCCTTTCAAGTAGTTGAAGCCGTTCAGGGTTTCCAGCGATCAGGGAGGCACTCTGTGCTGCACGGCTGAGAATAGCGCTTTAGAGACGGTATCTCTAAAGGAGAAGAGAAAACTCTTTTCTCCTATTCTGGAACGTGAAGGAGGCAAAACCGTAGTTGTGCCGAATGAAAAACTTTGTTAGCAGCAAGTGCAACTTCCCCATTCACCACATGAAAGGGAAAGCAAAATACAGCGTTCTCCTTCATGCTGCTTAACTGAATCTAGTGAAGTTTTCCGTTTTCTTAGAAGGATGTCTCCGTCCAGCACGAGCTGCTTTCGGAAATGTTCTCTGAGTGGGAGAAGGCTGGAGAGTGTGGGCCTAGCAGTATTCGAATCCCCTGGTTTTCAAAGGGATCTTTGCATACCGGGGAATGAAGGTTCTACTGGCTTTCAAAGCCAAACAGGCAGATTGTTTGCCTTCAGCTAGAGGATGGCAGAAGTGCGTCAGTATTGCTGACGAAACCTTGTGTGCTTAACGCGAGCATGTAGCTACTTTCCTACCTGAAAGAGAAAGCAAGAGCTTGTTGCTCTCAGTCCGGATATATATGGAGAAACTTTGATTTTCTGGGGTTGAAGATCCCTGTGTGTTACGTGATTAAGAATGTTGCCTATGCATTGTCGACCTGGATAAAGATTTTTCTCCCTTTCGAGTAGTTGAAGCCTTTCAGCGTTTCCAGCATTGGGTAGGCATTGTTTGCTGCACGGCCAAGAATGGCGCTTTACAGATGGTATCGCTAAAGGAGAAGAGAAACCGCGTTTCTCCCGTTCTGGAACACGAAGGAGGCACATCCGTAGTTGTGCTGAGTAAAAACTTTGTTAGCAGTAAGTGTAAGTTCCCAATTCACCACATGCAAGAGAAAGCCAAATACAGCGTTTCCCTTGAAGCTGCTTAACTAAATCGACTGAAGTTTTCAGTTAAGTTAGAAGAAAGTGTCCGCCCAGCACCAGCTGCTTTCTGCAATGTTCTCTCTGTGGGAGGAGCCTGGAGAGTGAGGGCCTAGAAAGTATTTGAATCCCTTGGTCTTCAAAGGGAACTTTGCATACTAGGAAATGAACGTACTACTGGCTTTCAAAGCTACCCAGGCAGATTGTCTGCCTACAACTAGAGGATGGCAGAAGGGCTTCGGTTTTGCTGACTAAACCTTGTGTGCTTCACACGAGCTTGTAGCTTCTTCCCTGCCTGAAGGAGAAAGCAAGAGCTTGTTGCTCTCATTCTGGGGATGAAGGGAGAACGATTCACTTTCTGTGTTTGAAAATGCCTCTGTGTTCCATGCCTAAGAAAGTAGCCTGTGCATTCTATACCTGGATACAGCGTATGACGTTTCTCCCTTTCAAGTAGTTGGAGCCCTTCAGGGTTTCCAGCAATCAGGGAGGCACTCTGTGCTGCGCGACTGAGAATACCGCTTTACAGAAGGCATCGCTAAAGGAGAAGAGAAACCGCGTTTCTCCCATTCTGGAAGGCGAAGGAGGGAAAACCATAGTGGTGCTGAGTGAAAACTTCGTTAGCAGCAAGTGTAAGTTCCCCATTCACCACATGAAAGAGAAGGCAAAATACAGCGTTCTCCTTCAAGCTGCTTAACAGAATCTACTGAAGTTTTCAGTCTTGTTAGAAGAAACAGTCCACACAAAAGAAGCTGCTTAATCAAATGTTCTCTCTGTGGCAGAAGACCACAGAGAGAGGGCCTAGCAGGTATTTGAATCTCCTGGTTTTCATAGGAAACTTTGCATAACAGTGAATGAAGGTACTAATGGCTTTCAAAGGAAACCGGCAGATTGTTTGTCTTCAGCAAGAGAAGAGCAGAAGAGGTTCAGTTTTGCTGACTAAACCGTGTGTGCTTACCGCGAGCTTGTAGCTTCTTCCCTGGCTGAAAGAGAAAGCAAGAGCTTGTTGCTCTCAGTCTGGGGATGAAGGGAGAACGACTCACTTTCTGTGTTTGAAAATGCCTCTGTGTTCCATGCCTAAGAAAGTAGCCTGTGCATTCTATACCTGGATACAGCGTATGACGTTTCTCCCTTTCAAGGAGTTGAAGCCGTTCAGGGTTTCCAGCAATCAGGGAGGCACTCTGTGCTGCGCGACTGAGAATACCGCTTTACAGAAGGCATCGCTAAAGGAGAAGAGAAACCGCGTTTCTCCAATTCTGGAAGGCGAAGGAGGGAAAACCATAGTGGTGCTGAGTGAAAACTTCGTGAGCAGCAAGTGTAAGTTCCCCATTCACCACATGAAAGAGAAGGCAAAATACAGCGTTCTCCTTCAAGCTGCTTAACAGAATCTACTGAAGTTTTCAGTCTTGTTAGAAGAAACAGTCCACACAAAAGAAGCTGCTTTCTCAAATGTTCTCTCTGTGGCAGAAGACCACAGAGTGAGGGCCTAGCAGGTATTTGAATCTCCTGGTTTTCATAGGAAACTTTGCATAACAGTGAATGAAGGTACTAGTGGCTTTAAAAGGCATCCAGCAGATTGTCTGTCTTCAGCAAGAGAAGAGCAGAAGACGTTCACTTTTGCTGACTAAACTTTGTGTGCTTACCGCGAGCTTGTAGCTTCTTCCCTGGCTGAAAGAGAAAGCAAGAGCTTGTTGCTCTCAGTCTGAGGATGAAGGGAGAACGATTCACTTACTGTGTTTGAAAATCCCTCTGTGTCACATGCCTAACAATGTTGCCTTTGCATTGACTACCGGGATAAAGCGTATGACTTTTCTCCCTTTCAAGTAGTTGAAGCCGTTCAGGGTTTCCAGCGATCAGGGAGGCACTCTGTGCTGCACGGCTGAGAATAGCGCTTTAGAGACGGTATCTCTAAAGGAGAAGAGAAAACTCTTTTCTCCTATTCTGGAACGTGAAGGAGGCAAAACCGTAGTTGTGCCGAATGAAAAACTTTGTTAGCAGCAAGTGCAACTTCCCCATTCACCACATGAAAGGGAAAGCAAAATACAGCGTTCTCCTTCATGCTGCTTAACTGAATCTAGTGAAGTTTTCCGTTTTGTTAGAAGGATGTCTCCGCCCAGCACGAGCTGCTTTCGGAAATGTTATCTGAGTGGGAGAAGGCTGGTGAGTGTGGGCCTAGCAGTATTCGAATCCCCTGGTTTTCAAAGGGATCTTTGCATACCGGGGAATGAAGGTTCTACTGGCTTTCAAAGCCAAACAGGAAGATTGTTTGCCTTCAGCTAGAGGATGGCAGAAGTGCCTCGGTATTGCCGACGAAACCTTGTGTGCTTAACGCGAGCATGTAGCTACTTTCCTACCTGAAAGAGAAAGCAAGAGCTTGTTGCTCTCAGTCCGGATATATATGGAGAAACTTTGATTTTCTAGGGTTGAAGATCCCTGTGTGTTACGTGATTAAGAATGTTGCCTATGCATTGTCGACCTGGATAAAGATTTTTCTCCCTTTCGAGTAGTTGAAGCCTTTCAGCGTTTCCAGCACTGGGTAGGCATTGTTTGCTGCACGGCCAAGAATGGCGCTTTACAGATGGTATCGCTAAAGGAGAAGAGAAACCGCGTTTCTCCCGTTCTGGAACACGAAGGAGGCACATCCGTAGTTGTGCTGAGTAAAAACTTTGTTAGCAGTAAGTGTAAGTTCCCAATTCACCACATGCAAGAGAAAGCCAAATACAGCGTTTCCCTTAAAGCTGCTTAACTGAATCGACTGAAGTTTTCAGTTAAGTTAGAAGAAAGTGTCCGCCCAGCACCAGCTGCTTTCTGCAATGTTCTCTCTGTGGGAGGAGCCTGGAGAGTGAGGGCCTAGAAAGTATTTGAATCCCTTGGTCTTCAAAGGGAACTTTGCATACTAGGAAATGAAGGTACTACTGGCTTTCAAAGCTACCCAGGCAGATTGTCTGCCTACAACTAGAGGATGGCAGAAGGGCTTCGGTTTTGCTGACTAAACCTTGTGTGCTTCACACGAGCTTGTAGCTTCTTCCCTGCCTGAAGGAGAAAGCAAGAGCTTGTTGCTCTCATTCTGGGGATGAAGGGAGAACGATTCACTTTCTGTGCTTGAAAATGCCTCTGTGTTCCATGCCTAAGAAAGTAGCCTGTGCATTCTATACCTGGATACAGCGTATGACGTTTCTCCCTTTCAAGTAGTTGGAGCCCTTCAGGGTTTCCAGCAATCAGGGAGGCACGCTGTGCTGCGCGACTGAGAATACCGCTTTACAGAAGGCATCGGTAAAGGAGAAGAGAAACCGCGTTTCTCCCATTCTGGAAGGCGAAGGAGGGAAAACCATAGTGGTGCTGAGTGAAAACTTCGTTAGCAGCAAGTGTAAGTTCCCCATTCACCACATGAAAGAGAAGGCAAAATACAGCGTTCTCCTTCAAGCTGCTTAACAGAATCTACTGAAGTTTTCAGTCTTGTTAGAAGAAACAGTCCACACAAAAGAAGCTGCTTTCTCAAATGTTCTCTCTGTGGCAGAAGACCACAGAGTGAGGGCCTAGCAGGTATTTGAATCTCCTGGTTTTCATAGGAAACTTTGCATAACAGTGAATGAAGGTACTAGTGGCTTTAAAAGGCATCCAGCAGATTGTCTGTCTTCAGCAAGAGAAGAGCAGAAGACGTTCACTTTTGCTGACTAAACTTTGTGTGCTTACCGCGAGCTTGTAGCTTCTTCCCTGGCTGAAAGAGAAAGCAAGAGCTTGTTGCTCTCATTCTGGGGATGAAGGGAGAACGATTCACTTTCTGTGTTTGAAAATGCCTCTGTGTTCCATGCCTAAGAAAGTAGCCTGTGCATTCTATACCTGGATACAGCGTATGACGTTTCTCCCTTTCAAGGAGTTGAAGCCGTTCAGGGTTTCCAGCAATCAGGGCGACACTCTGTGCTGTGCGGCTGAGAATGGCGCTTTACAGACGGTATCGCTAAAGGAGAGGGAGAAACCGCGTTTCTCCCATTCTGGAAGGCGAAGGAGGCAAAACCATAGTTGTGCTGAGTGAAAACTTTGTTAGCAGTAAGTGTTAGTTCCCCCATTCACCACATGAAAGAGAAAGCAACATACAGCGTTCTCCTTCAAGCTGCTTAACAGAATTGACTGAAGTTTTCAGTTTTGTTAGAAGAAAGTGTCCGCCCAGCACCAGCTGCTTTCTGCAATGTTCTCTGTGTGGGTGAAGCCTGGAGAGTGAGGGCTTAGCAAGTATTGGAATCCCCTGCTCTTCAAAGGGAACTTTGCATACTAGGAAATGAAGGTACTACTGACTTTCAAAGCTACCCAGGTAGATTGTCTGCCTACAACTAGAGGATGGCAGAAGGGCTTCAGTTTTGCTGACTAAACCTTGTGTGCTTCACACGAGCTTGTAGCTTCTTCCCTGCCTGAAGGAGAAACAAAGAGCTTGTTGCTCTCAGTCTGGGGATGAAGGGAGAACGATTCACTTTCTGTGTTTGAAAATGCCTCTGTGTTCCATGCCTAAGAAAGTAGCCTGTGCATTCTATACCTGGATACAGCGTATGACGTTTCTCCCTTTCAAGGAGTTGGAGCCCTTCAGGGTTTCCAGCAATCAGGGCGACAGTCTGTGCTGCGCGGCTGAGAATAGCGCTTTACAGACGGTATCGCTAAAGGAGAAGAGAAACCGCGTTTCTCCAATTCTGGAACGCGAAGGAGGGAAAGCCGTCGTTGTGCTGAGTGAAAACTTCGTGAGCAGCAAGTGTAAGTTCCCCATTCACCACATGAAAGAGAAGGCAAAATACAGCGTTCTCCTTCAAGTTGCTTAACAGAATCTACTGAAGTTTTCAGTCTTGTTAGAAGAAACAGTCCACACAAAAGAAGTTGCTTAATCAAATGTTCTCTCTGTGGCAGAAGACCACAGAGAGAGGGCCTAGCAGGTATTTGAATCTCCTGGTTTTCATAGGAAACTTTGCATAACAGTGAATGAAGGTACTAATGGCTTTCAAAGGAAACCGGCAGATTGTTTGTCTTCAGCAAGAGAAGAGCAGAAGAGGTTCAGTTTTGCTGACTAAACCGTGTGTGCTTACCGCGAGCTTGTAGCTTCTTCCCTGGCTGAAAGAGAAAGCAAGAGCTTGTTGCTCTCAGTCTGGGGATGAAGGGAGAACGACTCACTTTCTGTGTTTGAAAATGCCTCTGTGTTCCATGCCTAAGAAAGTAGCCTGTGCATTCTATACCTGGATACAGCGTATGACGTTTCTCCCTTTCAAGGAGTTGAAGCCGTTCAGGGTTTCCAGCAATCAGGGAGGCACTCTGTGCTGCGCGACTGAGAATACCGCTTTACAGAAGGCATCGCTAAAGGAGAAGAGAAACCGCGTTTCTCCAATTCTGGAAGGCGAAGGAGGGAAAACCATAGTGGTGCTGAGTGAAAACTTCGTGAGCAGCAAGTGTAAGTTCCCCATTCACCACATGAAAGAGAAGGCAAAATACAGCGTTCTCCTTCAAGCTGCTTAACAGAATCTACTGAAGTTTTCAGTCTTGTTAAAAGAAACAGTCCACACAAAAGAAGCTGCTTTCTCAAATGTTCTCTCTGTGGCAGAAGACCACAGAGTGAGGGCCTAGCAGGTATTTGCATCTCCTGGTTTTCATAGGAAACTTTGCATAACAGTGAATGAAGGTACTAGTGGCTTTAAAAGGCATCCAGCAGATTGTCTGTCTTCAGCAAGAGAAGAGCAGAAGAGGTTCACTTTTGCTGACTAAACTTTGTGTGCTTACCGCGAGCTTGTAGCTTCTTCCCTGGCTGAAAGAGAAAGCAAGAGCTTGTTGCTCTCAGTCTGAGGATGAAGGGAGAACGATTCACTTACTGTGTTTGAAAATCCCTCTGTGTCACATGCCTAACAATGTTGCCTTTGCATTGACTACCGGGATAAAGCGTATGACTTTTCTCCCTTTCAAGTAGTTGAAGCCGTTCAGGGTTTCCAGCGATCAGGGAGGCACTCTGTGCTGCACGGCTGAGAATAGCGCTTTAGAGACGGTATCTCTAAAGGAGAAGAGAAAACTCTTTTCTCCTATTCTGGAACGTGAAGGAGGCAAAACCGTAGTTGTGCCGAATGAAAAACTTTGTTAGCAGCAAGTGCAACTTCCCCATTCACCACATGAAAGGGAAAGCAAAATACAGCGTTCTCCTTCATGCTGCTTAACTGAATCTAGTGAAGTTTTCCGTTTTCTTAGAAGGATGTCTCCGCCCAGCACGAGCTGCTTTCGGAAATGTTCTCTGAGTGGGAGAAGGCTGGAGAGTGTGGGCCTAGCAGTATTCGAATCCCCTGGTTTTCAAAGGGATCTTTGCATACCGGGGAATGAAGGTTCTACTGGCTTTCAAAGCCAAACAGGCAGATTGTTTGCCTTCAGCTAGAGGATGGCAGAAGTGCCTCGGTATTGCCGACGAAACCTTGTGTGCTTAACGCGAGCATGTAGCTACTTTCCTACCTGAAAGAGAAAGCAAGAGCTTGTTGCTCTCAGTCCGGATATATATGGAGAAACTTTGATTTTCTAGGGTTGAAGATCCCTGTGTGTTACGTGATTAAGAATGTTGCCTATGCATTGTCGACCTGGATAAAGATTTTTCTCCCTTTCGAGTAGTTGAAGCCTTTCAGCGTTTCCAGCACTGGGTAGGCATTGTTTGCTGCACGGCCAAGAATGGCGCTTTACAGATGGTATCGCTAAAGGAGAAGAGAAACCGCGTTTCTCCCGTTCTGGAACACGAAGGAGGCACATCCGTAGTTGTGCTGAGTAAAAACTTTGTTAGCAGTAAGTGTAAGTTCCCAATTCACCACATGCAAGAGAAAGCCAAATACAGCGTTTCCCTTGAAGCTGCTTAACTGAATCGACTGAAGTTTTCAGTTAAGTTAGAAGAAAGTGTCCGCCCAGCACCAGCTGCTTTCTGCAATGTTCTCTCTGTGGGAGGAGCCTGGAGAGTGAGGGCCTAGAAAGTATTTGAATCCCTTGGTCTTCAAAGGGAACTTTGCATACTAGGAAATGAAGGTACTACTGGCTTTCAAAGCTACCCAGGCAGATTGTCTGCCTACAACTAGAGGATGGCAGAAGGGCTTCGGTTTTGCTGACTAAACCTTGTGTGCTTCACACGAGCTTGTAGCTTCTTCCCTGCCTGAAGGAGAAAGCAAGAGCTTGTTGCTCTCATTCTGGGGATGAAGGGAGAACGATTCACTTTCTGTGTTTGAAAATGCCTCTGTGTTCCATGCCTAAGAAAGTAGCCTGTGCATTCTATACCTGGATACAGCGTATGACGTTTCTCCCTTTCAAGGAGTTGAAGCCGTTCAGGGTTTCCAGCAATCAGGGCGACACTCTGTGCTGTGCGGCTGAGAATGGCGCTTTACAG
The DNA here is from genome assembly GCA_030035585.1 of Dugong dugon. NCBI lineage: Eukaryota > Metazoa > Chordata > Mammalia > Sirenia > Dugongidae > Dugong > Dugong dugon. The sequence continues at coordinate 164,929,229 of CM057462.1, forward strand.
ACGGTATCGCTAAAGGAGAGGGAGAAACCGCGTTTCTCCCATTCTGGAAGGCGAAGGAGGCCAAACCATAGTTGTGCTGAGTTCAAACTTTGTTAGCAGTAAGTGTTAGTTCCCCCATTCACCACATGAAAGAGAAAGCAACATACAGCGTTCTCCTTCAAGCTGCTTAACAGAATTGACTGAAGTTTTCAGTTTTGTTAGAAGAAAGTGTCCGCCCAGCACCAGCTGCTTTCTGCAATGTTCTCTGTGTGGGTGAAGCCTGGAGAGTGAGGGCTTAGCAAGTATTTGAATCCCCTGGTCTTCAAAGGGAACTTTGCATACTAGGAAATGAAGGTACTACCGACTTTCAAAGCTACCCAGGTAGATTGTCTGCCTACAACTAGAGGATAGAAGAAGGACTTCAGTTTTGCTGACTAAACCTTGTGTGCTTCACACGAGCTTGTAGCTTCTTCCCTGCCTGAAGGAGAAAGCAAGAGCTTGTTGCTCTCAGTCTGGGGATGAAGGGAGAACGATTCACTTTCTGTGTTTGAAAATGCCTCTGTGTTCCATGCCTAAGAAAGTAGCCTGTGCATTCTATACCTGGATACAGCGTATGACGTTTCTCCCTTTCAAGGAGTTGGAGCCCTTCAGGGTTTCCAGCAATCAGGGCGACACTGTGTGCTGCGCGGCTGAGAATAGCGCTTTACAGACGGTATCGCTAAAGGAGAAGAGAAACCGCGTTTCTCCAATTCTGGAACGCGAAGGAGGGAAAGCCGTCGTTGTGCTGAGTGAAAACTTCGTGAGCAGCAAGTGTAAGTTCCCCATTCACCACATGAAAGAGAAGGCAAAATACAGCGTTCTCCTTCAAGCTGCTTAACAGAATCTACTGAAGTTTTCAGTCTTGTTAGAAGAAACAGTCCACACAAACGAAGTTGCTTAATCAAATGTTCTCTCTGTGGCAGAAGACCACAGAGAGAGGGCCTAGCAGGTATTTGAATCTCCTGGTTTTCATAGGAAACTTTGCATAACAGTGAATGAAGGTACTAATGGCTTTCAAAGGAAACCGGTAGATTGTTTGTCTTCAGCAAGAGAAGAGCAGAAGAGGTTCAGTTTTGCTGACTAAACCGTGTGTGCTTACCGCGAGCTTGTAGCTTCTTCCCTGGCTGAAAGAGAAAGCAAGAGCTTGTTGCTCTCAGTCTGGGGATGAAGGGAGAACGACTCACTTTCTGTGTTTGAAAATGCCTCTGTGTTCCATGCCTAAGAAAGTAGCCTGTGCATTCTATACCTGGATACAGCGTATGACGTTTCTCCCTTTCAAGGAGTTGAAGCCGTTCAGGGTTTCCAGCAATCAGGGAGGCACTCTGTGCTGCGCGACTGAGAATACCGCTTTACAGAAGGCATCGCTAAAGGAGAAGAGAAACCGCGTTTCTCCAATTCTGGAAGGCGAAGGAGGGAAAACCATAGTGGTGCTGAGTGAAAACTTCGTGAGCAGCAAGTGTAAGTTCCCCATTCACCACATGAAAGAGAAGGCAAAATACAGCGTTCTCCTTCAAGCTGCTTAACAGAATCTACTGAAGTTTTCAGTCTTGTTAGAAGAAACAGTCCACACAAAAGAAGCTGCTTTCTCAAATGTTCTCTCTGTGGCAGAAGACCACAGAGGGAGGGCCTAGCAGGTATTTGAATCTCCTGGTTTTCATAGGAAACTTTGCATAACAGTGAATGAAGGTACTAGTGGCTTTAAAAGGCATCCAGCAGATTGTCTGTCTTCAGCAAGAGAAGAGCAGAAGACGTTCACTTTTGCTGACTAAACTTTGTGTGCTTACCGCGAGCTTGTAGCTTCTTCCCTGGCTGAAAGAGAAAGCAAGAGCTTGTTGCTCTCAGTCTGAGGATGAAGGGAGAACGATTCACTTACTGTGTTTGAAAATCCCTCTGTGTCACATGCCTAACAATGTTGCCTTTGCATTGACTACCGGGATAAAGCGTATGACTTTTCTCCCTTTCAAGTAGTTGAAGCCGTTCAGGGTTTCCAGCGATCAGGGAGGCACTCTGTGCTGCACGGCTGAGAATAGCGCTTTAGAGACGGTATCTCTAAAGGAGAAGAGAAAACTCTTTTCTCCTATTCTGGAACGTGAAGGAGGCAAAACCGTAGTTGTGCCGAATGAAAAACTTTGTTAGCAGCAAGTGCAACTTCCCCATTCACCACATGAAAGGGAAAGCAAAATACAGCGTTCTCCTTCATGCTGCTTAACTGAATCTAGTGAAGTTTTCCGTTTTCTTAGAAGGATGTCTCCGCCCAAGCACGAGCTGCTTTCGGAAATGTTCTCTGAGTGGGAGAAGGCTGGAGAGTGTGGGCCTAGCAGTATTCGAATCCCCTGGTTTTCAAAGGGATCTTTGCATACCGGGGAATGAAGGTTCTACTGGCTTTCAAAGCCAAACAGGCAGATTGTTTGCCTTCAGCTAGAGGATGGCAGAAGTGCCTCGGTATTGCCGACGAAACCTTGTGTGCTTAACGCGAGCATGTAGCTACTTTCCTACCTGAAAGAGAAAGCAAGAGCTTGTTGCTCTCAGTCCGGATATATATGAAGAAACTTTGATTTTCTGGGGTTGAAGATCCCTGTGTGTTACGTGATTAAGAAAGTTGCCTATGCATTGTCGACCTGGATAAAGATTTTTCTCCCTTTCGAGTAGTTGAAGGCTTTCAGCGTTTCCAGCATTGGGTAGGCATTGTTTGCTGCACGGCAGCATTTCCAGCATTGGGTAGGCATTGTTTGCTGCACGGCCAAGAATGGCGCCAGATGGTATCGCTAAAGGAGAAGAGAAACCGCGTTTCTCCCGTTCTGGAACACGAAGGAGGCACATCCGTAGTTGTGCTGAGTAAAAACTTTGTTAGCAGTAAGTGTAAGTTCCCAATTCACCACATGCAAGAGAAAGCCCAATACAGCGTTTCCCTTGAAGCTGCTTAACTGAATCGACTGAAGTTTTCAGTTAAGTTAGAAGAAAGTGTCCGCCCAGCACCAGCTGCTTTCTGCAATGTTCTCTCTGTGGGAGGAGCCTGGAGAGTGAGGGCCTAGAAAGTATTTGAATCCCTTGGTCTTCAAAGGGAACTTTGCATACTAGGAAATGAAGGTACTACTGGCTTTCAAAGCTACCCAGGCAGATTGTCTGCCTACAACTAGAGGATGGCAGAAGGGCTTCGGTTTTGCTGACTAAACCTTGTGTGCTTCACACGAGCTTGTAGCTTCTTCCCTGCCTGAAGGAGAAAGCAAGAGCTTGTTGCTCTCATTCTGGGGATGAAGGGAGAACGATTCACTTTCTGTGTTTGAAAATGCCTCTGTGTTCCATGCCTAAGAAAGTAGCCTGTGCATTCTATACCTGGATACAGCGTATGACGTTTCTCCCTTTCAAGGAGTTGAAGCCGTTCAGGGTTTCCAGCAATCAGGGCGACACTCTGTGCTGTGCGGCTGAGAATGGCGCTTTACAGACGGTATCGCTAAAGGAGAGGGAGAAACCGCGTTTCTCCCATTCTGGAAGGCGAAGGAGGCCAAACCATAGTTGTGCTGAGTTCAAACTTTGTTAGCAGTAAGTGTTAGTTCCCCCATTCACCACATGAAAGAGAAAGCAACATACAGCGTTCTCCTTCAAGCTGCTTAACAGAATTGACTGAAGTTTTCAGTTTTGTTAGAAGAAAGTGTCCGCCCAGCACCAGCTGCTTTCTGCAATGTTCTCTGTGTGGGTGAAGCCTGGAGAGTGAGGGCTTAGCAAGTATTTGAATCCCCTGGTCTTCAAAGGGAACTTTGCATACTAGGAAATGAAGGTACTACCGACTTTCAAAGCTACCCAGGTAGATTGTCTGCCTACAACTAGAGGATAGAAGAAGGACTTCAGTTTTGCTGACTAAACATTGTGTGCTTCACACGAGCTTGTAGCTTCTTCCCTGCCTGAAGGAGAAAGCAAGAGCTTGTTGCTCTCAGTCTGGGGATGAAGGGAGAACGATTCACTTTCTGTGTTTGAAAATGCCTCTGTGTTCCATGCCTAAGAAAGTAGCCTGTGCATTCTATACCTGGATACAGCGTATGACGTTTCTCCCTTTCAAGGAGTTGGAGCCCTTCAGGGTTTCCAGCAATCAGGGCGACACTCTGTGCTGCGCGGCTGAGAATAGCGCTTTACAGACGGTATCGCTAAAGGAGAAGAGAAACCGCGTTTCTCCAATTCTGGAACGCGAAGGAGGGAAAGCCGTCGTTGTGCTGAGTGAAAACTTCGTGAGCAGCAAGTGTAAGTTCCCCATTCACCACATGAAAGAGAAGGCAAAATACAGCGTTCTCCTTCAAGCTGCTTAACAGAATCTACTGAAGTTTTCAGTCTTGTTAGAAGAAACAGTCCACACAAAAGAAGTTGCTTAATCAAATGTTCTCTCTGTGGCAGAAGACCACAGAGAGAGGGCCTAGCAGGTATTTGAATCTCCTGGTTTTCATAGGAAACTTTGCATAACAGTGAATGAAGGTACTAATGGCTTTCAAAGGAAACCGGTAGATTGTTTGTCTTCAGCAAGAGAAGAGCAGAAGAGGTTCAGTTTTGCTGACTAAACCGTGTGTGCTTACCGCGAGCTTGTAGCTTCTTCCCTGGCTGAAAGAGAAAGCAAGAGCTTGTTGCTCTCAGTCTGGGGATGAAGGGAGAACGACTCACTTTCTGTGTTTGAAAATGCCTCTGTGTTCCATGCCTAAGAAAGTAGCCTGTGCATTCTATACCTGGATACAGCGTATGACGTTTCTCCCTTTCAAGGAGTTGAAGCCGTTCAGGGTTTCCAGCAATCAGGGAGGCACTCTGTGCTGCGCGACTGAGAATACCGCTTTACAGAAGGCATCGCTAAAGGAGAAGAGAAACCGCGTTTCTCCAATTCTGGAAGGCGAAGGAGGGAAAACCATAGTGGTGCTGAGTGAAAACTTCGTGAGCAGCAAGTGTAAGTTCCCCATTCACCACATGAAAGAGAAGGCAAAATACAGCGTTCTCCTTCAAGCTGCTTAACAGAATCTACTGAAGTTTTCAGTCTTGTTAGAAGAAACAGTCCACACAAAAGAAGCTGCTTTCTCAAATGTTCTCTCTGTGGCAGAAGACCACAGAGGGAGGGCCTAGCAGGTATTTGAATCTCCTGGTTTTCATAGGAAACTTTGCATAACAGTGAATGAAGGTACTAGTGGCTTTAAAAGGCATCCAGCAGATTGTCTGTCTTCAGCAAGAGAAGAGCAGAAGACGTTCACTTTTGCTGACTAAACTTTGTGTGCTTACCGCGAGCTTGTAGCTTCTTCCCTGGCTGAAAGAGAAAGCAAGAGCTTGTTGCTCTCAGTCTGAGGATGAAGGGAGAACGATTCACTTACTGTGTTTGAAAATCCCTCTGTGTCACATGCCTAACAATGTTGCCTTTGCATTGACTACCGGGATAAAGCGTATGACTTTTCTCCCTTTCAAGTAGTTGAAGCCGTTCAGGGTTTCCAGCGATCAGGGAGGCACTCTGTGCTGCACGGCTGAGAATAGCGCTTTAGAGACGGTATCTCTAAAGGAGAAGAGAAAACTCTTTTCTCCTATTCTGGAACGTGAAGGAGGCAAAACCGTAGTTGTGCCGAATGAAAAACTTTGTTAGCAGCAAGTGCAACTTCCCCATTCACCACATGAAAGGGAAAGCAAAATACAGCGTTCTCCTTCATGCTGCTTAACTGAATCTAGTGAAGTTTTCCGTTTTCTTAGAAGGATGTCTCCGCCCAAGCACGAGCTGCTTTCGGAAATGTTCTCTGAGTGGGAGAAGGCTGGAGAGTGTGGGCCTAGCAGTATTCGAATCCCCTGGTTTTCAAAGGGATCTTTGCATACCGGGGAATGAAGGTTCTACTGGCTTTCAAAGCCAAACAGGCAGATTGTTTGCCTTCAGCTAGAGGATGGCAGAAGTGCCTCGGTATTGCCGACGAAACCTTGTGTGCTTAACGCGAGCATGTAGCTACTTTCCTACCTGAAAGAGAAAGCAAGAGCTTGTTGCTCTCAGTCCGGATATATATGAAGAAACTTTGATTTTCTGGGGTTGAAGATCCCTGTGTGTTACGTGATTAAGAATGTTGCCTATGCATTGTCGACCTGGATAAAGATTTTTCTCCCTTTCGAGTAGTTGAAGGCTTTCAGCGTTTCCAGCATTGGGTAGGCATTGTTTGCTGCACGGCAGCATTTCCAGCATTGGGTAGGCATTGTTTGCTGCACGGCCAAGAATGGCGCCAGATGGTATCGCTAAAGGAGAAGAGAAACCGCGTTTCTCCCGTTCTGGAACACGAAGGAGGCACATCCGTAGTTGTGCTGAGTAAAAACTTTGTTAGCAGTAAGTGTAAGTTCCCAATTCACCACATGCAAGAGAAAGCCCAATACAGCGTTTCCCTTGAAGCTGCTTAACTGAATCGACTGAAGTTTTCAGTTAAGTTAGAAGAAAGTGTCCGCCCAGCACCAGCTGCTTTCTGCAATGTTCTCTCTGTGGGAGGAGCCTGGAGAGTGAGGGCCTAGAAAGTATTTGAATCCCTTGGTCTTCAAAGGGAACTTTGCATACTAGGAAATGAAGGTACTACTGGCTTTCAAAGCTACCCAGGCAGATTGTCTGCCTACAACTAGAGGATGGCAGAAGGGCTTCGGTTTTGCTGACTAAACCTTGTGTGCTTCACACGAGCTTGTAGCTTCTTCCCTGCCTGAAGGAGAAAGCAAGAGCTTGTTGCTCTCAGTCTGGGGATGAAGGGAGAACGATTCACTTTCTGTGTTTGAAAATGCCTCTGTGTTCCATGCCTAAGAAAGTAGCCTGTGCATTCTATACCTGGATACAGCGTATGACGTTTCTCCCTTTCAAGGAGTTGGAGCCCTTCAGGGTTTCCAGCAATCAGGGCGACCCTCTGTGCTGCGCGGCTGAGAATAGCGCTTTACAGACGGTATCGCTAAAGGAGAAGAGAAACCGCGTTTCTCCAATTCTGGAAGGCGAAGGAGGGAAAGCCGTCGTTGTGCTGAGTGAAAACTTCGTGAGCAGCAAGTGTAAGTTCCCCATTCACCACATGAAAGAGAAGGCAAAATACAGCGTTCTCCTTCAAGCTGCTTAACAGAATCTACTGAAGTTTTCAGTCTTGTCAGAAGAAACAGTCCACACAAAAGAAGTTGCTTAATCAAATGTTCTCTCTGTGGCAGAAGACCACAGAGAGAGGGCCTAGCAGGTATTTGAATCTCCTGGTTTTCATAGGAAACTTTGCATAACAGTGAATGAAGGTACTAGTGGCTTTAAAAGGCATCCAGCAGATTGTCTGTCTTCAGCAAGAGAAGAGCAGAAGACGTTCACTTTTGCTGACTAAACTTTGTGTGCTTACCGCGAGCTTGTAGCTTCTTCCCTGGCTGAAAGAGAAAGCAAGAGCTTGTTGCTCTCAGTCTGAGGATGAAGGGAGAACGATTCACTTACTGTGTTTGAAAATCCCTCTGTGTCACATGCCTAACAATGTTGCCTTTGCATTGACTACCGGGATAAAGCGTATGACTTTTCTCCCTTTCAAGTAGTTGAAGCCGTTCAGGGTTTCCAGCGATCAGGGAGGCACTCTGTGCTGCACGGCTGAGAATAGCGCTTTAGAGACGGTATCTCTAAAGGAGAAGAGAAAACTCTTTTCTCCTATTCTGGAACGTGAAGGAGGCAAAACCGTAGTTGTGCCGAATGAAAAACTTTGTTAGCAGCAAGTGCAACTTCCCCATTCACCACATGAAAGGGAAAGCAAAATACAGCGTTCTCCTTCATGCTGCTTAACTGAATCTAGTGAAGTTTTCCGTTTTCTTAGAAGGATGTCTCCGCCCAAGCACGAGCTGCTTTCGGAAATGTTCTCTGAGTGGGAGAAGGCTGGAGAGTGTGGGCCTAGCAGTATTCGAATCCCCTGGTTTTCAAAGGGATCTTTGCATACCGGGGAATGAAGGTTCTACCGGCTTTCAAAGCCAAACAGGCAGATTGTTTGCCTTCAGCTAGAGGATGGCAGAAGTGCCTCGGTATTGCCGACGAAACCTTGTGTGCTTAACGCGAGCATGTAGCTACTTTCCTACCTGAAAGAGAAAGCAAGAGCTTGTTGCTCTCAGTCCGGATATATATGAAGAAACTTTGATTTTCTGGGGTTGAAGATCCCTGTGTGTTACGTGATTAAGAATGTTGCCTATGCATTGTCGACCTGGATAAAGATTTTTCTCCCTTTCGAGTAGTTGAAGGCTTTCAGCGTTTCCAGCATTGGGTAGGCATTGTTTGCTGCACGGCAGCATTTCCAGCTTTGGGTAGGCATTGTTTGCTGCACGGCCAAGAATGGCGCCAGATGGTATCGCTAAAGGAGAAGAGAAACCGCGTTTCTCCCGTTCTGGAACACGAAGGAGGCACATCCGTAGTTGTGCTGAGTAAAAACTTTGTTAGCAGTAAGTGTAAGTTCCCAATTCACCACATGCAAGAGAAAGCCCAATACAGCGTTTCCCTTGAAGTTGCTTAACTGAATCGACTGAAGTTTTCAGTTAAGTTAGAAGAAAGTGTCCGCCCAGCACCAGCTGCTTTCTGCAATGTTCTCTCTGTGGGAGGAGCCTGGAGAGTGAGGGCCTAGAAAGTATTTGAATCCCTTGGTCTTCAAAGGGAACTTTGCATACTAGGAAATGAAGGTACTACTGGCTTTCAAAGCTACCCAGGCAGATTGTCTGCCTACAACTAGAGGATGGCAGAAGGGCTTCGGTTTTGCTGACTAAACCTTGTGTGCTTCACACGAGCTTGTAGCTTCTTCCCTGCCTGAAGGAGAAAGCAAGAGCTTGTTGCTCTCATTCTGGGGATGAAGGGAGAACGATTCACTTTCTGTGTTTGAAAATGCCTCTGTGTTCCATGCCTAAGAAAGTAGCCTGTGCATTCTATACCTGGATACAGCGTATGACGTTTCTCCGTTTCAAGGAGTTGAAGCCGTTCAGGGTTTCCAGCAATCAGGGCGACAGTCTGTGCTGCGCGGCTGAGAATAGCGCTTTACAGACGGTATCGCTAAAGGAGAAGAGAAACCGCGTTTCTCCAATTCTGGAACGCGAAGGAGGGAAAGCCGTCGTTGTGCTGAGTGAAAACTTCGTGAGCAGCAAGTGTAAGTTCCCCATTCACCACATGAAAGAGAAGGCAAAATACAGCGTTCTCCTTCAAGCTGCTTAACAGAATCTACTGAAGTTTTCAGTCTTGTTAGAAGAAACAGTCCACACAAAAGAAGTTGCTTAATCAAATGTTCTCTCTGTGGCAGAAGACCACAGAGAGAGGGCCTAGCAGGTATTTGAATCTCCTGGTTTTCATAGGAAACTTTGCATAACAGTGAATGAAGGTACTAATGGCTTTCAAAGGAAACCGGTAGATTGTTTGTCTTCAGCAAGAGAAGAGCAGAAGAGGTTCAGTTTTGCTGACTAAACCGTGTGTGCTTACCGCGAGCTTGTAGCTTCTTCCCTGGCTGAAAGAGAAAGCAAGAGCTTGTTGCTCTCAGTCTGGGGATGAAGGGAGAACGACTCACTTTCTGTGTTTGAAAATGCCTCTGTGTTCCATGCCTAAGAAAGTAGCCTGTGCATTCTATACCTGGATACAGCGTATGACGTTTCTCCCTTTCAAGGAGTTGAAGCCGTTCAGGGTTTCCAGCAATCAGGGAGGCACTCTGTGCTGCGCGACTGAGAATACCGCTTTACAGAAGGCATCGCTAAAGGAGAAGAGAAACCGCGTTTCTCCAATTCTGGAAGGCGAAGGAGGGAAAACCATAGTGGTGCTGAGTGAAAACTTCGTGAGCAGCAAGTGTAAGTTCCCCATTCACCACATGAAAGAGAAGGCAAAATACAGCGTTCTCCTTCAAGCTGCTTAACAGAATCTACTGAAGTTTTCAGTCTTGTTAGAAGAAACAGTCCACACAAAAGAAGCTGCTTTCTCAAATGTTCTCTCTGTGGCAGAAGACCACAGAGTGAGGGCCTAGCAGGTATTTGAATCTCCTGGTTTTCATAGGAAACTTTGCATAACAGTGAATGAAGGTACTAGTGGCTTTAAAAGGCATCCAGCAGATTGTCTGTCTTCAGCAAGAGAAGAGCAGAAGACGTTCACTTTTGCTGACTAAACTTTGTGTGCTTACCGCGAGCTTGTAGCTTCTTCCCTGGCTGAAAGAGAAAGCAAGAGCTTGTTGCTCTCAGTCTGAGGATGAAGGGAGAACGATTCACTTACTGTGTTTGAAAATCCCTCTGTGTCACATGCCTAACAATGTTGCCTTTGCATTGACTACCGGGATAAAGCGTATGACTTTTCTCCCTTTCAAGTAGTTGAAGCCGTTCAGGGTTTCCAGCGATCAGGGAGGCACTCTGTGCTGCACGGCTGAGAATAGCGCTTTAGAGACGGTATCTCTAAAGGAGAAGAGAAAACTCTTTTCTCCTATTCTGGAACGTGAAGGAGGCAAAACCGTAGTTGTGCCGAATGAAAAACTTTGTTAGCAGCAAGTGCAACTTCCCCATTCACCACATGAAAGGGAAAGCAAAATACAGCGTTCTCCTTCATGCTGCTTAACTGAATCTAGTGAAGTTTTCCGTTTTCTTAGAAGGATGTCTCCGCCCAAGCACGAGCTGCTTTCGGAAATGTTCTCTGAGTGGGAGAAGGCTGGAGAGTGTGGGCCTAGCAGTATTCGAATCCCCTGGTTTTCAAAGGGATCTTTGCATACCGGGGAATGAAGGTTCTACTGGCTTTCAAAGCCAAACAGGCAGATTGTTTGCCTTCAGCTAGAGGATGGCAGAAGTGCCTCGGTATTGCCGACGAAACCTTGTGTGCTTAACGCGAGCATGTAGCTACTTTCCTACCTGAAAGAGAAAGCAAGAGCTTGTTGCTCTCAGTCCGGATATATATGAAGAAACTTTGATTTTCTGGGGTTGAAGATCCCTGTGTGTTACGTGATTAAGAATGTTGCCTATGCATTGTCGACCTGGATAAAGATTTTTCTCCCTTTCGAGTAGTTGAAGGCTTTCAGCGTTTCCAGCATTGGGTAGGCATTGTTTGCTGCACGGCAGCATTTCCAGCATTGGGTAGGCATTGTTTGCTGCACGGCCAAGAATGGCGCCAGATGGTATCGCTAAAGGAGAAGAGAAACCGCGTTTCTCCCGTTCTGGAACACGAAGGAGGCACATCCGTAGTTGTGCTGAGTAAAAACTTTGTTAGCAGTAAGTGTAAGTTCCCAATTCACCACATGCAAGAGAAAGCCCAATACAGCGTTTCCCTTGAAGCTGCTTAACTGAATCGACTGAAGTTTTCAGTTAAGTTAGAAGAAAGTGTCCGCCCAGCACCAGCTGCTTTCTGCAATGTTCTCTCTGTGGGAGGAGCCTGGAGAGTGAGGGCCTAGAAAGTATTTGAATCCCTTGGTCTTCAAAGGGAACTTTGCATACTAGGAAATGAAGGTACTACTGGCTTTCAAAGCTACCCAGGCAGATTGTCTGCCTACAACTAGAGGATGGCAGAAGGGCTTCGGTTTTGCTGACTAAACCTTGTGTGCTTCACACGAGCTTGTAGCTTCTTCCCTGCCTGAAGGAGAAAGCAAGAGCTTGTTGCTCTCATTCTGGGGATGAAGGGAGAACGATTCACTTTCTGTGTTTGAAAATGCCTCTGTGTTCCATGCCTAAGAAAGTAGCCTGTGCATTCTATACCTGGATACAGCGTATGACGTTTCTCCCTTTCAAGGAGTTGAAGCCGTTCAGGGTTTCCAGCAATCAGGGCGACACTCTGTGCTGTGCGGCTGAGAATGGCGCTTTACAGACGGTATCGCTAAAGGAGAGGGAGAAACCGCGTTTCTCCCATTCTGGAAGGCGAAGGAGGCCAAACCATAGTTGTGCTGAGTTCAAACTTTGTTAGCAGTAAGTGTTAGTTCCCCCATTCACCACATGAAAGAGAAAGCAACATACAGCGTTCTCCTTCAAGCTGCTTAACAGAATTGACTGAAGTTTTCAGTTTTGTTAGAAGAAAGTGTCCGCCCAGCACCAGCTGCTTTCTGCAATGTTCTCTGTGTGGGTGAAGCCTGGAGAGTGAGGGCTTAGCAAGTATTGGAATCCCCTGGTCTTCAAAGGGAACTTTGCATACTAGGAAATGAAGGTACTACTGACTTTCAAAGCTACCCAGGTAGATTGTCTGCCTACAACTAGAGGATGGAAGAAGGACTTCAGTTTTGCTGACTAAACCTTGTGTGCTTCACACGAGCTTGTAGCTTCTTCCCTGCCTGAAGGAGAAAGCAAGAGCTTGTTGCTCTCAGTCTGGGGATGAAGGGAGAACGATTCACTTTCTGTGTTTGAAAATGCCTCTGTGTTCCATGCCTAAGAAAGTAGCCTGTGCATTCTATACCTGGATACAGCGTATGACGTTTCTCCGTTTCAAGGAGTTGGAGCCCTTCAGGGTTTCCAGCAATCAGGGCGACACTCTGTGCTGCGCGGCTGAGAATAGCGCTTTACAGACGGTATCGCTAAAGGAGAAGAGAAACCGCGTTTCTCCAATTCTGGAACGCGAAGGAGGGAAAGCCGTCGTTGTGCTGAGTGAAAACTTCGTGAGCAGCAAGTGTAAGTTCCCCATTCACCACATGAAAGAGAAGGCAAAATACAGCGTTCTCCTTCAAGCTGCTTAACAGAATCTACTGAAGTTTTCAGTCTTGTTAGAAGAAACAGTCCACACAAAAGAAGTTGCTTAATCAAATGTTCTCTCTGTGGCAGAAGACCACAGAGAGAGGGCCTAGCAGGTATTTGAATCTCCTGGTTTTCATAGGAAACTTTGCATAACAGTGAATGAAGGTACTAATGGCTTTCAAAGGAAACCGGTAGATTGTTTGTCTTCAGCAAGAGAAGAGCAGAAGAGGTTCAGTTTTGCTGACTAAACCGTGTGTGCTTACCGCGAGCTTGTAGCTTCTTCCCTGGCTGAAAGAGAAAGCAAGAGCTTGTTGCTCTCAGTCTGGGGATGAAGGGAGAACGACTCACTTTCTGTGTTTGAAAATGCCTCTGTGTTCCATGCCTAAGAAAGTAGCCTGTGCATTCTATACCTGGATACAGCGTATGACGTTTCTCCCTTTCAAGGAGTTGAAGCCGTTCAGGGTTTCCAGCAATCAGGGAGGCACTCTGTGCTGCGCGACTGAGAATACCGCTTTACAGAAGGCATCGCTAAAGGAGAAGAGAAACCGCGTTTCTCCAATTCTGGAAGGCGAAGGAGGGAAAACCATAGTGGTGCTGAGTGAAAACTTCGTGAGCAGCAAGTGTAAGTTCCCCATTCACCACATGAAAGAGAAGGCAAAATACAGCGTTCTCCTTCAAGCTGCTTAACAGAATCTACTGAAGTTTTCAGTCTTGTTAGAAGAAACAGTCCACACAAAAGAAGCTGCTTTCTCAAATGTTCTCTCTGTGGCAGAAGACCACAGAGTGAGGGCCTAGCAGGTATTTGAATCTCCTGGTTTTCATAGGAAACTTTGCATAACAGTGAATGAAGGTACTAGTGGCTTTAAAAGGCATCCAGCAGATTGTCTGTCTTCAGCAAGAGAAGAGCAGAAGACGTTCACTTTTGCTGACTAAACTTTGTGTGCTTACCGCGAGCTTGTAGCTTCTTCCCTGGCTGAAAGAGAAAGCAAGAGCTTGTTGCTCTCAGTCTGAGGATGAAGGGAGAACGATTCACTTACTGTGTTTGAAAATCCCTCTGTGTCACATGCCTAACAATGTTGCCTTTGCATTGACTACCGGGATAAAGCGTATGACTTTTCTCCCTTTCAAGTAGTTGAAGCCGTTCAGGGTTTCCAGCGATCAGGGAGGCACTCTGTGCTGCACGGCTGAGAATAGCGCTTTAGAGACGGTATCTCTAAAGGAGAAGAGAAAACTCTTTTCTCCTATTCTGGAACGTGAAGGAGGCAAAACCGTAGTTGTGCCGAATGAAAAACTTTGTTAGCAGCAAGTGCAACTTCCCCATTCAGCACATGAAAGGGAAAGCAAAATACAGCGTTCTCCTTCATGCTGCTTAACTGAATCTAGTGAAGTTTTCCGTTTTCTTAGAAGGATGTCTCCGCCCAAGCACGAGCTGCTTTCGGAAATGTTCTCTGAGTGGGAGAAGGCTGGAGAGTGTGGGCCTAGCAGTATTCGAATCCCCTGGTTTTCAAAGGGATCTTTGCATACCGGGGAATGAAGGTTCTACTGGCTTTCAAAGCCAAACAGGCAGATTGTTTGCCTTCAGCTAGAGGATGGCAGAAGTGCCTCGGTATTGCCGACGAAACCTTGTGTGCTTAACGCGAGCATGTAGCTACTTTCCTACCTGAAAGAGAAAGCAAGAGCTTGTTGCTCTCAGTCCGGATATATATGAAGAAACTTTGATTTTCTGGGGTTGAAGATCCCTGTGTGTTACGTGATTAAGAATGTTGCCTATGCATTGTCGACCTGGATAAAGATTTTTCTCCCTTTCGAGTAGTTGAAGGCTTTCAGCGTTTCCAGCATTGGGTAGGCATTGTTTGCTGCACGGCAGCATTTCCAGCATTGGGTAGGCATTGTTTGCTGCACGGCCAAGAATGGCGCCAGATGGTATCGCTAAAGGAGAAGAGAAACCGCGTTTCTCCCGTTCTGGAACACGAAGGAGGCACATCCGTAGTTGTGCTGAGTAAAAACTTTGTTAGCAGTAAGTGTAAGTTCCCAATTCACCACATGCAAGAGAAAGCCCAATACAGCGTTTCCCTTGAAGCTGCTTAACTGAATCGACTGAAGTTTTCAGTTAAGTTAGAAGAAAGTGTCCGCCCAGCACCAGCTGCTTTCTGCAATGTTCTCTCTGTGGGAGGAGCCTGGAGAGTGAGGGCCTAGAAAGTATTTGAATCCCTTGGTCTTCAAAGGGAACTTTGCATACTAGGAAATGAAGGTACTACTGGCTTTCAAAGCTACCCAGGCAGATTGTCTGCCTACAACTAGAGGATGGCAGAAGGGCTTCGGTTTTGCTGACTAAACCTTGTGTGCTTCACACGAGCTTGTAGCTTCTTCCCTGCCTGAAGGAGAAAGCAAGAGCTTGTTGCTCTCATTCTGGGGATGAAGGGAGAACGATTCACTTTCTGTGTTTGAAAATGCCTCTGTGTTCCATGCCTAAGAAAGTAGCCTGTGCATTCTATACCTGGATACAGCGTATGACGTTTCTCCCTTTCAAGGAGTTGAAGCCGTTCAGGGTTTCCAGCAATCAGGGCGACACTCTGTGCTGTGCGGCTGAGAATGGCGCTTTACAGACGGTATCGCTAAAGGAGAGGGAGAAACCGCGTTTCTCCCATTCTGGAAGGCGAAGGAGGCCAAACCATAGTTGTGCTGAGTTCAAACTTTGTTAGCAGTAAGTGTTAGTTCCCCCATTCACCACATGAAAGAGAAAGCAACATACAGCGTTCTCCTTCAAGCTGCTTAACAGAATTGACTGAAGTTTTCAGTTTTGTTAGAAGAAAGTGTCCGCCCAGCACCAGCTGCTTTCTGCAATGTTCTCTGTGTGGGTGAAGCCTGGAGAGTGAGGGCTTAGCAAGTATTGGAATCCCCTGGTCTTCAAAGGGAACTTTGCATACTAGGAAATGAAGGTACTACTGACTTTCAAAGCTACCCAGGTAGATTGTCTGCCTACAACTAGAGGATGGAAGAAGGACTTCAGTTTTGCTGACTAAACCTTGTGTGCTTCACACGAGCTTGTAGCTTCTTCCCTGCCTGAAGGAGAAAGCAAGAGCTTGTTGCTCTCAGTCTGGGGATGAAGGGAGAACGATTCACTTTCTGTGTTTGAAAATGCCTCTGTGTTCCATGCCTAAGAAAGTAGCCTGTGCATTCTATACCTGGATACAGCGTATGACGTTTCTCCCTTTCAAGGAGTTGGAGCCCTTCAGGGTTTCCAGCAATCAGGGCGACACTCTGTGCTGCGCGGCTGAGAATAGCGCTTTACAGACGGTATCGCTAAAGGAGAAGAGAAACCGCGTTTCTCCAATTCTGGAACGCGAAGGAGGGAAAGCCGTCGTTGTGCTGAGTGAAAACTTCGTGAGCAGCAAGTGTAAGTTCCCCATTCACCACATGAAAGAGAAGGCAAAATACAGCGTTCTCCTTCAAGCTGCTTAACAGAATCTACTGAAGTTTTCAGTCTTGTTAGAAGAAACAGTCCACACAAAAAAAGTTGCTTAATCAAATGTTCTCTCTGTGGCAGAAGACCACAGAGAGAGGGCCTAGCAGGTATTTGAATCTCCTGGTTTTCATAGGAAACTTTGCATAACAGTGAATGAAGGTACTAATGGCTTTCAAAGGAAACCGGTAGATTGTTTGTCTTCAGCAAGAGAAGAGCAGAAGAGGTTCAGTTTTGCTGACTAAACCGTGTGTGCTTACCGCGAGCTTGTAGCTTCTTCCCTGGCTGAAAGAGAAAGCAAGAGCTTGTTGCTCTCAGTCTGGGGATGAAGGGAGAACGACTCACTTTCTGTGTTTGAAAATGCCTCTGTGTTCCATGCCTAAGAAAGTAGCCTGTGCATTCTATACCTGGATACAGCGTATGACGTTTCTCCCTTTCAAGGAGTTGAAGCCGTTCAGGGTTTCCAGCAATCAGGGAGGCACTCTGTGCTGCGCGACTGAGAATACCGCTTTACAGAAGGCATCGCTAAAGGAGAAGAGAAACCGCGTTTCTCCAATTCTGGAAGGCGAAGGAGGGAAAACCATAGTGGTGCTGAGTGAAAACTTCGTGAGCAGCAAGTGTAAGTTCCCCATTCACCACATGAAAGAGAAGGCAAAATACAGCGTTCTCCTTCAAGCTGCTTAACAGAATCTACTGAAGTTTTCAGTCTTGTTAGAAGAAACAGTCCACACAAAAGAAGCTGCTTTCTCAAATGTTCTCTCTGTGGCAGAAGACCACAGAGTGAGGGCCTAGCAGGTATTTGAATCTCCTGGTTTTCATAGGAAACTTTGCATAACAGTGAATGAAGGTACTAGTGGCTTTAAAAGGCATCCAGCAGATTGTCTGTCTTCAGCAAGAGAAGAGCAGAAGACGTTCACTTTTGCTGACTAAACTTTGTGTGCTTACCGCGAGCTTGTAGCTTCTTCCCTGGCTGAAAGAGAAAGCAAGAGATTGTTGCTCTCAGTCTGAGGATGAAGGGAGAACGATTCACTTACTGTGTTTGAAAATCCCTCTGTGTCACATGCCTAACAATGTTGCCTTTGCATTGACTACCGGGATAAAGCGTATGACTTTTCTCCCTTTCAAGTAGTTGAAGCCGTTCAGGGTTTCCAGCGATCAGGGAGGCACTCTGTGCTGCACGGCTGAGAATAGCGCTTTAGAGACGGTATCTCTAAAGGAGAAGAGAAAACTCTTTTCTCCTATTCTGGAACGTGAAGGAGGCAAAACCGTAGTTGTGCCGAATGAAAAACTTTGTTAGCAGCAAGTGCAACTTCCCCATTCACCACATGAAAGGGAAAGCAAAATACAGCGTTCTCCTTCATGCTGCTTAACTGAATCTAGTGAAGTTTTCCGTTTTCTTAGAAGGATGTCTCCGCCCAGCACGAGCTGCTTTCGGAAATGTTCTCTGAGTGGGAGAAGGCTGGAGAGTGTGGGCCTAGCAGTATTCGAATCCCCTGGTTTTCAAAGGGATCTTTGCATACCGGGGAATGAAGGTTCTACTGGCTTTCAAAGCCAAACAGGCAGATTGTTTGCCTTCAGCTAGAGGATGGCAGAAGTGCCTCGGTATTGCCGACGAAACCTTGTGTGCTTAACGCGAGCATGTAGCTACTTTCCTACCTGAAAGAGAAAGCAAGAGCTTGTTGCTCTCAGTCCGGATATATATGGAGAAAGTTTGATTTTCTAGGGTTGAAGATCCCTGTGTGTTACGTGATTAAGAATGTTGCCTATGCATTTTCGACCTGGATAAAGATTTTTCTCCCTTTCGAGTAGTTGAAGCCTTTCAGCGTTTCCAGCACTGGGTAGGCATTGTTTGCTGCACGGCCAAGAATGGCGCTTTACAGATGGTATCGCTAAAGGAGAAGAGAAACCGCGTTTCTCCCGTTCTGGAACACGAAGGAGGCACATCCGTAGTTGTGCTGAGTAAAAACTTTGTTAGCAGTAAGTGTAAGTTCCCAATTCACCACATGCAAGAGAAAGCCAAATACAGCGTTTCCCTTGAAGCTGCTTAACTGAATCGACTGAAGTTTTCAGTTAAGTTAGAAGAAAGTGTCCGCCCAGCACCAGCTGCTTTCTGCAATGTTCTCTCTGTGGGAGGAGCCTGGAGAGTGAGGGCCTAGAAAGTATTTGAATCCCTTGGTCTTCAAAGGGAACTTTGCATACTAGGAAATGAAGGTACTACTGGCTTTCAAAGCTACCCAGGCAGATTGTCTGCCTACAACTAGAGGATGGCAGAAGGGCTTCGGTTTTGCTGACTAAACCTTGTGTGCTTCACACGAGCTTGTAGCTTCTTCCCTGCCTGAAGGAGAAAGCAAGAGCTTGTTGCTCTCATTCTGGGGATGAAGGGAGAACGATTCACTTTCTGTGTTTGAAAATGCCTCTGTGTTCCATGCCTAAGAAAGTAGCCTGTGCATTCTATACCTGGATACAGCGTATGACGTTTCTCCCTTTCAAGGAGTTGAAGCCGTTCAGGGTTTCCAGCAATCAGGGCGACACTCTGTGCTGTGCGGCTGAGAATGGCGCTTTACAGACGGTATCGCTAAAGGAGAGGGAGAAACCGCGTTTCTCCCATTCTGGAAGGCGAAGGAGGCCAAACCATAGTTGTGCTGAGTTCAAACTTTGTTAGCAGTAAGTGTTAGTTCCCCCATTCACCACATGAAAGAGAAAGCAACATACAGCGTTCTCCTTCAAGCTGCTTAACAGAATTGACTGAAGTTTTCAGTTTTGTTAGAAGAAAGTGTCCGCCCAGCACCAGCTGCTTTCTGCAATGTTCTCTGTGTGGGTGAAGCCTGGAGAGTGAGGGCTTAGCAAGTATTGGAATCCCCTGGTCTTCAAAGGGAACTTTGCATACTAGGAAATGAAGGTACTACTGACTTTCAAAGCTACCCAGGTAGATTGTCTGCCTACAACTAGAGGATGGCAGAAGGGCTTCAGTTTTGCTGACTAAACCTTGTGTGCTTCACACGAGCTTGTAGCTTCTTCCCTGCCTGAAGGAGAAAGCAAGAGCTTGTTGCTCTCAGTCTGGGGATGAAGGGAGAACGATTCACTTTCTGTGTTTGAAAATGCCTCTGTGTTCCATGCCTAAGAAAGTAGCCTGTGCATTCTATACCTGGATACAGCGTATGACGTTTCTCCCTTTCAAGGAGTTGGAGCCCTTCAGGGTTTCCAGCAATCAGGGCGACACTCTGTGCTGCGCGGCTGAGAATAGCGCTTTACAGACGGTATCGCTAAAGGAGAAGAGAAACCGCGTTTCTCCAATTCTGGAAGGCGAAGGAGGGAAAGCCGTCGTTGTGCTGAGTGAAAACTTCGTGAGCAGCAAGTGTAAGTTCCCCATTCACCACATGAAAGAGAAGGCAAAATACAGCGTTCTCCTTCAAGCTGCTTAACAGAATCTACTGAAGTTTTCAGTCTTGTCAGAAGAAACAGTCCACACAAAAGAAGTTGCTTAATCAAATGTTCTCTCTGTGGCAGAAGACCACAGAGAGAGGGCCTAGCAGGTATTTGAATCTCCTGGTTTTCATAGGAAACTTTGCATAACAGTGAATGAAGGTACTAGTGGCTTTAAAAGGCATCCAGCAGATTGTCTGTCTTCAGCAAGAGAAGAGCAGAAGACGTTCACTTTTGCTGACTAAACTTTGTGTGCTTACCGCGAGCTTGTAGCTTCTTCCCTGGCTGAAAGAGAAAGCAAGAGCTTGTTGCTCTCAGTCTGGGGATGAAGGGAGAACGACTCACTTTCTGTGTTTGAAAATGCCTCTGTGTTCCATGCCTAAGAAAGTAGCCTGTGCATTCTATACCTGGATACAGCGTATGACGTTTCTCCCTTTCAAGGAGTTGAAGCCGTTCAGGGTTTCCAGCAATCAGGGAGGCACTCTGTGCTGCGCGACTGAGAATACCGCTTTACAGAAGGCATCGCTAAAGGAGAAGAGAAACCGCGTTTCTCCAATTCTGGAAGGCGAAGGAGGGAAAACCATAGTGGTGCTGAGTGAAAACTTCGTGAGCAGCAAGTGTAAGTTCCCCATTCACCACATGAAAGAGAAGGCAAAATACAGCGTTCTCCTTCAAGCTGCTTAACAGAATCTACTGAAGTTTTCAGTCTTGTTAGAAGAAACAGTCCACACAAAAGAAGCTGCTTTCTCAAATGTTCTCTCTGTGGCAGAAGACCACAGAGTGAGGGCCTAGCAGGTATTTGAATCTCCTGGTTTTCATAGGAAACTTTGCATAACAGTGAATGAAGGTACTAGTGGCTTTAAAAGGCATCCAGCAGATTGTCTGTCTTCAGCAAGAGAAGAGCAGAAGACGTTCACTTTTGCTGACTAAACTTTGTGTGCTTACCGCGAGCTTGTAGCTTCTTCCCTGGCTGAAAGAGAAAGCAAGAGATTGTTGCTCTCAGTCTGAGGATGAAGGGAGAACGATTCACTTACTGTGTTTGAAAATCCCTCTGTGTCACATGCCTAACAATGTTGCCTTTGCATTGACTACCGGGATAAAGCGTATGACTTTTCTCCCTTTCAAGTAGTTGAAGCCGTTCAGGGTTTCCAGCGATCAGGGAGGCACTCTGTGCTGCACGGCTGAGAATAGCGCTTTAGAGACGGTATCTCTAAAGGAGAAGAGAAAACTCTTTTCTCCTATTCTGGAACGTGAAGGAGGCAAAACCGTAGTTGTGCCGAATGAAAAACTTTGTTAGCAGCAAGTGCAACTTCCCCATTCACCACATGAAAGGGAAAGCAAAATACAGCGTTCTCCTTCATGCTGCTTAACTGAATCTAGTGAAGTTTTCCGTTTTCTTAGAAGGATGTCTCCGCCCAGCACGAGCTGCTTTCGGAAATGTTCTCTGAGTGGGAGAAGGCTGGAGAGTGTGGGCCTAGCAGTATTCGAATCCCCTGGTTTTCAAAGGGATCTTTGCATACCGGGGAATGAAGGTTCTACTGGCTTTCAAAGCCAAACAGGCAGATTGTTTGCCTTCAGCTAGAGGATGGCAGAAGTGCCTCGGTATTGCCGACGAAACCTTGTGTGCTTAACGCGAGCATGTAGCTACTTTCCTACCTGAAAGAGAAAGCAAGAGCTTGTTGCTCTCAGTCCGGATATATATGGAGAAACTTTGATTTTCTAGGGTTGAAGATCCCTGTGTGTTACGTGATTAAGAATGTTGCCTATGCATTTTCGACCTGGATAAAGATTTTTCTCCCTTTCGAGTAGTTGAAGCCTTTCAGCGTTTCCAGCACTGGGTAGGCATTGTTTGCTGCACGGCCAAGAATGGCGCTTTACAGATGGTATCGCTAAAGGAGAAGAGAAACCGCGTTTCTCCCGTTCTGGAACACGAAGGAGGCACATCCGTAGTTGTGCTGAGTAAAAACTTTGTTAGCAGTAAGTGTAAGTTCCCAATTCACCACATGCAAGAGAAAGCCAAATACAGCGTTTCCCTTGAAGCTGCTTAACTGAATCGACTGAAGTTTTCAGTTAAGTTAGAAGAAAGTGTCCGCCCAGCACCAGCTGCTTTCTGCAATGTTCTCTCTGTGGGAGGAGCCTGGAGAGTGAGGGCCTAGAAAGTATTTGAATCCCTTGGTCTTCAAAGGGAACTTTGCATACTAGGAAATGAAGGTACTACTGGCTTTCAAAGCTACCCAGGCAGATTGTCTGCCTACAACTAGAGGATGGCAGAAGGGCTTCGGTTTTGCTGACTAAACCTTGTGTGCTTCACACGAGCTTGTAGCTTCTTCCCTGCCTGAAGGAGAAAGCAAGAGCTTGTTGCTCTCATTCTGGGGATGAAGGGAGAACGATTCACTTTCTGTGTTTGAAAATGCCTCTGTGTTCCATGCCTAAGAAAGTAGCCTGTGCATTCTATACCTGGATACAGCGTATGACGTTTCTCCCTTTCAAGGAGTTGAAGCCGTTCAGGGTTTCCAGCAATCAGGGCGACACTCTGTGCTGTGCGGCTGAGAATGGCGCTTTACAGACGGTATCGCTAAAGGAGAGGGAGAAACCGCGTTTCTCCCATTCTGGAAGGCGAAGGAGGCCAAACCATAGTTGTGCTGAGTTCAAACTTTGTTAGCAGTAAGTGTTAGTTCCCCCATTCACCACATGAAAGAGAAAGCAACATACAGCGTTCTCCTTCAAGCTGCTTAACAGAATTGACTGAAGTTTTCAGTTTTGTTAGAAGAAAGTGTCCGCCCAGCACCAGCTGCTTTCTGCAATGTTCTCTGTGTGGGTGAAGCCTGGAGAGTGAGGGCTTAGCAAGTATTGGAATCCCCTGGTCTTCAAAGGGAACTTTGCATACTAGGAAATGAAGGTACTACTGACTTTCAAAGCTACCCAGGTAGATTGTCTGCCTACAACTAGAGGATGGCAGAAGGGCTTCAGTTTTGCTGACTAAACCTTGTGTGCTTCACACGAGCTTGTAGCTTCTTCCCTGCCTGAAGGAGAAAGCAAGAGCTTGTTGCTCTCAGTCTGGGGATGAAGGGAGAACGATTCACTTTCTGTGTTTGAAAATGCCTCTGTGTTCCATGCCTAAGAAAGTAGCCTGTGCATTCTATACCTGGATACAGCGTATGACGT
Organism: Dugong dugon; assembly: GCA_030035585.1. Classification (NCBI taxonomy): domain Eukaryota; kingdom Metazoa; phylum Chordata; class Mammalia; order Sirenia; family Dugongidae; genus Dugong; species Dugong dugon. The sequence goes on from CM057462.1 coordinate 164,951,913, forward strand.
TTCTCCCTTTCAAGGAGTTGGAGCCCTTCAGGGTTTCCAGCAATCAGGGCGACACTCTGTGCTGCGCGGCTGAGAATAGCGCTTTACAGACGGTATCGCTAAAGGAGAAGAGAAACCGCGTTTCTCCAATTCTGGAAGGCGAAGGAGGGAAAGCCGTCGTTGTGCTGAGTGAAAACTTCGTGAGCAGCAAGTGTAAGTTCCCCATTCACCACATGAAAGAGAAGGCAAAATACAGCGTTCTCCTTCAAGCTGCTTAACAGAATCTACTGAAGTTTTCAGTCTTGTCAGAAGAAACAGTCCACACAAAAGAAGTTGCTTAATCAAATGTTCTCTCTGTGGCAGAAGACCACAGAGAGAGGGCCTAGCAGGTATTTGAATCTCCTGGTTTTCATAGGAAACTTTGCATAACAGTGAATGAAGGTACTAGTGGCTTTAAAAGGCATCCAGCAGATTGTCTGTCTTCAGCAAGAGAAGAGCAGAAGACGTTCACTTTTGCTGACTAAACTTTGTGTGCTTACCGCGAGCTTGTAGCTTCTTCCCTGGCTGAAAGAGAAAGCAAGAGCTTGTTGCTCTCAGTCTGAGGATGAAGGGAGAACGATTCACTTACTGTGTTTGAAAATCCCTCTGTGTCACATGCCTAACAATGTTGCCTTTGCATTGACTACCGGGATAAAGCGTATGACTTTTCTCCCTTTCAAGTAGTTGAAGCCGTTCAGGGTTTCCAGCGATCAGGGAGGCACTCTGTGCTGCACGGCTGAGAATAGCGCTTTAGAGACGGTATCTCTAAAGGAGAAGAGAAAACTCTTTTCTCCTATTCTGGAACGTGAAGGAGGCAAAACCGTAGTTGTGCCGAATGAAAAACTTTGTTAGCAGCAAGTGCAACTTCCCCATTCACCACATGAAAGGGAAAGCAAAATACAGCGTTCTCCTTCATGCTGCTTAACTGAATCTAGTGAAGTTTTCCGTTTTCTTAGAAGGATGTCTCCGCCCAAGCACGAGCTGCTTTCGGAAATGTTCTCTGAGTGGGAGAAGGCTGGAGAGTGTGGGCCTAGCAGTATTCGAATCCCCTGGTTTTCAAAGGGATCTTTGCATACCGGGGAATGAAGGTTCTACCGGCTTTCAAAGCCAAACAGGCAGATTGTTTGCCTTCAGCTAGAGGATGGCAGAAGTGCCTCGGTATTGCCGACGAAACCTTGTGTGCTTAACGCGAGCATGTAGCTACTTTCCTACCTGAAAGAGAAAGCAAGAGCTTGTTGCTCTCAGTCCGGATATATATGAAGAAACTTTGATTTTCTGGGGTTGAAGATCCCTGTGTGTTACGTGATTAAGAATGTTGCCTATGCATTGTCGACCTGGATAAAGATTTTTCTCCCTTTCGAGTAGTTGAAGGCTTTCAGCGTTTCCAGCATTGGGTAGGCATTGTTTGCTGCACGGCAGCATTTCCAGCTTTGGGTAGGCATTGTTTGCTGCACGGCCAAGAATGGCGCCAGATGGTATCGCTAAAGGAGAAGAGAAACCGCGTTTCTCCCGTTCTGGAACACGAAGGAGGCACATCCGTAGTTGTGCTGAGTAAAAACTTTGTTAGCAGTAAGTGTAAGTTCCCAATTCACCACATGCAAGAGAAAGCCAAATACAGCGTTTCCCTTGAAGTTGCTTAACTGAATCGACTGAAGTTTTCAGTTAAGTTAGAAGAAAGTGTCCGCCCAGCACCAGCTGCTTTCTGCAATGTTCTCTCTGTGGGAGGAGCCTGGAGAGTGAGGGCCTAGAAAGTATTTGAATCCCTTGGTCTTCAAAGGGAACTTTGCATACTAGGAAATGAAGGTACTACTGGCTTTCAAAGCTACCCAGGCAGATTGTCTGCCTACAACTAGAGGATGGCAGAAGGGCTTCGGTTTTGCTGACTAAACCTTGTGTGCTTCACACGAGCTTGTAGCTTCTTCCCTGCCTGAAGGAGAAAGCAAGAGCTTGTTGCTCTCATTCTGGGGATGAAGGGAGAACGATTCACTTTCTGTGTTTGAAAATGCCTCTGTGTTCCATGCCTAAGAAAGTAGCCTGTGCATTCTATACCTGGATACAGCGTATGACGTTTCTCCCTTTCAAGGAGTTGAAGCCGTTCAGGGTTTCCAGCAATCAGGGCGACACTCTGTGCTGTGCGGCTGAGAATGGCGCTTTACAGACGGTATCGCTAAAGGAGAGGGAGAAACCGCGTTTCTCCCATTCTGGAAGGCGAAGGAGGCAAAACCATAGTTGTGCTGAGTTCAAACTTTGTTAGCAGTAAGTGTTAGTTCCCCCATTCACCACATGAAAGAGAAAGCAACATACAGCGTTCTCCTTCAAGCTGCTTAACAGAATTGACTGAAGTTTTCAGTTTTGTTAGAAGAAAGTGTCCGCCCAGCACCAGCTGCTTTCTGCAATGTTCTCTGTGTGGGTGAAGCCTGGAGAGTGAGGGCTTAGCAAGTATTGGAATCCCCTGGTCTTCAAAGGGAACTTTGCATACTAGGAAATGAAGGTACTACTGACTTTCAAAGCTACCCAGGTAGATTGTCTGCCTACAACTAGAGGATGGCAGAAGGGCTTCAGTTTTGCTGACTAAACCTTGTGTGCTTCACACGAGCTTGTAGCTTCTTCCCTGCCTGAAGGAGAAACAAAGAGCTTGTTGCTCTCAGTCTGGGGATGAAGGGAGAACGATTCACTTTCTGTGTTTGAAAATGCCTCTGTGTTCCATGCCTAAGAAAGTAGCCTGTGCATTCTATACCTGGATACAGCGTATGACGTTTCTCCGTTTCAAGGAGTTGGAGCCCTTCAGGGTTTCCAGCAATCAGGGCGACAGTCTGTGCTGCGCGGCTGAGAATAGCGCTTTACAGACGGTATCGCTAAAGGAGAAGAGAAACCGCGTTTCTCCAATTCTGGAACGCGAAGGAGGGAAAGCCGTCGTTGTGCTGAGTGAAAACTTCGTGAGCAGCAAGTGTAAGTTCCCCATTCACCACATGAAAGAGAAGGCAAAATACAGCGTTCTCCTTCAAGCTGCTTAACAGAATCTACTGAAGTTTTCAGTCTTGTTAGAAGAAACAGTCCACACAAAAGAAGTTGCTTAATCAAATGTTCTCTCTGTGGCAGAAGACCACAGAGAGAGGGCCTAGCAGGTATTTGAATCTCCTGGTTTTCATAGGAAACTTTGCATAACAGTGAATGAAGGTACTAATGGCTTTCAAAGGAAACCGGTAGATTGTTTGTCTTCAGCAAGAGAAGAGCAGAAGAGGTTCAGTTTTGCTGACTAAACCGTGTGTGCTTACCGCGAGCTTGTAGCTTCTTCCCTGGCTGAAAGAGAAAGCAAGAGCTTGTTGCTCTCAGTCTGGGGATGAAGGGAGAACGACTCACTTTCTGTGTTTGAAAATGCCTCTGTGTTCCATGCCTAAGAAAGTAGCCTGTGCATTCTATACCTGGATACAGCGTATGACGTTTCTCCCTTTCAAGGAGTTGAAGCCGTTCAGGGTTTCCAGCAATCAGGGAGGCACTCTGTGCTGCGCGACTGAGAATACCGCTTTACAGAAGGCATCGCTAAAGGAGAAGAGAAACCGCGTTTCTCCAATTCTGGAAGGCGAAGGAGGGAAAACCATAGTGGTGCTGAGTGAAAACTTCGTGAGCAGCAAGTGTAAGTTCCCCATTCACCACATGAAAGAGAAGGCAAAATACAGCGTTCTCCTTCAAGCTGCTTAACAGAATCTACTGAAGTTTTCAGTCTTGTTAGAAGAAACAGTCCACACAAAAGAAGCTGCTTTCTCAAATGTTCTCTCTGTGGCAGAAGACCACAGAGGGAGGGCCTAGCAGGTATTTGAATCTCCTGGTTTTCATAGGAAACTTTGCATAACAGTGAATGAAGGTACTAGTGGCTTTAAAAGGCATCCAGCAGATTGTCTGTCTTCAGCAAGAGAAGAGCAGAAGACGTTCACTTTTGCTGACTAAACTTTGTGTGCTTACCGCGAGCTTGTAGCTTCTTCCCTGGCTGAAAGAGAAAGCAAGAGCTTGTTGCTCTCAGTCTGAGGATGAAGGGAGAACGATTCACTTACTGTGTTTGAAAATCCCTCTGTGTCACATGCCTAACAATGTTGCCTTTGCATTGACTACCGGGATAAAGCGTATGACTTTTCTCCCTTTCAAGTAGTTGAAGCCGTTCAGGGTTTCCAGCGATCAGGGAGGCACTCTGTGCTGCACGGCTGAGAATAGCGCTTTAGAGACGGTATCTCTAAAGGAGAAGAGAAAACTCTTTTCTCCTATTCTGGAACGTGAAGGAGGCAAAACCGTAGTTGTGCCGAATGAAAAACTTTGTTAGCAGCAAGTGCAACTTCCCCATTCACCACATGAAAGGGAAAGCAAAATACAGCGTTCTCCTTCATGCTGCTTAACTGAATCTAGTGAAGTTTTCCGTTTTCTTAGAAGGATGTCTCCGCCCAGCACGAGCTGCTTTCGGAAATGTTCTCTGAGTGGGAGAAGGCTGGAGAGTGTGGGCCTAGCAGTATTCGAATCCCCTGGTTTTCAAAGGGATCTTTGCATACCGGGGAATGAAGGTTCTACTGGCTTTCAAAGCCAAACAGGCAGATTGTTTGCCTTCAGCTAGAGGATGGCAGAAGTGCCTCGGTATTGCCGACGAAACCTTGTGTGCTTAACGCGAGCATGTAGCTACTTTCCTACCTGAAAGAGAAAGCAAGAGCTTGTTGCTCTCAGTCCGGATATATATGGAGAAAGTTTGATTTTCTAGGGTTGAAGATCCCTGTGTGTTACGTGATTAAGAATGTTGCCTATGCATTTTCGACCTGGATAAAGATTTTTCTCCCTTTCGAGTAGTTGAAGCCTTTCAGCGTTTCCAGCACTGGGTAGGCATTGTTTGCTGCACGGCCAAGAATGGCGCTTTACAGATGGTATCGCTAAAGGAGAAGAGAAACCGCGTTTCTCCCGTTCTGGAACACGAAGGAGGCACATCCGTAGTTGTGCTGAGTAAAAACTTTGTTAGCAGTAAGTGTAAGTTCCCAATTCACCACATGCAAGAGAAAGCCCAATACAGCGTTTCCCTTGAAGCTGCTTAACTGAATCGACTGAAGTTTTCAGTTAAGTTAGAAGAAAGTGTCCGCCCAGCACCAGCTGCTTTCTGCAATGTTCTCTCTGTGGGAGGAGCCTGGAGAGTGAGGGCCTAGAAAGTATTTGAATCCCTTGGTCTTCAAAGGGAACTTTGCATACTAGGAAATGAAGGTACTACTGGCTTTCAAAGCTACCCAGGCAGATTGTCTGCCTACAACTAGAGGATGGCAGAAGGGCTTCGGTTTTGCTGACTAAACCTTGTGTGCTTCACACGAGCTTGTAGCTTCTTCCCTGCCTGAAGGAGAAAGCAAGAGCTTGTTGCTCTCATTCTGGGGATGAAGGGAGAACGATTCACTTTCTGTGTTTGAAAATGCCTCTGTGTTCCATGCCTAAGAAAGTAGCCTGTGCATTCTATACCTGGATACAGCGTATGACGTTTCTCCCTTTCAAGGAGTTGAAGCCGTTCAGGGTTTCCAGCAATCAGGGCGACACTCTGTGCTGTGCGGCTGAGAATGGCGCTTTACAGACGGTATCGCTAAAGGAGAGGGAGAAACCGCGTTTCTCCCATTCTGGAAGGCGAAGGAGGCAAAACCATAGTTGTGCTGAGTTCAAACTTTGTTAGCAGTAAGTGTTAGTTCCCCCATTCACCACATGAAAGAGAAAGCAACATACAGCGTTCTCCTTCAAGCTGCTTAACAGAATTGACTGAAGTTTTCAGTTTTGTTAGAAGAAAGTGTCCGCCCAGCACCAGCTGCTTTCTGCAATGTTCTCTGTGTGGGTGAAGCCTGGAGAGTGAGGGCTTAGCAAGTATTGGAATCCCCTGGTCTTCAAAGGGAACTTTGCATACTAGGAAATGAAGGTACTACTGACTTTCAAAGCTACCCAGGTAGATTGTCTGCCTACAACTAGAGGATGGCAGAAGGGCTTCAGTTTTGCTGACTAAACCTTGTGTGCTTCACACGAGCTTGTAGCTTCTTCCCTGCCTGAAGGAGAAAGCAAGAGCTTGTTGCTCTCAGTCTGGGGATGAAGGGAGAACGATTCACTTTCTGTGTTTGAAAATGCCTCTGTGTTCCATGCCTAAGAAAGTAGCCTGTGCATTCTATACCTGGATACAGCGTATGACGTTTCTCCCTTTCAAGGAGTTGGAGCCCTTCAGGGTTTCCAGCAATCAGGGCGACACTCTGTGCTGCGCGGCTGAGAATAGCGCTTTACAGACGGTATCGCTAAAGGAGAAGAGAAACCGCGTTTCTCCAATTCTGGAACGCGAAGGAGGGAAAGCCGTCGTTGTGCTGAGTGAAAACTTCGTGAGCAGCAAGTGTAAGTTCCCCATTCACCACATGAAAGAGAAGGCAAAATACAGCGTTCTCCTTCAAGCTGCTTAACAGAATCTACTGAAGTTTTCAGTCGTATTAGAAGTAACAGTCCACACAAAAAAAGTTGCTTAATCAAATGTTCTCTCTGTGGCAGAAGACCACAGAGAGAGGGCCTAGCAGGTATTTGAATCTCCTGGTTTTCATAGGAAACTTTGCATAACAGTGAATGAAGGTACTAATGGCTTTCAAAGGAAACCGGTAGATTGTTTGTCTTCAGCAAGAGAAGAGCAGAAGAGGTTCAGTTTTGCTGACTAAACCGTGTGTGCTTACCGCGAGCTTGTAGCTTCTTCCCTGGCTGAAAGAGAAAGCAAGAGCTTGTTGCTCTCAGTCTGGGGATGAAGGGAGAACGACTCACTTTCTGTGTTTGAAAATGCCTCTGTGTTCCATGCCTAAGAAAGTAGCCTGTGCATTCTATACCTGGATACAGCGTATGACGTTTCTCCCTTTCAAGGAGTTGAAGCCGTTCAGGGTTTCCAGCAATCAGGGAGGCACTCTGTGCTGCGCGACTGAGAATACCGCTTTACAGAAGGCATCGCTAAAGGAGAAGAGAAACCGCGTTTCTCCAATTCTGGAAGGCGAAGGAGGGAAAACCATAGTGGTGCTGAGTGAAAACTTCGTGAGCAGCAAGTGTAAGTTCCCCATTCACCACATGAAAGAGAAGGCAAAATACAGCGTTCTCCTTCAAGCTGCTTAACAGAATCTACTGAAGTTTTCAGTCTTGTTAGAAGAAACAGTCCACACAAAAGAAGCTGCTTTCTCAAATGTTCTCTCTGTGGCAGAAGACCACAGAGTGAGGGCCTAGCAGGTATTTGCATCTCCTGGTTTTCATAGGAAACTTTGCATAACAGTGAATGAAGGTACTAGTGGCTTTAAAAGGCATCCAGCAGATTGTCTGTCTTCAGCAAGAGAAGAGCAGAAGACGTTCACTTTTGCTGACTAAACTTTGTGTGCTTACCGCGAGCTTGTAGCTTCTTCCCTGGCTGAAAGAGAAAGCAAGAGATTGTTGCTCTCAGTCTGAGGATGAAGGGAGAACGATTCACTTACTGTGTTTGAAAATCCCTCTGTGTCACATGCCTAACAATGTTGCCTTTGCATTGACTACCGGGATAAAGCGTATGACTTTTCTCCCTTTCAAGTAGTTGAAGCCGTTCAGGGTTTCCAGCGATCAGGGAGGCACTCTGTGCTGCACGGCTGAGAATAGCGCTTTAGAGACGGTATCTCTAAAGGAGAAGAGAAAACTCTTTTCTCCTATTCTGGAACGTGAAGGAGGCAAAACCGTAGTTGTGCCGAATGAAAAACTTTGTTAGCAGCAAGTGCAACTTCCCCATTCACCACATGAAAGGGAAAGCAAAATACAGCGTTCTCCTTCATGCTGCTTAACTGAATCTAGTGAAGTTTTCCGTTTTCTTAGAAGGATGTCTCCGCCCAGCACGAGCTGCTTTCGGAAATGTTCTCTGAGTGGGAGAAGGCTGGAGAGTGTGGGCCTAGCAGTATTCGAATCCCCTGGTTTTCAAAGGGATCTTTGCATACCGGGGAATGAAGGTTCTACTGGCTTTCAAAGCCAAACAGGCAGATTGTTTGCCTTCAGCTAGAGGATGGCAGAAGTGCCTCGGTATTGCCGACGAAACCTTGTGTGCTTAACGCGAGCATGTAGCTACTTTCCTACCTGAAAGAGAAAGCAAGAGCTTGTTGTTCTCAGTCCGGATATATATGGAGAAAGTTTGATTTTCTAGGGTTGAAGATCCCTGTGTGTTACGTGATTAAGAATGTTGCCTATGCATTTTCGACCTGGATAAAGATTTTTCTCCCTTTCGAGTAGTTGAAGCCTTTCAGCGTTTCCAGCACTGGGTAGGCATTGTTTGCTGCACGGCCAAGAATGGCGCTTTACAGATGGTATCGCTAAAGGAGAAGAGAAACCGCGTTTCTCCCGTTCTGGAACACGAAGGAGGCACATCCGTAGTTGTGCTGAGTAAAAACTTTGTTAGCAGTAAGTGTAAGTTCCCAATTCACCACATGCAAGAGAAAGCCAAATACAGCGTTTCCCTTGAAGCTGCTTAACTGAATCGACTGAAGTTTTCAGTTAAGTTAGAAGAAAGTGTCCGCCCAGCACCAGCTGCTTTCTGCAATGTTCTCTCTGTGGGAGGAGCCTGGAGAGTGAGGGCCTAGAAAGTATTTGAATCCCTTGGTCTTCAAAGGGAACTTTGCATACTAGGAAATGAAGGTACTACTGGCTTTCAAAGCTACCCAGGCAGATTGTCTGCCTACAACTAGAGGATGGCAGAAGGGCTTCGGTTTTGCTGACTAAACCTTGTGTGCTTCACACGAGCTTGTAGCTTCTTCCCTGCCTGAAGGAGAAAGCAAGAGCTTGTTGCTCTCATTCTGGGGATGAAGGGAGAACGATTCACTTTCTGTGTTTGAAAATGCCTCTGTGTTCCATGCCTAAGAAAGTAGCCTGTGCATTCTATACCTGGATACAGCGTATGACGTTTCTCCCTTTCAAGGAGTTGAAGCCGTTCAGGGTTTCCAGCAATCAGGGCGACACTCTGTGCTGTGCGGCTGAGAATGGCGCTTTACAGACGGTATCGCTAAAGGAGAGGGAGAAACCGCGTTTCTCCCATTCTGGAAGGCGAAGGAGGCCAAACCATAGTTGTGCTGAGTTCAAACTTTGTTAGCAGTAAGTGTTAGTTCCCCCATTCACCACATGAAAGAGAAAGCAACATACAGCGTTCTCCTTCAAGCTGCTTAACAGAATTGACTGAAGTTTTCAGTTTTGTTAGAAGAAAGTGTCCGCCCAGCACCAGCTGCTTTCTGCAATGTTCTCTGTGTGGGTGAAGCCTGGAGAGTGAGGGCTTAGCAAGTATTGGAATCCCCTGGTCTTCAAAGGGAACTTTGCATACTAGGAAATGAAGGTACTACTGACTTTCAAAGCTACCCAGGTAGATTGTCTGCCTACAACTAGAGGATGGCAGAAGGGCTTCAGTTTTGCTGACTAAACCTTGTGTGCTTCACACGAGCTTGTAGCTTCTTCCCTGCCTGAAGGAGAAAGCAAGAGCTTGTTGCTCTCAGTCTGGGGATGAAGGGAGAACGATTCACTTTCTGTGTTTGAAAATGCCTCTGTGTTCCATGCCTAAGAAAGTAGCCTGTGCATTCTATACCTGGATACAGCGTATGACGTTTCTCCCTTTCAAGGAGTTGGAGCCCTTCAGGGTTTCCAGCAATCAGGGCGACACTCTGTGCTGCGCGGCTGAGAATAGCGCTTTACAGACGGTATCGCTAAAGGAGAAGAGAAACCGCGTTTCTCCAATTCTGGAACGCGAAGGAGGGAAAGCCGTCGTTGTGCTGAGTGAAAACTTCGTGAGCAGCAAGTGTAAGTTCCCCATTCACCACATGAAAGAGAAGGCAAAATACAGCGTTCTCCTTCAAGCTGCTTAACAGAATCTACTGAAGTTTTCAGTCGTATTAGAAGTAACAGTCCACACAAAAGAAGTTGCTTAATCAAATGTTCTCTCTGTGGCAGAAGACCACAGAGAGAGGGCCTAGCAGGTATTTGAATCTCCTGGTTTTCATAGGAAACTTTGCATAACAGTGAATGAAGGTACTAATGGCTTTCAAAGGAAACCGGTAGATTGTTTGTCTTCAGCAAGAGAAGAGCAGAAGAGGTTCAGTTTTGCTGACTAAACCGTGTGTGCTTACCGCGAGCTTGTAGCTTCTTCCCTGGCTGAAAGAGAAAGCAAGAGCTTGTTGCTCTCAGTCTGGGGATGAAGGGAGAACGACTCACTTTCTGTGTTTGAAAATGCCTCTGTGTTCCATGCCTAAGAAAGTAGCCTGTGCATTCTATACCTGGATACAGCGTATGACGTTTCTCCCTTTCAAGGAGTTGAAGCCGTTCAGGGTTTCCAGCAATCAGGGAGGCACTCTGTGCTGCGCGACTGAGAATACCGCTTTACAGAAGGCATCGCTAAAGGAGAAGAGAAACCGCGTTTCTCCAATTCTGGAAGGCGAAGGAGGGAAAACCATAGTGGTGCTGAGTGAAAACTTCGTGAGCAGCAAGTGTAAGTTCCCCATTCACCACATGAAAGAGAAGGCAAAATACAGCGTTCTCCTTCAAGCTGCTTAACAGAATCTACTGAAGTTTTCAGTCTTGTTAGAAGAAACAGTCCACACAAAAGAAGCTGCTTTCTCAAATGTTCTCTCTGTGGCAGAAGACCACAGAGTGAGGGCCTAGCAGGTATTTGAATCTCCTGGTTTTCATAGGAAACTTTGCATAACAGTGAATGAAGGTACTAGTGGCTTTAAAAGGCATCCAGCAGATTGTCTGTCTTCAGCAAGAGAAGAGCAGAAGACGTTCACTTTTGCTGACTAAACTTTGTGTGCTTACCGCGAGCTTGTAGCTTCTTCCCTGGCTGAAAGAGAAAGCAAGAGCTTGTTGCTCTCAGTCTGAGGATGAAGGGAGAACGATTCACTTACTGTGTTTGAAAATCCCTCTGTGTCACATGCCTAACAATGTTGCCTTTGCATTGACTACCGGGATAAAGCGTATGACTTTTCTCCCTTTCAAGTAGTTGAAGCCGTTCAGGGTTTCCAGCGATCAGGGAGGCACTCTGTGCTGCACGGCTGAGAATAGCGCTTTAGAGACGGTATCTCTAAAGGAGAAGAGAAAACTCTTTTCTCCTATTCTGGAACGTGAAGGAGGCAAAACCGTAGTTGTGCCGAATGAAAAACTTTGTTAGCAGCAAGTGCAACTTCCCCATTCACCACATGAAAGGGAAAGCAAAATACAGCGTTCTCCTTCATGCTGCTTAACTGAATCTAGTGAAGTTTTCCGTTTTCTTAGAAGGATGTCTCCGCCCAGCACGAGCTGCTTTCGGAAATGTTCTCTGAGTGGGAGAAGGCTGGAGAGTGTGGGCCTAGCAGTATTCGAATCCCCTGGTTTTCAAAGGGATCTTTGCATACCGGGGAATGAAGGTTCTACTGGCTTTCAAAGCCAAACAGGCAGATTGTTTGCCTTCAGCTAGAGGATGGCAGAAGTGCCTCGGTATTGCCGACGAAACCTTGTGTGCTTAACGCGAGCATGTAGCTACTTTCCTACCTGAAAGAGAAAGCAAGAGCTTGTTGCTCTCAGTCCGGATATATATGAAGAAACTTTGATTTTCTGGGGTTGAAGATCCCTGTGTGTTACGTGATTAAGAATGTTGCCTATGCATTGTCGACCTGGATAAAGATTTTTCTCCCTTTCGAGTAGTTGAAGGCTTTCAGCGTTTCCAGCATTGGGTAGGCATTGTTTGCTGCACGGCAGCATTTCCAGCATTGGGTAGGCATTGTTTGCTGCACGGCCAAGAATGGCGCTTTACAGATGGTATCGCTAAAGGAGAAGAGAAACCGCGTTTCTCCCGTTCTGGAACACGAAGGAGGCACATCCGTAGTTGTGCTGAGTAAAAACTTTGTTAGCAGTAAGTGTAAGTTCCCAATTCACCACATGCAAGAGAAAGCCAAATACAGCGTTTCCCTTGAAGCTGCTTAACTGAATCGACTGAAGTTTTCAGTTAAGTTAGAAGAAAGTGTCCGCCCAGCACCAGCTGCTTTCTGCAATGTTCTCTCTGTGGGAGGAGCCTGGAGAGTGAGGGCCTAGAAAGTATTTGAATCCCTTGGTCTTCAAAGGGAACTTTGCATACTAGGAAATGAAGGTACTACTGGCTTTCAAAGCTACCCAGGCAGATTGTCTGCCTACAACTAGAGGATGGCAGAAGGGCTTCGGTTTTGCTGACTAAACCTTGTGTGCTTCACACGAGCTTGTAGCTTCTTCCCTGCCTGAAGGAGAAAGCAAGAGCTTGTTGCTCTCATTCTGGGGATGAAGGGAGAACGATTCACTTTCTGTGTTTGAAAATGCCTCTGTGTTCCATGCCTAAGAAAGTAGCCTGTGCATTCTATACCTGGATACAGCGTATGACGTTTCTCCCTTTCAAGGAGTTGAAGCCGTTCAGGGTTTCCAGCAATCAGGGCGACACTCTGTGCTGTGCGGCTGAGAATGGCGCTTTACAGACGGTATCGCTAAAGGAGAGGGAGAAACCGCGTTTCTCCCATTCTGGAAGGCGAAGGAGGCCAAACCATAGTTGTGCTGAGTTCAAACTTTGTTAGCAGTAAGTGTTAGTTCCCCCATTCACCACATGAAAGAGAAAGCAACATACAGCGTTCTCCTTCAAGCTGCTTAACAGAATTGACTGAAGTTTTCAGTTTTGTTAGAAGAAAGTGTCCGCCCAGCACCAGCTGCTTTCTGCAATGTTCTCTGTGTGGGTGAAGCCTGGAGAGTGAGGGCTTAGCAAGTATTTGAATCCCCTGGTCTTCAAAGGGAACTTTGCATACTAGGAAATGAAGGTACTACTGACTTTCAAAGCTACCCAGGTAGATTGTCTGCCTACAACTAGAGGATGGAAGAAGGACTTCAGTTTTGCTGACTAAACCTTGTGTGCTTCACACGAACTTGTAGCTTCTTCCCTGCCTGAAGGAGAAAGCAAGAGCTTGTTGCTCTCAGTCTGGGGATGAAGGGAGAACGATTCACTTTCTGTGTTTGAAAATGCCTCTGTGTTCCATGCCTAAGAAAGTAGCCTGTGCATTCTATACCTGGATACAGCGTATGACGTTTCTCCCTTTCAAGGAGTTGGAGCCCTTCAGGGTTTCCAGCAATCAGGGCGACACTCTGTGCTGCGCGGCTGAGAATAGCGCTTTACAGACGGTATCGCTAAAGGAGAAGAGAAACCGCGTTTCTCCAATTCTGGAACGCGAAGGAGGGAAAGCCGTCGTTGTGCTGAGTGAAAACTTCGTGAGCAGCAAGTGTAAGTTCCCCATTCACCACATGAAAGAGAAGGCAAAATACAGCGTTCTCCTTCAAGCTGCTTAACAGAATCTACTGAAGTTTTCAGTCTTGTTAGAAGAAACAGTCCACACAAAAGAAGTTGCTTAATCAAATGTTCTCTCTGTGGCAGAAGACCACAGAGAGAGGGCCTAGCAGGTATTTGAATCTCCTGGTTTTCATAGGAAACTTTGCATAACAGTGAATGAAGGTACTAATGGCTTTCAAAGGAAACCGGTAGATTGTTTGTCTTCAGCAAGAGAAGAGCAGAAGAGGTTCAGTTTTGCTGACTAAACCGTGTGTGCTTACCGCGAGCTTGTAGCTTCTTCCCTGGCTGAAAGAGAAAGCAAGAGCTTGTTGCTCTCAGTCTGGGGATGAAGGGAGAACGACTCACTTTCTGTGTTTGAAAATGCCTCTGTGTTCCATGCCTAAGAAAGTAGCCTGTGCATTCTATACCTGGATACAGCGTATGACGTTTCTCCCTTTCAAGGAGTTGAAGCCGTTCAGGGTTTCCAGCAATCAGGGAGGCACTCTGTGCTGCGCGACTGAGAATACCGCTTTACAGAAGGCATCGCTAAAGGAGAAGAGAAACCGCGTTTCTCCAATTCTGGAAGGCGAAGGAGGGAAAACCATAGTGGTGCTGAGTGAAAACTTCGTGAGCAGCAAGTGTAAGTTCCCCATTCACCACATGAAAGAGAAGGCAAAATACAGCGTTCTCCTTCAAGCTGCTTAACAGAATCTACTGAAGTTTTCAGTCTTGTTAGAAGAAACAGTCCACACAAAAGAAGCTGCTTTCTCAAATGTTCTCTCTGTGGCAGAAGACCACAGAGTGAGGGCCTAGCAGGTATTTGAATCTCCTGGTTTTCATAGGAAACTTTGCATAACAGTGAATGAAGGTACTAGTGGCTTTAAAAGGCATCCAGCAGATTGTCTGTCTTCAGCAAGAGAAGAGCAGAAGACGTTCACTTTTGCTGACTAAACTTTGTGTGCTTACCGCGAGCTTGTAGCTTCTTCCCTGGCTGAAAGAGAAAGCAAGAGCTTGTTGCTCTCAGTCTGAGGATGAAGGGAGAACGATTCACTTACTGTGTTTGAAAATCCCTCTGTGTCACATGCCTAACAATGTTGCCTTTGCATTGACTACCGGGATAAAGCGTATGACTTTTCTCCCTTTCAAGTAGTTGAAGCCGTTCAGGGTTTCCAGCGATCAGGGAGGCACTCTGTGCTGCACGGCTGAGAATAGCGCTTTAGAGACGGTATCTCTAAAGGAGAAGAGAAAACTCTTTTCTCCTATTCTGGAACGTGAAGGAGGCAAAACCGTAGTTGTGCCGAATGAAAAACTTTGTTAGCAGCAAGTGCAACTTCCCCATTCACCACATGAAAGGGAAAGCAAAATACAGCGTTCTCCTTCATGCTGCTTAACTGAATCTAGTGAAGTTTTCCGTTTTCTTAGAAGGATGTCTCCGCCCAGCACGAGCTGCTTTCGGAAATGTTCTCTGAGTGGGAGAAGGCTGGAGAGTGTGGGCCTAGCAGTATTCGAATCCCCTGGTTTTCAAAGGGATCTTTGCATACCGGGGAATGAAGGTTCTACTGGCTTTCAAAGCCAAACAGGCAGATTGTTTGCCTTCAGCTAGAGGATGGCAGAAGTGCCTCGGTATTGCCGACGAAACCTTGTGTGCTTAACGCGAGCATGTAGCTACTTTCCTACCTGAAAGAGAAAGCAAGAGCTTGTTGCTCTCAGTCCGGATATATATGAAGAAACTTTGATTTTCTGGGGTTGAAGATCCCTGTGTGTTACGTGATTAAGAATGTTGCCTATGCATTGTCGACCTGGATAAAGATTTTTCTCCCTTTCGAGTAGTTGAAGGCTTTCAGCGTTTCCAGCATTGGGTAGGCATTGTTTGCTGCACGGCAGCATTTCCAGCATTGGGTAGGCATTGTTTGCTGCACGGCCAAGAATGGCGCTTTACAGATGGTATCGCTAAAGGAGAAGAGAAACCGCGTTTCTCCCGTTCTGGAACACGAAGGAGGCACATCCGTAGTTGTGCTGAGTAAAAACTTTGTTAGCAGTAAGTGTAAGTTCCCAATTCACCACATGCAAGAGAAAGCCAAATACAGCGTTTCCCTTGAAGCTGCTTAACTGAATCGACTGAAGTTTTCAGTTAAGTTAGAAGAAAGTGTCCGCCCAGCACCAGCTGCTTTCTGCAATGTTCTCTCTGTGGGAGGAGCCTGGAGAGTGAGGGCCTAGAAAGTATTTGAATCCCTTGGTCTTCAAAGGGAACTTTGCATACTAGGAAATGAAGGTACTACTGGCTTTCAAAGCTACCCAGGCAGATTGTCTGCCTACAACTAGAGGATGGCAGAAGGGCTTCGGTTTTGCTGACTAAACCTTGTGTGCTTCACACGAGCTTGTAGCTTCTTCCCTGCCTGAAGGAGAAAGCAAGAGCTTGTTGCTCTCATTCTGGGGATGAAGGGAGAACGATTCACTTTCTGTGTTTGAAAATGCCTCTGTGTTCCATGCCTAAGAAAGTAGCCTGTGCATTCTATACCTGGATACAGCGTATGACGTTTCTCCCTTTCAAGGAGTTGAAGCCGTTCAGGGTTTCCAGCAATCAGGGCGACACTCTGTGCTGTGCGGCTGAGAATGGCGCTTTACAGACGGTATCGCTAAAGGAGAGGGAGAAACCGCGTTTCTCCCATTCTGGAAGGCGAAGGAGGCCAAACCATAGTTGTGCTGAGTTCAAACTTTGTTAGCAGTAAGTGTTAGTTCCCCCATTCACCACATGAAAGAGAAAGCAACATACAGCGTTCTCCTTCAAGCTGCTTAACAGAATTGACTGAAGTTTTCAGTTTTGTTAGAAGAAAGTGTCCGCCCAGCACCAGCTGCTTTCTGCAATGTTCTCTGTGTGGGTGAAGCCTGGAGAGTGAGGGCTTAGCAAGTATTTGAATCCCCTGGTCTTCAAAGGGAACTTTGCATACTAGGAAATGAAGGTACTACTGACTTTCAAAGCTACCCAGGTAGATTGTCTGCCTACAACTAGAGGATGGAAGAAGGACTTCAGTTTTGCTGACTAAACCTTGTGTGCTTCACACGAACTTGTAGCTTCTTCCCTGCCTGAAGGAGAAAGCAAGAGCTTGTTGCTCTCAGTCTGGGGATGAAGGGAGAACGATTCACTTTCTGTGTTTGAAAATGCCTCTGTGTTCCATGCCTAAGAAAGTAGCCTGTGCATTCTATACCTGGATACAGCGTATGACGTTTCTCCCTTTCAAGGAGTTGGAGCCCTTCAGGGTTTCCAGCAATCAGGGCGACACTCTGTGCTGCGCGGCTGAGAATAGCGCTTTACAGACGGTATCGCTAAAGGAGAAGAGAAACCGCGTTTCTCCAATTCTGGAACGCGAAGGAGGGAAAGCCGTCGTTGTGCTGAGTGAAAACTTCGTGAGCAGCAAGTGTAAGTTCCCCATTCACCACATGAAAGAGAAGGCAAAATACAGCGTTCTCCTTCAAGCTGCTTAACAGAATCTACTGAAGTTTTCAGTCTTGTTAGAAGAAACAGTCCACACAAAAGAAGTTGCTTAATCAAATGTTCTCTCTGTGGCAGAAGACCACAGAGAGAGGGCCTAGCAGGTATTTGAATCTCCTGGTTTTCATAGGAAACTTTGCATAACAGTGAATGAAGGTACTAATGGCTTTCAAAGGAAACCGGTAGATTGTTTGTCTTCAGCAAGAGAAGAGCAGAAGAGGTTCAGTTTTGCTGACTAAATCGTGTGTGCTTACCGCGAGCTTGTAGCTTCTTCCCTGGCTGAAAGAGAAAGCAAGAGCTTGTTGCTCTCAGTCTGGGGATGAAGGGAGAACGACTCACTTTCTGTGTTTGAAAATGCCTCTGTGTTCCATGCCTAAGAAAGTAGCCTGTGCATTCTATACCTGGATACAGCGTATGACGTTTCTCCCTTTCAAGGAGTTGAAGCCTTTCAGGGTTTCCAGCAATCAGGGAGGCACTCTGTGCTGCGCGACTGAGAATACCGCTTTACAGAAGGCATCGCTAAAGGAGAAGAGAAACCGCGTTTCTCCAATTCTGGAAGGCGAAGGAGGGAAAACCATAGTGGTGCTGAGTGAAAACTTCGTGAGCAGCAAGTGTAAGTTCCCCATTCACCACATGAAAGAGAAGGCAAAATACAGCGTTCTCCTTCAAGCTGCTTAACAGAATCTACTGAAGTTTTCAGTCTTGTTAGAAGAAACAGTCCACACAAAAGAAGCTGCTTTCTCAAATGTTCTCTCTGTGGCAGAAGACCACAGAGGGAGGGCCTAGCAGGTATTTGAATCTCCTGGTTTTCATAGGAAACTTTGCATAACAGTGAATGAAGGTACTAGTGGCTTTAAAAGGCATCCAGCAGATTGTCTGTCTTCAGCAAGAGAAGAGCAGAAGACGTTCACTTTTGCTGACTAAACTTTGTGTGCTTACCGCGAGCTTGTAGCTTCTTCCCTGGCTGAAAGAGAAAGCAAGAGCTTGTTGCTCTCAGTCTGAGGATGAAGGGAGAACGATTCACTTACTGTGTTTGAAAATCCCTCTGTGTCACATGCCTAACAATGTTGCCTTTGCATTGACTACCGGGATAAAGCGTATGACTTTTCTCCCTTTCAAGTAGTTGAAGCCGTTCAGGGTTTCCAGCGATCAGGGAGGCACTCTGTGCTGCACGGCTGAGAATAGCGCTTTAGAGACGGTATCTCTAAAGGAGAAGAGAAAACTCTTTTCTCCTATTCTGGAACGTGAAGGAGGCAAAACCGTAGTTGTGCCGAATGAAAAACTTTGTTAGCAGCAAGTGCAACTTCCCCATTCACCACATGAAAGGGAAAGCAAAATACAGCGTTCTCCTTCATGCTGCTTAACTGAATCTAGTGAAGTTTTCCGTTTTGTTAGAAGGATGTCTCCGCCCAAGCACGAGCTGCTTTCGGAAATGTTCTCTGAGTGGGAGAAGGCTGGAGAGTGTGGGCCTAGCAGTATTCGAATCCCCTGGTTTTCAAAGGGATCTTTGCATACCGGGGAATGAAGGTTCTACTGGCTTTCAAAGCCAAACAGGCAGATTGTTTGCCTTCAGCTAGAGGATGGCAGAAGTGCCTCGGTATTGCCGACGAAACCTTGTGTGCTTAACGCGAGCATGTAGCTACTTTCCTACCTGAAAGAGAAAGCAAGAGCTTGTTGCTCTCAGTCCGGATATATATGGAGAAACTTTGATTTTCTGGGGTTGAAGATCCCTGTGTGTTACGTGATTAAGAATGTTGCCTATGCATTGTCGACCTGGATAAAGATTTTTCTCCCTTTCGAGTAGTTGAAGGCTTTCAGCGTTTCCAGCATTGGGTAGGCATTGTTTGCTGCACGGCAGCATTTCCAGCATTGGGTAGGCATTGTTTGCTGCACGGCCAAGAATGGCGCTTTACAGATGGTATCGCTAAAGGAGAAGAGAAACCGCGTTTCTCCCGTTCTGGAACACGAAGGAGGCACATCCGTAGTTGTGCTGAGTAAAAACTTTGTTAGCAGTAAGTGTAAGTTCCCAGTTCACCACATGCAAGAGAAAGCCCAATACAGCGTTTCCCTTGAAGCTGCTTAACTGAATCGACTGAAGTTTTCAGTTAAGTTAGAAGAAAGTGTCCGCCCAGCACCAGCTGCTTTCTGCAATGTTCTCTCTGTGGGAGGAGCCTGGAGAGTGAGGGCCTAGAAAGTATTTGAATCCCCTGGTCTTCAAAGGGAACTTTGCATACTAGGAAATGAAGGTACTACTGGCTTTCAAAGCTACCCAGGTAGATTGTCTGCCTACAACTAGAGGATGGAAGAAGGGCTTCGGTTTTGCTGACTAAACCTTGTGTGCTTCACACGAGCTTGTAGCTTCTTCCCTGCCTGAAGGAGAAAGCAAGAGCTTGTTGCTCTCAGTCTGGGGATGAAGGGAGAACGATTCACTTTCTGTGTTTGAAAATGCCTCTGTGTTCCATGCCTAAGAAAGTAGCCTGTGCATTCTATACCTGGATACAGCGTATGACGTTTCTCCCTTTCAAGGAGTTGGAGCCCTTCAGGGTTTCCAGCAATCAGGGCGACACTCTGTGCTGCGCGGCTGAGAATAGCGCTTTACAGACGGTATCGCTAAAGGAGAAGAGAAACCGCGTTTCTCCAATTCTGGAACGCGAAGGAGGGAAAGCCGTCGTTGTGCTGAGTGAAAACTTCGTGAGCAGCAAGTGTAAGTTCCCCATTCACCACATGAAAGAGAAGGCAAAATACAGCGTTCTCCTTCAAGCTGCTTAACAGAATCTACTGAAGTTTTCAGTCTTGTTAGAAGAAACAGTCCACACAAAAGAAGTTGCTTAATCAAATGTTCTCTCTGTGGCAGAAGACCACAGAGAGAGGGCCTAGCAGGTATTTGAATCTCCTGGTTTTCATAGGAAACTTTGCATAACAGTGAATGAAGGTACTAATGGCTTTCAAAGGAAACCGGCAGATTGTTTGTCTTCAGCAAGAGAAGAGCAGAAGAGGTTCAGTTTTGCTGACTAAACCGTGTGTGCTTACCGCGAGCTTGTAGCTTCTTCCCTGGCTGAAAGAGAAAGCAAGAGCTTGTTGCTCTCAGTCTGGGGATGAAGGGAGAACGACTCACTTTCTGTGTTTGAAAATGCCTCTGTGTTCCATGCCTAAGAAAGTAGCCTGTGCATTCTATACCTGGATACAGCGTATGACGTTTCTCCCTTTCAAGGAGTTGAAGCCGTTCAGGGTTTCCAGCAATCAGGGAGGCACTCTGTGCTGCGCGACTGAGAATACCGCTTTACAGAAGGCATCGCTAAAGGAGAAGAGAAACCGCGTTTCTCCAATTCTGGAAGGCGAAGGAGGGAAAACCATAGTGGTGCTGAGTGAAAACTTCGTGAGCAGCAAGTGTAAGTTCCCCATTCACCACATGAAAGAGAAGGCAAAATACAGCGTTCTCCTTCAAGCTGCTTAACAGAATCTACTGAAGTTTTCAGTCTTGTTAGAAGAAACAGTCCACACAAAAGAAGCTGCTTTCTCAAATGTTCTCTCTGTGGCAGAAGACCACAGAGTGAGGGCCTAGCAGGTATTTGAATCTCCTGGTTTTCATAGGAAACTTTGCATAACAGTGAATGAAGGTACTAGTGGCTTTAAAAGGCATCCAGCAGATTGTCTGTCTTCAGCAAGAGAAGAGCAGAAGACGTTCACTTTTGCTGACTAAACTTTGTGTGCTTACCGCGAGCTTGTAGCTTCTTCCCTGGCTGAAAGAGAAAGCAAGAGCTTGTTGCTCTCAGTCTGAGGATGAAGGGAGAACGATTCACTTACTGTGTTTGAAAATCCCTCTGTGTCACATGCCTAACAATGTTGCCTTTGCATTGACTACCGGGATAAAGCGTATGACTTTTCTCCCTTTCAAGTAGTTGAAGCCGTTCAGGGTTTCCAGCGATCAGGGAGGCACTCTGTGCTGCACGGCTGAGAATAGCGCTTTAGAGACGGTATCTCTAAAGGAGAAGAGAAAACTCTTTTCTCCTATTCTGGAACGTGAAGGAGGCAAAACCGTAGTTGTGCCGAATGAAAAACTTTGTTAGCAGCAAGTGCAACTTCCCCATTCACCACATGAAAGGGAAAGCAAAATACAGCGTTCTCCTTCATGCTGCTTAACTGAATCTAGTGAAGTTTTCCGTTTTCTTAGAAGGATGTCTCCGCCCAGCACGAGCTGCTTTCGGAAATGTTCTCTGAGTGGGAGAAGGCTGGAGAGTGTGGGCCTAGCAGTATTCGAATCCCCTGGTTTTCAAAGGGATCTTTGCATACCGGGGAATGAAGGTTCTACTGGCTTTCAAAGCCAAACAGGCAGATTGTTTGCCTTCAGCTAGAGGATGGCAGAAGTGCCTCGGTATTGCCGACGAAACCTTGTGTGCTTAACGCGAGCATGTAGCTACTTTCCTACCTGAAAGAGAAAGCAAGAGCTTGTTGCTCTCAGTCCGGATATATATGGAGAAACTTTGATTTTCTAGGGTTGAAGATCCCTGTGTGTTACGTGATTAAGAATGTTGCCTATGCATTGTCGACCTGGATAAAGATTTTTCTCCCTTACGAGTAGTTGAAGCCTTTCAGCGTTTCCAGCACTGGGTAGGCATTGTTTGCTGCACGGCCAAGAATGGCGCTTTACAGATGGTATCGCTAAAGGAGAAGAGAAACCGCGTTTCTCCCGTTCTGGAACACGAAGGAGGCACATCCGTAGTTGTGCTGAGTAAAAACTTTGTTAGCAGTAAGTGTAAGTTCCCAATTCACCACATGCAAGAGAAAGCCAAATACAGCGTTTCCCTTGAAGCTGCTTAACTGAATCGACTGAAGTTTTCAGTTAAGTTAGAAGAAAGTGTCCGCCCAGCACCAGCTGCTTTCTGCAATGTTCTCTCTGTGGGAGGAGCCTGGAGAGTGAGGGCCTAGAAAGTATTTGAATCCCTTGGTCTTCAAAGGGAACTTTGCATACTAGGAAATGAAGGTACTACTGGCTTTCAAAGCTACCCAGGCAGATTGTCTGCCTACAACTAGAGGATGGCAGAAGGGCTTCGGTTTTGCTGACTAAACCTTGTGTGCTTCACACGAGCTTGTAGCTTCTTCCCTGCCTGAAGGAGAAAGCAAGAGCTTGTTGCTCTCATTCTGGGGATGAAGGGAGAACGATTCACTTTCTGTGTTTGAAAATGCCTCTGTGTTCCATGCCTAAGAAAGTAGCCTGTGCATTCTATACCTGGATACAGCGTATGACGTTTCTCCCTTTCAAGGAGTTGAAGCCGTTCAGGGTTTCCAGCAATCAGGGCGACACTCTGTGCTGTGCGGCTGAGAATGGCGCTTTACAGACGGTATCGCTAAAGGAGAGGGAGAAACCGCGTTTCTCCCATTCTGGAAGGCGAAGGAGGCCAAACCATAGTTGTGCTGAGTTCAAACTTTGTTAGCAGTAAGTGTTAGTTCCCCCATTCACCACATGAAAGAGAAAGCAACATACAGCGTTCTCCTTCAAGCTGCTTAACAGAATTGACTGAAGTTTTCAGTTTTGTTAGAAGAAAGTGTCCGCCCAGCACCAGCTGCTTTCTGCAATGTTCTCTGTGTGGGTGAAGCCTGGAGAGTGAGGGCTTAGCAAGTATTTGAATCCCCTGGTCTTCAAAGGGAACTTTGCATACTAGGAAATGAAGGTACTACCGACTTTCAAAGCTACCCAGGTAGATTGTCTGCCTACAACTAGAGGATAGAAGAAGGACTTCAGTTTTGCTGACTAAACCTTGTGTGCTTCACACGAGCTTGTAGCTTCTTCCCTGCCTGAAGGAGAAAGCAAGAGCTTGTTGCTCTCAGTCTGGGGATGAAGGGAGAACGATTCACTTTCTGTGTTTGAAAATGCCTCTGTGTTCCATGCCTAAGAAAGTAGCCTGTGCATTCTATACCTGGATACAGCGTATGACGTTTCTCCCTTTCAAGGAGTTGGAGCCCTTCAGGGTTTCCAGCAATCAGGGCGACACTCTGTGCTGCGCGGCTGAGAATAGCGCTTTACAGACGGTATCGCTAAAGGAGAAGAGAAACCGCGTTTCTCCAATTCTGGAAGGCGAAGGAGGGAAAGCCGTCGTTGTGCTGAGTGAAAACTTCGTGAGCAGCAAGTGTAAGTTCCCCATTCACCACATGAAAGAGAAGGCAAAATACAGCGTTCTCCTTCAAGCTGCTTAACAGAATCTACTGAAGTTTTCAGTCTTGTTAGAAGAAACAGTCCACACAAAAGAAGTTGCTTAATCAAATGTTCTCTCTGTGGCAGAAGACCACAGAGAGAGGGCCTAGCAGGTATTTGAATCTCCTGGTTTTCATAGGAAACTTTGCATAACAGTGAATGAAGGTACTAATGGCTTTCAAAGGAAACCGGTAGATTGTTTGTCTTCAGCAAGAGAAGAGCAGAAGAGGTTCAGTTTTGCTGACTAAACCGTGTGTGCTTACCGCGAGCTTGTAGCTTCTTCCCTGGCTGAAAGAGAAAGCAAGATCTTGTTGCTCTCAGTCTGGGGATGAAGGGAGAACGACTCACTTTCTGTGTTTGAAAATGCCTCTGTGTTCCATGCCTAAGAAAGTAGCCTGTGCATTCTATACCTGGATACAGCGCATGACGTTTCTCCCTTTCAAGGAGTTGAAGCCGTTCAGGGTTTCCAGCAATCAGGGAGGCACTCTGTGCTGCGCGACTGAGAATACCGCTTTACAGAAGGCATCGCTAAAGGAGAAGAGAAACCGCGTTTCTCCAATTCTGGAAGGCGAAGGAGGGAAAACCATAGTGGTGCTGAGTGAAAACTTCGTGAGCAGCAAGTGTAAGTTCCCCATTCACCACATGAAAGAGAAGGCAAAATACAGCGTTCTCCTTCAAGCTGCTTAACAGAATCTACTGAAGTTTTCAGTCTTGTTAGAAGAAACAGTCCACACAAAAGAAGCTGCTTTCTCAAATGTTCTCTCTGTGGCAGAAGACCACAGAGGGAGGGCCTAGCAGGTATTTGAATCTCCTGGTTTTCATAGGAAACTTTGCATAACAGTGAATGAAGGTACTAGTGGCTTTAAAAGGCATCCAGCAGATTGTCTGTCTTCAGCAAGAGAAGAGCAGAAGACGTTCACTTTTGCTGACTAAACTTTGTGTGCTTACCGCGAGCTTGTAGCTTCTTCCCTGGCTGAAAGAGAAAGCAAGAGCTTGTTGCTCTCAGTCTGAGGATGAAGGGAGAACGATTCACTTACTGTGTTTGAAAATCCCTCTGTGTCACATGCCTAACAATGTTGCCTTTGCATTGACTACCGGGATAAAGCGTATGACTTTTCTCCCTTTCAAGTAGTTGAAGCCGTTCAGGGTTTCCAGCGATCAGGGAGGCACTCTGTGCTGCACGGCTGAGAATAGCGCTTTAGAGACGGTATCTCTAAAGGAGAAGAGAAAACTCTTTTCTCCTATTCTGGAACGTGAAGGAGGCAAAACCGTAGTTGTGCCGAATGAAAAACTTTGTTAGCAGCAAGTGCAACTTCCCCATTCACCACATGAAAGGGAAAGCAAAATACAGCGTTCTCCTTCATGCTGCTTAACTGAATCTAGTGAAGTTTTCCGTTTTCTTAGAAGGATGTCTCCGCCCAAGCACGAGCTGCTTTCGGAAATGTTCTCTGAGTGGGAGAAGGCTGGAGAGTGTGGGCCTAGCAGTATTCGAATCCCCTGGTTTTCAAAGGGATCTTTGCATACCGGGGAATGAAGGTTCTACCGGCTTTCAAAGCCAAACAGGCAGATTGTTTGCCTTCAGCTAGAGGATGGCAGAAGTGCCTCGGTATTGCCGACGAAACCTTGTGTGCTTAACGCGAGCATGTAGCTACTTTCCTACCTGAAAGAGAAAGCAAGAGCTTGTTGCTCTCAGTCCGGATATATATGAAGAAACTTTGATTTTCTGGGGTTGAAGATCCCTGTGTGTTACGTGATTAAGAATGTTGCCTATGCATTGTCGACCTGGATAAAGATTTTTCTCCCTTTCGAGTAGTTGAAGGCTTTCAGCGTTTCCAGCATTGGGTAGGCATTGTTTGCTGCACGGCAGCATTTCCAGCTTTGGGTAGGCATTGTTTGCTGCACGGCCAAGAATGGCGCCAGATGGTATCGCTAAAGGAGAAGAGAAACCGCGTTTCTCCCGTTCTGGAACACGAAGGAGGCACATCCGTAGTTGTGCTGAGTAAAAACTTTGTTAGCAGTAAGTGTAAGTTCCCAATTCACCACATGCAAGAGAAAGCCCAATACAGCGTTTCCCTTGAAGTTGCTTAACTGAATCGACTGAAGTTTTCAGTTAAGTTAGAAGAAAGTGTCCGCCCAGCACCAGCTGCTTTCTGCAATGTTCTCTCTGTGGGAGGAGCCTGGAGAGTGAGGGCCTAGAAAGTATTTGAATCCCTTGGTCTTCAAAGGGAACTTTGCATACTAGGAAATGAAGGTACTACTGGCTTTCAAAGCTACCCAGGCAGATTGTCTGCCTACAACTAGAGGATGGCAGAAGGGCTTCGGTTTTGCTGACTAAACCTTGTGTGCTTCACACGAGCTTGTAGCTTCTTCCCTGCCTGAAGGAGAAAGCAAGAGCTTGTTGCTCTCATTCTGGGGATGAAGGGAGAACGATTCACTTTCTGTGTTTGAAAATGCCTCTGTGTTCCATGCCTAAGAAAGTAGCCTGTGCATTCTATACCTGGATACAGCGTATGACGTTTCTCCCTTTCAAGGAGTTGAAGCCGTTCAGGGTTTCCAGCAATCAGGGCGACACTCTGTGCTGTGCGGCTGAGAATGGCGCTTTACAGACGGTATCGCTAAAGGAGAGGGAGAAACCGCGTTTCTCCCATTCTGGAAGGCGAAGGAGGCAAAACCATAGTTGTGCTGAGTTCAAACTTTGTTAGCAGTAAGTGTTAGTTCCCCCATTCACCACATGAAAGAGAAAGCAACATACAGCGTTCTCCTTCAAGCTGCTTAACAGAATTGACTGAAGTTTTCAGTTTTGTTAGAAGAAAGTGTCCGCCCAGCACCAGCTGCTTTCTGCAATGTTCTCTGTGTGGGTGAAGCCTGGAGAGTGAGGGCTTAGCAAGTATTGGAATCCCCTGGTCTTCAAAGGGAACTTTGCATACTAGGAAATGAAGGTACTACTGACTTTCAAAGCTACCCAGGTAGATTGTCTGCCTACAACTAGAGGATGGCAGAAGGGCTTCAGTTTTGCTGACTAAACCTTGTGTGCTTCACACGAGCTTGTAGCTTCTTCCCTGCCTGAAGGAGAAACAAAGAGCTTGTTGCTCTCAGTCTGGGGATGAAGGGAGAACGATTCACTTTCTGTGTTTGAAAATGCCTCTGTGTTCCATGCCTAAGAAAGTAGCCTGTGCATTCTATACCTGGATACAGCGTATGACGTTTCTCCCTTTCAAGGAGTTGGAGCCCTTCAGGGTTTCCAGCAATCAGGGCGACAGTCTGTGCTGCGCGGCTGAGAATAGCGCTTTACAGACGGTATCGCTAAAGGAGAAGAGAAACCGCGTTTCTCCAATTCTGGAACGCGAAGGAGGGAAAGCCGTCGTTGTGCTGAGTGAAAACTTCGTGAGCAGCAAGTGTAAGTTCCCCATTCACCACATGAAAGAGAAGGCAAAATACAGCGTTCTCCTTCAAGCTGCTTAACAGAATCTACTGAAGTTTTCAGTCTTGTTAGAAGAAACAGTCCACACAAAAGAAGTTGCTTAATCAAATGTTCTCTCTGTGGCAGAAGACCACAGAGAGAGGGCCTAGCAAGTATTTGAATCTCCTGGTTTTCATAGGAAACTTTGCATAACAGTGAATGAAGGTACTAATGGCTTTCAAAGGAAACCGGTAGATTGTTTGTCTTCAGCAAGAGAAGAGCAGAAGAGGTTCAGTTTTGCTGACTAAACCGTGTGTGCTTACCGCGAGCTTGTAGCTTCTTCCCTGGCTGAAAGAGAAAGCAAGAGCTTGTTGCTCTCAGTCTGGGGATGAAGGGAGAACGACTCACTTTCTGTGTTTGAAAATGCCTCTGTGTTCCATGCCTAAGAAAGTAGCCTGTGCATTCTATACCTGGATACAGCGTATGACGTTTCTCCCTTTCAAGGAGTTGAAGCCGTTCAGGGTTTCCAGCAATCAGGGAGGCACTCTGTGCTGCGCGACTGAGAATACCGCTTTACAGAAGGCATCGCTAAAGGAGAAGAGAAACCGCGTTTCTCCAATTCTGGAAGGCGAAGGAGGGAAAACCATAGTGGTGCTGAGTGAAAACTTCGTGAGCAGCAAGTGTAAGTTCCCCATTCACCACATGAAAGAGAAGGCAAAATACAGCGTTCTCCTTCAAGCTGCTTAACAGAATCTACTGAAGTTTTCAGTCTTGTTAGAAGAAACAGTCCACACAAAAGAAGCTGCTTTCTCAAATGTTCTCTCTGTGGCAGAAGACCACAGAGTGAGGGCCTAGCAGGTATTTGAATCTCCTGGTTTTCATAGGAAACTTTGCATAACAGTGAATGAAGGTACTAGTGGCTTTAAAAGGCATCCAGCAGATTGTCTGTCTTCAGCAAGAGAAGAGCAGAAGACGTTCACTTTTGCTGACTAAACTTTGTGTGCTTACCGCGAGCTTGTAGCTTCTTCCCTGGCTGAAAGAGAAAGCAAGAGCTTGTTGCTCTCAGTCTGAGGATGAAGGGAGAACGATTCACTTACTGTGTTTGAAAATCCCTCTGTGTCACATGCCTAACAATGTTGCCTTTGCATTGACTACCGGGATAAAGCGTATGACTTTTCTCCCTTTCAAGTAGTTGAAGCCGTTCAGGGTTTCCAGCGATCAGGGAGGCACTCTGTGCTGCACGGCTGAGAATAGCGCTTTAGAGACGGTATCTCTAAAGGAGAAGAGAAAACTCTTTTCTCCTATTCTGGAACGTGAAGGAGGCAAAACCGTAGTTGTGCCGAATGAAAAACTTTGTTAGCAGCAAGTGCAACTTCCCCATTCACCACATGAAAGGGAAAGCAAAATACAGCGTTCTCCTTCATGCTGCTTAACTGAATCTAGTGAAGTTTTCCGTTTTCTTAGAAGGATGTCTCCGCCCAAGCACGAGCTGCTTTCGGAAATGTTCTCTGAGTGGGAGAAGGCTGGAGAGTGTGGGCCTAGCAGTATTCGAATCCCCTGGTTTTCAAAGGGATCTTTGCATACCGGGGAATGAAGGTTCTACCGGCTTTCAAAGCCAAACAGGCAGATTGTTTGCCTTCAGCTAGAGGATGGCAGAAGTGCCTCGGTATTGCCGACGAAACCTTGTGTGCTTAACGCGAGCATGTAGCTACTTTCCTACCTGAAAGAGAAAGCAAGAGCTTGTTGCTCTCAGTCCGGATATATATGAAGAAACTTTGATTTTCTGGGGTTGAAGATCCCTGTGTGTTACGTGATTAAGAATGTTGCCTATGCATTGTCGACCTGGATAAAGATTTTTCTCCCTTTCGAGTAGTTGAAGGCTTTCAGCGTTTCCAGCATTGGGTAGGCATTGTTTGCTGCACGGCAGCATTTCCAGCTTTGGGTAGGCATTGTTTGCTGCACGGCCAAGAATGGCGCCAGATGGTATCGCTAAAGGAGAAGAGAAACCGCGTTTCTCCCGTTCTGGAACACGAAGGAGGCACATCCGTAGTTGTGCTGAGTAAAAACTTTGTTAGCAGTAAGTGTAAGTTCCCAATTCACCACATGCAAGAGAAAGCCCAATACAGCGTTTCCCTTGAAGTTGCTTAACTGAATCGACTGAAGTTTTCAGTTAAGTTAGAAGAAAGTGTCCGCCCAGCACCAGCTGCTTTCTGCAATGTTCTCTCTGTGGGAGGAGCCTGGAGAGTGAGGGCCTAGAAAGTATTTGAATCCCTTGGTCTTCAAAGGGAACTTTGCATACTAGGAAATGAAGGTACTACTGGCTTTCAAAGCTACCCAGGCAGATTGTCTGCCTACAACTAGAGGATGGCAGAAGGGCTTCGGTTTTGCTGACTAAACCTTGTGTGCTTCACACGAGCTTGTAGCTTCTTCCCTGCCTGAAGGAGAAAGCAAGAGCTTGTTGCTCTCATTCTGGGGATGAAGGGAGAACGATTCACTTTCTGTGTTTGAAAATGCCTCTGTGTTCCATGCCTAAGAAAGTAGCCTGTGCATTCTATACCTGGATACAGCGTATGACGTTTCTCCCTTTCAAGGAGTTGAAGCCGTTCAGGGTTTCCAGCAATCAGGGCGACACTCTGTGCTGTGCGGCTGAGAATGGCGCTTTACAGACGGTATCGCTAAAGGAGAGGGAGAAACCGCGTTTCTCCCATTCTGGAAGGCGAAGGAGGCAAAACCATAGTTGTGCTGAGTTCAAACTTTGTTAGCAGTAAGTGTTAGTTCCCCCATTCACCACATGAAAGAGAAAGCAACATACAGCGTTCTCCTTCAAGCTGCTTAACAGAATTGACTGAAGTTTTCAGTTTTGTTAGAAGAAAGTGTCCGCCCAGCACCAGCTGCTTTCTGCAATGTTCTCTGTGTGGGTGAAGCCTGGAGAGTGAGGGCTTAGCAAGTATTGGAATCCCCTGGTCTTCAAAGGGAACTTTGCATACTAGGAAATGAAGGTACTACTGACTTTCAAAGCTACCCAGGTAGATTGTCTGCCTACAACTAGAGGATGGCAGAAGGGCTTCAGTTTTGCTGACTAAACCTTGTGTGCTTCACACGAGCTTGTAGCTTCTTCCCTGCCTGAAGGAGAAACAAAGAGCTTGTTGCTCTCAGTCTGGGGATGAAGGGAGAACGATTCACTTTCTGTGTTTGAAAATGCCTCTGTGTTCCATGCCTAAGAAAGTAGCCTGTGCATTCTATACCTGGATACAGCGTATGACGTTTCTCCCTTTCAAGGAGTTGGAGCCCTTCAGGGTTTCCAGCAATCAGGGCGACAGTCTGTGCTGCGCGGCTGAGAATAGCGCTTTACAGACGGTATCGCTAAAGGAGAAGAGAAACCGCGTTTCTCCAATTCTGGAACGCGAAGGAGGGAAAGCCGTCGTTGTGCTGAGTGAAAACTTCGTGAGCAGCAAGTGTAAGTTCCCCATTCACCACATGAAAGAGAAGGCAAAATACAGCGTTCTCCTTCAAGCTGCTTAACAGAATCTACTGAAGTTTTCAGTCTTGTTAGAAGAAACAGTCCACACAAAAGAAGTTGCTTAATCAAATGTTCTCTCTGTGGCAGAAGACCACAGAGAGAGGGCCTAGCAGGTATTTGAATCTCCTGGTTTTCATAGGAAACTTTGCATAACAGTGAATGAAGGTACTAATGGCTTTCAAAGGAAACCGGTAGATTGTTTGTCTTCAGCAAGAGAAGAGCAGAAGAGGTTCAGTTTTGCTGACTAAACCGTGTGTGCTTACCGCGAGCTTGTAGCTTCTTCCCTGGCTGAAAGAGAAAGCAAGAGCTTGTTGCTCTCAGTCTGGGGATGAAGGGAGAACGACTCACTTTCTGTGTTTGAAAATGCCTCTGTGTTGCATGCCTAAGAAAGTAGCCTGTGCATTCTATACCTGGATACAGCGTATGACGTTTCTCCCTTTCAAGGAGTTGAAGCCGTTCAGGGTTTCCAGCAATCAGGGAGGCACTCTGTGCTGCGCGACTGAGAATACCGCTTTACAGAAGGCATCGCTAAAGGAGAAGAGAAACCGCGTTTCTCCAATTCTGGAAGGCGAAGGAGGGAAAACCATAGTGGTGCTGAGTGAAAACTTCGTGAGCAGCAAGTGTAAGTTCCCCATTCACCACATGAAAGAGAAGGCAAAATACAGCGTTCTCCTTCAAGCTGCTTAACAGAATCTACTGAAGTTTTCAGTCTTGTTAGAAGAAACAGTCCACACAAAAGAAGCTGCTTTCTCAAATGTTCTCTCTGTGGCAGAAGACCACAGAGTGAGGGCCTAGCAGGTATTTGAATCTCCTGGTTTTCATAGGAAACTTTGCATAACAGTGAATGAAGGTACTAGTGGCTTTAAAAGGCATCCAGCAGATTGTCTGTCTTCAGCAAGAGAAGAGCAGAAGACGTTCACTTTTGCTGACTAAACTTTGTGTGCTTACCGCGAGCTTGTAGCTTCTTCCCTGGCTGAAAGAGAAAGCAAGAGCTTGTTGCTCTCAGTCTGAGGATGAAGGGAGAACGATTCACTTACTGTGTTTGAAAATCCCTCTGTGTCACATGCCTAACAATGTTGCCTTTGCATTGACTACCGGGATAAAGCGTATGACTTTTCTCCCTTTCAAGTAGTTGAAGCCGTTCAGGGTTTCCAGCGATCAGGGAGGCACTCTGTGCTGCATGGCTGAGAATAGCGCTTTAGAGACGGTATCTCTAAAGGAGAAGAGAAAACTCTTTTCTCCTATTCTGGAACGTGAAGGAGGCAAAACCGTAGTTGTGCCGAATGAAAAACTTTGTTAGCAGCAAGTGCAACTTCCCCATTCACCACATGAAAGGGAAAGCAAAATACAGCGTTCTCCTTCATGCTGCTTAACTGAATCTAGTGAAGTTTTCCGTTTTCTTAGAAGGATGTCTCCGCCCAAGCACGAGCTGCTTTCGGAAATGTTCTCTGAGTGGGAGAAGGCTGGAGAGTGTGGGCCTAGCAGTATTCGAATCCCCTGGTTTTCAAAGGGATCTTTGCATACCGGGGAATGAAGGTTCTACCGGCTTTCAAAGCCAAACAGGCAGATTGTTTGCCTTCAGCTAGAGGATGGCAGAAGTGCCTCGGTATTGCCGACGAAACCTTGTGTGCTTAACGCGAGCATGTAGCTACTTTCCTACCTGAAAGAGAAAGCAAGAGCTTGTTGCTCTCAGTCCGGATATATATGAAGAAACTTTGATTTTCTGGGGTTGAAGATCCCTGTGTGTTACGTGATTAAGAATGTTGCCTATGCATTGTCGACCTGGATAAAGATTTTTCTCCCTTTCGAGTAGTTGAAGGCTTTCAGCGTTTCCAGCATTGGGTAGGCATTGTTTGCTGCACGGCAGCATTTCCAGCTTTGGGTAGGCATTGTTTGCTGCACGGCCAAGAATGGCGCCAGATGGTATCGCTAAAGGAGAAGAGAAACCGCGTTTCTCCCGTTCTGGAACACGAAGGAGGCACATCCGTAGTTGTGCTGAGTAAAAACTTTGTTAGCAGTAAGTGTAAGTTCCCAATTCACCACATGCAAGAGAAAGCCCAATACAGCGTTTCCCTTGAAGTTGCTTAACTGAATCGACTGAAGTTTTCAGTTAAGTTAGAAGAAAGTGTCCGCCCAGCACCAGCTGCTTTCTGCAATGTTCTCTCTGTGGGAGGAGCCTGGAGAGTGAGGGCCTAGAAAGTATTTGAATCCCTTGGTCTTCAAAGGGAACTTTGCATACTAGGAAATGAAGGTACTACTGGCTTTCAAAGCTACCCAGGCAGATTGTCTGCCTACAACTAGAGGATGGCAGAAGGGCTTCGGTTTTGCTGACTAAACCTTGTGTGCTTCACACGAGCTTGTAGCTTCTTCCCTGCCTGAAGGAGAAAGCAAGAGCTTGTTGCTCTCATTCTGGGGATGAAGGGAGAACGATTCACTTTCTGTGTTTGAAAATGCCTCTGTGTTCCATGCCTAAGAAAGTAGCCTGTGCATTCTATACCTGGATACAGCGTATGACGTTTCTCCCTTTCAAGGAGTTGAAGCCGTTCAGGGTTTCCAGCAATCAGGGCGACACTCTGTGCTGTGCGGCTGAGAATGGCGCTTTACAGACGGTATCGCTAAAGGAGAGGGAGAAACCGCGTTTCTCCCATTCTGGAAGGCGAAGGAGGCAAAACCATAGTTGTGCTGAGTTCAAACTTTGTTAGCAGTAAGTGTTAGTTCCCCCATTCACCACATGAAAGAGAAAGCAACATACAGCGTTCTCCTTCAAGCTGCTTAACAGAATTGACTGAAGTTTTCAGTTTTGTTAGAAGAAAGTGTCCGCCCAGCACCAGCTGCTTTCTGCAATGTTCTCTGTGTGGGTGAAGCCTGGAGAGTGAGGGCTTAGCAAGTATTGGAATCCCCTGGTCTTCAAAGGGAACTTTGCATACTAGGAAATGAAGGTACTACTGACTTTCAAAGCTACCCAGGTAGATTGTCTGCCTACAACTAGAGGATGGCAGAAGGGCTTCAGTTTTGCTGACTAAACCTTGTGTGCTTCACACGAGCTTGTAGCTTCTTCCCTGCCTGAAGGAGAAACAAAGAGCTTGTTGCTCTCAGTCTGGGGATGAAGGGAGAACGATTCACTTTCTGTGTTTGAAAATGCCTCTGTGTTCCATGCCTAAGAAAGTAGCCTGTGCATTCTATACCTGGATACAGCGTATGACGTTTCTCCCTTTCAAGGAGTTGGAGCCCTTCAGGGTTTCCAGCAATCAGGGCGACAGTCTGTGCTGCGCGGCTGAGAATAGCGCTTTACAGACGGTATCGCTAAAGGAGAAGAGAAACCGCGTTTCTCCAATTCTGGAACGCGAAGGAGGGAAAGCCGTCGTTGTGCTGAGTGAAAACTTCGTGAGCAGCAAGTGTAAGTTCCCCATTCACCACATGAAAGAGAAGGCAAAATACAGCGTTCTCCTTCAAGCTGCTTAACAGAATCTACTGAAGTTTTCAGTCTTGTTAGAAGAAACAGTCCACACAAAAGAAGTTGCTTAATCAAATGTTCTCTCTGTGGCAGAAGACCACAGAGAGAGGGCCTAGCAGGTATTTGAATCTCCTGGTTTTCATAGGAAACTTTGCATAACAGTGAATGAAGGTACTAATGGCTTTCAAAGGAAACCGGTAGATTGTTTGTCTTCAGCAAGAGAAGAGCAGAAGAGGTTCAGTTTTGCTGACTAAACCTTGTGTGCTTACCGCGAGCTTGTAGCTTCTTCCCTGGCTGAAAGAGAAAGCAAGAGCTTGTTGCTCTCAGTCTGGGGATGAAGGGAGAACGACTCACTTTCTGTGTTTGAAAATGCCTCTGTGTTCCATGCCTAAGAAAGTAGCCTGTGCATTCTATACCTGGATACAGCGTATGACGTTTCTCCCTTTCAAGGAGTTGAAGCCGTTCAGGGTTTCCAGCAATCAGGGAGGCACTCTGTGCTGCGCGACTGAGAATACCGCTTTACAGAAGGCATCGCTAAAGGAGAAGAGAAACCGCGTTTCTCCAATTCTGGAAGGCGAAGGAGGGAAAACCATAGTGGTGCTGAGTGAAAACTTCGTGAGCAGCAAGTGTAAGTTCCCCATTCACCACATGAAAGAGAAGGCAAAATACAGCGTTCTCCTTCAAGCTGCTTAACAGAATCTACTGAAGTTTTCAGTCTTGTTAGAAGAAACAGTCCACACAAAAGAAGCTGCTTTCTCAAATGTTCTCTCTGTGGCAGAAGACCACAGAGTGAGGGCCTAGCAGGTATTTGAATCTCCTGGTTTTCATAGGAAACTTTGCATAACAGTGAATGAAGGTACTAGTGGCTTTAAAAGGCATCCAGCAGATTGTCTGTCTTCAGCAAGAGAAGAGCAGAAGACGTTCACTTTTGCTGACTAAACTTTGTGTGCTTACCGCGAGCTTGTAGCTTCTTCCCTGGCTGAAAGAGAAAGCAAGAGCTTGTTGCTCTCAGTCTGAGGATGAAGGGAGAACGATTCACTTACTGTGTTTGAAAATCCCTCTGTGTCACATGCCTAACAATGTTGCCTTTGCATTGACTACCGGGATAAAGCGTATGACTTTTCTCCCTTTCAAGTAGTTGAAGCCGTTCAGGGTTTCCAGCGATCAGGGAGGCACTCTGTGCTGCACGGCTGAGAATAGCGCTTTAGAGACGGTATCTCTAAAGGAGAAGAGAAAACTCTTTTCTCCTATTCTGGAACGTGAAGGAGGCAAAACCGTAGTTGTGCCGAATGAAAAACTTTGTTAGCAGCAAGTGCAACTTCCCCATTCACCACATGAAAGGGAAAGCAAAATACAGCGTTCTCCTTCATGCTGCTTAACTGAATCTAGTGAAGTTTTCCGTTTTCTTAGAAGGATGTCTCCGCCCAAGCACGAGCTGCTTTCGGAAATGTTCTCTGAGTGGGAGAAGGCTGGAGAGTGTGGGCCTAGCAGTATTCGAATCCCCTGGTTTTCAAAGGGATCTTTGCATACCGGGGAATGAAGGTTCTACTGGCTTTCAAAGCCAAACAGGCAGATTGTTTGCCTTCAGCTAGAGGATGGCAGAAGTGCCTCGGTATTGCCGACGAAACCTTGTGTGCTTAACGCGAGCATGTAGCTACTTTCCTTCCTGAAAGAGAAAGCAAGAGCTTGTTGCTCTCAGTCCGGATATATATGAAGAAACTTTGATTTTCTGGGGTTGAAGATCCCTGTGTGTTACGTGATTAAGAATGTTGCCTATGCATTGTCGACCTGGATAAAGATTTTTCTCCCTTTCGAGTAGTTGAAGGCTTTCAGCGTTTCCAGCATTGGGTAGGCATTGTTTGCTGCACGGCAGCATTTCCAGCATTGGGTAGGCATTGTTTGCTGCACGGCCAAGAATGGCGCCAGATGGTATCGCTAAAGGAGAAGAGAAACCGCGTTTCTCCCGTTCTGGAACACGAAGGAGGCACATCCGTAGTTGTGCTGAGTAAAAACTTTGTTAGCAGTAAGTGTAAGTTCCCAATTCACCACATGCAAGAGAAAGCCCAATACAGCGTTTCCCTTGAAGCTGCTTAACTGAATCGACTGAAGTTTTCAGTTAAGTTAGAAGAAAGTGTCCGCCCAGCACCAGCTGCTTTCTGCAATGTTCTCTCTGTGGGAGGAGCCTGGAGAGTGAGGGCCTAGAAAGTATTTGAATCCCTTGGTCTTCAAAGGGAACTTTGCATACTAGGAAATGAAGGTACTACTGGCTTTCAAAGCTACCCAGGCAGATTGTCTGCCTACAACTAGAGGATGGCAGAAGGGCTTCGGTTTTGCTGACTAAACCTTGTGTGCTTCACACGAGCTTGTAGCTTCTTCCCTGCCTGAAGGAGAAAGCAAGAGCTTGTTGCTCTCATTCTGGGGATGAAGGGAGAACGATTCACTTTCTGTGTTTGAAAATGCCTCTGTGTTCCATGCCTAAGAAAGTAGCCTGTGCATTCTATACCTGGATACAGCGTATGACGTTTCTCCCTTTCAAGGAGTTGAAGCCGTTCAGGGTTTCCAGCAATCAGGGCGACACTCTGTGCTGTGCGGCTGAGAATGGCGCTTTACAGACGGTATCGCTAAAGGAGAGGGAGAAACCGCGTTTCTCCCATTCTGGAAGGCGAAGGAGGCCAAACCATAGTTGTGCTGAGTTCAAACTTTGTTAGCAGTAAGTGTTAGTTCCCCCATTCACCACATGAAAGAGAAAGCAACATACAGCGTTCTCCTTCAAGCTGCTTAACAGAATTGACTGAAGTTTTCAGTTTTGTTAGAAGAAAGTGTCCGCCCAGCACCAGCTGCTTTCTGCAATGTTCTCTGTGTGGGTGAAGCCTGGAGAGTGAGGGCTTAGCAAGTATTGGAATCCCCTGGTCTTCAAAGGGAACTTTGCATACTAGGAAATGAAGGTACTACTGACTTTCAAAGCTACCCAGGTAGATTGTCTGCCTACAACTAGAGGATGGCAGAAGGGCTTCAGTTTTGCTGACTAAACCTTGTGTGCTTCACACGAGCTTGTAGCTTCTTCCCTGCCTGAAGGAGAAAGCAAGAGCTTGTTGCTCTCAGTCTGGGGATGAAGGGAGAACGATTCACTTTCTGTGTTTGAAAATGCCTCTGTGTTCCATGCCTAAGAAAGTAGCCTGTGCATTCTATACCTGGATACAGCGTATGACGTTTCTCCCTTTCAAGGAGTTGGAGCCCTTCAGGGTTTCCAGCAATCAGGGCGACACTCTGTGCTGCGCGGCTGAGAATAGCGCTTTACAGACGGTATCGCTAAAGGAGAAGAGAAACCGCGTTTCTCCAATTCTGGAACGCGAAGGAGGGAAAGCCGTCGTTGTGCTGAGTGAAAACTTCGTGAGCAGCAAGTGTAAGTTCCCCATTCACCACATGAAAGAGAAGGCAAAATACAGCGTTCTCCTTCAAGCTGCTTAACAGAATCTACTGAAGTTTTCAGTCTTGTTAGAAGAAACAGTCCACACAAAAGAAGTTGCTTAATCAAATGTTCTCTCTGTGGCAGAAGACCACAGAGAGAGGGCCTAGCAGGTATTTGAATCTCCTGGTTTTCATAGGAAACTTTGCATAACAGTGAATGAAGGTACTAATGGCTTTCAAAGGAAACCGGTAGATTGTTTGTCTTCAGCAAGAGAAGAGCAGAAGAGGTTCAGTTTTGCTGACTAAACCGTGTGTGCTTACCGCGAGCTTGTAGCTTCTTCCCTGGCTGAAAGAGAAAGCAAGAGCTTGTTGCTCTCAGTCTGGGGATGAAGGGAGAACGACTCACTTTCTGTGTTTGAAAATGCCTCTGTGTTCCATGCCTAAGAAAGTAGCCTGTGCATTCTATACCTGGATACAGCGTATGACGTTTCTCCCTTTCAAGGAGTTGAAGCCGTTCAGGGTTTCCAGCAATCAGGGAGGCACTCTGTGCTGCGCGACTGAGAATACCGCTTTACAGAAGGCATCGCTAAAGGAGAAGAGAAACCGCGTTTCTCCAATTCTGGAAGGCGAAGGAGGGAAAACCATAGTGGTGCTGAGTGAAAACTTCGTGAGCAGCAAGTGTAAGTTCCCCATTCACCACATGAAAGAGAAGGCAAAATACAGCGTTCTCCTTCAAGCTGCTTAACAGAATCTACTGAAGTTTTCAGTCTTGTTAGAAGAAACAGTCCACACAAAAGAAGCTGCTTTCTCAAATGTTCTCTCTGTGGCAGAAGACCACAGAGTGAGGGCCTAGCAGGTATTTGAATCTCCTGGTTTTCATAGGAAACTTTGCATAACAGTGAATGAAGGTACTAGTGGCTTTAAAAGGCATCCAGCAGATTGTCTGTCTTCAGCAAGAGAAGAGCAGAAGACGTTCACTTTTGCTGACTAAACTTTGTGTGCTTACCGCGAGCTTGTAGCTTCTTCCCTGGCTGAAAGAGAAAGCAAGAGCTTGTTGCTCTCAGTCTGAGGATGAAGGGAGAACGATTCACTTACTGTGTTTGAAAATCCCTCTGTGTCACATGCCTAACAATGTTGCCTTTGCATTGACTACCGGGATAAAGCGTATGACTTTTCTCCCTTTCAAGTAGTTGAAGCCGTTCAGGGTTTCCAGCGATCAGGGAGGCACTCTGTGCTGCACGGCTGAGAATAGCGCTTTAGAGACGGTATCTCTAAAGGAGAAGAGAAAACTCTTTTCTCCTATTCTGGAACGTGAAGGAGGCAAAACCGTAGTTGTGCCGAATGAAAAACTTTGTTAGCAGCAAGTGCAACTTCCCCATTCACCACATGAAAGGGAAAGCAAAATACAGCGTTCTCCTTCATGCTGCTTAACTGAATCTAGTGAAGTTTTCCGTTTTCTTAGAAGGATGTCTCCGCCCAGCACGAGCTGCTTTCGGAAATGTTCTCTGAGTGGGAGAAGGCTGGAGAGTGTGGGCCTAGCAGTATTCGAATCCCCTGGTTTTCAAAGGGATCTTTGCATACCGGGGAATGAAGGTTCTACTGGCTTTCAAAGCCAAACAGGCAGATTGTTTGCCTTCAGCTAGAGGATGGCAGAAGTGCCTCGGTATTGCCGACGAAACCTTGTGTGCTTAACGCGAGCATGTAGCTACTTTCCTACCTGAAAGAGAAAGCAAGAGCTTGTTGCTCTCAGTCCGGATATATATGAAGAAACTTTGATTTTCTGGGGTTGAAGATCCCTGTGTGTTACGTGATTAAGAATGTTGCCTATGCATTGTCGACCTGGATAAAGATTTTTCTCCCTTTCGAGTAGTTGAAGGCTTTCAGCGTTTCCAGCATTGGGTAGGCATTGTTTGCTGCACGGCAGCATTTCCAGCATTGGGTAGGCATTGTTTGCTGCACGGCCAAGAATGGCGCTTTACAGATGGTATCGCTAAAGGAGAAGAGAAACCGCGTTTCTCCCGTTCTGGAACACGAAGGAGGCACATCCGTAGTTGTGCTGAGTAAAAACTTTGTTAGCAGTAAGTGTAAGTTCCCAATTCACCACATGCAAGAGAAAGCCCAATACAGCGTTTCCCTTGAAGCTGCTTAACTGAATCGACTGAAGTTTTCAGTTAAGTTAGAAGAAAGTGTCCGCCCAGCACCAGCTGCTTTCTGCAATGTTCTCTCTGTGGGAGGAGCCTGGAGAGTGAGGGCCTAGAAAGTATTTGAATCCCTTGGTCTTCAAAGGGAACTTTGCATACTAGGAAATGAAGGTACTACTGGCTTTCAAAGCTACCCAGGCAGATTGTCTGCCTACAACTAGAGGATGGCAGAAGGGCTTCGGTTTTGCTGACTAAACCTTGTGTGCTTCACACGAGCTTGTAGCTTCTTCCCTGCCTGAAGGAGAAAGCAAGAGCTTGTTGCTCTCATTCTGGGGATGAAGGGAGAACGATTCACTTTCTGTGTTTGAAAATGCCTCTGTGTTCCATGCCTAAGAAAGTAGCCTGTGCATTCTATACCTGGATACAGCGTATGACGTTTCTCCCTTTCAAGGAGTTGAAGCCGTTCAGGGTTTCCAGCAATCAGGGCGACACTCTGTGCTGTGCGGCTGAGAATGGCGCTTTACAGACGGTATCGCTAAAGGAGAGGGAGAAACCGCGTTTCTCCCATTCTGGAAGGCGAAGGAGGCCAAACCATAGTTGTGCTGAGTGAAAACTTTGTTAGCAGTAAGTGTTAGTTCCCCCATTCACCACATGAAAGAGAAAGCAACATACAGCGTTCTCCTTCAAGCTGCTTAACAGAATTGACTGAAGTTTTCAGTTTTGTTAGAAGAAAGTGTCCGCCCAGCACCAGCTGCTTTCTGCAATGTTCTCTGTGTGGGTGAAGCCTGGAGAGTGAGGGCTTAGCAAGTATTGGAATCCCCTGGTCTTCAAAGGGAACTTTGCATACTAGGAAATGAAGGTACTACTGACTTTCAAAGCTACCCAGGTAGATTGTCTGCCTACAACTAGAGGATGGAAGAAGGACTTCAGTTTTGCTGACTAAACCTTGTGTGCTTCACACGAGCTTGTAGCTTCTTCCCTGCCTGAAGGAGAAAGCAAGAGCTTGTTGCTCTCAGTCTGGGGATGAAGGGAGAACGATTCACTTTCTGTGTTTGAAAATGCCTCTGTGTTCCATGCCTAAGAAAGTAGCCTGTGCATTCTATACCTGGATACAGCGTATGACGTTTCTCCCTTTCAAGGAGTTGGAGCCCTTCAGGGTTTCCAGCAATCAGGGCGACACTCTGTGCTGCGCGGCTGAGAATAGCGCTTTACAGACGGTATCGCTAAAGGAGAAGAGAAACCGCGTTTCTCCAATTCTGGAACGCGAAGGAGGGAAAGCCGTCGTTGTGCTGAGTGAAAACTTCGTGAGCAGCAAGTGTAAGTTCCCCATTCACCACATGAAAGAGAAGGCAAAATACAGCGTTCTCCTTCAAGCTGCTTAACAGAATCTACTGAAGTTTTCAGTCTTGTTAGAAGAAACAGTCCACACAAAAGAAGTTGCTTAATCAAATGTTCTCTCTGTGGCAGAAGACCACAGAGAGAGGGCCTAGCAGGTATTTGAATCTCCTGGTTTTCATAGGAAACTTTGCATAACAGTGAATGAAGGTACTAATGGCTTTCAAAGGAAACCGGTAGATTGTTTGTCTTCAGCAAGAGAAGAGCAGAAGAGGTTCAGTTTTGCTGACTAAACCGTGTGTGCTTACCGCGAGCTTGTAGCTTCTTCCCTGGCTGAAAGAGAAAGCAAGAGCTTGTTGCTCTCAGTCTGGGGATGAAGGGAGAACGACTCACTTTCTGTGTTTGAAAATGCCTCTGTGTTCCATGCCTAAGAAAGTAGCCTGTGCATTCTATACCTGGATACAGCGTATGACGTTTCTCCCTTTCAAGGAGTTGAAGCCGTTCAGGGTTTCCAGCAATCAGGGAGGCACTCTGTGCTGCGCGACTGAGAATACCGCTTTACAGAAGGCATCGCTAAAGGAGAAGAGAAACCGCGTTTCTCCAATTCTGGAAGGCGAAGGAGGGAAAACCATAGTGGTGCTGAGTGAAAACTTCGTGAGCAGCAAGTGTAAGTTCCCCATTCACCACATGAAAGAGAAGGCAAAATACAGCGTTCTCCTTCAAGCTGCTTAACAGAATCTACTGAAGTTTTCAGTCTTGTTAGAAGAAACAGTCCACACAAAAGAAGCTGCTTTCTCAAATGTTCTCTCTGTGGCAGAAGACCACAGAGTGAGGGCCTAGCAGGTATTTGCATCTCCTGGTTTTCATAGGAAACTTTGCATAACAGTGAATGAAGGTACTAGTGGCTTTAAAAGGCATCCAGCAGATTGTCTGTCTTCAGCAAGAGAAGAGCAGAAGACGTTCACTTTTGCTGACTAAACTTTGTGTGCTTACCGCGAGCTTGTAGCTTCTTCCCTGGCTGAAAGAGAAAGCAAGAGATTGTTGCTCTCAGTCTGAGGATGAAGGGAGAACGATTCACTTACTGTGTTTGAAAATCCCTCTGTGTCACATGCCTAACAATGTTGCCTTTGCATTGACTACCGGGATAAAGCGTATGACTTTTCTCCCTTTCAAGTAGTTGAAGCCGTTCAGGGTTTCCAGCGATCAGGGAGGCACTCTGTGCTGCACGGCTGAGAATAGCGCTTTAGAGACGGTATCTCTAAAGGAGAAGAGAAAACTCTTTTCTCCTATTCTGGAACGTGAAGGAGGCAAAACCGTAGTTGTGCCGAATGAAAAACTTTGTTAGCAGCAAGTGCAACTTCCCCATTCACCACATGAAAGGGAAAGCAAAATACAGCGTTCTCCTTCATGCTGCTTAACTGAATCTAGTGAAGTTTTCCGTTTTCTTAGAAGGATGTCTCCGCCCAGCACGAGCTGCTTTCGGAAATGTTCTCTGAGTGGGAGAAGGCTGGAGAGTGTGGGCCTAGCAGTATTCGAATCCCCTGGTTTTCAAAGGGATCTTTGCATACCGGGGAATGAAGGTTCTACTGGCTTTCAAAGCCAAACAGGCAGATTGTTTGCCTTCAGCTAGAGGATGGCAGAAGTGCCTCGGTATTGCCGACGAAACCTTGTGTGCTTAACGCGAGCATGTAGCTACTTTCCTACCTGAAAGAGAAAGCAAGAGCTTGTTGCTCTCAGTCCGGATATATATGGAGAAACTTTGATTTTCTAGGGTTGAAGATCCCTGTGTGTTACGTGATTAAGAATGTTGCCTATGCATTGTCGACCTGGATAAAGATTTTTCTCCCTTTCGAGTAGTTGAAGCCTTTCAGCGTTTCCAGCACTGGGTAGGCATTGTTTGCTGCACGGCCAAGAATGGCGCTTTACAGATGGTATCGCTAAAGGAGAAGAGAAACCGCGTTTCTCCCGTTCTGGAACACGAAGGAGGCACATCCGTAGTTGTGCTGAGTAAAAACTTTGTTAGCAGTAAGTGTAAGTTCCCAATTCACCACATGCAAGAGAAAGCCAAATACAGCGTTTCCCTTGAAGCTGCTTAACTGAATCGACTGAAGTTTTCAGTTAAGTTAGAAGAAAGTGTCCGCCCAGCACCAGCTGCTTTCTGCAATGTTCTCTCTGTGGGAGGAGCCTGGAGAGTGAGGGCCTAGAAAGTATTTGAATCCCTTGGTCTTCAAAGGGAACTTTGCATACTAGGAAATGAAGGTACTACTGGCTTTCAAAGCTACCCAGGCAGATTGTCTGCCTACAACTAGAGGATGGCAGAAGGGCTTCGGTTTTGCTGACTAAACCTTGTGTGCTTCACACGAGCTTGTAGCTTCTTCCCTGCCTGAAGGAGAAAGCAAGAGCTTGTTGCTCTCATTCTGGGGATGAAGGGAGAACGATTCACTTTCTGTGTTTGAAAATGCCTCTGTGTTCCATGCCTAAGAAAGTAGCCTGTGCATTCTATACCTGGATACAGCGTATGACGTTTCTCCCTTTCAAGGAGTTGAAGCCGTTCAGGGTTTCCAGCAATCAGGGCGACACTCTGTGCTGTGCGGCTGAGAATGGCGCTTTACAGACGGTATCGCTAAAGGAGAGGGAGAAACCGCGTTTCTCCCATTCTGGAAGGCGAAGGAGGCCAAACCATAGTTGTGCTGAGTTCAAACTTTGTTAGCAGTAAGTGTTAGTTCCCCCATTCACCACATGAAAGAGAAAGCAACATACAGCGTTCTCCTTCAAGCTGCTTAACAGAATTGACTGAAGTTTTCAGTTTTGTTAGAAGAAAGTGTCCGCCCAGCACCAGCTGCTTTCTGCAATGTTCTCTGTGTGGGTGAAGCCTGGAGAGTGAGGGCTTAGCAAGTATTTGAATCCCCTGGTCTTCAAAGGGAACTTTGCATACTAGGAAATGAAGGTACTACTGACTTTCAAAGCTACCCAGGTAGATTGTCTGCCTACAACTAGAGGATGGAAGAAGGACTTCAGTTTTGCTGACTAAACCTTGTGTGCTTCACACGAACTTGTAGCTTCTTCCCTGCCTGAAGGAGAAAGCAAGAGCTTGTTGCTCTCAGTCTGGGGATGAAGGGAGAACGATTCACTTTCTGTGTTTGAAAATGCCTCTGTG
Organism: Dugong dugon; assembly: GCA_030035585.1. NCBI lineage: Eukaryota > Metazoa > Chordata > Mammalia > Sirenia > Dugongidae > Dugong > Dugong dugon. Next base: position 164,995,329 of record CM057462.1, read on the forward strand.
TTCCATGCCTAAGAAAGTAGCCTGTGCATTCTATACCTGGATACAGCGTATGACGTTTCTCCCTTTCAAGGAGTTGGAGCCCTTCAGGGTTTCCAGCAATCAGGGCGACACTCTGTGCTGCGCGGCTGAGAATAGCGCTTTACAGACGGTATCGCTAAAGGAGAAGAGAAACCGCGTTTCTCCAATTCTGGAACGCGAAGGAGGGAAAGCCGTCGTTGTGCTGAGTGAAAACTTCGTGAGCAGCAAGTGTAAGTTCCCCATTCACCACATGAAAGAGAAGGCAAAATACAGCGTTCTCCTTCAAGCTGCTTAACAGAATCTACTGAAGTTTTCAGTCTTGTTAGAAGAAACAGTCCACACAAAAGAAGCTGCTTTCTCAAATGTTCTCTCTGTGGCAGAAGACCACAGAGGGAGGGCCTAGCAGGTATTTGAATCTCCTGGTTTTCATAGGAAACTTTGCATAACAGTGAATGAAGGTACTAGTGGCTTTAAAAGGCATCCAGCAGATTGTCTGTCTTCAGCAAGAGAAGAGCAGAAGACGTTCACTTTTGCTGACTAAACTTTGTGTGCTTACCGCGAGCTTGTAGCTTCTTCCCTGGCTGAAAGAGAAAGCAAGAGCTTGTTGCTCTCAGTCTGAGGATGAAGGGAGAACGATTCACTTACTGTGTTTGAAAATCCCTCTGTGTCACATGCCTAACAATGTTGCCTTTGCATTGACTACCGGGATAAAGCGTATGACTTTTCTCCCTTTCAAGTAGTTGAAGCCGTTCAGGGTTTCCAGCGATCAGGGAGGCACTCTGTGCTGCACGGCTGAGAATAGCGCTTTAGAGACGGTATCTCTAAAGGAGAAGAGAAAACTCTTTTCTCCTATTCTGGAACGTGAAGGAGGCAAAACCGTAGTTGTGCCGAATGAAAAACTTTGTTAGCAGCAAGTGCAACTTCCCCATTCACCACATGAAAGGGAAAGCAAAATACAGCGTTCTCCTTCATGCTGCTTAACTGAATCTAGTGAAGTTTTCCGTTTTGTTAGAAGGATGTCTCCGCCCAAGCACGAGCTGCTTTCGGAAATGTTCTCTGAGTGGGAGAAGGCTGGAGAGTGTGGGCCTAGCAGTATTCGAATCCCCTGGTTTTCAAAGGGATCTTTGCATACCGGGGAATGAAGGTTCTACTGGCTTTCAAAGCCAAACAGGCAGATTGTTTGCCTTCAGCTAGAGGATGGCAGAAGTGCCTCGGTATTGCCGACGAAACCTTGTGTGCTTAACGCGAGCATGTAGCTACTTTCCTACCTGAAAGAGAAAGCAAGAGCTTGTTGCTCTCAGTCCGGATATATATGGAGAAACTTTGATTTTCTGGGGTTGAAGATCCCTGTGTGTTACGTGATTAAGAATGTTGCCTATGCATTGTCGACCTGGATAAAGATTTTTCTCCCTTTCGAGTAGTTGAAGGCTTTCAGCGTTTCCAGCATTGGGTAGGCATTGTTTGCTGCACGGCAGCATTTCCAGCATTGGGTAGGCATTGTTTGCTGCACGGCCAAGAATGGCGCTTTACAGATGGTATCGCTAAAGGAGAAGAGAAACCGCGTTTCTCCCGTTCTGGAACACGAAGGAGGCACATCCGTAGTTGTGCTGAGTAAAAACTTTGTTAGCAGTAAGTGTAAGTTCCCAGTTCACCACATGCAAGAGAAAGCCCAATACAGCGTTTCCCTTGAAGCTGCTTAACTGAATCGACTGAAGTTTTCAGTTAAGTTAGAAGAAAGTGTCCGCCCAGCACCAGCTGCTTTCTGCAATGTTCTCTCTGTGGGAGGAGCCTGGAGAGTGAGGGCCTAGAAAGTATTTGAATCCCCTGGTCTTCAAAGGGAACTTTGCATACTAGGAAATGAAGGTACTACTGGCTTTCAAAGCTACCCAGGTAGATTGTCTGCCTACAACTAGAGGATGGAAGAAGGGCTTCGGTTTTGCTGACTAAACCTTGTGTGCTTCACACGAGCTTGTAGCTTCTTCCCTGCCTGAAGGAGAAAGCAAGAGCTTGTTGCTCTCAGTCTGGGGATGAAGGGAGAACGATTCACTTTCTGTGTTTGAAAATGCCTCTGTGTTCCATGCCTAAGAAAGTAGCCTGTGCATTCTATACCTGGATACAGCGTATGACGTTTCTCCCTTTCAAGGAGTTGGAGCCCTTCAGGGTTTCCAGCAATCAGGGCGACACTCTGTGCTGCGCGGCTGAGAATAGCGCTTTACAGACGGTATCGCTAAAGGAGAAGAGAAACCGCGTTTCTCCAATTCTGGAACGCGAAGGAGGGAAAGCCGTCGTTGTGCTGAGTGAAAACTTCGTGAGCAGCAAGTGTAAGTTCCCCATTCACCACATGAAAGAGAAGGCAAAATACAGCGTTCTCCTTCAAGCTGCTTAACAGAATCTACTGAAGTTTTCAGTCTTGTTAGAAGAAACAGTCCACACAAAAGAAGTTGCTTAATCAAATGTTCTCTCTGTGGCAGAAGACCACAGAGAGAGGGCCTAGCAGGTATTTGAATCTCCTGGTTTTCATAGGAAACTTTGCATAACAGTGAATGAAGGTACTAATGGCTTTCAAAGGAAACCGGCAGATTGTTTGTCTTCAGCAAGAGAAGAGCAGAAGAGGTTCAGTTTTGCTGACTAAACCGTGTGTGCTTACCGCGAGCTTGTAGCTTCTTCCCTGGCTGAAAGAGAAAGCAAGAGCTTGTTGCTCTCAGTCTGGGGATGAAGGGAGAACGACTCACTTTCTGTGTTTGAAAATGCCTCTGTGTTCCATGCCTAAGAAAGTAGCCTGTGCATTCTATACCTGGATACAGCGTATGACGTTTCTCCCTTTCAAGGAGTTGAAGCCGTTCAGGGTTTCCAGCAATCAGGGAGGCACTCTGTGCTGCGCGACTGAGAATACCGCTTTACAGAAGGCATCGCTAAAGGAGAAGAGAAACCGCGTTTCTCCAATTCTGGAAGGCGAAGGAGGGAAAACCATAGTGGTGCTGAGTGAAAACTTCGTGAGCAGCAAGTGTAAGTTCCCCATTCACCACATGAAAGAGAAGGCAAAATACAGCGTTCTCCTTCAAGCTGCTTAACAGAATCTACTGAAGTTTTCAGTCTTGTTAGAAGAAACAGTCCACACAAAAGAAGCTGCTTTCTCAAATGTTCTCTCTGTGGCAGAAGACCACAGAGTGAGGGCCTAGCAGGTATTTGAATCTCCTGGTTTTCATAGGAAACTTTGCATAACAGTGAATGAAGGTACTAGTGGCTTTAAAAGGCATCCAGCAGATTGTCTGTCTTCAGCAAGAGAAGAGCAGAAGACGTTCACTTTTGCTGACTAAACTTTGTGTGCTTACCGCGAGCTTGTAGCTTCTTCCCTGGCTGAAAGAGAAAGCAAGAGATTGTTGCTCTCAGTCTGAGGATGAAGGGAGAACGATTCACTTACTGTGTTTGAAAATCCCTCTGTGTCACATGCCTAACAATGTTGCCTTTGCATTGACTACCGGGATAAAGCGTATGACTTTTCTCCCTTTCAAGTAGTTGAAGCCGTTCAGGGTTTCCAGCGATCAGGGAGGCACTCTGTGCTGCACGGCTGAGAATAGCGCTTTAGAGACGGTATCTCTAAAGGAGAAGAGAAAACTCTTTTCTCCTATTCTGGAACGTGAAGGAGGCAAAACCGTAGTTGTGCCGAATGAAAAACTTTGTTAGCAGCAAGTGCAACTTCCCCATTCACCACATGAAAGGGAAAGCAAAATACAGCGTTCTCCTTCATGCTGCTTAACTGAATCTAGTGAAGTTTTCCGTTTTCTTAGAAGGATGTCTCCGCCCAGCACGAGCTGCTTTCGGAAATGTTCTCTGAGTGGGAGAAGGCTGGAGAGTGTGGGCCTAGCAGTATTCGAATCCCCTGGTTTTCAAAGGGATCTTTGCATACCGGGGAATGAAGGTTCTACTGGCTTTCAAAGCCAAACAGGCAGATTGTTTGCCTTCAGCTAGAGGATGGCAGAAGTGCCTCGGTATTGCCGACGAAACCTTGTGTGCTTAACGCGAGCATGTAGCTACTTTCCTACCTGAAAGAGAAAGCAAGAGCTTGTTGCTCTCAGTCCGGATATATATGAAGAAACTTTGATTTTCTGGGGTTGAAGATCCCTGTGTGTTACGTGATTAAGAATGTTGCCTATGCATTGTCGACCTGGATAAAGATTTTTCTCCCTTTCGAGTAGTTGAAGGCTTTCAGCGTTTCCAGCATTGGGTAGGCATTGTTTGCTGCACGGCAGCATTTCCAGCATTGGGTAGGCATTGTTTGCTGCACGGCCAAGAATGGCGCCAGATGGTATCGCTAAAGGAGAAGAGAAACCGCGTTTCTCCCGTTCTGGAACACGAAGGAGGCACATCCGTAGTTGTGCTGAGTAAAAACTTTGTTAGCAGTAAGTGTAAGTTCCCAATTCACCACATGCAAGAGAAAGCCCAATACAGCGTTTCCCTTGAAGCTGCTTAACTGAATCGACTGAAGTTTTCAGTTAAGTTAGAAGAAAGTGTCCGCCCAGCACCAGCTGCTTTCTGCAATGTTCTCTCTGTGGGAGGAGCCTGGAGAGTGAGGGCCTAGAAAGTATTTGAATCCCTTGGTCTTCAAAGGGAACTTTGCATACTAGGAAATGAAGGTACTACTGGCTTTCAAAGCTACCCAGGCAGATTGTCTGCCTACAACTAGAGGATGGCAGAAGGGCTTCGGTTTTGCTGACTAAACCTTGTGTGCTTCACACGAGCTTGTAGCTTCTTCCCTGCCTGAAGGAGAAAGCAAGAGCTTGTTGCTCTCATTCTGGGGATGAAGGGAGAACGATTCACTTTCTGTGTTTGAAAATGCCTCTGTGTTCCATGCCTAAGAAAGTAGCCTGTGCATTCTATACCTGGATACAGCGTATGACGTTTCTCCCTTTCAAGGAGTTGAAGCCGTTCAGGGTTTCCAGCAATCAGGGCGACACTCTGTGCTGTGCGGCTGAGAATGGCGCTTTACAGACGGTATCGCTAAAGGAGAGGGAGAAACCGCGTTTCTCCCATTCTGGAAGGCGAAGGAGGCCAAACCATAGTTGTGCTGAGTTCAAACTTTGTTAGCAGTAAGTGTTAGTTCCCCCATTCACCACATGAAAGAGAAAGCAACATACAGCGTTCTCCTTCAAGCTGCTTAACAGAATTGACTGAAGTTTTCAGTTTTGTTAGAAGAAAGTGTCCGCCCAGCACCAGCTGCTTTCTGCAATGTTCTCTGTGTGGGTGAAGCCTGGAGAGTGAGGGCTTAGCAAGTATTGGAATCCCCTGGTCTTCAAAGGGAACTTTGCATACTAGGAAATGAAGGTACTACTGACTTTCAAAGCTACCCAGGTAGATTGTCTGCCTACAACTAGAGGATGGAAGAAGGACTTCAGTTTTGCTGACTAAACCTTGTGTGCTTCACACGAGCTTGTAGCTTCTTCCCTGCCTGAAGGAGAAAGCAAGAGCTTGTTGCTCTCAGTCTGGGGATGAAGGGAGAACGATTCACTTTCTGTGTTTGAAAATGCCTCTGTGTTCCATGCCTAAGAAAGTAGCCTGTGCATTCTATACCTGGATACAGCGTATGACGTTTCTCCCTTTCAAGGAGTTGGAGCCCTTCAGGGTTTCCAGCAATCAGGGCGACACTCTGTGCTGCGCGGCTGAGAATAGCGCTTTACAGACGGTATCGCTAAAGGAGAAGAGAAACCGCGTTTCTCCAATTCTGGAACGCGAAGGAGGGAAAGCCGTCGTTGTGCTGAGTGAAAACTTCGTGAGCAGCAAGTGTAAGTTCCCCATTCACCACATGAAAGAGAAGGCAAAATACAGCGTTCTCCTTCAAGCTGCTTAACAGAATCTACTGAAGTTTTCAGTCTTGTTAGAAGAAACAGTCCACACAAAAGAAGTTGCTTAATCAAATGTTCTCTCTGTGGCAGAAGACCACAGAGAGAGGGCCTAGCAGGTATTTGAATCTCCTGGTTTTCATAGGAAACTTTGCATAACAGTGAATGAAGGTACTAATGGCTTTCAAAGGAAACCGGTAGATTGTTTGTCTTCAGCAAGAGAAGAGCAGAAGAGGTTCAGTTTTGCTGACTAAACCGTGTGTGCTTACCGCGAGCTTGTAGCTTCTTCCCTGGCTGAAAGAGAAAGCAAGAGCTTGTTGCTCTCAGTCTGGGGATGAAGGGAGAACGACTCACTTTCTGTGTTTGAAAATGCCTCTGTGTTCCATGCCTAAGAAAGTAGCCTGTGCATTCTATACCTGGATACAGCGTATGACGTTTCTCCCTTTCAAGGAGTTGAAGCCGTTCAGGGTTTCCAGCAATCAGGGAGGCACTCTGTGCTGCGCGACTGAGAATACCGCTTTACAGAAGGCATCGCTAAAGGAGAAGAGAAACCGCGTTTCTCCAATTCTGGAAGGCGAAGGAGGGAAAACCATAGTGGTGCTGAGTGAAAACTTCGTGAGCAGCAAGTGTAAGTTCCCCATTCACCACATGAAAGAGAAGGCAAAATACAGCGTTCTCCTTCAAGCTGCTTAACAGAATCTACTGAAGTTTTCAGTCTTGTTAGAAGAAACAGTCCACACAAAAGAAGCTGCTTTCTCAAATGTTCTCTCTGTGGCAGAAGACCACAGAGTGAGGGCCTAGCAGGTATTTGCATCTCCTGGTTTTCATAGGAAACTTTGCATAACAGTGAATGAAGGTACTAGTGGCTTTAAAAGGCATCCAGCAGATTGTCTGTCTTCAGCAAGAGAAGAGCAGAAGACGTTCACTTTTGCTGACTAAACTTTGTGTGCTTACCGCGAGCTTGTAGCTTCTTCCCTGGCTGAAAGAGAAAGCAAGAGATTGTTGCTCTCAGTCTGAGGATGAAGGGAGAACGATTCACTTACTGTGTTTGAAAATCCCTCTGTGTCACATGCCTAACAATGTTGCCTTTGCATTGACTACCGGGATAAAGCGTATGACTTTTCTCCCTTTCAAGTAGTTGAAGCCGTTCAGGGTTTCCAGCGATCAGGGAGGCACTCTGTGCTGCACGGCTGAGAATAGCGCTTTAGAGACGGTATCTCTAAAGGAGAAGAGAAAACTCTTTTCTCCTATTCTGGAACGTGAAGGAGGCAAAACCGTAGTTGTGCCGAATGAAAAACTTTGTTAGCAGCAAGTGCAACTTCCCCATTCACCACATGAAAGGGAAAGCAAAATACAGCGTTCTCCTTCATGCTGCTTAACTGAATCTAGTGAAGTTTTCCGTTTTCTTAGAAGGATGTCTCCGCCCAGCACGAGCTGCTTTCGGAAATGTTCTCTGAGTGGGAGAAGGCTGGAGAGTGTGGGCCTAGCAGTATTCGAATCCCCTGGTTTTCAAAGGGATCTTTGCATACCGGGGAATGAAGGTTCTACTGGCTTTCAAAGCCAAACAGGCAGATTGTTTGCCTTCAGCTAGAGGATGGCAGAAGTGCCTCGGTATTGCCGACGAAACCTTGTGTGCTTAACGCGAGCATGTAGCTACTTTCCTACCTGAAAGAGAAAGCAAGAGCTTGTTGCTCTCAGTCCGGATATATATGGAGAAACTTTGATTTTCTAGGGTTGAAGATCCCTGTGTGTTACGTGATTAAGAATGTTGCCTATGCATTGTCGACCTGGATAAAGATTTTTCTCCCTTTCGAGTAGTTGAAGCCTTTCAGCGTTTCCAGCACTGGGTAGGCATTGTTTGCTGCACGGCCAAGAATGGCGCTTTACAGATGGTATCGCTAAAGGAGAAGAGAAACCGCGTTTCTCCCGTTCTGGAACACGAAGGAGGCACATCCGTAGTTGTGCTGAGTAAAAACTTTGTTAGCAGTAAGTGTAAGTTCCCAATTCACCACATGCAAGAGAAAGCCCAATACAGCGTTTCCCTTGAAGCTGCTTAACTGAATCGACTGAAGTTTTCAGTTAAGTTAGAAGAAAGTGTCCGCCCAGCACCAGCTGCTTTCTGCAATGTTCTCTCTGTGGGAGGAGCCTGGAGAGTGAGGGCCTAGAAAGTATTTGAATCCCTTGGTCTTCAAAGGGAACTTTGCATACTAGGAAATGAAGGTACTACTGGCTTTCAAAGCTACCCAGGCAGATTGTCTGCCTACAACTAGAGGATGGCAGAAGGGCTTCGGTTTTGCTGACTAAACCTTGTGTGCTTCACACGAGCTTGTAGCTTCTTCCCTGCCTGAAGGAGAAAGCAAGAGCTTGTTGCTCTCATTCTGGGGATGAAGGGAGAACGATTCACTTTCTGTGTTTGAAAATGCCTCTGTGTTCCATGCCTAAGAAAGTAGCCTGTGCATTCTATACCTGGATACAGCGTATGACGTTTCTCCCTTTCAAGGAGTTGAAGCCGTTCAGGGTTTCCAGCAATCAGGGCGACACTCTGTGCTGTGCGGCTGAGAATGGCGCTTTACAGACGGTATCGCTAAAGGAGAGGGAGAAACCGCGTTTCTCCCATTCTGGAAGGCGAAGGAGGCCAAACCATAGTTGTGCTGAGTTCAAACTTTGTTAGCAGTAAGTGTTAGTTCCACCATTCACCACATGAAAGAGAAAGCAACATACAGCGTTCTCCTTCAAGCTGCTTAACAGAATTGACTGAAGTTTTCAGTTTTGTTAGAAGAAAGTGTCCGCCCAGCACCAGCTGCTTTCTGCAATGTTCTCTGTGTGGGTGAAGCCTGGAGAGTGAGGGCTTAGCAAGTATTGGAATCCCCTGGTCTTCAAAGGGAACTTTGCATACTAGGAAATGAAGGTACTACTGACTTTCAAAGCTACCCAGGTAGATTGTCTGCCTACAACTAGAGGATGGAAGAAGGACTTCAGTTTTGCTGACTAAACCTTGTGTGCTTCACACGAGCTTGTAGCTTCTTCCCTGCCTGAAGGAGAAAGCAAGAGCTTGTTGCTCTCAGTCTGGGGATGAAGGGAGAACGATTCACTTTCTGTGTTTGAAAATGCCTCTGTGTTCCATGCCTAAGAAAGTAGCCTGTGCATTCTATACCTGGATACAGCGTATGACGTTTCTCCCTTTCAAGGAGTTGGAGCCCTTCAGGGTTTCCAGCAATCAGGGCGACACTCTGTGCTGCGCGGCTGAGAATAGCGCTTTACAGACGGTATCGCTAAAGGAGAAGAGAAACCGCGTTTCTCCAATTCTGGAACGCGAAGGAGGGAAAGCCGTCGTTGTGCTGAGTGAAAACTTCGTGAGCAGCAAGTGTAAGTTCCCCATTCACCACATGAAAGAGAAGGCAAAATACAGCGTTCTCCTTCAAGCTGCTTAACAGAATCTACTGAAGTTTTCAGTCTTGTTAGAAGAAACAGTCCACACAAAAGAAGTTGCTTAATCAAATGTTCTCTCTGTGGCAGAAGACCACAGAGAGAGGGCCTAGAAGGTATTTGAATCTCCTGGTTTTCATAGGAAACTTTGCATAACAGTGAATGAAGGTACTAATGGCTTTCAAAGGAAACCGGTAGATTGTTTGTCTTCAGCAAGAGAAGAGCAGAAGAGGTTCAGTTTTGCTGACTAAACCGTGTGTGCTTACCGCGAGCTTGTAGCTTCTTCCCTGGCTGAAAGAGAAAGCAAGAGCTTGTTGCTCTCAGTCTGGGGATGAAGGGAGAACGACTCACTTTCTGTGTTTGAAAATGCCTCTGTGTTCCATGCCTAAGAAAGTAGCCTGTGCATTCTATACCTGGATACAGCGTATGACGTTTCTCCCTTTCAAGGAGTTGAAGCCGTTCAGGGTTTCCAGCAATCAGGGAGGCACTCTGTGCTGCGCGACTGAGAATACCGCTTTACAGAAGGCATCGCTAAAGGAGAAGAGAAACCGCGTTTCTCCAATTCTGGAAGGCGAAGGAGGGAAAACCATAGTGGTGCTGAGTGAAAACTTCGTGAGCAGCAAGTGTAAGTTCCCCATTCACCACATGAAAGAGAAGGCAAAATACAGCGTTCTCCTTCAAGCTGCTTAACAGAATCTACTGAAGTTTTCAGTCTTGTTAGAAGAAACAGTCCACACAAAAGAAGCTGCTTTCTCAAATGTTCTCTCTGTGGCAGAAGACCACAGAGTGAGGGCCTAGCAGGTATTTGCATCTCCTGGTTTTCATAGGAAACTTTGCATAACAGTGAATGAAGGTACTAGTGGCTTTAAAAGGCATCCAGCAGATTGTCTGTCTTCAGCAAGAGAAGAGCAGAAGACGTTCACTTTTGCTGACTAAACTTTGTGTGCTTACCGCGAGCTTGTAGCTTCTTCCCTGGCTGAAAGAGAAAGCAAGAGATTGTTGCTCTCAGTCTGAGGATGAAGGGAGAACGATTCACTTACTGTGTTTGAAAATCCCTCTGTGTCACATGCCTAACAATGTTGCCTTTGCATTGACTACCGGGATAAAGCGTATGACTTTTCTCCCTTTCAAGTAGTTGAAGCCGTTCAGGGTTTCCAGCGATCAGGGAGGCACTCTGTGCTGCACGGCTGAGAATAGCGCTTTAGAGACGGTATCTCTAAAGGAGAAGAGAAAACTCTTTTCTCCTATTCTGGAACGTGAAGGAGGCAAAACCGTAGTTGTGCCGAATGAAAAACTTTGTTAGCAGCAAGTGCAACTTCCCCATTCACCACATGAAAGGGAAAGCAAAATACAGCGTTCTCCTTCATGCTGCTTAACTGAATCTAGTGAAGTTTTCCGTTTTCTTAGAAGGATGTCTCCGCCCAGCACGAGCTGCTTTCGGAAATGTTCTCTGAGTGGGAGAAGGCTGGAGAGTGTGGGCCTAGCAGTATTCGAATCCCCTGGTTTTCAAAGGGATCTTTGCATACCGGGGAATGAAGGTTCTACTGGCTTTCAAAGCCAAACAGGCAGATTGTTTGCCTTCAGCTAGAGGATGGCAGAAGTGCCTCGGTATTGCCGACGAAACCTTGTGTGCTTAACGCGAGCATGTAGCTACTTTCCTACCTGAAAGAGAAAGCAAGAGCTTGTTGCTCTCAGTCCGGATATATATGAAGAAACTTTGATTTTCTGGGGTTGAAGATCCCTGTGTGTTACGTGATTAAGAATGTTGCCTATGCATTGTCGACCTGGATAAAGATTTTTCTCCCTTTCGAGTAGTTGAAGGCTTTCAGCGTTTCCAGCATTGGGTAGGCATTGTTTGCTGCACGGCAGCATTTCCAGCATTGGGTAGGCATTGTTTGCTGCACGGCCAAGAATGGCGCTTTACAGATGGTATCGCTAAAGGAGAAGAGAAACCGCGTTTCTCCCGTTCTGGAACACGAAGGAGGCACATCCGTAGTTGTGCTGAGTAAAAACTTTGTTAGCAGTAAGTGTAAGTTCCCAATTCACCACATGCAAGAGAAAGCCCAATACAGCGTTTCCCTTGAAGCTGCTTAACTGAATCGACTGAAGTTTTCAGTTAAGTTAGAAGAAAGTGTCCGCCCAGCACCAGCTGCTTTCTGCAATGTTCTCTCTGTGGGAGGAGCCTGGAGAGTGAGGGCCTAGAAAGTATTTGAATCCCTTGGTCTTCAAAGGGAACTTTGCATACTAGGAAATGAAGGTACTACTGGCTTTCAAAGCTACCCAGGCAGATTGTCTGCCTACAACTAGAGGATGGCAGAAGGGCTTCGGTTTTGCTGACTAAACCTTGTGTGCTTCACACGAGCTTGTAGCTTCTTCCCTGCCTGAAGGAGAAAGCAAGAGCTTGTTGCTCTCATTCTGGGGATGAAGGGAGAACGATTCACTTTCTGTGTTTGAAAATGCCTCTGTGTTCCATGCCTAAGAAAGTAGCCTGTGCATTCTATACCTGGATACAGCGTATGACGTTTCTCCCTTTCAAGGAGTTGAAGCCGTTCAGGGTTTCCAGCAATCAGGGCGACACTCTGTGCTGTGCGGCTGAGAATGGCGCTTTACAGACGGTATCGCTAAAGGAGAGGGAGAAACCGCGTTTCTCCCATTCTGGAAGGCGAAGGAGGCCAAACCATAGTTGTGCTGAGTGAAAACTTTGTTAGCAGTAAGTGTTAGTTCCCCCATTCACCACATGAAAGAGAAAGCAACATACAGCGTTCTCCTTCAAGCTGCTTAACAGAATTGACTGAAGTTTTCAGTTTTGTTAGAAGAAAGTGTCCGCCCAGCACCAGCTGCTTTCTGCAATGTTCTCTGTGTGGGTGAAGCCTGGAGAGTGAGGGCTTAGCAAGTATTGGAATCCCCTGGTCTTCAAAGGGAACTTTGCATACTAGGAAATGAAGGTACTACTGACTTTCAAAGCTACCCAGGTAGATTGTCTGCCTACAACTAGAGGATGGAAGAAGGACTTCAGTTTTGCTGACTAAACCTTGTGTGCTTCACACGAGCTTGTAGCTTCTTCCCTGCCTGAAGGAGAAAGCAAGAGCTTGTTGCTCTCAGTCTGGGGATGAAGGGAGAACGATTCACTTTCTGTGTTTGAAAATGCCTCTGTGTTCCATGCCTAAGAAAGTAGCCTGTGCATTCTATACCTGGATACAGCGTATGACGTTTCTCCCTTTCAAGGAGTTGGAGCCCTTCAGGGTTTCCAGCAATCAGGGCGACACTCTGTGCTGCGCGGCTGAGAATAGCGCTTTACAGACGGTATCGCTAAAGGAGAAGAGAAACCGCGTTTCTCCAATTCTGGAACGCGAAGGAGGGAAAGCCGTCGTTGTGCTGAGTGAAAACTTCGTGAGCAGCAAGTGTAAGTTCCCCATTCACCACATGAAAGAGAAGGCAAAATACAGCGTTCTCCTTCAAGCTGCTTAACAGAATCTACTGAAGTTTTCAGTCTTGTTAGAAGAAACAGTCCACACAAAAGAAGTTGCTTAATCAAATGTTCTCTCTGTGGCAGAAGACCACAGAGAGAGGGCCTAGCAGGTATTTGAATCTCCTGGTTTTCATAGGAAACTTTGCATAACAGTGAATGAAGGTACTAATGGCTTTCAAAGGAAACCGGTAGATTGTTTGTCTTCAGCAAGAGAAGAGCAGAAGAGGTTCAGTTTTGCTGACTAAACCGTGTGTGCTTACCGCGAGCTTGTAGCTTCTTCCCTGGCTGAAAGAGAAAGCAAGAGCTTGTTGCTCTCAGTCTGGGGATGAAGGGAGAACGACTCACTTTCTGTGTTTGAAAATGCCTCTGTGTTCCATGCCTAAGAAAGTAGCCTGTGCATTCTATACCTGGATACAGCGTATGACGTTTCTCCCTTTCAAGGAGTTGAAGCCGTTCAGGGTTTCCAGCAATCAGGGAGGCACTCTGTGCTGCGCGACTGAGAATACCGCTTTACAGAAGGCATCGCTAAAGGAGAAGAGAAACCGCGTTTCTCCAATTCTGGAAGGCGAAGGAGGGAAAACCATAGTGGTGCTGAGTGAAAACTTCGTGAGCAGCAAGTGTAAGTTCCCCATTCACCACATGAAAGAGAAGGCAAAATACAGCGTTCTCCTTCAAGCTGCTTAACAGAATCTACTGAAGTTTTCAGTCTTGTTAGAAGAAACAGTCCACACAAAAGAAGCTGCTTTCTCAAATGTTCTCTCTGTGGCAGAAGACCACAGAGTGAGGGCCTAGCAGGTATTTGCATCTCCTGGTTTTCATAGGAAACTTTGCATAACAGTGAATGAAGGTACTAGTGGCTTTAAAAGGCATCCAGCAGATTGTCTGTCTTCAGCAAGAGAAGAGCAGAAGACGTTCACTTTTGCTGACTAAACTTTGTGTGCTTACCGCGAGCTTGTAGCTTCTTCCCTGGCTGAAAGAGAAAGCAAGAGATTGTTGCTCTCAGTCTGAGGATGAAGGGAGAACGATTCACTTACTGTGTTTGAAAATCCCTCTGTGTCACATGCCTAACAATGTTGCCTTTGCATTGACTACCGGGATAAAGCGTATGACTTTTCTCCCTTTCAAGTAGTTGAAGCCGTTCAGGGTTTCCAGCGATCAGGGAGGCACTCTATGCTGCACGGCTGAGAATAGCGCTTTAGAGACGGTATCTCTAAAGGAGAAGAGAAAACTCTTTTCTCCTATTCTGGAACGTGAAGGAGGCAAAACCGTAGTTGTGCCGAATGAAAAACTTTGTTAGCAGCAAGTGCAACTTCCCCATTCACCACATGAAAGGGAAAGCAAAATACAGCGTTCTCCTTCATGCTGCTTAACTGAATCTAGTGAAGTTTTCCGTTTTCTTAGAAGGATGTCTCCGCCCAGCACGAGCTGCTTTCGGAAATGTTCTCTGAGTGGGAGAAGGCTGGAGAGTGTGGGCCTAGCAGTATTCGAATCCCCTGGTTTTCAAAGGGATCTTTGCATACCGGGGAATGAAGGTTCTACTGGCTTTCAAAGCCAAACAGGCAGATTGTTTGCCTTCAGCTAGAGGATGGCAGAAGTGCCTCGGTATTGCCGACGAAACCTTGTGTGCTTAACGCGAGCATGTAGCTACTTTCCTACCTGAAAGAGAAAGCAAGAGCTTGTTGCTCTCAGTCCGGATATATATGGAGAAACTTTGATTTTCTAGGGTTGAAGATCCCTGTGTGTTACGTGATTAAGAATGTTGCCTATGCATTGTCGACCTGGATAAAGATTTTTCTCCCTTTCGAGTAGTTGAAGCCTTTCAGCGTTTCCAGCACTGGGTAGGCATTGTTTGCTGCACGGCCAAGAATGGCGCTTTACAGATGGTATCGCTAAAGGAGAAGAGAAACCGCGTTTCTCCCGTTCTGGAACACGAAGGAGGCACATCCGTAGTTGTGCTGAGTAAAAACTTTGTTAGCAGTAAGTGTAAGTTCCCAATTCACCACATGCAAGAGAAAGCCAAATACAGCGTTTCCCTTGAAGCTGCTTAACTGAATCGACTGAAGTTTTCAGTTAAGTTAGAAGAAAGTGTCCGCCCAGCACCAGCTGCTTTCTGCAATGTTCTCTCTGTGGGAGGAGCCTGGAGAGTGAGGGCCTAGAAAGTATTTGAATCCCTTGGTCTTCAAAGGGAACTTTGCATACTAGGAAATGAAGGTACTACTGGCTTTCAAAGCTACCCAGGCAGATTGTCTGCCTACAACTAGAGGATGGCAGAAGGGCTTCGGTTTTGCTGACTAAACCTTGTGTGCTTCACACGAGCTTGTAGCTTCTTCCCTGCCTGAAGGAGAAAGCAAGAGCTTGTTGCTCTCATTCT
Organism: Dugong dugon; assembly: GCA_030035585.1. Taxonomy (NCBI): domain Eukaryota; kingdom Metazoa; phylum Chordata; class Mammalia; order Sirenia; family Dugongidae; genus Dugong; species Dugong dugon. The sequence continues at coordinate 165,010,450 of CM057462.1, forward strand.
GGGGATGAAGGGAGAACGATTCACTTTCTGTGTTTGAAAATGCCTCTGTGTTCCATGCCTAAGAAAGTAGCCTGTGCATTCTATACCTGGATACAGCGTATGACGTTTCTCCCTTTCAAGGAGTTGAAGCCGTTCAGGGTTTCCAGCAATCAGGGCGACACTCTGTGCTGTGCGGCTGAGAATGGCGCTTTACAGAAGGTATCGCTAAAGGAGAGGGAGAAACCGCGTTTCTCCCATTCTGGAAGGCGAAGGAGGCCAAACCATAGTTGTGCTGAGTTCAAACTTTGTTAGCAGTAAGTGTTAGTTCCCCCATTCACCACATGAAAGAGAAAGCAACATACAGCGTTCTCCTTCAAGCTGCTTAACAGAATTGACTGAAGTTTTCAGTTTTGTTAGAAGAAAGTGTCCGCCCAGCACCAGCTGCTTTCTGCAATGTTCTCTGTGTGGGTGAAGCCTGGAGAGTGAGGGCTTAGCAAGTATTTGAATCCCCTGGTCTTCAAAGGGAACTTTGCATACTAGGAAATGAAGGTACTACTGACTTTCAAAGCTACCCAGGTAGATTGTCTGCCTACAACTAGAGGATGGAAGAAGGACTTCAGTTTTGCTGACTAAACCTTGTGTGCTTCACACGAACTTGTAGCTTCTTCCCTGCCTGAAGGAGAAAGCAAGAGCTTGTTGCTCTCAGTCTGGGGATGAAGGGAGAACGATTCACTTTCTGTGTTTGAAAATGCCTCTGTGTTCCATGCCTAAGAAAGTAGCCTGTGCATTCTATACCTGGATACAGCGTATGACGTTTCTCCCTTTCAAGGAGTTGGAGCCCTTCAGGGTTTCCAGCAATCAGGGCGACACTCTGTGCTGCGCGGCTGAGAATAGCGCTTTACAGACGGTATCGCTAAAGGAGAAGAGAAACCGCGTTTCTCCAATTCTGGAACGCGAAGGAGGGAAAGCCGTCGTTGTGCTGAGTGAAAACTTCGTGAGCAGCAAGTGTAAGTTCCCCATTCACCACATGAAAGAGAAGGCAAAATACAGCGTTCTCCTTCAAGCTGCTTAACAGAATCTACTGAAGTTTTCAGTCTTGTTAGAAGAAACAGTCCACACAAAAGAAGCTGCTTTCTCAAATGTTCTCTCTGTGGCAGAAGACCACAGAGGGAGGGCCTAGCAGGTATTTGAATCTCCTGGTTTTCATAGGAAACTTTGCATAACAGTGAATGAAGGTACTAGTGGCTTTAAAAGGCATCCAGCAGATTGTCTGTCTTCAGCAAGAGAAGAGCAGAAGACGTTCACTTTTGCTGACTAAACTTTGTGTGCTTACCGCGAGCTTGTAGCTTCTTCCCTGGCTGAAAGAGAAAGCAAGAGCTTGTTGCTCTCAGTCTGAGGATGAAGGGAGAACGATTCACTTACTGTGTTTGAAAATCCCTCTGTGTCACATGCCTAACAATGTTGCCTTTGCATTGACTACCGGGATAAAGCGTATGACTTTTCTCCCTTTCAAGTAGTTGAAGCCGTTCAGGGTTTCCAGCGATCAGGGAGGCACTCTGTGCTGCACGGCTGAGAATAGCGCTTTAGAGACGGTATCTCTAAAGGAGAAGAGAAAACTCTTTTCTCCTATTCTGGAACGTGAAGGAGGCAAAACCGTAGTTGTGCCGAATGAAAAACTTTGTTAGCAGCAAGTGCAACTTCCCCATTCACCACATGAAAGGGAAAGCAAAATACAGCGTTCTCCTTCATGCTGCTTAACTGAATCTAGTGAAGTTTTCCGTTTTGTTAGAAGGATGTCTCCGCCCAAGCACGAGCTGCTTTCGGAAATGTTCTCTGAGTGGGAGAAGGCTGGAGAGTGTGGGCCTAGCAGTATTCGAATCCCCTGGTTTTCAAAGGGATCTTTGCATACCGGGGAATGAAGGTTCTACTGGCTTTCAAAGCCAAACAGGCAGATTGTTTGCCTTCAGCTAGAGGATGGCAGAAGTGCCTCGGTATTGCCGACGAAACCTTGTGTGCTTAACGCGAGCATGTAGCTACTTTCCTACCTGAAAGAGAAAGCAAGAGCTTGTTGCTCTCAGTCCGGATATATATGGAGAAACTTTGATTTTCTGGGGTTGAAGATCCCTGTGTGTTACGTGATTAAGAATGTTGCCTATGCATTGTCGACCTGGATAAAGATTTTTCTCCCTTTCGAGTAGTTGAAGGCTTTCAGCGTTTCCAGCATTGGGTAGGCATTGTTTGCTGCACGGCAGCATTTCCAGCATTGGGTAGGCATTGTTTGCTGCACGGCCAAGAATGGCGCTTTACAGATGGTATCGCTAAAGGAGAAGAGAAACCGCGTTTCTCCCGTTCTGGAACACGAAGGAGGCACATCCGTAGTTGTGCTGAGTAAAAACTTTGTTAGCAGTAAGTGTAAGTTCCCAGTTCACCACATGCAAGAGAAAGCCCAATACAGCGTTTCCCTTGAAGCTGCTTAACTGAATCGACTGAAGTTTTCAGTTAAGTTAGAAGAAAGTGTCCGCCCAGCACCAGCTGCTTTCTGCAATGTTCTCTCTGTGGGAGGAGCCTGGAGAGTGAGGGCCTAGAAAGTATTTGAATCCCCTGGTCTTCAAAGGGAACTTTGCATACTAGGAAATGAAGGTACTACTGGCTTTCAAAGCTACCCAGGTAGATTGTCTGCCTACAACTAGAGGATGGAAGAAGGGCTTCGGTTTTGCTGACTAAACCTTGTGTGCTTCACACGAGCTTGTAGCTTCTTCCCTGCCTGAAGGAGAAAGCAAGAGCTTGTTGCTCTCAGTCTGGGGATGAAGGGAGAACGATTCACTTTCTGTGTTTGAAAATGCCTCTGTGTTCCATGCCTAAGAAAGTAGCCTGTGCATTCTATACCTGGATACAGCGTATGACGTTTCTCCCTTTCAAGGAGTTGGAGCCCTTCAGGGTTTCCAGCAATCAGGGCGACACTCTGTGCTGCGCGGCTGAGAATAGCGCTTTACAGACGGTATCGCTAAAGGAGAAGAGAAACCGCGTTTCTCCAATTCTGGAACGCGAAGGAGGGAAAGCCGTCGTTGTGCTGAGTGAAAACTTCGTGAGCAGCAAGTGTAAGTTCCCCATTCACCACATGAAAGAGAAGGCAAAATACAGCGTTCTCCTTCAAGCTGCTTAACAGAATCTACTGAAGTTTTCAGTCTTGTTAGAAGAAACAGTCCACACAAAAGAAGTTGCTTAATCAAATGTTCTCTCTGTGGCAGAAGACCACAGAGAGAGGGCCTAGCAGGTATTTGAATCTCCTGGTTTTCATAGGAAACTTTGCATAACAGTGAATGAAGGTACTAATGGCTTTCAAAGGAAACCGGCAGATTGTTTGTCTTCAGCAAGAGAAGAGCAGAAGAGGTTCAGTTTTGCTGACTAAACCGTGTGTGCTTACCGCGAGCTTGTAGCTTCTTCCCTGGCTGAAAGAGAAAGCAAGAGCTTGTTGCTCTCAGTCTGGGGATGAAGGGAGAACGACTCACTTTCTGTGTTTGAAAATGCCTCTGTGTTCCATGCCTAAGAAAGTAGCCTGTGCATTCTATACCTGGATACAGCGTATGACGTTTCTCCCTTTCAAGGAGTTGAAGCCGTTCAGGGTTTCCAGCAATCAGGGAGGCACTCTGTGCTGCGCGACTGAGAATACCGCTTTACAGAAGGCATCGCTAAAGGAGAAGAGAAACCGCGTTTCTCCAATTCTGGAAGGCGAAGGAGGGAAAACCAGAGTGGTGCTGAGTGAAAACTTCGTGAGCAGCAAGTGTAAGTTCCCCATTCACCACATGAAAGAGAAGGCAAAATACAGCGTTCTCCTTCAAGCTGCTTAACAGAATCTACTGAAGTTTTCAGTCTTGTTAGAAGAAACAGTCCACACAAAAGAAGCTGCTTTCTCAAATGTTCTCTCTGTGGCAGAAGACCACAGAGTGAGGGCCTAGCAGGTATTTGAATCTCCTGGTTTTCATAGGAAACTTTGCATAACAGTGAATGAAGGTACTAGTGGCTTTAAAAGGCATCCAGCAGATTGTCTGTCTTCAGCAAGAGAAGAGCAGAAGACGTTCACTTTTGCTGACTAAACTTTGTGTGCTTACCGCGAGCTTGTAGCTTCTTCCCTGGCTGAAAGAGAAAGCAAGAGATTGTTGCTCTCAGTCTGAGGATGAAGGGAGAACGATTCACTTACTGTGTTTGAAAATCCCTCTGTGTCACATGCCTAACAATGTTGCCTTTGCATTGACTACCGGGATAAAGCGTATGACTTTTCTCCCTTTCAAGTAGTTGAAGCCGTTCAGGGTTTCCAGCGATCAGGGAGGCACTCTGTGCTGCACGGCTGAGAATAGCGCTTTAGAGACGGTATCTCTAAAGGAGAAGAGAAAACTCTTTTCTCCTATTCTGGAACGTGAAGGAGGCAAAACCGTAGTTGTGCCGAATGAAAAACTTTGTTAGCAGCAAGTGCAACTTCCCCATTCACCACATGAAAGGGAAAGCAAAATACAGCGTTCTCCTTCATGCTGCTTAACTGAATCTAGTGAAGTTTTCCGTTTTCTTAGAAGGATGTCTCCGCCCAGCACGAGCTGCTTTCGGAAATGTTCTCTGAGTGGGAGAAGGCTGGAGAGTGTGGGCCTAGCAGTATTCGAATCCCCTGGTTTTCAAAGGGATCTTTGCATACCGGGGAATGAAGGTTCTACTGGCTTTCAAAGCCAAACAGGCAGATTGTTTGCCTTCAGCTAGAGGATGGCAGAAGTGCCTCGGTATTGCCGACGAAACCTTGTGTGCTTAACGCGAGCATGTAGCTACTTTCCTACCTGAAAGAGAAAGCAAGAGCTTGTTGCTCTCAGTCCGGATATATATGGAGAAACTTTGATTTTCTGGGGTTGAAGATCCCTGTGTGTTACGTGATTAAGAATGTTGCCTATGCATTGTCGACCTGGATAAAGATTTTTCTCCCTTTCGAGTAGTTGAAGGCTTTCAGCGTTTCCAGCATTGGGTAGGCATTGTTTGCTGCACGGCAGCATTTCCAGCATTGGGTAGGCATTGTTTGCTGCACGGCCAAGAATGGCGCTTTACAGATGGTATCGCTAAAGGAGAAGAGAAACCGCGTTTCTCCCGTTCTGGAACACGAAGGAGGCACATCCGTAGTTGTGCTGAGTAAAAACTTTGTTAGCAGTAAGTGTAAGTTCCCAATTCACCACATGCAAGAGAAAGCCCAATACAGCGTTTCCCTTGAAGCTGCTTAACTGAATCGACTGAAGTTTTCAGTTAAGTTAGAAGAAAGTGTCCGCCCAGCACCAGCTGCTTTCTGCAATGTTCTCTCTGTGGGAGGAGCCTGGAGAGTGAGGGCCTAGAAAGTATTTGAATCCCCTGGTCTTCAAAGGGAACTTTGCATACTAGGAAATGAAGGTACTACTGGCTTTCAAAGCTACCCAGGTAGATTGTCTGCCTACAACTAGAGGATGGAAGAAAGGCTTCAGTTTTGCTGACTAAACCTTGTGTGCTTCACACGAGCTTGTAGCTTCTTCCCTGCCTGAAGGAGAAAGCAAGAGCTTGTTGCTCTCAGTCTGGGGATGAAGGGAGAACGATTCACTTTCTGTGTTTGAAAATGCCTCTGTGTTCCATGCCTAAGAAAGTAGCCTGTGCATTCTATACCTGGATACAGCGTATGACGTTTCTCCCTTTCAAGGAGTTGGAGCCCTTCAGGGTTTCCAGCAATCAGGGCGACACTCTGTGCTGCGCGGCTGAGAATAGCGCTTTACAGACGGTATCGCTAAAGGAGAAGAGAAACCGCGTTTCTCCAATTCTGGAACGCGAAGGAGGGAAAGCCGTCGTTGTGCTGAGTGAAAACTTCGTGAGCAGCAAGTGTAAGTTCCCCATTCACCACATGAAAGAGAAGGCAAAATACAGCGTTCTCCTTCAAGCTGCTTAACAGAATCTACTGAAGTTTTCAGTCTTGTTAGAAGAAACAGTCCACACAAAAGAAGTTGCTTAATCAAATGTTCTCTCTGTGGCAGAAGACCACAGAGAGAGGGCCTAGCAGGTATTTGAATCTCCTGGTTTTCATAGGAAACTTTGCATAACAGTGAATGAAGGTACTAATGGCTTTCAAAGGAAACCGGCAGATTGTTTGTCTTCAGCAAGAGAAGAGCAGAAGAGGTTCAGTTTTGCTGACTAAACCGTGTGTGCTTACCGCGAGCTTGTAGCTTCTTCCCTGGCTGAAAGAGAAAGCAAGAGCTTGTTGCTCTCAGTCTGGGGATGAAGGGAGAACGACTCACTTTCTGTGTTTGAAAATGCCTCTGTGTTCCATGCCTAAGAAAGTAGCCTTTGCATTCTATACCTGGATACAGCGTATGACGTTTCTCCCTTTCAAGGAGTTGAAGCCGTTCAGGGTTTCCAGCAATCAGGGAGGCACTCTGTGCTGCGCGACTGAGAATACCGCTTTACAGAAGGCATCGCTAAAGGAGAAGAGAAACCGCGTTTCTCCAATTCTGGAAGGCGAAGGAGGGAAAACCATAGTGGTGCTGAGTGAAAACTTCGTGAGCAGCAAGTGTAAGTTCCCCATTCACCACATGAAAGAGAAGGCAAAATACAGCGTTCTCCTTCAAGCTGCTTAACAGAATCTACTGAAGTTTTCAGTCTTGTTAGAAGAAACAGTCCACACAAAAGAAGCTGCTTTCTCAAATGTTCTCTCTGTGGCAGAAGACCACAGAGTGAGGGCCTAGCAGGTATTTGAATCTCCTGGTTTTCATAGGAAACTTTGCATAACAGTGAATGAAGGTACTAGTGGCTTTAAAAGGCATCCAGCAGATTGTCTGTCTTCAGCAAGAGAAGAGCAGAAGACGTTCACTTTTGCTGACTAAACTTTGTGTGCTTACCGCGAGCTTGTAGCTTCTTCCCTGGCTGAAAGAGAAAGCAAGAGATTGTTGCTCTCAGTCTGAGGATGAAGGGAGAACGATTCACTTACTGTGTTTGAAAATCCCTCTGTGTCACATGCCTAACAATGTTGCCTTTGCATTGACTACCGGGATAAAGCGTATGACTTTTCTCCCTTTCAAGTAGTTGAAGCCGTTCAGGGTTTCCAGCGATCAGGGAGGCACTCTGTGCTGCACGGCTGAGAATAGCGCTTTAGAGACGGTATCTCTAAAGGAGAAGAGAAAACTCTTTTCTCCTATTCTGGAACGTGAAGGAGGCAAAACCGTAGTTGTGCCGAATGAAAAACTTTGTTAGCAGCAAGTGCAACTTCCCCATTCACCACATGAAAGGGAAAGCAAAATACAGCGTTCTCCTTCATGCTGCTTAACTGAATCTAGTGAAGTTTTCCGTTTTGTTAGAAGGATGTCTCCGCCCAGCACGAGCTGCTTTCGGAAATGTTCTCTGAGTGGGAGAAGGCTGGAGAGTGTGGGCCTAGCAGTATTCGAATCCCCTGGTTTTCAAAGGGATCTTTGCATACCGGGGAATGAAGGTTCTACTGGCTTTCAAAGCCAAACAGGCAGATTGTTTGCCTTCAGCTAGAGGATGGCAGAAGTGCCTCGGTATTGCCGACGAAACCTTGTGTGCTTAACGCGAGCATGTAGCTACTTTCCTACCTGAAAGAGAAAGCAAGAGCTTGTTGCTCTCAGTCCGGATATATATGGAGAAACTTTGATTTTCTAGGGTTGAAGATCCCTGTGTGTTACGTGATTAAGAATGTTGCCTATGCATTGTCGACCTGGATAAAGATTTTTCTCCCTTTCGAGTAGTTGAAGCCTTTCAGCGTTTCCAGCACTGGGTAGGCATTGTTTGCTGCACGGCCAAGAATGGCGCTTTACAGATGGTATCGCTAAAGGAGAAGAGAAACCGCGTTTCTCCCGTTCTGGAACACGAAGGAGGCACATCCGTAGTTGTGCTGAGTAAAAACTTTGTTAGCAGTAAGTGTAAGTTCCCAATTCACCACATGCAAGAGAAAGCCAAATACAGCGTTTCCCTTGAAGCTGCTTAACTGAATCGACTGAAGTTTTCAGTTAAGTTAGAAGAAAGTGTCCGCCCAGCACCAGCTGCTTTCTGCAATGTTCTCTCTGTGGGAGGAGCCTGGAGAGTGAGGGCCTAGAAAGTATTTGAATCCCTTGGTCTTCAAAGGGAACTTTGCATACTAGGAAATGAAGGTACTACTGGCTTTCAAAGCTACCCAGGCAGATTGTCTGCCTACAACTAGAGGATGGCAGAAGGGCTTCGGTTTTGCTGACTAAACCTTGTGTGCTTCACACGAGCTTGTAGCTTCTTCCCTGCCTGAAGGAGAAAGCAAGAGCTTGTTGCTCTCATTCTGGGGATGAAGGGAGAACGATTCACTTTCTGTGTTTGAAAATGCCTCTGTGTTCCATGCCTAAGAAAGTAGCCTGTGCATTCTATACCTGGATACAGCGTATGACGTTTCTCCCTTTCAAGGAGTTGAAGCCGTTCAGGGTTTCCAGCAATCAGGGCGACACTCTGTGCTGTGCGGCTGAGAATGGCGCTTTACAGACGGTATCGCTAAAGGAGAGGGAGAAACCGCGTTTCTCCCATTCTGGAAGGCGAAGGAGGCAAAACCATAGTTGTGCTGAGTTCAAACTTTGTTAGCAGTAAGTGTTAGTTCCCCCATTCACCACATGAAAGAGAAAGCAACATACAGCGTTCTCCTTCAAGCTGCTTAACAGAATTGACTGAAGTTTTCAGTTTTGTTAGAAGAAAGTGTCCGCCCAGCACCAGCTGCTTTCTGCAATGTTCTCTGTGTGGGTGAAGCCTGGAGAGTGAGGGCTTAGCAAGTATTTGAATCCCCTGGTCTTCAAAGGGAACTTTGCATACTAGGAAATGAAGGTACTACTGACTTTCAAAGCTACCCAGGTAGATTGTCTGCCTACAACTAGAGGATGGCAGAAGGGCTTCAGTTTTGCTGACTAAACCTTGTGTGCTTCACACGAGCTTGTAGCTTCTTCCCTGCCTGAAGGAGAAAGCAAGAGCTTGTTGCTCTCAGTCTGGGGATGAAGGGAGAACGATTCACTTTCTGTGTTTGAAAATGCCTCTGTGTTCCATGCCTAAGAAAGTAGCCTGTGCATTCTATACCTGGATACAGCGTATGACGTTTCTCCCTTTCAAGGAGTTGGAGCCCTTCAGGGTTTCCAGCAATCAGGGCGACACTCTGTGCTGCGCGGCTGAGAATAGCGCTTTACAGACGGTATCGCTAAAGGAGAAGAGAAACCGCGTTTCTCCAATTCTGGAACGCGAAGGAGGGAAAGCCGTCGTTGTGCTGAGTGAAAACTTCGTGAGCAGCAAGTGTAAGTTCCCCATTCACCACATGAAAGAGAAGGCAAAATACAGCGTTCTCCTTCAAGCTGCTTAACAGAATCTACTGAAGTTTTCAGTCTTGTTAGAAGAAACAGTCCACACAAAAGAAGTCGCTTAATCAAATGTTCTCTCTGTGGCAGAAGACCACAGAGAGAGGGCCTAGCAGGTATTTGAATCTCCTGGTTTTCATAGGAAACTTTGCATAACAGTGAATGAAGGTACTAATGGCTTTCAAAGGAAACCGGTAGATTGTTTGTCTTCAGCAAGAGAAGAGCAGAAGAGGTTCAGTTTTGCTGACTAAACCGTGTGTGCTTACCGCGAGCTTGTAGCTTCTTCCCTGGCTGAAAGAGAAAGCAAGAGCTTGTTGCTCTCAGTCTGGGGATGAAGGGAGAACGACTCACTTTCTGTGTTTGAAAATGCCTCTGTGTTCCATGCCTAAGAAAGTAGCCTGTGCATTCTATACCTGGATACAGCGTATGACGTTTCTCCCCTTCAAGGAGTTGAAGCCGTTCAGGGTTTTCAGCAATCAGGGAGGCACTCTGTGCTGCACGGCTGAGAATAGCGCTTTAGAGACGGTATCTCTAAAGGAGAAGAGAAAACTCTTTTCTCCTATTCTGGAACGTGAAGGAGGCAAAACCGTAGTTGTGCCGAATGAAAAACTTTGTTAGCAGCAAGTGCAACTTCCCCATTCACCACATGAAAGGGAAAGCAAAATACAGCGTTCTCCTTCATGCTGCTTAACTGAATCTAGTGAAGTTTTCCGTTTTGTTAGAAGGATGTCTCCGCCCAGCACGAGCTGCTTTCGGAAATGTTCTCTGAGTGGGAGAAGGCTGGAGAGTGTGGGCCTAGCAGTATTCGAATCCCCTGGTTTTCAAAGGGATCTTTGCATACCGGGGAATGAAGGTTCTACTGGCTTTCAAAGCCAAACAGGCAGATTGTTTGCCTTCAGCTAGAGGATGGCAGAAGTGCCTCGGTATTGCCGACGAAACCTTGTGTGCTTAACGCGAGCATGTAGCTACTTTCCTACCTGAAAGAGAAAGCAAGAGCTTGTTGCTCTCAGTCCGGATATATATGGAGAAACTTTGATTTTCTGGGGTTGAAGATCCCTGTGTGTTACGTGATTAAGAATGTTGCCTATGCATTGTCGACCTGGATAAAGATTTTTCTCCCTTTCGAGTAGTTGAAGGCTTTCAGCGTTTCCAGCATTGGGTAGGCATTGTTTGCTGCGCGGCAGCATTTCCAGCATTGGGTAGGCATTGTTTGCTGCACGGCCAAGAATGGCGCTTTACAGATGGTATCGCTAAAGGAGAAGAGAAACCGCGTTTCTCCCGTTCTGGAACACGAAGGAGGCACATCCGTAGTTGTGCTGAGTAAAAACTTTGTTAGCAGTAAGTGTAAGTTCCCAATTCACCACATGCAAGAGAAAGCCAAATACAGCGTTTCCCTTGAAGCTGCTTAACTGAATCGACTGAAGTTTTCAGTTAAGTTAGAAGAAAGTGTCCGCCCAGCACCAGCTGCTTTCTGCAATGTTCTCTCTGTGGGAGGAGCCTGGAGAGTGAGGGCCTAGAAAGTATTTGAATCCCTTGGTCTTCAAAGGGAACTTTGCATACTAGGAAATGAAGGTACTACTGGCTTTCAAAGCTACCCAGGCAGATTGTCTGCCTACAACTAGAGGATGGCAGAAGGGCTTCGGTTTTGCTGACTAAACCTTGTGTGCTTCACACGAGCTTGTAGCTTCTTCCCTGCCTGAAGGAGAAAGCAAGAGCTTGTTGCTCTCATTCTGGGGATGAAGGGAGAACGATTCACTTTCTGTGTTTGAAAATGCCTCTGTGTTCCATGCCTAAGAAAGTAGCCTGTGCATTCTATACCTGGATACAGCGTATGACGTTTCTCCCTTTCAAGGAGTTGAAGCCGTTCAGGGTTTCCAGCAATCAGGGCGACACTCTGTGCTGTGCGGCTGAGAATGGCGCTTTACAGACGGTATCGCTAAAGGAGAGGGAGAAACCGCGTTTCTCCCATTCTGGAAGGCGAAGGAGGCAAAACCATAGTTGTGCTGAGTTCAAACTTTGTTAGCAGTAAGTGTTAGTTCCCCCATTCACCACATGAAAGAGAAAGCAACATACAGCGTTCTCCTTCAAGCTGCTTAACAGAATTGACTGAAGTTTTCAGTTTTGTTAGAAGAAAGTGTCCGCCCAGCACCAGCTGCTTTCTGCAATGTTCTCTGTGTGGGTGAAGCCTGGAGAGTGAGGGCTTAGCAAGTATTTGAATCCCCTGGTCTTCAAAGGGAACTTTGCATACTAGGAAATGAAGGTACTACTGACTTTCAAAGCTACCCAGGTAGATTGTCTGCCTACAACTAGAGGATGGCAGAAGGGCTTCAGTTTTGCTGACTAAACCTTGTGTGCTTCACACGAGCTTGTAGCTTCTTCCCTGCCTGAAGGAGAAAGCAAGAGCTTGTTGCTCTCAGTCTGGGGATGAAGGGAGAACGATTCACTTTCTGTGTTTGAAAATGCCTCTGTGTTCCATGCCTAAGAAAGTAGCCTGTGCATTCTATACCTGGATACAGCGTATGACGTTTCTCCCTTTCAAGGAGTTGGAGCCCTTCAGGGTTTCCAGCAATCAGGGCGACACTCTGTGCTGCGCGGCTGAGAATAGCGCTTTACAGACGGTATCGCTAAAGGAGAAGAGAAACCGCGTTTCTCCAATTCTGGAACGCGAAGGAGGGAAAGCCGTCGTTGTGCTGAGTGAAAACTTCGTGAGCAGCAAGTGTAAGTTCCCCATTCACCACATGAAAGAGAAGGCAAAATACAGCGTTCTCCTTCAAGCTGCTTAACAGAATCTACTGAAGTTTTCAGTCTTGTTAGAAGAAACAGTCCACACAAAAGAAGTTGCTTAATCAAATGTTCTCTCTGTGGCAGAAGACCACAGAGAGAGGGCCTAGCAGGTATTTGAATCTCCTGGTTTTCATAGGAAACTTTGCATAACAGTGAATGAAGGTACTAATGGCTTTCAAAGGAAACCGGCAGATTGTTTGTCTTCAGCAAGAGAAGAGCAGAAGAGGTTCAGTTTTGCTGACTAAACCGTGTGTGCTTACCGCGAGCTTGTAGCTTCTTCCCTGGCTGAAAGAGAAAGCAAGAGCTTGTTGCTCTCAGTCTGGGGATGAAGGGAGAACGACTCACTTTCTGTGTTTGAAAATGCCTCTGTGTTCCATGCCTAAGAAAGTAGCCTTTGCATTCTATACCTGGATACAGCGTATGACGTTTCTCCCTTTCAAGGAGTTGAAGCCGTTCAGGGTTTCCAGCAATCAGGGAGGCACTCTGTGCTGCGCGACTGAGAATACCGCTTTACAGAAGGCATCGCTAAAGGAGAAGAGAAACCGCGTTTCTCCAATTCTGGAAGGCGAAGGAGGGAAAACCATAGTGGTGCTGAGTGAAAACTTCGTGAGCAGCAAGTGTAAGTTCCCCATTCACCACATGAAAGAGAAGGCAAAATACAGCGTTCTCCTTCAAGCTGCTTAACAGAATCTACTGAAGTTTTCAGTCTTGTTAGAAGAAACAGTCCACACAAAAGAAGCTGCTTTCTCAAATGTTCTCTCTGTGGCAGAAGACCACAGAGTGAGGGCCTAGCAGGTATTTGAATCTCCTGGTTTTCATAGGAAACTTTGCATAACAGTGAATGAAGGTACTAGTGGCTTTAAAAGGCATCCAGCAGATTGTCTGTCTTCAGCAAGAGAAGAGCAGAAGACGTTCACTTTTGCTGACTAAACTTTGTGTGCTTACCGCGAGCTTGTAGCTTCTTCCCTGGCTGAAAGAGAAAGCAAGAGATTGTTGCTCTCAGTCTGAGGATGAAGGGAGAACGATTCACTTACTGTGTTTGAAAATCCCTCTGTGTCACATGCCTAACAATGTTGCCTTTGCATTGACTACCGGGATAAAGCGTATGACTTTTCTCCCTTTCAAGTAGTTGAAGCCGTTCAGGGTTTCCAGCGATCAGGGAGGCACTCTGTGCTGCACGGCTGAGAATAGCGCTTTAGAGACGGTATCTCTAAAGGAGAAGAGAAAACTCTTTTCTCCTATTCTGGAACGTGAAGGAGGCAAAACCGTAGTTGTGCCGAATGAAAAACTTTGTTAGCAGCAAGTGCAACTTCCCCATTCACCACATGAAAGGGAAAGCAAAATACAGCGTTCTCCTTCATGCTGCTTAACTGAATCTAGTGAAGTTTTCCGTTTTGTTAGAAGGATGTCTCCGCCCAGCACGAGCTGCTTTCGGAAATGTTCTCTGAGTGGGAGAAGGCTGGAGAGTGTGGGCCTAGCAGTATTCGAATCCCCTGGTTTTCAAAGGGATCTTTGCATACCGGGGAATGAAGGTTCTACTGGCTTTCAAAGCCAAACAGGCAGATTGTTTGCCTTCAGCTAGAGGATGGCAGAAGTGCCTCGGTATTGCCGACGAAACCTTGTGTGCTTAACGCGAGCATGTAGCTACTTTCCTACCTGAAAGAGAAAGCAAGAGCTTGTTGCTCTCAGTCCGGATATATATGGAGAAACTTTGATTTTCTAGGGTTGAAGATCCCTGTGTGTTACGTGATTAAGAATGTTGCCTATGCATTGTCGACCTGGATAAAGATTTTTCTCCCTTTCGAGTAGTTGAAGCCTTTCAGCGTTTCCAGCACTGGGTAGGCATTGTTTGCTGCACGGCCAAGAATGGCGCTTTACAGATGGTATCGCTAAAGGAGAAGAGAAACCGCGTTTCTCCCGTTCTGGAACACGAAGGAGGCACATCCGTAGTTGTGCTGAGTAAAAACTTTGTTAGCAGTAAGTGTAAGTTCCCAATTCACCACATGCAAGAGAAAGCCAAATACAGCGTTTCCCTTGAAGCTGCTTAACTGAATCGACTGAAGTTTTCAGTTAAGTTAGAAGAAAGTGTCCGCCCAGCACCAGCTGCTTTCTGCAATGTTCTCTCTGTGGGAGGAGCCTGGAGAGTGAGGGCCTAGAAAGTATTTGAATCCCTTGGTCTTCAAAGGGAACTTTGCATACTAGGAAATGAAGGTACTACTGGCTTTCAAAGCTACCCAGGCAGATTGTCTGCCTACAACTAGAGGATGGCAGAAGGGCTTCGGTTTTGCTGACTAAACCTTGTGTGCTTCACACGAGCTTGTAGCTTCTTCCCTGCCTGAAGGAGAAAGCAAGAGCTTGTTGCTCTCATTCTGGGGATGAAGGGAGAACGATTCACTTTCTGTGTTTGAAAATGCCTCTGTGTTCCATGCCTAAGAAAGTAGCCTGTGCATTCTATACCTGGATACAGCGTATGACGTTTCTCCCTTTCAAGGAGTTGAAGCCGTTCAGGGTTTCCAGCAATCAGGGCGACACTCTGTGCTGTGCGGCTGAGAATGGCGCTTTACAGACGGTATCGCTAAAGGAGAGGGAGAAACCGCGTTTCTCCCATTCTGGAAGGCGAAGGAGGCAAAACCATAGTTGTGCTGAGTTCAAACTTTGTTAGCAGTAAGTGTTAGTTCCCCCATTCACCACATGAAAGAGAAAGCAACATACAGCGTTCTCCTTCAAGCTGCTTAACAGAATTGACTGAAGTTTTCAGTTTTGTTAGAAGAAAGTGTCCGCCCAGCACCAGCTGCTTTCTGCAATGTTCTCTGTGTGGGTGAAGCCTGGAGAGTGAGGGCTTAGCAAGTATTTGAATCCCCTGGTCTTCAAAGGGAACTTTGCATACTAGGAAATGAAGGTACTACTGACTTTCAAAGCTACCCAGGTAGATTGTCTGCCTACAACTAGAGGATGGCAGAAGGGCTTCAGTTTTGCTGACTAAACCTTGTGTGCTTCACACGAGCTTGTAGCTTCTTCCCTGCCTGAAGGAGAAAGCAAGAGCTTGTTGCTCTCAGTCTGGGGATGAAGGGAGAACGATTCACTTTCTGTGTTTGAAAATGCCTCTGTGTTCCATGCCTAAGAAAGTAGCCTGTGCATTCTATACCTGGATACAGCGTATGACGTTTCTCCCTTTCAAGGAGTTGGAGCCCTTCAGGGTTTCCAGCAATCAGGGCGACACTCTGTGCTGCGCGGCTGAGAATAGCGCTTTACAGACGGTATCGCTAAAGGAGAAGAGAAACCGCGTTTCTCCAATTCTGGAACGCGAAGGAGGGAAAGCCGTCGTTGTGCTGAGTGAAAACTTCGTGAGCAGCAAGTGTAAGTTCCCCATTCACCACATGAAAGAGAAGGCAAAATACAGCGTTCTCCTTCAAGCTGCTTAACAGAATCTACTGAAGTTTTCAGTCTTGTTAGAAGAAACAGTCCACACAAAAGAAGTCGCTTAATCAAATGTTCTCTCTGTGGCAGAAGACCACAGAGAGAGGGCCTAGCAGGTATTTGAATCTCCTGGTTTTCATAGGAAACTTTGCATAACAGTGAATGAAGGTACTAATGGCTTTCAAAGGAAACCGGTAGATTGTTTGTCTTCAGCAAGAGAAGAGCAGAAGAGGTTCAGTTTTGCTGACTAAACCGTGTGTGCTTACCGCGAGCTTGTAGCTTCTTCCCTGGCTGAAAGAGAAAGCAAGAGCTTGTTGCTCTCAGTCTGGGGATGAAGGGAGAACGACTCACTTTCTGTGTTTGAAAATGCCTCTGTGTTCCATGCCTAAGAAAGTAGCCTGTGCATTCTATACCTGGATACAGCGTATGACGTTTCTCCCCTTCAAGGAGTTGAAGCCGTTCAGGGTTTTCAGCAATCAGGGAGGCACTCTGTGCTGCACGGCTGAGAATAGCGCTTTAGAGACGGTATCTCTAAAGGAGAAGAGAAAACTCTTTTCTCCTATTCTGGAACGTGAAGGAGGCAAAACCGTAGTTGTGCCGAATGAAAAACTTTGTTAGCAGCAAGTGCAACTTCCCCATTCACCACATGAAAGGGAAAGCAAAATACAGCGTTCTCCTTCATGCTGCTTAACTGAATCTAGTGAAGTTTTCCGTTTTGTTAGAAGGATGTCTCCGCCCAGCACGAGCTGCTTTCGGAAATGTTCTCTGAGTGGGAGAAGGCTGGAGAGTGTGGGCCTAGCAGTATTCGAATCCCCTGGTTTTCAAAGGGATCTTTGCATACCGGGGAATGAAGGTTCTACTGGCTTTCAAAGCCAAACAGGCAGATTGTTTGCCTTCAGCTAGAGGATGGCAGAAGTGCCTCGGTATTGCCGACGAAACCTTGTGTGCTTAACGCGAGCATGTAGCTACTTTCCTACCTGAAAGAGAAAGCAAGAGCTTGTTGCTCTCAGTCCGGATATATATGGAGAAACTTTGATTTTCTGGGGTTGAAGATCCCTGTGTGTTACGTGATTAAGAATGTTGCCTATGCATTGTCGACCTGGATAAAGATTTTTCTCCCTTTCGAGTAGTTGAAGGCTTTCAGCGTTTCCAGCATTGGGTAGGCATTGTTTGCTGCGCGGCAGCATTTCCAGCATTGGGTAGGCATTGTTTGCTGCACGGCCAAGAATGGCGCTTTACAGATGGTATCGCTAAAGGAGAAGAGAAACCGCGTTTCTCCCGTTCTGGAACACGAAGGAGGCACATCCGTAGTTGTGCTGAGTAAAAACTTTGTTAGCAGTAAGTGTAAGTTCCCAATTCACCACATGCAAGAGAAAGCCAAATACAGCGTTTCCCTTGAAGCTGCTTAACTGAATCGACTGAAGTTTTCAGTTAAGTTAGAAGAAAGTGTCCGCCCAGCACCAGCTGCTTTCTGCAATGTTCTCTCTGTGGGAGGAGCCTGGAGAGTGAGGGCCTAGAAAGTATTTGAATCCCTTGGTCTTCAAAGGGAACTTTGCATACTAGGAAATGAAGGTACTACTGGCTTTCAAAGCTACCCAGGCAGATTGTCTGCCTACAACTAGAGGATGGCAGAAGGGCTTCGGTTTTGCTGACTAAACCTTGTGTGCTTCACACGAGCTTGTAGCTTCTTCCCTGCCTGAAGGAGAAAGCAAGAGCTTGTTGCTCTCATTCTGGGGATGAAGGGAGAACGATTCACTTTCTGTGTTTGAAAATGCCTCTGTGTTCCATGCCTAAGAAAGTAGCCTGTGCATTCTATACCTGGATACAGCGTATGACGTTTCTCCCTTTCAAGGAGTTGAAGCCGTTCAGGGTTTCCAGCAATCAGGGCGACACTCTGTGCTGTGCGGCTGAGAATGGCGCTTTACAGACGGTATCGCTAAAGGAGAGGGAGAAACCGCGTTTCTCCCATTCTGGAAGGCGAAGGAGGCAAAACCATAGTTGTGCTGAGTTCAAACTTTGTTAGCAGTAAGTGTTAGTTCCCCCATTCACCACATGAAAGAGAAAGCAACATACAGCGTTCTCCTTCAAGCTGCTTAACAGAATTGACTGAAGTTTTCAGTTTTGTTAGAAGAAAGTGTCCGCCCAGCACCAGCTGCTTTCTGCAATGTTCTCTGTGTGGGTGAAGCCTGGAGAGTGAGGGCTTAGCAAGTATTTGAATCCCCTGGTCTTCAAAGGGAACTTTGCATACTAGGAAATGAAGGTACTACTGACTTTCAAAGCTACCCAGGTAGATTGTCTGCCTACAACTAGAGGATGGCAGAAGGGCTTCAGTTTTGCTGACTAAACCTTGTGTGCTTCACACGAGCTTGTAGCTTCTTCCCTGCCTGAAGGAGAAAGCAAGAGCTTGTTGCTCTCAGTCTGGGGATGAAGGGAGAACGATTCACTTTCTGTGTTTGAAAATGCCTCTGTGTTCCATGCCTAAGAAAGTAGCCTGTGCATTCTATACCTGGATACAGCGTATGACGTTTCTCCCTTTCAAGGAGTTGGAGCCCTTCAGGGTTTCCAGCAATCAGGGCGACACTCTGTGCTGCGCGGCTGAGAATAGCGCTTTACAGACGGTATCGCTAAAGGAGAAGAGAAACCGCGTTTCTCCAATTCTGGAACGCGAAGGAGGGAAAGCCGTCGTTGTGCTGAGTGAAAACTTCGTGAGCAGCAAGTGTAAGTTCCCCATTCACCACATGAAAGAGAAGGCAAAATACAGCGTTCTCCTTCAAGCTGCTTAACAGAATCTACTGAAGTTTTCAGTCTTGTTAGAAGAAACAGTCCACACAAAAGAAGTTGCTTAATCAAATGTTCTCTCTGTGGCAGAAGACCACAGAGAGAGGGCCTAGCAGGTATTTGAATCTCCTGGTTTTCATAGGAAACTTTGCATAACAGTGAATGAAGGTACTAATGGCTTTCAAAGGAAACCGGTAGATTGTTTGTCTTCAGCAAGAGAAGAGCAGAAGAGGTTCAGTTTTGCTGACTAAACCGTGTGTGCTTACCGCGAGCTTGTAGCTTCTTCCCTGGCTGAAAGAGAAAGCAAGAGCTTGTTGCTCTCAGTCTGGGGATGAAGGGAGAACGACTCACTTTCTGTGTTTGAAAATGCCTCTGTGTTCCATGCCTAAGAAAGTAGCCTGTGCATTCTATACCTGGATACAGCGTATGACGTTTCTCCCCTTCAAGGAGTTGAAGCCGTTCAGGGTTTTCAGCAATCAGGGAGGCACTCTGTGCTGCACGGCTGAGAATAGCGCTTTAGAGACGGTATCTCTAAAGGAGAAGAGAAAACTCTTTTCTCCTATTCTGGAACGTGAAGGAGGCAAAACCGTAGTTGTGCCGAATGAAAAACTTTGTTAGCAGCAAGTGCAACTTCCCGATTCACCACATGAAAGGGAAAGCAAAATACAGCGTTCTCCTTCATGCTGCTTAACTGAATCTAGTGAAGTTTTCCGTTTTGTTAGAAGGATGTCTCCGCCCAGCACGAGCTGCTTTCGGAAATGTTCTCTGAGTGGGAGAAGGCTGGAGAGTGTGGGCCTAGCAGTATTCGAATCCCCTGGTTTTCAAAGGGATCTTTGCATACCGGGGAATGAAGGTTCTACTGGCTTTCAAAGCCAAACAGGCAGATTGTTTGCCTTCAGCTAGAGGATGGCAGAAGTGCCTCGGTATTGCCGACGAAACCTTGTGTGCTTAACGCGAGCATGTAGCTACTTTCCTACCTGAAAGAGAAAGCAAGAGCTTGTTGCTCTCAGTCCGGATATATATGGAGAAACTTTGATTTTCTGGGGTTGAAGATCCCTGTGTGTTACGTGATTAAGAATGTTGCCTATGCATTGTCGACCTGGATAAAGATTTTTCTCCCTTTCGAGTAGTTGAAGGCTTTCAGCGTTTCCAGCATTGGGTAGGCATTGTTTGCTGCGCGGCAGCATTTCCAGCATTGGGTAGGCATTGTTTGCTGCACGGCCAAGAATGGCGCTTTACAGATGGTATCGCTAAAGGAGAAGAGAAACCGCGTTTCTCCCGTTCTGGAACACGAAGGAGGCACATCCGTAGTTGTGCTGAGTAAAAACTTTGTTAGCAGTAAGTGTAAGTTCCCAATTCACCACATGCAAGAGAAAGCCAAATACAGCGTTTCCCTTGAAGCTGCTTAACTGAATCGACTGAAGTTTTCAGTTAAGTTAGAAGAAAGTGTCCGCCCAGCACCAGCTGCTTTCTGCAATGTTCTCTCTGTGGGAGGAGCCTGGAGAGTGAGGGCCTAGAAAGTATTTGAATCCCTTGGTCTTCAAAGGGAACTTTGCATACTAGGAAATGAAGGTACTACTGGCTTTCAAAGCTACCCAGGCAGATTGTCTGCCTACAACTAGAGGATGGCAGAAGGGCTTCGGTTTTGCTGACTAAACCTTGTGTGCTTCACACGAGCTTGTAGCTTCTTCCCTGCCTGAAGGAGAAAGCAAGAGCTTGTTGCTCTCATTCTGGGGATGAAGGGAGAACGATTCACTTTCTGTGTTTGAAAATGCCTCTGTGTTCCATGCCTAAGAAAGTAGCCTGTGCATTCTATACCTGGATACAGCGTATGACGTTTCTCCCTTTCAAGGAGTTGAAGCCGTTCAGGGTTTCCAGCAATCAGGGCGACACTCTGTGCTGTGCGGCTGAGAATGGCGCTTTACAGACGGTATCGCTAAAGGAGAGGGAGAAACCGCGTTTCTCCCATTCTGGAAGGCGAAGGAGGCAAAACCATAGTTGTGCTGAGTTCAAACTTTGTTAGCAGTAAGTGTTAGTTCCCCCATTCACCACATGAAAGAGAAAGCAACATACAGCGTTCTCCTTCAAGCTGCTTAACAGAATTGACTGAAGTTTTCAGTTTTGTTAGAAGAAAGTGTCCGCCCAGCACCAGCTGCTTTCTGCAATGTTCTCTGTGTGGGTGAAGCCTGGAGAGTGAGGGCTTAGCAAGTATTTGAATCCCCTGGTCTTCAAAGGGAACTTTGCATACTAGGAAATGAAGGTACTACTGACTTTCAAAGCTACCCAGGTAGATTGTCTGCCTACAACTAGAGGATGGCAGAAGGGCTTCAGTTTTGCTGACTAAACCTTGTGTGCTTCACACGAGCTTGTAGCTTCTTCCCTGCCTGAAGGAGAAAGCAAGAGCTTGTTGCTCTCAGTCTGGGGATGAAGGGAGAACGATTCACTTTCTGTGTTTGAAAATGCCTCTGTGTTCCATGCCTAAGAAAGTAGCCTGTGCATTCTATACCTGGATACAGCGTATGACGTTTCTCCCTTTCAAGGAGTTGGAGCCCTTCAGGGTTTCCAGCAATCAGGGCGACACTCTGTGCTGCGCGGCTGAGAATAGCGCTTTACAGACGGTATCGCTAAAGGAGAAGAGAAACCGCGTTTCTCCAATTCTGGAACGCGAAGGAGGGAAAGCCGTCGTTGTGCTGAGTGAAAACTTCGTGAGCAGCAAGTGTAAGTTCCCCATTCACCACATGAAAGAGAAGGCAAAATACAGCGTTCTCCTTCAAGCTGCTTAACAGAATCTACTGAAGTTTTCAGTCTTGTTAGAAGAAACAGTCCACACAAAAGAAGTTGCTTAATCAAATGTTCTCTCTGTGGCAGAAGACCACAGAGAGAGGGCCTAGCAGGTATTTGAATCTCCTGGTTTTCATAGGAAACTTTGCATAACAGTGAATGAAGGTACTAATGGCTTTCAAAGGAAACCGGTAGATTGTTTGTCTTCAGCAAGAGAAGAGCAGAAGAGGTTCAGTTTTGCTGACTAAACCGTGTGTGCTTACCGCGAGCTTGTAGCTTCTTCCCTGGCTGAAAGAGAAAGCAAGAGCTTGTTGCTCTCAGTCTGGGGATGAAGGGAGAACGACTCACTTTCTGTGTTTGAAAATGCCTCTGTGTTCCATGCCTAAGAAAGTAGCCTGTGCATTCTATACCTGGATACAGCGTATGACGTTTCTCCCCTTCAAGGAGTTGAAGCCGTTCAGGGTTTTCAGCAATCAGGGAGGCACTCTGTGCTGCACGGCTGAGAATAGCGCTTTAGAGACGGTATCTCTAAAGGAGAAGAGAAAACTCTTTTCTCCTATTCTGGAACGTGAAGGAGGCAAAACCGTAGTTGTGCCGAATGAAAAACTTTGTTAGCAGCAAGTGCAACTTCCCGATTCACCACATGAAAGGGAAAGCAAAATACAGCGTTCTCCTTCATGCTGCTTAACTGAATCTAGTGAAGTTTTCCGTTTTGTTAGAAGGATGTCTCCGCCCAGCACGAGCTGCTTTCGGAAATGTTCTCTGAGTGGGAGAAGGCTGGAGAGTGTGGGCCTAGCAGTATTCGAATCCCCTGGTTTTCAAAGGGATCTTTGCATACCGGGGAATGAAGGTTCTACTGGCTTTCAAAGCCAAACAGGCAGATTGTTTGCCTTCAGCTAGAGGATGGCAGAAGTGCCTCGGTATTGCCGACGAAACCTTGTGTGCTTAACGCGAGCATGTAGCTACTTTCCTACCTGAAAGAGAAAGCAAGAGCTTGTTGCTCTCAGTCCGGATATATATGGAGAAACTTTGATTTTCTGGGGTTGAAGATCCCTGTGTGTTACGTGATTAAGAATGTTGCCTATGCATTGTCGACCTGGATAAAGATTTTTCTCCCTTTCGAGTAGTTGAAGGCTTTCAGCGTTTCCAGCATTGGGTAGGCATTGTTTGCTGCGCGGCAGCATTTCCAGCATTGGGTAGGCATTGTTTGCTGCACGGCCAAGAATGGCGCTTTACAGATGGTATCGCTAAAGGAGAAGAGAAACCGCGTTTCTCCCGTTCTGGAACACGAAGGAGGCACATCCGTAGTTGTGCTGAGTAAAAACTTTGTTAGCAGTAAGTGTAAGTTCCCAATTCACCACATGCAAGAGAAAGCCAAATACAGCGTTTCCCTTGAAGCTGCTTAACTGAATCGACTGAAGTTTTCAGTTAAGTTAGAAGAAAGTGTCCGCCCAGCACCAGCTGCTTTCTGCAATGTTCTCTCTGTGGGAGGAGCCTGGAGAGTGAGGGCCTAGAAAGTATTTGAATCCCTTGGTCTTCAAAGGGAACTTTGCATACTAGGAAATGAAGGTACTACTGGCTTTCAAAGCTACCCAGGCAGATTGTCTGCCTACAACTAGAGGATGGCAGAAGGGCTTCGGTTTTGCTGACTAAACCTTGTGTGCTTCACACGAGCTTGTAGCTTCTTCCCTGCCTGAAGGAGAAAGCAAGAGCTTGTTGCTCTCATTCTGGGGATGAAGGGAGAACGATTCACTTTCTGTGTTTGAAAATGCCTCTGTGTTCCATGCCTAAGAAAGTAGCCTGTGCATTCTATACCTGGATACAGCGTATGACGTTTCTCCCTTTCAAGGAGTTGAAGCCGTTCAGGGTTTCCAGCAATCAGGGCGACACTCTGTGCTGTGCGGCTGAGAATGGCGCTTTACAGACGGTATCGCTAAAGGAGAGGGAGAAACCGCGTTTCTCCCATTCTGGAAGGCGAAGGAGGCAAAACCATAGTTGTGCTGAGTTCAAACTTTGTTAGCAGTAAGTGTTAGTTCCCCCATTCACCACATGAAAGAGAAAGCAACATACAGCGTTCTCCTTCAAGCTGCTTAACAGAATTGACTGAAGTTTTCAGTTTTGTTAGAAGAAAGTGTCCGCCCAGCACCAGCTGCTTTCTGCAATGTTCTCTGTGTGGGTGAAGCCTGGAGAGTGAGGGCTTAGCAAGTATTTGAATCCCCTGGTCTTCAAAGGGAACTTTGCATACTAGGAAATGAAGGTACTACTGACTTTCAAAGCTACCCAGGTAGATTGTCTGCCTACAACTAGAGGATGGCAGAAGGGCTTCAGTTTTGCTGACTAAACCTTGTGTGCTTCACACGAGCTTGTAGCTTCTTCCCTGCCTGAAGGAGAAAGCAAGAGCTTGTTGCTCTCAGTCTGGGGATGAAGGGAGAACGATTCACTTTCTGTGTTTGAAAATGCCTCTGTGTTCCATGCCTAAGAAAGTAGCCTGTGCATTCTATACCTGGATACAGCGTATGACGTTTCTCCCTTTCAAGGAGTTGGAGCCCTTCAGGGTTTCCAGCAATCAGGGCGACACTCTGTGCTGCGCGGCTGAGAATAGCGCTTTACAGACGGTATCGCTAAAGGAGAAGAGAAACCGCGTTTCTCCAATTCTGGAACGCGAAGGAGGGAAAGCCGTCGTTGTGCTGAGTGAAAACTTCGTGAGCAGCAAGTGTAAGTTCCCCATTCACCACATGAAAGAGAAGGCAAAATACAGCGTTCTCCTTCAAGCTGCTTAACAGAATCTACTGAAGTTTTCAGTCTTGTTAGAAGAAACAGTCCACACAAAAGAAGTTGCTTAATCAAATGTTCTCTCTGTGGCAGAAGACCACAGAGAGAGGGCCTAGCAGGTATTTGAATCTCCTGGTTTTCATAGGAAACTTTGCATAACAGTGAATGAAGGTACTAATGGCTTTCAAAGGAAACCGGTAGATTGTTTGTCTTCAGCAAGAGAAGAGCAGAAGAGGTTCAGTTTTGCTGACTAAACCGTGTGTGCTTACCGCGAGCTTGTAGCTTCTTCCCTGGCTGAAAGAGAAAGCAAGAGCTTGTTGCTCTCAGTCTGGGGATGAAGGGAGAACGACTCACTTTCTGTGTTTGAAAATGCCTCTGTGTTCCATGCCTAAGAAAGTAGCCTGTGCATTCTATACCTGGATACAGCGTATGACGTTTCTCCCCTTCAAGGAGTTGAAGCCGTTCAGGGTTTTCAGCAATCAGGGAGGCACTCTGTGCTGCACGGCTGAGAATAGCGCTTTAGAGACGGTATCTCTAAAGGAGAAGAGAAAACTCTTTTCTCCTATTCTGGAACGTGAAGGAGGCAAAACCGTAGTTGTGCCGAATGAAAAACTTTGTTAGCAGCAAGTGCAACTTCCCCATTCACCACATGAAAGGGAAAGCAAAATACAGCGTTCTCCTTCATGCTGCTTAACTGAATCTAGTGAAGTTTTCCGTTTTGTTAGAAGGATGTCTCCGCCCAGCACGAGCTGCTTTCGGAAATGTTCTCTGAGTGGGAGAAGGCTGGAGAGTGTGGGCCTAGCAGTATTCGAATCCCCTGGTTTTCAAAGGGATCTTTGCATACCGGGGAATGAAGGTTCTACTGGCTTTCAAAGCCAAACAGGCAGATTGTTTGCCTTCAGCTAGAGGATGGCAGAAGTGCCTCGGTATTGCCGACGAAACCTTGTGTGCTTAACGCGAGCATGTAGCTACTTTCCTACCTGAAAGAGAAAGCAAGAGCTTGTTGCTCTCAGTCCGGATATATATGGAGAAACTTTGATTTTCTGGGGTTGAAGATCCCTGTGTGTTACGTGATTAAGAATGTTGCCTATGCATTGTCGACCTGGATAAAGATTTTTCTCCCTTTCGAGTAGTTGAAGGCTTTCAGCGTTTCCAGCATTGGGTAGGCATTGTTTGCTGCGCGGCAGCATTTCCAGCATTGGGTAGGCATTGTTTGCTGCACGGCCAAGAATGGCGCTTTACAGATGGTATCGCTAAAGGAGAAGAGAAACCGCGTTTCTCCCGTTCTGGAACACGAAGGAGGCACATCCGTAGTTGTGCTGAGTAAAAACTTTGTTAGCAGTAAGTGTAAGTTCCCAATTCACCACATGCAAGAGAAAGCCAAATACAGCGTTTCCCTTGAAGCTGCTTAACTGAATCGACTGAAGTTTTCAGTTAAGTTAGAAGAAAGTGTCCGCCCAGCACCAGCTGCTTTCTGCAATGTTCTCTCTGTGGGAGGAGCCTGGAGAGTGAGGGCCTAGAAAGTATTTGAATCCCTTGGTCTTCAAAGGGAACTTTGCATACTAGGAAATGAAGGTACTACTGGCTTTCAAAGCTACCCAGGCAGATTGTCTGCCTACAACTAGAGGATGGCAGAAGGGCTTCGGTTTTGCTGACTAAACCTTGTGTGCTTCACACGAGCTTGTAGCTTCTTCCCTGCCTGAAGGAGAAAGCAAGAGCTTGTTGCTCTCATTCTGGGGATGAAGGGAGAACGATTCACTTTCTGTGTTTGAAAATGCCTCTGTGTTCCATGCCTAAGAAAGTAGCCTGTGCATTCTATACCTGGATACAGCGTATGACGTTTCTCCCTTTCAAGGAGTTGAAGCCGTTCAGGGTTTCCAGCAATCAGGGCGACACTCTGTGCTGTGCGGCTGAGAATGGCGCTTTACAGACGGTATCGCTAAAGGAGAGGGAGAAACCGCGTTTCTCCCATTCTGGAAGGCGAAGGAGGCAAAACCATAGTTGTGCTGAGTTCAAACTTTGTTAGCAGTAAGTGTTAGTTCCCCCATTCACCACATGAAAGAGAAAGCAACATACAGCGTTCTCCTTCAAGCTGCTTAACAGAATTGACTGAAGTTTTCAGTTTTGTTAGAAGAAAGTGTCCGCCCAGCACCAGCTGCTTTCTGCAATGTTCTCTGTGTGGGTGAAGCCTGGAGAGTGAGGGCTTAGCAAGTATTTGAATCCCCTGGTCTTCAAAGGGAACTTTGCATACTAGGAAATGAAGGTACTACTGACTTTCAAAGCTACCCAGGTAGATTGTCTGCCTACAACTAGAGGATGGCAGAAGGGCTTCAGTTTTGCTGACTAAACCTTGTGTGCTTCACACGAGCTTGTAGCTTCTTCCCTGCCTGAAGGAGAAAGCAAGAGCTTGTTGCTCTCAGTCTGGGGATGAAGGGAGAACGATTCACTTTCTGTGTTTGAAAATGCCTCTGTGTTCCATGCCTAAGAAAGTAGCCTGTGCATTCTATACCTGGATACAGCGTATGACGTTTCTCCCTTTCAAGGAGTTGGAGCCCTTCAGGGTTTCCAGCAATCAGGGCGACACTCTGTGCTGCGCGGCTGAGAATAGCGCTTTACAGACGGTATCGCTAAAGGAGAAGAGAAACCGCGTTTCTCCAATTCTGGAACGCGAAGGAGGGAAAGCCGTCGTTGTGCTGAGTGAAAACTTCGTGAGCAGCAAGTGTAAGTTCCCCATTCACCACATGAAAGAGAAGGCAAAATACAGCGTTCTCCTTCAAGCTGCTTAACAGAATCTACTGAAGTTTTCAGTCTTGTTAGAAGAAACAGTCCACACAAAAGAAGTTGCTTAATCAAATGTTCTCTCTGTGGCAGAAGACCACAGAGAGAGGGCCTAGCAGGTATTTGAATCTCCTGGTTTTCATAGGAAACTTTGCATAACAGTGAATGAAGGTACTAATGGCTTTCAAAGGAAACCGGTAGATTGTTTGTCTTCAGCAAGAGAAGAGCAGAAGAGGTTCAGTTTTGCTGACTAAACCGTGTGTGCTTACCGCGAGCTTGTAGCTTCTTCCCTGGCTGAAAGAGAAAGCAAGAGCTTGTTGCTCTCAGTCTGGGGATGAAGGGAGAACGACTCACTTTCTGTGTTTGAAAATGCCTCTGTGTTCCATGCCTAAGAAAGTAGCCTGTGCATTCTATACCTGGATACAGCGTATGACGTTTCTCCCTTTCAAGGAGTTGAAGCCGTTCAGGGTTTCCAGCAATCAGGGAGGCACTCTGTGCTGCGCGACTGAGAATACCGCTTTACAGAAGGCATCGCTAAAGGAGAAGAGAAACCGCGTTTCTCCAATTCTGGAAGGCGAAGGAGGGAAAACCATAGTGGTGCTGAGTGAAAACTTCGTTAGCAGCAAGTGTAAGTTCCCCATTCACCACATGAAAGAGAAGGCAAAATACAGCGTTCTCCTTCAAGCTGCTTAACAGAATCTACTGAAGTTTTCAGTCTTGTTAGAAGAAACAGTCCACACAAAAGAAGCTGTTTTCTCAAATGTTCTCTCTGTGGCAGTAGACCACAGAGTGAGGGCCTAGCAGGTATTTGAATCTCCTGGTTTTCATAGGAAACTTTGCATAACAGTGAATGAAGGTACTAGTGGCTTTAAAAGGCTTCCAGCAGATTGTCTGTCTTCAGCAAGAGAAGAGCAGAAGACGTTCACTTTTGCTGACTAAACTTTGTGTGCTTACCGCGAGCTTGTAGCTTCTTCCCTGGCTGAAAGAGAAAGCAAGAGATTGTTGCTCTCAGTCTGAGGATGAAGGGAGAACGATTCACTTACTGTGTTTGAAAATCCCTCTGTGTCACATGCCTAACAATGTTGCCTTTGCATTGACTACCGGGATAAAGCGTATGACTTTTCTCCCTTTCAAGTAGTTGAAGCCGTTCAGGGTTTCCAGCGATCAGGGAGGCACTCTGTGCTGCACGGCTGAGAATAGCGCTTTAGAGACGGTATCTCTAAAGGAGAAGAGAAAACTCTTTTCTCCTATTCTGGAACGTGAAGGAGGCAAAACCGTAGTTGTGCCGAATGAAAAACTTTGTTAGCAGCAAGTGCAACTTCCCCATTCACCACATGAAAGGGAAAGCAAAATACAGCGTTCTCCTTCATGCTGCTTAACTGAATCTAGTGAAGTTTTCCGTTTTGTTAGAGGGATGTCTCCGCCCAGCACGAGCTGCTTTCGGAAATGTTCTCTGAGTGGGAGAAGGCTGGAGAGTGTGGGCCTAGCAGTATTCGAATCCCCTGGTTTTCAAAGGGATCTTTGCATACCGGGGAATGAAGGTTCTACTGGCTTTCAAAGCCAAACAGGCAGATTGTTTGCCTTCAGCTAGAGGATGGCAGAAGTGCCTCGGTATTGCCGACGAAACCTTGTGTGCTTAACGCGAGCATGTAGCTACTTTCCTACCTGAAAGAGAAAGCAAGAGCTTGTTGCTCTCAGTCCGGATATATATGGAGAAACTTTGATTTTCTAGGGTTGAAGATCCCTGTGTGTTACGTGATTAAGAATGTTGCCTATGCATTGTCGACCTGGATAAAGATTTTTCTCCCTTTCGAGTAGTTGAAGCCTTTCAGCGTTTCCAGCATTGGGTAGGCATTGTTTGCTGCACGGCCAAGAATGGCGCTTTACAGATGGTATCGCTAAAGGAGAAGAGAAACCGCGTTTCTCCCGTTCTGGAACACGAAGGAGGCACATCCGTAGTTGTGCTGAGTAAAAACTTTGTTAGCAGTAAGTGTAAGTTCCCAATTCACCACATGCAAGAGAAAGCCCAATACAGCGTTTCCCTTGAAGCTGCTTAACTGAATCGACTGAAGTTTTCAGTTAAGTTAGAAGAAAGTGTCCGCCCAGCACCAGCTGCTTTCTGCAATGTTCTCTCTGTGGGAGGAGCCTGGAGAGTGAGGGCCTAGAAAGTATTTGAATCCCTTGGTCTTCAAAGGGAACTTTGCATACTAGGAAATGAAGGTACTACTGGCTTTCAAAGCTACCCAGGCAGATTGTCTGCCTACAACTAGAGGATGGCAGAAGGGCTTCGGTTTTGCTGACTAAACCTTGTGTGCTTCACACGAGCTTGTAGCTTCTTCCCTGCCTGAAGGAGAAAGCAAGAGCTTGTTGCTCTCATTCTGGGGATGAAGGGAGAACGATTCACTTTCTGTGTTTGAAAATGCCTCTGTGTTCCATGCCTAAGAAAGTAGCCTGTGCATTCTATACCTGGATACAGCGTATGACGTTTCTCCCTTTCAAGGAGTTGAAGCCGTTCAGGGTTTCCAGCAATCAGGGCGACACTCTGTGCTGTGCGGCTGAGAATGGCGCTTTACAGACGGTATCGCTAAAGGAGAGGGAGAAACCGCGTTTCTCCCATTCTGGAAGGCGAAGGAGGCCAAACCATAGTTGTGCTGAGTTCAAACTTTGTTAGCAGTAAGTGTTAGTTCCACCATTCACCACATGAAAGAGAAAGCAACATACAGCGTTCTCCTTCAAGCTGCTTAACAGAATTGACTGAAGTTTTCAGTTTTGTTAGAAGAAAGTGTCCGCCCAGCACCAGCTGCTTTCTGCAATGTTCTCTGTGTGGGTGAAGCCTGGAGAGTGAGGGCTTAGCAAGTATTGGAATCCCCTGGTCTTCAAAGGGAACTTTGCATACTAGGAAATGAAGGTACTACTGACTTTCAAAGCTACCCAGGTAGATTGTCTGCCTACAACTAGAGGATGGCAGAAGGGCTTCAGTTTTGCTGACTAAACCTTGTGTGCTTCACACGAGCTTGTAGCTTCTTCCCTGCCTGAAGGAGAAAGCAAGAGCTTGTTGCTCTCAGTCTGGGGATGAAGGGAGAACGATTCACTTTCTGTGTTTGAAAATGCCTCTGTGTTCCATGCCTAAGAAAGTAGCCTGTGCATTCTATACCTGGATACAGCGTATGACGTTTCTCCCTTTCAAGGAGTTGGAGCCCTTCAGGGTTTCCAGCAATCAGGGCGACACTCTGTGCTGCGCGGCTGAGAATAGCGCTTTACAGACGGTATCGCTAAAGGAGAAGAGAAACCGCGTTTCTCCAATTCTGGAACGCGAAGGAGGGAAAGCCGTCGTTGTGCTGAGTGAAAACTTCGTGAGCAGCAAGTGTAAGTTCCCCATTCACCACATGAAAGAGAAGGCAAAATACAGCGTTCTCCTTCAAGCTGCTTAACAGAATCTACTGAAGTTTTCAGTCTTGTTAGAAGAAACAGTCCACACAAAAGAAGTTGCTTAATCAAATGTTCTCTCTGTGGCAGAAGACCACAGAGAGAGGGCCTAGCAGGTATTTGAATCTCCTGGTTTTCATAGGAAACTTTGCATAACAGTGAATGAAGGTACTAATGGCTTTCAAAGGAAACCGGTAGATTGTTTGTCTTCAGCAAGAGAAGAGCAGAAGAGGTTCAGTTTTGCTGACTAAACCGTGTGTGCTTACCGCGAGCTTGTAGCTTCTTCCCTGGCTGAAAGAGAAAGCAAGAGCTTGTTGCTCTCAGTCTGGGGATGAAGGGAGAACGACTCACTTTCTGTGTTTGAAAATGCCTCTGTGTTCCATGCCTAAGAAAGTAGCCTGTGCATTCTATACCTGGATACAGCGTATGACGTTTCTCCCTTTCAAGGAGTTGAAGCCGTTCAGGGTTTCCAGCAATCAGGGAGGCACTCTGTGCTGCGCGACTGAGAATACCGCTTTACAGAAGGCATCGCTAAAGGAGAAGAGAAACCGCGTTTTTCCAATTCTGGAAGGCGAAGGAGGGAAAACCATAGTGGTGCTGAGTGAAAACTTCGTGAGCAGCAAGTGTAAGTTCCCCATTCACCACATGAAAGAGAAGGCAAAATACAGCGTTCTCCTTCAAGCTGCTTAACAGAATCTACTGAAGTTTTCAGTCTTGTTAGAAGAAACAGTCCACACAAAAGAAGCTGCTTTCTCAAATGTTCTCTCTGTGGCAGAAGACCACAGAGTGAGGGCCTAGCAGGTATTTGCATCTCCTGGTTTTCATAGGAAACTTTGCATAACACTGAATGAAGGTACTAGTGGCTTTAAAAGGCATCCAGCAGATTGTCTGTCTTCAGCAAGAGAAGAGCAGAAGACGTTCACTTTTGCTGACTAAACTTTGTGTGCTTACCGCGAGCTTGTAGCTTCTTCCCTGGCTGAAAGAGAAAGCAAGAGCTTGTTGCTCTCAGTCTGAGGATGAAGGGAGAACGATTCACTTACTGTGTTTGAAAATCCCTCTGTGTCACATGCCTAACAATGTTGCCTTTGCATTGACTACCGGGATAAAGCGTATGACTTTTCTCCCTTTCAAGTAGTTGAAGCCGTTCAGGGTTTCCAGCGATCAGGGAGGCACTCTGTGCTGCACGGCTGAGAATAGCGCTTTAGAGACGGTATCTCTAAAGGAGAAGAGAAAACTCTTTTCTCCTATTCTGGAACGTGAAGGAGGCAAAACCGTAGTTGTGCCGAATGAAAAACTTTGTTAGCAGCAAGTGCAACTTCCCCATTCACCACATGAAAGGGAAAGCAAAATACAGCGTTCTCCTTCATGCTGCTTAACTGAATCTAGTGAAGTTTTCCGTTTTCTTAGAAGGATGTCTCCGCCCAAGCACGAGCTGCTTTCGGAAATGTTCTCTGAGTGGGAGAAGGCTGGAGAGTGTGGGCCTAGCAGTATTCGAATCCCCTGGTTTTCAAAGGGATCTTTGCATACCGGGGAATGAAGGTTCTACTGGCTTTCAAAGCCAAACAGGCAGATTGTTTGCCTTCAGCTAGAGGATGGCAGAAGTGCCTCGGTATTGCCGACGAAACCTTGTGTGCTTAACGCGAGCATGTAGCTACTTTCCTACCTGAAAGAGAAAGCAAGAGCTTGTTGCTCTCAGTCCGGATATATATGGAGAAACTTTGATTTTCTGGGGTTGAAGATCCCTGTGTGTTACGTGATTAAGAATGTTGCCTATGCATTGTCGACCTGGATAAAGATTTTTCTCCCTTTCGAGTAGTTGAAGGCTTTCAGCGTTTCCAGCATTGGGTAGGCATTGTTTGCTGCACGGCAGCATTTCCAGCATTGGGTAGGCATTGTTTGCTGCACGGCCAAGAATGGCGCTTTACAGATGGTATCGCTAAAGGAGAAGAGAAACCGCGTTTCTCCCGTTCTGGAACACGAAGGAGGCACATCCGTAGTTGTGCTGAGTAAAAACTTTGTTAGCAGTAAGTGTAAGTTCCCAATTCACCACATGCAAGAGAAAGCCCAATACAGCGTTTCCCTTGAAGCTGCTTAACTGAATCGACTGAAGTTTTCAGTTAAGTTAGAAGAAAGTGTCCGCCCAGCACCAGCTGCTTTCTGCAATGTTCTCTCTGTGGGAGGAGCCTGGAGAGTGAGGGCCTAGAAAGTATTTGAATCCCCTGGTCTTCAAAGGGAACTTTGCATACTAGGAAATGAAGGTACTACTGGCTTTCAAAGCTACCCAGGTAGATTGTCTGCCTACAACTAGAGGATGGAAGAAGGGCTTCGGTTTTGCTGACTAAACCTTGTGTGCTTCACACGAGCTTGTAGCTTCTTCCCTGCCTGAAGGAGAAAGCAAGAGCTTGTTGCTCTCAGTCTGGGGATGAAGGGAGAACGATTCACTTTCTGTGTTTGAAAATGCCTCTGTGTTCCATGCCTAAGAAAGTAGCCTGTGCATTCTATACCTGGATACAGCGTATGACGTTTCTCCCTTTCAAGGAGTTGGAGCCCTTCAGGGTTTCCAGCAATCAGGGCGACACTCTGTGCTGCGCGGCTGAGAATAGCGCTTTACAGACGGTATCGCTAAAGGAGAAGAGAAACCGCGTTTCTCCAATTCTGGAACGCGAAGGAGGGAAAGCCGTCGTTGTGCTGAGTGAAAACTTCGTGAGCAGCAAGTGTAAGTTCCCCATTCACCACATGAAAGAGAAGGCAAAATACAGCGTTCTCCTTCAAGCTGCTTAACAGAATCTACTGAAGTTTTCAGTCTTGTTAGAAGAAACAGTCCACACAAAAGAAGTTGCTTAATCAAATGTTCTCTCTGTGGCAGAAGACCACAGAGAGAGGGCCTAGCAGGTATTTGAATCTCCTGGTTTTCATAGGAAACTTTGCATAACAGTGAATGAAGGTACTAATGGCTTTCAAAGGAAACCGGCAGATTGTTTGTCTTCAGCAAGAGAAGAGCAGAAGAGGTTCAGTTTTGCTGACTAAACCGTGTGTGCTTACCGCGAGCTTGTAGCTTCTTCCCTGGCTGAAAGAGAAAGCAAGAGCTTGTTGCTCTCAGTCTGGGGATGAAGGGAGAACGACTCACTTTCTGTGTTTGAAAATGCCTCTGTGTTCCATGCCTAAGAAAGTAGCCTGTGCATTCTATACCTGGATACAGCGTATGACGTTTCTCCCTTTCAAGGAGTTGAAGCCGTTCAGGGTTTCCAGCAATCAGGGAGGCACTCTGTGCTGCGCGACTGAGAATACCGCTTTACAGAAGGCATCGCTAAAGGAGAAGAGAAACCGCGTTTCTCCAATTCTGGAAGGCGAAGGAGGGAAAACCATAGTGGTGCTGAGTGAAAACTTCGTGAGCAGCAAGTGTAAGTTCCCCATTCACCACATGAAAGAGAAGGCAAAATACAGCGTTCTCCTTCAAGCTGCTTAACAGAATCTACTGAAGTTTTCAGTCTTGTTAGAAGAAACAGTCCACACAAAAGAAGCTGCTTTCTCAAATGTTCTCTCTGTGGCAGAAGACCACAGAGTGAGGGCCTAGCAGGTATTTGAATCTCCTGGTTTTCATAGGAAACTTTGCATAACAGTGAATGAAGGTACTAGTGGCTTTAAAAGGCATCCAGCAGATTGTCTGTCTTCAGCAAGAGAAGAGCAGAAGACGTTCACTTTTGCTGACTAAACTTTGTGTGCTTACCGCGAGCTTGTAGCTTCTTCCCTGGCTGAAAGAGAAAGCAAGAGATTGTTGCTCTCAGTCTGAGGATGAAGGGAGAACGATTCACTTACTGTGTTTGAAAATCCCTCTGTGTCACATGCCTAACAATGTTGCCTTTGCATTGACTACCGGGATAAAGCGTATGACTTTTCTCCCTTTCAAGTAGTTGAAGCCGTTCAGGGTTTCCAGCGATCAGGGAGGCACTCTGTGCTGCACGGCTGAGAATAGCGCTTTAGAGACGGTATCTCTAAAGGAGAAGAGAAAACTCTTTTCTCCTATTCTGGAACGTGAAGGAGGCAAAACCGTAGTTGTGCCGAATGAAAAACTTTGTTAGCAGCAAGTGCAACTTCCCCATTCACCACATGAAAGGGAAAGCAAAATACAGCGTTCTCCTTCATGCTGCTTAACTGAATCTAGTGAAGTTTTCCGTTTTCTTAGAAGGATGTCTCCGCCCAGCACGAGCTGCTTTCGGAAATGTTCTCTGAGTGGGAGAAGGCTGGAGAGTGTGGGCCTAGCAGTATTCGAATCCCCTGGTTTTCAAAGGGATCTTTGCATACCGGGGAATGAAGGTTCTACTGGCTTTCAAAGCCAAACAGGCAGATTGTTTGCCTTCAGCTAGAGGATGGCAGAAGTGCCTCGGTATTGCCGACGAAACCTTGTGTGCTTAACGCGAGCATGTAGCTACTTTCCTACCTGAAAGAGAAAGCAAGAGCTTGTTGCTCTCAGTCCGGATATATATGGAGAAACTTTGATTTTCTGGGGTTGAAGATCCCTGTGTGTTACGTGATTAAGAATGTTGCCTATGCATTGTCGACCTGGATAAAGATTTTTCTCCCTTTCGAGTAGTTGAAGGCTTTCAGCGTTTCCAGCATTGGGTAGGCATTGTTTGCTGCACGGCAGCATTTCCAGCATTGGGTAGGCATTGTTTGCTGCACGGCCAAGAATGGCGCTTTACAGATGGTATCGCTAAAGGAGAAGAGAAACCGCGTTTCTCCCGTTCTGGAACACGAAGGAGGCACATCCGTAGTTGTGCTGAGTAAAAACTTTGTTAGCAGTAAGTGTAAGTTCCCAATTCACCACATGCAAGAGAAAGCCCAATACAGCGTTTCCCTTGAAGCTGCTTAACTGAATCGACTGAAGTTTTCAGTTAAGTTAGAAGAAAGTGTCCGCCCAGCACCAGCTGCTTTCTGCAATGTTCTCTCTGTGGGAGGAGCCTGGAGAGTGAGGGCCTAGAAAGTATTTGAATCCCCTGGTCTTCAAAGGGAACTTTGCATACTAGGAAATGAAGGTACTACTGGCTTTCAAAGCTACCCAGGTAGATTGTCTGCCTACAACTAGAGGATGGAAGAAAGGCTTCAGTTTTGCTGACTAAACCTTGTGTGCTTCACACGAGCTTGTAGCTTCTTCCCTGCCTGAAGGAGAAAGCAAGAGCTTGTTGCTCTCAGTCTGGGGATGAAGGGAGAACGATTCACTTTCTGTGTTTGAAAATGCCTCTGTGTTCCATGCCTAAGAAAGTAGCCTGTGCATTCTATACCTGGATACACCGTATGACGTTTCTCCCTTTCAAGGAGTTGGAGCCCTTCAGGGTTTCCAGCAATCAGGGCGACACTCTGTGCTGCGCGGCTGAGAATAGCGCTTTACAGACGGTATCGCTAAAGGAGAAGAGAAACCGCGTTTCTCCAATTCTGGAACGCGAAGGAGGGAAAGCCGTCGTTGTGCTGAGTGAAAACTTCGTGAGCAGCAAGTGTAAGTTCCCCATTCACCACATGAAAGAGAAGGCAAAATACAGCGTTCTCCTTCAAGCTGCTTAACAGAATCTACTGAAGTTTTCAGTCTTGTTAGAAGAAACAGTCCACACAAAAGAAGTTGCTTAATCAAATGTTCTCTCTGTGGCAGAAGACCACAGAGAGAGGGCCTAGCAGGTATTTGAATCTCCTGGTTTTCATAGGAAACTTTGCATAACAGTGAATGAAGGTACTAATGGCTTTCAAAGGAAACCGGCAGATTGTTTGTCTTCAGCAAGAGAAGAGCAGAAGAGGTTCAGTTTTGCTGACTAAACCGTGTGTGCTTACCGCGAGCTTGTAGCTTCTTCCCTGGCTGAAAGAGAAAGCAAGAGCTTGTTGCTCTCAGTCTGGGGATGAAGGGAGAACGACTCACTTTCTGTGTTTGAAAATGCCTCTGTGTTCCATGCCTAAGAAAGTAGCCTGTGCATTCTATACCTGGATACAGCGTATGACGTTTCTCCCTTTCAAGGAGTTGAAGCCGTTCAGGGTTTCCAGCAATCAGGGAGGCACTCTGTGCTGCGCGACTGAGAATACCGCTTTACAGAAGGCATCGCTAAAGGAGAAGAGAAACCGCGTTTCTCCAATTCTGGAAGGCGAAGGAGGGAAAACCATAGTGGTGCTGAGTGAAAACTTCGTGAGCAGCAAGTGTAAGTTCCCCATTCACCACATGAAAGAGAAGGCAAAATACAGCGTTCTCCTTCAAGCTGCTTAACAGAATCTACTGAAGTTTTCAGTCTTGTTAGAAGAAACAGTCCACACAAAAGAAGCTGCTTTCTCAAATGTTCTCTCTGTGGCAGAAGACCACAGAGTGAGGGCCTAGCAGGTATTTGAATCTCCTGGTTTTCATAGGAAACTTTGCATAACAGTGAATGAAGGTACTAGTGGCTTTAAAAGGCATCCAGCAGATTGTCTGTCTTCAGCAAGAGAAGAGCAGAAGACGTTCACTTTTGCTGACTAAACTTTGTGTGCTTACCGCGAGCTTGTAGCTTCTTCCCTGGCTGAAAGAGAAAGCAAGAGATTGTTGCTCTCAGTCTGAGGATGAAGGGAGAACGATTCACTTACTGTGTTTGAAAATCCCTCTGTGTCACATGCCTAACAATGTTGCCTTTGCATTGACTACCGGGATAAAGCGTATGACTTTTCTCCCTTTCAAGTAGTTGAAGCCGTTCAGGGTTTCCAGCGATCAGGGAGGCACTCTGTGCTGCACGGCTGAGAATAGCGCTTTAGAGACGGTATCTCTAAAGGAGAAGAGAAAACTCTTTTCTCCTATTCTGGAACGTGAAGGAGGCAAAACCGTAGTTGTGCCGAATGAAAAACTTTGTTAGCAGCAAGTGCAACTTCCCCATTCACCACATGAAAGGGAAAGCAAAATACAGCGTTCTCCTTCATGCTGCTTAACTGAATCTAGTGAAGTTTTCCGTTTTCTTAGAAGGATGTCTCCGCCCAGCACGAGCTGCTTTCGGAAATGTTCTCTGAGTGGGAGAAGGCTGGAGAGTGTGGGCCTAGCAGTATTCGAATCCCCTGGTTTTCAAAGGGATCTTTGCATACCGGGGAATGAAGGTTCTACTGGCTTTCAAAGCCAAACAGGCAGATTGTTTGCCTTCAGCTAGAGGATGGCAGAAGTGCCTCGGTATTGCCGACGAAACCTTGTGTGCTTAACGCGAGCATGTAGCTACTTTCCTACCTGAAAGAGAAAGCAAGAGCTTGTTGCTCTCAGTCCGGATATATATGGAGAAACTTTGATTTTCTAGGGTTGAAGATCCCTGTGTGTTACGTGATTAAGAATGTTGCCTATGCATTGTCGACCTGGATAAAGATTTTTCTCCCTTTCGAGTAGTTGAAGCCTTTCAGCGTTTCCAGCACTGGGTAGGCATTGTTTGCTGCACGGCCAAGAATGGCGCTTTACAGATGGTATCGCTAAAGGAGAAGAGAAACCGCGTTTCTCCCGTTCTGGAACACGAAGGAGGCACATCCGTAGTTGTGCTGAGTAAAAACTTTGTTAGCAGTAAGTGTAAGTTCCCAATTCACCACATGCAAGAGAAAGCCAAATACAGCGTTTCCCTTGAAGCTGCTTAACTGAATCGACTGAAGTTTTCAGTTAAGTTAGAAGAAAGTGTCCGCCCAGCACCAGCTGCTTTCTGCAATGTTCTCTCTGTGGGAGGAGCCTGGAGAGTGAGGGCCTAGAAAGTATTTGAATCCCTTGGTCTTCAAAGGGAACTTTGCATACTAGGAAATGAAGGTACTACTGGCTTTCAAAGCTACCCAGGCAGATTGTCTGCCTACAACTAGAGGATGGCAGAAGGGCTTCGGTTTTGCTGACTAAACCTTGTGTGCTTCACACGAGCTTGTAGCTTCTTCCCTGCCTGAAGGAGAAAGCAAGAGCTTGTTGCTCTCATTCTGGGGATGAAGGGAGAACGATTCACTTTCTGTGTTTGAAAATGCCTCTGTGTTCCATGCCTAAGAAAGTAGCCTGTGCATTCTATACCTGGATACAGCGTATGACGTTTCTCCCTTTCAAGGAGTTGAAGCCGTTCAGGGTTTCCAGCAATCAGGGCGACACTCTGTGCTGTGCGGCTGAGAATGGCGCTTTACAGACGGTATCGCTAAAGGAGAGGGAGAAACCGCGTTTCTCCCATTCTGGAAGGCGAAGGAGGCAAAACCATAGTTGTGCTGAGTTCAAACTTTGTTAGCAGTAAGTGTTAGTTCCCCCATTCACCACATGAAAGAGAAAGCAACATACAGCGTTCTCCTTCAAGCTGCTTAACAGAATTGACTGAAGTTTTCAGTTTTGTTAGAAGAAAGTGTCCGCCCAGCACCAGCTGCTTTCTGCAA
The DNA here is from genome assembly GCA_030035585.1 of Dugong dugon. Classification (NCBI taxonomy): domain Eukaryota; kingdom Metazoa; phylum Chordata; class Mammalia; order Sirenia; family Dugongidae; genus Dugong; species Dugong dugon. The sequence continues at coordinate 165,048,882 of CM057462.1, forward strand.
TGTTCTCTGTGTGGGTGAAGCCTGGAGAGTGAGGGCTTAGCAAGTATTTGAATCCCCTGGTCTTCAAAGGGAACTTTGCATACTAGGAAATGAAGGTACTACTGACTTTCAAAGCTACCCAGGTAGATTGTCTGCCTACAACTAGAGGATGGCAGAAGGGCTTCAGTTTTGCTGACTAAACCTTGTGTGCTTCACACGAGCTTGTAGCTTCTTCCCTGCCTGAAGGAGAAAGCAAGAGCTTGTTGCTCTCAGTCTGGGGATGAAGGGAGAACGATTCACTTTCTGTGTTTGAAAATGCCTCTGTGTTCCATGCCTAAGAAAGTAGCCTGTGCATTCTATACCTGGATACAGCGTATGACGTTTCTCCCTTTCAAGGAGTTGGAGCCCTTCAGGGTTTCCAGCAATCAGGGCGACACTCTGTGCTGCGCGGCTGAGAATAGCGCTTTACAGACGGTATCGCTAAAGGAGAAGAGAAACCGCGTTTCTCCAATTCTGGAACGCGAAGGAGGGAAAGCCGTCGTTGTGCTGAGTGAAAACTTCGTGAGCAGCAAGTGTAAGTTCCCCATTCACCACATGAAAGAGAAGGCAAAATACAGCGTTCTCCTTCAAGCTGCTTAACAGAATCTACTGAAGTTTTCAGTCTTGTTAGAAGAAACAGTCCACACAAAAGAAGTTGCTTAATCAAATGTTCTCTCTGTGGCAGAAGACCACAGAGAGAGGGCCTAGCAGGTATTTGAATCTCCTGGTTTTCATAGGAAACTTTGCATAACAGTGAATGAAGGTACTAATGGCTTTCAAAGGAAACCGGTAGATTGTTTGTCTTCAGCAAGAGAAGAGCAGAAGAGGTTCAGTTTTGCTGACTAAACCGTGTGTGCTTACCGCGAGCTTGTAGCTTCTTCCCTGGCTGAAAGAGAAAGCAAGAGCTTGTTGCTCTCAGTCTGGGGATGAAGGGAGAACGACTCACTTTCTGTGTTTGAAAATGCCTCTGTGTTCCATGCCTAAGAAAGTAGCCTGTGCATTCTATACCTGGATACAGCGTATGACGTTTCTCCCCTTCAAGGAGTTGAAGCCGTTCAGGGTTTTCAGCAATCAGGGAGGCACTCTGTGCTGCACGGCTGAGAATAGCGCTTTAGAGACGGTATCTCTAAAGGAGAAGAGAAAACTCTTTTCTCCTATTCTGGAACGTGAAGGAGGCAAAACCGTAGTTGTGCCGAATGAAAAACTTTGTTAGCAGCAAGTGCAACTTCCCCATTCACCACATGAAAGGGAAAGCAAAATACAGCGTTCTCCTTCATGCTGCTTAACTGAATCTAGTGAAGTTTTCCGTTTTGTTAGAAGGATGTCTCCGCCCAGCACGAGCTGCTTTCGGAAATGTTCTCTGAGTGGGAGAAGGCTGGAGAGTGTGGGCCTAGCAGTATTCGAATCCCCTGGTTTTCAAAGGGATCTTTGCATACCGGGGAATGAAGGTTCTACTGGCTTTCAAAGCCAAACAGGCAGATTGTTTGCCTTCAGCTAGAGGATGGCAGAAGTGCCTCGGTATTGCCGACGAAACCTTGTGTGCTTAACGCGAGCATGTAGCTACTTTCCTACCTGAAAGAGAAAGCAAGAGCTTGTTGCTCTCAGTCCGGATATATATGGAGAAACTTTGATTTTCTGGGGTTGAAGATCCCTGTGTGTTACGTGATTAAGAATGTTGCCTATGCATTGTCGACCTGGATAAAGATTTTTCTCCCTTTCGAGTAGTTGAAGGCTTTCAGCGTTTCCAGCATTGGGTAGGCATTGTTTGCTGCGCGGCAGCATTTCCAGCATTGGGTAGGCATTGTTTGCTGCACGGCCAAGAATGGCGCTTTACAGATGGTATCGCTAAAGGAGAAGAGAAACCGCGTTTCTCCCGTTCTGGAACACGAAGGAGGCACATCCGTAGTTGTGCTGAGTAAAAACTTTGTTAGCAGTAAGTGTAAGTTCCCAATTCACCACATGCAAGAGAAAGCCAAATACAGCGTTTCCCTTGAAGCTGCTTAACTGAATCGACTGAAGTTTTCAGTTAAGTTAGAAGAAAGTGTCCGCCCAGCACCAGCTGCTTTCTGCAATGTTCTCTCTGTGGGAGGAGCCTGGAGAGTGAGGGCCTAGAAAGTATTTGAATCCCTTGGTCTTCAAAGGGAACTTTGCATACTAGGAAATGAAGGTACTACTGGCTTTCAAAGCTACCCAGGCAGATTGTCTGCCTACAACTAGAGGATGGCAGAAGGGCTTCGGTTTTGCTGACTAAACCTTGTGTGCTTCACACGAGCTTGTAGCTTCTTCCCTGCCTGAAGGAGAAAGCAAGAGCTTGTTGCTCTCATTCTGGGGATGAAGGGAGAACGATTCACTTTCTGTGTTTGAAAATGCCTCTGTGTTCCATGCCTAAGAAAGTAGCCTGTGCATTCTATACCTGGATACAGCGTATGACGTTTCTCCCTTTCAAGGAGTTGAAGCCGTTCAGGGTTTCCAGCAATCAGGGCGACACTCTGTGCTGTGCGGCTGAGAATGGCGCTTTACAGACGGTATCGCTAAAGGAGAGGGAGAAACCGCGTTTCTCCCATTCTGGAAGGCGAAGGAGGCAAAACCATAGTTGTGCTGAGTTCAAACTTTGTTAGCAGTAAGTGTTAGTTCCCCCATTCACCACATGAAAGAGAAAGCAACATACAGCGTTCTCCTTCAAGCTGCTTAACAGAATTGACTGAAGTTTTCAGTTTTGTTAGAAGAAAGTGTCCGCCCAGCACCAGCTGCTTTCTGCAATGTTCTCTGTGTGGGTGAAGCCTGGAGAGTGAGGGCTTAGCAAGTATTTGAATCCCCTGGTCTTCAAAGGGAACTTTGCATACTAGGAAATGAAGGTACTACTGACTTTCAAAGCTACCCAGGTAGATTGTCTGCCTACAACTAGAGGATGGCAGAAGGGCTTCAGTTTTGCTGACTAAACCTTGTGTGCTTCACACGAGCTTGTAGCTTCTTCCCTGCCTGAAGGAGAAAGCAAGAGCTTGTTGCTCTCAGTCTGGGGATGAAGGGAGAACGATTCACTTTCTGTGTTTGAAAATGCCTCTGTGTTCCATGCCTAAGAAAGTAGCCTGTGCATTCTATACCTGGATACAGCGTATGACGTTTCTCCCTTTCAAGGAGTTGGAGCCCTTCAGGGTTTCCAGCAATCAGGGCGACACTCTGTGCTGCGCGGCTGAGAATAGCGCTTTACAGACGGTATCGCTAAAGGAGAAGAGAAACCGCGTTTCTCCAATTCTGGAACGCGAAGGAGGGAAAGCCGTCGTTGTGCTGAGTGAAAACTTCGTGAGCAGCAAGTGTAAGTTCCCCATTCACCACATGAAAGAGAAGGCAAAATACAGCGTTCTCCTTCAAGCTGCTTAACAGAATCTACTGAAGTTTTCAGTCTTGTTAGAAGAAACAGTCCACACAAAAGAAGTTGCTTAATCAAATGTTCTCTCTGTGGCAGAAGACCACAGAGAGAGGGCCTAGCAGGTATTTGAATCTCCTGGTTTTCATAGGAAACTTTGCATAACAGTGAATGAAGGTACTAATGGCTTTCAAAGGAAACCGGTAGATTGTTTGTCTTCAGCAAGAGAAGAGCAGAAGAGGTTCAGTTTTGCTGACTAAACCGTGTGTGCTTACCGCGAGCTTGTAGCTTCTTCCCTGGCTGAAAGAGAAAGCAAGAGCTTGTTGCTCTCAGTCTGGGGATGAAGGGAGAACGACTCACTTTCTGTGTTTGAAAATGCCTCTGTGTTCCATGCCTAAGAAAGTAGCCTGTGCATTCTATACCTGGATACAGCGTATGACGTTTCTCCCCTTCAAGGAGTTGAAGCCGTTCAGGGTTTTCAGCAATCAGGGAGGCACTCTGTGCTGCACGGCTGAGAATAGCGCTTTAGAGACGGTATCTCTAAAGGAGAAGAGAAAACTCTTTTCTCCTATTCTGGAACGTGAAGGAGGCAAAACCGTAGTTGTGCCGAATGAAAAACTTTGTTAGCAGCAAGTGCAACTTCCCGATTCACCACATGAAAGGGAAAGCAAAATACAGCGTTCTCCTTCATGCTGCTTAACTGAATCTAGTGAAGTTTTCCGTTTTCTTAGAAGGATGTCTCCGCCCAGCACGAGCTGCTTTCGGAAATGTTCTCTGAGTGGGAGAAGGCTGGAGAGTGTGGGCCTAGCAGTATTCGAATCCCCTGGTTTTCAAAGGGATCTTTGCATACCGGGGAATGAAGGTTCTACTGGCTTTCAAAGCCAAACAGGCAGATTGTTTGCCTTCAGCTAGAGGATGGCAGAAGTGCCTCGGTATTGCCGACGAAACCTTGTGTGCTTAACGCGAGCATGTAGCTACTTTCCTACCTGAAAGAGAAAGCAAGAGCTTGTTGCTCTCAGTCCGGATATATATGGAGAAACTTTGATTTTCTGGGGTTGAAGATCCCTGTGTGTTACGTGATTAAGAATGTTGCCTATGCATTGTCGACCTGGATAAAGATTTTTCTCCCTTTCGAGTAGTTGAAGGCTTTCAGCGTTTCCAGCATTGGGTAGGCATTGTTTGCTGCGCGGCAGCATTTCCAGCATTGGGTAGGCATTGTTTGCTGCACGGCCAAGAATGGCGCTTTACAGATGGTATCGCTAAAGGAGAAGAGAAACCGCGTTTCTCCCGTTCTGGAACACGAAGGAGGCACATCCGTAGTTGTGCTGAGTAAAAACTTTGTTAGCAGTAAGTGTAAGTTCCCAATTCACCACATGCAAGAGAAAGCCAAATACAGCGTTTCCCTTGAAGCTGCTTAACTGAATCGACTGAAGTTTTCAGTTAAGTTAGAAGAAAGTGTCCGCCCAGCACCAGCTGCTTTCTGCAATGTTCTCTCTGTGGGAGGAGCCTGGAGAGTGAGGGCCTAGAAAGTATTTGAATCCCTTGGTCTTCAAAGGGAACTTTGCATACTAGGAAATGAAGGTACTACTGGCTTTCAAAGCTACCCAGGCAGATTGTCTGCCTACAACTAGAGGATGGCAGAAGGGCTTCGGTTTTGCTGACTAAACCTTGTGTGCTTCACACGAGCTTGTAGCTTCTTCCCTGCCTGAAGGAGAAAGCAAGAGCTTGTTGCTCTCATTCTGGGGATGAAGGGAGAACGATTCACTTTCTGTGTTTGAAAATGCCTCTGTGTTCCATGCCTAAGAAAGTAGCCTGTGCATTCTATACCTGGATACAGCGTATGACGTTTCTCCCTTTCAAGGAGTTGAAGCCGTTCAGGGTTTCCAGCAATCAGGGCGACACTCTGTGCTGTGCGGCTGAGAATGGCGCTTTACAGACGGTATCGCTAAAGGAGAGGGAGAAACCGCGTTTCTCCCATTCTGGAAGGCGAAGGAGGCAAAACCATAGTTGTGCTGAGTTCAAACTTTGTTAGCAGTAAGTGTTAGTTCCCCCATTCACCACATGAAAGAGAAAGCAACATACAGCGTTCTCCTTCAAGCTGCTTAACAGAATTGACTGAAGTTTTCAGTTTTGTTAGAAGAAAGTGTCCGCCCAGCACCAGCTGCTTTCTGCAATGTTCTCTGTGTGGGTGAAGCCTGGAGAGTGAGGGCTTAGCAAGTATTTGAATCCCCTGGTCTTCAAAGGGAACTTTGCATACTAGGAAATGAAGGTACTACTGACTTTCAAAGCTACCCAGGTAGATTGTCTGCCTACAACTAGAGGATGGCAGAAGGGCTTCAGTTTTGCTGACTAAACCTTGTGTGCTTCACACGAGCTTGTAGCTTCTTCCCTGCCTGAAGGAGAAAGCAAGAGCTTGTTGCTCTCAGTCTGGGGATGAAGGGAGAACGATTCACTTTCTGTGTTTGAAAATGCCTCTGTGTTCCATGCCTAAGAAAGTAGCCTGTGCATTCTATACCTGGATACAGCGTATGACGTTTCTCCCTTTCAAGGAGTTGGAGCCCTTCAGGGTTTCCAGCAATCAGGGCGACACTCTGTGCTGCGCGGCTGAGAATAGCGCTTTACAGACGGTATCGCTAAAGGAGAAGAGAAACCGCGTTTCTCCAATTCTGGAACGCGAAGGAGGGAAAGCCGTCGTTGTGCTGAGTGAAAACTTCGTGAGCAGCAAGTGTAAGTTCCCCATTCACCACATGAAAGAGAAGGCAAAATACAGCGTTCTCCTTCAAGCTGCTTAACAGAATCTACTGAAGTTTTCAGTCTTGTTAGAAGAAACAGTCCACACAAAAGAAGTTGCTTAATCAAATGTTCTCTCTGTGGCAGAAGACCACAGAGAGAGGGCCTAGCAGGTATTTGAATCTCCTGGTTTTCATAGGAAACTTTGCATAACAGTGAATGAAGGTACTAATGGCTTTCAAAGGAAACCGGTAGATTGTTTGTCTTCAGCAAGAGAAGAGCAGAAGAGGTTCAGTTTTGCTGACTAAACCGTGTGTGCTTACCGCGAGCTTGTAGCTTCTTCCCTGGCTGAAAGAGAAAGCAAGAGCTTGTTGCTCTCAGTCTGGGGATGAAGGGAGAACGACTCACTTTCTGTGTTTGAAAATGCCTCTGTGTTCCATGCCTAAGAAAGTAGCCTGTGCATTCTATACCTGGATACAGCGTATGACGTTTCTCCCCTTCAAGGAGTTGAAGCCGTTCAGGGTTTTCAGCAATCAGGGAGGCACTCTGTGCTGCACGGCTGAGAATAGCGCTTTAGAGACGGTATCTCTAAAGGAGAAGAGAAAACTCTTTTCTCCTATTCTGGAACGTGAAGGAGGCAAAACCGTAGTTGTGCCGAATGAAAAACTTTGTTAGCAGCAAGTGCAACTTCCCCATTCACCACATGAAAGGGAAAGCAAAATACAGCGTTCTCCTTCATGCTGCTTAACTGAATCTAGTGAAGTTTTCCGTTTTGTTAGAAGGATGTCTCCGCCCAGCACGAGCTGCTTTCGGAAATGTTCTCTGAGTGGGAGAAGGCTGGAGAGTGTGGGCCTAGCAGTATTCGAATCCCCTGGTTTTCAAAGGGATCTTTGCATACCGGGGAATGAAGGTTCTACTGGCTTTCAAAGCCAAACAGGCAGATTGTTTGCCTTCAGCTAGAGGATGGCAGAAGTGCCTCGGTATTGCCGACGAAACCTTGTGTGCTTAACGCGAGCATGTAGCTACTTTCCTACCTGAAAGAGAAAGCAAGAGCTTGTTGCTCTCAGTCCGGATATATATGGAGAAACTTTGATTTTCTGGGGTTGAAGATCCCTGTGTGTTACGTGATTAAGAATGTTGCCTATGCATTGTCGACCTGGATAAAGATTTTTCTCCCTTTCGAGTAGTTGAAGGCTTTCAGCGTTTCCAGCATTGGGTAGGCATTGTTTGCTGCGCGGCAGCATTTCCAGCATTGGGTAGGCATTGTTTGCTGCACGGCCAAGAATGGCGCTTTACAGATGGTATCGCTAAAGGAGAAGAGAAACCGCGTTTCTCCCGTTCTGGAACACGAAGGAGGCACATCCGTAGTTGTGCTGAGTAAAAACTTTGTTAGCAGTAAGTGTAAGTTCCCAATTCACCACATGCAAGAGAAAGCCAAATACAGCGTTTCCCTTGAAGCTGCTTAACTGAATCGACTGAAGTTTTCAGTTAAGTTAGAAGAAAGTGTCCGCCCAGCACCAGCTGCTTTCTGCAATGTTCTCTCTGTGGGAGGAGCCTGGAGAGTGAGGGCCTAGAAAGTATTTGAATCCCTTGGTCTTCAAAGGGAACTTTGCATACTAGGAAATGAAGGTACTACTGGCTTTCAAAGCTACCCAGGCAGATTGTCTGCCTACAACTAGAGGATGGCAGAAGGGCTTCGGTTTTGCTGACTAAACCTTGTGTGCTTCACACGAGCTTGTAGCTTCTTCCCTGCCTGAAGGAGAAAGCAAGAGCTTGTTGCTCTCATTCTGGGGATGAAGGGAGAACGATTCACTTTCTGTGTTTGAAAATGCCTCTGTGTTCCATGCCTAAGAAAGTAGCCTGTGCATTCTATACCTGGATACAGCGTATGACGTTTCTCCCTTTCAAGGAGTTGAAGCCGTTCAGGGTTTCCAGCAATCAGGGCGACACTCTGTGCTGTGCGGCTGAGAATGGCGCTTTACAGACGGTATCGCTAAAGGAGAGGGAGAAACCGCGTTTCTCCCATTCTGGAAGGCGAAGGAGGCAAAACCATAGTTGTGCTGAGTTCAAACTTTGTTAGCAGTAAGTGTTAGTTCCCCCATTCACCACATGAAAGAGAAAGCAACATACAGCGTTCTCCTTCAAGCTGCTTAACAGAATTGACTGAAGTTTTCAGTTTTGTTAGAAGAAAGTGTCCGCCCAGCACCAGCTGCTTTCTGCAATGTTCTCTGTGTGGGTGAAGCCTGGAGAGTGAGGGCTTAGCAAGTATTTGAATCCCCTGGTCTTCAAAGGGAACTTTGCATACTAGGAAATGAAGGTACTACTGACTTTCAAAGCTACCCAGGTAGATTGTCTGCCTACAACTAGAGGATGGCAGAAGGGCTTCAGTTTTGCTGACTAAACCTTGTGTGCTTCACACGAGCTTGTAGCTTCTTCCCTGCCTGAAGGAGAAAGCAAGAGCTTGTTGCTCTCAGTCTGGGGATGAAGGGAGAACGATTCACTTTCTGTGTTTGAAAATGCCTCTGTGTTCCATGCCTAAGAAAGTAGCCTGTGCATTCTATACCTGGATACAGCGTATGACGTTTCTCCCTTTCAAGGAGTTGGAGCCCTTCAGGGTTTCCAGCAATCAGGGCGACACTCTGTGCTGCGCGGCTGAGAATAGCGCTTTACAGACGGTATCGCTAAAGGAGAAGAGAAACCGCGTTTCTCCAATTCTGGAACGCGAAGGAGGGAAAGCCGTCGTTGTGCTGAGTGAAAACTTCGTGAGCAGCAAGTGTAAGTTCCCCATTCACCACATGAAAGAGAAGGCAAAATACAGCGTTCTCCTTCAAGCTGCTTAACAGAATCTACTGAAGTTTTCAGTCTTGTTAGAAGAAACAGTCCACACAAAAGAAGTTGCTTAATCAAATGTTCTCTCTGTGGCAGAAGACCACAGAGAGAGGGCCTAGCAGGTATTTGAATCTCCTGGTTTTCATAGGAAACTTTGCATAACAGTGAATGAAGGTACTAATGGCTTTCAAAGGAAACCGGTAGATTGTTTGTCTTCAGCAAGAGAAGAGCAGAAGAGGTTCAGTTTTGCTGACTAAACCGTGTGTGCTTACCGCGAGCTTGTAGCTTCTTCCCTGGCTGAAAGAGAAAGCAAGAGCTTGTTGCTCTCAGTCTGGGGATGAAGGGAGAACGACTCACTTTCTGTGTTTGAAAATGCCTCTGTGTTCCATGCCTAAGAAAGTAGCCTGTGCATTCTATACCTGGATACAGCGTATGACGTTTCTCCCTTTCAAGGAGTTGAAGCCGTTCAGGGTTTCCAGCAATCAGGGAGGCACTCTGTGCTGCGCGACTGAGAATACCGCTTTACAGAAGGCATCGCTAAAGGAGAAGAGAAACCGCGTTTCTCCAATTCTGGAAGGCGAAGGAGGGAAAACCATAGTGGTGCTGAGTGAAAACTTCGTTAGCAGCAAGTGTAAGTTCCCCATTCACCACATGAAAGAGAAGGCAAAATACAGCGTTCTCCTTCAAGCTGCTTAACAGAATCTACTGAAGTTTTCAGTCTTGTTAGAAGAAACAGTCCACACAAAAGAAGCTGTTTTCTCAAATGTTCTCTCTGTGGCAGTAGACCACAGAGTGAGGGCCTAGCAGGTATTTGAATCTCCTGGTTTTCATAGGAAACTTTGCATAACAGTGAATGAAGGTACTAGTGGCTTTAAAAGGCATCCAGCAGATTGTCTGTCTTCAGCAAGAGAAGAGCAGAAGACGTTCACTTTTGCTGACTAAACTTTGTGTGCTTACCGCGAGCTTGTAGCTTCTTCCCTGGCTGAAAGAGAAAGCAAGAGATTGTTGCTCTCAGTCTGAGGATGAAGGGAGAACGATTCACTTACTGTGTTTGAAAATCCCTCTGTGTCACATGCCTAACAATGTTGCCTTTGCATTGACTACCGGGATAAAGCGTATGACTTTTCTCCCTTTCAAGTAGTTGAAGCCGTTCAGGGTTTCCAGCGATCAGGGAGGCACTCTGTGCTGCACGGCTGAGAATAGCGCTTTAGAGACGGTATCTCTAAAGGAGAAGAGAAAACTCTTTTCTCCTATTCTGGAACGTGAAGGAGGCAAAACCGTAGTTGTGCCGAATGAAAAACTTTGTTAGCAGCAAGTGCAACTTCCCCATTCACCACATGAAAGGGAAAGCAAAATACAGCGTTCTCCTTCATGCTGCTTAACTGAATCTAGTGAAGTTTTCCGTTTTGTTAGAGGGATGTCTCCGCCCAGCACGAGCTGCTTTCGGAAATGTTCTCTGAGTGGGAGAAGGCTGGAGAGTGTGGGCCTAGCAGTATTCGAATCCCCTGGTTTTCAAAGGGATCTTTGCATACCGGGGAATGAAGGTTCTACTGGCTTTCAAAGCCAAACAGGCAGATTGTTTGCCTTCAGCTAGAGGATGGCAGAAGTGCCTCGGTATTGCCGACGAAACCTTGTGTGCTTAACGCGAGCATGTAGCTACTTTCCTACCTGAAAGAGAAAGCAAGAGCTTGTTGCTCTCAGTCCGGATATATATGGAGAAACTTTGATTTTCTAGGGTTGAAGATCCCTGTGTGTTACGTGATTAAGAATGTTGCCTATGCATTGTCGACCTGGATAAAGATTTTTCTCCCTTTCGAGTAGTTGAAGCCTTTCAGCGTTTCCAGCATTGGGTAGGCATTGTTTGCTGCACGGCCAAGAATGGCGCTTTACAGATGGTATCGCTAAAGGAGAAGAGAAACCGCGTTTCTCCCGTTCTGGAACACGAAGGAGGCACATCCGTAGTTGTGCTGAGTAAAAACTTTGTTAGCAGTAAGTGTAAGTTCCCAATTCACCACATGCAAGAGAAAGCCAAATACAGCGTTTCCCTTGAAGCTGCTTAACTGAATCGACTGAAGTTTTCAGTTAAGTTAGAAGAAAGTGTCCGCCCAGCACCAGCTGCTTTCTGCAATGTTCTCTCTGTGGGAGGAGCCTGGAGAGTGAGGGCCTAGAAAGTATTTGAATCCCTTGGTCTTCAAAGGGAACTTTGCATACTAGGAAATGAAGGTACTACTGGCTTTCAAAGCTACCCAGGCAGATTGTCTGCCTACAACTAGAGGATGGCAGAAGGGCTTCGGTTTTGCTGACTAAACCTTGTGTGCTTCACACGAGCTTGTAGCTTCTTCCCTGCCTGAAGGAGAAAGCAAGAGCTTGTTGCTCTCATTCTGGGGATGAAGGGAGAACGATTCACTTTCTGTGTTTGAAAATGCCTCTGTGTTCCATGCCTAAGAAAGTAGCCTGTGCATTCTATACCTGGATACAGCGTATGACGTTTCTCCCTTTCAAGGAGTTGAAGCCGTTCAGGGTTTCCAGCAATCAGGGCGACACTCTGTGCTGTGCGGCTGAGAATGGCGCTTTACAGACGGTATCGCTAAAGGAGAGGGAGAAACCGCGTTTCTCCCATTCTGGAAGGCGAAGGAGGCAAAACCATAGTTGTGCTGAGTGAAAACTTTGTTAGCAGTAAGTGTTAGTTCCCCCATTCACCACATGAAAGAGAAAGCAACATACAGCGTTCTCCTTCAAGCTGCTTAACAGAATTGACTGAAGTTTTCAGTTTTGTTAGAAGAAAGTGTCCGCCCAGCACCAGCTGCTTTCTGCAATGTTCTCTGTGTGGGTGAAGCCTGGAGAGTGAGGGCTTAGCAAGTATTTGAATCCCCTGGTCTTCAAAGGGAACTTTGCATACTAGGAAATGAAGGTACTACTGGCTTTCAAAGCTACCCAGGCAGATTGTCTGCCTACAACTAGAGGATGGCAGAAGTGCCTCGGTATTGCCGACGAAACCTTGTGTGCTTAACGCGAGCATGTAGCTACTTTCCTACCTGAAAGAGAAAGCAAGAGCTTGTTGCTCTCAGTCCGGATATATATGGAGAAACTTTGATTTTCTGGGGTTGAAGATCCCTGTGTGTTACGTGATTAAGAATGTTGCCTATGCATTGTCGACCTGGATAAAGATTTTTCTCCCTTTCGAGTAGTTGAAGGCTTTCAGCGTTTCCAGCATTGGGTAGGCATTGTTTGCTGCGCGGCAGCATTTCCAGCATTGGGTAGGCATTGTTTGCTGCACGGCCAAGAATGGCGCTTTACAGATGGTATCGCTAAAGGAGAAGAGAAACCGCGTTTCTCCCGTTCTGGAACACGAAGGAGGCACATCCGTAGTTGTGCTGAGTAAAAACTTTGTTAGCAGTAAGTGTAAGTTCCCAATTCACCACATGCAAGAGAAAGCCAAATACAGCGTTTCCCTTGAAGCTGCTTAACTGAATCGACTGAAGTTTTCAGTTAAGTTAGAAGAAAGTGTCCGCCCAGCACCAGCTGCTTTCTGCAATGTTCTCTCTGTGGGAGGAGCCTGGAGAGTGAGGGCCTAGAAAGTATTTGAATCCCTTGGTCTTCAAAGGGAACTTTGCATACTAGGAAATGAAGGTACTACTGGCTTTCAAAGCTACCCAGGCAGATTGTCTGCCTACAACTAGAGGATGGCAGAAGGGCTTCGGTTTTGCTGACTAAACCTTGTGTGCTTCACACGAGCTTGTAGCTTCTTCCCTGCCTGAAGGAGAAAGCAAGAGCTTGTTGCTCTCATTCTGGGGATGAAGGGAGAACGATTCACTTTCTGTGTTTGAAAATGCCTCTGTGTTCCATGCCTAAGAAAGTAGCCTGTGCATTCTATACCTGGATACAGCGTATGACGTTTCTCCCTTTCAAGGAGTTGAAGCCGTTCAGGGTTTCCAGCAATCAGGGCGACACTCTGTGCTGTGCGGCTGAGAATGGCGCTTTACAGACGGTATCGCTAAAGGAGAGGGAGAAACCGCGTTTCTCCCATTCTGGAAGGCGAAGGAGGCAAAACCATAGTTGTGCTGAGTTCAAACTTTGTTAGCAGTAAGTGTTAGTTCCCCCATTCACCACATGAAAGAGAAAGCAACATACAGCGTTCTCCTTCAAGCTGCTTAACAGAATTGACTGAAGTTTTCAGTTTTGTTAGAAGAAAGTGTCCGCCCAGCACCAGCTGCTTTCTGCAATGTTCTCTGTGTGGGTGAAGCCTGGAGAGTGAGGGCTTAGCAAGTATTTGAATCCCCTGGTCTTCAAAGGGAACTTTGCATACTAGGAAATGAAGGTACTACTGACTTTCAAAGCTACCCAGGTAGATTGTCTGCCTACAACTAGAGGATGGCAGAAGGGCTTCAGTTTTGCTGACTAAACCTTGTGTGCTTCACACGAGCTTGTAGCTTCTTCCCTGCCTGAAGGAGAAAGCAAGAGCTTGTTGCTCTCAGTCTGGGGATGAAGGGAGAACGATTCACTTTCTGTGTTTGAAAATGCCTCTGTGTTCCATGCCTAAGAAAGTAGCCTGTGCATTCTATACCTGGATACAGCGTATGACGTTTCTCCCTTTCAAGGAGTTGGAGCCCTTCAGGGTTTCCAGCAATCAGGGCGACACTCTGTGCTGCGCGGCTGAGAATAGCGCTTTACAGACGGTATCGCTAAAGGAGAAGAGAAACCGCGTTTCTCCAATTCTGGAACGCGAAGGAGGGAAAGCCGTCGTTGTGCTGAGTGAAAACTTCGTGAGCAGCAAGTGTAAGTTCCCCATTCACCACATGAAAGAGAAGGCAAAATACAGCGTTCTCCTTCAAGCTGCTTAACAGAATCTACTGAAGTTTTCAGTCTTGTTAGAAGAAACAGTCCACACAAAAGAAGTTGCTTAATCAAATGTTCTCTCTGTGGCAGAAGACCACAGAGAGAGGGCCTAGCAGGTATTTGAATCTCCTGGTTTTCATAGGAAACTTTGCATAACAGTGAATGAAGGTACTAATGGCTTTCAAAGGAAACCGGTAGATTGTTTGTCTTCAGCAAGAGAAGAGCAGAAGAGGTTCAGTTTTGCTGACTAAACCGTGTGTGCTTACCGCGAGCTTGTAGCTTCTTCCCTGGCTGAAAGAGAAAGCAAGAGCTTGTTGCTCTCAGTCTGGGGATGAAGGGAGAACGACTCACTTTCTGTGTTTGAAAATGCCTCTGTGTTCCATGCCTAAGAAAGTAGCCTGTGCATTCTATACCTGGATACAGCATATGACGTTTCTCCCTTTCAAGGAGTTGAAGCCGTTCAGGGTTTCCAGCAATCAGGGAGGCACTCTGTGCTGCGCGACTGAGAATACCGCTTTACAGAAGGCATCGCTAAAGGAGAAGAGAAACCGCGTTTCTCCAATTCTGGAAGGCGAAGGAGGGAAAACCATAGTGGTGCTGAGTGAAAACTTCGTTAGCAGCAAGTGTAAGTTCCCCATTCACCACATGAAAGAGAAGGCAAAATACAGCGTTCTCCTTCAAGCTGCTTAACAGAATCTACTGAAGTTTTCAGTCTTGTTAGAAGAAACAGTCCACACAAAAGAAGCTGTTTTCTCAAATGTTCTCTCTGTGGCAGAAGACCACAGAGTGAGGGCCTAGCAGGTATTTGAATCTCCTGGTTTTCATAGGAAACTTTGCATAACAGTGAATGAAGGTACTAGTGGCTTTAAAAGGCATCCAGCAGATTGTCTGTCTTCAGCAAGAGAAGAGCAGAAGACGTTCACTTTTGCTGACTAAACTTTGTGTGCTTACCGCGAGCTTGTAGCTTCTTCCCTGGCTGAAAGAGAAAGCAAGAGATTGTTGCTCTCAGTCTGAGGATGAAGGGAGAACGATTCACTTACTGTGTTTGAAAATCCCTCTGTGTCACATGCCTAACAATGTTGCCTTTGCATTGACTACCGGGATAAAGCGTATGACTTTTCTCCCTTTCAAGTAGTTGAAGCCGTTCAGGGTTTCCAGCGATCAGGGAGGCACTCTGTGCTGCACGGCTGAGAATAGCGCTTTAGAGACGGTATCTCTAAAGGAGAAGAGAAAACTCTTTTCTCCTATTCTGGAACGTGAAGGAGGCAAAACCGTAGTTGTGCCGAATGAAAAACTTTGTTAGCAGCAAGTGCAACTTCCCCATTCACCACATGAAAGGGAAAGCAAAATACAGCGTTCTCCTTCATGCTGCTTAACTGAATCTAGTGAAGTTTTCCGTTTTGTTAGAGGGATGTCTCCGCCCAGCACGAGCTGCTTTCGGAAATGTTCTCTGAGTGGGAGAAGGCTGGAGAGTGTGGGCCTAGCAGTATTCGAATCCCCTGGTTTTCAAAGGGATCTTTGCATACCGGGGAATGAAGGTTCTACTGGCTTTCAAAGCCAAACAGGCAGATTGTTTGCCTTCAGCTAGAGGATGGCAGAAGTGCCTCGGTATTGCCGACGAAACCTTGTGTGCTTAACGCGAGCATGTAGCTACTTTCCTACCTGAAAGAGAAAGCAAGAGCTTGTTGCTCTCAGTCCGGATATATATGGAGAAACTTTGATTTTCTAGGGTTGAAGATCCCTGTGTGTTACGTGATTAAGAATGTTGCCTATGCATTGTCGACCTGGATAAAGATTTTTCTCCCTTTCGAGTAGTTGAAGCCTTTCAGCGTTTCCAGCATTGGGTAGGCATTGTTTGCTGCACGGCCAAGAATGGCGCTTTACAGATGGTATCGCTAAAGGAGAAGAGAAACCGCGTTTCTCCCGTTCTGGAACACGAAGGAGGCACATCCGTAGTTGTGCTGAGTAAAAACTTTGTTAGCAGTAAGTGTAAGTTCCCAATTCACCACATGCAAGAGAAAGCCCAATACAGCGTTTCCCTTGAAGCTGCTTAACTGAATCGACTGAAGTTTTCAGTTAAGTTAGAAGAAAGTGTCCGCCCAGCACCAGCTGCTTTCTGCAATGTTCTCTCTGTGGGAGGAGCCTGGAGAGTGAGGGCCTAGAAAGTATTTGAATCCCTTGGTCTTCAAAGGGAACTTTGCATACTAGGAAATGAAGGTACTACTGGCTTTCAAAGCTACCCAGGCAGATTGTCTGCCTACAACTAGAGGATGGCAGAAGGGCTTCGGTTTTGCTGACTAAACCTTGTGTGCTTCACACGAGCTTGTAGCTTCTTCCCTGCCTGAAGGAGAAAGCAAGAGCTTGTTGCTCTCATTCTGGGGATGAAGGGAGAACGATTCACTTTCTGTGTTTGAAAATGCCTCTGTGTTCCATGCCTAAGAAAGTAGCCTGTGCATTCTATACCTGGATACAGCGTATGACGTTTCTCCCTTTCAAGGAGTTGAAGCCGTTCAGGGTTTCCAGCAATCAGGGCGACACTCTGTGCTGTGCGGCTGAGAATGGCGCTTTACAGACGGTATCGCTAAAGGAGAGGGAGAAACCGCGTTTCTCCCATTCTGGAAGGCGAAGGAGGCAAAACCATAGTTGTGCTGAGTGAAAACTTTGTTAGCAGTAAGTGTTAGTTCCCCCATTCACCACATGAAAGAGAAAGCAACATACAGCGTTCTCCTTCAAGCTGCTTAACAGAATTGACTGAAGTTTTCAGTTTTGTTAGAAGAAAGTGTCCGCCCAGCACCAGCTGCTTTCTGCAATGTTCTCTGTGTGGGTGAAGCCTGGAGAGTGAGGGCTTAGCAAGTATTTGAATCCCCTGGTCTTCAAAGGGAACTTTGCATAC
Source organism: Dugong dugon (assembly GCA_030035585.1). Classification (NCBI taxonomy): domain Eukaryota; kingdom Metazoa; phylum Chordata; class Mammalia; order Sirenia; family Dugongidae; genus Dugong; species Dugong dugon. Next base: position 165,065,552 of record CM057462.1, read on the forward strand.
TAGGAAATGAAGGTACTACTGGCTTTCAAAGCTACCCAGGCAGATTGTCTGCCTACAACTAGAGGATGGCAGAAGGGCTTCGGTTTTGCTGACTAAACCTTGTGTGCTTCACACGAGCTTGTAGCTTCTTCCCTGCCTGAAGGAGAAAGCAAGAGCTTGTTGCTCTCATTCTGGGGATGAAGGGAGAACGATTCACTTTCTGTGTTTGAAAATGCCTCTGTGTTCCATGCCTAAGAAAGTAGCCTGTGCATTCTATACCTGGATACAGCGTATGACGTTTCTCCCTTTCAAGGAGTTGAAGCCGTTCAGGGTTTCCAGCAATCAGGGCGACACTCTGTGCTGTGCGGCTGAGAATGGCGCTTTACAGACGGTATCGCTAAAGGAGAGGGAGAAACCGCGTTTCTCCCATTCTGGAAGGCGAAGGAGGCAAAACCATAGTTGTGCTGAGTTCAAACTTTGTTAGCAGTAAGTGTTAGTTCCCCCATTCACCACATGAAAGAGAAAGCAACATACAGCGTTCTCCTTCAAGCTGCTTAACAGAATTGACTGAAGTTTTCAGTTTTGTTAGAAGAAAGTGTCCGCCCAGCACCAGCTGCTTTCTGCAATGTTCTCTGTGTGGGTGAAGCCTGGAGAGTGAGGGCTTAGCAAGTATTTGAATCCCCTGGTCTTCAAAGGGAACTTTGCATACTAGGAAATGAAGGTACTACTGACTTTCAAAGCTACCCAGGTAGATTGTCTGCCTACAACTAGAGGATGGAAGAAGGGCTTCAGTTTTGCTGACTAAACCTTGTGTGCTTCACACGAGCTTGTAGCTTCTTCCCTGCCTGAAGGAGAAAGCAAGAGCTTGTTGCTCTCAGTCTGGGGATGAAGGGAGAACGATTCACTTTCTGTGTTTGAAAATGCCTCTGTGTTCCATGCCTAAGAAAGTAGCCTGTGCATTCTATACCTGGATACAGCGTATGACGTTTCTCCCTTTCAAGGAGTTGGAGCCCTTCAGGGTTTCCAGCAATCAGGGCGACACTCTGTGCTGCGCGGCTGAGAATAGCGCTTTACAGACGGTATCGCTAAAGGAGAAGAGAAACCGCGTTTCTCCAATTCTGGAAGGCGAAGGAGGGAAAGCCGTCGTTGTGCTGAGTGAAAACTTCGTGAGCAGCAAGTGTAAGTTCCCCATTCACCACATGAAAGAGAAGGCAAAATACAGCGTTCTCCTTCAAGCTGCTTAACAGAATCTACTGAAGTTTTCAGTCTTGTTAGAAGAAACAGTCCACACAAAAGAAGTTGCTTAATCAAATGTTCTCTCTGTGGCAGAAGACCACAGAGAGAGGGCCTAGCAGGTATTTGAATCTCCTGGTTTTCATAGGAAACTTTGCATAACAGTGAATGAAGGTACTAATGGCTTTCAAAGGAAACCGGTAGATTGTTTGTCTTCAGCAAGAGAAGAGCAGAAGAGGTTCAGTTTTGCTGACTAAACCGTGTGTGCTTACCGCGAGCTTGTAGCTTCTTCCCTGGCTGAAAGAGAAAGCAAGAGCTTGTTGCTCTCAGTCTGGGGATGAAGGGAGAACGACTCACTTTCTGTGTTTGAAAATGCCTCTGTGTTCCATGCCTAAGAAAGTAGCCTGTGCATTCTATACCTGGATACAGCGTATGACGTTTCTCCCTTTCAAGGAGTTGAAGCCGTTCAGGGTTTCCAGCAATCAGGGAGGCACTCTGTGCTGCGCGACTGAGAATACCGCTTTACAGAAGGCATCGCTAAAGGAGAAGAGAAACCGCGTTTCTCCAATTCTGGAAGGCGAAGGAGGGAAAACCATAGTGGTGCTGAGTGAAAACTTCGTTAGCAGCAAGTGTAAGTTCCCCATTCACCACATGAAAGAGAAGGCAAAATACAGCGTTCTCCTTCAAGCTGCTTAACAGAATCTACTGAAGTTTTCAGTCTTGTTAGAAGAAACAGTCCACACAAAAGAAGCTGCTTTCTCAAATGTTCTCTCTGTGGCAGAAGACCACAGAGTGAGGGCCTAGCAGGTATTTGAATCTCCTGGTTTTCATAGGAAACTTTGCATAACAGTGAATGAAGGTACTAGTGGCTTTAAAAGGCATCCAGCAGATTGTCTGTCTTCAGCAAGAGAAGAGCAGAAGACGTTCACTTTTGCTGACTAAACTTTGTGTGCTTACCGCGAGCTTGTAGCTTCTTCCCTGGCTGAAAGAGAAAGCAAGAGATTGTTGCTCTCAGTCTGAGGATGAAGGGAGAACGATTCACTTACTGTGTTTGAAAATCCCTCTGTGTCACATGCCTAACAATGTTGCCTTTGCATTGACTACCGGGATAAAGCGTATGACTTTTCTCCCTTTCAAGTAGTTGAAGCCGTTCAGGGTTTCCAGCGATCAGGGAGGCACTCTGTGCTGCACGGCTGAGAATAGCGCTTTAGAGACGGTATCTCTAAAGGAGAAGAGAAAACTCTTTTCTCCTATTCTGGAACGTGAAGGAGGCAAAACCGTAGTTGTGCCGAATGAAAAACTTTGTTAGCAGCAAGTGCAACTTCCCCATTCACCACATGAAAGGGAAAGCAAAATACAGCGTTCTCCTTCATGCTGCTTAACTGAATCTAGTGAAGTTTTCCGTTTTGTTAGAGGGATGTCTCCGCCCAGCACGAGCTGCTTTCGGAAATGTTCTCTGAGTGGGAGAAGGCTGGAGAGTGTGGGCCTAGCAGTATTCGAATCCCCTGGTTTTCAAAGGGATCTTTGCATACCGGGGAATGAAGGTTCTACTGGCTTTCAAAGCCAAACAGGCAGATTGTTTGCCTTCAGCTAGAGGATGGCAGAAGTGCCTCGGTATTGCCGACGAAACCTTGTGTGCTTAACGCGAGCATGTAGCTACTTTCCTACCTGAAAGAGAAAGCAAGAGCTTGTTGCTCTCAGTCCGGATATATATGGAGAAACTTTGATTTTCTAGGGTTGAAGATCCCTGTGTGTTACGTGATTAAGAATGTTGCCTATGCATTGTCGACCTGGATAAAGATTTTTCTCCCTTTCGAGTAGTTGAAGCCTTTCAGCGTTTCCAGCATTGGGTAGGCATTGTTTGCTGCACGGCCAAGAATGGCGCTTTACAGATGGTATCGCTAAAGGAGAAGAGAAACCGCGTTTCTCCCGTTCTGGAACACGAAGGAGGCACATCCGTAGTTGTGCTGAGTAAAAACTTTGTTAGCAGTAAGTGTAAGTTCCCAATTCACCACATGCAAGAGAAAGCCAAATACAGCGTTTCCCTTGAAGCTGCTTAACTGAATCGACTGAAGTTTTCAGTTAAGTTAGAAGAAAGTGTCCGCCCAGCACCAGCTGCTTTCTGCAATGTTCTCTCTGTGGGAGGAGCCTGGAGAGTGAGGGCCTAGAAAGTATTTGAATCCCTTGGTCTTCAAAGGGAACTTTGCATACTAGGAAATGAAGGTACTACTGGCTTTCAAAGCTACCCAGGCAGATTGTCTGCCTACAACTAGAGGATGGCAGAAGGGCTTCGGTTTTGCTGACTAAACCTTGTGTGCTTCACACGAGCTTGTAGCTTCTTCCCTGCCTGAAGGAGAAAGCAAGAGCTTGTTGCTCTCATTCTGGGGATGAAGGGAGAACGATTCACTTTCTGTGTTTGAAAATGCCTCTGTGTTCCATGCCTAAGAAAGTAGCCTGTGCATTCTATACCTGGATACAGCGTATGACGTTTCTCCCTTTCAAGGAGTTGAAGCCGTTCAGGGTTTCCAGCAATCAGGGCGACACTCTGTGCTGTGCGGCTGAGAATGGCGCTTTACAGACGGTATCGCTAAAGGAGAGGGAGAAACCGCGTTTCTCCCATTCTGGAAGGCGAAGGAGGCAAAACCATAGTTGTGCTGAGTTCAAACTTTGTTAGCAGTAAGTGTTAGTTCCCCCATTCACCACATGAAAGAGAAAGCAACATACAGCGTTCTCCTTCAAGCTGCTTAACAGAATTGACTGAAGTTTTCAGTTTTGTTAGAAGAAAGTGTCCGCCCAGCACCAGCTGCTTTCTGCAATGTTCTCTGTGTGGGTGAAGCCTGGAGAGTGAGGGCTTAGCAAGTATTTGAATCCCCTGGTCTTCAAAGGGAACTTTGCATACTAGGAAATGAAGGTACTACTGACTTTCAAAGCTACCCAGGTAGATTGTCTGCCTACAACTAGAGGATGGCAGAAGGGCTTCAGTTTTGCTGACTAAACCTTGTGTGCTTCACACGAGCTTGTAGCTTCTTCCCTGCCTGAAGGAGAAAGCAAGAGCTTGTTGCTCTCAGTCTGGGGATGAAGGGAGAACGATTCACTTTCTGTGTTTGAAAATGCCTCTGTGTTCCATGCCTAAGAAAGTAGCCTGTGCATTCTATACCTGGATACAGCGTATGACGTTTCTCCCTTTCAAGGAGTTGGAGCCCTTCAGGGTTTCCAGCAATCAGGGCGACACTCTGTGCTGCGCGGCTGAGAATAGCGCTTTACAGAAGGCATCGCTAAAGGAGAAGAGAAACCGCGTTTCTCCAATTCTGGAACGCGAAGGAGGGAAAGCCGTCGTTGTGCTGAGTGAAAACTTCGTGAGCAGCAAGTGTAAGTTCCCCATTCACCACATGAAAGAGAAGGCAAAATACAGCGTTCTCCTTCAAGCTGCTTAACAGAATATACTGAAGTTTTCAGTCTTGTTAGAAGAAACAGTCCACACAAAATAAGTTGCTTAATCAAATGTTCTCTCTGTGGCAGAAGACCACAGAGAGAGGGCCTAGCAGGTATTTGAATCTCCTGGTTTTCATAGGAAACTTTGCATAACAGTGAATGAAGGTACTAATGGCTTTCAAAGGAAACCGGCAGATTGTTTGTCTTCAGCAAGAGAAGAGCAGAAGAGGTTCAGTTTTGCTGACTAAACCGTGTGTGCTTACCGCGAGCTTGTAGCTTCTTCCCTGGCTGAAAGAGAAAGCAAGAGCTTGTTGCTCTCAGTCTGGGGATGAAGGGAGAACGACTCACTTTCTGTGTTTGAAAATGCCTCTGTGTTCCATGCCTAAGAAAGTAGCCTGTGCATTCTATACCTGGATACAGCGTATGACGTTTCTCCCTTTCAAGGAGTTGAAGCCGTTCAGGGTTTCCAGCAATCAGGGAGGCACTCTGTGCTGCGCGACTGAGAATACCGCTTTACAGAAGGCATCGTTAAAGGAGAAGAGAAACCGCGTTTCTCCAATTCTGGAAGGCGAAGGAGGGAAAACCATAGTGGTGCTGAGTGAAAACTTCGTTAGCAGCAAGTGTAGGTTCCCCATTCACCACATGAAAGAGAAGGCAAAATACAGCGTTCTCCTTCAAGCTGCTTAACAGAATCTACTGAAGTTTTCAGTCTTGTTAGAAGAAACAGTCCACACAAAAGAAGCTGCTTTCTCAAATGTTCTCTCTGTGGCAGAAGACCACAGAGGGAGGGCCTAGCAGGTATTTGAATCTCCTGGTTTCCATAGGAAACTTTGCATAACAGTGAATGAAGGTACTAGTGGCTTTAAAAGGCATCCAGCAGATTGTCTGTCTTCAGCAAGAGAAGAGCAGAAGACATTCACTTTTGCTGACTAAACTTTGTGTGCTTACCGCGAGCTTGTAGCTTCTTCCCTGGCTGAAAGAGAAAGCAAGAGATTGTTGCTCTCAGTCTGAGGATGAAGGGAGAACGATTCACTTACTGTGTTTGAAAATCCCTCTGTGTCATATGCCTAACAATGTTGCCTTTGCATTGACTACCGGGATAAAGCGTATGACTTTTCTCCCTTTCAAGTAGTTGAAGCCGTTCAGGGTTTCCAGCGATCAGGGAGGCACTCTGTGCTGCACGGCTGAGAATAGCGCTTTAGAGACGGTATCTCTAAAGGAGAAGAGAAAACTCTTTTCTCCTATTCTGGAACGTGAAGGAGGCAAAACCGTAGTTGTGCCGAATGAAAAACTTTGTTAGCAGCAAGTGCAACTTCCCCATTCACCACATGAAAGGGAAAGCAAAATACAGCGTTCTCCTTCATGCTGCTTAACTGAATCTAGAGAAGTTTTCCGTTTTGTTAGAGGGATGTCTCCGCCCAGCACGAGCTGCTTTCGGAAATGTTCTCTGAGTGGGAGAAGGCTGGAGAGTGTGGGCCTAGCAGTATTCGAATCCCCTGGTTTTCAAAGGGATCTTTGCATACCGGGGAATGAAGGTTCTACTGGCTTTCAAAGCCAAACAGGCAGATTGTTTGCCTTCAGCTAGAGGATGGCAGAAGTGCCTCGGTATTGCCGACGAAACCTTGTGTGCTTAACGCGAGCATGTAGCTACTTTCCTACCTGAAAGAGAAAGCAAGAGCTTGTTGCTCTCAGTCCGGATATATATGGAGAAACTTTGATTTTCTAGGGTTGAAGATCCCTGTGTGTTACGTGATTAAGAATGTTGCCTATGCATTGTCGACCTGGATAAAGATTTTTCTCCCTTTCGAGTAGTTGAAGCCTTTCAGCGTTTCCAGCATTGGGTAGGCATTGTTTGCTGCACGGCCAAGAATGGCGCTTTACAGATGGTATCGCTAAAGGAGAAGAGAAACCGCGTTTCTCCCGTTCTGGAACACGAAGGAGGCACATCCGTAGTTGTGCTGAGTAAAAACTTTGTTAGCAGTAAGTGTAAGTTCCCAATTCACCACATGCAAGAGAAAGCCAAATACAGCGTTTCCCTTGAAGCTGCTTAACTGAATCGACTGAAGTTTTCAGTTAAGTTAGAAGAAAGTGTCCGCCCAGCACCAGCTGCTTTCTGCAATGTTCTCTCTGTGGGAGGAGCCTGGAGAGTGAGGGCCTAGAAAGTATTTGAATCCCTTGGTCTTCAAAGGGAACTTTGCATACTAGGAAATGAAGGTACTACTGGCTTTCAAAGCTACCCAGGCAGATTGTCTGCCTACAACTAGAGGATGGCAGAAGGGCTTCGGTTTTGCTGACTAAACCTTGTGTGCTTCACACGAGCTTGTAGCTTCTTCCCTGCCTGAAGGAGAAAGCAAGAGCTTGTTGCTCTCATTCTGGGGATGAAGGGAGAACGATTCACTTTCTGTGTTTGAAAATGCCTCTGTGTTCCATGCCTAAGAAAGTAGCCTGTGCATTCTATACCTGGATACAGCGTATGACGTTTCTCCCTTTCAAGGAGTTGAAGCCGTTCAGGGTTTCCAGCAATCAGGGCGACACTCTGTGCTGTGCGGCTGAGAATGGCGCTTTACAGACGGTATCGCTAAAGGAGAGGGAGAAACCGCGTTTCTCCCATTCTGGAAGGCGAAGGAGGCAAAACCATAGTTGTGCTGAGTTCAAACTTTGTTAGCAGTAAGTGTTAGTTCCCCCATTCACCACATGAAAGAGAAAGCAACATACAGCGTTCTCCTTCAAGCTGCTTAACAGAATTGACTGAAGTTTTCAGTTTTGTTAGAAGAAAGTGTCCGCCCAGCACCAGCTGCTTTCTGCAATGTTCTCTGTGTGGGTGAAGCCTGGAGAGTGAGGGCTTAGCAAGTATTTGAATCCCCTGGTCTTCAAAGGGAACTTTGCATACTAGGAAATGAAGGTACTACTGACTTTCAAAGCTACCCAGGTAGATTGTCTGCCTACAACTAGAGGATGGCAGAAGGGCTTCAGTTTTGCTGACTAAACCTTGTGTGCTTCACACGAGCTTGTAGCTTCTTCCCTGCCTGAAGGAGAAAGCAAGAGCTTGTTGCTCTCAGTCTGGGGATGAAGGGAGAACGATTCACTTTCTGTGTTTGAAAATGCCTCTGTGTTCCATGCCTAAGAAAGTAGCCTGTGCATTCTATACCTGGATACAGCGTATGACGTTTCTCCCTTTCAAGGAGTTGGAGCCCTTCAGGGTTTCCAGCAATCAGGGCGACACTCTGTGCTGCGCGGCTGAGAATAGCGCTTTACAGAAGGCATCGCTAAAGGAGAAGAGAAACCGCGTTTCTCCAATTCTGGAACGCGAAGGAGGGAAAGCCGTCGTTGTGCTGAGTGAAAACTTCGTGAGCAGCAAGTGTAAGTTCCCCATTCACCACATGAAAGAGAAGGCAAAATACAGCGTTCTCCTTCAAGCTGCTTAACAGAATATACTGAAGTTTTCAGTCTTGTTAGAAGAAACAGTCCACACAAAATAAGTTGCTTAATCAAATGTTCTCTCTGTGGCAGAAGACCACAGAGAGAGGGCCTAGCAGGTATTTGAATCTCCTGGTTTTCATAGGAAACTTTGCATAACAGTGAATGAAGGTACTAATGGCTTTCAAAGGAAACCGGCAGATTGTTTGTCTTCAGCAAGAGAAGAGCAGAAGAGGTTCAGTTTTGCTGACTAAACCGTGTGTGCTTACCGCGAGCTTGTAGCTTCTTCCCTGGCTGAAAGAGAAAGCAAGAGCTTGTTGCTCTCAGTCTGGGGATGAAGGGAGAACGACTCACTTTCTGTGTTTGAAAATGCCTCTGTGTTCCATGCCTAAGAAAGTAGCCTGTGCATTCTATACCTGGATACAGCGTATGACGTTTCTCCCTTTCAAGGAGTTGAAGCCGTTCAGGGTTTCCAGCAATCAGGGAGGCACTCTGTGCTGCGCGACTGAGAATACCGCTTTACAGAAGGCATCGTTAAAGGAGAAGAGAAACCGCGTTTCTCCAATTCTGGAAGGCGAAGGAGGGAAAACCATAGTGGTGCTGAGTGAAAACTTCGTTAGCAGCAAGTGTAGGTTCCCCATTCACCACATGAAAGAGAAGGCAAAATACAGCGTTCTCCTTCAAGCTGCTTAACAGAATCTACTGAAGTTTTCAGTCTTGTTAGAAGAAACAGTCCACACAAAAGAAGCTGCTTTCTCAAATGTTCTCTCTGTGGCAGAAGACCACAGAGGGAGGGCCTAGCAGGTATTTGAATCTCCTGGTTTCCATAGGAAACTTTGCATAACAGTGAATGAAGGTACTAGTGGCTTTAAAAGGCATCCAGCAGATTGTCTGTCTTCAGCAAGAGAAGAGCAGAAGACATTCACTTTTGCTGACTAAACTTTGTGTGCTTACCGCGAGCTTGTAGCTTCTTCCCTGGCTGAAAGAGAAAGCAAGAGATTGTTGCTCTCAGTCTGAGGATGAAGGGAGAACGATTCACTTACTGTGTTTGAAAATCCCTCTGTGTCATATGCCTAACAATGTTGCCTTTGCATTGACTACCGGGATAAAGCGTATGACTTTTCTCCCTTTCAAGTAGTTGAAGCCGTTCAGGGTTTCCAGCGATCAGGGAGGCACTCTGTGCTGCACGGCTGAGAATAGCGCTTTAGAGACGGTATCTCTAAAGGAGAAGAGAAAACTCTTTTCTCCTATTCTGGAACGTGAAGGAGGCAAAACCGTAGTTGTGCCGAATGAAAAACTTTGTTAGCAGCAAGTGCAACTTCCCCATTCACCACATGAAAGGGAAAGCAAAATACAGCGTTCTCCTTCATGCTGCTTAACTGAATCTAGAGAAGTTTTCCGTTTTGTTAGAGGGATGTCTCCGCCCAGCACGAGCTGCTTTCGGAAATGTTCTCTGAGTGGGAGAAGGCTGGAGAGTGTGGGCCTAGCAGTATTCGAATCCCCTGGTTTTCAAAGGGATCTTTGCATACCGGGGAATGAAGGTTCTACTGGCTTTCAAAGCCAAACAGGCAGATTGTTTGCCTTCAGCTAGAGGATGGCAGAAGTGCCTCGGTATTGCCGACGAAACCTTGTGTGCTTAACGCGAGCATGTAGCTACTTTCCTACCTGAAAGAGAAAGCAAGAGCTTGTTGCTCTCAGTCCGGATATATATGGAGAAACTTTGATTTTCTAGGGTTGAAGATCCCTGTGTGTTACGTGATTAAGAATGTTGCCTATGCATTGTCGACCTAGATAAAGATTTTTCTCCCTTTCGAGTAGTTGAAGCCTTTCAGCGTTTCCAGCATTGGGTAGGCATTGTTTGCTGCATGGCCAAGAATGGCGCTTTACAGATGGTATCGCTAAAGGAGAAGAGAAACCGCGTTTCTCCCGTTCTGGAACACGAAGGAGGCACATCCGTAGTTGTGCTGAGTAAAAACTTTGTTAGCAGTAAGTGTAAGTTCCCAATTCACCACATGCAAGAGAAAGCCAAATACAGCGTTTCCCTTGAAGCTGCTTAACTGAATCGACTGAAGTTTTCAGTTAAGTTAGAAGAAAGTGTCCGCCCAGCACCAGCTGCTTTCTGCAATGTTCTCTCTGTGGGAGGAGCCTGGAGAGTGAGGGCCTAGAAAGTATTTGAATCCCTTGGTCTTCAAAGGGAACTTTGCATACTAGGAAATGAAGGTACTACTGGCTTTCAAAGCTACCCAGGCAGATTGTCTGCCTACAACTAGAGGATGGCAGAAGGGCTTCGGTTTTGCTGACTAAACCTTGTGTGCTTCACACGAGCTTGTAGCTTCTTCCCTGCCTGAAGGAGAAAGCAAGAGCTTGTTGCTCTCATTCTGGGGATGAAGGGAGAACGATTCACTTTCTGTGTTTGAAAATGCCTTGTGTTCCATGCCTAAAAAAGTAGCCTGTGCATTCTATACCTGGATACAGCGTATGACGTTTCTCCCTTTCAAGGAGTTGAAGCCGTTCAGGGTTTCCAGCAATCAGGGCGACACTCTGTGCTGTGCGGCTGAGAATGGCGCTTTACAGATGGTATCGCTAAAGGAGAGGGAGAAACCGCGTTTCTCCCATTCTGGAAGGCGAAGGAGGCAAAACCATAGTTGTGCTGAGTGAAAACTTTGTTAGCAGTAAGTGTTAGTTCCCCCATTCACCACATGAAAGAGAAAGCAACATACAGCGTTCTCCTTCAAGCTGCTTAACAGAATTGACTGAAGTTTTCAGTTTTGTTAGAAGAAAGTGTCCGCCCAGCACCAGCTGCTTTCTGCAATGTTCTCTGTGTGGGTGAAGCCTGGAGAGTGAGGGCTTAGCAAGTATTTGAATCCCCTGGTCTTCAAAGGGAACTTTGCATACTAGGAAATGAAGGTACTACTGACTTTCAAAGCTACCCAGGTAGATTGTCTGCCTATAACTAGAGGATGGCAGAAGGGCTTCAGTTTTGCTGACTAAACCTTGTGTGCTTCACACGAGCTTGTAGCTTCTTCCCTGCCTGAAGGAGAAAGCAAGAGCTTGTTGCTCTCAGTCTGGGGATGAAGGGAGAACGATTCACTTTCTGTGTTTGAAAATGCCTCTGTGTTCCATGCCTAAGAAAGTAGCCTGTGCATTCTATACCTGGATACAGCGTATGACGTTTCTCCCTTTCAAGGAGTTGGAGCCCTTCAGGGTTTCCAGCAATCAGGGCGACACTCTGTGCTGCGCGGCTGAGAATAGCGCTTTACAGAAGGCATCGCTAAAGGAGAAGAGAAACCGCGTTTCTCCAATTCTGGAACGCGAAGGAGGGAAAGCCGTCGTTGTGCTGAGTGAAAACTTCGTGAGCAGCAAGTGTAAGTTCCCCATTCACCACATGAAAGAGAAGGCAAAATACAGCGTTCTCCTTCAAGCTGCTTAACAGAATATACTGAAGTTTTCAGTCTTGTTAGAAGAAACAGTCCACACAAAATAAGTTGCTTAATCAAATGTTCTCTCTGTGGCAGAAGACCACAGAGAGAGGGCCTAGCAGGTATTTGAATCTCCTGGTTTTCATAGGAAACTTTGCATAACAGTGAATGAAGGTACTAATGGCTTTCAAAGGAAACCGGCAGATTGTTTGTCTTCAGCAAGAGAAGAGCAGAAGAGGTTCAGTTTTGCTGACTAAACCGTGTGTGCTTACCGCGAGCTTGTAGCTTCTTCCCTGGCTGAAAGAGAAAGCAAGAGCTTGTTGCTCTCAGTCTGGGGATGAAGGGAGAACGACTCACTTTCTGTGTTTGAAAATGCCTCTGTGTTCCATGCCTAAGAAAGTAGCCTGTGCATTCTATACCTGGATACAGCGTATGACGTTTCTCCCTTTCAAGGAGTTGAAGCCGTTCAGGGTTTCCAGCAATCAGGGAGGCACTCTGTGCTGCGCGACTGAGAATACCGCTTTACAGAAGGCATCGTTAAAGGAGAAGAGAAACCGCGTTTCTCCAATTCTGGAAGGCGAAGGAGGGAAAACCATAGTGGTGCTGAGTGAAAACTTCGTTAGCAGCAAGTGTAGGTTCCCCATTCACCACATGAAAGAGAAGGCAAAATACAGCGTTCTCCTTCAAGCTGCTTAACAGAATCTACTGAAGTTTTCAGTCTTGTTAGAAGAAACAGTCCACACAAAAGAAGCTGCTTTCTCAAATGTTCTCTCTGTGGCAGAAGACCACAGAGGGAGGGCCTAGCAGGTATTTGAATCTCCTGGTTTCCATAGGAAACTTTGCATAACAGTGAATGAAGGTACTAGTGGCTTTAAAAGGCATCCAGCAGATTGTCTGTCTTCAGCAAGAGAAGAGCAGAAGACATTCACTTTTGCTGACTAAACTTTGTGTGCTTACCGCGAGCTTGTAGCTTCTTCCCTGGCTGAAAGAGAAAGCAAGAGATTGTTGCTCTCAGTCTGAGGATGAAGGGAGAACGATTCACTTACTGTGTTTGAAAATCCCTCTGTGTCACATGCCTAACAATGTTGCCTTTGCATTGACTACCGGGATAAAGCGTATGACTTTTCTCCCTTTCAAGTAGTTGAAGCCGTTCAGGGTTTCCAGCGATCAGGGAGGCACTCTGTGCTGCACGGCTGAGAATAGCGCTTTAGAGACGGTATCTCTAAAGGAGAAGAGAAAACTCTTTTCTCCTATTCTGGAACGTGAAGGAGGCAAAACCGTAGTTGTGCCGAATGAAAAACTTTGTTAGCAGCAAGTGCAACTTCCCCATTCACCACATGAAAGGGAAAGCAAAATACAGCGTTCTCCTTCATGCTGCTTAACTGAATCTAGAGAAGTTTTCCGTTTTGTTAGAGGGATGTCTCCGCCCAGCACGAGCTGCTTTCGGAAATGTTCTCTGAGTGGGAGAAGGCTGGAGAGTGTGGGCCTAGCAGTATTCGAATCCCCTGGTTTTCAAAGGGATCTTTGCATACCGGGGAATGAAGGTTCTACTGGCTTTCAAAGCCAAACAGGCAGATTGTTTGCCTTCAGCTAGAGGATGGCAGAAGTGCCTCGGTATTGCCGACGAAACCTTGTGTGCTTAACGCGAGCATGTAGCTACTTTCCTACCTGAAAGAGAAAGCAAGAGCTTGTTGCTCTCAGTCCGGATATATATGGAGAAACTTTGATTTTCTAGGGTTGAAGATCCCTGTGTGTTACGTGATTAAGAATGTTGCCTATGCATTGTCGACCTGGATAAAGATTTTTCTCCCTTTCGAGTAGTTGAAGCCTTTCAGCGTTTCCAGCATTGGGTAGGCATTGTTTGCTGCATGGCCAAGAATGGCGCTTTACAGATGGTATCGCTAAAGGAGAAGAGAAACCGCGTTTCTCCCGTTCTGGAACACGAAGGAGGCACATCCGTAGTTGTGCTGAGTAAAAACTTTGTTAGCAGTAAGTGTAAGTTCCCAATTCACCACATGCAAGAGAAAGCCAAATACAGCGTTTCCCTTGAAGCTGCTTAACTGAATCGACTGAAGTTTTCAGTTAAGTTAGAAGAAAGTGTCCGCCCAGCACCAGCTGCTTTCTGCAATGTTCTCTCTGTGGGAGGAGCCTGGAGAGTGAGGGCCTAGAAAGTATTTGAATCCCTTGGTCTTCAAAGGGAACTTTGCATACTAGGAAATGAAGGTACTACTGGCTTTCAAAGCTACCCAGGCAGATTGTCTGCCTACAACTAGAGGATGGCAGAAGGGCTTCGGTTTTGCTGACTAAACCTTGTGTGCTTCACACGAGCTTGTAGCTTCTTCCCTGCCTGAAGGAGAAAGCAAGAGCTTGTTGCTCTCATTCTGGGGATGAAGGGAGAACGATTCACTTTCTGTGTTTGAAAATGCCTTGTGTTCCATGCCTAAAAAAGTAGCCTGTGCATTCTATACCTGGATACAGCGTATGACGTTTCTCCCTTTCAAGGAGTTGAAGCCGTTCAGGGTTTCCAGCAATCAGGGCGACACTCTGTGCTGTGCGGCTGAGAATGGCGCTTTACAGATGGTATCGCTAAAGGAGAGGGAGAAACCGCGTTTCTCCCATTCTGGAAGGCGAAGGAGGCAAAACCATAGTTGTGCTGAGTGAAAACTTTGTTAGCAGTAAGTGTTAGTTCCCCCATTCACCACATGAAAGAGAAAGCAACATACAGCGTTCTCCTTCAAGCTGCTTAACAGAATTGACTGAAGTTTTCAGTTTTGTTAGAAGAAAGTGTCCGCCCAGCACCAGCTGCTTTCTGCAATGTTCTCTGTGTGGGTGAAGCCTGGAGAGTGAGGGCTTAGCAAGTATTTGAATCCCCTGGTCTTCAAAGGGAACTTTGCATACTAGGAAATGAAGGTACTACTGACTTTCAAAGCTACCCAGGTAGATTGTCTGCCTATAACTAGAGGATGGCAGAAGGGCTTCAGTTTTGCTGACTAAACCTTGTGTGCTTCACACGAGCTTGTAGCTTCTTCCCTGCCTGAAGGAGAAAGCAAGAGCTTGTTGCTCTCAGTCTGGGGATGAAGGGAGAACGATTCACTTTCTGTGTTTGAAAATGCCTCTGTGTTCCATGCCTAAGAAAGTAGCCTGTGCATTCTATACCTGGATACAGCGTATGACGTTTCTCCCTTTCAAGGAGTTGGAGCCCTTCAGGGTTTCCAGCAATCAGGGCGACAGTCTGTGCTGCGCGGCTGAGAATAGCGCTTTACAGAAGGCATCGCTAAAGGAGAAGAGAAACCGCGTTTCTCCAATTCTGGAACGCGAAGGAGGGAAAGCCGTCGTTGTGCTGAGTGAAAACTTCGTGAGCAGCAAGTGTAAGTTCCCCATTCACCACATGAAAGAGAAGGCAAAATACAGCGTTCTCCTTCAAGCTGCTTAACAGAATCTACTGAAGTTTTCAGTCTTGTTAGAAGAAACAGTCCACACAAAAGAAGTTGCTTAATCAAATGTTCTCTCTGTGGCAGAAGACCACAGAGAGAGGGCCTAGCAGGTATTTGAATCTCCTGGTCTTCATAGGAAACTTTGCATAACAGTGAATGAAGGTACTAATGGCTTTCAAAGGAAACCGGTAGATTGTTTGTCTTCAGCAAGAGAAGAGCAGAAGAGGTTCAGTTTTGCTGACTAAACCGTGTGTGCTTACCGCGAGCTTGTAGCTTCTTCCCTGGCTGAAAGAGAAAGCAAGAGCTTGTTGCTCTCAGTCTGGGGATGAAGGGAGAACGACTCACTTTCTGTGTTTGAAAATGCCTCTGTGTTCCATGCCTAAGAAAGTAGCCTGTGCATTCTATACCTGGATACAGCGTATGACGTTTCTCCCTTTCAGGAGTTGAAGCCGTTCAGGGTTTCCAGCAATCAGGGAGGCACTCTGTGCTGCGCGACTGAGAATACCGCTTTACAGAAGGCATCGTTAAAGGAGAAGAGAAACCGCGTTTCTCCAATTCTGGAAGGCGAAGGAGGGAAAACCATAGTGGTGCTGAGTGAAAACTTCGTTAGCAGCAAGTGTAGGTTCCCCATTCACCACATGAAAGAGAAGGCAAAATACAGCGTTCTCCTTCAAGCTGCTTAACAGAATCTACTGAAGTTTTCAGTCTTGTTAGAAGAAACAGTCCACACAAAAGAAGCTGCTTTCTCAAATGTTCTCTCTGTGGCAGAAGACCACAGAGGGAGGGCCTAGCAGGTATTTGAATCTCCTGGTTTCCATAGGAAACTTTGCATAACAGTGAATGAAGGTACTAGTGGCTTTAAAAGGCATCCAGCAGATTGTCTGTCTTCAGCAAGAGAAGAGCAGAAGACATTCACTTTTGCTGACTAAACTTTGTGTGCTTACCGCGAGCTTGTAGCTTCTTCCCTGGCTGAAAGAGAAAGCAAGAGATTGTTGCTCTCAGTCTGAGGATGAAGGGAGAACGATTCACTTACTGTGTTTGAAAATCCCTCTGTGTCACATGCCTAACAATGTTGCCTTTGCATTGACTACCGGGATAAAGCGTATGACTTTTCTCCCTTTCAAGTAGTTGAAGCCGTTCAGGGTTTCCAGCGATCAGGGAGGCACTCTGTGCTGCACGGCTGAGAATAGCGCTTTAGAGACGGTATCTCTAAAGGAGAAGAGAAAACTCTTTTCTCCTATTCTGGAACGTGAAGGAGGCAAAACCGTAGTTGTGCCGAATGAAAAACTTTGTTAGCAGCAAGTGCAACTTCCCCATTCACCACATGAAAGGGAAAGCAAAATACAGCGTTCTCCTTCATGCTGCTTAACTGAATCTAGAGAAGTTTTCCGTTTTGTTAGAGTGATGTCTCCGCCCAGCACGAGCTGCTTTCGGAAATGTTCTCTGAGTGGGAGAAGGCTGGAGAGTGTGGGCCTAGCAGTATTCGAATCCCCTGGTTTTCAAAGGGATCTTTGCATACCGGGGAATGAAGGTTCTACTGGCTTTCAAAGCCAAACAGGCAGATTGTTTGCCTTCAGCTAGAGGATGGCAGAAGTGCCTCGGTATTGCCGACGAAACCTTGTGTGCTTAACGCGAGCATGTAGCTACTTTCCTACCTGAAAGAGAAAGCAAGAGCTTGTTGCTCTCAGTCCGGATATACATGGAGAAACTTTGATTTTCTAGGGTTGAAGATCCCTGTGTGTTACGTGATTAAGAATGTTGCCTATGCATTGTCGACCTGGATAAAGATTTTTCTCCCTTTCGAGTAGTTGAAGCCTTTCAGCGTTTCCAGCATTGGGTAGGCATTGTTTGCTGCACGGCCAAGAATGGCGCTTTACAGATGGTATCGCTAAAGGAGAAGAGAAACCGCGTTTCTCCCGTTCTGGAACACGAAGGAGGCACATCCGTAGTTGTGCTGAGTAAAAACTTTGTTAGCAGTAAGTGTAAGTTCCCAATTCACCACATGCAAGAGAAAGCCAAATACAGCGTTTCCCTTGAAGCTGCTTAACTGAATCGACTGAAGTTTTCAGTTAAGTTAGAAGAAAGTGTCCGCCCAGCACCAGCTGCTTTCTGCAATGTTCTCTCTGTGGGAGGAGCCTGGAGAGTGAGGGCCTAGAAAGTATTTGAATCCCTTGGTCTTCAAAGGGAACTTTGCATACTAGGAAATGAAGGTACTACTGGCTTTCAAAGCTACCCAGGCAGATTGTCTGCCTACAACTAGAGGATGGCAGAAGGGCTTCGGTTTTGCTGACTAAACCTTGTGTGCTTCACACGAGCTTGTAGCTTCTTCCCTGCCTGAAGGAGAAAGCAAGAGCTTGTTGCTCTCATTCTGGGGATGAAGGGAGAACGATTCACTTTCTGTGTTTGAAAATGCCTCTGTGTTCCATGCCTAAGAAAGTAGCCTGTGCATTCTATACCTGGATACAGCGTATGACGTTTCTCCCTTTCAAGGAGTTGAAGCCGTTCAGGGTTTCCAGCAATCAGGGCGACACTCTGTGCTGTGCGGCTGAGAATGGCGCTTTACAGATGGTATCGCTAAAGGAGAGGGAGAAACCGCGTTTCTCCCATTCTGGAAGGCGAAGGAGGCAAAACCATAGTTGTGCTGAGTTCAAACTTTGTTAGCAGTAAGTGTTAGTTCCCCCATTCACCACATGAAAGAGAAAGCAACATACAGCGTTCTCCTTCAAGCTGCTTAACAGAATTGACTGAAGTTTTCAGTTTTGTTAGAAGAAAGTGTCCGCCCAGCACCAGCTGCTTTCTGCAATGTTCTCTGTGTGGGTGAAGCCTGGAGAGTGAGGGCCTAGCAAGTATTTGAATCCCCTGGTCTTCAAAGGGAACTTTGCATACTAGGAAATGAAGGTACTACTGACTTTCAAAGCTACCCAGGTAGATTGTCTGCCTACAACTAGAGGATGGCAGAAGGGCTTCAGTTTTGCTGACTAAACCTTGTGTGCTTCACACGAGCTTGTAGCTTCTTCCCTGCCTGAAGGAGAAAGCAAGAGCTTGTTGCTCTCAGTCTGGGGATGAAGGGAGAACGATTCACTTTCTGTGTTTGAAAATGCCTCTGTGTTCCATGCCTAAGAAAGTAGCCTGTGCATTCTATACCTGGATACAGCGTATGACGTTTCTCCCTTTCAAGGAGTTGGAGCCCTTCAGGGTTTCCAGCAATCAGGGCGACAGTCTGTGCTGCGCGGCTGAGAATAGCGCTTTACAGACGGTATCGCTAAAGGAGAAGAGAAACCGCGTTTCTCCAATTCTGGAACGCGAAGGAGGGAAAGCCGTCGTTGTGCTGAGTGAAAACTTCGTGAGCAGCAAGTGTAAGTTCCCCATTCACCACATGAAAGAGAAGGCAAAATACAGCGTTCTCCTTCAAGCTGCTTAACAGAATCTACTGAAGTTTTCAGTCTTGTTAGAAGAAACAGTCCACACAAAAGAAGTTGCTTAATCAAATGTTCTCTCTGTGGCAGAAGACCACAGAGTGAGGGCCTAGCAGGTATTTGAATCTCCTGGTTTTCATAGGAAACTTTGCATAACAGTGAATGAAGGTACTAATGGCTTTCAAAGGACACCGGCAGATTGTTTGTCTTCAGCAAGAGAAGAGCAGAAGAGGTTCAGTTTTGCTGACTAAACCGTGTGTGCTTACCGCGAGCTTGTAGCTTCTTCCCTGGCTGAAAGAGAAAGCAAGAGCTTGTTGCTCTCAGTCTGGGGATGAAGGGAGAACGACTCACTTTCTGTGTTTGAAAATGCCTCTGTGTTCCATGCCTAAGAAAGTAGCCTGTGCATTCTATACCTGGATACAGCGTATGACGTTTCTCCCTTTCAAGGAGTTGAAGCCGTTCAGGGTTTCCAGCAATCAGGGAGGCACTCTGTGCTGCGCGACTGAGAATACCGCTTTACAGAAGGCATCGCTAAAGGAGAAGAGAAACCGCGTTTCTCCAATTCTGGAAGGCGAAGGAGGGAAAACCATAGTGGTGCTGAGTGAAAACTTCGTTAGCAGCAAGTGTAAGTTCCCCATTCACCACATGAAAGAGAAGGCAAAATACAGCGTTCTCCTTCAAGCTGCTTAACAGAATCTACTGAAGTTTTCAGTCTTGTTAGAAGAAACAGTCCACACAAAAGAAGCTGCTTTCTCAAATGTTCTCTCTGTGGCAGAAGACCACAGAGTGAGGGCCTAGCAGGTATTTGAATCTCCTGGTTTTCATAGGAAACTTTGCATAACAGTGAATGAAGGTACTAGTGGCTTTAAAAGGCATCCAGCAGATTGTCTGTCTTCAGCAAGAGAAGAGCAGAAGACGTTCACTTTTGCTGACTAAACTTTGTGTGCTTACCGCGAGCTTGTAGCTTCTTCCCTGGCTGAAAGAGAAAGCAAGAGATTGTTGCTCTCAGTCTGAGGATGAAGGGAGAACGATTCACTTACTGTGTTTGAAAATCCCTCTGTGTCACATGCCTAACAATGTTGCCTTTGCATTGACTACCGGGATAAAGCGTATGACTTTTCTCCCTTTCAAGTAGTTGAAGCCGTTCAGGGTTTCCAGCGATCAGGGAGGCACTCTGTGCTGCACGGCTGAGAATAGCGCTTTAGAGACGGTATCTCTAAAGGAGAAGAGAAAACTCTTTTCTCCTATTCTGGAACGTGAAGGAGGCAAAACCGTAGTTGTGCCGAATGAAAAACTTTGTTAGCAGCAAGTGCAACTTCCCCATTCACCACATGAAAGGGAAAGCAAAATACAGCGTTCTCCTTCATGCTGCTTAACTGAATCTAGTGAAGTTTTCCGTTTTCTTAGAAGGATGTCTCCGCCCAAGCACGAGCTGCTTTCGGAAATGTTCTCTGAGTGGGAGAAGGCTGGAGAGTGTGGGCCTAGCAGTATTCGAATCCCCTGGTTTTCAAAGGGATCTTTGCATACCGGGGAATGAAGGTTCTACTGGCTTTCAAAGCCAAACAGGCAGATTGTTTGCCTTCAGCTAGAGGATGGCAGAAGTGCCTCGGTATTGCCGACGAAACCTTGTGTGCTTAACGCGAGCATGTAGCTACTTTCCTACCTGAAAGAGAAAGCAAGAGCTTGTTGCTCTCAGTCCGGATATATATGGAGAAACTTTGATTTTCTAGGGTTGAAGATCCCTGTGTGTTACGTGATTAAGAATGTTGCCTATGCATTGTCGACCTGGATAAAGATTTTTCTCCCTTTCGAGTAGTTGAAGCCTTTCAGCGTTTCCAGCATTGGGTAGGCATTGTTTGCTGCACGGCCAAGAATGGCGCTTTACAGATGGTATCGCTAAAGGAGAAGAGAAACCGCGTTTCTCCCGTTCTGGAACACGAAGGAGGCACATCCGTAGTTGTGCTGAGTAAAAACTTTGTTAGCAGTAAGTGTAAGTTCCCAATTCACCACATGCAAGAGAAAGCCAAATACAGCGTTTCCCTTGAAGCTGCTTAACTGAATCGACTGAAGTTTTCAGTTAAGTTAGAAGAAAGTGTCCGCCCAGCACCAGCTGCTTTCTGCAATGTTCTCTCTGTGGGAGGAGCCTGGAGAGTGAGGGCCTAGAAAGTATTTGAATCCCTTGGTCTTCAAAGGGAACTTTGCATACTAGGAAATGAAGGTACTACTGGCTTTCAAAGCTACCCAGGCAGATTGTCTGCCTACAACTAGAGGATGGCAGAAGGGCTTCGGTTTTGCTGACTAAACCTTGTGTGCTTCACACGAGCTTGTAGCTTCTTCCCTGCCTGAAGGAGAAAGCAAGAGCTTGTTGCTCTCATTCTGGGGATGAAGGGAGAACGATTCACTTTCTGTGTTTGAAAATGCCTCTGTGTTCCATGCCTAAGAAAGTAGCCTGTGCATTCTATACCTGGATACAGCGTATGACGTTTCTCCCTTTCAAGGAGTTGAAGCCGTTCAGGGTTTCCAGCAATCAGGGCGACACTCTGTGCTGTGCGGCTGAGAATGGCGCTTTACAGATGGTATCGCTAAAGGAGAGGGAGAAACCGCGTTTCTCCCATTCTGGAAGGCGAAGGAGGCAAAACCATAGTTGTGCTGAGTTCAAACTTTGTTAGCAGTAAGTGTTAGTTCCCCCATTCACCACATGAAAGAGAAAGCAACATACAGCGTTCTCCTTCAAGCTGCTTAACAGAATTGACTGAAGTTTTCAGTTTTGTTAGAAGAAAGTGTCCGCCCAGCACCAGCTGCTTTCTGCAATGTTCTCTGTGTGGGTGAAGCCTGGAGAGTGAGGGCCTAGCAAGTATTTGAATCCCCTGGTCTTCAAAGGGAACTTTGCATACTAGGAAATGAAGGTACTACTGACTTTCAAAGCTACCCAGGTAGATTGTCTGCCTACAACTAGAGGATGGCAGAAGGGCTTCAGTTTTGCTGACTAAACCTTGTGTGCTTCACACGAGCTTGTAGCTTCTTCCCTGCCTGAAGGAGAAAGCAAGAGCTTGTTGCTCTCAGTCTGGGGATGAAGGGAGAACGATTCACTTTCTGTGTTTGAAAATGCCTCTGTGTTCCATGCCTAAGAAAGTAGCCTGTGCATTCTATACCTGGATACAGCGTATGACGTTTCTCCCTTTCAAGGAGTTGGAGCCCTTCAGGGTTTCCAGCAATCAGGGCGACAGTCTGTGCTGCGCGGCTGAGAATAGCGCTTTACAGACGGTATCGCTAAAGGAGAAGAGAAACCGCGTTTCTCCAATTCTGGAACGCGAAGGAGGGAAAGCCGTCGTTGTGCTGAGTGAAAACTTCGTGAGCAGCAAGTGTAAGTTCCCCATTCACCACATGAAAGAGAAGGCAAAATACAGCGTTCTCCTTCAAGCTGCTTAACAGAATCTACTGAAGTTTTCAGTCTTGTTAGAAGAAACAGTCCACACAAAAGAAGTTGCTTAATCAAATGTTCTCTCTGTGGCAGAAGACCACAGAGTGAGGGCCTAGCAGGTATTTGAATCTCCTGGTTTTCATAGGAAACTTTGCATAACAGTGAATGAAGGTACTAATGGCTTTCAAAGGACACCGGCAGATTGTTTGTCTTCAGCAAGAGAAGAGCAGAAGAGGTTCAGTTTTGCTGACTAAACCGTGTGTGCTTACCGCGAGCTTGTAGCTTCTTCCCTGGCTGAAAGAGAAAGCAAGAGCTTGTTGCTCTCAGTCTGGGGATGAAGGGAGAACGACTCACTTTCTGTGTTTGAAAATGCCTCTGTGTTCCATGCCTAAGAAAGTAGCCTGTGCATTCTATACCTGGATACAGCGTATGACGTTTCTCCCTTTCAAGGAGTTGAAGCCGTTCAGGGTTTCCAGCAATCAGGGAGGCACTCTGTGCTGCGCGACTGAGAATACCGCTTTACAGAAGGCATCGCTAAAGGAGAAGAGAAACCGCGTTTCTCCAATTCTGGAAGGCGAAGGAGGGAAAACCATAGTGGTGCTGAGTGAAAACTTCGTTAGCAGCAAGTGTAAGTTCCCCATTCACCACATGAAAGAGAAGGCAAAATACAGCGTTCTCCTTCAAGCTGCTTAACAGAATCTACTGAAGTTTTCAGTCTTGTTAGAAGAAACAGTCCACACAAAAGAAGCTGCTTTCTCAAATGTTCTCTCTGTGGCAGAAGACCACAGAGTGAGGGCCTAGCAGGTATTTGAATCTCCTGGTTTTCATAGGAAACTTTGCATAACAGTGAATGAAGGTACTAGTGGCTTTAAAAGGCATCCAGCAGATTGTCTGTCTTCAGCAAGAGAAGAGCAGAAGACGTTCACTTTTGCTGACTAAACTTTGTGTGCTTACCGCGAGCTTGTAGCTTCTTCCCTGGCTGAAAGAGAAAGCAAGAGATTGTTGCTCTCAGTCTGAGGATGAAGGGAGAACGATTCACTTACTGTGTTTGAAAATCCCTCTGTGTCACATGCCTAACAATGTTGCCTTTGCATTGACTACCGGGATAAAGCGTATGACTTTTCTCCCTTTCAAGTAGTTGAAGCCGTTCAGGGTTTCCAGCGATCAGGGAGGCACTCTGTGCTGCACGGCTGAGAATAGCGCTTTAGAGACGGTATCTCTAAAGGAGAAGAGAAAACTCTTTTCTCCTATTCTGGAACGTGAAGGAGGCAAAACCGTAGTTGTGCCGAATGAAAAACTTTGTTAGCAGCAAGTGCAACTTCCCCATTCACCACATGAAAGGGAAAGCAAAATACAGCGTTCTCCTTCATGCTGCTTAACTGAATCTAGTGAAGTTTTCCGTTTTCTTAGAAGGATGTCTCCGCCCAAGCACGAGCTGCTTTCGGAAATGTTCTCTGAGTGGGAGAAGGCTGGAGAGTGTGGGCCTAGCAGTATTCGAATCCCCTGGTTTTCAAAGGGATCTTTGCATACCGGGGAATGAAGGTTCTACTGGCTTTCAAAGCCAAACAGGCAGATTGTTTGCCTTCAGCTAGAGGATGGCAGAAGTGCCTCGGTATTGCCGACGAAACCTTGTGTGCTTAACGCGAGCATGTAGCTACTTTCCTACCTGAAAGAGAAAGCAAGAGCTTGTTGCTCTCAGTCCGGATATATATGGAGAAACTTTGATTTTCTAGGGTTGAAGATCCCTGTGTGTTACGTGATTAAGAATGTTGCCTATGCATTGTCGACCTGGATAAAGATTTTTCTCCCTTTCGAGTAGTTGAAGCCTTTCAGCGTTTCCAGCATTGGGTAGGCATTGTTTGCTGCACGGCAGCATTTCCAGCATTGGGTAGGCATTGTTTGCTGCACGGCCAAGAATGGCGCTTTACAGATGGTATCGCTAAGGGAGAAGAGAAACCGCGTTTCTCCCGTTCTGGAACACGAAGGAGGCACATCCGTAGTTGTGCTGAGTAAAAACTTTGTTAGCAGTAAGTGTAAGTTCCCAATTCACCACATGCAAGAGAAAGCCAAATACAGCGTTTCCCTTAAAGCTGCTTAACTGAATCGACTGAAGTTTTCAGTTAAGTTAGAAGAAAGTGTCCGCCCAGCACCAGCTGCTTTCTGCAATGTTCTCTCTGTGGGAGGAGCCTGGAGAGTGAGGGCCTAGAAAGTATTTGAATCCCTTGGTCTTCAAAGGGAACTTTGCATACTAGGAAATGAAGGTACTACTGACTTTCAAAGCTACCCAGGTAGATTGTCTGCCTACAACTAGAGGATGGCAGAAGGGCTTCAGTTTTGCTGACTAAACCTTGTGTGCTTCACACGAGCTTGTAGCTTCTTCCCTGCCTGAAGGAGAAAGCAAGAGCTTGTTGCTCTCAGTCTGGGGATGAAGGGAGAACGATTCACTTTCTGTGTTTGAAAATGCCTCTGTGTTCCATGCCTAAGAAAGTAGCCTGTGCATTCTATACCTGGATACAGCGTATGACGTTTCTCCCTTTCAAGGAGTTGGAGCCCTTCAGGGTTTCCAGCAATCAGGGAGGCACTCTGTGCTGCGCGACTGAGAATACCGCTTTACAGAAGGCATCGCTAAAGGAGAAGAGAAACCGCGTTTCTCCAATTCTGGAAGGCGAAGGAGGGAAAACCATAGTGGTGCTGAGTGAAAACTTCGTTAGCAGCAAGTGTAAGTTCCCCATTCACCACATGAAAGAGAAGGCAAAATACAGCGTTCTCCTTCAAGCTGCTTAACAGAATCTACTGAAGTTTTCAGTCTTGTTAGAAGAAACAGTCCACACAAAAGAAGCTGCTTTCTCAAATGTTCTCTCTGTGGCAGAAGACCACAGAGTGAGGGCCTAGCAGGTATTTGAATCTCCTGGTTTTCATAGGAAACTTTGCATAACAGTGAATGAAGGTACTAGTGGCTTTAAAAGGCATCCAGCAGATTGTCTGTCTTCAGCAAGAGAAGAGCAGAAGACGTTCACTTTTCCTGACTAAACTTTGTGTGCTTACCGCGAGCTTGTAGCTTCTTCCCTGGCTGAAAGAGAAAGCAAGAGCTTGTTGCTCTCATTCTGGGGATGAAGGGAGAACGATTCACTTTCTGTGTTTGAAAATGCCTGTGTGTTCCATGCCTAAGAAAGTAGCCTGTGCATTCTATACCTGGATACAGCGTATGACGTTTCTCCCTTTCAAGGAGTTGAAGCCGTTCAGGGTTTCCAGCAATCAGGGCGACACTCTGAGCTGTGCGGCTGAGAATGGCGCTTTACAGACGGTATCGCTAAAGGAGAGGGAGAAACCGCGTTTCTCCCATTCTGGAAGGCGAAGGAGGCAAAACCATAGTTGTGCTGAGTTCAAACTTTGTTAGCAGTAAGTGTTAGTTCCCCCATTCACCACGTGAAAGAGAAAGCAACATACAGCGTTCTCCTTCAAGCTGCTTAACAGAATTGACTGAAGTTTTCAGTTTTGTTAGAAGAAAGTGTCCGCCCAGCACCAGCTGCTTTCTGCAATGTTCTCTGTGTGGGTGAAGCCTGGAGAGTGAGGGCTTAGCAAGTATTGGAATCCCCTGGTCTTCAAAGGGAACTTTGCATACTAGGAAATGAAGGTACTACTGACTTTCAAAGCTACCCAGGTAGATTGTCTGCCTACAACTAGAGGATGGCAGAAGGGCTTCAGTTTTGCTGACTAAACCTTGTGTGCTTCACACGAGCTTGTAGCTTCTTCCCTGCCTGAAGGAGAAAGCAAGAGCTTGTTGCTCTCAGTCTGGGGATGAAGGGAGAACGATTCACTTTCTGTGTTTGAAAATGCCTCTGTGTTCCATGCCTAAGAAAGTAGCCTGTGCATTCTATACCTGGATACAGCGTATGACGTTTCTCCCTTTCAAGGAGTTGGAGCCCTTCAGGGTTTCCAGCAATCAGGGCGACAGTCTGTGCTGCGCGGCTGAGAATAGCGCTTTACAGACGGTATCGCTAAAGGAGAAGAGAAACCGCGTTTCTCCCGTTCTGGAACACGAAGGAGGCACATCCGTAGTTGTGCTGAGTAAAAACTTTGTTAGCAGTAAGTGTAAGTTCCCAATTCACCACATGCAAGAGAAAGCCAAATACAGCGTTTCCCTTGAAGCTGCTTAACTGAATCGACTGAAGTTTTCAGTTAAGTTAGAAGAAAGTGTCCGCCCAGCACCAGCTGCTTTCTGCAATGTTCTCTCTGTGGGAGGAGCCTGGAGAGTGAGGGCCTAGAAAGTATTTGAATCCCTTGGTCTTCAAAGGGAACTTTGCATACTAGGAAATGAAGGTACTACTGGCTTTCAAAGCTACCCAGGCAGATTGTCTGCCTACAACTAGAGGATGGCAGAAGGGCTTCGGTTTTGCTGACTAAACCTTGTGTGCTTCACACGAGCTTGTAGCTTCTTCCCTGCCTGAAGGAGAAAGCAAGAGCTTGTTGCTCTCATTCTGGGGATGAAGGGAGAACGATTCACTTTCTGTGTTTGAAAATGCCTCTGTGTTCCATGCCTAAGAAAGTAGCCTGTGCATTCTATACCTGGATACAGCGTATGACGTTTCTCCCTTTCAAGGAGTTGAAGCCGTTCAGGGTTTCCAGCAATCAGGGCGACACTCTGTGCTGTGCGGCTGAGAATGGCGCTTTACAGATGGTATCGCTAAAGGAGAGGGAGAAACCGCGTTTCTCCCATTCTGGAAGGTGAAGGAGGCAAAACCATAGTTGTGCTGAGTTCAAACTTTGTTAGCAGTAAGTGTTAGTTCCCCCATTCACCACGTGAAAGAGAAAGCAACATACAGCGTTCTCCTTCAAGCTGCTTAACAGAATTGACTGAAGTTTTCAGTTTTGTTAGAAGAAAGTGTCCGCCCAGCACCAGCTGCTTTCTGCAATGTTCTCTGTGTGGGTGAAGCCTGGAGAGGGAGGGCTTAGCAAGTATTTGAATCCCCTGGTCTTCAAAGGGAACTTTGCATACTAGGAAATGAAGGTACTACTGACTTTCAAAGCTACCCAGGTAGATTGTCTGCCTACAACTAGAGGATGGCAGAAGGGCTTCAGTTTTGCTGACTAAACCTTGTGTGCTTCACACGAGCTTGTAGCTTCTTCCCTGCCTGAAGGAGAAAGCAAGAGCTTGTTGCTCTCATTCTGGGGATGAAGGGAGAACGATTCACTTTCTGTGTTTGAAAATGCCTCTGTGTTCCATGCCTAAGAAAGTAGCCTGTGCATTCTATACCTGGATACAGCGTATGACGTTTCTCCCTTTCAAGGAGTTGAAGCCCTTCAGGGTTTCCAGCAATCAGGGCGACAGTCTGTGCTGCGCGGCTGAGAATAGCGCTTTACAGACGGTATCGCTAAAGGAGAAGAGAAACCGCGTTTCTCCAATTCTGGAACGCGAAGGAGGGAAAGCCGTCGTTGTGCTGAGTGAAAACTTCGTGAGCAGCAAGTGTAAGTTCCCCATTCACCACATGAAAGAGAAGGCAAAATACAGCGTTCTCCTTCAAGCTGCTTAACAGAATCTACTGAAGTTTTCAGTCTTGTTAGAAGAAACAGTCCACACAAAAGAAGTTGCTTAATCAAATGTTCTCTCTGTGGCAGAAGACCACAGAGTGAGGGCCTAGCAGGTATTTGAATCTCCTGGTTTTCATAGGAAACTTTGCATAACAGTGAATGAAGGTACTAATGGCTTTCAAAGGAAACCGGCAGATTGTTTGTCTTCAGCAAGAGAAGAGCAGAAGAGGTTCAGTTTTGCTGACTAAACCGTGTGTGCTTACCGCGAGCTTGTAGCTTCTTCCCTGGCTGAAAGAGAAAGCAAGAGCTTGTTGCTCTCAGTCTGGGGATGAAGGGAGAACGACTCACTTTCTGTGTTTGAAAATGCCTCTGTGTTCCATGCCTAAGAAAGTAGCCTGTGCATTCTATACCTGGATACAGCGTATGACGTTTCTCCCTTTCAAGGAGTTGAAGCCGTTCAGGGTTTCCAGCAATCAGGGAGGCACTCTGTGCTGCGCGACTGAGAATACCGCTTTACAGAAGGCATCGCTAAAGGAGAAGAGAAACCGCGTTTCTCCAATTCTGGAAGGCGAAGGAGGGAAAACCATAGTGGTGCTGAGTGAAAACTTCGTTAGCAGCAAGTGTAAGTTCCCCATTCACCACATGAAAGAGAAGGCAAAATACAGCGTTCTCCTTCAAGCTGCTTAACAGAATCTACTGAAGTTTTCAGTCTTGTTAGAAGAAACAGTCCACACAAAAGAAGCTGCTTTCTCAAATGTTCTCTCTGTGGCAGAAGACCACAGAGTGAGGGCCTAGCAGGTATTTGAATCTCCTGGTTTTCATAGGAAACTTTGCATAACAGTGAATGAAGGTACTAGTGGCTTTAAAAGGCATCCAGCAGATTGTCTGTCTTCAGCAAGAGAAGAGCAGAAGACGTTCACTTTTGCTGACTAAACTTTGTGTGCTTACCGCGAGCTTGTAGCTTCTTCCCTGGCTGAAAGAGAAAGCAAGAGATTGTTGCTCTCAGTCTGAGGATGAAGGGAGAACGATTCACTTACTGTGTTTGAAAATCCCTCTGTGTCACATGCCTAACAATGTTGCCTTTGCATTGACTACCGGGATAAAGCGTATGACTTTTCTCCCTTTCAAGTAGTTGAAGCCGTTCAGGGTTTCCAGCGATCAGGGAGGCACTCTGTGCTGCACGGCTGAGAATAGCGCTTTAGAGACGGTATCTCTAAAGGAGAAGAGAAAACTCTTTTCTCCTATTCTGGAACGTGAAGGAGGCAAAACCGTAGTTGTGCCGAATGAAAAACTTTGTTAGCAGCAAGTGCAACTTCCCCATTCACCACATGAAAGGGAAAGCAAAATACAGCGTTCTCCTTCATGCTGCTTAACTGAATCTAGTGAAGTTTTCCGTTTTCTTAGAAGGATGTCTCCGCCCAAGCACGAGCTGCTTTCGGAAATGTTCTCTGAGTGGGAGAAGGCTGGAGAGTGTGGGCCTAGCAGTATTCGAATCCCCTGGTTTTCAAAGGGATCTTTGCATACCGGGGAATGAAGGTTCTACTGGCTTTCAAAGCCAAACAGGCAGATTGTTTGCCTTCAGCTAGAGGATGGCAGAAGTGCCTCGGTATTGCCGACGAAACCTTGTGTGCTTAACGCGAGCATGTAGCTACTTTCCTACCTGAAAGAGAAAGCAAGAGCTTGTTGCTCTCAGTCCGGATATATATGGAGAAACTTTGATTTTCTAGGGTTGAAGATCCCTGTGTGTTACGTGATTAAGAATGTTGCCTATGCATTGTCGACCTGGATAAAGATTTTTCTCCCTTTCGAGTAGTTGAAGCCTTTCAGCGTTTCCAGCATTGGGTAGGCATTGTTTGCTGCACGGCAGCATTTCCAGCATTGGGTAGGCATTGTTTGCTGCACGGCCAAGAATGGCGCTTTACAGATGGTATCGCTAAGGGAGAAGAGAAACCGCGTTTCTCCCGTTCTGGAACACGAAGGAGGCACATCCGTAGTTGTGCTGAGTAAAAACTTTGTTAGCAGTAAGTGTAAGTTCCCAATTCACCACATGCAAGAGAAAGCCAAATACAGCGTTTCCCTTAAAGCTGCTTAACTGAATCGACTGAAGTTTTCAGTTAAGTTAGAAGAAAGTGTCCGCCCAGCACCAGCTGCTTTCTGCAATGTTCTCTCTGTGGGAGGAGCCTGGAGAGTGAGGGCCTAGAAAGTATTTGAATCCCTTGGTCTTCAAAGGGAACTTTGCATACTAGGAAATGAAGGTACTACTGACTTTCAAAGCTACCCAGGTAGATTGTCTGCCTACAACTAGAGGATGGCAGAAGGGCTTCAGTTTTGCTGACTAAACCTTGTGTGCTTCACACGAGCTTGTAGCTTCTTCCCTGCCTGAAGGAGAAAGCAAGAGCTTGTTGCTCTCAGTCTGGGGATGAAGGGAGAACGATTCACTTTCTGTGTTTGAAAATGCCTCTGTGTTCCATGCCTAAGAAAGTAGCCTGTGCATTCTATACCTGGATACAGCGTATGACGTTTCTCCCTTTCAAGGAGTTGGAGCCCTTCAGGGTTTCCAGCAATCAGGGAGGCACTCTGTGCTGCGCGACTGAGAATACCGCTTTACAGAAGGCATCGCTAAAGGAGAAGAGAAACCGCGTTTCTCCAATTCTGGAAGGCGAAGGAGGGAAAACCATAGTGGTGCTGAGTGAAAACTTCGTTAGCAGCAAGTGTAAGTTCCCCATTCACCACATGAAAGAGAAGGCAAAATACAGCGTTCTCCTTCAAGCTGCTTAACAGAATCTACTGAAGTTTTCAGTCTTGTTAGAAGAAACAGTCCACACAAAAGAAGCTGCTTTCTCAAATGTTCTCTCTGTGGCAGAAGACCACAGAGTGAGGGCCTAGCAGGTATTTGAATCTCCTGGTTTTCATAGGAAACTTTGCATAACAGTGAATGAAGGTACTAGTGGCTTTAAAAGGCATCCAGCAGATTGTCTGTCTTCAGCAAGAGAAGAGCAGAAGACGTTCACTTTTGCTGACTAAACTTTGTGTGGTTACCGCGAGCTTGTAGCTTCTTCCCTGGCTGAAAGAGAAAGCAAGAGCTTGTTGCTCTCATTCTGGGGATGAAGGGAGAACGATTCACTTTCTGTGTTTGAAAATGCCTGTGTGTTCCATGCCTAAGAAAGTAGCCTGTGCATTCTATACCTGGATACAGCGTATGACGTTTCTCCCTTTCAAGGAGTTGAAGCCGTTCAGGGTTTCCAGCAATCAGGGCGACACTCTGTGCTGTGCGGCTGAGAATGGCGCTTTACAGACGGTATCGCTAAAGGAGAGGGAGAAACCGCGTTTCTCCCATTCTGGAAGGCGAAGGAGGCAAAACCATAGTTGTGCTGAGTTCAAACTTTGTTAGCAGTAAGTGTTAGTTCCCCCATTCACCACGTGAAAGAGAAAGCAACATACAGCGTTCTCCTTCAAGCTGCTTAACAGAATTGACTGAAGTTTTCAGTTTTGTTAGAAGAAAGTGTCCGCCCAGCACCAGCTGCTTTCTGCAATGTTCTCTGTGTGGGTGAAGCCTGGAGAGTGAGGGCTTAGCAAGTATTGGAATCCCCTGGTCTTCAAAGGGAACTTTGCATACTAGGAAATGAAGGTACTACTGACTTTCAAAGCTACCCAGGTAGATTGTCTGCCTACAACTAGAGGATGGCAGAAGGGCTTCAGTTTTGCTGACTAAACCTTGTGTGCTTCACACGAGCTTGTAGCTTCTTCCCTGCCTGAAGGAGAAAGCAAGAGCTTGTTGCTCTCAGTCTGGGGATGAAGGGAGAACGATTCACTTTCTGTGTTTGAAAATGCCTCTGTGTTCCATGCCTAAGAAAGTAGCCTGTGCATTCTATACCTGGATACAGCGTATGACGTTTCTCCCTTTCAAGGAGTTGGAGCCCTTCAGGGTTTCCAGCAATCAGGGCGACAGTCTGTGCTGCGCGGCTGAGAATAGCGCTTTACAGACGGTATCGCTAAAGGAGAAGAGAAACCGAGTTTCTCCCGTTCTGGAACACGAAGGAGGCACATCCGTAGTTGTGCTGAGTAAAAACTTTGTTAGCAGTAAGTGTAAGTTCCCAATTCACCACATGCAAGAGAAAGCCAAATACAGCGTTTCCCTTGAAGCTGCTTAACTGAATCGACTGAAGTTTTCAGTTAAGTTAGAAGAAAGTGTCCGCCCAGCACCAGCTGCTTTCTGCAATGTTCTCTCTGTGGGAGGAGCCTGGACAGTGAGGGCCTAGAAAGTATTTGAATCCCTTGGTCTTCAAAGGGAACTTTGCATACTAGGAAATGAAGGTACTACTGGCTTTCAAAGCTACCCAGGCAGAATGTCTGCCTACAACTAGAGGATGGCAGAAGGGCTTCGGTTTTGCAGACTAAACCTTGTGTGCTTCACCCGAGCTTGTAGCTTCTTCCCTGCCTGAAGGAGAAAGCAAGAGCTTGTTGCTCTCAGTCTGCGGATGAAGGGAGAACGACTCACTTTCTGTGTTTGAAAATGCCTCTGTGTTCCATGCCTAAGAAAGTAGCCTGTGCATTCTATACCTGGATACAGCGTATGACGTTTCTCCCTTTCAAGTAGTTGGAGCCCTTCAGGGTTTCCAGCAATCAGGGAGGCACTCTGTGCTGCGCGACTGAGAATACCGCTTTACAGAAGGCATCGCTAAAGGAGAAGAGAAACCGCGTTTCTCCCATTCTGGAAGGCGAAGGAGGGAAAACCATAGTGGTGCTGAGTGAAAACTTCGTTAGCAGCAAGTGTAAGTTCCCCATTCACCACATGAAAGAGAAGGCAAAATACAGCGTTCTCCTTCAAGCTGCTTAACAGAATCTACTGAAGTTTTCAGTCTTGTTAGAAGAAACAGTCCACACAAAAGAAGCTGCTTAATCAAATGTTCTCTCTGTGGCAGAAGACCACAGAGTGAGGGCCTAGCAGGTATTTGAATCTCCTGGTTTTCATAGGAAACTTTGCATAACAGTGAATGAAGGTACTAGTGGCTTTAAAAGGCATCCAGCAGATTGTCTGTCTTCAGCAAGAGAAGAGCAGAAGACGTTCACTTTTGCTGACTAAACTTTGTGTGCTTACCGCGAGCTTGTAGCTTCTTCCCTGGCTGAAAGAGAAAGCAAGAGATTGTTGCTCTCAGTCTGAGGATGAAGGGAGAACGATTCACTTACTGTGTTTGAAAATCCCTCTGTGTCACATGCCTAACAATGTTGCCTTTGCATTGACTACCGGGATAAAGCGTATGACTTTTCTCCCTTTCAAGTAGTTGAAGCCGTTCAGGGTTTCCAGCCATCAGGGAGGCACTCTGTGCTGCACGGCTGAGAATAGCGCTTTAGAGACGGTATCTCTAAAGGAGAAGAGAAAACTCTTTTCTCCTATTCTGGAACGTGAAGGAGGCAAAACCGTAGTTGTGCCGAATGAAAAACTTTGTTAGCAGCAAGTGCAACTTCCCCATTCACCACATGAAAGGGAAAGCAAAATACAGCGTTCTCCTTCATGGTGCTTAACTGAATCTAGTGAAGTTTTCCGTTTTGTTAGAAGGATGTCTCCGCCCAGCACGAGCTGCTTTCAGAAATGTTCTCTGAGTGGGAGAAGGCTGGAGAGTGTGGGCCTAGCAGTATTCGAATCCCCTGGTTTTCAAAGGGATCTTTGCATACCGGGGAATGAAGGTTCTACTGGCTTTCAAAGCCAAACAGGCAGATTGTTTGCCTTCAGCTAGAGGATGGCAGAAGTGCCTCGGTATTGCCGACGAAACCTTGTGTGCTTAACGCGAGCATGTAGCTACTTTCCTACCTGAAAGAGAAAGCAAGAGCTTGTTGCTCTCAGTCCGGATATATAGGGAGAAACTTTGATTTTCTGGGGTTGAAGATCCCTGTGTGTTACGTGATTAAGAATGTTGCCTATGCATTGTCGACCTGGATAAAGATTTTTCTCCCTTTCGAGTAGTTGAAGCCTTTCAGCGTTTCCAGCATTGGGTAGGCATTGTTTGC
Organism: Dugong dugon; assembly: GCA_030035585.1. Lineage (NCBI taxonomy): Eukaryota > Metazoa > Chordata > Mammalia > Sirenia > Dugongidae > Dugong > Dugong dugon. Next base: position 165,098,838 of record CM057462.1, read on the forward strand.
TGCACGGCCAAGAATGGCGCTTTACAGATGGTATCGCTAAAGGAGAAGAGAAACCGCGTTTCTCCCGTTCTGGAACACGAAGGAGGCACATCCGTAGTTGTGCTGAGTAAAAACTTTGTTAGCAGTAAGTGTAAGTTCCCAATTCACCACATGCAAGAGAAAGCCAAATACAGCGTTTCCCTTAAAGCTGCTTAACTGAATCGACTGAAGTTTTCAGTTAAGTTAGAAGAAAGTGTCCGCCCAGCACCAGCTGCTTTCTGCAATGTTCTCTCTGTGGGAGGAGCCTGGAGAGTGAGGGCCTAGAAAGTATTTGAATCCCTTGGTCTTCAAAGGGAACTTTGCATACTAGGAAATGAAGGTACTACTGGCTTTCAAAGCTACCCAGGCAGATTGTCTGCCTACAACTAGAGGATGGCAGAAGGGCTTCGGTTTTGCTGACTAAACCTTGTGTGCTTCACACGAGCTTGTAGCTTCTTCCCTGCCTGAAGGAGAAAGCAAGAGCTTGTTGCTCTCATTCTGGGGATGAAGGGAGAACGATTCACTTTCTGTGTTTGAAAATGCCTCTGTGTTCCATGCCTAAGAAAGTAGCCTGTGCATTCTATACCTGGATACAGCGTATGACGTTTCTCCCTTTCAAGTACTTGAAGCCGTTCAGGGTTTCCAGCCATCAGGGAGGCACTCTGTGCTGCGCGACTGAGAATAGAGCTTTACAGATGGTATCGCTAAAGGAGAAGAGAAACCGCGTTTCTCCCATTCTGGAACGCGAAGGAGGGAAAGCCGTCGTTGTGCTGAGTAAAAACGTCCTTAGCAGCAAGTGTAAGTTCCCCATTCACCCCATGAAAGAGAAAGCAACATACAGCGTTCTCCTTCAAGCTGCTTAACAGAATTGACTGAAGTTTTCAGTTTTGTTAGAAGAAAGTGTCCGCCCAGCACCAGCTGCTTTCTGCAATGTTCTCTGTGTGGGTGAAGCCTGGAGAGTGAGGGCTTAGCAAGTATTTGAATCCCCTGGTCTTCAAAGGGAACTTTGCATACTAGCAAATGAAGGTACTACTGACTTTCAAAGCTACCCAGGTAGATTGTCTGCCTACAACTAGAGGATGGCAGAAGGGCTTCAGTTTTTCTGACTAAACCTTGTGTGCTTCACACGAGCTTGTAGCTTCTTCTCTGCCTGAAGGAGAAAGCAAGAGCTTGTTGCTCTCAGTCTGGGGATGAAGGGAGAACGATTCACTTTCTGTGTTTGAAAATGCCTCTGTGTTCCATGCCTAAGAAAGTAGCCTGTGCATTCTATACCTGGATACAGCGTATGACGTTTCTCCCTTTCAAGGAGTTGGAGCCCTTCAGGGTTTCCAGCAATCAGGGCGACACTCTGTGCTGCGCGGCTGAGAATAGCGCTTTACAGACGGTATCGCTAAAGGAGAAGAGAAACCGCGTTTCTCCAATTCTGGAACGCGAAGGAGGGAAAGCCGTCGTTGTGCTGAGTGAAAACTTCGTGAGCAGCAAGTGTAAGTTCCCCATTCACCACATGAAAGAGAAGGCAAAATACAGCGTTCTCCTTCAAGCTGCTTAACAGAATCTACTGAAGTTTTCAGTCTTGTTAGAAGAAACAGTCCACACAAAAGAAGCTGCTTTCTCAAATGTTCTCTCTGTGGCAGAAGACCACAGAGTGAGGGCCTAGCAGGTATTTGAATCTCCTGGTTTTCATAGGAAACTTTGCATAACAGTGAATGAAGGTACTAGTGGCTTTAAAAGGCATCCAGCAGATTGTCTGTCTTCAGCAAGAGAAGAGCAGAAGACGTTCACTTTTGCTGACTAAACTTTGTGTGCTTACCGCGAGCTTGTAGCTTCTTCCCTGGCTGAAAGAGAAAGCAAGAGCTTGTTGCTCTCATTCTGGGGATGAAGGGAGAACGATTCACTTTCTGTGTTTGAAAATGCCTGTGTGTTCCATGCCTAAGAAAGTAGCCTGTGCATTCTATACCTGGATACAGCGTATGACGTTTCTCCCTTTCAAGGAGTTGAAGCCGTTCAGGGTTTCCAGCAATCAGGGCGACACTCTGTGCTGTGCGGCTGAGAATGGCGCTTTACAGACGGTATCGCTAAAGGAGAGGGAGAAACCGCGTTTCTCCCATTCTGGAAGGCGAAGGAGGCAAAACCATAGTTGTGCTGAGTTCAAACTTTGTTAGCAGTAAGTGTTAGTTCCCCCATTCACCACGTGAAAGAGAAAGCAACATACAGCGTTCTCCTTCAAGCTGCTTAACAGAATTGACTGAAGTTTTCAGTTTTGTTAGAAGAAAGTGTCCGCCCAGCACCAGCTGCTTTCTGCAATGTTCTCTGTGTGGGTGAAGCCTGGAGAGTGAGGGCTTAGCAAGTATTGGAATCCCCTGGTCTTCAAAGGGAACTTTGCATACTAGGAAATGAAGGTACTACTGACTTTCAAAGCTACCCAGGTAGATTGTCTGCCTACAACTAGAGGATGGCAGAAGGGCTTCAGTTTTGCTGACTAAACCTTGTGTGCTTCACACGAGCTTGTAGCTTCTTCCCTGCCTGAAGGAGAAAGCAAGAGCTTGTTGCTCTCAGTCTGGGGATGAAGGGAGAACGATTCACTTTCTGTGTTTGAAAATGCCTCTGTGTTCCATGCCTAAGAAAGTAGCCTGTGCATTCTATACCTGGATACAGCGTATGACGTTTCTCCCTTTCAAGGAGTTGGAGCCCTTCAGGGTTTCCAGCAATCAGGGCGACAGTCTGTGCTGCGCGGCTGAGAATAGCGCTTTACAGACGGTATCGCTAAAGGAGAAGAGAAACCGAGTTTCTCCCGTTCTGGAACACGAAGGAGGCACATCCGTAGTTGTGCTGAGTAAAAACTTTGTTAGCAGTAAGTGTAAGTTCCCAATTCACCACATGCAAGAGAAAGCCAAATACAGCGTTTCCCTTGAAGCTGCTTAACTGAATCGACTGAAGTTTTCAGTTAAGTTAGAAGAAAGTGTCCGCCCAGCACCAGCTGCTTTCTGCAATGTTCTCTCTGTGGGAGGAGCCTGGACAGTGAGGGCCTAGAAAGTATTTGAATCCCTTGGTCTTCAAAGGGAACTTTGCATACTAGGAAATGAAGGTACTACTGGCTTTCAAAGCTACCCAGGCAGAATGTCTGCCTACAACTAGAGGATGGCAGAAGGGCTTCGGTTTTGCAGACTAAACCTTGTGTGCTTCACCCGAGCTTGTAGCTTCTTCCCTGCCTGAAGGAGAAAGCAAGAGCTTGTTGCTCTCAGTCTGCGGATGAAGGGAGAACGACTCACTTTCTGTGTTTGAAAATGCCTCTGTGTTCCATGCCTAAGAAAGTAGCCTGTGCATTCTATACCTGGATACAGCGTATGACGTTTCTCCCTTTCAAGTAGTTGGAGCCCTTCAGGGTTTCCAGCAATCAGGGAGGCACTCTGTGCTGCGCGACTGAGAATACCGCTTTACAGAAGGCATCGCTAAAGGAGAAGAGAAACCGCGTTTCTCCCATTCTGGAAGGCGAAGGAGGGAAAACCATAGTGGTGCTGAGTGAAAACTTCGTTAGCAGCAAGTGTAAGTTCCCCATTCACCACATGAAAGAGAAGGCAAAATACAGCGTTCTCCTTCAAGCTGCTTAACAGAATCTACTGAAGTTTTCAGTCTTGTTAGAAGAAACAGTCCACACAAAAGAAGCTGCTTAATCAAATGTTCTCTCTGTGGCAGAAGACCACAGAGTGAGGGCCTAGCAGGTATTTGAATCTCCTGGTTTTCATAGGAAACTTTGCATAACAGTGAATGAAGGTACTAGTGGCTTTAAAAGGCATCCAGCAGATTGTCTGTCTTCAGCAAGAGAAGAGCAGAAGACGTTCACTTTTGCTGACTAAACTTTGTGTGCTTACCGCGAGCTTGTAGCTTCTTCCCTGGCTGAAAGAGAAAGCAAGAGATTGTTGCTCTCAGTCTGAGGATGAAGGGAGAACGATTCACTTACTGTGTTTGAAAATCCCTCTGTGTCACATGCCTAACAATGTTGCCTTTGCATTGACTACCGGGATAAAGCGTATGACTTTTCTCCCTTTCAAGTAGTTGAAGCCGTTCAGGGTTTCCAGCCATCAGGGAGGCACTCTGTGCTGCACGGCTGAGAATAGCGCTTTAGAGACGGTATCTCTAAAGGAGAAGAGAAAACTCTTTTCTCCTATTCTGGAACGTGAAGGAGGCAAAACCGTAGTTGTGCCGAATGAAAAACTTTGTTAGCAGCAAGTGCAACTTCCCCATTCACCACATGAAAGGGAAAGCAAAATACAGCGTTCTCCTTCATGGTGCTTAACTGAATCTAGTGAAGTTTTCCGTTTTGTTAGAAGGATGTCTCCGCCCAGCACGAGCTGCTTTCAGAAATGTTCTCTGAGTGGGAGAAGGCTGGAGAGTGTGGGCCTAGCAGTATTCGAATCCCCTGGTTTTCAAAGGGATCTTTGCATACCGGGGAATGAAGGTTCTACTGGCTTTCAAAGCCAAACAGGCAGATTGTTTGCCTTCAGCTAGAGGATGGCAGAAGTGCCTCGGTATTGCCGACGAAACCTTGTGTGCTTAACGCGAGCATGTAGCTACTTTCCTACCTGAAAGAGAAAGCAAGAGCTTGTTGCTCTCAGTCCGGATATATAGGGAGAAACTTTGATTTTCTGGGGTTGAAGATCCCTGTGTGTTACGTGATTAAGAATGTTGCCTATGCATTGTCGACCTGGATAAAGATTTTTCTCCCTTTCGAGTAGTTGAAGCCTTTCAGCGTTTCCAGCATTGGGTAGGCATTGTTTGCTGCACGGCCAAGAATGGCGCTTTACAGATGGTATCGCTAAAGGAGAAGAGAAACCGCGTTTCTCCCGTTCTGGAACACGAAGGAGGCACATCCGTAGTTGTGCTGAGTAAAAACTTTGTTAGCAGTAAGTGTAAGTTCCCAATTCACCACATGCAAGAGAAAGCCAAATACAGCGTTTCCCTTAAAGCTGCTTAACTGAATCGACTGAAGTTTTCAGTTAAGTTAGAAGAAAGTGTCCGCCCAGCACCAGCTGCTTTCTGCAATGTTCTCTCTGTGGGAGGAGCCTGGAGAGTGAGGGCCTAGAAAGTATTTGAATCCCTTGGTCTTCAAAGGGAACTTTGCATACTAGGAAATGAAGGTACTACTGGCTTTCAAAGCTACCCAGGCAGATTGTCTGCCTACAACTAGAGGATGGCAGAAGGGCTTCGGTTTTGCTGACTAAACCTTGTGTGCTTCACACGAGCTTGTAGCTTCTTCCCTGCCTGAAGGAGAAAGCAAGAGCTTGTTGCTCTCATTCTGGGGATGAAGGGAGAACGATTCACTTTCTGTGTTTGAAAATGCCTCTGTGTTCCATGCCTAAGAAAGTAGCCTGTGCATTCTATACCTGGATACAGCGTATGACGTTTCTCCCTTTCAAGTACTTGAAGCCGTTCAGGGTTTCCAGCCATCAGGGAGGCACTCTGTGCTGCGCGACTGAGAATAGAGCTTTACAGATGGTATCGCTAAAGGAGAAGAGAAACCGCGTTTCTCCCATTCTGGAACGCGAAGGAGGGAAAGCCGTCGTTGTGCTGAGTAAAAACGTCCTTAGCAGCAAGTGTAAGTTCCCCATTCACCCCATGAAAGAGAAAGCAACATACAGCGTTCTCCTTCAAGCTGCTTAACAGAATTGACTGAAGTTTTCAGTTTTGTTAGAAGAAAGTGTCCGCCCAGCACCAGCTGCTTTCTGCAATGTTCTCTGTGTGGGTGAAGCCTGGAGAGTGAGGGCTTAGCAAGTATTTGAATCCCCTGGTCTTCAAAGGGAACTTTGCATACTAGCAAATGAAGGTACTACTGACTTTCAAAGCTACCCAGGTAGATTGTCTGCCTACAACTAGAGGATGGCAGAAGGGCTTCAGTTTTTCTGACTAAACCTTGTGTGCTTCACACGAGCTTGTAGCTTCTTCTCTGCCTGAAGGAGAAAGCAAGAGCTTGTTGCTCTCAGTCTGGGGATGAAGGGAGAACGATTCACTTTCTGTGTTTGAAAATGCCTCTGTGTTCCATGCCTAAGAAAGTAGCCTGTGCATTCTATACCTGGATACAGCGTATGACGTTTCTCCCTTTCAAGGAGTTGGAGCCCTTCAGGGTTTCCAGCAATCAGGGCGACACTCTGTGCTGCGCGGCTGAGAATAGCGCTTTACAGACGGTATCGCTAAAGGAGAAGAGAAACCGCGTTTCTCCAATTCTGGAACGCGAAGGAGGGAAAGCCGTCGTTGTGCTGAGTGAAAACTTCGTGAGCAGCAAGTGTAAGTTCCCCATTCACCACATGAAAGAGAAGGCAAAATACAGCGTTCTCCTTCAAGCTGCTTAACAGAATCTACTGAAGTTTTCAGTTTTGTTAGAAGAAACAGTCCACACAAAAGAAGCTGCTTTCTCAAATGTTCTCTCTGTGGCAGAAGACCACAGAGTGAGGGCCTAGCAGGTATTTGAATCTCCTGGTTTTCATAGGAAACTTTGCATAACAGTGAATGAAGGTACTAGTGGCTTTAAAAGGCATCCAGCAGATTGTCTGTCTTCAGCAAGAGAAGAGCAGAAGACGTTCACTTTTGCTGACTAAACTTTGGGTGCTTACCGCGAGCTTGTAGCTTCTTCCCTGGCTGAAAGAGAAAGCAAGAGATTGTTGCTCTCAGTCTGAGGATGAAGGGAGAACGATTCACTTACTGTGTTTGAAAATCCCTCTGTGTCACATGCCTAACAATGTTGCCTTTGCATTGACTACCGGGATAAAGCGTATGACTTTTCTCCCTTTCAAGTAGTTGAAGCCGTTCAGGGTTTCCAGCCATCAGGGAGGCACTCTGTGCTGCACGGCTGAGAATAGCGCTTTAGAGACGGTATCTCTAAAGGAGAAGAGAAAACTCTTTTCTCCTATTCTGGAACGTGAAGGAGGCAAAACCGTAGTTGTGCCGAATGAAAAACTTTGTTAGCAGCAAGTGCAAGTTCCCCATTCACCACATGAAAGGGAAAGCAAAATACAGCGTTCTCCTTCATGCTGCTTAACTGAATCTAGTGAAGTTTTCCGTTTTCTTAGAGGGATGTCTCCGCCCAGCACGAGCTGCTTTCGGAAATGTTCTCTGAGTGGGAGAAGGCTGGAGAGTGTGGGCCTAGCAGTATTCGAATCCCCTGGTTTTCAAAGGGATCTTTGCATACCGGGGAATGAAGGTTCTACTGGCTTTCAAAGCCAAACAGGCAGATTGTTTGCCTTCAGCTAGAGGATGGCAGAAGTGCCTCGGTATTGCCGACGAAACCTTGTGTGCTTAACGCGAGCATGTAGCTACTTTCCTACCTGAAAGAGAAAGCAAGAGCTTGTTGCTCTCAGTCCGGATATATATGGAGAAACTTTGATTTTCTGGGGTTGAAGATCCCTGTGTGTTACGTGATTAAGAATGTTGCCTATGCATTGTCGACCTGGATAAAGATTTTTCTCCCTTTCGAGTAGTTGAAGGCTTTCAGCGTTTCCAGCATTGGGTAGGCATTGTTTGCTGCACGGCAGCGTTTCCAGCATTGGGTAGGCATTGTTTGCTGCACGGCCAAGAATGGCGCTTTACAGATGGTATCGCTAAAGGAGAAGAGAAACCGCGTTTCTCCCGTTCTGGAACACGAAGGAGGCACATCCGTAGTTGTGCTGAGTAAAAACTTTGTTAGCAGTAAGTGTAAGTTCCCAATTCACCACATGCAAGAGAAAGCCAAATACAGCGTTTCCCTTGAAGCTGCTTAACTGAATCGACTGAAGTTTTCAGTTAAGTTAGAAGAAAGTGTCCGCCCAGCACCAGCTGCTTTCTGCAATGTTCTCTCTGTGGGAGGAGCCTGGAGAGTGAGGGCCTAGAAAGTATTTGAATCCCTTGGTCTTCAAAGGGAACTTTGCATACTAGGAAATGAAGGTACTACTGGCTTTCAAAGCTACCCAGGCAGATTGTCTGCCTACAACTAGAGGATGGCAGAAGGGCTTCGGTTTTGCTGACTAAACCTTGTGTGCTTCACACGAGCTTGTAGCTTCTTCCCTCCCTGAAGGAGGAAGCAAGAGCTTGTTGCTCTCAGTCTGCGGATGAAGGGAGAACGACTCACTTTCTGTGTTTGAAAATGCCTCTGTGTTCCATGCCTAAGAAAGTAGCCTGTGCATTCTATACCTGGATACAGCGTATGACGTTTCTCCCTTTCAAGGAGTTGGAGCCCTTCAGGGTTTCCAGCAATCAGGGAGGCACTCTGTGCTGCGCCACTGAGAATACCGCTTTACAGAAGGCATCGCTAAAGGAGAAGAGAAACCGCGTTTCTCCCATTCTGGAAGGCGAAGGAGGGAAAACCATAGTGGTGCTGAGTGAAAACTTCGTTAGCAGCAAGTGTAAGTTCCCCATTCACCACATGAAAGAGAAGGCAAAATACAGCGTTCTCCTTCAAGCTGCTTAACAGAATCTACTGAAGTTTTCAGTCTTGTTAGAAGAAACAGTCCACACAAAAGAAGTTGCTTAATCAAATGTTCTCTCTGTGGCAGAAGACCACAGAGTGAGGGCCTAGCAGGTATTTGAATCTCCTGGTTTTCATAGGAAACTTTGCATAACAGTGAATGAAGGTACTAATGGCTTTCAAAGGAAACCGGCAGATTGTCTGTCTTCAGCAAGAGAAGAGCAGAAGAGGTTCAGTTTTGCTGACTAAACCGTGTGTGCTTACCGCGAGCTTGTAGCTTCTTCCCTGGCTGAAAGAGAAAGCAAGAGCTTGTTGCTCTCAGTCTGGGGATGAAGGGAGAACGATTCACTTTCTGTGTTTGAAAATGCCTCTGTGTTCCATGCCTAAGAAAGTAGCCTGTGCATTCTATACCTGGATACAGCGTATGACGTTTCTCCCTTTCAAGTAGTTGGAGCCCTTCAGGGTTTCCAGCAATCAGGGAGGCACTCTGTGCTGCGCGACTGAGAATAGAGCTTTACAGATGGTATCGCTAAAGGAGAAGAGAAACCGCGTTTCTCCCATTCTGGAACGCGAAGGAGGGAAAGCCGTCGTTGTGCTGAGTAAAAACGTCCTTAGCAGCAAGTGTAAGTTCCCCATTCACCACATGAAAGAGAAAGCAACATACAGCGTTCTCCTTCAAGCTGCTTAACAGAATTGACTGAAGTTTTCAGTTTTGTTAGAAGAAAGTGTCCGCCCAGCACCAGCTGCTTTCTGCAATGTTCTCTGTGTGGGTGAAGCCTGGAGAGTGAGGGCTTAGCAAGTATTTGAATCCCCTGGTCTTCAAAGGGAACTTTGCATACTAGCAAATGAAGGTACTACTGACTTTCAAAGCTACCCAGGTAGATTGTCTGCCTACAACTAGAGGATGGCAAATGGGCTTCGGTTTTGCTGACTAAACCTTGTGTGCTTCACACGAGCTTGTAGCTTCTTCCCTGCCTGAAGGAGAAAGCAAGAGCTTGTTGCTCTCATTCTGGGGATGAAGGGAGAACGATTCACTTTCTGTGTTTGAAAATGCCTCTGTGTTCCATGCCTAAGAAAGTAGCCTGTGCATTCTATACCTGGATACCGCGTATGACGTTTCTCCCTTTCAAGGAGTTGGAGCCCTTCAGGGTTTCCAGCAATCAGGGCGACACTCTGTGCTGCGTGGCTGAGAATAGCGCTTTACAGACGGTATCGCTAAAGGAGAAGAGAAACCGCGTTTCTCCAATTCTGGAATGCGAAGGAGGGAAAGCCGTCGTTGTGCTGAGTGAAAACTTCGTGAGCAGCAAGTGTAAGTTCCCCATTCACCACATGAAAGAGAAGGCAAAATACAGCGTTCTCCTTCAAGCTGCTTACCAGAATCTACTGAAGTTTTCAGTCTTGTTAGAAGAAACAGTCCACACAAAAGAAGCTGTTTTCTCAAATGTTCTCTCTGTGGCAGAAGACCACAGAGTGAGGGCCTAGCAGGTATTTGAATCTCCTGGTTTTCATAGGAAACTTTGCATAACAGTGAATGAAGGTACTAGTGGCTTTAAAAGGCATCCAGCAGATTGTCTGTCTTCAGCAAGAGAAGAGCAGAAGACGTTCACTTTTGCTGACTAAACTTTGTGTGCTTACCGCGAGCTTGTAGCTTCTTCCCTGGCTGAAAGAGAAAGCAAGAGATTGTTGCTCTCAGTCTGAGGATGAAGGGAGAACGATTCACTTACTGTGTTTGAAAATCCCTCTGTGTCACATGCCTAACAATGTTGCCTTTGCATTGACTACCGGGATAAAGCGTATGACTTTTCTCCCTTTCAAGTAGTTGAAGCCGTTCAGGGTTTCCAGCGATCAGGGAGGCACTCTGTGCTGCACGGCTGAGAATAGCGCTTTAGAGACGGTATCTCTAAAGGAGAAGAGAAAACTCTTTTCTCCTATTCTGGAACGTGAAGGAGGCAAAACCGTAGTTGTGCCGAATGAAAAACTTTGTTAGCAGCAAGTGCAACTTCCCCATTCACCACATGAAAGGGAAAGCAAAATACAGCGTTCTCCTTCATGCTGCTTAACTGAATCTAGTGAAGTTTTCAGTTTTGTTAGAAGAAACAGTCCACACAAAAGAAGCTGCTTTCTCAAATGTTCTCTCTGTGGCAGAAGACCACAGAGTGAGGGCCTAGCAGGTATTTGAATCTCCTGGTTTTCATAGGAAACTTTGCATAACAGTGAATGAAGGTACTAGTGGCTTTAAAAGGCATCCAGCAGATTGTCTGTCTTCAGCAAGAGAAGAGCAGAAGACGTTCACTTTTGCTGACTAAACTTTGGGTGCTTACCGCGAGCTTGTAGCTTCTTCCCTGGCTGAAAGAGAAAGCAAGAGATTGTTGCTCTCAGTCTGAGGATGAAGGGAGAACGATTCACTTACTGTGTTTGAAAATCCCTCTGTGTCACATGCCTAACAATGTTGCCTTTGCATTGACTACCGGGATAAAGCGTATGACTTTTCTCCCTTTCAAGTAGTTGAAGCCGTTCAGGGTTTCCAGCCATCAGGGAGGCACTCTGTGCTGCACGGCTGAGAATAGCGCTTTAGAGACGGTATCTCTAAAGGAGAAGAGAAAACTCTTTTCTCCTATTCTGGAACGTGAAGGAGGCAAAACCGTAGTTGTGCCGAATGAAAAACTTTGTTAGCAGCAAGTGCAAGTTCCCCATTCACCACATGAAAGGGAAAGCAAAATACAGCGTTCTCCTTCATGCTGCTTAACTGAATCTAGTGAAGTTTTCCGTTTTCTTAGAGGGATGTCTCCGCCCAGCACGAGCTGCTTTCGGAAATGTTCTCTGAGTGGGAGAAGGCTGGAGAGTGTGGGCCTAGCAGTATTCGAATCCCCTGGTTTTCAAAGGGATCTTTGCATACCGGGGAATGAAGGTTCTACTGGCTTTCAAAGCCAAACAGGCAGATTGTTTGCCTTCAGCTAGAGGATGGCAGAAGTGCCTCGGTATTGCCGACGAAACCTTGTGTGCTTAACGCGAGCATGTAGCTACTTTCCTACCTGAAAGAGAAAGCAAGAGCTTGTTGCTCTCAGTCCGGATATATATGGAGAAACTTTGATTTTCTGGGGTTGAAGATCCCTGTGTGTTACGTGATTAAGAATGTTGCCTATGCATTGTCGACCTGGATAAAGATTTTTCTCCCTTTCGAGTAGTTGAAGGCTTTCAGCGTTTCCAGCATTGGGTAGGCATTGTTTGCTGCACGGCAGCGTTTCCAGCATTGGGTAGGCATTGTTTGCTGCACGGCCAAGAATGGCGCTTTACAGATGGTATCGCTAAAGGAGAAGAGAAACCGCGTTTCTCCCGTTCTGGAACACGAAGGAGGCACATCCGTAGTTGTGCTGAGTAAAAACTTTGTTAGCAGTAAGTGTAAGTTCCCAATTCACCACATGCAAGAGAAAGCCAAATACAGCGTTTCCCTTGAAGCTGCTTAACTGAATCGACTGAAGTTTTCAGTTAAGTTAGAAGAAAGTGTCCGCCCAGCACCAGCTGCTTTCTGCAATGTTCTCTCTGTGGGAGGAGCCTGGAGAGTGAGGGCCTAGAAAGTATTTGAATCCCTTGGTCTTCAAAGGGAACTTTGCATACTAGGAAATGAAGGTACTACTGGCTTTCAAAGCTACCCAGGCAGATTGTCTGCCTACAACTAGAGGATGGCAGAAGGGCTTCGGTTTTGCTGACTAAACCTTGTGTGCTTCACACGAGCTTGTAGCTTCTTCCCTCCCTGAAGGAGGAAGCAAGAGCTTGTTGCTCTCAGTCTGCGGATGAAGGGAGAACGACTCACTTTCTGTGTTTGAAAATGCCTCTGTGTTCCATGCCTAAGAAAGTAGCCTGTGCATTCTATACCTGGATACAGCGTATGACGTTTCTCCCTTTCAAGGAGTTGGAGCCCTTCAGGGTTTCCAGCAATCAGGGAGGCACTCTGTGCTGCGCCACTGAGAATACCGCTTTACAGAAGGCATCGCTAAAGGAGAAGAGAAACCGCGTTTCTCCCATTCTGGAAGGCGAAGGAGGGAAAACCATAGTGGTGCTGAGTGAAAACTTCGTTAGCAGCAAGTGTAAGTTCCCCATTCACCACATGAAAGAGAAGGCAAAATACAGCGTTCTCCTTCAAGCTGCTTAACAGAATCTACTGAAGTTTTCAGTCTTGTTAGAAGAAACAGTCCACACAAAAGAAGTTGCTTAATCAAATGTTCTCTCTGTGGCAGAAGACCACAGAGTGAGGGCCTAGCAGGTATTTGAATCTCCTGGTTTTCATAGGAAACTTTGCATAACAGTGAATGAAGGTACTAATGGCTTTCAAAGGAAACCGGCAGATTGTCTGTCTTCAGCAAGAGAAGAGCAGAAGAGGTTCAGTTTTGCTGACTAAACCGTGTGTGCTTACCGCGAGCTTGTAGCTTCTTCCCTGGCTGAAAGAGAAAGCAAGAGCTTGTTGCTCTCAGTCTGGGGATGAAGGGAGAACGACTCACTTTCTGTGTTTGAAAATGCCTCTGTGTTCCATGCCTAAGAAAGTAGCCTGTGCATTCTATACCTGGATACAGCGTATGACGTTTCTCCCTTTCAAGGAGTTGAAGCCGTTCAGGGTTTCCAGCAATCAGGGCGACACTCTGTGCTGTGCGGCTGAGAATGGCGCTTTACAGACGGTATCGCTAAAGGAGAGGGAGAAACCGCGTTTCTCCCTTTCTGGAAGGCGAAGGAGGCAAAACCATAGTTGTGCTGAGTTCAAACTTTGTTAGCAGTAAGTGTTAGTTCCCCCATTCACCACATGAAAGAGAAAGCAACATACAGCGTTCTCCTTCAAGCTGCTTAACAGAATTGACTGAAGTTTTCAGTTTTGTTAGAAGAAAGTGTCCGCCCAGCACCAGCTGCTTTCTGCAATGTTCTCTGTGTGGGTGAAGCCTGGAGAGTGAGGGCTTAGCAAGTATTTGAATCCCCTGGTCTTCAAAGGGAACTTTGCATACTAGGAAATGAAGGTACTACTGACTTTCAAAGCTACCCAGGTAGATTGTCTGCCTACAACTAGAGGATGGCAGAAGGGCTTCAGTTTTGCTGACTAAACCTTGTGTGCTTCACACGAGCTTGTAGCTTCTTCCCTGCCTGAAGGAGAAAGCAAGAGCTTGTTGCTCTCAGTCTGGGGATGAAGGGAGAACGATTCACTTTCTGTGTTTGAAAATGCCTCTGTGTTCCATGCCTAAGAAAGTAGCCTGTGCATTATATACCTGGATACAGCGTATGACGTTTCTCCCTTTCAAGGAGTTGGAGCCCTTCAGGGTTTCCAGCAATCAGGGCGACACTCTGTGCTGCGCGGCTGAGAATGGCGCTTTACAGACGGTATCGCTAAAGGAGAAGAGAAACCGCGTTTCTCCAATTCTGGAATGCGAAGGAGGGAAAGCCGTCGTTGTGCTGAGTGAAAACTTCGTGAGCAGCAAGTGTAAGTTCCCCATTCACCACATGAAAGAGAAGGCAAAATACAGCGTTCTCCTTCAAGCTGCTTAACAGAATCTACTGAAGTTTTCAGTCTTGTTAGAAGAAACAGTCCACACAAAAGAAGCTGCTTTCTCAAATGTTCTCTCTGTGGCAGAAGACCACAGAGTGAGGGCCTAGCAGGTATTTGAATCTCCTGGTTTTCATAGGAAACTTTGCATAACAGTGAATGAAGGTACTAGTGGCTTTAAAAGGCATCCAGCAGATTGTCTGTCTTCAGCAAGAGAAGAGCAGAAGACGTTCACTTTTGCTGACTAAACTTTGTGTGCTTACCGCGAGCTTGTAGCTTCTTCCCTGGCTGAAAGAGAAAGCAAGAGCTTGTTGCTCTCAGTCTGAGGATGAAGGGAGAACGATTCACTTACTGTGTTTGAAAATCCCTCTGTGTCACATGCCTAACAATGTTGCCTTTGCATTGACTACCGGGATAAAGCGTATGACTTTTCTCCCTTTCAAGTAGTTGAAGCCGTTCAGGGTTTCCAGCGATCAGGGAGGCACTCTGTGCTGCACGGCTGAGAATAGCGCTTTAGAGACGGTATCTCTAAAGGAGAAGAGAAAACTCTTTTCTCCTATTCTGGAACGTGAAGGAGGCAAAACCGTAGTTGTGCCGAATGAAAAACTTTGTTAGCAGCAAGTGCAACTTCCCCATTCACCACATGAAAGGGAAAGCAAAATACAGCGTTCTCCTTCATGCTGCTTAACTGAATCTAGTGAAGTTTTCCGTTTTCTTAGAAGGATGTCTCCGCCCAAGCACGAGCTGCTTTCGGAAATGTTCTCTGAGTGGGAGAAGGCTGGAGAGTGTGGGCCTAGCAGTATTCGAATCCCCTGGTTTTCAAAGGGATCTTTGCATACCGGGGAATGAAGGTTCTACTGGCTTTCAAAGCCAAACAGGCAGATTGTTTGCCTTCAGCTAGAGGATGGCAGAAGTGCCTCGGTATTGCCGACGAAACCTTGTGTGCTTAACGCGAGCATGTAGCTACTTTCCTACCTGAAAGAGAAAGCAAGAGCTTGTTGCTCTCAGTCCGGATATATATGGAGAAACTTTGATTTTCTGGGGTTGAAGATCCCTGTGTGTTACGTGATTAAGAATGTTGCCTATGCATTGTCGACCTGGATAAAGATTTTTCTCCCTTTCGAGTAGTTGAAGGCTTTCAGCGTTTCCAGCATTGGGTAGGCATTGTTTGCTGCACGGCAGCGTTTCCAGCATTGGGTAGGCATTGTTTGCTGCACGGCCAAGAATGGCGCTTTACAGATGGTATCGCTAAAGGAGAAGAGAAACCGCGTTTCTCCCGTTCTGGAACACGAAGGAGGCACATCCGTAGTTGTGCTGAGTAAAAACTTTGTTAGCAGTAAGTGTAAGTTCCCAATTCACCACATGCAAGAGAAAGCCAAATACAGCGTTTCCCTTGAAGCTGCTTAACTGAATCGACTGAAGTTTTCAGTTAAGTTAGAAGAAAGTGTCCGCCCAGCACCAGCTGCTTTCTGCAATGTTCTCTCTGTGGGAGGAGCCTGGACAGTGAGGGCCTAGAAAGTATTTGAATCCCTTGGTCTTCAAAGGGAACTTTGCATACTAGGAAATGAAGGTACTACTGGCTTTCAAAGCTACCCAGGCAGAATGTCTGCCTACAACTAGAGGATGGCAGAAGGGCTTCGGTTTTGCAGACTAAACCTTGTGTGCTTCACCCGAGCTTGTAGCTTCTTCCCTGCCTGAAGGAGAAAGCAAGAGCTTGTTGCTCTCAGTCTGCGGATGAAGGGAGAACGACTCACTTTCTGTGTTTGAAAATGCCTCTGTGTTCCATGCCTAAGAAAGTAGCCTGTGCATTCTATACCTGGATACAGCGTATGACGTTTCTCCCTTTCAAGTAGTTGGAGCCCTTCAGGGTTTCCAGCAATCAGGGAGGCACTCTGTGCTGCGCGACTGAGAATACCGCTTTACAGAAGGCATCGCTAAAGGAGAAGAGAAACCGCGTTTCTCCCATTCTGGAAGGCGAAGGAGGGAAAACCATAGTGGTGCTGAGTGAAAACTTCGTTAGCAGCAAGTGTAAGTTCCCCATTCACCACATGAAAGAGAAGGCAAAATACAGCGTTCTCCTTCAAGCTGCTTAACAGAATCTACTGAAGTTTTCAGTCTTGTTAGAAGAAACAGTCCACACAAAAGAAGCTGCTTAATCAAATGTTCTCTCTGTGGCAGAAGACCACAGAGTGAGGGCCTAGCAGGTATTTGAATCTCCTGGTTTTCATAGGAAACTTTGCATAACAGTGAATGAAGGTACTAGTGGCTTTAAAAGGCATCCAGCAGATTGTCTGTCTTCAGCAAGAGAAGAGCAGAAGACGTTCACTTTTGCTGACTAAAGTTTGTGTGCTTACCGCGAGCTTGTAGCTTCTTCCCTGGCTGAAAGAGAAAGCAAGAGATTGTTGCTCTCAGTCTGAGGATGAAGGGAGAACGATTCACTTACTGTATTTGAAAATCCCTCTGTGTCACATGCCTAACAATGTTGCCTTTGCATTGACTACCGGGATAAAGCGTATGACTTTTCTCCCTTTCAAGTAGTTGAAGCCGTTCAGGGTTTCCAGCGATCAGGGAGGCACTCTGTGCTGCACGGCTGAGAATAGCGCTTTAGAGACGGTATCTCTAAAGGAGAAGAGAAAACTCTTTTCTCCTATTCTGGAACGTGAAGGAGGCAAAACCGTAGTTGTGCCGAATGAAAAACTTTGTTAGCAGCAAGTGCAACTTCCCCATTCACCACATGAAAGGGAAAGCAAAATACAGCGT
Organism: Dugong dugon; assembly: GCA_030035585.1. NCBI lineage: Eukaryota > Metazoa > Chordata > Mammalia > Sirenia > Dugongidae > Dugong > Dugong dugon. Next base: position 165,115,568 of record CM057462.1, read on the forward strand.
TCTCCTTCATGGTGCTTAACTGAATCTAGTGAAGTTTTCCGTTTTGTTAGAAGGATGTCTCCGCCCAGCACGAGCTGCTTTCGGAAATGTTCTCTGAGTGGGAGAAGGCTGGAGAGTGTGGGCCTAGCAGTATTCGAATCCCCTGGTTTTCAAAGGGATCTTTGCATACCGGGGAATGAAGGTTCTACTGGCTTTCAAAGCCAAACAGGCAGATTGTTTGCCTTCAGCTAGAGGATGGCAGAAGTGCCTCAGTATTGCCGACGAAACCTTGTGTGCTTAACGCGAGCATGTAGCTACTTTCCTACCTGAAAGAGAAAGCAAGAGCTTGTTGCTCTCAGTCCGGATATATAGGGAGAAACTTTGATTTTCTGGGGTTGAAGATCCCTGTGTGTTACGTGATTAAGAATGTTGCCTATGCATTGTCGACCTGGATAAAGATTTTTCTCCCTTTCGAGTAGTTGAAGCCTCTCAGCGTTTCCAGCATTGGGTAGGCATTGTTTGCTGCACGGCCAAGAATGGCGCTTTACAGATGGTATCGCTAAAGGAGAAGAGAAACCGCGTTTCTCCCGTTCTGGAACACGAAGGAGGCACATCCGTAGTTGTGCTGAGTAAAAACTTTGTTAGCAGTAAGTGTAAGTTCCCAATTCACCACATGCAAGAGAAAGCCAAATACAGCGTTTCCCTTAAAGCTGCTTAACTGAATCGACTGAAGTTTTCAGTTAAGTTAGAAGAAAGTGTCCGCCCAGCACCAGCTGCTTTCTGCAATGTTCTCTCTGTGGGAGGAGCCTGGAGAGTGAGGGCCTGGAAAGTATTTGAATCCCTTGGTCTTCAAAGGGAACTTTGCATACTAGGAAATGAAGGTACTACTGGCTTTCAAAGCTACCCAGGCAGATTGTCTGCCTACAACTAGAGGATGGCAGAAGGGCTTCGGTTTTGCTGACTAAACCTTGTGTGCTTCACACGAGCTTGTAGCTTCTTCCCTGCCTGAAGGAGAAAGCAAGAGCTTGTTGCTCTCATTCTGGGGATGAAGGGAGAACGATTCACTTTCTGTGTTTGAAAATGCCTCTGTGTTCCATGCCTAAGAAAGTAGCCTGTGCATTCTATACCTGGATACAGCGTATGACGTTTCTCCCTTTCAAGTACTTGAAGCCGTTCAGGGTTTCCAGCAATCAGGGAGGCACTCTGTGCTGCGCGACTGAGAATAGAGCTTTACAGATGGTATCGCTAAAGGAGAAGAGAAACCGCGTTTCTCCCATTCTGGAACGCGAAGGAGGGAAAGCCGTCGTTGTGCTGAGTAAAAACGTCCTTAGCAGCAAGTGTAAGTTCCCCATTCACCACATGAAAGAGAAAGCAACATACAGCGTTCTCCTTCAAGCTGCTTAACAGAATTGACTGAAGTTTTCAGTTTTGTTAGAAGAAAGTGTCCGCCCAGCACCAGCTGCTTTCTGCAATGTTCTCTGTGTGGGTGAAGCCTGGAGAGTGAGGGCTTAGCAAGTATTTGAATCCCCTGGTCTTCAAAGGGAACTTTGCATACTAGCAAATGAAGGTACTACTGACTTTCAAAGCTACCCAGGTAGATTGTCTGCCTACAACTAGAGGATGGCAGATGGGCTTCAGTTTTGCTGACTAAACCTTGTGTGCTTCACACGAGCTTGTAGCTTCTTCCCTGCCTGAAGGAGAAAGCAAGAGCTTGTTGCTCTCAGTCTGGGGATGAAGGGAGAACGATTCACTTTCTGTGTTTGAAAATGCCTCTGTGTTCCATGCCTAAGAAAGTAGCGTGTGCATTCTATACCTGGATACAGCGTATGACGTTTCTCCCTTTCAAGGAGTTGGAGCCCTTCAGGGTTTCCAGCAATCAGGGCGACACTCTGTGCTGCGCGGCTGAGAATAGCGCTTTACAGACGGTATCGCTAAAGGAGAAGAGAAACCGCGTTTCTCCAATTCTGGAACGCGAAGGAGGGAAAGCCGTCGTTGTGCTGATTGAAAACTTCGTGAGCAGCGAGAGTAAGTTCCCCATTGACCACATGAAAGAGAAGGCAAAATACAGCGTTCTCCTTCAAGCTGCTTAACAGAATCTACTGAAGTTTTCAGTTTTGTTAGAAGAAACAGTCCACACAAAAGAAGCTGCTTTCTCAAATGTTCTCTCTGTGGCAGAAGACCACAGAGTGAGGGCCTAGCAGGTATTTGAATCTCCTGGTTTTCATAGGAAACTTTGCATAACAGTGAATGAAGGTACTAGTGGCTTTAAAAGGCATCCAGCAGATTGTCTGTCTTCAGCAAGAGAAGAGCAGAAGACGTTCACTTTTGCTGACTAAACTTTGTGTGCTTACCGTGAGCTTGTAGCTTCTTCCCTGGCTGAAAGAGAAAGCAAGAGATTGTTGCTCTCAGTCTGAGGATGAAGGGAGAACGATTCACTTACTGTGTTTGAAAATCCCTCTGTGTCACATGCCTAACAATGTTGCCTTTGCATTGACTACCGGGATAAAGCGTATGACTTTTCTCCCTTTCAAGTAGTTGAAGCCGTTCAGGGTTTCCAGCGATCAGGGAGGCACTCTGTGCTGCACGGCTGAGAATAGCGCTTTAGAGACGGTATCTCTAAAGGAGAAGAGAAAACTCTTTTCTCCTATTCTGGAACGTGAAGGAGGCAAAACCGTAGTTGTGCCGAATGAAAAACTTTGTTAGCAGCAAGTGCAACTTCCCCATTCACCACATGAAAGGGAAAGCAAAATACAGCGTTCTCCTTCATGCTGCTTAACTGAATCTAGTGAAGTTTTCCGTTTTGTTAGAAGGATGTCTCCGCCCAGCACGAGCTGCTTTCGGAAATGTTCTCTGAGTGGGAGAAGGCTGGAGAGTGTGGGCCTAGCAGTATTCGAATCCCCTGGTTTTCAAAGGGATCTTTGCATACCGGGGAATGAAGGTTCTACTGGCTTTCAAAGCCAAACAGGCAGATTGTTTGCCTTCAGCTAGAGGATGGCAGAAGTGACTCGGTATTGCCGACGAAACCTTGTGTGCTTAACGCGAGCATGTAGCTACTTTCCTACCTGAAAGAGAAAGCAAGAGCTTGTTGCTCTCAGTCCGGATATATATGGAGAAACTTTGATTTTCTAGGGTTGAAGATCCCTGTGTGTTACGTGATTAAGAATGTTGCCTATGCATTGTCGACCTGGATAAAGATTTTTCTCCCTTTCGAGTAGTTGAAGCCTTTCAGCGTTTCCAGCATTGGGTAGGCATTGTTTGCTGCACGGCCAAGAATGGCGCTTTACAGATGGTATCGCTAAAGGAGAAGAGAAACCGCGTTTCTCCCGTTCTGGAACACGAAGGAGGCACATCCGTAGTTGTGCTGAGTAAAAACTTTGTTAGCAGTAAGTGTAAGTTCCCAATTCACCACATGCAAGAGAAAGCCAAATACAGCGTTTCCCTTAAAGCTGCTTAACTGAATCGACTGAAGTTTTCAGTTAAGTTAGAAGAAAGTGTCCGCCCAGCACCAGCTGCTTTCTGCAATGTTCTCTCTGTGGGAGGAGCCTGGAGAGTGAGGGCCTAGAAAGTATTTGAATCCCTTGGTCTTCAAAGGGAACTTTGCATACTAGGAAATGAAGGTACTACTGGCTTTCAAAGCTACCCAGGCAGATTGTCTGCCTACAACTAGAGGATGGCAGAAGGGCTTCGGTTTTGCTGACTAAACCTTGTGTGCTTCACACGAGCTTGTAGCTTCTTCCCTGCCTGAAGGAGAAAGCAAGAGCTTGTTGCTCTCATTCTGGGGATGAAGGGAGAACGATTCACTTTCTGTGTTTGAAAATGCCTCTGTGTTCCATGCCTAAGAAAGTAGCCTGTGCATTCTATACCTGGATACAGCGTATGACGTTTCTCCCTTTCAAGTAGTTGGAGCCCTTCAGGGTTTCCAGCAATCAGGGAGGCACTCTGTGCTGCGCGACTGAGAATAGAGCTTTACAGATGGTATCGCTAAAGGAGAAGAGAAACCGCGTTTCTCCCATTCTGGAACGCGAAGGAGGGAAAGCCGTCGTTGTGCTGAGTAAAAACGTCCTTAGCAGCAAGTGTAAGTTCCCCATTCACCACATGAAAGAGAAAGCAACATACAGCGTTCTCCTTCAAGCTGCTTAACAGAATTGACTGAAGTTTTCAGTTTTGTTAGAAGAAAGTGTCCGCCCAGCACCAGCTGCTTTCTGCAATGTTCTCTGTGTGGGTGAAGCCTGGAGAGTGAGGGCTTAGCAAGTATTTGAATCCCCTGGTCTTCAAAGGGAACTTTGCATACTAGCAAATGAAGGTACTACTGACTTTCAAAGCTACCCAGGTAGATTGTCTGCCTACAACTAGAGGATGGCAGATGGGCTTCAGTTTTGCTGACTAAACCTTGTGTGCTTCACACGAGCTTGTAGCTTCTTCCCTGCCTGAAGGAGAAAGCAAGAGCTTGTTGCTCTCAGTCTGGGGATGAAGGGAGAACGATTCACTTTCTGTGTTTGAAAATGCCTCTGTGTTCCATGCCTAAGAAAGTAGCCTGTGCATTCTATACCTGGATACAGCGTATGACGTTTCTCCCTTTCAAGGAGTTGGAGCCCTTCAGGGTTTCCAGAATCAGGGCGACACTCTGTGCTGCGCGGCTGAGAATAGCGCTTTACAGACGGTATCGCTAAAGGAGAAGAGAAACCGCGTTTCTCCAATTCTGGAACGCGAAGGAGGGAAAGCCGTCGTTGTGCTGATTGAAAACTTCGTGAGCAGCAAGAGTAAGTTCCCCATTGACCACATGAAAGAGAAGGCAAAATACAGCGTTCTCCTTCAAGCTGCTTAACAGAATCTACTGAAGTTTTCAGTTTTGTTAGAAGAAACAGTCCACACAAAAGAAGCTGCTTTCTCAAATGTTCTCTCTGTGGCAGAAGACCACAGAGTGAGGGCCTAGTAGGTATTTGAATCTCCTGGTTTTCATAGGAAACTTTGCATAACAGTGAATGAAGGTACTAGTGGCTTTAAAAGGCATCCAGCAGATTGTCTGTCTTCAGCAAGAGAAGAGCAGAAGACGTTCACTTTTGCTGACTAAACTTTGTGTGCTTACCGTGAGCTTGTAGCTTCTTCCCTGGCTGAAAGAGAAAGCAAGAGATTGTTGCTCTCAGTCTGAGGATGAAGGGAGAACGATTCACTTACTGTGTTTGAAAATCCCTCTGTGTCACATGCCTAACAATGTTGCCTTTGCATTGACTACCGGGATAAAGCGTATGACTTTTCTCCCTTTCAAGTAGTTGAAGCCGTTCAGGGTTTCCAGCGATCAGGGAGGCACTCTGTGCTGCACGGCTGAGAATAGCGCTTTAGAGACGGTATCTCTAAAGGAGAAGAGAAAACTCTTTTCTCCTATTCTGGAACGTGAAGGAGGCAAAACCGTAGTTGTGCCGAATGAAAAACTTTGTTAGCAGCAAGTGCAACTTCCCCATTCACCACATGAAAGGGAAAGCAAAATACAGCGTTCTCCTTCATGCTGCTTAACTGAATCTAGTGAAGTTTTCCGTTTTGTTAGAAGGATGTCTCCGCCCAGCACGAGCTGCTTTCGGAAATGTTCTCTGAGTGGGAGAAGGCTGGAGAGTGTGGGCCTAGCAGTATTCGAATCCCCTGGTTTTCAAAGGGATCTTTGCATACCGGGGAATGAAGGTTCTACTGGCTTTCAAAGCCAAACAGGCAGATTGTTTGCCTTCAGCTAGAGGATGGCAGAAGTGACTCGGTATTGCCGACGAAACCTTGTGTGCTTAACGCGAGCATGTAGCTACTTTCCTACCTGAAAGAGAAAGCAAGAGCTTGTTGCTCTCAGTCCGGATATATATGGAGAAACTTTGATTTTCTAGGGTTGAAGATCCCTGTGTGTTACGTGATTAAGAATGTTGCCTATGCATTGTCGACCTGGATAAAGATTTTTCTCCCTTTCGAGTAGTTGAAGCCTTTCAGCGTTTCCAGCATTGGGTAGGCATTGTTTGCTGCACGGCCAAGAATGGCGCTTTACAGATGGTATCGCTAAAGGAGAAGAGAAACCGCGTTTCTCCCGTTCTGGAACACGAAGGAGGCACATCCGTAGTTGTGCTGAGTAAAAACTTTGTTAGCAGTAAGTGTAAGTTCCCAATTCACCACATGCAAGAGAAAGCCAAATACAGCGTTTCCCTTAAAGCTGCTTAACTGAATCGACTGAAGTTTTCAGTTAAGTTAGAAGAAAGTGTCCGCCCAGCACCAGCTGCTTTCTGCAATGTTCTCTCTGTGGGAGGAGCCTGGAGAGTGAGGGCCTAGAAAGTATTTGAATCCCTTGGTCTTCAAAGGGAACTTTGCATACTAGGAAATGAAGGTACTACTGGCTTTCAAAGCTACCCAGGCAGATTGTCTGCCTACAACTAGAGGATGGCAGAAGGGCTTCGGTTTTGCTGACTAAACCTTGTGTGCTTCACACGAGCTTGTAGCTTCTTCCCTGCCTGAAGGAGAAAGCAAGAGCTTGTTGCTCTCATTCTGGGGATGAAGGGAGAACGATTCACTTTCTGTGTTTGAAAATGCCTCTGTGTTCCATGCCTAAGAAAGTAGCCTGTGCATTCTATACCTGGATACCGCGTATGACGTTTCTCCCTTTCAAGGAGTTGGAGCCCTTCAGGGTTTCCAGCAATCAGGGCGACACTCTGTGCTGCGTGGCTGAGAATAGCGCTTTACAGACGGTATCGCTAAAGGAGAAGAGAAACCGCGTTTCTCCAATTCTGGAATGCGAAGGAGGGAAAGCCGTCGTTGTGCTGAGTGAAAACTTCGTGAGCAGCAAGTGTAAGTTCCCCATTCACCACATGAAAGAGAAGGCAAAATACAGCGTTCTCCTTCAAGCTGCTTACCAGAATCTACTGAAGTTTTCAGTCTTGTTAGAAGAAACAGTCCACACAAAAGAAGCTGTTTTCTCAAATGTTCTCTCTGTGGCAGAAGACCACAGAGTGAGGGCCTAGCAGGTATTTGAATCTCCTGGTTTTCATAGGAAACTTTGCATAACAGTGAATGAAGGTACTAGTGGCTTTAAAAGGCATCCAGCAGATTGTCTGTCTTCAGCAAGAGAAGAGCAGAAGACGTTCACTTTTGCTGACTAAACTTTGTGTGCTTACCGCGAGCTTGTAGCTTCTTCCCTGGCTGAAAGAGAAAGCAAGAGATTGTTGCTCTCAGTCTGAGGATGAAGGGAGAACGATTCACTTACTGTGTTTGAAAATCCCTCTGTGTCACATGCCTAACAATGTTGCCTTTGCATTGACTACCGGGATAAAGCGTATGACTTTTCTCCCTTTCAAGTAGTTGAAGCCGTTCAGGGTTTCCAGCGATCAGGGAGGCACTCTGTGCTGCACGGCTGAGAATAGCGCTTTAGAGACGGTATCTCTAAAGGAGAAGAGAAAACTCTTTTCTCCTATTCTGGAACGTGAAGGAGGCAAAACCGTAGTTGTGCCGAATGAAAAACTTTGTTAGCAGCAAGTGCAACTTCCCCATTCACCACATGAAAGGGAAAGCAAAATACAGCGTTCTCCTTCATGCTGCTTAACTGAATCTAGTGAAGTTTTCCGTTTTGTTAGAGGGATGTCTCCGCCCAGCACGAGCTGCTTTCGGAAATGTTCTCTGAGTGGGAGAAGGCTGGAGAGTGTGGGCCTAGCAGTATTCGAATCCCCTGGTTTTCAAAGGGATCTTTGCATACCGGGGAATGAAGGTTCTACTGGCTTTCAAAGCCAAACAGGCAGATTGTTTGCCTTCAGCTAGAGGATGGCAGAAGTGCCTCGGTATTGCCGACGAAACCTTGTGTGCTTAACGCGAGCATGTAGCTACTTTCCTACCTGAAAGAGAAAGCAAGAGCTTGTTGCTCTCAGTCCGGATATATATGGAGAAACTTTGATTTTCTAGGGTTGAAGATCCCTGTGTGTTACGTGATTAAGAATGTTGCCTATGCATTGTCGACCTGGATAAAGATTTTTCTCCCTTTCGAGTAGTTGAAGCCTTTCAGCGTTTCCAGCATTGGGTAGGCATTGTTTGCTGCACGGCCAAGAATGGCGCTTTACAGATGGTATCGCTAAAGGAGAAGAGAAACCGCGTTTCTCCCGTTCTGGAACACGAAGGAGGCACATCCGTAGTTGTGCTGAGTAAAAACTTTGTTAGCAGTAAGTGTAAGTTCCCAATTCACCACATGCAAGAGAAAGCCAAATACAGCGTTTCCCTTGAAGCTGCTTAACTGAATCGACTGAAGTTTTCAGTTAAGTTAGAAGAAAGTGTCCGCCCAGCACCAGCTGCTTTCTGCAATGTTCTCTCTGTGGGAGGAGCCTGGAGAGTGAGGGCCTAGAAAGTATTTGAATCCCTTGGTCTTCAAAGGGAACTTTGCATACTAGGAAATGAAGGTACTACTGGCTTTCAAAGCTACCCAGGCAGATTGTCTGCCTACAACTAGAGGATGGCAGAAGGGCTTCGGTTTTGCTGACTAAACCTTGTGTGCTTCACACGAGCTTGTAGCTTCTTCCCTGCCTGAAGGAGAAAGCAAGAGCTTGTTGCTCTCATTCTGGGGATGAAGGGAGAACGATTCACTTTCTGTGTTTGAAAATGCCTCTGTGTTCCATGCCTAAGAAAGTAGCCTGTGCATTCTATACCTGGATACAGCGTATGACGTTTCTCCCTTTCAAGGAGTTGAAGCCGTTCAGGGTTTCCAGCAATCAGGGCGACACTCTGTGCTGTGCGGCTGAGAATGGCGCTTTACAGACGGTATCGCTAAAGGAGAGGGAGAAACCGCGTTTCTCCCATTCTGGAAGGCGAAGGAGGCAAAACCATAGTTGTGCTGAGTGAAAACTTTGTTAGCAGTAAGTGTTAGTTCCCCCATTCACCACATGAAAGAGAAAGCAACATACAGCGTTCTCCTTCAAGCTGCTTAACAGAATTGACTGAAGTTTTCAGTTTTGTTAGAAGAAAGTGTCCGCCCAGCACCAGCTGCTTTCTGCAATGTTCTCTGTGTGGGTGAAGCCTGGAGAGTGAGGGCTTAGCAAGTATTTGAATCCCCTGGTCTTCAAAGGGAACTTTGCATACTAGGAAATGAAGGTACTACTGGCTTTCAAAGCTACCCAGGCAGATTGTCTGCCTACAACTAGAGGATGGCAGAAGGGCTTCGGTTTTGCTGACTAAACCTTGTGTGCTTCACACGAGCTTGTAGCTTCTTCCCTGCCTGAAGGAGAAAGCAAGAGCTTGTTGCTCTCATTCTGGGGATGAAGGGAGAACGATTCACTTTCTGTGTTTGAAAATGCCTCTGTGTTCCATGCCTAAGAAAGTAGCCTGTGCATTCTATACCTGGATACAGCGTATGACGTTTCTCCCTTTCAAGGAGTTGAAGCCGTTCAGGGTTTCCAGCAATCAGGGCGACACTCTGTGCTGTGCGGCTGAGAATGGCGCTTTACAGACTGTATCGCTAAAGGAGAGGGAGAAACCGCGTTTCTCCCATTCTGGAAGGCGAAGGAGGCCAAACCATAGTTGTGCTGAGTTCAAACTTTGTTAGCAGTAAGTGTTAGTTCCCCCATTCACCACATGAAAGAGAAAGCAACATACAGCGTTCTCCTTCAAGCTGCTTAACAGAATTGACTGAAGTTTTCAGTTTTGTTAGAAGAAAGTGTCCGCCCAGCACCAGCTGCTTTCTGCAATGTTCTCTGTGTGGGTGAAGCCTGGAGAGTGAGGGCTTAGCAAGTATTTGAATCCCCTGGTCTTCAAAGGGAACTTTGCATACTAGGAAATGAAGGTACTACTGACTTTCAAAGCTACCCAGGTAGATTGTCTGCCTACAACTAGAGGATGGAAGAAGGGCTTCAGTTTTGCTGACTAAACCTTGTGTGCTTCACACGAGCTTGTAGCTTCTTCCCTGCCTGAAGGAGAAAGCAAGAGCTTGTTGCTCTCAGTCTGGGGATGAAGGGAGAACGATTCACTTTCTGTGTTTGAAAATGCCTCTGTGTTCCATGCCTAAGAAAGTAGCCTGTGCATTCTATACCTGGATACAGCGTATGACGTTTCTCCCTTTCAAGGAGTTGGAGCCCTTCAGGGTTTCCAGCAATCAGGGCGACACTCTGTGCTGCGCGGCTGAGAATAGCGCTTTACAGACGGTATCGCTAAAGGAGAAGAGAAACCGCGTTTCTCCAATTCTGGAACGCGAAGGAGGGAAAGCCGTCGTTGTGCTGAGTGAAAACTTCGTGAGCAGCAAGTGTAAGTTCCCCATTCACCACATGAAAGAGAAGGCAAAATACAGCGTTCTCCTTCAAGCTGCTTAACAGAATCTACTGAAGTTTTCAGTCTTGTTAGAAGAAACAGTCCACACAAAAGAAGTTGCTTAATCAAATGTTCTCTCTGTGGCAGAAGACCACAGAGAGAGGGCCTAGCAGGTATTTGAATCTCCTGGTTTTCATAGGAAACTTTGCATAACAGTGAATGAAGGTACTAATGGCTTTCAAAGGAAACCGGTAGATTGTTTGTCTTCAGCAAGAGAAGAGCAGAAGAGGTTCAGTTTTGCTGACTAAACCGTGTGTGCTTACCGCGAGCTTGTAGCTTCTTCCCTGGCTGAAAGAGAAAGCAAGAGCTTGTTGCTCTCAGTCTGGGGATGAAGGGAGAACGACTCACTTTCTGTGTTTGAAAATGCCTCTGTGTTCCATGCCTAAGAAAGTAGCCTGTGCATTCTATACCTGGATACAGCGTATGACGTTTCTCCCTTTCAAGGAGTTGAAGCCGTTCAGGGTTTCCAGCAATCAGGGAGGCACTCTGTGCTGCGCGACTGAGAATACCGCTTTACAGAAGGCATCGCTAAAGGAGAAGAGAAACCGCGTTTCTCCAATTCTGGAAGGCGAAGGAGGGAAAACCATAGTGGTGCTGAGTGAAAACTTCGTTAGCAGCAAGTGTAAGTTCCCCATTCACCACATGAAAGAGAAGGCAAAATACAGCGTTCTCCTTCAAGCTGCTTAACAGAATCTACTGAAGTTTTCAGTCTTGTTAGAAGAAACAGTCCACACAAAAGAAGCTGCTTTCTCAAATGTTCTCTCTGTGGCAGAAGACCACAGAGTGAGGGCCTAGCAGGTATTTGAATCTCCTGGTTTTCATAGGAAACTTTGCATAACAGTGAATGAAGGTACTAGTGGCTTTAAAAGGCATCCAGCAGATTGTCTGTCTTCAGCAAGAGAAGAGCAGAAGACATTCACTTTTGCTGACTAAACTTTGTGTGCTTACCGCGAGCTTGTAGCTTCTTCCCTGGCTGAAAGAGAAAGCAAGAGATTGTTGCTCTCAGTCTGAGGATGAAGGGAGAACGATTCACTTACTGTGTTTGAAAATCCCTCTGTGTCACATGCCTAACAATGTTGCCTTTGCATTGACTACCGGGATAAAGCGTATGACTTTTCTCCCTTTCAAGTAGTTGAAGCCGTTCAGGGTTTCCAGCGATCAGGGAGGCACTCTGTGCTGCACGGCTGAGAATAGCGCTTTAGAGACGGTATCTCTAAAGGAGAAGAGAAAACTCTTTTCTCCTATTCTGGAACGTGAAGGAGGCAAAACCGTAGTTGTGCCGAATGAAAAACTTTGTTAGCAGCAAGTGCAACTTCCCCATTCACCACATGAAAGGGAAAGCAAAATACAGCGTTCTCCTTCATGCTGCTTAACTGAATCTAGAGAAGTTTTCCGTTTTGTTAGAGTGATGTCTCCGCCCAGCACGAGCTGCTTTCGGAAATGTTCTCTGAGTGGGAGAAGGCTGGAGAGTGTGGGCCTAGCAGTATTCGAATCCCCTGGTTTTCAAAGGGATCTTTGCATACCGGGGAATGAAGGTTCTACTGGCTTTCAAAGCCAAACAGGCAGATTGTTTGCCTTCAGCTAGAGGATGGCAGAAGTGCCTCGGTATTGCCGACGAAACCTTGTGTGCTTAACGCGAGCATGTAGCTACTTTCCTACCTGAAAGAGAAAGCAAGAGCTTGTTGCTCTCAGTCCGGATATATATGGAGAAACTTTGATTTTCTAGGGTTGAAGATCCCTGTGTGTTACGTGATTAAGAATGTTGCCTATGCATTGTCGACCTGGATAAAGATTTTTCTCCCTTTCGAGTAGTTGAAGCCTTTCAGCGTTTCCAGCATTGGGTAGGCATTGTTTGCTGCACGGCCAAGAATGGCGCTTTACAGATGGTATCGCTAAAGGAGAAGAGAAACCGCGTTTCTCCCGTTCTGGAACACGAAGGAGGCACATCCGTAGTTGTGCTGAGTAAAAACTTTGTTAGCAGTAAGTGTAAGTTCCCAATTCACCACATGCAAGAGAAAGCCAAATACAGCGTTTCCCTTGAAGCTGCTTAACTGAATCGACTGAAGTTTTCAGTTAAGTTAGAAGAAAGTGTCCGCCCAGCACCAGCTGCTTTCTGCAATGTTCTCTCTGTGGGAGGAGCCTGGAGAGTGAGGGCCTAGAAAGTATTTGAATCCCTTGGTCTTCAAAGGGAACTTTGCATACTAGGAAATGAAGGTACTACTGGCTTTCAAAGCTACCCAGGCAGATTGTCTGCCTACAACTAGAGGATGGCAGAAGGGCTTCGGTTTTGCTGACTAAACCTTGTGTGCTTCACACGAGCTTGTAGCTTCTTCCCTGCCTGAAGGAGAAAGCAAGAGCTTGTTGCTCTCATTCTGGGGATGAAGGGAGAACGATTCACTTTCTGTGTTTGAAAATGCCTCTGTGTTCCATGCCTAAGAAAGTAGCCTGTGCATTCTATACCTGGATACAGCGTATGACGTTTCTCCCTTTCAAGGAGTTGAAGCCGTTCAGGGTTTCCAGCAATCAGGGCGACACTCTGTGCTGTGCGGCTGAGAATGGCGCTTTACAGATGGTATCGCTAAAGGAGAGGGAGAAACCGCGTTTCTCCCATTCTGGAAGGCGAAGGAGGCAAAACCATAGTTGTGCTGAGTTCAAACTTTGTTAGCAGTAAGTGTTAGTTCCCCCATTCACCACATGAAAGAGAAAGCAACATACAGCGTTCTCCTTCAAGCTGCTTAACAGAATTGACTGAAGTTTTCAGTTTTGTTAGAAGAAAGTGTCCGCCCAGCACCAGCTGCTTTCTGCAATGTTCTCTGTGTGGGTGAAGCCTGGAGAGTGAGGGCCTAGCAAGTATTTGAATCCCCTGGTCTTCAAAGGGAACTTTGCATACTAGGAAATGAAGGTACTACTGACTTTCAAAGCTACCCAGGTAGATTGTCTGCCTACAACTAGAGGATGGAAGAAGGGCTTCAGTTTTGCTGACTAAACCTTGTGTGCTTCACACGAGCTTGTAGCTTCTTCCCTGCCTGAAGGAGAAAGCAAGAGCTTGTTGCTCTCAGTCTGGGGATGAAGGGAGAACGATTCACTTTCTGTGTTTGAAAATGCCTCTGTGTTCCATGCCTAAGAAAGTAGCCTGTGCATTCTATACCTGGATACAGCGTATGACGTTTCTCCCTTTCAAGGAGTTGGAGCCCTTCAGGGTTTCCAGCAATCAGGGCGACACTCTGTGCTGCGCGGCTGAGAATAGCGCTTTACAGACGGTATCGCTAAAGGAGAAGAGAAACCGCGTTTCTCCAATTCTGGAACGCGAAGGAGGGAAAGCCGTCGTTGTGCTGAGTGAAAACTTCGTGAGCAGCAAGTGTAAGTTCCCCATTCACCACATGAAAGAGAAGGCAAAATACAGCGTTCTCCTTCAAGCTGCTTAACAGAATCTACTGAAGTTTTCAGTCTTGTTAGAAGAAACAGTCCACACAAAAGAAGTTGCTTAATCAAATGTTCTCTCTGTGGCAGAAGACCACAGAGTGAGGGCCTAGCAGGTATTTGAATCTCCTGGTTTTCATAGGAAACTTTGCATAACAGTGAATGAAGGTACTAATGGCTTTCAAAGGACACCGGCAGATTGTTTGTCTTCAGCAAGAGAAGAGCAGAAGAGGTTCAGTTTTGCTGACTAAACCGTGTGTGCTTACCGCGAGCTTGTAGCTTCTTCCCTGGCTGAAAGAGAAAGCAAGAGCTTGTTGCTCTCAGTCTGGGGATGAAGGGAGAACGACTCACTTTCTGTGTTTGAAAATGCCTCTGTGTTCCATGCCTAAGAAAGTAGCCTGTGCATTCTATACCTGGATACAGCGTATGACGTTTCTCCCTTTCAAGGAGTTGAAGCCGTTCAGGGTTTCCAGCAATCAGGGAGGCACTCTGTGCTGCGCGACTGAGAATACCGCTTTACAGAAGGCATCGCTAAAGGAGAAGAGAAACCGCGTTTCTCCAATTCTGGAAGGCGAAGGAGGGAAAACCATAGTGGTGCTGAGTGAAAACTTCGTTAGCAGCAAGTGTAAGTTCCCCATTCACCACATGAAAGAGAAGGCAAAATACAGCGTTCTCCTTCAAGCTGCTTAACAGAATCTACTGAAGTTTTCAGTCTTGTTAGAAGAAACAGTCCACACAAAAGAAGCTGCTTTCTCAAATGTTCTCTCTGTGGCAGAAGACCACAGAGTGAGGGCCTAGCAGGTATTTGAATCTCCTGGTTTTCATAGGAAACTTTGCATAACAGTGAATGAAGGTACTAGTGGCTTTAAAAGGCATCCAGCAGATTGTCTGTCTTCAGCAAGAGAAGAGCAGAAGACGTTCACTTTTGCTGACTAAACTTTGTGTGCTTACCGCGAGCTTGTAGCTTCTTCCCTGGCTGAAAGAGAAAGCAAGAGATTGTTGCTCTCAGTCTGAGGATGAAGGGAGAACGATTCACTTACTGTGTTTGAAAATCCCTCTGTGTCACATGCCTAACAATGTTGCCTTTGCATTGACTACCGGGATAAAGCGTATGACTTTTCTCCCTTTCAAGTAGTTGAAGCCGTTCAGGGTTTCCAGCGATCAGGGAGGCACTCTGTGCTGCACGGCTGAGAATAGCGCTTTAGAGACGGTATCTCTAAAGGAGAAGAGAAAACTCTTTTCTCCTATTCTGGAACGTGAAGGAGGCAAAACCGTAGTTGTGCCGAATGAAAAACTTTGTTAGCAGCAAGTGCAACTTCCCCATTCACCACATGAAAGGGAAAGCAAAATACAGCGTTCTCCTTCATGCTGCTTAACTGAATCTAGTGAAGTTTTCCGTTTTCTTAGAAGGATGTCTCCGCCCAAGCACGAGCTGCTTTCGGAAATGTTCTCTGAGTGGGAGAAGGCTGGAGAGTGTGGGCCTAGCAGTATTCGAATCCCCTGGTTTTCAAAGGGATCTTTGCATACCGGGGAATGAAGGTTCTACTGGCTTTCAAAGCCAAACAGGCAGATTGTTTGCCTTCAGCTAGAGGATGGCAGAAGTGCCTCGGTATTGCCGACGAAACCTTGTGTGCTTAACGCGAGCATGTAGCTACTTTCCTACCTGAAAGAGAAAGCAAGAGCTTGTTGCTCTCAGTCCGGATATATATGGAGAAACTTTGATTTTCTAGGGTTGAAGATCCCTGTGTGTTACGTGATTAAGAATGTTGCCTATGCATTGTCGACCTGGATAAAGATTTTTCTCCCTTTCGAGTAGTTGAAGCCTTTCAGCGTTTCCAGCATTGGGTAGGCATTGTTTGCTGCATGGCCAAGAATGGCGCTTTACAGATGGTATCGCTAAAGGAGAAGAGAAACCGCGTTTCTCCCGTTCTGGAACACGAAGGAGGCACATCCGTAGTTGTGCTGAGTAAAAACTTTGTTAGCAGTAAGTGTAAGTTCCCAATTCACCACATGCAAGAGAAAGCCAAATACAGCGTTTCCCTTGAAGCTGCTTAACTGAATCGACTGAAGTTTTCAGTTAAGTTAGAAGAAAGTGTCCGCCCAGCACCAGCTGCTTTCTGCAATGTTCTCTCTGTGGGAGGAGCCTGGAGAGTGAGGGCCTAGAAAGTATTTGAATCCCTTGGTCTTCAAAGGGAACTTTGCATACTAGGAAATGAAGGTACTACTGGCTTTCAAAGCTACCCAGGCAGATTGTCTGCCTACAACTAGAGGATGGCAGAAGGGCTTCGGTTTTGCTGACTAAACCTTGTGTGCTTCACACGAGCTTGTAGCTTCTTCCCTGCCTGAAGGAGAAAGCAAGAGCTTGTTGCTCTCATTCTGGGGATGAAGGGAGAACGATTCACTTTCTGTGTTTGAAAATGCCTTGTGTTCCATGCCTAAAAAAGTAGCCTGTGCATTCTATACCTGGATACAGCGTATGACGTTTCTCCCTTTCAAGGAGTTGAAGCCGTTCAGGGTTTCCAGCAATCAGGGCGACACTCTGTGCTGTGCGGCTGAGAATGGCGCTTTACAGATGGTATCGCTAAAGGAGAGGGAGAAACCGCGTTTCTCCCATTCTGGAAGGCGAAGGAGGCAAAACCATAGTTGTGCTGAGTGAAAACTTTGTTAGCAGTAAGTGTTAGTTCCCCCATTCACCACATGAAAGAGAAAGCAACATACAGCGTTCTCCTTCAAGCTGCTTAACAGAATTGACTGAAGTTTTCAGTTTTGTTAGAAGAAAGTGTCCGCCCAGCACCAGCTGCTTTCTGCAATGTTCTCTGTGTGGGTGAAGCCTGGAGAGTGAGGGCTTAGCAAGTATTTGAATCCCCTGGTCTTCAAAGGGAACTTTGCATACTAGGAAATGAAGGTACTACTGACTTTCAAAGCTACCCAGGTAGATTGTCTGCCTATAACTAGAGGATGGCAGAAGGGCTTCAGTTTTGCTGACTAAACCTTGTGTGCTTCACACGAGCTTGTAGCTTCTTCCCTGCCTGAAGGAGAAAGCAAGAGCTTGTTGCTCTCAGTCTGGGGATGAAGGGAGAACGATTCACTTTCTGTGTTTGAAAATGCCTCTGTGTTCCATGCCTAAGAAAGTAGCCTGTGCATTCTATACCTGGATACAGCGTATGACGTTTCTCCCTTTCAAGGAGTTGGAGCCCTTCAGGGTTTCCAGCAATCAGGGCGACACTCTGTGCTGCGCGGCTGAGAATAGCGCTTTACAGAAGGCATCGCTAAAGGAGAAGAGAAACCGCGTTTCTCCAATTCTGGAACGCGAAGGAGGGAAAGCCGTCGTTGTGCTGAGTGAAAACTTCGTGAGCAGCAAGTGTAAGTTCCCCATTCACCACATGAAAGAGAAGGCAAAATACAGCGTTCTCCTTCAAGCTGCTTAACAGAATATACTGAAGTTTTCAGTCTTGTTAGAAGAAACAGTCCACACAAAATAAGTTGCTTAATCAAATGTTCTCTCTGTGGCAGAAGACCACAGAGAGAGGGCCTAGCAGGTATTTGAATCTCCTGGTTTTCATAGGAAACTTTGCATAACAGTGAATGAAGGTACTAATGGCTTTCAAAGGAAACCGGCAGATTGTTTGTCTTCAGCAAGAGAAGAGCAGAAGAGGTTCAGTTTTGCTGACTAAACCGTGTGTGCTTACCGCGAGCTTGTAGCTTCTTCCCTGGCTGAAAGAGAAACCAAGAGCTTGTTGCTCTCAGTCTGGGGATGAAGGGAGAACGACTCACTTTCTGTGTTTGAAAATGCCTCTGTGTTCCATGCCTAAGAAAGTAGCCTGTGCATTCTATACCTGGATACAGCGTATGACGTTTCTCCCTTTCAAGGAGTTGAAGCCGTTCAGGGTTTCCAGCAATCAGGGAGGCACTCTGTGCTGCGCGACTGAGAATACCGCTTTACAGAAGGCATCGTTAAAGGAGAAGAGAAACCGCGTTTCTCCAATTCTGGAAGGCGAAGGAGGGAAAACCATAGTGGTGCTGAGTGAAAACTTCGTTAGCAGCAAGTGTAGGTTCCCCATTCACCACATGAAAGAGAAGGCAAAATACAGCGTTCTCCTTCAAGCTGCTTAACAGAATCTACTGAAGTTTTCAGTCTTGTTAGAAGAAACAGTCCACACAAAAGAAGCTGCTTTCTCAAATGTTCTCTCTGTGGCAGAAGACCACAGAGGGAGGGCCTAGCAGGTATTTGAATCTCCTGGTTTCCATAGGAAACTTTGCATAACAGTGAATGAAGGTACTAGTGGCTTTAAAAGGCATCCAGCAGATTGTCTGTCTTCAGCAAGAGAAGAGCAGAAGACATTCACTTTTGCTGACTAAACTTTGTGTGCTTACCGCGAGCTTGTAGCTTCTTCCCTGGCTGAAAGAGAAAGCAAGAGATTGTTGCTCTCAGTCTGAGGATGAAGGGAGAACGATTCACTTACTGTGTTTGAAAATCCCTCTGTGTCACATGCCTAACAATGTTGCCTTTGCATTGACTACCGGGATAAAGCGTATGACTTTTCTCCCTTTCAAGTAGTTGAAGCCGTTCAGGGTTTCCAGCGATCAGGGAGGCACTCTGTGCTGCACGGCTGAGAATAGCGCTTTAGAGACGGTATCTCTAAAGGAGAAGAGAAAACTCTTTTCTCCTATTCTGGAACGTGAAGGAGGCAAAACCGTAGTTGTGCCGAATGAAAAACTTTGTTAGCAGCAAGTGCAACTTCCCCATTCACCACATGAAAGGGAAAGCAAAATACAGCGTTCTCCTTCATGCTGCTTAACTGAATCTAGAGAAGTTTTCCGTTTTGTTAGAGGGATGTCTCCGCCCAGCACGAGCTGCTTTCGGAAATGTTCTCTGAGTGGGAGAAGGCTGGAGAGTGTGGGCCTAGCAGTATTCGAATCCCCTGGTTTTCAAAGGGATCTTTGCATACCGGGGAATGAAGGTTCTACTGGCTTTCAAAGCCAAACAGGCAGATTGTTTGCCTTCAGCTAGAGGATGGCAGAAGTGCCTCGGTATTGCCGACGAAACCTTGTGTGCTTAACGCGAGCATGTAGCTACTTTCCTACCTGAAAGAGAAAGCAAGAGCTTGTTGCTCTCAGTCCGGATATATATG
The DNA here is from genome assembly GCA_030035585.1 of Dugong dugon. Taxonomy (NCBI): domain Eukaryota; kingdom Metazoa; phylum Chordata; class Mammalia; order Sirenia; family Dugongidae; genus Dugong; species Dugong dugon. The sequence continues at coordinate 165,134,398 of CM057462.1, forward strand.
GAGAAACTTTGATTTTCTAGGGTTGAAGATCCCTGTGTGTTACGTGATTAAGAATGTTGCCTGTGCATTGTCGACCTGGATAAAGATTTTTCTCCCTTTCGAGTAGTTGAAGCCTTTCAGCGTTTCCAGCATTGGGTAGGCATTGTTTGCTGCATGGCCAAGAATGGCGCTTTACAGATGGTATCGCTAAAGGAGAAGAGAAACCGCGTTTCTCCCGTTCTGGAACACGAAGGAGGCACATCCGTAGTTGTGCTGAGTAAAAACTTTGTTAGCAGTAAGTGTAAGTTCCCAATTCACCACATGCAAGAGAAAGCCAAATACAGCGTTTCCCTTGAAGCTGCTTAACTGAATCGACTGAAGTTTTCAGTTAAGTTAGAAGAAAGTGTCCGCCCAGCACCAGCTGCTTTCTGCAATGTTCTCTCTGTGGGAGGAGCCTGGAGAGTGAGGGCCTAGAAAGTATTTGAATCCCTTGGTCTTCAAAGGGAACTTTGCATACTAGGAAATGAAGGTACTACTGGCTTTCAAAGCTACCCAGGCAGATTGTCTGCCTACAACTAGAGGATGGCAGAAGGGCTTCGGTTTTGCTGACTAAACCTTGTGTGCTTCACACGAGCTTGTAGCTTCTTCCCTGCCTGAAGGAGAAAGCAAGAGCTTGTTGCTCTCATTCTGGGGATGAAGGGAGAACGATTCACTTTCTGTGTTTGAAAATGCCTTGTGTTCCATGCCTAAAAAAGTAGCCTGTGCATTCTATACCTGGATACAGCGTATGACGTTTCTCCCTTTCAAGGAGTTGAAGCCGTTCAGGGTTTCCAGCAATCAGGGCGACACTCTGTGCTGTGCGGCTGAGAATGGCGCTTTACAGATGGTATCGCTAAAGGAGAGGGAGAAACCGCGTTTCTCCCATTCTGGAAGGCGAAGGAGGCAAAACCATAGTTGTGCTGAGTGAAAACTTTGTTAGCAGTAAGTGTTAGTTCCCCCATTCACCACATGAAAGAGAAAGCAACATACAGCGTTCTCCTTCAAGCTGCTTAACAGAATTGACTGAAGTTTTCAGTTTTGTTAGAAGAAAGTGTCCGCCCAGCACCAGCTGCTTTCTGCAATGTTCTCTGTGTGGGTGAAGCCTGGAGAGTGAGGGCTTAGCAAGTATTTGAATCCCCTGGTCTTCAAAGGGAACTTTGCATACTAGGAAATGAAGGTACTACTGACTTTCAAAGCTACCCAGGTAGATTGTCTGCCTATAACTAGAGGATGGCAGAAGGGCTTCAGTTTTGCTGACTAAACCTTGTGTGCTTCACACGAGCTTGTAGCTTCTTCCCTGCCTGAAGGAGAAAGCAAGAGCTTGTTGCTCTCAGTCTGGGGATGAAGGGAGAACGATTCACTTTCTGTGTTTGAAAATGCCTCTGTGTTCCATGCCTAAGAAAGTAGCCTGTGCATTCTATACCTGGATACAGCGTATGACGTTTCTCCCTTTCAAGGAGTTGGAGCCCTTCAGGGTTTCCAGCAATCAGGGCGACAGTCTGTGCTGCGCGGCTGAGAATAGCGCTTTACAGAAGGCATCGCTAAAGGAGAAGAGAAACCGCGTTTCTCCAATTCTGGAACGCGAAGGAGGGAAAGCCGTCGTTGTGCTGAGTGAAAACTTCGTGAGCAGCAAGTGTAAGTTCCCCATTCACCACATGAAAGAGAAGGCAAAATACAGCGTTCTCCTTCAAGCTGCTTAACAGAATCTACTGAAGTTTTCAGTCTTGTTAGAAGAAACAGTCCACACAAAAGAAGTTGCTTAATCAAATGTTCTCTCTGTGGCAGAAGACCACAGAGAGAGGGCCTAGCAGGTATTTGAATCTCCTGGTTTTCATAGGAAACTTTGCATAACAGTGAATGAAGGTACTAATGGCTTTCAAAGGAAACCGGTAGATTGTTTGTCTTCAGCAAGAGAAGAGCAGAAGAGGTTCAGTTTTGCTGACTAAACCGTGTGTGCTTACCGCGAGCTTGTAGCTTCTTCCCTGGCTGAAAGAGAAAGCAAGAGCTTGTTGCTCTCAGTCTGGGGATGAAGGGAGAACGACTCACTTTCTGTGTTTGAAAATGCCTCTGTGTTCCATGCCTAAGAAAGTAGCCTGTGCATTCTATACCTGGATACAGCGTATGACGTTTCTCCCTTTCAGGAGTTGAAGCCGTTCAGGGTTTCCAGCAATCAGGGAGGCACTCTGTGCTGCGCGACTGAGAATACCGCTTTACAGAAGGCATCGTTAAAGGAGAAGAGAAACCGCGTTTCTCCAATTCTGGAAGGCGAAGGAGGGAAAACCATAGTGGTGCTGAGTGAAAACTTCGTTAGCAGCAAGTGTAGGTTCCCCATTCACCACATGAAAGAGAAGGCAAAATACAGCGTTCTCCTTCAAGCTGCTTAACAGAATCTACTGAAGTTTTCAGTCTTGTTAGAAGAAACAGTCCACACAAAAGAAGCTGCTTTCTCAAATGTTCTCTCTGTGGCAGAAGACCACAGAGGGAGGGCCTAGCAGGTATTTGAATCTCCTGGTTTCCATAGGAAACTTTGCATAACAGTGAATGAAGGTACTAGTGGCTTTAAAAGGCATCCAGCAGATTGTCTGTCTTCAGCAAGAGAAGAGCAGAAGACATTCACTTTTGCTGACTAAACTTTGTGTGCTTACCGCGAGCTTGTAGCTTCTTCCCTGGCTGAAAGAGAAAGCAAGAGATTGTTGCTCTCAGTCTGAGGATGAAGGGAGAACGATTCACTTACTGTGTTTGAAAATCCCTCTGTGTCACATGCCTAACAATGTTGCCTTTGCATTGACTACCGGGATAAAGCGTATGACTTTTCTCCCTTTCAAGTAGTTGAAGCCGTTCAGGGTTTCCAGCGATCAGGGAGGCACTCTGTGCTGCACGGCTGAGAATAGCGCTTTAGAGACGGTATCTCTAAAGGAGAAGAGAAAACTCTTTTCTCCTATTCTGGAACGTGAAGGAGGCAAAACCGTAGTTGTGCCGAATGAAAAACTTTGTTAGCAGCAAGTGCAACTTCCCCATTCACCACATGAAAGGGAAAGCAAAATACAGCGTTCTCCTTCATGCTGCTTAACTGAATCTAGAGAAGTTTTCCGTTTTGTTAGAGTGATGTCTCCGCCCAGCACGAGCTGCTTTCGGAAATGTTCTCTGAGTGGGAGAAGGCTGGAGAGTGTGGGCCTAGCAGTATTCGAATCCCCTGGTTTTCAAAGGGATCTTTGCATACCGGGGAATGAAGGTTCTACTGGCTTTCAAAGCCAAACAGGCAGATTGTTTGCCTTCAGCTAGAGGATGGCAGAAGTGCCTCGGTATTGCCGACGAAACCTTGTGTGCTTAACGCGAGCATGTAGCTACTTTCCTACCTGAAAGAGAAAGCAAGAGCTTGTTGCTCTCAGTCCGGATATATATGGAGAAACTTTGATTTTCTAGGGTTGAAGATCCCTGTGTGTTACGTGATTAAGAATGTTGCCTATGCATTGTCGACCTGGATAAAGATTTTTCTCCCTTTCGAGTAGTTGAAGCCTTTCAGCGTTTCCAGCATTGGGTAGGCATTGTTTGCTGCACGGCCAAGAATGGCGCTTTACAGATGGTATCGCTAAAGGAGAAGAGAAACCGCGTTTCTCCCGTTCTGGAACACGAAGGAGGCACATCCGTAGTTGTGCTGAGTAAAAACTTTGTTAGCAGTAAGTGTAAGTTCCCAATTCACCACATGCAAGAGAAAGCCAAATACAGCGTTTCCCTTGAAGCTGCTTAACTGAATCGACTGAAGTTTTCAGTTAAGTTAGAAGAAAGTGTCCGCCCAGCACCAGCTGCTTTCTGCAATGTTCTCTCTGTGGGAGGAGCCTGGAGAGTGAGGGCCTGGAAAGTATTTGAATCCCTTGGTCTTCAAAGGGAACTTTGCATACTAGGAAATGAAGGTACTACTGGCTTTCAAAGCTACCCAGGCAGATTGTCTGCCTACAACTAGAGGATGGCAGAAGGGCTTCGGTTTTGCTGACTAAACCTTGTGTGCTTCACACGAGCTTGTAGCTTCTTCCCTGCCTGAAGGAGAAAGCAAGAGCTTGTTGCTCTCATTCTGGGGATGAAGGGAGAACGATTCACTTTCTGTGTTTGAAAATGCCTCTGTGTTCCATGCCTAAGAAAGTAGCCTGTGCATTCTATACCTGGATACAGCGTATGACGTTTCTCCCTTTCAAGGAGTTGAAGCCGTTCAGGGTTTCCAGCAATCAGGGCGACACTCTGTGCTGTGCGGCTGAGAATGGCGCTTTACAGATGGTATCGCTAAAGGAGAGGGAGAAACCGCGTTTCTCCCATTCTGGAAGGCGAAGGAGGCAAAACCATAGTTGTGCTGAGTTCAAACTTTGTTAGCAGTAAGTGTTAGTTCCCCCATTCACCACATGAAAGAGAAAGCAACATACAGCGTTCTCCTTCAAGCTGCTTAACAGAATTGACTGAAGTTTTCAGTTTTGTTAGAAGAAAGTGTCCGCCCAGCACCAGCTGCTTTCTGCAATGTTCTCTGTGTGGGTGAAGCCTGGAGAGTGAGGGCCTAGCAAGTATTTGAATCCCCTGGTCTTCAAAGGGAACTTTGCATACTGGGAAATGAAGGTACTACTGACTTTCAAAGCTACCCAGGTAGATTGTCTGCCTACAACTAGAGGATGGCAGAAGGGCTTCAGTTTTGCTGACTAAACCTTGTGTGCTTCACACGAGCTTGTAGCTTCTTCCCTGCCTGAAGGAGAAAGCAAGAGCTTGTTGCTCTCAGTCTGGGGATGAAGGGAGAACGATTCACTTTCTGTGTTTGAAAATGCCTCTGTGTTCCATGCCTAAGAAAGTAGCCTGTGCATTCTATACCTGGATACAGCGTATGACGTTTCTCCCTTTCAAGGAGTTGGAGCCCTTCAGGGTTTCCAGCAATCAGGGCGACAGTCTGTGCTGCGCGGCTGAGAATAGCGCTTTACAGACGGTATCGCTAAAGGAGAAGAGAAACCGCGTTTCTCCAATTCTGGAACGCGAAGGAGGGAAAGCCGTCGTTGTGCTGAGTGAAAACTTCGTGAGCAGCAAGTGTAAGTTCCCCATTCACCACATGAAAGAGAAGGCAAAATACAGCGTTCTCCTTCAAGCTGCTTAACAGAATCTACTGAAGTTTTCAGTCTTGTTAGAAGAAACAGTCCACACAAAAGAAGTTGCTTAATCAAATGTTCTCTCTGTGGCAGAAGACCACAGAGTGAGGGCCTAGCAGGTATTTGAATCTCCTGGTTTTCATAGGAAACTTTGCATAACAGTGAATGAAGGTACTAATGGCTTTCAAAGGACACCGGCAGATTGTTTGTCTTCAGCAAGAGAAGAGCAGAAGAGGTTCAGTTTTGCTGACTAAACCGTGTGTGCTTACCGCGAGCTTGTAGCTTCTTCCCTGGCTGAAAGAGAAAGCAAGAGCTTGTTGCTCTCAGTCTGGGGATGAAGGGAGAACGACTCACTTTCTGTGTTTGAAAATGCCTCTGTGTTCCATGCCTAAGAAAGTAGCCTGTGCATTCTATACCTGGATACAGCGTATGACGTTTCTCCCTTTCAAGGAGTTGAAGCCGTTCAGGGTTTCCAGCAATCAGGGAGGCACTCTGTGCTGCGCGACTGAGAATACCGCTTTACAGAAGGCATCGCTAAAGGAGAAGAGAAACCGCGTTTCTCCAATTCTGGAAGGCGAAGGAGGGAAAACCATAGTGGTGCTGAGTGAAAACTTCGTTAGCAGCAAGTGTAAGTTCCCCATTCACCACATGAAAGAGAAGGCAAAATACAGCGTTCTCCTTCAAGCTGCTTAACAGAATCTACTGAAGTTTTCAGTCTTGTTAGAAGAAACAGTCCACACAAAAGAAGCTGCTTTCTCAAATGTTCTCTCTGTGGCAGAAGACCACAGAGTGAGGGCCTAGCAGGTATTTGAATCTCCTGGTTTTCATAGGAAACTTTGCATAACAGTGAATGAAGGTACTAGTGGCTTTAAAAGGCATCCAGCAGATTGTCTGTCTTCAGCAAGAGAAGAGCAGAAGACGTTCACTTTTGCTGACTAAACTTTGTGTGCTTACCGCGAGCTTGTAGCTTCTTCCCTGGCTGAAAGAGAAAGCAAGAGATTGTTGCTCTCAGTCTGAGGATGAAGGGAGAACGATTCACTTACTGTGTTTGAAAATCCCTCTGTGTCACATGCCTAACAATGTTGCCTTTGCATTGACTACCGGGATAAAGCGTATGACTTTTCTCCCTTTCAAGTAGTTGAAGCCGTTCAGGGTTTCCAGCGATCAGGGAGGCACTCTGTGCTGCACGGCTGAGAATAGCGCTTTAGAGACGGTATCTCTAAAGGAGAAGAGAAAACTCTTTTCTCCTATTCTGGAACGTGAAGGAGGCAAAACCGTAGTTGTGCCGAATGAAAAACTTTGTTAGCAGCAAGTGCAACTTCCCCATTCACCACATGAAAGGGAAAGCAAAATACAGCGTTCTCCTTCATGCTGCTTAACTGAATCTAGTGAAGTTTTCCGTTTTCTTAGAAGGATGTCTCCGCCCAAGCACGAGCTGCTTTCGGAAATGTTCTCTGAGTGGGAGAAGGCTGGAGAGTGTGGGCCTAGCAGTATTCGAATCCCCTGGTTTTCAAAGGGATCTTTGCATACCGGGGAATGAAGGTTCTACTGGCTTTCAAAGCCAAACAGGCAGATTGTTTGCCTTCAGCTAGAGGATGGCAGAAGTGCCTCGGTATTGCCGACGAAACCTTGTGTGCTTAACGCGAGCATGTAGCTACTTTCCTACCTGAAAGAGAAAGCAAGAGCTTGTTGCTCTCAGTCCGGATATATATGGAGAAACTTTGATTTTCTAGGGTTGAAGATCCCTGTGTGTTACGTGATTAAGAATGTTGCCTATGCATTGTCGACCTGGATAAAGATTTTTCTCCCTTTCGAGTAGTTGAAGCCTTTCAGCGTTTCCAGCATTGGGTAGGCATTGTTTGCTGCACGGCAGCATTTCCAGCATTGGGTAGGCATTGTTTGCTGCACGGCCAAGAATGGCGCTTTACAGATGGTATCGCTAAGGGAGAAGAGAAACCGCGTTTCTCCCGTTCTGGAACACGAAGGAGGCACATCCGTAGTTGTGCTGAGTAAAAACTTTGTTAGCAGTAAGTGTAAGTTCCCAATTCACCACATGCAAGAGAAAGCCAAATACAGCGTTTCCCTTAAAGCTGCTTAACTGAATCGACTGAAGTTTTCAGTTAAGTTAGAAGAAAGTGTCCGCCCAGCACCAGCTGCTTTCTGCAATGTTCTCTCTGTGGGAGGAGCCTGGAGAGTGAGGGCCTAGAAAGTATTTGAATCCCTTGGTCTTCAAAGGGAACTTTGCATACTAGGAAATGAAGGTACTACTGACTTTCAAAGCTACCCAGGTAGATTGTCTGCCTACAACTAGAGGATGGCAGAAGGGCTTCAGTTTTGCTGACTAAACCTTGTGTGCTTCACACGAGCTTGTAGCTTCTTCCCTGCCTGAAGGAGAAAGCAAGAGCTTGTTGCTCTCAGTCTGGGGATGAAGGGAGAACGATTCACTTTCTGTGTTTGAAAATGCCTCTGTGTTCCATGCCTAAGAAAGTAGCCTGTGCATTCTATACCTGGATACAGCGTATGACGTTTCTCCCTTTCAAGGAGTTGGAGCCCTTCAGGGTTTCCAGCAATCAGGGAGGCACTCTGTGCTGCGCGACTGAGAATACCGCTTTACAGAAGGCATCGCTAAAGGAGAAGAGAAACCGCGTTTCTCCAATTCTGGAAGGCGAAGGAGGGAAAACCATAGTGGTGCTGAGTGAAAACTTCGTTAGCAGCAAGTGTAAGTTCCCCATTCACCACATGAAAGAGAAGGCAAAATACAGCGTTCTCCTTCAAGCTGCTTAACAGAATCTACTGAAGTTTTCAGTCTTGTTAGAAGAAACAGTCCACACAAAAGAAGCTGCTTTCTCAAATGTTCTCTCTGTGGCAGAAGACCACAGAGTGAGGGCCTAGCAGGTATTTGAATCTCCTGGTTTTCATAGGAAACTTTGCATAACAGTGAATGAAGGTACTAGTGGCTTTAAAAGGCATCCAGCAGATTGTCTTTCTTCAGCAAGAGAAGAGCAGAAGACGTTCACTTTTCCTGACTAAACTTTGTGTGCTTACCGCGAGCTTGTAGCTTCTTCCCTGGCTGAAAGAGAAAGCAAGAGCTTGTTGCTCTCATTCTGGGGATGAAGGGAGAACGATTCACTTTCTGTGTTTGAAAATGCCTGTGTGTTCCATGCCTAAGAAAGTAGCCTGTGCATTCTATACCTGGATACAGCGTATGACGTTTCTCCCTTTCAAGGAGTTGAAGCCGTTCAGGGTTTCCAGCAATCAGGGCGACACTCTGTGCTGTGCGGCTGAGAATGGCGCTTTACAGACGGTATCGCTAAAGGAGAGGGAGAAACCGCGTTTCTCCCATTCTGGAAGGCGAAGGAGGCAAAACCATAGTTGTGCTGAGTTCAAACTTTGTTAGCAGTAAGTGTTAGTTCCCCCATTCACCACGTGAAAGAGAAAGCAACATACAGCGTTCTCCTTCAAGCTGCTTAACAGAATTGACTGAAGTTTTCAGTTTTGTTAGAAGAAAGTGTCCGCCCAGCACCAGCTGCTTTCTGCAATGTTCTCTGTGTGGGTGAAGCCTGGAGAGTGAGGGCTTAGCAAGTATTGGAATCCCCTGGTCTTCAAAGGGAACTTTGCATACTAGGAAATGAAGGTACTACTGACTTTCAAAGCTACCCAGGTAGATTGTCTGCCTACAACTAGAGGATGGCAGAAGGGCTTCAGTTTTGCTGACTAAACCTTGTGTGCTTCACACGAGCTTGTAGCTTCTTCCCTGCCTGAAGGAGAAAGCAAGAGCTTGTTGCTCTCAGTCTGGGGATGAAGGGAGAACGATTCACTTTCTGTGTTTGAAAATGCCTCTGTGTTCCATGCCTAAGAAAGTAGCCTGTGCATTCTATACCTGGATACAGCGTATGACGTTTCTCCCTTTCAAGGAGTTGGAGCCCTTCAGGGTTTCCAGCAATCAGGGCGACAGTCTGTGCTGCGCGGCTGAGAATAGCGCTTTACAGACGGTATCGCTAAAGGAGAAGAGAAACCGAGTTTCTCCCGTTCTGGAACACGAAGGAGGCACATCCGTAGTTGTGCTGAGTAAAAACTTTGTTAGCAGTAAGTGTAAGTTCCCAATTCACCACATGCAAGAGAAAGCCAAATACAGCGTTTCCCTTGAAGCTGCTTAACTGAATCGACTGAAGTTTTCAGTTAAGTTAGAAGAAAGTGTCCGCCCAGCACCAGCTGCTTTCTGCAATGTTCTCTCTGTGGGAGGAGCCTGGACAGTGAGGGCCTAGAAAGTATTTGAATCCCTTGGTCTTCAAAGGGAACTTTGCATACTAGGAAATGAAGGTACTACTGGCTTTCAAAGCTACCCAGGCAGAATGTCTGCCTACAACTAGAGGATGGCAGAAGGGCTTCGGTTTTGCAGACTAAACCTTGTGTGCTTCACCCGAGCTTGTAGCTTCTTCCCTGCCTGAAGGAGAAAGCAAGAGCTTGTTGCTCTCAGTCTGCGGATGAAGGGAGAACGACTCACTTTCTGTGTTTGAAAATGCCTCTGTGTTCCATGCCTAAGAAAGTAGCCTGTGCATTCTATACCTGGATACAGCGTATGACGTTTCTCCCTTTCAAGTAGTTGGAGCCCTTCAGGGTTTCCAGCAATCAGGGAGGCACTCTGTGCTGCGCGACTGAGAATACCGCTTTACAGAAGGCATCGCTAAAGGAGAAGAGAAACCGCGTTTCTCCCATTCTGGAAGGCGAAGGAGGGAAAACCATAGTGGTGCTGAGTGAAAACTTCGTTAGCAGCAAGTGTAAGTTCCCCATTCAACACATGAAAGAGAAGGCAAAATACAGCGTTCTCCTTCAAGCTGCTTAACAGAATCTACTGAAGTTTTCAGTCTTGTTAGAAGAAACAGTCCACACAAAAGAAGCTGCTTAATCAAATGTTCTCTCTGTGGCAGAAGACCACAGAGTGAGGGCCTAGCAGGTATTTGAATCTCCTGGTTTTCATAGGAAAATTTGCATAACAGTGAATGAAGGTACTAGTGGCTTTAAAAGGCATCCAGCAGATTGTCTGTCTTCAGCAAGAGAAGAGCAGAAGACGTTCACTTTTGCTGACTAAACTTTGTGTGCTTACCGCGAGCTTGTAGCTTCTTCCCTGGCTGAAAGAGAAAGCAAGAGATTGTTGCTCTCAGTCTGAGGATGAAGGGAGAACGATTCACTTACTGTGTTTGAAAATCCCTCTGTGTCACATGCCTAACAATGTTGCCTTTGCATTGACTACCGGGATAAAGCGTATGACTTTTCTCCCTTTCAAGTAGTTGAAGCCGTTCAGGGTTTCCAGCCATCAGGGAGGCACTCTGTGCTGCACGGCTGAGAATAGCGCTTTAGAGACGGTATCTCTAAAGGAGAAGAGAAAACTCTTTTCTCCTATTCTGGAACGTGAAGGAGGCAAAACCGTAGTTGTGCCGAATGAAAAACTTTGTTAGCAGCAAGTGCAACTTCCCCATTCACCACATGAAAGGGAAAGCAAAATACAGCGTTCTCCTTCATGGTGCTTAACTGAATCTAGTGAAGTTTTCCGTTTTGTTAGAAGGATGTCTCCGCCCAGCACGAGCTGCTTTCGGAAATGTTCTCTGAGTGGGAGAAGGCTGGAGAGTGTGGGCCTAGCAGTATTCGAATCCCCTGGTTTTCAAAGGGATCTTTGCATACCGGGGAATGAAGGTTCTACTGGCTTTCAAAGCCAAACAGGCAGATTGTTTGCCTTCAGCTAGAGGATGGCAGAAGTGCCTCAGTATTGCCGACGAAACCTTGTGTGCTTAACGCGAGCATGTAGCTACTCTCCTACCTGAAAGAGAAAGCAAGAGCTTGTTGCTCTCAGTCCGGATATATAGGGAGAAACTTTGATTTTCTGGGGTTGAAGATCCCTGTGTGTTACGTGATTAAGAATGTTGCCTATGCATTGTCGACCTGGATAAAGATTTTTCTCCCTTTCGAGTAGTTGAAGCCTTTCAGCGTTTCCAGCATTGGGTAGGCATTGTTTGCTGCACGGCCAAGAATGGCGCTTTACAGATGGTATCGCTAAAGGAGAAGAGAAACCGCGTTTCTCCCGTTCTGGAACACGAAGGAGGCACATCCGTAGTTGTGCTGAGTAAAAACTTTGTTAGCAGTAAGTGTAAGTTCCCAATTCACCACATGCAAGAGAAAGCCAAATACAGCGTTTCCCTTAAAGCTGCTTAACTGAATCGACTGAAGTTTTCAGTTAAGTTAGAAGAAAGTGTCCGCCCAGCACCAGCTGCTTTCTGCAATGTTCTCTCTGTGGGAGGAGCCTGGAGAGTGAGGGCCTAGAAAGTATTTGAATCCCTTGGTCTTCAAAGGGAACTTTGCATACTAGGAAATGAAGGTACTACTGGCTTTCAAAGCTACCCAGGCAGATTGTCTGCCTACAACTAGAGGATGGCAGAAGGGCTTCGGTTTTGCTGACTAAACCTTGTGTGCTTCACACGAGCTTGTAGCTTCTTCCCTGCCTGAAGGAGAAAGCAAGAGCTTGTTGCTCTCATTCTGGGGATGAAGGGAGAACGATTCACTTTCTGTGTTTGAAAATGCCTCTGTGTTCCATGCCTAAGAAAGTAGCCTGTGCATTCTATACCTGGATACAGCGTATGACGTTTCTCCCTTTCAAGTACTTGAAGCCGTTCAGGGTTTCCAGCCATCAGGGAGGCACTCTGTGCTGCGCGACTGAGAATAGAGCTTTACAGATGGTATCGCTAAAGGAGAAGAGAAACCGCGTTTCTCCCATTCTGGAACGCGAAGGAGGGAAAGCCGTCGTTGTGCTGAGTAAAAACGTCCTTAGCAGCAAGTGTAAGTTCCCCATTCACCCCATGAAAGAGAAAGCAACATACAGCGTTCTCCTTCAAGCTGCTTAACAGAATTGACTGAAGTTTTCAGTTTTGTTAGAAGAAAGTGTCCGCCCAGCACCAGCTGCTTTCTGCAATGTTCTCTGTGTGGGTGAAGCCTGGAGAGTGAGGGCTTAGCAAGTATTTGAATCCCCTGGTCTTCAAAGGGAACTTTGCATACTAGCAAATGAAGGTACTACTGACTTTCAAAGCTACCCAGGTAGATTGTCTGCCTACAACTAGAGGATGGCAGAAGGGCTTCAGTTTTTCTGACTAAACCTTGTGTGCTTCACACGAGCTTGTAGCTTCTTCTCTGCCTGAAGGAGAAAGCAAGAGCTTGTTGCTCTCAGTCTGGGGATGAAGGGAGAACGATTCACTTTCTGTGTTTGAAAATGCCTCTGTGTTCCATGCCTAAGAAAGTAGCCTGTGCATTCTATACCTGGATACAGCGTATGACGTTTCTCCCTTTCAAGGAGTTGGAGCCCTTCAGGGTTTCCAGCAATCAGGGCGACACTCTGTGCTGCGCGGCTGAGAATAGCGCTTTACAGACGGTATCGCTAAAGGAGAAGAGAAACCGCGTTTCTCCAATTCTGGAACGCGAAGGAGGGAAAGCCGTCGTTGTGCTGAGTGAAAACTTCGTGAGCAGCAAGTGTAAGTTCCCCATTCACCACATGAAAGAGAAGGCAAAATACAGCGTTCTCCTTCAAGCTGCTTAACAGAATCTACTGAAGTTTTCAGTTTTGTTAGAAGAAACAGTCCACACAAAAGAAGCTGCTTTCTCAAATGTTCTCTCTGTGGCAGAAGACCACAGAGTGAGGGCCTAGCAGGTATTTGAATCTCCTGGTTTTCATAGGAAACTTTGCATAACAGTGAATGAAGGTACTAGTGGCTTTAAAAGGCATCCAGCAGATTGTCTGTCTTCAGCAAGAGAAGAGCAGAAGACGTTCACTTTTGCTGACTAAACTTTGTGTGCTTACCGTGAGCTTGTAGCTTCTTCCCTGGCTGAAAGAGAAAGCAAGAGATTGTTGCTCTCAGTCTGAGGATGAAGGGAGAACGATTCACTTACTGTGTTTGAAAATCCCTCTGTGTCACATGCCTAACAATGTTGCCTTTGCATTGACTACCGGGATAAAGCGTATGACTTTTCTCCCTTTCAAGTAGTTGAAGCCGTTCAGGGTTTCCAGCGATCAGGGAGGCACTCTGTGCTGCACGGCTGAGAATAGCGCTTTAGAGACGGTATCTCTAAAGGAGAAGAGAAAACTCTTTTCTCCTATTCTGGAACGTGAAGGAGGCAAAACCGTAGTTGTGCCGAATGAAAAACTTTGTTAGCAGCAAGTGCAACTTCCCCATTCACCACATGAAAGGGAAAGCAAAATACAGCGTTCTCCTTCATGCTGCTTAACTGAATCTAGTGAAGTTTTCCGTTTTGTTAGAAGGATGTCTCCGCCCAGCACGAGCTGCTTTCGGAAATGTTCTCTGAGTGGGAGAAGGCTGGAGAGTGTGGGCCTAGCAGTATTCGAATCCCCTGGTTTTCAAAGGGATCTTTGCATACCGGGGAATGAAGGTTCTACTGGCTTTCAAAGCCAAACAGGCAGATTGTTTGCCTTCAGCTAGAGGATGGCAGAAGTGACTCGGTATTGCCGACGAAACCTTGTGTGCTTAACGCGAGCATGTAGCTACTTTCCTACCTGAAAGAGAAAGCAAGAGCTTGTTGCTCTCAGTCCGGATATATATGGAGAAACTTTGATTTTCTAGGGTTGAAGATCCCTGTGTGTTACGTGATTAAGAATGTTGCCTATGCATTGTCGACCTGGATAAAGATTTTTCTCCCTTTCGAGTAGTTGAAGCCTTTCAGCGTTTCCAGCATTGGGTAGGCATTGTTTGCTGCACGGCCAAGAATGGCGCTTTACAGATGGTATCGCTAAAGGAGAAGAGAAACCGCGTTTCTCCCGTTCTGGAACACGAAGGAGGCACATCCGTAGTTGTGCTGAGTAAAAACTTTGTTAGCAGTAAGTGTAAGTTCCCAATTCACCACATGCAAGAGAAAGCCAAATACAGCGTTTCCCTTAAAGCTGCTTAACTGAATCGACTGAAGTTTTCAGTTAAGTTAGAAGAAAGTGTCCGCCCAGCACCAGCTGCTTTCTGCAATGTTCTCTCTGTGGGAGGAGCCTGGAGAGTGAGGGCCTAGAAAGTATTTGAATCCCTTGGTCTTCAAAGGGAACTTTGCATACTAGGAAATGAAGGTACTACTGGCTTTCAAAGCTACCCAGGCAGATTGTCTGCCTACAACTAGAGGATGGCAGAAGGGCTTCGGTTTTGCTGACTAAACCTTGTGTGCTTCACACGAGCTTGTAGCTTCTTCCCTGCCTGAAGGAGAAAGCAAGAGCTTGTTGCTCTCATTCTGGGGATGAAGGGAGAACGATTCACTTTCTGTGTTTGAAAATGCCTCTGTGTTCCATGCCTAAGAAAGTAGCCTGTGCATTCTATACCTGGATACAGCGTATGACGTTTCTCCCTTTCAAGTAGTTGGAGCCCTTCAGGGTTTCCAGCAATCAGGGAGGCACTCTGTGCTGCGCGACTGAGAATAGAGCTTTACAGATGGTATCGCTAAAGGAGAAGAGAAACCGCGTTTCTCCCATTCTGGAACGCGAAGGAGGGAAAGCCGTCGTTGTGCTGAGTAAAAACGTCCTTAGCAGCAAGTGTAAGTTCCCCATTCACCACATGAAAGAGAAAGCAACATACAGCGTTCTCCTTCAAGCTGCTTAACAGAATTGACTGAAGTTTTCAGTTTTGTTAGAAGAAAGTGTCCGCCCAGCACCAGCTGCTTTCTGCAATGTTCTCTGTGTGGGTGAAGCCTGGAGAGTGAGGGCTTAGCAAGTATTTGAATCCCCTGGTCTTCAAAGGGAACTTTGCATACTAGCAAATGAAGGTACTACTGACTTTCAAAGCTACCCAGGTAGATTGTCTGCCTACAACTAGAGGATGGCAGATGGGCTTCAGTTTTGCTGACTAAACCTTGTGTGCTTCACACGAGCTTGTAGCTTCTTCCCTGCCTGAAGGAGAAAGCAAGAGCTTGTTGCTCTCAGTCTGGGGATGAAGGGAGAACGATTCACTTTCTGTGTTTGAAAATGCCTCTGTGTTCCATGCCTAAGAAAGTAGCCTGTGCATTCTATACCTGGATACAGCGTATGACGTTTCTCCCTTTCAAGGAGTTGGAGCCCTTCAGGGTTTCCAGCAATCAGGGCGACACTCTGTGCTGCGCGGCTGAGAATAGCGCTTTACAGACGGTATCGCTAAAGGAGAAGAGAAACCGCGTTTCTCCAATTCTGGAATGCGAAGGAGGGAAAGCCGTCGTTGTGCTGATTGAAAACTTCGTGAGCAGCAAGAGTAAGTTCCCCATTGACCACATGAAAGAGAAGGCAAAATACAGCGTTCTCCTTCAAGCTGCTTAACAGAATCTACTGAAGTTTTCAGTTTTGTTAGAAGAAACAGTCCACACAAAAGAAGCTGCTTTCTCAAATGTTCTCTCTGTGGCAGAAGACCACAGAGTGAGGGCCTAGTAGGTATTTGAATCTCCTGGTTTTCATAGGAAACTTTGCATAACAGTGAATGAAGGTACTAGTGGCTTTAAAAGGCATCCAGCAGATTGTCTGTCTTCAGCAAGAGAAGAGCAGAAGACGTTCACTTTTGCTGACTAAACTTTGTGTGCTTACCGTGAGCTTGTAGCTTCTTCCCTGGCTGAAAGAGAAAGCAAGAGATTGTTGCTCTCAGTCTGAGGATGAAGGGAGAACGATTCACTTACTGTGTTTGAAAATCCCTCTGTGTCACATGCCTAACAATGTTGCCTTTGCATTGACTACCGGGATAAAGCGTATGACTTTTCTCCCTTTCAAGTAGTTGAAGCCGTTCAGGGTTTCCAGCGATCAGGGAGGCACTCTGTGCTGCACGGCTGAGAATAGCGCTTTAGAGACGGTATCTCTAAAGGAGAAGAGAAAACTCTTTTCTCCTATTCTGGAACGTGAAGGAGGCAAAACCGTAGTTGTGCCGAATGAAAAACTTTGTTAGCAGCAAGTGCAACTTCCCCATTCACCACATGAAAGGGAAAGCAAAATACAGCGTTCTCCTTCATGCTGCTTAACTGAATCTAGTGAAGTTTTCCGTTTTGTTAGAAGGATGTCTCCGCCCAGCACGAGCTGCTTTCGGAAATGTTCTCTGAGTGGGAGAAGGCTGGAGAGTGTGGGCCTAGCAGTATTCGAATCCCCTGGTTTTCAAAGGGATCTTTGCATACCGGGGAATGAAGGTTCTACTGGCTTTCAAAGCCAAACAGGCAGATTGTTTGCCTTCAGCTAGAGGATGGCAGAAGTGACTCGGTATTGCCGACGAAACCTTGTGTGCTTAACGCGAGCATGTAGCTACTTTCCTACCTGAAAGAGAAAGCAAGAGCTTGTTGCTCTCAGTCCGGATATATATGGAGAAACTTTGATTTTCTAGGGTTGAAGATCCCTGTGTGTTACGTGATTAAGAATGTTGCCTATGCATTGTCGACCTGGATAAAGATTTTTCTCCCTTTCGAGTAGTTGAAGCCTTTCAGCGTTTCCAGCATTGGGTAGGCATTGTTTGCTGCACGGCCAAGAATGGCGCTTTACAGATGGTATCGCTAAAGGAGAAGAGAAACCGCGTTTCTCCCGTTCTGGAACACGAAGGAGGCACATCCGTAGTTGTGCTGAGTAAAAACTTTGTTAGCAGTAAGTGTAAGTTCCCAATTCACCACATGCAAGAGAAAGCCAAATACAGCGTTTCCCTTAAAGCTGCTTAACTGAATCGACTGAAGTTTTCAGTTAAGTTAGAAGAAAGTGTCCGCCCAGCACCAGCTGCTTTCTGCAATGTTCTCTCTGTGGGAGGAGCCTGGAGAGTGAGGGCCTAGAAAGTATTTGAATCCCTTGGTCTTCAAAGGGAACTTTGCATACTAGGAAATGAAGGTACTACTGGCTTTCAAAGCTACCCAGGCAGATTGTCTGCCTACAACTAGAGGATGGCAGAAGGGCTTCGGTTTTGCTGACTAAACCTTGTGTGCTTCACACGAGCTTGTAGCTTCTTCCCTGCCTGAAGGAGAAAGCAAGAGCTTGTTGCTCTCATTCTGGGGATGAAGGGAGAACGATTCACTTTCTGTGTTTGAAAATGCCTCTGTGTTCCATGCCTAAGAAAGTAGCCTGTGCATTCTATACCTGGATACCGCGTATGACGTTTCTCCCTTTCAAGGAGTTGGAGCCCTTCAGGGTTTCCAGCAATCAGGGCGACACTCTGTGCTGCGTGGCTGAGAATAGCGCTTTACAGACGGTATCGCTAAAGGAGAAGAGAAACCGCGTTTCTCCAATTCTGGAATGCGAAGGAGGGAAAGCCGTCGTTGTGCTGAGTGAAAACTTCGTGAGCAGCAAGTGTAAGTTCCCCATTCACCACATGAAAGAGAAGGCAAAATACAGCGTTCTCCTTCAAGCTGCTTAACAGAATCTACTGAAGTTTTCAGTCTTGTTAGAAGAAACAGTCCACACAAAAGAAGCTGCTTTCTCAAATGTTCTCTCTGTGGCAGAAGACCACAGAGTGAGGGCCTAGCAGGTATTTGAATCTCCTGGTTTTCATAGGAAACTTTGCATAACAGTGAATGAAGGTACTAGTGGCTTTAAAAGGCATCCAGCAGATTGTCTGTCTTCAGCAAGAGAAGAGCAGAAGACGTTCACTTTTGCTGACTAAACTTTGTGTGCTTACCGTGAGCTTGTAGCTTCTTCCCTGGCTGAAAGAGAAAGCAAGAGATTGTTGCTCTCAGTCTGAGGATGAAGGGAGAACGATTCACTTACTGTGTTTGAAAATCCCTCTGTGTCACATGCCTAACAATGTTGCCTTTGCATTGACTACCGGGATAAAGCGTATGACTTTTCTCCCTTTCAAGTAGTTGAAGCCGTTCAGGGTTTCTAGCGATCAGGGAGGCACTCTGTGCTGCACGGCTGAGAATAGCGCTTTAGAGACGGTATCTCTAAAGGAGAAGAGAAAACTCTTTTCTCCTATTCTGGAACGTGAAGGAGGCAAAACCGTAGTTGTGCCGAATGAAAAACTTTGTTAGCAGCAAGTGCAACTTCCCCATTCACCACATGAAAGGGAAAGCAAAATACAGCGTTCTCCTTCATGCTGCTTAACTGAATCTAGTGAAGTTTTCCGTTTTGTTAGAAGGATGTCTCCGCCCAGCACGAGCTGCTTTCGGAAATGTTCTCTGAGTGGGAGAAGGCTGGAGAGTGTGGGCCTAGCAGTATTCGAATCCCCTGGTTTTCAAAGGGATCTTTGCATACCGGGGAATGAAGGTTCTACTGGCTTTCAAAGCCAAACAGGCAGATTGTTTGCCTTCAGCTAGAGGATGGCAGAAGTGACTCGGTATTGCCGACGAAACCTTGTGTGCTTAACGCGAGCATGTAGCTACTTTCCTACCTGAAAGAGAAAGCAAGAGCTTGTTGCTCTCAGTCCGGATATATATGGAGAAACTTTGATTTTCTAGGGTTGAAGATCCCTGTGTGTTACGTGATTAAGAATGTTGCCTATGCATTGTCGACCTGGATAAAGATTTTTCTCCCTTTCGAGTAGTTGAAGCCTTTCAGCGTTTCCAGCATTGGGTAGGCATTGTTTGCTGCACGGCCAAGAATGGCGCTTTACAGATGGTATCGCTAAAGGAGAAGAGAAACCGCGTTTCTCCCGTTCTGGAACACGAAGGAGGCACATCCGTAGTTGTGCTGAGTAAAAACTTTGTTAGCAGTAAGTGTAAGTTCCCAATTCACCACATGCAAGAGAAAGCCAAATACAGCGTTTCCCTTAAAGCTGCTTAACTGAATCGACTGAAGTTTTCAGTTAAGTTAGAAGAAAGTGTCCGCCCAGCACCAGCTGCTTTCTGCAATGTTCTCTCTGTGGGAGGAGCCTGGAGAGTGAGGGCCTAGAAAGTATTTGAATCCCTTGGTCTTCAAAGGGAACTTTGCATACTAGGAAATGAAGGTACTACTGGCTTTCAAAGCTACCCAGGCAGATTGTCTGCCTACAACTAGAGGATGGCAGAAGGGCTTCGGTTTTGCTGACTAAACCTTGTGTGCTTCACACGAGCTTGTAGCTTCTTCCCTGCCTGAAGGAGAAAGCAAGAGCTTGTTGCTCTCATTCTGGGGATGAAGGGAGAACGATTCACTTTCTGTGTTTGAAAATGCCTCTGTGTTCCATGCCTAAGAAAGTAGCCTGTGCATTCTATACCTGGATACCGCGTATGACGTTTCTCCCTTTCAAGGAGTTGGAGCCCTTCAGGGTTTCCAGCAATCAGGGCGACACTCTGTGCTGCGTGGCTGAGAATAGCGCTTTACAGACGGTATCGCTAAAGGAGAAGAGAAACCGCGTTTCTCCAATTCTGGAATGCGAAGGAGGGAAAGCCGTCGTTGTGCTGAGTGAAAACTTCGTGAGCAGCAAGTGTAAGTTCCCCATTCACCACATGAAAGAGAAGGCAAAATACAGCGTTCTCCTTCAAGCTGCTTAACAGAATCTACTGAAGTTTTCAGTCTTGTTAGAAGAAACAGTCCACACAAAAGAAGCTGCTTTCTCAAATGTTCTCTCTGTGGCAGAAGACCACAGAGTGAGGGCCTAGCAGGTATTTGAATCTCCTGGTTTTCATAGGAAACTTTGCATAACAGTGAATGAAGGTACTAGTGGCTTTAAAAGGCATCCAGCAGATTGTCTGTCTTCAGCAAGAGAAGAGCAGAAGACGTTCACTTTTGCTGACTAAACTTTGTGTGCTTACCGTGAGCTTGTAGCTTCTTCCCTGGCTGAAAGAGAAAGCAAGAGATTGTTGCTCTCAGTCTGAGGATGAAGGGAGAACGATTCACTTACTGTGTTTGAAAATCCCTCTGTGTCACATGCCTAACAATGTTGCCTTTGCATTGACTACCGGGATAAAGCGTATGACTTTTCTCCCTTTCAAGTAGTTGAAGCCGTTCAGGGTTTCCAGCGATCAGGGAGGCACTCTGTGCTGCACGGCTGAGAATAGCGCTTTAGAGACGGTATCTCTAAAGGAGAAGAGAAAACTCTTTTCTCCTATTCTGGAACGTGAAGGAGGCAAAACCGTAGTTGTGCCGAATGAAAAACTTTGTTAGCAGCAAGTGCAACTTCCCCATTCACCACATGAAAGGGAAAGCAAAATACAGCGTTCTCCTTCATGCTGCTTAACTGAATCTAGTGAAGTTTTCCGTTTTGTTAGAGGGATGTCTCCGCCCAGCACGAGCTGCTTTCGGAAATGTTCTCTGAGTGGGAGAAGGCTGGAGAGTGTGGGCCTAGCAGTATTCGAATCCCCTGGTTTTCAAAGGGATCTTTGCATACCGGGGAATGAAGGTTCTACTGGCTTTCAAAGCCAAACAGGCAGATTGTTTGCCTTCAGCTAGAGGATGGCAGAAGTGACTCGGTATTGCCGACGAAACCTTGTGTGCTTAACGCGAGCATGTAGCTACTTTCCTACCTGAAAGAGAAAGCAAGAGCTTGTTGCTCTCAGTCCGGATATATATGGAGAAACTTTGATTTTCTAGGGTTGAAGATCCCTGTGTGTTACGTGATTAAGAATGTTGCCTATGCATTGTCGACCTGGATAAAGATTTTTCTCCCTTTCGAGTAGTTGAAGCCTTTCAGCGTTTCCAGCATTGGGTAGGCATTGTTTGCTGCACGGCCAAGAATGGCGCTTTACAGATGGTATCGCTAAAGGAGAAGAGAAACCGCGTTTCTCCTGTTCTGGAACACGAAGGAGGCACATCCGTAGTTGTGCTGAGTAAAAACTTTGTTAGCAGTAAGTGTAAGTTCCCAATTCACCACATGCAAGAGAAAGCCAAATACAGCGTTTCCCTTAAAGCTGCTTAACTGAATCGACTGAAGTTTTCAGTTAAGTTAGAAGAAAGTGTCCGCCCAGCACCAGCTGCTTTCTGCAATGTTCTCTCTGTGGGAGGAGCCTGGAGAGTGAGGGCCTAGAAAGTATTTGAATCCCTTGGTCTTCAAAGGGAACTTTGCATACTAGGAAATGAAGGTACTACTGGCTTTCAAAGCTACCCAGGCAGATTGTCTGCCTACAACTAGAGGATGGCAGAAGGGCTTCGGTTTTGCTGACTAAACCTTGTGTGCTTCACACGAGCTTGTAGCTTCTTCCCTGCCTGAAGGAGAAAGCAAGAGCTTGTTGCTCTCATTCTGGGGATGAAGGGAGAACGATTCACTTTCTGTGTTTGAAAATGCCTCTGTGTTCCATGCCTAAGAAAGTAGCCTGTGCATTCTATACCTGGATACCGCGTATGACGTTTCTCCCTTTCAAGGAGTTGGAGCCCTTCAGGGTTTCCAGCAATCAGGGCGACACTCTGTGCTGCGTGGCTGAGAATAGCGCTTTACAGACGGTATCGCTAAAGGAGAAGAGAAACCGCGTTTCTCCAATTCTGGAATGCGAAGGAGGGAAAGCCGTCGTTGTGCTGAGTGAAAACTTCGTGAGCAGCAAGTGTAAGTTCCCCATTCACCACATGAAAGAGAAGGCAAAATACAGCGTTCTCCTTCAAGCTGCTTAACAGAATCTACTGAAGTTTTCAGTCTTGTTAGAAGAAACAGTCCACACAAAAGAAGCTGCTTTCTCAAATGTTCTCTCTGTGGCAGAAGACCACAGAGTGAGGGCCTAGCAGGTATTTGAATCTCCTGGTTTTCATAGGAAACTTTGCATAACAGTGAATGAAGGTACTAGTGGCTTTAAAAGGCATCCAGCAGATTGTCTGTCTTCAGCAAGAGAAGAGCAGAAGACGTTCACTTTTGCTGACTAAACTTTGTGTGCTTACCGCGAGCTTGTAGCTTCTTCCCTGGCTGAAAGAGAAAGCAAGAGCTTGTTGCTCTCAGTCTGAGGATGAAGGGAGAACGATTCACTTACTGTGTTTGAAAATCCCTCTGTGTCACATGCCTAACAATGTTGCCTTTGCATTGACTACCGGGATAAAGCGTATGACTTTTCTCCCTTTCAAGTAGTTGAAGCCGTTCAGGGTTTCCAGCCATCAGGGAGGCACTCTGTGCTGCACGGCTGAGAATAGCGCTTTAGAGACGGTATCTCTAAAGGAGAAGAGAAAACTCTTTTCTCCTATTCTGGAATGTGAAGGAGGCAAAACCGTAGTTGTGCCGAATGAAAAACTTTGTTAGCAGCAAGTGCAACTTCCCCATTCACCACATGAAAGGGAAAGCAAAATACAGCGTTCTCCTTCATGCTGCTTAACTGAATCTAGTGAAGTTTTCCGTTTTCTTAGAAGGATGTCTCCGCCCAAGCACGAGCTGCTTTCGGAAATGTTCTCTGAGTGGGAGAAGGCTGGAGAGTGTGGGCCTAGCAGTATTCGAATCCCCTGGTTTTCAAAGGGATCTTTGCATACCGGGGAATGAAGGTTCTACTGGCTTTCAAAGCCAAACAGGCAGATTGTTTGCCTTCAGCTAGAGGATGGCAGAAGTGCCTCAGTATTGCCGACGAAACCTTGTGTGCTTAACGCGAGCATGTAGCTACTTTCCTACCTGAAAGAGAAAGCAAGAGCTTGTTGCTCTCAGTCCGGATATATAGGGAGAAACTTTGATTTTCTGGGGTTGAAGATCCCTGTGTGTTACGTGATTAAGAATGTTGCCTATGCATTGTCGACCTGGATAAAGATTTTTCTCCCTTTCGAGTAGTTGAAGCCTTTCAGCGTTTCCAGCATTGGGTAGGCATTGTTTGCTGCACGGCCAAGAATGGCGCTTTACAGATGGTATCGCTAAAGGAGAAGAGAAACCGCGTTTCTCCCGTTCTGGAACACGAAGGAGGCACATCCGTAGTTGTGCTGAGTAAAAACTTTGTTAGCAGTAAGTGTAAGTTCCCAATTCACCACATGCAAGAGAAAGCCAAATACAGCGTTTCCCTTAAAGCTGCTTAACTGAATCGACTGAAGTTTTCAGTTAAGTTAGAAGAAAGTGTCCGCCCAGCACCAGCTGCTTTCTGCAATGTTCTCTCTGTGGGAGGAGCCTGGAGAGTGAGGGCCTAGAAAGTATTTGAATCCCTTGGTCTTCAAAGGGAACTTTGCATACTAGGAAATGAAGGTACTACTGGCTTTCAAAGCTACCCAGGCAGATTGTCTGCCTACAACTAGAGGATGGCAGAAGGGCTTCGGTTTTGCTGACTAAACCTTGTGTGCTTCACACGAGCTTGTAGCTTCTTCCCTGCCTGAAGGAGAAAGCAAGAGCTTGTTGCTCTCATTCTGGGGATGAAGGGAGAACGATTCACTTTCTGTGTTTGAAAATGCCTCTGTGTTCCATGCCTAAGAAAGTAGCCTGTGCATTCTATACCTGGATACAGCGTATGACGTTTCTCCCTTTCAAGTACTTGAAGCCGTTCAGGGTTTCCAGCAATCAGGGAGGCACTCTGTGCTGCGCGACTGAGAATAGAGCTTTACAGATGGTATCGCTAAAGGAGAAGAGAAACCGCGTTTCTCCCATTCTGGAACGCGAAGGAGGGAAAGCCGTCGTTGTGCTGAGTAAAAACGTCCTTAGCAGCAAGTGTAAGTTCCCCATTCACCACATGAAAGAGAAAGCAACATACAGCGTTCTCCTTCAAGCTGCTTAACAGAATTGACTGAAGTTTTCAGTTTTGTTAGAAGAAAGTGTCCGCCCAGCACCAGCTGCTTTCTGCAATGTTCTCTGTGTGGGTGAAGCCTGGAGAGTGAGGGCTTAGCAAGTATTTGAATCCCCTGGTCTTCAAAGGGAACTTTGCATACTAGCAAATGAAGGTACTACTGACTTTCAAAGCTACCCAGGTAGATTGTCTGCCTACAACTAGAGGATGGCAGATGGGCTTCAGTTTTGCTGACTAAACCTTGTGTGCTTCACACGAGCTTGTAGCTTCTTCCCTGCCTGAAGGAGAAAGCAAGAGCTTGTTGCTCTCAGTCTGGGGATGAAGGGAGAACGATTCACTTTCTGTGTTTGAAAATGCCTCTGTGTTCCATGCCTAAGAAAGTAGCCTGTGCATTCTATACCTGGATACAGCGTATGACGTTTCTCCCTTTCAAGGAGTTGGAGCCCTTCAGGGTTTCCAGCAATCAGGGCGACACTCTGTGCTGCGCGGCTGAGAATAGCGCTTTACAGACGGTATCGCTAAAGGAGAAGAGAAACCGCGTTTCTCCAATTCTGGAACGCGAAGGAGGGAAAGCCGTCGTTGTGCTGATTGAAAACTTCGTGAGCAGCGAGAGTAAGTTCCCCATTGACCACATGAAAGAGAAGGCAAAATACAGCGTTCTCCTTCAAGCTGCTTAACAGAATCTACTGAAGTTTTCAGTTTTGTTAGAAGAAACAGTCCACACAAAAGAAGCTGCTTTCTCAAATGTTCTCTCTGTGGCAGAAGACCACAGAGTGAGGGCCTAGCAGGTATTTGAATCTCCTGGTTTTCATAGGAAACTTTGCATAACAGTGAATGAAGGTACTAGTGGCTTTAAAAGGCATCCAGCAGATTGTCTGTCTTCAGCAAGAGAAGAGCAGAAGACGTTCACTTTTGCTGACTAAACTTTGTGTGCTTACCGTGAGCTTGTAGCTTCTTCCCTGGCTGAAAGAGAAAGCAAGAGATTGTTGCTCTCAGTCTGAGGATGAAGGGAGAACGATTCACTTACTGTGTTTGAAAATCCCTCTGTGTCACATGCCTAACAATGTTGCCTTTGCATTGACTACCGGGATAAAGCGTATGACTTTTCTCCCTTTCAAGTAGTTGAAGCCGTTCAGGGTTTCCAGCGATCAGGGAGGCACTCTGTGCTGCACGGCTGAGAATAGCGCTTTAGAGACGGTATCTCTAAAGGAGAAGAGAAAACTCTTTTCTCCTATTCTGGAACGTGAAGGAGGCAAAACCGTAGTTGTGCCGAATGAAAAACTTTGTTAGCAGCAAGTGCAACTTCCCCATTCACCACATGAAAGGGAAAGCAAAATACAGCGTTCTCCTTCATGCTGCTTAACTGAATCTAGTGAAGTTTTCCGTTTTGTTAGAAGGATGTCTCCGCCCAGCACGAGCTGCTTTCGGAAATGTTCTCTGAGTGGGAGAAGGCTGGAGAGTGTGGGCCTAGCAGTATTCGAATCCCCTGGTTTTCAAAGGGATCTTTGCATACCGGGGAATGAAGGTTCTACTGGCTTTCAAAGCCAAACAGGCAGATTGTTTGCCTTCAGCTAGAGGATGGCAGAAGTGACTCGGTATTGCCGACGAAACCTTGTGTGCTTAACGCGAGCATGTAGCTACTTTCCTACCTGAAAGAGAAAGCAAGAGCTTGTTGCTCTCAGTCCGGATATATATGGAGAAACTTTGATTTTCTAGGGTTGAAGATCCCTGTGTGTTACGTGATTAAGAATGTTGCCTATGCATTGTCGACCTGGATAAAGATTTTTCTCCCTTTCGAGTAGTTGAAGCCTTTCAGCGTTTCCAGCATTGGGTAGGCATTGTTTGCTGCACGGCCAAGAATGGCGCTTTACAGATGGTATCGCTAAAGGAGAAGAGAAACCGCGTTTCTCCCGTTCTGGAACACGAAGGAGGCACATCCGTAGTTGTGCTGAGTAAAAACTTTGTTAGCAGTAAGTGTAAGTTCCCAATTCACCACATGCAAGAGAAAGCCAAATACAGCGTTTCCCTTAAAGCTGCTTAACTGAATCGACTGAAGTTTTCAGTTAAGTTAGAAGAAAGTGTCCGCCCAGCACCAGCTGCTTTCTGCAATGTTCTCTCTGTGGGAGGAGCCTGGAGAGTGAGGGCCTAGAAAGTATTTGAATCCCTTGGTCTTCAAAGGGAACTTTGCATACTAGGAAATGAAGGTACTACTGGCTTTCAAAGCTACCCAGGCAGATTGTCTGCCTACAACTAGAGGATGGCAGAAGGGCTTCGGTTTTGCTGACTAAACCTTGTGTGCTTCACACGAGCTTGTAGCTTCTTCCCTGCCTGAAGGAGAAAGCAAGAGCTTGTTGCTCTCATTCTGGGGATGAAGGGAGAACGATTCACTTTCTGTGTTTGAAAATGCCTCTGTGTTCCATGCCTAAGAAAGTAGCCTGTGCATTCTATACCTGGATACAGCGTATGACGTTTCTCCCTTTCAAGTAGTTGGAGCCCTTCAGGGTTTCCAGCAATCAGGGAGGCACTCTGTGCTGCGCGACTGAGAATAGAGCTTTACAGATGGTATCGCTAAAGGAGAAGAGAAACCGCGTTTCTCCCATTCTGGAACGCGAAGGAGGGAAAGCCGTCGTTGTGCTGAGTAAAAACGTCCTTAGCAGCAAGTGTAAGTTCCCCATTCACCACATGAAAGAGAAAGCAACATACAGCGTTCTCCTTCAAGCTGCTTAACAGAATTGACTGAAGTTTTCAGTTTTGTTAGAAGAAAGTGTCCGCCCAGCACCAGCTGCTTTCTGCAATGTTCTCTGTGTGGGTGAAGCCTGGAGAGTGAGGGCTTAGCAAGTATTTGAATCCCCTGGTCTTCAAAGGGAACTTTGCATACTAGCAAATGAAGGTACTACTGACTTTCAAAGCTACCCAGGTAGATTGTCTGCCTACAACTAGAGGATGGCAGATGGGCTTCAGTTTTGCTGACTAAACCTTGTGTGCTTCACACGAGCTTGTAGCTTCTTCCCTGCCTGAAGGAGAAAGCAAGAGCTTGTTGCTCTCAGTCTGGGGATGAAGGGAGAACGATTCACTTTCTGTGTTTGAAAATGCCTCTGTGTTCCATGCCTAAGAAAGTAGCCTGTGCATTCTATACCTGGATACAGCGTATGACGTTTCTCCCTTTCAAGGAGTTGGAGCCCTTCAGGGTTTCCAGCAATCAGGGCGACACTCTGTGCTGCGCGGCTGAGAATAGCGCTTTACAGACGGTATCGCTAAAGGAGAAGAGAAACCGCGTTTCTCCAATTCTGGAACGCGAAGGAGGGAAAGCCGTCGTTGTGCTGATTGAAAACTTCGTGAGCAGCAAGAGTAAGTTCCCCATTGACCACATGAAAGAGAAGGCAAAATACAGCGTTCTCCTTCAAGCTGCTTAACAGAATCTACTGAAGTTTTCAGTTTTGTTAGAAGAAACAGTCCACACAAAAGAAGCTGCTTTCTCAAATGTTCTCTCTGTGGCAGAAGACCACAGAGTGAGGGCCTAGTAGGTATTTGAATCTCCTGGTTTTCATAGGAAACTTTGCATAACAGTGAATGAAGGTACTAGTGGCTTTAAAAGGCATCCAGCAGATTGTCTGTCTTCAGCAAGAGAAGAGCAGAAGACGTTCACTTTTGCTGACTAAACTTTGTGTGCTTACCGTGAGCTTGTAGCTTCTTCCCTGGCTGAAAGAGAAAGCAAGAGATTGTTGCTCTCAGTCTGAGGATGAAGGGAGAACGATTCACTTACTGTGTTTGAAAATCCCTCTGTGTCACATGCCTAACAATGTTGCCTTTGCATTGACTACCGGGATAAAGCGTATGACTTTTCTCCCTTTCAAGTAGTTGAAGCCGTTCAGGGTTTCCAGCGATCAGGGAGGCACTCTGTGCTGCACGGCTGAGAATAGCGCTTTAGAGACGGTATCTCTAAAGGAGAAGAGAAAACTCTTTTCTCCTATTCTGGAACGTGAAGGAGGCAAAACCGTAGTTGTGCCGAATGAAAAACTTTGTTAGCAGCAAGTGCAACTTCCCCATTCACCACATGAAAGGGAAAGCAAAATACAGCGTTCTCCTTCATGCTGCTTAACTGAATCTAGTGAAGTTTTCCGTTTTGTTAGAAGGATGTCTCCGCCCAGCACGAGCTGCTTTCGGAAATGTTCTCTGAGTGGGAGAAGGCTGGAGAGTGTGGGCCTAGCAGTATTCGAATCCCCTGGTTTTCAAAGGGATCTTTGCATACCGGGGAATGAAGGTTCTACTGGCTTTCAAAGCCAAACAGGCAGATTGTTTGCCTTCAGCTAGAGGATGGCAGAAGTGACTCGGTATTGCCGACGAAACCTTGTGTGCTTAACGCGAGCATGTAGCTACTTTCCTACCTGAAAGAGAAAGCAAGAGCTTGTTGCTCTCAGTCCGGATATATATGGAGAAACTTTGATTTTCTAGGGTTGAAGATCCCTGTGTGTTACGTGATTAAGAATGTTGCCTATGCATTGTCGACCTGGATAAAGATTTTTCTCCCTTTCGAGTAGTTGAAGCCTTTCAGCGTTTCCAGCATTGGGTAGGCATTGTTTGCTGCACGGCCAAGAATGGCGCTTTACAGATGGTATCGCTAAAGGAGAAGAGAAACCGCGTTTCTCCCGTTCTGGAACACGAAGGAGGCACATCCGTAGTTGTGCTGAGTAAAAACTTTGTTAGCAGTAAGTGTAAGTTCCCAATTCACCACATGCAAGAGAAAGCCAAATACAGCGTTTCCCTTAAAGCTGCTTAACTGAATCGACTGAAGTTTTCAGTTAAGTTAGAAGAAAGTGTCCGCCCAGCACCAGCTGCTTTCTGCAATGTTCTCTCTGTGGGAGGAGCCTGGAGAGTGAGGGCCTAGAAAGTATTTGAATCCCTTGGTCTTCAAAGGGAACTTTGCATACTAGGAAATGAAGGTACTACTGGCTTTCAAAGCTACCCAGGCAGATTGTCTGCCTACAACTAGAGGATGGCAGAAGGGCTTCGGTTTTGCTGACTAAACCTTGTGTGCTTCACACGAGCTTGTAGCTTCTTCCCTGCCTGAAGGAGAAAGCAAGAGCTTGTTGCTCTCATTCTGGGGATGAAGGGAGAACGATTCACTTTCTGTGTTTGAAAATGCCTCTGTGTTCCATGCCTAAGAAAGTAGCCTGTGCATTCTATACCTGGATACCGCGTATGACGTTTCTCCCTTTCAAGGAGTTGGAGCCCTTCAGGGTTTCCAGCAATCAGGGCGACACTCTGTGCTGCGTGGCTGAGAATAGCGCTTTACAGACGGTATCGCTAAAGGAGAAGAGAAACCGCGTTTCTCCAATTCTGGAATGCGAAGGAGGGAAAGCCGTCGTTGTGCTGAGTGAAAACTTCGTGAGCAGCAAGTGTAAGTTCCCCATTCACCACATGAAAGAGAAGGCAAAATACAGCGTTCTCCTTCAAGCTGCTTAACAGAATCTACTGAAGTTTTCAGTCTTGTTAGAAGAAACAGTCCACACAAAAGAAGCTGCTTTCTCAAATGTTCTCTCTGTGGCAGAAGACCACAGAGTGAGGGCCTAGCAGGTATTTGAATCTCCTGGTTTTCATAGGAAACTTTGCATAACAGTGAATGAAGGTACTAGTGGCTTTAAAAGGCATCCAGCAGATTGTCTGTCTTCAGCAAGAGAAGAGCAGAAGACGTTCACTTTTGCTGACTAAACTTTGTGTGCTTACCGTGAGCTTGTAGCTTCTTCCCTGGCTGAAAGAGAAAGCAAGAGATTGTTGCTCTCAGTCTGAGGATGAAGGGAGAACGATTCACTTACTGTGTTTGAAAATCCCTCTGTGTCACATGCCTAACAATGTTGCCTTTGCATTGACTACCGGGATAAAGCGTATGACTTTTCTCCCTTTCAAGTAGTTGAAGCCGTTCAGGGTTTCCAGCGATCAGGGAGGCACTCTGTGCTGCACGGCTGAGAATAGCGCTTTAGAGACGGTATCTCTAAAGGAGAAGAGAAAACTCTTTTCTCCTATTCTGGAACGTGAAGGAGGCAAAACCGTAGTTGTGCCGAATGAAAAACTTTGTTAGCAGCAAGTGCAACTTCCCCATTCACCACATGAAAGGGAAAGCAAAATACAGCGTTCTCCTTCATGCTGCTTAACTGAATCTAGTGAAGTTTTCCGTTTTGTTAGAAGGATGTCTCCGCCCAGCACGAGCTGCTTTCGGAAATGTTCTCTGAGTGGGAGAAGGCTGGAGAGTGTGGGCCTAGCAGTATTCGAATCCCCTGGTTTTCAAAGGGATCTTTGCATACCGGGGAATGAAGGTTCTACTGGCTTTCAAAGCCAAACAGGCAGATTGTTTGCCTTCAGCTAGAGGATGGCAGAAGTGACTCGGTATTGCCGACGAAACCTTGTGTGCTTAACGCGAGCATGTAGCTACTTTCCTACCTGAAAGAGAAAGCAAGAGCTTGTTGCTCTCAGTCCGGATATATATGGAGAAACTTTGATTTTCTAGGGTTGAAGATCCCTGTGTGTTACGTGATTAAGAATGTTGCCTATGCATTGTCGACCTGGATAAAGATTTTTCTCCCTTTCGAGTAGTTGAAGCCTTTCAGCGTTTCCAGCATTGGGTAGGCATTGTTTGCTGCACGGCCAAGAATGGCGCTTTACAGATGGTATCGCTAAAGGAGAAGAGAAACCGCGTTTCTCCCGTTCTGGAACACGAAGGAGGCACATCCGTAGTTGTGCTGAGTAAAAACTTTGTTAGCAGTAAGTGTAAGTTCCCAATTCACCACATGCAAGAGAAAGCCAAATACAGCGTTTCCCTTAAAGCTGCTTAACTGAATCGACTGAAGTTTTCAGTTAAGTTAGAAGAAAGTGTCCGCCCAGCACCAGCTGCTTTCTGCAATGTTCTCTCTGTGGGAGGAGCCTGGAGAGTGAGGGCCTAGAAAGTATTTGAATCCCTTGGTCTTCAAAGGGAACTTTGCATACTAGGAAATGAAGGTACTACTGGCTTTCAAAGCTACCCAGGCAGATTGTCTGCCTACAACTAGAGGATGGCAGAAGGGCTTCGGTTTTGCTGACTAAACCTTGTGTGCTTCACACGAGCTTGTAGCTTCTTCCCTGCCTGAAGGAGAAAGCAAGAGCTTGTTGCTCTCATTCTGGGGATGAAGGGAGAACGATTCACTTTCTGTGTTTGAAAATGCCTCTGTGTTCCATGCCTAAGAAAGTAGCCTGTGCATTCTATACCTGGATACCGCGTATGACGTTTCTCCCTTTCAAGGAGTTGGAGCCCTTCAGGGTTTCCAGCAATCAGGGCGACACTCTGTGCTGCGTGGCTGAGAATAGCGCTTTACAGACGGTATCGCTAAAGGAGAAGAGAAACCGCGTTTCTCCAATTCTGGAATGCGAAGGAGGGAAAGCCGTCGTTGTGCTGAGTGAAAACTTCGTGAGCAGCAAGTGTAAGTTCCCCATTCACCACATGAAAGAGAAGGCAAAATACAGCGTTCTCCTTCAAGCTGCTTAACAGAATCTACTGAAGTTTTCAGTCTTGTTAGAAGAAACAGTCCACACAAAAGAAGCTGCTTTCTCAAATGTTCTCTCTGTGGCAGAAGACCACAGAGTGAGGGCCTAGCAGGTATTTGAATCTCCTGGTTTTCATAGGAAACTTTGCATAACAGTGAATGAAGGTACTAGTGGCTTTAAAAGGCATCCAGCAGATTGTCTGTCTTCAGCAAGAGAAGAGCAGAAGACGTTCACTTTTGCTGACTAAACTTTGTGTGCTTACCGTGAGCTTGTAGCTTCTTCCCTGGCTGAAAGAGAAAGCAAGAGATTGTTGCTCTCAGTCTGAGGATGAAGGGAGAACGATTCACTTACTGTGTTTGAAAATCCCTCTGTGTCACATGCCTAACAATGTTGCCTTTGCATTGACTACCGGGATAAAGCGTATGACTTTTCTCCCTTTCAAGTAGTTGAAGCCGTTCAGGGTTTCCAGCGATCAGGGAGGCACTCTGTGCTGCACGGCTGAGAATAGCGCTTTAGAGACGGTATCTCTAAAGGAGAAGAGAAAACTCTTTTCTCCTATTCTGGAACGTGAAGGAGGCAAAACCGTAGTTGTGCCGAATGAAAAACTTTGTTAGCAGCAAGTGCAACTTCCCCATTCACCACATGAAAGGGAAAGCAAAATACAGCGTTCTCCTTCATGCTGCTTAACTGAATCTAGTGAAGTTTTCCGTTTTGTTAGAAGGATGTCTCCGCCCAGCACGAGCTGCTTTCGGAAATGTTCTCTGAGTGGGAGAAGGCTGGAGAGTGTGGGCCTAGCAGTATTCGAATCCCCTGGTTTTCAAAGGGATCTTTGCATACCGGGGAATGAAGGTTCTACTGGCTTTCAAAGCCAAACAGGCAGATTGTTTGCCTTCAGCTAGAGGATGGCAGAAGTGACTCGGTATTGCCGACGAAACCTTGTGTGCTTAACGCGAGCATGTAGCTACTTTCCTACCTGAAAGAGAAAGCAAGAGCTTGTTGCTCTCAGTCCGGATATATATGGAGAAACTTTGATTTTCTAGGGTTGAAGATCCCTGTGTGTTACGTGATTAAGAATGTTGCCTATGCATTGTCGACCTGGATAAAGATTTTTCTCCCTTTCGAGTAGTTGAAGCCTTTCAGCGTTTCCAGCATTGGGTAGGCATTGTTTGCTGCACGGCCAAGAATGGCGCTTTACAGATGGTATCGCTAAAGGAGAAGAGAAACCGCGTTTCTCCTGTTCTGGAACACGAAGGAGGCACATCCGTAGTTGTGCTGAGTAAAAACTTTGTTAGCAGTAAGTGTAAGTTCCCAATTCACCACATGCAAGAGAAAGCCAAATACAGCGTTTCCCTTAAAGCTGCTTAACTGAATCGACTGAAGTTTTCAGTTAAGTTAGAAGAAAGTGTCCGCCCAGCACCAGCTGCTTTCTGCAATGTTCTCTCTGTGGGAGGAGCCTGGAGAGTGAGGGCCTAGAAAGTATTTGAATCCCTTGGTCTTCAAAGGGAACTTTGCATACTAGGAAATGAAGGTACTACTGGCTTTCAAAGCTACCCAGGCAGATTGTCTGCCTACAACTAGAGGATGGCAGAAGGGCTTCGGTTTTGCTGACTAAACCTTGTGTGCTTCACACGAGCTTGTAGCTTCTTCCCTGCCTGAAGGAGAAAGCAAGAGCTTGTTGCTCTCATTCTGGGGATGAAGGGAGAACGATTCACTTTCTGTGTTTGAAAATGCCTCTGTGTTCCATGCCTAAGAAAGTAGCCTGTGCATTCTATACCTGGATACCGCGTATGACGTTTCTCCCTTTCAAGGAGTTGGAGCCCTTCAGGGTTTCCAGCAATCAGGGCGACACTCTGTGCTGCGTGGCTGAGAATAGCGCTTTACAGACGGTATCGCTAAAGGAGAAGAGAAACCGCGTTTCTCCAATTCTGGAATGCGAAGGAGGGAAAGCCGTCGTTGTGCTGAGTGAAAACTTCGTGAGCAGCAAGTGTAAGTTCCCCATTCACCACATGAAAGAGAAGGCAAAATACAGCGTTCTCCTTCAAGCTGCTTAACAGAATCTACTGAAGTTTTCAGTCTTGTTAGAAGAAACAGTCCACACAAAAGAAGCTGCTTTCTCAAATGTTCTCTCTGTGGCAGAAGACCACAGAGTGAGGGCCTAGCAGGTATTTGAATCTCCTGGTTTTCATAGGAAACTTTGCATAACAGTGAATGAAGGTACTAGTGGCTTTAAAAGGCATCCAGCAGATTGTCTGTCTTCAGCAAGAGAAGAGCAGAAGACGTTCACTTTTGCTGACTAAACTTTGTGTGCTTACCGCGAGCTTGTAGCTTCTTCCCTGGCTGAAAGAGAAAGCAAGAGCTTGTTGCTCTCAGTCTGAGGATGAAGGGAGAACGATTCACTTACTGTGTTTGAAAATCCCTCTGTGTCACATGCCTAACAATGTTGCCTTTGCATTGACTACCGGGATAAAGCGTATGACTTTTCTCCCTTTCAAGTAGTTGAAGCCGTTCAGGGTTTCCAGCCATCAGGGAGGCACTCTGTGCTGCACGGCTGAGAATAGCGCTTTAGAGACGGTATCTCTAAAGGAGAAGAGAAAACTCTTTTCTCCTATTCTGGAATGTGAAGGAGGCAAAACCGTAGTTGTGCCGAATGAAAAACTTTGTTAGCAGCAAGTGCAACTTCCCCATTCACCACATGAAAGGGAAAGCAAAATACAGCGTTCTCCTTCATGCTGCTTAACTGAATCTAGTGAAGTTTTCCGTTTTCTTAGAAGGATGTCTCCGCCCAAGCACGAGCTGCTTTCGGAAATGTTCTCTGAGTGGGAGAAGGCTGGAGAGTGTGGGCCTAGCAGTATTCGAATCCCCTGGTTTTCAAAGGGATCTTTGCATACCGGGGAATGAAGGTTCTACTGGCTTTCAAAGCCAAACAGGCAGATTGTTTGCCTTCAGCTAGAGGATGGCAGAAGTGCCTCAGTATTGCCGACGAAACCTTGTGTGCTTAACGCGAGCATGTAGCTACTTTCCTACCTGAAAGAGAAAGCAAGAGCTTGTTGCTCTCAGTCCGGATATATAGGGAGAAACTTTGATTTTCTGGGGTTGAAGATCCCTGTGTGTTACGTGATTAAGAATGTTGCCTATGCATTGTCGACCTGGATAAAGATTTTTCTCCCTTTCGAGTAGTTGAAGCCTTTCAGCGTTTCCAGCATTGGGTAGGCATTGTTTGCTGCACGGCCAAGAATGGCGCTTTACAGATGGTATCGCTAAAGGAGAAGAGAAACCGCGTTTCTCCCGTTCTGGAACACGAAGGAGGCACATCCGTAGTTGTGCTGAGTAAAAACTTTGTTAGCAGTAAGTGTAAGTTCCCAATTCACCACATGCAAGAGAAAGCCAAATACAGCGTTTCCCTTAAAGCTGCTTAACTGAATCGACTGAAGTTTTCAGTTAAGTTAGAAGAAAGTGTCCGCCCAGCACCAGCTGCTTTCTGCAATGTTCTCTCTGTGGGAGGAGCCTGGAGAGTGAGGGCCTAGAAAGTATTTGAATCCCTTGGTCTTCAAAGGGAACTTTGCATACTAGGAAATGAAGGTACTACTGGCTTTCAAAGCTACCCAGGCAGATTGTCTGCCTACAACTAGAGGATGGCAGAAGGGCTTCGGTTTTGCTGACTAAACCTTGTGTGCTTCACACGAGCTTGTAGCTTCTTCCCTGCCTGAAGGAGAAAGCAAGAGCTTGTTGCTCTCATTCTGGGGATGAAGGGAGAACGATTCACTTTCTGTGTTTGAAAATGCCTCTGTGTTCCATGCCTAAGAAAGTAGCCTGTGCATTCTATACCTGGATACAGCGTATGACGTTTCTC
This sequence comes from Dugong dugon, assembly GCA_030035585.1. Taxonomy (NCBI): domain Eukaryota; kingdom Metazoa; phylum Chordata; class Mammalia; order Sirenia; family Dugongidae; genus Dugong; species Dugong dugon. The sequence continues at coordinate 165,169,417 of CM057462.1, forward strand.
CCTTTCAAGTACTTGAAGCCGTTCAGGGTTTCCAGCAATCAGGGAGGCACTCTGTGCTGCGCGACTGAGAATAGAGCTTTACAGATGGTATCGCTAAAGGAGAAGAGAAACCGCGTTTCTCCCATTCTGGAACGCGAAGGAGGGAAAGCCGTCGTTGTGCTGAGTAAAAACGTCCTTAGCAGCAAGTGTAAGTTCCCCATTCACCACATGAAAGAGAAAGCAACATACAGCGTTCTCCTTCAAGCTGCTTAACAGAATTGACTGAAGTTTTCAGTTTTGTTAGAAGAAAGTGTCCGCCCAGCACCAGCTGCTTTCTGCAATGTTCTCTGTGTGGGTGAAGCCTGGAGAGTGAGGGCTTAGCAAGTATTTGAATCCCCTGGTCTTCAAAGGGAACTTTGCATACTAGCAAATGAAGGTACTACTGACTTTCAAAGCTACCCAGGTAGATTGTCTGCCTACAACTAGAGGATGGCAGATGGGCTTCAGTTTTGCTGACTAAACCTTGTGTGCTTCACACGAGCTTGTAGCTTCTTCCCTGCCTGAAGGAGAAAGCAAGAGCTTGTTGCTCTCAGTCTGGGGATGAAGGGAGAACGATTCACTTTCTGTGTTTGAAAATGCCTCTGTGTTCCATGCCTAAGAAAGTAGCCTGTGCATTCTATACCTGGATACAGCGTATGACGTTTCTCCCTTTCAAGGAGTTGGAGCCCTTCAGGGTTTCCAGCAATCAGGGCGACACTCTGTGCTGCGCGGCTGAGAATAGCGCTTTACAGACGGTATCGCTAAAGGAGAAGAGAAACCGCGTTTCTCCAATTCTGGAACGCGAAGGAGGGAAAGCCGTCGTTGTGCTGATTGAAAACTTCGTGAGCAGCGAGAGTAAGTTCCCCATTGACCACATGAAAGAGAAGGCAAAATACAGCGTTCTCCTTCAAGCTGCTTAACAGAATCTACTGAAGTTTTCAGTTTTGTTAGAAGAAACAGTCCACACAAAAGAAGCTGCTTTCTCAAATGTTCTCTCTGTGGCAGAAGACCACAGAGTGAGGGCCTAGCAGGTATTTGAATCTCCTGGTTTTCATAGGAAACTTTGCATAACAGTGAATGAAGGTACTAGTGGCTTTAAAAGGCATCCAGCAGATTGTCTGTCTTCAGCAAGAGAAGAGCAGAAGACGTTCACTTTTGCTGACTAAACTTTGTGTGCTTACCGTGAGCTTGTAGCTTCTTCCCTGGCTGAAAGAGAAAGCAAGAGATTGTTGCTCTCAGTCTGAGGATGAAGGGAGAACGATTCACTTACTGTGTTTGAAAATCCCTCTGTGTCACATGCCTAACAATGTTGCCTTTGCATTGACTACCGGGATAAAGCGTATGACTTTTCTCCCTTTCAAGTAGTTGAAGCCGTTCAGGGTTTCCAGCGATCAGGGAGGCACTCTGTGCTGCACGGCTGAGAATAGCGCTTTAGAGACGGTATCTCTAAAGGAGAAGAGAAAACTCTTTTCTCCTATTCTGGAACGTGAAGGAGGCAAAACCGTAGTTGTGCCGAATGAAAAACTTTGTTAGCAGCAAGTGCAACTTCCCCATTCACCACATGAAAGGGAAAGCAAAATACAGCGTTCTCCTTCATGCTGCTTAACTGAATCTAGTGAAGTTTTCCGTTTTGTTAGAAGGATGTCTCCGCCCAGCACGAGCTGCTTTCGGAAATGTTCTCTGAGTGGGAGAAGGCTGGAGAGTGTGGGCCTAGCAGTATTCGAATCCCCTGGTTTTCAAAGGGATCTTTGCATACCGGGGAATGAAGGTTCTACTGGCTTTCAAAGCCAAACAGGCAGATTGTTTGCCTTCAGCTAGAGGATGGCAGAAGTGACTCGGTATTGCCGACGAAACCTTGTGTGCTTAACGCGAGCATGTAGCTACTTTCCTACCTGAAAGAGAAAGCAAGAGCTTGTTGCTCTCAGTCCGGATATATATGGAGAAACTTTGATTTTCTAGGGTTGAAGATCCCTGTGTGTTACGTGATTAAGAATGTTGCCTATGCATTGTCGACCTGGATAAAGATTTTTCTCCCTTTCGAGTAGTTGAAGCCTTTCAGCGTTTCCAGCATTGGGTAGGCATTGTTTGCTGCACGGCCAAGAATGGCGCTTTACAGATGGTATCGCTAAAGGAGAAGAGAAACCGCGTTTCTCCCGTTCTGGAACACGAAGGAGGCACATCCGTAGTTGTGCTGAGTAAAAACTTTGTTAGCAGTAAGTGTAAGTTCCCAATTCACCACATGCAAGAGAAAGCCAAATACAGCGTTTCCCTTAAAGCTGCTTAACTGAATCGACTGAAGTTTTCAGTTAAGTTAGAAGAAAGTGTCCGCCCAGCACCAGCTGCTTTCTGCAATGTTCTCTCTGTGGGAGGAGCCTGGAGAGTGAGGGCCTAGAAAGTATTTGAATCCCTTGGTCTTCAAAGGGAACTTTGCATACTAGGAAATGAAGGTACTACTGGCTTTCAAAGCTACCCAGGCAGATTGTCTGCCTACAACTAGAGGATGGCAGAAGGGCTTCGGTTTTGCTGACTAAACCTTGTGTGCTTCACACGAGCTTGTAGCTTCTTCCCTGCCTGAAGGAGAAAGCAAGAGCTTGTTGCTCTCATTCTGGGGATGAAGGGAGAACGATTCACTTTCTGTGTTTGAAAATGCCTCTGTGTTCCATGCCTAAGAAAGTAGCCTGTGCATTCTATACCTGGATACAGCGTATGACGTTTCTCCCTTTCAAGTAGTTGGAGCCCTTCAGGGTTTCCAGCAATCAGGGAGGCACTCTGTGCTGCGCGACTGAGAATAGAGCTTTACAGATGGTATCGCTAAAGGAGAAGAGAAACCGCGTTTCTCCCATTCTGGAACGCGAAGGAGGGAAAGCCGTCGTTGTGCTGAGTAAAAACGTCCTTAGCAGCAAGTGTAAGTTCCCCATTCACCACATGAAAGAGAAAGCAACATACAGCGTTCTCCTTCAAGCTGCTTAACAGAATTGACTGAAGTTTTCAGTTTTGTTAGAAGAAAGTGTCCGCCCAGCACCAGCTGCTTTCTGCAATGTTCTCTGTGTGGGTGAAGCCTGGAGAGTGAGGGCTTAGCAAGTATTTGAATCCCCTGGTCTTCAAAGGGAACTTTGCATACTAGCAAATGAAGGTACTACTGACTTTCAAAGCTACCCAGGTAGATTGTCTGCCTACAACTAGAGGATGGCAGATGGGCTTCAGTTTTGCTGACTAAACCTTGTGTGCTTCACACGAGCTTGTAGCTTCTTCCCTGCCTGAAGGAGAAAGCAAGAGCTTGTTGCTCTCAGTCTGGGGATGAAGGGAGAACGATTCACTTTCTGTGTTTGAAAATGCCTCTGTGTTCCATGCCTAAGAAAGTAGCCTGTGCATTCTATACCTGGATACAGCGTATGACGTTTCTCCCTTTCAAGGAGTTGGAGCCCTTCAGGGTTTCCAGCAATCAGGGCGACACTCTGTGCTGCGCGGCTGAGAATAGCGCTTTACAGACGGTATCGCTAAAGGAGAAGAGAAACCGCGTTTCTCCAATTCTGGAACGCGAAGGAGGGAAAGCCGTCGTTGTGCTGATTGAAAACTTCGTGAGCAGCAAGAGTAAGTTCCCCATTGACCACATGAAAGAGAAGGCAAAATACAGCGTTCTCCTTCAAGCTGCTTAACAGAATCTACTGAAGTTTTCAGTTTTGTTAGAAGAAACAGTCCACACAAAAGAAGCTGCTTTCTCAAATGTTCTCTCTGTGGCAGAAGACCACAGAGTGAGGGCCTAGTAGGTATTTGAATCTCCTGGTTTTCATAGGAAACTTTGCATAACAGTGAATGAAGGTACTAGTGGCTTTAAAAGGCATCCAGCAGATTGTCTGTCTTCAGCAAGAGAAGAGCAGAAGACGTTCACTTTTGCTGACTAAACTTTGTGTGCTTACCGTGAGCTTGTAGCTTCTTCCCTGGCTGAAAGAGAAAGCAAGAGATTGTTGCTCTCAGTCTGAGGATGAAGGGAGAACGATTCACTTACTGTGTTTGAAAATCCCTCTGTGTCACATGCCTAACAATGTTGCCTTTGCATTGACTACCGGGATAAAGCGTATGACTTTTCTCCCTTTCAAGTAGTTGAAGCCGTTCAGGGTTTCCAGCGATCAGGGAGGCACTCTGTGCTGCACGGCTGAGAATAGCGCTTTAGAGACGGTATCTCTAAAGGAGAAGAGAAAACTCTTTTCTCCTATTCTGGAACGTGAAGGAGGCAAAACCGTAGTTGTGCCGAATGAAAAACTTTGTTAGCAGCAAGTGCAACTTCCCCATTCACCACATGAAAGGGAAAGCAAAATACAGCGTTCTCCTTCATGCTGCTTAACTGAATCTAGTGAAGTTTTCCGTTTTGTTAGAAGGATGTCTCCGCCCAGCACGAGCTGCTTTCGGAAATGTTCTCTGAGTGGGAGAAGGCTGGAGAGTGTGGGCCTAGCAGTATTCGAATCCCCTGGTTTTCAAAGGGATCTTTGCATACCGGGGAATGAAGGTTCTACTGGCTTTCAAAGCCAAACAGGCAGATTGTTTGCCTTCAGCTAGAGGATGGCAGAAGTGACTCGGTATTGCCGACGAAACCTTGTGTGCTTAACGCGAGCATGTAGCTACTTTCCTACCTGAAAGAGAAAGCAAGAGCTTGTTGCTCTCAGTCCGGATATATATGGAGAAACTTTGATTTTCTAGGGTTGAAGATCCCTGTGTGTTACGTGATTAAGAATGTTGCCTATGCATTGTCGACCTGGATAAAGATTTTTCTCCCTTTCGAGTAGTTGAAGCCTTTCAGCGTTTCCAGCATTGGGTAGGCATTGTTTGCTGCACGGCCAAGAATGGCGCTTTACAGATGGTATCGCTAAAGGAGAAGAGAAACCGCGTTTCTCCCGTTCTGGAACACGAAGGAGGCACATCCGTAGTTGTGCTGAGTAAAAACTTTGTTAGCAGTAAGTGTAAGTTCCCAATTCACCACATGCAAGAGAAAGCCAAATACAGCGTTTCCCTTAAAGCTGCTTAACTGAATCGACTGAAGTTTTCAGTTAAGTTAGAAGAAAGTGTCCGCCCAGCACCAGCTGCTTTCTGCAATGTTCTCTCTGTGGGAGGAGCCTGGAGAGTGAGGGCCTAGAAAGTATTTGAATCCCTTGGTCTTCAAAGGGAACTTTGCATACTAGGAAATGAAGGTACTACTGGCTTTCAAAGCTACCCAGGCAGATTGTCTGCCTACAACTAGAGGATGGCAGAAGGGCTTCGGTTTTGCTGACTAAACCTTGTGTGCTTCACACGAGCTTGTAGCTTCTTCCCTGCCTGAAGGAGAAAGCAAGAGCTTGTTGCTCTCAGTCTGGGGATGAAGGGAGAACGATTCACTTTCTGTGTTTGAAAATGCCTCTGTGTTCCATGCCTAAGAAAGTAGCCTGTGCATTCTATACCTGGATACCGCGTATGACGTTTCTCCCTTTCAAGGAGTTGGAGCCCTTCAGGGTTTCCAGCAATCAGGGCGACACTCTGTGCTGCGTGGCTGAGAATAGCGCTTTACAGACGGTATCGCTAAAGGAGAAGAGAAACCGCGTTTCTCCAATTCTGGAATGCGAAGGAGGGAAAGCCGTCGTTGTGCTGAGTGAAAACTTCGTGAGCAGCAAGTGTAAGTTCCCCATTCACCACATGAAAGAGAAGGCAAAATACAGCGTTCTCCTTCAAGCTGCTTAACAGAATCTACTGAAGTTTTCAGTCTTGTTAGAAGAAACAGTCCACACAAAAGAAGCTGCTTTCTCAAATGTTCTCTCTGTGGCAGAAGACCACAGAGTGAGGGCCTAGCAGGTATTTGAATCTCCTGGTTTTCATAGGAAACTTTGCATAACAGTGAATGAAGGTACTAGTGGCTTTAAAAGGCATCCAGCAGATTGTCTGTCTTCAGCAAGAGAAGAGCAGAAGACGTTCACTTTTGCTGACTAAACTTTGTGTGCTTACCGTGAGCTTGTAGCTTCTTCCCTGGCTGAAAGAGAAAGCAAGAGATTGTTGCTCTCAGTCTGAGGATGAAGGGAGAACGATTCACTTACTGTGTTTGAAAATCCCTCTGTGTCACATGCCTAACAATGTTGCCTTTGCATTGACTACCGGGATAAAGCGTATGACTTTTCTCCCTTTCAAGTAGTTGAAGCCGTTCAGGGTTTCCAGCGATCAGGGAGGCACTCTGTGCTGCACGGCTGAGAATAGCGCTTTAGAGACGGTATCTCTAAAGGAGAAGAGAAAACTCTTTTCTCCTATTCTGGAACGTGAAGGAGGCAAAACCGTAGTTGTGCCGAATGAAAAACTTTGTTAGCAGCAAGTGCAACTTCCCCATTCACCACATGAAAGGGAAAGCAAAATACAGCGTTCTCCTTCATGCTGCTTAACTGAATCTAGTGAAGTTTTCCGTTTTGTTAGAAGGATGTCTCCGCCCAGCACGAGCTGCTTTCGGAAATGTTCTCTGAGTGGGAGAAGGCTGGAGAGTGTGGGCCTAGCAGTATTCGAATCCCCTGGTTTTCAAAGGGATCTTTGCATACCGGGGAATGAAGGTTCTACTGGCTTTCAAAGCCAAACAGGCAGATTGTTTGCCTTCAGCTAGAGGATGGCAGAAGTGACTCGGTATTGCCGACGAAACCTTGTGTGCTTAACGCGAGCATGTAGCTACTTTCCTACCTGAAAGAGAAAGCAAGAGCTTGTTGCTCTCAGTCCGGATATATATGGAGAAACTTTGATTTTCTAGGGTTGAAGATCCCTGTGTGTTACGTGATTAAGAATGTTGCCTATGCATTGTCGACCTGGATAAAGATTTTTCTCCCTTTCGAGTAGTTGAAGCCTTTCAGCGTTTCCAGCATTGGGTAGGCATTGTTTGCTGCACGGCCAAGAATGGCGCTTTACAGATGGTATCGCTAAAGGAGAAGAGAAACCGCGTTTCTCCCGTTCTGGAACACGAAGGAGGCACATCCGTAGTTGTGCTGAGTAAAAACTTTGTTAGCAGTAAGTGTAAGTTCCCAATTCACCACATGCAAGAGAAAGCCAAATACAGCGTTTCCCTTAAAGCTGCTTAACTGAATCGACTGAAGTTTTCAGTTAAGTTAGAAGAAAGTGTCCGCCCAGCACCAGCTGCTTTCTGCAATGTTCTCTCTGTGGGAGGAGCCTGGAGAGTGAGGGCCTAGAAAGTATTTGAATCCCTTGGTCTTCAAAGGGAACTTTGCATACTAGGAAATGAAGGTACTACTGGCTTTCAAAGCTACCCAGGCAGATTGTCTGCCTACAACTAGAGGATGGCAGAAGGGCTTCGGTTTTGCTGACTAAACCTTGTGTGCTTCACACGAGCTTGTAGCTTCTTCCCTGCCTGAAGGAGAAAGCAAGAGCTTGTTGCTCTCATTCTGGGGATGAAGGGAGAACGATTCACTTTCTGTGTTTGAAAATGCCTCTGTGTTCCATGCCTAAGAAAGTAGCCTGTGCATTCTATACCTGGATACCGCGTATGACGTTTCTCCCTTTCAAGGAGTTGGAGCCCTTCAGGGTTTCCAGCAATCAGGGCGACACTCTGTGCTGCGTGGCTGAGAATAGCGCTTTACAGACGGTATCGCTAAAGGAGAAGAGAAACCGCGTTTCTCCAATTCTGGAATGCGAAGGAGGGAAAGCCGTCGTTGTGCTGAGTGAAAACTTCGTGAGCAGCAAGTGTAAGTTCCCCATTCACCACATGAAAGAGAAGGCAAAATACAGCGTTCTCCTTCAAGCTGCTTAACAGAATCTACTGAAGTTTTCAGTCTTGTTAGAAGAAACAGTCCACACAAAAGAAGCTGCTTTCTCAAATGTTCTCTCTGTGGCAGAAGACCACAGAGTGAGGGCCTAGCAGGTATTTGAATCTCCTGGTTTTCATAGGAAACTTTGCATAACAGTGAATGAAGGTACTAGTGGCTTTAAAAGGCATCCAGCAGATTGTCTGTCTTCAGCAAGAGAAGAGCAGAAGACGTTCACTTTTGCTGACTAAACTTTGTGTGCTTACCGTGAGCTTGTAGCTTCTTCCCTGGCTGAAAGAGAAAGCAAGAGATTGTTGCTCTCAGTCTGAGGATGAAGGGAGAACGATTCACTTACTGTGTTTGAAAATCCCTCTGTGTCACATGCCTAACAATGTTGCCTTTGCATTGACTACCGGGATAAAGCGTATGACTTTTCTCCCTTTCAAGTAGTTGAAGCCGTTCAGGGTTTCCAGCGATCAGGGAGGCACTCTGTGCTGCACGGCTGAGAATAGCGCTTTAGAGACGGTATCTCTAAAGGAGAAGAGAAAACTCTTTTCTCCTATTCTGGAACGTGAAGGAGGCAAAACCGTAGTTGTGCCGAATGAAAAACTTTGTTAGCAGCAAGTGCAACTTCCCCATTCACCACATGAAAGGGAAAGCAAAATACAGCGTTCTCCTTCATGCTGCTTAACTGAATCTAGTGAAGTTTTCCGTTTTGTTAGAAGGATGTCTCCGCCCAGCACGAGCTGCTTTCGGAAATGTTCTCTGAGTGGGAGAAGGCTGGAGAGTGTGGGCCTAGCAGTATTCGAATCCCCTGGTTTTCAAAGGGATCTTTGCATACCGGGGAATGAAGGTTCTACTGGCTTTCAAAGCCAAACAGGCAGATTGTTTGCCTTCAGCTAGAGGATGGCAGAAGTGACTCGGTATTGCCGACGAAACCTTGTGTGCTTAACGCGAGCATGTAGCTACTTTCCTACCTGAAAGAGAAAGCAAGAGCTTGTTGCTCTCAGTCCGGATATATATGGAGAAACTTTGATTTTCTAGGGTTGAAGATCCCTGTGTGTTACGTGATTAAGAATGTTGCCTATGCATTGTCGACCTGGATAAAGATTTTTCTCCCTTTCGAGTAGTTGAAGCCTTTCAGCGTTTCCAGCATTGGGTAGGCATTGTTTGCTGCACGGCCAAGAATGGCGCTTTACAGATGGTATCGCTAAAGGAGAAGAGAAACCGCGTTTCTCCCGTTCTGGAACACGAAGGAGGCACATCCGTAGTTGTGCTGAGTAAAAACTTTGTTAGCAGTAAGTGTAAGTTCCCAATTCACCACATGCAAGAGAAAGCCAAATACAGCGTTTCCCTTAAAGCTGCTTAACTGAATCGACTGAAGTTTTCAGTTAAGTTAGAAGAAAGTGTCCGCCCAGCACCAGCTGCTTTCTGCAATGTTCTCTCTGTGGGAGGAGCCTGGAGAGTGAGGGCCTAGAAAGTATTTGAATCCCTTGGTCTTCAAAGGGAACTTTGCATACTAGGAAATGAAGGTACTACTGGCTTTCAAAGCTACCCAGGCAGATTGTCTGCCTACAACTAGAGGATGGCAGAAGGGCTTCGGTTTTGCTGACTAAACCTTGTGTGCTTCACACGAGCTTGTAGCTTCTTCCCTGCCTGAAGGAGAAAGCAAGAGCTTGTTGCTCTCATTCTGGGGATGAAGGGAGAACGATTCACTTTCTGTGTTTGAAAATGCCTCTGTGTTCCATGCCTAAGAAAGTAGCCTGTGCATTCTATACCTGGATACCGCGTATGACGTTTCTCCCTTTCAAGGAGTTGGAGCCCTTCAGGGTTTCCAGCAATCAGGGCGACACTCTGTGCTGCGTGGCTGAGAATAGCGCTTTACAGACGGTATCGCTAAAGGAGAAGAGAAACCGCGTTTCTCCAATTCTGGAATGCGAAGGAGGGAAAGCCGTCGTTGTGCTGAGTGAAAACTTCGTGAGCAGCAAGTGTAAGTTCCCCATTCACCACATGAAAGAGAAGGCAAAATACAGCGTTCTCCTTCAAGCTGCTTAACAGAATCTACTGAAGTTTTCAGTCTTGTTAGAAGAAACAGTCCACACAAAAGAAGCTGCTTTCTCAAATGTTCTCTCTGTGGCAGAAGACCACAGAGTGAGGGCCTAGCAGGTATTTGAATCTCCTGGTTTTCATAGGAAACTTTGCATAACAGTGAATGAAGGTACTAGTGGCTTTAAAAGGCATCCAGCAGATTGTCTGTCTTCAGCAAGAGAAGAGCAGAAGACGTTCACTTTTGCTGACTAAACTTTGTGTGCTTACCGTGAGCTTGTAGCTTCTTCCCTGGCTGAAAGAGAAAGCAAGAGATTGTTGCTCTCAGTCTGAGGATGAAGGGAGAACGATTCACTTACTGTGTTTGAAAATCCCTCTGTGTCACATGCCTAACAATGTTGCCTTTGCATTGACTACCGGGATAAAGCGTATGACTTTTCTCCCTTTCAAGTAGTTGAAGCCGTTCAGGGTTTCCAGCGATCAGGGAGGCACTCTGTGCTGCACGGCTGAGAATAGCGCTTTAGAGACGGTATCTCTAAAGGAGAAGAGAAAACTCTTTTCTCCTATTCTGGAACGTGAAGGAGGCAAAACCGTAGTTGTGCCGAATGAAAAACTTTGTTAGCAGCAAGTGCAACTTCCCCATTCACCACATGAAAGGGAAAGCAAAATACAGCGTTCTCCTTCATGCTGCTTAACTGAATCTAGTGAAGTTTTCCGTTTTGTTAGAAGGATGTCTCCGCCCAGCACGAGCTGCTTTCGGAAATGTTCTCTGAGTGGGAGAAGGCTGGAGAGTGTGGGCCTAGCAGTATTCGAATCCCCTGGTTTTCAAAGGGATCTTTGCATACCGGGGAATGAAGGTTCTACTGGCTTTCAAAGCCAAACAGGCAGATTGTTTGCCTTCAGCTAGAGGATGGCAGAAGTGACTCGGTATTGCCGACGAAACCTTGTGTGCTTAACGCGAGCATGTAGCTACTTTCCTACCTGAAAGAGAAAGCAAGAGCTTGTTGCTCTCAGTCCGGATATATATGGAGAAACTTTGATTTTCTAGGGTTGAAGATCCCTGTGTGTTACGTGATTAAGAATGTTGCCTATGCATTGTCGACCTGGATAAAGATTTTTCTCCCTTTCGAGTAGTTGAAGCCTTTCAGCGTTTCCAGCATTGGGTAGGCATTGTTTGCTGCACGGCCAAGAATGGCGCTTTACAGATGGTATCGCTAAAGGAGAAGAGAAACCGCGTTTCTCCCGTTCTGGAACACGAAGGAGGCACATCCGTAGTTGTGCTGAGTAAAAACTTTGTTAGCAGTAAGTGTAAGTTCCCAATTCACCACATGCAAGAGAAAGCCAAATACAGCGTTTCCCTTAAAGCTGCTTAACTGAATCGACTGAAGTTTTCAGTTAAGTTAGAAGAAAGTGTCCGCCCAGCACCAGCTGCTTTCTGCAATGTTCTCTCTGTGGGAGGAGCCTGGAGAGTGAGGGCCTAGAAAGTATTTGAATCCCTTGGTCTTCAAAGGGAACTTTGCATACTAGGAAATGAAGGTACTACTGGCTTTCAAAGCTACCCAGGCAGATTGTCTGCCTACAACTAGAGGATGGCAGAAGGGCTTCGGTTTTGCTGACTAAACCTTGTGTGCTTCACACGAGCTTGTAGCTTCTTCCCTGCCTGAAGGAGAAAGCAAGAGCTTGTTGCTCTCATTCTGGGGATGAAGGGAGAACGATTCACTTTCTGTGTTTGAAAATGCCTCTGTGTTCCATGCCTAAGAAAGTAGCCTGTGCATTCTATACCTGGATACCGCGTATGACGTTTCTCCCTTTCAAGGAGTTGGAGCCCTTCAGGGTTTCCAGCAATCAGGGCGACACTCTGTGCTGCGTGGCTGAGAATAGCGCTTTACAGACGGTATCGCTAAAGGAGAAGAGAAACCGCGTTTCTCCAATTCTGGAATGCGAAGGAGGGAAAGCCGTCGTTGTGCTGAGTGAAAACTTCGTGAGCAGCAAGTGTAAGTTCCCCATTCACCACATGAAAGAGAAGGCAAAATACAGCGTTCTCCTTCAAGCTGCTTAACAGAATCTACTGAAGTTTTCAGTCTTGTTAGAAGAAACAGTCCACACAAAAGAAGCTGCTTTCTCAAATGTTCTCTCTGTGGCAGAAGACCACAGAGTGAGGGCCTAGCAGGTATTTGAATCTCCTGGTTTTCATAGGAAACTTTGCATAACAGTGAATGAAGGTACTAGTGGCTTTAAAAGGCATCCAGCAGATTGTCTGTCTTCAGCAAGAGAAGAGCAGAAGACGTTCACTTTTGCTGACTAAACTTTGTGTGCTTACCGTGAGCTTGTAGCTTCTTCCCTGGCTGAAAGAGAAAGCAAGAGATTGTTGCTCTCAGTCTGAGGATGAAGGGAGAACGATTCACTTACTGTGTTTGAAAATCCCTCTGTGTCACATGCCTAACAATGTTGCCTTTGCATTGACTACCGGGATAAAGCGTATGACTTTTCTCCCTTTCAAGTAGTTGAAGCCGTTCAGGGTTTCCAGCGATCAGGGAGGCACTCTGTGCTGCACGGCTGAGAATAGCGCTTTAGAGACGGTATCTCTAAAGGAGAAGAGAAAACTCTTTTCTCCTATTCTGGAACGTGAAGGAGGCAAAACCGTAGTTGTGCCGAATGAAAAACTTTGTTAGCAGCAAGTGCAACTTCCCCATTCACCACATGAAAGGGAAAGCAAAATACAGCGTTCTCCTTCATGCTGCTTAACTGAATCTAGTGAAGTTTTCCGTTTTGTTAGAAGGATGTCTCCGCCCAGCACGAGCTGCTTTCGGAAATGTTCTCTGAGTGGGAGAAGGCTGGAGAGTGTGGGCCTAGCAGTATTCGAATCCCCTGGTTTTCAAAGGGATCTTTGCATACCGGGGAATGAAGGTTCTACTGGCTTTCAAAGCCAAACAGGCAGATTGTTTGCCTTCAGCTAGAGGATGGCAGAAGTGACTCGGTATTGCCGACGAAACCTTGTGTGCTTAACGCGAGCATGTAGCTACTTTCCTACCTGAAAGAGAAAGCAAGAGCTTGTTGCTCTCAGTCCGGATATATATGGAGAAACTTTGATTTTCTAGGGTTGAAGATCCCTGTGTGTTACGTGATTAAGAATGTTGCCTATGCATTGTCGACCTGGATAAAGATTTTTCTCCCTTTCGAGTAGTTGAAGCCTTTCAGCGTTTCCAGCATTGGGTAGGCATTGTTTGCTGCACGGCCAAGAATGGCGCTTTACAGATGGTATCGCTAAAGGAGAAGAGAAACCGCGTTTCTCCCGTTCTGGAACACGAAGGAGGCACATCCGTAGTTGTGCTGAGTAAAAACTTTGTTAGCAGTAAGTGTAAGTTCCCAATTCACCACATGCAAGAGAAAGCCAAATACAGCGTTTCCCTTAAAGCTGCTTAACTGAATCGACTGAAGTTTTCAGTTAAGTTAGAAGAAAGTGTCCGCCCAGCACCAGCTGCTTTCTGCAATGTTCTCTCTGTGGGAGGAGCCTGGAGAGTGAGGGCCTAGAAAGTATTTGAATCCCTTGGTCTTCAAAGGGAACTTTGCATACTAGGAAATGAAGGTACTACTGGCTTTCAAAGCTACCCAGGCAGATTGTCTGCCTACAACTAGAGGATGGCAGAAGGGCTTCGGTTTTGCTGACTAAACCTTGTGTGCTTCACACGAGCTTGTAGCTTCTTCCCTGCCTGAAGGAGAAAGCAAGAGCTTGTTGCTCTCATTCTGGGGATGAAGGGAGAACGATTCACTTTCTGTGTTTGAAAATGCCTCTGTGTTCCATGCCTAAGAAAGTAGCCTGTGCATTCTATACCTGGATACCGCGTATGACGTTTCTCCCTTTCAAGGAGTTGGAGCCCTTCAGGGTTTCCAGCAATCAGGGCGACACTCTGTGCTGCGTGGCTGAGAATAGCGCTTTACAGACGGTATCGCTAAAGGAGAAGAGAAACCGCGTTTCTCCAATTCTGGAATGCGAAGGAGGGAAAGCCGTCGTTGTGCTGAGTGAAAACTTCGTGAGCAGCAAGTGTAAGTTCCCCATTCACCACATGAAAGAGAAGGCAAAATACAGCGTTCTCCTTCAAGCTGCTTAACAGAATCTACTGAAGTTTTCAGTCTTGTTAGAAGAAACAGTCCACACAAAAGAAGCTGCTTTCTCAAATGTTCTCTCTGTGGCAGAAGACCACAGAGTGAGGGCCTAGCAGGTATTTGAATCTCCTGGTTTTCATAGGAAACTTTGCATAACAGTGAATGAAGGTACTAGTGGCTTTAAAAGGCATCCAGCAGATTGTCTGTCTTCAGCAAGAGAAGAGCAGAAGACGTTCACTTTTGCTGACTAAACTTTGTGTGCTTACCGTGAGCTTGTAGCTTCTTCCCTGGCTGAAAGAGAAAGCAAGAGATTGTTGCTCTCAGTCTGAGGATGAAGGGAGAACGATTCACTTACTGTGTTTGAAAATCCCTCTGTGTCACATGCCTAACAATGTTGCCTTTGCATTGACTACCGGGATAAAGCGTATGACTTTTCTCCCTTTCAAGTAGTTGAAGCCGTTCAGGGTTTCCAGCGATCAGGGAGGCACTCTGTGCTGCACGGCTGAGAATAGCGCTTTAGAGACGGTATCTCTAAAGGAGAAGAGAAAACTCTTTTCTCCTATTCTGGAACGTGAAGGAGGCAAAACCGTAGTTGTGCCGAATGAAAAACTTTGTTAGCAGCAAGTGCAACTTCCCCATTCACCACATGAAAGGGAAAGCAAAATACAGCGTTCTCCTTCATGCTGCTTAACTGAATCTAGTGAAGTTTTCCGTTTTGTTAGAAGGATGTCTCCGCCCAGCACGAGCTGCTTTCGGAAATGTTCTCTGAGTGGGAGAAGGCTGGAGAGTGTGGGCCTAGCAGTATTCGAATCCCCTGGTTTTCAAAGGGATCTTTGCATACCGGGGAATGAAGGTTCTACTGGCTTTCAAAGCCAAACAGGCAGATTGTTTGCCTTCAGCTAGAGGATGGCAGAAGTGACTCGGTATTGCCGACGAAACCTTGTGTGCTTAACGCGAGCATGTAGCTACTTTCCTACCTGAAAGAGAAAGCAAGAGCTTGTTGCTCTCAGTCCGGATATATATGGAGAAACTTTGATTTTCTAGGGTTGAAGATCCCTGTGTGTTACGTGATTAAGAATGTTGCCTATGCATTGTCGACCTGGATAAAGATTTTTCTCCCTTTCGAGTAGTTGAAGCCTTTCAGCGTTTCCAGCATTGGGTAGGCATTGTTTGCTGCACGGCCAAGAATGGCGCTTTACAGATGGTATCGCTAAAGGAGAAGAGAAACCGCGTTTCTCCCGTTCTGGAACACGAAGGAGGCACATCCGTAGTTGTGCTGAGTAAAAACTTTGTTAGCAGTAAGTGTAAGTTCCCAATTCACCACATGCAAGAGAAAGCCAAATACAGCGTTTCCCTTAAAGCTGCTTAACTGAATCGACTGAAGTTTTCAGTTAAGTTAGAAGAAAGTGTCCGCCCAGCACCAGCTGCTTTCTGCAATGTTCTCTCTGTGGGAGGAGCCTGGAGAGTGAGGGCCTAGAAAGTATTTGAATCCCTTGGTCTTCAAAGGGAACTTTGCATACTAGGAAATGAAGGTACTACTGGCTTTCAAAGCTACCCAGGCAGATTGTCTGCCTACAACTAGAGGATGGCAGAAGGGCTTCGGTTTTGCTGACTAAACCTTGTGTGCTTCACACGAGCTTGTAGCTTCTTCCCTGCCTGAAGGAGAAAGCAAGAGCTTGTTGCTCTCATTCTGGGGATGAAGGGAGAACGATTCACTTTCTGTGTTTGAAAATGCCTCTGTGTTCCATGCCTAAGAAAGTAGCCTGTGCATTCTATACCTGGATACCGCGTATGACGTTTCTCCCTTTCAAGGAGTTGGAGCCCTTCAGGGTTTCCAGCAATCAGGGCGACACTCTGTGCTGCGTGGCTGAGAATAGCGCTTTACAGACGGTATCGCTAAAGGAGAAGAGAAACCGCGTTTCTCCAATTCTGGAATGCGAAGGAGGGAAAGCCGTCGTTGTGCTGAGTGAAAACTTCGTGAGCAGCAAGTGTAAGTTCCCCATTCACCACATGAAAGAGAAGGCAAAATACAGCGTTCTCCTTCAAGCTGCTTAACAGAATCTACTGAAGTTTTCAGTCTTGTTAGAAGAAACAGTCCACACAAAAGAAGCTGCTTTCTCAAATGTTCTCTCTGTGGCAGAAGACCACAGAGTGAGGGCCTAGCAGGTATTTGAATCTCCTGGTTTTCATAGGAAACTTTGCATAACAGTGAATGAAGGTACTAGTGGCTTTAAAAGGCATCCAGCAGATTGTCTGTCTTCAGCAAGAGAAGAGCAGAAGACGTTCACTTTTGCTGACTAAACTTTGTGTGCTTACCGTGAGCTTGTAGCTTCTTCCCTGGCTGAAAGAGAAAGCAAGAGATTGTTGCTCTCAGTCTGAGGATGAAGGGAGAACGATTCACTTACTGTGTTTGAAAATCCCTCTGTGTCACATGCCTAACAATGTTGCCTTTGCATTGACTACCGGGATAAAGCGTATGACTTTTCTCCCTTTCAAGTAGTTGAAGCCGTTCAGGGTTTCCAGCGATCAGGGAGGCACTCTGTGCTGCACGGCTGAGAATAGCGCTTTAGAGACGGTATCTCTAAAGGAGAAGAGAAAACTCTTTTCTCCTATTCTGGAACGTGAAGGAGGCAAAACCGTAGTTGTGCCGAATGAAAAACTTTGTTAGCAGCAAGTGCAACTTCCCCATTCACCACATGAAAGGGAAAGCAAAATACAGCGTTCTCCTTCATGCTGCTTAACTGAATCTAGTGAAGTTTTCCGTTTTGTTAGAAGGATGTCTCCGCCCAGCACGAGCTGCTTTCGGAAATGTTCTCTGAGTGGGAGAAGGCTGGAGAGTGTGGGCCTAGCAGTATTCGAATCCCCTGGTTTTCAAAGGGATCTTTGCATACCGGGGAATGAAGGTTCTACTGGCTTTCAAAGCCAAACAGGCAGATTGTTTGCCTTCAGCTAGAGGATGGCAGAAGTGACTCGGTATTGCCGACGAAACCTTGTGTGCTTAACGCGAGCATGTAGCTACTTTCCTACCTGAAAGAGAAAGCAAGAGCTTGTTGCTCTCAGTCCGGATATATATGGAGAAACTTTGATTTTCTAGGGTTGAAGATCCCTGTGTGTTACGTGATTAAGAATGTTGCCTATGCATTGTCGACCTGGATAAAGATTTTTCTCCCTTTCGAGTAGTTGAAGCCTTTCAGCGTTTCCAGCATTGGGTAGGCATTGTTTGCTGCACGGCCAAGAATGGCGCTTTACAGATGGTATCGCTAAAGGAGAAGAGAAACCGCGTTTCTCCCGTTCTGGAACACGAAGGAGGCACATCCGTAGTTGTGCTGAGTAAAAACTTTGTTAGCAGTAAGTGTAAGTTCCCAATTCACCACATGCAAGAGAAAGCCAAATACAGCGTTTCCCTTAAAGCTGCTTAACTGAATCGACTGAAGTTTTCAGTTAAGTTAGAAGAAAGTGTCCGCCCAGCACCAGCTGCTTTCTGCAATGTTCTCTCTGTGGGAGGAGCCTGGAGAGTGAGGGCCTAGAAAGTATTTGAATCCCTTGGTCTTCAAAGGGAACTTTGCATACTAGGAAATGAAGGTACTACTGGCTTTCAAAGCTACCCAGGCAGATTGTCTGCCTACAACTAGAGGATGGCAGAAGGGCTTCGGTTTTGCTGACTAAACCTTGTGTGCTTCACACGAGCTTGTAGCTTCTTCCCTGCCTGAAGGAGAAAGCAAGAGCTTGTTGCTCTCATTCTGGGGATGAAGGGAGAACGATTCACTTTCTGTGTTTGAAAATGCCTCTGTGTTCCATGCCTAAGAAAGTAGCCTGTGCATTCTATACCTGGATACCGCGTATGACGTTTCTCCCTTTCAAGGAGTTGGAGCCCTTCAGGGTTTCCAGCAATCAGGGCGACACTCTGTGCTGCGTGGCTGAGAATAGCGCTTTACAGACGGTATCGCTAAAGGAGAAGAGAAACCGCGTTTCTCCAATTCTGGAATGCGAAGGAGGGAAAGCGTCGTTGTGCTGAGTGAAAACTTCGTGAGCAGCAAGTGTAAGTTCCCCATTCACCACATGAAAGAGAAGGCAAAATACAGCGTTCTCCTTCAAGCTGCTTAACAGAATCTACTGAAGTTTTCAGTCTTGTTAGAAGAAACAGTCCACACAAAAGAAGCTGCTTTCTCAAATGTTCTCTCTGTGCAGAAGACCACAGAGTGAGGGCCTAGCAGGTATTTGAATCTCCTGTTTTCATAGGAAACTTTGCATAACAGTGAATGAAGGTACTAGTGGCTTTAAAAGGCATCCAGCAGATTGTCTGTCTTCAGCAAGAGAAGAGCAGAAGACGTTCACTTTTGCTGACTAAACTTTGTGTGCTTACCGTGAGCTTGTAGCTTCTTCCCTGGCTGAAAGAGAAAGCAAGAGATTGTTGCTCTCAGTCTGAGGATGAAGGGAGAACGATTCACTTACTGTGTTTGAAAATCCCTCTGTGTCACATGCCTAACAATGTTGCCTTTGCATTGACTACCG